>JAMWYP010000001.1:0-5000000 GCA_025563575.1 Acacia pycnantha
GGGCAATTGCTCCAAAGGGCTCGGATTTGCACGGAAATCCACCTCCTCATTCCAATTTCCACAAGGAATCCAAAATGGTCGCACTTTTCCCAAATTCATGCATTTCCGCCCCATAATTGCTCGCGGCTCGTTTTGAGGGCGGTTTTGCGCTTTCAAGGGGCAATTGCTCCAAAGGGCTCGGATTTGCACGGAAATCCACCTCCTCATTCCAATTTCCACAAGGAATCCAAAATGGTCGCACTTTTCCCAAATTCATGCATTTCCGCCCCATAATTGCTCGCGGCTCGTTTTGAGGGCGGTTTTGCGCTTTCAAGGGGCAATTGCTCCAAAGGGCTCGGATTTGCACGGAAATCCACCTCCTCATTCCATTTTCCACAAGGAATCCAAAATGGTCGCACTTTTCCCAAATTCATGCCTTTCCGCCCCAAATTGCTCGCGGCTCGTTTTGAGGGCGGTTTTGCGCTTTCAAGGGGCAATTGCTCCAAAGGGCTCGGATTTGCACGGAAATCCACCTCCTCATTCCATTTTCCACAAGGAATCCAAAATGGTCGCACTTTTCCCAAATTCATGCATTTCCGCCCCCAAATTGCTCGCGGCTCGTTTTGAGGGCGGTTTTTCGCTTTCAAGGGGCAATTGCTCCAAAGGGCTCGGATTTGCACGGAAATCCACCTCCTCATTCCAATTTCCACAAGGAATCCAAAATGGTCGCACTTTTCCCAAATTCATGCATTTCCGCCCCATAATTGCTCGCGGCTCGTTTTGAGGGCGGTTTTGCGCTTTCAAGGGGCAATTGCTCCAAAGGGCTCGGATTTGCACGGAAATCCACCACCTCATTCCATTTTCCACAAGGAATCCAAAATGGTCTCACTTTCCCCAAATTCATGCGTTTCCGCCCCCAAATTGCTCGCGGCTCGTTTTGAGGGCGGTTTTGCGCTTTCAAGGGGCAATTGCTCCAAAGGGCTCGGATTTGCACGGAAATCCACCTCCTCATTCCAATTTCCACAAGGAATCCAAAATGGTCGCACTTTTCCCAAATTCATGCATTTCCGCCCCATAATTGCTCGCGGCTCGTTTTGAGGGCGGTTTTGCGCTTTCAAGGGGCAATTGCTCCAAAGGGCTCGGATTTGCACGGAAATCCACCTCCTCATTCCAATTTCCACAAGGAATCCAAAATGGTCGCACTTTTCCCAAATTCATGCATTTCCGCCCCATAATTGCTCGCGGCTCGTTTTGAGGGCGGTTTTGCGCTTTCAAGGGGCAATTGCTCCAAAGGGCTCGGATTTGCACGGAAATCCACCTCCTCATTCCAATTTCCACAAGGAATCCAAAATGGTCGCACTTTTCCCAAATTCATGCATTTCCGCCCCATAATTGCTCGCGGCTCGTTTTGAGGGCGGTTTTGCTCTTTCAAGGGGCAATTGCTCCAAAGGGCTCGGATTTGCACGGAAATCCACCTCCTCATTCCATTTTCAACAAGGAATCCAAAATGGTCGACGCTTTCCCCAAATTCATGCGTTTCCGCCCCCAATTTGCTCGCTGCTCGTTTTGAGGGCGGTTTTGCGCTTTCAAGGGGCAATATCTCCAAAGGGCTCGGATTTGCACGGAAATCCACCTCCTCATTCCATTTTCCACAAGGAATCCAAAATGGTCGCACTTTTCCCAAATTCATGCATTTCCGCCCCATAATTGCTCGCGGCTCGTTTTGAGGGCGGTTTTGCGCTTTCAAGGGGCAATTGCTCCAAAGGGCTCGGATTTGCACGGAAATCCACCTCCTCATTCCAATTTCCACAAGGAATCCAAAATGGTCGCACTTTTCCCAAATTCATGCATTTCCGCCCCATAATTGCTCGCGGCTCGTTTTGAGGGCGGTTTTGCGCTTTCAAGGGGCAATTGCTCCAAAGGGCTCGGATTTGCACGGAAATCCACCTCCTCATTCCAATTTCCACAAGGAATCCAAAATGGTCGCACTTTTCCCAAATTCATGCATTTCCGCCCCATAATTGCTCGCGGCTCGTTTTGAGGGCGGTTTTGCGCTTTCAAGGGGCAATTGCTCCAAAGGGCTCGGATTTGCACGGAAATCCACCTCCTCATTCCAATTTCCACAAGGAATCCAAAATGGTCGCACTTTTCCCAAATTCATGCATTTCCGCCCCATAATTGCTCGCGGCTCGTTTTGAGGGCGGTTTTGCGCTTTCAAGGGGCAATTGCTCCAAAGGGCTCGGATTTGCACGGAAATCCACCTCCTCATTCCAATTTCCACAAGGAATCCAAAATGGTCGCACTTTTCCCAAATTCATGCATTTCCGCCCCATAATTGCTCGCGGCTCGTTTTGAGGGCGGTTTTGCGCTTTCAAGGGGCAATTGCTCCAAAGGGCTCGGATTTGCACGGAAATCCACCTCCTCATTCCAATTTCCACAAGGAATCCAAAATGGTCGCACTTTTCCCAAATTCATGCATTTCCGCCCCATAATTGCTCGCGGCTCGTTTTGAGGGCGGTTTTGCGCTTTCAAGGGGCAATTGCTCCAAAGGGCTCGGATTTGCACGGAAATCCACCTCCTCATTCCAATTTCCACAAGGAATCCAAAATGGTCGCACTTTTCCCAAATTCATGCATTTCCGCCCCATAATTGCTCGCGGCTCGTTTTGAGGGCGGTTTTGCGCTTTCAAGGGGCAATTGCTCCAAAGGGCTCGGATTTGCACGGAAATCCACCTCCTCATTCCATTTTCAACAAGGAATCCAAAATGGTCGACGCTTTCCCCAAATTCATGCGTTTCCGCCCCCAAATTGCTCGCGGCTCGTTTTGAGGGCGGTTTTGCGCTTTCAAGGGGCAATTGCTCCAAAGGGCTCGGATTTGCACGGAAATCCACCTCCTCATTCCAATTTCCACAAGGAATCCAAAATGGTCGCACTTTTCCCAAATTCATGCATTTCCGCCCCATAATTGCTCGCGGCTCGTTTTGAGGGCGGTTTTGCGCTTTCAAGGGGCAATTGCTCCAAAGGGCTCGGATTTGCACGGAAATCCACCTCCTCATTCCAATTTCCACAAGGAATCCAAAATGGTCGCACTTTTCCCAAATTCATGCATTTCCGCCCCATAATTGCTCGCGGCTCGTTTTGAGGGCGGTTTTGCGCTTTCAAGGGGCAATTGCTCCAAAGGGCTCGGATTTGCACGGAAATCCACCTCCTCATTCCAATTTCCACAAGGAATCCAAAATGGTCGCACTTTTCCCAAATTCATGCATTTCCGCCCCATAATTGCTCGCGGCTCGTTTTGAGGGCGGTTTTGCGCTTTCAAGGGGCAATTGCTCCAAAGGGCTCGGATTTGCACGGAAATCCACCTCCTCATTCCATTTTCCACAAGGAATCCAAAATGGTCTCACTTTTCCCAAATTCATGCCTTTCGCCCCCAAATTGCTCGCGGCTCGTTTTGAGGGCGGTTTTGCGCTTTCAAGGGGCAATTGCTCCAAAGGGCTCGGATTTGCACGGAAATCCACCTCCTCATTCCAATTTCCACAAGGAATCCAAAATGGTCGCACTTTTCCCAAATTCATGCATTTCCGCCCCATAATTGCTCGCGGCTCGTTTTGAGGGCGGTTTTGCGCTTTCAAGGGGCAATTGCTCCAAAGGGCTCGGATTTGCACGGAAATCCACCTCCTCATTCCAATTTCCACAAGGAATCCAAAATGGTCGCACTTTTCCCAAATTCATGCATTTCCGCCCCATAATTGCTCGCGGCTCGTTTTGAGGGCGGTTTTGCGCTTTCAAGGGGCAATTGCTCCAAAGGGCTCGGATTTGCACGGAAATCCACCTCCTCATTCCAATTTCCACAAGGAATCCAAAATGGTCGCACTTTTCCCAAATTCATGCATTTCCGCCCCATAATTGCTCGCGGCTCGTTTTGAGGGCGGTTTTGCGCTTTCAAGGGGCAATTGCTCCAAAGGGCTCGGATTTGCACGGAAATCCACCTCCTCATTCCAATTTCCACAAGGAATCCAAAATTGGTCGCACTTTTCCCAAATTCATGCATTTCCGCCCCATAATTGCTCGCGGCTCGTTTTGAGGGCGGTTTTGCGCTTTCAAGGGGCAATTGCTCCAAAGGGCTCGGATTTGCACGGAAATCCACCTCCTCATTCCATTTTCCACAAGGAATCCAAAATGGTCTCACTTTTCCCAAATTCATGCATTTCCGCCCCAAATTGCTCGCGGCTCGTTTTGAGGGCGGTTTTTCGCTTTCAAGGGGCAATTGCTCCAAAGGGCTCGGATTTGCACGGAAATCCACCTCCTCATTCCAATTTCCACAAGGAATCCAAAATGGTCGCACTTTTCCCAAATTCATGCATTTCCGCCCCATAATTGCTCGCGGCTCGTTTTGAGGGCGGTTTTGCGCTTTCAAGGGGCAATTGCTCCAAAGGGCTCGGATTTGCACGGAAATCCACCTCCTCATTCCATTTTCCACAAGGAATCCAAAATGGTCTCACTTTTCCCAAATTCATGCGTTTACCAAATTGCTCGCGGCTCGTTTTGAGGGCGGTTTTGCGCTTTCAAGGGGCAATTGCTCCAAAGGGCTCGGATTTGCACGGAAATCCACCTCCTCATTCCAATTTCCACAAGGAATCCAAAATGGTCGCACTTTTCCCAAATTCATGCATTTCCGCCCCATAATTGCTCGCGGCTCGTTTTGAGGGCGGTTTTGCGCTTTCAAGGGGCAATTGCTCCAAAGGGCTCGGATTTGCACGGAAATCCACCTCCTCATTCCAATTTCCACAAGGAATCCAAAATGGTCGCACTTTTCCCAAATTCATGCATTTCCGCCCCATAATTGCTCGCGGCTCGTTTTGAGGGCGGTTTTGCGCTTTCAAGGGGCAATTGCTCCAAAGGGCTCGGATTTGCACGGAAATCCACCTCCTCATTCCAATTTCCACAAGGAATCCAAAATGGTCGCACTTTTCCCAAATTCATGCATTTCCGCCCCATAATTGCTCGCGGCTCGTTTTGAGGGCGGTTTTGCGCTTTCAAGGGGCAATTGCTCCAAAGGGCTCGGATTTGCACGGAAATCCACCTCCTCATTCCAATTTCCACAAGGAATCCAAAATGGTCGCACTTTTCCCAAATTCATGCATTTCCGCCCCATAATTGCTCGCGGCTCGTTTTGAGGGCGGTTTTGCGCTTTCAAGGGGCAATTGCTCCAAAGGGCTCGGATTTGCACGGAAATCCACCTCCTCATTCCATTTTCCACAAGGAATCCAAAATGGTCTCACTTTTCCCAAATTCATGCCTTTCCGCCCCAAATTGCTCGCGGCTCGTTTTGAGGGCGGTTTTTCGCTTTCAAGGGGCAATTGCTCCAAAGGGCTCGGATTTGCACGGAAATCCACCTCCTCATTCCAATTTCCACAAGGAATCCAAAATGGTCGCACTTTTCCCAAATTCATGCATTTCCGCCCCATAATTGCTCGCGGCTCGTTTTGAGGGCGGTTTTGCTCTTTCAAGGGGCAATTGCTCCAAAGGGCTCGGATTTGCACGGAAATCCACCTCCTCATTCCATTTTCAACAAGGAATCCAAAATGGTCGACGCTTTCCCCAAATTCATGCGTTTCCGCCCCCAATTTGCTCGCTGCTCGTTTTGAGGGCGGTTTTGCGCTTTCAAGGGGCAATATCTCCAAAGGGCTCGGATTTGCACGGAAATCCACCTCCTCATTCCATTTTCCACAAGGAATCCAAAATGGTCGCACTTTTCCCAAATTCATGCATTTCCGCCCCATAATTGCTCGCGGCTCGTTTTGAGGGCGGTTTTGCGCTTTCAAGGGGCAATTGCTCCAAAGGGCTCGGATTTGCACGGAAATCCACCTCCTCATTCCAATTTCCACAAGGAATCCAAAATGGTCGCACTTTTCCCAAATTCATGCATTTCCGCCCCATAATTGCTCGCGGCTCGTTTTGAGGGCGGTTTTGCGCTTTCAAGGGGCAATTGCTCCAAAGGGCTCGGATTTGCACGGAAATCCACCTCCTCATTCCATTTTCCACAAGGAATCCAAAATGGTCTCACTTTTCCCAAATTCATGCCTTTCCGCCCCCAAATTGCTCGCGGCTCGTTTTGAGGGCGGTTTTGCGCTTTCAAGGGGCAATTGCTCCAAAGGGCTCGGATTTGCACGGAAATCCACCTCCTCATTCCAATTTCCACAAGGAATCCAAAATGGTCGCACTTTTCCCAAATTCATGCATTTCCGCCCCATAATTGCTCGCGGCTCGTTTTGAGGGCGGTTTTGCGCTTTCAAGGGGCAATTGCTCCAAAGGGCTCGGATTTGCACGGAAATCCACCTCCTCATTCCAATTTCCACAAGGAATCCAAAATGGTCGCACTTTTCCCAAATTCATGCATTTCCGCCCCATAATTGCTCGCGGCTCGTTTTGAGGGCGGTTTTGCGCTTTCAAGGGGCAATTGCTCCAAAGGGCTCGGATTTGCACGGAAATCCACCTCCTCATTCCAATTTCCACAAGGAATCCAAAATGGTCGCACTTTTCCCAAATTCATGCATTTCCGCCCCATAATTGCTCGCGGCTCGTTTTGAGGGCGGTTTTGCGCTTTCAAGGGGCAATTGCTCCAAAGGGCTCGGATTTGCACGGAAATCCACCTCCTCATTCCATTTTCCACAAGGAATCCAAAATGGTCGACGCTTTCCCCAAATTCATGCGTTTCCGCCCCAAATTGCTCGCGGCTCGTTTTGAGGGCGGTTTTGCGCTTTCAAGGGGCAATTGCTCCAAAGGGCTCGGATTTGCACGGAAATCCACCTCCTCATTCCATTTTCCACAAGGAATCCAAAATGGTCGCACTTTTCCCAAATTCATGCATTTCCGCCCCCAAATTGCTCGCGGCTCGTTTTGAGGGCGGTTTTTCGCTTTCAAGGGGCAATTGCTCCAAAGGGCTCGGATTTGCACGGAAATCCACCTCCTCATTCCATTTTCAACAAGGAATCCAAAATGGTCGACGCTTTCCCCAAATTCATGCGTTTCCGCCCCCAAATTGCTCGCGGCTCGTTTTGAGGGCGGTTTTGCGCTTTCAAGGGGCAATTGCTCCAAAGGGCTCGGATTTGCACGGAAATCCACCTCCTCATTCCAATTTCCACAAGGAATCCAAAATGGTCGCACTTTTCCCAAATTCATGCATTTCCGCCCCATAATTGCTCGCGGCTCGTTTTGAGGGCGGTTTTGCGCTTTCAAGGGGCAATTGCTCCAAAGGGCTCGGATTTGCACGGAAATCCACCTCCTCATTCCAATTTCCACAAGGAATCCAAAATGGTCGCACTTTTCCCAAATTCATGCATTTCCGCCCCATAATTGCTCGCGGCTCGTTTTGAGGGCGGTTTTGCGCTTTCAAGGGGCAATTGCTCCAAAGGGCTCGGATTTGCACGGAAATCCACCTCCTCATTCCATTTTCCACAAGGAATCCAAAATGGTCGCACTTTTCCCAAATTCATGCATTTCCGCCCCCAAATTGCTCGCGGCTCGTTTTGAGGGCGGTTTTTCGCTTTCAAGGGGCAATTGCTCCAAAGGGCTCGGATTTGCACGGAAATCCACCTCCTCATTCCAATTTCCACAAGGAATCCAAAATGGTCGCACTTTTCCCAAATTCATGCATTTCCGCCCCATAATTGCTCGCGGCTCGTTTTGAGGGCGGTTTTGCGCTTTCAAGGGGCAATTGCTCCAAAGGGCTCGGATTTGCACGGAAATCCACCTCCTCATTCCAATTTCCACAAGGAATCCAAAATGGTCGCACTTTTCCCAAATTCATGCATTTCCGCCCCATAATTGCTCGCGGCTCGTTTTGAGGGCGGTTTTGCGCTTTCAAGGGGCAATTGCTCCAAAGGGCTCGGATTTGCACGGAAATCCACCTCCTCATTCCAATTTCCACAAGGAATCCAAAATGGTCGCACTTTTCCCAAATTCATGCATTTCCGCCCCATAATTGCTCGCGGCTCGTTTTGAGGGCGGTTTTGCGCTTTCAAGGGGCAATTGCTCCAAAGGGCTCGGATTTGCACGGAAATCCACCTCCTCATTCCAATTTCCACAAGGAATCCAAAATGGTCGCACTTTTCCCAAATTCATGCATTTCCGCCCCATAATTGCTCGCGGCTCGTTTTGAGGGCGGTTTTGCGCTTTCAAGGGGCAATTGCTCCAAAGGGCTCGGATTTGCACGGAAATCCACCTCCTCATTCCATTTTCAACAAGGAATCCAAAATGGTCGACGCTTTTCCCAAATTCATGCGTTTCCGCCCCCAAATTGCTCGCGGCTCGTTTTGAGGGCGGTTTTGCGCTTTCAAGGGGCAATTGCTCCAAAGGGCTCGGATTTGCACGGAAATCCACCTCCTCATTCCAATTTCCACAAGGAATCCAAAATGGTCGCACTTTTCCCAAATTCATGCATTTCCGCCCCATAATTGCTCGCGGCTCGTTTTGAGGGCGGTTTTGCGCTTTCAAGGGGCAATTGCTCCAAAGGGCTCGGATTTGCACGGAAATCCACCTCCTCATTCCATTTTCAACAAGGAATCCAAAATGGTCGACGCTTTCCCCAAATTCATGCGTTTCCGCCCCAAATTGCTCGCGGCTCGTTTTGAGGGCGGTTTTGCGCTTTCAAGGGGCAATTGCTCCAAAGGGCTCGGATTTGCACGGAAATCCACCTCCTCATTCCAATTTCCACAAGGAATCCAAAATGGTCGCACTTTTCCCAAATTCATGCATTTCCGCCCCATAATTGCTCGCGGCTCGTTTTGAGGGCGGTTTTGCGCTTTCAAGGGGCAATTGCTCCAAAGGGCTCGGATTTGCACGGAAATCCACCTCCTCATTCCAATTTCCACAAGGAATCCAAAATGGTCGCACTTTTCCCAAATTCATGCATTTCCGCCCCATAATTGCTCGCGGCTCGTTTTGAGGGCGGTTTTGCGCTTTCAAGGGGCAATTGCTCCAAAGGGCTCGGATTTGCACGGAAATCCACCTCCTCATTCCATTTTCAACAAGGAATCCAAAATGGTCGACGCTTTCCCCAAATTCATGCGTTTCCGCCCCAAATTGCTCGCGGCTCGTTTTGAGGGCGGTTTTGCGCTTTCAAGGGGCAATTGCTCCAAAGGGCTCGGATTTGCACGGAAATCCACCTCCTCATTCCAATTTCCACAAGGAATCCAAAATGGTCGCACTTTTCCCAAATTCATGCATTTCCGCCCCATAATTGCTCGCGGCTCGTTTTGAGGGCGGTTTTGCGCTTTCAAGGGGCAATTGCTCCAAAGGGCTCGGATTTGCACGGAAATCCACCTCCTCATTCCAATTTCCACAAGGAATCCAAAATGGTCGCACTTTTCCCAAATTCATGCATTTCCGCCCCATAATTGCTCGCGGCTCGTTTTGAGGGCGGTTTTGCGCTTTCAAGGGGCAATTGCTCCAAAGGGCTCGGATTTGCACGGAAATCCACCTCCTCATTCCAATTTCCACAAGGAATCCAAAATGGTCGCACTTTTCCCAAATTCATGCATTTCCGCCCCATAATTGCTCGCGGCTCGTTTTGAGGGCGGTTTTGCGCTTTCAAGGGGCAATTGCTCCAAAGGGCTCGGATTTGCACGGAAATCCACCTCCTCATTCCATTTTCCACAAGGAATCCAAAATGGTCGCACTTTTCCCAAATTCATGCATTTCCGCCCCCAAATTGCTCGCGGCTCGTTTTGAGGGCGGTTTTTCGCTTTCAAGGGGCAATTGCTCCAAAGGGCTCGGATTTGCACGGAAATCCACCTCCTCATTCCAATTTCCACAAGGAATCCAAAATGGTCGCACTTTTCCCAAATTCATGCATTTCCGCCCCATAATTGCTCGCGGCTCGTTTTGAGGGCGGTTTTGCTCTTTCAAGGGGCAATTGCTCCAAAGGGCTCGGATTTGCACGGAAATCCACCTCCTCATTCCATTTTCAACAAGGAATCCAAAATGGTCGACGCTTTCCCCAAATTCATGCGTTTCCGCCCCCAATTTGCTCGCTGCTCGTTTTGAGGGCGGTTTTGCGCTTTCAAGGGGCAATATCTCCAAAGGGCTCGGATTTGCACGGAAATCCACCTCCTCATTCCATTTTCCACAAGGAATCCAAAATGGTCGCACTTTTCCCAAATTCATGCATTTCCGCCCCATAATTGCTCGCGGCTCGTTTTGAGGGCGGTTTTGCGCTTTCAAGGGGCAATTGCTCCAAAGGGCTCGGATTTGCACGGAAATCCACCTCCTCATTCCAATTTCCACAAGGAATCCAAAATGGTCGCACTTTTCCCAAATTCATGCATTTCCGCCCCATAATTGCTCGCGGCTCGTTTTGAGGGCGGTTTTGCGCTTTCAAGGGGCAATTGCTCCAAAGGGCTCGGATTTGCACGGAAATCCACCTCCTCATTCCATTTTCAACAAGGAATCCAAAATGGTCGACGCTTTCCCCAAATTCATGCGTTTCCGCCCCAAATTGCTCGCGGCTCGTTTTGAGGGCGGTTTTGCGCTTTCAAGGGGCAATTGCTCCAAAGGGCTCGGATTTGCACGGAAATCCACCTCCTCATTCCATTTTCCACAAGGAATCCAAAATGGTCGCACTTTTCCCAAATTCATGCATTTCCGCCCCCAAATTGCTCGCGGCTCGTTTTGAGGGCGGTTTTTCGCTTTCAAGGGGCAATTGCTCCAAAGGGCTCGGATTTGCACGGAAATCCACCTCCTCATTCCAATTTCCACAAGGAATCCAAAATGGTCGCACTTTTCCCAAATTCATGCATTTCCGCCCCATAATTGCTCGCGGCTCGTTTTGAGGGCGGTTTTGCGCTTTCAAGGGGCAATTGCTCCAAAGGGCTCGGATTTGCACGGAAATCCACCTCCTCATTCCAATTTCCACAAGGAATCCAAAATGGTCGCACTTTTCCCAAATTCATGCATTTCCGCCCCATAATTGCTCGCGGCTCGTTTTGAGGGCGGTTTTGCGCTTTCAAGGGGCAATTGCTCCAAAGGGCTCGGATTTGCACGGAAATCCACCTCCTCATTCCAATTTCCACAAGGAATCCAAAATGGTCGCACTTTTCCCAAATTCATGCATTTCCGCCCCATAATTGCTCGCGGCTCGTTTTGAGGGCGGTTTTGCGCTTTCAAGGGGCAATTGCTCCAAAGGGCTCGGATTTGCACGGAAATCCACCTCCTCATTCCATTTTCCACAAGGAATCCAAAATGGTCGCTCTTTTCCCAAATTCATGCGTTTCCGCCCCCAAATTGCTCGCGGCTCGTTTTGGGGGCCGTTTTTGCGCTTTCAAGGGGCAATTGCTCCAAAGGGCTCGGATTTGCACGGAAATCCACCTCCTCATTCCAATTTCCACAAGGAATCCAAAATGGTCGCACTTTTCCCAAATTCATGCATTTCCGCCCCATAATTGCTCGCGGCTCGTTTTGAGGGCGGTTTTGCGCTTTCAAGGGGCAATTGCTCCAAAGGGCTCGGATTTGCACGGAAATCCACCTCCTCATTCCAATTTCCACAAGGAATCCAAAATGGTCGCACTTTTCCCAAATTCATGCATTTCCGCCCCATAATTGCTCGCGGCTCGTTTTGAGGGCGGTTTTGCGCTTTCAAGGGGCAATTGCTCCAAAGGGCTCGGATTTGCACGGAAATCCACCTCCTCATTCCATTTTCCACAAGGAATCCAAAATGGTCTCACTTTCCCCAAATTAATGCGTTTCCGCCCCAAATTGCTCGCGGCTCGTTTTGAGGGCGGTTTTGCGCTTTCAAGGGGCAATTGCTCCAAAGGGCTCGGATTTGCACGGAAATCCACCTCCTCATTCCAATTTCCACAAGGAATCCAAAATGGTCGCACTTTTCCCAAATTCATGCATTTCCGCCCCATAATTGCTCGCGGCTCGTTTTGAGGGCGGTTTTGCGCTTTCAAGGGGCAATTGCTCCAAAGGGCTCGGATTTGCACGGAAATCCACCTCCTCATTCCAATTTCCACAAGGAATCCAAAATGGTCGCACTTTTCCCAAATTCATGCATTTCCGCCCCATAATTGCTCGCGGCTCGTTTTGAGGGCGGTTTTGCGCTTTCAAGGGGCAATTGCTCCAAAGGGCTCGGATTTGCACGGAAATCCACCTCCTCATTCCATTTTCCACAAGGAATCCAAAATGGTCGCACTTTTCCCAAATTCATGCCTTTCCGCCCCAAATTGCTCGCGGCTCGTTTTGAGGGCGGTTTTGCGCTTTCAAGGGGCAATTGCTCCAAAGGGCTCGGATTTGCACGGAAATCCACCTCCTCATTCCAATTTCCACAAGGAATCCAAAATGGTCGCACTTTTCCCAAATTCATGCATTTCCGCCCCATAATTGCTCGCGGCTCGTTTTGAGGGCGGTTTTGCTCTTTCAAGGGGCAATTGCTCCAAAGGGCTCGGATTTGCACGGAAATCCACCTCCTCATTCCATTTTCAACAAGGAATCCAAAATGGTCGACGCTTTCCCCAAATTCATGCGTTTCCGCCACCAAATTGCTCGCGGCTCGTTTTGAGGGCGGTTTTGCACTTTCAAGGGGCAATTGCTCCAAAGGGCTCGGATTTGCACGGAAATCCACCTCCTCATTCCATTTTCCGCAAGGAATCCAAAATGGTCGCACATATCCCAAATTTATGCATTTCCGCCCCCAAATTACTCGCGGCTCGTTTTGAGGGCGGTTTTGCGCTTTCAAGGGGCAATTGCTCCAAAAGGCTCGGATTTGCACGGAAATCCACCTCCTCATTCCATTTTCCACAAGGAATCCAAAATGGTCGCACTTTTCCCAAATTCATGCATTTCCGCCCCCAAATTGCTCGCGGCTCGTTTTGAGGGCGGTTTTTCGCTTTCAAGGGGCAATTGCTCCAAAGGGCTCGGATTTGCACGGAAATCCACCTCCTCATTCCAATTTCCACAAGGAATCCAAAATGGTCGCACTTTTCCCAAATTCATGCATTTCCGCCCCATAATTGCTCGCGGCTCGTTTTGAGGGCGGTTTTGCGCTTTCAAGGGGCAATTGCTCCAAAGGGCTCGGATTTGCACGGAAATCCACCTCCTCATTCCATTTTCCACAAGGAATCCAAAATGGTCGCACGCTTCCCAAATTCATGCATTTCCGCCCCAAATTGCTCGCGGCTCGTTTTGAGGGCGGTTTTGCGCTTTCAAGGGGCAATTGCTCCAAAGGGCTCGGATTTGCACGGAAATCCACCTCCTCATTCCAATTTCCACAAGGAATCCAAAATGGTCGCACTTTTCCCAAATTCATGCATTTCCGCCCCATAATTGCTCGCGGCTCGTTTTGAGGGCGGTTTTGCGCTTTCAAGGGGCAATTGCTCCAAAGGGCTCGGATTTGCACGGAAATCCACCTCCTCATTCCAATTTCCACAAGGAATCCAAAATGGTCGCACTTTTCCCAAATTCATGCATTTCCGCCCCATAATTGCTCGCGGCTCGTTTTGAGGGCGGTTTTGCGCTTTCAAGGGGCAATTGCTCCAAAGGGCTCGGATTTGCACGGAAATCCACCTCCTCATTCCATTTTCAACAAGGAATCCAAAATGGTCGACGCTTTCCCCAAATTCATGCGTTTCCGCCCCAAATTGCTCGCGGCTCGTTTTGAGGGCGGTTTTGCGCTTTCAAGGGGCAATTGCTCCAAAGGGCTCGGATTTGCACGGAAATCCACCTCCTCATTCCAATTTCCACAAGGAATCCAAAATGGTCGCACTTTTCCCAAATTCATGCATTTCCGCCCCATAATTGCTCGCGGCTCGTTTTGAGGGCGGTTTTGCGCTTTCAAGGGGCAATTGCTCCAAAGGGCTCGGATTTGCACGGAAATCCACCTCCTCATTCCAATTTCCACAAGGAATCCAAAATGGTCGCACTTTTCCCAAATTCATGCATTTCCGCCCCATAATTGCTCGCGGCTCGTTTTGAGGGCGGTTTTGCGCTTTCAAGGGGCAATTGCTCCAAAGGGCTCGGATTTGCACGGAAATCCACCTCCTCATTCCATTTTCAACAAGGAATCCAAAATGGTCGACGCTTCCCCAAATTCATGCGTTTCCGCTCCCAAATTGCTCGCGGCTCGTTTTGAGGGCGGTTTTGCGCTTTCAAGGGGCAATTGCTCCAAAGGGCTCGGATTTGCACGGAAATCCACCTCCTCATTCCAATTTCCACAAGGAATCCAAAATGGTCGCACTTTTCCCAAATTCATGCATTTCCGCCCCATAATTGCTCGCGGCTCGTTTTGAGGGCGGTTTTGCGCTTTCAAGGGGCAATTGCTCCAAAGGGCTCGGATTTGCACGGAAATCCACCACCTCATTCCATTTTCCACAAGGAATCCAAAATGGTCTCACTTTCCCCAAATTCATGCGTTTCCGCCCCCAAATTGCTCGCGGCTCGTTTTGAGGGCGGTTTTGCGCTTTCAAGGGGCAATTGCTCCAAAGGGCTCGGATTTGCACGGAAATCCACCTCCTCATTCCAATTTCCACAAGGAATCCAAAATGGTCGCACTTTTCCCAAATTCATGCATTTCCGCCCCATAATTGCTCGCGGCTCGTTTTGAGGGCGGTTTTGCGCTTTCAAGGGGCAATTGCTCCAAAGGGCTCGGATTTGCACGGAAATCCACCTCCTCATTCCAATTTCCACAAGGAATCCAAAATGGTCGCACTTTTCCCAAATTCATGCATTTCCGCCCCATAATTGCTCGCGGCTCGTTTTGAGGGCGGTTTTGCTCTTTCAAGGGGCAATTGCTCCAAAGGGCTCGGATTTGCACGGAAATCCACCTCCTCATTCCATTTTCAACAAGGAATCCAAAATGGTCGACGCTTTCCCCAAATTCATGCGTTTCCGCCCCCAATTTGCTCGCTGCTCGTTTTGAGGGCGGTTTTGCGCTTTCAAGGGGCAATATCTCCAAAGGGCTCGGATTTGCACGGAAATCCACCTCCTCATTCCATTTTCCACAAGGAATCCAAAATGGTCGCACTTTTCCCAAATTCATGCATTTCCGCCCCATAATTGCTCGCGGCTCGTTTTGAGGGCGGTTTTGCGCTTTCAAGGGGCAATTGCTCCAAAGGGCTCGGATTTGCACGGAAATCCACCTCCTCATTCCAATTTCCACAAGGAATCCAAAATGGTCGCACTTTTCCCAAATTCATGCATTTCCGCCCCATAATTGCTCGCGGCTCGTTTTGAGGGCGGTTTTGCGCTTTCAAGGGGCAATTGCTCCAAAGGGCTCGGATTTGCACGGAAATCCACCTCCTCATTCCATTTTCCACAAGGAATCCAAAATGGTCGCACTTTTCCCAAATTCATGCCTTTCCGCCCCAAATTGCTCGCGGCTCGTTTTGAGGGCGGTTTTGCGCTTTCAAGGGGCAATTGCTCCAAAGGGCTCGGATTTGCACGGAAATCCACCTCCTCATTCCAATTTCCACAAGGAATCCAAAATGGTCGCACTTTTCCCAAATTCATGCATTTCCGCCCCATAATTGCTCGCGGCTCGTTTTGAGGGCGGTTTTGCGCTTTCAAGGGGCAATTGCTCCAAAGGGCTCGGATTTGCATGGAAATCCACCTCCTCATTCCATTTTCCACAAGGAATCCAAAATGGTCGCACTTTTCCCAAATTCATGCCTTTCCGCCCCCAAATTGCTTGCGTCTCGTTTTGAGGGCGGTTTTTCGCTTTCAAGGGGCAATTGCTCCAAAGGGCTCGGATTTGCACGGAAATCCACCTCCTCATTCCATTTTCAACAAGGAATCCAAAATGGTCGACGCTTTCCCCAAATTCATGCGTTTCCGCCCCAAATTGCTCGCGGCTCGTTTTGAGGGCGGTTTTGCGCTTTCAAGGGGCAATTGCTCCAAAGGGCTCGGATTTGCACGGAAATCCACCTCCTCATTCCAATTTCCACAAGGAATCCAAAATGGTCGCACTTTTCCCAAATTCATGCATTTCCGCCCCATAATTGCTCGCGGCTCGTTTTGAGGGCGGTTTTGCGCTTTCAAGGGGCAATTGCTCCAAAGGGCTCGGATTTGCACGGAAATCCACCTCCTCATTCCATTTTCCACAAGGAATCCAAAATGGTCGAACCTTTCCCCAAATTCATGTGTTTCCGCCCCAAAATTGCTCGCGGCTCGTTTTGAGGGCGGTTTTGCGCTTTCAAGGGGCAATTGCTCCAAAGGGCTCGGATTTGCACGGAAATCCACCTCCTCATTCCATTTTCCACAAGGAATCCAAAATGGTCGCACTTTTCCCAAATTCATGCATTTCCGCCCCCAAATTGCTCGCGGCTCGTTTTGAGGGCGGTTTTTCGCTTTCAAGGGGCAATTGCTCCAAAGGGCTCGGATTTGCACGGAAATCCACCTCCTCATTCCAATTTCCACAAGGAATCCAAAATGGTCGCACTTTTCCCAAATTCATGCATTTCCGCCCCATAATTGCTCGCGGCTCGTTTTGAGGGCGGTTTTGCGCTTTCAAGGGGCAATTGCTCCAAAGGGCTCGGATTTGCACGGAAATCCACCTCCTCATTCCAATTTCCACAAGGAATCCAAAATGGTCGCACTTTTCCCAAATTCATGCATTTCCGCCCCATAATTGCTCGCGGCTCGTTTTGAGGGCGGTTTTGCGCTTTCAAGGGGCAATTGCTCCAAAGGGCTCGGATTTGCACGGAAATCCACCTCCTCATTCCATTTTCCACAAGGAATCCAAAATGGTCTCACTTTTCCCAAATTCATGCATTTCGCCCCCAAATTGCTCGCGGCTCGTTTTGAGGGCGGTTTTGCGCTTTCAAGGGGCAATTGCTCCAAAGGGCTCGGATTTGCACGGAAATCCACCTCCTCATTCCATTTTCCACAAGGAATCCAAAATGGTCGCACTTTTCCCAAATTCATGCATTTCCGCCCCCAAATTGCTCGCGGCTCGTTTTGAGGGCGGTTTTTCGCTTTCAAGGGGCAATTGCTCCAAAGGGCTCGGATTTGCACGGAAATCCACCTCCTCATTCCAATTTCCACAAGGAATCCAAAATGGTCGCACTTTTCCCAAATTCATGCATTTCCGCCCCATAATTGCTCGCGGCTCGTTTTGAGGGCGGTTTTGCGCTTTCAAGGGGCAATTGCTCCAAAGGGCTCGGATTTGCACGGAAATCCACCTCCTCATTCCATTTTCAACAAGGAATCCAAAATGGTCGACGCTTTCCCCAAATTCATGCGTTCCGCGCCCCAAATTGCTCGCGGCTCGTTTTGAGGGCGGTTTTGCGCTTTCAAGGGGCAATTGCTCCAAAGGGCTCGGATTTGCACGGAAATCCACCTCCTCATTCCAATTTCCACAAGGAATCCAAAATGGTCGCACTTTTCCCAAATTCATGCATTTCCGCCCCATAATTGCTCGCGGCTCGTTTTGAGGGCGGTTTTGCGCTTTCAAGGGGCAATTGCTCCAAAGGGCTCGGATTTGCATGGAAATCCACCTCCTCATTCCATTTTCCACAAGGAATCCAAAATGGTCTCACTTTTCCCAAATTCATGCGTTTCCGCCCCCAAATTGCTCGCGGCTCGTTTTGAGGGCGGTTTTGCGCTTTCAAGGGGCAATTGCTCCAAAGGGCTCGGATTTGCACGGAAATCCACCTCCTCATTCCATTTTCCACAAGGAATCCAAAATGGTCGCACTTTTCCCAAATTCATGCATTTCCGCCCCCAAATTGCTCGCGGCTCGTTTTGAGGGCGGTTTTTCGCTTTCAAGGGGCAATTGCTCCAAAGGGCTCGGATTTGCACGGAAATCCACCTCCTCATTCCATTTTCCACAAGGAATCCAAAATGGTCGACGCTTTCCCCAAATTCATGCGTTTCCGCCCCAAATTGCTCGCGGCTCGTTTTGAGGGCGGTTTTGCGCTTTCAAGGGGCAATTGCTCCAAAGGGCTCGGATTTGCACGGAAATCCACCTCCTCATTCCAATTTCCACAAGGAATCCAAAATGGTCGCACTTTTCCCAAATTCATGCATTTCCGCCCCATAATTGCTCGCGGCTCGTTTTGAGGGCGGTTTTGCTCTTTCAAGGGGCAATTGCTCCAAAGGGCTCGGATTTGCACGGAAATCCACCTCCTCATTCCATTTTCAACAAGGAATCCAAAATGGTCGACGCTTTCCCCAAATTCATGCGTTTCCGCCCCCAATTTGCTCGCTGCTCGTTTTGAGGGCGGTTTTGCGCTTTCAAGGGGCAATATCTCCAAAGGGCTCGGATTTGCACGGAAATCCACCTCCTCATTCCATTTTCCACAAGGAATCCAAAATGGTCGCACTTTTCCCAAATTCATGCATTTCCGCCCCATAATTGCTCGCGGCTCGTTTTGAGGGCGGTTTTGCGCTTTCAAGGGGCAATTGCTCCAAAGGGCTCGGATTTGCACGGAAATCCACCTCCTCATTCCAATTTCCACAAGGAATCCAAAATGGTCGCACTTTTCCCAAATTCATGCATTTCCGCCCCATAATTGCTCGCGGCTCGTTTTGAGGGCGGTTTTGCGCTTTCAAGGGGCAATTGCTCCAAAGGGCTCGGATTTGCACGGAAATCCACCTCCTCATTCCATTTTCCACAAGGAATCCAAAATGGTCTCACTTTTCCCAAATTCATGCCTTTCCGCCCCAAATTGCTCGCGGCTCGTTTTGAGGGCGGTTTTGCGCTTTCAAGGGGCAATTGCTCCAAAGGGCTCGGATTTGCACGGAAATCCACCTCCTCATTCCAATTTCCACAAGGAATCCAAAATGGTCGCACTTTTCCCAAATTCATGCATTTCCGCCCCATAATTGCTCGCGGCTCGTTTTGAGGGCGGTTTTGCGCTTTCAAGGGGCAATTGCTCCAAAGGGCTCGGATTTGCACGGAAATCCACCTCCTCATTCCAATTTCCACAAGGAATCCAAAATGGTCGCACTTTTCCCAAATTCATGCATTTCCGCCCCATAATTGCTCGCGGCTCGTTTTGAGGGCGGTTTTGCGCTTTCAAGGGGCAATTGCTCCAAAGGGCTCGGATTTGCACGGAAATCCACCTCCTCATTCCATTTTCAACAAGGAATCCAAAATGGTCGACGCTTTCCCCAAATTCATGCGTTTCCGCCCCCAATTTGCTCGCTGCTCGTTTTGAGGGCGGTTTTGCGCTTTCAAGGGGCAATATCTCCAAAGGGCTCGGATTTGCACGGAAATCCACCTCCTCATTCCATTTTCCACAAGGAATCCAAAATGGTCGCACTTTTCCCAAATTCATGCATTTCCGCCCCATAATTGCTCGCGGCTCGTTTTGAGGGCGGTTTTGCGCTTTCAAGGGGCAATTGCTCCAAAGGGCTCGGATTTGCACGGAAATCCACCTCCTCATTCCAATTTCCACAAGGAATCCAAAATGGTCGCACTTTTCCCAAATTCATGCATTTCCGCCCCATAATTGCTCGCGGCTCGTTTTGAGGGCGGTTTTGCGCTTTCAAGGGGCAATTGCTCCAAAGGGCTCGGATTTGCACGGAAATCCACCTCCTCATTCCATTTTCCACAAGGAATCCAAAATGGTCGATGCTTTTCCCAAATTCATGCGTTTCCGCCCCAAATTGCTCGCGGCTCGTTTTGAGGGCGGTTTTGCGCTTTCAAGGGGCAATTGCTCCAAAGGGCTCGGATTTGCACGGAAATCCACCTCCTCATTCCAATTTCCACAAGGAATCCAAAATGGTCGCACTTTTCCCAAATTCATGCATTTCCGCCCCATAATTGCTCGCGGCTCGTTTTGAGGGCGGTTTTGCGCTTTCAAGGGGCAATTGCTCCAAAGGGCTCGGATTTGCACGGAAATCCACCTCCTCATTCCATTTTCCACAAGGAATCCAAAATGGTCTCACTTTTCCCAAATTCATGCATTTCCGCCCCAAATTGCTCGCGGCTCGTTTTGAGGGCGGTTTTGCGCTTTCAAGGGGCAATTGCTCCAAAGGGCTCGGATTTGCACGGAAATCCACCTCCTCATTCCAATTTCCACAAGGAATCCAAAATGGTCGCACTTTTCCCAAATTCATGCATTTCCGCCCCATAATTGCTCGCGGCTCGTTTTGAGGGCGGTTTTGCGCTTTCAAGGGGCAATTGCTCCAAAGGGCTCGGATTTGCACGGAAATCCACCTCCTCATTCCATTTTCCACAAGGAATCCAAAATGGTCTCGCTTTCCCCAAATTTATGCGATTCCACCACCAAATTGCTCGCGGCTCGTTTTGAGGGCGGTTTTTCGCTTTCAAGGGGCAATTGCTCCAAAGGGCTCGGATTTGCACGGAAATCCACCTCCTCATTCCAATTTCCACAAGGAATCCAAAATGGTCGCACTTTTCCCAAATTCATGCATTTCCGCCCCATAATTGCTCGCGGCTCGTTTTGAGGGCGGTTTTGCGCTTTCAAGGGGCAATTGCTCCAAAGGGCTCGGATTTGCACGGAAATCCACCTCCTCATTCCATTTTCAACAAGGAATCCAAAATGGTCGACGCTTTCCCCAAATTCATGCGTTTCCGCCCCCAAATTGCTCGCGGCTCGTTTTGAGGGCGGTTTTGCGCTTTCAAGGGGCAATTGCTCCAAAGGGCTCGGATTTGCACGGAAATCCACCTCCTCATTCCAATTTCCACAAGGAATCCAAAATGGTCGCACTTTTCCCAAATTCATGCATTTCCGCCCCATAATTGCTCGCGGCTCGTTTTGAGGGCGGTTTTGCGCTTTCAAGGGGCAATTGCTCCAAAGGGCTCGGATTTGCACGGAAATCCACCTCCTCATTCCAATTTCCACAAGGAATCCAAAATGGTCGCACTTTTCCCAAATTCATGCATTTCCGCCCCATAATTGCTCGCGGCTCGTTTTGAGGGCGGTTTTGCGCTTTCAAGGGGCAATTGCTCCAAAGGGCTCGGATTTGCACGGAAATCCACCTCCTCATTCCATTTTCCACAAGGAATCCAAAATGGTCGCACTTTTCCCAAATTCATGCGTTTCCGCCCCAAATTGCTCGCGGCTCGTTTTGAGGGCGGTTTTGCGCTTTCAAGGGGCAATTGCTCCAAAGGGCTCGGATTTGCACGGAAATCCACCTCCTCATTCCAATTTCCACAAGGAATCCAAAATGGTCGCACTTTTCCCAAATTCATGCATTTCCGCCCCATAATTGCTCGCGGCTCGTTTTGAGGGCGGTTTTGCGCTTTCAAGGGGCAATTGCTCCAAAGGGCTCGGATTTGCACGGAAATCCACCTCCTCATTCCATTTTCCACAAGGAATCCAAAATGGTCTCACTTTCCCCAAATTCATGCGTTTCCGCCCCCAAATTGCTCGCGGCTCGTTTTGAGGGCGGTTTTGCGCTTTCAAGGGGCAATTGCTCCAAAGGGCTCGGATTTGCACGGAAATCCACCTCCTCATTCCAATTTCCACAAGGAATCCAAAATGGTCGCACTTTTC
Source organism: Acacia pycnantha (assembly GCA_025563575.1). NCBI lineage: Eukaryota > Viridiplantae > Streptophyta > Magnoliopsida > Fabales > Fabaceae > Acacia > Acacia pycnantha. The sequence continues at coordinate 21,440 of JAMWYP010000001.1, forward strand.
CCAAATTCATGCATTTCCGCCCCATAATTGCTCGCGGCTCGTTTTGAGGGCGGTTTTGCGCTTTCAAGGGGCAATTGCTCCAAAGGGCTCGGATTTGCACGGAAATCCACCTCCTCATTCCAATTTCCACAAGGAATCCAAAATGGTCGCACTTTTCCCAAATTCATGCATTTCCGCCCCATAATTGCTCGCGGCTCGTTTTGAGGGCGGTTTTGCGCTTTCAAGGGGCAATTGCTCCAAAGGGCTCGGATTTGCACGGAAATCCACCTCCTCATTCCAATTTCCACAAGGAATCCAAAATGGTCGCACTTTTCCCAAATTCATGCATTTCCGCCCCATAATTGCTCGCGGCTCGTTTTGAGGGCGGTTTTGCGCTTTCAAGGGGCAATTGCTCCAAAGGGCTCGGATTTGCACGGAAATCCACCTCCTCATTCCATTTTCCACAAGGAATCCAAAATGGTCTCACTTTCCCCAAATTCATGCGTTTCCGCCCCCAAATTGCTCGCGGCTCGTTTTGAGGGCGGTTTTGCGCTTTCAAGGGGCAATTGCTCCAAAGGGCTCGGATTTGCACGGAAATCCACCTCCTCATTCCAATTTCCACAAGGAATCCAAAATGGTCGCACTTTTCCCAAATTCATGCATTTCCGCCCCATAATTGCTCGCGGCTCGTTTTGAGGGCGGTTTTGCGCTTTCAAGGGGCAATTGCTCCAAAGGGCTCGGATTTGCACGGAAATCCACCTCCTCATTCCAATTTCCACAAGGAATCCAAAATGGTCGCACTTTTCCCAAATTCATGCATTTCCGCCCCATAATTGCTCGCGGCTCGTTTTGAGGGCGGTTTTGCGCTTTCAAGGGGCAATTGCTCCAAAGGGCTCGGATTTGCACGGAAATCCACCTCCTCATTCCATTTTCCACAAGGAATCCAAAATGGTCGCACTTTTCCCAAATTCATGCATTTCCGCCCCCAAATTGCTCGCGGCTCGTTTTGAGGGCGGTTTTTCGCTTTCAAGGGGCAATTGCTCCAAAGGGCTCGGATTTGCACGGAAATCCACCTCCTCATTCCAATTTCCACAAGGAATCCAAAATGGTCGCACTTTTCCCAAATTCATGCATTTCCGCCCCATAATTGCTCGCGGCTCGTTTTGAGGGCGGTTTTGCGCTTTCAAGGGGCAATTGCTCCAAAGGGCTCGGATTTGCACGGAAATCCACCTCCTCATTCCATTTTCAACAAGGAATCCAAAATGGTCGACGCTTTCCCCAAATTCATGCGTTTCCGCCCCCAATTTGCTCGCTGCTCGTTTTGAGGGCGGTTTTGCGCTTTCAAGGGGCAATATCTCCAAAGGGCTCGGATTTGCACGGAAATCCACCTCCTCATTCCATTTTCCACAAGGAATCCAAAATGGTCGCACTTTTCCCAAATTCATGCATTTCCGCCCCATAATTGCTCGCGGCTCGTTTTGAGGGCGGTTTTGCGCTTTCAAGGGGCAATTGCTCCAAAGGGCTCGGATTTGCACGGAAATCCACCTCCTCATTCCATTTTCCACAAGGAATCCAAAATGGTCGCACTTTTCCCAAATTCATGCATTTCCGCCCCCAAATTGCTCGCGGCTCGTTTTGAGGGCGGTTTTTCGCTTTCAAGGGGCAATTGCTCCAAAGGGCTCGGATTTGCACGGAAATCCACCTCCTCATTCCATTTTCCACAAGGAATCCAAAATGGTCGCGCTTTCCCCAAATTCATGCGTTTCCGCCCCCAAATTGCTCGCGGCTCGTTTTGAGGGCGGTTTTGCGCTTTCAAGGGGCAATTGCTCCAAAGGGCTCGGATTTGCACGGAAATCCACCTCCTCATTCCAATTTCCACAAGGAATCCAAAATGGTCGCACTTTTCCCAAATTCATGCATTTCCGCCCCATAATTGCTCGCGGCTCGTTTTGAGGGCGGTTTTGCGCTTTCAAGGGGCAATTGCTCCAAAGGGCTCGGATTTGCACGGAAATCCACCTCCTCATTCCATTTTCCACAAGGAATCCAAAATGGTCGCACTTTTCCCAAATTCATGCCTTTCCGCCCCCAAATTGCTCGCGGCTCGTTTTGAGGGCGGTTTTGCGCTTTCAAGGGGCAATTGCTCCAAAGGGCTCGGATTTGCACGGAAATCCACCTCCTCATTCCAATTTCCACAAGGAATCCAAAATGGTCGCACTTTTCCCAAATTCATGCATTTCCGCCCCATAATTGCTCGCGGCTCGTTTTGAGGGCGGTTTTGCTCTTTCAAGGGGCAATTGCTCCAAAGGGCTCGGATTTGCACGGAAATCCACCTCCTCATTCCATTTTCAACAAGGAATCCAAAATGGTCGACGCTTTCCCCAAATTCATGCGTTTCCGCCCCCAATTTGCTCGCTGCTCGTTTTGAGGGCGGTTTTGCGCTTTCAAGGGGCAATATCTCCAAAGGGCTCGGATTTGCACGGAAATCCACCTCCTCATTCCATTTTCCACAAGGAATCCAAAATGGTCGCACTTTTCCCAAATTCATGCATTTCCGCCCCATAATTGCTCGCGGCTCGTTTTGAGGGCGGTTTTGCTCTTTCAAGGGGCAATTGCTCCAAAGGGCTCGGATTTGCACGGAAATCCACCTCCTCATTCCATTTTCAACAAGGAATCCAAAATGGTCGACGCTTTCCCCAAATTCATGCGTTTCCGCCCCCAATTTGCTCGCTGCTCGTTTTGAGGGCGGTTTTGCGCTTTCAAGGGGCAATTGCTCCAAAGGGCTCGGATTTGCACGGAAATCCACCTCCTCATTCCAATTTCCACAAGGAATCCAAAATGGTCGCACTTTTCCCAAATTCATGCATTTCCGCCCCATAATTGCTCGCGGCTCGTTTTGAGGGCGGTTTTGCGCTTTCAAGGGGCAATTGCTCCAAAGGGCTCGGATTTGCACGGAAATCCACCTCCTCATTCCAATTTCCACAAGGAATCCAAAATGGTCGCACTTTTCCCAAATTCATGCATTTCCGCCCCATAATTGCTCGCGGCTCGTTTTGAGGGCGGTTTTGCTCTTTCAAGGGGCAATTGCTCCAAAGGGCTCGGATTTGCACGGAAATCCACCTCCTCATTCCATTTTCCACAAGGAATCCAAAATGGTCGCACTTTTCCCAAATTCATGCATTTCCGCCCCCAAATTGCTCGCGGCTCGTTTTGAGGGCGGTTTTGCGCTTTCAAGGGGCAATTGCTCCAAAGGGCTCGGATTTGCACGGAAATCCACCTCCTCATTCCATTTTCCACAAGGAATCCAAAATGGTCGCACTTTTCCCAAATTCATGCATTTCCGCCCCCAAATTGCTCGCGGCTCGTTTTGAGGGCGGTTTTGCGCTTTCAAGGGGCAATTGCTCCAAAGGGCTCGGATTTGCACGGAAATCCACCTCCTCATTCCATTTTCAACAAGGAATCCAAAATGGTCGACGCTTTCCCCAAATTCATGCGTTTCCGCCCCAAATTGCTCGCGGCTCGTTTTGAGGGCGGTTTTGCGCTTTCAAGGGGCAATTGCTCCAAAGGGCTCGGATTTGCACGGAAATCCACCTCCTCATTCCATTTTCCACAAGGAATCCAAAATGGTCGCACTTTTCCCAAATTCATGCATTTCCGCCCCCAAATTGCTCGCGGCTCGTTTTGAGGGCGGTTTTTCGCTTTCAAGGGGCAATTGCTCCAAAGGGCTCGGATTTGCACGGAAATCCACCTCCTCATTCCAATTTCCACAAGGAATCCAAAATGGTCGCACTTTTCCCAAATTCATGCATTTCCGCCCCATAATTGCTCGCGGCTCGTTTTGAGGGCGGTTTTGCTCTTTCAAGGGGCAATTGCTCCAAAGGGCTCGGATTTGCACGGAAATCCACCTCCTCATTCCATTTTCAACAAGGAATCCAAAATGGTCGACGCTTTCCCCAAATTCATGCGTTTCCGCCCCCAATTTGCTCGCTGCTCGTTTTGAGGGCGGTTTTGCGCTTTCAAGGGGCAATATCTCCAAAGGGCTCGGATTTGCACGGAAATCCACCTCCTCATTCCATTTTCCACAAGGAATCCAAAATGGTCGCACTTTTCCCAAATTCATGCATTTCCGCCCCCAAATTGCTCGCGGCTCGTTTTGAGGGCGGTTTTTCGCTTTCAAGGGGCAATTGCTCCAAAGGGCTCGGATTTGCACGGAAATCCACCTCCTCATTCCAATTTCCACAAGGAATCCAAAATGGTCGCACTTTTCCCAAATTCATGCATTTCCGCCCCATAATTGCTCGCGGCTCGTTTTGAGGGCGGTTTTGCGCTTTCAAGGGGCAATTGCTCCAAAGGGCTCGGATTTGCACGGAAATCCACCTCCTCATTCCATTTTCCACAAGGAATCCAAAATGGTCGCACTTTTCCCAAATTCATGCCTTTCCGCCCCAAATTGCTCGCGGCTCGTTTTGAGGGCGGTTTTGCGCTTTCAAGGGGCAATTGCTCCAAAGGGCTCGGATTTGCACGGAAATCCACCTCCTCATTCCATTTTCCACAAGGAATCCAAAATGGTCGCACTTTTCCCAAATTCATGCCTTTCCGCCCCCAAATTGCTCGCGGCTCGTTTTGAGGGCGGTTTTGCTCTTTCAAGGGGCAATTGCTCCAAAGGGCTCGGATTTGCACGGAAATCCACCTCCTCATTCCATTTTCAACAAGGAATCCAAAATGGTCGACGCTTTCCCCAAATTCATGCGTTTCCGCCCCCAATTTGCTCGCTGCTCGTTTTGAGGGCGGTTTTGCGCTTTCAAGGGGCAATATCTCCAAAGGGCTCGGATTTGCACGGAAATCCACCTCCTCATTCCATTTTCCACAAGGAATCCAAAATGGTCGCACTTTTCCCAAATTCATGCATTTCCGCCCCATAATTGCTCGCGGCTCGTTTTGAGGGCGGTTTTGCGCTTTCAAGGGGCAATTGCTCCAAAGGGCTCGGATTTGCACGGAAATCCACCTCCTCATTCCATTTTCCACAAGGAATCCAAAATGGTCGCACTTTTCCCAAATTCATGCCTTTCCGCCCCCAAATTGCTCGCGGCTCGTTTTGAGGGCGGTTTTGCTCTTTCAAGGGGCAATTGCTCCAAAGGGCTCGGATTTGCACGGAAATCCACCTCCTCATTCCATTTTCAACAAGGAATCCAAAATGGTCGACGCTTTCCCCAAATTCATGCGTTTCCGCCCCCAATTTGCTCGCTGCTCGTTTTGAGGGCGGTTTTGCGCTTTCAAGGGGCAATATCTCCAAAGGGCTCGGATTTGCACGGAAATCCACCTCCTCATTCCATTTTCCACAAGGAATCCAAAATGGTCGCACTTTTCCCAAATTCATGCATTTCCGCCCCATAATTGCTCGCGGCTCGTATTGAGGCGATTTTGCTCTTTCAAGGGGCAATTGCTCCAAAGGGCTCGGATTTGCACGGAAATCCACCTCCTCATTCCATTTTCCACAAGGAATCCAAAATGGTCACGCTTTTCCCAAATTCATGCGTTTGCGCCCCAAATTGCTCGCGGCTCGTTTTGAGGGCGGTTTTGCGCTTTCAAGGGGCAATTGCTCCAAAGGGCTCGGATTTGCACGGAAATCCACCTCCTCATTCCATTTTCCACAAGGAATCCAAAATAGTCGACGCTTTCCCCAAATTCATGCGTTTCCGCCCCCAAATTGCTCGCGGCTCGTTTTGAGGGCGGTTTTTCGCTTTCAAGGGGCAATTGCTCCAAAGGGCTCGGATTTGCACGGAAATCCACCTCCTCATTCCAATTTCCACAAGGAATCCAAAATGGTCGCACTTTTCCCAAATTCATGCATTTCCGCCCCATAATTGCTCGCGGCTCGTTTTGAGGGCGGTTTTGCGCTTTCAAGGGGCAATTGCTCCAAAGGGCTCGGATTTGCACGGAAATCCACCTCCTCATTCCATTTTCCACAAGGAATCCAAAATGGTCTCACTTTCCCCAAATTCATGCGTTTCCGCCCCCAAATTGCTCGCGGCTCGTTTTGAGGGCGGTTTTGCGCTTTCAAGGGGCAATTGCTCCAAAGGGCTCGGATTTGCACGGAAATCCACCTCCTCATTCCAATTTCCACAAGGAATCCAAAATGGTCGCACTTTTCCCAAATTCATGCATTTCTGCCCCCAAATTGCTCGCGGCTCGTTTTGAGGGCGGTTTTTCGCTTTCAAGGGGCAATTGACCCAAAGGGCTCGGATTTTCACGGAAATCCACCTCCTCATTCCAATTTCCACAAGGAATCCAAAATGGTCGCACTTTTCCCAAATTCATGCATTTCCGCCCCATAATTGCTCGCGGCTCGTTTTGAGGGCGGTTTTGCGCTTTCAAGGGGCAATTGCTCCAAAGGGCTCGGATTTGCACGGAAATCCACCTCCTCATTCCATTTTCCACAAGGAATCCAAAATGGTCGCACTTTTCCCAAATTCATGCCTTTCCGCCCCAAATTGCTCGCGGCTCGTTTTGAGGGCGGTTTTGCGCTTTCAAGGGGCAATTGCTCCAAAGGGCTCGGATTTGCACGGAAATCCACCTCCTCATTCCATTTTCCACAAGGAATCCAAAATGGTCTCACTTTCCCCAAATTCATGCATTTCCGCCCCAAATTGCTCGCGGCTCGTTTTGAGGGCGGTTTTGCGCTTTCAAGGGGCAATTGCTCCAAAGGGCTCGGATTTGCACGGAAATCCACCTCCTCATTCCATTTTCCACAAGGAATCCAAAATGGTCGCACTTTCCCCAAATTCATGCGTTTCCGCCACCAAATTGCTCGCGGCTCGTTTTGAGGGCGGTTTTGCGCTTTCAAGGGGCAATTGCTCCAAAGGGCTCGGATTTGCACGGAAATCCACCTCCTCATTCCAATTTCCACAAGGAATCCAAAATGGTCGCACTTTTCCCAAATTCATGCATTTCGGCATAATTGCTCGCGGCTCGTTTTGAGGGCGGTTTTGCGCTTTCAAGGGGCAATTGCTCCAAAGGGCTCGGATTTGCACGGAAATCCACCTCCTCATTCCAATTTCCACAAGGAATCCAAAATGGTCGCACTTTTCCCAAATTCATGCATTTCCGCCCCATAATTGCTCGCGGCTCGTTTTGAGGGCGGTTTTGCTCTTTCAAGGGGCAATTGCTCCAAAGGGCTCGGATTTGCACGGAAATCCACCTCCTCATTCCATTTTCAACAAGGAATCCAAAATGGTCGACGCTTTCCCCAAATTCATGCGTTTCCGCCCCCAATTGCTCGCGGCTCGTTTTGAGGGCGGTTTTGCGCTTTCAAGGGGCAATTGCTCCAAAGGGCTCGGATTTGCACGGAAATCCACCTCCTCATTCCATTTTCCACAAGGAATCCAAAATGGTCGACGCTTTCCCCAAATTCATGCGTTTCCGCCCCAAATTGCTCGCGGCTCGTTTTGAGGGCGGTTTTGCGCTTTCAAGGGGCAATTGCTCCAAAGGGCTCGGATTTGCACGGAAATCCACCTCCTCATTCCATTTTCCACAAGGAATCCAAAATGGTCGCACTTTTCCCAAATTCATGCCTTTCCGCCCCAAATTGCTCGCGGCTCGTTTTGAGGGCGGTTTTGCGCTTTCAAGGGGCAATTGCTCCAAAGGGCTCGGATTTGCACGGAAATCCACCTCCTCATTCCATTTTCAACAAGGAATCCAAAATAGTCGACGCTTTCCCCAAATTCATGCGTTTCCGCCACCAAATTGCTCGCGGCTCGTTTTGAGGGCGGTTTTGCGCTTTCAAGGGGCAATATCTCCAAAGGGCTCGGATTTGCATGGAAATCCACCTCCTCATTCCATTTTCCACAAGGAATCCAAAATGGTCTCACTTTTCCCAAATTCATGCATTTCCGCCACCAAATTGCTCGCGGCTCGTTTTGAGGGCGGTTTTTCGCTTTCAAGGGGCAATTGCTCCAAAGGGCTCGGATTTGCACGGAAATCCACCTCCTCATTCCATTTTCCACAAGGAATCCAAAATGGTCTCACTTTCCCCAAATTCATGCGTTTCCGCCCCCAAATTGCTCGCGGCTCGTTTTGAGGGCGGTTTTGCGCTTTCAAGGGGCAATTGCTCCAAAGGGCTCGGATTTGCACGGAAATCCACCTCCTCATTCCATTTTCCACAAGGAATCCAAAATGGTCTCACTTTTCCCAAATTCATGCCTTTCCGCCCCCAAATTGCTCGCGGCTCGTTTTGAGGGCGGTTTTGCGCTTTCAAGGGGCAATTGCTCCAAAGGGCTCGGATTTGCACGGAAATCCACCTCCTCATTCCAATTTCCACAAGGAATCCAAAATGGTCGCACTTTTCCCAAATTCATGCATTTCCGCCCCATAATTGCTCGCGGCTCGTTTTGAGGGCGGTTTTGCGCTTTCAAGGGGCAATTGCTCCAAAGGGCTCGGATTTGCACGGAAATCCACCTCCTCATTCCATTTTCCACAAGGAATCCAAAATGGTCGCACTTTTCCCAAATTCATGCATTTCCGCCCCAAATTGCTCGCGGCTCGTTTTGAGGGCGGTTTTGCGCTTTCAAGGGGCAATATCTCCAAAGGGCTCGGATTTGCATGGAAATCCACCTCCTCATTCCATTTTCCACAAGGAATCCAAAATGGTCTCACTTTTCCCAAATTCATGCATTTCCGCCCCCAAATTGCTCGCGGCTCGTTTTGAGGGCGGTTTTGCGCTTTCAAGGGGCAATTGCTCCAAAGGGCTCGGATTTGCACGGAAATCCACCTCCTCATTCCATTTTCCACAAGGAATCCAAAATGGTCTCGCTTTCCCCAAATTCATGCGTTTCCGCCCCCAAATTGCTCGCGGCTCGTTTTGAGGGCGGTTTTGCGCTTTCAAGGGGCAATTGCTCCAAAGGGCTCGGATTTGCACGGAAATCCACCTCCTCATTCCAATTTCCACAAGGAATCCAAAATGGTCGCACTTTTCCCAAATTCATGCATTTCCGCCCCATAATTGCTCGCGGCTCGTTTTGAGGGCGGTTTTGCGCTTTCAAGGGGCAATTGCTCCAAAGGGCTCGGATTTGCATGGAAATCCACCTCCTCATTCCATTTTCCACAAGGAATCCAAAATGGTCTCACTTTTCCCAAATTCATGCGTTTCCGCCCCCAAATTGCTCGCGGCTCGTTTTGGGGGCGGTTTTGCGCTTTCAAGGGGCAATTGCTCCAAAGGGCTCGGATTTGCACGGAAATCCACCTCCTCATTCCAATTTCCACAAGGAATCCAAAATGGTCGCACTTTTCCCAAATTCATGCATTTCCGCCCCATAATTGCTCGCGGCTCGTTTTGAGGGCGGTTTTGCGCTTTCAAGGGGCAATTGCTCCAAAGGGCTCGGATTTGCACGGAAATCCACCTCCTCATTCCAATTTCCACAAGGAATCCAAAATGGTCGCACTTTTCCCAAATTCATGCATTTCCGCCCCATAATTGCTCGCGGCTCGTTTTGAGGGCGGTTTTGCGCTTTCAAGGGGCAATTGCTCCAAAGGGCTCGGATTTGCACGGAAATCCACCTCCTCATTCCATTTTCAACAAGGAATCCAAAATGGTCGACGCTTCCCCAAATTCCTGCGTTTCCGCCCCAAATTGCTCGCGGCTCGTTTTGAGGGCGGTTTTGCGCTTTCAAGGGGCAATTGCTCCAAAGGGCTCGGATTTGCACGGAAATCCACCTCCTCATTCCAATTTCCACAAGGAATCCAAAATGGTCGCACTTTTCCCAAATTCATGCATTTCCGCCCCATAATTGCTCGCGGCTCGTTTTGAGGGCGGTTTTGCGCTTTCAAGGGGCAATTGCTCCAAAGGGCTCGGATTTGCACGGAAATCCACCTCCTCATTCCATTTTCAACAAGGAATCCAAAATGGTCGACGCTTTCCCCAAATTCATGCGTTTCCGCCACAAATTGGTCGCGGCTCGTTTTGAGGGCGGTTTTGCTCTTTCAAGGGGCAATTGCTCCAAGGGCTCGGATTTGCACGGAAATCCACCTCCTCATTCCAATTTCCACAAGGAATCCAAAATGGTCGCACTTTTCCCAAATTCATGCATTTCCGCCCCATAATTGCTCGCGGCTCGTTTTGAGGGCGGTTTTGCGCTTTCAAGGGGCAATTGCTCCAAAGGGCTCGGATTTGCACGGAAATCCACCTCCTCATTCCATTTTCCACAAGGAATCCAAAATGGTCGCACTTTTCCCAAATTCATGCCTTTCCGCCCCAAATTGCTCGCGGCTCGTTTTGAGGGCGGTTTTGCGCTTTCAAGGGGCAATTGCTCCAAAGGGCTCGGATTTGCACGGAAATCCACCTCCTCATTCCATTTTCAACAAGGAATCCAAAATGGTCGACGCTTTCCCCAAATTCATGCGTTTCCGCCGCCAAATTGCTCGCGGCTCGTTTTGGGGGCGGTTTTGCGCTTTCAAGGGGCAATTGCTCCAAAGGGCTCGGATTTGCACGGAAATCCACCTCCTCATTCCATTTTCCACAAGGAATCCAAAATGGTCGCACTTTTCCCAAATTCATGCATTTCCGCCCCCAAATTGCTCGCGGCTCGTTTTGAGGGCGGTTTTGCGCTTTCAAGGGGCAATTGCTCCAAAGGGCTCGGATTTGCACGGAAATCCACCTCCTCATTCCATTTTCCACAAGGAATCCAAAATGGTCGACGCTTTCCCCAAATTCATGCGTTTCCGCCCCCAATTGCTCGCGGCTCGTTTTGAGGGCGGTTTTGCGCTTTCAAGGGGCAATTGCTCCAAAGGGCTCGGATTTGCACGGAAATCCACCTCCTCATTCCATTTTCCACAAGGAATCCAAAATGGTCGCACTTTTCCCAAATTCATGCCTTTCCGCCCCAAATTGCTCGCGGCTCGTTTTGAGGGCGGTTTTGCGCTTTCAAGGGGCAATTGCTCCAAAGGGCTCGGATTTGCACGGAAATCCACCTCCTCATTCCATTTTCCACAAGGAATCCAAAATGGTCGAAATTTTCCCAAATTCATGCATTTCGGCCCCAAATTGCTCGCGGCTCGTTTTGAGGGCGGTTTTGCGCTTTCAAGGGGCAATTGCTCCAAAGGGCTCGGATTTGCACGGAAATCCACCTCCTCATTCCAATTTCCACAAGGAATCCAAAATGGTCGCACTTTTCCCAAATTCATGCATTTCCGCCCCATAATTGCTCGCGGCTCGTTTTGAGGGCGGTTTTGCGCTTTCAAGGGGCAATTGCTCCAAAGGGCTCGGATTTGCACGGAAATCCACCTCCTCATTCCATTTTCAACAAGGAATCCAAAATGGTCGACACTTTCCCAAATTCATGCGTTTCCGCCCCAAATTGCTCGCGGCTCGTTTTGAGGGCGGTTTTGCTCTTTCAAGGGGCAATTGCTCCAAAGGGCTCGGATTTGCACGGAAATCCACCTCCTCATTCCATTTTCAACAAGGAATCCAAAATGGTCGACGCTTTCCCCAAATTCATGCGTTTCCGCCCCCAATTTGCTCGCGGCTCGTTTTGAGGGCGGTTTTGCGCTTTCAAGGGGCAATTGCTCCAAAGGGCTTCGATTTGCACGGAAATCCACCTCCTCAATCCATTTTCCACAAGGAATCCAAAATAGTCGACGCTTTCCCCAAATTCATGCGTTTCCGCCACCAAATTGCTCGCGGCTCGTTTTGAGGGCGGTTTTGCTCTTTCAAGGGGCAATTGCTCCAAAGGGCTCGGATTTGCACGGAAATCCACCTCCTCATTCCATTTTCAACAAGGAATCCAAAATGGTCGACGCTTTCCCCAAATTCATGCGTTTCCGCCCCCAAATTGCTTGCGTCTCGTTTTGAGGGCAGTTTTTCGCTTTCAAGGGACAATTGCTCCAAAGGGCTCGGATTTGCACGGAAATCCACCTCCTCATTCCAATTTCCACAAGAAATCCAAAATGGTCGACGCTTTCCCCAAATTCATGCATTTCCGCCCCATAATTGCTCGCGGCTCGTTTTGGGGGCCGTTTTTGCGCTTTCAAGGGGCAATTGCTCCAAAGGGCACGGATTTGCACGGAAATCCACCTCCTCATTCCATTTTCCACAAGGAATCCAAAATAGTCGACGCTTTCCCCAAATTCATGCGTTTCCGCCACCAAATTGCTCGCGGCTCGTTTTGAGGGCGGTTTTGCGCTTTCAAGGGGCAATTGCTCCAAAGGGCTCGGATTTGCACGGAAATCCACCTCCTCATTCCATTTTCCACAAGGAATCCAAAATTGTGGACGCTTTTGCAAAATTCATGCGTTTGCGCCCCCAAATTTTGCGTGGCTTATTTTGAGGGCGGTTTCGCGCTTTCAAGGGGCAATTGCTCCATAGGGCTCGGATTTGCACGGAACTCACCCTCCTCAATCCATTTTCCACAAGGAATCCAAAATGGTCGACGCTTTCCCCAAATTCCTGCGTTTCCGCGCCCAAATTGCTCGCGGCTCGTTTTGAGGGTGCTTTTGTGCTTTCAAGGGACAATTGCTCCAAAGGGCTCGGATTTGCACGGAAATCCACCTCCTCAATCCATTTTCCACAAGGAATCCAAAATGGTCGACACTTTCCCCAAATTCATGCGTTTCCGCCCCCAAATTGCTCGCGGCTCGTTTTGAGGGCGGTTTTCCGCTTTCAAGGGGCAATTGCTCCAAAGGGCTCGGATTTGCACGGAAATCACCCTCCTCATTCCATTTTCCACAAGGAATCCAAAATGGTGGACGCTTTTTCAAAATTCATGCGTTTCTGGCTCCAAATTATGCGTGTCTTGTTTTGAGATTGGTTTCGCGCTTTCAAGGGGCAATTGCACCATAAGGCTCGGATTTGCACGGAAACCACCATACTAAATCCATTTTCCACAAGGAATCCAAAATGGTCGACGCTTTTCCTAAATTCATGCGTTTCCGCCCCCAAATTGCTCGCGGCTCGTTTTGAGGGCGGTTTTGCGCTTTCAAGGGGCAATTGCTCAAAAGGGCTCGGATTTGCACGGAAGTTGCCCTCCTCAATCCATTTTCCACAAGGAATCCAAAATGGTCGACGCTTTTTCAAAATTCATGCGTTTCCGCCCCAAAATTGCTCAAGGCTCGTTTTCAGATTGGTTTCGCTCATTCAATGGGCAATTGCTCCAAATTGTTCGGATTTGCAAGGAAACCGCCCTCCACAATCAATTTTTCACAAGGAATCCAAAATGGTCGACGCTTTTCACTAATTCTTGCGTCTCCGCCCCCAAATTGCTCGCGGCTCGTTTTGAGGGCGGTTTTGCGCTTTCAAGGGGCAATTGCTTCAAAGGGCTCGGATTTGCACGGAAATCCCCCTCCTCATTCCATTTTCCACAAGGAATCCAAAATGGTGGACGCTTTTCCAAAATTCATGCGTTTCCACCCCCAAATTGCTCGCGGCTAATTTTGAGGGCGGTTTTTAGTTTTCATGGGGCAATGGCTCCAAAGGGCTCGGATTTGCACGGAAAGCGCCCTCCTCAATCCATTTTCCACAAGGAATCCAAAATGGTCGACGCTTTCCCCAAATTCATGCGTTTCCGCCCCCAATTTGCTCGCTGCTCGTTTTGAGGGCGGTTTTGCACTTTCAAGGGGCAATATCTCCAAAAGGCTCGGATTTGCATGGAAATCCACATCCTCATTCCATTTTCCACAAGGAATCCAAAATGGTCGACGCTTTTCGGTAATTCTTGCGTCTCCGTCCCCAAATTACTCGCGGCTTGTTTTCAGGGCGGTTTTGCGCTTTCAAGGGGCAATTGCTCCAAAGGGCTCGAATTTGCACGGAAATCCCCCTCCTCATTCCATTTTCTACAAGGAATCCAAAATTCATGCGTTTCTGCCCCCAAATTGCTCGTGGCACCTTTTGAGGGCGGTTTTGCGCTTTCAACGGGCAATTGCTCCACAGGGCTCGGATTTCCACTGAAATCCGCCTCCTCATTCCATTTTCCACAAGGAATCCAAAATGGTCGACCCTTTTCCCCAGTTCAAACTCCAAATTGCTCGCGGCTCGTTTTGAGGGAGGTTTTGCGTTTTGAATTGGCAATTGCTCCAAAGGGCTTGGATTTGCACGGAAACCGGCCTCCTCAATTCATTTTCCACAAGGAATCCAAAATGGTCGTTGCGTTTTCAAAATTCATGCGTTTCCGCCCCCAAATTGCTCGAGGCTCGTTTTGAGATTGGTTTCGCTCTTTCAAGGGGCAATTGCTCCAAAGGGCTCGGATTTGCACGGAAACCGCCCTCCACAATCAATTTTCCACAAGGAATCCAAAATGGTCGACGCTTTTCGCTAATTCTTGCGTCTCCGCCCCCAATTGCTCGTGGCTCATTTTCAGGGCGGTTTTGCGCTTTCAAGGGGAAATTGCTCCAAAGGGTTCGGATTTGCACGGAAACCGACCTCCTCAATCCATTTTCCGCAAGGAACCCAAAATGGTCGACGCTTTTTCAAAATTCACGAATTTCCATCCCCAAATTGCGCATGGGTCATTTTGAGATTCGTTTCGTGCTTTCAAGGAGCAATTTCTCCAAAGGGCTCGGATTTGCACGGAAATCCCCCTCCTCGTTCCATTTTCCACAAGGAATCCAAAATGGGAGATGCTTTTCCAAATTCATGTGTTTCCGCCCTCAAATTGCTCGTGGCTCCTTTTGAAGGCGGTTTTGCGCTTTCAAGGGGCAATTGCTCCACAGGTCTCGGATTTCCACTGAAATCCGCCTCCTTATTCCATTTTCCACAAGGAATCCAAAATGGTCGACCCTTTTCTCCAGTTCAAGCTCCAAATTGCTCGCGGCTCGTTTTGAGGGCGGTTTTACGTTTTGAATTGGCAATTGCTCCAAAGGGCTTGGATTTGCACGGAAACCGGCCTCCTCAATTCATTTTCCACAAGGAATCCAAAATGGTCGTTGCGTTTTCAAAATTCATGCGTTTCCGCCCCCAAATTGCTCGAGGCTCGTTTTGAGATTGGTTTCGCTCTTTCAAGGGGCAATTGCTCCAAAGGGCTCGGATTTGCACAGAAACCGCCCTCCACAATCAATTTTCCACAAGGAATCCAAAATGGTCGACGCTTTTCGCTAATTCTTGCGTCTCCGCCCCCAATTGCTCGTGGCTCATTTTCAGGGCGGTTTTGCGCTTTCAAGGGGCAATTACTCCAAAGGGCTCGGATTTGCACGGAAAGCGCCCTCCTCAATGCATTTTCCGCAAGGAATCCAAAATGGTCGACAATTTTTCAAAATTCACGAATTTCCATCCCCAAATTGCGCGTGGCTCGTTTTGAGATTCGTTTCGTGCTTTCAAGGATCAATTTCTCCAAAGGGCTCGGATTTGCACGGAAATCCCCCTCATCAATCCAATTTCCACAAGGAATCTTAAATGGTCGACGTTTTTGCAAAATTCATGCGTTTCCGCCCCCAAATTGCTCGCGGCTCGTTTTGAGGGCGGTTTTGCGTTTTTAAGGGGCAATTGCTCCAAAGGGCTCGGATTTGCACGGAAATCCCCCTCATCAATCCATTATCCACAAGGAATCCAAAATGGTCGACGCTTTTCCCAAATTCATGCGTTACCGCCCCCAAATTGCTCGCGGCTCGTTTTGAGATTGGTTTAGCGCTTTCAAGGGGCAATTGCTCCATAGGGCTCGGATTTGCACAGAAACTATCCTCCTCAATCCATTTTCCACAAGGAATCCAAAATGGTCGACGCTTTTCCCAAATTCATGCGTTTCCGCCCCCAAATTGCTCGCGGCTTGTTTTGAGGGCGGTTTTGCGCTTTCATGGGGCAATTGCTCCAAAGGGCTCGGATTTGCACGGAAATCCCCCTCCTCATTCCATTTTCCATAAGGAATCCAAAATGGTCGACGCTTTTCCAAAATTCATGCGTTTCTGCCCCCAAATTGCTCGCAGCTTGTTTTGAGGGCGGTTTTGCGCTTTAAGGGGCAATTTCTCCAAAGGGCTCGGATTTTCCCGGAAATCGCCCTCCTCAATCCATTTTCCACAATGAATCCAAAATGGTCGACGTTTTTCCCAAATCCATGCGTTTCCGCTCCCAAATTGCTCGCGGCTCGTTTTGAGGGTAGTTTTGCGTTTTCATGGGGCAATTGCTCCAAAGGGCTCGGATTTGCACGGAAATCCCCCTCCGCAATCCATTTTCCACAAGGACTCTGAAATGGTCGTCGTTTTTTCAAAATTCATGTGTTTTCGCCCCCAAATTGCGCGTGGCACGTTTTGATATTGGTTTCACGCTTTCAGGGGGCAATTGCTCCAAAGGGCTCGGATTTGCACGAAAACCGACCTCCACAATCAATTTTGCACAAGGAATCAAAAATGGTCGTCGCTTTTCCAAAATTCATGAGTCTCCGCCCCCAAATTGGTCGCGGCTCGTTTTCAGGGCGGTTTTGTGCTTTCAAGTGGCAATTGCTCCAAAGTGCTCGGATTTGCACGGAAATCCCCCTCCTCATTCCGGTTTACACAAGGAATCCAATATGGTCGACTCGTTTCCCAAATTCATGCGTTTCCGCCCCCAAATTGCTCGCGGCTCGTTTTGAGTGGGGTTTTGCGCTTTCAAGGGGCAATTTCTCCAAAGGGCTCGGATTTGCACGGAAATCCCCCTCCTCATTCCATTTTCAACAAGGAATCCAAAATGGTCGACGCTTTTTCAAAATTCATGTGTTTTCGACCCCAAATTGTGCGTGGCTCGTTTTGAGATTGGTTTCGCGCTTTCAAGGTTGAATTGCTCCAAAGGGCTCGGATTTGCACGGAAATCACCCTCCTCATTCCATTTTCCACAAGGAATCCAAAATGGTCGACTCTTTTCCCAAATTCATGCGTTTCCGCCCCCAAATTGCTCGCGGCTCGTTTTGAGGGCGGTTTTGCGCTTTCAAGGGGCAATTGCTCCAAAGGGCTCGGATTTGCACGGAAATCCCCCTCCTCATTCCATTTTCCACAAGGAATCCAAAATGGTCGGCGCTTTTTCAAAATTCATGTGTTTCTTTCCCCAGATTGCTCGCGACTCATTTTGAGGGCGGTTTTGTATTTTCATGGGGCAATTGCTCCAAAGGGCTCGGATTTGCACGGAAATCCCCCTCCTCATTCCATTTTCCACAAGGAATCCAAAATGGTCGACGCTTTTTCAAAATTAATGTGTTTCTGCCCCCAGATTGCTCGCGGCTGATTTTGAGGGCGGTTTTGCATTTTCATGGGGCAATTGCTCCAAAGGGCTCGGATTTGCACGGAAATCGCCCTCCTCTATCCATTTTCCACAAGGAATCCAAAATGGTCGACGCTTTTCCCAAATTCATGTGTTTCCGCCTCCAAATTGCTCGCGGCTCGTTTTAAGGGCAGTTTTGCACTTTCAAGGGGCAATTGCTCCAAAGGGCTCGGATTTGCACGGAAATTCCCCTCCTTAATCCATTTTCCACAAGGAGTCCAAAATGGTCGATGCTTTTTCAAAATTCATGTGTTTCCGCCCCCAAATTGCGCGAGCAATTCATTGAGATATCTTTGGAGGCTTGGCAATTTCGGCCAAAGTACCAAGAAAGGGAAGAAAGGGCGCTATCCAAAGGTAATTTATTCTTGTTCTTCTTGTCCTACATCTAATCTCAAGAAACCCAGGATTCTTTAGAGAAAGAAAACCCAAGAAGCTTGAGTCCTCAACTTTGCATTGCCTAGCAAGCATCCAAGGAAAGAGAGGAATCAAAGAGAAGGTGTTCTCATGGAAATTGGGAGATAGCCATCTAGATCAGCATTAGAGGACACCATATATTTGAAGTCTTCAGTGATCTAAGGTGATCCTAAAACCCCTCATGTATTTTAATGAGTAGAGCCTAAAAGGAACAACCTTGAAGAGCCACGGGTTTAAATGATGATCAATTATCATGAGTACCATAAAAGTTATGGGTTATCATGACAATTTTATAGGAACCGATGAATATTTAGTTTATAGTTTAATTTGGGAAATCTCATAATAACATAGAGATAATATTTCAATGATTGCATTTAGGAAAAACTCGTGAGCGCTCATAAAGAGTTACAACTCTTGGGTTTATGAAATTAAGATCCATTCTCTCCCATAAGAGTTATGGATTTTTCATAAATTAACTTATTTAACAAATGTGATCAAGAGTATCTAGGAGTTAGCTCCAAAACATAACTCATGAGTACCGCAAAGAGTTACGGGTTCTCATAAGTGTTGGAAATTATGCCCTAGGGGCAAGTCATTGTACTTTAAACGTTTATGTTATTTAAAGTATTTCTCCGTTTTGTTATCATATCATTTGCATGTTTATAGTGATAACTGTATCCTTGGATGTATCTTATAGATTATCCTAAATGTCCACAGTCGGTCATCTATGTGGGAGCAAAGATGAAATAAGGCAGTATGACTTTGATGAGTATGGAGATACGAATCAAAGTCATAGGCACTTGTAAGAGTACAAGATGCTGGATCGACCCACTATGAGAAAGCTGCATGGATTTAGTCATAAGCTTATCTCATGTATAACCGCGTCACAACGCCCTTTGACCTGAGATCATCATGGATTCCTACATGAGAGTCGCTGATCTTTGACCTAGTCAAAAGTCACCTTTGACCGGGTGATGATAAAGGCTTTGATCGGGATCAGTGCTTTTCATGCAGAGGAATGTGAATGGTCAAGATGGAATTTGTCCCTCACATTTGTAGAGAGATAAAACTGGGCCCCTCGATGAGTGAGTCTGAGAAATGTATGGCCATACTACGATCGAAAGGAGTTTCCGTTTCAGCTATTAGACTACTCAAGAATCGAGAAAGTAATGGTCAAGAAAAGGAAGTTGACATTATCCATGCATCATCCTTGACCAAATTATTGCGTGACAAAAGGGACGTCACATGGTTATACGATTGGTTATATCGTATCATTGATCCCTATATGAATTGGGTAGTCGCAATGTCTTGCTAGAGGCCGCTTGCGACTTGTGGGCTAGTACAGTATCGGTCCATTGCCAATATCATGTGGGCATGCAGGGTCGCACACAAGAATAGCCCAACACGAGCAAAAGTGTCCAGATTCATTGAATCTTAGATATGTCTAAGCTTTAATGAATACTGTATATATATATATATATATATATATATATATTAAATTCAAAAATGATAGTAATATTATTTATAGATAATAATATCATTATATATAGTATTTAATTTACTTGATAACTTAAATAACTATAATAAATTGAGAGAGTAAATACCATTTCTGATCCCTGATAAAAAGTACGAACCCCATTTTGGTCCCTGACAAAAAAAAAGTCATTTTTAGTCCATAAAAAGGACGAATAACGGTCGATTGGTAGACATTTTGATGAATAAGGGTCGGTTTTTTTGTCAATGACCAAAATAGAGTCCGTGTTTTTTGTCCGGGATTAGAAAGGGTATTTACTCTAAGTTGAGATATTGTATCTCATATTTAATTTTCGAATAAAGATATCATATATTTGATTTAATTTGAATTGAGATATAGTATCTCAAATTTAATTTATAGAAATAAATTAAATCAGCAGGCTTTTAATTCGAATTAAATAAATAGATTAAATTAGATCTGTTGGATAGATTTAATTAATGCTATTTAAATCTAAAATTCGAATTCAAGATTAATTGAGATTAATCTTGAATATTTTAATACGGCCTAATTAGGGTTTAAGAAACTCTATAAAAGAATATTGATCTAGTCGTATTAGAAGGACGAACTAACAAGCCGCGAAAGAAATCCTGAAGAGAAAAACGTGAGACACAAAGTAAGAAGGTGCTAGCACGCTGTCTCATGCGTTGGAGAGCTGTTCGGTGTGGATACCGGTAGAGGGAGTGGATTCGTAGAGTCGGCTCCTAGAGATTGATCGAGCAAGAAGGTGTTAGCCCACGTGTTTGAGAAAGGACGCATACAAGCTCGTATAGGTACGGTTTCTCTAACAAACCTTGATTTAAACGCCGTTGATAGATCGTCTCTATGGGATTCGCAAAATTTAAAAGGATGAGGATCCTTCCTCTGTGTGTACGGATCCTAACAAAAAATACTGTAAAGGTTATGAGTTCTAGTTTTCATTGCAATTAAGGAAAGACAAAAAAAATTTGTTTTTCCCACTCATAAATTCACGCTTGAACGTCAGGTAGCACTCAAACTTAACCAACAACAATATGTGATTCAAGAAAAAGTTATTGCTTGGTCTTTGGCCTTTGACTTCATAAATGTAAAAATCCATGTGGCCTCCTATTCTTCTCTAGTTGGCCAAAATATGAAGGGTGTATATAGCTTCATAAAGACACTTTAACATATGTCAAGATCACTTAATTCCTTGCCCTTCTCCTTATGTACACTTGGCCAAAATCTAAAGTTTAGGCAAGAAGCTTCTTGATTACACCTTTGACTATTAGGATATGTCACATGTGAACCAATTGATTTTTCTCTTCCCTTCTTGTTTTCTTTCCTTTTGGCCGAAAATGGCCTTAACTAAATGACTTGCATGTTGTCTTTTATTAACCAATGGTACATGTCCAAAATAGTCAATGCAATATCAATTCCATGTCAAATATTTATATATTACCATATATCCCAAATTTAAGGTTTTGGGAAAATCAAGCATTAGGCCAAAATTTCACTCTTCCATTCTACTAATTATATACATTGCACAGGGAAGCAAAATCACAATATTACATCAAGAACATTAAAAGATAAAATAGAATCAAACATAACTTTGGTTGTTCAAAAACCCTTTTCCTAGATTCAGCTTTTGATTTTGGTTGGCCATGTTGTTATGAAACATACGCACGCCATAAAGGAGCCACCATCATCAATCATCAACATGAAGACTACAAGCCTTTAACATATCTAAGGTTAAGTAACATGTAAAGCGAAAAAAATGGGCTGAGGTTGTTAGACTAACCCAAAGCTTAAGCCCATCAAGGGCCGGGCTTCCAAAAAAAGAAATTATTTTAGACTATGTGGCTTTAGGTGTAACACCCCCCGAGGGTGCCGGCATACTTGCCATATTCTTACGCAGTAGTGTGGCAAAATCAGAAATAGTTCGTTATACTGATAAAGCGGAAATTAGATTTGATTACATAATAGGGGTGATCCCAGGGCTTATACCCCTTTACATTCATTTATAGATAGTGATAATTAAAAACCATCTAAACACTAATCACTGTAGCCCCTCGGTTCTTCAAGTTGTCCTTTCACTGGGCCATCTTCAAGAAATGCTCCCTCCTTGAACCTTGTGCAACACTTCTCTTCTTGTGCTCACCTGTCTATTGGTTTGTAGTGGAGGGTGAGATTCTGAGGAATCCCAGTAGCAGACAATACCAAACAATGCATGCAAGATAAA
Organism: Acacia pycnantha; assembly: GCA_025563575.1. NCBI lineage: Eukaryota > Viridiplantae > Streptophyta > Magnoliopsida > Fabales > Fabaceae > Acacia > Acacia pycnantha. The sequence continues at coordinate 42,764 of JAMWYP010000001.1, forward strand.
TGCTAGTGTATGATATACTTGCCTTGCACAAACTCATGTTAACATAATGATATATCTGCATGCTCAATGCTTCATGCATCATACTCATGGCCATAATATAATCATAAACAGAGCTTCAACCAATCAAGTATGTTAAACATAGCAAGCAAGTATAGCAATCAAACATATACATACAAGCAATAATATCAAATACATGCAAGTAAGGTAAACCCACTACCTTTTAAGGACTATTGTCCTTACACGGGTTCCTCTTTTCGCTAACCAACAGGGTTGCTTGAAGTTCTTCCTTCATTCTCCTTATGGCCCTAAGGATATAACCATACTTTTAGAACCAGGGAAAATGAATGTTTATTTTCCTCTTTAACCCTTATTTCATTAGGGCTTAATTTAATAACCCAACTTGTCAAATTCCAGCTCTTAACCTTAACTGCTTTGAAGAATACAGTCACCTTAATCATTTTATATTAATTGTAAAAAAACTCCTTTTTGAGTGATTCCAACTCTCAAATTCTCTCTGACCTCTCCGATTTCGTGGAAAAATATTTTCAGAGGTCTAAATACACCATAAAAATTTCGGTTTCCAATTTTACCCCTGCTGTCCAGATTAGTCTCCAAAACTTTGACTGATCTTTAAAAATCCATGATAAATCGTACATAGCTCCAATAATTTCAAATTTTATATCAAATTAAAGCTTGACCAATCCTCTACCGATGTGGAAAATTTCAGGATTTATCAAAACACAAATAATTCCCAGTTTCAAAAACAATACAGACTGTCCAGTGAGTTTTCCAAACACATTAGTTGACTTTGGAAATTAGTAAATCACTGAACAGGGCTTAAAAAATTACAAAATATAAATTTTCTAAAATCTAAGTGCGTCCTCTGTATTCATGAAAAATATCACCTCATTCTAAGCACTTTAACCCAATTAATTCATATAGCTAAATCATCTGCTCAGTTTGGGTGTTCAGGACGCAGGGTCATGTTTGAGAATTTATTAATCACTTCCCAGTTATCCAAATAATTCACACGAATGTAAACAGACTGCCTCCAGACTTCCAAAACTGGCAGTTTCAACGTTTTTTGCTAAGCTTGTGATTTCATGCACTAAAGTGCCTTTCAAAATTCATCCACCAACTTATTCCCACTCCATTTTCCATGAGGAACACGCTGGCGGTCTCAGATTTCTCAAATTCCACTTATTTCTTTGAGTTTACCACAGATTACAAAATCTGGGTTTCCAATGAAATCTCAAAATTTCCAAGAGGAAGATGGAGATTCTTACCAAAACTCTTGATCTAGCTCTTGTGGATTCTCCTTCTTCATATTTTTCCTCTTCTTCCTTCAATCTTGAATTTCCTTGCTTCAAATTCGTTGAGCTTCAAGTGGTTGTTGTTAATGATGGTGATCCGTGGAGATGGAAGGGATGGATAAAGGATGTTGGTGTTGTGTGTGGTGTCCGTGGGCTTTAGAAGGAGGAAAGCCGTATGGTGTTTAGATGAAAGGAGGAAAGTGAGTTAAACATTGATGGATGTGTATGTGTGTATTAATGCCACGGCAAGGAGTGAAAAATGGAGATAGCAATCTGATTTGTGATGAATGTGTGTGTGTGACGTATTGTTAATAGAAAAGGGAGCATGTGAGGTGTGTTGTTATGCTTGCATGTGTGACATGTGTCATGCTTGTGTAGGTGTTATGTGTGCATGGTGCCATGTGGCTTGGTGAGGAGAAAACATGTGTGTGTGTCTCGGTTTACGTGTTTGGGTTTCGGGGTTGTTGTCTCGGTTTGCGTGTTTAGGTTATAGCGTTGTTGTCTCAGTTTACGTGTTTAGGTTATAGTGTTGTTGTCTCGATTTGCATGTTTTGGTTTCCGGGGTTGTTTCTCGATTTGCGTATTTGGGTTATGTTGTGGGTGTGGCACGGTTTTCGAGGAAGTATCCAGGATTATTGCTCGTGTTTTACTCAGGATTGTGGCACGAATACCGAAACCCGACAAACGATTCCACTTACCAGTGTTTTCTCAAAAACACAGGGCATACCCGACTACCCTGAAAATGGCGTATACTTACTTATACCGGCATATTTCTCCTCAACTAATTGTCCTATACCTTAGGACATAGTTGGGTGGCATCTTTTCCAATCGGATGTATACCGTATAAGTGCTCAGTGCCCCTTTTCATTGACACTTTAATTCCACGGCTTATACATACTAGGTCCAATGACCCGTATAGCCGAGGTACTTAGTCCCCGAGAGACTTCCTATCTCTCAACATTCTTGTGACTCTTCCCGAATTGGGCTTAGCCGTCTCCTTATTTTAGGCTTATTCTCAATTCTCAAGGCCCAAAATTCAGGATGTTACATTAGGTCCAACCCTTTTAAAGTTACTCATCAAAGGTCGGCTGCCTTCATATTATTACTTCTTCCATTTAACTTATGTTTTAATCATTTTTATAATTACATATTCATTTCTTAGCTAGTATTTATTTGAAGTTGTTTTAACCCTTTATAAATTACATGATACAAAAATATTAAGACATTTATGTGATAATGGATCATTTTTCTATTAGTGTTCAGGATAATGGCCTGACTTGACTTAATTTTGGTTATTTGGACCTTGTTTGAAACTTTAGCTTGCTGATATTTTATTATTTAAATTAGAAATTTTATGAAATCTTTTGTTTTGCTTTTTCAATTTGAATATCAACATTAACCCAAATATTGTGCTGTGGGCTCAACTACATCATTATCAAAATCAATACAATTGGCCACATCATTACATAACATCAAAAGTTTCTATGGTTATTAAACGACACAAGTCCTATATTGCCAAGTCTTTCAAAATATCCATATGGTTAGCAAGTGATTATAAAAAATGACTGCTCAAAAAATAGGCAAGATGTTGTAACATCAATAATACTCCAAAATGGTTAGCAAACTAAATTGTTTCCATCAAAAGTCTCCAAATGATTAACAAACTACATTGCTAATATTTCACAACATCGATAAGCAAGTCCTTGCAGGTAAGGAAGGGACATTCAACAAATGTCCTTAGTAGGTCACCATCACTAGACAATTGAGGAACCTTTCTATATGTTTCTCTAGCTATTTCATTTGCTTCTTTCAGTGCTTCATTTCCAGCAATCATTGCTTTATTTCAGACATTAGTTGCCTGTGCAACTTCATACATGACATCCTTAAGCTGAAACAAGTCAGAGTCTTTTCCTTTTTACTTCTTTTTTGAGGAACCACTTGCAACTCTAGATGAGTTCTCTTGACTGGTACTATTGGGTAGAGATTTGTTACTCATTTTTCCCATGTTATTATTCAACCTAGCTAGAAACCAATATAAAATTTCAAAATTGTCCCCATGAGTTTTTGCTCTATTTTTATTTAATGGACGGTTTTGTCCTTTTCACTTTATGTCTAACCCACTTCTATTTTTTTTTCCTTTTCTTTCTTTAAAAACCTCTTCTATTTATGTTAGATCCAAGATTTTTAGAAGAAATATTTCCTTTCTTTTTCCAAATACATACAATATTCCTTTCTATTTCAAAGCCATCCCAATTCCACTCTCCATTTCCTTATAAATCTTCCAGCAATACATAACTTCAAATACTGGAAATTTAATGCCATTTGCTAATTGTTTTACTTAATTAGTACAATACAACATATCAAGTATGTCAATTATTTGTGTATATGTAAAAATACAAGGTGGTTTATTATAATGTTTCAAAAAATTATGAGAATTTTTATTATTTGACATAAAATTTAGGGAAGTTTTGTACTATAATTTAATCTTACAAGAAACTTAAATGACCTAAGTTTGGTGGTCAAAATATGGGACGTGAGTGTTTATTTCAAACTTTTAAAGCTGTTGGGTTATATGGCAGTGACACTCCCCCAATTTATTAGGTTGAGTGTATTTTAACCTAAATATTTACAATTTACATCATGTATAAAATAAACACAGTACTTATTAACTATGAAGATAATTAATATAAAATTTATAAAGAGCCGTATTATTTATTTAAAATGTGCATAATTTCATTCTTTCTATTTCTCTTTATTTATTTATATGTCTTTTGAGAAAATTAAAATTGTTATATATCTCTAGCATCTTACTGGGAGATTAGGTACATGCAATTTTTAATTAATAATCTAAAAAAGAACATAGAAGTGTAATTTAAACTGGTGAAAAAATTGGCAAGATCTGTAGTTGTTGGCATCCAAAGGAAGCATCGGTGGTGGTTAACCGCATAAAAATATAAAAAGCCAAAATACCAATAACATCCCTCAACTTTAATTTTAGTCACTATTAATGTTACTACCATTTTTTTACATTTGGATCAGAATCTCATCTATCTTTATCATTTCTCTCTCCAATTGAGATTTTAATTTAACGGTGAAAAAATTGATAGTGACAATATCCTATCCCTATGTTTATAGCCCCCTCATCTTTCAAAGTTTAAAAATCACACTCCAAACCTTTATAGTTTGACATTTAACAGCTTACCATTAAAAAAGACATTAAATCTAACGGAATGAATGTCACATCATATAATACAGAATTATTTGCAATGATATGTAATTTTTATTATTTAATTAACTTTTCTTGACTTAATAACCTAATTTTGTGTTTTGACCATTAATAATCCCTAATTCTCCCCTTATTCCTGTAAGTCCTCCTCATTTGCATCATTTTATTCACGATTTCAAAAAATTATCTTCATCACATTCATCCCTACCAATCACCATCCTTAGTTTATTACATTCGATCTTCTGTTCCTTTTTTATGAGAATAAAATAAAACAATAATTTTAAATCATCCCCTCAGAAATTGTGTTTTACATGTGTGTTGTAGTTTGAAGCTACTGCTGAACATGCTGGACATCAACCCTCGTCCTCTTACAATTTCGTTTACCTCCCCATTGATTGCTAGATCTTGAAATGTGGGGTATGGGTTTGTGAACATGAATTTACTGAAGGTGACACTTAAGACTGGATTACTAGACGATGGTAGTTTCTCCACCTTGTGATAGGAGGCCACTTCCAATCATGGGTAGAAGCAGACCAACTGTAAACTTTTAAAGTTGGGAGAGGGAGAAACTATGATTACTAGGGGAGACGAGAATTAGGGATTATTAATGGTCCAAGGACAACATTAAGGATTATTAATCAAGAAAAATTAATTAAATAATAAAATTTACATGTTATCTGCCAAATAATTCTGTGTTATATGATGCTGCATTCATTCTATTACATTTAACATATTTTTTAAGGGCAAGGTGTTAAATGTTAAACTATAATGAAAGAAGAGCTCAATCACCAAGAGGGAGGGGGTTGAATTGGGAATTATAAAAACTTTTCGGTTACTCTGTTTTTCGGATATAAAACAGGGATAAAAACAGAGTGAAGAGAAGAGAAGTAAGACACAAGGATTTATACTGGTTCGGTCTAACCTCTTGACCTACGTCCAGTCCCCAGACTCTCTGGGATTTCTCACTATAACAATTGATTACACACTCTGCAACTCAAGAGTAATTCTCTCACTAGAACTTACTCCCCCTTACAAGTTGTAATCAATAACCCAATCTCCAAGTTCCCTTGACTTGAGATACTTTACAATAAATGATTTACAATCAAGAAACTCTCTCTAAGAGTAGATAAGATAAACACTGAAGTATGTATCAAAAGATACTTTACATAAGAAAACTCAAAGAGTAGTTGAAACTTTAATGATTTTCGTTTTCTCACAGATTAGTTGTTGAGAAGAATTGAATGCATCTCTATTTATAGCTGAGATCATTGAATGACCGTTATAAATCCTAATGTGACCGTTGCCAACATTGGAGGATGATTAGTGACGGTTTTGGTCTTCTTCTTTCTCTACTCTTTGGTTAATCCAGCTTTGCAGAGGTTTAGGGTTGACTTCCTAACTTTTAATCCATTGGTGCTGGATGAGGAAAGGAAACATTAATTCCTTCAAAACGTGTGGAGAATGATTGTCCAGAAGCATGCAAGTTTTCTGCATTTTGCATTTAATGTTCTGACTTTTACTTTATGCTTTATGCTAATTCTCCATTTAATCCTGTCTAAATCATCTGAAACTCACTAACAAACTAATTAAACATAGTTAGGAATAGTAATGAGTGATGATATAGAGTATTAAGATCAAACACAAAGATTTCGCAAATTCGTGTAACTTGAAATTTGAATTCATCGATGTAAACTCGAGTTTGTTCTTAGAGACTCGATTTTTCATTCTTTCATTAAAAGCCTAAACTCGAGTTTTCAAAAGTTAACTCGAGTTTTCTCATTCCTGAGAAGAACATCGTGATTTCGAGTTTGGATAAGTTTTGTGAACAGTACAAAACTCGAGTTATCAAGTGACTAACTCGAGTTTTGGACTTTTGATGAGAAATCATGTTTTAGTCCAAAAGCTCAAAACTGGAGTTTCCATAGTGTTCAAAATTGTCAGAACTCTCTGTTTGGTCTAAACTTGAGTTTCGAAAATAAAACTCGAGTTTCCATGATTCTTATAAAACAATGGAAACTTCTCTGTAAGGTCGAAACTCGAGTTTCCAAAACCAAACTCGAGTTTCCTCGTTTATGAGAAGCATTGAAAAGCTTTGTCAAAATGATCAATGGAATTTTCACAAGTTCAGAATTGAGCATTGTTCTCAGTATGATGTAAACTCGAGTTTCCATCAGTAAACTCGAGTTTCCAACAAAGCTTGGAAACTTAGAGAACTCTCTGTGTAGCCAAAACTAGAGTTTCCAAATGTAAACTGGAGTTTCGGAATGTTTGAAAAACTTGATAGCTCTCTGTCTTGTCAAAACCCGAGTTTATTAAATTAAACTCGAGTTTGCTCTGTCTGTGAAAAACTCAGAAGCTCTCTGTATGGTCAAAACTCGAGTTTTCAATACTAAACTCGAGTTTGCCTTTCATTGCAAAAACTTGAGCTCTTCTCTATCAAGTCCAAACTCGAGTTTCCAAAGTGAAACTCAAGTTTGCCTTTGACAGTAAGTTTTTCAACTTACAAAGACAAACTTCCATCTGTGTTTACAATTGTCCGTTATCATCAAAACCAATTAGAGAACTAACATTCTCCCCCTTTTTGATGATGACAATACTTGTAAACCAGAGGTGCTACTTGTTTTGAAAAATTTAAGATTTTAACGAAAATTTTCACAATCTATTTTGAAATGCATCATTACAGTTATAGACTTGGATAATTTTAGCACATTGATTCAATATCACAGAGTTAAGCATAGCAAAAGCAATTGAAGCATAAGATAAACATTGCATTTCAATTTAAAAGATTTCTACATTGAGAGCTAGTCAAAATACAGAACACAAAACAGAAATACAAGTTAAACTGAAAACACATCAATTAAGCTAAAAACACACAGCAACTAAACTAAAAAGCTAAACTCTTCAAACTCAATGTTGCTCTGGTTTCTCTGGTTCTTCTCCCCCTTTGTCATCAACAAAAGAGGATGGAGCTGAGATTGAAGGTTCAGCGAAAGGGGTAGAGAACTTGACAGTTGAGGCAGGGGATGGAATTGGGATGGGGAGAAACAAGTGGGGTTTGGAGAATCTCAGTGCTTGGGGAGGAGGGAATGGGTTCAGTGGTAGGAGCTATGGGATTGGTGAAAGTGAATGAAGGTGAAGCAGGAGGGGATTCAGTCTTCAATCCTGACCCAGAAGTGCCACAACCAGAAGTAGAGCCCGTATTGATCTTTTTGAGGAGTGCATTGACTCTATCATCCAATCTTTTGTGGGAGACTAGTAAGGTAGCCATCTGAGCATCTTGATCAATCATGTGGCTAGAAAGATTTTTCAATTCGACCTTCATCGCTTCCTGGGTATCCACCACATTTGAATTCCCTTCATCACTTCAGTTATCAGTCGAGTAACCTCCACTTGGACTCGGTGAGTCAGGTCATCAAAGGCCTTATCCGCTATGGCCTTGACTCTTGCATCAAAAGCTGGAGGAAGAGATGACTGAGGAAGGGAAGATTGAGCTTCCTGAGCTCGTGTAGCTGAAGCTCTAGATCTAGTAGGAGCCCGAGATTCATCAGATCCTTCAGCTTCGAAGGTGAGCCTCATTGATATGATTCCTGAAAGAAAGGGACGATTGGATCAACTAGGAATGTAATTTTGCACCGAAAATCCGGCTTGCAACACGTTCGGATAAGAACAGAACGTATCTCACGCCACAGACCTCGGATTTTAGCGATTCCAAAACGAGGAGAAAGATGGCTTTCCGAAACGTGACTTTGGCTCAAGAAACACCGAAAACAAACACGGGAAAAGGAAGGCGCCACAATTCCAAAGAACTGATAAGCCCAAGAACGCCACAAGGATCGATGCCCTTGATAAGTTCAGAGATTCTCAAAAGAACCCTAGAAAAGCTAGTCTCTCACCAAAAAGGTTAACTCTTAATTCTGCCGTCCCCTCAAAAGGCTATGGTGTTCCCTTATATAGTGGAGAACATTCATATTGAGTTTAACCTAAATATGCTTACACACAAAGGAAAATAAGATAGCCCAATAAGCCAGCCCAATAAGCCTTATTACAAAAGTTTAACTAAAAGTAAGAAGAATAAAACTAAGTGCAGAATTTGGGCCAAGTAAAATGAAGCCTTCATGCATATCCCTTGAGGCTTATTCCTCCAAGTTTGTTGCCTTGGTCATGCCGCCTCCTATGTCCTCATCACTCATCAGATTAAGCTGACCCTTTCCAAAGACAGTGGGAGTCCTCATTGAATCAGGAGCACCCACATACCAAATTTTGTGATAAAATAAAATCACAGACACAAGAGAAGGAAAAGGGATGTGAGAGGGTCGCCTAGAAGTGAATCTAAACTTAATCATCTCTTCAAATATCCAATGCCCAAGGTTTATAGGAACTTTATTGATTATGGCAGCAAAACGTGGATAGTCCTTTTTAGCAAAGTGGGTGAAATTCCCACCTTTTTGAATCATGTTCCTAGAGTAGATATACCATAACACTCTATGAAGGGGAGGCATAGATACTGGAGTGAATGATAAATGAGTCAATTGATTTGGAGAAACAGGTTCATTTGGCCTCAAAATTTCGAAAATCTGCTTGTTTGAATATTCAATTGTGGGAGGAGGAGGAGGATTGGAAATTTTCAAGATAGAATTGATTATGGCTGCAGATAAGGTGAACTTGACACCCTTTACTTGAGTAGAAACTCGTTCTTCTACCAAGTTGTGGTCATTATCCTCTAAATTGTCCCATTCCATATTAAAATAGAATAGTCGAATGATATTTGGACAATATTGAGCAATTATAGACAAGAAGGATTCATAAGGTTTTAACCAAGGGAAAAGGTCGACATTGCAATTTTCCCTAATTTTGTCTAAATCTACAGACACTATGGGACAGAACTCCTTTTTCAAATAGTTTTCTTTGAATTTGATAGCTTGGTCATCTGTACGGAAAGCATTTTCAAAGACAAAACCTTGAGGAGCAGAGGTATGGAGATAGATTTCGGATATGGCATCTGGAACTATCGTGGGGTTCTGTGAAGACTGAGAAGGATTGGAGGTAGCCTTAGACGATCCTTCTCCTCTGCGAGCTCTCAGCTTCTTGCGAGGTTGCGGAGGAACACCTTCCTACTGTTTCCCTTTTGATTTTTCGTTCACGGAATCTGAAGCTCGCTTGGATTGAGCTTGGGATGGTTCTTGGAACGAGACACTCTTAGGTTTTGGCGAAGATGTCGTCTGATATGAGGGAATTCCAGGGATTTGTTTGTCGACTAGGAATGGAATTTCGCACCAAAAATTCGGCCTCCAACACGTTCGGATAAGAACAGAACGTATCTCATGCTACAGACCTCGGATTTTAGCGATTCCAAAACGAGGAGAAAGATGGCTTTCCCAAACGCGACTTTGGCTCAAGAAACACCGAAAAAAGACACGGGAATATGGAGATACGAAACCAAGAAATATAGAACGAAAACTAAAGTTTATGGATTAAAGGAAGGCGCCACAATTCCAAAGAACTGATAAGCCCAAGAACGCCACAAGGATCGATGCCCTTGATAAGTTCAGAGATTCTCAAAAGAACCCTAGAGAAGCTAGTCTCTCACCAAAAAGGTTAACTCTTAATTCTGCCGTCCCTCAAAAAGGCTATGGTGTTCCCTTATATAGTGGAGAACATCCATATTGAGTTTAACCTAAATATGCTTACACACAAAGGAAAATAAGATAGCCCAATAAGCTAGCCCAATAAGCCAGCCCAATAAGCCTTATTACAAAAGTTTAACTAAAAGTAAGAAGAATAAAACTAAGTGCAGAATTTGGGCCAAGTAAAATGAAGCCTTCATACATATCCCTTGAGGCTTATTCCTCCAAGTTTGTTGCCTTGGTCATGCCGCCTCCTATGTCCTCATCAACCCCATAGTGAAATCTCATGGGTGCACTCTTTCGTCATGGGGGTCGAGTGAGAGGAGGAGGCGAAGGAGAAGGTGAGGAAGCTTCATAATCGGCATCTTCCTTAGAGGTTTTAGAGGATTTCTTGGGAGCCATGGTTGGAATAAGTCAGAGAGAGGAAGAAGAGGAAAGGTCCAGAGAAACTCTAGGGCAAACTGGAGTTTTGAAGAGAGTTTGTGAACAGTTAAGTTTAAATATAGCGCGAAACCTTAACTGGACTTCAAAAGTGTATTGTGAACTTTTGAATTTCCGCGACCAAAAATCGAGTTTCCACTTACTGACTCGAGTTTTGATGTTGCTACAATAGGTGTGTTGCTCTCTGTCTGCCCGAAACTCGAGTTTTAAATTAGTGACTTGAGTTTCCACCTCTTTGAAAACGCATGGTTGGCTTTCTGTCTATCCAAAACTCGAGTTACTCACTTAACGACTCGAGTTTCCAATTTTCTCAAAAACTCATTTCTTCTCTGGCCCCGATAAACTCGAGTTTTGAAATCAAAACTCGAGTTTGCGTCTCTTGACAGCAAACTTCAGAATTTTAACATCCTGCATAAAAACATTGCTACGTACTCCGAATAAAACCAGGAGGTTGTTCTACTTAAAATTCCTCCTGAATAAAACCATTCAGAAAAGCACCTTTCACATCCATTTGATAAAGCTTGAATCCTTTGATACAAGCAAAGGCTAGAAGAACTCTTATAGCTTCCAATCTTGCCACTGGAGCATAAGTTTCTTCATAATCAATTCCTTCTTCTTGATTATAGCCTTTAGCAACCAATCTTGCCTTATTCCGGACAGTGATTGCTGACTCATCTCGTTTGTTCTTGAATACCCATTTTGTGCCAATAACCGGATGGTCCTTAGGCCTAGATACTAAATCCCAAACTTGATTTCTATCAAATTGATGTAACTCCTCTTGCATTGCTATCACCCAATCATTGTCTGAAAGGGCTTCATCAATTTTAGAGGGTTCTATTTTCGAAATAAATGCTGAAAAGGTAACTTCATTCAAAGTGCTACTCCTAGTTCTTACACCTTGATTAACATCGCCTTTGACTTGATTGACTTGGTCCAAGCTCTAGGTTGAGGTTGATCAGGATTTTCCAAATTGTTTTGAGGATCAACTTTGAAAACATTTTCTAGATTTTCAATAGAGGCAGGACTAGTTTTCGAAAAGAACTGATTTTTCAAATTATTTTCCTCATCATCATCCTTGGATTTGTCAGATTTGGATTCACAGAATGCAACAGGCATAGATTCTTCTACAATGCGAGTACGAATGTTAAAGACTCTATAAGCTCTACTTCTATTGGAATAGCCCAAAAATATACCTTCATCCGCCTTGGGATCAAACTTTCCCAGGTTATCCTTACCATTATTGTGGATGAAACACTTACATCCAAACACATGTAGATGACTCAGATTTGGCTTTCTTCCTTTGTACAACTCATAAGGAGTCTTGTTCAGCTTCTTTCGGAGGTATGCCCGATTAGAGATGTAGCAAGCCGTACTCATTGCATTAGCCCAGAACACTTGTGAAGTGTTGTTTTCATTCAGCATAGCTCTTGCCATCTCAGTAAGAACTCGATTCTTCCTTTCTACAACACCATTTTGTTGAGGAGTCCTTGGGGCTGAGAAGTTGTGATCAATCCCCATATTGTCACAAAACTCAGCAAAGGCATAATTTTCGAACTCACCTCCATGATCAGTTCGAATTCCTGAAATGATGAAACCTTTCTCGTTTTGGACCTTCTTGGCAAAAACAGCAAATTGATCAAATGTTTCATCTTTAGAGGATAAAAGTATGGTCCATGTAAATCTAGAAAAATCATCAACTATGACCAATGTATATAAATTGCCACCAAGGCTTCTTACTCTAGCTGGTCCAACTAGATCCATATGAAGTAGTTGAAGAGGTCTAGAAGTTGAATCTCATTTTTAGATTTGAAAGAGGATTTAGTTTTTTTCCTTTTTGGCATGCATCACAAATCATATCATTTTTAAAGCAAAGTTTTGGAACACCAATCACTAAATCCTTCTTAAGTAATCTGTCAAGTTGGATCATATTGACATGAGCTAAACGCTTGTGCCATAACCAACTATCATCCAAATTACTAACAAAACATTTTTCAAATGTAGAGCCATCTCTAGAAATGTTAAGAGTGTAACAATTGTCTTCTCTAGGAGCTCTAAAAATAGCTTTTGATTTTATATTATCTAACTAGAGAATATCCTTACTCACTATCAAGCATTCCTCAGAATCGAAGATAATTAGGTTACCTTTATCAGTACTTTGGCTTACACTAAGGAGATTGTGACAAAGCCCTTCCATGAGGTAGAAATCTTTGATTTGTGGTCCTTCATTGTTTCCAACTTCACCAATTCCAGCAATCTTTCCAAATTGATTTCCACCAAAGGTTACTTTGCCACCATCCTTGTGCTTGATTGTAGCAAATTTGGACTGATCTCCCGTCATGTGCCTATAGCATCCACTATCAATGTACCATTTGTTGGACTTTGATGCTCTTAGACATACTTATAAAACATAAACAATCAGGTTTTGGGTACCCATCTTTTCTTGGGTCCTTTGGGGTTAGTTTGTGTCTTAGGAACCTTGTAAGATCCCTTAGACACCCATTGATAGTTCCCAATAGGCTTACTCCTTCTTTCCTTTTTATGAAAACAAGAAGAAGTAGTATGACCTTTTCAATTGCAATAATTGCAATGTGCAAAAGGGTTCGAAGAATGGACAGATTTTCTAAAATAATTTATGTAAGATTTTTCACCAAATTTCTTTTTGCCTTTCCTTTTGTCAAAATTTGGTTTATAACCAATTCCTGATTTATCATTTGTAAATCTCTGTTGTTTCAAAATGACATTCAGCATCTCACTTCCTCTAGTGAATTTCTCAAGTGCCTTGGTAAGATGTAAATTCTTTTTCTCCAAATCAGGACAATTTTCACAAGGCATTTCAGATGAAAGATTTTTAACTTGCATCTCAAGAGTAACATTTTTCTTTTTCATTGAAATGTATTTTTCTGCAAGTTTTTCAAATTCAGACTGAACAACAACGTACTCAGCAAATAACTCATCATAAGATGGTTTCAGATTATATACCTCATTGTTGTCGAGTTGCTCTTCTTCTTTAGAAACTAAGCAAATGTTTGCTTTCTCTTCTTCATCATCTTCATCTTCATCGGATGAGCTATCTCCCCATATAGCTGAAACATAGGCTTTCTTTTTGAATCTGTTGAACTTCTTCTTTTCTTTATCCTTGTTTCTCAGCTGGGGGCATTCAAATTTGATATCGCCAGGCTTGTCACATTCGTAGCATATAATCGGCTTCTTTGCCTCAGTGCTGGTGCTACCTTTGTTGAATCTTTTGTACCCTTTGTCCTTCCGATAGAACTTTCTGAATCTTCGGACCATCATGCCCAGCTCTTCATCTTCGTCTTCTTCATCATCATCATCGGATTCCTTAGCCTCTTTGACTGCCTTGAGAGAAATGCCTTTATTTTTGACATTCATCTCATCAAGTCCTTTTATGAACTTGATTTTCCCTTCATACTTAGACAGGCTGCCGAATAAAGCTGCTACCGAGCTCATTGATTCACCACGGGCTTCCTCAATGGCAGTAACTTTGGCTTCCCATTCCTTGCTGAGGATATTTAGAATTTCCTCACTTGAACAGGTTGCTCATATGTTTTGCCCAATGTAGCAAGCTGGTTGATGAGATGAGTGAATCTCAGCTGGAAGTCGATGATGGATTCGTCAGTCTTCATACGAAGAAGATCATACTCAGTCATGAGAGTATTTACCCTATTCTCTTTTACTCCGGTAGTTCCTTCATGTGCTATCTCCAAGGCATCCCACATGGCTTTTTCTGATGGTAAGGTGCAAATACGGAAGTACTCTTGTTGACTTAGAGCACTTTGTAGCATGAGGATAGCCTTGCTGTTAAGAGTGACGTTTCTTCTGTCATTCTCATCATATGCTTCTTCTGGCTTAGGAACTCGAAGACCATTTTCCATGACCGTTGGATTGTAGTTGCCCACTTCAAATACTCTCCAAAGGCCGTATTCACTGGCCATGACAAACACCTTGAATTTGGCTTTCTAGAAAGAGTAATGTTCGCCATTGAAGCCGGGAGGCCGGTTGATCGAAGCTCCATCAGGTAGAATACCTTCCATATTGATCCTTCTCGAGATGTTAAGCTCTTAGGAGAAGACCTTGCTTTGATACCAAATGAAAGTGGAGCTCAATCACCAAGAGGGGGGTGAATTGGGGATTATAAAAAAATTTCGGTTACTCTATTTTCCGGATATAAAACAGGGATAAAAACAGAGTGAAGAGAAGAGAAGTAAGACACAAAGATTTATACTGGTTCGGTCTAACATCTTGACCTACGTCCAGTCCCTAGACTCTCTAGGATTTCTCACTATAACAATTGATTACACACTCTGCAACTTAAGAGTAATTCTCTCACTAGAACTTACTCCCCCTTACAAGTTGTAATCAATAACCCAATCTCCAAGTCTCCTTGACTTGAGATACTTTACAATAAATGATTTACAATCAAGAAACTCTCTCTAAGAGTAGATAAGATAAACATTGAAGTATGAATGTATCAAAAGATACTTTACATAAGAAAACTCAAAGAGTAGTTGAAACTTTAATGATTTTCGTTTTCTCACAGATTGGTTGTTGAGAAGAATTGAATGCATCTCTATTTATAGCTAGAGATCATTGAATGACCATTATAAATCCTAATGTGACTGTTGCTGCACTTTGCATTTAATGTTCTGACTTTTACTTTATGCTTTATGCTAATTCTCCATTTAATCCTGTCTAAATCATCTGAAACTCACTAACAAACTGATTAAACATAGTTAGGAATAGTAATGAGTGATGATATAAAGTATTAGGATCAAACACAAAGATTTCGCAAATTCGTGTAACTTGAAATTTGAATTCAGCGATGTAAACTCGAGTTTGTTCTTTGAGACTCGAGTTTTCATTCTTTCATTAAAAGCCTAAACTCGAGTTTTCAAAAGTTAACTTGAGTTTTCTCATTCCAGAGAAGAACATCGCGATTTCGAGTTTGGATAAGTTTTGTGAACAGTGCAAAACTCGAGTCATCAAGTGACTAACTCGAGTTTTGGACTTTTGATGATAAATCATGTTTTAGTCCAAAAGCTCAAAACTGGAGTTTCCATAGTGTTCAAAATTGGCAGAACTCTCTGCTTGGTCTAAACTCGAGTTTCGAAAATAAAACTCGAGTTTCCATGATTCTTATAAAACAATGGAAACTTCTTTGTAAGGTCGAAACTCGAGTTTCCAAAACCAAACTCGAGTTTCCTCGTTTATGAGAAACATTGAAAAGCTTTGTCAAAATGATCAATGGAATTTTCACAAGTTCAGAATCGAGCATTGTTCTCTGTATGATGTAAACTCGAGTTTCCATCGGTAAACTCGAGTTTCCAACAAAGCTTGGAAACTTAGAGAACTCTCTGTGTAGCCAAAACTAGAGTTTCCAAATGTAAACTGGAGTTTCGGAATGTTTGAAAAACTTGATAGCTCTCTGTCTTGTCAAAACTCAAGTTTATTAAATTAAACTCGAGTTTGTTTTGTCTGTGAAAAACTCAGAAGCTCTCTATATGGTCAAAACTCGAGTTTTCATATCTAAACTCGAGTTTGTCTTTCATTACAAAAACTTGAGCTTTTCTCTGTCATGTCTAAACTCGAGTTTCCAATGTGAAACTCGAGTTTGCCTTTGACAGTAAGTTTTTCAACTTACAAAGACAAACTTCTATCTGTTTTTACAATTGTCCGTTATTATCAAAACCAATTAGAGAACTAACATATAAGAGTTTGGGGTGTGATTTTCAAACCTTTAGAGATAAGGGGGGTGAGTTGTAAAAAAGCTAAAGTTGAAGGGATTATTTGTAGTTTAGCCAATATAAAAATAAAGAGTTTCTAGGGACGGAGAGGGGAAGGGAGACTGAGAAGGAAGGAAGCAGTTCTAATTCCCATGTTGTGAGATAAAGAATCGCTTCCTTCATAAGCCATTTGAATCCCAGCGCTCACCCTCCTCGCTCCTCCATATCCATTTCACTATTTCTTGATCCTGGCCGAGAGACCCACCTCACACTGAGAGCTTGTCTTAGGAGCCCTTTTCCAGTTCCTGGGCTTCTGGACAATTCTCATTCTAGTCTTCGGCCATGGCTGACTCGAATGATCCCATTCCTCTTCACACCGAGAGGATCTATCTCGGTGGAAAGGTCCTCCCTTCCCTCCCTCCCTCCCTCCCTCCCAGCTTGATCTCTTTTGTGTCTTGGGTTTGATGGTTGAAGCTTTGAAATAGATCGATTCATTCGAGATGTTCTTTTAATTGGTTCTTTATTCTTGTTCTTTGCATCTTCTGGAATGATTGTGGAAAGTATGTTATATTGCATATCATTTTCAGGGTTGGGCCATTTAAGCTCGCCGGATAAAATATGTGGCAGAAAGTTAAGGGAAGTCAATTTTCTACGTCACTTGGGGCAGTTTGTCTTAATGTAACTGAATATTGATTGCTTTTCTATTTTGTTTGCTATCTGATTCCCAACGTCAGGAGGAACAAAAAACGTTTCATTCCCAAATAGAATGGGTTGGATACTGTTTCCCCTTGTTTTCTTGGTTATCAGTTTTAGGGATTTTGAAGATAAAGGGTGGATAACGGATCCTTATCTGCTAAACATTCTTTGTCCTTCCATCATCCCATTATTAAAATGTTGATGTTGATTCTTTCCATATCCACCCTCGTTATCTTTTCTGGCTTCATATTCTTTTTTCCCTTGGTTATTTCGGAATTTTGTTCGTGACGTCTTCTGCTTATTTTGTTTGCGATCTTCCTTTACCAATGTCTCTCAGATGGATTTGTAAAGTCTGTATTGTGTATGTGGGGGACATTGACTTACTGAGTTTTGTAAGTACTGAAATTCTTCACAGCTTTTGTTGCTTTTTGGTTGATGATATGTAAAGATAATAATGCATTTAGGGACCCAATTGTAATGTGAACCTAGGGACCTAAGTGTAAACTAGATAAGTAATAGGGTAATTAGTATTAACCCATTAGTTAGGACTTGAGGGAGGCTATAGGTTATAAATAGCCTACTCCTCCATTATTGTAGGAGAGATCTGTTTTGTGATAAGTGTGAATACATTGTGAGAGAGCCATAGTTGCTCTCTTCTTCTCTTCTAATCCCCTTCTAGAGTCTTTCTACTCCTAACCTTGTGTCCTTCTTGAGTCATTCTACTTCTCTATCCCTTCTTGATCAATACTGTATCAGTGGTATCAGAGCCTGACCTTCCTTGGCTGTTTCTGTCTGCTGCTGCTCTACACTTTGCTGTGCCGAACATGAACCAGACGGAGTAATGAACCTCATGGTTTCGTTCAACATCTGATTTTGAAGAAACGAAGAAAAAAAAAAATCAGAAAATAATCAAGAACTTAGCTGTCCATCACTCCTGAGAATACGGTCACCCTTTACCGCCTCTGTCTGAAATTGAAACGCACGGGGTAGTTGGCATTCAGCGGGGACTCTTCAAGGAAACATCAAGACTCAATCTTTTGTTTCCAACACCTCTGTTTTGGGCGTTTCCGGTGCTGGTCGGCTGCTGTTCGAGTGCGTGACCATTCTGGTTCTTGCTCTCTGGGTCTGTTCGACATCTTCTGCAGGGGTATCGCACGACAATTGGTTTGCGTGGCGTTACGACTAATTTTGGTTCATGCTAGTCGGTGGAATTTGTTTAATGGGGTTGTCGGTGGATTGCTGAAGTTGTTGCACGTGTGTAGGCATTTTCCTGAATCGGCTTGGATCCTCGGGATTCAAGAACCAAATGCTGTCGGTGGACGTTTGGCTATAATCAGGGTAATCGGTGCATTTAAAGGGGATTTAATAACGCTCTGTTTCATTATCGGCGGGCTCCTGAACGCTGGAAGAGGTTCACGTGAAGTCATTCTCTGATCGGTCGAAGCCTGCATTGGGCTTAGTGTACCAATTTCGCTGCTCAATTTCCGAAAAGGGGGTCGCTGTTGGATGTTAGTGGACGTGTCGACAAAATTCAATTACCTGGTCGGTGGAGTTTCATTAAGTGGCTGTCGGCAACATTGAATAAACACGGGTGGCCTTGCGTCACAATAACTCGGGGTAACGTCTTGGAGTCACGTGATTTTGGCTCTGTTCTGTTTTGTTCCTCGTCTTGGTAGTGCATGGTACACACTAGAGCTTCATTAGCAAGAATCATGGAAGCAAGAGTTTCAACCATTGAAGAACAACTTTAAAAACTTAACAAGATTGATGAGATGAAAGTGAAAATGGGCAGACTTGATCTAGTTGAGGAATTGCATGCCACTGTCCAGGAGTTCCGTAATGAAATCAGAGAGCAATTTAAGGTCTTGGTACAAGCAATGCAAGGCCAGAACGATGACCAGCAACACCGACGACGTGGGAATGGACTGGGCAATGGTCACGGTCAGTGAGAAGCTTATCATTGGCCTACCCACTTGACTAAAATGGAGTTTCCACGCTTTCGAGGGACGGAGGTCGACAGTTGGATATCCAAATGCGAACGATTCTTTTATCTCGATGGTACACCAGAAAATGAAAAGGTAACAATGGCTTCTATGGGTCTTGATAATTCTAGCTTCTCATGGCATGTAGCTATGGAAAGACACTGGAGACACCAACCAACTTGGAATGAATATGTGGCTATGCTTAGAGACACCTACGGCTTACCTATTTCGGTGTCTTCGCAAATGGGTGCCACGACAAGGATGAGTAAGGGAAGTGGGACCCAGCATCTTGGTGCCCACCGAAAGACACGGGTGTTTTGGGCAATTCAGCAAGTAATACAATAAACCCATCAACCAGAAATTCTAATCTTGCGGACATCACGATCTTTGCAAGATCATGAAGAAGTGACGGAGCTTATGGATAGTCACGAACAAAATAAATTCGACAGTCACAAGGATGGACTCGTAGCAGATTCTTGCCGACTGAATTTGTGGGTAATTGCGAATGAGACGCCTTTGGTTGCCGACAGTCCCAGCTCCGTTCAGGAGGCTTCTTGTGCGACGAAAGAAATTAACGATGCCACGGTCGTCGCGAAACGGGACACGGAGGTGGTGATGGAAGCAAAGTCGAACGTTGATGGGTCAGTGAGTTTCAATTCTCTTGATGAATTTTTGGAACGTACTTGGGCTAAAGTCTTCTCACCAATTAAAAGATGTATCCCAATGATACATGAAGGGGCTAAGTGGCGAGATAGGGAGTGCTTGAAACAAGAATTTCTTCAGTTTGAGAGTACGTGGCTGGGGGTGGTTCAAGTGGAAAAGTCAAATATATTATTCGCCGGAGTTCGAATTCGGTGGTCATCAGAGATATTTTGAAGATGCATGTGGGTTTTTCATGCTCAAAGGCCAAATGGGCTTTGACTATAGCAGTAAAGGCAAGGGTCCAACGGTTCACTCATGGATCAATTTGAAATGGCATCCTTTTGTTCAAATCTGCCTTATTCCTACACTTTGTCGATCCAGTTTTGGTTCAGGGGAAAGCTTATTAAAATGCTTTTTGGTTCAGCCTTGCACCAATTATTGCTATTTGGTTCAGAATTCAACAAGTGGGTTGAACCACCTGTGTGCAGTATGCAGCAGTTATTCATCGAGAGATCAGCAAAGTTTTTTTGTTTTCAGAATAAGAAGCTTACAAAGCTCGTGTTTTAACTGTTTCAGTTTTGTAATTTTTTGTTAGGTTCAAATTGGTATTTTGTTGTTCAGCATCCTTGAGGGCAAGGATGTTTTGGGAAGGGGGTATTGATATGTAAAGATAATAATGCATTTAGGGACCCAATTGTAATGTGAACCTAGGGACCTAAGTGTAAACTAGATAAGTAATAGGGTAATTAGTATTAACCCATTAGTTAGGACTTGAGGAGGCTATAGGTTATAAATAGCCTACTCCTCCATTATTGTAGGAGAGATCTGTTTTGTGATAAGTGTGAATACATTGTGAGAGAGCCATAGTTGCTCTCTTCTTCTCTTCTAATCCCCTTCTAGAGTCTTTCTACTCCTAACCTTGTGTCCTTCTTGAGTCATTCTACTTCTCTATCCCTTCTTGATCAATACTGTATCAGTTGATGAAGGAATTTTTCGTGTTTTGAGATTCTCCCATCATACTTTGTTTTTTCCTTACTTTTTCGCCGTTTCTTGTATGAAGTTCAACATTATTAAAAGTAGAATCCTTTTTTATTTGATTTATCTCCTTGGTTTTTTAGAAGCGTATAACGTATTACATGGTTGTGTTCAATTTATGGTTATAACTTTGTCTGTATTCATATTAGTTTTATTGGTTTCTAGAACAGCTAAGGGTTTTCCCACTTTTAAAAATGTTGATATATTTTTCCCTTTTTACCACCAAGAGAACTGGGCCAGATTTAGTCTACCTAGATAGATAGCTGGTCTGAGTCTAAAATGCTATTTGTGTTGTCATGGAACAGCAACTATACCTCTAACCCCTTTGCATAGCTATTTCTTTTTTTTTTTTTTTTGAGTAAAATAGGCAAGCCGAAGCTTGAAATAAAAGGTTAGACTAGACTTGTGAAAGTCCAGCCTATAATACAACAAAACAAGAAATAAACTAGAAGTGACAGGACCGTTGGTCGTTCAAAGACAAGTGGAGGCATCCCGTAGGAGTTGTTGGAAACAGAATCATCCCAGCATCCACTGCAACACTGTGTCCTTCCTTAGCCATATAATCCGTGCAAGAAATATTCTCTCTTGATGTATGGTGCAGCTCCATGTTCCAGTCATTGAATAGAAGATCTCTAGTCTCCCCAATAATATCTCTTAGCGGATGATCCGCAGCGCAATCACGCATAAGAATATTGATGGCATCTAAAGAATCAGAGTAAAGGAGAATTCTTTGCAACCCCATCTGTTGACCGAGTTTTAAGCCAAACATGATAGCATAAATTTCCGCTTCAATAATAGTATGAAGGCCAAGAGATTGATAGAAACCCATCAACCATTCCCCCTAGGTGTTTCTTATCACTCCCCCATAAGCTGCTTGGTGATGGGGTCGAACAGAACCGTCTACATTTGCATAGCTATTTCACATTAACTCCACGTGTATGTCTTGGGAAGATAAATCTACTGACGAATTTCTCTGTTTTTACTGTTTTCTCTTTTCTTCTTATTGTTTTTGTTTTTTTCTCTTGGAGCATACGATGAGTGTGATCTGGAGTTCTTGTTTTACTTATCCTTTTTTAAATGGGCATTGTTATTGATATGCAGTTGCTTGTTACTTTGGTTTTCCTTTAAGAGGGGTAAAGGCACATGGGCATTTATGTTAGAGGATGATAATATCCGTTGCTTAAGGAGAGGGTTCTTCTCTCGTACCAAAAGCTCAAGCTTCTTCTTCTTTTTCATTTTTTTTATTTTTTCTTTTTTACCCAATTGCCTTTCACTCTGGTTTTTGTCTCTCCTCCAAACTTATTTTTGTTTGTTGTTTCAGGAACATCGCATTCGAACTGGCTGTGGCTTGGTGTCTGTTATAGTGTATGGCGATCAAGTTAAGCCTGCCCTTATCACTTATCCAGATTTAGCACTCAATTGTGAGTCTGTTCAGCTTGCTTTCAAAAAGTCTATTATTCGTTTTTGAATTTTATACTAGTTTAATCTGTTTGATAAATTATTATTTTCTCTTTTGATCCAGACGTGTCATGTTTCCAAGGATTATTTTTCTGTCCGGAGGCAGCATCTTTGCTGCTTCACAACTTCTGCATATATCATATCAGTCCTCCTGGCCATGAGGTCTGTAAATTGATTAATTTAATTGTATCTTTATTTCATTCAGTCTTAAAATTATTATTCACAGAATTTCTCCTCTGAAACTTTCACAAGAGTTCTTGCAGTTGGGAGCTGCTGCGCTTGGTCCTGATGATCCTGTGCTCTCTGTTGAAGATTTAGCAGATCAAGTCATTGAAATTCTCAATTATTTCGGGTAACTACAATTTAATTGAATGTGATATAGCTTTTTCACATCTGGAATTTTCTATTTTATAGGACACTCAAATTGAGCTTTCAAGATGGGCTATAGAACATATATATTCAAATTGATCTCTTGAATGGCATCATCCAGCTTAATACTGGCTTGAAAACTAAGTGGGATTAGAATCACATTTCCATACTATATTTTAGATGCAAATCTAATGTTTGTACCTTAAGTTGTTTATTCGTAATGGTATGAACACCTTTATATCCAGGCTGGGTGCAGTGATGTGTATGGGGGTAACAGCTGGTGCCTATATTCTTACTCTATTCGCTGTATGCACTCTACTTGACTAATGAGTTTTACCTTTTGGCTCTATGAACTATGAAGTCGGCCTTATTTCAGTTTATTTTTGTGCTTTGGTACAGATGAAATACAGGGACCGTGTTCTTGGCTTAATACTCGTATCTCCTTTATGCAAGTCACCTTCTTGGACTGAATGGTTATATAACAAGGTTCATTTTTCTGGCCTGCTTTCTAATTAATTCACGATTTTTAAAGCTCACCACTTTATCTAACGCCATGTTTGATTTTTAGGTGATGTCAAATTTGCTATATTTTTATGGCATGTGTGGTTTGATGAAAGATTGCTTGCTTAAACGATACTTCAGCGAGGTATAATAATGTAATGCCATGATTTTAGCCCTGTAGCTTGTATTCTCTTTCTTTCTCTTAATCTTTTATTTGATTTTCTATAAATTTTTTTTTCGGAAACTAATTACAGGAAGTCCGTGGTAATGTGGAAGTTCCAGAATCGGAGATAGCTCAAGCTTGCAGAAAAGTCGGTGTTATGCAAATTTAGTTACTACTTACATTGCCTTGTATTGCCCTGTCGCTTAAATATGATTGTTATTTGAGCCTCTTTTTATTTATTTAATATATTCACTAAGGCTTACACCAGGTTACTTGTATGCTTCTTTTCCAGTTGCTTGATGAGAGGAAGAGCACAAATGTGTTGCGTTTTCTTCAAGCAATTAATCGGTAAAATATGCTAACATATTTGATTGTGATTTTTAATTTGGTTTGTGTGTGCCTTGGTTCTTCTTCAGTTGGTGAATTGGCAGTAATACCACGTGCATTAAGCTTGTTTTGTCAACTTGTAGGAGACCGGACCTCATGGAAGGATTGAAGAGACTACAATGTCGTACGCTCATATTTGTTGGGGAAAATTCTCCTTTCCATTCTGAGTCTCTCCACATGACGGCAAAACTTGATAGGAGATTTAGTGCCTTGGTTGAGGTATGTAGTGCAAAAGTCCGTGTGAGGATATAAATGCTCATAAGTTTTCAGACTCCTTAGCACCCATGCAGTACATAGAAAAGAACTGTATAGAAAAAGAAATGAAATGAGAGAAATGATTTTATATAAGAAATGCTCTTCATATCATTGAATAAAAAATTAATAAACAGTGACTGCTACTATTGAATAATGATACTGTAGGTGTAAGTTGCTTCCAGTGGTTTGGTACTTATTCTACTTAAATAACTTCTCGAGTTTGAGTTTTGTGGATGAAAAAATTGCCAATTAAAAGAACTTTACCTCTATGTGGTCTGATCTGACTTGGGATTTTATGTGGCCTCTGAAAAGATTATATATCTATTTTTAGGTGCAATTGATTCACTCTCTCTTTTGGGCGTGGACATGTCAGTAACCGGAGTCATATAGTTGGTTAATCTTATGCAAGTTCTTATAATATCAATGAAGTCTTTTAGTAGTGTGGCCTGCTGAGTAGATTACTTCTTAGAAGCATTACATACTCTGAAAGTTCTGGGTTCTATTCTGCTTGTTACTGTTAGTGTCTGTTCCTCTAAATAAAAGAAACATAATTACTAAGTGAAGGGATATATTAATAAAGAAGCAGCAAGTGTAGGTATCAGAGTTTGGGGCCTGATTTTGATTTTGCAGGTCCAGGCTTGTGGATCAATGGTGACAGAGGAACAGCCTCATGCAATGCTTATTCCAATGGAGTACTTCTTCATGGGCTATGGGCTTTGCAGGCCGAGTCAAGTCGGTGATAGCCCGAGGAGCCCACTCAGCCCATCTTGCATCTGCCCGGAGCTCCTTTCTCCGGAAAGCATGGGGCTGAAGCTAAAGCCCATAAAGACACGTGTTTCACTCAGAGTTTGAGCCTACCTAGGAGACTTTTTGTAATTTTAAGCTGACTGGTTGTGCTTCTCAAGTTTATTTATTTATTTTTTGTTAGTAACTGTTGATGATTACAATAGAGGATGGAGGAGGATTTGTAGATAAGAGGTCAGGATACACACAAAACACAAAAATAGGTTAGATGTATGAATTATTCATTCATTTGGAGCCAGCCAGTCAGTCTCAGATTCAATATCTCAGCCATACTGTAGAGAAAAGGTCGTGTTGGAGCAGCTGTATCTGTAAATTGTTGGATTGTTTTATTGATTTTTTCGTGTGACAACAGTGATCAATAACCAAGGACTCCCAATTTAGTATGATAGTGTACTCATGCCTCACTCCCTGTGGTTTTTGGTTTTGCTTTTGTTTGCCCCTTTAAACTGAAAAAACTATTTTTTTTAATAAAAGTATGATAAGCTAATACAAATGGGTAAATAAGAGTCAGCAAAGAAATTGCCACACTGGTTACGAGATTAACGTAACCAATATGAAAGACCTGAAATAACTGACGTATACCATACTGCAGCATTCATTTAAAATTATAAACAACGTAATTCGTTTCAATATGAACATAAATTCATATTGCCAATGTTGTGACTCAATAATGAAATTTCTTTAGATACTGGATGGACAAAAAAAAAAAAAGAGTAATGTTAATTCTTTAGTTAATTTTAGATTTCATGAGTCGTATATGTAAATATGTTTACTTATATATATATATATATATATATGTATGTATGTATGTATGTATGTATGTATGTATGTATGTATGTATGTATGTATGTATGTATGTATGTATGTATGTATGTATGACACACACACATACATACATAAATACATACATACATACATATATATATTGAGGGGACCAAAATTACCAATCAACAATTAAAAAGTGAAAAAAAAAACACCAAATAGCTATTAAAAAAACAATTATCACAATTAAGTTAAAATATGAGGCACTGAGATGATAATATATTATATTGACTGAGATTATATTAATCGCAAGTTGTTTAACCAAAAATTTTATGTTCGTTTCAATGAGGATAAATTCATATTGCCAATGTTGTGAGTCAATAATGAAATTTCTAAGATGATAATATATAATATATTGATCGATTAATTGCAAGTTGTTTAACCAAAAATTTTGAGTGACCAACAGAGGTTAACATAAGTGGTAAGCGGCTTGTATACCTTAAGTAAGGTCTCGAATTCGAGCCTTGTGAATGTAGAAAACCCCTGTTGGGAGACTCTCTCACCATAGCCAGGTGCACGACGCAAGTCGGATCTGGATTAGTCAGGAGGAAGCTTTAGATACCGGATGGACAAAAAAAAAATTATGAGTAATGTTAATTCTTTAGTTAATTTTAGATTTCATGAGTCGTACGTGTAAATATGTTTACTTATATATATATATATATATATATATATATATATATATATATGTATGTATGTATGTATGTATGTATGTATGTATGTATGTATGTATGTATGTATGTATGTATGTATGTATGTATGTATGTATGTATGTATGTATGTATGTATGTAAGTGTGTGTGTATCACACACACACACACATACATACACAAATACATACATACATACATATATATATACACACGCTCGCGCGTGACACACACACATACATACACAAATACATACATACATACATACATACATACATATATATACACGTGCGCGCGCGCGCGCGCACACACACACATATATATATGAAAGTACAATAGAAAAAAGAATGACTTTTAATAAAAATCAACATGATAAAATAAAGGGTTAATGTGTAGATTTGCCAACCAATTATTATCCGAGGAGCATCTGGCACAAAAAAAATTTGAGGGGACCAAAATTACCAATCAACAATTAAAAAGTGAAAAAAACACCAAATAACTATTAAAAAAAACAACTATCACAATGAAGTTAAAATATGAGGCACTGACGTAGGACGGTGGCGGAGACATTGGAAAAAAGAACGGTTAAGCCTTCTTGTTGGATAAAGCAAACATCAACAGAGATAAGACCCATGGGAGCAGGCGCAGTGGCAGTGATGAGTGCTGCTTGTGGCATCAAAGGGATGGAACCAGGGTGCAAGACGCGTGCCAGTCAAAAACTGTGGACTGCTGGATGAATTCAAGAGGGTGAGTGGAACATCCAGCAACAATGGAAGCTTTGGAGAAGTCGACGTCGCCGACACTGTGACAGTCAATTGAAGACGGAGACACCAAGACAGTGACGGGGTAATAGTTCGTTGGCAAATCTGCACCAAATTGTGTTTTTTTTTTTCACATTTTAATTGTTGATTGGTAATTTTGGTCCCCTCAATTGTTTTTTGTGCCAAATGCTCCTCGGGTAATAGTTGGTTGGGAAATCTGCACCTTAACCCTAAAATAAACAATAAAACATTAGGTACTACAACAAGAAGAAGGAGAAAGAGCTATGAAAGTTTTGGAGTAACCGACTTTAGACCCTATTATACTTTGAAAAACAAGAACAAGAAGACAAGAAGAAGACAAAGAAGTTTTCTGACAAGTTGAAGAAAAGGAAATGGGAATAAACCTATGGTTCTTATGTAGTTGTTGTAAATCTATTCATTTCCTGATAAATTATATGATAATCCTGGGCTATGATATTAGACGTTTTTTGCTAAAATTCTCTGTCATCTTTTATATTTTCTTTGAGTTCCTGTTCCACTTCCACTAGCTTCTTGATTGTTCCAAACCTGATTAAGTTTATGGGATTGTAAAATTTATCTAGAGTTATCTCAACGCATGAGCACACACACATATATAGGTATGTACACACACGATGGGTGTGTGAGTGTGTGTGTACCTATGGATGTATGTATATAAAAGAAAGACCCTTGATAGCCTATTTAGTAAATAGGTGAAATTTAGTCTTATTGGCAGGCATATTAGACAAACAGACCAATCCTTTATAAGGTTTAATCTACAAGCCTACAAGTTTAACTATTTAACTTTTTTTTTAAAAATGTACTATAATATATAATTATATACAATATAATCTAAATGAATTTTATAAATAACTTGACTATTTAGTTTTTTTTTTTAAAAAAAAAATTGTACTATTATATATAATTATATACAATATAATATAAATGAATTTTATAAAAAATATATAGAATCACTAACTTAGCCTTTGCCCTTAGTTTCACAACCCATCATTTATGAACAAGTTCAACACTTTTACTCAACAGTCATTTTTACTTTTACCTCTCTTTTTCGATTGCTCAAGATGGCAATACTAACCATGGTTTAGGAACCCGAACCGGCCAGTTTGGACCGGAAACCGACGAACCGGCCGAAAAATCGGTCCGAGTTAGGGGAAACACGGGTTGACTTGGTGACTCCGGGTCAACTCGTCCAACTCGGCCTGAACCGACCGAGTTGAATGAGTCACCGAGTCAACCTAGTTTTTTTTTTTTAAAAAAGAGGGGAAGACGGAGATCGCGATCTAGGTTTTGGGCGAGGATTTAGGTCATGTTTTCGCACCGTGTCTCGTCCCCTCAAGCGTTCTAGTCTGTGTGTCGTTGCGATCTGGTTTCTGTGCGATGAAGCCCCAGTTTTGGGTTCTTGTCACCTTGAATGGTGAAGTGATGCATCAGATCTAATTTGGTGGAAGGTTGGAGGTCCTCATCGAAGCACTCGTCACTTTCGCTGATCCTCTTTCTCTTCTCAGTCTTCTTTTTCACAATTTTGCTCGCTCTTCACTCTCTCTTTCTCTGGAATAGTGGATGGCTGAATGGAATGGAGGAAATGAGGGAGAGAGAGAGTCTGATGAGAATATAATGATAAGACTTGGGAGACTTGGCTAAGTGATGAGTACTATTTATGCACTTTTTTCCCTATAATATGTGACTGTTTTGTGTGTTGAATATGAGCCTAAACGCATTTTATCTGAGCAAATGTGTCATAATGCACGCATATAGGGAAACATAGGATACATCTCATAAACCATGACAAATGCATAAATATCCTATACATGTGCATAAAAAGAAGACAATCTTAAGGGTTTATTAAGAACGCACATAGCATTGCTGATACAATGCTATAGCATCGGGTCAGCCTTATTAAGCTGTGATACAATGCAACTCATATGCTATAGTAGCGTAAAGGATACAATGCTAAGCACCATATGTTCTGACTTTTCTTCGAGGCTTTTTCAAGAATTAAGTGCAGGTTGATGGATGGACATTAGTTCACGGTTAGATTGTTAACAGATTGGAATAGAAGACGCGGAGGATCGAAGATTAAGATTCAGAGAATCCCGCAGAATCAGCAGAGCAATCTACCGAATTTGGAAAGTTAGGTCAGTTGGACCTGACAGATTTTGAAAGGCCCAACTCATTGAACTTACACCACAAGTAAACCTGATTATAAAAGGAAAAGATGGCTAACCCCAAAGGTCGTCGAGTCATAAGAGAAAGAAAAGAACATTCTTATTCGCCTAGGTTCGAAAGAAGAGGGAGAGAAGAGCTGAGCACGAGAACTCTAGGAGAACCTAATTCCTTCCTTGCAGTGAGACGGAGACAAGAAGACATGGAGTTGTCAAGTGACAGGCCTTGCTTACGCCATATAAACCTCTGCCAAGCTTTCTATTTTTCTTTCATTAATTTTAGTTAACCTTTTGTCATGGGCTATTCTGTTGTGATCTGTTTAGTAATTCCCTCGTCAGTCATGAACTAAACCTCCCATGGCCGAGCGAGGATGAATTCTTGAGTGTAGAATGAACCCAGTTGTTAGTACTTAATTTAATGAACTCAGTTTTTTTATCAGTATTCTTAATTTCTGTCGGTTAGCGGAAGCTAAGGGCTAGATCAATGGCCTCGGCTTATTGGTAGGGAGTCGAGGTTAGACATCTGATAAGCAGTGTTTGCTAGGCAAGCTGGTGCAAGGCTTGACGTATCATTGTAGGCTTCAGGCATGAGTCTACAGCTCATAACCTTAATACCTTGATTTGAAAAGATAACCTTAACTAGAAAATCGCCATAGGCATATGGGAGAAGTATAGTTTAGATTATATGTATAGGATGCGGAAGCTTTTGTATAGCATAGTGGTGGGTTAACTGAATAACGTTGTGAAACGTGGCTATGCTGTAGCATTGCGGAAGCTGTGCATCATAATTGCTATAGCAATGCGTTGAGGCAACTAGGGCATGCACTTTGGATGAAATCTGATGCTCAGCCTATCTTTTACTAATATCTTCTTACGACTACGGTCAATTGTTATTTTCTTTCTTATTAGTTATAACTACAAAAATCCAAAACCAACCATATTTTATTTTGCTTTCTTACACAACTGTTTGTGTGAATCTGTATCATCATTGGTATCTCAATCTCTGTGGGGTGATACTCTACTTCCAATAAGGAAATTGACCAACACTAAGCAAAATACACTTGTGCTCAACAAAATAAACCAAAAGATAATGACAAGACTTGACCTAGCTATGTGCTTAGCAAAATGAACCAAAAGATAATGACAAGACTTGACCTAGCTAAGTCACTTGTGAGACTAAGGCAACCAAAAGAAAATGTTCTTAGTTAAGTCCCAACCACTACACATTGTGATGCCGTCCAACCATGACTTGCAAGGGTACTGTTGATTTGCTGTCATGAAGAGAGAAGAGAGTGTTATGGAGCCCACTTACAAAATAAAATAAGAAGAGATGAAAGAGGAATTTATGTTTGAAGGTGAACAAAAACTTAATTTAAGTTGATTGAGTTGAGGACTTAGTTGTCCAGTTTAGTCCCGGTTTGACCCATTGACCCTTAACCTAGTACCCTGACCGGTTTAGTGACCGGTCTGGGTTTAAGAACCTTGATACTAACTCACTTTTCTTTATTTGCATAGTTCGTAAAAGCAAAATAATTGTTGTAAAATTATATTAGTGATACTTAAATGAAATATTATAATCTCAGCAAAAAGAATTTATTCCAATTATAAGAAAAGCAAAAGATGTATAATCTAGCTTTACATGCCGTTTGTTGTGCTTGGTTGATTTTATAAAATATATCTCCTTAGTTAACAAATAATTGATTTTTCCTATTCGTACTTGCTCAAACAATTGTTGTTACTTGGCCTTATTTTATTTTCCTTGCTAAACTATTCTTTTACATCTAAGAATGGATCCTAGGCATTTAAAACATAACATAGACATCTAAATAGTCTTAAAGAGTTATTTATATATGAATTTGGAGGCATATGCTTTTTAAGTCTATATAAATGTCAATATTTTAAGTAGATATTTAAAAATGTTAGTTCTTTATGTTAGTTCTCAATGTGTTTTGATGATAACTGACAATTGTAAACGAGCGAGAATGTTTTTGACAAGCTAAATAATTTGATTTGAAGACAAAAATATTCTGTCAGCGCCAAACTCGAGCCTAGATAAGCGAACTCGAGTTTGCCACTAACAGAGAGCAAGACTGGCTTATCTTTGCATTTTAAGCTCGAGCCTGGGTTTTTGAACTCAAGCCTAAAAGCTCCAGTAAAAGTTTTAAAAAGAGTTTATGAAAGAGTAAACTCGAGCCTGCATAAGCAAGCTCGAGAGTGCCTCTGGAGGGAAAACTTTTCATTTGAAAATCATCTCTTTAAACTCCACAGTTTGCATTTTGAGTAGAGTTTGCTAATTTTCAAATGTTGCAAACTCGAGCCTAAATAAATGATCTCGAGCCTATGGTGTTTGTGTAGAGTTTACTCCATAGTTTG
Organism: Acacia pycnantha; assembly: GCA_025563575.1. NCBI lineage: Eukaryota > Viridiplantae > Streptophyta > Magnoliopsida > Fabales > Fabaceae > Acacia > Acacia pycnantha. The sequence continues at coordinate 74,207 of JAMWYP010000001.1, forward strand.
AAAGACACAAAAGAGTTTACAAAACGTGTAAACTCGAGCCTGCAAGTGCTAGCTCGAGGTTGCCCCTGGCAGAGAGCAATTGAACTTTCCAACCTTTACAAACTCGAGCCTGACATTTTAAACTTCAGGTTTGCCTCTGGCCAATTGATTTCGAAGTTCATTTGTTTAACATAAACTCGAGCCCATCCCTCTGTACTCGAGCCTAATCTTCCTGATGAGTAAAGTTACTTTACAAACTCTAGAGTTCATATTTCAAACCTCAAGTTTGCTTGACATGAATAGTGTCAAGCTCGAGCCTAGTTACTAACGGACTCGAGCCTGCCATTTTGTAGAATTGTGATTCAGATGGCTCGCGCGACAAATAACCTACAGTGCTCTGAACTCGAGCCTGCAGCCATGAACTCGAGTTCACCTCTGAAGAAAAATTACAAACTCCAGAGTTTGCCTTTGAACCTCCAGTTCGGACTTCACAGAAGCTGAACCTGACATTTCAGATGGCTTGCGAACTCGAGCCTAGACTTGCAAACTCGAGTTCGTGTCGGATCCACAATTGATTGACAGCATTGATTTCACGCGACAATCAGAGATTCTGTCATAAAGATGAATTCCTCACTTAGAAATCATTGCCACACCGATTACCCAGAATGATTCTGTATTCAAACCAATTGATGAACATTAAAAGACCTTCATTGCAGATCAATCACCCGAAAATCAGCAAAGCTTATGAACCCAACGGCTATATCTCACAACAGCTAGAATTTCAAATGAAGATAGTGCCAAATCGAGAAGCAACGGTCATATGAAGATCCGCCACTATATATAGAGCAGATTACAAACTTCAAACACACAACAAATCAAGCAGAAACGAAAAACAAGCTCAATAGTTATCTACACTTTCATTTTCCTTCTGTATTATATCTGTGATACTTAGAGCCTCAGTGCTTATCAATATCTACTCTGTGAGAGAGCTGTTATACTTGTAATTCATTCATTGTAAGAATCTCAAGTCAAGGGGACTTGGAGATTGGGATTTCAGATTACAACTTGTAAGGGGGAGTGTATCCTAGAGAGAGGACAATCCTTGAGTACAGAGTGTGTATCTGATTTGAGTGATAGTAGAAAATCCCAGGGAGCCGAGGGACTGGACGTAGGTCAAGAGTTAGGACCGAACAAGTATAAAGTCTCTGTGTCAAGCTCTTCTTCCCTATCTCCTATTTACTTCCAGCTTCATCCAGAGTGTGTGTGATTTTGAAAGAATTTTTAAAATCCCCAATTCACCCCCCTCTTGGTGATTTCCTTTCACTTTCATTTGGTATCAGAGCACAGGTTGTCTATTTGAAGGATTAACATCCTAGACAAAAGATCCAATGGAAGGAATTCTACCCGATGGAGCCTCAATCAACAGACCACCAGGTTTCAATGGAGAACACTACTCATTCTGGAAGGCTAAGTTCAGGTCTATGTAATGGCCTCTGAGTATGGTCTATGGAAGGTATTTGAGAGAGGAAATTATGTTCCATCCTCAGTCGAAGCTGGTGTCAGAACCCCCAAGCTTGAAGAAGAGTATGATGAGAATGACAAAAAATTAGTCACTCTCAACATGAAAGCAATGCACATGCTGCAAAGTGCTCTTGGCCAAAAAGAGTATTTCAGAATTTGCGCTTTGCCATCCGCTAAGCATATGTGGGATGCTCTTGAGATAGCTCATGAAGGAACAGCTGCAATCAAAGAAAATCGTATTAATACTCTTATGACTGAATATGATTTATTGCGTATGAAGTCTGGAGAATCTATTAGTGAATTCCAGCTCAGATTCACTCATCTGATTAATCAACTTACTGCCTTGGGAAAAGTATATGAAAAATCTGCTCAAGTGAGGAAAATACTAAACATTCTCACCAAGGAATGGGAAGCTAAGGTCACTGCAATTGAAGAAGCTCGTGGTGAATCAATGACCTCTGTAGCATTGTTTGGCAGCCTTTCTGAACATGAAGGAAAGATCAAATTCAGGAAAGGGCTTGATGAGATCAATGGCAAGAACAAGGGAATCGCTCTTAAGACTGTCAAAGAGATAAAATCAGATGAGGATAATGAAGAAGATGAAGACGAAGATGGAGAGCTAGGCATGATAGTCCGAAGATTCAAAAAGTTCTACAAAAAGGACCAAGCACACAGAAAGTTTCACAAAGGTAGCTCCAACACTGAAGCTAAGAAACCTATCATATGCTATGAGTGTGAAAAATCTGGCCATATCAAATCAGAATGCCCACAGCTGAAGAACAAAGAAAAGAAGTTTAATAAGTTAAAAAAGAAAGCTTATGTGTCAGCTATATGGGGCGACAGCTCATCTGATGAAGATGAGACAGAAGAAGAAGATAAAGCTAATCTATGTCTTGTGGCTCAAGAGGAATCAGACAATGAAGAGGTTAGTGATCCTAATTTACCTGATAATGAACTATCATTTGCATATGACGAGCTTCACTGAATTTAAGAAAACAGCAAAAGAACTTCTGGTTTCAAAAAGGAAAATCAAGTCATTAGAAGAACAAGTTCAAACTATTCCTACACCTAGTTCTGTTTGTGAAAATTGCAACATTTTGGAGAAAAACAATGCACATCTCACAAAAACTCTTGAAAAATTCACTAGAGGAAGTGAGATGCTTGAAATCATTTTGAAACAGCAAAGGTTCACAAATGACAAATCAGGAATTGGTTACAAACCTGATTGTGATAAGGAAAAAGGCAAAAAGAAACATGGTCAAAGATCATACATGAATTACTTTCAAAAATCTGTCCATATTTCAAATCCATTTGCACATTGCAACTATTGCAACAGAAAAGGTCATACCACCTCTTTATGCTTTCATAGAAAAGATAGAACAAATAAACCAGTAGGAAATTATCAATGGGTGCCTAAGGGATCCTATGTGATTCCTAAGACACAAACTAACCCAAAAGGACCCAAGAAAAAATGGGTACCTAAAAAATGATATCCCTCTTTATGCAGATTTGTCTTAGAGCATCAAATACCAATAAATGGTACATTGAAAGTGGATGCTCAAGACACATGACAGGAGACCAATCCAAGTTTGCTTCAATCAAACATAAGGAAGGTGGCAAGGTAACCTTTGGTGGAAATCAGTCTGGAAAGATTGTTGGAATTGGAGAAGTTGGAAACAATAATGGACCACAAATCAAAGATGTTTATCTTGTGGAAGGACTATGTCACAATCTTCTTAGTGTGAGTCAAAGCATAGACAAAGGAAATCTAGTCATCTTTGATTCAGAAGAATGTTTGATTGTAAGTAAGGATATTCTCTCCTTAGATGGCATTAAATCCAAAGCATTATTCAGAGCTCCAAGAGAAGGTAATTGCTATACTCTTAATCTGTTTGAAAACAATTCTGGTTCTGAAAAATGTTTTGTTGGTAACTTGGATGAAAGTTGGCATAGCATAAATGCTTAGGACATGTTAACATGATTCAACTTGATAAGTTACAGAAAAAGGAATTGGTTATTGGTTTACCAAAACTTCTTTTTAAAAAGGATATGCTTTGTGATGCTTGTCAAAAAGGTAAACAAACCAAATCTTCCTTCAAGTCAAAGAATGAAATATCAACTAATAGACCTCTTCAATTACTCCATATGGACTTAGTTGGACCTGCTAGAGTAAAGAGCCTTGGTGGCAATCTTTATACCTTGGTTATAGTTGATGATTTCTCAAGATTTACTTGGATTATTCTCTTGCCTTCAAAAGATAAAACATTTGATCAATTTATTGTGTTTGCCAAGAAGGTCCAGAACGAGAAAGGATTCTCTATTGCAGGTATTTGTACAGATCATGGTGGAGAATTTGAGAATCATGCCTTTGAAGAATTCTGTGATAGTATGGGAATCAATCATAACTTCTCAGCTCCAAGAACACCACAGCAAAATGGAGTTGTTGAAAGGAAAAATAGAGTGCTCACTGAAATGGCAAGGGATATGCTGAATGAAAATCAAACATCTCAAATGTTTTGGGCTGATGTTATGAGCACTGCATGCTACATATCAAACAGGGCATATCTCCGGAAGAAATTGAACAAAACTCCCTATGAACTTTACAAAGGAAGAAAACCCAACTTAGCTCACTTGCACATCTTTGGATGTAAGTGCTTTATCCACAATAATGGTAAGGACAGCTTGGGTAAATTTGATCCCAAAGCTGATGAAGGTATATTCCTGGGTTATTCAAGTAGAAGTAAAGCATCTAGAGTTTATAATACCCGCACTCACATTGTTGAAGAATCTATGCATGTTGTATTCTGTGAAACCAATTCTAACAAGCTCTTGGATGATGATGATGATTCTCCTATTTCAAATCAATATGGTTCAAGTTCTGCATCAACTCCTGTTTTAACAAACACTGAAAAAGATTTGCAAAAGGATTTTGAAACTGAAAAGCATTGTGAAAACACTTGTGAAAATAGTGTTCAAACTCAACCTAAATCATGGAGATACAGTAGGAGTCATTCTCTGGATCAAGTGATAGGTGATGCAAATCAAGGAGTAAGAACCAGAAGAAGCACTTTAAATGAAGTTACTTTTTCTGCCTTCATTTCTAAAATTGAACCCTCTAAAATTGATGAAGCCCTTTCAGACAATGATTGGGTTATAGCAATGCAAGAGGAGTTACACCAATTTGAAAGAAAATCAAGTTTGGGACTTGGTACCTAGGCCTAAAGACCATCCAGTCATTGGCACTAAATGGGTATTCAAGAACAAACGTGATGAATCCGCCATAATCATTCGTAATAAGGCAAGATTAGTTGCAAAAGGCTATAATCAAGAAGAAGGAATTGATTATGAAGAAACTTATGCTCCAGTGGCTAGATTGGAAGCAATAAGAGTTCTCTTAGCCTTTGCTTGTGTCAAAGGATTCAAACTTTTCCAAATGGATGTGAAATCCGCCTTTCTAAATGGTTTTATACAGGAGGAAGTTTATGTTGAACAACCTCTAGGATTTCTAAATGAACATCATCCAGATTATGTTTATCACCTCAAGAAAGCCTTGTATGGGCTTAAGCAAGCCCCTAGAGCTTGGTATGAGCGATTAAGCAATTTCCTTCTTGATCAAGGATTTGTTAGAGGTAGAGAAGATACAACTCTCTTTATTAAGAAAGATAAACTTAATGATATATTAATAGTTCAAATTTATGTTGATGATATTATATTTGGTGCTTCTAATAATACTATGTGTGAAGAATTTGCTAAGATAATGCAGGGAGAATTTGAGATGTCTATGATGGGAGAACTTAATTTCTTCCTTGGTCTTCAAATCAAGCAACGCCATGATGGAATCTTCATTTCCCAAACTAAGTATTTGAAAGACCTATTGAAGAAATATGGTCTAGAAGATTGTAATGGAGCAGACACACCAATGAGTTCAACTGCAACTCTGGATGCTGATGAAAAAGGCACTGATTTCAACATTACTAAATATAGAGGAATGATTGGATCATTACTCTACCTTACTGCAAGTCGTCCAGATATTCAATTCAGTGTTGGAATGTGTGCTAGATTCCAATCTGCCCCAAGGAGTCTCATGCTGAACTTGTCAAAAGGATTTTCAGATATCTTGCTGATACAAAGACTCTTGGTTTGTGGTTTCCCAAAGATCAACATGAGCATCTGGTAGCCTATACAGATTCAGATCATGCAGGCTACAAGACTGACAGAAAAAGCACCAGTGGTCAATGTGAGTTCTATGGAGGATCACTTGTATCTTGGTTCAGCAAGAAACAGACCACAGTAGTTGTGTCATCCACTGAAGACGAATATGTTGCTGCATCAAGTTGTTGTGCACAAGTCTTATGGCTCAAACAACAACTTCAAGATCTTGGAGTCCATCTTAAAGAAATTCCAATTCTGTGTGACAATACAAGCACAATAAGCTTGGCCAAGAATCCAGTACAACATACTCGAACCAAGCACATTGATGTTAGACATCATTTCATAAGAGATCATGTTCAAAATAAAGATGTCAAAGTCATGTTCATCCCAACTCACTTGCAACTTGCTGATATCTTCACCAAGCCATTAGCAAAAGAACAATTTGTATTTATAAGAAGAGAATTGGGAATGGTAAATCCCAATGAGTTGTAAGTAACCTCTATCTAATGTTAGTTATGTGTTTGATGATTATTAATTAACTAACTTAAGCATTGGAGTATGTAGACATGTCTTTTGCAGGATGTTTGTGATGATCAATATCACTAAACATAAGCTGCAAGTTTGCTGTCAAGGAAGTCGAACTCGAGCCTACCAAAGCCAAACTCGAGCTCGAGAGAATCAAGGGAAATGAAATCTGATGAAAAAGACAAACTCGAGCCTATTAGTTGATAAGCTCGAGTTCGCGGGAGTCAGAAAACAAAATGGAATTGTTGCAGAAAGATGAACTCGAGTCTATTAGTTGGCGAACTCGAGTTCGCGGGAGACAGAGAGCAACTCAATTCTGAGAGTTTCATAGACTCGAGCCTGTAAGTGACTAGACTCGAGCCCAAGGGAAATTTCAAGGGCTCACACATACACTCTTGAAGTCCAGGTTAGTACAAAAACACACAAACTCGAGCCTACACCTGTGAACTCGAGTTTGTCGCGATAAAATTATTTTAAAAACCTGATTGCTTCGTTTTACTTCACTTCACCCTCGAGCTTAAACCTAAAAATCTCTCAAATCCTCTCATCTTCCTCCACGAAAATCTGAGAAATGGCCTCCAAACGACCTGCAACCGACGAAACACCCAATCGAGTCCATGGAGATCAACAAATTCCCCCACTCAGTGTACCTCCACGTCCACCAAGAGTAAAATCGTTCCCCAAACGATACAGACATGGAGTTGATAAAAAATTCAGGGTGTTCCTACAACTCTCTCTTCTCCTTCCAAAGAAGACTCTGCTCAGACTCAGACAGACACAGAAACGTCAACTAGTAGAGGAAAAGAGAAAATTCCAGAAGTAACAGAGACCTACCAATCCAAACGAACCAAGAAAAACGTTCCTAAAGCTGGACAAGCAAGTTCTCAAGCACAATCTACCTCTCAACATCAAAAGGAATTTGTGCCTCAGGTATCTAAAGAAACCCCTGCTCTATCTGAGATTTACAAACACTCTTCAATACCTAGAGGATTTTCCAATGAGGCTGTGAGATTATCTGGTGAGGATGCAATTAGATTTAAGGAGAATTATGAATCTAAAACTTTCTGTCCTGCTGTGTATGTGGATTTAGCTCACCTAAAAGAAGACTGTAACCTTGATCTCAACCCCTGGTTTACCCAATTTGAGCCTTTGATATCCATAAAAGCCTCTTACAGTCCAACTCTTGTCAAAGTATTTTATCATTACATGCAAAGTGATAATCTTCTGGATAGTGACAGAAATTTGGTTGAGGAGAGGATTACCACAACCATCAGAGGGAAAAAGATCACCATAACTCCTTCCTCCTTGAATTCCCTTCTTCAAATTCATAATCCCCACCCGTTGCATCATTAAATTATACTGATAGGCAGATACTTTCACTGCTTAAACCTAATGAGCCTATCCCTGATGCATTGGAAATTCTAAATTTTACTCCTGTTTCAATGCCCCCCAAGCAAAGAGCTTCCTGGTATATTTATACTAGGAATCTCATTCAAAAAGGAGGAAATTTCACCCATTTTACAAAGAATGATTTCTCTATCTTTGCTTCTATTCTTGATCAAGTGCCTCACAATATTGGGCACTGGATCTTCAAAGAAATGGCTCGATTTCGATTTACTGGTCGAAAATCATCCCAAATTCCTTTTGCAAGCCTCATTTCTGTAATTCTCTTCCATGAGAAGATCTGGTATCTTCCTGCCAACGAGCAACCAGAAAAGCCCCAGAAGTTTGGTAGGCACATCCTGAATCTCATGAGAATCAGCTTTGATGAAGGTAGTGATCAGTCCAGAGCTCCTCCTCAGTCCAGACCAGCACGATCAAGGGCTACTAAGTCTAGAGTACAAGAAGCACAGAGTGCACCTCCTCCCCCTCAGACCATTCCTTCTGATTTCGATGCAAGGATCAAGACCCTAATTGATCAAGCTGTTTCAGATCTCTCTGTCAAGCTAATCTCAGAATTTACGCAATTCAAAGGAGAGGTCAAGAAAGGATATGATGAGATGACAGATGCCCAAGAAGACTTGATTCTTGAACATGAAATTCTAAAGGAAAAAGTTCAAGACCTCAGTGGTCAGATTGGAGACCAATCAATAAGCATCTCCACTCTTTTGGTGTCTATGGCTAGTCTCAGTGACAAAATGGACAAAATATTCCAACATCAGTCCATGTCTGCTTCTGGTTTGGATGCTTCTACCTCTGCTGGTCCTAGTTCAACAATTCCTCCAATTATCCCTGAATCAACTTCCACCATACCCACATCTTCCATAGCCCCTGAACCATCCATCCCTACTGCCTCAACCACTTCTGATCCTGCTATTCCACCTTCTTCTACCCCATCCAATCCACCCTTGTTTGCTGATGACAAAGGGGGAGAAGAACTGAAGTGAAAAAGCAGTCTTTTTTTCTTTTAGCATTTTCTGCATATTTGCTTTTGAATACTCCGATTCTGTAATGAAGTTATGCAGTATGGTTTATATCTATGGTTATGCAGTGTGCTTATTGTCTCATTATATTTCTGCTGCTAACTCTGATTGAACTTCAAATCTTAATTCTGATTTCAGTTTCTGATGTTCTCTACTGATTCAAGTTTTTAAACTCAGATTCTGAATCTTCTACCCAATTCTGATTTCTGTTTATCATGACTGATTCTTCTTGCAGTATTAAAATAGACTGTCATGAAATACTTAATAGTTTAAACAAAAATAAGTCAGTTGAATCAAACTCGTTTCAGAGAACTTCAATATGGTTTTGATCAAAACAACTTTCATTGATTTCAAATGATCAAAATCTTGATTTTGAAAATGATTAATTGTTTACAAGTGTTGTCATCATCAAAAAGGGGGAGAATGTTAGTTCTCAATGTGTTTTGATGATAACTGACAATTGTAAACGAGCGAGAATGTTTTTGACAAGCTAAATAATTTGATTTGAAGACAAAAACATTCTGTCAGCGAGGGTTCTTGAACTCAAGCCTAAAAGCTCCAGTAAAAGTTTTAAAAAGAGTTTATGAAAGAGTAAACTCGAGCCTGCATAAGCAAGCTCGAGTGTGCCTCTGGAGGGAAAACTTTTCATTTGAAAATCATCTCTTTAAACTCCACAATTTGCATTTTGAGTAGAGTTTGCTAATTTTCAAATGTTGCAAACTCGAGCCTAAATAAATGAACTCGAGCCTATGGTGTTTGTGTAGAGTTTACTCCATAGTTTGAAAGACACAAAAGAGTTTACAAAACGTGTAAACTCGAGCCTGCAAGTGCTAGCTCGAGTTTGCCCCTGACAGAGAGTAATTGAGCTTTCCAACCTTTACAAACTCGAGCCTGACATTTTAAACTTCAGGTTTGCCTCTGGCCAATTGATTTGAAGTTCATTTGTTTAACATAAACTCGAGCCCATCCCTCTGAACTCGAGCCTAATCTTCCTGATGAGTAAAGTTACTTTACAAACTCTAGAGTTCATATTTCAAACCTCAAGTTTGCTTGACATGAATAGTGTCAAGCTCGAGCCTAGTCACTAACGGACTCGAGCCTGCCATTTTGTAGAATTGTGATTCAGATGGCTCGCGCGACAAATAACCTACAGTGCTCTGAACTCGAGCCTGCAGCCATGAACTCGAGTTCACCTCTGAAGAAAAATTACAAACTCCAGAGTTTGCCTTTGAACCTCCAGTTCGCACTTCACAGAAGCTGAACCTGAAATTCCAGATGGCTTGCGAACTCGAGCCTAGACTTGCAAACTCGAGTTCGTGTCGGATCCACAATTGATTGACAGCATTGATTTCACGCGACAATCAGAGATTCTGTCATAAAGATGAATTCCTCACTTAGAAATCATTGCCACACCGATTACCCAGAATGATTCTGTATTCAAACCAATTGATGAACATTAAAAGACCTTCATTGCAGATCAATCACCCGAAAATCAGCAAAGCTTATGAACCCAACGGCTATATCTCACAACAGCTAGAATTTCAAATGAAGACAGTGCCAAATCGAGAAGCAACGGTCATATGAAGATCCGCCACTATATATAGAGCAGATTACAAACTTCAAACACACAACAAATCAAGCAGAAACGAAAAACAAGCTCAATAGTTATCTACACTTTCATTTTTCCTTCTGTATTATATCTGTGATACTTAGAGCCTCAGTGCTTATCAATATCTACTCTGTGAGAGAGCTGTTATACTTGTAATTCATTCATTGTAAGAATCTCAAGTCAAGGGGACTTGGAGATTGGGATTTCAGATTACAACTTGTAAGGGGGAGTGTATCCTAGAGAGAGGACAATCCTTGAGTACGAGTGTGTATCTGAATTGAGTGATAGTAGAAAATCCCAGGGAGCCTGGGGACTGGACGTAGGTCAAGAGTTAGGACCGAACCAGTATAAATTCTCTGTGTCAAGCTCTTCTTCCCTATCTCCTATTTACTTCCAGCTTCATCCAGAGTGTGTGTGATTTTGAAAGAATTTTTAAAATCCCCAATTCACCCCCTCTTGGTGATTTCCTTTCACTTTCACTTTATGTGTTTTGATGATAACTTCCAATTGTAAACAAAATGAAGTTAATGGTTTAAGTCAAAATGTTTTTAACTTGATCAATTTCAAACTAGTAACCTTTTGTCATACTTGACTCGAGTTTAGATTTGTAAAACTCAAGTCAACATAAGATAGAGAGTTTGTCAAAGTATTTGAACTTGACTTGAGTGTTTGGTTACTTAACTCAAGTCAATGCAAGGTAGAGAGCTTTCAAAATATTTTGAACTTAAAGTGACCCGAGCCTGTGCTATTTGACTTAAGTCAAATTTTGTGGACTTAAACTTATTTTCAAAAAAGAAGTCCCTAACTCGAACCTATAACTTTTTAACTCGAGCATGCATTTGTAATAATTTTCCAAATGAATTAGTTAACTCGAGTTAGTCATTTAATGACTCAAGTTGACGTGATTTCAAACCATTTTCGAAATGCTATCTCGAGGTTCATTTGCGAAAGAAACTTGACTCGAGCTTACCTTAATTGACCCGAGTCATGCTTTTGGAATTAGTAAAACCAGTTTGTATGACAATAAAGAGTTATAAAGCTATAGACAGTCATTCAAACATATATGCTAGAAATATAAGAGATTAAGGAAGAGAATATGCAAACTGAGATTTATACTGGTTCGGCCCAATCCTTGACCTACGTGCAGTCCCCAAGCTCCACTTGAGATTTCCAATCTACTATCCTCTTGTTTAATCCGGGCACAAGAGAAGCCTATACAATCCCACAAGTTCACTCAGGCACTTGTGAAGCCGAATCTCTCACCAAGATACTTCCCCTTACACACCGTAAGGTTACAATCTATTTCCCACTCAAGATCACCCAATCTTGAGTAACTCTCAAATAAACAGATGAGATAATTACAATGAATCTTCTCTCTCAGAAGTGAATGAATAAACATTGAAGTACAATATAAATCATTTCACTCTCTATGATAAGCTATGTAAGCATTGAGAACAGAGTGTGTATGAGAAAAACGTTGGATTCATAAATTTAGCATTTTGACAGTGCAAGCTCTTGCCATGGTTTTTCTTCATCTTGAATGTGTCTCTACTTATAGATGAAGATCATCTAACCGTTGAGAATATGACCGTTGTGAATAGTAACCGTTGGAGATCATTTGGAACTAGCCATTAGAACTTTTGCACAACTTTTGATGTTCTGAAACAAATATGAGATTTTGAGATTTGCTTCTAACCCTTCATTTTAATCATCTGAAACTCACTAAAAAATTGATTAAACATAGTTAAGAATAGTAATTAGTGATGATATGAAGTATCTAGATCATATATGAAGATTTCGCAAATTCGAGAAGACTGATTTTCAAACAGAGCGCTGAAAACTGGAGTTTCCAAATGAAAACTGGAGTTTGTAATTGTTCACTCAAGTGCAAACTCGAGTTTAGAAACAAAAACTCATGTTTTGTTCCTTCTCAGATAAACGTCGTGATTGAGCTTTGAAGAACACTTTGAAATAGGAGCAAACTCGAGTCATTAAGTGACAAACTCGAGTTTGGAACTTTTTGAAGTGAAAATAAGATTAAGTCCACAAAGCTCAAACTTGAGTTTCCAAACACAAACTCGAGTTTTCTTAAGTTCAAAATGGTGAGAAGCTCTCGGGTTGCCACAAAATCGAGTTTGCTAATACAAACTCGAGTTTCCACAAAAGATTGGAAACTTAAGAAAAACTCTCTGCCAAGAGCGAACTTGAGTTTGCAAGTCCAAACTCGAGTTTGCTTAAGGTAGGAAAACTTTGAAAACTCTCTGTCTGATAGAAACTCGAGTTTGTGAAAACTAACTTGAGTTTTCTTTAACTTGAGCACTTCCAAATTCTGTGAAACACTTGATGAGTCTAGATTCATATGGAGTTGGTTTCACTTTATTTGGTTGTGTATAATGTGAGCTATATCCAGAAAACCGAGCCTATGCTGAAATGGTTCCAGAATTTCTTGAGCCAACTTTCGAGGGCCATATCTCCTTGGTCTGAACTCATTTTTGGTTGGTTCAAATGTTGATGGAACTAATTTTGAGTCTACTTTCATATTACATCAATTTCATCTCAATTGGATTTGTAGTTTGTGAGATACACTCAAAACATCGAAGCTTGGTCAGTTGTGTGACGTTGATTTCTCTGTCAACTTCCACAATTTTTATCTCCTTCATCGAAACTCCTTTGGACTTGAATCTTTGTTATAATGACGCATTGGAAGTCTAGTTTCATAAAAAATTGGTTTCACCTCAATCCGATGTCTGGTTTGGGAGATATCATTGAATTACTAGACCTTGCTCAAATGAAACGTGAAACAGAGTAGAACAGAGGTGCTGAAAAGTGGTGTAAACTCAAGTTTATAATGGCAAACTCGAGTTTAACTAATCCAAAGATGCAAGAGACGCTGAAGACACTACTAACTCAAGTTAGTTAGTGACAAACTCGAATTTTGAGTCCCAAACTCGAGTTTTCTCGTACCAGAGGAGCAAATCATTGTAGCGAAGTAGGAAACTCGAGTTTTTAGATTTGAACTCGAGTTTTTTCATCCTGAAGCTGATTTTTGCTGACTTTAATTCCTAATTGAGCCAATCTAACTTCCATATGATCTTGCAGACTTCTAGCATCACCATAGAGTACCATTCAACTATCTTGAGGAGAACAAGAAGAGAAGAATCTCTCAAGTTTCAAACAGAAGACTTTGGAAGTCTATATCTTTTGAGAGAGCTTTGCCAACACCCATAGAAAAATATATGAAGAATCAATGGGTAAGCAAAGCCAATCTTTCAAGTACCTAACACAAAGGTATACAATGGTAAAACCTCCTATGCTATCATCTGAAAAAAAAAATCATTAAGGTTTTATATTTTGTAACCTTAGAAATGAACATTGCAAACTATTTTTTAAACTGGGCTTTCACATCCTGATTTCTTTTTCAAAGGGATTGCAATGTTCAATAATCTAATTCTTTATGCATACATGTTGAATTGAAAAGAAAATATTTTTTTTATGCATAAAGTCATGATTAATTCATTATGCTCAATTTCCTCTTCGTAATTATATTCATAAGAGCATGTGAATTTTGGTTCCTACAAGCTAACAATGATTGGATCCAAATAAGGTTAGATACGAAGAAAGAAAAATATTTATATGGTTTTGTAGGATCAAAGAAAGTTTCTTAAGAGTGCAACATAGAGAAACAATTCAATTCTTGTGGAAGCTAAACAAGCTATGCTTGATGTTGATGGTGATTGTCAAAAAGGTTATATCTACATCAATCCACCTTAATCAAGCAAGCTTCATCAAGGACAAGAGGAATTATGGTGATATTCAACCTTACCCTATACTGTGCTTATATGAAATTCATTTTGGGTAATGAATACTTGTTCATTATTACATTCCTTTAGAAATCAATCATTTATGTTCTTTCAAAATGTTTTTAGATTGCTAAATGAACAGTAAGTGAATTTGTGCATAACTTTTTCAGTTTATGTCTTTGAAATGTACAATTCTAAAATTTGTTTGGATTTCAGTTCACTCTATTTTGTAAAAATGCATACAAATGATTTGAAAAATATCCATACTTTAATTGCATTCAAATGATGTTTCAAAATTGGAAGTTAATATTGTATACTGAATGTTGGATATGCCTCAAATTTGTCCAATTGAGTTTTTCCCTATTTTTCACATATTGATCTTTGGAATTCAATGTGTTGCTTGAACTCTTTTGTCTCATTCTCTAACTAGTTGGACATCATGTCTAAAGAGTTGATCATATATGAGTTTCAAGCCTATCTTCAAGGAAAGAATTCAATTTGTGAAACTATTGTGCTTAAAGCGTAAATTCTTAGTTGGTTGAGTTATTCCATGCTTTATGTGTAACGCCCGTCCTTTTGACGCCCTCATTTAGCAGAGTTATATCGCACAGGCATCGAAGTAATTTTGACGACTTAATTACGGAATAAAAGTTTCACAAAATAACTTAGTTTGAAAAACTGAGGATAAATTTTTCGCGATTCGAATCTATCCCATAGTGGGTTCTTAATAAAGTAATCCAAAATAGACAGATGATAAACATTAAAGTACAGTCTAACTACTCATATTTTCCCAACAAATTCCATCTGTTGTAATTCTTACAGCTGCATCTTGCTTCTTGATCCCGAACCACTACCTGTCTCTTTCATGCGGTCTGGAGTTCAAATGAATGAAGCCCAAGGGTAACAGTTAATCTCATGAACAAATATGTAGCATAAATGATAATATAGCACATGTTAAACATAGAAGCATTTACAGGTAAACAAGTCGCACCATAACCTGTTAACGGCCAAGGACCGCAGCCATTATTAGGACACACAGCCCTACGAGACATGCAGCCTCAATCCATAGCTAGGAAAAACATAACATGTAAATCATCTATCAAACATGATCAGCTAATACATACATGCTAACAAGATTACAGTTACCCACCTCAAACTTGAATCCTTACTTGGTCCGAAGGTGTTGGGATCAGTCGAGGCGTCTATGAAATCCTATCAACGTTCATCATTGCCATTTGTCACTTAATCGCGTCGCAACGTAATTAATTATGCGAATTAATTTTTTAGAGGATTTAAAAATGGATTAACCTCTAAAAATTCTCTTACTAATAATACCCTTTTTAATTTTCATTAATTAATAATAACACTATTTTATTTATTATTAATTAATAACTCCCTTTACTATTTATTCCCTTTTTACTAATAAATAATAATAATATTTATTATTATTCATCTATTTTATTACTTATTTCTCTACAATTAATTTAAACCCTGAGAGACTATTCCAACTCTTTAAATTAGGAATTTAATAAATGCTCACAACATGTAAAATATGCTTCACTCTAAATATATTATTTTGTAAATAATATTATAAGTGAAATAATATAGGAATTAGTTCGATTAGATCCTATTATATAGGAGTTTATAAATACTAACAACACAACAATGCATTATGATATATATATATATAACTAGCTTTCCCTATTATTTCTACCAATCAATTCCATGTACAGTGACTTGTGCATGCTTGTATATATATATGGACTCAAAATGGTTTTTCTTAGCTCACAAACCATATATATATATACAGATACAAAACAACAACTTTTGGGTTATATGGAGTGGCAACCAAAAGCTTCATACTTAAAACAATATTTTCCAACAAAACGAAGTGCTCATGGGGGTTATGCAGTTCATACTATGTTTTGGGTTTTAATGACAGCAATATATTTTATACACTTGCATATATATAAATATAGTCTCCTCTTTTTCTTAAAACAACAATGCATACACACATATATTTTAAACAAGTTTTTTCCTTCTCTTTCTTTTTCCTACGATCATCGATATATACATATATATACCCAACGTTATTAGCAATGTATCAACAATATATATATTTTCAACTTTGTAGCTATGTATCAGCGATTTTATACCTCAGGAAATTAACCAAGTTTCAGTTTTTAGAATACCAGCTTGCACACACACATCAGCAGAAAAATCCTTCTCTTCCTTTTTATATATCCCAGCGTCTCATACACACCCAAGGCAAAACCAAGTTTCCCTTTCATTTCCTCTTGTATTTATATATATATAGCTTACATAAGTAAACACACCCATCAGCAACAAACACACAAGCAAATGTTTTCTTAGTTTCAAAAGAAAAATAGTAACCTATTACAATGATACATATATACGTATATATATTCATTAGCCCAGTGACATTTTTAATGGAGACAAAAGGAGATGAAGTTCAAACACTTACCTCTGTTTTCTGGTTGCAAAAACAGAGCAAAACAGATGGGGTTGATTTAGATTTGAGCCTCCCTCTCACTTGCATCTCCCGCGTCTTGCTTTTCCACGTTTAGAACTTAGTTAGGAATGAATGAGAGCCAAGGAAAACGCTTAAATAAACTCTTAAGGGTCTGGTCCGAAGGAAATAAGCCAACGGTTTAAAGTGTTGAGATCGATAGGCATGGAATTGTCACTGTTGTGGCTGATACAAGAAACAAGGAGTCGTTGGTCTCACGCTACTATTGCGTTGAAAGGGATATTGTGATCTCTGCAATTACGTGTTCAACGCTGCTGTTAACTCCTCCTTTTTGTGTTTATGTGCTGACGTTGGTAGACGTTGAGAATGGGTTAATGTGTATATGTCCTGCTATTACGTTTTTACTCAGTTAATGTGTTGACTCGTTTTTTTTTTCTTTGTCTCAGTTGCTATGGGCTGGACTTTTGGGGAATTAGTGGATTGGTTTAATGGTTATTGAAGGGGTATAGATATATTTGTATATATGGTTGTTAGGTACCTGATCATGTGCTGGGTTTGGTAATTTAATTGGTTGAAGTATTCTTATTTGTAGATTAGGACCATTGCTTATATAATTGTAATTATTGGAAAAATAAATAAATCCTTAATCCCCATATAAGGATTTTCCTTTCCCAATTAATTCCTCTAAGCTATTAAATGCAAATTCTAAAATTTTTAGGCCTACATTATTCCTTAACTTAATTAATTTATTTTTTTCCAAAATAAATTAAGGGAAAAATAATCCTCAATTTCCAATAATTAATCCCATAATTCTTTTAAACTAAAATCACATAATTAATTTCCATAAAATACCCAAATTTCAAATCCCAAAATTTGGGATGTTACATTATGAATGTTCATTAGTGCATTGAATATTAATACATTAACCATTAGCGGAATAACTTACTAGGATATGATATTCCGGAACTCTAGTCATTTGGACTAATAAGTATGTGCTTCATCATCCATGAATCCTAGTAGTCTTTTCATTATTCAAATACATCAACTTTGTCTTCATCCATTTTTAAGTAACTATATTCAAATTCTTGCCTTGAATGTTCATATATTTCAAGACTCAATTCTAAGAGGCAAGATTATCTCTTGGCTAATAGCAAAGTCATTGTGCATATATATCTCAATCATTTTTAGCCTTTTTTTTGGCTAATTTGTTTTCCTTATGACTTTTGCTTTTGGGAAAAATTCTTCAACATGTAAATTTCAATGTTCCACATGTTCTCTTATCTTGAAGCATTCTGACATATTCTTTAACATGTTGACTTCCACCATATTTAGTGTGTGTATTGATTTTTAAACATATTTCAAAAATAACTCTTTCATACATTAAACTTCAATTTCGTAATGCATTATCATTGTTTGAAAGAACATTTGAAATAATTTGCATATTTCATTTTCATTCTTGAAAAATATAATCTCTTCGATCAAGAACTATTATTTGATAAATGCTTATCCTTATGGATAAGATTTCATATGCTCTTTGATCAAACTTACATGCATTTTATCAAAGACATCTTTTCTACTTGAAGTGTATTTCCAAATTGTCATTGAGAAATAACACTTTTGGTATCATTTAGTTGTTATCCTATTTAATTCATTGGCTTGAACTTATTTGATTGGGTAAAATTATATTTGAACCTTTGATTTACTTATTATACTCTTTGCTCAAATATCATATGATTTAATTCTATAAGAGCATAAAAGTTGTCATGTCTAATCATTTGTGGACTCAAGATTCATTGAGTACCAAAGAACATATATTTTTGCAGGAGTTGACCAAAATGTTCTGTTGTGGGATACAAAGAACATAGGCAAACAGAATAGACCATTTCAATGGCTATGTCTGCAAATTTTGTGACATCACTTGAGTGATATCCCATCATTAGCAAGAGGCTTAGACCAAGATGATAAAGAGCATGCTAGGTTGATGATAAGTTATGAGCAAAAACTAATTTTGAGATCCTAGTCGAAGCTCATTTGGGATTTATGCTTCTATGATGCATTAAGAGCAGATAGTTACAGAGACTCATCCTCCTGAAGCTCATTCACATCAAAAGATCCTCAATATTGATCATATCAATGTACAAAAGATTATGACTGAAGTAATTATGATATTACTTGAGTGAGGTGTAACATCCCGTTTTCACAAGCAGTATAAATTTTTTTTTTTCATCAAAACATCATTTCAAAATCATCAGAGTAGAGCACCGGAGCGATTGAGTAACTGATATATATTAAAATACCACGGTGGCATGTCTTGCTGTTTAAACAGCGGTACAAGAGTGTTTCAAAAGTGATGTATATTAAAAGAAAGCTTCCGTCGGAACAACAAAAGGAAGTCTTCAACCGGGGTCCTATGCGGGCTACTTACTCTTCTCCTCGATCCTCGGTCCACCCGACCCTGAAGCTAAGTTAAGAGCTGAGGTCCATGCATCGAACCCCAGGTAACAGTTAACCTCATGTTTATATACAACATACATGTACGACAGACATTCATAGACTTTGGCAACACTTACTACGGTCAGACATAGGGTATACATATCAGATATGTAAGGCAATAACAATACAAGTCGGATGCAAGGTTAAGGCACAATAAGAAATGTACATGATCAGATATGCACGACAATAACAATACAGTCGGAGGTAAGGTTAAGGCACAACGGACAATAGTACAGTCGGATGTAAGGCATGACAGACAATAGGCATGAAGATAGTAATACAGTCGGATGTAAAGCATGACAGAAAATAGTTCAATCAGATGACAGACAATATACATATATGCATACAATAAACATCAGAATTAGTGTTATAGTACGCGAACGTACCTTCGTTGACGGAATTTCGGTACGACGGTTGGTCAGAACGTGATCAGAACGTAATCAGGGATATCCTATAAGGACAATAGCGCATCTATTAATGATCAAACATTATGACGGACATTTTAGTCATAAATGACCATTTTACCCCTGAACCCCTAATTGGCGGAATTTCGCCAGCACTTCGTTACTTTGACTCTAATCTTCCAAAATTTTGACATATCTCCTACTCCAACATATTTTCCAAAATAAATATCATATTTGATCCTAAAACATGATATCTAAAATATACTAGAAGATTAAAGATTAAAACAACAACTACCCTAGAACTTCAAGAACTATCGAACTAAAGACTAGAACCGAAGAACTTACCCGTTGAAGAACTTCGCTACAACTTTCCCCAGAGCTCCTCTCTCTAACTTCTCTCTTCCCTCTTGAAATTTCGAAATAGGCAAGATGGTTTGGTGTGAAGAATTATGTCAAGAGCTCATGGCTATTTATAGAAGAAATTGTGAGGGCAAAAGGGTAAACTTCCAACTTCAATTTTAAGCCACAAGTTCTATCTTTTTGCTCAAGCTTTATCCTCCTCCACTCACTCATGTGCCGACCTCCCCCCTCCCCAATAGTCAACCAAACAACCAATCATGTAGTGCCACCTTGCCATACTCTAGAAGGTTTCTACCGATAAAGTCCCGGTTCGGTGTTCGAATCGTTTAATCTTGTAAAATATTAGAAAACCGGCAACATAGCCCTGAAGGTCTATTCTTCCTCTTTAAAAATACCTCAGTTAACTAAATTTCTGATTCCATTCAGGGTATTTCGTTGCCTACCGAAGATTTTCGTCTTATTCCAAAGGCATTCCGCCGGTCTCGGAATGACTTCTGAGACAGCTCAATCCGAGATAAAAATTCACTTGTCTATAAAACACTCTGACCTTAGAAACTTAGTTTATGGTTTTCTAGATAGGATTTAATCTCTATCGGTGGTCATTTATCCTGTATATTTTTTTACAAATATCTCACAAAACTATCCACTTGCACATAAATGCATTCACACTTGACAAAATTTCACATTTTCTCTTTCCTTTTTCCTTCATATTTCGGCTGCACATATACAATCAATAATCAATTCAAATTCCTCCCCCTTATTTGACTTTTCAACTTTGCTTTATTCTTTTAACCATTAACAATTCTTCACTTCTTTTACAAGTTTATAAAACCGTGTGTGTGTTCCCCTTTTTGCTCTCCAATATCATGATATTAATTAAACAAACTCCCTCCATCCACACAATGATTTTCGAAATACATGGTCTCCATTTGACCAAAGAATATGCTTCCAAATATCCCATGCTTTATGTTTTCATTGGCTTGTGTTTTATGTTTGACTTTTTCCATAACTTCCTAGTTAAGTTTACTCCATTTTGCCCTCTTCTATTTCCCCTTATTTTCGAAAATATGTGGCATCTTTTGACAAAAGATGTTGCTTTAATATGTCATATATTACTCACAAAGAAATTCCCTTATTGGTCCAATCTTTAATTAAGGTTTCACCTAATTAACTTCCTTTGTTCATCTTTAATCAATTAGTGATTAATTACTTATTTTATGGCTCTTAACTCATTTTAATACTTTAATTCTTCCAATTTCCATAGAATTTATCTTAGAAAATAGAGTAAATACTCTACACAACTTTGAAACCACATACTCATCTATTTTCAATAGGTATTATTTCCTAAATTACGACACTTATCATAAGTGTGGTTTTTAGGGTATTACATGAGGTATTGTAATATGCACAAATCATAATCATGCCAAGCTACCCTGATTTCATTCATCCCATTTTATCTCATGAAGCATAAGATAAAAAGATTCTTATGCTTTAAACACTTTTATCATCATAAAAAGCATAAGTGATATCTTCATACCAATTTCAAGTCCATCCAAATGAACTTGAAAGTTCTTAATTCTGAGATACCCTGTGTTCTTTAGAGTAGGGATAATTCCAAACCTCATAACATTTGGTGTCACATTATTATTTGGTATCTTTAAAGGGAGCTTTATATTTTTAAGTCATGCACTCATTAAGGGGGAGCTTCACATTCTCATGTGTTTTATATCTTAAAAGATCATCTCCTTTATTTGAAGAAAACCCTTTTCAAGTTTACTCATCTGCATTCACTATGTTTTATTAGTTTTGATGATGAGTTTATCTTATTTTTTCCTTTCATTATCTTGATTTGAAAATGTCATATAGAAAGGAATATTTTAAAATCTAATTGCACTAATAATTCTCTCTTGATAGAAAGTTTTACAATTGTTACACTATAAGGACCCGTTTGTTACAAAGAAAGCTTGGGGAGGGAAAGGGAAGATCCCAATCTTCCCATGGATTTTGGGTGTTTGTTACACAGAAAGTCCAGTCAGCATCTTCCAGTGAGGGTCCATCTTCCCTCATTTGAGGGAAAATGCTTTCCATCCGAAAATGGAAGGAAAGTTGTCATCTTCTCAGGAAAATGGTTTTTTGACAGATTTACCCCTGAAATTCAAATTTGGCGGGAAGTTCGAACTTGGCGGGAAAGTTCAAATTTGGCGGGAAAGTTCGAATTTGACGAATTTTTTTTTCTTCAAAAGTTCGAACTTAACAATAATATATTTTAAAAAAAATATATTTTAGCAAATTTTTATTATTATTTTGAATTAATTTCTTTTGAGGGTAAAATAGACATTTCCTAATTCTTTACCAACTACCACCTCTTCATTTTCTTCCTACCAAACAACTCAAGTCATCTTCCCTCATCTTTCAAATCTTCCTTTCCATTCCTTTCCTTCCTCTAAAGTTCCTTTCCCTCCCCAAGTTTTCTTTGTAACAAACGGGTCCTAAGGAGAAACTATTACATTGAGGAAGGATGCTTTGGCAATCAATCATTAAAGCTGAGATATGCTCTACATAGATGATCTATAAAGAAAACGACAAATGATGGAAGCTAAGTACTGCCATAATCATTCAGATGAGATAACCCTCAAGAAGCCATTACTTTCATCTTCACATCTCAAAGGATATTCATAATCCTTCTTTTAAGCACTCTTCATAGGATCTCATACAACAAGAAAGCAAGCAAATGGACTTCATCGATCATTCATCAATTTGCAGAATCTACATGAGCATTTCTAATCTCTATCTTTTTATATTCAGTGAAAATTTTGCACATGTTTGGTATCTATATGCTTTAATTGTGAAAGATTTCATGAAAATTTCTCCAAATTCTCTCAAATTTGTTTTCATAAAAACATTCCAAATTGCATCTCATTATGAATGAAAAAACTTTCAAATCGGGGGGAGAAAATCAGTTTATTGACTCATTCTAATTTGGTTTCATATTTTCTTCTCCACAACTATCTCTTCTTTAAACCAACTTTTTGCTAATGACAAATAAGGGGGAGAGAATGGCAAGAAAAATATGTTGGGTTTAATAAATTTTCATATTCATACATATTTTTCTTAAAGCATTTTCCATCATCAAAAAGGGGGAGAATGTTGGATATTATTAGTTTTGATGATGTTTTATTTAGATGTCATTCTCAAGAGCAAAAAGCTTGCATAATATCTTTATCTCCTACATTGACTAACTATTATATTTAATGTAGATTAGTTCAAATTGAACTGTGGAGAATGATCAAGAGAAGAAGAGAAGAGAAGAGAAGAAAGAAAGAGTTCCATTATGGGGAATAATGAAGAAGGATATAAGAGATTACAGAAATAAGAATCTGCAAAGAAGCAAGAAGTTATCAAAGTATTTTGGGATTGATCAAGAGAAGAGAAGAAAGAATGAGTTGAATGGTCAAGATGAGAGATTGAAGAAGGAAGAATTTGTTGAATGGAATAAGAATATCTTTATTCAAGTTCTTATATTGATGCTAGAAGTCTGCAAGATCATATGGCAGTTGGATTGGCTCAATTAGGAATTAAAGTCAGCAAAAATCAGTTTCAGGATGAGAAAACTTGAGTTAAAATCTAAAAACTCGAGTTTCCTACTTCGCTACAATGATTTACTTCTCTGGTACGAGAAAACTCGAGTTAAGGACACAAAACTCGAGTTTGGGACTCAAAACTCAAGTTTGTCATTAACTAACTCGAGTTAGTAGTGTCTTCAGCGTCTCTAGCATCTCTAGACTAGTTAAACTCGAGTTTTCCATTATAAACTCAAGTTTACACCGCTTTTCAACACCTCTGTTCTACTCTATTTCACAAATTCGAGCAGTTTGATTTTCAAACTCTGCGACACAAACTCGAGTTTGTTCATCCAAACTAGAGTTTTCAATTTCCTTCAGAAGCATAAACTTGAGTTTACGAAACAAAACTCGAGTTTCCTTCATCCAGAGAAGGATGTCGCGATTTGGTCTTTGAAACAGGTTTTGAGACAAGAGCAAAACTAATCATATCCAACAGCTGTAAACCACTTGGAGTCCTTTTGGCCTGCCTCTGTTTATTTGCCTCACTTAGCAAAATGATTAACAACTTATACTAGCCATTCAGGATCTATCCCGGCGTGATGCCACAAACGCAGTCCACTCTACTCTTTCCATAGTGGTAAAAGGATATGTCACACGGAGATCCTCATTTTTCTTGTCCCCTCGGATATAGTCGTGTAACATCCTCCATTTTAAAGGACAATTATTAATTATTAACTTGATTAAATCATTTATTAAAATTTTTTATGCACACAATTAAGCTTTGGATTTTACTAGGCTCATATTTTAAAATTAAATATTGCTTTAGAATTTTCCAAAATATCCAAAGTATATTAGAGTATGTTAAGTGAGCCCTAATGTGGCAATATACAATAATTCAACATGTACCATAAAGGTGGAAGCACAGCCGTTAGCAAAAGTATTTTAAGCTTCCGAAGCCTTCCCTGATTAACCCACACAAGAACCATCACCTGAAAATTGTTTGTAACCATCAATTCAACTCATTATAAATGCTAATATGTGCTCGTGAGGTGCCAAGTGGAACATTTTATATAACAAAGTATTGGACATATAATTTTACAAATTTCCAAATCAAACAGTTCTATATCATATCATGAATCACATATATACCATGCCAAGCAACAAATCGATACCCTAACAATCCTTGTCACTCCCCACCCTTATTTCTGTTGCAGAACCCATAGGCTATAACGTAATAGGTTTAGCCTCTATGAAAAGACTGCACCAAGCTCACCAATAATGAGGTGTAGCCCGGCAAAAGGCTATAGAACTCATATCAGACCATGGGTTCCCTTTTCTTCAAATATGGAAAGGTGTCACTGTCTCAAGGGTTGGCCCTTAACCCGACCAAAGGAAAAAGGTGATACCAAGGGCCTTGAAAATATCAAAGCCATCCACTGTGCACCGAGTGGTGGCATACCACGTGGTATTATATACACAATAACTCTCATCATCACTCCACATCCATCACCATTCCACATCATCATAATCTTGGCATGTATATATAAGATTCCAACCATGATTTATAAAATAATACATCATCTCAATAATCATTAAGATGCCAATATTACTTCAATTCAAGAAGTCATAACAAAAGTACATTATCTATAACATATAATATCACTAATCATTTTAAAATAAATCGCACAAGGCAACTTCATTACCAATGTAGTGTTCATAGATTAAAAATCACTCACAAATATCATACAAGCAAGTACAATGAGTAGAAAGTTGCCGGTTACCTTAAATTCTTGACACAAGAAATAAACTTGAGAGATATCAAGTCCACTCTAAAAAAATATATATATAATTACACGTTAATAGAATTAAGGAGAATACCAACTAATATAATAATAATTAATTAATTAAACTATAACTATTAAACTTTAGCTTTCTTAGAAAAATGATAATTTGTTTATTTCTCAAATCATTATTACAATTATATTTTCTTCCTTAATAAATTATAAATTATTTCTCACTTATTATAATTATCAAAATATCACCATATCCTTAATTTAATCAAAATACCCAATTTCCTACAATAAAAGCTTCACCTAAAAATTCAAATATTCTTATTCATTTATAAACCTCAAATCTAATTCACATAATCCTCAATATAACCTCCAGAAAATTAAAAATGAATTTTAAATTTGAATACAAAAGACCTATTATCCCAAATCTCAATTTCTTAACCTAATACTAACTTATATAAGCATAACCCAATTTATTTAACAAATCTTCAAATCCCCATATAATCAAAATCATATCAAACTCTAACTTAAATTCCAAATCCCAACTCATAATTTTATATAATTCCAGATTTAGCAAAATTAAACCGATTAAACTAACAACAATATCTCCAATAATCCAAATAAATACCCTAAACTTCATTTAATCAGTAGAAATATCCTATAAAGCATAAATCCTAAATTCATTTAAATAGAACATTAAATTTAAATTCCCATAGCTACCAACTAATAAATCTAAACCGATTAAAATAACTTATTAATCATGCTCTTGATATATACAGTCATCTATTATCAAAATTTAAAACTTTATTATAATTCTAATCCCAAAATTTTCACTAATCAATAATATATTACTCTCATTAGAAAGATAAAAATGTGTAGAATAACTTTCATGAAGAAAGTTTATTGAAAAGAAATTAATTTAACTACCTAAATGATCTTATAAAATAAATAACATACCTTACAATATCAAATAATCTACTCTTCTTTCTCTTCATCTCCTGCTCGTCTCTCACAATCACTCACCGCGCACACACAATGCTCTCCGCCTTTCCAGCTCCTCTCCACACACACACACACACACAACATCACACATGTTTATATACCCCTAATAGGGGCTAATAGAGGCGGTGGGGGTAATTATTAGAGCTGTCAAAACGGGCTACCCCGGCCCGTTAAGCCCTAGCCCGCGAGGACTAGGGCCAAAAAGCCCAAATGTTAAACAGCCCGCACGGGCCAAAAAATTATATAACCCTAAGGGTTAAGGCCAGCCCGCGGGCCAAAAATCATTTTAGAATAATCAACTTAGGCTTGAATAATCAACTTTATTTCCAACCAGAATATTGTTCACAACCATTCATTATCTAACTATATAGAGGGAAGTACAAAATAATCAAGCTGCCCTCTGCATTTTTTCCTTCTAAAATGTTACTTCCTACATTGGGAATAACAATCGCTCCATTGATTTGAAGGGAATTGGATTCAATTCACTGCCGCTTGCGTTCACTTCCGGTCCACTGTGCAAAAAACAACACTGATCTTTTTTTTCTTTTTTAACAAATATTTCAGGTTATTGTAGTTACTGAAAAGATACTTCAGGATACTGACCAGTACTGAAGAAATACATCATGATCTTGAAAAATTATTTTAGAATGTTGAAAAAATATTTCAGGGTACTGAAAAAAATACTTTAAGATGCTGACTGAGGATACTGGCTGGTACTGAAAAAAAATACTTAATGATATTGAAAAATTATTTTAGATCTGAAATAATTTTTCAAGATCATTAAGTATTTTTTTCAGTACCGGCCAGTATCCTCAGTCAGCATCCTGAAGTATTTTTTCCAGTATCAGTCAATACCCTGAAATATTTTTTCAACATCTTAAAATATTTTTTCAAGATCATGAAGTACCCGTTAGTATCCTAAAATAATTTTTCAAGATCATCAAGTATATTTTTAGTACCAGTCAGTATCCTGAAGTATTTCTTAAATACCAGTCAGTACCCTGAAATATTTTTTCAACATCTTAAAATAATTTTTCAAGATCATGAAGTAATTGTTAGTATTTTTTCAGTACCGGTCAGTATCTTTAAATATCTACAGTATCCTGAAATATTTGTTAAAAAAAAAAGAGGGATCAGTGTTGTTTTTTGCGCAGTGGACCAAAAGTGAATGCTATTGGCAGTGGATTGAATCCAATTCCTTGATTGAAGAAGGTGAGGAGGTGTAGTTTCAGATGGATTTATACAATTTTTGAATGTTGTAAATGAGGTTGATTGGTGGCCCACGGGTTGGCCTCAACATAATCCAAAAGAGTGGGGCTTATTTTGGGTTAGGGCCAAAAATGACCTCATCATATGGGGGCTAAAAATATGGGGGCCAAACATGGGGCTTAATGGGTTGGCCCATATGGTCCAGCCCATTTTGACAGCTCTAGTAATTATTACTCCCCCCACCGTCATTAACTTATGTGATGTGCTGCCCACATAAAAATATATATAATTATTATATAATAATAATAATAATAGATTATTTTATTATATTATATTATAAATTATTTCTGTTTTTCTTTTCTTCATCTCTCTCTCTCTCTCTTTTAACAATAACTAGACCAAAGTTTATATTTTCAATCTAAATAAAATTTCCTTAATACTTAACAAGTTATGGTATTCTAAAAGTATAACTTACAGTATTTTCTTTAATTCTTACTTAAGAGAATGTATTATTATACTAAGTAACTATATGATAAATTTTAATTACCATAAATTAATCTCTCCTAAAATATTATTTAGTTTTAGAATTAAAAATCTGGATGTTACAATTCTCCCAACCTAAATAGAATTTTGTCCCCAAAATTCTCAACAAGTCATTTAAGAAAATAAACCATATCACAAGATTACAAGTCTTTAATATATCCTCAAGGGTCTGTATGAAACAACCCGAATTTTGGACCCTAAGAATCGTGAATAAACCTAAAGTAGGCGTACGATTAAGCCCAGTTCGGAAAGAGTCCCAAGAATGTCGAGAGTTAGGAAGCCTCTCTGGGACTAAGTAACTTGGCCATACGGGTCAGTGGACCTAGTAAGTATAAGCCGTGGAATTAAAGTGCCAATGAAAGAGGGACACAAAAGGCCTATACGGTGTAAATCGGTGGAAAGGATGCCACCCATGTAACATCCCAAATTTTGGAATTTTAAATTGGAATATTTGATGGAAATTAAAATTTTGGAATTTGGCTTAAAATAATTATGAGGATAATTATTGAAATTAAGGATTTAAGCTTTAATCTACTTTCCAAAAAAAAAAACAATTATATATGTGATGGGCCAAATCAATCAATTGAGTATTTAACCCGTTTGATCTCGCCCATGGCATTTGGACCTACGTGCCATATTTTGTAAAATCACAATCATCCAAGATCTACTTCTTTCATTGTTTCTTTCTTTCCGTCGGCCCAGCAAATAAGAATAGCACACCATCCATATATTCACTTGCTATTCTAGACATGAATTATCTCCTTTACTCATTGTTGATCTCGGCCCATGATCTCAACTCCACCAAAAACGCACAGCAAAAGCAAGTTGGTGAATGCTTTTATCCATTTACGTGTCATCTCACCTATTACATATCCATTTCATTCCTTCAGTCTCTTCCATCGGCCCAAAATGAATGCTCCAACAATTAAATCAAACCAGCCCATTATCCCTTTGAATTTCAGATGAACCAGAATGCAGCAACAACAGTAAAAAAATACATTAGCAAAATCGTTGCTCAGCGTCAACTAAGGCTTGACAAGCGAGAAATCAGCAAGGGACCCCGCAACGCCGTTACACATCGTCGGCATATCTCCTAAACCATTGCCTATCACGTAAAAACAGAAACACAAACCCCCCTCGAGCCCAGCGCCTGTGCAATACTCCTCTGGTCCGTCATTCTTTTCTGGGACTGGTCCGAGAGTCCTCTTATAAATAGATGTAACCATAGCTTTATGCCTTCATTACCCATTTAACTTCAAGCCGAGGAGACCGTGAGAAGGAGAAAGGAAGAGAGGGAGTGGGTTACTGCAGTTTTTTTTTCTCTGCTCCACGTTGCTGCATCCGGAGAGGTAGTTTCAGCTGAACCTTCACCATAAAAACCAGCAAGCTAACCTAGGTAAGTCTCCTTCTTGTTTCCATAATGATCCAACCATTTTGTGTATATATGTATAGTTACAACGTCGTTGCACGCATGGGAAAAAGAAATAATAGGATAAACACATATTAGAAGCTCAAGGACCTTGCTGATATAGTTTACTGTTATGATATAATTCCACCGTCACAGCGTTGCACATGTATATATATGGGTGTTGGGGGTTGAGTCGTTACGTATGGATAAAGGCAGTCACGTAGACTTGTGGGTTTAAGAAAGAATATACACATGTAGTTGCATATAAAAGAGAGATGGAACGCTGCATATGGTAGTGTTATTTTTTTTTTTCTTTAAAAAAAAAATGCAATTTCTAGTATTGTTTGATTTTATCATAAGAATTTTTTTAATCGGGTCAACCTTGCATGCGTGCTTTCAACAATATATGGAAAAAAAAACTGTACGCCTTTGCCTAGTCAATACATGCATGTTTTCACACAAGATTTTAATGATTATGTGTTGTGTGTATGAGTGAGTTTGTGTGACTAGTGCTTGTGTTGTAGTGATGTTGTGTGGAGACATGTGTAGAAATTGTGTGGGACGTGTGTGGTGTGGGCTAGAAGGTAGCTAGTGTATGTGTTGAGTGTTGAGTAGAGCAGGTGTGTAATGGTAGAAGCACATAGCATGATAAGTGTCATCAAGCTGAAAGTGAAGTAGAGTATATGCGGGTGTGGGTATGTTGGGGTGTGATGTATGAGTGTGTGTATAAGTGTGGTAATGTTTCTGTGCA
This sequence comes from Acacia pycnantha, assembly GCA_025563575.1. Classification (NCBI taxonomy): domain Eukaryota; kingdom Viridiplantae; phylum Streptophyta; class Magnoliopsida; order Fabales; family Fabaceae; genus Acacia; species Acacia pycnantha. The sequence goes on from JAMWYP010000001.1 coordinate 104,230, forward strand.
ATATTAAAAAGGGAGTTAGGTGTGTGAAATGTTGCAGAAGTATTTTGTGCAGAGACAGTAACCATGATGTGTGAGGATTATGAAGATGTGTACGTGTTAGAAAACAAGCGTATGACTTAGTAGAAAAGATAACACAAGTGAAAGTACAATGTGCAAAAATAAAAAAATAAAAAAATAAAAATAAAAATAAAAATGATAATCCTATCATAATTCGTAGCATGCATTATAGCCATGATGAACGTGTAGGAAAGCAGGGTGTGTGTTTGTGAGTCATGTGACGTAAATAAAATAAAAGAAATAATAATAAATTAAATAGATAGTGTTATTAAGCAATAAAATAAATAAAAAGGGGTATTATTTTTAAGGGTATTTTAGGGATTAATAACCATAGTTAATCCTCTAAAATAATTCGAGTATTTAGTTACTCTGTGATTCAAGTAGTGACTAATGACAATGATAAACGTCTATAGGCATACCTTGACACCTCTACCGATCCCAACAACTCCGGACAAAGTTAAGGATTCAAGTTTGAGGTGGGTAACTGTTATCTCGTTAGCTTGTATGTATGTATTCATGTATGACTGATCATGGTTGCTAGATAATTTGCATGTATGTATCCTAGCTATGGATTGGGGCTGCGTGTCCCATAGGGCTGCGTGTCCTAAAATGGAGCTGCGTGTTCCAAAGGGCTGCGGTCCTTGGCTGTTAGCTGCGGTTAACAGTGCGACTTGTTTATTGTGAATTACTCTATGCTTATACATGGGTTATACTGTGATTTATATTTCATACCTGTATATGAGATTAACTGTTACCCCTGGGGTTCATTCATTTGAACTCCAGACCGCACAAAAGAAACAGCAGTGGATCAGGATCAAGAGGGAAAGCGCAGGTGTAAGGACTGCAAGCTAAGGAGTTTTTTTGGGAAATTATAAATAGTTGGACTATATTAGTTCGTTTATCATTTGTCGACTATTTTGGATTATTGTATTAACATTCCACTATGGGATGGATCTGAATCGCGAAAAATTCATCCTCATGTTTTCAAACTAAGTTATTTTGTTAAAGTTTTTATTCCGCAATTAAGTCGTTCAAATTATTTCGATGCCTGTGCGCTTTAATCTCTGATAAATAAGGGCGTCAAAAGGACGGGCATTACAGTTTGGTATCAGAGCATCGATTTGGACAAATTTTTGAAAAAGGATTTAACAAAACTTAGTTATTTTGAAAACAGGATGAGGATTTACGAGGGAGAATTACCCCCTAACGTACAGCACGGGTTCTATCGTACGCGCGGAGGACGGTTGAGAGGCGAACCGCTAGGAAGCGAGTACCACCCGTACCTGAGCCCATAAAACTACATCAAAAGCGAAAAGCCGATGAACTTGCGGATCATCCATCCGTAGGAGACCCTGACGCTGGACCTTCCAATGCTAAGAAGCCTACAGTGTTCCAACTCACAGATACTGATTTGTGGGATCACATTGATGAACTTCATTCGCAAGCTCTTTGGGAGGCAACCGACCAAGCCGGTCCAAATGTGCCACACCTAGAGATCCTAGCTGACCTATATAGGATATACCTAAAGAAGGTCAACCGCCTGTATGCCAAAAAGAAACAGCATGGCTATGAGGATTATGACCTTGATACATGGATACAGATAACCATATTCAACTTTCCCCACACTGAAGCCTGGTGTGATAGGATAGAGGCCATATTTGAGAAGTATGAGTTCGCGACTTTGAATCCTTCATAGAGTACATGGACGAGTACGTAGCGGCTTATATGTAGATGAGGCTTAGGTGATGAAGGAAAACCAACTTAGTACTAGACTAAGTGTAGTAGGCATGTATCAACTATCCCTAAAGTCCTAGGGAAGTTATATTAAAGAATGGCATTTTGAAAAGTTAAGTACTTTAACGGCTTAGTAAGATTACGAAAACGTTGGTAACATGTATGATTTATGCTTTTAAATGCATATCAATGTTGCGAATGACTATTATGCCTCTGTTATTAATGACTAATCTTCTTGACATATAGTACAAAAGAGCTACAATGATTAACACTAGGGCAAGACGAAGGCCGATTCCTGAGCAGGTGCCCCAACCGGAAGTAAATCCACCTGCACGTGGAAGGGGCCGAGGCCGAGGCCGAGGAAGGCACAACCAACAAGTACCTCCAGCCCAGAATCCCATTCAACAAGAACTAAATGAACATCGAGATGCATTAAGAGAACTCAGGGAGGAAGTATTTTTGTTGAGAACTGAGAGAAACGAAGAAAGACAACGTGTTGAAGCTGCGGAGGCACGACTAGCCCATAGGGTGGAGACAGAAGAAGAAGAACAAGAACAAGAAGTTAACCCTCCACCGTTAGAGGCTCCACCTCTGCTCGACCGCAACGACAGAGGGTCGGAGAGTCCCGGGCCTGGACTGTCCGGTTACGCAGCACGCACCGCCATCATTCACTGGCGAGATTAATGTAGAGGCTGCTGAGAATTGGCTACTCAGACTGGAGAAAATCTTTGATGTCATGGAGTGCCCTGAAGAGCGAAAGGCACAGTTGGCTATATATAAGCTGGAAGGTGATGCAGACCAGTGGTGGAAGAGTGTGGCCAAGGCTATGCGTGCCCAATATAGACCAATTACTTGGGAGTTGTTCCAAGAGAAGTTCAATGAGAAGTATTTTCCACACTCAGTCCAAGTAGAGATGGAGCATGAATTCATCACCATCAAACAAAAACCAGGACAATCTTTTGACAAGTATATAGTGAGATTCGTCAACTTGTCCTGCTACTCTTCCTACCTAAAGAAGAATGAAGATGATGAATGGAAGGCAGGCATGCTCATCAAAGGGCTAAAATTTGAGATGAGGGATAGGCTAATCTCTCGACGATTCCGTACATTCTACAAAGCTGAGGAAGAATGTAGGATAATTGAACGTAACCTGAAGGAGCTACATGCAAGCGAATGGAGATGACCCACGGTGGGAATAGCCGTGGGAATCCCACAAGTAATCATAAGAGGAAAGGGAACTGGTCCGGTTACAAGGCGTGAACAAGAAGCCCAATCACTTGGGCGTAACAACCCAAGACCACCAATGCCCCGACCTTGTGAGAAGTGTGGGAAGAGTCACCCGGGGACGAGATGTGATGGGAAAGCGATCTGTTTCAATGACATGATCCAAGGTACAATCTCATTAAATGGCAATTCTTTGCAAGCATTATTCGATTCAGGTGCTAGCCATTCTTTCATTGCTTGTGATTGTGCTAAAAGGCTAGGGATGAACACCCATAGGTTACCATATGATTTGATTGTGAAAGCACCGCTTGGTGTTAAGTCTGTAGTATCTGATGCATGTTTGAATTGTGTATTGATTGTAAATGGACATGAGTCCACATTAGATTTAATTTGTCTGCCATTGGTTGACATTGACGTCATAATGGGATTGAATTGGTTGACGGCCAACAACGCTCTGATCGACTGCGGTAACAAGAAAATCTTGTACTCACAGTCAACAGCGGATACTACGGCAAATAGTTTGAACCTCCTCACTGCTCATGGTTCCTGTGTTTTCTCAAAGATTGATTTGCGCTCGGGATACCATCAGTTACGTGTAAGAGCTGAGGATGTTCCGAAGACCGCTTTCAGGACCAGATATGGGCACTATGAGTTCATGGTGATGCCCTTTGGTTTGACTAATGCACCTGCAGTATTCATGGACTATATGAATCGAATCTTTCGTGAGTATCTAGATCGGTTTGTGGTAGTCTTCATTGATGACATTCTGATCTACTCCAAGAATAAAGAGGAACATGAGCACCATCTACGACAAGTGCTTAAGGTACTGAAAGAGAAGCAACTCTATGCTAAGCTGAGCAAGTGTGACTTTTGGCTTTCAGAAGTTAAATTTCTGGGCCATGTGATATCACGAGAAGGGGTCGCTGTTGATCCTAGTAAAGTGGAAGCAGTACTAGACTGGAAGAGACCAGAGACGGTAACTGAAATACGGAGTTTCTTGGGTCTGGCGGGATATTACCGCAGATTCATAAAGGATTTCTCCAGACTTGCCTTGCCATTAACCAAGCTGACGCGAAAGAACCAATCATTTGTTTGGGATGAGCGTTGTGAGGTCTGAAACCTCACGAGTCAAACTATCCAACTCATGATTTGGAGCTCGCGGCTATTGTTTTTGCATTGAAAATTTGGCGGCATTATTTGTATGGCAATATCGTGGAACTGTATTGCGACCACAAGAGTCTCAAATACCTCTTTGATCAGAGAGAGCTAAATATGAGACAGCGTAGATGGATGGAGTTGCTAAAGGATTACAACCTGGAAATCAAATACCACCCAGGGAAAACTAATGTTGTCGCAGATGCTTTGAGCAGAAAATTAGTACAAACAGCATTTATGATGATCCACGAACAGAAATTACTAGAAGATTTCAGGGATTTGAACATGTCCAATCAAATTGCTATAAAACCGAAAGAGCCTCATGAGGTGTATCTTGCAAGTCTTCTTGTTAGCCAAGGAGAGTATGATTTGAGGGATGAAATTGAAGAAGCTCAGAAGCAAGACGAACAAGCAAATGCTATACGAGAGATGATCTCTCGAAACGAGACTCAAGATCACGATCTATCACCCAGTGGATTAGTGAGGTATAAGAAGAGAATTTATATACCGCCGAACGATGAGTTGAGGCAGAAAATACTGGATGAAGCCCACAAGAGCAAATACACCTTACATCCGAGGCATGGTCAAAATGTACCAGAATCTGAAATCTGAGGTCTGGTGGTCGGGGTTGAAGAAAGATGTAACCGAGTATGTGGCGAAATGCCTAACTTGTCAGAAAGTGAAACTTGAACATCAACGGCCGCCAGGACCACTACAGAGAATTGAAATTCCAGAATGGAAGTGGGAGGAAGTTACCATGGACCTAGTAGTGGGATTGCCCAAGATCGGGCATATTGATGCAACTGGGTAATTGTTGATCGCTTTACTAAGTCGGCACATTTTATTCCCATCGGTGCTAGTTATTCTCTGAGAAATTGGTGAGGTCTACATCAAGGAGATAGTGAGACTCCATGGTATACCAAAGAGTATTATCTCGATAGAGATCCTCGATTCATGTCTCGATTCCGGCAAGCTTTACATGAAGCTTTGGGGACAAAGTTAAAGTTCGCATCGGCTTATCACCCCCAGACTGACGGTCAATCCGAACGAACCATACAAACACTAGAAGACATGTTGAGAGCGTGTGTACTAGACTTCAAAGGAAATTGGGACCAATATCTCCCATTGGCAGAGTTTGCATATAATAACAGTTATCATTCGAGCATACAGATGGCTCCATTTGAAGCACTATACGGCAGGAAATGTCAATCACCCATTTGCTGGACAGAGTTGTCCGAGAGATGGCTAATCGGGCCAGATATAGTTGACAAAACCTCCGAAGGTATTGAGCTAATAAAAAAGAGGCTCCTGACAGCGCAAAGTAGACAGAAAAGCTATGCAGATAAAAGGAGAAGACCTCTGAAGTTTGAAGTGGGAGACCATGTTTTTCTGAAGATATCTCCGATTACGGGGTTGGTAGAACATTAAAGAGGAAAAAGTTAAGTCCTCGATATGTTGGTCCATTTGAAGTATTGGCGAACGTGGACCCAGTAGCCTACCAGCTAGCCCTACCCCCAAATATGGGTAAACTTCATGATGTATTCCATGTTTCTCAGCTGAAAAAGTATCAACCAGACCCTAGGCATGTCATAGAGTATGAGGATGTTGAACTCCGACACGATAATACCTTTGTGGTTGAGCCGGCACGAATCATTGATCATCGGGAAAGCAGCTTAGGCGCAAGAGTATCCCATTTGTGAAAGTAGTGCGGAAGGGTTTATCCCTGGAGAGGCAACATGGGAAACGAGAGGAAAGCATGAAGGAGAAGTACCGAATTTATGGCTCGAGTTTACAAAACGTGTAGCAAATTTCGGGTCGAAATTTAAATGAACGGGGGGAGAAATGTAACATCCCAAATTTTGGGATTTTAAATTGGAATATTTGATGGAAATTAAAATTTTGGAATTTGGCTTAAAATAATTATGAGGATAATTATTGAAATTAAGGATTTAAGCTTTAATCTACTTTCCAAAAAAAAAAAAAAATTATATATGTGATGGGCCAAATCAATCAATTGAGTATTTAACCCGTTTGATCTCGCCCATGGCATTTGGACCTACGTGCCATATTTTGTAAAATCACAATCATCCAAGATCTACTTCTTTCATTGTTTCTTTCTTTCCGTCGGCCCGACAAATAAGAATAGCACACCATCCATATATTCACTTGCTATTCTAGACATGAATTATCTCCTTTACTCATTGTTGATCTCGGCCCATGATCTCAACTCCACCAAAAACGCACAGCAAAAGCAAGTTGGTGAATGCTTTTATCCATTTACGTGTCATCTCACCTATTACATATCCATTTCATTCCTTCGGTCTCTTCCATCGCCCAAAATGAATGCTCCAACAATTAAATCAAACCAGCCCATTATCCCTTTGAATTTCAGATGAACCAGAATGCAGCAACAACAGTAAAAAAATACATTAGCAAAATCGTTGCTCAGCGTCAACTAAGGCTTGACAGCGAGAAATCAGCAAGGGACCCTGCAACGCCGTTACACATCGTCAGCATATCTCCTAAACCATTGCCTATCACGTAAAAACAGGAAACACAAACCCCCCTCGAGCCCAGCGCCTGTGCAATACTCCTCTGGTCCGTCATTCTTTTCTGGGACTGGTCCGAGAGTCCTCTTATAAATAGATGTAACCATAGCTTTATGCCTTCATTACCCATTTAACTTCAAGCCGAGGAGACCGTGAGAAGGAGAAAGGAAGAGAGGGAGTGGGTTACTGCAGTTTTTTTTTCTCTGCTCCACGTTCTTTGCATCCGGAGAGGTAGTTTCAATTGAACCTTCACCATAAAAACCAGCAAGCTAACCTAGGTAAGTCTCCTTCTTGTTTCCATAATGATCCAACCATTTTGTGTATATATGTATAGTTACAACGTCGTTGCACGCATGGGAAAAAGAAATAATAGGATAAACACATATTAGAAGCTCAAGGACCTTGCTTGATATAGTTTCTTGTTATGATATAATTCCACCGTCACGGCGTTGCACATGTATATATATGGGTGTTGGGGGTTGAGTCGTTACGTATGGATAAAGGCAGTCACGTAGACTTGTGGGTTTAAGAAAGAATATACACATGTAGTTGCATATAAAAGAGAGATGGAACGCTGCATATGGTAGTGTTATTTTTTTTCTTTAAAAAAAAAATGCAATTTCTAGTATTGTTTGATTTTATCATAAGAATTTTTTTAATCGGGTCAACCTTGCATGCGTGCTTTCAACAATATATGGAAAAAAAAAACTGTACGCCTTTGCCTAGTCAATACATGCATGTTTTCACACAAGATTTTAATGATTATGTGTTGTGTGTACGAGTGAGCTGTGTGACTAGTGCTTGTGTTGTAGTGATGTTGTGTGGAGACATGTGTAGAAATTGTGGGACGTGTGTGGTGTGGGCTAGAAGGTAGCTAGTGTATGTGTTGAGTGTTGAGTAGAGCAGGTGTGTAATGGTAGAAGCACATAGCATGATAAGTGTCATCAAGCTGAAAGTGAAGTAGAGTATATGCGGGTGTGGGTATGTTGGGGTGTGATGTATGAGTGTGTGTATAAGTGTGGTAATGTTTCTGTGCAATATTAAAAAGGGAGTTAGGTGTGTGAAATGTTGCGAAGTATTTTGTGCAGAGACAGTAACCATGATGTGTGAGGATTATGAAGATGTGTACGTGTTAGAAAACAAGCGTATGACTTAGTAGAAAAGATAACACAAGTGAAAGTACAATGTGCAAAAATAAAAAAATAAAAAAATAAAAAATAAAATAAAAATGATAATCCTATCATAATTCGTAGCATGCATTATAGCCATGATGAACGTGTAGGAAAGCAGGGTGTGTGTTTGTGAGTCATGTGACGTAAATAAAATAAAAGAAATAATAATAAATTAAATAGATAGTGTTATTAAGCAATAAAATAAATAAAAAGGGGTATTATTTTTAAGGGTATTTTAGGGATTAATAACCATAGTTAATCCTCTAAAATAATTCGAGTATTTAGTTACTCTGTGATTCAAGTAGTGACTAATGACAATGATAAACGTCTATAGGCATACCTTGACACCTCTACCGATCCCAACAACTCCGGACAAAGTTAAGGATTCAAGTTTGAGGTGGGTAACTGTTATCTCGTTAGCTTGTATGTATGTATTCATGTATGACTGATCATGGTTGCTAGATAATTTGCATGTATGTATCCTAGCTATGGATTGGGGCTGCGTGTCCCATAGGGCTGCGTGTCCTAAAATGGAGCTGCGTGTTCCAAAGGGCTGCGGTCCTTGGTCAGTTAGCATGCGGTTAACAGTGCGACTTGTTTATTGTGAATTACTCTATGCTTATACATGGGTTATACTGTGATTTATATTTCATACTGTATATGAGATTAACTGTTACCCCCGGGGTTCATTCATTTGAACTCAGGACCGCACAAAAGAAACAGCGGTGGATCAGGATCAAGAGGGAAAGCGCAAGTGTAAGGACTGCAAGCTAAGGAGTTTTTTTGGGAAATTATAAATAGTTGGACTATATTAGTTCGTTTATCATTTGTCGACTATTTTGGATTACTGTATTAACATTCCACTATGGGATGGATCTGAATCGCGAAAAATTCATCCTCATGTTTTCAAACTAAGTTATTTTGTTAAAGTTTTTATTCCGCAATTAAGTCGTTCAAATTATTTCGATGCCTGTGCGCTTTAATCTCTGATAAATAAGGGCGTCAAAAGGACGGGCATTACAACCCAACTATGTCCTGGGGTATAGGACAGTTAGTTGAGCGAAAATGTACCGATATAAGTAAGTACACGGCATTTTTAGGGCAGTTGGGTATGGCCTGCGCTTTTGGGAAGACATTGGTATTTGTGGAGAAAACCCGAGTAAACCTAGGCAAGATCTCGAGCAAGCATCGATAAACTAAAAGTAATAAAGTAAGGTCATAATGACTAATGATGACACGCTTTTGTGTTGGCCAAATAGAATGGTGACATGTGTCCCTCTATGATTATAAAAGTCAAGAGTAATGATGCTAGTAGGACACGTGGCGTTTCGGGGTCAGAAGTTGGATTTTTGGTAGCACAAACTATGAGGTAATTATGAGTCCTTAAAATATACATTTCTTGCTCCCCATGAATAAAGAAAAACATGCAGCCACCTCGGGGAAAAAGGTACAGATGATTTGGGCCCACACAAGTCCAATTGAAGGGCATGAGTTATAAGGAAAAGTGTAACCGGTAAAAAGGAGCTAAGCGGGACCGGTTAGGGTTTCGGAGTCGGGCCTAGACCCTGGACACAGAGGGAGGACGAATTGGTAGGCCCAGAGGAGAGGAAAAGGTCGCGTCATGTAATTATGGAGAGAGAAAAATATCATGACATGTAATTATGAAGAGAGAGGAGGGTCACATCATGTCATTATGATGAAAGAGAAAGATAAAATAATCAAAATTAATCTGAACCACATGATCTAAACCTGACATGACCAATTGAAAGACATGTAATTATGACATTAAAAAGGTCATTAATGACATAACTAAGGGAAGATTTGGTGGGCCCCACTGGTTGGAAGAAGAGCGTGCGAAATGACCGTTGTACCCTTGCACCAAAAACCTACATTTAGCAACAATAAAAGTCACCATCAAGGGTAGTTTTGGAAACATCATTTTGTGCAGATTTGGGACGCCACATTCATCCAAGAATTCTCTAGAATTCTTGAGAATTTAAGAAATCATATTTTAACCCCAAAGCACTCTTTTGTCCAATGGGTAATCACCAACTTTAGGTAAAAAGCCTTCACCCTTGAGGTCTATAAATAGGAAACTTCCCCTCCATTTCCCATCAGCCCAAGCACGAAATTGAGGAGTAGAAGGAGAGGTTCCAGCTGAAGGATTCGACCCAAGGGAAGAGGAAGGCACCCGCAACTGAAATTCCGAGGATATTAACGCGTGTAGGACGTGTCTCCGGCTTGAAGAAAGGAGTTTACCGCTCTCAAGAAGTGTCAGACTGGTTTCAAAGATACAGGTGTAAGGCGGTAGACTGGTTGGACTATGGGAAAGATGAGGGTAAGAGCGATGGAGCTGAAGACTGAAGACGTATGGAATGCCTTATCTCATTTTCTATGTTTTTATTTGGATGATTGTATGATGTATACTTACTATTTAGTATTATTTTGGAGGATTGTACCCTTAACCCTACGGGGACTTTACTTTGATTGTTGTACCTTTACCAGAATAATGTAAGTTGTCCAAACCGATCATATGCTCTGCTGTGCACACTCTGATGTAAATTAAAAGGACTAGTTAACAGAGGAAAGGTAATAAGTAAAAGGAATCCCGCTAACCCGCCACTCGAAAGGGCGAGGTCGGTAGGGGTGTAACACTGTATCTTCCTCTCTGTTTGACCATCAGTTTGCATATGATAAACCCTATTATACTTCAACCTAGTCCCCATAGTCTTTTGTGACACCTTCCACAAATTTGATTTCTCCTCAGATCATGGTCTAACACAATCTTTGTGGCCATATTATGCGATCTAACAATCAAATCCTCATACACATTGTTACAACATTCTAGCGCCTCAATTCATTTAGGTGAATTCATATGCTTAAAGAATTACTCGACTATCATGTTAAATTCTTAGGCCATTGTTCAGTTGGTAGCAACCCTCTGGATGTCTACCCAGTCTTTTAGGTTTGCCAAACTAATTTTGAAATCTCGACCATACCCAATAAACATGCTAGAATCGTCATGATTCACAGCTTATAGCATTTAGGCACTATCCTCAAATATTCTCAAATCAACAATTATCAAATTCACAATCTGACTTTTAGAACCTCAATATTTGCTGGGCGAAAAATCATATTACCTCAACAATAGAATACAAACTAGTATCATGATTCACAATTCCTAGTCTAAACCTCGAAACATTCAAATAACATCAACACTATTCACGATATTTTAATTTCATCTCAATCCTCAATATCATAGGGGTATATTCTAATATCATTTTATCACCTCAAGGCCAATCATCAATCCTTAACTATACCCAACAAATATGCTGACAATTCAACATCAATCAATATTCATAGGGTTCCTATTCTCAGGTACTGGAACCTTAGTACAATCTCATTCACATTTGACTTAAACACTATTTCAGTTTAGATCAGATTCAAGCCTAGCCTCAATCCTTTCCATATCCAATCACATCCTCATGACATCCTTAAGGATCACTATATGTTAACACCTCAAGACACTCAGGCCTCAAATCAAAAGATTTCAACTTCCAATGATACTTTCTAGGAGATCACTCATCTCGATATTTCTCTCTCCAAAGCATGCTTAACCTCAAAATATCGATAGAATTTGGGGATGTAAATCATATCCTATCTCAACATCAGAAGCCCTAGAGTTAACAACAAAATTCAAATCCTGTACTACCTCATCTATCCCTAAAGCCTCAACTCAACGAAGCCTAAACCCTCACTCTTAGGGTATACATCACTCCAACGTTTTTCACACTTCCATTTGTATTTCCAAAATTATGATCCTAGTTCAACCCCATACAAAATCTCATTTTAAACAATTTAGAACCCTCAAAAATTCCAAAATCAACTCAGATCCTCATCATAATTCAGCTGGACGAAAATCACACTTTAAACACAAATACTCAAGTTTCCATTGTAACATATAACCTAGTCCATAATCATTTCTAATTTGTTGTTTGAACCCTTAATCATACACTAACCCCATCTAAGAATTTGGGCAGCAACTCCCCATACATTTAGGGTTTCCAACATTTCAAGAATACAAGAAAATACCACCCCAAATCAATTCACCAACACAAATCCATTCCAAGGAGGTTCAAGAATCACTAACCTTGGCTTGACCTTTGAGGTTCTTGTAATTTCTTCTTCCTTGTTTACCAAAATTTTCGACCTCCCCTTCATGAACACGATAAGAAGACAGATTTTTGGGGTCAAGGAGAGTTGCAAAATGGAGCTTAGAAGAGATGGAAGAGATTACATGAGATTTACCTATTAGATTCTTGAGTTTTCCCTTCTTATTTTCTCCAAGAAATTTTCCTCTCTTCCTCTTCTCCTTTTTCGCGTTACGGCGAAACTAATGGGGAAGAAGAATTGGATTATTGTCAATAAAAAGGGTCCGGTTCGGCAGATGAAAGAAGGAAAAAATTAACCTCCAACTATCTCAATATTTACCAATTTGCCATCATGTTAAAATCCAACCACCTAGTTACATGTGTTGGCCATTTTCTTTTCTTTTTTTTCCTCTTAGTTTGGGCCAAAAATTTAAGCCTCTCTTAGGATGATTTTAGCCCACTTTGTTAACTTGTAACCCATGCTCATGTACCCATAAATTCTAAATAATTATGGGACATACGGCACAATTTTGTGGAGATTGAAATTTTAACCTTGCTTCAATTTTTCACTTAATTCCTAATAATACTCATGCAACTTCTTCTCATCCCTCTTTGGCCAAATATATTACACATAAACAAGTTATTCCACGACCACATCTTAATCTTATTCTGATTATTTCACGCAACAACCTATATTCATTAACACATAACTTCATAAAAATATCCATATATGCAAATGAATCCACATGAGGCACATGAAAAATGGGGATGTTACATTTCTTCCACCGTAAAAATAAATTTCGTCCTCGAAATTGTTTATACATACCTCATGCTTCTAGACATAAACTATGGATACTGTTCCCGCATATCCTCAACCGTCTCCCACGTAGCTCTCTGGGAGATAATCCTCTCCAGACCACTTTTACAAAAGGAATACTTCTACGCCTGAGCTGTTTCTCTTGATGCTCAACGATTCGCTCTGGCTTGACTGCAAAAGTATGATCCTCTTGAAGATCAACATTTTCATACTCCAGAACATGCTTTGAGTCCTGAGCTGCAAGGAGCCTCATTTTGATTAGACTGATATGCTTGGAAGTTTCATCTACCATTTTCGGCCCGAACAATTCACGCTCAGATAATTCTGTCCAACAGAGAGGTGATCGACATTTTCGTCCGTATAGAGCTTCATAAGGAGTCATCTGGATACTAGCATGATAGCTATTATTATAGGCAAATTCGGCGAGAGGTAGATATTGATCCCAATTTCCTTTGAAGTCTAGTACACATGCACGCAACATGTCTTCCAGTGTCTGGATTGTCCTCTCAGATTGCCCATTTGTCTGGGGATGGTAAGCAGTACTAAATTTCAACTTTGTCCTCAATGCTTGATGTAGAGCTTACCAGAATCGCGAAGTGAATCGAGGTTCTCAGTCAGAGATAATACTTTTGGGTGTACCATGGAGTCTGATGATTTCACGTATATAAATCTCTGCCAGTTTCTCAGGAGAATAATTGACACTGACAGGAAGAAAATGTGCAGACTTAGTGAGTCGATCAACGATTACCCAGATTGCATCATGGTGCCTGATCATGGGTAGACTGATGATTGAATATTATTACACTTATTTGTATCTCTTGGTGAATAAATTTAGGAATGTTTGATTGATAAATCATGGATTTTGTTACTTAATTGGGCTTTGAGCTTTTAATTGGATTGAACTCATTTATTATGATTAAATTCCATATTTACAATAATTTAGTATTTTCGCCATAACTTTTGATCTAGATATCCGATTAGCCTGATTCTTCTTTCCTTTTTTAGATGATTCAGAGATCTACAATTGTTATGAAGACTTGGAAGACTGATTCGGACAAGAAGATCGACGAAATTGGAGCTAAAGACAGATGCATTTTTCTGGATTTTTATTTTGCCCGAATTTTGTAATAAAAGACCAATCTTTAGAGATTTCCTATTTATTAGAGGTTTCCTATTTTTTAGAGATTTCTTATTTATTAGAGGTTTCCTATTATTAGGGGATTCCTATTTTTGTTTAGTCATCTATCCTATATAAGGAGGTTAGATGGTGGCTACAAAGACATTCTGACACATTCTCACATATTGTTTTGAGTTGTTCATCATGTTCTTCTTCATCTTTTCTTCTGAGTTTTTCCTAGCCATGCTTGGCTAAGCTTTTGTGGTTGACCCATGGATTGAGGATTCTGTGAATCCAGAGGGCCTGCACTTCAATCGATAACGTAATTTGTTTCTGTTTATTTTAATCGGATCCAATTATGATTGCGGAATGAGTATTAGATTTAATATCCAGATTGATATCCCAAGGACATAAGTCGGACCGGGTTACAGAGAGCGTTGTGCGATCGCACAGCGAGTTCGCCATGAGTTCGATCAAATGCTAGGCGATCGTCTAGTCGAGGAGTTTTTGGATAAATGCAGAGATTTCGGTTTGTCCAGAATCAATCTCAAATTTGATTATTATGTTTTTGCCCGATGAAGGTTATGGAATCCCAATTCTGGGTTAATCGTTTTTAATCTGATTAATCTCATTTTCTTATATTCTATTTTATCTTTGCTTCATTTAAATTACATTTCTATTTTAGTTTATTAATTTAAAAATCAAAAACCAATCCCCCTTGTTTTCATTTCATTTGCATGACACTTAGATTACTTAGGATTCAATAAAAGCTCCTCGAAAGAGAGAACGATCCTAGGTTTGCCTATACGCAATCCTTGGTTAATTGTTGATTGTGGACCCTAAGGCTAACGATAAAAGGTCTTCATCAAATGGCGCCATTGCCGGGGAGCTAAGTAATTGGGACCCTAGGTGATTTAATTGTCAAATTCACAAAAAAAAAAAAAAAAATTAATTCATAGCATACTTGCATATTTTATCTTTTTTTTTTAAAAAAAAAAATCTCATTTTCTTTTTCACTTGCATTTGTATTTTCTTAGATTCCTTTTCTTAATTTTTATTGTTAGAAAGTTATATTGTGAACCATTGGGAATTAATTGTATTGAACTTTCATGGCTTGGTTTTATGGTAATCATGATCTACCTTTCAATTCTCACTCTTTTGTAGGCAATCAAGAATGTGATGGCCCATTCCACCACCAATACCATGAACCATACCAACAACCTCAATTCCAACAATATCATCAACCCTCTCACTTACCATACCATCCTTCATTTCATCCCACTTCCATACCATGCCATCCATCTCATGAATCCCTATACCCATTTGAGCCACCTTATGGACCTCATTCTCAACCATGTGTGCCCAACCAAGAACCTTCCATTTGTGAAGTCATTGGAGATTTCCAAAATCAAACGACTTGGGCTATAAATGAGGAGTGGTCACATAAGGAAAGCGTTCATCAAGAAATAAAATCTATGCTTAAAATTATGGAAGACCAAGCGAAAAGGAACGAGAAATTAGGAAAAGAAATTGAGCAGCAATCACAAATGATTAAAATGATGTTTCAAGAAAATCCTTCTCCCATGGTCACACATGCACAAGAAGTGAAGCAAGTACAAAAGCACATTGAAGAGTCTTCTCTCCCATTTGGTAATGATCCTATACTTTTAGAAGTAGACTCTCCTATTACTTTGACTACTGAAGCAATTCATGATTTGAGTAATAATGAGGTGGACGAGGAAATCATTGTTGAATCCCCTCCATTGTTTGGGAATATAATTGCTCAACCAATTGGCTTTAGTAGTAGTGATTCGATTGTACTTGTTGATGAGTGTGTTCCTATTTCTTCATGTGATGCTTTAACTAATGAAAATGCTTCTCTTCATAGTACTATGGATGAATGCGATAAATTGAATGACATATTTTCATGCTCTTGTGAGGAATATCAAATGTGTGTGGATTGTTATCATGAAAAATGTCATTTACTTGTTGAGCTTCAAAAGAAAGCATTTAGTGAAGTGGTTGATTCTACCATTGATCATAATGCACCCTCTTGTTCTATTGATGATAGTAAGCATGTCAAATTTGAAAAGGTTGAATCAAGCATGAATGCCAATGTTTGCACTAATTTGGTTAATGCTGCATTATTTGGTGATTTTGAATTGCTTAGTGGTTCTGCATTACTTGTGGATTCTGTTGTTGATGTGAGTGAGAACAGTCATAGCCTGGAATGTAAGATGCATAAAATTCCCATTGGATTACCTCCTTGTAGTCTTGTTGGTGACAAAGATTCTGAAATTTTGATTGATAAAATCCTACATGTTTATGAATCTTTCCAACAAGTACTTTCTTGTGATTTGCCACCTGATTTAGAAAAACAAGATGATTGTTTTGAATCTTTACACATTCCAGGTGGTGATTATTTGAAAAATTCTCTTCATTCTTCCACTCTTTTCCCTTCCCTCTCTTGTGATTGCAACGATGATGTGGTATACTCCAACACTAAGTTGGATTCCATACCTTCCATTTTGCAAGCACAAGAGAATTTTCACAATATAACTGGTTCCTTGACTCTTACTGATGGGAGCATCATTGATTTCCTTGGATGTGATAATTACTTGGAGAGTTTGGAACTTAACATGCCCTTAATTCACTTGAAATCTCTCCATCTTGCTATTTTTGGATTGGATGCTGCTATTTGCTTGTCTTCTTTGCAGGCACATTGTTGGAAGGATAGTCAGGAGAGTCAATCTCTACCGTACATTCTTGAACCTCTTCCAATAGATCCTGAACCGCCTCCACCAAGGAAATTCAATAGAGGAGAAGATATTTTTAAAGACCAATGCATGATTCTCATTGGTGATGAGAACTTCTCCTTCAAGCGACTCAAGATACTCTAACAAAGGTTGTCTCTTTCCTCACTTATTTTCTTCCTAATTCATATGATTACTTGGGTTTAATTCTTGTATGAGGAAGATGAGTGCGGGGGAGGGACACAATTCAGTAGAAAAAGTAGAAATAATGTAGTTTAGTAGGTAGAATAAAAAAAAGTTTTTATGAATAACTCACTCTCTTTCTGTGATTGCTCTACCTCTTGTGAACTTGGATATCTTGGTTTTGATGGATCCTTCTGTCTGGGGCTGAATTTCTGGACTCTTGGATTATAATTCTTGGTAGTTAATTTTGGGATGCTGGTTGCATGATTTGGTATTGACCTTTGTGAGATTTTGAGCCTGCATGAATGGAATTCATCTTTTACCATTCTTTCTTTCATGTGTGCATCTGCTCATTATTTGTGTTCTCTAGAACTTGCTCCTTTTCTTTTTGAAGCTACATTTTTCACTTGCGTGCATAAGTATGATGGAAGCTTGTTTTCTTTCTTTCATTTTCCCACTTTGGCCAAATAGTCTTTCCCCTTACATTCAATTTCCTTTGCTAGCCCCTTTGTGCCTTCTTGACTCATTCTTTTCTAAACCACATTACAAGCCTAAGCGTAAAACCATTTTATTCCGCACCTTGAAAATTTATTGAGCATTGGTTTCACCTTGGTTTTGTGTTTAAGTATGGGGGTTGCTCAGGAGTGCAATAGTTTAAGTGTGGGGGGGAGATATTTGATTTTTTCATTGAGATTATGTATATAGTATAGTTTCTCAAAAAAAAAAGGGCTTGAAAAAAAAGAAAAAAGAAAAAGAAAGAAAGAAAGAAAAGAAAAGAAAGAGAGAGAGAGAGAGGAAGCAATGTAAAGAAGGAGAAATAAAAAGAAATGATATTGAGGTGATTTACTATTATTAACTGATGTTCTTTGAATTTCTTGGGTGCTTAGCCTATCATATCCATACTTATTCACACCTTTACCCTAGCCCCATTACAACCTTCAATAACAAGCTCTCTTGATTTTTGCATGCATGTGTTATAAATAGTGGAGAGGTAGAAATTGAGCAAGCCTATGGTAGGACTATTTTCTTGAGTAGAATTTGAGCGATACACTTATTAACCCTATACACTTGAGAGATTGATTGAAGGCATCCCTTGAGAGACCATCTTGTTTGATTAGCATCATTGATTGAGATTGCTAGGATTTGTAATTTGAAATGAAAGAAATTCAGTCTTGATTGGTTGATCTTGAGAAGCTTTGTGACCTTTATTCAATTTTTTTGGCAATTTTTAGAGAGAAGAAGTTTTTCTTTTAGTTTTTCTTTTCTTTTAATTTTGCTCAGGAGTGCAAAAGGATAAGTGTGGGGGAATTTGATGATTGAATATTATTACACTTATTTGTATCTCTTGGTGAATAAATTTAGGAATGTTTGATTGATAAATCATGGATTTTGTTACTTAATTGGGCTTTGAGCTTTTAATTAGATTGAACTCATTTATTATGATTAAATTCCATATTTACAATGATTTAGTATTTTCGCCATAACTTTTGATCTAGATATCCGATTAGCCTGATTCTTCTTTCCTTTTTAGATGATTCAGAGATCTACAATTGTTATGAAGACTTGGAAGACTGATTCGGACAAGAAGATGGACGAAATTGGAGCTAAAGACAGATGCATTTTTCTGGATTTTTATTTTGCCCGAATTTTGTAATAAAAGACTAATCTTTAGAGATTTCCTATTTATTAGAGGTTTCCTATTTTTTAGAGATTTCTTATTTATTAGAGGTTTCCTATTATTAGGGGATTCCTATTTTTGTTTAGTCATCTCTCCTATATAAGGAGGTTAGATGGTGGCTACAAAGACATTCTGACACATTCTCACATATTGTTTTGAGTTGTTTATCATGTTCTTCTTCATCTTTTCTTCTGAGTTTTTCCTAGCCATGCTTGGCTAAGCTTTTGTGGTTGACCCATGGATTGAGGATTCTGTGAATCCAGAGGGCCTGCACTTCAATCGATAACGTAATTTGTTTCTGTTTATTTTAATCGGATCCGATTACGATTGCGGAATGAGTATTAGATTTAATACCCAGATTGATATCCCAAGGACATAAGTTGGACCGGGTTACAGAGAGCGTTGTGCGATCGCACAGCGAGTTCGCCATGAGTTCGATCAAATGCTAGGCGATCGTCTAGTCGAGGGAGTTTTTAGATAAATGCAGAGATTTCGGTTTGTCCAGAATCAATCACAAATTCGATTATTATGTTTTTGCCCGATGAAGGTTATGGAATCCCAATTCTGGGTTAATCGTTTTTAATCTGATTAATCTCATTTTCTTATATTCTATTTTATCTTTGCTTCATTTAAATTACATTTATATTTTAGTTTATTAATTTAAAAATCAAAAACCCAATCCTCCCTTGTTTTCATTTCATTTGCATGACACTTAGATTACTTAGGATTCAATAAAAGGCTCCTCGAAAAGAGATAACGATCCTAGGTTTGCCTATACGCAATCCTTGGTTAATTGTTGATTGTGGACCCCAAGGCTAACGATAAAAGGTCTTCATCATAGACCCACTACTAGATCCATGGTCACGTTCTCCCATTTCCACTTTGGAATCTCCAGACCCTTCAAGAGTCCTCCTAGTCTTTGATGCTCAATTTTTACCTTCTGGCAAGTTAAACATGTAGCCACATAATGAGTTATTTCCTTCTTCATGCCAGACCACCAAAATTGCAATTTCAGATCTCGATACATTTTGACCACCCTAGGATGAATGGTGTATTTGCTTTTATGAGCCTCATCAATAATTTTCTGTCTCAAATCATCTTTAGGTGGCACATAAATTCGTTTCTTGTATCGGATCAATCCGCTAGGTGAGATATCATATTCTGTTGTTTCTCCTCTCTCAATCTTTCCTCGAATGGACTTAGCTAGATCATCTTCCATCTGAGCTTCTCCTATTTCAACACTCAGACTATTCTCTTCTTGGCTAACAAGGAGACTAGCAATGTAGGCTTCATGAGATGTATTCCTACTTGTGAAGATCTGATTTGATAAGTTCAAGTCACGTAAATCTTCTAGCAATTTTCGCTCCTTAATCATCATATATGCAACTTGCACCGTTTTTCTGCTCAATGCATCTGCGACAACATTGTCTTTACCCGGATGGTATTTGATTTCCAGATTATAATCTTTCAGTAATTCCATCCATCTACGCTGCCTCATATTAAGTTATTTCTGATCAAATAGATACTTGAGGCTTTTGTGGTCACAGTATAGCTCAACAGTAGTACCATAAAGATAGTGTCGCCATATTTTCAAAGCAAAGACAATGGCCGCAAGCTCCAGATCATGTGTAGGATAATTTAACTCATGAGGCTTCAACTGACGAGAGGCATACGCTACAACTCTGCCTTGCTGCATCAGGACACATCCCAATCCCTGTAAACTAGCATCGCTGTAGACCACATAGGTCTGGCTCGGATCTGGGATAATCAACACAGGCGCTGTCGTCAGCCTCTCCTTCAGTATCTGGAAGCTCTCCTCAAAACGCTCATCCTACACAAATGCCTGGTTCTTACTCAAGAGCTTCGTCAATGGCAACTCAATCTGGGAAAAATTCTGTATGAATCGGCGGTAATATCCCGCTAGACCGATAAAACTGCGTATTTCTGTAACAATTTCAGGCCTTTTCTAGCTCAATACTGCTTCCACTTTACTAGGGTCTACTGAAACACCATTTTCAGAAACTACGTGGCCCAGAAATTTAACCTCAGAAAGCCAGAACTCACATTTACTGAGTTTAGCATAAAGTTGCTTTTCCCTTAGAATATTCAATAGAAACTGCAGATGATTCTCATGTTCCTCCCTACTCTTTGAATAGATCAAGATGTCATCGATAAATACCACCACAAACTGATCTAGATACGGTCGAAAAATTCTGTTCATGTAATCCATGAAGATAGCAGGAGCATTTGTCAAGCCAAACGACATTACTAGAAACTCATAATGCCCATACCTGGTTCTGAAAGCAGTCTTCGGAATATCCTCAGCTCTAACTCGTAGCTGATGGTACCCCGAATGTAAATCAATCTTTGAAAAGATACAGGAACCAGATAATTGATCTAGCAAGTCATCAATTCTAGGGAGATGATATTTATTTTTCACGGTCACTTTGTTTAGTTCCCGATAATCAATACAAAGTCTCAAACTGCCATCTTTCTTTTTCACGAATAAGACCGGGGCTCCCCAAGGCGAAACACTAGGGCGAATAAACCCCTTTTCAAGTAATTGTTCTATCTGCTTCTTTAACTCAGCCATTTCATTTGGTGCCATGCGGTAGGGTGCTTTAGAAATCGGTCCAGTACCAGGCGCAATGTCAATGGCAAACTCTACCTCTCTCTCTGGCGGTAACCCGCTAATATCGTCAGGAAATACATCAGGAAATTCCCTCACCACCGATATTTCATCCAGAGAAGGTTGTGATTCTGCCTGTACTGAGAAGAAAACTACATACCCTTGGCACCCTTGCTTAATACACTGCTCTTCCTTAGTAATGGTAAGAAAACTAAGACTTGCTTTAGCACTGAGGTTTCGTTGTTAATCAGGACAAATAACCTTTCTATTGCTAAAGTCTAGTACCACATTATTAGCCGTCAACTGGTTTAATCCCAAAATTACATCAATATCATGCAACGGTAAACAAATCAGGTCCACTGTGGACTCATGTCCGTCCACGATCACAATACAGTTTAGACAAACATCAGCAGTTTCAGATTTAACTCCTAATGGAGTAGACACAATCAGATCATAAGGAAATTTGTGAACATTCAAATTCATACGTCTGACACAGTCATAAGCTATGAAAGAGTGACTAGCACCAGAATCAAATAAGGCATGTAATAAACACCCATGAAAATAAATCATACCTTGTAGCAATTCAGGTGATTTACGAGCATCCTCCTGAGTCAAAGCAAATACCCGACTTTGACTCTGGGTCTCCCCTCAGCAGTCCGCTGTGGACAGTCACGACTGATATGCCCTGGCTTACAGCAGACATAACAAATGATTCGTCCCTCACAGTTAGATCCAGGGTGTGGTTTTCCACATTTATTACAGATCTGAGGCTCAACAGGCCTCCTGAAATTTGACTGACCAAATCCAGATTGAAAAGGCTTTTTAGAGCTGCCACGATTCTTATTCCATGGCCCTTTTTCTTTTCTGTGAGGAACTCTCGCGATTAGATTCACTACGGGTTGAAAAGTTCCTAGAAGCATGCAATTCATTCATATTTCTTTCAATAGTACGACATTCCTCAACAACTTGATTAAGTTCACGGTATTTCCGAGCCACTAGTTTTTCTCTGATTTCAAATTTAGATCCACGAATCAATACATCTGCGAGGTTACCCTCAACATCTGGATTTCGGTGATAAGCGGAATACCGAGATAGACGAGTAAATCTCGCATAATAATCCTCAAAGGATTCATCAATTCCCTGCTGAATAGTCAAGAATTCAGATTCATTTGCCATTTGAATTGAGCGAGGGAAATACTGTTCATTGAATTTTCCTCGAAAGATCTCCCAAGTAATAGGGATATTACGAACACGAAGAGTTGTTTCAGTGTTTCTCCACCATCTGTCTGCATCGCCCCCTAATTTATAAATAGCCAACAAAGGCCTTCTATCAACAGGGCATTCTAGAACCTTAAAAATTTTATCTAGACGCAATAACCAATCCTCTGCACCATCGAATCTGCCTCTAAATACCAGAGGTTGATGTTTAGAAAACTGCTTAACCCAGTACTAAGGAGTCTCAGCCTCTCTATTGTTGAATGGCTGATGTTGTTGCTCATCATTATTGTTGTTGTTATCAACAGTTTGTTCTTCTTCATGATCTCGAGCTTTCATTTCATTTATCTCAGCTCGCATTTCTTGGATCCTATTCCCTTGTTCTCTTATTAGACCCATCATTTCTCGCATTAGATTATTACCTTGAGGATTTGGTATTTGTGTCTCTGGCTCTCTTCTAGGCCTTCCTGGTCCTTTCCTTCTTGCCATTTTGAAAATTCAGCTTAACATAAGCAGAAGAAAATTTTATTTTCACAAAATAATATTAAATTATAACCATAACCATGAAATGATCAGCAACCCTTCTGATAACTCACATAATACACCATATCACAACATATCATTAATTCAAGATATCAAAACATTCCTAATTCATATACTGTTCAACATAATTGTACAATCAAGGTGCTTCTTACAAGGCTATCATAATATACTACCATACACCGATAATCAGATCAGGATACCGAAATAAGTCTGCAGAGACTAATACATATTATTTTAAAAGACTTGAAACTCCAAATTCAACCCCTGGTTCATAACATCACTCCTATATTCTCCTAGCCGCGCTCCTTCTACTATAGTACTTCCCAAATCTCACACTTATCTTCTTTCTACTACAATTAACCACCAGTATGTCAGTCTTAGTTTTATTTATCAGTATCATCCAAACCGTGGCTCTGATACCACAATTGTTACACACCTACCGGCCTCGCCCTTTCGGGTAGCGGGTAGTGTGATCCTTTACTTTTATACATTTCTAAATTTTTTTCCCTAGGATAAATTACATCACACATCAGAGTTTAAGCAGCAGAGCACACATCGACTTCGACAATAATATACTGATAAAAATTACGGAGAGATAGATTCTTCCCCGAAGGAAACAAAACATACAGTTTTCCTGATAATGGTGCCTAGACAGGCCAAAATAATAATCTACAGTCATCCAAAGGTCAAAAGAAAAATCCAAAAGAGAGTCACCAACATCCACTACTACACTAGCCCTGCTCCCGAGCCTTACCTCTATCTCTCTGCTCTACTCCAGATGAGCTGCCAAATGGCTTAAAAGGGGCTGGGATTCAAAATTTGAATCCCAGAGTAACTGTTAATCTCATATAAAATGTATAAATAATGCATGTAAGAAAAGCTATAAATAAACAAATACCACATAACATTCAGTATCAAGGCACACAGCCAAATCCAGATTTAGCAGTCCTAATAGCACACAGCACAGACTGCAGTGGTCCTAATAGCACACAGCACAAACCACTAGGCACAGCACACAGCAAAGCCCTTTATGCACACAGCATGTTCCGGTTCCATAGCACTCGGAAATAAATGATAATCAAATGTTTGCAATATATATGGTAAAACATACATACACACGTCGCACAGAGTATATGAGGATTAATGTTACTACCTGGAAGTCGACTACAGATAACAATAACCTTCGTGGTGCAAAATATCACAATTATCCCTAAAATAATAAAATATAAATATAATTAAGTTCACCTCAATGAATATTTTCTTCGGTAAATTAAAATAACCCAATTAATATGTCCATACTCACTAAATTCCTTTTCTTATTAAGGAATTTAATTTGGGCCCATATATTCTTAATTTTCTTCCTAAACCTGAAATTTTGCTGAAATAGAAACCCAACTTCAAAAATTCATAATTAAATCTAGAAAACTATTTTTGGGTTGATTCCAAAGCCCAAATGACCCTTAATATGTCTATGTTCAACCAAAAATACTCATTTGGTCCAGAACAAGTCGAAAATTCATCCATAGTCCAAAATACCCCTGCTGTCCGAAATTAATTCCCAGTTTTCAGGGGCAGTTTTGAAACATTTGTTTCTCTTAGCAAAAAATTCAGAAAAATACAAATCATATACAAAATTAATCCTTGAGATGTCTAATTTCTCCCCGTAAAATTTAATAATTTTTAGAGTCCATTTACTAGGTCAAATATCATGAAGAAGGTGACTGATTCCACAGAAATTTCCAGAAACAGCACTCCAACGTTTTTCACACTTCCATTTGTATTTCCAAAATTATGATCCTAGTTCAACCCCATACAAAATCTCATTTTAAACACTTTAGAACCCTCAAAAATGCCAAAATCAACTCAGATCCTCATCATAATTCAGCTGGACGAAAATCACACTTTAAACACAAATACTCAAGTTTCCATTGTAACACATAACCTAGTCCACACGGGTGGAAAAAAGGCTTTTAAGACCGGACAAAACAGGTATATTAGGACCGGACCAGCGACCAGTCTTGTTCCAGGCGGTATTAAAAGTCTCCCTATTAAGACTAGACTTGTAAACGGTCTTAAAGAGTTTCTTTTAGACCAGACATTTTTAAACCTTCGGTCTTAAAAGTCGTACTAAATAAATCTGAAATATTTTTTGTTCGGTCCTAAAACTCAAACTTTAAGACCGGACAAAAACACGACCGCTCTTAAAAGATCCAAATATTAAGACCGGACAAATATCAATCCGGTCCAAAAGATAGCGGACTCTAAGACCAGAGGACTAATTACCCGGTCTTAAAAGACTGACTTTCAAGACCGGATGTTATAAATGGACCGGTCTTAAAAGACCAACTTTTAAGACCGGCTAATACCTTTAAGAGCGGTCATAGAAGTACATCCAGTCTTAACATTTGAACATTTAAGACCGTCTTATTTATTTGCGGTCTAAATTTTCCCGAATTTTTTCCCTGTTCTGTTTTTCCTGATCATATATATATACACAAATCTACCATCCAAAACAGCACATAAAAGTCGATATACTTTAAGCTACAAGCTATGAACATGAATAAATTGAATTGGGAAAAAGAATACAAATATTATCCACCATGAGTTATGTGGCCTCTTAAGTCTACAACAACTAAAGTAATTTATACAATAAGCTAAGATAACTAATTACAATCACAATGAGTTACAAATACAACACGTAAATCAACATACATGTAGTCCAATATATTATTCACCATGCCTTCATTTGATTCCCACCCAACAACGTAACATGCATCCTCTTTTATAACATGCCCATTTGAATCGGATCCCGCCACAAAACAAAACAAGAACAAATTCATAGTCAATGATGACATTGTTTAATTAAGAACATAGAAGGAATATAATATAGTTAAAACCTTAAAGTTTTCTAAGAATTCTGCATATGAATATTACCTTATGAATTGACTCTTTTATAAAGTGATATCCTCCCATATCCCTTCTTGATGATCATTTCTTATGCCGGGTTCATTATCCGCTTCATCTTCTTCGTTCATGTCCGGTAGACCCCTTGAAAAGGAGTACTCTCGGAAGACCATAATTTGAATGACTTTCCTCATCAATATCAATGACCCTCTTTCCTTGGAGAGCTACATACCACATTTTATTTTCTTGATCGGTGATATAGAACACTTGTTTCACATGGTCTGCCATAATAAAAGGTTCATCTCCAAAACTTCTACTATTGACATCGACTAAATTAAATCCTAGCCGATCGATCTGAACACCATTATTGACATTAACCCACTTGCATTTGAAGATGAGAAATCTAATTTTGACATAGTCCACCTCCCAAATCTCTTCAATAACCCCATAATATGGCATGACTTCCGATTTAGGCCTCTTGTCTTTCGAACTGGAGAAGTGCATAGATTCAGCCTCTAACATAACACCACTGTTCTGGACTATGCTCCTATCATCTAGGGACTTCGTGTAAAATGTATAACGATTGATCACATACAAATTCCAACTTATGACATCAACCTCAGGACCACGTGCTAACCATTGGTATGATTGGAAGATACCACAACACCTTTGCAGGACCCTTATCTGACTTGTACCATGGGGTTTCACATATCGGACAACTCTCCTTCTCTTCAAACTCTTTTCTATACAGTACGCAATCATTCGGGCATGCATGGATCTTTTTTTACTCCATCCCCAGTGGACAAAGTATTTTCTTAGCATCATAGTAGCGATGCGGCAACACATTACTATCCGGAAGCATGTCCTTCAAAGCCTCAAGCAATTCTAAAAAACTCTTGTCGCTCCATCCATGATGTGCCTTCAAGCTTACCAATTTCAATACAACATTCAACAATTGGTATTTTTTACACCCAGGGTATAGCGGTGTCTCTGCATCACTGCACATATTACCATATGTGCGTGATTGCTCAAAAGCCTCTTCTCCTACATCATGGATAATGTCCTCTATGCGATCATCCATATCCGTGTCATTATCATCAAAGGCCACTTCCCCATGTTGAGACCCACTTGACACTTTTTCACCATGCTATACCCATATTGTATAGGTCTTACAAAATCCGTGACAAATTAAATGTGTGTGTATAACTTCAGGACTTAGTCGACTCTTATTCAAACATTCTACACAAGGGCAATAAAATTTCCCCTTATCTTCATGGGCATTTTGCTTAGCAAATTCTATAAATTCCCTCACCCCATTATGATATTCAACACTCGTTCGTAAAGCACTTATCCAACTGTGATCCATAGTAGAATTCCTATATATAGACGAAAATCATTGATCATACATAATCCAAAAAAATTGAAACTTGCATATAAAATAAGCCATCCAAATGCAAATATATGCTCAAACAATCACTTTTACGGAGGAACTTGCCCATTAAATGCATAACAAAGAATCACTTTTGGTCATAAATGCATCACAGTGAATCCAAGAACCAAAATAAATGCAAGACGAGGAAATTAAATGCATGGGATGAAGGTCTTGTGGACTCACCGTAGCATATAAATTCAAATGCGTTTCTCGAGTCTTACTTCTCCTAAGAACGAACGGTGATGTTGCAGACAAGACGGGAAGAGTAACCTAAAAACACTTGTTGGTCAGTTCGGTAGGTCTAAGTGCAAATATAATCTTCAAAAAACAATATTCATTAACAACAGATAATACCCACAAGAACATTTCATCGATTGCGTTAAACCCATGAAAAACACAGAACGATAAGCGGAAAATAATAAAGTTATATAATCGAAACACCTCTTACAGCTTCGTCTATAGACGTTTAGCTAAGGAACCAGAGAGTGATTGTCGAGAGAGGTACGCGAAGCAGCGACGAAGCAACACACAAACACCGAAGTCGGAACCTGAGTAATCACTTTCGGCGCGACAAGAGATTCAGAGTGGGAAATTTAATTTTTCGCTCGACATCGACTCCTTATTTATCTTTTTGGATTTTATTAATACCGGTTAATTTTTAAATGTCCGATCCTAAAGATATAACTAAAGTTTAAGACCGGAGTTTTATAAAATGTCCGGTCCTAAAGTTTTATTAGTCATTTAAGTTTAAGACCGGAGTTTTATAAAACATCCGATCCTAAAATTCAAATACTTTTTAGAACTGTTACTTATAAAATGTCCGGTCTTCACAGCCTTGGTGAATGAATAAAATAAAGGAAATTTTTTTTGGACAAAAAATAAAGGAAAATTATCATCCAAAAGATACAGTCAAAAAGAAAAATACTGGAGAACAGCCAAAAAAAATATCAAAGGGTTATGGGCCTGTTTGGCAAAGCCTCATATGGACTTATAAGTCCATCAAATGGAGTAATAAGTCCATCAAAAAAAATTTGGGTGTTTGGATGAGTAAAAAATCCAATAGGCTTCATGGTCTAATGGGATAATTTTTTGGAAGCTAGATAATGCAGCTTATTATCTCATTAGCTTCAACCCCATCAAAAACAAGTGGGCCCCAATATTATTTGTCTCGTTCTCTCCTCACTTTACCATCCCACCCCGTGCCTGCTTCTCTCTTCTATTCCTCGGCTCCCATTAATTGCTCGGCTCCTCTCTTCTCCGCCTCGCTCTCTCATCCTCGGCAAAATTAATTGCTCGAGATCCTCGCAAGTAGTATATCAAAATGATAAAACCATTCCAGTTCTTGGTTTGGTTAGCATAATGGCCCCAAGAAGTAGACCCCATCCAACTAAAACTCAACCGAAGCCTATGCCTTCCTTCTACTACTGCGACAAGTCCAACCGCTTAGGTGCCAGGTTCAGATGAGAAATTTGGACATCATTAGTAGTAGAAACCATAAAGAGCATGTCCTCCGGCCGATAAGCTTAATTCATTCCGAGTCAATTTTATGTGGTGGCTTCATCTTCATTGAGAAAGAGTTAACTCATTCTACATTTTGCACTCTATTTTTCCCCATCTGATTTCACTTGCATCAGTGCATTCAACGCAAGAAAACTCACGGATGGAGAGACAATTGTTTATGAATGAGTGAAGGAATATTTATGTTGTTCTTGTGTAAATTTATATTTATTTTTAATTTTTTATGCCAAATTATCACATTTTATACAATATATGTGTGTGTATGTGAATTTGATTCATGCCCTTTTCAGTCATTTTTTATCTCATCCATATTTTTAAAAGCTATGCCAAACAAGTGCCCATTAGAAACATAAGCCACTTCTACCATTGCTATCCCAAACACAAATCACATTAGAAAAAGTCCATCAGAAAATAAGTTCATCAAGAAAAGTCCATCAGAAACATAAGCCACTTCTCCCACAGCTATCCCAAACGGGCCCTATGTTCTTAATGTGGTCTTACATTACTGGAGAATGAGCAAGTTCCTGTCTTAGTTGCTCCAGCCTCAATATGAATCTCTCATTAGAGGAAAGCGGAGAGGGGTCAGAGGTAGGCGCGTTGAGGCCAACTGTAACATCCCGACTTTTCACAAGCAGTATAAATTTTTTTTTTAAAACATCATTTCAAAATGATCAGAGTAGTGCACCAGAGCGATTGAGTAACTGATATATATATTAAAATACCCATGGTAGCATGTCTTGCTGTTTAAACAGCGGTACAAGAGTGTTTCAAAAGTATAACAACAATACAATGGATGTAGGGTTAAAGCACAATGAGGAATGTACATAATCAGATATGCACGCCGTAACAATACAATCGAGATGTAAGGTTAAGGCATAATGGATAGTGATACAATCGGATGTATGACATGACAGAGAATAATACGATCGGATGTATAATGCATAACAAGATAAATCGAAGTATGAGACAACAAGATAATCGTAGTACAAACAAAAGTACAATCGTAGTACACACATGACGAGGAAACACACATATTCATACAATAACCATCGAGTTAGTGTTACAAGACGCGAACGTACCTTCGTTGACGGACACGATATTTCTAGCACGTTTTACGGAAAATCGTGAAATCTCCAACAACGGCTCGTCGGGCAGCCGTAACGGCAGCAAATTAGGATTTCGACGTCCTATAAGAGTAATATCACTTCCATTAGTGATTTGATACAATAATCGGCATTTTAGGTAAAAATTACCATTTTGCCCTTCTACCCCTAATTGGCGGAATTTCGCCAAGACTTCGTTACTCGACAAATTTTCTTCCCGAAATTTTGCGAACTTCGACGCAACTATGATTTTCGAAAATATTGACTAAAATAGTCCTATCATATGATATCTAATCATAAAAATAAAGACTACTCTAGCTTTACTAACTACGAAAGAACTACGAAAGCTTAAAGCTCATGCGGAAAACTTACCCAGAGCTTCGCTACAGATTTCCCCAGAGCTCCTCTCTCTTCTTTCTCTCTCTATTTTCGGTTTTTGCTCAAAGGAAGTGGTGTGAAATTTCCAAAGGAGCAAGGTCCTATTTATAGAGGATTTTGTGCTACTATTCACACTTTACCGGATGAATTCTACTAGATCGGATCGCACACGATTAGGTGGCACAATCTTGGCCATCCAACCCTTTCTCTTTCCTCCATATGACATCATCCCCATGATGTCATCCATGTACTTTGATGATGTCACTTACTTCTTCAAGAAGTTTTATACCGATAAAGTCTCCGATCGGTGTCCGAAACGCGTAATCTCGGGAAATCTCAAAATTCTGGTTAACTAGCTTTGAAGACCTTCTCTTCCATACTAGAAATGTCTATTCCAACTATTTTTCTGACTCTGCCTAGGCCATTTCCGGATTGACGGAAGTTTTCTCAAAACGTGTCCGAACGTGTCCTAGGTTTCAAACGAAAATCCGAAGTTCCACTTATAGACATAGATGCACTGATTTCAAATATGTCCATAAAAATTCCCAATTCTTTCTCAGTTGTCACAACTCTAATTTTGAAGTCTTTACTTCCAACCTGACTATCTGCCATTTTCTCAGAATTTCCCTATTTCGTCTTATTAGGAAAAAGCCCTATCGGCTTCAGAATTAACTTCCGTGAGAGTTTAATGGAAGATAATAACTCACTGATCCATATTTTGTCTTGACTTTGGAAATCCTATTCCTACATCTCTAGATAGGATCCGTTTCCTAATTCCCATTTTACTATTCACCCTTTTTCACTTTAATTAATTATATTATATTTTAATTGCAAGTTGCAAACTTATATACATATATATATATTTTTTGTTTTTCTCTTTTTTCCTTTTCATTATTTTTTTTTCCTCTGCCCTTGATTTTCTTTTTTTTTTATTAATTAATTATTTAATTAAATAATTATTTTCACATAATTTTTACAAAATTTTCCTATTGGTCAATTCTTGCATTTAGGCTTAAAAATACCTAAACTCATCCTTTTTCCTTCAAATTTTCCAATTAATTAGCCAATATATTTATGCTAATTTTTAGCTATTTATCACTAATTTTGGAGCTTTACATAATTATCTCTCGAATTTCCTTTGCTTAAACTTAAGTAATTAGCCAAGAATTACCTAATTACTTAATTATCACTTGTTGATAATTTTGGGGTATTTTGGTCATTTTGGCACTTTGGCCCCCTTAAATTCCTTAATTCAAATTTCGGGGTATTACACCAACAGGTTGGAGTGGGGGAGCACGAACCTCTGCATGGTCTGAAGGCTGGAGGGAGCTGGCAATCTCAGGACAGGGTCGGCAGAAGGGTCGAGGGGGGTGCGAAAATCTCTTCATCATCGGAAATAACAATGGGTCTAACGACCCGAGACCCTTCGGCCCTAATAGGACGCACTTTCGCTGGAGGAGGCGCACCGTATAACGATCTAACCATGTCACGAGCTTGAGGTGTAAGAGTACCCCTACGAGTAGTTTGCTTGTATCTAACCATGGTTTCAGACTTTGAGCAGTTAGGGCAGAGAGCTAGGTAGTGAGGAGTTACAAGGTAGTGAGGAGTGAATAAAGACAGAGAGTTCTTGTGAGGAGTTAATAAGGACAGAGAGCAGGAGAGATATGCATCTGATAGTGAGGAGTTCGTGTGAGGAATTAAAAACTCATTTTTTAATTCAATTACTTTTAATACCGTCTTTTTATCATTTATCCGGTGCTAAAAATCAGTTTTTAATTCAATTACTTTTAAGACTGTCTTTTTATCATTTATCCGGTCCTAAAAATCATTTTTTTCAATTCAATTACTTTTAAGACCGATATTTTATCATGTATCAGGTCCTAAAAATCATTTATCTTTTTATTTTCAATGTATTTTTTTCGAGTAAGAATTTTTTGTTAAAAAATATTACTTTTAAGAACGGATTTTTTAGAGTATCCGGTATTAAGAGTTCATTCTTTTCAAAATACTCAGATAGCAGAGTTCCTTCCCTATGTTGAAATGAATGATTCAGTCTCTTCGGCTTCCACATAAACTTCCCAACTAGGCGTCTCCTCGTATTCTGATGAACTATTCGTCTCCTCGTTAGTATTTCCGTCGTTTCACATTGTTCAGGATGGTTCTCTATTTAAACCCGTTGTTACTTTACTTTCTTCTCATTCATCTCCATCTCCTCCTACAACCTCCACCGTAATGGCTCCTCCACCACGACGAGGTCCTCCTTGCCTCGAACCCGAACTTCGGCGAGATGCTTTGAAGACTGATAGCCCGTGTCGATCATATAGACCGACGCTTGGGCCAACTGCTTTCAGTCTATCACACCGTCAACAACAAGTTAACGCGTGACTCGACGCCAATGACGTTGAGTACCATACCTCTGATGACGAAAAAATTGTTTACCTTATTCGAATAAAAACACACAGAGTGACGATTCTTCTCAAGTTTGGACCATCGTTGTCGTCGATCTTACTTACCCTAGTGTGAACATTTTTCAGTGTCCTTTTCGTTATCTTCTTCCTTTTTCCGAAAAAAATAAAAGGGACACCGATGATGATCTTCACATCCAGGTTAAGTAAAAACGAGGACAACGAAGCACAAAGCTTGAGAAGAACGCCAGAAACGAGGTTGTCTTGAACCCTAATGATTTGTCTGAAAACCAAGTCACCAACTCTATTTAAAGGAAGACTATTAGGATCAGACATTAAACAAATCCACGGTCCTAAAAGTTAAGCCATACTTTAAAAATAAACGAAAATTTGAAGTTAGGAGTGGACAATTAATAAATATTTGGTCCTAAAAGTTTCGGCAATATTAAAATAAACGAAGACTTTTAAGACCTGACTCCTAACAAATACACGGTCCTAAAAGTCTAGCCATATTCTTTGGAATTTTACGAAGACTTTTAGGACCGGATATGTGACATAGACTTTTAGGACCGGATATTTGACAAATATACGGTCTTAAAATGGACGAAGACCTTTAGGACCGGACTTTTAACAAATATACGGTCCTAAAAGTCGCGAATACTTTTCAGAGTCTCTTATGGCTCATTAAAACATCCGCCTGTACCTCAAATTTCAAGCACTAAATAGCTTTATCCACCATCACATTCATTCAGAAACACAAAATGGACACACACAAATTGTTCCAAAAAATAAACAAATTTATTATTGAATTACATTGCCTTATATTTACAAATGAATGAATTAGTGGAAAAAATAAACAAATGTATGTACAGAAGGATATTGTTGCAACAGCATATATTATTTACAAATGAATTAATTTAGGACATTAATTATTGTCCTGACTTGGCTTTTCTAAGACCTGTTTATACAGATATTCACAAAACACATCTCGTATGTGCTCCACTTCATCATCAGAAAATGGCTTTGCACAGGCAAACCTCTGTAACATCAAAGACAAAAACAGAAATAACATATTACGTGCATATTTCATATGTAACATTAAGCCAGTGACTGAATTCAGCCAGAACATTTACCGTTGCACCGATTTTAGTCCTTTTGATGAGGACATAGGAGGCGGCATGACCAAGGCAACAAACTTGGAGGAATAAGCCTCAAGGGATATGCATGAAGGCTTCATTTTATTACTTGGCTCAAATTATGCACTTAGTTTTAGTCTTCTTACTTTTAGTTATATTTTTGTAATAAGGCTTATTGGGCTTTGTGTGTAAGTATAATTAGGTTAAACTCAATATGGATGTTGTCCACTATATAAGGGAACACCATAGCCTCTTTGAGGGACGGCAGAATTAAGAGTTAACCTTTTTGGTGAGAGACTAGCTTCTCTAGGGTTCTTTTGAGAATCTCTAAACTTATCAAGGGCAACAATCCTTGTGGCGTTCTTCGGCTTATCAATTCTTTGGAATTGTGGCGCCTACCTATTATCCAGTTTTCGTTCTATATTTCTTGGTTTTGTATCTCCATATTCCCATGTCCGTTTTCGGTGTTTCTTGAGCCAAACTCGTGTTTCGGAACGTCATCTTTCACCTCGTTGTAGAATCGCTCAAATCCGACGTCTGTAGCGTTAAATACATTCTGTTCTTTCAGGACGCGTTTGGAGGCTGAATTTTCGGTGCGAATTTCAATCCTTGTCGATCCAATCGTCCCTTTCTTTCGGGAATCATATCATGTGGTATCAGAGCTCTTGGTTCTAGGATTGGAATTGGGTTTTCTTGGGTAATTTGTTCTTTCAATCTTCTCTTTTTTGTTTCTTTCAATTTCTTGTTCAGTTCACATATTTCTGCACTTTGTTCTTGGTGTTCATTCCTTGTTCATCATTGTTCTTGAATTTTAATCCTTTCAATTCATGTTTCTTGAGTAGTATGTTGTTAGTGTGTTAAGTAATAGCTCAATTTGTGGGGAATTATACCTAATTTAGTTCTGAATTAGTCAATTTCAAAGTTTGATTCCAAAATCACAAATTCATTTTGTTGAAGAATCAGGTGTTAAAAAAAAGAAAAAAAAAGAGGAAAAAAAAGGACAGCACCTTGCTATTCAATTATGTTAACACTACTACTTGTGAATCAAGTCCAAAGTGTCTTCTTTGAATAGTTCCTCCAAATTGTTTTGGTTTTCTTTGTCTTGTCTTCTTTGACATCTTTTCCAATTTCTATTGTGAGTCACCGCCAATTCTTGAGTTTGGGATTGTACTCTTGAGTGTTCTTGGAGATTCTGTTAAGAACTTAAAGAGAGCTATTGAGTGGTAAAAGGTAAGAGAGCACACTACACAAAAGCCTTATAGAGTGCAACAAACACGAGTGACACATTTTTAAGAGTGTAAACACGTGAGCGAGTGGTGAGGTCCTATTACTTTTATTCTTGTTCTTTTCCTTGAATTATGGTAGGAGCAGGTGGTGAAGGTGATAATAGATTGCTAATTGAAGCCATTACAACTCAAATGCAAAGGATGATGAGGGAACACACAGAGGAGTTATATGAGAGAATTGAGAGAATAGAAAATCAAGGGAATTATGATGAAGATAGACAGAGAGGGAGGAATGAAAGAAGGAGAAGAAGAGGTAATGAGAATGATGCTAGAGATGATAGAATTAAGGGAGTGAAGCTTAATATACCAGCTTTTAAAGGGAAAAGTGATCCGGAGGCCTATTTAGAGTGGGAAATGAAGATTGAGCACTTATTTGCATGTCACAATTATACCGAAGAGAAGAAAATGAAGGTGGCAGCCATGGAGTTTAGTGATTATGCTCTCATTTGGTGGGACCAATTGCAAAGGGAGAGGGTGAGATATGAAGAACCATTGGTGGATAGTTGGGTGGAGATGAAAAGGCTAATGAGAAGAAGATTTGTTCCTTCCCATTATCATCGAGACCTTCACAATAAACTTCAAAGGCTCACACAAGGTAACAATAATGTAGATGAGTATTATAAAGAGATGGTGTCCTTGATTAGAGCAAATATTAGTGAAGAACGGGAGGCTACTATGGCACGTTTCTTGCATGGGCTGAATAGTGATATAAGGGATGTTGTGGAGTTGCAAAATTATGTGGAGTTGGAGGATTTAGTGCAACAAGCTAGTAAGGTAGAACAACAACTCAAGAGAAAGGGTGTCATGAGGAAAAACTCTTCAAATTTTAATTCTTCAAGCTGGAAGGATAAAAATAAGAAGGAGGGAGGTACTTCATCAAGCAATCCCACTGCTACATCTCAAAGGACTCAAACTAAATCCAATGAGATCCCTAAAAAGACAAGGAGTAGTGAAATAAAATGCTTCAAGTGTTTGGGGAGAGGTCACATAGCTTCAGAATGTCCAACTAAGACTATGTTACTTAAAGAGGATGGAGAGCTTACTAGTGATTCTTCTTCAGATTCTGCCTCACACGATGATGATGATGAAGAAATAATTCCAGAAGGAGATTTGTTTATGGTAAGAAGGATGTTGGGTAGCCAAGCAAAAGACATGGATGATAGTCAAAGAGAGAACATCTTTCATTCTAGATGCCTTATCCAAGGGAATGTATGTTCTTTAATTATTGATGGAGGGAGTTGTACCAATGTTGCAAGTGCTAGAATGGTGTCTAAATTGGGCATGGAAACCAAACCTCACCCGCTGCCATACAAGCTTCAATGGCTTAGTGAGGATGGTGAAGTGACCGTAAGCAAACAAGTGGAGGTGAACTTCTCCGTAGGGAAGTATGATGATACAGTTTTATGTGATGTGGTACCAATGGAGGCTTGTCATTTGCTTCTTGGGAGACCTTGGCAATATGATAAGAAAGTTATGCATGATGGTTGCACCAACAGTTCTCTTTTGTACATAAAGGACGCAAGACTATTCTTGCACCTTTGACACCAAGAGAAGTTAGTGAGAATAATTTTAAAATGAGAGAAAAAAGAAAGCAAGAGAGTAAAGAGAGTGGAAGAGAGCAAGAAAAAAAAGGATAAAAAGAGAGAAAAGCACCAAACTTGTTTATAAAAGAAAAAGAGGTGAAAAAGGCAATGCATTTGAAAAAGCCAATGCTTTTGCTTTTGAGTAAAGAGAATAATTTTGCATATGCATGTCCTACTAACTCTCTTCCAAATGAGGTTTCTAATATCTTGCAGGAATTTAAAGATGTTTTTCCTAAAGAGGTACCTCATGGACTACCAACTCTAAGAGGCATAGAACATCAAATTGATCTCATTCCAGGAGCTTCATTGCCTAACAGGCCAGCCAATAGGAGTAACCCCCAAGATACCAAGGAGATTCAAAGACAAGTTGGAGACTTGATGCAAAAAGGTAACTCTGTGTTTCAGCATAAAGATGGTAAGGGTAAGGCTGAATATGTGCAGAAACTACATGAGAAGGTAAAGGAAAACATTGAAAAAAACGTAGAGAGTTACGTCAAACAAGCGAACAAAGGAAGGAAAATGGTAGTGTTTGAGCCAGGAGGAGAGGATTAAAATTTGAGGACAAATTCTTCTGAAGAAGGAGGGAATGATGAGGACATAGGAGGCGGCATGACCAAGGCAACAAACTTGGAGGAATAAGCCTCAAGGGATATGCATGAAGGCTTCATGCATATTGGGCTTTGTTTTATTCTTCTTACTTTTAGTTTTATTCTTCTTACTTTTAGTTATATTTTTGTAATAAGGCTTATTGGGCTTTGTGTGTAAGCATAATTAAGTTAAACTCAATATGGATGTTGTCCACTATATAAGGGAACACCATAGCCTCTTTGAGGCACGACAGAATTAAGAGTTAACCTTTTTGGTGAGAGACTAGCTTCTCTAGGGTTCTTTTGAGAATCTTTGAACTTATCAAGGGCAACAATCCTTGTGGCGTTCTTCGGCTTATCAATTCTTTGGAATTGTGGCGCCTACCTATAATCCAGTTTTCGTTCTATATTTCTTGGTTTCGTATCTCTAGATTTCCTTATCCGTTTTCGGTGTTTCTTGAGTCAAAGCCGCGTTTCGGAAAGCCATCTTTCTCCTCGTTTTGGAATCACTAAAATCCGAGGTCTGTAGCGTGAGATACACTGGGTTCTTATCCGGACGCGTTGCAGGTTGAATTTTCGGTGCGAATTCCATTCCTTGTCGATCCAATCATCCCTTTCTTGCGAGAATCATATCACCTTTCATCCGTCACAATATCATATATGTGTTTCATGACGTACGGGCCCCATAAGTTCGATTCTGGCGGTTGCCGACAGGTCTAAAAATAACAATAAATATATATAAGAGCATATATAGCTTACTGACCAAGTTCACAAGGCAGTTATGCCAGTGTCCAAATATGTACTAACCTTTGGTTGGAACCATTTAGGATCTTTGAGCTCATACCCATACTTTTTTTTACCTCCATTTGGAAGGTGCTCATGGCACTATCATCAAAATCAAAAATTTATCATTAATGTTCACTGAAAATTCACAGTAGAGATTTCAGACAAGACAATCAAAATGACATGCTTACTTGGTGACAATCTGCTTCAACGTAGGCTCTGGATCACCGTGAATGGAGCATAAGAAGATAGTTGTGTGCGCCTCCATGTTCATGACGACCAACTGCCAGTGGTGGCTGAAAATTCACAGCAGTAAAGTACTCAGTGATATATATAGCAGAATTAAGTGAATTATATTGCATACAAGAATTGTGATATGTACCCGAGCTAGTATGGAAACAAGTAGATCTTTCTTGGCACTTCACACAACCTCTTTGATATGTACTGCTGTCTCAAATCCGAGGTGTTGTACTTGCATAGACCGGGCACAAGGATCCAAAATCATCGATTCGCCTGTTGAACCAGTTTCTCATGCATGCAACTACAAGAATGACATCGATTAGGGAATTAGTATATATGTATGTGTGTCTAAACGATGCATTTAAATTATGTAATCAAGGAAGAAGATACTTACTTCATAAACATTTGAACAATTCCACTAGTAACCTGCTGTCCAGGAAGCAGCATGGACTCTACATCGGCATTATCAATGTAAACCGGTTCAAGATGAGGGAGGCCTACAACTTCATTGATAGGCCACGATTTATCTTTAAACCATCTGTTGGCTACCAAATCGGATATTTTTCCTTGGCCGTCAAGTTAGCAGTAGGGGATGGAACTTGAGGAGGGGGTGAAGCTTGATGAGGGGGTGGAGCTTGAGGAGGGGATGAAGCTTGATGAGGGGATGGAGCTTGACGAGGGGATGGAGCTTGACGAGGAGTAGAGACATCTACAAGCTTCATTGGCCAAGAGATGAAGGTTCCCTTGACATCACTCACAATCTTCAGCTCATCAATTGGGAGAGGGACAGGTGCATCAAAGATCACCTCTTCAACTGACAATCTGACTTCATCATCATCCATTTGTTGGTGGTGTACAGTTGATCCCAAGTTGTGGACAGTCCCTTTAGCAACCAATTGGCTATGACTATCACTATCCTCCACATACAGATGACAAGGTTGCTCGATCGTCCAACAATGCAGCTCCTCTAGTGCTCTCTGCTTTGCATAGGTGCAGCTGAAGGTGTCAAGGGATCCACACTGCTCTCTGGCCGAGAGCTCAAGAGAAACTTCATTTTCTCCATCTCCTCCTTTATCTTGCTCATCTCAGATTGAAACATTACCCTCAATGTAGCTTCTTTGGCCGCTGATTCCTTATTTAATTTGGCAACCGTCTGATCCATCTCCTCCCGGGTAACCACACTTTGTCTGTGGCGTTTGG
Organism: Acacia pycnantha; assembly: GCA_025563575.1. Lineage (NCBI taxonomy): Eukaryota > Viridiplantae > Streptophyta > Magnoliopsida > Fabales > Fabaceae > Acacia > Acacia pycnantha. The sequence continues at coordinate 143,762 of JAMWYP010000001.1, forward strand.
ATTTACCAAAGTATTTCTTTAGGCCTACCCGTCCTCCAATCCCCCTTACACGCCCCGAGTGATATGCTTTTCCGGTCGCAACGGTCAGAACATCATTCCTCCCGTCCGACGCAAAAGATCCCTCTGCCTCTTTATTTTTAAGATCTTCCTGTAAGATACAGATAACGAGAAGCTTAGTAATGAAACATGTTTAGTAAGTAAAAAATAACAATATCGATACTTACAATTCGTTCAGCAACTACACGAGTTTGTTCACTCGTGTAGGCGCCGCTTGGCTTTTGCCGAATATACAACCACAACTCCTCGCGACGTATTGGAGATGGCTGGTCAACTACCGCAGAAGGATTGGATTCAGCTTCATCTTCCAATCTCTTCCGCTTTTGCCATCAAATATTTTTCGCCTTTTCATATCCGCGCGAGAAGCCCCGTATGGGCAATCATTCTTTCTCCCGATCTCTTGGTATTTTTTCCTTCTTTTCGTGAATCAGGATTGAAAACAACTATCAATTATGAATTCCAGACATGACACTAACAGAAATTAGAGAACTTCTGCTTGATATGAACGTCAAACATTAGTCAAATTCACTTCATCAAGTTTCAACATTTTACTTAAGGAAGATGTAGCATTGTAGAAGAAATTGGGAGAACCAAAGGAAAGGGAGTTGCAGAATTGCTGCCAACTCAGTCAATTCATTCATTCATCATAATTGGTTCCTACGCACATATTAGAATAACTAATTAAATACTTGCACCGAAACCATTACACAGTTAACATACTAACTAACTAATGACAACGTCTAACCATATTACACAGTTTACATATCAGACTTGCATGGAATTAGGACATGCTCCTCTGATGCAAGACAAAGGCAGGAAATGTATAATTATATTCACACACCAAACCATTTAACTAACAGGATTAGATGTACACAATAACATTCACATATCCGCACAGGTTAATAAGCAAACAAAAGTGTAAACAAAACTAAATATAAACTCACTGAGCTTCGAGTGGTTCGCTGAACAAATTGTTGCCAAATTTGTTCATCATTAAATTTGTACTTGTGCCAAGGTTTATGGTCAGGCTTCACCTCAGCAAAAATATACGTGTTAGCTATAAAGGTCTTAAACTTCCTGAACCACTCAGCACAATAAGACAATGTTGAGTCTTTCAACTTCTCAGAGTCAAGGACGGTGTATGCAAGCCGGATAGTGTCCCAAATAGGATCCTTTATTGTGCTTTGGTCCACATTTTTCCACTCATCTGTCAAGATGCTAACCTTGTTGCGTACTAGAGCGCCGACAAAACTAGTATATGTGGTTTTATTAGGACCGACAGGTTGCAAATTTTCATCAAACTGAATCTGGAGCTTCGTCCCAGAATTCCGACTAAGGGAAACATACATCATTCGTGTGCCGCTTCTACCACGGCGTTCACGGCGCTGAGGAGGCTCATTGTGAGATGAAGAGGGTTCGTTCTGACCCACACCAGTCAAACCAGTATCTGGAGTTCCAAGAACACGACTGGAAACATTTCCACCGTCCATTTTCAAGACAGTAAGAGAGGAATGCCTGAGCAAATGAAGGAGTAACAGAGGCTAACGGTACGTGGGGCGAGGAAGAGAGGTAATGCAACAGGAAGGGTTTCGCAACGTGAACATGGGTTCGTTCTTCAGTGAGAGTGACAAAAGCTTCTGCGCGAAGAAACATATATTTGGCGCCTCATTTTTAAGACCGGACAAATGAGTATATACAGTCTTAAAAAGTTAACCTTTAAGACCGGTCTTTCTAAAACTCCGGTCTTAAAATTAATTATTTTTTATTTAAACTTTAGTACCGGCCATATTTTAAGTCCAGTCTTAAAAGTCTAACTTTTAAGACTTTTAAGACCGGGGGTTATAAATGTTCGGTCTTAAAACTTTAATACATTTATATTTAAATTTTTCCGTATTATTTTGGAGTGTAGAAAATATAAGTGGCTGAATGAGATTTCTCCATAAAGTAATTGATATTTCAATTTTTTTAATAACATTTTTAAGACCGGTTGTTATTTTAACAGGTCTCGATAAGACCTATGAAAAAAGGATCTAGTATAAGAAGTTCTTTATATTTACAAATCTGCCACCGGTCATAGCTTTAGGACCGGTCCTTCGATAGTCCGGTCTAAATGTGGCGGTCTTAAAGCCCTTTATTGTATAAGAAGTTCTTTTTATTTACAAAACTGCCACCGGTCACACCTTTAAGACCGGGGCGTCGATGATCCGCTATAAATGAGGCGGTCTTAAAGCCTTTTTTTGCACTAGTGCCATAATCATTTCTAATTTGTTGTTTGAACCCTTAATCATACACTAACCCCATCTAAGAATTTGGGCAGCAACTCCCCATACATTTAGGGTTTCCAACATTTCAAGAAAGAAAATACCACCCCAAATCAATTCACCAACACAAATCCATTCCAAGGAGGTTCAAGAATCACTAACCTTGGCTTGACCTTTGAGGTTCTTGTAATTTCTTCTTCCTTGTTTATCAAAATTTTCGACCTCCCCTTCATGAACACCATAAGAAGACAGATTTTTGGGGTCAAGGAGAGTTGCAAAAGGGGGCTTAGAAGAGATGGAAGAGATTACATGAGATTTACCTATTAGATTCTTGAGTTTTCCCTTCTTATTTTCTCCAAGAAATTTTCCTCTCTTCCTCTTCTCCTTTTTCTGCGTTGGCCGAAACTAATGGGGGAAGAAGAATTGGATTATTGTCAATAAAAAGGGTCCGGTTCGGCAGATGAAAGAAGGGAAAAAAATTAACCTCCAACTATCTCAATATTTACCAATTTGCCATCATGTTAAAATCCAACCACCTAGTTACATGTGTTGGCCATTTTCTTTTTCTTTTCTTTTTTTTCCTCTTAGTTTGGGCCAAAAATTTAAGCCTCTCTTAGGATGATTTTAGCCCACTTTGTTAACTTGTAACCCATGCTCATGTACCCATAAATTCTAAATAATTATGGGACATACGGCACAATTTTGTGGAAATTGAAATTTTAACATTGCTTCAATTTTTCACTTAATTCCTAATAATACTCATGCAACTTCTTCTCATCCCTCTTTGGCCAAATATATTACACATAAACAAGTTATTCCATGACCACATCTTAATCTTATTCTGATTATTTCACGCAACAACCTATATTCATTAACACAACTTCATAAAAATATCCATATATGCAAATGAATCCACATGAGGCACATGAAAAATGGGGATGTTACAGCCTTCGACTTTGTAGGTCCAGTAATGGCTTGCTTTGTCTAAAATGTGAAACAATAAAGACCAATAGTAATGGCTTGTTGGTAGTAAAAAGTTCAATTTTATTGTGGAACCCGCCAACTAGAGAAACAGGTTTTATGGCGCCCATAACTATCGTTGACGGTAGATTAGATATAGGATTTGGGTTCAGTCCTATTGTTAATGATTATAAGATTGTGCTAATTTATGGGCATTTTAGACAGAATCAGATTGTGTTTCGAGTTAAAGTGTTTTCGTTATGTACAAGATTGTGGAAAGAAATAGAATTTGGTAACTTGAAGGAAATACGTGTTGTTGCTGATCCTGTTAGTGCTAATGGACATGTGTTTTGGTTAGGGTTTAAGGCGGGCCTGGGCGCAGATAGTCATAATTCCCGAGAAGTTTCATTTGACATAGCAAACGAAGTGTTATCATTGATGCCAATGCCTGCTGAGGATGATAGTGATGAAATGCAAAGTGAGGTTCTTTCTGTGCATGAGAACAATCTTGCCATGCTTTGGGTCAAATTTTCCACAGAAGATATATACTGCATTAAATTGTGGGTGATGGATGAAGGTTCAGGTACTTTCGAGGAGAGATGGAGTTGGACTAACACATACTACAGTGGCCATTGTTATACGTTATGCCCTCTTGCTATTTAGGGAAATGAAATCATCTGCAAACCTGAATTTTACGATGAATTTGTTGAAAATCAATATGGATCTCTACCTGAAGGCGAAGAGGATACTAAACCTCTATACCTGTACAATCTAGATAGTAGTGAATTTAAGATATTAGATATTAGTGACTGTGGCGGTCTCTCTGGCACAATGATTCATAGTTATGTTGAAAGCCTTGTATCAATCAGCAATTTCCATGTTGATAATCCTTGATAAGTGTAATGGATGCTACAATCATTTACTTAAATCAGAAAGTGATTAGTATAAGATTGTGTTTGAAGTTAAAACTCTCTCAATCACAGTTGTCTCCTTTTACTGATATCTTACTACTGCAGTTGTCACCATCATCGTTAAGAAATGAAATATTGCTTGTACACTTCTTTTTAAGGCATTTCCAATGCTATGTCAATATTTCTAATGTGTTTACTTTGTTTTTATACTGTTAAATTGAATATTTGAATGAATTTTTGGGACATTGTTATGAGTAATTAACTTGGAATAAAATTGAAGCTAGCTTTTATCATAGAGATCTTCCCTATTTTAAAAACCTTAACATGCCTCTCTAGATTGTCATAGACAGATTAACTATTTTCAGCGATCGTTTAAAGTGATTTTTTTTAAAAAAAATATTATATAGACGACCGTTTTAATATTAACCAACATTTAAAACAAATTATAAATGACCATTGTATAAATAGTCGTAAGAAACTGTCGTTTTAATACATTTATTTCAACGACATTTTTTTGAAAACAGTCTTTGCCACTACTATCATCATTTGTTTATTAATTATTATTATATACCATAACCTGTACTTCAAATAGACGATGGTTTTAATATTAACGCACGTGACATGTGCAAAAGTATAATTACTAACCTGTAACATGTGCTTCATAGTTTATATAAAACAATTGCATAAACATCAACACAGAATGGAGGAATAACTTATCATTGATAATCAATTAATCATAAACGTAATAGATGCTGAAAGGTAGGAGGTCACATCATTGAAGGTGGAAGTGGAGGACGATGTGGGTTTTAAAGTGGGCTCTGCATAGAAGTAAACTTTCTTCTCTCCTTAGTTGGTGGAGGTAATTAATCACGGATGAGATGATACTATTTTTTGAGTTTAAACTACAATCAAACAAAAACAAATGAATGATATTGAAAAAAAGAGGTTGAAGAAACGAGGATCATTGTTGTTGCATTAATGGCAAGGTCACAGTCGTATGACCACAAGGACGAAGTGTATCTAAATATGCAGTGAAGATCGTCGCATTGAGTCCAAATCCATGTTCACAAATCTCTTCAAGCTTCATAAAATTTTCTTGCCACAACCATATCCATAGATCTTCATCTCTATGGCGAAAACTAACCGATCCCCATTTATAACAATGAATTCTGTTATGATAATATGATCTTCTTTCACTCCTATTGCTTTTGCACAATCACATCGGTTTTGGAATCACAAGAGTAGGAAAGTAAGGAGAACTTGTCAAATTACTTCCACATTAAGCTTTTAAAAAATCAAAACAATAATTTTTCTTTTTTAAATCGGAAAGTGAGTGACAAGATAAAATTTGATGGAAAGATTAATTTTCATTGACAATCTTATTATTTAAAACTATTGAATTATTACTTATTGAAATATCTAAAACATGCAATTCAGAAGGATCATGTGAAGTGAAAAGCTAATTACCAATCTCCAAACAATTAACACATGTCATATTTCCTTTACATGCATAAACAAACAAATGAATGTGTGGAAGCATGTTGACTGAGTTTGCCAACCGTAAAGCATCTAAATAAAAGTAATAACTTCTAAAATGAACAAAGAACAGGCAATTGAAGTATTAAATTTATCTAATAATCAATTTTTTTTTATTTTACCCATATTTAAATAAAAAACTTTCATATTTATATTACATATTCTCTCACAGATAATTATTTCAAAATAGATTAATATTGAAAAACTAAATATCCTATCAAGTACTTAGTAATAAGTCCAAGAAAAAAAAGTACTTAGTAATAAGCATTGTAGAGTAATAATTATGAGAAGTAGTAGTATGATTCAAAAGTAGCTAGGCCAAGGTTACCACAACAACAAGATAATCAATTCAAAGTTTCATATACAGCAAGGATTGATAATGTCTATGATAAACTGGAGTCTCAGAAGTTGTCCTCCATGAAGATTCACTAATCACACCCACACACACATATATTCCAAACCTAAACATGTCCATGAAACATTTGAAACACCAGTCTTTCACTAATTCCTTTTCAAAAATTTAAAACTAGCCTTGATAGATTGAGAGCCTTTAGAAATCTCTACCAGCATCAAATGCAATTAGTTGATCTAACTTGTTTCTTTACCCTCCAATTCTTGAAGAACTTCCGGTTGTAAATCAAATTGAAGCAGTAGTTAAGGATAAGGGAAACAGAAGAATATGGATAATACTTTTCAAAAGGAAAAACTTGGAACCAAATAAAACCAGACTTGTCACGCACTTGATAACAAACATGACCCCAAAAGAAAATTTAGATGCAGAGTTAAAACAAAATGATACTACCTCCCGTCCTCAATATAAGAGCTGGTTGTGATTGATTTTGGTCTTAAATATAAATCTTCAGTTTACTTTGAATCCTAAATTTATAAGACTTCCCAAAGTATCCTATTGATCATACACATTGAAGAGTTTCTTTGTAGAGGTAGTCATAATAAAATATGGTATTTTAGGAAACCAACGTATAGTTGTTACAAAAAACTAACTTCCTAAATCTCAACAAATGAGTCAACAAACTCTTTATCATATATGAAGGATGCAGTAATTAGAAAACAAAACAAAACAACTCAATACATTCTCTATCCTCTTAACCTGAAGAAAGTTATAATCACATCACCATCTCTCATTCCTGACTCTTGTGGGTTTCATGTTCTAACAAATTTCTAATCCTTTGAGCAATAAAACGCCACTCTGAATATAAAGTTTACGTCTGATTTCCAAATCAAAAAATGCTTTGAACAAAATATTAATTAAAATCAAGTTTGCAGGAATCAAGTTTTTATCACTCTATTTCTGCAGATACACTAATTCATCGTTTGGAAATGCATTTAAACCTTTAAAATCGCGTCTAATCCAAATCACCTTGAGACTAGCTAGAATCACATCACCATGTCTCATTTCAAATTCCTTTGGGGTTCGATTCTCTATGACCTACTTGCCAGTCTTTTGATGAGTAAACTGAAAATTTGATTTTGCAAAGTGCTTCCTGTCACAATAATCCTTTATCAGAAACCCTAATTTCACGCTTTTCCCAATCGCATAGTGCAAATCCTCCCGTTTAGGTAGCAGTTCCTCTTCATAGTTACTGTGAAGTGCTCTTCGCTGGTCACCGGACCGATCAAACAAACGACATTCATTTTGGTGACGAACACCTTGTCACCGCAAAAAAGCAAGTACTCCTTTGCCGTCTCTTCGCCACCACCGCCTGTTTTTTCCATTTTCTTCACTTCCTCCATTTCTTCAAAATCACTTTCAAGGGTGGTCGCTTGTTGTTTGCTCATTGAGTTGAGCAAGTTGAGAGATTCTTTTCCAGTTTCAATGGGAAAAACAAAAAAATAAAAGTATACTTCAAAGTCCAAGCTAATCTAACAAGAAAAGAAAACAAACCCTTAAAAAGAAAATACTTCAATATGGGTCGTCTCACATATACTCCATTTTGGACTGTATTTATTGAAGGGGAAGAGAGATGAATGTGAACATAAACTAAAGGAACAAGAGGAGCTTAAATACATCAAAACAGATGAAGATGAATTAATTACATATATTGAAGTGGGCTCAGAATTCGAGGAGACCAGAGATGCATATAGATGAAGATTAATTAATTACATTTATTGAAAATCTGACCCTTGAATTTTATGTAAATTACGACTGTAATTTTTATAATGGTCGTATTTATTTTTACCACGACGGGTATAATTTAAACTGTTGTAGTGACGAGATTGGACAAATCAGCATAAGATTGGACATCACACTTACACAAAGATCACCTACCGAGATACGTGCTCAAGCAAAAGCTACCGAGATATGCGCTCAAGCAAATCTGACCATTGAATTTTAGTTGTGTCAATGTGTTACTCGTTATATTACGACTGTTATAATTTAAACTGTCGTGGTTGAATGTATTCATTAACTTGACCTCGTGTTATGCTCTCAGCATGTCTTGAACAAGTCCGCACAAGATTGGACAAATTTGCAAGGATCGGACATCACACTTACAGAAAGAAAAGCTATGGAGATACCCGCTCAAGCAAATCTGACCATTGAATTTTTCAATAAATTTAATTAATTCATCTTCATCCGTGTATTTAAGCTCCTAGTTACTTTAGTTTTCTTCACATTCTTCTTCTCTTCCCCTTCTTCCTCCTCTGCATCTGGCGTTCTCGAGGAAGATTGGTCGAGGATCTTTGTCGAAGCGCTGCTTGTGGCAACAACTTCTTTTGCTGGAAGAAATGAGAGAATATTCTCTCATTTCTCCAGCAAAAGAAGCAGTTGCCACTTTGGTTTTCCCTTCCCACTCTTGAACTTCACCGTCAGGACTTTCATTTCCGTTCAGAGATTCCAAGGTTTACTCCTTCCTCAATTCTTGTTCCTTTCATTTCATTTCTTGATGGATCCGTTTTTTATTCGAATTCCCTGGTTTGATTTTCATCTTCAAATGGATGCTTTCCAGGTATTTTTGTGTTTTGTTGTTGTTGGAGAGTGGGATGTGAAATGGTTTGCCTTCGGTTGTAGTTTTTGATTAATCGATCTGTGATTTGATTGTAGTCTCTGGGTGCTAGATTCTTCTTAGTCAATTTGTTTACATGCTTATATTTTGTTGTCATTTTGTTTAGCATTTTCAATATTTCTGGTCAATGAGATGGGATCTATTTTCATGGAGAGTTGTTCTTGAGTACCTGATAGAAATTAATTGAAGTGGAGAGGAGAGTTGAGATTTCTATAAACACCACAAGAGAGAAACACGACATTGTGTGGGGGCCAACTGTCCTTTTTCTAAAAAAGCTACTGTGATGGGATCAGATGGAAAAGTGGCTTTAGACCTTGAAGTCCATCAATTTTTGAAACATTCCCAAAGACTCAAAAATCAAGTTTTTGAAAGCCGGAATATTACCAAGAGGGGGGGTGAATTGGGGATATTAAATTTTCTTGCAAGTTAAACAAAAATAGCAAAGGAGGAAGAAGGAGATGGACACAAGGCAATTTATACTGGTTCGGTCCTAATCCTTGACCTACGTCCGGTCCCAGGACACACACTCTGGGATTCTACTATCTTTCAAGAACAATTACACACTTTGTAAACGAAGGATGGTCCTCTCACTCTCAGACTCCACTCCCCTTTACAAGTTGTAATTGATACACCCGCTTGATTACACACTTTGTAACTCTTGGAGCAATTCCTCTCTTTTGAATAACACTCCCCTTACAAGTTGCAATCAAATGACCCAGTCTCAAAGTCCCAATACTTTGAGTTCCTTACAAGAAATAACAATAGATGAATGACTCTCTCTAAGAGCAGATAAACATAAGCACTGAAGAACAATATGTGACACAGCCTCAGAAAGTAATCGAAAGTATTGTCTGAAAGTATTCAGAAAGTATCTTTACAAGAGCTTAGCGGAACTAATCTCTTGCAGAGTTTTATTTCTGTTTCGTGTGATTTCTTTGCTGTGTGCTTGGGTAACTTCTTTAAGCACCCATGGCTTCATATTTATACTGGTTTGCTTAGTTGACCGTTGCAGCAATTCAATATGAATTTGATTGAAGATTATTCCATACACACGTTGCTGCGTTTCTTCTCGTTCTTCTGTTTGAAGCATTGACGCGTTTGGTGATTTCCTTAATCCTTGCCCATTACTCGGTTTTTGCTGAAGATAGCTCTAACACATCATTACTTATGTCTTCTAGCCGTTTGAAGATCATTCTCCTCGATTCCAGCATATTCCCAACTTACGTCGTTTTGAATGAAGAACAGAATCATGCGTAATTCATGATATATTCAAATGATCCTGTACTATAATTCCCATATTCGAAAACTATGAGCAGAATGGGTTAGAATCGGAGCATTAAAGATCATAATTAATAGCAATTAATATCAGAATCGAAATCTGCAATCTCTACATAGCAGAAGCATTTTTACCGATCATACTCGAGTATCAAATGCTCATACTCGAGTATCTATGCTGTTTGAACTCTGTTGCTTCCAGTATTTCGAGTGTCAACTTTCGAAGATCATAACTTCGTGGTATGAACTCCGATTTGATTGGTTCAAGTCTTATTGGAAAGCCCTTTGAGTCTAATTTTAAATGGCACCGGTTTCCGCTCAATTGGATTTCTAGTTTGTGAGATATATCCAAAACATTGAGCCTTGGTCAGGAATGTGACGGTGATGTGACTCTCATTTTCACAAATTCATAGATCTCTCATCTGACCTCCTTTGGACTTGAATCTTGTGCGACTAGAACCGTGTGGATGTCTAGTTTCCAAAAAAATTTGTTTCACCTTAATCCGATCTGTGGTTAGGAAGATATCATCGAATTACCAGAGGTCGCCTGAAGCTGAGCGTGAACCAGAGCTGAACAGAGTGATCCGTACTCGAGTATTGATGATCCATACTCGGGTATTGTCAGGATTTAAGTGCCGAAGGAGTTGTTTATGTGCCATACTCGGGTATATATGTTACATACTCGAGTATTGATGCTTGATACTTGAGAATGGGAGCCTGATACTCGAGTATCAATGAGAATTAGAGGCAATTCATCCTGAAGGTCGTATTTGATCATTTTAACTCCGATTTGAGCCATTCCAACTTCCATGTCACCGTGGAGACTTGTAGAATCTAATTTAACAACTTGTATGATGATTTATCATTTATCAAGTCTTCTTTCTTTCTTCTTCTCTTGATCATATTACGTTCTTCAAATATGTCCTCTTCTTCTTGTACTTGATATCTTCTTTAATTTATTCTTTCTAAAGTCTCTTATCTCCTTCTTGAGCTATAATTCAACTTGAACTAATCTACATTAAATATAGTAGAAAAAGTTGAGTTGAAGAAGAACTGTTTGTAGAGACAAATAAGAAATTAAATTAGAGTAAGTTGAGGAATTTATTTTCTCTCCCCGATTTGAAATTGTTTTCATTCTTAATATGCTGCAATTTGAAATGTTTTTATGAAAACAAATTTGATAGAATTTGGAGAAGTTTTCAAAACATCTTTCACAATTAAAGCATATAAATACCAAACATGTGCAAAATTTACTGAATATAAAAGGGTAAAGTTTAGAAATGCTCATGTAGGTTCTGCAAATTGATGAATGATCAATGAAGGCTATTTGCTTGCTTTCTTCTTGTATGAGATCATTTCCATCCTTTATATAGCTCGTCTACTGAATATATCTCAGTTGGCTTCAAGAAGTTTTCTTCTACTTTGTAGAATATATGACAGCTAGCATCAAGAAGTTTTCCTCCTCCTTTTTAGAGCTTAGTGTAGCTTCAAAGTGATTGATCATCAAAGCATCTTTCCTTAATTTAGAGTTGCTCTTTGTAGCACATTAAGGAATGTCCTAGTACATAACAGATTCTCCTGCCACATAAAAACTTTCTTTGCAAAAGAGATTTGTTAGTACATACCAAATGTAATTTCGTAGTGATACCTCTATTACATGGTATCTCAGTTCCTAATTTTATGCATTGCCTCACGCCTTGTGCATTCAACTATCAAAATATCTCCCTTTCTATATGATATTTTCAAATTAAGGTATTGAAAGGAAAATATGATAATAACTCATCATCAAAACTAATAAATCATAGTGAGTGCGGATGAGCATTATTTATAGATAATTTTCTTCAAATCAAGGAGATGAGCTTTTAAGATAAAACACATGTTAATGTGAAACTCCCCTTAATGAATGCATTCTCTCTAGTAATACCAAATAATAATGTGATGAAGATTAAGCATAGTGAAAGCATTCTTAGGGAAAATGACACTATTAAAGAAAACTTTGTTGTTAAGTGAATGACACACAGTATTCACGCATCTTTCCCAATTGGAATAGAATACTTGTTGATTTAAGTGATGCACATAGAAGAGAATTGCATTGAATGAACCACTTTTTGATATGATGCAGTGATCTTTAAAATACATAACAAGCACGCACAGTACTAGAGAAAGATGAAGCAATGCTAGCTTTTGTAAGATCTGCAAAATAGTGCAGCATGATTTTTGAATGAATAAATGACACACAACTTTGTCAAATGCTGCATTAAATCAGAGAGGCATTCTGACAGTACTTGAGTACTCCACTTGAATACTTGAGTATTGCCCCACTACTTGCATAACAACAGTTAATACTCAAGTATGCAGTACTTAGATATTTTAATTAATTAAAATAAGTACTGAAATACCTCATTTCAAGTGTGTATTGTGAACACTTGAATTTATATGATGTGCAAATTGATCATTAAGCATCAGGTGGATGATTCAGGGATGATTTTCGAAGATGATAGTGTACAGTACTCAAGTATTGCACTTACCTACTTGAGTATGATCCATCAGCAATATCTTCCTCAATTCGTCAGTACTCAAGTATGAATCCAGGATACTCAAGTATTGGTCTATTTCCCTTGCTAATGATATGAAAATCCCGATATTACTTGAGTATTGCTACATATACTCGGGTATTAGCAGATCAAAGCTACTTGTTGAACATCCTGCAAAACAAAGTACTAGACACTCCTTGCTACCCAATATCTCTTTGAATGCACATAAGATTAATCACAACAACTCTTGTGCTATTATAATTTAACTATATAATATTTGAGCAAAGAGCAAAACACTTCAAAGATCAAAAAGCATAATTTTATCAAATCAAATAAGTTTAGGCCAATGATTCAAGAGGGTAATAATCATGTCAAGAATGTTATTCCTCAATGACAATTTGGAAATACACTTTAAGTAGAAAAGATGTCATTGAAATGAATCTCATGTAATCCATGGATAAGATTAAAATTTCAAAAATGATAATGAAACATGCAGATTGTTTCAAATCTTGAATGTTCTTTCAAACTAAAATAATACATCAAAACTTTCATGAGTGAAAGATTCATTTTGAAGTATATTTGAAAATCAGTGCATACTAAAAACGAAAGTCAATAGTTTGAATATATCAGTATGCTTCAGATTAGAGCATTCCCCTTAACAAGTTGAAGAGATTGTTTAGAAGCAAAAAGTCATGAAGATAGAGTACCAGGAAATATTATTAGCACAATAGAAATGTAAGAGCACAATGACTTTGCTATGACCAAGAAATAAACTTGCTTTTTAGAGAAGAGTCTTGAAAGTAAGATTCAAAAATTGAATTCTTTTCTTGAAGATAGGCTTGAAACTAATATATGAATAACTTATTAGATATGAAGTCCAACTAGTTCAAGAGTGAAACTAGACAGTTCATGCAACACATTCAATTCTAAAGATGAATATGTGAGGGATAGAAAATATTCAACTTAAACAAATTTGAAGCATATCTGTTATTCAGTGTACAACACTAACTTCTAATTTGAACCATCATTTGAATGCACTCAAAGTATTTTTCAAATCTATCTGAAATACTTTCAAAGTATGAATATTTTTCAAAACGTGTGTATGCATTTTCACAAGACAAAGTGAATCAAACCAATTTTAGAATTGTGCATTTCAAGAACATGAAATCAGAAGGTAATGCATAGATTCATTTTTGATCCATTTAATTAGCAATCCAAATTTTTTTTTTGAAAAGTCATAACTAATTGATTGCTAATGGAATGCAATAATGGACAATTATTCATTACCCAAATTTCATATAGGCACAGTATAGGGCAAGGTTTAGATATCACCGTAATTCCTTTTTGTCCTTATAGAAGCTTGCTTGATTAAGGTGGATTGATATAGATGTCTCCCTTTTGACGTTCATCATCAACATCAAGCATAGCCTATTTAGCTTCCTCAAGACTTGAATTATTTCTCTATGTTGCATTCTTGTGAAGCTTTTTCTCTTCCTACAAAACCATTTAAGTCTTTTTCTTTCTTGGTATCCAACCTTACTTGGATCCAATCAACGTTAGCTTGTAGGAACCAAAATGTGCATGCTCTTATGACTATGATCAATTCAACATAATTGAGCATAATGAACTAAACATGATTTTATGCATAAAAGAGATACTTTCTTTTCAAATCATCATGTATGCATAAAGAATTAAACATTTGAACATTGCAATCCCTTTATAAACTTATTAAGTAGATTTTTAAAGGATGTAAAAAGTAATTTCAAAATAGTTTGCAATGCTTATTCCTAAGGCTACTACATATAAAACCTCAATGAATATTTCAGATGATAGGAAAGGAGGTTTTATCATTGTATACCTTTTACCTTAGATACTTGAGGGATCGATTTTGATTACCCATTGCCTCTTATGTCTTTCGATGGGTTTATGCAAAGTTCTCTCAAAGGGTATAGACTTCATGTGTCTTACGCTTGGCACTTGAGAGGATCTCCTTTTCGGTTCATAAGAAGCTCTTTGATTCCTCATCTTCTCTGCACCTTTGTGTCTATTATTTTTGAAATCAGTCTGCACACACAAGGCAATAGATGGACATTTTGGTACCCATTTATACTTGGGTCCTTCACTGTTAGTTTGAACCTTAGGGAAAACATAAGTTCCCTTTGGTACCCATTGATAGTTACCAACAGGTTTATCTCTTCTATCCTTCCTATGAAAGCAAGATGAAGTACTATGTCCCTTTCGGTTACAGTAATTACAATGAGCAAATGGATTTGAGGTATGAACTGATTTCTGAAAATAATTTAAATAATATTTTCCACCATTTTTCTTTTTACCTTTCTTTTTATCAAAAGTAGGATTATATCCTATGCCTGATCGGTCATTAGTAAACCTTTGAGCTTTCAAAATAACATTTAGCATTTCACTACCTTTTGTGAATTTCTCAAGAGTTTTTTCAAGACACTCATTCTTTTTCTTCAAAATAAGGCATTCATCACAAATGTTATTTTCAGGGGTAGAGAGATTTTCTACTTGCTGTTCAAGAGTTGTATTATTCTTTTTCAAAACAATATATTTTTCAGCAAGTTTTTCAAACTCATTTTGAACAAGATTTTATTCACCAAACAATTCATCATAAGTAGGCTTTGCATCATTATCAGGGCAATTTGGGTAAACCGAATTTTCACAAGAAGTTGATGGTGAATTCTTTGTTTGTTGTTTAAGCAGTTTGTTTTCCTTTCTGGTAGTAATAAGTTCTTTTGCAATCTTTTTGAATGCAGAATGTAAATCATTATATTCAGAAAGTAACTCATCATAAGTGGGTTCAGAATCACATACCTCTTCGTTGCTATCTGATTGTTCCTCTTCTGCAACCAAACATATATTGGTAATTTCTTCTTCTTCCATGCCGGAGATTCCTTCGTATGAAGCTTCTAAGACTTTCCTCATCTCCTTGGCAATAGATAGATTGCAGATGCGGGAATACTCCTTTTGACTGAGAGCAATTTCAGGTAATATTCCTTCCATGATCTTATCTCGGGATGTTAAGCCCAACTGAGAAACCTGGCTCTAATACCAAATGAAAGCCGGAATATTACCAAGAGGGGGGGTGAATTGGGGATATTAAATTTTCTTGCAAGTTAAACAAAAATAGCAAAGGAGGAAGAAGGAGATGGACACAAGGCAATTTATACTGGTTCGGTCCTAATCCTTGACCTACGTCCGGTCCCCGGACACACTCGGGATTCTACTATCTTTCAAGAACAATTACACACTTTGTAAACGAAGGATGGTCCTCTCACTCTCGATCCACTCCCCTTACAAGTTGTAATTGATACACCCGCTTGATTACACACTTTGTAACTCTTGGAGCAATTCCTCTCTTTTGAATACTCCCCCTTACAAGTTGCAATCAAATGACCCAGTCTCAAAGTCCCAATACTTTGAGTTCCTTACAAGAAATAACAATAGATGAATGACTCTCTCTAAGAGCAGATAAACATAAGCACTGAAGAACAATATGTGACACAGCCTCAGAAAGTAATCGAAAGTATTGTCTGAAAGTATTCAGAAAGTATCTTTACAAGAGCTTAGCGGAACTAATCTCTTGCAGAGTTTTATTTCTGTTTCGTGTGATTTCTTTGCTGTGTGCTTGGGTAACTTCTTTAAGCACCCATGGCTTCATATTTATACTGGTTTGCTTAGTTGACCGTTGCAGCAATTCAATATGAATTTGATTGAAGATTATTCCATACACACGTTGCTGCGTTTCTTCTCTTTCTTCTGTTTGAAGCATTGACGAGTTTGGTGATTTCCTTAATCCTTGCCCATTACTCGGTTTTTGCTGAAGATAGCTCTAACACATCATTACTTATGTCTTCTAGCCGTTTGAAGATCATTCTCCTCGATTCCAGCATATTCCCAACTTACGTCGTTTTGAATGAAGAACAGAATCATGCGTAATTCATGATATATTCAAATGATCCTGTACTATAATTCCCATATTCGAAAACTATGAGCAGAATGGGTTAGAATCGGAGCATTAAAGATCATAATTAATAGCAATTAATATCAGAATCGAAATCTGCAATCTCTACATAGCAGAAGCATTTTTACCGATCATACTCGAGTATCAAATGCTCATACTCGAGTATCTATGCTGTTTGAACTCTGTTGCTTCTAGTATTTCGAGTGTCAACTTTCGAAGATCATAACTTCCTGGTATGGACTCCGATTTGATTGGTTCAAGTCTTTTTGGAAAGCCCTTTGAGTCTAATTTCAAATGGCACCGGTTTCAGCTCAATTGGATTTCTAGTTTGTGAGATATACCCAAAATATTGAGCCTTGGTCAGGAATGTGACGGTGATGTCACTATCATTTTAAAAAATTCATAGCTCTCTCATCTGACCTCCTGTGGACTTGAATCTTGTGCGACTAGAACCGTGTGGATGTCTAGTTTCCAAAAACATTTGTTTCACCTTAATCGGATCTCTGGTTAGGAATATATCATCGAATTACCAGAGGTCACCTGAAGCTGAGCGTGAACCAGAGCTGAACAGAGTGATCCGTACTCGAGTATTGATGATCCATACTCAGGTATTGTCAGGATTTAAGTGCCGAAGGAGTTGTTTATGTGCCATACTCGGGTATATAGGTTACATACTCGAGTATTGATGCTTGATACTTGAGAATGGGAGCCTGATACTCGAGTATCAATGAGAATTAGAGGCAATTCATCCTGAAGGTCGTATTTGATCATTTTAACTCCGATTTGAGCCATTCCAACTTCCATGTCACCGTGGAGACTTGTAGAATCTAATTTAACAACTTGTATGATGATTTTATCATTTATCAAGTCTTCTTTCTTTCTTCTTCTCTTGATCATATTACGTTCTTCAAATATGTCCTCTTCTTCTTGTACTTGATATCTTCTTTAATTTATTCTTTCTAAAGTCTCTTATCTCCTTCTTGAGCTATAATTCAACTTGAACTAATCTACATTAAATATAGTAGTTAGTCAATATAAGAGATAAATATATCATACAATCTTTTTGCTCTTAAGAATGTCATCTATAAGACATCATCAAAACTAGTCAAACCCAACAGTTTTCACTGCCATTAGGCTTTTTTCTTCTTTTCCTCTAAATATTGTTTTTGCTTTGGTGGTGCCATTGTTTTTAACTTGCCTTTCTTCCAAATCTGACAATGGTAAATTATGTTTGGCTGACTTGATTGAATAATGCAGATGCAGACCAGGAAAGGTCCATACAAATTGTCGTATTCAAGGTTATTATAATTTTATGCCCTTCAGGGAATTTGATGACTCAAATAGTGGATAAGTTTTGAATGATAGTGTATTGTTGAAGTTGAATGATTCCAAGTGACATTCAAATGTCACTGAGAATCATTCAACTTCAACAATACACTTATCATTCAAAATGTCACTGAGAATCATTCAACTTCAGCAATACACTTATCATTCAAAAGGTCACTGAGAATCGTTCAACTTCAACAATACACTTATCATTCAAAACATATCCACTATTTGAGTCCTTAAATTCATTGAGGGGCATAAATTTATAATAATTGATACGAAAATTTGCATGGAACTTTCATGGTTCTTCTGCATCTGCATTATTTAATCAACTCAGCCAAATATAATTGTCATTTTCATATTTGAAAGAAATATACCATGACTGTTTATAATAAAACGGTGGTTATTTATATGTCCATTTCAGATCTAACAGTCGTTACTCTTTTTTAAATGCCTGATTTTAGAAAACACGATTGTTAATTATGCCTCTTTCTACGATTCTTTTGACATTCTTCATTTGCTGCTATTTTTTCTCTCTTCATCCGTCTTTCTTTTTCACAACTAATTCACTTGAGAGCATCATTGATGGTCAGCAATTCCATTTGTTGTCCATCATGCATGCTACAGCATTAGTAAGGTAACTCAACTGCATTTCCTATCTTACTTCGTGACATTTGTAAGGCTCAATGTGGTAGCAATGGTGAAAAAATGAATGCCTCATTCACGTGCAAATATACTTAGATACATAGGTTTGAACCTAAGAACTAAGACAAATCAAAGAGAGTATTGAATCTAGAGAGCATGCATACTAAAATTAGAAATTTAAGCTCGAAAATCCTTCCATGTGGTTTCTCCTCTGGATTTCTCCTAACAACAACTAAACCATATGCATTATCAAGCCTAGCACTACAGTTTCCCAAGCTTACACTTGTGTTCCTTAAGACAAACTCTATTCTACATATTCTTTCAAGCAATTTCTTTGCTTCAATGGCTAATTCTACTCCACTATAAAATAAGTTTCAAGTTTAAAATTGGCCCAATATTACAAAAGTGCCTAGTTTGGGTTCTGATCATACGAGTTAGCAATCACAGAGCACAGTCAACATGTATTTATCAGCATCCACATCACATTAGTTAGCACAGTTTGCCTAATGCCTCCCCCACATCATATCAGTGCAAGGGGGAAATTTGAGAGGGTTGTGAAACCACATGTGCGCAACATGTAGATTGAGAAAGCATTGAAATATAGCAGCACAGAACAGAAGCAAGAGTAGGCGAGAGACAAAGGGATGCACTGACATTGCTAAGCAACATAAAGATTGAAAAGGGAAAAATTTTGTGTCAGTATTCGAGTACAAGGAAATAGAAAAAGAAAAAAGAAAAAGAAACATAAAATAAAAGAAAAACCGAAAATAAAAACAAAAAGTGTCAGCAAAAAGCGTCAAGGCGGAGCAGGGAGGACCATCAACCAAAAAGTGTCAGCAGAAAACGAAGTGCAGGTACTGGAAATAAAAAAGAGGCGCGGAAGAGGAAAGAAAAGGGAGGAATTGGCTTGCGTCCTTTGCAGCATTCCGTTGCATTAAACACGCGTCGTTTTGGCTCAAAGCTACCCCCCTTTTTAAATTTCAGACACTGTTGGGTAATAAAAAGATGATTTAGGAGACTGAATCATATTGAAAAATATCTTCATGATCTTGAAAAATTATTTTAGGATCTTAAAAAAATCCAAGGTACTGACTGGTACTAAAATGATGCTTCAAGATACTGATTCGTACTGAAAAAATAATTCATAATCTTAAAAAGATTATTTTAGGAGACTGAATCGTACTGGAAAAATTCTTCATGATCTTGAAAAATTATTTTACGATCTTAAAAAATTATTTCATGGTACCTACTATTACTAAAAGGATACTTCAGGATACTGACTGGTACTAAAAAAAATAATTCATGATCTTAAAAAGATTATTTTAGACTATTGAAAAAATAATTTAGATACAAAATGCTACTAAAAATATACTTTAGGATATTTTTTCAAGATCCTAAAATAATCTTTTTAAGATCAAAAATTATTTTTTTAGTACCAGTCAGTATCCTGAAGTATCATTTTAATACCAGTCCTCCCTGAAATAATTTTTTAAGATCCTAAAATAATTTTTCAAGATTATAAAGAATTTTTTCAGAATGATTCGGCCTCCTGAATCATCTTTTTACAACCCAACATTGTCTGAAAAAAAAAATGGGGGGGGGGTAGCTTTGCGCCAAAACAACGCGCATTTAATGCAGCGGATGCAGCGGAGGGAATGCTGCAAAGGACGCAAGCCAATTCCGAAAAGGGAGGGGTGGAAAGGCGCGCGTATTAATAATTGAAAATGTGGTGGTTAAGTCATGAATGTTTGGTGCATACCACGACTATTACAAATATAAAGTATTATAACAGTCGTTTATTTAAAAAATTTGAATTTTACCACTACTGATTTTATTGAAATAGTCGTTCATATAAAGTCTAGATTTTTATACCAGTTGTCGAATTTTGAGACAGAATTATCTCTACTTGAACTTGAAGCAAGCATGAATATATTCTGGCCTACCATCACCACCACATATATCACATATCAGACACTTTTCAACGCATGTATATATGGTATTGTGAAGATTTCTAATGCAGGGTTGAACCTTGTGGTATATGTGGTGGTATTGGTAGGCCAAAATTAATCACAATCAAATGATTAGGGTATATGCCCAAATCAACACCTCTACATATATCATATATCACAAGTAATCAGCCTGCAATGCAAAATTGCAAATATTTAACACAACCAAATAAAGAGAATATATTGACCAAGCAAAACACTTTCATTTATGTGCATGTAAGAAAAAAACTGAATTTTCATTTAGGGTTTCGACAAAGAAGGAAAACGAGTATCGAGGATTTGTGAAAGACAGCGAAAGAGAACACTAACAACGCAGGAGCAAAACATAACGATTTTCACCAAACACGAGAGCAAAATGGCGACGACAGAGAAGGAAAGGCCAAATATGAGAGCAATGAAATTAAACATGATCATCAAGATGAAGATTAGAAATTATTTTTTTATTCATAATATTTTTGATGCTACCCGATCGTGCATTAGTACATAGATAAATTTTTGAGTAAATACCCTTTTAGGTCCCTGGAAAAACACGCTCTACCCATTTTGGTCCCTGAGTAAAAAAAATGTCATTTCGGTCCTTTTTAGGGACTAAAAATGATTTTTTGGGAATTTGTGAGGGATTAAAATGCCCACAAAAATGACTAAAAGGACTAAAAGGGACCTTTTTTTTACTGTTTAAGGACTAAAAATGACATTTTTTTTACTCAGGGACCAAAATGGGTAGCGCGTGTTATTTCAGGGACCAAAAAGGGTATTTACTCTAAATTTTTTTTTTTAAAAGTACATAATTTCTGTAGAGTGATCTTCATCAATGTTGATGTATTTAAGCTCCTCGTTCGTTTAGTTTTGTTCACATTCATCTCTTTTCCCTTCTTCCTCCTCTATCTTCACAGGCTGACAGGTCAAAGGGTGACGGGGACCTGTGTTCCAAAAGCGTAATTGCAATGACAGTTAAAAGTTCATGATAATTAATTTAAATGCTTGTTTTATATATACCAGTCATTCACTTTTTGTCCTTAATTTGTAAATGACAGTTAATTACATATGCCACGACTGTGTCCAAAAACCCCTGTCATTTAAAGTTCGTGATAATTAATTTAAATGTCTGTTTTATATATTCCAGTCATTCACTTTTTTGTCCTTAACTTGTAAATGACAGTTAATTATACACAGTTTATAATGTATGTTAAATATGTCCACGACTGTTTTATGATCATATCTTTGTTTTTTTTTCAATATATTATTTAATTAACAACTGTTAAACTCATATTTTTTAAATTTTTTATTTTTCAGTACTAAGAATGATGAAGTAACCTTTTGTGCATCTTGCAAGCTTGGCAAGTCTCATTCTCTTCTCAGTCTCATGCTTCTAAACCTCTCGAATTGATACATACTGACTTGTGGGGTCGTGTACCAACAACATCTATCAATGGTTTTCGATATTATGTTCTGTTTCTTGATGATTATTGTGGTTACTCAAGGATTTTTCCTCTTAAAATAAAAAATGAAGCATTATCCATGTTTGTTTAGTTCAAAAAACTTTGCAAAGAATTATTTTGAGAGTAAAATCAAAATGGTTGAAAGTGATTGGGGAGGATGGTGGTATACACTTTACACACTCATGTCCTCACACATCTTCTCATAATGGAAGAGGGCCGAAAGGAAACACAGGCAAATTGTGGAAATTGGTTTGACTCTTCTGGCATAAGCCCAAATGCCTTGTAAAGCAACTGGGTTTATTAACCAGCTCCAATTCTTCTGTTTTAGGTGGATTATCAACATTTTACATATTGTTTCACACACCTCTAGATTATACAAGATTAAGGATCTTTGGTTTAGCATGTTACCCCTGTCCCCCATGTAGTGAACACAAACTGCAGTTCAAAACTACTAAATGTGTGTTTATGGGCTATAGTAACAAACTAACAATCACAAAGGGTATAAGTGTCCAAGCTCTGATACCAAGATAAGTTTTAGGGAATCAGATTTGAGTAAATTCTAAAAAGGCATAAGGCCTTGAGCAACCTTTGTATTAGTATTTATATTACACTAAACAATAGGGTTTTACACATATAGACAGGTTGAACCTTGTAATATATGTGGTAGTGTTGGTTGGCCAGAATTAATGCTACTTGCTCCAAATGTAATGTACTACATATGTTCACAAGTTATATTGCTTTTGTAGAAAATAATTAATCATGGCCTACCTACACCACCACATATAAACATATAGAACACTTCTCAAGCTCTTCACACTCATTAAGGGATATCCAAAGACGGACCAGGAGGGGCTGAAGGAGAAAGAAGGGCACTGGTGGCTGTTCCGGGATGCGAGGATGGGAGTGTCGGGGCCAAGAAGTGAGCGAAGTGGCTGATCTGTAGCTCTTGCCAGCGGCGATCAACCACCTCGTGCAACCACTCAACGTGCACCGCCTTGTCGAGGGTAGGGGATGACCAGAGGAGCAGGTGTGGGCTCCATTGGGAGGTTGTCACGGTCTGGGTAATAGCGGTCGCGGATGAAGAGGAAGAGGGCCTAGTCTGGGTCGACGTCGGAGTCCTTAAAGGAAATGGATATCGGGGAAGGAGGGGTGGGTGATGGTGGTGGGTCCGAGAGGCCAGGAGGAGGACCGGGTAGGCGACCATGATTCCGTGAGGGGGTGCCAGGGTAATACGGTGAGGGTGGAGGGCGTAGGGGCACGTAAGGTGGCTAGCGCGACCGCGCCGAAGGGTGGAGATGGTGCGGACCATGGTGATGGTCGGGGAGAGGAGGCAAGGGTTAGGGTTGTGCGGGTGACGTAAAAGAAGAGAATGGCCAGGGAA
This sequence comes from Acacia pycnantha, assembly GCA_025563575.1. Classification (NCBI taxonomy): domain Eukaryota; kingdom Viridiplantae; phylum Streptophyta; class Magnoliopsida; order Fabales; family Fabaceae; genus Acacia; species Acacia pycnantha. The sequence goes on from JAMWYP010000001.1 coordinate 167,101, forward strand.
TATAAAGGAGAGCAGGTGTGAAGAACGAGGGGTGTCATAATTAGGGGGAAGGGAGACGAAAAAGGTATCAGGGAGAATGAGAAGTGGGAGATGGAAGCTGGAAGGGTAGGAGATGTGAGGATTTTTTTTTTAGAGTAAATACCCTTTCTGGTCCCTAACTAAAAACGCGATCCCCATTTTGGTCCCTTAAAAAAAAGTCATTTTTAGTCCATAAAAAGGACTAATAAGGGTCAATTGGTTGACATTTTGATCCCTCACAAATTTCCAAAAGGTCTTTTTTAGTCCCTAAAAAAGGACGAATAAGGGACATTTTTTTTGTAAGGGACCAAAATGGGGTCCGTGTTTTTTGTCAGGGACCAGAAAGGGTATTTACTCTTTTTTTTTTTTTATAGATGTGAGGAGTTGAGTGAAAAGGTGGAGGGAACGTACAAAGTCTTGGAAGGAATTGGGCTCAGTGGAAATGGGCCATAGGTGTAGAATACTTAGACAAAACTAGATGTAACATTGGTTAGGTAGAGATAGAGAGACATACCAAAATACCTGGGCTGCCTCCTGCACAACAATGTTTGTAGCGCAATGTGGGTAGCAATAGTGAGAAAATGATAGAGAGAGATTTCACTCTATCTATGATATACTCAATTTAGCATTAGATAAATAATTATTTTATCAAAAAAAAAAAAGATAAGCAATTAGCCTTCCAAACACTCAATTAGCCTTTGCTAAGGTAATCCTACCTGCCATAGATAAACAATTAGCCTTCCAAACACTCAATTTAGCTCTCACTCTACCAATGATATAATGAAATCTCTTTCTATCATTTTCTCACTATTGCTACCCACACTGCACCACAAACATTGTTGTGCAGGAGGCAGCCCAGGTATTTTGGTATGTCTCTCTAGTCTCTACCTAACCAATGTTACATATAGTTTTGTCTAAGTATTCTATGCTCGCGGCCCATTTCCACCGAGCACAATTCCTCCCAAGACCGTACGTTCCCGCCACCTTTTCACTAAACTCCTTAATCTATATTCAAAAAAAAAAAAAAACTCCTCGCATCTCCTTCCTTTTCAGCTTCCATCTCCCACCTCTCGTCCGCCCTGATACCTTTGAAGGGTGGAATATCACCTAGAGGGGGGGTGAATAGGTGATTACAAAAATTCTTTCGCTGATAGCTCAATAACACAATCACCCACACAACATGTATAAATCAAAGCAAGGTAGAGATAGGGAAAAGGAGATTGACACAGAGAATTTATACTGGTTCGGTCCAACTCTTGACCTACGTCCAGTCCCCAGAAACACTCCGGGATTTCACTAACTCACATTCAAATGATTACACACTCGGTAACACTAGGAGAAATTCCTCTCTTTTGAATTACACTCCCCCTTACAAGTTGCAATCAAATGACCCAATCTTAAAGTCCCAATACTTTGAGTTCCTTACAAGAAATAGTAATAGATGAATGACTCTCTCTAAGAGCAGATAAACAGAAGCATTGAAGAACAAGATGTGACACAGTCTCAGCCAAAAGTATTCGAAAGTATTGGCAGGAAGTATTCAGAAAGTATTCAGAAAGTGTCTTACAAGAGCTTAGCGGAACTAATCTCTTGAAAGTGTAATTCTGATCTTATGCGCTTTCTTTGCTGTGTACTTGTGTGTTGAGAGCAGCTGACCCTTCCTCTATTTATACAAGTTGTAGATGACCGTTGGAGCTTCATTTCTTTGAATTCAAAGCCATTCCATGATTGCTGCAGAATCCGATTTCCTTCTGTTTGAAGAATTTGGAAGTTTGATGATGATCATAATGGCAATAATGATTTCGTTTTGCTGTGCATAATTTCTACGCGTCTTGTATCATCATCCCTGCTTCATTTGAATATAATTTCCATTTTTATCAGAAGCTTTGCTGAAAAACGCGTTTGATCATATTACCCAATCAACTCACTTATGATACTGCACTTAAATATCAGTAATTGCAATTCTATATGGTCAATGGTTAAGAATCAAATCATTAATGATCATATTAAATTGAATTAAATAACAGAATCGTCATCTGAGCTTTCGACAGAGCGTACTGGTTTTCTGCGTCAATACTCGAGTATGTGAATTATCATACTCGGGTATATGTATGTGAAGATCATACTCGAGTACATAATTAACATACTCGGGTATAACTTATCCTGCGTGATTATTCACTTTCAAAGATCATAACTTCCTGGTATGAACTCCGATTTGATTGGTTCAAGTCTTGTTGGAAAGCCCTTTGAGTCTACTTTCAAATGGCACCGGTTTCAGATTCATTGGACTTATAGTTTGTGAGATATACTCAAAACATTGAGGCTTGGTCAGCAGTGTTACGGTGATGTAACTGTCATCTTCAACAATTCATAGCTCTCTCATATGACCTCCGTTGGACTTGAATCTTGTGCGACTAGAACCGTTTGGAAGTATAGTTTCCAAAAAAATTGGTTTCACCTTAATCCGATCTCTGGTTAGGGAGATATCATCTAATTACCATAGGTCGCCCGAAGCTGAACGTAGAACACAGCTGAACAGAGTGTGTCATACTCGAGTATTGATGGTCCATACTCGGGTATTGTCGGGATTTGAGCGCAGAAGCACCTGTTTATGCACCATACTCGAGTAGCCAAGTACCATACTCGAGTATTGAAGTGTCATACTGAAAAATTGAAGCCTGATACTTGCGAATGGATGTTGGATACTCGGGTATTGACGGAAGTTCAAGGCAATTCATCCTGAAGCTCGTTTTTAATCATTTTAAGTCCGAATTGAGTCGTTCCAACTTCCATATCACCGTGGAGACTTCTAGTATTAATCTAGGAACATGAATAATGATATTCTCATTATATTCAGCAAGTTCTTCGTTCTTCCAAATCTCATCTTGATTAATCTCCATCATTAACCTTCACATCATTAATCTCTTCACATGGAGCAAGTTCTTCTTTCTTGATTAATCTCTATCTTGGACTAATCTACATCAAATATATTGTAGTTAGTCAATGTGGAAGATAAGTATAATATACAATCTTTTTGCTCTTAATGACATCTATATAAGACATCATCAAAACTAATCAGACCCAACAACCTTTTCGTCTCCCTTTCCCCTAATTATGACACCCCTCGTTCTTCATCTTCACACCTGCTCATATTTCCACGACATTTAACATTTTGTCAGTCGTAGAATGAGAAAAATATATAGGTTACGTAGGAGTGGTTCAAACCCCAACCTTGGTATAAAGTTCAAAAGTTTTCCACAACCCTTTTTCCACGACCTTTAACATTTGACAGTCGTAGTAATACTAATTTGGACGAAAATTTTGCATAAAAAAGTTGTCTTTATAAACGACCTGCAAATTTAACCAGTCGTCGTATTTGATATTTCCACGACAGCCTAATAAACGTCATCGTAGAATGACAAAAATGTATAGTTAACATTGGTGTGGTTCGAACCCGAGACCTTGGTGCAAAGGCCGAAGCATTTTCCACGACCATTTTAATATTCACAGTCGTGGTATTACAAATTTGGATGACACACTTCCAAAAAAAAATTCGTCTTTGTAAACAACCTGCAAATTTAACTAGTTGTGGTATTAGAAATTTAAACGACAGCCTAATAAACGCCATCGTAGAATGTAGAGAATCTACAGCATAGTGATTATTAGATTATGGTATCCCAGTGATTGAATCAAGTAATGATGATCAAGCAGGACTGAGGAAAGATGTTAGCAATCAATAATACTAAAAACAAGTTCTCTTTTCTGATGATCAATAATCAAGTAATGATGATCAAGCAGGATTGAGGCGTATTTTCTAATGATACATTAAATGAAAGTCCGGGGATAAAGCGCAATAGTACTATATGTCAATTGCTTCATATCCATATATTTACAAAACAGAACAAGACCACTAACAGTAGTATGGTTTCAAAAACAGATGGATGTCCTTGCATAAGATGCACTATGTTGTCATATATATAACCTTATATCATATTCTTCCCTATACCTCATTCAATGGATTTAAATTGTTGGTTTAGGAAAGACAGGAGTCCAATAAAAGCACATGCCATCACAGTTGCCTCATCTCATTAAGTTGATTTAAATTATTAGTTTAGGAATGGCAGGAGTTCAATGCAAGCACATACCATCACAATTAACAATCTATATCATGAAGAATTTCTGCGCATAGTGCCCTAATATTTCAAGGGCATGATTTCATTATGTTCCACTATGGTCCAGTTGAAGGGGGAGACGAGTTAGGAAAAAAACTTCAAAAAAACTAGCAAATTAAATATCAATTATGAATCACATAGTGAAGTAGTCCTCACTCCCAAGTATATGTTCTAAAGTATAGATGAAGTACAAGGAAAAATTTGCTTCCAGACTTTGTAAACAACATAAAAATTCTTGTTGTTCGAGATTTCTACAGAGACTAACCAGAGAAATTATCAATTATGATCTAGGTCTACAGGAAGGAAATTGCAGACAAATGAACGTGTATGAATCAGGAACACAATGTTTGTCATTTTAAAGTTCCAAGCATATACACAAAAGGCGATCAGATCAAAGTATTATCAATATCTCTCTTTAAATAAGATAAAGTATAATCTGATATGAACCTTCTGACGAGCTACAGCAAGCTGTAAGAGGTCATCTGCTTTAGAGAAATTTGTGAACCGAGTTAGTGGATGATCTTTAGTATCACCTCTCCTCCTTTTACTTGCATCTTCAATAGGTATTGCACTTATAATAGACATATTCATCACTTCAAACATGGAAAAAAGAAAATAGCATATTGAAGTGCTAAAATACATACTTGGATGAGGTAAGGTTATTCCGGCAGGCAATCTTGGAAATTTCACTACTGGATGGTTTTGCAAACGATCTAAAAAAGCCTCAGAAGGATCAGAGAAAACTATCTTGATCATATGATTCCACAACAACAGGCTTTTTTAACCCTTTAAAGCCTTTTTCAGCCATAAATCGGAACTCTATTTTGTGCTATGGGAAATCATAGAACATCAATAGCTGTCTTTAGAAACCAAAGCCAACTACTTATCAAAAGCAAACAGCATCGAACAACTCAAAAATTCAAAGGCTTGCCACAAACATCGCTGTGGAAATGAAGTGTGATGGCAACTTCAAATTCAAAAGGAGATGACTCCAAAACCCTTGTTGGATTGTTGAAACTAGAATGCATCTGAAAAATAGTAGGCTTTATGACCACTCCAAGATATCATTTCCACATCAATCTCCTAAGTTTTATGAGTCGACCTATCAATTAGTAAAAGTTGTTTTGTTTGTGTCTCAACATCCAACGAATGCCTTTTGGGTATTTGACCGGACTAAATATCACAAGTCTTAAAAGAATGACTCATTAATTATAAATGGAGATTCAAACTTACAATAACAACATATCTTTTGATCTATAAATGGCTTTTGATCTTGTTCTTCATTCATTCTCTTCAATTAATCTAACATGTAGTGTTGTGCCTTAATGGAACAAAATATAAAGCAAGTCAATCAAGAAAAGAAAAGTTACACTCAATAGAATTGATCCATCTCTCTTTGTCCTCCAGAAATATATAAGATACTACACTCAGTCTCCTCCATTGTTGTGAAGGTAGCTAGTGACCACAAACATATAGATTGTTATATAGTTTGTCTCTAGTATATCATCTGCTTCATGGTATGCTGAATTGCAATTTTCCATATCAGTGCATATTGTTAATTCCTTCTCATTGTTTATTTTAGTTTCTTATATAGCCTTATTCCCAATAATCCACATGCATGTAGCAAATCAATTCCAATTTTCCATCCTTGACCAAACCATACCCGTCCTGTTTTTAGCAAAGTCCAATATTTTAATGTATAAGTTCTAATTTTGTGTGCATTATTTGCAGAGTGACAGGGTTAACTAGTAGCTAGAATTGCTTCCAAATTGCTTGGAGATGAGATGTGCATAGAGAAGTTCATTCCATGTGTCAAGCACTCCAAGTAAGCACCAATGGCTGCAATCCTGTGGGGCGCTAGGTGGAGTGCCTTCTTCCCTGTACTTTGAAGGATGCCCATCTCTCCTCATCTTTGACAAATTTGTTATGTTCAAAAACTGCACTTTCCACTTCCCATATTCCATCTGTTTCACAGCCTCAGACAAACATAAATAGTTAACATTGTGTGGTTCGAACCCCAGACCTTGTTGAAAAGACATTTTCCACGACCTTTAAAATATTCACAATCGTTGTATTACAAATTGGGATGACACACTTTTACAAAAAGGTCTTTTTTATAAACAACGTGTAAATTTAACCTGTCGTGGTATTAGAAATTTAAACGACAGCCAAAATAAGCGGTTGTAGAAGGACAAAAATATAGAGTTTACGTTGGTATGGTTCGAACCTGGGACCTTGGTATAGAGGCCGAAACATTTTCCACGACCTTTAAAATATTCATAGTCGTGGTATTACAAATTACAACAACCCACTTTTACAAAAAGGTCGACCTTCAATTTTAACCAGTCGTGGTATTATAAATTCACGACTGTGTTGTTTTATTTGTCGTGGTATTTCAATACGATGACAGTTGTTAATAAACCAGTCGCTATATATGTTGCTTATTCGACTCTTTGTATAAAACAATTGGTGAATATGGCACGAAATTGCAAAATTGCACCGCCTTTTTTTCTATGTCTATTTTTCTTTAAGCTGTCGTGAGATGGGAGTCGTTATGTCTAGTATTTGTAGTAGTGAAAGGCCCTAAAGAGAAGGGCCAAAAAACAGAAAGAACAAGAGAGAAAGGGGGAGAGAGAGATTGATGACCCTTTTTCTCTTTCTAAAGTTTTCTCCTTTATCTTCTGGTTTTGAAATTGCCGCAAGGAAAGAAAAATGGGAATGGAGATTCGGGATGGTGTTGTTTCCAGTTTCATATAACATTCTTTTTCTCGTGATGTTACTTTGCTGAGGTTTTTTTGGCCAGTAATCAAACTTTTGATCGCTCTCACTTGGGCGCGTGATAGTCACGTTGCCATATATGAATGTTGAGTTTTTGGGAATTGCGGATTGGCGCGTAATCTGAGTCAATGTTGTGCATCTTTTTTATGGGGCAAAATATGTTGTGCATCTTGTGAGAACTGAGAAGTACAAGTACGTCGTCTCTTATCTTAAAACGGACCCTCACGTGCCATATTGTCACTGGCCTTAAATCTCTTTCATACACATAAAATTCTATTTGTGTTTAATTTTCATAAATATCTTGGTTTTTGGCCAATCTGTTCCAATGCAATCCACCGATTGAGTTAAATGGAACTTGAAGCATACCAAAAAAATCCAATATAATGGTCAACCATTTTTGTTTACAGCTATTGGGATAGTCTGGGGACTCGCTGTTGTAAATTGTTTGATGTTTTGCTCGGCAGAGGTGGTGAAAATTTAAATGCTAATGATAGCCAATGTTATATATTACGCAGAAAAGCTTTGTGACATGAACAAAAAGCTGTGTGACATGAACAAGGTGGAGATGATGCTGTTAGATTCTGTGTTTTTTAGGGTTCAAAGGTAAAAATCAGAAGACAGGGATGATCATAATGAACTGAATCAAACATTCTCATTCATTAAATAAGACTTAGACAGAATAATAACAGGCATAGACACATAATCCATGAGGGTAATTGACCAATCTGGCAAGGCTAGAAGCCACGAAGAACTGGCGTTAGTGATACTCACAAAAGCTCTCCCTTCGTTTCACGTGTTGGCCGTCACGCGGGGCTAGCACCTCCTAATCATCCTGCTAGTTGAGAGTGCCAGTGATATGATTCCCGAAAGAAATGGATGATTGGATCAACTAGGAATGGAATTTCGCATCGAAAATTCGGCCTCCAACACGTTCAGATAAGAATAGAACGAATCTCACGCTACAGACCTCGGATTTTAGCGATTCCAAAACGAGGAGAAAGATGGCTTTTCGAAACGCGACTTTGACTCAAGAAACACCGAAAACGGACACGGGAATATGGAGATACGAAACCAAGAAATATAGAACGAAAACTGAAGTTTATGGATTAAAGGAAGGCGCCACAATTCCAAAGAACTGATAAGCCCAAGAACGCCACAAGGATCGATGCCCTTAATAAGTTCAGAGATTCTCAAAAGAACCCTAGAGAAGCTAGTCTCTCACCAAAAAGGTTAACTCTTAATTCTGACATCCCCTCAAAAAGGCTATGGTGTTCCCTTATATAGTGGACAACATCCATATTGAGTTTAACCTAATTATGCTTACACACAAAGGAAAATAAGATAGCCCAATAAGCTAGCCCAATAAACCAGCCCAATAAGCCTTATTACAAAAGTTTAACTAAATGCAAGAAGAATAAAACTAAGTGCAAAATTTGGGCCAAGTAAAATGAAGTCTTCATGCATATCCATTGAGGCTTATTCCTCCAAGTTTATTGCCTTGGTCATGCCGCCTCCTATGTCCTCATCAGCCAGGCGCACCAAGGGCTAACGGAATTGTTGTTAGAAATCATGTTCATACTTTCAGTCCCTTGAAAACTATTTTTCCCCAGCATACATGGAAGTAAATTGCCTTGTGACTTCAAATCACTTAATACAGAATAAACAAGTGTTTCCCTAGAGAAAATTGATCCCTTCCATGTATGTATATAAAGTTAAACTCAAATAGAAAAGTCAAATAAGACATATTCTCATTTCTAGAAAAACGAACTATAATATTCTGAAGTGCTAGTACTCAAGTAAAAACCTTTATAACAAAATAGCATAGTCAAAAAGGTTTGATGTAGAATTGAATTTAAACTAGTACATCTATATCCAAGTGGGACGCTGTTTACTCATCTCCCAAATATATGACATACTTCTTCCTAGCTGCTTTAAGATAGAAATTCACTATTCAATCCTTGAGTACCTAAGGTAATGCCATTGTCATTCATTTTTACTTAAACTCTAGGAACTTACAAAATCAATTCAATGAAAACCCTTTTTCTACTTGATTTGTAACTATCCCACAACTGTTAGAGTTAACATCCAAGCATATATAGCTCCCAAACATTTCAACAAACACATTATAGGCAATCTCAAAGACCGGAAAGAAAAAAAAAAAAAAAAAAAAACTAGCAAACATAGTTCTCCAATTATAAGCCAAATATTTTCAGTTCATTCATTATTAGTTTCATTATCAACTTCACTACTAATACCATTGGTTCCATGTGCCAACCAACAAATAATCTCAAGGACAACTTAATACACCATCTCAATCCTCACTTTATAACAATTTAAAATTAAAGGAAGGACTTGAGCTTTAAACCCTTTTATAGATTATATAGCCACAAGTTCAAATAAGAATTGAGTTTTTTCACTCTTAATTATTAATCCCAATATCAACAACTATATATGCCTCTTCAAACTTTAAGCAAAAATTTAAACAATTTAAGCAATATAATTCAATCAAATTTTCTCTTATACATTTTAACAAACACCTTACATGCACCATAAACAATTAATTATATCACAAACATCAAACTCAACCATTCAACAAACAACCATTAACTTTCAAACATCCAAGTAGTTTCACCAAAAATTCCAATATTTTATTTCACCAAACTTAACTTACAATTTAAAATATGATAGCTTCTAGCTTCATAAATTATCCGCAAACATATTCAAGATCAAATAATTTCTTTAAGAATCTCCATTATCAGTTTCTTATCAAGATTTACAACAACAACAACAACAAAAAACAGAACAGAACATCAAATCCTTCTCTATCAGTGGCTATTATATTCTAATAACTTCAATAAAATAGTTATAACTCATCTCTTTTCTATCAACCAACAGTAACCAATCTTAAAAAGAGTATTAGCCGTACCATACGCTGGGCATGAGTAGAAGAATTCAGAAATTGAGCAGCTGAACAGGGGTTTCAATTACAGCAACGAAGAGTGGAGGAAAAAGGCTCAAAGTAGCACTCTCACCCCATGAGCAGAGCTGAGATAGAAATAGGACAGTATTGAGGACGAAAATCAAAGAAATAAAACGATGATGAGACAAACAGCAAAGCTAAGAAATGAATAATCAACTGGAACCCCTGTAATTCCCTCCCTCTTACCGTGACAGAGCTGAGAATGGAGGTGGTGATGATGTTGTAAAGACGGCTATGGAATTCTTCAAAGCGCTGAAATTTTTTTTTCCCTTCTAAACCCATTGAAGTCGACTGAATAGGAGAAAGAAGATATAGCTATCTAACTGAACTGAGGAGCAAAGGGAGATGGCAGAGGATCATTATATAGGCGTTTAAGCACAGGTTCACTGGTGACGAACCACAAAATCAGAGGAAGACAATGGCGATGGTTCTTGGCAACTATGTCGGCGACGGCAAGGAACCCGGTGGAGGCAATGGAGAGGCACAATGGAGATGGACTATGTGTCTACGCTTATTATTTTTTGTTGTTGAAGTCCTACTAAAAGAGGAGATTTGAGATTTACTGTATTGAATTGATTTTGTAATACAAAACGATTTACTACGTAGTTCGAATTATCTAATTTATGATCCTATATAGAGTTTTATTTTTATCCATGATCATATGATGTAGAAATTGTAATTTATTTCCATATTGTTATTATTAAACGATAAATATGTTTAAATTATTTTCTTGTGTATTTTATTAAATTATATAAATGGGACGCTATTCACCGGAAAAGTTTTGGCCATAGATACCATTGCTGACCTTGCACCATTAGTTGAACAGTGAAGACTGTCATCGCTAACCAAGCTTATAGATATATTTTGGAACAACTGCTAGTGGATGTAATGTTAAGTTTTCATTTATATATTACATCTGTAGTTTAGATGCTCTACGTGGTCTTTAGGTAGGTTCCTTGTCTTCCCTTGTAATTTTGAATATATGTTATTTGTATATGCTATAGTGGAGCATAGCTCAAGTTTTCATTTATATATTACATCTGTAGTTTAGATGCTCTACGTGGTCTTTAGGTAGGTTCCTTGTCTTCCCTTGTAATTTTGAATATATGTTATTTGTATATGCTATAGTGGAGCATAGCTCCAAATGTTGTAATGAAAATTTGGATCATTGTAGAATTTTTGGGAAGTCTAATGTATAAGTTTAAAGCTTAAGGAATGTGAGTCCACTTATATTTTGCACCGGTCACCCCTTAGTTTTCAGGGCGTGACAATTTGGTATCTAAGCTTAGGTTTTCTATAGTTACATGGAGCAAGGATTCTTCATTGGGATCTCAATAATTATTATGAACCCCGGGCATAATCATAGTTGAGGTATCATTGAAGGCCTTATAGGATGTCCTTCCTTGTCTTTCTACTAATAGTCTATTATTTTCATATAAATGAAACTTATATATATTGAACTTAAATGTCTTATGTTTACTTTTAGAGTGAAGATGTCAGGTATCAAATTGATAAAGTATCTACACGAATAGACAAGTAAGAGGTTTGTGCATGAATTACCCAAGTATATATATGAATACGAACAATATTAATATAGATAAGTTATTTTATTATTTAGTTTAATTAAAAGGGCTAGGGTATCCGGTTAATATTAGATTTTATGAGATATTAGGATTAATATTATTAGATATTAGGTTTGGGTTTGGGTTTAGGTTATATAGTTAATGGTTTGAATTAGATATTTTATTATGATATGTTAGTTACTTAATGGTTTGTATAACCCGTGACTTTAAGGGTAATTGTCAATCTAATTTTTTTATTTTTTTGTGTTTTGAACTCATATACTATTCAGCAGATTCTATTTCTCTTTACTCTCTATTCTTCTTTAATTTCTTCACCTATCTTTCTACAAGCTACTAAAGATAAACATTTATATAACACCCTGTTTATCCTATATAGAATAGGAAGATACAAAGAGTAACACAGGGATAACAAGAAAAAAAAAAACAACATTATTATTGTTGTTGTTGGCTGTGCGATGTAGATTAATCTTCTTCATTCATGTGTTGTTTGATTTGTTTGATTTTGGTTGTGATGATTCATTTATGTCTAATATGTGTCTAAAATTAGCAGTTCAAATAGACCTAACCAAGTTTTTTTTTTATAAAATTGTACTTTTTTTTTTTTATAAATAGACCTAACCAAGTTCAAAAAAGAAAAAGAAAAAAAAAAACCTTCAATGGAGAAAGGGAATGAATGGTATGGTATTTTTCAATTCATTGTATCTTGCCTAACCCTCAATAGCTTTTATCTTTCTAGGTGTCTTTTTTTTTTTGTTTTGTTATGCAACTCTTATTCTTAAATATTACTTCAACTTCATCCTTGGTGTTATGGAATCAAATATTATGCTCATCATAGGTGTGGCCCAATAGAAGACATCTAGTACATTTGGGCTTGGAGGCCCAACAAGTCCAAACCCTAACCCTAAGGTAGCCTCTATATATAGTTGGTTAATCTAAAAGGTACACATCTTCTAAGCTCTCTCCTTTACTATTCCGCCACACAGAGCACACACCCCACTCCATTGGGTGAAAACCCTCATGTTTGTGCTCTGTGATCATCAATCCTCTTAGGTATCTCATCTATGGATACTTGGAGGAGAGCTATTGGATCCTATATCAACATACTAGTCCACTGAGGGCTAGACACTTATGTTCTTATGACAGAACATTCGCGCCGTCCGTGGGGACTCGATAAATTTCGACTCCTGCGACCAAAAATGGTCAAAATAAGAACTCATCGATCATGCGAGAAAGGCATAAAACCATACCATGATCTCTGAGAGAAATTACATTGAAGATCTTGAACGCAAGACTCACGAACGAAGTAGCATTCGGGGATCGTTGAAGCTTTGCAGCTTGCGTCGCTAGAAGTGTTTCGCAAGAGCGAAAGCGGCACACGCTGGTTCACGTCCTGGATCTTTGTGGAGGTGGAGAGGCCGAGAAGCTGATTTGAGCATGAAGAGCTTAAACGGAAAGAAGGGAACGCTCTTGACTAATGACGAAGTTAAAGAATTCTCATTCTTGAGGGATTGCGCGGCAAGGAAAGAGGAATCTTGGATGTCGTTTGGCTTTGTTCCTGTGCAGTCTCGTACCGGATTAATGAGTCCTTTCATGCTCAGACCGTGGTAATCATTAATTCCATCTGGGTTGCTAGTGCCACATGTCCGAGATGCCTTAGAAGCCAGGATACCCAGGATCCAATGCTGAGATTCCCTGTGTGTGTGCATGACCGGGATGCATTCATCTATTCAACGTCGGGATACCCTAGGATCCGTTGCCGAGATACAGAAACTTAGACACCATCGTGGAATGGCGTTAAGTGCAATATCGTCACCACGTTCAAGATTATGCCCTTGAATTAGAATACCGAGATAGCTCAAAAATTTTCTGAGGAAGCTTACCTTGGGGGCGTTGCCTCCACAAAGCCGAATTCAAGTACCTCACTGCCGAGGTAGATCTCTTTGTTCGAGATGCTTTCGAACATGAGATGCAGATTTATGAGAAGGTTGAATACTGAGATTACTATTCGAGATACCGAGATAAACACAATACCGAGATACAAAGTCAGGGTGCTTCGCAATGCCGGATATTTGAATGACGTCTGTAATGCACAGTACGTGCTTGGGTGATATGCCGAGATTGGTCAACGCCCAACGCCCATGGTGTCTTAACTCATCGCGATAGCTGAGGTTAACCAAAGATGGTCATGGTTCGAATTCCCAGAGGCCAAACTTGCTCTTCCGCAAGGTGACAATGCTAACCACCATCGCAAATCAAGAAGCTTAAAATAGTGACGAGGAGACCATGACAGCGAATCATGATTGAAATTGCGACGATGACAAACACGTTCGTGAAACAACATTGAGGCTCTCCTCTTTTTTTTTGAAGACTTCACTCGGGATGCCGAGATGCTTTGAGTGCAGGATATCTGAACTGTGATGCCGAGATGCTTCGAGTGCAGGATACTTCTCGTCGGGATACCTCGCTTTGACCAGATGTTTGAGCTGAGGTACAGTGCTAGGAGACCATGTTTATTCTATCCGAAGTGTGAAGCCGTGTGAGTCCATGCCGGGGTACCTCTTGTCAGGAGGCCTCATTTTGAAGGAGAAATTGGATCCGTATATGTTGAATCAGCACAACAAATTATGTTTAAAAAACCTTCACTTGTAGAGGATGATCTCGAAGTACTCATGGTACAAAGCACCCATCTGATATTTACATGGCGGAAGCTCAGGCAGCTCTCTGTTTTCATTATATTCCAAATTTGGTATTTGGCGATGGCAGGAATGCCATTTGATAATATGCCTATGAGGGATTCAACGCCTTAGAGCTCTATGATTTCGGGTTATGGGAGGCATAGGAAGGTACGGCAATTGTGATTCAGTATCTGATGCAAGGAAATTATTTGAAGAGTTTTTGGATTTTATTGCCAAGAACTTTGGTATGTATATATCTGCCTTAGATAATTGCTTGAAGACGTCAAGATTGAAAAGTGGAGGTAGGAAGTTTCTCATTGAAGAAGCAGCTAGATGAACTTTTCAATACCTCAACGTGAGGCACCCACCTGCGTTGTGCGAAGTTGTGAGGTCTCTGATTGTTATGATGGATAAGTATGGAAAATATGGGGAAATTGATTATGTGCTAAATTTATTTCCCTAGCACATTGAGAGGTACCGGTACAGGAGACTTCACCTCAAGTTTATCAATCTCTAATACATCTATCAGGAAAATCTCCCAGCAACATATAGCAGATTTATTCTTTGAAAGACACCGTCCACCTGAAGGTGACCAACCTGCCAATCACATAGAAGAAATCAACAATGAAAATCTTTATCCTCAAGTATTGAAGAGGATAACTGTCAAGTATCAATGAAGGCGAAGGTATGGTTTAACAAGAATAAAGCATGTTTGCCTGCAATGTTAATTCCAAGAATTAATTGTTTCAGAAGATGAAGCATGCACATTTAGTTTTATCATTACCACTATTGATTTCCTATTGATTAATGGTTTGGTTGGATAATTCCAAATGTTAGCCTTCTCTGGAAGATGAGTTATACAGCAAATGCAAATGGTAATATTTAATGCAATTCAAATCACATGATGTGAGTATTATTGATATTGCATAACTGACATGTTTCTTGAAAAGCTTTATTAGCTTCATAAAAAAGAAAAGGTATTTGAACAAAAGCTACCTTAGCTAGTCAGTGAGAGAAAGGAGTGAGATATCAACAATCCCCCTTTCATCTTAGGCACCAAATAGGCACTACTCTGGTTATCAAAGTGTATAAACACTAAATGTGAAGGTGACCTGATTGTGGTTGGACAAAGAGCCAAAATGTGTGTGAGATTCCTGATGAAGAATCAGTGGACCCCGATTTAACTTAATCTAGTTAAAATCCTGGTCCCATGTAAAGGCGGCAAGGTTGCAAGTCTATTTTAAAATCCGCGCTTCTGAATTGGATCCCGGTTTTAACTGAATCTAGTTGAAATTCGGCTCCATGTAAAGATTTGAAAGTGGACTTTGGTTAAACCGAATCTGGTTAAAATCCAGGATCCGTGTGAATTTTGAAGGCGGACCCGGTTAAACCGAATCTGGTTAAAATCCGAGATCCGTGTGAAGTTTTGAAGGCGGACTCGGTTAAACCGAATCTGGTTAAAATCTCGGCTCCGTATAAAGGCGACAATCATGTCCAGTTTAAACATGTATGAAGTCATGGTAAAGAAATCGAAAATCATGTCAAAGCTAAACATGTAGGAATCTGAGGTACATAAACCCGTTTCCGAAAACATGTCAAAGCTAAACATGTATGAAGTCATGGTAAAGAAACCAGTCTTCGAAATTCTTGTCAAAGCTAAACATGTAGGAATCTGAGGTACATAAACCCGTTTCCGAAAACATGTCAAAGCTAAACATGTATGAAGTCATGGTAAAGAAACCTGTCTTCGAAATTCATGTCAAAGCTAAACATGTAGGAATCTGAGGTACATAAATCCGTTTCCGAAAATCATGTCAAAGCTAAACATGTATGAAGTCCTGGTAAAGAAACCAGTCTTCGAAAATCATGTCAAA
Source organism: Acacia pycnantha (assembly GCA_025563575.1). Taxonomy (NCBI): domain Eukaryota; kingdom Viridiplantae; phylum Streptophyta; class Magnoliopsida; order Fabales; family Fabaceae; genus Acacia; species Acacia pycnantha. The sequence continues at coordinate 183,181 of JAMWYP010000001.1, forward strand.
GCTAAACATGTAGGAATCTGAGGTACATAAACCCGTTTCCGAAAATCATGTCAAAGCTAAACATGTATGAAGTCATGGTAAAGAAACCAGTCTTCGAAATTCATGTCAAAGCTAAACATGTAGGAATCTGAGGTACATAAAGCTAAACATGTATGAAGTCATGGTAAAGAAACCAGTCTTCGAAAATCATGTCAAAGCTAAACATGTAGGAATCTGAGGTACATAAACATTTTTCCGAAAATCATGTTAAAGCTAAACATGTATGAAGTCATGGTAAAGAAACCAATCTTCAAAAATCATGTCAAAGCTAAACATGTAGGAATCTGAGGTACATAAACTTGTTTCCGAAAATCATGTCAAAGCTAAACATGTATGAAGTCATGGTAAAGAAACCAGTCTTCGAAAATCATGTCAAAGCTAAACATGTAGGAATCTGAGGTACATAAATCCGTTTTCGAAAACATGTCAAAGCTAAACATGTATGAAGTCATGGTAAAGAAACCAGTCTTCAAAAATCATGTCAAAGCTAAACATGTAGGAATCTGAGGTACATAAACCCATTTCTGAAAATCATGTCAAAGCTAAACATGTATGAAGTCATGGTAAAGAAACCAGTCTTCGAAAATCATGTCAAAGCTAAACATGTAGGAATCTGAGGTACATAAACCCGTTTCCGAAAATCATGTCAAAGCTAAACATGTAGGAATCTGAGGTACATAAACCTGTTTCCGAAAATCATGTCGAAGGAAAACATGTAGGAATCCGATGTACATAAACCCGTTTCTGAAAATCATGTCAAATTTATATACATGCGTGAATATGAGGTACACAAACTCGTTTTCATGAATCATGTCAAGTCTATTTTATACAGTGAAATCCGCGCTCCTTAATCGAACCCCAGATAAATGGTGGAGTTCCGTCCCTACGAAAGGGATGAAGGCGGACGCGGTCAAACCGAATATGGTTAAAATCTGGGCTCCCTGGAGATAACGGTTAAAACGTGCTACCTTTGGGACACGGTAAAGCGAGATAAGTTCTCTTTAAAGTTTTGCAGGAAACAAAGACAGAAGGCGGATCCCGGTTATACCGAATCTGGTTAAAATCCGGGATCCGTGTAAAGTTTCGAAGGAGGACTTGGTTTAAATGAATCTAGTTTAAATCTGGGATCCGTGTGTGACGACAATGCCGCCCAATCTATAAACATGTATGAAGTCATGTATGTGTAAAGATCCCGGTTAAACCGAATCTGGTTAAAATCGGTTCGTGTAAGCGGCAATGTTGCCAAGTCTATTTGAAAGTCCTTTATTGGATTATTTGTGATGGCAATGCCGCCAAATAAGTTTGAATGACTGAATTCTGGGTAAACAAACCCATTTCCAGAAATCATAAACTCGGAATCTCAAGTAAGCATGCAAGGAATCCCAACAATGGCGATCACCTGGTTCGGATTGGAAAATAACACATCCTGGCAGCTTAGAAACCTGAACTACCAGGCTGGGAGGCAACAGAGTGGACAACGAGTTGTTAGTGAAAAAGCATGATTATCAATAACCGGGATTATTGCAAACCAAAATGGAAAGCAAACCCGGACTAGTATCCGAAATGAGCACACGTCGAACGATGTGGCAGACTCGATTTAAACTGAATCTAGTGTAAAGCTAAGAAGGCGGACTCGATTTAAACTGAATCTAGTTAAAACCAGGGATCCGTGTAAAGCTAAGAAGGCGGACCCGATTTAAGCTGAATCTAGTTTAAATCAGGGATTTGGGTAAAATTGAGAAGGTGGACCTGGTTTTAACTGAATCTAGTTAAAATCCAGGGCCCGCATTGAGGCTGCAAGTCCATTTTAGATTCCTTTATTGTAATCATTTTCGCGACAGCAATGCCGCCAAGTTTATTTGATTGAATTTGGGTAAACAAACCCGTTTTCATGAATCATGAGCCCGAAATCTCGGTGTTAAAGTAAATGACCTGGAATCTCGGGGTTAAAGTTTATAAACCCGAAATCTCGGAGTTAAAGTAAATAACCCGGAATCTCGGTGTTAAAGTTTATAAAACCGAAATCTCGGAGTTAAAGTAAATAACCCGGAATCTCGGTGTTAAAGTTTATAAACCCGAAATCTCGGAGTTAAAGTAAATAACCCGGAATCTCGGTGTTAGAAAGTTTATAAACCCAAAATCTCAGAGTTAAAGTAAAAAGTAAATAACCCGGAATCTCAGTATTAGAAAGTATATAAACCCGGAATCTCGGGTCAACACGCTCGGAATCCCAACAGTCGCAAACACCTAGTCCGAGGTTGGAAAGTAACACATCCCGGCAGCTCAGAAACCTGAACTACCAGGCTGGGGGGCAACAGAGTGGATGAAGATTTGTTAAGTGGAAAAGCGTGTTATCAATAACCGGCATTAATGCAAAGTAGAAAGTTTAATGCAAGCTCAAACAAGTATCCGAAATGAGCACGTTGACCGATTTGCACAAACAGTAAGTATTTTCCATTTATTGTGATTTGCTTACATGTTATTAAATGCAGGAATATAAACCAGACAATTAGCCCGGGAAAATTGCTACGAAAGCAAATTCGGATTCGGGGATCTCAGAAAGCAGTCAATCAATCTCGGCAGCTCAGAGACCTGAACTACCGAGCTTGGGGGCAACTGTTATGGAATCAAATATTATGCTCATCATAGGTGTGGCCCAATAGGAGACATCTAGTACATTTGGGCTTGGAGGCACAAAAGGCCCAACAAGTTCAAACCCTAACCCTAAGGTAGCCTCTATATATAGTTGGTTAATCTAAAAGGTACACATCTTCTAAGCTCTCTCCTTTACTATTCCGCGACACAGAGCACACACCCCACTCCATTGGGTGAAAACCCTCATGTTTGTGCTCTGTGATCATCAATCCTCTTAGGTATCTCATCTATGGATACTTGGAGGAGAGCTATTGGATCCTATATCAACATACTAGTCCACCTAGGGCTAGACACTTATGTTCTTATGACAGAACACTTGAGACTTTCTTCTTGAAAGCTGTGTCCAATATTTTGGTTTACATCGATTGTTGTTGTGGGTAATCATGATAGGGATTTATTCGAAGAGATACCTGCCATTGTATTTGTCATGCTTGGATCTTATCATGCATATAGACAGGTGATTAAAGTAGTAGCTCTTAGTATTATTGTATATTACTTAGACGTCCTATAAATCAAACATGCCAAGTTGTTGATGAGATTGAAGAACCATTCTTTCAAAGGATAAGAAGAAAACAAAACAAAAAACAAACGAATCATAATATGTAGCGGTAATTTCTTGAAGGGTATTGATGCAATTCACTGAAGAATATGCCCAATTATCTTTACAATCTCATCTAACTACTTATTGGTAGTTTATTCCATCTCTTTTAGTTCCTTTAGTACACTTTTCTCATCATCTAGATGTCAATTTTTATTGAGAGTGATTTTGGAACTATGTACTTTGTAGTGTTCTTCAGTTCCCTTTGTTGGTTTTATAGTTGTATTTGTTGTCGCCATTTATTCTAAATATAACCTTGTTAATGACGCTTTGCGCTTTAGAACGTTGTTCATCTTGCTTATCATTTTCAGTATAGATCTTTCTTTGGCCTTCAAAATTTTCTTAGGCTTTAGTTTGGGTTTCTTTTCCTGTCCCATCAATGTCAAAATTGTCTGAGTCCTCAATTAACCCGTCTTTAGTATTTATATTACTTGAATTATTTCATGGGAATATTGTTTCTTTGCACTCACTCTTCTTAGTAGACTCAGTTAGTGGGACACCCTTGAAAAAAAAGAAAAGAAAGAAAGATGAAGAAGAAAGTTTAAACCATCCAAACTTTTAGATTCTCTCAACGACATTATTCTACCTTTTCTCTGAAATTAATGTCGCCCCACTATTTTCTCGTTCTTTGTTGTGACCTTCCTTAAACAAAGTTGATATTGAGACTTAAACTGGGGGAAGATAACAGAGAGTGAGAATAACTTGAAAGTAGTAATAAAAGTATAACATGACTAAATCATACTACAAGGAATAAGATGACTTAAGACAAACACATTACCCAGAACACTCAAATATGCGAATTACAATCAAAATAACATATACAAACTAAGAAGAAACATAGTTCACATAGCACAATGTCACTTCGGACTCCCTAGAACATACCGGATTGCCAAGCTTTCGAGAGGTTGGCACTCTCCTTCCAAGGGTCCAAACCACACTTCGAAATTCTTCTTTGTCTCTCCTCCTAGAGTTGAGTGTAGATGTAAAGACCCAAAAAGCGACTTTCGTAACTCATCTCATAGGATTTGACTACAACAATTCTATAGCAACCCTAGTTCTCATTTCTTTCTCAATTCTAACCAGTAAAAAGTATATTTCCTTTTTCATGTATATCGCTAAGTTTCTAAAAGTGATCATGACATTCCCCAAAATTTTCTGCAATCTATGTGCGTGTTGTTCAACTATCTTTTCAGTATTTTCTCCTAGAGCATCTTCTTCTACCTTTCCTGGAATTAGTACCATATTGTTCTCTGAGTTCACCATTTTTATCATTCTTCTACAAAGAGCCTCTTCACTTCATGTGTTTCTAAATCAACTCAGCAATTGTAACATCCCAAATTTTTGGACCAGAAGTTTGGAAATAAAACTGAGATAAGAAAGCTTCTAGCCAGTAGAGTCCAAAAGTCTTTAGCTTATTATGAGGAAAAGTTTAAGATAATTATTAAAATTATTTTGAACCTTGAAAATTTGGGGAGATTATGAAATAATAGTTCGAGGATATAGAAATATTATGGTGGAATTTTAAAGTTTGAATAATGTATGGAAATTAATTATGAAATTTTAGCTTTAAATAATTATTCTCATAATTATTTGAAATTAAGGCCTTTTTTCCCTTAATTAATTTATTTTGGGAAAAAGAATAAATTCAAGTAAGGAATAAGGGAAAATTCTAAATAAATACCGTTTGAAATTGTAAAACCTCCAGAAGTCTTCCGAATTTGTAAAAAGACTGAGAGGTACAAAGGACCTATGAGGGATATGCAAATTCGGGTGAAATTACCATTTTGCCCTTAGTTTTAAATAAATAAATAAATAACCCCTCCACCCCCGTTGGCGGCCACCACCGTCGGCCGGCCGCTGGCGACCACCACCGTCGGAGGCCACCATCAGGGGCCGGGGGCCGGCGGTGGTGGTCGCTGGCGGCAGGCCGGCCGTGGTGGCTGGCGGCGGGGGTTGGAGGGTATTTTTTTTTTATTTAAAACTAAGGGCTAAAGGGTAATTTCATCCGAATTTGCATATCCCTCATAGGTCATTTGTACCTCTCAGTCTTTTTACAAATTCGGAAGACTTCTGGGGGTTTTACAATTTCAAATGGTATGTATTTGGAATTTTCCCAAGGAATAATTTAGGCCTAAAAATTTTGGAATTTATATTTTATGGCCTAGAGGAATTAATTGGAAAAGGAAAATCCTTATATGGAATTAAGGATTGATTTATTTTCCTTAGTTGCAATTAAATAAGTGATGACCCTGAATTACAAATAAGAGGCTTATAAGGAATCAGGTGGGATAATTTTTATTGGGCCCACAACCACCCCAATACATCCTTCCTTTTATTTTGACTGACCCCAGTTAATATCCCATGCTTGGCCCAAAGCGTAATGCATTCATCCTCATGGTAAGATTAAAAGCCCAATTTAGTACCCAAGACGCAGCAGGAAAGCAATTAAAACAAAAAACAAAAAACAAAATCAGTTTTCTTCCTGCAAGCACGAGCTAACACGTGACAGCTAAATAAACCAGGACCCTTTCAGTGGTGATTCTCATGTCGGCCTAACTGAAGATAAAACGAGAAAGACTGAACACGTAAAGGCAGAGACCACTCGCAACAGTACTTCTCGAGCCTCACCTAATGTCTTCTTCCCGACTGGACCCTTAGGTCCTTCTATATATATCTCTACTTATCTTCAGTAAGACAGAAACGAAGAGAGAGAGAGAGAGAGTCGAGGAAGGAGGAGAGAGCTAACTGTATTCGTTTTTTTTAAATTCCGTCACTTCAACGCAAAATGATGAGTTATAAGTTGTAGCTCTAAGTGGCTACTCTATAACGATGAAACAGTCGGTTTTGTAACTATGTTGACATTCATGAGCTTATTTTCACTTGTACACAAACCGTTAGAAGTGTGCGTGAACGTTGCTTACTGTCATAAATATGTCTATAAGACAAAACCTTGGTGATGCATGAATATATATGTATATCTGTGCATGAACAAAAAAAAAAATCCAAAGAAAAGCTACATAGATGTAAACTTCGCTGCACACATAAACAGGCCCATTATTTGAATCCATAACAGTTGCCCCCCAAGCTCAGGAGTTCGGGTTTCTGAGCTGCTGAGATTTTTCTATCTCGGGCTCTTCCTTTCATGTATGACTCGGTATTGGCTACGCTCCAAGAGTTAATTCCCGACTTTCCTCTTTAACGGGTTCTCAAGAATTAGCTCCTGGCTTGCCTTTTAACCGGGTTCCATTATCGCAATGTATGGCCGTCTTTGTACCAACACTACTTTACTTTTCACCAACGGCTTGATTGGTTTATTCATTCATCGTTTTGCGCACTGATCGAAACCGGGTTAGAAATAACTGCCCTCGTGTCTCTAGAATACCTAAGATTGTCTTTTCGTATTGAGTTTTGTCGTTTTGGGGATTTCCTACCCAGCTGTCGCCCCCCAATGTTTGGTGAAATGGAGACACGTGGCATGTGGCGATTTGATGAGCGTACCGTTTCTTTTCTGACATCACGCCATCATTCCTTCATTCCTTTTCTTGGAACTCTACACCACCAATTTTCAATCGACCCTCATTCAATGCCGTGCAGCCTTTGCTATTTGCTCACGCCTTTTCGCAACTCTCCCTTTTCTCCCTTGATAAGTATTCTTGAAAGTAATGAGTTTGCCATTGAGAGCTCCGAGCCTCATTCTTCCAGTCATGTGGGGAAGAAGAACGCGATTTCGAACGGAGAAACATCCTGTAAGGATTATTGCCTTGTCTTCAGATGTATTTGCAGTCTTCAAACACATTCCGTGGTGGACGCCTGGGATCCCAAATGTATTTACCGGTCTTCACGTCCGGTTCAATTCCGTATGGGGTCCTTGGAAGTGGTTCAAGCTTCATTTGAGCATCATCTAGCCTCAAGCTTAAGCTTGCCCTCCACCATGAGAGGCTGCGACACCTTGGCAGTCCCCCTGGACATGTCTAAGCATTTCCAAGGTCTGCGGCATATTCGGCGAGAAATTCCAGCCACCTGACAATCCGACCGAATAACAACGCAGTCTCTGGCGCTAGCTAATCCGATCAGGGTGGGACGGATAGCTAGCCACCATCAACTGTTATAATTAGTGGGTTCATAAATGTTGTTTACAAATTTCGCCCACTTCTTTGTAGTTTGATCTTGTAATCATCTTTGTAAATGAGTACTTGACTTATTTCCTTGTAAGAAACCGTGTAACCTTATCGATTATCAATATAAAGTTGCCCTCCACATGTACCTTTTGTTCATTTTATCTTGCGTGGATGCCCATTTTCCGTGTTTGGTTTGCTACCTAATTCGGCAGTTTGGTCCTCCAAATTTTCATTTATTCCGGCGTTACGTATGCCTATGCCACCTATGTTAACCCATCACTGGCTCCCGTAATGTCCTATCATCTCGGCTATGACCGCTGTGACTCATACCGAGACAACCTCGCTGGCCGAATTCGACCGAGATCGCCACGTACAAGATCGACTATTTTATCATAATAAAATATTGTGATATACCATCCCAAGGAAATCTTCATTAAGGAGTCAGGAGTTACCTTGGTCGAACGTGAAACGACATACTCCTTTTGCTAGGCGACACGTTGTAACGTGTAGGCTGCGCCTCTAGACACGAGCGCCTTCCAACGGGCGCTTGGAATCCGTGCACAATTAATGCTTGCGTCGCTTCAGAGGGAAATCCTTACAACTTTCGGGATTTGGCCCCCACTTTCTCGCACGTGGCCGTCACTGCTTTTGTCGATTCGAATTCAAGAGCTCCTTCAAACCTCTTAAAATTCAAAAACTATATATCTCCTCTTCCTTCGTTTTGTCATTACCTTTTACATACTCTCCATTTCTCCTTTATTCTCTGCAAGAACTTCCGCGACAATCTGCTTCATTTGCCTTATTTTCGTCGACTTCCACAAACAGGTAAAACTATGCTTCCTTTGGTTTTCGTACCTTTTTAGTTGTTCGTATAGTTTCTGGAATTTGCGTCATTATCTTGAACGTATTTTGCTTGCGTTCTGTCATTCCTGGTCTAGACGAATGATTCCTTCTCCAAGCAACCCTAGTAAACTCTTTGTCTTCTTCGTCTTCGGTGGATTAGGATAGATTTTCATTTTGGTTACCCCGAACCTGCTCCTTCCACATTCCAATCCCGAAATATTTTCATTCTTAGGTTAGGCTAATGTCGTATTCCTCACCCCATCGCAGCTTCCTCCCAGGAAATTGAAGTATGCTGGAGCATGTTTTGAACTTTGCTGGTTCCGATATGATTGTGAGTCCCCGAATGTGCCTGATTTACTAACCTTGCCATTCTCTTGCATTTTAGGTTTAGATGGCATCCTCTTCTCAGTTACAATCTACGCCTTCCGCGGATGATTGTAGTTCGTCCGCTTCAGTTTGGAATCCAAACTCCCCAAAGAAAGTTGTCCACCATAAAGTGACCGAGGTGAAGAATACCTTGACCGCCGAGGAATTTCCATCACTTGGCGTGAGAGATGGGGATGGATATTCGATAAGGCTCCCTTTGGATGAAGAATCGGTTGCCACCGTTCGATCACGTAAAAGCCGCCCTCATGAACCCCATTTCTTCTTTTTTTACCAAGATGTTTTCGTTCAACTCGGTGTAACATTTCCCTTGTCCGAGTTTCTAATTTGCCTTCTGAATCACCTGCATCTAGCCCCCACCCAACTTCACCCCAATGGTTGGGCCTTCGCCCTAGCTTTTGAGAGCCTCTGCCGCGAACTAGAAATCTGTTGTACTGTGCCGATGTTTATGACATTCTACTCCCCTTTGGAGCTAGGTGGATTCCGGTCGCCTCTGACGACATTTTTTGGATGGACCTCTCTTCGCGAGAGAAGCGAGCATATGCTCTTTAAACCTTTTGCGACTCTGGAAGCACTTCAAAACCTCCTTTGTTAAGGTTATTGCCCATCCTTTTCAATGCCCGTGGTTCTTCGGGTTGAAAAGGGGGAACTAGAAGGTATTTTCCGTTGTATTGGACGAATGCCCACCACAAGTTCAAAACCGCAGACTTCGCTCCGACCAGTCTCACCGAAAATGAGGAAGCGGCCGTAGTGAAGCTTACGAAGCTGTCTAGTACCCTTCAGACCCTGATGGACCCTGCTGATTACATTCCCACTGCCTTAGTTTGTCGACGCGGACAAAGAAGTATGGGATTGCCCGTTGGAATTTTCATATATCCAGACTTCATATCTTTTTTCAATGCTGACATCCCCCTTTTTTTTTTATTCAATGCAGGACGACAAATGGGAAAGCCTGAATTTCTTCAAGCCTTCAAAACACTTCCCGCAAATCCTGAGAATACTCCTGTAGATGAACCTAAGGCAAGTGGTGGAGCTCCTATCTCGGAGGAGGCGATTATTTCAAAGGCTCCCCGAAAGCGCCCTGCGCCCAAAGGCGAATTAAAGCGTGGTCAGAAAAGGGTGCAGACCTCCAAAGGTAAGAACATTCTTTGGAGAGGAAACCATTGTGGTTCCTACGCCCAACCCGTCTACAGCAAAAGAGGCCTCTATACCAACTCTTGTGCCGACTTCACCCGTGAGAAAGGCTCCTACCTCCACTCCTGTGTCGGCATCTCCTGTGAGAGGGGCTCCATCGTCAACCCCTGCGCCTGTTTCACCTGCCACTTCGGTTCCGTCCTCATTCTCTACCCCTCATAGCCATACCACTATGAATGGAGGGGTTCTTTGGTCAGATGGGGTCAATGAAGCTATCCGAAATCTTATGCGTCCGCTGCTCAAGCTGTACTCCCTACGATGCCTTCCAAAGAGGAGAAGGCTGCGGTGATCAATATGGAGCGAGAGGCTTATAGGGTAGCTTCCTAATACGGCCTTATGTTGCCCTAAGAATTCAGAATGTTGTTCGGCTGAAATCTGTGAATGATTTAAATAAACAAGTGGCCACGCTAACCAGCATTCTGGAAACTGAGAGGAAGGAGAAGAACGAACTTCTTTCCGAGATTCGTTTGCTGAAACGCAACCCCGATCTGGCAAAAGTTACTGCGGAGAGGGATCTGGCCCAAAGAGAGCTGACTGTATCTCGGGCAGAACAAGATAGATTGCACCGAGCGCTGGTTGCCCTTAATCAAAGGTTTGTTACCGCATGAGTGGAGGAAGTTGCGGAGGTGAAACAAAGTTATCTGTGACGCAAAGTGATTTGAATGCGGCACGACTCGATTTTGCTGCCAAGTAGTCCGAATTGGCCGATGCCCAAGCCGAAATGCATCGCCTTGAAGGTCTTTGTCGGGAGAATGCCTCTCTGAAAGAAAAACTGATCTCGGACATCGATCATTTAACCGGCGTCCTAAAGGAAAAAGATGCGGATCTTGCCCACATCAAATCGCAAATTGTGAAATATGGTCAAATTGGCAAGTTGTCTTTTGAGAACGCGGTGGCTCAAATCCGGGTGCTCAATCCCACCGTTACTTTGAATACCACCGGGCTACACCTCGAGGCTTATGTTAGCAACAAGGGAAAATTGATACCTCCTGGTGAAGAAGACAGTGAAGACGAGTCAGCCTCCTCATCAGCAGCCGAGACGCACTCACAAATTTAATTTCTTTATGTCTGTTATAACTTCTGAACAATCCTGTTTTTGTATGTCCTTAGCCAAAGGCCATGACCTTCTGTAAGCTGCTGTATAGACATTAACTGCTACATCCACCCATTTCCTTTTGGTAAAATTGGTCCATGAGCTTGCATGTGTAGATTTTAAACATGTCTATTGTTTAATGATTTGTGAAACCGGGTTAATTTCCCTTGGTTTCACTTGTCAAATCTCGCATGATTTTGGAAACCGGACTTTTAACATCCTGGCCTCTACATGTTTCGATCATGTCATGATATATGGAAGCAGATAGTATTTTCGTGCATTCCTCATGCTTTAACGTGACATGATTTTTTGAAACCGAGTTAATTATCCTGGGTGAGATTCTTACACGATTTTGGAAGCCGGATTGTTAACTATCCAAACCTCTACATGTTTTGTCATACATGATTTTCGAAAACCGGATTTTAAATATCCAGGCCTCTACATGTTTTGTCATACATGATTTTTGAAAGCCGGATTTTAAATATCCTGGCCTCTACATGTTTTAAGCTTACATGATTTTGGAAACCGGACTTTTAAATATTCTGGCCTCTACATGTTTTTAACTTACACGATTTTGGAAGCCAGATTTTTAAATATCCTGGCCTCTACATGTTTTAAGCTTACATGATTTTGGAAGCCGGACTTTCAAATATCTTGGCCTCTACATGTTTTTAACTTACACGATTTTGGAAGCCGGATTTTGAAATCTCCTGACCTCTACATGTTTTTAAATTACACGATTTTGGAAGCCGGATTTTTAAATATCCTGGCCTCTACATGTTTTTAACACAAAGTAGATAGCAATCTCTTCCGTAGAAACTGGGATAAGTCATCCTTTTATTCGATTATTCGCGTTTATAAAACGCCATACAGTAAAAGGTAAAGAATTAACATGCTGCCTTCTTCTGAACAAATTCTTGCACTTTTAATGAAGCCTGCCCACATCCAAGCGGTATGCTTCAGCTGTAATAAGCCTTCAATTTATCCGCATTCCACGTTCGCTTTACCTCCTTCTTTTGCAATGTTTCCAACTTGTAAGCGCAATTACCCAGGCTTTCAGTGACCCGGTATGGGCCTTCCCAATTAGGAGCTAGCTTTCCTTCTGCAGCGTTCTTGTTTCCGATATCTGCCCTTCGAAGTACGAGGCTTCCTTTGTCAAAACCCCGAGGTCGGACTTTCTTGTTGTAACAGTTCGATATTAGTTGCTTCGCTGCGGATCTCGGCGGTGTGCCGCATTCGAACTTCGTCTATCAAATCTAACTCAACCGCGATCGCGACCATTCTCTTCTTCACTTTGCGGTGCTTGTGATCCGCCGCCAAGATGATTCCCCAATCTCAACCGGGATCATGGCTTCGCACCCATACGTTAGTTTGAAAGGTGTTTCCCCGGTTGATGATTGGACACTCGTGCGATATCCCCATAGGACGTAAGGCAATTGGTCCACCCAGCAAGATGTAGCATCTTCCATCCGCTTCTTTAACCCATCTACAATGATCTGCTTGATATTAAAATCAGCTACGAACTTCTGAAAGCTTTTATCAATAAATTGCGTGTCGTTGTCTGTAACAATTTCTGCTGGAATGCCAAACCGTGCTATGATATTCTTCTGCAAGAACTTTTGCACTCTACTCGATGTGATTGTGGCGACAGGTTCCACCTCGATCCACTTTGTGAAATAATCAACTGCCACGATGAGCCATCGCAATTGCCCGGCAGCCCGCTTGAATGGTCCCAGAAGATCCATTCCCCATTTAAAAAACGGCCATGGCGCTGAGATTGTCTGGAGCGTGGCGGGAGGCACCTTGATGGTGTTGGCGTGCCTTTGGCAACTGTCGTATTTTTGGACATGAGTTTTGGCGTCGGCCGCCAAGGTGGGCTAGAAGTAACCAGCCCTCACCGCCTTCCTGGCCAAAGCCTTAGCTCCCATGTGGTGACCATTTATCCCTTCGTGGATCTCCACTAAGACATATTGGGCTTCATCTGCCGCCAGGCACTTCATCATCGGAGAATGTATTCCTTTCCGATATAACTAGTCATTTACGATCGTGTAAGATGCTGCCGTTCTCATGAGTTTTTTCGCTTCTAATGATTCGTCCGGCAAAATTCCTCTTTCAATATAATCCATAATGGGTTTTCTCCAATCGTCATTATTTGAAATAGCCATCACACAACTTGGCTCTTGAAGATTTTTTGAACAATGGTGCGATGATTTCCAGGGCTCTTGGTGCTTGCTAATTTTGACAGGACATCGGCCCTAACATTATCTCCTCTTTGTATATGCGCCACAGTGACTTCGTCAAACTCTGTGATAATCTCCTTCACTTTTCCCTGTATTTGATCATCAAGGGTCCCTTTGCACGATAAGTTCCATTGATTTGAGGCGCTACCGGTGAGAGTCGGTGGAAACGTGCACCTTGCGAGCCCCACTTTCCTTAGCTTGGAGCGGACCCGCTATCAATGCTTCGTCTTGCTGGTTGTTTGAAGTTGAGAAATTAAAGCGCAAAGATAGTTCAAGAGCAATACCTTCCGGGCTTTCAACAATAATCCCCGCTCCGCCTCCTTTGACGTTTGAAGAGCCGTCAAACAACAAGTTCCATGTATCCTGATTATCCCCCTCTTTGACCGGGGTCAACTCCATTACAAAATCTGCCAGCGCCTGGGATTTGATCGCATGCCGAGCCTCATAAGTAATATCAAATTCTGACAGCTCAATGGCCCAACCTACCATCCGCCCGGCTAGGTCTGGCTTATGAAGGATTTCTTTGGATGGGTGATTTGTGCGAATGATGATAGGATGACTCACGAAAGTATGGGCGAAGCCTCCTTGCCGCTATCGGTAGTGCAAACGCCATTTTCTCTACCTTTTGATAACGCAATTCGAGCCTTGCAAGGCTCTACTCACAAAGTATACGGGACTCGGCCTTCCGCCGTTTCCCTAACCGGCCACGGCGCTTACGGCCTCATTCCCTACCGACAAATATAAGATTAAGCTTTCTCCTGCTGGGTCCGGTTAACAGGAGGTGCGGACAAGCACTGTTTAATTTTCTCAAAAGCGCTTCGCATTTCGTTGTCCATCCCTCAGACGCTTCCTTCTTTAACAACTTGAAGAAAGGGAGAGAATTCTCTGCAGATTTAGGTAGAAATCGGGTCAAGCGACTAAACGTCCGGTCAATTCTTGAACCTCTTTTTGCTCCGCGGCCTTCATGTCTAATATAGCTTGGCACTTGTCGGGGTTAACCTCTATACTCTCGTTCGTTAGCGGGAACCCAAGGAACTTTCCTGCGGTACTCCGAACGCACATTTTGCCGGGTTGAGGCGAATCCTATATTTTACGAGTTTGTCAAATGTCCGCCGTAAGTCATCAATATGGTTAACCTCGTTGTGAGACTTGACAATCATGTCGTCAATGTATACTTCTACGTTCCGACCAATCGATCTTCAAAACTCGGTTCATCATTCTACGATCGTGGCTCCTGCATTTTCAACCCGAAAGGCATCACATTGTAGCAGTAATTTGCCTTCGGTGATGAATGTCGTCTTAGCCTGGTCCTCCGAGTGCATAGCGATCTGATTATATCCGGAATAAGCATCCATGAATGATAATAGCCGAAAACCGGAAGAACTATCTACCAGCTGGTCAATACTGGGCATTGGGAAAGAGTCTTTTGGGCATACTTTATTTAGATCCTTGTAATTTGTACAAACTCTCCACTTCCCATTTGGTTTTTTCACGAGGACCACATTTGACAACCACGTGGTATACTGTATTTCCCGGATAAAGCCAGCTTCTAACAGTTCTGCCACATGCGCTTCCAAAGCTTTCTGCCTGTCCTCCCCGAGCTTCCGCTTCTTTTGAGATACCAGGGTTGATCCGGTCGAATTGCTAGTTGATGACAACAAAAATCAGGTTGATCCGGGTATCTCGAGATGGGTGCCCAGGCAAACACATCTCTATTGTCCCTGAGGAATACCTCAAGTTCCTCCCGCATCCCGGGATCCAGAGCCTTGCCAATTTTGGTGATTTGACTAGGCTCCGATCCGAGGAGAAAATCCTCCAGCTCTCCATTTGATTCCGCCTTTTTCCTCTTCTCTTCTTTGCGCAGATCCAACTCGACCAAGTTTACTGCTTTTCCTCCAGAAAGCGCTTCCAGGTGCATTGGCCGGGTTGTATCTTTCTTGACCATGTTAAAGTAACACTGGCGAGACTCTCTTTGATCTCCCCTTATGGTAACGACCTTATTCTTCTTACTGATCATCTTAAGCTTTTGATGCTTGGATTACACCAACATATCCCAATTATGAATCGTTGGATGACCCAGGATTATGTTGTACGAAGAGGGGAAGTCTGCTACTATAAACCGGACTCTCTCCGTCTTGAAAGCGTGCCTATCTCCCAAAGTCAGTTTAAGATCTACGTACCCCTTTGGTCGAGTATCCTGCCCATTGAATCCGGTTAGCATGGTCTTGCATGGCTTTAAAACGTCGGAGTCAAACTTCATCCTCTTGGGGCCACGTCTTCTAAGTCCTTGTCTGTGAAACATAACACAGGAGATTCGGGCTTGCTTAAATCTTCTTTAAATTTTGGAGCATCTTTGATCGACAAAACTTCTCTCAAATATTTCCGTCTCTGGCTAGTTGAATCCCCTCCGCCACCAAAGCCTCCGCTAATCACGTTGCAGTCGTACTTGGCATCAGGGAATTCCTCATCACTATCTTCAGATTTCTTCTCCTGCTCTTTTCTCTTCTTTTCGGGCGGTGGGCTCTTACCCCGGCCTTCAACTCCGCCTCTTCTGCCCTGCTTTCCTTGGAGTCCGGATTACATATCATTGGAGTTTTCCCTCACGGATGAACTTCTCCACCGTATTCTTCGATCCCAAACCTTTGCTCGGTCGTGTGACCATGTTGATTGTGAAATTCACAAAAATGGGTTTTATCAGCAGTAGCTCTTTTACCCGAGCCGGGGTCTTTCTACCTTTTTCAACTCGGTTGAGCCTACTTCCTTCCACAATTTAGCACAGGAGACCTTGATGGGGTGTATCTCTCGTACCTAGAATCCCGAGTTTTGCCACCGGTATCTCGGTTACGTGGTGCTTTCTTGTATGCTTCTTGATTGTCTCCGTCCCGATTGTCTCTTCCTCGGCGAGGTGGGCTTTTAGCCCTTTCTTTCCCGGCGTTTCCCGCCTTTTCCATTTGTTCCAGATCTAGATACTGCTTTGATCTATCATGAAAGTCAACCAGGGTTGTAGGTCACCGTTTCATGATAGACTTCTTTAGATGGGATGAGACATCCAATCCGGCTATGATGCAGTGCAGGTTTACTTCCTCCTTCAGTCCCGGAATCTGCAATGCTATATTGTTAAAACGATCCAGGTACTTGCTCAGGGCTTCTCTCGATCCTTGCCTAACTTGAGCGAGCTGGAACTCTGTTTTCGGTTGCCGCCTACTGGTTGCGAAATGCGTCAGAAACTTTTGTTCCAAAGTCTTCATGTTTGGAATAGACAAATACGGCAACGAATGAAACCATAATTGCGCCGCTCCCCTGAATGTTCCAGCAAAAAGATGGGGTACGACGTCTCCCTTTATCCCCTTGACCATAATCTCCATTTTGAAGTTGTTTAGGTGTATCAAGGGGTCCTGGGTTCCATCATACTTTGATAACTCCCTTGAATTCAATCCCTTGGGATACACTGCAGCCATAACTTTGTCGGTGAACTGACCCAATACTCTATCTTCATCCGCTTCTCCTGATGCCTTTTTGACATGCGGGGATGAGGTATGTTGTTCTCTGTCGATCTGCTCCTTAAAAGGTCGGCTTTCTTCGTGCTCCCTCAAGTCGGCTTGGGAAGCCCTCGGAGGGTTCATCTTTCTAGCCACGGTGCCCGTGCTCTTAACCGTTTCATGCTGGATCTTGTGACCGGCTTCCTTCTCCCGGTCTTTTTCCTCACCAATAATGACCTTTTTTTCCTTTTTGATGCTCACCCTGGTTGACATGCACAGAATCCGAGCCAGCGGTCCAGTTTGAACCCTCGCCATTCTGCCCTCCACTCCGGAGTTGTTTTTCTTTTGCTTCATACAACCTCTTTTCCCGCTCCTCCTTCCTCCATATCATATTTTGGCGCTCCAATTCCTCTCGAATAATCCGAATGTTCTCCTCTTTTTGCAACTCATGTCGGTACTCCATGCCATCTATACGCCGGATCAACGATCCTATAGTGTTATGGAGCAGGCGTACGTCGGGATGTTCCATCTGGAATTCACGGGAAGGATGAGGAAAACCCTCCACCTGAATTCCTTGATGACCCCGGTGCGATCCCCGATTAGGGTGGGGAGAATGGGCGGTATCCTCAGTTTCTATATCAACTGGTCTCTTCCCACGATCTCCCTCCGGGTCCACTGAGTTCGAGTGTTGTGACAGCTGCCCCGGGTTAGAAGGCTGCTGTGGCTCGTCTGGTGGTGGCAGCGGTGGTCGTGCCGCATTAGTGCGACTTCTAGTGCTGGCGGCCATGTTCAGTGGTTACGAATAGCTTTATGATTTTAGGAATCGAGTTGTTTGACGATCCCCACGGTCGGCGCCAATGTTTTGTAGTAGAACACAAATGTCTAGCCTCTGGGGCTAGGTATGATCGATATTGGATCTGATATAGCGTCCACTGGTATCTATAGAGGAGATATCAGCGGTTGCTAGTAGATCACTATGCTACACGGGGTTGGCTTTTCGCCTGAGGGTGATGTGTGTGCACAGTGGAGCCGAGCGTAAGAATCTAATAGTCAACGTGGAGAGCGTGCACAGGAGGCAACCTCCTATATATAGAGATTACCTAGGGTTTCGTTCTCCTTACCCTGAGTCCATTTCCCTGTGATCATGCCTCTTCTCCAGTCCTGATCGTGCGCCTTCCATTTCCTGCATGATTGCTGGATTCTCGGCATGGTGCAAGGTAACTGGCGAGGGGTATCTGTCTCGTGGGAGGTTTCCCGCCAAAAGCTCTCCAATTGGGCCTTCCTCTGGCAGGCCCATTATTTGAATCCATAACAATGTGTGTGTGTGTTGCTGTTCATATGGAATTAAAAGAAAGGAAGGGTTGTTGTGGTTTTACTGATATATAAAGGACATAAGTTGCTGCACAAGAATCTTGCTGTCATATATGAGTGTAGCTGATTTGGAAACAAAAAAAAAATGACGAAAACATGATTGTGTGTTGGGTGTCTATACATATATCTATAATGCAACGCTGTACAAGGAATGAAAGAGATGGTTTTGGTATGTTCCTAGGTGTGAAAGTTTCAGAGTATGACTTGAAATCACACGAACCATTGGAAAATGAAATATGATGCTTAAAGGGTGTTATATGCATGTGTGAATAGGAATTACATGTAGCTATCATTTTCTGGAAAATAGAGCCTCTTGTGCCTGTCGTTTTCATAAGCTAAAGGTTGAGTTTTTCTCTGAAATGTTTAAAGGAGATAGTACTCTCCTTAACCTTTAAAATGAGCTTTGGATAACTCTAGATATGATTTTTGGAAGTTGAGTCATAATTTTAGAAAGTTTTCTGGAAAATTTTGGACATTGTTTATGTTTTTCGAAAGTTGGGAATTTTCTCAGTCATAAATCAACTTGGTGATTTTAATTTATGAAAATAGACTTATCAAGGTTTAAGTAGAAATTGAAATCACTCCATTTAGAGTTGTATCACTCCAGTTATGAATTTTCTAAATTCTCAGAAAAGTTAAAGGCTGAATTTTTTATAAGTCTTAAAATAATCACGTAAGTTGTTAATTATGCATGTTCTTAGAGAATTTTCCCTGATGCTTCATTCATTAATAAGATACTATATTATGATTATCCAAAGAGTATATATATGATTTCATTAATATCTGAAGAGCATAATTTATATAATGATTGTTATTTATAAACTCCTGACTAAAAGTGTTAGGATAATCTTTGAGAGATTAAAATAATTATAGAGAAATACCAATAAATGGTAAAATAATAATAATAAATAAATTATTGTTATTATTAGGAAAGGAGAATAAATCATAAAGAGGAAAGTGGATTATTATTAATTAATAAAAAAATGTATTATTAGTAAGGGAATTTTTAGAGATTAATAGCAATTTTTAATCCTCTAAAAATAATTCGCGTAGTTAGTTACGCAAGAAGTGACTAATAACAATGATAAACGTTTATAGGCATACATTGACACCTCTACTGATCCCAGCACCTTCGGATAAATTGAGGATTCAAGCTTGAGGTGGGTAATTGTTATTTCGTTAGCTTGTATGTATGTATTCATGTATGACTGATCATGGTTGCTAGATAATTTGCATGTATGTATCCTAGCTATGGATTAGGTCTGCGTGTCCCATAGGGTTGCGTGTCCTAAAATGGAGCTGCGTGTTCCAAAGAGCTGCAATCCTTGGCTGTTAGCTGCGGTTAACAGTGCAACTTGTTTATTGTGAATTACTCTATGCTTATACATGTGTTATATTGTGATTTATATTTTATACCTGCATATGAGATTAACTGTTACCCCTGAGGTTCATTCATTTGAACTCCAGACTGTATGAAAGAGACAGGTAGTGGATCGGGACCGAGAGGCAAGAAGCAGCTGTAAGGGTTACAGCAAAAAGGGACTTTTGAGATAGTATGAGTTGATGGACTGTATAATTTCGTTTATCATTTGTCTACTTTGGATTATTGTTTAAAAACCCACTATGGGGTAGATTTGAATCGCGAAAAATTTATCCTCAGTTTTTCAAACTAAGTTATTTTATGAAACTTTTCTTCCGCAATTAAGTCGTCCAAATTACTTCGATGCCTGTGCACTATAACTCTGATATATAAAGGCATCAAAAGGACAGGTGTTATAGCAATCCTCAATTGTCATAGTGACTCCCGTTTGATTGATGTCTCTTACATTTGTTCTGTTTATATTCTTTTCTAGGCTGTATATAGGAAGCCTCTTGCGGATTATTCATTGCTTCTATCTTGTGGACCTCCACCCATTATTGGGTTCATCATTATCTCCATAGTTAGTTAGTTATTTACGTTTGAAGCAGCTTGACATATGGAATTTGTACAGTATTTGTTCTTAGCGCATCTTCCCTATTATCTTCATGTTCTAACTTATTGCTTGATCTAATTGATTTAAGAACGTTGTGTTCGTCCTCTGGTATAAATTTCAGATCAGTTTTCCTATGCTAAATTCCAGTTAAACTCTAATGTTTGGTAGCTTCTATGTCTTCATTTTCCATTAAAGACTCTACATATGTTAGGAGATATAGCTTAACTAATCTTGCTCAACGTTATCTCAAATGTTCTTGTAATTTGTAGCTTACAATCCAAATTAGCATCTTTTCTCTCTCTGGGTCTCCATTATTCGAAATCCTGTCAAATGATGCATATTGATCTATGGGTATTTTAAGATGTTGGTCAAGATTTTTGTTGTTAATAGAGATATCCTCTTTAATAACCTTGAGATTTGGTTTCTCATCACCAGCAAGAGATTGATCTTTTGCCTTATCATGTTCTGTCACTGTCAAGTTTTTCTATGTTTTCCATTGATGGCTTTAACTATGTCTCCTTGAAATTGTTTTGCTTTAAACAGCTTTTGTTTATGACTTTC
This sequence comes from Acacia pycnantha, assembly GCA_025563575.1. Classification (NCBI taxonomy): domain Eukaryota; kingdom Viridiplantae; phylum Streptophyta; class Magnoliopsida; order Fabales; family Fabaceae; genus Acacia; species Acacia pycnantha. Next base: position 203,729 of record JAMWYP010000001.1, read on the forward strand.
AAGATGGGATGATTCCAAGATACTTTTGAATTCTACTATAGAATATTTGTTTTGATTGCTTTCAAATTGGCGGGTATTGAGTGTCTTTCTTCTGCTTTAGTAATCTAAAATAGAACTTTATTAACTGAACATTTATTCCTCCTCCAAAAGAATCATTTGTTTTTCTTCTTGAAGAAAGCATTTGTTGTTCAAGTGTACATTTTAAGTTATTCCAAGGATTCAGTTGATAAGACAATATGCTTGTTTGTGTGTGTGTTCTGTAGTGTTAAAATACAATTATGGAATTTTATAAATGGGCAATATGAATATTTCTCTGTTGTTTGATGATTGAGATAATTCCTTTGAGAGTGTCTCACCTTATTGATCTCAACCGGTAGGCTAGTGTTATATTGTTTCCCTTTTTTCTCTGTATAGCGTCCTTAGTCTCCTTTTCATTGTATTAGAACCTACCTATTCTTTCTTTAATGGCTCCTTCCATTTTATATTGCCCTTAAATAGTTTCTTCTTGTGGCTTTGGATTCCACAGAGGCAACTTAAGAATGAAAACAATACTCATGTAGAAAAATAAAGTAATAAATAAACAAATGTGTATGCATGTTTGCATAGAATCATAAGTGTGTTAATGTAATCGCGTAAGCTGATGTGTATTTATTTTTAGTCTCAGTTTATCTCGACCTACTTAAGATGGACAACCTTAATCTTCTCTTAGCATCATTTAAATATGTAAGTTTTAAAAATGTTTTAAGATTTTAATTAAAGCCAAAACAAATTTAAATTCGGAGGACCGAATTTCTTAAGAAGGGGAGAATGCCCTAAAAAAACCAAAAGACAAAAGAAAAGAAAGAGAGCCCATTAAAAATAAAAGACAATATAATATAAAGTATATATATGTTCAGGATTTTCCTACCCATATACCCTTTCATTCTTTCGCTTCCAATCCTAAGCAAACACGGAAGTTTCGAGACCTAAATGCTTCGACCCCATCATCGTTCTTCATCTTTGTCCTTCTGCCCTTCCTTAGCGCCGCTGGTTCGTTCGCCGCCGTCCGTCAATTTGACCATCGGCATCAGCCTATTTCACACCTCATCAGTGGGTGTTCGTGGAGGATTTCTGATTTAGGGATTAAGGAGTGAATTAAGTTGGAAGCTAATAGGTAGAAGTAAGTCATATATTTGGGAGCGCAGCAAGTGAGTGAATAACTTCCCATTATAAGTGTTATAAATAACATTTTTACTACTTGTTATATTTTTATGTTTGTTATCATATTGATAAGCACGATTTCATCAAGGAAAGCCTATCAAACTTATTTCATTTTCTTATTGATATTGAAATTAGAGAAGAGCGATTATTTTACTTCTTATTATTATTTATCCTTCTTCTATTGGATTATAGTATAACTCATAATTGAGTTTTATTATCTGGTAAGGATTTTTGTCAAACATATTGAATTTGAAGGAATGTTTTGAGATATTATTTGTGATCTTTCATGCTGAGGCATTTTATTATGTCGTATATTTTTTTTACAAATTATCATGGTATTTAAATGAGAACTTTTCATTGCTTTGATAAATTGGCCCTAAGCATGTTTGAAAATGTTTTTGAGATGACTGATTACAGAACGCTAGTTACTAACAGCAGTACTGTTAGTCCTTGGTGCATCATGGTTAACCTCGAGCTTACTTGATATTCGTGAGATTTATTCTCATGCTTGTTATTTGTGGGTCTTGTACCTACGTTTGTTTCATAGGGCCCGTTTGGGATAGCTGTGGGAGAAGTGGCTTTTGTTTCTGATGGACTTTTCTTGATGGACTTATTTTCTGATGGACTTTTTCTAATGTGATTTGTGTTTGGGATAGCAATGGTAGAAGTGCCTTATGTTTCTAATGGGCATTTGTTTGGCATAGCTTTTAAAAAGATGGATGAGATGAAAAATGACTGAAAAGGGCATGAATCAAATTCACACAAACACACACATATGTTGTATAAAATGTGATAATTTGGCATAAAAATTAAAAATAAACATAAATGTACTAAATAAAATAGTAAAATTACCATTAAAAAAATTACAACATAATGAAGTGCTTAAATAAACCTAGTCCCTACAAGTTGGTCTTTAATTTGATCACGAAGACGATTCATTTGTGGTGAAGATAATGATGAGGATGCTTCATCAATTGGATCATCATTATTATCGAGTGGATCATCTTCATCACCCATATTTCCTTCTTCAGCTTCATCAAATTCCACATCATTTTGGGAATATCTTCGGATAAAATTATGTATCGCCATTGTAGCGCAAACTATGCGGACTTGTGTTCGAAATTTATATGAGTGCATATTTTGTAAGATGTGAAACCTATTTTTCCAGACTCCAAAGGTCCTTTCTATCGTGCATCTCAAACTTGAATGATAAAAATTGAAGTACTCATTGGGATTTCGAAATCCCGACTATCGCCTGAATTCTGGAAGGTGATAACGCTCACGTTTATACAGACCAATATATCCAACTGGTGTTGGATAGCCGGCGTCGACCAAGTAATATTTCCCTGATAAATGTTGACATTCATTTGACATTGGTAAATTACAGGAAATGTGAAATAAAGACTGAGAAATTAGTGTAATTGAAGTGAGGATGTCAGAGATATACCGTCAGGTGGATAGGGGAAGTTCATACGTGATGAGGACATAGGAGGCGGCATGACCAAGGCAACAAACTTGGAGGAATAAGCCTCAAGGGATATGCATGAAGGATTCATTTTACTTGGCCCAAATTCTGCACTTAGTTTTATTCTTCTTACTTTTAGTTAAACTTTTGTAATAAGGCTTATTGGGCTATCTTATTTTCCTTTGTGTGTAAGCAAATTTAGGTTAAACTCAATATGGATGTTCTCCACTATATAAGGGAACACCATAGCCTTTTTGAAGGACGACAGAATTCAGAATTAACCTTTTTGGTGAGAGACTAGCTTCTCTAGGGTTCTTTTGAGAATCTCTGAACTTATCAAGGGCATCGATCCTTGTGGCGTTCTTGGGCTTATCAGTTCTTTGGAATTGTGGCGCCTTCCTATAATCCATAAACTTCAGTTTTCATTCTATATTTCTCGGTTTCGTATCTCCAGATTCCGTTGTCCGTTTTCGGTGTTTCTTTAGCCAAAGTCGTGTTTCGGAAAGCCATCTTTCTCCTCGTTTTGGAATCGCTAAATTCCGAGTTCTGTAGCGTGAGATACCTTCTGTTCTTATCCGAACGTGTTGGAGGCCAAATTTTCGGTGCGAAATTCCATTCCTAGTTGATCCAATCATCCCTTCCCTTCGGAAATCATATCAATACGTGGAGTCTCGATCGCAGTCCGAAAGACACGAGTGTTGAAAGACGGTACGAAGCTTTTAAAACCTTGTGGAAAATCCTACTAATAGTTTCGCCTGAATGTTGAAATCTTTCCTGGACAATTCAATTTCCTTGTCCATGCCCAACTGTATATAAAAACATTGCAACCATTTCTTCAACGCCGATTTCCCGAGTGTGCCGTAATCCATGTTCCCTCAATTTAGAACATAAGTGAATGAATACATGTTTTTCCACTCGAAAATTTTCCCGACATACTACATCATGGCCTTGCAAAATCTCCTGCACCCACATTGCCCCTGTTTGCGTACTAGTTCTATGTGGTTGTTTGCAAAAAGATGGCGCGATATACTGAGCCACCAAGTTACCAATCTGTGCATATTTTGTCATTTGTTCATTTATAATAGCAAGTTGTAGAGACCTTCTTTGTTCATGGGATAATCCTTCTTCCTCCGAACTGTTTGAAATATCCTCGTCACTCGAACTTGCCATGGATATATAATGAAACCTGTGTGATAAATGTTGCAATACTTAACCAAATCAATATCAATAATAAGTGTCATTAAATAATATATATTGATAATAATAGGTATAAATACCACATGCTATCTAGGTGTCATTAAATAAAAACAATACATTACTTCCGAAATTGGATCAGACCGTCCAAAGTTGGATGAGAAAAAACATTGTGCAATAGCTAAAATGAGACACAGACGAGATCGAAAAGCGAAATGCAAGTGCAGTTCATGAGTCAACATTTCATGCATGAATGAAGAAGATTATAATTGAAGAGCAGAGAGATTCACCTTGTCGGTCAGATCTGGGAAGGGAGGAAGAAATGCAAGCGTGTTGGTGTTGTGTTGTTTTGTGTGTGGCTTATGGAACTCTCTGTGCAAATGTATATTTTGATGTCAGTTCTTCCTTGTATATTTTGAAGAGCAACCAAACACACACCAAAAAAAAAAAAAACAAACGAAATGTCAGTTCTCACCAACCAAACACAACACCACCGCGAGTGTGAATGAAGAACTCACCCACCCCATTCGAAAAGAAGCAAATCAGTGAAAATACACAGAACTCATCCAGATCAGTGAAAGAACGAGAGCAGAACGAACCAGAGCAAGGATCTAAATGCAGAAAGGAAGAAGAGCAAATGCAGGAAATGGAGACAAACAGTAAATGCAGAAGGGAAGAAGAGCAAAGCAGAGAAATTACGGTTTTATCGGCTTAAGGAGACGAGGAGATGAAGTACAATTCCACCGAAGAGGAGAAGAGGAGATGAAGTACAGTTCAACCGAAGAGGAGACGAGGTAGGTCGGATTTAATTGAAGAGGAGACGAGGTAGGTAGGTAGCTCGCCATTAATTGGATTCGAACAGGTAGCTCGCATTCAATTTGCTGAGATTCGAATTCATCAATTTGGAGAACCATCAAGAGAGCAGGCGAACAAGAAAAAAAAAAGGAAAAAGAAGAGAGGAGAGGAGAGTGGCGGGAAGGGTGGGACGGTCATAAGAGAGGAGAGAGAATGAGACAATACACTGGGGCCCACTATTGTTTGATGGGGAAGAAGTTAATGGGATAATAAGCTCCATTATGCAGCTTCAAAAAAACTATCCCATTAGACCATGAAGTCCATCAGATTTTTAGCTGATCCAAACACTCAAATTTTTTTTGATGGACTTATTACCTCATTTGATGGACTTATAAGTCCATATGAGGGTTTGCCAAACAGGAGCCTCATGCTGCGCTTGTTTCGTGGCTTTTAGCCACACTTGGTTACTTACCCTCGTGGACTGTGTGTCCACATTTGTTTTCGTGGCCTCCAGCCGTGCTTAGTTAGTTACCCTCGTGGACTGTGTGTCCACTCTTGCTATTTCGTTCTGTTGAAGTCCTACTAAAAGATGAGATTTGAGATTTACTATATTGAATTGAATTTGTTAAACAAAACGATTTATTACGTAGTTTGAATTATCTAATTTATGATCCTATATAGAGTTTTATTTTTATGCATGACCATATGATGTAGAAATTGTAATTTATTTCCGTATTGTTATTATTAAACGATAAATATGTTTAAATTATTTTCTTATGTATTTTATTAAATTATATAAATGGGACGTTATTCATCGAAAAAGTTTTGGCCATAGATAGCATTGTTGACCTTGCACCATCAGTTGAACAGTGAAGGTTGTCATCGCTGACCAAGCTTTATAGATATATTTTGGAACAATTGCTAGTGGATGTAATGTTAAGTTTTCATTTATATATTACATCTGTAGTTTAGATGCTCTACATGGTCTTTAGGTAGGTCCCTGTCTTCCCTTGTAATTTTAAATATATGTATTTGTATATGCTATAGTGGAGTGTAGCTCCAAATGCTATAATAAAAATTCGGATCATTGTAGATATTTTGGGAAGTATAATGTATAAGTTTAAAGCTTAAGGAATGTGAGTCCACTTATATTTTGCGCCGATCACCCCTTAGTTTTCAGCGCGTGACAGTATGGTAGAAATGTAATTTCATAATCTAGCTAATAGCTACTTTTCAAACAAAAATTATGTTTTGATGCAAGAATAAGGGAAATTAATGCATGGGTAAGCATAATTACCATAAAGGGAAAATAAGGACATCTATGAGATAATTTTTATTGTAAATAACCATGAAGATTATAATGGATTTGAATGAACAAAACGATCAAAACTTTAGTTAATGATTATATCTTTTATAAAAAATACTGTGATACTTTTCCAATGATTGAAAAAAAAATTATATCCCTTATACATGCATTGTTTTTAACTAATTTTAATCACCATTTTGCATGATTTGAATAGTTGTTATTATTAAAAAAACAATGAGGGAAGGGAGTAGTATTTTTTTTTTTTTTTTAATAAAGGAGGTCATCGAAATTTTCCTCCAACTCTGATTTAATAAAGTATATCTTTTACATTATATTTGTAAAATAAATTTATTGATGGATACTCTTTCGGATTTTAAATATAAGATGTAATTAATTTTTTTAGAAAAATTAAAGAAGCTAAATAAATTACTTAATCATAGTATATAGTATATGTTATGTATAATTTGATTATATATTAGTTCATAAATTACTTAAATTAGTTTGGAGAAACATGATGAATATATTATGTCTTTCAGAGGTAACAACTTTTTTTAATTGGCTAATGTTTTTAGGGTTAAGGTGCAATTTTACACATGAAGTTTACTTCCAGGAGCGCCCAGCACCATGAAGTTTTTTCAGGAGCAAAAGTACACACGACGTTACGTTTTGGGAGTAAAAATACCACGGGCCATTAGTTGACCTTTAGTTGACCGTTAGTTTTTTAACGGCCCGTGGTATTTTTCTCTCAAAACGTAACGTCGTGTGTACTTTTGCTCCTAAAAAAACTTCGTGGTGCTGAACGATCTCAGGGGTAAATTTCATATGTAAAATTGCACATTAACCCATGTTTTTAATATATCTTTTTGTTAATAATCTCACTCTGTTTCTTCGTTTTATTTGTATATAGCTTATCAAATTCTCTATTCTGACCTCCAATATTTCTTTTATCTAGATATTATTTTCTATCACTTATTAATGAAACAATATCTAATTGATTTATTTTTTGTTTATCTTTAATAATTTTTTAATTATATATATTAGGGTAAATAAAATCTAGATTATCTCATTAGGATATCTAAATTATCCTATCGTTATTTTAATGTCATTCAAGATTAGGATTTCAGTTTTATTTTTAATTTAAAGTATTATTCTCATATCATTAATATAAGACATATTTACTTAATCTGATTAGATTAAGAAAGTTAGTTAATTAGTTAATATGACATTTGTTTTTTAAAATATCCTAGTTATCTTTTTTTAGTTCATTCCTTCCCTCGCATCCTTGATTATTGTTGAAGAAGCATCAATTGAGATAAATTAGAAAAAGATTGACAATGTGAAAACTTTATTTTATATTTAAGACCAAGATCAACTTTCTTAATATGTCTTATATTAATGACATGAATGAGTAACTTGTAGTGTGGTCCTTCCTTTTGATTCGATTGAATAGAGAATTACTCCCCTGATTATGATAAAAGTGACTTTTTTTAAAAGATTAAGAAAGTTAAATAAATTATTTAATCATATTATATATTGTCTATTCTTAGATTATATATTAGTTGATAATTTAAATAAAATAGTTTAAAGAAAATAGGATAAATATAAATATTTTAAATTAATTTAATTAATTTTTTTAATATTATAAAAAATTAATTATATTTTATATTTAAGACGGAGCACCACTTTTCCAAAAACCCATATATTTCTTCACTCCTGGGGTGTTCATGATACCCACAGCCCTGTTCGCCCGCCCATACCCACTGAAAAATCAGCCTGCCCAATCCAAAGAAAAGTAGCCCAAACTGAGCTGAGCATTTTTACAAGCAGGGTTGGGCATCGGGCATGGTATGCCGCCCTGCCCAATAGTTATTATATTTTTTTAATAGAATAAAAAAGAATATATATATATATATATATATATATATATATATATATATATTACAAATTATATAACTTATAATAATAATAAAAAGGGTTAAGGTGCAAAAATAGACCTGTGCTTTTCTCCGAGGAGCGCCCAGTAGCAAATGCTTTTTTCAGGTGCAAAAGTAACTATGTAGTTACAAATTAGGTGCAAAAATAGCGTTTGACCGTTAAGTTTGACTTTTGATCATTAAGTTTGACTTTTTTTGCTGATTGAACGATGACGTGGCATTTCAAATATTTTTTCAGTATCCTTTTAGTACCGGTCAATACCTGAAATATTTTTTCAAGATCCTAAAATAATTTTTCAAAATTATGATCAGTATCTTGAAAATACTTTTTAGTACCCGTCAGTACCCTGAAATATTTTTTTTCAGTATCATTTTAGTACCGATCAATACCTGAAATATTTTTTCAAGATCCTAAAATTATTTTTGCACCTTTGAAATGTCACGTCATCGTCCAGTCAGCAAAAAAAGTCAAACTTAACGGTCAAACGCTATTTTTGCATCTAATTTGTAACCACATAGTTACTTTTGCACCTGAAAAAAGCATTTGCTACTGAGCGCTCATCGAAAAAAAGTACATGTCTATTTTTGCACCTTAACCCTAAAAAAAAATATCTTGATTTCTTCAGCTCTTCCCTTTTCCCATTGTCGGACTCGGATGCCCTCCTAGCCGCGAGCCATTCTCCTCTCTCGATCACCATTCTCCTCTCTCTAGAGCTCGATGATCTGCCGGACTGCCTCTCCACTGCTCGATAATCGATCACTTCCAGTTTCAGGCGCTGCTCATCATTCTCGATCTCTCCAGTCTCTACGGCGCCTCGTCTTGAGTCTCGACTCGACATCTACAGTCTCTAGCCGCGGATCTCTCTGCCTCTCCTGAAGGTCATCGCTTCCAGGTTGTAGGTGCTCACTTCCAACTGCTCCTCGCCTCTCCTCGTCGCCCAGAAGCGCATTTCCGGAGGTATTTATGTTCGTTCTTAAGCCTTGCCCTCTTTCCTTCTCTGTATTTTTGCTGGCGAAACTGTTTCTTTGTGGGTTCTGAAATTTCTGGTGGAATTGTTAGGTAAAGTTGCATTATATTATTAATATACAAACACAAGTACATCAGACAAAGATTTTGGGTATCTTTGAACAGCCTAGCTAGAGTGGCCCCTAACGTACCAGCAGAGTCCTAATTTTGTTTTTGGATGAACAGACAAGTTTAAATTTTGGAAACAAATGTTGATTGAGGATTATAAAAGGTAGTAAATAGAAGCATACCCGGTATTTAAAAATCACTCTAAAAGGTAATATATAGAAGCATACCGAGTATTTAAAAATCACTCTGCAAGTTAAAATGAGTTCAGTTCACAAATTTCAGAATCAGGATATGTGTATCAAAGAAAATAAAAGCATCGTCTCTCTGCCACAAAAAAACACTCTGATAACTGTATGTACAAAAAAAAAACACTCATACGTTCGGCCACTGCTGATTTAAAGAATTAAAGACTTGTTCTTATCAGATTGGTCTTGCTGACTTACCGTTCTCTTCTCTCCCTTCCACGGATATGAGCCAGCCGTTCTAGAAGAAAGCGTTCGCTAGCTGTTGTTTGTTCTTGGAGCCCAAGCCGCTCTTTCAACGCCGTTGAAGGTTGCAAGATCAGATTGGAGCATGGCGCATAGGTTGCTGAGGGACCATGAAGCAGATGGTTGGGAACGATCTGACTTTCCTATTATATGCGAATCATGTCTCGGTGACAACCCATATGTTCGTATGGTATGTAGTTTTCTCTATCCCTCCTCAGTTTAACAACGATGTTTACTGATTCTCTTGAGCGGGCTTTCATATGCCGAGAAATAAGAATTTAGGTCATGGGTAAGGGGTTTATAAATGAATTGGGCGTTCTTAGGTCATAACTCATATGTTAGCTCTTGGTATCAATTATATAACTGAGGTTTCTGAGGTTGTAAACTGGTGAGTGGGTGCTAGTGTCTAGTTTCGATAAAGCTCTTGTAACTCCTCAGTTTTGGGGGTTTTTCCCATATAAATTAAGGTTAAAGGAAGTAAGGAACAGGTGAGTTACACATTCATAGTGGTTTATCTAGCATGTACAGTGCAATTGCAGACCTAACTATTACCAAGTACCAACTTTGAAGAATGCATATTCCAGTACCTGTAGTTAGTAATTAATGACTGTTTGAATCCAGTTTTGTTCTCGAAAACTAAGCTTGCCCTGTGCAGAGTGATTAATTTGTGGAGTTCTTTATGTCATTTGCATTATAAGGTTTCAAGAGTTCATAATAATGATTTTTCATACATTAGCTTATCTCTCAGAGGAAGTTAAATTTCTTTATTTAACTTATTTAAATTCTTGTTTTATGGGTGTAAATGGATGCAGACAAAAGCTGAGTATGATAAGGAGTGTAAGATCTGTACACGACCCTTTACTGTTTTCCGATGGAGACCTGGTCGAGATGCAAGATATAAGAAAACTGAAATTTGCCAAACATGTAGTAAATTGAAAAACGTTTGTCAAGTCTGCCTTCTGGATCTTGAGTACGGTTTACCAGTTCAAGTCAGAGATACGGCTCTCAGCATCAGTTCCCATGATGCCATTCCAAAGAGTGATGTTAATCGGGAGTATTTTGCTGAAGAACACGATCGCAAGGTATGATTGATTTTACTACCATATCTTATAGTTGATGCTACTTGCTCATACTTTTAAAGAATGTTGCATTGTGTTCTGCAGTTATGACCATTACAAGATAGAAATTGTTTCATCCTATTTTCATTGTTATAGTTTCCAGTTTTATGGAATATCTTGTATTTTATTTGTTTGCAATGAGAGTTTAAAATGAGGAAGCCTTTGTGTTTGTGCAGATAGCTTGACTTGTAATCGCTTTCTACTTTTACTATTTTGACAAGTCTCACTCATGGACTACTTTTGCTTTTCATTGCTTGAACCTTGAATAAATTGTTAGTTGTCTCATTTCGTAAAATTTATCACAGTGATGGACTATCTCTAGTAAAATTGATGCGTACAAGTCATGAACATTTATAATTATGCTGATGCTACATAACACTTAAAGAAAATGAAGAGGTCATGGAGTGGCTCTTAATTTATTTCTGGTCCATAAATCATGTGAATGAGTTATTAGGAGGTAATGCAGTGGAAGGACAGGAATGCATTATTAGTAAGGCTAGGCATTGTTGTAGGATGTTACGTAGAATGCAACATATAGGTAACTCTAGAATCCTATGTAAAAAGCCATCTTCAATATATGATTCATATTTTTTAAGAAATGATGTGCGTTGCTTTTTATATGTAGGAGATCCCTGTGTAGGATTAATCAAATTTGATTTACTAGGAACAATTCTTATAGGATTATCCTATCCTTGTAATATTCCCAATTACTCTAATTTAATTATAGTTACGCTAAAAATACTTCAAATAACTAAATGAATTTCCTATAGAAGTTACGGCAAACTATCAAAAGTCTATACTTATGTAATAACGAATCAGCCCTGTCTTGCATCTGAAAGGGTCATATGTTCACTTAGAAGTTGTGTTTATGTGGCTATAATCCAGCTACAATTCCTATAGGCTAGTGTAGCCTTTGATTATATGTTGATACAATGATTGTTGTTTCTGTCATAATGACGTCTCATCAAATTTTAGTCTTTTTTATTAGTTCAATCTGAAGAATTGTGTTGGCAAAAAAATAAATTTGGAGAATTGAATTCTGTTGGATTTATAGATTCATTATTGCTTTTCCTTCTCATTATTTCTCAGTTTCATCTAAATTTATATAAGTTGGACTGTTGGATTTGATCTTTTATTCCCAATCATCAAATCAATTTTGACTAACAATTGAATCATGGTTTAGACTAGAGCTGGCTTGGATTATGAATCCTCATATGGGAAAGTACGTGCAAATGATACTATTTTGAAGCTTCAAAGGACAACACCATACTACAAAAGAAACCGGGCTCATATTTGCAGTTTCTACATAAGGGGTGAGTGTACCAGAGGAGCTGAATGCCCTTATAGGCATGAGATGCCAGTGACGGGGGAGTTGTCTCAACAAAATATCAAAGATCGTTATTATGGGTAAGTGTAGCTGCAAATGACTTCTCTCCCAAATTGTTTGAGTAGTAACCTAGCTTTCTGTGTATGGGAGACTGTAAGAAAGAGGTCGTTGTTGTGTCTTAGACAATCTTATTAGCATATACTCTCTCTGTTTCTTATTATAAGACACCAACTAACAAGTTTATTTGGTCTTTTTTATAAGGCACTTGCTTGTTCCCAATGAGCATTGATTATTTTTTTTCATGTCTACCCCTAATTAATTAATAAAGGTAATGGGTGAGAGTAATAATTAATATAATATTAGATTTTAGTGCAATTAGTAGGGGTAATATTAGAAATTACTTAGATTCTAGGACAACTTTATTGACTTTAACTACTTTTATTGGTTTGTGAGAAAAGTTAGTTGGTGCCTTATAATAAGGACTAGGGAGTACGTTGTCATTCTGTGTGATTACTTGCTGTTGAACTATGGCAACATGTTTGCTGTGTGTTTTTCTTGCCAAGTCTTGATATAGTTATGCTTCTAATAGCCGCATACCTTTACAGTTTTTCTGCATTGAGTTCTTGATATAGTTATGATTACTTGCTGTTAAACTATGACAACATGTTTGCTGTGTGTTTTTCTTGCCAAGTCTTGATATAGTTATGCTTCTAAGAGCTACATACCATTACAGTTTTTCTGCATTGAGTTCTTTTTTTTCATTTGAACATTACTGAGAGGATTGTGGACTCATGTGGAGCTTTAGGTGAGCCACACTATCTATAACTTGTATATAGTGTGGTTTCATATAAATTTTATATTATATATAGATTAGCATTTGAGTACCCTAGTTGGGGAAACTTTTTCCATCACCAGAATCTGTTCATCATCACATATTTGCAAGTTGGTTACTTTTTTGTTTTCTCTAACATCTGGCTAGTGTTCATGTTCTATATTTAATTCAGACTTCTCGTTCGATATGATTAACTTAAATTTAGCTTGCTACATGGTTCTTAGCTCTTACATTTATGTCTTCCATAAGAGTGACACTCCATATCGAAGAATTTTCTTTTTTGTTTTTCCTTTTGATTAGGTGGGAAAACAAGTAAAATAATCAACAAATTGGATTAACTGATTGCATGGATAATTGGTGACATTACTTGAATGTTTTTTATGTTAGCTTTCATAAACCAGTGACATTATTTGTCACTTAAAATTTTTTATTTTGATTTTTTCTCTCATGGTACATTCTGTGTATTATAAACTTGCAGGGTGAATGATCCTGTGGCATTAAAGTTACTTGGCAAGGCAGGAGAGATGACCTCTCTGGAGCCTCCAGAGGATGAGACCATTAAAACTCTTTATGTTGGTGGGCTTGATGCTCGGGTCAGTGAGCAGGACCTACGTGATCACTTTTATGCCCATGGCGAAATAGAATCCATCAAGATGGTGCTCCAACGGGCTTGTGCTTTTGTAACCTACACAACCAGAGAAGGTGCAGAGAAAGCAGCAGAAGAGCTCTCCAACAAGCTAGTTATCAAGGGCCTAAGGTTGAAGCTAATGTGGGGTAGACCTCAGACGGCAAAACCTGAGTCTGAAAGTTCTGATCAAGCAAGGCAGCAGGCATCTGTGGCTCACAGTGGATTGTTGCCTCGAGCTGTCATATCACAACAGCAGAGCCAGGATCAAACCCAGGGAGCTCATTACAATAACATTCCACCTCCTCCTCAGCAAGACAGAAGCTACTATCCATCAATGGATCCTCAGAGAATGGGTGCTGTTATTCCGTCCCAAGATGGTGGTCCTCCTGGTGGGGCCACTGTGACCGGAGAGAACAACAAACCCAATTTGGAGAAGCAGCAAATACAGCATTTTGCCCATCCAATGATGCCTCCGCCACCTGGACAATATCACCATCATCAGTATTATCCCCCTCCCCCGTATGGTTATATGCCACCTGTACCTGGTTATCAACAGTACCCACCCCCATACAACCCCAGGATGTCTACATCTCAGCCGCCGGCAGCAAACCAGCAATATCAGCAGTCCATGCAGCCGGGTTCATCTGCTGCTCCCTCTGGATCGGCACCAGCAGGATCAGGACCAGCTGGAGCTTCTGCACCTGCAGAAGCTGGAACATCAACCTCGGCCTCACAGTAGCAGTAAATCTCTCTCATGTGCTGATGTTTTACCTCTTATTCTTGCTTAAAATGGCCACTGACAGGGAATATGTAATTGCTTTAGCCTCTAGCAGTCACTCTTGTATCACAGGTTCTCAACTAGCATGGTACTGATGTGCCATGTGAGCATGTGGCTTAAAAACCAGATGTTTTGTGAGTTAATTTTTTGCATTATTACTCTTGTATTTCCTTTCAACAGCTTAATATGTTTTGATAATATTTTTTCCCTGAACTATGAATAGTTTCAGTTAAGTTTTGGAAGAATGCTGCTGTACAGAGTTGCATTTTACTAATTTTAGTAATATAGAGTACTACCATGTAAGGAAAGCAGATTCACTCATTGTGGGGCAGATCGACCTTAAATGAAAATTAATTAATTTGAGTATGGTGGAAATGTAATTTCATTGTCTAAAAGTTACTTTTCAAAGAAAAATTATGTTTAGATGCAAGAATAAAGGAAATTAATGCATGAAGCCAACTTAAGCATAATTACCATAAAGAGAAGTAATGAGCAAATTTTTATTATAAAAAACCATGAAAATTATAACGAAATCGAAGAAACAAAACTTTACGTAATTATTATATCATTTATGAAAAAAATTACCGTGATGTAAAAAAAATTTGATTTCTCCAGGCTCCCTATTTGGTCTTGGTCTTGGTCTTGGATGAGGTTTTCTCCCGTCCAAGGACAAAGTATTAATTAATTAATTAATTCAAACATCAATGTCAAATAAATGTCTCAAAAGTCTTAAATTTTGTTTTTGTTGTTGTTTTTGTTTTGTTAAGCATATCCATCCTCCCATTGGAAGTAATCATATTCGATGCACTATCAGGCACAAAACCTCTTCCAGTGAGATTCTAGTGAGATTCAAACTTTAGTTCGCCCTGTTATGAGAGACTAACCTCTTCCATTAGACATAACTTTCAGTCGTGGTGTCTTAAATTTATTTTTATCAAGGCTTGATTCATTTATGTCATCTTGGACTTGAAACTCCACCTCCCTCCCACAAAAAAAAAGAAAAGAAAAGAAAAGAAAACTTCCCATATATCTTTTTTTTTTTTAAGGGAAAAGCTTTCATAAAAGGTGGCTTCACTCCAATTAAACTTGAAAGAAAGGGATCTCCCATGCCCCATCTGTTTTTAAATGATTTGATCTTCTCCAGCTCTTGCTCTTCAACCACAAGTCAACTTGACTTACTCCCTCCCGTTCTTAATACTATCTCTAGACCTAATTATAAAAACAGTTTTTGAATATAATTTACACTATAAAAGTGTTCCTATAATTAGGACCGAATGGAGTATTACAACAGGTCCTAATTATAAGACCTAGTTGACTTTTTTTTTGAAGAGATTAAGGAAGCTAAATAAGTTACTTAATCATTTTATATGTTGTGTATCATTAGATTATATATTAGTTTATTAGTCAAACTAATTAGTTTGAAGGGAAAAAAAATACTCTATAGTAATTTAATTAGCTTTCTTAATCTCTCCAAAAAAAGTCAACTAGGTCTTATAATTAGGACCGGATGGAGTATAAGACATAGTTGACTTTTTTGGAGAGATTAAGGAAGCTAATTAAATTACTCTAGAGTATTTTCATATTTATTTTTTCTTCAAACTAATTAGTTTAACTAATATACTAATATATAATTTAAGGATACACAATATATGAAATGATTAAGTAACTTATTTAGCTTCTTTGATCTCTCCAAAAAAAAGTCAACTATGTCTTATAATTAGGACTGGAGGTAGTAATTAATAGTCCTAATTAATGTATTTAATATAAGATATAGTTGACTTTTTTAAAGAGAGTAAGGAAGCTAAATAAATAAATTAATCATAGCATATGTCATGTATTATTTGATTATACATTAGTTTATAAGTTAGACAAATTAACTTAATATGAAAAAGATAAATATGAATACTTTAAAATAATTTATTTAGTTTTCTTAATCTCTCTAATAAAAATTTAACTATGCTTTATATTAAAGACTAAAAAGTAGCACTTTTGAAGAATTTTATTCTCAAATTATACATCATTAAGAGCTCTCTTTATCCAAATATCTTTTTTTCTTCCCATCGAGTCTGTCCAAATATCTATCATATTATACCATCTGAATTTTATTCTAACTTTACAAAATTCAGTTGAAATGAAAATCACTTTTATTGAGGTTAATCCAAGAAAGTTGTTAGATTTTTCTACTTATTCTTATGACCAACTTCTTGTTGCTTTAAATCCTCTCTTCTTTTTTACTCTTTGGGTGTTTTTATAAGAGTCCAAAATGTAATTGTCTTTGTCCTTTTTATAAAAACCCGTCAATAGTTGTTTCAATATTTAATAAGATTTTTATTTGTTATTTGTACCTCTCATTAATTATATATAGCATTGATTAAAGAATTGGTGATACTTATATTTGTTATATTTCTCTCTCTTACTTGCCCTTTTTAAATAAAGGTGTACTTAGAAAAGAAAATATTTTAAGACATACTTATTATTTTAAAATAACATTAACCATTTTAAACCGCACATTTCAGTTATCGTGCTCTCATAAATATGATCGGAGGGAGTATTCTTTTGCATAGTAAGTTTGCAGCTCCATTCCTTTCTTTTTGATAACCCAATGCTATCTTAGCTGTCATTAACAAGAGTTGTACAAGAATTATTAAAATCATAACTTTGTCAGAATTAATAATTGGATTAAGATGTAAATTGACCCAAAAATTGAATTTTCCTAGAAGTTTTTTTGTGTTCAATCTTATCCCAAAGATGTTCAAATGGAGTAATATTGACCAATTACCATTAAAATATTAAAGATTAACGTCACTTTTTTATCGATCAACATTATAAAGTGGGATAATATTGCTATAATCTGAAACTTTCAAAACAATATTAAATCCAAAAAAAAAAAACTTTTAGAGTAATATAGCTCCTGCACAAAAACTCCCAAAACAAATTTATATTTTAACCATCGGTAATTTCCCTAAAAATTTATATTGAACTCTTCAAAATCCGTATCTATTTGATGATTTAATATGGCCGTATTAAATTTAGGGAAAATTAGTTTTGAGATCCTTATAATTGCTCAGATTTGAATCAGATCCCTAGATTTTTAATTTTTTATTATTGGGTCCTTTAAGTTTAGGCAGTTACATCCCTTAGTCCCTCATTTTTAAATCCTTTAAATATTGGCTGATGGTGTTAAAAATTATGTTAAAGAATGATGATGTGGTGAATACCTAAATTATTTTGACAACTGGAACTTTGATTCAAATTAAATATGCCATATCAGCAAAATATATAACAAAAATACAACAGGTACACCCGTTTGAAATCGTGGAGTAAAGGGAAACACGACGATTAGGGTTCATGAAGAGGAGAAGCCAATAAGGAGTCGTCGTCGTCGTAAACGCAAAACACAACAAGGAAATACCCCAGCGCCCACAATGATGATGGGGTTTTTAACATTTGAAAGAGTTAAAAAAAAAAAAAAAAGGATGTCCATCCTTCAGGATTCCAACTTATGTTGCACTGACACGAGACACGAAATACGACACTACTCAACACTCCGACACGTTAATTATAAAAAAAATTTAAATTTCAACACGTTAGGACATGTTTTCCTGATGTGAATTGTTTTTGGGATAACAGTGGTAGAAGTGACTTTTGTTTCTGATGGGCACTTGTTTGGCATAACTTTTGAAAAGATAGATGAGATGAAAAATAACTTAGAAAGGCATGAATCAAATTCATACATACATTCATACATAGAGGGTTAATGATATATCAAGTGACTGGATATAAGGTTTTTTCCAGTGAACTCCAAACTACGTCGTTTGGTTCACTGGATAGCGCGAGACAGTCCCTCACTTTCTCTTTCTCCTTCTATGACGTATCCATCTTCACTCCATGACAACCAGTTCCAAGTGTCGAGTGATCACCAAAATGGGGGAACACGTCGCCGGCCAGATCTGGACTTGTAACTCACTTCCTTCCTTCCTCTATGTTTGTTTGAGCTTTCTCTGGTATGTATTTCCCTCGATTTGGGCCAGATCTGCTTGATTATTTTTGGTTGGAGCTTCTTGCATTTTTTTGTTTGGTCCAATTCCTATATTTCTCTGGTTTGAGCTTTCTCTGATTTGGACCCATATGTTTGCTCTGCTCGATTTCTCTGGTTGCTTCAAGATTTGGATTGTTCTCCATTTGGTGTTTATTCCTACATTTGTTTTTGTTGGAGCTTCCTATTGATTCTCTGCCTGTTTGCTCGATCGAACTTTGAGAAATGGCTTTTTTTTTTATACTGTTCACTAGACCAAACGACGTAGTTTGAGGTTCACTGGAAAAAACTTTATATCCAGTCACTGAATATATCATTAGCCCATATATATATATGTGTGTGCGTGTGTGTGTGGTGTACAATGTGATAATTTGAGATAAAAAAGTACAAATAAATATAAATTTGCTAAATAAAATAGTAAAGTTACCATTAAAAAAAATTACAACACAAAATGAAGTGCTTAAATAAACCTGTTCTGGTGTAGAACTCATGTGTCCAGCCTTATGAGTGGGCTGGTGTTTTGATGTTTGATCAAAGGACTCTTCCTGGATGCTTATGGGAGAAGCACACAGTCGGAGTGGGAATCACTGTACACAACCGGGCTCTTGGCCTATGGAGTGAGGTGTGTGCACAATGTGACGTTAGGTAAATAGCTCAAGGGTAGAACGTGTGCACCTTAGGTTACTGCCTTCGTATTTATAAAGCGTACCTGGAGCGATTTGGCGTGGTCTCCGGCCATGATCCTAACTGCCTAGCCACTTGCGGAGGTCCTCCTATATTGTCGGGGTAGTTGAGACCCTCCTGGTTAGTGGGAAAGACTGGGTATACCATACCTATCCGTCGTTGGGCCTTGTCGTCATTGGGCTTAACACCGGTCCGTAACAGTTGGCCCCCAGCCCGGTAGTTCAAAGTCTTGGACTGCCGGGGTATATGATGTCCTGGGTAGGTCATCCGAGGTATTGCCCGTCCCCTGACGTCTGCGTCGGGCTAGAATTTGTTGAGCTCATTTCCCCGGGTACGTGGTATGGCGCAAAGTCCGATGAGCCAGGGTGGCATCCTGCGTCTCGTGAAGTGTCATGATGACGACCTATGGCTTGAGAACTACCGTGGTCATTACCGACGGCCAAAGGGGGACCGAGGTAATGACCTCCAGCCCTCGAAATGCCGTGGTGAGAACCGACGACAAAAGGGGGACTGAGGTAGTAGACATGGGGTCAAGTGTGCTTTCGATCGAATCATAGTGTCGGGGTTGTACTCCGGTGTTTGAAGACCCGGGGTGGTTGGCATGGCCGCGGCGTGACTCTTGGGGAATACCCCTCTGATTCTGCCATGATTTCCTGCGACCCTGGCTTTCGTGGATTGGAGAGGGGTTTCGTCCATCATGCCTCGCCGCCCCTGGGTTCCGTGCGCATTTAATGCGCTGCGAAACGTCATACGTCACCTCTGTTCTCTGGGGTGAAGAGTCATTTTTTCCCCTGACGGTTGGGTTGTTTTTTGAACCTCCCCCGCGTTTTCTTTACGTTAAAACATGTTGGAACTTCTCATTTCACCACTTTACTCTCACAACCCACTTTACTCTCACAACCAAAACTCTCTCTGCGCTAAGTTCTCTCTGCAATTGAGAATCTATACTCCTACTTCGCCCAGATAACGCTCTAGATTTCCTTCTTCCTGCACTTTACGGTCTTCGAATCTAGAGGTAGATTGCTCTTCCTTTTATTTGAACACTTTTCTTTACTATTTCTGTTTTGGTTTTCCGATTCTTCTCTCTTCTCCGTTAGTGCATTCCAGGCTTCTGGGTTTTTTGAGTTCTCTGGGTTGGTGGAGTTGGTGTTTCTGAGTGAAGTGTTTGTGAATAGTGCTTTATGTATAGCACTATCGAACCCGTAGGTTTTGTCTAGGAATCATTGATTTTCTTAGTTTTCCATGTTTTAGTCTCTCCCCTTTCTTATTATCCCTATGAAAACTGTATAGGTTTGAGCCTTTGATGGATAGGGGAAAGCACCCAATATCTTCAAATCAACCCTTAGATCCGACCGACGATGAGGCCCTGCGAGCCCGCTATCCTCACTTTAGTTTCTTGCTCTTAGAGACTCCACTGACCGAGGAGGAGAAACTAGCCTCGGTTCTCCGGGGTGGGTCAGGTAGTAGGAGCGCTAGGGGGCCCCTACCATCCGTTCCTATGTCCAGCCAACCGGAGTCTACCCCCATCAGGCTTGACTCTGATAGTTCACCCGAGGCCGAGGCAGTTTTGGCCAACCCTATAAACTTTTGTGAGGCACCTCGCCAAAAAGAGTCGGAATCCCTTTCGGAAGGGTTCCTCGGTCCTTGTTGGGAATGTATCGCCCAGAGCTCTTCGTATATTGCGAGTGGGCAGGATTCCATGGCCAACCACATTTTGGGCTCGTGTCGTCATAGCTTGTCGTCCGAGGCTATCTCGGCTTCTGTGGGGCAACGTTTCCCGGAGTCCATTCATCCCCCTTTTGAAAATAGTAGCCTATTTCCGTCAGGTATCCCTCTTAGCTCTAACTATAGATTTTTACTTGTTGTTGTTGTAGGTGAATGGAGTCCACGTCTTCCCCGCGTTTGTCAGTGTCCGATGCGGAGGCCGACTCCGGCAGTCCTTCCCCGGCTATGAAAGCTAAATATCCGTGGGTGACGCACGAAATGTTGACGACGCGTTCACTGATGACGGCCGAGTCGGTGGGCCAACTGGGTCATCGGGCTCATCAGGATGTTTTCTGGTTCCTCCCGAGGAGGACGAGCGATCTGCGCAACTCGGGAACCCGGATCCCCCAATTTCTTTCTCTTCTATCGAGAGTATATGTCCCGGCTCGGTATTCGCTTCCCGTTTACCGAGTTTCAAATGTCCGTCCTTCATTATCTTCATCTTGCCCCTTCTCAATTCCATCCAAACGGGTGGGCTTATCTGGCTGCATTCGAATATCTCTGTGATTCATTGGAGCCTGCCATCCCTTGCACCCCCACCTTTTCCTTTATTTCTTCTCTCCTTTCACCCCTCGCTCGGGTAGGGAGCCGGCCGCTTTGAAAGGGCTGACTTCCCTCAGGAGTGAGGTGGACAGAAAACTTTTTCACTCCTTTTCTGATTCTTTCAAGCATTTTAAAAATGCTTTCTTCAAGGTGGTTGCCACTACTGGCGAGCAGCCTTGGTTTCTGAGGGGCCGTGAAGGCCCCGACGTAGAGTGGCGTTTTCCCCTCTACTGGAGCTCTGACCACCACAAGTCGACCTCCTCCTCTTATCAATTCAGTACCAAGGATCTCAACGATGAGGAAAAGGTGCAAGTAGCTCGGTTGGTTTCTTATGTTGCCGAGAACGGGGTGAAGAGCGCGACCTTCTATATCAAGAAGGCCGGCGTGGAGTCAGGACGGGCCTCCAGTATGCCCTTATTTATTTTAGTCTGTCATTTGTCGTATACTACTTTCTTGAGTTTTCCCGTGCACTGAGATTCTGACATTTTCTTTAATTTTTTACAAATCCACCTTCCATGGAACTGAATCCGGACTACCTTGTCTACGTGAGGCTAGGGAGCGGAGCGCCGGCAGAGAAGGCGTCTAAAAAACAGGCTGCTGCCGAGCCCCAGAAAAAGAAAGCTGCAGCCGCCACGGCCCCAAAGGTATCTGCGGCCAAAAAGGTGAAGGTTGGGGATAAACAGGTGGCTCCCTCGTCCGCTCCTTCCTCTGCTCTGACTGGGGCATCACTTTCAGTAGCCAACCCTCCCTCGGTTGACAAGGGGAAGGATGTGCTTTCCTCTGACCCGGCGCGCCCCCCGTCTCCGCCCCAGATCCCAACTACTGGTCCTCATCCTAGCGGTCTGAAACGCAGCCAGGCCTGGGAGGGTGATGTCTCGGAAGAAATTGGCATGGCCTTCTTTCCGTCTCGCCAGTTTCTGAGCCCCCAGCCTCTCTCCGTCGAGGACAAACATAAGGTTCATGACGTGGCTGGCCATCTGTGCAAGGCTCTCGGATTGTCCCAGGCCTACCTCCACCTCCACGGGTATTATGTCCGGGCTAACGGTGAAGCCCGACATCTTAAACTGAGCCTGGAGATGGCTGAAGAAAAAGCCAAGAGGCTAGAGGCGGAGAAAGAGGTGGTCGAGGCGGAACGCGACCGTTTGAAGGTGGAACTGACGAGTTCTCACGCTGCCACCGAGAAGGCCAATGAGGATCTGCTACTGACCCATGCCGACCTGACGCGGGCTAACACTGATCTTGCCGAGGTGCAGTCGTCCCACTCCCGCAGCATGGATCCTGTAAAAGCCCTCACGCAGCAACGCGGTGAGTTGTTCTCTGAGCTTGAGGGGACACGGGCTGCCCTGGAGGAAGAGAAGAAGGCCTATAAGAAGGCAGTGGATACGGTGAGGAAGGCCGCGGCAGACTGTTTCACTATGGCCCTCGCCCAGATCGAGTATCTTAATCCGGGGGTGAAGCTAAACCTCGTCGGTCATGATTTCCGCTCCTTCTTTAGGGGTGGTGTTCTTGTTCCGCCACCTTCGTCTCCCGAGGGAGAATCAGTATCCCCTGCTAACGAGGATCAAGGCGGTCAGGTCGGGGAGGAAGTTTCGTCCGAGGTAGAGCCCGAGGGTGATGGGGCTCCTGTGGATGAGTCGGCCCTCCAAGTTGAACTTGTTTTGTTTATTTCCTTTTTAGCTCTGCCCCGGTGTCTGATACCGGGGTTCCTTGTAATAGTTTGTATTTCAAACTTTTTATCTTATGAATGAAAAAGCAATTGAGTATTCCGCTGCGTATTTTTAACTTTATGCATGAACTGCACGTTGTTACGATCTAGACCGGGCCAGGGTCTTAAGTAATTAGAGTCCACTAGTACTCTTCTGGTGTAAGCGACCAGGTACATGAGTAGGGGTTTAACGTTTACTGCGCTACGAGGTTCTGGAGCCGTTTTCCAGTATCTTAACCACAGTAAGGGCAAACCGTCATATGCTCAGCTGTGGTCGAATGGACACACACTTAAACATTTTGACCTGATCAGAGTCCGTCATGACTATTCGCCTTCTTATCCAGGTGTCAATTTCGATGCATCAAAATATTTACAAGGGCTGATGACAGCGGCCTCTTGTAGTTTTTAAATACCCGGGCTGGTTGGCCTTGGTGTTGATTCATTTCCTATGGAGGGGAGTATGGCCGGGTTAAGTAACCCTAGCCTCTATCCGATTAGGCAGTTAGCGACTCGTCAAGAATTCTTGAAATTGAACTTCGGTTAAAGAACCGTTTATTAATTAAAGACATAATTTGCTCCAAGGAGCTAAAAACTTGAACCGAAAACTTGCAGGAAAGACTGAAACCAAACTAGAATGGAAATAATTAAAGTGAAAACTAACTCGGACCGGATGTATCCGTCTTGGGAGGCCGACCCGGCTAAGCCTAGCTGTAGTAGACTCTCAGTTTGTCAGCATTCCATGTCCTCTTAATAGGTTTTCTTGCCAGGGTTTCCAGAACATAGGCTTCTTTGTCGAGCTTCTCCTTAACCCGGTACGGGCCATCCCAATTCGCGGCCAACTTTCCATCCTTGGCATTTTTGTTGCCGACGTCGGCCCTCCGGAGGACCAGGTCGCCCCGGTCAAATGTCCGGGGCCTAACCTTTCGATTGTACTTGGCAACGATGAGTTGCTTGGTCGCCTGGTCTCGGCAGTGTGACGTGGTCCTGACCTCGTCCACCAACTCTAGCTCTGTTGCCAGAGCTCTGGAATTTGATCCTTCTCCTTCCTCCAGGATCCTACGTCTTCTCCATGATGGTTGGCCTATCTCGACTGGAATCATGGCCTCGCATCCGTAGGTCATGCGAAAAAGAGTTTCTTGGGTAGCCGACTGCATTGTGGTTCGATAACCCCATAACACATTATAGAGCTGTTCGACCCAGCTAGTGTTGGCGTCCTCCATCTTTTTCCTTAGGCCGTCCAGGATTACCTTATTCGCCGCCTCGGCTTGACCGTTTGATTGAGGGTGTTCGACAGAGGCGAAGTGATGTGTGACTCTGAGGTCGACCGTCATGTCCTGGAAGTTCCTGTCAGTGAACTGAGTGCCATTGTCGGTTACGACCTCGGCCGGGACTCCGAAGCGGGAAAAGATGCTTTGTTGGACAAAACGCCGTACCCTTGCCGACGTAATAGTGGCGAGGGGCTCGGCTTCAATCCACTTAGTGAAATAGTCGACCGCGACTATTAGCCATCGTAGTTGTCCGGGGGCTCGGCTTGGCAACTGTCGCATGCTTTGACGAACTCCTTGGAGTCTACCTCCATAGTTGGCCAGTAGTAACCGGCCCGGAGCGCCTTTCTTGCCAATGCTTTCGCCCCATGTGTTGTCCAATGATTCCTCCGTGGATTTCGGCGACAACATATCTGCTTTAATTCGTGCCCAAACACCTTAGCATCGGGGTATGCAGGCCTTTCCGGTAGAATTGATCGTCCACCATTGTGTATAGTGCAGCCTCCCGAATCAGTTTTCTGGCGTCAGTCGTCTCGAGTGGGATAATTCCTCGCTCGAGGTAATCTTCAAGCGGTTTCCTCTAGTCGGTTGAGGTGGATATGGCCATGATGCAGGTCGGTTCCTCCAGCTTTTGTTGTACTACGGTCCTGTGGTTGGCCGTGCCTTTAGTGCTCGCGAGCTTGGAGAGGATGTCCGCCCTGACGTTTTCTCCTCTTGGGATGTGCGTGACCGTTGATTCCTCAAACTCGACTTGGATTTCCTTGACTTTGTTGTGGTATTTCGCCATGAGAGGGCCCTTAGCTTGGTATTCCCCATCTACCTGGGCGGCGACGAGCTGGGAGTCGGTGAAAATTGAAACTCTTTGGGCCCCGAGATCCTTGGCCTGTTGGAGTCCGGCCAGGAGTGCCTCGTACTCGGCCTGATTGTTTGATGTTGGGAAATTTACCTGTAGGGAATGTTCAATTGCGATTCCTTCTGAGCTTTCTATGATTATTCAGACCCCACTTCCCTTGGAGTTCGAGGATCTGTCGACATACACTTTCCAGAGGTCTAAGTTTCCGATATCCTTATTTGTCGGGGTCAGCTCCCGGATGAAGTCGGCCAAGGCTTGTGACTTAATGGCATGTCGGGCTTCGTAAGTGATGTCGAACTGAGATAGTTCTATGGCCCAATTGATCATCCTGCCAGCCAGGTCGGGTTTATGTAGCACCTACCGAATCGGCTGACTGGTCTGAACCACGATTTTGTGTGCTTGGAAATACGGGCGAAGCCTTCTTGCCGCTGTCAGTATGGCGAAAGCCAATTTTTCCAATTTTTGGTACCTCAACTCCGAGCTCTGCAAGGCTTTGCTTACGAAGTATATGGGTTCCTGACCGTTCTCAAATTTTCGGACTAATACCGAGCTTACTGCCTCTTCTCCGACCGAAAGATAAAGGAATAGAGTCTCTCCAGGCTTAGGTTTTGATAGAACCGGCGGAGTTGCCAAGCATTGTTTGATTTTTTCGAATGCGGCGTCACACTCCGGGCTCCAATCCCCTGTTGCTTTCTTCTTTAACAGTTTGAAGAAGGGGAGGGCGTTCTCTGCCGACCTTGGCAAGAACCTGGTTAGTGCGGCCAGTCTTCCCGTTAACTGTTGCACTTCTTTCTTATTTCGGGGCGCTTGCATGTCCAAAACAACCTTACATTTATCCGGGTTGGCCTCGATGCCACGACTGGTCAACAGGAAACCCAGAAACTTTCCGGCCGGGACTCCAAAGGCACATTTGGTCGGGTTTAGCCGGATTCTAAATTTCCTCAATTTGTTGAAGGTCTGCTCGAGGTCTCGTATATGGTTGTCGGGGTCATACGACTTGACGATCATGTCGTCGATGTAGACCTCGATATTATGGCCGATCTGGTCCTTGAACACCTTGTTCATCATCCTCTGGTACGTTGCCCCGGCGTTCTTTAGGCCGAATGACATAACGTTATAACAGTAGTTTCCTTTTTCTGTGATGAAGGCGGTGGCTTCTTGGTCGCCGGGGTGCATGGCGATCTGGTTGTACCCTGAGTAGGCATCCATGAAAGACAGCAGTTGAAATCCGGATGAGTTATCTACAAGTTGGTTGATGTTTGGCATGTGATAGGCTTTTTTTGGGAATTCCTTATTCAGATTTGTGTAATCTGTGCATACCCTGCACTTGCCACTTGGTTTCAAAACCATTACCACGTTGGAAAGCCATGTGGTGTATCGTATTTCTCTGATGAAACCGGCCTCCAACAACTCGTCCACGTGCTGGTTAAGTGCCACTTGCCTATCTGGTGCCCTTTTTCTCTTCTTCTGGGCCACTGGAGTTGACCCTGGCCGAATGGCCAATTTGTGACAACAGAATTCGGGATCAATCTCGGGTACTTCGGCCGCGCTCCTAGAAAAAACATCTCGATTGATTGCTAGGAATTCTTCCATCCTTAATCTCAAATCCGGGCTTAGCGCCCTGTCTATCTTTGTAATCTGGTCTGGGCCGTTCCCGACTATAAGCTCTTCCAACTCTCCTTCAGGCTCTGGCCGGGAGATCTCAGGTTCGTCTCGCAAGTCCAACTCGACCATATTAACCGGATGGCTGCGCTTTCCCCCCTCTCGGCTGTTCGAACCAGGCTTGGAAGGGTGTGGTACTGCACTTTCGCCTTCTTTGATCGTCTCAAAGTAGCACTACCGGGATTCCTTTTGGTCGCCTTTGATGGTGATGACTCGGTTGGTGTTACTCACCATTTTTATCTTCTGATGCTTGGTGGACACCAGCACATCCCATTTATGAATGGTCGGCCTTCCCAAAATGATATTGTAGGGCGAGGGGAACTCGGCCACAATAAATCTTACCCAGTTCGTCCTGAAGCATTCCTTCGTTCCCAGAGTCAGTCGTAGGTCGATCTACCCCTTGGGAGGGGAGAGCTCTCCATTAAAACCAACGAGGGTTGTATTGCAGGGCTTCAGATCTTCCTATCGAGATTCATCCTTTTGAAGGCGTCCCGGATAATAATGTCTGCCGAGCTCCCGGTGTCTATGAATATTCTTTTGACCCGGCAGTTGATGAGGGTTCCCGTGATTACCAGGCCGTCCTGATGGCCGGGTACCATGTCCTTCATATCTTCCT
This sequence comes from Acacia pycnantha, assembly GCA_025563575.1. Classification (NCBI taxonomy): domain Eukaryota; kingdom Viridiplantae; phylum Streptophyta; class Magnoliopsida; order Fabales; family Fabaceae; genus Acacia; species Acacia pycnantha. Next base: position 230,997 of record JAMWYP010000001.1, read on the forward strand.
TGGTGAAAAGGAGCTGAGGTCGTTCCGCTTTATTTGTCGCATCCGGATCTTCCTTGAATTTAGGCAGGTCCCTGACTGAGAAGACCTCCTTTAAGTATTTCCTTCGCTGACTCGCCGTGTCACCATCTCCACCAAAGGCTCAACTGATCACGTTGCAATCGAACTCGGCCTCGGGAAATTCATCTTCCTCGGACCCCGGCTTCTGCTGTTTATAATCCTTTTTCCTCTCGGGAGCCGGGCTATCCAGTCAGTCACCCTGTTTTCGTTCCTCTCTTTTCCGCCCCTGCGTTTTGATCACATATTGGCGCAATTTTCCCTCTTTGACGAATTCTTCGATGGCGTCTCGGAGCTCATAGCATTGGTCCATGGTATGCCCCGTACTATTGTGAAAGGAGCAGAAGCGGGTCTGGTCCGTACTGGCTCGTTTTTTGAGTGGCCAAAGCCTCTCAATCTTTTGCATCTCGGTCGATGCCACTTCTCTCCATAACTGGGAGCGGGAAACATTTAAACGGGTGTTGTTGTTATACTTACCCTTCAACTCCGGCTTTGCACTAGAGGGCTTATTATCTGGGCCCTTACCACGGCGATCTTGTTTGCGATCCTCGGACTGGATTCTATCCCTTGGCGGGGTACTCCTGTCCGTGTCTCTTCGAGGAGCGTTTGCTAGGCGCATTTGCTCCACCTCAAGGTACTTCTTTGACCGAGTTATGAAATCATTAAGATTTTTAGCCGGCTCTTTAAAGAACGATTCGGCCAGGCGGGACTCTCGATCTAGGCCGTCGGCTAAGAGGTGGACGTGTACAGCCTCGCTTAATCCGCGTACTTGCAGGGCCACATGTTTAAAGCGATCCAAATAACTTTGGAGTGTTTTGCCGGGCCGCTGCCTAATCTTGGACAAGGTGTATTGGGACTTCGGTTGCCGTTTGCTAGTCGCAAAATGCAGCTCGAAGGCCTCGGCCAAGTCATCAAATTTATGGACCGACCCCACAGGCAGAGTGTGGAGCCATTTTAACGCTGGCCCCTTAAGGGTTGCAGCAAAAATCCGAGTCGTGATAGGTTCCCCAAGGCCTCTCACGAACATGACCACCTCAAAGTCTTCTAGGTGAGTTGTCGGGTCTTGCGAACCGTCGTACTTTGTAAGTTCGGTAAGATTGAGCTTCTCCGGGAAATGAGGTTGAGGATTTCGTCTTAAAAAGGATTGTTGTCGATCTGCCCGACATACCTCCTCCACTGATATCCGGTTGGAGGAGGCCGGGGTGTCTTGTCAACACGGGTTGACTTCTCCCTTTTTGACTCCTTGCTGGAGGAAGCCGGCCTCCTGCTTTGACCGGTTTACATCTCCTGTGCGCTTTTGTGACGACGCGAGCTGTCGCCTTCTTGGTCCTCTTTCCAGGTCTTATCGTCCCGGTCCTCGTTGGAGGAGGCAGAGTCCCTTCTCTTGTTCCTTTCTTCCAATCGCTGAAAATGGAGGGTGTGGCGCTTGTCCATGTTCTCCATATGCCTCATCATTGCGAGCATCGAGTTTTGGAGGAGGCGGAAATCTGGATTGGCGGCCAGGATCTCTTGGTCGACGACCGGATTGGAGTTTTGAGGCTCGTGGCGATGATTTCGTGGAGCCGAGGACTCCATGTCGGACGGGTTGTCTGTAACATCCCAATTTTTCTAATAGTAATTAAGTATTTTTAGGATGATTTATTAAATATTTTAAGGTTTAAAGGAGGAGGTCTAGAGGTAGAAGATATAAATTTATATACATATTATTATATTACTATTATTATATTATATTTTTATTATATTTTTATTAAATTATATTATTATAATATATATATATATATATATAAGTGGGCAGATGAATAAAAGGAGTCACGGGTGAAGAAAAACATTAGAAACAAAACAAAACATGTGGGACCCACTGGCAAATATTTTCAAACCTCCCGACAGCCCTTCACGTGAAGTTTTGAAAATTGGTACGGGGAAAATTACGTAGAATGACCCAGAGGTGGAAATTACGGTTAAGGACCCATTTCCAACAACTATATAAACACACACAACGCACGCAGAAACGCATAACGAAGACAGGAAAGAAAAGGGAAGAGAGAAATAGAAAGGAAGGAAAGAGAGAGAAAGTGAGGTGGTAATTATTTGGGGATACCAATAGTTGCTATTTGGTGATTATTTGGGGAGTTAGCAAGTAACAGGTAACTCTGGATATTTTTCCTTATACTTGTGAATTATGTATGATTATATTTTTATGCTTATACTATTTATTTTAGACTGATATATATGATACAATATTTTATGGGTTATAAGGTTTTAAGATTCTGCTATGGAAATTTTAGATTGTATTTGTACATGGCACTAATTGCACGTATTATACATACCAATTTACTATTCACGTATGTACAGTATTTTACTATTCTTATACAGTATTTTACTATTCACTATTTACTATTTACGCATGGTGAATTACTATTCACGAATACGTACAGTGATACTATTTATCGATCATGAATTTCTATGGTTTTATTTGATATTAATGGAAGCGTAATGCATTATTTTTGAATGAGTGCATTTATCATGGCGGTTGTATTTGTGATGGGATGGAGTTTGGAGGAATCTGATATGTTATGATTTTATGCCACCACTCGGTGCACAGTAGATTGGTACTTTTCAGGGCCCCTTCTTCCATGTTTTTCCTCTGGCCGGGATTGCATTGAAGTTGTGGGACATGTGACACCTCCTTTATTCTGATAAGGAGGGGAGCCATAGTCCATACTTAAGCTCTATACTTTTGGCCGGGTATAACTTAAGTTTTGGTGAGCTTGGAACAATTCAGTCACATGAATGTGTTTCTGTTGGACTATGTGTTAGCCTATGGCTCCAGTCAGCGGTATAAGGATGGAAGAGGATATAAGGGTGGTTGCATATTGCATGTTATATTACTGAACAATTTAAATTGATAAAATGATAAACATTTTTGTAAAATCTTTTTAGAGAACTTTTGGAACATAAATATTTATATAAATAAATCAATGTATTTTATTATCTCTTGTTTTTGGTCATATATGATTTGCTTGTGTACGGTAGAATATTCAGTAGTTACTGAGATGTGGAAAATCTCATCCCATATTAACATATTTCAGGTGAATATCCTAGTAGGAAGCAAGGGAAGGCACCTATGGAGTGAGCTTTGAAGGCTCTTTGTACTCCTGTAGTTTATGTTATGTTATTTTTATTTGCCATGACTCTAAGACTTCCGTATTGTATTAAACTCTGAAATATATTCGAGATCTAATTTGGCTTTGTACTATAAACTCTATTTGAAATGGTTATGCTTCTTAATGATTTGGTTGCTGATAATCTTTGTTGGAGATATTTCAAACATTTTGGTCAAAGTTTGCGAGTGTTGGATTTGAGGTGTTACATTGTCTTCCAAGGGTTGATCGTCGTTGGGGATGAGAGGTTCTTCTAGTTGTTGCTCCGGTTGTGATAGCCGATCTCCTTCGTTCTGCTCATTGTCACCGAGAGGGTTGGTCGGCTACTCAGTGCGCTGTGGTTGCCGAGGTGGTTGACGCTGATCTTCTGGTCGAACCATCTCCGGTTGCTTCTGGCTTGAACTTCGGGTGTTAACCCTCATTGGTCACGGGAATTGAAATTTATTAGTCCCCACAGTCGGCGCCACTGTTCTGGTGTAGAACTCAGTGTTCAGCCTTATGAGTGGGCTGGTGTTTTGATGTTGGATCAAAGGACTCTTCCTGGATGCTTATGGGAGAAGCACACAGTCAGAGTGTGCACATTGTGACGTTAGGTAAATAGCTCAAGGGTAGAATGTGTGCACCTTAGGTTACTGCCTTCGTATTTATACAGCGTACCTAGAGCGATTTGGCGTGGTCTCCGGCCATGATCCTAACTGCCTAGCCACTTGCGGAGGTCCTCCTATATTGTCGGGGTAGTTGAGATCCTCCTGGTTAGTGGGCAAGACTGGGTATACCAAACCTATCCGTCGTTGGGCCTTGTCGTCATTGGGTTTAACACCGATCCGTAACAAAACCTATCCCCTATAAGTTGGTTTGTTAAGTATGGTTAATTTATCCCAAAAAAGTATGATAAATTATGGGGTTGATGAATTTAATTTCAATTATCTATATTGCAATATAATTAAATTAAATTGGTATCATTTTATTTTAATTAATTAATTATACACTATTATTCTTTATTTAATGATAAAATTAAATTTTTATCAAATTACGATACGAGTTCACCCAACTCTACTCCAGACAACCTTATTCCAAAGCAAACTATCCTATAATTCTAAAGATAAAATGCAAGGTTATTAAAATCGGACCGGTCAGTGTCGGAGTACTGGGTTAAGGGTCAGTGGGTCAGACCAGAGTCAAACCGGGACTAATTCGGTAAGGAAGTGAAGATTTTAAAATTATTAATAAGAAATTATTAAAAAAATTAATTTTATATTTCCTATAAAATAATAGTTTTGGAAGCAGTGATGATATGACATTTCTTTGCACATTCTGAGGCTCTGAGTGAGCGCTGTCCTTCACCATTTCACACGTCTCCCCACCCCTTAGGTGCACAACTTGCTCTCTCTCTTTTTCTTTTTTGACTTCAAAAGCACAACCCTCTCCTCTCTACAGTTGGGAAGGCGTGGAAATTTAATATATATTTTTTTTTTCACTTCAAAAGCAACACCCTACCCCTTTGTAATTTTAAAAATATTTGAATTGGGAAGGGGTGGTGAGGCATTTCATATTTGACTATTTCACCAACTTCTTCAGTTCTTCTCTCTCTCACGCGTTTCACCGACTTCTTCAGTTCTACTTCGTCTCCTCCAGTCCTCCCTCAAACGGCGAAGTCGGCGTTGATGCCAGAGAAAGATGAGGATGGAAACGTGTTCACTTGCGGGAGGAGGTTAAAGAAGATGGAGGTCTGTTGCCACCGTCGCTGAAGGAGGTCATTCGCTATTATCATGGTGGAGGACCTTCCTCGTGGATGGAGGATTTGGTTGCCGAGCTTCGACCTTCGACCTTCAACAAACCTACCGCCGACACTCCTCTTCTTCTTGTTCAGTAGATTTTTTTTTTTTAATCTTTGTGGCTTTCACTCGGCCAACTCGGCCGGTTCTGGCCGAGTTTCCCGAGTTGACCCCGGCTCAACTTGGGACCCCGGGTTGTAACCTAACTCGGACCGGTTGTCCGGCCGGTTCGCCGGTTTCCGGTCCGAACCGGCCGGTCCGGTCCGGGTTTCAGAACCATGATAAAATGTTACATTCAAAGGTTAGGTAGAAGGGTAAAGCATAAGAAAGCTCGAAGCAAAAAAAAAAAAAAAAAAAAAAAAAAGCATACGAATCTTCCATATCATCGTGGAGACTTCAAGAATCAATCTAAAAGCTTGAATAATGATTTTCTCAATCCATTCAACAAGTTCTTCCTTCTTTCTTCTCTTGTCTTCAACATTCTCCATAATTTAACTCTCCCTTTCTTCTTTTCTCTTGATCATTTCCAAAATCATTTGATAACTTCTTGCTTCCTTGACATTCTCTCAATGATCTCTTATCTCTTTCTTGATTAATCTCTATAATTCAACTTGAACTAATCTACATTGAATACATAGTAGTTAGTCAATGTAGGAGATAAATATATTATACAATCTTTTTGCTCTTTATAATAACATCTATATAAGACATCATCAAAACTAATTATATCCAACTACATTGCTCCTGGGTGTGTACTTTTAGGGGCAAAATTGATACTTAATCAATAAAAAATGTTAAAAATGTTATTTATGATACCATATATTTCTAATTCTTATTTATATGATATCACATATATACTACCTCGACCTTCTATTTATAAGCAACTTTCTCTTTTTTGGGGCTAGTCCTTAATATAATCAACTCTCTTTTTATGTCTCAAAATTTAAACTGCATCTTCATTTTCTACCACTATTAAATACATAATTTCATATTAATTCTATCTACCCACTGCTAATTCTCTTTGATTTAATAATGTATTATTCATTCTCTCTCATATTTTTATTCATTCTCTCTCCCATACTCTTTTCATAAATAGAGACATATTTAGAAAAGACATGATATGTTTGACACATTTATTGTTTACAACCAATTTTAATCGCTAGTTCGTTTTACGTAGTTAGAAAAAAAGTTGCTTATCAAAAAGACAGAAGGGAATATATACCTATAAGATATTTATATACCAATATATGCTTATCTCATGTGAATACACCCTTAGCCACAAGCAAGTTAGATAAAATGAAAAGTCTCATCCTACCGTAAGAAAATAGTTAAAGTTGCATTTTCATTAACGAGTCATTATTATAAAATTAAATATTAAATATAAAAAAAAGGTTAAATAGCATTTTTGTCCTGGAAGTACACAGTCAAATGTTGCCCTTCGTTAACAACCTTAACGGTCAAATGTTAGTTAACCGTTAGGGTTGTTAACGGAGAGACAACGTTTTGAGACTTTCAGAACAATATTGCTCCTAAAAAAGTTTCCATGACAAAATTACTCATGAACATATATCTTAACCCTATTTTCTATTATCATCAGCTTTATTTTCGTCTTAATTCTTAATCTGTCATCCTCGCCTTCCAGCGCACCCTATTCTCCGCACAGCTTAATCCGTCTATGTACCTCAGATCACCCTCCGACTTGGGCGTTTTGGGCTCAGCGGGCTGTAATTTACATTTGTACTGTAATTTGTAGTCAGCGAACATCCACCATGGTCGCCGCCACCAAGAAAACCGTAAGCTTTCTCTCTCACACTGGCACGCCTTTGCTCGTTAGCTACAAAAAAACACATAGGGTTCTCTTGATTTATTCTTGCATTAGCTTCGTTTTTTGTTTTAAATTTTGATCTGACCTGGAGATGAATGCTTTCTGTGATTTCACTTTGACAGAAGAAGACCCATGAGAGTATCAACAATAGACTCGCTTTGGTGATGAAGAGTGGGAGATATACTTTGGGTTATGAAACGGCTCTGAAGTCTGAAATCCCTGAGGAACTCTAAAGGTATTGTTTTATTACGGAGTGTTTTGGTTCTATCCCTGACTTCCTTTTCTTCCGCTTCATGAGCTACTTTTAAATCATGGGTTTGGTTGAGAAATATCTTGAATATTATTACTTGTAATTTGGAAATATGAGGCATTGTTTTTTTTTTTTTTTTGAAATATTGTTCTGTATATAAACTATAGGGTTGTCTTTTTTGGGATTTGGAGATCCTAATTTTGCTTAAACAGGTTAAAGGGAATCCCGTGTTGCATTTATCAAATTTCCAATGTTGCTGCTCAGTCCCTATTAGCTAGGAATTGTCAGCTGTCTGTGAGTTTTATCTATAGAGAAGCCAACATTGTGCTAACTCTTTAATTAGGTTTTAGTTACTTCTGATTTTTGTACTTTTGATCATTCCCACCTTCTTGTAAGGGAGTGGTGGATGATGAAAGGTTGATAGGCAGCTCCCATAACCTCATGTTCTTCTGATGCATGAGTCTCTTTTTAGTTTTTTTGCATTAGAAAAAAAATTCTAGTGTTGCTGATTTTTAAGGTGCTATAGAAAACTTTTTTTATTTGTGCATTTGAATAGAATCAATTCCTTTGATAATTTGGGAAAGAGAATTTAAATAAGATTGAAGCAGGTAAATCTCCAAAGTACAACTGTTATCTTTGGTATTTTGATATCGTCTATGTTAATATTGAATTGGCTAATGGTGTGGAATTAGAAATTTGATAAATTTTCTTCTCTTCTTTGCAGGAAAACTGATTATAATTGCCAACAATTGCCCACCTTTAAGGAAGTCTGAGATAGAGTATTATGCAATGCTTTCCAAAGTGGGTGTGCATCACTACAATGGAAGTGAGTTCTTCATCATAGAGCTTTTGTTTCATATATGTAAATGTGTTAGTGGTGTCTGATAGTTGGAGAATGTTTCATGGTTATTACTTATTAGATATGAACAAAACTTAGATCCATTTGCTTAAATCCATTAGATCCAATTCTCCAATCAAAATTGTTCACATGTGATGGGTATTATTAATGACTGTCTAACAGAATTTTGAAATCCTATCCATGCAAGATCACATATTAAAAAAACAAACAAAATCCGTGTGCTAAGATTTAAGAATTGAATCTAATGGATGTAAACAATGTACCTAGGTTATTTCCACTAGACATTTGCTCTTTCTTTTTGATATTGGATGCTTTTGACCCTGTAAAATAATATCTCTGTTTAGCAGCACTTGAACAGGCGTAGAATATACTTTTTTAAACTTAAGATACAGGATTGTGTCAAGGTCCTTTCTTTCACTTCAATATTTGAGTAGTTTTTGCCAACTTGATGTTGGAAGCACATGCTCTTGTAAAAGGTAGTGCAAACCTCTGTTGCTCTGTTTAGACTTTAGATTAAGCATATGAATGCAGGAACAATTGTTAGTTTGTGTTTGCTATGATTTATTTTATGAAACAAACAATATGTATACTTCTTATCACCACATATTATTGTCTCTTCCTAATAAGGGGCAAGTCCCATAACATGTCATTATTCTATTGAAAACCCTGATAGCAAATGTGTTAGAATCTTCACCTAAGTTCTATCCATAAAATTATTCTTCTATATTTGTATTGTCTGTTATTAATCAATCTGGCTTTTAATGGTGGGGTACTTATGTGGAACTAATAGTAATTGACCCAAAAAATAATGCGGTATATGTCTTGTTTCTTTTTTCGTATTTAATGCATGAGTTATATCAAATGCGCAATATCAGATAAGATGTCAGCTGGTCATAAACATGATGATCTATTGTGATTCTTGAGTATTTTCTCTTGTAGTAAACTTCTTTAACAAAGGGTTTCTTGTTTACTAGACAACGTTGATTTGGGCACAGCATGCAGAAAATATTTCCGGGTTTGTTGCCTTAGCATTGTTGATCCCGGTATCTATTGCATCCTTTAAACAAACTTCTTGCGATGAGGCAGTTTTCGGCTTGTCTTTCCCTAACTGTCCAATAATCTGATGTTATCCAGGTGATTCTGATATTATCAAGACAATGCCTAGTGAACAGTGAAACCATAGTGGCATTAAGTTCCCTTTTTTGGATCTTGTCTTGAGGATTTGAAATCAAGACGCCAACTTCTTGATGTAGTGATTCTTGTTGCAGAATGATTATAGTTGATTAAGCCTTACAAGATTTTGAGAAAAAAATGTTGGATTTGTTGACTAGATTCATTGTGCACTCAAAGTTAGATTCTTTTTGAAGGGTTTATTTTAACCAGAGTTTGCAAAAATTGTTGTCTGATAGGTAAGAAATGAAGAGAAACGGTTCCTTGTTAATTTATTTGGTTCACTTATGATGAAAGTGAAATCTACATTAGTGAATTTCATAATTTTGTTTGTTGAAGTGGAGGTTGTGCAATTTTTATGATTTTATTGTAATTGAAATAGTATGTTTTGAAGTGAAGTTGCTCACTTTGGTAGCCTCCTTGGCTATGCCGATACATGCAAGAGTAAAATTGTTGGTCAGCTTGCAATTCTGGACAATTGTAATGAACAAATTGAGCGCTATCATTATTTTAATATGTTATCCTATTTGACAAGTGGCAACACTTAACATCACATTTGGCAAAAGATTTTTGGAAGAGTGTTGAAAAATTTCTCACTGTAAAATTTAATACCAGTATTTGAAAATTAGTTAAGAGTCTAGTGGAAGAACATACGACGTTAGGTATCTTGGACAATAACATGTCAATTAGGTATCTTGGACAATAATATGTCAATTACGTAAAATTAATATATACTCGCATCTTTCTACATGTTACATTGTAGAAAAACCAACATATATTTGAAATATTTAACTAATATTCTTAATCTTTAATCTATCTAGGTACACTAGATAACTAATTTTTTTAATCAATCTAGTGAGCTAAGTAGATTTTATATTGAAGACTATAAGTAGTCTTAAATTAATTTTTTTTTCTATGTCTGGTGCCATGCATATATATGTTATTAATCTGGCAAATTCTCTTCATAAGATAACAAAGTTATTAAAGGTAGGGGATTTTGAGACAAGAAATAAAAGTTTAAGAGAGATTAATTGAAAACTTTTATATGTAAAGGAGGTTATTTGCAATTGCCTTAAAGTTTTAGGGAATTTGGTATATTTTAATTTTCATTAATTTTAAAAAAGATATGAATTTTTTGGTCAAAGAATAAAGAAATGATTTTTAGTTAAACTATAATAATATAAATCATCAAATTTATGACAATATACATTATTCATGTCAAAGTGGTGTGATAAAAGAGCCCACTTATCTAGTCAATTACAGGAGTAGTTTACTTGTGTGCGTGTACTTTTTTTCTTTCTGGCATTATATATATTTATCATTTTATTTAAACAATATAAATAATAATCAAACTAAAGGATAATCTTTTTTTTTTTTTTGGGAAAAAGACGAATAAATACCATCTGAATTTGCAAAACCCCTCAGAAGGCCACCGAATTTGTAGGACTAAGAGATGACAAAGATTTTTGAGAGTTATACAAATTCATGCAAAATGACATAATTGCCCTTGAGAGAGAGAGATGAACCAGATTCATTCTCAGCTCCTCAGGTGATAAGTATATATTTTATAATTAAATAAGTATAGATTCTAAATATATTGGATTGAATCTATTAATATTTTATACTTATTTAATTATATTTTATATATTTTTCTATCATTTAATTAAATATAGGATAAAAAAATATTATAACAGAAAATCTATTAATATCCTATTTTGTTGTGTAGGAGATATTATGTGATCTAAGGGAGGCAACAAATTAAATTGAAAAGGATATGATATAATATAATATAATAATATATTATATTAAATTGAAAAAGATAATGATATAATATATTATTATATTATATTAATTGGCAAAAGATTAAGAAAGGAAAGACGTACCGTGCAGAGGAACGCTATATACATACCACGGAATGACCTGGGGGAATGGATATTAAGAAAAAAGAGAGAGCAACGCACGAGCAAGACACAGACGCGGAGAACAAATCAAGGACGCACAGCAGCGAGCGACGCAAGGAATTGGAAGATGCTTAAAGAAAGAGAACGGAGCAGCAGTGCGCAACAGTCAGAGCAATAAAGAGACGAAGCTCCACAGTAGTGGTGTCATCTCTGCCTTGTTCTTTCTCTCATTTCTTGTTTCTTGAGTTTCATCTTTTTGTTATGGATTTAGTCTTAGCCATATGTGGCTAAATTTTCTTTTCAACCTAGAGAACCTATGAAAACTTGTTTGGGTTCTAGAAATTATTCCCATGAATTGATTTTGATTAATGTTATTCAGTTTATTTAATCTTGTATTTATTGCTATTGCGTAGTAATTGACCACTATTAAGCAAGGTTATGAAACCTAAACCTGGACCGGAAACCGTCGAACCGGCTGGAAAACCGGTCCGAGTTAGGGTTAGACCGGGGTCCCAAGTTAACCCGTAATCAACTCGGTCAACTCGGCTTGAACCGGCCGAGTTGATCGAGTCAGAGTCAAATTTTTTTTTTTTAAAAAAAAAAAAAATCGACTGAAGGAGAATAAGAAGGAGGGAAGAGTATTGGCGGCTCGACGGTGGCTAGCGGAGATCACGATCTAGGTTTGTTGAAGGTCGAAGATCGAAGCTTCTTTAGTCGAAATAATGGAAACGGATTTTGACTGGTTCACAATTAGAAGCTCCGCGCCGCCTCCTACTTGCCGCCTCCTTCTTCTCAGTGTCGAGATCGAACGAGGAGGAGGAGAGACAGAGAGAGAGAGAGTTCTGAATCTGAAGAGTTAGAGTGTTGAAGGAGAAAGAGAGATCAGGACGAGGGACTGAGAGAGAAGAAGATATCTGACTGAAGAGTTGGAAGGAGGGAGAGAAAAATAACTCAAGACGAACGGACGAACTGGACGGTAGGGAAATGTATGGCTAACTTTACTGATTAAATCAAATATCAAAAAAGTCAAAAAGCCTGTGCGTGTAGCCTGTAGCCTATACCCTACTATGACACATCAGTACATCACATTTAAGATTGGAGATTGTGGACGCTGAACTACAATTTCCTTTCTTTTAAAAAACACAATATAATATTATATATTTTGGACAAAACAAAAAAAGTTATGCATTTATCATATCATATTCTATTATAAAATATTTTTTATTATTAAAATATAAATATTTTTATCTATTATAATTAAATTATATTTTAAATTAACACCGGTCTGACTCTGGTCTGACCCACTGACCCTTAACCCAGTATCTCTACCGGTTCAATGACCGGTTCGGTTTTCAGAACCTTGCTATTAAGCATGTTTTGGGGATTTAGGGTTGAACTTGGAAGAGGGAATCTTAAATTGACATTGGGATTAAATAATGTGGAATTAGGTTTTATCTAATTTGCGTCTAGGATATGCATATACCTAGAAGCTCCGCATAATCAAATTAGAGTGAGCCTGATCTAAATTGCATCTTATTTAGTTGTGTGAGGCATTGCGTAATTAATTAAGATAGATAGATAAAGGATCAAAAGGCACTTATAGACATTAATACTCTAGATTAGCTCGGTAAGTTAAGTCAAAATTAATTTAGTGGGGATTGATTCTAAGAAACCAACAAGGGATTAATGACTCTAGGTTGTACTTCTCGATATTGGAATTCGCTCTTTTGCTACTATTAGTTTCTTATTAATTTTCTTTATTATTGAAAACAATTATAAGCCACTTAACTTAAACGGAATAAGGGAATTTAATATCTAATCGCTAGTTGAATTAAGTTGGGAACGATACTTTTCTTATCAGTTTATTACTTGATACGGCCCGTATACTTGCGGAGTTATATATGCTATAAAGTTTTGCCCTATCAAGTTTTTGGCGCTGTTGCCGGGGACTCAAGGCAATTGGTGACTAGTATTAGAAATCCTTTAGTAGTTTTAGTTTGAGTATATTTTTTTTTAAAAAATATTTTTTTTCTTCTTTTCTTTTTAGCTTTTAATATTAGTTTGATACTTTGAGATTTATTTGGTTTTACAGGTACTTCGGTATATGTCTCGTAGAGCCAAAGCTACTAAAACAACACAGAAAACAAGGAATACACAAGAGCTTTTGGAAGCCATAACACCTCAGATCCAAGAGGAGGAAGTGATACAGACTGACACGGAAGAAATGGCTGCGGATGAAAATGATCATTTGTGTATCAATGATTTTCTGGGAAGACAATCTTGAGAGTATCAGTCAGGAATCAGAGTGCCTGAGTTTCAAGCCAACAATTTTGAAATCAAACAGACTATGCTTAAGATGCTGGAACTACAGGGTAAGTATGTAGGGAACAATTCAGAAGATCCAAATCGGCATCTGATACAATTTCTTGATGTTTGCAACTCATTCAAGCTGAATGGAGTTCCGGATGGTGTGATTTGCCTTCGGCTTTTTCCTTACTCTCTACAAGGGAAAGCCAAAGAATGGCTCAACAACTTGGAAGAAGGCAACATAACTTCTTGGGAGACACTGGAAGAAAAGTTCAGATCAAGATTCTTTCCACATAATAAGATTGTGGACGCACGAGCCGCTCTTACAAATTTCTGTCAACAATTTGGTGAGCATCTATATGAGGCCTGGGAGAGGTTCAAGTTTCTTGTCAGGTAGAGCCCTGGTCACAATCTAGAGAAGTGGGTCTTGCTTCAAATATTTAGTACTCGGTTAACTCCTGAATCTAAATTGGAATTAAATGCTGTCACTAGTGGGGGGATTACAAAACAACCGGTGAATCATGTCTGGAAATGCCTAGATGACTTATCTGCTGACTTTCTACATAACAACAATGATAGAAGGCCAGTGAAGTCAGTTGATAAAATTATTGAAGACCCTTCTTCATAGTTGATGGTAATGTTAAATATAATCAACAAGAAGGTTGATTACTTAGAAGCTCAAGTCAACCGATCCAATAGTAGACATGTGGGGGTTGAAAGCCGGAATATTACCAAGAGGGGGGGTGAATTGGGGATATTAAATTTTCTTGCAAGTTAAACAAAAATAGCAAAGGAGGAAGAAGGAGATGGACACAAGGCAATTTATATTGGTTCGGTCCTAATCCTTGACCTACGTCCGATCCCAGACACACTCGGGATTCCACTAACTTGTGTTTAACTGATTACGCACTCTGTAACACTTGGAGCAATTTTCTCACAAATAACACTCCCCCTTACAAGTTGTAATCAATTGACCCAATCTCAAAGTCCCAATACTCTGAGATTCTTACAAGAAATATCAATAGAAGAATGACTCTCTCAAAGAGCAGATAATCAGAAGCTCTCAAGAACAATATATGACACAGACTCTGCCGGAAAATTCGAAAGTATTGGCGGAAGTATTCGAAAGTATTAGCAGAAGTATTCAGAAATTGTCTCGCAAGAGCTTAGCAGAACTAATCTCTTGAAAGTATATTTCTGTTTTCTGAGTGATTTCTTTGCTGTGTACTTGGGTAGTTTCCACTGGTGATCCCTTCCTCTATTTATACTAGTTGGATGGAGGTGGTGGTGACCGTTTCAACTTTCTGTATGAATTCAAAAAGAAATCCTTCCATTCTAGCAACCAAATCAGAATTCAATTGCTTGAGGAATTCTGGGAATGATGGTCATAATGTAGACATGATTTCGTTTTGCTGCACATCATTTCTACGCGTCTGTTCTTCAACATTTCTGTTGCATTTTGAATATTCATTCCATTTTTGCAGAGGCACTTCTGAAAACGCGTGAATCCTATTGCCCAATCTGTTACCTCATTATCCTGCACTTAAATATCAGTAGTTGCAATTCTATATGGTCAATGGTTAAGAATCAAATCATTAAGGATCATATTAAATTGAATTAAATAACAGAATCGTCATCTGAGCTTTCGACAGAGCGTACTGGACTTTTCCGTCAATACTCGAGTATGTGAATTCTCATACTCGGGTATAACTTATCCTGCGTGAGTGTCCACTTTCGAAGATCATAACTTCCTGGTATGAACTCCAGAATTATCATATTATATATCCATGGAAAGCCCTTGATGTCTACTTTCGTATGGAACCGATTTGAGCTTCATTGGATTTCTAGTTTGGGATATATACCTAAAACATTGAGGCATGGTCAGCAGTGTGACGGTGATGTCACTTTCATCTTAAACAATTCATAGCTCTCTCATATGACCTCCGTTGGACTTGAATCTTGTGCGACTAGAACCGTTTGGATGTCTAGTTTCCAAAACAATTTGTTTCACCTTAATCCGATTTCTTTTTTGGGAGATATTGTCGATTTACCAAAGGTCGCCCGAAGCTGAACGTAGAACAGAGCTGAACAGAGTGATGTACTCGAGTATTGTTAATCCATACTCGGGTATTGTCGGGATTTAAGCGCAGAAGCACCTGTTTATGTACCATACTCGAGTATATAAGTGACATACTCGAGTATTGAAGTCTCATACTCAACAATTGAAGCACGATACTCGAGAATGGATGTTGGATACTCGGGTATTGACGGGAATTCGAGGCAATTCATCTTGAAGCTCGTTTTTGATCATTTTAACTCCAAATTGAGTCATTCCAACTTCCATCTTCTCCATATCAACATTATATCTACATTAAATATAAGAATCAGTCAAAGTATAAGATAAATGTAGTATTCAACCTTTTTGCTCTTAAGAATGACATCTATATAAGACATCATCAAAACTAATCATATCCAACATTCTCCCCCTTTTTGATGATGGCAAATACTTTAAGAAAATATGTATGAATACATTAGGCCCAACATATTTGTCTTGCCTTTCTCTCCCCCTTATTTGTCATTAGCAAAAAGTTGAAGTAAAGAAGGGATGGTTGTAGGCAGAATCAAAGAACTGATTTTCTCTCCCCTTTATATGCCAGTTGGAATGTGTTTATGAAAACAAGTTTGAGAGAATTTGGAGAGGTTTCCAAGACATCTTTCACAATTAAAGCATATAAATACCACACATGTGCAAAATTCACTGAATATAAAAGGATAAAGTTCAGAAATACTTATGTAGGTTCTGCAAATTGATGAATGATCAATGAATGCTATTTGCTTGCTTTCTTCTTGTATAAGATTATTTTCATCCTTCTCTTTTTCTTCATATAGCTGTTCTGCAGAATATTTCTCAGTTGGCTTCAAGAAGTTTTCTCCTACTTTGTAGAGCATATCACAGCTTCAGTGTAATCAAAACATCTTTCTTCAATGTAATAGTTTTTCCTTGTAGTATATTTAGGAAAGTCTTTGCCTGATCGAGTTCTCTGTCATAATTGTAAAACTTTCTTGCGGGAGAGATTTGTTAGTGCAATCGATATCCAAATATTCCTTTCTGTATGATATTTTCAAATTGAGATAATGAAAGGAGAATATAATATTAACTCATCATCAAAACTAATAAAACATTGTGAATGCAAATGAGTACAATTTCTTCAAATAAAGGAGATGAGTTTTTAAGATATAAGACACATGTTAATGTGAAACTCCCCCTTAATGAATGTATTCTCTCTTAGTAATACCAAATAATGATGCCAATGTTTAATGAAGATTAAGCACCATGAAAGATTTCTTTGAAAGATCGACTCATACAGTATGCACACATCTTTTTCAATTGGAATAGAATACTTGTTGATTTAATGATGCACATAGAAAAAGAGTTCTTTGAATGAACCACCTTTTTGAATGATGCTTTGACCATTAAATAAATAACAAGCATGTACAGTTCTAGATGAAGAGAAAGATGAAGCAATGGAAGCTTTTGCAACATCTGCAAAATAGTGCAGCATGATTTTTGAATGAATGAAATGACGCAATGTGAAAACATTTATTCAAAGATTAACCAGCATTCATTTGAGATGCCAAAAATACAAAGGAAGCAGCTTCCATTTAAGATGCCTACGATCACGAAGTTGCTCAAAGAGGCAAATGAATGTAGAGAATGAACGTAAATCATAAGCAAACCAAGGCGTTTTCAAAATCTGCATTTAATGAAGATAAAGCAATAGGAAATCTCATATGAAAAGGAATGCGAACAAATGCTTTATCAAAAAGGATGATGCTTTTCAAAATCTTGTGTAAAATAGTGTTTTTCAATTAAAGGACTACACAACATAATGACGCCAATTCATATATGATGCTTTTCAAACATATGCTTTTCCATCAATATAAAGTGACGCACAACAAATGAATCAAACCTGTCAAATGCTGCATTAAATCAAAGAGGCAGCTCGACAGTACTTGAGTATTCCACTTGAATACTTGAGTATTGCCCCATTACTCGCGCATTAACAGTTAAAACTCAGATATGCACTACTCAAATATATTTCAATTAATTCGAATAAATATTGAAATACCTTTATTTCAAGTATGTATTGTGAGTACTTAAATTTCTTTGAAGTGTAAGTTGGTCATTGAGCATAAGGTAGATGATTCAGGAATGATTTTCTCAGATGATGCTGCACAGTACTCGAGTATTGCACTTACCTACTCGAGTATGGTTTGAGATGATCCATCAGCAATAGCTTCCTCAGTTCGTTAGTACTCGAGTATTGCTTGAGGGTGCTCGAGTATTAGTTATCTCAGTTATTGCATTTAGTCTCTGCCTTGACAGTACTCAAGTATGAATCCAAGATACTCAAGTATTGGTCTATTTCCCTTGCCAGTGATATGAAAATCCCGATATTACTCGAGTATTGCTACATATACTCGGGTATTAGCAGATCAAAAAATTACTCATTGAGCATCCTGCAAAACAAAGGACTAGATACTCCTTGCTACCCAATGTTTCTTGAATCCACACAAGGTTAGACAAGACAACTCTCATGTTCTTACAGAAATAAATCATTTGAAATATGAGCAAAGAGCATACAACACTTGTAAACATTTAACTGTTTTCAAAGAATAAGGATTTGATCATTTGAAATCAATGAAAACTAGTTTGGCCAAAGACTTTTGCAGAAACACTGAAATTCTTGAATAATATTTGATTCACCTCAATTATTTCTGTTTGAGCATTTAAACGAATAGAAGCTTCATGACAGTTCATTTGATAATTTCATTCTAATACAACAATTAGAACCAGTCATGATAATTAGATAACAGAAATCAGAATTGAGTAGAAGTCAGAATCATAATTTAAACAGAATGGAATCAAAAACAGGATCAGAGACTGAATTTGAACTTGCATCAGAATTAAAATTTAACATCAGAGACAGAATCTGAAATTGTAATTAGTTTGCTCATAGATTTGAAACATAATCAGAGTTAGCAGCAGAATTAGAATGAGACAATAAGCACACTGCAAACCGCATAACTAATGATATGAACCATGAAACATACAGCCATATTGCATAACTTGACTGAGTCAAGAATGCTATTTTCACAAATAGAGAAGGAGTTCGAATAATTTAACTGGAGTCATAACTGAATGACTAGAGTTAAGGCTACCATGACTTGACAACAACTTTGAAGATAATTTCTGATTCAACTTTAATCAAGATAACAACATTTTTGGAACACCATATGAATCCACTCAAAACATTTTTCAAATCTAACTGAGTTGCTTTCAAAGAATGCTTTTTCAAAATATTTGTATGCATCTTCACAAAACAAAATGAATTGACATAGATTGTGCATTTAAGAGACATAAAATCAGAAGGTTATGCACAAATTCACTTTTGGTCCATTTAGCAATCTGGAAACGTTTAGAAAGACATAAATGACTGATTGCTAATGGAATGCAATGATGGACAAGCATTCATTACCCAAATATGAATCTCATATAAGCTCAATATAGGGTATGAGTTAGATATCACCGTAATTTCCTTTGTCCTTGTAAAAGCTTGCTTAATTGAGATGGATTGATATGGATGTCTCCTTTTTTTTTTGACATTCAAGCATAGCCTATTTAGTTTCCTCAAGACTTGAATTATTTCTCTATGTTGCATTCTTGAGAAGCTTTTTCTCATCCTACAAAACCATATGAGTCTTTTTCTTTCTTGGTATCCAACCTTACTTGGATCCAATCATTGTTAGCTTGTAGAAATAAGATTCACATGCTCTAAAGAATACACTCAATTCAGAATAATTGAGCACAATGAATTAAACATGATTTTATGTATAAAAGAGATACTTTCTTTTCAAATCATCATGTATGCATAAAGAATTAAACTATTGAACACTGCAATCCCTTTATAAACTTATTAAATGAATTTTTAAGAGATGTAAAATGTAATTTCAAATCAGTTTGCAATGCTTATTTCTAAACCTACAAAAGTAAAACCTCAATGAATATTTCGGATGATAGGAAAGGAGGTTTTATCATTGCATACCTTTTACCTTAGATACTTGGGGGATCGATTTTACTTACCCACTGCCTCTTATGTCTTTCGAAGGATATAGACTTCATGAGTCTTCGCTTGGCACTTGAGAGGATCTCCTTTTCGGTTCATAAGAAGCTCTTTGATTCCTCATCTTCTCTCGTAATTACAGTGAGCAAATGGATTTGAGCTATGAACTGATTTCTGAAAATAATTCAAATAATATTTCCCACCAGTTTTCTTTTCACCTTTATTCTTGTCAAAAGTAGGATTGTATCCTATACCTGATCGGTCATTTGTAAATCTTTGAGCATTCAAAATGACATTAAGCATTTCACTACCTTTAGTGAACTTCTCAAGTGTTTTAGTAAGGTAGGAGTTTTTCTTTTCAAGATCAAGGCATTTTTCGCAAACTGAATTTTCACAAACTGAAACTGGAGGTAAATCTTTAACTTGTTGTTCTAGCAATTTGATTTTCTTTCTGGAAGCAATAAGTTCTTTCACAATCTTTTTAAATTCAGAATGCAATTCATTATACTCAGAAAACAATTCATCATAAGATGGTTCAAAATCAAATACCTCTTCTTCGTTTTCTGATTGCTCTTCTTCCGCAACTAAACAGATATTTGCAGTTTCTTCTTCTTCTTCTACGGAGGTTCCTTCGTATGAAGTTTCTAAGGCTTCTGTTAAGAGTCACTTTCCTTCTGTCATCCTCATTGAATTCATCTGCAGCCTTTGGAATGTTATTTCCTCCTACAATTTTTGTAGGAACATAATCTCCATTCTCTATTACTTGCCATAGACCATACTCCGAGGCTAACATAAATACTCTGAATTTTGCTTTCCAAAACGAATAATGTTTGCCGTTGAAACCAGGTGGTCTGTTGATTGATGCACCTTCAGGTAATATTCCTTCCATGATCTTTATCTCGGGATGTTAAGCCCAACTGAGAAACCTGTGCTCTGATACCAAATGAAAGCCGGAATATTACCAAGAGGGGGGGTGAATTGGGGATATTAAATTTTCTTGCAAGTTAAACAAAAATAGCAAAGGAGGAAGAAGGAGATGGACACAAGGCAATTTATACTGGTTCGGTCCTAATCATTGACCTACGTCCAGTCCCCAGACACACTCTGGGATTCCACTAACTTGTGTTTAACTGATTACACACTCTGTAACACTTGGAGCAATTTTCTCACAAATAACACTCCCCCTTACAAGTTGTAATCAATTGACCCAATCTCAAAGTCCCAATACTCTGAGATTCTTACAAGAAATATCAATAGAAGAATGACTCTCTCAAAGAGCAGATAATCAGAAGCTCTGAAGAACAATATATGACACAGACTCTGCCGGAAGTATTCGAAAGTATTGGCGGAAGTATTCGAAAGTATTAGCAGAAGTATTCAGAAATTGTCTCGCAAGAGCTTAGCAGAACTAATCTCTTGAAAGTATATTTCTGTTTTCTGAGTGATTTCTTTGGAATTCAATTGCTTGAGGAATTCGGGAATGATGGTCATAATGTAGACATGATTTCGTTTTGCTGCACATCATTTCTACGCGTCTGTTCTTCAACATTTCTGTTGCATTTTGAATATTCATTCCATTTTTGCAGAGGCACTTCGAAAACGCGTGAATCCTATTGCCCAATCTGTTACCTCATTATCCCGCACTTAAATATCAGTAGTTGCAATTCTATATGGTCAATGGTTAAGAATCAAATCATTAAGGATCATATTAAATTGAATTAAATAACAGAATCGTCATCTGAGCTTTCGACAGAGCGTACTGGACTTTTCCGTCAATACTCGAGTATGTGAATTCTCATACTCGGGTATAACTTATCCTGCGTGAGTGTCCACTTTCGAAGATCATAACTTCCTGGTATGAACTCCAGAATTATCATATTATATATCCATGGAAAGCCCTTGATGTCTACTTTCGTATGGAACCGATTTGAGCTTCATTGGATTTCTAGTTTGGGATATATACCTAAAACATTGAGGCATGGTCAGCAGTGTGACGGTGATGTCACTTTCATCTTAAACAATTCATAGCTCTCTCATATGACCTCCGTTGGACTTGAATCTTGTGCGACTAGAACCGTTTGGATGTCTAGTTTCCAAAACAATTTGTTTCACCTTAATCCGATCTCTTTTTTGGGAGATATTGTCGATTTACCAAAGGTCGCCCGAAGCTGAACGTAGAACAGAGCTGAACAGTGATGTACTCGAGTATTGTTAATCCATACTCGGGTATTGTCGGGATTTAAGCGCGAAGCACCTGTTTATGTACCATACTCGAGTATATAAGTGACATACTCGAGTATTGAAGTCTCATACTCAACAATTGAAGCCCGATACTCGAGAATGGATGTTGGATACTCGGGTATTGACGGGAATTCGAGGCAATTCATCTTGAAGCTCGTTTTGATCATTTTAACTCCAAATTGAGTCATTCCAACTTCCATCTTCTCCATATCAACATTATATCTACATTAAATATAAGAATCAGTCAAAGTATAAGATAAATGTAGTATTCAACCTTTTTGCTCTTAAGAATGACATCTATATAAGACATCATCAAAACTAATCATATCCAACAGGGGTAAATGTTGTTCATGCCCCTTGTGTTTACTATGGAAATAGCCATGATAATGGACAATGCCTAATATCTCAACAGATGGAGCCAGTGAACTATGCAGGAAACTACCATGGCAACAACTAGAACAATCCTTACTCGAACACCTACAATTCAGGGTGGCGTAAAAATCCTAACCTCTCTTGGAAATATGGAGCAACTCTTAATGAAGCATCCACCTCTAGTACAAAACAAGTACCACCTCCTGGGTTTTATCAATTTGAAAAGGAAGTCATTCCTGCCCAAGAACCTAAATCTGATCTAGAGACAGTGATATCTCAGCTTGCAAGTTTTCAATTAAAGAATACTCAGGAGCAAGCTGCTATTAATGCAAGAGTAGACTTATCTGTTGCAGGTTTAACCTCGTCTATCAAGAATCTTGAGGTACAAGTGAGACAAATTGCAAATGCTGTGAATAGTTTACAACAAAGAGAATTGCCAAGTAATACTGTGCCTAATCCTCGTAAAGATGAAAGAGCGGAATGTAAAGCCATTGTCCTTAGAAGTGGTGAAGAATTACTTAAGGTTCAGCAGTCAGCAATGAAGCCTTCATGTCCTAATAACGAGCAAACTCTTGAGGGTCTTGTAGAAAAAGATAAAGAGTCTACACAAAAGGCTAAGGGAGTAGATAAGGATAGTGAATCCCAAAAGAAGGAGGTAAAGAAAAGGGAAGCAGGTACTGAGATTCCTAAATGGAGACCACCTCTACCATTTCCTCAAAGATTCCAAAAGAAGGCATTTGATGAGCAATACAAGAAATTATTGGATATTTTCAAGCAATTACACATTAACATCCCATTGATAGAAGCTTTGGAGCAAATGCCTAAATATGCTAAGTACCTGAAAGAGATGTTGAGTAAGAAGAAGCATTTTACGGAGTTTGCAATGGTAGCACTGACCAAGGAGATCACTAGTGTCATTAAACCTAATGTTCCTTTAAAGTGTAAAGATCCTGGTTCCTTCACTATTCCATGTGTGATTAGTGACCAATTTGAAGGTGGTGCACTGTGTGATTTGGGGTCTGCTATAAATCTTATGCCTCTATCTTTGTTTAAGAAGCTTCAACTAGGGGAGGCTAGTCCTACAACTGTTACACTCAAGCTAGCTGATCAAAGTCTCTCTTATCCATATGGTATCATTAAGGATGTACTCGTGAAAGTTGGCTCTTTTATCTATCCTACTGACTTCATTGTTCTTAACATGGATGAAGATCAAGAGATTCCGCTAATTGTTGGGAGACCATTTCTGGCTACTGCGAGAGCATTGGTAGATGTCGAACAAGGAGAGATAATTCTACGACTTGGTGATGAGCAAGTCAAGTTTAAGAGGGAAAAAGCAATGGAATCTCAAAATGAATTCAAACAATTTGCAAGGGTTGCTGTGATAGATGACTTCAATCAAGCTAAATTGGATTCAGTTTCCACTAAAGAGCCCCTTAACACAATGTTCATGGAGGAAAAAATGTGGAGAATACTTGCATGTGCAGTGAACAAATTTCGAAGACTTCTGCATCCTCTTCTGGGAAACAGTGGCACTGCTTGTGTCAACCTCCTTGACATTCTGACATAGTCGGGTTGAAGACTATAAACCAAGCGCTTTTTGGGAGGCAACACAAAGGTTTTTCTTGCATTTATTATTATTATTTTGTTTTTGTTTTCATTTCTATTCAGGTTTGAAGATGATCACTCCTCTTATGGCTGCAAAGTCTTGCTTGTGCACTCTTTCCTCCCTCAAAACTTGAAACATCATGGATGGTATTAGAGAAAGAACTCCACATCAAAGTTAGAGACCTAAACCAGGGGAATACTAGTTCCTTTCCCTCTTTATTTTTTTGCAACATTGAGGACAATGTTTGATTTAAGTGTTGGGGAGGGATATGATTTTTTTGGTTTTGCTTGTCCTTATTTAATTGAACAGAATTTTTGTTAAAATTTTTGCGTTGTTGAGAATTAACCTTAACTTTGAGCTTTAGGGTTTAGGGTTTAGGGTTTAGGGTATCTTAGAAAATATTATCAAGTCAAAAAATAAAAATAAAAAAGAATGTTTCAACTAAGTCTCAAAGCCTTGAACTTTTGTAGCAATCTTGAGATGGACTATGAGAATAGAGATTAATTTGTAATATGATCAACATATTATTAGTTTATGAATATTTTGCTATATGATTTCTTTAGAAAATTAGATGATGACCTTTTCTAGCTAAGTAAAACTTTGGTTTAGGGAAATGACTTAAGTAAAAAAAAAACAAAAAAACAAAAAAACAACAACAACTCCGCTGACATCTCTAGACTTGACTTAGTAACCAGTGCTGCATCACCCATGTGTAGGGTCGCGTCAAATGGTAAAGTCAAAGAGGGTTATGAGTTGGGCTAAAAGCCTCTTGAGGTGCCTGTTGGAGTAACTGAGTAACCGGTGCTGCATCACCTATATGCAAGGTCGCGTCAAAAGGGGACCTACAACGGCTCAAGACCCAAAAAAGAAAAGCAAAAAAAAAAAACTACGTTTTACATGAGGATTCCTATTTTGTTGTGAAGGAGATATTATGTGATTTAAGGGAGGCAAAAAATTAAATTGAAAATGATATAATATAATATATTATATTAAATTGAAAAAGATAATGATATAATATATTATTATATTATATTAACAAGACTTTCGACCCGTGCGTTGCACGGATTTGATTTAACTAATAATTTATCAATCTAAGAAACAGTGATGCTCATCAAAGTAGTAATTTATATGAATACATTAAAGGACTAATACAAACCATGTGAACTAATGAATTCATACAATCTACTTGATTACATTTGTGGATGTGGCATAAGATTTTGAAAAACTTCTCTGTACACAACATTCACTGTAGTGTTGGTGCACTTCTTAAACTCATCCAATATCAAAATCTTCAAACCATTGAAACTTTTAACCCTAGATAGAGCAACATAAAGTTGCCCATGTGAGAACACAGGGCTTGGTAGGTAAAGACCTACGTTTGTCATCGATTGTCCTTGGCTCTTGTTAATCGTCATTGCAAATGAAATGATTATTGGAAATTGTCTCCTAGTCATCTTGAAAGGTAGTTTAGATTCTGATGGGTTCATATCCATTCTATGGATCAAAATATCTTCACCAACACTTGTACCGTTCAAAGCCTTTGCCTTAATGACGTTTTTGCCAAGTTGAGTTACTTGAAGCCTTGTACCGTTGCACAACCCAGAGGCTTGGTCAATGTTCCTGATTAACATTATTGGTACTCCAACCTTTAATACCAATTTATGATGAGGCATCCCTGAACATTTCAATGAATTTAAAGACTCAGTGTCATACAGATCATCGAAACTTTCATTTGCATTATCAATACGATTTATAGAATCAGCACTGAAGTATTCTACACCATCTCCTGGCAACAAAGAACATATAGTCATTCAAACAATCGACATTTTCTATTGTTGGTGTTAGAATCGATCTGTTGTTTAGGTAATCTTTTTCAAATATACGCTCCACTAAATTAGGGTACGTAGCATCAACGATGCACCTCATTGGATGAACATCATCATATAGCAATAGGTCTGATGGTAATGTCACGTTCGCAGTTCCGTCATGTGGTAATCCAATGATGCCATCTCCTACATGCAGAAGCCATTCAGAAAATGCTTTCAATTTTTCCTCCTCAATTCGATTGTCAGAAGACTTGAGCCTCATATTTTTTGTCAATTGCAATATAGTGCATTCCTTCCAAAGTGGAGAAGCATTGATAGCTGCATATACAATTTCAGCTCGCCCACTTTTAGGAATGACCGGAAGTATTTGTCTGAAATCACCTCCCATAACACATTTTCCTCCAAAAATGGAATTTGTCTTCATTAAGTCCCTCAATGTTCGATCGAAAGCCTCAACACAATGTCTTTTGATCATTGGAGCTTCATCCCAAATAATTAGATTAGCAGCCTTGATCAAGTTTGCAGTTGGTGATGTATGGGTAATTGAACACATAGAATCTTCATTGATGTCGATAGGTATTGAAAACCTTGAATGTGCAGTTCTACCAGATGGTAATAAAGTTGCTGCAATTCCACTTGATGCTACATTCAGTATAATCCCCCCTTTTGACCTAATGGAAGCTGTCAAGGCATTCCATATGAAAGTTTTGCCAGTCCCACCATAACCATGTAAAAAGAAGAAACCACCTTTTTTTGAAAAAACAGAGCAAAGTATTTGGTCTAATACCTTTTTCTGCTCATCAGTCATAAGATGTTGCAATCTTTTGGATGTATCGCTCTCTCTTTCTTTGTTGTAGTTTAACTCTTGCAGTATCAGTTGATTCGGCATGTCAATAATGTTGTCTTCACTTGGTCTAGGCATAGATGGATAGTCATCTAGGCTTTTCCCATTGCGCAACAGTAGTTTTTGAATTTCAAACAGTCCTACAGTTTCTTTATTGGCAGATGAAAATTGCAAATCTTTGAATAAATTTTAAAAAATTAAAATGAATACAATGTTGCTAATTAGTATAATTAATGGAAAAGATGCATAAAATATGGTGATGACATAAGCACTCGTTTTACTGGTTTATGAACACAAATATTATTAAGATCGAACTACATATTTTTATGGGATAAATTTAAAATATTGACAAGTATTGAATCTCAAATGCAAATGTTATCGATGAAGTATTAAAAGATGTAAATTTTAAAAACAATTAACATAAAGGTCAAAATTGAATTAAGATACATACCTTGGAAATGTTGATTGCCATGTGCAATATATAACAAATCTTCACAAATCATTTCTTTGGTGTGTTCCCAAACCACAGTCGGTTGTGTCAAGGAATGACTTAATAACATACTTGTGAAAAAAAGGCGAAGGTAATTTCCTGATGCCCACAAAGATGCTTCTTTAATTGCATCAATGTACTCATTGTCATCATCTAATAAACCAAGTGTATAACATGCTTCTCTGAATGTAGGATAGATAACACTGTTGACAGTCCTGATATCTTCATAATTCTTTGGGCCTCGAACCTTTGTCAACAGCAACCGAAGGTAGTAAAGTTCTCCTTGAACAGGTGTACAATGACCCAACCTTCCAACGGAGAAACCACGTTCACGAAGCTTCCACAATCTTTTTTCTCTAACAAATGTAAAGTAGTTAGGGAATTGAGAATAAGTTAGTGTCCTTGCGAATGGATCATCTGTATTCTTCTGTAGCCAAGCAAGGAACATTGATTCTTTAACTCTCGGATTGTTGACAAGCGATGACATACTTTGTGTTTGAGAGTAATAAATAGATTGTTGTTGAGGAAGATGAAAACTTAATCTCTCAACAGGTGGATATCTATGGTGTATATCAAACCCAAAAATCCTCCACGATCCCTCACATGAAGATACGTACCTACAATTGAGGTAGTGTGAAATTTCATCAAATGGTTGTTGAGTGCCTGGACTATCATTGGTGTTATATATGCCCGCAATTACACGGTCATTCCCTTTACTGATGTATTTGAATAGGTACTTCACAGCTCGAGATTGATTTGTTTTCTCAATGTTCAAATGAGTAGAAAATAATTTTAACAACCTAGGATTGTAAGGGACAACGAATCTGTTATCAAGATGAACACCCTTCCTAGACACCATACGACCATCAGCCCTCCTTCTATATGTTGGATAACCATTTTCATCCAACATGGTACATGCATTATACTTTTTTGGAAAGTACTTTGAACACTTCCCATCTTTCATGCAATGTGCACTCCTTGCTGATCTTCCACAAGGACCATGAACCATAAAACTTCCAACTAAGTCGTATAACTCAGGGTCAGTATCTCGATCCGGAATCTCCGCAGATATCAATTTGTCAACATCAAATGGTGTTGTTATTTTGTCAATATCCGCCAACCAAAGTATAATATGTGCATGCGGAAGGCCTCTTTTTTGAAACTCAATAGTATATACTTCTACAATAACAAACATTTAATAACATCAAATTACATGTACTAAATGAATGGTAAGGATTGATAAGTATACAAAACAGGTTTTTCTCACATATTTTAGTATTTATAATTTTACGATGCTTTTTAAAAAATTTTAAATAGTAGATGCATGAAAAAAGAAATATTTGTGACGCATATTTAAATATGCATTAATATAGCATATGAAATTAAGAAATGACTTAAATTTGGTTAAGTATAAGATGTAAATTATAAAAAAACATTGATAATGTAAATACCTGCTTTGACAGAACCAAATATCTTATCATCCTTCAAAGTCCGCATCAACTTGCGCAGCTTAATGTGAAATACTCTGCTAAACACTTCTGGTCTGTCACATCGTTTCAATCCATCTTTATCACAATGATGAGTAATCTCAGGCCACATAGGGTTGCAAGTGAATGTTATAAAATGTCTGGATAACCAGCCCAAGCACAGATTGCCATAGCATCTTGATAATTTTGAATCATGTATCGTGCACCGCCAGTGAACGAAGACGGTAGAATGACTCGTCGTCCAGTTGATGAAGGGTCTGTCTCTCCTCGTGTTACCGCATCTGAAAGTCCACTATAAAGATCAACCCTCAATTCCTTTTGATGTTTCTTTATGTAGTCAAGCCTATCACTTTCAACCATTGAATACCCATCCACAATAAACTGCTGCAACAATTTTTTCCCATGTAAAATTACAGACCGTTCTGAATTTCTCCTCATTAGCCGGAATGCCAAGTACTCCCTAGGTGTCAGTTTTTTCTTCTTCTTCATTGTTGACAATGAGTCATGGGCATGGTCATTTGTTGAGTCATATCCATTGTCTCCAAATGGAAAGAACAAAGGATACTGCAATGGGAGATATGCCATGTGTAGTTCATCTATCCTCTGCAAATGTCCACTTTGTCGTTTCACAATGATGTCTCGCTTGGTGTATGAGTTGTCAAAATCACCAACGATTAATGCAGCAAGTTCAGATGCTGTTGGCATGTTATACTGTCTACAAAGCATAGTTGAGTTGCTATTTCTTAACAACCTTATGCTAACGTTAGGTATAACATTTTCCTTGATTATGTCCGCAGCTTTTCTATAATTTCTTACTACACAGTTGTGCTTGTCAAGACACTCCTTCAGCGTTTCAACAATCCTAGGATCCAAATGTTCGTTACCAACATGACGACTGAAATATGAAGGAAATAATGTTAAACAATTATTTCATATTATGTTTTACTATACAAAGCACTTGCAAACAAACAAACAAAAATTGTACAAACACTTACCTAACAGACGAAATACGATTTGAGACTTCATTGTCTGTGTCATAAATATACAGCTGAGCCTATATCGGAGGGTTACCTGGAGTGGGAAGTAAGCTCCCAATCAAATGATGGTTCTGGCCAGAAAGGATAAATGAATAAGGGCCTCCACCACTTGCATTTATTGAATGGTTAATTTTCCTTCCCATTGAGGTGAAACAAAACATATTGTTGTACGAACGGATATTTTTCAAGAAATTTTTTGAATAAGATGACTGTTTGCTGAAATATAAGTTGGCAAGTTCTTCGGGAGCGTTCTTTAAAAGGGGCACAATAACTTTCCCATTAGAACAACACATTCCAAACTGTGGATTGGCATTTTTTTTAAACACTTTTTAGACTTTCTGCAAACCACATTTGAGCCCCACAGAAACGACACTCGTGAGAAGCATCACCATCGTCTAGGTAGCTTGTTTTGTATGAATGATTCAACAATTCTTGCACCTCTCCAGGAACCATTAAATTATCACTTTCATTCTGATTGAATTCTGAGTTGTCTGAAACAAATAAGTACATTTATGTGTGTTTAGAATGCATATGATGACTATGTTATTACAACGAACATAACATACTTGCTTGTATCGTACGGTTGATCAAAAGTTAATAATATCTAATAAGTAACAGATATCAACGAACACTGCGATAATGTCTTACTATATGAAGATGAGTTCATTAGGAACTTCCTAAAGATTGGCGTAAATATTAATTGACATTTCAAGACAGAAGAAGTTATGGATTATGGATTTAACCTAAAAAATACTGAGATGACAATTTTGGCAATAAATAATAAGGGAAGTAGCGTATGATTAGTAGGGGCACTCAGATTTGCAGTTTCAAATGGTAGAAGGCTTCTGGACTAACTTACAAATTAAACTGACATTTAAGAAATTACAAAAAAAGAGGGGAGTAAATAAGATCTGGAGGCTTGATGTCAAAAAAAAAAAAAAAACGGCATCTGAGATTATTTGTGATAAGAATTCAAGTGGACAAGCAAAGTTTTAAAAAGAATACAAAATTCGCCCAACATGAAGATAAAATCTGCATACAGTAACCATACAGTTTTCTATATATTACAACATTAAATCATGTAGTTGGAATTTTATATATAATGGGTGGAAGTAAATTATGGACCTTGACGATAAACTGTATGGTAACGGTATGGCATTTTTTTAGCAAAATAAATACATTTTATTTTATTATTATTAAATAGTTAAGTAAGAGATGAAAATAACAATAAATTATTTTTACATCTCCATTAACATATCAAGGCTCTTTTTTGTAATGGTCATCTTTAGTTACGCTGTCTAATTTTAAAAGTCACAGTAAAACCGTGGAAAATTACACAAGTAAAGTAATGTGCACGTTTTCCATTCAATTTTATGGAAAATGGGCTTTTGTTATTAAAAATTCCCTAGAACCTTATAATTGTTAATTAGCCTTATGAAATTTAGTGTTATGTGGATATTATTATTAACGGAAAAAAAATTTGACCTTCTATACAACTTAATAAGACTTACATAAATAAGATGCATAATTGTTTTGTGTTAATAAGATTAATATTATTATTATTAGCGACTCCTTCATCTTATTATATGATATTAGCATAATCATTAAATTTGTAAAGACGTTGTGCAGAACAAAAGTCAATAATTAACCTAGAAAATGGATAAATCATAGATTCAACTACAAAAATGACATTCACATGTAGAACATGAAGGAATCATTGTTCGATGAAACAGTAATAAACTTTGCAAAGAGTAGTGTGGTATTCTCACAGAACATACTTACTTGTATCATACGGTTGATCAAGCCTGATGGTTAAATTAGTAGCAACCTGAGAAATTGTACTCAACGACCTCTGTTGAACCTTCTTTTGATTAACTGATCGTGTTAATCGGTTAACATCAGGAACATTACTTTTTGAGTTGACAGACGTTATGCCGCTGCAACTAATTTCAATTAGATTCGACTTCCTTGTTCTGTTAGTAATATCAGATAGGACAGAACCAGTAGTGCGGTCTGATAACGGATTCATAATTGTAGATTGAGGAGATTGGTTCTCATTCTCTGTGATAGATGAACCAAAATTCATTGTAACCGGATTGACTGAGTTGGCAGTAAAGGAAGTGAAACTACGTGTGATATTTTCATCTGAACCTCTTGCACACGTTCGTTTACCTACATAATTAGTTAACACATTATTACAAATAAATAAAGAGCTTAATAAGAAATCTGTTTGAAAGAAAGAAGTGGATAGTACAATGTAAAGAAAAGAATCCATACCTCGTCCTTCATCTTGATTTTGACTTGAATCCTCACAACGTTTTTTCCTCATCTTTAATTTTGTCTTGTAAGCAAAAGCTGAGGACTTCAAAACTTGAATAACAATTATAAGAATTATGTCCATTATAATTAGTATTTGATCGTACTTAAATTCATTTGTGGACTAATGGATCAATGTACAGACGGTCTGCAGATAGCTGTGCGTAATAACTGATGGCAACGATCCGACGGACGGATTGTACGATGCATTCGAAGTCATGGCAAGGATCGCCATACCAAACTCATTAAATATGAGAAACAATCAATACTTACTTCCACCTGTGTTGACGGGCACGCAGTGGTTCTTGGAAGTTGAATCTGGACAAAACTGTTAGCATGTGTAATTAATAAACCAATGGATCAATGGAAGTGTGTACACGTTTACAAGGTTTGTGTGTGAAACACGAATGGGATATTTTGAATGTGGGGACATGAAAGACAGTATCATTTTTTTTTTTTTTAAATTTAACATATGAAGGTTTACATTTTTTTTTAACAAACGAAAAGAATATGAGTTACAATTCAGTAATATAGGATAATAGATGTGATTTCATTTGTCAAAGATAGTCAAATAAATTCAACAATTTAAAAAATATCATGGCCTGGAATTTTATAATTTGAATGTTAAAAAGTATTAATGGAAACAATTCAATTAATGTTGTGTCGTTATCTGACCCGTTATTAGTTTGTTAAAATTGTTGTCATATACTCCATCAGTATAAGTTTATGAATTTTGAGCCTAAAGATTAAAACATACATAAATTCCCTAGATAATGTCATACAATGATAATAATATTTCAGAAAATTTGATAAATATATAAAACTCATTAAGCATTTTAAAATAAGATAATTCATAAAAGATATAAGACAATGTTCACAACAATATAACAATAGGGAATACATAATTTTGAACTTGAAAGCATAATAATAGCAAATGCTGAAATTATAAACATCATTTCTCCTTCTTTATGATCTTCAGTGGTTTGGTAGAGCTTAATTTTGGTGTCAATTTGGTGCCATAGGAATATTAATAGAGATGAAGTTGGCGGGAAGAAGATACCAGTGTAATATGGTTGTCAATTTGGTGCCATAGGAATATTAATGCTGAACGAATATATCAATGCTAAGGTCAAATAGTTTGTTTGTTTTTTCAACCTTTATATTGGGAAAAGTGAAGTTTGTTTGGTTTAAAATTGTATTTTAAATGAAGAAAGATAATTTATATTTGACCGGTGAGATGTTTGTAAAAGTTAATTTAAAAGAGTTTTAAGTCATTTGTAATATTTATATATAAAGGTGGGAAGGAAATGTGTCTACTATATTGAATACGATAGTAGTTTCAAATGATGGATTTTTGTTTCTTTTTA
Source organism: Acacia pycnantha (assembly GCA_025563575.1). Taxonomy (NCBI): domain Eukaryota; kingdom Viridiplantae; phylum Streptophyta; class Magnoliopsida; order Fabales; family Fabaceae; genus Acacia; species Acacia pycnantha. Next base: position 264,010 of record JAMWYP010000001.1, read on the forward strand.
ATAATATATAACCAAAAAAATTGAGACGAAGAACCACAATTCATTGAACATGTATTTTAAATTGTTAGTCACTTAATTCTTCAATGCATTAGAGTAAACCAGGTTCCCAACCCGCGTAAAGGAAAGTAAACCTGGTTGAAAAACCACAATTCTTTAATGCATTTAAAAGTGTTGCCTTTTCTGTCTTGTACCAAAAAACCATATTGATAACCCGCGAAACAATGAGCAGATAGTTGGCAATGCATTAAAGTCATACAGAATACACTTCCTAGGTTTTAATACATTACAACTACTTATTAAATTACAGTTGATGACGACGATTAAGTATGGAGGATGATTAAAAACGCATTCAAAAAATATTAACGGACAAAAAATTGACCTTCCACACAACTTTTCCCAAATAAAAAATGAATAATTATTTCACCCGTTACTTAATAAAAAAAGACTTAAATAAATAAGATAGTTGATTGTTTTTGTTATTAAGATGTTAAATAAATTTATACAACGCAATGATAATTTGAATTAACATAGATTGAGAAGAACATGAAGCCATTGTATGGTGTAAAAAATGAGATCCAAACGTAGAACATGAAGCATTCATTGTTCGATGAAACAGTAATAAACGTTGCAGGTACTACAATTGAGAAAATGTTTGAAAGAGCATTATAAAAAGGAGTTTCAACTACAATCATTTAAAAAAACCACAAAGCTATAAACACGTGAAAGCAAAGTCTGATCCGCAGAATGATGAACTGATGTTAAGGAGAGACTTCGAATTCATGGCGGGACCATCCAGGAATTTGATTGTCCTGAGTCAAATGTGCAGCAGAGAGACGGTTGAGTATCAATCTAAAGTCAACAACTGCGGGATGGTTGTAATTAAAAACAACCTCAGAAATGTCACTATGGCTATGGAAGGTGGTTTGTCCATCTACAATGAAAAGGGGATAAAATTCAGTAAATCAAATATGATGAAAGTAAAAATGACACAAAATAATTAACTTGATAAAAAGGAAAACAATAACCACCAGTCCTAACCATCTTCACAGAAAAATAAGCAACAACAACATCTGTCTTGTCCAAAACACTTGCATAGCTACTTGAGGCCCAAAAAGTGGGGAACCTCTTAAACAACATTTGAAGGGATTTGGGGATTATTAAATAGGAATTTGAAGAATTAACAAAACAGAAGTAATCATCATATGCGAAAAAGCTCACCGATTTGGGGCTTGAAAGGATCGTTAACCTCCACTTATTTTCGGCACCAAGGGCACGATCCGTAAACATGAAGCTTCCTAGCTGGAAAAAAGGATTAAGAATCAAGAGGTTCAAACTTATGAATAAATGATGTGAAAAGACACAGATCAAAGAACCGCTGCCAAGAATTGGTACTCACTGCATTTGAAATAAAAACCGATATTTGGAGATGCTTGATGCAGACGAGTGGAAGAAGATGAAATCCGATTTTGGAAACGAAAAGGAGGGAGACGAAAAATGAGTGAGAAAGGACTTTACAGAAGAGGAAGACGACAGGAAGAAGATCCTGAGTGGTGGACGAAAGGCGACTAGCAATCTTGAGCTAAATGGTTATTGGTTTCTTAGGCTGTTTGAGGTGATTTTATAGGGAGAGAATAAAATTTGAAATTTGAAATTGAAAAAATGGAGGGAGGGAAGGCATGAATTGAGAAATGGATGGCAGGAAATTTTGATGACATGGCACCTATAGTGGTGAAACACGTGGACCAATAAATGGATGGCTAGGAGGTTTAGTAGTATATATTTGATTGATTGGCAAAAGATTAAGAAAGGAAAGACGTACCTGTGCAGATGAATGCTATATATATACCACGGAATAACCTAGGGGAATGGATATTAAAAAAAAGAGAGAGCAACGCACGAGCAAGACACAGACGCAGAGAACAAATCAAGGACGCACAACAACGAACGACGCAAGAATTGGAAGACGCTTAAAGAAAGAGAACAGAGCAGCAGTGCGCAACAGTCTGAGCAATAAAGAGACGAAGCTCCACAGTAGTGGTGTCATCTCTGCCTTGTTCTTTCTCTCATTTCTTGTTTCTTGAGTTTCATCTTTTTGTTATGGATTTAGTCTTAGCCATATGTGGCTAAATTTTCTTTTCAACCTAGAGAACCTATGAAAACTTGTTTGGGTTCTAGAAATTATTCCCATGAATTGATTTTGATTAATGTTATTCAGTTTATTTAATCTTGTATTTATTGCTATTGCGTAGTAATTGACCACTATTAAACATGTTTTGGGGATTTAGGGTTGAACTTGGAAGAGGGGATCTTAAATTGACCTTAGGATTAAATAATGTGCAATTAGATTTTATCTAATTTGCGTCTAGGATAAGCATATACCTAGAAGTTCCGCATAATCAAATTAGAGTGAGCCTGATCTAAATTGCATCTTATTTAGTTGCGTGAGACATTGCATAATTAATTAAGATATGTAGATAAATGAACCGAAAGACATTTATAGACATTAATACCCTAGATTAGCTGGATAAGTTAAGTCAAAATTAATTTAGTGGGGATTGATTCTAAGAAACCAACAAGGGATTAGTGACTCTAGGTTGTACTTCTCGATATTGGAATTCGCTCTTTTGCTACTATTATTGGAATTCGCTCTTTTGCTACTATTAGTTTCTTATTAATTTTCTTTATTATTGAAAACAATTCTAACTCACTCAACTTAAACAGAATAAGGGAATTTAATATCTAATCGCTAGTTGAATTAAGTCCTCGTGGGAACGATACTTTTCTTATCACTTTATTACTTGATACAGTCCGTATACTTGCGGACAATGGCGGAAGTATTCAATGGCCAGCTGGGGCCACTAAAATCTTCTAAAGTTTTTTAAAATATGTGTATATATTATATGATATTTTATTTGGCCACTAATTTGGCCCCAACTAATCTCTTATTAAGGTCCCAACTTGCCTTCTAAAATATTTTAAAACATATGTATTTATTATATAATATTTTATTATGACCAATAATTTAGCCTAATTAATCTCTTATCTTCTCTATAATTTCACTTTCTCCATCTTTTCTTTTCTTTTCTTTCATTTTTTCATTTTTCCTTGGCTTCCTCCACACGCATACTTGAGTCTGACACTTCCATTCTTCTCCAACGTCGCATCTGCTCTAACTCCTTTACAAGCTCACGGCTCTCCACGACAGCACGACTCAACCGTCCAGTCCACCTTCAGTTTCCCTCTTCCTCTGAGTCGACAAGCCTCTGAGGCTCCAACGACGTCCGATGTCCACACAGCCGGACTGCACTCTGCTCTGAGTGCTCTGCTCTCTAATCTCCATCCTCAGTCTTTGACGTGCGTGGACAGAGTGGTGACGTCTGAGTCTCCAACGAGCCTGGCGACGTCCGACCAGAGTCTAGTCGACCTCCGTCTCAGTGTCTCACAACTAACTGACCAGCGACCATCGTGACCGACCGTCCGACCAGGTATTTGAATGCCAAAGGTGTTGTTTCGAATAACTGTTAAATGAAATCAAATTAGTTAATATTATGTTCATTCGATTTCCAGTTGAGATTCAATTTATGCGCAAATCAAAACAACGTTGAATTGGTGATGAAAATGTTGAGATTCAATTTATGCAAATCAAAACAGCGTTGAATTGGTGATGCAAATCAACAGTGTTGACAATGGCGGAAGTATTCAATGGGTGATGAATACCTTCAATCTAAAATCTTCCGCCATTGGGTGTTGAGATTCAATTTATGAAAATCATAACTGTTAACTAGCAACGGTGTTCATTCAATTTATTTTGATTTTGTTGTATGTTTGGGTGATAAAAATGTTGGTTGGATTGGTGATGAATTTCTGAACTTAATGGATTCAATTAATGGATTTTGTAGTAGTTTTGTGTTTGAATGGTGTATAAGAATAGTTCAATATGTTTAGTTTTTGGCCCGGGCTAAAAACATTTCCTGGTTCAGCCACTGCTTGCGAAGTTATATAGGCTATAAAGTTTTTCCCTATCATCAGGTGACTGCCGAAGCGCGCACGTTCATTGACGTTGCCGTCTTGACCTCTGCCGCAGACGCCGCACCGACACGGGATTTGACGGTGAAAAAGAAAAAAAAAACTGATCGTAATTTTTTTTTGATCGCGGTGTTGAGAAATTTTGAGAAATTTGCAGAAGAAGACGAGGGAGGGCGTGAAGGAAGGAAGAAGGAGGAAGAAAAGAAGGTGGAAAAAAAAAACGAGTGCACGCACTCGAGTGCATTGAAACTGGAGTGCACACTTTAAATGAGTGTGCACTGAAGAGTGCACTGAAAGCGCACTCGTTTTTTTTCCTCTTTCTCTTCTTCCTTCCTTCACGTCCTCCCACGTCTTCTTCTTCCAATTTCTCAAAATCTCTCAACGCCATGATCGACCGATCAAAAAAAAAAATTTACGGTATGTGTTGTGTATCATCTCAGTTTTTTTTCTTTTTCACCGTCAAATCCAGTGTCGGTGCGGCGTCCAAAGTGGCAGGTGCAGCTTTGGTGTTGACGGTGAAGGTCAAGACGGCAACGTCGGCGAACGTGCGCGCTTCGGCAGTCACCTGAGGAGCTGAGAGAATCTGGTTCATCTCTCTCTCTCTCAAGGGCAATTATGTCATTTTGCATGAATTTGCATAACCCTCAAAAGTCTTTGTCATCTCTTAATCCTTTTACAAATTCGGTGGGCTTCTAGGGGTTTTGCAAATTCAGATAGTATTTATTTGTCTTTTTCCTTCTTTTTTTCAGTTAAAGACAAATCCTCTTAAATTCGCATAATTTTTCAATTATTAAATTAATTAATATAAAAGTACAAAAATCACTATATTCAAAATTTTAAATATAAAAATATTAGGAAAAATTTCAGATAAAAAACTTTGAATATATCAAAATCACAAATTATTTTTAGTTACTAGTTCCTTCCGTCCTTTTTATAAGAGTCTAAAAGTTGAATTGACTTAGTCATTTTTATAAGACTCTGAGAAGAGTTGTCTAAGCAATTAATGATTTTTTTTTCTTTTCCCATTTTCGCCTCATTAATTATAAATATTGCATTAATTAAAATGTTTGAAATACTTACATTTACTTCATTTCTCTCTTTTACTTGCCTCTTTTAAATGAAGACATACTTAAAAACAAAATTTTATTTTAAACATTTTTATTATTTTAAACTAATTTCAATTGTTTTTTTAAATGGTGTAATTCTATTATTGAGTTCTTTAGAATTGAGAGTACATTTCATTAGCCGTTTACTAGACAAATGCCAACATGTTTTAGGAAAAATCTCTGATTTGGGATTTTTAAATTTTGAAAGTATTTGATTGCATGGTTATCAGACCTGGACCGGACCGGCTGGTTCAAACTGGAAACCGGTGAACCGACCATGAAGCCGGTCCAGAGAAGCACAGAAACCGGGGTCAGAGACTTTTTTTCCCCTTCAAATGTCGAGTGAAGAAATAGATGGAGAAAGAGAGAGATGGGAAGATGAAGTCGAAGACTCCAAGCATTGTCAGCTCCGGCGTCGAAGACTCCAAGCTCAAAGATGACTTGCAGAGAACAAAGGAGCCATGGCTGAAACATGAGAGAGAGACGGAGAGAAAACAGATCTGAAATCGTGTGGAAGAAAGGATTATTCAACTAATATCTTTTCATTCAATGGTTTGGCCAAGGACAATAATAATGACGTGAAGAGAAGTGAAAAGACATTTCACTGGCTACTTTGCTTTATTCAATGGGTATGACTGTATAGAGGAATGATACATCCTGAGTACTATTAAAAGAATTTTTTTAATTTTTTAATTTCATATTAATAAGTCTAATATTCTTACTTTCTCACCGATTTGGTTCCGGTTTGACTTCGGTCTAACCCACTAACCCTTAACCCAGTACCCCGACCGGTTCAATGATCGGTTCGGTTTTAATAACCTTGTTTAATTGACATTTTCTCGAATTACTATGCAGTTTTAATATTTGTTAAATTTAATTTTTATAGTAAAAAAAAATATAAGAACACTGTTACTATCTCCAGGGGACAAAGTTTGTAGTGTGGATGGAGTACTATTTATCCTTTCTTCTTCAAACCCAACATCATCTGCTTTCGTTCTGAGCAGAGCGCCAAGCAGGACACAAGCACTTCACTCATTTCTAGATATCTTCTGGATTTTTGAATTCAAAGCATACTTCGCTAATCACTAGTTCACTACCCTCTTAGCTTCAAGGGAACCTCTCGAAGCTTGTTTCGGCTTTTATATATAGAATCCTAGTTCCGTTTTTCACTGCTGATGGTAATGCTGCTGAACAATTGTTTGTGGCTCAAATAATTTCCCCTCTTCTTGTTCTTATTTGGTGTTCGATTGGGTAACGTAGAGAAGGACGGAATTTGATTTTCTGATGAAATGGGTTGGATTCATATAAGTTCATATATTTATCCAACTTTTTTATCTGTAAGTTTGATCGACATTCATTCTTTAAATTCTACGTCATAGCATAAATATTATAAATTTCTAGTTCTGTCCGCCCCTCCCTTTTCCAGATTTCATGAAAGCAAAATAAATAGTATCATTTGCGGAAATGCTATGAAACTGATTTGTGTGAATTTGTTGCAAAGCATTTGATATTACTTGAAAAAATTGTGGCTATGTAGCTCTGTACATTATGGCAATGTGATTCTGCGGTTCTACTTTCTAAGTCCAAGTTCCAAGTTCCAAGTTCCAAGTAATGTGTTTGGGGTTATTTCAAATTTTTAATAAAAAGTAGAAGAATCTCACAAGGAGTTTATGATTCAATGGATCCTTACTTACTTTCCTACAATGACAGTGCATGACTCCCTCTTTTTCCTCTGACCTTTTTTTCTTCCATTTTCTGTGATTTCACATATGGTTCCTGGAGAGTAAAGTTAATATTAGTAAGTGATTTCATGTTTAGCATGGTGTCCTGCTCACTCTTTTGTTAGCTATTTTGAGGATGTAGCTTTTTGCTGAGATCTTGCTTTATGTTCTATGCTTGACAACTTGAGTATTTTATTATCATTGTGTTCTGTTGGATATGATTAGTTTTGATGATATCTTATATAGATGCCACTATTAAGAGCAAAAATATTGTATGATATATTTATCTCCTACATTGACTAATTACTATGTATTTAATGTAGATTAGTTCAAGTTGAATTATAGAGATTAATCAAGAAGGAGATAAGAGATTACAGAAAGAAGAAATTGCAAAAAATATCAAGGAAGCAAGAAGTTATAAAAGTATTTTGGGAATAATCAAGAAGAAGAGGAGATATTGAAGAATTAAAATATGAAAATGATCAAGAGAAGAAGAAGGGGAGAGAAGAAAGAAAGAAAGAATTAAATTATGGAGAATGATGAAGAGAAAAGAAGAGAAGAAAGAAAGAATTGAATTTTGGAAAATGATCAGAAGAAGAAGAAGAGAAGAGAAGAGAAGAAGAATTGAATTGTGGAGAATGAAGAGGAAATAAAGAATAACTTGCTTGATGGAATGATAAAATCATGGGTGAAGGTGCAATTTTACCAACAAAACTATTAGAAGAAGAGCATCTAGCACAAACATTTATTATAGGTATCTTAAATACAAAAAAACAATTAAAGGGGGTAAAAAAACACAATGGCCGTTAGTTTATTTTTAACGGACGTTTAACTCTTGGGTTATGATGATGTGGCAAGATTGAGTCAGAAAGCAAAAATAAACAGAAAAGCAAAAATGTAGAGCAATCTCAGAAATGCAATCTCAGGAAGACAGGAAGCTGAAGGAAGGTTTGATAGAAAAACTTATACAGTTGCAAAGATCAGAACTGGGTGGTGATTTGATCGACATCGATAAGCATAGCGAGAAAGAAGAAGAAGAATCAAATCGGGAAGGGTCTTATGATTTTGTGAAGGTGTATATATATATATATATATATATATATATATATATATAGAGAGAGAGAGAGAGAGAGAGAGAGAATAAAAGGAGGAAGAAATTTTAGTGGGGGTGGATTTCTAACCAGGTGGTATGATACAAAGTGGAAGGGGTTAAGAAAGTGGTTTGAGACTGGGAGAAGAAGAAGAAGAAGACGCAGGTGACTGTTTATACAATCTTCCTTTGACTCTTTTTCTCTTTCTCAGCTTGCTCTGCTTTTCTGAGATTGCGTTTTTGCTTCCTGTCTTCCTAAGATTGCATTTGATCTCTGCAACTGTATAAGTTTTTCTATCAAACCTTCCTTCAGCATAGCCTCAATCGCTTCCTTCCTTTTGAAATACCTAATTTCTAGCACACAATCCACCACTTTCATAAGTAAATCCTGCGAGTTTAAGAAGCTTATGATCTTCGGTATTTCGCCGTTCGATTTGATTTCGCCACATCATCAAATAAATCACCATTAAAAAAAAAAAACTAACAGCGATTGTGTTTTTTTACCCCATTTAATTGTTTTTTGGTATTTAAGATACCTTTAATAAATGTTTGTGCCAGAGGCTCTTCTTCTAATAGTTTGTTGGTAAAATTGGACCTTCACCCTAAAATCATTATACAAGTTTTTAGATTGATTCTAGAAGTCTCTACGATGATATGGAAGTTGGAATGGCTCAAATCGGAGTTAAAATAAGAAAAATCAAGCTTCGGGATGATTTAACTTGAATCAGGAGGTCTAGACTCGAATTAGAATGATTTCTACAGTGTTTTGGGCATCTGGTACGAGTTAGCTCGAGGCAGGAATCTCATAGCCTCGAGTCTGGCTCAAACCTCAAGGTAAACATTATTTTACCTCGAGTCAATAGTGATTTTCAGCACTCTGGTCACCTCTATTTCACATTTCAGCTGGGTGAGGTATGGTAATTTGATGATATCTCCCAAACCAGAGATTGGATTGAGGTGAAAAAAATTTATGAAACTAGACTCCCAATGCATCATTGTGACAAAGTTTCAAGCCAAAAAGAGTTGAGATGAGATAGCTATGAATTTCACAAGTTGGTACATTAATTAACGTCACACAGCTGACCAACCTTTGATGTTTTGAGTGTATCTCACAATCTAGAAATCCAATTGAGCTGAAACCAGTGCCATTTGAAATTAGACTCAAAATTATTTCCATCAAGACTTGAACCAACCAAAATGGAGTTTAGAACAGGGTGTTATGTCCTTCGAAAGTTGTCACTCGAAATTCTGGATTCATTTCAGCATAGGCTCGATTTTCTGGAAGTTGCTCACAATATACACAACCAAATGAAGTGAAACCATTTCCATATGACTCTATACTCAAAAATTGTTTCATAGAACATGAAAGAAACCAATTTAGATGAGCTCTTCCTCAAAGTCAAGTTCAAGTCAAAAACAAAAGATTGAGGATTTTGCCTCGAGCCAGAAGTTCCACCTCGAGTCTAAGTGAAGAAAGAGAGTTAGACATTTTGAGAGAGGTTTTTACCTCGAGGAAACAAGCGCACCTTGAGTCAGAATGATCGTTTCTCATAAATCCCAAAGTGTTTTGTTGAACCTGACTCGAGCCAGGATTTTGGTTGCCTCGAGTTTGGGCATAGACTCGAGCCAAGGATATTGTTGCCTCGAGTCAGTCAGTGTTGTGTTAAACTTCTCTATGCTTTAAACGATGGATTGACTCGAGCCAACAAGCGTACCTCGAGTCACAGGCCAACCCGAGATTGATGAATTGAGAGGAGTTTTTGACTCGAGCCAACAAGTAGCAACTCGAGTTAACAGAACACACAATAGCAACAACGTCTCCGAGAATTCAAAAATGATTGTTATCAATTGATTTCTACTTGCTATACTTCTCAATGCTATTAATCATATTTGTTCGCAAGTTTTAGATGATCAAACGAAGGATTAACATCAGATTATGTAAAGGTGGATGATTACATCAGAATCTCCAACGGTAATATTCTCCAACGGTCGAATAGTTCCAACGGTCATATATGCTCACAACGGTCATATTCAAACCTGGAAGAATTTCTCAATGCTCTTCATCAACTATAAATAGAGAAGCATTCAAAGATAGAAGAGGTTAGAGAAGAGCTTACAATGTCGAAATGCTAACATTATGAAACCAACGCTTAACTCATATACTCTCTGTTTCACAATGTTTATATAGTTTTCAGTAGAGATTGTGATGATCGATTATGTACTTCAGTGATTATTATTCATCTACTCTGTGAGAGAGTCTAAACACTTATTTGATTATCTATTTAGTGATCAAATCTCAAGGTTGTGGAACCTTTGAGTGTGGGTGTAGAGTTACAACTTGTAAGGGGGAGTGAGTCTTAGTGTGATAGGATCATCCTGAGTACAGAGTGTGTAATTGTATCCTTACTGTGTGTAAGGGGGAGTATCTCGGTAAGAGATTGTAAAGGCTGCACAAGTGCCCGACTAAACTGTTGGGATCCGAACACGCAGTGGAATTTAAAAAAACATTTACGGATCCTTTAGGCGGATCGCTCAACCGCGTTTAGGTCAAGATTAGATTTCATAACCATACCTATGCGAGCTTGCTTGCGTTCCATTCTCGTTTGCACCTCGAACCTCGTGCGCCTGAGACGTCGTACGTGTCGAACGAGGTGGCATCTTTTATCCGTGCTTCTTGATCACGTGGGCTAGCGCCTTCTTGTTCGATCAGACAGGAGCTGACTTCGCGTGTCCTCTCCCTCTACCGTTATCCACACGAACGGCCTCCAACACTGACAGCAGCGTACTAGCGCCTCAGTATTCTTGCGTCTCTCTCTCTCTCTCTTCTCTCTAGGATTTTGTTTTCGCGGCCGTCTAATTCATTCATCTGTTTAATACGACTAGATCAGAATCTCTTATAGAGTTTCTAAAACCCTAATGTGTCGCATTAAAATATTCAAAATTAATCTAATTAATTTTGAATTTTGAATTTGGATTAAATAATATTAATTTAATCTGTCAAACAAATATAATCTAACTATTTAATCCGAATTAATAGGCCTTCAGATTTAATTTATATTTATAAATTAAATCAAGATATGATATCCTTATATTTAATCTAAAATGAGATACGATATCTCAATTCAAATTAAACCTAATATACAATATCTTTATTCGAAAATTAAATATGAGATACAATATCTCAATTTATTATACTTATTTAATTTATCAAATAAATTAAATACTATATATAATAATATTATTATCAATAAATAATAGGGAAAATTCCAAATAAATACCATTTGAATTTGTAAAACCCCCACAAGTCTGTTGAATTTGTAAAAAGACTGAGAGGTACCAAGGACCTATGAGGGATATGCAAATGCGTGTGAAATTACCCTTTTGCCCTTAGTTTTAAATAAATCAAAAAAATAATAAAAAACCCCAACCCCCACCACTGGCGGCGGTCAGCCGGCCACCACCACCGCCGCGGTGGTGCCCGGCGGCCACCACCGCCGGTGATGGTGGTCACCGGTGGCCGGCCACCACCGGCAGTGGTGTTTGCCGGCCGGCGGCGGTGGTGAGGGTTGGGGGGTTTTTTATTTATTTAAAATTAAGGGCACAAAGGTAATTTCACATGAATTTGCATATCCCTCATAGGTCCTTGGTACCTCTCAGTCTTTTTACAAATTCAACAGACTTCTGAGGGTTTTACAAATTCAAATGGCATTTATTTGGAATTCTCCATAAATAATATCATTATTATTTTTTAATTTAATAACACACACACACACACACATCCTAGATTAAATAAGTATTCATTAAATCTTAAACACATTTAAGATTCAATGAATCTGGACACTCTTGCTCGTGTTGGGCTATTCTTGTGTGCGACCCTGTAGGCCCACATGAGATTGGCAGCGGGCCAATACTGTACCAGCCCACAAGTCGCAAGCGGCCTCTAGTAAGACATTGCTGTTGGTTTTGATTAGTTTGATGATGTCTTATATAGATGTCATTCTAAAGAACAAAAATGTTGCATACTACATTTATCTTCTACTTTGACTAATTCTTATATTTAATGTAGATGCAAAGTTTAAAACAGAAGTTGGAATGAAGCTTCATCATATTTGAGCTACAATGGAGTATACTTGAATGATGGAGATTGATCAAGAAAATAGATTGAAGAAAGAAGTTCTTGCACAATATAATGAGAATATTATAATATCAAGGAAGCAAGAAGTTATCAAATGATTTTGGGGGATAATCTAGAAGGAGAGAAGCAATTGAAGAAGGAAGAACTTGCAATGCAATGGAATATATTTATTCAAGTTCTTATATTGATACTAGAAGTCTCCAAGATCATATGGAAGTTGGAATGGATCAATTCAGAGTTAAAACCAGCAAGAAATCAGTTCCAGGATGAGCAAACTCGAGTTCAGATATCTAACCTCGAGTTTCCTACTTCGCTACAATGGTTTGCTCCTCTGGTATGAGCAAACTCGAGCCTGTATCCTCAAACCTCAAGTTTGGAACTCCAAACTCGAGTTCATCATTAGCAAACTCGAGCCTGTAATGTTTTCAGCATTTCTGGCGTCTCTGGACAAGGCAAACTCGAGCCTATAAGTTGACAAACTCGAGCCTACAGCGGTCTTCAACATTTCAGCGACTCTGTTCAGCGTTTCACTTAGGTGACGTCTGGTAATTCGATGATATCTCCTAAACCAGAGATCGGATTGAGGTGAAACAAGTGGCATATGAAACTAGACTCCCATTGAGTCATTGTGATATAAAATTAAAGGCAAAATTAGTTCATATGAAGGAGATATGAATTTATGAAGTTGACAGTGATATCCACGTCACACGGCAGACCAAGTTTCAATGTTTTGAGTGTATCTCACAAACTACAAATCCAATGGAGCTAAAATTTGTGGCATTGGAAAGAAGACTCAAAGATATTTCCATAGAGAGTTTAACCAACTAAAACGGAGTTCAGACCAGGGATATATGACCCTCCAAAATGGACTGTATTTTCAGGATGTTGGAAGTTTGCTATCAAGTGAAGCAAACTCGAGCCTATTAGTTGGCAGACTCGAGTTCGAGAGAATCAGGGGAAATTAAACTGTTGGAAAAAGCCAAACTGGAGCCTATTAGTTGGCAGACTCGAGTTCGCGGGTTACAGAGAGCTACCAAGTCACAAAAATCATCCAAACTGAGCCTATAAGTTACACCCTCGAGTTTAGACAAGACAGAGAGCAAAATATGGTTTTGGAGAGAACCAAACTCGAGCCTAAAACTTACAACCTCGAGTTTAGCTCAGCCAGAGAAGAATTTAGCCTTCAACAAAAAAAGGAAACTCGAGCCTACTTAACCAAACTCGAGTTCACGTCCAGATGCAGAAAATCATCATTCCGAAAGTCTCATTTCTCATACACATGATTACCCAAATGACTTATACTTCTTCTTAACATTATTTATATCATTTGTGTACATGTTTCAGATTATTAAAGCTTGAGAGAACATCAATCTTGACAGAAATCAAGATCTAGAAGATGAACTTACTGCAGATTTTCAGAAACACGAAAGAGGACTGAATTCAATCAGAAACTTGAAAAAATGAAGCTGTCTACTCAATTATAATGCTTCACCAATGGATTCAAACATTCAAACAAATTATCAACCATTGATTGACGAAACGGAAAATCAGAGCATTTACTTTCGCGCGCCAACAGAGGAAAATTCAAGAAAATGAAGTCCTTCACTTGGAAACAATTGATATAGCCATTACTCAGAATGATTCCCTGAACAAATAAAGGAAATTCATTAAATGACGTAACGGTCATAATCTTCAATGCAGAGCAAAAGTTGGAAATCAGAAAAGGCCCCAAAACGCAAGATTCTAATATTCATTCAAAAACGAAGCAAAATGGGCAACATCTTTGGAAAGGTGGATAATTATCTTCAAACGGACAGAAAGCAACGAGACATGATTTATTGAAGCTATTTTCAGAAACACCGCATCATAGGCAAAAATTCCGGACATGACGCTCCGACGCTCCAACGGGAATATCTCCAACTAATGGAAAGAGTAAATACCCTTTTGGGTCCCTGGAATAACACGCGCTACCCATTTTGGTCCCTGAGTAAAAAAAAATGTCATTTTGGTCCTTTTTAGGGACTAAAAACGATTTTTCGGGAATTTGTGAGGGATTAAAATGCCCAAAAAAATGACTAAAAGGACTAAAAGGGACCTTTTTTTTTACTGTTTAAGGACGAAAAATGACATTTTTTTTACTCAGGGACCAAAATGGGTAGCTCGTGTTATTTCAGGGGCCAAAAAGGGTATTTACTCTAATGGAAATTCTGCAGAAAAGATTCGAACAGATTATGGGCTCCATGGAATTCAAATACTAGTGCATCTGCAACGGTCATTCATCACAAGCAGTATAAATATGTGAAGCTTCGACTCCTCCGGAAGAAGAACACATGGCAGAGAAACAAGCTTACATCTTCAACATGCTATTACTCTGATTTGCTTATCATTTACTCTCTGATTTTCAATGTCTATATATCATAGAGAGTTAAATGTTTGTATTGTACTTCAGTGTTCATCCATACACTTTTGAGAGAGAAGATTCATTGTAAACATCCTATCTTTTTATTTGTGAGTTACTCAAGATTGGGTGATCTTGAGTGGGAAACACATTGTGTTGATTACAGCTTGTAAGGGGAGTGAATCCTAGTGAGAGGATTACTTCGAGTGAAGAGTGTGTAATCAAACAGGTGTATTGATTACAGTTTGTAGGGGGGAGTGAATCCTAGTGAGAGGATTAGTTCAAGTACATAATGTGTAATCAAGTTGAAAGAAGATAGTAGATTGAAAATCTCAAGTGGAGCTTGAGGACTGGACGTAGGTCAAGGATTGGGCCGAACCAGTATAAATCACAGTTTGCATATTCTCTTCCCTTATCTCTTACATTCTAGCATATAAGTTTGAATGATTGTTTATCACTTTATAACTTATCATTGTCATTCAAACTACTTTCAATAAGTTGTAGAAAGTTCTTAAAGTTCTAAGTTTTTAATCAAACACCCAATTCACCCCCTCTTGGGTGATAGCCAAGTCTTTCATTTGGTATCAGAGCCTGGCTCTTGTTTAAAGGACTTCAGATATGAAAATGTTTTCATTGAACATTAGAGCAATGGACATATTATACAGGTCTTTAACAGAAAAAGATTTTGAGAAAATCAAATGTTGCTCTAGTGCTAAAGAAATTTGGGATACTCTTGATTCTATTTATACTTCTAACAATTGTGTTGAAGTTGACAGTTCATCTAAGACTATATGTTGTACATCTATGACTGATGAACAACTGGAGATACGAAGAAGGAGAAATCATTGAATTCAGCGAACACTTCCATGATCCAGACAGCACGAAAGAACAAGAGAATGAGGATTCCCAAGAAGAGCTCATTGTGCACAATTGTGATCAATCATTATCTGGAGCTCAAGATGCACATGTGGTAAACAATTCCAATTCTTCTTGTGTAGTTAAAAATGATTCTGAACATCTGCATAAAATTGTTCTGTAACCATTTACTGATTCTATTTTGAAAAACAAACATGTTTTCGAAAGTCATGCTAGAAAATCATGTGGGAAGAAAGAATATACAGATATGGGTCATTTGACATTGCATCCTCTAGACCATCACAATTCTTGTAAAACTGTTTATAATAAGCATCATTCTATTGTTTGCAATTATTGTGGTAAATCTGGACATATTTCTCATACATGCTATATTAGGAGAAATTATAATGTGAGAAATAAATTTGTTTGGGTTCCTAAAGGACAAGTAAGGTCCACTACTAACAGTCAAGGACCCAAGTATAAATGGGTACCAAAATGTCCATCTAGTGCTCCATGTATGCAGGACCATTTGAAAATCAATGGACATAAGGGAACTGAGAAGATGAAGAAGAATCCAATAGTTTCTCATGAACCTACAAGGAAACTCTTATCAGAAAGGAGAACTTGTGGAAAAGCCATTGCTGGAACTACATGGTCAAGCCATAAGAAGCAATGGATACAAGCAAGAAGAGTATCTTCCACCTCAAGAACAAACTACCATAGAGTACCATTCAACTATCTTGAGGAGAACAAGAAAAGGAGAACCTCTCAAGTATCAAATAGAAGACTCTTGAGGTCTACATTTTCTGAGAGAGCCTTGCCCACACCCATAAGAAAATATATGAAGAACCAATGGGTAAGCAAAGGCAATACTCCAAGTACCTAAGGTAAAGGTATACAATGGTAAAACCTCCTATGCTATCATCTGAAATATTCATTGAGGTTTTATATTCTGAAACTTTAGGAATGAACATTGTAAACTATTTTTAAAATCGGGCTTTCACATCCTGATTTATTCTTGAAAGGGATTGCAGTGTTAATAACTTAATTCTGTATGCATACATGATGATTTGAAAACAAAGTATCTCTTTTATGCATAAAGTCATGATTAATTCATTGTGCTCAATTATGCTGAATTGATTGTATTCTTTAGAGCATGTGAATCTTATTTCTACAAGCTAACAATGATTGAATCCAAGGAAGGTTGGATACCAAGAAAGAAAAAGATTTATACAGCTTTGTAGGATCAAGGAAAGCTTCTCAAAGATGCAACATAGAGAAATGATCCAAGTCTTGAGAAAGCTAAACAAGCTGCTGGATGTTGATGGTGAACATTGGAAAAGGAGTTATCTAATTGATCCACCTCGACCAAGCAAACTTCTATGAGGATAAGAGGAATTACGGTGATATCTAATTCTTGCCTCTTACTATGATTATGTGAAATTCTTTTTTGATTTTCTTTTGGTTAAGTTAAAAGGATTTGAAACTTATTCAATTTCAATCAGCAATTTTTTTCTGTCAAAACCAAACTCCAGAGTTTATGTTTAAACCTCCGGTTCTCTCTGAAATGCTTAATTTGTTTTGACATAAATAGTGTCAAACTCGAGCCTGCTCACTAATGGACTCGAGTTTGCCCATATTGTAAAGTTTTGATTTCAGATGGATTCCACGACAAATGCTTTACAATGCTCTGAACTCGAGCCTGCTTTTATGAACTCGAGTTCACCTCTTGAGAAAATTAACAAACTCCAGAGTTTACATTAAACTCCAGAGTTTGCTCAAAATGAATTTCAAATGGTTTTCACGATGGTTTCCCCAATAAAGCTCTAAACTCGAGTTTGGTACCTGAAAATTTTTACAAACTCCAGCTTATCACTGCAAACTCCGGTTTGAAATTCCAAACTCCAGTTTGTCTTTCTAAACTTCAGTTTGCCTTTCCAAACTCCAGTTTGAGTCAACCACATTTTTGAAATGATCTTGCTCGAATTTGTGAAATCTTACTGTTTGATCTTTATATTTCATATTATCAATCACTAATATTCCTAAACTTTATTTAATCAAATTGTTAGTCAGTTTTTATTGATCAAACAAGTGGTTTTGTGCATAACTTTCTAAGTTTATGTTTTTTTAAAAATGCACAAGTCTAAAATTTGCTTGGATTTCAATTCACACTGTTTTGTGAAAATGCAAACAAATGTTTTGAAAACATATCCATACTTTGATTGCATTCAAATGATGTTTCAAAATTGGAAGTTAATATTGTATTATGAATGTTGGATATGCTTCAAACTTGTCTAGTTGAGATTTCCCTATCATTCACATATTGATCTTTGATATTCAATGTGTTGCTTGAACTCCTTTGTTTAATTCTCTAACTAGTTGGACCTCATGTCTAACAAGTTGTTCATCTATGAGTTTCAAGCTTATCTTCAAGAAAAAAACTCAATTTGTGAAACTGTTATGCCTACTGCATAAATCCTTATTGGCCAAGTTATTCCAAGCTTTATAAATGTTCATTAGTGCATTGAATGATAATGCATTAACCATTAAAGGAATAACTTACTAGGAAAATATTATGGAACTCTAGTCATTTGAACTATTGAGTTTGTGCTTCATCATTCATGAATCCTAGTAAACATGTTGTTACTCAAATTCACAAACTTTGTCTTTCATCCTTATTTTGAGTAACTGTATTCATAGTCTTGTCTTAAGCATTCGTATTCTTCTAATCCTAAGATGCAAGATTATCTTTCGGTCATAGCAAAGTCATTATTTCTCTATTGTGCTAAGCATATTTTGATAATGCTTTACCTTCATGACTTTTGCATTTGAGGAAATTCTTCTACATGTTAACTTCATTGTTTGACATGATCTCCAAAACTGAAGCATACTGATTTATTCATTAAACACGTTGACTTCCACCATGTTTAAAGTGAGCTTCATTTTTCAAACATGTTTCAAAAGTGAATCTTTCATTCATCAAAATTTTGATTTCATAATTCATTATCATGATTTGAAAGAACATTCAAGATTTGAAACAATTTTCATATTTCAGTATCATTCTTGAAAAATCTGATTTCATTCATGAACTATGATTTGATAAATGCTTATCATTATGGATAAGATCTTCTATGCTCATTGATCAAACTTACATGCATTCTATCAATGACATCTTTTCTACATAAAGTATATTTCCAAATTTTCATTGAAAAATAACTTTATTGATATCTACTGCAATTCTGTAATATTTTGAATACTCTAAGTTATGTAGTATGACAGTGTGATTTATGCTTCATATCTAAGTTATGCAGTATGCTTATTGCTTCATTCTATTTCTGCTGCAAACTCTGATTCAAATTCTGCTTCTGATATTAATTCTGTTTTTGATTCCAACATTGATTCTGATTGCATTTCAAAGCTTAATCTTATCTATTGAATCACATGTTGAATCACTGTTTTAAGTTTTGCCATTCATTCTGTGACAATAGTTCAAGTCTGAAATTTCTCAAAAGCTTAATTCTGATTTCTGTTTACGTTGATCATCATGACTGTTCCTAATCTCAAGTATTAAAATGAAGTCATCAAGTGAACTGTCATAAAGCACTATGCTTAAACTGAAATAACTCAGAAGAATCAAATTCTTTTCAAGAAATTCAGTGCTTTGCAAAGGTTTTTGGCCAATCTAGTTTTTCATTACTTTCTAATAATCAACTTTTTTTTGAAAATGGTTAATTGTTTACAAGTGTTGTATACTCTTTGCTCAAGTTTCATATGATTTAATTGCATAAGAGCATAAGAGTTGTCACCCTTAGTCATGCATTCATTAAGGGGGAGCTTCACATTCACATGTATTTTATCTTAAAAGTTCATCTCCTTTATTTGAAGAAAATCCTTTTAAGCATTCTCATCTACATCTACTATGCTGTATTAGTTTTGATGATGAATTAGTATCATATTTTTCCCTTCATTATCCTAATTTGAAAATATCATATGGAAAGGGATATTTTGATATCATGCTGCACTAACAAATCTCTTTGGCAAAGAAAGTGCTCAATTTGTAGCAAGAATTCTGTTATGTGCTAGTAAATTTATCAACATACTACAAGGAGAAACCATTACATTGAGGAAAGATATTTTGATGTTGAAGCTGTGATATGAAGTACAAGAAAACTTCTTGAAGCCAGCTGAGACATGTTCTGCAGAAGAGCTGTATGAAGGAAAAGAGAAGGATGTAAATGATCTCATACAAGAAGAAAGCAAGCAAATGGACATCATTAATCATTCATCAATTTGCAAAATCAACATGAACATTTCTAATCTCTATCTTTTATATTCATTAGAAACTTTGCACATGTTTGGTATTTATATGCTTTAATTGTGAAAGATGTTTTCGAAAACCTCTCCAAACTCTTTCAAACTTGTTTTCATAAAAACATTATTGCATCATATTAAGAATGAAAACCATTTCAAATTGGGGAGAGAAAATCAATTCTTTGATTCTGTCTAATTTGGTTACATATTTGTCTCTCTACAAGCATCTCTTCTTTAACTCAACTTTTTGCTAATGACAAATAAGGGGGAGAGAATGACAAGAAAAAAATATGCTGGGTTTAATACATTTTCATAGTCATACATATTTTTCTTAAAGTATTTGCCATCATCAAAAAGGGGGAGAATGTTGGTTTTGATTAGTTTTGATGATGTCTTATATAGATGTCATTCTAAAGAACAAAAAGGTTGCATACTACATTTATCTTCTACTTTGACTAATTCTTATATTTAATGTAGATGCAAAGTTTAAAACAGAAGTTGGAATGAAGCTTCATCATATTTGAGCTACAATGGAGTATACTTGAATGATGGAGATTGATCAAGAAAATAGATTGAAGAAAGAAGTTCTTGCACAATATAATGAGAATATTATAATATCAAGGAAGCAAGAAGTTATCAAATGATTTTGGGGGATAATCTAGAAGGAGAGAAGCAATTGAAGAAGGAAGAACTTGCAATGCAATGGAATATATTTATTCAAGTTCTTATATGGATACTAGAAGTCTCCAAGATCATATGGAAGCTGGAATGGATCAATTCAGAGTTAAAACCAGCAAGAAATCAGTTCCAGGATGAGCAAACTCGAGTTCAGATATCTAACCTCGAGTTTCCTACTTCGCTACAATGGTTTGCTCCTCTGGTATGAGCAAACTCGAGCCTGTATCCTCAAACCTCAAGTTTGAAACTCCAAACTCGAGTTCATCATTAGCAAACTCGAGCCTGTAATATTTTCAGCATTTTTGGAATCTCTGGATAAGGCAAACTCGAGCCTATAAGTTGACAAACTCGAGCCTACAGCGGTCTTCAGCATTTCAGCTACTCTGTTCAGCGTTTCACTTGGGCGACGTCTGGTAATTCGATGATATCTCCTAAACCAGAGATCGGATTGAGGTGAAACCAGTGGCATATGAAACTAGACTCCCAATGCGTCATTGTGATATAAAATTAAAGGCAAAATTAGTTCATATGAAGGAGCTATGAATTTATGAATTTGATAGTGATATCCACGTCACACAGCAGACCAAGCTTCAATGTTTTGAGTGTATCTCACAAACTACAAATCCAATGGAGCTGAAATTTGTGGCATTGGAAATAAGACTCAAATATCTTTCCATAGAGAGTTTAACCAACTAAAATGGAGTTCAGACCAGGGATATATGACCCTCGAAAATGGACTGTATTTTTAGGATGTTGGAAGTTTGCTATCAAGTGAAGCAAACTCGAGCCTATTAGTTGGCATACTCGAGTTTGAGAGAATCAGGCGAAATTAAACTGTTGGAAAAATCCAAACTCAAGCCTATTAGTTGGCAGACTCGAGTTCGCGGGTTACATAGTGCTACCAGGTCGCAAAAATCATCCAAACTCGAGCCTATAAGTTACACCCTCGAGTTTAGAAAAGACAGAGAGCAAAATATGGTTTTGGAGAGAACCAAACTCGAGCCTAAAACTTTCAACCTCGAGTTTAGCTCAGCCAGAGAAGAATTTAGCCTTCAACAACAAAAGGAAACTCGAGCCTACTTAACCAAACTCGAGTTCACGTCCCTGATGCAGAAAATCATCATTCCGAAAGTCTCATTTCTCATACACATGATTACCCAAATGACTTATACTTCTTCTTAACATTATTTATATCATTTGTGTACATGTTTCAGATTATTAAAGCTTGAGAGAACATCAATCTTGAGAGAAATCAAGATCTAGAAGATGAACTTGCTGCAAATTTTCAGAAACACGAAAGAGGACTGAATTCAATCAGAAACTTGAAAAAATGAAGCTGTCTACTCAATTGTAATGCTTCACCAATGGATTCAAACATTCAAACAAAGTATCAACCATTGATTGACGAAACGGAAAATCAGAGCATTTACTTTCACGCGCCAACAGAGGAAAATTCAAGAAAATGAAGTCCTTCACTTGGAAACAATTGATATAGCCATTACTCAGAATGATTCCCTGAACAAATAAAGGAAAGTCATTAAATGACGTAACGGTCATAATCTTCAATGCAGAGCAAAAGTTGGAAATCAGAAAAGGCCCCAAAACGCAAGATTCTAATATTCATTCAAAAACGAAGCAAAATGGGCAACATGCTGGAAAGGTGGATAATTATCTTCAAACGGACAGAAAGCAACGAGACATGATTTATTGAAGCTATTTTCAGAAACACCGCGTCATTGGCAAAAATTCCGGACATGACGCTCCGACGCTCCAACGAGAATATCTCCAACTAATGGAAATTCTGCAGAAAAGATTCGAACAGATTATGGGCTCCATGGAATTCAAATACTAGTGCATCTGCAACGGTCATTCATCACAAGCAGTATAAATATGTGAAGCTTCGACTCCTCCGGAAGAAGAACACATGGCAGAGAAACAAGCTTACATCTTCAACATGCTATTACTCTGATCTGCTTATCATTTACTCTCTGATTTTCAATGTCTATATATCATAGAGAGTGAAATGTTTTGTATTGTACTTCAGTGTTCATCCATACACTTCTGAGAGAGAAGATTCATTGTAAACATCCTATCTTTATATCTGTGAGTTACTCAAGATTGGGTGATCTTGAGTGGGAAACACATTGTGTTGATTACAGCTTGTAAGGGGAGTGAATCCTAGTGAGAGGATTACTTGAGTGCGAGTGTGTAATCAAACAGTGTATTGATTACGGTTTGTAAGGGGAGTGAATCCTAGTGAGAGGATTACTTCAAGTACAGAACGTGTAATCAAGTTGAAAGAAGATAGTGGATTGAAAATCTCAAGTGGAGCTTGAGGACTGGACGTAGGTCAAGGATTGGGCCGAATCAGTATAAATCACAGTTTGCATATTCTCTTCCCTTATCTCTTACATTCTAGCATATAAGTTTGAATGATTGTTTATCACTTTATAACTTATCATTGTCATTCAAACTACTTTCAATAAGTTGCAGAAAGTTCTTAAAGTTCTAAGTTTTTAATCAAACACCCAATTCACCCCCTCTTGGGCGATAGCCAAGTCTTTCAATTGCGACTACCCAATTCACATGGGGATCGTTGATGCGATATAACCTATCGTACAACCATGTCACGTCCCTTTTGTCACGTATAACTTGGTCAAGGATGAGGCATGGATAATGTCAACTTCCTGTTCTTGACCATTACTTTCTCGATTCTTGAGTAGTCTAATAATTGAAATGGAAACTCCTTTCCATCGTAGTGTGGACATACATTTCTCAGACTCACTCATCGAGGGGTCCAGTATTATCTCTCTACAAATGTGAGGGACAAATCTCATCTTGACCACTCACATTCCTCTGCATGAGAACTATTGATCCCGATCCAAGCCTTTATCGTCATCTGGTTAAAGATGACTTTTGACTAGGTCAAAGATCCGTGACTCATCATGTAGGAATCCATGATGATCTCAGGTCATAGGGCGTCGTGACGCAGTTATACATGAGATAAACTTATGACTAAATCCATGCAACTTTCTCATAGTGGGTCGGTCCAGCACCTTGTACTCTTACAAGTGCCCATGAATTTGATTCGTATATCCATACCTCATTAAAGTAATACTGGTCTTATCTCATCTTCGCTCCCTTGTAGATGACTGACCAGGGACATTTAGAATAATCTATTACATATATCCAGGGATACAGTTATCAATGTAAACATGCAAACGAAATGATAACTAACAAATAATACTTTAAATAACATAAATGTCTAAAGTACAATGACTTGCTCTAGGGCATAATTTCCAACAGACTCCCACTTGCACTAGGTGCAATCATTAATTACTCTAATTCTCATTGCCCTAACATGATGCTCATGTTTTTCTTGTGCAAGCGGCTTTATAAGAGGATCAGCTACATTGTCTTCTCCTGGTACTTTGCATATGTTTATATCACCTCTTTCATTGATTTCTCTGATAAGATGAAATCGCATGAGTATGTGCTTGGTCCTTTGATGTGACCTGGGCTCCTTGGTGTGCGCAATAACACCGCTATTGTCACAGAACAAGTCTATTGGATCTGAGATGGTAGGAACCACCCCCAATTTAGTGATGAACTTTCTGATCCAAACGACTTCCTTAGCTGCATCCGATGCTGCTATATACTCGCCTTCATTGCGTAATCAGCTACGGTGCTCGCTTAGAGCTCTTCCACCACCGCACCACCATTCAACAGAATACATATCCCGATTGTGATCTTGAATCATCTTGGTTAGTTTGGAAACTCGCATCTCGTGTAACCAGTCACACAGAGCTCATCCTCCAAGCCACCATATACCAAGAATAAGTCCTTAGTCCTTCTTAAGTACTTTAGGATATTCTTGACACCAGTCCAATGACCCTCACCGGGATCTTGTTGATATCTGCTAGTCATACTCAAGGTAAACGAGACATCCGGTCAAGTACATAAGATGACATACATGATAGATCCAATGGCGGAGGCATATGGAATCTTACTTGCGGTTTCTTTGATCTTGTGTACTAGGACACATATTCTTACAGAGATGGATGCCATGAGACATGGGCATGTTACCCCTTTTTGAATCCTGCATACTGATGCAAGGTAGGAATGTCATTCCCAATGAGTAGGATGTCGTCAACATAAAGCACTAGAAATACAACTGTGCTCTCACTAACCTTCTTGTAAACACAAGGTTCATCTATGTTTTGAATGAATCCAAACTCTTTGACTACTTCATCAAAATGATGATTCCAGCTCCGAGATGCTTGCTTCAATCCATAAATGGACCTTTGAAGCTTACAAACTTTACCAGAGTCCTCTGGACGCTCAAAACCCTTAGGTTGTGTCATGTACACATCCTCAAGAAGATTTCCATTGAGGAAGGTTGTTTTGACGTCCATCTGCCATATTTCATAGTCATACTATGATGCAATGGCAAGAAGGATTCTGATTGATTTGGCCATTGCAACTGGGGAAAAGTTTCATCATAGTCCACACCATGAGTTTGAGTGAATCCTTTTGCAACCAGTCGTGCCTTGAAGGTATTTACTTTTCCATCCATGTAAGTTTTCTCTTTGAAAACCCACTTGCACCCAACGGTTTTTACACCTTCAGTTGGATCGACTAAGGTCCATACCTCATTGTCGTACATGGATTGCATTTCAGACTTCATGGCATTAAGCCATCTATCGGAGTTTGGTCCCACCACGGCTTCTCGATAGGTAGTTGGCTCATTCTGCTCAATGAGCAAAACATCACGGCTTCCAGTAATCAGAAATCCATATATCTGAGGCTGTAGACATGTTCTATCGGACCTTTGTGGGCCTTGTGTTACTGGAGTAGGCTCAACAACTTGTTGTGAGTCTTCTCTGTTTTCCATCTGTGGTTCTATGTCATCTTGTGGCTCTCGAACTTCTTCGAGGTACACCTTACTCCCACTGGTTCTTTTAGAGATGAACTCTTTCTCCAAAAAGACACCATTCCGAATAACAAAAACATTTTGTGATCGGTAGGATTGTAGACATAATATCCTTTAGTTTCCTTAGGATACCCCACAAATAGCATTTTGAGGATCTGGATGATAATTTATCAGAGGCTTGGTGTTTAACGTAAACCTCACATCTCCAAATTTTAAGAAAGGACAAATTGGGTTTCTTCCCAGTACATATCTCATATGGTGTCTTTTCAACTGCCTTTTATGGAACACAATTCAGTGTGAAAGCAGCTGTTTCTAGGGCATGGCCCCAAAAGTAAGGAGGAAGATCTGTTTGACTCATCATAGATCGAACCATATCTAATAGAGTTCGATTCCTCTGCTCAGAAACACCATTCCATTGAGGTGTTATTGGAGGAGTAAGTTGTGAGATGATCCCACAACTCCTAAGATGGTCAATGAACTCTTGGCTCGAATATTCACCACCCCAATCAAATCGAATGGCTTTAATTGTTTTGCCAAGTTGGTTTTGCACTTCATTTTGGAATATTTTGAACATTTCAAAAGATTCAGACTTTTGTTTCATTAGATAGATATACCCATATCTACTAAAATCGTCTATGAATGTAATGAAGCACAAATGACCCCCTCTGGCATATGTATTCATTAGTCCACACACATCGGTATGTATAAGGCTCAATAAATCAGTGGCCCTCTCACTGTGTCCAGTAAAAGGTGAATTTGTCATCTTTCCCGATAAACAAGACTCACATGTATCAAATGATTCAAAATCAAATGTGTTAAGAAATCCATCTTGATGGAGCTTCGAAATGCGTTTCTCATTTATATGGCTCAGACAACAATGCCATAGGTAAGTCGAATTCAAATCATTTGACTTGAACCTTTTAGTAGTTATGTCATAGATTCGTCTATTATTAGGATGTTCTAAATTAAGTACATAATGACCAGCATGCAAATCACCATGAGCATAAAAAACATCATTATGATAAATTGAACATTTACGGTTCCTAGTAATGGAAGTAAAACCTTCCTTATCCAAATAAGAAAGCGAAATAATGTTGCTACTTAAAGGAGGAACATAAAAGCAATTGTTCAACAATAACAAAAGCCTACTGAGCAGAACTAATTCATAAGTGCCTACGACTAAAGCAGCAACTCTTGCTCGGTTTCCAACTCGTAGGTCTACTTCGCCCTTCTTCAATCTTCTACTGTCCTTGAGACCCTGCACATTTAAACAAATGTGAGAATCACATGCAGTATCTAATACCTATATAGAGGAAGTAGAAAAATGAATATCTATGACAAAGATACCTGAAGCGATAGCCCTGCTATCCTTCTTGTTCTTTTTTAGATATTCTTGATAGAGTTTGCAATTCCTCTTCCAATGACCAGGTTCATTGCAGAAGTGGCAGACTCCATCCTTTGGAGGCTTTGCCTTCCAGGCTGCAGGCTTAGATTCGAGCCTGTTTGACTCAGTGGTCTTACCAGTGAGCCCTTACCCTTTCTTTTTTTGAGCATCCCATGCAGTTCAGAAATTGATTTCTCCATGTTGTTCATGTTATAGTTCATGACAAACTGGTCATAACTATCTGGGAGTGAGTTCAAGATCAAATCTGTGGCTAACTCCTGGCTCATGGGAAATCCAAGCCTTTCAAGGTGATCAATGTTGCCATTCATCTTTAAAACATGAGGACTAACTGATGCACCCTCAGCCATCTTGCAGGAATGTAAGGCCTTCGTGGTCTCATACCTCTCTTGCCTTGCCTGTTGCTGGAACATTTCCTTGAGATGAACAAGCATCTCAAAAGCCTCCATTTGTTCCAGATCTCTCTGGAGCTTTGTGTTAGTTCTCTATTGGTTTTGATGATAACGGACAATTGCAAACACAGATGAAGTTTGTCTTTGTAAGTTGAAAAACTTACTGTCAGAGGCAAACTCGAGTTTCAGTTTGGAAACTCAAGTTTTGGTCTGACAGAGAAGTGCTCAAACTTTTATAAAGAAAGGCAAACTCGAGTTAGGATTTGAAAACTCGAGTTTTGGCCATACAGAGAGCATTCAAGTTTTTCGCTGAACAAAGCAAACTCGAGTTTGATTTTGAAAACTCGAGTTTTGACAAGACAGAGAGAAACCAAACTTTTCGAAGATACCAAAACTCCAGTTTCCATTTGAAAACTCGAGTTTAGGCTATACAGAGAGTTATCTAAGTTTCCAACGCTTTATGGAAACTCGAGTTAACCTTAGAAAACTCGAGTTTGCATCACCTGAGAACAATGCTCATCTTTAACCTTGTAAAAACTCCTATGCTCAAATCAACCAAGTTATTCAATGTTTTCTCATAGAAGAGAAAACTCGAGTTTTGTTTTCAAAACTCGAGTTTTGGCCTTATAGAGAAGTTTCCAAAAGTTTTCAAAGGATGTGAAAACTCGAGTTAAGTTTTGGAAACTCGAGTTTTGACCAGGCAGAGAGCTCTGTCAAATTCGAACATTTTGAAAACTCTAGTTTTGTTTTGGAAACTCCAGTTTTGAGATTTTGGACTAAAACATGATTTTTCATCAAGAGTCCAAAACTCGAGTTAGTCACTTAATGAATCGAGTTTTGTACTGTTCACTAAGCTTGTCCAAAAATGTCAAATTGCGATGTTTGTCTCTGAAAGGAGAAAACTCGAGTTTGGATTGAAAACTCGAGTTTTGGTCTTTTACTGAAAGAACACTGAAGCATGAAAACTCGAGTTTTGATTAACTAACTCGAGTTTCCATCACGAAATTTGAATTTCAAATAGAACGATTTTACAAAATGCTTATGTTTGATCTCAATACTTTGTATCATCACTCATTACTATTCTTAACTATGTTTAATCAGTTTGTTAGTGAGTTTCAGATGATTTAGATAGGATTAAATGGAGATTGAGCAAAAAGCATAAAGCATGTCAGCACATTAAATGAAGAGTGCAAAAACCTTGCATGCTTTTGGACAAACATTCTCCACACGTTTTGTAGGAGTTAATATTAGCCTTCTACATCCAGCAAACTGCTCCCTCAATGGATTAATAGTCAGAGAGTCAACTCTGAATTTCTGAAAAGCTGGATTAACCAAAGAGTAGAGAGAGAAGAAGACCAAAACCTTCATTAATCATCCTCTAATCTCTCCAACGATTATATGAGGATTTATAACGGTCATTTAATGATATCTACCTATAAATAGAGATGCATTCAATTCCCCTCAACAACCAATCTGTGCAAGAACGAAAATCATTAAAAGTGTCAACTACTCTTTGAGTTTTCTTGTAAAGTATCTGTTGATACACTTATTCTTCAGTGTTTATCTTATCTACTCTTAGAGAGTGTTCATTGATTGTAAAATCATTTATTGTAAGGTATCTCAAGTCTAGGGGACTTGGAGATTGGGTTATTGATTACAACTTGTAAGGGGGAGTAAGTTCTAGAGAGAGAATTACTCTTGAGTGCAGAGTGTGTAATCAATCTTGATAGTGAGAAATTCCAGAGAGTCTGGGGACTGGACGTAGGTCAATTGGTTGGACCGAACCAGTATAAATCCTTGTGTCTTGCTTCTCTTCTCTATACTCTGCTTTATCTCTATTTCCTATCTGAAAAGCAGAGCATACGAAAAAGATTTTTAGAATCCCCAATTCACCCCCCCTCTTGGTGATTCAAGCTCCACTTTCACTTTGGAACCATAGTGGCAAGCATCAGGCATCCTACATCCACAGAGTCATCAATATGCTTCGTGTAAGCATCTTTTTGAGCTCTTGGAGCATCAGCCGCAGGCTCATCAGGAATGAGTTGATCAATGACATAAACCTTTCTTTCCTGCTTGAGAACAATTCTCAAGTTTCTAAACCAGTCGAGAAAGTTTGTCCCATTAAGTTTATCCTTCTCAAGGATAGATCGCAGTGATAGTGTTGCGGTGTTACTATGCGACATGATTCTACAATTAAAAGATATGAAAAGTTAGTTGATAATCTCCCACTGAATTAACAACCCTCATTATAATTAGTGGGCTAAGACCCATATTTGACTTAAAACTAAGTCCACTTTGGCACGACGCTTAAAATTAAGTTATTTAGGTAGGCAAACCTTTTGCCAATTACATCACATGTAACTCTTAGATCTTTATGGGATTCGATCATCATATGACCGGCACGTTTAATCCCATCTAATGCCTTGAGATCCAAAACCGTTTTGATAATCTCAATTAAGTCAAGACAATAATGAATATTGAGTATCACCATTACTCACTCTTGTCTCACCAAGATAACTCAAATGCATCCACTTTGGTGGAACATACAAATGGGTGATCTAGGTTTTGACAAGTATTCATTAATTGACGGCATTATGACTTAAGATTTTATTTACAGGGTATTATTTAATTTAATCTAATTAATCCTATTAATTCTACTTATATGAGTGCAATCCCTATTGTATCTCATATAATCTCTAAATTAAATCATGCAAAGATCAAATCAAAACATAATTAAGAACTGTGACACAACATGGCTCACCTAACCAAAAATCCTCTCAAGCCAATGAGAGGACTTCTCTAGATAAAATTAAAGCAAAATACATCATGAGAAACCTCGTTTCAACATACGAGGGGAGTGAGATGAGATGAGAATTTACATAGAGAATGTTTAGAGATAGGCATGGCTCGCATGCCATATTTAAATAATACAACACTTGATGTATATTAATTCATGATCAAAATTCTCTAATTTATATTATATATATAATATATCATGATTTCAATTCATGAATTCATGATTTCATATTGTTTAAAGCATATATATCACATATATTTGCAAGAAGAAAAACCCAATCTAAACGCTCGGTTAACCTGGCTCTGATGCCACTGTTGGGATTCGAAAATGCAACGAAATTTAAAAAAAAAAAACTTTTACGGATCCCTTAGGCGGATCACTCAACCGTGTTTAGATCAAGGTTATATTTCATAACCATACCTATGCGAGCTTGCTTGCATTTTGTTCTCGTTTGCACCTCGAACCTCGTGCACCTGAGACGTCATACGTGTCGAACGAGGTGACATCTTTTATCTGTGCTTCTTGATCACGTGGGCTAGCACCTTCTTGTTCAATAAGACATGAGCTGACTTCGCGTGTCCTCTACCTCTACCGTTATCCACACGAACGGCCTCCAACACTGATGGCAGCGTGCTAGCGCCTCAGTATTCTTGCGTCTCTCTCTCTCTTTTCTCTCTAGGGTTTTGTTTTTGCGTCTGTCTAATTCATTCGTCTGTTTAACACAACTAGATCAGAATCTCTTATAGAGTTTCTAAAACCCTAATGTGTCGCATTAAAATATTCATAATTAATCTAATTAATTTTGAATTTTGAATTTGGATTAAATAATATTAATTAAATCTGTCCAACAGATATAATCTAACTATTTAATCCGAATTAATAGGCCTTCAGATTTAATTTATATTTATAAATTAAATCAAGATATGATATCCTTATATTTAATTTAAAATGAGATACGATATCTCAATTCAAATTAAATCTGAGATACAATATCTCAATTTATTATAGTTATTTAATTTATCAAATAAATTAAATACTATATATAATAATATTATTATCAATCAATAATATCATTATTATTTTCGAATTTAATAATATATATATATATATATATATACACACACACGCACACATCCTAGATTAAATAAGTATTCATTAAATCTTAAACACATTTAAGATTCAATGAATCTGGACACTCTTGCGAGTTGGGCTATTCTTGTGTGCGACCCTGTAGGCCCACATGAGATTGGCAGCGGGCCAATACTGTACCAGCCCACAAGTCGCAAGCGGCCTCTAGCTTGACATTGCGACTACCCAAATCACATGGGGATCGTTGATGCGATATACCCTATCGTACAACCATGTCACGTCCCTTTTGTCACGTATAACTTGGTCAAGGATGAGGCATGGATAATGTCAACTTCCTGTTCTTGACCATTACTTTCTCGATTCTTGAGTAGTCTAATAATTGAAATGGAAACTCCTTTCCATCGTAGTATGACCATAGATTTCTCAGACTCACTCATCGAGGGGCCCAGTATTATCTCTCTACAAATGTGAGGGACAAATCCCATCTTGACCACTCACATTCCTTTGCATGAGAACCACTGATCCCGATCCAAGCCTTTATCATTACCTGGTCAAAGATGACTTTTGATTAGGTCAAAGATCCGTGACTCATCATGTAGGAATGCATGATGATCTCAGGTCATAGGGCGTCGTGACGCGGTTATACTTGAGATAAGCTTATGACTAAATCCATGCAGCTTTCTCATAGTGGGTCGGTCCAGCACCTTGTACTCTTACAAGTGCCCATGACTTTGATTCGTATCTCCATACCTCATCAAAGTCATACTGGTCTTATCTCATCTTCGCTCCCGCGTCGATGACCGACCAGGGACTTTTAGGATAATTTATTAGATATATCCAGGGATACAATTATCAATGTAATCATGCAAACGAAATGATAACTATAAGATAATACTTTAAATAACATAAATGTCTAAAGTAAAATGACTTGCTCTAGGGCATAATTTCCAACATAAACTTGTGAGGTTGTAAAGGCTTTTCTCTTGTGCCCGGTTAAACAAGGAGATAGTGGATTGAAAAACTCAAGTGGAGCTTGGGGACTGGACGTAGGTCAGGGATTGGCAGAACCAGTATAAATCTCAGTTTACATATTCTCTTTCTTAAACTCTTACATTTCCAGCATATATGTTTGAATGATTGACTATTGCTTTATAAATTATTTCTGTCATTCGAACTACTTTCAGTAAGTTGCGAAAAGATTTTCAAAGTTATCTAAAGTTTTATCAGACACCCAATTCACCCTCCCTCTTGGGTGACAGCCAGGTCTAACATTTGGTATCAAAGCTAGACTCTTGTTTAAAGGACTTAACAGTCTCAAGAGTTATGAATGGCTGATTTTGGGTGTTTCTTGTTTTCAAAAGGTTTTGATTATACCATTCCACATGTTTTCAAAGATTTGATTTTTGGTTTTGGAAAGCTAGAATGACCAGCTTTATTAAAGCGTCTGATTCTGATATGTGGGATATTGTTGTAAATGTTTTTGATTTCAAACCAAGAATGGATTGGACAGAAAAAGAAAAGAAAATGTTTTTGTTGAACATTAGAGCAATGAAAATTTTATATAGTGCTTTGACAGAAAATGATTTCAAGAAAATAAAATTTTGCTCGTGCTAAAGAAATCTGGGATACTCTTGATTTCATATATACTTCTAACAACTGTGTTGAAGTTGAAAGTGTTGACAGTTCATTTGAGACTTTATGCTATACATCTACGACTGATGAACAATTGGAGATTGAAGAAGGAGAAATCATTGAATACTTTCATAATCCAGTCAACACAAAAGAACAAGAGGAAGAGGATTCCCAGGAAGAGCTCATGAACAATTATGATGAATCATTATTTGAAGCTCAAAATGAAGATGGAATATCACCTAGAGGGGGTGAATAGGTGATTTTAAAATTTTTCTTTTTAAAACAAATACACGAACCTAGAAACAGAATTAAGTAGAGACTGAAAGAAGGGAAAATGAACACAGAGAATTTATACTGGTTTGGTCTAACTCAACGACCTACGTCCAGTCCCCAAGCACAACTTGGGATTTCACTAACTCTTAATCACAATACAATTACACACTTTGTACTTAGATGATCCTCTCACTAGGACTCACTCCCCCTTACAAGTTGTAATCGTACACCCACACTTAAGGTTCCACAACCTTAAGATTTTACAACACAGTAATCTAAATAAGTGTTTAAGAAAAAAAAAAAACTCCTCACTGAGTAGATAAGTGATAATCACTGAAGTGCTAGATATTCGTAGATATTAATGACACAGTAAATGCAATAAGCTCGAATTGAATGCGTAGAGTTTTCAGGTAGTTGGCGGAATTGAATTTGGTGAGCTTTTATAGTGTACGTCATTAATGTCGTTGTGAAGCTTCAAGAAATAGCCGTTAAGACTCTTTGTGTTTCCGTTAGACACAAAAGCAGGACTGAATATTTGAACATTGCTTCATTAAATGCTCTTGGCGGTGACAATCTTGTGCAGAGAGATAATTAGAGTAAAAGCTGTAATAAGTATTCCTCGAAAGAATGTTTTCGTCTACTGCACTCTTTAATCCTAATGTTGCTTTGTTTCTCTGTCTAGCTTTTAATGTGCTGCCACGTTGGATTGTCTTTCGCTTGAATTCAAATATAGCAGGGTTAATCAACTAAAACTCAAACAAAGAAATGATTAGATATGATATAAGTGAGTTTGAAAATGATTAACAAACATATGATAGTAACCCATGAATTTCCAGAAGATTTTAAACCTGCGTAAGTTAATTGTATAATTTCCAGAAAGAGCATTCTCGAGAATTGATCTATCATTTTCAAGAATCAAGTGAGTTATAGAAGGCAAACCTTTAGGTATTCTCGAGAATTGATTATACCATTCTCAAGAATCCCATGTCCAGAGAACTATCATGAAGATTCATGATGCCTATTCTCGAGAATTGAATTACCATTCTCGAGAATCACACGGTAATGGTTTTCCGTAGATAGAAAGCATTCTCGAGAATTGATGTTCCATTCTCAAGAATCACATGTTCACTTAAACACAAAATAGATAATCTTCTTTCATTCTCGAGAATCATATAGTCATGCTCGAGAATCACATGACAAAAAGCAATTAAGCATTTAAGCATTCACTGAGCATTCTTGAGAATCCTTGGACTCATTCTCGAGAATTGTTTCCCTATGTCTCGAGAATGAATGATATGTGCAGAAGGTGATCACTATGACAGACTATGTTTATTCTCAAAAGCTAATTGGGAGTACTCGAGAATTAGAGCAAACATGTGAGTATCAAATCTCGAGAATTCAATCACATTCTCGAGAATCATAACAACAACTTGAATTCAATTATTTTGGTTTTGCCAGGCCATTCTCGAGAATCATATGTGCATTCTTGAGAATCATAAGTGCATTCTCGAGAATCATATGTGCGTTCTCTAGAATCATAAGTGCATTCTCGAGAATGATTGCTCGTTATTCACAAACACAGAATTGATCCATTTCTTGGTTATCTTACTTTCTGTTTTGAAACCTTTAAATCTTTTGTTATCATCAAAACACTCGGGATCTAACACAAAATACACACGTGGTAATCAATTCCAATTCTTCTTGTGTATTTAAGAAAATGATTTCGAACAGTTGCATAAAATTGTTTTTCAACCAATCATTGACTCTAGTTTGAAAAGCAAAAATGTTTTGAAAAAAAATGCTGGAAAATTTATGGGAAAGAATGAATGTTCAAATGAAGATTATTTGAAATTTTACTCTTATAACCAGCACAATACTTGCAAAAATATTCATAATAAGCATCATTCTATTATTTTCAATTATTGTGGAAAATCTAGCCATATTTCTCATACATGCTATATTAGGAGAAATTCTAATGTGAGAAATAAATTTGTTTGGGTTCCTAAAGGACAAGAAAGGTCCAATACTAACAATCAAGGACCCAAGTATAACTGGGTACCAAAATGTCCATCTAGTGCTTCATGTGTGCAGGATGATTTGAAAATATATGGACATAAGGGTACGATGAAGAATCCAAGAGTTTCTTATGAGCCTAAAAGGAGACTCACATCAAACAGGAGAACTCTCAGAGCACCCATTGCTGGAACTACAAGGCCAAATCATAAGAAGCAATGGATATAAGCAAGAAGAGTATCATATACCTCATGAACAAATTACCATAGAGTATCATTCAAATATCTTGAAGAGAACAAGAAGAGGAGAATCTCTCAAGTTTTAAACATAAGACTTTAGAAGTCTATATACTCTGAGAGAGCTTTACCGACAACCACAAGAAAATATATGAAGAATCAGTGGGTAAGCAAAGCAAATCCTCCAAGTACCTAAGGTAAAGGTATCCATTGGTAAAACCTCCTACATTATCATTTGAAATATGTATTGAGGTTTTATATTTTGTAACCTTAGGAATGAGCATTGCAAGCTATTTTTGAAATCGATTTTTCACATGCCTTAAAAATCCACTTTATAAATTTATAAAGGGATTGCAATGTTCAATAATTTAATTCTTTATGCATACATAATGATTTGAAAATAACGTATATCTTTTATGCATAAAGTCATGATTAATTCACTATGCTTTGTTGTTCTGAATTGATTATATTCTTAAGAGCATATGAATTCTGTTATGATTCCTACAAGCTAACAATTAATGGATCCAAGCACGGTTGGATACCATGGGAGAAAAAGGTTTATATGTCTCTGTAGGATCAAAGAAAGCTTCTCAAGAATGCAACATAGAGAAATAATTCAAGTCTTGAGGAAGCTAAACAAGCTATACACATCAATTCATTTTAACCAAGCAAGCTACTACAAGGACAAGAATAATTACGGTGATATCTAATTCTTACCATATTTCACACTTAAATGAATTATATATGTGGGTAATGAATACTTGTCCATTATTGCATTCCTTTAGCAATCAATTATTTATGTTCTTCAAAATGTTTTAAGATTTCTAAATGGACCATAAATGAATTTGTGCATAACTTTATGAGTTTATGTTTTTGAAATTCACAATTCTAAAATTTGTTTTGGAATTCAATTCACTCAGTTTTATGAAAATGCATACAAATGATTTTGAAAAATATTCATACTTTGATTGCATTCAAATGGTGTTTCAAAATTGGAAGTTAATATTGTATACTGAATGTCGGATATGCTTCAAATCTATCCATTTGAGTTTTCCCTATCATTCACATATTGATCTTTGGTATTCAATATAATGTGTTGCTTGAACTTCTCATTCTTTATTCTCTAACTAGTTGGACCTCATATCTAACAAGTTGATCATCTATGAATTTCAAGCTCATCTCCTAAAAGAATTCAATTTGTGAGTGTTAAGCCTAATGTATAAATTCTTGTTGGCCAAGTTATTCCAAACTTTATGAATGTTCATTAGTGCATTGAATGTTAATGCATTAACCATTAGTGGAATAACTTACTGGGATGACATTTTGGATCTCTAGTCATTTGGACTAAAGAGTATGTACTTCATTATCCATGAATCCTAGTAGTCTTTTTGTACTTAAATACATCAAATTTATTTTTCATCCATTTTTGAGTAAATATGTTCAAATTCTTGCCTGAACATTCATATATTTCAACACTCTATTCTAAGAGGCAAGATTATCTCCTATCAATAGCAAAGTCATTGTGCCTACATATAATTCATTTTCCTTATGACTGTTGCTTTTGGGAAAATTCTTCAACATGTAAACTTTAATGTTCCACATGTTCTCCAAATCTGAAGCATTTTGATACATTCTAATATATTCTTTAAATTGTTGATTTCCACCATGTTTATAGTCAGCATAGATTTTAAACATGTTTCAAAAATGTGGTTAATGATTCGAGTAAAAATTGTTTTTAACTTGATCAAACTTGAATCAGAAAGCTTCTGTCACATTTGCTGTCAAATTAACTCGAGTTTCGGGTTCATGCCTCGAGTCAAGTGCTATTAAAATTAAGTCAAAACGTACTTGTATTGTGACTAACTCGAGTTACACTCTCTAGTGACTCGAGTTAAAAGACTTTGAAAAATGTTTTATGAAATACTCCGACTCGAGTTAGTGTTGGGTGACTCGAGTGGAACTTTGTGAATGATTTATTGTTCAAAGTAAACTGACTCGAGTGTATATGCTTTGACTCGAGTGAATCTTTTGAACCTTGACTGACTCGAGTGCATACAGTTTAACTCGAGCCAGATCAGTTTAATGTATAAATTTTTTTTGCTCTTTGATTAAACTATGCATTTTTATCAATGACATCTTTTCTACATAAAATGTATTTACAAATTGTCATTGAGTAATAACGTTCTTGGCATCATTTAATTGTTACTTTTCATTGGCTTGAATTTATTTGATTGGATAAAATTATTTTTTGGTCTTTGATTGGCTTATTATGCTCTTTGCTCAAATATTATATGGTTAAATTATAAGAGCACAAGAGTTGTTGTGTCTAATCTTGTGTGGACTCAAGAAAAATTGGGTAACAAAAAGTATATAACTTTATTTTGCAAGATCCCCTGTACTCATGCTGAAAAACAAAGATAAACAGAGAAGGGATCACTTGCAAGAAAACTCATCCTTATGCATCAAATCTGGGAGAGTCTTAGTATTGATCACACCATCAGATAATGGCTAAGTAGTGATGCATCTATGGATTACAAATGATCGATTATGACTTGAGTAATTATGATATTACTTGAGTGAGGTATTGTAATATGCACAAATCATAATCATGCTAGGCTAATTTGATTTCATTCATTCCAACTTATTTTATGAAATTTAGCCTGAGCACACTAAATTTTTTTTTTTTTTAAATGATCCTTATGCTTTAAACTCTTTTATCATCATAGAAAGCATAAGTGATTTCTTCATACCAATTTCAAGTCCACCCAAGTGAACTTGTAAGTTCTTAATTCTAAGATACCATGTTGTGTCCTCTAGAGCAGGGATAACTCGAAACGTCAAAACATTTGGTGTCACATTATTATTTGGTATCTTTAAAGGTGCTTCATATTTTTAATCATGCATTCATTAAGGGGGAGCTTCACCTTCACTTTTTTTTTTTTATCTTAAAGCTCATCTCCTTTATTTGAAGAAAACCCTCTTTAGCATACTCATCTGCATTCACTGTGTTTGTATCAGTTTTGATGATGAGTTAATATTATATTTTCCTTTCATTATCTTTATTTGAAAATATCATATAGAAATGAATATTTTGATAGTTGGTTGCATAGGCCGCAAGACAATGCATAGAACTAACGACTGAGGTACTGTGTTATGTCA
Source organism: Acacia pycnantha (assembly GCA_025563575.1). Classification (NCBI taxonomy): domain Eukaryota; kingdom Viridiplantae; phylum Streptophyta; class Magnoliopsida; order Fabales; family Fabaceae; genus Acacia; species Acacia pycnantha. The sequence continues at coordinate 302,256 of JAMWYP010000001.1, forward strand.
TGGCGAAGGAATCACTACGGAGTAACATTTGGTTTGCACTAACAAATTTCTCTTAAAAAAAGGGGTTTTCAATTTGTAGCAAGAGATTTTGTTATGTGCTAGGACCTTCCTTAATACACTAAAAGGAGAAACATTTAACTTGAGGAAAGATACTCTGATGTTCAATCACATTGAAGTTGAGCTATGCTCCATAAAGGAAGAGAGTCTACCACTGCTTCATCTCAGGCCACGGCTATTCAACCGAATTTCATAAAGCAAGCAAATGGAATTTACACAACATTCATCAAATTTGCAGAACCTACATGATCATTTCTAATCTATATCTTTTTATATTCAGTGAATATTTTGCACACATTTGGTATCAATATGTTTTAATTTTGAAAGATTTCTTAAAAATCTCTCCAAATTTGTTGCATCCCATTCAATATCAAAAGACTTTCAAAAATAGGGAGAGAAAATTGTTTTCTTGACATATGGTTAAGGAGAGACAAGCCCTTTCTAACTTTTTCATATTTATCTCTCCACATGTATTTCTTCTTTACTTCAACTTTTTGCTAATGACAAATAAGGGGGAGAGAATGGCAAGAAAAATATGTTGGGCCTAATGTATTTTCATATTTATACATATTTTTCTTACAGTATTTTCCATCATCAAAAATGGGGAGAATGTTGGATATGATTAGTTTTGATAATGTCTTATATAGATGTCACTATTAAGAGCAAAAAGATTGTATGATATATTTATCTCCTACATTGACTAACTACAATGTATTTAATGTAGATTAGTCCAAATTGAATTATAGAGATTAATCAAGAATGAGATAAGAGATTACAGAAAGAAGAAATTGCAAAAAATATCAAGGAAGCAAGAAGTTATAAAAGTATTTTGGGAATAATCAAGAAGAAGAGGAGATATTGAAGAATTAAATTATGAAAATGATCAAGAGAAGAAGAAGAGGAGAGAAGAAAGAAAGAATTAAATTATGGAGAATGATGAAGAGAAAAGAAGATAAGAAAGAAAGAATTGAATTGTGGAAAATGATCAGAAGAAGAAGAAGAGAATAAGAATTGAATTGTGGAGAATGAAGAGGAAAGAAAGAAGAACTTGCTTGATCGAATGATAAAATCATTATACAAGTTTTTAGATTGATTCTAGAAGTCTCCATGATGATATGGAAGTTGAAATGACTCAAATCAGAGTTAAAATAAGCAAAATCAAGCTTCAGGATCATTTAACTCGAGCCAGAAGGTCTAGACTCGAGTTAGAATGGTTTCTACAGTGTTTTGGGCATCTGGTACGAGTTACCTCGAGGCAGGAATCTCATAGCCTCTAGTCTGGCTCAAACCTCGAGGTAAACTTTATGGTCTGGTAATTCGATGATATCTCCCAAACCAGATATCGGATTGAGGTGAAATTTTTTTTTTTATGAAACTAGACTCCTAATGCGTCATTATGACAAACTTTCAAGCCAAAAGTAGTTGATATGATAGAGCTATGAATTTCACAATTTGGTACATTAATTAACGTCACATAGCTGACCAACCTTCGATGTTTTGTGTGTATCTCACAATATAAAAATTCAATTGACCTGAAACCGGTGCCATTTAAGATTAGACTAAAAATGATTTCCATCAAGACTTGAAGAAACCAAAATGGAGTTTAGAATAGGGAGTTATGGCCTTTGAAAGTTGTCACTCGAAATTCTGGATTCATTTCAGCATAGGCTCGGTTTTCTGGAAGTTGCTCACAATATACACAACCAAATGAAGTGAAACTAATTCCATATGACTCTAGACTCAACAAGTATTTCATAGAATATGAAAGCAACCAACTTTGATGAGCGCCTCCTCAAAGTCAAGTTCAAGTCAAAGAACAAAAGAATGAGGATTTTACCTCGAGCCAGAAGTTCCACCTCGAGTCTAAGTGAAGATAGAGAGTTAGACATTTTGAGAGAGGTTTTTACCTCGAGGAAACAAGCGCACCTCGAGTCAGAAGGATCGTTTCTCATAAATCCCAAAGTGTTTTGTTGAACCTGACTCGAGCCAGGATTTTGGTTGCTTCGAGTTTGGGCATAGACTCGAGCCAAGGATATTGTTGCCTCGAGTCAGTCAGTATTGTGTTAAACTTCTCTATGCTTTAAACGATGGATTGAATCAAGCCAACAAGCGTACCTCGAGTCAAAGGCCAACTCGAGAGATTGATGAATTGAGAGGAGTTTTTGACTCGAGCCAACAAGTAGCAACTCGAGTTAACAGAACACACAGTAGCAGCAACATCTCCGAGAATTCAAAAATGACTATTATCAATTGATTTCTACTTGCTATACTTCTCAATACTATTAATCATATTTGTTAGCAAGTTTTAGATGATCAAACGAAGGATTAACATAAGATTATGAAAAGGTGGATGATTATATCAGAAGCTCCAACGGTAATATTCTCCAATGGTCATATATGCTCACAATGGTCATATTCAAACCTGGAAGAATTGCTCAATGCTCTTCATCAACTATAAATAGAGAAGCATTCAAAGATAGAAGATGTTAGAGACAAGAGCTTACAATGTCGAAATGCTAACATTATGAAACCAACGCTTAACTCATATACTCTCTGTTTCACAATGTTTATATAGTTTTCAGTAGAGGGTTTGATGATCGATTATGTCTTCAGTGATTATTATTCATCTAATCTGTGAGAGAGTCTAAACACTTATTTGATTAACTGTTTAGTGATCAAATCTCAAGGTTGTGGAACCTTTGAGTGTGGGTGTATAGTTACAACTTGTAATGGGGAGTGAGTCTTAGTGTGAAACGATCATCCTTAGTACAGAGTGTGTAATTGTATCCTTACAGTGTGTAAGGGGGAGTATCTCGGTAAGAGATTGTACAGGCTGCACAAGTGCCCGACTAAACTTGTGAGGTTGTAAAGACTTTTTTCTTGTGCCCGGTTAAACAAGGAGATAGTGGATTGAAAAACTCAAGTGGAGTTTGGGGACTAGAAGTGGGTCAAGGATTGGATCGAACCAGTATAAATCTCAGTTTTCATATTCTCTTCCTTAAACTCTTACATTTCCAGCATATATGTTTGAATAACTGACTATTACTTTATAAATTATTTCTGTCATTCGAACTACTTTCAGTAAGTTGCGAAAAGATTTTCAAAATTATCTAAAGTTTTATCAGACACCCAATTCACCCCCCCTCTTGGGTGACAGCCAAGTCTAACATGTTCCACCCACTCTTTTGAAAATACAAGATAGATAATTAACAAAGAAATTGTCTCTATAACAAATGATGCATAGGCAATTGTCTTTGTCATTATATAACAATGAATCTAGGAGCCATGGCCCTACCATTTTTATTTCTTTAATTTGGGAATAATCAACTAATAATGAATTGGTATAATCTCATCTCCAAATTGTATATAAGTTTTTTTTGAATTCACACAAAAGACGAAAAAAAGTATAAAATGGATAAAGGTAGAATTGTCCACCCTCCTAAACCAAATAAGATAATGTTAAAATCCCTCCCTTCTTGGCTGTGCTAGCTTAATCAGAGGTGAGCCTTGGGTGCAGCTGCATTAAATACTCCGTTGGAAAATCTTTGCACCCTTTTGGCGCCACCTATAGCTGAGACTGGATTAGTCAGAATCCAACGTGTTTTCAGATATTGGGTGCAAATGTAACAAAAAAGAAATCTCCTTTACCCTTCCCATCCTTCCATTATCTTCTGATTTGAAATATTGTTGTTGCTAAATTGTGTCTATTTTCATGGATGAGTTACTTGTAAGTCTTCGATGCTTGTCTTTGGCTTGTTGAAAATACACAAAGTAAGTAGGTCTCTGAAAAAATAAGCCATCTTAAATTTTTCCTTAGATGTATTGTTTTATGCAATTTAATCTTAACATATCTCTGGGGGGTTGACAAGTTGGCACATATGTTGAGTTACAAATTCTGAGGATTAACTTGTGTAGAACAATAGATCGAATGAATAAAATGATAGGAGTTATATTTGTGGCTAAATTGTGAATTTACTCAATATCAAAGTTCTTCCCTTTGAATAATGTGTGGCTTCATAGTTTTACGCCAGGATGAATCTTGTGCATAGAGTGGTGTCATTGTTTGTCAAATTTTGTCTTGCTTTCCTATTTCCTATAAACATTTTAGACATAAGCCATTAGATTCTTTTTTTCTTAACAATAACACAGTAGGATTTGAAGTCGAGTGGGGAAATTGGATTTATTTAATGTTATCATTTTGCTTGATTGTTACTTTATACGGTTTATCTGCCATGGTTGATTGAAGATGGGATTTATATTCTGAGTGACATTAAGCACAATATGGTTTTTAACAGAAATAATTTGGCACCATTTTCCTAGATGCTACTAAAGCTGTCTGCATGATTGGACAGAGCTTTGTGTTGAAATTAATGGGAAGGATAGGACATGCTCTTCTTACTGCAAAGCCAAGATGTTTGTTCTCCCTTTCTTATGGACCTTGCGAACTGCACCCATTCATAAAAAGATTCCACATTCATATGGGCAAATCCTTCTTTTCATTCTCTGTTTTCCTAGAGAAAAGAGACCAAATTGCCATTTGCATGCACTTTTGTTTTCTGCAGATTTGAAATCATTTTCTCTTGGTAATCAAATCCATTCTCATGTCACCAAGTGGGGATTTTCTAATGACATTTTCTCACAGAATAATTAGATTAAGATGTATTTTAAAGTTGGAGTTTCGTCCTATGGCTGTAAGGTGTTTGAGGAGATGGCTGAAAAGAATCTGGTGTCATGGACTATAGTGATTTCAGGTGCAATTCAAAATAGTAATTTTGAATTAGGTTTAAACACATATTTTGCAATGTTGCGAGTTGGGTTGAGGCCAAATGAGTTTACTCTTGGCTGTGTGATGAAGGCATGTGCTACTATAGGAGTGCATACTCTTGTTATAGCTATTCACTGTTCTGCTTTGAAAATTGGGTTGGAGCAGAACCCATTTTGATATGATTCCCGAAAGAAAAGGATGATTGGATCAACTAGGAATGGAATTTCGCACCGAAAATTTGGCCTCCAACACGTTCGGATAAGAACAGAACGTATCTCACGCTACAGACGTTGGATTTTAGCGATTCCAAAACGAGGAGAAAGATGGCTTTCCGAAACGCGACTTTGGCTCAAGAAACACCGAAAACGGACAACGGAATCCGGAGATACGAAACCGAGAAATATAGAACGAAAACTGAAGTTTATAGATTAAAGGAAGGCGCCACAATTCCAAAGAATTGATAAGCCCAAGAACGCCACAAGGATCGATGCCCTTGATAAGTTCAGAGATTCTCAAAAGAACCCTAGAGAAGCTAGTCTCTCACCAAAAAGGTTAACTCTTAATTCTGCCGTCCCTCAAAAAGGCTATGGTGTTCCCTTATATAGTGGACAACATCCATATTGAGTTTAACCTAATTATGCTTACACACAAAGGAAAATAAGATAGCCCAATAAGCTAGCCCAATAAGCCAGCCCAATAAGCCTTATTACAAAAGTTTAACTAAATGCAAGAAGAATAAAACTAAGTGCAGAATTTGGGCCAAGTAAAATGAAGCCTTCATGCATATCCATTGAGGCTTATTCCTCCAAGTTTGTTGCCTTGGTCATGCCGCCTCCTATGTCCTCATCACATTTGTAAGTACATCAATTCTTAAAATGTATGTTGAGTTGAGGGATATTGAATCTGCTGAATTGGTTTTTGATTGCATAAGGGACCTAGATGCTGGTTGTTGGAATGCCATGATTGGAGGATATATCAAATGTAAATATGACTTTAAAGCCTTGCAGTTGCTAACATTGATGCCATATGTAGGTGTGAAAATGGACAAATATACCTATATAAATGCTCTCAAGGGATGTTCAGCTATGGGTGCTTTGCAATGCGTAAAACAAATTCATGTATTTATTATTCAAAGTAAAATAGAATGTATTACTTCAGTAATGAATGCTCTTATGGATGTGTATTTTAAAAACGGTGACAAGGACTCTTCTTTGAGGGTTTTCAATCGGATTCAGGAGAAAGACATCATCTCATGGAATACTGCATTTTCAAGCTTTTCTCAGAAAGGAAATGCAAGAGAACTTGTTTCTTTATATCATAATCTAATGGTAATAGGGGGGAAACCAAATAATGTCACTTTTTCAGTATTGCTTAGGAAATGTGGGCAGCTACCTAATCTCAATCTTAGGTTTCAATTCTATTGTGTTGCCTTATATTTCGGATTATTTAATGAAGTAAGCATCATAAATTCAGCAATCAGTATGTTCTCTAGATGTGGGAAAATGGATATGGCATGCACTGCATTCTACACTGCTCCTTTTATTAACATGAATACTTGGAATGAGTTGATCTCTGGATATATTACAAATGGTTTTTCTGAAGAAGGAATTAGAGTGTTTAATAATCTACGAGAATTGGGTTTTGAAGCAGATGTATACACCTACTCAAACACTCTTGAAGCTTGTTTGTAGATCTGAAAACCAAGAGATTGGCAGACAGCTTCATTGTGACCTCCTTAAATCTGGATTCCATTCTCATGACTATGTTTGTAGTTCATTAATTAAATTTTATACTACCTTTGGGCTATTAGATAATTGCTACAAGTTCTTCAATGGACCTAAGAAGTTAGATTTAGTTTCTTGGGGAACCATGATTTCTTCACTGGCCCACCAAGGCTTTAATCATGAAGCTATGAAATTCTTACAACTGCTTATGAAATCTGGTGAAATGCCTGATGATTTTATTTTGGCCAGCATTTTAGATAGTTGTGCTAGTATTGCTGCTTATCGACAGGTGAAATCTTTTCATGCTTTAGTTATAAAATTGGGTTGTTGTGTGTATCCAGTTGTTGCAACTTGCAAGTGCTCTTATAGATGCCTATGCAAAATGCTCAGACATAGAGAATGCAAGAGTGGCTTTTGAGCTGTCTTTCAAATTGCATGATGTTGTTATATATAATGCCATGATCATGGCTTATACACTCCAAGGCCTTGCTGTTGAAGCTATGAATATCTTTGGGAAGATGAAATCAGCTAATATACATCCTAGCCAAGTCACATTCATCTCGTTGATATCAGCTTGCAGTCATAATGGTCTTATGAATCTTGGTTGCTCTCTGTTTGAATCAATGGGTTTTAATTATCATTTGAGTCCAACTCCTAAAATTTATGGTTGTTTAGTTTATATGCTTTCAAGGAATGGTTACCTTGAAGATGCTAAACTTGTAATAGAAGCAATGCCATTTCCTAGTTGGCCAGCTATTTGGAGAACCTTACTCAGTGGTTGTAGGACATATGAAAATAGAGCACTGGGGGAATGGGCTTCTGGGGGGTTGCTTCAATTATTTCCGGAAAGCAATGCAGGTTATGTACTGTTAGGAAAGGTTTTCTCAGAAAGTGGTAGTTGGGAGGATGCTGCAAGCTTGAGGAAGAAAATGGCTGAGAGAGGTGTTGCAAACAGTGTTGTTAAAACGTAGAGTCTACGTAGAAACGGTAAGGGTGAGCAAAAACGTAAAATCAGAAAACGTAAACGAAACGTAAGAGTTTACTATGTACTACAAAAAAAATAAAATCCAACATATATAAAACTAAAACACACCAATACATTAAGGTCATCACAAATTTAAGTCCAAATACTCAAGGAAATAATTAAGTTCAAACTCAGTCATCATAATACATATTAAAATTTGAGATTTTTGAGGACCAGAATTAATGTCAGAAAAGGCCCTGAATTACTATCAGAGAGGGCCCAAAAACTGAAATCATGTCAGAAAAGGCTCTAAATTAATGTCAGAAAAGGGCCCAAAAATCAAATTCATGTCAGAGGAGGACCAACAATTGCTGACAGAAAAGGGTCTAAAACGGATGAAATTGACAGAGAGGACCCAAGGCGTTAAACTCTGCGTTTTGATTTAATGATTAGGTTTTGCTTCTTCTTTCAAAAGTCCAGCACCCCGATATTGGATGGCGGCGCGAGCGAACGAACAGACAGAACCTGAAAAACGAAAAGCAAACCAGAGAGGAGACCTTCGACTTCTTCTTCTTCTTCTTTCCTTCCGATCGATTCTTCCTTCCCTTTCTTCATCCCTCTCGCCGGCGACACCACTCCCTCCTTCCGTCGCCGGCGAGCTTCTCCGTCAACCACCGTTTAAAACAGGGCTTCGATTTTTATTATTATTAGTAACTCGGTTGAAACGTCGTTTCAGCCGAGTTTAACGAGTTGAAACGGCGTTTCAACCGATTCAACCCAAAATACGATTCAGCCACCGTTTTGACTCGTTTTCTGGTTCAAAAACGTAGAAACGGACGTTTCTACGTTTTTGAACGACGTTTTCACAACAATGGTTGCTAAAGGTCTAGGGTATAGTGATAATTGAATATTTTATACACTTCTTTTTATCTATTGATTAATAATTTAGGACTCTTTAGTTAATAAATAATGTCTTTTATGTTCATTTGGGCTTTGGGCTTTTGATTACATTTTAGCCACTTTTAATAACAAAATTCCAGTTTTACATTGCTTCACTATTTTTATCATAACTCTTGAACAAGACATCGGATTTGCCTCATTTTTGTCTCATATTTCAGATGATTCAGAGAGCTACAATTGTTATGAAGACATAAAGAGCAAATTCGGACAAGAGGGCGGTCAATTTTGGAGCTGAAGTCAAATGTACATATAGTTGGATCGAGACATAAACTGAGTTCACAGATTATGAAGAAGCCAGAGTTGTGTAGGCCATGTCATTGTAGACTTGTGAGAAGGTTGTATAATCCTTCCTGTTTTTTGAAGGAAACTTGTTAATAGTAATGAGGAATTTTTGAAGGTATATGCTATTATAATCATATAGGAAAAGGAGATGGCAAATTATAATGATAGGATATTTATAACTTAAAAGTTGGGGGTAAAAGTGTGACTATATTTAGAAAAATTACATGGATAAGTGGTTAATTAAGTCAATATATGATTAACCTGTTAAGTGCTAGTCTCATTACATCATGATTTATATCATCAATCCTTTTTACATTTGGATTTTGATATGTTGGTCCATTTTATTCTTGAGTTTTAAGCCTTTTAGATTATGTGGGTTGGAATATAACCCATATATTTTGTTCAACCCCTAAAATGGGAAATTGCATATTTGTCAAAGTGACTCAACCAAAATGATTAATTGGTATATTTCTAATACATGATATATCTATGGTAGTAGAGATTTGTGCTTCTATTATCGTAGAACTTTGAGATATCTGACTTTTTCAATATTTATGTTACTGTTTTATCCATCCCTAGATGTCTATTTCTTTGCTATGTATCCTCTTTTCTTTTACCAGTGCTTAGCTATGTATCCTGGTCTATTGAGATTTTGAAAAATTCATTAGAGTGAATGTAGTAGAGTGATGCTTATACAATATCAAATTTACATTGAATTCATTGTTTGGGATTAAAGTGATTGCTTTGTATAGCACTAATAATAATTAACCAATGATCTGATACAGTTATTAGAATTCCAAGGGACAAAGTAGCAATGGGTTCCTATTGCTGTAATTCTATTCCAACTAGATCTCATTTCATTTCATCAGACTTCCTCAGGCAGTTAAAAACTCAACAGCTTCTCGCAGGGTAAATCTCTGCAACTGATATTCATTGTTTGGTTAATTTATTGTCCTTTCACGATATTTGACTTTCTTTATTTTAAGCTATGGACAATTATTGCACTAATAGTAAATTCAGTATTTCGCTCTCATGTTCCATAGTTGTCTCTTGACTAGTATTGATGAATGAAGTTTTGCATGTTTTTTTTAAAGAATATAATACTAATTCCGCCATTTTCAGATTTTATTCTAAGATAATAATCCTTAGGTTTTGCATGACAATGCGTACAAAATTGTTTCATGTCATAAAATTTAAGCTGTGATGCAACATTAACAAATTAAGATTTGGGACACCATATTAAGGGTTAAGGAGCAATTTTACACATGAGCTTTTCCCCCAGGAGCGCCCAGCACCACGAGCTTTTTTCTGGAGCAAAAGTACACACGTGGTTACGTTTTGGGAGCGCCCAGCGCCATGGCAGTTAGTTGACCGTTAGTCAACTGTTAAGTTGGATGGAAATGAACAGTAACTCGGGTGAAATTATACTTTTGCCTTTAGTTTTAAAATAAAATTACCCTTTTGCCCTAAGTTTTTTTTAAAAAAAAAAACTAAAAATACCCCCTCCTTGGTGGGCCCCACCACCCGCCGCCGGTGGTGGTCGGCCGGCGGCGGTGGTCGGCCGCCGCCGACCGCCGGTTGGCCGTCGCCGGCCGGCGGTGGTGGGGCCTGGTGGTGGAAGGGGTATTTTTAGTTTTTTTTAATTTAAAACTAAGAGCAAAAGGGTAATTTTCATTTAAAACTAAGGGCAAAAATATAATTTTCATTTAAAACTAAGGGGCAAAATGGTAATTTTTTTTTCCTACCATCAGCGTCCACGTCAGCATCCACGTCAGCGTCCATGTCAGCGTGTCAGTCCAAATAAGCGCCACGTCACGCCACATCAGCGTTTCATCCAAGTTAACGGTTGACTAACGGTCAACTAACTGCCGTGGTACTGGGCGCTCCTAAAACGTAACCACGTGTGTACTTTTGCTCCAGAAAAAAGCTCGTGGTGCTGAGCACTCCTGGGGGAAAAACTCATATGTAAAATTGCTCCTTAACGCCCATATTAATCCTTAATTTCTTGAAAAAAGAAGGTTTGATGTTTCTCCAAGATCGACAAAAGTTACTGCATTTTATGGCTTGAAGACCCCTCCCTATAAACTTGTAAGTGAATAATCACATAATTATTCATATCATGTTTGTGCATGTGCACATGTAAAAATAGTTTTATTGTGCTGGCACATGCATTAGACCGCAATGAGCATATGAAAGAAATAATTGCAAAGTGCTTTCATTTTAAACATCAATGTTCTTATAGAATAAGACAAAGAGTTACTGGTAGTTTACCCAAAACAGGCGTGTCTTTTTTTTTTTTTGGTTTGAAAATTATTATTTTAGATAAATATTCCCAACTTTCTCTCTGCTTATTTTTTGTCACTCTTCTATGCATTATCTCTCTACTTACATTCCACTGTTTTTCCCCTCATTCTGAACATCAAATCTTAATCAACTTGCATGACATTTCTCTCTTTTTTTTTTTCACCACCACAGTGATATTTTGAAATATGATTTGTTTAGGTAAGGTGTTTTTATGTTTAGGTTATGGTTTTGATTTTGGTTCAGTTTGTTCATGTTCACTTTTCTTTCTTTCTTTCTATTTAGTTCTAATTTTTGCTGCCTTTTAGGTATTTGGGTGATACTAATTAGTAAAAACTTAGATGTGACCTAACTCGCATATTATCTGTTGGGATCCGTACACACAACGGAATTAAAAACTTACGAATCCCATTGGAGAATCCATCAACGGCGTTTAAATCAAGGTTAAAAGAATCTGAATCGTACCTATGCCGCACTATTTGGACTGGTGGGCTACCTTCTCGATCAGCAGAAGTCGACTCTTCGAATCGTCTTCCTCTACCGGTATGCATACGAATAACCTCGAACACAGACGGCAGCGTGCTAGCGCCTTCAGTATTCTCGCGTCTCTCTATATTCTCTCTAGGGTTTCTTGCGGCTTTCTCATACGCTTGACAAAAGTCCCGTAGGTTTTTCTAAACCCGGTAGGCGTATTATATTCAAAATTAATCCTCATTAATTTTGAAATTCGAATTTTGAATCTGGATTAAAAAAAATATATTAATTAAATCTATCTGATAGATCTAATCTAATTTATTTATTTAATCCAAATTGAAAGCCTTCTGATTTAATTTATCTCTATAAATTAAATCCGAGAAATGATATCTTTCTATTTAATTAATCTAAAATACTATATCTCAATTTAAATTAACTAAAATATATGATATCTTTATTCGAAAATTAAATCTGAGATACAATATCTCTATTTGTTTTAGATATTTAATTCATCAAATAAATTAAATACAAACAAATATTATATAATAATATTATAATCTTTATTCAATAATATTATTATATTAATTTCGAATTTAATATATATATATATATATATATATATATATATATTTATTTATTTATTTATTTATTTATTTATTCATTTATTTATTTATTTATTTATTTACATCCTAGACAAAATACATTATTCATTAAATCTTAGACATATCTAAGATTCAATGAATCTGGATACTTTTACTCGTGTTGAGCTATTCTTGTGTGCGACCCTGCAGGCCCACATGAGATTGGCAGCGAGCCAATACTGCACCAGCCCACAAGTCGCAAGCGGCCTCTAGCAAGACATTGCGACTACCCAATTCATATAGGGATCATTGATACGATACAACCTATTGTACAACCATGTCACATTCCCTTTGTCACGCGATAATTTAGTCAAGGATGAGGCATGGATAATGTCAACTTCCTGTTCTTGACCATTACTTTCTCGATTCCTGAGTAGTCTAACAATTGAAATGGAAACTCCTTTCCATCGTAGTATTGCCATACATTTCTCAGACTCACTCATCGAGGGGCCCAGTATTATCTCTCTACAAATGTGAGGGACAAATTCCATCTTGACCATTCACATTCCTCTGCATGAAAACCATTGATCCCATCATAGCCTTTATCATCACCCGGTCAAAGGTGACTTTTGACTAAGTCAAAGATCAGCGACTCATCATGTAGGAATCCATGAAGATCTTAAGTCAACGGGCGTTATGACGCGGTTATACATGAGAAAAGCTTATGACTTAATCCATGCAGCTTTCTCATAGTGGGTCGTTCTAGCACCTTGTACTCTTACAAGTTCCTATGACTTTGACTCGTATCTCCATACTCATCAAAGTCATACTGGTCTTATTTCATCTTCGCTCCCGTGCAGATGACCGACCAGGGACATTTAGGATAATCTATAAGATATATCCAAGGATCAGTTATCACTATACACATGCAAATGAAATGAAAACTGAAGGAGAATACTTTAAATAACATTAACGTTTAAAGTACATGACTTGTGTAACGTCCTTCCATTTTACTTAACATAATTACTAATTAAGAGTTGATCAACAACTAAGTAATGCTTCATTACTTGCCAAAACATACAAAAATAAATCAGAGTATGCAGAATGAGCCCTAACGTGGCAATATACAATCATCCAACATCAACCACAAAGACAGAAGCACTACTTTTAGTAGAGTAGTCTAAGCTTCCGAGGTCTTCCCAGATGGACCCGCATGAGAACTATCACCTGAAAAATGTGGTAACCATCAATCCAACTTATTACGAATACTAATACATGCTAGTGAGGTGCCAAGTGGAACAATTTATATAACAAAGTATTAAAAAATAATTCACTAATATACTCGACACAAATTTTCATGTCAAAAATTATGTATCAAAATTATGTATCACAGTTTTCATTAACACAATTCCCAATATGCTTCCCACCAATCCAACCGAACCGCCTTATTTCCTCAGACTAGACCCATGGGCTAAGTTACATCCATGTTACTGGTTACTCAAAAGCTCACTGGTCATGTGATGAGATTCGACCAAAATCTTCACAGCACATGTCCCAGACCATGGGTCTTTTCCCCTCATTGAACTAGCGGGGTGTCGTAAGCCCTCATTGAACTAGTGGGCTAGTCTCTCATTGAACAGGTGGGACAATAACAAGCCAACCATCGTGCACCAATGGAGGCCTCACCACGTGGTGGAATAAACTACTCCATCTCTTCCCAATTCAACCCTTTCCATAATTAGCATAATAAATAACTCAACAGGAAATTTTCCAAGATACATAAATAAATATATGTATATATTTCACAATTCAAATCATAAGGTTCCACAAGGAAATTTCTATTAAAATATTCAAAATCATTTCACAAAATACTCACAAACAACATACTAATACACATAACAAGTGGAAAGTGGTTACCCCTCGCCGAAGCTAACTATTATCACACTGCTCCTAATCCAAGAGCTGAAACACACGCCAAAAAAATCAATCTACCACAACCAATTTACCAACAATTAATAACTCTTCTAAAACTCTACATAAAATTATAACTTATAATTTCATAAAAAAATACAAATTTTAATAAAAAATTTGGAATGATTGACGTGGGCAAATTATGACTGAAAAATCAGTGAGACCCATTGTAATTATTAATTCTCCTTTCCATTTATTACTAATTAATAATACCCTTTTCTATTTATTATTAATTAAATATTTCCTTTATTATTTATTAATAATCCCTTTTTCTATTTATTATTTATTCCTCATTAAATAATGACAATATCTATTTATTTTTAATTATTTATTCTATTTTATTACCTATTCCTTTTTCCTAATAATAATAACATTTATTTACTTTATTATTATTATTATTATTTTCATACAATTAATTTAAACTCCCACGTGCATATGCTTCCTAACCACAACTTTATATATATATATATATATATATATATATATATATATATATATATATATATATATATATATATATATATATATATATATATATATATATATATATATATAAGCAGTAGCGTTTTATGCATTATGGAAACAATTAGCTTTTGGTTCATTATGCAGCCGCGCGCGCGCGTGTGTAATATATACACACACACATAACACCACCAGCTTCCTTTTGGTCCAAAATCAGCGAATATATATATTTATTTATTTTTATGAAAGCACATTTTCCCCCTCATGATTTCCACGTACAGTGACATATGCAGCAAGGTCATATGGATAGATAGCAACGTCTTCCTTCTCCCTTTACATATATAGCTTTATATATTTATAAGATGCCAAGTTTTTATATCAGATCACTCTTTCTATCAACTATATGTTCAGTGATATATTTCTATATAAAACAAGCTTTTTCCTTATCACTTCCTATCTGCAGCAACGTGTGTGTGTTCCAATAGCAAAACCATATTTCTTCTTTTTCTTCTATGTGCGGTAACTATACTTATATATCTATATATTATGAGCACAGTGAAACCTAAGCTCAAAAACTCATACACACACAGTGGCAGAGCCACACTTGTTTTTGTGGGGTCAAGTGCACCCACAAAATTTGAGATATATATTATTTAGCTGTAAAATATTAACTTAAATGATCCGTAGCTCAATGGTAAATCATTTGATTGTGGCTCAAGGGGGTCTGGTTCGATTCCTGTTGGGCCCCTTCTTCTCTTTTCTTATTCTTTCCCCATTTTTCCTTCTCTTTTCTTATTCTTTCCCCATTTTTCCTCATTTCAACGCACGACATTCATCTTCCTCTAAGGTCCTTAATTAATTTTCATTCTTTTACTAAAAAATAGAATATCGATATGAAAAACACAAGTAGCAGCAGTAGTTTTATATGTGATTACAAAACAATATTAAAAGAAAGAACGATTAATCATATGAGACAATCATATATAATTTCACCCTTAATTATAAATAAATCCTAAAAGTAAAAATTAGGATATTACAAAAGTCGTTGAGCTCATAGGGGTATTAGCTCTGTTGTAGTGATTCGTTCCATATTTCTTAAGAAGCTTTAGTAGGTATTTGGTTTGGAAAATAAATATTTAATTATTCTTTTGCTTGATTCGATGTTCTCAGAATAAATTTAATTATCCTATCGTAGACATTTCAAACTCACCTTATATGATATTAGAGAACTCTTGATAAACTTATGTTGAGCGTGATATGTTTAATAAGATTGATGATGAAGATATAATACAATATTTTCAAGAAATGAAGAATCGAAGAATGCTTTTGTAATCGTTCTGTTGTAATAGCTTAGTTGACTATTGATTATTATTTTTCTATATTAAGTTTTCTTTTCTTGTTTATATTCATTTGATTTTTAATGCATTTAAAATTTTCATTGAAAAAAAAATTTCCGGGGCGTTGCCCCCGAACCCCCAAATTCCCTCACTAATTGTGCACCCATAAATATAAAAACTTGGCTCCGCCACTGCACACACACATACTACCCAGCACCCCCACTGTTATGAATATTCATTTAACAAGGAAACCACATGGCTTGGTCCCTACTATTCTATACCATTAGCTTTGGGTTGGGAAGTCCCGAAAATCAAGAGAAAAAGGGACACCCGAAGACTCACCTCCAGTTTTCGGTTGCACGGAGTGATCTTTGCCCAAACGGACACCCCTGTTTCTAACACGTTTTGGCGAGAGGAAAAATGGTTTCGATTTTGAAGCTCTCTCTCTCTCTCTCTCTCTTTCACGGTTTCAAAGTCCTTCTCTTCTCCGTTCTCAGCCTCAACCCTTTGCTCTCTTCTCCAAACGAATGTGAAACGAGGAGGGAATATATAGACATGGCACGGTTTGACCGAGAAGAAATATCCAACGGGTTTCTTTTTTTTTGGTCTTTGGGCTCGATGAGATTTCTTTGAGAGAAGGAGTATGGTGCCATTGGTATTCTTGTTCTTGTGTGTTCTCGGTGATTAGCCGGAAGTAATTAATGAGTTACGCTCCATTGTGTTTTACGTGATCTGCTTTTACGTGTTGCAATGGAGATAATAGATTAAATGGTGGTAATGATTCGGCCTTGGGTCATATGTGGGCTGGTTAAAGTAAATGAATTGGTTTGTTGTGTCATCCATTGTTATCACGTATTGGGCCAAGGGAGTTTAATGGGTTGAAGTATTTGGGCTGAAACAAATTAATGCATCATGGGCTTGTTTTAGGAATATATATATACTGTACGACCACTGAAAATTGACCCACTTGATTCTTTTTAAGACTCTTATTTACAATTAAGTCCTTTTGTGTATTTTATTGCAATTATTGGATAAATACTAGAAATAAATCTTGAATTCCTTGTAAGGATACGGGTGGAAAAAAGGCTTTTAAGACCGGACAAAAGAGGTATCGTAAGAACGGACCCACGTCAGGTCTTGTTCCAGGCGGTATTAAAAGTCTCCCTATTAAGACCGGACTTGTAACCGGTCTTAAAGAGTTTCTTTTAGACCGGACATTTTAAACCTTCGGTCTTAAAAGTCGTACTAAATAGATCTGAAATATTTTTTGTTCGGTCCTAAAACTCAAACTTTAAGTCCGGACAAAACTCGACCGCTCCTAAAAGATCCAAATATTAAGACCGGACAAATATAAATCCGGTCCAAGAAATAGTAGATTCTAAGACCAGACGACTAATTACCCGGTCTTAAAAGACTTACTTTCAAGACCGGATGTTATATACATCTGGTCTTAAAAGTTTAACTTTTAGACCGGACTTATAAATGGACCGGTCTTAAAAGACCAACCTTTAAGACCGGCTTGATACCTTTAAGAGCGGTCATAGAAATACATCCGGTCTTAACATTTGAACATTTAAGACCGTCTTATTTATTTGCGGTCTAAATTTTCCCAAATTTTTTCCCTGTTTTGTTCTTCCTGATCATATATATATACACAAATCCACCATCCAAACAGCACATAAAAGTCGATATACTTTAAGCTACAAGCTATGAACATGAATAAATTGAATTGGGAAAAAGAATACAAATATTATCCACCATGAGTTATGTGGCCTCTTAAGTCTACAACAACTAAAGTAATTTATACAATAAGCTAAGATAACTAATTACAATCACAATGAGTTACAAATACAGCACGTAAATCAACATACCAGTAGTCCAATATATTATTCACCATGCCTTCATCTGATTCCCACCCAACAACGTAACATGCATCCTCTTTTATAACATG
Source organism: Acacia pycnantha (assembly GCA_025563575.1). Lineage (NCBI taxonomy): Eukaryota > Viridiplantae > Streptophyta > Magnoliopsida > Fabales > Fabaceae > Acacia > Acacia pycnantha. The sequence continues at coordinate 320,085 of JAMWYP010000001.1, forward strand.
CCCCTTTGAATCGGATCCTGCCACAAAAACAAAACAAGAACAAATTCATAGTCAATGATGACATTGTTTAATTAAGAACATAGAAGGAATATAATATAGTTAAAACCTTAAAGTTTTCTAAGAATCCTGCATATGCATATTACCTTATGAATTGACTCTTTTATAAAGTGATATCCTCCCATATCCCTTCTTGATGATCATTTCTTATGCCGGGTTCATTATCCGCTTCATCTTCTTCATTCATGTCCGGTAGACCCCTTGAAAAAGGAGTACTCTCGGGAAGACCATAATTTGAATGACTTTCCTCATCAATATCAATGACCCTCTTTCCTTGGAGAGCTACGGACCACATTTTATTTTCTTGATCGGTGATATAGAACACTTGTTTCGCATGGTCGCCATAATAAAATGTTCATCTCCAAAACTTCTACTATTGACATCGACTAAAATAAATCCTAGCCGATCGATCTGAACACCATTATTGACATTAACCCACTTGCATTTGAAGATGAGAAATCTAATTTTGACATAGTCCACCTTCCAAATCTCTTCAATAACCCCATAATATGGCATGACTGCCAATTTAGGCCTCTTGTCTTTCGAACCGGAGAAGTGCATAGATTCACCTCTAACATAACACCACCTGCTCGGACTGTGCTCCTATCATCTAGGGACTTCGTGTAAAATGTATAACCATTGATCACATACGAATTTCAACTTATGACATCAACCTCAGGACCACGTGCTAACCATTTCATTGTATCAGAAACACATTCGGATCCCTCGACCTTTTGTTTGAACCATTTTGCAAAAGTTCTGTTATGCTCCCTAATCAACCTTTGTTCGGTCATTCGATGGTTTTCTTTCCTTACAGCTTCTTTATGTGCAGATATGTTTGCTTGAACTTTATCAACATTATTCAAGATGTATAAGTGGACTTGTGACAATTCATCAGGATCCACACTCTTTACTGAAGCCTCTCGTCTACCCCCTTCAGCATGCTGACGTTTTGGAAGCCCAATATGTCTTACTTTGGCCAAATAATTTTGACAGAATTCCATGGCCTCTTCAGAAACATATTTCGAACAATTGATGCTTCGGCGGTACGCGTTCTTCACATACCCTTTTAAGAATTTCATAGATCTTTCAATAGGGTACATCCACCGTAAATGGATAGGGCCACACAACTTTATCTCCCTCACTAGATGAACAATTAGATGAACCATGATGTCAAAAAATGTAGGAACAAAAAGCTTCTCCAGCTGGCACAAGATAAGATATCTTTCATTTTCCAATTCATCCAACTTTTCAATCTCGAAGACTTTACTACAAACCACATTGAAGAAGAAACAAAGTCTAGTCAAAACGACCCGAAGATCATATTCGGCGATGCCTCGAATAGCTACTGGGAGTAGCTGTTGCATCAAGACATGACAATCATGAGACTTTTGGCCTACTAATTTCAAGTCATTCATCGAGACAAGCCTCTTAAAATTTGAAGAATACCCTGAGGGAACTTTTGTGCCATGTAAACACTCACAAAAGCTTCGTTTCTCATCCTTAGACAAAGTATGAGAAGCCGGGGGACAATAAGTTCTCTTCCCATATGGCCTTGGATGTAAGTCTTCGCGTAAACCCATTGCTTGCGAATCCAATCTTGCCTTCACACCATACTTCGAACTACTTTGTATGTTGAGAAGCGTGCCAACAATACTATCACATACGTTATTCTCCACATGCATGACATCAATACAGTGTCTCACATCAAGATTGCGCCAATATGGAAGATGGAAGAATACAGATCTCTTCTTCCATATATTTGTTTCTTTTCTACTCTTTCCAGTCTTACCGAAAATGACACTGATATTTTTAACATTTTCATACACTTGCTCCCCAGTCAATGCCACCGGAGCTTCTTCATACTCTTGGCCACCAGAAAAGGCCTTCTTTAATCGACGATATGGGTGGCCCCGTCTAAGAAATCTCCTATGTCCAAGATACACCGTCTTTCTTCCATGTTGAAGTTGATGGTAGGGTGTGCCTTCTTCAATAACCAGACATGATTTATGGCCTTTTACACAATACCCTGACAAGTTCCCATATGCTGGTAAGTCGTTTATAGTACAAAATATCATGGCTCTCATTTTAAAGACCTCCTTCTTAAAAGAGTCAAAAACATCGACACCTTCTTCCCACAACTCCTTCAAGTCTTCGATCAAGGGCTCAAGGTAACCATCTATGTCATTTCTGGGTTGTTTTGGTCCCGAAATCAACATAGACAGCATGATGTACTTTCGTTTCATGCATAACATAGGAGATAAGTTGTAAACAATCGGAGTACAGGCCATGAGCTATGTATGCCGCTAAGGCTTCCATAGGGATTCATGCCATCCGTGCTAAGGGCAAGCCCGAGGTTCCTAGGTTCTTCGCCGAAGTTCGGAAATAATTGATCGATCTTCTTCCATTGAGAAGAATCGGCCGGATGTCGAAGCCGTCCATCCGAAATCCTCTCATCTACATGCCACCTCGATTTTTGCATCATTTTCATTCGCAAACAACCGCTTGAACCTTGGTATGATTGGATGATACCACAACACTTTTGCAGGCCCCTTATCTGACTTGTACCGTGGGGTTTCACATATCGGACAACTCTGCTTCTCTTCAAACTCTTTTCTATACAATACACAATCATCCGGGCATGCATGGATCTTTTTGTACTCCAACCCAGTGGACAAGGTATTTTCTTAGCATCATAGTAGCGATGTGGCAAAATATTATCTGCATCACTGCACATATTACCATATGCATGTGATCGCTCAAAAGCCTCTTCTCCTACATCACGGATAATGTCCTCTATGCGATCATCCATATCCGTGTCATTATCATCAAAGGCCACTTCCCCATGTTTTTTCCCACTTGGCACTTTTTCACCATGCCATACCCATACTGTACAAGTCTTACAAAATCCGTGACAAATTAAATGTGTGTGTATAACTTCAGGACTTAGTCGACTCTCATTCAAACATTCTACATAAGGGCAATAAAACTTCCCCTATCATCATGGACATTTTGTTTAGAAAATTCTATAAATTCCCTCACCCCATTCTGATATTCAACACTCGTTCGTAAAGCATTTATCCAACTGTGATCCATAGTAGAATTTCCTATATATAGACGGAAATAAGAAAATCATACATAATCCGAAAAAATTGAAACTTGCATATAAAATAAGCCAACTCCAAATGCAAATATATGCTCAAAGAATCACTTTTACAGAGGAACTTGCCCATTAAATGCATAACAAAGAATCACTTTTGGTCATAAATGCATCACAGTGAATCCAAGAACCAAAATAAATGCAAGACGAGGACATTAAATGCATGAGATGAAGGCCTTGTGGACTCACCTGTAGCATATAAATTCAAATGCGTTTGCTGAGTCTTACTTCTCCGGCCACGAACGTTGATGTTGCAGACAAGACAACAAGAGTAACCTAAAATCACTTGTTGGTCATTTGGGTAGGTCTAAAGTGCAAATATAATCTTCAAAAAACAATATTCGTCAACAACAGAGAATACCCATAAGAACATTTCATCGATTTCGTTAAACCCATGAAAAACCAAGATCGATAAGCTGGAAAATAATAAATTTATATAATCGAAACACCTCTTACAGCTTCGTCTATAGACGTTTAGCTAAGGAACCAGAGAGTGATTGTCGAGATGAGTATTCACTTTCAGCGCGACAAGAGATATTCAGAGAGGGAAATTTAATTTTCCGCGAGACAAAGATACCTTATTTAGCTTTTTGGATTTTATTAATACCAGTTGATTATTAAATGTCCGGTCCTAAAGATACAACTAACATTAAGACCGTAGTTTTAAAAGTATCCGGTCCTAAATTTTTATTAGTCATTTAAGTTTTAAGACCGGAGGTTTATAAAACATCCGGTCCTAAAATTCAAATACTCTTTAGATCCGTTACTTATAAAATGTCCGATCTTAATGGCCTTGGTGATTGCAGCAGTAACAGGATCAATAAAATAAAGGATTTTTTTTTGGACAAAAAAATAAAGGAAAATTGGAGAATAAGCTTATTTAATTAATTACTAGAGAACAACCAAAAAATTCATACAGAGTTCTTAATGTGTCTTACATTACTTCAGAATATGCATACACAAGAAAAAAAACAAAAGAAAAACAAGCTGAATAATATCATCCACAAGAATCTGACTGAACAACCTCGGTGATTTCGGTGTGAAGAGCATTAATTTCCCGTCGGAGATCAGCAAGTTCTTGTCTTATTTGCTCCACCCGCAATATTAATGGATCATTACAGGAAAGTGGAGTGGGGTCAGAGGTAGGCGCGATGGGCCAACAGGTTGGAGAAGGGGAGCACGAACCTCTGCATGCTGTGAAGGCTGGAGGGGGCTGTCAATCTCTTCACTTTGAAGAAGATGGATGAACTCAGCAAGGACAGGGTCGCCAGAAGGATTGGGGGGTGCGGCATGCACAATCTCTTCATCATCCAAAGAAATAACAATGGGTCCAACGACCCGAGACTCTTCGGCCACAATAGGACGCACTCTCGCTGGAGAAGGCACACCGTATAACGATCTAACCATGTCACGAGCTTGAGGTGTAAGAGTACCCCTACGAGGAGTTTGCTTGTATCTAACCATTGTTTGAGGCTTTGAGCAGTTGGAGCAGAGAGCTAGGTAGTGAGGAGTTAACAAGGACAAAGAGGTAGTGTGTGGAGTTAATAAGGACAGAGAGCAGTAGAGATAAACAAGCTAAACGTGGTACTCGACGCCAATGACGTTGAGTACCATACCTCTGATGACGACGTCTCTGACCCTTCCCTCCCCTCCGACAACGATGGGGAGGATTAGAAATATTTATGTTTTTTTGTACTACTCGTCGCCTCACAAGGCAAAGAAAAATATAAATAAAATAAAATTTTTAGATCCCAATCGCTTTCCTTGTACTTGTCTTTATCTTGATGTTGTTTTCTTTTTCCCGACAAAAAGGAAACAAACAAAACATTGTCCTCTTCGTGGTGATCAACATTAAAAACTTGCAGAATATAGTTAACAGTTAGGACCATACAAAACAAAAATAAAAATCATTGTTTACCTTATTCGAATAAAAACAAACAGAGTGACGATTCTTCTCAAGTTTGGACCATTGTTGTCGTCGATTTGACTTCCCCTAGTGTGAACATTTTCAGTGTCCTTTTCGTTATCTTCTTTCTTTTTCCGACAAAAATAAAATGGACAAGGAAAAGGGACACCGATGATGATCTTCACATCCAGGTGAAGTAAAAACGAGGACAACGAAGCACAAAGCTTGAGAAGAACGCCAGAAACTCGGTTGTCTTGAACCCTAATGATTTGTCTGAAAACCGAGTATCAACTCTATTTAAATGAAGACTATTAGGACCGGACATATAACAAAACCACGGTCCTAAATGTTAAGCCATATTTTAAAAAATAAACGAAAATTTGAAGATAGGAGCGGACAATTAACAAATCTACGGTCCTAAAAGTTTCGGCAATATTAAAATAAACGAATACTTTTAAGACCTGACTCCTAACAAATACACGGTCCTAAAAGTCTAGCCATATTCTTTGGAATTTTACGAAGACTTTTAGGACCTGATATTAATTAAATATACGGTCCTAAAAGTCTACCCATATTTTAGGACCGGATATTTGACAAATATACGGTCTTAAAATGGACGAAGACCTTTAGGACTGGACTTTTAACAAATATACGGTCCTAAAAGTCACGAATAAATTTCAGAGTCTCTTATGGCTCATTTACAACATCCGCCTGTACCTCAAATTTCAAGCACTAAATAGCTTTATCCACCATCCCATTCATTCAGAAACCCAAAATGGACACACACAAATTGTTCGAAAAAATAAACAAATTTATTATTGAATTACATTGCGTTATATTTACAAATGAATGAATTAGTCGAAAAAATAAAGAAATGTATGTACAGAAGGCTGTTGTTGCTACAACATATATTATTTACAAATGAATTAATTTAGGACATTAATTATTTTCCTGACTTAGCTTTTCTAAGACCTGTTTATATAGATATTCACAAAACACATCACGTATGTGCTCCACTTCATCATCAGAAAATGGCTTTGCACAGGCAAACCTCTGTAACATCAAAGACAGAAACAAAAATAACATATTATACGTGCATATTTCATATGTAACATTAAGCCATCAGTGACTGAATTCAGCCATAACATTTTACCTTTGTAGAGAATTTAGTCCTTCCCTCCATCACAATATCATATATGTGTTTCATGACGTACGGGCCACATAAGTTCGATTCTGGCGGTTGCCGACGGGTCTAAAAATAACAATAAATATATATAAGAGCATATATAGCTTACTGACCAAGTTCACAAGGCAGTTATGCCAGTGTCCAAATATGTACTAACCTTTGGTTGGAACCATTTAGGATCTTTGAGCTCATACCCATGCTTTTTGTTTACCTCCATTTGGAAGGTCCTCATGACACTATCATCAAAATCACAAATTTATCATTAATATTCACTGAAAATTCACAGTAGAGATTTCAGACAAGACAATCAAAATGACATGCTTACTTGTTGATGATCTGCTTCAACGTAGGCACTGGATCGCCGTGAATGGAGCATAAGAAGATAACATAATGACTGGGCACAAGAATCCAAAATCATCGATTCTTCCATGTTGAACCAGTTTCTCATGCATGCACCTACAAGAATGACATCGATCAGGGAATTAGTATATATGTATGTGTGTCTAAACGAGGTATTTAAATTATGTAATCAAGGAAGAAGATACTTACTTCATAAACATTTGAACAATTCCACTAGTAACCTGCTGTCCAGGAAGCAGTATGGACTCTACATCGACATTATCAACCAAAAGCGGTTGAGGATCAGCGAGGCCTACAACTTCATTGACAGGCCACGATTTATCTTTAAACCATCTGTTGGCTACCAAATCGGATATTTTTTCCTTGGCCGTCAAGTTAGCAGTAGGGGATGGAACTTGAGGAGGGGATGGAGATTGAGGAGGGGGAAGCTTGATGAGGGGGTGGAGCTTGAGGAGGGGATGGAGCTTGACGAGGAGTAGAGACATCTACAAGCTTCACTGGCCAAGAGATGAAGGTTCCCTTGACATCACTCACAATCTTCAGCTCATCAGTTGGGAGAGGAACAGGTGCATCAAATATCACCTCTTCAACTGACACTTTGACTTCATCATCATCCATTTGTTGGTGGTGTACAGTTGATCCCAAGTTGTGGACAGTCCCTTTAGCAACCAATTGTCTATGACTATCACGATCCTCCACATACAGATGACAAGGTTGCTCTGACTGTCCAACAATGCAGCTCCCTCTAGTGCTCTGCTGCTGCATAGGTGCAACTGAAGGTGTCAAGGGATCCACAATGGTCTCTGGCCGAGAGCTCAGGAGAAACTTCATTTTCTCCATCTCCTCCTTCATCTTGCTCATCTCAGATTGAAACATTGCCCTCAATGTAACTTTTTTGGCCGCTGATTCCTCATTTAATTTGGAAACCGTCTGATCCATCTCCTCCTGGGTAACCACACTTTGTCTGTGGCGTTTGGCTTTACCAAAGTATTGCTTTAGGCCTACCCGTCCTCCAATCCCCCTTACACGCCCCGAGTGATCTGGTTTTTCGGTCGCAACGGTCAGAACATCATTCCTCCAGTCTGACGCAAAAGATCCCTCTGCCTCTTTCTTTTTAAGATCTTCCTTTAAGATACAGATAACGAGAACCTTATTAATGAAACATGTTTAGTAAGTAAAAAATAACAATATCGATACTTACAATTCGTTCAGCAACTACACGAGTTTGTTCACTCGTGTAGGCGCCGCTTGGCTTTTGCCGAATATACAACCACAACTCCTCGCGACGTATTGGAGATGGCGGCTGGTCAACTACCGCAGAAGGATTGGATTCAGCTTCATCTTCCAATCTCTTCCGCTTGGCTGCCATCAAATCTTTTTCGGCCTTTTCATATCCGCCGCGAGAAGCCCTGTGTGGGCAATCATTCTTTCTCCCGATCTCTTGGTATTTTTCCCTTCTTTTCTGTGAATCAGGATTGAAAACAACTATCAATTATGAATTCCAGCCATGTCACTAACAGAAATTAGAGAACTTCTGCTTGATATGAACGTCAAACATTAGTCAAATTCACTTCATCAAGATTCAACATTTTACTTAAGGAAGATGTAGCATTGTAGAAGAAATTGGGAGAACCAAAGGAAAGGGAGTTGCAGAATTGCTGCCAACTCAGTCAATTTATTCATTCTTCATAATTGGTTCCTACACACATATTAGAATAACTAACTAACTACTTGCACCGAAACCATTACACATTTAACATACTAACTAACTAACAGCAACGTCTAACTATATTACACAGTTTACATATCAGACTTGCATGGAACTAGGACATGCTCCTCTCATGCAGGACAAAGGCAGGAAATGTATACTTCTATTCACACACCAAACCATTTAACTAATAGGATTAGATGAACACAGTAACATTCACATATCCGCACAGGTTAATAAGCAAACAAAAGGGCAAACAAAACTAAATATAAACTCACCAGAGCTTCAGAGTGGTTCATGGTGAACAAATTGTTGCCAAGTTTGTTCATCAATAAATTTGTACTTGTCCCAGGGTTTATGGTCAGGAAGAACCTCGGCAAAAATATACATGTTAGCAAGAAAGGTCTTAAACTTCCTCCACCCGATCAGCACAATAAGAATATGTTGCGTCTTTCAACTTCTCAGAGTCAAGGATGGTGTATGTAAGCCGGATAGTGTCCCAAATAGGATCCTTTACTGTGCTTTGGTCCACATTTTTCCACTCAGCTGTCAAGATGCTAACCTTTCTGCATACTAGACAGCCGACAAAACTAGTATATGTGCTTTTATTAGGACCGACAGGTTGCAAATTTTCATCAAACTGAATCTCGAGCTTCGTCCCAGAATTCCGACTAAGGGATACATTCATCATTCGTGTGCCGCTTCTACCACGACGAGCACGGCCCTGAGGAGGCTTATTGTAAGATGAAGAGGGTTCGTTCTGACCCACACCAGTCAAACCGGTATCTAGAGTTTCAGGAACACGAGTGAAATCGTTTTCACCGTTCATTTTCAAGACAGTAAGAGAGGAATGCCTGAGCAAATGAGGGAGTAACAGAGGCTAACGGTACGTGGGGCGAGGAAGAGAGGTAATGCAACAGGAAGGGTTTTGCAACGTAAACAGGGGTTCTTCAGTGAGAGTGACAAAAGCTTCCGCGTGAAGAAACATATATTTGGCGCCTCCTTTTTAAGACCGGAATGAGTATATACGGTCTTAAAAGTTAACCTTTAAGACCGGTCTTTCTATAACTCCGGTCTTAAAATTAATTAATTTTTTATTTAAACTTTAGTACCGCTTGACTTTATGTCAGGTCTTAAAAGTCTAACTTTTAAGACCGGTCATCCTGTAACTCCGGTCTTAAAATTAATTAATTTTTTATTTAAACTTTAGTACCGGCCGTGATTTATGTCCGGTCTTAAAGGTCTAACTTTTAAGACAGGCTCTTATATATGTCCGGTCTTAAAACTTTAATACCTTTATATTTAAATTTTTCCGTATTATTTTGGAGTGTAGAAAATATAAGTCTGGCTGTATGAGATTTCTCCATAAAATAATTGATATTTCAATTTTTTTAATAACATTTTTAAGATCGGTTGTTATTTTAACAAGTCTGGATAAGACCTATGAAAAAATGATCATGTATAAGAAGTTCTTTATATTTACAAATCTGCCACCGGTCATAGCTTTAGGACCGATCCTTCGATAGTCCAGTCTAAATGAGGCGGTCTTAAAGCCCTTTATTGTATAAGAAGTTCTTTTTATTTACAAAACTGCCACCGGTCACACCTTTAAGACCGATGCGTCGATGATCCGGTCCAAATGAGGCGGTCTTAAAGCCCTTTTTTGCACTAGTGGGATTTTCTTTCTCAATTAAATTTCTTTTGGCCTTAAAATAATATCTCTAAAATATTTAGGCCAAAAATTATTCCCAACTGTTTATCCTTAATTTAGAAGAAAATATGTCTTAAATTTCAATAATTACTTTTTAAAAATAAATAAATAATAAAAATAAATAAGGCTCAATTTCCCATAATCAATCCAATATCATATTTTAATTCCCAAAATCTAAAATTTGGGATGATACAATTCTCCCCCCGTTCAATAAATTTCGTCCTCGAAATTTGAACGTCCATATCTTGGGTAATCATTCTAGGCACTCCGCCTATCACTTTCCTATGCATGCTTACTAAAATACACAACTCATCATACCACATTTTTATCCATTTTGTACCCAAGAGTAGTTCTCAACTATACCAGACCCACTGGTCCATTCTCCAAGCACTTGGTTACTCAGGCTTCTCGGCCCGTTACAATCCGCCTTCTGGTTCATTCCACTACCACAACAACTGGATATCTTGGCCTTACTGCTTAGATATTCTCAACTACCACCTGGTACAGATCATATATTTTGCCAGCATCAAGATGTACTTGTCTAAAGTCACCATGCCAATCAGCATTCCACACCGTGCTAAGCAACACAGGTCTTATGACCCAGGGACACCGCCCCGTGCAAACTTGCATACCAGGTCTTACCACCTCGAGACTCTGCTCATCTATTCTGTGTCTGAGCTTCCTCAACTTAAGTACTCAGACTACTTTTCTCTAGCTTAGCACATTGGCAATTCTTCTCTGACCTACCCGGTTTAGATCTCTAGGCCATTCTAACAGTTTTTGTTCCTGTATCAACACAATTACCAACTGCACCACTTTTCATTTCAATAGATTAGCAAATGGGAATGACATCATTGCTTTTTTTTCTATGTTATCTCATATTCAATTTCAAATTTTCAAATATTTTTTTTTGTGTGGTCGCAATACATTTTTTATAATTGCACGAAACAATATTTTCACATTTGCAATAAACCATAATCGCTGCCAGCTCAATTTCGAGAAAATACATTCTTTACCGGCCCAAATTCAAGAAACACATTTCCTGCCGGTTTAACACACAGTGGAATAATTCATTTCACGAAATTCAACAACTATGAGGCACACGCCACCACTTCGTCCTGCCTCACAAAGACATATCCCAATTCTTTCATACAAACCATCAAAGTGACAACACGAATACCAGCCGATGTGGGAGAATTTCCATCCCATATAAGGGACCCAGTGTCCACACTAGCATATCTAATAAAGGCTCTCCACCACTTTCCCAGTCAAGCTAGTTTGTAGTCACAGCCACCATTGTGCATTGCTTTCCCAGCTGACCAGTTCATAATCACGGTTAGTGCTGGCCCAACACAGTGAAATACGCGCCCCCTTCAAGATGGAACTACTTAGATTGGGAATATTCACCATTGGTGTGAGTGTCAACCTCTCAAATCCCATCAAACAAATTATATTTGGCAAGATCCAACAAGCTGAGTATTTCTACAACAACTTCTGGCCTCTTCCAATAGTTCAAAAACAACCACTTCAAATTGGTTTAAAATTCCATGGAAAATATTTCATTTAAAACTTGAGTTAAAAATAAAAAATAAAAAATTCAATCTCAAAGATTCACAATATAGCAGGTGCATTGACAAACTCAAAATTCAATTTTCAAATATACCAGGAACCAAACAACTGACATAGAAGGTCATCAACTCCAATTACATCTCAAACTCTATCCTTGGCTATTCGAGCCATCCATAAGACACTCAGTCCATTTCATTCCATTTGTCCGTGTTGGTTTTGATGATGTCTTATATAGATGCCATTCTAAAGAGCAAAAAGGTTGCATACTATATTTATCTTCTACTTTGACTAATTCTTATATTTAATGTAGATGCAAAGCTCAATAATGGAGAATGATCAAGAAAGGAGACTAAAGAAAGAAGAACTTGAAGTCTCTATGTTCAAACAGAAGTTGGAATGAAGCTTCATCATATTTGAGCTACAATGGAGTATACTTAAATAATGGAGAATGTTGATTGAAGAAAGAAGCTCTTGCAAAAAATAATGGGAATATCATAAAGCAAGAAGTTATCAAATGATTTTGGGAGATAACCTAGAAGGAGAGAAGAAATTGAAGAAGGAAGAACTTGCAATGCAATGAAATATCTTTATTCAAGTTCTTATATTGATGCAAGAAGTCTCGAAGATCATATGGAAGCTGGAACGGATCAATTCAGAGTTAAAACCATCAAAAATCAGTTCCAGGATGAGCAAACTCGAGTTCAGATCTCTAACCTCGAGTTTCCTACTTCGCTACAATGGTTTACTCCTCTGGTATGAGCAAACTCGAGCCTGTATCCTCAAACCTCAAGTTTGGAACTCCAAACTCGAGTTCATCATTAGCAAACTCGAGCCTGCAATGTCTTCAGCAACTTTGGCGTCTCTGGACAAGGCAAACTCGAGCCTATAAGTACAAACTCGAGTTTACAGCGGTCTTCAGCATTTCAGCAACTCTGTTCCACGTTTTACTCAGGCAACATCTGGTAATTCAATGATATCTCCTAAACCAGAGATCGGATTGAGGTAAAACCAGTGGCATATGAAACTAGACTCCCAATTCGTCATTTTGATATATAAATCCATCCAAAAAGAGTTCACATGAAGGATCTATGAATTTACGAAGTTAACAGTGATATCCACGTCACGCAGCAGATAAACCTTCAATGTTTTGAGTGTATCTCACAAACGGAAAATCCAATTGAGCTGAAATCAGTGGAATTGGAAATTATACTCAAAGGGCTTTCCATCAAGAGTTGAACCAACTAAAACGGAGTTCAGACCAGGGAGATATGACCCTTGAAAGTAGACTGTATTTTCAGGATGTTGGAAGTTTGCTATCAAGTGAACCAAACTCGAGTCTATTTGTTGGCAGACTCGAGTTCGCGGGTTACAGAGAGCTACCAGGTCGCGAAAATCATCCAAACTCGAGCCTATTAGTTGGCAGACTCGAGGTCGTGGGTTACAGAGAGCTACCAGGTCGCGAAAATCATCCAAACTCGAGCCTATAAGTGACAACCTCGAGTTTAGACAAGACAGAGAGCAAAAGATGGTTTTGGAGAGAACCAAACTCGAGCCTAAAACTTACAAACTCGAGTTTAGCTCAGTCAGAGAGGAATTTAGCTTTCAACAACAAAAGGAAACTCGAGCCTACTTAAGCAAACTCGAGTTCACGTCCCTGCTGCAGAGAATCAGCATTTCGAAAGTCTCATTTTCTCATCAAGAACATCCACATGATTACCCAAATGACTTATACTTCTTCTTAACATTATTTATATCATTTGTGTATAAGTTTCAGGTGATTAAAATGAAGGATTAGAAGCAAATCTCAAAATGACAGATTTGGGAAGATGAACTTTTTTGCAGAATTTCAGAAATGGGAAAGATGATTGATTTCAACGAGGAACTTGAACAAATGCTCGTCTGTGATGTTCTCCAATACATTCAAACATTCTGACGATGAAATAGAAGCCTCAACGGATTCAACATTCAAAGTTTCTGTTATGACATATTTGAATTTGCTTTGAAGTCAATTAACGCAAATGGATGACAGCCTGGAAAATTACCCAACCATTCTTCAAGGCAGACAACAAGGCTCTTGCCAATTAAAGCACCTGAATATCAGGGACCCATTCTTGAAGAATCAACATTCAAATATTTAAGTCAGAATTGTTCCCAACAGCTAGAATTTCGAATGGATTCAAATCTGAATGGATATGCAACGATTACTGTTCATAAAGGTAATATTCTTCAACAGACAAAAGCTTCAAACGAATTGAATTCAATTGTCTATAAATAGAAGACAGGTTGAAGACAGAAAATGCAGAGAAACAAACCTACCTCTTCAACATGCTATTACTCTGATATGCTTATCATTTACTCTCTGCTTTTCAATGTCTATATATCATAGAGAGTGAAATGTTTTGTATTGTACTTCAGTGTTTATCCATACACTTCTGAGAGAGAAGAATCATTGTAAACATCCTATCATTCTACCTTGGAGTTACTCAAGATTGGGTGATCTTGAGTGGGAAACACATTGTGTTGATTACAGCTTGTAAGGGGAGTGAATCCTAGTGAGAGGATTACTTCGGGTGCAGACTGTGTAATCAAATAGGTGTATTGATTACAGTTTGTAAGGGGGAGTGAATCCTAGTGAGAGGATTACTTCAAGTACAGAACGTGTAATCAAGTTGAAAGAAGCTAGTGGATTGAAAATCTCAATTGGATCTTGAGGACTGGACGTAGGTCAAGGATTGGGCCGAACCAGTATAAATCACAGTTTGCATATTCTCTTCCCTTATCTCTTACATTCCAGCATATATGTTTGAATGATTGCTTATCACTTTATAACTTATTATTGTCATTCAAACTACTTTCAATAAGTTGCAGAAAGTTTCTTAAAGTTCTAAGTTTTTAATCAAACACCCAATTCACCCCCCCTCTTGGGTGATAGCCAAGTCTTTCAGTCCGGTCATTCCAGAAATAATGCCTGTTACTCTCAGGCTTGCATCTTTCCCAGGACACTGTCTAGTATTCTTAGTCTAGTAATTGTGGACCTTTTCTAGCCTATGAACATTGTAACACCTCAAATCCAACACTCGAAAACTTTGACCAAAATGTTTGAAATATCTCCAACAAGGATTATCAGCAACCAAATCATTAAGAAGCATAACCATTTCAAATAGAGTTTATAGTACAAAGCCAAAATAGATCTCCAAGATATTTCAGAGTTTAATACAACATGGAAGTCTTAGAGTCATGGCAAATAAAAATAACATAACATAAACTACAGGAGTACAAAGAGCCTTCAAAGCTCACTCCATAGGTGCCTTCCCTTGCTCCCTACTAGGATATTCACCTGAAATATGTTAATATGGGATGAGATTTCCACATCTCAGTAACTACTGAATATTCTACCGTACACAAGCAAATCATATATGACCAAAAAGAAGAGATAATAAAATACATTGATTTATTTATATAAATATTTATGTTCCAAAGGTTCTCATAAAAAGATTTTACAAAAAAAAAAAAAAACGTTTATCATTTTATCAATTTAAATTGTTCAGTAATATAACATGCAATATGCAACTACCCTTATATCCTCTTCTGTCCTTATACCGCTGACTGGAGCCATAGGCTAACACATAGTCCAACAGAAACTCATTCATGTGACTGAATTGTTCCAAGCTCACCAAAACTTAAGTTATACCCGGCCAAAAGTATAGAGCTTAAGTATGGACTATGGCTGCCCTCCTTATCAGAATAAAGGAGGTGTCACATGTCCCACAACTTCAATGCAATCCCGACCAGAGGAAAAACATGGAAGAAGGGGCCCTGAAAAGTACCAATCCACTGTGCACCGAGTGGTGGCATAAAATCATAACATATCAGATTCCTCCAAACTCCATCCCATCACAAATACAACCGCCATGATAAATGCACTCATTCAAAAATATTGCGTTATGCTTCCATTAATATCAAATAAACCATAGAAATTCATGATCGATAAATAGTATCACAGTGCGTATTCGTGAATAGTAATTTACCATGCGTAAATAGTAAATAGTAAAAAGTGAATAGTAAAATACTGTATAAGAATAGTAAAATGCTGTACATAGGTGAATACTAAATTGGTATGTATAATACGTGCAATTAGTGCCATGTACAAATACAATCTAAAATTTCCATAGCAGAATCTTGAAAATATTTGCCAGTGGGTCCCACATGTTTTGTTTTGTTTCTAATGTTTTTCTTCACCCGTGACTCCTTTTATTCATCTGCCCACTTATATATATATATATATATTACAATAATATAATAATAATATAATAATAATTTACTATTTGTCTCGTGACTTTGCTCTTTCGTTTCTTCTGCCGACATTTATATATAATAGAATATAATAATATAATAATACAATATAATAATAATATAATTTAATAATAGTAATATAATAATATGTATATAAATTTATATCTTCTACTTAATAAATCATCCTAAAAATACTTATTTACTATTAGAAAAATTGGGATGTTACATTTCTTCCCTCGTTAAATAAATTTTGTCCTCGAAATTTAATATACGTAAGAATTCTACTTACCTAATTAAACAAGTGAGGATAGGTTTGTCGCATGTGCTCCTCAGTTTCCCAAGTAGCATCTCCTGGAGCCATTCCTTTCCATACCACCTTTACAAGTTTAATGGTGTTGTTTCTTAATTGCTTTTCCCTCTCATCTACAATTCGCTCCGGCTCAGCTCTATATGTCATGTTATCTCTGAGTTCTTCCTCTTCTGCTTCAATAACATGAGAAGGATCTGGTCGGTACTTCTTCAGTTGCGATACGTGAAAAACATCATGCAGATTTGCAAGTTGTGGGGGTAACGCAATTCTATAAGCTACTGACCCTATTTTCTTTAAAATCTCAAAGGGACCCATATAACGAGGTGAAAGCTTCTTCGCTCGAATCGCTCTACCAATGCCAGTCATTGGTGTGACTTTTAGAAATACATGTTCACCCTCTTTGAAATGAAACGGTCGCCTTCTCCTATCAGCATAACTTTTCTATCTACTCTGAGTGGTGAGAAGTTTCTGCTGGATCACCTTAATCTTTTGAGTTGTTTCGTCCACCAACTCTGGACCTAATAAACTCCGTTCATTCAATTCCGTCCAGCAAATTGGAGATCTACATTTCCTCCCATACAAAGCCTCATAAGGTTCCATCTCAATGCTGGAGTGATAACTGTTGTTATACGCAAACTCTACCAGATGAAGATGATTGTCCCAACTTCCTGCCAGCTCGATCGCACATGCTCGCAACATGTCTTCCAGATTCTGTATAGTCCTCTCAGTCTGTCCATCGGTCTGAGGATGGTAAGCAGTACTAAACCTCAGTCGAGTTCCCATAGCATCTTGTAATGCTTTCCAAAAATGTGAAGTAAATTGTGCATCACGATCAGATACGATACTGTTCGGTACTCCATGTAATCTGATGATCTCCTTCATATAGATTTTTGCTAGTTTCTCAAGAGAATACTCTGTCGCTATGACTAGAAAATGGGCCCCGTGATGAAATCCATAGAGATGCTATCCCATTTCCATTCTGGGATTTCCAAATTTTGTAATAATCCAGGGGGTTTTCGATGTTCAATTTTGACTTTCTGACAAGTCAAACAACGAGTAACAAACTCAGTCACATCTTTCTTCATGCCTCGCCACCACCAATTTCGCTTCAGATCATGATACATATTGGTGGCTCCGGGGTGAATAGTATATTTGCTCCGATGAGCTTCCTCCAGCACGAGCTTTCTTATTTCTCCATCGTCAGCTAGACACACTCTTCCCCTATATCTTAATATCCCATCTTCACCAATCTCAAATTCTGACTCTCTTCCTTCTTCAATATCTTCCCTAATACTTAACAGGTACTCATCTTCAAGCTGAGTGAATTTAATTTCTTTCCAAGTAGTACTTTCAATAGTTAACGCTTCCATAGTAGCAACTAGTCCTGACATTACATTAATAGATGTACTCTGTACATCTTCCAACAATTTATGTTCCCTGATCATCAACTGGGCTGCATGGATCGTCTTTCTGCTTAAGGCATCGGCTACAACGTTTGCCTTTCCTGGATGATACTTAAATTCATAGTCATAGTCCTTGAGAAACTCTATCCACCTTCTTTGCCGCATGTTGAGCTCCTTTTGGTCAAACAGGTACTTCAGACTCTTATGGTCACTAAAAACCTCGAATCGTGAACCATAGAGATGGTGCCTCCAAATCTTTAGAGCAAACACCACTTCTTTGCCAATTCTAAGTCGTGAGTAGGATAGTTCTCTTCATGTGGCCTCAGCTGTCGGGAAGCATAAGCCACTACCCTACCATTCTGCATCAGTACACACCCAAGACCTTTCTTGGAAGCATCAGTGTACAAGGTAAAAGTCTGAGTAGGATCTGGAATTGTGAGTACTGGTGTCGTAGTCAACTTAGTCTTCAAATTTTGAAAAGTTGCTTCACACTTCTCGTCCCACACAAATGGTTGACCTTTCCTAGTTAACTTTGTTAAGGGCATAGCTATCTGCGAAAAACCTTAATAAATCTCCTATAATAACCAGCCAATCCTAGAAAACTTCTGATCTCGGTCACAGACTTTGGTTGTTCCCATTGAAGAACTGCATCAATTTTGGTAGGGTCACCGTAACACCTTGGTGATACGACATGACCAAGGAATTTTACTTCCTTTAACCAAAATTCGCACTTAGACAACTTCGCATAAAGCTTGTGTTCCTTCAAAACTTGTAACACAATTCTGAGATGCTCTTTATGCTCTCCTTCATCCTTAGAGTATATAAAGATGTCGTCAATGAAGACCACTACAAATTTATCTAAATATGGCCTGAAAATTCTATTCATGTAATCCATGAATACAGCTGGAGCGTTTGTTAGCCCAAATGGCATAACAAGAAATTCATAATAGCCATATCTAGTTCTGAATGCAGTCTTTGGGATATCTTCTGCTTTGACCCTCAACTAATGGTAGCCTGATCTAAGGTCAATCTTGGAGAATATGGATGCTCCATTCAACTGATCAAGTAAATCATCGATCCTGGGTAAAGGATATTTGTTCTTTATAGTCACTTTATTCAACTGGCAATAGTCAATGCATAGTCTCAGGCTCCCATCTTTCTTCTTTACAATGAGCACAGGTGATCCCCAAGGAGATACGCTGGGTCTGATGAAACCCTTTTCCATCAATTCTTCAATCTGCTTCTTCAACTCTGCTAGTTCTGACGGAGACATTCGATACGGAGCTTTAGAGATAGGTCCTGTTCCAGGTACGAGATCAATAGAAAATTCTACTTCTCTCTCTGAGGGTAAACCTGTCATCTCTTTTGGAAATACTTCTGGAAATTCGTTTACTACTTCGATGCCTTCTATCCCTTCCTCCATACGCTAGAATGGAGAAAAACACCATGTACGCGGGACAATCCCTACGAATAGACTTTTCAGCTTGTACCGCAGACAATTACGGTTTACTAGGACTCATAGTGTCATCTGCAAGAGATATAATCTTTCTCTTACAGTCAAGGATGACATCATTTCTTGATAACCAATCCATTCCTATTATCACGTCAATACCCTTCATGGGTAGACAAACAAGATCTATGTTTGAGGTCCTACTATCAAACTCAATTGTACAATTTAAGCAAGCCCTAGAAGTTTTTATAATCAAATTTGGTGAAGCACTTGCCTCTGGTGTGATAGTGCGAACACCTTGCACAGGCTGCAGTTCTAGCATCATTGGCCCTTCGAGGCTCTTCCTCACAGAACCTGGAGATGTGTCCGGGCTTTCCGCAATTGAAACATGTCACACAATGTCCTTGGTGTACCTTTCCACACCTGGCACACTTCTGACTATTTGCAGTGCTAGCCACAGTAGCTATGGATCCCCTATAAGAGTTTTGTCCTCCACTAAATTGACTCCCTTGGGGTCTACTGAAATCTGTGCTTCTTAGTGATTCCCCCCATAGGTCTCATGGAAGGTGCAGATCTGGCTTGAAGTCCTTTCATCTTCTCAGCTTCTTCTTCTCGCTTGCTTCTGGCTATCGTGCGTAATTTGTCACATATCTCTTCAAAGTTCTTTGCTCCATCCAGAAATGGTGACAAAGCCGTCTTTAAATCTGGTCTAGCTTTTTCCACTAGCCGAGTGCACATCCATTTTGGGCTGTTTTACGAATATTTGCAAAATTTAGACAACTCTAAAAAGTGAGTGATAAATTCATACTCGTGCAATCCCTCTTGCCTGAATGTGAGGAATTCAGTCTCTTTCTCTATTCTGATTGAAGGGGAAAATAATAATTCTCAAACTTTTCTTTAAATTCTTCCCATGGCATCTCTTCATCAGCATTCTTGGTGCTTTCCCACCATTGTTGGGCCGCTTTCTCCATCAACTGCTCTGCAACTTGTACCTTTTGTTGTGAGCTGATTTCGATAACTCTGAATATCTTTTCGAGACGTTCAGCCATTCTAGTGCTTCGATTGGGTCTAACTTCCCCTCGAACATTGGAGGAGTGAACTTCCAGACTTTTTCCCAAACCTCAGTAATAGGTGGAGGGTCATACTGAGTATGGGAACTGCTACTACCTCGTGGTTCTGTGCAAGTACGACTCTCACCCCCAGAATGATGGTCAGAAGGAATGACTTCCCTGGCCGTAGGCTTCTCCTTCTTACCTCCTTGGCCTCTTCTTTCTGCTAATTCGTCCTCGTGCCTATTCACTTTCTCTCTTACCTCCAGGATTGCATCACGTAATTCTGCTAGAAGGGCATTGCTATCACGAGGAGGGGGAACATTTTGATGCGATGAGGGACCATTTTGTCGTGAAGCAGGGGTTGTATTAGTCCTTCGAGTTCTCCCCATTCTCTCCTCCTATGATCTACACTATAAGGATGCTAAGTAAGAGTTAAGTAGCTAAATAAATTCTAAATCTACTCAAAGAGAAGGGCACATGTTATGATATTTAATTTGCCACGACCTCTAAAAAGTTTAAAGAAATCATTTTGAAAAAATAAACAAAACTGTCATGGAACGTTTAGCTCTGATACCAAAAATGTAACACCTCAAATCCAACACTCGAAAACTTTAACCAAAATGTTTGAAATATCTCCAACAAGGATTATCAGCAACCAAATCATTAAGAAGCATAACCATTTCAAATAGAGTTTATAGTACAAAGCCAAAATAGATCTCCAAGATATTTCAGAGTTTAATACAACACGGAAGTCTTAGAGTCATGGCAAATAAAAATAACATAACATAAACTACAGGAGTACAAAGAGCCTTCAAAACTCACTCCATAGGTGCCTTCCCTTGCTCCCTACTAGGATATTCACCTGAAATATGTTAATATGGGATGAGATTTCTGTTGGAAATTATGCCCTAGGGGCAAGTCATTGTACTTATCAACGATCCCCATATGAATTGGGAAGTCGCAATGTCTTGCTAGAGGCCGCTTGCGACTTGTGGGATGGTACAGTATTGGCCCGCTGCCAATCTCATGTGGGCCTGCAGGGTCGCACACAAGAATGGCCCAACACGAGCAAGAGTGTCCAGATTCATTGAATCTTAAATGTGTTTAAGATTTAATGAATACTTATTTAATCTAGGTTGTTTGTGTGTGTGTGTGTGTATATATATATTAATAAATTCGAAAATAATAATGATATTATTTATTGATAATAATATTATTATATATGGTATTTAATTTATTTGATAAATTAAATAACTATAATAAATTGAGATATTGTATCTCAGATTTAATTTTCGAATAAAGATATTGCATATCGATTTAATTTGAATTGAGATATCGGATCTCATTTTAAATTAAATATAAGCATATCATATCTTGATTTAATTTATAAATATAAATTAAATCGATGGCCTATTAATTCGGATCAAGTAGTTAGATTAGATCATTTGGATGATTTAATTAATATTATTTAATCCAAATTCGAAATTAATTGATTTAATTTTGAATATTTTAATACGACATATTAGGGTTTTGGAAACCATATAACAGATGCTGATCTAGTCGTATTAAACTACGGATGAATTAGACGGCCGAAAAACACAAAAAAAAAAAACCCTAGAGCGAAAAAGGGAGAGACGCGAGAACAAGAAGGCGCTAGCACGCTGCCGTCAGTGTTCGAGGCCATTCGTGTGGATACCGGTAGAGGGAGAGGACACGCGTAGTCTGCTCCTGTCTGATCGAACAAGAAAGGCGTTAGCCCACGTGATCAAAAAGCACAAAAGGATGCCTCCTCGTTCAACGCGTACGACGTGCGCGCTCGAGGTTCCAGGCGCGAACGCCAACGGAACGTTGAACCCTCCGCATAGGTATGATTCGGAAACCCTAAATCAGATTTAAACGCTATTGAGCGATCCGCCTAAGGGATTCGTAAAAGTTTTATTCCGCTGCGTGTACGGATCCCAACAGTGGCATCAGAGCCAACTCAACGTGCGTTTAAATCAGGTTTTGCGTATGCTTTATATATATGATATATATGCTTTAAACCGAATCAAGCATGCTTAAAATCGAAATATAGGATAAACCAATTTTGAAGCATTAATCTTTTATCCAAAAGATCATCCTTTTCGAAAACATCGCGTTATGAATACGGTATTGTACGCTAGGGTTAGGTTCCGATTTTGTGGCTTCTTCGATCACGTTTTGAAAGGTTCAGATCGAAGATCACGCTGAAGTCGCATAATCAGGTAGGGTCGAATGTTCAAGCGCGATCACGTTCTGAAAGGTTCAGATTCGTGGATCATGCATGGACGCAAATCTGGGGTTTGAAATTTTGAAAAATATTTTTAAAAAAAATCACGTCTTTTTGGAAAATAATTTTCGAAAACAAGAAGTTATTTTGAAAAATTTTCTAGCTGGACCGCCGTAGGGTTCCCGGCTGATTGTCAGTAGCGCGATAATTTAAATCATGAATATAAATTAGAGAATTTATATCATGATAAAAATTAACCATAATATTTTATTGCATAAATGTATGAGTTAAATATATGGTGTGATTTAACTTGTTTGGGTATGGTGAACAATATGGCTCTAGAATTTACAAGTGTTGTATTTTTTTAAATATGGCCTGAGAGCCATGCCTGTCTCTAAACATTCTCTATGTAAAATTCTCATCTCATCCAACTCCCCTCGTATGTTGAAACGAGGTTTCAAGTATTTTTCTTTAATTTTATCTAGAGAAGTCCTCTCATTGGCTTGAGAGGATTCTAGGTTAGGTGAGCCATGTTGTGTCACGGTTTTGGTTTTGATCCTTGCATGATTTAATTTAGAAATTATATGATACAATAGGGATTGCACTCATATCATTGATAGATTAATTAGATTAAATAATACCCTCTAAATAAAATCTTAAGTCATAATGCCGTCAATTTAATGAATACTTGTCAAAACCTAGATCACCCATTTGTATGTTCCACCAAAGTGGATGCATCTGAGTTATCTTGGTGAGACAAGAGTGAGTAATGGTGATACTCAATATTCATTAATTGTCTTGACTTAATTGAGATCATCAAAACGGTTTTGGATCTCAAGGCATTAGATGGGATTAAACGTGCCGGTCATATGATGATCGAATCCCATAAAGATCTAAGAATTACATTTGATGTAATTGGCAACTGATTTGCCTACCTAAATAACTTAAATTTAAGCGTCGCCAAAGCGGACTTAATTTTAAGCCAAATATGGGTCTTAGCCCACTAATTATAATGAGGGTTATTAATTTAGTGGGAGATTATTAACTAACTTTGCATATCCTTTTAATTGTAGAATCATTACGCATAGTAACACCGCAACGCTATCACTACGATCTATCCTTGAGAAGGATAAACTGAATGGGACAAACTTTCTTGGTGGTTTAGAAACTTGAGAATTGTTCTCAAGCGGGAAAGAAAGATTTATGTCCTTGATCAACCCATTCTGACGAGCTGCGGTGATGTTCCAAGAGCTCGGCAAGATGCTTACACGAAGCATATTGATGACTCGTGGATGTAGGATGCACGATGCTTGCCACTATGGTTCCGAGCTCCAAAGAGATCTGGAACACATGGAGGCTTATGGGATGCTTGTTCATCTCAAGGAAATGTTCCAGCAACAGGCAAGGCAAGAGAGGTATGAGACCACGAAGGCCTTACATTCTGCAAGATGGGCGAGGGTGCATCGGTTAGTCCTCATGTTATGAAGATGAAGGGCTACATTGATCACCTTGAAAGGCTTGGATTTCCCATGAGCCGGGAGTTAGCTACGATTTGATCTTGAACTCACTCCCGGATAGTTATGACCAGTTTGTCATGAACTATAACATGAACAACATGGAGAAATCAATCTACGAACTGCATGGGATGCTCAAAGCAGTGAGCGAGCATTAAGAAGAAGCCCAGCCTTGTTTTGATGGTTCGAAAGGAAAGGGTATGAAAAAGAAAGGCAAGGGCAAACGAGTGGGTAAGGGCTCGGTGGTAAGACCTTTGAGTCAAACAAACCCGAATCTAAGCTGCGGCACGGAAGGCAAAGCCTCCAAAGGATGGAGTCGCCACTACGCAATGAACCTGGTCATTGGAACTGCTTTGAGTAGCAACATTGTTTCACTTTCTTATTTGGATAATGAAGGTTTTACTTCCATTACTAGGAACCGTAAATGTTCGATTTATCATAATGATGTTTTTATGCTCATGGTGATTTGCATTCTGGTCATTATGTACTTAATTTAGAACATCCTAATAATGGAAATATCTATGACATAACTACTAAGAGGATCAAGTCAAATGATTTGAATCCGACCTATCTATGGCATTGTCGTCTAGGCCATATAAATGAGAAACGCATTTCGAAACTCCATAAAGATGGATTTCTTAACTCATTTGATTTTGAATCAATTGATACATGCGAGTCTTGTTTATTAGGAAAGATGACAAAGGCCCCTTTCTTGGACACGGTGAGAGAGCCACCGATTTATTGGGCCTCATACATGCGATGTGTGTGGACCAATGAATACATCTGCGAGAGGAGGTCATTTGTACTTCATTACATTTATAGACGATTTCGGTAGATATGGATATATCTATTTAATGAAACATAAGTCGGAATCTTTTGAAATGTTCAAAATATTCCAAAATGAAGTGCAAAATCAACTTGGCAAAACAATTAAGACACTTCGATCGATCGGGGTGGTGAATATTTGAGCCAAGAGTTCATTGACCATCTTAGGAGTTGTGGGATCGTCTCGCAACTTACTCCTCCGGGAACACCTCAATGGAATGGTGTTTCGAGCGGAGAATCGAACTCTATTAGATATGGTTCGATCTATGATGAGTCAAACAGATCTTCCACCTTCCTTTTGGGGCCATGCCCTAGAAACATTTGCGTTCACACTAAATCGTGTTCCGTCAAAGGCGGTTGAAAAGACACCATATGAGATATGGGTAGGAAGAAACCCGGTTTGTCATTTCTTAAAATTTGGGGATGTGAGGTTTATGTCAAGCATCAAGCCTCGATAAATTATCATCCAGATCCTCAAAATGCCTTTTTGTGGGGTATCCTAAGGAAACTAAAGGATACTATATCTACAATCCCACCGATCACAAAGTGTTTGTTATTCGGAATGGTGTCTTTTGGAAAAAGAGTTTATCTCTAAAAGAACCGGTGGGAGTAAGGTGAACCTCGAAGAAGTTCGAGAGTCACGGGACAATGTAGAACCACGAGATGGAAACCGGAGAAGACTCACAACAAGTTGTTGAGCCTACTCATGTAACACAAGACCCACGAAGGTCCGATAGAACACGGCTACAGCCTCAGAGATATGTATTTCTGATTTTTGGAAGCCGTGATGTTTTCTCATTGAGCACAATGAGCCAACTTCCTATCGCGAGGCCATGGTGGGACCCAACTCAGAAAGATGGCTTAGTGCCATGAAGTCTGAAATGCAATCCATGTACGACAATGAGGTATGGGCCTTAGTCGATCCACCTCAAGGTGTAAAAACCGTTGGGTGCAAGTGGGTTTTCAACGAGAAAACTGACATGGATGGCAAAGTAAATATCTTCAAGGCACGAATGGTTGCAAAAGGATTCACTCAAACTCATGGTGTGGACTATGATGAAACCTTTTCCCCAGTTGCAATGGTCAAACCAATCAGAATCCTTCTTGCCACTGCATCATATTATGACTATGAATTATGGCGAGATGGACGTCAAAACAGCCTTCCTTAACGAAAGCTCCTTGAGGATGTGTACATGACACGGCTGAGGGTTTTGAGCGTCCGAGAGGACTCTGAGTAAAGTTTGCAAGCTTCAAAGATCCATTTATGGATTGAAGCAAGCATCTCGGAATTTGGAATCATCGTTTTGATGAAGTAGTCAAAGAGTTTGGATTCATTCAAAACATAGATGAACCTTGTGTTTACAAGAAGGTTAGTGGGAGCACGGTTGTATTTCTAGTGCTTTATGTTGATGACATCCTACTCATTGGGAACGACATTCCTACCTTGCGAGTGTCAAGTCTTGGTTAGGAAAGTCTTTCTCAATGAAAGATTTAGGCGAAGCCACTTACATCCTTGGGATTAGGATCTATAGAGATAGATCTAAGAGGTGATAGGCCTAAGTCGAGCACATACATAGACAAGATCTGCATAGATTCGGTATGCGGGATTCAAAAAGGGTAATATGCCCATGTCTCATGGCATCCATCTCGGTAAGAATCTGTGTCCTAGTACACAAGATCAAAGAGACCGCATGAGTAAGATTCCATATGCCTCCGCCATTGGATCTATCATGTATGCCATGTTATGTACTCGACCCGATGTGTCATTTGCCTTGAGTATGACCAGCGAGATATCAACAAGATCCCGGTGAGGGTCACTGGACTCTTGTCAAGAATATCCTTAAGTACTTAAGAAGGACTAAGGACTTATTCTTGGTATATGGTGGTTTGGAAGATGAGCCCTGTGTGACTGGTTACACAGATGCGAGTTTCCAAACTGACCAAGATGATTCAAGATCGCAATCAAGATATGTATTCATGTTGAATGGTGGTGCGGTGAGCTGGAAGAGCTCTAAGCGAGCACTGTAGCTGATTACGCAACAGAAGCGAGTATATAGCGGCATCGGATGCGGCTAAGGAAGCCGTTTGGATCGAAAGTTCATCACTGAATTGGGGGTGGTTCCTACCATCTCGAGATCCAATTGACTTGCTCGTGACAATAGCGGCGTTATTGCGCGAGACCAAGGAGCCAGGTCACATCAAAGGACCAAGCACATACTCGGGCGATTTCATCTTATCGGAGAAATCAATGAAAGAGGTGATATAAACCTATGCAAAGTACCGGAGAAGACAATGTAGCTGATCCTCTTACAAAGCCGCTTGCACAAGTAAAACATGAGCGTCATGTTAGGGCAATGGGAATTAGAGTAATTAATGATTGCACCTAGTGCAAGTGGGAATTTGTTGGAAATTGTGCCCTAGGGGCAAGACATTGTACTTCTAGACAATTTCATTATTTAATAAAGTATTCTCCTTTTAGTTATCTTTTTGTTTGCATGTTTAAATTGATAAGCTGTATCCTGGATATGTCTAAAAGATTATCCTAAATGTCCACAGTCGGTCATCTATGCGGGAGCGAAGATGAGATAAGACCAGTGTGACTTTGATGAGGTATGGAGATACGAATCAAAGTCATAGGCACTGTAAGAGTACAAGGTCTTGGACCGACCCACTATGAGAAAGCTGCATGGATTTAGTCATAAGCTTATCTCATGTATAACCGCGTCACAACGCCCTATGACCTGAGATCATCATGGATTCCTACATGATGAGTCGCTGGTCTTTGACCTAGTCAAAAGTCACCTTTGACCGGGTGATGATAAAGGCTATGATCGGGATCAGTGATTTTCATGCGGAGGAATGTGAATGGTCAAGATGGGATTTGTCCCTCACATTTGTAGAGAGATAATCTTGGGCCCCTCGATGAGTGAGTCGAGAAATGTATGGCCATACTACGATGGAAAGGAGTTTCCATCTCAATTGTTAGACTACTCAAGAATCGAAAGTAATGGTCAAGAACGGGAAGTTGACATTTTCCATGCCTCATCCTTGACCAAATTATCGCGTGACAAAAGGGACGTGACATGGTTGTACGATAGGTTATATCGCATAAACAATGACGTTGATCCTCTTACTAAGCCGCTTGCACAAGTAAAACATGAGCGTCATGTTAGGGCAATGAGAATTAAGGTAATTAATGATTGCACCTAGTGCAAGTGGGAGTCTGTTGGAAATTATGCCCTAGGGGCAAGTCATTGTACTTATCAACGATCCCCATATGAATTGGGTAGTCGCAATGTCTTGCTAGAGGCCGCTTGCGACTTGTGGGCTGGTACAGTATTGGCCATTGCCAATCTCATGTGGGCTGCGGGGTCGCACACAAGAATGGCCCAACACGAGCAAGAGTGTCAGATTCATTGAATCTTAAATGTGTTTAAGATTTAATGAATACTTATTTAATCTAGGTTGTGTGTGTGTGTGTGTATATATATATATATATTAATAAATTCGAAAATAATAATGATATTATTTATTGATAATAATATTATTATATATAGTATTTAATTTATTTGATAAATTAAATAACTATAATAAATTGAGATATTGTATCTCAGATTTAATTTTCGAATAAAGATATTGCATATCAGATTTAATTTGAATTGAGATATCGGATCTCATTTTTAATTAAATATAAGCATATCATATCTTGATTTAATTTATAAATATAAATTAAATCTGATGGCCTATTAATTCGGATCAAGTAGTTAGATTAGATCTGTTGGATTTAATTAATATTATTTAATCCAAATTCGAAATTAATTGATTTAATTTTGAAATTTTAATACGACATATTAGGGTTTTTGGAAACCCTATAACAGATGTTGATCTAGTCGTATTAAACTACGGATGAATTAGACGGCCGAAAAACACAAAAAACCCTAGAGCGAAAAAGAGAGACGCGAGAACAAGAAGGCGCTAGCACGCTGCCGTCAGTGTTCGAGGCCATTCGTGTGGATACCGGTAGAGGGAGAGGACACGCGTAGTCTGCTCCTGTCTGATCGAACAAGAAAGGCGTTAGCCCACGTGATCAAAAAGCACAAAAGGATGCCTCCTCGTTCAACGCGTACGACGTCTGCGACGCTCGAGGTTCCAGGCGCGAACGCCAACGGAACGTTGAACCCTCCGCATAGGTATGATTCGGAAACCCTAAATCAGATTTAAACGCTATTGAGCGATCCGCCTAAGGGATTCGTAAAAAGTTTTATTCCGCGTTAGTAATTTACCATGCGTAAATAGTAAATAGTAAAAAGTGAATAGTAAAATACTGTATAAGAATAGTAAAATGCTGTACATACGTGAATAGTAAATTGGTATGTATAATACGTGCAATTAGTGCCATGTACAAATACAATCTAAAATTTCCATAGCAGAATCTTAAAACCTTATAACCCATAAAATATTGTATCATATATATCAGTCTAAAATAAATAGTATAAGCATAAAAATATAATCATACATAATTCACAAGTATAAGGAAAAATATCCAGAGTTACCTGTTACTTGCTAACTCCCCAAATAATCACCAAATAGCAACTACCGGTATCCCATAATAATTACCACCTCACTTTCTCTCTCTTTCCTTCCTTTCTATTTCTCTCTCTTCTCTTCTCTCTTCCCTTTTCTTTCCTGTCTTCGTTATGCGTTTCTGCGTGCGTTGTGTGTGTTTATATAGTTGTTGGAAATGGGTCCTTAACCGTAATTTCCACCTCTAGGTCATTCTACGTAATTTTCCCCGTACCAGTTTTCAAAACTTCACGTGAAGGGGGCTGTCGGGAGGTTTGAAAATATTTGCCAGTGGGTCCCACATGTCTTGTTTTGTTTCTATTGTTTTTCTTCACCCGTGACTCCTTTTATTCATTTGCCCACTTATATATATATATATATATATAATAATAATATAATTTAATAATAATATAATAATAATTTACTATTTGTCTCGTGACTTTGCTCTTTCGTTTCTTCTGCCGACATTTATATATAATAGAATATAATAATATAATAATACAATATAATAATAATATAATTTAATAATAGTAATATAATAATATGTATATAAATTTATATCTTCTACTTAATAAATCATCCTAAAAATACTTAATTACTATTAGAAAAATTGGGATGTTACAAACATATCAGTCACATAGAACTTAGGGCCTCTCATTGAACACCAATCAAGCTTGATGACCTGAAGTCATTCCAATTTAGTAAGTCTCATTGCCCACTGTATATTCATTTCACAATTTCACTCAATGATAACACACATATGATGCTGGAGCACCCCATGGCAATACATTTAATCACACAAATTCATATGGGGTCACTTGGTATGAGCTTCCAATAATAATCTAGCTCCAAGCATAGTCTCAGATCCAATTTTTTTTCCATATTGGGTATTCAACCCACATCTCATGGGTCTATTAGCCACTATCATATCTATGGTTATTGGTCTCGGTCATGAAACTATAACCTGTGGTTACCGAGATCCTAACGTCTCCTTGACTCCTCCAAAGAAGAAACTATTACTCATTCTTTCTAAGGGAAAAATAATGAGATTAAAATCATCCACTATTAACTAGTAACCTCCAAATACCTCATACACATGAATACCACACTCTAGTGCCTTAATTTATTCAGATCAATCAAATACCTAAAGAATCTCTCATGATCAAATCTGATTCTTAGGTTCATTAACTAAATATTGAAACCTTAACTGTAGCCAATAAACATGCTACGATCATAATGATTCATAGCTTACAACATTCAGACACTATCCTCAAATAACCCCAAACAACAATAATTATTAGATTCACAATCCAAAACATTGTTTGGGCCAAGAAATCATATTGCCTCAATAATACCCAATATACAAACTAGGATCATAATTATCATTCCTAGTCTAAACCTCGAAACATTCAAATGTCATTCTCATAACCAAAACACAATACACGAGGTTCTAATTCCCTTTCAGTCCTCAATATCACAAGGGCCTATCATAACATTAGTCTTTCATCTAATCGACAACCCTCAATCATACCCAAAGCATTGCTCATGGCACCACATCAATCAACACTTATAGGGTTCCTACTTTCGAGTACTAAAATCTTAGTACAACCTTAATCACATTTCGATCTAATCATCAATCAATATTCGCAGGATTCCTATTCTCATGTATTGGAACCTTAGTACAACCTCATTCACATTTTGACCTAGGTACTAGTTCAACTTAGATCAGATTTAAGTCTAATCTCAATCATTTCCTTATTCAATCTAACATCCTCACAGTATCTCTATGGATTACCATATGTCATACCTCAAAGTACTAAGGCCTTAAATCAGGGAATCTTAAATTCCTATAATACTTCTCAGGACGTCGCCCATCCCGAGATTTCTCTTGCCTAAGCACACTCAACCTCAAAGTCCTGATAGGATATGGGGATCATATCTTGACTTAACAATAAAAGCCCTAAGATTAACTATAGATTCTACATTATGTGCCATCTCAGCTATCTTCAAAGCCCCCCAACTTCCAGAGCCTGAACCCTCTTATTTTCTATTCCATCATGAGATTAGATATAGCAGAATTCTCAGCACAATTTTCTACCAAGGGCTTTAATCTTGGGTGAAGATAAATAGTACTTATTTATCATAAATTTTTCTGAGTATGTACTTTAATTTAAGGACTTCTTGCTTTTGTCGGGAAGAAGGATTGAGTACAACTGCAAAATCCAAAAGGCTAGGAAGCTCGTCAAGAAAATCTCCTTTGTAGTAATGAAGCATCTGGGTTGTTATAGAACGCAAATCTTGAATGACGGCCACTTTCCTGTTGAAGTCAGAGTGCTTCTGCAAATTGTTCTCGACCAAGTCACAGAAATCCCTCTTTGACATGATTTTGATATAATGTCCCGACAACACAACTTTTCTAGAAATTTTCACTTTGTTAAGGGACTGAATTGTGTCAGTATTGTCATTCCTCAATGTGTGTCCCTCATCTAATATTAGAATAGAAGGTACCTTAAGTAATATCTTTTAGCAAGATGTTAATGCGTGGCCAGTACCAGTATCACAGTCAATTGAAAAGAATTGTTTATATCCTAGGAAAAGGATACTTCTCTGCTCTAACCACTATTTTAAAGCTTCAAGTTTATTTAATCAATTCAAATTCAAGCAGATATTCTAACCTATTGTTAGAACCTATATTCTGATCGGACTACTAAATTTTGAGCAGACAAATTCTATTACCAAAATTTCTACATTGATTCCAACTTATCACTTAAAATTATCCAAGTATCAATTTATTTGGCTTCCTCAGAAATGCTAAGTAATGTCCCCTTGATATCCACTGCACCTTTTTTATGTAATGGACCACTACCGTCAAGGACTCAGTCAAAGACCCCTATCCCCGAAGCATTAATGTATCTTTGAATCGATGTAAAAGAGCCTCTTTCTCTTGAGACATCGGTGTCTCAGGAGAATTTGGAGGTCGCTTAACGGCAAACTGAGTCCTTCGTGTGTGCACCATTCTCCCCACCTAAGGATGAAACCTACCCTAACAAGTAATGATAAAGCAACACAACAGAACAACTAACAGGGAAGGTATGTGTGAATATTGTATATTGCCACTATATGCAGTGCATGCATGACTGTTATCAGAATCATACGCTCTGATACCAAATTGTAACGTCCTTCCATTTTACTTAACATAATTACAAATTAAGGGTTGATCAACAACTAAGTAATGCTTCATTACTTGCCAAAACATACAAAAATAAATCAGAGTATGCAGAATGAGCCCTAACGTGGCAATATACAATCATCCAACATCAACCAGAAAGATAGAAGTACTACTTTTAGTAGAGTAGTCTAAGCTTCCAAGGTCTTCCCTGATGGACCCGCACGGGAACTATCACCTGAAAAATGTGGTAACCATCAATCCAACTTATTACGTATACTAATACGTGCTAGTGAGGTGCCAAGTGGAACAATTTATATAACAAAGTATTAAAAATATAATTCACTAATATACTCGACACAAATTTTCATGTCAAAAATTATGTATCAAAATTTTGTATCACAGTTTTCATTAACACAATTCCCAATATGCTTCCCACCAATCCAACCGAACCGCCTTATTTCCTCCGACTTAACCCATGGGCTAAGTTACATCCATGTTACTGGTTACTCAAAAGCTCACTGGTCATGTGATGAGATTCACCCAAAATCTTCACAGCACATGTCCCAGACCATGAGTCTTTTCCCTTCATTGAACTAGCGGGGTGTCGTAAGCCCTCATTGAACTAGTGGGCTAGTCCCTCATTGAACAGGTGGGACAATAACAAGCCAACCATCGTGCACCAATGGAGGCCTCACCACGTGGTGGAATAAACTACTCCATCTCTTCCCAATTCAACCCTTTCCATAATTATCATAATAAATAACTCAACAGGAAATTTTCCAAGATACATAAATAAATATATGTATATATTTCACAATTCAAATCATAAGGTTCCACAAGGAAATTTCTATTAAAATATTCATAATCATTTCACAAAATACTCACAAACAACATACTAATACACATAACAAGTGGAAAGTGGTTACCTCTCGCCGAAGCTAACTATTATCACACTGCTCCTAATCCAAGAGCTGAAACACACGCCAAAAAAATCAATCTACCACAACCAATTTACTAACAGTTAATAACTCTTCTAAAACTCTACATAAAATTATAACTTATAATTTCATTAAAAAAATACAAATTTTAATAAGAAATTTGGAATGATTGACGTGGGAAAATTATGCCTGAAAAATCAGTGAGACCCATTGTAATTATTAATTCTCCTTTCCATTTATTACTAATTAATAATACCTTTTTTGTATTTATTATTAATTAACAATTTCCTTTATTATTTATTAATAATCCCCTTTTCTATTTATTATTTATTCCTCATTTAATAATGACAATATCTATTTATTACTAATTATTTATTCTATTTTATTACCTATGAAAATGGAGCTGAATCACCAAAAGGGGGGTGAATTGGGGATTCTCAAAATCTTTTCGGACTACTCTGTTTTTTTGTGATAAAATTGAAGTAAAACAGAGTATAGAGTAGAGAAGCAAGACGCAAGGATTTATACTGGTTCGGTCCAATCTCCTGACCTACGTCCAGTCCCCAGACTCTCTGGGATTTCTCACTATCAAGATTGATTACATACTCTGCACTCAAGAGTAATTCTCTCTCTAGAACTTACTCCCCCTTACAAGTTGTAATCAATAACCCAATCTCCAAGTCCCCTTGACTTGAGATACTTTATAATGAATGATTTACAATCAAGAAAAACTCTCTCTAAGAGTAGATAAGATAAACACTGAAGAATAAATGTATCAACAGATACTTTACAAGAAAACTCAAAGAGTATTTGAAACTTTAATGATTTTCGTTCTTGCACAAATTGGTTGTTGAGAGGAATTGAATGCATTTCTATTTATAGCTAGAGATCATTAAATGACCGTTGTAAATCCTCATATAACCGTTGGAGGCATTAGAGGATGATTAGTTGAAGTTTTGGTCTTCTTCTCTCTTTACTCTTTGGTTAATCCAGCTTTGCAGAATATCAAAGTTGACTTCCTGACAATTAATCCGTTGGAGAAGCAGATGCTGGATGTAGAAAGGAAACATTAACTCCTACAAAACGTGTGGAGAATGATTGTCCAAAAGCATGTAAGGTTTCTACACTTTGCATTTAATGTGCTGACATGCTTTATGCTTTTTACTTGATCTCCTTTTAATCCTGTCTAAATCATCTGAAACTCACTAACAAACTGATTAAACATAGTTAAGAATAGTAATGAGTGATGATATAGAGTATTGAGATCAAACACAAACATTTCACAAATTCGTTTAGTTCAAAATTCAAATTCTGCGATGCAAACTCGAGTCAGTTCTTCCAAACTCAAGTTTTCATGCTTTAGTGAACTTTTAGTAAAAGACCGAAACTCGAGTTTTCTCATTCTAGAGAAGAACATCACGATTTTGCATTTGGACAAGTTTAGTGCACAGTGCAAAACTCGAGTCATTAAGTGACTAACTCGAGTTTTGGACTTTCGATGAAAAATCATGTTTTAGTCCAAAAGCTCAAAATTGGAGTTTTCAAATGTTCAAAAAATAGCAGAGCTCTCTGCCTGACTAAAACTCGAGTTTCCATATTTTAACTCGAGTTTCCACATTCTTTGAAAATTATGGAAACTTCTCTGTAAATCCAAAACTCGAGTTTCCAAAAGTAAACTCGAGTTTTCTCGTTTATGAGAAAACATTGAAAAGCTTTGTTGAGATGAACAATGGAGTTTTCACAAGTTCAGAATCGAACATTGTTCTCTGTGGGATGAAAACTCGAGTTTCCAAAGTAAACTCGAGTTTCCAACAAAGTGTGGAAACTTGGAGAACTCTCTGTGTAGCCAAAACTCGAGTTTCCAAAAGTAAACTAGAGTTTTGCTAACTTTAAAAAGGTTGATAGCTCTCTGTCTTGTCAAAACTCGAGTTTGTTAATTTTAACTCGATTTTTCTTTGTTTGTGGAAAAACTCGAAAGCTCTCTGTATGGTTAAAACTCGAGTTTTCATTTCTTAACTCGAGTTTGCCTTTCATTGCAAAAACTAGAGCTTTTTTCTGTCAAGTCAAAACTCGAGTTTCACTACAAAAAAAATGACAATTAGTAGCGGTTAAAATGACCTATTTGTAACGGTTTTTGACGTGACAAACGACATTTGTAGCGGTTAGAGGAACCGCGACAAAATCGCCTGTGGCAAGCCGATTTGTAACGGTTAAAAAAAACCGATACTACATACACATAAACCGCTACAACCTCTGTTGCGGTTCAAGAAAACCGTCACTAAATCAGCGGGGCGACGTGTGTTTCGAGACATTAGTCACGGTCCGTAACCGTTACAAATCATCTTGTAGCGGTTCCAAGAACGGTTTCATAACCGCTACAAAATAATGTGTTGATAATTTTGCCACCATAAATTTTTATTATTTTGAATATTTGTCGCGGTTACTAACCGCTACAAACATTCCCGCCATTTTTCGCCAAAAAAAATTTGCCGCCATCTGAATATTTGTAGCGGTTTACAACCGCTACAAATAGTCCCGCCACATGTGCTTTTGAATATTTGTAGCGGTTGCAAACCGCTACTATAAACGCTACAATTTTATTTGAAATTGTGTAGCGGTTATTGCAACCGCTACAAATTCATTACGGTTTAAAAAAAAAATTCATAACGCCATTTTATTTGAAATGTTGTAGCGGTTATTGCAACCGCTACAAATTCATTACGGTTTAAAAAAATTATTATTTATCGGCGTAATTCAGTAATTATTATTAATATATCTTTTTAACAAAAATAAAAGGTAGTAAATTATGAAATTTAAATATATAAGGTGCATGTATAGAAACAAAATAATAAGATTATGTAAGTAGAATAAGTGCTAAGAAATGAGGTGATTAAAACAATACTGAATATTTAAAAATTATATGTACAAATCAATTGAATAATGTATATGAAAGAATAGGGAAAGTTGAAAGATATATCTCGTTCAACCGCAAAATAACAAAGTTTAATTAGTATCGAACTATAAATTAGTATGAGAAACATTAGAATTGATCTAGTTACACGGTACTTACCCCGTTCAAACTCACAATGTTCTGAAACGTAAAAATATTTGAGATGACTGAGAGAAACGTGGGTAGAAAAGAAGTTGAGGCGTATTAAATGAGGTTGGGTGGGGGTATTTATGGTGGGGTCTGCGTATCATTTTGTAGCGGTTGGTGTCTCACTTTTTTGTAGCGGTTGTTATATTTAGTAGCGGTTTTGAGGGTTTTTGTAGCGGTTATTGTAGCGGTTGAGTTTGTCGCGGTTTTAAGGGTTTGTAGCGGTTATATAACCGCTACAAAGTAATTTCTGAGTTCTTTTTAAAAAAAAAAAAAACTTAAAGGGGTTTTTTTTCCTAATTAATTTCGGATTTTTTTTAAGTGTTTGTAGCGGTTATATAACCGCTACAAAGTAATTTCTGAGTTTTTTTTAAAAAAAAAAACTTAATATTAAAAAGATTTCATATTACAGCATAGGCATTAAGTTTTCCTCTCAATCTTCTTCGACATCCCTACAAAGAAAGTTTACATAAAATGTTACGCGTGAGTTGTCGTGAGTCCCCTGGACGTTGTGGTATTCGCCCACAAACACTTGAACAACGTCACGGTGAATAGGTCTGTGTAACTTATCCTGACCACATCAAGCAGCTTTCCATAATACGGGACGTCACCGAACCGCATGTTTCCGTCACTGCTGCTCGCATAACTCCTCGTCCCAAACGTGCCATATACACCAGAGTTTTGGGTCAGCAATCCCTGATCTCGTGCGACGGTGCAAAACTTAAAACCATTGGCATTGTATGCCGTGAATCTTAGGGCGTGGTCAAGCGGGCCTCTGCGAGAGCTCTGAATTCTGGTGAGTGCGGGTTGTGGTCGTTCATTATTCTCCTCCTAAACCAACTCGGGAATTCTCTGTGAACCTTTCTATCAATTTCGGAGGATGTACGTGTACGAATCCTCAGTTCACGCTTCACATAACTCCTGAATTCCCTGCAATTGAACATGCAATGAAATGTGAGTATGTATAAAATGTAAGGAAATATATAGGATACGATATATATATATTTGTATGAAATCCTTACCGAAGGTACGGTTCAACTTTGGTGCATGAACTGGGCCAGCAAGCTTTGTTTCGTGAACAAGGTGTACTGTCAGGTGAACCATGACCGTGAAAAATGACGGAGGAAAGATCATCTCCAAATGACACAGCGTAAGAATGATTTTCTCCTGCAGCTGGTCGAGCTCCTCCACTATCAAAACCTTCGAACACAGCTTCCGAAAGAAAGTACAAAGCTCGACCAAAACGAGAGACACGTCGAGAGGCAGCGTATTTTCATGGCCAGCGAAGTAATCGTTGCATAAGCACATGTGAGTCATGACTCTTCACCTGTAACCTTTCGAGCCTGCAAGTCAATACATCGTGATATGTTGCTTGAATACCCGTCAGGAACTTTTATTTTCTTCAAGGTAGCGAGAAAGATTTCCTTATTCGGTTTTGTCAGGGTGAACCTTGCCGGTTGAAATCTGTCATGCTCATCCGGCCACGCGTCTCCACGAACGCCCATCTCCCGTAGATCTTTCCTGGCCTGCAGATGATCTTTGGACTTGCCTAGTTCGTTGAGAATCGTGTACAACACATTGTCGCACACATTCTTTTCAATGTGCATGACATCCAGACTGTGTCGGAGCAAATTATCTTTCCAATACGGAAGAGCGAAGAAGACGCTCACCTTTCGCCATTGTTAGGGCGTAGAACCTGAAGCCCTGGCAGTCTTTGTTCCGGCCCTTGCCGGATCGTTCTTTTTCCCAACTCAACATCAACATCCCGAAGCTGCTCTATGATTTCTTCACCGATAAATTCCGAGGGGTCCTCTTTTTCCTGTTGCCCATTAAAACGATTGCGTTGCAACCTAAACTGTGCGTACCATCGAGAAACCTCCGATGACCCATGAAGCACCACTTACGACCGTGGGGAAGGCGCACCGAGTCGAGTCAAAATTGCAGGTGGGCACGCAAGGCCGGTATGCACATTCCACCCGGATAATGTCTCGAGGCCGGAAAGTCGCTTATCGTCCAAATCAAGGCCGCACGCAAGTTGAAAAGTGTCTTCTCGTGCGCGTCGTACGTCTCCACACCTACATTCCACAACTCCACCAACTCCTTGATCGGCGGGTGGAGATACACATCGATGTCATTTCACTGTAGCTCGTGCTAACATTCCCAAATGGATTAAAACCGTCGGTCGCCAAAGCAAGACGGACATTTCTAGGGTCCGCCGCGAAATCTGGAAAGACTGAGTCGAACGCTTTCCACGCTTCGGCATCACGTGGATGCCGAGTTTACCATCTTCATTCTTATCATCTTCATGCCACCTCATATGTTGAGCTGTCTTAGACGACATAAACAATCTTTGCAGGCGAGGTTTTAAAGGAAAGTACCTTAGAATCTTCGCAGGTTTCTTCTTCTGCTTCTTCCCTTTCCGAACAGTCTTGAACCTCGAAGTGTGACACTTCTTACAAGTCTCCCTCCGATCGTCCTCTCCCCAATAAAGCATACAGTCGTTTGGGCAGGCATCTATTTTTGGTAGTTCAAGCCTAATCGTTGATTATCTTCTTCGCCTCGTAGAAGGATGAGGGAATGTCCGCGTCTGGGAAAGCATCTCGAAGTAATTCCGGGAACATCGACATTGCCTTATCGGTGATCCCACACATGCACTTGATATGGTACAATTTGATAAGAAAAGATAACTTTGAGTATTTCGACAACCTTGATACAAAGGACGATCGCTCTCATCCATGAGGCTGAAAAATTCCCGAGCTGCATCGTTCTGAAGAAAACAGGTCCGGACCCTGCACCTCTGCTGTGAAGTTGTCGTCTTGAACACCAAAAGCATCACGGACAGCTTCATTAACCGGATCATCTTGATGTACTTGATTTCCTACTTGTGAGGTTCGAGGAAGATGGAGCCCATATCCCATACCACGTTGCTCCCCATGAACCGCCCAGAATGTATATGCTTCTGGAAAGGCTTTACAAGAAGATGTTCCAAAGCGAGAATCTCGTGTTTGCCACTTCTTAAACTTACATCGCACACAAGGACACACGATCTTCCCATTAATGCATGCGTGAGAGAAGGCGAAATCTAAGAAAGTGTTCAATCCCGCTAAATATACAGGAGAACTACGCGGCTGCTTGATCCATGACTTATCCATATGTAACAAACAAATCTAGGATAGAAGATAAATGTGGATACAATGTTTAATTACATTCAACGCAGAACTTGGGATCTTTAAACATGCATCGAATGTTTTGTAGCGGTTACATAACCGCTACAACAACCGTTGCAATTATAACGAACAATTTTGTAACGGTTATAAAACCGCGACTACAACCGCTACTGAGTACAATTTGTCGCGGTTATCTTCATCACAACCGCTACAAAATGATGCCCGTTGAATCTTGTAGCGGTTATCCAACCGCGACAAAATAGGGCGCCCTTTTTCAAATTTCAAATTTGTTGCGGTTTCCTCATTCGAACCGCTACAAAATTTAATTTAATTTTTAGTGTTTTGAAATAAAATTTTAGGAAATTATTTTGGATTATAATTAAAATATATAACTAAAGCACACGTTAAACAAGGATTAAAATTTTGTATTAAAAGTTTTAGGGTTTTCGATTAAAATTTAGTTAAATGAGTTATAGGTTTTGAAATAACGTATCAAATTTAACGGTAACAAATATATAACTAAAGCACATCTTAAACAAACCAAATATTTAAAC
The DNA here is from genome assembly GCA_025563575.1 of Acacia pycnantha. Taxonomy (NCBI): domain Eukaryota; kingdom Viridiplantae; phylum Streptophyta; class Magnoliopsida; order Fabales; family Fabaceae; genus Acacia; species Acacia pycnantha. The sequence continues at coordinate 360,325 of JAMWYP010000001.1, forward strand.
CAAATTAAACTAATATCCAACTGTACAGAATGACTGAAGTTTTCAAAATAAAAACTAACTATCAGGAACATGATCATCAAGTCCTGTCCTAGGGGGGTCTGTCTCAGGGGGGGTTGGTACACGTGGGGGGGATTCCTCAAAGATGAACGGAGGGGGAGGCTCGGGATCTGGAAACCGCTGGTCGGGTAATAGTCGCGCCAGGGCCCCAGTAACAGCAGTCCAGCTCTCCACATGATGATCGTACCAACGGGCGATGCTCTCCTGCATGCGCCTATGCCTGGCCTCCTCGTCGGCCCTCCTGCGCATCTCTCTGGCCTCCTCGTCGGCCCTCCGTGCAGCCTCATGTGCAGCAACCTGCTCGGCGACCTTCTCAGCAATGATCTCATCAAAAGCCTCCGGTGGTGGCCTTCTCGAGCTGGAGGGTCCGGTGGACGCAGAGGAGGAGCCATGCTTCGGGTACACCATGCTAGGCCTGGCGCCAAGGCCCATGCCCCTAACACGGCCAGGATGCTCGACTGGGCCCACTGCAGCTTTCAGTGGGGCAGTAGGATTCACAGACCCTGTGACTCTGGAGTGCGACGCTTGTAGCTCGCCTCGGTCTTCTCAATCCGGCTCGACCCACGGCGTTCATGAACAATCATTAATAAAATAATTGACGATCAATTTTAATATACAACATTCATTATATTTTTCAATGTTTTTGTAACTTACTATTATCTCCTCTGTTGCCTGAGAGGTCGGCGTCCCATCACGGTGTCTATGGGTGCGTGTCCACAACTTCCCATAGTTCGTTTGTGTGTTCTCCTCCCGAGCCTTCTTTTCTTTGAAAGAATTAAAACAATATGTACTTTGTTATTGGAAAAACAAAACAATCGGTATGTTAAATAATAACATACCATCTCACCGTAGGTCACAAGAAACGTCTTGGTCCCTGCTGTGCCCTGCTTCTTGTGTTTCTCTGCGACAAAGCCTGATCGGAGGAGGAAACAAAACTTAATTTAAACTAAATTTAAATTATCACTTAAGTGAAACTATTAATTAATTTAAACCATATGTAATTAAATTATAATTAATTTAATAAAATGTACCTGCCCGTCAGCACCTCTCCTATATTGGACGAAAGCCGCCCACTGATCTGGGTCCACGCCGTCTGGGACTCTCTCGATCAGCTGCTGCAGAGGAATAGTGCCATCTCCATTCATCGATTGTAGAGACGATTCCTCCGACTCTTCCACCCTTCCCCCACCTTCATCATAACGTACCTTTTGTGTTGTTCGCGAAGTTTAAATTTTTTCTGTATCATAAATTCATTATTAAAAATTAATAAATAAAGAAATAAATAAGGAAAGAAATAAACTAAAACTTATAACTATTAACATGTAAAATGTAATGAAACAATATTGACTACTGCGAGAACTCCGCTAAACGCCTTGTTCTTTGTGTCCTTCGTCACACTCTTCCAATCCTTAAAAAAAATCGGGAACCATGCCCAATTGCCGCCAAATTCAGACAAAAAACGGTTCATCAGGTGACCACCGGTGCCGATCGCACGGTGCGTGAGCTCGTTCCACGGGACTACGACCCGATACCGGACATCTCCCGGTCGTGCGAGTGAGAGTGGAAACATCCAGCGTCCTACTGCTGATGTTCCCATGTTTATCTGCAATATTAGAAAAATTGAATTAAACCTACAAAATTTAAATTAATTTCTCCAAAAAACCAATTAGATATACCTTCGACATCCACTGTAAATCATTTGAACGCGAAGACGCCGGTCGGGGTTCCCGTGGTCCCGCCGGGTTTCTGGTCCATGAACTGCTCCACCTCCACTAGGGAATGTTGATATGGATCTCCGCATTCTCGTCGTCTAAGTCGTTCAACGACAAACTTGCTTCTTGATCTCCCCCTACGGTCCCCACATTTGGAATTTCTTCATCGGCGAAGAGATTGGCAAACTCGTTCGGCTCCTGAGATGGCGGTGGTATATGTTGGGCCCCACGCCCTCTCGTCTGGCCTCCGCCCCTACTACTACCCCCCCTTAAACCGGTTTTGAAAGGGACACTGCTTTTCCCTTTCCCTTCTCTCCTCCAGAAACCATGATGTTGAAAGGTAGAAGTTTAAAAGTAAAAGTTTAAAGATAGGGTGAAAGGTAAAAACGGTGAAAACTCAAACCGTTGGAAGTGTGACTTTGAAAATGAGGATTTACTGTTTAAAAAACCGAACATTTTGTAGCGGTTAACCTAATAAACCGTTACAAAATTTGAAATTTTGTAACGGTTCATCCATCACCGCCACATAAACCGCTACAAAATATCTGACCGTTAAAATTCTGTAGCGGTTGTGTAATAACCGCTACAAAAACCGCTACAAAATAGCTGACCCTTGAAATTCGTAGCGGTTACATAGAAACCGCTACAATATGACCACATTTTGTCGCGGTTTTTGTTGTGAACCCTTCTGAGAATGATTTTTTCAAAAAAATTCCAAACTAATTAGTTTGATTCAAAAATTTTATGAATCAAACTAATTAGTTTGGTACAAATATTTAAAAACCAAACCTTCAATTCATTTATTTCTTTTCTTTAATTTTTTAAAACTGTCCCACGTAATAAATTACACATAATGAAGTAACCAAGAATAGTCCAACATGTCCGTGGGGATTGGGACTCAATGTAGCCGCCGATCTCCCACGAAAAGCTGGGTGAGTCATTTTCATCGAGATATTTTCGTGAGACAAAGGTGGCTACAATGGAACCCAATCTCCAGTCGCTGTTGGACTCTTCTCGAAGAGTAGAAGTATTCACGCCAAAGAAATGAGCAAACCTTGGCTTGTGGTGAGCGAATTGCCTCGCAAGGATGAGAGAGGCAAATATCCGCAGACCCTCATCACGAGATAAGAGATCGAGCTACGATATCTGCATTCCTTGGACGACCAAGCGAGATAGTTCATTCAGTTACAAGTCGAAGATTTAGTAATTCCTTTAGTAGTTATAGTTGATGTACGGTATTTATAGTGTGAAAATTTGTAGCGGTTCCCCTCGAAACCGCTACAAAATATAGATTTTGACGCGGTCACGGTCACTCTTCCTGGATACCGTGACAAAATTGTGACGTTTCGTTTATTTGTAGCGGTTTTTTGATGGAACCGCTATAAAATCACCGCAACAAAGTTGGCGCCAATGTTGGCGCCACTTTTGTAGCGGTTCTACTCAAGAAACCGTTACAAAATCACGGTGACAACAATTCCCGCCATTGCGCGCCAAAGTGGCGCCAAATCATTGCGGTTTATTTTGAGTGAACCGCTACAAAGGTAGCCGAGGTCCATACCGTCATGGCTTTCGTTACTATTTAGTGGCGGTTATGGGATAAAACCGTTACAATTTGTTGTTTTGTAACGGTTTTTTTTAACCGCGACAATTTAACCGCGACAAAATAGGTTTTTTTTTGTAGTGTTTCCAAAGTGAAACTCGAGTTTGCCTTTGACAGTAAGTTTTTCAACTTACAAAGACAAACTTCATCTGTGTTTACAATTGTCCGTTATCATCAAAATCAATTATGGAACTAACAACCTATTCCTTTTTCCTAATAATAATAACATTTATTTACTTTTTTATTATTATTATTATTATTATTATTATTATTATTATTATTATTATTATTATTATTATTATTATTATTATTATTATTATTATTTTATTTATTATTATTTTCATACAATTAATTTAAACTCCCACGTGCATATGCTTCCTAACCACAACTTTATATATATATATATATATATATATATATATAGGAACAATAAAAACCTGATGCAAGGCACAATAAAAACCTGATGCAAGGCATGCAGTAGCGTTTTATGCATTATGGAAACAATTAGCTTTTGGTTCATTATGCAACCGCGCGTGTGTGTGTAAAATATATATATATACATACTTGTACATAACACCACCATCACAACAGCTTCCTTTTCTTCCAAAATCAGCGAATATATATATTTATTTATTTTTATGAAAGCAAATTTTCCCCCTCATGATTTCCACGTACAGTGACATATGCAGCAAGGTCATATGGATAGATAGCAACGTCTTCCTTCTCCCTTTACATATATAGCTTTATATATTTATAAGATACCAAGTTTTTATATCAGATCACTCTTTCTATCAACTATATGTTCAGTGATATATTTCTATATAAAACAAGCTTTTTCCTTATCACTTCCTATCTGCAGCAACGTGTGTGTGTTCCAATAGCAAAACCATATTTCTTCTTTTTCTTCTATGTGCGGTAACTATACTTATATATCTATATATTGTGAGCACAGTGAAACCTAAGCTCAAAAACTCATACACACACACATACTACCCAGCACCCCCACTGTTATGAATATTCATTTAACAGGGAAACCACATGGCTTGGTCCCTACTATTCTATACCATTAGCTTTGGGTTGGGAAGTGCCGAAAATCAAGAGAAAAAGGGACACCCGAAGACTCACCTCCAGTTTCTGGTTGCACGGAGTGATCTTTGCCCAAACGGACACCCCTGTTTCTAACACGTTTTGGCAGAGGGAAAAATGGTTTCAGTTTTGAAGCTCTCTCTCTCTCTCTCTCTTTCACGGTTTCAAAGTCCTTCTCTTCTCCGTTCTCAGCCTCAACCCTTTGCTCTCTTCTCCAAACGAATGCGAAACGAGGAGGGAAATATATAGACATGGCACGGTTTGACCGAGAAGAAATATCCAACGGGTTTCTTTTTTTTTTTGGTGCTGGGCTCGATGAGATTTGCTGAGAGAAGGAGTTTGGTGCCGCTGGTATTACTGTTCTTGTGTGTGCTCAGTGATTAGCCGGAAGTAATTAATGAGTTCTGCTCCATTGTGTTTTACGTGATCTGCTTTTACGTGTTGCAGTGGAGATAATAGATTAAATGGTGGTAATGATTCGGCCTTGGGTCATATGTGGGCTGGTTAAAGTAAATGAATTGGTTTGTTGTGTCATCCATTGTTATCACGTGTTGGGCCAAGGGAGTTTAATGGGTTGAAGTATTTGGGCTGAAACAAATTAATGCATCATGGGCTTGTTTTAGGAATATATATATACTGTACGACCACTGAAAATTGACCCACTTGATTCTCTTTAAAACTCTTATTTACAATTAAGTCATTTTGTGTATTTTATTGCAATTATTGGATAAATACTAGAAATAAATCTTGAATTCCTTGTAAGGATTTTCTTTCTCAATTAAATTTCTTTTGGCCTTAAAATAATATCTCTAAAATATTTAGGTCAAAAATTATTCCCAACTGTTTATCCTTAATTTACAGGAAAATATGTCTTAAATTCAAATAATTAATTTTTAAATAAATAAATAATAATAATAATAATTAAGGCTCAATTTCCCATAATCAATCCCATATCATATTTTAATTCCCAAAATCCAAAATTTGGGATGTTACAACTTGCCCCTAGGCATAATTTCCAACATTATCATCATTAATTTGTTTATTTTTTGGCAACATTTTCCTACAAACTATTTTGTCTCACAATCATGCATGATCTAATACCTACAACTAATAAACTATTTGCAAATATCAAATTAAACCTTGTATATACAACCAATTTTGACTTGTGCATGTATTTGTTGCTTCAATGTTCTTAGGATGCATTAGAGCCATATATGAGTAAGAGGACAATCGACGTACATTGGGGGGGCACTTCATCAGAACTTTGTGGAAGGGTTAAACAAGCAGGTGGAGAAGGATGACATACTATATGGCTACACCATGGATGAACTAGTCAAAGAAACATTCAATAATGGGAATCCCTTACCAGAATTCAACAATGCCGCCGAGGTACTTATATTACATTCAGAAGAGTGACTTAGATGGTTTGTTTCAGTTGTTTGAGATTTGGAAGCTACTTGCTTACATATATATATATATATATATATATATAGTAAATTAAAGCACATTAGGTGCTTTTAACTTTATAATAATAAGGTAACTTCATTATACACACAATTTTGGCAACCTACATTGTTATGATGGACTTGGCTGCGGGACTTTGCTCTCATTAAAAGTATTTTATAAGGAGAATAATATCAATGGGTAACAATTCATATTCTGGAGAATTTCTTTCCAAAATAAAGCTGATTACTGCGCCATATGACTGATGGATGCTAGAAGAATTTTACTTTTTTCTGTAACTATGTGCTGAATGAAAGTTGTGTTTTAACTGAGTATACATACCTATTAAAATATTGAGCTTTGATCCTTCAATTGTAGGATTATATTTCCAATGTGTCTTTTTTTGGTGGTACGTAATGGAGTAGAGGATTGAATCTGATCTCTTGTTACAAAACCCTCATCAATAGACTGCATCCCAGTGGCTTCGTTTCTACTGCATCTTTTTTTTTTTTTTTTTTCTTGATATTCAAACGGGGCCTAAACCCAAAAACTAGTTTCTACTGCATCTTTACTATCATATCTCATCATATTGCTAAAATATGAATCACTCGCATATATACCATAACATTTATGTGGAAGTTGAAGATATCTGGAACTGATTGGCGATAATTTGGCTTCACTTTTGTCACCAAAAAATAAAAGAACAAAAAAGAAAAGAAAAGAAATGTGGCTCCACTTCAACAATGGAAAAGGGAGATTATTCTGATGTTTCAATATGTACAACATAGATATGCAAATGGTACAGCATGGAAGCGAGTGGAGTTGAATAGGATAGAAAGAAAATTTGGAATAACATTGGTTAATTGGTCAAGTAGTACAAGAGAATATTACTGTAAACATCCATATTCTTTGTTAATATACTTGGAGCAAAAGTGGAATTTGCACCGTAGCTATTTGTTCATGCTGCCAGTCTGTAAAAGTGCTTGGTCTATAAAGACAATAACTTGATTTTCGCAAAATGTTTGCACATGGGACATCCATTTCTACTCACTTCTTGATATACATATTATATATATATATGAGCTGATTGAAATTTTATTTAATTTATTTGATAGGAGCCAACGTCCTTCGTTAGCATATTGTAGGAAGAAAACGCGACACTTTGGCAAAGGATTAGTTATTTGTGGGTTATCTTATAAGTATTTTATGTTAGGAGGTTTGTATCAATTATTTCAAGTTACTAGCAGTTGCATTTTATATTTTGTTATTATGGTAGTTATCTTCAGTTGTTATGTCACGTTGTAAATATTATGTACTCTACCAAAGTATGCAATGAAGTATTATTCAGACAGTTTTTCATTTTCTCTCTAGGATTTCAGATACTGGTTCTAGAGTCTGTTCCATACCCTTCACCTCTCTTATTTTCTATATTCTAATTTACTATTCACACATATACTATCAGTATTTTAGCCACATTTTATTATAATTACCACAGAACTGTATAAGTTTGCCTCTCTAAAGGAGGCATCTCCCTTTTGGTCTTATTTTAAAAATCCCTCCATTTACAAGGCTGTACTTGTTATGGACTTGCAAGGGAGAACTGCCCCCTCACATTTTAGAAAATAAATTTCTCTTAACTCCATTTTTGGATATATCTGTTAGCGTATCCTATCTTGTTCATCTCATTGACAATAAAGAAAGGAAACTTTTCTACTTTCCACAATATCTAGCAATAAGATTAGGGTTAAGGTGTAAGTTTTCCCCGGAAATAGCAATATTTCCCCAGAAGCTTTTTTAGGTTTAATGTTACCTTGGAAGTTTCAAAATGTAGCAATTTTTCCCCATACCATTAAAAAACTTGAGGTTCAATGTTTCCCTGGAAGTGTTAAAATAGAGCAATGTTTCCCTTTACCGCTAAAAAGTTAATTGTCAACTTAGTTTTTTAACGGTATAGGAAAAAGTTTCAACGTTTTAAAATTTCCGGGGTATTGAACTTGAAAAAACTTTCGGGGAAACATTTCTCCTCAGTGAAAACTTCTAAGGCAAATTTGTACCTTAACATGTTTAAACAATGTCTTATCTAGGATTAGTGTCATTAAGACAGCTATTAAACACTGTCTTATCTAGGATTAGTGTCATTAAGACATTAAACCTACTTTCATGTGCAGGATTGGAATCATGACTTCTTTTGGGAATCTATGCAACCAGGAGGTGGTGAGATGCCCAAATTAGGTCTCCTTCAACAGATTGAAAAGGATATTGGTTCATTTACAAATTTTAGAGAGAAGTTTATTGAAGCTGCCCTCACATTGTTTGGCTCTGGCTGAGTTTGGCTTGTTTGTAAGTTCACTCCAAATTCTCTCATAAAGGTTTTGTGAGTGAGTATGTGTGTGTGTAGTGGGTGTTTGAAGAAGAAAGATAGAGAGAAGGAAGAGGCTGAACAAAATACATTTTATGGACATATTAATTATTATTATTCTATTTATACTAATATAGTGACACCGTAGTACTACTTATACCCTTTATTTTGGATGTACTACTAATGACTATTTCTTAGACCTACTAAACTTTCTTAATTTATTTATATCTCTTGACCACTCTATTTTGCTGAACTAAATTTTCCTTAAGATGCTATTTGGTGGTAAGAAAATTAATAGGTTAAAATTTTTTGTTGCTTGCACTCTAAACAATATAGGAATGATACTTTTTTTAATATGTCCCAAGCTCTATGAAGCACAAACACTTTAAAAAACGGAATATGTATATGTTTAATACATGTAGAAACAGTCATATTACGTACATGATATTTTCAAACTCTATTTAGACATTTCAGATATGTCTGCATGTTTGACTGTGCCATGTTCACCATCCATGTCAGTGTCTTTGTCAAGTATTTTGCTCTATGCTTGTGAATTTTGCTAATATTTATGGCATGGTTGATTCAGTGAAGAGAGAAGAGAGACGACTCGAAATACTAAAAACATCTAATGCCATTTGCCCAATTGTGTGGGATGACATAGTAAGTCAGAATAATTTCACTTCCCTCCCTAGCTTGATCCTTGAGTTGATATTATTAGCATTAGAGCTGATAATCTTTTTCTTGTGCAGCCCTTAGTCAATTTGGACCTATGGGAGGTATGCTTATCTCTCTCTCTCTCACTCTCACACAGTCATTTTGTGATTTGTAGCTATGACAAGCTGACTTTGCTTCCTTTTCTGCAGCATGCGTGTTATTTGGATTACAAGGTACGTAACAATATTCATACCTGGTGGAATAGCTACTCGTCGGCTTGACCAGCCCATGGGTGTACTTAACCCTATATAATGGGCCTAAAATTTTAGTCCAAGGGCTTGGCCCAAGCCCAAACAATAAAATTCACCATTTTTCGTTACCTCCTTTAAATTTGCATTATTATTCATTATCTATTATCATTCTTCGTATTTGTTACGGACCTGTGCAAGGCCCAATAGCGGTGAGGCCCAACAGTGGAGATAAGCCATATCCGATCCTATCTAATAGGAAGGAGGATCCTAACTCACACGTAATCAAGGAATATCTTCAGATATGATATAGCAGTTAGGATGCTTGGACCGGAGATCACGCAATGCCCAGAATATCCTACCTAAGGTACACTCTATAAATACTGAGGTCAAGTCCTAAGGTATACACGTTCTAATTTCTGAACTATATATTTACATTCAGTCACACTATGCACACATCTCACCCCCTTGGCGAAGAGTCTGGTTGTGTACAGTGATCCTACTTTCTCCTAAGTGCTTGCCTCATAGGCATTCAGGAAGAGTCCATTGATCCAATATCAAAGCACCAGCCTATCGGGCTGGACATCTGTGTTCTACACTAGAACAGTTGCGCCGACTGTGGGGACTGTAAATTTCGATCCCCGTGACCAATGAGGGTTAATACAAGAAGCACAAGCCAGAGGCAGGCAGAGACAGCACCGTTGCCTAACCAAGACCGACTGCCGCGGTACCAACAGAAGGCCTAGGATCCGGTCAACCCCATCCGTGATAATAGACAGGCTGGGGAAAATCAGCACTCACTGCCGCGACACGAGGAGCAACTAGAAGAACCAATCAATCCCGCCCATAATAATGGGCATCTAGTGGATGACCCGTCACACACGGCATCCTCGGCACCGCGAAATCCTAAACAAGGGGACGTCCACCAAAGACCGCAGAACTCAATCCCGGAAGCTTTTCAAGTCGGAAACCCAGATATTCTCCACCTGCAAAACACTCTGAGCTCACTGCTGAGACGTATGGAGACCTCAGATAACTGAACCTCCCTACACATGCAGCGACTGGAAGAACGCCTAAAGTAGAGGGAGTCCGCGTCCTCCAAGGAGGGCTGGGATGGTAGAACTCGAGGAAAGGACCGAGATGGAGAAAATTCACGCGATCGACAGAGGATGGACAGGTCGGAGAGCGGCCGAGGCAAGAGCCTGGGGCACATTGACAAGAATTTTGACGATGAGGATGAGAATCGAGGAGACAGGCCTCCTCGGTGTCCAACGACAGGAGTACAACGGAGAAGGTACATCGGGAAGCACAATAACAACCATTTCTTAGATGATATTTTCAACGCGCCTTACCCAGATGATTTCGATCAGGACGACCTAACAAAGTACGACGGAACCCAATACCCGACTACCCACCTCGAAAATTTCGAGGTAGTGATGTTCGTGAGAAGACTCAGGGAGCCCGTCATCACCCGAATCTTCGCTGCAACCCTCAAAGGAGCATCGCTCAAATGGCTCCATACCTTACCGGTGAGGTCGATACAACGTTTCGAAGACTTGGCAGAGGCATTTGAGTTGAATTTTGCGACTAGCAAAGAGCAACCGAAGTGTAACATCCTTCCATTTTTACTTAACGTAATGACTAATTAAGGGTTGGTTGACCACTAAGTAATGCTTCATCAATTACCAAATTATACAAAATAAATCAGAGTATGCAGAATGAGCCCTAACATGGCAATATACAATAATCCAACATATACCAAAAAGACGGAAGAACTACTTTTAGCAAAAGTAGCCTAAGCTTCCGAGGTCTTCCCTGATGGACTCGTACAGGAGCTATCACCTGAAAAATGTGGGTAACCATCAATCCAACTCATTACATATACTAATATGTGCTTGTGAGGTGCCAAGTGGAACAATTTATATAACAAAATATTAAAAATATAATTCACAAATTTTCATGTCATAAATTCTTTATCAAAATTATGTATTGCCGTTTTCATTAACACGATTCCCAATATGCCTCCCACCAAACCAACCGAACCGCCTTATTTCCTCCGACTAGACCCATGGGCTAAGTACTAACCATGTTACTGGATACTCGAAAGCTCACTGGTCATGTGATGAAGACGGCCAAAATCCTCGAGCACATGTCCCGGACCATGGGTCTTTTCCCTTATTAAATTAGTGGGGTGTCGTAAGCCCTCTTGAACTAGTGGGCCAGTCCCTCATTGAACAAGTGGGACAATAGAAAGCCAACCATCGTGCACCAATGGAGGCCTCACCACGTGGTGGAATAAACTACTCCATCTTCCCAATTCAACCCCATAATTATCATAATAAATAACTCAACAAGAATTTTTCCAAGATACATAAATAAATATATGTATATATTTCACAATTCAAATCATAAGATTCCACAAGGCAATTTCTATTAAGATATTCATAATCATTTCACAAAATACTCACAAACAACATGCTAATACACATAATAAGTGGAAAGTGGTTACCTCTCGCCGAAGCTAACTATTATCACACTGCTCCTAATCCAAGAGCTCAAACACACGCCAAAAATCAATCTACCACAACCAATTTGCTAACCATTAATAACTCTTTAAAACTCTACCTAATCAAAATTATAACTTATAATTTCATAAAATTAAAAATACAAATTTTAATAATAAATTTGGAGTGCTTGAAGTTGGCAAATTATGATGGGACTGAAAAAGATTAGGAGACCATTGTAACTATAAATTTTCCTTTCGATTGATTATTATTTAATAACTCCATTTTCTATTTATTATTAATTACTAAATCCCTCTATTATTTATTCTCTTTTACTAATAATAATAACAATATCTATTTATTATTTATTTACTACTAATCAATAATCCCTTCGTTAATTATGTATGAGTGAAATAATATAGGAATTAGTTGGATTTGATCCTATTATATAGGAATTTATAAATATCAATCAACATATAAATATTATGATTTAATGTATTACATTTATATATTCATACTCTTTAGATATCATATATATATATATATATATATATATATATATATATATATATATATATATATATATATATATATATATATATATATATATCTACACGTACATTCCCAGTGAAGTCAAAGTTCCTTCTTTCTATATATATTTATACAGCGTTAAGTTAATATATATATATATATATACACACACACACATCAACAAAAGCTTGCTTTTACTCCCAAAACCAGCGAATAGAAGGCCTTAAAAGGTTTATATTCAATAAAAAAATCAGATGATGTGCAGAAATAAAGGGAGACTAACGTTGGGAACTTACGGAAACTGGAAGGAGAGGAGTTTAAACACACGTTGGGATTCTCTGGTTGTCAGTTTCCACGGCGTCTGCTTCTTCCTTCTTTCTCAGACTCTCACTCTCTCTCTCCCTTCCTCGACTCACCAACGTTCTCAGTCTCACTCCCTGCTAAATCTCCACTCTCTCGGCTCTGACTCTGGTTCTCTTAGTTGATTGAAGGAAGGAATATAAGGACCTAGGGGGTCCGGTCCGAGAGAAGTAGAACGGACTGAAGAGGAAGGACCAACGTGTAAGTAGTGTGGGTGAGGCTCGAGAAGTATGGCTATGTTGCGTGTACAGTGGATTTGCTGATAGCGTGACCTGGTTAACGCTTTTGGTGACTGAGATAAGCCAACGGTTTAATGAGTATTAAGGGTATAGATATATTTATATGTATATATATTGTTGTTAAGAATTTTATCACGTGTTAGGCTGAAATTATAGGTAATAGGTTGATTTAATGGTTGGCTAATCTCTCGCTGTGGTTACGTGTCGCAAGATCGATATAGCCGACAAGTTTGCTTTCTTTGCTCTCGATCTTTGCGATTTGGGTTTTTGATGGAATGGATAATATTGTGCAAGTCTAATGGGTATTGCTTGGTCAAAGAAATAGAAGGCAAAATGGGCTGCTTTGTATAATGGGCTAAGTATAATAGATCTCCACGTGATTAATTTTGCTGCATAGGTGTTAGAGGAGTGTTTGGCCCATGAAGATTTAAGACATAAAAACTGGGCTTTTAAATAATGGGTAAATGGAATGATGGGTTTATAAGATGTGGGCCTAATTAGTAGTCCAAATTGTATTCACTTGAGGACCCCATTAATCATATATAAGGCTTATTTGCAAATTTATTATTTTCCCAAGTTAATTTAAAGAAAATGAGTCTTAACTTCCCATAATTAATTTTATAATTATTTTAGGCCATAACTCACTATTTAATTTTCCTTAAAATATTCCAATTTCAAATCCCAAAATTTGGGATGTTACATTTCTCCCCTCGTACAATAAATTTCGTCCTCGAAATTTGAACCTATAACTTCGGGAAATTATTTCAGATATCGAGTCTATTCCTTCCTTATGCATGCCTACCTTGCACGCACTTTAGTATTCAGACAACTGTCTCATTCATCTAGTACCCAGGTATAGGATTCAAAAACAAGACCTGCTGGTCCATTCTCACAGCGCTTGGTTACGTAGGCCTCACTGCATGACTCATTCTGCCTCTTGGCTTATGACATATTACCCTTCCGGCAACATTCTATTGTCACAACGTTGGTTTTCTAGCCCTACTACCTCGGGAATTACCCTCAAACTTAGGTATCATATCTACCACCTGGTACATATCGAATGTTTTCCAACCTCAAGATATACTATAGACATACTTGTCTAAAGTCATCATGCCAATCAGCATTCCATTCAGTGCTAAACACACAAATTTGCACACCGGGTCTTACCGCATTGAGCCTCTGCTCGTCTATCCGTGTTTGAGCTTATTTATTCTAGCTCTCAAACTACTTCCTCTTACTTAGCACCGTAGCTGGCAAGTACTATCTAACCTATATGGTTCAGATTTCTAGACCATTCTATCAGTTTTACTCCGGTATCATTATCACCAATTGCACCGCCTTTCATTTCAACTATGCTGTCTCATTTTCAAATTTTCACACATTGAAAATTTCTATGGTCGCAATACATTTTTTATAATTGCATGAAACAATATTTTCACATTTTCAATAAATCAGAATCGTTGCCAACTCAACTTCAAGAAAATACATTCTTTACCGGCCCAAGTTCAAGAAACACATTTTCTGCCGGTTTAACAAACAATGAAATAATTCTTTTCACAAAATTCAACAACTAAGAGGCACACGCCACCACTTCGCCCTGCCTCACAAGGACATATCCCAATCCTTTCATACAAACCATCAAAGTCATAACGCGTCTGCCAGCCGATGTGGGAGAATTTCCATCCCCCATAAGGGACCCAGTGCCACACTAGCATATCTAATAAAGGCTCTCCACCGCTTTCCCAGTCACGCCAGTCCTTAGTCACGGCCACCATTGTGCACCGCTTTCCCAGCTGACCAGTTCATAATCACGGTTAGTGCCGGCCCAACACAGCGAAATACGCGCCCCTTCAAGGTGGAACTACTCAGATTGGGACTATTCACCATTGGTGCGAGTGTTAACCTCTCATATCCCATCAAACAAATTTTCAATTTAAATGAGCTTTATAAATGACCAGCGATTTCAAACATTCTTAAACATATCTGGCAAGATCCAACAAACTGGGTATTTCTACAACAGTTTCTGGCCTCTTCCAGTATCATACTGCTTCCTCCACAAACATGATTCACAATTTAATTTCAAATCTAGGTTCCATCAGGACCTTATCTATGAGATAACATAGTTCAAAAACAACCACATCAAATTGGTTTAAAATTCCATGGAACATATTTCATTTAAAACTTCAATTCAGAAAATTCAATTTCAAAAGTTCGCAATATAGCAGGTGCATTGGCAAACTCAAAATTCAATTTTCAAATATACCAGGAACCAAAAAAAAAAACTGACATAGAAGGTCATCAGCTCCAATTTCATCTTAGACTCTATCCTTGGCTATTCGAACCATCCATAAGGCACTCAGTCCATTCCATTCCATTCGTCTGGTCATTCCAGAAATAATGACTGTAACTCTCAGGCTTGCAACTTTCCCGGGATACTATCTGGTATTCTTGGTCTAGTAATTGTGGGCTTTGCCAACTTATGAACATACCAGTCACATAGGATCTAAGGCCTCTCATTGAACACAAATCAAACTTAATGACTTGAAGTCATACCAATTTAGTAAGTCTCATTGCCCACTGTATACTCATTTCACAATTTCACTCAATGATAGCACACATATGACATTGGAGCACCCCATGACAATGCATTTAATCACACAAATTCATCTGGGGTCACTTGATATGAACTTCCAATAATAATCCAGCTCTAAGCATAGTCTCAGATCCATTTTTTTTTCCATATTGGGTATTCAACCTACATCTCATGGGTCTATTAGCCACTATCATATCTATAGTTATTGGTCTTGGTCATGAAACTATAACCTATGGTTATCAAGGTTCTAGCTACTCCTTGACTCTTCCAAGGAAGAAACTATTACTCATTCTTTTTAAGGGAAAAAAAATCATGAGATTAAAATCATCCCCTATTAGCTAGTAACCTCCAAATACCTCATACACATGGATACCACACTCTAGCGCCTTAATTTATTCAAATCAATCAAATACCTAAAGAATCTCTCATAATCAAATCTGATTCTTAGGTTCATTAACCAAATATTGAAACCACGACTATAGCCAATAATCACGCTACGATCATAATGATTCATAGCTTACAACATTCAAGCACTATCCTCAAATAACCCCAAATATAAGATTCACAATCCAAAACATTGTTTAGGCCAAGAAATCATATTGCCTCAATAATACCCGATATACAAACTAGGATCATAATTCTCATTCCTAGTCTAAACCTCGAAACATTCAAATGTCATTCTCATAACCAAAACACAATACACGGGGTTCTAATTCTCCTTTCAGTCCTCAATATCATAAGGGCCTATTCTAACATTATTATTTTATCTAATCGACAACCCTCAATCATACCTAAAGTATTGCTCATAGCACTACATCAATAAACACTTGTAGGGTTCCTACTTTCGAGTACTAAAACCTTAGTACAACCTTAAATCACATTTGGATCTAATCATCAATCAATATTCACAGGATTCCTATTCTCATGTATTGGAACCTTAGTACAACCTCATTCACATTTTGACCTAGGCACTATTTCAACTTAGATCAGATTCAAGCCTAGTCTCAATCATCATTTTTTTTTATTTAATCTAACATCCTCACAACATCTTTATGGATCACCATATGTCATACCTCAAAGTACTAAGGCCTTAAATCAGGGAATCTTAAATTCCTTTAGTACTTCCCAGGAGGTCACCCATCCCAAGATTTCTCTTACCTAAGCACACTTAACCTCAAAGTTTTGATAGGATATAGGGATCATATCTTGACTTAACAATAAAGGCCCTAAGATTAACGACAAATTCTACCTTTTGTGCCATCTCAGCTATCTTCAAAGCCCCAACTTCCAGAGCCTAAACCCTCTTATTTTCTCTTCCATTATGAGATTAGATATAGCAGAATTCTCAGCACAATTTTCTGCCAAGGGCTTTAATCTTGGGTGAAAATAAACAACACTTACTTATCATAAATTTTCTGGGTATATACTTTAATTTATGGACTTCTTGCTTTTGTCAGGAAGAAGGATTGAATACAACTGCAAAATCCAAAAGGCTAGGAAACTTGTAAAGAAAATCTCCTTTGTAGTAATGAAGCACTTGACTTGTTATAGAACGCAAATCTTGAATAACGACCACTTTCCTTCTGAAGTCAGAGTCCTTCTGCAAAGTATTCTCGACCAAGTCACAGAAATCCCTCTTTGACATGATTTTGATATAACGTCCCGACAACACAAATTTTCCAGAAATTTTCACTTTGTTAAGGGACTGAATTATGTCAGTATTGTCGTTCCTTGATGTGTGTCCCTCATCTAAGATTAGAATAGAAGGTACCTTAAGTAATATCGTTTGGCAAGATGTTAAAACGTGGCTAGTACATCACAGTCAACTGAAAAGAATTGTTTATATCCTAGGAAAAGGATACTCTTCTGCTCTACCCACTATTTTAAAGCTTCAAGTTTATTTAATCAATTCAAACTCAAGCAGATATTCTAACCTATTGTTAGAACCTATATTCTGATTGGACTTCTAAATTTTGAGCAAACAATTCTATTACCAAAATTTCTACCTTGATTCTCACTTTGTCACTCAAAATTATCCAAGTATCAAATTATCTGGCTTCCTTAGAAATGCTAAGTATTGTCCCCTTGATATCCATTGCACCCTTTTTATGTAACGGACCACCACCGTCAAGGACTAAGTCAAAGACCCCTATCCTTGGAGCATTAATGTATATTTGAATCGATGTAAAAGAGCATCTTCCTTTTGAGACATCGGTGTCTCAGGAGCATTTAGAGAGAACAACTAAACAGGGAAGATATGTTTGAATATTGTATATTGCCACTATATGTAATGTATGCATGACTGTTATCAGAATCATACGCTCTGATACCACTTTGTAACATCCTTCCATTTTTACTTAACGTAATGACTAATTAAGGGTTGGTTGACCACTAAGTAATGCTTCATCAATTACCAAATTATACAAAATAAATCAGAGTATGCAGAATGAGCCCTAACATGGCAATATACAATAATCCAACATATACCAAAAAGACGGAAGAACTACTTTTAGCAAAAGTAGCCTAAGCTTCCGAGGTCTTCCCTGATGGACTCGTACAGGAGCTATCACCGAAAAATGTGGGTAACCATCAATCCAACTCATTACATATACTAATATGTGCTTGTGAGGTGCCAAGTGGAACAATGACCATGGGTCTTTTCCCCTTATTAAATTAGTGGGGTGTCGTAAGCCCTCTTGAACTAGTGGGCCAGTCCCTCATTGAACAAGTGGGACAATAGAAAGCCAACCATCGTGCACCAATGGAGGCCTCACCACGTGGTGGAATAAACTACTCCATCTTCCCAATTCAACCCCATAATTATCATAATAAATAACTCAACAAGAATTTTTCCAAGATACATAAATAAATATATGTATATATTTCACAATTCAAATCATAAGATTCCACAAGGCAATTTCTATTAAGATATTCATAATCATTTCACAAAATACTCACAAACAACATGCTAATACACATAATAAGTGGAAAGTGGTTACCTCTCGCCGAAGCTAACTATTATCACACTTGCTCCTAATCCAAGAGCTCAAACACACGCCAAAAATCAATCTACCACAACCAATTTGCTAACCATTAATAACTCTTTAAAACTCTACCTAATCAAAATTATAACTTATAATTTCATAAAATTAAAAATACAAATTTTAATAATAAATTTGGAGTGCTTGAAGTTGGCAAATTATGATGGGACTGAAAAAAAGATTAGGGAGACCATTGTAACTATAAATTTTCCTTTCGATTGATTATTATTTAATAACTCCATTTTCTATTTATTATTAATTACTAAATCCCTCTATTATTTATTCTCTTTTTACTAATAATAATAACAATATCTATTTATTATTTATTTACTACTAATCAATAATCCCTTCGTTAATTATGTATGAGTGAAATAATATAGGAATTAGTTGGATTTGATCCTATTATATAGGAATTTATAAATATCAATCAACATATAAATATTATGATTTAATGTATTACATTTATATATTCATACTCTTTAGATATCATATATATATATATATATATATATATCTACACGTACATTCCCAGTGAAGTCAAAGTTCCTTCTTTCTATATATATTTATACAGCGTTAAGTTAATATATATATATATATACACACACACATCAACAAAAGCTTGCTTTTACTCCCAAAACCAGCGAATAGAAGGCCTTAAAAGGTTTATATTCAATAAAAAAATCAGATTAAAAGTACCATTCGTATTCTAACTATATATATATATATATATATATATATATATATATATATATATATATATATATATATATATATATATATATATATATATTTTAATACACTAGATATAAATTTCTAAACAGCATGTGACGTGCTTATATCACAATCATGAAGCTGGGACCAATATTTTATATGCAGAAGGGACAAAAGGGAGTAGAGCCCATGGGTTATCCTTGACCACACCATATATGTATATTTATATGACAACAACTATATATATATCAGCTAAGCTTTCTCTTCTATGCACATATGTATATAATATAACAGTAAAGCTTTTGGGGTCCGTTTCTTGTTTCGAGAGTTTTCCAATCGTGAGAAATTCTTCCTCTGTTTTAGCTTCAAAGAAACAGAGACTTATATGCGTAAACCGATGTGCGAAATAAAGGGAGACTAACGTTGGGAACTTACTAAAGCGGAAGGAGAGGAGTTTAAACACACGTTGGGATTCTCCGGTTGTCGGTTTCCACGGCGTCGCTTCTTCCTTCTTTCTCGACTCTCTCACTCTCTCTCTCCTTCCTCGACTCACCAACGTTCTCGGTCTCACTCCTGCTAAATCACCACTCTCTCGGCTCTGACTCCAGTTCTCTTTGCTGATTGAAGGAAGGAAATATAAGGACCTAGAGGGTCCGGTCCGAGAGAAGTAGAACGGACCGAAGAGGAAGGTCGACCAACGTGTAAGTAGTGTGGGTGAGGCTTGAGAAGTATGGCTATGTTGCGTGTACAGTGGATTTGCTGATAGCGTGACCTGGTTAACGCTTTTGGTGACTGAGATAAGCCAACGGTTTAATGAGTATTAAGGGTATAGATATATTTATATGTATATATATTGTTGTTAAGAATTTTATCACGTGTTAGGCTGAAATTATAGGTAATAGGTTGATTTAATGGTTGGCTAATCTCTCGCTGTGGTTACGTGTCTGCAAGATCTGATATAGCCGACAAGTTTGCTTTGCTGCTCTGATGCTGCGATTTGGGTTTTTGATGGAATGGATAATATTGTGCAAGTCTAATGGGTATTGCTTGGTCAAAGAAATAGAAGGCAAAATGGGCTGCTTTGTATAATGGGCTAAGTATAATAGATCTCCACGTGATTAATTTTGCTGCATAGGTGTTAGAGGAGTGTTTGGCCCATGAAGATTTAAGACATAAAAACGGGCTTTTAAATAATGGGTAAATGGAATGATGGGTTTATAAGATGTGGGCCTAATTAGTAGTCCAAATTGTATTCACTTGAGGACCTCATTAATCATATATAAGGCTTATTTGCAAATTTATTATTTTCCCAAGTTAATTTAAAGAAAATGAGTCTTAACTTCCCATAATTAATTTTATAATTATTTTAGGCCATAACTCACTATTTAATTTTCCTTAAAATATTCCAATTTCAAATCCCAAAATTTGGGATGTTACACGAAGTCTCAATACACTTTGGATAAAATTAAGCAGCGACCTGGGGAGACACTCCAAAGTTATCTGGATCGATTTAGACACGCGGCCTTACAAGTTCGAGGACTAAAGGAAGAGGTACACGTAGACCTATTAGCCGCCGGCCTCGATAGTGAATCTCAGCTAGCTGAATCCTTTTTTAAGGAACCTGCCAAAAACCTGAACGACTTTATAACTCGATCGAAGAAATATCTAGAGATAGAGCAAATGCGCATAACAAATGCTCCCCGAAGAGAACAGGATAGAAGGACACCTCCAAGGGACAAGAACCAGTTCGAGGGCCGCAAATAAGACCGCCAGGTAAGAAACATAGACAATAAACCCCCAATGCAAAACCTGAAACGAGGGGTAGGTATGACAAATATACTCTTTTAAACGTCCTGCGCTCCTAGCTTTAGAGGGAGGTAGCATCAACCGAGATGCAGAAAATTGAAAGACCTCGCCTCTCAAAAATCGAGCCAGTACAGACCAGACCCGTTTCTGCGCTTTCCAAGACGGACTGGGACACACTACGGACTAGTGCTATAAACTCCGCGATGCCATCGAGAAGTTCGTTAGGGACGGGAAATTATGCCAATATGTGATAAAAGCTCAAGGGCGGAAGAGAGACAAGCGCAAGAAGGGAGACTGATAGGACAGCCCGACCCCCGAGAAGAAGAAAGACAATAAGCGGTGGAGGCCGGCCAATGAGGAAGATGAGTTCCCAGAGGCCGAGTTTGATTATAACGTGATCAGCGGGGCCTTTGGCGGAGGTGGAGACACGACAACCTAGTGGAGGAAATATCTGAAGGAGGTCCTCTCAGTAAGGGACCACCCCAAGTTCAAAGAGGGCCCGGATAAGACGGAACATCCTCAACTCATTTTTACGAAGGAAGACATGAAGGACGTGGTGCCAGGCCATCAAGACAGCCCGGTCATCACGAGAACTCTGGTGAACTGCCGGGTTAAAAGAACCTTCGTTGACACTGGAAGCTCTGCTGACATTATTATCTGGGACGCCTTCAAAAGGATGAACCTCGATCAAGAAGACCTGAATCCGTGCAAGACGACCCTCGTAGGGTTTAACGGGGAACTCTCCCCTCCCAAGGGATACATTAACCTCAGATTGACTCTGGGAACGAAGGAAGGTTTCAAGTTAGAACGGGTAAGGTTTATTGTTGTCGAGTTCCCTTCCCCGTATAATGTGATACTAGGCAAGCCGACTATCCACAAGTGGGATATGTTAGTGTCCACCAAGCATTAGAAGCTAAAAATGCTGAGTAATAACAACAAAGTCGTCACCATCAAGGGCGATCAAAAAGAGTCACGACAGTGCTATTTCGAGACGGTCTGGGAAGGTGAAGGCGTAGCCTCATCCCCTCCCCAGGCTCGGAAAAACCAGCTCGGTACGAAGAACCGAGGAGGGGGGAGCCCAGCCAGCCGGTTTATATGGTGTAATTGGACCTACGAGAAAAATTCGAGATCCCTCGTCTAGAACCAGAAGGAGAGTTTGAGGATCTGATCGTGGGAAATGGGCCAACGCAAATCACAAAGATAGGCAAAACATTGAGTTCGAGCTTAAAAATAAGATTGGAGGAGTTCTTAACAAGGAATCAAGATGTTTTTGCTTGGAGCCCAGCCAAAATACCTGGGATCAACCCAGATTTTTGTTGTCATAAATTGGCCATACGTTCGAAATCGTCACCAGTAGCGTAGAAAAATAGAAAAATAGAACCAGAAAGGCAACAGGCCCTTGAGAAGCATGTTGACGAGTTGCTGGAGGTAGGGTTCATCCGAGCAATACAATACACCACATGGCTATCCAACGTGGTGATGGTCTTGAAACCAAACGACAAGTGGAGGGTGTGCATAGACTACACAAATTTGAATAAGGCAAGCCCCAAAGACTCATATCCGATGCCCAACATCGACCAGCTAGTAGACAATTCATCTGGTTTCCAGCTGCTCTCCTTCATGGATGCCTACTCAAGCTACAACCAAATCGCGATGCACCCCAATGACCAAGAGGCGACAGCCTTCATCACCGGCTAAGCAAATTATTACTATAACGTCATGTCGTTTGGGTTGAATAATGCCAGGGCAACATATCAGAGAATGATGAACAAAGTGTTCGAGGACCATCTCGGTCAGAACATCGAGGTTTACATCGATGACATGATCGTCAAATCATACGACCCCAACAACCATATCTGAGATCTGGAACAAACTTTCAACAAATTAAGGAAGTACAAAATCTAGTTAAATCCGGCCAAATGCGCTTTCGGAGCCCCAGCCAGAAAATTCCTCGGTTTCCAGTTAACCAGTCGTAGAATTGAGGCCAACCCGGACAAATGTAAGGTCGTACTTGACATGCAAGCTCCAAGGAACAAGAAAGAAGTCCAACAGCTAACGAGAAGATTGGCGGCATTGACTAGGTTCTTGCCAAGATCTGCGGAAAATGCCCTCCCCGTTTTCAAATTGTTGAAAAAGGAGGCAAAGGGAGATTGGAACTCGGAGTGCGACGCCACATTTGAAAAAATCAAACAATGCTTGGCAACCCCGCCAGTTCTATCTAAACCCCAGCCCAGTGAGACGTTGTTCCTGTACCTGCCGGTTGGGGAAGAAGCAGTAAGCGCAGTTCTGGTCTGAGAGACAGAGAACGGTCAGGAACTGATATACTTTGTAAGCAAAGCGCTGCAAAGCTCGGAGCTCAGGTATCAAAAGCTGGAAAAAGTGGCTTTTTCCATTCTGACAACAGCAACACGACTCTGCCCATATTTCCAAGCACACCAAATCGTCGTTCGGACAAGTCAGCCGATCCGGCAAGTACTGCACAAACCCGACCTGGCCGGGAGGATGATCAGTTGGGCCATAGAATTATTAGAATTCGACATCACCTACGAAACATAGCACGCCATCAAATTGTAGGCGTTGGCAGACTTTCTCCGAGAACTGACCCCGACAAAGAGAGATGACAAGAATGACCTCGACCTCTGGAAAGTGCATGTGGATGGTTCCTCGAATTCCAAGGGAAGTGGGGCCGGAATCATCATAGAGAGCCCTGAAGGGGTCGCAATTGAACATTCCCTTCAACTAAATTTTCCTACGTCAAACAATCAAGCCGAATATGAAGCACTTATGGCTGGGCTCTAACAGACCAATGAGCTTGGAGCCCAGAGAGTTGCAGTTTTTACCGACTCGCAGCTCGTCGCTACCTAGGTAGACGAGACGTACCAAGCTAAGGGCCCCTTGATGGCGAAGTACCTAAATAAAGTAAAGGATGTGCTTTCTGGCTTTGAAAACGTAATGGTCACGCACTTCCCTAGAGGATAAAACGTCTGAGCCGACATCCTCTCAAAGCTTGCGAGTACAAAGGGCCCGGCGAACCACAGAACGTGGTCCAGCAAAAGTTAGAAGAACCAAGCTGCATCATGACCATATCCACCTCCACCGATTGGAGGAAGCCAATCGAAGATTACCTTGAGTGTGGAATCCTCCCCCTCGAGAGCACCAAGGCGAAGAAGCTGATTCGGGAGGTAGCTGTGTACACAATGGTAGAAGATCACCTCCACCGAAAAGGCCTGCATTCCCCAATGTTAAGGTGTTTGAGCTCGAGTGAAAGCAAATACATTCTGGCAGAAATTCATGGGGGCGAAAGCCTTGGCAAGAAAGGCATTACGGGCTGGCTATTATTGGCCGACCATGGAGGCGGATTCCAAGGAGTTCGTCAAAACGTGCGATAACTGCCAGAAGCATGCAAAAATCATTTGGTCCCATCCATTTGACATTGAATATATCTCAGCCCCGTGGCCATTTTACAAGTGAGGGATGGACCTGCTAGGCCCATTTAAAACAGCCCCCAGACAGCTAGTTGGTTAGTGGTAGCGGTCGAATACTTTACAAAATGGATCGAGGCCGAACCCTTAACCACAATCACCTCGGCTAGGGTGCAACGTTTTGTACAACAAAACATTTTTTCCCGCTTCGGAGTCCCGGCTGAGGTCGTGACAGACAACGATACCCAATTCACTGACAGGAACTTCCAAGGCATGATGGTGGATCTCGGCATCACACACCACTTCGCTTCTGTTTAACATCCTCAATCAAACAGCCAAGTTGTGGCAGCAAACAAGGTAACCCTCGATGGTTTAAGAAAAAGGATGGAGGACGCGGAATCCAGTTGGGTCAACAACTCTATAATGTTTTATGGGGCTACCGGACCACCATTCAATCGGAAACCCAAGAAACTCCCTTCCGGATGACCTACAGATGCGAGGCCATGATCCCTGTTGAGATAGGCCAACCATTATGGAGGAGGTTGAGGACCCTCAAGGAAGGCGAGGGGATGAATAACAAGGCAATGGCGACGGAGTTAGATTTGGTGGAGAAGGTCAGGGTCACAGCACACTGCCGAGATATGGAGGCCAAACAACTCATCGCAGCTAAGTACAATTGAAAGGTGAGGCCCTGGTCTTTCGACAGGGGCGACCTAGTTCTCAGAAGAGCCGACGTCGGCAACAAAAACGCCTGGGATGGAAAACTGGCCGCAAATTGGGACGGCCCGTACTGGGTTAAGGAGAAGCTAGACAGAGGAGCCTACGTTCTTGAAACCCTGGCGAGGAAGCAAATCAAAAGGACGTGGAACGCCAATAAACTCAGGGTCTACTACAGCTAGACCTAGTTACGACATGCCTCCTATGCCGGACACACCATGTCCGAGTTAGTTCGTTTTTATTATTTCCATTTTAATTTTGGTTTATCTGCTTATGCAAGTTCTTTGTCTTAAGTTGTTAGCTCTTTGGCGCAAATTATTTCTTGAATTAATGAAGGGTTCTGTAATGGAAGTTCAATTTTGAGATTAGTTATCGACATGCTAGGTACCTATAAGGGAATGGACCAAGACTCGGCTTGCTCGACCCAGTCATACTCAACCACGGGTACAAAGCTAAACCGGGGCCAACAAGCGTGGGTCGTTAAACTACGCGAGGCCGCTGTTATCAACCCTTATAAATATTTTGATCCATCGAAATTCACCCCTAGATAAGAAGGCGAATTGTCATCCGGACCCTCATCAGGTCAAAATGTTTAAATGTGCATTCCTACAACCACGACTGAACATGTGACAGTTTGCCCTTATCCTAGTTAAGATACCGGACAATGAAACTGGAACCCCGTAGCATGGTCAATTTAAAAACCCCTACCCATACACCTGGTCTCTAACACTAGAGGAGTACAAGCGGACTCTACATAACTAAGACCCTGGCCCGGTCACAAAATTAACCGACACGCACTTGACGCGTAAAAAGGATCCATCACATGAGAAATGAAGAACATAAAAGTAAGAGTCATTAACAGAATAAATGTACAGGTATAAGTTCGTCCAAAGGACAACCATTACAAGGAAAGAAAAACTGGTATCAGACACCGGCACAAAAAGAAAAAAAAACATATTAAGGAGCATCCGACGGCTAGCTCAGATGTGTCGCACCTTCCAGAGGAGCTCCACCCCCTTCAGACGGGACCGCGGAGGAAATTCTTCGCTACCCTGGCCACCTTGGCCTTCATCCGCAAAAGATATTGATTCGTCCCCAGTAGATGAGGGCGGCGGAACCAGAATGCCATCCTTCATATAAGCCTGGTGATCATACCCGGCGACGTTCAAATTCACCTCGAGGTTTAGATGGCGGATCTGCACAAGTGCCATCCTGAAGTAGTCTGCCGCAACCCCCTTCAGAGTTTCCACAGCGTCAAGGTGGGCTCTCTTCTCCTCCGCGAGGATGGCCTTGGATGTTGTCAGTTCGTTGGCAAGATCGCCGCGCTGTTGTTGCAGGGCTTTGACAACATCCATGCTGTTGGAGTGAGCCGCCCGCATATTAACAAGCTTCGAGGTCGTCCGGTTAAGAGCATCCTTTGTCAATAGAAGTTCCTTGGTGGCCTTTCCAACAGCATATTTGGAGGTATTAAGCTCCTCTTCAGCCAGGGTCTTCTCCTCTTTGGCCATTTTCTTCCCCTCCACAGCGTCGTCCCTTTCCAGCTTCAGTTGCGGTCCTGACGTACTTGCCTTTCAAGTGAAGGAGTGCATATGCAAACCCGATGGACTTACATGCAGATCCGCAATGTTGTGCACCAACCACTCATCCACATCAGCGAGGGGAAGGGCATTCATAAATTGGCCGAGGGGGGAGGGAGGAATGCCACACTGAGTTCTTCCGTAAGTCCCTTTTCCCACGCGAGCCCACGGGAGATTTTGGTGGTAGAAGGGGCAGTAGTAGGAATTTGAGTCGGGGACGAAGGAGGTGGCGGAGTCGAAGAAGAAACCTCCCGAGACGTTGAAATCGGGTGGGGAATCTGGCCTCCAGGATGAGAAGGAGAAGCTCCTTGCTTTTCAGAGGCTTTTGTTTTCTTGGCAGCCGCGGCCTGAGACGTTGTGCCAACCCTTCCTTGCTCAGGCTTAGGGGCGTCGCGCTTCCTCGTAACCCTCTTACTAGGTGGGCTAGCTCCCGAGTTCACATAGGACAGGTACTGTGGCAGCCCTTCCATACGTGGATCTACAAAACAAACGCGGAAGTTAGAAGTCACGATCAATACAAAATTAATAAAGTCAGACACACAAGTTAAATAGCAAACAGTAGCAAAAGAAACCATACTAGATGCCGACTCCAACCCGGCACCAGCCTAGTTGATAAAAAAGGCTACGTTTTTAACCCCATGTTCTGCAACATAGGAGGCCAGCCGAGCTACGGAGGGAACCTCCTCGGCGGGGAGATCATCGGGGATAACTTGGTAAGAAGAGGAAGCAAGCTTGTGATGGTCGGTAGTCCAGTACAATGGGAACCACCATTCCACATCCTTGTCCTCGGCCCCCTTCAAAAACCAGGGTTGCTCCTCGGCATTGGTGACCACCTTGAAGAAGCTGTTCTTGAAGTGCTTGAAGGATTCGGAATAAGCGGTCAATAGCTTCCTTTCGGGATCGCCCCAGAGGGAAGTTAATCCTTTCAATTTTGCAGACTCCCTACCTAAGCGAGGGGAGAAGGGATAGAAGAAATAGAAGAAGAGGGTGGTTGTACAAGGAATGGGGGTGTCGAACGAGCCGCACAAACGCTCGAAAGCCACAATGTAAGCCCACCCATTAGGGTGAAGCTGAGACGAGGCCAGATGAAGGTGGTTGAGAGTAGAAATTTGGAACTCGGTAAACAGGAAGCAAATACCGAGCCGAGACATGTAATCCCTATAGAAGAAGAAGAAGTTGGTGCGTCCCGGCTCCCGAGTAGAGAAAATCAAATCATCAACATCAGGAGGACTCAAGAAGCATCTGGTTAACTCTGACACGCCCAGGTGGTCCACGTCAAAGGTAGTCATCAAGGAACACGTCATCAGGACTTCATGCATCACCCATAGATACTTGTCAAGTAGAACCTAGGGAGGACTGGCAAAATCTGATTCCATTTGCCTATAACAAATAACAAAAAGTTAGAATCAACATTAAGGGGTATACCTGACTGAGACATGCTACTGCGTGAAGAAGGAAGACTGGTTGGACCCGAAAAACGTAGACTCCCAGTAGTCGGGCTAGGCTCAAAGGACGACCTATGACGACAGGAACCTAGGGTGCTGTTGGCCATGGAGTCGTTGCCACTCGCGATATATTGGGAGCTTAAAGCAATGCACTCCCAGCAAGGACCGAGGTACCCGTCAGGAAGGGACTCCTACCCTGTGCGGGGAGGTGCTTCATAAAAGCTAATGGGCTCTGCCGAGATGACCTCGGCTTCGCCTTGACTCTCAGGACCAGGCCTAACGAGGGCGGGACAAGGATGATTAGACCTAGGAACGACCGGCTGGGACCCCTCAGTATTCCTCCCACCAGACCACCTCGGAGAATGGAGGCTATTTTCTGCTCCTTGGAAAGGGGAGAGCCCAACAACCAAAAACTAGCCAGAGGATAACACGCATGCAGTGCCTCCTCCTCTTCTGGAGTTAAAGGCTGACTCGAAGAAGGTGGATGGTTAACCTTACCCATCAACATCGGAGGTTTAAACCTAGAGAGACATAAAATGTCTGATAAGGTGGGGGGAACCAGAAGGGAATAAAACTAAGTGGTGTACACCCCCGTGAGCAAAGACATACGATTATGAGAACGTAACGCAGAAGTTACCCAGAAATGCTAATTGAAACTCACCCAGAAAACCCAGAAACAAGCCTACTACCAGTAAGGAAAGGAAGGAGCGAGAAGCAAAAATCACAGAGATAAGTGTAACATCAAAGTAAAAGCAGATAAATGCAGGGAAGAACGGGGCATACCTGAAGATTGGAAAGTTGGAGAATTGCAAAGTCGTAGAATCCAGGAGTCGTGGAGAGCTTTCTAGTGCAAGAAGGCCAGAAGTTTTCAAAAGTAAAGTGGAGAATGCCAAATGAAAATGAAATAAGGAGAATGGAGGGAAGTACAAATGACACTCAAACGACAAGGGTACAAGAGACTATTCACCCTAAAAGCAGGGGTAACGTACGACATACAAGTGGTGCATTAACTGTTGGAATCCGTACACGCAGCAGAATTAAAAACTTATGAATCCCATCGGAGGATCCATCAACGGTGTTTAAATCAAGTTTAGAAAAGGAACCGTACCTATGCAAAAGGTTGAGCGTTTTGTTCAACTCGGCCTGGTGCGCATCTCGAACGTCGTGCGTCTCGACCATGGTGTCGTCTCGTTCGGTCAAACAGGAGCTTACTTTGCGAGTCTCCTCCCTCTACTGGTATCCACACGAACAGGCTTCAAAAACACGGACGGAAGCGTGCTAGCGCCTTTGAACTGTGCGTCTCTCTATTCTATTTCTCTCTACGGTCTCTTGCGGCTTTTCTAGTACGACTGACAAAAGTCCCGTAGGTTTTTCAAAACCAGGTAGGTGTATTATATTCAAAATTAATCCTCATTAATTTTGAAATTCAAATTTTGAATCTGGATTAAAAATATATATTAATTAAATCTATCTAATAGATCTAATCTATTTATTTAATCTAAATTAAAAGCCTTCTGATTTAATTTATCTCTATAAATTAAATCTGAGAAATGATATCTATCTATTTAATTAAATCTGATATACTATAGCTCAATTTAAATTAAATAAAGTATATGATATCTTTATTCAAAAATTAAATCTGAGATACAATATCTCTATTTGTTTTAGGTATTTTATTTATCAAATAAATTAAATACAAACAAATATTATATAATAATATTATAATCTTTATTAATTAATATTATTATATTAACTTCGAATTTAATATGTGTGTGTGTGTGTGTGCGTGTTTGTGTGTGTGTTCATCCTAGACTAAACACATTATTCATTAAATCTTAGACATATCTAAGATTCAATGAATCTGGACACTTTTGCTCGTGTTGGGCTATTCTTGTGTGCGACCCTGCAGGCCCACATGAGATTGGCAGCGGGCCAATACTGTACCAGCACACAAGTCGCAAGTGGCCTCTAGCAAGACATTGTGACTACCTAATTCATATGGGGATCGTTGATACGATACAACCTATCGTACAACCATGTCACGTCCCCTTTGTCACGCGATAATCTGGTCAAGAATGAGGCATGGATAATGTCAACTTCCTGTTATTGACCATTACTTTCTCGATTCTTGAGTAGTCTAACAATTGAAATGGAAACTCCTTTCCATCGTAGTATGGCCATACATTTCTCAGACTCACTCATCGAGGGGCCCAATATTATCTCTCTACAAATGTGAGGGACAAATTTCATCTTGACCATTCACATTCCTCTGCATGAAAACCACTGATCCCGATCATAGCCTTTATTATCACCCGATCAAAGGTGACTTTTGACTAGGTCAAAGATCAGCGACTCATCATGTAGGAATCCATGATGATCTTAGGTCAATGGGCGTTGTGACGTGGTTACACACGAGAAAAGCTTATGACTTAATCCATGCAGCTTTCTCATAGTGGGTCAGTCCAGCACCTTGTACTTTTACAAGTGCCTATAACTTTGACTCGTATCTCCATACTTATCAAAGTTATACTGGTCTTATTTCATCTTCGCTCCCACGCAGATGACCGACCAGGGACATTTAGGATAATCTATAAGATATATCCAAGGATCATTTATCACTATAAAAATGCAAATGAAATGATAACTAAAGGAGAATACTTTAAATAACATAAACGTCTAAAGTACAATGACTTGCCCTTAGGGCATAATTTCCAACATTAATGCGCACGAAAACCGGAGGCGGCTAGGCGTGGGGGTTGTAACCCGTCGCCAATCCAATTAAGCCAGGTGTCAGGAGGCGATGATGGTGAATACAGAGGGGTCACTTCCCCAAAGTCACGCGGGGCCCATAGCAAGTACCTCGGATCCTCAAACTTCTAGTTACTACCTCAGAACATTGAGTCTCGCGACGTTACCTCACACCCCAGAGAGAATGGAGGCCAAATCCGAGGCCGAAGAAACCTAACCCGGCGGGACACGATATAGTCACAAGAGTGCCAAGGGCGCCTCAACCTATCTCGGATAACCTTCCCGGGAGCATAATACACCCCGGCAGCTCAAATCCATGAGCTACTGGGCTGGGGGCAAATGTTACGGATCTGTGCAAGGCCCAATAACAGTGAGGCCCAACAGTGGAGATAAGCCATATCCGATCCTATCTAATAGGAAGGAGGATCCTAACTCACACGTAATCAAGGAATATCTTCAAATATGATATAACAGTTAGAATGCTTGGGCCAGAGATTACGCAAGGCTCAAAATATCCTACCTATGGTACACTCTATAAATACTGAGGTCAAGTCCTAAGGTACACACGTTCTAATCTCTGAACTATTTACATTCAGTCACACTGTGCACACACCACACCCCCTTGGCAAAGAGCTTGGTTGTATACAGTGATCCTATTTTCTCCTGGGTTCTTGCCTCATAGGCATTCAGGAAGAGTCCATTGATCCAATATCAAAGCACCAGCCTATCGGGCTGGACATCTATGTTCTACACTAGAACAGTATCCTTTTTATCAAGCCTCAGTTTTCAGTTTTCACCTCAGATATTCTATCAATTCCTAATAAATCAAGTGTGAAAAAGTATTTGGACAAAAGTTTTCTTTGTTATAAAACTATGACTAAATTGACTATAAATTTATATTTTTGACATTTCTTAGATGGGAGATGTTATTTGTTTGTAATGCATGTTAAATACTTGAATTCAATTCAGCTCTTTTTCTTAAAGCTGAACAATACACTATTCATAAGTTATGGACAACACAGTTTATTTTTTAGGTTATGTGCAATACATGAGGGCCCAAATCATTTTTTAGAGATATTGGCACTAATAGCCTGAGGTTACCACTGAGGTTGAACACAACCACCCATTTAAAAAGGATCTTTCATGCTTACAGGCCACAAGGGCATTGGGATATCTAGTTTTATTTTACATTTACATAAACATGTCCAAATTCTAGCTTTACTCATAGGATTGGGTCTTCAATGTTGGGTTTAACTGAGCTTTGCTTGAAGAACAAACGAACCCACAAGCAAGTATAATTGTGCCTTACTTTCCTTTGATGACATCTTCCTTACAGTCCTTGTGTGATCTGTTGGACAGAATGACAAAGCAAAGTATGTGAATAACTTCATGGATCACTTGGTCTCTTGGGACGCTGCAATGGGGCGCTTGGCACGAGCTGAGGCTTTCGTGAACTTGGGAGAACCTAAAATTCACATAGCATGAAATGCTGTATATAGTACTTAGTTGATTTGAGCATGTTTGAGAGGTTTGAGTTTAAAATGAAGGGCTTCTTAGGGTTTTGGCCAGGTTTAGGTCATTATTTCAGTAGAAAACATGCTTGTAGAGTTGTAGAGAACCCCATATGTTTCTTCTTATTGTTTGTCCAGTTTTGCTATATTAATGTAGGATTTCATATAAGTAGGCATTTATGGGGAGATTTTTAGCATAGAAGCAGGAGGCAAGCAAAGTAGTTCCGACCTTAACTGGGGAAAAGGATTTTTGTAAGTGTAATATGTTGGATTGTATTTAATCTCTAAATTTATGCCGCTATTTTGTTTGTTGTTCGTTTTTGTTTTTCTAACTTTTATACTTTGGTATGCTTAGTAGCAACTTTAACTTATTAAAAGATAACAACGACTAAGGTGGTGACAACTAATTGTCATGAAGATCATTTCACGAAATTACAAAATAGTTTCTAAAATTTTTATAGGAATTAAAGTCATTTTAAGAGACCATTTTGAAACTCTAGTATTTCAATGGTGCTTTAATGTTTTTCTTCTAGAAAATGCTGCGTCATTGTTTTGGCTTGTCTACCTGGTCGACCATATCTACCTAAACGTTCAAAGAAAAGAAACTTAAGCTTAAAAAAAGAAAGTGGAAAAAACATATTTGATTTAAAATTGGTCAAAACAACATTTTTCCTTTGTTATTTTTCTTCTAAGAAGTCAAGGAATGAATATGCAGGTATTTTTTCCTGATATACTCTGAGATATACTTTCAACAAATCATTTAAGGAATTCTTTCAAGATATGTAAAATTTCAGTTTTAGTAAAATCTTTTGCAGTAAATGTCATTATAATTATTTTCTAAACAATAGACTTCATCAAATCCAAATCTTGATTCATAATCCACTTACCATATATTCTGTTCCAAAAAAGAACTTACCAAATGTAGTTATATATCCCTCGACTATAAATATGTAAAATATGAGCTGAACTAATATTGCAAGAAGCACGATCACTTCTCTTGGACTAATTTGGCATAAAGATTTTCATAACTTATGGAAATGACCTCTCATCTCGGCTCTCTTTCTTGTTCTTCTTGCTGGATCTACATGTCAAGGTAAATATTACTTTGTTTTGTTAATATTAAATATGTTATTGTTTAGAGTTTAGTCTATATTATCTTTATTCAATATTGATTTATGCTTTCTATATCCAGGTCTTTAAAGGATGTTTTTTTAATAGAGGCAATATTATGTTGTAAATTTCACTGATTTTCCAATCAAATCAGTAAGTGTTAAACCTTTCCTTGGTTTTGGTAAAATAGTTGGAAATGATATATAAAAAATAATTGGAAGGAGAGATTTTCAACCAAATCTCATACTCCCTCCTATCCATATAATATCGGAATGTCTTGGTACACACTCGATAGTATAAGTCACTTGAGGGATAGTTATTAGTTAATGCTTATTTGTTAATTTTGCTCATGCAGTTAATACTTAAATAAGACATTTTGTGTTTTTCTCTATACTTCAAAATCTTATTTAATATAGGTAAAGTTTAATTTTTTAATTTAAGTCATATTTAATGAGTTTATAAACATATCTTAATTTTGATGAATTAGTTGAAGTGACTTATATTGTAGATTGCATGAGTTAATTAAAAAATGTTTATAGAGTGAGAAAGTCCTCTTGATTTATCAAGAGTTATCATAACCTTACAAAACTACCCTTAAAAGTCTATTCCCTCCATGTGACTCTCTGATTTTCTGTAACATGCGAAAATGCAGACATTTCAATAGGCCAAGAAGATGTTTTTCCATGCAGGAAGAAGTGACGATTGCACTGGGAAGCTTAATTGTAGAAAAAACTGTGAATGTTAGAGAAAGATGACTAGCTATGTGCCGAACAAATCACTCAACTTTTAGAAATAAAGTGCTCAAGTGATTATGATTATAAGAATCTATCATGTCCTGATCGATCCTAATTCTTTCCAAAAAAAGGCGAATGTTATATATTGTGCTCACAATACCCAAAACTAAATCTAATTTCCCAACTCTATAATGTTTTGTGTTCTCATTTTGGTATCAAAACTCATGAGTTACGTTTTGTAAAATGATATTGGTTTTTAACCTTTTTTTGTTATCTAAATATCACAACTCAATTTGGGTTGTTTATGAAATGCTTTTATTTTTTTAAGAGAAAATTGATATAATGGTCTTTATCGGTTACCTTATTTTTTTCAATTAAGTTTCTATAGTTTACGCTATTATATATATACCCCTTGTTTTTGCTGGTTTTGAAATCATTTTGTGCATAAAATAGAAATAGACAAAGAAAAATGTTCTTTTACAAATGCAAACTCAAACTTTGATATTTCATGAGTCAAATGTATATAACTGGCTAATTGGTGAAAGTTAAAGAGCTCATAAATTCCTTCATCCTGTCCACCCACGACATCAGCTAAGGCATCACCATGCCTGTATTCCATGAGGTCCCTACCTTGTATACATGTAGATGATGTCGTACTAGTCTTATTGAGATCATCAATGCCCTTTCTTGGTGATGATTCAAGACTAGGAACAAGTTTTAGGCAATAGATATCTAGTGTTCTCGAGTCCTCATGATCATGATCTCTAGCATTGATCCTCAAGAATAACACATGTTCTATTCCTAGGGCCTTTATCTTCAAACACATATTTACCTTAAAATAAAGGCGAGACATAAATATGATAAAGATAAAATATGCTCATTTATTAATAATGAAATACTACAATGTAGAAATGGTGCTGATCTGTCCTTACAGATTGTCTCTAGGACACCTAAATACTAACAATAAAATCATTACATAAGTTTTTAGATTGATTTTAGAAGTCTCAACGATGATATGGAAGTTGGAATGGCTCAAATCGAAGTTAAAATAAGAAAAATCAAGCTTCGGGATGATTTAACTCGAGCCAGGAGGTCTAGACTTGAGTTAGAATGGTTTCTACAGTGTTTTGGGCATCTAGTACAAGTTGACTCAAGCCAACAAACTTATAGACTTGAGCCAGGGCCTTGACTCGAGTCATTCATATTGTTGGCTTGAGCCAATAGTGATTTTCAAGCCATTTTCACACTTTGGTACGAGTTAACTCTAGCCAAGTCTAAGTTGGCTCGAGCCAATAGTGTTTTTCAGCACTCTGGTCACCTCTGTTTCACATTTCAGCTGGGCGACGTATGGTAATTCGATGATATCTCCCAAACCAAAGATCAGATTGAGGTGAAATCAAATTTTTATGAAACTAGACTCCTAATTCGTGCTTTGGATATAAAATTCACGCCCAAAGAATTTAATATGAGAGATCTATGAATTTCACAAGTTGGACCATCAACTCACGCCACACAGCTGACCAACCTTCAATGTTTTGAGTATATCTCACAAACTACAAATCCGATTGAGCTGAAATCAGTGGCATTTGAAAGTAGACTCAAAATTCATTCCACCAAGATTTTAAACAACCAAAACGGAGTTAATAACAGTGAGTTATCATCTTAGAAAGTTGACACTCGAAATTCTGGTTTCATTTCAACATAGGCTCGGTTTTCTATATATGGCTCACACTATATACAACCAAATGAAGTGAAATCAATTCCATATGACTCTAGACTCAACAAGTGTTTCATATAATATGGAAGCAACCAATTTTGATGAGCTCATCCTCATGTCAAGTTCAAGTCAAAGAACAAAGAATTGAGGATTTTGCCTCGAGCTAGAAGTTCCACCTCGAGTCTAAGTGAAGGCAGAGAGTTAGACATTTTGAGAGAGGTTTTTACCTCGAGCCATTAAGCGCACCTCAAGTCAGAAGGATCATTTTTCAAACATCCCAAAGTGTTTTGTTGCACCTAACTCGAGCCAGGATTTTGGCTGCCTCGAGTTTGGAGACAGACTCGAGCCAAGGATTTTGTTGCCTCAAGCCAGACAGTGTTATGTTAATCTTCTCTATCCTTTGAACGATGGATTGACTCGAGCCAGACTAGTTTAACTCGAGTCAATTGCAAGACAGAGAGTTAGACAATTTGAGAGGGGTTTTTGACTCGAGCCAACAAGTATCAACTCGGGTCAAGACAGCAGAGCTCAGTTCACAACATCTCTGAATTAAGAAATGATTGTTATCAATTGATTTCTACTTGCTATACTTATCAATGCTATTAATTATGTTTGTTAGCAAGTTTCAAATGATCAAACAAAGGATTAACATCAGATTACAAAAAGCAGATGATTACGTCAGAAGCTTCGACGGCTATATTTATTCCAAAGGCCATATGCTAAATGGGAAGAATTGTTCAAACGGTCGAATACTCTTCATCGACTATAAAAGGAGAAGCATTCAACATAGAAGAGGTTAGACATAAGAGCTTGCAATGTTGAAATGCCAACATTATGAATCCATAGTTTAACTCATACTCTTTTTTTCTCAATATCTACATAGTTTACAGTATAAAGTGAGATGATCGATTATGTACTTCAGTGTTTATTCATTTACTTTTGAGAGAGAGAAGATTCATTGTAATCATTTTATCTGAGAGTTACTCAAGATTGGGTGATCTTGAGTGGGAAATCGATTGTATCCTTACAGTGTATAAGGGGGAGTATCTCAATGAGAGATTTGGCTTCACAAGTGCCTGGGTGAACTTGTGGGATTGTAAAGGCTTCTCTTGTGCCCGGATTAAAAAAGAGGATAGTGGATTGAAAATCCCAAGTGGAGCTTGGGGACTGTACGTAGGTCAAGGATTGGGCCAAACCAGTATAAATCATGGTTTGCATATTCTCTTCCCTTATCTCTTATATTCCCATCATATGTGTTTGAATGATTGTTTATTGTTTTATAAATCATTACTTTCATACAAATTACTTTCAATAAGTTGCGAAAATATTTTCAAAGTTATCTAAGTTTTATCAGACACCCAATTCACCCCCCCTCTTGGGTGATAGCCAGGTCTTTCAGTGTTGTACCCGGACTGTACTGTTGTTTACATTTCATACCTGCATATGAGATTAACTGTTACCCCTGGCTCCATTCATTTGAACTCCAGATCGCATGAAAGAGACAAGTAGCGGATCGGGAAAGAGGCAGCTGTAAGGTTTACAGCAGAAAGGACTATTATGATGGAATAAGTAGTTTGGAATGTACTATTACATTTATCGTTTGTCTACTTTTGGATTACTGTATTAATATTGCACTATGGGATAGTTATCGCTCGCTAGAAATTTATCCTCGTATTTTCAAACTAAGTTATTTTATGGAAGTTTCATTCCGCAATTAAGTCGTCCAAACTAATTCGATGCCTGTGCGCTTAAACTTTGATAAAAATAAGCGTATTTAGGACGGGTGTCACACATGTCTATGCGTTTAATTCAGCTAGATGTGGATTATTGTTTTATATGATAATGCTGCATGATTTTTGTTGGAAATTATGCCCTAGGGGCAAGTCATTATACTTTAAATATTTATGTTATTTAAAGTATTCTCCTTTAGTTATCATTTCATTTGCATTTTTATAGTTATAACTGATCCTTGGATATATCTTATAGATTATCCTAAATGTCTCTGGTCGGTCATCTACACGGGAGCGAAGATGAAATAAGACCAGCATGACTTTGATGAGTATGGAGATACAAGTTAAAGTCATAGGCACTTGTAAGAGTACAAGGTGCTGGACCGACCCACTATGAAATAGCTGCATGGATTAAGTCATAAGTTTTTCTCATGTAAAACCACGTCACAATGCCCTTTGACCTGAGATCATCATGGATTCCTACATGATGAGTCGCTGATCTTTGACCTAGTCAAAAGTCACCTTTGACCGGGTGATGATAAAGGCTTGGATCGGGATCAGTGGTTTTCATACAGAGGAATGTGAATGGTCAAGATGGAAGTTGCCCCTCACATTTGTAGAGAGATAATACTGGGCCCCTCGATGAGTAAGTTTGAGAAATGTATAGCCATACTACGATGGAAAGGAGTTTCCATTTCAATTGTTAGACTACTCAAGAATTGAGAAAGTAATGGTCAACAACAGGAAGTTAACATTATCCATGCCTCATCCTTGACCAAGTTATTGTTGAGATCCGTACACACAGCGGAATAAAATTTTTTAACGAATCCCTTAGGCGGATCGCTCAATAACGTTTAAATCTGGATTTAGGGTTTCCGAATCATACCTATGCGGAGGGTTCAACGTATCATTCGTGTTTGCGCCTCGCTCCTCGTGCGCCTGAGACGTCGTACGTGTCGAACGAGGTGGCATCTTGATCACGTGGGCTAGCGCCTTCTTGTTCGATCAAACAGGAGTTGACTTCGCGTGTCCTCTCCCTCTTTTTCTCTCTAGGGTTTTTGTGTTTTTCGGCCGTCTAATTCATCCGCAATTTTATACGACTAGATCAGCATCTGTTATAAGGTTTCTAAAACCCTAATATGTCGTATTAAAATATTCAAAATTAATCTAATTAATTTCAAATTTGAATTAAATAATATTAATTAAATTTTTCCAACAGATCTAATCTAACTACTTGATCCGAATTAATAGGCCTTCAGATTTAATTTATATTTATAAATTAAATCAAGATATGATATGCTTAGATTTAATTTAAAATGAGATCCAATATCCCAGTTCAAATTAAATCTGATATGCAATATCTTTATTCGAAAATTAAATCTGAGATACAATATCTCAATTTATTATAGTTATTTAATTTATCAAATAAATTAAATACTATATATAATAATATTATTATCAATAAATAATATCATTATTATTTTCAAATTTATTAATATATATATATATACACACACACACATCCTAGATTAAATAAGTATTTATTAAATCTTAAACACATTTAAGATTCAATGAATCTGGACACTCTTGCTCGTGTTGGGCCATTCTTGTGTGCTACCCTGTAGGCCCACATGAGATTGGCAGCGGGCCAATACAGCCTACAAGTCGCAAGCGGCCTCTAGAAAGACATTGCGACTACCCAATTCATATGGGGATCGTTGATGCGATATAACCTATCGTACAACCATGTCACGTCCCTTTTGTCACGCGATAATTTGGTCAAGGATGAGGCATGGAGAAAGTCAACTTCCTATTATTGACCATAACTTTCTCGATTCTTGAGTAGTCTAACAATTGAGATGGAAACTCCTTTCCATCGTAGTATGGCCATACACTTCTAAGACTCACTCATCGAGGGGCCCAGTATTATCTCTCTACAAATGTGAGGGACAAATTTCATCTTGACCATTCACATTCCTCTGCATGAAAACCACTGATCCCGATCCAAGCCTTTGTCATCACCTGGTCAAAGGTGACTTTTGACTAGGTCAAAGACCAGCGACTCATCATGTAGGAATCCATGATGATCTCAGGTCAAAGGGTGTTGTGACGCGGTTATACATGAGAAAAGCTTATGACTTATTCCATGCAGCTTTCTCATAGTGGGTCGGTCCAACACCTTGTACTCTTACAAGTGCCTATGACTTTGATTCGTATCTCCATACCTCTTCAAATTCACACTGGTCTTATCTCATCTTCACTCTCGCGCAGATGACTGACCAGGGACATTTAGGATAATCTATTAGATATATCCAGGGATACAGTTATCAATGTAAACATGCAAACAAAATGATAACAAAAAGAGAAGGCAATTATAGTAAATGGAAATTAAAACTCTTGATTAATATGATGATTAGGGATTTCTAATTAGAGTTGACAAGTCAATATAAATCAAAGGCCAAGATTTAATCTTTTAAAGCTAATCTAATGGTTCAAATAAATCAAACCTTAATCCATGACAAAATGAACCAACCAATGGGAGCATCTTACCATGGATATTTTTGCAGGTGGGAAGCAACATCCTTGGCCAAAAATATGCCATGAATTTCGAAAATTAGAAGAGGAAAAGAAGAAGAAAATTTAGTGAAAATGTGTAGAAAAGTCAACAAAAGACACTATCCAATGAGAAACATAAAGCATAGGATATTTGGCAAATGAAGAAGGATATTCCTTGGTCAAAAATTGACCACACAATTTGAAAATATGCATGTGGATGGAGGGAGTTTGGTGTAAATAATATCATGATATTTTGCCAAGAAAGAAAAAGATATTTAATGAAAAGCAAACAGGATAAATGAGAACCGATAGAAATTAAATCATATCTTGAAATATGTGAACTAAGTATTTAACATAAGGACATATTATAAACAAGTGAATTTTTATCTCGAAGTGGGTTGTATCCGATGTCATTTCAGTAATCGACGTAGTTTATCCTAAAATGACTAAAAGCTGGAAAATACCCTTAATGGGACCATAATCTTTGTTATTGTGTATATAAGCTGTTAGACCTGGATATCACCCAAGAGGGGGGGTGAATTGGGTGTTTGATAAAACTGTATAACTTTTGAAAAAAAATTCACAACTTACTGAGAGTAGTTCGAATGACAAAAATAGTATATAAAGCAATAGTCAGTCATTCAGACATATATGCTGGAAATGTAAGAGTTTAAGGAAGAGAATATGCAAACTATGATTTATCCTGGTTCGGCCCAATCCTTGACCTACGTCCAGTCCCCAAGCTCCACTTGAGATTTCAATCCACTATCTCCTTGTTTAACCAGGCACAAGAAAAAGCCTCTACAACCTGATTACACAACTCTGTATTCAAAGTAATCCTCTCACTAGGATTCACTCCCCTTACAAATAGTAATCAATACACCCACTTGATTACACACTCTGTACTCAAAGTAACCCTCTCACTAGGATTCACTCCCCCTTACAAGTTGTAATCAATACACTGGGTCTCCCACTCAAGATCACCCAATCTTGAGTAACTCTCGGATAGAATGTTTACAGATAAAACTTACCTCTTAGAAGTAAATGATTAAACACTGAAGTACATAATCGATCATTTCACTCTCTATGGTAACCTATGTAGTCATTGATAACAGAGAGTAAGTGAATATCACAGTATTGGCATATTGAAGATGCAAGCTTATGTCTCTTTGCCTATTTTGAATCCTTCTCCTTTTATAGTTGATCGACACTAATGACTGTTGAGAAGCTTTGCAAACTAGTCGTTGAGTCTCTTCGTTTTTCCGTTACGCACAGATATAATCCGTTGTGAGTAGTCGACCGTTGCTTCAGTAAGTGCATACGTCGTCGTCTGTATTTGTGCAGAGAATGACTCAGAGTGATAGTCGGATTAAGTATGCCTCGAAGGAATGATTTCGTCTGCCACAACTTTAATTCTGCTTGTTGGCTCTATTTCTGAGTTGCTTTTAAAGTGTCTGCCACGTCGGATTGCTTTATAATAAATTGATGATTAAAACATGTTAAGCATATTTGAAAATAACTAGCAAACTGATTAAACTTGGTTGGAAGAAGTATAGATTAATAATATGAAGTACCCAAGCCATAATTAATGATCTGCAGTTTACGAGATGGAGATTTCAAATACTGATATACATTCTCGAGATTTGTTCATACCATTCTCGAGAATTATATTATCCATATGACTATATGAGTAATGGCATTAAGAACCAGACCGTGTGTTCTCGAGAATTACTTATCAATTCTTGAGAATTACTTCTCGCAGAAGCAACATTTAGTTTAAAGAGATCCGCGCCTTCTGCCAAGCCATGATCGAATGTTCGCATGGTTGAGTCTCTTTACAGATTGTTACCCACGTGACCTCTGACGAAGGATGACTTAAAATATTGATAAAGGTACTTTTGCTAGCATGGGTCATCCTGTATTGGGTTCATCGCTGTCGGCTCTATTTCTCGGTGCTTCACACCTTAGCAAAATTCAAATATCTGGTTAATCATCTGAAACTCAATCAAAGAGGCAGTTAAATATGATATAAATGAGTTTGAAGATGTTTAACAACAATTGGATAGTGACCCATGGATAATCAGAAGTGATTAAAACATGCGTGAGACAAGATGTGAAATCTGGAAGAGTATTCTCGAGAATCGTTCTGACATTCTCGAGAATTAATAGAAGAAAAATGAGTCCAGAGAGGAAATCCTGATGATACTCGAGAATCATGATTTAATTCTCGAGAATGAGACGTTTAGAATTTTCCGTAGATGGGCATTCTCGAGAACCATAAGCTCATACTCGAGAATCAACATTTTCCAGAAAACATACGAAGTGAGCGGACAAGGCATTCTCAAGAATCAGAAATCCATTCTCGGGAATCAATCTGATATGTGATGATTCTGCTAATACTTGAGATATCAATGTTTCAGAACTAGTGTCAACTTCCAGAGGCTATATGTCTTCGAATTTAACTCCAAAATTAGCAAATCATATATCCCTGGAAATCTCTTGACGTCTTCTTTCCAATGAAATAATAATCAGCTCCAAACTCATTGTAATTCGTCTGTTAGCATCAGATGAATGCATGTTGTTCTTGACCAGCATCTTTCCAGCATCCTGAACTGACTATCCAATTTCGAGGACCATAAATCTCTGGTATGAACTCTGAAATTATCAAATTATATATCCCTGGAACTATATAGATGTTTACTTTCATATTCCATCTATTTCATCTCAATTGAATTTTTCTTTTGTGAGATACACCCAAATTACCGAAGCTTGGTCTGCTGTGTGACGTTGATTTCACTGTCATCTTCAAAAATTCATAGCTCTCTCATCCAACCTCATTTGGACTTCTATTTTATTTAAAAATGACGCATTGGAAGTCTAGTTTCCAATAAAATTGGTTTCGTCTCAATCCGATCTATGGTTTAGGAGATATCGTCGAATTACCCGAGGTCGCCCGTGTTGAACGTGAAAATAGAGCTGAATGCTTCATTCTCGAGAATTGCTGATGATTCTCGAGAATTGATGGGATTTTTGGCGAAAATCACTATAGCAAAGTGCATTCTCGAGAATTGATATAGCATTCTCGAGAATTGATGTCCCATTCTCGAGAATGCCTATTCCATACTCGAGAATTGACGGAAATTCGAGGCAACTCATCTTGAAGCTCGTTTTTGATCAATTTAACTCCGAATTGAGCCATTCCAACTTCCATATGATCATGGAGACTTCAAGAATCAATTTAAAAGCTTGAATAAAGATTTTCTCAATCCATTCAACAAATTCTTCCTTCTTTCTTCTTCTTCTTCTCTTCATCATTCTTCATCATTTGAACTTCATGCTTCCTTTAATTAGATATTTCTTTGTTGATCTTCTTCTAAATCATTCTTCATAAACAAACTTCACATCTACATTAAATATAAGAATTAATCAAAGTAGAAGATAAATGAAGTATGAAAACTTTCTCCTCTTAATATTGATAAGCATATTTGTTATCATCAAAACTAAGTATAACTAACATAAGCATGAGGTTAACCGTTACCTGAGGTCCGGTACGCATTGGACCTCAGCTCTTAACATAGCTTCAGGGTCGGAAGGACCGAGGGCTGGAGAGAAGGGCAAGCAGCACGCTTAGAGACCCGGCTGGAGATTTCCTTTTGTGATGTAATTACTTTTATGTTAGACACTCGGATTAATGTACAACTACTG
Source organism: Acacia pycnantha (assembly GCA_025563575.1). NCBI lineage: Eukaryota > Viridiplantae > Streptophyta > Magnoliopsida > Fabales > Fabaceae > Acacia > Acacia pycnantha. The sequence goes on from JAMWYP010000001.1 coordinate 404,241, forward strand.
CGTTTAGTCAGACATACGCCAGTTGTCATTTTGAATATAAGTATCAGTTACTCTCTTGCTCTGATGCTCTACTCTGATGGAAAAAAAAAGTATTCTGCTTTTGAAAATGGGATGTTACATATGAGACCACAAAGGCCTTTCATTCCTGCAAGATGGCTGAGGGTGCATCAATTAGTCCTCATGTTTTGAAGATGAAGGGTTACATTGCTCACCTTGAGAGGCTTGGATTTCCCATGAGCCAGGAGTTAGCCACAGATTTGATCTTGAACTCACTCACGGATAGTTATGACCAGTTTGTCATGAACTGTAACATGAACAACATGGAGAATCAATTTTTGAACTGCATGGGATGCTCAAAACAACTGAGCAAAGCATTAAGAAGAAGCCTAGCACTGTTTTGATGGTTCAGAGAGGAAAGGGTATGAAAAAGAAAGGCAAGGGCAAAAGAAAGGGTAAGGGCTCAGCTGGTAAGACCACTGAGTCAAACAGGCCCGAATCTAAGCCTACAGCCTGGAAGGCAAAGCCTCCAAAGGATGGAGTCTGCCACTTCTGCAATGAACCTGGTCATTGGAAGAGGAATTGCAAACTCTATCAAGAAAATCTGAAAAAGAACAAGAAGGATAGCAAGGCTATCGCTTCAGGTATCTTTGTCATAGATATTCATTTTTCTACTTCATCTACATGGGTATTAGATACTGCATGTGGTTCTCACATTTGTTTAAATGTAGGGTCTCAAGGACAGTAGAAAATTGAATGGACATAATCTATGACATAACTACTAAAAGGTTCAAGTCAATTGATTTGAATCCGACCTACCTATGGCATTGTCGTCTGGGCCATATAAATGAGAAACGCATTTCGAAACTCTATCAAGATGGATTTCTTAACTCATTTGATTTTGAATCATTTGATACATGTGAGTCTTGTTTATTGGGAAAGATTACAAAGGCACCTTTTACTGGGCACAGTGAGAGAGCCACTAATTTATTGGGCCTCATACATACCGATGTGTGTGGACCAATGAATACATCTGTCAGAGGGGGTCATTTGTACTTCATTACATTCGTAGACGATTTTAGTAGATATGGGTATATCTATCTAATGAAAAAAAGGTATGAATCTTTTGAAATGTTCAAAATATTCCAAAATGAAGTGCAAAACCAACTTGGCAAAACAATTAAAGCCCTTCGATCTGATCGGGGTGGTGAATATTTGAGCCAAGAGTTCATTGACCATCTTAAGAGTTGTGGGATCATCTCACAACTGACTCCTCCAGGAACACCTCAAAGGAATGATGTTTTTGAGCGGAGGAATCGAACTCTATTAGATATGGTTCAATCTATGATGAGTCAAACAGATCTTCCTCCTTCCTTTGGGGATGTGAGGTTTACATTAAACACTAAGCCTCTGATAAATTATCATCCAGATCCTCAAAATGCCTATTTGGGGGGTATCCTAAGGAAACTAAAGGATAATATGTCTACAATCCCACCGATCACAAAGTGTTTGTTATTCGGAATGGTATCTTCTTGGAAAAAGAGTTTATCTCTAAAAGAACCAGTGGGAGTAAGGTGTACCTCGAAGAACTTCGAGAGCCACAAGACGACATAGAACCCGTGGTGGGACCAAACTCCGAAAGATAGCTTAATGCCATGAAGTTTGAAATGCAATCCATGTACGACAATAAGGTATGGACCTTAGTCGAGCCACCTGAAGGTGTAAAAACCGTTGGGTGCAAGTGGGTTTTCAAAGAGAAAACTGACATGGATGGCAAAGTAAATGTCTTCAAGGCACGACTGGTTGCAAAAGGATTCACTCAAACTCATGGTGTAGACTATAATGAAACCTTTTCCCCAGTTGAAATGGCCAAATCAATCAGAATCCTTATTGCCATTGCATCATATTATGACTATGAAATATGGCAGATGGACGTCAAAACAGCCTTCCTTAACGGAAAGCTCCTTGAGGATGTGTACATGACTCAACCTGAGGGTTTTGTGCGTTCAGAGGACTCTGGTGAAGTTTGCAAGCTTCATAGGTCCATTTATGGATTGAAGCAAGCATCTCGGAGCTGAAATCATCGTTTTGATGAAGTAGTCAAAGAGTTTGGATTCATTCAAAACATAGATGAACCTTGTGTTTACAAGAAGGTTAGTGGGAGCACAGTTGTATTTCTAGTGCTTTATGTTGATGACATCCTACTCATTGGGAATGACATTCCTACCTTGCAGAGTGTCAAGTCTTGGTTAGGAAAGTCTTTCTCAATGAAAGATTTAGGCGAAGCCACTTACATCCTTGGGATTAGGATCTATAGAGATAGATAAGGGGCTGATAGGCCTAAGTCAGAGCACATACATAGACAAGATACTGCATAGATTCAATATGCAGGATTCAAAAAGGGGTAACATGCCCATGTCTCATGGCATCCATCTCAGTAAGAATCTGTGTCCTAGTACACAAGATCAAAGAGACCGCATGAGTAAGATTTCATATGCCTCCACCATTGGATCTATCATGTATGTCATGTTATGTACTCGACCAGATGTCTCATTTGCCTTGAGTATGACTAGAAAATATCAACAAGATCCCGATGAGGGTCACTGGACTGCTATCAAGAATATCCTAAAGTACTTAAGAAGGACTAAGGACTTATACTTGGTATATGGTGGATTGGAAGATGAGCTCTATGTGACAGGTTACACAGATACGAGTTTTTAAACTCATCAAGATGATCTAAGATCGCAATCTGGATATGTATTCATTTTGAATGGTGGTACGGTAAGATGGAAGAGCTCTAAGCATAGCATTGTAGCTGATTCTACAATAGAAGCTGAGTATATAGCAGCATCGGATGCAGCTGAGGAGGCCTTTTGGATTAGTAAGTTCATTAATGAACTAGGGGTGATTCCTACCATCTCAAATCCAATAGACTTGTTCTGTGACAATAGCGGCGCTATTGCGCAGACCAAGAAGCCTAGGTCACATCAAAGGACCAACCATATACTAAAGCGATTTCATCTTATCAGAGAAATCAATGATAGAGGTGATACAAAAAAAAATGCAAAGTACCAAGAGAAAACAATGTCGCTGATCCTCTTACTAAGCCGCTTGCACAAGTAAAATATGAGCGTCATGTTAGGGCAATGGGAATTAGGGTAATTAATGAGTGCACCTAGTGCAAGTGGGAGTCTGTTGGAAATTATGCCCTAGGGGCAAGTCACTGTACTTTAAACGTTAATGTTATTTAAAGTATTCTCCTTTAGTTATCATTACATTTTCATGTTTATAGTGATAACTAATCCTTGAATATGTCTTATAGATTATCCTAAATGTCCCTAGTCGGTCATCTCCGCGGGAGTGAAGATGAAATAAGACCAGCATGACTTTGATGAGTACGGAGATACGAGTCAAAGTCATAGGCACTTGTAAGAGTACAAGGTGCTGGACCGACCCACTATGAGAAAGCTGCATGGAATAAGTCATAAGCTTTTCTCATGTATAACCACGTCACAACGCCCTTTGACCTGAGATCATCATGGATTCCTACATGATGAGTCGCTGGTCTTTGACCTAGTCAAAAGTCACCTTTGACCGGGTGATGATAAAGGCTTGGATCGGGATCAGTGGTTTTCATGCAGAGGAATGTGAATGGTCAAGATGGAATTTGTCCCTCACATTTGTAGAGAGATAATATTGGGCCCCTCGATGAGTGAGTCTGAGAAATGTATGGCCATACTACGATGGAAAGGAGTTTCCATTTCAATTGTTAGACTACTCAAGAATCGAGAAAGTAATGGTCAAGAAAATGAAGTTGACTTTCTACATGCCTCATCCTTGACCAAATTATCACGTGACAAAAGGGACGTGATATGATTGTACGATAGGTTGTATTGTATCATCGATCCCCATATGAATTGGGTAGTGGCAATGTCTTGCTAGAGGCCGCTTGCGACTTGTGGGCTGATACAGTATTGGCCCAATGCCAATCTCATGTGGGCCTGCAGGGTCGCACACAAGAATAGCCCAACACAAGCAAACATCCCCATCTTCATATTCAAGAACATGCCTTTTGGTCTAGTTGATATTTCTTCAGTTGAGAGACATGGAAGACATCGTGAAGCTTACTTAAATTAGGAGGCAAAGCCAATTGATAAGCTACTGGTCCACGTCTTGCCAAGATTTTAAAAGGACCGACATAACGAGGACTTTTTTCCTTTTGATAGCTCTCCCAATTCCTGTAATAGGAGATATTTTATTTTCAAAAATACATAGTCACCTAGGTTAAATTCTAGAGGTCTTCTTCTTTTATCTGCGTAGCTTTTCTGTCTACTTTGATCTGCAATATCTGAAACTAGCAGTCCTAAGAGCATACAGCACAGACTGCAGCAGTCCTAATAGCACACAGCACAGACTGCCGGGCACGACACACAACAAGGCCCATTTATGCACATAGCATGTTCTAGTTCCAGAGCGATTGGAAATAAATGATAACCAAATGTATGCAATATACATGGTAAAACATACATACACAAGTCACACAGAGTACATGAGGATTATGGTTACTACCTGATAGTCGACCACGAATATAAATGGATTTTTGAGTAAATACCCTTTTTGGTCCCTAGAAAAAACACGGATGCCCTTTTTGGTCCCTGAAAAAAAATAAGTCACTTTTAGTCCCTAAAATGGAAAAATAAGGTCCCTTTTAGTCCTTTTGATCAATTTTTTTGCATATTTTAATCCCTCAGAAATTCCCAAAAAGGACATTTTTAGTCCCTAAAAAGGACCAAAATGACATTTTTTTTACTCAGGGACGAAAAAGGGTCAAATGTGTTTTTCCAGGGACCAAAAAGGGTATTTACTCTGGATTTTTCCTTGCGCGAGATATCACAATTAGACCTACAATAATAAAATATAATTGTTAAAATGCAGCTCAATAAATATTCCCTTTTGATAATTTAAAATAAGCCCAATTCATGTGTCCATATTCACTAAATTCCTTTTCTTATTAAGGAATTTAATATGAGCTTATATTCCCTCTATTTTTGTCATTTTTCAGGAATTTCCAGCAATCAGTGACTGTTCTTCAAAAATTCATAATTAAATCTAGAAATCTCCTTTTGGGGTGGCTCAAAATCCCAATTGACCCTTATTATGTCTACTTTAATCTTGTTAAATTTCTTACCTTATCACGATTCTACAGCCGGTTTGGAATTTCAGAGGTAACTCGGCTAACCTGATGACTCAACCCCTCCTCTGAGAAAACTAAAATCGTAGAATTGAAGCTCTCGAGGTGTAGAACAATATTTGTGAAGGGAGTTTTTGAATCGGAGGTGATTTGGTAAGAGATTTTGGCTACTCTAACTTTCTCTTTCCTCTTCCCTTTCAAACACCATTGATGGACGTTCTTGAGCTTCTCTTATTAGTTCTTGGTGTTTTGATGATTACAAATTCTTAGTTATTGAATTAAGTAATCTATGCCTAAGTTGTGGGTTGCTCGAGCAAGAGTAAGTTCATGCTCGATCATACTCGATCTAATGAATTGTTTAAGTGTTTTAGAAAGGCTACTCGAGCAAGGAACTTAATGCCCAAGCATAATTTAATAGTTGGACCAGGAATGCTTGAGCAGAGTGACTGGCGTGCCCGAGCATCATCGGTTTGATAGCAAAGTTCAGAGGAAACTTGTGCATACTCGAGCAAGTGCGTAGCAACGCTCGAGCATCATCGAAGATAGATGCAAAATAAAAGCCATGCCCGACTATAGTGTAAGTAATGCTCGAGCAGAGGTGAACAATGCTCGAGCAGTATCAGCATATTCTTCCCTCTTTGTCTCTGAATGACTTGTGCCCGAGCATGATTATGGCATGCCCAGCAGTATGCTCGAGCAAAGGAAAAGCAATGCCAGAGTAGTATCGCTGAGTCTATTTATCGTCCCCTCTGTAGCCTTGTGCTCGAGCAAGAAATTATCATGCCCGAGCAGCATGCTCGAGTAGGAACGTTATGCTACTCGAGCATGCATGCTCCTAAGCTATTAGTTGCTCTCGATCTCAACTATGCCCGAGCATTGTCTCTAGGATGCTTGAGCATTGGAGACACTGGCTCAGAATGATGCCGAGCATTAAGTCTTAGTTGCTCAAGCATCAGCAATGGTTGATGTTTTTAAAAGCTTCATTCTAGGCATGATTGAGCAAGTTCAATTGAGTGCTTGAGCAGGGTGCTCGATGTTGCTCAAGCATAGGATGATATTCTATTCTTACAATATATTTCCTCTTTGGTTGCTCGAGCATACTAACAATCATGCTCGAGCATGATCAACCTCTGTTAAGTAAAACAAGAAGTTTTAAATTCAAATCCCTTGGGTTATCTTCAATCCTTCTCTTGTCTCACTCAAAGCTATTTAGAATAAATACTAATCATCATTTTGAGTGTATTTCAGGTTGTTAACTATTGTTTAGGTGAAAAACAAGATTCTGAAAGAAGCATTAAATGCTGAGCCGAAACAAAGCGTGAAAATGGAATCTTCCATCTATGCCCAAGTAAAGTATGTTAGCAACTCTCATTCCAAATATTGATTTTTTTTAATAATTATTTGGGCCAAATTTCACTTTATATAATTCCATTTATATCCACCTTTATAAATTCCATTTTGGTCGAACATAATTGTCCAAATAAAGACACAAGTATCCCACTTGTGCCAACATGTATCTCAAAAATTTTTGGTTTTAGCGAAACCAGGTAGATTTGACCTTTCATCAAAATTTCACTATTTCTTTTCTCCAAATGCAAGTACATCATACATGGAATTTGCTAGAGAATCACAAACCATTGAGCCACCTAAACTAGGCTAGCCCCAGAATTACAAATCGTCGAGTCGCCAATCAAGGCCAGCCCCGGAATTATCCTCATCGCTAGGAACACGATAGTTAGGGACTTAAACCCCAACTTGCTTTGTATGCAAATTTGGCAAAACAAACATGGCAAACCAACATACAAAAACCACATATCAAGTACTAGAGTAAACGGTTACTACTTGTGGTTATGTACTGAATTAAAACTTTATGATGCTTGATAGCCTTCCCAAATATGACTTAACCCTAAACAACATCAAAAATACCCTTTTTATTTTTAGGAAATCCGAGCCCTAGTCCAAAAATTCCAAAATTCCAAAGACTTTGGTTCAACTTCAAACATTTTTAATAAATTCCAAAAAAAACTCCAATTGACACAAAATTGGTGGGATATAAACCCTTAGGATGTCTAGTTTACATTAAAAAAACTCTCAAACTCCAAAATGGTTCATATTTTGTCGTGTAGTCCAAGCTTTACTCACTAGTCAGAAAAATACTGTAGCTTCCTGAGCAATTGTCAAAAATTTATTTCTCCTAGAAGAAAACTAGAAAAGGTACCAAAGTTCATATTAAAATGAAACCCCAGAAGTCTACTTTAAGCATGTAAAATTTCATAGAAAATGGACTTCATTTAATATTTTACAAACACCGATGAAGCTTCGCTGCCCAGAAAATCCTGAAGTTGGCAGCAAGCTATTTCCTTGGGTTTTCAATGTTTTCGATTCTTTCTCTAAGTGTTGGAACTTTTCTGGGCCCTTCTCTTCCTCTACTGGATTTTACCCTTTGCAGCCAAAAGAACGGGTGTTATGTCTTTTTAAAATACTCAAGGTACATTGACTTATCAAATTTAGGCTTTTGTCCACTGGTTAATAGCATGCTTCAGGGTTTTCTGACTTGTTTCCCAAGTAATTCCAGAGGATTCTAGAAGATGGCCATGTGGAACATTCCTACCCAAGAGAGTCATATTTTTATGTTCTAAAATGTGCAAATTACTCATTTTGCCCGAAACACCCTTTTATCCAGTGGTTAAAAGCATGTATCCTGGTTTTTAGTTTGTTTTCTCTTTTCTTTTTCTTCAATAAATTATAGATATTTCTAAGGGTATATGTGGTGCCTTCTAGGCCCCACAAATCTGATCCATTTTATTTTTATTTAATTTATTCAATTTATGTAATTCACCCTTTTATCCATTGGTCCTTGTAGTGCACTGCCAGTTAAAAGAGTGCTCCCTTTGCCACTTTTCTTCAAATTTTCAGATCTTTTTCCTTGATTTAGTCTTGACATGTGGCACCTTTTTGGACCTGACGGTGGAATATCACCTAGAGGGGGGTGAATAGGTGATCGTATCAAACTTTTCTGGGATACACTTGGAAAGTAAATTACTAGAGTAAGGGAAGAGAAATGAACACAAAGAGATTTATACTGGTTCGGTCTAAAACTTTCACCTACGTATAGTCCTCAAGTACACCTTGAGATTTCCACTAACTCTTTAATCACACGTACAATTACCCACTCTGTAACTTAGGATGATCCTTTCACACTCGGACTCACTCTCCCTTACAAGTTGCAATTGTATACCTTTACTTAAGGTTCCACAACCTTAAGTTTGAATAATAGAAATAATGAAGGTGTTTGACAACTCCTCACGAGTGAATAAAATATGAACACTGAAGTACTATAGGTATCCTGGGATACTCAAGATAATCACAGTAATAAGAAAGATGTATATATCGTATTCTCTTGCGTTACTTCTTCAATTGAATCAGATGTGTTTTTATAGTGTTTATGATTCATGTCGATGAGTGATTTACGAAGATAGCCGTTGAGTCATACTGTCTCTTGGATTTCCAACGATTGCTCTGCATTGAAGGTTTATGTCCGTTGCATCATTTAGTGTCTTCCCTTATTTTGTGCAAGGAATCACTCTGAGTGAAGACTATGTCAAATACTTCCAAATCGAAGGATCTCATTCTTTTCACCATTGATTTTTTCATTGACGCGTGAAGGTATCGATCTGATCTTCTTTTCCGTCAATCAAGGATTGATTTCCTGAAACTCATTTAAAGCAAAAATGGTTAAATAGGAATTAAATGAGTTTGAATATAATCAGTAATAAGGAGTAAGGTTGTCCAATAGTCATCAAACATAATTGATCAGAGATACACTGAATCGTTGCTCTGTTTCTATGCTCGAGCAAGAGGTTTTACGTTGCTCGGGAAAGCTTCTGAAAAGAAATAGATTCTCTCGCTGACGCTCGGGCAAACAGGTATGTCATGCTCGAGCAAGACTTTTAAGGAGAGCTAGAGTTTCTCGCTACTGCTCGGGCAGGCTGTTATGGTGTGCTCGAGCAAGCCTCAGACAGAGGCGAAAATCAATGTTTCACCGATGCTGCTCGAGCAGACAATATCTGTTGCTCGGGAATGATGCTCGAGCAGGGACAGAAAACCTGCTCGGGCAGATGACATACTAAGGAGAAAAGAGAGGACTTGTAAGGTGCTGCTCGAGCAAGAGTTTACCTCTGCTCAGGCATGATGCTCGAGCACGAAAAATGTCGTGCTCAGGCAGACACCATTTAGAGGCGAAATTAGAAGGCTGCTCGGGCAAGCCCATTCCTTCTGCTCGGGCATGGTGCTCGAGCAGGGATTTTTCAGGTGCTCGAGCAGGCTAAATTTACATGTGATATTTCGCTTCGTCCTCTATGCTGCTCGAGCAAGGAATACCTTCTGCTCGGGCATAACTGCTCAATTCACAAAGAGAGGCTTTTGACCCGATGTTGCTCGGACAATCATAAGCTACTGCTCGAGCAAGATTCTTTTACTTTAGTTTAGGAGGTTTGAATCCCGATGATGCTCAGGCATAATCTGTGAGCTGCTCGAGCAAGCCTTGACCTACAAATTTTTCACTCAATTTGATAACTCATAAATTGTAATCATCAAAACACCAAGAGCCAACATTCTCCCCCTTTTTGATGATGACAACTAGGGGTGAGCAAAACACCCGTAGCCCGCCCGTCCGCCCGCGTCCCGTAGTTTTTTGCCCGTTTGAGCCCACTCAGATTTGGGCCCGTAACGGGTACGGGCTGCCCTGAACAGTCGAAATGGTTGATTTTGGTTAACGATTTGCGAAATAGGATGACGGAGTAAGAGAATTTGGGAGTTTTTAAGAAGAGAGGAACAATGGGTTTTGATGGTTTGAGAAAATGAACCATCTTTACCTTTTTTTTAAAAACGACGTTCTGCGATGTTGCTCGAGCAGCATATTTTATATGCTCGGGCAGACTTCAAGTCGTGCTCGAGCAGGGGCGAACACATGCATTTTTAATTTTGAAAATTATGAGCCAAGATGACCTCTAATCAAGTATGTGCTGTGAATACTTGATTTATGGTTGATATATCAAGGTTTTTAGGGTCTGAAATGAGCCTTTCAAGTCTGGATTTGATTCGTTAGAGTTGTATGCTCGGGTAGCTGAACCAGGTTGCTCGAGCAGCTGGCCATATTTTTCTTGCTATCCCGTTCTTGCTCGGGCAGGGTCATGTGTGTTGCTCGAGCAGGCGCTCCGTCTTTGGAGAGATGCCCGTTGTTGCTCGAGCAGGCTCATTTGGTTGCTCGAGCAGCCTCTTCTCGTCATGTAATTTTCCCGTTGTTGCTCGAGCAGAGCTTATGGCGTGCTCGAGCATGCTTCAGGATTTCTTCATTCTGAACCAGGAGCTTTCACTGTTGCTCGAGCATGGCTGGTGGTCTTGCTCGAGCATCAACATTGTAACATCCCGTTTTCAAAAGCAGTATATTTTTTTTCATCAGAGTAGAGCATCGGAGCATAAGAGTAATTGATATATATTCAAAATGCCAACTGGTTAACTGTAGTAATGGTACATTGATTCGAGTTTTTTCAAATGTAAAGAACAACAACAAAAAGTCTTCAGTCGGATCCCTAAGCTTGCTGCTTTCCTCTCTCCTCGGTCCTCGGTCCTCCTGACCCTGAAGCTATGTTAAGAGCTGAGGTTCAATGCACCAGACCCCAGGTAACGGTTAACCTCATATTTACATATACAGTATATAAGCACAGCAAATGAATCACCCCTAACCAATGCAAATGTACCGCTCCCAGCGAATGCAGATGTACCGCTCCCAGCGAATCAGGATATACCGCTCCCAGCGAATACAGATGTACCGCTCCCAGCGCATGCATATGTTCAGTTATCCTCTAACACCACTATGCATCTAAATAACATACCACCAATACACATACAACACACATAACACATATACGCATACCATAAATATCAGAGTTAGTGTTACAGTACGCGAACGTACCTTCGTTGACGGAATTTCGGTACAACCGTTGGTCAGAACTCAATCACAGATATCCTGTAAGGATAATAGTGTATTCATTAATGATCAATCATCATAACGGACATTTTAGTCAAAAATGACCATTTCACCCCTGACGCCCCTAATCGACGGAATTTCGCCAGAACTTCGTTACTTTGACTCTAATCTTCCAAAATTTTGCCATATCTATAACTCCAACATATTTTCAAAATAAATATCATATTTAACCTTAAAACATGATATCTAAACTAACTTGGAAGATTAAAGATCAAACTAACATTTCTATTATAACTACCGAATCGAAACTAGAACTTAAAACTAGAGACCGAAGAAATTACCCAGGGCTTCGCTACTCCTTCTCCAGAGCTCCTCTCTCTAACTTCTCTCTAGAATTCGAAATATGCAAGAGGATTTGATGTGAGAATTTCCAATGGATTCAAGGCCTATTTATAGAGAATTTCCATGGATCTCAACCCTTGGATCAACTTTTGCATCAACGGTTAAGAAGACGAAGATGTAGCCTCTTGCAAACCATTCATTTTCCTCTCTTCTCCACCACAAATTCGTCCCCCCATGTCACCAACATGATGTCATCCATGTGCTTTATGAGCTTCTACCGATAAAGTTCCCTGTTCGGTGTTCTAATCGCGTAATCTTAGAAAATCTTAAATTTTCCTTAGCAACTCCTTGAAGATCTAAACTTCCTCTTTAAAAATATTTGGGTTGGAAATTTTTTTGATCCCTTTAAGGGTATTTCCTAGTCTGCTGAACATTTTCGGACAAACGCCGACGGTTACAGAAATGACTTCCGATAACACCAACTTCTGGATAAAAATTCACTGATTCATAATATGTCCAGATGTTTTCTACCTAATCCAAGGATTTCAAGATATGATTTATTTTTCATTGGTTCTCATTTATACTATCTGCCCTTTTTCACAAAATATCTTTTTCGTCTTATCTCTTAATCATTCCGCCGGTTATGGAAATGACTTCGGAGATAACCCTCTCCGAGATAAAAAAAAACACTTGTTTATAATATGTCTTGATCTTAGAAACCTAATTCATGGTTTTCAAGATAGGATTTAATCTCTATCGGTTCTCATTTATCCTATTTGCTTTTTCAACAAATATCTCATTTTATATTATTATTAAATTACAACTTGCATAAAATATCATGATATTATTTTTGAAAAATCCTTAACCCCTTTCACACCCAAAATTTCGGCCAACACTTTATTTTCTTTTATTTTTTATTTATTTTTTAATTAATTAATATTATATATTCAATTATCTTATATAATTCACAAAATTCTCCCATTGGTCCTTTCATAATTACATGGATTTAGGCATTAAAAATTGTTAGAAATTCCATGGCCTTAGGTCTTGCTTTATTAGATTATATCCTAACCATTGATTGATGTTTCAATTTGTCCAATTGATTAGTTAAGCTCAATTAGGGTCTTAATCCCATGATTAGTAATCTTTCAGGATTTAGGGTTTTCGTGTACTTAATCTCACACATTTTTCTTAATCTTTTCCAATTAATTAGAAAGTATCTTTTATGCTAATTTTAGCCATAGACATTTAATTAAGGCGTTTTACATAATTATTCTTGGATATTCTCTTAATCATGCTTAAATAATTAGCCATTAATTATTTATTTAATCCTTACTAATTGTTGATAATTTTATTATTTAGGATTAATCATTTTCTCACAACTATTTTACTGACATTGGTATTTTATGTCCCATATAAAATATTAAAAATCATGGGGTCACTTATGATCCCCAAAATAATATTTAATTTCGCATTATTATTTTCCAAGGAAAATAATCTCAAAAATTACCTAAATTAGAGACAACATACTTTCCTATTTTTAATAAATATTTACTTGCCCCTGAGGATTTATCATGACCCACAATTGCATTTAGGGATTTTTAGCTCTTTATTCATCCTAATTTTATGAGAAATTACCTTAGGAAATAAGATAAATTCTACATTAGTTTTGATACCACATATTCACCTATTTCCAATAGGTATTATTTATCAAAATATAATATTCCAGGTAAATAATTATCCGGGTATTACAAACGTCTCTATTCGTCTCTGTTTTTCTTTATTCAGATAGAGCATCCTGCATAAACAAATTCTAGAGACTCCGATGCTAAAGTTAGTATTTATTTTGTTGAAGCAAATGATTTAAGAAGGGAATACTTACAATTCATTGGGATTAGCCATACCCAATTCTCTACGTATGAACGTGAATTGTTCTTTGGCTAATGGTTGGGTGAAAATATCGGCCAATTGAAGATGTGTAGGTATGAACATTACTTTGACATCTTTTCTTTGGACATGGTCGCGAATAAAATGATGTCGTACATCAATATGCTTGGTTCTGGTGTGTTGAACCAGATTTTTGGCCAAACTAATTGTACTAGTGTTGTCACATAGGATTGGGATCTCCTTCAAATGGATCCCCAAGTCTAGAAGTTGTTTTTTAAGCCACAAGACTTGAGCACAGCAACTTGAGGCAACCACATATTCGGCTTCGGTGGAGGATACAACTACAATTGTTTGTTTCTTGCTAAACCAGGAAACCAAAGATCCACCGAGAAACTCACATTGTCCACTGGTACTCTTTCTATCAGTCTTGTACCCAGCATGATCTGAATCAGAATATGTGACTAAATGCTCTTGTTGACTTTTTGGAAACCAGAGCCCCAATTCCTTTGTATCCGATAGGTACCAAAAGATTCTTTTGACATGTTCAGCGTGAGATTCTTTGGGAGCTGATTGAAATCTTGCGCACATTCCCACACTAAATTGAATATCCGGCCAACTTGCTGTTAAGTACAGCAAGGATCCGATCATTCCCCGATACTTGGTAATGTTGAAATCTTTCCCTTTTTCTTCATCAGCATCTAGAGTGGTCGTTGAGCTCATTGGTGTGTCTGCACCATTACAGTGTTCCATTCCAAATTTTTTGAGTAGGTCACGAAGATATTTTGCTTGTGAAATGAATATGCCATCCTTTCGTTGTTTCATTTGCAAACTGAGGAAGTAGTTGAGTTCTCCCATCATAGACATTTCAAATTCACTTTCCATTACCTTAGAGAATTCCTCACACAAGAATTCGTTAAAAGCACCGAATATAATGTCATCAACATATATTTGTACAATCAAAATTTCATTAACTTTGTTGGTTTTAATAAACAGTGTTGTGTCTGCTTTTCCTCTAATAAATCCTTGATCTAACAGAAGTTTGCTTAACCTTTCATACCAAGCTCTAGGAGCTTGTTTAAGACCATATAAAGCCTTTTTGAGGCGAAAAACGTGATCTGGATGATGATCATTTTGAAAACCAGGGGGTTGTTCAACGTAGACCTCTTCCTGAATGAAACCATTTAGAAAGGCACTCTTAACATCCATTTGATAGAGTTTGAATCCTTTGATACACACAAAGGCTAAGAGTACTCGTATGGCTTCCAATCTAGCTACTGGAGCATATGTTTCCTCATAATCAATACCTTCTTCCTTATTATAGCCTTTGGCAACCAATCTATCCTTGTTTCGGACTATGATTGCGGATTCATCACGTTTGTTCTTGAATACCCATTTGGTGCCAATGACCGGGTGGTCTTTAGGCCTAGGTACCAAGTCCCAAACTTGATTTCTATCAAATTGATGTAGTTCCTCTTGCATTGCTATCACCCAATCATTGTCTGAGAGGGCTTCATCAATCTTAGAGGGTTCAATCTCGGATATGAATGCAGAAAAAGTAACTTCATTCAATGTGCTTTTTCTAGTCCTTACACCTTGATTTATATCCCCAATCACTTGATCCAAGGGATGATTTCTTATGAATTTCCAAGGTTTGGGTTGAGATTGATCAGGGGTTTCACAAGAGTTTTCAGAATTGCTTTCAAAAACGTCAGCTGGATTTTCAAGAGATGCAGGGGTAGTTTTTGAAAAGAATTGATTTTTGTAGGGGGTTTCCTCATCATCATCTAGAGGTTTGTCAATTTTAGATTCACAGAATACAACATGGATTGACTCTTCTACTAAGCGAGTTCGTTTATTGAAAATTCTGTATGCTCTACTCCTATTTGAATAGCCAAGAAAAATACCTTCGTCTGATTTTGGATCAAACTTACCCAAGTTGTTTTTACCGTTATTGTGAACGAAGCATTTGCATCCAAATATGTGAAGGTGGCCCAAGTTTGGTTTTCTTCCTTTGTACAACTCATATGGAGTATTGTCAAGTTTCTTTCGGACATAAGCTCTGTTTGAGATGTAGCTGGCTGTGCTCATGGCATCTGCCCATAAGACTTGTGAGGTTTGATTTTCATTTAACATTGCACGAGCCATTTCAGTGAGCACTCAATTCTTTCTTTCAACCACCCCATTTTGTTGAGGGGTTCTTGGAGCTGAGAAGTTATGATCTATTCCATGAGTGTCACAGAATTCTTCGAAGGCCTGATTTTCAAATTCACCTCCATGATCAGTTCGAATTCCTGAAATGCAAATACCTCTCTCATTTTGCACCTTTTTGGCAAACACAACAAATAGATCAAATGTTTCATCTTTTGAGGAGAGAAAAATAGTCCATGTAAATCTTGAGAAATCATCGACAATGACTAGGGTATATAGATTTCCACCAAGGCTATTGACTCTTGCTGGTCCAACTAAATCCATATGGAGTAGTTGAAGTGGTCGATTGGTTGGTATTTCAGACTTGATTTTAAAAGAGGATTTAGTTTGTTTGCCCTTTTGGCAGGAGTCACAAAGCATGTCATTTTTAAATTGAAGTTCAGGTAAACCAAGGACTAAGTCTTTTCTTAGCAACTTGTCTAATTGGGTCATATTGACATGAGCTAGTCGCTTATGCCATAACCAGCTTTCATCTAAGTTTCTAACAAAACACTTTTCAGAGTATATTTTAGGTAAGTCTAATGTATAACAATTTCCCTCATGAGGAGCTTTGAATAATACCTTAAGTTTACCTTATCAATTGGTAGGTCATTTTTGTTAACAATGAGACATTCTTCTGAGTCAAAGATGATCCAATTGTTTTTGTTAGCACTTTGGCTCACACTTAGGAGGTTGTGACAAAGACCTTCCACAAGGTAGACGTCTTTGATATGAGGACCTTCTTTTGCACCAATTTCACCAATGCCAGTGATTTTTTCCGGATTGGTTTCCTCCAAAGGTGACTTTGCCACCATCTTTTGATCTCATTGCAACAAATTTTTTTGCATCTCCCGTCATGTGTCTAGAGCATCCACTGTCGATATACCACTTATTAATTCTTGATGCTCTCAAACATACCTGCAAATCAGAAAGGATTAATTTTTAGGTACCTATTTTTTCATGGGTCCTTTCGGGTTAGTTTGGGTTTTAGGAATCTCATAGGATCCCTTTGGTACCCACTTGTAATTACCAACAGGTTTGGTCTTTCTTTCCTTCTTATGGAAACAGGATGAAGTGGTGAGTCCTTTGCGATTACAATAATTGCAATGGGCAAAAGGATTTGAAAAATGAACCGTTTTTTGAAAATAGTTCAAATAATTCTTTTCTCCAGTTTTTTTCTTTCCTTTCTTTTTGTCACATTCGGGCTTGTAACCAATTCTCGATTTATCGTTTGTGAACCGTTGTTGCTTTAGAATCAGATTGAGCATGTCACTACCTTTTGTAAATTTTTCAAGAATTTTTGTAAGATATAAGTTCTTTTTGTCCAAATCAACACAATCTTCACAAACAAGATTTTTGCAAGTGAAGTTTTCAACTTGTTGTTCAAGAGTTATGTTCTTTCGTTTTAGAGCTAAGTACTTTTCAGCAAGTTTTTCAAATTCAGATTGCAACTCAGTGTATTCATCAAATAATTCATCATAAGAAGGGTGTGAATTATATACCTCATTGTTATTCTCAGGTTGCTCTTCTTCCTCTGCGACAAGACAAATGTTTGAGGTGTCTTTTTCTTCCTCACTTTCTTCATCAGAGGAACCATCTCCCCATATGGCAGATACGTAGGCTTTCTTTCTGAATTGGTTGAATTTATTCTTTTTCTCTTTTTCGTTTTCTTTTAGTTGAGGGCATTTTGATTTGTAATGACCGGATTTCTCACACTCATAACAAATGACTTGATCTTTATCTTTGAATTCTCGTCGATTACCCGAGGTTCCTTTCTGAAACCTGTTTCTGGAGCCTTGATCATTTCTATAGAATTTTCTGAATCTTCTTACTAGCATGCCCATCTCTTCATCGTCCTCATCATCTTCATTTTGATCTTCTTTTATAGTATTAAGAGGAATGCTTTTGCTCCTACTAGTGTTGACTTCATCTAGACCTTTTCTGAATTTCAGTTTGCTTTCGTATTCGGATAGGCTTCCAAATAGGGCGGCTACTGAAGTCATTGATTCTCCACGGGACTCTTCTACTGTTGTGACCTTGGCTTACTACTCTTTTGTTAGAACATTGAGAATCTTTCTAACTTGAGGACGTTGTTCATATGTTTTGCCAAGGGATGCCAATTGATTGGTCAAGTGTGTGTAACGAAGTTGAAATTCAGCAATGGTTTCTCCGGACTTCATTCGAAGTAAGTCATACTCGGTGGTTAGAGTATTGATACGATTTTCTTTAATGTCGGAGGTTTCTTCATACATGATTTCCAATGCCTTCCACATTTCTTTTGCAGTAGACATATTACATATCCGGAAGAACTCCTTTTGGCTAAGAGTGCTTTGAAGCATCAAGATGGCTTTGCTATTAAGGGTGATTTTCCTTCTGTCAGTCTCATCAAATTCTTCTTCTTTTTTTGGAACAAAAATTACGCCTTCATTTCTTGTAGGAACATAATCCCCATTCTCTATTACATGCCAAAGACCATATTCGGTTGCCAGCACGAACACTTTGAATTTTTCTTTCCAAAATGAGTAGTGGTCGCCATTGAATCTAGGTCGTCGGTTGATTGAGGCACCATCAGGTAATATTCCTTCCATGATCTATCTTGGAATGTTAACCCCTAATAGAGAAACCAGGCTCTGATACCAAATGACGGTGGAATATCACCTAGAGGGGGGTGAATAGGTGATCGTATCAAACTTTTCTGGGATACACTTGGAAAGTAAATTACCGAAGTAAGGGAAGAGAAATGAACACAAAGAGATTTATACTGGTTTGGTCTAAAACTTTGACCTACGTCCAGTCCTCAAGTACACCTTGAGATTTCCACTAACTCTTTAATCACAAGTACAATTACCCACTCTGTAATTTAGGATGATCCTTTCGCACTAGGACTCACTCCCCCTTACAAGTTGCAATTGTACACCCTTACTTAAGGTTCCCCAACCTTAAGTTTGAATAATAGAAATAATGAAGGTCTGTGACAACTCCTCACGAGTGAATAAAATATGAACACTGAAGTACTATAGGTATCCTGGGATACTCAAGATAATCACAGTAATAAGAAAGATGTATATATCGTATTCTCTTGCATTACTTCTTCAATTGAATCAGATGTGTTTTTATAGTGTTTATGATTCATGTCGATGAGTGATTTGTGAAGATAGCCGTTGAGTCATACTGTCTCTTGGATTTCCAACGATTGCTCTGCATTGAAGGTTTATGTTCGTTGTATCATTTAGTGTCTTCCCTTATTTTGTGCAAGGAATCACTCTGAGTGAAGACTATGTCAAATACTTCCAAATTGAAGGATCTCATTCTTTTCACCACTGATTTGTTCATTGACGCGTGAAGGTATCGATTTGATCTTCTTTTCCGTCAATCAATGATTGATTTCCTGAAACTCATTTAAAGCAAAAATGGTTAAATAGGAATTAAATCAGTTTGAATATAATCAGTAATAAGGAGTAAGATTGTCCAATAGTCATCAGACATAATTGATCAGAGATACACCGAATCGTTGCTCTGTTTCTATGCTCGAGCAAGAGGTTTTACGTTGCTCGAGAAAGCTTCTGAAAAGAAATAGATTCTCTCGCTGACGCTCGGGCAAACAGGTATGTCATGCTCGAGCAAGACTTTTAAGGAGAGCTAGAGTTTCTCGTTGCTGCTCGGGAAGGCTGTTATGGCATGCTCGAGCAAGCCTCAGACAGAGGCGAAAATCAATGTTTCACCGATGCTGCTCGAGCAGACAATATCTGTTGCTCGGGCATGATGCTCGAGTAGGGAAAACCTGCTCGGGCAGATGACATACTGAGGAGAAAAGAGAGGACTTGTGAGGTGCTTCTCGAGCAAGAGTTTACCTTTGCTCAGGCATGAGGCTCGAGCACAAAAAACGTCGTGCTCGGGCAGACACCATTCAGAGGCGAAATTAGAAGGCTGCTCGGGCAAGCCCATTCCTTATGCTCGGGCATGGTGCTCGAGCAGGGATTTTTCAGGTGCTCGAGAAGGCTTAATTTACATGTGATATTTCGCTTCTGCCTCTATGCTGCTCGAGCAAGGAATACCTTCTGCTCAGGCATAACTGCTCAATTCACAAAGAGAGGCTTTTGACCCGATGTTGCTCGGGAAATCACAAGCTACTGCTTGAGCAAGCCTTGACCTACATATTTTTCACTCAATTTAATAACTCATAAATTGTAATCATCAAAACACCAAGAGCCAACAAGACCCTCATATGTCCCCATACTTGTTCCATTTAATCCAAAAAGAAGTCTCTAATTGGTCCTTATCGGTCTCCTTTTCACCGGTTAACTTCCCTTAAGACCTGTACTTTGTGTTTTGGCTTAAATACAGATAAAATCATCTGATTTTATCTCCTGATCTTGTGTGGTCAAAAATTCTTCCTTAATGGGTAAGGATTTGACTTTTCTACCCTTACTTTTTCTCTTTTTAACCTTGCAGTTACATGTGTCCCTATGTAATGATTACACTGACTTTTCCTTTTCAGCATGTGATTTTTGCACTATCTTTTACTCTTTTCTGTCTATAGGTGGCGCATACACACTATGAAGGGGTAGGAATTTGTGCTCTGCAAATACTCTCTGTCCCCATTCATTGTACCGGCTTATATGGCTCTGGCATTTTATCTTTGGTCCAGCTCTTTTTCAAATCAGGGCACAATCATGACCTCCTTTTCCTTGGTCATATTAGGTTAAATTTTTGACCTATACAGGGTCCACTATCCTATCCCCTAATGGTCTCACAGGTCCTTAAGATATAATTACTTTTGTAAATATTGCTGAAATTAATAATAATTCGACTAAAATCAAAACTTCTCATTAATTTATCAATACATACAAGTACATCATTTACAAAAGTAGGGGTGTTACAATGAACGAGAGATAGAGAGAGAGAGTCAAAGTTGATCATCTTCATTCACTCCTGCTCTATTTTTAAACCCAGAAAAATGAGGAGATAGTTGACGGTGAGAAGTTGAGAGTCTGAGCGTGCAAAGCATTGAAAACTAGCATGGTAAATCATTAAGTTATATATATAAAGTTTCTTGTCTTTGTGTGTGTGTGTGTGAAACTAGCGTTGCACACATACACAAAAAAGAAGGAAAGCTTACTGTTATTTTTTATATATACGTACATATGCCTTTAGAAGCTTTTGGTTTGCTGTCATAAGCTTACTATCATTTTTATATATATAGATATATATCGCTGTATTTGGAAGCATATAAGAAGCTTTGCTGCATGTATATGTAGATATAAATATTGATGCACACAGTGTGTGTGTCTATATATATATATATATATATAATGATGAGAAAACTTTGCTGCCATGATTCCACATATATTCATGTTGCTGCCATTGGAAAATAATTTGAGAAAGTTGAGGGTTGTTATATATATGTGTATAGATATAGGGTTTAATGTTTTTGCATTTACTGCAGCAACATTTTTTTTGCCACACTCACATAAAAGTGAGTGGGTCCCAATATAAAGAGGAGAGAAATGGGACCCACTCACTTTTATGTGAGTGTGGCAAAAAATGTTTCTGCAGCAAAAGCAGAAACATTAAACCCATGGATATGACACCAAATATATAGATATATAATATGTTAAATCATATACATTTGAAATAATAAGATACTATATTATGAATATCCAAAGAGTATATATGATTTTATTAATATCTAAAATTATTAAACTTTTGATTTAAAGCATTGACGTCGTGCTTAATATTGGACTAATCTTTGGGAGTTTAAACTAATTATAGAGATCGAAATACCAATAAATAGTAAAACAATAATAATAATAATAATAATAATAATAATAATAATAATAATAATAATAATAATAATAATAATAATAATAAATGAATAATATTATTGTTATTATTAGAAAAGGGAATAAGTAATAAATAGAAAAATAATGATAATAATAATAAATAATATTATCATTATTAAGAATATTGAGGGTTAATAACCACTTTTTTAACCCTATAAAAATAATTTGCTTGGTTAGATACTATGTGGCGCGAGTAGTGACTAACGAAAATGATAAACGTTTATAGGCATACACATAGGCGCCACAACCGATCCCAACACCTCCAGACGAATTAAAGATTCAAGCTCGAGGTGGGTAACTATTATCTTATTAGCTTTTATGTATGTATTCATGTATGAATGGTCATGTTTGCTAGATAATTTACATGTTTGTTTCCTAGCTATGGATTGGGGCTGCGGGTCCCATAGGGCTGTGTCCTAAAGGGCTGCAGTCCTTAGCTGATAACTGCGGTTTCGGTGCGACTTGTTTATTATAAATTATTCTATGCCTAAACTGCATTATGTTGTCATTTATATTTCACACATGCATATGAGATTAACTTTTCCCCTTGGGTTCATTCATTTGAACTCTAGATCGCATGAAAAAAAACAGGTAGTGGATCGGGTTCAAAAGGAAAGATGCGGCTGTAAGGGTTACAACAAAAGAGACTTTTGGAAAAATATGAGTAGATGGACTGTATTATATCATGTATAATTTGTCTAATTTTGGATTAATATATTAACATCTCACTATGGGATAGATATCGCTGGCAAAAAAAATTATCCTTGCGTTTTCAACCAAGTTAATTTAAGAAACGTTTTATCTACAATTAAGTCGTCCAAATTATTTTGATGCCTTGTGCGTTTAAACTCTGATAAATAAAGGCGTATTAAGGATGGGTGTTACAGTTTGGAATCAGAGCAACGGTTTGGACAAAATTTTGAAAAAGAACTAAACAAAATTAAACTTGGTTATTTTGAAAACAGGATGAGGATTCACAGGGGAGGCTTACCCCCAACGTACCTTATGGGTTGTACTATAACATCCCAAATTTTGGGATTTAAAATTTGACATATTATATGGAAATTTGATTATGGAATTTGGCCTGAATAATTATAGTGCAAATTATTGGAAGTTAAGGCATATTTTTCCTTGAATTCTTGGAAAAAGAATTATAAAAGTTTAATGGCCCATGCTAGAAAGAAAAAGTAAAGAATTAGTGGCTTTATCTTATTTATCAGCAACCTATTTCTTTTATGAAGTCACATGGCCACTAGAAATTCAATTGATAAACCTTGTGACAGACAAGAGAATATTTAAATGATGCAAAAATTGGAGCACAACACTTCATTCCTTTTCCCTCAAGTCATGTGTTCCTCCATGCAAAACACCAATTTTATTTCTATCCATTCATTAAACACATTTTGGCCCATATAATTGAACCTATCCAGCGTCCATATACCCCTCAGCTATTATTTTCCTCGGCCCAACAATTAAACCAGCCCATTACCTATCCATTAAACCCACGCTAATCGATCCGCAAGTGCTATTCATCCTCAACTTTGACCATCACCATTAAAGGCAATATACATATCAAAACACCATAACTCCCTCGTCAACGTACCTTTTCGCAATGATCAACTGAAAACGCAGAGCAGATGAAAGACCAAGAAAGAGGTTACAATAAAAGATCACCTACTCCATCCTTCTTAGGCCACATACCAACTGATACACCATACTCCACAACTCCTTTTCGTTTCAGCATGTTAGCGCTAGACTCCATTGTTTTTATTTTAACTCAGTAGCTTGTGCACCATAAGCTCTCATATTCCCTTCTGCATTCTCATCTCATTCGCTCATTCATTTCGGCCCACAAAAAGAAGGGGAAAGGGAGATTCAAAACGTGATTATCCATGTTCATTTTCCTCTGCAAATCAACATTGAAAACAGGGGTGTGAGTGTCGATAAGCATCTGTGCGTGCAAGTTTGAAACTAGCAAGGTAAGGTAATGTTAGTTCTCAATATGTGTTTTGATGATGATTAACTTTAGAAATAATATATGTTATATGACTAAAATAATTCAATCAAAAATAATTTGATGATTATCAGTAAAAAATTTACTGTCAGATTGGCTCGAGCCAATACTCTATGACTCGAGTCAATCCCTTGTTATATATTGCAAAAATTCCATTTTGACTCGAGCCAACAAAAATGCTGCCTCGAGTCTAGGCCTTGACTCGAGCCAAGTGCTTGAAAATTTTGAAAAATGTTGTTTGGTCTCTTCAATGACTCGAGCCAGCTCTTCTTAACTCTAGCAAAAAATATTAATCGTTACTTTTGAAAATGGTACTTGACTCGAGCCAACACTTAGTGACTCGAGCCAAGAACTTGTTTCTAAACTTCCAAATTAAATGATTTTACTTCACATTTGAATCGAGCCTGTTTAGTTGCCTCGAGTCTAGAGGTTTACTCGAGCCTGGATGTTTTTGCCTCGAGTTAAATGTAACTATTGTTTAAGCAAATGATTG
Organism: Acacia pycnantha; assembly: GCA_025563575.1. Classification (NCBI taxonomy): domain Eukaryota; kingdom Viridiplantae; phylum Streptophyta; class Magnoliopsida; order Fabales; family Fabaceae; genus Acacia; species Acacia pycnantha. The sequence goes on from JAMWYP010000001.1 coordinate 428,184, forward strand.
ATTTTGACTTGAGCCAAGCTTTTAGATGACTCAAGCCAAAGCCTTGACTCGAGCCAAGCTTTTATCTGCCACGAGTCAGACAATGTTTTCAAATAATCCTTGTGCCTTGAACGATGAATTGACTCGAGCCAATGACACGCTTGACTCGAGCCAATATTGCTCAGTTCTTAAAATCATTTACAACTTCTGAAATCTTCTAAGTATGTTTTTGGATTCTTTATATCATCAATTAATACTTTTCTTAACTTCATTTAACCTGTATGTTAGTGAGTTATAGATGATCAGATTATTTTTACTCTACGTTTAAAATAAAACCATTCGACGTGTCAGATCATTTAATGCACTTACCTATTCGAGACACCAACTAACGAATATACCTCTGAACAAGAATATTTCATTCTCTTTGCTGGTTTCCAATGGTCATAATTGAAGGAATAAAATAATTAAAGAATGTATGTAAATATTGATGATTATGCTTCTCGTCTCTCTAACGGCTATATTCAAGAATCACAACGGATTCATTCAAGCTTCACCAATAGCCATAAATTGCAACACCTATAAATATTAGAAGCATTGAATTCTCAACAACAGAAACTCTGTGCATTCAATACGAACTTATTCAATCTATTGTTTCATTAGTTTCATTTAATATCTTCGGATATTTCTGTACTTCAGTAGTTATCTTTCATCTACTCGTAAGGAGTTTCTAAACACTTATCTTTGATATATGTATGTATGTATGTATGTATGTATGTATGTATGTATGTATGTATGTATGTATGTATGTATGTATGTATGTATGTATGTATGTATGTATGTATGTATGTATGTATGTATGTATGTATGTATGTATGTATGTATGTATGTATGTATATGTATATGCATATAAATGCTGCACATATCACATATGAATATGTATATATACAGATGCTGTTGGGAAAACATAAGGGAAGAGCTTGGCTGTGATTTGCTTATATATAACGCAAACGAAAGGAAAACTGAAACTAGTTTGTTGCCATAGAATATATATATATATATATATAGGAAAACTGAAACTAGTTTGTTGCCATAGAATATATATATATATATATATATATATATATATATATATATATATATATATATCACCGTTGTATATATATGATAAGGGATGGGAAACTCTTGAGTAGTGTGTATATATATATAAATATGATTTAAGAAAAGAAAGAGGAAACTTAGCTGTCATGAGTAAGTATGTATGTGTGCGCACGCGTGTGTGTATTATATCACTGTACATGTGAAAATAATAGGAGCTTGCTGATTATATACATATATCACTGCACACCCAAAGCTGAAATACACACACACACGTTGTTGCATGTGGGAGATAATGGAATCTTATTTATGTCAAGAAAAATAAAAGTAAGTCTTGTGGTTTCTTTATATATATATATAGATGCATTTGGAAGAAAATGTTAGGAAGACTGTTGTTTTATAGAAACAAACCATGAAACTTTAGGAAATAATAGGGTTAAAACTTAAAATGTCATCCACTTGCTTTATGAATCTGACCGATAAAATCCCCTGTTCAGTGTTCTAATCTCGTAATCTTAAAGAATCTCAAATATTCCTTGACATAACTTTATAGGTCTAAGCTTCCTCTTGAGAAATATTTGGATTAGTAAAAATTATGGTCCCTCTAAGGGTATTTTCTAGCCTGATAGTCATTTTAAGATAAACTCTGTCGGTTACGGAAATAACTTCGGGTAACACCAACTTCGGGACAAAAATTCACTTATTCATAATATGTACTCTTGATGTTAAATACTTAGTTTAAGGATTTCAAGATAGGATTTAATTTCTATCGGTTCTCATTTATCCTATTTGCTTTTATCAAAATATCTTTCTACTTTTTCATTTTTTTTCCTTTCACTTGCAAATGCTTTCACACTTTACACATTTTTCTCTTCCTTTTCCCTTTTGATTTTCGAATTGCATGGGCAATTCTTGGCCAAGGAAAATGCTCCCCACTTGCACAAATATCCTATTGTTTATGTGTTTCCATTGGCCAATTTACTTTCACATGGATTAAGGTTTGAATTATTAGAACCATTAGATTAAATTTATTAACTTCAATCCAAGCCTTTGATTCTTGTTTGACTTGTCAAAGTTTGTTACTAAACTTGTTTAGTTCCTTAATCAAATTCTTTGTTGGTTAATTAGGCTTTAGGGTTTTTACATAATCCATCTTATGTATTGCTTAACCATGCTTAATTAATTAGCAATTATTCTTATGCTAATTTTAATCCTTTATTGGTCATTAATCTCAAATTAGAGGTTTTATATAATTAACTTTGGATATCACCTTTATTCATGCCTAAACAATTAGCAATTAATTACTTATTTAATCACCTACTAATTGGTGACAATTTTCTTAATTGAAATTAATTATTTTCTCACAACTATTTTACTGACATTGGTAATTTATGCACCATGTATTATTTTAAAAATCATGGGGTAACTTATGGTCCCCAAAATAATATTAATTTTTGCCTCATTATTTTTCAAGGAAAATAATCCCATAAATTATCTAAATTAGAGACAACATACTTTCCTATTTTTAATAAATATTTAATTGCCTCTTAGGATTTATCATAATATTCTCAGGGTATTTTATGACCCATAACTGCATTTAAGGATTTTTGACACTTTATTCCTTCTATTTTCAAGAGAAATTAACCTAGAAAATAACATAAAATACACTATAAAATTTGAGACCACATATTCACCTATTTTCAATAGGTATTTTTTACTAAATTATGATACTTATCATAAGTGAGATTTTTAGGGTATTACAATATATATATATATATGTGTGTGTGTGTGTGTGTGTGTGTGTGCGCGCGCGCGCGCGCACATACACACACATATACTGTGTGCATCAATATTTATATCTACATATACATGCAACATCAATATAGGAAGCTTTGTTGGGTGTATATGTAGATATAAATATTGATGCACAAGCTTATTATTTCAAATGCATATGATTTAACATATTATATATCTATATATTTAGTGTTATATCTATACACACACCTAAAACATATAAGTGATATATATATATAGCCCAAAGAGATGAGGCATAGCCCAAAGCTTGTTGATATATATATCTATATATTTATCACAATAAATCTTATTCTACTTGGTGTTGTTAATTATTAAACTTCTGATTTAAAGCAATGATGCCATGCTTAATATTGAAATAGTCTCTAGGAGTTTAAACTAATTATAGAGAAGTACCAATAAATAGTAAAATTAATAAATAATAATATTATTATTATTAGAAAAGGGAATAAGTAATAAATAGAAAATAATGATGATAATAATAATAAATAATAATATTATTATTAAGAATATTGGGGGTTAATAACCACTTTTTTAACCCTCTAAAAACAATTTGTTTGGTTAGATACTATGTGGCACAAGTAGTGACTAATGACAATGATAAACGTTTATAGGCATACATAGGCGCCACAATCGATCCCAACACCTCTGGACAAATTAAGGATTCAAGCTTGAGGTGGGTAACTGTTATCTTATTAGCATGTATGTATGTATTCATGTATGACTAATCATGTTTGCCAGATAATTTATATGTTTGTTTCCTAGCAATTGATTGGGATTGCGTGTCCCATAGGTCCTAAAGGGCTGCAATCCTTGACCAATAACTGTGGTTTCGGTGCAACTTGTTTATTGTAAATTATTTTGTGCCTAAATTGCATTATGTTGTCATTTATATTTCATACTTGCATATGAAATTAACTATTATCCTGGGGTTCATTCATTTGAACTCCAGATCGCATGAAAGAAATAGGTAGTGGATTTGGTTCAAGAGGAAAGATGTAGCTGTAAGGGTTACAACAGAAGAGACTTTTGGAAAAATATGAGTAGATGGACTGTATTATATCATTTATCATTTGTCTAATTTTGGATTAATGTATTAACATCCCACTATGGGATAGATATCGCTCGTGAAAAAAATTATCATCTCGTTTTCAACCAAGTTAATTTAAGAAACGTTTTATCCGCAATTAAGTCGTCCAAACTATTTCGATGCTCTGTGCGCTTAAACTTTGATAAATAAAGGTGTATTAAGGACGGGTGTTACATCTACAACAGTTTCTGGCCTCTTCCAATTCTATACTGCTTCCACCACAAACATGGTTCACAATTCAATTTCAAATCTGGGTTCTATCAGGACCCTATCTATGAGATAATATAGTTCAAAAACAACCCTAAAATTGGTTTTAAAAAAAATTCATTCAAAAATTCAATCTTGAAAATTCAATTTCAAAAATTCAAAATATAGTAGGTGCATTAGCAAGTTAAAATTTCAATTTTCAAACATACTAGGAACCAAACAACTGATATAGAAGGTCATCTATTCCAATTACATCTCAGGCTCTATCCTTGGTTACTCGAGTCATCCATAGGATACTCAATCCATTCCATTTCATTTGTCTGGTTACTCCAGATATAATGCCTATAGCCCTCATGCTTACAACCTCTTAGGCACTCTGCCCAGTATCCATGGTCTAATAGTTGTGGGCTTCTACTAGCTTATAAGCATATTAGTCACATAGGACTTAGGCCTCTCATTGAACACATCAAATTTAACAACCCAAAATCATATCAGTTTAGTAGGTCTCCTTACCCACGGTATATTCATGGCTCAATTTTCACTCCAATAATAATACACATAGCACTGGAGTACCCCATGGCAATACATTGCATCATATAAATCTCATATGGGGTCATTCTGTATATGGACTTTCGATAATGGTCTAGCTCCAAGCATAGTCACAGATCCAACTTTCCCTATCGTGTATTCAACCCATATTTTCCAGGGAAACCACTAGCCATAATCATATTTACAGCTATCGGTCCCAATCATACGACCGTAACATGTGCCTACCAGGGTTCTAGCTATCATTCGATTCCATCAAGACAATAATCCTCAATCATACACTCTCAGGGAATATTCTATATTCAAGATTTTTCCCTATGCTGATACAACAATTAACAACCTCAAAATTTAGCTTCTTCATCGAGTCATGTGTCTTCTATAAGCTTCCTTATTTATGAACACATTTTTGATTCCATCCTCCTCCCTCTTATGCGAATTGGGCCAACCTATTGGGCTTCAAAACTTGCATTTCCCACTTAGCCCAATAGTCCTAAGTTCTTGGCTTACACATGTCACCCTCTTGGGAATATTTGGAATTTTACACTTTTCTTCCTATTTCTTCCCTCTTGTGCGAAATACTTAGGGGTAAAAACGGAAAATAAAAATGTGTTTTGACTTCCTTTATCATCTATTCTCTTATGTTGTCTATAACCAAATTAATTAACCACATTTTCAAATAACAATTTCACATCCTTTTTCTTTAATTAATTATTCATGTTGGAAAATAAATACCATTGGCTAGAGACTTGATGAAAATTCATATATTGCATTAATTTATTTAATACGATAATTTACATAAAATTGGGGATGTTACACAAAGAATACATATAATAAGATGGGAAGAATAGTATGAACATGGAAGAATTATAAATAGAGAAAGGATTTATAATCGAGGAAGAAGAGTACCAAATGTAGAAATAAGTAATATAAGAAGATTAATAAGGCAAAAAGAAAAATAGGTTAAACAACAGCAAAATAGATTAGAAACACAGAATTTAAATATAGATACACAATGGTATATAAAAGAATATATTTATGAAGAAAACATAAAAAAGAAGATATTTAAAAAGAAATTAGAAGTATTATCTAGAATATAATAAGAAGTTTATTTGTTAAACAAGATATGGCAAAAAATAGGAAGATTATACAAGAGGAAGAATGGTTAGAAGACCAGGAAATCAAATAATGGAAGATTAAAGTCAAAGTAACAAAGTGCTGGCGAAATTCCGCCGATTAAGGGGTCAGGGGTAAAATGCTCATTTATGAACAAAATGTCCGTCGTAATGATAGATCCTTAACAAATACGTTGTTATCTTGATAGGATATCCTTGAATACGTTCTGACCTACTGTCGTACCGTATTCCGCCAGAAATACCGTATATCGTCAACGAAGGTACGTTCGCATACTAGTAACCCTAACTCTGATATTTATTGTATGCGTGTATGTATTATGAGTATTGGATGCGTATATGTGCTTGGTGGTCTGTTGACATGTTATAAGTGTTGTTATGCACTCCGTGTGGTACATCTACATTCACTTTGTGTGATACAACTGCATTCACTCCGTGCGATATTTCTGTTTTCACTCCGTGTGGTACGTCTGTTATGTGCTGTTTATGTTTTGATTATCTGTTATCCATGTACTGTATATGTAAATATGAGGTTAACCTTTACCTAGGGTCCGTATGCATGGGACCTCATCTCTTAACATAGCGTCAGGGTCAGGAGGACCGAGGACCGAGGAGAAAGGAAAGCAGCAAGCGTAGAGATCCGGCTGCAGACTATCTTTTGTTGCCACGGCATGGGGACTGTCAGGGAGATACTTCTGTTGTTATTTTAAAAACTCTCGGTTATCATACCGTCTCTGTAATTAGCCAGTGGGCATTTTGAATATATATATCAGTTACACTCTTGCTCCGATGCTCTACTCTGATAAAAAAAATTTATACTGCTTTTGAAAATCGGGATGTTACAATACCCAAAATACCGAAGCTTGTTTTGCTATGTGGCGTGAATGTGAAACAGAGATTGACAGAGGTGCTAAAAACACTTCAACTCATGTCATTTGGTGGCTAACTCGAGTTGCCAACTCCAGTCATGAAATTTTGACTCAAGTTAAGCTCAAAAATTAATGTATATTTGGAGCAAATCACTACAACAAATTAAGGAACTCGAGTTAACATTCAGCACTCGAGTTTGCTCATCCTGAAGCTTGATTTTGCTTATTTTAACTCCAAATTGAGTTATTCCAACTTCTATTTGATCATTGAGACTTTTAGTATCAATCTAAGAACTTGAGCAAGTTCTTCCTTCTTCAATCTCTCTTCTTCTTATTAATTATTCCCAAAATCCTTTGATAACTTCTATCTGTAATCTCTTATCTCCTTCTTGATTATTCTCCATAACTCAACTCTTTCTTTCTTCTCTTCTCTTGATCATTCTCCACAATTCAATTTGGACTAATCTACATTAAATATAGTAGTTAGTCAATGTAGGAGATAAATATATTATACAAGCTTTTTGCTCTTAATAATGGCATCTATATAAGAATCATCAAAACTAATCATGTCCAACATGGAAAACCATTATATTATATTCTCATAAAGTTTAATTATGAGAAAAACAGAGCTAGAAAGTATCATGCTTTAGTAGATACATGAGCAAATCTAACAGTAGCAAAATATAATGTATTACCGCCAAAAATGTGGAAAAGAAAAAATAGAACTATAAGGACAAAATCAACAAGAGAGAAATACATGTTAGAATTAGAAGCAAAAAATGTAATGATACAGATAGGAAATTATGAGTTAAAAATTTGAGAATTAAATCAACATAATGAACCTCAATGTGATATAATATTGACTTTTTAGAGAAATATGATCCTTTTACTTTTATAGAAAAAGATTTAGTATTAACAACACCCTATAAACATCAAGCTATAGGAGTAAGAATAACGAGTCCATATAAAAGAAAAAGATGACAACTTTCAAAAGAAAAAATATAAAGAAGAAGTACAATTCTTACGGAATAATGAACTGGTAAAAATTGAACATATGTTAGCAACATTAACAATAAGAGAAAAAAAAAAAAACTATAGAACAAAGAATATTAGAAAATTTTAGTGCAAATCCTTTGATCCACTAGGAAAAATCTAAACCAATGGCAGATGTAGAATTAAAAGATTATAATAAAGAAATAAATTGTAAACCTTATCCTTGGACAGCTAAGGATAAAGAATAATTTATAATGCATATAAATGAAATGAAAAAATATAACCTAACAAGAGAAAGTTGATCAGAATATTCTTCACCAGCAATGATTGTTAAAAATTAAGTGATGAAAGAAGAGGAAAGAGTAGAATGGTTATAAATTATAATAAATTAAATAGTATAGCTATTAGAAATAGATATCCAATACTCAAAATGGAATTATTATTTAATCTTATAAGAGGAAATAAAATATTTAGTAAATTTTATTGTAAATCAGGATTTTTTCAAGTAAAATTAGAAGAAAATAGTAAAAAATATACAGCTTTCAGTACTTCTGAAGGTTTGCATGAATGGAACGTATTACCCATGGGATATCATAAATAGTCCAAGTATATTTCAAGAATTTGTATCTAAATTATTATTACCTATAAGAGATTTTGTTGTAATGTATATAGATGACATATTAATATTTAAGAAATCTATAATAAGAAAACAAGAAATACCTTTTTTAGGTTAGATAATAACCACAAATGGAATAGAATTACAAGATCATATAAGTAAAAAAGTCTTAGAATTTGGTAGAATAACAAAGAAAGATTTACAAGCATTTTTAGGTTTTATTAATCAGGTAAGAAATTATATTCCAAATTTAGTAAAATTAACATCAAAATTTTCTAAATTAGCAAGAGAAAAAACAAAATGGAAATGGAATAATGAAACAATTAAAATAATTGCACAATTAAAGAAAATTTGTCAAAAATTACCTAAATTAACAATACCATTATAAAAAGACATAAAATGGATAATTTATACTGATGCATCAGATCAATATTGGGGTGTAGCTTTATATATATTTTTTTTTTGCTCAAAGTGTAGCTTTATATCATGAGAATGAAAAAGGAGAAGAAATTATAACTAGATATGCTAGTGGAAAATTCTTAGAAGCACAATGAAAATATCATTCAAATTGGAAAGAATTATTAGCAATAGTAAAAGCAATAGAAAAATTTGAATTGTTTATAGTAAATGCACAATTTATAATTAGGATTGATAATACACAAGTTGTTATACCCCTTGTAATTACGACATTTATTAGAATAATACAACAGATTTTAAAGAGAAACACAAGTATAGAATAGTATACTGATAAATAAAATACATTATTGATAATGTACAGGAATACATATAGAGTTCTTAAATACAGTGATCCATTATATCAGTGCCAGAATATACAGTCCTGGAAAATAAGTAGTAAAATAAAATTAAAATTCTATAATTCTAGCCGATGTCCAAACAGTAGTCTCAATATTCTACACTCGCTGCCTTTCCTTTGGAACCTTGTCCACCACTATGACAATGTCTAGATCCTGAACCCTTGGAAACATGAGATAAACGTTGGATTTATCAAAATTATCAGAGTCTGCGTCAGAGTTGATATCAAGATCTCTGATCTCCGGGTAGTCGAAGTTGTCGCCTACTGATGAGTGACGTGAATTATCAGGGTTATCATAATTATCAGGATCATCAGGGTTATAAGGATTATCAGGGTTATCAGGGTCATCAGGGTTATTAGGATTATCAGGGTTATCAGGGTCATCAGGGTTATCAGGATTATCAAGGACTGGTATCGATATAGGTACAGACGATGGATACACCGGCTCTGGGTTAGAGTGATGCACCGGCTGAGGGTGGTACACCGGTTTAGGATGGTATACCGGTTCAGACTGGTATACCGAAGTAAGGTGGTACACCGACCTAGGGTTATATCAGTACTCATTTTTAAAACATGCTCTTTAAAAAGGCGTAGAGCCTAACTCCGTTTCTTAAACCAATTGGCTAGGTAGGTGTCTATCATGGGAGTCTCACCGAGTTCACGACGACTGATTGATTGACCCACATAGACTAGCCCTGCCTTCGGCACCAAAAGGTTTTGGAATAACTTTGTCAGATCTATGCCAGGACAACTACTCTGATACCAAAACTATAACATCTCATTTTCAAAAGTGGAATAAATTTTTTTCATCAGAGTAGAGCATCGGAGCAAGAGAGTAAGTGTTACATATATTCAAAATGCCAACTGTCGGATGTCTGGCTAATCGCAGTAGCAGTACATTATTCCGAGTGTCTAACATAAAAGTAAGTACATAACAAAAGAAAGTCTTCAGCCGAGTCTCTAAGCGTGCTGCTTGCCCTTCTCTTCGGCCCTCGATCCTCCTGACCCTGAAGCTATGTTAAGAGTTGAGGATCAATGCATCCGGACCTCAGGTAACGGTTAACCTCATGCTTATATACACAATATACGAATTACAGATATTCACAACATTAACAGAATATGAACACACAACACATGTATCACACAAACAAATGCAGATGTACCGCCCACAGCGAATGTTCCCTTACAGATGTGTCACCCACAGTGAATGTATCCCAATAGCACATAAGCCCCCTGGCAGATGTGTCACCCACAGTGAATGTATCCCAATAGTACATAAACACACAACAGATCATCAAACACATATACGCATATGATAAACATCAGAGTTAGTGTTACTAGTACGTGAACGTACATTCGTTGATGAATACAGTACGTCTGACGATCGGAACGTGATCACAGTTATCCTATAAGGATAATATCGTATTTATTAATCAAACAATATCCTAACAGATATTTTAGCCATAAATGACTATTTTACCCCTGACTTTGCTAACCGACGAAATTTCGCCAGAGCTTCACTACTTTGACTCTAATCTTCCAAAATTTTGTCATATCTCTTTCTCCATCATATTTTCGAAACAAATACCATATTTAACCATAAAACATTATATCAAAAATATATTGGAAGATTAAAGATCAAAACAACATCTAAGCTATGAACTACACTAGAACTTAAAACTAGGGACCGAAGAATTTACCCAGAACTTTGCTACTCCTTCTCCAGAGCTCCCACTTCTCTCTAACTTCTCTCTACTTTTCTATTTGCTCTTTGCAATGGTGTGAAGATTTCAAAGGAAGTGAAGGGCTATTTATAGGAAAAGCCTATGGATCTCAACCCTTGGATCTTCTTTATTGAATTCAATCCTAGCCCTCCATTTGAACACCTTACTTAGCTAACAAGTTTTCCTATTTCTCTTCCTTTTCTTCTCACAAAAACGTCCTCCCCTATCCTCTTCCATTATCATTCAATGCTCCCATGTGCCTCCTTTATCCCATGTGTTTATTTGTTTTATCGATTAATTCCCCTGCTTAGTGTTTTACTTGCATATGCTTATAAATCTTCAAATACTTTTAGAGGTACACTTTGAAGCTTATGTAACCACTTGAGAAGTACTTTAAATATTAAGGATTATGGTCCAATTAGGGGTCTTTACTAGTCTTTTAGTCATTTTAGGATAAACCCCGTCGGTTACGAAAATGACTTCGGAGATAACCCACTCCGGGATAAAAATTCACTTGTTTATAATATGTCCAGATGTTATATACTTAGTTCACATTATTTCAAGATATGATTTATTTTCTATCGGTTCTCATTTATCCTATTTGCTTTTTTATCAAAATATATCTTTTTCTTCTTTATCTCTCCTACCACTTGAGTATGCATTCACACACACACACATTCAACATTTTCTCTTTCCTTCCCTCTTCCAAATTTTTGAAATATATGGTTGATTTTTAACCAAGGATGTTGCTTCCCACTTGCACAAATATCCTATATTCATGTGCTCCCATTGGTTGATTTATTTTGGCAAGGATTTAGCTTTAATTAATTAGAACTATTAGATTAACTTTATTAGATCCAATCTTGGCCATTGCTTAATGTTTGACTTGTCAAAGTTGATTAATGAGGTTGCTTAGTGTCTTTAATCCCATGATTAGTAATCCTTTGTTGATCAATTATGCTTTAGGAATTTCATGTATTTAATCTTATACATTTTCTTAATCATTCCTAATTAATTAGCAATTAGCTTCATGTTAATCTTGGCCATTAGCCTTTAATTAGGGGTTGTATATAATTAACCTTGGGCATTACCTCCATTCATGCCTAAACAATTAGCAATTAATTACTTATTTAATCACCTACTAATTGTTGACAATTTTCTTAAATTAGATTAATTATTTTCTCACAACTATTGTACTGACATTGGTAATTTATGCACCATGTATTATTTTAAAAATCATAGGGCAACTTATGGTCCCCAAAATAATATTGGATTTTTGCCCTTTTAAATTCCAAGGAAATAATTTAATAAATTACCAAAATTAGAGATAATATTCTTTCCTATTTTTAATAATTATTTAATTGCCTCTTAAGACGTATCATAATAATCTCAGGGTATTTTATGACCCATAAGTGTGTTTAGGGATTTTTGGCACTTTATTCATTCTAATTTCAATAGAAATTACCTTAGGAAAATAAGGTAAATATAACACAATATTTGAGACCATATATTCACCTATTAACAATAGGTATTATTTATCCCAATATAATATTTAAGACAAATAATTATCCGGGTATTACAGCAAGGATAGACACATGCAAAGTATCTAGCAACCATGATCAGTCATACATGAAACACATACATACAAGTTAATAAGATAACAGTTACCCACCTCAAATTTGAATCCTTAATCTGGTCAACATTGGTGGGATCAGTGGAGGTGTCAAAGTATGCCTATAAACATTTATCACTGCCATTAGTTACTGTCGGCATCGCAAAGTACTTAACTACGCAACAATATAATAATACCCTTTTTATAAGGTCGTTCATTCCTACATATGAACGTTTATCGAATCTTTATAGGATACCGGGTTGGAGATATGGTGTATGGGCTGAGGTGGAGTTAAGGGTAGTTGTCGGGATAGTGATGATGTGTATAAGCTAAATTGGTAAGTTGTTGTTGCCGAGATTGAGTTTATCTGTGTGGTTGTCGGGATTGAGTTTATGTATATGTGTTGATGTTGTGACTTGTCATTGCCGGGATAGAGTTTGTATGTTTGTGTTGATGTGGTGAGTTGTTGTTGCTGGGATCGAGTTTGTGTGTGTGTTGATTGTTGAGTTGTTGTTGCCGAGATCAAGTTTATGTGCGTGTTGATTGTTGAGTTGTTGTTGCCGAGATTGAATTTGTGTGTTTGTGTTGATGTGGTGAGTTGTTGTTGCCGGGACCGAGTTTGTGTGTGTGTTGATTGTTGAGCTGTTGTTGCCGGGATCAAGTTTGTGTGTGTGTTGATTGTTGAGTTGTTGTTGTTGGGTTCATGATGGACTGTATGGGTTAAGGTGACAGGTTAAGAGAGGATGTCAGAGTCGTTTCTATGGGTTTCCTAAGTGTGCAGCCTTTACCAGTATGTCGGCAATACATCACAAAGCTTTTGATTTCCATACATATATACATACTACCCCAGTTTCTCCTTTCCTTATTATGCATATACTAAAAGGAGGAATGTAATACCCTAAAAATCCGTATCAAAAAATACCTATAGGTGAATATGAGGTTTCAAATATAAGTTATAATTATCTTATTTTCTAAGGAAAATACTATGGGAATTAAAGGAAATGAAGTGTCAAAACGGCTTAAAAATGCATTTTAGGGGCATCAAATGACCTAAAAATATTATGATAAATTCTAAAGGGCTATAAAATAATTATTAAAAATTAGAAAGAATATTGTTCTTAATTTAGACAATTTAATAAATTATTACCTTTGAAAAATTAAAGGAGAAAAATCAAAAAGTATTGTGGGGCCATAAATTGACCCCATGATTTTTAATATTTTACATGGAGCGTATAATATCAATGTCAGTCCAATAGTTGTGAGATAATGATTAGTCCTAAATAAGAAAATTGTCAACAATTAGTAGGGGATTAATTAAATAATTACTGGCTAATTGATTAAGCACGATTAGGAGAAAATCCAAGGGTAATTATGGAAAACCCATTAATTAAATGTTAATGGCTAAAATTAGCATAAAATATATTTGCTAATTAATTGGAAAAGATTAGGAAAAATGAAAGAGATTAAGTACATGGAAATCCCTAATCTTAAAAGATTGTTAAACAAAAGAATAACCAATGGGATAAGTGCTTAATTGGGTAATTAAAGCTTGTAAGTATGAATTAATCAAAGTTTGAAAAGTCAAGACTTGTGGGGGAAGGAGTGCTAGCTGAAATTTTAAGAAGAAAAGAAGAAGAAAATGTTGAATTAATGAGGTGTAAAGTGTTGTAGAAAACTTAGTGAAGAAGTTTGTGAAAAAGCAGATAGGATAAAAGACCACCGATAGAAACTAAATTCTATCTAGAAAACCATGAACTAGGTTTCTAAGGTCAGGAAAGATTATAAACCAGTGTATTTTTATCTCGGAGTGGGCTATCCCCGAAGTCATTTTCATTATCGGCGGGATACTGAAGAGAAAAGACAGAACATATAGTTTTTGGATAAGGGCAGATAAGACAAATGAGAACCTATAGAAAATAAATCCTAACTCAAAACCCTTGGATTAGGTGGGAAATATCTGGACATATTACGAATCAGTGAATTTTTGTCCAGAAGTTGACGTTTCCGGAAGTTATTTCCTAACCGATGACGTTTATCCGAAAATCTTCGGCAGGCAACGGAATGCCCTGAATGGAATCAAAAATTTAGTTAACCAAGATATTTTTAAAGAGGAAGAATAGACCTTCAGGGCTATGTTGCCTGGTTTCTGAGATTCTCCAAGATTACGCGATTAGAACACCGAACAGAGACTTTATCGGTAGGACAACTTCTTGAACAAGTTGATGCCATCATGCATGACATCATTGTGGAGACTTTTGGGGCCAAGGGAGGTCGGCCAACACCCTTGTGTGGAGGAGAATGAAGCTAAAAAATTGCATGGCCAAAATTGAAAGAAAGGATTTGGAGAATTACCGAAATACCCTCGCATTTTCTCTATAAATAGGCCATTTCTCTCATTGAGTTTTTCACACCAAATCCTCTTAAGGATTTCGAAATTAGAGAGATAATTTAGAGAGAGGAGCTTTGGAGAAATTTGTAGTGAAGTTCTTCAACGGGTAAGTTCTTCGGTTCTAGTCTTTAGTTCGGTAGTTCTTGAAATTCTAGGGTAGATGTTGTTTTGATCTTTAATCTTCCATGTATGTTTAGATATCATGTTTTAGGGGTAAGTAAGGTATTAATTTCGAAAATAATGTTTGAGGAAGAGTTATGGCAAAATTTTGGAAGATTAGAGTCAAAGTAACGAAGTGCTGGCGAAATTCCGCCGATTAGGGCTCAGGGGTAAAATGGTCATTTATGACTAAAATGTCCGTCGTAAAGATAGATCCTTAATAAATGCATTGTTATCTTGATAGGATATCCTTGATTACGTTCTGATCAACTGTCGTACCGTATTCCGATAGAAATATCGTTTACCGTCAACAAAGGTATGTTCGCGTACTGTAACACTAACTCTGATGGTTATATTATGCATGTGTGTGATGTGTGTATGGTATGTATAAATGTGGTGTGTTGTTGGAATGCATATTGATGTTAGAAGATAACTGTATGCATCTTTGGGAGCGACATATCTCGTAATCTTGGGAGCGATACATCTGTAATCTTTGGGAGCGATACATACGTGATCTTGGGAGCGATATATCGCATCTTTGGGAGCAATACATTTGCATTGGTTGGGTGTGATTCATATGTTGTGTTAATGTTGTTCTGTAACCCATATGTGTGTATGTAAACATGAGGTTAACCGTTACCTGAGATCCGGTGCAGATCTCAGCTCTTAACATAGCGTCAGGGTCAGGAGGACCGAGGATCGAGGAGAGAGGAAAGCTGCAAGCCTAGAGGTCCGGCTAAAGACTATCTTTTGTTTCCAGGGAGACACTTTTGTTGTTATTCAAAGAAACTTTCGGTTATCATACCGTCTCTGTAACTTGCCAGTGGGCATTTTGAATATATATATCAGTTACACTCTTGTTCTAATGCTCTTCTCTGAAGAAAAAATTTTATACTGCTTTTGAAATACGGGATGTTACAAGGAATATTGTAACGCCCGTCTTTTTGACGCCCTTATTCATCAGAGTTATAGCGCACATGCATCGAAATGATTTGGACGACTTATTTGCGGAATAAAACTTTAACAAAATAACTTAGTTCGAAAACATGAGGATGAATTTTTCGCGATTCGAATTCATCCCATAGGGGAATATTAATACAATAATCAAAAACTAGATGAATGATAAACGATAAAGTACAGTCTATCTACTCATAATTTTCCAAAAACTCTTCTGTTGTAATCCTTACAGCTGCATCTTGCCTCTTGATCCCGAACCACTACCTGTCTCTTTCATGCGGTCTGGAGTTCAAATGAATGAACCCCAGGGGTAACAGTTAATCTCATATGCAGGTATGAAATCTAAATCACAGTATAACACATGTATAAGCATAGATTAATTTACAATAAACAAGTCACACTGTTAATCGCGGCTAACAGCCAAGGACCGCAGCCTTTTGGAACACGCAGCTCCATTTTAGGACACGCAGCCCCAATCCATAGCTAGGATACATGCATGTAAATTATCTAGCAACCATGATCAGTCATACATGAATACATACATACAAGCTAACGAGATAACAGTTACCCACCTCAAACGTGAATCCTTAACCTTGTCCGGAGTTGTTGGGATCAGTAGAGGTGTCAAGGTATGCCTATAAATGTTTATCATTGTTGTTAGTCACTTCTTTCGTCGTAAAGTAACTAACTACGCGAATTATTTTTAGGGGATTAAAAATAGTAATTAATCCCTAAAAATTCCCTTGCTAATAATACCCCTTTTAACTATCATTAATTAATAATAATACTCTTTTATTTATTATTAATAAATAACTTCCTTTATTATTCATTCCCTATTTACTAATAATAATAACAATATTTATTTATTATTATTATTATTATTTTACTATTTTATTAGTATTTCTCTATAATTATTTTAAGCTCTCCGAGGTTCTCCTAACACTTTAATTAGGAGTTTAAATAAATATTATACCATGAGAATATGCTTTATCATGATACAATAAGTTTTCTTTTTGGGTTTATATTATGTATATTTATTTAAGGGTTAAGGACCAAAAATACCAACGAACTATTGGGCCAGGACCACCCAGCACAGCAAACTATTTTTTGGACCAAAAATACCAACAAACATTTTAAAGAGGAGCGCTCAGCACAACGGAGTTACCACCATTAACAAAAAGTTAACCTCCGTTATCTAATGTGCAGATTGGCCAACGAACTCTTATTCCAGAGCGCCCAAAGACAAAATTCTAAATTTTACTAAATTAAATAATTTTTTCTCAATTGTCATTATTCAAAACTACTTTTATAGATATCTATGGACAAAAATTATTCATTATTTAATTTTTTCAAAATTATAATTTGCTAAAATAAACAAAAGTTTTAATTAAAAATATAATTATATGATTTAAATAAAACTCAAGGTGTTTTATATTCTTTTCTTTCGATTTTGACGTTAACTTAATATCATTATATTCAAGATAGATAATGTATCGTTGGGAATAAGTTATACGGCAATTGACACAATTGAGCTTTAAGAACTACTAACCTAAATTTCTTGCTATAATTTAAAGAGGGAAACAAAGTATACTTATAAATTTAGATTAATAAGACTTATATTTAGAAATAAAATAAAAATAAAAATCATGATAGAGTAAAAAAATACATACATAAATTTACTCTAATTTATTTGATTAATAAGTGCACTTTTACATATTTTACTCTAATTCTCTCATATCATTTATCATACATTCTTTTTCTCATAAAAATTATTATTTTATTTTAGAAGAAATTTATGTGAGTTTTATTATAAAAATAAATCATATAATTTTTTGTTTAACATATATAATAAATTATAAAACACCTTGAGTTTTATTTAAATCATATAATTATATTTTTAATCAAAAATTTTGTTTATTTTAGCAAATTATAATTTTGACAAAATTAAATAATGAATAATTTTTGTCCATAGATATCTATACAAGTAGTTTTGAATAATGACAATTGAGAAAAAAATTATTTAATTTAGTAAAATTTAGAATTTTGTGCTGGGCGCTCCTGGAATAAGAGTTCGTTGGCCAATCTGCACCTTAGATAACGGAGGTTAAATTTTTGTTCTCCGTTGTGCTGAGCTCCTCTTTAAAATGTTTGTTGGTATTTTTGGTCCAAAAAATAGTTTGCTGTGCTGGGTGGTCCTGGCCCAATAGTTCGTTGGTATTTTTAACAGCAAGTTTTGGGTTTTATTCCCCACTATTCACCACATTACTATGACTTGTTTAAATATACACACACTAAATAGTGGTTCCTTGTATATGCAGTCAAGCAATACGTTTTTTTTTTTTTCATTCCATTTGTGCGTATATATATACACACACTTATGTAACCAACTTTTAGAAAAGTATATATGACCGTAAGTTTTCCACTCATTCTAAAAGCAACGTAGTATACATATATATCACACAGCAAGGCAAAGTTCTTTTCTCTTGGTTTTCGATTACAGCAATACTCTTCCTCTTTTATATATATAATATACATATATAGTACCATGACTATACATATATTATCATAACAGACAATATAGTGTCTCATGGTCTTTCATGTGATGGGCAAATCTTCAAGCTTTAAAGTATCATGACAGCAAATTTTTTTTAATATCAGTAAGGTTTATGTTTTTCCTCTTTTCCTTCATAAATATGTACATGGCGTTAATATATATATATATAACTATGTTTACACAGTAAACTAGCAATGCCAGCGATATATATATATATGCAAAACTTTCTTTTGGTTTTTCTCAGGTTTTTCATGTGATCTACACACACACCAGGGGCTTCCCTTCTCTTTTATATAGTCTAAGGGTATATATCTATATGATAAACAAAGTTCCTATTAACTTCCACTGCAACAATACATATATATATATATATATATATATATATATATATATATATATATATATATATATATATATATATATATATATATATATATATATTTTTTTCATTTTGGTTTCTATATCTATTACTCAAGTCCTATTATTTTCTAAAGCATTTATATATATACAGTGAGATTTCTTTCCTTCTCTTTCCTTCCAGATGCCACGGCAATACATATACATATTTAACAATAACTTCTTTCTCTTTTCTCATGCAGAAATGTGTGTGTGTATATATATATATATATATATATATATATATTGTTATGGAATCAAATATTACGCTCGTCATAAGTATGGCCCAACAGGAGACATCCAATACATTTGGGCTTGGAGGCACAAGAGGCCCAACAAGTCCAAACCCTAACCCTAAGGTAGCCTCTATAAATAGTAGGTTAACCTAAAAGGTACACATCTTCTAAGCTCTCTCCTTTACAATTCAGCCACACAGAGCACACACCCCACCCCCTTTAGGCGAAAGCCTTCGTGTTTGTGCCCTGTGATCTCCAATCCTCTCATGTATCTCATTCATGGATACTTGGGGGAGAGCTATTGGATCTTATATCGATATGCTAGCCCGCCTAGGGTTAGACACTTATGTTCTACGACAGAACATTGGCGCCGACCGTGGGGATTCGGTAAATTTCTGATTCTCGCGACCAAAGAAGGTCATTAACTCCAATTCCCAGATTGCCAAACGAAAAATTAGGGTTTGTGATTTACAAAACATAAAAATGCAAAGTAGAGACGACATGGTCTCAGGAGAATCAATCACGATGGTGAAAGAACGAGAACCCATTGCACTCTGATCAAGAGCAGAATCGTAGCACTGGGTAATGGAGGCCTGCCATCCCAGAATCTTTGCAAGCCGGCCATCCCAGAATTTTTGCAATTCTTCAAGTCCCAGAATCACGACGTTACTGGTTTCCAAAATCGCTTCAACACAATCACTTTGTACAACGACAAAGGCCAGCTATAATACCCACAACGTATTGAGAGGTATCTGGCTAGGTAAAAGTCTGCGTTGAGGTTTAATGATAAATTTTTTATTCCTACGACTAAGCAAGGCTTAAACATGTAAATGAAATGAAGAAAAGGTCCAGGACCAAGGGTTCGTCAAAATTCGTGGATAAAAATCAGAATCCGAAGCTTCAAAGTGGGAAAGGAAATTCGAATCTCTCGGAAACCTTGTTTACCATCTTTTTGGGGAGCGCACACCGTGAAAGGCTTCACCACAGAGAAGAAAGTGAAGCCACAAGCTCCTAAATATTCTCAACCCAGAGGTGCGCGAGTCCTAGGGTGAAGCGAATTCATCCTGGACCTTCACTCCACTGTTCATCTTGGTACCCAGAAAAAGTAGAAAGCAGGATATCCTGTTTTGGCCTAGCGCAAGTATAATAACCAGGATAGCTTTTGTTTAATTCCATCCGAGTTTCAAGGTGAAGACCGAGATACCCCACGTGAGTGCATATCCAGGATCCTATGCCGAGTCGCACCGTGTGTGTGAATATTCGTGATACAGTGTCGGGATGCCCTGTAAGTGTGAACGTCAAAAAACCTTCCTCTGATCACTTGTCTTCAATGAAAAGATGAAGTGCAGGCTCCCAGGATGGAACGGGATGGATGCCGAGATGGGAATGAGCTCGGGAAATCTTGCACCTCAAATCCAACCTCGGTCATGGTGTATTCTTCTGAATTAACCGGGTCAAGTTGGGTGCCGAGAAGGATGAAGGCCGGCCTAACTGTCCCTGGTGTATGAGATGCTGAGATGAAATCACTTGATAGGTGAAAGCTGAGTGATCAAGGCCATGAGGTCGGTCTCATCATGACAGCCAAGATAGAATTGAAGTCGCCATTATGCCAAATCCAGATTCATTCACTGTTTCAACTTTGACCGGTGATTCCAGCTTCATTTGGATGACGGTTTCATGACTCTATTCGTTGGTTCATTAACAGGGTATTGCTGCTGTTAGTCCGACGTCTCCAGACACTTGCAGGGATAAGCATGCCCTCATTGAAATCAACGTTGACCTATCTCAATGACGAAACCGAGGTCCATTGTACCTATTCTCAGGCTCGAACTTGCAGGGAAGCCAAGTTGCTATTTTGTGCCTTCCATGAGCATTTATCTCAGAGACAAAACCGAGTTCCACTGTACCTTTCGCAGTTTTCCAGAAGCGGGATGCCGACAAGTGGCCGAGGTGCGGTGTTGACGAGGTGGGGATGCCGGGATACCTCAAACATCCTCTGGGCTGGGATTGAACCGAGCTTGCTAAGGCCGGGATATTCATTTGAAGTCCGGTTTGTGAAGGTCCTGGGTTATTACCGAGAGGCACATGGTGCCGAGACGCTTCATGGTAGCTGAAGATGATTAGAGCCGGGTTGCAATGTCGGAATGATGAGATTATAATCTAGGATCACAACATGAATCTGGTTGAAGTCTGGGATGATCAGTTGAAGGCTGGGTTTGTTGTATTATAAACACATGGTGCCGAGATGCTTCATACTTAGCCTAGACGATTATGTCCGAGATTCCCCGAGTTGCCCAGATGCTGAGATAGTGAGCTGCTTGCCGCATCGTTAGCAATGTCGAGGTACCCAGTTGTTCCAACTCTTCTTATCTGTCATGCGGGTGGAGAGTTTTCTTGGATGAGGCTCAAATGGTGGAGCGTTGTGTTGTTGCTATCATTAAAATGACGCTAGGGCTCAGAACAGAGTATCGTTCGTGCATTACAGATACCCAGTTCATCGAAGTCTGCTGAAATCTGAGATGTTCTGAGCTTGTTTGAAATCCGAGATAGCCTTTGGAAGTCGTCCTGGTTGAGATCCAAGATAACGTTCGAAATCTGGGTTTGCAATTTATAATCTGGGTTTGCAATTTTAAATCTGGGATTGCAATTTAAAGTAATCTTGGGGGAGATCCGGGATATTCAGTTGAACTCCGACTCGCGAAGTTGGCGATGGGGACTATGTTTATCCTGTGAGTTTTATTTAGGCCAAGAATCCATGGACTTGTATCTCCAGGAGTTTCGTCATACCTTTGGAAGATTTCGATTATAAATTGAAGCTTGCGAGGTATTGGGGCAGACAAAGAATGGAGGTTGGTGATTGAGGTCTCAGAATGCTTGCAAGAATTTGAGCCATCAAGGTCTTTAGTGAGACTAATGGCTAATTGAGTCTCACATGCTCATTGGAAGAATCGGTTTTCACGGCAGAAAGAGGCTCCTTTTGATTCAGTTTCTTAATCTTCTGAGAATAAATCTGCTGGAAATCATATGGTCTGTATTTGTTTCATGAGCCTCTATTCTTATGTCGTAATGTTAATGGTGAAGATAAAGCCACGGCTCGTACTAGCCTGTGGCAACACTTCATGAAGGATATTTGCATGCAGTTGTATGTACCTTATATTTCTCTTTCCTGATCAATGCTTGTGGACTTACTGGAATTGGGTCTCCTCAGTAAGATTTCGGGTTACTAGATTTGTTTCGGATCTACTGGGCTATTGCTTAGATAATGAGAAGGAGATTTTTGAGGAAGCACATATCTACCAACAATAAAGTCATATCAGAATAGTAATCTACTTCGAAGTGTCAAGTATTTTTGAAGAGTTGCTTTTGTTGTTAAATTACAATATTGACCTCAGAAATACATAATTTCTTGGTGGAACTTCAGTTGTAGGGTTTGATTCTTGAGTTGGATGGAAGACACCTACTTATTATCAACCACTTAAAGTCACCCTTTACTTTGATCAATGCTACAACTGAGGCTATTATCTTGATGCTAGAAGACATGCTTTTCTCAAAATGCTTGTTAGTGCATTTCGAGGATCAAATAGATTGATGAGTCCCATTTCAATATTTATGGAATGAATGGCGGACATCCGGCTTGGGGGGTAGAAAATTAAGGAAGGTGAAAAAGAAATGGTTCTAGCAGAGAATTGAGACTGGAGACAAACGTTGCAGAGACCGTTCTTATGCTGAAAATGAGATACCAGTCAAAGGTGCTCAAATTTCCCAAAGAATTGAGGATCTTCATGACTCTTGTACACCTATTTAAGCGTTGACATCCGAAAAGCATCTCTATTTTGGCAAGAGGCAAAAAGCGAGTGCAGAATGTGTATCTTGATGAAGAAATCACCATTGCTAAAGGCTACTTATATGCGTATCGATGAACAAATAAAGCCAACTCAGAAATGCTCGGCTCCCGAAACAATTTCAAAGCTTCAATTTCAATGGCTAAATTAAAGCCTATGACCTTGATGCATTTTCTCGTTGACAAAGACGCTGAAAGAGCAAAATCTTTATTTAAGGAGCTTGATGAATCTCAGAAATCAGATATAACTTTTGGGGACAACAAGCATATCCAGGCTGAAAGTAAAGGTACTGCTAGCGTTGTTATAAATCAAGGTAATGCTAAAATTGTACATGATGTAGCACATGTTTTTTCTCTATCTCATAATCTACCCAGTATTGGATAGTTAGTGGATAGTGGCCATTCGATTTTGCTCAATGATAACTACTGCACTAATAGAGATAAAAAATTTAGGCAAGTCTATAAACTTTGCTAGAGTTCCGATGTCAGAAAATATGATGTTTCCATTGGATAGTTCAATGCTTGAAAAGTATATGATTTTTAAAGGAGGACCCGATTAAACTGAATCTAGTTTAAATCCGGGATCCCTGTATAGTTTTGAAGTCGGACCCCGGCCAAACCGAATTTGCTTTCGTGTCAAGTTGGCTACAGCCGACGAGTGTATAAACATGTATGAATTCTGAGTAAATAAACTCATTTTCGAAAATCATGTCCTAGACAAACATGTATGAATTCTGAGTAAACAAACTCGTTTTCGAAAATCATGACAAAGCCCAAACATGTATGAATTCTGAGTAAAGATACTCGTTTTCGAAAATCATGTTCAAATTAAACATGTAGAATTCAGGGTAAAGAGACCCGTTTTCAAAAATCATGTACAAATTAAACATGTAGGAATCCGAGGTACATAAACCCGGTTCCGAAAATCATGCTGAAATTAAACATGTATGAATTATGAGTAAAGAAACTCGTTTTCGAAAATCATGTACAAATGAAACATGTAGGAATCCGAGGTACATAAACCCGGTTCCGAAAATCATGTTGAAGGAAAAACATGTAGGAATCTGAGGTACATAAACCCGTTTCTGAAAGTCATGTCAAGTTTAAACATGTAGGAATCTGAGGTATATAAACCCGTTTCCAAAAATCGTGTCGAAGGAAAACGTGTAGAAATCTGAGTAAACAAACTCGTTTTCGAAAATCACGTCTAGTCTAAACGTGATCCTTCGGGACATGATAAAGCCGGATCTAATGGTTAGAACGTGCACCCTTTGGGACACGGTAAAGCTGAGATAAATGTTGTTTAGAGTTTTGCAGGAAACAAAGATAGAAGGCGGATCCTGGTTATACCGAATCTGGTTAAAATCCGGGATCCGTGTAAAGTTTCGGAGGAGGACTTGGTTTAACTGAATCCAGTTTAAATCTGAGTTCCATGTGAAGATCCCGGTTACACCAAATCTGGTTAAAATCGGGCTCCGTGTAAAGACGATTAAGCCGTCGAGTCTTGAAAGTCCTTTATTGGATTATTTGCGACGACAATGTCGCCAGATTTATTTGAATGATTGAGTTCTGGGTAAACAAACCCGTCTTCAGAAATCATAAACTCGGAATCTTGGGTAATCATGCAAGGGACCCCAGCAATAATGAACACCTGGTCTGAGTTTGGAAAGTAACACATCCCGACAGCTCAGAAACCTGAACTACTAGGCTGGGGGCAACAGAGTGGACAACAATATGTTAAGTAGAAAAGCGTGTTATCAATAACCAGCATTAATGCAAACCAGAAAGTTTAATGCAAGCTCAGACAAGTATCCGAAATGAGCACGTTGAAAGATTTGCACAAACAGTAAGTATTTTCCTTTTATTGTGATTTACTTACATGTTATTAAATGCAGGAACATAAAACAGACAATTAGCCTCGGAAAATCGCTACGAAAGCAAAGTCGGATTCAGGGGATCTCGGAAAGCAGTCAATTAATCTCGGCAGCTCAGAGACTTGAACTACCAAGCTTGGGGGCAACTGTTATGGAATCAAATATTACGCTCGTCATAAGTGTGGCCCAACAGGAGACATCCAATACATTTGGGCTTGGAGGCACAAGGGGCCCAACAAGTCCAAACCCTAACCCTAAGGTAACCTCTATAAATAGTAGGTTAACCTAAAAGGTACACATCTTCTAAGCTCTCTCCTTTACAATTCAACCACACAGAGCACACACCCCACCCCCTTTAGGCAAAAGCATTCGTGTTTGTGCCCTGTGATATCCAATCCTCTCATGTATCTCATCCATGGATACTTGGGGGAGAGCTATTGGATCCTATATCGATATGCTAGCCCGCCTAGGGTTAGACACTTATGTTCTACGACAGAACATATATATATCTTGTGAATGCAGTGAAAGTATGCTCATAACGACTACGAAGGCTGAAAACCAAAGTGTATATTTATTCAATACCACCCCTGTTTCATGGTTTATTAGCAGCAAACTCATGGCTTCATTTTTTTTCTATGGCTTAATACTCATCATTTGCGTTGGGTATTCCATGAAAAAGTAGAAGGAAAGCTACTCGATGACTTACCTCCCGATTCAGACTTGCTTTACTCAGTCTTCCTTTAACAACGACGTCCCCTGTTTATAGAATGCTTGGCAGAGAAACATTAACATAGCTGAATCTCTCTCTCTCTCTCAATGACTAGGTTTTGATTTTTTTTTTTTTTTTTTTGCTGAGACAATGTGAATGGAAGGAGGTCAAGGAAACTGTGATTATATACCCACTAAGGGTCCTGTCCGATGCAAAACAGTTAGTCCGAGAAGCATGAAACGCTGGTTACTCAGCGCTGGGCTCGAGGGGTATGGCAGCTACTGGTTTTCTATTCTTGCGTGTACTGCTCATAGCCTGCTCATAGCCGAAAGTGAGATATGGCGTCATCTGCTGAGATATCTTTTCTTGTCACGCTGGGTTGAAGAAATGAAATGGGCTTCTTGAGGTATGATGGCGGGTAGGTATTTTCATTGGGATTATGAGTTTGCTAATATAATTCATACGATGATCTTCATACTCTATTTTCATGCTAATGGGCCTTAATGATAGCTAATGGGTTCTCATAAATATTTTGTTGTTCAATAAATAAGAACAAGTGTTAAAGCTAATGCCTTAATTTTTTTTTTCCAAAATTCATCTCTGGCAATTATTTTCCATGATTTTATTTCAAAGGAAATAAATTCCTAATTTTCCAATTAATTTAAGTATTGGCCAAATTCCACCGTTTAATTCTCATATATTATTTCTATATTCTTTTTAGGCATAATTTATTCTCTCTCTCTCTCTCTCTTTTTCCCGAAATAAATCAAGGGAAAAATATGCCTAAATTTCAAATAATTAATACTTTAATTATTCAGGCCGAATTTCAAAGATTAAATTTCTATATAATATTCTAATTTAAAAATCTAGAATTTGGGATTTTACAAATATCACCAAGAAGGGGGTGAATTGGGTGATCTAAAAATTTCTTCAAAAACCTCTGAAACTAACTAGTGAAAACATAGTATAATAGAGACGGATAGAGAAAGGTTAGACACACAAGATTTATACTGGTTCGGTCCAAATCCTTGACCTACGTCCAGTCCCCAAACTCTCTGCGATTTCACTAACTCAAATGATTACACACTCTGTAACTCTCAAAGTAATTCTCTCACTAGAACTTACTCCTCCCTACAAGTTGTAATCAATTTTACCAATCCCAAATTCCCAATACTTTGAGATTCTTACAAAGATTGATAATCGATAATAAACTCTCTAAAAGAGAATATGTATAAACATTGAAGATTTAAAATATCCGAAGATATTGTCTGTAAGAGTAGAAACAATAAATGCTTAAATTGCTAATTAAATGCGCAGAGTTTCGGTCGGAGAAGAATTGAATGCTTTTGGCTTTTATAGTTGATGGCTTTAATAACCGTTGAAGAGAGATTAATGAGCCGTTGAGTGTAATGAATATATCCGTTGAAGTCGAACATTACTCCGTCTCTTCTTATTCTTCCGATGTTAGTCGTTATTCTCCGTTGACATTCTTCATTTCATTCGTCCATTGAGACTCAGTTAGAATATTGACTGGAAAAGACCGAAATGCTTTATAGTTTCTCAAAAGACCAATTTCCACTTTTGTGCTTCATCTCTGCTAAGCATTTAATGCATCTCTGACACAAATTTGCTTTAGAGCAAATTGGTGTTTAAACATGTTAAAATTATCTTAAACTCATTAGCAAACTGATTAAACTTTGTTAAGAATAGTAGAAATTAATAATATGAAGTACCCAAAGTATAATCAATGAATTATATATTACAAGAACGAGGATTTCAAAAGCTGATAAAGCTTACTCAAGTCATCCGTTGTTGACTCGAGTCATACTCATTTGACTTGAGTCATTGATTCATTTTCAAATCAAAGAAGAATTTTAATAACAACTTGACTCGAGTCATACTGACTTAACTGGAGTCATTCTTTTCAAAAAATCATTTTGGAGTTCTCTGTAACTCACTTACTCGAGTTAAAACATATATGACTCGAGTCACATCAGTTTCTCTAAAAGTTGTTATCGAGTTTGGACTTTGGAGAAACTTAAAAGCATGCTATGACTCGAGTCATTAAATGACTGACTCGAGTCATCTTTGAACATCAAATATATTTTGAAAATGCTGAGACATCTGACTCGAGTCAAAAGCTTTTCAAAAATAGATTTCACAAAGCTGTAACTCGAGTCATTTGGCCAAAGGCTAGTGTTGTCACATAGGATTGGGATTTCTTTGAGGTGAATTCCCAAATCTTGAAGTTGCTTCTTGAGTCACAGCACTTGTGCACAACAACTTGATGCAATGATGTATTCAGCTTCAGTTAATGATATTGAGATGGTTGTTTGCTTCTTCCTGAACTAAGAGACAAGTAAGCTGAAGGTGGAATATCACCTAGAGGGGGGTGAATAGGTGATCTCAAATTCTTTTTCAAAGATACACACAGAAACAAAATTTAATCTAAGACAGAAATAAGAAATGGACATGGAGCGATTTATACCGGTTTGGTCTAATACTTCGACCTACATCCAGTCCCAAAGATCACCTTGGGATTTCCACTAACTCTTTCAAATACGATTACAACTCAAGGATGATCCTTTCTCACTCGGACTCACTCCCCCTTACAAGTTGCAAACGTACACCCACACTTAAGGTTCCACAACCTTAAGCTTTCTCAACTAAACAATAATCAAATAAGTGTTTAAGAAAACTCCTCACTGAGTAGATAATTGATAATCACTGAAGTGCTAGATATCCAAAGATATTAATGAAACTGTAAATGTAATAATCTTGAATTGAATGCGCAGAGTGTTTCCTGTAGTTGGCGGAATTGAATGTGATGAGCTTTTATAGTGTACGCCATTAATGCCGTTGTGAAGCTTCAAGAAATAGCCGTTGAGACTCTTTGTATTTCCTTTAGACACAGAAGCAGGATGACTTGAAATATTCGAACATTGCTTCATTAAATGCTCTTAGCGGTGACGACCTTGTGAAGAGAGTTAATCAGAGTACAAGCTAGAATAAGTATTCCTCGAAAGAATGTTTTCGTCTGCTGCAATCTTTAATTCCTAATGTTGCTCTGTTTCTCTTGTCTAGCATTTAATGTCCTGCCACGTTGGATTGCCTTTCGCTCGAATTCAAATATAGATGGGTAAATCAACTAAAACTCAAACAAGAAAATGAGTAGATATGATATAAATGAGTTTGAAGATGATTAACAAACATTGGATAGTAACCCATGAATTTCCAGAAGACTTTAAAGCTGCGTAAGTTAATTGTATATATTCCAGAAAAAGCATTTTCGAGAATTGATCTATCATTCTCGAGAATCAAGTTCAAGACAAAGAGTTGAGAAGGAAAACCTTTAAGTGTTCTCGAGAATTGATTATACCATTCTCGAGAATCCTATGTCCAGAGAATTATTGTGAAGATTTATGATGCCCATTGTTGAGAAATCGTATAGGGGGACACAAAGTATTGCGGATGTCTGTAGTCACCCTGGTTTTGTTGGGATTCGTACACGCAGCGGAGTAAAAAAAATTACGGATCCCTTAGGCGGATCGCTCAACGACGTTTAAATCAAGGTTTAGGGTTTCCGAATCATACCTTTGCCGAACAATTTGAACTGGTGGGCTACCTTCTCGTGCTTCTTGATCACGTGGGCTAACGCCTTCTTATTCGATCAGACAGGAGCAGACTACACGTGTCCTCTCCATCTACCGGTATCCACACGAACGGCCTTCAACACGCGACGGCGTGCTAGCGCCTCAGTATTCTTGTGTCTCTCTATTTTTCGCTCTAGGGTTTTTCGTGGCTTTCTAATACGCTCGACTAAAAGTGTCGTAGGTTTTTCCAAACCTAGTAGGCGTATTTTATTCAAAACCAATTTTTGAATTTTGATCAAAAAATATATTAATTAAATCTATATGATATATCTAATCTAATCTATTTATTTAATCCAAAATTAAAAGCCTTTAGATTTAATTTATATTTATAAATTAAATCAAGATATGATATCCTTATATTTAATTTAAAATGAGATACGATATCTCAATTCAAATTAAATCTGATATGCAATATCTTTATTCGAAAAATAAATCTGAGATACAATATCTCAATTTATTATAGTTATTTAATTTATCAAATAAATTAAATACTATATATAATAATATTATTATCAATAAATAATATCATTATTATTTTCGAATTTAATATAGGGTTAAGGTGCAAAAATAGACAAATGCTTTTCTCAAAAGAGCGTCCAGTAGCAAATACTTTTTTTTGGCGCAAAAGTAGACACGTGGTTACAAAGTGGAGCAAAATTAGCGTTTGACCGTTAGTTGACTTTTTTTAAATTGAAAACGATGACGTGGTTGTTAATGCCAGGGACCTTCTTCTTCCTCGGTGATCCCCCCAAAACCCAGATTCCGACCCCCCCCAAAACCCAGATTCCGGTGACCCCCCCAAAACCCAGATTCCGGTGACCCCCCAAACCCAGTTCGGTGACCCCCTCCCCAAACCAAACCTTGAACCCCCAAAACCCAGATTCGGTGACCCCCAAACCCGGACCTTGAACCCCCAAAACCCGGCGCTACGGTGACCCCCCAAACCAGTTCCGGTGACCCCCTCCCCCAGGCCAAACCTTGAACCCCCTCCCCCAAACCCGATTCGGTGACCCCCAAACCCGGACCTTGAACCCCCATAACCTTGACCCTGCGGTGACCCCCCAAACCAGATTCCGGTGACCCCTTCCCAAACCAAACCTTGAACCCCCAAACCCAGTTCGGTGGCCCCCAAACCCGGACCTTGAACCCCCAAAGCCCGAGAAATCCACGCAAAATCAGAAAACAAATAAAAACACGCAAAATCAGAAATCCTCAGGAATAATCGACAAATCAGAAATCCTCAGGAATAATCGACGCTAACTCCGGCATGGTTGCCAGTCCCTCGATCCTCTGCTTCTCCCACGTCCAAAGGGTGGCAGATCGTGGGGAGGGGGGCGGCGGATCGCATTTGGGGAGGGTGGGTGGTGGCAGATCGTGGGGGGGGGGGGAAGAAGACGGATCGCATTTGGGAAGTCTTCTTTCGAATCGTGGGGAAGAAAAAGGATGTGGATTTTTTTAATTTCTTCTTTCTTTTTGTCTTGCCAAGTAGGAAAACATTCTTTGATCGGCACCCATTTTAATGTTTTGGTCAAACTAACGGTCAACTAACGGTCAAACGCTAATTTTGCTCCACTTTGTAACCACGTGTCTACTTTTGCGCCAAAAAAAAGTATTTGCTACTGGACGCTCTTTTGAGAAAAGCATTTGTCTATTTTTGCACCTTAACCCATTAATATATATTAAATCAAGACATGATATCATTACATTTAATTTAAAATGAGATCCGATATCTCAGTTCAAATTAAATCTGATATGCAATATCTTTATTCGAAAATTAAACCTGAGATACAATATCTCAATTTATTATAGTTATTTAATTTATCAAATAAATTAAATATTATATATAATAATATTATTGTCAATAAATAATATCATTATTATTTTGAATTTAATATATTTATATATGCATATATATATATACACACACACATCCTAGATTAAATAAGTATTCATTAAATCTTAAACACATTTAAGATTCAATGAATCTGGACACTCTTGCTCGTGTTGGGCCATTCTTATGTGCGACCCTGTAGGCCCACATGAGATTGGCAGCGGGCCAATATTGTACCAGCCCACAAGTCGCAAGCGGCCTCTAGCAAGACAATGCGACTACCCAATTCATATGGGGATCGTTGATAAGTACAATGACTTGCCCCTAGGGCATAATTTCCAACAGACTCCCACTTGCACTAGGTGCAATCATTAATTACCTTAATTCCCATTGCCCTAACATGACGCTAATGTTTTACTTGTGCAAGCGGCTTAGTAAGAGGATCAACGTCATTGTTTATGCGATATAACCTATCGTACAACCATGTCACGTCCCTTTTGTCACGCGATAATTTGGTCAAGGATGAGGCATGAAAAATGTCAACTTCCTGTTCTTGACCATTACTTTCTCGATTCTTGAGTAGTCTAACAATTGAGATGGAAACTCCTTTCCATCGTAGTATGGCCATACATTTCTTAGACTTACTCATCGAGGGGCCGATATTATCTCTCTACAAATGTGAGGACAAATCCCATCTTGACAACTCACATTCCTCCGCATGAGAACCACCGATCCGCGGTCCAGCACCTTGTACCCTTACAAGTGCCTATGACTTTGATTCGTATCTCCATACCTCATCAAAGTCACACTGGTCTTATCTTATCTTCGCTCCGCGTAGATGACCAGACCAGGGACATTTAAGATAATCTATTAGATATATCCAGGATACGATTATCAATGTAAACATGTAAACGAAATGATAACTAAAAGGAGAATACTTTAAATAACATAAATGTCTAAAGTACAATGACTTTCTTTCTCTGGTACTTTGCATAATAATTTTTTTTATCACCTCTATCATTGATTTCTCGATAAGATGAAATCGCTTGAGTATATGGTTGGTCCTTTGATGTGACCTAGGCTCCTTGGTCCGCGCAATACGCCGCTATTGTCACGAGCAAGTCTTTTGGATACGAGATGGTAGGAACCACCCCTAATTCATTAATGAACTTTACGATCCAAACGGCTTCCTTAGCCGCATCCGATCTTTGCTATATACTCAGCTTCTGTTGCATAATCAGCTACAGTGCTCTGCTTAGAGCTCTTCCAGCTCACCGCACCACCATTCAACAGGAATACATATCCTGATTGCGATCTTGAATCATCTAGGTTAGTTTGGAAACTCACATCTGTGTAACCAGTCACACAGAGCTCATCTTCCAAGCCACCATATACCAAGAATAAGTCCTCAGTCCTTCTCAAGTACTTAAGGATATTCTTGACGACGATCGATGACCCTCAGGGATCTTGTTGATATCTGCTGGTCATACTCAAGGCAAATGACACATCGGGTCGAGTACATAACATGGCATACATGATAGATCCAATGGCGGAGGCATATGGAATCTTACTCATGCGGTCTCTTTGATCTGTGTACTAGGATACGATTCTCACCGAGATAGATGCCATGAGACATGGGCATATTACCCCTTTTGAATTCGCATCTTGAATCTATGCAATATCTTGTCTATGTATGTGCTCGACTTAGGCCTATCGGCCTCTTAGATCTATCTCTATAGATCATAATCCCAAGGATGTAAGTGGCTTCGCCTAAATCTTTCATTGAGAAAGACTTTCCTAACCAAGACTTGACACTCTGCAAGGTAGGAATGTCATTCCCAATGAGTAGGATGTCATCAACATAAAGCACTAGAAATACTGAGATGCTTGCTTCAATCCATAAATGGACCTTTGAAGCTTGCAAACTTTACCAGAGTCCTATGGACGCACAAAAACCTCAGGTTGTGTCATGTACACATCCTCAAGGAGCTTTCCGTTAAGGAAGTCTGTTTTGACGTCCATCTGCTATATTTCATAGTCATAATATGATGATATGACAAGAAGGATTCTGATTGATTTGACCATTACAACTGGGGAAAAGGTTTCATCATTGTCCACACCATGAGTTTGAGTGAATCCTTTTGCAACCAGTCGTGCCTTGAAGATATTTACTTTGCCTTCCATGTTAGTTTTCTCTTTGAAAACCCACTTGCACCCAACGGTTTTTACACCTTCAGGTGGATCGACTAAGGCCCATACCTCACTGTTGTACATGGATTGCATTTCAGACTTCATGGCACCAAGCCATCTTTCGGAGTTGGGTCCCACCATGGCCTCTCGATAGGTAGTTGACTCATTCTGCTCAATGAGCAAAACATCACGGCTTCCAATTGTGAGTCTTCTCAGGTTTCCATCGTGGTTCTACATTGTCTGTGACTCTTGAACTTCTTGAGGTTTCACCTTACTCCCACTTGGCTCTTTTAGAGATGAACTCTTTCTCCAAAAGGACACCATTCCGAATAACAAACACTTTGTGATCGGTAGGATTGTAGACATAGTATCCTTTAGTTTTCTTAGGATACACCACAAATAGGCATTTTGAGGATCTGGATGATAATTTATCAGAGGCTTAGTGTTTAACATAAACCTTACATCCCCAAATTTCAAGAAAGGACAAACTGGGTTTCTTCCCAGTCCATATCTCATATGGTGTCTTTTCAACTGCCTTTGACGGAACACGATTCAGTGTGAACGCAGTGCATTTCTAGGGCATGGCCCCAAAAGGAAGGAGGAAGATCTGTTTGACTCATCATAGATCGAACCATATCTCATAAAGTTCGATTCCTCCGCTCAGAAACACCATTCCATTGAGGTGTTCCAGGAGGAGTAAGTTGTGAGATGATCCCACAACTCCTAAGATGGTCAATGAACTCTTGACTCAAATATTCACCACCCTGATCGGATCAAAGGGCTCTAATTGTTTTGCCAAGTTGGTTTTGCACTTCATTTTGGAATATTTTGAACATTTCAAAAGATTCCGACTTATGTTTCATTAGATAGATATACCCATATCTACTAAAATCGTCTATAAATGTAATGAAGTACAAATGACCTCCTCTGGCAGATGTATTCATTGGTCCACACACATCAGTATGTATGAGGCCCAATAAATCGGTGGCTCTCTCACTGTGTCCCGTAAAAGGTGCCTTTGTCATCTTTCCCAATAAACAAGAATCGCATGTATCAATTGATTCAAAATCAAATGAGTTAAGAAATCCATCTTTATGGAGTTTCGAAATGCGTCTCTCATTTATATGGCCTAGACGACAATGCCATAGATAGGTCGGATTCAAATCATTTGACTTGAACCTTTTAGTAGTTATGTCATAGATTCGTCCATTCAATTTTCTATTGTCCTTGAGACCTACATTTATTCAAATGTGAGATCCACATGTAGTATCTAATACCCATGTTGAGGAAGTGGAAAAGTGAATATCTATGACATAGATACTTGAAGCGATAGCACCGCTATCCTTCTTGTTCTTCTCCAGATCTTCGAGGTAGAGTTTGCAATTCCCTTTTAAATGACCAAGTTCATTGTAAAAGAAGCAGATCTATCCTTCAGAAGTTTTGCCTTCTTGGCTTTCCGTTTCATACCCCTTCCCTTCTGAACAGACAGAACAGTACTGGGCCTCTTCTTAAGGCTCAGCCCAGCAGTTTTGAGCATCCCATGCAATTCAGAAATTGATTCCTCCATGTTGTTCATGTTGTAATCCATGACAAAGTTATCGTAACTTCCTGGGAGTGAGTTTAAGATCACATCTGTAGCTAACTCCTAGGACATGGGGAATCCAAGCCTCTCAAGCCTTGCCTGTTACTGGAACATTTCCGTAGGATGAACAATCATCTCAGAAGCCTCTACATGTTCTAGATCTCTATTGAGGTCTAGAAGCATAGTGGCAAGCATCAGGCATCCTGCATCCACAGAGTCATCTTTATGCTTTGTATAAGCATCAGTCTGTGCTCTTGGATCGGCAGCTGAAGGCTCGTCAAGAATGGGTTGATTGATGAGATACTCTTTTCTTTCGTGTTTAGGATCAATGCTTAAGTTCCTAAACATGTCAAGAGAGTTTGTCTCATCGAGTTCGTCCTTCTCAAGGACTGATCGCATTGATGGTGTTGAAGTATTACTAGACTACATGATTCTACAACTAAAGATATGTAAAGTTTAAGTAGTAACCTCCCAAGACCCATATTTGGCTTAAAATTAAGTCCGCTTTGGCAGGACGCTTAAATTTAAGTTATTTAGGTAGGCAAACATTTGCCAATTACATCACATGTAATTCTTAGATCTTTATGAGATTCGATCATCATATGACCAGCACGTTTAATCCCATCTAATGCCTTGAGATCTAAAACCGTTTTGATGATCTCAATTAAGTCAAGACAATTAATGAATATTGAGTATCACCATCACTCACTCTCGTCTCACCAAGATAACTCAGATGCATCCACTTTGGTGGAACATACAAATGGGCGATCTAGGCTTTGACAAGTATTCATTTATTGATGGCATTATGACTTAAGATTTTATTTAGAGGGTATAATTTAATTAATCCTATTAATTCTACTTATATGAATGCAATCACTATTGTATCTCATATAATATCTAAATTAATTATGAGTGACCTAATCAAAACATAATTAAAACTCTAAATTTATTATGAGTGATCTAATCAAATTATAATTAAAATTCTAAGTTAATCATGCAATGATCAAAATCAAGACATAATTAAAATTGTGACACAATATGGTTCAACCTTAACCTAAAATCCTCTCAAGCCAATGAGAGGACTTCTCTAAAAATAAAAAGAAATACATCAGGAGAAACCTCGTTTCAACATAAGAGGGGAGTGTGATGAGAAAAGAATGTACATCAAGAGTATTTAGAGAGAGAGGCATGGCTCACTGGCCATATTTAAAATTTACAACAATTGTAAAACTCTAGAGCCATGTTGTTCACCATACCCAAACAACATTTGAAAGGTAAATCACAATATACATTAATTCATACATTTATGAAATAAAATATTATGATTAAACTTATCATGATTTAAATTCTCTAATTTAAATTATATTATATACTATATATAATATAATATCATGATTTAAATTCTCTAATTTAAATTATATTATATCCTATATATAATATAATATCATGATTTAATTAAATTCTCTAATTTAAATTATATTATATCCTATATATAATATAATATCATGATTTAAATTCTCTAATTTACATTATATTATATACTATATATAATATAATATCATGATTTAAATCCTCTAATTTAAATTATATTATATCCTATATATAATATAATATCATGATTTAAATTCTCTAATTTACATTATATTATATACTATATATAATATAATATCATGATTTAATTCTCACGCTACGCCGGGATCCCGTTAGAAAAATTTTCAAAATAGCATATTATTTTTTTAAAAAAATAATTTCCAAAAAAAACGTGATTTTCGAAAATAATTTCCAAGATTGAAACCCAAA
The DNA here is from genome assembly GCA_025563575.1 of Acacia pycnantha. Classification (NCBI taxonomy): domain Eukaryota; kingdom Viridiplantae; phylum Streptophyta; class Magnoliopsida; order Fabales; family Fabaceae; genus Acacia; species Acacia pycnantha. Next base: position 464,842 of record JAMWYP010000001.1, read on the forward strand.
AAACGACATTGTTCTATTCCGATCTAGTGACCAAACGTTTTGGTCGCGTGATCAAGAAAGAAAGGCGTCGTCCGAGAATCATCGACGTTTGATCATCATCGAGCGTGTTTGACGATTTCTACCCCAATGTCCCTAGCGTGATCGAGTTTCCAAACCTTTCAGAAACGCGAATGAGTGTTTTAAATGCATACAGGATTCAATTAATCATATATCGATTTAAACACATACATGGATTCGGTTATTGCATATATATATATCTTATATATAAACACACGTATAAAACCTAATTTAAACGCTCTATTGACCTGGCTCTGATACCACTGTTGGGATCCGTACACGCAGCGGAGTAAAAAAAAATTACGGATCCCTTAGGCGGATCGCTCAACGGCGTTTAAATCAAGGTTTATGGTTTCCGAATCATACCTTTGCCGAACAATTTGAACTGGTGGGCTACCTTCTCGTGCTTCTTGATCACGTGGGCTAACACCTTCTTGTTCGATCAGACAGGAGCAGACTACGCGTGTCCTCTCCCTCTACCGGTATCCACACGAACGGCCTTCAACACTGACGGCAGCGTGCTAGCGCCTCAGTATTCTTGCGTCTCTCTATTTTTCGCTCTAGGGTTTTTCGCGGCTTTCTAATACGCTCGACTAAAAGTGTCGTAGGTTTTTCTAAACCTAGTAGGCGTATTTTATTCAAAACCAATTTTTGAATTTGGATCAAAAAATATATTAATTAAATCTATCTGATAGATCTAATCTAATCTATTTATTTAATCCAAAATTAAAAGCCTTTAGATTTAATTTATATTAATAAATTAAATCAAGATATGATATCCTTATATTTAATTTAAAATGAGATACGATATCTCAATTCAAATTAAATCTGATATGCAATATATTTATTCGAAAAATAAATCTGAGATACAATATCTCAATTTATTATAGTTATTTAATTTATCAAATAAATTAAATACTATATATAATAATATTATTATCAATAAATAATATCATTATTGTTTTCGAATTTAATATATATTAAATCAAGACATGATATCATTACATTTAATTTAAAATGAGATCCGATATCTCAGTTCAAATTAAATCTGATATGCAATATCTTTATTCGAAAATTAAATCTGAGATACAATATCTCAATTTATTATAGTTATTTAATTTATCAAATAAATTAAATACTATATATAATAATATTATTGTCAATAAATAATATCATTATTATTTTCAAATTTAATATATTTATATATGCATATATATATATATACACACACACACATCCTAGATTAAATAAGTATTCATTAAATCAGCCCACAAGTCGCAAGCGGCCTCTAGCAAGACATTGCGACTACCCAATTCATATGGGGATCGTTGATAAGTACAATGACTTGCCCCTAGGGCATAATTTCCAACAGGTTTCCCAGAGTATTCCGCTCGAGAGCAAATCACGAGAAAGAGGAGCTGCCTTGGAAGCTAGCAGGGAAGTCATCATGCCTTGAGTTGCAGAGGCTTGAACAACAGAAGTTAAAGCTCCCTTGACACTTTTACCTTTTGATTTTTTGGTTGGGCCCTAACGCTAACCTGTCTCGGCTTCGGGAGTCGGGCGCTTCTTATTCTTCTCAACGGTAGAAGCCTTCCCAGTATGTTTAAAAAATTTAAGGAATCCGGGTTTCCCCATTTTTGGATCTGCAAATCGAGGACAAAGGTCATTTATCGATACAATAGAAAACAAGAAACAAGCAATGCAATATAATATAATTATCCGTACTCGTCATAGATTGTTTCCAAGCCTGGGGCTTTGGAATGAACTCGGCCAAGCTCTCTAGACGTTTTCTTTAACGTAATGTTCCAGGAAGGATATGGCCTCAGATTTATGGCTAGAAAGTTTCTTGTAAGAAAAGTCGAACGAGGAGGGGGAGAGAGTATGATGATCCTAGGTCCAGTACAGGGGAAATTGCTCCTCCACATTCCTAAACTCAAAGGTCTTAAGAAACCAAGGTTGTTGCCCAGGCTTGGCAACAACCTTGAAGAAGGCAGTTTTGAAACCCTTGAATGAGTCAGTAAAAACTTTAAAAAGTTTGCGGTCGTGGATGCTTTGGAGTAAAGTCTAACCTTTCTTAGATGGAGCATCTTCATCGACATCTTTACTGCTTCGAGCCTCATGAGCAGCAAAAAAGTAAAAGAAAACTGGAAGGGTGCAAGCAAGCTTCTTTGCTTTACAAAAATTTTCGAAAGTGATTGCACAAGCCCAATTATTGGGAAGAAGTTGGGAAGGAGCAAGGCGGAGATGATTTAGAAGTTTGAGTTGGAACTTGGTAACGGAAAGCGAATACTGAGCCAGGAAATCAAATCCCGGTAGAAGTAAAAGAAATGTGGATCATCATCCCTCTCCCGACAGAAGCACACTGACTCATCTTCAAGGGGCAGGTGAATCATGTAGTCTTCTCTAACTCAGATGCTAGCTTTAACGACGTTGTCTAAAGTCATCGTATTCTTGATGTGTAATACCTCTTCGATAACCCATTGGTCTGGAGTTTTTAGAGCTTTTGAGGGACTGGTAGAACTCGACTCCCCAATCATAGATCGCTCGGTTTGATGCAAGGGTGCACCCATCTATACTTAGGAATAAAAGAAAAATAAAATCCAGAAATAGGAAGTATACCTGAGTCAAAAGGACTACTATGCAGGAAAGCAGAAGATGCCCAGCCAGGCTGATAGAGGCTGGGATGGCTTCAAAGTTCAACTTATGTTGGCAGGAGGTCAAAATTGACTTAGCTTCTACGTCATAGCTGTTTTTGGCGAGATCGATGCTTAGATAGCAACATTCATCGCACGGGTTGATGACCTTCCCTGGATGGGATCCCGGTCTATCTTGTGGTACATTTTTTAGAAGAAAAATGTGAGAAGTTGGGGTAGATGAGGGGTGATCCCGGTTTGAAAATGTAGGTGGAATGAAGGGATCGCAGATTAGAGGCATTTGGATCTTGGATCGCTTGTGGTTGTGCTTGGTTTCTCTTTCTACTCCCACTACCCCAAGGTTTGCGAAGCATTGCCTCCTGCTTCTCTTCCTCAGTAAGGGGCTTTCCCCAGAACTACTACAATACTTTGGAAGGAAGTTTTTGAAGTATTTCGTCGTCTTCTTCTAGAATTGCTTTACCATGGATCGTAGAGGGAAAAGGACTATCTTTTTACCCATGAACTCTCTAAAAAGGACCTACGAACAAAATTTCGACCAAAGGCTCATATCAACTTTTTCAACCTATTGTTGGTTCAAAGAGGAATTCTCTAGAAAATCATCATAGCCTTTAAATGCAAACGTGTTAGTTAAAAAAGGGGGAGAAAGGGATGAGGATGACGCTGGAAGTTCGAAACCTAGAAACTCAAAGGAATTACTCAGGAATCCCAGAAACCCTAAATTCATACCCAAAAAACCAGAAAATAAGTTTTGGCAAGTATGGTCGAAGAAGTAAGAATGAAAATAAATGAAGTAAAGCGAAAGCAAAAGAAGAGAAGGAAGCAGTAAGAATACCTGAGTTTAGGAAAGATGAGAGGAGTTAAAGTGTTGTAGGCAGGAGTATTGGTTGAGGAAGGCTTTGAGGAAGCAAGAGTTTTCTTTGGGAAAACAAAGTGAACTTAAATTACCATTCTCGAGAATTACACGGTAATGGATTTTTGTAGATAGAAAGCATTCTCAAGAATTGATGTTGTATTCTCGAGAATCACTTCCATTGTCGAGAATCAAATTGTCATTCTCGAGAATCACATGACAGGAAGACGTTGATCATTTTACATCCACTAAGCATTCTCGAGAATCAAGGATTCATTCTCGAGAATTGTTTGCCCATTCTCGAGAATGGCTTACTCATTCTCGAGAATGATTGATATGTTCAACTTGTGATCACTATGTTAGACTAAACTTATTCTCGAGAGCTAATTGTGAGTACTCGAGAATGAGGCAAATACGTTAGTACCAATTCTCGAGAATCATAACACCAATTTGAATTCATTTTCTTTGTTTTTGCCAGGCCATTCTCGAGAATCATAAGTGTATTCTCGAGAATCGTATGTGCATTCTCGAGAATCATAAGTCCATTCTCGAGAATGATTACTTGTGATTCAAAAATACAGAATTGATTATTATCTTGGTTAGTTAGTCTTACTTTCTATTTTGAAACCTTTAAATCTTTTGTTATCATCAAAACACTTGGGATCTAACATTCTCCCCCTTTTTGATGATGACAACCAATTAGTAAAAGAATTTGATTAAAGGTTTAAGTTTTTGAAAAACAGAAGCAAAAATAGAACACGTCATGAAATTAACCATATCATCAAGATCACATCAATTCATAGTCAGAACATGTCATCAAAAACTACATTGATCAAGCTCTTAGAAGCACATAGCAAAAATCATCAATGCAACCTAATTATCAGTGTATCAGTGATTAAGAAAATTAGCAAATTAGCAAACTGATTCCTAACTAAATCCTAGACTTCTTCTCCCCCTTTGTCATCAGTCAAAGAGGGGGGACCAAGAGGAGCAGAAAAGGAAGGCTGGTAAGGGATAAGAGTTGTAGCCAAATCCGACATGGTGGGAGTGGAAGCAGGTGGCTCATGAGAAGTGGGAGGAGGAGCCTGAGAAGGACCAGGACGACTGAGATTGGTTGCAAGGTACTTGAGATTGGTGTTCAAGTCCTGAACCAAGAGCTGGGTACGAAGATGTTGTTGATCCAAATCTTGAACTTCCTTCTTAATCTCTCTCTGATGCTCAAACAAAACAGAGAGACGAGCGTCTACTTCAGCTTTGAGATCTGACATCTTTGAGTTCATGCGATCATCAAGATGGGTCATTAGATCAAGCATTTCTTCGTGCAAAGCTTTGATCATTTCCCTGAGAAGCTGATTGTGGGCCTCTAACCCCTACAACACTGGAGCAAGTACACTCTGAATAGATGCTTGAACCAGAGTCTGGATAGCAGTCTGAGTAAATGAAGGTGCACGAGCTGATGTAGTGTCAGCCTGAGAGGAATGAGCCTCTTCTGGAGCCTTGGATGGAGTAGGCTGAGAAGGACCATCCACAACCTCTTTGTCCTTTTTCTGAGGTTCTTCTTTTAGTTTCCCAGTGGCCTTGGTAAAGGAAATCTCCATATATAAAAGGTGAGTTTTGCTAAACTGCTTAGGGAAGACTGCCTTGTCACCTTTCATAAGATACCATATATTGTTGAAGCCAAGTATCTGAGAGACCAAAGTAGGATATGGCATGGTATTTTTCTTGGAGGTCCCTGAGGTAGATAGAAAATTGGACATCTCAGAAATAATCAATTTTCCTAGATTACGTGGCTCCTTGGCAATAATGGAAGCTAGCAACTGGTAATCCTTACTAACAAAGTGAGTGAAACTCTGTCCCTTGTTAACCAAGTTGCGACTGTAAAGGTACCAGAGGACTCTGTGGGTGTTAGGCATCTGAGAAGGTTTAAATTTAATAGGCTCCCCATCATACTGCTCAGTAGGCAACAGAATATGGAAACACTCACGCTCAGATAATTTAAGTGTGAGTTGATAAGATCAGCTGTAATCTGTATCTATTTTCCCCTAACCTGAGTAAATAAGACAAGCTCTCCATCGGGCTTCTTTTCTTCAACCATATTAAAATAGAAGATTTTAATTATGTGAGGTGAGTAAGGAGTCTGTATCTCTAACAAAGGCATTAAGGAGTTAACCAGGGAGACAAATCCAAATTGCAGGATCTCCTAAAATTATCTAGATTGAGCCAAACAGTGGGACAAAAAGGTCGCTCCCCATAACTAGATACAAATAAAGGATCAGAAGGAAGTACCAACGGGTCTTGACAGAATCCAGGAGGACAGTGTAGAGCACTTTTCTGTCCAGCCATCTTTGAGGCAAAAGTAGGAAGAAGGCCAGCTGACTGAGATGGTCGTTCAGGATGTTTGTGAGGTGGTTTTTGTGCTCTGTCCTCATTATTCTTTGAACGTAGTTCGTGGAATCTTGGAGCGTCATCTCTGTATAGGTATAAGGTATGAGTAGAGCTAGAATGTGACTTGCTTGCTCCTTTGGATGATGGTAAAGAGTGAGTCGATGATCAAGTAAGAGGACGAGAGGGTGTTGAGAAGGAGACCATCTTTGTTGTAGTGGATTCTTGAGAGGGAATGGAAGAATGAGGGATTTCGGATTTAGGGTTTTAGGTTTAATAATAGTGTAAAACAGCATACCCTAAAAAAATGAAACGACACCCAAAAGAGAAGGGGTTGACAGCTTCCATTCTCGAGAATGGTTGATGCTTCTCGAGAATGAGTGGGGGTGAAGAAGAAAAAGTGTTACTGATTCTCGAGAGTGCTCCCAAGACTCTCGAGAATGACTTGAGAGAAATTTTATGGATCACATCTTCTTAACATGGTGATTCTCGAGAATTGAAACATTAATTCTCGAGAATGTATTTAATGTTCAAAATATTTGCGCCATTAAATTCTCGAGAATTAGTTGTAATTCTCGGGAACAAGTCTAATCCTCAAAATATTTGTAGCACTCAATTCTTGAGAATCATTTTTAATTCTCGGGAATGACCCTAATTCTCGAGAATGCCATTGTAATTCTCAAAAATTCGTTGCTAAGGATGAATTCCAATAGGACTTGCGTGAGGCAATTCTCGAGAATACAAAACTGATACTCGAGAATGCATCACTAAAAGTCATTTTTCACCAGGTTCGTTAGAAGCAATTCTCGAGAATGCTTTGTTTATTCTCGAGAATGGCCATGTTATTATGAACATTAACTCCCAGGGACTTCTAAAATCCCGATAGTTCTCAAGAATGACTGATGATTCTCGAGAATGCCTAGGAAGAAAAGGAAGATACTATACATTAGTTCTCGAGAATGAACATGTGATTCTCGAGAATAGGTGTACTCTGTAAGCCTCTATTTTATTTGTCAGAACAGGGGACCTGCATAACATAGCTACAAACTCTGATGGTAAAGTTAGTTCCTCATTTAAGCATCAAAACACAATTAACAATATTTAAACTAACACTACTTACAATTCATTGGGGTTTACCATTCCCAATTCTCTTCGAATAAAGTTGAACTGTTCTTTGGCTAAGGGCATCATGAAAATGTCAGCGAGTTGCAAGTGCGTGGGAATGAACATCACTTTAATATCTATCTTTTGCACATGATCTCTGATGAAGTGATGTCTTACATCAATGTGCTTGGTTCTTGTGTGTTGAACTAGATTTTTCGCGAGACTAATTGTGCTGATGTTGTCACAAAGGATTGGAATTTCTTTCAAATGAACTCCTAAGTCAGATAATTGTTGTCTTAGCCACAGAACTTGTGCACAACAGCTAGAGACCGTAACATATTCATCTTCTGTTGAAGATATGGTCACGGTGGTTTGTTTCTTACTAAACCAAGATACTAGTGAACCTCTGAGAAACTCGCACTGTCCACTAGTACTCTTTTTATTAGTTTTATAACCAACGTGATCGGAGTCTGAACATGCAACCAGAAATTCTTGTTGACCCTTTGGAAACTAGAGACCAAGCTCCTTTGCGTCAGAGAGATAGCGAAAAATTCTCTTCACATGCTCGGCATGTGATTCCTTTGGAGCAGCTTGAAATCTTGCACACATTCCCACACTGAATTGAATATCCGGTCCACTCGCTGTCAAATAAAGCAATGATCCAATCATCCCCCGATATTTGGTTATGTTGAAGTCTTTCCCTTTTTCTTCATCGGCGTCCAGAGAAGCAGTTGAACTCATTGGTGTGTCAGCACCATTGCAATGCTCCAATCCAAACTTCTTGAGTAAATCACAGAGATATTTCATTTGTGAAATGAATATGCCATCCTTTCGTTATTTGATTTGCAATCCGAGGAAGTAATTCAACTCACCCATCATTGATATTTCAAATTCATTCTGAATTTTCTTTGAAAATTCCTCATAGATAGATTCGTTAGTAAAGCCAAAAATAATATCATCTACATATATTTCTACAACCAGAATCTCATTGAGTTTATTATTCTTAATAAAGAGTCTTGTGTCTGTTTTTCCTCTAATGAAACCTTGTTCTAATAGAAATTTACTTAGCCTCTCATACCAAGCTCTTGGAGCTTGTTTAAGACCATACAATGCCTTTTTAAGACGATAAACGTGATCTGGATGATGTTTATTTTCAAAACCAGAAGGTTGCTCTACATAGACTTCCTCTTGTATAAAACCATTTAAAAATGCACTTTTAACATCCATTTGATAGAGTTTGAATTCTTTGATGCATGCAAAGGCTAAGAGTACACGTATTGCCTCCAATCTAGCTACTAGAGCATACGTTTCCTCATAATCAATTCCTTCTTCTTGATTATAGCCTTTGGCAACAAGTCTAGCCTTATTTCTGACTATAATTGCCGATTCATCATATTTTTTTTTAATACCCATTTGGTGCCAATGACCGGATGATCTTTAGGCCTAAGTACCAAATCTCAAACTTGATTTCTATCAAATTGATGTAATTCCTCTTGCATTGCGATTACCCAATCATTGTCTGAGAGGGCCTCGTCAATTTTTGAGGGCTCAATGTTAGATATGAATGCAGAGAATGTGACTTCATTTAAAGTACTTCTCCTAGTTCTCACACCTTGATTTATATCACCTATGACTTGGTCCAGAGGATGATTTCTAATGAACTTCCAAGCTCTAGGTTGGGGTTGATCCGAATTTTCTACAGAATTCTGATCATTATTTTTGAAAACATTTTCTGGACTTTCAAGAGAAGCATAAGTAGTTTTTGAAAAGAATTGGTTTTTGTAAGCAGGTTCATCATCATCATCTAAAGGCTCATTAATTTTGGACTCGCAAAACACAACATGGATGGACTCTTCTGTTGGGATCCGTACACGCAGCGAAAAAAAAATTTTAACGAATCCCTTAGGCGGATCGCTCAACAACGTTTAAATAAAGATTTAGGGTTTCTGAATCATACCTATGCGGAGGGTTTAGCGTATCATTCGCATTTGCGCCTAGATCCTCGTGCACCGCAGACGTCGTACGTGTCGAACGAGGTGGCATCTTTTATCTGTGCTTCTTGACCACATGGGCTAACGCCTTCTTGTTCGATCAGACAGGAGCTGACTTCGCGTGTCCTCTCCCTCTACCGGTATCCACATGAACGGCCTCCAACACTGACGGCAGCGTGCTAGCGCCTCAGTATTCTTGCGTCTCTCTCTTTTTCTCTCTAGGGTTTTGTGTTTCGCGGTCGTCTAATTCATTCTTGTATTCAATACGACTAGATCAGCATCTGTTATAGGGTTTCTAAAACCCTAATAGTGTGTCGTATTAAATTATTCAAAATTAATCCAATTAATTTCGAATTATGAATTTGGATTAAATAATATTAATTAAATCTGTCCAACGGATCTAATCTAACTACTTGATCCGAATTAATAGGCCTTCATATTTAATTTATATTTATAAATTAAATCAAGATATGATATGCTTACATTTAATTTAAAATGAGATCTGATATCTCAGTTCAAATTAAATCTGATATGCAATATCTTTATTCGAAAATTAAATCTGAGATACAATATCTCAATTTATTATAGTTATTTAATTTATCAAATAAATTAAATACTATATATAATAATATTATTATCAATAAATAATATCATTATTATTTTTGAATTTAATAATATATATATACACACACACATCCTATATTAAATAAGTATTCATTAAATCTTAAACACATTTAGGATTCAATGAATCTGGACGCTCTTGCTCGTGTTGGGTCATTCTTGTGTGCGACCCTGTAGGCCCACATGAGATTGGCAGCGGGCCAATACTGTACCAGCTCACAAGTCGCAAGCGGCCTCTAGCAAGACATTGCGACTACCTAATTCATATGGGGATCGTTGATGCGATATAACCTATCGTACAACCATGTCACGTCCCTTTTGTCACGCGATAACTTGGTCAAGGATGAGGCATGGATGATGTCAACTTCCTGTTCTTGACCATTACTTTCTCAATTCTTGAGTAGTCTAACAATTGAAATGGAAACTCCTTTCCATCGTAGTATGGCCATACATTTCTCAGACTCACTCATCGAGGGGCCCAGTATTATCTCTCTACAAATGTGAAGGACAAATTCCATCTTGACCATTCACATTCCTCCGCATGAAAACCACTGATCCCGATCCAAGCCTTTATCATCACCCAGTCAAAGGTGACTTTTGACTAGGTCAAAGACAGCGACTCATCATGTAGGAATCCATGATGATCTCAGTCAAAGGGCGTTGTGACGCGGTTATACATGAGAAAAGCTTGACTTATTCCATGCAGCTTTCTCATAGTGGGTCGGTTCAGCACATTGTACTCTTACAAGTGCCTATGACTTTGATTTGTATCTTCATACCTCATCAAAGTCATACTGGTCTTATCTCATCTTCGCTCCCGCGCAGATGACTGACCAGGGACATTTAGGATAATCTATTAGATATATCCAGGGATACAGTTATCAATGTAAACATGAAAACGAAATGATAACTAAAAGATAATACTTTAAATAACATGAATGTCTAAAGTACAATGAATTTCTCTTAGGGCATAATTTCCAACATCTTCAACTATACGAATACATTTATTAAATACCCTATAAGCCTTACTCCTATTTGAGTATCCAAGAAAAATACCTTCGTCCAATTTGGAATCAAATTTACCCAGATTGTCCTTACCATTGTTGTGTACAAAACACTAGCAGCCGAAGATGTGTAAGTGAGCCAAGTCTGGTTTTCTTCCTTTGTATAGTTCGTAAGACGTCTTGTTTAGCTTCTTTCGCAGATAGGCTCGGTTTGATATGAAGCTTGATGTGCTCATTGCGTTTGCCCAAAAGACTTGTGATGTCTGATTCTCATTCAGCATTGCACGAGCCATTTCCGTGAGCACACGATTCTTCCTCTCAACTACATCGTTCTGTTGTGGTTTCCTTGGAGTCAAGAAGTTGTGATCAATGTCGTGAGCATCACAATGAGACACTCCTCCTAGTCAAAAAAAATCCAATTGTTATTGTCAGCACTTTGGCTAACACTTAGGAGGTTGTGGCAGAGACCTTCTACTAGATAAACGTCTTTGATCTGTGCTCCATCCTTTGTACCAATTTCACCAACTCCAGTGATTTTGCCGAATTGGTTCCCTCCAAATGTGACTTTACCACCATCTCTTGATCTCATTGCTACAAACTTAGCTTGATCCCCCGTCATGTGTCTAGAGCACCCACTATCAATTTACCATTTGTTGGTTCTTGTTGCTCTTAGACATACCTGAAAATCATAGAAACATTAAGTCTTAGATACCCATCTTTTCTTGGGTCCTTTGGGGTTAGTTCAGGACTTAGGAACATATGTTCCCTTAGGTATCCATTGATAATTACCAACAGGTCTATCTCTTCTATCATTTTTATGAAAACAATATGATGTACTGTGACCCTTACGATTACAGTAGTTACAATGTGAAAATGGGTTTGATGTGTGAACAATTTTCTGAAAATACTTCAAATAGGACTTTCCACCAGTTTTCTTCTTGCCTTTTCTTTTGTTAAAAACAGGATTATATCCTATGCCCGAACGATCATTTGTAAATCTCTGAGCTTTCAAAATTACACTGAGCATCTCACTACCTTTAGTGAATTTCTCAAGTGTTTTTGTGAGATATAAATTTATTTTCTCTAAGTCAAGACAATCTTCACAAACAGCATTTGTGCACGAAAGATTCTTGACTTGTTGTTCAAGAGTCATATTTTTTCTTTTCAAATCTATGTATTTTTTAGCAAGCATTTCATATTCAGATTGTATATCATTATATTCATCAAATAACTCACCATAAGAAGGTTGTGAATCATTTACCTCATCGTTATTGTCAGGTTTCTCTTCTTCTGCAACCAGACAGACATTGGCCGTCTCTTCCTCTTCCTCACTCTCTTCTTACGAGGATCCATCTCCCTATATGGCGGATACATAAGCCTTCTTTTTGAAATGATTGAATCTCTTCTTCTTCTCTTTCTCATTACCTTTCAATTGTGGGCATTCAGATTTGTAATGTCTAGGTTTCTCGCACTCGTAACAGATGACTTGATCCTTATCTTTGGAGTCACTTCTGTTACTTGAACTTCTTTTCTGGAATTTATTTCTGAAGCCTTGGTCCTTTTTGTAGAACCTCTTGAATCTTCGTATGAACATACCCATCTCATCATCATCTTCATCTTTATCCTCTTTTTCTTTCACAGTTTTGAGAGAAACTCCTTTGCTCTTATTATTGTTGATCTCGTCCAAGCCTTTCTTGAATATCATTTTTCTTTCGTATTCAGATAGGCTTCCGAATAAGGCAGCAACTGATGTCATTGATTCACCGCGGGCTTCTTCGATTGCTGTGACCTTGGCTTCCCAATCTTTAGTCAGGACATTAAGGATTTTTCTGACTTGAGGACCTTGCTCATATACTTTACCCATGGCTGCTAGCTGATTGATTAGATGAGTATACCGAAGTTCAAATTCGGCAATGGATTCTCTGGACTTCATTCGAAGAAGGTCATACTCGGTCATCAGTGTGTTGATGTGATTCTCCTTTATGCTGGTTGTTCCTTCATACGCGATCTCCAGAGCATTCCACATCTCCCTTGCAGTTGATAGATTACAAATGTGAAAGTACTCTTACTGACTAAGAGCACTTTGAAGCATAATAATAGCCTTGTTATTGAGTGTGACCTGTCTTCGATCATTCTCATCATAATCTTCTTCTAGTTTTGCTGATCTAACACCATTTTCAATAACTATCGGAAGGTAATCTCCTCTCTCGAACACCTTCCATAAGCCAAACTCGGTTGTCATAACAAATACTTTAAATTTGTTTTTCCAGAACGAATAGTGTTGACCATTAAACCCCGGTGGTCAATTGATTGATGCGCCATCAGGTAATATTCCGTCTATGATCTAACTCGGGATGTTAAGCCCAATAGAGTAACCGAGGCTCTGATACCAAATGAAGGTGGAATATCACCTAGAGGGGGTGAATAGGCGATCTCAAATTCTTTTTCAAAGATACACACAGAAACATAATTTAATCTAGGACAGAAATAAGAAATGGACACGGAGCGATTTATACTGGTTCGATCTAATACTTCGACCTACGTCCAGTCCCCAAGCACACCTTGGGATTTCCACTAACTCTTTCAAATACGATTACAACTCAAGGATGATCCTTTCTCACTCGGACTCACTCCCCCTTACAAGTTGCAAACGTACACCCACACTTAAGGTTCCATAACCTTAAGCTTTCTCAACTAAACAATAATCAAATAAGTGTTTAAGAAAACTCCTCATTGAGTAGATAATTGATAATCACTAAAGTGCTAGATATCCAAAGATATTAATGAAACAGTTGAAACAATAAATGTAATAATCTCGAATTGAATGCGCAGAGTGTTTTGTGTAGTTGGCAGAATTGAATGTGATGAGCTTTTATAGTGTATGCCATTAATGCCATTGTGAAGCTTCAAGAAATAGCCGTTTAGACTCTTTGTATTTCCGTTAGACACAGAAGCAGAATGACTTGAAATATTCGAACGTTGCTTCATTAAATGCTATCGGCGGTGACGACCTTGTGCAGAGAGTTAATCAGAGTACAAGCTGGAATAAGTATTCCTCGAAAGAATGTTTTCGTCTGCTGCACTCTTTCATTCCTAATGTTGCTCTGTTTCTCTTGTCTAGCATTTAATGTCCTGCCACGTTGGATTGCCTTTCACTCGAATTCAAATATAGATGGGTAAATCAACTAAAACTCAAACAAGAAAACGAGTAGATATGATATAAAAGAGTTTGAAAATGATTAACAAACATTAGATAGTAACCCATGAATTTCCAAAAGACTTTAAAGCTGCGTAAGTTAATTGTATATATTCCAGAAAAAGCATTCTCGAGAATTGATCTATCATTCTCGAAAATCAAGTTCAAGACAGAGTTGAGAAGGAAAACCTTTAAGTGTTCTCGAGAATTGATTATACCATTCTCGAGAATCCTATGTCCAGAGAATTATTGTGAAGATTTATGATGCCCATTCTTGAGAATTAAATTACCATTCTTGAGAATTACACGGTAATGGATTTTCGTAGATAGAAAGCATTCTCGAAGATTGATGTTGTATTCTTGAGAATCACTTCTACTGTCGAGAATCAAATTGTCATTCTCGAGAATCACATGACAGGAAGACATTGATCATTTTACATTCACTAAGTATTCTCGAGAATCAAGGATTCATTCTCGAGAATTGTTTGCCCATTCTCGAGAATGGCTTACTCATTCTCGAAAATGATTGATATGTTCAACTTGTGATCACTATGTCAGACTAAGCTTATTCTCGAGAGCTAATTGTGAGTACTCGAGAATGAGGCAAATACGTTAGTACCAATTCTCGAGAATTGAATCACATTCTCGAGAATCATAACACCAATTTGAATTCATTTTCTTTGTTTTTGCCAGGCCATTCTCGATAATCATAAGTGTACTCTCGAGAATCATATGTGCATTCTCGAGAATCATAAGTCCATTCTTGAGAATGATTACTTGTGATTCACAAATATAGAATTGATTAATATCTTGGTTAGTTAGTCTTACTTCCTGTTTTGAAACATTTAAATCTTTTGTTATCATCAAAATACTTGGGATCTAACATAAGCCACCAAGAAATTGACATTGGCCACTTGTACTCTTTCGATCCAGGATGATCTGAATCACAATATGCCACCAGATGTTCAGGTTGACCCATAAGAAACCATAATCCCAATTCTTAAGTATCAGCAAGGTATCTAAATATCCTCTTCACATGATCAGCATGAGTTTCCTTAGAAGTAGATTGGAATTGAGCACACATTCCCACACTGAATTGGATTCACTATCGTTTATTGAAAAAATTTCATTTTGACTCGAGCCAACCAAAACGCTGCCTTGAGTCTAGGCCTTGACTCGAGCCAACTTATTCTCTAACTCGAGCCAAGCTCTTAAAAATTTTGAAATGTCGTTTGATCTCTCCCAATTGACTCGAGCTAGGTATCTTAACTCGAGTCTTAGGATACTAACTGTTACTTTTGAAAATGGCATTTGACTCGAGCCAACATTTAGTGACTCGAGCCAAGATCTTTTTTTCTGAAATTACAAACGTATGTTCTTCACAATTGACTCGAGCCTATTTGGCTACCTCGAGTCTAAAGGATGACTCGAGCCAAGATAAACTTTGCCTTGAGTTAAATATGACAATTAATTTAATTATTTAATAACTTGACTCGAGCCACACTTTTGGCTGACTCGAGCCAATGTCTAGTCTACCTCGAGTAAAAAAGGAATTTCAGATATTCTCTGAGCGTTAATCAATGACTTGACTCGAGCCACACTTTTGGCTGACTCGAGCCTAAGCTTTGACTCGAGCCAAGCTCTGGTCTGCCTCGAGTCAGAAAGGAAATTCAAATTTTCTTTGTGCAATATTCGAAGACCTGACTCAAGCCAGTAATGAACTTGACTTGAGTCAATTGAGCTCTATTTCTTTAAATCAATTTCCAACTTTTAAAATATTCTGAGTCTGCTTATGGATTATTCATATCATTAATTACTACTATTTCTAACATCATTTTATCAGTTTGATAAGTAAGTTTTAGATAATTTTGAAAGCAGATTAACTCTAATAAGCATAAAGTGACCGACGTGTCAGAATGTATTTAATGCAGTTACCCATTCGAGACACTCAACCAATAGACATACAAAAAGGCATTCAGAATTATTTCATTCTCTTTGCTCAGCTTCCCAACGGTCACATTCGAAGGAATAAAAGAATGAAACAATATTAGAACAGGTTGATGATTCTGCTTCTCGTCCCTCAATGGTCATATTAAAGAATCTCAACGGACTAATCTTCAAAGCTTCGATCATAAATGCCAACCCTTATAAATAGCATAAGCATTGAATTCTCAACCACCGAAACTCTGTGCATTCAATTAGTCTCAACTACTACTTACTGTTTCATTAAACATTCTTAATATCTTCGGATATTTCTGTACTTCTGTGATTATCATACATTTACTCAGTGAGGAGCTAAACACTATTTGATTATCTTAGTTGAAATCTTAAGGTTGTGGAACCTTAAGTGTGGGTGTACAATTACAACTTGTAAGGGGAAGCGAGTCCGAGAGTGAAAGGATCGTCCTATACAGGTGTGTAATTGTGTTCATTTGAAGAGTTAGTGGAAATCCTAAGGTGTGCTTGGAGACTGGACGTAGATCAAAGTATTAGACCGAACCAATGTAAATTGCCTCGTGTCTTTTTCCTGTTTATCTTTGCTTGCTTGTATCTGTGTGGTTCTTGCGAAAAAGATTTTTGAGATCGCCTATTCACCCCCTTCTGGATGATATTTCATCTTCATTTGGTATCAGAGATTGGTTACTCAATTGGGCTTAACATCCCGAGTTAGATCATGGACGGTATATTACCAAATGGCGCATTGATCAATCGACCACCAGGATTTAATGGTCAACATTATTCATTCTGGAAAAACAAGTTCAAAGCTTTTATTATGGAAACAGAGTTTGGAATGTGTTCGAAAGAAGAGACTATCAGCCGACTGTCTTAGAAACTGGACTTCGTGTTCCCAAATAAGAAGAAGATTTCAATGACAATGATAGAAGACTAGTCACTCTCAATAGCAAGGCTATCTTGATGCTCTAAAGCACACTCAGTCAACAAGAGTACTTTCGCATTTGAAATTTATCAAGTTCAAGGGAAATGTGGAACGCTCTAGAGATTGCCTACGAAGGAACAACCGGTATTAAAGAAATCAGATCATCACGTTGACTACCGAGTATGATCTTCTTCGAATGAAGACCAGAGAATCCATTGGAGAATTTCAACTTCGCTTCACGCATCTGATCAATCAATTATCTGCTCTTGGAAAGGTATATGATCAAATTTCACAAGTTAGAAAAATTCTTAATGTCTTGACAAAGGATTGGGAAGCCAAAGTGACTGCGATCGAAGAAGCCCGTGGAGAATCAATGCAATCTGTTGCTGCACTATTCAGAAGTTTATCTGAACATGAAAGCAAATTGAAATTCAATGTAAACATTGTGTGTGAAGACTGTCTTGATCTAGAGAAAAGGAATTTGAAGGTGGAATATCACCTAGAGGGGGGTGAATAGGTGATTATAAAATTCTTTCACTAATTACTCAAGAACACTTAAACAGAGAAGGAGAGAAGAATAATGAACACAAGAGAATTATACTGGTTCGGTCCAACTCTTGACCTACGTCTAGTCCCCAGAAACTCTTCGGGATTTCACTATCTCAAAACTTGACTACACATTCTGTAACTCTCGAGTAATCCTCTCTCTAGGACTTACTCCTCTTTACAAGATGTAATCAAAGACACAAACACAATTACACACTTTGTACTCGAGATGATCCTTTCACTAGGACTCACTCCCCCTTACAAGTTGTAATTGTACACCCACACTTAAGGTTCCACAACCTTAAGATTTTCAGATAAACAAATAGTGTTTAGAAACTCCTCACTAGTAGATAAAGATAAACACTAAGGTACACGATATCCGAAGATATCAATGGAGCAGATACAACAGTAGAATACAATAAGAATAGAATGCACAGCGTTCTTCCTGTTGTTGTTGTGAACTCAAAACTTCAGGTATATATATAGTTGATCTCATGACCGTTGAGAAGCTTGAAGAAATATCCGTTGAGGCTCTTTAAAATGACCATTAGAGATAAAGCAGAAGGGTCGGAATAATCGCCGTCATTTATTCCTGCGATTGTGATTATGACCGTTGAGACCCAGCAAAGGAAATGAAATATTCTCGCCCAGAAGCTGCAGAGGTATGTCTATTGGTTGATTTTCTCGAATAGGTAAGTTTAATAAATGCCGGATTGCTTTAGTCAACATCCTGTATTGATCTTCATTCTAATCATCTGTAACTCATCAATAAATTGATTAAATGCAATTAAAGATAGTAATGAGTAATGATTTGAAGAAACAAAATCATAATCAGTTGATTTTGATTTTCCGGAGATGGTGATTTGATAATTAAAAAGATATGAAGTAATGAAATCACAATCAAGAAGTTTGGATATACGAAGACGGTGATTTTGACAAACAATGAAGTTTAAGTTTCAGTTAAAGAGTTGATACCTTGAGGTAGTGACTCGAGGCAAGACAATAAATGACTGGACGCAATTTCATTCTTCACAGGTCAAAAGCGAAAGTAGAAGGAAATCACAAGTTACTTACTTGATATGCAAGAGTCAACTTGATACTCAAGAGTTAACTTGATAGTCAAGAGTCAAAAACGATATGTTTTGAAAAATCAACTTGATAGTCAAGAGTCAAAAACTATATGTTCTGAAAAACAAAGGAAGTCGAACTCTTTAACTCGAGGTAATAAGTGAGTTGCCTCAAGGTAATGACTTGAGGCACTAACTTGATACTCAAGAGTTAAATACCACGTCTTTGAAAAAATTTACTTGATACTCAAGAGTTAACTTGATACTCAAGAGTTAACTTGATACTTAAGAGTTAACTTGATACTCAAGAGTTAAATATCACGGTCTTTGAAAATTCGCAAGGCAACAACTTGATACTCAAGAGTCATCAACTTGATACTTAAGAGTTAACTTGATACTCAAAAGTTAAATATCACGGTCTTTGAAAATTCGCAAGTTAACTTGAGGCAACAACTTGATACTCAAGAGTCATAAACTATGGGTTCAAAACTTAATTACAAGTATGCCATTAGAATGCGATTAGGAAGATGATGTTAGATATGATTAGTTTTGATGATGTCTTATATAGATGTCATTATTAAGAGCAAAAAGATTGTATAAGAGTAAATACCCTTTTTGGTCCCTGGAAAACACACGGATGCCCTTTTTGGTCCCTGAAAAAAAAGAAGTCATTTTTTGGTCCCTAAAATGGAAAAATAAGGTCCATTTTAGTCCTTTTGGACATTTTTTTGGACATTTTAATCCTCATAAATTCCCAAAAAGGTCATTTTTAGTCCCTAAAAAGGACTAAAACGACATTTCCTTTACTCAGGGACCAAAAAGGGCATCCGTGTGTTTTCCAGGGACCAAAAAGGGTATTTACTCATTGTATAATATATTTATCTCCTACATTGACTAACTACTATGTATTTAATGTAGATTAGTTCAAGAAGAATTATAAAGATTAATCAAGAAGGAGATAAAAGATTACAGAAAGAAGAAATTATAGAAAGTGTCAAGGAAGCAAGAAGTTATTAAAGTATTTTGGGAATAATCAAGAAGAAGAGGAAATATTGAAAAAGGAAGAACTCACAAAGAATGATTAGTTCAAATTAAATTATGAAGAATGATGAAGAGAAGAGAAGAGAAGAAAGAAAGAGTTAAATTATGGAGAATGATCAAGAGAAGAAGAAAGAAAGAAGAACTTGTTAAATGGAATGATAAAATCATTATACAAGTTTTTAGATTGATTCTAGAAGTCTCCACAATCAAATGGAAGTTGGAATGGCTCAAATCGGGGTTAAAATAAGCTACAATTGCATTCCTGAAGTCATGCTCGAACACACCAAAGTTATGCTCGAGCAAGGTACACTTCCAGCCTCTATTTTCACAAAAATCCGCTCATGCTCGAGCAGGACAAAAGGCATGCTCGAGCATGGTGCTCGAGCAGAGGAAATTCCGTGCTCGAGCAAGAACAGTATTTTCAGCTACTCTGTTCAGCTCTATTTCTGGCGACCTCTGGTATTTTGACGACATCTTTCAAACCAGAAGTCTGATTGAGGTGAAACCAATTTTTTTGGAAACTAGACTTCCAATGAGTCATTTTGAAATAAGTTCAAGCCCAAAAGATGTCATATGAAATAGCTACGAATTTTAGAAGATGACAGTGAAATCAACGTCACACAGCAGACCAAGCTTCGGTAATTTGAGTTTATCTCATACATTACAAATCCAATTGAGCTGAAATATATGGCATATGAAAGTAGAATCAAAGGGATTTCCATCAAGAGTTGTACCAACCAAAACAGAGTTCATACTAGGGAGATATGGCCCTCGAAAGTGGACAGTCAGTTCAGAATGTTGCAAAAAACGTTGGTCAAGAACAACCTCCAATCATCTGATGATAATGGACGAAATACAATGAGTTTGTAGCTGATTCTTCTTGCATTGGAAAGAAGACTTGAAGATATTTATGAGCATGGGTGGTTTGCCAAAATTGAAGCTATATCGAAGATGTTACGCTCACAGGAAATTGACTATTGTGCTGGAAAGATTCTTGTTTCTTGAAAGTCTCTACATTCTGGAACTTGAACTTTGTACTGGAGAGAATTATTCTTGTTAATGTATGATCAGAAGCCTCAAAGCAAAGAAGTGAAATGGACGAGTCATGCTTGAGCAGACGTTCTAGAGTGCTCGAGAAGCATCGTTGAAGTAACACAATTTCGCCTTTGCCTGAGGCTTGCTCGAGCAAGCATAAGGGCATGCTCGAGCATCAGCGAAAAATCCTTTTTTTGAGAGAGCTTTCCTGAGCAACGAAAAGCCTCATGCTCGAGCATCAACGATACGAAAAGAGCAACAATACGCTATCATTGAATATCTCTAATATTTATTGGGTCACCTTACCATTTATTATTGATCATATTCAAACTCATTGAATTCCTATTTAACCATTCAGTTTAAATGAGTTTCAGGTGATCAATCCTTGATTGACGAAAAAGAAGAACAGAACATTATTTTCACGCGTCAACAGACAAAACAATGATGAAAAAGTTGAAGTCCTTCGATTTGGAAATATTTGATATAGCCATTACTCAGAGTGATTTCCTGCACAGATAAAGGGAAGACACTAAATGATGCAACGGTCATGAACCTTCAATGCAGAGCAAACGTTGAAAATCAAAGAGGACGTGCGACTCAACGGTTATCTTTGCAATCTCCCAACAGCATGAATCATAAACATTATAAAAGCCCATCTGATTCAATTCAATAGACATCTCAGTAGAATACAAGATATACATTTCTGTATTACTGTGATCAAATACTTCAATTATCTTTAGTATCTTTGGATACCTATAGTACTTCAGTGTTCATATTTTATTCACTCGTGAGGAGCTGTTAAACACCTTCATTATTTCAGTTGTTCAAACTTAAGGTTGTGGAACCTTAAGTAAGGGTGTCCGATTACAACTTGTAAGGGGGAGTGAGTCCGAGTGTGAAAGGATCATCCTAAGTTACAGAGTCGGTAATTGTACTTGTGTTTGAAGAGTTAGTGAAAATCTCAAGGTGTTCTTGGGGACTAGAAGTAGGTCAAAGTATTAGATCGAACCAGTATAAATCTCTTCGTGTCCATTTCTCTTCCCTTACTTGGATATTTATTTTCAAGTGTATCTTACGAAAAGTTTGTTAAGATCACCTATTCACCCCCTCCTCTAGGTGATATTCCACCATCAGATGAGAATATCCACATGACTTGAGGCATTCACTTGATATGCAAGAGTTAAAAACGATGACCTTGAAAGAGTGCAAGTTCAGAGAATTTAACTTGAGGCAAAAAATGAAAAATTCAAATCTTATTGAAAAATAAGGATTAAATACATTTTAATTGTTATCATCAAAACATCAAAAACATGAGAACTAACAGAATTTGTATCTCACAAAAACGCTTGAGAAGTTCAATAAAGGTAGTGAAATGCTCAATGTAATTTTAAAAGCTCAAAGATTTACAAATGATCATTCAGGGATAGGTTACAATCTCATCTTTGACAAAAAGAAAGGGAAAAAGAAAAGTGGTGGAAAATCTTACTTAAATTATTTCCAAAAAACTGTCCACTCTTCGAATCCATTTGCTCGTTGTAATTATTGTAACCGAAAGGGTCATAGTACTTCATCTTGTTTTCATAAGAAAGACATAAGAGATAAACATGTTGGTAATTATCAGTGGGTACCTAAAGGAACCTATGTTCCTCAGGCCCAAACTAACCTCAAAGGACCCAAGAAAAGATGGGTACCTAAAACTTAATCTCTTTTAATTTGCAGATTTTTATGAGAGCATCAAGAGTCAACAAGTGGTATATAGATAGTGGATGCTCTAGACACATGACGGGAGATCAAGACAAGTATGTTGCAATGAGATCAAGAGATGGTGGCAAAGTCACTTTTGGAGGAAATCAATCCGGGAAAATCACAGGCATTGGCGAGATTGGTGCAAAAGATGGACCTCAAATCAAAGATGTATATCTTGTGGAAGGTCTCTGTCATAATCTATTGAGTGTAAGTCAAAGTGCCGACAAGAACAATTGGATCATCTTTGATTCAGAGGAGTGTCTCATTGTCCATAAAGATGATCTCCCAATCGATAAAGGTAAACTTAAGGTGTTGTTTAAAGCCCCTAGAGAAGGTAACTGCTATACCTTGGATTTACCTAAAATTAGTTCTGAAAAATGTTTTGTTAGCAATTTGGACGAAAGTTGGCTGTGGCATAAGCGTTTGGCTCATGTGAACATGTTGCAACTTAACAAGTTGCTAAGAAAAGATTTGGTTATTGGTTTACCAAAACTTAATTTTAAAAGTGACATGATTTGTGATGCTTGTCAAAAGGGTAAACAAACTAAATCATCTTTCAAAAACAAGCTTGAAATTTCGACAAATCGGTCTCTTCAACTACTTCATATGGACTTAGTTGGACCGGCTAGAGTCAAGAGTCTTGGTGGTAACTTATATACCTTAGTTATTGTCGATGATTTCTCTCATTTCACTTGGACTATCTTCTTATCTTCAAAAGATGAAACTTTTGATCTGTTTGTTGTGTTTGCCAAAAAGGTGAAAAACAAGAAAGGTATTTGTATTTCAGCTATTCGAACCGATCATGGAGGTGAATTTGAAAATCGAGCTTTCAAATAATTTTGCGATGCTCATGCCATTGATCATAACTTCTCCGCCCTAAGAACACCCCAACAAAATGGTGTAGTTGAAAGGAAAAATCGTGTGCTCACCAAAATGGCTCGTGCAATGTTAAATGAGAATAAGACTTCACAAGTCTTCTGGGAAAATGCAATAAGCACAGCCAAATATATTTCAAACTGAGCATATCTAAGGAAAAAGCTGAACAAAACACCTTATGAGCTTTACAAAGGAAGGAAACCAAATTTGGCTCACTTGCACATCTTTGGTTGCAAGTGCTTTGTACATAACAATGGTAAGAATAATCTGGGTAAGTTTTTAAATAAGATGAAGGTATTTTTCTTGGATATTCTAATAGGAGTAAAGCATACAGAGTTTTCAATAAGCGTACTCGTTTAGTTGAAGAGTCAATCCATGTCGTATTCTGCGAGTCCAAGATAGATGAGTCTTTGGATGATGATGAACCTATGTATAAAAACCAATTCTTTTCAAAAACTACTTCTGCCTCTATTGAAAATCCTGAAAATATTTTTGAAAACAATTGTCAAAATTCCTGCGAAAATCCAGATCAATCTCAACCTAGAGCTTGGAAATTTATTAGGAATCATCCCTTAGACCAAGTGATAGGAGATGCGAATCAAGGTGTAAGAACGAGAAAAGTACCTTGAATGAGGTTACATTTTCTGCTTTTATATCAGAGATTGAGCCCTTTAAAATTGATGAAGCCCTGTTAGACAATGATTGAGTGATAGCAATGCAAGAGGAGTTACATCAATTTGATAGAAATCAAATTTGGGATTTGGTACCTAGGCCTAAAGACCATTCGGTTATTGGCACTAAGTGGGTATTCAAGAACAAACGTGATGAATCTACAACACGTTTGACCTTGTTCTTCAAGAGTTTTCACTTTTCTTTTTTGAGGCAAGAAGCTCCTTAGCTAATTTTTGAAATTTTGAGTGAAGAGAATTATACTCAGTAAGTAATTCATCAAAAGTAGGTTCAGTATCATTTACTTCTTCACTCTCAGATTCTTCTTCTTGAGCCACGAGACAAATGTTGGCACTTTCTTCCTCATCAGCTTCATCTTCATCCGATGAGCTATCTCCCCAAATAGCTGAGACATAGGCTTTCTTTTTGAATTTGTTGAATTTTTTTCTTGTCTTTATCCTTGTTCTTCAATTGGGGGCATTCGGACTTGATATAGCCAGGCTTTTTACACTCGTAGCAGGTGATTGTCTTCGTAGGCTCAATACTAGAGCTACCCTTGTGAAACTTTTTGAATCCATGGTCCTTCTTGTAGAACTTCTTGAATCTCCGAACCATCATGCCTAACTCTTCATCTTCGTTTTCGTCTTCATCATCATCTGATTCTTTTGCCTCTTTGATAGCTTTGAGGGCAATTCCTTTGTTCTTGCCACCAATCTCATCAAGTCCCTATCTGAACTTGATCTTCCCTTCATACTCAGATAGGCTGCCAAAGAGAGCTTCCACTGACACCATTGATTCTCTACGAGCTTCCTCAATTGCAATGACTTTAGCTTACCATTCATCGCTAAGAATGTTCAAGATTTTTCTTACTTGAACAAGTTGATCATATTCTTTACCCAAGGCTGCAAGCTGGTTGATCAGATGAGTAAATCTAAGCTGGAACTAGCCAATGGATTCCCTAGACTTCATATGAAGTAAATCATACACAGTCATTAGGGTATTTACTCGATTCTCCTTGATTCCAGTCGTTCCTTCATGAGCAATCTCCAAAGTGTTAATTCCCTATATGTGTTTTGATTATGCTTAACCTTTGGAAACAATGTAAGTATTATGATCTAGGCAAAATGATTTAACTCCAGTCAAAAAATTGGATTATATCAATTAAAAATTTTGCTGTCAGATTGACTCGAACCAAAGCTTATAGACTCGAGTCAATCCCTTTACATCTGTTGCCAAAATGATATATTGACTTCAGCCACAAAAAGTCTGCCTTGAGTTTGGGACTAAACTCGAGCTAGCATATTCTGTTACTCGAACCAATGGTCTTCGAACTTAAAATGATTTGAAAATTGTGTTCCTATAAACTCCAGCCAGTGTATGTTGACTCTAGCCAGAATCTTAACCGTTATATTTAAAAATTGATTTTGCCTCGAGCCATCACATATAACCTTGAGTCAATAAGATCATTTTTGAAAATAGCTCAAAGTGTTTTATTGCATCTGACTCGAGCCAGGATTTTGGTGACATGAGTTTAGACATAAACTCGAGCCACGATTTGCTGCCTTGAGCTGAAGAATCGTCAAGAGCT
Source organism: Acacia pycnantha (assembly GCA_025563575.1). Lineage (NCBI taxonomy): Eukaryota > Viridiplantae > Streptophyta > Magnoliopsida > Fabales > Fabaceae > Acacia > Acacia pycnantha. Next base: position 490,147 of record JAMWYP010000001.1, read on the forward strand.
AAGTGATCAATTGGAAATTGACTTGAGCCACCATTTCTGAGCCTCGAGTTAGAGCCTAGACTCGAGCTAGGAAAGTTGCCTCGAGTCAATTACCTTGATTCTTCTATTCTTTGCGTTTTACAAAATCAAGTTGACTTGAGCCAGGATAATATTGACTCAAGCCAATTACTCTCAATTTTTGAAATCATCGTGTTCGAATTTCTAAACTCACTGAGATTGTCTTTGTTACTTTATATCATCTATCATTATTATTCCTAACTATGTTTAATCAGTCTATTAATGAGTTTCAGATGATTAAAATGTGGATTAACGTTGTTATTAGATAAAGCAATCAGATGTGTCAGAGCATTAAATGCTCTTTGCCTTTTCGAGACTCTAATCCAGTAACCATGCCTTTGGACACACGAAAGACGTTTCTGGCAAGATATTCCTCATCCCATGCTGTGCCTCAATGGTCATAAACGAAGGAATTAGAGAATTAAAGAATGTTGAAGATAGCGATTATAGAGATTAATTGTTTGACGCTTTATTTTTCTCTAACAGACATTTTGAAGAGTCTCAACAGATAAAGGATCAAGCTTCTCAATGATCATAAATGTCATCAACTATAAATATTAGAAGCTTTGAATTTTCCAACTACCGAAACGATGTGCAATCAATTTGACTCAACTACATTTTACTGTTTCATTAACTAAGCTAAATATCTTTAGATATTTTCAGTGTACTTCAGTGTTCATCATTTTATCTACTCTGTGAGAGAGTTAAACACTTATCAATTTATTGTTCATTAGTCAAATCTTAAAGTTGTGGAACCTTAAGTGTGGGTGTACGATTACAGCTTGTAAGGGGGAGTGAGTCCTAGTGTGAAAGGATCATCCGAGTACTAAGTGTGTAATTGTAAAAGTCATTGAGTTAGTGAAAATCCCAAGGTGCTTGGGGACTAGACGTAGGTCGTGGAATTAGACTGAACCAATATAATCTTCTATGTTCATTTTCTCTCTTACTCTGTCTTTGCATTCTTGAGGGCTTGAGCGAAAAGATTTTTATAATCACCTATTCACCCCCCTTTAGGTGATATTCCACCTTCATTTGGTATCAAAGCTAAGGTTTCTTAGTTAGGCTTAACATCCCGAGAAAGATCATGGAAGGAATATTACCTGACATAGCATCTATCAATCACCCTCCTGGCTTCAATGGAGAACACTACGCTTTTTGGAAGGCCAAATTTAGAGTGTTTGTTATGGCTACTAAAATTGGCCTATGGAACGTGTTCGAAAGAGGAAACTATGAACCTACTGTCAGTTGAAGATGTAGTTCGAATCGCAAAGCTTGAAGAAGAGTATGACGAGAATGATAGAAGACTTGTCACTCTCAATAGCAAAGCTATCTTAATGCTTCAAAGTGCTCTTAGCCAACAAGAATACTTCTGTATCTGCAATTTGTCAACTACTAAGGAGATGTGGAAAGCATTGGAAATAGCTTATGAAGGAACTTCGGGTATCAAGGAGAAGTGTATCAATACTTTGACAACCGAGTATGATCTTCAAATGAAGACTAGAGAATCCATCAGTGAATTTCAACTTCATTTTACCCATTTGATCAATCAACTAACAACTTTGGGTAAAACATACGAGCAAGCCCCTCAAGTCAGAAAAATCCTCAATGTCTTAACAAAAGACTGGGAAGCTAAAGTCACAACAATCGAAGAAGCCCGTGGAGAATCAATGCAATCTGTAGCTGCTCTATTCGAAAGCCTATCTGAATATAAAAGAAAATTGAAATTCAAGATGGGCTTAGACGAAATCAACACCAACAAAAGCAAAGGTGTTGCTCTTAACGTTGTGAAAGAGAAGGAAGTTAAGGATAAAGACGATGATGATGACGATGATGAAATAGGAATGTTCATGAAAAGATTCAAGAAATTCTACAAAAAGGATCAAGGCTTCAGAAATCGATTTCAGAAAGGAAGCACAAGCAACAATAGATGAGAATTCAAAGATAAAGATCAAATCATCTGTTATGAATGTGAGAAGCCTGGCCACATCAAATCTAAATGCCCAAAGTTGAAAGGCAAAGAAAAAGAGAAGAAGAAGAAGTTTAATCACTTCAAGAAAAAGGCCTATGTGTCTGCTACATGGGGAGAAAGTTCCTCGGATGAAGAAGAAAGTGAGGAAGAGGAACTTGTGAATGTTTGCATCGTTGCAGAAGAAAAGCAACATGAAAACAATGATGAAGAGGTATATGATTCCGAAGCTACTTACAATGAACTATTATCTAAATACAATGAGTTACATTTAGAATTTGAAAAGATTGCGAAAGAGCTTATTGCCTCCAAGAGGAAAATCAAAACTCTTGAAAAACAAGTTAAAGATTTTTCTCCACCTTGTGAACCAATTTGTGAAAAGTGTCCTGATCTTGTAAAGAAAAATTCTTATCTTACGAAAAACTCTTGAGAAGTTCACTAAAGGCAGTAAAATGCTAAATGTGATTTTGAAAGCTCAAAGGCTTACAAATGATCGATCAAGCATAGGATATAATCTTGTTTTAGACAAAAAGAAAGCTAGAGAAAAATCATATTTGAACTTTTTCCATAAAATGGTTCATGGTGCAAACCCTTTTGATCATTGTAACTACTGTAATCGTAAGGGTCATAGTACCTCATCTTGTTTTCATAGAAAGGAAAGAAGAGATAAACCTATTGGAAACTATCAGTGGGTACCTAAGGGAACCCCTAAGGCCCGAAAAGACAAAGAGGTCGTGGTTGATAGTTCGAAGAAATCCAAGGAGAAGCTTTTTGTTCCTTCTTCTAATTTTCGTGGCAATTCTCAATCTCAATCAAAGTCTTAATCGAAGAGCCAAGCCTCTGCTTTTGCGTCAAAAGCCTTTGTGCAACAATCGGGGTCCAAGGTATTCAGGATACCATCTCTCATTTCCATCTATCATGCTCCTATTGCAAACCGTCCTATTGATTTCACTTGTAGTCCTATCCTATTTTCATCTGAAGATGGGAAGAAATTTAGTAAAGATTTTGCACTTAGGAATTTGTGTCCCATAGTGTCTCTAGATTTAGCAAAACTCAAGGAAGAGTGTAACCTAGACCTCTCTCCTTGGTTTAGAGATTATGAATCTTTTCTCTCAATTCATGCCTCTTTCAGTCCTACATTAGTTAGAGTTTTCTACTTTAACATGTTTGTGCACACTCTGTTAGATAAAAACAATAATATAGCTGAAGAAAAAATTCTAACTTTTGTGAGAGGAAAGAGGATTGCTATTATTGCAAATTATCTCAATGAATTACTCCAAATTGCTAATCCTCCTCCCAGATGAACAATGAGGAAATTTTTAAAATCCTTCGACCAGATGAACAATTAAGTGAACCAGTAGGGTCACTTCATTTCCCTCCCATTGTCATGCCTCCTGTACACAGAACCTTGTGGTACATCTACTCAAGGAACTTTGTACAAAAGGGGTATTGCATGCATTCAAAGAAAAATTCCACTATACCTTTTTCCTAGTCTTGTGTCCATCATTCTATTCCATGAGAAGATTTGGTATCTTGAGAAAGATAAGGTAGCCAAGAAGCCTGAGATATTTGGGCAACATATTTTGAACTTGATGAAGCTTTCTTTTCAAGAAGGGTCTGGTCACTCTAAGGCTCCAAGATCATATAGGTCAAAAGCCTCTAAGTCAAGAGCTCAAGAGCATCCTGAGCCTAGTCCAGAGTTGTCTTCGCAGCCTGTTCCTTTCTCTCTTGGGGCCAATATAAAAGCTATTGTAGAAAAAGTTGTCTCTGACTGTTTGGATCCTCTGCAAGTATCTATGGTTGCTCAATACTCCTTATCTGAGAAATTGGAAGCTTCTATTGGGAAATTGGTAGAAGAGGTAACCAAGGTACAAGTTGATCAAGAGGAGTTGAAGGAAGAAGTGAGCAATCTGAGTGGGCATATTGAAGACCATGGTGCCAGCATCGCCAACATGCACAACACTCTCTGGACTCTCACAAACAAGGTTGACAAGCTTCTTTAGTCTCAGCCTCAGTCTGATCTTGGAATTGGCACTTCATCCCCTACTCCCAAAATCTCACCTTCCTCATCTCCCTCACTATCTTTCGTTTTCACCACTACCCCTACCTTTACCACTCCTATCATGTCTGCTACCCCAGCCACTGTCCCAGTTCCTCCATCACATACCTCTACTGTGAAGATTGTTAGTTCTCTAATTGGTTTTGATGATAACGGACAATTGTAAACACAGATGGAAGTTTGTCTTTGTAAGTTGAAAAACTTACTGTCAAAGGCAAACTCGAATTTCACTTTGGAAACTCGAGTTTGGACATTGACAGAGAAGAGCTCAAGTTTTTGCAATGAAAGACAAGCTCAAGTTTAGTTTTGAAAACTCGAGTTTTGATCATACAGAGAGCTTCTGAGTTTTTCACAGACAAAGCAAACTCGAGTTTTGACAAGACAGAGAGCAATCAATTTTTTTCAAAGATACCAAAACTCCAGTTACCATTCGGAAACTCGAGTTTAGGATTCTCTAAGTTTCCACACTATGTTGGAAACTCGAGTTTACAGCTTACAGAGAACATTACTCAAATCTGATCTTGTGAAAACCTTATTCTTCGATTTATCAAAGTTTTTCAAAGTTTTCTCATAAACGAGGAAACTCGAGTTTAGCTTTGGAAACTCGAGTTTCGGCCTTTAAGAGAAGTTTCCATAGTTTTCAAATAATGAGAAAACTCGAGTTAAGATTGTGAAACTCGAGTTTTAGTCAGGCAAAGAGCTTTGCTAATTTTGAACATTTGAAAACTCCAGTTTTGAGTTTTTGGACTAAAACATAATTTCTCATCAAAAGTCCAAAACTCGAGTTAGTCACTTAATGACTCGAGTTTTGCACTGTTCACAAAACTTGTCCAAATGCCAAATCACGATATTCTTCTCTGGAATGAGAAAACTCGAGTTAACTTTTGCAAACTCGAGTTAACTTTTGAAAACTCGAGTTTAGGCCTTTAATGAAAGAATGAAAACTCGAGTCTCAAAGAACAAACTCGAGTTTACATCGTTGAATTCAAATTTCAAGTCACACGAATTTGCGAAATCTTTGTGTTTAATCCTAATACTTTATATCACCACTCATTACTATTCCTAACTATGTTTAATCAGTTTGTTAGTAAGTTTCAGATGATTTAGACAGGTTTAAATGGAGAATTAGCAAAAAGCATAAAGTAGAGTCAGAACATTAAATGCAAAAGTGCAGAAAACTTGCATGAGTCTGGACAATCATTCCCCACACGTTTTGAAGGAATTAATGTTTCCTTTCCTCATCCAGCATCTACTCTTCCAACGGATTAAAAGTCAGGAAGTCAACCCTAAACCTCTACAATGATGGATAAACCAAAGAGTAGAGAGAGAAGAAGACCAAAACCTTCACTAATCATCCTCCAATGTTGGCAACGGTCACATTAGGATTTATAATGGTCATTTAATGATCTCTAGCTATAAATAGATATGCATTCAATTTCTCTCAACAACCAATCTGTGAGAAAACGAAAATCATTAAAGTTTCAACTACTCTTTGAGTTTTCTATTGTAAAGTATCTTTTGATATATTCATACTTCAGTGTTTATCTTATCTACTCTTAGAGAGAGTTTCTTGATTGTAAATCATTTATTGTAAAGTATATCAAGTCAAGGGGACTTTGAGATTGGGTTATTGATTACAACTTGTAAGGGGGAGTAAGTTCTAGTGAGAGAATTACTCTTGAGTTGCAGAGTGTGTAATCAATTGTTATAGTGAGAAATCCAAGAGAGTCTGGGGACTGGACGTAGGTCAAGAAGTTAGACCGAACCAGTATAAATCCTTGTGTCTTGCTATTCTTCTCTTCATTCTGTTTTCATCCCTGTTTTATATCCGAAAAACAGAGTAACCGGAAAAGTTTTTATAATCCCCAATTGACCCCCCCCTCTTGGTGATTAAGCTCCACTTTCAAAGATCACCTACTCTGGTTATTCTACAGCAGAGTTGTTTGGTGAGGATGAGCTTGACACCTCCATCACTCAGCCTATTCCCCTCACTCTCACTCCATATACCCCTCTGCCTTTCCCTCATTCCTCCAATCCCTTCTCTTCTCAATACCAGCGACCTCCTCTTTGACTCCCCCTTTTTTATGGATGCCAAAAGGGGAGAGGAATTGAGAAGATTTGGAGAAAGAAGCCAGAAGGAATTTGAATTTTATGTTTTTCAAGAAGCTTTTGTGTTTTGATATGATGTAATATGTTCTTGCTTGTTGCTATGGATTTCTAGTTTAGTTTATAGACTTCTGACATTTGGCTTTTCTGTTGTTTTTTTGCTATAATTAACTATTTGACTATTTATCTGTGATTATCTCTCTTGGTAGTTATTTGTGGTTTCACTGTTTTGTGCATTGTGGCCAAAGTTTCTGTTGCTTAAATTTTGGCTTCTGGTAGTTATTACGTTTTGCCTATATTTCCCTGTGGCCAAACTTCACATTTTTACAAACTCATTTTGGCTTCTTGTTTACAAAAGTTGTCATCATCAAAAAGGGGGAGAATGTTAGTTCCCTATATGTGTTTTGATGATGATTAACCTTTGGAAGCAATGTAACTATTATGATCTAGGCAAAATGATTTAACTCAGTCGAAAAATTGGATTATATCAGTTAAAACTTTTGCTGTCAGATTGACTCAAGCCAAAGCTTAGAAACTCGAGTCAATCCCTTTACATCTATTGCCAAAATGATATATTGACTCTAGCCACAAAAATTCTTCCTCGAGTTTGGGACTAAACTCGAGCCAGCATATTCTGTGACTCAAGCCAATTGTCTTTGAACTTAAAATGATTTGAAAATTATGTTCCTATTGACTCCAGCGAGTGTATGTTGAATCTAACCAGAATCTTGATCGTTATATTTAAAAATTGATTTTTCCTCGAGCCATCACATATAACCTCGAGTCAATAAGATCATTTTCGAAAATAGCTCAAAGTGTTTTATTGCATCTGACTCGAGCCAGGATTTTGGTGACTTGAGTTTAGACATAAACTTGAGTCACGATTTGCTGCCTTGAGTTGAAGAATCGTCAGGAGCTAAGTGATCAATTGGAAATTGACTTGAGCCTAGACTCGAGCCAGGAAAGTTGCTTCGAGTCTGTTACCTTGATTCTTCTATTCTCTACGTTTTACAAAATCAAGTTGACTCGATCCAGAATAATATTGACTCGAGCCAATTACTCTCAGTTTTTGAAAATCACCGTGTTCGAATTTCTAAACTCACTGAGATTGTCTTTGTTACTTTATATCATCTATCATTATTATTCCTAACTATGTTTAATCAGTCTATTAATGAGTTTCAGATTATTAGAATGTGGATTAACGCTGTTATTAGATAAAGCAATCAAATGTGTCAGGGCATTAAATGCTCTTTGCCTTTTTGAGACTCTAATCCAGTAACCATGCCACTGGACACACGAAAGACGTTTCTGGAAAGATATTCCTCATCCCATTGTTGTGCCTCAACGGTCATAAACGAAGGAATACAAGAATTAAAGAATGTTGAAGAAGGCGATTAGAGAGATTAATTGTTCGACTCTTCATCTCTCTCTAATGGACATTTTGAAGAGTCTCAACGGATAAATGATCAAGATTCTCAACGTTCATAATCCCATCAACTATAAATATTAGAAGCTTTGAATTTGCCAACTACCGAAACGTTGTGCAATCAATTCGACTCAACTACATTTTATTGTTTCATTAGCTAAGCTAAATATCTTCAGATATTTTCATTGTACTTCAGTGTTCATCATTTTATCTACTCTGTGAGAGAGTTAAACACTTATCAATTTATTGTTCATTAGTCTAATCTTAAGGTTGTGGAACCTTAAGTGTGGGTGTACGATTATAGCTTGTAAGGGGGAGTGAGTCCTAGTGTGAGAGGATCATCCGAGTACTAAGGGTGTAATTGTAATAGTCATTGACTTAGTGAAAATCCCAAGGTGCTTGGGGACAGGATGTAGGTCGTGGAATTAGACCGAACCAGTATAATCTCTTGTGTTCATTTTCTCTCTTACTCTGTTTTTGCATTGTTGACGGCTTGAGCGAAAGGATTTTTATAATCACCTATTCAACCCCCCTCTAGGTGATGTTCCACCTTCACAAAGCATCCCACATAGCTTTTGCAGACGTCAATGTGCAGATACGGAAATATTCGCTTTGACTTAATGCACTTTGAAGCATGAGAACAGCTTTACTATTGAGAGTGACTAGATTTTTGTCATTCTCATCATATTCTTCTTCCAACTTTGGAGTTCTAATGCCATCTTCAATTGTAGATGGAGTATAGTCTCCCCTCTCGAACACCCTCCACAGGCCATATTCAGAGGCCAATACAAACACTTTGAATTTAGCCTTGTAGAATGAATAGTGCTCTCCATTGAAACCTGGTGGTCTGTTGATTGAAGCTCCATCAAGCAATATTCCTTCCATTGGATCTTTTATTTAGGATATTAATCCATAAATAGATAATCAATGCTTTGATACCAAATGAAAGGAGGAATATCACCAAGAGGGGGGGTAAATTGGGTGATCTAAAAATTTCTTCGAAAACCTCTAAAACTAACTACTAAAAACAGAGTATAATAGAGAGGGATTGAGAAAGGTTAGACACACGAGATTTATACTTGTTCAGTCCTAATCCTTGACCTACATCCAGTCCCCAAACTCTCCGAGATTTCACTAACTCAAATGATTACACACTCTGTAACTCTCAGAGTAATTCTCTCACTAGAACTTACTCTCCCTTACAAGTTGTAATCAATTGTCACAATCCCAAAGTCTCAATACTTTGAGATTCTTACAAAGATTGATAATCAATAATAAACTCTCTAAAAGATCAGATGTATAAGCACTGAAGATTTAAAATATCCGAAGATATTATCTGTAAGAGTAGAAACAGTAAATGCTTAAATTGCTAATTGAATGCATAGAGTTTCAGTAGGTGAAGAATTGAATGCTTCTAACTTTTATAGTTGATGGCTTTAATAACCATTGAAGAGAGATTAATGAGCCGTTGATTGTGATGAATATATCCATTGAAGTCGAACGTTACTTTGTCTCTTCATATTCTTCCAATGTTAGCCGTTATTCTCCGTTGAAATTCTTCATTCCATTTGTCCATTAAGACTCAGTTAGAATATTGATTGGAAAGGGCCAAAATGCTTTATAGTTGCTCAGAAGATCAATTTCTACTTTCGTGCTTCGTCTTTTCTAAGCATTTAATGCATCTCTGACACAGATTTGCTTTAGAGTAAATTGGTGCTTAAACCATGTTAAAATTATCTGAAACTCATTAGCAAAATGATTAAACTTTGTTAAGAATAGTAGAAATTAATGATATGAAGTACCTAAAGTATAATCAATGAATTATAGATTACGAGAACAAGGATTTCAAAAACTGATAAAGTTGACTCGAGTCATCCATTGTTGACTCGAGTTGATTGACTCGAGTCATACTCATTTGACTCGAGTCATTGATTCATTTTCAAATCAGAGAAGAATTTTAATAACAACTTGACTCGAGTCATACTGACTTAACTGGAGTCATCCTTTTCAAAAAATCATTTTGGAGCTCTCTGTAACTCACTTGACTCGAGTTAAAACATATATGACTCGAGTCATATCAGTTTCTTAAAAAAGCTGCTATCAAGTTTGGACTTTGGAGAAACTTAAAAGCATGATATGACTCGAGTCATCTTTGAACCTCAAATACATTTTGAAAATGTTGAGACATCTGACTCGAGTCACATAATCTTGACTTGAGTCAAAAGCTTTTCACAAATAGATTTCACAAAGCTGTAACTCGAGTCATAAGACCTTGACTCGAGTCACTCCGTTCAAAGATCATTTGGCTTTTGACACAGAGAGGTATGACTCGAGTTAAACAACTTTGACTCAAGTCATATCAGTACAGAGAGATGCATTGTTATTGAACCAAGTTATCTTTCAAATTAAAATACTTTGACTTGAATCAATAACAATCTTTTAGATTTACAATTGCCAATTATCATCAAAACACATAGAGAACTAACATTTACTATGTTGATATATGTATTCTGGAAACACAATCTATCTTTCTTCATCACAGCCCCCAAATTTACTATTTATGCATCAGAGGATTCTTATGGCTTGGTTTCTACAATTCTTATTAAGCATAAACTTTGTGGGTTTATTCCTACGGTTTATTACTCAACCTACGCTGGAAACCGATAGAAACTAGAAGGAAGAAAGACTTGATGATTACCTTCAGTTTGCTAGCTCACACGTCGTGATCTTTACTAGAGTTGCACACCCCTGCTTCTCCAGAGCAAGAGCAAAGAAACGATTGCTTGAATTCTCTCTCTCTCTCTCTCTCTCTCTCTCTTTCTCCTTTAATTCTCACTCTCGGTTTCTCTTGAGCTAAGCAAAGTGAATGAATGAAAATCAAGGAACAATGCTTAAATAAGGACGTATGGAGGGTTTGCTGTCGTGAGTGTATGAACACTTAAACCGCTGGAGAAGCATGGTGTTTCTGATCTTGCATGTTCAGAGAATGAGTTAATCACACTGAAGAAGTATGGCTAATGGATTTTACTGTCAGCCCGCCCTCTCTGTTGTCACGTGTTGGGCTCGTATGTGCGGTGAAAAGAAAAAATAATTAACTAGCTACGATCTCCTTTCCTGTCCGCTGGGCTAAAGGAATGAAAGTGGAGTGGGCTTGGTGACTAACCATATATGGGCCAACTGAATATATGGATTTTAGGTGGCTGGGCACATTCAAATTTACCCCACTTAATCCTCATACTCATATTTGCAAATATTGGATAGTTATCAAAATTAAATCCTTAATTCCTTTTTAGGGTTTTCTTTCCCAATTAAATATCTTGTAGCCTTAAAATATTATCTCTGTTATATTTATGCTAAAGATTATTCCATAATTATTTTTCCTTAGTTAATGGGAAAATATGCCTTAAATTCCAAAAATCCACATATTATTCAAACTTTAAAATCCCCAAAATATGGGATGTTATAATATAGGCTTCTCTTGTGCCCGGATTAAATAAGAGGATAGTTAATTAAAAATCTCAAGTGGAGCTTGGGGACTGGACGTAGGTCAAGGATTGAGCCGAACCAGTATAAATCACAGTTTGCATATTCTCTTCCCTTATCTCTTATATTTTCAGTATATGTTTATCTAAATATCCGACTGTTGATTTAAAAGTCATGAAAAGATTTTCAAAGTTCCTAAGTTTTAAATCATTCACCCCCTCCTGGGTTCAACCGGTTCTTACACAAATGTATGATTAACTGAAGATTAATCAAAAAGCAAGTGATTACGTCAGAACATTAAATGCTGGGTTCAAAAAACAAATAACGAATTAGGACAATCTCTTTCTGCACATTCCAAAAGCATTTATGGTTTCTTTCCATAACTGAATGCTAGTTCATCCAACAGGAAAATCTTAAGGAATGATAATCAACAAACATTTGGGCATCTTGGTCGAATCAAAGTGTTTGAGAAAGCATTCCAACAGTTATTTATTATTCTCAATGGCTTCATTGAATATTCTCAACGCTCATTAAATTCCTTCACCATATATATGCAATTCATCCTACTACCAGAATACAAGAAACAAAAAACACTCAAACGTGATATACGCATTTTCTGTTTCAACTCATCTGCATAATATCTTCAGATATTCTAAACTTCAGTGTGTTAGTTCTCTATGTGTTTTGATGATTAATAACAATTGTAAACAAATATGAATGTTTTAATAAGACAAATAAGTCAAAAACATTCTGTCATCGCCAAACTCGAGCCTAGATAGGCAAGCTCGAGTTTCTTCTGCTGTAGAGAGCATATCAAGGCTATCTCAAAGATGCGTAACTCGAGCTCGAATATTTAAACTCCAGCCTAACCCTCCATGGTATATTGTTAAAGAGTTTACAAATGAGTAAACTCGAGCTCGTATAGACAAGCTCGAGTTTGCCTCTAGCGGAAACATTTTCCAATTGAAAATCATCTCTTTAAACTTCGAGTTTATATTTTGTGTAGAGTTTGCTTATTTCTATGGTCAGTAAATTGATGAAAACTCGAGCCTAAGTATATGGACTCGAGCCTAATACTTTTGTGTTAAGTTTACTCTATGGTTTGACAAAACAAAGAAGAGTTTACCAAATAGGTAAACTCGAGCCTGTTATTGCAAGCTCGAGTTTTTCCTTGCGAGAGCTTCCAAGTTTTCTTCATTCACAAACTCCAGAGTTTAAGTTCAAACCTCCAGTTCACTCCGATAAGCCTTGAAATAAATAAAGTCGAACTCAAGCCTGTCATTATGAACTCGAGCCCTTCATTGAAAAAGAGTAAAGCAAATGCACAAACTCCAGAGTTCATATTTGTGCTCTAGCCCACACTTTCGAATGATCAAATTTCTTAGGCATGAATAGTGTTAAACTCGAGCCTAATCACTAATGGACTCGAGCCTGCTTGGTTTGAGAAATATTATTTCAGGTGCTCCCCGACAAAATGCTCAGCGATGATTCGAACTCGAGCCTACCTTTCTGAACTCGAGTTTACATGATGAGACAATTTACAAACTCTAGAGTTTACATCAAACTCCAGAGTTTGCTCCTCACAGAAGATGAACCTGATACTCAAAGTGCGTTACGAACTCGAGCCTGACTTGGCGAACTCGAGTTTTGATCGACAAGATACAAATGATCGTTCTTGGTTTAATCCCGATTAGTTTGAACTACAAATTTACCATTTCTATGCGAATTGATTACATTCATTTAGAGGATTCATATCTATATTTAACCACTCTAAATCCAGAAAGTTTCGGTATTAGTTGGATCAATCAACATTGATTTCACGCGACAATCGTAACCTCTACAATGAAGAAGATTTCACGCGTCGGAAATCAATCATCGAAATTCGAACCCAACGGCTATAATCCTCATCAACTTGAATTTCAAGTGAAGAACATGTAGAATTGAGAAGTATGATCACATAGCAATTGACCACTATATATGGAGCAGATTACAAACTTCGAAAAGAAGCGAAAAACTAAGCGAAACGAAAAGCAAGCTCAAGAGTTACTTATACATTCGTTTTCTTTTTGTATTGTATTTGAGATACAAAGAGCCTCGGTGTTTATCAATATCTACTCGTGAGAGAGCCGTTATACATCTTATTCAATTGAATTGAGTGATAGTAGAAAAACCCAGAGAGTCTGGGGACTGGACGTAGGTCAAGAGTTTGGACCGAACCAGGATAAACTTTCTGTGTCAAGCTTTTCTTCCCTATCTCTTTACGTTTAGCTTCAGCTTGGGTGAAAAGTTCGTTTTGTGTTAAAAGTTTTAAAATCCCCAATTCACCCCCCTCTTAGTGATTTCCTTTCGTTTTCACAGTGTTTATCTATCTACTCTTTTAGAGAGATCATTTCTGATTATAAATCATTGTAAGAATCTTAAAGTATTGGGACTTTGAAATCGGGTTATCTGATTACAACTTATAAGAAGAAGTGAATCCTAATGAGAAGATTACTTTTGAGTACAAAATGTATAATAGACTAAAGTGATAGTGGAAATCCCAAAGTGTCTGGGGACTGGACGTAGATCAAGAGTTGAGACCAAATCAGTATAAATCTTCTATGTCAAGCTCTTTCTCCATCTCTCTGTTATACTCTATTATTGGGCGCTTATCGTAGAGAGTTTCGAAAAGATTTTTTAAATCCCCAATTCACCCCCCCCTCTTGGTGATATTTTGTTCTACATATAATATAATTTTTTATTTATTTATTGTGTTACTGGCTCGACTGGATGGCCCAACCTATCCAACTGTTTGAATTGTGACATGCCAACCTTTTTGGCTCGATGTCTAGTCCGACTTTTGAAACATTGCTATAAAATGAGTAGTATGTGCTACTCATTAATGTCATATACATATAACCTATACTTTTTTTGGCAAAAAAACATAACTCTACTAATTTTCGCATTTTAATAATATAATTGTAAATATTATTTTAAACATACTCTGAATTATGAACTTTTTTGTGAATGGGACGAAACATTTTGGTTTTTATGAAAATTATTAAAACTCTTGGTTGTAGTGGCTTACAATGCAAAACCATGCGTAGCAAAAATAATAAGTATATACATAAAAATTTACAAATCCTAATTAATTTACTTTATAAAAACTTATAAAAATTACAAGTCTTCAAGTGAATTTGAAAGTACACATAATTATTTTAACCACAAACAAGTGTGATTTAAAAAACTGACATGATAGAAATAAACAAGGGAAAATTACAGTCAAGTGCCAAGGACCATAAAAAACTACAGAAAAGTCCCAATAGAAATTCACATATTAAAAGGGATTTTTTTGATATTATTTGTATTGAAACAAAATCCAAGTTTTTAAATTTTGTTGTAAATATAACATTTCCTGTTGTTAATATGGCTTTTTCTGTTGTAAATAGCCAAGTTTAAAATGTTGTAAATATAGCACTTCCTATTGTAAATCTAGCATTTTTTCTGTTGTAAATGACATCTATACGCTTAGGGACTTGAGTTTGAAACAAAATCTAGGTATTTAAATTTTGTTGTGAATATGGCGCTTCTTGTTGTAAATATAGTTTTTTTTTTCTGTTGTGAATGACCAGGTTTTTAAATTTTGTTATAAATATGACACTTTTTATTGTAAATATAGCACTTCCTGTTGTTAATAGAAATAATATCAAAAGTCCCTAGGGACTTCAGTATAATTTGGTGATTTCAAGGGACCTAATTGTGTTTATTTGTTTTGCTTGGGACCTACACGTGATTTTCCCAATAAACAATTTCACCTATGGCATCTCACCTTTTGCATTATTTTTTGGGCAAAATCCAAGCACTATCCCTCAACCAATAGCTAGAGACTACTCCTCTTGAAGTATAGAGATCACCGAAGTAGGTTTTGCCTCTCTTAACAAAACCTTTTTCCATCCACATGGCCTAGTTTGAACTCAAGACATCATGTCATTTTATATGGGGGTAGATATCGATATCTCACCAGAGTCAAGGCACGCCTTCAAGCTCAAAGAGCGCCTTCTAAGGTACTTTACAAATTGCCCCCAACGAAGTCCTCACATCGACCAATGGGTATTGAACCTCCTCATTTTTTGGGTGAAGGCCAACACCTTAACAAACTGTATCGTTGGCACATATTTTTCAACTTTTTTTAAGAGATAAATTCAAAATTAGGAGCAGGTTCCAGGCCCAACTTCCTCAATGAGTACAGAATTTGGGCTTGGTATGTCATGTCTCACCCTGACATAAAGTGATTTTCGGGTCATATCAAAAAAAAAAAAAAAAAGTGATTTTCGGGCTTCGAAGAAAATTATTGTCCAAGCAAGAAAAAAATTAAAAAAACATGAAAACCCGAAAAGGGCCATAAGGTTAAAACAAACCCCCAAGTTGTGATCTCAATTTGCAACACACAAACTTGCGCACTATCTTTCTCGCTCTGGCCGACGTTGCAGCGCCGCTAGGTAGCGGCAATAGGATCAATCCTGAACACTAATTGATATTTGCATTTGATTACTGGACAAGGTAATGGCATTTTCAGTTCATTAGTATCTTTTTCGACTGAATTTTCTACGCTAAATGGTCGATGTTCCTGAGGTTTTACTTTTTGACCTTTGTAGATCTTGCCTCTTTTTCCCGATCCTCTTTTCCTCTAACGTGCTTCCGAGCATTTCTTGTCAGAAACTTCAGTTTTTGATTCCATGGACTTGTTCTTGATTTTATGGTTTTTATTTGAATTTATTTGAATACTATGTCTTGGTATTGTTCAAAAATCGCGGTTAAAAAAGGCTTGGTTCAAATTTTAGGGTATTCACGCCATAGATAGCGCCGTCATGAGCTGTTTGGATCACTAAGATCAGTAATTGACAAGCCAATAAATCCATTGCGAATGGCTTATACTGATTGCATATTTGTATAAATGGCTTAGTCATTTTCGTTACTCAACTCAATGTTGTTGTGAGGAGCATAAATGAGATTTGACAGACTTTGTAGCCAACGATAATTCTTAATATAATAGTTTGATTTGTTTGGAAGAGAAAAGGTATTGTGTTCAATTAATGCTTATTCTATTTTGGCTCTTAATTCCTTATTTTATATAGAATACTTGTAATGTGCAGGGTTAATGGCGTCTAAGTTGTGGCAGTTGCAATCCAAAGCTTGTCAAGCTTCCCAGTTTGTAGCTAAGCACGGGAATTCTTACTACAAGCAGTTGTTGGATCAGAACAAAGAATACATTCAGGAGCCTCCCACAATTGAGAAATGCCAGTTACTGGCAAAGCAGCTGTTTTACACCCGCCTTGCCAGGTTATATTTTCTTCAATATTTTTTGTTTTTAAATTTGATATTGTTGATTTTAGAAGGATTCAAATAAAATATCTTTACATTCCTTGTGGTCAAATTCATTTTTGTTTTGGTTTTGATGTTATTGCCTTTTAGCATTCTTGAGTGTTGGATGTTGCACATTGTCTGTGGTGCCACTCTAAAGAAGCCGGGGAGGAGGGGATGCTAATTTTGTATCTACTTTATACTCATGTAGCTCTCAGACTAAAAGGGAAAACGGGAAAAACAGATAGACTTATGATCAAAACATATGCTAGCTTTCAGAACCATATTTGGTATGCCGGTTGTTTGTCATATGATGGGAATCATTTCATCATTTGTCCTTATCAGTTAGAAATCAGCAGCAATTATGGTTCTGAAAAAAGAAATCCGCAGCAAGACATTACTTTTTCCCTTTTTCTGGGGAAGCTAATCTTGAGATTTTAAGTGGAAATGACATAAACTGAAACAGATTACTAGTGACTGATGTTTGTTACAATTAATAGCATTTCAATGATATTAATTTGCGACTCCTATATATATGGCTAACATACTGACCAATTTTGTTTGTGATGCATGTTCTTGCAATTGAATGTAATTGATAACGATAGCCAATATGTTACATTCTTGTTAATTACTCTGCATAGCTTCTTGTAGAAATTTCCAAACCTGATGATATGCCTAGTTGGGACCTCTGCAAAAAATCAATTATTCATCAAAACCAAGGTTTTCACATGTTCAGACCCAAACACCCTCTCTCAAGCTAAAATTGATTATTGGACTCTAACCACAGTTTTCACATAACCTCTTCATTCCAGCTTTTTCATTTTAATTTCTGGTCGTTGAATAATTGATTTTTTGCAGAGGTACCAGACAGGCTAAGATAAAGGTTCTGATAATGCTCACTGCACACTGCTATTTCATCCGTCTTGTTTGTCATATGTATCCACATTTTTTCTATACTAATAAGTAAAAACTGAATACAAATGCAAATATTGGAAGAGTATTGTTTTAATGTGTCAATTAAGTGCAACTGGAATAGAAAATGCATTTTATTTTATTCTTTAAATTGGCTCCTACATATGAGCTCTCATGATGCAATTCATCAATTTTTGAAGTTAAGAAAACTAAGAGAGGGAGAGATATGAAGATTAGTTGGAATCCTATTGATGTAAGACATTTGATTGTCACTGTATGATATTTAGCAAGTTTGACATGCTTCATGATGGTAAGGTTTGCTGTATACGCAAGAAATGTAAACAATTGATCACCTACCTGACTGAATAGTACCAGGTAGTTTGCCATCATCATACTAGCATATAACTTGGGATGTAAGTAATTTTAAGTAGCAGTACATTATAACCTGTCTTCTTGTATTTTTTACGGAATAAAAGCAGTTTATCACCTTTAAGTTTAGTGGGTGTTCCTTGCCCTAGTAATTACATCCATCCTATTTGCATGTGTCAATATCTGTTTGTTTCTCAACATCATATTCAGATCATGTTTGCACGTTGCATTACAATTATTTTTTGCCGTCGCTGCCACTGTCATTGAATTCATCAATTAATGTAAAGTGAATTTTTAATAACCTTTGGTCTTCCCTTTAATGTCATGAGCCCTTGCCAATGATAGACTAGTGATTTTCGATATCAAATATTGTCATGCTCCTTTGATTAAAGCATATATCAACATATTTTAATTTATTTCAGTATTTCTGGTCGAACTGAGTCTTTCTGGAAGGAGCTTGATTATGTCAAGAATTTATGGAAGAACAGGCAAGAACTAAAGGTGGAGGATGCCGGTATCGCGGCTTTATTTGGCCTGGAGTGCTTTGCATGGTTTTGTGCCGGTGAGATTGTAGGAAGGGGATTCACATTCACTGGTTACCATGTCTGAAAAGAACCAGTGGATCGATACATTGGAAGAAGCATCATGGGGCATTCTGCAAAGCAAATTTTTGTAATTCTTTTAACAAAGGCCGAGAAACTAGTGGTTAACATTGTTATTCTCAATAATCCCTTGAGTTGAAAGCGAGATGGACGACCTTTCGTTGCTTTGTTACTTCTGTTGGAAGTTAGTGGTACTCTGAGAATGATGATACTGCTGCAATTTTTATTGAGATCACTTGCTTATGAATTCTCATCGGTATTTTCTTAGATTAAAGCTAAATCAAGTCAACGAACCCAGCTTAGTATGATATGATGTATTGTGAAATTTTGATATCTGTTTGTGGAGTTTTTTGTTTTGGGGAGTTGATCACTGATGGTTAAAAAACCCATTTGCTGCATAAAGATTTGCCGGGAATTATATCTGGAAAGCAAATTATTTTGAACTTCTTGAGTATTACCGCTGAAATTTTTTTAAGGTTCTCCCAATTGTATATTTAGTTTATTTTAGTTGTTATTAATGTTTTATGGACATGGATTAAAGAAAAAGTTGTACTAATGTTGTTGCCCGGAGTAAAGCGCAGGTTCAAGATTAGGAAGTGTCGCTGCTCTGTTATCCGAGTATAACGTTAAATGAGCTCGGGTTATTGGGGTCCCACATATGCACATATTCATTGCGTAAGGACCCAGTCGTCAATAACCGTAGGACCATCTAACAAGACAAACCCTCGATTCTTAGCGCTAGGAAAACACAGTTGTCTGGGCCTCAAACTCTAACTACACTAAATGCATCAATAGCTCGGTAGCGACCTAAGGACACCTAGTCCACTAGGTCTTATAGTAGCGACCCAAGGACACATAATCCACTAGGCTCTACAGCTAAACGCATGTCCCCCTCACGAGACATGTTCCTCAATCATGGCACAACAAACATACAAAGTAGCATAGAGTATGCGAGTAGATAATTACCACTTGATAGTTGTCTGAAATTTATAAAATGCTCAAGGTGTCCGAAAATCACTTCTGACACGTGCTAGCTCTAAATAAAGAAACATACTTCATTTTATTCACTTATATAAACTCTCCTCTTATTTTCAGGAAATTCGCCCATTTTCCAAAAATTCCAGAAATTATGCCTTAACTTCAAAAATTCATAACTAATTCTAGAAAAATCTTTTTGGCATGATTCTAGTGGTCATTTAAACCGTTGACATGTATAGTTTTTATTAAAAATACTTCCAGAGGCCACAAAAATTTGCAAGATTTTTCTGTGTAAAAACTCTACTCGCTGGTCAGAGGCAAAATCCAGATTTTTGGGCTATTTTAAAACATTTCTCTTAGTAGAAATCTCGAAAAATTACAAAATTATATACTAAAATGAAGCCCAAGATGTCTAATTTAAGCCTGTAAATTTCATGGCCATCAAACATTGTTTACTATTTTTAAATATTTTACCAAACATGACTGCTCAATGGGCGAAATGGGGCATCAGAAAATAGGGGTAGATGGGTCTTTAATAATGATTATTGGTTATGCAATTTATCCATGCATGCTTTTGTCCAATGGTCCATAGGGTGTTCTAGGGTTTTGATTTGTTTCCTTTTCTTATCCTCCAAGTTTTTCTAGACTTTTTCTTGGCTGAACATAGGTAGCGAAATCTGATCCCTTTTGGCATAATATTGGCTTGTCCAATATACCTCTTCTTTACTCTTTGGCTTCCCTCACAAGCCATTTGCTTCTTGCTTCTTTTAAAAGCTTTTTGACTAATTATATGAAAGGCTTCTTGAATACTCTTCCCCTCTTATTTTCTCAAAAACGCAGGGAACCCTTATAAGTCTAGGAAATGTCATGTGCATATCTATTTTAGCACATT
Source organism: Acacia pycnantha (assembly GCA_025563575.1). Taxonomy (NCBI): domain Eukaryota; kingdom Viridiplantae; phylum Streptophyta; class Magnoliopsida; order Fabales; family Fabaceae; genus Acacia; species Acacia pycnantha. Next base: position 510,337 of record JAMWYP010000001.1, read on the forward strand.
TTTGCTCAGCTAATTGTCTCACACCTTAAGACATATCTTAATGGCATTTTTTACCAACTGATTAACACTGTACAAATGTTTTATGCCCTTCTGCACTTTAATTTTTATGGCCCTTGATCTCTTGGTCAAAATACTCATGCAAAAGGGAGTGCAAAACATCTTAAAATATGTGAAGAAGGCACTTAAAAATCTCCTAAATCAAATGACCAAAGTGCTCTTACAAAATATCCTCTTAACTTTGCTTATTTTGCAAGTTTTGTTGACTTTTCTCTCTCCCTCTTGCTTTACACAAATTTAAGGCTTATTGAAGAAGCTTATGATTCATCTTTATAACATAAACACATGTTTATATGTCTCATAGCAATTGACTAAACTGCCCTTTCATTAATTTCCTATCACATAGCTTCTTTCACAAGCTACCTTTTCAAACAAGCTTATGGACTTATTATTTAATAAATTCATTATTCTCCTTTTCCTTCTTTATTATTTTGAAAATCATAATACTCATAGGATATCCATGTTTCATTTTTAATTAATCTCATATAACATTTCCAAAATTTAATATCACACTTCCTGAATTGGGTCTAGTCATCTACCTGATACATGCTTATTCCCAAATCTCTAGGTCCAAAATTCAGAATATTACAGCTTTAGTTCGATATAGACTCCCATCCGTAGCAATACATAAAATGGCATTGTTTTGTGTATAAAACAAGGAGCAAGTTCCTTTTTTTCTTTTTCTATTTTTAAAAATATTTCAAGGCACTGAATGGTATTTAAAAAATATTTCAGGATACTAGCTAGTATTGAAAAAATACTTTATGATCTTAAAAAATTATTTTAGGATCTTGAAAAAATATTTCAGGGTACTAACTTGTACTAAAAAGATACTTCAGGATACTGAAAAAAATACCTCATGATCTTGAAAAAGTATTTTAGGATCTTGAAAAAAAATTTAAAGTTTATTTTTAATATCAGTCAGTACCTTAAGTACTTTTTCAAAATCTTAAAATAATTTTTCAAGAACATGAGGTATTTTTCTCAATATTGTTCAGTATTATGAAGTATTTTTTTAATACTAGTCAGTGCCCTAAAATATTTTTCTCAGTACTAGCTAGTATCCTGAAAGATCTTTTAAGTACCATTCAGTACCCTGAATTTTTTTTTTTAAAAAGTAAATTGTTAATTGTTTTATATACAAAACAGCGGACGCAGCTTTGGTGCGATACAGACTCTTGTCCACTACCTTCCAATACATAAAATGGCACTGTTTTGTGTATAAAACAATGAGCAAGTTCCTTTTCGTTTCTTTTTTTTAAAAAAATATTTTAGGGCACTGAATGATATTTAAAAAAATACTTTAGAATACTGGCTAGTACTGAAAAAATATTTTATGATCTTGAAAAAATATTTCAGGGTACTGACTGGTATTAAAAATATACTTCTGGATACGAAAAAAATACCTCATGATCTTGAAAAATTATTTTAAGATCTTGAAAAAATTTCCTAAAGTCTATTTTAAGTATGAGTCAGTACCTAACATATTTTTTTCAAGATCGTAAAATAATTTTTCAAGATTATGAGGTTTTTTTTTCAAGTACTATTCAATATTCTGAAATATCTTTTTAGTGTTAGTCAATACCCTGAAATATGTTTTTCAAGATCCTAAGATAATTTTTCTAGATCATGAAGTCTTTTTTTAGTACTAGTTAGTATCCTGAAATATCTTCTAAGTATCATTCAGTGCCCTGAAATATTTCTTAAAAAAAAAGGAACTTGCTCGTTGTGTTATAAACAAAACGGCGTTGTTTTATGTATCGGAATGCAGCGGACGGGAGTCTGTATTGGACCAAAGCCGAGTCCAGAGAGAGAAGGGTTGAACAGTGAAGAAAATGTTTGTAAATAGTGTTAAAAATAATTTCATGAAATATATGGTTAAAATAACATTTTTAATGAATTATTTGATTTTAAAATATAAAAAAATGAAAATATATATTTACTAAATAATAAATCAAATTATTTGATTATGCTAATTTTAATATGTTTTTGGGAAAATTAATCTCCCAGTCCTTATAATTTCCCCCATTTTGAAATAGGTCCATACATTCCATAAGTCTTTGTAAAATGGAAAACTCTCCGCATGGTCTAAACTCGAGTTTCACTTTGTAAACTCGAGTTTAGGCCAAGCAGAGAGCTTTGTTATATTTGAACATTTTGAAAACTTCAGTTTTGAGCTTTTGGACTTAAACTTATTTTTTCATCATAAAGTCCAAAACTCGAGTTTGTCACTTAATGACTCGAGTTTTGAACCTGCCTCAAAACTTTCTTCAAAGACCAAATCGCGACATTCTTCTCTGGATGAAGAAAACTCGAGTTTAGGCTTTTTAGTGAAAAATGAAAACTCCAGTTTGGATGGACAAACTCAAGTTTGTGTCGCAGGTTTTGAAATTCAAACTAGACGAATTTGTGAAATCTTCATGTTTGAATTTAATACTTCTTATCATCACTCATTACTATTCCTAACTATGTTTAATCAATTTGTTAGTGAGTTTCAGATGATTTAAAGAGAATTAAATGAAGCATTAGCATAAAGCAAAAAGTGATGTCAGCTTATTAAATGAAAAGTCTAGAAAACTTGCATTCTTTTTTACAATTATTCTACACACGTTGCAAAGGGATTAATGTTTCCTTTCCACATCCAGTAGCTGCTCTCCCAACGGATTAAAAGTCAAGAAATCAACCATAAACTTCTGTACGACTGGATTAACCAAAGAGTAGAAAGAGAAGAAGACCAAAGCTTCAACTAATCCAGTCTCAATGTTGGCAACAATCATATTGAAGATTACAACGGTCATTTAATGCTCTCTTTGTATAAATAGAGTTGCATTCAATTCTTCTCAACAATCAATCTGCTGAAAAACGAAAATCATTCAAGTTTCCAACTACTCTTTGAGTTTTCTTGTGTAAAGTATATTTTGATACATTGTACTTCAGTGATTATCTTTATTCTCTCTTAGAGAGAGTTCATTTATTGAAATTCATTCATTGTAAGAATCTCTAGTCAGGGGACTTGGAGATTGAGATATTGATTGCAACTTGTAAGGGGGAGTAAGTTCTAGTGAGAGAATTACTCTTGAGTTACAGAGTGTGTAATCAATTGAGATAGTGAAAAATCTCAGAGAGTCTGGGGACTGGACGTAGGTCAAGAGGTTGGACCGAACCAATATCAATTCCTTATGTCTAGTTTCTCTTCTCTATACTCTGTCTAGCTCTGTTTTTAGTGTTAAAAAACAAAGCAATTCAAAAAGAATTTTCAAAATCCCCAACTCACCCCCCTCTTGGTGATTTAGCTCCACTTTCAGTTTGGCAAAAAGAGCGTCCAATACCAAGTTTCTTTTTTAAATTTAATAATTTTATTTCAATTAAAGGAAAATTATTATTTCTCTAGGTATAATTACTGGATGGCCAAATTTTTATTTCGATAATTTATTTTCTTTTTTTGAAATCCTTATTAAATTTTCTAATTAATAATTAATAAATGAATCTTTAAATCCTTATTAAATTTTATAATTAATAATTTTATTAAATTTTATTTCCATAATTTATTTTATTTTTTAGATCCTTATTAAATTTTATAATTCATAATTCATAAATGAATCTTTAAGCATTTGAAATTTTATATTATAAATATTATATTTAATTAAAATTAATTTAAATTTTTTAATCTAACTAAACTATGTAGATTTTTTCAAAGTAAATTAATTATTATTTTTTGATAGAATAAATGAATTATTTATTTAACTATTTATTTTCAAAAAATTTAAAAAATATTTTTAAGTAAATATATTATTTATAATATCAAATCTTAAATGCATAAATACTCATTTATCAATTATTAATTATAAAATTAATAAGGATTTAAAAATAAAATAAATTATGGAAATAAAATTCTTACCATGTTTACCCATGAAAAAGTCTATAGAGTTTAGTTAGATCAAAAAATTAAAATTAGTTTTAATTAAATATAGTATTTATAATATCAAATTTCAAATGCTTAAATACTCATTTATTAATTATTAATTAGAAAATTTAATAAGGATTTTTAAAAATAAAATAAATTATGGAAATAAAAATTTGGCCTTCCAGGAATTATATATAAAGAAATGATAATTTTCCTTTAATTGAAATAAAATTATTAAATTAAAAATAAAAGAACTTGGGGTTGAGCGCTCTTTTTGCCAAACCACATGTATATTTTTTCCATCTTTGAAAGCCACATCATTATCCAGTTAACAAAAAAATTCAAACTTAACAGTCAAAATCAAAATTAACAGTTAAAATGTAATTTTGCACCTAATTTGTAACCACGTATGCACTTTTGTACCTAAAAAAACACTTGGTGTTATACGTTCTTTAAAGTAAAGCATATGTGCATTTTTTCACCTTAACCCTTTAATAAAAGATAACAGTATTAGAAAAAACTGTTAGTTACCATGAGGTGGCAAACCGCTCATGACTAAGCATCATGTGGGATATTTTGCTGGAAAATTATTCCTGATTACAAAAGCTCCCTTTATTATCTTTGAATTTTCACACAACAATTCTGCACTTTCGAAAACCAAAACTAAAGGACACAGAGAGACAGTGAGGGTGTGCATGAACATTGTTCGATCAATGCCAAGAAATCTGTGGAAATAGTCAGGGAATTGTTACGAACCTATATTATGCCCATTTATGGGATGACCCAACAAAGAGTATTCCGCACATCAGGATCTCCCTATAATAAAGGAAGATCTTAACCAACATATAATGAAGGCTATAATCAGGGAAGATCTCAACCAGGGGATTCGATCTAGATTTGACAGCCAAGATAGTTGGGCTACAAGGCGCACAAGGCCCATAAATCCTAACATAACATATATTCTATAAATAAGAGGTAAACTCTAAGGTACACACACTGACACTTGACTATTTACTATTCTTCCGTCATTGTGCACACACATCACTCCTCTTGGCGAAAACCCCTTTCATGCACAGTGATCCCACGTTCTTCAGGGTATCTGCCTCATAGATATCTTGATAGAACCATATGATCCAATATTAACTCACTAGCCCATCAGGCTAGACATCTTTTGTAACACCCCTACTTTTGTAAATAATGTATTTGTATGCACTAATGAACTACTGAGAGGTTTTGATTGTTAATTTAATTATTATTATTTTCTGTAATATTTTATTTTAATAATTATTATAAAGAGGCTGTCAAACTTTTGAGAGACATGATATTAAGTCTAAAAAGGCCTAAAATTCCACCTAGTATGGTTAGGGGAAAAGAGACTATGATGGTGCCCTAATTTGGAAAGAGCGGGCCCGAGGCAACAACACCGGTGTAGGATAAGCCGGTACAAAAAGTGGGGACAAAGAACATGAGCAGAGCACGGATTCCTACCCTTGGTCAGTGTGTATGCACTACCTATGGTCAAGGAAGAGGAAAAGACACTGAAAAAGACATATGCCAAAAAGCAAAAGTCAGTACTCATATAATTATTACATAGGGACACGTCTCACCACAGGGTTAAAAGAGGAAAAGTAAGGGTAGAAAAGTCAATTCCTTACCCTTTAAGGAGTGAATTTCGTCCACATGAGAAGAAAGAGAGAGAGAAAATCAGATGATTTTATCTGCACTCAGTCCCAAACATAAAGTGCGGGTCCTACGGGAGGTTAACCGATGAAAAGGAGACCAATAAGGACCAATTGGGGGCTTCTTTTTGGATTCAATGAGACAAAGGTTGGGCCATATGGGAGAGTAAAATGGCGCCACATATGTATGGCCAATCAGGGGAAAAGATTTGAAAAGTTGAAGAAAAGTGCAAAAGGGAGCACCCTTTTAACCAGCGATGCACTACAAAGACCAATGGATAAAAGGGTGGACTGGATAAAGTGGATAAAGCAGATAAAAAGCAAGGGATCAGATTGTGTGGGGTCCAGGAGGCGCCATCTACCCCCTGAAATTATCTTGAAATATTTAGAATTTTCTAAAGAGAAAATAAGCAATAATAATCACAGTACATGCTTTTAACCATTGGACAAAAGGGTGTTTCGGGCCAAAATAGGTAATTTACCCATTTTGAAAAGTAAAAATCTGATTCTCTTGGATGGGGTTGCACCACATCAGCCCTTCTGGAAGCCTTTGGATTTTCTTGGAGAATAAGCCAAAAAGTCTGATCCAAATTATTAACCAGTAGACAAAAACATGCACCAGATAATTCAGAATACTCAGATCACTTTAACTATTTTAGAAAGGACTTGGACTTCTCATTTTTGGAACCTAAGTGGCATGCCCAGCTGAAGCAAGAGAAAAGTCCAGCAAGTCTCCAAAACCTAGAGAAAGAGCATGAACACCAAACAAACCTCTGATTTCAGGTAAATACCGAAAACCCAAACCTTTGAAACTTGTAGTTAGGGTTTTCATCCATTCAGTTAGGGCTTGGTGTTGTGATCTGATTTTGGTGTTTTTAAGGGTTCCAATGAGTTTAAAATGTGATCTTGCATGGGGTTAGGTCATGGTTAAGGTATACGAACTCAAAACCATCGAAAACTCAAGAAAGAAGCTTGTTGCCAGCATCAAGGTTTTCTAGTAGCGAAGCTTCAACCATGTTTTTAAAATAGTAAACAAAGTCAGTTGGAGCTCAAATTTTAGAGACATAAATTAGAATTCCTAAGATTCATCTTGATATGTTATTCGACACCTTTTTTTTTAAATTTTTCATCTGGGAGAAATTAATTTTTGAAAAGAGCTCTGGAAGCTACAGGATTTTTCTGACCAGAGGATGAAGATTGGGCTACACGCCAAAATATAAAACCTTTTGGACTTGAAAATTATTTTTACTGTAAATTGGACATCCTAAGGGTTAATATTCCTCAAATTTTGTACAAATTTTATTTTTTTGGAATTTATTAAAAATATTTGAAGTTGGGACAAAATCATTGGATTTTCTGGAAATTTGGCATAGGGCTCGGGTTTGATTAAAAATGTAGGGGTATTTTCGTAAATAATAAAAATAAGGTATTTTGATGTTATTTAGGGTTGAATCATATTTGGAGAACTAACAGGCGCCATAAAAATTTAAGTTGGTGAATAATCCACAGGTAGTAACTGTTTTACCCAAGTACTTTTATGTGTTTGTAGTATGTTTGTTTTCCATGTATATTTGGGTACGTTTTTGCCAAATATGCATGTTGGGGTTCGAGTCCCTAACTATTGTGTTCCTAGCGGTAGGAGAGGTCCGGGGCTGGCCTTGATTAGCAGCTCTACGGGTTGTTAGGTCTGAGGCTGGCCTGGTGCGAGCGGCTTTACGGGTTGTGATTCCGGTAAATCTGGGGCTTACCTTGGTAAGGCAGCTCGCCGGTGCGTGATGTTTAGTTACTGTATGTTTATGTTTGCATATGTGGTATATTTGGCATTCTATCTGTGATTTATATATCATGGTTGCATGCATACACTATATGTTAGACTTGACTATCACCCAAGAGGGGGGTGAATTGGGTGTCGGATAAAACTTTTTAAAAACTTAGAAAATCTTTTCGCAACTTACTAAAGGAGGTTTGGATGACAGTAATAATTTATAAACCGATAGACAGTCATTCAAAACACATATGCTGAAATGTAAGAGTTTAGGGAAGAGAATATGGAAACAGAGATTTATACTGGTTCGGCCCAATCCTTGACCTACATCCAGTCCCCAAGCTGCAGTTGAGATTTTCCACTATCTCCTTGTTTAACTAGGCACAAGAGAAAAGCCTTTACAACCTCAAAAGTTTAGCCGGGCACTTGTGTAGCCTTTACAATCTCTTTCCGAGATATCCTCTTACGCACTGTAAGAATACAATTACCGACTCTGTACTCAGGATGATCCTTTCGCACTAGGACTCACTCCCCCTTACAAGTTGTAATTGTACACCCACACTCAAAGGTTCCACAACCTTGAGATTTGATCTCTAAACGGATAATCAAATAAGTGTTTAGACTCTCTCACAAAGCAGATGAATAATAATCACTGAAGTATAATACAAATCATTTCACTCTCTATGATAAGCTATGTAAGCATTGAGAACAGAGTGTATGAGCTAAGTGTATATTCATAATGTCGGCATTTCGGCAGTGCACGCTCGTGTCTCTCCTTGAAGTTTGAATGCTTGTTCTTTTATAGCTAACCAATAGTATTCGACCATTAGAGAAATTCTTCAGTTGAGCTTCTTAGAATATGACCGTTGGAGAATGTTACCGTTGGAGCTTCTGATGTAATCATTCACTTTTTGATAATCTAATGTTAATCCTTCCTTTCATCATCTGAAACTTGCTAACAAACACGATTAATGGTATTGAGAAGTATAGCAAGTATAAATCAATTGATAAGAGAGATTTCTGAATTCTCGGAGACGGTGATTTTGAAAATAGTGATGATCTTGCTCGGGCATGACTAATAGTATGCTCGGGCAACCAAGGTGAAAATACGTTATAAGTGGAGATCATCGTTGTATGCTCGGGCAACAATCTAAGCTTGCTCGGGCAAGCTTGTCTTGGTGCGTTTTAAGGAAATGATTTCTATCGCTGATGCTCGAGTAAGACAGGCTTCATGCTCGGGTAACATTCGTCAACGTCGCTAGTGCTCGAGCATCCTTGATATGCTACTTGGGCATGGTGGAGGCAGAGAGGAAAAGATGAAGGTTTAACGACGCTGCTCGAGTAGGCTTTTCCCTTTGCTCGAGCATGGCTCTCCATCTTGTAGTTTCTTTGTTTAGTACGATGGTGCTCGGGCATATTGAATTCCCTGCTTGAGCAAGACTCTAATTTGCGCATTATGCTATTGTTCTGATGATGCTCAGGCAAGCCAACTATCGTGCTCAAGCATGACTATTGAACTTGGAGGATTTTGCTTTTAGCCCAATGTTGCTCGAGCATACCAAATGCTCTGCTCAAGCATGACCCACCAATTTTGCACTTCTTCACTTTGAGCTCGATGATGCTCGGGCATTCTTTTTCCTCTGCTCGAGCATGGTGCTCGAGCATGCCTTTCACTCTGCTCGGGCATGACTCTCCAACTTGCAATTTTTGTTCTGAGCCCGATGATGGTCGGGCACCGAGAGTGCCTTGGTCGAGCAAGCTTCTCTTATCAAGAGTGAATAAGCATAATACTCTTTAGTACAAAGCTCAACTTCCAGACTTTCAGGAAACAAGAATATTGACAGCGGAATCGTCAATTTCCTATGAGCTTTAAGTCTTCGATATAACTTCAATTTTGGAAAACCAACCATTCATAAAGCTCTTCAAGTCTTCTTTCCAATGCAAGAAGAATCAGCTCCACACTCGTTCTATTTCGTTCATTATCATCAGATGAATGGAGGTTGTTTTTTACCAACGTTTTTTGCAACATTCTGAACTGACCGTCCATTTTTGAGGGCCATATCTCCCTGATCTGAACTCCGTTTTGGTTGGTTAAACTCTTTATGGAAATCCCTTTGATTATCCTTTCATTTTCCACCGATTTCGGCTCAATTGGATTTGTAGTGTTTGAGATACACTCAAATTACCGAAGCTTGGTCTGCTGTGTGACGGTGATTTCACTGTCATCTTCTAAAATTATTAGATCTATCATATGACCTCCTTTAGGCTTTAATCTTATTTCAAAATGACTCATTAGAAGTCTAGTTTCGAATAAAATTGGTTTCACTTCAATCGGAATTCTGGCTTGAGAGATATTGTCGAAATACCAGAGGTCGCCAGAAACAGAGCTTAACAGAGTAGCTGAAACACAACCTTACTCGAGCAAGGAATTTGCTCTGCTCGAGCACCATGCTCGAGCATGACATTTTTCTGCTCGAGCAAGAGTGGATTTTTGCAAAAATAAGGGCTGGAAGGGTACCTTGCTCGAGCATGAAATTGGTGTGCTCGAGCATGACTTCAGGAATGCAATTGTAGCTTATTTTAACCTCGGTTTGAGCCATTCCAACTTCCATTTGATCGTGGAGACTTCTAGAATCAATCTAAAAATTTGTATAATTATTTTCTCATTCCATTTAACAAGTTCTTCTTTCTTTCTTCTTCTCTTGATCATTCTCCATAATTTAACTCTTTCTTTCTTCTCTTCTCTTCATCATTCTTCATAATTTAATTTCAACTAATCATTCTTTGTGAGTTCTTCCTTCTTCAATATTTCCTCTTCTTCTTGATTATTCCCAAAATACTTTGATAACTTCTTGCTTCCTCGACACTTTCTGTAATTTCTTCTTTCTGTAATCTTTTATCTCCTTCTTGATTAATCTCTATAATTCTTCTTGAACTAATCTACATTAAATTCATAGTAGTTAGTCAATGTAGGAGATAAATATATTATACAATCTTTTTGCTCTTAATAATGACATCTATATAAGACATCATCAAAACTAATCATATCTAACATTCTCCCCCTTTTTGATGATGGAAAATACTCTAAGAAAAATATGTATAAATATGAAAATATATATTAGGCCCAACATATTTTTCTTCCCTTTCTCTCCCCCTTATTTGTCATTAGCAAAAAGATTGAAGTAAAGAAGAAATACATGTGGAGAGGCAAATATGAAAACAAGTTAGAAATGACTTGTCTCTTCTTAACCATATGTCAAGAAAACAATTTTCTCTCCTCATTTTTGAAAGCCTTTTGATATTGAATGTGAAGCAATTTGGAATGTTTTTATGAAAACAAATTTGAAGAGATTTTTAAGAAATCTGTCACAATTAAAACATATTGATACCAAACATATGCAAAATATTCACTGAATATAAAAAGATAAAATTTAGAAATGCTCATGTAGATTCCGCAAATTGATGAATGCTCAATGAAGTCCATTTGCTTGCTTTCTTGTTGTATGAGATCCTCTTAAGTGTGCTCAGTAGAAGGATCATGAATATTTGAAGCGAATAGAACGAGAGTACTGGCTTCTTGAACGCTTTCTCATATGAATGAATATAGTCAGTACCCAGCTTCCATCCTTTGCCTTTACTTCATAGAGCTCTTCTGTAGAGCATATCTCAACTTCAATGATAGACCGTGATCGAAAGCATTATTCCTCAATGATAGTTTCTCCATTTAAAAAAATATCTTCGCACAAAATGAAATCTCCTGCTACAAATTGAAAACCTTTCTTTACAAAAGATATTTGTTAGTGCATATCAAATGTAATTCCGTAGTAATACCTTTACTGTGGCATTACATGGTATCTTAGCCACTAATTTTACTCATTGCCTTACGGCCTATGCAACCAGCTATCAAAATATTCCTTTCTATATGATATTTTCAAATAAATATGATGAAAGGAAAATATAAGACATTTTTCAAATATGAAATTAACTCATCATCAAAACTAATAAAAGATAATGAATGTAGATGAGAATGTTTAAAGAGATTTTCTTCAAATAAAGGAGATGAGCTTTTGATATAGAAAACATAGGTGAAGGTGAAGCTCCCCCTTAATGAATGCATGACTAAAAAATATGAAGCTCCTTTTAATGATACTAAATAATAATGTGATACCAAATGTCATGAGGTTTTGAGTTATCCCAGCTCTAGAGGACACAACATGGTATCTCTAAATTAAGAACTTTCGAGTTCACATGGGTGGACTTGAAATTGGTATGAAGAAATCACTTATGCTTTTTATGATGATAAAAGAGTTTAAAGCATAAGGATCATTTTAGAAATAGGTTTGCTCGGCTAAGATTCATTAAATAAGATTTCAATGAATAAAAGAAAGTTAGCCTGAAGAGTGATGCGAGAGTAGAGAAGTGATTGAACTGATATATAATGTGCATATTATTTCGAGATACAATACCTCACTCAATTATTACTTGAGTCATAATCATCTGTAATCCATAGATGCATCACTGGCTAGCCACTATCTGATGATGTGATCAATACTGAAGATTTCCCAGATTTGATGCATATGGATGAGTTTCTGTGAAGTTTTGGTTGATCAATGCACAATGTTACGTTGCATAATCTTGTCATCCACCGAAGTAACGAACTTCAATATTGTTTGTGGTAAGCTCATTGTAGGATTGTTGAAGTTCCTTTCGCACATAGCTCGAGTGGTTACTCATGTAATGTCCACGACTCTGTAGCTATCACTTGTAGTTCACATGAGAGGACCTTACAAACTTATCTTCCTCTGTTTATCCCTGTTTCCCAATGCAAGAACAAAGGATCCTACAAAACAAATATATGCTTTTTGGTACCCGATGTTTCTTGGGTCCACACAAGATTATACATGACAACTCTTATGCTCTTATAATTTAACCATATGATATTTGAGCAAAGAATAGAAAAATCAGAGATCAAATCCCAATCAAATAAATTCAAAATAGTGAATCATAAAGGCTAACAACTAAATAATACCTAGAATGTTATTTCTCAATGACAATTTGGAATTACTCTTTAAGTAGAAAAGATGCCATTGATAAAATGTATGTAAGTTTGATCAAAGAACATATAAAATCTTATCCCTAAAGATAAGCATTTATCAACTCACAGTTCATGAATGAGATCCGATTTTTCAAGAATGATAATGAAATATGTAAATAGTTTCAAATCTCAAATGTTCTTTCAAACATTGATGATGTATTAAAAAATTGTGTGAAATATTCATTTTTGAAATATGTTTAAAATTGATGCTCACTCTAAACATGGTGGAAGTCAATATATCAGAATGCTTCAGTTATGTCAAACATTGAAGTTATCATGCAAAAGAATTTTCCCAAAAGCAAAGATAATAAGGATAAGGCATTAGCAATACATGCTTAGCACAATAGAGATACATATGCATAATGACTTTGCTATGATCAAGATATAATATTGCCTCTTAGAATTGTATCTAGAAATATATGAATGTCAAGGCAAGAATTTGAATAGATGACTATAGTTACTCAGAATTGGATGAAGACAAATGTTGATGTATTTGAGTAACAAAGTGGATACTAGAATTCATGGATGATGAATCACAAACTCATTAGTCCAAATGACTATAGTTCCATGATATTATCCTAGTAAGCTATTCCATATAATGGTCAATGCATTAATATTCAATGCACTGATGAACATTCATAAAGCTTGGAATAACTCACAGTCAACTAAGAATTTATGCTTTAAGCATAACAGTTTCACAAATTGAATTCTTTTCTAGAGATACGCTTGAAACTCATATAGATGATCAACTCGTTAGACGTGAGATCCAACTAGTTAGAGAATGAAACAAAGAATTTCAAGCAACAAATTGAATTCCAAATATCAATATGTGAAATGTAGCGAAAACTCAATTGGACAAATTTGAAGCATATCTGAAATTCAATATTCAAAAAGTTGACTCCTGATTTTGAAATTCCATTTAAATTCAATCAAAGCATGAATATTTTTCAAAAAAAAAACATTTGTATGCATTTTTACCAAACAGAGTGAATTGAAATTCAAAACAAATTTTAGAATTGTGCATTTTAACAAATAAACTCATAAAGTTTTGCACAATTTCATTTACGGTCCACTTAGCAATCTGGAAGACACTTTGAAAAACATAAATGATTGATTGCTAATGGAATGCAATGATGGACAAGTATTCATTACCCAAAAATGTATATATAATCACAGTATGGGGTAAGAATTAGATATCACCGTAATTCCTCTTGTCCTTATAGTATCTTGCTTGGTTGAGATGGATTGATGTAGATAACACCTTTTTCGACATCCATCATCAACATCAACCATTGCTTCTTTGGCTTCCTCAAGAGTCGAATTGTTTCTCTATATAGTTGCATTCTTGAGAAGCTTTTTCTTTGATCCTACAAAGATATATATATAAACATTTTTCTCCCATGGTATTCAACCGTGCTTGGATCCATTATTTGTTAAACTTGTAGGAATCATAACAGAATTCATATGCTCTTATGAGAATAATCAAATCAGAACAATTAAGCATTGGTGCATTTTAAGGAAATGATTTCTATCGCTGATGCTCGAGTAAGACAGGCTTCATGCTCGGGCAACATTCGTCAATGTCGCTAGTGCTCGGGCATCCTTGATATGCTGCTTGGGCATGGTGGAGGCAGAAAGGAAAAGATGAAGGTTTAACGACGCTGCTCGAGTAGGCTTTTCCCTTTGCTCGAGCATGGCTCTCCATCTTGTAGTTTCTTTGTTTAGTACGATGGTGCTCGGGCATATTGAATTCCCTGCTTGAGCAAGACTCTAATTTGCGCATTATGCTATTGTTCTGATGATGCTCAGGCAAGCCAACTATCGTGCTCAAGCATGACTATTGAACTTGGAGGATTTTGCTTTTAGCCCGATGTTGCTCGAGCATACCAAATGCTCTGCTCGAGCATGACCCACCAATTTTTCACTACTTCGCTTTGAGCTCGATGATGCTCGGGCATTCTTTTTCCTCTGCTCAAGCATGGTGCTCGAGCATGCCTTTCACTCTGCTCGGGCATGACTCTCCAACTTGCAATTTTTGTTCTGAGCCCGATGATGGTCGGGCACCGAGAGTGCCTTGCTCGAGCAAGCTTCTCTTATCAAGAGTGAATAAGCATAATACTCTTTAGTACAAAGCTCAACTTCCAGAATTTCAGGAAACAAGAATATTAACAGCGGAATCGTCAATTTCCTATGAGCTTTAAGTCTTCGATATAACTTCAGTTTTGGAAAACCAACCATTCATAAAGCTCTTCAAGTCTTCTTTCCAATGCAAGAAGAATCAGCTCCACACTCGTTCTATTTCGTTCATTATCATCAGATGAATGGAAGTTGTTTTTTAACAACGTTTTTTGCAACATTCTGAACTGACCATCCACTTTCGAGGGACATATCTCCCTGGTCTGAACTCCATTTTGGTTGGTTAAACTCTTTATGGAAATCCCTTTGAGTCTACTTTCATATGCCACCGATTTCGGCTCAATTGAATTTGTAATGTGTGAGATACACTCAAATTACCGAAGCTTGGTCTGCTGTGTGACAGTGATTTCAGTGTCATCTTCTAAAATTAGTATCTCTCTCATATGACCTCATTTAGGATTGAATCTTATTTCAAATTGACGCATTGGAAGTATAGTTTCCAACAAAATTGGTTTCACTTCAATCGGAACTCTGGTTTGAGAGATATTGTCAAAATACCAGAGGTCACCAGAAACAAAGCTGAACGGAGTAGCTGAAACACGACCTTGCTCGAGCAAGGAATTTGCTCTGCTCGAGCATGACATTTTTCCGCTTGAGCAAGAACGGATTTTTGCGAAAATAAGGGCTGGAAGGGTACCTTGCTCGAGCATGAAATTGGTGTGCTCGAGCATGACTTCAGGAATGCAATTGTAGCTTATTTTAACCCCAACTTGAGCCATTTCAACTTCCATTTGATCGTGGAGACTTCTAGAATCAATCTAAAAATTTGTATAATGTTTTCTCATTCCATTTAACAAGTTCTTCTTTCTTTCTTCTTCTCTTGATCATTCTCCATAATTTAACTCTTTCTTTCTTCTCTTCTTCTTCTCTTCTCTTCTCTTCATCATTCTTCATAATTTAATTTAAACTAATCATTCTTTATGAGTTCTTCCTTCTTCAATATTTCCTCTTCTTCTTGATTATTCCCAAAATACTTTGATAACTTCTTGCTTCCTTGACACTTTCTGTAATTTCTTCTTTCTGTAATTTTTTTATCTCCTTCTTGATTAATCTCTATAATTCTTCTTGAACTAATCTACATTAAATACATAGTAGTTAGTCAATGTAGGAGATAAATATATTATACAATCTTTTTGCTCTTAATAATGACATCTATATAAGACATCATCAAAACTAATCATATCTAACACTATACACATGAGTATTGACAGTTACTCTGGGGTTCATATTCGAACTCCTGAAACTTCTGTAGACACAGGAGGATGCACCCGAGATAGAAGAACCTTTTTGGAAAGGTAGGGTATATCGGTGCAGATTGAAGAATAGGGAATGCCCAATAATATTTTTTACTTATATTTGGGTAATTGTATCTATATTTTTGGTATTTTATTTTTGGATAACTGTACCCTTAACCCTTCAGGGACTTTTACTTTTTTGTTTATTGTGCTTTTACCAGTACAATAGGTAGCCCAAACCGGTATAATGCTCTGTTGCACTCACTCTTATATAAGTAAAATGGAACTGATCATAAAGGAAAGGTAACAGATAAAAGGAATCACTTTAACGTGCCACCCGAAAGGGTGAGGCCAGTAGTGGTGTAACAGTTTTGGTATCAGAGCACTGTTTGGACAGAAGGTTATCAGTTAAGAGTACTAACATAATTTTGATTGGAGTAAGAGGGAGATGGAACTTGATCCAAGATATATGCAAGTATTGAAGGTGGAATATCACCTAAAGGGGGGTGAATAGGTGATTATAAATTTCTTTCGTTAACAGGTCAAGAACTTCTAAAATTAGAGATAGAGAGAAGAGATAAAACAACACAAGTATTATCCTGATTCAGTCCAACTCTTCGACCAACATATAGTCCCCAGAACACCTGAGATTTCCACTATCTTTCAAATCAAAGACAATTACAATTACACACTGTACTCGGATGATCCTCTCACTAGGACTCACTCCCCCTTACAAGTTGTAATCGTACACCCACACTTAAAGTTCCTAAACCTTAAGATTTTACAAAACAATAATCAAAGCAAGTGTTTAGAAACTCCTCACAAGTAGATAAAAGATAAACACTGAAGTACACAAAGATATCCGAAGATATTAATGAAACAGTAGTAGTTGTAATAAATTCTAATTGAATGCTCAGCGTTTCAGTAGTTGGAAAATTCAATGCTTCTAGTATTTATAGATCGTAGCATTTATGACCGTTGAGAAGCTTGAACAAATATCCGTTGTGATTCTCGTATATAGCCGTTAGAGAGTAGAGAAGCAAAATCATCAATGTCTTCCAATATTCTTTCATTCTTTTATTCTTTTGATTGTGACCATTGTAAGCACAGCAAAGAGAATGAAATAATCCTAACATCTTTTTTGTTGCTCAGAGGATGTCTGTTGGTTGAGTGTTTCAAACAAGCAAGTGCATTAAATGCGTTCTGACACGTCGGTTTGCTTTATTTGAAACACAAAACTAAACAACAATTTGATCATCTATAACTTAATAACATATTGGTTAAATGAAGTTAAAAACAGTAGTAATAGATTATATAAGGAATCCAAAACATTCTTAAAGGATTTTAAATTAATTCGACGAATAGAGCTGATCGAACCATATTTTTATATGATTTTTCATGATTAAATTGGGATTCTTAATGCATTTTCTGGGATATTATTGCATGATTAAGCATTAATTTGAGTTAGGGACATTTTTATTGAATTAAGTGAAATTAGGGGCAAAATGATCATAATTTATTAATTATTCATGCAAATGATTCTTGAACTTTTGATGCTACATTATGTTTAATCTTGCATTGTAGGTGTTTAAGAAGAAAATGAAGATTTTTAGGGTCAGAATCAATGTTTTGAAGAGTGGGGAAAATTACAAGAAAGGCCCAACAATTTCTGAAAATTAGAAATCAATGAAGAAAAGGGTCAGAGACAAATTACAGAAAATGACCCAGTTGTTTTGGGAAATCTCATTTCTGCCCCAAAAAGATTTTGAAAATTCTCACTTTAGTCCCTCCGAAAACGTTTCAATCTTTGCATTTAAGTCCCTGGTCAAAACTCTGCGTTTTGACCAAGGAAATTAGGTTTGGCAGAACCCGACATTCACCAGGGACCTGAGACGCAGCTGGGGGAAAATTTGGAAAACCAGAGACCAGAGAACGTGAGCTAAAAAAAAACGAGACCTTCTTCTTCCCACACACAGCCGGAAACCTTCGAGCCAGAGACCATCATCCTTCTTCCTTCTCGACGTCCGTTCCCTCGTCGCCGGCGACCATCGCCATCATCTCCATCATCGCCGGCGACGATCGTTCTTCCATCACCGTATCTCCTCTCTCAACGATCTAAAACAGAGCAGCACTGAGAGAGACCTTCGGCTACACCTTCCACCGTCGCACCTACCTCCGCCGTGCTCCGCCACCAGCGTCGAATTCCTCCACCACTCTCCTTCTTCTTGGCAGCTGCGTTACTGTTCTTTGATTTTCTAAATATGGCTGGAATATTAATTCTGTTTGGAGGAGTTCTTTTAATGGCTACTAGTGGCTGATTCGTTTTGCTCTTGGGATTGGGAAAGATGGACTTGAGTTTCAAAGCTTCAAAGGGGAGTTTATTTTGTTCAATCTATTTTCTCTAATTATATTTGGATTTTCTAGTTTTAGGAATGTTGGTTTGTGTTGTTGAGACTTAGTTTACCCGTTTGGATAACTTTGTGGATTGAACCTTTGTGATTGGATTGAATTTTGTGGCTTGTTGGATTTATATATATGTATTTCCTTATTGATTCAATGAAATTGTGTTGTCTACGTGGTATTATTAGATAATATGATTGAATTGGATTAATTGAGTGGCGTGGTATCGCATTCATATGAAGAGGAACAAAGTTGCATTAATTTAATCCTAATCACACACTAAGTGGTTTTAAACAATATCTCAAGAGATAGTAGTTAGCTACGGTAGTAGGAGCTACTATTAATTGGGAATATTGGACTCAAGTGGTATCTTGGGGTTTTTCATCTAGACTTAGTGAAAATGTACTCCTATATTTAGTTGAACTATGATAGTCACTATTCCATTTCCAAGAGCATTCATACTCATTTTCATACTCCATTCCATTTTATAAAAAAATACCAAAAATAATAGCTAGGATTTAATTAAATTGCATTCCTATTTTAGTTTGTTAATTTGAAAAGCCAAAACCTATTTTTCCCCTTGTTTTTTAATTGCATTTGCATGGCATTTAGATTATCTAGGAATCAATAAAAGGCTCCTCGAGAGAGAGAATGATCCTAGGTTTGCCTATACGCAATCCTTGGTTATTTTTGATTGTGGACCTCAAGGCTAAAGACAAAAAGGCCCTCATCAAGAGCAGAATTGGCTCGAGTCAAGTCATCAATTAACGCACAGAAAATATTTGAATTTCTTTTTTGACTCGAGGTAGACCAGAGCTTGGCTCAAGTCAAGGCTTAGGCTCAAGTCAGCCAAAAGTGTGGCTCGAATCAAGTCATTGATTAACGCTCAGAGAATATCTGAAACTCCTTTCTGACTCGAGGCAGACTAGACATTGGCTCGAGTCAAGGCTTAGGCTCGAGTTAGTCAAAAGTGTGGCTCGAGTCAAGACATTGAATAGTTCAATTAATTGTCACATTTAACTCGAGGCAAAGTTTATCTTGGCTTGAGTCAGCCTCTAGACTCGAGGTAGCCAAATAGGGTCGAGTCAACGGTGAAGAACAGACGTTTGGAATTTCAGAAACAATATCTTGGCTCGAGTCACTGAGTGTTGGCTCGAGTCAAATGCCATTTTTGAAAGTAACGGTCAGTATTCTAGACTCAAGTTAAGATACCTGGCTCGAGTCAATTGAGAGAGATCAAATGACATTTTCAAATTTTTAAGAACTTGGCTCGAGTCAAAGAATAAGTTGGCTCGAGTCAAGGCCTAGACTCGAGTCACCGTTTTGGTTGGCTCGAGTCAAAATGGCAATTTTGCAATAAACGATAGCGAATTGACTCGAGTCACAGACTATTGGCTCGAGCCAATCTGACAGTAAAAAATTTAACTGATAAGCTTCACATATTCGACTGAATTAAGCTATTTTGGATTTGTCTCATGTATCAAAAATTCTATCTAAAGTTTATTATTATCAAAACACATATTGAGAACTAACAAGTATATCAGAGGAGAAGGAGACATGAGCCGAGGGTACTACGGAGAGCCAGATATCACGTAGATCCCCCGTACCTACACCTCTGGTGATACCAACCCCAGAACCAGACTTTCTATTCCTACCCCCACTTGCACTCGTACCCGATTTTTCACCAATTCCTGAACAAATACCAGACGTTGCACCTTTTATACCGATACCCCCTCTAGAACCCGAAATAAACATGGAGGTTGTACCTAATGTTGTACCTGAGCCTGATGTAGCTATACCTAACTTCCCAATACTAGCTTTTCCTCTGGTTCCTGATATACCATTGGTACCAAAAATACCTAATGTGCTCGAATCGATATTCATACCCGAACCAATGCACATGCCCATAATTGAGCCTGAATATGTTCATATTTTCGTACCACCCCTCGCTGTAGTGCCTCCCGTACCCGAGGCAATAGAAGAAGAGGTAAATAAAAATGAAATGGGAGTGGTAGAGGATGGTAATGGATCAATACATTTGTCAGTGGGAGACGTAGACCAGCCTACGGTGTTACCTTAGAATCCTGCCCAGTTAGCAAACAATGAGGTCAAGTCTAATAACACAGAAGTTCCACCTTACACTTTCCTTACCGAGATTGATGAGGGTTTGTTGGGCATTGCAAGTATACAATATCAGGTAGCTTGTGTTGAGAAACCAACTCCGAAAAGATAGTATCGTCGATATATGAGAAGGATGCAGATGTCGTATAATGACAAATTGCTTAATAGGATGGACTACCCCTTGGAGCAATGGAAGAGTGTCTTACTCTACTTCTTCCCACGAACTCTTGCGTGGGTTCACCATCTTAATAGGTTCATGGAGCGAGAGGGCTATTTTGAGTATGATTTTAAAGACTTTATTACTTACATATCGACTCGCACCTTTCCCTATTTGTGAACCCTGTCAACGATAGGATGTTAACACAAAAAGGAACTGATGTAAGATAGGGGTAGAATAGAATAGGAATGGTGGTATGCATATGATGTAGATATGGATGTAATTTTGATCAGTGTAAGATGAAACTAATCGTGCGTGTTGCTGTAATCTGACTATAATGCTTATGATTGTAAAATATTGACTCATATATCAGACTGTGTAAAGTATCAAGTGAATATAAATATGAGTGTGGTTATGTAAATTTTGATGTTCATGATCATTTACTTGTTATATTGTAGAAAGCAATATAAAATGTCTGGACGATGAACTAGAACATGAAGAGAACCACAACCAGATCAAGTTGCTCCATAATCTAATCTAACAGAACGAATGATGAAAATACTACAGGAGTAAGGGAATATGATGCAACAAATAAGAGCAGAAATTAATGAACTAAGAGCCCGGCAAGACAGAAATGAAACAGATAATGATGATGCAAATAATGACGAGCAGGAGGAGATGCCCAAGGAGCCACAAGAACACAGGGATGTAAGAACTTCTTTGTATTGGGTTTCAAAATTCTGCAAGTAGAACCCTCCTGTTTTCCGAGGGTGATTTGACATGGCAGAATAATGGATCTTAAGACTTGAAAAGATTTTTCAGGTGCTCGGCTGCTCGGATGAAAGAAAAGCTTAGTTAGCCATATACAAGCTCGAGGGAGACGCTGACAGGTGGTGGAGAAATACAAAGACCACCTTACGTACTCAGAATATCCAAGTGACATGGGAACTATTTCTTGAAAAGTTCAATGAGCAGTAACAGCCACCCTCCATCCAGATTGCCAAAGAATATGAATTTCTTATGATCAGACAGGGTGACAACGATCCATCAGAAGTGTATTATGCCAGATTCACTCGCCTGTCTCGTTATTCTGCCTATCATAAAAATCCTGGCACAGAAAGTAGTTTGGTGGATGTTCTTATTCGAGGATTAGAATATGAAATCAAAGAAAAGCTGATTGCACGACAGTTCCATACACTGCATCATGCAGTTGAAGAATGTAGAATTGTTGAAAGAAATCTTAGAGATCTGCATGCTCTTAAGAACATATCTAGCTGCGGTGAGTCTAGCCGTGGAGATTCATTTAAATGAAAAAGGACAGGAATGAGCAGACGTGGCAACAACAAGAAATCTTATTGACCGAATCAACAAAATTTTCACAAATCTGCCGAGCCACAAAAATGCAATAAATGTGGAAAGAATCACCCTGGTACAAATTGTGCTGGATAGGTCATTTGTTTCAATTGTCAGGAACCTTGACACTTTAGTCGGGATTGTCCACAATAGAAAGAAAAAAGGAGACCCCAGAACCAGGGTAGAGTCTTTGCAATGACCAAGAAAGAGGCGCAGAGATCCCCCGAGATGATACAGGTGCTAGCCATTCATTTATTGCGTGTGATTGTGTGACACGTCTAAAATTTATATGCATAAATTTCCTTATGACTTGAATGTGTCTACACCCTTAGTGGATAAAACCAGAACTACTGATGTATGCTTAAATTGTGTTGTAACTGTGAATGATCGTGAAATGACTATCGATTTGATTTGTTTACCATTACGTGAGATCAACGTAATACTGGGAATGAATTGGTTGATGGCCAATAATGTAATTATGGATTTTGGAAGTAAGATAATTGCATACCGAGAATCATCAAGAAACAATGATGAAGAAATCATACTTAACTTCCTTTCGGCCACCAAAGCATAGAAATGCATTATGCAAGGTTGCCAAGGGTATGTGGTATTTCTCTCAGTACAAGCAGAGGCAGAACTCTCACCAGATAAGATACTGGTTGTGAAGGAATTCCTTGAAGTCTTCCCGGATGACATCAGAGGATTACCTCCTAAGAGGGAAGTTGAATTTGCTATTGAGCTTATGCCTGGCACTGGACCAATATCGAAAGTACCCTACAAGATGGCACCCAATGAAATGGCAGAATTAAAGAAGCAACCTGAAGAATTACTTGAAAAAGGCTTTATTAGACCTAGTGTTTCGCCTTGGGGAGCTCCAATACTCTTTGTGAAAAAGAAATATGGGAGCTTACGACTCTGTATTGATTACAGGGAGCTGAACAAGGTGACAATTAAGAATAAATACTCTCTCCCCAAAATTGATGATCTACTGGATCAATTATATGGTTCCTGTGTATTCTCACAGATTGATCTACAATCCGGATATCATCAGTTGCAAGTAAAAGCTGAGGATATTCCGAATACTACTTTTAAGACCAATTATGGACACTATGAATTTCTGGTGATGCCCTTTGGATTAACAAATGCTCTTGTTGTATTCATGGATTATATGAATCGCGTGTTCCGACCTTACCTAGATCAGTTTGTGGTGGTATTTATTGATAATATACTAATTTACTCTAAGAATGAGACAAAGCATGAACACCATCTGCGACTTGCATTGAATATCTTAAGGGAAAAGAAACTCTATGCTAAATTTAGCAAATGTGAATTCTGGCTTTTAGAAGTTAAATTTTTGGGTCATGTGATCTTGAAAGATGGGGTTGCAGTTGACCCAAGACTACCCAGCCATCTTCCAAAAATGTCCAAAATTAGGTGCCCTAATTTCAGCCACTTAATTAATTAGAAGAAAAGCTCATTCCAAAGGTTTAATCCGAAAAATTCAAGATAATGGATTGTATCATTATTGTGAAATTTATCTTGAATTCAAAAATTCAAGATAATAGATCATATCCATATCTTTAAATATTTCTTGAATTAATAATTCAAGATAATAGATCGCATCCATATTTTTAATCATATCTTGAATTAATAATTCAAGATAATGGATCACATCCATATATTTAAATATTTCTTGAATTAATAATTCAAGATAATGGATCACATCCATAGCTTTAAATATTTCTTTAATTAATAATTCAAGATAATGGATCACATTCATTTCTTTAATCATTTCTTGAATTAATAATTCAAGATGATCACATCCATATCTTTAATCATTTATTTATCCAATCTTTATTGGACAATTATTTATATACATATATATATATAAATATTTTAGATAATTCAAAATTATCTTTTACAACCTAATCTATTGAATTTAAAATTCAAATTTAAATCTCCAAATTACAATTCGACTTAAAAATTCAAATTGGGCTAAGACCTTGTTTGGTCTTGTAACATATTTGGGTCTATTAGTGAAGAAATTAATTTCCCACTAAGGAACCATATATGGTGCCATTTTTTGTGTATTGAGCTTAGAGTCTCAGTCCAACCCAAATACATCTATTATCTCGAGAAAGCCCAACGACAATTATTGGTCCAAGTTTGCTAATTTTAAGCAATCAAGAATAACATTTGTGTGTGACCCATTAGGCCCAATTAATCACTGACATAAATAACATTGGACCAATCAAACTCCTTTAATGGGCCCAAGTTATCTAATAACCATATAAGACACTACCAATGCTCTGTAGCCCTAAAATTAGTTGAGTTGATCAAGTGATCTATCTTTTCCAATTTGGATACTATGCCGGTATCATCGCTCACATCGTCATTCACATTTACTCGAGAGCAAAGATAGAGTATCATTCTCTTGGTTGACTAAATTTAACTTTTCGCAGAATTAGGAATCTTCTTCTATTGACTTTAAGATGGATCATGAATTTTCATGATCGCTTACTGTGCACAGATTCTCGAGTCAACTAAAAGTCATCTAAGCCCTACCGGTCCTATGAATGACTAATCCCTTGTAGGGGAGTGTGAGTCCTTTTTAACATGTCCATCTATACTCATACATTCGAGTCATACCCAAGAGTACACTGTTTTCCCCATTCTTAGATGGATAGAGTTGTATAATCAAAGTATGACCCTAGTACACAGTGCTCGATAACATCTTCAAGTCTAGGACGATCTGCACTACCAAACATTGAGAGACTTTTATATTCAATGATACTTTCTTCAAATCTTTGTAGAGTCTCTCATCGGGTCAGTTTGGTGCTATATGTTCTCCAACTGATCTACCCACGACATCAGCTAAGGCATCACATGCCTGTATTCCATGAGGTCCCTACCTTGTATCTCTATACAAGTAGATAATTTCATACTAGTCTTACTGAGATCATCAATACATTTTCTTAATGATTCAAGACTAGGAACAAGTTTCATGCAATAGATATTTAGTGTTCTCGAATCCTCATGATTATGATCCCTATCATAGATCCCTTATTCTATTCCTAAGGTTTTTATCTTTCTTTCTTTTTTTTTTGATAATCTAAGGTTTTTATCTTTAAACGCATATTTACTTTACATAAAATTGAGACATAAATAGGATAAAGCTAAAAGATGCTCAATTTTATTAATCATGAAATACTAAATAGAAAAAGTTGTTCCTCTGTCAAATTAGATTGTCTCTAGGACACCTATTTACTAACATGATGCATGTTATTTAGACTTTAATATTGACAACATTTATGTGTTAAATTAAAATTTTAACTGTTGTAATTTAGTAATTATACTTCTTTTTAAAAAAATTGAAGGTAAAATAGTTAACATTTAGCAAAATGGTTTCCGGCTCAGTAGGGTAGGCCCTGGCGGTACGCTCATGGAATATCAAATTTAAATTTAAGTCATGATAATTTAAAACTATAATAGAAAATATGTAACAACATATAATTTAAATCTTCCTCATGATAATTTTAAAAAAGAAATGTTTTAGAAAACATCAAATTGAACGGCTCAAAATTTCAAATTTAAATTTAAAAGTTAAGATGAGTAGTGAAAGAAAAGAAGGGGAAAATGTTGATAAGAATAGATAAGGAAAGCTATAATAACTGAGCACACACACAAAAAAAAAAAAAAAACTTTATTTGTCTATGAGGTATGTTTGTCCTTTTATTTTTATTTTTGTTAATTAAATATGGATAATAAATTTAATTCTGTCATTCTTGTGGTACCCTAAATTTCACTACTTGGCCCATGAGTTTGATTCAGACTTTGTTACATGTTGTGTTTGGTTTGAGGGGAGGAGAGGGGAGTTTCCCTCCCTCATTGATGTGAAAAGTCAGATATAACTATGATGTGAAATGTTTGTGCAGGAAATGATATGGAAAGTTATGTAATTTATGGGTGTATCTGACTTTTCACACCAATAAGAGGGAAACTCCTCTCCCCTTAAACGAAACACACTCCTAGTCTTCGTGGGCAGCTTGTCTCCTTTTCTATTTATATCCACCGGCATTCGCTACTTAAAAATTGTGGCATTTTCATCAATTAAGAGCCACTAACACATTGACCAAGAAAGTGATTGCACTGACCACACAATGAATATAATAACCCAACAAATTTATTTCAATCCTTTAAAAAAATTAATTTTATTTTTAAAAAAAATGATTTGTTAATCCTTATTGGCTTCCCTTAATTATAACTTTTAGTTCCTATACTCATAATAATTTGAATACGAAGAATACTCCCTCTTATCCTTTTTATAAGAGTTCAAAAATTAAATTGTTTTCATCCCTTTTATAATAACCCAACAAGAGTTGTCTCAATATTTAATATATTTTTCCCATTTGTGCCCCTCATTAACTAATATACTCCTTCTGGTCCTAATTATAGGACATATTTAACCAATTTTAAGGACATTAAGAAGAGGAGTTGAATTAGTTAATTTTACTTATTCTCCTAAAATACTCTTATATAAATTTTAAAAAACATAAGTAAAAGTGAATAAATGGCCCTTGTCACATACCTCTCCAATTTAGAATTTTCCTTTCCATATGCTTTCTAATTGAAATAATGGTCTTGCTATATATACATATATGTGTATACATATTGATCCACACACACACACACAGATATACATATATGTACACACACAGAGATATATATATATGTGTGTGTGTGTGTGTGTGTCACACACACATATATACACAAACACGTATATATAGACACACACACACACATACATATACTTACATACATACATACATACATACACACACACACACACACACACATATGTGTGGGTGTGTGTCTATAAATATTTGGGTGTAGATACACACATATATACATACATATATACACAGACACACCAAAACCAACTCATAAATATTGTCCTATAATTAGGACCGGATATAGGGTTGATGATGCTTATGTTCATTAATTATAGGGTTGATGATGCTTATGTTTTCTCTATTTTTCTCTCTTATTTGCCTTTAATAAATAAGGGCCTACTTGAAAAAGTTATTTCAAAACAAACTCATTCTTTTTAACTGCTTTTTTAAAATGAGTAATTCGGTTATCAAGCTCTTATTAAATAGAATCAAAGGGACTATATAAGTTTTCACAAGACAAAAGAGATTTCTTAAAAATAAAATGATAAAATAAAACTTATTTGTGAAATAATTTGGGTTAATTTTCTTTCAATGCCTTAAAGTATTTTTTCTAAGTCAATACTTTATAAAATACTATAGAGTGCTAGATACACCTTCATTTAATAAAATTTTTGAGAAGTTAATGATGAGTTTAAAAGTGCTCCTGGAAATTTATATTTTAAAAGAAAAATTGTAAATTGTATAAAAATATACTTTAGTATTTTAGGCACATATGAAAGATAGTTGAGGGTATTGAATGATCGCCACTTCGAATTATTATGCTCATAAATTTTATTTCATTATTTTATTTTTAAAATATCTGTTTTTATCTTGTGACAATTTATATGTCTCTGTATCACCTTTATTATGAATATAGGGATGAAGAGTTATACTTGAGGAAGTTAACAAGGATTAACAAATCATTTTTATAAAACAATAAAATCAATTTTCTCAAAGGATTGAAATAAATTTGTTGGTTTATTAGATTCATTGTGGGCAAATCCCCCTTGTTGGCCCATGTGTAATTGGCTTTGAATTGGTGAAAACGCCGTCATTTTTAAGCAGCGGATATAAAGAGAAAATGAGACAAGCTGCGCCCAGTCTTCGCTCGCCTCAACCTCGAATCTTAAAAAAACATCAGGAGTCGTTATACAACCGGCGGGTGGAGACTCCGATTCCTTTCACATCGGAGTGATCGATGATGCTTCGCAGCAACGCTCCACGCGCCTCCGCAGCAATCTGTGTTTTGCTGATTTTCCTCATCAACGTCGCTGACTGCGCCGATCAATCCTGGGTAAGTCTTCCATCCCACACAGATTTGCCAGAAAATGCTGCTTCAACGGTCAATTTCTCTTTACCAATTTTCTCCAGTTTCATCGACATTTCTTGACCAGTCTTCTTCATCGCACCTGCAATTATCGCTTTCTATTCTTTCTGTTATTATTATTTAAAAAAAAATTCGCTGATTTTGGAGCACAGAGCAAATGCAGCGGGATATGTATTGCACAGAAGTGCGATAGTAAGACACATCTTCCGCTCTAATTACTACCTGTTCTTGCTGTGTTATTCCATTGGTTGGATATAAATCTCTTTATGTTTTTTTAACATAGGTATTGGAATCAGATACGGGAAATATTGTGGATTGGGTCATACGGGTTGCCCTGGCGAGAAACCATGCGATGACGTCGATGCTTGTTGTATGAAGCATGATGACTGCGTTGGAAAATACGGTATTTCTCCTTGCCATCCTCTTTCTTTTTTTATTTCTTGGAGTCATTTTATCATAATGAAAAAATATATATTAGTAATAGGCGCTGTCCCTAGTTTTGATGTTGAAGAGCTTTTCTAGCCATACAGATAATATCTACCAACATATTTTTGTTTTTGAGTGAAAACTGTAGATATTCAACTAATATGTACAAATGTTACAAGACACTACCATAGAAGTATTAGTGACCAACAGTTGAAGGAGATCACTACCCTTAGTGGTGTGAGTTACAAGTGTGCAAACCGACATGTGAACAATGTCAGAGGACGGAGACTCATTCACGAAAATACATTTATTCCTGCATATCCACCAACACATTATGTATGTGGGGAGACTAATTTCTTCTTTACTGAATGGAGGATAGAGATCTAAGAGTAGTTTATTAGGATGATTTTGGTGTTGAACGTTTGGAATGTGATGGATTCTTTGAGATTTTCTTGAATAATACTTTTAACTTTGTGCGTCTGCAATCTGAATTAACAGACACTGTAGGGTGCAGTGATACTAAATTTCAATATGTAATCATGTAATGAAGATAAATAGATATTTGTATGTCGGATGCTTGAAAGATTTTTGGTGCTTTCTGCTATCAGAAATGTGTTCATTCTCTGACTGCATTATTAGGCTTTTTTTTTTGGTACTCCCTCTAATTCTAAATGTAGGAGTTTGATGACTAACTTATAGAGCTTAAGATTTAGTTATTATTAAAAAATGTGTTTTTTTCCTAAAAGTACTCTTTTAATAATTTGCATTAAAGCTATCTCACTGATGAAAAGGCCCTCTTGATAATTTGAGGAAAAAATTATGAATTTTGAATACAAAGTAAATTTGGGTTTTATATTTATTACCAAAGCAAATTCCTCAACTAGATCCTACATTTAAGACTAGAAGGTTATATTTTTCAGTATATTAAAATGTCATTGATATTTTTATCTAGTTTAGTCATTTATTTTTGCTTGATTGTGCTTTGTTTTATTCAATAAGATGGATACTAAAACAAATATATCCACAATATGCATAACAAAGAATTTCTTTGAAAAGAAAGTTAAACCAGAAAAGGTTATTCCATTAAAAATATCCGCAACCTTGTCATGAAAATTTTCAATAAACCCATAATTCAAAAAGCAGGAAATTAAAAAAAGTTCTGTCGGATGTCCTGTGCATGCAATACATCATGGAGAATCAGTAGATATATGTTTGTGCATGGGATGCTTGAAAGATTATTGGTGCATTTTGCTATCAGAAATGTGTTCTTTTGCTATCTTCACCTTTGGGCCTTTGTGGGGGAAAAGGGTGCTATTTATATCCCTATATATCTTTTGTTGTATTATTTTATCTAGTTTAATCATTTATTGGTGCTCTGCTTTGTTTTAATCTATAAGGCAGATGCTTTCTTGCCACCGAATGGGTACAAACAGATATCAGCCAATGTTGTTTACCACGATATCTCTGATCTTATATCTAGATTTATTTTCTAGCAAGTTTATTTTTCATTAGTTATTGGTGGCAGGAATTTTAGTTTCTTCTGGAACTGCCGCACTTTTTTCGGCTGAAATGTAATGCATTTTACTGATGTACTGATTTTTCTCTTACATACATTTGACTTTCATTAAAAAAAATGTATAAGATGGATACTGAAACAAATATACTTCCTTGAGATGAGGTAGAAGAATCGTTAGCTAGTTAATATGTATACTAATGTGCCACTAGCTTAACGATTTCCCTTCATCATCCTCTATGACTTTCTGGATTATTAGTTGTATAGTTTGAGAAATGCATGGCATGGAAAATTAGTCTCATTTAACTTGTCACAAAATTGCGGACTAATAAGACGTTGTTTACTTGTTTTATAGGTATGGCTCATGTGAAGTGCCATGAGAAATTTAAGAATTGTCTGAGAAAAGTACTGAAATCTGGGAAAGCTGGATTCTCGAAGGAGTGTCCCTATAGTATAGCTGCGCCTACTATGATAAGAGGCATGGATGTGGCCATCACGCTGAGCCAAATGGGTCAAAGCACCATGGATTGGTAACACTAACAGATCTCGAATACCTCATATATGCTCCACTTGCAGCTTCAATGTATCCTGAGAAGGCATTTAATTATTGATTCTATTGAAATTCATTATTTACCACTTGGTCTAACAAATCCTAGGTGCATTTCTTCTCTTTCTGGGATCTTTTCTATTTTAAAATTAGAGACCTCTTGCATAAGCTTCGTTCTGGGTAGCTGAAAGTGGATATTGTTTTCTTTTTCGTGTTTGTGTTATGTGTTGAGAAATGAGGGACGAAGCATTTGGGACAGTCCCCCCCCCCCCCCTACTTGATCTCTTATTTACGGAAGTTGATCTTTCTCTGCCTCATAACTCGGTGAGCTTATATATGATCGGGTTATAGTAATTTTAATAAATTATGCACATGTTTCGATGTTGACCTGATGCACCGGTTACTTGTTGGACAAGTATGCTCATTTTTAAACTATTTCAATTCAATGGGCTGGTCACTTGCGGGACAAGTGAACTTAATGGTGCTAATCTGTCGTTAAATATTTCCTAGTAACAAGAAGCCGGAAGCAACCAATGCAATTAGTTTTATAAAAACAGTACTGGTACTTGAATTTGCAACCACTGTGGAAACACGATAATAAAAGAGGCGTTGCAATTAGAACTCTCTCCTGTCCTGAAACTTAGTCTATGCACGTATATTTGCTTTAAATATATAAATTTAATTTACTGTCTCCTCCATTATTTTATTTTATTTTTTCATATTATCCACTGTGCAGTTTTTCTCACTTTTTTATTGGTATCATTTAATCATCTTTGTCTAACTGGAATCATTAGACAATGGGGTATTTTTTTTTACATAGCTATATGACAGGGATTAGATTCAAGTATCTCTTGAAGAGGTTTTCTGCATTTACACATTTAAACATGAAACTTGTATTTTATTTCACTAAACCAATAATCTATGAGTAAATACCCTTTTAGGTCCCTGGAAAAACACGCTCTACCCATTTTGGTCCCTGAGTAAAAAAAATGTCATTTCGGTCCTTTTTAGATACTAAAAATGATTTTTTGGGAATTTGTGAGGGATTAAAATGCCCACAAAAAATGACTAAAAGGACTAAAAGGGACCTTTTTTTTACTGTTTAAGGACTAAAAATGACATTTTTTTTACTCAGGGACCAAAATGGGTAGCGCGTGTTATTTTAGGGACCAAAAAGGGTGTTTACTCATAATCTATTGATACAAGGATAAATACCACTTTTATTATGGAAGTTTAACCTAAGGAATACGGGTTACCTGAAAATATTTTTGTCCCATTTTTGCCCTAGAAGTTAACAAAACTGAGCAATTTTGCCCTGGAAGTTTTTTTTAAGAGCATTTGTGCCCCTGGAAGTTTACAAATTAAAGCAACAATTTAATGATCAAAATCAATGGAATGACAAGATTGCTATATTTTTAAACTTCCAAGGCAATTTTGATCCACAAAAAAAAAAAAAAAAAAAAAAAAAACCTTCCGGATAACTAGTGCTCTTTAGGCTAAACTTTCATGGCAAAATAGTATTTATCCCTTGATAAATAGAATATTTTAGGTAAATCATGCATTTTTTATTGCTAATAATAACAAACATAATCAACTTTATCAACATCTATGAATTCGTTACATGAATCATATCTTTAGGATTGAAATGAGTAATTTATAATTGAGAAATTAATACGAAAATGATTAAGAAAACATGAGAATCTCATATGATTCAATTTCAGATCAAACAAATCATTTGGTATCAGTAAATTATGGAAAATATACGGTATAGAATCTTAAGGTGAGCATTAAACCCTCTTTGAAAGGAGGAGGCCAAACAAATGCTCTTTGATTTCCCAGCTTTGAACTGATTGCATGTTCCCAAAGCATTGATTACAGCCTATTTCTATATTTCTTTTTTTTCCCCTTGTTTTGAAAACAAATTTTTTATTTTAAAAAGGGAAAAAATATTAAAAATATTTTAATCACCCTGATGAGATCCCTGATTCCCTACTCTAATTGTGTCTTTTTTTTTTAATATATTTATTTTAAAAATATTTTATTTTTGTTATGAATATATTGTGTGGATAACTCATTATGGCCATTAAAGTTGCCCTGGGGAATGGGTAGTCACCCACTATGTTTATGGTGGTAAGTAGGTAGAAGTTACATAAAACATCCCTACTTTCCAACCATTATAAATAGTCCCCTACCCCCCACACAAATGTACACTAAAGAAATTGAATGAGAATTTCTCTCTTTTGCTTTTGTTTTCTATCTTTTACTTCTTCTGTATCTTTAATTTTATAACACTTTATTAGCATGAGAGTTCTAACAAATGTATGATTTCTTTAACAATTTCATCTACTTTCTTTAAGGGTATACGTTTATTTTATCTGAGTTATTTTATATTGTTATTTTAGTATGGCCAAAAGTTATACGCATTTGATTTCTTATTATGAAATTTTATGACTAGAAGTCATATTTCTTTAACTCTTATTTTGACATTATATAGCCAGAAGTCATATAGATTTCATCTTCTTATTGTATGGCTGGAAGCCATAATGTTCTTTTATTTATCTTGAAGATAAATGGCCTGAAGCCATAAAATTTTGATATTATATGGCTAGAAGTCATATAGCTTTCAACTTTTATATTATTGTATGGCTAGAAGCCATAATGTTCAATTTTTATTAATCCTGAAAATAAATGGCATGAAATCATAAAATTTTGATATTATATAGCTAGAAGTCATATAACTTTCAACTTCTATCTTATTGCATGGCTGGAAGCCATAACGTTCAACTTTTATTTATCCGGAAGATAAATGGCCTGAAGCCATAAAATTTTGATATTATATAGCTAGAAGTCATATAGCTTTCAATTTCTATCTTATTGTATGGTTGGAAGTCATAATGTTTAACTTTTATTTATCCTGAAGATACATGGCTTGAAGCCATAATATTTTAATTTTGTTGCAATAATTTATTATTTTTGTGAATTTCCCTTTTATTATCATTTGTATTTTTATATTAAATATTCTAATAATTCCCGTTTATTTTTTTAATAAGTCTGAACCATGTCAAACCTTGCAAAACTTGAATTTGTGGGTCTTGACATTACCGAAAAGAATTATTTATCTTGGATGTTGGATGCAAAAATTTATCTAAATGCCCATGGTCTGGAAGACACAATTAGAGTAGGGAACATGCATCTAATCAAGAAAAATCCAAATCCATGATTTTTCTACACTGCCATCTGCATGAAGGTCTAAAAATTGAATATTTGACAGTGAAAGACCCACTTGTTCTTTGGAACAATTTAAAAGATAGATATGACCACCAAAAGATGGTCATCCTCCCAAAAGCTCGTTATGACTGGAAACATTTGTGTTTGCAAGATTTTAAAACTATGAGCGAGTATAATTCAGCCATGTTCAGAATTACTTCCCATTTAAAATTATGTGGAGAGAATGTTATTGATGAAGATATGTTAGAAAAAACATTTTCCACATTTCATGCATCCATTTTGCTCCTCAGTAGCAATATCGTGAAAAGGGTTTCAAGAAATATATTGAATTAATTTCTTGTCTCCCTATGGCTAAACAAAACAATGAGCTTTTATTTAAAAATCATGAATCCCGTCCAACAGGCTCAACTCCATTTCCAGAAGTGAATATAGTAACAAATGAATCTTTTAATAGCCGAGGACATGGACGCAAAGGTAATTACAACTGTGGGCGTGGCCCAAATTGTGGTGGATCAAATTCCCGAAACCCAAAGTGGGAAAAGATTGATAAGAACCACAAAAGGAAAACTGGTGGAACTAGTGGGCATAACAGACATGCTGAAAATGCATGCTATCGTTGTGGTGGCAAAGGTCATTGGTCCCATACCTATCATACGCCAAGACACTCAGTTGAACTTTACCAAAAATCACTAAAAAGTAAAGGCAAAGGGTCAAAGATTGAAGTAAATCATGTTGAGAATTCCAAGTTTGAAGATGTTGATTTTACTAATTTGAATATTGATAAGGTTGAGAATTCTAAGTTTGATGATGTTAATTTTACTCATTTGGATGCTGCTGATTTCTTAACATAAATTATCTTTTCCCATTTGGACCTGTTATGTTTTAGTATGTTTAAACTTTCTTCTATCATATATATTTCTTTTAATTATTATTATTTATTTATTTTCATGTATCTTTTAATGAAGAATGAATCTTATCAATCCTAAATATTTGTGTCTTGTTGATAGCGCAACAACCCACACCATACTAAAAAATGATAAATATTTTTCTTCCTTGGTGATGCAAGAAGCCAATGTTCAAACTATATCTGGTAATATAAGTTTGATTGAAGCCTCCAGAAGAGCTAATATTTTGTTACCTGAAGGAACAAAATTATGTATTGGTAATAGATTTTATTCTGGCAAATCTAAGAGAAACTTATTGAGTTTTAAAGATATCCGCAGAAATGGATATCATATAGAAACAACGACTAAAATTAATCAGGAATGTCTTGTTATCACAAATATAGTTTCTGGTAGAAAATGCATATTAGAAAGTTTTCCTACATTTTCTTCTGGTTTGTACTATACATTTATAAGCACAATTGAAACACATACTATTGTAAACCAGAAGTTTACCAATACAGACCAGAAGTTTGGCAATGTAAACCAGCAGTTTGCCAATGTAAACTAGAAGTTTACTAATGGAATTAATGTTTTGCATGACCAGTTAGGCCATCCAGGGTCAACCATGATGCGACAAATAATTGAGAATTCATGTGGACATACCCTAAAGTGTAAACAAATACCACAATCTCATGATTTCTCATGTGCTGCATGTTCCAAGGGAAAGTTAATTATTTGGCTCTCACCAAGCGAAGTAGAAAGTGAGTATGTCACATTTCTAGAATGAATACAGGGAGATATTTGTGGGCCAATACATCCACTATGCATACCATTTAGATACTATGTGATTTTAATTGATGCATCAACCAAATGG
Organism: Acacia pycnantha; assembly: GCA_025563575.1. NCBI lineage: Eukaryota > Viridiplantae > Streptophyta > Magnoliopsida > Fabales > Fabaceae > Acacia > Acacia pycnantha. The sequence goes on from JAMWYP010000001.1 coordinate 545,810, forward strand.
TCGCATGTTTGCTTATTATCTTCTCGTAACCTAGCATTTGCAAGATTACTTTCTCAATTGATTAGATTAAGAGCATATTACCCTAATTATCCTATCAAGAAAATACGTCTTGATAATGCTGGTGAATTTACTTCACAAGCTTTAAATGAATATTGTATGTCGCTTGGAATTGATGTTGAACATCCTGTAGTTCATGTTCATACGCAAAATCAACTTGCAGAATCATTGATTAAACGATTGCAACTCATTGCAAGACCTTTACTTATGAGATCTAATCTCCCAATTTCTGCTTGGGGCCATGCCATTTTGTATGCAGCAATGTTAATTTGTATCAAGCCAACTAGTTACTTAAAGGTTCCCCCCTTACAAATGGTTTTTGGTTAAGAACCTAATATTTCTCATTTAAGAATTTTTGGGTGTGCAGTATATGTGCTAATAGCACCACCTCAATGTACTAAAATGGTTCCACAAAGAAGAAGGGGGATATATGTTGTGTATGAATCTCCTTCAATCATACAATATATAGAACCATCTACATGAGATTTATTTACGGTACAATTTGCCGATTGTCATTTTGATGAATTAATTTTCCCACATTAGGGGGAGAAAATAAGCAGCTGGGTAAAGAGATTAGCTGGAATGAATTATCATTGGCTTATTTTGATCCTCGTGCAAAACAATGTGAAATGGAAGTTCAAAAGATAATTTATTTACAAAATTCAGCTAATCGAATGCCATAAGCATTTACTAACCCAAAGAAAGTGACAAAGTCACATGTCTCAGTTGCTAATGCTCTTATTCAAATTGATGTCTCTGAAGAACAACCTATTATAAATGAATCTAAAGCATGCTTGAAGCGTGGCAAGTCCATCAATTCCAAGGATAAAAATCCTCGAAAGAGAAAAGGAACTAAGAATATAGATGGTCAAGTCGAGGATAATCAAGAAAAATTAGTAGCTCCAAAAGAGACATCTCCTGAAGAGTTATTATCTCCAGAAGAGAATGTTGTAGTCCCAGACCTGGGTACCTGAAATATGTGAAAATAATGAAATCTCAATAAATTATGTTATGAATGGTATCTGATGGGACCAAAATGAAGTAAACGTTGACGACATCTTTGTTTATCAAAGGATTGGCCCCTTATGGAAAGATGTCATTATTGCAGAATTAAAATCACTGGCAAAACAAAAAGTATTTGGACTTGTAGTCCATACACCTGAAGAGATAAAGCCAGTTGAATACAAATGGGTCTTTGTAAGAAAAAGAAATGAAAAGGGTGAAATTACAATATATAAGGCACGTCTTATAGCCCAAGGTTTTACACAAAGACCTGGCATTGATTTTGAAGAAACGTATTCACCAATAGTGGATGCAACTACTTTTCCTTATTTGATTAGTTTAGCAGTAAATGAAGGACTTGATTTGCGTTTAATGGATGTTGTGACTGCCTATTTGTATGATTCACTTGACAATGATATTTATATGAAAGTCCCTAAAGGATTCAAGGTTCCAGAAGAATCCAATTCAAATTCTCAAGAACAATACTTGATTAAGTTAAATAAGTCTCTGTATGGCTTGAAGCAATCAGGGCGCAAGTGGTATAATTGTCTCAAGGATTATTTGTTGAAAGAAGGGTATAAAGATGACCCAATATGCCCATGCATTTTTATGAAAAGATCTAGAAATAAATTTGCTATAATTGTTGTTTATGTTGATGATATCAACATCATTGGAACTTCTGAAGAGCTTCAAAAGACAATTAATTGTTTGAAGAAAGAATTTGAAATGAAAGACTTGGACAGAAAAAAATTCTATCTTGGACTATAGATCGAGTACCGAAAAGATGAGATCTTTATATATCAAGAAACTTATACAAAGAAGGTCTTAGAGCGATTTTATATGGATAAGTCACATTCCTTATGTACTCCAATGATTGTAAGGTCTTTGTAAGTGGATAAAGATCCATTTCGATCTCAAGTAATTAGTGACCAAGGTGAAGAAGAACTACTTGGTCCACAAGTACCATGTCTCAGTGCTATTGGAGCACTAATGTAACTTGCTAATCACACACGGCCTGATATATCATTTGCTGTTAATTTATTAGCAAGATCTAGTTCTTCACCAACACGAAGGCATTGGAATGGAATAAAACACATTCTTTGCTACCTCAAAGGAACTATGAACATGGTGTTATATTCTTCAAATGTCTTGAAGCATGAACTAGTTGGTTATATAGATGCTGGATTTTTGTCTGATCCTCATGATGGTAAATCACAAACAGGCTATCTGTTTACATGTGGAGGTGCAGCTATTTCATGGTGATCTATGAAACAGACTATATCAGCCTCATCATCTAACCATGCAGAAATTTTAGCAATGCATGAAGCAAGTCGAGAATGTGTATGGTTGAGGTCAGTACTACATCACATACGAACAACTTGTCATTTATCTTTAGATAAATTGGTACCAACAGTTATATATGAAGATAATACTGTATGTATTGCCCAACTTAAAGAAGGTTATATTACAGGTGATAGAATGAAGCATATTTCACTAAAATTCTTCTTCACTTGTGACCTTTTAAAGGATGGTGAAATAAATATCCAGCAAATCAATTTAAATTAAAATCTAGCAGATTTATTTACCAAATCACTTCTAAGTACAACCTTTGAAAAGCTTGTCAATGGAATCGGTCTTTGAAAACTTAAAAATCTCAATTGATGTTGTCAGGGGGAGTCGATATACGATGTACTCTTTTTCCCTTATCTACGTTTTGTCCCACTGGATTTTCCTGGAAAGGAAATGAGGCAACATTGGAAAGTGTATCAATGGATGATATACTCTTTTCTTTAGCTAGGTTTTTATCCCACTGGGTTTTTCCTAGTTGAAGTTTTTAATGAGGCATATTCATAATGGACATCCAAGGGGAATATTATGAATATATTATGTAGATGACTCATTATAGGCATTAAAGTTGCTTATGGTGGTGAGTGGGTAGAAGTTGTATAAAACTTCCCCACTCTTCACCCATTATAAATAATCTCCTACCCCACACAAATGTACATCAAAGAAACTGAATGAAAATTTCTTTCTCTTAAATCTCTCTTGCTCTTGTTAATTTTATAACAATTCTATCATTATTCTAGTTGTTAGGATATTCAAGGGAAGGGCATGCGAAGGACTTTCGAAGTAAGATATTTTATTTTATATTTTAATATTTTAAAATTTCTTGTAATTTGTAACTATACCCTAATATCTCAACATCTCTCTTTTTATCTAATCAATAGATAGATAGATTGATCCTTGATTTCAAGTTTTTGTTTTCTTATTTCTCCCAATTCCTCCTTTCACTCGTGGCCTTTGTCACTCAGTCATCCAACTCTCCGTTTGTCACCGCTTCGACTTCTTTCAGTTCTCCAAGTTGATTTTGAAAACAATTGCTCCAAAAAAAAATTTTGTTCTTTTGATTTCAAATACGGAGTATAATTTTTTAGAACAATAATCCAAACAGATTTTTTTTTTTTGGCCTTTTCTTCCTTCCCAAAATTTGTTTTAAAAAACAAGTTTATAAAATTATTTTAAAAATACAAATACAGAATCAGGCAAGGCCAGCATATTCCTCTTTTCTGACCCATTGATATCCACAAAAAATTATAAGGACGACAAAAAGCAAGTAAACTTTTTATGAGAATATACATATATACAAATGAAATAGGGAGTGATCATGATCATGACCATGACCATGACCATGACAAAGATCTGTACAAAGCATTCACTACCCCAAAAAGTAAACAAGTAGGAAAAAAACAGAGCTATATACAAAGCATATAGATGTTTAAATATCATTCTGACATCCTGAAGCACTGTTTCATGGTTGAAACAACAATACATAGAAGAGAAGAATGCTATTTGTGAACAATCATCTAGTTTCTTCCAACGTTGTCCGCTTTGCTTTGCCAAGCCACTGAACTTTTCAACAAACTTACCTCAAAATGTTTCTATGTCCAAAATCGTCAATGGCCACATAGAGTTGCAATAAATCTTTTTTGTCTTTCCCTTGTACAAAGCTACACACTAAACTAGTTGGCATCAGAGGCACAAGTATCCTTAATTCCTTCTTTCCATATACCTAATCTCCATCTAACGCGAGAACAATAGCTTCTGCACCTAGACATGAGATTGCTAGCAACCAGAGGATCAACATCATGGTGAATAAGCAGAGAAACATTTGATAACTTTGTACAATTGTCCAGGACAGAGAAAATAAATGCAAGAGTAGACTCAATTTCTTGGACCATTATATGGGAAACAAGTTCTTTCAACGTGTTCATCTCAATCCTGTATTTCAAACCTCCCATACAGAAAGAAGTCTCCATGTCATGCCAAGCTCCAGGGCCTATATCTAGATAGCTTAACAATGGGAAAGACTCAAATATCGTTTCAAAGCCAAATGTTGTCGTCACTTTATTGTGTTCAGATCTTCTCGCTGAATCCATCTTGAGCCTCTTAACTGTTTTGCAGCTTCGAAACAAACTAGAGAGACAAGTGAGATTAGGAGATTCAAACTGAAGGTATTCTATACTGTGACAATTTATCAACTTGAACTCATCTGTATCCTCAATAGAGAGATCAAAAGCGGAAAGTGATGATACTTCAAGGACAATTAACCTTGGTCTGATGCATTTAAGTTGAAAATTGGCAAGTTTTGGTGCACATATTGCCAATGAAAGAGGAGCATTTGATACTGACCATTGACAAGTGATAAGGCGCAAGAGGTTAATTTTTGGCTCCCTAAGTCCTCCAACCCCTATCAGATTCAGTTCTTTCAAATTTGGGAAACAAGAATTGATCTTACTTAGGTCTTCATCATCTAATCTTACAAATTCTAATGTCAGACTTGTGAGCATTTGCATAGGAATCAGACCATCCACTGATAACCAGGCGTTCCTCACCAGTAATTTGACAAGACCACGGCCTGCATAACCAGTAATAATTTATATACAAAATATGATTTAACCGAGTACAGTTCTACAAGATTGAGAAAATTTCTTCAGCCACTGAAAATGGGACAAAACATATCAAATCAAATCACGGAAATTCTGAATGCGGAAGAAACTCACAGCTCAAAGAGATCAATGACAAGGCGTCTGATCGCCTCCAACAAGATTGAACCCAAAAATCTGAGATGGACAGAGATTTCAAATCCGGAGCAATTCTGGGCAACCAAGAATTCACGAAGCTGGTATCTGTGAGATATAGATCATCAGAATCATCCTCAACATCGTCGAACGTTATTCCTCCAAGGGACTTATCGACGCCGAGCGAGACAGAATCGAGGCGTCCAGAACGGTGAACGTGATTCTTGAAAACGGTCTTGAAGGGCGTGACAAGCAGATTAGCCTCTGGAGAACGAGAATTGAGGTAGCGAGACATGGAACAGGTAAGGTTGATGGAGCGAACATCGTTGGAGAGAGAATTGAAGGTCTTACAGACAACTCTGCAACGCGCAAGGTCAGTCGAATCGGTGAGTCGACTCAGAATTTCGAGAACGAGGAATGGGTGAAGGTTGTCCATCGACATTGGTCATTTGGAGATGAAACAGAGAGAGAATGGAGAATGAATGCGGGTGACGTGGTTGAAGGTGGGTCATATATACGGGGACCTGTCTTAGCTCCTTTGCTTTCTTCCCTTCGCTGCGTGAAACTGCGTCGTTTCGGTGCAGTTTCACACCCTTAATCCCTTTTTTTGTTAAAAAAAATTATGCACTTACAGATAGTAAAAAGATAATTTAGGATATTAAATGGTACTGAAAAAATTATTTATGATCTTAAAAAATTATTTTAGGATCTTGAAAAAATATTTTAGGGTATTGACTGATACTAAAAAGATAATTTAAGATACTAAAAAAATAATTCATGAGCCTTGTTGTGTACAGTGATCCCACCTCCGACTGCGTGCTTCCCTAGTAAGCACCCAGGAAGAGACCTTTGATCCAACATCAAAGCACCATCCCATTCATTTGGCTGGACATCTGTGTTCTACTCCATAACACATATTTTTAATAGTAGTCAAAGGTATCTTAAATTATCTTAAAATGATAATTTAAGATACTAAAAAAATAATTCATGATCTTAAAAAAACAAATTAGGATCTTGAAAATATAATTCAAGTACTGACTACTATTAAAAATATGTGTTATGGAGTAGAACACAGATGTCCAGCCGAATGAATGGGATGGTGCTTTGATGTTGGATCAAAGGTCTCTTCCTGGGTGCTTACTAGGGAAGCACGCAGTCGGAGGTGGATCATCTGACACAACCAGGCTCTTCGCCAAGGGAGTGGGGTGTGCGCACAGTGTGACTATAGGTAAATAGTTCAGGATTAGAACGTGTGTACCTTAGGTCTCTATCTCAGTATTTATAGAGCATACCTAGATTTGCCTGGCGTGATATCCGGCCCATGATCCGAACTGCCTTACCATGTGCGGTGGTGCTCCTATATTACCGGGGTAGTTGAGATCCTCCCGGGTAGTAGGTGCGACCGGGTGTACTACGCTTATCCGTTGTTGGGCCTTGTCGCCATTGGGCTTAATGCAGGTCCGTAACAGTTGCCCCCTAGCCCGGTAGTTTAAAGTTTTGGACTGCCAGGGTGTATGATGTACTGGATAGGTTATCCGAGGTATTGCCCGTCCCCTGACGTCTGTGTCGGGCTAGAATTTGCTGAGCTCATTTCCCTGGATATGTGATATCATCTCAAGTTCCGATGAGCCGGGGTGGCATCCTGCGTCTCGTGAAGTGTCATGATGATGACCTATGACTTGAGAACTATCGTGGTGAATACCGACGACCAAAAAGGGGGACCGAGGTAATAACCTCCGGTCCTAAGGGCGCCGCGGTAAGAACCGACGACCTAAGGGTCCGAGGTGGTAGACATGGGGCCAAGGGTGATTTCGGACGAATCATGGTGCCGGGTTAGTGTCCCGCCCTACGAGGATCCGGGGTGGCGGCGGTGGCCCCCGCATGACTCTTGGGGAATACCCCTCTGGTTTTGTCATGATTGTCTGTTACATCTGGCTCCCGCGGGCTGGGGATGGCTTTCATCCGTCACGCCTGGCCGCCCCCGGGATTCGTGCGTATTTAATGTACTAGAGGCACGTCGTACGTCACGTTTGCTTTTGGGGAAGAAAAGTCACCTCTGTCCCTGATGGTTGGGTTGCCATTTGAACTTCCCTCCTCTTTTCTAGCACTATATGCATTTGTGACTCTTTATTTCATTTCCACTCTCGACACTTCAAAACTCTTTGCGTGAAGACCTCTCTCCTCTGGCTTTGAAGATTACTGCTCCCATTTCGCCCAGATAACGCTCTAGACTTCCTTCTTCTTGCACTTTACGATCTTCGAATCTAACGGTAACTTGCTCTTCCTTAAATTTGACCACTTTGCTTTATTGTTACCGTTTTGGTTTTCCTCTTCTTCTCTCTTCTTCGTTAGTGCATTCCAGGCTTCTGGGTTTTATGGGCTTTCTAGGTTAGTTGAGTTAGTGTTTTTGGGCGAAGTGTTTGTGAATAACGCTTTGTGACTGAATAGCACAATCGACCCGCGAGCCAATTTGGGAGTCATTCATTCTCTTAGTTTTCCTCGTTTCGGTCTCTCCCCTTTCTTATTATCCCTTTGATAACTGTATAGGTTTGAGCCTTTGATGCATAGGGGGAAGCGTCCATCGTCTACAAATCAGCCTTTAGATCCGATCGACGATGAGGCCCTACGAGACCGTTATCCCTTCCTTAGTTTCTGGATATTAGGAACTCCACTGACCGAGGAGAAGAAACTCGCCTCAGTTCTCCGGGGTGGGTCAGGTAGTAGGAGCGCTGGGGGGTCTCAGCCGTCCGTCCCTAGATCCAGCCAGCCAGAGTCCAGCCCTATTAGGCTGGATTATGAGAGTCCACCAGAGGCTGAGGCCGTTTTGGCCGAGCCTATAAACGTCTCTGAGGCGCGTCGTCCAACCGGGTCGGAGTCCCTCCCGGACGGGTATCTCGGTCCCTGCTGGGAGTGTATTGCCCAGAGTTCTTCACTCATTGCGAGTGGGCAGGACTACATGGCTGACAGTATCTTAGGCTCTTGCCGGCACAGGTCGTCGTCCGAGCCTGTGTCGGCTCCCGGGGATCCACGTTTTCCTGAAGCCATTTGCCTTCCTTCCTCACATATTAGTTTGTCACAATCAGGTATTCTTTCTAGCTTTGATTATAGCTTTTCCTTTGTTGTTTGTTATAGGTGAATGGCGTCCTCGTCTCCTCCCCGCGCTTCTACGTCTGACACCGAAGCAGAATCCAATAGTCCTTCTCCAACTCTCAGGGCTAAGTATCCGTGGGTGATGCACGAAGTGCTGTCGACACGTTCCTTGATGACGGAGGCGGATATAGATCGGCTAAGTGTGTCGCGTCTGCCTGGATGTGAGCTGGCTCCTCCTGATGAGGATGAGCCTATCTGTTCTACCCAGGAAACCGGGTATACCAACTACTTCTTCTTCTACAGGGAATATCTTTCCCGGCTCGGTGTCCGCTTCTCGTTTACCGAGTTCCAAATATTCGCTCTCAACCATCTAAATATAGCCCCTTCACAACTTCACCCAATGGTTGGGTCTACCTTGTGGCCTTCGAGCTTCTTTGCGGTTCGTTTGACCCCGTCCTTCCCTGCACCACAAGCCTCTTCTTTTATTTCTTTGGTCCCTATACTCCTCGCTCGGGAAGGGAGCCGCCTACCTTGAAGGGGTTGACTTCTCTCAGGAGTGACCCCGACAAGAAAATTCTTAACCCTTTTTCTGATAGTTTCAAACATTTCAAAACTTCATTCTTCAAGGTGGCCGCCAAGTTTGGTGAGCACCCTTGGTTCCTGAATGGTCCTGAGGGTCCAGACGTGGAGTGGCGGTTTCCATTATACTGGTTCGCCGGCCATCATAGTGTCAGCGCCTTATCTTATCAATTTGGCGCTAAAGATCTTCCGGTGGAGGAAGAGGTTGCGGCAACTAAGATAGCCTCATTCGTTGCCGAGAACGGGGTGAAGAGCGCGGCCTTTTATATTAAGCAGGCCGGCTCAGGATCAGGATCCAGTACGTCCCTTTTCGTTTACTTTGGCGTTGAGCTACTTGCCGTTTTCTTTATTTACTAATGTGACTTCTGATATTTCTGTCATTTTCGCAGATCGCCGAATGGAGGAGGACTTGGATTATCTTGCCTACGTGAGGCAGGGGGTTGGGGCGTCACTCCCCGGGGTGCACCGAAGAAGGCATCCCGAAAGCGGGCTGCCGCCGAGCCCCAAAAGAAGAAGGCCACTGAAGCTGCTGTCGTGGCCTCTAAAGAAACCTCGGGTAAAAAGGCCAAGGTTGGGGAAAAACAACTGCCCCATCCGTCTCAGTCCACCGGCCTAACCTCCCAACCGGCCGACAAAGGCAAAGAAGCGCTGTTCTCTGACGCACCTCTTCCTCCGCCTCCTGCCGTGGTTCCAACCGGTGCCCCTACATCATGTGAGTTTACCCAGGGTCTGGCCTAGGATAAGGGTATTACGGAGGAGTTACGCCTTGCCTTCCTTCCGCCGCATCAATATATGAGCTCCCTGCCCCTTGCTCCAGTTGACGAAGCCGAGGTCCACAGGGTGGTGAATCACTTTTGCAAGGCGGTCGGGGTATCCCACGCCTACCTTCAACTGAGGGGGGAATACGTCAAGTCGGCGGGTGAGTTCCAACGCTTGAATGTCGACCTGGAGATGGCCCACGAGAAGGCCAAGAGGCTTGCTGAGGAGAGGCGGCAAGCAGAAGCAGCAAAGGAGCAGGCCGAGGAGACATCGCGTCGGGCTGTGGAAGAGCTCGAACGTTCTAATGCCGCTGTGAGTAAGGCGACCGAGGAGCTCTTGCTCACAAAGGCCGCCCTAGATCAAACCAACTCTGAGGTGGCCAGATTGCAGTCGGCTCATTCGCTGAGTATGGATGCGGTGAAGACCGTGACGCAGCAGCGCTGCAATCTGGCTCGGGAGCTTGAAGAGACCCGGGGTGCTCTTGAAGAGCAAAGGACTGCCTACCAGAAGGCGGTAGCAGCGGTGAAGAAGACCGCGGAGCAATGCTTCAAGGTCGCCTTGGCCCAAATCCAATTTCTCAACCCCGGGGCGGATCTGAATTTAGTCGGTTATGACTGCCGCTCTTTCATTAAGGATGGCGTTCTTGTTCCGCCGTCTCCTGAAGATGATTCCGTGTCCCTGGAGGACGATGATCAAGGCGGTCAGGTCGAGGAAGATGCCTCCTCAGCGGTCGAGCCTGAAGGTGATGAGGTGCCTGGGAAGGAAGCGGCCCCTCCAAGCTGAACTTTGTTTGATTTTTCTTTCTTTTGTTTTTTAACTCTGCCCCGGTGTATGATACCGGGGTTCTTTGTAATCTTTTGTACTCTTCACTTTACATCAATGAAGGTTTACTTAAGTATCTCGTTGCATATTTCTTTATCCTTATGCGTCATTTGCATGTCGGTTTTGACCGGGCCAGGGTCTTAAGTAAATAGAGTCCGTTAATACTCTTCTGGTGTAAACGACCAGGTGTATAAGTAGGGTTTTTAAAGTTTACCACGCTACGAGGTTCTGGAGTCATTTTCCAGTATGTTAACCACAACAAGGGAAAACCGTCATATGCTCAGCCGTGGTCGAATGGACACACGCTTAAACATTTTGACCTGATCAGAGTCCGTCATGACTGTTCGCCTTCTTATCTAGGTGTCAATTTTGATGCATCAAAAGATTTACAAGGGCTGATGACAGCAGCCTCATGTAATTTTTAAATACCCGGGCTGGTTGGCCCTGGTGTTGATTCATTTCCTATAGAAAGGACTATGAGCGGGTCAGGTGACCCTAGTCTTGATCCGATTAGGTAATTAGAAACCCGTTAAGCATTCTTGAAATTGAACTTCGGTTAGGGCACCGTTTATTAATTTAATAAATGATTCGCTCTAACGAGCCAACAACTTGAAACGAAAACTTGCACAAGTGAAATGACTGAAACCAAACTAGAATGGAAATAATTAAAGCGAAAACTAACTCGGACCGGATGCATCCGTCTTGGGAGGTCGATCCCGACTAAGCCTAGCTGTAGTAGACTCTCAATTTGTCGGCATTCCATGTCCTCTTAATAGGTTTCCTTGCCAGGGTTTCGAGAACATAGGCTCCTTTGTCGAGCTTCTCCTTAACCCGGTACGGGCCATCCCAATTCGCGACCAGCTTGCCATCTTTGGTGTTTTTGTTGCCAACGTCGGACCTCCAGAGGACTAGGTCGCCCCGGTCGAATGTCCGGGGCCTAACCCTTCGATTGTACTTAGCAGCGGTGAGTTGCTTGGCCGCCATGTCTCGGCAATGTGCCGTAGTCCTGACCTCATCCACCAACTCTAGCTCAGTTACCGGAGCTTTGGAATTTGATCCTTCCCCTTCCTCCAGGATTCTAAGGACCCGTTTGTTATAAAGAAAGTTTGGGGAGGGAAAGAAACTTTGGAGGAGGGAAAGGAAAGGAAAGGAAGATTTGAAAGATGAGGGAAGATGGCTTGAGTTGTTTGGTAGGAAGAAAATGAAGAGGGAAAGTTGGTAAAAAATTAGGAAATGTCTATTTTACCCTCAAAAGAAATTAATTCAAAATAAAAAAAAAAATATTTTTTTTTCTAAAATATATTTTAAAAAAATATATTATTGTTAAGTTCGAACTTTTGAAGAAAAAAATTTCGCCAAATTTGAACTTTCCCGCCAAATTTGAACTTTCCCGCCAAGTTCGAACTTCCCGCCAAATTTGAATTTCAGGGGTAAATCTGTCAAAAAACCATCTTCCCGGGAAGATGACGGCTTTCCTTCCATTTTCGGATGGAAAGCACTTTTCCTCAAATGAGGGAAGATGGACCCTCACTGGAAGATGCTGACTGGACTTTTTGTGTAACAAACAACCAAAATCCATGGGAAGATTGGGATCTTCCCTTTCCCTCCCCAAGCTTTCTTTGTAACAAACGGGTCCTAAGTCTTCTCCATGATGGCTGGCCTATCTCGACTGGAATCATGGCCTCGCATCCGTAGGTCATGCGGAAGGGAGTTTCTTGGGTAGCCGACTACATTGTGGTTCGGTAATCCCATAACACGTTGTAGAGCTGTTCGACTCAACTGGTGTCGGCGTCCTCCATCTTTTTCCTTAGGCCGTCCAGGATTACCTTATTCGCCGTCCCGGCTTGACCGTTTGATTGAGGGTGTTCGACAGAGGCGAAGTGGTGTGTGACTCCGAGGTCGACCATCATGTCCTGGAAGTTCCTGTCAGTGAACTGGGTGCCATTGTCGGTCACGACCTCGGCCGGGACTCCGAAGCGGGAAAAGATGCTTTGTTGGACAAAACGCCAGATCCTTGCCGACGTAATGGTGGGAGGGGCTCGGCTTCAATCCACTTAGTGAAATAATCGACCGCAACAATTAGCCATCGTAGTTGTCCGGGGGCAGGCTTAAATTGTCCCAGTAGGTCCATTCCCCATTTGTAGAATGGCCATGGGGCTGAAATGTATTCCATGTCCGACGGAGGGGACCAAATTATTTTGGCGTGCTTTCGGCAACTGTCGCATGCTTTGACGAAATCCTTGGAGTCCGCCTCCATAGTTGGCCAGTAGTAACCGGCCCGCAGCGCCTTTCTTGCCAATGCTTTTGCCCTCATGTGTTGTCCATTGATTCCTCCATGGATTTCGGCAAGAACATATCTGCTTTCATTCGTGCCCAAACACCTTAGCATCGGGGTATACAGGCCTTTCTGGTAGAGTTGATAGTCCACCATCGTGTATACTGCGGCCTCTCGAATGAGTTTTCTGGCTTCGGTCATCTCGAGTGGGAGAATTCCACGCTCGAGGTAATCTTCAAGTGGTTTCCTCCAGTCTGTGGAGGTCGATATGGCCATGACGCAAGTCGGTTCTTCCAACTTTTGTTGAACTACGGTCCTGTGGTTGACCATGCCTTTAGTGCTGGCGAGCTTAGAGAGGATGTCGGCCCTGACGTTTTCTCCTCTTAGGATGTACGTGACCGTTACTTCCTCAAAGTCGGATTGCACTTCCTTGACTTTGTTCAGGTATTTCACCATGAGAGGGCCCTTAGCCTGGTATGACCCGTCTACCTGGGCGGCGACGAGCTGGGAGTCGGTGAAAACCGTAACTCTTTGGGCTCTGAGATCCTTGGCTTGTTGGAGCCCGGCCAGTAGTGCCTCGTACTCGGCCTGATTGTTTAATGTTGGAAATTTTAGCTATAGGGAATGTTCAATTGCAATTCCTTCTGGGCTTTCTATGATTACTCCGGCCCTACTCCCCTTGGAGTTCGAGGATCCGTCAACAAATACTTTCCAGAGGTCTAAGTTACCGACATCCTTATTGGTCGAGGTCAGCTCCCGGAGGAAGTCGACCAAGGCTTGTGACTTAATGGCATGTCGGGCTTCGTAAGTGATGTCGAACTCAGATAGTTCTATGGCCCAACTGATCATCCTAGCTTCTCGAATTAAGACCGAGCTTACTGCTTCTTCCCCGACCGAGAGGTAGAGGAACAGAGTCTCTCCGGGCTGAGGTTTTAATAGAACCGGCGGAGTTGCCAAGCATTGTTTTTCGAATGCGGCGTCACACTCCGAGCTCCAGTCCCCTGTTGTCTCCTTTTTCAACAACTTGAAGAAGGGTAAGGCGTTCTCTGCCGACCTGGGCAAGAACCTGGTTAACGCGGCCAATCGACCTGTTAACTGTTAGACTTCCTTCTTGTTTCGGGGCGCCTGCATTTCTAACACGGCCTTACATTTATCCGGGTTGGCCTCGATTACCCGACTAGTGAGCAGGAATCCGAGGAATTTTCCAGCCGGGACCCCAAAGGCACATTTTGCTGGGTTGAGCCGAATTCGGTGCTTCCTCAATTTGTCGAAGGTTTGCTCTAGGTCTCGGATGTGGGTATCAGGGTCATATGATTTGATGATCATGTCATCGATGTAGACCTCGATGTTCTGGCCGATCTGATCCTCGAAAACCTTGTTCATCATCCTTTGATATGTTGCCCCGGCGTTCTTGAGACCAAATGGCATAACATTATAGCAGTAGTTCCCTTTCTCGGTCATGGCCACTTGGTCGCGGGGTGCATGGCGATCTGGTTGTACCCCGAGTAGGCATCCATGAAAGGCAGCAGTTGAAATCCGGATGAGTTATCTACAAGTTGGTCGATGTTGGGCATAGGATAGGCGTCTTTTGGGCATGCCTTATTCAAATTTGTGTAATCCGTGCAAACCCTCCACTTGCCGTTTGGTTTCAAAACCATTACCATGTTGGAAAGCCATGTGGTGTATTGTATTTCTCTGATGAAACCTGCCTCCAACAATTCGTCCACGTGTTTGTCAAGTGCCACTTGCCTATCTGGTGCCCTCTTTCTTTTCTTCTGGGCCACTAGAGTCGACTCTAGCCGAATGGCCATTCTGTGACAACAAAACTCAGGGTCTATCCCAGGTATTTTGGCCGGGCTCCAGGCAAAGACTTCTCTGTTTAATGCTAGGAATTCCTCGAGCCTTATTCTCAGGTCCGGGTTCAACGTTCTGCCTACTTTCGTAATTTGGTCCGGGCCGTTTCCGATTATGAGGTCTTCTAACTCTCCTTCTGGTTCTGGTCGAGGGACCTCGGGTTCGTCTCGCAAGTCCAACTCCACCATGTTAACTGGATGTCTGCGCTCGTGCCCACCTCGATCCTTGGGTTCGGAATCCCGAGGCTGGGGAAGGGGTAGCACCACTTTTTCACCTTCCTTGACGCTTTAAAAGTAACATTGCCGGGACTCCTTCTGATCGCCCTTGATGGTGAGTACTCGGTTGGTGTTACTCACCATTTTTATCTTCTGATGCTTGGTAGACACTAGCATATCCCATTTGTGGATGGTCGGCCTTCCTAATATTATGTTATAAGGGGAAGGGAATTTGGCCACAATAAACCTAACCCGGTCTTTCTTGAAGCCTTCCTTCGTTACCAGAGTCAGTCGAAGGTCGATGTACCCCTTAGGAGGGGAGAGCTCTCCATTAAAACTGACAAGGGTTGTCTTGCACGGCTTCAGATCTTCCTTATCGAGATTCATCCTTTTGAAGGCGTCCCAGATGATGATATTGGCCGAGCTCCCAGTATCTATGAATATTCTTTTGACCCGGCAATTGACTAGGGTTCCCGTGATTACCAGGCCGTCCTAATGGCCAGGTACTACGTCCTTCATATCTTCCTTGGTGAAAAGCAGCTGTGGTCGTTCCACCTTATCTGTCGTGTCGGGATCTTCTTTGAATTTAGGCCGGTCCCTGACTGAGAGGACCTCCTTTAAATATTTCCATCGCTGACTCGCCGTGTCTCTGCCTCCACCAAAGGCTCCACTGATCACGTTGCAATCAAACTCGGCCTCGAGAAATTCATCTTCCTCGGACCCCGGCCTCTGTCGTTTATCATCTTTTCTCCTCTCAGGGGTCGGGCTGCCCTGTTTTCGCTTCTCTCTTTTCCGCCCTTGCATTTTGATCACGTATTGGCGCAATTTTCCTTCCCTGACGAATTTTTTGATGGCGTCCCGGAGCTCATAGCACTGGTCCGTGGTATGCCCCAGACTATCGTGAAAGGCGCAGCGGGTCCGGGTCCGCATCGGCTCGTTTTACGAGGCCGAGGCCTCTCAATCTTCTGCATCTCGGTCGATGCCACTTCCCTCCATAACTGGGAGCGGGAGATGTTCATAGGGGTGTATTTGTCATACTTATCCTTCAACTCCGGCTTTGCACTAGGGGGCTTATTGTCTGGATCCCTACCACGGCGATCTTGCTTGCGACCCTCGGACTGACTTCTATCCCTTGGCGGGGTACTCCTATCCGGGTCTCTTCAAGGAATGTTTGCTAGGCGCATTTTCTCCACCTCAAGGTACTTCTTTGACCGAGTTATGAAATCATTAAAATTTTTAGCCGGTTCCTTAAAGAATGATTCAGCCAGGCGTGAGTCTCTATCTAGGCCTGAAAGTGGAGCTTGAATCACCAAGAGGGGGTGAATTGGGGATTCTCAAAAATTCTTTTCGGATGCTCTATTTTTGGATATGAAATAGAGGTAAAAACAGAGTGTAGAGAAAAGAAGCAAGACACAAGGATTTATACTGGTTCAGTCCAACAAACTGACCTACGTTCAGTCCCCAGACTCTCTGGGATTTCTCACTATCAAGATTGATTACACACTCTGCACTCAAGAGTAATTCTCTCTCTAGAACTTACTCCCCCTTACAAGTTGTAATCAATAACCCAATATCCAAGTCCCCTTGACTTGAGATACTTTACAATAATTATTTACAATTAAGAAAAACTCTCTCTAAGAGTGGATATGATAAACACTGAAGAATGAATGTATCAAAAGATACTTTACAACAGAAAACTCAAAGAGTAGTTGAAACTTTAATGATTTTCGTTCTTTCACAGATTGGTTGTTGAGAAGACTTGAATGCATCTCTATTTATAGGTAGAGATCATTAAATGACCGTTATAAATCCTCATATAACCATTGGAGATATTAGAGGATGATTAGTGAAGGTTTTGGTCTTGTTCTCTATCTACTCTTTGGTTAATTCAGCTTTGCAGAAGATCAGAGTTGACTTCTTGACTTTTAATCCGTTGGAAGGACAGTTTCTGGATATGGAAGGCAAACATTAACTTCTACAAAACGTGTGGAGAATGTTTGTCCAAAAGCATGCAAGGTTTCTGCACTCTTCATTTAATGTCTTTGACATGCTTTTGCTTTTTGCTTAATCTCCAATTAATTCTGTCTAAATCATCTGAAACTCACTAACAAACTGATTAAACATAGTTAGGAATAGTAATGAGTGATGATATAGAGTATAGAAATTTAACACAAACATTTCGCAAATTCATTCAATTAAAAATTCAAATTCTGCGATGGAAACTCGAGTTAGTTCTTCGAAACTCGAGTTTTCATGTTTCAGTGAACTTTCAGTAAAAGATCGAAACTCGAGTTTTAAATCAAAACTCGAGTTTTCTTTCCAGAGAGAAACATCACGATTTTGCATTTGGACATATTTTGTGAATAGTGCAAAACTCGAGTCATTAAGTGACTAACTCGAGTTTTGGACTTTTAATGAGAAATTATGTTTTAGTCCAAAATCTCAAAACTAGAGTTTCCAAATCATAACTCGAGTTTTCAAATGTTCAAATTTAGCAGAGCTTCTCTGCCTGGCCAAAACTCGAGTTTCCAAAACTTAACTAGAGTTTTCTCATTCGTTGAAAACTTTGGAAACTTCTCTGTAAGGCCGAAACTCGAGTTTTAGAATCTTAACTCGAGTTTCCTCGTTTATGAGAAAACTTTGAAAGACTTAGTCGAATGAGGAATGAAGTTTTCACAAGGTCAGAGACGAGCATTGTTCTCAGGTGATGTAAACTCGAGTTTTCTAAGGTTAACTTGAGTTTCCATAAAACGTTGGAAACTTAGAGAACTCTCTGTATAGCCTAAACTCGAGTTTCCAAATGGAAACTGGAGTTTTGGTTTCTTTGAAAAACTTGGTTGCTCTCTGTCTTGTCAAAACTCGAGTTTGCTTTGTCTGTGAAAAACTTAGAAGCTCTCTGTAAGGCCAAAACTCGAGTTTTCAAAACTTAACTCGAGTTTGCCTTTCTTTGTAAAAACTTGAGCTTTTCTCTGTCAAGCCAAAACTCGAGTTTCCAAATTGAAACTCGAGTTTGCCTTAGACAGTAAGTTTTTCAACTTACAAAGACAAACTCTAACTGTGTTTACAATTGTCCGTTATCATCAAAACTAATAGAGAACTAACAAGGCCGTCGGCTAAAAGGTGAACGTGTACGTCCTCCTTTAACCCACGCACCTGCAGGGCCGCGTGTTTAAAGCGATCCAAGTAACTTTGGAGTGTTTCACCGGGTCGCTGTCTTATCTTGGACAAGGTGTACTGGGACTTCGGTTGCTGTTTGCTAGTCGCAAAGTACAGCTCAAAGGCCTCGGCTAAATCATCAAATTTATGAACCGACCCCACAAAAGTGGAGCAAAAGTACCCATTGACCGTTAGTTTGACTTTTTCGGTACTAAAAATCATGACGTGAAGGATGACGGGTTCTGAATTATTATTAATTATAGTTCAACCCCAGACACATTTTAACAAATTTCAATTTAGTTCCTCCATAAACTTTTACTATCAATCAGTATTTTGAAGTATTTTTAGTATTAGTCAATATCTTGAAATATTTTTTTAGTACTAGTCAATACCCTAGAATATTTTTTCAATATTCTAAAATAATTTTTCAAGATCATGTTGTATTTTTTTAGTACCAGTCAGTATCCTGAAGTATCTTTTTAGTACCAGTCCGTATCCTGAAGTATTTTTTAGTACCATTCAATACCCTGAAGTAATTTTCTAGTACTTATTAGTATCTTAAAGTATTTTTTTTAGTACCAGTCAGTATCCTGAAATATTTTTTCAAAATCCTAAAATAATTTTTTAAGATCCTAAAGTATTTATTTTTTTAGTGCCAGTCAGTATCCTGAAATATTTTTTCAAAATCCTAAAATAATTTTTTAAGATCCTAAAGTATTTTTTTCAGTACCAGTCAGTATCTTGAAATATCTTTTTAGTACTAGTCAGTATCATGAAATAATTTTTCAAGATCATGAAGCATTTTTTTAGTACTAATTAGTATCTTAAAGTATTTTTTTTGTATCAGTCAGTATCTTGAAGTATTTTTTTAGTACTTATGAGTACCCTAAAATATAAGATATTGAAAAAAAAAAATTTCAAGATGCCAACTGGCACTAAAAAATACTTTAAGATGCTGAATGGTACTGAAAAATGCTTCATGATCTTTAAAAATTATTTTAGGATATCTTGAAAAAAAAATTCATGTACTGACTGTTACTAAAAAATACTTCAAAATACTATTAGGTACTAAAAAGATATTGTTGGTTACTGTCTGGTATTAAAAAAATACTTCATGATCTTGAAAAATTATTTTAAGATCTTGAAAAAATATTTTATGGTACTGACTGGTACTAAATAAATACTACAACATACTAACTGGTACTCAAAAGATACTTCAGATACTGACTAGTACTAAAAAAATATTTCAGGATAATGACTGATAATAAAAAGATATTTCAGGATACTAACTAGCACAGAAAAAAATATTTCATGATCTTGAAAACTTATTTTAAGATCTTGAAAAAAATATTTCAGGGTACTAACTGGTATTAAGAAAATACTTCATGATGTTGACATGTACTAAAAAGATACTTGAGGATACTGACTGATATTGAAAAAATACTTTATGATCTTGAAATAATATTTCAGGGTACTAACTGGTACTAAAAAAATACTTCAAGATATTGACAGGTAGTAAAAAGAAACTTCAAGATACTAATTCATACTAAAAAATACTTCATGATCTTGAAAAAATTTTTTTAGGTACTTGAAAAAATATTTTAGAGTACTGATTAGTACTAAAAAAAATACTTTAAGATACTGACCAGTATTAAAAAGATACTTTAGGGTACTGAATGGTACTAAAAAATACTATAAGATATTGACCGGTACTAAAAAAATACTTCAAGGTACTGACTAATACTAAAAAAATACTTTAGACACTGATTAGTGCTAAAAAAAAATACTTTAGGATACTGACTAGTTGTGTAGAATGTGCTTTTGTGGGAAGGTTCATTTGTACATTTTAATATCAATGAGAAGAATAATTTTTTCCTGCATCTATGTTTTGCTGATGTAATTGATATTTTTTTTGCTGATATTGATGTTAAAGGGGTCTGATTTAGTTGTTATTTTTTGCTAATATTGTTGTTAAAAGGGGCTGATGTTTTTGTTAAAGGGGGCTGATATAGTTGTTAATGGGGTGATGTAGTTGTTCTTGAAATGATATAGTTGTTAATGGGGGCTGATGTAGTTGTTAATGGGGGCTGATATAGTTGTTAATGGGGGCTGATGTAGTTGTTAATGGGGGGCTGATATGGTTGTTAATGGGGGCTGATGTAGTTGTTAATGGGAGGCTGATATAGTTGTTAATGGGGGCTGATGTAGTTGTTACTGGGGGCTGATATAGTTGTTAATGGGGGTTGATGTAGTTGTTAATAGGGGCTGATATAGTTGTTAATGGGGGCTGATGTAGTTGTTACTGGGGGGCTGATATAGTTGTTAATGGGGGCTGATGTAGTTGTTAGTGGTTACTGATATTGTTGTTAATGGGGGCTGATGTAGTTGTTAAAGGGGGCTGCTTTAGTTGTTAGTGGGGGCTGATGTAGTTGTTAGTGGTTACTGATGTAGTTATTAGTAGGGGCTAATGTAGTTGTTAGTGGTTACTGATATTGTCGTTAATGGGGGCTGATGTAATTGTTAAAGAGGGCTATTTTAATTGTTAAAGGGGGCTGATGTAGTTGTTAAAAGGGGCTGATGTCGTTGTTATTTTTGGCTGATGTAGTTGTTATTTTTTTTGTTGATATTGATGTTAAAGGGGTATGATTTAGTTGTTATTTCTTGTTATTAAAAGAGGCTGATGTAGTTGTTAGTGAGGGTGATGTAGTTGTTAGTGAGGGCTGATGTAGTTGTTAGTGGGGACTGATATAGTTGTTAATGGGGGCTGATGTAGTTGTTAGTGGTTACTGATATTGTTGTTAATTGGGGCTGATGTAGTTGTTATTGGGGGCTGATAATGTTGATAAACAAGTATCTTATTATATCCCATTTTCCTACTTCTGCACACACAACTAACAAGGACCAGAGATGCATGCAGGAAACAATTGTCGTTCTCATTCATATTAAAATGTCATGTCACCTCCATCATAAAATTTACAAAACTTTGTCCTACATATGAACTCAAGTGTTCTGCACAATTGTTGTAATAAAATCTGTTATACAACCACTGAAATTTAGGTACACTTAAAAACAAGTCAGCCTATGTACATAAATACATATTTGTGGTCAATTACAATGTGTCCTGACAATATGCCCCCTAATGTCTCTTCTTCTACTTGTGGTAGTCCTCAATCAAAGACAACACTTTTTGGCGATGGTTGTTGTGAGGATGGGTGACCAGCCACCATAAGAAGCCCACCTCCAAATAAAAAATTTCATCCATAAAGTAGATTTCAGCATGTTCTTGCTTCTTCTTATACTAAATCCTTCTTGCTCGTGTACCTACAACAATTGTAAATGAAGTTCATTTAAAATTACCCTTGATCATAATTAACAAAAATCATGAACCTGATAAAGAGAGCAGCAACAAGAAGAAACAAATAATAAAACATTGATTTCTGGTCACTATCTGTTAATGAAGCTAAATTAAGATTAGCAAATTATAAGAAAAAAAGTTTGAAGGAGTAAATAAAGGCTAGATATCAAAAAACATTGATTTCTGGCCACTATCGTATTTTGAACTCTGGACATCAAAAAACTCAGATAAGAAGAAGTTCCTCCTATGAAATAATGACAACAAATTTTCCTTCCACTTTAGACTCATAAAAAGGACATCAGTTCACTGTACATGCCACAATGAGAAGTTCCAACAAAAAGGTTCGTCAAACCTATCCAATATTGTAGAATCTTCATCAGAAGACCTTGACATGTCAAAATTCATGTTTGAAATATCAGAAGATACAGACAATACATCATGTGATAGAGAAGATGGCTTAAGAGACTTGACTGTGATCTGTGGGGCATTCTCTCCTCTGTAAGAACAATATACTCTTCTCTTTTCAACTATATCTCGCAACTTTCGATTACACACGTCGGGACCGAGTGTATAATATCATAGACATTATTCCAAAATAGATTAGGAGATAAACCCATTGCCCAACTTTCTTCACCATCTCCGGCACCTGGTATATAACTCAGCTAAACTCAGAGGTAGTCCTGTTCTGACCTATCCTAGTCGAGGAAGACGCAGACACTAGTATGATGGGTGTAAAATCCCAAGAATCATGGTCAGGCACTTCATTTATCCAGATGAGAGTTCTCTGTGAAATCCATAGAGGGTATAAGGGCTTCTTCAAGCATGCAGAAAGAGAAGCAATATCAGCTCCACTTTCTTTCAACCTTTCAGTCCATTCTAATTATGATGTGATGCTAGTGGTCCTCCAATGTTGTTTGCTTGAATTTCTTCTCGTGATTTTTTCTTTTGAAATTTTTAACTTATATATATTTCTTGGGGTCTTCTCTTTTTGTTGTTAGCTATTTGTGGAGAGACAAAGATGGGTGAAGGAGAACAGTTTCAGCTGGGACTGTTAGAGTGTTGACTTTGTTTGTGGTATCTGTTGGGATCCGTACACGCAACGGAATTAAAAACTTACGAATCCCATCGGAGGATCGCTCAAATGGCATTTAAATCAAGGTTAAAAGAATCCAAATCGTACCTATGACGAACTATTTGGACTGGTGGGCTACTTTCTCGATCAGCAGAAGTCGACTCTTTGAATCGCCTTCCTCTATCGGTATCCACACGAATAACCTCGAACACAGATGGCAGCGTGCTAGCGCCTTCAGTATTCTCGCGTCTCTCTATTCTCTCTAGGGTTTCTCGTGGCTTTCTAATACGCTTGACAAAAGTCCCGTAGGTTTTTCTAAACCTGATAGGCGTATTATATTCAAAATTAATCCTCATTAATTTTGAAATTCGAATTTTGAATCTGGATTAAAAAAATATTAATTAAATCTATCTGATAGATCTAATCTAATCTATTTATTTAATCCAAATTGAAAGCCTTTTGATTTTATTTAATCCATACTGATCAAAGTCATACTGGTCTTATTTCATCTTTGCTCCCGCGCAGATGACTGACCAGGGACATTTAGGATAATCTATAAGATATATCCAAGGATCAGTTATCACTATAAACATGAAAATGAAATGATAACTAAAGGAGAATACTTTAAATCACATAAACATCTAAAGTACAATGACTTGTCCTTAGGGCATAATTTCCAACAGTATCATCAATGTCAATTGTAATTTGCAACAAGGCACTAATGAGCTAATTACATTTCGATTTAGGTACGCTCACATTGGAGTGGATTTGTCAAAATTTGATAATATGTCATTTGTTTTTGCTTTTAGATTTTACTTTACTATGTATTTTTCTTGGACATGTGAAGCAGCTTGTCAATATTATTCTTTCTGCAAAATATACAATTTTTATTGGAAAGTAATAGTAACATTCTTTTTATTGACTTATTCAAGGATGTTGTCTATCTGCCCTAACTAAATGGGTCTTTACAAGTAGGTTATAAATAAAGTATATTATTGATTCAATCATTACGGGGAAGTTTCCTAGCAATAATGTAGATTATCAGACTCCTGACATGATTCTACATTTTTTTGTTTGGGTCAATTAGGAGACCCTCAGTAGAGCGCTAAGGTCCCCCCCCCCCTTTTCTATCTTTGCGCTAGTCAACAGTCCATTTGAATTTCACAGGAGTCTGAGAGTTCAAAAGCTTTGATACCTGTTCTTTGGTGCTAATGCAACTACAACTTTGACAAGCTGGCATTTGCTTGTCACATTTTGCTCTCTTCATATGGCCTTGAAAATGAGATTCTTTGAGCACAGGCCTTTTGAGCAGCAAGTTGTCATGGGATTTAGGATTGTAAATGGAATTTCAATAGGGCTTTTAAACTTGAGCCTGTGGTTCAATTATGTGGGCTTTTATCAAGTGGAATTATTTATTTTAGTTATGTTTCTTTGTGGTGAAATTTCAATCTTTGATGTATAGAACAATTTTTTCAAGGCATTCAGATGACCAAGCTGGCTATAATTCCATGCACTGTTCAATGTGTTGGAAATTATGCCCTAAGGGCAAGTCATTGTACTTTAAACGTGAATGTCATTTAAAGTATTCTTCATTTAGTTATCATTTTCATTTGCATGTTTATAGTGATAACTGTATCCTTGGATATATCTTATTGATTATCCTAAATGTCAATGGTCATTCATCTACACAGGAGCGAAAATGAAATAAGACCAGTATGACTTTGATGAGGTATGGAGATACGAATCAAAGTCATAGGCACTTATAAGAGTACAAGGTGCTGGACCGACCCACTATGAGAAAGCTGCATGGATTAAGTCATAAGCTTTTCTCATGTATAACCGCGTCACAATGCCCTTTGACCTGAGATCATCATGGATTCCTACATGATGAGTCGCTGATCTTTGACCTAGTCAAAAGTCACCTTTGACCGGGTGATGATAAAGGCTTCGATCACGATCAGTGGTTTTCATGCAAAGGAATGTGAATAGTCAAGATGGAATTTGTCCCTCACATTTGTAGAGAGATAATAGTGGGGCCCTTGATGAGTGAGTCTGAGAAATGTATGATCATACTACGATGGAAAGGAATTTCCATTTCAATTGTTAGACTACTCAGGAATCGATAAAGTAATGGTCAAGAACAGGAAGTTGACATTATCCATGCCTCATCCTTGACCAAATTATCGCGTGACAAAGGGGACGTGACATGGTTGTACGATAGGTTGTATCGTATCATCGATCCCCATATGAATTGGGTAGTTGCAATGTCTTGCGAGAGGCCGCTTGCGACTTGTGGGTTGATACAGTATTAGCTCGCTGCCAATCTCATGTGGGCCTGCAGGGTCGCACACAAGAATAGTCCAACACGAGTAAAAGTAAAATTGTCCAAATTCATTGAATCTTATATATGTATATGTGTGTGTACAGACACACACACACACACACACACACATATATATAATTAAAATTCGAAAATAATAATGATATTATTTATAGATAATAATATTATTATATAGTATTTAATTTATTTGATAAATTAAATAACTATAATAAATTGAGATATTGTATCTCAGATTTAATTTTCGAATAAGGATATAGTATTTCAGATTCAATTAAATAGAAAGATATCATATCTCAGATTTAATTTATAGAAATAAATTAAATCAACAAGCTTTTAATTCGATTAAAATAAATATATTAGATTAGATCTGTTGGACAGATTTAATTAATGCTATTTATATCTAAAATTCGAATTCAAGATTAATTGAGATTAATCTTGAATATTTTAATACGGCCCAATTAGGGTTTTAGAAACTCTATAAAAGATAATGATCTAGTCGTATTAAAATAAGGAACAAGCCGCGAAAGAAATCCTAGAGAGAAAAATGTGAGACACAAAGTAAGAAGGCGCTAGCACGCTGCCGTACGTGTTGGAGAGCTGTTCGGTGTGGATACCGATAGAGGGAGTGGATTCGTAAAGTCGGCTCCTAGAGATTGATCAAGCAAGAAGGTGTTAGCCCACGTGTTTAAGAAAGGACGCATACAAGCTCGTATAGGTACGGTTTCTCTAACGAACCTTGATTTAAATGCCGTTGATAGATCCTCTCTATGGGATTCGTAAACTTTTAGTGGATGAGAATCCTTCAGCTGCGTGTACGGATCCCAACACAATGAACATGTGATTTGTCTAGCCTCCATCTTTTTAGTGTTACTTTTTCCTCTTACTTATTAGTGAACATCATTTGCTAACTCTGCTTTGGTCAATATGCTTCATCTCATGCTGCCTTGATTTTTATGTTCTGAATAATAGTACTTGTGATTTGCACAACAATGACATTTTCCTAAAAACTGGAAAGTGCTAGAAGTGTGAATTCCCACATATTGATTCAAACTATCAAATCTTGGACATTGCTAGAAGTGTAACATAGCATCATTTTGTAAACTATGAAAAATCCTTGCTGAAAGTTTAAGAAACAATGCTATATGTACTTGCATTGGACATTGTAAGAAGTTGCATAGTTTAACATATACATTGTACATTGTTTTTGTAACTTGAAAAACTTGAGATATATTGATAAGGTTGGAAATTAATCTTCTTAACATTGATTGTTGCTGGAGATGGTTGTTGTCTTGTGAAAAATAGCAATTTCCATCCTTCCAAAAAAATTCTTCTGTGCACTCCCAAGATCCAAATGAAATATGTAACAAGCTGTGCAGGGCTCGTGCAAAAAAATAGGCACCAAAGGAGTCTAATGTCTATTTTAGTCACACAAAAATAGCCACCAAAAGAGTCCAATGTATGTTTTAGTTTCTTGTATGAATCAAAAGATATAATATGTGAGAGTTGTGTTAGTTCTGGCTATCACCTAAGAGGGGGGGTGAATTGGGTGTCTGATAAAAATTTAAATAACTTTGAAAATCTTTCCGCAACTTACTGAAGGCAGTTTGTATGATAGTAATGATTTATAAAACAATAAACAGACATTCAAACATATATGCTAGGAATACAAGAGATAAGGGAAGAGAATATGCAAACTATGATTTATACTGGTTCAGCCCAATCCTTGACCTACGTCCAGTCCCCAAGATCCACTTGAGATTTTCAATCCACTATCCTCTTGTTTAATCCGGGCACAAGAGAAGCCTTTACAATCCCACAAGTTCACCCATGCACTTGTGAAGCCAAATCTCTCACTGAGGCACTCCCCTTACACATTGTAAGGATACAATCAATTTCCTACTCAAGATCACCCAATCTTAAGTAACTCTCAGATAAAATGATTAGAATGAATCTTCACTCTCTCAGAAGTAAATGAATAAACACTGAAGTACATAATCGATCATCTCACCCTCTACTGTAAACTATATAGACATTGAGAAACAGAGAGTATGAGTTAAGTGTTGGATTCATAATGTTGGCATTTCGACATTGCAAGCTCTTGTCTCTAAAAACTTCTATCTTTGAATGCTTCTCCTTTTATAGTTGATGAAGAGCATTGAGCAATTCTTCCGGGTTTGAATATGATCGTTGTGAGCGTATATGACCGTTGAAACTATTCGATCGTTGGAGAAATATTACCGTTGAAGCTTCTGACGTTATCATCTGTTTTCTTTTTGATAATCTAATGTTAATCCTTTGTTTGATCATATGAAACTTGCTAACAAACCTAATTAATAGCATTGAGAAGTATAGCAAGTAGAAATCAATTGATAACAATCATTTCTGAAATCGGACGTTGCTGTTACTGAGCTTTTACTGTTTGACTCGAGTTGCATCTTCTGGCTCGAGTCAAAAACTCCTCTCAATTCATCAATCTCTCGGGTTGGCCTTTGACTCGAGGTACGCTTGTTGGCTCAAGTCAATCCATCGTTTAAAGCATAGAGAAATTTAACACAACACTGACTAACTTGAGGCAACAATATCCTTGGCTTGAGTCTATGCCTGAACTCGAGGCAACCAAAATCCTGGCTCGAGTCAGGTTCAACAAAACACTTTGGGATTTCTGAGAAACAATACTTCTGACTCGAGGTTCCCTTGTTGACTCGAGGTAAAAACCTCTTTCAAAATGTCTAACTCTCTATCTTCACTTAGACTCGAGGTAGAATTTCTGGCTCGAGGCAAAATCCTCAATTTTTTGTTCTTTGACTTGAACTTGACTTGAGAAGGTGCTCATCAAAATTGGTTGAAATTCTATGAAACACTTGTTCAGTCTAGATTCATATGGAATTGGTTTCACTTCATTTGGTTGTGTATATTGTGAGCAAACTTCCAGAAAACTGAGCCTATGCTTAAATAAATCCAGAATTTTGAGTGTCAATTTTCGAAGGCCATAACTCTCTAGTCTGAACTCTGTTTTGGTTGGTTCAACTCTTGATGGATTTAATTTTGAGTCTACTTTTATATTCCACTTATTTAAGCTCAATTGGATTTTTAGTTTTGGATATACACTAAAAACATCTAAGGTTGGTCAGCTGTGTGACGTTAATTGATGTACCAACTTGTGAAATTCATATCACTCTCATCTCAACTCCTTTAGGCTTGAAACTTTTTCATAATGATGCATTGGGAGTAAAGTCTCGTATACTTTCAATGCATGACAACACAATATCCCAGTGGTCTCAAACATCCCACAAGTGTAAAAAATTTCAAGTGTGTTCGGCTTAAAAGCAACTCTCCACTCCCTCTCTTCATCAATCATATGGGTAGTGTATACAAATAAACGCTCTTTCTCATCATGTTCAATTAACTTTATAGCAAAGTAGAGATCCCATTGTTCTTGGAACATGTCAAAGGCACCTAAGGTATAAGTTCTTGAAAGTTGGCACAGTATTGGTGGACTTGGATTTACCATCCTAGGTATCTTGTGCTTAGAATCAAACTCCAACTTCAATTCCTTGTTCCGGTTCTCTGAAACAACTCTGTTAAAAGTGGTAAAGAATTTATTAACATCTAAATTTAGTGACGTATATTGCTTCACATCAGCGTTTATACTTTCAGCGAGTTGTGTAGTCCTCGTTCCTAATGTGCAAGAAGTCTTCACATAACACTAAGCCAATTTCTCCTTAATATCATACATAGATTTCAACCACCTATTTTCATGAACATCATAAGAAGATAATAATTGGCTCCAAGCTTCTTCAAGCTTGTCAACTTCTGTAATTTTAGACATGCATTTGCAAAAATCAGTCAAAAAATGTGACCCACCTTTCATCAAGTTTCCAAGGTTCTTAATTCCATTTTGTTTTAAGTGACAAGTACACAAACATTGCTTTGTATCAGGAAGAACTTCACTCAAAGCTCTAGCCATAGCTTGACTGTGGTCTATAAAGACAGTTTTAGGCTTCTCTGCATATAAGCATCCCAAAAAATTTCTAGCACACACTTGAAGGACTCAATAGTCTCATCAAATATTAAAATTGCTCCAAAAATAACGCACTCTGTGATGATTAAAGCATGGAAGAATTGCAAGGGGTCAATTACCATATGTTGTGTCTAAAGCTACAACCTCAACAAATCTGCATAATCTATTAACATTCCAGCATATGCCCAAAACACATTGGTAATATGTTCTTCTGTGTACGTCCACCTGATATTTGTAATAAAATGTAGGATTTGTAGCAAGTTGCTACTGGAAATACTCAAATAAACACCTCACCTCTCCATACTTCAAACTTCTTTTCTTTTTAGACTGAAGGTAGTTTTGCACATCTATACGAGTATATCCAACATTTGCTTTACCCCCAACATATGTACTTATCAAGTCAAATGTAGCCTTTTGTTGGAGCCCAAACTTCCTTGCAAGGTCTATTTCACATGCATCAACTTCTGATAAATTTCTTTGGGATACCAACAAGTGCATTGCATCTTGGGTATGGAGGGGGTGATTGTGTTCTTCATCAAATCTAGTGATTTTGAAATTCTGATTAATACAAGGTACCACCATTAGTGTCTTACAGTTAGTTCTTGTTTCACCTCGCTTCCTAGAAGATTGTCTCTCTCCTTTGCCTTCATCTTTCAGACCCTCCTTGCAACATATATACCTGTATGTTATAGTTTCACCAATTTTTTGGCTCTTTGTACCACTATGCTTCTAGCTCCAAATCCAATTCTTCTAGCATAATTATTCCAAAACATCCATGCTTCTTCTAAACTTCAAAACTCCTTTCCTATTTTTGGTTTCAATTAATCATAATCCATTATGATTCACCTATATACAAATAAAATAAACATATCTTAAAAAAAAAAAAATCATAATTTTTGTATAACAGCACAACAACAACAAAAAATCATAATTTTTCTGTTCTTTTGGAAAGTAAAATGAAATATAACAGTTAAATTTGAAAAAGATAGGAAAGGAGCTCTATTTTGTCATTTACTTATATATCTGACTCGTGCAAAAATGCCGTCAAGTATAATATATTTATTCTTCGGAAGCTTCTCTCTATTTATTTTTCAATACATACAAAGTCCAAAATGTTCCCATATAGTCAAATTAATTAATGCTTGCTAACACAGAGAAAAGGGAGGTGGAGTTGGTGATTGACAACACTAGAAAGATCAATGAACACGATTTATGAATTAGCATATATATAAAATGCATATAGACCAAAAACGCACATGAATGAATGAATAATAATTGAAAAAAAAAAAACAGAGAGAGGGAATATTATATTCGACCAGATGGAGAAAGCGGATAGGGTTGGGGACTCTTAGCTTTATAAAAAATGTCAAATGGGAAGAAGAATAATAATGCATATTATATTTCACATGGATGTCTATTCACTTCTTTCGCCCCATTCCAGATTCTAAGGAATATTGCCACTTGCACTCTCTCATTCTCTCAAATTCTATTCTCATGGGAATATTTGTCAGTCAATTCAGCCCCATTCTGCATGAAATATATCAGTTAAATTTGGACAAAAATAGAAAAGGAGCTCTAACCACTTGTGAAACTCTATATTAAAACTTCACTTGTAAAGCTCCATTTCCTAATCTTGACTTCCAAACTCCACTATTTGGGCCGTTAGCTCTGGAAGCCAACCAATCACATCCCTGTCTGCTCTAGAGTTGGCAATCCCATCCATCACCCACCCGTGTGATAGGCTTCCGAGAATCTATGAACTCTAATTCCAACAAGGGCAACGTTGTTATTCAAAGGAGAGTTCTATTTCCCGCTCTGGTTCCTTCTCTGTTATTCATGTTACTCTGATTTCTTCAATTTTGTTGAACTCTAATTCCAATAAGGGCGACGTTGTTATTCAAAGGAGAGTTCTATTTTTCGCTCTGGTTCCTCCTTTGTTATTCATGTTACTCTGATTTCTTCAATTTTGTTATTGCTTTTGCGGGAAATTTTAACGGGCAAAAGATGACCACGTGTAAGCTTCTCATTATCTAGGATTTCTCTCTTTTATGGAAACGGTGCGTTTTCAGGAGAAGCACATAAGAAGCAGGTAAAAGACAAGCATCTAATGTGGACTCCAGTGAATGAGACTTTTGTTGTTGATCCTACTCTCTTACCTTATGAACTAAGCATCACATTTTTCTATAAAACATGGGATCCTTATGGTGCTTTTTCAAAATTTTCAGGGTTATGTATCATTTTTGCCACGGAAATATTGGCTAAGAAGCATTCAGCATCCGAAAGTTTTTTTGGTATCATTTTTGCCCAAGAAGTTTATAGGGTTAAGGTGCGGATTTGCCAACGAACTATTACCCGAGAAGCATCTAGCACAAAAAACAATTGAGGGGACCAAATTGGCTAACGAACTATTAAAAAGTGAAGAAAAACACAATTTGGTGCAGATTCGCCAACGAACTATTACCCCGTCACAGTCTTGTTGTCTCCGTCTTCCATTGATTGTCACAGTGTCAGTGACGTCGGTGTCTCCAAAGCTTCCATTGTTGCTGGGTGTTCCACTCACCCTCTTGAACTCATCCAACAGTCCACAACTTTCGACCGGCACGCGCCTTGCACCCTGGTTGCATCCCTTGATGCCACAAGCAGCAACCGCCACTGCCACAGCGCCTGCTCGCATGGATCCCATCTCTGTTGGTGTTTTCCTTATCCAACAAGAAGGCTTAACCGCTCTTTTCTCCAGCGTCTCAGCCACCGTCCTACGCCAGTGCCTCATATTTTAACGTAATTGTGATGGTTGTTTTTTATAATAGTTATTTGGTACTATTTTCACTTTTTAATAGTTCGTTGGCCAATTTGGTCCCCTCAATTGTTTTTTGTGCCAGATGCACTTGGGTGATAGTTTGTTGGCAAATATGCACATTAACCCAAGTTTATAAACATATCAATCTTGTCCATCATTTGATCTTGACGTTGAATTGTTGCTCTTCTTTGTAAACTGTCAGGGAAAATTTGCTCATAAAAAAAACTTTCGGGACAAATTTACTCCTTTTTGTAAACTTTCAAGGCAAAAATGATACCAAAAAAACTTCCAGGTGCATTAGCCAACACTTCCGTGGGAAAAATAGTACTCCCTCTGATCCTAATTATAGGAACCATTTAACTGATTTTGGGGGGATTAATGAGAGGAGTTAAATTAGTTAATTTTACTCATTTTTCTAAAATGCCCTTATATAAATTTAAGGGTTAAGGTGCAAAAATAGACATGTGCTTTTGTCAAAAGAGCGCCCAGTAGCAAATATTTTTTTTAGGTGCAAAAGTGACTATGTGGTTACAAAAGTGGAGCAAAATTAGACATTGACCGTTAGTTGACTTTTTCTGTACTGAAAATGATGACGTGGACGATGACGTGGATGTTAATACTTTATGAATTATAGATCAGCCCCAGATACATTTCAAAAAATTTCAATTTAGTCCCTCTATAAACTTTTAATATTTTCATTTTAGTCCCTGGTCAAAACTTGCTTTTTGACCGAGACCTTCTTCTTCTTCACCCGAAAGGCGGACCAGAGAGACCTAGCCATTTCTCCATTAAACATACTTCCATGTGTTTCTCCTTCCCTCTCTTCCATTCTCCATTAAATTCGTTCTCCCTCTCTCTCTAGCGTGAAAATGATGCCCCTCCTATGGTCTTCAATGTTCAGTCGTTCAATGTTTCTCCCATTTTCAAGTTGCCAGGTTGCCGACAATGGAGGGTTTTGGAAGGTATTTGAAAATCTTTCATTATCTCTCCCACCTCGCAAATAAATACCAAATTACTTCGCCTCCATTATTCCTATCCAAACATGCCATTAAGAATATCTCAGGCCACAAACACGTAGACAGCTTCCAAATTTGTATTCTCAAATCAATCCACTGGCCTTCTATTCACAATGTAAGCAAAAAAAAAGACCCAAAGGACATTTAAACTAATCGAAATAGCATCGCCGCACGATCTGTTTTGGGGCAGGGGCGGAGACAAAGAAGGCCTAAATTATCTTGGCCGACTATTGATGCAACTGAGATCAGAGTTTCTTGGGGAGTCTTCATCTAGTGATATAACGACAAAAGTTCAGGATCAACGAACGACCTTGCATCCATGAAACATCAAGCTACCGACTGGACTCAATCTGTTTGTTTAGCGGCCACTCTTGCTCTCAGTTGTGAGATGATTACCCATTTTGCTTTGTCAAATTTATTTTCTTGTTATCGACATCCATTATCAACTAGCAGGAAAATAAATGCTTGAGACCTGAAATTTGTTTTTCCGCATAGACTCGTATTAGGGGTCTGCAGATACAGATCATATTCATATCTATAGCGTTTGATTTGTGTTTTGTGTTTCCTTTTTTTTGGGGTCGAATATGGTGTTTGACAGTTTAGAAGAGGAATGGGGTAATTATGGTCGATCTATTAGAAATTGAAGGTCACTGATATCATTTAATCTGATATATAGATAATTTGTAGTGTCCCATCTATAAGAAAGTCGAATTGTTGCTAAGGATATATTTTATTTTGATTCAGTGAAATTAGTAATTGAATAAGGTATATTTTGCTTAAAGAAATGGATTCGTAGTCATAGTAATTAGTATTTGTTCAAAAAAAAAGTTATAGTAATTAATATGGGAAAATTATGCATGATAAATCAGAAGTGAATGATATTTATTTGATTAAAACGCATTGAGTTTCTATTTATTTTATTTAAATTACAAAGACTTTCTTCTTATTTTTAAATGTATGTGGATTTTTTTTTTTTTTTAAAAAAAAAAAATCCAAAGGCACGTTATACTACTTTTCCTTCTAATTCTAAGATTTTATTTCTTTCATGTGAAGAAGAGAATATAAGTTTAAATCTCAAAAAATGTACTTATTGAAAAATAAGAAAAACATTCACATTCTAAGTCTTAAAAGGAAAAACCTTTGATCAAGTACAAAAAAAAACATTGACCACTTGTCTTGGCGACATGGCCATGGTACATCTGTTTCTTTGGATCATAGGCTGTGGTGGCCCAAAGAAGCAATTAGGTTTGTCTTGCCCTTCTTTGAAGGTGTTTCAGACCTTATAATTTTCGTCTGGCGCCTTCATACTCTGGATCCCAGACAAATTGTTGACGAATTGGCCAAGGACCCATTTTCCATTAGACAGGCCAGGGATAGATTAAGATGGGAGGGCAATTTATCTAGTAATTACACTGTGAGTGAGGGATATAGACTTCTATTTTCAAGTGTAAGAAAGGTAAATATTGATAAACAACAAGTCTATTTGCAACATTTCTGGAAGCTCATTTGGAAATTTCCTGTTCATCCAGGACTTGGAATTTTCATGTGGAAGTTGGTAAGAGGAATCCTTTCTTGCATGACCTTCTTAAAAAGGAGGCATATAACATATTGATGACCTTCTTGCATGACCGAGGTTTGTTACTTTTGTGCTACTTCTGATGAATCCTTGGAACACTTATTTCGTTATTGTCCCTTCTCTAAAGCTTGCTGGTTTGGTAATCTATTAGGCCTTAAAACAGATTTATTTTCTCATCGGAATTTAACCCAATGGCTTCTGTTTTGGATGTTCAAATCGGTTTACCATTCGAGATGTTAGATATGTTGTGGTTTGTTCGGAACTAGATCTGTGAAGCTGGTAAACATTTTAATCCGAGCCAGGTAATTAGCATGGGTATCTCCAAAACAATGGCGGCTAATTCCAGTGCCCGGCCAGGTGGAGTCCAACAATAACATTTGGCGCAATGCGGACAACCACAATATCCTGCCTTGGAAGGAGTTTGGTTTTTTTTACCAACAGCCACTAGTTGGTCAAATTTCTTAGGGCTAAGATGCAAAAATACTCGTCAACTTATGTTTAAAGAGCATCCAGCACCATATGCTTTTGAAAGGGGCAAAAATACCTTTATACATTGAAATTGGGAGCAAAAATACCTTGCTGTTATGTTGACTGTTAATGAGAGTTAGTTTGACTGAAAATTGTGACCTGGATGAGATGGATGCAAACGTGGGTGTAGATGTGTCTAGGGAGCCTTGGCGAGGAACTCTTGCACCATAGGGGTTGCGAACTTCGCCGGAGGGACAATCAGATGTCTTAGGCACAAACTTCATTCTTCATTTTACCTCAATCAAACCCATTTTTCACAGAGCACATCAAACTCAACAATGTTCAAGAAGTTTAAAAAAAAAAAATGAAAGCATGAAAGTTCTCTTAGTATTGCCTCTCCAGGCTTAATATCCTCATCCCCAAATCCATCCTTCGTCTTCCCAAGATTACAGCAACAGTAGCAGCAGTAAAGGGCAAGTAGGTAGCGGCGGATTCAGATGTACGATGGTGGATACGATGGTAACTCCTCTGTAAACAAAACTTCGTCTGCCATTAATGCCGTAAGGGATCCAACTAAATCAAGTGAAGACGAAGCCGATTAGGAGCAACCAATTGCGAACCTTCCACTCACATGAACTAAAGCGAAATAGCAACGGCGATCACTTGCTCTCCGATTTCCTCCTTTGCTCTGTGGTACGCTGAGTAAGCGACGACATTCTGTTTCAACTTGGAAGGCAAGAAGGCGTTCTGTTTGGTTTGCAACAGAGGAAGATGACGAGGAATAGTGGAAAAACAGAGACAGGGTGTTGATGGGGGATGCGGTGAGACGGTGGCGACTGAGGATGAGGTTGCGGCGAGGAAGAGGGTGAAGTTGCAAATGGGGAAGGTTTTTTAAAAGCAATAAATCAATATTAAAAATAGAAATTTGCATAGGTGGGTTTTTTTCCAGGCGAGCAAGGACATTATTAATATTATAGCCATTTTCTCAAAAGCTATCTCTCTAACAGTCAAAGTTAACAACATTAACGGCAAAGTATTTTTGCACCCAATTTCAATGTTTAAAGGTATTTTTGTACCTATAAAAAGCATATGGTGCTGAGCGCTCTTTAGACAAAAGTTCATGGGTATTTTTGCACCTTAACCCAATTTCTTATTGGAAAGCCTGATCGACAACGGCAGTACATCCAAATTGAAGTTTACTTTAACAAAAGGAGGCTTCATAACTGGTGGATCAATCCCTTTGCCAATATTGGTTAACTGTAGTTACAACTAACGGCAATTTGAGATGCACTTAATTTCATCTTGCATCCACAACTAATAGCTTCTTATTTCTCTTATCTCTTTTGTTTTGTAAATTAGTTCAATTCTCTCATATCAAGATACTTGCCCAAAATAATAGCATGGTCCACTGGAAGTTTAGTTATCACTTGTATGATATACTAGCCATGTTTAGCATGTTTGTTTCTCATACTTTCATTTTTTAATATGAAAT
This sequence comes from Acacia pycnantha, assembly GCA_025563575.1. NCBI lineage: Eukaryota > Viridiplantae > Streptophyta > Magnoliopsida > Fabales > Fabaceae > Acacia > Acacia pycnantha. Next base: position 581,836 of record JAMWYP010000001.1, read on the forward strand.
TTACTGTATATAAAAAATGTAACTTTTGGAAATGTAGGCCATGACAAATTTTCCAATTTACCTCTTCCTCCCACCCCCTCTCCAGCCCATTATGCATTCTCTCAATAATACATTCTCACGCCCAAGCCACTAGTCAAGATTCTGTTCAAAATATATGTACTTAATTTTTTTTCTTTTTTTTGTCATACTAAAATCTAAAACATTTATTTTCATATTTATTAAGTTGTATTTAATTATTATTGAAATTATATGATATTTATGAGAAATAAAAAGAATCTATGTCATACTTTTTTATTTAATCAAGAGTATCCCAAACTACTAATATCTTGAGACTTAAAACGCAAAGAATTTTTGTCTTTAGCAACAAACGTCTTTTGTGTTTTCAGGACTCAACCACCTCTCCCAATATAAAAAATCTATCAAAGTCATACTATTTTTATATCATATATCATCATGCATCTAAAAGCAATGTTAATAAATAAAAATGAAACAAACTCAACTCTATCCAAAATATCTTATTAGAAATTCCTTTTGATTGAGGTTTAGAGCCTAAAGGTTTTTATTTCTACTAATAAGTACGCTTCCCGGAATTTGAATGCGTGTTCTCCTTCTTATTGGGTAAGACCACTTACCATCTCAACCAACAGTTTGTTGGTAAGAATTACGATAATTTAAATCACAGTTTGTTCAATTCCAATTCAAATGAGTTTTAAGTCCCATTATTTTTGTTTTGACAAAAATACGTTGAGTTACATATTTAAATGCTTCTATTTCCCTTGAAATAACTTTAATATATATTTTATAATTATATTTTGTTTATTTTATTTGTGTGAAAATTGTAATTAGGTCAAATTTGTGGCATATAAATACATTGTGCCTCCTCATTTGTAATCAGACTTGATTATTGAATGAAAAGTTGCATTTTTGCACTTTGTTTCTTGAGAGTGGATTCTCTCCAAGGTTTTTCTTAGAACTAACAGACTTATCAAGGCTTGATCAACCTTGTGGCATCTTCCAACACTTCGGGTCCTTATTCTTTCATGTTCAAGGATTCAAGTGGATATATCATCGATCTGTGTTTAGCTTTCTTTGAGTGAGTATATCTTAGATTGGTTGTGGGTTCGTGGGATCTTCACTTTTGGGTTTGCACCATCTTGGTATTAGAGCTTCATATCTAAACTTAGGTCATATCTTTTTGTTCTTTGTTTCCCTTTTTTTTTTTTTTTGTGTTTTGTGCTTTATGCTTTGTTCTTATGTCTGTTCATTTGGTTCGTGCTTGAAATTGTTGCTTTTATTTGTCAAGTTTTTAGTAGTGTTTTCTAACATTTATTAAGTCACTTTCATAGTTCAAAATCTCCTCTTTCTGCTAGTTTTGGAATCATTTCAATTCAAGTTGTCATTTGTGAGTTCTATCCATTTTAATCTAGTTGTGTTTTCAGAAAATTTCTATGTCTATTCATCTTCTTCTTTTTTTCAGAACATCACCATCTTTTTCGTCCTTGTTTCATCATTTTTCCTTTGTGTTTTTCATCATGTAATAGGTGATTTTTATTGTTTAGAACCTCTTCTTTCTAATCGTTTTAGTTTCATCTCAATCCAAAATTTTCATAATGAGTTACAAACTTTTCAAAAAGGATGCTTTTCTGGAATTTATTGAAAGTGGAGCTTAATCACCTAGAGAGGGGGTGAATTGGGGATTATAAAATTCTTTTCGAATTGCTCTGTTTTTTAATACAAAAAACAGAGCTGAATAGAGTGTAGAGAAGAAGAGCAGTACACAAAGAATTTATACTGGTTCGGTCCAACCTCTTGACCTACGTCCTGTCCCCAAACACTCTGGGATTTTTCACTAACTCAATTGATTACAGACTCTGTAACTCAAGAGTAATCGTCTCACTAGAACTTACTCCCCCTTACAAGTTGCAATCAATATCCCAATCTCCAAGTCCCCTGATTTGAGATTCTTACAATAAATGAATTTCAATAAATGAACTCTCTCTAAGAGTGGATAAATATAATCACTGAAGTACAAATGTATCAGAAAATACTTTACACAAGAAAACTCAAAGAGTAGTTGGAAACTTGAATGATTTTCGTTTTTTTCAAATTGGTTGTTGAGAAGAATTGAATACAACTCTATTTATACAAAGAGAGCATTAAATGACCGTTGTAATCTTCAATGTGACCGTTGCCAACATTAGGGAAGGATTAGCTTAAGCTTTGGTCTTCTTCTCTTTCTACTCTTTGGTTAATCCAGCTGCACAGATGTTTATGTTTGACTTCTTAACTTTTAATCCGTTGGAAGAGCAGCTACTGGATGTAGAAATGAAACTTTATTCCCTTTGCAACATGTGTAGAATGATTGTCCAAAAGGATGCAAGTTTTCTGGACTTTACATTTAATGAGTTGACATCACTTTTTGCTTTATGCTAAATCTTCATTTAATTCTCTTTTAAATCATCTGAAACTCACTAACAAACTGATTAAACATAGTTAGGAATAGTAATGAGTGATGATAAGAAGTATTAAGGTCAATCATAAAGATTTCACAAATTCGAGCAGTTTGATTTTCAAATCCTGCGACACAAACTTGAGTTTGTTCATCCAAACTGGAGTTTTCAATTTTCATTAAAAGCCTAAACTCGAGTTTCCAAAACTAAACTCGAGTTTTCTTCATCCAGAGAAGAATGTCGCGATTTGAACTTTGAAACAAGTTTTGAGCAAGAGCAAAACTCGAGTCATTAAGTGACAAACTTGAGTTTTGGATATTTATAGTGAAAAACAAGTTTAAGTTCAAAAGCTCAAAACTGGAGTTTTCAAAACCAAACTGGAGTTTTCAAAAGGTTCAAATAGAGTAGAGCTCTCTGTTTGGCTTAAACTCGAGTTTACAAAGTGAAACTCGAGTTTCCATAAATCTTAGGAAAATGGAAAACTCACTGCATGGTCTAAACTCGAGTTTGCAATTAAAAACTGGAGTTTTCAAATCTTTAGAAATTTTGAGTTGTTCTCTGTAAGTCCTAAACTCGAGTTTCCTCATAAGAGAGAAAACTTTGAAAAACTTTATGTCATATGCAAACTGATATTTTCAATCAAAATTGAAGTTTTCATAAGTTTAAAATTGAGCATAGTTCTCTATATGCTGTAAACTCGAGTTTCCAAACTCAAACTCGAGTTTCCAAACTCAAACTCGAGTTTCCAACAAAACTTGGAAACTTAGAGAACTCTCTGTCTAGCATAAACTCGAGTTTCCAAATGGAAACTGGATTTTTGCTAAGTTCAAAATATTGATAGCTCTCTGTCTTGTTAAAACTCGAGTTCATTAAAACTAAACTCGAGTTTGCGCTGTCTTGAAAAACTTAGGAGCTCTCTGTATAGTCGAAACTCGAGTTTCAAAATCTAAACTCGAGTTTGTCTAAGTTTGCAAAAACTTGAGCTACTTTCTGTCAAGTCCAAACTTGAGTTTTCAAACCAAAACTCGAGTTTGTCTTTGACAGTAAGTTTTTCAACTTAACAAAGAAAAATTTCAAACTGGTTTTACAATTGTCAGTTATTATCAAAACACATAGAGAACTAATATTTATGTGTTTAGATTGCTTATATTGTGCTGTTGTGATATATTTCTTTATTTTCTTTAAATTTCAATGGGGGAAAAAAAAGAAATACAAAAAAAGAGCATAAAAAAGTGAAAAAACAAAATACATAAAAAGAGAGAAGGAAACTAGCAAGTGTTGTGCTGAAAGTGTTTGAGTAATATCTATTGTCATATCTAGAATTTGCTTCAATATCTAAAATCTGTGTGTCATTTGAGCTCTTGCTTTCCTTTAATCTCCTTTTTCAATACACTCTGATTCTCAAATTTCTAACTGTTGTGTTGATTCTACAAATTTGGGATAGCTTTGATTAAATTGCTTAGTTCTTTAAAGAGCCTCAAGAGGAATCTAAGAGTGGAAAAATGCAAGGGTGATATACATCAATTTAAAATCCAAATTTGAGTGAAACACGAGTATTGAGTGACAGTTTTGAGTGAAATTTGTGAGGAAATTTATTTCACTATCATTTTTCTTATGGATACAATGTCTAATGCTGAAGAAACATCTGGTGGTAGTAGAAATCCAATGAATGTGGAAAGCACCCTTAGGGCTATGCAACAACAATTTGAACGTATGAATGTGGTTTTTGGAGAAATAAGGGATAGGATGGATAAACAAGATGAAAGGATTGCAAATCTGCAAAGAGATCGACCCAATCCTAGAAGGCATGAGAGGCGACGGGTGTTTTAATGGATGAATATGAATACAAAAATGATGAAGTGAGTGGTGCTAGTGAGGAAGAATTTGAATCTGAATCTGAACTAGGAAGAAATAGGCATAGAGGATATAGGTATATGAGAAGACATGGTAAAAATATTCCTAAGGAGAGAAATAGAGTGGATGGGAACCTTGAGAGTTTCAAAATGAAAATACCACCTTTCCAAGGTAGGAGTGATCTTGAAGTATATTTACAGTGGGAGAAGAAGATAAAAATGATTTTTGAGTGCCATAATTATTCTGAAGCAAAAAAGGTGAAGTTGGCAGCAATAGAATCACTGATTATGCCATTGTTTAGTGAAGCTATGGCAATAATACAATGTAACCCTAATGCTATAGCAGCGTAAGTGAGCAATGCTATGCGCCATGTATTCTGACGTTTCCTCAAGGCTGTTTCAGGAAAGTAAGCACAGGTTATTGGATGGACATTGGACGACGGTTAGATTGTTGATGTTACACCCCTACCGGCCTCGCCCTTTCGAGTGGTGGGTTAGAGGGATTCCTTTTAATTGTTACCTTCCCTTGGTTATTAATCCATTTTAACTTATATCAAAGTGAGCACAACAGAGCATTATACCGGTTTGGACTGCCTATTGTACTAGTAAAAGCAAAATAAACAGAAAGTAAAAATCCCCGAAGGGTTAAGGGTACAGTCATAAAAAAAAATACTGAAAATATACAGTTATCCAAAAAGTAAAATACAAAATATGATAGGGCATTCCCTATTTTTCACCGTACCACCAGGCCCTAACTTTCCAAAACGGGTCTTCTGCCTCAGGTACGCTCCCCTGGAGCTACAGAAGCGTCTGGAGTCTGCTAGTGGCCCCCAGAGTAATCGCCAATACTCAAATACTAAATGTGAAAAGTGTATGAACGTAACCATGTCAGATATCAAAATCATAGATAACATGTCAAATACACCATATATGGAAACAGGTACATACACACATACCGACTACCATGTGCCGTCAGGCTTCCTTACCAAGGTAAGCCCCGGACTTACCGGAGTCACAACCCGTAGAGCCGCCCATCCAGGCCAACCCCAGATCTATCAACTTGTATAGTCGCCAATCAAGGCCGACCTCGGACTGATCGTCCTCAGCGCTAGGAACACAGTAGTTAGGGACTCGAACCTCAACATGCTCTGTATGCATATTTGGCTAAAAACAACATACACATACACATGGAAAAGCAAATATACAACAAAACACATAAAGATATCTGAGTATAGCGGTTACTACCTGGTGGGAAATATACTGTCTTTTGTATTTTATTGGGCCTGTGAATATTCCAAAAATTCCCTTGACCTAAATAACATCAAGACATCATATTTTAGTATTTCCAAAAATACCCTTGCATTCTTTTTGTCAAAACCGATCCCATATAGATTTTTTCCAGAAATCCTATGAATCTGGCCTAAGTTGAGGATTTTTAATAAATTATAAAAAAATAATTTTTACATGAAATCAATGCCATATGAACCAATAAAATGTCTATTTTCAGGAACAATATTTCCATACTCTTAAAATTCTCATATCTTGGCGTGTGGCTTATTTTTCCCTCTCTGGTCAGATTTCGCCTTGTTGCTCACTGGTTCAACTTTACCAATTTTTATCTTTTAGTAGAAAACTACAAAAGACACAAGCTTATACATCATGATGAACCTTAGGAAGTGTAAGTTTTTACTGTAAAAGTTCATCTTCATCCAAGATCATTTACTATTTTTAAAATCGAGTTGAAGCTTTGCTGCCCAGATTTTCCAGAACTCGCAGTAAGCTTAGATCTTAAGGTTTTTGGTGTTTTTGAGTTCGGAAAATTAAGTCATAGCTTAACCCCATAAAAAATCACGTTTTAAAAAATTTGAGACCCTCAAAATCACCAAGATCAAATCACAACACCATGTCGTAACCATTTGAACGAAAACCACAAGTTTAAGCTTCAAAGGTTCGAGTTTTCAGTGTTTACCTAAAATCGGAGTTCAGTTGATGATCTTGGTAACTTGTTCCTTGTTCTTGACTATGGAAGCTGGCTGGTCACTCTTTTTTACCTCTGAAAATTTCTTTCCCTTTGGCTAGGAGAGAGAGTTTGTCTCCTTTAATAATGGTAAAAGGAATCTAAGTAATCTGAATTAACTGGAGTAAATTCCTGTCTAGTAATTAATGAATTGGATTAGGGTGTCTTGACTTGTTTTGCAAGAAATTCCTGAGAATTCTAGGAGGGTACATGTGGCGCATTCTTATCCAAGTTTGGCAGATTTTTACTTTTCAAATGGTGAAAATTACCTATTTTGACCCGAAATTTATGTAAATTTCCAATTTTGGCCCGGAACTCATTTATTTTCTATTTCTTTTTCCCCAAGTCGTTTTTTATGATTAAAGGGGGTAGGTGGCACCATCTTGGGCCCACAAATCTGATCCCTTTGATTTTTATTTAATTTTCCCAATTATCTTATTTATCCTTTTATCCACTAGTCCTTGTAGTGCACAACTGGTTAAAAAGGTGCTTCTTTTTGCGTTTTTCTTCAACTTTTTAGATATTTCCTCCTGTTTGGACATACATATGTGGCGCCCCGCTGCTCTCCCATGTGGCCCCACATTTGTCTCATTCAGTCCAAGAAGAAGCCCCTAATTGGTCCTTATCGATCCCCTTTTCATCAGTTAACATCCTGTGTATGGATAAAATCATCTTATTTTTCTTTCTCTCTCCTGGGTGGACAAAATTCAATGCTTAAGGGGTAAGGATTTGACCATTTTGCCTCTACTTTTCCTCTTTTAACCCTGTGGTGACACGTATCTCAATGTAATCATTAGATTGACTTTTTATCTTCAAAAACGCAGGGCATACCTGACTACCCTAAAAATGTCGTATGCTTACTTATACTGGCATATTTTCTCTCAACTACTTGTCCTATACCATAGGACTTAGTTAGATTACCTCTTTTACAACCGAATTCATAGCGTATAAGTCTTCCATGCCCCTTTTCCATTGGCACTTTAATTCCACGATTTACACATACTAGGTCCACTGACCTGTATAGCCAAGTTTCTTAATCCTTTAGAGACTTCATATCTCTTGTCATTCTTGGGACTCTTCCCAAGCCGGGCTTAGTCGTTTGCCTGCTTTAGGCTTATTTTGAAGTCTCTAAGCCCAAAATTCAGGATATTACATTTCCCCCCGTAAAATAAATTGCGTCCTCGAAATTTCGGCTATACACTAATCATATTTCGAGACATGAAATCAAAGTAGCAGTTCTTCATTTTTCCACTGTTTCCCATGTCGCTTCCTAGGCAGACAATCCCTTCCAAAACCACTTCAATAGAAGAAATACTTTTCAACATGAAAGACGTCATGCAATCCGTTAAGATTTGGTGGTAATTGTTGGAAATTATGCCCTAAGGGAAAGTCATTATACTTTAAATGTTTATGTTATTTAAAGTATTTCTCCGTTTTATTATCATATCATTTGCATGCTTATAGTGATAACTGTATCCTTGGATGTATCTTATAGATTATCCTAAATGTCCCTGGTCAGTCATCTACACGGGAGTGAAGATGAAATAAGACCAGTATGACTTTGATGAGTATGGAGATACGAATCAAAGTCATAGGAACTTGTAAGAGTACAAGGTGCTGGACCGACCCACTATGAGAAAGCTGCATGGATTAAGTCATTAGCTTTTCTTATGTATAACCGCGTCACAATGCCCTTTGACCTGAGATCATGATGGATTCCTACATGAGAGTCGCAGATCTTTAACCTAGTCAAAAGTCACCTTTGACTGGGTGATGATAAAGGCTTTGATCAATGATTTTCATGCAGAGGAATGTGAATGGTCAAGATGGAATTTGTCCGTCACATTTGTAGAGAGATAAAACTGGACCCCTCAATGAGTGAGTCTGAGAAATGTATGGCCATACTACGATGGAAAGGAGTTTCCATTTAAGTTATTAAATTACTCAAGAATCGAGAAAGTAATGGTCAAGAACAAGAGGTTGACATTATTCATGCTTCATCCTTGACCAAATTATCGCGTGACAAAAGGGATGTGACATGGTCATATGATAGGTTGTATCGTATCAACGATCCCTATATGAATTGGGTAGTCGCAATGTCTTGCTAGAGGCCGCTTGCGACTTGTGGGCTGGTACAGTATTGGCCCGCAGTCAATCTCATGTGGGCCTACAGGCTCGCACACAAGAATAGCCCAACACGACTAATAGTGTCTAGATTCATTGAATCTTAGATATGTCTAAGATTTAATAAATACAACATTTAATCTAGGATGGATGGATATATATATATATATATATCGAAAATAATGATATTATTATTTATAGATAATAATATTATTATATAGTATTTAATTTATTTGATAAATTAAATAACTAAAATAAAATAGAGATATCATATCACATCGGGTCTTACTGCCTCGATCCTTTGCTCATCAATTTTGTCTGAGCTTCCTCAATTTAAGCTCTCAAACCATTTTCCTCTCGCTTAGCACTGTTTCTGGCAAGTTCTTTCTGGTTTACACAATTCAGATTTCCAGACCATTCTATCAGTTTCTGTTCCTGTATCAATATAATCACCACCTGCACCGCTTTTCATTCCAGTACAATAGTGACGACGGTCATGTCACCGCTTACTATGTTGTCTCATATTCAAAATTTTCACATATCTAAAAATCTCTGTGGTTGCAGTACATTTCACAATTCGCACTATATGAAAAGTAGAGTAAATACCCTTTTTGGTCCCTGAAATAACACGCACTACCCATTTTGGTCCCTGAGTAAAAAAAATGTCATTTTTCGTCCTTAAACAGTAAAAAAAAGGTCCCTTTTAGTCCTTTTAGTCATTTTTGTGGGCATTTTAATCCCTCGCAAATTCCCAAAAAATCGTTTTTAGTCCCTAAAAAGGACCAAAATGACATTTTTTTTACTCAGGGACCAAAATGGGTAGCGCGTGTTATTCCAGGGACCCAAAAGGGTATTTACTCTGAAAAGTAATAGTGCTATTACATTTTCAAATTCAATTGCTGTCAGCTTAAATTTTCGTGAAAACAAATTACTGTCGAGCTATTTTCAGAAAACATTTGTTACCGGCACATATTAATGAGCGGGATTATTCATTTCACAAATGTAGCATTCAAAAGTTCTCGCCACCACTTCAGCATATCACAATCCTTTCGTATACAAACCATTGCACTTGTTGACCAATGTGGGAGAGTTTCCGCCCTTTCCCGGGACCCAGTGTCCGCTCTGGCACATACTTTAATAGGCCACCCACCAGAATCCTATACCAGGACAAAGGACTATCGTCCATGGAGCCCTGCTCCAAATGCCTGTGTGGGTGCCGGCCAGACAAGGCAAAACACACGCCCCTACAAGGTGAAACTACTCAGATTAGGTGCGTACACTGTTGGTGCGAGTATCCGTTTTTCAAAACTAATCCCCTCATAAGAACTTTCAACAATGGCCAGCGATTTCAAAACATTTTCAAAAGCATATGACAAGATCCAACAAACTGAGTATGTCTACAATAGTTTATGGCATCTTCTAGTTCCATACTGCTTCTACCACAAACATGGTTCAAAATTCAATTGCAAATCTGGGTTCCATCAGAACACTGTATCTATGAGACAACATAGTTCAAAAACAACTATTTCAAACTGTTCCCAGTTTCTGAAAAACATTTTATTTGAAGATTTAGTTCAAAAATCTAGTTTCAAAATTTCACAAACATAGCAGGTGTGTTTGTACGTTCAAAATTCAATTTTCAAATATAACAGGAACCAGACAACTGACAAAGAAGGTCATCATCTTCAATTACATCTTAGGCTTTATATTTGGCTATTTAGGCCGTTCATAAGACACTCAGTCCATTTCATTTCATTTGTTCGATCATTCTGGATACAATGCCTGTAACTTTTAAGCTTACAACTTCTTTGGCACTCTGCCTGGTATCCATGGTTTAGTAATTGTGATCTTCTACCAGCCTTTGAACATACTAGTTACAAAGGACTTAGGGCCTCTCATTAACCATATATCAAATTTAACGACTCAAGCTCATATCAATTTCGTAAGTCTCATTGCCTACTCTATGTTTGTATCACAGTTTTCCACATGGTGCTAGAGCATCCCATGGCAATACCTTGATATCGCATCAAATAATCCTCATTCAGGGTCATTCTGTATATGAACTTCTGATAATGATCTAGCTCCAAGCATAGTCACATTTCCAACTTTCTCTATCCGGTGTTCAACCTTCCACTTTCAGGGAACCACTAGCCACTATCATATCTATAGCTATCGGTCCCAAACAGGAGATTATGACCTGTGGCTATCGAGATTCTAGCTATCATTTAAGATACTAATTCTCAAACACACTTCCTCAAGGAACATTATGTATTCAAGATCTTCCCTATGCTGATACAGCAACTATCAACCTCAAAATATCCCATATCAAATAGGTACCATCCCCGAACATACCTCAAATAACATTAATCAATATTATCAAGGTTTTTATTTTCAATCATTCTTTCTAAGGGAATATCATGTGATTAACATCATTCCCTAGTAGCTAGTAACCCCCAAATACCGCGTACATGTGGGTATTATACTCTAGTGCCTTAATGTATTCAGATCAATCAAATGCCTAAAGAATCTCTCATTATCAGCTTAGATTCTTAGGTCACTATTCATTTGGTAGCAATCCTATAGATGCCTACCAAATCTTAGGTTCATCAACTTAATTCTGAAACCTCGACCATACCCAACAAACATGCTATAAGCATCATGATTTATAGCTTACAACATTCAGGCACTATCCTTGAATAACCTCAAATTAATAATTGTCAGATTCTCAATCGACTCCTAAAACCTCAACATCAGTTAGGCTAAGGAATCATATCACCTCAACAATACCCAAAGTACAAACTAGGATTGTAATTGATATTCCTAGTCTAAACCCCGAAACATTCGAATAACATCAACACTATTCCCAAGTTTCTAATTCCATCTCAATCCTCAATATTACAGGGTATAATCTAATATCATTCTATTACCTTAAGGTTAATCATCAATCCTAGATCATACCCAAACATTGCTGACTACTCAGCAGTAATCAACATTCAGAAGGTTCCTATTCTTCAACATCAGAATCTAGGGTAACCTCAATCATACCTAAATGAACATGTTAACTATTCAGCATCAATCAACATTCACAAAGTTCCTACTTTCAGGTGTTAGAACATTAATACAGCCTTAATCACATTTAACCTAGGCATTAAATATGCTTAAGATCAGATTTAAGCCTAGTCTCAATCATATCCTTACTCAATCTAACATCCTCATAGCATCTCTAAAAATTACCATAAGTAATACCTCAAAGTACTAAGACCTTAATTCAAGGAAATCTCAAATTCTTATGATTCCTATAATACTGGTATAAGTCCACATATAATTGGGTACCGGCAACTCAGATATTTTCTAATACTAATACAACATATCAACCCCCAGAAATGCTAGGTATTATCCCCCACAAGGAAACTTAAGTAGTACTAACTTTTTCATACAACTCTCCTTTTTATTTCCCATAACACTGAGTGGGGATTCTATTCAATCCTTACTCTATATGCATATTTGGCTAAAAACAACACAAACATACACATGGAAAAGAAAACATACAACAAAACACATAAAGATATTTGAGTATAGCGGTTACTACCTGATGGGAAATATATTGTTTTTTTGTATTTTATTGGGCCTGACGAATTTTCCGAAAATTCCCTTGACCTAAATAACATCAAAACACCATATTTTAGTATTTCCAAAAATACCCTTGCATTCTTTATGTCAAAATTGAGCCCATACATTTTTTTCCCAGAAATCCTGTGAATCTGGCCCAACTTAGAGGATTTTTAATAAATTATAAAAAAAAAAAAAAAATTACATGAAATCAACGCCATATGAACCATTAAAATGCCTATTGTTCAGGACAAATATTTATAGACTCTGAAAATTCTCATATCTTGGCGTGTGGCTTATTTTCCCTCTCTAGTCAGATTTCGCCTTGTTGCTCACTGGTTCAAATTTACCAATTTTTATATTTTAGTAGAAAAATCCAAAAGACACAAAATTATACATCATGATGAACCTTAGGAAGTGTAAGTTTTTCCTTTAAAAGTTCAGCTTCATCCAAGATCATTTACTATTTTTAAAATCGAGTTGAATCTTTGGTGCCCAGATTTTCCAGAACTAGCATTAAGCTTAGATCTTAAGGTTTTCGGTGTTTTTGAGTTCGGAAAATTAAGCCATAGCTTAACCCCATACAAAATCACGTTTTAAACAATCTGAGACCCTCAAAATCACCAAGATCAAATCACAACACCATGCCATAACCATTTGAACGAAAACCACAAGTTTAAGCTTCAAAGGTTCAGGTTTTCGGTGTTTACCTAAAATCGGAGTTCGATTGATGATCTTGGTAACTTGTTCCTTGTTCTTGACTATGGAAGCTGGCTGGTCACTCTTGTTTCCCTTTGAAAATTCTGTGCCCTTTGGCTAGGAGAGAGAGTTTGTGTCCTTTAATAATGGTAAAAGGAATCCAAACAATCTGAATTAACTGGAGTAAATCCTTGTCCAGTAATTAATGAATTTGATCAGGGTGTCTTGACTTATTTTGCAAGAAATTCCTGAGCATTCTAGGAGGGTACATGTGGCGCATTCTTATCCAAGCCCACAAATCTGATCCCTTTGATTTTTATTTAATTTTCCCAATTATCTGATTTATCCTTTTATCCACTGGTCCTTGTAGTGCACAACTGGTTAAAAAGGTGCTTCTTTTTGCGTTTTTCTTTAACTTTTCAGATATTTCCTCCTGTTTGGACATACATATGTGGTGCCGCACTGCTCTCCCATGTGGCCCCACATTTGTCACATTCAGTCCAAGAAGAAGCCCCTAATTGGTCCTTATCAATCCCTTTTTCATCTGTTAACATCATGTGGGACCTGTATTTTGTGTTTGGGCCTGAGTATGGATAAAATCATCTGATTTTTCTTTCTCTCTCCTAGGTGGACGAAATTCAATTCTTAATGGGTAAGGATTTGACCATTTTGCCCCTACTTTTCCTCTTTTAACCCTGTGGTGACACGTGTCCCAATGTAATCATTACATTGACTTTTTATCTTCAAAAACGCAGGGCATACCTGACTGCCCTAAAAATGTCGTATGCTTACTTATACTGACATATTTTCTCTCAACTACTTGTCCTATACCATAGGACTTAGTTAGATGGCCTCTTTTACAACCAAATTCATAGCGTATAAGTCTTCCATGCTCGTTTTCCATTGGCACTTTAATTCCACGGTTTACGCATACTAGGTCCACTGACCTGTATAGCCAAGTTTCTTAATCCCTGAGAGACTTCATATCTCTTGTCATTCTTGGGACTCTTCCCAAACCGGGCTTCATCATCTGCCTGCTTTAGGCTTATTCTCAAGTCTTTAAGCCTGAAATTTAGGATATTACAGCTAATGTATTGGATTAGAAGATGCGGAGGATCAAAGTTAAGATTTGGAGAATCCCATAAATATCAGCAGAATCATTCAACCAAATTTGGAAAGTTGGACTTGACAGAATTTGAAAGCCCCAACTCACTGAATGTACGTCGCAAGTAACCTGACTATAAAAGGAAACGAAGGCCAACCCTAAAGATCATCGAAGTCGTGAAAGAGCCAACAGAATTCTTACTTGGCTAAGACTCCAAAGAAGAGGAGAGAACTCACGGAGCATGAGAGCTTCAGAAGAAAAACAGAATCCTTCCATGTAGTGAGACGAAGACAAGAAGACGTGCAGTTGTCACGTAACATACCTCTCCTAGGCCGTTAAACCCTCCGGTGAACTTTCTGTTTTTCTTTGTTGATTCTTAGTTTATCTTTATCCATGGGCTATTCTGTTGTGATTTGTTTTGTGATTCCCTCGTCGGTCATAAACTAAATTTCCTTTAGCTGAGTGAGGATGAATTCTTATGTGTGGAATGAACCCAGTTGCTAGTTCTTAATTAAATAAATTCAGTTTGTTTATCAGTATTTTAATCTCTTGTCAATTAGCGGAAGCTCAGGGCTAGATTAGTAGCCTCGGCTCAATGAAAGGGAGTCGGGATTAGACATCTAATAGGAAGTGTTTGCTGGGCAGGTTGGTGCAAGGCTTGACCTATCATTGTAGGCTACAGGAATGAGTCTACCGCTTATAACCGTACACCTTGTTTAGGAATGAGAATTTGAACAAGAAAATCGCCATAGGAATATGGGAGAAGTAAAGCTAGGATTGTACGTACAGGACGTGAAAACTTCTGTATAGCATAGTGGTGTGTTAACTGAATAACATTGCGAGGGCGGCTATGCTGTAGCATTGCAGAAGCTATGCAGTATAATTGTTATAGCAATGCATTAAGGCAACTGGGGGAGTGATATGTTTAGGATGAAATCTGAGCTCAGCCTATCTCTAAACTGATATCTTCTTGCGACTACTATCATTTGATTATTTTCTTTGTTCAATAGTTATAACCAAAAACACCCAAACCAATTATAATTTTCTTTTCTTTTTACACACAACTGTTTTCAGAAATCAGTATCATTATCAACATATCGGTCTCTATGGGACGATACTCTACTTACTCTTTATTACTTGTTCGACTGGTTCACTTGTCATCAAAGAAATCTCTCAACAAAGAGCTCATGGCAAAAGGATATGTTAGAGAAAGTTGGAGCCCTTGTGTAGTTCCAGTAATTCTAGTGCCAGAGAAAGATGGAACTTGGAGGATGTTCATTAATTGTAGAGTTGTCAACAATCTCACTGTAAAGTATCCCCATCCCATTCCTACATTAGATTATATGCTTGTTCAATTGCATGGTT
Organism: Acacia pycnantha; assembly: GCA_025563575.1. NCBI lineage: Eukaryota > Viridiplantae > Streptophyta > Magnoliopsida > Fabales > Fabaceae > Acacia > Acacia pycnantha. The sequence continues at coordinate 597,058 of JAMWYP010000001.1, forward strand.
CTATTGTCTTTTCTAAAATTGATTTGAAATATGGATACCATCAAATTAGAAAATGGGAAGGGGATTAGTGGAAAATTGCTTTTAAGACAAAGCATGGATTGTATGAATAGTTAGTTATGCCATTTGGGTTAACTAATGCATTTAACACTTTCATGAGATTAATGAACCAAGTTTTGTGTTCTTTCGTTGGAAAATTTGTTGTGGTTTATTTTGATGATATTTTGATTTATAGTAAGAATCAAGATGAGCATTTGGATCACTTGCATTGTGTGCTTGACGTTTTGTTTTGAGAAAGGAAAAATGGTATGCAAATATGAAAAAGTATGACTTTGTCATGGATAAAATTGTTTTCTTGGTTTTGTGGTGAGTGCTAAAGTAATAGAAGTTGATGAGCAAAAGATAAGAGCTATAAAAGAATAGCCAACACCTAAGAGCATAATTGATGTTAGAAGTTTTCATAATTTAGCTAGTTTTTATGGGTGCTTTGTGAAGGATTTTAGCACACTTGCTGCACCACTTACTAAAGTTATTAAAAAATATATTGGTTTTTAATGGGATAAAGCACAAGATGATGCATTCATTAAACTTAAGGAAAAATTGTGTTATGCACCTCTGTTAATATTGTCTAACTTTAGCAAAACTTTTGAGATTGAATGTAATGCATCTAGAGTTGGGATAAGAGTTCTTTTAAAGTAGGAAGGAAAGCCAATTGCTTATTTTAGTGAAAAGCTAAATGAAACATCCTTGAAGTATCCAACTTATGACAAAGATCTCTATGCACTTAAAAAAGCATTGGAGAATTGGCAATACTACCTTTGGCCAAAACAGTTAGTGATTCACACTAATCATCAATCTTTGAAGCACATTAAATGTCAAGGTAAGTTGAACAAGAGACATGCAAGGTGGCTGGAATTTATTCAAACATTTCCTTATGTTATCAAATACAAGAAAGGTAAAGACAATGTGGTTGATGATGCATTGTCAAGAAAGTATACTCTTCTTTCTTTCCTTAATACTAGATTACTTGGCTTTGAATATATCAAGCAGTTGTATGCAAATGATGCTAATTTTGTTGAACTATTTCTTGCTTATGAAAAGAAAGCATTTGATAAGTTTTACAAATTTGATGGGTACTTGTTTAAATAAAATAGATTGTGTGTGCCTCAATGTTCATTGTGTGAATTGCTTGTGAGAGAAGCACATGGAGGCAGATCAATGGGTTACTTTGGTGTGAAAAAAACCTTGGATGTTTTGCATGAGCATTTCTTTTGGTCTAAAATGAAACATGATATGGAAAGAATTTTTTCTGAATGCATAACATGTAAAAAGGCTAAATCTAGAGTCTTGCCACATGGTTTGTATACTCCTTTACCTGCGCCTAGTGTTGAGTTGATATATTAATGGATTTTGTTTTGGGTTTGTCTAGGTCAAAAAGATAAATGGATTCCATATTTGTGGTCGTTGATAGATTTTCTAAAATGGTACATTTTATAGCATGTCATAAGACTGATGATGTCACATACATTGTTGATTTGTTCTTTAAAAAAATTGTGAGACTTCATAGTGTTCTTAAAAGCATTGTTTCTGATGCGGGTACAAAATTCTTGAATCATTTTTGGAGAGTTTTGTGGGTAAATCTTGATAATAAATTGTTGTTTTCTACTACTTATCATCCTCATCCACAAACTAATGGACAAAATGAAGTTGTTAATGGAGCCTTGTCTCAATTACTTAGAATTGTGATTCAAAAGAACTTGAAAAATTGGGAAAATTGCTTGCCATTCATTGAAGTTGATGAGTAATATGCATCCAAGGCCAACAAAGGAAGAAGATGTGTTCTTTTTGAACCTGGAGATTAGGTATGGGTGCATATTAGAAAAGAAATATTTCCTACTCAAAGAAATAAAGTTAGCTCCAAGAGGAGATGGTCCATTTCAAGTGCTTAAAACAATCAATGATAATGCCTACAATTTTGATTTGCCTGGTAAGTATAATGTTAGTGCTACTTTTAATGTGACCGATTTATCTCCTTTTTATCCAGATGAAGATTCGATGACGAATCGTTTTGAGGAGAGAGGGAATGATGTGAATCAGCAAGCAATCTCTTCAAATTTGTTTGGTGACTCTTCAACTTCAAGTGATCCTTTGCAAATTTCAAGTAGACCAATCATAAAAGAAAGAGCCAAAATAATTAAGGAAGCATTAAATGGGCTAGTGAAAGAGATATGAACAAGGCAAATGGCAATTAGATTAAATCCTGGACAAAAATGCTGAAAATGTCACTAATTTCATTTGGGCTGAAAATGGAGCTGTTGATCAAGTTTTGGGCTTTAAAGACTTCAACCTAAAGAGTTTGAACCAAGTACTACACATGGGAGGACTCATTTGCGCCTAGACAATCACATTTTGGGCTTTAGGAGCCGATTATATTTTGTTTATTTTATTTGTATGAAAATTGTACTTATGTCAGATTTGTAGCCTATAAATATATTGTGCCTTCTCATTTGTAATCAAACTTGATAGTTGACTAATAATTGAATATTTCATACACTTATTTGTATATCTTGGTTAATAAATTTAGAACTATTTAGTTAATAAATGATGGGTTTTTATGCTTATTTGGGCTTTGGGCTTTTAATTAGATTTAATTCATTTTAATAATAAAATTTCAGATTTACAATGCTTCACTATTTTCAAATGGTTCAGAGAGCTACAAATGTTATGAAGACTTGGAGGCTCAATTCAGACAAGAAGATGGTTGAAATTGGATCCGAAGTCAGAAAAATTTTCTGAATTTTATTGGGCCTAAATTTTGTAATAAAAAGACCATTTGCTTTTATTTCCGTTTTGGGCCATACTTGTAGAGCCCCAGTCCATTTTCAAATTATGTCTTTTATTAAAGTCAGATGGTGGCTACAAACATTAACACATTACGTTTTTACATAGTTTTCAGATTGAATACAGAAGTTTTTCATTTCCTCCCAAATGTTTCATCATGTTCTTCGTGTTCATGATGAAATTCTTCATTTATACTCCATTTTCGTTCTGTATACCCATGATGGGCTAAGATTCTTTGATTAACACACGGAATAGGGATTTCAGTATTCCAAAGGACTCACACTTGAATCGGAAAATGAATTCGTTTCTATTTTGTATAATAGGATTCGATTTTACTTTGTAATTGAGTATTAGATTTAATGCCCAAATTGATATCCCAAGACATAGGTCAAACCGAGTTACAGTAGTGAGTACTATGCAATCACACAGTGATCTAGGGATGTCCAAAAAAACCCGACAGTCCAGGTGGACCGACCCGACCCGGTCCTTTTAAAAAAAACTGTCTGAGACAATTTCCTCGGGTTGGACTAGACCACTTTCCTCGGGCTGGACCAGACCTCGGGCCAGGGGATAAGCCATTTGACTAACCCGGTCTGGCCCGAGAAATATATATATATTAAAAAAAATATTGCAACTTGTCTGTCCTTAAGTTAATAAAAAAAAAAAAAAAAAAGTTAACCGAGCCAACTCCCAGAGCTCAGTATCCGACACCGACACTCCGACAGTCCCTCTCGCAGCTTCAGCGACATCTCAGCGTCTTCTTCTTCAATGAGTCTGCTCTTCTTCACTCAGTTCTTCTCGGCTCGCAGTGGCGCATCCCCGTCCTCGTGACCTCCGTCTCGGCGTCTCCCGACTCTCCGTCTCTCGTCCCTCATACCGTAAGTTTTCTTCCTTCGATTTAAATCTCAGAAGCCCTAAGTCAATTTTCCCTTGTGCCTTGCTTCGATTTTCTGGATTTGAGGGCATTTTGTGATATTTATGTGAAGTCATGGATTTTTCAAGTTCTATTTGATATTTGAATGTTTTGATGTTGTTTTGAGTCTTATTTTCTTATTAATTTGGATGTTGGAATCGGAGTGGAAGTCTGGAAGATGATACGTGCAATGGGCTCTGAGCAGATTTTTTTTTTCTGTATTATTGATTTGGATGTTGGAATCAGAGTGTAAGATTTTTTTTTTGCTGTCCTGTATAATCTGATTTACTCGTATGCTTCTACTTCCTTATTGCGCTTCCATTACTCCTGTCTCTTCTTTAATCTTGTTACTCCTTTTCTCTTATTAGTGGGCTTCTATTATTACATTTTGATGTCTTATTCGACCGAATGATCTTTGTTTCGTAGTTCCTTTTGTGACCATCAAAGCATATTTCCGACGCTACTCTTACATCAGGAAGAATCTTGAAATTCCTTGATATTGTGGACTATTTATTTGTACTTAATAACGCGCGTCTTGCCTATGTATGAAATTAATGTCAATTTCCCTTTTATGGTTGCTGTTTGCTTTTAACTTTGAATTAATGGCTGTTAAACATCTGTTTTTAATGTGAAGGTAGAGTTACCTAGAGTTAAACATCTGTTTTTAATGGTTGTTAAACATCTTTTTTCAATTTGTTCCAGCCATGGAAGAAGAGCAAACTTCAAGTGTGTCTAAGTCTTCCAATATTGGTGAGAATGAGAATCTTGGTGGACCATCTTCTACCCCTTCCAATTCCACTAGTGCTGTCCAACCTCCAACCACTGTAGAATGTCCTCCTCCTATTCCTGCAGCTTCTACTGGAGATGAAACCATAAAAGGTTGTAGTAAGAAGAGAAAACAACCTGAGAACACAAAATTAGAAGTGTGGGATCACTTTATTAAGTTACCATTGGACGATACAGATGGAGAGCTTAGAGCAAAATGCAAGTACTGCACAAAAGATTATGCTTGTGATGCAGTTAAATGTGGTACAACTTCTTTGAAGAGACACTTCAAAAAATGTCCGAACAATCCACACAGGGCCATTGAAATATCGAAGCAGTCTATGCTGAATTATGTTTCTCAAAGTGGGGAAGGTGGAATTGGAAGCTTAGCACCTCACATGTTCAATCAAAAATGTTGTCGAAGGGCTCTAGCGGAGTTCATCATATGTGATGAGATGCCATTTAGACTGGTTGAAAAGAAAGGTTTTAAATCATTTGTCAAAGAGTTAGAGCCACGGTTTCATATCCCTTCAAGACAAATTGTTGCTAGGAATTGTTGGCAATTATATCTTAGTGAGATGCACATATTGAAGAATCAATTGAAGCAGTGTATGTAACATCCCAAATATTTAGAATTTGGAATAACTGCCTTAGATATTGTATTTCGTGTGTATAAGAAGGCGTTTTTCAAAAAAAAAAAAATGTGTGATGTTACTATTCACGTATACGGCACTATTCACGTATACGACACTATTCACAAGTACGTCACTATTCATATATAAATTACTATTCACGTATATATTAAGAAAGTTTGGTTTGAATACATGAGTAATCATTGGAATTTAGGGCTTACTTTTCCAGCCAACAAGAGACTAAATATTGACTTAGTAATTCTCATGTCAGTATTTTATGGGAAGAATTATCCTATATGGGATCAAGAAGTTATTTCCATCACACATTCAAAGAGTGCAAACTAGTATAATAAAATACTAGGGTGCAAATAAAAGCCTTGCAGAAGTCAAAAGAGATTGTTTGAGTGGGACCCACAACCCTCACTATATTAATTATCTCAAAATCATTGCAGCCGACACCATTTGGACGCACATATCCTTCTTTTTGAAATGCATGCAACGCGTTTTCTCACTTTCCAGCTATACTCTGAGTCATTTTTGTCAAAAGCAGAGACAAGGGACGGCAATCACGGAAGGATGATTCCTGCTTTCATTTTATATACATCTTCACTCCTTTCCATTTGGTTTTGCAAGAACGCAGAAGTCCTTATGCTCTCATATTTTCCATTCTCATTTTTCATTCTGCCAACTTCAGAAAGAGTGGAGAAACGCACAGAGGAGTTAGAGAATACTTCCTTCCTCGTCAAACTACCATTTCCAATACTCATCTTCTTCATTTATCATCTCTTCAACTTCATTCCAATTCACTATTCATCATCACCTTCATTTGGCCAAGACGTAACTTTGAACGTGGAAGCTTGAAATCTGAACCTGAGATTACAGAACATTGAGGAAGGGTGAGAAACAAAGGAAGAGAGAAGAAACAGACCGGAAGCAAGAAGGTTGAACTCAACAGAGGAGTAGTCGGTGAAAACGTGGGTTCTCAAACGTTCATCTAAATCCAAAAACCAACCAAGGTAGGCCTCAAAAACCTTCTTAGATTTCATTTCTAGGCATTAGTTGATGTTTTGGAAGGTTATATGCATCAAAAACGAAGGAAAAATGCAGAACAGAGTGAAACAGAGCGACTGCTACAGTAATTTTCGCGTTGCTACAGTGAATCCGAAATGGAATAGTAATTACTGTAGAAATAGTAAATACTGTAGCAATAGTGTTACTGTAGCAAATAGTGGTACTGTAGAAATAGTGACACTGTAGCAGAATACGGTACTGTAGCATCCGAAAAAGTTTTCCAAAGTTTTGAAAAGATGGTATTCAAAATAGTACCATGCAAATTAGAAAAAGAGAAATATTGATGGATTGGAAAACAATGAGAAGCATTAAAACATTTTATGTAGATTTAGTATTGTAAAATGTCAAGAAGTGACTAATGACAATGATAAACATTTATAGGCGTACCTAGACACCTCTACTGATCCCAACACCTACCGGACGGAAAGTAAGGAGTCAAGTTTGAGGTGGGTAACTGTTATCTTGTTAGCCTTTATGTATGTAAGCATGTGTGACTGATCATGTTTAATTGCTAGATGATTTGCATGTTTAATTCTTAGCTATGAATTTGAGGCTGCGGTCCTTGGCTGTTAGCTGCGGCTAACTGTGCGACTTATTTTACTGTGAATTATTCTATGCTTATACATGTGTTGTACTGTTGTTTACATTTCATATTTGCATATGAGATTAACTGTTACCCCTGGGGTTCATTCATTTGAACTCCAGATAACATGAAAGAAACAGGTAGTGGATCAGGTTCGAAGGGAAAGGCGCCGCTGTAAAAGTTATCGCAGATGGGATTTCTGTGATATTTTAGTTGGATTGTATTAGACTTGTTTATCATTTGTCTATTTTGGATTATTGTATTTATAATTTCCTTATGGGATTATTGTATTTATAATTTCCTTATGGGATAATTATTGTAAAGGTTACCACTGGTGCAATGGGTACCAAGGAGCTCTTAGGACTTGGGCTTATCCTCAGGTCCTTGGTTCGAGTCCTTGGGGAGGCGCTCTTGGGAATTTATTTCCAAGGGACAAATTCCCAAGAGGGGGGAACAATTCCTGCCACCACGGCTGCGGTCGGGGGTGGCCAGCCATAGCCCGCTGCGGTGGGGGGGCTGTTACAGTGTACTAGTCGTATTTGCCTCACTACAGACTGTTGGACGTCAGTTCAAAACTTCAACTACTTATGTCTCACAACTCATTTTATTGACAAAGATTGGAAGCTGCATAAAAGGATTCTTAACTTTTGTTTGATTGAGAATCATAAGGGAGATACAATTGGAAAGACTATCGAGAAGTGCATATCAGAATGGGGCATACAAAATGTGTTCACCATCACGATTGATAATGCAACATCCAATGACACGGCCTTGTCCTATTTGAAAAAACGACTCATCAATTGGAAGGGTCTTGTTTGCGGTGGCGATTTTCTTCAACTACGCTGTTCTGCACATATTCTCAATTTGATTGTGTCTGATGGCTTGAAGGAATTGAAAGATACCTTTGATTCAATTCGAAATGCTGTAAGGTATGTTCGTTCCTCCCCAGCTCGGCTCAAAAAATTTAAAGATGTATGTGCATTGGAAATGTTAGATGCCAACAATATGTGTGTCTTAGATGTTAGCACTAGATGGAATTCTACATATTTAATGTTGGATGTTGCTTTGAAATTCCAAAGGGCATTTGAAAGAATGGGGGACAATGATAGAGATTATGTAGCATACTTTAAAAAAATGTCAAAGCATAATAATTTCTCTACCCAAGATGTTGATGACAATATGGATGCTCCTAATGGCCCGCCTAACAGACAAGCTTGGAATAAGGCAAATGTCTTTCTTAAGTTTTTAAAAGTGTTTTATGATGTGACCTTGCAATTTTCTAGCTCGCTCATAGTTACTGCAAACACATGTTTCCATCAAATTGCATTGATTCAAGAGTTGATAAATGAGACCATTGTGTCTGAGGATCCATTGCTTAGGGAGATGTCCTCAAGTATGAAGATGAAGTTTGATAAATATTGGGGAGAAGCAGAAAATATGAATCCTTTGTTGATTATTGTTGTGATTTTAGATCCTCGATACAAGCTTGCCTACATCAATGATGTATTTGACGAACTTTTTCCTGATTATCAACTTTGTATGTTTATGAAAAACAAGGCAAGAAACACTTTGTATCGCATGTTTGAAGAGTATTCTGCAAAGATTGGTGTTCAAACAGGCATGTCAAATAGTACAAACTCTTTGAACTCTTCTGCTAGTAGCAACACTTTGAATCCTTCTGGGAGTGCCATCACTTCCACTGCAAATGCTAGTAAAAAAGACCCTGGTCGTAGATGGTTGGCATCCCAAAAAAAAAAGATCTCATCGGCGGATCCTCTATCTGAATTGGATAGATACCTTTCAGCTAATGCAGCTGAAGACACTCCTATTGATGATGATGATTTTGACATATTGACATGGTGGAAGGTTAATTCAACCAAATATAAAGTGCTTGCGATGATAGCACGTGATTTATTGGCTATGCCAGTATCTACAGTTGCATCTGAAGCAGCTTTTAGCACTGGAGGACATGTTGTTGATGATTATAGGAGTAATCTATCTCCTAAAATGATTGAAGCCCTCATTTGTGCCCAAAATTGGTTGACTTCTACGCAATCTATCTCACATTTAGCTACTATGTTCACTGAATATGACAACTTTCAAGAGACTGATAATGTTGTTAATATTCCAGGTAATATTTCCAATTTTATGCTCATTATTTAAGTTTATATATTTCATTATTACTAATTTTTTAACACAAACAATTTGTTTTCTTAGATGGATCGAGTACCATTCAAGGTGGAGGAAAGAAATGAATGACAATGGATGCTCCAGAAAATTAAATTACATCTCAATCATTTGTTTTCCACTTGTGTAATGTGATAGACTTGTTACTTATTAGGTTTTAAGTGCTTGAATGTTGTTATTTTATTTTGTGTTCTTGTTCAATGACATCTTGTTGGAGATTATTATGGGTTTAGGATTGGATTTAAGATATTTGCATGTTTATTGTCCCGCAGGTGGTTCATTGATTTAATTATTGTTCCGGAAGTGGCAAAAGAAAAATTTTTAAAAAAAAATGGTCCTGGACTGTCCAGGCAGTCCCCTGGACCGGTCTGGTCCAGCCCGAACTCCAGCCTGAGCTGGACCAGACCAAACCTCGGACTGGATTGTCCAGTCCGAGGTCCCTCCTGGACCAGACCTCGGGTTGACCCCCAACCCAGTCTGGTCTGGTCTGGTCTGGTCCATGGACATGCCTACAGTGATCACACCATGCGTTTGTTGGAAATTATGCCCTAGGGGCAAGTTATTGTACTTTAAACGTCATTAATATTTAAATTATTTCTCCTTTTTGTTATCATATTATTTGCATGTTTGTTATGATAACAGTATCATTGGACATATCATATAGATTGTCCTAAATGTCCCTAGTCGGTCATTTATACAGGAGCAAAGATGAAATAAGACCGGTATGACTTTGATGAGTATGGAGATACGAATCAATGTCATAGGCACTTTTAAAAGTACATGGTGCTGGATCGACCCACTATGAGAAAGCTGCATGGATTTAGTCATAAGCTTATCTCCTGTATAACCACGCCACAACGCCCTTTGACCTGAGATGATCATGAATTCCTACATAAGAGTCAATGATCTTTGACCTAGTCAAAAGTCACCTTTGACCGGGTGATGATAAAGGCTTAGATCGGGATCAGTGGTTTTCATGCAGAAGAATGTGAATGGTCAAGACGGAATTTGTCCCTCACATCTGTAGAGAGATAATACCGGGCCCCTCAATGAGTGAATCTGAGAAATGTATGGTCATACTACGATGGAAAGGAGTTTCCATCTCAATTGTTAGACTACTCAAGAATCGAGAAAGTAATGGTCAGGAAAATGAAGTTGACATTATACATGCCTCATCCTTGAACAAATTATCGCGTGACAAAAGGGACGTGACATGGTTTTACAATAGGTTGCATCGTATCATGGATCCCCATATGAATTAGGTAGTCGCAATGTCTTGCTAGAAGCTGCTTGCGACTTGTGGGCCTGCAGGGTCGCACACAAGAATAGCCTAACACGAATAATAGTGTCCAGATTCATTAAATCTTAGATATGTCTAAGATTTAATGAATACAACATTTATCTAGGATGGATATATATATATATATATATATATATATATATATATATATATATATATATATATATATATATATATATATATATATATAATTTGAAATTAAATATTATTATTTTGATAATGATATTATTTGTTTTGTATTTAATTTATTAGATAAATTAAGTAACTAAAATAAATAGAGATATCACATATCTAATTTAATTTAAATTGAGATATAGTATATCAGATTTAATTAAATAGACAGATATCATATCTCAGATTTAATTTTCGAGTAGAGATATCATATATCTGATTTAATTTGAATTGAGATATAGTATCTCATATTTAATTAAATAGACAGATATCATATCTGAGTTTTAATTTATAGAGGTAAATTAAATCAGCCGGCTTTTAATGTGGATTAATTAAATAGATTAGATTAGATCTGTTGGACAGATTGAATTACTATATTTAATCCAAATTTGAAATTCAAGGATTAATTGATATTAGTCTTGAATGTTTTAATACGACCCAATTAGGGTTTTAGAAACTCTATAAAGAGATATTGATCTAAGTCATATTAGAAGAACGAACTAACAAGCCTCGAAAGAAATCCTAGAGAGAAAAACGAGAGACACAAAGCAAGAAGGCGCTAGCACACTACCGTACGTGTTGGAGAGCTGTTCGGTGTAGATATCGGTAGAAGGAGTGGATTCGTAGAGTCGGCTCCTAGAGATTGATCGAGCAAGAAGGTGTTAGCCCACGTGTTTGCAAAGGTTGCTCACGAGTTCGCATAGGTACGGTTTTCCTAACGAACCTTGATTTAAACGTCGTTGATAGATCCTCTTTGGGATTCGTAAAATTTTAAATGGATGAGATTCCTTCCGCTGTGTGTACGGATCCTAACAGCATTTGATCAAATTCTAGATGATCGTCAAGTCGAGGGAGCTCTGGATAAATGCAAAGATTTCGGTTTGTCCAAAATAAATCGCAAGTTCAGTTACTATGCTTTTGTCCAATGAAGGTTCTAGAATTTTGAAATTTGGGTTAATCTGTTTTTATCTAATTATTTTCATATTCACATTATGTTTATGTTTTAGTTGTGTTTCAATTTTAATTTCACTACAAAAATCCCCCATCCACTTACTGCTATTGTTTATGTTTCTACTATTTTGTATTAGATCCACTATGAATTCCTCTAAGAAACGACTCATTATGCTGCAAATTTATATTGGAATTGGTTATTTTGTGAGAACTCGGCAATTCTCGATCAAAATATGGCGCCACTGCTGGGGAATTTGCATCGGTTTGATTAGGAACAGTAGCATAGCTTATTGTAGTGTAGAATAGCATAGATAGTGTGGTTCTAGTGACTGGACATAATTATTTCTCACCTAGATTACTCAGACCAAGTCTTTTCCACATGGAACCAATCATTCTAAGCAAGACTCACTCCCTTTAACGGGTGAGGTCACCCTTGGTTTGACCGAATTCCATCATCTATACCACTTTTTCATTGTTTTTTTTTTTCCTTAGTGGGATGTAGCCGGTATTTCAGAATTTGTGCTGATTTCTACTAGTACATTTTGAAGTATCTCTGAATGGCCTAAAATTTGGTAAACTTGATGAAAATGGTCAATTGATCAGGACACATGCTTTGCCATGTAGTCTTGAAATTTTAGCCAAATTCCATCGTTTAGACCACTTTTTCAATTTTTTTTTAAAGTTTTTTTTTTATTTCAGTTTTAGGTTCCCAAATAGTGTAGAAGTTGTTCTTTGAAAATCCCAAAAATTTTAAAAATCATTTGATAGTGTTTCTACATTTATTTTGGTTAATTTCTAGTATAAGATTGTATTTTTGTGTTTAGTGTCATTTGTTAGTTCTTAATTTATGAGTTTTGATTATAATAAGCTTGAAAATGTTTAAGGTTTTGAAATCAGTAAGAAGTGCCTAACTCATGAGATTGAGCATGCTCATTATGATGCATTTGTTTACATGTTCTCAAGTTCATAGATAGCACTCTGCACTGATACTCGAGGAAGTATGTTTGAGTACGTTAACTGGTACTCGAACATGAGTTCAAAAACAGTTGGTTGCATTGAACTCTAACGATGATACTCGAGCAAGCTTCTTTACCTACTCGAGTAAGGTATTCAAGTACTGGAATGTCTATACTCGAGCAAGGTTGTTCTGTCAAACATATTGCCTATATCAGAGACTATACTCGAGCATGGAGTAAGTGTTACTCGAGCAGAGGTAACATCTTACTTGAGCATAAATGGTTCATTACTTATATTTTCTCTCTAACTATGTCTACTCGAGCATAAGTTTACTTATACTCGAGTATTGTACTCAAGCATCATTAAAGCTATACTCAAGCATTGTGTTGCTAATGTCTTCACTTAGTATATTTTTTTAGCAAAGTTCATATGATACTTGAGTACTCCTGAGAGTGTACTCGAGCAGATTACTTGAGCATGAAGCTAATCATACTCGGGAATGGTTGTTGTGAAGCTTCTGATATGAACTCACTGAAACCTTACTCGAGCAGGTAAGGTGTCTTACTCGAGTATGGTACTTGAGCAAGACTAGATTTGTACTTGAGTAAAGTAAAGTGCTGAGCTTCTATGAAGGAATTTTGAATCCTTACTCGAGCACTCAAGGAAGCCTACTCAAGCATTGTTCATCAGCTTTTAAATATCTTCACTGTAATAGTAATCGTAAATTCAAATATTTTGATTGACCATTCGTTTCTCTTTAAATACTACTCAATCTTACTTACATTATTACTAATAATCTTTTTGAGTAAGTTTCAGATCATTAATGAGTGTGTTAGCAGTAAATGACTGAAAAGTAACAATGTGTGTTAGAGCATTAAATATTTGCAGAAAACAGAGCACGCACATAGAATGAAAATTAGAGCATATCAAATGATTCCTACGAGACATACTGTTGGTTGATTTCCTTGTGGCAAGTGAACGAGTCGAACAAGTAATAAAGTGTAAGTAGAGTTATTGTTCCCACAAAGACTATTTATATCAAGGACAATGCCGGTTTCTTATGACAGTTGTATGAAGTGAAAATATAGTTTGTTTGTTTGTTTTTGCTATTACTAATGACAAGTAATAAATAAATGATCAGAAGTCGGAAGGAAGATATTAGTTTAAAAGTAGGTTGAGTTTGGATTTCATCCTAAGTCGCATTATTCCCCCAGTTTGCACTCAATACATTGCTATAGAAATTATGTTGCACAACTTTCATAATCCTACAACAAAACCGCCTTTCACAACGTTATTCATCTAACCCACCACTATCCTATACAGAAGTGTCTACATTCTGTAAGTACAGTTCTTGCTCTACTTATCCCATATTCCTATGGCAATTTTCTAGTTTAGATGTCGAGTTGAACCTAAGTGTTCTTGGTTATGAGCAGTAGACCCATTCCTATTGAAAAACTTGGCTATCACCCAAGAGGGGGGTGAATTGGGTGTCTGATTAAAAACTTGGGACTTTAAAAATCTTTTCACAACTTACTGAAAGTAGTTTGAATGACAATAGTAATTTACAAAGTGATAAACAATCATTCAAACATATATGCTGGGAATGTAAGAGATAAGGGGAGAGAATATGCAAACTGTGATTTATACTGGTTCGGCCCAATCCTTGACCTACGTCCAGTCCCCAAGCTCCGCTTGAGATTTTCAATCCACTATCTTTTTTCAACTTGATTACACGTTCTGTACTTGAAGTAATCCTCTCACTAGGATTCACTCCCCTTTAGAAACTGTAATCAATACACCCGTTTGATTACACACTCTGTACTCGAAGTAACCCTCTCATTAGGATTCACTCCCCTTACAAGTTGTAATCAATACACTGGGTTTCCCACTCAAGATTACCCAATCTTGAGTAACTCACAGATAGAAAGATAGAAATGTTACAAGTAAATCTTCTCTCTCTCAGAAGTGAATGGATAAACACTGAAGTACAATACAATTCATTTCACTCTCTATGATAAGCTATGTAGGCATTGAAAACAGAGAGTAAATGATAAGAATATCAGAGATTAGCATGTTGAAGATGGGAGCTTGTATCTCTACGATTTTCTCTTGTCTCTGTTTTCTCTTCTCTATTGGAGACTTCAAACCTCTGGGTATTTATACTGATTGAAGCTTGATGACAGTTGGAGAATATAGCTGTTGGGAATATAGCTGCTGAGAAGATTCAATGACTGTTGGATAAAGAAATATAGCCGTTAGACTCAGAAGAAACTAGCCGTTAGAACTTCGTTTTCTGAACCAACTATGACATCACCATTTACTTTACTCTTGATCTTCAATTTACCAGCCTTTGATCATCTGAAACATGTACACAAATGATATAAATGATGTTAGGAAGTATTATAAATCATTTGGGTAATCATCTGGATGTTCTTGATGAAAAACGAGATTTTTGAAACGCTGATTTTTGAAGCCGAGGTGAAAACTTGAGTTTACATTTGTTAACTTGAGTTTAGAGGTTGTTTCTTTACTCAATATTGCTCTCTGTCAGATGGAAACTCGAGTTTTGATTCCAAACTCGATTTTGCTTCATTTGATAGCAAACTGTGCAACATCTTGAAATAAACAGTCAACTTTCAAGGCACATATCTCCCTGGTCTGAACTCCGTTTTGGTCCGTAAAAAGCTTGATAGAAATCCCTTTGAGTCTTCTTTCATATGCCACCGATTTCAGCTCAATCTAACTTGTAATTTGTGACATATACTCAAAACATTGAAGTTTGGTTTTCTATGTGGCGTGAATTTCACTGTCAACTTCTAAAATTTATAGCTCCTTCATTTGAACTCCTTTTGGCTTGAATTTTATATCAAAATGACGCATTTGGAGTCTAGTTTCATATTCCACTAGTTTCACTTCAATCAAATGTCTGGTTTGGGAGATATCATCGAATTACCAGACGTCGTCCAAGTTGATCGTGAAACAGAGTAGAACAAAGTTGCTAATCACCGCTGTAAACTCGAGTTGACACTTGGAAACTCGATTTTTCCTTGTCCAGAGACCCCATAGTTGCTGAAGACATTACAAACTCGAGTCAGTTAATGATTAACTCGAGTTTTGAGTTACAAACTCGAGTTTTGTGTCCTAAACTCGAGTTTCCTCATCTTGGAACTGCATTCAAGTATACTCCACTGTAGCTCAAATATGATGAAACTTCATTCCAACTTCTGTTTTCTTGATCATTCTTCATCATTTATCTTGGACTCATCTTCTTCTTGAAGTTCTACCTTCTTCTATATCTTATCTTCTTCTTGAACTTGACATTCTCTTCAATTTCTTCTTTCTAAAATCTCTTATCTCCTTCTTGAGTTATTATTCAACTTGGACTAATCTACATTAAATATAGTAGTTAGTCAATGTAGGAGATAAATATATCATACAAACTTTTTGCTCTTTAATAATGACATCTATATAAGACATCATCAAAACTAATCAAAACCAACACCTATAGCCTACAATTTAGGTCGAGCCTTGCACAGGCTTGTGCAGCAAAAACTGTCTAATAAAGATCTAACCTCAACTCCCGTCTGGTAAGCTGAGGCCACTTATGTAGCCCGTAGCATCTGCTAACCGATTATGTGTTAAATTACTATTAAACAAACTAAATATCTTAAATAAATAACTTAGCAAATTGGGTTCATTCTACAACTTAGAAATCCATCCTTACTCAGCTAATAGAAGTTTAGTTCATGACTGATGAGGGAAACACAAAACAGAGTAATGCAGAACAGCCCATGGAAACAATTGTTAAAATAAAATAAAGAAGAAAACAGAGGAGCTCGTCAGAATCATTGACAGTGTAAGGAGCGTCCTATCAGCTTCATCTTTACGTTTTCTATAGTCCGCCTTGCTCTAGGGAAGAGTTGGGTTTCGTCTTCAATTCTCTCGATCGGTAGTTCTCTTGTTCCTCTGGTGTGAGTCTAGTCAGATTGGAATTATATGAACTCCTTTGACTCTCATGACTTCGACGACCCCTTTAGGTTTAGTCGCACTTCCTTCTTATAGTCAGGTCCATTCGCGCCGTACGTCCAGTGAGCTGGGCCTTCCAAATCTATAAATCCCTAGATTCGATTGATTGATTCTCTTTTAATACTGCGAGATTTTTCAAATCTTTCATTCAATTCGCCATATCTTTTGATTTAGTCTAAATCAATTCAGCCGCCTTCTAAATGTCCATTTGGATGACCTGTATTAATTTCCTGAAAACTAGCTAGGAAATGTCAAAGTAAGTAGTGCATAATTTCGCATCACTTACGATGCTAGAGCATAGTAGTCGCATTGTATTGCTAGCACAGATGTAAGCATACCATATGCTATAGCATTGTATCAACTTTGTTATGTGCTTTCACAGTGAACCATAAATTGGCCTTTTTCTTATGCACATGAGCAGGATAATGATGTGGATGCAACAATTTGTAGAATCTATCATCTATTTCTCTATGTGCATGATTTCTTACATATTTTATCAGATATCATAGAAATAAACTTAGATTTGTCATTCCAAACAATGAAAACACAAAGGGAAAACATGACATAAATATGACTCATCATACTCCCCTATGCTTAGCTTTTTGCACTCCCGGGCAAAGTAGAGACAAAAATATAGACTAGAAATAACCGTGTAGCTTTACTCCTATCTTAGGAACCATGTATCTTTTCATTGTCTTAAGTTCAATCTACCTATGTAAATAATCTCACTGCCCAGCACTGGTGGAATGTAATTCAGGGCATTACGCCAGTAAGGGAGCGTTAAGAGATTTCAGATGAAGTGTATATTCGCTCTCTCACATCTAAGGGCTTGTTTCTCTCCACCATGCTAGCCTAGAAGTTCTATAGGCTTGTCAAAGTTCTAATGTTATTCCCCAGCATCTGGAGTTAATTGCATCAAAAGGGCTTTCTTAGGTTGTAATGTAAGGAGTAGTCGTGTATGTGGAGATGGTGAATGAAATGAAACATGCTATAGCAAGGCACCAGACAAGCCTTTAGAATAAGTAAATATGATGTCGCACTTTAATAAGCCCTTTTTTAGTGTTCTGCCTTGTGTTGATATAATTTTTTTACAAAAAATTTTTGGGGCATCCATTTTTGATGACTTCTACACTATGGGCTATACATTTTAACACGCATCTTTCAATTAGCTGGTTGTCCTTTGCTTGATATAGATCAAAAAGGGCAACAAGGGAATCATGATATCAATGGCTTGTGTATGGGATTAGTGGGTGAAAAATGAATGCCTTTATCCTATGCAGTTCTATTTAGATGTGAGATATCAAAGCCAGAGAAATAAGAGAAACCAAATAAGGTTCGTAATACTAGCAGGCATGCTCACTGAATTATGAAAACTTAGGCTTAAAAGTTCCTTCCATGTGGCTTAACTCTGTATTCTCCCTCACAATCACTTTGTCGTACACTGAACAATCTAGTGCTGTCAATTTCTCAAGTCTACACGATTCAGTTCCTTTAAGACAATTTCATTCTACATAGCTATGCAAACAATTGCTTTATTGTTATTGGTTTCTGATCATACTCTAAATACATGTTAAAAGTTCAAAATTTTGCCCAAATTGCAAGGAGTTAACTTAGGGGTTTTTCGGGGCATAATCATTCGTCACTCAAGTTAGCACACCAATAGGCATATCCCCCCATACCGGAATGCTGCAATGCCCCCATTGTAGATAGCTAGCGAGACGAGAGGGATAGGGAAATGGAGCAAGGTAGTAGAAAGGATATATGAAGAACAAAAAGAGAGCAAATAGATAATAGATAAGGGTGTTGTGTTTTTTTTTTTTTGCTATGAGTCAGCAGGGGAATGTGAGCAAGACTGGCAAAGGAATAACTGGAGTGAAAACAAAACAGGGTGAAACGGAGAGGTACCAAAAGATTTGGGCCAAGTGACGGTCACAGGCGAGTCACACCTTGGCCACGCGAATAGTGCTAGTAGATGCAAAGTCGTCGCCTGATGAGCACTATTTATGTCATGTTTTCCCTGTATCCTATGACTGAATTATGTGGCAAACATAAGCTTAACTGCATTCAATCCAAGCAAAAAGGCATTAATTCATTATATGGGGAACTTAAGGATGAAATTTATAAACAAGAATAAATCACATAAGTATCCTAAACATGTGCTGAGAAAAAGATCGTGTTTTATGTGAAAGACGCACAACATGGCTGATACAATGCTATAGCATCAAGACTGCCTCCTCGAAGCGCAATGCAATGCATTCCCTGAAGCTATAGCAAAGTAAATGAAGCAATGCTATGCGGCATTTGTTCTGATCTTTTGTCAAGGTTATTTCAAGAAATAAAGAGCAGATTGGTAAACGGTTAAATTACTGTCATATGGGGATAGAAGACACAAAATATCAAAACTAAAGATTTGAAGAATCCCGCAATATCAGCGGAATAAATCTACCGAGATGCGGAAGGGAAGATACGATTGAACCTCAACAGATTAGGAAAGGCCCAGCTCGTTGGACGTACACAACAAGTAATCCCGACTATATAAGGAAACGAAAGCCAACCCTAAAAGTGTTGAAGTACTTCTGAATAGAAAGAGACCACCTTTCGCGGCCAGATTCAAGAGGAGAGTGAGAGAAGTTACAAATCATGAGACATTCAAGAGATCCCAGCATCCGTCCTTACGAGTGAGATGGAGATAAGAAGACGTGGAGCTGTGACGTGACAGGGCTTTTTCCACGCCGTCGAACCTCCATCAAGCTTTCTGTTTTGTTTTCATTTCTTCTAGCAATCCTTTGATCATGGGCTATTCTGTTGTACTCTGTTTATTGTTTCCCCCATCAGTGATGAACTAAACTTTCTCTGGCTGAGCGAGGATGATGTCCTAAGTGCGAAATGAACCCAGTTGCTAGTTTTAATTCAAAACATTCAGTTTGCTTATCAGTGATTTAATTTCTTGTCGATTAGCGAGAGCTAAGCACTAGATCAGTGGCTTCGGTTTACCGAGAGGGAGTCGAGGTTAGACCTCTGAGAAACAATGATTGCTAGGTCGGTTGGTGTAAGGCTTGACCTATTATTGTAGGCTTCAGAGATGGGTCTACCGCTCATAACCATAACACCTTGAATTGTAGTGAACAACTTAACTAGAAAATCGCCATAGATGTATGGGAGAAGTAAGTTAGGTTTGTACGTATCGGAAGCGAGAGATTCGATAGACTAGAGTGGTGGGTTAACTGAATAGCTGTGTCAACGGTGTCTATGTTGTAGCAATTGCGAGAGCTGTACAATATAGATGCTATAGCATTGTGCAAAAGGGCACCTGGGGGATTAACATGCTTAGGGAGTATTCTGAGCTCAGCCTGACTTTTATTGATATCCTTTCAACTACGACCAACTATTTCTTTTCTTGTTCTTAGCATAGCTATAAATCTCAACCTAAATCAGATATACTTTCTTTTCAATTACACCTGAATTCGTGATTAATCGTCAACATTCGGTATCTCAGTCTCTGTGGGACGATACTTACTTACTCTTTATTACTTGTTCGACTGGTTCAATTGCCATCAAGGAAATCGACCAACATCGCCTCCATTGGTCTCTAACATGGTATCGGCATTGTCGACCTCCTGTGGGCTCTTGTCGTGCCTTCGCTTGTGTGAGTCCGAGGGTGCTTGGGGAGATCGCTCATCGGCCGGTCCATTCATCTTGAACACCGAGTCAAGGAACAATGACAACGGGCTGTATTAGGGTAAGTGTGCTATAAGGTTGACCGCTAGGCAACAATCGCAGTTGGCAATGTACTGCCAGATCATTTGTTGCTGGAAAAGGAGGGTAGATACTAAGCGATGTGACCTGGGTAGATAAACTGTTGGTGTCATTGTTGGAAATTATGCCCTAGGGGCAAGTCATTGTACTTTAAACGTTAATGTCATTTAAAGTATTCTCCATTTAGATATCATTTCATTTGCATGTTTATAGTGATAATTGTATCCTTAAACATATCTAATAGATTATCCTAAATGTCCCTAGTCGGTCATCTACACGGGAGCGAAGATGAAATAAGACCAGTATGACTTTGATGAGGTATGGAGATACGAATCAAAGTCATAGGCACTTGTAAGAGTACAAGGTGCTGGACCGGCCCATTATCAGAAAGCTGCATGGATTAAGTCATAAGTTTTTCTCATGTATAACCGCGTCACAACGCCCTTTGACCTGAGATCATCATGGATTCCTACATGAGAATCGCTGATCCTTGACCTAGTCAAAAGTCACCTTTGAACGGGTGATGATAAAGGCTTGGATCGGGATCAGTGGTTTTCATGCAGAGGAATGTGAATCGTTAAGATGGAATTTGTCCCTCACATTTGTAGAAAGATAATACTGGGCCCCTCGATGAGTGAGTCTTAGAAATGTATGGTCATACTACAATGGAAAAGAGTTTCCATTTCAATTGTTAGACTACTCAAGAATTGAGAAAGTAATGGTCAAGAACAATTGGTAGAAAAAAACCCGCAACTCCTTGGGGTTATCCTGCACTTGGAAGAAGAACTAGAAAAAGGAAAAAATATAGTAATAATTTGATTCTTCGTCGCCGTAGTAAATAGTAGAGTAGGGAAAATAGAATAGAGTTTGTTTCTTCGTCTTTACAAAAAAAAAAAAAGGAGTAATGGAGGAGGTTGACATTATCCATGCCTCATCCTTGACCAAATTATCGTGTGACAAAAGGGACATGACATGGTTGTATTATAGGTAATATGGTATCATCGATCCCCATATAAGTTGGGTTGTCGCAATGTCTTGCTAGAGGCCGCTTGCGACTTGTAGGTGTTGGAAATTATGCCCTAGGGGCAAGTCATTGTACTTTAGACATTTTTGTTATTTAAAGTATTCTTCTTTAGTTATCATTTAATTTGCATGTTTATATTGATAACTGTATCCTTGGATATATCTTAAAGATTATCCTAAATGACCCTGGTCGGTCATCTACGCGGGAGCGAAGATTAAATAAGACCAGTATGACTTTGATGAGTATGGAGATACGAGTCAAAGTCATGGGCACTTGTAAGAGTACAAGGTGTTGGGCCGACCCACAATGAGAAAGCTGCATGGATTAAGTCATAAGCTTTTCTCATGTATAACCGCGTCACAATGCCCTTTGACCTGAGATCATCATGGATTCCTACATGATGAGTCGCTGATCTTTGACCTAGTCAAAAGTCACATTTGACCGAGTGATGATAAAGGCTATGATCGGGATCAGTGGTTTTCATGCAGAGGAATGTGAGTAGTCAAGATAGAATTTGTCCCTTACATTTGTAGAGAGATAATACTAGGCCTCTCGATGAGTGAGTCTGAGAAATGTATGACCATATTATGATGGAAAGGAGTTTCCATTTCAATTGTAGGACTACTCAGGAATCGAGAGAGTAATGGTCAAGAACAGGAAGTTGACATTATCCATGCCTCATCCTTGACCAAATTATCACGTAACAAAGGGGACGTGACATGGTTATACGATAGGTTGTATCGTATCATCGATCCCCATATGAATTGGATAGTCGCAATGTCTTGCTAGAGGCCGCTTGTGACTTGTAGGCTGGTACAGTATTGGCCCGCTGCCAATCTCATATGGGCCTGCAGGGTTACACACAAGAATAGTCCAACACGAGCGAAAGTGTACAGATTCATTGAATCTTAGATATGTCTAAGATTTAATGAATAATGTATTTAGTCTTGGATGAATATATATATTAAATTCGAAATTAATATAATAATAATATTTAATAAAGATTATTATATTATTATATAAATATTTTTTTGTATTTAATTTATTTGATAAATTAAATATCTAAAACAAATAGAGATATTGTATCTCAGATTTAATTTTTGAATAAAGATATCTTATATTTTATTTTATTTAAATTGAGATATAGTATCTTAGATTTAATTAAATAGATAGATATCATTTCTAAGATTTAATTTATAGAGATAAATTAAATCAGAAGGCTTTTAATTTGGATTAAATAAATAGATTAGATTAGATCTATCAGATAGATTTAATTAATATTTTTTAATTCAGATTCAAAATTCGAATTTCAAAACTAATGAGGATTAATTTTGAATATAAAATAGGCCTACTAGGTTTAGAAAAACCTACAGGACTTTTGTCAAGCGTATAAGAAAGCCGCGAGAAACCCTAGAGAGAATAGAGAGACGCGAGAATACTGAAGGCGCTAGCACGCTGCCGTCTGTGTTCGAGGCTGTTCGTGTGGATACCAGTAGAGGGAGGAAACTCGCAAAGTCAGCTCCTGTTTGATCGAACGAGATGGCACCACGTCCGAGACGTACGATGGTCGAGACATACGACGTTCAAGATGCGCACCAGGCTGAGTTGAACGAAACGCTGAACCCTCCACATAAGTTGATTCAGATTCTCTTAACCTTGATTTAAATGCTATTGAGCGATCCTTGGATGGGATTCGTAAAAATTTTTAACTCCGCTGCGTGTATGGATCTCAACTGTAGGCTGGTACAGTATTGGCCCACTGCCAATCTCATGTGAGCCTGCAGGGTCACACACAAGAATAGCCCAACACGAGCAATAGTGTCCAAATTCATTGAATCTTAGATATGTCTAAGATTTAATGAATACAACATTATATATATATTATTATTAAATTCGAAAAATAATATAATAATATTATTTAATAGAGATTATAATATTATTATATAATATTTGTTTTGTATTTACTTTATTTGATAAATTAAATATCTAAAACAAATAGAGATATTGTATTTCAGATTTAATTAAATAGATAGATATCATATCTCAAATTTAATTTATAAAGAAAAATTAAATCAGCAGGCTTTTCATTCAGATTAAATAAATACATTAGATTGGATCTAGTTGATAGATTTAATTAATATATTATTTTAATCCAAATTCAAATTTCAAGATTAATAAGGATGAATTTTGAATATATAATACGGGACATTTTCCAAGATGTATTAGAAAAGCCACGAGAAACCCGGGAGGAAAAGAGAAGAGACATGAAAATACTGAAGGCGCTAGCACGCTGTCGTCGGTGTTGGAAGCTGTTCGTGTGGATACCGATAGAGGAAGTGGATTCGAAAAGTTGGCTCCTAGAGATTGATCGAGCAAGAAGGAGTTAGCCCACGAGTTCGCAAAGGATGCATACAAGTTCATATAGGTACGGTTTTTCTAATGAACCCAATTTAAACGTCGTTGATAGATCCGTTTTGGGATTCGTAAAATTTTAATGGATGAAATTCTTCCGCTGCGTGTACGGATCCTAACATCATTGGCCAGAGGAGGCACTAGGGGCACTGCATTTGGGTTTCTGGCCAAAGATGTGTTGCACTATTGACAAGGAGAGGGAAGCGAAGAGGTGGAGATTTTCCTCTTTGGCGTTAATTAGTCATATTTATGTCATGTTTTCTCTATGTGTTTTGACTGTTTTGAATGATGAATCTAAGCTTAATTGTATGTTATATGAAGGAATGCTTAAGAATTCATGCACATAGGGAAATAGAGAATAGATCCTAAAAAATGTTACATCAATATCATTATCTTGCTCATGTGCATAAGAAAAGGACCACGTCATGGTTTACCGAGAAAGCGCATAACGAAGCTAATATAATGTTATAGCATGTGGTATGCTCACATCTACCCTAGCAATACAATGCGGCCACTATGTTGTAGCATCGTAAGTGATGCAAAGTTATGCACTATGTTACTCTAACCTTTCGTCACGAGTTTTTAGGAAATTAATACAGGTCATCCAAACGAACGTACGATGGTTAAATTGACTGAGGCTGAATCAAGAAGATGCGGAGAATCGAAAGAAAAATTTGAAGAATCCCATAGTATTAAAAGAAGATCAATTGACTGAATCTAGGGATTTGAACCTAACAGATTTGGAAGGCCCGGCTCACTGGACGTATAGCGCAAAAAGACCTAACTATAAGAGGAAAGTGAGGCTAAACCTAAGGAGTCATCAAAGTCATGAGAGTCAGAGCAGTCAGTACAATTCCAATCGACTAGACTCATACCGAAGGAATGAGAGAATTACCAATCAAGAGAACTCAGACAAGACCCAACTCTTCCCTAGAACAAGACGGATTGTAGAAGACGTAGAGACGTTGTGTGATAGGACTCCTATTATGCGGTCGATCTTTCCGACGAACTTCTCTATTTTGTTCTTTTATTTTATTTTCGTAAATCTTTTCATGGGATGTTATGTGTTACTGTGTGTTGTATTTTCCTCATCAATAATGAACTAAACTTCCATTGGCTGAGTAAGGATGAATTTCTAAGTTGTAGAATGAACTTAGTTTGCTAAGTTCTTAATTTAATATATTCAGTTTATTTGACAATAAATTAATCTATAGTCGGTTGGTGGATGCTAAGGGCTAGATCAGTGGCCTTGGCTTACTGGACTTTAAACATCTGTTAGACAGTGTTTGTTGGGCGAGCCCTTGCACGGCTTGACCTAAATTGTAGGCTATAGGAATGGGTCTACCACTGAAAACCAAAACACCTAGGTTAAAACCAACAGTCTAAACTAGAAAATCGCCATAAAAATGTGGGAGAAGTAAAGTGTAACATCCTTAAATTTTAAAGCTTAGGGTTAATTGTAGTTTAAGTTTTACTTAGTCAAAGGATTTGAATAAATTAATAATTTAAAATGAAGAATCAAGTTCAAAAATAAAAACAATTAAAATGCCTCCTTAGAATAATTCTTCTAAATATATGGTTGTGTGAGTGAATATACCTTATTATGGGAATTAAAAATATAAAGAAAAAAAATGCTGTCAGATATTATTATTATTATTTTTTAAAAAAATAATAATATTATATTAAAACCCTAACCCTAATTCTCTTTCCTATAAATACCCTATCTCTCCACATTCTCACCCGCCGCACAATCCTAGACGTTTAGGTATTTCTTTTCCTCATCCATCTTCTTATTCTGCGTCTTCTCCCTCTCTATGTTTGGTCTTGTCAACAATTTTTTTTTTTAGACTTCCTTTCCCCTCACCAGTACGATGGTGTCTTTTCATGTGTGGTTAAAGTATTTCTTTTTTTTTTTTTCTTCTCAGAAGTGGTTAAAGCATTTACTTCATCCTTACCTACTTTCCCCTCTTCAGTACTGTTGGAGATGGATGGTTTATATTTTCCCATATTATTTTATTTTCTCCTAATCCTTCTTCCCTATATTCAAGACTACTGTTCAATCTTTTAAATTTTTCTGATGTGTATTTGTTATATTTTTTTTTAACAAGCAAGATCCAAAACTTCCCCCTCTTCTTGTCCGTATGTGTAGGTATATTTACATACATGCATATTATATATATATATATCCAATATATTGTTTTTTTGAATTTTTCTTTGATTACCGTGGGTTTTGTTTTTGGCTACTTGTTCTATATATTGTTTTATTTCAAGCCCCCACACGCACCTCTTCAATCCTTTAAAAATGATTGTTTATATAAATATGATTTAATCATACCTTGTACCTACAGCCTTTTTTTTTTTTTCCTATTTCATACCTTTTTTTTTTTCGTTATTGTTATTGTTTCTACTTGGGTTACTTTGATGCATCATTTTCAATATAAAAGTGTGAGAGTAATTCATCTGGCAGACACCCTTTTGTTTTCTTTTCTTCAGTTTATCCTCTTGTAGTCTTAGGTCTTGTGAGGTAATTTATGTTCATTTAAAAAAAACAATTATTCAAATAGTCAAACATTTCTCTCCCATTAATTATGTTGTGGCTGAGAATGCATATTTTAGTTATTAGTTATTTCCCTCACACTTCGCTCATGAACACACACATTTATTTTTATTTATGGACTCAAATTAATTTAAAGGATTGAATTCTACTGGTAGGTTTAAGACTCCAATAATTTTAGAGTAGGTTTAGAATATCTTTGGAGTAATTCTAGAGTAATGTCGAGTAATATATTGATCAATATTTATATTTATTATTTTGTAGACTCTCATTAAGAACTTTGAAGTAATTCTTGTGTCGTTACCTATAAGTTAGGGATTAACAGGTAACTCTGAATATTCTTCCATATACTTGTAAATTGTATGTGATTGTGAGAAACTATCTTTTATTTAAAAATTAAAGGACTGAATCATATGTATAGGTATATGTATTGTAAAATGATATTTGATATGAAATGAAGCATGATTTATTGTTACTGAACATGTTTGTCATGACGGCTGTATTTGTGAAGGGTTGGAGTAAGGAGGGATTTGTACGTTGAGATCTTTTACCACGTGGTATGTCATCACTCTGTGCACAGTGGATGACACTTGTCAGGGCCCCTTCTTCCATGTTTTCCTTTGGCCGGGATTGCATCGGAGCTGTGGGACATGTGACACCTCCTTAGTTGTATTCTTTTAAGGAGGGGAGCCATAGTCCATGCTTAAGCTCTATACCTTTGGCCGGGTGTATCTTAAGTTTGGTGAGCTTGGGACAATCCAGTCAAATGGATGAGTTCCTATTGGACTATGTGTTAGCCTATGGCTCCGTCAATGGTTGAGGATGGACGGTGATATAAGGGAGGCTGCATACTGCATATTGTATAATAGTGCGTTTCACATTGACATCATGATAATTTATGTTGTATGAAATTATGGTATATACAAATATATATGTAATCAGCTCATACCTTTTGTCATATGTGACTTGCTTGTGTACGGTAGAAACTTTCAGTAGTTACTGAGATGTCAATCTCACCCTATATTAAAAATTTTCAGGTGATTGCTCTAGTAGGGAGCAAGGGAAAGAACCTATAGAGTGAGCCTTGAAGGCTCGGTGGTGCTCCTAGAGCATATGTTATGTTATTCTATTTGCCATGACTACAAGACTTCCGCTTTGTAGTTTTTATTATTAAATATTTTGGGAATTTATGTTGACTCAAATTACATTTGAATTGAATTAGTTATGTACTTTAATGATTTGGATGATGAACATCCGTGTTAGAGATATTTCAAGTGTTTTGGCGAAGATTTTGGATGTTGAATTTTGGGGTGTTACATAAAGCGAGGACTGTATTTACATAATGTGAACGCTTCTGTATCGGATAGTGGTAGGTTAGCCTAATAACGTTGTGTAAGGCAGTTTTGATGTAACATTGCGGAAGCTGTACAGCATAAATGCATTAAAAACAAAAGAATATAAACAAGAAAAGAAAAAAATATCAAAAAAATATTTATGAAATCAAATGAATATTGATGATGTAATAAGAGAGACATTTATTTTACAAACTTATCATTTAGAAAAGCAAGGCTAAGTGCTGTTAGAAATGCAGCTATATAAATTACAATGAAGGGTGGGCACTCAATAAGTTCAAGTACATATATTTTAATAACAAAAGTATAACAATAAAAATAATCATAATGTCATCCTTCTAGGCCTTATTTTTTTGAATTTTATCATAATTGTCTTATTACCAATGCTATCAAATACATTTTTTTCAATATAAGGCTCTAAATAACCATTCAACCATTCATCACCATCTGATTACGAAGTGTAGTTTTGATGTATTAAGGGTGGACAATCATTTAAACATGTATTGTTTAAAAAGAAAAGAAAAAAATCCTCTATTCCCCAATTCAAGGGTGGGCACTTGCCGCCCAATCATGTACCTAGGTCTGCCCATGGTCTCTACTCTCCAGTAATCTTAAGTCAAAGATGTACGATGGAAATAGGGTTTTCAACTTTTCATCCTTTTTTGGGGCAAAAAAAACTTTTCATTTTTTTTTTTGTTAAAGTAAAACCGGTAAAAGATGTAAAAACATAAGTTTTTACGTGTTTAAATGGAGTGTCTACCAGTTTTTGTTTAGGACAATTTTTACTTACGTTTCAGCAAATATAAGCCTAGTAAAAACGTAAGATTTTACGTTTTTACACTAGTTTTTTACAATAATGCCGATACCCTACCAGGGCTAGGACATGCCTCCAGGCTGAAAGATCACTTACAGATGCCCACCAACGAGGCCTTCACATCGACCAACGGGTATTGAACCTCCTCCCTTTTGGGGTAAAGGCCAATGCCTTAACTAACTATGACAATTCTCGTTGGCAATGATATTACACTATTGAGATACACTGCTAAATGAGATTGATCCATTTAGATGGGAACCACATCCGGTGCATTTTAGCCTTAATGAAAGCCTAAGAAAGTTTATCAAAAGCTTTTGAAAAATCAACCTTAAAAGCTGCTAATTTTTTCCTTCCTTGACAAGCATTGTGAACCTGGCTCATCACGTGTGAAGCGAGCATAATTCTATCTAATATAAACCTCCCTTCAATAAAGCACTCTAATTTGGAGCAATTAATTTATCTAATGGTTTTTTTTTTAAAAAAAAAAAAAATTAAGCCTCCCCTTCAAGAAAGCACTCTGATTTGGAAAGTATTTTTATTGATGTAGTAGTAAATCTAAAAAAATTAATTATTTGTATTGGAAATTAAATTCTCCGACCAACTTTATACTTTAGGACAGGAATATAAAAGAAGGGTGGGAAGGGGAACACCGCTATTTTTTCGATGAAACGACACCGTTTCTTCGGGGCATTGAAACCGCGATAGTATATTGCCCTAGCTTCTTTTTTTGAACGATTATTGCCCTAGCTTCTTAAGACCTTCCATTTCATTCATACATTCACACTATACTGTCATTTCCCGCCTGTGCCTCACTTCCCGCTCTGTGAACCCTAGCTCCGCAGCTGAGTCACAGCGAATGGGACAGAAGAAGCAAGACACTTCGGATTCCGGCAATGAAACGAAGAAGCGGCGGCGAGTCGGCTTCTCCGCTGTTGGTAAGTGTACTTGGTACAGAGTTCTTGCTACTTCTCATTTCATTTCTGTTCTTCTTCTTCTTCATTTTTTTGGTCTTGTCACTCTTACTCGACATTTTACTCTTGCTCTATTTGTAGATTTTATTATCATTTTTTTGCGCTTGTATGATCAAATTTCAAGCTCACAAAGTTTTCAATTTCGCATTGTGCAGATGCCGGAGTTGAAGCAAAAGAGTGCATAAGAATCTTTCTAGGTGTGGTAAAATTCTTCCTAGTAACAATTATTCATGATCATTATCCCTTATAAGGCTGCTAGGAAGCTTCTGACTATGTCTCTTACTCTCTTATCGACTTCATTTTTACTAGATTTATATATATTAGATGTTAGATGTTATTAGTCGTCGTTCGCAATCTCTTTCCATGGGTATACATGTTTTAATTTCTGTCCAAATTGTATCCCTTCTTGCTGTGGTGAGATTAGTTTTGTCAGTATTATAGGTGATTAGGATGGCAGGACGACATAATAAGGTTTTACATGAGCTGCGTTCTGTGCTCGTATTGTTGAAGAGAGTTGAAAGATATCATTTCTCTGGAAAAAGTTCGAACATAATAATATCTAGCATGTGAAACTCATGTTTTGACATGAACTGTTTCATGGCATTTACCAAGCTCTTTTACTGAGAAAAAAATCAGTTAAATATCTGAGAAGCTGATTTCTGGTTTATGCCCAGCCCAAGAATATAGTGTTATTTCTGGGTCTTGCATAGTCCTCTGTTTGAGTTGCTTGGGAGGCCATATTTTTATTTGTTATCTTTCAGCTGTGGATTTTATTTTCTGCTACTTTTCCTGTCTGTATAACCTTTCCCACTCTGGGTCTACTAAGGATTTGATCTAGCTAATCTGTTCACTTAAATGACATTCTTTTCCTTTGATTGCCATTTTTAACTTCCTCCCTTGTATTTTCTTGTTAACATGTCAAGTTAATTCTTTTGTTTAACTTGCATGTTTCTTGTGGAATATGATGTTGTATAGTTTCAAGCAAAGAGGAATTTAGCACTCCAGAGAACTTTGTCATTGACCCGGTGGACTTGAATAACTTTTTTGATGATGATGGGAAGATCTATGGTTATGAAGATTTGAAGGTAATGATCATTATAGACAAAAGATTGAAATATATTTACACATAGTCATTATTGAATAGTCTTCAGTGCCATATTTTTTTTTAAAGAAAAAATTCTGTCTGTTTTGTTCTTACAGATTACTATCTGGATTAACAGCGTGACTTTTCATGCCTATGCTGATATTAAGTTTCAGAGTTCATCTGATGTAAGTGCTGACACTTTTCATACCTTGCTAACATTTTCTTTTTCTCCTGGTGCTTAATGTTTTTGACATCTTCTGTTGAATGTGCTGTCTTAATTGTTGAAGAGAGGCAAAGGAATCACAGATCTGAAAGCTTCTCTTCAGGTATGCTTCAACTTCCAATTTGGCATCATTATTTTAAAACCTTATACCTCTATCAGAGTAGTTATTTTTTTTTTTACCATTAATAATGTTGCTATGTCTAACAGAGAATTTTTGCTGAGACTCTTGTTGAAAGCAAAGATGAATTTCTGCAAACATTTTCGGCGGAGAAAGATTTTATTAGGTGTTAAGTGCTTTCTCTGTTTTTCCCCTTTCAATTTTTTCTATTTCTTTTCTTTTAAGTTTCTTTTAATATATTATTTAATAATTAATCTGTTTTTGTTTTCCTAAGTTGTACATTCCCTGGATTTATGTCGTTTTGCAGTACAACCATCTCAAATGCGGAGGTTTTAAAGAACAAGGCTTTGAATGGACATGTTAATCATTCTAACAGTCATGCAGAAGCAGCTGCTTTGGATTCTGAGGTGGTAGTTTATATTTTGGCTCAATGTGTTGTATGATAACTGGCAAATGTTCAATTGCTTGCATGTACTGTAACTTATGAAAAATCTACATTAATAGCTCTATAGCAGTATTTTCTGAGCCATCTTGTAATTGAATTAGTGGGGAAATTGGTAACACAGTAACAACGTAACTCTTTTATAAGCTTTACTTCTATGTTTTAGCTCGAGCCAACAGTTAATTAGTTTTTCGGTGTGCATTCTGCATATGTCTTTGTGTTTTGATGTTGTTGCTATCCCTTAATGCTGCTATGCTTCTGAAAACCCTGCTTATCATGGGAATTTTATGAGGTCAAATGTCACAATCCTTTTGGCATACCTAGATTAGGCCCATGAAATAGTAACTCTTTTCTAAGTTTGTACCGTAAAAATTCCTAGGCAACATGTTTTCTGTTTGTTTCTTTCAGCTTCATTTTCATTAAATATCTTATATATGCACATCCATATACAAGGATATATTCTGAATATTTCTTTTGGATTTTTTGGCCAGGTTGTCCGTATGATTTCAGGCAACATGGCTACTGGGCACCTTTACAGTCGCCTAATACCCCTTGTTCTCCTTCTTGTTGATGGTATTGATTTGCTATTTTGGTGTTCAAAGATTTGTTTTTTGCTAATTTATGCTACGTTAAATTGCTATTGTAGCTACTACTAAAAAGTTGCTATTGTAACCCAGAATCCTTTTTAATATTCCTCTCACAGGTAGTAGTCCCATTGACGTCACGGATTCAAGGTGGGAACTGTATCTCCTGATTCAGAAGAAAATTGATCAGCAAGGAGAGACGCAATGTAGGCTTATTGGTTTTACTGCTGTTTATCGATTTTTCCACTATCCTGATGGTTCTCGATTGCGTCTAAGTCAGGTTTGATACATCCTCTCAACTATCAGTTACATGGCAACCTCTCAAAATTTTAGAGTGCTCTCAAATTGTTCTTCTCTGTCTTCTCATATGACCTTTTGATTGCAGATACTTATATTGCCTCCTTACCAACACAAGGGTTATGGTCGGTACCTTCTAGAGGTGTTAAATAATGTTGCCATATCTGAAGATGTTTTCGACTTAACTGTAGAAGAGCCATTAGATCACTTCCAACATGTTCGCACTTGCATAGACACACTTCGCCTGCTTCACTTTGACCCAATCCAACAAACCGTTTCTTCCGCTGTTTCATATCTAAAGCAAGGACAATTATCAAAGAAAGTGCACTCTCTTCGACTCTTACCACCCCCAAGTGCTATTGAAGATGTCAGGAAAAACCTGAAGATTAACAAGAAGCAATTTCTCCAGTGTTGGGAGGTTTTAATCTATCTGGGTCTTCATCCTGCCAAGAAAGACATGGAAGACTTCTCCAGCATTGTTTCAAGCCGTGTCAAGTATGATATACTGGGGAAAGATTCTGGGACTTCTGGGAAGCAACTTATTGAAGTACCAAGCGAATATGAGCCGGAGATGTCTTTTGTCATGTTCAGATCAGAAGCAAATGAATCTAGTGCTGTGCAGATAGATGACAATCAGAAAAATCAGGAGGAGCAACTCCAGAAGTTAGTACAAGAGAGGCTGGATGAGATCAAGTTGATTGCTGAGAAGGTAACTCTGCATCGTGTAAAGTGTTAGGTTTCCTAAACATGCAGCTACTTCAATGACGTATTCTTAGGTAGGGAGCTGTAATTTTCTTGGTTCAATGAGTTTCACTTTGTTGTATCGATTGTGTAATTTGGTAAAAGGGGGTACGAATTGAGCATCTAACCATACTGCCAAAATTGACTGCCTGTTTACAACAGACAATATTATGCATTTAGTATTAGATAGTTGGTATCCCAATATCAGTATTACATTGTGATCCTTTAACATGACAGATTATAGTATTATACCAGTGTATGATGTTTCATTGCCAAATGTTATGGGATCAAATATTCTACTCGTAGTAAATTTAGTTATTAGTTATAACCAAGCATGATGTTCCTAAGCAATGAGACATTGCTGAACAATCAAGATCAATGTTTTGAAAACCGGACCGGACCGGCCGGTTCAGACCGGAAACCGGCGAACCAGACGGATAACCGGTCCGGTTTGAGGGGTGACCCCGGGTTCTGAGTTGAACCGGGGTCAACTCGGCCTAACCCGGCCGAGTTGGCCAAGTCAAGGAGTGTTTTTTTTTTTTAAAAAAAAAAAATCGCAGTAACTTTCCATCGATGCTCAATCAACTCACCGTGAGACAACATAGAAGGAGAAGGAGAGAGGGAGAGATCTGAAGACTTTAGGAGTTGTGATCAACTCACTCTGATTGAGAACTCGTTGCCTGTGAAGGTCATCGATCAGGAAGGAGGGAATTGATCAGAGAAAAATATTATCAGAATGTGAAGGAGCGAGTTGGGAGGAGTTGCGAGCGGTTCACTGCTTTGTTGTAGAGCATTTTGAAAATATTGGCCTTGGAAAGAAGACAATGTCCGAGCAAAAAAGAGAAAGAAGAAGACGATGCAATGCTTGCGCTCAATGTTCAATGGTCAAAAAGGGTTTCAGTTTCTAATAATGACCAATGGGTAAAGGCTAGTGTTGGATATTTCCCAAGACCACCTAATTTTATTATTTGATTTATTTCCATGGTTTGAAAAAAGTAAAAACATCCACCTATCTATCTGACGAAAAAAACAAGATACACCCAAGCCTATAATTAATAGATTGATGATGCTCATGTGTAGGTAAGGACAAGGCGCAGAATGGAGCAGGTAGGTTCTGATGGATAGCTGACGCACGTTATTTATTTTCATAAGTAATATATATTATTATAAAAAGGACCAAATAAACTTATTAGTTAATGCCTTATAATAAGGACCAGAGGAAGTAATATATAGAACTTTGGTTAAATAATTTTTCAATTTTTTATACCTCACCGGTCTAGGCCAGGTTGACTCCGGTCTGACTCCGATCTGACCCACTAACCCTTAACCCAGTACCTTGACCGGTTCAGTCACCGGTCCGGGTTTCAGAACCTTGATCAAGATACATTAATTTAGTTTAGAAATTGAAGCGAGAAAAAGGCTCTATTGCTATTGAAAAATATTACCAGCCTTTATTGGTTGAAGGATGTTTAGAAATTGAACAATAAGCCAATGGTTTGTGTGGTCATGGTTCTCGTTCTGATATTCTGGAGAGGAAGCGTCTTTTCTTCTCATGTTCTGCAATCATTCAATAAATATATGTGTTGTAAATAATGCGAGTAAAGTAATTAGGAAAATAGAGGGAAAGCCATGGCCAAAAACAGGTTTAAATGTAAAATGACAAAAATATATTACCTTTGTACATATACATATAGTGTGATGGTATTCAAATTATAAAAATAAAGAGTTAATCTATCATTGGAAAAAATCGTTAATACTTAAAAAATAAATTAGATATATTTAATGGATAAAAATGTATAAAAATCACATATCACAAGATGTTTAACTTTTTTAACTAAATAAAATTAGAAAGGGAAAATCCCTAGTAAAGTACATTCAAAATTCTAAAAGATAAAAAGGTGTTTTAAATACTCATAATATCAGAGAAATGTTATGCTCAATTTGTCTTTTTTGAAATTGAAAAGAAATGATCACATTGCCCTCATATATTAAATAAAAAATATTACCGCCATCGGCTGTCGTTGTCGGAGCTCTCGTGGCTGGCTACCACCCCCTGTCAGCGGCTGGAGCTCTAAACTACCGTCAAAGCTCTAGACGGGAATTAATATTCCTAAAGTGGTGAACCCCCACCACTTGGTTTCCCAAAAGGGCCATCAATAGCTTTTATATATTATTTGCAAACGAATATATATTGTATGAATTTTGAGGGAGAAAAAATTTAATGAAATGAAAGTTGTGTTAAGGAATTCACCAGTATTTAAAAAAAAATAAAAAAAATCATTATATCAAGTCATTCACAATTTTTGTTAAGGAATGCACCAAATTTCATTAGGTTTTAACAACTTATGAATTATTTTATAGGAAAATGATGGTTGTTACAACTTAATGGAATGTTGTGAGTTCCTTGACAAAACTTATAAATGGCCTAATAGTATTTTTTTTTTTTTCGGGGAAAATGAAAGTTATTAAAATCTAATGAAATGTCGTAAATTCCTCAATAAAATTTGTGAATTACGTGATCGTATGAGTTTTTTACTTAGTAAACGAAACTTGTTAAAATCTAATGAAATATCAGGAATTCCTTAACAAAAGTTGTCAATGGCGACCTGATGGTGTGAATTTTTTACTAAGTAAATGAAAGTTGTTATTTGCATATAATATATTAAAAGTCATTGGTAGCCCAATGGCCACCAGCCATTTGGGCAAACCAAGTGGTAGAGGTTGGAATCGCCACCCCCACCACTTTGGGAATATTAATTCCCAACGGGATATTCCACTCGGAGTGCCAGCGGCTGCCTGCCCACCAGAGCTTTGACTTTCGGCAGGGGGCAGTTGCCAACCACCAACAAGGGCGGTTGCCGACTACTAGAGCTCCAACGGCGAAGTGGGGGTAATATTTTCTTAACAAAAAATTTGTAAGGGCTATTTGGTCATTTCTATTTAATTTATAAAAAAAACAAATTGAGTCTAATATCTCTCTAAGATTATGAATATTCGAAATATCTTTTTATCTTTTAGGATTTTTAAAATTCTTTATTAGAGATTTTCCCATTTAGATAACTAATTTTTAAGAGTAAAATGAGAAAATGGATTTTAAAGTGTATTTGTAACTAACCCCACTA
Organism: Acacia pycnantha; assembly: GCA_025563575.1. Taxonomy (NCBI): domain Eukaryota; kingdom Viridiplantae; phylum Streptophyta; class Magnoliopsida; order Fabales; family Fabaceae; genus Acacia; species Acacia pycnantha. The sequence continues at coordinate 632,946 of JAMWYP010000001.1, forward strand.
TTCATTCAAAACCATCAGTACTTTTATCATCCAAAACAATTTGTACGCAATGAACCAATAGTACTAGTATAGTATGTACTACCTCCAGTCTTAATTATAGAAACATTTTTATAGTGTAATTTATATTACAAAAATGTTCTTATAATTAAGACCAGGGAGTAGTATACAATGAAAGATCAGAAGAATCAATGCAGCCAAGAGATTCGATGGAATCATCAGATGTCAGAAATTTATCTACCTTTTTTTGTTTTTGCCATGAGAAATTATCTACTTCAACAACAATGAAACACGTCTCACATTTTCTCCTTTCACAACCATAAATACAAGGAAAATGTTTTTTTAGGCTAACTATACTATTTTTATATCACCCCAATCAAATAGAGAAATTGTGTCAACACCTTCTACTTCTCCGATATTAAACATAGAATATATTTTGGGAGTCGACTTTAATCATAGAAGCAAGACCCTTTTTTTCATTTTATCTTACATATTTATCATTTAAAAAATAATAATTTACCTAACTTATAAATTAATATATAATCTAATGTTACATATAAATATTTTATAAATATCATGTCACGTATGCAAAATTAAATAAATTATTTAGCTTCCTTAATATACTCAAAATAATATATATATATTACATTAAGAATTAATTGAGAATTAAAGGAGTAGTTCAGAGCAATAATCAGAACTAGAGTCAGGTCTAAAAGAAGACAAACATCCTGTCTTTATCCATGACAAAAACAATCGCCACAAGACTCAATATTATTTAACTCAAAAGCATTTATTACGGATTCAATAATGATATTCTCATATACGTTATGTTCATTTTGAAGACTAATTCTGAACTTGTTTATCTCGTATGGTGACCTTGTGCATCAATGTAGTTGTGTGAGAAAGGAATTGCTCTGATTGATAAATAAGTAGAAAAACTTGTTTTCCTTTCCTTTCGTATTATTTTACACGTATTGCCTAAATAACCAATGTTGATTAAATTGCTCTGCACAGTTATAGGAGTATGATTTTTTTAGGTGACAAGTTATTATAAGAGTAGAGAGAAGAGATATTTGAGAATTTTATTTATTTAATATTTTATGTTTGCATTTGTGGTTTGGAAAAATTTAATTAAAAAAGTATTAGTATATCATGAATCAGAATGGGCAGGAGATTTATTATGAGTTAGGGAAGTTATATGATTTTTAAGGTTTTTTGTATTTTGAAAAATTTTATAATTAACTTAATATTGCATATTTCGTATTTGTGGGTTCAGAAACTTGAATGAAAATATATAATATTATTCAATCGAGAAAAAGAATATATATAATAAAATAAATCCAAATAATCAAATAATTGGGGATTTCTTTACAAATAAGGGTATTATTGTTATTGTAAATACAATGTATTTTTCCTCATCCCATTTTCTCCCCCTCTATCCGAAGGAGAGACAATATTATTCTATTTCTTCACTTTTCTCTCCCTCCATTTTTTCCTCCACTTTATTTTCTCTCCAACTGTAAATGCACGTTCCAGTCTCGCACCATCATGCTCCTGGAACTTTAATGGCATGGTGAGAGGACCACTTTCAAAATATTGTTCTTTTGGTCCTAATATAACAACTAATTGAGATATTTGTTTTAAATGTAAACCCCAATTTACTTTATCTTATAAAGTTATGTTTTTTTTCTTCTCAACTTTTTATATTGACTATACATACTCAATTCATGTTTTTATTTAAGGTATTTTTCGATGTGAATGATTAAATGAGTATGTTTAAAAAACCAATGTATACTTTTTATAAATAACTAATTCAACTTATTCTTCTAATTAATGTCAGGTAAATGAGTTATTTAACTCCCTCCAATAAGAGGATATAACGTTTTTGGTTTGTTGGGATAAAAAAAGAAAAAAGAAAAATCCCTTTAAAAGATAGTTGAATTACCTAAATTCTAAATTGTGTCGTCAAATTTAACAATTCTTAAATCAAGTCATATATCCTAAAATCGAGTTTAGAATTTGATCATTTTACCTTACTACCCCTTATTTGATTATCTTTTCTGATCCCTAACTCTTTCATCATACTCTCTCCTCATAATTCACAATTTCTTGCCAAAAATAAAAAGTCATTATATATATATATAGGGAAAACATAAAGTTTTCTTATGTGTACCGTACTTTTGAATATGGATAAGTAGAAATAACATAAAAAATTTCCCACCGAACATGAATCATCCCTTATGCCGATGTTGGACTTTGGGTCCAGGTCCGCTCTTGATAGGCTGGACTGTTTGATTAGAAAGCAAGTAACATTATCAAATAAGAAACAAATCAACATTAATTATGGATTTGTTAATTGAGAAACAAGTTAATTTTATATTAGGAAATTAATCAAGAATTAATTTCCTACTTATTATGTAGAAAGGAATGAGGAATGCACATAACTTCCTAATTAGTGGTCTCACTTGACCTCTATCACTACTACAAAAACACTAAAAAAACAACCTCAATAAGACCCAATTAACGTCCTTATTTAGAGGGACATCTCGGGCAGGGAAGTTATTTTTTCTATGGTTTGGCGTCCTGAATTAATTTCAGGACGCTTCAGGACGCCTCATATGAGGCGTCCTGAAATTAATTCAGGACTTATTAAAATTCTATTTGGCGTCCTGAATTTAATTTCAGGACGCCTTATTTTGATTTTTTTTTTTAAAATGACATCAATTTGAACACTATTCCAAAATTGTCTGCAAACAGGAAAACAATATTTACAACCCAAGAGATACAGTAGTGCTCAAATAATTCCCAACAAATCAGCAACTATAGTGAACTATATAAACTAACATTCAAACTAACTATAGTGCACTATAAAAACTAAACATTTCAAATACATACATGGACATCAACAACAATTATGTCAATTGAGCATTATTGAAATTTATACATGAGCATTGAAAACTAAAATTCAATAATTGAACTAGCTAGCAAGTGCACTACCAACAACAACATTTTGAAATTCACATACATTTGAACTAGTGCACTACCAACAACAACATTTTGAAATTCACATACATTTGAACTAGTGCACTACCAACAAGAACATTGTCAAATTCACATACATTTGAACTAGTGCACTACCAACAACAATGTCAAATTTACACACACATATATATATACACCTATATGTATTGCAGAAGATGACTAGCCATAACGTCTCGAATCGTATCGACTTCTTCATCCGAGAACGGAGCAACATTACCACCAAAAAACTGTAAATTGGAAAACAAACTTGTTATCAACCAATGAAGTACTTCACTAGTGAATGATATAATTAAAAACTCATCAAGTGTGCAATCACATTGAAATTCACGTACATTTTGAAAACCTGTAAGACGTCCGGTGGAAACGATGGCATGCATGTGGTGGATAACGTAGTATCCGCACTCGGTCTTCCCCGGTTGTCGAGGGCACTATAAATCAAAAGCAACTTGTTAAAACAAATAAAGGCATATCGAAAGTTACTGTGTCAATGAAAGAACTTGAATTGAAACTACTTACCTTTGGATAATACCACTTCGGTCCACCATTGTCTTTTGATCCAGTAAGCTCTTTATACGTCTTCAGACCACTATCATTAAAATGGAAATTAACAAACATGATGAAAACAATTCATTTAAAAGAAGAATCAATGATTTAGACGAAAATTTACTTACTCGGCAAACATAGTTTTGATGTCTTCGTCTGGCTTGCCACCTAAGGAATCCAACCAATAAAATGCGTTCTTGGTGGACAGGCAACAACTAAGGTCCAATGACCACTACAAAATATACATATTAATATTAAATTAAGACAATAAAGCAATTTATTCTAAAAAATGTAATAAATATAGACAAAACTAAAATACATACCCTTCAATTATTGGAGCTAGATAACAAGGCAATTCTCTGTCGCCCATTGTTATTCCGACATAAAGCGACCTTCTGATTAACTTATTCCTCTCACTCGTGGTGTTGGCAGGACATAAGAAGCCATACGAATCCGTTCGGTTATTCTGGAAGCATATGTCATGGCAGACGCTATGATCAAAATAAAATGATAACTATTGTTAAATATATAAAATGAAAAAAAAAACATTGCAATAATTAATAAGCGGACAAAAACTTACATGATTGCAACTTGAAGTAATTCTATATCCAGACACTCCAGATTCATAAACTCCCTCAAATCTTTATTGTCAAGACAATGGGATATGTCTTCTCTGCACCGACAATGCCCACAGGCATCTGCAAGGATATCTGGGGGAGGTCCTCAGACAATTGTCTGTGTTTGTGCTAAGTACGGAAATCTGGGGGCAGCTTCTTCATCCTATGAAAACATACAAAACATTTTACATGTGAGTGTGTTAGCAATGAAAATCAATCAATTGGAAGTCATCACTCAGTAATGTGTGTCCTACCATTGGAGGTGTCATCACCATCTCAATAAGATGAGACGGCCAGAGGATGAACGATCCTATGGCGACCTTTAAATCAGGAACCTCCTCATCATCGATCGGTATGGCTGTCCTTTCTTCCCCCTCTCTCACACTTGTCACAGTCACTCGACGTTGGTCTTGTGGAATTGGGTTGTTATGGTGGATGGTTTGCTCTAAGTAAACAAGACCATCGGAAACCATACGCCGGTGTGGGACATCCAAATGTAGTCTGCATGGACGTCCTCCCTGTGGAGTGTGAGAAGGCTCGCCAATATCAACTTGTGGACGCTCGCCACCGATATCAACTTCTGGAGGAGGGTGAGAAGGCTCGCCAATATCAACTTGTGGACGCTCGCCACCGATATCAACTTCTGGAGGAGGGTGACCACCGATTTGAACTTCTGGAGGCCGAGAACTATCATGGCTGCTGGGGAAGACTGGCACTTGCTGGGTTGGCTGTCCCGTACTTTCCTTCTCATGTATCATGGACCTCATCTCACCCCGTACTTGTGCCAAAATCTCATCTACGAGGTTCGCCCGAATTTTGCTACGAGCGGGGACTAGGGTTCTCGTCGTCATATGAACGTGAACGCCGGCCAAAAAATTTTGCTACACTAACTCCCTGTGGCTCCCCTCGACAGGCATCAAGATAATCTGGCTTCCCAATCGCCGTGGACAAAATGTCCATCCGTGTAGCTGGCGTGAATGAACCCTAGGAGCTCTGCTGCTCAAGTGAATCCTACATCAAAAGATTATTCAGAAACAATGTCTAAACTTGCGTAATGTGAAACAACTAAGGCTAGTAAATACGCCTAATTTAACAACTTACAATCTTTGAGGCGACCTCAGCTACATCTGCATTGATGTATTTGTCACCCTTCATCCTGGCGGCTTTCCATTTTTGATGACGAGGAGGACGGGCGGGGCTGGACAACAATGGACGGATCGGCACGGGAAGCTTCCTTCATTCGTGCCAACTCGCTTCCATCATCTTCCGTTCCACTTTTTATATCCACCTCTGGACATGCAATGTGGATACTTATTTCTCTTTGCCTCTCTCTATTGGCTTGAGCTTTTCCTGTGACACAAAAACAAATAAAAATTAGCAAACGATGTCAAGTACATCCAACTAAAAGATAAGATACGAAAGAAATATTACAAGAAATTCAGGATTTTGCCGAGACGCCACAAACTCCCGCCGGTCCTCCGGAGAAATGAAATCGTAGATCTTTGAGGGATCCTCATTCCTCTTTGGCCCTCGAATGTACTTTCTTGTCAGCTTGTTCTTAAAGTCCTTCCATCGTAGATGAACTTCGCCCATCCAATGCTTGTTCATCGCCTTATTGTTGGGGACATCGAACGTTTGCTGCAAGGTAATTAAAAGAGAAGATCAATAAATAACATATAAAGTAATAAGACTAAATCAACAAATGCATATGTGGAAAGTGATATACCAATATTTGTGCCCATATCAAGTCCTTCACTTTTTGAGGAACCAATCTCCAATGAGGGTAGACAATGCGAACTTTGCTTCGAGCCAGATAGCTTAAATAGCTAATGAAATTGTCCTCCTCTTGACCAATTGGATTCATATTGGAATCAAACTCCACATGCAGCCGCTTCTTTTGGTTTTCACGGCGTGCAATTAGCGAACCCATATGCGTGCTACCTCTACCCTTTCTTTTAACGGGTTGATCAACCCTATCACCCGATGACTCCTCTGATGAGCTCGACATATTCCTGTTCATGAAGAACAAATCAATGTTAGATAGGCCGAATTCATAGCTCTTTGGAGATGAAAGAGGCAGGAATCCTAAACAGAAGCAAAAAATCCAGTCCATAAACAAGAAGCATTAACTTAATTTGGTGGAAATCGTCATAGGTAATTTGGTGGGCTATATAATGTTCTCATTTATAAGAGAGATGCAATTTCGCCTAAGCTTCCCCCCACATATTAATATATTAATCAGAGATGTTATTTATTCCCTTCAGATCAATAATGGACACTCAAATTTAATATTCAACGTTTTAAATTTGATGCAATTTAGAGGAACTGACTTAAAATCATCACCAATATTTATGTAAGATAAAGAAAGCATAGAGCCATAGAGTCAATGTTTACTTAAAGTAAACGTGCTTTTTACAACAACTAAAGCTAAACCCTATGTCATTATCGAACGAGTATAAGAAACATGGCAATCCACATTACCATCCATAGTGCACAATCCAAAATGCGAGTGAGAGAGAAAGAGGCAGGAATCCTAAACAGAAGAAAAAAATCAAGTCCATAAACAAGAAGCATTAACTTAAGAATCCTAACTTAAGCAAAAATCCATTCATACATGGGTTATTAGGAATCAAAGAACTTAAGAAACGAAGAAGCTTACTTGCTGGGTTTGGTGGGTTTCTTCGATCAGGAAAGAGGCGGAGTGAGCGAGAGATAGAACCACGAGTGTGATCAGTGACGACGGCGGCGGAGACGGAGGAGACGACGGCGGAGACGGCAACGAGAGCACCAGGCTTGGAGAAGGAACGAGACGAGAGTGTGAGTGAGGACGAGAGGATTTCGCGCGCGCTGTCGGAGAGAATGTGAGTGTGAGAGAAAATGAAGAGGCGCGCGTGTATATTAACCTAAAAAAATTGAATATAGGCGACCTGAATCAGATTTCAGGACGCCTCTATTCTGATTTTGGCGTTCTGAAATGTATTCAGGTCGCCAATATTTTAATATTGGCGACCTGAATATCAATCAGGTCGCCAATATTTTAATATTGGCGACCTGAATATCAATCAGGTCGCCAATATTATTAAATTTTAAAAAAAAACATCCTCGGCGCCAAACAAAAAACCCATGGCACGAAGTAATTAATATGTATTGCCACATTAAAAGCGTCCTTAAAATTATTCAGGTCGCCATAAATTAATTTTATTGCAAAAAAGGGAATCCCGCATGGCGCCAAACAAAAAATTCTCATATTTTATGGTGCGAGAGAATGTTAGACGTCCTGAAACAATTTTAGGACACCAAAAATAAATTTAAGGAGTCCTGATATCTTATTTAGGACGTTGAAGGCTAAACTTCCCTAAAGATAATTACAAGAATGCTACCGCCTTCATTTTGGACGTCCTGTTTCTAAATAAGGACATTTTTTAGGGTAGTAATATCCAATTTTTGTAGTAGTGTATAAATAATGTTTGTCTCCCTCATTTGAACCTCACTCTTACCATTGAGCTATATGACAATCTTTCTTTTCTCTTACCATCTTTCTTGTTCTGGTGATATGTTGTGTGAATCTTTAGGCTCTAGTAGTCTAATAATTGTGTGAGCATTAATTATTATGTTCAAGCTATAGAGCATTGACCTGGATCCGAACATGGATTTGCCTAAGTCTCTCCTCTCTCCTAATTTTTCCTTCATTGGCATAAGAGCCGGATGATCTCAGGCTGTAATTTATTCTTTGTGAGTAAGAATGTGATATACTTTGATTATATCTCCATCTATTTCCGTTGTTCTATTATATATATGTGACTCTATGATTGCATTATTATGCATGCTTCCTATTTTTTTCTCTCTCTTTCTCGCAAGCATATATTATATATGTAGCCTAATGCTAGTCAACTCATTTTGCTTGGGATTTTTATTTCCTTTTTTTGTTTTCAAGCATGTTTTTTTTTCAAAAAAAAAAACGGAAACTCATTCAACTTATCTTCTATTGTTGCGCTAAAATTCTGTTGATTGAAAAATCTGGACCTTGTTATATGCGTGATATATTTTTTTGTCTTTGCCTCTCTAAATGCTGTGTGTTGTAAAAGCATGAACTTTATATATTTAAATATTAAATATGCTATCTGTATGCTTCTAAGCTCGTGCAAATGTGTGTGTATCAGTGTATGTATTGTGATACACATGTAGTTCCTTTAATCCACATGGATGTATATTTGTGTTTGTCTCCTACATGCCCATAAGAATACATATTTTTGTGCATATATAGTATATACATGAGTTTGGTAACTTGGGTTTCTGCTTATACTCACTACAAAAAATAAGACTTTCAGCGGCGACAAAAGTCGCCACTGAAAGTCTAAATGTCGCCGCTGAAGGGTTTTCAGCGGCGACAATTTGTCGTCGCTGATACGATTGTCACTGATACTTTTGGCGGCGACATTCCTATGTCGCCGCTGAAAGTAGACAATTAGTGGCGACAAAATGTCGCCGCTGAAAGTATATCAGAAGCCCCAAAAATAGTGTCGCTGCTAAAAGAGGAGCATCAGTGGTGACAAAAGTCGTCGCTGAAACATGTATAAGTGGCGACTTTTTTGTCGCCACTGATAGATGTATTAGCGGCGACAAAAGTCGCCACCAAAACTTATATTTTTTTTAAAAAAAAGTAAATGGCTAAAATTATCAGTGGCGACAAAAGTCACCGCTGAAACATGTATCAGTGGCGACTTTTTTTGTCGCCATTGATAGATGTATTAGCGGTGACAAAAGTCGCCACCAAAACTCAGCGACGACAAAGTCTTTTTTTTTCTTCTTTTTTATTTAAGTATGACTTTCAGCGGCAACAAAAATTGTCGCCACTGAAAGTCATACTTTCGGTGGTGACTCTCATATGTCGCTGCCAAAAGTATATTTCAACGACGACAAAATGTCGCCACCGAAAGTCTTTTTTTTAATTTTTTTTCTTTTTTTATTTAAGTATGACTTTTAGCGGCGACAAAAATTGTCGCCGCTGAAAGTCATACTTTCGGTGGCGACTCTCATATGTCGCCGCCAAATGTATGTTTCAGCGGCGACAAAATGTCACCACCGAAAGTCTTTTTTTTTCTTTTTTTATTTAAGTATGACTTTCAGTTGTCGCCGCTAAAAGTCATACTTTCAGTGGCGACTCTCATATGTCGCCGCCAAAAGTATGTTTCAGCGGCGACAAAATGTCGCCACCGAAAGTATTTTTTTTTCTTTTTTATTTATGATATATATACAATAAATATGTTTATTGATGTAATTGATTATGAAAAAATAAATTAATTTTGGGATTATTGTGAGATAAAGAGAGTTTGAGAGATAATGTGTGTTGTGCATTTGAGAGTGAGAAGAAGAGAGTGGTATTTACTAACATTGCATTGTCACATTAATGTTGTTGTTTAAAGTTGTTTTCAATAATTGTAGTTAGAGATTGTACATTTTGATAAAAAGATAAACATGATTTAGATTTGAGAAAGTTTTGCCAAGTACTTTTAAACCTATTTCTAACACATATATTCATTGAAATACTAGTAGAGAGGAAATTGATCTAGTTTTATTAAATGCAAATGAGAGAAATAATCTTAGGCTCCATTTAATCATTGAAGTTAAAGAATCATTTATATTTATCACTCTTTCCATATCGAAATTTGTCATGGCTCAACTTAATTGAATTCACTAAGCCTCTTGTTTGATCATTTGTTAATCAAATCCTTGTGGAAGCCATATCTCTACTTATCACTTTATTACTTGGCGCGACTCGTGCACTTGTGATAGTGAACATCTGTGTATTTGAGAGAGATGATAATTATGTTTGTACTATCCTATATATGTGTGTGTGAGAGATGAATAATTAACTATCGATAACATATCTGATTTGATAATTTACAATTTCAAATCTATTTTCTATCTTTTTCCCTAATAAAGAATATATAATTTAATTAAGCCCAATTAGCCCCAACTTATCACTAAAAACACACACAAAAAGTAAGATCATAAGTGAAAAATTCATATATATTCAAACACTCTCAATAAGGTTATAAATCAAAACAACCTATATATTGTAAAATCTTTAAAATTATTTTTAAAATTCTTATTTTTCCAACAATAATTAATAAATTAAATTAAAATTTTTTCTCAATTTTAATTTGATTATTTTAATATAAATAGCCTCTTATTTTAATTATCATTAAAATTTATTTCATATTATGATTTTTCTTATTATTTTATTTGAGATAGTCAATGTGTAATTAAAAATGATATTATTTTATTTATTACTTCTCTGAACCTTCATTCATATCCTATGGGCTGTCCAATAGGGGAAAGTTTGTCCTTCGCTCTCCAGTATTCCAGGATTCATTTATATTCATTTCATAATTAAATAAATAAAATATATATAGTAGTATATGTTGAAATTTTTTTTATAGTATCATGTTCCTACCAAGGACTATTGCTCTTTGCTAATAATGTTATTTGTTCCTTTTTTTGGCATCAAACTTTACAAAAAGCAACCTTTCTAGAGTTGGATTACTAAGGATTGAGAAATTAAGTTGAGGTTGCTAGACTTGGACTTTCCCTTCTGAAATTATTGTTTCTTTACAGGTTAGCTTAAGTTTTGTATGAGCTTAATTAATTTATATTAATTTATGTTCTTTTGCAGAATAATGTCATCCCTTTTTCATTTTAGCCTTGGAGTATTATTCATGTTAGCTAAAAAAACTAGGGGCTTCCCTATTAATTTTTTGTCTTATTTTATTGTAAGTCATGATATCTGACTTATCGATGAATTTGAAATACAACAAATGTGGAGAGCAATCAAAATTAATTTTTAAATCATAGGAAGACATCAAACACGAAGCAAAATCATCTTCTATAATGCTAGTACTAAAATATGAACTTATTGTTGTAAGTAAATAGATGGTAGACTATAACACTACTACAAAAAATAGATATTACTTTCCTAGAGGACATCCTTATTTTAAAAAAGGAAGTAAAAAGTATAGGCGGTGACAGTTTAAATGCGCTCATTATTGGGTTCCAACTTATTTGAAGATTTAAATGATAATAGAAAGGTAGTGAATGCCATTGCTGGGTATTTCTTGACATTTTTGACATTATCAAATTGGTATGATGGTGCTTGTCTTTGGCGAAATTAATATAACCTGGCTATGAACATGTTATATTTTCTAACCAGTTTTCCCCTTTTTAGTTAATGATTTGTTATCATAGATTAATATAACTTTTTTCATGGAGTTTGATGCTTATAGTTTGTGTAGAATGCTGTTAGGATGTAGTTACATTATGCCCTTGAAATGGTAAATTCTTGCTACTTATTCTTTCTTATTTGTGGTCTTTGGGAAGTAGCAAACTTTGTTTTCGATACTATGTTAACCATGCCTAAATTGGATTCAATATATTTGTTAATTAATAGCATTGTAGGGTGGTTCTTGGCTAAATTAGAATAATTCCTTTTGATAGCCCCTGCTTCTCCAATTTTTGTCCTATTCTTTCTGCTATATGTTCTGATGGGATGTGGCCCATTGAGCATGGCTTCATCACTCTCGTGACTCTGTTTTTACCTTGAGTATTGAATTTGCAGGTCTGGGACTTCAAATTACTTCTGATTGGTACAAGTTTTAATTTTAGCCAATAAAATCCACGGGTCTCTAGTTCATGTTGCAAAGATTCTAATGATACCAAGAATGCGAAAAAAATGGAGCTAAAACAAGGAAGATATGGCCTTCCAAAGTTGGTGATCATGATGACCCATGAGAGCTCCAGTTGGGTCAATATGCCCTGGCTGGAGGTTGAAGACGATGACATGGCACTCAATAAGCCACGTCATCTGTCAACCAAAACACATGGGCCATTTAAAGGGCAACACAATAGCGTATAAAGCCACGTCAATAAGGCCACATCATCCGTTGATCAGACACGTACATTGGGGCACGTCATGCTACGTCACCTGCCATATCATCCGAAGGGTCAGAGGTCAGCGGTAAAACATTGACCGTTGACCATTGATTTTTGTTTTAGTATTAAAAGAAAAAAAAAATTTTGAAAACACGACAAGTGGCGTGTGGCCCAGTAGGGGCCACCTCCTACCACATGGCATACACCGACTAAGAGAACATGGTGCGTGGAGCATGAGTAGCCGGCGCATGTTGCTAGCCGGTGACTACAAGGTGGCGCGTGGATGACATGTGTCACAACCAAGAGTGGGATTCGTTGGAATTTTCATATTTTTTTGGATTTTTTGATTCAGACACATTCTAGGGGCGTATGTGAGCATGTAGGACCTCCGATTGAGACGCAGTTTGTTCCTAAAAATCCCTAAATTTGTGAGCTTCAATATGATATGTAATTTGCATATGTTTAATGTAAGTTTGGATCTGTTTTTGTGTCATAAAAGTGTTTATCTACACTTGAAAATTCCTGAAAACCATTAAATTGAATCTTGAATTCATTCTTTTGGTTTTGGAATAACCACTAAGAAGATTTTAGCTAGAACATATTGTTAACATTGAAATGTTCTTGTGATAGGAATACATTCAAATGAGCTTTTGAATACAAGATCCTATCCAATCTTGGCTCAAAATAAGTTGAAATAAACCCTAAAAGTTGTACAAACTTGAACTTACAACAAGCCCTCCCAAGCTTGCAAGCCCATTGAGTCAATTGAGGTTAAAGCAATGACTTATAAATCAAACCTTTCACAAACAAGTTCACATTAGGTGCTTGTCCCAATGTGCTTCTTACATGCTTGTCCCTCTAATTAGAGGGATAGACACATTTTATTTTATTTATATATTTTATTTATTTAGATTAAATTATATGTTGCTTTCTGATATTTTTTTTTGCACCCAGTATCTCAAATTAATTAGTTTCTAGGATACTGGTGTTACAGGGCAAATATTTCTGTATGCAAAAATGTAAAATAATTAATTTGAGATACTAAATGCAAAAAAGCTTTCAGAAAGCTGCATATAATTTAATCAAAATATATAAAATATTAAAAAAAAAATTGGTTTGTCCATCTAATTAGAGGGACAAGCATATAAGAAGCACATAAGGGACAAGCACCTTATGTGCTTCCTTCACGAATGTTGTGATAAAGGACGATATGGGAAGAGATGCATGAGTCATCTCATCCAGTGAGAGGTATGCTACAAAATATGTAAATGGCAGAATATCACCAAGAGGGGGTGAATTAGGTGATTTAAAATTCTTTTTGAAACCCCTGAACCTCAACACACCAAAAAAAAAATAGAGACTGACAAAGAGAGTAGGAGAAAGATGAACACAGAAGATTTATATTGGTTCGGTCTTAACTCTTGACCTACGTCCAGTCCCCAGACTCTAAGATTTTCACTATCACATCAATCGATTACACACTTTGTACTCGAAAGTAATCCTTTCACTAGGATTCACTCCCCTTACAAGTTGTAATCAAATAACCCAATCTCAAAGTCCCAATACTTTGAGATTCTTACAATGATTGATAATCAGAAATGAACTCTCTAAAAGAGCAGATAGATAAACGTTGAAGTTTAGTATATCCGTAGATATTATGCAGGTGTAAGAAATAGTAGATGTGTAATGATCATTTTTGCGTTTTTTGTTTCTAGTTTGTAGAATGAAATGAATGCTTCAACTTATATATGATGAAGGTGACTTGTGACCATCGGAAGCCTTCAATGCACCGTTGGAAATAAAGAATATGGCCGTTGAGCGTTGAAGTGCATTTAATATCATTGCTTGATTCATTCCGTAATCATCGTCATTCTTCATTGACATTCCTTGTGTTCTTACCATTGGATGATCTGGCGTTCAAAGAAGGAAAGAACCCATAAATGCTCTCTGAATGTGCAGAGAATGATCGACCAAATCTGTGCTTAGTTTTATGAACCGGCATTTAATGCATATGACGTAATCACTTGGTTTTTGGTTAATCTCTAGTTAATCCATCATCTAATCGTCTAAAACTCACTAACAAACTGATTAAACATAGTTAGGAACAATAATGAGTAATGATATACAATATACATATCATACTTGAAGATTTAGCATTTCTAGACTCGGTAATTGTAAAACAGGGATACATCACACTCGAGTTAATTTCAAACAAACTGGAGTGCATGACTCGAGTTGAGCATTCTAGGCTCGAGTCACTAGATCATCTTCTTTGAAAATAAGTTTAAAATTTAAATGAAGATGTTGTATGACTTAGGCTCGAGGTTAAAACGTTTAACTCAAGTGCATGACTCGAGTCAATTAAGGTTAGCTCGAGTCAAGTTCTTCTTTCACAAATGAACTTCAAGATAGCATTTTGAAAATGGTTTGAAATTGCGTTAACTTGAGTCATTAAGTGACTAACTCGAGTTAACTCATTTAATTTAAAAATGTGATTTCAAATCTATGCTCGAGTTAAGGACAATGGGCTCGAGTTAAGGACAATGGGTTTGAGTAAAGGACCTATGTTGAAAATAAGTTTAAGTCCACAAAAACATGACTTGAGTCAAATAGCACAGGCTCGAGTCACTGTCATCTTACAGAATATTTTGAAGAGCTTATGACTCGAGTTAAGAATGATTGGCTCGAGTTACATTAAGTTCAAAATACTTTGAAAGTTCTTTGTCTTGTATTGACTCGAGTTTTACAACCAAACACTCAAGTCAAGTTAAGTTCAAATACTTTGACAAACTCTCTGTCTTGAGTTGACTCGAGTTTTACAACTCTCAACTTGAGTCAAGTTACTGTTTTAAAAATGATCAAGTTAAAAACATTTTGACTTAAACCATTAACTTCATTTTGTTTACAATTATCAGTTATCATCAAAATACATAGAGAACTAGTATTTTCCCCCTTTTTGATGGTGACAACACTTGTAAACATTTGTCAAATAAATTTGAGCATTCAAGGAATTTGAAAAGAAATGAACAGAGCTTAGAATAGAATTAAAGAGACCAAATGCCATTCATTCCATTCATTCAAAAGCTAATTACATAAGTGAAAAGATAGTTCATAAGACATAGCAACTGAAAATTGAAAAATGCAAAAATCATACAACTGAAAAACAATACAAGCTAAGCTGAAATGCTCAAATGTGCTCAAATACTTCTCTTCTCCCCCTTTATCATCACTCAAAATGGGTGGATCGGAGGAGGTAGCAGTAGGTGGGGCTGAAACAGGAACTTCTGGCTGAGGTGGAGGGGAAGAGTCTAAAAGGTCAATCAGAGGTGTAGGTGGAGGAGAGGGGTGAAAGGTAGATGGATCAGGTTGGAGATGAGTAGAAGATGCGTAAGATGTTGGAAATTATGCCCTAGGGGCACGTCATTGTACTTTAAGCGTTTGTGTTATTTAAAGTATTTCTCCGTTTAGTTATCATATCATTTGCATGTTTATAGTAATAATTGTATCCTTGGATGTATCTTATAAATTATCCTAAATGTCCCTAGCCGGTCATCTACGCTGGAGCGAAGATGAAATAAGACTAGTGTGACTTTGATGACGTATGAAGATACGAATCAAAGTCATAGGCACTTGTAAGAGTACAAGGTGTTGGACCGACCCACTATGAGAAAGCTGCATGGATTATGTCATAAGCTTATCACCATTATCCTGGTGAGACAAGCGTGGGTAATGGTGATACTCACGAATTCATTATTGTCTTGACTTGATTGAGATTATCAAAACGGTTTTGGATCTCAAGGCATTAGATGGGATTAAACTTGCCAGGTCATACGATGATCGAATCCCATAAAGATCTAAGAGTTACATATGATGTAATTGGAAAAGAGGTTGCCTACCTAAATAACTTGTTTTTAAGCGTCCTGCCAAAGCAGACTTAAATTTAAACCAAATATGGATCTTAGCCCACTAATTATAATGAGGGTTCTTAATTCAGTGGGAGATTACTAATCAACTTTGCATATATTTTACTTGTAGAATCATGTGGACTAGTAATACTGCAACACTATCACTGCAATGAGTCCTTGAAAAGGACAAACTCAATGGGACAAACTTTCTTAACTGGTTCAGGAACTTGAGAATTGTTCTCAAGCAGGAAAGAAAGTTATATGTCCTTGATGAACCCATTTCTGAAGAGCCTGCAGCCAATGCTCCAAGAGCTTAGAGAGATGCTTACTCGAAGCATTTTAATGACTCTATGGATGTAGAATGCCTGATGCTTGCCACTATGGTTCCAGAACTCCAAAAAGATCTGGAACATATGGAGGCTTTGGAGATGATTGCTCATCTCAAGGAAATGTTCCAACAACAGGCAAGGCAAGAGAGGTATTAGACCACGAAGGCTTTACATTCCTGCAAGATGGCTGAAGGTGCATCAGTTAGTCCTCATGTGCTAAAAATAAAAGGCTACATTGATCACCTTGAGAGGCTTGGATTTTCCATAAGCCCGGAGTTAGCTACAGATATGATCTTGAACTCACTCCCAGATAATTATGACCAGTTTGTCATGAACTACAACATAAACAATATGGAGAAATCAATTTCTGAATTGCATGGGATGCTCAAAACAGCTGAGCAAAGCATTAAGAAGAAGCCAAGTACTGTTTTGATAGTTCAGAAAGGAAAGGGTATGAAAAAGAAAGGCCAGGACAAAAGAAAGGGTAATGGCTCAACTGGTAAGACCAAAGAGTCAAATAGGCCCGAAATTAAGCCTGAAGCCAAGAAGGCAAAGCCTTCGAAGGATGGGGTTTGCTTCTTCCGCAATGAACCTGGTCATTGGAAGAGGAACTGCAAACTCTACCAAGAAGATCTGAAAAAGAACAAGAAGGATAGCAGGGCTATTGCTTCAGGTATCTATGTCATAGACATTCATGTTTCTACTTCCTCTACATGGGTATTAGATACTGCATGTGGTTCTTGTTGGGATCCGTACACGCAGCGGAGTAAAAACTTTTACGAATCCCATCCAAAGGATCGCTCAACGGCGTTTAAATCAAGGTTTAGGGTTTCCGAATCATACCTATGCCGAACAATTGGACTGGTGGGCTACCTTCTCAATCAGCAGAAGTCGACTCTTCAAATCACCTTCCTCTACCAGTATCCACACGAACAGCCTTCAAAAACACGAACGGAAGCATGCTAGCGTTTCTGAACTGTGCATCTCTCTATTTTTCCTCTAGGGGAATTTCTCGCGGCTTTTCTAATACGCTCGACTAAATGTCCTGTAGGTTTTTCTAAACCTAGCAGGCGTATTATATTCAAAATTTTGAATCTGGATTAAATATATATATATATATATATATATATATATATATATATATATATATATATATTAAATCTATCTGATAGATCTAATCTAATCTATTAATTTAATCCAAATTAAAAGCCTTCAGATTTAATTTATCTCTATAAATTAAATCCGAGAAATCTTTATTCGAAAATTAAATCTGAGATACAATATCTCTATTTGTTTTAGATATTTAATTTATCAAATAAATTAAATACAAACAAATATTATCTAATAATATTATAATCATTATTAATTAATATTATTATATTAACTTCGAATTTAATATATATATGTGTGTGTGTGTGTGTGTGTGTGTTTATGTATGTATGTATATATGTCCTAGATTAAATACAGTATTCATTAAATCTTAGACGTATCTAAGATTCAATGAATCTGGACACTTTTGCTCATGTTGGGCTATTTTTGTGTACATGACACAACCTGAGGGCTTTGAGCGTCCAAAGGACTCTGGTAAAGTATGCAAGCTTCAAAGGTCCATTTATGGATTGAAGCAAGCATCTCGAAGCTAGAATCATCGTTTTGATGAAGTAGTCAAAGAATTTGAATTCATTCAAACATTGATGAACCTTGTGTTTACAAAAAGGTTAGTGGGAGCACATTTGTATTTCTGGTGCTTTATGTAGATGACATCCTACTTATTGGGAATGACATTCCTACCTTGCAGAGTGTCAAGTCTTGGTTAGGAAATTCTTTCTCAATGAAAGATTTAGGCAAGCCTCTTACATCCTAGGGATCAGGATCTATAGAGATAGATCCAAGAGGTTGATGGCCTAAGTCAGAGCACATATATAGACAAGATACTGCATAAATTCAGTATGCAGGATTCTAAAAGGGGTTACATGCCCATGTCTCATGGCATCCATCTCAGTAAGGATTTGTGTCCTAGTACACAAGATCAAAGAGACCACATGAGTAAGATTCCACTTGCCTCCGCCATTGGATCTATCATGTATGTCATGTTATGTACTCGACCGAATGTCTCATTTTCCTTAAGTATGACCAACAGATATCAATAAGATCCCAGTGAGGGTCACTGGACTGCTATCAAGAATATCCTAAAGTACTTAAGAAGGACTAAGGACTTATTCTTGGTATATGGTGGATTGGAAGATGAGCTCTATGTGGCTGGTTACACAGATGTCAGTTTCCAAACTGACCAAGATGATCTAAGATCGCAATTTGGATATGTATTCCTTTTGAATGGTGGTACGATAAGCTGGAAGAGCTCTAAGTAGAGCATTGTAGCTAATTCTGAAATAGAAGCTGAGTATATAGCAGCATCGGATGCAGCTAAGAAGCCGTTTGGATTAAAAAGTTCATTACTAAACTAGGGGTGGTTCCTACCATCTCAAATCCAATTGAATTGTTATGTGACAATAGCGGTGCTATTGCGTAACCCAAGGAGCCTAGGTCATATCAAAGGACCAAGTATATACTCAGGCGATTTCATCTTATCAGAGAAATCAATGATAGAGGTGATATAAAAATATGCAAAGTGCCAGGAGAAGAGAATGTTGCTGATCCTCTTACTAAGCCACTTCCACAAGAAAAATATGAGTGTCATGTTAGGACAATGGGAATTAGAGTAATTAATGATTGCACCTAGTGCAAGTAGGAGTCTGTTGGAAATTATGCCCTAGGGGCAATGTCATTGTACTTTAGGCATTTATGTTATTTAAAGTATTTCTCCGTTTAGTTATCATATCATTTGCATGTTTATAGTAATAACTGTATCATTGGATGTATCTTATAAATTATCCTAAATGTCCCTGGTCAATCATCTACGCTGGAGCGAAGATGAAATAAGACCAGTGTGACTTTGATGACGTATGGAGATACAAATCAAAGTCATAGGCACTTGTAAGAGTACAAGGTGCTGGACCGACCCACTATGAGAAAGCTGCGTGGATTATGTCATAAGCTTATCTCATGTATAACCACGTCATAACGCCCTATGACCTGAGATCATCATGGATTCCTACATGAGAGTCGCTGATCTTTGACCTAGTCAAAAGTAACCTTTGACCGGGTGATGATAAAGGCTTTGATCGGGATCAGTGGTTTTCATGTAGAGGAATGTGAACGATCAAGATGGGATTTGTGCCTCACATTTAAAGAGATATAATACTGGGCCCCTCGATGAGTGAGTCTGAGAAATGTATGGCCATACTACGATGGAAAGGAGTTTCCATTTCAGTTATTAGACTACTCACGAATCGAGAAAGTAATGGTCAAGAACAGGAGGTTGACATTATCCATGCCTCATCCTTGACCAAATTATCGCATGACAAAAGGGACGTGACATGGTTGTATGATAGGTTGTGTCGTATCAACGATCCCCATATGAATTGGGTAGTCGCAATGTCTTGCTAGAGGCTGCTTGCGACTTGTGGGCTGGTACAGTATTGGCCCGCTACCAATCTCATGTGGGCCTGCAGGGTCGTACACAATAATAGCACAACACGAGCAATAGTGTCCAGATTCATTGAATCTTAGATATGTCTAAGATTTAATGAATACATCATTTAATCTAGGATGTGTATGTGTGTGTGTGTATTAAATTCGAAAATTAATAATAATATTATTTATATAGATAATAATATTATTATATAGTATTTAATTTATTTGATAAATTACATAACTAAAATAAATAGAGATATCATATATCTGATTTAAGTTAAATTGAGATATAGTATCTCAGATTTAATTAAATAGACAGATATCATATCTCATATTTAATTTTTGAATAGAGATATCATATATCTGATTTAATTTAAATTGAGATATAGTATCTCAGATTTAATCAAATAGACAGATATCATATCTCATATTTTAGGCAAGCTTTTGATTTGGATTAATTGGATAGATTAGATTAGATCTGTTGGACAGATTTAATTAATATCCAAATTCTAATTTGAAGATTAATTTAGATTAATCTTGAATATTTTAATACGGCCCAATTAGGGTTTTAGAAACTCTATAAAAGATATTGATCTAGTCGTATTAATAAAAACGAATCAACAAGCCGCGAAAGAAATCCTAGAGAGAAAAATGTGAGACACAAAGTAAGAAGGCGCTAGCACGCTGCCGTACGTGTTGGAGACCTGTTCGGTGTGGATACCGGTAGAGGGAGTGGATTCGTAGAGTCGGCTCCTAGAGATTGATCGAGCAAGAAGGTGTTAGCCCACGAGTTCTCAAGGCACGCATACCAGTTCGAATATGTACGGTTTTTCTTAACTAACCCGATTTAAATGTCTTGATAGATCCTCTTTGGGATTCGTAAAAGTTTTTAAATGGATGAAATCCTTCCGCTGCGTGTATGGATCCCTACAGAAGATTGTTCATCAAACAAATCAGCAGTATCTCTAGAAGGTGAGATCCTGATTATGGAAGTTTGAGAAGGAGGGACTGAGACAGTGGGAGGAGTAGTAGGAGGATAAGGGCGGTGAAGGTGAAAATAGGAGAAGTTGGGATAAGGGAAGAGATGAGTGGATTTGGAATAGATGAGGTAGGAGTGTTGAGACTAGGACCAGCATGAATGGATGATGAAACACTTAGACCAAGACCATCATCAAATGATGACTAATTCTTCAATATCTTGTCCATCTTCTTATAGAGAATCAACAGCATAGTCTGAAGAGTAAAGATTCTAGCAGCTCGATCCTTAAAGTGTCTACTAAGGTTGTCAACCTTCTCAGTCATCTCATCTTGAGCATCCACAAGAGTATGTTGTCCCTTAGTCACTTTAGATATCAGTCTTCCTACCTCATGCTCAATCCTATTAGTCAAGTCAGAAATTGCTTTGTCAACAATTTCCTTGATTTGAGCATGCAAACCAGAAGAAAGAGCAGACTGATGTGATCTAGCTGAAGGTGGAGTAGAATGATCAGGTTCAGATGCAGATTGGGCTTCATTCATCCTAGGCTAAGATGCCCTTGATCTTGAAGGAGCCTTTGATTGGCTTGAACCTTCCTTAAATCTAAACAGATTGAGGTGATGTTTACCAAACATCTAAAGCTTTATTGCTTGCTTATTCATAGCTAAGTACTAAATCTTTTCTTCAAAGAGAATAAGAGATACAAGACTTGGGAAAGGGATGGTTGAAATCTTTTTATACGCAAATCTAAACTTAGCCATCTCTTGAAGAACCCAGTGCCCTATATTTTGAGGCACCTTTTCAATGTTAGAAGTAAAAATATGGTAATCCATTTTTGCAAAGTGTGTGAAATTCTTACCCTTTTGCATGAGATTCCTGGAATAGATATACCAGATAGCTCTATGCAATGGGGGCATGACAATAGGAGTGAAAGATAAAGTATCTAATGGCCCATCAGGTACAGGCTCATTAGGTCTTAGAATTTGAAAGATTTCCCTGTTGTCATAGTTTAACACAACAATAAGAGGGGGTTTGAAATTCTTAGCAAAGAATTGATATATTTGGCAGTTAAGACAATCTTTTTACCCCTTACATGAGTGATAATTCACCCCTCTACCAGATTACCATCGCCATCCAGATGATTGGCTAAGCTCATATTGAAGTAGAAAGTCCTAACTATGCCAAGACCATAAGAGGCACAAATTGAAAGAAGATTTTCAAATTGCTTAAGCCAAGGGGGAAAATCAAGATTGCAATCTTCCCTAAGCTTAGCAAGATCAACATAAACAGTAGGGAAAAAGTTTCTATTAGCATAGTGTTCCCTAAACTAGTTAGCTGCAGGATCTTCAAATAAAATGGGATTGCAACAAAAATCCGTAGGAGGTCTAGAATGAGAATAGATATTTTGAGCTAGATTGCTCATGAGGATGAGAAGTAATAGGGCCTTGAGGAGATCCCTTGAAATCAGAAGATGCAACAATCTTCTTCTTCTTTTTCTTAGGAAACTCAACTACAGGTTCCTTGTCTTTGCGTTTGGCCGCCTCAGGATCAATGGGTTTCTTCTTGGGAACCTCAGGGGGCTCTTGAATCACGACCTTCTTTGCTTTAGCTTTGGGAGAAGGCTCGTCAACAACCACTTTAGGCTGGTATTGTCTAGGAGTATGCTTCTCTTTCCTAGGTCTTTTCAGTGAAGGTGGAGATGTAGATACAATAGCCTTGAAGTCAGAATCTTCGTCCTTAGTTTTGGTGGAACGTTTAGGAGGCATTTTTGGAATGAAGGCTTGAGTTAAGGTTAGAGGAGAAGAGTGGTTTTCAGAGAGAATGAGACTTAGGCTTGAGAGAAATGCGAAGTGAAGAGCAACAGTCGAGTATCATTATTTATAGAAAGCGCTTAACTCGAGTTTCCACTTAATGACTTGAGTTACCTGCTGGAATGTATAAGAACAGACTTAAGTTACCATAAATTTGTACTAACCTGGACTTCAAGTGTGTATATAAAAGCACTTGAAAAATGTCATTGACTTGAGTGTACCACTTGATGACTCGAGTGTGGAATTATGCTTTGCTCCAGGTTGCTCTTTGTCTCGACTTGACTCGAGTTTGGTATGCGTTAGCTTGAGTCAAAATCTCTTCTTGAAGACTTGGTTGCTCTCTGTCTGAGCTTCACTCAAGTTTGCCACACGTAGACTTGAGTTAAGTTTTCTCCAAAAAACTTAGGTTACTCTGTGACTCATGTTGACTCGAGTTTGAGATTATGAACTCAAGTTAACCCCTTTTAAGAGAAAACTTTTGTAACCTTTCAAGTTCAACCAAACTCCTACAAAAACTATAACTAGACACTTCAAAGCTTAAGTTAGTATCTATCGATCATCAAAAACATAACTAACATTAAGTAAAGATTACTTACAACTCATTGGGATTTACCATTCTCAATTCTCTTATAATGAATGTAAATTGCTTCTTAGCTAATGGCTTTGTGAAGATATCAACAAATTGAACATGAGTGGGGAAGAACATCACTTTGACATCCTTTTTCTGAACATGATCTATGATGAAGTGATGTCTAACATCAATGTGCTTGGTTCTTGTATGTTGAACAGTATTCTTCACCAAGCTAATTGTGCTAAAGTAGCAGTTGAACTCATTGGAGCGTCAGCTCCATTGCATTCGTCTAAGCCATATTTCTTCAAAAGATCTCTGACATATTTGGTCTGAGATATGAAGATTTCATTCTTCTTTTGCTTGATTTGCAGACCAAGGAAGTAATTCAACTCTCTCATCATTGACATCTCAAACTCTTCCTGCATTGACTTAGATAATTCTTCACAAAAAGCATCATTAGAAGCACCAAATATAATATCATCAACATATATTTGAACAATTGACAATTCATTCCTCTTATTAGATTTTATGAAGAGAGTTGTATCTACTTTGCTTCTAACAAATCCTTGATAAATAAGGAACTTGCTAAGTCTTTCATACCAAGCTCTAGGAGCTTGCTTAAGACCATACAAAGCTTTCTTTAACCGAAAGACATGATCCGAATGATGATTATCCTCAAATCCAAGAGGTTGTTCAACATACTTCCTCTTGGATAAAACCATTTAGAAAAACATATTTCACATCCATTTGATAAAGCTTAAATCCCTTAATGCAAGCAAAGGCTAGAAGAACCCTTATAGCTTCCAATCTTGCCACTGGAGCATAAGTTTCTTCATAATCAATTCCTTCTTCTTGATTATAGCGTTTGACCACTAATCTTGCCTTATTATGGACAATGATTGCGGATTCATCTTGTTTGTTCTTGAATACCCATTTAGTGCCAATGACCGAATGGTCCTTAGCCTTAGGTACCAAGTCCCAAACTTAATTCCTTTCAAACTAATGTAACTCCTCTTGCATTGCTATAACCGAATCATTGCCTAAAAGGGCTTCGTCAATCTTAGAGGGTTCAATCCCTGAAATGAAAATAGAAAAAGTAACTTCATTCAAAGTACTTTTCTAGTTCTCACTCTTTGATTTACATCACCTATCACTTGATCTAGAAGATGACTCATACTATATCTCCAAGATCTAGCTTGAGATTGATAAATGTTTTTGCAATTCAACTTCAAGTTCCTTTTCCAAATGTTTTTTAGCATTTTTCAAAATAGAAGAAGTCGTTGAAATAGATTGACCTTGAACAATAGGTTCATCATCATCTAAGGACTTGTCAGATTTGGCTTCACAAAATACAACATGCATTGGCTCTTCTACAACACGAGTGTGATTATTAAATACTCTATATGCCTTATTCCTATTAGAATAGCCAAGAAATATACCTTCATCTAACTTAGGATCAAATTTCCTTAAGTTCTCCTTACCATTATTATGCACAAAGCATATGCAACCGAAGATGTGTAAATGTGCTAGGTTGGGCTTTATTCCTTTGTACAGCTCATAGGGAGTTTTGTCAAGCTTCTTCTAGAGGTAAGCCCAATTTGAGATGTAGCAAGTGGTACTCATGGCATCAGGCCAAAATGCTTGGGATGTTTAGTTCTCATTCAGCATTGCTCTTGCCATTTCAGTGACCACACGATTCTTCCTCTCGACAACACCATTTTGTTGGGTGTCCTTGGGGCTGAGAAGTTATTGTCAATCCCCATATCATCACAAAACTATCTGAATGCATGATTCTCAAACTCACCACCATGATCAGTACGGCTTCCTGCAATTAATAAACCTTTCTTATTCTGGACCTTCTTGGCAAAAGCAACAAATTCATCAAATGTTTCATCTTTAGAAGATAAGAATATAGTCTAAGCATATCTAGAGAAATCATCAACTATGACCAAGGTGTATAAATTCCCACCAAGGCTTTTCACTTTGGTTGGTCCAACTAAATCCATATGAAGTAGTTGAAGTGGTCTATTAGTTGAGATTTCACTTTTAGATTTGAAGGATGATTTGGTTTCTTTACCCTTTTGATAAGCATAACAAATCATATCATTTTTAAAACGAAGTTTTGGTAAACCATAACCAAATCCTTTTTCAGCAACTTGTCAAGTTGAAACACGTTGACATGAGCTAATCGTTTTTGCCACAACTAACTCGCCACCCGAATGGGTGAGACTGGTAAGGGTGTAACACAAATGATATTACATATTTTTATTCCACTGTATGACATGATGTATGATGTGTAAACAAAAGGGATTTACAAATAATACCCACTTGATCAACTCAAGATACTTTGTGTACAATAAAGGGATTGTTAGACAATTATCAATCCCTAGAACCCTTCAACATAATAGAGTTGTTGAATGGAGAGATAAACCTCTCCTTGACATGATTGAGTAAATAATAGCATAAGTGAAACTATCAACCATATGTTGGCAAGTAAACTCATAGCTATTGTCTTTACACTTAACCAATTGCTTTCCAAGCCAGTTGCAACCTTGCCTTGTGAATTGAGGATAGGCCTTAAACCATGCCTAATCATGTTAAGACCACAAGGGTCAGCAACTTAATACCCATAATTCTTCCTATGAGTATGGAAGATTGGGGCCAAGGCATAAAAGGCATGTTTTCACGAGATGACCTAAGAATTTGAAATGATATGTCTTCATTAGTGAAAGTGATGATGGCTCAGTGACTAAGAGAACCAAGGGACACAAGATTCATTGAACACAAATTTCCTAGTAGAACATGAGCATTGATCATACTACAATCCCACAAGTTTAATTTGGGCACTTGTGAAGCCTTTTACAATTCTCGCACTAAGATGAGGATTCATTTTACACACTATAAGGATACAATTTGTTTCCCACTAAAGATCCCACAATCTTGAGTAACTCCCACAAAGATAGAATGATTACACTGAAAGCATATTATGTAGAAGATTATTAACAATGAAGTATATGGTGGATGTATGTTTATATAGCTTTGGTCGTGTAAGATTCAGAGTATCAGCATATCAATATTGTAAGCATAGGCTCTAGTCTTCGTTTATCTTGAATGTCTCTCCTTTTACAGTTGATGAAGAGCATTGGATCGTTGAGCACATTCTTCCCGTTGAGTATCTTAGAATAAGACTGTTGGATGTCTACTGGTCAATTTCCTTGATGGCAAGTGAACAAGTAATAAAGAGTAAGTAGAATATCGTCCCATACAGATCGAGATACCGATAATGATACTGCTTTCAAAGATAGTTGTGTGTACAAAGAAAGGAAAATTATAATTAGTTTGAGTGTTTTTTTAATTATAACTATCAAACTAAGAAAATAAACAAATAATCGTAGTCGCAAGAAGATATCAGTTTAAAGATAAGCTGAGCTCAAATTTCATCCTAAGCATATCACTCCCCCAGTTTGCCTTAGCGCATTGCTACAGCAATTATGCTGCACAACTTCCACAATTCTACAACATAGCCTCCTTCGCAATGTTATTCAGTTAACCCACCACTATGCTGTACAGAAGCTCCCACGTCCTGTACGTACAATCCTAGCTTTACTTCTCCAATATTCTTATGGCGATTTTCTAGTTCAGATTATCATTCCTAATCAAGGTGTATGGTTATGAGCGGCAGATTCATTCCTGTAGCCAACAATGTTAGGTCAAGCCTTGCACCAGCCTGCCCAGCAAACACTTCCTATCATATATTTAACCCCAACTCTCTTCCAGTAAGCCGAGGCCACTGATCTAGCCCTTAGCTTCTGCTAACCGACAAGAGATTAAAATACTGATAAACAAACTGAATTTATTTAATTAAAGAACTAGCAAACTGGGTTCATTCTACAATCAAGAATTCATCCTCACTCAGCCAAAGGAAATTTAGTTCATGACTGATGAGGGAATCACCAAACAAATTACAACAGAATAGCCCATGAAAAGATAAAATAAAAATCAACAAAATAAATAGAAAGTTCGTCGGTGGATTCAACTAGGAGACGTCTGTCACGTGACATTTCCATGTCTTCTAGCCTCCATCTCACTACATGGAAGGATTCTGGGTTTCTTATGAAGCTTTGTGAGTTCTCTCTTCTTCTTTGGAGTCTAGCCGAATAGGAATTCTTTTTGGCTCCTTCATGACTTCAATGATCTTTAGGGTTAGCCGTATTTTCCTTTTATAGTCAAGTTTACTTACGGTGTACGTCCAGTGAGCTAGGCCTTTCTAAATCCATCAGGTCCAACTAATCCAACTTTTCAAAGTTGGTTGATTGATTCTGCTGATACTGCGGGATTCTCCAAATCTTAACTTCGATCCTCCACATCTTCTAATTCAATACGTCAGCAATCCAACCACTATCTAACGTCTGTCCAATAACCTGTACTTAATTTCCTGAAATGGCCTTGAGGAAAAGTCAGAATACACGGTGCATCACATTGCTTCACTTTCGCTGTTATAGCATTAGGCTTGCTTTGTATTGCGACTTGTTATAGTTGACCTGATGCTATAGCATTGTATCGGCTATGCCATGTGCTTTCACAATAAACCTCAAACTTGCCTTTCTCTTATGCACATGTGTAGGATTGTTGTACGATTACCATGATTTGTGAGATTCATCCTACATTTCCCTATATGCATGCATTATACCATATTTGCTTAGATTAGATGCATTTAAGCTCATATTCACTATACAAAACAGGTACATATCATAGGGAAAACATGACATAAATAATACTCATTAATGTTTGTTGGAAGTAGTTGTTAAAGCTTCTTACACAAAATTGTTTTTTGACCATTGAGCTCTAATCCAAGTTTAATCACCTATAATCCTCATGTAAACTTAATTAGTGATTACTAGGAATGGTTAAGAACAAGATAATCAGGTTTTAAATGAGTTTGAAAGAATATCAAAAAACTTTGAGATGGTGATTAAAAATTTTGTGAACAGTATCACTGTGAGTGATTCTTACATCACTTTCAAATTACTTGCAAGTGACATGCTGAAATTATGGAAGGAAGCTTCATCACTTGAGTGCATCCGCTATCATTCGAATACCCTTTTCCTTTTCAGAATATAGATAGTTTGACACAGAGGTAAGCTTATAGTGGGAATAAGTTTTCAAATACAACTCCAAATTTGGCAACTGACATATCCTCATAACTCTCTTTAAGTATTCTTTCCAATGCAAAAAGAATAAGCTCCAAACTCGTTGTATTTTGAAAGTTTCAATCAAATTCATAGTAGCTAGTCTGAAGTAGCGTCTTTATACGACTGTGAAATTATGAAATCATATCTCTTATAGCTGTTCTCTTTTGAGCATGATCTTGATGTTGTTAAAACTCCTCTTGAGTCTAGTGTCATATGCAATAAGTTTCAGTCCTAAACTTATTATCTTATGAAAGTTATGATCAGAAGAATGACAAATGTTTTGAAACATAGTGACAACATCGAGCATCAATTTTTGAGATCCATACTCTTTTGTTTGAGTCTCTTTAAGCTTGATCTTAGCTTTTATCAAAATTATTTTGAGTGTCATTTCATATGCAATAAGTTTCACTTCAATTGGGTTTGTATTTTGTGAGATACATCCAAATTACTGAATTTGTTTTAAAATGACGTGAGAAATTCCAATGTCAACTTTCGAATCTCATATCTCTTTAATATGAACTTTTTTGAGCTTGCTCTTGGTTTCTATGTGTTGCATTTGGAGTCTAGTTTCATACTAAACAAGTTTTACCTCAATCCAATTTGTGGTTGGAGAGATATGATCAAATTACCAAACCTCTAACATGATGAACAAAAACAAAGCTGAATAAAGTATGTTGAAACTTGATAATCACTCGAGTGGAGCTTCTATAACTCAAGTGAAACATGTAGAAATCACTTCTGAAGGTGCAACTCGAGTGATAATAGTGACTCAAGTAAAGATAAAATAGGTTCTAGGTGAGATATTTTAATTTTGAATTATGCCATTCCAACTTCCATTTGACCATAGAGACTTCCAATATCAAATCTAAGAACTTGAATATTGATATTTCTATTATATTTTGCAAGTTCTTCTTCCTCTTGATCAATCCAATTTAATAACTTCTTTCTTAATATTCTTCTTGATCATTTTTTTTAAATTTAACTTGATATCTTCTAATCTTTGCTTGACTTAATTTAATTAAATATAACAGTTAGTGAATGTAGGGGATAAATATATTATGCAAAAAAAATTCTCTTAATATTTGGCATCTATATTTTACATCATCAAAACTAATTATATCTAACACACCTCACCCATACATAGGAAGAGAATCCTATGAAATCCACCTTGGAGTAAATGTCATTCAGCAAATAATGATAAGGGGATAGATTCCCTAATAGATTGAATGCTCTCTTCATTATTTAGTGTTAGTTCTCTATTGGTTTTGATGACAACGAACAATTGTAAACTCAGATAAAAGTTTGTCTTTGTAAGTTGAAAAACTTACTGTCAAAGGCAAACTCGAGTTTCGGTTTGGAAACTCGAGTTTGGACTTGACAGAGAAAAGCTCAAGTTTTTGCAAAGAAAGGCAAACTCGAGTTAGGATTTGAAAACTCGAGTTTTGGCCATACAGAGAGCTTCTGAGTTTTTCACAGACAAAGCAAACTCAAGTTTGATTTAACAAACTTGAGTTTTGACAAGACAGAGAGCAACCAAGTTTTTCAAAGATACCAAAACTCCAGTTTCCATTTGGAAACTCGAGTTTAGGTTATACGAAGAGTTCTCTAAAAATTTCAAGGTTTAATGAAAACTCGAGTTTACTTTCAAAACTCGAGTTTACATCTTAAGAGAACAATGCTTGATTCTGATCTTATGAAACTTCACTCTTGGATTCGACAAAGTTTTTCAAAGTTTTCTCATAAACGAGGAAACTCGAGTTAATGTTTGAAAACTCGAGTTTCGGCCTTACAGAGAAGTTTCCATAGTTTTCAAAGAATGTGAAAACTCGAGTTTTAGTCAGGCAGAGAGCTCTGCTATCTTTTGATCATTTGAAAACTCCAGTTTTGATTTGGAAACTTCAGTTTTGAGTTTTTGGACTAAAACATGATTTCTCATCAAAAGTCCAAAACTCGAGTTAGTCACTTAATGACTCGAGTTTTGCACTGTTCACAAAACATGTCCAAATGTCAAATCGTGATGTTTGTCTCTGAAATGAGAAAACTCGAGTTAATATTTTTTTACTCGAGTTTCGGCCTTTTATCTGAAAGCTTACTGAAACGTGAAAACTCGAGTTTTGAAGAACTGACTCGAGTTTGCATCGCTGAATTCAAATTTCAAGTTACACGAATTTGCGAAATGTTTGTGTTTGATCTTAATACTTTATATCATCACTCATTACTATTCTTAACTCTGTTTAATCAGTTTATTAGTGAGTTTCAAATGATTTAGACAGGATTAAATGGAGAATTTGCATAAAGCAAAAAACAAAGTCAGAACATTAAATGCAAAGTGCAGAAACCTTGCATGCTTTTGGACAATCATTCTCCACACGTTTTGAAGGAATTAATGTTTCATTCTACATTCAGTAACTGCTCCTCCAATGGATTAAAAGTCAGGAAGTCAACCCTGAACCTCTGCAAAGCTGGATTAACCAAAGAGTAGAGAGAGAAGAGACCAAAACCTTCACTAATCATCCTCCAATGTTGGCAACGGTCACATTAGGATTTATAACGGTCATTTAATGATCTCTAGCTATAAATAGAGATGCATTCAATTCCTCTCAACAACAAATCTGTGCAAGAACGAAAATCATTAAAGTTTCAACTACTCTTTGAGTTTTCTTGTGTAAAGTATCTGTTGATACATTCATCCTTCAGTATTTATCTTATCTACTCTTAGAGAGAGTCTCTTGATTGTAAATCATTCATTGTAAAGTATCTCAAGTCAATGGGACTTGGAGATTGGGTTATTGATTACAACTTGTAAGGGGGAGTAAGTTCTAGAGAGAGAATTACTCTTGAGTGCATAGTGTGTAATCAATCTTGATAGTGAGAAATCTCAGAGAGTCTGGGGACTGGACGTAGGTCAAGAGATTGGACCGAACCAGTATAAATCCTTGTGTCTTGCTTCTCTTCTCTATACTCTGTTTTACTTCTGTTTTACCACGCAAAAACAGAGCAGTCCGAAAAGATTTTGAGAATCCCCAATTCACCCCCCCTCTTGGTGATTCAGCTCCACTTTCATTTAGAAGGTGATGATGACTACCTGTAAGTGTCTAAAAGACACTAGAAGGACTTGCTAAGAAGAATTGCAAAGTGTCACGCAATAGGATATGGATTCTTTTTGAAACTAGTCAAGTATATGTTTGGGTGATTTGTCTCCTAGCTGAAAAGCAATTGGAACAAGTAGGTTCTCAAATCAATAAAGGTCATATCAAACCTAAAACACTTGTAGCTAAGGTGTACAACAATAGGGAGATTGCATGTTGTGCACATCAACTAAATAACCAATTCTGACTATAATAACAAGTTTAGTCTTGAAATTACATCAAGCTGATATGAAGATGACTTTCCAATTTGGAACTTGGTTGATGAACTCTACATAAAGCAGCTTAAGGGCTTTGTAGAAAGAATCATCCAGACAGTAGTATATGAGGTTTTACAATTGCTAACTTCGATATAATCAAAGAACACTACATGAATGCCAAATGGTCTTGAGGTGATTCTTAGTGAAGTCATCCTTTGTGTCAATGACAACAAGTATCAATTGATTTAAAGAAATAAATGATTAGAGATATCCTTAAATTCTAAGTTGAAAAATCATGGGTAGAACATAATATATCTTGAATGACAAGATAAATGGAGATTGTTTAAGGAAAGTACAGTCTTTGCCACCTAAGGCATGTACAAGTGTGATCCTTTGGGTTGCCTCAGTTAAACTAAGATGAGATCCATATGTATACATTCACATAGAAAAATCCCTCATAGATGAAAGATCCCTCGTTCACTACCATGTGAGTCCCAGGAAGGAAAAATCCTTCCACAGTGCCTTTAAAACGTAGGTGGCATCATGAAAGCTTGGTTTTGTGATAGATACTTTAGCTGAAGCTCTATGATCACACATGAATCAGCCAGAAGAGTTAAAACTAGGAAAATGACCAAGTCAAGATGGATTGTTGTTTAGTCCAAAAGGAAGATTTGCTCTTAGATACACAAGTTGTGCTAGTATCTGTGGTCGACCCCTTACTAGTTCTCCGTGTAACTAATAAGTCCGGATATCATGCGAATAGAAGGGAATCTGAGTTAATCAATTATTAACTCGAGAGAGATTAGGTCTGCCATGAGTAATGTGTATGGGAGAATCTAGGGCATGTGAGTCAACGAAAAGATAGCTTACAAATACATAAAGGGTGTTCTTGGAAGCTAATCAGATGTGAGGGATTTCTAGTATCATAAGCACCAAATTTTGAAGACATTTTGCCCACGTGGTCACAACAGATGCCGAGTATGAAAGAGGAAAGAGAAACATAAGCACAATGGGAGGCCTATCAAGTGAGAGTGGGAGATGTTGGACTTTAGGTTCAGGTCTGCGCTTGATGGGCTAGACTGGTTGATTAGGAAGCAAGTAGCCTTATTAAATAAGAAACAAATCCACATTAATTATGGATTTGTTAATTGATAAACAAGTAATTGTATATTAGGAAATTAAAAAAAAAAAAATACTGATGATTACTTAGAGGGCAAAAAGAAGTGCATATAACTTCCTGGTCTCCCTAGACCTCTATAAATATGGTGTGTGTGTCTCAATTGAACCTCATCCCAGCCATTGAGCTATCTATCAATCTCTCTTCTCTCCTCCCATATTTCTTGTTTTGATGATCTATTGTGTAAATCTTATTTAGGTTCTAATAGTCTAATAATTGCATGAGCATTATTATATTCCAGTTATGGATCATTGGAGCATCAACCCGAATACGAACGTGAATTCGCCCCAGTACTCAAGTCCGTTATTTCTCCTAATTTTCCCATCATAATAGTTCGTTCAATAATTTTTTTATAAATAAGAAAGGAACATAAAGCAATTTTGTTCTGATTTGCTAGTTGATGGAAAAACTAGAAAATTGCTATCGCATCGCCTTTTTTAATTTAAAAAAAAAAAACTACATTGCCTTAAGTGAGGCACATAACCTCAAAAATAAGTAGAAATCAGCGCATTGAAGACAAATTAAAATCCTTCCTTGACTCTCTTTGTATGGTTCAACAATTCTTTTATTAAAAAAAAAAATAACATCAAATTTTCTCATGTGTACCGTACTTTTGAACATGGATCAGTAGAAATAACAAAAAAATTTCCCCACAGAACATGAATCATCTCTTATGTCGGTGTAATTAAGCTTTTTTTTTTAGCCGGTGAAATAAGCTTTACCATGAACCTGAACTATCTCCTGAGTTGCTCACGAAATATTATAGAATAACTCAAAAAAAAAAAAAAAACCAAAGAAATTACCTGAATCAATAAATAGAGAGGGAGCTAGGAATCAGGAGAAAGAATCAAAAGAGGGATAGCAAGGTAGAATTATCAAATTCTAAAATCTCATTTTAGGATATCTGACCTAAGTTGGGATTTGTTAAATTTAATAACTCAATTGAAAAATTACGTAATTTATCCATCTTTTAAAAGGATTTTTTTAAAAAAAAATCATTTATTAATTCATTAAGTGAATTAAGAAAACAATTAATTTGGGCCTGAAAATCCAGCGAAGCGTCGTAAACATATCGTGTTGAGCCCAAATCAATCTACAGCCCAGAAATTTCTACTTATATGGAACAAAAACCCTAACCCGTTCTTCTGCAAATATTTTGTGTAGCGGCTGCTTTATCGTTCCTCTTTTCAGGTGTAAAATAAGGAGCGATTCGTCGGCGCTATGGGTGAGCTAAAGTTTCATATACTTTGAAATGCAAAGATTTCGGTGTGGTATATCTATCCTTCAATTTGGTGGTTTTGAATGTGATTGCAGGTAAGGTGCACGGATCTCTGGCTCGTGCCGGTAAGGTGAGAGGCCAAACTCCCAAAGTTGCGAAGCAAGATAAGAAGAAGAAGCCCCGCGGCCGCGCCCACAAGAGGATGCAGTACAATCGCCGATTCGTCACCGCGGTCGTCGGTTTTGGCAAGAAAAGGGGACCTAACTCATCGGAGAAGTAATCCATTACTTCAATGATGGTTTTTCTAAATTTTTGTTGGGTTGTACTATAGATTACTAGTTCAAGTTTTCTTTCTCCCTCATGTGAACTCTTTTTATTCTTACTTTGGATCAAATACTCCACATGCTCTATTGATTTCGGTTTTAGTTTTCATGTGTTTGGCATATTTTTATTTTGTTTTATCGTTGCTTGGGTATTTTCTTACATTCTTAGTTGGTCTGTGCAATCTTTGAAACGCTCTAAAGTGGAT
Organism: Acacia pycnantha; assembly: GCA_025563575.1. Taxonomy (NCBI): domain Eukaryota; kingdom Viridiplantae; phylum Streptophyta; class Magnoliopsida; order Fabales; family Fabaceae; genus Acacia; species Acacia pycnantha. Next base: position 667,663 of record JAMWYP010000001.1, read on the forward strand.
AAAACCGTGACTTGGGGCATCATTCTGATAGTTTAGAATTGGGTTTCTTCATTTTGGGATTATGGAATTCTGTACTGAGTATGAAGAGTGTATGATTGTGTACTAGGCATGGAGTGTTTCTTCATGGTTCTATTGCTTTTTAAGATTGACTCTACATACTACGCATGATTGAGGAAAGCCAAAGTTAACTGTGGGGAACTGTAAATTAGTGACATAACGGCAAAGCGCATAATGGTATGATCTCCAGCTTGCTTAGAGGCAAGAGGTAAGAAGAGATGCACGGTGTTAAGAATTGGTTTTCAATAGGCGATTCAGAGTCAGATCATTAGTCTATGATGAAGATTTGCACTATTCTGGACCTTCAAGGACACTCCCAATTTCATCCAGCAGGTGATCTAGGTCCTTTATATGTAAAAACCCTTTACTTCATTAGAATTTTGATGAATCATTCTTTGAAACTACAAGGAATCAAGATGAGAAAAGTATTCACATTTTGGTGATGTGTGCTTGTTTGCAATGACTTTCATATAGATACTATAATGGTGTTGTATTTACCCAGCAATGATTTGGGTCTTATATTGCTTTTCTATGTGTATACTACAAAGAATGAGTTTCAACGTAGGATGTTAACTGAATTAAAGTCGCTCTGATTTGTTTGCTTGTCCTTTTAGAGTTGGCCTAACTAATATAGAGTTAGTTAGGGGTGTAAGGCCTCGCCATTTCTAGTTCTTTCTGGGTCTTGAATTTGTGTCCTAGAGAAGTCACTTGTGTTTGTGTTAGGAGCGACAGTTACAAACCCAAAAAAAAATTATTATCCTTTTATCACAGCCCTAAAGAACCTAGACTTGCCTGAAGTCCAATTCGACCTGATCCACTTGAATCTAGATTTTCTGATATTAAGAGCCTCTGAAGCTGGAAACTTATGTTAGTACATAAGTTAGTAGTTAGTACATTGTTATTTTGTATTTTTGTTATTTATAGCTTGAATGGTATATGAGTAAATAAAGCCCAAAACGGAGTTCAGTTCTGTGTGTTTAGGTTGCTGATGTATGACCTCTTTTATTATCCTTTTATCACAGCCCTAAAGAACTTAGACTTGCCTGAGCCCTGAAGTCCAATTCGACCTGATCCACTTGAATCTAGATTTTCTGATATTAAGAGCCTCTGAAGCTGGAAACTTATGTTAGTACATAAGTTTTTTTTTTTAGGTGATCGAACTCAGGACTGGGGGGGGGGGACAATACATTTGTATTTTGTTATAAAGCTTGAATGGTATATGAGTAAATAAAGCCCAAAACGGAGTTCAGTTCTGTGTGTTTAGGTTGCTGCTCCTTGAGCTCAACTGACAAAGGGTCGGACACTCTCACTAAAGGGAGGGGGGTTTGATCTTGGAGTTGGTCAAGGCGCTAACATTGGTATCACCTCTCACCTAAGAGGAAGGGGGAGTTCACCCTACCCTTGGATTGTGGGTGAACCAAACCTCTTTTCTAAAATATTGTTATCAGAAAAAAGAAAAAGTTCCTGATGTATGTTTTCGTTATACTTCAATGAATTTGATCAATTTATTTTTTATTTTATATATGAAAAAGAGAGAATCAACACATGCTTCAATTGAACTTATTCTAATATTTATAGCTTACGGAGCCAAAAGGGAAGCTTTGCTGAGTGCTTGTTAAATATTCTCATGGGAAGCTCTTGAATATAGATTAAAGAGCTCTAATTTATAGCTCACTAGGGAACGCATTATAACAAATTCGATCCAAAAAAAAAAAAAAAGATTTTAAACTGATGTTGATATGAGTGTCAAGAATTCTTATTCCTCTCAAGTAAAAGATAGAGATGGAAAAAAGTTCCTAATCCAATTTTTTTTAAAAAAAGGTAATCAAAGTTATGTTTTAGAATAGTCCCTAGGCAATAGAAAATTCCCTTATGCTTATGGAAACGTGGAGGCGATAGATGAATTTACTAAGATACTAGTGTGAGTACAAACAAGTATGGGGTTTACGAATATTTTCATGTTTTTTTTTTTCTTTTCTGTTTTTTATAAATGACAATTTTCTTTAGCAAGTATCAATACTCATGGGTCGATGTAAGAGTCTCATTGGTGGGCAATCTGTAAGTATTCTCTGAGCCTAGAGACATGCACTGGCCTTGGTGGGGTATCGGTATCTACCCCATCTAAACTTTTTCATACCAAAAAAAAAAAAAATGATGGTAGATTAGTACATTACGATCTACAATCATAAAGGGGCATGATTGTAGTGAATTAAAAACATTTTGGTGAAATTATATCATCCAATAAATATTCCTGAAATAAAAAAAGACTGGAGATTTTATATATCCCTGTATAAAATGTTAGAAGAATTGGCCTTGAGATGGTAGAATGAGCTTTCTTACGAATATTTTCATGCTTAACTTTGAAAGGGTTATTTTTTTGGATCAGTAATTGAAAGGGTTATTTGGAAATATGATAGGAGTATCATTGAATATTCATGAGTTTGGTGGTAAGGGACATTCTTTTAATTTAACCTTTGTGCTGCAAATGGTAGATAACACTGCCGAAAGGATCAGTTAGACAGAGACAAAATGTGAAAAACTATCCTGGTAAAGATAAAATATGAAATTCTTAGCAACTCATTTAAAGATCATAGGAAATATAGAATAAAGACTTTAAAAGTGAAAAAAAAAATCATTTAAAAAATCATAAGAATTGATCTTCAGGGGGAAAAACACCACAAATGAGCTACTCTTACAATTTTGGTAGTACTCTATATGAGCCAACAAATGTTAGGGCCCTTTTGGATGAGATTTTTTCATTAAAAAAAAAACTTTTTTAATGCAAAAAAAAAAATTCATTTATGTGTTTAGATGATATTTTTTTTAAAAAGTAAAAGTCACAAAAAAAAGCTAAAATGCTGCTTTTTTTTTTAAAGCTCCAATTTTGAGTTTAAAAAAAACACTACAAAAAAAGCACAAAAAAACACTTTTTTTAAAAGCTCATCCAAACGGGCCCTAATCCCTTTGGTAAAAGGAGTTGGTTTATAACCCTAAGGCTGTGAGTTTAAATTTCACGTGGGGACCATGTTGGCAGGCGATTTGAAAATACTTCTATAAGCATTTTTGGGTTTGAAGGTATGTTCTAACCCTAGTAAGTTCTGAGACCCAACTCATATAAACTTTTATGTAAAAAAAAAAAAAAAAAGTATTATATAAGAACACAAATTAATAAGTAAATATTTGTTGGAAATAGTTGAATACAACTTGATCTTTATATGAATAAAAATCTTAACAGGAAAAAAATTATCATTGGGATTATTTCTAAAATATTCGAATTTTTTTGAAGATAATAAAATGTCATCTTCCGAAATTTAAATTGCAGCTATTACAAAACAATACCAAGATATTTCGGTCCTAAATATAGGATATAGTTTGTAGTGCAACATTATATCTTATATTTAAGACAAGAGGTAGTATTACATAATATCATTGGGATTTTTATTTAGTATTTTATATATTTAAAATAATTTATCTAGAGGATTTTATAGGATAATGACACTTACGGAATGATTCAAAGTATTTCTTTAGAAATCCCCCAAATTAAAAAAAGTCACCAACAAATAAATAACAAGATAAACTAAAAATAATCAAAAGATTGACAAAAATCAGAAGATAACTAGCTTTCTATTTATTATTATCCTTATATTTGGTGCAATACAAAACCTCAACGGCTCAACATGTCAAGGATCATTAGAGCTGGGAATCAGGGCCGGCCCGGCCCGACAGGGCCTGGAATAAGGAAAACATCTGTTTTTCAAAGCCCGGCCCGATAGTACTAGGGCTAGGCCCTACAGGCCTAAAAATTACTATTCCAAATTTTAACTATTTTTCCATCTTTTCCTTCGATTTTTTCAAAGAAATATAATTAGTAAATTGCAACCATTAAAGTTCTAATCTATCAAATAAATGTTATCAACATTAATATCTAAACAATATAAATCATTCAACAAATAAACACATTTATTAATTCGTAATAAAAAACAAATAAACACAAATAATATGTTTTTTCCTTTTTTTTTCAAAAAAATATTAAACAAAGGAATTCCTTTGTATATGCCCACGAAAAAATGCATTTCCCTCTCGTAATTTTGTGTGCGTCTGCAGATTCCTTCGATTCAGGCATGATTTTACTGACAGCTAAAAATAATTATACTTATTTTACACAAAATATATTTATAATTTATCACTTATATAATATTGTAATACCAAAGTATGTGTTTATTTAATATAGAATAATAATAAACATAAAAAAAGGTTATAGTTTAAACTAAAAAAATCTAAGTAATTACAAATAAATACATTCATTAAATGGAAGTCTAGGTAATTAAATTGTTTTAAAAAAAAATGCTACAGTAAAACGGGCCTAACGGGCCGGCCCGATTAAGCCCGAGCCCTACAGGGCCAGGGCTTAAACGGGCCGGCCCGATGGGCTTGGCCCGATTTCCCGGCTCTAGGAATCATCATGTTTTGTCTCACTATGAAACATAATAATCGTCTTATAACTAGCTCGTTATGATTGCACGACCAAATATTTTTGTTGGGAATCAATGCTAAGGATGAATTATCAGTTTGTTCAAGGCAATTTACCTACGGAATCAAGGATCGTTTTTGGAAGTTCTTACCGTCTATTTCACTTCAACACCAAAATATTTGTTGTTTGTTTGGAAATTACTTCATAATACCTTGCCTTCATGGCTTCACAAGTGTCTGTGTGCACTTGTGGTTTGTAAAGGCTTCTCTTGTGCCCAGTTCAAACAAGAGGATAGTGGATTGAAAATCTCAAGTGAAGCTTGGGGACTGGACGTAGGCCAAGGATTGGACCGAACCAGTATAAAATCTCAGTTTGAATATTCTCTTCCCTAAACTCTTACATTTCCAGCATATATCTTTGAATCACTGACTATTGCCTTATAAACTATTTCTGTCATTCGAACTACTTATTTCAGTAAGTTGCGAAAAGATTTTCAAAGTTATCTAAAGTTTTATCAGACACCCAATTCACCCCCCTCTTGGGTGACAACCAGATCTAACAGTTGGTATCAGAGCGGGGCTCTTGTTTAAAGGACTTAACAGTCTCAAGAGTTATTAATGGCTGACTTTGGGTGTTGTTCATTTTCGGAAGGTTTTGATTATACTGTTCCACCATTTTTCAAAGATATAGATTTTTGGTTTTGGAGAGCTAGAATGACATCGTTTATAAAATGTATTGATTTTGATATGTGGAATGTTTTTATAAATGTCTTTGATTTCAAACCAAGAAAGGATTGGACAGAGAAGGAAAATAAAATGTTTTCGTTGAACATTAGAGCAATAAAAATCCTATACAGTGCTTTGACTGAAAATGATTTTGAGAAAATCAAATATTGCTCTAGTGCTAAAGATATTTGGGACACTCTTGATTCTATATATGCTTCTAACAAATATGTTGAAATTGATAGTGTTGACAGTTCATTTGAAACTATAAGCTATAAATCCACAATTGGTGAACAATTGGAAGTTGAGAATGAAGAAGGAGAAATCTTTGAACACTTCCATGATCCAGTCAACACGAAAGAACAAGAGAATGAGGATTCCCAAGAAGAGCTGATGATACACGATTACGATGAATCTTTACCTGAAGGTCAAGATGTTATTATGGTAAAAAGTTCCAATTCTTTCTATGCAGTTAAGAAAAATGATTTTGAACATTTGCATAAAATTGTCTTTCAACCGATCATTGATTCTAGTGTAAAAAGCAAAAATGTTTTCAAAAATATTGCTGGAAAATTTGTTGGAAAGAAAGAATGTTCAAATCAAGCTTATTCGAATACTTACTCTGATGATCAACACAAGACTTGCATAGAACCTCATAATTCATATCATCGTATTATTTGCAATTATTGTGGAAAGTCTGGCCATATTTCTCACACATGCTATGTTAGAAGAAATTATAATGTGAGAAATAAATATGTTTGGGTTTCTAAAGGACAAGCAAGGTCTAATACTAACAGTAAAGGACCCAAGTATAACTGGGTACCAAAATGTCCATCTAGTGCTTTATGTGTATAGGATGATTTGAAGATCAATGGATATAAGGGTACAGAGAAGATGAACAAGAAGCCAAGAGTTTCTCATGCACCAATGAAGAAGATCATAGCATCTAGCAAGAGAACTCTCGGGGCATCCATTGCTGGAATTACAGAATCAAATCATAAGAAGAAATGGACACCCGTAAGAAGACTACATTCTGCCTCAAGAAGAGAATACAATGAAGTACCATTCAACTATCTTGAGGAGAATAAGAAAAGAATGATCTCTCGTGCACAAAAGAAAAGACTCTTGCTGTCTATATCTTTTGAGAGAGCTTTGCCGACAACCACAAGAAAATATATGAAGAATCAGTGGGTAAGCAAAGCCAATCCTCCAAGTGCCTAAGGGAAAGGTATCCAATGGTAAAACCTCCTATGCAATATTTGTGATATTTATTGAGGTTTTATATTTTGGAATCTTAGAAATAAACATTGCAAACTATTTTGGAAATGAGTTTTTCACATTCCTTAAAAACCCATTTAATAGATTTCTTTATAAAGGGATTGCAATGTTTAATAGTTTAATTTTTTTTTATGCATACATGATAATTTGAAAAGAAAATATTTATTTTATGCATAAAGTCATTATTAATTCATTGTGCTCAATTATTCTGAATTGATTATATTCATAAGAGCATGTGAATCTTGTTTCTACAAGCTAACCATGATTGGATCCAAGCAAGGTTGGATACCATGAAAGAAAAAGATCTATATGGTTTTATAGGAAGAGAAAAAGCTTCTCAAGAATGCAACATAGAGAAATATATGCACCTTAAAAGTTTGTGATTTTAACGGACGTTGATTTTTTTCTAACGGTGTTGTGCTAATTTTACATTTTTAAAATTTTTTTTAGCATTTTTGATTCACTTAAAACTTTTTTATGGTAGCGGAGTAAAATTATATTGGTCATTTTCTACCTTAACCCAAAAACATATAAAACTATTTTCACTTTTCTATTTCTAGAGGGATTTTTTTGGTCCGGGGCACCTAACAGCTTACAGACCAATCCATGGGCGCCACGTGAAAGGTCATTCCTTACTGTTCGTCGGCGTCAACTAGAGGCAAAGCAGCTTACCAAACGTTCTCGATTCTCTGATCTTTTTCGTCCTTCTAGTTTTCATCTCAAGTCTTGATCTTCTTCCTGGGTTTTGTTTATTTCTCCATCACCCTCAAAACCCTAATTTGTCTTGATCATGTTCGCACCTCTGGCTTGTTTTCTGCTCTCTCTGTTTAGATATTCGATTTTTGTTCTATTTTTGCTTTCTGTGCAGTATTGGTAGTCGAAGTAGGTTATTATCTCATCTGATCTCTTTTATGCTTCTTTCTAGTGCAGAAGGCTATAGGAATTTCAATATCCTGTAATGGCAAACGTGTGGAACCGACTTGTGGGTAAACCTAAAAAGGAAACCAATACTCTGACGACTTTGGACAAGTTAAATGAGGTGAGTCAGTTACGATTGTCTAAATATATGAATTTCCTCTTTCATTTGGTGCGATATCGTTCGTCAAACGATTCGGTTGTAAATTTATCGTTTGATGATTTGTACTCTACATCGTCAGTGAACATGCAATTCACTTTTGCTGGTAAATTGTTTATGCAAGACTACTGCCATTACTTTTTTTACTTTTTGATATGAGACTAGGTTTTATATTACTCTTTCCAGTTTTATGAAGGTTTCACGCTATTTTAGTCCATTGGAATGATATTTTAATTAACCACCTTAGGGTGATCATCTAATTATTTTTCAAATTAACAACATTATCATTAAAATTTTCTAGCATTACTTTTTAATTACTATTGATATATATGTGTGCAAAGTGTGTTGTTACATATCAAGCTATGATTTCCTTTCTCAATTCAACTGTTTTATACTTTTATTCTTTGAATGATGTAGACACTTGAAATGCTTGAAAAAAAGGAGAATCTCCTTGCTAAAAAAGTTGCAGGAGAGGTTGAAAAGGCCAAAGAGTATACTAGAGCGAAGAACAAAAGGGGTATGTTGCCAAATACATGGATACTTATTCTAGACTTTTTTATTTTATTTTTCAATGTTCACTGCCCTCTAGTCCCCATCTTTACATGCATTCATGTTACCTTGTTGAAACTTGTGCACATATACAATGCCCAACATTTCACTTTCAGTTGGGCTAACAACAATACATCCGCTTTAGTTCATTGATAATAGTACCACCAGAAAAGAAAGAGATGTCGATCAGAATCAGAATTGGTATAGCGTTGCTTTCATTCATTTGCATTTGCATAATTGAATATAGTAGAAACTCTGCACAAAGGGAGACAGCTGTTTGTCTCCATGGCCTTGGGCTCAAATGCTTTGATCTTATTGTGTGATTTTTGGTGCTGGAGGGGTCTGGAATGTGTAGTGTAAGCTTGCACGCTAATCTGCTGCAATTGATTTCTTGGGTTAGACATGTGAAAATGGTTTTTGATTAAATGTATTAGTGTATGACAATCTGGCCTCTGCAATGCATGGTGACATAGTTTTATCATTTGTATGGATAAGCTATGGAGAAGCGTAACATGCACTACAGACACAAACTTTTAAATACCCACACATCCGATTTTTGTAGCCCATTGGTTTTGAGTGTTTGCTTCGTGCAGCGGCTATACAATGTTTGAAGAAGAAGAAGCTGTATGAACAGCAAATAGAGCAGCTTGGAAATTTCCAGTTGCGCATTCACGATCAGGTTTCAGTGCAACTTCATAGTTAGTATGAGTTCTGGCCGCAATTGAGTTTGTTGAGCTTCTTTTTCATATTATGCTTGTAAATTATGTTACAGATGATATTGTTGGAGGGTGCAAAGGCCACCACAGAAACAGTAGATGCATTGAGAACTGGAGCATCTGCAATGAAGGCTATGCAAAAAGCAACGTATGCGGTGCTAATTTTTGCTATGACATATTTTGTGATTTTGTTTTCAGTTTTAAAGTGTTTTCTGATTTCCTTTCAGCTCTGTTTGGCCTGTTTCATAACCCTAAGAGTTTGCTATAGATGTAAATTAGTTAAAAACATCTTATAGGGAGTAAATGAGCCAAAGCATGAGACAATGCAAATGATATATGCAGTTTGATATCTTGATTTTCTCAGGAAAAATGTGTTAACATTATAATAATGCCCTTGTTTCATGACTGACCTCTATCTCTCTTTATTCGTTTGTTAAAATGAAATTATGAATGACATTTTTTTTAAAAATCTTAAAGGCTTCATTTCATAAAATGTCGAAAACCTTTCAAAAATGTCTTATAATTTGAAATCTAGCAGGTAGGTTATGAACTGATGCCATTGTCTACTCAATATTGTACAGGAATATTGATGATGTTGATAAGACCATGGATGAAATCAATGAACAGACTGAGAACATGAAACAAATTCAAGAAGCCTTGGCAACTCCAATTGGTGCATCTGCTGATTTTGATGAGGTTGTATTCTATCTGTTGGACCTCACAAACGAGATATTCTTCTTTTGGTTATATTGTATTGTTACTATCTCATCGAAAATCAACATATGTCATTTGTGGGCCATTCTGAATTCTTGTGCTTTCAGGACGAATTGGAAGCAGAACTTGAAGAGCTGGAGGGCGCTGAGTTGGAAGAACAGCTTCTTCAGCCGGCAACTACAGCTCCTGCAGCCCCAGTGCAGGTCCCAGCAGGGCGGCAGCCTGCTCGTCCTGTACCTCCACAGAAGCAAACTGCTGAGGAAGATGAACTGGCTGCTTTGCAGGCTGAGATGGCACTTTAGTTTCTTTAACTTGGATTAGATTAGCATTACAACTAATATGGAAGTTGCGAAGCCTTTTGTACAAGCCATCTTATTTCATGTCTTTGTATCACTAGAGGAAATCGCTTGTATATCATAATATAAATAAGATTTCTTAATTTGAAAAATGTTGGGATCATACTACAGGCCGTCGCCAGAATTTTGCAGGCATTGTTGTGCATTATTATGTTCAGGCGATTGTGGAATATCGCACCTCTCGCGCTACTTTGTTTGAATTTAATTGAAAAGAGATAGAGGAAGTTTTCAAACTTGGCTAAAATTGAACAAAGATATCTTGTTCAAAGCTTGCTACCTACTTTTTGCCTGAATGAGGTTGTCAACTTGCTATTTGCCATCATGCTTTCATCTTGTTGAATGTCGCTTTCTTTGAAATAAAAATGTTACATGTTTGTTCATAGGGTAATGATTTAGTACCTTTTTGTGTTTTTCTTTTTTCTTTTTTCTTTTTTGGGGGAAGGGTTGGTTGGTTCCAATTGTAAAGAAAAAATCATAAATACTTGTTTGGAAAATTAATTGTCCAATGCTCCTTGAACTCTGAAGAAGGTATAGAAGGCATGAGCTCTTTTATAGTACTGGTACTTTTCACGTATAAAAATGTGTTATGTCAAATTTGCAGAACACTTTGGGCAATTAATTTATCAAACAGGTATTTATGGATAATTTTTCTGCTTTTAACTTATAGGATTGACGTATTAAAATGCAATATTATGATAAAGTATGTTATATTAGTATGGTATGCTAATCCTATTCGCCTATTGAGCTGTGTAATAATACTCTGATTAATGTCGATATACTAGTGGGGTGTGACAGGTTTGGTTTATGATTTTTGTTTGGTTTCCTGAAGCAAGTGCTTTGTTTTTTTTTTTTTTAAATTTTGGATGTCATATTGGTTTGCTTTTGGTTTGTTTCTGTTTTCCTAAAGTTGTAGTGTTGGTTAGCTCTGTTTTCATGTTCATATTGGTTTCATGCCTTTTACGTGGTTCAAGTTATAAGGGAGGTGAAATAAATAGGTTGAAACAACATTTAGGTAGTATGAGGGGTCAAGTGAGTTCTTGTAAAAACATTTCTCATGATATATGTGCTAGAATCAAAGAATCTTTGGTAGAAGGTTCAAAGAAATTTTTTGTTCATAATACATGTAGGAAATGCGGCTAGAGAAAGTGAAGAACCAATTGTTTCAAAGAGGAAAGCTCCTAACACCGTGGAAGTTGAAAATTATTCTGCACCTAGGACAACTCCTGGTACTCAACCAAGCATCAAGAATGCATGGACAAGTCAGGAAGCACAATATAATACGAAAATGGTTTTTGGTCAATGGGCTTATGTCAATTGTGTTCCATTTAATGCATTGACTTGTCCCTTATTTCAAAAAGTCATTGATGCTGCTACTGCAATTGGGCCTGAGTTTAAGGTCCCTAGTTATCATGAGTACAGAGTGTTAGCTTAATGAGAGATTGTAAAAAAGAAAGTCAACTTGTAATTGATAGCCATCGAGCTAAATGAAAAGAAAATGCTTGCACACTCATGGCTGATGGTTAAACAGATGTTAGATAGCAAACTTTGAATAATTTCTTAGACTATTCAGTGCATGACATGGTTTTTGCGAAATCTTTTGATGCTTCATATTTTGTTGAAGATGCCAATACATTATTTTCATTGTTCATAGAAGTTATTAAGTAGGTTGATCGTGAAAATATAGTCCATGTTGTGATTGACAATGCTACTAACTATGTAACATGTGGTAGATTGATAAAAGAGAAATATAAAACCATTTATTGGTCATCTTGTGTAGCTAACCGCTTGAATATGATTTTGAAAGACATTGCATCTATGCTGAATGTTTCAAATCTTGCAAAGAAGACGTCCAAAATCACTGTATTTGCATATAACTATTTGGTCTTCTTGTCATGGTTAAGAAAAAGACCTGGTTGAAAGGAAATTGTGCGTCTTGGTGCAACAAGATTTGCCACCACATTCATCACTATTCATACCATATATTCTCACAAACATGAATTACAGATTTTGGTTATTGGTGAGAATTTTTTTGTAGCACAAGTTAGCAACCACTGAAGCCAAGAAAACTTTTAGTGCAATCCTTCTAGATAATTAGTTCTAGAATGATTGCTTTCTAGTTGTGAGACTTGTGTCTCCGATGATCATATTGTTGAGGATTGTTGATTCGGATGAGAAGCCTTAAATGCCTTATATCTATTAAGGCATGTTGAGGGCTAAAAAGGAACAATAAATGCCTTACAAAAATATTATTCAAAGTCATTGGGATAAGCATTTGAAAAATGAACTTCATGCAGCGACATATTTGTTGAACCTTGCATTCTTGTATAGTCCTGACTTTGTTAGAAAGCATAAATGTTTGGAAGCTGTGATCGATTTGTTTGAGGCAAACTCACCTGGCAATGTTGATTATTATGTTACAATGATGGAGCAAATTGGTGTATACTATGAATGTAAAGAATCCTTTACTAAAGTTTCATGTGAAAAAAGAGCTCATAAACTAGTCCCACATAAGTAAATTAAATTTCATATTCAAAAGCACATATTGAGATATTAATAATGCATACTAAATGTCTTTTATTTTATTTTGTACATGACTGGTGGTTGTACTACAGGGATTTAGTAACGAAATTGCAAAAAATTGCTATATGTGTTCTTAGTCAAACTTCTTCTTCTCACTGTGAAAGAAATTGGATTTCGTTTGAGCGTATTCATACTAAAAAAAGAAATAGATTGAAGCATTAAAGGCTTGATGACTTGGTTTTCACTAACTACAATTTGAGGTTAAAGTTTAGGTAAACTTCTTCTTCTTCATGACTTTTGATTGCTTGTTTTTTTAGTTTTATACTTTTATTTCATATAGACATATAGTAATATACATTTCATAAATGTTGGTATTCTATCATGTTGGCATTATAGGAATCAATTGAAGAAGAAGAAAGATAATTATGATCCCATTGATTATGAATCGATTGATAAACTAGACTTTTGGGTGCTTGACGAAGTTCCAACTCTTGAATTTGATGATGTAGAAGCGACAAATCTTCAACTTGAACAAATGGCAGGGGATTTTTTAGGTTCCTAAATATCTCTTCTATCATTTAAGATTATATTCTTACATAAAATAATATAACTACGTTTTTTACATAGGTATTAATAATTCTATTCATTTCATATATATGTGATGATGATGTTAGTTCTGCGCCTTCATCTTTAAATGATGATCATGTTGCTTCTAATGCCTTTACTTTTACTTCTACTGCTTCACCTCTTGATGATGTCTAATACGTAGAGAGTTGAATGATGTTAATAATGATTACAATGATGATGATGATGATTAGTTTAGTGATTAAAGGTGAGAATATTTTGTTATCATGTAGGTGAGAATATTTTGTCATTATATACTTGTTTTTGATATCTTGCTGCCATGAATATTTTGTGATTACTAATGACATATTCATGTGTCATTAGGTGGTATATGATACTGTGATGTCAATTTCTAAAGAATATCTGACAAGTATTGGAGTATATAATTATTTTGCTAGTGATCCAAGGTATTGAAATGATATATAATATTTCAAAATCGGGATGGTGTGATGAGAAATTAAATTATTTTCTATTGTTTATACCTATTTAGTCTAGGCCTCTAGTTAACTCCAGATCGACTCTGGCCTAACCCTCTAACCCATTCAGTACCCTTATCAAAACCTTGGTTTCACTGACATAGCCACATTTTAGTCAGATGACAATAATTTACGTTTAGTGGAGAGATGTACGACACGTGGAGGGATGTGATTATCCTCATGAATGAGTGCATCTAGGGAACTAATAAATGATTAATGGTTCCAATGGCGGCCAAATGTATCGATCAAATGTCCACTTCTCCTTTTGACCCCAAAATAATAATAAAATAAATGTAACAAAGACTTTCAATTCAGAAACATGCTTAAGACGATACTTGTGAAGGAATCAAATAATTTAAAATGAAAAATTTGTATGTGCGAGTGCAGCCATAAAATCAGTAACAAATTACCATGGCAACAGGAAAAGTTCAACTAATTTTTAAAGTGCGTGTTTTTCCAAATTAATTGAATATAGAGTGTGTTGTGTAGATTGATTCTAGAGTTGTGTTTAGATTAACTTTTAGAGAATAGTTTCTTAAAAAAAAAAAGATGAAAGTGATTTTAAATAATAGATTATGAGCAAAATAGATTTTATGAAAAAATTGATTTTGATCAAATAAAAATCTTGGATAATTGTTATCATAGTCACTTTTTTTTTTTTTCAATATTCAAATTACTAAAAAGGACATTAGCTAATGTGATAATTGCATATAAAGGATAAAATTCACATTTCAAAGATTTTAACAACAATTTAATAATAAATAACAAAATTTAGACAAATTTATCCACAAAATCAAAGTTACAACATTCAATTTTAATAATATGATAAAATAGCTCAAAAATATATATTAATAAATTGTAGAGAATTAAATCATTTTAAATAGTAATGATATTAAAAACGACATTTTAGATTAAAATACGTAATTTATCCAATAATTAAATGTTTGATGCTATTAAAACACATATGTTTGATGGGTAAAAAAATGGAACCTTAACAAATAAAAGTGATGTTTTTGTAACAATTTGTATTTTTTAACTAAGATCTTTATAGACATGGTCTGTTTTTTGTGAAAAAAATCTATAGTCACATCATTTTTTGAATAACAAGGATAAGAGCAAGTTCTTGAGGTGTGTCAGAAAGATACTACATTAAAACTCAAAAAGTAGGATTGATACTAATCAATCTTAGCTTATATCAGCAAAGATATGATTCGAACAATAAACTAGTAGAATCTGTAGTAAACTTAGCTCATTGTTTGCATCTATATTCATATCATTTAATAAAAAAGAGTCTACAAAAACATACAAACACAATTGTTCATGGTAGGGAAACAATTACGTTTCACTTATTGTAAATGACAGAGTACATCAAAATATGTATACAATACATGACTAATGTTCTTGAGTATAATGAATGATTTAACCTCTTATTGAATCACGAAGACGAGCCAGATGAAGATAATGATGGTATCGGTGAAGACTTGGGTTCATCATCATCATCATCATCAAAATTACCTTCTTGTTTGTGATGTAAGAAGTCACAATTAGAAATAGATGGCCTTCTAATGAATGAGACATAAATGAGAAATGGTCACTTATAGGTCGAAGACGAAGAATACAGAGTAAGGAGCAACAGTACAGACAACCCAATGCCCAAACTTTGTCTTCCAACCCGAGTATAAAAGACCTCATCGGCATGTATTATTTGTGAAAGGAAGCTCAATAGCAACGGCCATGTTCTCTGATCAGGAAGTAGAGGATGAAGACGAGTTTTGAAATGGGGACGGAGAAATGAGAAGGGTAATTTTCGATTGTGCATTTATGACATCCATATATGATGACTCAACAACTAGAAAAAAAGGGAAAATGACTTTTCCAAAACCATAGGTTAAGTGCTTATATAATTTTGTCAGCTATTTGACTACTTGGTTAATGTGCAAAAATGCACATGTGCTTTACCCCAAGAGCGTCCAACACTAAGTGTTTTTTTTAGGTGTAAAAGTGCTCACGTGGTTACAAATTAAGTGTAAAAATATTGTTTGACCGTTAAGTTTGACTTTGACCATTAAGTTTGACTTTGAAAGGTGCAAAAATACATATGTGGTTTGACTAAAAGAGCATCAACACCAAGTGCTTCTTTTTTTTTTCTAATTTAATAATTTTATTTCAATTAAAAGAAAATTATTATTTTTCTAGGTATAATTCCTGGGAGGCCAATTTTTTTCTTCTGATTTATCATTTTGTGAATGAGGATTTATTCTATGGTAAAAATGTTATTTCCATAATTTATTTTATTTTTAAAAAAATCCTTATTAAATTTTATAATTAATAATTGAAAAATGAGTATTTATAGATTTGATATTATAAATAATATATTTACTTTAAAATAATTTTAATTTTTTGAAAAATAAATAGTTAAAGAAATAATTCATTTATTATATAAAAAATCATTTACTTTGAAATAGTCAACTTTATAACTATAAGTCTATAACATTCCTTGATTTACTTTCATTCATCATATAAACCGAATAACTCATTTAGAGGTGTAAACATTTATAGTGCACATTTCTTAATGCAATAAAAATTAAATAATATTGTTTAGTTTTGATTGAAAAATTATTTAAATAATTTCTGGTTCAATTTGTTAGATAAAAAAATTTAAATTATTTTTAATTAAATATAGTATTTATAATATCAAATTTCAAATGCATAAATACTTATTTATTAATTATTAATTAGAAAATTTAATAATGATTAAAAAAAGAGTAAATACCCTTTTTGGTCCCTGGAAAAAAGTACGGACCCCTTTTTGATCCCTAACTAAAAATAACTCGTCCCGTCATACCTGAGAAATCAAAAAACATCCCACGTTAGTCCTTCCGTCAGTTAGCTCCTAACGGCGTCACTAACGTTGCTGATGTGTAACGTGAGTTGGTCCAGTCACATGTCACGTAGGAAGGCCAAAACGACGTCGTTTATATAAATACCCTTTTTAGTACCTGGGAAAAAGTACGAACCCCTTTTTGATCCCTAACTAAAAGTAACTCGTCCCGTCATCTCTGGGAAATCAAAAAACATCCCACGTTAGTCCTTCCGTCAGTTAGCTCCTAACGGCGTCACTAACGTTGCTGATGTGTAACGTGAGTTGGTGCAGGGTGCTTCGTTACCTTCAACATTTTTTACTCGTTGAAAAGTCTATTTACTGACCTGATCGTTGGATTTAGAGAAGTATAAAGATTCAAAGCAGTGAACACCGTCTAACTCCGGCGCAAACCTAGGCGAGAAGCGCTGTTGTTGTTGCTTGGCTCCTCGGGTTGCGTTGATGGCGACGGCGGCGGTGCCTTGGAGTTATCTGGAGATGCCGGTTTCTTCTCGGGGGAAGAAGGCTTCTGCTCGGGCTTGGGCTTGAGATTTGGGGCATCAATAGACAAGCGCAATCTCTGACCGTAGGAAAACTCGGCGCAGAGAACATCGAAGGAACTGAAGATAGACATCATTTGACGACCATAGAACCGATGGAGTCACTACTAGAAAATGTGAATTTTGCGGCGGAATTTGCGAGGGGCATTATTTCCCTCGCAAATTTTGATAAATTTGCGAGGAACAATGTTTCCCTCGCAAAACAGTGAATTTTGCGAGGGAAAGTACTTTCCCTCGCAAAATTCACTGTTTTGCGAGGGAAACATTGTTCCCTCGCAAAATTTTGCGAGGGAAAATCATTTTCCCTCGCAAAATTCACCATTTTGCGAGGGGAAATTTTTTTCCCTCGCAAAATGGGGGGAAATTGGCGCCTATTTTCTTGCCAATTTCCCTTGCAATATTTTCATTTTTGCGAGGGAAAATAATTTTCCCTCGCAAATGTCACCATTTTGCGAGGGACAATTATTTTCCTCGCAAAGTTGCTTACTTTTTGCGAGGGAAAAGTGTTTTCCCTCGCAAAAAGTCGGATTTTAACCTAATATCGAACCAGACGCGTCATTCCTCACAGATCTGCTGCTCACGTCTCTGTCGCCGATCAACACTGCCGTCGGTCGTGCTCTTGTTCTCCCTTGGTTCCGTCGCGAGTCCAATCATCAGAACCACCGTCCTCCGCCTCGATCTACCACTGTTCCTTCAGATCCGCCCCCTTCTCCAACACAACATGAGGTACCGGCTTTCCTAATGAACGTACTAGAGTGTGATGTTTCATTGTATGCTGCTGGGAATTTGATACTTCTTTGTTTTCCATTGTTCTAATTGGTGCGTTTTTGTCTTTGATTAGGTAGTTTGTACTAATTCCACCGTATCGTATGTTTCAGCGTTTAGCCTGGGTTTTCTCAATTCAATTGATCAGGTAATTTTCCTGCAGTTTTTAATGATTTTATATTGTTGTAAAAAAATATAATATAATTAGTATCCCATTATTTATGACGGACCAGAGACAAAAATTCCAAAAATTTCAGATCTCTTATTTTTAACTATTAAATTATATAAATTGATTTTTTTTTTTTTTTCATAAGTCCAAGCCGTCTTAATCCAAGGGGAAGATTTGATGTATCTGAAACTGAATGTTTGCATTCCTTATTATTACATGCATTGATTGTATACAAGCAACAAGAGAGACTTTCTCATAGTTTCTCTCGACTTCAATGTTTGTCGTGTGGCTCTCATCTATTCTACCTAATGAACGATTTAGGTAGAAAGGATGCTTGAAATTGCAAAAGTCATCCTTTCATGTTACCCTCATTTTGTTGCATCAACTTGATAACAGAGATTATCTGCCTGTTAGTTAGTGATG
This sequence comes from Acacia pycnantha, assembly GCA_025563575.1. NCBI lineage: Eukaryota > Viridiplantae > Streptophyta > Magnoliopsida > Fabales > Fabaceae > Acacia > Acacia pycnantha. The sequence continues at coordinate 685,998 of JAMWYP010000001.1, forward strand.
AGGTGCAGGCAGAACGATAATTTCATGTAATCCTTCTCACACTAGAAGATTCAACTTCAAATTGGTCAACATTTTCTTTTTGTAGAAGTAGAGGCTCACTTGTCCCTAGAGAGTTTGTAGAAGGTGGTTCAAACTGCAAGTTTATGAAATGGGTTATACAGTTCCAAGCTGTGCCAATTATAACCTGAATTCCAATTTTAGTTCGGTCAAGGTTACAGTCTTCCTGGTGTGCTTCCACCTCAACTGGTCAAGCTTCCTTACCTTAAAGAAGTGTACGAGTTCCATGAAAAATACTTAAGTACTTGCTTACTATTAGAATTTACTTTCTATTGTTTTTCCACTTCGAATTATTTTAGCTTAATACCAGTTAGTGTCAATTCTTTATCGTAGCCCTTTTTAGAGACATTGATTTTTCTGTCATTGTAGTGACTTTGCTCTCAATTACCTAAATGGTACAATCCCTAAGGAATGTAAGTTCTTATATGCTTTTGTTAATTTTACTCAATTGCATGTCTTTTCTTTTAACTAAACTTCATGTCTATGACATATCGTGCAGCTCTCTTCTTGTGAATCGTTTATCAGGGGAAGTTCCTAAGGAGCTGGGAAAGATGACCTCTCTAACATACCTGTACATTATTGAGCTTGAGTTTTTCTCAATTATTTATTTTCTCATTATTGTCTAGGTCTCAGAGTTTGTGCATTATTTTGCCTTCAGCTAGCTAGATAACAGAGATTTTCAATGGATTAGTGTGTTTATCCTACTTTATCATCATGAATTTCTGAATTTTATACTTTGTAATTTCCCTCACATTTCTCATCAGGAACCTTGAATCAAACCAATTTACTGGTTTTGTTCCCCCTGAGCTTGGAAATCTGATTAACCTGCAGACTTTGTAAGTCCTCACTTTTTTCTGACTTCTTTTTTCTGGAATTGTTGTGTTTCTGTTGGAATATATTTCAAGATTCAACAATATATTCTGATGGATTATATTGGCAACTTGTTTCAGGATTCTGTCGTCCAATAAATTTTCAGGACATTTGCCAGTAACATTTGCTCAATTTAAGGATTTAACAGATTTGTATGCTCTTGGTTGCTGTTTTCAGTGTGTTCCTTAGGAAATAAATAATGATAGTGTTTTCTGATGAATATCATATTGTGGTGCATTGCAGTAGGATAAATGATAACAATTTCAGTGGAACAATACCTAATTTCATCCAGAATTGGAAACTACTTCAAAGACTGTAAGTTTGAATTTCTATTTTTCTCTGACTATTTTTTTGTGGTTTAATTCTTGACAAATTGATAATCCAACACTATGCTTATTTCGTCCTTTATTTTTTCATCCCATTTTAATCATTCAAGAGAAATGCATGGAAGTGGACTTCAAGGACCCATCCCATCAAACATATCTCTTCTAAGTAATTTACAGCAACTGTGAGTAAAGAGCCTCCCTTTTTCCTTTCAATGTTTTTATTTATGTCTAGTTCATATCTTGCTAATTTGCTCATGATGACACATTTTTATTTGCACAGGAGAATTAGTGACATAATTGGTACAAGTCGGGATTTTCCTCCTTTTTTATTTGTGGCATATGCATTTGATATAGTATTGACTCTTTTTGTTGGTGTCTAGTATGAGGATGATGAAGGTGATAAAATTCTTCTTGAAACCGATGGTGATTTTGTTGCTGCTGTTAACTATGCTAGATCAATTGGAGTGAAGGTAAACATGTGTATGCTTTTGTTAGCTCTTTCATTTGGTGATTAGTCTTATATGAATTGATGATTCAGGTAATGTTGTAACAGGCGCTAAATGTTGGTTTTGCAGAAATATACTGAGAGAAGGTGAAGGAGCAAGAAAAGAAGAGGAAAGAGCAAGGAGAGATGCTTAATGAGATGTGGGTACTTATCCAGTCTCTATTGAAGAACAAGGGTATGGGAACTCCCAGTGGTGATGACGATAATAGTGATAATGATGATCAAATTGTTGCTATTTAGACTTTTTTTTTTGTTCATTTTGAGACATTATAATTTGTAATATTTTATTTTTGGTATGTAAACTCTTATGATAGTTACAATCTATTTTTATGATATACAATTCATTTTATTTTCTAAATTTTTATATTTTTTATGTATTTTTTATATTTTTTCTGATTTTTTATATTTTTTTTCAAAAAAAAAAATGGAATTTGCGAGGGAAAGGCTTTTCCCTCGCAAAATCCATGATTTTGCGACGGAAACAAGTCCCTCGCAAAATCCTGGATTTTGCGAGGGAAAAAGTTCCCTCGCAAAATCCTGAGTTTTGCGAGGGAACTTTTTTTCCCTCGCAAAATACAATTTTTCCGTCGCAAAAATTGTTTGCGAGGACATTTTTTGCGACGGACTATTTTCCGCCGCAAACCATTTTTGCGACGGAAAATGCCCGTTTTGCGACGGAAAAGTTCCGCCGCAAAACAAGGCTTTTTTTGTAGTGAGTTGACGATAACGTATACGAAGTTAAAGACGAAGTTATATTTGATGACCATAGACATCATTACACATCAGCAACGTTAGTGACGCCGTTAGGAGCTAACTGACGGAAGGACTAACGTGGGATGTTTTTTGATTTTCCAGGGATGACGGGACGAGTTATTTTTAGTTAGGGATCAAAAAGGGGTTTGTACTTTTTTCCAGGGACCAAAAAGGGTATTTACTCATGAAATTATAAACGACGTCGTTTTGGCCTTCCTACGTGGCATGTGACTGGACCAACTCACGTTACACATCAGCAACGTTAGTAACGCCGTTAGGAGCTAACTGACGGAAGGACTAACGTGAGATGTTTTTTGATTTCTCAGGGATGACGGGACGAGTTATTTTTAGTTAGGGATAAAAAAGGGGTCCGTACTTTTTTCCAGGAACCAAAAAGGGTATTTACTCCTAAAAAAAAATAAAAAAATTGTGAAAATAAAAAATTTGGCATCCCAAGATTTATACCTAGAGAAATAATTTTCCTTTAATAGAAATAAACTTATTAAATTAAAAAAAAGAACCTGGTGTTAAACGCTCTTTTTACCAAACCATATGTGTATTTTTGCACCTTTAAAAGTCAAACTTAATGGTCAAAGTCAACTTAACTGTCAAACGGTATTTTTACGCCTAATTTGTAACCACATATGCACTTATGAACCTAAAAAAAACACTTGGTGTTGGCACTATTCAAGGTAAAACACATGTACATTTTTACACTTTAACCCTAAAACTATAGTTTTAAAGCACAAAAGTGCTTCTCTTAATTATACCCTAACAAGTGTACTTGGTGTCTTTTAGATTATGGATTTTATACTAATCCACAGGGACAATATATACATAGATACACAATACATACATATGAACAGGAAAAAAAAAGAGACGTTATTCAGTGCATGGGACAAATAATGTTTCAGAAATTTTTTTGATTGAAATATATTGATTTGAAGGTAAAACTTTTAAAATTTAATTTTATATAGTAAATATTTGAGAGAAGAAATATAAATATAAATAATAATAATAATTGAAGAAAGAGAGGTGTAAAAACTAATGCATACAAGCTGCATAGTTTATACACTTTTGTAGATTATAGAGAGAAGTCATATAAAAGTCATACTATTCCAAATTTATAGCTCATATACTTCTTGTAGAATTTTATACTGATATGCTGATGATGAGGTCAACCGAACATACAATATTGGCGAAGGCCAACTAATATATAAAATAATAGTAAAAATGACAACAAGGTCCCAATTAAGAGAAATTTTAGAAAGGTCTTGTAGCTTGTCAATAACAAATAACAAGTGAAAGAGTAATCATTGACAAGTGAAAGAGCTATCATTAACAAGTTTTGAAACTTTTCTAATATTATTTTTCTTAATTGCGGCCTTAATATCATCTTCCCAAAATAACAAAGATTAAATATATAAAATTCACATTTTAAATAGGGAGAATCCCTAATAAAGAACTTAAAAAATCCTAAAGAATAAAAAGATATTTCAAATATTTATAATTTCAGAGAGATGTTAGATCAACTTGTCTTTTTTGAAGTTACAAGAAAATAACCAAATTGCCCTTAAATATTTTTTTTTAAGAAATTACCCTCACTAGCCGCCGCCGTCGGAGCTCCGGCAACCGGCTGACGACAACCCCCCCCTACCGGCTACTAGAGTTTCCAATGGGAGAAATATTCCATGGGAAATAAATACTTCCAAAATGCCAAAGGTGGGATTTGAACCCCCACCACTTGGTTTACTGGAAACATTGGTGGCCATTAGGCCACTATTGTTGGTCAATATATATTGTGTAAGCAAATATATATAAGCTAGCCCTTTAACTTTGACTTTAATTCATTTACAAATTTTATTAAGGAATTTACAACATTTCATTAGATTTTTACAATTATCATTTACCCAATAAAAAAAGTTTACACTTTTAACTCATTCATAAATTTTGTTAAGAAATTACTTCCATTCACTTGGTAAAAAAAATCACACAATGAGTCATTGACAAGTTTTGTTATGGAATTCATGAAATTTCATTAAATCTTAACAACTTCGTTCACCCAGTAAAAAAAATCATACAATGAGGTCATTTACAAGTTTTGTAAGGAATTCACGAAATTCACAAGTTGTTAAAACCTGATAGTGTGACTTTTTTTTAACGAAAGTTGTTAAAACCTAATTAAATATTGTGAGTTCCTTAACAAAACATGTGAATGATCTGATAGTGTGACTTTTTTACTTGGTAAACAAAAATTGTTAGAAAATTACTAAAATGTGAATTTTGTAAAGAATTTGTGAATGAGCGGATAGTGTAAACCTTTTTACTAGATAAATGAAAATTATTAAAACCTAATGAAATATTATGAATTCCTTAATAAAACTTGTGAATTATAATCAAAGTTAAATAGTTCGTTTATATATATTTGATTGCACAATAATGTTTTTAGCAAAGCAAGTGGTGGGGAGTTCAACTCCCACCCTTGACACTTTGGGAATATTTATTCCTCATGGAGTATTCCCTCCTACCCGATATTCTCGCCAAGGCTCCAGGGACCCGTGGCTGGCCACTGAAAACTCTATCTGCCAGTAAGGGTGGTCTCTGACAACCGGTGGGGGTAATAATTTTTTTTAAAAAAATATATATTTAAGAGTAATTTGGTCATTTCTTTGTAATTTTAAAAAAACAATCTGAGTCTAACATCGCTGTAGGATTATGAGTATTTGAAACACTTTTTTGTGTTTTAAAATTTTTTAAATTCTATTATGGATTTTCCCTTTGAAATAATGAAAACCTTGTGCTTAGCCCCCCGGACTCCAACAGCATTTTCTTATAGTGGGGAAGAATTGCTCCCACCAATAATCCACCAAACCAACTTGCTTCTAATAAATTAATAATCTCATTATTTCATTACTTTCTCAGTTGTTTCCCATGTCTTTATTTAATTAATCTACCCCCCCTCTCTCTCTCTCTCATGTATATGTATGGATGTATCCATGCTTGCAAGCAAAATTAACAATAAAATATACTACTTAAGAATCATAAGACCAATAATGCTATATGATAGTTATTTGTAATATAAAAGTACCTAAGAAACTTTTGAAGTTTTATATGACTGTTATAAAACCAACAATGTTATATAGCAATAAATATTTAATTTTAAATGGATAACAAAAAATTATAAAGTTGGCCAATAAAGATGAGTATGTTGAGATAAATGTAAAATAATATTCGTAATAAATATATATATACAAGAGTTGGTGTTGCGTCTATTGAATATGTAGTTCAAATATACACCATATAAAGTCTTTGAAAAAAGGTAGAGGAAGAACAAATAAATTTGTTGTTTGATAGAATATAATGATACTTGCAATCTATATAGTTGACCAAGTTGTTGTATTTTTTATTTTTATAAAATTATATTATTATTATATTATGTCTAAGCACAATGAATGAGAATTGCTTTTAAACAATTCTTTAACTATTAAATTAACATAACACTTTTTCTAAGAAAATAATTTTCCAATTGCAAGGTTTGGTACATGTTGGGTACTCCCTCCGATTCTAATTATAAGAGCTAGTTGACTTTTTTGAAGAGATTAAAGAAGCTAATTAAATTACTTTAAAGTATTTTTATTTTTTTCTTCAAACTAATTAATTTAACTAATAAACTAATATATAATATAAGTATACACAACATATGAAATGATTAAGTAACTTATTTAGCTTCCTTAATCTCTCCAAAGAAAGTCAACTAACTCTTATAATTAGGACCGAGATAGTATAATTTAAAATTTCTCATCCTAAATCAACAGTTTTCAATTTCATACTAAGAACAATAGTTCTATCACGCCAGGTCAGGATTCTCTACTTTTTGAGCTTTTGACTTTTCTCTAACGTCGCCTTATTTGATATCATAACTCTTAATTTCTTGGTTCGCCAGCTTAATCCTCCATTTGGTTTGATTGAAGATGTTAATATCAAAGAGACTCTTCACCTTCCTCTTGCTCTTTCTTCGTCTTTCAATTTTAGCTCATGCACAGCAACAAAGAGGTTAGCATTTTCTTGTAGTTCAGCAATGTAAGAAAGAAAGAATGGCATACTGATACTGCATTTGAGATTGATCTCTGCCCTTGTTTTTAACTAACATTGTATAAACTTATAATCTGAGATATTCAGTTTAAGCTATGCTTTGATTTCGCTTAAAATTGTTATCAGTTTCTTCCCTCTTTGTTTATCGTCTCGCAATTCCGTTTATGACTGTTGAAGAAGCTTCGCGTGTTTGAGCTTTTGAGTTTCTTCCCCAAAAATTGCCAATCCCATGGTTTTCTTTTCCCCCTCAAGCCACGAAATCGATAGAGAGCTAATGGGTTTTGCGAAGCTGATCCTAATTTGTGGTGTGAAGTGTAAAACTGTAAACATGTGTTACCTTCTTTTTTTCTGAGTCTGATGGGTCTTTCTGGTCAGGTTTCGTAAGCATTGATTGTGGTGGTCCAGAGAATTTTGAATATACAGATGGTAACATTAAGTACAGCACAGATGGGACTTATATTAACACAGGGGTCAACAGAAATATTTCCTCTGAATATAACTACCCAAAGAATCCAAATCTGCCACAACCACTTTCAGATCTCAGAAGTTTTCCAGAGGGTAAGAGAAATTGTTACAGTATAAAAACTCCAATAAGAGACAGTTTGCATTTGATAAGGGCTTCTTTCTTGTATGGGAACTATGATGGAGAAAACAAGCTTCCAGAATTTGATCTCTATGTGGATGTCAATTTCTGGTCCTCAGTAACATTCAGAAATGCTTCAGTGCAACTCATAATGGAAATCATCAGCTTGAAAGTATCAGAGGAGATCAATGTCTGTCTTGTGAACAAAGGATTGGGAATTCCTTTCATCTCAGCATTGGAACTAAGACCAATTATTTATGGCCCTGTTTATGCTACTAAATCATCTGCTTCACTTTTACTCTTCAAAAGATGGGACATTGCATCTGTCAATGGAAGTGGGAGATATGAAGATGATGTTTATGATAGAATTTGGTCTCCTTACAGTTCATCTTCCTGGGAGACTTTGGAAACTTCTTCAGCCATCAATGGTGATGAAAGTGGCTATAAAGCGCCATTTGAAGTCATAAGGACTGCTGCTAGACCTAAGAATGAGAGTGCTGCTTTGGAATTCTCCTGGGAACCGAATGATCCGAACTTTAAATTTTATGTGTATTTGTACTTTGCTGAAGTTGAGAAGCTTCAGAAGAAGCAACTGAGGAAATTCAATATATCCTGGAATGGATCTCCATTATTTGGTCCCTTTTCCCCTCTTTACTTACAAGCAACCACTGTGTCGAATTCGAAATCCTTAGTGGGAAATAAACATCAAATTTCAATTTCTAGAACTGGAGACTCAACCTTACCACCCATCCTCAATGCAGTTGAAATTTATGTGGTAAGACAGCTAGATGCAATACCAACATTTGAACAAGATGGTATGTTTTGTTTTCATCTGTAAAGAATTATGTTTTGGTGCATCATTACCACATATTGTTCCTATTTTAAGTGAATTTTTTATAAATGCAGTTGAAACCATCATGAATATCAAAGTAACGTATGGTATTCAAAGAAATTGGGTAGGGGATGCTTGTGAGCCAAAGGACTATATTTGGGATGGCTTGGAATGTAACTACAGTAACTCGCCTCCGCTAATTATATCACTGTGAGTTCCTTCTATTTACTATTTTTTATGCTCTTATTCTCCCAATGTGAGAGTTGTGATTGAGAGATCACTTTTTTTTTTTTATTTATAGGAATTTGAGCTCAAGCAGTTTGAGTGGGGCAATAGCTCCTGCAATATCCAATCTCTTGTTACTAAAATCATTGTAAGTACATATCCAGAAAAATTCTGATTATATTATAGTCATATCTAGTATATAAGAGTTTTTTCAGTCCAAACCAGAACTGGATTTGTTGATCCTTAAAATCACTGGAAGCACATTATTTTGTGTCAGGGATTTATCAAAAATAGCTTAACTGGACCAATACCTCAGTTTATGGAAGACTTCAAATCCCTTAAAGTTCTGTAAGTCTATACAAGTTGGTACTGTAGTCCTGATATTGCGTGATGATAGACGTTAAGAGAACAATTATATTTTCTGTGCAGGAACTTAAAAGGCAATCATCTGTCAGGTTTTGTCCCTGATAATCTTCTAGAAAGATCAAGAGCTGGATTACTTACACTGAGGTATGCCTTGCTTGACCAGACTTGAGGATTCTTATTTCAAGTTTATTTTGTTTTATTTTGCTTGAAACTAACAGAAATTACCATCTTCAGTGTAGATGATCAAAATATCTGTGGCTCAAGTACGTGCAAGAAAAAGAAGAATATTGCTGTTCCCATAGCTGTTTCTATAACGTCAGTTCTGGTTCTGTTGATTGCACTTGCTCTTGTCAGGAAATTGAGAAGGAAAAAACCATCAGGTAATTTTAAATAGTGTGCAGTGAAAGGTCTCTGTATCGCTTCAATCTCATATATTATTAGTAAATGTACCACACTCAGATAAGGAGATAGAAAAGGCAAACAAAGGTGGCAGAACTATAGCATTCAAAAAGTGGCAATATAGCTATGAGGAGATTTTGGAAATCACCAAAAACTTTGAAGTGGCAATTGGAAAAGGAGGATTCGGAATAGTGTACCGTGGTGAGTTGAAAGATAGGAACCAAGTTGCAGTGAAAATGCTTTCTCCATCATCATCTCAGGGGCCAAGGGAATTCCAAACGGAGGTAATATTGCATTTCTGTAATTGAAAGCACACATGATTTGACTTCAAAATAATCAGCTAAAAAACAAAGATAATGATTTGCAGGCTGAGCTGTTGATGACAATTCATCACAGAAACTTGGTATCCTTCATTGGTTATTGTGATGATGATAATAAGATGGCCCTCATTTATGAGTACATGGCTAATGGCAACCTGAAAAATTCTCTCTCAGGTACTATAACCTTACTCTGCTCTTCACAGAATCATAGTTCCATTGGTCCTTTGCTCTAGTCTTTTAGGCCAAGTGAGAATCTTCATTTGTAATATATCATTGATGCAGATAAAAACTCAAATAGCTTGACGTGGCAAAAAAGACTTGAGATAGCAATTGATGCCGGACAAGGTGAGTAGTATTATATTGATTATGTGCCTTTAAAATTACATTTAGTAGACATACTTGAAGTACTTCTAATCTGCAGGATTGGAATATCTACACCATGGATGCAAGCCACCTATAATACACAGGGATGTGAAGACAGCCAATATTCTGTTGAATGAAAACTTGGAAGCTAAGATAGCCGATTTTGGCCTCTCCAAGGTGTTTAAGAATGATAACACTAATTCAGAGTCTGAAGTCATGGGAACCACAGGCTACCTTGACCCAGAGTAAGTATTCATGACCCAAAGTCTAATGAATGAACCGTATTTTTCACAACTTATGAATACTGCAACAGTGCAACTTATTCAAAGAGTTAATATTATTGTTGGTTCTTACAGTTTGATTGAATTTTTTTTTGGTCATTTTAGTTTCAAATCGTTGATTTTGATTCCTATAGTTCTATAAGGACTTGTTTTGAGTAAAATCAAAATGTTAAAAGTATTGGGATTATTCGTTAAACTCAAACAAAATCCTTATGAAGTTATAGGGATCAAAATGAACTATTTGAAAATATAAGGACTAAAGCCAAAATTTCATAAAACTATAAGATTCAACAATGATATTAACCCTATTTTAAATTGTAGTTTTTTATTGATTGATATTAATATTTTCAGAAATTTGTAATCATTTTTTCAGATACTACAAGTCAAGAAAGTTGAATGAGAAAAGTGACATTTATAGTTTTGGAATAGTTATATTAGAGCTAATAACCGGTCAACCAGCGGTGATAAAAGGTGAAGAATTGGAACACATAACTGCGTGGGTAACAAATGAACTTAAAAGAGGGGATTTTAGCAGAATTGTAGATCCAAGACTTGAAGGCAAATTCAGTGCAAGTTCAATGGAAAAAGCTTTTGGAATAGCAGTGGCATGTTGTGCATCACCCTCCATTCACAGACCTTCCTTGAATTTTGTGGTGCAAGAGCTGAAACAGTGTTTGGAAATGGAGTTTCCTTCTCCCAGTGACAGATTTGAGATGGTACCAAGGCAGGTTTATAGTGAGATGTATAGTTCGTCTGAGCCTTATTCTTATGATACTGATTCTTTCACTTCTCCTTTTGCTAGATAGTTGTAAAGTTGATAACTTTCGTTGAATATGGTTATCTTTCTTCAAATAAAACTATTTACTTTATATTCATTTGACTGTGTCTGGTGAGAAGTTGAGAGATTCTCTCATATGAGGGTTGTCAAGAGTATTTTGTGTTCCCAAAATACCCCTAACCTACTACTATAAATAGAGAGCTGCCTCTTCTTCAATTCTACTCATCACGATCATTGAGTTCTCTGACTCTCTCACTTCCTCTCTATTCCTTTCTTGTATGGGTGCTCTGTTGTGCCACACCGCTTGGACTCTAGCTCTCTAGTAGTTCAAACTAGTTTAATATTTTGTGTGGGTTACTAGGAGGATCAACTCATAGAGCTTTGGAGGATTGACCTGGATCCGAATATGGATATGTCTGCTACACTTTCTCCCCTTTAATTTTCCTTCATTGATATCATAGCCATTCTATTCTTGAGGCCGTGGTTATATATGAAATATGTTCATATTTTTTTTTATGTTTTTCCAACATGTGAAGCTTAATATATTTTTCCGCTGCGTTAACTACATGTCCATATGAGTGTTTCCTGTCAAGATATACATATGCATGATATGTATATATATCCGCTCCGTCACATCTTTCTGCAAATACATATATGTGCCTCTGTTTCTTTCGAATAAGCATGCGATGATTATATAAGTTCAAGAACTAGTGTGTTCATCTGGGTATCATAAAGTTTAGATATTTGTGATAACGGAAGTCCGAAAACACTCCCTTAAGCCTTTGAGACGTTGACATAGTGAAAAATAACCCAAAACACATCAGTATCGCGTTTCTGAAACTTTGCGTCGTTGGCCGAAGAGCTTCAAATTCGAGTCTCTAAAACGAAACCTTTTGCGCAAACAAAAGGCATCAATGTGTAGGGCTCATCGAGACGATTCCAACGACAACTAGAATACAAAAAATCGACTAGGTGAAAATACTAGTGGTGAGGTGAGATTCATAACTCTAAATTGGAGGATAAAAAACAATATCTAATTTAGACATCTTAATCATCAACCCATCACTAGTAACTCCACCTAGTTGAGTAGTTCATTTTTATTGACATTCACTAGTTTGTTTTTATTGACATTCACTTTGATTTCCCTCTCAATTGAGGCCTTATCAAACGACTATATTCAACTATACAAAATAGAATTCTCAAGTTTGTATATCAACTATATTAGACTTAGCTTCATTAAATAAGATAGTTCACCTTTGTCATCTAAAACTGAAGTACGTTAGAGCCATATTCTACTTAAAGTCTTAAAAGAGCCAAAATGCCTAAACTTAGTAAACTTAGCACTCAATCCAAGGGTGGTTGATTCAACTATAACTATGGCCCGCAATACTAATCATGCACCAACAGCTCCAACACTTCAGGGTTAAAATTACAATCGACACTTCTGCCTAATACTCAATAATGATCTAAACCCTTTCAAGGAGGGGGCATCCAAACAAAAAAAAAAATCGAAAAGTACAAAAGCATGGCAAGTAAGATTCAATTGACATACGTACTTGCAAACTTTTGTTCATGGAATTCATTCGCGATGATTGGATTTGTGAAACTTGTCATTATGACAACGATCCAATGAAATTGCATCATTGTCATAATCACAAGTTGTCATCCCAACCATGATGAATTCCATGGGCACAAATCGCATACAATAACTACAAAAACAGAGAATATCAAGCAAGTAGGGAAAAAAAGAGTAAATACCCTTTTGGGTCCCTAGAAAAACACGCTCTACCCATTTTGGTCCCTGAGTAAACAAAATGTCATTTTCGGTCCTTTTTAGGGATTAAAAAGGATTTTTTGGGAATTTGTGAGGGATTAAAATGCCCACAAAAAAGGACTAAAAGTGACCTTTTTTTTTTATTGTTTAAGGACTAAAAATGACATTTTTTTTACTCAGGGACCAAAATAGGTAGCGCGTGTTATTTCAGGGACCAAAAAGGGTATTTACTCAAAAAATCTAAACTTTCATGTATCATAAACTTTCAAATTCAAGTGAACATAAAGAAGCCAATAAGCACACAAAGAATATCATATTTACACCTACAGGAGGAAGGCTTTTTTTCCCTGTTTTCCAAGTCATATAGGAATGGCTTGCTTGTATCTGCAACCTCCAATGGTATTCATCCCTTGGTTTCAATTACATGGAGTTATTATTATATCAGATTATTTAATTAATGCTCTTCACATGTTTAGAAAAACATAAGTGATAGCTACAAAAAAACAACTAAACTTGGCTATTTACATGTTTTTTCAACACTCTTCATACTCCTTTTTGTAATGAAAGAGAATAAATTTGTAATAAGCAAATTAAATACAAATACATTGTAATGGAAATAAAGTTGTTTACTTGCTCATGAATATATGGTCTATTTGGCACTCATCTAGCCTTTGTGTTTGGTATGCATGTTTTGTGTTCATTTCTATTATAGATTGAACCATGTGATATATTTGGTGGTGTTGATTGGCTAGAATTAGCATTACTTACTTCAAATTCAATGTATTATGTACATATATTCAAGAGCTACATCGAATTTGAAGCAAGCACCAAATTAAATCATTCTGGCCTACTAATACTAGAACATATAACACATATCATACACTTCTTAATAAATGAATATTAGTCTGTTTGGCGCTTACCTAGCATCTATTCTATGTATACATGTCTTGTGTAGGATTCCATTAACCTTGTGATATATGTAATGGTGTTGGCAGGCCTGAATTTATCACAACCAAGTTATTAAGGCATATACCCAATCAACACCACCACATATATCACAAGGTTCAATCTGCAATGCAAAATTACAAATATTTTTTTCAACCACGAGAGAATACTAATAGAAGAACACTAACACATCCATGCAAGCAAAGACAATGAAAGAGAACACTTACAAAAGAGGGCAACAATTTTTACCAAACGTGAGAGCAAAATGGCGATGTTAGAGAGGGAGAGGCCAACAGAAAGACAAAATTGTAAATATTTTTCACAATCACTAGAGAGAGTATTGATCAAGCCCAAAACTTTCATTTATATGAATGTGATTTCTAGATTCTTATATGAATGTGATTTCTAGATTATTATATGAAGTGGATGCAAGACAAAAAAAAGAAAGAAACTGTACATTCAATAAGAGTTTCGACAAAGAAGAAAACGTGAGGAAAATGCACCTTATTGCTTGGGAAAAAATCACGCAAGCTAAGAAGCAAGGAGGCCTGGGTTTCAAAAATCTTCGCCGCTAGAACAAAGCATTTATTATGAAACTGTGCTGGAGCCTCCTTACAAAAAAAGATGCCCTCTGGGTCCAATGTTTGTGGTCCAAATACAACTTTGGTAACCTGTACATGCCTAATATCTCCAAAAAGAGAAATTCATCATCTGCTTGGAAAGCGATTGTTGAAGTTTGGGATAACTTTCTCAGTGGTGTTGGTAAAAAGGTTAATAATGGGGTGAGTACCAAGTTCTGGACTGACCTCTGGCTCCCTCTTGAGCAACCCATCATATCCTTTATTCAGTTTCCTTCATCTGTCAACCAAGATGAGACAGTTAGGGATCATCTTCTGCCAAATGGACGGTGGAACTATCATGGATGGCTTGGAGTTCTCCCTCTGAATATTATAAATATCATTTTACAAACGAATCCTCCCTCCAACAATTCCCCGGATTGCGTTACCTAGAGAGCAGCTAAGGAAGGGACTTTCTCTCTGACGGCGAAGAAGCAAGCACTAATAGCTTCTGGGCCCAAGTATGGAAATGGCAACTTCCCGAAAAAGTTAAATATTTTATGTGGCAAGTTGGCCACGAGAGACTTGCCACCAACTCCCTTCGGGCAAGGAGGGGCCTTTCCAATGACAATGGTTGCCTTTTTCATTGCAACAACGAAGAAAGTGTGATCCATATAATTCGAGATTGTGAGCGAGCTACGAATTTTTGGAAATCGATTTTAAAACCTAACTATTTCTCTCAATTTTTCTCTGGCAGCTTGCAGGTTTGGCTTAACTGGAATACCAGGCACAAGCCTGGCAAAGGGAGATTTCAGAATTTCTCATGGACAAGAATCTTTGTCCTGGGGTGTTGGATCCTTTGGACAACCAAATGTAAATTTCTATTTCAGGGAGAGAACGCAGAAACAAGGGAGATGCTACACCGGTGTAGTTACCTCCTCATGGAAAATGGAGCGAATCAAAAGCTACATCACCAGATTTTCCAGCTGGACAAGTTAGAAGAGAAATCATGGACACCTCCCCTTGAGAATACGGTCTGCATCGATGTGGACAGATCGGTGACTCAACAACACCAAGCAGCGTGCAGGGGAGTACTAAAAATACTCGAGGGGAATGGTTGATGGGTTTCTACAAACCCCTTGGCCTTCTTTCTGTCATTGAAGCTGAAATCTATGCTATTAAGATAGGGTTGCAGATTTCTCTTCAGATGGGATTACAGAGAATCGTCATATATTCCGATTCTCTTGATGCCGTCAATATACTTATGAGAGATTGCCCTACTGATCATCCTCTTAAATACATTATTGGGGAGACTAGAGACCTTCTGTTCCGAGACTGGGACGTGGAGCTTCATCATACTCCAAGAGAAAACATCTCGTGTGCTGATTACATGGCCAAGGAGGGCCATAATGTTGCCGTTGGTGTCGATGTGGTTATGATTCCAACTATCCCTAGCGGTTGTCTGGATATGGTTTTGACGGATCAACGATCCTGCCACTTTTAGTATTTTCTTTTTTACTTGTTGTATTAGGGGCTAGAGTCTTATAATCTAGTTCCTATTCTTCATTTTCAAGCTTCGGCTTGCCTTTATTATTCAAAAAAAAAAAAAAATGTCCATGTAAGCAAAGACAACGAAAGAGAACACTAACAAAAGAGGGGAATGATTTTTACCAAACGCGAGAGCAAAATAAACAACAGAGAAGGATACTCCAACGAAAAAGAAATACCAAGCCACCCCGATGGTGAGGAGAGAGATATCATGGCCATTAGAGGTGACAAAGAGAGGAAGTGCGAGTGCTCAACTAAGAGGCTAGGGATGAGGACTCAGCGCGAAAGTGAGTATATATATTAGGCCGAACTTTTCTAGACCAGTCCTCATTAAAGACCGTCTAAATTTAAGGACAACCAGTCTCAATATGTTAAAAATAATAATTTTAATTCATAACGAGACCATCTTTCAAATCAATAGGTCTAATATGTAATTTTTAGAAACAACAAAATAAAATTTTAGAAGCAAAATTCATGAACAAGAATTTAAATGATATGAATGTTCATATAACACGAGAAGATGAAGATCATCAACGAACAAGAAATAATGGTAACGTAACATATCAAAAGTCATAAAAATATTAAAACTTTTGCATTAATAGTCTTCACCTAAAGTTGGCAATACATTCATGAAATTAAAATTATATCAAAAAATTATATATGACGATTATCGGGAGCAAAATCAAAATTATATGTCAAAATACACTACTACAGAAAATGGCTTTTACTTCCCTAATTGGCGTCCTATTTTAAAAATTAGAAGTAAAAAAGAAGGCGGTGGCATTTTTGTAATTATCAATTGACTTTTGGCATCTAACTTTTGTCCTTAGACGCCAAAAGTGTAGCTCTAGCGCTAAAAGAAAGCCAAAAGTGGACCCAAAATTAGAACTTGGCGCCAAAGGGAGCACTTTTGGCGTCTAAGTAATAAATTAGACTCATTAAGTCTGACTTAGGGAGTCTAAGTCTAGGAATTAGACGCCTTAAGTCTGACTTAAGGAGTCTAATTCCCTAACTTAGACTCCTTAAGTGTATAGGGCGTCTAAGATATTTGTTAGACGCCAAACGCGCCCTATTAACTTTCCCTTTCCCAATTCTTCAATTCGATCATATACTACCGTCTCATGCTTTTCTCTCCAGCGTCGCTCCTCCTCGATCGCGAACCTCTCATTTGTCCCTCTCTCTCCCACCGTCGCCGTCGTGCCTCCGCCGTGCTTCCCGAAATCCACCGCCGCTAAGCTCCGACTCCCTCTCTCTCTCCCGGCGTCGGCGACATCATCTCTCGCTCCAATATTTACTTTCATCTTTGCTCGTTCTCGTCGTCTCTCACCAATCTTCACCGATCGGGATCTTCGTTCAGTTCAGTCACCATTAGCGCCAGTGGCGGAGCCACGTTGGGGCAGGTGACTGCACTTGCGTACACACATTTTCAGTTTAAAAAAAAAATGAAATTGTGTGCATACCTAAATCTCATCGATCTCGTCCCCCGTGACTGCAGATATAGGGGTATTCATGTGGAGTTCAATCAAACTCTTTACCCACTCTCTGTGGCTAAAATCTTAAGGGCGCTTGTGGTCGTGGAGGTTGAAAAACCTAAACTTCTACTTCTTGGTAAATAGGTACTGCATCTGTGTTTTGATATGATGAAATTCTTGAAATTTTTTGGCTAGTTTAGAAACCGTAGTTATATATGCATGACAAATAGTGGATTTGATACTGTTTAGGATTATGAATTGAAGAGGAAAGTGCGCTTCTATTCTACTATGTTTTATTTGATTATATATCATGTCGCAGTTTTGCGGCTAAACATTGGGATAAAGTACTCCCTGTGCATCTTGTATACTAGTGTTTTTCATTCCCAGCAATCCTTGAATTTTTTTTTTCTGGGGAGTGGGGTCTAAATAATACAGTAGTGCTTTCATTGACTTGTTATGGGGAGATGAAGTTGGGTTGGAGATAAGATATATAATTGAAAAAACCTTAAAGCTTTAGGTTAATATGTGGTGTCGAGTTCACTTATACTCATCACCTTGTTGTTTAAAGATTTGGTGCCACCAACTTTAGAAAGATGATACCTACTATTTTATCTTTGTCAAGTATAATTCTAACCGCCAAGTATACTTGAAAAATTATACCTTAGTTTCCATTAAATGTATACCTTCTATGAAAGATGATACCTTAGTTTCCACTACATGTGTACTTTGAAAAATTTACATATGGTTGGTGTTTGATACTTGATTCTATTGAGAACATTTGGATGATTATCTGACATCCTTTTTTCCTTTTAACCCATGCAAGTATTTTATTTGAACACTGGTTGTGGTGAAAAGTGATCGGCAGGTACTCATTCTCCTACCTAAGACTTTAGAATTGCAGTACTTATCTGTTTGTCATTTTTCTCCATCTGTGAAGAAGACGGGGGATAGAAGGTTTTGCTTTATGAGATTCATATGCAAGTTCCTTTTTATCTTATTTGTAGCCTTTTGTAGTTATATTTATAATTCCCCGTCTCTGGTTACTTCTGATGATGCCTTTGTCCGTGTGTGTGTAGATGAGTGTGAGTGAGGAAGCACTTGATGCAAATATTACAGAAGAAGATGGTGTTACAGAACCTAAAATCATTGTGCAAACAAGAAGCGAAGTTGATCTGTTAGATGATGGCTTCAGGTGGCGTAAGTATGGCCAGAAAGTAGTGAAGGGAAATCCTCATCCAAGGTGATCACCTCTTCTATTCTTATGTGCTACACTAGTTGGGTGATAGTAGTGCACATTAAAGAATCATAATAGATCTTTTACATTTTCCCCTTGTGTTTTACTCTAATAATATTCTTACTTGAGGCTGCCATCCTATGCATGAACACATACATTGCAGTTGCTCTAACCTTTTCGGTTTGTTCCGTGACACAAGTCTGTTAAAATTTATCACAGGATGATTGTAAATTTAAGATTTGTGAATCATTCTCTAGTCATGCAACACCCACTCTTACATGAGAAAGATAAACTTGAAATATACCTTGGTTCGCTACCTTTTTGAAGGTAGTGGTTTTATATCAAAACTTCTTTAGCTCATTTTTTTCCTGTCATATACGTGGAATTGCCCATAATACATGTAGTTCATTGTTTTTCATCAATATCTTGGGTTCGTGGTATAATAAATGACCAATCTATAGCTTTGATATGTTCAGCTGCATTGCTTGAGGAGCTTACCTCTGGATGGGATGCAGTTGTTGAAGTTTTTTTAGAAATTAGAAAATGTAAGACCTGCCAAAAAGTACAAGCATACATTGTTAGTTGGAAATTTCTGATGTTTCCCTTAGTAAATCTGTCCCTCAGAGTCCTCTTTGTTTCCTGTATTAACTAGATATCTCCTTTTACTTGTTATGATAAGATTCACTTTAACAAATTTATGCCTTCACGGTTCATTTGCTTTTGTGTAAATATCAAGAAAGACTAAAAGTCTAGTACTTGACTTCTTCCCCCACCTAAACGGAACTCAAATATAAAATGCCCACATTTCATGAGAAAAAACAGTCAACTATGGTTGCACTAAATGTTAAATGCGCCGTTTCATCCTCAATTAATTAGATCGATGAAACGGGTTTCCTTACTTACAATGCGAACCTAATTAAAATAGAAAAGAGGGCAGTATCCAGAATCACCAGAAAATAGAAACTAAAAATAATCATCGCACATTTGTATTCCCAGAATTTATAAGGAAAATATACAATACACGTTACCAACAGAAAGAGAACGATGAAAACACAGGAAAATAAAGAAAATGTAAGCAAAGACGATGATCTCACAGTGAGTGAACTAACCTGAATTAGGGAGGATACAAGAGACAACCACGAGAATTGAGAGCAGAGAAGCACATGATTCTGAACCCCCAAGGTATTTGTCCTATACAGTTTTGTTGTCTGGGAAATTCAAAATCGATTGAGCAAAGGAAAATTACCATTGAAAGGGGGATCTGGAAAATTACCTTGAGACGAGAGAGGGCCGTTCGATGGTTGAGCGATGGCGGATGAGGCAGAGAGCGTGGCTGCACAAAAAGAATTGGAGACAAGATGAGTACGAGAACCAGCAACCAGGGATTTGTTTTTTTTTTTAATAGGGAACGAGAACTAGGGAAATGGGGGAAAAAAAAGGGGCTTGGTGGGTTGCAGGCTCAAACCCGCGACTTAAGAGAAGGACTAGAGTCATAACCATTTGCACCACTTACACACGTTGTCACTAATTTCTTTTAAATTATATATATTTTGTATCTGCACTTGCCCACATTGACCCTAGTGTAGGTCCGCCACTGCCTTTAACGATATCCCCTCCCTCCCCCATACCGATAATGTTTGAATCTAGCAAGAATAACAACTTTTTTGTGGGTGTAGAAAGTGGATTTTATAGTTTTTTTTAAATAGGGATTCTACTTTTTTTAGGATAATGCTTGAAACAATAATAATTTTTGTACAATGAATGAATGAAGGTAAGCCAAGTGTTGTGGGTAAGCGGAATAAGATTAGGAGTCAAATCAATGCATCACTATCTTATCCCGAAAATGCAACAACCTGCATGATCTTGTCTGTGGTTATTGTTGTCGTTTTTTAAATGCTAATAAATTAAAAAATAATTCATATAGATATAAATAAATATGAGAGAAAGCCAAAACCTGTTGGCACGTAGCCAACAGCCTTCCCTTATATTGGGACCTATTACATACCCCCTTTCTTTGCAACAAGGTTTCTCTCTCCTTTTTGATAGTGACCTTAGCACACCGAACACTGTTTTTAACACCCTGATTCATTCATCTGTTTTTTTTTGGGGACCATCAAGTTTTAAGAAAGAATTTAATTATCAAAAAGTTCTAAGTGAGCGGTTTGCCCTATTGTTATTCTCTATGCACGGGACTTATTTACTTGTTGTAGGAGTTTTTATAATTACATTCCTTTATTGAAACCTCAAAATAATTTTTCATTTTTTTGTCCTTTCATATATTTGATTTATCCTTTCATCAAATAATTTTTATGGAAAATAAATTGTCTTAATTATTCATCACTACTACAAAAAAATGACTTTTACTTCACTAAAAAACGTCCTTTTTTCAAAAGGGAAATAAAAAAGTTTTAGGACGCTGTAAGCTTTGCAATACGGCGTCCTAAATATTTTTAGGACACCAAAAGCCTTGCACTTTCTACGCCCCTAGATAGGCGTCCCTACAAAAAAGGACGTAGAAGGGGGTAAAAATAAGACGTAAAATAGCTTTTTTGTAGTAATGCATGGACATAGGAATCAAGAAGGGGGAAATTAAAAAAAATTGAAATAATGAAATTTGTCGTTCTTCAAATTTATCTCAATTATGATTTAATTGGTAAAGGTGAACATTTATTCTTTTAATTTTATACAAAATTCTATTATAGTCTTTTAATTTTATAAAGTATCATTTCACTCCTTTAGTATTGTTGGAATACATATGGTCCATCCTTGAAGGATTAGGGCTCAAGCCCAATGCAAATTGGACTGTTGCATGAATATAAAGAAGGGAAAATCCGTACCAGGGCCCTTTTAAACTCAGAAATCCCAGTTAAGGCCCTAAGACTCTGACATTTCCAGAAGAGGCCCTAGGGCCCTGATGGGGATTAAGTTCAAACAGCAAATGACTATTTTACCCATCAGTCACGAAGAAGGGTCTGGAGAGATCGAAGTGGAAATTGCAGGGGATTGGGCTCCCAGAACAAGGTCTTGACAAGCGAACGGTGACACATCGAACAGAGACGACATACAGGAGACGGGCGGAGCAGCGATCGACAATTGGCTGAATGTGATTCCTGATTATGCTGTAGCGGGCTAGATCATTGTGAGCAAGAACGGGAACTTTCTGTATTTTGAAGGAGAATCTTTCTTGAAGCTGGTATCTGCATGAGATTTTCCACTGGTGCTTTACGGAAAAAAGTTTTATCATGCTACTGACTAATATCTTTTCGTGTAAATGAAAATTCTCCGTCTTGTTCGTAGGTTTTTACTAGGTGTTTCATTGTAGAGATTATTCTTTGCATTTGAAAGGTAAGTTCTTCTGACTTTATTGTATAATCGTTAACTATACTCATGATTCATTTCTTTGAAGGTTATTAGGTGTAAATTATGTAGCATTCGGGGGTTTTGCATATTCACAAATTCACAATCACTACCTTTATTTTCTTTTCACTAGAAGAAAGTTGGATGTGGTTATTAACTTATTATTAACTTGTTCGCAGGTTTTTACTTGGTGTTTCATTGTAGAGATCCTGCTACAGGATTTGAAAGGTAAGCCCTTGTGACTTTATAGCACAATCGTTACCTATTCTCGTGCTTCATTATTTTGAAGTTAGGTGTAAATTAACTAGGTTTTGGGGGTTTGCATATTCACAATTATTACTTTCATCTTCTTTTCACTTGAAGAAAGTTGATTGTGGTTATTAACTTATTATTGTGGTAAAAAGTCAGAAGGGACCTAGGAAGGGTGAATATAAGCAGGAAAAGCTTGCAATTGTACCATCTAGGTGAGGCATGGGAGTACGTATGTTAAACGAAACCACAAAACTTTGTGATTGTCTTCAGAAGAATGTACTCTCTAATTTGTTTTGGGTGGTGAATACTATATAGACCTTTCTCAATGTGTACATTTGTATGTGTGAGTGTTGGTCATCAGCCATATTTATATAGCATCTTGGGGCATTATGTGGTTCAATATCTCATCTTTTGAAGGAGGGATGGAAGTTTAGAGAATCATTGAAAAGAGGGATAAATGTTGCCTTTTCAACAAAGAAAGAGTTGTCAGGATAGGAAGGACTTTAAAGCATACTCATAGAGCCTTGTGGTGGTCATTTTGATTCATATTAAATTTAGCGAGCATTTATGGCTATTGATAGTTTGATTTTCTCTATTTCTTTCTTATTTGAGAAGAGATTTTATGTTCATTGACTTAAGTTTTCATGTATGAATTAATGAAATTGGTTTGGTATTTTATCCCTTTTTTGTTTTATTCATTGTTTTAAGTTGGTGTCTACGGCAACTAGTACAACGAACATGAGAAAAGAATCATGGTTTGAAGAAAAAGGCTTGAATCTCTTGCATCAGCTGGAAGATATACTTGAAAATGATCCTTTAATGTAAGTTTAATGAATATAAGTTCAAATTGTCTGTATTCTTATCTAGGATTAGTCTATTTTCTGCTTCTCTTTGACGTTGCAAACTACTAGGGATAGTTGAGTTTCAATAATGGAAACATTGCAGACACAAGACATTTGAAGCTGTCTTTGTGAAATAGTGAAAAATTGAGACTTATTTTAGAAAGGTGTCTCTTCTGCTCTACCTAGACCTATTTGCCAAACATGGTTAGGCATTCCACAACAGTTCTATGCTTGCCATGAAATTTATATTGAGTAATTGATTAGGCATGGGTCATACGTAAAGGACACTAAGTTTTATCTGTGAATAGCAATACCTTTTTAAAAATTAAAATTTTTAACCAAGGGCCTAAGAACTCAACTGCTAACTTGCTTTGACAGAGGAAGCACATTTCATTAGGTAGCCAATCATCATCTTTGTTGGCTTGTAACTTTGAAGATGCATATTATTTCAGTCATAATTTTGGATAACAGTGTATCAAGCGCCTCTGTAGTAATGAAATAACTGTCTTCTTTTATTCTTTTAATCACCACGTATAAGCACTGCCACTCATGCCTGTATATAATGTCCATGTTAAATGAATCAGGTTGTTAACACCTCTGTAAATTTCTTGTTTTCAGGGACTCATGTGGTGTTCATGTCGTTTCGTGGTTGCAAATGTGGGATGCCACTGAGCAAGAGGATGGATACACGATGCCTTCCTACTCCATGGATGACATCCGGGAACTGAAGATTGGGATGTTGTGGTGGTTGGTCAGTCATCGAAACAACCGGCATCAATACAAAGTGTTGTCAATGATCGAGGACTCCCACAAGCGGAAGATGAGAAGTTAGGAAGCAATCGTTTAATTTAGTTAGGCTGACTTGGTTTTAAGTGTGTATACATCTCATCGGCTGTATGACAGATTTTATTACAGCAATTGTGGAGAACACTTGAGTTGATATTCATAACAAAGTTTAGTAACTTTTATGATGTATGTGACATGACATTTTAATATGAATGACAGACAATTGTTTCCTTTATCTCTGTCATTGTTAATTTGTGCGTGCAGATGCTACAAAATGGGATATAATAAGGTACCCATTTAACAATATGATCAGGAAAAACTAACAACATGATCAGCCCCCACTAACAACATGATCAACCCCCACTAACAACATGATCAACCCCCTTTAACAACAACATCAGCCCCCTTTGACAACCAAATCAGACCCCTTTAACATAAACATCAGACAAAAGAAGAACCATATCAGAAAAAATGCATAACTATATCAACATCAACTAACAACATCATGGACTGACAACATGATCAGCCCCCACTAACAACATCATCAGCACCCACTAACAACATCATCAGCCCCCACTGACAACATGATCAGACCCCACTAACAACATCATCAGCACCCACTAACAACATGATCAGCCCCCACTAACAACGTCATCAGCACCCACTGACAACGTCATCAGACCCTACTAACAACATCATCAGCATCCACTAACAACATCATCAGCCCCCACTAACAACGTCATCAGCACCCACTGACAACATCATCAGCCCCCACTAACAACATGATCAGCCCCCACTAACAACGTCATCAGCACCCACTGACAACATGATCAGCCCCCACTGACAACATGATCAGCCCCCACTAACAACATGATCAGCCCAAACTAACAACATGATCAGCCCCCTTTAATATCAACATCAGAAAAAAAGAACAACCATATCAGAAAAAATGCACAACTATATCAACCCCAATTAACAACCATATCAGAAAAAACTGATAACTACATCAGACCCCACTGACAACATGATCAGCCCCCACTGACAACATGATCAGCCCCCACTAACAACATCATCAGCACCCACTAACAACATCATCAGACCCCACTGACAACATCATCAGACCCCACTAACAACATGATCAGCCCCCACTAACAACGTGATCAACAACCATTAACAACAACATCAGCCCCCATTAACAACATGATCAGCCCTTTAACAACCAAATCATAGACCCTTAACATATATTTTTCAACGTCATTTACAATTGTCTTACAATATGAAAATGTGTACATAAATGAAGAAGTATCCAAGCTAAGTTTGCACTTCACGCAAATTTCAGTATTTTCTTCCCCAATTACAGACGCTATGAAAGTTAGCAACTCCTTGTATGTTGTTCCTTCCTTGATGTTTCTTGTTCTTACCATTCCCCAATAGACTCACTTTCTTGTCCTCCCCCATATACAATGTTACCTCCCACATGGATGAAACATAATAGGTTCTTCCCGGAAGTTCTAGCCATCGTTAATTATGATCTGCAACATAAAGTTCGTATTAACAACTTGATCAGCCATAATAACAACTAAAACTGTAGGTATTAACAACAATATCATTTCAACGTTTTCAAATTCATTCATTCCCCGTAACAAACAGACCTCCCTTTGTTTCCATGCCCAAAAAAAGAGCAACCTACAGCGTTTTAACATTCAGCTCGTATTAACAACTATATCAGTCATTTTAACAACTATATCAGTCATATTAACAACTAAAACAGTGTGTATTAACAACTATCACATTTCAGCATTTTTTAACCAAATGTAGCTTCATCCCATTAACTCATTACACATTTCCCTCTGTTTTCATGCCAAAAAACATAGCAACATATTTTTCCACCCCACCCACCAATGATTAAAGAGAAACTAGAATGGTGATAATGATATCTTGAGCAAAATCTTAGTATTTTTTGCCTACTTCCTATCTCATAATAACATAAATTTGCCCAAGCTCAAAGCTTTCACCCACCCAACCTTCTAACTGAAAAAAACCTTCAGAACAGCAAATTTAAATCCCCTGAGTTCAGCAAGCAGTGGATGATTGGGAATATACACGTTCTATCCCTCGCTGAGTTGAGCAAATATAAAGGTTCAGGATTGTGACTTGCGTTCTCTCCCTCGCGTTCTGGTCGTCGGTGCCATTCCTCTCTTCTTCTTCTTCGTGTGGCGCCAAAACCAAATCTAATCGTGTTTACTTTTTGGGAAACTTCTGCTTTTGCTTTTTTTAATAATGTGATGTTGAGTTAATTAAAGGGGGTAAAATGGTCATTTGTTGTTTGAACTTAATCCCCATCAGGGCCCTAGGGCATCTTCTGGAAATGTCAGAGTCTTAGGGCCTTAACTGGGATTTCTGAGTTTAAAAGGGCCCTGGTACGGATTTTCCCTATAAAGAAATGTGGATCAAAGAGCGAGTTTTGCCTTTACACTCCTCCGGTCCTTAATATAAGACACTTTCTTTAATTCTCTCATTCCCTCCCATCCTTGATTATTATTGAGAGTATCAATAGGGGTAAATTAGGAAAAGATTTACAAAAAGGAAAATTTTGTCTTATATTTAAGACTAAGATCAACTTCCAAAATATGTCTTATATTAAGGATAGGAGGAGTAGTATAATAGTTATGTTTGTTCCCATGTAACTGTTTGCATAAAATTTACATCTATTTCCATGTGACTACATGTACACTATATATAGTGTAACGCCCGTCCTAAATGCGTCTTTATTTATCAGAGTTATAGCGCACATGTATCGAAATAATTTGGACGACTTAATTGAGGAATAAAAACTTTCATAAAATAACTTAGTTTTGAAAATATGAGGATAAACTTTTCGCGATTCGAATCTATCCCATAGTGGGAATTTAATACAATAATCCAAAAATAGAAAAATGATAAACAATACAATACAGTCTATCTATTCATATGTTTTTCCAAAAAGTTCTATCTGCTATAACCCTTACAGCTGCATCTTCCCTCTTGATCCCGATCCACTTCCTGTTTCTTTCAGGCAGTCTGGAGTTCAAATGAATGAACCCCAGGGGGTAACAGTTAATCTCATATGTAGGTATGAAATGTAAATGACAGTATAACACATGTATAAGCATAGAATAATTTACAGTAAACAAGTCGCACTAAAACCGTAGTTATCGGCTAAGGACCGCAACCCTATTTTAGGACACGCAACCCTATGAGACACGCAACCTCAATCCATAGCTAGGATACACACATGCAAAATTATCTAGCAACAATGATCAGTCATACATGCAATACATACATACAAGGTAATAAGATAACAGTTACCCACCTCAAACTTGAATCCTTAATTCGGTCGAAGGTGCTGGGATTAGTAGAGGTGTCAAGATATGCCTATAAACGTTTATCATTGTCATTAGTCACTTCTTGCGTCGCAAAGTAACCAACTACATGAGTTATTTTTAGAGGATTAAAAAGTGGATTATGTTGGGATCCGTACACGCAGCGGAAGGATTTCATCCATTAAAAAAAACTTATGAATCCCAAAAGGGATCTATCAACGGCGTTTAAATCGGGTTAGTTAAGGGAAAAACCGTACCTATTCGAACTGGTATGCGTACCTTGAGAACTCGTGGGCTAACACCATCTTGCTCGATCAATCTCTAGGAGCCGACTCTACGAATCCACTCCCTCTACCGATATCCACACCGAACAGTTCTCCAACATGTACGGCATTGTGCTAGCGCCTTCTTACTTTGTGTTTCATGTTTTTCTCTCTAGGATTTATTTTGCGGCTTATTCGTTCACCCTCTTAATACGACTAGATCAATATCATTTTATAGAGTTTCTAAAACCCTAATTGGGCCATATTAAAATATTCAAGATTAATCTAAATTAATCTTGAAATTCGAATTTGGAAATTAATTAAATCTATCCAACAAATCTAATCTAATCTAATCAATTAATTCAATTAAAAGGCTGCCTAAAATCTGAGATATGATATCTGTCTATTTAATTAAATCTGAGATACTATATCTCAATTTAAATTAAATCAGATATATGATATCTTTATTCGAAAATTAAATATGAGATATGATATCTGTCTATTTAATTAAATCTGAGATACTATATCTCAATTTAAATTAAATCAGATATATGGTATCTCTATTTATTTTAGCTATTTAATTTATCAAATAAATTAAATACTATATAATAATATTATTATCTATATAAATAATATTATTATCATTTTTGAATTTAATATATATATATATATATACATATCCTAGATTAAATGTTTTATTTATTAAATCTTAGACATATCTGAGATTCAATGAATCTGGACACTATTGCTCGTGTTGGGCTATTCTTGTGTGCGACCCTGTAGGCCCACATGAGATTGGCAGCGGGCCAATACTATACCATCCCATAAATCGCAAGCGGCCTCTAGCAAGACATTGCGACTACCCAATTCATATGGGAATCAATGATACGATACAACCTATCGTATAACCATGCCACGTCCCTTTTGTCACGCGATAATTTGGTCAAGTATGATGCATGGATAATGTCAACTTCCAGTTCTTGACCATTACTTTCTCGATTCTTGTGTAGTCTAATAACTGAAATGGAAACTCTTTTCCATCGTAGTAAGGCCATACATTTCTCAGACTCACTTATCGAGGGGGCCCAGTATTATCTCTCTACAAATGTGAGGGACAAATTTCATCTTGACCATTCACATTCCTCTGCATGAAAATCACTGATCCCAATCAAAGCCTTTATCATCACCCGGTCAAAGGTGACTTTTGACTAGATCAAAGATCAACGACTCTCATGTAGGAATCCATGATGATCTCAGGTCAAAGGGCGTTGTGACGCGGTTATACATGAGATAAGCTTATGACTAAATCCATGCAACTTTCTCATAGTAGGTCGATCCAACATCTTGTACTCTTACAAGTCCCTATGACTTTGATTCGTATCTCCATACTCATCAAAGTCATACCGGTCTTATTTCATCTTTGCTCCCGCATAGATGACCGACCAGGGACAATTAGGACAATCTATATGATATGTCCAAGGATACAGTTATCTTAACAAACATGCAAATAATATGATAACAAAAAGAGAAATACTTTAAATATTAATAACGTTTAAAGTACAATGACTTGGCTCTAGGGCATAATTTCCAACAGATTAACCCCTAAAAATAACAATACCCCTTTTAATTTATTACTTATTTCCTTCCTAATAATAATATTTGTGTATTATGATTTTTCTCCGAGTTGAAGAGGTTATGGGTTAGGGGTTGAGGGCTTCTAGGTTGAGGGGTACTGGGATGGGGTGCTAGGATCTGGGATGGGGTTGCTAGGATAAGGTGCTAAAATCCGGGATAGGGTTGCTGGGATAGCTTGCTGAAATCTGGGATAAAGTGCTGAAATCTGAGATAAGGTTTCTAGGATAGGGTGTTGAAATCAAGGATAGAGTTGCTGGGATAGGGTGTTGAGATCCGGGATAAGTGGTGAGTTGTCCGAGATCCGAGATAGGTGGTGAGTTGTCCAGGATCCGAGTTGAGGGTTGAGTGATTGAGGGTTGAGGGTGAGTTGTCCGGGATCTGGGATGTTGGGATGGGGTTCTAGAATCCGAGATAGGGTTCTGGAATTCGAGATCCGGGATGAGTGGTCCAAAATCCGGGTTAAGGGGTGAGTGGTTGAGGGTGGAGGGGTGAGGTGTCCGAGATTTGAGATCTGGGATCTGAGTTAAGGGGTGAGTGGTTGAGGGTTGAGGGTGGAGGGGTAAGGTGTTCGGGATCCGGGATGAGTGGTCCAAGATCCGGGTTGAGGGGTGAGTGGTTGAGGGTTGAGGGTGGAGGGGCAAGGTGTCCAGGATCTGGGATGAGTGGTATGGGATCTAGGTTGATACCAAGTTGTCCCTACACTTAAGCACATTAAGCTCCATATATATATACTTCAACATACAGTCCAGAAAAAGTTCTAGATTAATAGGTAAATTTCAAAAAATCGTATCTCACTAGATACAACTCCGAATACGGCGTGTGACCTATCAAATTAAACCTTGTTATGTCCACTTTATTTCTGGAAAATTTCATGACAAAATTCGATCATTTACTATTTCAAAACTTAACACGAAAATCACAGAATTTGTTACGGAATTTTGGCATTTTTCCGTAGCAAAAATCGATTTTTTTTTAGTGAATTAAGGCCAAATTTTCCATAAATAATTTCATCATAATAATTCTATATCCTTTAAATATTATTTCATCATTTTCCCCTTTTTGTCCCTCAGCCGAAGTTATGGCCCTATTTGAGAATGCCACTCCTCATGAACTGGGCTTAGACGTCCGCCTAATTTAGTCTTATTCTCAAATTTCAGTGTCCAAAATTCAGGATGTTACATATAGAATGTGGGATTGAGAGAGTAAATGTAATATCCTAAAATTTGCACTGAAAAATTCCATGTATGATGCGTTTACATGTTGGGAAAAGAAATAGTGAATTTTGACTAAAAGGTCAATTTTACCCAAAATACCCGATTTTGCCGAAATCGAAAATTTTGAGACATATGTCGGCACCAATAGATATGAGGAATCAATACTTCTTTGTTCCATTATGGAGCATTAAATTGGACCAAAAATAGATGAAAAAAAGTTGTTTGAGTTCCATTCGAAATTTAGAGAAAATTGAAGGAATGTTAAAATTGCACCTTTTACGAATATGTGCCGTATGTTTCATAATTATTTAAAATTTATGGATACTTGAGTATGGGTTATTGACCAATAAGATGGGTCAATATTTTCCTAAAAATGGCCCAAGAATTTTGGACAATTGTATTACAAAAGAAAAAGTTGAAATTCAATTAAATTTATAACAATGGAACAATCGTAATATCACGGAAGATGAAGGGCAATTTGGTATGCCCTTATAAACCGACTTCTGGACCCTAATTAAACATCAATTTCTTTTAATTTATCCATTCAATTCGTCATCTAGCTTCAGCTCCAAGGACCAGCACGCAACCGAAAAATACAAGGGAGGAAGAAGAGTGAAATTTTTACGAAATCAAGGTACTTTTTGTAATCTATAATCCTTTCCTTCTCCTACTCCTTAATCATGAAAATCTCTATGGTTCAGTGGTGTTAGGTTCTGGCCAAAATTTGGAGAAGGCAAGGGAAGAGAGAAATCTTGCGAAGTTTACCGATTAACGATTAAGGTAAGCAATTCTAAGTCTACTGGTGGTATATAAAATATGGTTAGGAATCAAGATTAGGGTGTTTCTGTAGTGAAATTGACAAATTGATTGTTGACCATATTGAACCCTGATTTCAGCCAATACATGGAAGACTAGAGGAGTTTTATTTTGGGAAATTTTATGATTCCAATGTGTTTAAAACGTAAAATTGTGTAGGGTAGAGATTGAGTAGGGATTTTGAAAGCTTCGGGATTGGATTATACCGAAACTTGCAATCTGTTTGGAAAATCCTGTACAAACAGCGAAATTGTGGCACGTTTTTGGGGTAGTAAATGATGTTCCATTGCCATGAGATTTTACAGTATTAAATTTGACATAAAAAGCTTTAATTTGATAGGTAATTGGTCGAATTTTGATTTGTGTACACCGAGTTATGAATTTTTGAAAAATGGCCTGCAATTTTGGAATAAATTTGGACAACAGTACTGTTTTGTTAAGATGAGATTTATGTACATGTGTAAATATGTTGGAACCATTTTTCCTTGAAAATAGACTTAATAAGGAGTCCATAGGCTTTGGAATCACCCCATTTTGATATTTGTGCTATGAGATATGATTTTTCAAAGTTAAAGCACAAATTCTAAAAATAAGGGCAAATGTGCGAAAATGAAGGGAACAATGAAATTATGGACATAACTTAAGTATAGTAATCTCATGTTTAGTTATAATATATTAGATGGCATTTGAAATGTCAAGATCTAGGAGTAGTATTGACCATTGTCCATAACTTGTTCTTATAGGAACCCGTAATTTCCGGAACACGCGAGGTTCACAAAATTTTCTTGGATAAAGCAAAAAGGTAGTAACTCTAATCTCACGTACTCTGTATAGATGTGTATGTTTGTTGAATTATGTTGAGAATGTCTCGTCCCATGAGGGACTAGTACCACTCGCGGCTCGATTGAGCGGAAGGGTTGACCATGGAGTACCTTCCCAGTGGTTAGAACTAGGCGTAGGGCCTAATGGACTGAGGTTCTTAGATGACTATCCTAGTTGCATTCAAGCGACTTAGGGAACTTCCGATTGAGAACGCTGGTGGATTCTGGATAGGACTCTCGGTAGTTCCCAGTCGAATATTCCTAGTTAGGTGTCCCGATTGAGAACTCCAATGTACGGGAGGACTCTCGATACATACTAATTCATTATATCTAGCGCTAGGGTTTGTGTGGTGTGTATTTATGAATTGCATCATCTGAACATTTTATGTTGTGTGGACTATTTACTTTGATTAACCTTTATATGGTATTTATACTTTGTTTGTGAGATTAACGTGTTACTCTGGGGTTCAAATCGAATCCAAGATGTCCCTAAGGGGATAGGTTTCAGACACGGATAAAGCAGCAGGAATATCTCTAAAGGAAAGGCTACAATTACGGAGTAGTGATAGCTGCTGCCTAGATACTAGATGTAGTTGTAGAGCTTATAGAAGTTTTGTTTCAACTTGTTTTGGGTTGTAATGTATATAATGACACTGATGATATTTTGGATCACTGTATTAGGAACTCTGTAAATTATTCCTGTACAATTCCAAGATTGTATACTATTATCAGTTTACTATTCTATACCTGTGTTGCTCACTATATATCGCTGTTTTACTCTGATAAATGTCGTAATTATAAGGGGTATGACAGTAAATAATATGAATAATAACATACAATCCTCTCTAAAATGGTTCCATCATATGAATGTTCTCTTCTCTTCCTCTCTTTAATATATTTGTTGTGTAATGTAATTAGAGTCCACATTGATGCTTTGGTTTCATGTGGGTTTTTTAGCGAGTCGTCAGATTCTAAGTACACCCAAAATTCTTACATGCATCACATTGTTAACAAACAAACAAAAACTGACCTTAAAATTTTAAGTAATGACCAAATATTTTTAAATGGTAGGAGATAAAGTTTAACTTTTATAATAACAATGATTGGCGCAAACAATTATCATATGAAACTAATGATTTTAGAACTAAGAGACTGAAAAGATATTTTTTAAAATACCACAGGCCGTTATGTTTTGGGAGCAAAAATACCACAGGCCGTTAGTTGACCAGACGTTGACCGTTTAACTTGGATGGAAGTGAACAGTAACGCGGGTGAAATTACACGTTTGCCCTAATTTTTAGGTGAAATTACCCTTTTGCCCTTAGTTTTTTTTTTTAAAAAAAAACTAAAATACCCCCCTCGCCGGTGGGCCCCACCAACGGCCACCACACCACCGCCGCCACTGGTGGCCAGACCGGCCACCTCACCGCCGGTCGCCGGCGGTGGGGCCCACCAGCGGGGGTATTTTAGTTTTTTTTAAACTAAGGACAAAAGCGTAATTTCACCTAAAAATAAGGGCAAAAGTGTAATTTCACCCGCGTTACTGTTCACTTCCATCCAAGTTGACAGTCAACATCTGGTCAACTAACGGCCCGTGGTATTTTTGCTCACAAAACGTAACCACGTGTGTACTTTTGCTCCAGAAAAAAGCTCGTGGTGCTGGGCGCTCCTGGGGGTAAAACAGATGTGTAAAATTGCTCCTTTACCCTTAAAATAATATGCTAATAAACATATTTATTTTAATTTTGAATTATAAAAATAAATATAATCATGTTTTATCCGTGTTTAGTTGCATAGTTACTATTTAAATTTGTTGAGTGTCAGCATTTTTTTGTTAAATGATACTATTGGTGTTAAGATTAATAAACTAAAAATGCATTTTATATATTTAAAAAACAAAACTGAAATTTGATGGAATTTTAAAGTACCAAATGTATACTAAAGTTAAAAAATTAAATGTATACTTTTGCTAATTTAATTCAATAATACTTAAGGACGAATCTTTGCACATATGTTTTTAGTAGGTCCAGGATATTTACTGCCGATAGCGGTGACTAACCCCACGCACCATAGATTTCTCAAAGGGGCTTTAGTACTCCCACAAGACCTTCTCCATATACACCACCATTGAACAAACCCCTGAATACATGCTTAAAAACCCAATTAAGTTTCAACTGTGTTAAGTCTTGTGGTTGATCCTTTGAACATATTACCATGGAAGAAGCAAACAAATAACTGTGAGTAGGCCTTGTGTTAGTTCTGGGTAGTCCAAGGTAAGCACATATGTTACTATTTTTTTTCTAAGTACAACTATCCTCCTATTATATCAGAATCAATATTGTTTAAGGTATTGTTGGGTACTAAATGTGGGGCACATCTCCCAGCAGGAATTCAAACTTTGATTTTTCATATTGTAAGAAACTAGCTCATTTCACTAAATTCGACCCCATTGGTACACATTGTTATTAATTATTAGTAGGGTTATTATTATGAGATTCAGTTTTATTGATTCTTAAACCTTGTTGGTGTTGGGATCTGTACACACAGCGAAAGGATTTTATCCATTAAAATTTTCACGAATCCCAAAGAGGATCTATCAACGGTGTTTAAATCAAGGTTCGTTAGAAACTGTACCTATACGAACTTGTATGCGTCCTTTGCAAACACATGGGCTAACACCTTTTTGCTCGATCAATCTTTAGGAGCCGACTCTACGAATCCACTCTCACTATTGGTATCCACACTGAACAGCTCTCCAACACGTACGGCAGCGTGCTAGGGCCTTCTTACTTTGCGTCTCACGTCTTTTTCTCTCTAGGATTTCTTTCGCGGCTTGTTGGTTCATTATTTTAATATGACTAGATCAATATCTTTTATAGAGTTTCTAAAACCCTAATTGGGCCGTATTAAAATATTTAAGATTAATCTAAATTAATCTTGAAATTCGAATTTCGATATTAATTAAATCTGTCCAATAGATCTAATCTAATCTATTCAATTAATCCAAATTAAAAGTCTGGCTAAAATCTGAGATATGATATCTGTCTATTTAATTAAATCTGATATACTATATCTCAATTTAAATTAAATCAGATATATGATATATCTATTCGAAAATTAAATATGAGATATGATATCTATCTATTTAATTAAATGTGAGATACTATATCTCAATTCAAATTAAATCAAATATATGATATCTCTATTCATTTTAGTTATTTAATTTATCAAATAAATTAAATACTATATAATAATATTATTATCTATAAATAATAATATCGTCATTTTCAAATTTTATATATATATATATATATATATATATATATATATATATATATATATATATATATATATATATATATATATATCCATCCTAGATTAAATGTTGTATTCATTAAATCTTAGACATATCTAAGATTCAATGAATCTGAACACTGTTGCTCGTGTTGGGCTATTCTTGTGTGCGACCTTGTAGGCCCACATGAGATTGGCAGCGGCCAATATTGTACCAGCCCCCAAGTCGCAAGCAGCCTCTAGCAAGACATTGTGACTACCCAATTCATATGGGGATTGATGATACGAACGTTCAAGCATGGCTGAACATGATCAGCTTTTGAGCATGATCTCCGTCTAAGCATGATCGTAATCTGTTCGTCTGAGCATGATCAGCTTTTGAGCATGATCTCCGTCTAAGCATGATCGACCTTCCGAACGTTTCAAAAGGTGACCATCGCGCAAACGTGAATGCTTCCGATCTGAACGTTTAAGATCCATACGAAACGGCCGTGTAACCCTAACGTGAATTATCGTTTTAAACGCATAACAAAAATGGTTCTAGCATATATATCGATTTCAATACATACGCAGATTCAGTTTATTGCATATATATAACATATATTCACATATAGAAAACCCAATCTAAACGCATAGTTGACCTAGCTTTGATGCCAATGTTGGGATCCGTACACGCAGCGAAAGGATTTCATCCATTAAAATTTTTACGAATCCCATAGAGGATCTATCAACAGCGTTTAAATCAAGGTTCGTTAGCAACCGTACCTATACGAACATGTATGCGTCCTTTGCAAACACGTGGGCTAACACCTTCTTACTCGATCAATCTTTAGGAGCCGACTCTACGAATCCACTCCCTCTACCGGTATCCACACCGAACAACACTCCAACACGTACGGCAGCGTGCTAGCGCCTTCTTATAGTGAGTTGTGACGCGGTTATACATGAGAAAAGCTAATGACTCAATCCATACAGTTTTCTCATAGTGGGTCGGTCAAACACTTTGTACTCTTACAAGTGCCTTTGACTTTGATTCGTATCTCCATGCTCATCAAAGTCATACTGGTCTTACTTCATCTTCGCTCCCGCGTAGATGACTAAACAGGGACATTTAGGATAATCTATAAGATACATCCAAGGATACAATTATCACTATAAACATGCAAATGATATGATAACAAAACGGAGAAATACTTTAAATAACATAAACGTTTAAAGTACAATGACTTACCCCTAAGGCATAATTTCCAACAGATGGCGCTTAGCGCTGGTGCTCAGGTGGGGTTGTAAGATTCTTGAACCTTAACCGAGTGTTCCATTCCAACCTCTACGTCCTTGATTGACTTGCCTCTTAATCAAGGTTATTAAAACTAGGCCAGTCACCGAACCGATCAGGGTACTAGGTCAAGGGATAGATTGGAGCTAACCCAAGGTCAAACCGGTCAAAAAAAGAAGAAGAAGATTTCAGGGCCATTAACACAAAATTACAAAGAAAAAAAAAAATCAATTTTAAAAAGCGGGGAAAAGGTAAACCGGGTTAATGCATGGTTCGCCATTTTCCAATCAAAACCGGCCAGTCCAATCTGTGTTTAATAACTCTGTTCTTAATATCGTTGTTGCTTTCATT
Organism: Acacia pycnantha; assembly: GCA_025563575.1. Classification (NCBI taxonomy): domain Eukaryota; kingdom Viridiplantae; phylum Streptophyta; class Magnoliopsida; order Fabales; family Fabaceae; genus Acacia; species Acacia pycnantha. Next base: position 722,547 of record JAMWYP010000001.1, read on the forward strand.
TCTCAATTACTTTCATCATTCCATTTTAGAAAAACAATATTTAAAATTTAGTCTATCACATAATGTTTTAATTAAATCCATGTCACTTAATTGGTCCAAAAAACAAAATCCACGTCATCACTTGAAACTTTCATTATTGTCCTTTATAATAATCCTACGACTGGTTCAAAGTCTTTACCCTTTTAAGTGTTTTAAGTTTTATGTTGTGTTTAATGAAATTTGGCTTTTTGTTAAAAAAAAAAAAAGTGTTTTAAGTTTTATCACCTTTTTTGTCAGATTTATCGCTACTTTTAACCCAAGGTTAAGGTTTATCCAAAGGCGTTTCCATTGTTTTAAAGAAAAAATCACGTCACGGTTAAGGTTTATCTAAAGTGCTTAATTAAATATCTTTTACTGGATAAATTAGAAGTATACAAATGTATATTTAATAGTACATTGTTTATTTGATCATCTATCCCAAACATTTTTCTCCCCAAGCTGAAAAAATTCATGCCAGAAACTGAAATAAGTGACTTCTATTATAAATCACTTTTTTTTTTTTTTAAAATAAACCTATCTGAGACTACCGCTATCTCAAATGATCCATTTTTTTCCACTGTTCGTTGGGCTTTTATATCCCTTGTAATGGACCAAAAGCCTAATTTAAACTTTTTTTTTTTAATGTGTGTGTGTGTGTGAAATAGAATTATGGAAATTAAATCAAGACCAAAAGTTTAAAGCCGCACTTGCTTCTATAAGGAATTGAGTAGTGTGTGTGTGTGTAAAATAGAATTATGGAAATTAAATCAAGACCAAAAGTTTAAAGCCGCACTTGCTTCTATAAGGAATTGAGTAGTCTGAAATGTTTCGTAATTATCTCGAGCCTGCCTTTGAAGACAGGAAAAATCATTTTTACACATCCAAGCTTTTTCTGTGGCGGAGGGTCATGCAACTCTCTGTCTTCTGCTGTGTGTTAGGGTTTGTATTGGTAATATTAATTAGGCTTAGAATTTGGTTTATATTATTTGGACTTTAGACTTTTATTTAGTTGGTTTTTATTTTAAACTATTGTGTTGTCATTTAGTTTATATTAATCTAAGATATTTTTGTTAAAAAAAGAACTACTTTAGTATTGGGAAGTCGGGTGATCTGAGACCCGCTTCAAATTTGTAATTATTTCACCAAGAAATCAATAATTAAAGAATCAGATGGTACCACTGTACTACTAATTAGCAGCTCAATTTAAATTGGAAAATCATTTTTTTATAGTGAGCCAGATTGGACCAAAATTGAGCCAGAACTCAAAGTTAGGTTGAGAATCAGTTTTTTTTAAAAAGAAATAGTTCTAGACAGTTAGACTTTGTTTAAAAAGACTGAAAAGACTTAAAAATTTATAAAAATAAAAAGGATTAAGATGTAAATTTGTTCTGAAAATTTTTTGCTCAAGAACAATCTTATTCCGGAAGTTTTCTTGGTTCTTAAATGTTGCCCTAGAAACGTGGAAAAGGAGCAACGTTCCTCACGATCAATGTTAATTTTTTAACAGTTAATGTTATTGTTTTAACAATATGATAGCATTGCTACATGAATAAACTTTTGGGGTAATATTGAAAGAATTTTTTTATTATCACATTGTTCTTCCACGAAAACTTTCAAAAACAACTTTGCACCTTAACCAAAATAAAAAGGATTGACCCTCTCTAAAATCATATCTATATGTAAAGCATTTATAACCACATAATGTTATTTAATCAAAAACTCGGCGTATCGTTATGTTATTGTTTTGACAATTAAACTTCCATGATATTTTGTGATAACACCTGCACATTGTGTTCTTTATATAAAGTTCAAACTCTAAGCTCACTTTATGAAGCCTTAAGGGTACCTAATGTCACTTGAGCTTTTGTGCGTGTGTGTGGTTTTTTTTCGAAAGATTAATCTTTTAGTTTTTATAATTTTGATTCACGGTACAACTCAATCTTTATAGTTTTGACTCAGTTATAACTCAGTCCATAAACTTTGACTCAGTACTGAAACTTAGTCCCTATAGTTTTCACCATTTTATAATATAGTATCACACCTTTATTCTAGAACATAAAGACTAAATTACATGGTTAGAGTATTGGCAAACAAACAAATTATACGATTAAAACTATAAAGACCGAGTTGCAATAAGTCAAAGTTCAGAGACTGAATTACAACTAAGTTAAAACAATAGGGACTAAGTTACATGGAGTCAAAGTATAGAGACTGAATTGCATCGAGTTAAAGTCACTACTACAAAAACACTAAAAAACGACCTAAATAAGACCCAATTAACGTCCTTATTCAGAGGGACGTCTCGGGCAGGGAAGTTGTTTTTTACATATTTTGGCGTCCTGAAAATAAATCAGGACGCCTCATATGAAGAGTCCTGAAAGTAAATCAGGACGCCTTATTTGATTTTTTTTTTTTTTTTTAAAAATGTCATAAGAGGCGTCCTTAGTATCTTTTAGGACTCCTTAAATAACTCTTTGGCGTCCTGAATCTAATTTCAGGACGCCTTATTTTAGTTTTTTTTAAATGACCTCAATATGAACACTATTCCAAAATTGCACATAAACGGAAAACAATATTCACAAGCCACAGTAGTGCTCAAATAATTCCCAACAAATCAGCAACTAGCTATATAAACTAACTATATATAGTGCACTATAAAAACTAACATTTGAAATTATGAACATCAACAACAATTATGTCAATTGAGCATTATTGAAATACATACATGAGCATTTAAAACTAAAATTCAATTGAACTAGCTAGCAAGTGCACTACCAACAACATTGTCAAATTCACATACATTTGAACTAGTGCACTACCAACAACAATGTCAAATTCACATATATACCTATACGCATTGCAGAAGATGTCTAGCCATAACGTCTCGAATCGTATCGACTTCTTCATCCGATAACGGAGCAACACTACCGTCAAAAAACTGTAAATTGAAAAACAAACTTGTTATCAACCACTGAAGTACTTCACTAGTAAATGATATAATTAACAACTCATCAAGTGTGCAATCACATTGTAATCATAATTTGAGAATCATGGAGCGATCACGTACATTTTGAAAACCTGTAAGACGTCCGGTGGAAATGATGGCATGCATGTGGTGGATAACGTAGTATCCGCACTCGGTCTTCCCCGGTTGTTGAGGGCACTATAAATCAAAAGCAACTTGTTAAAACGAATAAAATTTTAGGGTTTAGGAAAGAACTTGAATTTAAACTACTTACCTTCGGATAATACCACCTCGGTCCACCCTGGTCTTTTGCTCCAGAAAGCTGTCTATACGTCTTCAGACCTCTATAATTAAAATGGAAATTAACAGACATGAAGACAATTCATTTAAACAAAGAATCGATGATTTAGACAAAAATTTACTTACTCGGCAAACATGGTTTTGATGTCTTCGTCCGCTTGCCACCTAAGGAATCCACCCAGTAACATGCGTTCTTGGCGGGACAGACAACAACCAGGGTTCAATGACCACTACAAAATATACATATTAATATTAAATTAAGATAAGAAAGCTATTTATTCTAAAAAATGTAATATAGACAACTAAAATACGTACCCTTCAATTATTGGAGCTAGATAACAAGGCAATTATCCGTCGCCCATTGTTAATCCGACATAAATCGACCTTCTGGCTAACTTATTCCTCTCACTCGTGGTGTTTGCAGGACATAAGAAGCCATACGAATCCGTTCGGTTATTCTCGACGCATATGTCGTGGCAGACGCTATGATCAAAATAAAATGATAACTATTGTTAAATATATACAACAACAAAAAAAACATTGCAATAATTAACAAGCGGAAAAAAACTTACAGGATTGCAACTTGAAGAACCTCTATATCCAAACACTCCAGATTCATAAACTCCCTCAAATCTTTATTGTCAATGACAATGGGATATGTCTTCTCTGCACCGACAATGCCCGTACGCATCTGCAAGGATATCTGGGGGATGTCCCTGTACAACTGTCGCAGCTGTGCTAAGTACGGAAATCTGGGGGCAGCTTCTTCATCCTATAAAAACATACAAAACATTTTATGTGAGTGTGTTAGCAATGAAAATCAATCGGGAATCATCACTCAGTAATGTGTGTCCTACCAATGGAGGTGTCATCACCATCTCAATAAGATGAGACGGCCATAGGATGAACGATCCTATTGCGACCTCTAAATCAGGAACCTCCTCATCATCGATCGGTATGGCTGTCCTTTCTTCCCCTGCTCGCACACTTGTCACAGTCACCCGACGTTGGTCTTGTGGAATTGGGTTGTTATGGTGGATGGTTTTCTCTAAGTAAACAAGACCATCCGCAACAATACACCGGTGTGGGACATCCAAATGTAGTGTGCAAGGACGTCCTCCTTGTGGAGTGTGAGAAGGCTCGCCAATATCAACTTGTGGACACTCGCCACTGATATCAACTTCTTGAGGAGGGTGACCACCGATATCAAATTCTGGAGGCCGAAAACTATCGTGGCTGCTGGGGAAGACTAGCACTTACTGGGTTGGCTGTCTCGTACTTTCCTTCTCATGTATCATGGACCTCATCTCACCCCGTACTTGTGCCAAAATCTCATCTACGAGGTTCGCCCGAATTTTTGCTACGAGCTGGGGACTAGGGTTCTCCTCGTCATGTGAACAACGTGAACGCCGTCCAAAAAATTTCGCGACACTAACTCCCCGTCGCTCCCCTCGACAAGCATCAAGATAATCTGGCTTCCCAATCGCCGTGGACAAAATGTCCATCCGTGTAGCTGGCGTGAATGAACCCTGGGAGCTCTGCTGCTCAAGTGAATCCTGCATCAAAAGATTATTCAGAAACAATGTCTAAACTTGCGTAATGTGAAACAACTAAGGCTAGTAAATACGCCTAATTTAACAACTTACAATCTTTGTGTCGACCTCAGCTACATCTGCATTGATGTATTTGTCACCCTTCATCCTGGCAGCTTTTCATTTTTGTGACGAGGAGGACGGGCAGGGGGCTGGACAATAATGGACGGATCGGCCTGGGAAGCTTCCTTCGTTCGCGCCAACTCTGCTTCCATCATCTTCCGTTCCAGTTTTTTATATCCACCTCTGGACATGCAATGTGGATACTTATTTCTCGCCTGCCTCTCTCTATTTGCTTGAGCTTTTTCCTATGACACGAAAACAAATAAAAATTAGCTTACGATGTCAAGTACATCCAACTAAAAGATAATATACGAAAGAAATATTACAAGAAATTCAGGATTTTGGCCCTCGAATGTACTTTTTTGTCAGCTTGTTCTTAAAGTCCTTCCATCGTAGACGAACTTCGCCCATCCAATGCTTGTTCATCGCCTTATTGTTGGGGACATCGAACGTTTGCTGCAAGGTAAAAGAGAAGATCAATAAATAACATATAAAGTAATAAGACTAAATCAACAAATGCATTATGTTGAAAGTGATATACCAAAATTTGTGCCCAGATCAAGTCCTTCTCTTTTTGAGGAACCAATCTCCAATGAGGGTAGACAATGTGAACTTTGCTTCGAGCCAGATAGCCTAAATAGCTAATGAAATTGTCCTCCTCTTGACCAATTGGATTCATATTGGAATCAAACTCCACATGCAGCCGCTTCTTTTGATTTTCACGGCGTGCAATTAGCACACCCATATGCGTGCTACCTCTACCCTTTCTTTTAACGGTTTGATCAACCCTATCACCCGATGACTCCTCTGAACTCGACATATTTATGTTCATCAAGGACAAATCAATGCTAGATAGGTTATTAAGTAATAAACAAGCAAATAATATAAAGTTGTCAACAACACTTCATCTTTACAATGGAATTCAATTGCCAACCAATTAAGCCAAATTAATCGTTCCGGTAAAATTAAAATTAAACTATATACACTAATAAAAGTTAGTCTAGTTGGTAAATAGATTTTTTCATAAATATAACATTGTGAGTTCAAATCCCTACATTCAAAGTGAGGACATTATATATATTGTTAGGGGATATTGATAAAACTTCAGTACCAAGCTCACCTAAACTTGTTTTACTAAAGAAAAACTGAACGACATACTAACTATTTAAACCCACATTTCAAATCCCTACATTCAAAGAGACAAAGATTCGATGTGGAAGACAAAATTTGTACGAGGGAACAAATTATTTTGTGGAGGCAGTGTTCATTCGTTGGGTACTAATTAATTAATGCATGAGATGACATATCAATTAAGGAAACTAAGACAAAACATCACCAAGCAACTAGCAAGAAGCTCATTACAGATTAAATAGGTTTTGGAATCAAAGAACTTGAGAAACGAACAAGCTTACTTGGTTTCGCGGGTTTCGATCAGGAAGGAGGCGGAGTGAGTGAGAGAGAGGCAGGAATCCTAATCAGAAGCAAAAATCTAGTCCATAAGCAAGAAGCATTAATGATTAAAATGGGTTATTAGGAATCACAGAACTTAAGAATCACGAACAAGCTTACTTGGGTTTAGTTGGGGTTGGTGGGTTTATTCGATCGGCGAAAAAAGTCGGAGTGAGCGAGAGAGAACTGCGATCAGTGACGACGGCGGAGACGACGGTGGAGACGTACGGCAACACGGCCTTGGAGTAGCGAAACAAGAGTGTGAGTGAGGAGAAAATACGAGAGGATTTTGCGCGCTGTCGGAGTATGTGAGTGTGTGAGGAAAATGAAGAGGCGCGTGTATATTAACCTAAAAAAATGAATATAGGCGACCTGAATCATATATCAGGACACCTATATTCCAATTTTGGCGTTCTGAAACACAATCAGGTCGCCAATTTTTTAATAATGGCGACCTGATTTATATTCAGGTCGCCAATATGAAACATATTGGCGACCTGAAACTAAATCAGGTCGCCAATAATAAAATATTGGCGACCTGATTACCATTCAGGTCACCAATATTAAAAGTATTGGTGACCTGAATAAAAATCAGGTCGCCAATATTTTATTATTGGCGACCTGATTTAGTTTTAGGTCTCCAATATTATTAATTTCTAATTTCTATTTAAAAAACATCATCGGCGCCAAACAAAATATTCATGGCGGGAAGTAATTTTCACATTAAAAGCGTCCTGAAAAATATATAGGACGCCATAAATTAATTTTATTGAAAAAAAATTAAATCCCATGGTGCCAAACAAAAGTTTCTCATATTTTTTATGGCGCGTAACAATTTTAGACGTCCTGAACATATTTAAGGACACCAAAAATCAATTTAAGGAGTCGTGACGTCTTGTTTAGGACGCTGGATGCTCAACATCCTTAAATATAATTACAAGAATGCCACCGCCTTCATTTTAGACGTCCTTTTTAAAAATAAGGACGTTTTTTAGGGTAGTAATATCCAATTTTTGTAGTAGTGAGTGTAGGGACTATGTTATAACCCAGTCAAAACTACATGGATGAAAAGATTAATTTTCTCTATTTTTTTAATTAAATTATTATGTCATTGATTCCACCTCTTGTATAATAAAATTGAGATCCAACTAAAGTTTCCGAGTCATATCGGCTTTATTGATATAATTGAGACACTCAACTACCACTTAGCAAAGTCTTGACATAGTAACACCTCTAGATCCTCAGAAGGCTAATAGATTTCATGGAACCCCTGTCCAATTTCAAGGCCTCTCTTCACTAGATAATGCATTGTATAATTACACAAGCGAGGCACATAGGTGATCTTCGTTGCCCAATCCCTTTCCAACGGCACTTTAACTTCCTTAAGAAGATCAGTGTCCAGCTCTAAGTCAGACCATGCTCATGGAGAATCAGGTCGAGACACTTGGTGGAATCTATTTCAACCCAAACTTTTCTAAAACCCATAGCCCATGCCATTTTGAGACCAAGGAGACAAGCTCAAATTTCCGTACATAGTTCATCTCCATCCTTAATGTGATGTATGAAACCTTTAAGAAATATTCTTAATGAATTTTGAAAAAATCCCCCACAAGAACTTTTAGTAAAAGTAACTGAGTACGCACCGTCAACATTTACCTTCACTCAATCCTCCTCCGGTGGTCGCCACGACTCTCGACTAGCAGCTAGAGTAACCCCCCCTATATTTTCGTCTCCGCTAGACGATCATTTGTAAGCTTTATGCATTCCACCATTGCTCTTGTACTTGCGAGAAGAATATCATTTGAGATCCATTTCTTCTAAAAAAAACCAAATAAGTTCCCTCGTCACCACAACCGCCAACACAAGATTGTAAATCTGAAAGCCCCCTTCCTACTTTCTGTTGGGATCCGTACACACAGCGGAAGGAATTCATCCATTAAAATTTTTACGAATCCCATTAAGAGGATCTATCAACGGCGTTTAAATCGGGTTAGTTAAGAAAAACCGTACCTATTCGAATTGGTATGCGTGCCTTGAGAACTCGTGGGCTAACACCTTCTTGCTCGATCAATCTCTAGGAGCCGACTCTACAAACCCACTCCCACTACCGGTATCCACACCGAACAGATCTCCAACATGTATGGCAACGTGCTAGCGCCTTCTTACTTTGTGTCTCACGTTTTTCTCTCTAGGATTTCTTTCGAGGCTTGTTGGTTTGTTCTCTTAATACGACTAGATCAATATCTTTTATAGAGTTTCAAAAACCCTAATTGGGCCGTATTAAAATATTCAAGATTAATCTAAATTAATCTTGAAATTCGAATTTGAATATTAATTAAATCTATCCAACAGATCTAATCTAATCTATTGAATTAATCCAAATCAAAAGCCTACCTAAAATCTGAGATATGATATCTGTCTATTTAATTAAATCTCAGATACTATATCTCAATTTAAATTAAATCAGATATATGATATCTCTATTTATTTTAGTTATTTAATTTACCAAATAAATTAAATACTATAATATTATTATTAATTTCAAATTTAATACACACACACATCCTAGATTAAATGATGTATTCATTAAATCTTAGACATATCTAAGATTCAATGAATCTGGACACTATTGCTCGTGTTGGGCTATTTTTGTGTGCGACCCTGCAGGCCCACATGAGATTGGCAGCGAGCCAATATTGTACCAGCCCACAAGTCGCAAGCGGCCTCTAGCAAGACATTGCGACTACCCAATTCATATGGGGATCGTTGATACGACACAACCTATCATACAACCATGTCACGTCCCTTTTCTCATGTGATAATTTGGTCAAGGATGAGGCATGGATAATGTCAACCTCCTGTTCTTAACCATTACTTTCTCGATTCTTGAGTAGTATAATAACTAAAATGGAAACTCCTTTCCATCGTAGTATAGCCATACATTTATCTGACTCACTCATCGAGGGACCCAGTATTATCTCTCTACAAATGTGAGGAACAAATTCCATCTTAACCGTTCACATTCCTCTGCATGAAAATCACTGATCCCGATCAAAGCCTTTATCATTACCCAGTCAAAGGTGACTTTTGACTAGGTCAAAGATCATCGACTCTCATGTGGGAATCCATGATGATCTCAAGTCATCCGGTGTTATGATGCAGTTATGCATGAGATAAGCTTATGACATAATCCACGCAGCTTTCTCATAGTGGGTCGGTCCAACACCTTGTACTCTTACAAGTGCCTATGACTTTGATTCGTATCTCCATACGTTATCAAAGTCACACTGGTCTTATTTCATCTTCGCTCTCGCGTAGATGGCTGACCAGGGACATTTATGATAATTTATAAGATACAACCAAGGATACAGTTATCACTATAAACATGAAAATGATATGATAACTAAACGGAGAAATACTTTAAATAACATAAAACGCTTAAAGTACAATGAGTTTCCCCTAGGGCATAATATCCAATAGTTTCTTCTATCTTGCCTCTTATATTCCACCACATCCAGTTTGAAAGGTTCATATTGCAAAACATGCTCCACCTTGATGAGCACACCACTTTCCTCCATATGGCTTTCAAGTATGTACAATCTCAAAAAAAAAAAAAACATGAATAGTGTTTTCTAATGTTGTCCCACACAGGAGGCAACATGCATCCATCGTCAGTCCCCGTCTCATCCAGCTAGCATTCGTGAGTAGACACTGTCAGGCTACTAGCTATAGAAGGGTCTTGCATTACCTGATAACACTCGATATGCGAATTTCATAGTGAATTCTCCACGTCACTCCCACTTCCATTTGACTAATTTAACATCATTGTCAATCAATATTCTTCCAAGATCTGTATCCCATGTTTTCTTAATTCCATTCTACACATTTGATATAGGATGTTCATATCGATACGAGGGAGAAGATCATCCCACATTTGTACTTATCCTAAACTACTTTGACCTAGAAAGCGTCCATGTGTGTCAAAAGCCTCCATCCCAGTTTCATAAGGAGTGCTTGGTTTTGAAATCTAGCATGCCGCAACCTCAGACCGCCCCACCTTTTCTCCTTATAAATCTCATCCCAAGCTACTAGATGTGTTCGACGACTCTTCGTTGTGCTACCCCATAAGAAGGATCTATTCTGCTTGTCCAAAGTTTCACAAATATTGTTGGGAAGGTGAGAGGTTTGCATAGTATACACAGGGATGACTGAGGAAACTGTAGAAATAAGTATCAACCTTCCAGCATGAGAGAATGAAGTAGCTTTTCACCGAGTCAACCTTTCCTTAATTTTGTCAACCACTGCCTGAAAATATTCCTTCTCAACCCTCTTGTGGTGAAGTTGCACCTCCCAAGATACTTCCCAAGGTTTGATGTTTGAGCAAATTCGAGGATCATGCTAAGCTTTGTACACCTATTATGATTAATATTTTTTTAAAAAAATTATCCAGGTCTAATAGGAATTTACATTGAGACCTGAACACTCACAAAGTTGAGATAGGAACTCCCACACCATCTCTACTTGTTGAAGAGAAGCTTCAGTAAAGAAAATAATATCAACTGCAAAGAACAAATGAGATATCGGTGGGGCCTTCTTTGTGAGCCTACAGGCTTCCATATTTCCCCCTCCTCATTTATTGGATCATACGAGCTAGTTTTTCAATACAAATCATGAATAAGTAAGGCGAAAGAGGATCACCCTATCGGACTCCACGTGAGGATTGAAAAAACTCTGCCTTACTGTCATTCCATTAAAAAATGCAGATTTGCAGTACTAACACATTGCTCCACCACCTGGATAAGGTTTAGAGGAAGGTTAAGTTCTTGTAGACACTTTAGAAGTAGCTTCCAATTCACCATATCATAAGCCTTCTCTAGTTTTATTTTGATGGTCATATAACCTTTCTTCCCTCCCATTGTTCGCATAAAATGAATCACCTCTTAGGCCACAATAACATTATCTAAGCTAAGCCGTCCTGACACAAAACTACATTGGTTCAAAGAGATAACATGGGACATTAAACATTTCATTATATTTTCCACAACCTTGATAACCAACTTATCTATGACATTACATAAGCTAATTGGTCTAAGGTCTCTGAAAGTCTCGGGGTGATTCTTTTTTGGGATTAATACAATACGAGTCCCATTAACATCACAAATAAGCTTAGGATGACAAAAAAACTTGCTTAACAAACCAAGCAACAAAATCCATAACTATTTCCACTAATTTTGAAAGAACAAAGCATTAAATCCATATGGCCCCGGGGATTTGAGTGCACCCATACTAAACAAAGCATCTTTAATCTCAGCTTCATCAACTTCCCTTTTACACATCCATTCATGCATCTCCATTAGCTTTGGATAAGAAACGCCACAAACAAGGTTTGAGCACTCTACTACTTCCTCCTTGAACATATTCGAAAAATACTCCATTGCATGAATTTTAATCAGCTCCTCTTCAAAGCACCAGTCCCATAAAGATAGCATCAGTTCTATTATTCTTCCTTCAACTATTAGCTTGAATATGAAACCACCTTGTATTACAATCTTCATCAATTGACTAATTAACTCTAGCTTTTTGTGCCTACAATAAAGCTTCTTGCATCAGAGTCTCATAAAGCTCTGTCCATAAATTTTCCTGGAGCTCCTCTAAATATAGAAGATTTCCCCCTAGTTATCGATTTATTCACTCCGTATAGCTTACGGAGAAGTTGGTTCTTACGCTTTTGTATATTATCTAATACTTCCCTATTCCACCTACTACATGCATGGACAAAGCTCTCAATGTTTTCCCCCATCCTTTGGAAGAACTCCACTCCTTCTTAACTAGGTTATTGAAGGTTCCAAGAAGAACTCATAAAGCAATAAAGCGAAAAGGCTGCTAAATCCTTTCATGTGTAGAATACCCATCCATTTTCAACAACAAGGGTCGATGATCAAATTTATAGTGTGGCAAATGGAAAAACTTAGTATTTATATACTTAGCACACCATGCTACATTAGGAAGTACACGATCCAAACGAGCTTCTGTGCTCCCTCTCTTCGACGTAAAAGTCAGTCTATCAAACCCCAAGTTCACCATGTTCATGTCTTCAACCAACCTTAAAAATTTGTTGTCCACCGTTAGCTTCAAGGTTGCACTAGATCGCCTTTCCTTCGTAAATAGTGTGGCACTGAAATCACCTCCGATGCACCAAGGCCCCTGCACAGAATCTCTAATCCAAAAAAGCTCAGTCTACAGTGTACGTCGGTATATACAATTGGGGCTTGCATACACCACTGTTAGGAACTATTTTCCTTTTCTGGTAGTTTCCATCCGCAGGTGCATAAATTGTTTCTGTTGTTTCACTACCTCAACCTTAAGGGACTCTTCATCCCATAAACACCATAGACCCTTGCTATAACCCTCTATAGTAGTACAGGAATACTTACTAAACCCCAAAAGACGAAGTCTCTGCTCAATCTTAGTAATATTTGAACGTGTTTCAAGAAGAGCCAGAAAATCCAATTTGTAGTGTTTTTTGAGTTCTCGTATCAGGCTTGGAAAAGACTTCAAGCCTGTATCTTGCAAGTTCCATATAATGTAATTCATTAAGACTGAGCGAGATTCATGGGAGCTACACCGTTGCCCAAATGATACTCCATAGCCATCCTCGAAACACTATCTTGCTCCTGTTCTACTAGTCCCATCTCATCATCCAACATCCCATCAGAGCTAACTCTCTTGTTGTTTTTAAAACCTGCAAATGATCCTTCTCAATTTGTAAGGATAGCATCAACGTGCATGCCTTAGTTTCATCCTCATGCAAGAGCCCATGCAAAAACTGGGCATTGGTTGATGTAAGACCCTGGAGAGGTGAGTAATTATTAGTGATTTCCACAAATTGGGCTCCTTTGTCTACCACCTCTTTATGCTTTGACTTGGGCCATCCACTCATCCTATTCTCCTTCCTAAAGACCTTGGGCTTCTCTTCCTTTTTCCTCTTAGAGCCTACAACAATCCACTTTGATTTGGCCTTCCCAACATCCCTAAGATCTGTAGTTGACTTTTGCATATCCGATCCCACTGAGTGCTCCTTTTTCTCCATTAAAGGAAACACATCACGTGCTCCTTCTAGATTCATCCCTAGCATCTTAAGCCCATGCATAACTCTCGTAATCCTTATCTTCATGCCCGCCTTCCTCTCAATACCTTGAAAACCTTGATGCAAATCGCGACAAAGGAGCATCTGTGGCCCCAAATGCTCTCGTCGACCGAAGAACACTAAGCCGACTACTGGGTTATGGTACTCCATCTCCATAGCAGTTTTAATCACCATCAAAACAACCTCCTGGAACGTTACACCCTATTTGTCACCCTTGCTTATATTGGCATCCATTTGTTTCGACGCTTGAGCCCCATGCTCTGTTTTTCCACCCTCGCTAGTAACGACTGTCAACACCTGCATCTCTCGAACCACCATGTCTATTTTCCACTCTCACTTGAACCGACCTCTATTACCTTTTGTTAGTGAACCCCCATGCTCTGTTTTACACCTCCGCTGGAACCGACCTCCTTTGTCCTCGTCTATTGTACATTGTCGCCTACCATCCTTTCAAGACACACATCTCGTTCATGCCCGTAAAGGCCATACCCAAAGCAAACTAGATGCAGGCCCTCGTACACCAATTGTTTATCTTTGCCAAACACTGTGAACACAAGCAACCGGAGTTTTTGGATATCAATTTCTACAGAGATATATATGTGCAAACTCTCCCTTATCATAAATTGACATGGATTGATCGATTTTTATTATTCTCCCTATTATATCCCCTATTAAACTCAACGAATCCACCGTACAAAACTCTATTCGCAAATCCAAAATCCTTACCCAAACTGCGATCCTCCTTTGGCAGTCTGCTTTCCATGGGTTGAAGTTCGGCCTCCATTGTTGCATCAAGAGGTAATGATCGTCAATCATCCATGGACCTTCATAGAATGCATAATCTCAATCTTCCTTATTGGAAAATGAAACGATATAATACTCATTGCTCAGGGGAACTACCTTCAAAGGTTGCTAAGGCTTCCACATTCTTCACACACGATCAATGAGCACATGTCTAAGGACTGACAAACCCAACACCTTGATGATAAGAGAATTCATCCAAGGCCTGCACCACACGGTATCTTGTTCCGCTGTCACAAACAACACCGGATACTTGCTCACTAGCGTGTCAACGACATCATCCTCCCTCAAAGACTCGTCACCCCCATTTGCATTCTCCAGCTCTACATTCCTTTTAGCAAAGAAACCCTTCCACCCACTAACTATATCTTTTTGTTTTGCATGACTCACCAAAAACCCCAAGCCTCCCAAGAGATAGAAGTTTCTCCTTATACGAGACAGAAACTAGTCGTCGAGCAACTAGCTTACCCTCAATATTCTGAGCAACCTTGCTCTCCCTCCCTCCTCCATTCTGAAAAATAAACGTGGGTGGCCCCGGCTATTTCTCCCTCTCAAGACTACTCCCTCCACATCGTCTTCCCCTCACCCTCTCCATTGTTCTCACTACGCTCCTTACGCGCACTCTCACTTTCTCCTATTTTGTGATACTGGTTCTAAAACACTACGTCAAATGATAAAAAAGAATTTAAATGAGTCAATACTAATACAAAATAGGATAAAGATCAACTATTTCATATTATGTTAATTTTTCCAATCACATATAATAATAGTATTTTTTATATAGATCTATAGTTAAATAATAATATTTTAACATTATGTCACATACTGACCATAAACTTGACATTCGACAATAACTTGTCCAATAATATGATAGGACAATTTTTATCAAAATTGAATATTTTTGAATAAAATATTTCGCGAGATGCATGAAATTACTAATTGTAAAATATGAAATTCCACAAGATAACAACCCAGGTACTGTGCCACACAGCTAACCTCCAGTCCTCCTACTAATCTAGGCCTTGAGGACCCAAAGCCCCAAACCAAAATCGTACACAAAAAACGCCAAACACATCGTCGTTTTTCATTCTATTTCATTCCTCTCTCTTTCTTTCCTGCCACCCATTCTCTTTCATTCATCCATTCTATAATGATCGCCACTGACTCACACAGTAACACTAGAAATATGGATAACGGTTAAGAACATATGAATCAAATATAAATTCGGATATTACACAATTTTGAATATTAGTGAATTGAAATAGTACTAATAATATTAATAACCATATATTATTAGTTAAACATATGGGAATAAACCTCCAATCTACTCCAACTATACAAAAGCTTTGATCGTTAAGTAGTCTCCCAGAACAATGCTTGCCTGGGTCAGGTCTTTCTTAATTATCAAATAAAAATGTTTACCCAGAAAAAATTAAAAAGAAATTAGGATCTTAATTCTTAACCCATACCCATCACAATAAAATAAATATTTACATCCACAGGCCACAGCTACCAAAATAAAAAATATATATATCTTTCTTACTATTCCTCACCCTGCTTCCACCTCACTTTGCTATCCACACACAGAGGGGAGAAAATCAGAATAGTGCCACCAAAATAACACGACATGGAAGAAACCAGTTAAGTCACCCAAACGAGCCACGTGGCGTTCCAATTTACTTCACAAGCTCCGAAATCCACCCGACATCTAGAGCCCCAGCCGAAGAGCCCGGATCCGACCTGTCCAGCGAATTCTCTTTGCTCAATTTCTCCAACATCTTTGCCCTTATGTTCCGACCGGACTCTACCCGTTCCATTGCCGGCTCCTCCTCACAACTCTGATCCCAAACATCAAAATAGCTGCCACCGGTACGAGTTGGCACCTGCGTAGGAGTGGTGGGGAGGCTGCAGAATCCGGGTCGGAGCATGGATCCCCTCGGAGACCCGAAGCCGGGAGACCCCATTGAAACATTCCAAGAAGAGGATAACGACAAAGACTTGGCCTTACCAAGTTGCAAATTGCGCAGAGAAGCCACCGTCTCATTGATGGAGCTCGAACAAACAGAACGGCTCAGGGACTGAGCCATCGGGGACACAGGAGGAGATTCCGTCGGAGAACTAGCCGGGGGTGATATCGAAGTTGGAGATGACATGAACGGCAGAGTTTTAGAAGAAGAACACTCCATCGCCTGCCTCAACGGAGAGCCGTCGTATAAATCTGCTGAGTTGGGACTCCTTGGACTCTGCGGAGGAAGAATCCTGAGTTGCTCCGGCGTGTGAGCGAAAAAGCACACCCTTCTCCGGCAGCTCGTACCGTCCTTACACGGCTGCGTACGGTAGCGAGAAGGGTGAAGCCAACACTCAAATACTCCATGAGCGAACTCACAAGACTCCCCCTTCTTACAGCTCCCTTTGCGAAAATCAGGGCATGCAGTGCCCGAATAGAGAATCTTCCTCGGGTCCCTCCGGCGAGCCTTCTCGCCGGGGTGAGAAAAAGGACATTCGGTCCAGTCATGTGACCTGCCACGAGGGCACTTCCTCACCTTGAACTCGTACATACGGAAATGATCGCAGGAGTAAGCATCGACCGGAGCATCAGAGTCCCGACCAAGAACATCGGAGTCCGAGTCGATGTCAGCGTCGTTGGAGGGTAGATAACGCTGCAGCGCCGAGAAAGCCTCTTGCACGTAAAACGGCGAGTAATCGCCGGTGCTGGCATTACCGTCTGAGTCGACGGAAACACCACTGACCGGGTACGGAGAACAAACATCCAAGGTCAAATCATCAAGGTGGAGGGGCCAAGGAGGAACGTGGACCGTCGGATTTGCGTGATGGGACTCACCGAGCATCATAGCCTTTGATTACTTTGGGGAAATTTTGGATGCTTACAGAACCTCCGGCATGGTTAGGGTCACTTATAAACAGCAAGAAGAAGTCAGTTTTAACCGTGGTTAGGTTAGCCTATAACCCCGGTTAAATTAAAAACCAATGAACTACATTTATCACTGCGGTTAAAGCAAGGGAATTTTCAAGGTCACGGTAACCAAAAATCACAGCTGGCTCCTTCGTTAGACACGTGCATAACAGATAATGATGATCTTCACGTGGGACCCACGGACCAACGTGTCTTCTCCCCACTGGGTTACTCACGACCACGCTGTGACCGCCTTGACGCCCCTAGACCTAGTGTTTAGGAGGAGGGGTGTGGCCTTGAAGCGCGTGATATGCCACAACAGATAAAAGTTGCCTCGTAGTATTTATTATAAGACATAAACTAACAATTTTTAAAAACTAATAAAAGCAGTATTATAATACATGAATTAACAATTTTTAAAAACTAATAAAAGTACTCACTCTGGTCCTTATTATAAAGCACCAATTAGCAAATTTATTTGGTCCTTTTTATAAGACACTTGCTTGTTCCCAATGAGCATTGATTATTTTTTTTCATATATGTCCCTAATTAATAAAGGCAATGGGTGAGAGTAGTAATTAATATAATATTAGAGTTTAATGGAATCAGTAGGGGTAATATTGGAAATTACTTATATTTTAGGATAACTTTATTGACTTCAACTACTTTTATTGGTTTGTGAGAAAAGTTAGTTGGTGCCTTATAATAAGGATCAGAGAGAATAGTTAAAATCAATAATGTTGTCATAAAATTTAAGTAAGTTTTAGTATTACCTTACTAATTGTAATAAACTCTAAGGTTAAGGTGCAGATTTGCCAATCAACTATTATCCGAGGAGCGTCTGGTACAAATAACAATTGAGAGGACCAAAATTGCCAATCAATAATTAAAAGGTGAAAAAAAACACAATTTGGTGCAGATTCGCCAACGAACTATTATCCTGTCACTGTCTTGGTGTCTCCGTTTTCCATTGACTGTCAGTCTGTCACAGTGTTGGCGACATCGGAGTCTCCAAAGCTTCCATTGTTGCTGGGTATTCCATTCACCCTCTTGAACTCATCTAGCAGTCCACAGCTTTCGACCGGCACGCACCTTGCACCCTGGTTCCATCCCTCCGATGCCACAAGCAGCAACCGCCGCTGCCACAACGCCTGCTCCGATGAGTCTCATCTCTGTTGGTATTTGCCTTATCCAACAAGAAGGCTTAACCGCTCTTTTCTCCAGCGTTTTCGACACTGTCTTATGCCAGTGTCTCATATTTTAACTTAATTGTGATAGTTGTTTTTTTAATAGTTATTTGGGTTTTTTTTTCTTTTTTTAATTGTTAATTGGCAATTTTGGTCCCCTGAATTGTTATTTGTGTCAGACGCTCCTCGGGTAATAGTTGGTTGGCAAATCTGCATCTTAACCCTAAACTCTAATATTATATTAATTATTACTCTTACCCGCTACCCTTATTAATTATGGGTATATATAAGAACATAATTAATACACTTTAAAAATAAGTAAGTGCCTTATAAAAAGAACTAAATATACATACTAATGTATCCCTCATTATAACAATAAGAGGTAAGTCCTTATCAAACCATTAGCCATCAACAAAAATTAGTTCAGTGGATACAGGATGATGTCACTTTTTTACACTAGGAAATAAGAAAGTGAAAAGCGCACACACACACAAACTCTCCCCATATCTGTTTAATTTTAAAATTTAAAATAGCCTAATTACTGTAAATTTGTTAGGGACTAACCTGAAATTAAATTTCTAACAAAATTTCCTTAATTTGAAATACGAAAAACAAAATAACAACACCTTTTTTTGGCCAAATAACAATACCATTGCCAATTTTGCAACTAACAACTTTCACTTGTTAAATGGCAACAATAAATAAATAAGACAGCAACAACAACAGCAGCTAAATACCTAAGGTCGGCAAAAAAAAAAAAAAGAGTTAAATACCTAAGGGTATTTAGATAAATCTGCTACAAAATTTAATATCAAACTAACTTGGGAACTTTACAATGATCATGTCATTTTAAGACACTGAATTGAGATTTGCAAATTTTGAGGTTCTTTGAAGAAAAAAAAAAAAAAAACGCCGGGTACTTCACAACAAAATATATTATAATTTTTTTTTTTTTAAAAAAAGGCTACTTCGATTAGTGATTACGTTTACATAAATAAATTAGTAGGATTTGTGATTAATGATTTGTGAATAATGCCGTTCTTAACATTTTTTAAATGCATCAGTATGATAATTTGTTGATGGAGAAATAAGTAAGAATACTTCTTGACACTATTTTTTGCCAACAATTTTTTTTTTCACTTGAAAAGGGATTTCCTTTATTGGGGCTTGTAGCGTAAAAAATTTTCAGCTATCTCAATTTCTTTTTTATGAAGTTGGAAACCATTTATCATTTCAACCAACAACTTGTTTTTGCCAACAATTTTTAGCTAGTCTTTAAACTGAAGGTTTCTCTTTTCTTGTAACGATAGTAATTTTCTATGAACAAATTTACCTAACTTTTATTTTTATAAGATAAGCCTCTAATGATTTCTTCCAATTTTATGAATGAAAAAAAAAATTATATTAAACAACATATGTTTAATTTAGCTAAGAACTCAAGGTAAAAAGATTAAGCTTGGAACTACATAAATCTAATTAATGAATATTATATAATTGAGTCGTATATAAAAATATGATAAAGCAACATAACAATAACAATAATAACAATAATAATTCATTAATGGAAGTTAATGGATTTGTAGTTGCGGAATTAATATGGAGTGAAGAGTGAGGAGATTATTTCAGTACTAGTTGGCCAAAAACAGATTGTTTAAATCGATTTAGAAGGTGGTTTAAAAGCCACGCTAGCTAGTCTCATTGTAATTGAAGCAACATCAACCCAATCATAATTAAAATAATATAATGTAATTAACATAATTCATGAACACACACACATGCATATGTAATTTTAAAAAGAGTAATATTAAAAAAAACATTGATCTACAAATAAATGAAACATCCACTAATAAATCACAAATAGTTTAGAAAAGCAAAGTTACTAAAACATAAATCTGGCAAGCTATTTTTTAAAACTCAAAATAAGGTTGTTTCAAACTTAGTGAAGAAAGGGGAGAAAAAAAAAATATAAAATACAAAATTCAATCTAGTTGACCGCCTATATCTAAAATTATGATCAGATAGGTTAAGATACTAATTCACTCGTTTAGTGGGAGGTAAGGCCGTTAAGTTTTAATCAAAAAGTACAAAATTAAATGGGGAAGTCCATAGAGAAGAAGAAACGGGGCACAAAACCGATGGGCGATTCGGGTTTGTTTAAGTCTTGTAGATATCATAAAAGTGAAAGAAATTGAAGGTTTAATGCAAGTGGAAGCACGTAGCCTGGAAATATTTGTAACGCATGGTTTCTGCGAAATCCGTTCGCCACCCAACTCATCAAATTCTCTCATGTGTGTCTCCACCTACAAACTTTTAAACTCTATAATACAGTACTGGAGTACCCTTCAATTCCGCCTGTTTTCACTAAAACAAAATCGTGTTTGTTTTTCAGAGACAAAATCCACGAATTATGTGAAAACTGTAGACGGTATATTATTTCAATATGGATGAATATATATAACAGGCTACATGCTAATATCTTTGACTCAGTTAAGTAACAGTATTAATATTATATATTTCATTTTCAACCCTCCCCTCAAGATGGTGCATGTAATTTTGCAATGCCCAATCTATCCACAAGCATTTTGAGCCGATCTTTCCCGACTGCCTTTGTAAACATGTCTGCTAATTGGTCTCTTGTCTAAATCTTTTATGCCAATATTCTCCTAACAGATACCTTTCTCTCACGAAGAAACAATCCATCTTTATGTGTTTGGTTCAATCGTGAAATACTGGTTTCATGCCTATATGTAGTGCTACCTAATTATCACAATATAATGGCGCAACTTTGCTCTGTGGTTCTTGTAGTTTCTTGAGCAACCATACAACTTCACTAACTACACAAGCCATCACTCTATATTCTTGTAAGTTTGCAATGCCCAACCTATCCACAAACATCTTGTCATGCTCATTTCTTTCTCCCCCCTTTGATTCATGGGAAAAAGATTCCAGAAGAGGAATATGAAGTACTTCAACGACTTCCTTCCGGAGCACGATATTGGCGCTGGGGAATTCCTCGTACTGAAGAAGAGAAGCAAAAGGCATTGTTTCGCAAACCCCGGGGTAGTGGGAGTAAATAGAGAGCGCAAACACAACAGCATGAGAACCATGATTCTAACGTAACTGATTCGGGATCCCTTATTAGTCCACCCAAAATTCTAAGCCGAGATCATAGCACATATATCCCAGCTTCTCGCCTTTCCCATCCAAAAGCTATACACCAAGCTAGACCAGGATCCTATCCTGGGAACATCTTCGATCCATGCGATGATTGTTGCTATTTAAGCATTGATCTCATCAACAGTGGCTGTGGCTTGGAAGCTGAGTAAATTTTGGCCTCCTGCCGGCATAAACTAATTTCTAAAGCCATCCCAGCCTATGGCAGCTAGAATCATCCCGGCCTAGTAACTTTCACTTTACCATGCAATAGCTATTTTGACTCAGGTATATCTTCCGCAACCGATTTCTATTTTTTTATTATAGGTATAGGATGAGTTCATCTTCCTCACTCCATACTGATAAATCGATGTCTGGTGAGTCAAGCTCCATAATCCTGCCAGAGTTGTACCGGACGTGGGTCCATGGGTCACCGACGGGGTGCTGCATACTAAGTCCACGTTGATTGCAGCCGAACTTGCCAAGCTCCTGTTAATATTTAGGTGTCCTAGAGACAATCTGTAAGGACAGATCAGCACCATTTCTACGTTGTAGTATTTCATTATTAATAAATGAGCATATTTTATCTTTATCATATTTATGTCTCGCCTTTATTTTAAGGTAAATATGTGTTTAAAAATAAAAGTCATAGGAATAGAACATGTGTTATTCTTGAGGATCAATGATAGAGATCATGATCATGATCATGAGGACTCGAGAACACTAGATATCTATTGCCTAAAACTTGTTCCTAGTCTTGAATCACCAAGAAAGGGCATTGATGATTTCAATAAGACTAGTACGACATCATCTACATGTACAAGATACAAAGTAGGGAACTTATGGAATACAGGCATGGTGATGCCTTAGCAGATGTCGTGGGTGGATTTGTTGGAGAACAGATAGCACCGAACTGACCCACCGAGAGACTCCACAAAGATTTATTGTAGAGAGTTGTTGGAAATTATGCCCTAGGGGCAAGTCATTGTACTTTAGAAGTTTATGTTATTTAAAGTATTCTCCTTTAGTTATCATTATTTACATGTTTATAGTGATAACTGATCCTTGGAAATATCTTATAGATTATCCTAAATGTCCCTGGTCGGTCATCTGCGCGGGAGCGAAGATGAAATAAGACCAGTATGACTTTGATGAGTATGGAGATGCGAGTCAAAGTCAAAGGCACTTGTAAGAGTACAAGGTGCTAGACCGACCCACTATGAGAAAGCTACATGAATTAAGTCATAAGCTTTTCTCATGTATAACCGCGTCACAACGCCTGTTGACCTGAGATCGTCATGGATTCCTACATGATGAGTCGCTGCTCTTTTACCTAGTCAAAAGTCACCTTTGACCGGGTGATGATAAAGGCTATGATCGGGATCAGTGGTTTTCATGCAGAGGAATGTGAATGGTCAAGATGGAATTTGTCCCTCACATTTGTAGAGAGATAATACTGGGCCCCTCGATGAGTGAGTCTGAGAAATTTATGGCCATACTATGATGGAAATGAGTTTCCATTTCAATTGTTAGACTCCTCAAGAATCGAGAAAGTAATGGTCAAGAACAGGAAGTTGACATTATCCATGCCTCATCCATGACCAAATTATCGCGTGACAAAGGGGACGTGACATAGTTGTACGATAGGTTGTATCGTATCATCGATCCCCATATGAATTGGGTAGCCGCAATGTCTTGCTAGAGGCCACTTGCGACTTGTGGGCTAGTACAGTATTGGCCCGCTGCCAATCTCATGTGGGCCTGCAGGGTCGCACACAAGAATAGCCCAACACGAGCAAAAGTGTCCAGATTCATTGAATCTTAGATATGTCTAAGATTTAATGAATAATGTATTCAGTCTAGATGAATATATATATATATATATATATATATATATATATATATATATATATATATATATATATATATATATATATATATATATATATAATATTCAAAATTAATAAAATAATATTATTTAATAAAGATTATAATATTATTATATAATATTTGTTTGTATTTAATTTATTTGATAAATTAAATATCTAAAACAAATAGAGATATTGTATCTCAGATTTAATTTTCGAATAAAGATATCATATATTTAATTTAAGATATAGTATCTCAAATTTAATTAAATAGATAGATATCATTTCTCGGATTTAATTTATAGAGATAAATTAAATCAGAAAGCTTTTAATTTGGATTAAATAAATAGATTAGATTAAATTTATCAGATAGATTTAATTAATATATTTTTTAATTCATATTCAAAATTCGAATTTCAAAATTAATGAGGATTAATTTTGAATATAAAATACGCCTATTAGGTTTAGAAAAACCTACGGGACTTTTGTCAAGCGTATTAGAAAGTCGCGAGAAACCCTCGAGAGAATAGAGAAACGCGAGAATACTGAAGGCGCTAGCACGCTGACGTCTGTGTTCGAGGTTATTCGTGTGGATACCAGTAGAGGAAGGCGATTCGAAGAGTCGACTTCTACTAATCGAGAAGGTAGCCCACCAGTCAGCTCCTGTTTGATCGAACGAGATGGCACCATGTTCGAGACGTACGACGGTCGAGACACACGACGTTCGAGATGCGCACCAGGCCGAGTCGAACGAAACGATGAACCCTTTGCATAGGTATGATTCGGATTCTTTTAACTTTGATTTAAACGTCATTGAGTGATCCTCTGATGGGATTCGTAAAAGTTTTAACTCCGTTGCGTGTTCGGATCCCAACAAGAGTATCATTGGATATGTAAAGTCTCTCATCGTTTGGTAGTGCGAATCGTCTTGGACTTAAGGATGTCATCAAACACTATGTCCTAGGGTTATACTTTGACCGTACAACTCTATCCACCTGAAAATGGGGAGAACAGTGTACTTTTGGGTGTAACTCGAATACATGAGTATAGATGGACATGCTGAGAGGACTCATAGTCCCCTACAAGGGATTAGTCATTCACAAGACCGGTAGAGCTTAGATAGCTTCTAATTAACTTGGAGTCTGTGCGCACAGGAAGTGATCATGAAGAGTCATGATCCGTTATAGAGTTAATATAGGAAAATTTCTAATTCTATGAAATAGCTACATTTAGTCAATTAAGAGAGATGATACTTTATTTTTGCTCTCGACTAAATGTGAATGACGATGTGAGGGATGATGCCTGCATGGTATCCAAATATGAAAGGTAAATCACTTGATCAACTCAATTTGTTCTGGGGCCACAGAGCATTATTAGTGTCATATGAGGTCATTAAATAAATTGGGTCTGTTAAAGGGGTTTTTAGTTGGTCCATGTTTATATGTCAGTGACTAATTAGGCCTAATGGGTCACACACAAAGGTTATTCCCGATTGTTTAAAATTAGCAAACTTGGACCAATAATTGTTATTGGGCTTTATCAAGAGTAAGTGTGTAATTGAGTTGGAGTAGGACTCCAAGCCCAATGAGGAGATTTGAATTTTAATTCATAAGGTTAGGTTATAAAAGATAATTTTGAATTATATATATATATATATATATATATATATATATATATATATATATATATATATATATATATATATATATATATATATATATAATGATTGGTTGAAGATAGGAGAAATAATAAATGAGAATTGATTTAAAATGATTTTGAATTTTAGTTTAAGAGATGAATATAATTCATCATCTTAAATTATTATTCAATATTCAAGATATGAATTTAATTTATTATGATTTGGATTTTCCAATTCAAGTTTGGATTGGGCCTTTCTTGTGATCACTTAAATTAGATTTAGACTCTTATAAAGTGCTGATTTCTTATGTGCCATTTTTATGGACGTTTTTTTTTTTAAAAAAGAAAGGAAAGGAAATAAATGAGATCAATCATCTTAAATGCAATCCAACAATCAAGATATGAATATAATTCATCATATTATATTCAATCAATCAATCAAGATGTGAATTTAATGTGACTTGGTTGATAAGAAATGAATATGATTCATCATATTAAATTCAATCAATCAATCAAGATGTGAATTTAATGTGACTTGGTTGACAAGATATGAATATGATTCATCATCTTAAATTCAATCAATCAATAAAGATATGAATTTAATTTATTTTGAATTGGATTTTCCAATTCAAGCTTGGATTGAGTCTTTCTTGTAAGCACTTAAATTAGGATTAGACTCTTATAAAGTGCTTATTTTTTGTGTGCCTTTTTCTTGCACGTTTTTCTAGGAGAAAAACAAGAATCCTTATGCTCTCTAAATTTCGGTCTTTACCAAATATTTAGAGAGAAAAATGCACCATCCATAAAAGGGTAAGGTTCCAACCTTGTTCATCCTATTCATAACCTAATTCCAAGAAACCATCACCTTCTTGAAAAGAGAAAAACCCAAGGAAACCAAACCTCAACCTTGCCTTCATCTAGCAAGCATCAAGGAGCGGGAGGTTTCAAGAAAAGGAGTTCTCGTTGCAATCGGGGGATAGCCGTGTGGATCAACGTTAGAGGACATCAACAACATTGAGGTCTTCAAGTGATCTAAGGTAATCCTAATCTCCAATAGTCGTGTTATCAAGTTATCCTAATCCCCAATAGTTGTTTTAACGAGTAATCCTAAAGCTCATAAATATTATAAATTGTTATGAATTCTTATGAGCACCGTGAAAAGTTACGGATTAATAATTAATAACTAATTAATGTAATGAGTTAAGATTAATAATTCATGAGGACCGTAAGGAGTTATGGTTTTCCGCAATGATTAAACAAAATTTTTGTTTTCAACCTCATGAAGCTTTGCATGAAAGTGTCATGTAATAGGCAAAATTAACCACAGCTCCCTGTTTGCGATGGAGATAATTATACTCGTTGTCTGCCCCTAGATTATGAATTTGTTTGCTCCTCCTGGGAAAGGGATGGTGATCCACATTTCTTCTTCTTCTACCGAGATTTGATTTCTCGACTCCATATTCAGCTTCCGTTTACCGAGTTCCAAATCGACCTCTTAAATCATCTTAATCTTGCTCCTTCCCAACTTCATCCCAATAGTTGGGCTTTTGCTATCACATCCGAGAATTTTTGTAGGTTTAACAACCTAGTTTGTACAATCCCGATTTTCTTTTATTTTTTCACTGTCCATCAAGCCTGTGTCGGGAAAGAACCCCCAAATAGAAAAGGTTGGACCTCGCTCTGGGGTGCCCCCGACCGTAAACTTTTCATCGTTTTCATCGAATCATTCAAAAACTTCAAAGCTGGCTTCTTCAAGGTTTTTGCCAAGCCCAAACAGCAACCTTGGTTCCTTAAAACCCTCGAGTCTGGGGATATGGAGGGGAGATTTCCCTTTTACTGGACTCGGGACTATCATTTATTTTCTACTTCCTCCTACCACTCTCCCCAAAAGGGGTTTTCCGACTCCGAAACCAAAGCGGTATCATTTATACTTAAACATATCAAGGACCACGGCCTCGTTAGCTCGGCCGAATACATCACTCAGCCTTAGGCCGGGATGGGTTAAACAATGAGTACAGAAATTGATTTTGGTGTTTACACTGTCTTTACATCCTGTTGTATTGATAAATAAACTTTATTCTTTTGGCCTACAAATCCACGCATGGGGAAACGACCTTCTTACCTTGCCGCCATGAAA
This sequence comes from Acacia pycnantha, assembly GCA_025563575.1. Classification (NCBI taxonomy): domain Eukaryota; kingdom Viridiplantae; phylum Streptophyta; class Magnoliopsida; order Fabales; family Fabaceae; genus Acacia; species Acacia pycnantha. The sequence continues at coordinate 749,779 of JAMWYP010000001.1, forward strand.
AGCCACGAGATTTCGAACATGGAGGCCAGCAAAAAACGAAAAGCTCCGAAGCCTAGTAAGGATGGTATTGGATCGAGTAGCTGGGCGAGCTCAGTTAAGAGATCCAAAGTCGACCAAGTGACACGAAAATCTAAAGAGGTATTGGCCTCTACTATTCCATCCTCTACACAGGAAGTTCCTCTTGCTGATGATCCTTCTCTAAACCTTCCTCCTTCGCCGCCACCTACTGAACTTCCTCGTGGGATCATCTGGAGCAGCGGGGTACCTGTTCAGCTCAGCAACACTATTTTCCCCCCGAGGCGCTTCTTTGACTCAAATCCGTATGCCGAGGCTGAGCTATAAGAGATGGCGAATATTGAGCGATATGCCTTGAAAGCCACCGGATTGGCTCAAACTTTGACCATGGTGAACGAGAAGTATGCTTCAAATGTTGCCGAGCTAGAGAAGGTCAAAGCAGAGATGGATAAGTAGAAGACCAAAGCTTGGGAACAACTGCAAATAGCCGAGGTGACAAGAGCTTACGACAGCAAAGTAGGACCTCAGGAAGGCGAACTCGGATATGCTCCATCTTCAAGAAGCTCATGTTCAACACCTAAAAGCCCTGGAACTACTTCAGGTGGAGCAACATAATTTTAAACGTGAGCTTCATTGGACCCAAGCCTCCCTCGAGACTGCCAAGGCCGACATCTCTGTAAAGGTAGCAGCATTAGGGAAGGCTACAAAAGAGTCCTTCAACAATGCCTTAGAGCAAATCCGGCTTTTGAACCCCGGCATTGAACTCAACACCTCTGGGTTGGATTATACAGCTTACGTTGATGAGGGCAGATTGATCCCGTTCTCTTCATCTCCTGACGGTGCTTCCGTATCTCAGCTGAAGGGAGGTTGAGGTGAGATCCGAGCTAAAGAGACCAACATCGTCACCTCGGCTTAAAGAGGAACTCAACCAGAGGCATAAACGAAGGCTGGAGCTCCACCCAGTTGAAGGGTTGGGATGCCGGTTTTGCTTGTATTTTTTGGTTGGGGTACTGAAGCCCCTTGTTTGCTTTTATAACAATTTTTCCCGGGTAATAACTTAGTTTATTTTCCTTGTACTTTGACGACTTTAATCATATGTGAACAATTTTTCTCGGGTAATAACTCAATTTACTTTCACATTACATTCATTTCACTTTGTTAACTTTTCCTTTCCCGGGTTTGTATCCCAGTTTATTTCCACCTTGCATTCGTTGCATTTTGCTGACTTTTCTTGGGTAATAACTCGGTTTATTTTCCTGCGCTTTATAATATGTAAGCAAATCAAAATCAAAGAAAGATACTTACTGTTTGCGCAAACCACTCAACTTGCTCATTTCTTGTCCACCTCGGATATAACTCCGAGCTTTATTTTCACCACAACGATGAATTCACTTTATGAACTCGAACTTATTTTCAGAGTTCTATTCAATGACAGGGCCAGAGTCAAACATATATTGCGCAGAATATTCATCTGGTATTAACCTGGGAACCATATTTAGTGGGTTTTTTTTTACTAAACCACCACATTGCATTCCGATTCATTTGACCAGAATTTAATCCAAAGTAAGGGTGATCCGTTACATGTTCAAATTCAGTTTTTTAAACCAAACTTTAAACAGTTTGACCTGATCAGGGTCAGCATGACAGTTCACCTCCTTACCCCAGAATATAAGCTACGATGCATCACGACTTTATTTTAAACCAGGTTTCATACCCTGGGTTCATTTATTCATCACTTCACATTTTATTCGAAACCGAGTTTCATACCCTTGGTTCGTTCATCCATAGCTCCGCGTTTTATTTGAAACCAGGTTTCGTACCCTTGGATTCATTTATCCATTGCTCCATGCTTTATTTGAAACCGGGTTTCATAACCCTAGATTCCTTCATCTGTCGCTCCATGTTTTATTCCGAACTTTGTTTCGTTACCCTAGATTCTTTCATCCATTGCTCCACGTTTTACTTCGAACCAGGTTTCATTACCCTAGGTTCATTTATCCATTATTTGCATATTCTTAAAAGTAACTCTCAACGGAGAGTTTCTTCATTTATTTGACATCAACTGATAACAAAGTTAATTTAACGCCAGCATGGTTGACCTTACAAGATCCCTTAAAAGTGTAGGATATTATTAGTTTTGATGATGTCTTATATAGATGTCATTATTAAGAGCAAAAAGCTTGAATGATATATTTATCTACTACATTGACTAACTACTATATTTAATGTAGATTAGTCCAAATTGAATTCAGAAAGAAGAGAAGAAAAGAAAGAAAGAGTTGAAGCATGGAGAATGATCGAGAGAAGCAGAAAAGAAGGAAGAACTTGTTGAATGGAATGAGAATATCTTTATTCAAGTTCCTAGATTGATGCTAGAAGTCTTCAAGATCATATGGAAGTTGGAATGGATAAATTTAGAGTTAAAATCAGCAAAAGATCAGTTCCAGGACGATATAACTCGAGTCATGGTGTTATAACTCGAGTTATCCCCTTTGCTACAGTGTTTTGGTGGTTGGAACGACTTAACTCTAGTCATACCTCGAGTCAATAAGTGATTTTTTGTTTCTGGACAGGCATAACTCGAGTCATTACTCGAGTCAAGGTATATTCAGCAACTCTGTTCAGCTCTGTTTCACGTTCAGCACGAGCGACCTCTGGTAATTCAATGATATCTCTCAAACCAGAAGTCTGATTTGTTGGTTTTGATTAGTTTTGATGATGTCTTATATAGATACCATTCTTAAGAGCAAAAAGGTTGCATACTACATTTATCTTCTACTTTGACTAATTCTTATATTTAATGTAGATGCAAAGTTTAAATAATGGAGAATGTTGATTGAAGAAAGAAGCTCTTGCACAATATAATGGGAATATCATAATATTAAGGAAGCAAGAGGTTATCAAATGATTTTGGGGATAATCTAGAAGGAGAGAAGAAATTGAAGAAGGAAGAACTTGCAATGCAATGGAATATCTTTATTCAATTTCTTATATTGATGCTAGAAGTATCCAAGATCATATGGAAGCTGGAACGGATCAATTCAGAGTTTAAACCATCAAAAATCAGTTCCAGGATGAGCAAACTCGAGTTCATAACTTGCAAACTCGAGCCTGTAATGTCCTCAGCAACTCTGGCGCCTCTGGACAAGCCAAACTCGAGCTTAGAACACAAACCTGCAGTTTGGAACTCCAAACTCGAGCCTATAATTAGCAAACTCGAGCTTGTAGTGTCTTCAGCATTTCTGGTGTCTCTGGACAAGGCAAACTCGAGCCTATTAGTTGGCAAACTCGAGCTTACAGCGGTGTTCAACATTTCAACTACTCTGTTCCACGTTTCACTCCGGCGACGTGTGGTAATTCAATGATATCTCCTAAAATAGAGACCGGATTGAGGTGAAACCAGTGGCATATGAAACTAGACTCCCAATGCGTCATTTAGATATATAATTCAATCCAAAAGGAGTTCAGATGAAGGAGTAATGAATTTATGAAGTTGACAGTGAAATCCACGTCACACAAATGACCAACCTTCAATGTTTTGAGTTTATCTCACTAATGGAGAATCCAATTGAGCTGAAATTGGTGGAATTGGAAAGTAGACTCAAAGGGCTTTCCATCGATAGGTTAAAAAACTAAAACGGAGTTCATACCAGGGAGATATAGCCCTCGAAAGTGGACCATATTTTCAGGATGTTGGAGGTTTGCTAGCAGGAGAAGCAAACTCGAGCCTATTAGTTGGCAGGCTCGAGTTCGCGGGTTACAGAGAGCTACCACGTCACGAAAATCATCCAAACTCGAGCCTATAAGTGACAAACTCGAGCCTAGACAAGACAGAAAGCAAAAGATGATTTTGAAGAGACCCAAACTCGAGCCTATAATTATAGACTCGAGCCTAGATGCTGAAAAATGTTACAAACTCTAGAGTTTGCTCGAACCTCCGGTTTGCACCTTGCGAAGCTGAACTCGACCCTTGCAAACTCGAGCCTAATTATCCAAGCTCGAGTTCATGACCCCGATTCAGAAAAATAGCATTTCGAAAGTCTCGTTTCTCATCAAAGAACATCCACATGATTACCCAAATGACTTATACTTCTTCTTAACATTATTTATATCATTTGTGTACATGTTTCGATTATTAAAGCTTGAGAGAACATCAATCTTGACGAAATCAAGATCTAGAAGATGAACTTGCTGCAGATTTTCGAAACACGAAAGAGGACTGAATCCAATCGAAACTTGAGGAAACGAAGCAAAATGGGCAACTTGTCGGAAATGAGGATAATTATCCTCAAACGGTCGAAAGCAACGAGACATGATTTGGTAAATCTATTTTAGGAAACACCACATCATGGGCAAATATTCAGACGCTCCAACGAAAGTCTCCAACTAATAAAGATTATGCAGAAATGGGAATTATGCATAAATGTTCCCAACAACTAGAATTTCAAATGGATTCGAATCGAATTATTCCCAACATGACTATATCCATCATAAATGCTCCCAACAACTAGAAATTTCGAATGGATTCAAATCGAATGGATATGCAACGATTCATCGTTCATAACGGTAATATTTTTCAACAGACAAATGCTTCAAACGTAGTGAATTCAGTTGTCTATAAATAGAAGACAGATAGAAGACGAAAATGCAGAGAACAAGCTTACATCTTCAACATGCTAATACTCGATCTTTATATCATTTACTCTCTGCTTTTCAATGTCTATATATCATAGAGAGTGAAATGTTTTGTATTGTACTTCAGTGTTCATCCATACACTTCGAGAGAGAAGATTCATTGTAAACATCCTATCTTTATATTCGTGAGTTACTCAAGATTGGGTGATCTTGAGTGGGAAACACATTGTGTTGATTACAACTTGTAAGGAGTGAATCCTAGTGAGAGGATTACTTGAGTGCAGAGTGTGTAATCAAACAGTGTATTGATTACAGTTTGTAAGGGGAGTCAATCCTAGTAAGGGGTTTACTTCAAGTACATAACATGTAATCAAGTTGAAAGAAGATAGTGGATTGAAATTCTCAAGTAGAGCTTGGGACCTGGACGTAGGTCAAGGATTGGGCCGAACCAGGATAAATCACCGTTTGCATATTCTCTTCCCTTATCTCTTACATTCCAGCATATATGTTTGAATGATTGCTTATCACTTTATAAATTATTATTGACATTCAAACTATTTCCAGCAAGTGAAGAAAAGTTCTTAAAGTTCTAAGTTTTTAATCAAACACCCAATTCACCCCCCCTCTTGGGTGATAGCCAAGTCTTTCATGATTGAGGTAAAATCAATTTTTTTTTTTGAAACTAGACTCCCAATTCGTCATTTTGATATACAATCCAAGTCCAAAGGAGGTCAGAGCAAGGATCTATGAATTATTGAAGTTGACAGTGAAATTCACGCCACATAGCAAACCAACCTTCAATGTTCTGAGTTTATCTCACAAACTACAAATCCAATTGAGTTGAAATCAGTGGCATATGAAAATAGACTCAAAGGGATTTCCATAAAACTTTGAATCAACCAAAACGGATTTCTGACCAAAGAGATATGTCCCTCAAAAATTGGCTGTCAGTTCAAGATGTGCAAAGAACACTGGTCAAAGAACATCTTTCATTCATCTGAGAATAATGCACTGCATACAATGAGTTAGAAACTTTCAATGGATGATGGGGAGCAGAACAAGTTTTGAAATGAATCTATAACTCGATTCAATCATTTAATAACTCGAGTCATAGTCTGATTTATTAGATTCTCAAAGTCCAACCCGATAGCAACTTTTTCGGGAAACTGATATAACTCGAGTCTTTCAACCATAACTCGAGTCAAGTGGCTTACAGAGAGCTTCGAATGAATTCTTGGAAAAGTTGACTCGAGTCATGACCTGAGTCAAGACGAGACAGAAAGCAATCAAAGTAAAGCAACAATCTTTTAACTCGAGTCATAACTTGAGTTACCTTCTGTGCTTCAGAATACCAACGTGTCAGAAATTCCATAATCATTGATTATGATTTGATTACTTCTCATCATCACTCATTATTATTCTTAACTATGTTTAATCAATTTGTTAGTGAGTTTCAGATGATTAAAGTTTGAAATAACATCAAACTTGACAAAAATCAAAATCTGTCAAAAGATGAATATGAAGTTGCAGCAGATTTTTAGAAATGGCAGAGAAGATCGAATTCAACAAGGAACTTGTAGAAACAAAGTTGGATACTCAACTGTAATGTTCTTCAATAAATTAAAATGCTCAACGTGTTCATCGGCTTCAAATGCTACGACTTGAATATCCCAACGGTAATATTTTCCAACGGTCATATTCTAAACTGGAGGAATTGCTCAATGGTCAAAAATTGCAACTAACTATAAAAGGAGAAGCATTCAAGATAGAGCAGGTTGGAGACACGAGCTTACATCTTCAAAATGCCAATACTCTGATATACACATACACCTACTCTCTGATTATCTCAATGATCATATAGTTTATTTTAGAGAGTGAGATTATTTGTAATGAGCTTCAATGTTTATCTTTATCACTTCTGAGAGAGAAGATTATCTGTAATCATTCATTACAAAGGTTGTATTCTTACAGTGAGTAAGGGGGAGTATCTCGTAAGAGATTTGTAAAAGACTGCACAAGTGCCCAGCTAAACTTGTGGGTTTGTAAAGGCTTCTCTTGTGCCCGGATTAAACAAGAGGATAATGGATTGAAAATCTCAAGTGGAGCTTGGGGACTGGATGTAGGTCAAGGATTGGGCTGAACCAGGATAAATCATAGTTTGCATATTCTCTTCCATAAGCTCTTATATTTCCAGCATATATGTTTGAATGACTGTTTACTATTTTATAAATCCTTATTGTCATACAAACCACTTTCAGTAAGTTGCGAAAAGATTTTCAAAGTTCTAAAGTTTTTATCAGACACCCAATTCACCCCCCCTCTTGGGTGATAGCCAGGTCTAACAAAAATGAACATTGAATTAACAATCTCGACATGGGACTCAATTTAATTGCAGTCAAAATCAGCTTCTAGAAACTCATCATTATCGCTAGCTAGTTTCTTCCGCTTCCTGTCTCTCTTTTTTTGTTCTTGGACTAGGCTTCTACTTTGGCCTCCTTGTTTGGGTTTGTTGTTCTTCCGTCCTTGGGTTTCTATTACACATTGTCGTAATTTCCCCTCCCGGACGAATTTCTCAATAGCATACCGGAGATCCTAGCATCCATCCGTAGTGTGTCCTGGTCCATCATGAAATGCACCATACCAGGATTAGTCTGTGCCGGATCATAAAATCCTTAAATCTAGTTTTTTGAAAGAATGTTCCATTCTCTCGATCACATTTGAATTTCTCTTGAAAGGGGGTTTACTATCATTTTTCTTCTCTTAAATTAAAGTTGTTATATTGTATAGTTATCAAACTTGAAAAGGTTATATGTAATTAATTTGGTGCCAAAAAATTGTTCATAATTCCCTTATAAGGAACTCAAAAGTCATATTCCCAAGCTTTTCATCATTCTCGCAGATATTTTATTGAATTTCAAAAGAAAGCCAATAGTTTCTTGTAGTGTTTCTTAATACAACAATTGAATGTTGAATATTATCCTGCCAAATTTGAATATTATTCTACCTCTTGTTCCTAATATAAGAATCAATTGAGGGGTTAGATTTGGTCTAAAATTAAGATTCCAATCCATTTTATCTCTTTTTTTAATCATTTTTTTCTAAATTAATTTAGTTAAGTTATAAATTGATGTAAAATCTATTATTATATGTGGGTATTTTAAAGAGATATAATCACATTTGTTCTAATGAACTAATTTACTTTATTTTCTCAATCTACCAAAATTAATTAATTGGCTCTTATGGACTGGAAAAATAGTTATTTTATATTGGTTTGTTTTCATATAATTTGGTTTGAATATCACAAAACAAATTAAGGAATCGAAATATGGAATGAGTCCGGCTAGGTCTAAGAGATGCTTGTGGGGTATATATTTGTTTAAATTAAAGTAACTGATGCAAATATTAATTATTAATTACAATTTGACTTTTTAGGTTTTTAAGTATTATAATTAGCGAGTGGCATTGGTTGAAGAAAAAAAGTGTGGTGGGGTATAAAATAGGGGGGAAATAGAGGAAAGAAACAAAAAAGAGTGATACAATGAACATAATGAATGAACGTACTCAATTTTTTGAGAGGTTGTTTATCATTTCATTCCATTTCACGTCAATATATATCCGAATTGATGCCTCTCTCACATCCATTACTTAACTTTCATGTCACTACTCTACTCTTCTTACCCCACCACCTTCCTTATCGCTTCTGCTTCCCACCGTCAAAAATACAAAAATATTATATATATATATATATATATGTGTGTGTGTGTGAGAGAGAGAGAGAGAGAGACTTTGTTTTATCACTCATTCGATGGGAAATACTCCATCCAATCTCAAATGTAAGAGTTACAAAATTATTTTAAAAAAATTAGTTATTTGTAAAAAAATTATATGTTAGTTTTCCTAAATAATTATTTTTTATTCTTTTGCTGTGGATACTACACTCTCATAAAAAATATCCCTAATATGTGTCATCAATAAAAAGGATTTTGAAAACAATTATAAATTTGAGAGATAAGTAAATTAACATCTTGCATTTAGTATCAAAACAAACTCATCTAGTCTGTTTGGGAAGGCGTAGATGCCCCAAAAAAGCGCAGTGGAGAATTCGTTGGTGTTTGGGAAGGTGTCTGGTGTACTGGGCTTTTCCCAAAAAGTCACTTTTGAAGATAAGCTAGAAAAGTGGCTTCTGAGCAAGGTTATTAAAACCGGACCGGTCAGTGAACCGATCGGGGTGCTGGGTCAAGAGTAGGTGGGTCAAATTGGAGTTAAACCGGGGTCAAACCGGTGAGAAAATGAAAATTTTAGAGTTATTAATATCAAATTAAAAAAAAAGAGGGAATAAAAGAGGTTCAAATTTCAAATGAAATGGGAGGTTGAAATTTCAAACTGGGAATGCAAATAAACAGATAGAACAGATTATTGACATGACTCATCAATATTTTCTCTGCCAAGCTCATTCACCAATGCTTGAACACATTCACCCATGCCTTTAATTTTATTAACCATAGGGGTAACCTTTTAACCATATATCTTTTATCTTTAACGAAGAAATGTTGTTATTTTTCTTCTTTTGCGCCTGGCTTCACTTTTCTCTCCATCTCTCTCACGTTCAGAGCTTCTCCACCATCTTTTACCCTGAAAGCCGTTGGATCAGAGCTGAACCCTTCATCCGAACGTTCTAACTCTGATGATCGAGCTTCTTTACAACATTTCTCTTTGGCTTCTTAGAATCTCAACATTTTTCGTGTTCGATATGTTGCATGTCACCATCGTTCTTCTCTTTTGATGTTATCTCTTCTCACTGTATCTATTCACATCTGCTCTGTTATCACCGGATCTGTTTCTATCGGCTCTGTTTCTCTCTATCTCTTTCTTTTTTCTTTGTCAACGTCTCCAATCGCCGTTTTTGGAGGGGAAAAAAAGCTCTGACCCCGATTTCTATGGTAGACCGGACCGGTTACACGGCCGGTTCATCGGTTTCCGGTCTGAACCGGCCAGTCCGGTTCGAGTTTGATAACCATGCTTCTGAGCATGGAGGCAACCTTCTCCCACTGTCAACCTTCTTCCTTCGCCGATCTTAGAGACGAAATCAAAGCTTGATGGCGTGACGCTGTGCAGAATTGCAGATCAGACTATCAGAGCTTCCATCACCACCATTCACCTTCGTTCTCCTCCCACCTTCACTTTCACTAGTCTTCACAACGCTATGCAGAATCGAAACAAAACTTGAAAATTGAAAGAGAATGAAGAAGGTGCTTTGTTTTTTGGATTTCGAGTCTTTTACTGGAGGATGAAGTTCAACGTAGGCTTGTGGGTTCTGAAATTGTTGATTTAAGAAGGGAACGAATAATTACTATAATTTAGTATTATTAAAAACAATTGCAAGAGAAAGTTAGAACTTTTTTAATCATAATTTAACTTTGTTTTCAAATTTAAATTTAAATATTTATCTTTAATTATCGTAATATATACAACTAATATATGTATGTGTGTGTGTGTGTGTGTGTGTGATTCATGCCCATTTCATTCATTTTTATCTCAACTGACCTTTCAAATAATAATCTAAACATGTTTCAGTTTGGAAAAAAAAAATCACTTCTGCATCGTCAATCCAAACATAAATCACATAAACAATTTGACTTTTATCTTATCTTACTTCTGCAAAAGTCAGATCGAAAATAAGTCAATTCTCCCACTACTAACCCAAACGAGCTTATGTAGATTTAAAACTTGATGGAGTAAGCCTAAGGGCCCGTATAGTATAAGGAATTGATTGTGATGATAAGGAAGGTAAGAGAATGGAAAGGAAGAAAATGAAAATTTTCCTTCCGCAAATATGTTTAGTATGCATTGGAACGAAAAATGATTTTATGGGAAGTTTTTAGTTTTGTGGAACAATGGGGGACGGATTGTAACGGCCTCCCCACCAGCCCCAAATGCCTGTGTGGGTACTGACCTCCATTGAGGCAAGTATTGTCCTCTCCTCTAGAGGATTTGTCCCTGTACTAGATACCAAGGGGCTTTTAGGCTTTGGACTTATGCCTCAGGTCCAAGGTTCGAGCCCTTAGGGAGGTGCTCTTGGAAATTTATTCCAAAGGGAAAAATCCTCTAGAGGAGAGGACAATACCCACCTCAGTGGAGGCTGGCACCCACGCAGGCGTTCGGGGTTGTGACTCCGAGGACAGTGGTTCTTTCCCGCTATGAGATCCGGGTAAGGAGGCCATTACATAAAAAGGTGCCTTTTTATGTAAATGCCTACCCCACGAGGAAGGGACCATTATCCCATACCTAGGTGTACATGATTACCAAGTGACTCTTAAGGCATGTACTTATGCCTTAGGTCGTGGCCTCGAGTCCTTGGAGAGGCACCCTTGGGAATTTATTCCCAAGGGACAAATCTTCTAGAGGGGAGGACAATATCTACCTTAGTAGAGGCTGACACTGACGTAGGCATTCAGGACAGTGGCTTTGGGGACAGTGGTCCTTTCTCGATGGGGGATCCCTGTGGGATGGGCCGTTACAAAAATCGACTAGAAAACAAGTTTGAAGACACAAACAAGACGAGATGATCGAAGGTAGGACCTTAAGAGAATTTGTCTCTTACATCCTTGCCATAAATGTAAGAACTAGTTGAACCCAAGAGGGGGTGAATTGGGTGTAACATTAATAACTTGGAACTTTGAAAATCTTTTCTTGTCTTCTAAATCAACAGTTAAATATTCAAATAAACATATACTGGAAATATAAGAGATATGGAAAGAGAATATGCAAACTGTAATTTACACTGGTTCGACCCAATCCTTGACTTACGTCCAACCAGTCCTCAAGCTTCACTTGAGATTTTCAATTCACTATCCTCTTATTTAATCCAGGCACAAGAGAAGCCTATACAATCCTACAAGTTCATCTAGGCACTTGTGAAGCTGAAACTCTCACCGAGATACTCCCTCTTACACACAATAAGGATACACTCGGCTTCCCACTCAAGATCACCCAATCTTGAGTAACTCTCAGATAAAATGATAAGATGATTACAATGAATCTTCTTTCTCTCAGAAGTGAATGAATAAACACTGAAGTACAATACAAATAATCTCACTCTCTAAGGTAAATTATATTATCATTGAGATAATCAGAGAGTAAGTGATATAGACGTCAAAGTATTGTCATTTTGACAATGAAGTTGTAATCTCATGTCTCTACGTCTATCTTGAATGCTTCTTTATTTATAGGCAACTGTCATTTGCCTGTTGTGAGCATTCAATCATTGAGTAACTCTTCAAACTTTTGTTAGGCATAGGTGAATTTCGTTGGGTACAGTCAACCGTTGAAACATTAAATGCATTCGCCGTCGATGTACTTGTGTAGGAGTTGACTCAGAACAATTGCTGGAATTGGTATGCCTTGAAGGAATGTATTCATCTACTCAAAACATTTATTCCATTTGTATCCTCTGTTGCATTAAATGCTTCTAACACAACGAATGACTTTTCGGCTAATCTCAAATTAAGCAAGGTTAATCAACTGTAAAACACTCAAAAAGATTATTAGAAATGAAATAAATAAATTTGAGTGAGATTAAGAACAAATAAATAATAACCCAAAATGTTTAAGATAGAGATTAAAGATTCAGAGAAGCGTTCTGAAATTCTAGAGAAGCTTACTCGAGTAACACTCATAGGTTACTTGAGTAATATCGAATGTTTCAATTCAAAGACTCACTATAATCACATTACTTGAGTAACACATCTTGTTACTTGAGTAATGTCTCATGCTTCAATTTCTAAAGTGTTACAGAAATTACTCGAGTAACACTCATCTTACTCGAGTAATATCGCATGAGTTAAATAACAGTGACCTTCGAATGAGCAACTTACTTAAGGAGAGAAATTTGAGAACTAACGAATGAGAAGATGAAATGACAATTCCATTAGAAAAATTGTAACGGTTCATGGAAAAATCGTAACGGATTGGAGGGATTTTAAGAAGGGGTTAGGGCACAAAACGAAGAGACGAGACGGAGGGGAATAATGAAATGGAAAGATGAGAGGAAGAAGAAGCATAGTAAAAGAACGCGTTTCAATTAAAAAATATAGAGCACAGTGACATGTTTTAAATTCTCAGAAATCTGATGCGATACCTAGAAGATTTGACTTACATCTTATGCGTTGTAAAGCACACAAGAAATTTCTCGGCTAAAACGTTGCTTTTCCAAATGAAGGCAAGGAACTGTGAGAATGAGGAGACCAATTTAAAAATTCTGGACCGACGTTACTCAAGTAGTCCTTTTAATACTTGAGTAGTGTCCAACAATATTGATTCTAAAGACGCACTGAAGTCGACATTACTCGAGTAACACAAAGGTTTACTCGAGTAATTTTCTACTGATAGGCCAACTGATATTTTGCATCCTGTGAACACTCAATAAATGTATTAGATTGAGTTTACTCGAGTAACATAGAAACTTGCTGATGAGCACTATTTATGCCATGTTTTCCCTGTATTCTATGACTGAATTGTATGCTGAACATAAGCTTAATTGCATTTAATTTGAGCAAAAAAGCATTACTTCATTATATAGGGAACTTGAGGATGAAGTTTACAAACCTGAATAAATTGCATACGCATCCTAAACATGTGCTAAGAAAAGATCGAGTTTTGAGATTTTGTGTGAAAGGCGCACAGCATGACCGATACAATGATACAGCATCAGGACAGCCTCCTCGAAGCACAATACAATGCATCCCTGAAGCTATAGCAAAGTAAGTGAAGCAATGCTATGCGGCATTTGTTCTGATCTTTTGTCAAGGTTATTCAGGAAACATAGTGCATCGTTAACGGTTAGATTGCTGACGTATTGGAATAGAAGATGCGGAGTATCGAAACTAAAGATTTGAAGAATCCCGTAATATCAGCAGAATCATCTACCGAGATTTGAAAGGAAAAATACGATTGGACCTCGACAGATTAGGAAAGGCCCAATTCGTTGAACCTACGCAACAAGTAACCTAGACTATATAAGGAGACAAGAACCAACCTTAAGGGTTGAAATTGTCGAGAGTCAAAGTTCATCCCTTACGGCCAGACTCGAAAGAAGAGTGAGAGAAGTACAAGTCACAAGAACTTCAGGAGAACCCAACATCCTTCCTTGCAGTGAGACGGAGATAAGAAGACGTGGAGCTGTGACGTGACAGGGCTTCTTCCACGCCGTTGAACCTCCATCAAGCTTTCTGTTTTTCTTCCCTACCTTATATTTTGTACTCTTAGCATGAGATTTTAAGAATTTTCATGGATAACCTCACTAGAAAAGAATCAACTCACTTTGAGGCTATCAAGATTATAAATGTGTGACGACATACTTTTTAAGCCTTAACATTGATAGGAAATTAAATGGACTCACCCGATCTATCATGATTATTCAAAACCTTTCATATGAACACTTGCATCAACATCAACATGCTCATTAACAAATATATCAAAAGAAGAGTTCTTCTCTGGGCCTCTGGCACATAGTTCACACAAAGAATATCCATCAAGTCATGTCTTATCATAAATAATAAGATAAGAGTACTCAAGTATGTAATCAAATGAATCAAATAATAATGTCCCAAAAGGTAAATTGAAATGGAACAAATATATAACCCAAGTCCAACAATGTGGTTCAAAATGAAAAATCCGAACTGTGGCAATAAAAAGCAAAACAATACAAATAACCAATTGGCTACTCGAAGTAGTAGCCTCAAACCTCAGGTGCCTTCTCAATAACGCCTCCCCTCGACTCTCACCTAAAAAATATTGAGAGTCACGGAATGAGATCATTGTCTCCATAACATAACCTCTACCTACCTTACCTACCAGCACCACCCGTGGGGTGCTAAATGGAACTAACAAGCATGATATACAACAATCACATGGAAATAATAGACAAATTCAAAAGTTATAGCCATATATCATAGTATCACATGTTAAATCATAGTCTAGCATAATTTAATCATTTATCTTCTTGTTTTTTTACTAACCCCTAACCCTCTTTATATCCTCATTATTTTGGCCTGTTAAACATATGGGCTAAATGTCACCTTACAATACCAAATGCCCAGTGTAGTTGTCCACAATTGTGATGTAGATCGGCCAAAGTACTAGAGCACACTAGAGACCATAGGTTTCTCCAATAGAGGATATTGTCAAGATAGCCACGAAATGTCACATCAAGGGATACTACCATGTCAATAAGTTCCAGCTATGGTGCATAATAATAATAATAACAAAGTGGTATTCCATGTGGTCATATATTATTATCTCGGGGTTATTAACATTTCACATCTTCATTAGTTATAACCATAGATTCAATATATATACTTTCAAGGGCACGTAAGGTAATCATCAGTAATCATACTCACCACATATTCTCATTTAACAGTGTATATATCATAATGGATTCAATTCAATCTCATGGAAACATCACTCATCCTTTACCTATACAAGGCTACTAGCCCTGGCCACCATGCCTTTAACCAAGGCGAGGAATGCCCTATTCGCCCATAGAGCATGTTGCTTAGAGGGTCGAGCTTACAACAAACTCACTTTGATGAGTGTGTCATTCACCAAAACAGTTGTACTATTGTACCCACTACAATCCAAAACACAATACACATACAGGTCTACAATTTTCTCTAGGTTTTGAACATACAATTATATCTAGCCTACTTTTCATTCAAACATATCCCACAAGGAAAAATCGATCATAAATAGAGGGAATATACCATATTTAACATAATTGTAGGTTATAGGGTTTTCTCAAAACTCCCATGAGCAATACTGATAAGAAAGACAA
The DNA here is from genome assembly GCA_025563575.1 of Acacia pycnantha. NCBI lineage: Eukaryota > Viridiplantae > Streptophyta > Magnoliopsida > Fabales > Fabaceae > Acacia > Acacia pycnantha. The sequence goes on from JAMWYP010000001.1 coordinate 765,260, forward strand.
GTAGAAATTACATTGCCTTGAGTCTGTGAGGTATGAGCTCAAGGAAGGACATTCTTAGCCGCACAAATTCGAACTACAAGGTAACAAGAAACTAAATCAAATAATGATCATCTAACTACTAAAAAGTGCATCTCATAGGTTACTCAAAAATCTTAGAGTTATTACAATTAGAGAACTAGTCTAGATCTGATAATTTACTTTAATTGAACATTAGACTAAGCTTGTCTAACATCCTTTTGTAATCAATTTAGGATTCCCATCCTTAGAACCCAATTACTTAGAAAAGTGTTATGGTACAAAAATGCACGTGAAATTTTTTTTCGAAGTTCCCCGACACTAAATTCTTTGTTTTAGGAGCAAAAGTAAACATTGTTAGTTCTCGGATTATGTTTTGATGAAAACAATCCGTGGAAAACAATGAGAACTTGATGTTCAAGTCACTCGAGTATGTTCCTAGATACTTGAGTGATGTAAATGCATTTGAACTAAAACTTGAATCAACAAGAAACTCACTTCAAGTAATCTGCGATGATAACTCAAGTGGCAGGCAATGTACTCTAATGATGATCCTTAAGTTCTAGTGATTTTGATAGTCACTCACTGAAAGATTGAAGAGTGATGCAAGATCACTCGAGTGAATAAGTAAGTACTTGAGTGATCCTCTGTCACTCGCAAGAAAATAGTAAGTCACTCGCATGATTTTTGGAAGTCATGGCAAATCACTCGAGTGATGGGGTTTATTACTCGAGTGATAAGCTTAGAGCACATGAGTGGATAAGTGACCACTCGAGTGCTGGTGATCACTCATTGAGATTTTGCAAGTCACTTACCCATTTTCTGAAAGTGTTGAGATATCCACCAAGTGAGCATTCTGTCACTCGAGTAATGGTGAGCACTCACGAGTAAATAGCAAGTTATTCAAGTCATGACCAGTTTCACTCGAGTGCTTGTGATGCTACTTGAGTGATGACCACCAACTTACAAGTTTATTGCAACTTACTCTCTGATGAACTAAGAGTTCTAGCTTCTCATTTGTAGTCCACTCGAGTGAACCTCAGAGTCACTCAAGTGACAAAAGGCAACTTGCAGAAGCACTCGAGTCTTGGTAGAGTTGAAGCTATTTTAAAATAGTCCTCTAGTCAAAATTTCCTAACACTCGAGTGATATGTTCTTTTAACACTTCACCACCAGAGACAAAGTTCATCAACCATGAGTTGGATTGCAAAAGCACTCTAGTGATTCTGGAATCAAACTTGAGTGACAGTTCTTGTTGTATTTCACAATGTCTTCAAGAATTCAAATATTGTGATTAACATCTATTTGTACTTGATTACTACTTATACTACTTGTCAATGCTACCAATCTTGTTTGTTTATAAGTTTAGATGTTTCAAATCATATTTCCATAAGCACAAAATCAAGTTTCTGTGTTAGACATTAAATGCATTGCAGAAACAGAGCACGCGAAAGCAATCTCAAAGCAAACCAAATGAATATCTTATGAAGCGTCTATTGTGGCTAAATGAAAGCGATCAAACCTTAAGCAATCTCATATCGAACCAAAGGGATATCGTATGAATATTTATTGCAATGAAGCAAAAGCGACTAACATCGAATTCTTCCAACAACTCCAATCTGTCTCTAACGGATAATTCATCCATAGATACTACAAAAAACTTTGGCTTAGGGACAAAATTACCGACGAAAAAATTCCGTCAAAAATTACCCATGGAATTCCGTGGGTAATGTCTTCGGCCATGGTCTGTTTTGTGATGGATGTTTTTCTTCGGAAATCCAACTACCGACGGAATTCTGTGGTAATTGAAATTACCCACGGAATTTTGTGGGTAATTTCCGTTGGTAATTTGACTTTTTTTGTAGTGAGAGTCAAATGCTGCCACCATTGGATTGGGTGCTAGGTTTACTAATATTAGGCATTTTGGGTTTTTTTGAGATTTCAGATAGAATATGGCTCTGGCCTACCTTAGTTGAATGTGATAAAGGTGGAATATCTTATTTAATGAAGTTGAGTACTAACATAGTTGAAATATAAATATGAGAATTTTATTTTGTATTGTTGAATATGGTCGTATGATGAGGTCTTGATTGAGATAGAAATTAAAGTGAAGGCCAACAATAAGGAGCTACCTGACTATGTGGACTTATTAGTGACGGGTTGATTATTAAGACATCTAAATTAGATGATGAAAAAAGAAGGGCCAGTAATCTAGTCTTAGAAGGAAAAATTTGTTGGACTAGATGACCTAGTGATGATTAGGCAAATGAACTTTTAAATGAGTGATAAATTGTTACAATCAATGTCAAGTCATTTAGGTCAACAAATTTGTCCTTCCAAGTTTAGATCACCAGCCCTATGTTTTTAATCCTCCAATTTAGAGTTATCAACCCTCACCTCGTCACTAATATTTTCACATAGTCAGTTATTACTTATTATTAATATTATTGGCTTTTAGTTTGGTTTCATTCTCAACCAAGACCTCCCCACGAGATCATATTCACATATAAAAAATCCAATTCTCATACGTGTATATTAACTCTATTATACATAGGCTCATTAAATAAAAACATTCTATTTTATCACCTGAGACTAGGGTAGGGTAGAGCCATTTCATATTTGAGGTCCAAAAGGATCAAAATGCATAAGTATAGTTTCCTAGCAGCCAAATCCATGGGAAGACACATTCAATTGTAGGGATGCTCACAATATAAATCATGTGTCAACAACATGCAGATGCCAAGCCTAAAATTGCATTTACTAAATCCAACACTAAAAAATCATTTAACTCCTTTGGAGGTGGGAAAATGTAAGAAGAAAAAGTAAATATTGAAAAAACAAATGCTGGAATTAATATTAACTAATTATCTAATAATATAGGGCATTAGATTCATGGTTGTTAATTATATTTATTTTTTATGTCAATTGCATTTTTTAGAGTTGTCTTTGTCTGTATAATTTATATTGCATAATATAAATTTTAGATATAATAATAACATCCAACCGAGCTTCTATGAAACAAAATAATTCTTGTATTTTTTTAAAAAAAATGTGCGCATTTTTTAGACCGGGTATGAAATTACCTAGTCTAAAAAGTGGGCATTTTTTAATTACAAATTGAAATTTTTTAGGGAAAATCTCATAATATATAGCTGTCTAAAATAGGGAAATTCTAAACTAGGATGATAAATTCAATAAATTCTTAATTAAGTTATCGACCTAATTTAGGATTTCAAAATCTAAGTTAAATAACTTTATTGCCCTCTCCTCATCTCCTCTCTCCTCTTAAAAGAGTTTTATTGGTGTGTAACTGATAATTGAATATTATTACACTTATTTGTATCTCTTGGTGAATAAATTTAGGATTGTTTAGTTAATAAATAATGGATTTTATTACTTAATCGAGCTTTGAGCTTTTAATTGGATTTGATTCATTTTTATGATTAAATTCCAGATTTACAGTGATTTAGTATTTTCGCCATAACTTTTGATCTAGATATCCAATTAGCCTGATTCTTCTTTTGTTTTTTTAGATGATTCAGAGATCTACAATTGATATGAAGACTCAGAAGGCTGATTCGGACAATAAGATGGACGAAATTGGAGTTAAAGACAAACAAATTTTTCTGGATTTTTATTTTGCCCGAATTTTGTAATAAAAGACCAATTTTTAGAGATTTCCTATTGATTAGAGAATTCCTATTGATTAGAGATTTCCTATTGATTAGAGATTTCCTATTTATTAGGGGATTCCTATTTTTGTTTAGTCATCTCTCCTATATAAGGAGGATTAGATGGTGGCTACAAACACATTCTGAATATTCTTCTCAATTACTCTTTATGAGACTTTTGGGATTAAATTAGGAGTTTTTTATTTTCTCTGAGTTGTTCATCATGTTCTTCATCTTTTCTTCTGAGTTTTTCCTAACCATGCTTGGCTAAGCTTTTGTGGTTGACCCATGGATTGAGAATTCTGTGAATCCAGAGGGCCAGCACTTCAAGCGATAACGTAATTCGTTTCTGTTTATTATAATCGGATTCGATTATGATTGCGGAATGAGTATTAGATTTAATACCCAGATTGACATCTCAAGGACATAGGTTGCACCGGGTTACAGAGAGCGTTGTGCGATCGCACAGCGAGCTCGCCATGAGTTCGATCAAATGCTAGGCGATCGTCCAGTCGAGGGAGTTTCTGGATAAACGCAGAGATTTCGGTTTGTTCGAATCAATCACGAGTTCGATTATTATGTTTTTGACCGATGAAGGTTACGGAATCCCAGTCAGGTTAATCGTTTGTTTATCTGTTTAATCTGTGTTTCATTTCGTTTTGTTTCTATTATTTCTTCTCTAATCTTTTGAACCAAAACCCCCCCTTTTACTGTTTCTATTTCACTGTTATTCTAATCAAACCCGCTGCAATTCGTTGGGAAAACGATCCAGGTTCCCTATTATTGCAAATCTTTTATTGAACTTGGTTATTTTGTAAGGGCTCGGCAAATCTCTTTCAGTAACTTAGTTTTTCAATACCTGTGTGTATATATCAACATTAATGCATAATATAATATAATATGATTAGCTTAAATCAAAGATTTTTTTTTTTTTTTTGTGGTTTGGAAGGATCATCAAGATTAATTAAAGCTACAAAAGAAAAGCAAAACCCAAAAACCATTAAATGATATTTATTTGAATATTGAGAATAGAAAATTTTATTTTTGATTTGAATTTTTTCGAAAAGAAGAAAATGAAGCAATGTTAATCACACACAAAAAATCTGACTTGTATGATATATCAAACTATATATATCAAAGATTTTCAGTAATGGAATTAAAAAGAGCGTCTCATTAACGTAAAAAACCAAACTATATATGTCACACCAGTCAGAATTCTAGGATTAATGAAGTTTTATTTTCTTTTTATTAACAAATCAAATTGAGAAAATTTTATATAAAGACAGCTGAATTACCTTAATTTTAAGAGTAAATACCCTTTTTGGTCCCTGGAAAAAACACGGATGCCCTTTTTGGTCCCTGAAAAAAAATAAGTCACTTTTAGTCCCTAAAATGGAAAAATAAGGTCCCTTTTAGTCCTTTTGATCATTTTTTTTGCACATTTTAATCCCTCAGAAATTCTCAAAAAGGTCATTTTTAGTCCCTAAAAAGGATCAAAATGACATTTCTTTTACTCAGGGACGAAAAAGGGTCAAATGTGTTTTTCCAGGGACCAAAAATGGTATTTACTCTAATTTTAATTTGGATTACTGAACTTATGGCGAGGTGGGTGCTAACTGCAATACACCCACTATCCCTTTTTATCTTGATATATCCATTAACTAATCGATGAGAAGTAGAATTATTCCCAGAGCTACAAACAAAGCTGTACGGGTGCTTCCATCAACTTTTTGCTTAGTTCCATATATTTCATTAGAGAAAGGGGAAAAATGAACTCCTAACAAGAACCTATTTCTTTAAAAGCGAAACTAAAGACAGGAGATGAATATTTTGAGGATTAAGGGTGAAAATGATATGATAATAGGGAAAAAAATAATATAGAAATCTGAAGTTGCATATTGGGGAAAAAATTGATAAAGCAAATTCTACAAGTAATAGATTTCAACTTCAACTAATACTTTCAATCCATTGCAAATTTTCATCAACACAGCACAACCAGTGTTGTTAAAACGCTATTCAGAAACGTAGAAACGTCCATTTCTACGTTTTTTGACCAAAAATCGTGTCGAAACGGATGTAGGAACGGATTTTGAGTGACACGGTTGAAACGCCGTGTCAACTCGGTAAAATCGGTTGAAACGCCGTGTTAACTCGTAGCACTGGTGGTCACCGGATTTTGCAGTTCTTGCCCCTCTGTTTTAGGTCGCCGGCGGCGATGGTGATGAGGGTGGAGGCCGGCAGAGACTTAGAGGAAATGTGGAGGAAGGAAGGGTTGAAGGTCAAAGCTCGCCCCTCTCTCGTCTCTCATCTCGCGGCGCTCAATCGGGTCTGTCTCAGCCTCTCAGGAGTCAGGTCCCTCGACGATGAAGAAGATGACCTAATTAATCCCTTGGTCAAAACGTGCGTTTTGACCAAGGGACTAAAATGTAAGAATTCAAAGTTTTGAGGAGGGACTAAACTGAAAAGTTTGAAATATTTTTGGGGCATAACTACACTTTCCAAAAAAATGCATTAAGAATCCTAATTTAATTATGAAAAATCACATTAAATTATAAACTTAATTATTTCCTTGAGTGTTTGGAATTAAATTTGTGATGATTTTAATGTATTGGTGTGTTTTGGTTTTATATATGTTGATTTTTTTTTTTTTTTTTGTAGTATGTAGTAAACTCTTACGTTTCATTTACGTTTTCCGATTTTACGTTTTTACTCACCCTTACCGTTTCTACGTAGACTCTACGTTTTAACAACACTGAGCGCAACAAAATCCCAAATTTACACTATAAAAAGATGTCCTCTAGCTCCGCCTTTTTTGCCCTCAGCGCTACTGGAAATGTCTACATTGTCATCCTCTCCACCTTGCCCTGACCTTGTAACCCCTTTGGCGTCTCTCTGGGAAACATCGAACTCCTCCAAATAACCCTTTTTGCCTCAGAGCTCCACCTCCTTCTGGAGCAGCCCACCTCGTCGGACGTTCTTGCAGGCGAAGGTTTTCACAGAAAAAGAAGAAAGGGATAGCTTGGCCTTGGCATCTCCTTGGATCATCATCACCTGACGTGGCACTATTTTAAGGAACTCAAATGCTTTTTAAAAAAATATAGAAAAAACTAGAAACACTAACTTCCGGCTTAAACTAATGAATTATAGTGACTGAGTTACCAAATCGGTTAAATGATAAGGATTAAGTAATTAATCTTCCCTAACTTATAGGTTTTACTCCTACTTAGCTTTTTTTAAATTAAGTTCCTAGCTATATAGTTTCAATTTTGTTGTTTTAATAATTAAGAGATATGGAGATAAGTTGAATAAAATTTTAAATCTTTAATTATGACACATAACCTGATATATAATTTGTTAAATTCAATTACCTAAATTAAAAGTTTGTTAATTCAACCGTCTTTATATAGGATTTTGTGGTTAAAAAATAGTATAATTGTTATTTTACAAAAATAAAAAATCTGAGTGATGGATATATCAAAATAAATTCTTTTAACCAACTTCTAGATTTAAGTAAGCAGAAAGAAAATAAAATCAGACAAATATTCATATTCATAGTCAAACCAAAAGATGTATCATGCAATGTAAAATTGATAGAAATTAAAAGCAGGTGGTGTGGCAATAACTAGTGGGTTTTTTTTTTTTTTTGATACAACTAGTGGGTTGATGAACAAAGGTTATACATGTTGTGTGGTTGGTACTTGGTATATCATATTGTGGTGTAGTTGAGTATTAACTAAGTGAACTCATAATAATATGGCTGAGTTACATATGGGAGAAGATTAAGAGAAAAAATAATGCGGTGTTCCCAAGTCCGACTCCAACGTAAAGTTATTTGTAGTAGGGTTCACAAGAATTTTTCTCACTTTTAAATTTTTTTCCCTCCCCTCTCCTCTCCCAAGCCAAGCCTAAGGGAGAAGTGTCCAACAAAGGAACCTGCCAAAAGGTGACTGTTGAATAAAGCAATCTAACTTTTCTTTATGTGACCTATTTATAAGGATAAAAAAAATTAAGAAATTAGTCCTAAATGATATAAGTTATTTCAAATTTTATAAAATGCATGAAAAAATATTTACTTATTTTAAAAAAATTACAGTAATATCAATTAACATAAGTTATAGGTTTGTTGGGAAAATAAGTCAGTGTTAAAAAAAAATCAATGATTTGTCTTAAAGTTGATAGAAATAGTTAATATGAAAATTCGTTTAATTTTCAAATAAGTATTTATACTTTGATTACGATTTAATTATAAATCAATCGTAACTATTTTTAGCCCCCATATTAGTAGGGGATGATATGGCTCTCACTCACTATAAACCTAGATTAATTTTGCCATACAAATTTAAATAAAATAAGCATCAACCAGATGAGATTACATATTATATATAAGAGTAAATACCTTTTCTGGTCACTGACAAAAAATACGGACCCCATTTTAGTCTCTGACAAAAAAAAAAGTCATTTTTAGTCCATAAAAAGGTCGATTGGTGGACATTTTGATCCCTCACAAATTTCCAAAAGGTTCTTTTTAGTCCCATAAAAATGATGAATAAGGGTCGGTTTTTTTGTCAGTGACTAAAATGGGGTCCGTGTTTTTTGCCAGGGATCAGAAATGGTATTTACCCTATATATAAATGCACAAATATGGTTATAAGTATAATATTTATTTACGTTGATGATAAATAAATATTATCCCAACATTTTTTTTTTAATTTTTAATTTTGTATTTTGCGACAGCTCACATAGTACTTAATCAACATTTAGGTCCACCCTAGTTAACATATGTATGAATGTATGATCAAAATGACTATATTTAAATATTTGTTTTATATCTAATTTGAGGTTTATTGTTGTTTCTCTCATTATAAATGTCTCATTTAGAGCTTAGACTCCAAATCTAGAGGAATCTAGCGATATCTTATACTATTAGATTAACTGTTTATATATTGATATAATTTTAGATATTATATTGACCGAATAAAGATGGCAAAAACCTAATAAAAATCAAGTTAAGCGATTTTTTTTTCCCAATTTTATATCAAAATATTTCTAAATATTATTGAGACAAGTCAAGCAGAGTACTACTCCTATATCCCAATGAGGAGAGAGGGAATGGATAAGGGCAAGAGGGTGGGAGGGACTATTAAGGTACTGTCAGTGTACGGTAACACGCGTTTTCCATGTGCAGACGGCAGACTGACACTTTGACCGCACACGTGTAATGCCATGCCGTTCTCTCGTGATTTGCGTGAATTTTAATAATTTTTTGGACCAACCAGCTGCGGTTATTTACTAGTCCTATACTCGTCTTTATTACTCCCTCCAATTCTAATTATAAGAGCTAGTTGACTTTTTTTGAGAGATTAATGAAGCTAATCAAATTAGCTTAGAGTATTTTTATTTTTATTTTTTTCTTCAAACTAAATAGTTTGACCAATAAACTAATATATAATCTAAGAAAACACAACATATGAAATGATTAAGTAGTTTATTTAGTTTCCTTAATCTCTCCAAAAAAAGTCAATTAGCTCTTATAATTAGGACCGGAGGTAGTATAAGGCACCAACTAACAATTCACACAAACCAATAAAAACAGTTAAAGTCAATAAAGTTATCCTAAAATTTAAGTAACTTCCAGTATTACCCCTACTAATTGCATTAAACTCTAATATTATATTAATTATTACTCTTACCCACTACCTTTATTAATTAGGGTATATATGGAAAAAATAATTGATATTCCTTGGGAACAAGCAAGTGCCTTATAAAAAGAACCAAATAAACTTATTAGGTGGTGCCTTATAATAAGGATCAGAGGGAGTATTTATTATATTTTTTTGGGAAAATGACATTTAAATACTATTTGAATTTGTAAAATCTTCTATGGAATTTGTTAAAGGACTTAAAGATACCAAAAATAATATGGAGATTTACAAATTCGGACGAATTTACTCTTTTGCACTTATTTCTTAAAAAAATTAAAAAATAAAAATGAACTTTGACGGAGAGCCACCGCGGCCGGGTGCCGGCAGCTAGAAATCTGGTCATGGTTTTTTTTTTTTTTTTGTAAAAAAAAAAAATTATTCATTGAAAGTGAGGGGGTTCAAAACCTCCACCCCCACCTTCATGGGCCTACTTGATTCCTTTGATATATATATATATATATATATATATTCTTTTTAACATTTTTTCCATCAACAAACACTCTTGTAAATCTCACTACTGAACTTGTAAATGTCATTGAAGAATTGGTAATTGCCATAGAAAGATTTGTTTTAATTGTACTTTTTTTGGGTTTCATTAAAGTGAATTATCACAAATCTTTCAATAGCATGTACGAGTTGTTTTTTTTTTAGGTTTACCATTTTTGTCTCTGAGGGAACAACAAATGAAAGTGGATTATTACAAATCTTTCAATGGTATTTACGAGTTGGTTTTTCTAGGTTTATCATTTTTGTCTTTGATGTAACAACAAATAAAAGTGAATCATTACAAATCTTTCAATGACATTTACAAGTTGTTTTTTGAGGTTTACCATTTTTGTCTATGAGGGAACAACAAATGAAAGTAGATTATTACAAATCTTTCAATGACATTTACAAACTTTTCAATAGTATTTACGAATTGTTTTCTTTGGTCTACCATTTTTGTCTCTGAGGGAACAACAAATAAAAGTGGGTTATCAAAAATCTTTCAATGACATTTACAAATTCTTCAATGACATTTACAAGCTCAGTAATGGAATTTACAAGAGTGTTTGTTGATGGAAAAAATGTTAAAAAGAATATATATATTTGTTAATGCATATATATCAAAGGAACCAAGTGGCGCAGTGGTTGGGCCACTTGGCCCCATGAAGGTTGGGGGTGGGGGGTTCAAACTCCACCTCCCTCACTTTCAATGAATATACTTCCTTTGGTTCTTATTATAATGAACCAACTAACTTTTCTCACAAACCAATAAAAGTAATTAAAGTCAATAAAGTTGTCCTAGAATTTAAGTAATTTTCAATATTATCACTATTAGTTGTACTAAACTCTAATATTATATTAATTATTACTCTCACCCATTATTTTTATTAATTAGGGGTAGACATGGAAAAAAATAATCAATGCTTATTGGGAACAAACAATTGGCTTATAAAAAGGACCAAATAAAATTGCTAGTTTGTGCCTTATAATAAGGATAAGAGGGATTAAATTTTTTTTTACAAAAAAAAAACCCACCCCCTAAAAAAAACCATCGCCGGATTTCCAGCCGCCGGCGGTTGCAGGCCATTCGACGAGGGTACTTTTTTTAAAAAATAAGGTGCAAAAGGGTAAATTGACCCAAATTTTTAAATCCCCATATGGTCCTTAGTACTTTTAAGTCATTTAACAAATTCAACAGACATTTAAGGGTTTTGAAAATTCAAATGGTATTTAAATATTATTTTCCTAATTTTGTTTACTATGATATATTTAAATTTTATACGTAGTATTTATTATATACTCCTATCATTTATTAATACATAGTTTCATTATATTCTATCGAAAATATTAGAAAGACTCCAAAATGTTAAAATTCCAAATAAATGATTTTTCACTTTAATAAGTTGTGAATTTCTTATTAAATGTAGTCAATTACTTATCAATTATAGCAAACAACAAACAAACTTGATTTTGGGATTTTGAAATTTTAGATATATTTTTCTGAAAATTTCCTGTATAGTATATATTTTACTCTTTTCATATTTTTCTGAGAATCTTATTAAGTGGATTAACCTTTGTTATTTTATGGGTTAGATCTTATATATAGACACATTTTAATAAATTATTAATTGTTACAAAAAAGGGTTGAGGTGATTAAATAACATCCAACTTTTCGGGAAAAAAAATGCAACAGTAACCATAAATTATTTTTTGGAGTAAAAGTAACCATAAACATTATAAAAGAGGAAAAAAAAGTAACCATGACATTAACGTATGTTAATGTGAGCTTTTTAATGAAGTATTAACATGCTAAAATAGCTATTAACTTATACTAAAAGTGGAAAAGTAACCATAAACTTGTTTTTGAATGCAAAAGTAACTAAAAATTGACTTCTTGAACATTAATTCAAAAGTTTTTCTTTGGCTTTTGTATTATGAGTGTTTTATCAATTTGGGGTTTAAAATGACAAAAGTCAAAGAAAATTTGTGAATTAATATTCAAGAAGTCACATTTTTTTTTAGCGAGAATGACGAAGTGAAAGAAGCTTATCACCCAACTCCAAAAGCTAAAATCCTCAATATGAATCACTAGCCTTAAAAATACCATCATCGCTAATGTTGAAGCAATCCCGAGAAGAATCTAAGGGAGGATATCTGAGAGGAAAACTAGGGCAATGGAAGATCGCATATGCATATGGTAGGGTTGGGAAAATTCACTTCACCCTTTTGGTCATCTCATAATTAAAATCCACTTGGACTCCAACTTGCATATTTAATCACTAGGGTTGATGTGGATTTTCTCAACCCTACCATATGCATACACGATCTTCCATTGCCCTAGTTTTGCTCTTAGATATCCTCCCTTAGAATTTTCTCATGATTGATTATAGGATTACTTCAACATTGGTGATGGCTGTACTTTTAAGGTCATTGATTCATGTTTGGAATTTTAGCTTTGGAGTTGGAGTGACAAGTTTCTTTCGGTTCGTCATTCTCGCAAAAAAAAAAAAAAAGGGACTTCTTGAACATTAATTCATAATTTTTTCCTTTTGTCATTTTAATCCCCAAATTGATAAAAACACTCATAATACAAAATCCAAAGAAAAACTTGTGAATCAATGTTCAAGAAGTCACTTTTTGATTACTTTTGAATCCAAAAAATATTTATAGTTACTTTTGAACTTTTGGTATAAGTTAATGACTATTTTAACTCATTAAGCTTTTATTTAAAAACTTACACTAACAGACATTAACCTCATGGTTACTTTTACCCTCTTTTATAATGTTTATGGTTACTTTTTCTCTAAAAAAATAGTTTATGGTTATTGTTACACTTTTCAAAAAAATTGAAGGTTATTTAAGCACCTTAACTTTTACAATTTTTTTTAGATTGTATTGTATACTCTTTAAATTAGGGAAAATTCTAATAAAATATCTCTAAAATTTTCAAAACACAAGAGTGATTTTAAAATGTGCTTTTACAAATTTAACTAGAGAGACCCTCGAACGGGGATGTAAGTGGCATTTGATCCCATCACCTTTTCGAATCAAAAGATGCTATATCCATTGCGCCATCAAATCACTTTCATAATAATGCAAAATAATATATAAATTAACTATGGAAGTAAAAAAGCTTCCTTTAAGGGAATTTACTACACTAGAGGCAGAATTTTCTTCTTAAAGTTAGTTTCACTTTTCCAATAACAATTTATTAAAACACCTTATTAAGTTTGCAATCAAAAGATCAAAGTATAATATTATGTTTTAGGATTCACCCAAAAACATACTCTCTCCGGTCCTAATTATAGAAACACATTTTGGAGTTAGTTTTGGTCTTAATTATAAGAGCAAGTTTTAACTTTTGTCAATTTTTTTTCCTATAATACTCCTATTTATACTTATTATTATGAGCATCTATATATATGTGTGTGTATATGTATGTATATGTGTGTGTGTGCATAAATATGTATATTTGTGTTTATGTGTATCAATATATATGTGTAGATATGTGTGTGTGTGCGCGCGCGCGCGACCAAAAAAAAAGTATGTATGTATGTGTGTGTTTGTGCACAAACACACACACACATATATGATGTTTATCTCTGTGTGTGTAGAGATATATATATGTGTGTGTGTGTCTATATATGTGTGTATATGTAGATAGATAGATCTATATGTATACATATATATACACACACATATATTTATATAGTAAGACCATTATTTCAATTAGAAAGTGTGTGAAAAAGAAAATTGGTTGAAGAGATATGTCATTTTAAATTTATATAATGGTATTTAAGGAAAATGAGTAAAATTAACTAATTTAACTCATTTCCTTAATTCCCTCAAAATCGGTTAAATAGTTCCTATAATTAGGACCGGAGGGAGTGCTATGTTATAGGAAATTTACTACACTTTTAACAGGGTTTTACGATTTTACATTAGTGATTTGCAACATCTTTTTTACGAATTTCACACTCCGAAAGATCAAAGTATAAAAGACCCTGCTTCAGAAAATTATTTACTACACTAACACTACTACAAAACAGGGCTACGACGTCCTATTTTTAGCACATTTAACGTCCTTTTTCCGCGGGACGCCTATGTGGGGGGCATAGTAGGTAAAACTTACGGCGTCTAATTTAATAATTAGACGCCGTAAGTCCTGACTTACGACGTCTAATTTTAATAATTAGACGTCTTAAGTATGGCACAAATAGCCTTCCAAAGTATACTTAAGGCGTCTAATTATCTAAATAGGACGCCATAAGTTAGGACTTACGGCGTCTAATTATTAAAACTTAGACGCCATAAGTATGACTTACGGCGTCTAATTTATAAACTTAGACGCCGTAAGTCCATTTAAAAAAAAAAAAACCAGCTATTTTGCAAGGAACCAGCTTAGAACTAGGTGAGGATTTAGGCCAAAATATCCTCCCTCAAGTAAGGAAAATAACAACATGATTACAAATAAACATGCACAACTTGGATTCATACATGAAGTATAAATTAATGCTTGATCTAAACATGAAATAAACAAGATTTGCATATGTACCAACTGTTGTGCAACAATACTCAATAGTTGAAGTTACTGGATCCAAATCCTATTAAGAACAAAAAAATAGTCACTTAGTTATTCAGCTTATGGTGAAGATAATATCAGTGGCTAAAAACTAATAAGTACCTAACAATTGCTCCCACCACTACTAAAAATTTGCAAATACAGTTGATAAGTTCAATCTAACATTTCACTACTAAAATATGACAACAACACACCTTTACCGTCTCTACATGATAATCAATCACTCATAATGCAAAGTCTTTGAAATTTAAAATAAACAAAAATAGACAAAAGTACTACTCAAAATACAAAAACGAATTTATGACATGAGGATAAAGTGAGCAACCGAAATATATGAATCCTTACAAGCAATCAAAATTAGAATTATGATACCGTGATTTATGAACCTAGCAACATTCCCATAAGATCTGCGTCCAAGCAAAGAGCTTCTTTATCATTTACATCTCCCGAATCCCAATCTGCATTAATAGAACAGGTATGTGTATGTTCCATTTTGGGCACACCGAATGTTCCTCTCATGCAACTCCTTAACGGTTAATATTTCTCCCACAAACTAACACACAAAGGCACCTTTTGGTAGCTCCTCTAAGGTACAAAGACCGCATCCTTTTCCTTCTGAAGTAAAAAACACCTAAAATACAAAAGATTGAGAGAAAAGATGTATGAGTTCAAATGCATTTATGAACAACCCCATCCATTAATGTCATCCATAAAATGTTTAAAGAAATGTTATCAAGATGCACCAGAAATAATAACAAAGATGTGAACTTCAGTGAATTCCAACCACATTTTAATTGCAAGAAACATTTGTATATGAAGTAATTTAAAGAAATCATAAACGACAACATAGAAGACATCAACCAATGGGACAACGCATTCTTCAAACATAGCAAATGAAGGAGATCCACCATTTCCATAAAGATGATCAAATGTAAAGGAATATGATCCTATTTGAACTGGGTCGTGTAAACTGTATCAGATCCTCATGATATAAAACCATAAAAAGCATGTTGCAGACTATTAAGTCACGTTTCTATAGCATCTTGAATACCCTTTTCAGTTTCTAACTGGGATATAATGAAAGGAAATACGATATCAATATGCCTTGATGCTTTTGGGGATGAAGTCCATATTACAATGGCAATGATAAAAACAAGAGAGCTTCCTGGGGTGCTCTTGTAGCTAATTTCCAAAACCTTATTGTATAAACACCCAAAAATGTGCTGAAGGCTATGGGATTAATAAGCATTGAAAAGTTTCAGATCCATCCTTCAATTTAAAATTCAGTTAGAAAATAATGCTACAAGTAAAGATAATATCAATGGCTACTAAAAACTTAACACCGAAGGAACAAACATGAAGAAAAGCAATCTAATGAGTAAACAATTTTAAAACTAGACTACCAATTGCAATAATCAATCTTAAAAACAAAATTGCACTCTGCTTATGATAAATTGCACATTCTATCAAGCTTTTGCATGTTTCTACCGAATGACACCCTTCAAAGATGTCATAATATGTAAAATGAACTCGACATAATTATTTATACTAAGAAACTAACATGACGTAAATACAAGGCAGTTGGGTAATCAGTCTAATTGAGCAATATACTAGAGCAAATCGCAACACTTCCCCCTTTTGGTCCATCAATGATTATGGAAGGGAAGGGTATAGAGATCAGGACCTATCTCTATTATCAGTAGATACTAGTGCAAACAGATATACAAACACTGCGATTATAGCACATGCAACCATGTCAGCCTGGAGAAAATGTTCAAAGAAATGTGATCAAGATGCACCAGAAATAATAACAAAAATGCATTGCCTTGGCAACTCCGATCCAATTAAAATTGCCAATCTACCAAACCAATTGAGCGCCTTCTCTAAGCAAAAACATCAAATGAAAGTAAACTTCAAGCCCTTGGCCTAATACAATAAAATAGAGCTCGTGAGCAGGTGAGCTTAAAACTTTCAGCCACATGAAAATATAAGTTCATACTGTTCATTATGTCTTTTCTCTGCAAGAGGAAAGAAAAGAATAGGCATCCCCATCCTGATAGATTTCAATATGTATTTAATCCACAATGCACAGTATTGCACCAGCAGCTGATAGATTTCACCATCATTGACATAGTCAGTTGATCATGACAAAGATCTTAAGCTTTATACAGATGTATTGCACAAAATATACCCAAGAGGCAAGAGGTCAGTAAAATAACACTGTTTCTACATAACAGGTATTACTAAAACTAAGAACATCATAAATCATATACAACACAACAATTATCTTGAGAAGAGAAAAAAAGAGCAGAAAAGTCAAGCTAGCATAAAAATTTTCTTCTTCCAATTCATAAACCTTATTAATGATGAAGTAATTCCCAAAAAACACCTATTTTAACCACCAACTAATCAATTCTTCCCCCAACCACCAATTTGTCTTAATGACTTTGGAAGACAATGCAAAAGTAAAGGTCATTATCTCATTTAAATAGAGGAAGCCAATCAGGAAAAAAAAACATTGATAGGAAAGAAAATACTAATCTTGTGATTTCTTTGTTGGTAAATGAAATAATAATATATCAAGGTTGGACAAATCTTTGCATGATTGAAGGAACAAAACTGACGCAGTGCAATCTTAAAAAACTACATCATTATGCAGAAGATGGGAAATGAAAGGCAAAGTTGCAAACGGCTAGAATAGAGTAAAATGAAAGGTGCATATTGGGACCAATCTGCAGCAAACTAATATAAAAAACTACAGCATAGCACAAACTTGAAGTTTCATTTCAATTATAGTCTCAAGTATCAAAACTTTAGAACCAGAGGCATGGAAACATATGTCAGATCCTTACAGATATCTTAAGTTTTTTAGTTTCCCAAGCTCAGGAGCCAGTGTACCTTCCAAAGATAGCCCACTTAAGTTCCTTAAAGAAAAGGAAGGCGCAAACTTAGTCCCCCCCCAAAAAACAACTCTAAATATTGTTGGAGAACAATAAAAGGGAATCTTTACTAAATCCATATGCTCTGTTACAAGCATTTCTAATTCCTTAAAAAATATGTGACTTGCCGGAAATCTTAATTGAGAACGAAAGGAACTTACAGAATTTGTACTAAATTTTCAATGCATTGAACACCCACCCAGTCACAAGGATCAAGATCATTTGGTTTCTAGTTAGCCAAGGCTCCATAAAGATCAGAATCTATTCTATCCCGCAACTTTAACAAAGCCATTACTGCATTTTCATACCAGCTAAGGAGAAAATCATAGGTCATAAGGGAATAGATTACATGTCACATAGAAAAGGAATAAACGGAGGCAATATCTAAAACTCACCTTCATCATTCAGTGACCAAGAACCGAAGACGGAGATCGGAGATCTGAGCGAAGTTCGTCCATCGCCATCAGTGAGGAGATCGGAGATCTGAGTGAAGACGGTGCAAATCGGCGGGCGACGCGGAGGGGAGCAGATTGGCGGCGGCGACGCGGAGAGGCATGAACCGAAGGCACAAACTGAAGGCAAGATTTGAGGCAGAGAAGAGGGTCGATCGAGAGAGAGAGGGAAAAAAAAGAGAGGAAGGAGAACTGATCGAAGATGAAATGAGCATGAGAGTCACGGGCAGGTTTAAAAAATGACTTTTTAGGCGTCTAAGTTCTTAAATTAGACGCTGAAAGTGATGTCAGGGCTAATTTTTGGGCACTTTTGACGTCTAAATGTAAAACTTAGACGTCAAAAGTGTCCCAAGGCTAATTTTTGGCACACTAGAGTCTGCTTTTGGCGTCTAAATATTGAACTTAGACGCAAAAAGCACACTTTTAGCGTCTAAGTTTAAAAATTAGACGCCAAAAGTCAACATATAATTACAAAAATGCCACCGCCTTTTTTTTTTTACTTCTATTTTTTCAAATAGGACGCCAATTAGAGAAGTAAAAGCTATTTTTTGTAGTAGTGTAAGGCATAATTTACTAGACTTGAAGGGAGTTTCACTATTTGACATAAATAAGTTAACACTTTTTTTTTACGTATTCCACACCACCATAATTTTTCCATACTAGTAGGATGAAAGTAAGGTTCTGAAACCCGGACTGGTCACTGAACCGGTCGGGGTACTGGGTTAAGGGTTAGTGGGTCCGACCGGAGTCAGCCCGGAGTCAACCCGGGCAAGACCGGTGAGGTATAAAAAATTGGAAAATAATTAATTTCTCATCGCGCCAACCAAAATTTGACATACTATATATCATTTCAATATTTTAGATCAGTAGCAAAATAACCATATACTTCAATACTTGTGACATATTCAGATATTCCTAACAATTTTCTTTACAATCTACATTTGAGATAATATATTCATGGTAGCAAAATATCAAAAACAAGTATATGATGACAAAATATTCTCAAGCAGGATCTTTTTTAACACCAGAATGTGTGGGAGGATTGCTAGACTCGGGATTGGGAGTGGTAGTATTCTAGGCACCTTCATTATTAATATTTCCCTCCATTAACACAGCTTCAAGAAAATAAAATAAAACATTCAACAATAATAAACCTGAAGCTCTGCACAATGGAACAAGGCTCTAAATTGAGATGAACAAAGCTCTTTCACGGTTTCACCTAAAGAAATAAATGGTAGTGGGAGGCAAAATAAAAAAAAAAACCTAAAATAAAAAAAAAAAATTTACCGGGTCAGTCCGGTTTAACCCGTCCGGGTCACACCGGTTTCACCGGGTCAGTCCGGGTTTACCGGGTTAGGCCGGTTCCCGGTCTGAACCGGTCGGTCCGGTCCGGTTTCACAAACCATGGATGAAAGTTGAAGAGCATCGTTCTCTTTTTCAACTTTTTTTTTTTTCCGCGGGATATATTATTAGATAAGATTTGAGTATTATAAGGTCAACTTATAACTCTATAGTAAACACATATTTATATTTATTTAAAAATAATTAAATGAAACAATAAAAAAAGGGGAAAATTCATTTCAGGACCCTTTTTACAGGGAAAAATCCAAAAAAGGCCCCAAGATTCTGAGGGCCTTTTCTGGGATTGTCAGAATATTGGGTGAGTTGTTAATGGGGCTGATATAGTTGTTAACGGGTAGGTCATTAATTACTAAATCAATATCATTAACAACAATTTTTTAACAACTAAATCAGTATCGTTAACAACTATATCAGTACCTCGTTAACAACTATATTAGCCCCGTTAACAACTCACGTAGATTCTGAAAATCCCAGAAAAGGCCATGGGACATTTTCTGGGATTGTCAGAATCTTAGGGCTTTTTTTTGGTTTTTTTCTTGTTAAAAGGGCCCTAAAATAAATTTTCCCTAAAAAAATATCATTGAGGAGTAAGCGGAGAAGCCAAATTCTAATTAATGAGTCAATGTGCACAAATACATATGAGATTTTACACAAAGTGGGCCATGTAAAATCCTTTTCTTACAACTCAATTATCCATACACTGAATCAAAATCTTAGGATAATCAACAAACTATGATGAACAAAAAATATTAGACCCAAAGGTCTAGTAAAAAGTTCTCATATTTACTTTTCAAACATCAAATACTGTTATTAAAAGATTCTTTCAATTTGAAGTTAACCATGATAGGATATAATTGAACTAATTCATTTGAAAACACCTATCATGGTTAAAAGAATTAAAACTACTTGATGAACTTATTCATGACAGAAAATAGACAAACTGGACATTTAAAACCTATCATAGATAATGAAATCTTTCTCATCATTTTACAAACCAAACCATTATTAATTAACACACTTGGGCCTTGAGCTTCTTGAAGCTCATAATATAACCAACCATAAGCCAAAGTAAGGAAACAATGTTCCACATGATACCAAAACATCAAAACGTGCATATGTGGATCGACAATCATTATTTTAAAAAAACTCTAAAGGCCTCTGGACTTCTACTAGCTCATTAGCTAGCGACAATTAATCACAAATATAGAATCAATTAGAGCATCCAAAATGATCCCTATGAGTGACAATATACATAATTTCAAACACATAAATAAACAGAAGAGGTTATATAATGATATCGCTATATCAAGCCTTAAGAGCTCTCCCTAAAGTCCCAGCACATGAACTATCACCTGAAAAATGTTAACAGTAACAGAGTGAGACAAAAGCCTCAATAACCAAAGTTACAACTCATCGTATATACCAACATGTGCTAGTGAGGTGTCAAGTGGGATAGAAAATAAGCCGTGCATGTAATATCAACATCATAATCTCATAATTATAAGCATTAACTCATTCGAGTCTTTCCTTAAGGAAGTATGCAATACAGAAGCCTAAGAAAGCTGTTAGTTGGATTTCCTTATGGAAAGTGTATCAGTCAAACAAGTAATAAAGTGAAGAATAGAATATCGTCCCACAAAGATTATAATACTATCTTATGCATACAAGAGAGTGAAAGATGGTTGCTTGATTTGGTAAAATCAAAAGGTATATGCATGTGAGTTGAGTGATGTAAACTACTAAATCTAGGAATCGAATATAACAAATTGAGAATAAATGAAGTTGAGAGTTATCAGGATAAAATAGGCTAAACTCAAATTTCCCCTTAATTTACAACTCTTACCCAGATTGCTGCAACAATACTATATCAAAGTTCTTCAGTTAACCCACCTCTTCTGTATACAGAAGTTTTCCAAAAATCCTGTATTTTTATTCCTAATTCTACTTTTCTCATATGCCTTTGCTAATTTCAAGTTCAGAATAACATGCAAAACAAGGTGTATGGTTGTGTGAGATAAACCAATTCTGTAGCTTATCAACTTAGATAGAATTTGCACAATTCTTCCAACACACACTGTTTAATCACTACAAAAAACTCATCATTTGTAGCGGTAAAAAATAACTGCTACAAATACTTTTCTTTGTAGCGGTTTTAGACCAAACCACAACAAAATTGTGGCAGTGCATGCTTGTTTGTGACGACCTTTGTAGCGGTTACCATAAAAGAAACCGCTACAAATGTGGTGCCAGTTTGGCGTGAAGGTTTGTGGCGGTTAGTTTATAACATTTATAAGGAACTAACCGCTACAAAGTTGGCGTCAGCTTTGGTTCTTAATGACGCGAACGTTGTCGCGGTGAACTTTGTCACGGTTATATGAAAATAACTGCTACAGAATGTGAAACGACATCGTATTTGTCGTGGTCATGGGAAAGAGATGTGTTAACCGCAACAAATCTTATCTATTTGTAGCGGTTATTATAAAAACTGCAACAAATATTCAAGCTATCACTAGTGCAAAAAATGGTTTTAAGACCGATTCATTTAGACTAGAGTATCGACGGCCTGGTCTTAAAAGTATGATCGGTGGCAATTTTGTAAATATAAATAACTTCTTGGACCGGATCCTTTATTCATAGGTATTAAACATATTATTCAGACCAGTTAACAAAACAACTGGTCTTAAAAATGTTATTAAAAAAATTGAAATATCAATTACTTTATAGAGAAATCTCATTCAATTTTTCTGCGGTCCAAAATAATATGGAAAAATTTAAATATAATGGTCTAAAACTTTTAAGACCGGTTATATAAAAAAGACAGTCTTAAAGGTTATACTTTTAAGACCGGATATAAATTGTGGCCGGTACAAAATGTTGAAAAAAATTAAACGAAAATTGTACTACTTTTAAGTGCATCGTTTAGACACACATACATATATACTAATTCCCTGA
The DNA here is from genome assembly GCA_025563575.1 of Acacia pycnantha. NCBI lineage: Eukaryota > Viridiplantae > Streptophyta > Magnoliopsida > Fabales > Fabaceae > Acacia > Acacia pycnantha. Next base: position 787,421 of record JAMWYP010000001.1, read on the forward strand.
TGTCATTATTGTAGGTTCATACATGATGAATTGGAACAATAGGGCAGAATCAATGATTTTGGATTCTTATGCCTAGTCTTTGCAAGTACAACACCCTTAGATGAGAGACAACTGTACATTTTAAACAGGGTGTGTGAAGTGATAAAAAAGGTGTACTTGTTCCCATACTACCAGAGGTAAATATTACAATTCTTGTCTGCAATTCACTTAATTCTGTTACATATATCACTGAGTACTTGTCTGTTGTGAATTTTCAGCCACCACTAGTAGTTGGTCCTCATGTGCATGGAGGAGCATACAATGGTTTTCTTATGCTCCATTCACAGCAGTCCAGGGCCTACGTTGAAGCAGACTATGAACGAGTTAGCATGTCATTTTGATTGTCTTGTCTGAAATATCTGCTGTGAATTTTCAGTGACCATTATTGATAAATTTGTGATTTTGATGATAGTGCCATGAAGACCTTCAAAATCCAGGTACAAAAAAGCATACGTATGATGCCAAAGATCCTAAATGGCTCTGTCTAAAGGTTATTACATATTTTTACACTAGCACACTGCCTTGTGAACTTGGTCAGTAAGCTATATATGCTCTTATATATATTTCTTGTTCTTTTTAGAGCCGTCGACAACCAAAGGAGTCCAACTTATGTGGCCCGTACATCTTGAAACACATATATGATATTATCATGCAAGGAAGGACTAAATTCACTGCAAAGGTAAATGTATTTGATGTTATATATTATGGTTGAATTCAGTTTCTGGCTTAATGTTACATATGAAATATGCATGCAAGTTAATTTAGTTTCTGTCTTTGATGTTACAAAGGTTTGCCTGTGTTGATCCCTTTTCTGATGACCTCTTAAAGTCAAAACAATAATTAATGTCCTAAATTCATTTGTAAATATATGTTGTAGCAACAATAATCTTCTGTAAATGAACAATTGCACAATTTGTGTAATTCAATAATAAATTTGTTTATTTTTTTTGAACAACTTTCTTGTGTCCATTTTGGGTTGCTGAATGTATTGGATGGTGGATAAAGCTATTTAGTGATTGTACCTTGAGGACAGGATGTTGTAAATGAGCAGTATGAGTATCTGAAAAGTCTTCACGACTTTTAGGACTGCATATTTTTTAAGATCCGGTCCTAAAAGTATTCGTTTAATTCTTAACAAATATGGCAAGACTTTTAGGACCGTATATTTGTTTAACATCCGGTCCTAAAAGTCTTCATTTAATTCAAGAAAATAGGGCAAGACTTGTAGGACCGTATATTTGTTCATCGTTTGGTCCTAAAAGTCTTCATTTAATATAAAAATAGGGCGAGACATTTAGGACCGTACATTTTTTAAACGACCGGTCTTAAAAGTCTTCGTTTAAATATAAATAATGGTGATTTGCTTTTGAGACAATGCATTGGGGTTCAAGACAACTGAGGTTCTGCTCAAGGTAGGTCCCTCATTGTCGTCGTTTTTACCTCTCCAGTTTTTGAGCAGCATTATCGGTCTCCCTTTTCTCTGTCTTTTTTCTTTTTGTCGAAAAAAAGGAAGATAATGAAAAGGATACTAAAAATGATCAAAACTGGGCGAGGTAAAACTGACGACAATGACGGTCCAACCTTCAGAAGAATTGTCTCTGTATTTGTTTGTATTTGTTCGAATAAGGTAAACGATGTTTTTTTTTTTTTTTGGTTTTGTATGGTCTTAACATTGTATTATGCAAATTTTTAATGTTGATCACACACGGGACAATGTTTTGTTTGTTTCTTTTTTGTCGGGAAAAAAAGGAAGATAATGAAAAGGACAATGATCGAAGATGGGAACTAAAAATTTTATATATCATAATTTTATGCTGCCCGGTAAAAGGCAGCACTACTACAGACAAAAAAAAAAACATAAAACATCTATCCTCCCCATTGTTGTCGGAGGGGGAGGAGCTGTCAGAGGCGTCATCTTCAGAAGCATGGTACTCCACATCATTGGGTGGAGTACCATGTTGAGCTTGTTGTTGACGGTATGAACAAGCCCAAACAATTGGCCCAAGCATCGGTCGATGTGATCGACGCGGGCCATCATGTGCTCCATCATTTGGTAGAAAGAAGGATTTGGAGGCAATGGAGGAAGGCGCTGAGGTTGAGGGGGAGGAGGAGGAAAAGGAGGACCTGTTGGATCAGCCATTACAGTGGAGGCTAGGCTGTGGAGGTTGTAGAAGTGATGGAGAAGAATGTGAAGAAACTAAAGTAACAATGGGTTTAAATAGAGAACCCATCATGAAGAATATGAAATGTTGGAAACTTTAACGAGGAGACGCTTAGTTCCTCAAGATACGAGGAGACGCATAGTTGGGAAGTTTACCTGGAAGCCAAAGAAACTCTGAATCATTCAATAAAGAGAGTGTAAGGATACAACTCTGCTATCTGAGTAATTTGAAAAGACTGAACTTTTAATACCAGATATTGTAAAAGATCCGTTCTTAAAAGTAATATTTTTTAAGGAAAAATTCTTACTTTTAAAAAATAAATAATTGAAAAAAATAATTGACTTTTAGGACCGGATACAAGATAAAAGGTCGATATTAAAAGTAATTGAATTGATTGAAAAAATAAAGAAAAGAAATTTAGGACCGGATATATGATAAAAGGACGGTCTTAAAAGTAATTGAATTGAAAAAATAAATAATAGACTTTTAGGACCAGATATATTATAAAAGGTAGATCTTAAAAGTAATTGAATTGAAAAAATAAATAATAGACTTTTAGGACCGGACATTTATAAAATACGCTCTTAAAGTTGAAACACTAAATTCATTTATACCAATTGAATCCCAATTCATTCTCATAATCAATCGCGTATCTCTCTGCCCTTATTAACTCCTCACTACCTCCTAACTCCTCACTACCTAGCTCTCTGCCCGAACTGCTCAAACCATGGTTAGATACAAGATAACCACTCGTAGGGGTCCTCCTGAAGCTCATGCCTTCCTTAGATCGTTATACTGGGCACATCAAGCGAGAGTGTGTTCAAGATTGCGTTCTATTGTGACAGAAGAGTCTCGGGTAGTTGGACCCATTGTCATTTGGGATGATGAAGAGATTTCCAAAACCCTTCAGCCTGTTGGTCCCAGCAACCCTCTCGTTGAGTTCCTCCGTCTTCTTGATTCATGTGATAAAGAGATTGCCAGCCCCCTCCAGCCTTCAGACCATGAAGAGGTTCCCGCTCCCCTTCTCCAATGTCCTGGCCCCAGCGCGCCTACCGCTAACCCCTCTCCTCTTCCTCTAATGATGCATTGTGGCTGATACGAATAAGACAGGAACTTGCTGATCTCCGGCGGGAAGTTAATGCTGCTCACGCCAATATCGCTAAGGCATTGGAGGATAATAAGCTTTAGGATGTTTAGTCAAATTCTTGTCGTTGATAATGTTCAGTTTGTTTTTCTTTTTCTTTTCTTGTGTACGTGCATATTCTCCAGTAATGTATGGAGTATTAAGAACTAAGCTTGTGTCTTTTTTTATGTTCATATTCTCCAGTAATTAAAGAAGCTTATTCTGCAGTTTTCCTTTATTTTATTCATTCAGTTGTTGCTGCGCTCGCCAAAGCCAATCCCCTTTTTTGGTTTGGTTAATAAATGAGGACCTTTAGGACCGGATACTTTATAAGTTTCTGGTCTAAAAAGTATTTGACTTTTAGGACCGAATATTTTATAAAACTCCAGTGTGTAAAATTAAATGAATAGTAAAAATTTAGGATCAGAGTCTTTTAAACCAACGATCTTAAATTTAAATTAATAAAGTGTTTATCTTTAGGACCGGATTCTCTATAATTAACCGCTCTTAATAAAATCCAAAAAGTTTAAAAATTTCTTTGTCGCGCAGAAAATTAAATTTCCACCTCTGGACTTCTCTTGTCGCGCCGAAAGTGATAACTCAGGTTCTATCTCCAGTGTTTGTGTGTTGCTTCGTCGTTGCTTCACGTTACTCTCATGACAATCACTTTCTGGTTCCTTAGCTAAACGTCTATAGACCAAGCTGTAAGAGGTGTTTCGATTATATAACTTTATGATTTTCCTGCTTATCGTTCTGGGTTTTTCATGGGTTGAATGAAATCAATGAAATGTTCTTGTGGGTTTTTCATGGGTTGAACGAAATCAATGAAATTTTCCTACTCAAGATTATATTTTCACTTTAGACCTACCCAACTGACCAACAAGTGTTTTTAGGTTACTCTTGTTGTCTGCAACATCAACATTCGTGGCCGGAGAAGAAAGACTCAGCAAACGCATTTCAATTTATATACTACAGGTGAGTTCACAAGACCTTCATGCGATGCATTTAATTTCGTCGTCATGCATTTATTTTGCTTCTTGGATTCACTGTGATACATTTATGACCAAAAGTGATTCTTCATTATGCATTTAAAGGGCAAGTTTCTCCGTAAAAAAGAAAAAGAAAAAGACATAATCGAATGGGGTTGGTTTATTTTATATGCAAGTTTCAATTTATATGCATTTGGAGTTGAGCATATATATGTATTTGGAGTTGGCTTATTTTATATGCAAGTTTCAATTTTTTTGGATTATGTATGTTAAATCTTTCCGTCTATAGGAATTCTACTATAGATCACAGTTGGATAAATGTTTTATGGACGAGTGTTGAATATTAGAATGGGGTAAGGAAATTTATAGAATTTGCTAAACAAAATGCCCATGATGATAGTGGGAAGTTTTATGGTCCTTGTGTAGCATGTTTGAATGAGAGGTGACTAAGTCCTGAAGTTATACACACACATTTAATTTGTGAAGGAATTTGTAAGACTTATATAGTATGGGTATGACATGGTGAAAAAATGCCAAGTGGGTCTCAACATGGGGAAATGACCTTTGATGATAATGACATGGATATGGATGATCGCATAGAGGACATTATTCATGATGTAAAAGAAGAGGCTTTTGAGCAATCACATGCATATGGTAATATGTACAGTGATGTAGAGACACCGCTATACCCTGGGTGTAAAAAATATCAATTGTTGAACGTTGTATTGAAATTGGTAAGTTTGAAGGCACGTCATGGATGGAGCGACAAGAGTTTTTCATAAATGCTTGAGGCTTTTAAGGACATGCTTCCGGATGATAATGTGTTGCCGCATCGATACTATGATGCTAATAAAATAATTTGTCCACTAGGGATGGAGTACAAAAAGATTCATGCATGCCCGAATGATTGCATATTGTATAGAAAAGAGTTTGAAGAGCAGCAGAAGTGTCCGATATGTGAAACCCCAATGTACAAATCAAATAAGGGGCCTGCAAAAGTATTGTGGTATCTTCCAATCACACCAAGGTTCAAGCGGTTGTTTGCTAATGAAAATGATGCAAAAAATTTGAGGTGGTATGCAGATGAGAGGATTTTTTAAGGAAAGCTTCGACATCCGGCTGATTTTTCTCAACGGAAGAAAATAAATCACTTATTTCCTAACTTTGGCAAAGAACCTAAGAACCTTAGGCTTGCCCTTAGCACGGATGGCATGAATCCCTATGCTAGCCTTTGCAACATACATAGTTCATGGCCTGTACTCCTGATTATTTACAACTTATCTCCTATGTTATGCATGAAATGAAAGTACATCATGTTGTCTATGTTGATTTTGGGACCAAGACAACACGGAAATGACATTGATGTTTACCTTGAACCCTTGACCGAAGATTTGAAGGAGTTATGGGAAGAAGGTGTCGATGTTTTTGACTCTTTCAAGAAGGAGGTGTTTAAAATCCGAGCCATGATATTTTGTACTATAAACGACTTCCTAGCATATGGGAACTTGTCAGGGTATAGTGTAAAAAGCCATAAAGCATGTCCGGTTTGTGAAGAAGGCACACGCTACCATTAGCTTCAACATGGAAGAAAGACAGTTTATCTTGGACATAAGAGATTTCTTAGACGGGGCCACCCATATCGTCGATTAAAGAAGGCCTTTTTTGGTGGCCAAGAGTATGAAGATGCTCCGGTAGCATTGACTAGGGAGCAAGTGTATGAAAAGGTGAAAAATATCAGTGTCATCTTCGGTAAGACTGGAAAGAGTAGAAAAGGAACAACATATATGGAAAAAGAGATATGTATTCTTCGATCTTCCATATTGACACAATCTTGATGTGAGACACTGTATTGATGTCATGCATGTTGAGAAAAACGTATGTGATAGTATTGTTGGTGTTACACCCCTACCGGCCTCGCCCTTTCGGGTGGCGGGTTAGAGGGATTCCTTTTATTAGCTACCTTCTTATCGTTATTAGATCCACTTAATATGTATCAGAGTGAGCGCAACAGAGCATTTAACCGGTTTGGACAAACTACTGTACTGGTAAAAGTAAAATAAACAGAAAATAAAAGTCCCCGAAGGGTTAAGGGTACAGTCATCCCAAAATGAATACCATAAATAACATACATTCATCCAAAAATATCAGTACAACATATAATAGGGCATCCCCTATCCTTCACCAACACTGCTATGCCTACCTTTCCAAAAAGGCTTTTATCAGTCATGAATGTCCCTCTGTATCAACAAAAGCTTCTGGAGTCCATTGTTGGCCCCCGAGTAACCGTCAGTACTCAAATACTAAATGTGTAGAGTGTATGCAGATAACCATGCCAAATATGAAATCAAAAGCGATATGCCAAACATACCATATATGCAAACAGAATATACACAACACCGACTACCACGTGCCGTCAGGCTGCCTTATCAAGGCAAGCCCCGGACTTACCGGAGTCACGACCCGTAAAGCTGCCTACACCAGGACAGCCCCGGACCTATCGACTCGTACAGCCGCCAATCAAGGCCGGCCTCGGACCAATCGTCCTCAGCGCTAGGAATCACATAACTCTGTATGCATATTTGGCAATACAAATACAAGAAAAACACACATGGCAAATACAAACATACAACAACAGACATAAAGATATCTGAGTAAAGCGGTTACTACCTGATGATTTCTTACTGAATTTGTAGGGCTTTACGCACTCGTAGATTTTTCAGAAAATACCCTTGGCCTTTTTGGATATGTCCTTAACCTAACTAATAATAAAACAACTTATTTTTAGTCTTTACAAAATTGCCCTTACATATTTTGCCAAATCCGAGCCCTTTTCCTTAATTCCAGAAAATTCCAGTGATCTTGGTCCAGATTCAAACATTTTTAGTAAATTATAGAAAAATAATATTTACATGAAACCAGTTCCATATGAACATTTAGAATGTCTAGTTTCCAGTAAAAATAATTCCAGAAATCATGAGTACACCTATTTTGGCGTGGAGCTCAAATTTCGTCCTCTGGTCCGATTCGCTTCCCTGTTTCCAGTCTTGTTTTCAACAATTTATTTCACCCCGTATTGTTATCATAAAATCATCATATTATATATCAAAATGATTCCCCGGATGTCTAGTTTACTCATGTAAAATATCGTAGTATTAAAATTTCATTTACGATTTTTAAATCCCAGTTGAATGTTCTCTGCCAGAATTTCCAGAATCGACAAATAAGCTTGTTCTTGGTGTTTTTCGGTGTTTTTGACTTCGGAAACTTAAACCATGACTATACCCACTAAAAATAACGTTCCAGAACCATTGGAGACCTTAAAAACTTTAAAATCCAACCCCAACACCAAGCCCTAGCCTTATGCACGAAAATCTCAACTTGAACTTCAAAGAGTTGAGTTTTCGGTGTTTACCTGAAATCGGAGATCCGGCTTGGTGTTCTTGATGATTGGTTCTTGTTCTTGGCTATGGAGGTTGGCTGAAAAATATCTCTTTATTCTGAAAATTTCGTGCTCCCTTGGTCTAGGAGAGAGAAAACATGTGTATTTTATAATAGTAGAAGTAATTGATCAGTCCTGAAAAACTGTGGTAAAACCCTGTCTAGTAACTAATGAACTTCATCTGACTTTTCTTGAATTTTTCCCCAAGTTTTTCCAGAGAATTCCAGAGGCTCCTAGGGTGTGACATGTGGCGAAATTCCCTTAAAATAGAGCAGATTTTTATATGCTTTTGGGGCAAATTACCTGTTTTGGCCCGAAACTTTCGTAAATTACAATTGTGACCCGCGACTTACCAATTATTACCAAATTTTCCCATACTTTTTCCTGACCTATGGGGACATGTGGGGTGCCATTTTGGGCCCACATATCTGCCATAATTAATTTTTACCTATTTATTCCCATTTTACCCTTTTTTTCCTGAAACGTGGGACCTGCAGTTTGACTTTTTGACTGATTCTTCTTTTCTCTCTCTTCAAACACGTTTTTAAGCATTATGGGGGCTAGGTGGCACTTCTTTGGGCCCACCAAATCCGTCCCCTTACTTTTCCCCTGTCTTTTCCACTTTATCCGGCCCAATCTCCTTCTACCGGTTCACGTGGGTCCCGCTGGTCAATAGGATGTCTCCCTTTGCACTTTTTTTCGACTTTTCAGATATTTTTCTTCTGAGTGAACATCCTTAGGTGGCGCCTCCTTGAATTCTAAAAGTGGCCCCACACTTGTCCCATTCAGTCCAAAGGAAACCCCTAATTGATCCTTGTCGGTCCCTTTTTCCACCGGTCAACAACCTGTAGGACCCGCATTTTGTTTTGGGCCTGAGTATGGATAAAATCATCTGATTTTCCTTTCTCTCTCCTAGGTGGACGAAATTCAATGCTTAAGGGGTAAGGATTTTACTTTTCTACCCCTGTAATCATTACTTACTTTTTGCTTTCCAATCCCGCAATGACACGTGTCCCAATGCATCATTGCACTGACTTTTCTTCTTCAAAAACGCAGGGGATCTTCATGTGCCCAAGAAATGTCATGTGCATATTTATTTTAGCATATTTATGCTCATCTAATTGTCCCAGACATTAGGACATAGCTACATGAAATTTTTACCAACCGATTAACACCGTATAAGTGTTTTTGTGCCCTTTTGCACTGTCACTTTAACTTTTATAGGATACATGACATAGCATACTTATGCTCATCTATTTGAGCTCTTGGTCAAAATGCTCATAGGATATCAATGTTTTATTTCCAAATTTAATATCACAATTCCTGAATAGGGTCTAGTTATATGCCTGATACATGGTTATTCTCAAGTCTCTAGGCTCAAAATTCAGGATATTACAGTTGGCACGCTTTTCAACATACAAGGTAGTTCCAAGGATGGTGTGAAGGCAAGATTGGATTTGCAAGCAATGGGAATACGTGAAGACTTACATCCAAGGGCATATGGTAAGAGAACTTATTGTCCCCCGGCTTCTCATACTTTGTCTAAGGATGAGAAACAAATTTATTGTCAGTGTTTACATGGGACAAAAGTTCCCTCGGGGTATTCTTCAAATTTTATGAGGCTTGTATCGATGAAGGACTTGAAATTAGTAGGCCAAAAGTCTCATGATTGTCATGTCTTAATGCAACAGCTACTCCCAGTAGCTATTCGAGGCATCGCCAAATATGATCTTCAACAAATTCTGACTAGACTTTGTTTCCTCTTCAATGCGGTTTGTAGTAAAGTTTTTGAGATTGAAAAGTTGAATGAATTGGAGAATGAAGGATATCTTATCTTGTGCCACCTTGAGAAGCTTTTTCTTCCTACATTTTTCAACATCATGGTTCATCTAATTTTTCATCTAGTGAGGGAGATAAAGTTGTGCGGCCTTATCCATTTACGATAGATGCACCCATCTATGAAATTCCTAAAAGGGTATGTGAAGAATGCATACCAGCCAAAAGCATCAATTGTTCAAAAATATGTTTCTGAAGAAGTCATGGAACTTTGTCAAAATTATTTGGCCGAAGTAAGACATATTGGGCTTCCTAAACGTCAGCATGCTAAAGGGGGTAGAGGAGGGGCTTCAGTAAAGAGTGTGGATCTTGATGAATTGTCACAAGTCCACTTATACATCTTGAATAATGTTGATGAAGTTCAAGCCATCATAGAAGAACATAAAGAAGCTGTAAGGAAAGAAAATCATCGAATGACTGAACAAAGGTTGGTTAGGGAGTATAACAGAACTTTTGCAAACTGGTTCAAACAAAAGGTCGAGGGAGAGGAATGTGTTTCTGATACAATCAAATGATTAGCACATGGTCCTGAGGTTGATGTCATAAGTTGGAATTCATTTGTGATCAATGGTTATACATTTTACACGAAGTCCCTAGATGATAGGAGCACCGTCCAGAACAGTGGTGTTATGTTAGAGGCAGAATCTATGCACTTCTCCAGTTCGAAAGACAAGAGGCCTAAATTGGCAGTCATGCTTTATTATGGGGTTATTGAAAAGATTTGGAAGGTGGACTATGTTAAAATTAGATTTCCCATTTTCAAATGCAAGTGGGTTAATGTCAATAATGGTGTTCGGATCGATCAACTAGGATTTACATTAGTTGATATCAATAATAGAAGTTTTGGAGGTGAACCTTTTATTATGGCAGACCAGGCGAAACAAGTGTTCTATATCACCGATTAGGAAAATAAAATGTGGTTTGTAGCTCTCCAAGGAAAAATGGTCATTGATATTGATGATGAAATTCATTCAAGTTATGGTCTTCCTGAGAGTACTCTTTTTTCAAGGGGTTTACCGAACATGAATGAAGAAGATGAAGAGGATAATGAACCCGGCATAAGAAATGATCATCAAGAAGGGATATGGGAGGATATCCTTTTATAAAAGAGTCAATTCATAAGGTAATATTCATATGCAGAATTCTTTGAAAATTTTAAGGTTTTAACTATATTCCTTCTATGTTCTTAAACAATATCACTAACTGTGAAGCTTTTGTTCTTGTTTTATTTTTGTGGCAGGATCCGATCGAAAGGGGTATGTTATAAAAGAGGATGTTACGTTCTTGGGTGGGAATCAGATGAAGGCATGGTGAATATTATATTGGGCATATATGTTGATTTACGTGATGTATTTGTAACTCATTGTATTTTTAAGTTATCTTATTGTATATATTCATTTAGGTGTTGTATTGTCATCATATTATATCATTAAGAGGCCACATATATAACTCATGATGAATAATATTTGTATTCTTTTCCCAATTCAATTTATTCATAATGGATCGTTCATAGCTTGTAGCTTAAAGTATCGACTTTTATGTGCTAGATTGGGTGGTGGATGTGTGTATATATAATTATATATGATTAGGAAGAACATAAAAGGGAAAAAATTTGGGGAAATTTAGATCGGGAAATAAATACCCAGTCTTAAAAGTTCAAATTTAAAGACCAGATGTATTTATATGTCTGGTCTTAAAAGTCAGGTGTACATATTAGGTCAGTCTAAATAGATCGACATTTTAAGATCGGACAAAGAAAATCTGATCTAAAAAATACCGAATTCTAAGACCAGACGACTAATTAGACCGATCTTAAAATTCGATCTTTTAAGACCGTAGTGTAGACTACTTTCATTCCCCTTTCATATTTCTATATAGTTCTTATGCGCATACAGTTCTTTCACGCTACGCTAGGACGCTTATATCCGTTGCTTGCATTCTTCCTTCCTCTCTATTTTACTTGCTTCCTTTGGAGTTTGAGCTTAGCCATCTCTTCTTTATTTATAGTGTCCTATGCCCCTGTCTTTCGCTCTATGGCAGCAAAGGACACGCCTATTCAGGGACGTTCAAAGCAGCGTGGTAGATCATTATATAATAAGGGGAGCAGCAAGAAAGCATCTATCCAAGAATGAAGGTTGACTTTCAAGGATATCTCCGTCCGAGACATCAATGGATAGGAGTGAGGTAACCCATTTCACCTAGTACCCCGAAGGCGGAGTGAAGGCTCTCCCTTGACAGAGAGCCGAGCAGAGTGGTTAGGTCTTTTACTATGGCTTAAGCAGGGAAGTCTCCTCAAAGGTCAGAAAACGAAGAAATTGATACAAAACAATGGCCTGTGCCTTCGTTTTTGTGAGGCGTGGTCTTCTCCATAATAATAATTTAGGGTGGGGTTGCGAGCTCCTCGAACTCCGATACTAGCCAGATCCATATTTGAATGGCGGAAGAGTCCGACATGAGGGGTGCCATTGGAGGCTCCAACTCTGATAATAGCCAGATCCAGATTTGAATCATCAGAGAATTATCACCAGGTAGGGGACGACGTCGTTTTGGCCTTCCTCCGTGGCATGTAACTGGACCATCTCACGTTACACATCAACAACATTAGTGACGCTGTTAGGAGCTAACTGACAGAAGGACTAACGTGAGATGTTTTTTGATTTCCCAGTGATGACAGGATAAGTTATTTTTAGTTAGGGATCAAAAAGGGGTCCGTACTTTTTTTCAGGGACCAAAAGGGGTATTTACTCATTCTGGAAGGTAGGATATGTCAAAAGGATATGAGGACCTTAATCCTTATGCTTTTAGAACTTTATTCTGTACTTTAATATTTAAAACTTGATTGATTAATAGTGCTACTTCATCACTTCCTTCAAACACGAGCCTGGGACAAGATCATGACTCTAAATACTGCATTGTGTTCCAGCTGCTTATTAGTCAATCCACAACGATTCTTATATTCTATTTATGGGATTTTCTTCTTTAATTTTTAGGTTGTTGAGGAGGCCAGCACCAATTTATTGCCGAATGTGGTGTGTGAATGCCTACATAATTTATCTGAGATCTCCCAAAAAAGAAAATTATTCCACTAGTCAAGTATTGTTCTGACACTCAATTTATTGCTTTATATTCTTGTTTTTCTCATCCGTCTCAGTATTTCATATGGTGGCTGCTAAATGATGGCTTCTGGTCTTGTAATCTTGGAAAGTACCATTTGGTTGGTTGATCAGCTGAAACCTGTCCTTGACCAATTTGTTTTTGGAGTGTCCAAAATATTATGGTAGTAGTGTTACTTACTGGGAAACACCATAGGCGATGCTTGGGAACCCATTTTGTTGTGTTTCTCACGAGGAAACCACATTTTGGGGACACCTCAAAACGGGTTCCCAAACATTCACCTCGCCTGAATTGAAATTTATGGAGTTATGTCAAAAAGAATGCTGACTCAAGCCATTTGATTGCAGGTTGTTGGGTCGCCTGAGGAAACAAGTAGACTCTTGCTTTGTGAAGCAACAACCACTGTGATGAGAAAGTGTTTTTATCTCCTTGGAATTGTACCTATCTACAAGATATGACTCATCTCCAAGTGTTTTTTAATACACAATTTTGTGACTGCCAGTTTTTTGTACACAAGTTGTGTGCTCTCTCAAAACTTCTCGGAATTAAAAACTCATCTTTCCTTCCCCCGTGGATTTAGTTTTCCTATTATGTACACTTTGATGGAAGAAAATTAAACGAGGTAATAGGATGAGTTCTCTGTAATATTTTAAGTATTAAATATGTCAACTAAATTTACTAATATTATCCGTATCATGAGTGCGTGTGATCTGAGTCCAATTTGAGTGCTTATGATATGTAATTTTAATTATATATAATTGTTCTAAATACTACTTCTAGGACTAGTTTGAATGCTTATATTATATATGTAATTTTTTTTTTCTAACTCCTCAATTTACAACGGATTTTTTAATATTCCGTCGCAATTTGTGACGGTATTTTTTTCATCGCAATTTGTGACAAATTTATTTTCCGTCGCAATTTGTGACGGATATTTTTCCCTTCGCAAATTGAGATGGATGACACAAAATCTGTCGCGAATTTCATTTGCCATGAGGGTATTTGCGACGGATTTTTTTCCATTGCAAAACCTGTTTGTGACGGATTTTCTCTTTCTAGCGATGGATTTTGTCCATTGCTAAATAGGTCTTTTTTTTTTTTTTGGTAGGGACTCATAATACAAAGTGAAAGAAAAACTTACGAATTAATGTTCAATAAGTCAATTTTTAGATATGCTAGGTTTATTATCTTTTCATATTCATACATAATATGCTAGGTTTATTATCTTTTCATATTCATACATAATTTTCTTAAGGTATTTGCCATCATAAAAAACGTGGAGAATGTTGGTTTTGATTAGTTTTGATGATGTCTTATATAGATGCCATTCTAAAGAGCAAAAAGGTTGCATACTACATTTATCTTCTACTTTGACTAATTCTTATATTTAATGTAGATGCAAAGTTTAATAATGGAGAATGATCAAGAAAGGAGACTAAAGAAAGAAGAACTTGAAGTCTCTATGATCAAACAGAAGTTGGAATGAAGCTTCATCATATTTGAGCTACAATGGAGTATACTTTATTGATGGAGAATAATCAAGATTGATGAAGGAAGCTCTTGCACAATATAATGGGAATATCATAAAGCAAGAAGTTATCAAATGATTTTGGGGGATAATCTAGAAGGAGAAAAGAAATTGAAGAAGGAAGAACTTGCAATGCAATGGAATATCTTTATTCAAGTCCTTATATTGATGCTAGAAGTCTCCAAGATCATATGGAAGTTGGAACGGATCAATTCAGAGCTAAAACCATCAAAAATCAGTTCCAGGATGAGCAAACTCGAGTTCATAACTTGCAAACTCGAGCCTATAATGTCTTCAAGAACTCGTGCCTCTGGACATGACAAACTCGAGCTCGTATACTCAAACCTCAAGTTTGGAACTCTAAACTCGAGCCTATCATTAGCAAACTCGAGCCTCGTAATGTTTTCAGCATTTCGGCGTCTCGACAAGGCAAACTCGAGCCTATTAGTTGGCAAACTCGAGCTGCAGCGGTCTTGACATTTCAGCTATTCTCGTTTCAGCGTTTCACTTGGGCGACGTATGGTAATTCGATGATATCTCCTAAACCATAGATCAGATTGAGGTGAAACCAGTGGCATATGAAACTAGACTCCAAATTAGTCATTTTGATATACAATTCAAGCCAAAAGAAGTTAAAATGAAGGATCTATGAATTTATGAAGTTGACAGTGATATTCACGTCACACAGCATACCAACCTTCAATGTTTTTTACGTATATCTCTCCAACCACAAATCCAATTGAGCTGAAATTGGTGGCATTGGAAATTAGACTCAAAGGGCTTTCCATTGATAGTTGAACCAACCAAAACGGAGTTCAGACCAGGGAGATATGGCCCTTGAAAGTGGACCTTCTGTCAAAGAAGCTAAACTCGAGCCTACAAATCTAAACTCGAGCTCGAGAGTATCAGGGGAAATGAAAATGTTGGAAAAAGCAAAACTCGAGCCTATTAGTTGGCAAGCTCGAGTTCCCAGGTCACAGAGAGCTATCAGGTTGTGAAAATCATCCAAACTCGAGCCTATAAGTGACAAACTCGAGCCTATACAAGACAGAGAGGAAAAGATGATTTTGAAGAGACCCAAACTCGAGCCTATGAGTGCGGACTCGAGCCTGGATCCCAAAAATGTTAAAAACTCTAGAGTTTGCTCTGAACCTCCGGTTTGCACCTTGCAGAAGCTGAACCTGACACCTTGCAAACTCGAGCCTACTTAAGCAAACTCGAGTTCATGTCTCTGATGCAGAAAATCAGCAGTTCGAAAGTCTCGTTTCTCATCAAAGAACATCCACATGATTACCCAAATGACTTATACTTATTCTTAACATTATTTATGTCATTTGTGTACATGTTTCAGATTATTAAAGCTTGAGAGAACATCAATCTTGACAGAAATCAAGATCTAGAAGATGAACTTGCTGCAGATTTTCAGAAACACGAAAGAGGACTGAATCCAATTAGAAACTTGAAGAAACGAAGCTGTCTACTCAATTGTAATTCTTCACCAATGGATTCAAACATTCAAAAACGAAGTAAAAAAGGCAACACGTTGGAAAGGAGGATAATTATCCTCAAACGGTCAGAAAGCAACGAGACATGATTTGTTAAATCTATTTTAGGAAACACCGCATCATGGGCAAATATTCAAGACGCTCCAAATGTAAAGTCTCCGACTAATAAAGATTATGCAGAAATGGGAATTATGCATAAATGTTCCCAACAACTAGAATTTCAAATGGATTCGAATCGAATTATTCCCAACAGCTATATCCATCATAAATGCTCCCAACAGCTAGAAATTTCGAATGGATTCAAATCTGAAGGGATATGCAACGGTTACTGTTCATAAACAGTAATATTCTTCAACAGACAAATGCTTCGAACGAATTGAATTCAGTTGTCTATAAATAGAAGACAGATTGAAGACAGACACAACAGGCAGAGAAATAAGCTTACACCTTCAACATGCTATTACTCTGATCTGCTTATCATTTACTCTCTGATTTTCAATGTCTATATATCATAGAGAGTGAAATGTTTTGTATTGTACTTCAGTGTTTATCCATACACTTCTAAGAGAGAAGATTCATTTGTAAACATCCTATCATTCTATCTGAGAGTTACTCAAGATTGGGTGATCTTGAGAGGGAAACACATTGTGTTGATTACAGCTTGTAAGGGGAGTGAATCCTAGTGAGAGGATTACTTCGAGTGCAGAGTGTGTAATCAAGTTGAAAGAAGATAGTGGATTGAAAATCTCAAGTGGAGCTTGAGGACTGGACGTAGGTCAAGGATTTGACCGAACCAGTATAAATCATAGATTGCATATTCTCTTCCCTTATCTCTTTCATTCCAGCATATATGTTTGAATGATTGTTTATCACTTTATAACTTATTACTGTCATTCAAACTACTTTCAATAAGTTGCAGAAAGTTTCTTAAAGTTCTAAGTTTTTAATCAAACACCCAATTCACCCCCTTCTTGGGTGATAGCCAAGTCTTTCATTTGGTATCAGAGCTAGTTAACGGTAACCATGATCGGCGGTTCTCATAGTGTGATCTGTGGCGAAGCATTGGCTCTTACCCCGACATGGCCAGTGGATGGTGGTGACTGTCGCTGGTTGCATTGGCCGTGAGGCGGTGCGTAAAATTAGCGGCTGAGATACCATGAAATGCCACAGCGGAGGTACCGCTACGGAATTTCATTTGGTATCAGAGCTAGGCTCTTGTTTAAAGGACTTAATAGTCTCAAGAGTTATCAAATGGCTAATTTTGGGTGCTGCTCGTTTTTGAAAGGTTTTGACTTTACCATTCCACCACTTTTCAAAGATATTGATTTTTGGTTTTGGAAAGCTAGAATGACTAGTTTTATCAAAGCAACTGATTTTGATATGTGGAAAGTCTTTACAAACGTTTTTGACTTCACTTCAAGAAAGGATTGGATAGAAACAGATATGAAAATGTTTTCATTAAACATTAGAGCAATGAACATATTATACAGGTCTTTAACCGAAAAAGATTTTGAGAAAATCAAATGTTGCTCTAGTGCTAAAGATATTTGGGATTCTCTTGATTTTATTTATGCTTCTAACAATTGTGTTGAAGTTGAAAGTGTTGACAGTTCATCTAAAACTATCAGCTGTGTATCCACATTTGATGAACAATTGGAAGTGAAGAACAAAGAAGGAGAAATCTTAGAACACTTCCATGATCTAGTCAATACAGAAGAACAAGAGAGTGAGGACTCCCAAGAAGAGCTCATTGTGCACGACAGTGATCAACAATTACTTGGAGCTCGAGAAGCATATATGGTAAACCATTCCAATTCTTTTTGTATAGTTAAAAATGATTCTGAACATCTGCATAAAACTGTTCTGCAATCATTTACTAATTCTATTTTGAAAAACAAACATGTTTTCGAAAATCATGCTGGAAGATCATGTGGGAAGAAAGAATATATAGATATGGGCCATTTGATATTGCATCCTCTAGACCAGCACAATTCTTGCAAAACTATTTATAATAAGCATCATTCTATTGTTTGCAATTATTGTGGTAAATCTGGACATATTTCTCATACATGCTGTATTGGAGAAATTATAATGTGAGAAATAAATTTGTTTGGGTTCCTAAAGGACAAGTAAGGTCCACTACTAACAGTCAAGGACCCAAGTATAAGTGGGTACCAAAGTGTCCATCTAGTGCTCTATGTGTGCAGGATAATTTGAAATTCAGTGGACATAAAGGTATTAAGAGGATGAAGAAGAATCCAAGAGTATCTCATGAGCCTAAAAGGAGACTCACATCAAGGAAGAGAACTCTTAGAGCATCCATTGCTGGAATTACAGAATCAAATCGTAAGAAGCAATGGACACCTATAAGAAGAATACATTCTGCCTCAAGAAGAAACTACAATGAAGTACCATTCAACTATCTTGAGGAAAATAAGAAAAGAAGGATCTCTCGTGCACAAAGGAAAAGATTTTTGCTGTCTATGTCTTTTGAGAAAACTTTGCCCACACCCATAAGAAAACATATGAAGAACCAATGGGTAAGCAAAGGAAATACTCCAAGTACCTAAGGTAAAGGTATACAATGGTAAAACCTCCTTTCCTATCATTTTAAATATTCATTGAGGTTTTAAACTTTGTATCCTTAGGAATGAGCATTGTAAACTATCTTTGAAATTGGGCTTTCACATCCTAATTTACTTTTCTAAGGAATTGCAGTGTTCAACAATCTAGTTCTTTATGCATACATGATAATCTTTTTATGCATAAAGTCATGCTTAATTCATTGTGCTCAATTATTCAGAATTTATTGTATTCTTAAGAGCATATGAATTTTGATTTCTACAAGCTAACAAAGATTGGATCCAAGGAAGGTTGGATACCAAGAAAGAAAAGGATTTATACAACTTTGTAGGATCAAGGAAAGCTTCTCAAAGATGCAATATAGAGAAATGATCCAAGTCTTGAGAAAGCTAAACA
Organism: Acacia pycnantha; assembly: GCA_025563575.1. Lineage (NCBI taxonomy): Eukaryota > Viridiplantae > Streptophyta > Magnoliopsida > Fabales > Fabaceae > Acacia > Acacia pycnantha. Next base: position 806,135 of record JAMWYP010000001.1, read on the forward strand.
AGCTATGCTGGATGTTGATGGTGAACATTGGAAAAGGAGTTATCTACATCAATCAATCCCAACCAAGCAAGCTTCTATATATGAGGACAAGAGGAATTACGGTGATATCTAATTCTTGCCTCTTACTATGATTATATTTAAATTCATTTTTGGTTTGTCTTTGGTTAAGTTAAAAGGATTTGGAATTTATTCAATTTCAATCAGAAGTTTTCTGTCAAAGCAAACTTCAGTTTAGAAATGCAAAATCCAGTTTGAATCCTCCAAGAAAATGAGTTTAAAGAGTTTACAAGTATGTAAACTCGAGCCTGTAGATGCAAGCTCGAGTTTGCCTCTCAGCGGAAAGTTTCCCAATTGAAAACCATTTCTTTAAACTCCAGAGTTTTGTGTAGAGTTTGTTTAAACTCCAGAGTTTTGTGTAGAGTTTGTTTATACTCCAGAGTTTTGTGTAGAGTTTGCCCTTGGCAGAGAGCTTCCAAGTTTTTATATTTTTGCAAACTCTAGAGTTTTCTTTTAAACCTCCGGTTTGCCACTGTTCCAAAACTCAAACTCGAGCCTAAGATTCTGAACTCGAGCCTGACCTTCAAAATTGAGTAAAGTTATTTTACAAACTCCAGAGTTCATTTTTAAACCTCCGGTTCTCTCGGGAATAATTAATTTGGTTTGACATGAATAGTGTCAAACTCGAGCCTGCTCACTAATGGACTCGAGTTTGCCTCTTTTTCAAAATGTGATTTCAGATAGCTTCCTCGACAATTTCCTTCCATTACTCTGAATTCGAGCCTGCTTTCATGAAATCGAGTTCACCTCTTTAGAAAATTAACAAACTCCAGAGTTTACATTAAACTCCAGAGTTTGCTCTTCACAAAAGCTATTCCTGAAAATTTTACAAACTCCAGCTTATTTCTTTCTAAACTCATGTTTGCCTTTCCAAACTCCAGTTTGAATCAACCATGTTTGTGAAATGATCTTGCTCGAAATTTGTGAAATCTTATTGTTTGATCTATATATTCCATATCATCAATCACTAATATTCCAACTCTATTTAATCAAATTATTAGTGAGTTTCTATTGATAAAACAAGTGAATTTGTGCATAACTTTCTAAGTTTATGTTTTTGAAAATGCACAAGTCTAAAATTTTCTTGGATTTCAATTCACAATGTTTTGTGAAAATATAAACAAATGTTTTGAAAACATATTCATACCTTGATTGCATTCAAATAATGTTTCAAAATTGGAAGTTAATATTGTATTCTGAATGTTGAGTATGCTTCAAACTTGTCTAGTTGAGTTTTCCTATCATTCACATATTGATCTTTAATGTGTTGCTTGAACTCCTTTGTTTTATCTTCTAACTAGTTGGACTTCATGTCTAATAAGTTATCCATATATGAGCTTCAAGCCTATCTTCTACAAAAGATTTCAATCGTGAAACTATTATGCCTTATGCATAAATTCTTATTGGCCAAGTTATTCCAAGTTTTTTTTTAATGTTCATTAATGTATTGAATCTTAATGCATTAACCATTAAAGGAATAACTTACTAGGATAATATTCTGGAACTCTAGTCATTTGAACTAATGAGTTTGTGCTTCATCATTCATGAATCCTAGCATTCACTTAGTTGCTCAAATACATCAGCATTTGTCTTCAATCTTCATTTTGAGTAACTATATTCAAATTCTTGCTTTGAATGTTGATATACTTTCAAGACTCTTTTCTAAAAAGCAAGTTTATCTCTTGTCATAGCAAAGTCATTGTGCTTATATATCTCTATTGTGTCAAGCATGTTTCGTTAATGCTTTACCTTCATGACTTTTCTTTGTTGAGGAAAATGTTCAACATGTTCTCTTAATCTTGAAGCATTCTAATTTATTCAACATGTTGACTTCCACCATGTTTAAAGTGAGCATTATTTTCAAGCATGTTTCAAAAATAACTCTTTCATTCATCAAAATTTTGATTTCATAATTCATTATCATGATTTGAAAGAACATTCAAGATTTGAAACAATCTTCATATTTCATTATCATTCTTGAAAAATCTGATTTCATTCATGAACTATGATTTGATAAATGCTTATCATTATGGATAAGATTTTCTAAGCTCATTGATCAAACTTACATGCATTCTCTCAATGACATCTTTTCTACATAAAGTATATTTCCAAATTGTCACTGAGAAATAACTTTATTGATATCTATTGCAATTCTGTAATATTTTGAATACTCTAAGTTTTGCAGTATGGCAGTGTGATTTATGCTTCATATCTAAGTTATGCAGTGTGCTTAATGATTCATTCTATTTCTGCTGCTAACTCTGATGCAAGTTCAGATTATGTCTTTGTTTCAAGTTCACATTCTGATTCTGACTTCTACTCCCATTCTGTTCTAATTGCAATTTCAAGTTTTAATCATATGCAATTGGATTTGATTCTGTTTCTAATCTTTAAAAGAAAGTCATCAAGTGAATCGATATGAAGCAATCACTGTTTCTATGCCTAAACAGAATTAACTCAGAGATTCAAGAATTTCGGTGTTTTGCAAAATGGTTTTGATCAAACTAATTTTCATTAAACTCCAAATGATCAAATCTTGCTTTCTGAAAATGGCTAAATGTTTACAAGTGTTATATGCTCTTTGCTCAAGTTTCATATGATTTAATTGCATAAGAGCATAAGAATTCTTACCCTTAGTCATGCATTCATTAAGGGGGAGCTTCAAATTTACATGTGTTTTATATCTTAAAAGCTCATCTCCTTTATTTGAAGAAAACCCTTCTAAGCATTCTCATCTACATCTACTATGCTGTATTAGTTTTGATGATGAATTATATTTTCCCTTCATTATCTTAATTCGAAAATATCATATGGAAAGAGATATTTTGATATCATGCTTCACTAACAAATCTCTTTGGCAAAGAAAGTGCTCAATTTGTAGCAAGAATTCTGTTATGTGCTAGGACATTCCTCAACATACTACAAGGAGAAACCATTACATTGAGGAAAGATATTTTGATGCTGAAGTTGTGATATGAAGTACAAAAAAAATTCTTGAAGTCAGCTGAGCCATGTTCTGCAGAAGAGCTGTATGAAGGAAAAGAGAAGGATGGAAATGATCTCATACAAGAAGAAAGCAAGCAAATGGACTTCATTGATCATTCATCAATTTGCAAAATCAACATGATCATTTCTAATCTCTATCTTTTATATTCATTAGAAACATTGCACATGTTTGGTATTTATATGCTTTAATTGTGAAAGATGTTTTCGAAACCTCTCCAAACTTGTTTTCATAAAAAAATTATTGCATCATATTAAGAATGAAAACAATTTCAAATTGGGGAGAGAAAATCAATTCCTTGATTCTGTCTAATTTAGTTATATACTTGTCTCTCTACAAGCATCTCTTCTTTAAACTCAACCTTTTGCTAACGACAAATAAGGGGGAGAGAATGGCAAGAAAAATATGCTAGGTTTATTATCTTTTCATATTCATACATAATTTTCTTAAGGTATTTGCCATCATCAAAAACGGGGAGAATGTTGGTTTTGATTAGTTTTGATGATGTCTTATATAGATGCCATTCTAAAGAGCAAAAAGGTTGCATACTACATTTATCTTCTACTTTGACTAATTCTTATATTTAATGTAGATGCAAAGTTTAATAATGGAGAATGATCAAGAAAGGAGACTAAAGAAAGAAGAACTTGAAGTCTCTATGATCAAACAGAAGTTGGAATGAAGCTTCATCATATTTGAGCTACAATGGAGTATACTTTATTGATGGAGAATAATCAAGATTGATGAAGGAAGCTCTTGCACAATATAATGGGAATATCATAAAGCAAGAAGTTATCAAATGATTTTGGGGGATAATCTAGAAGGAGAAAAGAAATTGAAGAAGGAAGAACTTGCAATGCAATGGAATATCTTTATTCAAGTCCTTATATTGATGCTAGAAGTCTCCAAGATCATATGGAAGTTGGAACGGATCAATTCAGAGCTAAAACCATCAAAAATCAGTTCCAGGATGAGCAAACTCGAGTTCATAACTTGCAAACTCGAGCCTATAATGTCTTCAGCAACTCTGGTGCCTCTGGACATGACAAACTCGAGCCTGTATACTCAAACCTCAAGTTTGGAACTCTAAACTCGAGCCTATCATTAGCAAACTCGAGCCTGTAATGTTTTCAGCATTTCTGGCGTCTCTGGACAAGGCAAACTCGAGCCTATTAGTTGGCAAACTCGAGCCTGCAGCGGTCTTCAGCATTTCAGCTATTCTGTTCAGCGTTTCACTTGGGCGACGTATGGTAATTCGATGATATCTACTAAACCATAGATCAGATTGAGGTGAAACCAGTGGCATATGAAACTAGACTCCAAATTAGTCATTTTGATATACAATTCAAGCCAAAAGAAGTTAAAATGAAGGATCTATGAATTTATGAAGTTGACAGTGATATTCACGTCACACAGCAGACCAACCTTCAATGTTTTACGTATATCTCTCCAACCACAAATCCAATTGAGCTGAAATTGGTGGCATTGGAAATTAGACGCAAAGGGCTTTCCATTGATAGTTGAACCAACCAAAACGGAGTTCAGACCAGGGAGATATGTCCCTTGAAATTGGACCTTCTGTCAAAGAAGCTAAACTCGAGCCTACAAATCTAAACTCGAGCTCGAGAGTATCAGGGGAAATGAAAATGTTGGAAAAAGCAAAACTCGAGCCTATTAGTTGGCAAGCTCGAGTTCCCAGGTCACAAACTCGAGCCTATGAGTGCGGACTCGAGCCTATGAGTGCGGACTCGAGCCTGGATCCCAAAAATGTTAAAAACTCTAGAGTTTGCTCTGAACCTCCGGTTTGCACCTTGCAGAAGCTGAACCTGACACCTTACAAACTCGAGCCTACTTAAGCAAACTCGAGTTCATGTCTCTGATGCAGAAAATCAGTAGTTCGAAAGTCTCGTTTCTCATCAAAGAACATCCACATGATTACCCAAATGACTTATACTTATTCTTAACATTATTTATATCATTTGTGTACATGTTTCAGATTATTAAAGCTTGAGAGAACATCAATCTTGACAGAAATCAATATCTAGAAGATGAACTTGCTGCAGATTTTCAGAAACACGAAAGAGGACTGAATCCAATTAGAAACTTGAAGAAACGAAGCTGTCTACTCAATTGTAATGCTTCACCAATGGATTCAAACATTCAAAAATGAAGTAAAAAAGGCAACACGCTGGAAAGGAGGATAATTATCCTCAAACGGTCAGAAGGCAACGAGACATGATTTGTTAAATCTATTTTAGGAAACACCGCATCATGGGCAAATATTCAGGACGCTCCAACAGAAAGTCTCCGACTAATAAAGATTATGCAGAAATGGGAATTATGCATAAATGTTCCCAACAGCTAGAATTTTGAATGGATTCGAATCAGAATTATTCCCAACAGCTATATCCATCATAAATGCTCCCAACAGCTAGAAATTTCGAATGGATTCAAATCTGAAGGGATATGCAACGGTTACTGTTCATAAAGGGTAATATTCTTCAACAGACAAATGCTTCGAACGAATTGAATTCAGTTGTCTATAAATAGAAGACAGATTGAAGACAGACACAACAGGAAGAGAAATAAGCTTGCACCTTCAACATGCTATTACTCTGATCTGCTTATCATTTACTCTCTGATTTTCAATGTCTATATATCATAGAGAGTGAAATGTTTTGTATTGTACTTCAGTGTTTATCCATACACTTCTAAGAGAGAAGATTCATTTGTAAACATCCTATCATTCTATCTGAGAGTTACTCAAGATTGGGTGATCTTGAGAGAGAAACACATTGTGTTGATTACAGCTTGTAAGGGGAGTGAATCCTAGTGAGAGGATTACTTCGAGTGCAGAGTGTGTAATCAAGTTGAAAGAAGATAGTGGATTGAAAATCTCAAGTGGAGCTTGAGGACTGGACGTAGGTCAAGGATTTGGCCGAATCAGTATAAATCACAGATTGCATATTCTCTTCCCTTATCTCTTACATTCCAGCATATATGTTTGGATGATTGTTTATCACTTTATAACTTATTACTGTCATTCAAACTACTTTTAATAAGTTGCAGAAAGTTTCTTAAAGTTCTAAGTTTTTAATCAAACACCCAATTCACCCCCCCTCTTGGGTGATAGCCAAGTTTTTCAATTGTACTTTAGACGTTTAGGTTATTTAAAGTATTCTCTTTTAGTTATCATTTCGTTTGCATGTTTACATTGATAACTGTATCCCACGATATATCTAATAGATTATCCTAAATGTCTCAGGTCGGTCATCTACGCAGGAGCGAAGATGAGATAAGACCAGTAAGACTTTGATGAGGTATGGAGATATGAATCAAAGTCATGGGCACTTGTAAGAGTACAAGGTGCTGGACCGACCTACTATGAGAAAGCTGCATGGATTTAGTCATAAGCTTATCTCATATATAACCGCGTCACGACGCCCCCCTATGACCTGAGATCATCATGGATTCCTACATGATGAGTCACAGATCTTTGACCTAGTCAAAAGTCATCTTTGACCGGGTGATGATAAAGGCTTGGATCGGGATCAGTGGTTCTCATACAGAGGAATGTGAGTGGTCAAGATGGGATTTGTCCCTCACATTTGTAGAGAGATAATACTGGGCCCCTCGATGAGTGAGTCTGAGAAATGTATGACCATACTACGATGGAAAGGAGTTTCCATTTCAATTAGACTACTCAAGAATCGAGAAAGTAATAGTCAAGAACAGGAAGTTGATATTATCCATGCCTCATCATTGACCAAGTTATCGCGTGACAAAAAGGGATGTGACATGGTTGTACTATAGGTTATATCGCATCAACGATCCCCATGTGAATTGGGTAGTCGCAATGTCTTGCTAGAGGCCGCTTGCGACTTGTGGGATGGTACAGTATTGGCCCACTGCCAATCTCATGTGGGCCTACAGGGTCGCACACAAGAATAGCCCAACACGAGCAAGAGTGTCCAGATTCATTGAATCTTAAATGTGTTTAAGATTTAATGAATACTTATTTGATCTAGGATGTGTGTGTGTGTGTGTGTATATATTATTAAATTAAAAAATAATAATGATATTATTTATTGATAATAATATTATTATATATAGTATTTAATTTATTTGATAAATTAAATAACTATAATAAATTGAGATATTGTATCTCAGATTTAATTTTCGAATGAAGATATTGTATATCAGATTTAATTTGAATTGAGATATCGTATCTCATTTTAAATTAAATATAAGGATATCATATCTTGATTTAATTTATAAATATAGATTAAATCTGAAGGCCTATTAATTCGGATCAAATAGTTAGATTATATCTGTTGGACAGATTTAATTAATACTATTTAATCCAAATTCAAAATTCAAAACTAATTAGATTAATTTTGAAAAATATTTTAATACAACACATTAGGGTTTCTATAAGAGATTCTGATCTGGTCGTATTAAACATACGAATGAATTAGATGGCCGCAAAAAAACAAAACCCTAGAAAGAAAAAGAGAGAGAGACGCAAGAATACTGAGGCGCTAGCACGCTGCCGTCAGTGTTGGAGGCCGTTCATGTGGATACCGGTAGAGGGAGAGGACACGCTAAGTCAGCTCCTGTCTGATCGAACAAGAAGGCACTAACCCACGTGATCATGAAGCACAGATAAAAGATGCCACCTCGTTCGACACGTACGACGTCTTAGGCGCACGAGGTACTAGGCGCAAACGAGAATGGAACGCAAGCAAGCTCGCATAGGTACGGTTCTAAATCTAACCTTGATCTAAACGCGGTTGAGCGATCCGCAATAGGGATCTATAAAAAAAAATTTTATTCCGCTGCGTGTTCGGATCCCAACAAACATTGCATATGTGGTATGCTATTTTATGTTGTTGTGCATGATTTGTACTGAATGCTTTATGGTATATTATTTTCCTAATTGTGGTTACTTGCATACTTTGTATATATTTTGTATATGAGATTAACCTGTTACTCTAGGATCCTTCAGGATTCAAGCTCCTATTGCTACCTGTGTATTGTATAGCTTATTGGATGTAGCTCCCAGGACAAAGCGGTGGATGTCAGCAGATGGAGGAGTCGGATGGGTTTCAAATTATTCGGGGAATATTTCAAGAAAATTTATGTAATATGTTTTAAGTTTTGTAACCAATATTTGTAATTTATTATCAATATAATATGCCCAAACTGTTTTGCCACTATGTTGTGCTATAATGTTCTGATCTGTGATACATTATTGTTGGGGTGTGACAATTGGATTTAATAAATAAGAGGGTATCACACTACCAGTCATCCGTAAGGGTGAGGCCAATAGGGGTGTAACATGAGCCCTGGACAAGCGCTCCTAGCAAACATTGTCTAATAGAGGACTAACCTCGACTCCCTTATGGTAAGTTAAGGACACTGATGTAGTCCCTTAACAGATGCTAATAGACACGATATTAAATTACTATTTAACAAACTGAATGTATTAAATTAAAAGCTAAGTAAACTGGGTTCATTCTACAACTAAGAAATCCATCCTCACTCAACCAATAGAAATTTAATTCATGACTGATGAGGGAAACAAAAGATAGAGTAAAGTAGAACAGCCCATGGAAAGATAAAGAAAATAAATAAAGAAAACATAGAAGCTCGTCAAAATGATTGACGGTGTAGGGACCGTCCTGTCACGTGACGTCTCTATGTCTTCTACCGTCCATCTAACTTTAAGGAAGAATCAGGTCTCTTCTACAACTCTCTTGATAATTCTCTCGTTCCTCGATGTAAGTCCAGCAGGATTGGAATTGTACTGACTGCTTTGACTTTCACAATTTCGATGATGTTTTAGGTTTAGTCGCTCTTTCGTCTTATAGTCAGGTCTTTTCGCGTCGTATGTTAAGTGAGCTGGCCTTCCAAATCTGTTAGGTCTAAATGCCTAGATTCGGTTGATTGATCCTCTTTTAATTCTATGGGATTTTGCAAATCTTCTCTTTGATTCTTCACATCTTCTATTCCAGCCTTCGTCAATTCAACTGCTGTCTAAATGTACGTCTTGATGACTTGTCTTTAATTCCTGAAAAACCTCGAGGAAAGGTCAGCGTAAAGTAGCGCATAACTCTACATCACTTATGATGCTACAGCATGGTGGTTGCATCGCATTGCTAGCACAGAAGTAAGGATACCATATGTTGTAGCATTATATCTGCTTTGTTATGCACTTTCACAGTAAACCATAAAGTATCCCTTTTCTTATGCACATGTGCTGGATAATAAGGTGAATGTAGCAATTTATGGAATCTATCGTCTATTTCCTTATATGAATGAATTATGACACAGTTTATCAGATAGAATACCATTAAGCTCAGATTCAACATTCAAAACAGTCAAAACATACAGGGAAAACATGGCATGAATATGACTCATCATCTTCCTTCCTAACTTCTGTCTCATTTTATTTTTCTAATCAATGTTTTTTGGAGAGGTAAAGCCTATTTCCTCCCTTATTGCTTTTAAATAACTACTAAGGCCTACATTCAAAGGGAAAATACAAATTTGCCACCTGCTATGCTTGAGAGATGAGTTGGCTTTGTAATAAATTATGTGCACGTATCTTCATGTCAAGGAAGGAATTAAAAGCCTATTGTAAGGACCCTAATTTCGAATAAGAGAGGAGGAGGAGGAGAGAATTACAAGAGGCTTGAAACTTTCTCACATGGTACAAATCAAAGAGTCAACGTAATTAATTAATATTGCCACACGTCTTGATAGGATGACAAGTTAATTTAATGGATGACACCTAAGCATGGATAATTAAGGCCAAAATGATAACTCAAATGCTTCACCAACAAGCCAAACATTTCGGCCAACCAAAGGACAAGGAGGATGAAATATATGAACACATGGTTTAATTACAAGATAAAATTAGTCAAGAAAAGTGACATGAAACGATGAAGGTCATATGACCATTGACCACATTCTTTCCATTGTCTATCTTGGAACATGACCGTTGGAAGTAGCTATTGGAGCGTCTGTGCTTTCTATTTTGTCTGCCATTTAACCTTGTTAAATGTCCGTTGTGAAGGTCCAAGCTTTCCATAGAGTGTTCAAACTATCCGTTAGATAGATGAAGCTTTCCGTTAGAGACATATTGAGGTTATTGACAAAAATCGAGATTGACTCATTTTCACCTTGTTGCCTCGTATCTGTACATGACATGCCTTTGGCCTGCTCTGAGATTACTTAGGTTGGGTCCCTTTTTCTTTCTCCAGAATGGGTGCCTGATGAGTCATATTTATGCCATATTTTCCCTATGTGTTTTGACTGTTAAGAATGGTAAATATGAGATTAATTGTGTGTTATCTGATAGAATGTTTAATAATTCATGCACATAGGGAGATAGAGGATAGATCCTAAAAAATGTTGCATCCATACTATTATCCTGCTGATGTGCATAAGAAAAAGACCACTTTCTGGTTTATCATAAAAGCACATAACGAAGCTAATATAATGCTATAGCATATGGTATGCGCACATCTGTGCTAGCAATACAATTTGACCACTATGCTATAGCATCGTAAGTGATGTGCAATTATGCGCTACGTTACTCTAACCTTTCCTCGCTCATTTTTAGGAAATTAATAAAAGTTATCCAGACGGACATGTAGATAGTGGTTGAATTGACTGAGGTTGAATCAAGAAGATGCAAAGAATCAAAAGAAAGATTTGAAGAATCAGCAGTGTTAAAAGAGGATCAATTAACCAATTCTAGAGATTAAGACCTAACAAATTTGGAAGCCCTAGGTTGAAACCAGAACACCTAGGTTAAAACAGACAGTCTAAACTGGAAAATCACCATAGGAATATGGGAGAAGTAGAGCGAGGACTGTATTTACAGAATGTGGACGCTTCTGTATACGATAGTGGTAGGTTAGCAAAATAACTTTGTGAAAGGCAGTTTTGTTGTAGTATTGCAGAAGCTGTGCAACATAATTGTCATAGCAATGCGTTGTGTGCAAACTGGGGGAATAATGCGACTTAGAATGAAATTCAAACTAAGCCAACTTTTAAATTGATATCTTCCTTCGATTTCTGATCACTCATTTGTTTCTTGTCATTAGTAATAGCGAAAACAAACCAACCAACAACAATTTCACTTAACACAACTATCATAAGAAACTGGCGTCATCTTCGGTATCAATAGTCTCTGTGGGACGATAACTCTACTTATTCTATTGGTTCACTTCCACAAAGAATTCAACCAACAAGATAACTAGACTGCCAGGCATGGCCGTATGCCCCTGACGGTCTACACCAAGCCTCTCCGCTAGATTCTACAACCCCAACTGCATCTTCCTCTACCACCACCTCTACTCTTCCTTTCTCCTCCCCCATACCTGGCTATCCCCTAGCCCCCTTTGCCATCGCCTTCCCCTCCTGACTCCCCTAGTTACATTTCCTCCGATGACCCCTCCTCCATTTTCTCTAGTGAAACAAGTTCTTCCTGACATGTTTACCTCCTCACGCATGGCCATCTATACCAGAATCCCCCAATTCCCCCTCCACCCCCACGTATGTCTCTCGCCTTGCTACCCTCCACACCGAATTAAAAACCCTACACATAGATTTTAATGCTCATTTCATTGCTTACCGTTGTGGATGGCCTACGACCATCGCCTTCTCCAAATTTCACTCAGCCATCCCTTTGTGAATCGAGCCGTTGACTCCTCCTCTAAGGACAACACGACCACCAGTACTGCCCCTACTCTTCTTGGCCCGTCTGGGCCTTAGTTTTGTTTTCTTTTTTCTTTTTGTTCTTTTCTTTCTAGGCTACCTTGTTTCCCCCTGCCGCCTAGTGTCAGGGCCTTTTGACTGCACTCTACTGTAACATATGTTGCATATCTCTTTCCCCTTATTCGCTCTTTATGTTATTCTCTTGCTTGTTGTTTGTTCATTTAACTTATTCACGCATCGTTCTCTTCCTTTGACTCATTTTACCCTAATCTTGTTTATTGCCTGCAATGGGGACATTGTAGCATTTAAGTATGGGGGAGGGCTATGTTCTTATGTGTGTGCAAAATCTGAATGTCGAATGGCTAAGTTACCTCTCTGCAATTCGGGCAAAGAAAACATTTTGAACTTTTAACATGTATTTAGAGTATGAACATAAACCAATAGCAATAAAGCGATTTTCTACATAACCAGGTAGAATAAAATTGTCTTAGGGGAACTAATCCGTGTAGGCTTGGGAAACTGACGGTACTAGATTGTTCAGTGTAGGGCAAAGTAACAGTGAGGGAGAGTACAGAGTTAAGCCACATGAAAGGAATTTTTTAGCCTAAAATTTCATAATTCATTGATCATGCCTGTTAGTGTTAAGAACGTTCTTTGGTTTGTCTTATTTCTCTGGTTTTGATATCCTGTACTGATAGGATAAAGACATTCATATTTCTTACCCACAATTCTCATACATAAGCCACTAATATCATACTCCCTTGTTACCCCTTTGAGCTATACACATACTGCTATATAATACAACAAGTAGTCAGTTGATAGAAAGATGCGCATTGCAATGCTGGAGCATATCACCCATAGTGCAAAAGTTGTGACAAGGTGATGTAAAGAGAGAGAGAGAGAGAGAGAGAGAGAGAGAGAGAGAAGAAAAGGTGTGGTAACATGAGGCATCACCACTAAATAAGGCCTATTAAAACGTAGCATTATGACTACTTGTTCTAAAGGCATGTCTGACGTCTTGCTATAGCATGTTTCATTTCAATAACCATCCCCATACACACACTGCTACTCCTTACATTACAACCTGAAAAACCTTTTTGATGCAAATTAAGTCTAGATGTTGGGAACTGACCTTAGAATTGTGACAAGCCTATAAAACTTCTAGGCTAGCATGGCAGAGAGAAATAAATCCCTTAATGCGTAAGAGCGAATATACATTTAACCTGAGAGTCTCTTGGCACTCCCTTGCTATAGCAATGTCTTGCATTTTATCCACCAATACTAGGCAATGGGATTGTTTACATGGGTGAACTAAACTTAAGACAATGATAGGATACATGGTTTCTAAGACATGAGCATAGCTGCAAGGTTATTTCTACTCTATCTTTTTATCTCTGTTTTTCCCAAGAGTGCAAAAAGCTAAGTGTGGGGGAGTTTGATGAGTCATATTTATGACCTGTTTTCCCTGTGTTTTGACTATTTTGAATGGTGAATCTGAGTTTAATTATGTGTTATTTGATAGAGTGTTTAATAATTCATGCATATAGGGAAATAGAGGATAGATCCTACAAAATGTTGCATCCATACCATTATCCTACTCATGTGTATTAGAAAAAGACCACTTTTGAGTTTACCATGAAAGCGCATAACAAAGCTGATATAATGCTATAGCATATGGTATGTTCACATTTGTGCTAGCAATACAATGCGACCACTATGTTGTAGCATCGTAAGTATACGAAGTTATGTGCTATGTTACTCTAACCTTTCCTCGCTCTTTTTCAAGAAATAAATATAGGTCATTTAGATGGACATGTAGACGACGGTTGAATTAACTGAGGCTGAATCAAGAAGATGCAGAGAATCGAAAGAAATATTTGAAGAATCTCGTAGTATTAAAAGAGGATCAATCATTCGAATTTAGGGATTTAGACCAAACATATTTGGAAGGCCCAGCTCACTGGACATACAGCATGAAAATACCTAACTATAAGAGGAAAACATGGCTAAACCTAAGAGGGGGGGTCGTTGAAGTCATGAGATTCAGAGCAGTCAATACAATTTCAATCCGATTGGACTTACACTGAAGGAATGAGAGAACATCGGTCGAGAGAACTAGGTTGCCAAAAAGAATTCCTTTTTTCCTTTTTAATTCAATTTAAATAAAAAAAAACCAGAAAAGACCTAACTCTTCCCTGGAGCGAGGTGGATTGTAGAAGACGTAGAGACGTCACGTGACAGAACGCCTCTTACTCTGTGACCATTCCGACAAGCTTCTCTATTTTCTTCTTTTATTTTATTTTTGTAAATCTTTCATTGGATTGTTTTTGTACTCTGTTTTGTGTTTCCCTCATCAATGAAGAACTAAACCTCCATTGGCTAAGTGAGGATAAATTTCTAAGTTTTAGAATGAACCCAGTTTGCTAAGTTCTTAATTTAATATATTTAGTTTGTTTAACAGTAAATTAATCTATAGTCGATTAGCAAACACTAAGGGTTGAATAAGTCGCCTTGGCTTACCGGACAAGAGTCAAGGTTAGAACTATGTTCGACAGTGTTTCCTAGGCGAGCTCGTGCACAGCTCAACCTAAATTGTAGGCTACAGGAATGGGTCTATCGCTTATAACCAGAATACCTAGGTTAAAACGACAGTCTAAACTTGAAAATCACCATAGGAATATGGGAGAAGTAGAGCGAGGACTATATTTACAGAATGTGGACGCTTTTATATAGGATAGTGGTGGGTTAGCTGAATAACATTGTGAAAGGCGGTTTTGCTGTACCATTGCAGAAGCTGTGTAGCATAATTGCTATAGCAATGCGTTGCATGCAAATTGGGGGAATAATACGACTTAGAATGAAATCAGAACTCAGCCTACTCTTAAACTGACATCTTCCTTTGACTTCCCATCACTCATTTGTTTCTTATCATTAATAATAGCGAAAACAAACTAACTAACTACAATTTCACTTAACACAACTATCATAGGAAACTGGCATCATCTTCGTTATCAACAGTCTCTGTGGACGATAACTCTACTTACTCTTTATTACTTGTTTGACCGGTTCACTTGCCACAAGGAATTCGATCAACTGTGTCTCAGAAGATGATCATTTGACCTGGTTTGAATTTCATTTTGTGTACACTCTGTTTTTTCAACCGTATTAAATGCTTCTAACACAAATCTTGTTTTATGATAATTTGAGTGTAATACTTCAAATAATCATCTGAAATTTATTAGCAAACATGTTAAACAAAATTGAGAAGAATAATGAGTAATAATCAAGTGTAATCAGATGATAACAACAATTTCTGAATTCCCGGGGACGTTCTGGAGCTGAGATAGCTGACAAATACTCGAGTGTGATAGCTTATACTCGACTGCCACTAGGCATACTCGAGTGTCCTACAGTTTGGAGCTCTTTGTGTGTTGAAGGGTTTACTGAGAATCTGATGCAATACTCGAGTATTACACATAATACTCGAGTGTGACACTCAGTGTCCAATTCTATACTTGAGTGTCCTCCTTTTCTATCAGTTGTTCCTTTAATGTCTAGTAGAGAATCTGAACCATTACAGTCAAGTGTCTACGTGTTTTCCATGAGGACATTCTTTGTGTTCCTTCTGAATTATGTCTTGCAACTAGCCCATACTTGAGTGTTCTTTTATATACTCGAGTGTAGCACTCGAGTATCAACATGAATACTTGAGTGTGTTTGTGTTTTCTTCTAGGGAGCTTCAAGTGTGGAGTAAAATTTTGCTAGCAACCATGTTCACTCGATTGAAGATCAATTTCCAAAATCTAGTGACTTCCAAAATGCAAGAATATTAGCAGTACGGAGGTCGAATTCAAATAAGCATAACGTCTTTAATATAACTCCAAATTTGGCAAATCACCTATCCCCAAAAATCCATTTAAGTCTTATTTCCAATGTAAAAAGAATTAGCTCCAAATTTATTGTTTGCTAAGTGTTTTGATCATATTAATAGAAGTTGTTCTTGACCATCATTTTTGCAACATCTTGATCTGACTATGAACTTCAAAAACTCATATCTCTTCCATTTGTTTTTCTTCATGATCTTGATGTTTTTGAAAAGGTATATGAGTCTAGTTTCATTTTCCATAAGATTCAGCTCAATTCGATGTGTTTTTTGTGAGATACACCCAAATACCAAACCTATGTCTGATATGTGGCATGAATTCAAGCAGCAACTTCTAAAATTCATAGCTCTTTAATATGAAATCCTTTGGCTTGATTTTGGTGCTATGTGACACATTAGGAGTCTAGTTTCATATGAAACTAGTTTCATGTCAATCGGATCTCTGTTTTGGGAGATATCACCGAATAACCGAAGCTCGCTCAAGTAGAACGCTGAACAGGGGCGAACAGAAGAGGTGGAATAGTGCTACACTCGAGTGTTCTGCTACAGTGTGGACTAAATTGGCATTTTTGAAATTTGTGGTACATTATTTATAGAAATGTATTTGGAACCATTGATAGATGAATTATACTTATTGTGGGGTGTAGGGGTGTCAACAAATGATGCCTCTTTGAGACAAAACTTTCCTATGCGTGCAACATTATTATGGATAGTGAACGACTTTCCAACTTGTGGTATGTTGTCTGGTTGGATGACAATGGGGAGACTATAATGTCCTATATGTATGGAGAACTCAAAAGCATTCCAATTGATGCATGGGCAGAAAACATGTTTCTTTGACTGCCATCGGCAATTCCTTCCCATAGACTACCAATTTTGGAGAAATAAAACATTATTTTTTAAGAACAAAATCGAGATATCAGTGCCTCCATCCCGGTTAAGCGGAAGGGAAGTTTGGCAAAGAGTTAGGAATCTGTCAGAGGTCTATGAGTATGGAAAAAATTTACCAATTGAAAGGTATAAAGACACCCATCATTGGAGAAAACAAAGCATATTTTGGGAATTGCCATATTGGAAAACCAATATCATTCAACATAATCTTGATCAATGAGAAAAATGCCTTTGAAAATTTTTTTCACACTAAGATGGACATAAAGGGGAAAACAAAAGATAATGCACAAGCTCAAATGGATGTGAAAGAGTATTGTTGACAAATATACATTGAATGTAGAACAAAAACGACATATTTGTCAATGAGTGAAGAACTTGAAACTCCCTGATGGATATGCATCGAATCTATCCCGATGTGTAGACATGAAACAAGCAAAGTTGTGAGGAATGAAGAGCCATGATTGTCATGTGTTCATACAAGCAAAGTTGATTTCCTTTGCGACTTTTCTTGAAAATGCCTTCAATCCTATTGTTGAGCTTAGTTAATTCTTTTCACAAGTTTGTTCAACAACCTTGTTGCGTGATCAACTAGAGTTGTTAAAGTAAAATATTGTTGTGACACTATGCAAGTTGGAGAAAGTCTTTCCCCTAGGGTTCTTTGGCTCAATAGAGCATTTGCCCATCCACCTTCCTTATGAAGCTAAGGTTGGAGGGCCCGTCCAATATAGATTGATGTATCCATTTGAAAGGTATTGAATATTGTTTATGTGAGTTCACAATAAATATAAGATAACAACATCAAATAATATGGTAATGGACTTCTCTATATAGGTTCCTATATACCTTGAAACAAAAGGCACAAAACAAAGCTTGGGTTGAAGCATCTATATGTGAAGCTTATATTGCTGAAGAGACTGCTATGTTTCGCTCGCACTACTTCGAGACAAGTGTTGCACCAAGAAAAACATGACCTATAAGAAATGACGATGGTGGAGAACCAAGTTTGCCAACAATTTCATTTTTTAATCATTGAGGAAGACCTTCTGAGGGATGTAAATCCCATTTCTTGGGGGATGAAGACGTGAAAGCTACGACCGCATTCATTCTAATGATTTGTGATAAGGTGCAACCATATATGAAGTGATATTAAATTTTCATAAATTAAAAATTATGTAAAATATATGCATGGTTAACATATAACTTGCTATGCAACTTTTTCGTCTAGACATTAAAGGAAGAGGACCCTTAAATAATAGACAGTAAGATGGAAGCTCAAATCAATGATAAATTTGCATCATGGTTTAAAGATCATGTAAGTAGTCAATGTTATGAATAGATTACCTACAACAAAACTTATTTGACATGATTGTTATTAATGTCACTTAGGTTGAAAATCCTACCAACAGCATTGAGGATTCATTTTTACAAGACATTGCTTGGGGCCCAAAGAGAAGAGCGAGAACATAGCCTATGTAATTTGTCAATGGATACAAGTTTCATACATCCAAAGTTGCCCTTAATAAATCAACAACAAGAGTGGTGTATTCATTAATGGAATTGACTATGTACAACCAGAATATAACTTTTATGGCATTACACAAGCAAATGTTGAGCTTGAATATAGGGGTGTCCCTATGAAGAGAGTGGTGTCGTTTAAATGTGTCTGGTTCGATCCAATGCTGAATCGTGGTACCAAGGTTCATCCGCATTATAGGACTGCTGAAGTACATGCATCACAGAGGTACAATAAGTATGACCAATTTATTTTGGCCCAACAAGCAATGCAGGTATACTACATGTCTTATCCTTGTTTTCGTCAAAAGAAAAATTGGTTATCTGTTATTAAGATCAAGGCTCATAGCATAATTGACACTCCTGTATCTAAAGTAATTGTGGAGCCATTTCAAATGGATGAACTTGAAGTCATACTGCTAGTAATTGTTCTTGAGGATGAAATCACTCTACCAATACTTCACACTCCTGCATCTTAAATTTGCTATGAGGATGTAGATATCCTAATGGATAACAATAAGAAGAGGAAAAGACATTGGTTCGATTAGTTTTGATGATGTCTTGTATAGATGCCATTAAGAGCAAAAAGATTGTATATTATACTTATCTTCTACATTGACTAACTACAATATATTTGATGTAGATTAGTCCAAGATTAATTATAGAGATTAATCAAGAAAGAAGAACTTGCTCCATGTGAAGAGATTAATGATGTGAAGTTTAATGATGGAGATTAATCAAGATGAGATCTGGAAGAATGAAGAACTTGCTGAATATAATGAGAATATCATTATTCATGTTCCTAGATTAATACTAGAAGTCTCCATGGTGATATGGAAGTTGGAACGACTCAATTCGGACTTAAAATGATTAAAAATGAGCTTCAGGATGAATTGCCTTGAACTTCCGTCAATACCCTAGTATCCAACATCCATTCGCAAGTATCAGGCTTCAATTGTTGAGTATGAGACTTCAATACCCGAGTATGTCACTTATATACTCGAGTATGGTGCATAAACAACTGCTTCTGTGCTTAAATCCCGACAATACCCGAGTATGGATCAACAATACTCGAGTATGACTCTGATCAGCTCTGTTCAACGTTCAGTTTCGGGCGACCTCTGGTAATTTGACAATATCTCCCAAACCAGAGATCGGATTGAGGTGAAACCAATTTTGTTGAAAACTAGACTTCCAAGTGGTCCTAGTCGCACAGGATTCAAGTCCAACGGAGGTCATATGAGAGAGTTATGAATTGTTGAAGATGACAGTTACATCACCGTCATACTGCTGACCAAGCCTCAATGTTTTGAGTATATCTCACAAACTAGAAGTCCAATGAAGCTGAAACCGGTGCCATTTGAAAGTAGACTCAAAGGGCTTTCCAACAAGACTTGAACCAATCAAATCGGAGTTCATACCAGGAAGTTATGATCTTCGAAAGTGGACACTCGAAATACTGGAAGCAACAAAAATCTGAACCACATGATACTCGAGTACGAGTATTTGATACTCGAGTATGATCGGTAAAAATGCTTCTGCGATGTCGAGATTGCAGATTTCGATTCTGATATTAATTGCTATTAATTATGATCTTTAATGCTCCGATTCTGACCCATTCTGCTCATAGTTTTCGAATATGGGAATTATAGTGCAGGATCAAGTGAATTAAGAATGGGGCGTGTGATATTATGGAATCAATGCCATATCAGAATGGTTGCTGTTATTATGGAAGTTATGGAATGATGATACAAAACGTGTTGGAGTTATGACCAGCAAAAAGAAACGAAGAATGGGGAAGAATCAAGGAAATGCAAACCGCGTAAAAAGCTACCACACAGAAAGCAAAAAACGCAGCAATGTAGAAAAAGGAATAAACATCATTTTAATACACATTAAGATGCTGCAATGGTCAACCAAACATATCAGTATAAATATGAAGCCATGGGTGCTCAAAGAAAAGTACACACATGCAGCAGAACAAACGATCAAAGAAAGATACTCTCCGAGCTTGGTTTCGCCAATCTCTTGAGTGATACTTTCGAAATACTTTCGCAATACTTTCGAATACTTTTTGAGGCTGTGTCACAACTTGTTCTTCAGTGCTTATGGTTATCTGCTCTTAGAGAGAGTCATTCATCTATTACTATTTCTTGTAAGAATCTCAGAGTATTGGGACTTTGAGATTGGGTCATTTGATTGCAACTTGTAAGGGGGAGTGTTATTCAAAAGAGAGGAATTGCTCCAAGAGTTACAGAGTGTGTGATCAAGTGGGTGTATCAATTACTACTTGTAAGGGGAGTGGAGTCTGAGAGTGAGAGGACCATCCTTCGTTTACAAAGTGTGTAATTGTTCTCAAAAGGATAGTGGATTGAAAATCTCAAGTGGAACTTGAGGACTGGACGTAGGTCAAGGATTGGGCCGAACCAGGATAAATCACAGTTTGCATACTCTCTTCCTTATCTCTTACATTCCAGCATATATGTTTGAATGATTGCTTATCACCTTCTAAATTATTATTGTCATTCAAACTACCTTCAGTAATTTGCATAAAGTTTTTAAAGTTCTAAGTTTTTAATCAAACACCCAATTCACCCCCCCTCTTGGGTGATAGCCAAGTCTTTCATTTGGTATCAGAGCCGGTCTCTTGTTTAAAGGACTTAACCGTCTCAAGAGTTATCAATGGCTAATTTTGGGTGCTGCTTGTTTTCGGAAGGTTTTGATTATACTTGTTCCACCGTTTTTCAAAGATACTGATTTTTAGTTTTGGAAAGCTAGAATGACTAGTTTTATCAAAGCAACTCGATTTTGATATGTGGAATGTTTTTACAAATGTCTTTGATTTTAAACCGAGAAAGGATTGGACAGAAAAAGAAAAGAAAATGTTTTCATTGAACATTAGAGCAATGAAAATTTTGTATAGTTCTTTAACCGAAAATGATTTTATAAAAATCAAATGTTGCTCTAGTGCTAAAGATATTTGGGATACTCTTGATTCTATTTATACCTCTAACAAGTGTGTTGAAGTTGAAAGTGTTGACAGTTCATCTGAAACTATAAAGTGCATATCCACGATTGATGAACAATTGGAAGTAGAGAATGAAGAAGGAGAAATCTTAGAACACTTCTATGATCCAATCAACATGAAAGAACAAGAAAGTGAGGATTCCCAAGAAGATCTGATCATAGACAATTATGATGAATCATCATCAGAAATTCAAGATGCACATGTGGTAAATAATTCCAATTCTTCCTGTGTAGTTAAGAAAAATGATTTTGAACAATTGCATAAAATTGTTCTTCAACCACTTATCGATTCTATTTTGAAAAGCAAAAATGTTTTCAATCATGCTGGAAAATTTATTGGGAAGAAAGATTATTCAAATGAGATTTATTTAAATTTCCATTTTGACAACCGACACAATACTTGCATAAAAGCTCATAATGCACATCATCATATTGTTTGCAATTATTGTGGAAAATTTGGTCATATTTCTTACACATGCTATATTAGGAGAAATTCTAATGTAAGAAATAAATTTGTTTGGGTTCCTAAAGGACAATTAAGGTCCAATACTAACATCAAGGACCCAAGTGTAAGTGGGTACCAAAATGTCCATCTAGTGCCTTGTGTGTGCAGATTGATTCCAAAAAGACTGGACATAAAGGTACACAGAAGAGGAGTCCAAGAGTTTCTCATGAACCTAAAAGAAGATTCATATCGTTAGGAAAACTCATGGAGAAGCCATTGCTACAACCTTATCCTCAAATCATAAGAAGCAATGGATACCTATAAGAAGAGTATCATCTACCTCAAGAACAAACTACCATAGAGTACCATTCAACTATCTTGAGGAGATCAAGAAGAGGAGAATCTCTCAAGTATCAACTAGAAGACTCTTGAAGTCTATATCCTCAGAGAGAACTTTGCGAGATACCCATGGAAAGACATATGAAGAACCAATGGGTAAGCAAAGTCAATCCTCCAAGTACCTAAGGTAAAGGTATATAATAGTAAAACCTCCTATGCTATTATTTGAATTATATATTGAGGTTTTATATTTTGTAGCCTTAGGAATGAGCATTGCAAACTGTTTTGAAATTGATTTTTTTTCACATCCCTTAAAAATCCACTTAATAAGTTTATAAAGAGATTGCAATGTTCAATAATTTAATTCTTTATGCATACATGATGATTTGAAAAGAAAGTATCTATTTTATGCATAAAGTCATGATTAATTCATTGTGCTCAATTATGCTAAATTGATTATATTCATAAGAGCATGTAAATTTTGGTTCCTACAAGCTAACGATAATTGGATCCAAGTAAGGTTGGATACCTAGAAAGAAAAAGATTTATACAGTTTTGTAGGATCAAAGAAAGCTTCTCAAGAATGCAATATAGAGAAATGATCAAGTCTTGAGGAAGCTAAACAAGTTATGCTTGATGTTGATGGTGAATGTCAAAAAAAAGGGAGACATCTACATCAATCCACCTTAATCAAGCAAGCATCTACAAGGACAAGAGGCATTACGGTGATATCTAATCTTTACCCCATATTGTGATTATATGAAATTGATTTTTGGGTAATGAATACTTGTCCATCATTGCATTCCTTTAGCAATAAATCATTTATGTTTTTCAAAATGTTTTCAGATTGCTAAATGGACCATAAGTGAATTTGTGCATAACTTTTCGAGTTTATGTTTATGAAATTCACAATTCTAAAATTTGTTTGAATTTCAATTCACTTTGTTTTATAAAGATGCATACAAATGTTTTGAAAAATATTCATGCTTTGAAAGCATTTCAAATAGATTTGAAAAATACTTTGATTGCATTTAAATGATGTTTCAAATTGGAAGTTAATGTTGTATCTTGAATGTTGGACATGCTTTAAATCTGTTTGGTAGAATTTTCCCTATCAGTCACATATTGATCTTTGGTATTCAATTTGTTGCTTGAACCTCTCATTCTTTATTCTCTAACTAGTTGGACCTCATGTCTAACAAGTTGATCATATATGAGTTTCAAGCTTATCTCCTATAAAAGAATTCAATTTGTGAGTGTTATGCCTACTATATAAATTCTTATTGGCCAAGTTATTCCAAGCATTATGAATGTTCATTAATGCATTAACCACTAGTGGAATAACATACTAGGATAATATTCTGAAACTCTAGTCATTTGGACTAATGAGTTTGTGCTTCATCATTCATGAATCCTAGTAGTCATTTTGTTACTCAAATACATAAACTTTGTCTTCATCCATTTTTGAGTAACTATATTCAAATTCTTGCTTTGAATGTTCATATACTTTAAAACTCTATTATAAGAGGCAAGATTATCTCTTGGTTATTAGCAAAGTCAATATGCATTTATATCTCTATTGTGCTAAGAATGTCTTGCTAATGTTTTTACCTTCTTGACTTTTGCTCTTGAGAAAATTCTTCTACATGTTAACTTCATTGTTTGACATGATCTCCAAAACGAAGCATTCGATATATTCTTTTACATGTTGACTTCCACCAGTTTTAGAGTGAGCATCGATTTTAAACATGTTTCAAAAATGAATCTTTCATACACTAAAATTTCAATTTCATAATGCATTATCAATGTTTGAAAGAAAATTTGAGATTTGAAACAATTTGTATATTCTATTACCATTCTTGAAAAATCTGATCTCATTCATGAAATGCGAGTTGATAAATGCTTATCTCTATGGATAAGATTTTCTATGCATTTTGATCAAACTTACAGACATTATTATCAATAACATATTTTCTACATAAATTGCATTTACAAATTGTCATTGAGAAATAATTGTCTTGGTATCATATAGTTGTTACCCTTTATAACTCATTGGATTAAATTTACTCAATTGGGTAGAACTACAGTTTGGTTTTTGATTGTTATACTCTTTGCTCAAATATCATATGGATAAATTATATAAGAGCATAAGAGTTGTTATGTCTAATCTTGTATGGACCCAAGAATCATTGGGTACCAAAGAACACATATTTTTGCAGGAGTTGACCAAAATGTTCTATTGTCATATATCACTTGAGTGACCTCTCATCTATAGAAAGAAGCTTAGACCAAGATGATAAGGAGCATACTAGTATGATGAGAAACTATGAGCGAAACTGATTTTAAGATCCTATGCAAGGCTTATTTGGGATTTCGCTTCTAAGATGCATTCGAGCAATTGATAATGGCTAGCCAAAGAAAGCATCTATAAATTACATATGGTTATGAATTGAGTAATTACGATATTACTCGAGTGAGATATTGTATTTTAAAATAATGTGCATATATCATAATCATGCTTGGCCAACTTGATTTCATTCATTCCATTTTATTTCATGAAGTTTTGCCCAAGCAAGTTCATTTTTAAAATGATCCTTATAAAATTCGGTGTCACATTATTAGTTTGGTATCATTAAAGGGAGCTTCATAATTTTAATCATGCATTCATTAAAGGGAGCTTCACATTCACAACTGTTTGATATCTTAAAAGCTCATCTTCTTTATTTGAAGAAAATTCTCTTAAGCATTCTCATCTACATCTACTATGTTGTATTAGTTTTGATGATGAATTATATTTTCCCTTCATTGTCTTAATTTGAAAATATCATTTAGAAAGGAATATTATGATATCTTATTGCACTAATAATTCTCCCTTGCAAGAAAATTTTACAATTGTGGCGGGAGAATTAAGTCTGTGCAAGAACTTTCCTTAATGCACTACAAGGAGAATCTATCAAATTAAGGAATAGTGCTTTCACGTTCCATCATTCAGCTGAGATATACTCTATGAAGAGTTCCCTGAAGAAAAGGCAAGAGATGGAAGCTGAGTACTGACCATACTCTTTCATACGAGATATAACTCAAGCCAGTACCTTAGTCTCATTCCACATCTCAAAGGTTATTCAGAGCACATCGTGGATCTCACACAACAAGAAAAGAAGCAAATGGACTTCACAGACAGATCATCAATTTACAAAAACCAACATGAGCATTTCTAAACTCTACCTTTTTATATTCAGTAGAAATTTTGCACATGTTTGGTATCTATATGCTTTAATTGTGAAAGATGTTTTGAAAACCTCTCTAAATTCTCTCATTTTTTTTTCATAAAAACATTCCAAATTGCATCATATTTAGAATGAAAATCGGGGAGAGAAAATTGTTGTCTTGATATATGATTAATGAGAGAAGTCATTTCTAACTTATTCTCATATTTGCCTCTCCATCTATATTTCTTCTTTACCTCTATCTTTTGCTAATGACAAATAGGGGGAGAGAAAGGCAAGAAAAATATGTGATCTATTGTATTTTCATATTCAAACATATTTTTCTAAATGTATTTGCCATCATCAAAAAGGGGGAGAATGTTGGTTCTGATTAGTTTTGATGATGTCTTGTATAGATGCCATTAAGAGCAAAAAGATTGTATATTATACTTATCTTCTACATTGACTAACTACAATATATTTGATGTAGATTAGTCCAAGATTAATTATAGAGATTAATCAAGAAAGAAGAACTTGCTCCATGTGAAGAGATTAATGATGTGAAGTTTAATGATGGAGATTAATCAAGATGAGATCTGGAAGAATGAAGAACTTGCTGAATATAATGAGAATATCATTATTCATGTTCCTAGATTAATACTAGAAGTCTCCATGGTGATATGGAAGTTGGAACGACTCAATTCGGACTTAAAATGATTAAAAATGAGCTTCAGGATGAATTGCCTTGAACTTCCGTCAATACCCTAGTATCCAACATCCATTCGCAAGTATCAGGCTTCAATTGTTGAGTATGAGACTTCAATACCCGAGTATGTCACTTATATACTCGAGTATGGTGCATAAACAACTGCTTCTGTGCTTAAATCCCGACAATACCCGAGTATGGATCAACAATACTCGAGTATGACTCTGATCAGCTCTGTTCAACGTTCAGTTTCGGGCGACCTCTGGTAATTTGACAATATCTCCCAAACCAGAGATCGGATTGAGGTGAAACCAATTTTGTTGAAAACTAGACTTCCAAGTGGTCCTAGTCGCACAGGATTCAAGTCCAACGGAGGTCAGATGAGAGAGCTATGAATTGTTGAAGATAACAGTTACATCACCGTCATACTGCTGACCAAGCCTCAATGTTTTGAGTATATCTCACAAAATAGAAGTCCAATGAAGCTGAAACCGGTGCCATTTGAAAGTAGACTCAAAGGGCTTTCCAACAAGACTTGAACCAATCAAATCGGAGTTCATACCAGGAAGTTATGATCTTCGAAAGTGGACACTCGAAATACTGGAAGCAACAAAAATCTGAACCACATGATACTCGAGTATGAGTATTTGATACTCGAGTATGATCGGTAAAAATGCTTCTGCGATGTCGAGATTGCAGATTTCGATTCTGATATTAATTGCTATTAATTATGATCTTTAATGCTCCGATTCTGACCCATTCTGCTCATAGTTTTCGAATATGGGAATTATAGTGCAGGATCAAGTGAATTAAGAATGGGGCGTGTGATATTATGGAATCAATGCCATATCAGAATGGTTGCTGTTATTATGGAAGTTATGGAATGATGATACAAAACGTGTTGGAGTTATGACCAGCAAAAAGAAACGAAGAATGGGGAAGAATCAAGGAAATGCAAACCGCGTAAAAGCTACCACACGAAAGCAAAAACGCAGCAATGTAGAAAAAGGAATAAACATCATTTTAATACACATTAAGATGCTGCAATGGTCAACCAAACATATCAGTATAAATATGAAGCCATGGGTGCTCAAAGAAAAGTACACACATGCAGCAGAACAAACGATCAAAGAAAGATACTCTCCTGAGCTTGGTTTCGCCAATCTCTTGAGTGATACTTTCTGAAATACTTTCTGCAATACTTTCGAATACTTTCTGAGACTGTGTCACAACTTGTTCTTTAGTGCTTATGGTTATCTGCTCTTAGAGAGAGTCATTCATCTATTACTATTTCTTGTAAGAATCTCAGAGTATTGGGACTTTGAGATTGGGTCATTTGATTGCAACTTGTAAGGGGGAGTGTTATTCAAAAGAGAGGAATTGCTCCAAGAGTTACAGAGTGTGTGATCAAGTGGGTGTATCAATTACTACTTGTAAGGGGAGTGGAGTCGAGAGTGAGAGGACCATCCTTCGTTTACAAAGTGTGTAATTGTTCTCAAAAGGATAGTGGATTGAAAATCTCAAGTGGAACTTGAGGACTGGACGTAGGTCAAGGATTGGGCCGAACCGGGATAAATCACGGTTTGCATACTCTCTTCCTTATCTCTTACATTCCAAAGATATATGTTTGAATGATTGCTTATCACCTTCTAAATTATTATTGTCATTCAAACTACCTTCAGTAATTTGCATAAAGTTTTTAAAGTTCTAAGTTTTTAATCAAACACCCAATTCACCCCCCCTCTTGGGTGATAGCCAAGTCTTTCAAAAGAAACATGTCAAAAAGCAAAAGTCAGTGTAATGATTACTTTGGGACACGTGTCACCACAAAGTCAAAAGAGGAAAAAGTAAGGGCAAAATGGTCAAATTCTTATCCTTTAAGGCATTAATTTCGTCCACCCAGGAGAGAGAAGGAAAAATCAGATGATTTTATCCATACTCAGGCCCAAACACAAAATATGTCTCCCACAGGATGTTAACTGGTAAAAAGAAGATCGATAAGGACCAATTAGGGGCTTCTTTTTGAACTGAATACAACAAAAGTGGGGCCACAAAGGAAGGGAAGATGGTGCCACATATGTATGTCCAATCAGGGGAAATATATGAAAAGTTGAAGAAAAGTACAAAAAGAAGCACTCTTTTAACTAGTGGAGCCCAACAAGGACTGGTGGATAGAGACCAAACTGGTTAAAGTGAAAAAGACAGATAAAATGCAAGGGAGCAGATTTTGTGGGGCCCATACGGTGCCACCTACCCCTCTTAATTATTAAAAATTGACTTGGAGAAAAAGAAAAGCAAAATCAGTCCATGAATCAGGATGTGGGCCCCAACTGCTGGACACAAAGGTGTTTCAGCCCAAAACAGGTGATTTTTACGATTTGAAAAGATAAAATCTGCCCAAATGGCTAGGGATGCACCACATGTGCCTCTCTAGAATGCTCTGGATTTTCTTGCAAGATAATTCAAGAGACCCTAATCCAATTTATTAATTACTGGACAGAAATTTACACCAGTTAATTCAGATTGCCTGGACTCACTTTAATCATTTTAAAAAAGGCTACAATTCTTCGTTTTTTGAACACAAAGTGGCGTGACCATCTGAAGGAAGAGGAAGATTCCATCAAGCTTCTCACACTTGGATCAAGAGCCAAATCACCCAGATCACCAAGCTAAACCTCCGATTCATGTAAACATCGAAAACTCAACTCTTTGAAGTTCAAATTTCAGATTTTCGTCTATGGTGTTAAGTCTTGGTGTTGTGATTTTATTTTTTTATTTTTGAGGGTTTCAATGAGTCTGAAACATGATTTTGTATGGGGTTAAGTCATGGGTTAAGTTTCTGAACTCAAAATCACCGAAAACCCTAAGAACAAGCTTGCTGCCAGTTTCTGGAAATCTGGGCATCGAAGCTTAAACCATGTTTTAAAAATTGTAAATTAAGTTGGTTTGAGCTGAAATTTTACAAGCCTAAATTAGACACCCTGAGGTTCACCGTGCTCTATAATTTTGTGTCTTTTGGATTTTTCTACTAGGATAAATAAATTGGTAAAGTTTGCTCAGAAAGCAATAGAGTATTTCTGACCAGAGGGTAGAACTTGAGCTACACTCCAAAATATAAGTACTTTTGGATTCTGAAAATATTTTTCCTGAAAAATAGACGTCATAATGGTTCAGATGGCACTGGTTTCGTACAAATTTTTTTTTTTTTTTGGAATTTATTAGAAATTTTGAAGTTGGGACAGAATTACTGAATTTTCTGGAAATAAGACAAAGGGCTCGGTTTTGATGAAAAATGTAAGCGTATTTCTGGAAATGCTAAAAATAAAGTATTTTGGTGTTACCTAGGGTTCAAGCATACTTGGGAAAGCTATTGGGCACGTTAAAATTTTAAGACATTGTATACCCTACCAGGTAGTAACTGCTTTACTTAAGTACTTTTATATGTTGATGTATGTTGTTTTGTCATGTATGTTTGTGTGTATTTTTGCCAAATATGCATATAGAGCATGTTGGGGTTCGAGTCCCTAACTATGGCAATCCTAGCGTTGAGGACTGGTCCGGGGCCTGTCATATGTGGCGGCTCCATGGAGACAGGTTTGTGATTCCGATAAATCCGGGGCCTGCCTTGGTAAGGCGGCTCAACGATACAAAGACAGATTGTTGTGTGTGATTCTGTTTTCATATGTGATATATTTGTCATGTTATTTGTGTTTTTATATGTGACATAGTTACATTTATACACATTACATATTTAGTACATGAGTATTGATAGTTACTCTAGGGGCCATTTTCTAACTCGTCTGTAGATCTGGGGGACATGCTTGAAGTTTGAAGGACCTTTTTGGAAAAGTGGGCATTACTATGCAGATGAAGAGTAGGGGATGCCCTATTATGTTTTGTATTTATATTTGGGATGACTGTATGTATTTTTGGTAATTATCTTTGGATGAATGTAACC
The DNA here is from genome assembly GCA_025563575.1 of Acacia pycnantha. Classification (NCBI taxonomy): domain Eukaryota; kingdom Viridiplantae; phylum Streptophyta; class Magnoliopsida; order Fabales; family Fabaceae; genus Acacia; species Acacia pycnantha. The sequence goes on from JAMWYP010000001.1 coordinate 835,893, forward strand.
TTAACCCTTCGGGGATTTTTACTTTCTGTTTATTTTACTTTTACCAGTACAGTAGATTGTCCAACCCAATTAGATTCTCTATTGCGCTCACTCTAATATATGTTAAATGGACCCAAATATAAAGGAAGGGTAACAATAAAAGGAATCCCTCTAACCCGCCACCCGAAAAGGCGAGGTCGGTAGAGGTGTAACAAAAATGTGACCAAGAAAACTTCGGGGTGACCAGTGCTCTTTAGGCTAAACTTCCATGGAAAAATGGTATTTAACCCTATTTCTTATTTCTAACTCTACTCTCACAATGAATATGTAAATGCCTAGCAGTGGCTCAAAGCATGATAATGGCAAATCAAGTACTCCACAATCTTTGATTCGTCAGTAACATCCTAAGTTGTCTATTCCTCACGTGACAATTACTTCTACTCCATCTATTGCTAAGGCGGGTAGACCATTATTATATCATTTGTATCATCGCCTCAATTGCATGATATAGCTACCTAACCCTCATTACAACCTCAAATGCATTGGATTAGTTGTGAGACCCACATTATCCCCCCTAATTGCAATATGCTGGAATAGAATCTTCGCACTCATTATCACCTAGCCCTTCTCCAGCTCAAGTCCCACCTCATCGAATGCCATCTCCTAGAACAGAATCTTCACACCCCTCACTCCACAGGGTACTGGTGGTAGATTATCACCTTAAGGTCATGATCCCATAGATGGTTGAATATGGATATATCCTAAGAAAACAACGTAAGTCATCAACAAGCTTGAACTATTTTGTATCATAAAGTAGTACATCATAAAGCCTTTCTAACATTTACACTAGTATTTTTACAATTTTTACTAGGTTCAATCTTGTTGTTTGTTCTGCTCGGCAAATTCTTCCTGTTACTCAAAGGAAATTTGACTATCCATGTTATAGATGGAAAGTTACACCTACCAGTTATAGGAAAATGTGGTTTGAAGAATGGGCAGCATATCTTATCTCTTATATTTGTATCATGTCTAATTGTTTCTTCACTATGTTTTTATTCTTTATCTTTTCTCTTTCTCAATTTTGCAGAGAAAATATAAATGGTTGACTGAATATAAAGATGATGTCAAGAGAATTTGGAATGCAATGTGTTCAGAGTTCTTAAGTGGAACAATGAAGAGAATTAGGTAGGGCTTGTTTCACAAGCAAGTTAAACCCAAGTGGATTCCACACGAAGTGATAAATGAGTAAGAGAGATAGTGGACATCACCCAAATATTTATGCGAGTGTAAGATAGCAAAGACTGATCGAGCATCTACCAAAGGAGGAACTCAACACAAAAGGGGGAGTATTTCTAATACTGAGCATAAGAAGAGGATGGTAAGACTTTATCTTCAAATTATTCAATCAATATTTAATGCTTTGTAGAATACTTCTTTATAAATACCTGCATGCTGAAGATTTGGGAAGGGAGCCTTTAGTCTTTGAATTGTTCAAAAAGACTCGTTATAATGAGAAAACTAGAGAATTTTTGGACTATCATGCAACTGCAACTAATGTAAGTATTTGTTTCATTCAGGTTTATTTATTTAACCAACTTTGTTTTTGGTGAATTTGTAAGGTTTGATAACGCTGTTGTATGATTTTGATTGGACACTTTGATGATACATATCTGTGGATAAGAATTATGAATTTGGCTAGAGTAATTTTCATGCAAACGACACTGTTATATAAGTAATGCCTTGACTAAAGTAACTTACAGAGTTAAGTTCAAATTTGAAATCCCTCCTGCTATTCCTGAAAATTCCAAAACGAAAAATTCTTCGTTTTATTTAAAGAGCACACGAGCAAGGAGGGTATATTAGATGTATCTTTTAAAAAAAAAAAAAAAAAACACCGCAATTAATATATATACATACATGCGTGAATTTGTTAATCATTAGCTAAATTTGCTGTTAACATTTATGTATGTGTGTGTGGATAAAAGCAATGGCAGGTGAAAGCATGAGAAGACTGAAAAGTAAAGGAACCATAAAGGAACATAATTCATTGATTACATAAGCAAAATATACAATGAAAGGGAAGAGGCCGAGAAGATGCATGTCAAGAGGGACGTTCAACATGTTGTGAAATTGATGGCTTAATTCGGAAGAAAAGGAGAGAACAAAGAGAAGGAAAGGGTCAGAGAGAGAGATAGAAATGTTGAATCTACAGCTATACGTACAGAGCTTTTATAGGAATAGGCATAGCAACCTGAATTGATTGTATGCCTTGTCTTGAGTCATAATTCAAAGTATAGGAGTTTAAGTGATGTGTTTTTCATATTCCCAATGTACTGTGATGTGTGGCTTATATACCATGATGACCTTTCCAGAACAAGAAACTTTAGAGTATGAGGCAGTACCCACCAAAACAGGGTAATGTTTTCTTCTCTCTCATTTTGATTGATCTGCAAAAGTCAATACTATGAATTGATTATTAGGGGGATTTGAAAAAAAAAAAAATATGAGAAGTGTGTATATTCAAGTGGTTGTAGAATGATGATGTCACAAAATGAAGGTGAAAGAAAATGCCCGTTTGACATAGCGGCAGTAGAAGTGGCTTTTTTTTTTTTTTCTGATGTGTTTTTCTTGCTGGACTTTTTTCTGATGGACATTGTGTTTGGGATAGCGGTGGCATAAGTAGATTTTTTCTTAATGGACACTTGTTTGACATAGTTTTTAAAAAGATAGATGAGATGGAAAATAACTGAAAAGAGCATGAATCATATATGTATATATATAGGTGTATATATATATATATACACATATATACACATATGTACATATATATATATATATATATATATATATATATATATATATGTTGAATAAAATGTGATAATTTGGGATAAAAAATAAAAAATAATATAAATTACAAGTTGGTTTCTAAATGAAGTGCTTAAATAAACTTATCCCTTACAAGTTGGTTTCTAATTTCATCACGAAGACCATTCATACGTGTTGAAGATAATGATGAGGATGCTTCATCAACTGGATCATCATTATCTTCATCACCCATATTTTCTTCTTCAACTTGACCAAATTCCACATCATTTTCTAAATTCCCATATCAGATCAGAGCATATGGAACGCCCAACAAATCAGAGCAAATGTGATCGCCAACAAACTATTTTTTAAATTATTTCTATGTAATGCAAATGTGATCATTTTAAATGTGCAAAACCGGTGACAATGCAAAACAAATTCCCATATCAGATTAGAGCAAATGTGATCATTTTTTTAATCAGATCACCAACTAACTATTTTTTAAATTAAATGATGGTGAATGGGTCAAGCAGAGTGTCCTCTCTTCTCGGACCTTTCAGATTAGAGCAAAATCCAATTTTCAAGCAAATTAAAATCTAATCACACCCAAGCATATGAAAAATCCCATATCAGTTAGTCCTATCTTCATTAAAATCTGATGATTGGGTGTGATCCATTAAGAATCCCATATCAGTTAGTCCTATCTACAGCACTAATGATTTGGGTTAAGGTGCAAAAATAGACATGTACTTTTGTCAAAAGAGCGCCCAGTAGCAAATACTTTTTTTAGGTGCAAAAGTGACTATGTGGTTACAAAAGTGGAGCAAAATTACCATTGACCGTTAGTTGACTTTTTCTGAACTGAAAATGATGACATGGACAATGACGTGGATGTTAATGATTTATAAATTACAGTTCAGCCCCAGATGCATTTAAAAAAATTTCAATCTAGTCCCTCTATAAACTTTTAAAATTTTCATTTAAGTCTCTGGTCAAAACTTGCATTTTGACCAGGGACCTTCCTCCTCCTCCAAGACAGATCTGAGAACCAGAGAACCAGGGACCTTCTTCCTTCTTTCTCCAAACACAGAACAAAACACACAAACTGAAATTTGCGCACAAAAAAATTCCATTTACAGCACAAAGAAACTAACATTAAACCAAAATACCCAAAAATTGCAGCCATCTCCAGAGAAATCATGAACCCAGATTGAAAAACCAAAAAAAAAATAATAATGAACCCAGATTCCAAAACCAAAAAATTATGCAGATGAGGTGAGATTCATGTTCTTCAACTTTTAGAGGGATATAGCTGACGGTGCATATTGAAGAAAATTGGGGGAAAAACCCTAAAACCAAATCAACTGAAATCGAAGCAAATCAACTGAAAGCAACTGAAATGTTGGTGAATCGAAATCGAAGCAAATTGAGCAAGAAAGAAGCGACGTCCTTTGGTGAGCTAGGTTCTTAATCTTCGATAGCCAGCAAATCGAGAGTGAGAGAGCTGACCAACGTGGGTTGAACGACGATCTAAAATCGCTTCAGATGTAGTCTGAAATCGCTGAGCTGAGGAAGGAAGGAATAGCTAGGTTTCCAGCATGGCTTCAACGTCGATTCCCCAAATCCATTCGCCATGGCTACCCCCTAAATCTAAACTCTCAATCTACAAATGCACAAAAACAAAACCCTCTTCATCAATAAAGAAATTACGTAGATTAAAGAAAGAAAAAACGGCTAGAAACGTGAAGCATCATCGACAGTAAAGGGAGGATAAGAATCATAAAAATCACCATCTTCAATTCTTCGCAAGCCGTAGATCTGTTGGATCGTCGGCGGTGGTGGCGGGGCTTGGATCGTCGACGGTGGCTTCTTTTTTCCAGATGCAAGTCGAAGGAGAGAAAGAAGGGAAGAAGAAAGAAGGGAGTTGATACGGAAGAGACATAAAAAAAGAGAAAGAAAAGAGAAAGAGAAAGAAGGGAGTGACAGGTGGCATAAAAAAAAAGAAGGGAAGAAGAAGTTGATATGGAAGAGAGAGGAGTGACAGGTGGCTTAATTTTAATGGAGAAGTCAGATCCCACTGCCACGTCAACATCAGATAACGGTCAATGGTAATTTTGCTTCACTTTTGTAACCACATAGTCACTTTTGCACCTAAAAAATGTATTTGCTACTGAGTGCTCTTTTGACAAAAGTACATGTCTATTTTTACACCTTAACCCCTAATGATTTTAAATCTTTTAATCTACTTGACCCATTCACCATCATTTATTCTCAAACACACCCAAGCATATGAAAAATCCCATAAGCATATCTTCATTTGATCAGAGCATATGAAAATAAAAACATAAATTCCCATATCAGATCAGAGCATTTGAAACCACAAGCAAAATGAATGACGAAAATTCCCAGAACAGAGCGTATGAAAATAAAAACATAAATTCCCATATCATATTAGATGAAACCACAAGCATATCAGATCATATGAAACCACAAGTCGGATGAAGAAATCACCAGACGAAGGCACTTGAAGATCCGGCAAAGGACAAACAGATTCGGCAAGGACAAGGACAGCGGAAAATGAAAAGAAGAATAGCGCCTAAATTCTGGAATTGAAGGGCGCAAAGGAGAATAAGATTGGACATATGTATTGAGCGGAGAAGAGGAGGTCGCTCGCGGATGAATTGAAGAGGAGAGGAGGTAGGTCGGGGAGTTTAATATGCTTCAATATATTTCGAAATTGCAGAGCAGAGAAGCAAGCGAAATTGAAGAGGAGGACAGGAGGTAGCTCGTGAAATTGAAGAGGAGATTAATTGCAAAGGAGATGAGGCTGTCGAAGAAATTGAAGAGGAGAGGAAGAGAGAGAAGGCTGTCGAAGAAATTGGAGAGGAGATAAGGCGCTGTCGAAGAGAGAGAAAAGGAGAAGTGAATGGGGGGTACAACTATCCAAATTTGGAGAAGTGTGATGCCATCAGAAGGTGATGCGGTTAGAATCAAACAAGGCTTGCTTCAACAACAAAAAAACACAGCTTCAAGTTTGAAGCATATCAAATAATTAGGTCATCCAAACACTCATATTTTTGCTTCTACAGTAACTGTGCGTTTGATGTGCTTATTTTAGCACCCACAACCATGCCAAACAGGCACTAAGATGGACATATAGGTGTCCAACATAATGCTTCCTGCTATGATGTACTTATTTTATGATGTGCTTATTTTATGTACTTTGTTTGCAGGATGAATTTCTAAGACTAATGCCCTGTTTGGTATGAAGAATATTGAGGAGGGAAAGGAACTTAGAGAAGCAAAATAAAGGGAAGGGAAGATTTTGAGGGATGAGAGAAGATAATTTGTTTGGTAAGAAGAAAATGCAGGGGTAGTAGTTGCTAAAGAATCATGACATACATATTTTACCCTCAAAGGTAATTAATTCAAAATGAAAAGGAAAAATATTTTTTTGCTAAAATATATTTCAAAAAAGAATCTCTTATCAAGTTCAAATTTGTCTAAAATATTCTCCCTCTAAGTTTGAATTTGTCAAAAAAAAAAAAAAATCCCGCCAAATTCGAATTTGACTAAAATATTCTCCCACCAAGATAAGTTCGAATTTATCAAATAAGTTTGAACTTATCACATAAATTTGAATTTATTCCTATTTCTTGCATTATAGAAAAAAATTATTTATGAGGGGTAAATTTGTCCAAAAGTGTCACTGTTCACGTGGGAACTTGAGATCCCACCAATTTTAGTGGGATCTTATCTTCCCACATATAAGTGAAGATTGGTGGGCCCAGCATGGGCCCGGGAACTTGAGTTCCTAGGAAAAATTGACCCAAAAAGCGTACCAAAAAAGGGAACTTGCTAATCTTCATTTCCTTTCCCATCGAATCCGTGTACCAAATAGGTCCTAAGGGAACATTGGTGGGCCCAGCGTGGGCCCGAGAACTTGAGTTCCTAGGAAGACTTGACACAAAAAGCATACCAAACAATGGAGCTTGCTAATCTTCCTTTCTCTTCCCACCAAATCCATGTACCAAACGGGCCTTAAAGGCATCTGTCAATTCTGAGGGAGGAAATGTCTTATCTAATCAGGATGAACTTACTTTGTGGTTAGAAGTTACTAGTGGTAAGAACAAGAAGGACCGAATCTATGGTCTTGGATCTGAAACTCAACATATTGATTCTTCTGCCTTACCTCCTTCCATCTATTCTATGAGGGATTCTAACGTTCAAGAATTGCAAACGAAGATAACACAAATGTCACAAGATTATGAACACCCCAAACAACAGAATGAACACCTTAAACAAGCAACCGACCAGATTATGTCAGCATTGCAAGGAATAGGGATTCAATTACCTAATGTATGTAACCCTACGAATAATGAGGCTCCCTCTACTACCATGTAAATGAAGACGTTGAAAAATTATAGTTGACAATTTTCATTGTTTCTGTAGACTTGTGACTTTGAACATATAATCACCCTTTTTTAGTCTTTTAGTGATTTGAACTTGTGACATTTATCCTTGTTCAGTATATTAAATACTTGGAACTTGTTAATTTCTCTAGTTATATGAACAAGCTAATTTTCTCATTTGAGCACGTTAAATTGAAAAAAAAAAAAAAGCTTAAAAAAAAAGTAAGAACATTCAAATCCTGGGCAAAGCATGGAACCACGCAAATTTCTGACGAAATGATTTCGTGGGTGAATTACCCACAGAAATTTCAGACAAAATGATTTTGTGGGGAAATTACCCAGGGAATTCTATCTCAAATTTTGTGGGCAATTATCTACAGAAATTTCAAATGAATGATGTGGGTAACTCACCCACCGAATTCTGTCCCAAATACCATAATTAATTACCCATGCAATGTTCTGACAGAATGATTCCATGGGCAATTTTCCATGGAATTCTATGGAAAATTTCCCACAGAATTCTATTGGCAATTTCCGTCCGAAATTTCTGATGGAATAAGTTCATCACAAAATTATGTGGGAAAATAGTGATGGAAAAATATTCCATCGGTAATTATCTTTGCCTTTATTTTTCTGTGACAAACATTTTTTGTGGGAATTCCGTCACTAATTTTTTATAAACGGAATTCCGTCGGTAAATTCCGTTGCAAAGGAAATTACCGATGGATTTCATGTCCTTTTGTAGTGTATGAAAGTAATTTATAAATAAGACAATAAATGACTAAGAGAGAAAAGAGAGTTCGAGGGCGCAAGCGAGGGATGGAGAGTAGCGGTAAGGAGGGATCGGGTGGCGGAGATGAGGAAGGAGACGACAGCAATATTGCCGACAAGGGTGTTCAAGCTGATAAGGGAAAAACAATTTCTTTTTGAAATATATCTGAGAAGATGAAACGGGAAGGTGCTGTTTCTAGTTGGATAAGCAGTGGAGATGCTAAACTATCTTACAAGGATAAGCTTCTCTCGCCTGGGTGTGGCGGTTTTCTGGTAAAGCATTCGGAGGAAGATTACATAGTACAAGGATGGAAGGATTATTTCAATAACATGAACGAGAAGGATGCCCAGAATGAAGAGGCGGAGTCAGAGGAAGATGATGACCAGATGACAAGATGTACGGATGGTAAACCAGGGGCACTGAAGTTCACTGTTGATGAATATGCTGCATGGTGTCTACCATGGATGAACTCCCTCATCATTATGGTTTTAGGTGCAACTCTTCCAAAATACATTATTTGTGATCGAATAAACCGTATGTGGCGGCCTAAGGATCCACTGAAACTCATCCCTCTGAATAATGGGTATTATATTGTCTCCTTTTCTAACAAATAAGATAAAGAATATGCCTTTCAGGAGGGACCATGGATGATTCAAGACCACTACTTGATTGTTCAAAGATGGCGCCCCAATTTTAATCCCTGGAAGGCAGACCTCCAGTGTCATATAGCGGCTTGGATACGATTACTGGATGTTCCATTTGAGTTTTACAATGTTGAGTCCTTGCGTCGGATAGGGAACATGATTGGGAGAATGATTAAAGTCGATCGTTCCACCTCCATTTATGATAAAGGTGGTTTTGCTCGCATCTGTGTGGAAATTGATCTAAAGCAATCCCTACTGCCAACGTACACTATGTTTGGACAGGAGCGAGCAATTGTTTATGAAGGGCTTCACCAGGTGTGTTTTCAATGTGGTGAGTATGGGCATCAAAAGCAAGCATGTCTGTTGACCCAGACCGAGGAAAGTGTTCAGGATAAGGAACAACAGAATGTGATGTTAGGTGCTGGGGGTGTCGACGGTCATAACTAGGTGACGAGTGCTCGGACTACAGGCGGTACCACCATTGTTACCGGCAACGATGGTGAAGGGGATAGCCCATTTGGGAAAATAAGGATCCTAAGGCGTGATTTTCATGGGGATATTAATTTGATGTGTGCAAAGAAGGAGGTTAATGAAAAGTTAAATCAGGTGGTTGACCAGAGTGTCTCTGCGAATCAGATGGAATCTGAGTGTTTAAAGGTGGGACAGGAAACGCAATCAGGGAATAATGCCAAAAATGGAGAAGTTGCCATAGAAAAGGGAACAATTAAAACCGAGTGGGTCCAAGTTGGATCCAAGAGGAAAAGTACTGCAAAAAGTAGAGCTAAGGGCAAGGAAAATAAACCTCCAGCACGTGATCGGGTTGTGCGTCCTTCACAAGTGGGCCACGCATTGGTTAACATTCAAACCAACCCTTTTATTTCTCTGTGGGTAGAGGAGCCCAGTTCATGTAAGTCAACGAGTGGGCCCTGCAAGGATCCTTGCGACAAGGGAGTATTGGGCCTTACCGCGGAAAATGTAACCAAGAGTATTGGTGTGCGTGAGGATCAGGTAGAAGCGTCATCGGCAAATAAAGAAGCCATGGTAGTAGTCAATCATATACAGGAGAATGAAGTAATGATACAACATCCATTGGATGAAATAATGTGTGATCAGGATAAAGCTGAGGAGGAGCTTGATATACCCCAACATATCTCTATTGTTTCCCAATGAATTACATGATTTGGAATTCAAGGGGCATCGGAGCAAGAAGTTTTCCTACTCTTGTCTGTGACCTTAAATCTCAATATCATCTGGACTTTATTACAGTCTTAGAAACATGGTGTGCGAAGATAGTTTCAACAGGCCGAGCAAACCAATTAGGGTTCTCTAATATGGAGCTTATTGATTGTGAGGGATATAGTGGTGGCATCTGGTGTCTTTGGGAGCCTAGTATTTCACATGTATCTGTATTAGAACGGCATCACCAGTATATGCACTTACAGATTACCGGCTTCGTAGGGCATACTTGGACCCTCACCATGGTGTATGCGTCGCCATCATGTTCTAGTTGAAGGGTTTTATAGGAGAATCTATCTCGCCTAGCACCGACAGTCCAGGGGGCTTGGATGGTTGGAGGGGATCTCAACGGTAAGATGCTCCACTGTGAACGGCGTTCTTCCGCCGTGTCTTGAACTTCTTATGATCGTGATCTTCTTGGTTGGGTAGACTTGCATGATATGCGGGATGTCGGATTCATCGGACCAGAGTTCATGTGGAAACGAGGTAACTCTGAGGCAAGACTGGATAGAATGTTACCTAATGAGTATTGGTTTAATTTTTTCCCAAATGCATCGGTTACTCATCTTTCTTTTTTTAAATCAGACCGTAGGCCTTTGCTCTTGCGACTAAACACGGATGTGGGTACTCCTAAACCAAATCACCCTTTCCGGTTTATTGCAACATGGGTTTTACATGAGAAATTAGACGAGTTTGTCAAGCAATCTTGGATTCAATAAACTATTTTGACCAAATCACTCACGCGTGCTCAAAGTGGAACAAGGAGGTGTTTAGACACACTGAGGGAAGGAAGTAACGTCTATTGCGTCGGCTTAAGGGGATTAATCGAGCAACTGCTAGATATGGTTTGACGCCTAAATATGAAGACCTACAACTTTCTGTTTGGAAGGAATTGGAAGATGTCCTGCTCCAAGAGTCCCTCCTCTAGGCGCAAAAAGCCAAAGAAAAATGGTCAGTTTATGGTGATCATAATACAAGGTATTATCATGCTCGAGTCAACCGAAGACGAAAAGCAAAAAAAAGCGAGGCTCTTAGAAATGATGATGGCTCATGGGTCCTGGACACTGCACAAATTAAAAATATGGCCACCTCCTTCTTTTTTGGCCTTTTATCAGAAGACGTTTGTGACCGACCACCTCTTAGATGTTCTATCTCTTACCCGTGTGTTGAGGCGGAACTTCTCCGAGGGTGTCATAGAGAGATCTCGGACTGAGAAATTAGAGAAGCGATATTTAGTATGGGACCCCTCAAGTCCCCGGGACCTGATGGGTTTAATGCCCTATTCTATCAAAATCAGTGGGGTACGGTATGTACTTCCGTTACTAATAATATTAAGTCTCTGTTTGCTAACCCGCAGGATATCCAGGAGGTAAATGGAACCTTGTTAGTTCTTATTCCCAAGAAAGACCATGGGAGATATGAGACCGATAAGCCTATGCAATGTCATATATAAAGCAGTCTCAAAAATCATTGTGAACCGGCTGAAGCCTATTCTTCCTCAGGTGACCGCCCCAAATCAATGCAACTTTGTTCTAGGGAGACATAGCAGTGACAACATAATTTTGGCCCAGGAAGTAATTTACTCTATGCGGAATATGAAGCAAAAGAAGGGTTTCTTGGCAATTAAAATTGATTTGGAGAAGGCTTATGACCGTGTCAATTGGAAATTCTTGTTAAGTTGCCTCCAGGAGATTAATATTCCAAGCGCCCTTACTAAAGTAATTGATCGGTGCATCTTTACCTCTAGCATGCAGTTGTTATGGAATGGAGATAAACGCACGTGGCACAAGGTCCAAGATGGCATTGAGAGTCTGCCAAATGGCCTGGTGCGATGGAAAGGGACGATAAGTGGAGCTTTTACTGTAAAGTCAACATATAACTCGCTCACAAGCATTGAGCCCCATCCGGATCCAATTTGGGGTCGAATATGGAAGCTCCAAGTGCCAGAGCCCTGCAAGATGTTCTTATGGCTGGCCATTCATAAACGGCTTTTAACTAATGTATCAAGGTGCAAGCATGGCTTGAGCACCAATGCTTACTGTCCGATCTACAATAATGAACTAGAAACGCTGAGTCATGTTCTCCGAGATTGCTCAGATACTTTGTAGTTTTGGAAACAGCTAGTACCACGGCAGGCATGCATGGAATAAGTTCAGCTCATTGGCGTTTGACCATTGGATACGTTGGAATATTGGTCACCGAGGTGTGAGTAAACAGGCTGATGAGTGGAAAAATACTTTTGTTATTGCGTGTTGGTGGCTTTGGAGGCGTCGGAACACAGCTGTTTTTGAAGATAAGCGGATTGCGAACCCTTCCCTGCAGATTAGCGTTATGGCTATGGTGCACAGTACGCGAGATGCTCGGGATAGGTTCTATTCGAAGGCTAGCAGAAAGTCCACGCAAGGGAACACTGGAAATGATTGGCAGGTTGGGTAAAGTTGAACACAGATGTGGCTTTCACACAAGTGTCTCCGGGTGTAGCTAGCAAAGGAATCTTGCGAGATGAACATCAGAAGTTTCTTTCTGCGTTCATGTTTAAAGGGGGTGAGGGTGACTGTTTGATAGCTGAGCTATGGGGATGCCTTCATGGACTGAAAATTGCGTGGAACATGGGCTGTAGAAATATCCTTTTAGAAGCTGATGTTGCGGATGTAGTTGATCTGTTACAGAGTCCGATGAACTTGATGCATGAGGATAGAGGACTGGTCACAGAGATTAAACGCATGATTGACAGGAGTTGGAACGTTGATGTGCAACTTATAAGTCGTTGGGCTAATGCAGCGGCAAACCATCTGGCTAAAAGCGAGCCTTTCCGCCATGCCCGGTGTTCAGGTGATGCTGCACACTGATATGAAATTGGAAAGGATCATTTCTGAAGATAATATGTAGTTAATGTATGGATACTCGAGTTTATCAAAAAAGAAAGAAAGTAATTTATAATTGATAATAAGTTATAAAATTACCATTATTCCTCTAGTAATGTACAAACGTAAAAGAAACAAAACGAAATGGTATGCCTTAAATGAAACAAACCTATTTTTCATTTAACTGGAACTGGAATTTTATTGGAATACATACTTATTTGCATAAATACTAAATTAATGCTGGCTCTCCTGCTATCTTGTAGTAACATGAACACCAAGTCAAAATCATATCTCCCTAATTATTTAGTACCACTACCCGTGCAATGTACTGGGAGAAAACCCTAGTTAGATAATTAAAACATATAAAGTCAGACTTATTAGTATTTTCTTTCACCACATCTTAATTGATTTTGGTTTAAGGTGGGTCTAGGAACCTAAAGCATCTTCTCAGTTGCATCCAATATTCAAAGTACTTTGTTTTCCTTCCATCACTCTAAAGTATTTTTCCCCTTAAAATATCAATTTTTTTAGGAGAAATTGTCTATAAAGTATTTTTTTTAAGAGCATTTTTATCGTCATCATTAGTTTCCAAAAAGTCTTTTAAGATCAAGTATACAACATTCCAAAGTATTTTTACAGTATCAAACTTTTGGGTGTTAGGCACAATTCAAAATGTTGGATGAACCATAAAATAATTTAAAATATCATGCGCATTTCAAAAACTATTTATGGGTGCTAGACGCCATAATCATTAATACTTCATGTGCGTTTATATATAGGGGAAAATACTCCTCAGGGCCCAAATAACATTGTCAAAAAATGTCCAAGAAAAAGTCACATGTCAAAAAAGGTCCTAGGGCCTTTTCTGATATTATTTCATAAACGTTAACAACTATATCAGTAGAACTTTAATAACTAAATCAGTAGACATTAACAACAATATTAGTACATGTTAACAACTATATCAGTATAAATTTTTTTAAAATAATACCAGAGACATCTGACTTTTTTGGGTCTTTTTTGACAATTTTTTGGTTATTTGGGCCCTAAGGGGAATTTTCCCTATATATAGATGGGGAGAGTGTGTGTGTGTGTGTGTTTTTTTTTTTTTCTAACATTGTCTTTGTAAAAAAAAATTAACTCCTTTCAATAAAAATAGTTGAAGGAAATTTTCTTTTTTACCCAAATCAAATCACTGTTTTATCATATATAAAATAGTAAAATTTAAAATGTAATACACTCATATATTAGGTTTACGTTAAGCGCACTTAACCGAATAACAATACAAAAATGATTAATTTAAATAGAAACTGAAATAAAATAATTTTAGTTTTTTACCAAAAAAATGAATTTGCCCGTTTAGTTCAATTGGAGGGTCCGACGGTTTAGGGGAGCCAAACTCCACTACCAAAGGATAGGCAGGAAACTGGGTGAATATTTCAATGGATCCAGCTTCCCTCCTATCCTTTGGATAGGGAGGGAGAGTTTGGCTCTTCTAAATCGTTCAGATCTTATTTTTTTATTTTCTATTTTTCTTAAAATAAATATTTTAATGAATAGAGAATCTAAAATAAAGATAATTCTTTAACGATTTTTTTTAAATTATTTTTTTATTTAAAAATCACCAAATAAAAATAATAAAATCTAGATCGTCGAGTGAATTTAGATGGTCTAAGGGAGCCAAGCTCCAAAGAATAGGTAAGGAAACTGAATCTTATTTCAATGTGTTTGGTTTGTTACTGGGAATGGAATCGTGCAATGATATTTATTTTAACTAAAAGGAAAAAAATTATGAAAGGACTCTCTTGACCCTTAAAAAACAAAACAAAAACTTCCCCCTCCTAATGTTTCTAATTCTTTCCCCGTGTCAACACACACCATCATCCTTTCTTCCTTGTTAACTTCTCTTTTTCTGCAATCGTTGTTGCCTTAACATGAAAAGACTCTCATCTTTTTCTGTGAAGGCACAATTCTGTGGAGTCGTTGTCCTGCAAATTGTTGGTTTAGGCTTTTCTTATGTAAAACTCGTACTCAGACCAATCAGCACAAGCACACATGATATTTGGATATAAAGCCTGAGATTATTATCAAACTCATTTACAGCTAAAAACATAGCTTAGGCCATTAATTCGATTTGCATCAGAATCATTCACCCCCACTATCTTCGCCTTCTTTCCTTTTTTGGGCCTGGAAATAATGAAGTAATCGTTGTTCTTCTTTGTTATTTGTGCTTTTTGCTTTCTGGGTTTCTTCACAGTTTCTTCTGTTTATGGGCGTTCCACAAGCTATCGTCTTTCTCAGAAGGGTTTAAAAAAAGTTCCAGAAAACATTTCTCTGCATCGAACAGTACTATCTCCTTCGTTGCCTCGGGGACCAGAAGCTACTTCTTCGATGTCTCCGAACAACCCAACAGAACGTCGACGATACTCCGACGAAGATTGTGCGCGCTTTCGACTTGGTTAACGTTTGAAAGGAGGGAGGATGAATTCGTTGGTGTTGGCACCGAGAGGAACAATTGTTTGTGTGACCTAAAGTTTGAGGCTATGGATCTGGAAAGTGTTTACCGTGTGAAAAGTTCTCAAAGGATGTTAAGTATCAGTTACGTAACAAAAAATTTTGGATGATATGTCCCCTTGTTTCCCACAAATTAAACAACTATGTTTTGAATGATTTCCTAAATGATTCATAAAACTACTTTATTCTTTTTAATTATCTCTCTTATAATAATGGCTATGATCGACTTTTCAATTCTCAATTCTCAATAAGAGAATAGTTCAATTTTGTATTCCTCTATTTTATTATAAATTCTATTTCAGAAAGAGATTGATATGAAATTACGTACAACACTCAAATATATTTTATACTTCGAAGTCAATGTTTTAAAAGCAAAACGAGATACCAAACTGGAAAGATCATCCGATATCAGTTACCTAGATTGGTACTACTGTCCAGACCTTATATAAATACCATCTCCCCCTTTTCACCGTTCATCTTCACCTCTTCTTTTCTCTATTGCCAAAACTATTATTGAGGTACTTGTATTTTCCTTCAACTTTTAATTTGATACCAGTGTGTTTTTTCTCTTTATTAATCTTTTAATCTTACTCTTTATGGACTGTTAGTCCATGTAACTTTGCTCTATTAGCATTGTTACAGAAACTAATTGTGTTAACAGAGTGAAATTGAAGGATTTAATAAGGAGAGAAAAATATACAAGTACTTAAAGAATAGTTTTCCATTCTTCCTTCTTCTTTAATTTCTTCTTCTCTAGCATTGTTACGCCAATTGGTTACTGTTTGAATTTGTTTATGAATGATTTTTTTATATTTTTGTTGTCTCAGCGATGCAAAAGATCATGTAGAGAATATTTTTCTGTTCTTTCTTTTTCAATTCTTGACTAATATTACCCCAAAATTAAAATAATAAATTTTTTAATAATATATATTTTATAAATGAGTAAATGTTAAATATGGACGAAAATTTTCATAATAGAAATTAAATTAAGAACTAATGATTTCAATATTGTTTAATTAACAATTTGTTCATGATAATTCATATTTAGACTGGCAAATTTTTTATACTAATATGATTCTACTTAATAGCAGTTGGCAACAGCTACACAGGGGTGGCGATCAAAAGCTGGTACCTTCTGATCTCCATGGTGGCATTATACGTTCAATGATGGACAAAATTCTTTTGAAAAAGAACAAAAAAATTGGCGTAAAATTGGTAGCGGTTAGAAATCACTGCCACATTCAATTTTTTTTTTTAAGCCCAACCAACTATATATGTTGTAACAGGAGGAGATCCTCTCCTCATCCATTTTTTCATTAGCCTATATGAGCCATCGATTGTGAAAAAGGAGAAAAAAATTTAAGGAGTATAACTTAATGAAGTTACCTTTCAGATTGATTAGATAGACAAAATTTAAGAATAATGAAAGATAATAAGAAAATAAATGAAGAAAGAAACTCCACCCATGTTGTAACACCAAAATTCCTGCGCTGTAAACTTAGCTAAATTTTTAAAATTTCTTAATTAAATGACGTTGATAGAAAAAGGCCGACTCGTCCTCGCACGGCTACCAAGATTAAAAGGGTTTGTACAAACATGTAACAGATGCATTTGGCACACATCAAGTACTGTGGTATTGTCCGGTTTGATTTGGTTCTTTAATCATAGGTTGAAATAGAGTTTGATATTTTAGTAATACACACACATACTATATTTATTTCTATTTTAAGTTTACTAAAATAAAAATAAAAGAGAAAAGAAATAAAATCAAATTTGGAGGACTATCGACCAACTTGTTTTCGGGCTTATAATTCTAGTTTTTGTCTGTTATTTAAATAGGTTGTGATGGATGGGCCTTAGAGCTTTGAAGAGCATTATTCTCCAATATAGGTACTGGGCTTGGCAGTGAGATAAATGATTATATGACATTCTCTTAACAGAAATTGTTAGAACCAACTATCCCAAAAAAATAGAACCAAGACAAGAATAAATATTTTAGAAATTGTTGTTAGCTTAAATTTTTTTTACGTTTTTAACCCTTGGTCCTTGGCTTCAACTAGCAAATGGGTCGGACACTCTCATCAAAGAGAGATGATCCAATCCTAGAGTTAGTCAAGGCACTAGGGAAGACATCCTTACTTCTAGGTGCTTAGGTAAACGTCTGAGGGTAATAGATGGTCGTCTTATCCAACATTGGTATCACTTAGGAGGAAGAGAGAATTCTCTCTGCTCTTGGATCGTAGGTGAATCTAATCATTTTCCTAAAATATATGTATTAAAAACAAAAAATTTTACTTTTTTTTTTTTGATACATTGGAAATTAAATAAAAGACACACTCAACTACTATTAAGTAATGCCTTTCTCAAGGATAAAGTTAGGATAAAGTTTCTGGTAGAATCTTCCGACTTGTTCTTGTTTGGTATCATTTTTGGACATCCCAAAAATGCTTATTTACATTAATCGAGAAAAATCTCATCTTGTACACTTACATTGTATTGTATACTGTAATTCATAATTGAGAAGCTCTTGAAGGCTTCAATCCCACACCACCACTCAAAGCTTCCTTTGCCAACAGATCGGCCTTCTCATTACTGTCCCTATTCACGTATTTGAGGCGGACGTTCCAATCTTGCTCGAGCAAGAGCTGCACCTCCAGGATTAAATCTCTCTCTTCATGTAGATCCAAATCCCGATGCTTAGCCAAACTTACAACCATTTGTGAATCACAACAAATATCCACATGCCAGACACCGCAATCCCATGCACGTCTAAGTCCCCATAAGCATCCCCTGATCTCCGCAGTAAGACAATCATCAGCCTCCATGCGAGACATAAACGATTCCAATATTCTTCCATTAGGACGATATATGATCCCTTCACACCCCGCGGCTTGAGATACATGTGAAAAAGTTCCATCCACGTAGACGACAAAACGGTTGTCCTCAGGCAGATGAGTATTACCTGACTCAAAATCATCACCCATAGTTCTCTTAGATGTTCCCTGAAGAAGAGTTGTCGCTCAGACAAGGCAATTTACTATCCCCTTAACTTCTGCAACTGCTTCGTTAACGAGGGACATATGCAGGCTGTCCTCCACTGAATTTAGACATGAGGTACAAAAGCTGTTCTGATGATTTGATTGGTGAGGAGCCTACTATATGCAGCAACAACCATAAGTGTATTCTGAATCTCTGCGTTGTCCGTAATTTCCATATTTTTACCAGCATTCATATTGATGGTCACGGTTTCCTTCAAGGAGTCTATAGGCCAATGATACCCAGAATTGGCCACTCCGGTCATGCTTCCTTGTCGCACCGTTCATTCCTTGTCGGGTCACCACTTCAATACCATCATCTGCCTTTTCCCAAGTAGATTTTATCCCACTCCACACCCTGGAGCCATGCCTCTGAGAATCAATTTTTGGTAGTAAATCGTTGCCACTTTGATACTTACTACGGAGAACTTCGACCCACAACGAATCTTCCTTGGTAGCTAAGCCCCATCCAATCTTCATCATGAAGGCACGATTTTGCAAATACGACTGCCGCAAACCCAATCCTCCATGTTCCTTGGAAGGACATACTTTATCCCATGCCAAAGAAGAACCTCCTTCTTTCCGGCTGTTGTACCCCATAAGAAATTATAGGCGCTTTTATCAATATCCTCACAACATTGAGTGGGGATAAGAGAAGTCTGCATTACATGATTAGAAATTGCCAAAGCCACGGATTTGATCAACATATTCCGCCCAGCCAGGTATAACACCCCAAATTCCATACCACTTATTGTCTAAGAAAACATAGTTTTAGAAAAAAAACAACAACAGAGTTTGAGGTGCTACATCAGAGTAATGCGGAACATAGAGCATGCACTAACGTTTGGACAATGAGTAACTGACAACATATGATGATGCCTGACATATGCTGGTTACATTAAATAACCCGAATGAATATTCATGTGATACAATAGTACAAGACTTTTATAATTATAATTCTCAAATAGTAACTATACATTATTTCACCAAGCCTTAACTTAGACTTGTAGCAATGAATCTAACTTAGTTAATCAAACCCATTGGTCATGCCGGGTGTCTAGTGGAAGTCTCCCCGTCTTTCACAGCGACTTATTGACTGAACCACATAGAACAACCATTTCTTGGTTTAAGCACCAATTGGCTTGAAATAACTTTATCAGATCCATGCCAGACTAGTCCTATTAGACTTCTTCCGACTATCGTCTCGGCCGGTGCATCTTTACGGCTTTGTCCATCGGTGCCTCTTTATGGCTCCGTCCATTGGCGCCTTCTCAGTTCCAGGTTCCTTTCCTGAACCTTTAGACAAAGCTGAGGTCCAATACCCATCAGACCTCAGGTAACAGTTAACCTCATATGAAAAGTATAAACAGTATTATATGACAGATGTTCATTTACATTACAGCATTGAACCAATACATAGCACACAACAGATGTAAGGTTACAACAATACATAAGCACACAGCAGATGTAATGTTAACAACACAACAATACATATCACATGTAATGTTATCCATGTTTGCATTAACCAATGCCACGACAGCTCCTCGTATCCTCAGCGCTAGGAAAACAATATTACGGTGTCATCAAGACCATAACCCGCATACAGATGAATGTATATAAACAGTGACCTAAGACTGAGTCTTAGCCACGGTACATGACCCAAGACATAGTCCTGTCCATGACACTATGAAATCATCTATCACATATAAGCATATAAGTCACATCAGAGTTAAAGTTACTAGTACGGGAACGTACCTTTCACCGTGTAATTCTAAACGCCCGTCCTTTGAATCCGACCTCGGACTTCCCGGATATCCTATACATTATCGTCGGATTATTATATGATATTGTGATAAATATCATATTGCTTAGAATAATATCCTAAAAGTTTAATTTATTTCCTTTTCCATAACTTATATGATATTGTAATTAATACCATATTTCCTAGAATAATATCAAAAAGGATATTTTCACCTTGTTTGACATTTCTAGCCTTGGTGGGTTTGTTATTCCACTTTTACCCTTACATTTTATTAAAAACGGAATACTGGATTTTCTGGGCAGATTTTCCAACAACTTTGAAAACTCATAATTAATTCTACAAAAATAATTTTTGAGTGCTTCAAAATTCCTCATTACCCTTGACATGTCTAGTTTCAAGGAAAAATATTCCCAGAAGATAGAACACCAAGAATAATTCCCAGTTTAATGTTTTCTCAATGTTGCCCATATTTTTCCCATAAAATGTAGCCTAACTTCAACAAATTTTATCTCCTTATGTAGAACTCCAAATGATACATATTTTATATATTTGGAAATAACTACATGTATAATTTATTCATATAAAATTTCATTATTTAATGAGTTCATTTGCTACATAAAATAATAGAATATTTTCGCTGGTTTGCACAGAATTTTATACCAAAAATTTGCCAAAGTTTTGCTACTTTGATCTTTAGCTTCCAAAAATTATTCCCTACTATGTTTTCACCTCATTAGGCATTTTTAAATGTAAGGAGGCCTAAAAACAAAAGTAGAAAATTATTCTCTAATTTTCTAGATTAAACTATAATTATTCTAAGAACTAAAAAGCTAAAGACTGGAAAACTCAAAGTTAGAGCTTACCTCTTGAAGAACCTTGCTACTCCTTCCTCCTTCTTGCTTCACTCTCCTCTTAAACTCACCAATTTGGTATGAGTTTGGTGTGAAGAATTGTGAAGAGGAGCTTCTCTATTTATAGGGAAAATCCAAGGATATCAACCTTTGGATCCTTTTCCCTTATCAATGGTTCATATCATTTGGTTTTTCACAGACTTAATTTTATGAAGAAAAGGTTCTCATTGGTTGATTTAATTTACATAAGATTAAGCTCATTTTCTTTTGATTTTTCTCATTGGTTGTTCAATTAATAATATCTTTATTAAAATAATCTTCCTCTTCCATGTGCTTGCATTTATGACAATTTTTGGATATTCTTTTTCTCATCTTTGCTTCTTCAAACCGTGGTCTCCCTCCTCTCTCTCCTTCTTCCATTTTTCCAATTATCTTATCCTCCTCTATCTCATCTTATTCTCTTCCATGTTCAATTAATGAACCCATGTGCCAATTATCCCATGTGATTTTGTTAATTAATATCTTGATTTGAATAATATAATTCCCTTCTTTCTCCACAAGCCAACCGTCCCCTCCTTCCTCTCCTTGGCCCATGAATTGTGTTCCTTTTTGTGTCTAACAAATAAAGACTCTAGCTTCCTATTGGTTCTCCCAAATTCACATGGATTTAGCTTAATTTGTAATTAATTAAAACCATTGGATTTAAATTTATTAAACTTAATCTTGGCCTTCCATTTATGTAGAAAAATCCTACTTACTATTTGAAGATTTTATTCCAAATCCCATGTGCTTTGATTAAGATTTAATAAATAATTCCACACTCTCTCTCCCATGTGCAATTCGTCCTCTTTGAGGACTTTGGGGGATGATTACTCTAATCCTTAATTAGCATTCAATTGGAGTGTTTAAATGCCCCATTCATTATATGTTTCATTGGTTAATTGATTTATTAGCTAATCATGACCATTAGTGTTTTAACTAACAAGTTTAATCCCTTCATCTTTGGCCCTTAATTTTGGAATTAAGACATCCCCTAATTGATGCTTTTTAATTTGCCTCTTGATTAATTTAAAGAATTATGCAACTAATCTCAATTAGTGAAAGATAATTTACTAATTTAGCAATTGCTAATTTATGCTAATTTGGCTAAGGGTCTTCATAACCCTTTCTTTATCTCCTTTGATTATAAATTAATTACTATTTTATGTGCTATTTATATCCCATTAAATAGCCCCTAAATAATGTCTCATAATTAACCTTTGGTTAATTAATTTCAAAATGAAATTTACACAAAAGTATAATCAATAGATTATATTTCTTTGAGACACATATTCACCTTTGTATTTTGCTAATTATTTATCAAAATACAATGTTTATAAGGATTATGAAAATTAGGGTATTACACCAGGAAAAGCGAATGACATTTCCAACTAGAAAGACGTTGACGTACTCTATCAACATGATATTGGTACATGGCTTTCGTAACTCTTACATGGTGAAGAGGAACTCCAAGGTATTTCCCTAGATCTGCAGTCATTATAAAACCCAGAGAATCGCTTAACTGGGCGCGAACGTTGTGATTCACATTATGAGAAAATAACACTATAGTTTTAGCTGTGTTTTCCTTTCCGTCCTGAAGCATTGCAAAAATGTTTGCAAACAATCTTTAATAACATTAACTTGATCCAGTCAAGCTTCTGCGAGAATTATTAGATCATCTAAAAAGAGATATGGGGAGAGAGGATCTCCCTGTCGAATACCTGTGGACGGTTTAATAGATTTTGATTTACTCCCATTCCATAACACCTGAATATGTCGCATACCTCTGGACGGTTTAATAGATTATGATTTACTCCCATTCCATAACACCCGAATACTTGGAGTACTAATCCAGAATTCTACTACTTCAACAGTATTCTTTAGGATACTAATGGCACGGAGAGAGTCCCAACAAATGACCACCTAACCTTGTAATAAGCTTTCTCAAGATCAATTTTAATGGCCATGAAATTTTCTCGCCTTTTATGTTTTTCATTGAATGAATAACCTCCTAGGAAACAATGACATTATTCGAGCTGAGATGAATAGACACAAAATTACATTGGTTTGGAGAGATTACACTATCAAGCTCACAGTTGGCAATTATTTTTATGATCACTTTGTACAAGACATTGTACAGGGCTCATGGGACGAAAGTCGTTCATCCTCTCACGAGGATCAACTTTTAAAATTAGAACTAGAAAGGTCTAGTTGATTGATGGGTTGATGAGAGAAAATGAGAAAAAAGATTATGAGAGGATCTCCTTCTGTGGTTGATATCTTGTATGTCATGATGATCATTAAACACATTAGTAATAAAATTAAGAACTACAGATCTAACCTGCTGCCATTGAGACTAGAAAAAAAAGGCATTAAGACACTAGTGCTTTCATAGAACCCATACTTCGAATTGCCTATTCCACTTCTTCCATCATGACGTGTCTTCCCATATATTGAATAACCTCTAGTGATAGAGGAGGGAAAGTAACCTATGTAAATAAATAAGTAGGGCTCTCACATTCCTCTGAGAAAAGTAACGAATAGAACTCTTTTGTTTCTTTTTTAATGAGCTATTCATTGTAAATCCATTCGTCGTCAGCATTTCGGATAGCCTCAATTCTGTTTCGATTGCGCCTTGCATTTTCTTGCCGATGAAAATACTTGGAGTTCTTGTCTCCTAATACGAAGCACTCTCTAAGTGAGCCTTTTGTCCCCATAGAACATCTTCATGCAACAGAATCTCTTCAAGTTCACACCAAAGCTTTTTTCGTAACCCAATAAGAGAGGACAATGGCCCTTCCTCCTGGATAAACTACAAAAAAATAACTTTGAGCAACCACATCACGCTGAAAGTAAGACTTTCAACGGCGACATATTTTGTCACCGCTGAAAGGTCACAATTGGCGGCGACTTTATGTTGTTGCTGCTGAAAGTATTGTTAGTATTTAGGTGTCCTAGAGACAATCTGTAAGGACAGATCAGCACCATTTCTACGTTGTAGTATTTCATTATTAATAAATGAGCATATTTTATCTTTATCATATTTATGTCTCGCCTTTATTTTAAGGTAAATATGTGTTTGAAGATAAAAGCCATAGGAATAAAACATGTGTTATTCTTAAGGATCAATGATAGAGATCATGATCATGAGGACTCGAGAACATTGGATATCTATTGCCTAAAACTTGTTCCTAGTCTTGAATCACCAAGAAAGGGCATTGATGATCTCAATAAGACTAGTACGACATCATCTACATGTATGAGATACAAGGTAGGGACCTCATGGAATAAAGGCATGGTGACGCCTTAGCTGATGTCGTGGGTGGATCTGTTGGAGAACAGATAGCACCGAACTGACCCGCGAGAGACTCCACAAAGATTCATTGTAGAGAGTATCATTGGATATGTAAAGTCTCTCATCGTTTGGTAGTGCGGATCTTCTTGGACTTAAGGATGTAATCAACACTATGTCCTAGGGTTATACTTTGACCGTACACCTCTATCCACCTGAAAATTGGGAGAACAGTGTACTCTTGGGTGTAACTCGAATACATGAGTATAGATGAACATGCTGAGAGGACTCACAGTCTCCTACAAGGGGTTAGTCATTTACAAGACCAGTAGAGCTTGGATAGCTTTTAATTAACTCGGGAGTCTGTACGCACAGCAAGTGATCATGAAGCTCATGATCCGTTATGGAGTTAATATAAGAAGATTCCTAGTTCTGTGAAATAGCTACATTTAGTCAATTAAGAGAGATGATACTTTATCTTTGCTCTCGACTAAATGTGAATGACAATGTGAGGGATGATGCTTGCACGGTATCCAAATATGAAAGGTAGATCACTTGATCAACTCAATTAGTTCTGGGGCCGCAGAGCATTGCTAGTGTCTTATGATGTCATTAAATAAATTGGGCCCGTTAAATGAGTTTTTTAATTGGTCCAAGTTTATTTATATCAGTAACTAATTGGGCCTAATGGGTCACACACAAAGGTTATTCTCGATTGTTTAAAATTAGCAAACTTAGACCAATAATTGTTATTGGGCTTTATCAAGAGTAAGTGTGTAATTGGGTTGGAGTGGGACTCCAAGCCCAATGAGGAGATTTGAATTTTAATTCAAAAGGTTAGGTTATAAAAGATAATTTTGAATTATATATATATATATATATATATATATATATATATATATATATATATATAAAGATCCAATAATGATTGGATGAAGATAGAAGAAATAATAAATGAGGATTGATTTAAAATGATTTTGAATTTTAGTTTAAGAGATGAATGTGATTCATCATCTTAAATTATTATTCAATATTCAAGATATGAATTTAATTCATTATGATTTGGATTTTCCAATTCAAATTTGGATTAAGCCTTTCTTGTGAGCACTTAAATTAGGGTTAGACTCCTATAAAGTGCTGATTTTTTATGTGCCCTTTTTGTGGACGTTTTTTTGAAGAAAAAAGGGAATTTAATGTGACTTTGTTGACAAGATATGAATATGATTCATCATATTAAATTCAATCAATCAAGATGTAAATTTAATGTGACTTGGTTGATAAGATATGAATATGATTCATCATATTAAATTCATTCAATCAATCAATATGTGAATTTAATGTGACTTGGTTGACAAGATAAGAATATGATTCATCATATTAAATTCAATCAATCAATCAAGATATGAATTTAATTTAATTCATTGTGAATTGGATTTTCCAATTCAAGCTTGGATTGGGCTTTTCTTGTAAGCACTTAAATTAGAGTTAGACTCTTATAAAGTGCTGATTTTTGGTGTGCCTTTTTCTTGGATGTTTTTCTGGGAGAAAAACAAGAATCCTTATGCTCTCTAAATTTCGGTCTTTACCAAAGGTTTAGAGAGGAAAAGGCACCATCCATAAAAGGGTAAGGTTCCAACCTTATTCATCCTATCCATAACCTAGTTCCAAGAAACCATCACCTTCTTGAAAAGAGAAAAACTCAAGGAAACCAAACCTCAACATTTTCTTCGCCTAGCAAGCATCCAAGGAGCGGGAGGTTTCAAGAGAAGGAGTTCTCGTTGCAATCGGGGGATAGCCATGTGGATCAACGTTAGAAGACATCAACAATTTTGAAGTCTTCGAGTGATCTAAGGTAATCCTAATCTCTAATAGTCGTTTTTCAAATCATCCTAAACCCCAATAGTTATTTTAACGAGCAATCCTGAAACTCATGAATATTATAAATTTTTATGAATTCTCATGAGCACCGAGAGTTACGGATTAATAATTAATAACTAATTAACGTAATGAATTAAGGTTAATAATTCATGAGGACCATAAGGAGTTACATGTTTCTGCAATGATTAAACAAAATTTTTGTTTTCAACCTCATGAAACTTTGCATGAAAGTCATGTAATAGGCAAAATTAACCAACAAGTATGACTTACAGCGGCGACATATAAAGTTAGAGTTGTTAGTGGCGACTCTTGAGAGTCGCTGCTGAAATGGTGCTTCAACAGCGGCTTTAATATCGCCGCTGTAAGTTTTATTTGTAATTTTTCAAAATTTTAATGTCACAGTCTCACAGTCTCACTTTGCCTTCTCAGTTCACAGCGCCTTCTCTTGCACTCTCCGCCTTCTCACTTCACTTCTGGTCAACTCTCAACGCCTTCTCTCGCACTCTCACAACGCCTTTTCTCATAGTCGCGAGACTCATCGGATTATGCAGATCCGATCACCAGACTTTGCACTCTCACTTCGCATTCTACACTTTCAATCGACTTTTCTTCTTCGTATGTGATGAGGACATAGGAGGCGGCATGACCAAGGCAACAAACTTGGAGGAATAAGCCTCAAGGGATATGCATGAAGGCTTCATTTTATTACTTGGCCCAAATTCTGCACTTAGTTTTATTCTTCTTACTTTTAGTTATATTTTTGTAATAAGGCTTATTGGGCTCACTTATTGGGCTTTGTGTGTAAGCATAATTAGGTTAAACTCAATATGGATGTTGTCCACTATATAAGGGAACACCATAGCCTCTTTGAGGGACACCAGAATTAAGAGTTAACCTTTTTGGTGAGAGACTAGCTTCTCTAGGGTTCTTTTGAGAATCTCTGAACTTATCAAGGGCATCGATCCTTGTGGCGTTCTTGGGCTTATCAGTTCTTTGGAATTGTGGCGCCTTCCTATAATCCAGTTTTTGTTCTATATTTCTCGGTTTCATATCTCCAGATTTCCTTATCCGTTTTCGGTGTTTCTTGAGTCAAAATCGTGTTTCAGAAAGCCATCTTTCACCTCGTTTTGAAAACACTCAAATCCGAGGTCTGTAGCGTGAGATACCTTCTGTTCTTTCAGGACGCGTTGGAGGCTGAACTTTCGGTGCGAAATTCCATTCCTTGTCGATCCAATCATCCCTTTCTTTCGGGAATCATATCAGTATGTTATATATATTTTGGGTAACAAAATGAATTCTTAAAAAAATCAAGAAAAGCAGGAACAGAACAAATCCAGTCCTCACTATACATTCCATAGCACACTCTCTTCTTCTTTTTCTAGGGTTTGAATTTCTGTAAATCTTGACTAATTGAGGAAGCATAGTCTTCATTTCGATGAATTTGGGTCATGTTAAGCAATTCGACCACTCCAAGGCTGACAGTGCAGGACCAAACCCAGGTCGAAAAGTTTGGGTCATGGCTAAAGTCAAGGGATATGTGTTTCCGAAGGTCGAGGTTTAGGGTGCGTATTTGAGATCGGTGGACTGGATTTTAGTGAACAAGCCTCCTGGAGATAGTTAAGAGGGAGGAACAATCTCCTTTAGGGTGTGTTTGGTTTGAGGGGAGGGGAGTTTCCCTCCCCCCCACCTTGGTGTGGAAAGTCAAATATGACCACGATGTGAATTGCTTGTGCGAAAGATGAGGCAAAAAGTGATGGTTAAATTTGCCTTTTGTGCAACTTTCATGCAAAGTTTTATAAGGTTGAAAACAAAAAAATTTGTTTAATCGTTGCAAAAATCTGTAACTCCTTATGGTCCTCATGAATTATTAACCTAACTCATTACGCTAATTTGTTATTAATCATTAATCTGTAACTCTTTACAACACTCATGAGAATTCGTATCAATTTTATGATTATGCTATGGCCATGAGTATGATGCATGAAGCATTGAGCATGCAGATATGGCATTATGTTAACATGAGCCTGTGCGAGGCAAGTATATCATACATTAGCATTTATCTTGCATGCACTATATTGGTATTGTCTGCTACTGGGATTCCTCAAAATCTCACCCTCCACTACCAACCAATAGACAGGTGAGCACAGGAAGAGAAGTGTTTCACAAGGTTCAAGGAGGGAGCGTTGCTTGAAGATGGCCTAGCGGAAGGATAGCTTGAAGAACCGAGGGGCGACAATTTTTAGTTGAAATTTAATTTCCGCTATATCAGTATAACAAACTATTTCTAATTTTGCCACACTACTGCGTAAGAATATGACATGTATGCCGACACTCCTCGAGGGGTGTTACAAATCACATTCATATCTTGATTAATTGAATCAATCATTTAAGATGATAGATTACATTTATTTCTTGATTGATTGATTGAGTCAATCATTTAAGATGATTGATCATATCCATATCTTAATTGAATGATTGAATAATAATTTAAGATGATCGATCACATTCATCTCTTAAACTAAAATTCAAAATCATTTTTTTAATTCAATATTTATTTATTATTTCTCCTACCTTCATTGTGAGACAGAGAAATACCAGGAGACTCTCGAGTGAGACAGAGAAATACCAGGAGACTCTCGAGTGACGAGTATGCGACGGCCGACGGACGACAGACGACGATGAGGACGAATCGCGGCCTGAAATTAGGGCAAACTCGACGAACCTCGATGACGATGAAGCAGGGTCGACGGTCGACGGAAGCAGCGTTGGAAATCTGAAATGGGGTTAGGGACTTTGGGCAAGCAGCAAGCTCGATGTAGACAATGAAGAAATTGAAGATTGAAGCAAGGTAGGGTTGAGCCGTCGAGACCGAGAGTGTCGAGACTGAGAGATGGGAACTTCCGAACTCGGGGGTTTTTTTTTTAAAAATGGCCTGTATATATCCGTATGGCAAATTGGCAATTGACATATATATTTAAAAAAAAAGGAAATTACTATTTTGCCCCCTTAACAGGCCGGCCTGACAGGCTTTCTGTGCCTATTTTAAGACTCGGGCTCGGCTCGTTTATATAAACAGCCTTAAAAAGGCCTAGGCTCGGCCTCGTTAGCTCGACAGCCGTGCCGGAAACAGCCAAGCCACGTGCCCCCGCTCTGTTTCCACCCCTAATGGGGAAGACGAAAAGAGCAGAGAAAACTCTAGATGGGGAAGTTTAGATGGACAATGAATAGTCAAGTTTAAATAGGGCGCGAAAGCTAACTTGGACTTCAAAAGTGTATTGTGAACTTTTGAAATTCTGCGACCAAAACTCAAGTTTCCACTTACTGACTCGAGTTTTGTGGATACTTCAACAGGTGTGTTCCTCTCTGTCTGCCCGAAACTCGAGTTACTCACTTAATGACTCGAGTTTCCTATTCGCGAAAACTCAGAGCTTGCTTTCTGTCTCTCCGAAACTCGAGCTACTCACTTAATGACTCGAGTTTCCATTTTGCTCAGCAACTCATTTCGCGTCTGACCCCGATAAAACTCGAGTTTTGAAGACAAAACTTGAGTTTGCGTCTTGTGACAGCAAACTTCAGGATTTTAACATCCTGCATAAAACATTGCTATGTACTCCGAAGCTTAAGTTAGCAACAAATATCCATCAAAACCATAACTAACATTAAGATGGAAGGAAATACTCACAACTCATTAGGATTTACCATTCCCAATTCTCTTCTAATGAAATTAAATTGTTCTTTGGCTAAGGGCTTTGTGAAGATATCAGCAAGTTGTAAATGTCTGGGGATGAACATCACTTTGATATCTTTCTTTTGCACATGATCTTTGATAAAGTGATGTCTCACATCAATGTGCTTTGTTCTTGTGTGCTGAACTGGATTTTTCGCATGGCTGATTGTGCTAATGTTGTCACAAAGGATAGGAATCTCTTTCAAGTGAATTCCCAAGTCAGATAATTGTTGTCTTAGCCACAAGACTTGAGCACAGCAGCTTGAGACAGCAACATACTCGGCTTCAGTTGAAGATACAGCTATGGTGGTTTGTTTCTTGCTAAACCATGATACTAGTGAACCTCCAAGAAATTCACACTGTCCAATAGTGCTCTTTCTATCAGTCTTATAACCAGCGTGATCAAAATCTGAGTATGCAACCAGGAATTCTTGTTGACCCTTTGGAAACCAGAGACCAAGCTCCTTTGTATCTGAGAGATATCGAAAAATCCTCTTCACATGCTCAGCATGTGATTCCTTTGGTGCATATTGGAATCTTGCGCACATGCCCACACTGAATTGAATATCAGGTCTACTTGCTGTCAAGTAGAGAAGTGAGCCAATCATCCCTCGATATTTGGTTATGTTGAAATCTTTTCCTTTCTCTTCATCAGCATCTAGAGAAGCGGTAGAGCTCATAGGTATATCAGCACCGTTGCAATGCTCCAGCCCAAACTTATTGAGCAAATCCCGGAGATATTTTGTTTGTGAAATAAATATTCCATCCTTCCGTTGTTGGATTTGTAGACCGAGAAAGTACTTCAATTCTCCCATCATTGACATTTTGAATTCACTCTGCATTTTCTTTGAAAATTCTTCACACAGTGATTCGTTAGTAGAACCAAAAATGATATCATCTACATATATGTGCACTACCAAGATTTCATTAAGCTTGTTATTTTTAATGAAGAGTGTTGTGTCAGCTTTTCCTCTAATGAATCCTTGCTCTAAAATGAATTTACTTAATCTTTCATACCAAGCTCGTGGAGCTTGTTTAAGACCATATAATGCCTTTTTGAGACGATAAACATGATCAGGATGATGTTCATTTTCAAAACCAGGAGGTTGTTCTACATAGACTTCCTCTTGTATAAAACCATTTAAAAATGCAATTTTAACATCCATTTGATAGAGTTTGATTTCATTGATGCAAGCAAAGGCTAAGAGTACACGTATTGCCTCCAATCTAGCCACTAGAGCATACGTTTCCTCGTAATCAATTCCTTCTTCCTGATTATAGCCTTTGGCAACAAGTCTAGCCTTATTTCTGACTATAATTGTAGATTCATCATGTTTGTTTTTGAATACCCATTTAGTGCCGATGACCGGATGGTCCTTAAGCCTAGGTACCAAGTCCCAAACTTGATTCCTATCAAATTGATGTAACTCCTCTTCCATTGCTATCACCCAATCATTGTGTCAAAGGGCTTCATCAATTTTAGAGGGTTCTATTTTTGAAATAAAAACAGAAAATGTAACTTCATTTAAAGTACTGCTTCTTGTCCTCACACCATGATTAACATCACCTATAACTTGGTCTAAAGGATGATTCCTTATGGATCTCCAAGCTCTAGGTTGAGGTTGATCAGGATTTTCTATATTATTTTGAGGATCAACTTCAAAAACATTTTCAGGATTTTAATAGAAGCTAGAGTAGTTTTTGAATAGAATTGATTTTTCGAAATATTTTCATCATCATCATCATCCAAAGGCACATTAGATTTGGATTCACAAAACACAACATGCACAGATTCTTCAACAATGCGAGTACGAGTATTAAAAACTCTATATGCCTTACTCCTATTAGAATAACCCAGAAATATACCTTTGTCGGCCTTGGAATCAAATTTTCCCAAGTTATCCTTACCATTATTGTGAATGAAACATTTGCAACCGAACACATGTAAATGTGCTATATTAGGCTTCCTTCCTTTGTACAGCTCATAGGGAGTTTTGTTCAGCTTCTTCCGGAGATACGCCTGATTTGAGATGTAGCATGCCGTACTCATGGCATCAGCCCAAAACACTTGAGAAGTTGAGTTCTCATTTAACATTGTTCTAGCCATCTCGATCAGGACTCTATTCTTTCTCTCTACAACTCCATTTTGTTGAGGGGTCCTTGGGGCTGAGAAGTTGTGATCAATGCCCAAATTGTCACAAAACTCACTAAAGGTTTGATTTTCGAATTCTCTACTATGATCGGTCCGAATTCCTGAAATTGAAAAACCTTTCTCGTTTTGGACCTTCTTGGTAAAAGAAACAAATTGATCAAATGTTTCATCTTTAGATGACAAAAACATAGTCCAAGCAAATTTAGAATAGTCATCAACTATAACAAAAGTATAAAGATTTCCATCAAGACTTCTAACTCTTGCTGGTCCAACTAAGTCCATATGAAGTAGTTGAAGAGGTCTAGAAGTTGAAATCTAATTTTTCAATTTAAAAGAGGATTTAGTTTGTTTTCCTTTTTGGCATGCATCACAAATCATATCATTTTTAAAGCGTAATTTTGGAACACCAATCACTAAATCCTTTTTAAGTAATCTGTCAAGTTGGATCATATTGACATGAGCTAGACGCTTGTGCCATAACCAACTATCATCCAAATTACTGACAAAACATTTTTGAAATGTAGCGCCGTCTCTAGAGATATCAAGAGTGTAACAATTCCCTTCTCTAGGAGCTCTAAAAATAGCTTTTGATTTTATATTATCTAACGAAAGAATATCTTTACTTACAATCAAGCATTCCTCAGAGTCAAAGATAACTAAGTTACCTTTATTAGTACTTTGGCTTACACTAAGAAGGTTGTGGCAAAGTCCTTCCACAAGGTAGACATCTTTGATTTGAGGTCTATCGTTGTTCCCAACTTCACTGATTCCAACAATTCTTCCAGATTGATTTCCACCAAATATTACTTTGCCACCATCCTTGTGCTTGATTGAGGCAAATTTGGATTGATCTCCCGTCATATGTCTTGAGCATCCACTATCAATATACCATTTGTTGGATTTTGATGCTCTTAGACACACCTGCAAATCAAAAGGGATCAAGTCTTAGGTACCCATCTTTTCTTGGATCCTTTGAGGTTAGTTCAAGCCTGAGGAACATAGGTTCCTTTAGGCACCCATTGATAATTACCTACAGGTTTATCTCTCCTATCTTTCTTATGAGAACAAGATGAAGTTGTATGACCCTTTCGGTTACAATAGTTGCAGTGAGCAAATGGATTTGAAGAATGAACAGTTTTTCGAAAATGGTTTAAATATGATTTTTCACCATTCTTGTTCTTTCCTTTCCTTTTATCAAAGATGGGATTATATCCAATCCCAGAACGATCGTTTGTAAATCTTTGTGCTTTTAAAATCACATTTAACATTTCACTGCCTTTGGTAAACTTTTCAAGAGTTTTCGTAAGGTGAGAATTCTTTTTCTTTAACTCATTGCAATCATCACAAATGAATTTTTCAGGAAAGAGAGATTTTCTACTTCTTTGTTCAAGAGTGGTATTTTTCCTTTTTAAAGCAATATATTTCTCAGCAAGTTTTTCAAATTCATTTTGAACAATTTTGTACTCATTCAATAAATCATTATAAGAGGGTTGAGAATCGTATACCTCTTTATCATTCTCATATTGCTCTTCTTGAGCAACTAGACATATATTGGCCGTTTCTTCCTCATCAGCTTCATCTTCATCGAATGAGCTGTCTCCCCAAATTCCTGAGACATATGCTTTCTTCTTGAATCTATTGAACTTATTCTTTTCTTTGTTCTTGTTCTTTAGTTGGGGACACTCCGACTTGATGTGGCCGGGCTTTTCACATTCATAGCAGATAATAGGCTTCTTTGCCTCAGTGATGGTGCTACCCTTGTTGAATCTTTTATGCCCATGGTCCTTCCGAAAGAACTTTCTGAATCTTCGTACCATCATGCCTAGCACTTCTTCCTCATCTTCTTCATCATCATCAGATTCCTTGGCTTCTTTTTCCGCCTTGAGAGCAATGCCTTTATTCTTGACATTTATCTCATCAAGTCCTTTTCTGAATTTGATCTTCCCTTCATATTCAGACAAGCTGCCGAATAAAGATGCTACTAAGCTCATTGATTCACCACGAGATTCCTCAATGGCGGTAACCTTAGCTTCCCATTCTTTGCTAAGAATATTCAGAATCTTTCTTACTTGAACGGGTTGCTCGTATGTCTTGCCCAAAGCAGCAAGCTAGTTGATGAGATGGGTGAATCTCAGCTGGAAGTCAATAATGGATTCACCAGGCTTCATTCGAAGAAGATCATATTCGGTCATTAGAGTGTTGACTCGATTTTCTTAAACTCCGGTTGTTCCTTCATGGGCTATCTCCAAGGCATCCCACATTGCTTTTGCTGATGGTAGAGTACAAATACAGAAGTACTCTTGTTGACTTAGAGCACTTTGCAGCATGAAGATGGATTTACTGTTGAGAGTGACATTTCTTCGATCATTCTCATCATACTCTTCTTCTAGCTTTGGAGTTCGGACACCATCTTCGATTGTAGCTAGTTCAAAGTCACCTCTTTCAAATACCCTCCAAAGACCATATTCACTAGCCATAACGAAGACTTTGAATTTGGCCTTCCAGAAGGAGTAATGTTCTCCATTGAAACCAGGTGGTCTATTGATCGAAGCTCTATCAGGTAGAATTCCGTTCATGGTGATCCTTCTCGAGATGTTAAGCTCTTATGAGAAGACCAGAATTTGATACCAAATGAAAGTGGAGCTTGAATCACCAAGAGGGGGTGAATTGGGGATTCTCAAATTTTTCTCGAGATGCTCTATTTTTCGGATGAAGTGTAGAAGTAAAACAGAGTATAGAGAAGAGAAGCAAGACACAAAGATTTATACTGGTTCGGTCCAACTAATTGACCTACGTCAGTCCCCAGACTCTCTGGGATTTCTCACTATCAAGATTGATTACACACTCTGCACTCAAGAGTAATTCTCTCTAGAACTTACTCCCCCTTACAAGTTGTAATCAATAACCCCAATCTCCAAGTCCCCTTGACTTGAGATAAC
Organism: Acacia pycnantha; assembly: GCA_025563575.1. Lineage (NCBI taxonomy): Eukaryota > Viridiplantae > Streptophyta > Magnoliopsida > Fabales > Fabaceae > Acacia > Acacia pycnantha. The sequence goes on from JAMWYP010000001.1 coordinate 870,794, forward strand.
TTACAAGAATGATTTACAATCAAGAAAACTCTCTCTAAGAGTAGATATGATAAACACTGAAGAATAAATGTATCAAAGATACTTTACAACAGAAAACTCAAAGAGTAGTTGAAACTTTTTTGATTTTCGTTCTTGCACAGATTGGTTGTTGAGAAGACTTTAATGCATCTCTATTTATAGGTAGAGATCATTAAATGACCGTTATAAATCCTCAGATAACCGTTGGAGTGATTAAAGGATGATTAATGAAGGTTTTGGTCTTCTTCTCTCTCTACTCTTTAGTTAATCCAATTTTGCAGAAATTCAGAGTTGACTCTCTGACTATTAATCCGTTGGGAGAGCAGTTTGCTGGATGTAGAAGGGAAGCATTAACTTCTCCAAAACGTGTGGAGAATGTTTGTCCAAAAGCATACAAGTTTTCTACACTTTTCATTAAATGTGCTGACATGCTTTTTGCTTTATGCTAAGTCTCCATTTAATCATGTCTAAATCATCTGAAACTCACTGACAAACTGATTAAACATAGTTAAGAATAGTAATGAGTGATGATATAGAGTATAGAGATTAAACACAAAGGTTTTGCAAATTCATTCTGTTCGAAATTCAAATCTCGAGATGGAAACTCGAGTTGGTTCATCCAAACTCGATTTTTCATGCTTCAGTGTTCTTTCAGAGAAAATATCGAAACTCAAGTTTTCAATCCAAACTCGAGTTTTCTCCTTTCAGAGACAAATATCGCGATTTGGCATTTTGGACAAGACTAGTGAATAGTGCAAAACTCGAGTCATTAAGTGACTAACTCGAGTTTTGGACTTTTAATGAGAAATTAGGTTTTAGTCCAAAATCTCAAAACTGGAGTTTCCAAATCATAACTCGAGTTTTCAAATGATCCAATTTAGCAGAGCTCTCTGCCTGGTCAAAACTCGAGTTTCCAAAACTTAACTCGAGTTTTTCATTCGATGAAAACTTTGGAAACTTCTCTGTAAGGTCGAAACTCGAGTTTCAAAACAAAAACTCGAGTTTTTCTCTTTTATGAGAAAACATTGAAAAGCATGGTTGATTTGAACATGGGGGTTTTCACAAGGTCAGACATGAGCATTGTTCTCAGATGATGGAAACTCGAGTTTTCATGAACTATGAAAATCTTAGAGAATTCTCAGTAAAGTCTAAACTCGAGTTTCTTATGGAAACTGGAGTTTTGATTTCTTTGAAAAGCTTGGTTGCTCTCTGTCTTGTCAAAACTCGAGTTTTCTAAATCAAACTCGAGTTTGCTTTGTCTGTGAAAAACTCGAATGCTCTCTGTATGGCCAAAACTCGAGTTTTCAAAACCTTAACTCGAGTTTGCCTTTCTTTATAAAAATTTGAGCACTTCTCTGTCAGGCCAAAACTCGAGTTTCCAAACTGAAACTCGAGTTTGCCTTAGACAGTAAGTTTTTCAACTTATAAAGACAAAACTTCAATCGTGTTTACAATTGTCTGTTATCATCAAAACCAATTGAGAACTAACATCATGATTTATAGAGAACACTTTATCTTTATCATATTTGTGTCTCACCTATATTTTAAGGTTAATATGCATTTAAAGATTAAGGCCCTAAGAATAGAACAAGTGTTTACTCGAGGATCTATGATAAGGATCATGATCGTGAGGACTCAAGGACACTACATGTATGTTGCCTAAAACCTGTTCCTACTCTTGAATCACCAAGAAAGGGCATTGGTGATCTTAATAAGACTAGTACGACATCATCTACTTGTATAGAGATGCAAGGTAGGGACCTCATAGAATGCAGGCATGGTGACGCCTTAGCTGATGTCGTAGTTGGATATGTTAGAACAGATAGCACTAAATTGACCCGTCAAGAGACTCCACAAGGATTCATTATAGAGAGTATCATTGGATTTGCAATGTCTCTCATCATTTGGTAGTATGAATGGTCCTAGATTAGAGAATGTTATCAAACACTATGTCCTAGGGTTATACTTTAACTATACAACTCTATCCGCTTGGAATATGGGGAAAATAGTAAACTCTTGGGTATGATTCAAATGCATGAGTATAAATGAACATGCCAAAAGGACTCACAATCCGTACAAGGGATTAGTCATTCACAAGACCAATGGGGCTCAGATGACTTCTAATTAACTCAAGAATCTATGCATAGTAAGCAATCATGAAAAATCATGATCTATCTTAGAGTCAATTGAAGAAGATTCCTAGTTCTAAGAAAACCAACATTTAGTCAACCAAGAAAGATGATACTATATCCTTGCTCTTGACTAAATGTGAACGACAATGTGAGGGATGATGCCGGCACAGTATCCAAATGAGAAAGCTGTTGGGATCCGTACACGCAGCAGAGTTAAAAACTTTTACGAATCCCATCGGAGGATTGCTCAACAGCGTTTAAATTAAGGTTAAGAATCTGAATCAAACCTATGCGAAGGATTCGGCGTTTCGTTCAACTCGGCATGGTGCGCATCTCGAACGTCGTGCGTCTCGATCGTCATACGTCTCGGGCGTCGTGCCATCTCGTTCGATCAAACAGGAGTTGACTTTGCGAGTCTCCTCCCTCTACAGGTATCCACACGAACAGCCTTCAAAAACACGAACGGAAGTGTGCTAGCGCCTCTGAACTGTGCGTCTCTCTATTCTGTTTCTCTCTAGGGTTTCTCGCGGCTTTTCCAATACGCTTGAGAAAAGTCTCGTAGGTTTTTCTAAACCAAGTAGGTGTATTTTATATTCAAAATTAAACCTCATTAATTTTGAAATTCGAATTTTGAATCTGGATTCAAAAAATATATTAATTAAATCTATCCAATAGATCTAATCTAATCTATTTATTTAATCCACATTAAAAGCCTTCTGATTTAATTTATCTCTATAAATTAAATCCGAGAAATGATATCTATCTATTTAATTAAATTTGAGATACTATATCTCAATTTAAATTAAATAAAATATATGATATCTTTATTCGAAAATTAAATCTGAGATACAATATCTCTATTTGATTTAGATATTTAATTTATCAAATAAATTAAATACAAAGAAATATTATATAATATTATAATCTTTATTAAATAATATTATTATATTAATTTCGAATTATATATATATATATATATATATATATATATATATATATATATATATATATATATATATATATATATATATATATATATATATATATATATATATATATATATATCCATCCATCCTAGATTAAATACAGTATTCATTAATCTTAGACATATCTAAGATTTAATGAATCTGGACACTTTTGCTCGTGTTGGGCTATTCTTGTGTGCGACCCTGCAGGCCCACATGAGATTGGCAGTGGGCCAATACTGTACCAGCCCACAAGTCGCAAGCGGCCTCTAGCAAGACATTGCGACTACCCAATTCATATGGGGATCGATGATACGATACAACCTATCGTACAACCATGTCACGTTCCTTTTGTCACGCGATAATTTGGTCAAGGATGAGGCATGGAGAATGTCAACTTCCTGTTCTTGACCATTACTTTCTCAATTTTGAGTAGTCTAACCGAAATGGAAACTTCTTTCCATCGTAGTATGGCCATACATTTCTCAGACTCACTCATCGAGGGGCCCAGTATTATCTCTCTACAAATGTGAGGGACAAATTCCATCTTGACCATTCACATTCCTCTACATGAAAACCACTGATTCCGATCATAGCCTTTATCATCACCCGGTCAAAGGTGACTTTTGACTAGGTCAAAGATCAGCGACTCATCCTGTAGGAATCCATGATGATCTCAGGTCAACGGGCGTTGTGACGCGGTTATACATGAGAAAAGCTTATGACTTATTCCATGCAGCTTTCTCATAGTGGGTCAGTCCAGCACCTTGTACTCTTACAAGTGCCTATGACTTTGACTCGTATCTCCATACTCATCAAAGTCATACTGGTCTTATTTCATCTTCGCTCCCGCGTAGATGACTGACCAGGGACATTTAGGATCATCTATAAGATATATCCAAGGATCAGGTATCACTATAAACATGCAAATCAAATGATAACTAAAGGAGAATACTTTAAATAACATAATCGTCTAAAGTACAATGCTTGCCCCTAGGGCATAATTTCCAACAAAAGGTAGATCGCTTGATCAACTCAATTAGTTATGGGGCCACTAAGCATTGCTAGTGTCTTATGTAGTCATTAGATAAATTAGGCCAATTAAATGAGTTTAATTGGTCCAAGTTTATGTATGTCAGTGACAATTGGGTCTAATGGGTTACACACTAAGATTGTTCTTGATTGCTTGATCTAGCAAGTTTAGGCCAATAATTTTTATTGGGCTTTGTCAACACTGTAAGTATAATTGGATTAGAGTTGGACTCCAAGCCCAATTAAGGATGGCACCACATTTGGGCTTTTAGTGAGAAATTAGTTTCTCCACTAATAGGCTCAAATGTGTTAGAAAGCTTAATAGGGTCTCAGACCATGAATAAGGATAGGTGGTTAAGGATAATTTTGAATTATCCAAAGCTATATCCAACAAACATCCAATAAAGATTGTATGACACCTTTCTTGGAGTAGGCTTCTTAGGCTGGGCCTTTCTTCATAGACTACGCATTTCTAATTGGATTGGGCTTTTCAAGTAAGCACTTGATTAGAGTTAAAACCCTAATCAAGTAGCAGCATCCAATGTGCATGATGAAGGAGCCATATATGTGTGTATACCGCCAATTCAAGAAAGGTAAGCGCCCCAACCTTGTACCAAGAACCCTAGTCTTGGTCACCTATCTTGTTCATCTCATCCTCCATTCTTGCGCCTCACCCAACCTTAAGACACCATCATCATCTTGAAAAATAAACCCAAATATTTGAATCCTTCACCTTGCCATAGCCTAGCAAGCGTCCAAGGAGAAGGAGGATTCAAGGAGAAAGATTTCTCATTGCAATCAAGAGGCAATTGTGTAGATCAACGTTAGAGGACATCATACGCTTTGATGTCTTCAAGTAATCAAAGGTAATCCTAAACCCCTAAACATGCTTTAATGAGTATATCCTAAACATAACTCATGAGTAACATAAAGAGTTATGGGTACCGTAATTCTAATACTAAACCATCTAGTTATAACTCATGATTACCGTAAAGAGTTTCAAGTTATCATAAGTATTGTAAAGAGTTACGGGTTATCACTCATGAGCACCATAAAGAGTTATAGAATCTCATGAGTACTGAAAATAGTTATGCGCTGTAACTCATGAGTACCTTAAAGAGTTACAGGTTCTCATGAGTACCATAAAGAGTTATGGGTTCAGAAGAAAGGAGATTCACTGCATAAAGAGTTACGAGTATAACTCTTGAGTTCCATAAAGAGTTACAAGTTATAACTCATGAGGAATGTAAAGAGTTACGAGTTCCGTAATGATTAACAAAACTTTTGTTTTTCAACCTCAAGAGGAAGTTGCTTAAACGTCAAGCGACACCTCAAATTTCAACCAACATTAACAACTCTGAAGTATTGCTTTGTACAATCTCCGCCTCTTGATATTCCATGGTTCCCCTAAAACCATAAAATATTGGGTGTTATTTATTCACGATTTGTAGTAGTGCTTATTGCATCTTTATCTGAGCCTTTACTTGTCGCTTATTGTGTTAGCAGATGCTTCTTGCAATTCCCTATTAACTTTCCTCAACTAATAAATATTCCATGCATGATAGGAAATTATATCTATGATTAATGATTTAAATTTTTTGGATTTCAAACTACTTATCATTGGCTTTTCTCTTTTTTTTCATAATTAGTAAGAACTTGTACTATATATATGTGATATGTAAGCTCTCCTTATTTAATGTCATTTTGTCTTACTTCAAAAAATCACATGAATTGGGCATGGGACCTTATGACACAATGACATCAACCTTGTAATATCCTAAATTTTGGGCATTGAGGTTTGAGAATAAGCCTAAATTAGGCAAACGGCTAGGCCCAATTTGGGAAAAGTCCCAATAATGTTGAGAGATAGGAAGCCTCTTGGGGACTAAGGAACTCGGCTATACGAGGCAATGGACCTAGTATATATAAGACGTGGAATTAAAGTGCCAATGAAAAAGAGGCACAAAAGACCTATACGGTGTAAATCCGGTTGAAAAAGATGCCACCCAACTATGTTCTGAGGTATAGGACAATTAGTTGAGTGAAAATATGCTGGTATAAGTAAGTATACAACATTTTCAGGGCAGTCAAGTATGCCTGCGTTTTTTAGAAAACATCGGTATAAGGCATCATTTGTAGGGTCTCAGTATGCGTGTCGCAATCCCGAGTAAAACCCAAGCAAGATCCCGAGCAAACACTGATGAAGCAACTTTAATAAAATAAGTCATGATGATCCATGATGACATGCTTTTGTGTTAGTCAAATAAAAAGGTGACATGTCTCTCTCATCATGACATGTGAAAAACCTACTTTTGTGTTGGCCAAATAGAAAGGTGACACGTGCCCAGCTTGCTCTCCAAGTATATTAAGTTTGTTTAAGAAGTCAAATGGATTTGGCAAGCATATAGTGTAGTTATAAATACAAGGGCTAAGGTGCGATTTGGCCAATAAACTATTGGTTCAGGAGCGTCCAACACAATTAACTATTAAGTGAACCAAAAATACCAACAAACTTTTAAAAATGAGCGCCCAGCACAACGCCGTTAACACCATTAACCCCTCCGTTATCTAACCGTTATCTAATGTGCAGATTGGCCAACGAACTCTTACTTTTGGAGCACCCAGCACAAAATTCTAAATTTTACTAAATTAAATATTTTTTTCTCAATTGTCATTATTCAAAACTACTTGTATAGATATCTATGGACAAAAATGACTCATTCTTTAATTTTGTCAAAATTATAATTTGCTAAAATAAACAAAAGTTTTAATTAAAAATATAATTATATAATTTAAATAAAACTCAAGGTGTTTTATAATTTATTATATATGTTAAACAAAAAATTATATGATTTATTTTTATAATAATAAATTAGGACCAAAACCAACTCCAAAATGTGTTCCTATAATTGACAAAAGTTAAAACTTACTCTTATAATTAGGAAAACATTTTGGTCAAGGAAAATGCCTGGTCAAGAAACACATTTTGTCAATTAGGAAAAAATTAACAAAAGTTAAAACTTACTCTTGAAATTTTATATATACTAGTGCCTCTATATGAAGTATCAATTGGTTGAAATATAATGGTGTGCATCTAACTTAGAAAGGTCATACGATACGTTCCTGCACGTTATTAGCGTGTGTATTTGTTTTGACCAATTTATATGGGCTCATGCATGTCTGCAGGTATATATATGAGTGCGTCTGCATGTTTACGAATTTAAAAAATTAATTTATTATGAAGAAAATACCTTGTGTTTCTTGACCAGACATTTTCCTTGACCAAAATGTTTTCCTAATTATAAGAGTAAGTTTTAACTTTTATCAATTATAGGAACACATTTTGGAGTTGGTTTTGGTCCCAATTTATTATTATAAAAATAAATCATATAATTTTTTGCTTAACATATATAATAAATTATAAAACACCTTGAGTTTTATTTAAATCATATAATTATATTTTTAATTAAAACTTTTGTTTATTTTAGCAAATTATAATTTTGAAAAAATTAAAGAATGAGTAATTTTTGTCCATAGATATCTACACAAGTAGTTTTAAATAATGACAATTGAGAAAAAAAATTATTTAATTTAGTAAAATTTAGAATTTTGTGCTGGGCGCTCCTAAAGTAAGAGTTCGTTGGCCAATCTGCACCTTAGATAACGGTTAGATAACTGAGGGGTTAACGGTGTTAACGGCGTTGTGCTGGGCGCTCCTTTTTAAAAGTTCGTTGGCCAAATCGCACCTTAACCCTAAGTACAAAGGATTTGACATGATTAGGATAGCATTTATTGCATGTGGACAAATGGATTTGCCAAGTGTTAAGTTAAGAGTGCAAGATGGATTGATTTGTGTTGAAGGCCAATTTTAGAGTCATAAAAGGGGCCTATATTTTGGCCAATGAGGGGGAGAAAGCGACAAAAGGAAATTTCAAGAACAAGGACATGTGGCGTGATCATAAGCTCCTATAATTAAAGACCCCTTTGATTTTTGAACTGATATATGACATGCTTATGTCATATGATGACATTAGGATGATATCATGGAATTAATAAACATAAGTACAAAAGGCATTTATGAAGGCCTAAAATATCTTGGTTTAAAGTCAAACTATCAACCAATAGAAAGAAAAGAAGGACAATGCAATTAATACATCATTAAATGCAAGGACAATCTATTAAACCCTAGGCTAACAAGTGTCACAAAGAGGAGATAATTTAACTTTGTGAAAGGGATATGTAACCATCTACATTTATGGAATATTTATTGTATGTTGAAGATTCAATTACTTCCTCTACAAGACTATAATTTCAGCTAGGTTGGAATTAAAAGTGGAATGACACATTTGTCCTATGTAATGAATGATAATCAGAGCAAAAGATGCAAATTTTCCAAGTGTGCTTATAAGAAGATAAGATGACTAAAAGAAGGACATCTAAGTACCTTCATTTAATGTGATTTGAAGTTCAAAAATCTTTCCCCATAAGCCAAGTGGTTCAGCCTAAGAGACAAGGATCAAGAGAAGTCAAGAGAACTCTACAAATTTCAAGATAAAAGAAGACCAAAGTAAGGGAAATTTGGTAAAATGCCAAGGTAGATATTTTGGCATGCTTTTGGTTCATTATTTAAGACTTCTCCCCTCTCATTTTTCATGCCAAAGTCGGCACAAGCAAGAAGGGAGAAGAGAGAAAGAAGCTCACAACAAGAAAAGAAGGAAGGAAGTTGAAGGCCAAGGCAAGTAAGGTCATGGATTTTGCAATACTTCATTCCATCTTCATGAGTATGCTTGAGATTTTAATGAACCACATCTGTATGTTATTTTGAAGCCCAAAACTGAGGGGATCAAGGTGTTTAAAGGAGGAAAGATTTCAAGGAAAAGTTAAGATCAAGGACAAGTAAATTACTTCTTTCACCTCCTTATAGTTGATGTGATTGTATGAATTGAAATATGATTATTACTTTGAAGTGTACTCTTGAAAATTTTTTGCTTAGATAAATAAATAGATAAATGAATGTTTAAAGTCAAGATTGTAGTCTAAAAAGGGAAAATTAAACAAGCATGAACTAAGATAAATACAAAGTTAGAATGGAAAATTGTTGTGCTTGTTGTTAGGGCTAGTTTTGGCTAGAGATAAGAACATGAAGATATGATTTGAACTTTGGGGTTTTGATGGTTCCAAAGTGTTTAGAACGAAATTTTGTATGAAGATGAACATAGAACATAATTTTGGAAACACTAAAGTCAAGTTACAAAGTATTGCAAATTGACTAGCTTTGAAACCCTAAGAGGCAGAGAACTTGTGACAAGTTTTTGAATGAGTAAATGGAGTCCAATGGTTGTGAAACTTTCCATAATTTAAGTATACATGGTAAGCTTTATTTTGATAGGTAATTTGTAATTTTTGGAGTTAAAAATAAAAAGATATGAATATTTGAAGTTAACCCTTAATTATGGAACAAGAATCTGGACAACAAGGGTATTTTGGTAAACTGGTAAATGTACGACCTTTTATGGACACAGAAAGTATTTTTAGTCAAACATAGACATGTTAAGGGTTGTGTATCCTTTTGAAGCACTTCGTTTGGAGTTTTCTACAATTAGTTATGAATTTTCTAAGTTGATCAATAATTCTGGGATTTTTCTAGAAAATGGTCAAAAATCAAAGAAATGTGACCAATAATAGATTACTCACTAATAAAGGAATTTAGTGAGTTTTAAATGACTAAATATCCCTTGTTACAAATCAAATAGTAGAATATTATTTGAGAAAATTTTTCATAAGTGAAGAAATTATTTATATATTGTTCTAGGGTTACCCATACTCTACAAGTACTGGGGAATTTACTGTTACTTAATCAGCTGACAGGTAGTAATTTTAATCTCATGTACTTTGTGTATCTCTGTATGTGTTTTACCATGTTTGTGCATGCATTCAGTTATATTGGGTTAGAGTCCCAACTATAGTGGGTTAGAGTCCAACCTATGGGTTAAAGTCCCACAATATTGTTTCTAAGAGTTGTGGAACCAGGGCTTGTCTCTTTTGAGAGTTCCTATGTGGTATGATGTATCATGATTATGTGAATTTTGCTGAATGCATTGCGGTATGTGCTTATGATTGCCTGCTTACATACTTTGTACCACTCTGGTCCTATTTATAAGTCCAGTTTGACCAAAAAATTTGGTCCTATTTATAAGTCCATTTTGACCAAATAAATGAGATTCTGACAATTTTGCCCATATTAATGATGATGAGAGAGATTGGCTAACTATGTTGGGAAGAGAAAAAGATGAGAGAGATTTGACAATAAATTTTAAAAGGTACTCATTCATAAATGAGGGTAAAGTTGGAAATTTGCTCTATAATCATTGAGATACCTAACTTTCCTTGGTATGTGAGATTTGGTCAAACTAGACTTATAAATAGGACCAGAGTGGTATCTGAGATTAACAGTTACTCTGGGATCCTTCGGGATTCCAGCCTATTCTAAGGACACAAGTAGATCTTCTAAAGCTGATCAAGGGTCAAAAGGTAAGAACATTGAGCATAACATGGAGGAGAGTGCTGGATGAGACTTGGTGTCATTATGTATCATATTTAGAAGTTGGAGGATTGTATATTATATTGGGATGACTGTATCATAACCCTAAGGGGATTTATTCTTTTGGTATTTATTTACTTGTACCAGTATATTTATCATCCAAACCGATTGCATGCTCTAGTACGTAATTTTCTCGGATGCATGACGTTAAGTAACACAATATAATAATAGTTATAATAAGAGAATGTCACACTACCTACCACCTGAAAAAGGCGAGGCCGATAGGGATGTAACAAAGCTCTTCATGAAATATAAGTTTGTGATTTTGAATCATATATAAGTATAATGGGTGAGTGAGGTATGAAAAAGAAAACATAAGAAAAGGGCTGAGTTTTAACATGTAATTATAACATAACAAACTTTAGTTGGCCCATTACCCTTTTAAATAGTAGTCTTAACCACTATCCCGATTTCAAAGTATACCCTTTCTTAAAACATGTGAGCCTTGCACCAAAACAAAACAAGCAAGTGTGCATGCAACATGTTTGTTTTAGCTTTTTAGAAGTGCTTTTACGATTTACAAAGTAAGTATGTGTGAAAGTGGAGCTTGAATCACCAAGAGGGGGGTGAATTGGGGATTCTCAAAAACTTTTCGATGGCTCTGTTTAAAGATTCGAAACTGAAGGTAAAACAGAGTATAAGGAAAAGAAGCAAGACACAAGGATTTATACTGGTTTGGCCAACAACTTGACCTACGTCCAGTCCCCAGACTCTCTGGGATTTCTCACTATCAAGATTGATTACACACTCTGCACTCAAGAGTAATTCTCTCTCTAGAACTTACTCCCCCTTACAAGTTGTAATCAATAACCCCAATCTCCAAGTCCCCTTGACTTGAGATAACTTACAAGAATGATTTACAATCCAAAAAACTCTCTCTAAGAGTGGATATGATAAACACTGAAAAATAAATGTATCAAAGATACTTTATAACAGAAAACTCAAAGAGTAGTTGAAACTTTAATGATTTTCGATCTTGCACAGGTTGGTTGTTGAGAAGACTTGAATGCATCTCTATTTATAGGTAGAGATCATTAAATGACCGTTATAAATCCTCAGATAACCGTTGGAGTGATTAGAGGATGATTATTGAAGGTTTTGGTCTTCTTCTCTCTCTACTCTTTAGTTAATCCAGTTTTGCAGAAATTCAGAGTTGACTCTCTAACTATTATTCCGTTGGAAGAGCAATTTGCTGAATGTAGAAGGCAAGCATTAACTTCTCCAAAACGTGTGGAGAATGTTTGTCCAAAAGTATGCAAGGTTTCTGCACTTTTCATTTAATGTGTTGACATGCTTTATGCTTTTTTCTTAATCTCCATTTAATCCTGTATAAAATCATCTGAAACTCACTAACAAACTGATTAAACATAGTTAGGAATAGTTATGAGTGATGGTATAGAATATTGAGATCAAACACAAACATTTCACAAATTCGTTCAAATCGAAATTCAAATTCTGCGGTGGAAACTCGAGTTAGTTCTTCGAAACTCGAGTTTTCATGTTTGAGTGATCTTTTAGCAAAAGACCGAGACTCGAGTTTTCAATCCAAACTCAAGTTTCCTCTTCACAGAGACAAACATCGCGATTTGGCATTTTGGACAAGCCTAGTGAATAGTGCAAAACTCGAGTCATTAAGTGACTAACTTGAGTTTTGGACTTTTAATGAGAAATTATGTTTTAGTCCAAAATCTCAAAAATGGAGTTTCCAAATCATAACTCGAGTTTTCAAGTGATCGAATTTAGCAGAGCTCTCTGCCTGGTCAAAACTCGAGTTTCCAAAACTAAACTCGAGTTTTCTCATTTGTTGAAAACTTTGGAAACTTCTCTCTAAGGTCGAAACTCGAGTTTTAAAGCAGAAACTCGAGTTTTCTCTTTTATGAGAAAACATTGAAAAAGCTTGGTCGATTTGAACACGGGAGTTTTCGCAAGGTCAGACCTGAGCATTGTTCTCAGGAGATGGAAACTCGAGTTTTCTATGTGAAACTCAAGTTTTCATGAACTATGAAAATCTTGGAAAATTCTCAGTAAAGTCTAAACTCGAGTTTCCTATGGAAACTGGAGTTTTGATTTCTTTGAAAACTTGGTTGCTCTGTCTTGTCAAAACTCGAGTTTTCAAAATCAAACTCGAGTTTTCCTTGTCTCGTGAAAAAACTCGAATGCTCTCTGTATGGCCAAAACTCGAGTTTTCAAACCCAAACTCGAGTTTGCCTTTCTTTACAAAAATTTGAGCACTTCTCTGTCAGGCCAAAACTCGAGTTTCCAAACTGAAACTCGAGTTTGCCTTAAACAGTAAGTTTTTCAACTTACAAAGAAAAACTTCAATCGTGTTTACAATTGTCCGTTATCATCAAAACCAATTGAGAACTAACAATGTGAAAAGAGTTTTATTTCGACTTGTGTAAAAGTGATTCTGAAACCACGATTTGGGAGTTTCTCAAACAGGCATGTGTGATCCCATTAAAACATGTGAGCACATGACTGATTGCTCCTACAAACAACTTTTGATACATCATATCACTATTTGACTTTTTTTTTTTGTAGAAACACTATTTTGCTGGATGGAAGATGAAATTACATCAAATGACTTGTATTTCAATTGCCTCCATGCATATTCTTTGTAGGTAGAATTTCATTAAAGGGCCACAAGACCAAGTTCGTTTCAGTCAAAGATCAAAAGTTTCTAAAATTTCACTATAGGACCAAGAACCAAAATAAAAATAAGTTTTATAGGTAAAGAGAAAATAAAGCTCCTTGTTTTTTCTTAAGAAAAAAAGGCTTGAGCATCACTAGAGCTTTGGCACCCAGTCATCGACCGCCGCCAAGCCAAAGCGGCCACCGCTGGCTAGGCGTCAACAAGCTAGAGCTCCAAGCACCATAAATTAATATCTTGTTCAATAAGAGTTGCACACTTATTCATGATTCTATGAACAACATATTAATTTTCGGTTGTCGGAGCTCTAGCTGGCCAATCTTCAAAGCTCTGGCGCCGATCGGTTGGAGCTCCAACCACCAAAAATTAATACGTTGTTCATAGGAGGTTAAAACTCAATTATCAATATAAAGAAAATCAGAATAAAAAACCACACTTTTTCGTAAGAGAAGAAACTTAAACCCGAAGATCTACCATAGTAAAAGATTTCCATTTCAACTTTTCAAACACCAAAACTGATAACAAAAGTTCCTTTTTCAAAATGAAGTTAACCATGATAGAAAAGAATTGAACTAACCCATTTGAAAATATCTATCATGGGTAAAATGGATTAAAATCACTACAAATATCTATCCATAATAGAAGACAATACAAGTAATCGTTTATACGTTATCATGGATCATTAAAAACCTTTCTATAAGGATTAAATGTTAAACCATGGGTAGAAAAAGGCACAATCCACCTAACATGGTTATTGAAACAAAACCCTCATTCATAAAGCTATTCTAATTAACATTTGGGCCTTGAGCTTCTCGAAGCTCAAAATATAGTATTCAATCATAAGCCTAGGGATAAACTCATTTTTTGAATAGTATTATTTCACAAACATTTACAAAATGTCCATAGTCACTATCCATAAGTCAAACATTTAAAATCTGTCATGGACAATTGAACTCTTCACATTGTTTCACAAACTAAATCATAATTAATCAACACACTTGGGCTTTGGACTTTTTGAAGTCTAAAATATAATTATTCAACCACAAGCCCAATATCAAACTCAATTATCAAAATACTTAAACAACAATTCTCTTAGATATCCACTTGAATTACTTATCCATGATAAAAAAAACAATGATCCAAAACATAATTTCACATCAGAGTATGCAACATGAGCCCTACAATGGCAATACACAAAAATTCATCGCATAAATAAAAAAAGCATGAGGCTTTACAAAGATTATCACAATAATCAAGCCTTCAGAGCCTTCCCCAACTGACAATTAGAAGAACTATTACCTGAAAAATGTTAAATCAACGGGGTGAGATGAAATCCTCAATAACCATCTATCCAACACATTGCATGTGCTAACATGTGCTCGTAAGGTGCCATATGGAACAATTTTGATAACAAAGTACTATAGATATAGTTCACAAAATTTCATAATACAATTCCATATTACAAATCCCATATCACAAATTATGTAACACAATTATGTATCACAATTTCCATATCACAATTTTCACATCACAAATGTCATATCACAATTTTTCATATCACAATTTTCCATATACAAATTGTGTATCACAAATTCCGCATCACAAACTATATAGGACAATTCCATATCACAATTTATGTATCACAATTTTCATATAACAAATGTTGTAACACAATTTCCATATCATAATTTACATCATCACAAATTGTGTATCACAAATTCCCAAGCTGTCTCCCATCAATCCACCTAAACCGCCTTATTTACACCAACTAGACCAATGGGCTAAGTTACTATTCATGTTACTGGCCACTCAAAAGTTCACTGGTCATGTAATGATGACCGGCCAAAATCCACAAAGCACATGCCTAGACCTTGGGTCTTTTCACTTGTTGAACTAGTAGGGTGTCATAGTAATCAATGTCATCTCAATCTAACCATCACAATAATGATCATTAAATCGTTTAATGGGAATTTCTCAATATTTTCATATTCATACAATGCTATTCAAATCATCTTCATCTACATGTCATAATATCTTAATTTTCAACATCCATCCATCCATCCATCCATCCATCCATCCATCCATCCATCCATCCATCCATCCATCCATCCATCCATCCATCCATCCATCCATACATACATACATACATACATACATACATACATACATACATACATACATACATACATACATACATACATACATACATACATACATACATACATACATACATACATACATACATACATACATACATACATACATACATACATACATACATACATACATACATACATACATACATACATACATACATACATACATACATACATACATACATACATACATACATACATACATACATACATACATACATACATACATACATACATACATACATACATACATACATACATACATACATACATACATACATACATACATACATACATACATACATACATACATACATACATACATACATACATACATACATACATACATACATACATACATACATACATACATACATACATACATACATACATACATACATACATACATACATACATACATGCATGCATGCATACTGAAATCATAAGGTTCTACAATGCAATTTCTATCAAAATACTCATTGATATATTTAATAAATATCAAGATACTATTTTTATTCTCATAATCATTTCACAAAATACTCCCAAACAACAAACTAACACACATAACAAGTGGAAAGTGGTTACCTCTAGCCAAAGCTAAGATTGGTAGTGTGGATCGTCCTTAACAGAAAGATGTCATCGAAAACTATGTCCTAGGGTTACACTTTGTCTGTACAACTCTATCCGCCTGAAAATGGGGACAACAATGTACTTTTGGGTGTAACTCGAATACATGAGTATAAATGGACATGCTGAGAGGACTCACAATCCCCTACAAGGGATTAGTCATTCACAAGACCGATAGAGCTTGGATAGCTTCTAATTAACTCGGGAGTCTATGCGCACAACAAGTGATCATGAAGAGTCATGATCTGTTATAGAGCTAATATAAGAAGATTCCTAGTTCTGTAAATTAGCTACATTTAGTCAATTAAGAGAGATTATACTCTATCTTTGCTCTCAACTAAATGTGAATAACAATGTGAGGGATGATGTCTGCACGGTATCCAAACATGAAAGGTAGATCACTTGATGAACTCAATTAGTTCTGGAGTCGCAGAGCATTGCTGGTGTCTTATGAGGTCATTAAATAAATTGGACCCGTTAAAGGGGTTTTTAATTAGTCCAAGTTTATTTATGTTAGTGACTAATTGGGCCTAATGGGTCATACACAATGGTTATTCTTGATTGTTTAAAATTACCAAACTTGAGCCAGTAATTGCTATTAGGCTTTATCAAGAGTAAAGGTGTAATTGGGTTGGAGTGGGACTCCAAGCCCAATAAGGAGAAAATGGCGTCATATATGGTGTCCCCAGTGGGAAATCAGTTTCTCCACAAAAGAGCCCAAATATCTTAGAGGACCCAACGGGGTCTTATGCCAAATTGAATTTGGAATTCAAATTTTGAATTTAAGTTTGAAATTTAAAATTTTAATTTTAATTCTAAAAGGTTGGGTTATAAAAGATAATTCTGAATTATCTAATATATATAAAGATCCAATAATGATTGGATGAAGATAGGAGAAATAATAAATGAGGATTGATTTAAAAATGATTTTGAATTTATTTTAAGAGATGAATGTGATCTATCATCTTAAATTATTATTCAATCAATCAAGATATGAATTTAATTCATTATGATTTGGATTTTCCAATTCAAGTTTGGATTGGGTCTTTCTTGTGAGCACTTAAATTAGGGTTAAACTCTTATAAAGTGCTGACTTTTTGTGTGCCTTTTTTATGGACGTTTTTGAAAAATAGGAAATAAATGTGATTCATCATCTTAAATTATATCAATCAATCAATCCAACAATCAAGATATGAATATGATTCATCATATTAAATTCAATCAATCAATCAAGATGTGAATTTAATGTGACTTGGTTGACAAGTAATGGACTTGTTACCTAAAACCCCTTTTTTAGTGTATAAGCTGAAAATTCCTCAGGCAATTAGGATTAGGAATTTTTGGCCCACCAAGACTATAAAAGGGGGAGGGTTAGACGTTCTTTTAGACATCCTTACGCTCTCTAAATTTCAGTTTTTATCAAAGATTTATAGAGGAAAAGGCACCATCCATAAAAGGGTAAGGTTCCAACCTTGTCTATATTATCCATAACCTAATTTCAAGAAACCATTACCTTCTTGAAAAGAGAAAAACTCAAGGAAACCAAACATAAACCTTGTCTTCGCCTAGCAAGCATCCAATGAGCGGGAGGTTTCAAGAGAAGGAGTTCTCATTGCAATCGGGGGATAGCCGTGTGGATCAACGTTAGAGGACATCAACAACATTGAGGTCTTCAAGTGATTTAAGATAATCCTAATCTTCAATAGTCGTGTTATTAAGTTATCATAATCCCCATTAGTTGTTTTAACAAGTAATCCTGAAGCTCATGAATATTATAAATTGTTATGAATTCTTATGAGCACCGTTAAAAATTACAGGTTAATAATTAATAATTAATTAACATAATGAATTAAGATTAATAATTCATGAGGATCATAAGGAGTTATGAGTTTCCACAATGATTAAACAAAATTTTTGTTTTCAACCTCATAAAACTTTACATAAAAATTATGTAATAGGCAAAATTAACCAACATGAGATTCCCACCAAACCATTGCTGAATACGAATCTATGTTTGACTGTAGGATTGAGGACGACAGCTCTATTACAGGGGCAGATGATGGGAAGCAAGTGTGGAGCGTGTGGCCCCTGTTATAATTTTTTTTCTCCCAACGGCTTATAATCCTTTTCATATATATATATATATATATATTTTTTTTTCAATTTCATTTGCGTGATTGCCTCTCCACTTTGTATAATTGTATCTCTTCTTCATTCATATAAATAATAATTATAATATTAATTAAAAATTATATTATAATTATAGATTATAAATGAAATAAAAAAAAGGTTAATTTTTTTTTTGGAAAAAAAATATTTTAAATCAAATATAAGGATATTATTATCAATGTGACATTTTATTTTTTATTATTTATTTTTTTTGGGTGCTAATATCTTTTGCTTAATATTTTGATTTTAAAATATTTCTAGGTGTTAAATTAATTTACTGCACTAAATGCACTTTAACACAAAGGGGCTATTTGATACCAGGGATTTGGAGAGAGGGTAATAGGGGGGGGAATTGGGTAGGATTTAAAAAAGGGCTAAGGTGCGATTTGGCCAATAAATTATTGGTTCAGGAGTGTCCAACACAATTAACTATTAAGTGGACCAAAAATACCAACAAACTTTTAAAAAGGAGCGCCCAGCACAACGCCGTTAACACCGTTAACCCCTCCGTTATCTAATCGTTATCTAAGGTGCAGATTGGCCACGAACTCTTACTTTTGGAGCACCCAGCACAAAATTCTAAATTTTACTAAATTAAATATTTTTTTCTCAATTGTCATTATTCAAAACTACTTGTATAGATATCTATAGAAAAAAATGACTCATTCTTTAATTTTGTCAAAATTATAATTTGCTAAAATAAACAAAAGTTTTAATTAAAAATATAATTATATGATTTAAATAAAACTCAAGGTGTTTTATAATTTATTATATATGTTAAACAAAAAATTATATGATTTATTTTTATAATAATAAATTTGGACCAAAACCAACTCCAAAATGTGTTCCTATAATTGACAAAAGTTAAAACTTACTCTTATAATTAGGAAAACATTTTGGTCAAGGAAAATGCCTGGTCAAGAAACACATTTTGTCAATTAGGAAAAAATTAACAAAAGTTAAAACTTACTCTTAAAATTTTATATACACTAGTGCTTCTATATGAAGTATCAATTGGTTGAAATATAATGGTGTGCATCTAACTAAGCAAGGTCATACGGTACGTTCCTGCACGTTATTAGCATGTGTATTTGTTTTGACCAATTTATATGGGCTCATGCAGTGGCGGACCCAGGATTTTAGGTTTGTGGGTGCATAATTAGCAGTGGCTGCCCCCGAAATTTTTTTTAAGGAAAGTTTTAAACGCATTAAAAAAAAATAGAATATAAACAATAAAAGAAAAAGAAAATTCAATTTAACATAAAAAAATAATAATCAAGAGTCAACTAAATTAACATTCAAATGATGAAAAGACCGTATTTGTAATCAATAAATTTTGGATAAGTAAACTAAATAAAAGATGTCTTTTTATATTCTTTTGCGTCTCCCCTCAACAAAAAGTTGTATTGCTCAACTGGAAGACTTCATCCCTTTAAGGAGCAGCTCAACCATCCGTCGTTGGTTCGATTCCTGTTGGGGCTGTCTTACGCATTTCACTGTTTTATAAAAAATTTATGAAAGAGACGCACCCCTCAAGGATTCGAACCGGGGTTGCCAATAATCTATGTAAGCACTTAACCACTAGGCCATTGGTAAGTTGTTGTAGAACTCCTTCACTATACTTATATATTATCAAAAGTTTTCTGTGTGCACTTGCCCACACTAACACCAGTGTGGGTCCGCCAGTGGGCTCATGCATGTCTGCAGGTATATATATGAGTGCGTCTGCATGTTTACGAATTTAAAAAATTAATTTATTATGAAGAAAATACATTTTACCACTCAATAGCTCTCTTTAAGTTCTTAACAGAATCTCCAAGAACACTCAAGAGAACAATCTCAAACTCAAGAATTGGCGGTGACTCACAATAGAAATTGGAAAAAATGTCAAAGAAGACAAGACAAAGAAAACCAAAACAATTTGGAGGAACTATTCAAGGAAGACACTTTGGACTTGATTCACAAGTAGTAGTGTGTTTAATTGAATAGCAAGGTGCTGTCCTTTTTTTCCCTCTTTTTTTTCCTTCTTGTTTTTTTGTTTTTTTTTAACACCTGATTCTTCAACAAAAGGAATTTGTGATTTTAGAATCAAACTTTGAAATTGACTAATTCAGAACTAAATTAGGTATAATTCCCCACAAATTGAGCTATTACTTAACACACTAACAACATACTACTCAAGAAACATGAATTGAAATGATTAAAATTCAAGAACAATGATGAACAAGGGATGAACACCAAGAACCAAGTGCAGAAATATGTGAACTGAACAAGAAATTGAAAGAACAAATTACCCAAGATAACCCAATTCCAATCCTAGAACCTGGCTCTGATACCAGATGATATGATTCTCGGAGGAAAGGGACGATTGGATCGACAAGGAATGGAATTCGCACCGAAAATCAACCTGCAACGCGTCCGGGTAAGAACCCAGTGTATCTCACGCTACAGACGTCCGATTCGACTGATTCCAAAACGAGGAGAAAGATGGCTTTTCCGAAACGCAACATTGGCTCAAGAAACACCGAAAACGGACACAGGAATATTGAGATACGAAACAAAGAAATATAGAACGAAAACTGGATTATAGGTAGGCGCCACAATTCCAAAGAATTGATAAGCCGAAGAACGCCACAAGGATTGTTGCCCTTGATAAGTTCAAAGATTCTCAAAAGAACCCTAGAGAAGCTAGTCTCTCACCAAAAAGGTTAACTCTTAATTCTGCCGTCCCTCAAAGAGGCTATGGTGTTCCCTTATATAGTGGATAACATCCATATTGAGTTTAAGCTAATTATGCTTACACACAAAGCCCAATAAGCGAGCCCAATAAGCCTTATTACAAAAATGTTATAAAAGTAAGAAGAATAAAACTAAAAGTAAGAAGAATAAAACAAAGCCCAATATGCATGAAGCCTTCATGCATATCCCTTGAGGCTTATTCCTCCAAGTTTGTTGCCTTGGTCATGCCGCCTCCTATGTCCTCATCATTTTCCTTGACCAAAATGTTTTCCTAATTATAAGAGTAAGTTTTAACTTTTATCAATTATAGGAACACATTTTAGAGTTGGTTTTGGTCCCAATTTATTATTATAAAAATAAATCATATAATTTTTTGCGTAACATATATAATAAATTATAAAACACCTTGAGTTTTATTTAAATCATATAATTATATTTTTAATTAAAATTTTTTTTTATTTTAGCAAATTATAATTTTGAAAAAATTAAAGAATGAGTAATTTTTGTCCATAGATATCTATACAAGTAGTTTTAAATAATGACAATTGAGAAAAAAATTATTTAATTTAGTAAAATTTAGAATTTTGTGCTGGGTGCTCCTAAAGTAAGAGTTCGTTGGCCAATTTGCACCTTAGATAACGGTTAAATAACTTAGGGGTTAACGGTGTTAATGGCGTTGTGCTAGACGCTCCTTTTTAAAAGTTTGTTGGTATTTTTGGTCCACTTAATAGTTAATTGTGTTGGACGCTCCTGAACCAATAGTTTATTGGTCAAATCGCACCTTAACCCTTAAAAAAAATAGAGAAGTGGGGTCCAAGATTTTTTTTTTTTTTTGTTACTCTTATATTTTATATCTCATCTTTATTAATATTTTATAACCTCACTTCTCCCAAAAAAAAAAAATTTAAAATCCAACTCACAATTTTTTCAACCCCTCTCTTCTCCACTTGCCAAACATACCCTAATCCATTTGGTATAAGGGATTTAGATGGAAGGAGAAATTCTTATAAATTGTGTTTAAAAAAAAAAAATTGGAGAAGTAGAGTTACAAAATTTTAATGAAGAAAAGATGTAAAAAAAATTAATTAATTAATTAAAATTTTTTAACCTTCTTTTCTAATCTTTTTAAATATAACTCAAACATATTTTTCTTCTTCCCACTTCCCTTTCACTTCCCCTTCTTTTATATCAAACAAACCCTAGTCGAAAAAATCACAAAACTAGTTGGGCAGTGCCCCATCACAATCACTCAGTGACTGTAGTCCGTACACCTCTAATAATAGAAGGAAAACATCCAAATCACATGGGGAATTTGTGTGGACGATATTAAAAAATAAACTTTAATAACGGAAAACAATCAAAAAAGAATTTTAAAATTACAAAACTTTAAATCAGGTATTTCTCAAAAAAAAAGAAAAAAGAGTTGTTAATTGTTTATCAAATTTCTTTATTCCCTTATCAACTATTGATAATAAACCTGATTTTAGATTTTAGATTTTAGATTGAATGAAATCGCCAATGATAATATTAAAGATTTATAAAATAAATCGATGGCATAAGCTATAGAAAAAAATTGAGTTGATTACTGTATGCACTACAATGATTGATACATACACTTTTTTTGGGATTTTCAAAATCTACGTGAGTTGTTTACGGGATTGATATAGTTGTTAACGGGGTACTGATATAGTTGTTAACGGTACTAATTTAATTGTTAAAAAATTGTTGTTAATGGTACTGATTTAGTTGTTAATGACCTACCTGTTAACAACTATATCAGTCTCATTAACAACTCACCCAAGATTCTGATAATCTCAGAAAAGGTCTAGGGCTCTTGAGACTTTTTTTAGGTTTTTTCTTGTTAAAAGGGTCTTGAAATAAATTTTCCCTAATTTTTTTTGCCATCCATATGAAAATGATATTAAATGTCAGAACGAAATCACTATCAAAAACAATTTCCCAACAGTAAGACCGTAACATGCTAATTCCCATCTAACCGAAAGAGTTCAAATCCAGCCTTTGAAAAATGTTTTAAATTGTTTATATATTAACAAGTTGTAGGGTGGTCTCTTTCTATATATATTTTTGGTATTGAGTATGCCTATTAATTGTCACCGGCGGCTGGAATTATATCTAACCATATCTTAAAGCAACCAATACATTTCTGCCGTTTTAAGCTAACCTAAAGATAATATAAAATTTTCCATACAGTCCACTGTTCTTTTTTATTTTGTATTTATTAAATAGCACCGATTATGTTCTTTATAATTTATAAATATGAACAATCAATAAACGATAAAATTAATGTGAAATTAAAATTACCTATCTCGTCCTTAATATAAAATCAAATTGGACTAATTTGGGCCACACCTCCACTGGAAGATTGAAGAACCTAAATAAATTACTTAATTATAATATATGTTATCAGATTTTATATCAATTTATAAGTTAGACAAATTAGTCTGAAGAAAAATGAAAAGATATAAATACTTTAAAGTAATTTAAATAACTTATAATAAGAATCTAGATAGTAATTTTTAATGTCTATTTTCAATCTATAAATTATATTTTCTAAAAACAGAATTCTAAATCAAGAACATATAAATTAGATCTAAATGGTTCACATTTGATCTTATCCTAAGGCATTACTTCTAGAGTAAATATCCTTTTTGGTCCCTGAAATAACACGCGCTACCCATTTTGGTCCCTGAGTAAAAAAAATGTCATTTTTAGTCCTTAAACAGTAAAAAAAAGGTCTCTTTTAGTCATTTTAGTCATTTTTTGTGGGCATTTTAATCCCTCACAAATTCCCAAAAAATCCTTTTTAGTCCCTAAAAAGGACCGAAAATGACATTTTTTTTACTCAGGGACCAAAATGGGTAGAGCGTGTTTTTCCAGGGACCCAAAAGAGTATTTACTCTTACTTCTATTAAGAAAAAGGCCTACTCTATACCATTTAAAGTAATAAAATAGCCGTTGACCCAAAAAAAAAAGGTGATAAAATAGCCCACAAACTATTGGTTGATGATGTGGTAAACAACTCATTCTATAAGAAGGTGTCAAGTGAACATAAAATCAAATCTCGAGAAATATAATTATTGTGAGAGTCAAAAACCATTTACACACTAAGCCTCAAAAATGTTTATTTGTTTGACCAAATACAAAGATTACTCTTTTGCCACATAAGATGATTCAAAATTGAGTTAAAGATGTTAAGGATCATAATATAAAAAAGTTAATAGTTGAAGGATTAAGTTATAAACGAGTCAAATATTCAAAGAGTGCAAAGTCCAAAAATTGAGTTTCACATATGGGTTTATCGTCTGTCATGTCACTTGACATAAGATTATGTCAAGTGAGTCTAAAACTACGTCGTTTTAGGAGTTAAGGAAATTAATGAAGGGTGTTTTTGTATTTTTATTTTAGTATTTATTGTATGAATTTTACTAAAAGATCTTTCATTAATTCCCCTTACCCAAAACTACGTCGTTTTGAGAGTTCATTAATTCTTCTAACCCCAAGACGACATAGTTTTGGAGTGACTTGACATAACTTTATATCAAATGACATGAGAAACGATAACCCCTTCACATATTCATATTTGAGGAATTGAGTTATAAATTAGTTAATAGTTAAAGGACTAAAACATTAATTTTTCTAATAAAATATTTATTTGAAAATGGATACTTATTAATTATTATTAACTGCCTTATTTTTTTTTTTTTTGGATTAAACCAGCCTGGAAATATATTAAAGTTGGTAAATATCAAAACGTTGTACTTAATTTCCTGATAATTGGGACAGATAGATACATCCATAACACTGATTCAGCAAATCTTTGTCATAAATAATGAAAAAGTCAAGAAATATTTTTTATGGTGAGAAAAAAAAACATAGTCAAAAATACAGGACACGGTCATGACGAGATGCTTACTCATTCCTGATCCCCACAAATTCCACCAAACACATATTCAGATTTGATTCCACGTAAGACTGACTCACCCTCATCGTTTTCTTCTACATTTTTTGCCCAACCACCCCTCAAGAACCTCATATTTAGTTTCTAACCCCTCATTTTCCGAGCCCATTTTAGCAGCATCCGTGTGTCTTTTTCTCTCTGTTTTTTCTTTCCCGGAAATACAACTGGACAACTTGATACTACTACACTACAAAATACCACCATATCAATCAAATTTAAGGACCCTTTTGGTGTAAACTTAACAAATTTTAAAATATTTTTTATGATACAAAAATTGAAATTAAGGACGTGAAAAGATGTTAATTAACTAGAACAATTGTTTTTAGTATTTTTTTTTAATGTAGAAAATTATTTTGTAATCATTTTCTTTTCCATTCTATCCAACGAACAAGTTTTTTTATTTACTTTCTATTTTTTTGGGGCCTGACAGACAAAACAAGCCTAGCAATAATAAAAAATCTAATTTGAACTTTTCTAATTATAAAATAACCGTTAATTGAATTTAATAAATTTCAAATTAGGAGATGTTTTTTTTTTTTGCTCAAAAAATTTGGAGATGATTTGTTTTGCTCAAAAAAAATTAGGAGATGATTGGAGATAACTGATGCAAACCTTTTTGTCGTCCACGTCAGCGATATGCAAGCGTTATGGGATATTTTTTCAATGATTCATTGAGATGTTAAAATTAATTGGATACAGAGTTATAAGCGCGGATTTAGCAATTAAATTAATATTAAAGAGTTATAAAAAGAAAAGTAAGATTATAATTGTCTGTTTTTTCAGATAAGGACTCCAAGGTTCCTAATTCTCAGGCAAGGACATACATTCCCATTTGAGTATAAATATCTTCATTTTCAACGTTTGAATCCACACACAACCTTTTTCCTTCATTCTCATTCTTTATTATTTCTTTCATTCTTTTTCTTCTTCTTCTTTTACAATGACCATCCTCATTGAGCACCCTGCAGATCTTGGTATGATATATTTCTTCCTTCTTCAATCTCTAGCTTTCTTCTTATCCATTGTTAGGTAAAAACAAACTAAGCTTTTAATTTGTTCTGTGTTTTTTCCAATTCAGAGTCAAACTTTGGCGAGAAGAATGTGCATGCTGAGAACAACAACAATGAGCTTGTTTTGGATGGTGGATTTCCACTGCCAAAATCTTTGTCACAGAATGGATTTTCAGCCCCAGAAACCAACGCGTTTGGTCACTCTTTCAGGTCTTATTTTGTTCTTATTTGGTCTTAGACTGTTTATTCCCCATGTAAAGCTGTTAGAAGTTTTGAATCTGACAATGGCATTTTCTATTTTTGCAGAGATTATGATGCAGAAAGTGAGAGGCAAAAAGGTGTTGAGGAGTTTTACAGACTTCAGCACACCCACCAGACATATGACTTTGTAAGCCCATAAAAAAACTATACTTTCACACTTGCATTATATAACGAGCATAGGTTCTTGGGAGAACAAGCCTAAAAAACTAGCCGTTTAGCCGTTGGAGTTGAGGAATCCAAGCTCTTATAAGACCACTCTTTCAAGGAAACCACCCGGAACTCATAAAACATTTATATGCATAAAAGTCCATAACAATATGGATACAAAATATCAGAAAATTGCACTTTTTTGGTTCATTTCTAGAACTTTGTTTCATTCACAAAGGCCCCACCTAGATTTAGTTGCAGTTAAGCATGGTTTTGAAATTTTGAATGTTTTTGCAGGTTAAAAGAATGAGGGAGGAATATGGGAAATTGGAGAAAGGAGAGATGGGAATATGGGAATGTTGTGAGTTGCTGAATGAAGTCGTGGATGAAAGTGATCCTGATTTGGATGAACCTCAAATAGAGCACTTGTTGCAATCTGCTGAGGCAATCAGAAAAGACTATCCTAATGAAGATTGGTTGCACTTAACCGCTCTTATTCATGGTATATTCTATTATATTTATACCCTTTATTCATTTTATTATATAAATTTGATGGGTCAAACTTGAAACTTTTGGGCATAAGCATCTGATTATCCACTTTTTACACACCACTAACTGGGCCCTATCTTATAAATATTAACAAGTTAGAAACTTTGAGGTGAAAAAACTAATTGCAGAATATTCTTGGCTCTTTGTTTCAGATCTTGGAAAGATTCTTCTCCTTCCTCAAATTGGTGAGCTTCCTCAATGGGCTGTGGTTGGTAAGAACTGATCCAGTTATTTGTATACCCACTTGCGTATTCTCTTTGAATGTTACTAAGAATTCAACATCTTAAATAAATGCTTTTTTGCAGGAGATACGTTTCCTCTAGGTTGTGCTTTTGATGAAGCAAATGTGCACCATAAGGTGTGTAATTCTCCTTCTGACAAAAACTCAGGTAAATGTTCTGTTTTGTGAATTTTTGAGAATCATCTCACATAAGTTTTGTTGCCTTTTGCAGTACTTCAAGAACAACCCAGATTACAACAATCCTGCCTACAACACCAAAAATGGCGTCTACACTGAAGGTTGTGGACTCGATAATGTAGCTATGTCATGGGGACATGATGATTATATGTACTTGGTGAGTTCTGTTCAAGTTCATGTCCTGAAACCAAACATTATTCATATGATTTGATTAGACTAAGGAATTAGTTAAATTAATTAACTATAATAAGTAGAACATGTTTTTCTTAAAATACCCTTATTAAGAATGGCCTCCAGCTTCAACTATTGTTACGAAAGATGAACCCAAAATCTTGTTAATGGAATATTAGCAGGAGTAGTTTGGGGGAATATGATAAATATCATATATAAGTCTTACATTGATGATCAAAACCAAGACCATCTCTTTAATTAAGTCCTATATTTAAGTACCTGAGAATTATTGATGATGAAGATCCAACCAAAGGTACATTGGAATCTGTCAGGTTGCTAAGGAAAATGGCACCACTTTGCCTCCAGCAGCGTTGTTCGTTATCAGATATCACTCTTTCTATCGTAAGAATTTTGATTATGTTCAAAGTTAACATTGTCAATATTCTCTGTTCTATTAGCAAATATAATGACATTAACACACAAAATTTTGTAGCTTTGCACAAGGAAGGAGCATATACACACTTGATGAACAAAGAAGACGTTGAGAATCTGAAGTGGGTCAAAATATTCAAGTACGCTTCTGTCATAATCTCTCAGTACAGATGCTTAGTTGTTATTAATTAGTTCTTACAAATTAAACTGACTCTGTTCATTACCCGCACAGTAAATATGATCTGTACAGTAAGAGCAAAGTGCGTGTAGATGTGGAAAAAGTGAAGCCATATTATCAATCCCTCATTGCAAAAGTGACAACTCTTTTAACCATTGTTATTATTTCACTGCTATTTTTTCTTGGTGGGTATATATTTATTTTTTTTCTGTGTATGGATGGATGGATGTGCAGTATTTCCCCGCAAAGCTTAGATGGTGAAGCTTGAAGATGTTGGAGATGAACAGTGAAGGGCATAAGCAGGGGATCGTATCGTCAAATACTTATTGATATGAGATCTGAGGGTTGTTGTCCTTTTTCTGTCCTGTCCTTAATTTTTGGGTCCTATGTGTCTTTTTCAATATATGATGTAATAAATGATGAGTTATTATTGTGGTGATATCTATCTCCAAATAAAGGCATGTGCATATATGTATATGTATATGTGTGCGCGCTTGTGTGTGTATTTAGAGCCGGGAAATCGGGCCAAGCCTATCGGGCCGGTCCATTTAAGCCCTGGTCCTGTAGGGTTCGGGCTTGAAAAAATAGGCTAGAAATTTGAAATTGGCCCTGCAGGGCCGGCTCTGTAGGGCCTCGGGCTTAATCGGCCCGGCCCTGCAGGGCCTCGGGCCGGCTCGTTAGGCCTGTTTAACTGTAACTTTTTTTTAAAAAAAAATTTTAATTACCTAGACTTCCACTTAATGAATGTGTTTATTTGTAATTAGTTAGATTTCTTTAGTTTAAACTATAACCTTTTTTTTATGTTTATTATTATTTTGTATTAAATCACATTATTAGTTATTATAAATTTTAAAGAAGGGATATTTTCATATTAAATAAACACATACTTTGGTATTACAATATTATATAAGTAATAAATTATAAATATATTTTGTGTAAAATAAATATAATTATTTTTAACTGTCAGTAAAATCATGTCTGAACCGAAGGAATCTGCAGACACACACAAAATTACGAGAGGGAAAGACATTTTGTCGTGGGCATACATAAAGCAATTCCTTTGTTTAATATATTTTTTTTTTAAAAAGGAAAAAACATATTTTTTGTGTTTATTTATTTTTTATTACGGATTAATAAATGTGCTTATTTGTTGAATGATTTATATTGTTTAGATATTAATGTTGATAACATTTATTTGATAGATTGAAACTTTAATGGTTACAATTTATTAATTATATTTCTTTGAAAAAATCGAAGGAAAAATGGTTAAAATTTGGAATAGTAATTTCCAGGCCTGTAGGGCCGGCCCTGGCCCTAGTACTATCGGGTCGGGCTTTGAAAAACAGATATTTTCCTTACTCCAGACCCTGTTGGGCCCTGGCCCTGATTCCCAGCTCTATGTGTATTACATGTTAGCTTGTGTCGGTCCTTGTAGACTTTAGATCTTGATGAAATATGTCATTTTCATATACACTTATGAAAAAAAAAAAAAAACTACTGCCACATTCTAATCGTATACACTTATGGTCATCCTATTTTTTTTTTTTTTAAGTGAGGAAAACACTTGTGGGGCAGGAGAGAAATCATGACTTGTCCTTCAAAGGGTAGCATAGCGTCACTAATGAATATTTCAAGCATGATATTTTTCAAGATATTTTAATTATTGGGTTAAAAACATTTGTCAAGGAAGTTTTCGTCCACAAATATTGGGCACCCAGAAGTAAGTTTTTGAGTAACATCTTCAGAAAGTAGCGAAATCATATCAATTTCGATCTAAATAGACCAAGGTCCAACTAACATGTTTTCACATAGGATTTCTTCTATGTATATATTTAAGATAACATTTCTTTTACATATTAATATCAGAAGCTATAAAAACCAATGTTATAGAATCCGGACCGGTTTGGACTAGAAACCAGTCCAGTCCGGTTTAGGCAAGGGCGGACGTAGGAAATAATTGAAGGGGAGCACTTTTGGTAGAGGGATTTGGGGGTTGCCCTCAATTTTTTTTTTTTTTTTTAAGAAAAGTTTTAAATGCATTAAAAAAACAAAAGATATAATCAAGAAAAAAAATATTCATGAAATCTAGTGAATACTAATAATATAATAAGAGATGCAATTATTTTACAAACCTGTCATTTAGAAAAGCAAAATGCAGTTACATAAATTACAATGAAGGGTGGACATTCAATAATTCAAGTACATATATTTTAATAACAAAAGTAATTTACGATAAAAATAATTATAATGTCATCCTTCTAGGCCTTACTTTTTAGAATTTCATCATAATTGTCTTATTATCAAAGCTATCAAATCAATCTTTTTCAATATAAGGCACTAAACAATCATTCAACCATTCATCCCTCATCCGATTACGAAGTGCAGTCTTGATGTATTAAGGGTGAGCACTTAATTTAAAGGTCGACAATCATTCAAACATGTATTTGTTAGTTCTCAAATTGGTTTTGATGATAACAAACAATTGTAAACACAAGAGAAGTTTGTCTTTGTAAGTTGAAAACTTACTGTCAAAGGCAAACTCGAGTTTTGGGTGAAAACTCGAGTGTTGGCCAGTAAAAGGCTTGAAATTTTGCTAAGATGTGAAAACTCGAGTTATGTTTTAAAACTCGAGTTTTAGCCATACAGAAAGCCTTCAAGTTTTCAGCTGAACAAAGAAAACTCGAGTTATAGTTTGAAAACTCAAGTTTTGGTCATACAGAGAGCAACCAAGATTTTCAAAGAATCCAAAACTCCAGTTTCCATGAGAAACTCGAGTTTAGCTTTTCAAAGGATTTTTAATAAGTTTTCAATATTCATGAAAACTCGAGTTAAGATATAAAACTCGAGTTTTGTATCTTGAAAGAAACTTATTCAAAATCCAACCTTGCAAAAACACTATACCTCACTTAGATAAAGTCTTTCAGTTTTCTCATTAAAAGAGAAAACTCGAGTTTTGGTTTTAAAACTCGAGTTTTGATTTTACAGTGACGTTTCCAAAGTTTTCAAAAATAAATGAAAACTCGAGTTAGGTTTTAAAAACTCGAGTTTCGAGCGATGAGAGCTCAGTAAGATTTGAACTTTTGAAAACTCGAGTTGTGTTTTGGAAACTCCGGTTTTGAGATTTTGGACTAGAACATGATTTTTCATTAAGAGCCCAAAACTCGAGTTAGTCACTTAATGACTCGAGTTTTGCACTATTCACCAACCATGTCCAAAATGCCAAATCGCGATGTTTGTCTCTGTAAAGAGAAAACTCAAGTTCAGTTTGAAAACTCGAGTTTTGCTTTTTTTGTTAAAAGTTCACTGGAACGAGAAAACTCGAGTTTGGAAGAACCAACTCGAGTTTCCATCGCGAAGTTTGAATTTCGAACTGAATGATTTTGCCAAATCTTCCTGTTTGACCTCAATACCATATATCATCATTCATTACTACTCCTAACTATGTTTAATCAGTTTGTTAGTGAGTTTCAGATGATTTAGACATGATTAAATGAAGATTTGTGCTAAAGCAAAAAGCAAGTCAGAACATTAAATGCCAAGCCCAGAAAAGTTGTATACTTCTGGTTAATCTGCCTGCACACGTTTGGAAAAGCAGAAAGGATGATTTCCACTTCCAGCATTAAGTGCTCCAACGGATTAATTTGCAGAGAAACACTCTGAACAATCATACAAATTGGATTAAGTGAAGATTAGAGAGAGAAGAAGACCAAAGCTTAATGTAATCATCTCCCAACACCTCCAACGGTTACAATTGGGATTACAACGGTCAATTAATGACCTCTACCTATAAATAGAGATGCATTCAATTCTTCACAACAACCAATTCAACAGAAAACGAAAATCATTCAAGAGTCATTTATTCCTTAAGATTTTTCGTGTAAAGTATCTTCTGATACATTCATACTTCAGTGTTTATCTTATCTACTCTTAAAGAGAGTTCATTGATTGTAAATCATTTATTGTGAGTTATCTCAAGTCAAGGGGACTTGGAGATTGGGTTCATTGATTACAACTTGTAAGGGGGTTTTTAGAATCTCCAATTCACCCCCTCTTGGTGATTCAAGCTCCATTTACAGTATTAATTTTTTTTTATAGTTTCCCAAATTCAAGGGGGCACTCCCCCAATCATCAACATGGGTCCGGGGTCAAACTGGTTTGCTATTTTTTTAAAATTGATTTTTTTTTTTTTTTATAATTATATATTAATAGCCTTGAAATATTTGTTTTTTCATTGACTTTGTCTCGGGTTAGCCTCTGTTTAACTTCAATCTGATTTACTGAGTCTTAATTCAATACCCTAACCATTTCAGTGATTAATCCGATTTTAATAACTTTGATAAAAACACTTTTAAAAAAACGAAAATAAATACACACCCTTAAGTCACCCCTCAACTGGTTAGCTCAAGCTTATTTAAAACGACCTATAAAGTCGTGCAACCCCACATCAACCATTGAAGTAGACGTAGGGTGACATACCACAGAGGGTGTGGTCCAGATGGATGCGCCCTGTCGTTATACCGTTAAATTAATACTGATTCTCCCTTATATAGTATCAAGTCGACTTGGGTTGTACTCTTCTAATCTAAAATATGTGATAAAGTACTATAAATTATAAATTATGTTTTATATTTATAACTAAGGTAATATTTTTTTATGTGAAACCAATTTAATTTTGATTTCATAATGTAATTACCATATGATGCTTGAGAAAAGGGGAAGAAGAGTAAATGGAAGAAAATTATCCTGAAAACTTTTGTTGAGGAGCAGTGTCGCCTCAGAAATTTTTTCAGGTTTAATGTCACATGAAAGTTTCAAAACAAAGCAATATTACCCCATATATACAGTTAAAAATGTAACGTTAACTATTAAAAAATTGACGTTGACTGTTACCTTTTAACAATATGGGGCAATATTGTTCTATTTTAACACTTTCAGGGTAATATTAAACCTTAATATACTTTAGGGATAACATTGCTTCTTAACAAATATTTACAAGGTAAATTTGTACCTTAACCTTCATAAGAATAAAAAAAAAAACACAACAGAAGAGTTGTAATGAGTAAGAGTAAGAGCAGCAGTAAGAGAATAACAATGATGAAACTTCCCAAGGATGGATCGGTGGCTATCAAAATTCAAATAGATATGACTTGATTCAAACCAAGTCAAATTATAAACCTGAAGGCTGAAGCACTACCTAGTTAAATCTATTTATTTACTTTATAACTACAACTAGAACTTTAAATTATAATTACTCCTTAAATAATTATTATATCACCACTTCAATTCAATTTTAAAATTTATCCTCTAAATAGAATAACCAACTAGAAAATTCAAGATATAATCAATGCATGCGTCCCCAATCATAAATATAAAGAAAGAACAAAACCATATTATAAGAGGAACAAGATATATGAAAAAGGGAACATAAATATATGGGAGAATTCTAAATAAATACCATTTGAATTTGCAAAACCCCCAGAAGTGTGTTGAATTTGTAAAAAGACTGAAAGGTACAAAGGGCCTATGAGGGATATGCAAATTCGGGTGAAATTACCCTTTTACCCTTAGTTTTTAATAAATAAATATAAAAAAAAAAAACCCTACAATCCCCACCACCGCCGGCCGGCTGCCGGTGGCCACCTCTGCCAGCAACCACCACCGCTGACGACAACCACCCCCGTCGTCCGGCGGCCACCATCGACGGCGGCCGGCCGGCGGTGGTGGCTACCGGCTGACGGGGGTGGCCGCTGGAGGTGGTGGTCGCCGGCGGTTGGAGGGTTTTTTATTTTTTTTGATTTATTTAAAACTAAGGGCAAAAGGGTAATTTCACACGAATTTGCATATCCCTCATAGGTCCTTGGTACCTCTCAGTCTTTTTTCAAATTCAACAGACTTCTGGGAGTTTTGCAAATTCAAATGGTATTTATTTAGAATTTTCCCTAAATATATTATAAGAGGTACAAGATATATATGAATGAATAACATAAAATTATAAAATAGAAACTACTAATGATTAAATCAATAATGATGCTATTATTATTATTTCATTGTTTTTTCTCTGTGGGTATATATTTATTTTTGTGTGTGTATGGATCTGCCGTATTTTCCAACAAAGCTTAGCTGGTAAAGCTGGAAGATGTTGGAGATGAACGGTGAAGGCAGGGATACGCAGGGGATCGCATAATCAAATACATAATCCCGTTATAAATATAAGATAAATTTTATTTTTTTGAAGAGATTAGAGAAGCTAATTAAATTACTTTAGAATATTTATATTTATATATTTTTTCTCCAAACTAATCAGTTTGACTAATAAACTGATATATAATCTAATGATACATGTCATATGATATGATTAAGTAACTTATTTAACTTTCTTAATCTCTAAAAAAAAAGTCAACTATATCTTCACTACAAAAAAACTTTGGATCAGGGACGGAATTCCGTCGGTAATACTCACCGACGGAAATTACCAACGGAATTCTGTCGGTAATTTCAAAATTTTGTCAGTAATGTCTTCTGCCACATTTTTTTTTGTGACGAACGTTTTCCATCGGAAATCCAGTTACCGACGAAAATTATGTCAGTAATCCAGTTTTTTTTTTTTTTTTGTAGTGCTTATATTTAGGTGGAGGGAGTACTTAATGATATGAGATCTATTATTTTTCCGTTCTTGTTGGGCCCTACGTCTTTTTCAATTTGATAAAAGATACTCGTAAATTATTATTGTGGTCATTATCTACATATACCTGTAAGTAAAGGCATGAGCATATAGCCATATACATTACATGTTAGCTTGTCGTCGGTCCTTGTAGAGTTTACATGTTGATGAAATATATTGTTTTCATTTTCTTATAATCTTCTCAAACCATTCTGGTTAAAAATAATAGTAATAATAAGATCTTCTCGAACCAAATGTTGTTCCCAATAACAAGAAGTTTAATGAAGATTCTAATTAAATTAAAAATTTGTCATGCTTATTGTTGGAGAGCAATTAAAAGAAACAAGGTTAAATTGTAAGTAAGTCTCAATTAACAGACTTAATGGCAATCAAGTCTCTCAAAATCATGAAATTCTAGTGAAATCCTAAAGGACCTGTATGCTATTAATTCCAAACATAAAAGTACAATTTTTACCCCTTTATTAGTAATGATGAGTTTAGAGCATCCAATGACAATTTACACGGCAACAATGATTAACGAAAATATTAGTTTAAAAAGTGAATACAACTTACACATGTTGTTCTTCTCATGCATCATCCCTTACTGGCTGAGTATTATCATCTACATTTTCTCCTACATACACATAACCATTCTCTCCTTTGAATTTAATAAAGTGGTATACTAATTCATTATCTACAAGGTCCACAAAGGTTGTTGCTATTAGTTCTCGGATTATGTTTTGATAATAATAAACCTTGGAAAACAATGAGGATTTGATTATTCAAGTCACTCGAGTTCTGTGTTTCAAGACACTCGAGTGATAGAAATAAGTTTCAACTAAAACTTGAATCAACGAAAGGCTCACTTCAAGTGATCTGAGTTGATCACTCGAGTGGCAGGCTATGCACTCTAGTGATGATCCTTAACTTCCAGTGATTTTGCAAGTCACTCTCTGAAAGATTGAAAAGTGATGCAAGATCACTCGAGTGACTAAGCTAGCACTTGAGTGATCCTCTATCATTTGTAGGAAAACAACAAGTCACTTGTAGGATTTTTAGAAGTTATGGAAGATCACTCGAGTAATAAGCTCAAAGCACTTAAATGGATAAGTGACCACTCGAGTACTAGTAATCACTCGCTAAGATTTTGCAAGTCACTTGCCCATTTTCTAAAAGTGTTAAGATACTCACTCGAGTGAGCATATTGTCACTTGAGTGAAGGTGAGCACTCGTGAGTTAACAAAAAGTCACTCACGATGGTTATGCAAGTGATAACCAGTCTCACTCGAGTGCTGGTAACGCCACTCGAGTGATGACCAACAACTTGCGAGTTTGATGCAAGTTACTTGCTAATGAACAAAGAGCGTTGGGCTTCTCTTCTGGAGTCTACTCAAGTGAACCTCAAAGTTACTCGAATGACAAAAGGCTACTTACAAAAGCACTCGAGTCACTGGTAGAGTTGAAGCTATTTTCAAACGACACTCGAGTCAAGTCTTTTCTCCACCTGAGTGACCTTCTCTTCTTTAATACTTCCCTAGCAGAGACAAAATTCATCAACACTCGAGTTAAATCTCAAAAGCACTCAAGTGATGGACACACACTCAAGTGATTCTAGAATCACAGTCAAATGACTATTCTTGTTTGAACTTCCAACATCTTTCAGAATTCAAATATTGTAATTAACATTTGTTAAGACGTGATTACTACTTATACTACTTGTCAATGCTACTAATCATATTTTTGTAGAAGTTTCATATGTTTAAAATCATGAATTAACTTCAAAAGCTTGAATGCAATTTACTGTGTCAAAGCATTAAATGTACAGCAGAAACAGAGCATATGAAAGCAATTGCATAGCAGATTTCATATGAAGTGTTTATTGTGGCAAAGACGAAAGCAACCAAACCTTAAAGCTTCTATTACATCAAAGGTGAAAGTGATAGAACCTTAAGCAATCTTAGAGAAGACCAAAGGGATGTCGTATGAAGATTTATTACAGTGAAGCGAAAGTGACTGAACCTCGAATTCTTCCAATGACAATTGGTCTCTAACAGATAGTTCGAACACTCATAACAGTCATTAATGGCATTCAACTATAAATAGTTGAGCATTCAATACAGAGCAACCAACGAAGCACATGATCAATCTTCTACTCATTTATTGCTCATATACTCTTGTTAAAATATCTTATGATATTAATTGTTTATCAGTGATTACATATCTACCATGTGAGAGAGATATTTACAAGCAATTTCAATTCTATAAAATCTTAAGGTAGTGGGACCTTGAATGTGGTTATTGGATTACAACTTGTAAGAGGGAGTAAGTCCTGTTGATGATTACTTCTGTATTGTGGTGCTAAGAACTCGTGGAATCTTGAAACAACAGTAAAAATCTCAGAAACGCTCTGGGACTGCACGTAGGTCAGAAAGTTAAGGTCAAATCAGTATAATCCGATGTGCACACTTTGATGATATTATTCTAACTCTTCCTCTTTGATTTAATTATTTATCATCTTTGGTTTAAATTTTTAATATCACTCCATTCACCCTCTCTTGGGTGAAACGTTGACATTAACATTTGGATATATCAAGTGTTTGTGTGAATTTCATGGAAATTTTACTATTTTCTTTTCTAACAATTGATATTAGAATTGTTTTCAACTCCTCATGTAGTGTCTTCCTATATGGATTTTATTCTAACGCTAGCCCCACATATTGCAAATCATGTTATCCTCCATTTAAAAATTGTTCCCTATATACAAGAAACATAATATATGCTTTCTAGGTGCACTCAGCTACTCGCTATATTTTTTGTCACCCTACAAAACAAAGTTGTTACTAACAACTACATGACCAACATTAACAACTTTAAAGCATAATTGCATAATAGGAGTTATAAATACATAAAGCTTCATCATTTTCATTTATCCCTATATAAGCACAGAAACAAATCACAATCTTTGCAGCAAAAATTCATACCCTCCCATACACTCAATGATACAACAACATAAATCATAAAGGTAACATATAATTAACTATCATTGGATGTTCTAAACTTATTATTGGTTGCTCTAAACTTGTCATTACTAACAAAGGGGCAAAATTGTACTTTCATATTTGAAATTAATAGCACCCAGGTCCCTTGAAATTCACTACAATTTGATAATTTTGAAGGAGCTGGTTGCCATTAAATCTGTTAATTTGGCTAATAATGATATGTTTTAAGATATTTTAATTATTGGGTTAAAAAACATTTTTGTGATGAAAGTTTTTGTCAAAGAGCATCGGATACTTGAGAATATCTCTTAGAGAAATATTGTACCGAAAATATCACAGTCGTAGCAAATCGACCTAAATAGACAGAGGTCCTGTTGAGATATTTAACGTAAGATTTTTTCTACGATGGCCTCTACATTGGAGACACGTGGAACGCTTATTAACCCTTCTATACATTGAATCCCCCTTCAAGTGTTTCGCTCAAGCTCATTTAAAGTGAGCCATTAAAGTCGAACAACCCACCCCAACAAATCCGTATGAGGCAATGAATGGTGTGGGGGTGGAGGCCGGAGATAAGAGAACCTATGGGGGATTTAATTTGAAAGCATCATTGACGACTGGAGGCATCCGTAGGGTGGCATATCACTGAGGGTGTGGTCGAGATTGAGGCACCCTGTCCTTGTACTCTCAAATTAATATTATAGTCGACTCCGGTTATATTCTCCATGTAAAACCAATTTAATTTTGATTTCATATTTAAAGAGTAAGAGATAAGAGGATTAATACCAATATGATGAAACTTCCCAAGGATGGACCATTGGGTATCACAGTTCAAATAGATATAAAGTTGATTCTACTAAGCCAAATTATAAACCTTAAGCACTACCTAAGTCTAATTTTTTAATCTATAATTATAACTAGAACTCTAAATTATAATTATTTATTGAATAATTATTTAATCACCACCTAGCATGTAATTCAATTCAGTTTTATAGTTTATCCTCTAAAAATAATAATCAACTAGAAAATTCAAGATATAATCCATGCATGCATGCCTCTCAACTCTCAATCACAAATATGAAAAAAGAACATAAATATATTATAAGAGGAACAAGATATATTAAAAGAACATAAACATGAAAAATAAACATAAATATATTATAAGAGGAACAAGATATATATGGATCAATAACATTAAATTATAAAATATAAACTAATGGTATTCATTTATATCATTATGATTATTTCACTGCTATTTCCTCTTTTTGGTATATATATATTTATTTTTTCTATGTGTATGGATCTGCAGTATTTCACAGCAAAGCTTAGATGGTGAAGCTTGAAGATGTTGGAGATGGAACAGTAAACGGCATAAGCAGGGGATCATATAGTCAAATACTTCATGATATCAGATTTGAGAGTTGCGGTCCGTTTTCTGTTCTTTCCTTTCTTTTAGGGCCTTATGTGTCGTTTTCAATTTGAGGCAATAAATTATATAAATTATTATTGTGGTCATATTTATCTCTAAATAAAGGAATTGCGTCCTTGTAGATTTTACATCTTGATGAAATGAAATATATCATTTTCATATTCTTCCAATCTTCTCAAACCATTCTAGTAAGAAAATAAAATAAAATATGCTCAAACCATGTGTTGTTCCCAATAAGAAGCTAAGTCTAATGAAGATTCAAATTGGATTAAAAATGCGTCATCCTTGTTATTGGAGAGAAATTTTTTTAAAAAAATGAAACAATCTAATTACACACACACACCCTCCTAATTTCTTTTTTGTTTTTTCAAGGAAAATACTTGTGGGTTAGGATAGAACTCGACCTGTCCCACAAAAAGGATTAGCAAAGTGTCACTAAGTTACCTGGAATTTGGCTACTCATGATATGTTTTAAGATATTTTAATTATTGGGTTAAAAATCATTTTTGTCATGGAAATTTTCGCTAAATAGCATTGTATACCTGATGCATTTTTTTGCAGCAATATTGTCTTGAAAATAGCAAAATCAACCAAAATAGACGGAGGTCCAATTGAGATCTTTCACATAGGTTTTTTTATCAAGAGAAAATTTTATTAAAGGACCACAAAATCAAATTCATTTCAGTTAAGGACTAAAACATTATAAAATTTCATGGTACGACCAAAATAAAAAATAAGATTTTCATGTGAAAAATACAATAATGCCCTTTTCTTTTCTTTTCTTTTTTTTTTTTAAAAAAGGTTTCAGAGTTCTAGCGCCTAGTTACTGGCTGCTGCTGGGCTAGAGTGGCCATCGTCGGGCTGGCCGTCAAACCTTCGGCGTTGACCGCCTAGAGCTCTGACGACAAAAAATTAATGTCTTGTTCATAGGAGGATTCCATTTATTCATGAAGAGTTATACACTTATTTATGATTCTAGTCTTCATTAACAAGTCTGCAACTCTTCATGAATAAGTGGAATTCTCAAATAAACAACACATTAATTTTCAGTGGTCAGAGCTCCAGCTAGTCAGTGCTAGAGCTTTGATGACCGATTGATGGTGGCCGCTCCGACAATGATCGTGACCAGTTGCTGGAGCTCCGACGACGATCAAACTTTTCTTTTTTTAAAAAAAAAAAGTAAGGGAAATTATTGTCTTTTTACCAACAAAACTTACTTTTATTTTGGTCCTTGATCCTGTAGTAAGATTTTAGATTATTTTGATCCTTGACTGAAATAAATTTGACCTATGGCCTTTAATGAAATTTGACATTTTTTCGCGGTTGGAGTCTACATTAGAGACACGTTGAAGGCAGACTAACCCTTCTCCATTGAATCACCCCTCAATTGTTTAGCTCAAGCTCATTTAAAGTGGGCCATTTAAGTTGAACAACCCATCCCCCAAATTCTTTTGAGGCTGTGACTGGTGTGGGATCGAAAAGATAAGAGAACTTATTGGGGATTTAATCTGAAACCATTATTGACGATTGAAGGCATACGTACGCGTAGGGTGGCATATCTATGAGGGTGTGTTCGAGATTGATGCGTCCTGTCTTTATGCTCTCATCAAATTAATACTAAATGTCCCATATATAGTAGAGTCGACCCAGGTTACGTTGTATTCTTTATGTTAAACCAATTTTATTTTGATTCCTAATTTAATTACCATATGATACGTGAGAAAAGGAGAAGATAAGTATAAGGAAGAAAATAGAGTTATAATTATAAGCAAAGAGAAGAGTTGTGTTGAGTTAGAGTAAGAGCAACACAGAGTAAGACATAAGAGAATTACTGATGATGTAACTTTCCAAGGATGGATCAGTGGCTATTACAGTTCAAATAGATAGAGCTGATTCAAGTAATAAGTCAAAATATAAAACCTTAAGCACTACCTAAGTCTAATTATTTAATTAATAATTATAACTAAACTCTAAATTATAATTACTCCTTAAATAATTATTAAATCACCACCTAATATGTAATTCAATTCAATTTTATAGTTTATTCTCTAAATATAATAATCAACTAGAAAATACAAGATATAATCCATGCATGCGTCCCAAAATCATAAATATGAAAAATAGAATATAGATATGTTATAAGAGGAACAAGATATATTAAAATAACATAAATATGAAAAAAGAACATAAATATATTATAAGAGGAAGAAGATATATGAATGAATAACATCAAAAATTATAAAATAAAAACTAAGCAACAATGTTCAATCACAATGATTGTTGAGGAATTCAAGCCACGTGTTGTCCACTCTCAAGAAAGGAGGGCGACTAACTACTCATGTGACTGGAAGACAACATTATTAATGACAAGAAAGCA
Organism: Acacia pycnantha; assembly: GCA_025563575.1. Lineage (NCBI taxonomy): Eukaryota > Viridiplantae > Streptophyta > Magnoliopsida > Fabales > Fabaceae > Acacia > Acacia pycnantha. The sequence continues at coordinate 912,494 of JAMWYP010000001.1, forward strand.
ACAGAAAGATCCAAGAAGATGAAGATGGCGTGATTATCAATGGATGCTTGTACTCTATGTTATGGTGTGTGGTTGATTCCTGGCTTCATTTATAGCTTGTGGACGCGTCTTTGAGTTGTATAAGGAGGAGGAGGTGTGGTCCAAGGTGAAAATGAAGATGAAGAGATATTGCCTTTTTAATTCTTACTCTTCAATCTTGATAAATTTTTATCTCCCTATTTATCCTTTCTTGCTTCTTTAATTTTCCTTTAATCTTGAATATCTTTGTGTCATCTTTGCTGTGAGTAACTTGACCTTGGAAAGATGATCATTTGAATTTGAATCTTAATGAGATGGCATGATCCATGGGGAGATGAGAGAATGATGTGTGTTCTTAGTGCTAGCTCTTGATGATTTGGACTTAAGTTTTGCATATGATGAGCATGGTGAAGATGATGAGAGACGATGGCGGCCTGTTTGATCTTTATTCAATGAGGAGAGGGCGAAATTTTGTGCTAATGACTACTATAGATTCAGGCATATATAACACTTGATAAATAATGGTTATAGAGATTAACGTCATGTATATTAAGGTAGAGGTTGCACAAAAATATTCAACAGTTAAACATAATAGTTAATTATGTGCACTGTGTAATACCCTATTGATATATCGACAATTATCAAAGCAATAGCGCATAGCTTAATTGGAAAAATAGAAAATAACATAAATATACTGATACAATGATCTTGATTATATTACATAAAATGAATGTCCACATGATTATACATTTTACTTACAAATTCTAAACATAATTACAGTATTCCACATCTGATAACCCACAACCATTTTGGAATAGGTCCAGCATCTCCATTTGTTGACATTCGCCGCCTTGCCCTAGGAGCTGGATATAGTGAGTGAGTTTTTTGTTGGCGCTAATACTTTTGTGACCGGATATTCTAAAACGCCGGTATTAAAAGTTAACTTTTTAGAATGGTATGTATTAACATCCGGTCTTAAAAGTAATAAAATTGTTATTTAACTTTTTCTTATATTTTGGACTAGCTACTATTTACGTCTGATCTTAAAATTCTATTCTAAAAAGTATTCGAGATTTCAATTTTTTTTTTTAAAAAAATTAGATCAGTTGTTTTGGAAACATGTCTAAATAATATATTTTAGACCTATGATTAAATGATCCAGTCCAAAAAGTTCTTTATATTTATAAACCTGCCACTGATCATATTTTTTAGATCGGATCCTCTATACTCCGGTCTAAAAGCCCTTTTTTGTGGTAGTGTGTTGACATTAGTAAGGGAAGGAGGACGGCCTATTTGGGTTAGCGGTGGTTTATTTTCTATCTGATTTTTTTAGAAGCCCGGTAGGAAAAAAGTCAGGTTGTAAATATGATTTGTGTTTAGATTGATCGTGGTAGAAGTGGCGGGGCTTATGTCAAAAAATTGAGAGTTTTTTGGAAAAAGCTACCTCATGAAGCTTTTTCTTTAACTGACTTTTAGGAGCTTTTTTTAAAAAAGCTCAGTAAACTTAAAACTCAACCCAAACACTCTACCTCATGCTTTTTTTCTATTGCTATTTTTTTCTGACTTTAAACTACTTAAAATTCTCTTCAAACAGGCCCAATAAAAAAGGAATAGAGCTTTACTACTTCAGAAGTGATAAAGAACAAAAACTTGCTTTGGGATGAAAGGCCTTGAAAATTCAAAGGGCAAAAGCTAAAGGAAGACCTCAAACATCGGTGAAGATCACCAGAGAGAGGGTGGAGATATGTGAATCTTTAAAAAAAATAAAAAATAAAAAATAATAAAAATCTCTAGATTAGGATTGAGTGTTTGCTAGCTAGCTAACATGTGATTCTTAAATTGCCTTATTTTTCTTTCGAAAAATCCTACAAAACTACTACTTGAATTTCAAATTAAAAATATTATATATCAACTTCCAAAATTCCAAATCAACACTCAATCACCAAACTAAAATATTAAAATGTTGGTGTTTTTAAAATTTTACCCCTTAAAAAAAAAACAGTTCCAACAACCCTCGTCCAAGACACCATCAACCAGCTGCTCCAACGAAGGTGGCCACCCCAAATGGCAGTAGGGCATGTAGCTCCAACACCAATCACAGAAATTTTTGGGGCAATGGTGGTGAATGGGATTTGATACCGCACCTTGGATCCTAAAATGTTTACCATATAAGTATTTGAGAAAATGTATTCAAAATAAATTAAGGATATAAATATAGTTTCAAGTGATAATGTTTGAAAACAGATAGAAAATAACAAAGTTAAATAGAAATAGATAAATTAGCTTCAACTGAAAAGATCTTAATTAATTACCCAGATATTGTAGGAGGTGTTTGTTAGTCTAGCTAATTATTTTAGATTTTCTGAGAATCTTAACAACTTATAAAGAATTATGAAAGATAATTTGAGAATTCATAGAGTTAAAATCTCAAGATTTATCAGAATAAAAGAAATTTAAAAAAACAAACAAACAAAGGAATAAATATAAAGGAAAAAATAATAAATAAAAGGGAGTAATTGAAGCAAATGGGCCCGAGCCCAGCTGCACCATTAACCCCCAAAACCTAATTATGTATGTATATGTGCGCGCGTGAAAATGGAGAACAATATACCCTCATCTTCGGTTGCCACATGAAGAGAGAGAAAGAGAGGGTTGTGTCTTATGTGGTGTTCAACAAGGCATCTTAGGTTGCGAACAAGTCCTACATGGTAGCCAAAGTGGCATCATACATGGCAACCACGTCATAAAAATGACCAAGACATTGTTTATGTTATCCAAGAAGAATCTAAGCAAGCCCAAGATTCTCTTCATGACACACCAAGGGCCTAATCACAAAAAGCTCCATAAAGAGTGGGATGTTTAAGACGCTGAAGAAAATATTTGGGCTTCAATTTACTTCATTGAAGGCACTTAATATTAGTATATATGTTAAGGGTTTTGAAGGCACTTAATATTAGTATATATGTTAAGGGTGACCAACAGGGGTTGGCTCAAGTGGTAAGCGGCTTGTGTCACTTAAGTAAGGTCTCGGGTTCGAGCCTTGTGAATGCAAAAAAGCCCCGTTGGGAGACTCTCCCACCATAGCTAGGTGCGCGACGTGGGTCGGATTCGGACTAGTTGAGGCGAAGCCCCAGTGAATCGGGTGGGCAACCAAAAAAATATATATGTTAAGGGTGTAAATGAGGCCTTAACCATATATATTTAAGTCCACAAGCATGTTTTTACAACCCACACAAGGTTGAGTATGTGGCAAAATATGAAAGTCCACGAAATTGGTATGACATAAGCAACAAGCCCAACAAGACAATGTACAAGGCCCCATGTAAAGGCTTTTTTTTTTTTTTTTTGATAAAAAAGATGGCTTAGCAGCCAATTACATTAAGAGGAAAAAGTAACAATAGGGGAAATAATTCCCATACACTCTTGATCAACCCAAGCCCTCAGAAAAGGAGGGCAATCACTCAAAATATCAGACGTGGACATCCCCAATTTTGCAAGAGCATCCGCGACCCTGTTACAATCTCGGGGAATAGCCCGAATCTGAATACACCAATCACGACTAAGAAGATCTCTAATATTGTCCATCAACAAAGTGGAATAATGGTAGTCCCTATTAACTAAATTAACAACCAAATCCTGAGCATCAGATTCTAAAACCACTCTCCTATAACCCATATCCCAAGCAAGTTTAAGACCCTCAAAAACCGCCCACTGCTCAGCGGTATAAGCATCACAGACACCAATGTCCTTCGAAAACCCAACAAGCCACCGTCCAAACTGATCCCGTAATACTCCACCGCAGCCGGCCTTGAGAGAGTTGATATTGATAGCCCCATCAACATTAATCTTGATCCACCCTGCGTCTGGTTTAGTCCAGGAAGCATTACCGGTTGAATCTGGTGCTCCTCCATTATTAATAGAGCCACTAACCTGCAACATAGAAAAAGACTTCCAACTATGCAATATAACCGAGGCTGGGTGAGTTGATTTAACAAAGTTAGGATCAAAAATAAAGGAGTTCCTCCATTTCCACAGATACCAGATGGCTACACCAAATATAGTGCTCCAATAAGTTCCCATATGACTACTAATTTTACTTTGAAGATTTAAAGCAAACCAATTATTAAGACTAGCAGAGAAGAAAGGAGTGATAAACCTGGAATCAATTAAGGACATCCACACTCTCTTAGCATAAAGGCAATCCCTTAAGATATGAAGAGTAGATTCCCTTTGGAGAGAGCAATATCCGCACATCGGAGAATCATTGGACCATCTACTTCTCTTATCGTTCGTCGGTAATTTATTAGACACCGCCATCCACATAAAGACCCGTATTCGCTCAACTCCCGGCCATTTCCAGATATTTTTAAAAATATTCTGCCTCAGATGCGGAGGGTTTTCCTCAATTAAAAAATAGGCACTCTTAATTGAGAAGACCCCATTAACCGACCTTCCCCAGACCATTCTGTCCATCCTAGCATCAGGCCTAGGGGCAACACTGCAAGCAGCCTCTGAATAATCACCGGCTCAACACACTCCGATAGTCTACTAAAATCCCAAGCATCACCAGAGACCCAGTCCGCAATTAGAAGACAACATTTCTTCACTAGACAGAGGCTGAGTACAAAACTCCTCAATGCTCTGACATCAATTAACCATTGATCCTTGAAAAAGCTTACCATCGAACCATCTTTTATCTGCCACTTGGTTCCAGAGTCCACAATACTTTTCTGCGAACAAATGAATTTCCAAAGGGAAGAATCTCCAGGGCACGTCGCAAGCAATGAATCTTCATCCCTCAGCATGTATTTCCCCTGAAGAACTTTCACCCACAAACCATTTGATCCAGTAACAAGTTGCCAAGCCAACTTAGCTCCACAAGCTCTATTTAAGGACGTAAGTCTCCTAAACCCTAGACCCCCATAATCTTTAGGTCTAGTAATACACTCCCAGCCAACAGGATGCATGCACTGTTGATCCTCATTATGACCCCATATGAAGTTCCGTTGGAGTCTTTCAACTTCGTGGCAAACACTAGTGGGAATCCTAGTAACTTGCATTGGGTAGATAGGGATGGCACTTAAAACAGATTTGGCCAATGTAATACGCCCAGCCATAGATAAACAGTTGGCTTTCCACGCCGAGAGCTTAGACCTCACACGATCAATAATGTAACTAAAAGTATCCTTCCTCTTCCGGTTACGGGATAAAGGAAACCAAGATACCTACCAATATCACTAGAAATCCGCATCTGAGATATATTCCATATTTGCTCCTTAGCGTGCCGAGGAACTCTAGGGGAGAAGAAAATTGAGGACTTAGCCCGACTTACTTTACTACCTGAAGCTTTAGAAAACGTCTCAAGGCAATTTAGCATGCATTGCGCTTGAGAAACGGAAGCTTCCCCAAACAGCAGGATATCATCAGCAAACATCAGGTGCGATATCAACGGTCCCGCTCTGGAAGTGGAGATAGGTTTCCAATTCCCTTTGGCTACCTCATCACAAATCAGGTGTGAAAGTTTGTCCATACAAAGAAAAAAAAAAGCAAAGGAGATATAGGGTCCCCTTGGCGAAGACCTCTCTTAGGTAAAAAATCCTCCGCTTGGGAGCCATTCCACAACACATTATACGAAACGGAAGACACACAATTCATGATAAGATTAACCATCCCGTCCTCAAATCCCGCTTCAACAAGAACAAGCTTTAGAAAATCCCACCTAACCCGATCATACGCCTTTTCAAGATCAATTTTCATGGCAAGCAAACCTCTTTTACTCCTATTCTTACCCATAGTATGCATAAGCTCTTGGCCAATAATAATATTATCCTGAATATGTCTCCCTTTGATAAAATCGGCTTGATAGGGAGAAATTAAATCTTTCATTACACCTTTTAGTCTTTGAGTAATAATTTTTGTGATACACTTATAGTGCACTGAACAAAGAGAAATAGGCCGGAAATGAATCACCTGTTCGGGATTATCCTTCTTAGGAATCAATAAGATGAGAGTCTTATTAGCCTTTCCAAGCGAAGAGAAGTCTCCCTGAAACACCTTCCAAACAAAATCACAAACAGAGGGACCCAAAGTACTCCAATTGCTTTTATAAAAGATTGGTGGAAAGCCATCAAACCCAGGAGCCTTAAAATTGCCCATAAGAAACACCACCTTCTTAATTTCATCATCATCAGGGATTTGGCCTAAATTCTCCCCAACCCCAGAAAGCCGGAGAGAATTAGGAAAGGTCAAATCAGTGTTCAGAACACAAGGATTGGTATCATTATCGCAGTACAAGAGTTTAAAATACTGGGCCACCATATTCTTAAGCTCATCTTCGTTATTGATCCAAGTTCCCCTGTCATTTTTGAGAGAAGTAATAGCATTCCTCCTACGTCTCATCTTAGTCTTAAGATGGTAGAAGCGGGTATTCCGATCCCCATTGGAAATCCACTCTTCCCTAGATTTCTGAAACCACTTAATCTCTTCCAACTTAAGAAGCCTATCCATTTCTTCTTGTAACTCTTTTGCAAGATTACAAAGAAAGGCAGAAAAATGATAAGCCCTAGCTTTTTGAATCCCCTCAAGCCTTCGCATAATAGAAATCTTCTTCTTTTCAAAGAGACCAAAAGCATTCCTGTTCCAGTTACAGACAGAATCTTGGAACTTAGACAGTGAAACATTTAGATCATCATCCATCACCTACTGATCAGCAAGAAATTGAGAAAATTGATCATGATTGAGCCACATGGCCTCGAAACGAAAGGGTCGACTCCGAGAATTGTTTTCAATTAAATTTCCAAAACATAGAGAAATAGGATTATGGTCGGAGAACTTAGTCCTGGGCAAAACCTGAATGAAGCAATCAAAGGCGGCAGCTAAGAAATGCGCATTCGCCAATGCTCTGTCTAATCTTTCATACAACCGGGAGTAGTTGGAGGTACGAGGGCCACGCCAAGTAAACTTAGGACCACTAAATCCCAAATCGTTGAGCTGGTACCCTTGGACTCTATCTTGAAATTTCCTTAATCGCCCAAGATTAATGTCAGCGCCTCCAACTCTTTCGTCAGACATAAGAATGTCATTGAAATCAACCATAACCACCCACGGAATGGAGATATGGTCAGCCAACCTTTGAAGGTCCTGCCAAAGACTAAATTTAAGGCTCTCATACGGCACAACATAGACCACCGTAAGCAGGAAAGACTCAATTCCCCTGAGCTTGCAAGACATGTGGATGAATTGACGATCAGTCTTGAGAACATTAATAGAGATAAGATTCGACTTCCACACAGCAACTAATCCCCCAGATCTTCCCACTCTGGGAACAAAAGACAGACCATCATACCCCAGCCTCTCCAAACAGCGAAAATGGGAATCTTCTTCAGATTTAGTTTTTCGGCAAGAATCAGAAGACAGGACTTGGGACCAATACAGACAGACCGAACATGATGCAAAATATTTCTACTACAAGCACCCCTGCAATTCCAAAACATTACTTTAGCCATTCATTTAATAAGAATTAAATATATAAAACAGCACACCTTCTTTAAATTCCTTTCTTTTTTTTTATATAAAAAACAAGAACAGGAAAAACAAGCACAGCAAATTAAAAATCCCAAAAACTGCCAGCTAACAAGCCCTATCAGGGCCCATTATAAATTGTGTCTCAGGGACCATGTTCTCATTAAAGGAAGCTTCGTCCTCCTCATTGAAGTCGGCCTCATCAGGATCCAAGGAGCTTGATCCAGCCCAAAATTTGCCAGCCAAAGGAACCCCCATGCGCTGATCCCCTGGGTTTAACGGATTGGAAGAGACCTGGCCCACTTGGAATTGCTGCCCTCTCTCTTGCTCACCAGCTAACACGTCATTTTGTTTCCCTCCAACTAATTCCTTCTCCCTTCCTTCGTTTTCAACCCCATTCGATGTGCACGTGAGATCCTGACTTTTTGCCTCTGACCGGTCCATATCCCTAGGCCTTTTCACTTGCTTTAACCCCTGACTATTCCCAGCTTTCCCTCTCAAACCTCCACCAACAATTTGATTTTTCCCATTTTTCAATTTCTTCTCACTCCTTCTCTCCTTAAACTGCTGACCTGCATTAAAATAATGTACGACTCCCTCCTCGGCCTCACCCAAAGAACCTGCAGAAGTGACCAGCTCCATCTTGTCTCCACCAACCCCCTTCTCTTCCCCAAGGAGAACGTTGAACCTCGACCCACTCTCCTTTGGCCGGCGATGTCCCGCCGGAACCTCCCTACTCCCCTTCCTTTGACGTCGCTGCTTCTGAACAACACACCAGACGTCTTGCATATTCCCCAACCTGCCATCTGAATCTTGGTTATTACCAACCTCTTCAACAGCTTCGGTAACTCTCCTATTTTCCCCAATAGCACCTAGCTTCGGTATGGGCTTCATACTCACAGCTTTGCATTGCTCACTCTTATGCCCGTACACACCACAACTTGTACAAAGCCAGTGCAATCTTTTATACTCTAGATGATATTCCTCACCATCTAAATAAAATCCAGACATCAAATGCTTTCGCAGATCAACAAGAACGCATATCCTCGCATAATGTCCCCTCAACTGTCCGGACGTGTTCATGTCAACCTTAACAGTTTCACCTATCCGATCACCAATCCATTGCAAGGCTTCTTTATCAAAATACTCAAGGGAGACATTTGGTATCCTCACCCAAACAACCACATTGTCAATGGTAGCACGACGAGGATGAAACTGAGGTGTCCATGGACGAACCGTAAGATAGTGATCATACAATAACCAGGGACCCCCAGATAACACATGAAAGTAATCTTCCTTATTGGTAAACTTGACTACAAAGTATCCATTACCAATATTGATTAAGCTAAGAACTCCTCTTTTGGCCCAAAGAGTCTGCAGGATTGAGAGAAGAGCTTTGTAGCCAATACTTCTGCCAAGCAGCTTCACAATGAGGGCTTTATTCTAAGCTTTATAAAGTCTCTTCTTCATCTTTTCAGAAAAGGAGAACGTTGGAAAATTCCTGTTAGGATCCTCCATTATCATACACAATGGCTCACTATCATCTTTATTTGAATCATTCATGATCTTATCAGATAATGTATCATCAGATAAATCATCCTCCATATCATTGCCATTAGCATCATCTTCTTTACCGTTGATACCCTTCAGCTTCTCGGCAAAAGTCTGTCCCTTAGGCCACTTCCCTCTACTAGTTTCTCCTATCCTAGGCCACTCCCCATTATTAAGGATACTGACTCAATTCTTGATTTTCTTCGAGCTACGCTGAACAAGATCATCTTCTTCGGTTGAAACAGGAGCATGAACAGTGTTATCTTCAGAGAGCATTTTTGCTTCATTTTATTTTCACATTCCATGATCGTTCAAGAAGCACCTAGTAGATATCATTTTCATGTATTAGGATTAAATTTTATTTTTAGCAATTTTACTATTTTTAATTGCTTGAATAAGGACTTTTGGTCAAAGATTGTTCTAGAAGATTTTTTATTAGTTCCCTATTTCTAGGTAGTTTGTGTGATCTAGATTATTCTATCTTGACTAGCAAGTTAGAATATTCTAGAAGGTTATTTGATTCTTCTATTTTTATTGTATCTTTTACATCTATTTTTTTTAATGTTTTTTTTTTTTTTTGTAGTTGGTGTTTTAGGCTCAAATAGCTTATAATGAGCTCTTGGGCTTAGGTTATTACTCAAGGTTTTCATTTTAGGGTTTTTCAAGAGTCTTGATTTATAAATACTTCATTATGTACTCTATTCAGAGGAGGAAGATTTGAATGAATAAGAACTTTGTTTTTGAAGAGTTTTATTTCTCTTGACTACTATACATGTGAGCATTGCTTGCATCCTTATATTCTTGTAAGAATAGATTGGCTATGTATCAAGGGAGTATCATCCTTATGGTGTCTTTATGGTTAGGATTATAAGAGACAAATTCTCTTTAGAATACCTTGGAAATTTATTTCTCACCTTCGAAAGGATCTCGACAGTGGAGGTGAGGCGTTGCGGCCAGCTAGTTCAATGGGCCTCTTCTTTTCAAATTTCTTTCCCCAACCTTTTTCTTCTGTTTTTTTTTTTTTTTTACATTTACATTAAAAAAACCTTGTGGAGATGAGTTGGAAGTAATTTTAGCCATATGATATATACTTATTTTCACATAGGATATGAGTCTTATATGCCAAAGATAATAATATAAAAATTGAAAAGTTAAGGGACTGAATCATATGTGAGTTAAAATTTGAGGGACTACAAAATTAATTTTCCCTATTTTGTTATATTTTAAATAATGCCAAACATCCAAGTGTGTATTTCAAGTGTCGGCTCATATAGATACTTTTGTTCATTATGCATGCTTCAACTTTGCTTTATGTACCATTGTAGTTTGCAGTTGCAATTTCATAAAATACTATATATAATATATTTCTATGGTCCATCATGTAATACTTAATTAACTAATTTAAGTAAATTAAGGTTCTTAATTAAGTTAGTTAATATGATATACGAGTATATATTTTTTCAAAACACCCTAATCATCTTCTTCAATTTTCTCCCCCCTCTCCTATTTGATTATGAAAGTGGAGCTGAATCACCAAGAAGGGGGTGAATTGGGGATTCTAAAATTCTTTTTGAAGTGCTCTGTTTTTCGGGTAATAAAACAGGGATAAACAGAGGATAGAGAAGAGAAGCAAGACACAAATGATTTATACTGGTTCGGTCCAATCTCTTGACCTACGTCCAGTCCCCAGACTCTCTGGGATTTCTCACTATCACAATTGATTACACACTCTGCAACTCAAGAGTAATTCTCTCACTAGAACTTACTCCCCCTTACAAGTTGTAATCAATAACCCAATCTCCAAGTCCCCAGACTTGAGATTCTTTACAATGAATGATTTACAATAAATGAACTCTCTCTAAGAGTGGATAAGAATAAACACTGAAGTACAATGTATCAAAAGATACTTCTCACAAGAAAACTCAGAGTAGTTGAAACTTGAATGATTTTTGTTTTCTCACAGATTGGTTGTTGAGAAGAATTGAATGCATCTCTATTTATACCAAGAGATCATTAAATGACCGTTGTAATCCTTAATGTAACCGTTGGCAACATTGAAGGTTGATTAATTGAAGGTTTAGTCTTCTTCTCTCTCTACTCTTTGGTTAATCCAGCTCCACAGAAGTTCAGGCTTGACTTCTTGACTTTTAATCCGTTGGAAGAGCAGCTACTGGATGTGGAAAGGAAACATTAATCCCTTTGAAACGTGTGGAGAATGATTGTCCAAAAGGATGCAAGTTTTCTGGACTTTGCATTTATTGTTCTAACATCACTTTATACTTTATGCTAATCCTTCATTTAATCCTTTCTAAATCACTTGAAACTCACTAACAAACCAATTAAACATAGTTAGGAATAGCAATGAGTGATGGTATGAAGTATTAGAATCAAACACAAAGGTTTCACAAATTCGTCCAGTTTGAAATTCAAAACCAGCGACATAAACTCGAGTTTTCTTCTTACAGTGAAGAAAGTCGTTTTTGAGTTTAAAATCATACTTTGAGCGCTGAGGCAAAACTCGAGTTGATTAATGACAAACTCAAGTTTTGGACTATTTAGTGAAATACATGTTTAAGTCCAAAACCTCAAAACTGGAGTTTCAAATAGTAAAATGGAGTTTTCAAAACATTGAAATAAAGCAAAGCTTTCTGCTTGGCGCAAACTCGAGTTTTCAATACAAAACTCGAGTTTTCTCTTAAGTTTGAAAACCTTTGAAAATTCAGGCCAAGTGAAAACTGGAGTTTTCAAATACAAACTGGAGTTTTCTCAAAGTGAGTAAAACATGAAAACTTTCTGTCTTGTGGAAAATCGAGTTTCAAAACACAAACTCGAATTTCCTCATAAGAGAAAACTTTGATAAACTTTCTGTCAATTGAAAATTGGGGTTTTGAAATAGAAACTGGAGTTTTCATAAACTCAGAAATAAGCATAGCTCTTTGTATCTTGCAAACTCGAGTTTCCAAATAACTTTGAAAACTCATAGAACTTTGTGTGTTGGCTAAACTCGAGTTTCCAAATGGAAACTGGAGTTTTACTCAGTTCAAAAACTTTGGTAGTTCTCTGTATGATCAAAACTCAAGTTTGCCAAATGCAAACTGGAGTTTTGTTAACTTGTGAAAATTGAGCTACGTACTCTCTGTCAAGCCAAAACTCGAGTTTGCAAAATCAAAACTCGAGTTTTGTCTTGGACAGTAAGTTTTCAACTTACCAAAGACAAAACTTCATCTTGAGTTTACAATTGTCAGTTATCATCAAAACCCATAGAGAACTAACAGATTATTGGTTAAAGAATATCAATAGGGTTGCCTAAAAGTGCTTGGTCTAGAGATGGATTGGCTAAACAACAAAGTGGACAAACTGAGTTCTAATACCTTGTTCTAAGAGACCTCTAGGGATTCCAGATTGATCAGTTGCTCAAATAGATCTAGAAAAAGTGTTGGACATTGGGTGTTCCAAAGGTTTATAAAATCAATAGGGTTAGTTGGAAAAAATTGATAAAAATGTAAAATAAGTCTTATATTTAGGACCAACATCAGCTCTTCAATTCAATTATGTCATACATTAAGAAGCAAGAGAACAAATAAATAAATAAATAAATAAATATATATATATATATATATATCAACAACATGAGGTCAAGGAAATCATATCGTCATATACATGCTAATCAAACAAGAATAAAGAATGACTAGAATTTCTACACATTTCATATGACGAGAGCTTTTCCCTGCACAATGAGCAAAAGTGAGAGCGAGAGTGAGGGAACCTTGGCCGTCGATAACTCCGTTGAGGAGGTTGATGCCCTGATACGAAGTCGAAAGAAAGTCCGAACGAGAGAGGCTGTTGTTTCTAATGATCGTGTTGTTATCCCAATGATGGAGGATTGGTTGTTCGATGATGAGGAGGTTCAAGAAGAGAACACCAATCCCCCAAAAAAATCATATAAGTAAGCTTGTGTGGACGATGATGCAAGGGCCAATAAGACCGATGAAGATGAGGAATGGTGGAGAGGGGATGGTTGGAAGACCAGGATTACATTGCATAAGGCCTGAATATCATCGTTTAGCAAAAGTTTAAGCTGAAGCTAGCAAGAAAATAGGCCACGTCCCTCTTTGTTCCCTTGTTGGGAAAAATGGTCCATGAGGATCATCATGGGAGAAAACTTCAACAACTTTGGGGATGTAGAGGTGAGGTGGAAACAATAGAGATTGACTCTGGTTATTTTTTGGTCTGATTGAGTAGCGAGGAACATTACGAGTTTGCTCTAACAGGTGGTCCATGGGTGTATATGGATCATTATTTGGAAATTCAACCTTGGAAATTAGGCTTCGATCCTGATGCAAATGAAGTCACTAAGATCGCAACATGGGTAAGAATTCTGAAGTTCACTGTTGATTTTTATGACAAAGGCATTTTGTATGTTCTTGGCAAGTTGCTCAAAGTTGATAATAAGACGCTCCAACAAACAAAAGGCCTCTTTGCAAGGATTTGTGTCGAGCTTGATCTTAGCTTTCCTTTTTTACTTTCTCTGTTGATTGATGGTGTTGAAAAGAAGGTGGTGTACGAAGGTCTGCATCTTATTTGTTTCTCTTGTGGAAAATATGATCTTATTCAGAGCATTGCCCAATGCAGAAGCATGTGCAACCCCATCATCGACCGTAACACCAGTAATTATTGCAAGAAGTTCAAATGATGTTGCACGACCTCCACCATTGAAAACGCAGGAATTGGTACGGGAGTTTGGGGAATGGATGGTTGCACCATGGCGGTGCCAAACTCAATGTGGAATTCCATTGTCAGGGGCGTCATTCCCTCTGGATGAGAGGCATGACATTTGATCATAATGGGAAAATGGTTGGAGTGGAAGGGTCGAGATTTATGGCATTGAATGAAATTGAAATTGAAGATTCTAAAATAGGAAATGAGTAAATACCCTTTTTGGTCCCTGGAATAAACACGGATGCCCTTTTTGGTCCTTGAAAAAAAATAAGTCACTTTTAGTCCCTAAAATGGAAAAATAAGGTCTCTTTTAGTCATTTTGATCATTTTTTTTGAATATTTTAATCCCTCAGAAATTCCCAAAAAGGTCATTTTTAGTCCCTAAAAAGGACCAAAATGACATTTTCTTTACTCAGGGACCAAAAAGGGTGAAATGTGTTTTTCCAGGGACCAAAAAGGGTATTTACTCATAGGAAATCAACCGAGTTTTTTACGTGATTCTGTATGAGATTTTAACATCCCAACTAATCAACCTGCGTGTGTTCCTAAATCATGTGATGTCTCCATAAACAAGAAAAAGCATGTTTAAGAACGTGATAGGCAGCAGGAATTAGATATATGCCAAGAGCCAAATGTTGAAAGCCAATGAACTTTTATCTGAATGTAAAACAATGGATGGTGAGTCAAAGCAATCATATTGTGGGCCCCCATTTGAATAGTGCTCCTCAAGTTGCTGCCAATAAATTAAAGAACCCAAATATGTGGCTTCCAAGTACGTTGACTACTTCTGCTGATGTTTTAAGGACTGAAATGGGTCGAGAATTTCATAGTTCGCAGGCTCGTCCCCTTCTTATTGCATCAGGAGTGAGGAACCCATTAGACCTAGAAGCAGGTGGTATACTACCCATTCGAACCCGCTGGTAGATGAGGATGATGTTGATATGCATATTGTTGACCGAGCTTCTTCTGGAGTGGATCTCCATTAGTTGCATTTGTGGGTTGATTCTTCCTTTATATCTCATGTTTATTATGATTATAATATCATAGAATACAAGAAGTGCTGGGGGCGCTTCATTCATTCCGTCGCCTACTTTGTGACCTTAGTGGAAGAAAGCAAGTTAACTTCTTTGCTCTTTTAGAACCAAGATAGTCGGGGCATACGGGACACTTCATTGCTCGTAAACTTGAATGGCCGACATATGGTTGAGGCTCGTGGTTATAGTGGTGGGATATAGGTGTTCTGGGATACATGTATTTGGTTTTAAGTCCTATCTTCAGGTGAACAATTCATACATGGAGTGGTTGATAGTGGTACAAGGGATGAATGGTTCCTCACAATGGTTTAAGGTCACCTAAACGCTGCTCATCGTCGGAGTTTGTGGCATGACCTTATCGATATTCGTGATTCTATTAATGGTAGTTGGCTGGTCGCTGGAGATTTCAATGTCATTTGTTCTTGAATGCTTGAGAGAGCTCAATATTCTTGAAAATATACAGCAACTGGTTTAGCACTGTGTTTCTAGCCCTCAAATGTAGCTTCCTTGGAATGGTTCTGCAGAATGAATTTTGTCTATCCCAGGGGTTAGACAAGGAGATCCTATTTCTCCATATCTCTTTGTTCTCACTATTGAAAGATTGGGGTAACTTATCTAAGGTGCAGTTAACGATGGTGACTGGCAACCATTCAAGTTGAGCAAGGAAGGTATCGCAATATCCCACATTTTCTTTGTTGATACCTTATTTTGTTTGCAAAAGCATATTTGGAGCAAGCAGTGTGATAAAGGCCATTTTGGATGATTTTTGTGAAGGCTTTGGACAGAAAGTGAATGCAACTAAATCAAGGATTTTTTTCTCAAGGAACGTGAATCATAATAGGAACAGATAAATTAGTGAGTTTTAGAATTTTGTTCCCACCTCGGATCATGGCAAGTATCTTAATTGGTATGCCAATCTTACATGAAGGGTGTCAAAATCCACTTATAAATTTATTCTGGTTAAAATGGACATGTGTTTGGCCAACTGGAAGGTTAATGGTCTTTCTATGGCAGCTAGAAACACTTTAGTGTCTTCAGTAATTTCAGCTTTACCATCATACGCCATGTAGACGATACCATTGCCTAGCTCTACCTTGAAGGGATTCATAAACGTTGTAGATGTTAGTTATGCTTGGTTTTGATGATGACAAATATGCTTATCAATATCAAGAGCAAGACGTTTGCATACTACATTTATCTTCTACTTTGACTAATTCTTATATTTAATGTAGATGTGAAGTTCAATAATGTAAAATGATCAAAAAGGGATATTGAAGAAGGTAGAATTTGCAAAGAAAGATGAGTCCAAAGAAGAAAAGAAGAGTTGAATTATGGAGAATGATTAAGAGAAGAAAAGAAAGAAAGAAGAACTTGCTCAATGGAATAAGAAAATCATTATACAAGTTCTTAGATTGACTCTAGAAGTCTCCACGATGATATGGAAGTTGGAAAGTTCTTAGATTGACTCTAGAAGTCTCCACGATGATATGGAAGTTGGAATGGCTCAAATCGGAGTTAAAACAAGCAAAATCAAGCTCCAGAAAGTCAAAACTCGAGCCACAGAAGCCAAAACTCGAGCCAGAGACTTTAAGCTCGAGTTTGACTCAAAACTCGAGCCATCCACTATTGACTCGAGCCAACAGTGCTTTTCAGCACCTCTATTCTACTCTGTTTCACGTTCAGCTTGGGCGACCTCTGGTAATTCAATGATATCTCCCAAACCAGAGGTCCGATTGAGGTGAAACCAATTTTGTATGAAACTAGACTCCCAATGCGTCATTTTGATATACAATTGAAGTACAAAGGAGGTCAGATGAAAGAGCTATGAATTTTGGAAGATGACAGTAAAATCAACGTCATACAGCAGACCAACCTTCGGTAATTTGGGTGTATCTCACAAACGACAAATCCAATTGAGCTGAAATCGGTTGCATATGAAAGTAGACATCGAGAAAGTTCCAGGGATATATAATTTGCTAACGTCAGAGTTCAGACCAGAGACTTATGGCCCTCGAAAGTGGACAGTTCAGGATGCTGGAAAAACGCTGGAAGTATGATAACGGTCAGAATACAATTAATTTGGAGTTGATTCTTTTTGCGTTGGAAAGAATAATTGAAGAGCTATATGGGGATAATATGGGGATAAGTGATTTTCCAAATTTGGAGTTATGACAAAAAGCAAACCAAGTTTTGATGAACTCTACTCAAGCCAATATGACCGTTAGATTCAAAAGATTTCATAGACTCAAGCCACACTATGGAGTCCCGAGTTTAGATGTAAACTCAAGCCAAGGATTATAAGCCTCAAGGTGAAATCTATTTGAGATGTCTTTGAATCAATTCTTCAAATGACCTTCCAAACTCTAGCCAACTCTGTGTGACTGGAGTTTAGACCAAAACTGGAGCCAGAGAATTTCGACTCTAGCCTAGAATTCATCTATCAAAGAAAGCTGACTCAAGCCTACACAATTTGACTCTAGTTTCATCCAAGACTTGAACTAGAAAATTTCAACTCTAGCCTAGGACAAACCTATCAAAAGAAATTGACTCAAGCCTAGACAATGTGACTCTAGTTTCACCCAAGACTTGAGCCAGAATATTTTGACTCTAGCCAAGAACACAACTATCAAAGAAGTTGACTCAAGCCTACATGAATTTACCTTGAGTTTCAAGCTACACTTGAGCCTGAACTTATTGACTCAAGCCTAGAGAACCTTCATCAAAGAAAGGTGACCTGAATCTATACAATCTGGCTCAAGTTTCGATCAAGACTCAAGCCTAAAATCTGTGACTCGAGCCAAGCTTACTTCATCAATGGAAAACGAGTCCAGTCAAATATCCTGACTCTAGCCAAAACGATAGTCTGAAAAACCAGTTTTTCAAATGATGTTAAATCTCTTGCTATGGCTTATATACTCTTTATCTTCACTCATTATTGTCTCCAATTGCGTTTAACAAGTTTGTTAATGAGTTTCAGAAGAGTATTATATGGATCAACACTAAATTGCAATAAAGCAACAATTTTGTCAGAAGCTCCAACGGTCATATCAGTAGCAACAACGTCTCCGAGAATTCAAACATGACTGTTATCAATTGATTTCTACTTGTTATACTTCTCAATGCTATTAATCGTATCTGTTAGCAAGTTTTAGATGATCAAACGAAGGATTAACATCAGATTATGAAAATGTGGTTGATTACATCAGAAGCTCCAACGGTAATATTCTCCAACGACTATATTTATTCCAACGGTTATATGCTAAATGGGAAGAATTGCTCAAACGGTCGAATACTCTTCATCAACTATAAAAGCAGAAGCATTCAAGATAGAGGAAGTTGGACACACGAGCTTACATCTTCAAAATGCCAATACTCTGATATACACATACACCTCACTGTTTCTCAATGTTCATCATACAGTTCATCATAGAGAATGAAATGTTTTGTATTGTGCTTCAATGTTTATTCATTCACTTCTGAGAGAGAGAAGATTCATTGTAAACACCTTATTATTTTATCTAAGAGTTGCTCAAGATTGGGTGATCTTGAGTGGGAATCGATTGTATCCTTACTGTGTGTAAGGGGGAGTATCTCAGTTGAGATTTGGCTTCACAAGTGCCTGTGTGAACTTGTGGTTTGTAAAGACTTCTCTTGTGCCCGGTTCAAACAAGAGGATAGTGGATTGAAAATCTCAAGTGGAGCTTGGGGACTGGACGTAGGTCAAGGATTTGCCGAACCAGTATAAATCTATGTTTGCATATTCTCTTCCCTTATCTCTTATATTCCCAGCATATATATTTGAACGTCTGTTAATTGTTTTATAAATCCTTACTGTCATACAAACTACTTTTAGTAAGTTGCGAAAAGATCTTAAAAGCTAATAAGTTTTTATCGGACACCCAATTCACCCCCCTCTTGGGTGATAGCCAGAACTAACAGTAGAAACTTCATTTGGGGAAGTGTACCTAGGGCACGCAAGATTCATTTAGTAGCCTGGAATAATGTGCGTTGTTGAAAGGAATATGGGGGTGGGCTTGGGACTTTGACAAACACATCATCAAAATAAGGCATTTATGACTAAACTTGGCTGGCAATTGATTCATCGTCGAGATCTTCTATGGGTCTGATTTCTTTGAGAGAAATATAGAGGGGGAGTTGATCTTCTTCTGACGGTTGAGAAGCGATGAAAGGAGTCAAGTACTTGGAAAGGAATTTGTGCCAATTGGGAGACGGTTAGGGAAGTAATATCGTGGTGAATAAATTGCGGTAGAAATACTCCTTTTTGGAAGGTGGTTTAGGTTCCACATTTTGATAAATCGGAACAATATGCACTTCAAGAAGTTCTGTTGACGGCTAAGGAAAGTTGGTAGCTGATTGTATTAAACTTTCTGGTGATTGGGATTGGCCAAAGTTCAATAGATATTTTCCTGCTCATGTTCTTGATGCATGCTATACGTCAGGTTTGTTTGAATAATAACGATGGTAATGATTTTCTAGTGTGGCGTTGGTCCTCTGATGGCTTATTTACACTCAAGTCTGCTTATGGCTATATTGTTGGTCACTTTCATACTAGTCACCAATATGTATATGGAGGCAGGTGTGGAAATTACGAGTCACTCAAAGAGTTCGAGATTTTTTTTGGTTATGTTATCATGACAGGTTTCTTACAAATATGTCAAGGTTTACACATGGTCTGCATGCTAGCGGCATATGTGAAACACACAATGATGGTCGGGAAACTATTCTACACCTTTTAAGGGATTACCCCTACTCATAGTGTATGTGGAAGAATATGATTCCAAGTGACTGGTGGGAACTGTTTTTTAAGTTCGAAGATGTCCAGAAGTGGCTGAATTGGTGTTTGAGTCAACGTACAGTTGTTCGTTGTTAAGAAAAACAGAGTAAACGAGCCCAACAATAACAATATGAAGTTAATAGAATTGTAAGGCCCAACTGTATTTCTGGCCCAATAAGGCTTTCAGTCTTTTAGGAATACCTTATGTGAATTATTTGTTCATTCTAGGGTTTCTAACCCTATTATAAAGGGTTTAGGAGCAAAAATACACATGTACTTTATCCTCGGGAGCGCCCAGCACCATATGCTTTTTTTGGGAGTAAAAATACCGGAGCAAAAGTCACACCACCGTTAAAATCTAGCCTGTTGTAAATATGGCTTTTTCTGTTGTAAATGGCCAGATTTTAAATTTTGTTATAAATATAGCACTTCCTTTTGTAAATCTAGCATTTTTCTATTGTAAATGACATTTCTATGTTCAAAATCCAGGTGTTTAAATGTTGTTGTAAATATGGCATTTTCTGTTATAAATATGGCCAGATTTTAAATTTTGTTGTAAATACAGCACTTCCTATTGTAAATATAGCCTTTTTGTTGTTGTAAATGACCTTTCTATGTTCAAAATCCAAGTGTTTAAATGTTGTTATAAATATGGTATTTTCTGTTGTAAATATGGCATTTTCTGTTGCAAATGCACCGTTAAGTTAGATTTTAACGGTGGTGTGATTTTTGCTCCTAAAATGTAACCACGTGTATATTTTTGCTCCCAAAAAAAGCATATGGTGCTGGGCACTCTCGAGGGTAAAGCACATGTGTATTTTTTCTCCTTTACCCTATTATAAATAGCAATACAAGCAATGGGCATTGTGCGCCATATTTTACACAATATAATACTCTAAACATTTTATCTTGGTATCAGAGCTCTCAGGCTTGCAGCCATGGTAGATCAGACGACTCAAGACTCCTCCAGTGCCACTCGTATAGAAAAACAATCTGAAGCTCTCTCTCTCTCTCTCTCTCTCTCTTGCATCAGCAACAACATTATCAAAATCCTCATCACATAGCAACATTTCTCAGGTATGTTCTGTCAAGCTGGATGGAACTAATTACCTCATTTGGAAAACTCATGTATTACCCATTATTAGGGGTAACAAACTTGAGGGCTTTCTCAATGGGTCAAACCCTACCCACCTCAATTTGTTCATGAGAATGGAAAAACAAGTTTAAACCCAAGCTTTGAAGACTGGGCAGCAACTGACCAGCTTGTTTTTGGCTGGCTATTGAACACAATGACATTAGAAGTGTCCTCTCAAATGACTGATGTGTCATCTGCTGCTGGACTTTGGTCAGCTGCAAAAGAAATAGCTGGTGTTCAAACAAAATGAATAATCCTTATGTTGAAATCAGACTTTCAGCGCATAAGAAAAGAGTCCATGACAATGAAAGAATGCCTGGCCAAGATGAAGGGTTTCTCTGAACAACTCAGTGTTGTTGGCTGCTCCATTTCTGTTCCAGATTTGTTTATTCAAATCCTTGTCGGTCTAGATGCTAAGTATAATCTGATAGTTGTGCAACTGAGCAAGGAAATTGATGAACTCAGTTGGATTGGCTTTTAATCTTCCCTCCTAACCTATGAGAGTAGAATGGATCAGCTAAATCAACTCTCTAAACTCTCTGTTTCAAACAACTATGCAAACTATGTGAAAACAGAACGCCCACCTTCTTAGAATGGAGTGGAAACCGTTCTTTCCGTGGAAATCGAGGAAGAGGTAGGGAGGCTATGGTAGAAATGGTGGAGGCGAACACTACAACAACAATTATGAGGCAAACAGGCTGAAATGTTAGTTATGTGACAAATATGGCCATGAAGTAGAACATTGCTTCTATAGGTATGACAAGTTTTTTGTGAAACCTAAGAAGAAGAAGAAATTCTATCCAGACGTTGCTTCATATTCAAACAAAGGTTCAAGTAGTGCCGATTTTGCTTACTGGGCCACTCTTGAATGTGTTGATGATGATGCCCGGTACCTAGACAATGGAGCAACCATTCATGTTACTAATGACATTAATCGCATTGATCATCCTAATGATCCTAAGGGTAACAAATTGAAAGTTGAAAAAGTTGGTTGCTTTACATTATCAAATGTCAATGATAAAATTGTCTAGCTGAACAATATTCTATATTCACCTGGAATTAAAAAGAATTTGTTGAGTGTTTACAAAGTGGCTGATGACAACAATGCAGATATTGTTTTTAACAAAAATGGATTTTCTGTGAAGGAATAGCAAATAGGGGAGATAATGCTGCAGGGAATTCCAACTAAAGAAGGCATGTTAAAAGTTGCAAAGGGAAGAGAAAGTAGCAGTAAATGGAGTAGCAATCTTATGTTTGCTATTGAGAAAGAAGTTGTTCAGTCAGCAAAAGAAGCTACTAGTTCAGTTAGTTCAATATTTAACAATTCTAGTATCAATAGAAATTTGTTGCATTGTAGACTTGGACATCCTAGTGATAGGGTTCTTAATCAAGTCATTAGTGATTGTAATCTCAAAGCTAGTAAGAATGAAGCTATATTTTGTGAATCTTGCAAGTATGGAAAGTCTCACTCTCTACTTTTTAAGGCCTCTCAATCACAAGCATCTAAACCTCTTGAACTAGTTCACACAGACTTATGGGGACCTGCACCTATGACTTCTTTGAATGGTTTTCACTATTACATTTTGTTCCTTGATGATTATAGCAAATTTTCATGGATCTTTCCTTTAAAAACCAAAGATGAAGCACTGAATGTGTTTGTTCAATTCAAAACTCTTGTTGAAAATTAATTTGATAGCAAAATCAAAATACTCCAAAGTGATTGGGGTGGAGACTACAGGAGCTTTTCTAGAATTTTACATGCTGGAATACACTTCACATACTTCCTCTTAAAATGGAAGAGCGAAATGAAAGCATAGACACATAGTTGAAATGGGACTAACTTTACTTGCTAAAGCAAAAGTGCCCCTTCACTATTGGTGGGAGGCATTTCATATAGCCACAACACTAATTAATCAATTGTCTACTCATGCTCTAGGTGGAATCTCACCTCATTTTAAGCTATTTCAGAAGACTCCTGACTATAGCAGACTCCAAGTATTTGGCTCTACATGTTATCCTTGTCTAAGGCCTTACAATCAACACAAGCTAGATTTCAAAACAATTAAATGTGTCTTTCTCGGTTATAGTAACTCACACAAGGGATACAGATGTCTAAGCTTTACTGGAAGAATCTATTTATCGCAACATGTTGAGTTCAATGAAATTGACTTTCCCTTTGTTGCAGGTTTTATTAATAAAAAGAAGACAGTTGAAGAAGGGACCTACTCTTATTCTCAAGGCTTTTTAAACATATCTATACTTGAAACTGTCTCACAACCACACGTGAATAATCCCCTCAGCAAGCTGAAAATGCAACATCAAATTTGTCAACTGATAGTCCCTCTAGTCACACCAGATTCTCCTCAAGTTCATCCACACACTTGGATGATGACTCTAAACAAGAAACAGAACACACAGTCAGCCTTGATTTAAGTATTTTAGGCTCATCATCTCGACTCAATACAACAAATTCAAAAGAACAGGAAATAGCCAATCAACAACTTGTAGTAAGAAATCAATACCCAATGGTAACAAGAAGCAAAACAGGCATTGTCAAACATAAATGGCCCTACATTAGTGTAGTTTCTAATGAAAATAACATATATGAAGTACCAACTACAATCAAAGAAACCTTGAAAAGCAATGAATGGACAAACACAATGCAAGAAGAGTATCACGCCTTGATCAAGAATAGAACCTAGAAACTAATTCCTTATAGTGGACAAGGGAATCTAGTTGATTGTAAATGGGTTCTCAAGAAGAAATTCAACTCAGATGGGTCTTTTCAAAAGCACAAAGCCATATTAGTAGCAAAAGGATTTCAACAAAGTCCTGGTGTTGATTTTGATGAAACATTTAGTCCTGTGTTAAAGGCTTCAACTCTGAGATTTATTCTTGCAATTGTAGTTACTCTAAACCGGAAAATTAGGAAAATGGACATAAACAATGCCTTCCTTAACGGTGAATTGCCAGAAGTAGTCCTAATGAAACAACCTGAGGGGTTTATTGATCCTAAACATCCTAATCATGTTTGTTTGTTAAACAAAGCTCTGTATGGGCTCAAACAAGCACCAAGGGCCTGGTTTGACAAGCTAAAAGCAACACTACAAGGTTGGGGTTTTGTGCACTCAAGGTGTGATCCTTCTCTTTGTAAATGGAGCATATCACCAAGAGGGGGGTTGAATTGAGGATTTTAAAAACTTTTTCGAATAATCTGTTTTATAGAACTAAAACAGAGCAGAACAGAGGAGAGTAAGAAGAAGCTGGACACAAGGAAGTTTATACTGGTTCGGTCTAAATCCTTGACCTACGTCCAGTCCCCAGACACTCTGGGATCTTCACTAACTCACAAAATCAGTTACACACTATGCACTCGAAAGTTATCCTCTCACTAGGATACACTCCCCCTTACAAGTTGTAATATGATATTCCCAATCTCCAAGTCCCCTTGACTTGAGATTCTTACAATAAATGATTTCAATATATAAAAATCTCTCTAAGTTGATAATGATAATCACTGAGGTACAAATGTATCAAAAGATACTTTACAGTAGAAAACTGAAAGAGTAGTTGGAAACTTGAATGATTTTCGTTTTCTGTAGATTGGTTGTTGAGAAGACTTGAATGCAACTCCTTATATATCAAGAGAGCATTAAACAACCGTTGGATTGATCAATGTAGCCGTTGGACACATTGCTGAGTTGATTAGGAGCACTTTGGTCTCTTCTCTCTCTACTCTTCAGTTAATCCGCATGCACAGAGATTTAGGGTTGACTTCCCTTGAATTTAATCCGTTGGAACAACAGCTTCTAGTTAGGGAAGGGAACCATTAATTCCTTACCATCGTGCAAAGAATGATTGTCCAAAAGGATGCAAGTTTTCTGGACATTGTATTTAATGTGCTGACGTCACCTTTTTGCTTTAAGCTAAATCTTCATTTAATACTCTTTAAATCATCTGAAACTCACTAACAAACTGATTAAACATAGTTAGGAATAGTAATGAGTGATGATAAGAAGTATCTAGATCAAACATAAAGATTTCACAAATTCGTGTAGTTTTATTTTCAAACTCTGCGACACAAACTCGAGTTTGTTCATCCAAACTTGAGTTTTCAATTTCGTTTAGAAGCCTAAACTCGAGTTTGCAAAACTAAACTCCAGTTTTCTTCACCCAGAGAAGAATGTCATGATTTGATCTTTGAAGCAAGTTTTGAGTAACGGCAAAACTCGAGTCATTAAGTGACAAACTCGAGTTTTGAACTTTTATGATGAAAAACAAGTTTAAGTCCAAATGCTCAAAACTGGAGTTTTCAAAAAGTTCAAATAGAATAAAGCTCTCTGGTTGGAACAAACTCGAGTTTACAAAGTAAAACTCGAGTTTCCACAAATCTTAGGAAAATGGAAAACTCTCTGTATTGTCTAAATTGGAGTTTACAAAAGTAAACTAGAGTTTTCAAATCTTTAGAAATAATGAGTTGTTCTCTGTAAGTTCTAAACTCGAGTTTTCTTTTAAAGATGAAAATCTTTGAAAACTCTTTGCCAAGGACAAACTAGAGTTTGTAAATCCAAACTCGAGTTTTCTAAAGTTAGGAAACTTTGAAAAACTCTCTATCAAGCCTAAACTCGAGTTTACTATACTAAACTTGAGTTTTCCCAAAACATGGAAAAACTTTGAAATCTCTTGGCCAAGTGCAAACTGGAGTTTGGCATATCAAACTTGAGTTTGCTTAAGTTGGAAAAACAGTAAGACTCTCAGCCAAGCACAAACTCGAGTTTATAAAACTCAACTCGAGTTTGGTTAAATTCACAAATCTTTGGAAGCTCTCTAAGAAAATACAAACTCGAGTTTACATATACAAACTTGAGTTTGTCTTTCCTTGAAAAAACTTTGATTGCTCTCTGTATGGCTCAAACTCGAGTTTACCACTAACTAACTCGAGTTTGTCTAAGTTCACAAAAACTTGAGCTACTCTCTGTCAAGTCCAAACTCAAGTTTTCAAAGCAAAACTCAAGTTTGTCTTTGACAGAAAGTTTTTCAACTTACTAAGACAAACTTCAATCTTGAGTTTACAATTGTCAGTTATTATCAAAACATATAAAGAACTAACACTCTTTTCTTCCTTAGACATGATAGGTATGTCATGTTTGTTCTCATATACATTGATGACATCATAGTCACTGGAAACTCATTGAAAATGATAAACATGTTTGTAGAGTAGTTGAATAACAAGTTTGCTCTAAAGGATCTAGGACACTTACATCATTTCCTAGGTATTAAAGCATACCGAGATGCAACTAGACTTTACTTGAAACAGGAAACCTACATATATAATATCTTGTGCAGAAGTTCTATGCAAAATAGCTCCCTTGTTCCTACACCCATGGTGATAAATACAACACTAACTAAGGATGATGGAGTACACAATATTCGTGTGTCCACCATTCTTCCACCTAAGGATGAAACCTACCCTAATAAGTGAATGATAAAGCAACACAACAGAATAACTAAACAGGGAAGGTATGTGTGAATATTGTATATTGCCACTATATGTAATGTATGCAAGTATGTTATCAGAATCATACACACTACTACAAAAAACACAAAAAAAACGACCTAAATAAGACCCAATTAACGTCCCTTTTCAGAGGGACGTCTCGAAGAGGGAAGTCGTTTTTCTCACTTTTGGCGTCCTGAATTGTATTCAGGACACCACAAATCTATTTTTCAAAAATAAAAAGCAAACCATCGTTCAGATATAAGAACAAACCAACGAAAAACCAACGAATTCACCCACAATCATACCATAGTCAATATAATTACAGATTTGGTATCTGAAGTCCAAATCCAAAATCTACACAATAATAACTACAAAGCCGAAAACTCATAGGTAGAAGATAAATAGAGGAAGAAATTTCATTGACAGAGTAGAAATATGCCTCACAATGAATCTTTTTAAAGTTGAGGAAGATACACTTCTATTAGTGCAAGAAGGTTGCAGCTCTTCATCAGATGCTTGATGTCTGCACTTGGACGAACTTTTTCTTCCTCGCTCCCGATCTCTTCTCAGAAAGTCTGTTTGAATGGTTCTACAAACAAATAAGTAAAAGGATTCAGAGACTTAAAGGATGGGGTTCTAACAAAATCATTGAAGAAAAGCAAGAAACTTTACACCTTGAAACGCAAAATCAGTTAAGAAATTTCTTGGTCTACTCTTGAATTAAATCGTAACTGGAAAAGGAAATAAATCCCAACTCAGATTCAACCAGCAAAAGAAAGAAAAAAATTGAAAGAAAGGAACGAGGTTTCAAAAAAAAAATCAATACCAGAAAAGAAAAGTAAAAGGCGAATAAGGTTATGGAAGCAGGGAATAACAGAGCAGACGAATAAAAAATGGAGGAAGAGATCTGCAACCCAGATCTAAAAAATCAATACCCAGATCTGTCGAACCCAGACATGAACCCAGACATGAACGATCTGGTATTGATTTTGCAGATCGACACCGCGGCCTCTGTTGATCTGCAACCCTGCTCCGTTTCACCGTCGGAGGAAGAGATCGACGAGGCCCCTGTGTTTTGCTGTCGGAGGAAGAGATCGACGAGTGTAACATCCCAAATTTTTGGATCAAAAGGTTGTAAATAAAACTGGGATAAGAAGGCTTCTAGCCAGTAGAGTCTAAAGATCTTAAGCTTATTATGAGGAAAAGCTTAAGATAAATATTAAAATTATTCTAGACCTTGAAAATTTGGGAAGATTATGAAATAATATTTTGAGGATATAGAAATGTTATGGTGGAATTAATTGTGGGAAATTTGGGTTAGATAAATATTAAAATTAATATTTGAAATTTAAGACATATTTTCCCATAAATTAAGGACAAATAGTTACAGAATAATTTATGGTCTAAAATAATTATTGGAAATTAAGGCATATTGTTCCTTGAATTTTTGGAAAATAATGAATTCAAGAAAATGATATTTTATGCTGAAAAAAAAAATTATATGATTCTATATTCTATTTGGTTGAACACGTTGGGCCAATAAAACCAATCTATCGTTATGATAATTTATTCTCCATTGGGCTAAACCCTCAACCCATTCTACTCAATTCGGATAGCAATAATAGACGCAGTATACACTCCCCTCAATTGATATTTCTCTTCAGCCCACAAACCCAACTTAACCATCAGCTCAACACCCCTTTCGCCTTGTTGGCCAACTGCAACGCTGAATTAGGAAAAGAAAAGGGAGAGCCGAACACGTTAAAAGAAAAGGGACATAGCGCCGAAAACACAGAAACGCCTGCTCCTCGAACAAAAAAAATTGATTTTTGCTACGGAAAAAATCCGTAGCAAATCGATTTTGCTACGGAAAAATGCCAAAATTCCGTAGCAAAATCGATTTGCTACGGATTTTTTCCGTAGCAAAAAACCCCGTAGCAATTTGCTACGGATTTAAAATTCCGTAGCAAAATTATTAAATTTTTTTTTTTAATTTTTTGAATCTTTTTAAATTTAAATTTTTTTATTTTTAAATTTTTTTAATTTTTTTTCTTGAAAATTTAATGCAAAAGTATCATAAATATAATAAAAAGAGTTTAAATAGAGAAAACAAAATATATATAATAATGTTGTAAGGAACAAATACTAAAAAGTAGTCTAAACATCAGCATTGTGATCATCATCATCATCACCCGCATGGTCATCATCACCGGGAGCCGACCAGAACCCTTTTGTGTCATTAGAGACAGGAGTTGAAGCCGCATCTGTCTCATCATCTCCGCTTGCATCGATCCATCTGTGTCGCATACTCTCCGTTCTGAAGCATCTCTGCCTCATGATGTCCTGTTCTTGACTCATCCGTGTTGCTTGCTTGCTCCACCAACGCTTTCATCTTCTTGACTCATCTGCAAATACATTATGAAGTACATTTATTATTTGTACTTCATTTGAATAAACAAGAGAATGGAAATTATCAATATGAAATGTATTACGTGTACCGGAGAAACACCTTGATCTTTGGATGAGGAGCGCTTTGATTGCTTGATCGGCGGCGAGAGGCACCATATCCAAAGACTCTCCCTTTCTTGTTAAATCCGCTGCGGCCTCAAAGAACAGACTCTCATTGTCGGACTGAGAGGATGCGGGGTCAGACCCAAGCTGCGACCCTCTCTCCTGCGACAGCTTCTGAAAGGTTTCCTACAAGCACAAAAATACATAGCTTATTAGACATGTAAAATAAAATAAATATGGTGGTGCATAAAACAAGTAATAAAGGCAATAAATGTCTAACCGCTACTTGCAGCGCCTTTTGGTTAATCCATT
Organism: Acacia pycnantha; assembly: GCA_025563575.1. NCBI lineage: Eukaryota > Viridiplantae > Streptophyta > Magnoliopsida > Fabales > Fabaceae > Acacia > Acacia pycnantha. Next base: position 941,590 of record JAMWYP010000001.1, read on the forward strand.
GTCTCTCACTCCCTTCAGACTGCCGGGAATGGGTCCGCTCAAAGGTAGCCCACTCAATTGATCCTTCAGGAACTTCCCCAGACTCTACCTGCAAACGCAGATGATAACCTTAATTAATTATTTCAAAGTATAAAATATCAAATACCTAAATAGAAAATAGAGTGTACTTACAATTTTCCGTCGATGCTCACTAATAGGAATGCAGCCACCAGCATATGACGGTCCTTCCATTTTGGCTCTGTTTTGCTTATTTTTCGTGCTCATGTTTTGAAACTGTTCATTTGTGGCCCAATTCGCAATAATTCGTCTACGGTGTCTGGGAAATCCAGTCTTTCTTGCCTCTTTTATTTCTCAAGCCGTAAAGCTTTTGACGCAAATATCGGCCTCCATTATGATTATAATTTGCTTTCGGTTACGCACGATGTTCGAGCAACGTCATATCTTTGGTCTTGAAAATCAATAACGAACCATTAGTGCTCCAAATTTTTAAAGTACTTAATTAAATAACCATAAAACAAAAACTTACCAAGAACTCATCGAACCAAGCATCTCGAGTAGTGCTAGGAATGTCATCCACTTGGCCCAAGGATGGTTGTAATTGCGGAATAATTGGGCCGAGATGAAGTCCCTTACCTCATTATGATGCTCAAATCGATGAGAGATGACATCATGCAAATATTACCATACAAACCATTTACATAGAGAAAATTGTAACATTACGGTAACTTGGCATGACTTACCCGACGCCGTCGGGACGGATCCAAAGCTTCCGTGTCGAAGGATCTCTGGAGCCCAGTTGGTGGATCGGAGGAACTACCTTCTTCCCAACGTGGCTATGAGGCGACGCATTGTGCTAAGGAAGGAATGTGAAGTATTGAAGATAAACATATGTAAATCATATGTAACTAAACTTATGTAAATCAATCGAAATTATATTGTAAACTGTGATCCCCCTTGCTTTGTGGATCGGTGGGGGTAGACGGTGATGACGACATATACGGCGACGGTGATGACGACATATACAGCGACGGTAAAGATGACAAATATGTAGACGGTGAAGATGACATATCAAAGGATGACATATCCGGGAAGCGCTGGACCTCTACCTCCATAAGGAGCGAGATGACGTCGCCCTACCCCCTCTGATAGGACGGGGTTGGGCTCGACCACTACCCCATCCACTACCTGAACGTCCTCCTAGATGCTCCATCTCTAAACACTTATAGACATAATGTCAAAAATATATAACAATAAGATATTTAGTTAATATGACAGTAACACATTAACAAAGTATGTAGTATAACAGATCATCACAAACAAAGAACTAACAGAAATCAATCGGACGATTCTTCTTCATCAACATTTGCTTGCACGTCTTCCTCTGAGGAGGTCTCATAGTCGTCGAACTCCGATTCACTATCAGAGTAAATCACTTCTGCCTCATCGTATGATTCCTCATCGTCAATTTGTATAGGAATTAATTCTAACCCCGCGAGAATCAAATAGATTGCTTGGTACTTCGTCATCGAAGATGTTTACGGGAGTACATGTTCCACATCGGCTTGGAACGGTTCAGCCATACCGTCATTTGATTCTGGCTCTTTCGACTTTGGTATAATATTTCGTGCTTTGGTTTTAATAACTCCCCTCCAGCCTTGGCGGGATGTGGGGTATGATGTATAGTAAACTTGTTCCGCCTGTTGGGTATGTGCACCGGTCTCCTCTCCCATGTATGACGACTCAACATAAGTAAGGGGATCAAAATATTGGCCGATCGACGGTCCCGCGGCATCCATAACCAACTGCTCATATTGATTAAGGTTTTCTCGATGACTACTGTCCCGTAATAACCACTCGGTGTCTGTCGGACTTCGCCATGACATTCCCAACATTCATAATCTTTCATGAATCCCTTTTGACACAAATGAATTTTGACCTTTCCGTATCCATAAATCTTAAACACCTACATTTGGCACACGGACACCGATCTCCCTACTTGAATTATTTGAATTCACCAAAGCAAATTGGATGAACACTTCCAAACCCGCCAAGAATGCTTGCGTTAGTTCTCTTCTATCAGTTAGACGATTGTACATCCAACTTCTATCATGATTGCCTTCCATACTTCCTAGTTAGTTCATAATACATATAAATTTCATATTCATACCTTTATATATCTAGTTACCAATTAATATAACATTATTGTAAGCCTCTAACAAATCAATGTCCATAACAACAACAAATCAATGTCCATATCAACATTTTAATCTATATACTTAAATCAATGTTCATAACAAATTATACAATTAAGCAATAAATATTTATAACAACTACATTTTAATCTATATACACTAATCAATATCAATTACATTTTAAACATTTAAACATACCTAGACCGTGAACAAAGGGAAGGGAAGAAGAAATGACGTTGCAAAAACCACCGGCACCGACGAGCAAGGGAAGAACGTTGGAAGAACCACCACCACTTGAAAGAAACACCCACCGGACTTCGATAGAGAGGGAGGCAAAATGACCAAGGGTAGGCCAGAAATCGTGAGGGGGGAGCCGGAAAATTGGATGGGGGACCGGAAAAAGCTAAAGGCGGTCGGAAATGGGAGGGGAGGGCGGAAATGGGAGGGACGGCCGAGAAATGGGAGGGGGAGACCGGAAATCGGAGGGGAGGGCCGGAAAAGGGAGGGGAGACCGAAGCGGGAGGGGGAGACCGGAACCGATTTTTGCGACGGACCCTTCCGGTCCGTCGCAAAAAGTGATTTGCGACGGACCGGGGTCCGTTGCAAACACAGTTTTTGCGACGGATCCCTATATCCGTCGCAAAAAATGCGACGGATACGGGATCCGTAGCAAAAGGGCGATCCGTCGCAAAAGGGCGGACCGGGGACGGACCCAGGGTCCGTCGCACTATTTTGCGACGGATCGCTGGATCCGTCGCAAATTGCGACGGATCCCGGGTTCCGTCGCAACATATTTGCGACGGATCCCTATTTCCGTCGCAAATTGCGACGGATGTAGGGATCCGTCGCAAAAATTTGCGACGGATTAAATATCCGTCGCAATTTGCTACGGATATTTATTCCGTCGCAAATTTTTGCCAAATTGCTACGGATTTGGATCCGTCGCAAATTATGAAACTTAGGAAAATTATGAAAAATCCTAACAGGCAGTAAAATGACCAAGTGAATTATGAGAGTATATTATCTCTAATTATGATAATTTAATAAATATATATGCCTCTGCTCATCTTCATCTTGAGACAGAAACGCTGAGTTCGGGTGAGGGTCCGTGAAGCGAGAGAGAGAAAAAGGAGAGATGATAGGAGAAGGAGGACGAGAGAGATAGTTGAGAGCTGCAACTCGTAGAGAGAGAGAGAGAGAGTGAAACCATGAATGGTTTTGCTCAAATCTTCCTCTGCAAAACGCACCCAGAACAGAGGCGTTGAGTGCCGGTGAAAGTCTGAGCGAAACAGGCCTGATCCTGAAGGTAAGTCGTTGAGTATCTTCCTTCTTGTTTTCATAAATCCTAGCGTGAGTTTTTAAGCCTTAAATCATAGAATCAAGTCAAGTGGATTTTTTCCCTGCTAAATGAATATTGCAACAGAAGCAGTTGGTGTCACTGAGTTAGCTTCTCTAGGATAGTTATCATTGAACCAAAGCTTTATATAAAGCTAAGTTGTTGGTTACATATATAATTGCTGCATGAGTCCATAAAGTCTAAGCTGGAGAATCAAAGCATTTATATTGGTATCTGATACATATATAAATGTGCGTTGCTGCACATTGAATAAAAGAGAAGGAAAACTTATAAGCATATATATATATATATATAGACCGACAACAAGATTTCTCTTTTCTTCATATGCTCACGGCAACATATATATATATATATATATATATATATATATATAGGGAGAGAGAGAGAGAGATAATATCCAGGAAAGGCTTGCTGCACGTATAGGCTTGGTCTCATACTTTTATATATATATATATATATAATCATATAAGTCGCTCAAATGGAAACAATGGGAGGAACCTGTTTTTAAAATATAAGAGATTTGCTGCACATGTATAGATATATGATTTTATTAAAAGAGTATAATGCAACACTGGGATATATTTTACTTATATAGGTATGTATATATAGATTTAACACCAAATATATGGATATATAACATGTTAAATCATATGCATTTGAAATCATAAGATACTATTTTATGAATATCCAAAGAGTATATATATAATTTTATTAATATCCAAAGAGCATAATTTATATAAATAATATTTATAAACTCCTATATAATAGGATCTAATCTAACTAATTCCTATATTATTTCATTTATAATATTATCTACAAATATACATACATACATATAATAAAATGTATTTTTATATTGTTAATATTATTTAAATTCCTAATTTAAGGGGTTAGGATAGGCCCTGAGAGTTTAAAATAATTATAGATAAATAATAATAATTATTATTAGTAAAAATGGAATAAACAATAAAGGAAATTATTAATTAATAATACATAGAAAAGGGAGTTAGTAATTAATAATAAATTGAAAGGAAAATTTATAGTTGCAATGGTCTCCCTAATTTTTCAGTCCCGTCATAATTTGCCCACTTCAAGCATTCCTAATATATTATTATTAAAATTTGTATATCTTTACTTTTATGAAATTATAAGTTATAAATTTTGAGTATGTAGAGTTTTAAAGAGTTATTAATGGTTAGTAATTTGGTTGTAATAGATTGATTTTTGAAGTGTGGTTGAGCTCTTGGATTAGAAGCAGTGTGATAATAGTTAGCTTCGGCGAAAGGTAACAACTTTCCACTTATTATGTATATTAGTATGTTGTTTGTGAGTATTTTGTGAAATGATTATTAATATCTTATTAGAAATTGCCTTGTGGAACCTTGTGATTTGAATTGTGAAATATACACATATATTTATTTATGAATCTTGGAAAAATTCCTGTTGAGTTATATATTATGATAATTATGGAAAGGGGTGAATTGGGAAAGATGGAGTAGTTTATTCCACCACGTGGTGAGGCCTCCATTGGTGCACGATGGTTGGCTTTATATTGTCCCACTGTTCAATGAGGGACTAGCCCACTAGTTCAATGAGGGCTTACGACACCCCACTAGTTCAATGAGGGGAAAAGACCCATGGTGCAGGACATGTGCTCGAAGATTTTGGCGAATCTCATCACATGACCAGTGAGCTTTTGAGTAACCAGTAACATGGATGTAACTTAGCCCATGGGTCTAGTCGGAGGAAATAAGGCGGTTCGATTGGATTGGTGGGAGGCATATTGGGAATTGTGTTAATGAAAACTGTGATACATAATTTTGATACATAATTTTTTATATGAAAATTTGTATCGAGTATATTGGTGAATTATATTTTTAATACTTTGATATATAAATTGTTTCACTTGGCACCTCACTAGCACATATTAGTATTCGTAATAAGTTGGATTGATGGTTACCACATTTTTCAGGTGATAGTTCCCGTGCGGGTCCATCAGGGAAGACCTCAAAAGCTTAGACTACTCTACTAAAAGTAGTGCTTGTCCTTTTGGTTAATGTTGGATGATTGTATATTGCCACGTTAGGGCTCATTTTTGCATACTCTGATTTATTTTGTATGTTTTGGCAAATGATGACGCATTACTTAGTTGTTGATCAACCCTTAAATCAGTAATTATGTTAAGTAAAATGGAGGACGTTACAACGAGGCCCCTGTGTTTTGCCATCGGAGGAGAGTGAGGCCGCAGTGGAGCTGGAGCTGGAGCTGGGGAAGAGATGTTATACCGAGAGAAAGCCTATTGAGCATGGGAAATATTTTAAAATAAGAAAAAAAGAGTTAGATTAATTGCGTCCTGAGCAGAGTTCAAGACGCTAAAAAGACTAATTTTGGCGTCCTGATTTAAATTTTAGGACGCCAAAAAAATTCCTTGCACCAAAAAATTCTTCAAAATGTGCTACAAAATTAATTTTAGGCATCCTAAATATATTTTAGGACGCCTAAAATTTCATTTTGGCGTCCTGGTTTCGATTTTTGGACGCTAAAAAATTTCTTGTCGCCAAAAAATCCCTCAAAATGCGCCAAAAAAGTAATTTTAGGCGTCCCAAATATATTATAGAACACCTAAAATTTCATTTTGGCGTCCAGGTTTAAGTTTTAAGATGCTAAAAAATTCCTCAAAATGCGCCAAAAATTTAATTTTAGGCGTCCAAAATATATTTTAGGACGCCTAAAATTTCATTTTGGCGTCCTTGTTTAAATTTAAGGACGCTAAAAACTTTCCTAGCGCCAAAAAATTCCTCAAAACGCGTCAAAAAATTACTGTTAGGCGTCCTAAATATAATTTTAGGACACCTAAAATTATTTTAGGCGTTCTAAAATTATTTTAGGCATCCTAAAATTATATTTAGGACGCCTAAGTCTCAAAATTCAGCCAAATAATTACGAGAATGTCACCACCTATACTTTTTACTTCCCTTTTTAAAATAAGGATGTCTTTTAGGGAAGTAATATCCACTTTTTGTAGTAGTGACACTCTGATACCAAATTGTAATATCCTCCATTCTACTTAACATAATCACTGATTAAGGGTTGATCAACAACTAATTAATGCTGCATCACTTGCCAAAATATACAAAATAAATCAGAGTATGCAAAATGAGTCATAACGTGACAATATACGATCATCCAACATATACCAAAAAGACAGAAGCACTATCAAGTGGAAATTGATTACCTCTTACCGAAGCTAACTATTATCACACTGTTCCTAATCCAAGTGTTCAAACACACGCCAAAAATCAATCTACCACAACCAATTACTAACTATTAATAACTCTTCTAAAACTCTACATAATCAAAATTATAACTTATAATATATAAATTTTAGTAATAATAAGTTTGGAATGCTTGAAGTGGGCACATTATGACGGGACTGAAAAATCAGTGAGACCATTGTAACTATTAATTCTCCTTTCTATTTATTATTAATTAATAATACCCTTTTTATTTTGTATGGTACTATATTAAGTGTCATGTCCTTTAAAAATGTTAAGAAGGGTTGTCCTTGTTACTTTAGAGTCTTTATAACCCTTAATAAACAAGTTATCTAGAAAAACATTTACTTTGAAGGTTATGCACAATTAACAACTTGAGTGACTATTTTAAGACTTATCAGAAATTCAGCCTTTAACTTTTCTGAGAATTTAGAAACTTTATAACCTGACCGATACAACTCCAAATGGAGTGATTCCAATTTCTACTTAAACCTTGATAAGTCTATTTTCATATATTAAAGTCACCAAGTTGATTTATGGCTGAGAAAATTCCCAACTCGAAAAACACAAGCAATTCCTAGAATTTTCCAAATTTCTTTACCAATCTTTGAAGAATCATAACTCCTTCAATACTTACCGGAATTCAACAGATTACTTATCAAATTAAACCTCTATGAGTATACTATTTATCTGAAAATTTTCACATTTTCTTGATTTTGTTTACTTGGCCCGAAATGCCACTCATTTTCATGCTCCAAAAGCATACCAGAATTTGTCTAGATTTTTAGCTCAACTTCCAAAAATTATAACTGGAGTTATAGACCTTTGTTTTAGGTGATCCAAAGCTCGTTTTAAAGATTATTATTTGTACTATTAACACACAATTTGAGGGTCAAAGGAGTTCGTTTTCCTTGGTTTTACTTTACCCAAATTTTACTGTTCCAGATGCAAAATCACGTCAGTTTATGATTTCATGCATATGACTCATACTCACACATGCATATACACCATTTAAGCTTCCTCTTTTATTCTTTAATGGTTTGTGTTGCTATCTGTACCTTTCATACGTGAGAAACATGCTGAAACAGTCTTTGCTTCAGCTCCCAAAAACATAGCAACATGCAGAACCAAAACATATCCGTAAGCTTCTAACTCCCAAACCAATCGTGCAGGAACAGCAAAGAGAAATTTACCTTGTTCAGAATCCTTTCATGCAACGTTCAGACTCCTTCTTCTAAACAATCGAGCATCTTCCCACTTTCACCGTCTCTGATCTCGGCTTCCTCGTCCCTCCGTTTCTGTTTTGACCCAGAAATGGGAGTTGACCGAAATGATAGTTGGAGAAAGGAGGAAGTGTTCTTCAACTCCTCCAACTCTCCTGTTCTCGGTCTCTCCCTCTCAGTGTTTTCTTTCACTACTTCTGTCTTGTTGCTGCATATTGGTTTATAATGAGAGGGGAGGGTGGTGTTTGGCTCAAGAAGGTATGGGAGTTTGGATTTGCTGAGAGGAGAAGCATGGATGTTGCTGTTGCGTGATCTCCTTTTCTGCATTTACGGCTGTGGTCTGGCCGAGAGATATGGTTTGCTGCTATTTATCAGCGTGTTTTACATGATCAGAGAAAGCTACGTTGCTGATATATATATTTTTATCATTCTTTCTCTTAACGTGTTTGGTCAAGTGGACATGGGCTGGAGTTTTAAATTGATAGGTATTTATATGCACAGGGAAATATAAATGGGCTATGTTATTCACATCTATTGGGCCAAAAGGAGACTGATAAATAGACTGAAGAGGAATCTATGTATTTGTATTGTAGGATCACTAAAATGAACCCACTTAATTCTCTTCATGACTCTTATTGCAATTAAGTCCTTTTGTTTATTTAATTACAAATATTGGATAAATATTAGAAATAAATCCTTAATTCCTAATGAGGAATTTTCCTTCTCGATTAATTTTTCCTAGGCCATAAAATATCAATTCTATAATTTTTAGGCCTAAATTATTCCTTTCTTGAATTTATTATTTTCCCAAAAATTCAAGGAAAAATATGCCTTAATTTCCAATAATTATTTTAGGTCATAATTTATCCCTTCCATATATTCCTTGAATTTATTCTTTTCTCGAAATAAATTAAGGAGAAATAAGCCTTAATTTCCAAATATTAATTTTAACATTTATCCAGGCTAAATTTCTTATAATTAATTCCTCCATAATATTTCTATATCCTTGAAATATTATTTCATAACCTTCCCAAATTCTCAAGGTCCAAAATAATTTTAATAATTATCTTAAGTTTTTCCTCATAATAAGCTTAAGGCTTTTGGACTCTACTGGTTAGAATCCTTCTTACCTCAGTTTTATTTCCAACCTTTTGGTCCAAAAATTTGGGATGTCACAGAGTGCCACTCAAGGATGCTACAAAATACAGAAGAATCATTGGGGCTCTACAGTATCTAACAAACACTATACCAGACATACTATTTGCTGTAAAGAAGTTAAGTCAGTTCCTAAGCTTCCCAAGTGTTCACTGGCAAGCCCTAAAACGGATCCTTAGATATCTAAAAGGAACAACAGACTTTGCTTTACACATCAAACCAAGTGACCATCTTTCCTTACCAGGCTTCTCCGATGCGGATTGGGCGGTATGTCCGAATGATCGAAGGTCTATGGGTGGCTACTGTGTCTATTTCAGTGATTCCCTCATCTCCTGGTCAACGAAGAAGTAGCGAGTTGTCTCCAGATCGAGCGCCGAGTCCGAGTATCGATCTCTCGCAAACCTCTCATTTGAACTCTCCTGGATTCAATCTTTCATAGCTGAGATAGGACTTCATCTCAGAGAACCTCTGGTAGCTTGGTGTGACAATCTCAGTGTCACAGCGCTCGTGGCTAACCTTGTCTTCCATGCTAGATCTAAATACATCGAACTCAATGTGCATTTTGTCAGAGACAAAGTACTTTCACGGGAGCTGTTAGTGAGATATGTGCCTTCTATAGATCAAATTGCAGACTTTTTCACTAAGCCTTTATCACACTCGAGGTTCAATGATTTCAAGTCCAAACTTGGTATAGTCCGTTCACTCATCCCTTGTTTGCGGGGGCCTGTTAAGACAAACAAAGTAAACGAGCCCAACAATAACAATCTGAAGTTAATAGAATTATAAGGTCCAACTATATTTTTGGCCCAATAAGGTTTTCAGTCTTTTAGGAATACCTTATATGAATTATTTGTACATTGTAGGGTTTCTAATCCTACTATAAATATCAATACAAGCAATGGCCACTGTGTGCCATATTTTACACAATATAATACTCTAAACATTTTATCTTTCGTGGATTTGAGTTCAATCTCTGGTTTGCAGTCCTGTGCGGGAATATTTTAATAAAGACAAATTTAGAAAATTGTATCAAATTAATGTAATTTTTATTTTGAGAGAATGATTTACATGTAACTTGTAAAAAGGACCCAAGTGGTAAGAGTAATAAATGCGGGTCCCCAAAAAAATAAAATAAATACCAACAAAACATGACCATTGGTAAATATAAAAGTTTATCGACATGTAAATGATATTAAGAAAAAAAAAATCTTATTTGGTTTTTGTTTGTAATTCTCCTGAATAACAAGTCTTATTGATGTTTAAACTTCATAAAGCAAATCGTATTTGGACTTTCCCAATTGTTATAATAATTATTTATGGATAAAAGAAACTCAAACATTTTTTTTACATAACTACATAGTTAGCAACCTTATCTACTTTCACAACCTTATATCCAATCTTGATTAATTTCCTATGTAATACTCTGCGTCTAATATAAGATATATTTAGGGACTTGATCTTAGTTCTAAATATAAGACATTATTTTTATATTTATCGATATCGTTTTAATTAACCTTTATTGATGTTTCATTGTTTTCCTCTACAATAATCAAGGAGGAGAGGAAATGAGGGAATTAAGGAATGTGATTAAGGTGATTTAGAAAATATATGTCATATTAACTAACTTAACTAACTTCCTTAATCTAATTAAATTAGGTAAATATATTTTATATTAAAAACAGAAGAAAGTAACAAATCTAAGTTGAACTTGTTATAAATATAAAGATATATCTGAGATAAGAGATAGAGAACAAGAACAAGAGAATAGAGAAGAGAGAAAGAGGAGAGTAATTCTTATTCAAGTGTGTCTCAAATACATAACATATGCCTTCTATATATAGGCATAACTCTCTAATCTACAATTAATGTGATTCCACAATCATAGTGATTAATGGGTGAGAATAGGAAACTATGGAGAATAGGAAATAATTGGAGATATGGACATCCACAAATATAATATTCATAACACTCCCCCTTGGATGTCCATCATGAATGTTCCTCATTAAAAACTTTAACTGGGAAAACCCAGTGGGATAAAAACCTAGCCAAAGAAAAGAGTATATCATTCATTGTTACACTGTCCAGTGCTGCCTCATTAAAAACCTTTATAGGAAAACCCAGTGGGACAAAATCTAGATAAGGGAAAAAGAGTACAGCGTGTATCAACTCCCCATCTTGATAATATCAGTTTTACTCCCCCTGATGACAACATTGCTTCCGATGTCTTTGTGTTGATGAAGAACTATATTTTGCTAATAAGCAAGATACATTAGTGCTCCAATAGCACTAAATTATGGTACTTCTGGACCAAGTAATTCTTCTTCAAATTCTTTGCTAATTACTTGAGGTCGGAATTGGTCTTTATTTGCCTGCAAATACCTTACAATCACTGGGGGACATAATAAATGTGACTTTTCTATATAAAATCGTTCTTGGACCTTCTTTGTATAATCTTCTTCAAATACAAAGATCACATTCTATAGTTACTCAATCTGTAATCCAAGACAGAATTTTGTTCTACCCAAGTCTTTCATTTCAAAATCTTTCTTCAAACAATTAATTTCCTTTTGAAGTTCTTCAGGAGTTCCATTGATGTTGATATCATCAACATAAACAACAATTATAGCAAATTCACTTCTATAAAGATGCATGGGCATATTGGGTCATTTTTGTACCCTTCTTTTCACAGATATTCCTTGAAACAGTTATACCACATGCGTCCTAACAGCTTCAAGCCATATAGACTTATTATGAGTATTGTTCTCAAGAACTTAAATTAGATGCTTCTAACATCTTTAGCCCTTCAGGGACTTGTGCTTCTGGCACCTTGAGTCCTTTAGGGACTTGTGCTTCTGGAACCTTCAGTCCTTCGGGGACATGTGCTTCTAGCAGTTTAAGTCCTTTGGGACGTGTGCTTCTGGAAGTTTAAGTCCTTTGGGGGACATGTGCTTCTAGCACCTTAAGTCCTTCGCGGACATGTGCTTCTGGAACCTTAAATCCTTCGAGGATATGTGCTTCTGGCACCTTAAATCCTTCGGGGATATGTGCTTCTGGCACCTTAAGTCCTTCAGGGACATGTGCTTCTGGCAGTTTAAGTCCTTCAGGGACATGTGCTTCTAGCACCTTAAGTCCTTTGTGGACATGTGCTTTTGGCACCTTAAATCCTTCGAGGATATGTGCTTCTGGCACCTTAAGTCCTTCAGGGACATGTGCTTCTGGCAGTTTAAGTCCTTCAGGGACATGTGCTTCTGACAGTTTAAGTCCTTTGGGGACATGTGCTTCTAGCACCTTAAGTCCTTCGGGGACAAGTGCTTCTGGCACCTTAAATCCTTCGGGGACATGTGTTTTCTGGCAGTTTAAGTCCTTTGGGGACATGTGCTTCTGGCACCTTAAGTCCTTCGTGGACATATGCTTCTGGCACCTTAAATCCTTCGGGGACATGTGCTTCTGGCAGTTTAAATCCTTCGGGGACATATGCTTCTGGCACCTTAAGTCCTTCGGGGACAAGTGCGACTGGCACCTTAAGTCCTTCGGGGACATGTGCTTCTGGCACCTTAAGTCCTTCGGGGACAAGTGCTTTTGGCACCTTAAGTCCTTCGGGGATATGTGGTTCTGTCACTTGCTAATAGATTGTGGCTCATGATCCTCATTATCATACATTACATCATATGCTATATTCTAATCAAAGATGACATCAACGTTGACTTCCTTTCAATCCCATCGGATTCCATTTATAACATAATTTATTGAGATCTCATTATTTTCACATATTTCAAGTACTTGGGTCTCTTCTGGGACTACAACATTCTCTTCTGGAGATATCTCTGCTAGAGATCATAACTCTTCAGGAGATGCTCTTCTGGAGCTACTAACTTTTCTTAATTATCCTCGACTTGATCATCTATATTCTTAGATCCTTTTCTCTTTCGAGGATTTATCTTTGGAACCGATGGACCTACCACGCTTCAGGCGTGCTTTAAATTTATTTATAATATGTTGTCCTACAGGGACATTAATTCGAATAGGAGCATTAACAGCTGGGACATATGACTTTGTCACTTTCTTTAGGTCAGTAAATGCTTCTAGCATTCGATTAGCTAAATTCTGCAAATGAATTATCTTTCGAACTTCCAGTTCACATTGTTTTGTACAAGGATCAACATGAGCCACTGATAATTCATTCCAGCTAGTCTCTTTACCCAACTGCTTATTTTCTCCCCCTCATGTTAGGAAAATAATGTCAAATGACAATTGACCAATCATGCAGTATAAGTTTCCTAAATCCATTTGTTTCATTTAGAGACAAACAAGAAAAAGGAGGTCCTTATCCAACATTTATCTCAACTTTATTTCTATATCCATCTGTGTGCATTGTGGTGGACTTCTGAAGCAGTGCACATTCAAACATTTTAAGATGGAATTTGTCTGGCTACTAACCACAAGCCAATTTTATCAGGAGAATTTTGTTGGCTTATATAAGTGCTACAATATTTAAGATCAAATATACCAACATAGAAATTTAGTTCTCATAAGCATTGATCTAGCTATTTTATGGATGTTTTAATACATGATTTCTAGATCATATAATCTGGAAATAGTACGCTTAATTTATTCAAACATTATTGCAAACATTATTGCAAACTTCAGGTTGCAAACATTCTAACAAACTTCAGGTTGCAAGCTAATAGTCTCACTTGTAACCATCTTATAGATGCATCTTTCAAATTCATATGGTTTACATGCTATTTTAATGGGCCCATATAATACTGTTTGATATATTTCCAGAAATACTAATATCCATTACTAATCATGATCAATGAGAACAAGCAACACATAATTCATAAATAATATGTTGGTTATTTATGAAGAATCTTCTGGTTCTTCAATGGATGTCAATAATTAATCTTATTATATATATATATATATATATATATATATATATCACTTGGATGATCAAACAAGTCATGCCAACAATAAATTTGTTTGGATCAATAAACTTCTGGTTTACTGTAACATATATCTCAACCAATCAAAAACTTTTCAATTTCCATAAAATTATGATTTAAATCATAATCTGACATCCATTTTGGGAGATCTATTATGTAACATCCCGTTTTCAAACCATTTTCAAAAGCAGTATAATTTTTTTTCATCAGAGTAGAGCATCGGAGCAAGAGTGTAACTGATATATATATTCAATATGCCATAAGTCTGGCTGGATACAACAGTGGTACAGAAACCGTGTGGTTCAAAAGTAGATAACAACATCAAAAGGAAGGCTTCAGACGGAACAACAAAAGAAATCTCCTGCCGGGTCTCTAGGCGTGCTGCTTCCCTCTCTCCTCGGTCCTCGGTCCTTCCGACCCTGAAGCTAAGTTAAGGGCTGGAGTCCATGCATCGAACCCCAGGTAACGGTTAACCTCATGTTTACATACACCATATATGTACGACAGACATTCATAGAATTTTGGCAACATTTACTACGGTCAGACATAGGGTATACATATCAGATATGTATGGCAACAACAATACAGTCGGATGACAGACAGTAGTACAGTCGGAGTACAGATAATAGTACAGTCAGAGTACAGACAATAGTACAATCAGAGTACAGACAATAGTACAGTCAGAGTACAGGCAATAGTACAGTCAGAGTACAGGCATGACAGACAATAGTACAGTCAGAGTACAGACAATAGTACAGTCAGAGTACAGGCATGACAGCGGAAACACATATATGCATACAATAATCATCAGAGTTAGTGTTACAGTACACGAACGTACCTTCGTTGACGATTTACGGTATTTCGGCACGACGGTTGGTCAAAACGTAATCAGGGATATCCTATCAACATAACAATGTACTTGTTAAGGATCTATCATTACGACGGACATTTTTAGTCAAAATGACCATTTTACCCCTGACCCCCTAATCGGCGGAATTTCGCCAGCACTTCGTTACTTTGACCCTAATCTTCCAAAATTTCAACATAACTACTACTCCAACATGATTTTTGAAATCTATATCATATTGATTAGTGATTCACATCATTACAGGCATTTTAGGTACAAATTACCATTTTGCCCCTTATGCCCCTAATCGCCGTAATTTCGCCAGCGCTTTGCTACTTTGACTTTAATCTTCCAAAATTTTGCCAGAACTTCAAACCCACCATGATTTTCGAAATTCATGACTAAAATACTCCTAACATATGATATCTAATCATACTTGGAAGATTAAAGACTAATCTAGCATTTCTACTCTAACTACCGAAAGAACTACGGAAACTTAAGACTAAGTACCGAAGAACTTACTCAGAGCTTCGCTGCAAAATACCCGGACTCCTCCTTCTCTCTTCCTTCTCTCTATTCGAAATCCACAAGAGGATTTGGTGTGAATTTTGCAAAGAGGGTGGAGGCCTATTTATAAGAAAAATTGTGACACTATTCACTACTTTTTCATACCGGATATAGACTGTTGGATCGCACTTCTGCAAGGTGTCTTGATGCTCTCCATGCCACTTGGCAGCCGTTCTTCCCCCCCCCCCCTTAGGTGGCATCCCTTGGCCAATCACAAGGTGCCATGTGGTCCTTTCTAGAAGGTCTCGGCCGGCAAAGTTCTCGATCGGTGTCCAAATCGCGTAATCTTGCAGGGACACAGAATTCTGGGAGCAGATCCCTGAAGATCTCTTCTTCCTCTTCTAAAATATTTGGACTAACTAAATTTTTGATCTCATTCAGGGCATTCCGTGCTCAGCCGAAGATTCTCAAAAAACGTGCTCGGTTTCTGAACGAACTTCCGGAATCATCAACTTCTGACAAAAACTTATTGATTCCAAATATGTCCAGATAATCATAAACTCATCCCCAGATGTTGAGTTATAATTTATTTTCTTCAAATTCTAAATCTGTGACTATTTGCCTCTTTCACAGATTACCATATTTCGTCTTATTATCAAAATGCTCCACCGATCTCGGAATTAACTTCTGGAACAGTCTATTTCAAGATAAAAATCCACTCTTTCATATTCTTTACTAACTTTAGAAACTTTGTTCATGGTTTTCCAGTCAGGATCCAATTCCTATTGGTGTTTATTTACCTTTTTTACTTTTTACTTTAATTACTATTTAATTAAGTGTTTTAATCTAACACTCCATCATCATTTCATTTTTTTTTCCTTTTCTCCCTTCAAGATGTCGGCACACACACATATTAATATATATATATATATTTTTTTTATTTTTTTTTAATTAATTATTATATAATTTAATAATTTTTTTATATAATTTTTTACAAAATTTTCCTATTGGCCCATATTTTTATTTAGGCTTAAAATTACTTAATATCATAGATTTTCCTTCATATTTTCCAATTAAGTAGCAAATATATTTATGCTAATTTTCTAGCCATAAACCATTAATTATAGAATTCTACACAATTTATCACAATTATTTCATCGTTCAAGCTTAAATAATTAACCAATAATTATTTAATCAATCACTTATTATTTGTTGACAATTTTCTTATTTAGAACTAATTACTTCCTCTCAAAATCAGAACTAACATAGCTATTTTATCTCCCATGTAAAATATCAATAAATATGGAGTTAGTTATTATCTCCAAATACTTTATAGTTGTTATTTTACAATTCTTCCAAGCTTATAATTTATTAAATTACCAAAATTAGAGACAATATATTCTCTCAATTTTAATAATTATTTTACTTCCTCTTAGGATTTTTCATAATTTTCCTAAGTTATTTATGTCCTACAAGGGCATTTTCGTCATTTTGGCACTCTAATTTTCAAGAGATTTTTCCCCTACAAATTTGATATCACATATTCACCTATTTCCAATAGGTATTATTTACTCAATATGATACTTATCATAAGTGAGATTTTTAGGGTATTACATATTAGACTTTGTATGAGAAGTATATAACTTGTCAAAAAAATTAGCTCACACTTGTATTCTAACAATCTCCCCCTCAAGTGTGAGTCATACAAACATACTTTCTATATTTCAAAATCACTTTCAAACCCTTTTAAAGCTCGAAAAGAAAATCTATGTTAGTTCTTCAGGAACTACCATATAATATTACATCACTGGATAATCTCATTACTCATTAATAATATACTTCAATTAACTTATATATGCAAAATATATAGTCCACTACCATATGAAAATATTCAATAATCAAAATAACTTAGAATTACACAGTAAAATTCTCCAGCAGAAAATTCTCATGGCAACAGATTTATGATATTGTGATCACAATAAATTTAAATAACAATAACAACAAAAGGGAGCATTATATTACCTTATGGGATTATTTGTTATTTATCTTGGCTTCAAAATAAATCTGCACATATTTCTCTGCAGCTCTTTGCCTCTTTGACATCTCATTGGCAGCATTAGTAGACATTTCATTTGCTATATTTGTAAACTTCTGGTTTACAACTACAATCCCTTGTAAACATTATTGCAAACTTCTGGTTTATGGCAAAATTCTAATTTGTATATTATTTGTAAACTTTTGGTTTACAATAGCATGTGTTTTCTATGATATCCATTTTTGTAGATATCTTTAAAACTCAATAAGTTTCTTTCATATTGGGTAGAATAATCAATACAAAATTTTGTTTCTTCAGGTAATAAAATATTAGCTCTTCCGGAGCCCTCATTCAAATTTATGCTACCAAATACAGTTTAAACATTGGCCTCTTACATTATAAGTTGGGCAGAATATGCTAATTAGTCTTCAAGACTATTAGCCTTTAGAATTATTACTCTTGAGTGGTATAATTCTTTGCAAGTTATTTGTCTTCAGGACAATAACTAAAAACACTTTGTATCATTCAGTATTTGATACATTAAATATTCAAGGCCTCAAAATTAATAACAAGAAATTCACAAAAATAAATCATAAAGTATTGCAACAAAATTAAAATTTTATGGCTTCAGGCCATTTATCTTCAGGATAAATAAAAGTTAAACATTATGGTTTCCAGCCATACAATTAGATAGAAGATGAAAGATATATGACTTCTGGCCATATCATATTAAAATTTTATGGCTTCAGGCCATTTATCTTCAGTATAAATAAAAGTTGAACATTATGGCTTCTAGCCATACAATAAGAAGATGAAAGCTATATGACTTCTGACCATATAATATTAAAATTTTATGGCTTCAGGCCATTTATCTTCAGGATAAATAAAAGTTGAACATTATGGCTTCCAGCCATACAATAAGAAGATGAAAGCTGTATGACTTCTGGCCATATAATATCAAAATAAGAGTAAAAGAAATATGACTTTTGGTCATATAATATCAAAATTTTATGGCTTCGGGCCAATGATGAGAATTAAGAATTATATGGCTTCTAGCCTTTTTTCTTCAAGATAGATAAAAATTAAATATATGTTTCTAGCCATCCAATAAAATAAAAGATGAAAAAGTATATGACTTCAAGTCATATAATAGGGAATCAAATGAATATGGCTTCTAGCCATATAATATTAAAATAGAAAATAATAAATCAAAATGTATATGACTTCTGGTCATATAATCTCAAAGTAGGAATAAAAAGACTATGACTTCTAGCCATGTAATAGGAAAACAAAATAATATGACTTCTGGTCATATAATTTCAGAATATAAAATCAAAAGTATATGGCTTCTGGCCATACTAAAATAACAATATCAATAATATAAAAGAACTTGTAAAGGAGATCAAAATAAGATATTAAACTAGTAATAATCTCCAATCTTAGCCATGGAACCCGATGTATAAAACAATCGGTAAAACTATCTCTTTAATTCCATATAGTGGCTTAGATTATCCCAGATTAATAAAATGAACATATAACTAAATAATGTAGATTAAATCGTTAAAGAAACGATCCTACCTTTGTTAGAGCTCTCGTGCTGATAACGTGTTATAAATATAAAGATATATGTGAGATAAGAGATAGAGAACAAGAACAAGAGAAGAGAGAAGAGAGAAAGAGGAGAGTAATTCTTATTCAAGTGTGTCTCAAATACATAACATATGCCTTCTATATATAGGCATAACTCTCTAATCTACAATTAATGTGATTCCACAATCATAGTGATTAATGGGTGAGAATAGGAAACTATGGAGAATAGGAAATAACGGGAGATATGGACATCCACAAATATAATATTCATAACAGAACTTTCATAATTCAAATATAACCATGTAATTAAATTTAATGTATTTTAGTAGTAGGATGACCGGAGATAAGTGATAATTGATAACTGATACAAACCTCAATTTCATAGTCCACGTCAGTGATGCTATCGTTATGAGACACTCCTTTCAGTCCTTAATAAAAGAAATATTTGGAGAGTTGATTTTGGTTTTAAATATGAGATGTATTTTTTATATTTATCAATCTTTTCCAAATTTACCCCTTATTAATGCTCCATCAATAATAAATAAGGAAGAATGAGAATAAGGGAATTAATGAAGATAACTAGAGTGTTTTAGAAAATACATGTTTTATTAACTAATTAAAGTAACTTCCTAAATATAATAAAACTATAAAAGAGAAAATTAATGCTCTAGTCACTAGAGATAAGTTATTTCCTGTAACCCCTAAAACTACGTCGTTTTAAATTAATGAAGGGTATGTTTGTAATTTTAGGTGAATTAATGAATGGTGCAAAATTACGGAAACACCCTTCATTAATCCAAAACGACGTAATTTGGGGGTCACTGGAGATAACTTATCTCCAGTGACTGAAAAAATCCTTTACCCATAATGAAATTAAGTAAATATATCTTATATTAAGAACTAAAGGAAGTATTTTTTTTTAATGATTAATTGAGCATGACTTTAAGAATTAAGGACCCGTTTGTTACAAAGAAAGCTTGAGTAGAGAAAGGAAAGATCTCAATCTTCCCATGGATTTTGGGTGTTTGTTAGAAAGAAAGTCTAGTCAGCAACTCACTGGAAGTACTCATCTTCCCTTATTTGAGGGAAGATGCTTTCCATCCGAAAATGGAAGGAAAGCTGTCATCTTCCCAGGAAAATGGTTTTTTGACAGATTTACCCCTGAAATTCAAATTTGGCGGGAAGTTCGAACTTGGCGGGAAAGTTCAAACTTGGCGGGAAAGTTCAAATTTGGCGGGAAAGTTCAAATCTGGCAAATTTTGTTTTTCTTCAAAAGTTCGAACATAACAATAATATATTTTAGCAAAAAAAATTTTTATTTCGAATTAATTCCTTTTGAGGATAAAATAGACATTTCCTAATTCTTTACCAACTACCACCTCTTCATTTTCTTCCTACCAAACAACTCAAGTCATCTTCCCTCATCTTTCAAATCTTCCTTTCCATTCATTTCCCTCCTCTAAAGTTCATTTCCCTCTCCAAGCTTTCTTTGTAACAAACGGGTCCTAAGAGAATTTGTGAAAAGAGGTTGGGACTTGGTTGTTGACTATATACCAAGGGAGAAAAATATGGTAGCTGACACCTTGGCAAAAAAAGGATTTTTTTTATGACGTATGTCCAGAGTTAATAAACTCCGAGATATCTCACGATAGTCATGGGATCAGATTATCTCAGTGGTTTTTCCTCATAATCTCTCAATATCTCATCATCACCGTTGATTTACTTTAATCCTGGCCATTCATTTGTTTCCCTTTAAAACAGAACCAAACCTTGAAAAATGCCGAGCTTCTTCGTCTGACTCCCATTGTCCTTCATCGATTTCCAACTTGGGAAAGGCCACCTATAATGGCATTCCACGAACCCAGCTTTCGATTAGGATTTTCCTCAAGCAACTTGTGGGCGCTTTCAAATTCTCCCGCTTTACAATACAAATTCAAAAAACCACGTTCACAGAACTCTTTGGATTAGAGTCCAAGCTTCATACCAATAGAATGGATCTGTTGTCCTACTTCAATGGCATAAGATTGGCACACCGACTTTAGAACTATGGGAAGGGTGTAGCAATCGGGTAAAGTTCCAGCTCGCAACATTGCAACATGAACATAAATAGCCTTGACTGGAAACTTTAGCCTAGTGTAGGACCTTATGATATTGTCCCAATGAAAAGGAGCAGGATTTAATTCCAAGAAATGGGTTCGGATGATACGGGCATACAATATCTCCAATTCCAATATATGATTACAATTTGACATTTGGGTTGCTACATCTATCGAGAAATCATTTCCTGAATGAAATGACGACAAAGTTGTAAGGTGTCGCTGATGGTGATGGGCAAAAAGAGCTAACGTAGAGAAATTTGGATTGAAATAACGAGACGCGGCCAGAAAAATTGGAACATCATGTTTCAAAAGCCTTAGCATTAAACAGTAGTTGGCATTTGAAACCAACTCCCCAAAATTAAAAATTAGATGCGTCTTGGTTTTATCTAATCATTTGTCGGACCAGGGAATTCATCGTCATACCTGCAGGCTGTGGCTTTGTCTGTCTATGGTTAGGGTTGTGTTTAGTTTAGAAGCCGAACTGCGGCAAGCTCAACGAACAGCAACGAAGTACGAATCACCGGGTTTGGAAATCAACGAAGGACAATGGGAGTCAGACGAAAAAGCTCGGCATTTTTCAAGGTTTGGTTCTGTTTTAAAGGGAAACAAATGAATGGCCAGGATTAAAGTAAATCAACGGTGAATGAGAGACTATGAGGAAAAAGCTACTGAGATAATCTTTTTTTTTTTTTTTTTAAATCTAATCCCCGATAGTTATTGCTCTTGTAACCATTATTCCACAAGTCTTGGTTCCTCTCTTTCAGCCCAAAATTATTGGCCCATCATTTGCATGCTTCGGCCCTTGTCCATATTATAATACATGTACACACTTGATGAATGAATATGTGAGGAGTTTGAAATGGGTCAAAATATTCAAGATGCTTCTGATTTAATTTTGAGTAGGACCTTGTTGGTGGGACTGGCAGTTTGTACTTCAATAAGTGTTTTTTAAGCACAGAGACATACCCTAGCTCTGGTCAACCCTGCGACCCAACTCACTAAAATATATATTGTTGGATAATTTTGCATATTACATGACTTTCATGCAAAGTTTCATGAGATTGAAAACAAAAATTTTGTTTAATCGTAGCGGAAAACCATAACTCCTTACGGTTCTCATGAATTATTAACCTTAACTCATTATGTTAATTAGTTATTAGTTATTAATTCGCAACTCTTTACGGTGCTCATGAGAATTCATAACAATTTATAATATTCATGAGCTTCAGGATTATTCGTTAAAACAACTATTGGGGATTAGAAAAACTTGATAACACAATTATCGGATATTAGAATTACCTTAGATCACTTGAAGACCTCAATGTTGTTGATGTCCTCTAACGTTGATCCACACGGCTATCCCCCGATTGCAACGAGAACTCCTTCTCTTGAAACGTCTCAATCCTTGGATGCTTGCTAGGCGAAGACAAGGTTGAGGTTTGGTTTCCTTGGTTTTTTATCTTTTCAAGAAGGTGGTGGTTTCTTGGAATTAGGTTAAAGATAGGAAGAACAAGGTTGGAACCTTACCCTTTTATGGACGGCACCTTTTCCTCTCTAAACATTTGGTAAAGACTGAAACTTAGAGAGCATAAGGATGTCTGAAAAACGTCCAACCCTCCCCCTTTTATAGCCTTGGTGGGCCGAAAATTCCTAGCCCTAATTGCTTTAGGAATTTTCAGCTTATGCACTAAGAAAAGAGTTTTAGGTAATAGGTCCACTACTTGTCAACCAAGTCACATTAAATTCACATCTTGATTGATTGATTGAATTTAATATGATGAATTATATTCATATCTTAATTGATTGATTGATTTTAATATGATGAATCATATTCATATCTTGATTGTTGGATTGAATTTAAGATGATGGATCACATTTATTATTATTTTTTCCAAAAAAAGGGCACACAAAAAATCAGCACTCTAATTTAAGTGCTTACAAGAAAAGCCCAATCCAAAATTGAATTGGAAAATCTAAATCATAATGAATTAAATTCATATCTTGATTGAATAATAATTTAAGATGATGGATCACATCCATCTCTTAAATTAAAATTCAAAATCATGTTTAAATCAATCCTCATTTATTATTTCTCCTATTGTCATTCAATCATTATTGGATCTTAATATATATATATATATATATATATATATATTATATAATTCAAAATTATCTTTTATAACCTAACCTTTTAGAATTAAAATTCATATTTTAAATTTTAAACTTAAATTCAAAATTTGAATTCCAAATTCAACTTGGCCTAAGACCCCATTGGGTCTTCTACCATATTTGGGCCCTTTTGTGGAAAAATTGATTTCCCACTGGGGACCATATATAGCGCCATTTTCTCCTTATTGGGTTTGGAGTCCCACTCCAACCCAATTACATCTTTACTCTTGATAAAGCCCAATAACAATTATTGTCTCAAGTTTGCTAATTTTAAGCAATTAGGAATAACCTTTGTGTGTGACCCATTAGGCTCAATTAGTCACTGACATAAATAAACTTGGACCAATTAAAACTCCTTTAACGGGCCCAATTTATTTAATGACATCATAAGACACTAGCAATACTTTGCAGCCCCAGAACTAATTGAGTTAATCAAGTGATCTACCTTTCATGTTTGGATACCATACAGACATCATCCCCACATCGTCATTCACATTTAGTCGAGAGCAAAGATAGAGTATCATCTCTTTTAATTGACTAAATATAGCTAATTCGCAGAACTAGGAATCTTCTTATATTAACTTTATAACAGATCATGACTCTTCATAATCACTTGTTGTGCTCACAGATTCCCGAGTTAATTAGAAGTTATCCAAGCTCTATCGATCTTGTGAATGACTAATCCCTTGCAGGGAACTGTGAGTTCTCTCAGTATGTCCATCTATACTCATGTATTCGAGTTACACTCAATAGTACAATGTTCTCCCCATTTTCAGGCGGATAGAGTTGTACAGTCAAAGTATAACCCTAAAGACATAGTGTTCGATGACATCCTTAAGTCTAGGACGGTCTGCACTGCCAAATGATGAGAGACTATACATATCCAATGATACTCTCTACAATGAATCTTTGTGGAGTCTCTCGGCGTGTCTGTTCGGTGCTATCTGTTAGTTCTCTATTGGTTTTGATGATAACAGACAATTGTAAACACAGATGGAAGTTTGTCTTTGTAAGTTGAAAAACTTACTGTCAAAGGCAAACTCGAGTTTCACTTTGGAAACTCGAGTTTGGACTTGACAAAGAAGAACTCAAGTTTTTGCAATGAAAGGCAAACTCGAGTTTGAGAAGGAAAACTCGAGTTTTGACCATACAGAGAGCTTCTGAGTTTTTCACAGACAAAGCAAACTCGAGTTTGATTTAACAAACTCGAGTTTTGACAAGACAAAGAGCTATCAAGTTTTTCAAAGTTAGCTAAACTCCAGTTTACATTTGGAAACTCGAGTTTAGGCTACACAGAGAGTTCTCTAAGTTTCCAAGCCTTGTTGGAAACTCGAGTTTACTTGTGGAAACTCGAGTTTATATCATACAGAGAACAATGCTCAATTCTGAACTTGTGAAAACTCCATTCTTCATTTTGACAAAGCTTTTCAATGTTTTCTCATAAATGAGGAAACTCGAGTTTAGTTTTGGAAACTCAAGTTTCGGCCTTACAGAGAAGTTTCCATTGTTTTATAAGAATCATGGAAACTCGAGTTTAGACCAAGCAGAGAGTTCTGCCAATTTTGAACACTATGGAAACTTCAGTTTTGAGCTTTTGGACTAAAACATGATTTCTCATCAAAAGTCCAAAACTCGAGTTAGTCACTTAATGACTCGAGTTTTGCACTGTTCACAAAGCATGTCCAAACTCGAAGTCGCAATATTATTCTCTGGAATGAGAAAACTCGAGTTAACTTTTGGAAACTCGAGTTTAGGCTTTTACTGAAATATGAAAACTCCAGTTTTGAAGAACAAACTCGAGTTTGCATCGCAGAATTTGAATTTCGATTTGAACGAATTTGCGAAATCGTAGTGTTTGATCCCAATACTTTATATCATCACTCATCCTAACTATGTTTAATTAGTTTGTTAGTGAGTTTCAGATGATTTAGACAGGATTAAATGGAGAATTACCATAAAGCATAAAGTAGAGTCAGAACATTAAATGCAAAAGTGCAGAAAACTCGCATGCTTCTGGACAATCATTCTCCACACGTTTTGAAGGAATTAATGTTTCCTTTCCACATCCAGCATCTGCTCTTCCAACGGATTAAAAGTCAGGAAGTCAACCCTGAACCTCTGCACAGTTGGATTAACCAAAGAGTAGAGAGAGAAAAAGACCAAAACCTTCACTAATCATCCTCCAATGTTGGCAATGGTCACATTAGGATTTATAACGGTCATTTAATGATCTCTAGCTATAAATAGAGATGCATTCAATTCTTCTCAACAACCAATCAGTGAGAAAACGAAAATCATTCAAGTTTCAATTACTCTTTGAGTTTTCTTGTGTAAAGTATCTTTTGATACATTTGTACTTCAGTGATTATCTTATCTACTCTTAGAGAGAGTTTCTTGATTGTAATTCATTTATTGTAAAGTATCTCAAGTCAAGGGGACTTGGAGATTGGGTTATTGATTACAACTTGTAAGGGGGAGTAAGTTGTAGGGAGAGAATTACTCTTGAGTTGCAGAGTGTGTAATCAATTGTTATAGTGAGAAATCCCAGAGAGTCTGGGGACTGGACGTAGGTCAAGAGGTTAGACCGAACCTGTATAAATCCTTTATGTCTTGCTTCTCTTCTCAATACTCTATTTACCTCTGTTTTACTGCACGAAAACAGAGTAATCAGAAAAGTTTTTATAATCCCCAATTCACCCCCCCTCTTGGTGATTAAGCTCCACTTTCACTATCTGTTTCCAACAAATCTACCCACGATAAATGTTTTCTAAAATAAAAATAAATCATATAATTTTTTTTTGTTTAACATATATAATAAACTATAAAAGACCTTAAGTTTTATTTAAATCATATAATTATATTTTTAATTAATTTTTTTTTATTTTAGCAAATTATAATTTTGACAAAATTGAAGAATGAGTAATTTTTGTCCATAGATATCTATAGAAGTAGTTTTGAATAATGACAATTGAGAAAAAAATATTTAATTTAGTAAAATTTAGAATTTTGTGCTGGGCGTTCCTGGAGTAAAAGTTCGTTGGCCAATCTGCCCCTTAGATAACAGACGTTAACTTTTTTCTAACGGCGTTGTGCTAGGTGCTCCTTTTTAAAAGTTTGTTGGTATTTTTGGTCCACTTAATAGTTAATTGTGTTGGACGCTCTTGAGCCAATAGTTTATTGGCCAAATCGCACCTTAACCCTCAATTAAATAAACAACTATACGTGTGTGTGTGTTTTTTTTAGAGTGAGAGAGAGACAAAAACGTTATTAGAATGACGTAATAAACAACATAAAACAACAAATAAAATGAAACAACATAATATAAATGACATAAACAATATAAACAACATAATTAAAATGTCATAATGATAAAAATAGTATAAATGATGTTACGGACCTAGTCAAGGCCCACTAACTAACCAACTAGTACAGGGGGCAATCCACGTGAGGATAGCAACCTCCTAACAGAAGGACCTAGTCATCAGGGCAGTTAGCAAGATCGTCGGGCACGCACAACTGGATTTGGGGGCATGCACAACGTGGGAGCCAGAGATCCACCCAACAAGGTATACTCTCTATATATACGTAGAAGAGATACTTTGCCAAGGTACACAATTCTAGTCGCAGACTATTTACATACAGTTACACTGTGCACACACCGCACCCCTTAGGCGAAACGCCTGGTTGTGTACAGTGATCCATACTTCCCTTGTACGCTTGCCCTATAGGCATACGAGAGGAGTACATCGATCCAAGATCAAACCTCCGGCCACTCATAAGGCCGGACATCTGAGTTCTACACCAGAACAGTGGCGCCGACCGTGGGGATTGGTAAACTTCAATTCCTGTGACCATGAGGATCAGCACCCGTGCTTCAAGCCATAAGCAGGTGGAGACGGATCGAACCGCAGACCACCGTCTACCACCTCGGCAACCACTACACGAGCAGCTGGATGACCCTCTCGATAACAACCAGCAGGACGAAGAAGATCGGCTATCACAGCCGGAGCAACCTCTCATCCCTAACAACGATCAACCCTCGCAAGACAACCCGACGGATACGAAGTCCTCGGCTCCGCGAAAGCATCGCCACGAGCCTCAGAACTCCAATCCGGTTGGTAACCAAGAGAACCCGGCCGTCGAACCAGACTTCCGCTCCCTCCAAACCGGGATGCTTGCAATAATGAGGCGTATGGATAACATGGACAAGCGCCATACCCTCCACTTCCAGCGGTGGGAGGAGCAGCAGAAGAAAGGGAACTCGGCTTACACCAGCGAGGACTGGGAAGATAAGTCCTGGAAGGAGGACGAAGATGACGACAGCTCGGGTCGTCAAAAGAGCAATCAGAAGACAGAAACCGCCCATAGTAAAAAGCCGGCTTCCTCAGGCAAGATTTCCCAAAAGGAAAAGCCAAACCAAAAGGACAAGACACCGAGGTCCCCAACCGGGTTTCAGCGGCGAAGGTATGTCAGCCAACTTCACAATAGCCCTTTCTCCGACGAAATCCTTAACGCCCGTTTCCCAGAGAAGTTAAATTTAACCGAGCTGACGAAGTATGACGGCACTCAAGACCCGAAGACTCACTTGGAGGACTTTGACATGCACATGGCAGTAAGAGGTCTGGAGGAGCCAATCGTTGCACGGATTTTTGCTGCAACCCTTAAAGGACCAGCATTGAAGTGGCTCCACACTCTCCCAGTGGGGTCAGTACATAAATTTGAGGACTTAGCTGAGGCTTTCGAGTTGCACTTCGCGACTAGTAAACGGCAACCGAAGTCCCAATATTCTCTATCCAAAATCAGACAATAACCGGCGAGACGCTCCGAGCTACGGATCGCTTTAAGCATGCGGCCCTGCAGTGCGCTGATTAAATGAGGATGTACACGTCCATTTGTTGGTCGACGACCTTGATAAAGAATCCCGCCTGGCTGAATCTTTCTTGAAGGAACGGGCGAAAAATCTCAACGATTTTATAACTCGTTCAAAGAAATACCTCGAGGTGGAGCAGATGCGTGTGGCAAATGATCCGAGAAGGGACCAAGGCAGAGCCACTCCACCCGAGATAGAGATTACACAGAGAATAGGAAGAGGGACCCCCGCCGAAGGGGCTCGGAGAACAAGAACCGTGGTGGGAAGTTTGATGCGAGAAGCAAGTACGAGAGATACACAGCCCTGAATGTGCCACGGTCGCAAGTTTGGAAGGAAGTCTCGACGACCGAAATGAAAAGGATTGAACGACCTCGGCTATCTTACCGCAGATCCGGGATAGACCAATCCAAGTATTGTGCGTTTCATGACGGAAGAGGCCATACAACTGATGAATGCTTCGAACTACGAGACGCTATCGAAAGGTTTATCCGCGAGGGGAAACTTCAGCAATACGTCATAGAACACCAAGGGAAAGGTGGCAAACGCAAGCCCAAGGGCCGCAGCAAGAGCCCCCTCGAAAGTACAAGAAGCAGGACGACAAGCGCAAGAAGGCAATTGACGCTGAAGATGAATTTCTGGAAACCGAGTTCGACT
Organism: Acacia pycnantha; assembly: GCA_025563575.1. Lineage (NCBI taxonomy): Eukaryota > Viridiplantae > Streptophyta > Magnoliopsida > Fabales > Fabaceae > Acacia > Acacia pycnantha. Next base: position 970,509 of record JAMWYP010000001.1, read on the forward strand.
GTAACGTGATAAGCGGAGCCATGGGTGGAGGTGGAGATACTATGAGTCAACGAAGGAAGTACCTCCAGGAAGTCCTATCCATAAGAGACCGGCCAAAATTCAAAGAGCATCATAACGGACCTTCTAGCTCGCCTTTGTATTTCACAAACGAGGATCTTCGTGACGTTGTCCCCGGACATCAAGATGGTCTAGTTGTAACCGGGATACTGGTGAACTGCCGAGTCAAGAGAATATTTGTGGACGCCGGAAGCTCGGCAGATATCCTCAGTTGGGAGGCATTCAAAAGAATGAGCTTGTATCAGGAGGATTTAAAGCCCTGTAAGACAACCCTCATCGGGTTCAATGGAGAACAGTCTCGCCCTAAGGGATTCATCGACCTTCGTTTCACTTTGGGAACCAGGGACGCCTTCAGGTCAGAAAGAGTGCGATTTATAGTGGCAGATTTTGTTTCACCATACAACATAATTCTGGGACGACCTACTATACATCAATGGGACATGCTGGTGTCCACCAAACATCAGAAGCTCAAGATAATGGGTAACCACGGAAACATTGTCACGGTCAAAGGAGACCAGAAGGAATCAAGGCAATGCTATTACGAAACCGTCAGAATTGGCGAGGGCGGACCTTCATCGTAGCCACAGGGACAATATTGTGGAAAGTACTTAGATCATGCGGAGCCGGAGTTCCCCGACCTAGGTGTAAATACTGTAGAGCTGGACCTTCGTGAGGATGACCTGCGCCCAGAACCGGCTGGAGACTTAGAGGAACTAGTGTTGGGAGAACCCTTCCAAACCATGAAGATTGGAAAGCATTTATCCCCTGAGATTCGAGCCAGCCTCGTTGATTTCCTCAGGAAAAACCGGGACGTCTTCGCTTGGCTCCAGTATCCCAAAGAAAGAGGAACCACGGCCCGGAAAAGAGGAAAGCATTGGAAACTCATATTCAAGAACTTTTGGAAGCCGGATTTATCCGTGAAATCCAATACACCACATGGTTGTCTAACGTGGTGATGGTCAAGAAACTAAACGGAAAATGGAGGGTGTGCACGAATTACACAAATTTAAACAAGGTTTGCCCCAAAGACTCTTACCCAATGCCCAATATAGACCAATTGGTTGACAACTCTTCAGGTTTCCAACTCCTCTCCTTTATGGATGCATACTTGGGTTACAATCAAATACCAATGTACCCGGAGGACCAAGAAAACGGCCTTCATCACCGAAAGGGCCAATTGCGTTACAACGTCATGCCTTTCGGTCGAAGAACGCGGGAGCTACGTATCAAAGGATGATGAACACGGTGTTCGCGGATCAAATCGGCCGTAACGTGGAGGTTTACATAGATGACATGATCGTCAAGACTTTGGAACCCCCGCGTCACATCAAGGATTTGGAACAGACATTTGGCAAACTCAGAACTTACCGAATCCGACTGAACCCGGCCAAATGTGCCTTCGGTGTCCCAGCTGGAAAATTCTTGGGTTTCATGCTGACTCATCGGGGCATTGAAGCGAACCCCGACAAATGCCGGGCAGTTCTCAAGATGAAAGTTCCGAAGGACAAAAAAGAGGTTCAACAGCTCGCAGGAAGATTAGCCGCTCTTACCAGATTTCTTCTAAGATCGGCCGAGAAGGCCTTACCTTTGTTCAAGCTACTGAAGAAGGAAGCGAGGGTCCAATGGAATTCAAAGTGCGACGAAGCGTTCGATGGAATAAAACAGTGCTTGGCCAACCCGCCATTTTTATCGAAGCCTGAACCCGGCGAAGCCCTCTATCTATATTTGGCAATTGGCGAGGAAGTCGTCAGCGCTGCATTGGTAAGGGAGGTCGACCATGGGCAAGTGCCGGTGTATTTTATTAGCAAGACCTTACAAAATGCCGAAATTCGGTACCAGAAGTTATAAAAGGCGGCTTTTTCCTTACTCATCGCGGCTCGTCGTCTGCGACCCTATTTTCAGGGCCATCGCATTGTCGTTAGAACCAGCCAGCCGATACGACAAGTGTTACACAAACCTGATCTGGCATGAAGAATGACAAACTGGGCGATAGAATTATCTGAGTATGACATCACGTATGAAGCTCGCCATGCAATTAAGTCACAGGCTTTAGCCGACTTCGTCAGGGAGCTAACGCCAACCAACTCAGCATCCCACGAAGAAGCAGGCGAGTGGAAGGTATATGTTGACGGCTCATCAAATATAAAAGGCAGCGGAGCCGGGATCATCATTGAAGGCCCGGAGGGCGTTACAATTGAACACTCACTTCAGTTGAAGTTTCCAACTTCAAATAATCAAGCCGAGTATGAGGCTTTGATAGCCGGACTCAAACAAGCAAAGGAAAACGGCGCTACAAGAGTTAAGGTTTTCACCGACTCGCAGCTTGTAGCGACCCAGATCGAGGGGACCTATCAAGCAAAAGGCCCGCTGATGGCCAAGTACATTTTCAAGGAAAAATAGGCTATGTCCGAGTTTGAGGAAGCAACGGTGAAACTCCACTCAAGAAACTCCGTATAGAATGGCTTATGGGTGCGAATCCATGATTCCAGTCGAAATAGGATTACCCTCATGGCGCAGAGGAAGCATTCTGTCACAAGGGGAAGCGGCCAACAATGAAGCATTGACTGTCGAGTTAGACCTTGCAGACGAGGCCCGAGTAATAGCTCACTGTCGAGACATCGCCACAAAGCAGCTCATCGCGGCTCGCTATAACAAGAAGGTTAGACCCCGGACGTTTCAGCCAGGAAATCTCGTCCTCAGAAGAGCGGACGTCGGAAATAAGAATGCCAAAGACGGCAAGCTCGCGGCTAATTGGGATGGCCCCTATCACATTCGGGAAACACTTCAGAAAGGAGCGTATGTATTGGAAACTCTCGACGGGAATCCAATCCAGCGAACATGGAATGCGGACAAGCTAAGAACTTATTACAGTTAGCTCCAGTCTTCTTCAATCATCAATTATTTCATTTCAGTTAGTTTTTGAATTCAATGTTAGCCGGATGACTTTTCCCTTGTTAGCAATTTGTTTGTCGAATAAAATAAAACTCTCGTTGGAGGGGATTTGTTGGTTTCCAAACATTGTTATTCTCAAAAATTAACTTACAAACCCGGCTTGTCAGCCGAGAGTCTGGAGAGCTTATAAATCCAGGGCTCTCCATTAAACTACTCCGGGATATCAAGCAGAATTGTCATGTCGGCCCTGATCAGGCCAAAATGTCCGGACGTTTTGGGTAAAACCAAACCCAGGCAGGTGACACTTTCCCTTTATCTTAGGATGACCCGGTTAATTCACCCGGATTCATGTGAGATAGTTTTAACACTATACACTCAATCTTGTAATGTTTAAATACCTGATGCGCGTTCGCAGACTCTGTACACTCCTTCGTGGCCTTGGCCTGGCCACACGCAATGACATGCAAATACGAATCGTTATATGATGCATTATAATGACAAGGTTAGCATAACTTTGGGTTTGCATTTAAAAAGGCCGGATTGGCCAATCCGTCCACAACAAAAATACAAAACACCGGCAACAAACCCGGTCAAAATAAAAACAACAAAGATAATCAGCTTGCAGGGGGTGGGGCATTTGAGGCTTCCTCTCCTCTCTCAATCTCCTCCCCGGAGGCCTCGGCATCTAGACGGGTCTCTGAAACAGCCGGGGGTTCAACAAAGGCTACAAGCTGATCATCCTCAACATAGGACCTGAAGTGATGGCCTCTGCTGTTGAGCTCGACCCCAGGGTTCAAGAGCTAGATTTGGGCCAACGAGTTCTGAAATGCCTCCTCTACTGACTCTACCAGCAATGCCCGAAGCCGGGATACCTCGGCCGAGGAAACCTCGGACTCGACCTTATGCTTGTCCCTCTCAGAGGTCATGGCTTTTAGCTCTTCTTCATCGAAGACCCGAGCAGCCTTTAAGGTCGAAACCATCACATTTGCATCATTCAAGATAGACTGGGTGTGCTGTAGCTTAAACTCCAGATTTTCTAGCTTGACCTGGCCCACCTGGACTTCGGAAGAAGCCTTATTCCATTGCTTCAACGCTTCATCGCGTTCCGCCCGGGCTTTCCTCAGGTCTGCAAATATGGTCTCGTAGCTGTGATGGAGGGTGACATAGGCCTGGGTCAAGGCGGCCCCTTTCAGATAGGCGTTGCCAACAGCTTGGAGGTCCCGAAGATCGGCTTCCAGCAACGGGACTGGATCGTTGTAGCGGCGAGGGGGCAGCAAAGAAGTACCTAATTCCTCAATGATCCCCCGACTCCACAAATGGGAGCACGGAATCACCAGGGGAGGAAATGCGGGGGCAGCGGTGACGGATGAAAGACTGGCAGACGGAACGTCCTGCGGCTGTTCTGCTTCAGGGGGAGAAGATTCGCTGATGTGGACTGTAGGCACTTGAACATCTGGCCCGGTCGCCTTTGCTTTTTTGGACTCGGCCACCTTCGAAGATTCACCGACCTTCGATTTGCCCGGGTCACCAGCCGACCTTTTTCTCCCCTTGGCAGGAACTTCCGGAATCCCTGACAGGTATTTTGGTCCTTTCATTTTGAGATCTGCACAAAACATAAGTATTATGTCAATAACTGTTGAAACAGCAAATATACATGACTACATAGTACGACAGTATCAGGCTATAAGCAATGAAAGATTCATACTCGGCCTCATACTCATGTCCTCCTGGCGAGAGGCCTCGGCCTGATATTAGGCCACCAGAGAAGCAGCCCCAATAGTACCTTGTGCCTTCACATGGTCTGTTATGCTTTCGATGGCTTTCCTCTCATGTTTCAGCAGAGTGGCGAGCTCCACTTTGTAAGCGCTAGGCGAGACGTCGTGGTGATCTTTGCACCAGTACAGGTTAAACTGCCAATCGACGTTTGAAGAATCAGGCCCCTTAAGAAACCAAGGGTTTGCACCAGACTTGGCGACCACTTTAAAGAAGCCGGGCTTAAATCGCTTAAAGGAGTCGAAAACCGGGGTAAACAGCCGCCTGTTGGTAATGCCTCGAATCGAAGTCCACCCTTTGAGCTCGGGTGGTTCTTTCCCGGATCGAGAAGTGTGGGGAGTGAAGAAGTAGAAAAACATAGATGTGGTGCAAGGCAGACCTAGGCTCTTGCAAAACCATTCAAAAGCAATCACATAGCCCCACCCATTGGGATGCAATTACGTAAGAGCAACACCGAGAAACTGGAGGATTGCTATTTGGAACGCGGTAAACGGAAAGCGAATACCGAGCTTTGTAAGGTAATCAACATAGAAAAAGAAAAAGGAATTGTTGCTTCCCTCCCTAACAGAGCACACCGGCTCATCTTCTTCCGGGAGGACAAAGAAGTAGCTATCGGTCTCTCTCACGGGGAGGTTTTCTATGTCGGCCATAGTCAGCTTCGACCGATAAGATAGTACTTCGCGCGTGACCCAGGGAAACTTCTCAACTAAACCCTGCGAGGGGCTAACACGATTTGCATTGCCGGACTCCGACTCCGCAGTATGAGAAGAAGAAGACGAGGCCATTATACCTACCACAGAAATAAAAGTAAACAAGATCAGAATCGTCCTAGCATACCTGATGTTAAAGATTGAAGGCGTGTTTCCACAGCCAGAGTAAGATTAGAAGCCGAGTCAACAGGATTCAGGGGGCTGGCCTGGAAACCCGGGCCAGTATTATGACGACAGGAGCCCAGAATCAAATCAGCCGTGGCGGAATCCCCGATGGAAAGAAGTCGGGTACATTCATACAGACAATCATAGCAGGGGCCGAGGTAACCGTCCACCTCAGCCCTAGAACTCATCCTTTCTGGGTTATCATGCTGGTTAATCGGTAGGGCCGGAATAGCAGCCACGTCAGCACGCTTCGGGGACCCCCTCGGATTGGAGGGAAACAAGGTTGGAACGTTCGAACTTCCCCCAACAGAGGAACCGCCTCTTTGAAGTTTCGAATGGCTTGTCTGGGCAACTCCAGGCGCTTTCCTCTTGCTTCCACTGTAGTGAGCGGCAAGCAGAGCAGCTTGCCTTTCTTGAGGAGAAGGTTTATCACCCCAGAGCCACCAACGGGCTTTTCCCCTCACAGTTTTACGTAATTCTTCAAGTTCCTCGGGGGTCATGTCTTTTATGTCTTTAGACATCGATGGATATATTCCCAAAGATACGGCAATCAAACCCGGAATTGGGTAAGAGTTTAAAGAAAATGGGGGGTTTTCTAACGGTGAAGGGTGAAGACAAGAAGGAATTCACTCAGAAAGGCCACCAATCAGAAAAAGCTAGCCAGAAATTTAAGCGAACGCAGACAAAATCCAGGAAAAATGCAACACAGATGCTACAAGGGGTTCAATTGAATAACCAGAAATAGAGCAACAAAAGTACAAAGAAGAGTATAACCAAAGAAATAACGGGGAAAACAATGGTACCTGGTCGAAAGAAAGGGGTTCACTCAAGAAATGGCGAAAGGCAGACTCAGGAACGAATTTCCTCGTAGGAGCAGAAAGTGATAATGGAGAAAAAACTCTTCAAGGCATATGGAGTGAACCTAAAAGAGAAAGACTAGGCGGGTATAAAGCTCTCGAAAACTCAACCGTCGGGGGCAAAAGCGCCCATTCACCCATAACATAAGGATGACGTGACGTGTGCATTTAATGCGCACTCAGCAGTCATTAATTACGCCCAAGGGTCGTAGCGGCCAGAACGCCTCGATTTCGGCTGCACGATAGTCGAGGAGAGCCAGTTGTCAAAAGAAAAGCAAATGAAAGGAAGTGGAAGCGACAGATAGGGGCTACTCGGATACATAGAATAGGCGATGTAATACCCCGGCTATTTGAGATCCCGGTCCAGTCGTTTTGCAAAGAGCGTTTGAAAAAGTCCGGACCTACGTTGGTATACCCCGGATATCACAGCCAGGTTTTCACCAGGAATCATTCATCCCGGGCAACCTGTTCATAGACATCCGATCTAGATGCAACAATAGCTCGGATCCAAACGACTTACCGAGTGAGCGTTGCCCAGCAGAGCCTGTAAGATGTCACGCCCCCTATGGTTACTTCAGGGGTATAACCTGGTTACACTCCCAGAAATTTCAGTCATAGCCGGGTTATATAGATGCTAGTAATTCGGGTTCCCGGCTACACTTAAGGTATGCGGCTGAAGAGGGGGCACGTTGCCAACCCAGATAAAATACATATCTATACTTGGCTAGAGAAAAAGAAAGGTCAACATTGATACTTGTAGGTGTCATACTTGAATACCAGAGGAGTAAACGAAAAGCAGAAGTAAGCTTTTTATTCATGAATAATCGGGTTACACAGATCTCTTACAGGGAAATAAACTAAGCTATTCGCATCCAGAGGCAATTACAAAGATCAAAATACTGGAAATGAGTGGCTACAGGTAAAAAATAGAACAACAGGCGACGAACAACCAGATCCTCCGTATGACGGCCGAATAGTTGGAGCTGGAGATCGAACACCTATCCAACAAAGACATCATACTGATGAAGATCTTTGTTGGATATGCTGGAGTCCTTATAGAAGTTTAGACAAGTCCAGGAAGACCGGCCTAACCTATCCAAGGCCTCCTGCCGCTGGCACAGATGTTGGGATGCAAATCTGATTCCCCAAGGATCCCATACGAAGTCGAGCCAGATAGGTGAAGACTGGCAAATACTTCTGAGATCCCAGGCATCCACCAAGCGGCGTTAATGAAGACTGGCAAATACGCCTGAAGGGGTAGCCACGCTGAGGCGCCCGAAGAAGCCATTCTGATATCCGAAGGCGCACCTTTCTTCCCCATTTGGCTGGAAAAGTTGAAGATACGCAGCGCCTAGTGGGATTTGGAACTCTTACCAGAGAGCTCATCGCTGTTAGGGACAAATTCACTCAAGAAGAACAAATGGGAGTACTGATCAAAAGTATGGAGGAAAGCAAGGCGGCGAATAGATTTATAGGCCAGGCAAACCGCAAGGTCCACGTGGCAGTAACTGACAATTCAAATGCAAAACGGCGTTTTCCTTTTCGAGAAAGGATTAATGACGGTTAAAGCATAGGTATTTATGACGCGCAGGGACCAAGGGGGGCTGACGGTTCCCAATAAAATAAAGATATTACCACAGTACGTCAAATAAGTAAGCCAAAGAGGCATCAAGTTACAGAGTGCCGCGTGGCTCCTCATCATCAAAGAAGAACACCAGCAGTCGCGAGTAGTCAAAGATGATGGCAGTCACATCGGCTCCTTGTAGGGCATCAAACCCGGCTGTTCAGTAAAGCAATCCCGCCAAGATAAGCTTTCGCAACTTGATTGTTTCCAAGGCTTGGCCCGGATCCTATATGACGCAAGGCCGCTGTCATCAGTTCTTGCACGAACCCAGTCTTTTCCTTCTCAGGACAATTCGGACTTGGGGGGATTTCAATACTTGAGCGAGGCGAAGATTACGGAATTTCAAAGCAAAGTTAACCCGGACTACTCGTGCAGGGGCAATTCAATCACGAGACAAGTAACTCCGGGTTTCTTTGAAACTCGGACACGCTTAATCAAAATCAAACGAGTGACAGACACTCCGATATGATTTAAGGAATCAACAACAAATTCAGCCCGGCATCCCAGAAAGCTGGACTACCCGGCTGGGGGGCAATTATACTACTCAGTTGTCAATAACCGGGTTTAGTGCAAAGTCGAACAGACACTCGAAACCGATGCCTAAGGGATTTTAGGTCAACTCGGACAAGCAGTCAAACAAACCATCTCGGCACCTCAGAAACCTGAACTACCAAGCTGGGGGGCAACTGTTACGGACCTAGTCAATGCCCACTAACTAACCAACTAGCACAGGGGGCAATCCACGTGAGGATAGCAACCTCCTAACAGAAGGACCTAGTCATCAGGGCAGTTAGCAAGATCGTCGGGCACGCACAACTGGATCTGGAGGCACGCACAACGTGGGAGCCAGAGATCCAACCAACAAGGTATACTCTCTATATATGCGTAGAAGAGATACTTTGCCAAGGTACACAATTCTAGTCCCAAACTATTTACATACAGTTTTACACTGTGCACACACCGCACCCCTTAGGCGAAACGCCTGGTTGTGTACCGTGATCCATACTTCCCTTGTACGCTTGCCCTATAGGCATACGAGAGGAGTACATCGATCCAAGATCAAACCTCCGGCCACTCATAAGGTCGGACATCTGAGTTCTACACCAGAACAAATGATATAATATTAAAGTAACAAATTATAAATATAAGAAACGAATTAAAATAAGAAACATATATATATATATATATATATATAACAAACAAAAATGAGACAAAATAAAATTAACGATAACACCATGAAAGATAAAAACAGATAGCGTAAAAGAAAAATAATAGAAGTAATATGGAACAGCAGATAATATATATAAACTAGAAAGATAAGTAAAGAATAAAATATAATATGAATATGAGAAAGTTAGAGAGTGGAAGAAATAGAAAACTAGACCTTGGGTCAATAGAGCGAACTCGTGCGGATAATGTGTATACAAATAAGGAAAAAGATATGAGATGAGGCCATAAAGAAAGATAATAGAGAATTGTAAGGATGAAAAGTGGATGAGAACTTTCATTCATATAATATTTTCATGTACATCCAAATCCTTTGTGTTAAGCCCCTATATATAGGCACTCAATCATTCCAAGAGTTACAATGTTATAAACATAAGAATTAACTCACGTTATGATGGAGTTACAATGTCATACACATAATAATTAATCTACAACCTAAAACTATATAAAACTATGGGAAGTTATAGGCATTAATCATAAAATGGAATCCTAAGAGGCTATTGACTTCCACCACCACAATATTCATAACATTAATAAAATTCTTTAAAATCACATCTCATATTTTTTTTTCTTTTAACAATTTAAGTGATATTATCAGTTAAAAATTAGTCTTTTTTTTTTATCCAAACATAAAGAAAAAAAAAATACTCCCTCTAGACTTAATGTAAAAGTTAGATAACAAACTTGCTTCAAAAGTTATTTAAGTTAATCATCTGTAAAAAAAATGTATTATTTTTTTACATAACATCTTTAATTGTTTAGCATCAAAAGTAGCTCCGTAAACGCTTTTAATAAATACTCCATCCGATCCTAATTATAAGATCTAGTTGATTTTTTTGGAGAGATTAAGGAAGCTAATTAAATTAGCTTAGAGTATTTTTATTTTTTTCTTCAAACTAAATAGTTTGACTAATAAACTAATATATGATCTAAGAAAACACAACATATGAAATGGTTAAATAAGTTATTTAAGTTTCTTAATCTTTCTAAAAAAAGTCAACTAGGTCTTATAATTAGGACCGGATGTAGTACTTCTTTTCTTTGGTTATTCTTCCTAATTTTCCCTAATTAATATGGATAGCTTAGAGAAAATATTATAAATTTAGGAGATAAAATTTATTGAAGTCTTATGTTTAGAAATAAAGTAACCCTCCTAAATAACCTTTTTTGTTTTTTTTGCCGACAAACCTCCTAAATAACTAACGTATGTGGCATTGGTTGAGTGTTCTCCTCACTCTCCTATTCCCTTTATTTGTCTCTTGCTACTTTCTCGCATCTTCTAAACCAAGTGCCAGAGTGTGACTACATATAATATTTTATATCTCATGATTAAGTATATGCGGTCGACAACGAGTTATTTAACTTATATTTAATATTTTCTTATTTATTCTTTTATTTCTATTTCTTTCAAAATGCCAATCATATACTTATAAATACAAACTGAGACGCAGGAGGGTTGGCTTTGTTTCACAACCACTCAATCCTCCAAGTTTGTCCCATTAATGGCCTTATTGTGTTCACTTAGCTTTTGCTTGTTTCAGTTAATTGATTCAAAATTTCAGATGGAGACAAGGACCCAAAGAGGGGATAATTCAAAATTATAGTTTTGGTCCAAAAAAAGAAATGAAGCATTAAATATGGTATTCCCTCCGGTCCTAATTATAGGAGCACATTTTGGAGTTAGTTTTGGTCCTAATAATAAGAGCAAATTTTAACTTTTGTCAATTTTTTCCTATAATACCCCTATCTATACTTATTATTAGGAGCATTTATATATATGTGTACACACACAAACACCCACCCACCCACACACATATATATAAACACACACACACACACACACACATATATATATATATGTCTCTGTGTGTGTAGATATATATGTGTGTGTGTGCCCGAGTGTATGTAGATATATGAGTGTGTGTAGATAGATCTATATCTATACATACACACACATATATGTTTATATAGTAAGACCGTTATTTCAATTAGAAATCGTGTGAAAAGGAAAATTGGTCGGAGAATATGTGGTGGGGTTGTAATTCACTTTTATTTATGTCATTTTAAATTTATATAAGGACATTTTAGGAAAATGAGTAAAATTAACTAATTTAACTATTCTCCTTAATTCCTCCAAAATCGGTTAAATATGTAAGGGACCAAAACAATTCATATTTGTACATCATGATCTAGACTAATGGTTGACTCAGCATTTTTTGGTACCTAAACTAACTTTTGCTGAAATTTTGCCTTTTAAGTATTTTTCTTAGTAGTAACGAACACTCTTCTTTTCGATATGAAATACAGCTAAGAAAAACTAGCCTCTATCTAAATCAAGAGAGCTAGCTAAGAAGTCAGGTACCGAGTACTCTAAATGTGGGATATTGAGTGTTAATGAAAAAAATACTTTAAAATGACTAAAAATTATTTTAAGATACTGGATGCTATTGAAAAAATACTTTACTATATTGATGCCACCAGATTTAGGGATCTTTGCTATGGGTTCCTTTAATTAAAATGGTAAAAGCATTTTTATTTTCGTTTATAATTGTTACAACTTTTTTATATTCTTTAATCACACAAATTTTTCGTTCATTTATAAATAAATTTGTTTTATTTTCTTACAGTTATCATATCTTTTATTTTTACCATATAATCTCTTAACATTAGAAGCTTGATCAATAAAAAAAATCGACATCTACAATTCTACATATTATTTTATTCGTATTAAATATGATGAAAATCATTTATCTTAAAAACACATGTTTTTTTTAGAGAAAATATTTATTTATAAAGAAACTTGTTTTAGAAAAAAAAAGACATATAAGGATAACCAAAATATGATAATTTCAAAATTGTCTTTCCAAATTGACTTAATTTCTATGAGGTCTTCAAGGACTGTTCAAAGACTTTTTTGTTTGTCAATTGATCTAATTGGCCTCAAAACGTTAATTGTCTTTCCCTTAATTATTATTGTCATTTGATAAAAATTAAAGTTGTTACTTGTTCAACAACTATTGTTCTTTTTTCATTTTTTGCCCCTTCAAAGTAAGGATATTTACATAATTTTATTACAAAAATTAATTTTAAACTAATCTTTAAAATCTTTACCGTAAGGATATTTCATTTCGAGTTAGCATTCACATATTTGACTTTTGTCTTTCTCATTTTTGGGACAAGGCTCAAGTGAATGGGCCAACTTACATATATTTTGGTTAGTTCGATCTTAGGATTGGTCAAGGTACTGGGGAGGCATCCTAGGTGATGTGAATTTGTGGAAATATAGATTGAGGTGGAGGTATGTGAATTTTCAATCTTGTATACCTTGGAGAGTAAAGCTATAACATTTTGCCTTGAATTATAAGTAAACTCAATCCCTCTCTTAAAATTTTTATATAAAAAAAAAAAAAAAAGAGCTAAGATCCAAGCAGTCCCCATCTGACAGGGATAAAAGACGCGACTTTTGAAAGTGAATGGAGACCCACGTGCCATACGCATGATCGCCTTCTCAGTTCTCACCTTCCTTCGTCATCGTTTTATTTTTTTCTTCTCCCGCTTCGCTTGATGCCATATGTACTTTCCCAAAGCTTCTCTTCTTCCTTAAGTTTTCTCTATTCTCTGTTTTTTTTCTCCCTCATTCCAAACTCCAATCCCTCTTTCCAAGCTTCTCTGCATATACTCTAGCGTAATTAATGGCACCAACAAAACCGTCGTTTTCCTTTTCGGTTTCATTTCTGACATAAATTCTACTACTGTTCATACACTAATTGTCTAATTTACGCTGATTTACACAACCACCCTCCTTTCATCCCTCTGATGAGTTTGGTTCTTTTGAATGGCTCGCTCTCTTTGTTGTTTTGGTTATTTTCTTTTAACTGTATTCTCAATTTTCATAGTATACTGTGCGTTCACTGCTGCTTCCGGCGATGACTTTTCCATTATCGGTTCGGATTTTGAATCCTTGTACAGCGATTATACTCCTCCTTCGCCTCCCCCACCTCCACCACTGCCTGACCTTCCGTCTCTTTCTTGCGAAGAGGATCTTAAGGGAACTGGTTCTCTGGATACCTCCTGCGAAATTAATTCCAGTTTGATTTTTGATAGGGATATCTATATAGAAGGAAAGGGAAGCTTACTTATACTTTCTAATGTCAGTTTGAGTTGCCCGGTATTAGGATGCTTAGTTTTTATTAACATTAGCAGGGAGTTCAGTTTGCACAGTGGTTCGTCGATATTTGCGGGGACGGTTTTAGTGGAGTCTCAGAATGCTAGCTTGATTGGTGGGTCGATAATAAATGTGACGGGGTTGGCTGGTAAACCGCCGGCACAAACTAGTGGGACGCCGTCGGGAACTCAGGGTGCGGGTGGAGGGCATGGGGGGAGAGGTGCTACTTGTGTTACAGACAATACCAAACTTCCTGGTGATGTTTGGGGAGGAGATGCCTATTCCTGGTCCTCGCTCGAGAAGCCATGGAGTTACGGAAGTAAGGGTGGGACCACAAGCAAAGAAGGGAGATATGGAGGGGAAGGAGGTGGGAGAATTAAGTTTGCAATCAGTGATTCCATAGAAGTTTCTGGGGACCTTCTGGCAAACGGAGGTGATGGGGGTATGAAGGGTGGAGGAGGTTCTGGCGGCAGCATTTTTATCAAAGCGCATAGAATGTAATTTCATCTTCCTTACTGCTTAAATGGTGCATTTGCATATTCACTTATGATCATTTGTAGACGATTCTCAGATTTTGTAGTGCAGTGTGAGTAGAGAAAATGGCTGGTATCTTTTTGTTCAGAATACAGTACAATTGTAGGCAGTTTAGGATGAACTCATGGTTTTGGTCAAGGTTTTTGGCTCTGGATATTATATCCTTCATCAAAAGCATACATTTAGAAAAAAAATTGTGGCGACTATATATTTTGCCATTAGCAGCTACTTGTCTGTACATAACCTCATGATATGCTAACTGTCACTTGCTTTTTCTATAATGTATGTAAATAAAACTGTCAGGTTTTGCTCCCATCCGGCTGCATTTGAATATTGTGAGTTCTCTAGATGGGTGGTAAGAAAAATATAATTGTGAAGCTAGATTTCCTACAAATTTGTTTTTGTTGATAAAAGAAATGAGGGAATTTAATTTAAATACATAAAACTTTGTGCCTTCAACATTTTGGGAGAAAAATTAGGAAAATTGAAGAAAACATTTAATACAAAGAAAAAATTGTTCGGATGTGTTAATTGTTAAATGCAGAGATCATTTTGTGCTGGTCAGCAGTTCTGTTGGTGGCTCTTGTGTACATTATTTCACCCTTCACCTGGCATTTGAAGGGTGAGTAGGTATGCCATAGACCCAAAAGTCACCAAGGTCAAAGCTCATATATGGCATTTTGTTGCACTTTTTGTGAGCCATTATTATTCTCTTGTACCCTAGATAATTTTGTGTTACTTTCTCCTTATGTAAGATTTGAGAGGGACCTCTTGGCTAACAATTTAACTAAATATTTGGTTGTCAATAGAGCACAACGGATGGTGAGATATGGCTTGTCATTGTCCTCGTCCTAATGTAAGAGTTTGCTATTAATCATCTCTTCTGTGAAGTGTAGGACTGGAACTGGCAGGATCAGTGCTACCGGAGGGAATGGATTTGCTGGGGGTGGAGGTGGAAGAATTTCAGTCAAAGTTTTCAGTAGACATGATGATACAATATTCTTAGTGCATGGTGCGATACAGTTATTATTTTTTGGAAAAATGGAATTTCTCATTATGTCTCTCTAGTTTTCTCTGTATTTTAATAAATATCTATCTAAGCTCAGCGGAGAAATTATTTATGGTAAGAATAACAAGTGCATTTATGTTAAAGAAGCATGCTCTATTCTTTTCAGGAGGAATGAGTTTTGGATGTTCTAGCAATGCTGGTGCTGCAGGGACATATTATGATGCTATTCCTCGGAGTCTTTATATTTGCAACCATAACTTAACTACACAGACCGACACACTTTTGCTGGAATTTCCAAAGTTGCCTCTTTGGACAAATGTTTATGTCCAGAATCAGGCCAAGGCGTTGTTTCCTTTATATTGGAGCCGAATCCAGGTGATTGAAGCATTTAGTCTATTGCTCCTCTTCAAATGTTTTGATTTTAATTTTAATGAAACATTAAAAAGAGGTTTCAGGAAGAGAAAAGAAAAAGGGGATAAAAAGTATGAAGCATGAATGTAGTCAAATATTAAGGCCCTTCAGTTTTCTAGTTTTTTAAACATTCTTTCTGAATTACAGGTTGGTGGACTCATACGTATGACCAATGGTGCCGTCTTGAGCTTTGGGCTTGCTCATATTGGCTCATCAGAGTTTGAGTTGATGGCAGAAGAGCTTCTAATGAGTGACTCTGTGATCAAGGTAAGTATAATATTCTCTTCCCTCTTCTATGATAATTTGTTTACCCTTGAATTGTACTCCACTCATATGATCATTTCAATGTGAGAAGTGGCTAAGAACTGTCAGTTCTAAGGTTTTTATCCTTCTTTTGTTGGCCTGCTTAACTTCCTTCTGGGGAGAGTTGGGTGTGTGGGTGGCTGGTCATTGGACTTATTTCTCTGACGTTTGAAATATATTTTCTAAATGGGACATCTATGCAGAAGCCTTTTCTCCTCTCTTTCCAATCAAGCATATTCACCAGAGAGGGTTCAAAATGTTTGCATTTGATGCTGATCAGTTGTCATATGCTCTTTATCATCTATTTCTAAGTGACCTGCAAGCGTTTTTGTCAGGGACACAAACCCTTTGCAGAATTATTTATTGTACCGTTATTAAAGCTTTTCGTGGTCACCCTAACTAATTTTATCTCAAAATTTTACTGTAGCCAGTGAGAGAGAGTTGAATGGGAAATCTCCATGCAAATTCTAAAATGATTACAAGTATTGTTTTTAGTATATAGCATATTTTGTCTTTGATATTTGATATAGATCTCAGTTTTCTTTCAGTTCTTCTTGATCATTTGGTTGTTTTGCATTAACATAGAACTTTGAATCATGATGTGACCCAATCACAATGCTTAAGTATCTATATCTGATTAGCGTTTTAAAATTTGACAATGACAATGCCTTCAATTTCATTTTCTTATCTCTTTTCTTTTTTAATTAGATATACGGTGCTCTGCGTATGACTGTCAAGATTCACTTGATGTTGAATTCCAAGATTCTCATTGATGGTAATGGTGATTCTATTGTTGCAACATCCTTGCTTGAAGCTAGCAATTTAGCAGTTCTTAAGGTAGTTATCATGTGCCTTTGTCTCATTTATTGCAGATTTATAATCCATATTTTCTATTGTATGACAAGCTTCCCCATATTGTGTGATCAGGAATCATCTATTATTCATTCTAATGCAAATTTAGGTGTCCATGGACAAGGAGTTTTAAACTTGACCGGTCCTGGAAATCTTATTGAAGCACAACATCTGATATTGTCATTGTTTTATGGTATCAATGTAAGTTTAAGGCTCATAACTGGGATCTTGTTTCCTCTATGTCCTACATAGTTGTGACTTGCAATATTTCAGCTCTCAAATTGATATCTGAGCTTCAAACTCTATTTCTGTGGTATTATTTGTGTACTGATGCCTTAAAACTTGTCATGAAATGTGAAGGTTGGGCCTGGATCTGTTCTAAGAGGTCCTTTAGAAGCTGCTGATGATGATAACGATATGTAAGATTATGGGTTTTTTTCATGCATAATACTTGAGCATAAACTATCTTATAATATTTATATCTAAAAATGGTAGGAGACCGCGACTGTACTGTGAACTTGAAAGTTGCCCAGATGAATTGTTCCATCCCCCTGAGGACTGTAATGTTAACTCAACATTGGCCTTCACTCTTCAGGTTTTCATTAGACTTGGCCCTTTTGAGAACTAAATCCTTTAACTTATGTAGATAATTCCTGTATCAAGGGTTTGGCCTTGTTATTCCTTACAATTGTTGGCTTTGATTGCTGCCAGATCTGCCGGGTTGAAGAAGTCATGGTTGAAGGAACCATAACTGGCTCTGTTGTTCATCTTCATTGGGTTAGAAATGTAGATGTGCATCATTCTGGAATTATCAGCGTAACTGGGCTTGGTATCATATTTGTTTTTATAGGCTATACCCCCTGCAGAATTTTGTAGATCACTTAATGCACTGAATTTGATCATTTTATGAACTCTTTATTTGGACCATTTGCAGGTTGTACTGGTGGACTGGGAAGAGGAAGAAATTTTGAGAATGGTCTTGGTGGTGGAGGAGGCCATGGGGGGAATGGTGGGGAGGGATACTATAAAGGAAATTTCATTGAGGGTGGTACTACATATGGGGATGAGGATATGCCCTGTGAACTTGGTAGTGGCAGTGGAAATAATAGTCTAGCTGGTGCAACTGCAGGTGGTGGCATTATTGGTAAGAAATGGATTAAAATTTGTTTATGTTCGAACTCGGGATTGGTAATTGTATTTAGTGTTTTTTAGGTTTGAGCTACTTACTTATAGGCATGTTCCTGACTTCTGACAGCAATGGGTTCATTGGAACACTCACTGTCTAGCTTGACTTTGAATGGTGCACTTAGAGCTGATGGAGAAAGCTTTGGAAAAGATATTAGAGAGGACAAAGGTAGGGTCATTTCAGGCATTGGTCCTGGTGGTGGATCTGGTGGAACCATTCTTTTGTTTGTTCACATGCTAGTGCTTGGTGAGTCTTCTATAATCTCAACTAATGGAGGGCACGGTAGTCCTGGTGGCGGTGGCGGCGGCGGTGGCGGAAGGATTCACTTTCATTGGCCTGATGTACCAGTTGGAGATGAATATATTCCTTTAGCAAATGTTAAAGGAAGTATTATTACCAGGTTTATGTATAGCAAAAGATTTTTCTTTTCATCATCTGCTGCATGTTCTGTGCATCATATGTCTGGTGAATTACAAGGTTACTATTTGTTCACTGCTAGGAGTTGTGCATAGCCCATCTGTCTATATAAAACGCAAATAACATGAAATTATATTTTCAAGGTGGATGATGTTAATCTGTTTCTTTTAATTGATATGCTGGGTGACAATATTTTATCCTTTGATCAAGAAGCAGTTTCATGACAGTTACAATTTTAAGTTGCTGGCAAAGGTTTTGATGATGCTATTTGGCTTATGGTCTGTGTTGATGTTACCCTTTTGCAGAAGATAATCTAATGGTTTTATTTCTCTTCTAGATAAATTAAAAAATATTTCAAAATGCAGTATAGTTGGTACAGGCCAAAACAGAATCGGAGTGAGAGAAGAGTCAGTCTTATTTCCGCACCTGGCTCTTTACCATTCAGTCCTATTTATAGACTGGTCCAGACTGTTGTACATTCTTCTCAAAACCAACTAATCAACAGAAGTAGTTAGGCACTTATGCCAATTAAACCGTTTGAGTTATTACAGTAATACCTTCAGGCTCTTTGCCACGTAACAATAGTGCTTATGGGATGATGAGTTGATATTTTTTCCATCAGTTCTTGAAATAGCAGTTGTGTAATTAAATAACTTATCCCCCTCCTCTCTCTCTCTTAAGGGGGAGAGTGGGGTTGGTTAGATTAGCTATGTCTGCAATTGTTACTTAAACATACTTGCAGGGTTGGATGTGTTTCTACAGCTTTATATGATGTTTTGATGTCATTTATAGCTGTCCAACCGATTCTCAAAAAAAATTTCTTTCTCATTTCCTTTTTTTCACTTCTTTTAATCTGCTGAATGAGTCCTGACTGTTTAATTTTTAGCATCTTTTTTGCTGTCTTGTAGCATATTACATTGCCTTTCAACTGTTCTTGTTACTTTTTCAAGATTTTCCTCTTTTGGCTTGCTGTTAGCAGCTTTAAGCAGATGTTGGCACGAACTTATGAACTTCTCCTTCTGAGATTGGGCTGGTTCTGGGTTCTTATTTCTGATTTCGGATTTCAGGGGAGGCTTTGGTGGGGGGAAGGGTCTTTCAGGAAGAAATGGAACTGTCAGTGGAAGGGCCTGTCCCAAAGGGCTTTATGGTATCTTTTGTGAGGTAGATTTGCTATTTATGATATTTCATTAATAGAATATTTTGCATCAAGTAAAAAAGAAGATTGTAAAACTCAAAGTAGTTGACATTAAATGAATAATGAGCCATAATTGGACAATCTCTATGGATTACATACGAAGAGGGAACAAGAAAGTGGCTGATGCTTTGGCAAAGAGGAGCATTCAGAAGAGAAGCTCGTTTAAGTTTTTGGATGTGGTCCCTGGTTATGCTAGGGTCCTTGTGATTAGACATTAGCTAGGGTATAATTCCCTTCATTGTATCAGTTAGTTTCCGTGTTTAGTCCCGTCTGTATGGAGGGAAAAAACAAATAAAAGGAAAACTAAAGAAAATTAAGGTGGTTCAATGCCTTGAAATTTAGTTTGAAATGGTATTTCACTTTTTTACATGTGTTATTTAGTCACTTTAATCTGTGTTTACTGTATATATGTTGTTAAGAAGAGAGGTCAAGGGTCCATTCCATTCTTCAGTTGCTAGTGTTAACTATGCTTATTTTATTGCAGGAATGCCCTGTTGGTACTTTCAAAAATGTTAGTGGATCTGATAAATCACTTTGTTGTGACTGCCCGCCTCATGAGCTTCCACATCGTGCCATATTTGTTCCTGTTCGAGGTATTAATTATTACTTTGCTTTCATAGCACCTAGAAAGAAAAAAGAAAGGGTAATTTATATGTATATGTATGTATATATGGGGGGAATTTCTGTTCTTCCTTTGGTGATGGGGCTTGGGTTTATTACTTTTTGTTTGATTTTGTTTTGTTTCTCTTTTGAAAGGTGGTGTGACTGAGGCTGGTTGTCCATACAAGTGTACATCTGACAGATATCACATGCCAAATTGTAATACAGCATTTGAAGAGTTGGTATACACTTTTGGTGGGCCTTGGGTTTTTAGTCTTCTTCTTATAGGCCTTCTCATCCTGTTAGCTCTAGTTCTCAGTGTTGCACGGATGAAATACATTGGTGGCGATGATATACCGGTCCATGCCCCTGCTCGAGATGAGACTCGAATAAACCACTCTTTCCCATTTCTGGAATCACTGAACGAGGTTTATTACCATCATCCTCACGAAATTAACAAATCTTAGTGTTTCAATAGATGAGACTCATTTTGGAACTCTGCAATGTTACGGTTCACTTTTATCATAATATTCCTTTTACCTTTCAGATTATTGAAACAAATAGAAGTGAGGAGTCTCGGAGTCATGTCCACAGGTTGTATTTCCAAGGCCCTAATACTTTTGGTGAACCATGGCATCTACCTCACTGTCCCCCAGAGCAAGTAAAGGATATCGTGTATGCCACTATTTCATTAAAAATTTATTATTTTTTGGCAATGCAGGATGTATCTAGTTTGCATGACCATTTAATTTAAGTTGATTTCATAATTTCTTATTATGTTAATCATAATGCAGATTTGAGGATGCCTTCAATAGATTTGTGGATGAGATCAACAATTTAGCTACTTATGACTGGTGGGAAGGGTCTATTTATAGCATCCTATGCATCCTTGCGTATCCTCTTGCATGGTCTTGGCTCCAAAGATGCCGTAGAAAGAAACTACAGCAACTTCGAGAATTTGTTCGATCAGAGTATGATCATGCTTGTTTACGTTCTTGCCGTTCCAGAGCACTTTATGAAGGGCTCAAGGTAGCTTCAACACCTGATCTGCTACTGGCTTATTTGGACTTCTTCCTGGGCGGGGATGAGAAAAGATCTGTTCTGCCTCCCTGTCTTCATCAAAGGTTTCCTATGTCTATAATTTTTGGGGGTGATGGAAGTTACATGGCACCTTTCTCTCTCAATAGTGATAATATTCTTACTAGCATCATGAGTCAGGTTTGCTCATACCAAATTTAGCTTTTATCTTAGTTGTTGATGTTTATTTCATTGTGTTTAATTTATTGGCTAATTTATTTTATTTTTTTTCCTGTCCTCTAGTCTGTTCCGCCAACTATATGGTACCGCTTAGTAGCTGGTCTTAATGCTCAATTGCGCATTGTTTGCCGTGGTCATCTAAAAGTAACTCTCAGGCATGTTATCAGCTGGCTAGATGTATATGCCAATCCTACTTTGAGATCGTATGGTGTGCGTGTTGATCTTGCATGGTTTCAGCCAACAGCTTCTGGATATTGCCAGTTTGGACTTGTGGTATATGCTACTGAGAATGAAAGCACGTTATTTCATAATCATGAAGCTACGACTGAAAATCAGTCAGGGTAATCATAATTCCTATGTTTCTTTTGATGGCAAATTTATTGTAATATTGAGTGACTTATTTTACTTCGTTATGTGCAGTTTTCTTAGAGTTCACAGGAACCCAGTGCATAACTTGACTAGTAATGACCATCTGTTGTTGCCTAGAAGGAGTCTTGGTGGCATTCTAAATGGCAAGAGCTTAAAAGCGCTCAAAGAGAAAATAACTATATATTACCCCTTCAGTTTTATATTCTATAATACAAAGCCTATTGGCCATCAGGTAGTAAATGCTTTTTACTATCCACTTTACTTGCTATATCCCTGAAATTCTTGCTGATGACACTTCCCTGATTCTCATCTCCTTTCAGGATCTAGTTGGTCTGGTTACCTCTATGCTACTACTCGGAGATTTTATCTTAGTATTGCTTACTTTGCTTCAGATGTACTCTCTATCCCTCACGAACTTCCTCTTAGTTTTGTTTGTCCTTCCTCTTGGTGTACTATTTCCATTTCCATCTGGAATCAATGCTTTGTTTAGTCAAGGACCTAGGAGATCTGCAGGTCTTTCTCGTCTTTATGCCCTGTGGAATCTGACATCCTTAGTCAATGTTGTAAGTTTTTCTCAATTTCTTGACTTTCATCCTTCTGTTTTGGAAAGCAATGATTACAATTAAGGTACTTACTATTAATCTCCATATATTTGCTTTAACCATTACTACTTCTAATTGCAGGTAGTTGCCTTCTTCTGTGGATTGATTCATTATACAGCAAACTCAAATAAAATGCTTTCCAACCTCAAATCTTGGAATTTCAGCATGTAAGTGTCTTTCAACATCTGATCTAGAAAATTACCGGTAAAAATCAATTGAGTATGAGGTTGAATATTTTGTGAAGTTGTGACTATCTGGCTAACATCTGAACATACATGTGTTTTGCTGGGGCAATGCAGGGATGAAAGTGAATGGTGGATTCTTCCTTCTAGTCTGGCCTTGTGTAAAATTATCCAATCCCGTCTTGTGAATCGCCATGTAGCTAACCAAGAAATTCAAGATTCTTCCTTGTATAGCGATGATCCCAATGTCTTCTGGCAGTCATAATTATGTATGTATTTTTTTGTTTCATTAGTTCATTATGTCTCTCCCCTTTCGCTTATCGAAAGAGTAGGAAGGAAATGAGAGTAGCCAAATAGTGTGGTGTGGGTATTTGTACATGTGTGATCAAGGTCTGTTGAATGGGCGGACTGGTATTGTGATATTGAATATAACTGTACAGGTTAGCAAGTGGTGTGAAAGAAACGAGTATAGTGTTAGGTCATAATCAATTGAAGCATTAGGTTTGAGATGTTTATAGGTTGACTTGTATAGGGGTGGAGATTTGTTTTTTGGAGTTGGGTAGTGATGTATTATATTTTTCTTTTCTGATTTATAATTTTCAATGGACAAATGATTGATTAAATAGGAAACATGGCTTTTGTAGCTTCATTTCTTTCCTCCTCTTTTATCATGTTTTTGCCCATAATCTGAACCGGTGGCAGAATATTTGTTCTGCTTGTCTCCTTGCAACCGTTCAAGAGACTTTTACCTCCAACGTAAAACTTGGATCTCTGAATATAAGTTCTTTTTCATTTTTTTTGGGGGTCAATGATCTCTAAATAGAAGTTAAAGTATATGTCTGGTCTTCCAAATTTTCATTAAGTTTCAATTCAGTCTTTTTAAGTTTATAAAGTGTATTTTTAATCTGCGAAAACGTAGTTTCAACTTTCATGTGTTGACTCAATGAATATAGGGAAAATCATTTTCAGGGCCCTTTTTGGACTGACAATCCCAAAAAAGGCCCCAAGATTCTGATAATCCCAAAAAAGGTCCCAGGGCCTTTTCTGGGATTTTCAGAATCTTATGTGAGTTGTCAATGGGGCTGATATAGTTGTTAACGGGTGCGATATAGTTGTCAACGGGCCGATATAGTTGTTAGCAAAGTGTTGTTAACGGGGCTGATTTAGTTGTTAAAATCTACCCGTTAACAACTATATCAGCCCCTGTTGACAACTCACCAAATATTCTGAAAATCCTAGAAAAGGCCCTAGGGCCTTTTCTAGAATTATCAGAATCTTGGGGCCTTTTTTGGGATTGTCAGTAAAAAAGGGCCCTAAAATAGATTTTCCCATGAATATATATGGTGGCTCTACATCTACATTCAAATGCCAGAAAGCATGCCTAATATTTAATCATTAAATATAATATTTTTATATTTTGAAAGAGGAGGTGTTTGATATTGAAAGTTTAGCTGGCATCTTCGTAAGATTTTATTTTTAATATTTTAAATTTAAAAATAAAATATTAATAAGTCAGTATTAAAATGCAGGGTGACCATTTAAATTCGCTGCGCTGAATTAGCATTTTCCATTAAACAAGCTAACAATGTTAATATTAAAAAATTTAAAATATACTTTAGAAGCATCATGAGTGACTAAATTGAATTTTGATGTAAACTTATATATTTCATCGCTAAATGTAACATGTTACCTTGTGTAAGTTTACATTTAAATAGATGATAAAAAGTTTTAAAAAAACCATAATTCATTTTGCAACATTTATACTGCAAGGCTGGCTTTCAAAAATATTTTTCTTGCGTGATATTTTGTTTTTCTTAAAAAAAAAAAACTTCTGTAAGTGTCCGTTCGGTTCAAGGAATCGGACGTAATATGTAATGCAATATAATGGAATGTAATATAATGACGCTATAAATATTCCGAAAAAAGCTATACTGACCGAAAATGTTGCATTTGTGACAAATTCATACCAATTCTCAGAATTATTTGAATTTGGATGTAAAAGATCTATAAACAGAATTAAAGATTTTGATAATATATCAAAATCGAGTCCTTCTTGGTTGAAAGAAATTCCTATAACCCCGATAAACAAAGTAAATAGTATTAATACAAGCATAGAAAATAACATAGTATTTTCGGATTCATGGGGATAGGAAAAAGTAGTGTTGTTAGTTTCAAAATAGCTAATATCAATAAAAGGCCATGTTATGCTTTTTTGATTTCTAGCAATTTGATGTGAATCAGTCTTCTTCCGAAAAAAGGAAGTCCTTCCATTATTATTGATTGTTAATAAAGATAATAAATGCATCTCTTTTTTCGCTTCTTTTTCTTTCCCCCATAAAGATATTGAATGAAATGAGCTATTTTTTTTTCCATTAAAATTTTTGCAATTAACGTTTAAATATCCTTCAAAAACAAGTAAATAGATCCGAAACATATAAAATGCAGTTAATCCTGCTGTGGAACAAGCTATTATTGCAAAAATTGGTGAATACAACCAACTATCATTAAGAATTTCATCTTTGGACCAAAAACAAGCAAAGGGTGGAATACCACAAAGAGAAAGTGTACCCACTAAAAAAGCGGTTTTTGTAATTGGCACATGTTTTGTTAAACCACCCATAAGAACCATATTTTGACTTTTATCTGGAGAATATCCAACAATAGCTTCCATTGAATGAATAATGGATCCGGATCCTAAAAACAACAATGCTTTTGAATAAGCATGAGTAATCAAATGAAATAAAGCGGCTCGATAAGAGCCCATACCTAGAGCTAACATCATATAACCCAATTGAGACATTGTAGAATAGGCCAAACTTCTCTTAATATCCTTTTGAGCAAGAGCTAAAGTAGCTCCTAATACTACTGTTATTATCCCTATGAAAGCTATTCCATTCATTATGGAGGGTATAACTATGAAAAGAGGAAGAAGGCGGGCTACAAGAAAAATTCCCGCCGCTACCATAGTAGCAGCGTGGATAAGGGCGGAAATAGGGGTAGGCCCTTCCATAGCATCCGGTAACCATACATGAAGGGGGAATTGGGCAGACTTAGCAACTGAACCGCCAAATAAAAGGAAGGCGCACAAAGTAACTAATAAAAGATTAACCTCATTATTAGAAATCAAGTTATTGAATATTTCAAACAAATCCCGAAATTCCAAACTACCTGTTATCCAATAAAGACCCAAAATTCCCAATAATAAACAGAAATCCCCTACCCGATTAGTTACAAACGCTTTTTGACAAGCATTTGCCGCAATAGGACGTGTGAACCAAAAACCTATTAATAGATAAGAACACATTCCAACCAATTCCCAAAAAATATAAATTTGTATCAAATTAGAACTAGTAACCAATCCCAACATTGAAGTATTAAAAAAACTCATATAAGCAAAAAATCTCAAATATCCTTCATCATGAGACATATAATTGTCACTATAAATAAGAACCAGAATTCCAACAGTAGTAATCAATATTAACATAATAGAAGTAAGTGAATCGATCAAGTAGCCAAACTCTAAAGAAAGATCATTATTTATAGTCCAAGACCATACATATTGATAGATAGAACTGTTATTGATTTGATGAATAGACAGATTTACCGAAAAAATCATAACCATACTTAATAATAAAACACTAGAAAAAGCCCACATACGGCGAATATTTTTTGTTGCCGCGGGAAAAAGGAAAAGTCCCACTCCTATTAAGATAGGAACTGGAAGTGGAATGAAGGGTATGATCCATGAAAATTGATGTGTATATTCCATACAAAAAAAAAAAAAGAAAAAATGGATTCTTAATGAGTTTTGTTTCTTATTCGCCAATTTTATCTCTTTTGAAAGGGTTCAGTTAATAAAAAAATGAAAATTAAGATAAAAAATAGAATTATCCACTGTTCGTTATTCTTAATTTTGGTCCAATCTTTCCAATAGTTGAAAGTACGAAGTGAAAATGGGTCAAATGATATGACCAAATTACTAGTGAAAAATCTACTTTTTTTTTTTTTTAATAAATTTAATAATATTGCCCTGGACAAGTTTTCTGAAGTAGTACAGCCCGTCTTCCGACATCTTCGCCGGTCTAGGATTTGTTGAGCTTATTTTTCTGACGTCGTGGTGCCATTGCAAGATTTGATGGGCCGGGGCGGCACTTTGCGTCTCGCGAAATGCCATGTTGGCGTTCTATGGCTTGAGGACCGGTGTCGAGGGCCGACGTCCTTGACTATACGTTCGTTGATGACGGACACAGACGTGGCAAAAATGGGGTCATCGGGATGCTGTCTTGCCCCTCCCGAGGACGATGAGCCGATCTGCGCCACCCGGGAGCCCAGATCTCCTAACTTCTTTCTCTTCTATCGGGAGTATATGTCCCGGCTCGGTATTCGCTTCCCGTTTACCGGGTTTCAAATGTCCGTGCTCCACTATCTTCATCTGGCCCCTTCTCAGCTCCATCCGAACGGGTGGCGTTATCTGGCGGCGTTTGCGTATCTTTGCGGGTCGATGGATCCTGTCATCCCTTGTACCACTGCCCTCTTTCTTCATTTCTTCTCTCCTTTCACCCCTCGTTCGGGTAAAGAGCCGCCCTAAAGGACTGACTTCTCTTCGTGCCGAGGCGGACCGAAAACTTATGACCTCTTTCTCCGACTCCAAGCATTTCAGAAATGTTTTTTTCAAGGTGGTTGCAATAACTGGGGAAGTGCCTTGGTTTTTGAAGGTTGCTGAGGGCCCCGGCGTAGAATGGCGCTTCCCTCTTTATTGGACCTCTGATTATCATAACTTTTCCTCCTCCACCTATCAATTCACTGCCAAGGACCTCTCTGATGAGGAGAGGCAGCATGCAGCTCGGATGGCGTCGTACGTCGCCGAACGTGGTGTTAAGAGTGCGGCCTTCTATATTAAGAAGGCCGGCGTAGAGTCGGGATCGGCCTCCAGTATGGCTTTATTTATATGAACTCTGTCATACTACTTGATTTTTGTCGCCTAATTAGCTTCTGACATTTTGTTTCTGGAATTTCTTTTTAACAGACCAAGGTGCTATGGAGCTGAATCCGGACTACCACGCGTATACCTTGCCGGCAGGCGGAAAGCCGAAGGAGAAAGTTTCCAAGAAACGGCCCGCTGCCGAGCCCCTCAAGAAGAAAACTCCTGCTGTGTCTACGGTCCCGAAGCCTTCCTCGGCAAAAAGGGCCAGGGTTGGGGATACCGCAGTAACGCCTTCGACCGCTCCCTCCTCGGCCGTCAACCCCGAGGTGGTGCCTTCATCCTCTCCATCCTTGGCGGCCGATACGGAGGTGGTACCTTCGTCCGCTCCATCCTCTGCCGCGACCGGTACCTCTCTATCTACCGACCCCCATCCCTCTATTGATAAGGGGAAAGATGTGCTGCAGTCTGAATCGGTGCCTCCTCCATCCCAGACCCCAACGATTGCTCCTCGCCCTGGTGTCTTTAGACGCGGCCAAGCTTGGGACGGGAACGTCTCTGAAGAAATCAACACGGCATTCTTTCCACCGCGTCGATTTTTAAGTCCCCAACCTCTTTCAGACGAGGATGTGCATGAAGTGCACGATGTGTCTAGCCATCTCTGCAAGGCCCTCGGATTATCTCAAGCCTACCTGCATCTCCATGGATATTATGTTAGGGCTATCGGTGAATCCCGAGCTCTAAAGCTGAGTTTGGAGACGGCTGAGGAGAAAGCTAGGATGCCGCGGACAAGTTCCCCTATTCAACTTTTCTTGTACTTTCTGAACAATTAACTTAATGAATGAGGACTCAAGTAAGTAGTTCGTTGTGTACTTTTAACTTTATGCATAAATCGCACATAGTCAAGTTCTAGACCGGGCCAGGGTCTTTAATAGTTAGAGTTCGCTTAGTACTCCTCTGGTGTAGATAACCAAGTGTATGAATAGGGGTGTCTAAGTATACCACGCTACGAGGTTCGGAGTCGTTGTCCGGGATTTTAACCAGGGTAAGGGAAAACTGTCACATGCTCAGCCGTGGTCGTCGAGACACACTTTTGACCATTTTGACCTGATCAGGGTCCGGTATGACTATTCGCCTTCTTACTTAGGTGTCAATTTCGATGCATCAAAATATTTACCGGGTGTATGGGCCTCGGTGTCGGTTACCGGGCTTATGGACCTTGGTGTCGGTCTGCTTATTTAGCGAATCATTTAAGCACTCTTAAAATTGAACTTCGGTTAATGAACCATTTATTAATTCAAGAGATGATTTGCTTTACAAAGATGACAACTTGAAACGAAAATTTGCGGAAGGGAAATGACTGAAACCAAAAGCAAAACTAACTCGGACATGAGGCGTCCGTCGCGAGATTTCAGCTGTGACTAGGTCTAGCTATAATAGACCCTTAGCTTGTCGCCGTTCCATGTCCTCTTGATAGGTTTCCTTGCCAAAGTCTCGAGAATATAGGCTCCTTTCTCTAGTTTTTCCTTGACTCGGTACGGTCCATCCCAATTTGCGGCCAGCTTGCCGTCTTTTGCATTTTTTTGTTGCCGACGTCCGCCCTTCGTAGGACTAGGTCGCCTCAGTCAAACGTCCTTGGCCTAACCTTTCTTTTGTACTTGGCGGCGATGAGTTGTTTGGCCGCCATGTCCCGGCAA
The DNA here is from genome assembly GCA_025563575.1 of Acacia pycnantha. NCBI lineage: Eukaryota > Viridiplantae > Streptophyta > Magnoliopsida > Fabales > Fabaceae > Acacia > Acacia pycnantha. The sequence goes on from JAMWYP010000001.1 coordinate 999,514, forward strand.
TGTGTCGTGGTCCTGACTTCATCCACCAAGTCCAGCTCAGTTGCCAAAGCCTTGGAGTTTGATCCTTCTCCTTCTTCCAGGGTTCTGAGTCTTCTCCATGATGGCTGCCCTATCTCGACTGGAATCATGGCCTCGCATCCGTAGGTCATGCGGAAAGGAGTCTCTTGAGTAGCCGACTGCATTGTGGTTCGGTAACCCCATAACACGTTGTAGAGCTGTTCGACCCAACTATTGTCGGCCTCCTCCATCGTTTTCCTTAAGCCGTCCAGGATTACCTTATTTGCTGCCTCGGCCTGACCGTTTGATTGAGGGTGTTCGACCGAAGCGAAGTGGTGAGTGACTCCGAGGTCGATCATCATGTCCTGGAAATTCTTGTCAGAAAATTGCGTGCCGTTGTCTGTAACTACCTCGGCGGGGACTCCGAAGCGGGAAAAGATGCTCCGTTGAATAAAGCGCCGGACCCTGGCCGACGTGATGGTGGCAAGGGGCTCGGCTTCAATCCACTTAGTAAAATAGTCGACCGCCACAATCAACCATCGTAGTTGTCCGGGAGTAGGCTTAAATGGTCCAAGTAGGTCCATCCCCCACTTGTAGAAAGGCCATGGGGCCGAGATATATTCCATGTCAGATGGTGGGGACCAAATGATTTTGGAGTGTTTTTGGCAGCTGTCGCATGTCTTAACGAACTCTTTGGAATCCACCTCCATAGTTGGCCAGTAGTATCCGGCCCGCAGCGTCTTTCTTGCTAATGCTTTCGCTCCCATGTGTTGTCCATTGATCCCTCCATGGATCTCGGCAAGAACGTATCTGCTTTCATTAGTGCCCAAACACCTTAACATTGGGGTATGCAGGCCTTTTCGGTAGAGTTGATGATCTACCATTGTGTATACGACGGCCTCCCGAAATAGTTTTTGGGCGTCGGTTGTCTCGAGGGGGATAATTCCTCGCTCGAGGTAGTCCTCGAGCGGCTTCTTCCAGTCGGCAGCGTCGGATATAGCCATTATGTAGGTCGGTTCTTCGACTTTTTGTTGTATGACGGTCCTGTGGTTGGCCGTGTCTTTGGTGCTAGCGAGCTTGGAGAGAATGTCCGCTCTTACATTTTGCCCTCTCGGGATATGCGTGACCGTTACCTCATCGAACTCAGCATGGATTTCCTTGACTCTGTTGAGGTATTTCACCATGAGCGGTCCTTTAGCTTGATATGCTCTGTCTACCTGGGCGGCGACGAGTTGCGAGTCGGTGAAGACCGGTACTCTTTGGGCCCCGAGATCCTTGGTCTGTTGGTGTCCGGCCAGGAGCGCCTCGTATTCGGCCGGATTGTTTGATGTCGGGAAATTCAGCTGCAAGGAGTGTTCAATTGTGACTCCTTCTGGGCTTTCTATGATTATTCCGGCGCCGCTTCCCTTGGAGTTCGATGAACCGTCGACGTACACCTTCCAGAGGTCGGTGTTGCCGAGATCATTTTTGGTTGGGGTTAGCTCCCGGAGGAAGTCGGCCAAAGCTTGTGACTTAATGGCATGTCAGGCTTCGTATGCGATGTCGAACTCGGATAATTCTATGGCCCAACTGATCATTCTGCCAGCCAGGTCCGGCTTATGGAACACTTGCCGGATTGGTTGACTGGTCCGGACCGTTATCTTGTGAGCCTGAAAATAAGGGCGCAGTCTTCGCGCCGTCGTTAGTATGGCGAAAGCCAATTTTTCCAACTTCTAGTATCTTAACTCCGAGCTTTGTAATTCTTTGCTTACGAAGTATATGGGTTGTTGACCATTCTTTCCTTCTCGGACTAGTACCGAGCTTATTGCCTCTTCCCCGACCGATAGGTAGAGGAAGAGGGTCTCCCCGGGTTGTGGTTTCGATAGGACCGACGGAGTTTCCAAGCATTGCTTGATTTTCTCAAATGCGGCGTCACACTCCGGGGTCCAGTTGCCTGATGTCTACTTTTTCAGTAACCTGAAGAAGGGTAAGGCGTTTTCTGCCGACTTTGGCAAGAACCTAGTTAATGAGGCCAATCAACCTGTTAACTGTTGGACTTCCTTCTTGTTTCGGGGGGCCTGCATGTCTAGTACGGCCTTACACTTATCCGGGTTGGCCTCGATTCCTCGACTAGTGAGCAAGAAACCGAGGAATTTTCCCACCGGCACTCCAAACGCGCATTTTGCCGGGTTGAGCCGAATTTGATGCACCCTCAGTTTACTGAATGTTTGCTCTAGGTCTCGGATGTGGTTATTGGGGTCATATGATTTGACGATCATGTCGTCAATGTAGACCTCAATGTTGTGGCCGATCTGATCCTCAAAAACCTTATTCATCATCCTCTGGTATGTTGCCCCGGCGTTCTTCAGGCCGAATGGCATGACGTTATAGCAATAATTTCCCTTTTCTGTGATGAAGGAAGTTGCCTCTTGGTCATCGGGGTGCATGGCGATTTGGTTACACCCGGAATAGGCGTCCATAAATGATAGCAGTTGATAGCCGGACGAGTTATCTACAAGTTGGTCGATGTTCGGCATAGGATAAGCATCTTTTGGGCATGCTTTGTTCAGGTCTGTGTAATCCGTGCATACTCTCCACTCGCCACTTGGTTTCAAGACCATTACTACGTTGGAAATCCATGTGGTATATTGTATTTCCCTGACGAAGCCGGCCTCCAGTAGCTCGTCCACATGCTGGTTCAGTGCCACTTGCCTGTCCGGGGCCCTTTTTCTTTTCTTCTGGGCTACTGGGGTTGACCCCGGCCAAAGGGCTAATCTGTGACAACAGAAACCAGGATCAATCCCGGGTACTTCGGCCGCACTCCATGCAAAAACATCTCGATTTAGAGCCAAAAACTCTTCCATCCTTAACCGCGAATCCGGGGTCAATGCCTTGCCTATTTTTGTATTATGGTCTGGATTGTTCCCGAGTATGAGGTTTTCTAACTCTCCTTCTGGTTCTGGCCGGGGCTTCCCCTTTTCCTCTCGTAAGTCCAACTCGACCATATAAACCGGGTCGTGGGTCTTTTCATGCATTTGGTACATCGGCTTGGATTTGTCATTCCTGGGCCGAGATAGAGGCGTTGTTGCCTTTTCCTTTACGTTGATCGTCTCGACATAGCACTGCCGGGACTCTTTTTGATCGCCCTTGATGGTAATGACTCGGTTGGCGTTGCCTATCATTTTTATCTTCTGATGCTTGGAAGATGCGAGCATGTCCCATTTGTGAATCGTTGGTCTTCCCAGTATGATGTTGTAAGGGGATGGGAAGTCGGCCACAATAAATCTAACTCGCTCAGATTTAAAGCCTTCCTTCGTTCCAAGGGTGAGTCGGAGGTCGATATACCCCTTTGGGGGTGACAACTCGCCATTAAACCCAACGAGGGTGGTTTTGCATGGCTTCAGGTCTTCTTGATCGAGGTTCATCGTTTTGAAGGCGTCCTAATGATGATATCTGCCGAGCTCCCCGAATCTATGAATATCCTTTTAACTCGGCAGTTGACCAGGGTTCCAGTGATTACCAGACCATCTTGGTGACCAGGCAGTACGTCGGTCATATCTTCTTTTGTGAACATGAACTGAGGTCGTTCCACTTTACCGGTCATTTCGGGGTCCTCCTTGAATTTAGGTCGGTCCCTCAATGAGAGGACCTCCTTTAGGTACTTTTTCCGTTGACTTGCCGTGTCTCCTCCTCCCCCGAAAGCTCCATTATCACGTTGCAATCGAATTCGGCCTCGGGAAACTCACTTTCCTCAGATGCTGGCTTCTGCCTTTTACCGTCCTTTTTTCTCTCTAGGGCCGGGCTGTCCAAATGGTCATCCTATTTTCGCTTTTCTCTTATTCGCCCCTGCGTTTTGATCACATATTGGCGCAATTTTCCATCTCTGATGAACTTTTCGATGGCGTCCCGGAGTTCATAGCATTGGTCCGTCGTGTGCCCCTTACTATCGTGGAAAGAGCAGAAACGGGACTGATCCGTATTGGGTCGTTTTCTGAGCGGCCGAGGTTTCTCGACCTTCTGCATCTCGGTCGATGCTACTTCCCTCCATAGTTGGGAGCGGGGCACATTTAAGGGGGTATAATTGTTATATTTACCCTTTGACTCCAGCTTTGCACTAGAGGGCTTATTGTCCGGAGCCTTGCCACGGCGATCTTGCTTGCGCATCTCGGACTGGCTTTTGTCCCTTGGCGGGGTGTTCCTGTCCGGGTCTCTTCTGGCATTCGCTTGTCGCATTTGCTCGACCTCAAGGTATTTCTTTGACCGAGTCATGAAATCGTTAATGCTTTTTGCCGGCCCCTTGAAGAACGATTCAGCTAGTCGGGTCGAACTATCTAGGCCGTCGGCCAAAAGGTGAACGTGCACTTCCTCCTTTAATCCCTGTACTTGCAGGGCCGCATGGTTAAAGCGATCCAGATAACTTTGGAGTAATTCGCCGGGCCGCTGCCTGATTTTAGACAAGGTGTACTGGGACTTCGGCTGCCGTTTGCTAGTCGCAAACTGGAGCTCGAAAGCCTCGGCTAAGTCATCAAACTTGTGAATCGACCCTACAGGCAGAGTGTGGAGCCATTTTAACGCTGGCCCCTTAAGGGTTGTGGCAAAGATCCTAGTCATGATGGGTTATTCGAGGCCTCTACACACCATGATCATCTCAAAGTCTTCCAGGTGAGTCGTCGGGTCTTGAGAACCGTCGTATTTGTTGAATTCGGTAAGGTTTAGCTTCTCCGGGAAACGAGCGTTGAGGATTTCGTCTGAGAAAGGGCTGTTATCGACATTTCCGACATATCTTTTCCGCTGATACCCGGTAGGTGGAGGCCGGGGTGGTCTCTCAGCCCGGGCTGACTTCTCCCTTCTTGACTCCTTGGTGGAAGAAGCCGCCCTCCTGCTTCGGCCGGTCTTTAATAATATTAATAAATTAATATTTTTAAATTATTATTATACAAAAATTTATATCCAGAGAGTGGGGATAAATAATTACACCAAAACTAAAAATATTACTTTATTTTGAATTTTGATATGAATCATAAAAAAAAATCCATCTGATTCAAATAAGAATCCTTTTTCTAGGTTTTTTTTTTGATTCCGAATCATTAATTTGTTTTGGCACTAATTTTTTATTTTCCATTTCAAGAAAAAGACATATATCTTTGGAAAAAGTTTGTAAAAAAGGTTATGATATTAAACAGTTTACTAAAAAAGGAATTAAGATAGATTATTTTTAAAAATCATCTATCTTTTTAACGACCAAGTAAGCGGGATAAAGATAAGGGTTGGGTTCTAAAACTTTTTGATGGATTTTATTCCATGTATAAATCCAAAAACTAGAACGATATATAATATATAAATAAATATATAATATTAATATAAAAGGATAGTCTTTTTGTAAGAATTACATAAATAAACGATTATTAGAAAAAAAAAAAAAAGACTATGTTATTTTTACAAATCCACATTCCTTATGAAAAGGAGTAGAATAGTATAATTTAGAAAAACAAATAGATAAGAAAGATATATGTCTAATCTAATTAAAGAACAATTCATTTTGAACAATAGATGTCTTTCACATCCAACTATAGCAATAAACAAACTAGTCTAATTTTGGAATGGCAGCTCCAAAAAAACGCACTTCTATATCAAAAAAAAGGATTCGGAAAACAATTTGGAAAAGGAAGGGATATTGGGTAGCTTTGAAAGCTTTTTCGTTAGCTAAATCTCTTTCTACGGGGAACTCAAAAAGTTTTTTTGTGCAACAAATACAAACATTGAAATAATCTGAATTAGCTGGACTCAAAGAATAGTCTAATTTCAAAAAAGAGCTTCGTATATATATATTAAAATCTTTTGAAGATTATTGGTTTTTTGGTCTTTTATATTATATATTAATTTAATTATATTCATTTTGATTTTTTTGGATAGTTTTTTTTTTAGTTTCTATATCTTATAGAAATCTTTATACAAACAAAAAATCAAAATGAGAGAAGATTAAGATATAAGTAAAAATTTATATTTGTTAATGTTTTGAATTGTTCAATAGAAAATTGACCTCATTTTTGTTTTGGAATTGGCTTTTTTTAATTAAAATTCTTTAATGTTTCGGTTTCTGAAATGCAAGATTTCTTTCCTAAATATCCAATTTAGGAAAGAAATCTTGCATTTGAATCGACTCTTTCAATCTCGACGATTGACTAAAAATAGTTTATTATGATTTCGAGCAAGCCGCTATGGTGAAATCGGTAGACACGCTGCTCTTAGGAAGCAGTGCTAGAGCATCTCGGTTCGAGTCCGAGTGGCGGCATGGCATCTTATTTTCTAAAAGAGTAAGTCCTATAATGAATTCAATTCCCGATTTCTTTTCATATAATTAGGAGATCTTTTTTTTATATGATATTTTCAACTTTAGAGCATATATTAACTCATATATCGTTTTCGGTCGTATCCATTTTAATTGCAGTTCGTTTGCTAACCCTATTAGTCAATGAAATCGTAGTACTATATGATTCGTCCGAAAAAGGCATGATAGTAACTTTTTTCTGTATAACGGGATTATTAGTTACTCGTTGGATTTTTTCGGGCCATTTACCATTAAGTGATTTATATGAATCAGTAATCTTTCTTTCATGGGGTTTTTCATTTTTTCATATAATTCCAGGTTTTGGTTTTAAAAAGCTTAAAACCCATTTAAGCACAATAATAGCACCAAGTGTTATTTTTACCCAAGGCTTTGCGACTTCGGGTCTTTTAACCGAACTGCATGAATTCGGAATATTAGTACCCGCTCTACAATCGCATTGGTTAATGATGCACGTAAGTATGATGGTATTGGGCTATGCAGCTCTTTTATGTGGATCATTATTATCAGTAGCTCTTTTAGTTATTACATTTCGAAAAGTCATAATAACAAATATTGGTAAGAACAATAATCTTTTTTTGAATGACTTATTTTCTTTTGCTGAGATCAAATACATGAACGAAAGAAACCATGTTTTACGAAACACTTCTTTTGCTTCTTATAGAAATTATTACAGGTCTCAATTTGCCGTGCCTAAGGGCATATTGGTTGAAGTAGATTCTTCTTTTTGATCAATCAAAACCCCTTCCCAAACTGTACAAGCTTCTTCCAAAGCATACGGCTTTCTGGATGTAGATGATGATATCTACACAGATAGATCTTATATATATCATATAATGAAGTACCACATGAGTGGATATATAGGAATCCAAATCTGTCGAATCACTCATGTTATGATCTTCTACATCCTAGGTCTTCCCGTTCCTTCATCTGGCTTATGTTCTTCATGTAGCATTCAGACCGAATGACTCTATGAGATAACGTCGATACTTCCACATATTACGGGTAACGTAGGAGACATCTCTATTTTTCCCCCAGGGAATCCTTAGAATTACCACTGCTAGCTTTCAATTCGCCTTGACCATCAAATGAAATGTGAATAACCCTCTTTGAAACAAGGGGCGCTTCGGGTTCTCGGTGCTTGAAACAATTTGATCTTCTCCATATTATTATATCTCTAGAGTCAATAATCTTATATGAGGAACTACTGAACTCAATCACTTGCTGTCGTTACTCTTCAGTTTTCTGTTGAGGTCTATCCTGTAGAGGTACTCAAATTGGATCAGCGATCTGTAACGCCCGTCCTTTTAAGGCCCTTATTTATTAGAGTTATAGCGCACATGCATCGAAGTGATTTGTACGACTTAATTGCGGAATAAAAGTTTCACAAAATAACTTAGTTTGAAAAACTGAGGATAATTTTTTCATGATTCGAATCTATCCCATAGTGGGTTCTTAATACAGTAATCCAAAATAGACAGATGATAAACGTTAAAGTACAGTCTAACTACGCACATTTTTCCAACAAATTCCATCTGCTGTAACTCTTACAACTGCATCTTGCCTCTTGATCCCGAACCACTACCTGTCTCTTTCATGCGGTCTGGAGTTCAAATGAATGAACCCCAGGGGTAACAGTTAATCTCATGAACAGATATGAAGCATAAATGATGATATAGCACATGTTAAACATAGAAGCATTTACAAGTAAACAAGTCGCACCGTAACCGCAGTTAACGGCCAAGGACCGCAGCCCTATGAGACACGCAGCCTCAATCCATAGCTAGGAAAAACATAACATGTAAATCATCTATTAAGCATGATCAGCTAAAACATGAACACATACATATATGCTAACAAGATTACGGTTACCCACCTCAAATTTGAATCCTTAAATTTCTGTCTGGTAGGTGTTGGGATCGGTCGAGGCGTCTATGAAATCCTATAAACATTCATCATTGCCATTAGTCACTTAATCGCGTCGCAACGTAATTAACTATGCAAATTAATTTTTAGAGGATTAAAAATGGATTAACCTCTAAAAATTCCCTTACTAATAATACCCTTTTTAATTATCATTAATTAATAATAACACTCTTTTATTTATTATTAATTAATAACTCCCCTAATTATTTTTATTCCCTTACTAATAATACCCTTTTTAATTATCATTAATTAATAATAACACTCTTTTATTTATTATTAATTAATAACTCCCCTAATTATTTTTATTCCCTTTTTACTAATAAATATTAATATTAATTATCTATTTTATTACTTATTTCTCTACAATTAATTTAAACTCTCAGAGGCTATCCTAACACTTTAAATTAGAAGTTTATAAATACCAACTATCATATAAATTATGCTCTTTAGACATTAATGAAATCATATATACTCTTTGAATATTCATAATATAGTATCATATTAATGAATGAAGCATCAGGGAAAATTCTATAAGAACATGCACTTATGAGTGCTTCAATATTGTTTAGTTGTAACTTCTCAAAACTGACGACCACACTATACATATTTCATTTATAAAATTCCTCTTTAATTAATAAAAATAGCATAAAAAATGTTTAAAAGTGGTCCCCATATGTGTACAACGTCCAGCTTTAGATTCAGTGCATATGTTGGCATCATTTATGCCCCACACTAATGTAATAAATATCATATACTTCTATCACTATTAATGAGTAACTAAATATATTTCTCTCCATTTATCACACACACACACATATATAATAAGTTCTTCCTATTACTCGCATGAACAGCAACATATTTATACACATGAGACCAAAGTCTATATCCACGTACAACAAATTTTTCCCTGTACATATATACACTACAACATGACATATGCAGTTACATGCATCAGCAAGGTTTTTTTTTTTTTTTTGTCTTTCTCCCAGGTGCAACGATAATATACCTATACAAGACAAGTTTTTAAGTTTCAAAACTTATCAGCAAGATTTATATATTATGACAGCAAAAACTTCTATATATATATATATATATATTCAATCCGTAAAATAGCTTTCCAGTACAGAGATACATATGAGTGCAGCAAATTTGTTCTCTAAACCAATGACGGCAAACATATATCAGAAGAGTTTTATTTTCTTTTCCCCTTTTCATATGCAGCAACCTTACTCTGTTTCATATATGTATTCATTTATACAGCCTATGACAGCAACAAAACTCCTTTTCTTTCTCTCCAAGCTCAACGACACACACTTATATTTATATATGACAGCAAGCAAACCTCACATACCTTCGGTTGGTTTCCTAAAGCTTGCACGAACGAGCTTGGCTGTTACTCTCGCCTCTGTTTTGCGAGACGATGAGCAGAGGAAGGAAACTACAGTAAATTCTCTCCCTTTCTCTCTCGTTGCTCTCAGACTTTCTCTTGGTTTCAGCTTAGGCAACGTGAATGATGAATGAAGCCAAGAGCAATGAATATATAGTGGATTAAGGGTCCAAGACAAGGAGAAAGAATACCCAACGGTTGAAAGCGTTGAGATCGAGACGCATGGGGCTGGGGTCTGTGTTTGCTGATATAAGAGGCGTGACTTTGTTGTTTGTGTGCACAGTAGATGGCCAAATGAGATCAGCAAATTGAGAGAGTATGGTGTTATCTGCTTCTTTCCGTGAATAACGCTGTGATATGGGTTTAGTTTCCTCCACTATGAAATTCTCTTTGCAGGCCTTTGACCAAGATGACATATGATGGTTGAGGATAATAGGATGGGTTGGTTTTGTTTTATTGCAGCGTTTTGGGTGCTGGTTATTGGAATAAATGGTTTGGAATATGTTGTAATTAGGCTTGGTTGAATACGTATTGGTTTGGGTTGGGAGAGTATTTGTTTTACATGTCCAAATAGTTTATCTTATATAAATAGGAGCACATGACTTGCACATGGGAAAATAAGGGAATAAATATTAGAAATTCATCCTTAATTTTCTATAAGGATTTTTTTTTCCTTTCCCAATTAATTCTTCTAGGCCATAAAATATTAATTCCATAATTTTTAGGTGGGATGTAAAATATATCTTTTCTCACCATCCCCATAGTGTATGAGACAAATGTATGCATTTCGATTAGGGTCGTATTCTATGGTTACGATTCTACCATAGATGTCTTTTTCATTCTGTCGAAAATCGATTTTACGATATAGATGCTTATGACCTCCCCCTCTATGCCCTGCGGTAATATAATGATTCCTCTGGCATTACGACCTTTACCACAACGATGTTGTCCATAGATCAAATTATTTCGTGGATTGGATTTCACTTGACTGTCTACGACTCCATTGCGTGTGCTTGGGGTAGAAGTTTTGTATAAATGTATCGCCATGCTATTAAGTATTTTGATTTAAGTTCTTTTCTTTCTTTCTAAGAGGTGAAATAGAATAACCCGGTTGAAGCGTAATGATCATACGTTTGTAATGCATTATATGTCGCATAATAGGCCCCATTCTTCTACCCTTTACCGGGAGTCGATGACTATTCATAGCTATTACCTTGACACCAAAGAAGAGTTCGACCCAATGCTTTATTTCTGTCCTAGTGCAAAAAAGGGATTTAAGACCGCCTCATTTAGAGCGGATCATCGACGCCCCGGTCTTAAAGGTGTGACCGGTGGCAGTTTTGTAAATAAAAAAAACTTCTTAAACAATAAAGGGATTTAAGACCGCCTCATTTAGACTGGACTAACGACGGACCGCTCCTAAATCTATGACCAGTGGCAGATTTGTAAATATAAAGAACTTCTTATACTGGATCATTTTTTCATAGGTCTTATACAGACCTTTTAAAATAACAACCGGTCTTAAAAATGTTATTAAAAAAATTGAAATATCAATTACTTTATGGAGAAATCTCATACAGCCAGACTTATATTTTCTACACTCCAAAATTAATACGGAAAATTTAAATATAAAGGTATTAAAGTTTTAAGACCGAACATATATAATAATAGGTCTTAAAAGTTAGACCTTTAAGACCAGGACATAAATCACGGTAGGTATTAAAGTTTAAATAAAAAATTAATTAATGTTAAGACCGAGTTGAGAATGACCGGTCTTAAAAGTTAGACTTTTAAGACCAGGACATAAAATCAGCCGGTGTTGGAAATTATGCCCTAGGGGCAAGTCATTGTACTTATCAACGATCCCCATATGAATTGGGTAGTCGCAATGTCTTGCTAGAGGCCGCTTGCGACTTGTAGGTGATCTGATATTGCCCCGCCAATCTCATGTGGGCCTACAGGGTCGCACACAAGAATGGCCTAACACGAGCAAGAGTGTCAGATTCATTGAATCTTAAATGTGTTTAAGATTTAATGAATACATATTTAATCTAGGATGTGTGTGTATATATATATATATGCATATATAAATATATTAAATTCGAAAATAATAATGATATTATTTATTGACAATAATATTATTATATATAGTATTTAATTTATTTGATAAATTAAATAACTATAATAAATTGAGATATTGTATCTCAGATTTAATTTTCGAATAAAGATATTGGATATCAGATTTAATTTGAACTGAGATATCGGATCTCATTTTAAATTAAATATAACGATATCATATCTTGATTTAATATATAATAAATTCGAAAATAATAATATTATTATTTATTGATAATAATATTATTATATATAGTATTTAATTTATTTGATAAATTAAATAACTATAATAAATTGAGATATTGTATCTCAGATTAAATTTTCGAATAAAGATATTGGATATCAGATTTAATTTGAACTGAGATATCGGATCTCATTTTAAATTAAATATAACGATATCATATCTTGATTTAATTTATAAATATAAATTAAATCGTTGGTTTTTAATTCGGATTAAATAAATAAATTTGATTAGATCTATCGGATAGATTTAATTAATATATTTTTTAATCCATATTCAAAATTGGTTTTGAATTTAATACGTCTACTAGGTTTAGAAAAACCTACGGACATTTTGTCGAGCGTATTAGAAAGCCGCGAAAAATCCTAGACAGAAAATATAGAGAGACGCAGATTCGAGGCGCTAGCACGCCTCCGTTCGTGTTTCGAAGGCCGTTCGTGTGGATACCGGTAGAGGAAGGCGATTCTAAAGAGTCGAAGCCTGGCGATCGAGAAGGTAGCCCACGGTTCAAATTGTTTCGCAAAGGTACGATTCGAAACCCTAAACCTTGATTTAAACGCCGTTGAGCGATCCGCCTAAGGGATCCGCAAATTTTTTTTTACTCCGTTGCGTGTACGGATCCCAACAGTGGCATCAGAGCCAACTCAACCGTGCGTTTAAATTAGGTTTTACGCGTGTTTATATATATATGATATATATGCTAAAACCGATCTTTGTATGCGTTTGAATTACAAAACTCGCGTTAGGGTTTCTACGGATAGCTAGTCGGATATTGCGTCAGTTCTCTGAATTGTTCAGATCGGACTGTGTAGCTGATTCGCGTGGATCTGAAACGTTCAGATCTGATGTCGATCAGTTCGTTAGGGTTTGAAATTTTCGGGAAAAAAAAATCACGTTTTTTTTTTTGGAAATTATTTTCGAAAAAATCACGTTTTTTGGGGAATTATTTTTGAAAATAATATTTTATTTTGAAATTTCTAACGAGACCGCCGTAGGGATCCCGGCTGATTGTCGTAGCGCGAGAATTTAAATCATGATATTATATTATATATTGTATATAATATAATGTAAATTACATAATTTAAATCATGATATTATATTATATATAGTATATAATATAATATAAATTAGATAATCTAAATCATGATATTATATTGTATTTATAATATAATATAAATTAGAGAATTAAATCATGATATTATATTATATATAGTATATAATATAATTTAAATTAGAGAATTTAAATCATGATATTATATTATATTTATAATATAATATAAATTAGAAAATTTAAATCATGATAAGATTAATCATAATATTTTATTTCATAATTGTATGACTTAATATATGTTGTGATTTACCTTTCAAAAGTTGTTTGGGTATGGTGAACAACATGGCTCTAGAGTTTTACAATTGTTGTAAATTTTAAATATGGCTGCCTCTTTCTTAAAATACTCCTGATGTACTTCTTTTTGTTTTAGAGAAGTCCTCTCATTGGCTTGAGAGGATTTTAGGTTAAGGTTGAGCCATGTTGTGTCACAATTTTAATTATGTCTTGATTTGATGATTGCATGATTAATTTAGAATTTTAATTATGGTTTGATTAGATCACTCATAATTAATTTAGAATTTTAATTATGTTTTGATTAGATCACTCATAATTAATTTAGAATTTTTAATTATGTTTTGATTAGATCACTCATAATTAATTTAGATATTATATGAGATACAATAGTGATTGCATTCATATAAGTATAATTAATAGGATTAATCTAATTATACCCTCTAAATAAAATCTTAAGTCATAATGCCACCAATAAATGAATACTTGTCAAAACCTAGATCGCCCATTTGTATGTTCCACCAAAGTGGATGCATCGAGTTATCTTGGTGAGACAAGAGTGAGTAATGGTGATACTCAATATTCATTATTGTCGACTTAATTGAGATTATCAAAACGGTTTTGGATCTCAAGGCATTAGATGGGATTAAACATGCCACGTCATATGATGATTGAATCCCATAAAGATCTAAGAGTTACATATGATGTAATTGGCAAGGGTTTGCCTACCTAAATAACTTAATTTAAGCGTCACCAAAGCGGACTTAAATTTAAGCCAAATATGGATCTTAGCCCACTAATTATAATGAGGGTTGTTAATTCGGTGGGAGGTTACTACTTAAACTTTGCATATCTTTAGTTGTAGAATCATGTAGTCTAGTAATACTTCAACACCATCAATGCGATCAGTCCTTGAGAAGGACGAACTTGATGAGACAAACTTTCTTGACATGTTTGGGAACTTAGCGTTGATCCTAAACACGAAAGAAAAGAATATCTCATCAATCAACCCATTCTGACGAGCTGCAATTGCTGATCCAAGAGCTCGACTAATGCTTATACGAAGCATAAGGATGACTCTGTGGATGCGGATGCACGATGCTTGCCACTATGCTTCTAGACCTCAATAGAGATCTAGAACATGTGGAGGCCTCTGGGATGATTGTTCATCCTACGGAAATGTTCCGATAACAGGCAAGGCAAGAGAGGTATGAGACTACAAAGGCCTTTCATTCCTGCAAGCTGGCTAAGGGTGCATCAGTTAGTCCTCATGTTTGAAGATAAGGGCTACATTGATCACCTTGAGAGGCTTGGATTCCCATGTCCCAGGAGTTAGCTACGAGATGTGATCTTGAACTCACTCCCGGAAGTTATGATAACTTTGTCATGGATTACAACATGAACAACATGGAGGAATCAATTTCGAAAGCGCATGAGATGCTCAAAGCGCTAAGTTGAGCCTTGGAGAGGCCAGTTCTGTTTTGTCCGTTCAAAAGGAAGGGGTATGAAACGGAAAGCCAAGAAGGCAAAACCTCAGAAGGATAGAGTCGCTTCTTTTACAATGAACTTGGTCATTTGAAAAGAAATTGCAAACTCTACCTCGAAGATCGTGACAAGAACAAGAAGGATAGCGGGGCTATCGCTTCAAGTATCTATGTCATAGATATTCGCTTTTCTACTTCCTCAACATGGGTATTGGATACTACATGTGGATCTCACATTTGAATAAATGTAGGATCTCAGGAAAGTAGAAAATTGAATGGACATATCTATGACATAACTACTAAAAGGTTCAAGTCAAATGATTTGAATCCGACCTATCTATGGCATTGTCGTCTAGGCCATATAAATGAGAAACGCATTTTGAAACTCCATAAAGATGGATTTCTTAACTCATTTGATTTTGAATCAATTGATACATGCGAGTCTTGTTTATTGGGAAAGATGACAAAGGCACCTTTCTTGGACACGGTGAGAGAGCCACCAATTTATTGGGCCTCATACATCTTGATGTGTGTGGACCAATGAATACATCTGCGAGAGGAGGTCATTTGTACTTCATTACATTTATAGACGATTTCGGTAGATATAGATATATCTATTTAATGAAACATAAGTCGGAATCTTTTGAAATGTTCAAAATATTCCAAAATGAAGTGCAAAATCAACTTGGCAAAACAATTAAGACACTTCGATCGATCGGGGTGGTGAATATTTGAGCCAAGAGTTCATTGACCATCTTAGGAGTTGTGGGATCGTCTCGCAACTTACTCCTCCAGGAACACCTCAATGGAATGGTGTTTACGAGCGGAGAATCGAACTCTATTAGATATGGTTCGATCTATGATGAGTCAAACAGATCTTCCACCTTCCTTTTGGGGCAATGCCTAGAAACATTTGCGTTCACACTAAATCGTGTTCCGTCAAAGGCGGTTGAAAAGACACCATATGAGATATGGGTAGGAAGAAACCTAGTTTGTCATTTCTTAAAATTTGGGGATGTGAGGTCTATGTTAAACAACAAGCCTCAGATAAATTATCATCGAGATCCTCAAAATGCCTATTTGTGGGGTATCTTAAGGAAACTAAAGGATACTATGTCTACAATCCCACCGATCACAAAGTGTTTGTTGTTCGGAATGGTAAGAGCCGGTGGGAGTAAGGTGAAACCTCGAAGAAGTTCGAGAGTCACAGGACAATGTAGAACCACGAGATGGAAATCGGAGAAGACTCACAACAAGTTGTTGAGCCTACGCCACAAGACCCACGAAGGTCCGATAGAACACGGCTACGGCCTCGAGATATGGATTTCGATTACTACAAGCCTTGATGTTTTGCTCATTGAGCACAATGAGCCAACTACCTATCGCGAGGCCATGGTGGGACCCAACTCCGAAAGATGGCTTAGTGCCATGAAGTACGAAATGCAATCCATGTACGACAATGAGGTATGGGCCTTAGTCGATCCACTGAAGGTGTAAAAACCATTGGGTGCAAGTGGGTTTTCAAAGAGAAAACTGACATGGATAGCAAAGTAAATATCTTCAAGGCACGACTGGTTGCAAAAGGATTCACTCAAACTCATGGTGTGGACTATGATGAAACCTTTTCCCCAATTGCAATGGCCAAATCAATCAGAATCCTTCTTGCCATTGCATCATATTATGACTATGAAATATGGCGAGATGGACGTCAAAACAGCCTTCCTTAACGGAAAGCTTCTTGAGGATGTGTACATGACACAACCGAGGGTTTTGTGCGTCCAGAGGACTCGGTAAAGTTTGCAAGCTTCAAAGATCCATTTATGGTTTGAAGCAAGCATCTCGGAGCTGGAATCATCGTTTTGATGAAGTAGTCAAAGAGTTTGGATTCATTCAAAACATAGATGAACCTTGTGTTTACAAGAAGGTTAGTGGGAGCACGGTTGTATTTCTAGTGCTTTATGTTGATGACATCCTACTCATTGGGAATGACATTCCTACCTTGCGAGTGTCAAGTCTTGGTTAGGAAAGTCTTTCTCAATGAAAGATTTAAGCGAAGCCACTTACATCCTTGGGATTAGGATCTATAGAGATAGATCTAAGAGGTGATAGGCCTAAGTCGAGCACATACATAGACAAGATCTGCATAGATTCGGTATGCGGGATTCAAAAGGGTTACATGCCCATGTCTCATGGCATCCATCTTGGTAAGGATTTGTGTCCTACTACACAAGATCAAAGAGACCGCATGAGTAAGATTCCATATGCCTCCGCCATTGGATCTATCATGTATGCCATGTTATGTACTCGATCGAATGTCTCATATGCCTTGAGTATGACCACCGAGATATCAACAAGATCCCGATGAGGATCATTTGAATTCTTGTCAAGAATATCCTTAAGTACTTAAGAAGGACTAAGGACTTATTCTTGGTATATGGTGGCTTGGAGGATGAGCTGTGTATTTGGTTACACGAGATGCGAGTTTCCAAACTGACCAAGATGATTCAAGATCGCAATCGGGATATGTATTCTGTTGAATGGTGGTGCGGTGGTGGAAGAGCTCTTAGCAAAGCACTTGTAGTTGATTACGCAATAGAAGTTGAGTATATAGCAAAGCATCGGATGCGGTGAGGAGGCCTTTTGGATTAGTAAGTTCATTAATGAACTAGGGGTGGTTCCTACCATCTCAAATCCAATAGACTTGTTCTGTGACAATAGCGGTGCTATTCCGCAGACCAAGGAGCCTAGGTCACATCAAAGGACCAACCATATACTCAAGCGATTTCATCTTATCAGAGAAATCAATGATAGAGGTGATACAAAAAAAAAAAAAGAAATATTATGCAAAGTACCAGGAGAAAGCAAGTCATTATACTTTAAACGTTAATGTTATTTAAAGAATTCTCCTTTAGTTATCATTTCATTTGCATGTTTATAGTGATAACTGTATCCCTGGATATATCTAATAGATTATCCTAAATGTCCCTGGTCGGTCATCTCCGCGGGAGCAAAGATGAAATAAGACCAGTGTGACTTTGATGAGTATGGGGATACGAGTCAAAGTCATAGGCACTTGTAAGAGTACAAGGTCTTTGGACCGACCCACTATGAGAAAGCTGCATGGAATAAGTCATAAGCTTTTCTCATGTATAACCGCGTCACAACGCCCTTTGACCTGAGATCATCATGGATTCCTACATGATGAGTCGCTGGTCTTTGACCTAGTCAAAAGTCACCTTTGACCAGGGTGATGATAAAGGCTAGGATCGGGATCGGTGGTTCTCATGCGGAGGAATGTGAATGGTCAAGATGGGATTTGTCCCTCACATTTGTAGAGAGATATCTGGGCCCCTCGATGAGTGAGTCTAAGAAATGTATGGCCATACTACGATGGAAATGAGTTTCCATCTCAATTGTTAGACTACTCGAGAATCGAAAGTAATGGTCAAGAACGGGAAGTTGACATTTTCCATGCCTCATCCTTGACCAAATTATCGCGTGACAAAAGGGACGTGACATGGTTGTACGATAGGTTATATCGCATAAACAATGACGTTGATCCTCTTACTAAGCCGCTTGCACAAGTAAAACATGAGCGTCATGTTAGGGCAATGAGAATTAAGGTAATTAATGATTGCACCTAGTGCAAGTGGGAGTCTGTTGGAAATTATGCCCTAGGGGCAAGTCATTGTACTTATCAACGATCCCCATATGAATTGGGTAGTCGCAATGTCTTGCTAGAGGCCGCTTGCGACTTGTGGGCTGATACGGTATTGGCCCATTGCCAATCTCATGTGGGCCTACGGGTCGCACACAAGAATGGCCTAACACGAGCAAGAGTGTCAGATTCATTGAATCTTAAATGTGTTTAAGATTTAATGAATACTTATTTAATCTAGGATGTGTGTGTATATATATATATATGCATATATAAATATATTAAATTCGAAAATAATAATGATATTATTTATTGACAATAATATTATTATATATAGTATTTAATTTATTTGATAAATTAAATAACTATAATAAATTGAGATATTGTATCTCAGATTTAATTTTCGAATAAAGATATTGCATATCGATTTAATTTGGCGAGATATCGGATCTCATTTTAAATTAAATATAACGATATCATATCTTGATTTAATATATAATAAATTCGAAAATAATAATATTATTATTTATTGATAATAATATTATTATATATAGTATTTAATTTATTTGATAAATTAAATAACTATAATAAATTGAGATATTGTATCTCAGATTAAATTTTCGAATAAAGATATTGGATATCAGATTTAATTTGAACTGAGATATCGGATCTCATTTTAAATTAAATATAACGATATCATATCTTGATTTAATTTATAAATATAAATTAAATCGGTGGGCTTTTAATTCGGATTAAATAAATAAATTTGATTAGATCTATCAGATAGATTTAATTAATATATTTTTTAATCCATATTCAAAATTGGTTTTGAATTTAATACGTCTACTAGGTTTAGAAAAACCTACGGACATTTTGTCGAGCGTATTAGAAAGCCGCGAAAAATCCTAGACAGAAAATATAGAGACGCACAGTTCAGAGGCGCTAGCACGCCTCCGTTCGTGTTTCTGAAGGCTGTTCGTGTGGATACCGGTAGAGGAAGGCGATTCTAAAGAGTCGGCTTCTGCTGATCGAGAAGGTAGCCCACCAGTTCAAATTGTTCTGCAAAGGTACGATTCGGAAACCTTAAACCTTAATTTAAACGCCGTTGAGCGATCCGCCTAAGGGATCCGTAAATTTTTTTTACTCCGCTGCGTGTACGGATCCCAACAGCTGGTACTAAAGTTTAAATAAAAAATTAATTAATTTTAAGACCGAAGTTATATAAAGACCGGTCTTAAAGGTTAGCTTTTAAGACCGTATATACTAATTTGTCCGGTCTTAAAAATGAGGCGCCAAATATATGTTTCTTCGCGCGGAAGCTTTTGTCACTCTCACTGAAGAACCCCTGTTCACGTTGAGAAACCCTTCCTGTTGCATTACCTCTCTTCCTCGCCCCACGTACCGTTAGCCTCTGTTACTCCCTCATTTGCTCAGGCATTCCTCTCTTACTGTCTTGAAAATGAACGGTGAAAACGATTCCACTCGTGTTCCTGGAACTCCAGATACTGGTTTGACTGGTGTGGGTCAGACGAACGAACCCTCTTCATCTCACAATGAGCCTCCTCAGCGCCGTGCACGCCGTGGTAGAAGCGACACACGAATGATGGAAGTATCCCTTAGTCGGAATTCTGGGACGAAGCTCGAGATTCAGTTTGATGAAAATTTGCAACCTGTCGGTCCTAATAAAACCACATATACTAGTTTTGTCGGCGCTCTAGTACGCAGCAAGGTTAGCATCGTGACAGATGAGTGGAAAAATGTGGACAAAAGCACGATAAAGGATCCTATTTGGGACACTATCCGGCTTACATACACCGTCCCTGACTCTGAGAAGTTGAAAGACTCAACATTGTCTCATTGTGCTGAGCGGTTCAAGAAGTTTAAGACCTTTCTAGCTAACACGTATATTTTTGCCGAGGTGAAGCCTGACCATAAACCCTGGGACAAGTACAAATTTATTGATGAACAAACTTGGCAACAATTTGTTCAGCTGCGGACCACTCCTGAAGCTCTGGTGAGTTTATATTTAGTTTTGTTTGCACTTTTGTTTGCTTATTAACCTGTGCGGATATGTGAATGTTATTGTGTACATCTAATCCTGTTAGTTAAATGGTTTGGTGTGTGAATAGAAGTATACATTTCCTGCCTTTGTCCTGCATGAGAGGAGCATGTCCTAGTTCCATGCAAGTCTGATATGTAAACTGTGTAATATGGTTAGACGTTGCTGTTAGTTAGTTAGTATGTTAACTGTGTAAGGTTTCGGTGCAAGTAGTTAGTTAGTTATTCTAATATGTGTAGGAACCATTTATGATGAATGAATGAATTGACTGAGTTGGCAACAATTCTGCAACTCCCTTTCCTTTGGTACTCCCAATTTCTTCTACAATGCTACATCTTCCTTAAGTAAAATGTTGAAAATTGATGAAGTGAATTGGACTAATGTTTGACGTTCATATCAAGCAGAAGTTCTCTAATTTTTGTTAGTGACATGGCTGGAATTCATAATTGATAGTTATTTTCAATCCTGATTCACAGAAAAGAAGGGAAAAATACCAAGAGATCGGGAGAAAGAATGATTGCCCACACAGGGCTTCTCGCGGCGGATATGAAAATGCCGAAAAAGATTTGATGGCAGCCAAGCGGAAGAGATTGGAAGATGAAGCTGAATCCAATCCTTCTGCGGTAGTTGACCAGCCGCCATCTCCAATACGTCGCGAGGAGTTGTGGTTGCATATTTGGCAAAAGTCAAGATGCGCCTACACGAGTGAACAAACTCGTGTAGTTGCTGAACGAATTGTAAGTATCGATATTGTTATTTTTTACTTACTAAACATGTTTCATTACTAAGCCTCTCGTTACCTGTATCTTACAGGAAGATCTTAAAAAGAAAGAGGCCGAGGGATCTTTTGCGTCAGACGGGAGGAATGATGTTCTGACCGTTGCGACCGGAAAACCAGATCACTCGGGGCGTGTAAGGGGGATTGGAGGACGGGTAGGCCTAAAGCAATACTTTGGTAAATCCAAACGCCACAGACAAAGTATGGTTACCCGGGAGGAGATGGATGAGACGCTTGCGGCCAGAGAAGCTACATTGAGAGCAATGTTTCAAGCTGAGATGAAACAGATGAAGGAGGAGATGGATCAAAAAATGAAGTGTCTCCTGAGCTCTCGGCCAGAGACCAGTGTGGATCCCTTGACACCTTCAGCTGCACATATGCAGCAGCAGAGCACTAGAGGGAGCTGCATTATTGGACAGTCAGAGCAACCATATCATCTGTATGTGGAGGATCGTGATAGGTTTAGAAAATTGGTTGCTAAAGGGACTGTCCACAACTTGGGATCAACTGTACACCACCAACAAATGGATGATGATGAAGTCAGAGTGTCAGTTGAAGAGGTAATCATTGATGCACCTGTCCCTCTCCCAACTGATGAGCTGAAGCTTGTGAGTGATGTCAAGGAAACCTTCATCTCTTGGCCAGTGAAGCTTGTAAAGCTCTCTACTCCTCCTCAAGCTCCATCCCCTCGTCAAGCTCCATCCCCTCCTCAAGCTCTACTCCCTCATCAAGCTTCACCCCCTCCTCAATCTCTACCCCCTCCTCAAGTTCCACCCCCTCAAGTTCCATCCCCTACTGCTAACTTGACGACCAAGGAAAAAATATCTGATTTGGTAGCCAACAGATGGTTTAAAGATAAATCGTGGCCTGTCAATGAAGTAGTAGGCCTCGTTATTCCTCAACCGCTTTTCGTTGATAATGACGATGTAGAGTCCATGCTACTTCCTGGGCAGCAGGTTACTAGTGCAATTGTTCAAATATTTATGAAGTAAGTATCTTCTTCCTTGATTACATAATTTAAATGCACCGTTTAGACACACATACATATATACTAATTCCCTGATCGATGTCATTCTTGTAGGTGCATGCATGAGAAACTGGTTCAACAGGGCAGAATCGAGGATTTTGGATTCTTGTGCCCAGTGTATGCAAGTACAACAGCCAAGGAATTGAGACAGGAGTACATATCAAAGAGGTTGTGTGAAGTGCCAAGAAAGGTGTACTTGTTTCCACACTGGCTCGGGTACATATATATCACAATTCTTGTATGCAATTCACTTAATTCTGCTACATATATATATATCACTAAGTACTTTACTGCTGTGAATTTTTCAGCCACCACTAGCAGTTGGTCGTCATGAACATGGAGGCGCATTATGTTATCTTCTTATGCTCCATTCACAGCAATCCATCTCCTAGGTTGAAGCAGATCATCAACAAGTAAGAATGTGGCTAGACTTTTAGGACCGTATATTGGTTAGGTGTCAGGTCTTAAAAGTCTTCATTTATTTTAATTGTTTGCCGAAACTTTTAGGACCGTATATTTGTTAATTGTCCGCTCCTAACTTCAAATTTTTAAAATATGGCTTAACTTTTAGGACCGTGGATTTTTTATATGTCCGGTCCTAATAGTCTTCCTTTAAATAGAGTTGGTGACTCGGTTTTCAGAAAAATCATTAGGGTTCAAGACAACCGAGTTTCTGGCGTTATTCTCAAGCTTTGTGCTTCGTTGTCCTCATTTTTACTTACCCTGGATGTGGAGATCATCATCGGTGTCCCTTTTCTTTGTCCTTTTTCTTTTTGTCGGAAAAAGAAAGAAGATAACGAAAAGGACACTAGGGTAAGTCAAATCGACGACAACGATGTTCCAAACTTGAGAAGAATCGTCACTCTGTTGGTTTTTATTCGAATAAGGTAAACAATGTTTTTTTTGTATGGTCGTAACTGTTAACTGTATTCTGCAAATTTTTAATGTTGATCACCACGAAGAGGACAATGCTTTGTTTGTTTCCTTTTTGTCGGAAAAAAGAAAAGAACATCAAGATAAAGGCAAGTACAAGGAAATCGATTGAGAACTAAAAATTTTATTTTATTTATATTTTTTTTGCTGCCTTGTGAGGCAGCAGTAGAACAAAAAAAACATAAATATTTCTAATCCTCCCCATCATTGTCAGAGGGGAGGGAAGGGTCGGAGACGTCGTCATCAAAGGTGTGGTACTCAACGTCATTGGCGTCGAGTACCGCGTTCAGCTTGTTGTTGACGGCGTGATAAACCTGAAACAGTTGGCCCAAGCGTCGATCTATATGATCGACGCAGGCTATCAGGTGCTGTAGCATCTGGTACAAGTTCGGGTTCGGAGGCAACGGAGGAGGATATAGAGGTGCCTCAGGATTTCGCCCAGTAGGAAAACCTCGTCGTGGTGGAGGAGCCATTACGGTGGAGGTTGTAGGAGGACATGGAGATGAATGTGAAGAAAGTAAAGTAACAACGGGTTTAAATAGAGAACCCATCCTGAACAATGTGAAACGCCGGAAACATTAATGAGGAGACGCATAGTTCCTCAGAATACGAGGAGACGCCTAGTATTGAAGTTTATGTGGAAGCCGAAGAGACTCAATCATTCATTTCAACATAGGGAAGGGACTCTGCTATCTGAGTATTTTGAAAAGAATGAACTTTTAATACCGGATACTGTAAAAGATCCGTTCTAAAAAGTAATATTTTTTAACCAAAAATTCTTACTTGAAAAAAATAAATTGAAAATATAAAAATAAATGAGTTTTAGGACCGTATATATGATAAAAAGGCGGTCTTAAAAGTAATTGAATTAAAAAATGAGTTTTAGGACCGGATACAAGATAAAAGGTCGGTCTTAAAAGTTATCGAATTGATTTGTTAAAAATAATTGACTATTAGGACCGGATATTTAAACAAATACGCTCTTAAAGTAGAAACATTAAATTCATTTGTACCAATTGACTTTATCATCATCGATGTTTATCTCTCTTGCTTTTTGTCCTTATTAACTCCACACACTACCTCTTTGTCCTTGTTAACTCCTCACTACCTAGCTCTCTGCCCCAACTTCTCAAAGCCTCAAACCATGGTTAGATACAAGCAAACTGCTCGTAGGGGTGCATACACACCTCAAGCTCGTGCCATGGTTAGAACGTTATACGGTGCGCCTCCTCCAGCGAGAGTGCGTCGTATTGTTTCTGAAGACTCTCGGGTCGTTGGACCCATTGTTATTTCTTCGAATGATGAAGAGATTGCGCATGCCGCACAACATTCACAGCATGCAGAGGTTTGTGCTCCCCCTATCCAACCTCTTGGCCCCAGCGCGCCTACCTCTGACCCCTCTCCGCTTTCTTGTAATGATCCATTAATATTGCGAGTGGAGCAAATAAGACAAGAACTTGCTGATCTCCGGCGGGAAATTAATGCTCTTCACGTCGAAATCGCCGAGGTTGTTCAGTCAGATTCTTGTGGATGATAATATTCAGCTTCTTTTTCTTTTGTTTTTTTTTCTTGTGTATGCATATTCTGAAGTAATGTAAGACACATTAAGAACTCTGTATGAATTTTTTGGCTGTTCTCCAGTAATTAATTAAAGAAGCTTATTCTCCAATTTTCCTTTATTTTTTTGTCCAAAAAAATATCCTTTATTTTATTGATTCAGTTACTACTGCAATCACCAAGGCTATTAAGACCGGACATTTTATAAGTAACAGATCTAAAGAGTATTTGAATTTTAGGACCGGATGTTTTATAAACCTCTGGTCTTAAAACTTAAATGACAAATAAAAATTTAGGACCGGATACTTGTAAAACTCCGGTCTTAAAATGTTAGTTGTATCTTTAGGACCGGACATTTAATACTTAACTGGTATTAATAAAATCCAAAAAGCTAAATAAGGTATCTTTCTCACGCGGAAAATTAAATTTCCCTCTCTGAATATCTCTTGTCGCGCCGAAAGTGAATACTCAGGTTCCGACTCCAGTATTTTTGTGTTGCTTCGTCGCTGCTTCGCGTACCTCTCTCGACAATCACTCTCTGGTTCCTTAGCTAAACCTCTATAGACGAAGCTGTAAGAGGTGTTTCGATTATATAACTTTATTATTTTCCAGCTTATCGTTCTTGGTTTTTCATGGGTTTAACGAAATCGATGAAATGTTCTTATGGGTATTCTCTGTTGTTAATGAATATTGTTTTTTAAAGATTATATTTGCACTTTAGACCTACCCAACTGACCAACAAGTGTTTTTAGGTTA
Organism: Acacia pycnantha; assembly: GCA_025563575.1. Classification (NCBI taxonomy): domain Eukaryota; kingdom Viridiplantae; phylum Streptophyta; class Magnoliopsida; order Fabales; family Fabaceae; genus Acacia; species Acacia pycnantha. The sequence continues at coordinate 1,025,099 of JAMWYP010000001.1, forward strand.
CTCTTGCTGTCTTGTCTGCAACATCAACGTTCGTGGCCAGAGAAGTAAGACTCAGCAAACACATTTGAATTTATATGCTACAGGTGAGTCCACAAGACCTTCATCCCAGACATTTAATTTCCTCGTCTTGCATTTATTTTGGTTCTTGGATTCACTGTGATGCATTTATGATCAAAAGTGATTCTTTGTTATGCATTTAATGGGCAAGTTCCTCCGTAAAAGTGATTCTTTGAGCATATATTTGCATTTGGATGTTGGCTTATTTTATATGCAAGTTTCAATTTTTTTGGATTATGTATGATCAATGATTTTCGTCTATATATAGGAATTCTACTATGGATCACAGTTGGATAAATGCTTTACGAACGAGTGTTGAATATCAGAATGGGGTGAGGGAATTTATAGAATTTGCTAGACAAAATGCCCATGATGATGGGGGAAGTTTTATTGCCCTTGTGTAAAATGTTTGAACTATAGTCGACTAAGTCTTGAAGTTATACTCAGACATTTAATTTGTCACGGATTTTGTAAGACTTATACAGTATGGGTATGGCATGGTGAAAAAGTGCCAAGTGGGAAAAAACATGGGGAAGTGGCCTTTGATGATAATGACATGGATATGGATGATCGCATAGAGGACATTATCCGTGATGTAGGAGAAAAGGATTTTGAGCGATCACATGCATATGGTAATATGTGCAAGTGATGCGAGACACCGCTATACCGTGGGTGTAAAAATACCAATTGTTGAACACCGTATTAAAATTGGTAAGCTTGAAGGCACGTCATGGATGGAGCGACAAGAGTTTTTCAGAATTGCTTGAGGCTTTGAAGGACATGCTTCCGGATGATAATGTGTTGCCGCATCGCTACTATGATGCTAAGAAAATACTTTGTCCTTTGGGGATGGAGTACAAAAAGATCCATGCATGCCCGAATGATTGCGTATTGTATAGAAAAGAGTTTGAAGAGAAGCAGAGTTGTCCGATATGTGAAACCCCACGGTACAAGTCAGATAAGGGGCCTGCAAAAGTGTTGTGGTATCTTCCAATCATACCAAGGTTCAAGCGGTTGTTTGCGAATGAAAATGATGCAAAAAATTTGAGGTGGCATGTAGATGAGAGGATTTCGGATGGACAGCTTCGACATTCGGCCGATTCTTCTCAATGGAAGAAAATCGATCAATTATTTCCGAACTTCGGCGAAGAACCTAGGAACCTCAGGCTTGCCCTTAGCACGGATGGCATGAATCCCTATGGAAGCCTTAGCAGCATACATAGCTCATGGCCTGTACTCCTGATTGTTTACAACTTATCTCCTATGTTATGCATGAAATGAAAGTACATCATGTTGTCTATGTTGATTTCGGGACCAAAACAACCCGGAAATGACATATATGTTTACCTTGAGCCCTTGATCGAAGACTTGAAGGAGTTGTGGGAAGAAGGTGTCGATGTTTTTGACTCTTTCAAGAAGGAGGTCTTTAAAATGAGAGCCATGATATTTTGTACTATAAACGACTTCCCAGCATATGGGAACTTGTCAGGGTATAGTTTAAAAGGACATAAAGCATGTCCGGTTTGTGAAGAAGGCACACGCTACCATCAACTTCAACATGGAAGAAAGACGGTGTATCTTGGATTTAGGAGATTTTTTAGACGGGGCCACCCATATTGTCGATTAAAGAAGGCCTTTTTTGGTGGCCAAGAGTATGAAGAAGCTCCGGTGGCATTGACTGGGGAGCAAGTGTATGAAAAGGTTAAAAATATCAGTGTCATCTTCGGTAAGACTGGAAAGAGTAGAAAAGAAACAAATATATGGAAGAAGAGATATGTATTCTTCGATCATCCATATTGGCGCAATCTTGATGTAAGACACTGTATTGATGTCATGCATGTGGAGAAGAACGTATGTGATAGTATTGTTGACACGCTTCTCAACATACAAGGTAGTTCGAAGGATGGTGTGAAGGCAAGATTGGATTTGCAAGCAATGAGAATACGCGAAGACTTACATCCAAGGCCATATGGGAAGAGAACTTATTGTCCACCGGCTTCTCATACTTTGTCTAAGGATGAGAAACGAAGCTTTTGTGAGTGTTTACATGGCACAAAAGTTCCCTCGGTATTCTTCAAATTTTAAGAGGCTTGTCTCGATGAAGGACTTGAAATTAGTAGGCCAAAAGTCTCATGATTGTCATGTCTTGATGCAACAACTACTCCCAGTAGCTATTCGAGGCATCGCCGAATATGATCTTCGGGTCGTTTTGACTAGACTTTGTTTCTTCTTCAATGCGGTTTGTAGTAAAGTGTTCGAGATTGAAAAGTTGGATGCCTTGGAGAATGAAGGATATCTTATCTTGTGCCCCTTGAGAAGCTTTTTGTTCCTACATTTTTTGACATCATGGTTCATCTCATTGTTCATCTAGTAAGGGAGATAAAGTTGTGTGGCCCTATCCATTTACGGTGGATGTACCCTATTGAAAGATCTATGAAATTCCTAAAAGGGTATGTGAAGAACGCGTACCGACCAGAAGCATCAATTGTTCAGAAATATGTTTCTGAAGAGGCCATGGAATTCTGTCAAAATTATTTGGCCAAAGTAAGACATATTGGGCTTCCAAAACGTCAGCATGTTGAAGGGGGTAGACGTAGGGCTTCGGTAAAAAGTGTCGATCCTGATGAATTGTCACAAGTCCACTTATACATCTTGAATAATGTTGATGAAGTTCAAGCCAGCATATCTGCATATAAAGAGGCTGTAAGGAAAGAAAACCATCGAATGACCGAACAAAGGTTGATTAGGGAGCATAACAAAACTTTTGCAAACTGGTTCAAACAAAAGGTCGAGGGATCTGAATGTGTTTCTGAGACAATGAAATGGTTAGCACGTGGTCCTGAGGTTGATGTCATAAGTTGGAATTCGTATGTGATCAATGGTTATACATTTTACACGAAGTCCCTAGACGATAGGAGCACAGTCCAGAACAGTGGTGTTATGTTAGAGGCTGAATCTATGCACTTCTCTAGTTCGAAAGACAAGAGGCTTAAATTGGTAGTCATGCCATATTATGGGGTTATTGAAGAGATTTGGGAGGTGGACTATGTCAAAATTAGATTTATCATCTTCAAATGCAAGTGGGTTAATGTCAATAATGGTGTTCAGATCGATCGGCTAGGATTTACTTTAGTCGATGTCAATAGTAGAAGTTTTGGAGATGAACCTTTTATTATGGCAGACCATGTGAAACAAGTGTTCTATATCACCGATCAAGAAAATAAAATGTGGTCTGTAGCTCTCCAAGGAAAGAGGGTCATTGATATTGATGAGGAAAGTCATTCAAATTATGGTCTTCCTGAGAGTACTCCTTTTTCAAGGGGTCTACCGGACATGAATTAAGAAGATGAAGCGGATAATGAACCTGACATAAGAAATGATCATCAAGAAGGGATATGGGAGGATATCACTTTATAAAAGAGTCAATTCATAAGGTAATATTCATATGCAGAATTCTTAGAAAACCTTAAGGTTTTAACTATATTATATTCCTTCTATGTTCTTAATTAAACAATGTCACGCTGACTATGAATTTGTTCTTGCTTTGTTTTTGTGGAAGGATCCGATTCAAAGGGGCATGTTATGAAAGAGGATGCATGTTATGTTGTTGGGTGGGAATCAAATGAAGGCATGGTGACTAATATAAGTTATAATCTTAGCTTATTGTATAAATTACTTTAGCTGTTGTAGACTTAATATGCCACATAACTCATGATGGATAATATTTGTATTCTTTTTCCCAATTCAATTTATTCATGTTCATAGCTTGTAGCTTAAAGTATATCGACTTTTATGTGCTGTTTTGGATGGTGGATTTGTGTATATATATGTGATCAAGAAGAACAGAACAGGGAAAAATTCGGGAAAATTTAGACCGCAAATAAATAAGACGGTCTTAAATGTTCAAATGTTAAGACCGGATGTATTTCTATGACCTCTCTTAAAGGTATTAAGCTGGTCTTAAAAGTTGGTCTTTTAAGACCGGTCCATTTATAAGTCCGGTCTAAAAGTTCAATTTTTAAGACCGGATGTATATAACATCCGGTCTAAAAAGTCAGTCTTTTAAGACCGGGTAATTAGTCGTCTGGTCTTAGAATCTACTATTTTTTGGACCGGGTTTATATTGGTCCGGTCTTAATATTCGGATCTTTTAAGAGCGGTCGAGTTTTTGTCCGGTCTTAAAGTTTGAGTTTTAGGACCGAACAAAAAATATTTCAGATCTATTTAGTACGACTTTTAAGACCGAATGTTAAAAGGTCCGGTCTAAAAGAAACTCTTTAAGACCGGTTACAAGTCCGGTCTTAATAGGGAGACTTTTAATACTGCCTGGAACAAGACCTGTCGCGGGTCCAGTCCTAATATACCTGTTTTGTCCGGTCTTAAAAGCCTTTTTTCCACCCGTGGCATGATCTTTCTACAACAGAATCAAATACATATAAATCTTATCAGTTGTAACGCCACCAAGAGATTGTGGGGGAAAAAGTTAAAATATGAGGCAAACAATGAAAGTAGATAATTTCAGTTAGTGTTAGACTTACTTCTCTTCCAAAATATGGAGGATATCTTTATTTGACAATAACCTACTTCGTTTTTCTGGTTTTTTTTTTTTTTGACGAATAATTTTCTTCCCATGTCTTGTACTAGATCATGCATTTCAATACAATCTTGCATCCAAAAAAATTTCCCAATCTTTATCAAGCATTTGTCTACCAACACATCAATATGATAACTTGGATCAAAATCAACACTTCTTGCTGCCATCTTTTTGACATATTCCATTTCACTTCCATTATAGAAGCAAGCAATATCAAGAAAAACTTCTTTTTCATGTTCTTCGAAGGTATCATAGCTTACTCTTAATATTTGCTAAATCTGATCATGAGGGATGATTTTAATTCCATCTATCCTAGATTCCCACTTCTTCACATCCTTAAGATACAAGTTAGAGCCTATTAATTCAAGGGCTAAAGGAAGACCGCTGGCATAACTTATCACACGCTCCACAACATCATCCTTGTATCTTGGATCAACAACTTGCTTCTTTCCAAAGGTCATCTAACTTAACAATTCAAGAGATTCTTCATGATTTAGTCCCTCCATGTCATTCATTCTTTCAACCCCATGAATCTCATGTAAATGTAAACCCCTTGTTGTTATAATGATCCTGCTCCTACAACCAAACCATTCACATGTCCCTGCTAACTTTTGCAATTGCTTTTGTTCATCTGCATTATCAAGGATCAAAAGAGTTTTCTTACCTTTGAGTATTCGTTCTATGAGTTCAACTCCTTTATCAATGTCTTCAATTTCTTCCTCCTTACCTAAAATTCTTGAAAGCATTTTGGCTTGCAACACCATAAAGAGTTACAGGTTCTGCAATAATTAACAAAGATTTCTAATTTTCTCATCCTAATTTTTAATGAGGACCGTCAAGAGTTACGAGTTCTCATAAGCACCATAAAGAATTACGGATTCTCATGAGCACCGTAAAGAGTTACAGGTTATAACTCATGAGTAAAATAAAGATTAACAAATAACTCATGAGCACCGAAAGAGTTATGGATTATAATTCATGAGCAATATAAAAGATTAACAAAGATCAAAGAACTTTTGTTTTCCAACCTCATGAGCAAGTTGTTTGAACGTCAGGAAACACACATCTTAATCAACAAGGCCCCACCGCCGGAAGTTGTAGACTTGTTTGACGAAAAACAACGAGCAAGAGACGCGAGTTGCATACCTGTTTTAGAAGAGGTAAGGTCGATAAAGAAGGAGAGATTTGTTTGAAGGGGAGGAAGAAGAGATGAAGAATAAGAGGTGAAGACGATGAAGAAGGAGTGGACGCCAAACGGAGAGGATTGGTGGGAGAGGAAGAAGAAGTTGTCAGAGGAGATAGAATAATGAGTATTTTCATATTATTAACTGGATTTTTTTAGTTTTTAAATTAAGGTTAAGGTGCAAAAATACACATGTACTTTCGTCAGAGGAGCGTCCAGTAACAAGTGTTTTTTTTAGGTGCAAAAGTGACTATGTAGTTACAAATTAGGTATAAAAATACCGTTTGACCGTTAAGTTTGACTTTGACCATTAAGTTTGACTTTTTTTTCCTGACTGCACGATGACGTGGTATTTCAAAATTGTAAAAATACACATGTGGTTTGTCAAAAAGAGCACCTAACACCAAATTCTTTTTTTTTCTTTAATTTAATAATTTTATTGTATTTTAAAAAATATTTTCAGGGTACTGACGGGTACTAAAAAGATACTTCAGGCTACTGAAAAATTATTTTAGGATTTTCAAAAAATATTTCAGGGTACTAACTCGTATTAAAAATATACTTCAGGCTACTGACTTGTACTGAAAAAATACTTCATGATCTCGAAAAATTATTTCTAATACTGGTACTCAAAATATACTTCAGGATACTGACTGACATTAAAAAAATACTTCATAATCTTAAAAAATTATTTTAGGATCTTGAAAAAATATTTCAGGGTAAAAAATGGTACTAAAAAAATATTCTAGGTTACTGACTGGTACTAAAAATATACTTCGAGATATTTTTTAAAGATCATAAAATAATTTTTCAAGATCATGAAGTAATTTTTCAGTACGTGAAGTATCTTTTTAGTACTTATCGGTACCCTAAAAATATTTATTTTTTTAAAAAAGCAAAGTTCACTTAAAATTACACCAAAACAACGTAGTTTTAAGTATTGGATGGCAGCGGACGCTAGCCAGATCCAAATAAGGAGAAAATTTAGCAATTATTAACTATTTTCTAATAAGAATTTTTTTAAAAAATAAAATAAATTATGAAAATAATTTTTTACCGTTTTTACCCATTGAAATTTCCCAAAATGATAAATTAGAAGAAAAAATTTGGCCTCCAGGAAAAATACCTAGAGAAATAATAATTTTCCTTTAATTGAAGTAAAAATATTAAATTGAAAAAAAAAAGAATTTGGTGTTGGAAGCTCTTTTTGACAAATCACATGTGTATTTTTACACCTTTGAAATGCCACGTCATCGTCCAATAAGCAAAAAAAGTCAAACTTAACGGTCAAACGGTATTTTTGCACCTAATTTGTAACCATGTGTGCACTTTTGCACCTAAAAAAAACACTTACTACTGGGCGCTCCTCTGATGAAAGCACATGTGTATTTTTGCACCTTAACCCTTTAAATTATAAGAGCATTTTGGTCTTTTTATATAAAAATTAGGTCTCATTTCCAAAACATACCAAACATATTTTTAAACCTCATTTTCATATCAATTTCAATATTCATATCCATATCCATTTCAATTTTCATCAAGGGTTAAGATGCAAAAATACACATGTGCTTTGATAAGAGAAGTGCCCAATAGCAAGTGCTATTTTGAGGTGCAGAAGTGGCTATGTGGTTACAAATTAGGTACAAAAATACCGTTTGACCATTAAGTTTGACTTTGACTGCTGACTAGACAATGACATGGCTTTCAAGGTACAAAAATACACATGTGGTTTGACTAAAAGAGCGCCCAACACTAAATGTTTTTTTTATTTCTTATTAATAATAATTAAATAAAAAATTTAAATATTAATTAAATAAAAATTCTATATTTTTTATTTTAATAATAATAATAACAAAAACTTAAAATATAAACTGAATCTTAATACTTAATAATATTAAGTTAATTTGAATTTTTTTAATTGAATTTACAAAAAGAAAAAGAAAATTATCTTAAAGAACAAAATGTTTATTATGCTTAATATCATTAGTTTGGTCTGTATTTGAATTAACTCAAGCTATTTATTCAAGTAGTTTTTCTTCGCGAAATTACCTGAAGCCTATGTTTTTTTGAATCCAATTGTAGATATTATGCCAATAATACCTGTGCTCTTTTTTCTCTTAACTTTTGTTTAGCAAACGGTTGTAAGTTTTTGATGAAATCCTTAATTTGAATACTAATATTGTCCTAGAAAAATTCATTATTTATTCGAAGATTTGAACATTTTAATAATCTTGATTTATAAGATTAGATAAGTTTTAGAGTGTGAATCCTCTCATGTGTACTTTTTGTTTACATGGTAGTGATATTCTTTGTTTTCCTTGCTTGTGCTTGATTTTGAAATATTCTTATTATCCATTTTTCATCTTTCAGTTTTAACTTTTATAAATTAGAAATTCTAAATATAAATTAGAAATATATTTCTAAATTTATTGAATTCAATATAGAAATATATTAAATATATAAATTATAGATAAAAATGAAATATAAATAAATTAGAAATCAATATTTATATTCTATTTTCAATATTTCAAAAATGAAAAGGAAATAAAAACATAGTTATATAATTATATTCTATTTATATTAATTATATAATAATAATAATAAATATTGTTAATAAAAAAATTCAAACAAAGAAAAGACACAAAAGAGAGTTACAATATCGTCCAACCAGTAAAAAAAGTCAAACTAACGGTCAAATAATATTTTTGCACCTAAAAAATTCACTAGGTATTGGACGCTCTTTTGGACAAACCAATGTGTATTTTTGTATCTTTGAAAGTGTTATGGACCTAGTCAAGGCCCACTAGCCAACCGTCCGACACAGGGGACAACCCACGTAAGGATCGCAACCTCCTAGCTGAAGGACCTAGTCACCAGGGCGGTTAGCTAGATCCTCGGGCACGCACGACGTGGAAGCCGGAGATCTAACCAACAAGGTATACTCTCTATATATACGTATAGGAGATACGCGGTCAAGGTACACAGTTCTAATCCCTGAACTAATCTAAATACAGTCACACTGTGCACACACCCCACCCCTTTGGCGAAACACCTGGTTGTGTACAGTGATCAACTCTTCTCCCGTATGTTTGTCCCATAGACATACAGGAGGAGCACTTTGATCCTAGATCAAACCCCCAGCCTACCATTAGGCTGGACATCAGTGTTCTACACTAGAACAGTGGCCCCGACCGTGGGGATTGGTAAATTTCAATTCCCGTGACCAATGAGGGTTAATACCCGTAGCTCAAGCCTGAAGCAGCCGGAGATGGTTCGACCGACAGACCAGCATCAACCACCTCGGCAACCACACAACACTGAGCAGCCGATCGACAATCTCGGTGATAATGAGTAGGACGCAGAGGACCGGCTATCACAGCCGGAGCAACAGTTAGACGAACACATCATCCCTAACAATGATCAGCGGATGGAAGACAATCCATCCAACACGGAATCCTCTGCTTCACGAAATCAAGGCCATGATCCTCAGAACTCGAACCCGGCTGTCAACCCAGAAGTCCCGCCAGTCAATCTAGATTTTCTCCTCCTCCAAAACGCGCAACTCGCGATGATGAGGCGTATGGAGATCATGGACAAACGCCAGATCCTCTACTTCAAGCGATTGGAAGAACGTCTCAACAAAAGGGATTCAGCTTCTTCCAACGAGGAGGACTGGGATGACAAGACATGGGAAGAGAACCAAAGCACGCAGGAGACAGAAACTAGCCAAAGCAGAGGACCGCCCTCCTCAAACAAGGAATCTAGTTCTAGGAAGCGAGCTCGGGTCGATAGGCCACCCCAGCCTCCCCCAGCCGGGGGTCAACGGAGAAGGTATGTCGGCCAGAGGGACAACAGCCCTTTTGCTGACGAAATCCTCAACGCTTGTTTCCCAGAGAAGCTTAATCTTACTGAATTCACTAAATATGATGGTTCTCAAGACCTAACTACCCACCTGGAAGATTTTGAGATGGTCATGATCGTAAGAGGGCTTGGAGAACCTATCATGTCTCGGATCTTCGCCGCAACTCTTAAAGGACCAGTGTTAAAATGGCTCCACACATTGCCCGGTGGATCGATTCATAAATTCGATGACCTAGCCGAGGTCTTCGAGCTACACTTCACAACCAGCAAATGGCAACCGAAGTCCCAGTATACCTTGTCCAAGATTAGGCAACGTCCCGGCGAGACACTTCAAAGTTATTTGGATCGCTTCAATCATGCGGCTCTTCAGGTGCGCGGTTTAAGCGAGGCTGTACACGTCCATCTTTTAGCCGATGGCCTAGATGGAGAGTCCCGCCTGGCGGAATCATTCTTTAAAGAGCCGACTAAAAGCCTTAATGACTTTATAGTTTGCTCGAAAAAATACCTTGAGGTGGAGCATATGCGCATGGCAAATAATCTAAAGCGGGACCGAGACAGAGCCACCTCACCCCGAGACAAGGACTATGCGGGAAGTAGGAAGAAGGACACCCGTGTAAGGGGCCTAGATAATAGAAACCGAGGAGGCAGGTTTGACACAAAAAGCAAATACGACAAATACACGGCCCTGAATGTGCCTAGATCACAGGTTTGGAAAGAGGTGGCGATGGCCGAAATGAAAAAAGTTGATCGACCTCGGTTGTCCTACTGCAGATCTGGGGTAGACCAAACGAAATATTGTGCATTTCATGACGGTCGGGGTCATACAACGGACGAATGCTATGAGCTCCGTGACGCAATCGAAAAGTTTGTCCGCGATGGAAAGGTTCAACAATACGTAATTGAGCACCAAGGAAAAAGCGGCAAGCGCAAGCCCAGAAGTCGTAGCAAGAGCCCCGCTCGCAAATACAAAAAGCAAGATGAAAAACACAAAAAACAGACCAGGGGGAAGATGAAGATGAATACCCCAAGACTGAGTTTGACTGTAATGTGATAAGCGGCGCAATGGGTGGAGGCGGAGATACAATGAGCCAGCGAGAAAAGTATCGACGATAAGTCCTCTCTGTTAGAGATCGTCCGATGTTCAAAGAAAGTATCAGCGGACCGTCTCACTTGCCACTGCATTTCACAGATGACCTCAAGGATGTCGTCCCCGGGCATCAAGATGGCCTAGTCGTGACCGGGATCTTAGTCCATTGCCGAGTAAAACGCATTTTTGTGGATGCCGGGAGTTCTGCCGACATCATCAGTTGGGAGGCATTCAAAAGAATGAGCCTGGACCAGGAGGATTTGAAGCCATGCAAGACGACCCTAATCGGGTTCAACGGGGAGCATTCGCGCCCCAAGGGGTTTATCGACCTCAGGTTCACCCTTGGAACTAGGGACGCTTTCAAGTCAGAGCGTGTGCGCTTTATAGGGGCAGAGTTCCTATCACCATACAACATAATACTAGGCAGGCCGACGATCCATAAGTGGGACAAGCTTGTCTCTACCAAGCATCAAAAATTGAAGATGGTAAACAACCAGGGAACCATGATCACGGTTAGGGGAGACCAAAGAGAATCTCGACAGTGTTACTTTGAAACTGTCAGAGTGGGCCAGGGTGGACCTTCATCGGAGCCACAAATCCAATATGAAGAGAGGTATCCGAATCAAATGAACCTGGATTCCCTTGACCGAGATGTCAATACAGTCGAACTGGACCTTCGGGATGAAGAGCTGCGCCCAGAACCCGCCGGTGACTTGGAGGATCTAGTGTTGGGAGACCCCCTCCAGACCACAAGAATCGAAAAACAATTATTCCCAGAGCTTAGAAACATCTTGGTCGATTTTCTGAGAAAAAACCAGGATGTCTTCGCCTGGAATTCATCACAAGTACCCGGAATAGACCCGAAGTTTTGCTGCCACAAGTTGTAATCCTACCCGGGCTCAAAGCCGATATCCCAGTGGAAGAGGAATCTCGACCCAGAAAAGAGGAAAGCACTGGAAACTCATGTTCAAGAGCTTTTGGAAGCCGGATTTATCCGGGAAGTTCAATACACCACCTGGTTATCCAACGTGGTGATGGTCAAAAAGCCAAACGGAAAGTGGAGGGTCTGTACGGATTACAAAAACCTAAATAGGGTATGCCCCAAAGACTCATATCCAATGCCGAATATTGATCAATTAGTGGACAACTCCTCGGGTTTCCAACTTCTTTCCTTCATGGATGCATATTCGGGATACAATCAAATACCAATGTATCATGGTGACCAAGAGAAGACAACCTTTATTACAGAAAGGGCTAATTATTGCTACAACGTCATGCCGTTCGGATTAAGGAACGCAGGAGCTGCATATCAAAGAATGATGAACAAGGTCTTCGCCGACCAACTCGGTCGTAATGTGGAGGTATACACCGATGATATGATCGTCAAGACTTTAGATCCCTTACTCCATATTCAGGATTTGGAACAGACGTTCGACAAGCTCCGGGCTTACCAAATCCGCTTTGAACCGCTAAGTGCGCCTTTGGAGTCTCGGCCAGAAAATTCTTGGGCTTCATGTTAAGTAACCGAGGCATTGAGGCTAACCCGGACAAATGCAAGGAAGTTCTCGACATGAAGGCCCAAAAAAACAAAAAGGAGGTTCAACAATTGGCTGGAAGGTTAGCTGCACTCACTAGGTTTCTGCCTAGATCAGCCGAAAGGGCTTTACCTCTGTTCAAACTTCTAAAGAAAGAAGCGTCGATTGAGTGGAATGCAAAGTGCGATGCGGAGTTTGAAGAGATAAAACAATGCCTGGCTAATCCTCCGAGTTTATGCTGGAGAAAGTGGCATTCGCACTACTCACCTCGGCCCGCCGGCTTCGACCTTACTTCCAAGGACATTCTATCATTGTCAGAACTAGTCAGTCGATACGGCAAGTTCTACATAAACCAGAATTGGCGGGAGGAATGACAAATTGGGCGATTGAGTTGTCTGAATTTGACATCACCTACAAAGCTCGCCACGCAATTAAGTCACAAGCATTAGCCGACTTCGTCAGGGAGCTAACCCCGACCAACAAAACGAGCGGCGAGGCGGCGGAGAGGCTGGAAGTATATGTCGACGGATCGTCGAATATCAAAGGAAGCGGAGCCGGTGTCCTCCTTGAGAGTCCAGTGTGGAGGCTCAGATTGAGGGAACCTATCAGGAAAAGGGCCCGCTAATGGAAAAATACATTTTCAAGGCTAAGGAGATAATGTCCGAGTTCAATGAGGCTACCGTGATTCACATTCCAAGAGGCGAAAATACGAGAGCCGACATCCTGTCAAAGCTAGCAAGCACCAAGAGCGCGGGTTGTCACCGAACCGTGATTCAAAAAAACTTGGAGGATCCAATCTGTACCATGGCTATTTACATTGAAGATGATTGGAAAAAGCCAATCGAGGATTACACAGGTAAGGTATTCGACGAGACGATGCTATGGAAGCAAAAATACTGATCCGGGAGGCAGCAAAATATACAATGGTGGAAGATCAGCTCTATCGTAAGGGCCTTCATTCTTCCATGTTGAGATGTTTGAACCCAAACGAGGTGGGATACGCTCTAGCCGAGATACATGAGGGAATCAATGGCCAACACATGGGCGCTAAGGCGCTCGCCAGGAAAACTCTTCGAGCAGGGTACTACTGGCCGACATTGGAGGCCGACTCCAAGATCCTCGTTAAAAAGTGTGATAGCTGCCAGAAGCACTCAAGGGTTATTTGGTCGCCCCGGCCGAACGTCATTTCATCTCGGCCCCATGGCCGTTCTACAAATGGGGAATGGATATCCTGGGTCCATTCAAAACAGCCCCAGGGTAGTTACGATGGTTAATCCGCGGTGGATTACTTTACCAAATGGATCGAGGCCGAGCCTCTGACTACGATCTCCTCGGCCCGCGTGCAGCGGTTTGTGGAAGTCAACATCATCACAAGGTTTGGAGCGCCAGTCGAGGTAATTACAGACAACGACACCCAATTTACGGGTGTTGGATTCTGCGAGTTGATGACCGAGTTCGGCATCCAGCACCATTTCGCCTCAGTGTAGCACCCACAGTCTAACGGACAAGCTGAAGATGCCAACAAGGTCATTCTGGATGGCCTCAAGAAACGCATGTTGGAAGCCGAAACCGCTTGGGTGGATCAATTACCCTATGTACTTTGGGGAATCCGGACCACGACCCATACAGCCACTCAAGAAACTCCTTACAGACTGACTTATGGTTGTGAGTCCATGATCCCAGTTGAAATAGGTCTGCCCTCGTGGCGACAGAGAAGCATCCTTTCACAAGGAGAGACAGCCAACAGTGAGGCCCTATCAGCCGAGCTGGATCTGGTTGATGAAGTCCGAGTTACGGCGCACTGCCGTGACATCGCCGCAAAACAGCTGATCGCAGCTCGCTATAACAAGAAGGTTCGACCCCGGTCTTTTCAACTCGGCGACCTCGTTCTCAGAAGAGCCGATATCAAAAATAAGAATGCCAAAGACGGCAAGTTAGCGGCCAACTGGGACGGTCCCTATTGTATTCGTGAAGCACTGGAGAAAGGGGCATATATTCTGGAAACCCTGGACAAGAGCATAATCAAGCGTACGTGGAACGCCGACAAGCTCAGAGCTTATTACAGTTAGATTTATCTTCTTTTGTCGTCAATTACCTCTTTCCAGTTTTTGTTCATTTTCGTTAGTTTTTTAATTTGAATGTTGGCCTTATGGCCTTTCCCTTGTTAGCAATTTGTTTGTTGAATAAAAATGAAGCTCTTATTACAAGGGCGTTTATTAAATTCCAAACATTATTGTTATTCAACACGGCTTTTCAGTCGGAGGAAGATGTTTCCAAAGAGCTATCGCAGCCAAGACAACTCTCAAATTACTATGGGGTATCAAGAGGAATTGTCATGTCGACCCTGATCAGGTCAAAATACTCGGACGTTTCGGTGAAAAACTGAACCCGGCAAGTGACAACTTCCCTTTATCTTAGGATGACCCGCCAATAGGCTCGGATTTATACGAAACAAGGTCAACACTGACCGCTCAATACGCTAAGGTCTTATGACCTGATGCGCGTTCGCAGACTCTGCATACTTCTTTGCGACCTTGGCCCGGTCGCTCGCAATGGCATGCAAATTCAAGTTGTTATATGACACATTATAATAACAGGGTTATTAAAAACTATTGATTGCATTTAAAATAGCCGGATTGGCCAATCTGTCCACACACAAAAAAGACACCGGTAACAAACCCGGTCAAAACAAACAAAATAAAAAATATTTAGCAGACAAGGGGAAATCAGCTTGCAGGCTGCGGGGCAGTCGAGGCTTCTTCTCCCTTCTCAGTCTCTACACCGGATGCATCGCCATCCAGATGGGTCTTAGAGGCAGTCGGGGGCTCCACGAAAGCGACAAGTTGATTGCCCTCAACGTAGGACCGGAAGTGATGGCCTGCGGTGTTAAGCTCGACGGGTTCGAACCCGGATTGGGCCGCCACTCTTAAAGGCCTCCTCCACGGACTCCTGCAACAACCCCTGAAGTCATGCTATCTCTGCCCTCAAGGTTGAGGAGGACGCCTCACCCTCAGCCTTAATCCTGTGCCTCTCGGACGTCATGGCCTTCAACTCTTTTTCGTCATCCGCTTGCACTGCCTTTAAGGTCGCGATCATCACGTTGGCATTGGCCAAAATCTCCTGGGTCCGCTGCAACTCATACTCCACATTTTCCAGCTTGACCTGGCCGGCTTGGAATTCGTTAGAAGCTTTTTGCCATTGCTTCAACGTCTCGTCGCGTTCCGTCCTGGCACGCTTCAAGTCAGCAGCCGACTCCATGTAATTATGATGAAGGGTGATGAAAGCCTGGGACAAGCCGGCCCCTCTCAGATGAGCATTGCCCACAGTTTGGATGTCCCTCAGATCGGCTTCTAGCAACGGCACTGGTTCAGTGTAACGACGCGGGGGCAGGAGAGCAATACTCAATTCTTCAGTGATACCCTTACTCCACGAGTGGGAGCGCGGAATCACGGGAGATGGAGGCGGAAAGACCTTAGAAGCTCCGGCAGAAGAGGGCCTCGAGGACTCACCAACCTTCGACTTGCTCAGATCTTCAGCCTACCTCTTCTTGCCCTTTCCGGGTTGCACAGGGATTCCACTGAGGTACTTTGGTCCCTTCATCTTGAGATCTGCACAGAATACAAACATCAGACCAGTTACGGTAGGAAGCAAAATGTTCATTGAACTAAAAGCAAGGCAATATATGAACAAAAGAAGACCCATACTCGGCCTTGATCTCATTTCTTCCTCGTTTTGGGTCTCGGCCCGGTACTGGGCCACCAAGGAAGCAGCCCCAACGGTACCGTGCTCCTTCACATGGTCCACTATGCTGTCAATAGCTTTCCTCTCGTGTTTCAGCAGTATGGCCCGTTCCACCTTATAAGCACTAAGCGAGACGTCATGGTGATCCTTACACCAGTATAAAGGGAAGCGCCACTCGACGTTTGTAGAGTCAGGGCCTTTAAGGAACCAAGGCTCAGTGCCAGATTTAGCGACCACCTTAAAAAAGCCGGGCTTGAAGTGCTTGAAGGAGTCCGAGACCGGGGTAAACAACCGCCTGTTTGCAATACCCCGAATAGAGGTCCAGCCTTTCAACTCGGTTGGTTCTTTCCCGGATCGAGTGGTATAAGGGGCGAAGAAATAAAAAAACATAGAGGTGGTGCAAGGCAAGCCTATGCTTTGACAAAACCACTCAAATGCGATTACATACCCCCACCCATTGGGATGCAATTGCGAGGGAGCAAGACCGAGGGATTGTAGAATGGATATCTGGAACTCGGTGAACGGAAAGCGAACACCGAGCTTGGTAATGTAATCAAGGTAAAAGAAAAAGAAAGAATTATGGCTTCCCTCCCTAGCGGAGCAAACCAGCTCCTCCTCCTCCGGGAGACAAAAAGAGTAATTGTCAACCTCTCCTATGGGAAGGGTCTCTAAGTCAGCTGCGGTCAACTTCGACCGGTAGGACAGCACCTCCCGAGTAACCCAGGGGAATTTCTCAATCAGACCCTGTGAAGGGCTAGCGCGGTTCGCGTTACCAGACTCTGACTCCGCGGTATGAGAAGAAGAAGACGAGGCCATTATACCTACCACAGAAATAAAAAATAAAGCAAAATCGGAATCTTCCTAGCATACCTGATGTCAAAGACTGAAGGCGTGTTTCCACAGCCAAAGTAAGATTGGAATTCAAGTTAACAGGATCGGGGGATGTGGCCTGAGTGCCCGAGACAAGATTGTGACGGCAGGAGCCCAAAATCAAATCGGCGGTTGCAGAATCCCCAATGGAAAGAAATCGGGTATATTCATACAGACAATCATAACATGGGCCGATGTAGTCGTCCACCTCAGCCCTAGGACCCGGCCTTACCACGTCATCACATTGGTTAATCGGGAGGGCCGGAACAGCAGCCATGTAAGCGCGCCTGGGCGACCTCCTTGAATTGGGGGTCAACGAGGAGGGAATGTTTGAACTTCCCCCAACGGATGGATTGCCTTTTCGAACTTTTGACACCCTTGGCTCGGCAACTCCAGAAGTTTTCCCCTTGTTTCCACCGTAATGAGCAGCAAGCAGTGCGGCTTGCCTTTCTTGAGAAGAATTCTCATCACCCCAGAGCCACCAACGGGCCTTTCCCTTCACAGTCTTACGCAATTCCTCGAGTTCCTCGGGGGTCATGTCTTTGATATCCTTAGACATTTTTAATAACACTCCCTAGAGACACGACAGTCGAACCCCAAAATCGGGTAACATTTTTAAGAGAAGATGGGGGTTTTAAAAGGTGGAGAGGGAAGGCAAGCAGGAAATCACTCAGAAGCCTGACAGATAAGGCAAATTACCCAGAAACTTGAGGAAATACAGACATAATTTCTCAATTCACTAAGGCAGATTAGAAGTATAACCAGAAATAGGGCAATAGAGATACAAAGAGAACAAAGTTAAAGAAATGATGGGAAAAGCAGCAATACCTGTCTAATAAGTGGAAGATCGCTCAGAAAGTGCAAAAAGGACGCACGACAATGAATCCTCTCGCAATGCAGAAAGTTGAGTAGGAGAGAAAACTCCTCAAAGCAGAGTCGATGAAATGGGAAAATGAAAGACCAGGCGGGTATAAAGCTTTCAAAACTCAACCGTCAAGGGCAAAAGCGCCTATTCACGCGTAAGGGAAAGATGACGTGACACGCGCATTTAATGCGTACTCATCAGTCATTTAATGCTCCCAGGGCCGTAGTGGCTAGCATCCTTACGTTTCGCCACGACAGTCGAGGGGTGCCAGTTGTCAAAAACAAATAGTAACCAAAGAAGAGTAAATGACGCGACGGTAGAAAGCTAGCCCGATGTGCAGAATAGCCGACGTCATACCTCGGCCATCTGGACGCTCGGTCTCTTCATTCCGTCGACGTATCCATCACTCTAACCTGGTCTTCACCGGGCTTCGTTTGCCTCAGATATCTAAGACACGGACATCCACGCCAGAGGTAACAACAGCCCGGACAGATACGGCCAACAAAATATTCGCCACGATAGTTTAAGAGATACCTCGGCCTGAAGAGATACCTCATATTTATAACCGGATTAGCAAACTTACGAAATTAAGAGGTAGCCGGGGTAGGCCGACGCGAGTGATTCAGCTTCATTGTTAACTTAACGAATGCGACTAAAGGAGTAAGTCGTGAACCCAAATGAGACACTTAGTCAACCTCGGCTACGGAAAAGAAAACTCCAATATGGGGGGCTACACACGTTCAATCAGGGTTCTCATGCGTTCAATCTATTTTGCGACATGAAGGAAAAACAGAAACAAGCTTTGTATTGATGCTTGAACGGGTTACACAATGCTCTTACAAGGAAATAAACTGGCGTACATGCATACAAAGGCAATTACAAAGATCAAAATACAGGAAATTAGGTTACAATTGGTGATGCTGATCAACCAGAGTCCTCCTGCTACGGCGAAGACGGCTGGAGCTGGAGATCGAACAACTATCCAACAAAGAGTCCTCACTGGTGCAGGTCTTTGTTGGATATACTGAAACCCTAGAAAAGTTGAGACAAGTCCAGGAAGACTGGCAAACATGTCTAGGGCTTCCTGTGGTGGAGGAAGAAGCTCAGATTCAAGCAACTCCCATGCTCAGAATCCCAGCTGAAGTTGAGCCAGACAGGTGAAGACTGGCAAATACATCTGGGACCCCAGGTGTTCACCGAGAGGCGCTAATGAAGACTGGAAAATACATCTGAAGGTGTAGCCACAGTGATGCACACGAGGACGCCGCTGCGAGACTCCGAAAACGCACCTTTCTACCCCACATGGCTGGAAAAATAGAAAATAGGCAACGCATAATGGAGTCCGAAACTCGCCCCAAAAAGCTCATCGCCTTTAGGGAAAAACTCACACAACAAAGATGGAAATACAAACCAGATGAGGGGGAGAAGCAAGTTCTGATGGTGAAATTTATAGGCCAGATAAACTGCAAAGGCCACACGCAATTTATGACACTTTAATTCCAGCAGCGTTTCTTTTTCAAGAAAGGAACAATGACTGTTGGAAAGTATGAGTATTAATTGTGCGCGAAGACCCATGGGGGCTGACGGTTCCCAATAAAGGTGGAGAGGTTACCGCAGTATGTCACATAAATAAGCCGAATAGACATCAAGTAAAAGAGTGCCACGTGTCTCCCCATCATCGAAGTTTGGGGGCAGCACACACAGGTAAAGAAGACGTACACCGGTACGTCGGCTCCTTGCAAAGATCATCGAGCCCGGCTTCTCAGTCAAGCGAATCCGCCATCATGAGCTTTCGCAACTTGATCACTCCCAAGGCTTAACTCGGTTCCTATACTACGCGAGGCCGCTGTCGTCAGTCCTTGCATGAACCCAATCCGCTCCTTTTCAGGACAACTCGGATTTGGGGAATTCAGTATTTCAATAAACAAACCCGCATAAAAGGAAGCAGACGAAGTTTCAAAGCAAAATTAACCCGAACTACATGTTTGGGGGAAATTCAATCAAAATACAAGTAACTCAGGAGTTCTTTGAAACTCGGATAGACACTTTGTCGAAATCAAACGAGTGGTAAAAACTCCGATACAATATCCAGAAGCAACAACAGATCCAGCTCGGCAACCCAGAGACCTGGATCACCCGGCTGGGGGGAAATTATACTATTCAGTTGTCAGTAACCAGGATCAATGCAAACTCGAACAATCATTCGAAACGATAAATCGAACGCTTTGCGCACATCCGTATTTCAGTCAATCAAGCAATTAATCTCGGCAACTGTTATGGACCTAGTCAAGGCCCACTAGCCAACCGGTCGACACAGGGGGCAACCCACGTAAGGATCGCAACCTCCTAGCTGAAGGACCTAGTCACCAGGGCGGTTAGCTAGATCCTCGGGTACGCACGACGTGGAAGCCGGAGATCTAACCAACAAGGTATACTCTCTATATACGTATAAGAGATACGCGGTCAAGGTACACAGCTCTAATCCTCGAACTAATCTAAATACAACCACACTCGTGCACACACCCCACCCCTTTGGCAAAACGCCTGGTTGTGTACAGTGATCAACTCTTCTCCCGTACGTTTGTCCCATAGACATACAGGAGGAGCACTTCGATCTTAGATCAAACCCCCAGCCTACCACTAGGCTGGACATCAGTGTTCTACACTAGATTAGAAAGCTACGTTCACAAAAAACAAGTCAAACTTAACGGTCAAACGGTATTTTTGCACCTAATTTGTAACCATGTAGTCACTTTTACACCTCAAAAAAGTACTTGTTGTTGAGCTCTCTTCTGACCAAAGCACATGTGTATTTTTGTACCTTAACCCTTTCATCAAAATCAATTTCAGCATATCAAATGGGCCCTATTAAGTTAGGCTTTGAAAAATAAGAAATTTTTTTTGTTAGTTATGCTTAGTTTTGATGATGACAAATATGCTTATCAATATTAAGAGGAGAAAGTTTCCATACTTCATTTATCTTCTACCTTGATTAATTCTTATATTTAATATAGATGTGAAGTTTATTTATGAAGAATGATTTAGAAGAAGATCAATAAAGAAGTATCTAATTAGAGGAAGAAGAAGAAAGAAATTGAATCAAAGAAGATGTGAAGTTCAAATGATGAAGAATGATCAAGATGGGAGATGGAAGATGGAAGAACTTGATGAATAGAATGAGAATATCATTATACAAGTTTTTAGATTGATACTAGAAGTCTCCACGATCAAATAGAAGTTGAAATGGCTCAATTTGAAGTTAAAATGAGTAAAAATGAGCTTCAGGATGAATTGCCTCAAGTTAACCTTTTGCTACAGTGATTTCGCTTAAATCCCGTCAATTCTCGAGTATGAAATAGCCATTCTCGAGAATGGAACATCAATTCTCGAGAATGACACTTCAATTCTCGAGAATGAGTGTAACAGATCCTTCCTGCGTAAAACTCTCGTCAATTCTCGAGAATGACACTTGAATTCTCGAGAATGAGCAACTTTGTTCAGCTCTGTTTCACATTCAGCACGGGCGACCTCTGGTAATTCGACGATATCTCCCAAACCAGAGATAGGATTGAGGTGAAACCATTTTTTTTGGAAACTAGACTTCCAATGCATCATTTTGACATACGATTCAAGCCCAAATGAGGTCATATGAGAGAGATATGAATTTTGGAAGATGACAGTGAAATCAACGTCATACAGCAGACCAAGCTTCGGTAATTTGAGTGTATCTTACAAACGACAAATCTAAATGAGCTGAAACTAGTGCCATTTGAAACTAGACTCAAATACCTTTCCAAAAACATCAATAGAACGAAACAATAAGATCAGTATAAGGAGATAGGATGTTTTCAAGTTGATGGTCAGTTCAGGATGCTGGAAAAACGCTGGTCAAGAACAACCTCCATACATCTGATGATAACGGACGAAATACAATGAGTTTGGAGCTGATTATTTTTCCATTGAAAAGAACACATCAAGATATTTCTAGGGATATATAATTTTCTAATTTTTGGAGTTAAATTCAAAGATATATAGCCTCTAGAAGTTTACACTAGTTCTGAAACATTGATATCTCAAGAACCGTGAAAATCACCGTGTCCGGAAATACTGTTGATTATGAAGAACGTCCAGATGAATACCAAAACAAATTATACTGCTTCTTAACATTCTCTTTATCATTTTTGTATAAGTTTCAGGTAATCAACGTTTGAAATAAGATCAAGAACGACAGAAGCAAAAATCTGTCAGAAGCAAGAACATAGTGACATCCAGGTTGAAGTATTTGCTGGAGCAAGAAAGCAATGGCTAATTGATGAAAACAAGAATGAAGGAATTCAGCCAAGCATACGATGGAATGGAACTACTTTCTCGAGTATTAGCAGAATCATCTTATGTCAGATTTAAACAGTTTGGGATTCTCGAGAATGGATTTAGGATTCTCGAGAATTTACCTCTGATTCTCGAGAATTGAATTTGAATTCTCGAGTATGCTTTTGTCTGTGCATTTCAGATTTTCATCTTCCGTCAATTCTCGAGAATGGCCAGTTGATTCTAGAGAATGCCTTGTCCGATCACTTCGTATGCTTTCTGGAAAACGTTAATTCTCGAGTATGAGCATATGATTCTCGAGAATGGTCATCTATGGAAATTTTTTGAACGTGTGATTCTCGAGAATGACAACATGTTTCTCGAGTATCATCGAAGAGTTTCTCTCTGGACTCACTTGCCTTAAGTCAATTCTCGAGAATGTCAGAACGATTCTCGAGAATACTCTTCCAGATTTCACATCTTGCCTCATGCATGTTTTAATCACTTCTGATTATCCATGGGTCACTATCCAATTGTTGTTAAACATATTCAAACTCATTTATATCATATTTAACTACTTCTTTGATTGAGTTTCAGATGATTAACCAGGTGTTTGAATTTTGCTGAGGTGTGAAGCACCGAAACTGACGAGAAACAGAGCCGACACGATGTACCCAAGACAGGCTGACCCATATTAGCAAAAGTATTTAAATCATTATGTTAAGTCATCCTTTGTCAGAGGCCACGTGGGTAACAATCTGTAAAGAGACTCAACCATGCGAACATTCGATCATGGTTTAGCAGAAGGCGCGGATGTTTAAAAATCTCAACAGACATATACGAATGGCACAACAGATATTCAATGAAGCTGAGTAGGACTCAAAATTGATAAATCCAGCGATGCACTTGACGGAATAAGCAAAACGAAAAAGCATTCAAATTTGTCAACGGCTATCTCTCTAACAGACCGATATTCAAATATGCAATGGTTACTATTCATAACAGTCATATTCTACAACGAACGAATGATTCCAACAAATTGTCTATAAATAGAGAAAGAGCAATGAAAGAAGAAGTGAACACAGAGACACACAAGCTTACATCTTCAAAATGTCAATTCTCTGATATTCACTTACTCTCTGTTCTCAATGCTTACATAGTTTACCGTAGAGAGTGAGATGATCTTGATTTGTACTTCAGTGTTTATTCATTCACTTCTGAGATAGAAGATTTATCTGTAAACATTCTATTTGAGAGTTACTCAAGATTGAGTGATCTTGAGTGGGAGACCTAGTGTATTGATTACAACTTGTAAGGGGGAATGAATCCTAGTGAGAGGATTACTTCGAGTACAGAGTGTGTAATCAAGTGGGTGTATTGATTACCGTTTGTAAGGGGAGTGAATCCTAGTGAGATGATTACTTCAAGTACAGAGTCGTGTAATCAAGTTGTAAAGGCTTTTCTCTTGTGCCCGGTTAAACAAGGAGATAGTGGATTGAAAATCTCAAGTGGAGCTTGGGAACTGGACGTAGGTCAAGGATTGGGCCGAACCAGGATAAATCATAGTTTGCATATTCTCTTCCCTAAACTCTTATATTTCCAGCATATATGTTTGAATGACTGTTTATGGTTTTATAAATCATTACTGTCATACAAACTACTTTCAGTAAGTTGTGAAATTTTTTTCAAAAGTTGCAAAGTTTTTATCAGACACCCAATTCACCCCCCTCTTGGGTGATAGCCAGGTCTAACAGTTTTTATTTGATCAAGGGTTTTCCTTTTGAGGCTTAGTGCGCAGAGGGTTTCATTTCTCTCAATTAGTGTGCTAACTTATGTTCTCTTCCTTAATAGGTGGATCGCTTACCATCTGAACTATTAAATAAGAAATTTTAGTATAATACACAAATAAGCATAGTCCGACCGATAGCTGGAGAGTCCTTTAGTTCATTTTGAAGGGTTGAGCAAGGACTTGTACTAAGCCCCCAACTAAGATGATTTTCCAATGATCGGGCGGTTCAGAAATTTGGCCCATTCTACATTTCTACTTTCCTAAAGAAAAATCTTCCTCCCACTCCCACCTTGAACCCCCTCAGTAGAACTGGAAAAATGGGCCGAGTCCGTTGGACTGGCCTGTTGAAGCCTTGAATTTATAAGGGACGAGTTTAAAATTTTTGCCTCAAAAGTAAAAACGGGCCTAAAATGGTTAGTTTTGTAGGGCCCTAAAAGGCCAGCCCTATAGGACCAAGGGCCATCCCTTTTAGGCCTGTGTTTTTTTTAAAAAAAATTTATTTATATGATAATAATATTATTGATTTTTTATACTTTTTTTTAATGATGTTGCAGATATTTAATTGTTATTATCTTTTTTAGAATTAAGTTTCATAAGAATATATTTGTTCTGGTGTAAAACACAGATGTCTAGCCCTGAGGGGCTAGTATGTTGATATAGGTTGGGACTTGACCTAGGAGCAAAGCCTAGGGCCTACGTACCCTGAAGAGGGATCAAAGTCCACGTAGTTCGAAGATACTAAAGGCGTTTAGCCAAGGGGGGTGTGTGTGCTCTGTGTAGGCAGTATGTAAATAGCCAGAGAGTAGAAGATGTGTACCTTTAGGGTTTAACTCTTATTTATAGGGTATACCTTAGGGTTAGGGTTTGGACCTGTGGGCCTCTGTGCCTCCAAGCCCAAGTGATGTGACGTCATATCTGTGCCACGTGAATTGCCCCTTACTGGGCCATATATTGAATGTGGGCTTTATGCAGGTCCGTAACAGTTGCCCCCAAGCTCAATAGTTCAGGTCTCTGAGCTGCCGAGATTAATTGTTTGATTGACTGTGAAATACGGACTTGGCCGAGATATACATCCGGGTTGTTTGGGAAGAAATAAGATCCCTTGCTTGCTTTCATAGCAATTTTTCCCAGGATAATTACCCGGTCTATATTCCTGCATTTGATAATACGTAAGAAAATTACAATATTTGAAAAATACTTACTGTGCGCAAATCGCTTAGTTTGCTCATTTCGAATGCTTGTTCGAGTTTGCATAATCCCGGTTATTGACAACTGTATAGTAATTTCCCCCCAGCCTGGTAGTCCATTTCTCTGGGCTCTTAGGGGTGGATCGTTGTTGAATCCGGATATCGTATCCGAGTTGCTACCACTCTGAGTTTCGACGAGCCCCGGATTTACTTGTATTCTGATTGAATTGCCCCCAGACATGTAGTCCGGGTTAATTTGCTTTGAAACTTCGTTGACTTGATCATTAATGAAAGTTTGTTCACTTCCCGATCAATTCGAATATTTATGTAGTGTTTCATCCGTGTCCACGATGAACTGATATAGTGAACTCACATTTGTTTTTGGAGTACTATTGAGTGACTAGGCCAGGGTCATAGATGTGATATGCAGAATCTGCGAAAGCGCGTTTGGTATTAAAACCGTAAAGTGGTGAGGGGTTAGTACTTAAATTGCCTTGTATAATTCCGGGTTCGTTGACCGAGTCATCCTAGGATAAATGGAAGTTGTCACTTGCCCGGGTTTGGTTTTTCACCGAAGTGTCCGGACATTTTGACCTGATTAGGGGTCGGCATGACAGTTCCGCTTGATATCCCGGAGTAAGTTAGGAAGCGTCCGGGCTGTGATAGCTCTACGGAGACAACTCCCTCCGACTGGAAAGCCGGGTTTTATTCTTCAGTTCGTATTTGAATAACGATCGGGTTCAGTGACCCTATGTTCGCTCTTTCATTCATGTCTTTGTCGTTAGAGCAATTTGAGGAGATTCAATCAATGCTCTCGATTGAGAGTTTCTTTATTTATTTGCAGTTTGTAATCCGGAGTTTACACGGACTTAACTGTACTTTACACGGAGCCCGGGTTTTAACTGTATTAATGTAAGTGGCAGGGCAAGCTGTATTTTTAGACGAAGCCCGGGTTGTAACCGTATTAAGTGTGGCTAGGCAGCATGTACTTTAGACGGAGCCCGAGTTGTAACCAGTATTAAGTGTAACCTGGGTCCGCCTTTTCACTTCCCGCAAAAAACTTTACGCGGAGCTGGGTTTTAAGCGGGATCGGTGTAGGGTCATGCGTTCTTCTATTTTTGGAGGTGGATTCCATCCAGTTTAATACGGCACCCTTGCGCCCAGTGATGGGAGGGCACTAATAGCTCGAAGGAAACACATGTGATATGTGGATTTGAGGAAATATGAAATGAACAATTGTGGGTGTCGTAACTCTGAATTTGTTTATCCAGTATGGGTGTTGTAACCCTGAATTTGTTTACCTATTATGGGCATCGCAACCCTGAATTCGATCATTTAAATAGATTTGGTGGCCGTAGCCGTCTTTACCCGAAGCCTGGATTTTAACCAGATTCGGTGTAACCGGGTCGGAAACACGTGATGTGTGGACTTGAAGAAATATGTAATGAACAATTACATATAAAGAAACAAGATTTAAAATAAAAAGGTACCTGACCTCCACGAATAAGATCTTTTACCCCGCAATTTATGCAAAATTTATAATTGACGATGACGGTTGTCATATCGAAACAATCCAAGTTGATGCAGTTATTAAGAGTAACCGTGTTTAATCTGTTATGGGTGTCATAACCCGAGATTCATTAGTCCAATATGGGTGTCGTAACCCTGAATTCATTTATCCAGAATGTTGCCCCCCAGACCGGTAGTTCAGGTCTTTGAGCTGCCGAGATGTGTTGATTTACCAACCTGGATCAGATTGTTCGTGATTTTCAGGATTGCTTGCGTGCTGACCCGAGATTCCGGGTTCATATACTCTAACACCGAGGTTCCGGTTTGGTATATTTTAACCTCGAGATTCTGGGTTTATGATTTCTGAAAACGGGTTTGTTTACCTTGAATTCAATCATTTAAATAGACTTGGTGGCTGTAGCTGTCTTTACACGAAGCCCGGATTTTAACCAGATTCGGTTTAACCGGGGTCTGCCTTCAAATTTACGCGGAGCCGGGATCTTAACCAGATTCGGTGTAACCGGGGTCCGCCTTCAAATTTACACGGACCCAGGATCTTTACTAGATTCAGTGTAATCGGGGTCCGCCTTCAAAACTTTACACGGAGCCGGGATTTTAACCAGATTCGGTGTAATCGGGGTCCGTCTTCATTCCCTTTCGTGAGAAACAAACGTCGCAACATGATTTATGAAAGCATGTTTGTTTACCTCGGATTCATACACGTGCATTACATGATTTATGAAAACTGGTTTCTTTACCTCGGATTCATACCTCGGATTCATATGTGTAAATAGACTTGGCGACCGTAGCCGTCGCATATGGAACCCAGACTTGAGGTTAGTTTTGGAACTTCACATGCCTATTGATATTTTTTATTTCCCTAGCTTCCGTCACTGTATGCACGTAGCATCACTGTAACATCTTTGATATGAACAGAATCAAGTGTAAAACTTCACTCTGGGCATTTCTGTTTGTGGCTCTTTCAAACTTATAGGTAGCAATAGGGAGCTTTCTGGTTTAATCCAAATTTTATTGCCTAAAAGGGGATGTTCACAAATGCACTACATCTTGTCTCAAAGAATCAGACGAGGTTGAAATGTTTCAAGAAACCATTTTCTCTAGACAAGACTATTTGCATGCTTCTACCCCTCTTTTTGATGTCATTTCCAATGGAAATTCGATTGCTACTTCATCACCAGACTGCACAATTTATAATGGCTTTGGCAATTTATCTTGTTCCCCCATTGAGCTTGGTGATTATGGTGATTGCCTCCTTGATTTGAGATGTTTCTTTCCCATACGTTTGATCAAAATAAGGATCACGAAAAACACAGCTTGGATTAATTGAGGCGTTTACTTGATGATGTGTGCATGGATGGTAGCACCCAGTTGAAGATTTCCATCTTTCCCACAGTGTTGGTACAAGGGCTGATGACAGCGGCCTCGCGTCATTTAGAAACCGGGCTTAGTCTTGGAAGCGATCGAGTTGCAAAAGCTTACGGTGACGACTGCACTTGACTGAAAAGCCGGGTTAAGTCTTGGAAGCGACCGAGTTGCGAAAGCTTACGGTGACGGCTTCGCTTTGTCACATGCCGGGTTTAACTACCCTGGCTTCCTTTGTTCAATGTATCCGGGTTCCAATTAAGGAGCGCGGTCAGTTCATTCGAGTTCTGAACTGACCATGGAAAAACGGATTTAACTGTTCTTTCAGTGTTACCGGGTTCCGAACTGATCATGGAAACGCGGATTTAAGTGTTCTTTCAGTGTTACCGAGTTCCAAACTGATTATGGAAATGCGGATTTAACTGTATAACTCGGTTTTATCCGACAAAACTCTATGCGGAGCTCGGATTTTAACTGGAATACAGTGTAACTAGGGTCGGCTTTCTTTTTGCGTCCCGTAAAACTTTACACGGAGCCCGCAATTTACCTAGATTTGGTTTAACCGGGGTCCGTCTTCAAGAATTTACGCGGAGCCGAGATTTTAACCAGATTTGGTGTAACCGAGGTCCGCCCTCAAATTTACACGGAGCCGGGATTTTAACCAGATACGATTTAACCGGGGTCTGCCTTCAAAACTTTACACGGAGCTGGGATCTTAACCAGATTCGGTGTAACCGGGGTCCGCCTTCAAATTTACACGAAGCCGGCATCTTAACTAGATTCTACCAGATTCGGTGTAACCGGGGTCCGTCTTCAAGAATTTATGCGGAGCCGGGATTTTAACCAGATTTGGTGTAACCAGGGTTCGCCTTCAAATTTACACGAAGTTGGTCTCATTTTTTGCGTGCAAATAACAAGATCATGAGCGACTTTGCTATATGTTCGGAGGGTTTTAGTAATCCGCTTACTCTTTCTAATGTAAATAATATAGAAAAGACAAACACAAAGCAGATACAGCAAAGGTAAACATAAAGTAATGTGATCCTATTATTGACCTCCCTGCATCCCCGAGTCGTGAAAATAACTCCTTTGAACTAAATGGCATGGAGAATTCAAATGTTGTGGTTGCTTATGATCCAAATAGGGCATCTAAATTTATGCCAAAATTGAAAAGTCTGGGTTACCAAGGAGAGAGGATGACGATCCTGGATTCTCGAGGAGAGAGGATGACAATCCTTCATACTATCTTCTCGTCATGTGGACACATGGAGAGTTAAAAGAAGAACCATGTGAAGCAGCTCAAAAGCAAAGTTGTTGGTCAAATCTGGGTTCCCAAGGAGAAAGGATGAGGATCCTACCCACTATCTTCTCATCATGTGGACACATGGAGAGTTAAAAGAAAACCCAAGTGAAGCAGCTCAAAACCAAAGTCGTTGCTCAAACAATGAATCCCTTCATACTATCTTCTTATCATGTGGACACATGGAGAGTTAAAAGAAAACCCATGTGAAGCAGCTCAAAACCAAAGCCGTTGCTCAAATCTAAGTTCCCAAGGAGAGAGGATGACGATCCTGGATTCTCGAGGAGAGAGGGTGACAATCCTTCATACTATCTTCTCGTCATGTGGACACATGGAGAATTAAAAGAAAACCCATGTGAAGCAGCTCAAAACCAAAGCCGTTGCTCAAACAATGAATCCCTTCATACTATCTTCTCATCTTGTGGACACATGGAGAGTTAAAAGAAAACCCATGTGAAGCAGCTCAAAACCAAAGCCATTGCTCAAATCTGGGTTCCCAAGGAGAGAGGATGACGATCCTGCATTCTCGAGGAGAGAGGATGACAATCCTTCATACTATCTTCTCGTCATGTGGACACATGGAGAATTAAAAGGAAACCCATGTGAAGCAGCTCAAAACCAAAGTCGTTGCTCAAACAATGAATCCCTTCATACTATCTTCTCGTCATGTGGACACATGGAGAGTTAAAAGAAAACCTATGTGAAGCAGCTCAAAACCAAAGTCGTTGCTCAAACAATGAATCCCTTCAGAGGTGCTACGGTTTTTGATTTTGCTGCTGCGGATTTTCAGGAACTGCCCGTGTAAAGGCATCTGACTGCTGCTTCTGGTATTGACCATCTTTGGTCGTAGGAATCGAAATTTACGGTTCCCCACGGACGGCGCCACTATTCTGGTGTAGAACACAGATGTCTAGCCCTGAGGGGCTAGTATGTTGATGTTGGTTGGGACTTGACCTAGGAGCAAAGCCTAGGGCCTACGTCCCCTGAAGAGGGATTAAAATCCATGTAGTTCGAAGATACTAAAGGCGTTTAGCCAAGGGGGTGGTGTGTGTGCTCTGTGTAGGCATTATGTAAATAGCCAAAGAGTAGAAGATGTGTACCTTTAGGGTTTAACTCTTATTTATAGAATGTACCTTAGGGTTAAGGTTTGCACCTGTGGGCCTCTGTGCCTTCAAGTCCAAGTGATGTGACGTCATATCTGTGCCACGTGGATTGCCCCTTGCTGGGCCATATATTGAATGTGAGCTTTATGCAGGTCCATAACAATATTGTATTAAGAATCCTAAAAATCAAAAACTTATAAAAGATATTTCTTATTTTATAAGTATTTTTACTTATTTTGTATTTTTGACTTATTTTATAGTGATTGTTTTGTTCATATCTCGTGTTGTTTATTTTGTTGACTATTTACATTTTTCAAGATATATTTATAATAAGTATTTTTAATTTTCTTAAGTCTTCTAATTAATTATTTGCAATTGTGGTATATAGATAATAGTTTACCTTTGATTATGACTTAGTGACATTTTTTGTTGTTGTATGATGCATGTTATTTAAACCTTAATGTTGACATTTATTTGTTAAATTAGAATTTTAATTGTTTTAATTAATTAATTATATTTATTAGAAAAAATGCAAGAAAAAAAATTAAAATTAAAAAAATGGCTTCTTACTTTTTAAGGTCGGCTTTGACTTGTACGCTCTCAAATTGTACCTTAAAAACATATATTTTTCTAAGAGTTAATATCCTTTTTGATCCCTAAAAAAAAACACGGACCCCATTTTGATCCCTAACAAAAAAAAAAGTCATTTTTAGTCTATAAAAAAGGATAAATAAGGGTCGATTGGTGGACATTTTGATCCCTCACAAATTTTCTAAATGTCCTTTTTAGTCTTATAAAAATGATGAATATCGATCGATTTTTTTATCAGAAACTATATAGGGTCGTATTTTTTGTCATTTTTTGTGAGGGAGAAAAAGGATATTTAGTCTTTTTTTTAACCTGAGTCTGAAAGGACCGATTCTTTTAGTTGTATAGAGTCAGGCCCGGCCGGGCAGGTCCCAGCTCTACCCCCTAGCCCCTAACCTCCCTCAATCACCTCTGCAAAATCCCCAATACACCATCAGAGACACCGGACGAGACCAGAGACCTTGAAATTGAACCCCCTCACTTACGCCGTTTCCATTGGTATCGAACCCTCGTGTCCTTCTCACCTCCATTGTTCAGCTTCTGAGCTTCATCTTTCAGTCTTCCAGCGTCCTCTCCGTCATCGTCGTTCTGCGCCTCTGCTTCGTGACTCCGACGACGTTGCTCTGCGTCTCCGTGACTTCTCCATTTCAAGGGTGTTCGTAGCTCGCCTTACTCCTCCATTCCCTCCATTCTCCTTGCTTCGTCTTCTTCCTTCCTATCCTGTAAGTTTTTTGTCCCTAATTCTTTCCATTGTTCAGCTGCAGCTTTCAGACTTTAAGAATTAAGATGATGTAGTTGCTGTGGACTAAAAGTAAATCCATTTATTGGGAACCAAATCCTGTGTTCACCTGAAGTCCTTAACTTCTAAATATTGCAGAAATATAGTTTCAATATTTCAAGCAACTGAACAATGTAAACAATTAGCGAGGTTCAGGGTTATAAGAACGCAAACGCACAACTCATAATTATGAGATGAAGTAGTATTCGGCCTGTATATGCTAAATGTCACTGGTGTATTCATCTTGTTAATTAGTGCAAACCAGATGGATAGGATTTTATATATGAAAGTATTGTGTTGTTATTCAGTTCTCATTATCTCTTTAATGCGTTTTCCTTTATGAATATACAGAGACAATAACAGACTATATTATAACTAATAAGCATTTTCATAGGCTTGGCTTTTGCTGTTATATATGGTTCTTTTGTCATCACCTTCTGTAGAATCTGTGCTAACTAGCTTTTGCCTGATTCACTCTTATGCGATTGACAACTCTTGCACATGCACTGACTTGAAAATTTATATTATGTTTTTTGGCCTTTTATTAATCTTAGCACACATGCGTGGCTTTGTCTAAGGGTTTTTCTTTTTGGTGTTACTCTTCAATTCAATGTATAATTTTTTGCAAAATCAAATAATTAAATAACATATTGGTGGTTATAAACATGGTCAAGGATAAAAAGCATCACTTATTGTGTGGCCCAGGGTAGTGATTAAAATACATAAATACACAATGGAAACCTAATTACTTATTGTGCGGACATTTCATTTCAATATATCATCTTCTGTCACAGTCCAACTCTGCAACTCTTGCAATCCTTAGTTGTGCTTTTCATAGTTTTGCAACAAATATTAGTGTCAATATAAACACAGCCCCCTTAGCGTTCTGCTTTTGATCAATATCTTTAACTTCTTGTTGGAAGAACAGTTTGGATGGTCTATTATTTCCTGAGGATAAAACTTCAGGAATTCAGAAGCTTATTCTTGAAAATGGGTCTTCAACCAGATGCAATAACTTTGAATGGGCTGCAAGAATGAGAACTGCATATTGAACCATTGGCATGAAACACTCTTTAATTTAACTGATGCCATATAAACTTCTACCCTATGGCAATTTGATACTCTTGTTGTAGAAATTAGGCGATAGAGGGAAGAACAGAAGTGAGAGGGATTAGGAAGAGAAATAGAGACAGAGGAGGTAGACAAAACTGTTGCTCTGCTATTCATTCATACACAATCAAAAAGCACATACAATAGGCATAGGCTCTCTCTTGTATTGGCACTAGCCTTATTCATTAATACTGATTCAGCTATGCGCTAAGTCTCCCTGAGTACTAACTGATATTACTAACTCTATATTAACTAATTACCTAACTACCCCTATGGCCTCATAGAATTAGTGTAGTCCCACGTCACTGGCCTCATAGGATTAATTGTGCCAATAAATACCCAATCTAGCCTAACCTAATCCCCAAATTATCCTAATTGTATTCACAATCTACATAACAATGCCCCCCTTAAGAACCATTGTCCTCAAGGGTCAGTAGGGACAAAACTGGGAAACTGCTGTTGGAAGCGGTACAGCAACACCCAAGTTGCTTCTTCTTCAGGTAGCTGTTTCCATTTGACCAGAACTTCAGTAACTATGCGTCCCCTTCTTCTGCCAACTCGCTTTTGCAGAATCTGGTCTGGTTCCTTCATAATTGGAGGTTCTAGCCAGTCAAGCAGCGGATGACGAGGCTTCACTACTGGATTAGGGCACAACTTAAGCAAAGAAATATGGAATGTGTCATGTATTCTGGTCTCTTCCAGTAAATCCAGCTTATACGCTACTGGACCTATCTTTTGCTTAATTCGGTAAGGCCCAAAGAACCTAGGAGCAAGTTTTTGGTTACTCCTAGAGGCAGCTGAGATTTGTCTATAGGGTTGAAGTTTGAGAAAAACCCACTGGCCTTGCTGGAATTCTCTATCCGTCCTGTGGGAATCAGCCCGCTGCTTCATTATGTTGATGGCATGGCTCAAATGATGTTTAGCCACCGGCAAAGCACCTTCACGAGCAACAAAGGACCTGTCAACAGCATCCACTGCTGTTGTAGGAGGCAAATATGGACTGTACAGTTCTGGTTTTTGTCCATATAACAGCTCATGCGGAGTGACTTTAGTGGCTGAATGATAAGTGGTGTTGTACCACCACTTCGCAAGAGGTAGCCACTTGGCCCAATCCTTAGGGAACTCCCAACACATGCATCGAAGATAAGTTTCCAAACAGCGATTGAGTACCTCCGTTTGCCCATCTGTTTGTGGGTGGTAGGAGGAAGACAACTTTTGGTCAATTTTCAGAACCTTCAAAAATTCCTGCCAAAAGTTGCTAATGAAAATAGGGTCCCGGTCTGAAATGATCTCCACAGGAGCCCCATGAAGCTTATAGACCCCATCTAAAAACTGTTGAGCCAAGGTGGAAGCTGAAAAGGGATGAGATAAAGCCACAAAGTGCCCATACTTACTTAGGCGATCAACCACCACCCATATTGTATCCTTGCCATTAGATTTGGGAAGCCCTTCAATAAAATCCATATATGCTTTCCCAAACCCTATTAGGAACAGGTAAAGGCTGAAGTAATCCCGGATAAGCCACCGTCTCATATTTGCAACGTGCACACACATCACAATGCTTGATGTAGTCCTTGATCTCATCAAACATATGCCTCCACCAAAACAGTGCCGTGACCCTTTGATATGTAGCATGTATACCTGAATGTCCTCCTAAATAGGAAGAATGGAGCCATTCTAGGATTTTCTGTCTCACAGTAGGTGAATTTCCCACAACCAGCCGAGTTCCCTTACGTAATAAGCCATCAGACCAAGAGAATTTACCTTCCACACCACTTCCTTGTTGTAGGCGCTGCATAAGAACTTGAATTTCGGAGTCATCTTCCCAACTCTTTTTAATTTCCAGCAACAGCTCCTCTGAACAAGTGGAGAGTGTAAGCTGAAAAAGTTGCATTTTAGGCATCCGAGAGAGAGCATCAGCTACGCTATTATTAGCCCCCTTCTTGTAATGAATTTCGTAATCATATCCCATTAATTTGGAGATCCAATACATTTGGAAAGATGTCTTCAGCTTCTGTTCCAGCAAGTATTTCAAGCTTTTTTGGTCAGTCCTGATCACGAAATGTCTGCCCTCTAAGTATTGGTGCCAATGTTCAACACCTTGGATCACCGCAAGTAGTTCTTTTTCATACATAGAGAGACTATGGTGTCTTGGAGCCAAACCTTTGCTGAAATATGCCAATGGCTGACCCCCTTGCATCAGAACAGCGCCTATTCCAGTAGAGCAGGCATCGGTTTCCACCACAAATGGCTTGGAAAAATCAGGTAATGCCAAGACCGGTGCTGAACTCAAGGTTTGCTGCAATTTTCTAAAAGCTTCTACAGCCTCTTGAGACCAACTGATCTTTACGAAGTAGATTCGTTAGAGGCTTTGCCAACATGCCATAACCCCTAATAAATTTCCTGTAATATCCGGCTAGACCAAGGAAAGAGCGGAGCTGTTTTACCGTAGACGGTTTAGGCCATTCAGCGATTGCTTGAATCTTTTGAGGATCGGTAGACACAACCCCCTTTTGTATAATATGGCCTAGATACTCCACCCTTGTAGCAGCAAAGGTACATTTGGATTCTTTAATAAAAAACTGATGCTGTTTGAGTATTTCCAGTACTAACTGTAGGTGCTCTAGGTGTAACGTCATGCCGGAGCTGTATACTAGGATGTCATCAAAAAACACTAACACAAATCTCCTCAGTTGGTCTCGAAAGATGCTGTTCATAGCTCCCTGAAATGTTGCTGGTGCGTTGGTAAGTCCAAAGGGCATAACCAACCACTCATAATGTCCTGAATGCGTCCTAAAGGCTGTTTTGTAAGTGTTTCAGGTTCCATTCTAATTTGGTGATAACCAGCTTGAAGATCTAATTTAGTGAACCATCTAGCATTCTTCAGCTCATCCAATAACTCATCAACCAGGGGAATTGGATACTTATTCTTCACTGTGAGTTTGTTTAATTCTCGATAGTCTATGCACATACGCCAAGTACCATCTTTTTTCTTGACTAGTACGATAGGCGAAGCAAAGGGAGAAGAGCTCTCTTGTAGGACCCCGGATTCTAAGAGCCCCTTTACCTGTTTTTCAATTTCATCCTTCTGTATTGCCGGATAGCGATAAGGCCGAAGATTGACTGGATCAGCCCCCTCCTTAAGCACAATAAGATGGTTCTGGTTCTCCCAAAGAGGTGGGAGTGAGTTGGGTTCCTTGAAAACAGTCCCAAATTCCCTCAATAATTTCTTAACACAACTAGAAGCTTCCTCATTACCATTAGTAAGGGTATAGGCAGAAGTATTAGGACCTTCTAGAGAGTGTAAAAGGAAGAGCTGACTACCTTCAGCCATGGAGTCATTGATTGGTTAACTACCTTGCAGTTGGATGGAGGGGTTGGTTTCGATGTGCACATGGAGCCCTTATACCAAAACGTCATAGATAAGTCGTCATAATTCCAAGAGGCATGATGAACTACCTCTTGCAGCCAATGTAGACCCAAAACGATGTCATCGGTCTTAATTTCCATGATTCTTAAATCAAAAACAAAGTCGTGGCCCTGCATCCTCCATTTAAACCCCTTCCACACACCATAAAGCTTCAATTTTGCACCCCCTACCACTTCCACTTCACCCTTGGCAGTTGGTGTTCCTTTCCAACCAAGTTTACAAGCAAGCTCATAATCCAAGTAACCGTGTGAAGCTCCATTATCAATTAATACCTGTACTTGTCGTTTGCCCACATAGCCTTCAATTCGCATAGATATGACCCCAACACTCCCTTGCATTGCGTGGAGTGAAATCTGGAGACACTCATCAATTTCAGCCACATACTCATCAGGAGAAGTGTCATCCGGGCCTGTGGGTGGGGTAATTTCCACCTGTGTCATCCGGGCTAAGCTCAATTAGTTGGACCTGCATTTGCTGCCGTTGGGGGCAGGTGTGGTCACAGGAGAATGGTTTCCTGCAGTAAAAGCACAATTTTTTGGCCCTCAATTCGTCCAAATCATCCCTGTTGAAGGCGAAGGCCTGCTGTGCTGTGGGCTACCCTGTTCTTGCTGTAGATACGGTCGAAGCCCCTGCGTTGGCTGATCTCCCCAAGCCCCATTGGTTCTGGTCTGCCAATTGGAGTTGGAGCTATTGGTTTGAGATTTCGATGTGGAAACAGGATTTTTATCACTTTTCCATTGTGGCTGACTGTTGGAGGTCTCACTGGTGTTTCGCCTAGGCAGCAACTTATTACCTTCAGCATTGTATTCGTAAATTTTAGCAATACTCCTAGCTTCGAACAATGTTTGAGGACGTTGCAGCCGTACTTGACGAGCACATTCACTACGCAGCCCCTCTATGTGTCTTCTTGGAGTCGTAATTTGTAGCGAAGAACATCAAACTTGTCATTGTAGTCATCAAGAGACCCGGTTTGATAGAGTTTCTTGAAACCACCCATTGGTGACTCGAATGGCGATCCAAATCGTGTACGCAGGGAGCGTTTATACTCATTTCAGGATATGGCCCGACCCTCTTCGTCTTCCATATAGGCTTGATGCCAAATGTATCCCTTTTCATCAAGGTTTACGCTGGCTAGTTTGACTTTCCAATTATTAGGTGTGCCGTCCAAGTCAAAATAACGTCCACAATTGTAAATCCACCCAAGAATATCCTGCTGCTGAAATTTTGGGAAGTCAAGCTTTGTTAATCGGGTTGGAGGAGTATATTCATCACGTGGCTGATGGTAGCCATGACGTTCATGGTGGCGCTGATCCTAATCAGAGAAGGATGATTCTCTGCTTGTTGGTCCCTTGCATCCATTCGGTCATCAAGTGCCTGCATCGCTGCTGGCAAATTCACAAGATTCGCAAGTCCACGAATTGCTTCCTCAAGTGCCTGTACGCGGTTTTCCATTGGGTCAGTCATGGCGGCTGTTATTGATGCTTGTGATCGAGTCTCCACCATTCGAAGTAGAAAGACAATCGAGTCTAACAAGAAGATACAACGCCCAGAATTCTTGTAATGTTGATGAAGTAGTGCACGACCCTAGAAGTAGTCGACTTTATCAGCCTGGACGACCTGTGGAGACAGACACACAAAAGTCAGACCAATGATCAGAATTTGACGATGAAACAGAGCAGCGACAGTCAAGAATCAGAAATGCAGAACCAGAAAGAGATGACGCTGCCGATGGTACCCAGAGTCAGAAGCCGATGAGATTCTACCAGACTTGGTCGACGAGACTTGATGGAGATGTAGAACCTGTAACTTGTCGAATTACCCAGTAACAGTAACGACGCTCACCGAATCCAGAAGCAGAAGTCTTCGCACGTTTTGAAAAAGAAGCCAGAATCAGGCACGATGTAAGCGAACTGCAACGAATCTGCACCCATAGTTAATTCCGACGCTATATGACCAAAACGGATTGGAATCAGCTGATGACACAATCGGAATGCCGAAGCTGAAAAAAGAAAATACTCCAATAACCAGCGTTGGGCACCGTCAGAATCCAAGAACGTCGTCTTACAGTTGACGCAACAGAGAAAGATCCAGACGTGGCCGACGACGCAATTAGAGAAATGCCCAAACGTGGTCGACGACGCAAGAAGAGCACAGACTGAATTCCGACGCACCAAGAGTCAGGCACTCAAAGATGAAGCCAATCGAATTACAATAACCAGCTTTGAAGTTCTTGACTGTTAATGTGTGTTTGACTGGTCTTTGGCTTCTTGACTGGACTCGGTAATTTTTTTTGTTTCTTGTGTGATTATCTTGAACCGAAGTCAGAACCGTAAGAGGAAAAGAAGGTTCAGGCTGGATTCAAGATTGATCAAAATGGAGAAGAACGTGTTGAGGACGACGGCTCTGATACCACTGATACTCTTGTTGTAGAAATTAGGTGACAGAGGGAAGAACAGAAGTGAGAGGGATTAGGAAGAGAAATAGAGACAGAGGAGGTAGACAGAACTGTTGCTCTGCTATTCATTCATACACAATCATAAAGCACATACAATAGGCATAGGCTCTCTCTTATATAGGCACTAGCCTTATTCATTAATACTGATTCAGCTATGCGCTAAGTCTCCCTGAGTACTAACTGATATTACTAACTCTATATTAACTAATTACCTAACTACCCCTATGGCCTCATAGAATTAGTGTAGTGCCACGTCATTGGCCTCATAGGATTAATTGTGCCAATAAATCCCCAATCTAGCCTAACCTAATCCCCAAATTATCTAACCTAATTATATTCACAATCTACATAACACAATTATTCTATCTTAATGTTGTGTCACCATTTTATAGCACTTTTCATAAATTTAATGTCAAAATTTTAGTGTCAGGCTGTGGTTAAGCTGGCAATTCTGCAGTTGAGAAAGGACTAATTCGTCCTCCTTTGAAGTCAGCAGTGTCCCAGGTGGTCCTTATTAGCGGCCTGAATGAGATTCTTTACCCCTGTGGTTGCTGCCACTCACTCTCCCTGCTGACATCTCCTTCTTCCTCCATTTTCATTCTTCTCTAGTTCTCATCTAGTCTTCTGTTCAAGTAAAATTTCTCATCCAAATTAAAAAAGAATAGACACACTCACATAATTACTGAAATAAAAAAAAACTCCTGATTGCCACTCCTGAGTCCTCGTTCTTA
Source organism: Acacia pycnantha (assembly GCA_025563575.1). Lineage (NCBI taxonomy): Eukaryota > Viridiplantae > Streptophyta > Magnoliopsida > Fabales > Fabaceae > Acacia > Acacia pycnantha. The sequence goes on from JAMWYP010000001.1 coordinate 1,064,563, forward strand.
TTTACACACAGTTTTTTTTCTCTTTTTCTTTCTTTCTGTTTTTTTCCTTACTGGTTTTGCAAAGTAGGAGAGGTCTGAGTTTCTATGTTGGCATTGTTCTTGCTAAACTTTGACAGTTAATTCACGAGTGATTTTATTCTATTATGCCTAATGTATTTCATTAATGAATCTCATTTTTCTTTGTCATATGGAAAACATTAAGTGGCCTAGATTTGTTTAATTTTGTCAAGTCTGAATACCTTTGAATTTACTAAAAGTTTTTGGTTTATTCTTTTAACTGTTAGGTTTTCTGCCTCTTAAGATGGATGACTATCAAGAGATGGAGAGATTTGGTATGGATAATGATTTTGAAGGTGGTGAATGGATTGATGGTGAGTTCTACTATCGGAAGCGCAAAGAAAAACATACCCAGACCAGAGAGGATGTTCTTTATGGGGTGTTTGCAGACTCTGATGATGATGAAGACGATTATTCAAACAGAAAACGCAGAAAAGATCGTGACTTATCTAAGAAGCCTGACCTCACCAAGCCTGTGAATTTTGTCTCTACTGGATCTTTTATGCCTAATCAAGATGATAACCATTCTAAAGAACAGATTGAAGAAGAAAATTATGCTCGTGAGGATAGGCCAGGTTTAGGTCTTGGTATGGGAACTGCTAGCACTTCTGGTTCTGGGTTAGGTTTTAATACCAGTCATCGTGAAAATGCTTCTGATGATGATGATGACAACGGTTTTCTGCCTACAGCATTTGGAAAGAAGATTAAGGAGGGAGCAATGAGAAGGGAGAAGGAAAAGGAGAGAGCAAAATTGGAAAAGAGGAGAGCTCAAGGAAAAACTCAAGCTCCAGATGGATTTTCAGATGTTGGGAAGTTTGAGAAGCATACAAAGGGGATTGGAATGAAGTTGTTGGAGAAGATGGGCTATAAAGGAGGTGGTCTTGGGAAGAATGAACAAGGAATTGTAGCTCCTGTTGAGGCTCATTTGAGGGCCAAGAATACAGGCATTGGATTTAATGACTCGAAGGCAACAATTCCTTTGCCAAGTGTGCAAGTTGAGAAGACAACATTGCCAGGAGTTACTCAACCTACAGCTGTTAGAGCAAAGGAAAGGTTATGGTCAAAGCAATCAAGGTCAAAGAAGAAGAAAGATGAGGATCATTATACTACTGCTGAAGAATTGTTATCAAGCAATCAAGAACAAGGTCTAGAGGTTGTTCAGAAGGTTTTTGATATGAGAGGGCCACAGGTTCGAGTAATTACAAATTTGTCTGATTTGAATGCTGAGGAGAAGGCTAAGGAAAATGATGTCCCAATGCCAGAGCTTCAGCATAACATGGGGTTAATTGTTAGGTTGACAGAAGCAGACATCCAAGAGATTGATAGAAATTTGAGGAGAGAGAGGGAGACAGCACTTAGCTTGAAAAAAGAAAAAGATAAGTTAGAAACTGAGGTAGCAAGTCAAAAAAAGCAGTTGGAAGATTTGGAGGAAATAACAAGTGTGCTGGACCGAGTTGGAGAAGAGAACTCAATGGGGACATTGACATTGGATTTGCTTGCACAGTGCTTTACTGACCTGCGGAAAAGATATGCTGATAGCTACAAGTTGTGTAACTTGTCATGCATTGCTTGCTCATATGCTTTGCCTTTGTTTATTAGAGTATTCCAAGGATGGGATCCTCTTCAAAATCCATTACATGGGTTAGAGTTGGTATCACTGTGGAAAGCATTGCTTCAAGAAGAAGATTGCCTTGATATCTGGGATGTAACATCGCCTTATACTCAATTGATTTCTGAAGTTGTATTACCAGCTGTCAGGATTTCGGGTATCAATACCTGGCAGGCACGGGATCCTGAGCCAATGTTACGGTTTTTGGAGTCATGGGAAAAGTTGCTTCCTTCTTCAGTTCTCACAGCCATGTTGGACAATATAGTCATGCCAAAATTGTCAAGTGCTGTAGATACATGGGAACCGCATCGAGAGACTATTCCTATCCATACTTGGGTGCACCCATGGTTGCCTTTGTTGGGACACAAATTAGAGGGCATGTATCAGATGATACGCTTCAAATTGAGTACTGTTCTTGGTGCCTGGCACCCAAGCGATGGCTCTGCTTATGCTATATTGTCACCTTGGAAGGCTGTATTTGATTCAGTGAGTTGGGAACAACTCATGCTTCGATTTATTGTGCCAAAGTTGCAGCTTGTCTTGCAAGAGTTCCAAGTGAACCCAGCAGATCAGAAACTTGATCAATTTTATTGGGTGATGAATTGGGCTTCTGCTGTTCCGATTCACTTGATGGTTGATATAATGGAAAAGTTCTTCTTCTCCAAGTGGCTTCAGGTTTTGTATCATTGGTTGTGCTCAAACCCGAACTTTGAAGAAGTTACAAAATGGTATTTGGGCTGGAAAGAACTTATTCCAAAGGAACTTTTGGCTAATGAAAGTATCCGATATCAGCTAAACTGTGGTCTTGATATGATGAACCAGGCTGTTGAAGGTATGGAGGTAGTCCAACCTGGCTTGAAAGAAAATATCAGCTATCTTAGGGTACTTGAGCAAAGGCAGTTTGAGGCTCAGCAGAAAGCCGCAGCTCATGCTCAAACCCAAGCTCCTCCAGGCTTAGGGGGTGCTGCCCATATGGATGGTGCAGCAGGTGTACATGAGTTGAGCTTAAAGGAAGTCATTGAAGCCCATGCCCAACAACATGGTTTGCTATTCAAGCTTAAACCTGCCAGAATGCACAATGGTCATCAAATATATGGGTTTGGTAATGTCAATATTATAATAGATTCTCTAAATCAAAAGGTATATGCCCAAGCCGAGGATGCATGGTCTTTGGAATCTCTCCAAGGCTTACTGGAGCTGCATAATAAGTCGCTTGGTCGGAGACGATGATTCTATGGTGACTTCTAAAGGAGTTTTTGTAAAGGTATCCTTTAAGTTGTAGTTGGTTCTATCTGAAGTTGACTTTTATTGATTAGTGAGTTAATTTTGTCAACATCACTTTGTTTTGGAAAACTTGAATAATATTTCTCACACATCTTTTTTTCTTTTTGGGGGTGGCAAATGGGGTACTATGTTGTATTATGCTAGCCTTTTATTATCCATACGCATTAAGAGAAACCTGGATGTTATTGTAATCCACTGAAGTTTTGTAAACTTCCTTAATTTAACCAATGACCAATTTACCAACTACGGTAGTGAATCTCCTTTGCATTAGGTGCACTCGTGTTTCCTTCCTTGAAGCTGCATAAATATCAGAATTCAGAACTCTTGGTTCCCTCTACTTGGTCACAAAGCTCAATGTAACATATATTTCTTCTATGCTCTGCGTAGATGAAGGGTCAAGAACTTTGATTCTCAGCTTATAATCTTGAGGTTGCGAATTCACGCAATACTGCTGATCATTAACTTTCAAAGCGTAAACTTTGAGGCTTGGTTTGTATATGTCGTTGTAGGACAGTTCATCCAGTGGCTTATTGGGTAATGCAGGAAGGAGAAGCATAAAGTGCAGTTCCTGTATTGGAAATTATTACTGTCCTGCAAATTTAGCATTTTTACACGTATATCATGAATCTTGTTTTTTCCAAGGTGGGAGAAACAGGCATAGCATAGTTAAGACCAGAACACAGTGACAATGTTTACAATCTGCAAAATCTGGGGTGGCCAGATCAGGAGATCCATTTGGGGGATACTTTGTGTGTTCCTGTCCCACGCTATCTTTTTATGCCTTAAGTGGGCTTTCATAAAACAATGACAATTTTGGCTTGACTATATTGTCCCTATTAACAATGCCTTAAGTATTTCTACTGCCCATGGATCTCATTCGCTTTCTAAAACTAATCACGTTTTTTCCACACAAATTTGATGTTTGTAAATATTGAAAATAAAAGTATATTTATCTTGTACATGCAATGTGTAAAATGCATTTATAAATTGAAAGAAACATTTATTTTTTGTAACATCCTAAGTTAATTAAATTTATGTTCTAAAATATCTTGGGATTTCAAAAAAAAAAAGGAACATGATATATTAATTTTACTCATGTTTTCTAGAGCAAAATGGATCTGGCTATTCATAATGCTACATTACTCATCAAAAAAATACAACAAGCACTAAAAAGGACAAGGACAGAGACAAAGAAATGCAACAGGCATCATTTTCCCTCTTTAGCTTCTCTCTCTCTCTCTCTGTCTCTCTCTTGAGTAAAATAATGGATTACATCACTACATGAGGGGATACCAAACTAACTAGCAAGGACTCCTTCACCAACCACCAACTCCGTATTTGAAGGTTGAGGTTAAAATCAAGGATACAAAAACCACACTCCATCTGATATGAGGCCTTGGCCAAATAGTGTGCCCACACAAGTTTCTCCCTAGGGTATGATAAAGTAAAATAGGTCAATCCCTATTAATCATCGCTCTAATATCATCAATAGCATCTTTGAAGGGGTGATTTGTATCACAATCTTATTGAGAACCCTGCTCCAGCAGAAATGAAGTCCATGCAGTATACCGAGTAGCTCTGCAACTGCCGGCTAAACCATCGTGAGTCTACACTTGAAGCCACAAAAGCATATGTCATCCTTATCCCATTGGACTCCTCTGCATCCACTCTCATCATTCTAAAGAACCGATCCATCCACATGAAAATCCTGGGGGTAAAGGTGGACTGTTTTGAGTACATTCAAATTTTTTTTGGGTGAAGGAACAAAAATACACATGTGCTTTACCTCCGGGAGCGCCCAGCACCATATGTTTTTTTTTTGGAGCAAAAATACACACGTGATTACCATTTTAGAGCAAAAGTCACATCTCACCATTATGTTACTGTTCACCGTGATGAGAGAGAAAGAGCTGAAGTGAACAGTAACATAACGGTGGGATGTGACTTTTGCTCTAAAATGGTAATCACGTGTGTATTTTTGCTCCAAAAAAAAAACATATGGTGCTGGGCGTTCCCGGGGTAAAGCACATGTGTTTTGCTCCTTTACCCTTTTTTCTTTCTTTTTTGATATAAAAGATGGCTAAGTGCCAAAAACTACAATGAACCAAAATTAAATATGGGGAAATAAATCTCACACACTCTTGATCTACCTATGTCCTAAGATGTATAGGAAATTCATCCAAAATAGTAGATCTACTAATTCCCGATTTAGCTAGAGCATCGACCAAATGTTGTTAGTATAAAAGGTATAATTCGGCATCAAATCCTGATCCCAACAGGCACGATAAAAACTGGGGCAGCCATCTTGGGGACCAGTAGTTTCCAATGGATTAAAGAGGTTACAACATCTATTGACCCATATATCCCAACAAATGTTGAGCAAAAAATATATATTTGTAATAAAAATTAGAAGACTAGGGATCTTTTTATTTGTATGTTGTTTCCCCGCCTCATGGGTCAGGTTCCAACGGGCCCACTCCGCTCCTTGCAACGACAAGAAAGTTGGCCACATAAAGGGGGATGTTAGTTATATATATAAAAAAAGGGATGTTAGTTCAAGCTTTTTACTTAAAGGGGTGAATTGAGTGATATTAAAAATCTTAAACTCAAAGATAAAACTTAATGAAGAGAGTAGAGTTAGAAAGATATCGCCGAAGGTTGACACAAGATATCTATATTGGTTTGGTTTAATCCATTTGACCTACGATCAATCTCCAGAAATCCTTCTGAGAGTTCCACTAAGCTTCCAAGATTCATAGGGTTCTTGGTGCCTCAGTACAAGCAAATTCTTTCTCAAGGAACCCTCACTCCCCTTTACACTTTGCAATTAATGCCCACACTCAAAGTCACACTACCTTAAGCTACTTAACTATAATAAATGATTTAGAAGAATCTCTCTCAAAGAGTAAATAAATAATCATTAAAGTACAAAATATCTCAGAGTATAAGAGTAGAAGACTCAGCAATAAATGAAACTGTGAAAGCTTGCAGAGAGTTAGTTGCTTCTTCTTCAATCTCGCCTATTTATAGCTCAATGAGAATTAATAACAGTTGCTTGTTTGAATATATCCGTTGAGAATATGAGGTCACTTCTTCTATCCGTTGAGATAGCCGTTGGGAGACAAATGGAATTTTGATTGGTTTAGGCATGGTTCATTTTAATGCGACTAACACATAAAGTGTGTGTGTGTGTGTGTTTTTTTTGCTAATCTTGTGTTAATTCATGGCTAAGCACCTGAAACATGTCCATACAATAGTTCAATAAAGTTAGGAATCAATTAGAAGTGAAAAGAATATGTTGAGGAATGATTAGTATGAGTATCAAAATTTCTGAGATGTTGTTCTGTTTGAATAACTACGTCACTCAAGTGATCTTCACTTTGTCTAGAAAGTCGATTTGAAAAACATAACTGATCACTCCTTGGATCACTGTGGTGATGTAAAAGTGATGACGAAAAATAGGGTTACTCGAGTAGTCACTCGAGTGATCATACTTGATCTTAGTTTAGAAGAAAATATATCACCATCATATTCACTATGGTGCAGTGAAAGTGGTGCACTTCTATCTGACACTACTACAAAAATTGGATATTACTACCCTAAAAAACGTCCTTATTTAGAAATAGGACGTCCAAAGTGAAGGCGGTGGCATTCTTGTAATTATATTTAAGGAAGTTGAGCCTTCACGACCTACATATATTTCAGGACGTCTTTAATGTGTCAATTTCTTCACGCCCTGAATTTTTTGTTTGGCACCAAGGATTTTCTTTTAATAGAAATTAGGAAATTTAATAATATTGGCGACGAATCGAATCAGTCGCCAATATTTAATAATGGCGACTCAATCGAATCAAGTCGCCTATATTTTAATAATGGCGACTGAATCGAATCAGTCGCCAATATTTTAATATTGGCGACCTGATTCTGATTCAGGTCGCCATTATTAAAATATAGGCGACTTGATTCTGATTCAGGTCGCCATTATTAAAATATAGGCGACCTGATTCTGATTCAGGTCGCCAAAAGTGGAATATAGGCGTCCTGAAATATGATTGAGGTCGCCTATATTCAATTTTTTTAGGTTAATATACTCGCGCCTCTTCATTTTCCCTCACACACTCATACTCCGACAGAGGCCGCGAAATCCTCTCATACTCACTCTCGTTCCGCTCTTCTCCAAGGCCGTCCCTTTCCTTGCCGTACGTCTCCGCCGTCGTTCTCCTTCGTCTCCGCCGTCGTCTCCTTCGTCTCCGCCGTCGTCTCCTTCGTTTCGATCTTCTCCAAGTAAGCTTGTTCGTACGTTACTCTTAAATCTACTATTCCGTCTTGTTATTATTAGTGAGAAACCCTTGAATTAAATTTGATAACATTTGGTAATTGTCACTTTGCTCTGATAGTATTGGTGAGAAATACGTATCGATTCTTTGGAATGTGTTTGATCAAGGATAGAACATGTTTAAGTAGCTCTGTTTCGTTTGATGCCTTATTTTTTGTAGCAAAAAGTGCTAAAGTTTGTTATATGTCTGTTTCAGTATTAAGTGGGGGAAGTCATTGATTATAGGCCCAGGGTTGTATAGCCTCAAGAAATCAGAAACTTGGTGGGCATCCAAACTGAGGAGTCTACCAACAGCTTTCAAATTATATACAGGTTTTTCTCCAAAAAGTTCTAAACTTTGTATACCATATCTTTCAATCAATTATTTCCCTCAATTCAATTGCCATATCGAAAAACAATCACACGCTCCGAAATCGAAAGCAATTAGAGTTGTCTTCTAACAAATTATTGATGTTTGTCCGAATTATCTCGGGTCTTGGGTAATTCAGAGAGTCTAGGATTAAATTCCTCCTTTGTGTAATTGGTATGGTTGTAATTTAGGCTTTTGCCTTCCTTTAATATCAAAAAAAAAAAAACCACATGATTAGCGTCACAACGAGTAGATCGGGATTCTAAACTTCTTTGCTATTATTTTTGTTTCAACTTTTAGATTTTCCTCACAATACCACTTCATGAATGAGATTATATTCATTCTAAGCTCTTCTCCAAATTGTTTAGATTAGATCTTAGCTTACTTATGTTCTCATGGATAAGCTAAGCGATATTCTAGATGCCAAATATAGGATATGGTTAAATGATGAAGAAGATAAACTATATCAATATTTACTTCTATTTATTGGCTTGTTTTTGTATGTTTTTCGGGATGATCTTGTAACATGGGATGTCCTTCAAAACAGAAAGCTGAAATTGGTTTAGTTAGTAAGTTTTGTTGTTGAATTAAGCTGAAATTGGTTGTTATTGAAATTTTGGGATGTCTTACTTTTAAGGGGAAATGTCACGAAATTTACTTAAAAGAAAACATGTCGTTCTTGAAATTGACATGAACTTGACTGTTGTTGGAAATGTCGTAGGTGGTAATAAAATGGGTCATAGTTGGATGAATGCATTGAGAACTAGTGAAGAATATGAGAATGGGGTGGAAGAGTTTATTGAATTTGCTAGAAGGAATGTGGCCACAAAAAATGGGATGTATTATTGTCCATGTGTTAATTGTTTAAATGGGAGTCGAAGGGTTATTGCTGATATAAGGGACCATCTACTTTGTGATGGAATACACCTTCGATACACAACGTGGATATGGCGGACCTTCTCCCCCTCCAGAGGTAGTTATTGGCGGACCGTCTCACACTGCAGAGGTGCATATTAGCGAACCGTCTCACACTCCAGAGGTAGTTATTGGCGGACCGTCTCACACTCCACAGGGAGGTATAGCTTGCACTCTATATTTGGATGAATCACACCGACGGATTGTTGCCGATGGTCTTGTTTACCCAGAACAAGACAAAAACCACGGCAAGCAAATTCCGTAAAACCAACGTCGGGTGATCGTGACGAGTGTGCGAGAGGGGAAGAAGAGACATCGTCCCGATTGATGATGAGGAGGTTACCACACTAGGCGCTGCCATCACATGGTTCATCCTTTGGCCGGCTTATCTTATTGAGATGTGGACGACACTGCGATGGTAGGAAATACATTACTGATTGAGTGTGAGTTGTTTCCCGATTGATTTTCATTGCTCATTCACTCATAATATGTTTTTTTTATGTTTTCATAGGATGAACAAGCTGCGGGCTTATTTCCGTACTTAGCACAGCTGCGAGAGATGTACAAGGACATCGGCCTCATAAGCTTGCAGATGCCTCCGGGCATTGTCGGTGCAGAAAAGACATATCCGATGACATTTGACAATAAAGATTTGATGGAGTTTTTGACGATGGATTGTTTAGATATACAGTTTCTTCAACTTGCAATCCTGTAAGTTTGTTTAACCCTTTAATTATGTTAGTACTCTTTTTTTTTTGTTTAAGATCTTCAATAACATTTATCATTTCATTTCATAGTGTCTGCCGTGAATTATGCGCCGGCACACCGCGAGCGAGTTCGTATGGATACTTATGTCCTGGATGCACGGCTTCGGCTCGCGAGACGTTACCCAGAGGTCAATTTATGTTGGTCTAACAATGGGCGACGGAGGGTCGTCTTGTTATCTAGCGCCAATACATGAAAGGTGCGTACTTTTGTTTTGTCTTATAAGATTTTTGTGAATAAATTGCGGTCTTATCTTAATTTAATATTAATACGTATATGTTGTAGTGGTCATTGGACGCTGTGTGTTGTTTGTCCGAGCAAGAACTCCTGTTATTGGTTCGATTTAGTAAATGACAATCCTACCGAGGATATCAAAAACATATTTGCCGAGTAAGTAAATTTTTTTCTGAATCATCGATTCTTCTTTTAAATGAATGGTTTAACATGTCTGTTAATTTCCATTTTAATGATAGTGGCCTCAAGACGTATAGACAGCTTATCAATGCAAAAGAGCGGGGTGGACCGAAGTGGTTTAAACCGACGGTGAGTAGTTTCAATTCAAGTTATTTCATTGACACAGTAGCTTTAGATATGCCTTTATTCGTTTTTAACAATTTGCCTTTGATTTATAGTGCCATCAACAACCAGGGAGCACCGAGTGCGGATATTACGTTATGAGTTGGATGCAATCCATCGTTAACAGTGGACGTACTCAAGGTTTTCAAAACGTACGTAATCGCTCTGTGATTCTCAAGTTTATTTAATTTTTGTTGTTGTACTTGAGTTGTTAATTATTTCCTTCACTTAATTGGTTTATCTTATACCTTGTTTCCCCAATTTGCAGTTTTTGGGTACTAAGGATCCGTACTCGCAGGATGAGATCGATTCGGTTCGAGACATGATATCTAGATATCTTCTTCAACACATAGCGCCTAGTTAGTAGTGAGCATGATTAATATGCTATTGTGTTAGTGATTCTTTAATTTGCTACTGTTGTTCATTTGTATCTATTTGGTGTTTTGTCTGTACAAAATATGCAATTTTGGTGTTATATATATATTCTGTTTATGTATTGTGTTAGTGTGATTCTTGTGTTGCTTGGTGGTTTCGGCTGATGCAAATTAAAAACTTGGTAGATATCTCATAGTTTGTAGTTTATTTTTTTAAAAAAATTTCAACAAAGGCGACCTGATTTTGAAATCAGGTCGCCTTTGTTATCATAAGGCGACCTGAATCCAAGATCAGGTTGCCTTATGAACTCATTAAGGTGACCTGATTGAATATAAGGTCGCCTTTAAGGCGAACTCTATATTAATCAGGTCTTCTTAAGGGCGACCTGATTTGAAATCAGGTCGCCTTATTTACCTATATAAGGCGACCTGATCCTAAATCAGGTCGCCTTATTAAGGCGAGCTGATCTTAAATCAGGTCGCCTTAATAAGGCGACCTTATTTAGGATCAGGTCGCCATTTTGGAAATTTTCCTCTACCCCCTCCAAGACGTCCCTCAGAAAAGGGTCGTTAATTGGGTCTTATTTAGGTAGTTGTTTAGCATTTTTGTAGTAGTGTGGTCACTCAAGTGCTCACTCGAGTATCTCCTTGTAAATTTATTTTCAAAAATACTGATCACTGCTTGAGTCATTGTTGTAATATCCTATTAAAATAATAATAATAATAACAACAACAATAAATAAAAGTAAAAATATTAAAAGAATATATTGAGTGGACAACACCCAATTGACAAAGAAGGGGGTGTCATAATTGCACCCCCATCCCTTCTATATATATGGTGGTGTGTGTAACCGTGTGTGTGTTTGAGGGAAGTGAGACGAGAGAGAGAGAGAGAGAGAGAGTTTTGTGTGAGAGCGAGAGGAGAGAAAGAGAAGAAGATGAGGCTATTTAAGTTTTTAAAGTAAGTTATTTATTTTATAGGATTATTATTTAAATAGTTAAATTAATTTCTTTTTAAATAGTTAAATTAATTTCATTTTAACAAACTTTAATTTCTTTATGAAAGTTATTCTATATATTCTTCTCTTTCTAATAAGGATAATATAGTACTGACTAGTGAAAAATTTGGGGTTAGACTTTTGACAAAGTTTTGAGTCTTGATAATATATGACTATATATATGTAAAGCATGATTAATAGAAAATTTTAATCGGTTTAAATTTATTAGTTGGTTGTTGTAGGAACTTAAATTTAATTTTCTATTTAAAAGAATTTAGGATTTATGTCCTATAGGATACTTCTACCGATTAAATGGGGTTTAAGGCATTTATTTAGATTATTGGAAGTATTATTGTAGATTTAATTTGTTTAGTTTTGTTAAATCTTGAATTATATGAAATTATGAGTTGGGATTTCGAATTTAAATTAGAGTTTGATATGATTTTGATTATATGGAGGCTTGAAGGTTTGTTTAATAATTAAATTAGGTTATGCATATATAAATTAATATTAGGTTCGAAAAATTGAGGTTTGTGATATTAGGTCTTTTATATTAGAGTCTATAGTCCATTTTTAATTTATTAGAGGTTATATTGAGGATGAGATGGATTGGATTTGAGGATGTGGTGATATTTTGATGATCATAATAAGTGAGAAATAATAATGATTTGAGGAATAGGTAAAATTATCACTATAAGGAAAACTAAAACGAGCAGGTGATAAGTGATTTTTTTTTTTTTATTGTATTAGTTGTAATTTTTGTTAATTCTCTTAACGTATAACTATACATTCTTATTTTTAGAGTAGACTTGATCTCTCTCAAGTTTAGTTCTTGTGTCAAGAACTTGAAGTAACCACTTTCCACTTGTTATATGTGTTAATATGTTGTTTCTGAGTATTTTTTGAAATTGATTATTGAGACAGAAAATTATGATATTATATGTTTTGAAAAATGCTCTTTTGTTATGATTTCATGAGTTGAAACAATATTGTTATCTTAATAATTATTGAGATGATATATTAGTTTTACAAATCTCGTTTGGAACTCGTATATACATGCCAAGAGTATGATTGTCTATCATTGTTGCATATAGTTGGATGTGGAGCGGTGATGGATGTGGAAAGGTAAAGGGAGTTATTGTGTATGAAATACCACGTGGTATGCCATCACTCGGTGCACTGTGGATGACTTTGACATTTTCAAGACCCTTGGTATCACCTTTTTTCTATGGTCGAGTTAAAGGTCAGCCGTTGAGACAGTGACACCTTTCTCTATTTGAAAGAAAAGGAACCCATTGTCCGATGTGAGTTTTGTAGTTTTTGGCTGGGCTACACCTCATCATTGGAGAGTTTGGTGCAATCTTGTTAAAGAGACTAAACCTATTATGTTATAGCCCATAGGTTCTGCCAGCGGTTATAAGGGTGATATGGGGTAATAAGAATGGTCGGGGCATCAATGTTTTGCTTGGCATGTTATATATGTGATTCATGATATGAACTTTTATTGCAGAATTTGTGATTTGATAAATGTGTAAATTATATATTTAGTACTTTGTTATATAAAATGTTCCACTTAGTACCTCATGAGAATTTATTGGCATTTTTAATCAGCTGGATTGATTGTTACCAATATTTTTCAGGTGATAGTTCTCGTGTGGGTCTATCAGGGAAGGCTTTCGAAGCTTAACTTACTTTTAATAACGACAGCGCTTCCACCTTTTTGGTACATGTTAGATTATCACATATTGCCACATTAGGGCTCACTTGGCATACTCTAGTATATTTTGGTTATTTTGATAAATCTTAAAGCAAGACTTGTTAGTTATGCTTAGTTTTGATGATGACAAATATGCTTATCTATTAAGAGGAGAAAATTTCTATACTTCATTTATCTTCTACTTTGGTTAACTCTTGTATTTAATGTAGATGTGAAGTTTATTTATGAAGAATGATTTAGAAGAAGATCAACAAAGAAGTATCTAATTAGAGGAAGAAGAAGAAAGAAATTGAATCGAAGAAGATGTGAAGTTCAAATGATGAAGAATGATCAAGATGGGAGATGGAAGAACTTGCTTAGATCGACTCTAGAAGTCTCCAATATCATATGGAAGTTGGAATGGATCAATTTGGAGTTAAAACAAGCAAAATCAAGGTCCAGAAGTCAAAACTCGAGCTACGGGAAGCACAAACTCGAGCCGGGAATTTTGCCTCGAGTTTGCCTCAAAACTCGAGCCAAACACTATTGACTCGAGCCAACAGCACCTCTGTTCTACTCTGTTTTGCGTTTCAGCTGGCGACCTCTGGTAATTCAACGATATCTCTCAAACCAGAAGTCCGATTGAGGTAAAATCAATTTTGTTGGAAACTAGAATTCAATGCGTCATTTTGACATAAGATTCAAGTCCAAAGGAGGTCAGATGAAGGAGATATGAATTATTGAATTGACAGTGAAATTCACGCCACACAGCAGACCAAGCTTCGATGTTTTGAGTGTATCTCAACATATACAAATCCAATTGAGCTGAAATCAGTGGCATATGAAAATAGACTCAAAGGTATTTCAATCAAGATTTTAATCAACCAAAACAAAGTTCCGACGAGAGAGATATGGCCTTCAAAAGTGGGCGGTCAGTTCTGAACGATGCAAAAACGCTGGTCAAGAAGAATCTTATGCTAAGGGATAGAATACAATGAGTTTGGAGCTGATTCTCTTTACATTGGAAAGAAGACTTGAAGATCTTTATGAGCATGGGTGGTTTGCCTATTTGGAAGGCAGAAAGCAGAAGCAAATTACACTGACTATCCGAGATGCCAAATTCGCTCAGAAAGAAAAATATACCGCCTATCCTATGCCGAGATTGTTCGCTCCAAAGGTTTGGTTTGATGATGACTAACCTATTGTGAAATCTATGATTAAGAACAAAATGATGTTTTACTTGGAAAAATACGTTTGCAAAATTTCTGTCAAAATTGGCTCCAGCCAATACATTCTGACTCTAGCCAATGTCTTACTGAAAGTGATAAAATGCAAATGCTAACTCTAGCCAACTTGGTTTGCTGGAGTTTCAGCCTAGACTCTAGCCAAAAATTCTTAACTCTATCCAAAGAATACATCAACCAAGGAATTGACTCTAGCCAACTTCATTTAACTGGAGTTTTGACCTAGACTCTAGCCAGAAATATTTGACTCTAGCCAATATCAATATCATCAAGTGAAGTTGACTCCAGCCAAACTCATTTACCTCAAGTTTCATCCTAAACTCTAGGCAACATTTCGTGACTCGAGCCAAGGCCTCTTCAACTATGAAGAATTGACTCCAGCCAGTGAAAAATACCTCCAGTCTTGTTCTAGACTCTAGCTAAATTTATCCGACTCGAGCCAAAATGTGCAGATCGAAAAATCAGTTTTCAAGACTTCGGTTAATCTTCAATTTTGGCTTATGGATTGTTTATCTTCTCTCATTACTTATTCAAATTACATTTAACAAGTGTGTTAATGAGTTTTTCAGAAGAGTATTATATGAATTGCAATAAAGCAACAATTTTGTTAGAAGCTCTATCGATCAGTCGTCTCCGAGAATTTAAAAACGGCTGTTATCAATTGATTTCTACTTGCTATACTTCTCAATGTTATTAATCATGTTTGTTAGCAAGTTTCAGATGATCAAAGGAAGGATTAACATCAGATTATCTAAAAGTGGATGATGACGTCAGAAGCTTCAACGGTAATATTTTCCAACGGTCATATACGCTCTCAACAATCATATTCAACCTGGACGAATTACTCAATGTTCTTCATCAACTATAAAGGCAGAAGCATTCAAAATAGAAGAGCTGAGGACACGAGCTTGCATCTTCAAAATGCCAATACTCTGTTATACACATACTCATACTCTCTGTTTCTCAAAGTTTATATAGTTTACAATAGAGAGTGAGATGAATGATTATGTACTTCAGTGTTTATTCATACACTTCTGAGAGAGAAGATTTATCTGTAATCATTTTATCTGAGAGTTACTCAAGATTGGGTGATCTTGAGTGGGAATCGATTGTATTCTTACAGTGAGTAAGGGGGAGTATCTCGGTTGACATTTGGCTTCACAAGTGCCTGTGTAAACTTGTGGGTTTGTAAAGGCTTCTCTTGTGCCCGGTTCAAACAAGAGGATAGTGGATTGAAAATCTCAAGTGGAGGTATCCTTACAGTGAGTAAGGGGGGAGTATCTCGGTTGACATTTGGCTTCACAAGTGCCTGTGTAAACTTGTGGGTTTGTAAAGGCTTCTCTTGTGCCCGGTTCAAACAAGAGGATAGTGGATTGAAAATCTCAAGTGGAGCTTGGAGCTTGGACGTAGGTCAAGGATCGGCCAAATCAGTATAAATCTCTATTTGCATATTCTCTTCCCTTATTTCTTATGTTCCAGCTTATATATTTGTATGTCTGTTTATAGTTTTTATAAATCTTTACTATCATACAAACTTTCAGTAAGTTGCGAAAAAAAGATCTTCAAAGTTTCAAATTTTTATCGGACACCCAATTCACCCCCTCTTAGGTGATAGCCAGGACTTACATTTGGTATCAGAGCGGGGCTCTTGTTTAAAGGACTTAACAATCTCAAGAGTTATTAATGGCTTGCTTTGGGTGTTGTTCGTTTTCGGAAGGTTTTTATTATACCATTCCACCGTTTTTCAAAGATATAGATTTTTGGTTTTGGAAAGATAGAATGACATCGTTTATAAAATGCATTGATTTTGATATGTGGAATGTTGTTGTAAATGTTTTTGATTTCAAACCAAGAAAGGATTGGACAGAAAAAGAAAAGAAAATGTTTTCATTGAACATTAGAGCAATGCAAATCCTTCATTGTGCTTTAACCGAAAATAATTATGAGAAAATCAAGTTTTGCTCTAGTGCTAAAGAAATCTGGGATACTCTTGATTCTATATATGCTTCTAACAAATATGTTGAAGTTGATAGTGTTGACAGTTCATCTGAAACTATAAGCTGCGTATCCACAATTGATGAACAATTGGGAGTGGAGAATGAAGAAGGAGAAATCTTAGAACACTTCCATGATCTAGTCAATACAGAAGAACAAGAGATAGAGGATTCCCAAGAAGAGCTCATTGTGCACGACTGTGATCAATCACTATCTGGAGCTCAAGATGCACATGAAAGACTTGGCTATCACCCAAGAGGGGGGGTGAATTGGGTGTTTGATTAAAAACTTAGAACTTTAAAAACTTTCTGCAACATATTGAAAGTAGTTTGAATGACAATAATAATTTATAAAGTGATAAGCAATCATTCAAACATATATCTTTGGAATGTAAGAGATAAGGGAAGAGAATATGCAAGCGTGATTTATACTTGGTTCGGCCCAATCCTTGACCTACGTCCGGTCCCAAGCTCCACTTGAGAATTTCAATCCACTATCTTCTTTCAACTTGATTACACGTTCGTACTCAAGTAATCCTCTCACTAGGACTTACTCCCCTTACAAACCGTAATCAATACACTGTTTGATTACACACTCTGTACTCGAAGATGATCCTTTCCCTAGGACTCACTCCCTTACAAGCTGTAATCAACACAATGTGTTTCCCACTCAAGATCACCCAATCTTGAGTAACTCACAAATATAATGATAGGATGTTTACAATGATTCTTCTCTCTCAGAAGTGTATGGATAAACACTGAAGTACAATACAAAACATTTCACTCTCTATGATATATAGACATTGAAAAACAGAGAGTAAATGATAAGCAGATCGAGTAATAGCATGTTGAAGAGGTAGGCTTGTTTCTCTCGCTTGTTGTTGTATCTTTGAAGGTTTGTATGCAGCTCTATATATAGCGGCAAATCTTCATATGACCGTTGCTTCTCAATTCGAATTCTCTCCATTCGAAATTCTAGTCGTTGGGACTCACGGCCTTTTCGATTTCCAACTTTTGCTCGCATTGAAGATTATGACCGTTATGTCATTTAATGACTTTCCTTTATTTGTTCGGGGAATCATTCGAGTAATGGCTATATCAATTGTTTCCAAGTGAATGATTTCTTCTTCTTGAATTTTCCTCTGTTTGACGCGTGAAAGTAAATGCTCGATTTTCCGTTTCGTCAACGGTGGTTGATTCTGTCATGAACATTAATTCGAATCCGAATCTGTTTGGCTTATGTCCGTTGGAGTATTTAATCATCTGAATGATTTAATCCTTTGGAGAAGCATTACAATTGAGTATTCAACTTCATTTCTGCAAGTTATCTGTGTTCTTTCCCATTTCTGAAATTCTGACGCAAGGTTCTTCACACATCTGTCACTTTGAGAGTTGCTTCTAATCCTTCATTTTAATCACCTGAAACTTATACATAAATGATATAAATAATGTTAAGAAGAAGTATAAGTTATTGGGTAATCATCTGGATGAGAAATGAGACTTTCGGAATGGTGTTTTTCTGATGCAGGAGCGTGAACTCGAGTTTACATAAGTAGGCTCTGGTTCAGGTGCAAACCGGAGGTTTAGAGACAAACTCTAGAGTTTGTAACATCCAGGCTCGAGTCCATACTTATAGGCTCGAGTTTGGGTCTCTTCAAAATCATATTTTGCTCTCTGTCTTGTCTAGGCTCGAGTTTGTAACTTATAGGCTCGAGTTTGGATAATTTTCGCGACCTCGAGCTTGCCAACTAATAGGCTCGAGTTTGCTTCTCTTTAGCAAATTGCAATACCCAGAACAGACTGTCTACTTTCGGGGGCCATATCTCCCTGGTCTGAACTCCGTTTTGGTTGGTTCAACTATAAATTTTAAAGCCCTTTGAGTCTACTTTCCAATGCCACTGATTTCAGCTCAATTGGATTCTCCGTTTGAGAGTTATACGCAAAACATTGAAGGTTGGTCTGCTGGGTGACGTGAATATCACTGTCAACTTCATAAATTCATAGCTCCTTCACTTAAACTCCATTTGGCTTGAATTATATATCAAAATGATGCATTGGGAGTCTAGTTTCATATGCCACTGGTTTCACCTCAATCCGATCTCTAGTTTAGGAGATATCATTGAATTACCAGACGTCGCCCGAGTGAAACGTGGAGCGAGTAGCTGAAATGTTGAACACCGCTGTAAGCTCGAGTTTGCCAACTAATAGGCTCGAGTTTGCTTTGTCCAGAGACACCAGAAAATGCTGAAGACACTACAGGCTCGAGTTTGCTAATGATGGGCTCGAGTTTGGAGTTCCAAACCTGAGGTTTGAGTTCTAAGCTCGAGTTTGGCTTGTCCAGAGGCGCCAGAGTTGCTGAGGACATTACATGCTCGAGTTTGCAAATCATGGCACTAGTGCAAAAAAGGGCTTTAAGACCGTCTCATTTAGACCGGATTATAGAGAATCAGGTCTTAAAAGTATGACCGGTGGCAGTTTCGTAAATATAAAGAACTTTTTGGACCGGATTATAAAAGATCCGGTCTTAAAAATATGACCGGTGGCACTTTCGTAAATATATAGAACACTTTTAAGACCGGACTATAAAAGATCCAGTCTTAAAAGTATGACCGGTGGCAATTTTGTAAATATATAGAACACTTTTAAGACCGGGCTAAAAAATATCCGGTCTTAAAAGTATGACCGGTGGCAATTTCGTAAATATTGTGAGAAGACGCTGATCAAGTCCGAGAATGCGATGATTTATTCCTTCGCTTAATTGAAATTATATACAGATGCTAATAAGTAAATAAACCTAGGCGGTTCCTATAATTTAGGGATTACAATCGGGAATATATTACGAAATTCATAAAACCATGATCTGCTAACTTAATTCGAAAATCTCTCTAACATCTTAATTAAGATGATTACAATCAAGAATTTAATTACGAAATTCAAAAAATCATGATCTGCTAACTTAATTCCTAAAATCTCTCTAACAACTTAATTAAGATGATTACAATCAGGAATTTAATTACGAAATTCAAAAAACATTGATCAGCTAACTTAATTCCTAAAATCTCTCTAACAACTTAATTAAGATAATTGCACAATATAATCGTATACGCTAACTAATTAAATAAATAAACACTTTTAAGACCAAATTGTTTCAAATAGACGGTCTTAAAAATACTTTTAAACAAATCTGTTTGAAACAGACGGTCTTAAAAGTGTAAAAAAAAATTATATAGAACACTTTTAAGAACAATTTGTTTGAAACAGACGGTCTTAAAAGTGTAAAAATTATATAGAACACTTTTAAGATAAATTTGTTTGAAACAGACGGTCTTAAAAGTGTAAAAAAATATTATATAGAACACTTTTAAGACCGGCTGTTTCAGTTTGAAACAGACGGTCTTAAAGTGTAAAAATTTATATAGAACACTTTTAAGACCGGTTGTTTCAAATAGACGGTTTTAAAAGTGTTCTATATATTCTGAAATTGCCACCGGTCAATTTTTTTAAATTTTTTTACACTTTTAAGACCAGGTTGTTTAAAACAACCGGTCCTAAAATATACTTTTAAGACCGGTTGTTTCAAAAACCGGTCTTAAAAGTGTTAAAAAAAAACTACATTCGCTAAACCTGTTAAGTCCGTGAGTTTGATTTGTCTTCTTGGTGATATAACATTTTCTTAGTTATAGATTCAACGAGTGTCCCAAGAGCCTCACGGGCAAATCCTCAGCAAGAATGTCATCATCTTTCTCTAACCTACTCGCAATCTTCGTAAGTCATCATAAGAGTCGCACAATCAAATCCTTGGCAACGTTGGCAGTGAGATGCTTCGAGGTTTTTCGATGGCGTCGACTCCAATCCTCAGCAACAGCGAAAGCGTACTACTTTGAGGATTCTGGATGACGGCGGCTCCTTCCTCTTCGATCTATGGGTCCTTCCACGCCGCCTTCGTATAGATCCGGTTTGAAATCAAACCCAGATATCTTCTTGCTTAAGTTTGTTTATTTTTCCTACATTGACCGCTCCTGCTCAGATCTGGATTTCGATTTTGGTTGCTTGAAGCTTTGCTAGCACCGACAAGAGGATCCTGCTCAGATTTGGTTGCTTTAAGCTTGTGACTTTTTGTAGATCCGGACTTCAAATTCGATTTTCATGGTGAATGATTTCTGTTTCTTGTTATTTTTGTTTATTTACGGACTTTGTAATCATCTTTTTGTTTTTCTTCTTGTTGTTGTTGCTTCCAATCTTCTCTTGGTTCTCCGTCGTTGATGACGGAGGGACATTCAAAATTTTGCCAGATCTGGTGATTTGGGACCGATTGTTTCATTTGAGTTTTTGGTTTTTTTTTTTTATTATTTTGAAACACTTTTAAGACCGGATGTTTAAAATGTCCGGTCTTAAAGAAACTCTTTAAGACCGTGTAAAAGTCCGGTCTTAAAGGTCGACTTTTAATACCGCCTGGAACAAGACTGGTCGCGGGTCCGGTCCTAATGTACCTGTTTCGTCCGGTCTTAAAAGCCTTTTTTGCACTAGTGTGGGCTCGAGTTTGCTCATCCTGTAAGTGACTTTTGATGGTTTAAACTCTGAATTAATCCGTTCCAACTTCTATATGATCTTGGAGACTTCTAGCATCAATATAAGAACTTGAATAAAGATATTTCATTGCATTGCAAGTTCTTCCTTCTTCAATTTCTTCTCTCCTTCTAGATTATCCCCCAAAATCATTTGATAACTTCTTGCTTCCTTGATATTCCCATTATATTGAGCAAGAGCTTCTTTCTTCAATCAACATTCTCCATCATTCAAGTATATTCCATTGTAGCTCAAATATGATGAAGCTTCATTCCAACTCTGTTTGATCATAGAGACTTCAAGTTCTTCTTTCTTTAGTCTCCTTTCTTGATCATTCTCCATTATTAAACTTTGCATCTACATTAAATATAGGAATTAGTCAAAGTAGAAGATAAGTGTAGTATGCAACCTTTTTGCTCTTAAGAATGACATCTATATAAGACATCATCAAAACTAATCAAAGCCAACATTCTCCCCCTTTTTGATGATGGCAAATACTTTAAGAAAAATATGTATGAATATGAAAAGCTAATAAACCCAACATATTTTTCATGTCATTCTCTCCCCCTTATTTGTCATTAGCAAAAAGTTTAAGTTAAAGAAGAGATGCTTGTAGAGAGACAACTAGGAAAGCAAATTAGAAAGAGTCAAAGAATTGATTTTCTCTCCCCAATTTGAAATTGTTTTTATTCTTAATATGATGCAATTTGAAATGTTTTTATGAAAACAAGGTTGAAATAGTTTGGAGAGGTTTTCAAAAACATCTTTCATAATTAAAGCATATAAATACCAAACATGTACAGAATTTACTGAATATAAAAGATAGAGATTAGAAATGCTCATGTTGATTTTGATGATTGATCGATGAGGTCCATTTGATTCCTTTTTGTATGAGACCATTTTCATCCTTCTCCTTTCCTTCATATAGCTCTTTTGCAGAACATGTCAGCTAGCATCAAGAAGTTTTCTTCTTCTTTGTAAAGAAAATCACAACTTCAGTGTGATTGAGACATCTTTCCTCAATGTAATGGTTTCTCCTTGTAGTATGTTGAGGAATGTCCTAGCACATAACAGAATTCTTGCTACAAATTGAGCACTTTCTTTGCCAAAGAGATTTGTTAGTGAAGCATGATATCAAAATATCCCTTTCCATATGATATTTTCAATTAAGATAATGAAGGGAAAATATAATTCATCATCAAAACTAATACAGCATAGTAGATGTAGATGAGAATGCTTAGAAGGGTTTTCTTTAAATAAAGGAGATGAGCTTTTAAGATATAAAACACATGTGAATGTGAAGCTCCCCCTTAATGAATGCATGACTAAGTTTGATCAATGAGCATAGAAAATCTTATCCATAATGATAAGCATTTATCAAATCATAGTTCATGAATGAAATCAGATTTTCCAAAAATGACTATGCAAATTGTTTCAAATCTGGAATGTTCTTTCAAATCATGATAATGAAATATGAAATCAAAATTTTGATGAATGAAAGAGTCATATTTGAAACATGCTTGAAAACAATGCTCACTTTAAAACATGGTGGAAGTTAACATGTTTAATGAATAAATCGAAAGCTTCAAGAATAAGAGAACATGTTGAACATTTTCCTCAACAAAGCAAAAGTCATGAAGGTAAAGCATTAACGAAATATGCTTGACATAATAGAGATATATATGTACAATGACTTTGCTATGACAAGAGATAAACTTGCTTTTTAGAAGAGAGTCTTGAAAGTATATGAACATTCAAAGCAAGAATTTGAATATAGTTACTCAAAGATGGATGAAGACAAGTTTATGTAATTGAGTAACAACATGACTACTAGGATTCATGAATGATGAAGCATAAACTCATTAGTTCAAATGACTAGAGTTTCAGAATATTATCCTAGTAAGTTATTCCTTTAATGGTTAATGCATTATCATTCAATGCACTAATGAACATTTATAAGGCTTGGAATAACTTGGCCAATGAGAATTTATAGAGTAAGCATAACTGTTTCATGATTGAAATCTTTTCTAGAAGATGGCTTGAAGCTCATATATGGATAACTCATTCAAGCAACACATTGAATATCAAAGATCAATATGTGAATGATAGGAAAACTCAACTAGACAAGTTTGAAGCATATCCAACATTCAGAATACATTATTAACTTCCAATTTTTGAAACATCATTTGAATGCAATCAAAGTATAGATATGTTTTCAAAAACATTTGTTTGCATTTTCTCAAAGCAGTGTGAATTGAAATCCAAGCAAATTTAAGACTTGTACTTTTCAAAAATATAAACTCAAAGAGTTATGCACAAATTCACTTGTTTGATCAATAGAAACTCACTAATTTGATTAAATACAGTTAGGAATATTAGTGATTGATGATATTGAATATATAGATCAAACAATAAGATTTCACAAATTTCGAGCAAGATCATTTCACAAACATGGTTGATTCAAACTGGAGTTTGGAAAGGCAAACTGGAGTTTAAAAAGAAATAAGCTGGAGTTTGTAAAATTTTCAGGAATAGCTTCCGCGAAGAGCAAACTCTGGAGTTTAATGTAAACTCTGGAGTTTGTTAATTTTCTAAAGAGGTGAACTCGAGTTCATGAAAGCAGGCTCGAGTTCAGAGTAATGGAAGGCAATTGTCGAGGAAGCTATCTGGAATCACATTTTGAAAAGAGGCAAACTCGAGTCCATTAGTGAGCAGGCTCGAGTTTGACACTGTTCATGCCAAAATAAATTAGTTCTTCAAAACGTGAACTGGAGCTTAGATATAAACTCTGGAGTTTGAAAATCAATTTTACTCATTTTAAAGTAACGGGCTCGAGTTCATAAAAATAGGCTCGAGTTTGACACTATTCATGTCAAACCAAATTAATTATTCCCGAGAGAACCGGAGGTTTAAACATGAACTCTGGAGTTTGTAAAATAACTTTACTCAATTTTGAAGGTCAGGCTCGAGTTCGAATCTTAGGCTCGAGTTTGAGTTTTGGAACAGTGGCAAACCGGAGGTTTAAAAGAAAACTCTAGAGTTTGCGAAAATATAAAAACTTGGAAGCTCTACGCAAGGGCAAACTCTACACAAAACTCGGAGTTTAAACAAACTCTACACAAAACTCGGAGTTTAAACAAACTCTACACAAAACTCGGAGTTTAAAGAAATGGTTTTCAATTGGGAAACTTTCCCGCAGAGGCAAACTCGAGCTTGCATCTGCAGCTCGAGTTTACATACTTGTAAACTCTTTAAACTCATTTTCTTGGAGGATTCAAACTGGATTTTGCATTTCTAAACTGAAGTTTGGCTTTGACAGAAAAATTCGATTGAAATTGAATAAATTCCAAATCCTTTTAACTTAACCAAAGACAAACCAAAAATGAATTTAAATATAACCATAGTAAGAGGCAAGAATTAGATATCACCGTAATTCCTCTTGTCCTCATAGAAGCTTGCTTGGTTGGGATGGATTGATGTAGATAACTCCTTTTCCAATGTTCACCATCAACATCCAGCATAGCTTGTTTAACTTTCTCAAGGCTTGGATCATTTCTCTATGTTGCATCTTTGAGAAGCTTTCCTTGATCCTACAAAGTTGTATAAATCCTTTTCTTTCTTGGTATCCAACCTTCCTTGGATCCAATCTTTGTTAGCTTGTAGAAATCAAAAATTCACATGCTCTTATGTATATAATCAATTCAGCATAGTTGAGCACAATGAATTAAACATGACTTTATGCATAAAAAGATTATCATGTATGCATAAAGAACTAGATTGTTGAACACTTGCAATTCCTTAGAAAAGTAAATTAGGATGTGAAAGCCCAATTTCAAAGATAGTTTACAATGCTCATTCCTAAGGATACAAAGTTTAAAACCTCAATGAATATTTAAAATGATAGGAAAGGAGGTTTTACCATTGTATACCTTTACCTTAGGTACTTGGAGTATTTCCTTTGCTTACCCATTGGTTCTTCATATGTTTTCTTATGGGTGTGGGCAAAGTTTTCTCAAAAGACATAGACAGCAAAAATCTTTTCCTTTGTGCATGAGAGATCATTCTTTTCTTATTTTCCTCAAGATAGTTGAATGGTACTTCATTGTAGTTTCTTCTTGAGGTAGAATGTATTCTTCTTATAGGTGTCCATTGCTTCTTACAATTTGATTCTGTAATTCCAGCAATGGATGCTCGAGAGTTCTCTTGCTTGATGTGAGTCTCCTTTTAGGCTCATGAGACACTCTTGGATTCTTCTTCATCCTCTTAATACCTTTATGTCCATTGAATTTCAAATTATCCCGCACACATAGAGCACTAGATGGACACTTTGGTACCCACTTATACTTGGGTCCTTGACTGTTAGTAGTGGACCTTACTTGTCCTTTAGGAACCCAAACAAATTTATTTCTCACATTATAATTTCTCCTAATACAGCATGTATGAGAAATATGTCCAGATTTACCACAATAATTGCAAACAATAGAATGATGCTTATTATAAACAGTTTTGCAAGAATTGTGCTGGTCTAGAGGATGTAATGTCAAATGCCCTATATTTGTATATTCTTTATTCCCACATGTTTTTCCAAAGATGATTTTCGAAAACATGTTCATTTTTCAACATAGAATTAGTAAATGGTTGCGAAACAGTTTTATGCAAATGTTCATAAATATTTTTAACTACACAAGAAGAATTGGAATGGTTTACCATATATGCATCTCGAGCTCCAAGTAATTGTTGATCACTGTCGTGAACAATGAGCTCTTCTTGGGAATCCTCACTCTCTTGTTCTTCTGTATTGACTAGATCATGGAAGTGTTCTAAGATTTCTCCTTCTTTATTCTTCACTTCCAATTGTTCATCAAATGTGGATACACAAATGATAGTTTCGGATGAACTGTCAACACTTTCAACTTCAACACAATTGTTAGAAGCATAAATAGAATCAAGAGTATCCCAAATATCTTTAGCACTAGAGCAACATTTGATTTTCTCAAAATCTTTTTCGGTTAAAGACTTGTATAATATGTTCATTGCTCTAGTGTTTAATGAAAACATTTTCATATCTGTTTCGTCCAATCCTTTCTTGGAGTAAAGTCAAAAACGTTTGTAAAGACTTTCCACATATCAAAATCAGTTGCTTTTATAAAACTAGTCATTCTAGCTTTCCAAAACCAAAAATCAATATCTTTGAAAAGTGGTGGAATGGTAAAGTCAAAACCTTTCAAAAACGAGCAGCACCCAAAATTAGCCATTTGATAACTCTTGAGACTGTTAAGTCCTTTAAACAAGAGCCTTGCTCTGATACCAAATGAAAGACTTGGCTATCACCCAAGAGGGGGGGTGAATTGGGTGTTTGATTAAAAACTTAGAACTTTAAAAACTTTCTGCAACATATTGAAAGTAGTTTGAATGACAATAATAATTTATAAAGTGATAAGCAATCATTCAAACATATATGCTGGAATGTAAGAGATAAGGGAAGAGAATATGCAAACGTGATTTATACTGGTTCGGCCCAATTCTTGACCTACGTCCAGTCCTCAAGCTCCACTTGAGAATTTCAATCCACTATCTTCTTCCAACTTGATTACACGTTCTGTACTCGAAGTAATCCTCTCACTAGGACTTACTCCCCCTACAAACCGTAATCAATACACTGTTTGATTACACACTCGTACTCGAAGATGATCCTTTCCCTAGGACTCACTCCCCTTACAAGCTGTAATCAACACAATGTGTTTCCCACTCAAGATCACCCAATCTTGAGTAACTCACAGATATAATGATAGGATGTTTACAATGATTCTTCTCTCTCAGAAGTGTATAGATAAACACTGAAGTACAATACAAAACATTTCACTCTCTATGATATATAGACATTGAAAAACAGAGAGTAAATGATAAGCAGATCAGAGTAATAGCATGTTGAAGAGGTAGGCTTGTTTCTCTGCTTGTTGTTGTATCTTTGAAGGTTTGTATGCAGCTCTATATATAGCGGCAAATCTTCATATGACCGTTGCTTCTCAATTCTGAATTCTCTCCATTCGAAATTCTAGTCGTTGGGACTCACGGCCTTTTCTGATT
This sequence comes from Acacia pycnantha, assembly GCA_025563575.1. NCBI lineage: Eukaryota > Viridiplantae > Streptophyta > Magnoliopsida > Fabales > Fabaceae > Acacia > Acacia pycnantha. The sequence continues at coordinate 1,091,413 of JAMWYP010000001.1, forward strand.
TCCAACTTTTGCTCTGCATTGAAGATTATGATCGTTATGTCATTTAATGACTTTCCTTTATTTGTTCAGGGAATCATTCTGAGTAATGGCTATATCAATTGTTTCCAAGTGAAGGATTTCTTCTTCTTGAATTTTCCTCTGTTTGACGCGTGAAAGTAAATGCTCTGATTTTCCGTTTCGTCAACAGTGGTTGATTCCTGTCATGAACATTAATTCGAATGCTGAATCTGTTTGGCTTATGTCCGTTGGAGTATTTAATCATCTGAATGATTTAATCCTTTGGAGAAGCATTACAATTGAGTATTCAACTTCATTTCTGCAAGTTATCTGTGTTCTTTCCCATTTCTGAAATTCTGACGCAAGGTTCTTCACACATCTGTCACTTTGAGACTTGTTTCTAATCCTTCATTTTAATCACCTGAAACTTATACATAAATGATATAAATAATGTTAAGAAGAAGTATAAGTTATTGGGTAATCATCTAGATGAGAAATGAGACTTTCGGAATGGTGTTTTTCTGATGCAGGAGCGTGAACTCGAGTTTACATAAGTAGGCTCGAGTTTGCAAAGCTTTGAATGTCCGGTTCGGTGCAAACCGGAGGTTTAGAGACAAACTCTAGAGTTTGTAACATCCGAGCTCGAGTCCATACTTATAGGCTCGAGTTTGGGTCTCTTCAAAATCATATTTTGCTCTCTGTCTTGTCTAGGCTCGAGTTTGTAACTTATAGGCTCGAGTTTGGATGATTTTCGCGACCCGATAGCTCTCGTAACCCGCGAACTCGAGCTTGCCAACTAATAGGCTCGAGTTTGCTTCTCTTTAGCAAATTGCAATACCCAGAACAGACTGTCTACTTTCGGGGGCCATATCTCCCTGGTCTGAACTCCGTTTTGGTTGGTTCAACTATCGATTTTAAAGCCCTTTGAGTCTACTTTCCAATGCCACAAATTTCAGCTCAATTGGATTCTCCGTTTGAGAGTTATACGCAAAACATTGAAGGTTGGTCTGCTGGGTGACGTGAATATCACTGTCAACTTCATAAATTCATAGCTCCTTCACTTAAACTCCATTTGGCTTGAATTATATATCAAAATGACGCATTGGGAGTCTAGTTTCATATGCTACTGGTTTCACCTCAATCCGATCTCTAGTTTAGGAGATATCATTGAATTACCAGACGTCGCCCGAGTGAAACGTGGAACAGAGTAGCTGAAATGTTGAACACCGCTGTAAGCTCGAGTTTGCCAACTAATAGGCTCGAGTTTGCTTTGTCCAGAGACACAGAAATGCTGAAGACACTACAGGCTCGAGTTTGCTAATGATGGGCTCGAGTTTGGAGTTCCAAACCTGAGGTTTGAGTTCTAAGCTCGAGTTTGGCTTGTCCAGAGGCGTCAGAGTTGCTGAGGACATTACATGCTCGAGTTTGCAAATCATGGGCTCGAGTTTGCTCATCCTGTAAGTGACTTTTGATGGTTTAAACTCTGAATTAATCCGTTCCAACTTCTATATGATCTTGGAGACTTCTAGCATCAATATAAGAACTTGAATAAAGATATTTCATTGCATTGCAAGTTCTTCCTTCTTCAATTTCTTCTCTCCTTCTAGATTATCCCCCAAAATCATTTGATAACTTCTTGCTTCCTTGATATTCCCATTATATTGAGCAAGAGCTTCTTTCTTCAATCAACATTCTCCATCATTCAAGTATATTCCATTGTAGCTCAAATATGATGAAGCTTCATTCCAACTTCTGTTTGATCATAGAGACTTCAAGTTCTTCTTTCTTTAGTCTCCTTTCTTGATCATTCTCCATTATTAAACTTTGCATCTACATTAAATATAGGAATTAGTCAAAGTAGAAGATAAGTGTAGTATGCAACCTTTTTGCTCTTAAGAATGACATCTATATAAGACATCATCAAAACTAATCAAAGCCAACAACACATGTGGTAAACAATTCCAATTCTTCTTATGTAGCTAAGAAAAATGAATTCGAACATTTGCATACCATTGTCTTTCAACCAATTATTGACTCTACTTTGAAAAGCAAAAATGTTTTCGAAAATAATGCTGGAAAATTTCTTGGGAAGAAAGAATGTTCAAATAAAGTTTATTTGAATTTTTACTCTCATGAGCGACACAATGCTTGCACAAAATCTCATGATATGTACCATTCTATAATTTGCAATTATTGTGGAAAGCCTGGTCATATTTCTCATACATGCTATATTAGGAGAGTCTTTAATGTGAGAAATAAATATGTTTGGGTTCCTAAAGGACAAGTAAGGTCCACTACAAACAATCAAGGACCCAAGAATAAGTGGGTACCAAAATGTCCATCTAGTACTCCATGTATGTAGGATGATTTGAATATAAATGGACATTAAGGTACAGAGAAGAGGAAGAAAAATCCAAAAGCTTCTCATGAACCTAACAGGAAACTTACATCAGTTAGAAGAACTTGTGGAAAAGCCATTGCTGGAGCTACAAGGTCAAATCATATGAAGCAATGGATACAAGCAAGAAGAGTTTCATCTAGCTCAAGAATAAATTACCATAGAGTACCATTCAACTATCTTGAGGAGAATAAGAAAAGAAGGATCCCTCGTACACAAAGGAAAAGATTCTTGCAGTCTACATCATGTGAGAAAGTATTGCTTGATCCCAGGATTAAATTCAAAGAGACAAAGTATCAACGAGTGATAAATTGGGTAAGCAAATGCAATCCTTCAAATACCTAAGACTAAGGTATGGAATGGTAAAACCTCCTAAGCTATTATCTAAAATTCTCATTGAGGTTTTATATTTTGGAATTTTAGAAATAAACATTGCAAACTATTTTGGAAATGAGTTCTTCACATCCCTTAAAAATCCGTTTAATAGATTTCTTTATAAAGGGATTGCAATGTTCAATAGTTTAATTCTTTATGATGATGTAAAAAGAAAGTATTTTTTTTATGCATAAAATCATGATTAATTCACTATGCTCTGTTGTTCAGAATTGATTATATTCCTAAGAACGTATGAATTCTGTTTTGAATCCTACAAGCTAACAATGATTGGATCCAAGTAAGGTTGGATACTATGGGAGAAAAAGATTTATATAGTTTTGTAGGATCAAAGAAAGCTTCTCAAGAGAGCAACTACATAGAGAAATAATTCGACTCTTGAGGAAGCTGAAGAAGCTATGCTGCTTGTTGTTGATGGTGAACAAGGAGACATCTATATCAATCCATCTTAACCAAGCAAGCTATTACAAGGACAAAAGGAATTATGGTAATATCTAATCTTACCCTCTACTGTGCGTATATGAAATTCATATTTGGGTAATAAATACTTGTCCATCATTGCATTCCATTAGCAATCAATCATTTATGTTTTTCAGATTGCTAAGAGGACAGTAAACGAATTTGTGCATAACTTTCTGAGTTCATGTTTTTGAAATGCACAACTCTAAAATCTGTTTGGATTTCAATTCACTTTGCTTTTATAAAAATACATACAAGTGTTTTGAAAAATATTCATATTGCATTCTTATGATGTTTCAAATTTGGAAGTTAATATTGTATACTGAATGTTGGATATGCTTCAAATTTGTCTAGTTGAATTTTCCCTATCCTTCACATTTTTGATCTTTGGAAATCAATGTGTTGCTTAAACTCCCCATTCTTTATTTTCTAACTAGTTGGACCTCATGTCTAACAAGTTGATCATCTATGAGTTGCAAGCTTATCTCCTAAAAGAATTCAATTTGTGAGTGTTAAGCCTAATGGATAAATTCTGGTTGGCCAAGTTATTCCAAACTTTATGAATGTTCATTAGTGCATTGAATGTTAATGCATTAACCATTCGTGGAATAACTTACTAGGATGGTATTATGGAACTCTAGTCATTTGGACTAATGAGTATGTGCTTCATCATCTATGAATCCTAGTACTCTCTTTGTTACTCAAATACTTCAACTTTGTCTTCATCCATTTTTGAGTAACTATATTCAAATTCTTGCTCGATATATTTCAAGACTCTATTCTATTCTAAGAGGCAAGATTATTTCATTGTCAATAGCAAAGTCAGTGTTCCTACATATAATTCATTTTCGACTTTTGCTTATAGGAAAATTCTTCAACATGTAAACTTCAATGTTCCACATGTTCTCCAAATCTGAAGCATTCTGATACATTCTAATATATTCCTTAAACTGTTAATTTCCACCATGTTTAGAGTGAGCATTATTTTAAATATGTTTCAAAACTGTGGTTAATGATTCAAGTAAAAATTGCTTTTAACTTGATCAAACTTGAATCAGAAACTTCTTTCACATTTGCTGTCAAATTAACTCGAGTTTTGGGTTCATGCCTCGAGTCAACTGCTCTTAAAATTTAGTCAAAACGTACTTGTATTGTGACTGACTCGAGTTAGTGTTGGGTGACTCGAGTTGAACTTTTTGAAAGACTTGTTTTTCAAAGTAAACTGACTCGAGTGCATACAGGTTAACTCGAGCCAGATCAGTTGATGGATAAATTGTTTTATGCTTTTTGATTAAACTTACATGCATATTTATCAATGACATATTTTCTACATAAAGTATATTTACAAGTTGTCAATGAGAAATAATGTTCATGGCATCATTTAATTATTACACTTTTGATTCATTGGATCGAACTTATTTGATTGGGTAAAATTATGTGAAAAGGAGTAGTTCATGTTTTAAATATTTGATCATTTCTTGTATAACTTTCTGCTACCTTCTTTATATTTGCTTTTGAAACTCTACTGCTAATCTGTAATTTACTTTATCTCTAAGATTGCAGTATGGCTAATGTTTTAAGTTTTGCAGTATGGTTAATGTTCCATTCTGTTTCTGCTGCCAATTCTGATTCTGATTACAATTCCTAAGCTTAACTCAAATATATCTATAGAATTGTGTCTAATCTTATGTGGACTCAAGAAACATTGGGTACCAAAGAGCATATATTTGTTTTGCAGGATCCTCTATTCTTGCATTGGAAAATAATGCTAAATAGAGGAAGATAAGCTTGTGAGGTCCTTTCCTGTGAACAACAAGTAGTGATTACAGAGTCATAACATCACATGTGTAACCAATCGACCTATCTGGAAAAGGAACTTCAACTACACTGAGCTTATAACAAACATATTGAAGTTCTTCATTTTTGTGAATGAAAAGATTATGCAACTCTGTGAATCTCATCCTTATGCATCAAATCTGGAAGATCCTTAGTATTGATCACATCATCCGATAGTGGCTAGCCAGTGATGCATCTATGAATTACAAATGATTGATTATGACTTAAGTAATTACAATATTACTTAAGTGAGGTATTGTAATATGCATAAATCATAATCATGCTAGGCTAACTTGATTTCGTTCGTTTCATTTTACCTCATGAAGTTTAGCCCAAGCAAACTTATTTTTTTAAACTGATCCTTATGCTTTTAAACATTTTCTTTATCATCATAAAAAGCATAAGTGATTTCTTCATACCAATTTTAAGCCCACCCAAATGAATTTGAAAAGTTTTAATTATGAGATATCATGTTGTGTCCTCTGGATAACTCCAAACCTCAACATTTGATGTCATATTATTATTTGGTATCTTTAAAGGGAGATTCATATTTTTAGTCATGCATTCATTAAGGGGGAGCTTCACCTTCACTATGTTTTCTATCTTAAAAGTTCATCTCCTTTATTCGAAGAAAACCCTCTTTAGCATACTCATCTGCATTTACTATGTTTGTATTAGTTTTGATGATGAGTTAATATCATATTTTCCTTTCATTATCTTAACTTGAAAACATCATATAGAAAGGAATATTTTGATAGCTAGCTGCATAGGCCGTAAGACAATGAGTAAAATTAGCGGCTGAGATACCATGTAATGTCATAGTAAAGGTATCACTACGGAATTCCATTTGGTATACACTAACAAATCTCTTTTTCAAATAAAGGTTTTCAATTTGTAGCAGGAGATTTCGTTTTGTGCAAGGATGTTCCTTAATGCACTACAAGGAGAAGTTATCAGATTGAGGAAAAATGCTTTCACGATCCATCTTTGAAGTTGAGATATGCTTTATGAAGAGCTCTACAAAGAAAAGACAAAGGATGGAAGCTGAAGTACTGATCATATTCATTCAGATGAGATATAATTCAAGAAGCTAGTACTTTAGTCTCATTTCACATCTCAAAGGCTATTCAGAGCACATCACGGATCTCAAAGCTAATGGGCTTCATCGATCATTTATCAATTTGCAGAACCTACATGAGCATTTCTGAACTTTATCTTTTTATATTTAGTAAATTTTGCACATGTTTGGTATCTATATGCGCTTTAAGTATGAAAGATTTCTTAAAAATCTCTCCAAATTCTCTCGAATTTGTTTTCATAAAAACATCCTAAATTGCATCATCTTGAAAATCCAAATACTTTCAAAAAGGGGGAGAGTAAATTATTTTCTTGACATATGATTAAAGAGAAAATCATTTCTAACTTGTCTTCATATTTTCCTCTCCACAAGTATTTCTTTTTCACTTCAATCTTTTTGCTAATGACAAATAAGGGGGAGAGAAAGGCAATAAAAATATGCCGGGCTTAATGTATTTTCATACTCATACATATTTTTCTTAAAGTATTTGCCATCATCAAAAAGGGGGAGAATGTTAGTTATGCTTAGTTTTGATGATGACAAATATGCTTATCTATTAAGAGGAGAAAATTTCTATACTTCATTTATCTTCTACTTTGGTTGAATCTTATATTTAATGTAGATGTGAAGTTTATTTATGAAGAATGATTTAGAAGAAGAACAACAAAGAAGTATCTAATTAGAGGAAGAAGAAGAAAGAAATTGAATCGAAGAAGATGTCAAGTTCAAATGATGAAGAATGATCAAGATGGGAGATGGAAGAACTTGCTTAGATCGACTCTAGAAGTCTCCAATATCATATGGAAGTTGGAATGGATCAATTTGGAGTTAAAACAAGCAAAATCAAGGTCCAGGAAGTCAAAACTCGAGCTACAGGAAGCACAAACTCGAGCCAGGGAATTTTGCCTCGAGTTTGCCTCAAAACTCGAGCCAAACACTATTGACTCGAGCCAACAGCACCTCTGTTCTACTCTGTTTTGCGTTTCAGCTGGCGACCTCTGGTAATTCAATGATATCTCTCAAACCAGAAGTCCGATTGAGGTAAAATCAATTTTTTTGGAAACTAGACTTCAATGCGTCATTTTGACATAAGATTCAAGTCCAAAGGAGGTCAGATGAAGGAGATATGGATTATTGAATTGACAGTAAAATTCACGCCACACAGCAGACCAAGCTTCGATGTTTTGAGTGTATCTCAACATATACAAATCCAATTGAGCTGAAATCAGTGGCATATGAAAATAGACTCAAAGGTATTTCAATCAAGATTTTAATAAACCAAAACGGAGTTCCGACGAGGGAGATATGGCCTTCGAAAGTGGGCGGTCAGTTCTGAACGATGCAAAAACGCTGGTCAAAAAGAATCTTATGCTAAGGGATAGAATACAATGAGTTTGGAGCTGATTCTCTTTACATTGGAAAGAAGACTTGAAGATCTTTATGAGAATGGGTGGTTTGCCTATTTGGAAGGCAGAAAGCATAAGCAAATTACACTGACTATCCGAGATGCCAAATTCGCTCAGAAAGAAAAATATACCGCCTATCCTATGCCGAGATTGTTAGCTCCAAAGGTTTGGTTTGATGATGACTAACCTATTGTGAAATCTATTATTAAGAACAAAATGATGTTTTACTTGGAAAAATACGTTTGCAAAATTTCTGTCAAAATTGGCTCCAGCCAATACATTCTGACTCTAGCCAATGTCTTACTGAAAGTGATAAAATGCAAATGCTAACTCTAGCCAACTTGGTTTGCTGGAGTTTCAGCCTAGACTCTAGCCAAAAATTCTTAACTCTAGCCAAAGAATACATGGAATTGACTCTAGCCAACTTCATTTGACTAGAGTTTTGACCTAGACTCTAGACAGAAATATTTGACTCTAGGCAATATCAATATCATCTAGTGAAGTTGACTCCAGCCAAACTCATTTACCTCAAGTTTCATCCTAAACTCTAGGCAAAATTTCGTGACTCGAGCCAAGGCCTCTTCAACTATGAAGAATTGACTCCAGCCAGTGAAAAATACCTCCAGTCTTGTTCTAGACTCTAGCTAAATTTATCTGACTCGATCCAAAATGTGCAGATCAAAAAATCAGTTTTCAAGACTTCGGTTAATCTTTGATTTTGGCTTATGGATTGTTTATCTTCTCTCATTACTTATTCAAATTACATTTAACAAGTGTGTTAATGAGTTTTTCAGAACAATATTATATGAATTGCAATAAAGCAACAATTTTGTTAGAAGCTCTATCGATCAGTCATCTCTGAGAATTTAAAAACGGCTGTTATCAATTGATTTCTACTTGCTATACTGTAAATGGAGCTTGAATCACCAAGAGGGGGGTGAATTGGGGATTCTTAAAATTCTTTTCGAATACTCTGTTTTTCGGATATAAAGAAGAAGTAAACAGAGTAAGGGAAGAATAGCAAGACACAAAGATTTATACTGGTTCGGTCCAATCCTGACCTACGTCCAGTACCCAGACTCTTCCGAGATTTCTCACTAACAAGATTGATTACACACTCTGCACTCAAGAGTAATTCTCTCTCTAGAACTTACTCCCCCTTACAAGTTGTAATCAATAACCCAATCTCCAAGTCCCCTTGACTTAAGATAACTCACAATAAGTGATTTACAATCAATGAACTCTCTTTCAGAGTAGATAAGATAAGCACTGAAGTACAAATGTATCAAAAGATACTTTACACAGAAAAACTCAAATAATGAATGACTCTTTGAATGATTTTCGTTTTCTGTTGGATTGGTTGTTGAGAAGAATTGAATGCATCTCTATTTATAGGTAGAGATCATTAGATGACCGTTGAAATCCCGATTATAACCGTTGGAGGTGATGGGAGATGTTTAAATGAAGTTTTGGTCTTCTTCTCTCACTAATCTCTGTTTAATCCAGCTTTGCAAAAATTCAGAGTTGACTCTCTGACTATTGATCCGTTGAAAGAGCAGTTTGCTGGATGTAGAAGGCAAGCATTTACTTCTTGGAAACGTGTGGAGAATGCTTGTCCAAAAGTATGCAAGGTTTCTGCACATTTCATTTAATGTGCTGACATGCTTTTTGCTTTATGCTAAGTCTCCATTTAAACCTGTCTAAATCATTTGAAACTCACTAACAAACTGATTAAACATAGTTAAGAATAGTTGTGAATGATGATACAAAGTATTGAGACTAAACATAAATATATAGCAAATCGATTCAGTTCGAAATTCAAATCCTGCGATGCAAACTCGAGTTGGTTCTTCGAAACTCAAGTTTTCTCGTTCCAGTGAACTTCTATCCAAAGAGTGAAACTCGAGTTTTCAAACTAAACTCGAGTTTTCTCTTTCTGAGAGAAAAATATCGCGATTTGGCATTTTGGACATGTTAAGAGAATAGTGCCAAACTCGAGTCAATTAATGACTAACTCGAGTTCTGGACATTTCGATGAAGAATCATGTTTTAGTCCAAAAGCTTAAAACTGGAGTTTCCAAAACATAACTTGAGTTTTCAAAGGTTCAAAATAGCCAGAGCTCTCGGCCTGGCCAAAACTCGAATTTACAAAACATAACTCAAGTTTTCTTATTTGTTGAAAACTTTGGAAACTTCTTTGTAAATACAAAACTCGAGTTTCAAAACCGAAACTCGAGTTTCTCTTTAGTTGAGAAAACGTTGAAAAGCTTAGATCGATTCAATCATGGAAGTTTATTCAAGGTCGAGATGAGCATTGTTCTCAAATAGTGAAAACTCGAGTTTTCTAAACGAAACTCGAGTTTCCATAAACATTGGAAACTTAGAGAACTTATCAGATAACCCAAACTCGAGTTTCCAAATGGAACCTAGAGTTTTGGTTTCTTCAAAACTTAGTTTCTCTCTGTCTTGTCAAAACTCGAGTTTTCTAAATCAATCTCGAGTTTGCTTTGTTTGTGAAAAACTTGAATGCTCTCTGTATGACCAAAACTCGAGTTTTCAAATCCAAACTCGAGTTTGTCTTTCTTTATGAAAATCTGAGCATTTCTTTGACAAGCCAAAACTCGAGTTTCCAAACTGAAACTCGAGTTTGTCTTTGACAGTAAGTTTTTCATCTTACAAAGACAAACTTCAACTATGTTTACAATTGTCCGTTATCATCAAAACCAATAGAGAACTAACATATACTTCTCAATGCTATTAATCATGTTTGTTAGCAAGTTTTGGATGATCAAAGGAAGGATTAACATCAGATTATCTAAAAGTGGATGATGAGAAGCTTCAACGGTAATATTTTTCCAACGGTCATATACGCTCTCAACGATCATATTCAACCTGGACGAATTACTAAATGTTCTTCATCAACTATAAAGGCAGAAGCATTCAAAATAGAAGAGCTGAGGACACGAGCTTGCATCTTCAAAATGTCAATACTCTGTTATACACATACTCATACTCTCTGTTTCTCAAAGTTTATATAGTTTACAATAGAGAGAGTGAGATGAATGATTATGTACTTCAGTCTTTATTCATACAATTCTGAGAGAGAAGATTTATCTGTAATCATTTTATCTGAGAGTTACTCATTGGGTGATCTTGAGTGGGAATCGATTGTATCCTTACAGTGAGTAAGGGGGAGTATCTCGGTTGAATCTCGGTTGACATTTGGCTTCACAAGTGCCTGTGTAAACTTGTGGGTTTGTAAAGGCTTCTCTTGTGCTCGGTACAAACAAGAGGATAGTGGATTGAAAATCTCAAGTGGAGCTTGGGACTGGACGTAGGTCAAGGATCTGCCAAACCAGTATAAATCTCTATTTGCATATTCTCTTCCCTTATTTCTTATGTTCCAGCTTATATATTTGTATGTTTGTTTATAGTTTTTATAAATCTTTACTATCATACAAACTTTTAGTAAGTTGGGTAAAAAAGATCTTCAAAGTTTCAAATTTTTATCAACACCCAATTCACCCCCCTCTTGGGTGATAGCCAGGACTTACAAGACTCAGTTAAAGAGTTTGGGCCTGGTAAAATCCAAAGCTCAGGTGTGCATAAAACATCTTGATGAATGATTTAATCAACTTATAATGAAGATTTGTTCTTTAAAAATGGAGGATGTTACAATTGTGGTGCTATGAAAGTGATGAATATTTGCTTGGTCACTCGAGTGATTTTTTTCAAACATAGTTTTGAAAAAACTTGATCACTTGATAAATTATTGCGGTGTCACTACAAAAAAAATGACATTTTGTAGCGGTTAAAATCACCTATTTGTAGCGGTTTTTGTCGCAACTAATGACATTTGTCGCGGTTCCAAGAACCGCTACAAAATCCACTGTGGCAAGCTAATTTGTCGCGGTTAAGAAAAACCGATAATTCATGCATATAAACCGCTACTATATCTGTTGCGGTTAATAATAACCGCTACTAAATGAGCTTGGCTGACGTCTCTTCTGAGAGCTTAGTCACGGTTACTAACCGCTACAATATTTACTTGTAGCGGTTGCCTAACCGCTACAAATTACTGTTCTGAAAATTTTGCTGCCATTAAATTTATTATTTTGAATATTTGTCGTGGTTCTTAACCGCTACAACTTTTCCCGCCATATTTTCGCAAGGAAAAAAAATTGCAGCCATGTGAATATTTGTAGCGGTTTGTAACCGTTACAAATGTTCCCGCCATTTTTTCAAAAATTTGTAGCGATTTGAAACCGCTAATCTGACCGCTACAAAATAACCCCGCCATTTCCTCCAGGCAAATATTTGAAACGTAGTAGCGGTTCAAGCAACCGCTACAAATTTCATGACTTTTAAAAAAAAATAAAACTATTATTTATCAACGTAATTAAGTAATTATTAATAATTTATCTTTTTAAAAAAATAAAAAAGTATTAAAGTATGAAATTTAAATATATAAGGTGCTTGTTGTATAGATGCAAAATAATAAAAATATGGAAGATATAATAAGAGCTAATAATGAGTTAATTAAAATAATACTGAATGTTTAAAAAAGATGTGTACAAGTTATTGAATAATGTATTTGGAAGAAAAAGGAAAGTTGATTAAAATATCCCGTTCAACTGCAAAATAACAAACATTAATTAGTATATATGAGAAACATTAGAATTGAGAAAAATTAAAATTGATCCGGTTACACGGCACTTACCCCCTTCAGACAGTTAACCCCTATGTTCCAAAACGTAAAAATATTTTAGAAGACGGAGAGAAAATGTGGGTAGAAAAGAAATTGATATATATTAAATGAGGTTGGGTGGGGTATTTATGGTGGTTTCTGCGCAGCATTTTGTAGCGGTTGGGGTCACACTTTTTGTAGCAGTTATTATTATTAGTATCGGTTTGTTTGCGTGTTTGTAGCGGTTCATGTAACGGTTTCTTTTTGTCGCGGTCTTTAAGGATTTGTAGTGGTTAATTAACCGCTACAAATTATGTTCTTGATTTTTTTTTTCAAAAAAGATTGCATATTACAGCATAGGCATTAAGTTTTTCTCTCAATCTTCTTCGACATCCCTACAAAGAAAGTTTGTATAAAATGTTACGCGTGAGGTGAATACGTTTGAACACAATTAAAACTTTAGTTAAATGTTTCAATTTCATAAAGCCACAATTAAAAAAAGTACCGAACTATAGGTAAATTGTCATCGCCGTCTGGGATGAAGTCTTCAAGCCGGCGGGCCGCAACGGCTCACAATCGTAGGCGACATTATCACCATCGCCCATATCGTAAAGGTCCCGAGGCTTTAAGTGAACCACCATATTCCAATCCTTGTGCCTCTCATCGACGACATAATAAACCTGATGGGCCTCTGAGGCAAGAATATACGGCTCGTCATCTTCGGATCGACCACTGTGAATAGGCCGGGAGAAATTCACTGATGTGATGCCTAAGTCGTCAGTCTTGAGTCCCCTGGACATTGTGGTATTCGCCCACAAACACTTGAACAACGTCACGGTGAAAAGGCCTGTGTAACTTATCCTGATCACATCAAGCAGCTTTCCATAATACGGGACGTCACCGAACCACATGTTTCCGTCACTGCTGCTCGCATAACTCCTCGTCCCAAACGTGCCATATACACCGAGTTTTGGGTCGGCAATCCACGATCTCGTGCGACGGTGCAAAACTTAAAACCATTGGCATTGTATGCCGTAAATCTTAGGGCGTGGTCAAGCGGGCCTCTGCGAGAGCTCGAATTCTGGTGAGTGCGGGTTGTGGTCGTTCATTATTCTCCTCCTAAACCAACCCTGGAATTCTCTGTGGACCTTTCTATCAATTTCGGAGGATGTCTGTGTACGAATCCTCAGTTCACGCTTCACATAACTCCTGAATTCCCTGCAATTAAACATGCAATGAAATGTGAGTATGTATAAAATGTAAGGAAATATATAGGATAAGATAGGATATATATATATATATATATATATATTTGTATGAAATCCTTACTGAAGGTACGGTTCAACTTTGGTGCAGTTAATCAAGACATGTCGATGTGCTTGGAACTTCTCAAGTGCCGTGAGTTTGAATTTCTCACTCCCGCCAACTGGTTTACCAACACGAGGGATTAACAACTCTGTTGCCTCCGGCTCCGGCTCAGGACAATCGTCTACACGAGGCGGTCGGTTGAATGACGTCTCAATGTCATCGAAGTACATGGAACAAAATACAAGACCTCATCCCCGATATAACCTTTCGCTATTGAACCTTGGCCACGCCTTATTCCTCACGTAAGATTTAAGTTTCCCAAGAAACCTATAAAGTAGAACCATAAAAATAATAATGCATCAATGGTTAAACGTGCGACTAGGGAGTAATGCTAAAGTAATTATTTTTAAACAAGTACCTCTCAACGGGATACATCCATCGATCTTGGCTGGGCAGCAAGCTTTGTTTCGTGAACAAGGTGTCTTGTCGGGTGAACCATGACCGTGAAAAATGACGGAGGAAAGATCATCTCCAAATGACACAACGTAACAATGATTTTACTGTTGCAGTGGTCGAGCTCCTCCACTATCAAAACCTTGGAACACGGCTTAGAAAGAAAGTACAAAGCTCAACCAAAACGAGAGACACATCGAGAGGCGGCGTATTTTCATGGCCGGCGAGAACTAACTGTTGCGTAAGCACATGTGAGTCATGACTCTTCAGCCCTGTAACCTTTCGAGCACGCAAGTCAATACATCGTGATATGTTGCTTGAATACCCGTCGGGAACTTTTATTTTCTTCAAGGTAGCGAGAAAGATTTCCTTATTCGGTTTTGTCAGGGTGAATCTTGCCGGTTGAAATCTGTCATGCTCATCCGGCCACGCGTCTCCACGAACGCCCATCTCCCGTAGATCTTTCTGGCTGCGAGATGATCTTTGGACTTGCTCGGTTCGTTGAGAATCGTGTACAACACATTGTCGCACACATTCTTTTCAATGTGCATGACATCTAGGCGTGTCGGAGCAAATTATCTTTCCAATACGGAAGAGCGAAGAAGACGCTTACCTTTCGCCATTCTTTGGGCGTAGAACCGAAGCCTTGGCGATCTTTGTCCGGCCCTTGCCAGATCGTCCTTTTTCCCAAACTCAACATCAACATCCTGAAGCTGCTCTATGATTTCTTCACCAGATAAATTCCGAGGAGGTCCTCTTTTTTCCTGTTGCCCATTAAAACGATTGCGTTGCAACCTAAACCTGTGCGTACCATCGAGAAACCTCCGATGACCCATGTAGCACCACTTACGACTGTGGGGAAGGCGCACTGAGTCAGAGTCAAAATTGCAAGCTGGGCACGCAAGGCCGGTATGCACATTCCACCCAGATAATGTACCGAGGCCAGGAAAGTCGCTTATCGTCCAAATCAAGGCCGCACGCAAGTTGAAAAGTGTCTTCTCGTGCGCGTCGTACGTCTCCACACCTACATTCCACAACTCCACCAACTCCTTGATCAGCGGCTGGAGATACACATCGATGTCATTTCCCGGTGCCTTTTTCCTTGAATGATCATGGACATAATGAAGGAGCTTTGTTTCATGCACATCCACGGGGGAAAGTTGTAGGGTATCAACATAACTTGAGTTTACCATCTTGATTCTTTTCATCTTCATGCCACCTCATATGCTGAGTTGTCTTAGACGACATAAACAATCTTTGCAAGCGAGGTTTTAAAGGAAAGTACCTTAGAATCTTTGTAGGTTTCTTCTTCTGCTTCTTCCCTTTCCGAACTATCTTGAACCTCGAAGTGTGACACTTCTTGCAAGTCTCCCTCCGATCGTCCTCTCCCCAATAAAGCATACAGTCGTTTGGGCAGGCATCTATTTTTTGGTAGTTCAAGCCTAATCGTTGATTATCTTCTTCGCCTCATAGAAGGATGAGGGAATGTCCGCGTCGGGAAAGCATCTCGAAGTAATTCCGGGAACATCGACATTGCCTTATCGGTGATCCCACACATGCACTTGATATGGTACAATTTGATAAGAAAAGATAACTTTGAGTATTTCGACAACCTTGATACAAAGGACGATCACTCTCATCCATGAGGCTGAAAAATTCCCGAGCTGCATCGTTCTCGAAGAAAACGGGTTCGACCCCGCACCTCTGCTGTGAAGTTGTCGTCTTGAACACCAAAAGCATCACGAACAGCTTCATTAACCGGATCATCTTGATGTACTTGATTTCCTACTCTGATGTTCGAGGAAGATGGAGCCCATATCCCATACCACGTTGCTCCCATGAACCTCCCGAATGTATATGCTTCTGGGAAAGGCTTTACAAGAAGATGTTCCAAAGCACAATCTCGTGTTTGCCACTTCTTAAACTTACATCGCAAACAAGGACACACGATCTTGCCATTAATGCAAGCGTGAGAGAAGGCGAAATCTAAGAAAGTGTTCAATCCCGCAAAACATACAGGAGAACTACGCGGCAGCTTGATCCATGACTTATCCATATGTAACAAACAAATCTAGGATAGAACATAAATGTGGATATAATGTTTAATTACATTCAACGTAGAACTTGGGATCTTTAAAAATGCATCGAATGGTTTGTAGCGGTTAAAAAACCGCTACAACAACCGTTGCAAATATCAAGAACAAATCTGTAACGGGTAAATTACCGCGACAAGAACCGCTACTAAATACAATTTGTCGCGGTTATATTCAGCAGAACCGCTACAAAATGATGACCGTTGAAACTTGTAGCGGTTATTTAACCGCGACAAACTATGGCGCCCTTCCATTTTAAATTTCAAATTTGTTGCGGTTTCTCCATAAGAACCGCTACAAAATTTACTTAAATTTTTAGTGTTTTTGGACTAAAATTTTAGGAAATTATTTTGGATTAAAATTAAAATATATAACAAAAGCACAGGTTAAAAAAGGATTAAAATTTTGGATTAAAATTTTTAGGGTTTTGGATTAAAATTTAGTTAAATGAGTTATAGGTTTTGAAATAACGTACCAAATTTAATGATAACAAATATATAACTAAAGCACAGGTTAAACAAACCAAATATGTAAACCAAAGTAAACAAATATCCAACGGTACAAAATGACTTAAGTGTTCAAGATAAAAACTAACTATCAGGAACATGATCATCAAGTCCTGTCCGAGGGGGGTCTGTCTCAGGGGGGTTGGTGCACGACCAGAGTCGACAACGTCGTCGTCATCAGTAGCACGTGGGGGGGATTCCTCAAAGATGAACGGAGGGGGAGGCTCGGGAGATGGAAACCGCTGGTCAGGTAACAGCCGCGTCAGGGCCCCGAGAAAAGCAGTCCGAGTTCTCCACATGACGATCGTACCAACGGGCCATGCTCTCTGCTGCGCCTATTCTGGCCTCCTCGTCGGCCCTCTTGCGCATATCTCTGGCCTCCTCGTCGGCCCTCCGTGCAGCCTCATGTGTGGCAACCTGCGCAGCAACCTTCTCAGCAATGATCTCATCAAAAGCCTCCGGTGGTGGCCTTCTCGAGCTGGAGGGTACGGACGCAGAGGAGGAGCCATGCTTCGGGTACACCATGCTAGGTCTAGCGCCAAGGCCCATGCCCCTAACACGGCCAGCATGCTCGATTGGGCCCACAGCAGCTTTCAATGGGGCAGTAGGATTAACAGACCTCTGTGACTCCGGGGTTTGCGACACTTGTAGCTCTGCCTTGGTCTTCTCAATCCGGGCCTGACCCACAGGGTTCATGAACAATCATTAATAAAATAATGGACGATCAATTTAAATATACAACATTCATTATATTTTTCATTGTTTTTGTAACTTACTATTATCTCCTTTGCTGCCTGAGAGGTCGGCGTCCCATCACGGTGTCTTTGGGTGCGTGTCCACAACTTCCCATAGTTCGTCTGTGTGTTCTCCTCCTGATCCTTCTTTTGCTGAAAGAATTAAAACAATATAAACTTTGTTATTTCGAAAACAAAACAAACATCATGTTAAATAATAACATACCATCTCACTGTAGGTCACAGCAAACGTCTTGGTCCCTGCCATGTGATGGGCCCTCTGCTGTGCCCTGCTTCTTGTGTTCCTCTGCGACAAAGCCTGCAAGGAGGAGGAAACAAAATTTTAATTTAAACTCAATTTAAATTATCAATTAAGTGAAACTATTAATTAATTTAAACCATATGTAATTAAATTATAATTAATTAAAAAGGTACTGCCCGTCGGCACTCCTCCTATATTGGACGAAACTCGCCCGGTGAGTTGGTTCCACGCCGTCCAGGGACGTTCTCGATCAGCTCTGCGCAGAGGAATCGTGCCATCTCCATTCATTAGATTGTAGAGACGATTCCTCCGACTCTTCCACCCTTCCCCCACCTTCATCATAACGTACCTTTTGTGTTGTTCGCGAAGTTTAAAATTTTTCTGTATCATAATTTCATTATTAAGAATTAATAAATTAATAAATTAATAAGGAAAGAAATAAACTAAAACTTATAACTATTAACATGTAAAATTTAATTAAACAATATTGACTACCTGCAGAACTCCGGTAAACGCCTTGATCTTTATTTCCTTCTTCACATTCTCTCAATCCTTGAAAAAAATCGGGAACCATGCCCAATTGCCGCCAAATTCAGACAAGAATCGGTTCATCAGGTGACCACCGGTGCCGATCGCTCAGTGCGTGTGCTCGTTCCACGGACTACGACCGATACCCGGCCATCTCCCGGTCGTCGAGTGAGAGTGGAAACATCCAGCGTGCTCTGCGATGTTCCCATGTCTATCTCGCAATATTACAAAACATTGAATTAAACGTACCGAATTTAAATTAATTTCTCCCAAAAAACTAATTAGATATACCTTCGACATCCACTGTAAATCCGGTGGAACGCGAAGACGCCGGTCGGGGGTTCCCGTGGTCCCGCTGGTTTTCCTGGTCGATGAACTGCTCCACGTCCGCTATGGGAATGTCAAGATGGATGTTCGCATTCTCTTCGTCTAAGTCGTTCAACGACAAACTTGCTTCTTGATCTCCCCCTACGGTCCCCACGTTTGGAATTTCTTCATCGGCGAAGAGATCGGCAAACTCGTTCAGCCCCTGAGATGGCGGAGGTATATGTCGGGCCCCACGCCTCTCGTCGGCCCTCTACTACTACTCCCCCTTAAACCCCTTTTCTCTGGGACACTGCTTTTCCCTTTCCCCTATCTCCTCCGAGAAACCATGATGTTGAAAGGTAGAAGTTTAAAAGTAAAAGTTTAAAGATGTGTTGAAAGGTAAAAACGGTGAAAACTCAAACCGTTGGAAGTGTGACTTTGAAAATGAGGAGTTACTGTTTAAAAAACCGTACATTTTGTAGCGGTTAACCAACAAAACCGTTACAAAATTTTAATTTTTGTAACGGTTAACATATCACCGCCACATAAACCGCTACAAAATAGCTGACCGTTGATATTCTGTAGCGGTTATGTAGTAACCGCTACAACAACCTCTACAAAAAAGCTGACCCTTGAAATGCTGTAGCGGTTACGTAGTAACCGCTACAATATGTCCACATTCTGTAGCGGTTATTATCAATGACCGCTACAAAAAAGATTTTTTTTTCGAAAAAAAATTCCAAACTAATTAGTTTGATTCATAAACTTTATGAATCAAACTAATTAGTTTGGTACAAATATTTAAAACCAAACCTTCAATTCATTTAATTTTTTTCTTTAATTTTTCTAAAAGTGTCCATAGTAATAAATTACACATAATGAAGTAACCAAAAATAGTCCAACATGTCCGTGGTGATTCGGACTCAGTATAGCCGCCGATCTCTCACGAAAAACTCGCTGAGTCATTTTCATCAGAGATATAAACGCGAGAGAAAGGTGGCTAAAATGAAACCCAATCTCCAGTCGCATGTTGGACTATTCTCAGAAGAGTAGAAGTCAGTAGAAGTATTCATGCCAAAGAAATGAGCAAACCTCCACTTGTCACTGAACAAAATTCCTCGCAAGGATGAGAGAGGCAAATATCTGTAGCTCTTATCACCCGAAGTAGGAGATCAGAGCTGCTGATATGTGCATATCTTCGACGACCAAGCGAGATAGTTCATTCAGTTACAAGCAGAAGATTTAGTAATTCCTTTAGTTGTTATAATCGATGTACGGACCAAAAACTTTATTTATAGCGTGAATATTTGTAACGGTTGCCCATAAAACTGCTACAAAAATGTAGCTTTTGACGTGGTCAAGGTCACTCTTCCTGTTGACCGTGACAAAATTGTGACGTTTCGTTTATTTGTAGCAGTTCTTGTGATGTAACCGCTATAAAAGCACCGCAACAAATTTGGCGCCAACATTGGCGCCACGTTTGTAGCGGTTATACTCAAATAACCGCTACAAAATATCCAAGACAAACATTCCCGCCATTGCGCGCCAAGGTGGCGCCAAATTTGTTGCGGTTTTTATTGAGTCAACCGCTACAAACATAGCCGAAGTCATGTCGTCATGGCTTCCGTTACTATTTAGTGGCGGTTTAGGGATAAAACCGTTACAAATTGGTATTTTGTAATGGTTATTCTTAACCGCGACAAATAAACCGCGACAAAAGATGGTTTTTTTTTTAGTGTGTAGTGAAAGTGATGTGACCTTAGGAACATCACTTGAGTGATCAGGATGAAATTATTTTCAAGAAAAACTGATCATTCGTTAACTCATTATGGTGAAATGAGAGTGATGTGAATTTGAATACATCACTCTTGTGGTCATTTGATTAATCTATTTGAGAAATATTCTTCCACAATTAAGATCACTATCAGAATCACCATGGTGGAGTGGAAGTGATGGCATATTGCTGCATTACTAGAGTGCTCACTGAAGTGATCATTAATGGTAAACAATGGGTCACTTCCAGTAGGTATCGTGGTAAAGAGCTTTTCCAAAACACATCACTTGAGTGGTCAACCAGAAATTTTCACAACTAGTTCGTTCACTGCTAGTGAGGTAAAAGTGACAAAGTTTGAACACAACATTCGAGTGATCACTCAAGTGATCAACTCATTCAGACTTTTTCACATTACTCGGTGCTTATTCGAGTGATTCACCACTTTGAAAACTATCCTTAATGTTGTAAATACGTGAATCTCCTGCAAAACCCTTTCCTTCAGCTTTGTTATCATCAAAATATGGAATCAAACAGGGGACACTACTTCCTTCCATCGAGCCACCGCGTTTGTACAATCACGCATCAGGTGAATCACATCTTCAGCATCATCGCATCCAAAGGGGCACTATGTTGCATCTGTTAGACCATGCCGTTGGCGAAGATCTACGGTGTGAACTCTACCATGAATGAATAACCACATGAAGGAGTTTTCTCTGGCACAGACCATTGCCAAAGCAGTTTCCAAATGCTCTTCGCCAATTGATGTGTACCTACACAGAAAAACAAATATACGCAGATTTAACAGAAAATAACCATTGGAGAATGCTTTTCCATCCTGCTCATCATAATCTCTGAATGAGTTTTCATCTATTTGTGCTTTGGGAGATACAAATTATAATCTTCATCATAAGTCTTTTTTTTTTGGCACAAATACAAATAAATAAAGATGTAACATTGTAAATATTGAATTTGTTTTCATGGTAAGCAATACAACAATTTTATTAGAGGCGAGATTTAAGTCATATTCTTCATTGTGGTCTGATATATTTTAGAGCCAGCTTATATTGAATTAAAAATTCAGTCTTATTTTCAAGCTCTAGGAATGACCAATTAGAAGACTTATGTTTCAAAAAACCAATTTCTTCCACCAAAAGGAGCAAACCAAGATTCAGCAAATGTTCTTGACCAAGATCTAATTCATCTTCTACAAGGTTTTCATTTTTCTAGTATCCAAATAGTACGTACCTACCATAGATCCTAGGATTTTTCATGTTTTAAGTTTGTGTCCATATTCTTATTTCATCTTGTGAAGTCTTATTATCGTATTGGTCCTTTTATTAGTACATTTTGATCTTTTATAGAGAAAAATAGTGAGTACGAGTATAAAAAATGTGTGTATTTGAGTTTAAACTAATTAAAGAAAAATTAATATTAATTAGAAAATGAAAATGGGAGGAATTTTGATCCGTATAATCCACACACATTTTTTTAATATTTAAAAGGAAAAAAAGGTATTAAAAATAGCACGGAGGAAATTGTATGGAGCTATTATGTTATGTCCTACATCGATTGTGTAGAAGAACGGAAGGCGCCTTATAAGGGTCTGGATTTGGATACCTCCCTTGACGCGTTTTAAAGCTATGAGGGATGGTGAGGTCCGGAGCGAAGTGCTGGGATGTTACAAATGGTATTAAAGCCAACCTCTGATTGATGTGCTAGGGAGGACGTTGTGCCCAAAGGTGAGTGGAGTGTTATATCCCAGATCGGCTGGGAAGGGAAACGGAAAACACCTTATAAGGTCTGGATATCTCCCCTCAATCTCGACGCATACGTTTTAAGGCCATGAAGAGTGAGGCACTCAGATGTTACATACTCCCTCTAGACTCCGATGTTACTCCCTCTGGATCTAGTCTCATATGTAAGTTACACTGTTTTGTTTTGTTTTTTAATGAACGGACAAAATGACACTAATAAATTTAAAAGTTTACCTTCAACTCCCTCTTTTAATGTTTAAACTTTTGATATTTTTGCCCTTGTAGATTTCAATATGAAATTTGCATTGTTATAATCCATACACCTCTCAGTAAAACTACTTGAAAATTGAAATTTCACTTATCACTGATCTTATACTCAACGATATTTCAGTTTTTTATTATAGTGTGAAGTTCTTTTTCATTTCCTTCTTTATGCATGGCTTTCTTCGTTAATTAATGCTTTAGATAACCAGTATAAAGTGTTCAGGAAATAAAAGAAAAATATTTTGTTCACATGAAACTAAATATATAAATTATCCACTTGCTTTATGACTGTCATAACGAGGTGTGCTTTGGATTGAAAATAAATTTGCTTTGTGACTTTCTCTATACATCTAGGTGCCAAGTTATAGGGCTTGAGAGAGATTCATATACTAATGACATTCACTAGATCTTCTTTATTGGATTTTCAATATATGAGTTTGATGATTGCCCATTCTTAACCACTGTCTTTTCTACTCAGATGCCTCTTTCTTGATGTAATTTTATTCAATCTTAATTGTCTTGCACTAACGTGTTTTCTCTTTTCCTTCTTCAAAAGAGGGAAACTCATGATCCCCTTGGCCATAACATCAGTGAATTCAATACTTAGTCTTATTCTTTATTATAATTAATTTATTCAGAAAATATATAGAAGGATTTGATGCCACATTTTTTACTTGAAATTAAACATTAAGGATTAGTTTTGTTTTATAGCCTAATTTCTGTAATTGATTCTACATGGAAAAGTTCTGTGTAATTGGTTTTTGAAACTAAGCATAATGAGAACAAACGTTTTGACTTTAAGGATAACAGTGGAAGAAAATGAAGATCAAGTTTCATTACCACTCTATACACTATTGGTTATATCATGTTATCAGAGGATGTTATTAAATTGTAACATGGAGCCATTAATTTATATATTGATTTGCTCGTTAGGGCATGTTTAGTTGTTTTATAGCCTAATTTCTGTAATTGATTCTACATGGAAAAGTTCTGTGTAATTGGTTTTTGAAACTGAGCATAATGAGAACAAACGTTTTGACTTTAAGGATAACAGTGGAAGAAAATGAAGATCAAGTTTCATTACCACTCTATACACGTACTATTGGTTATATCATGTTATCAGAGGATGTTATTAAATTGTAACATGGAGCCATTAATTTATATATTGATTTGCTCGTTAGGGCATGTTTAGTTGTTTTATAGCCTAATTTCTGTAATTGATTCTACATGGAAAAGTTCGTGTAATTGGGTTTTGAAGCCGAGCATAATGAGAACAAACGTTTTGACTTTAAGGATAACGGTGGAAGAAAATGAAGATCAAGTTTCATTACCACTCTATACACTATTGGTTATATCATGTTATCAGAGGATGTTATTAAATTGTAACATGGAGCCATTAATTTATATATTGATTTGCTCGTTAGGGCATGTTTAGTTGTTTTATAGCCTAATTTCTGTAATTGATTCTACATGGAAAAGTTCTGTGTAATTGGTTTTTGAAACTGAGCATAATGAGAACAAACGTTTTGACTTTAAGGATAACAGTGGAAGAAAATGAAGATCAAGTTTCATTACCACTCTATACACTATTGGTTATATCATGTTATCAGAGGATGTTATTAAATTGTAACATGGAGCCATTAATTTATATATTGATTTGCTCGTTAGGGCATGTTTAGTTTTTTTTTTTTTTGGGGCCCTCATTTGATTGACAAATTATTATTATTTTGGGGGACCAAACAAAAATTGGAGGGTTTTGGATGGGAGCCAATTTTTATGACCAATTTACCCCATGCTTTTGTCAAATTTCCAATATGGTTGGTGGGTCTCTGACACGTACTTTTTCTCTTATTTCTCACTTTTTTGTCTTTCTAATAACATGGCGGGCCAGAACAATGAGGAGGCGGCGAGTCTTGTCATTGGCTTGGCTGAAGTTACCAGCGGCAAGGTGGCAACAGAGTTGAAGGAGGAGGTGATTTGGCCGGGGGAGAGAGGGGAAAACTGGTGGCGGTGGAAGAAGAGGAGGGACAGCGGAGTCAAAAGTCAAAAGAGAGTGGAAGAGGAATGGTGGCTGTGGGTTATCCTTGTTGGTCGCCGGATCTTTACCTTTCTCCCTTTCACTGCCGCATCCATTCACGATTCATGTTTATTTTCTTCTAGTACTATATTCCTTCTTCGGCCATTGAACTTTGGCATTCGATTTTATTTTTTGTTCAAAATTTATTACATTATTAATCAAAAATATATATTATACCTGGAGGTGAAGCACTAGTTGAAGATAATGAAGATTTTGTTTTTTCAAAATAAAATCTGTTAATTTAATTTTTTTAATTATTATATTATTTTTAAAAAAATTACTGTACCAGTTTTTTTATATACGCATGATAAGATTGAATTTTCATTAAATTATATAATTTGAATTAAGATGTAAATCTAACATATAAGAGTATAATGGTAAATTAATTTTTATCATCCCTCCCCCTCTTGAATCAAACAATGGATCATTAAAAACCCTATATTCCCCCTTCTCTAAACAAATCAAACAAAATAATTTTCTACCCTTTCCCATCGTCTCGTTCCTTCAAATCAAACATATCCTTATGGCTTATTTGGTAAGTTGGAATTGATTTTGATGGAAATAGAAATTAATACAAAGATAGATGTGAAAATAGATATGGAACTGGAATTGAAGTTTAAAAGTATGTTTGATATGTCATGAAAATGACACTTAATTTTTATATCAAAATACCAAAATGCTCATGTAATTATTTTCTTAACCAAAAAAAAAAAAAAACCTTCACCCTTACTCTTCTAAGTATCTTTCGTCCACCACCAAGGTTCACACTGTGCCTCCGGCAACCATGAACAAAGCATCAAAAATTGAAACTATGGAGTAACAAAAATCATAGAAAATATGATAAGTACATATCACAAAAGCCTAATCAATCTACAAAATAAAAGAAGATATAAGGGGTCAACAAAGTTGTAGATCTGGAAAAGTTGAAGCTTGCCTGTGGTGAGAAGTTGTGGCTAAGGAAAAGTCAAAGGTGAAGAAGATGAAGAAGCTGGAGAAGAATCATAGATTTGTACTAAAATGTTGAAGATCCAGCGAAGAAGAAGTCGAAGTTGAAGCCAGAGATGGAGATAGAACTAGAGAAGTCAAAGAAAAAACGGAGAAAATGTGAGGAGGAGGTTGGTGTGACATCGATCTTATGTGGTTGAAGATGAAGGTCAGCCATGGTTCGTTAATGGAGGTTGGGGGAAATTAGGAAGATGACAAATTCGAAGAAGGTCACTAGTGGGTGCGGTGGGTGCATGGAGAAGAAGGTCGCTGGTAGGTGGGGAATAAGGTCGCCAACGGTTGTGGTGGGTGAGGAGGAAGGTCGCTAGCGGTGGGTTAGGAGGCAGAAGGAGATGGTTGCTAAGGAGGTTGAAATAAAGTGAAAGGGTGGTGTATAGAAATAGGGAAACAGAATTACAAGATTGAGCATTGCCTCAATTAGTATTTTAACTGATCATTATTCTACCCTGACTTTGGAAATCTCATTCCTGATCTCTAGATAGGATCCGTTTCCTAATTTTAAAATTACTATTCACCATTTTTACTTTAATTAATTATATTATTAAAATACTTGCAACTTGCAAAAATTATTTTTCATTTCATTTCATTTTTTTTTTCTGCCCATTTTATTTATTTATTTCGTTTTTATTTATTTTATTTTGATTAATTATTTAATTAATTATTTAATTAATTAAATAATTATTTTTACATAATTTTTACAGAATTTTCTCATTGGTCCATTCTTGCATTTAGGCTTAAAAATACCTAAACTCATCTATTTTTCTTCAAAATTTCCAAGTAATTAGTAAATATACTTTTACTAATTTTCAACAATTTTTCACTAATTTTTGAGCTTTACATAATTATTTCATAATTTTCTTTGCTCAAGCTTAAGTAATTAGGCAGAAATTACTTAATTACTTAATTATCACAAGTTGATAATTTTCTTCTTTAGCATGCCTCATTACCTCATAACTTTTGTATTGACATCTTTGTTTTCATGTCTTTGCATTATCTTAGCATTTACGGGGGCATTATGGTCTTTTCCTTACTTTTTGGGTATTCTTCTACAATTTCTCCAAGTTTGTAACTTAATAAATTACCTAAATTAGGGACAATATCCTTCCCTATTTCAAATAGATTTTTACTTGCTTCCTTTATAGCTTTCACAGGGTATTTATAACCCACAATGTGCTTAGGGACCTATTTGCAAATTTTCAAACGTCATAGGGACCTAATTGCAAATTTTCAAACGTCTTAGGGACCTAATTGCAAATTATCCTTTTTCAAGGGAAATTACCCTAACAACATGGTAAACCCAATACAAGGTGTTTGAGACCCCATATTCACCTATTTTCAATAGGTACATTTCCCAATTTTTGATATTTACCCTAAGTGTGATTTTTAGGGTGTTACACCTTGAGGCAAAATGACTTGAAGTAAAAGTGACTCGAGGCAAAAACGATATGAGGCAAACTTTCTGATTAAATCAAGAGTAAATACCCTTTTGGGTCCCTGGAAAAACACGCGCTGCCCATTTTGGTCCCTGAGTAAAAAAAATGTCATTTTTGGTCCTTTTTAGGGACTAAAAAGGATTTTTTGGGAATTTGTGAGGGATTAAAATGCCCACAAAAAATGACTAAAATAAACCTTTTTTTTACTGTTTAAGGACTAAAAATGACATTTTTTTACTCAGGGACCAAAATGGGTAGCGCGTGTTATTTCAGGGACCAAAAAGGGCATTTACTCTTAAATCAAAATGGTCTTTAGCAATGCCTTGAGGTGATAAGTAATTGACTCGAGGTAACCTTAACCGTGAAACAAATATTTAAACTTTTCAAATACAATTAACTCGAGGCAAATGATAGGTTACCTCAAGGCAAACATGTTACAAACTAATTGACTTCCAGTTAAAATCAATTAGCCTTGAGGCAAAACAAAATAACTTCAATTGTTTGAAAGCAAATGATTAGAGGCAAACACTTTATCAGAGTGAGTTCGAAAAGGCACAATATCTTGACTGAAGGCATAAATAAAATGCCTTGAGTCAAGTTGCCTAGAGGCAATGTTATTTTCCAGAGTTCAAAGACGCACAAAAGATTTTTAACTGGAGGCATGACATAGATGCCTTGAGGCAATTATTAAATGACTAGAGAGAAAAATGCAAGTTGAAAAGAATGTTAAAATGAAGTTTTGCCTTGGGTCATGTAATAGGTGCCTTGAGTCGGGATTGGCTTATGTCCGCTGCAAGTTATATCCGCTGCAGTCCTTTGCAATCCAACTACGTCGTTTTGTCTTTTATGTGCAGGGTTTCTTTTAGAATTTGCCTTTGTGTCCTCACAATCCTGACCAATATCCATTCTCTCATAATTAATAGTAATAATTGTGTATTTTGAATTTATATTTTTATATTTAAATTTAATGATAGAGTAAAATATGTCACCTGCTTCTAACATTTTCAATTTTTTATGCTTCTTTAATAAATTTACATACTTATTTACTTAAACAAATAAAATTAGATATAATATTTTTCAGAAAAGTCTCTAGAAAACCAATATGTATTGTTTAACTGAAATTGAGAAAAAAAATATTACTTTTAATAAGTAAATCAATTCAGCTTCATGAAATCATGTAAGCATTTTCTTTTAAGTAAATTGACAATATATTAAAGGAGGAAATTTTTTAGTTCCTTTTAAAATTTTAAAACTAACAATAATTTAATAAAATAGATGATTAAATTGTAATTTAGTGTAAAATAAGAAAAAATAAAATAAAGGGTCAAGGTCCAACCAACATCCGAAAGTATTTTTTTCAGGTGCATCCATCTACAAAAAAAAACCTATTTTGTCGAGATTTGGCGCCACTTTGGCGCGCAATGGCGGGAATTGTTGTCACTGTGATTTTGTAACGGTTTCTTGAGTAGAACCGTTACAAAAGTGGCGCCAACATTGGCGCCAACTTTGTTGCGGTGATTTTATAGCGGTTCCATCAAAAAAACCGCTACAAATAAACGAAACGTCACAATTTTGTCACGGTGTCCAGGAAGAGTGACCGTGACCGCGTCAAAATCTATATTTTGTAGCGGTTTCGAGGGGAACCGCTACAAATTTTCACACTATAAATAACGTTCATCAACTATAACTACTAAAGGAATTACTAAATCTTCGACTTGTAACTGAATGAACTATCTCGCTTGGTCGTCCAAGGAATGCAGATATCAGTAGCTCTGATCTCTTATATCAGGTGATGAGGGCTGCGGATATTTGCCTCTCTCATCCTTGCGAGGCAATTCGTTCATCACAAGCCAAGGTTTGCTCATTTCTTTGGCGTGAATACTTCTACTCTTCTGAGAAGAGTCCAACGAGCGGCTGGAGATTGGGTTCCATTGTAGCCACCTTTGTCTCACGAAAATATCTCGATGAAAATGACTCGGCCAGGTTTTCGTGGGAGATCGGCGGCTACATTGAGTCCCAATCCCCACGGACATGTTGGACTATTCTTGGTTACTTCATTATGTGTAATTTATTACGTGGACAGTTTTAAAAAATTAAAGAAAAGAAATAAATGAATTGAAGGTTTGGTTTTTTAAATATTTGTACCAAACTAATTAGTTTGATTCATAAAATATTTGAATCAAACTAATTAGTTTGGAATTTTTTTTTTGAAAAAAAATCATTCTGTAGCGGTTCACAACAAAAACCGTGACAAAATGTGGTCATATTGTAGCGGTTTCTATGTAACCGCTACAGAATTTCAAGGGTCGACTATTTTGTAGCGGTTTTTGTAGCGGTTATTACACAACCGCTACAGAATTTTAACAGTCAGATATTTTGTAGCGGTTTATGTGGCGGTGATGGATGAACCGTTACAAAATTTCAAATTTTGTAACGGTTTATGAGGTTAACCGCTACAAAATGTTCGGTTTTAAACAGTAAATCCTCATTTTCAAAGTCACACTTCCAACGGTTTGAGTTTTCACCGTTTTTACCTTTCACCCTCTTTAAACTTTTACTTTTAAACTTCTACCTTTCAACATCATGGTTTCTGGAGGAGAGAAGGGAAAGGGAAAAGCAGGGGCGTGGGGCCCAACATATACCACCGCCATCTCGGGAGCCGAACGAGTTTGCCAATCTCTTCGCCGATGAAGAAATTCCAAATGTGGGGACCGTAGGGGGAGATCAAGAAGCAAGTTTGTCGTTGAACGACTTAGACGACGAGAATGCGGAGATCCGGATCAACATTCCCTAGTGGAGGTGGAGCGGTTCATGGACCAGAAACCCGGCGGGACCACGGGAACCCCGACCGGCGTCTTCGCTCCAGCCGGATTTACGGTGGATGTCGAAGGTATATCTAATTGGTTTTTTTGGAGAAATTAATTTAAATTTTGTAGGTTTAATTCAATTTTTCTAATATTGCAGATAAACATGGGAACATCAGCAGTAGGACGCTGGATGTTTCCACTCTCACTCAGCACGACCGGGAGATGTCCGGTATCGGGTCGTAGTCCCGTGGAACGAGCTCACGCACCAGCGATCGGCACCGTGGTCACCGATGAACCGTTTTTGTCCGAATTTGGCGGCAATTGGGCATGGTTCCCGATTTTTTTAAGGATTGGAAGAGTGTGACGAAGGACACAAAGAACAAGGCGTTTAGCGGAGTTTCGCAGTAGTCAATATTGTTTCATTACATTTTACATGTTAATAGTTATAAGTTTTAGTTTATTTCTTTCCTTATTTATTTCTTTATTTATTAATTTTTAATAATGAATTTATGATACAAAAAAGTTTAAACTTCGCGAACAACACAAAAGGTACGTTATGATGAAGGTGGGGGAAGGGTGGAAGAGTCGGAGGAATCGTCTCTACAATCGATGAATGGAGATGGCACTATTCCTCTGCAGCAGCTGATCGAGAGAGTCCTGCACGGCGTGGACCCGGATCGGTGGGCGGCTTTCGTCCAATATAGGAGAGGTGCTGACGGGCAGGTACATTTTATTAAATTAATTATAATTTAATTACATATGGTTTAAATTAATTAATAGTTTCACTTAAGTGATAATTTAAATTTAGTTTAAATTAAGTTTTGTTTCCTCCTCCGATCAGGCTTTGTCGCAGAGAAACACAAGAAGCGGTGGCACGCAGAGGGTCCATCACACGGCGGGGACCAAGACGTTTTGTGTGACCTACGGTGAGATGGTATGTTATTATTTAACATACCGATTGTTTTGTTTTTCCAATAACAAAGTACATATTGTTTTAATTCTTTCAAAGAAAAGAAGGCTCGGGAGGAGAACACACAAACGAACTATGGGAAGTTGTGGACACGCACCCATAGACACCGTGATGGGACGCCGACCTCTCGAGGCAAGCAGAGGAGATAATAGTAAGTTACAAAAACATTGAAAAATATAATGAATGTTGTATATTAAAATTGATCGTCAATTATTTTATTAATGATTGTTCATGAACGCGTGGGTCGTGCCCGGATTGAGAAGACCGAGGCGAGCTACAAGCGTCGCAGACCCCGGAGTCACAGGGGTCTGTGAATCCTACTGCCCCACTGAAAGCTGCAGTGGGCCCAGTCGAGCATCCTGGCCGTGTTAGGGGCATGGGCATGGGCCTTGGCGCCAGACCTAGCATGGTGTACCCGAAGCATGGCTCCTCCTCTGCGTCCACCGGACCCTCCAGCTCGAGAAGGCCACCACCGGAGGCTTTTGATGAGATCATTGCTGAGAAGGTCGCCGAGCAGGTTGCTGCACATGAGGCTGCACGGAGGGCCGACGAGGAGGCCGAGAGATGCGCGGGAGGGCCGACGAGGAGGCTGCATAGGCGCATGCAGAGAGCATCGCCCGTTGGTACGATCATCATGTGGGAGAGCGGACTGCCGCTATTCTTGGGGCCCCGGCGCGACTATTACCCGACCAGTGGTTTCCGGATCCCGAGCCTCCCCTCCGTTCATCTTTGAGGAATCCCCCACGTGTACCAACCCCCCGAGACAGACCCCCTAGGACAGACTTGATGATCATGTTCCCGATAGTTAGTTTTTATTTTGAAAACTTGGTCATTCTGTACAGCTTGGATATTAGTTTAATTTGGTTTAAATATTTGGTTTGTTTAAGATGTGCTTTAGTTATATATTTGTTACCGTTAAATTTGATACGTTATTTCAAAACCTATAACTCATTTAACTAAATTTTAATCGAAAACCCTAAAACTTTTAATACAAAATTTTAATCCTTGTTTAACGTGTGCTTTAGTTATATATTTTAATTATAATCCAAAATAATTTCCTAAAATTTTATTTCAAAACACTAAAAATTAAATTAAATTTTGTAGCGGTTTGAATGAGGAAACCGCAACAAATTTGAAATTTGAAAAAGGGCGCCCTATTTTGTCGCGGTTGGATAACCGCTACAAGATTCAACGGCATCATTTTGTAGCGGTTGTGATGAAGATAACCGCGACAAATTGTACTCAGTAGCGGTTGTAGTCGCGGTTTTATAACCGTTACAAAATTGTTCGTTATAATTGCAACGGTTGTTGTAGCGGTTATGTAACCGCTACAAAACATTCGATGCATGTTTAAAGATCCCAAGTTCTGCGTTGAATGTAATTAAACATTGTATCCACATTTATCCTCTATCCTAGATTTGTTTGTTACATATGGATAAGTCATGGATCAAGCAGCCGCGTAGTTCTCCTGTATATTTAGCGGGATTGAACACTTTCTTAGATTTCGCCTTCTCTCACGCATGCATTAATGGGAAGATCGTGTGTCCTTGTGTGCGATGTAAGTTTAAGAAGTGGCAAACACGAGATTCTCGCTTTGGAACATCTTCTTGTAAAGCCTTTCCCAGAAGCATATACATTCTGGGCGGTTCATGGGGAGCAACGTGGTATGGGATATGGGCTCCATCTTCCTCGAACCTCACAAGTAGGAAATCAAGTACATCAAGATGATCCGGTTAATGAAGCTGTCCGTGATGCTTTTGGTGTTCAAGACGACAACTTCACAGCAGAGGTGCAGTGGTCCGGACTGCTTTCTTCAGAACGATGCAGCTCGGGAATTTTTCAGCCTCATGGATGAGAGCGATCGTCCTTTGTATCAAGGTTGTCAGAAATACTCAAAGTTATCTTTTCTTATCAAATTGTACCATATCAAGTGCATGTGTGGGATCACTGATAAGGCAATGTCGATGTTCCTGGAATTACTTCGAGATGCTTTCCCAGACGCGGACATTCCCTCATCCTTCTACGAGGCGAAGAAGATAATCAACAGATTAGGCTTGAACTACGAAAAAATAGATGCCTCGCCCAAACGATCGTATGCTTTATTGGGGAGAGGACGATCGGAGGGAGACTTGTATGAAGTGTCACACTTCGAGGTTCAAGACTGCTCGGAAAGGGAAGAAGCGAAGAAGAAACCTGCGAAGATTCTAAGGTACTTTCCTTTAAAACCTCGCCGCAAAGATTGTTTATGTCGTCTAAGACACTCAACATATGAGGTGGCATGAAGATGATAAGAATGAAGATGGTAAAATCAGCATCCACGTGATGCTAAAGCGTGGAAAGCGTTCGACTCAGTCTTTCCAGATTTCGCGGCGGACCCTAGAAATGTCCGTCTTGCTTTGGCGACCGACGGTTTTAATCCATTTGGGAATGTTAGCACAAGCTACGTATATGGCCGCTATGTTGATACCCTACAACTTGCCCCCGTGGATGTGCATGAAACAAAGCTCCTTCATTATGTCCATGATCATTCCAGGAAAAAGGCACCGGAAATGACATCGATGTGTATCTCCACCGCCGATCAAGGAGTTGGTGGAGTTGTGGAATGTAGGTGTGGAGGCGCACGACGCGCACGAGAAGACACTTTTCAACTTGCGTGCGGCCTTGATTTGGACGATAAGCGACTTTCCGGCCTCGAGACATTATCCGGGTGGAATGTGCATACCGGCCTTGCGTGCCCACCTGCAATTTTGACTCGACTCGGTGCGCCTTCCCACAGTCGTAAGTGGTGCTTCATGGGTCATCGGAGGTTTCTCGATGGTACGCACAGTTTAGGTTGCAACGCAATCGTTTTAATGGGCAACAGAAAAAGAGGACCCTCGGAATTTATCCGTGAAGAAATCATAGAGCAGCTTCGGGATGTTGATGTTGAGTTTGGGAAAAGAACGATCCGGCAAGGGCCGGAACAAAGACTGCTAGGGCTTCGTGTTCTACGCCCAACAATGGCGAAAGGTGAGCGTCTTCTTCGCTCTTCCGTATTGGAAAGATAATTTGCTCCGACACGTCTGGATGTCATGCACATTGAAAAGAATGTGTGCGACAATGTGTTGTACACGATTCTCAACGAACTGTGCAAGTCCAAAGATCATCCGCAGCCAGAAAGATCTACGGAGATGGGCGTTCGTGGAGACGCGTGGCCGGATGAGCATGACAGATTTCAACCGGCAAGGTTCACCTTGACAAAACCGAATAAGGAAATCTTTCTCGCTACCTTGAAGAAAATAAAAGTTCCTGACAGGTATTCAAGCAACATATCACGATGTATTGACTTGCAGGCTCGAAAGGTTACAGGGTCAAGAGTCATGACTCACATGTGCTTATGCAACAGCTTACTCGCCGGCCATGAAAATACGCGCCTCTCGACGTGTCTCTCGTTTTGGTCGAGCTTTGTACTTTCTTTCTAAGCCGTGTTCGAAGGTTTTGATAGTGGAGGAGCTCGACCACTGCAGGAGAAAATCATTCTTACGCTGTGTCATTTGGAGATGATCTTTCCTCCGTCATTTTTCACGGTCATGGTTCACCGACAAGACACCTTGTTCACGAAACAAAGCTTGCTGGCCCGATTCAAGATCGATGGATGTATCCCGTTGAGAGGTACTTGTTGAAAAATAATTACTTTACCATTACTCCCTAGTCGCACGTTTAACCATTGATCCGGCTATTATTTTTATGGTTCTACTTTATAGGTTTCTTGGGAAACTTAAATCTTACGTGAGGAATAAGGCGTGGCACGAAGGTTCAATAGCGAAGGTTATATCGGGATGAGGTCTTGTATTTTTGTTCCAGTACTTCGATGACATTGAAACGTCATTCAACCGACCGCCTCGTGTAGACGATTGTCCCGAGCTCGAGCCGGAGCTAGAGACAACAGAGTTGTTAATCCCTCGTGTTGGTAAACCAGTTGGCGGGAGTGAGAAATTCAAACTCACTGCACTTGAGAAGTTCCAAGCACATAGACATGTCTTGATTAATCGCACCAAAGTTGAACCGTACCTTCGGTAAGGATTTCATACAAATATATATATATCGTATCCTATATATTTCCTTACATTTTATACATACTCACATTTCATTGCATGTTCAATTGCGGGAATTCGGGAGTTATGTGAAGCGTGAGCGAGGATTCGCACACGGACATCCTCCGAAATTGATAGAAAGGTTCACAGAGAATTCCCGAGTTGGTTTAGGAGGAGAATAATGAACGACCACAACCCGCACTCACTGTAATTCGAGCTCTCGCAGAGGCCCGCTTGACCACGCCCTAAGATTCACGGCATACAATGCCAATGGTTTTAAGTTTTGCACCGTCGCACGAGATCATGGATTGCTGACCCAAAACTCTGGTGTATATGGCACGTTTGGGACGAGGAGTTATGCGAGCAGCAGTGACGGAAACATGCGGTTCGGTGACGTCCCGTATTATGGAAAGCTGCTTGATGTGGTCAGGATAAGTTACATGTGCCTATTCACCGTGACGTTGTTCAAGTGTTTGTGGGCGAATACCACAACGTCCGGGGACTCACGACAGACGACTTAGGCATCACATCGCTGAATTTCTCCCGCCTATACACGGTGGGTCACCGAAGATGACGAGCCGTATATTCTTGCCTCGAGGCCCATCAGTTTATTATGTCGTCGATGAGAGGCACAAGGATTGGAATATGGTGGTTCACTTAAAGCCTCGGGACCTTTACGATATGGGCGATGGTGATAAGGTCGCCTACGATTGTGAGCCGTTGCAGCCCTCCGCCTTCAAGACTTCATCCCTGACGGCGATGACAATTTACCTATAGTTCGGTACGTTTTTAAATTTACGCTTTATGAAATTGAAACATTTAACTAAAGTTTTAATTATATTGTGTTCAAACGTATTCAACTCACGCGTAACATTTTATGTAAACTTTCTTTGTAGGGATGTCGAAGAAGATTGAGAGGAAAAATTAATGCCTTCTTTGTAATATGAAATCTTTTTAATATTAAGTTTTTTTTTTTAAAAAAACCTCGAATTATTTTGTAGCGGTTATATAACCGCTACAAACACTTAAAAAAAATCCGAAATTAATTAGGAAAAAAAAAACCCTTTAAGTTTTTTTAAAAAAAAAAAGAACTCAGAAATTACTTTGTAGCGGTTATATAACCGCTACAAACCCTTAAAAACCGCGACAAGCTCAACCGCTACAATAACCGCTACAATAACCCTCAAAACCGCTACTAAATATAACAACCGCTACAAAAAAGTGAGACACCAACCGCTACAAAATGATACGCAGACACCACCATAAATACCCCCACCCAACCTCATTTAATACGCCTCAACTTCTTTTCTACCCACGTTTCTCTCGGTCATCTCAAATATTTTTACGTTTGTAACATTGTGAGTTTGAACGGGGTAAGTACCGTGTAACTAGATCAATTCTAATGTTTCTCATACTAATTTATAGTTCTGATACTAATTAAACTTTGTTATTTTGCAGTTGAACGAGATATATCTTTCAACTTTCCCTATTCTTTCATATACATTATTCAAATGATTTGTACATATAATTTTTAAATATTCAGTATTGTTTTAACCACCTCATTTCTTAGCACTTATTCTACTTACATAATCTTATTATTTTGTTTTTATACATGCACCTTATATATTTAAATTTCATAATTTACTACCTTTTATTTTTGTTAAAAAGATATATTAATAATAATTACTGAATTACGCCGATAAATAATATTTTTTTTTTTTAAACCGTAATGAATTTGTAGCGGTTGCAATAACCGCTACAACATTTCAAATAAAATGGCGTTATGACTGGAACCGCTACAAGATGATTTGTAACGGTTACGGACCGTGACTAATGTCTCGAAACACACGTCAGCCCCGCTAATTTAGTGACGGTTTTGTTGAACCGCAACAGAGGTTGTAGCGGTTTATGTGTATGTAGTATCGGTTTTTTTTAACCGTTACAAATCGGCTTGCCACAGGCGATTTTGTCGTGGTTCCTCTAACCGCTACAAATGTCGTTTGTCACGTCAAAAACCGTTACAAATAGGTCATTTTAACCGCTACTAATTGTCGTTTTTTTTGTAGTGATCATAATAAAATAATTTGTAGTGCACCCATTACAATTAAGTATTTTTTTAGGAGTGTACATTACCCTAAAATACTTTTTTGTTCAATTTTGCACTTAATTTAAATAATTTAGGGTTATAGATATACTTAAAAAATACTTTAAGGTGTTAGATATACTGAAAAAATAGTTTATGGTATTCTACGATATTGAAAGAATACTTCAAGGTGTTCAAGCTACCAAAAAAATAGTTGAGGGTATCGGGTGTACATCAAAATACTTTATGGCACTGGATGCACCTAAAAATATACCTTATGATGCTGGTTGAACCTTAACCCTTTATTTTTTCTCATTTTACACTAAATTACAATTTGAGTAAATATCATTTCTGGTCCCTGACAAAAAACACGGACCCCATTTTGGTCCCTTACAAAAAAATGTCCTTTTTAGTTTATAAAAAGTACAAATAAAGGTCTATTGGTTGACATTTTGATCTTTCACAAATTTCCAAAAGGTCATTTTTAGTCCCTAAAAAAGGACGAATAATGGTCGATTTTTTTGTAAGGGGCCAAAATAGGGTCCGTGTTTTATGTCAGGGACCAGAAAGGTACTCTTACAATTTAATCATCTATTTTATTAAATTATTGTTAGTTTTAAAATTTTAAAATGACCTAAAAATTTTCCTCCTTTAATATATTGTCAATTTACTTAAGAGAAAATGCTTACATGATTTCATGAAGCCAAATTGATTTACTTATTAAAGTAATATTTTTTTTTTCAATTTCAGTTAAAAAATCCATATTGGTTTTTTAGAGACTTTTCTGAAAAATATTATATCTAATTTTATTTGTTTAAGTAAATAAGTATGTAAATTTGTTAAAGAAGCATAAAAAATTGAAAATGGTAGAAGCAGATGACATGTTTTACTCTATCATTAAATTTAAATATAAAAACATAAATTCAAAATATACAATTATTACTATTAACTATGAGAGAATGGATATTGGTCAGGATTTTGCGGACACAAAGGCAAATTCTAAAAGAAACCCTGCACATAAAAGACAAAACGACGTAGTTGGATTGCAAAGGACTGCAGCGGATATAACTTGCAGCGGACATAAGCCAATCCCCCTTGAGTCATATTACCTTGGTATTTATGA
Organism: Acacia pycnantha; assembly: GCA_025563575.1. Classification (NCBI taxonomy): domain Eukaryota; kingdom Viridiplantae; phylum Streptophyta; class Magnoliopsida; order Fabales; family Fabaceae; genus Acacia; species Acacia pycnantha. Next base: position 1,129,220 of record JAMWYP010000001.1, read on the forward strand.
GATGGTTGGAGGCATAAATTGATTTTAGCAAAATAACGAAATTGCCATTAGATGAATTGATGCAAGAGGTAAAAGGAAAATACTCACATGGCTTGAAGCACTTATTAAGTGACTAGAGGCAAATCAGTTTTAGCATAATTATGAGTTTGCCATTAGATCAAATAAATTGAAGCATATAACTCCAGGCAAATTGAAACTTCAAATTTTCATCGAAAATTAAGATATAATTAAGATATAATTGTTATCATCAAAACATCAAAAATATGAGAACTAACACTTAATGTTGACAACATGTATTTGTTAAATTAGACATTTGATTGTTGTAATTCACTAATTATATTTCTTTGAAAAAAGAACGTAGGAAAAATAGTTATAATTTAGAAAATAATTTCCAGCCCTGGTCGGTACGCTCATAGGCTGAGCATTGAAAAACATATATTTTTCTTACCCCAGACCTAAAAGTGCCAACTCTGATTCTCAGCTCTACTCAAGTCCTGTTATACCGCAAGTCCTGTCAATTATAATGGACATTTAAAGGATCTTTAAGATCTTAAAACTGAGACAAAAATTATGTTAGAATATGCATCTAGCACTTTAAGTATTATTCTAAGTGCATCTAATGTCCTAAAGTATTTTGTAGCATGACATTTTTTCCACATGTGTCCAACACTTAAAAAAAAAAAATTGGGTGGGACTAACACCCTAAATTACTTTTGATGCATCTAACACTATGCAGTTTTTCATGGTGATAACTGATAACTCGGGAAGATTGAACCGTCGTGATTCAAATGACCAGGTGTAAACCGGGATCAACTCCGGTAACTCGCTGTGTTAAATGGGTTGGGCGAGTTGATTTAGAAAAGAAACAATAAGTGATGCAGCTTGAGTTCTCCTTCTTCAGTCCTCGAATCCTCAGTGTAACATCCCAAATTTTTGGACTAGAAGGTTGGAAATAAAATTGAGATAAGAAGGCTTCTTGCCAGTAGAGTTCAAAAGTCTTAAACTTATTACAAGGAAAAGCTTAAAATAATTATTAAAATTATTTTGGACTTTGAGATAGAATTTGGGAAGGTTATGAAATAATATTTCGAGGATATAGAAATATTATAATGGAATTAGTCATGGGAAATTTAGTCTGGGAAAAAAAAATTGTATGGAAATTTATGATGAAAATTTAGCCTAAAATAATTATTTGAATTTAAGGACCTATTTTCTTGAAAAATTCAAAGAAAATAGTTAGAGGTTGATTTATAGCCCAAGATTTTTAGAGAAATTACTTTAAGGGTTAAAGAAGTTAAATAAGGAAGAAAATCCTTATAAAACATTAAGGATTTGTTTCTAGCATTTGCTTGGTAATTAAGCAATAATAAAGAGACAAGGGAATAATTAATCATTAAAAAAAAAAAACCAACATATCAGATGTATCTAAGCAAAAGCCATTGAACAATAAGGAAGCCACGTGACCATACTGCTCCAAATCCATTGTGTTTTGGCCCAACGTACAGCCCTCTTCAAATGCTCAACAAACCACTCAATTCATTATTAGTCGTTAGTCATTTCAGCCCATTCCATGCAGAACCAATTCTCCATTGAACTTGCATTGTATCAGCTTGCTTTCTCTGATTCAGTCCTCCAAAGCACGAAATGCAGTAAAAAGGAAAGAGAAGAAACACACTGCCGTTCACGCAACAACAGATCGACCTCCACACCTCGAGACTCACAACGCCGTTTGTTCTGTCTCGTTTTCTCCTCGGACCAAACTTTTGGTTCATTATATAACCATTGTTCTTGGTTCTCCTCCTGTTCGTGCTTCAACCAGCGAGAGAGAGATACGAGAGAGAACGAGAAAGAGGGAGAAGGAGAAAGAGAAAGAGGAAATGTTGTAGCTGTGTGTGTGTGTTGCCCTGTTCGTGATCCATAAAACAGAGGTTGCTGTGACGTTGAGAAGCAGCAAACCTTGGCAAATCCGAAAGACTAAGAAGGTAATTTAGAACCATGAGTTCTCTGTTTTGTAAGCCTTAAAACAGGGGTAGTTTACATCTGTATGACGTTTGGGTGTTAGTATATATATTTACGTGGGTCTGTTGTGGGAAAAAAAAAAAAAAACTGGGCTGTATATATATGTATGCACAAGCTAATATATAAGCTTATTAAGACTACATAAAAGAGGGAACTTGCCGTCACCTATATACCTGGAAAGGAAAAAAAAAAACGTTACTGCAAGTCTGCAACGAAAACCGAAAGAAAAAAATGAAACCTGCTGTCATGTAGATTCATGTGTTATGTTGCAATTTTATATCCCTGTGTTGCTTACTCGTCATACTGTCCTTGGCTGAACAAACTGGATTGGACATTTTATATGATATTTTGTAACAAGTTAAGCAATGGGTTCCTAGAGTTTCAGAGATATATTATATATTGACTGGTCAATTGAATTGGAGTTCATTGTTCAAGTTCAAGTTATATTTGGAGAAGGTTGATACTTTGTTCATGAGCCCATCCCAGGATGTTGATCATTAATGACTTGATTGTGTTTTATTTGAAGAAAAGAACCATGCATTATGGTGAGTCAAAATTAGCACAGAATATTTTAGAAATGACAACTCTGTTCAATTCATTCATAAAGCTTGCTGCTCGTACCTGGTCAAACTTCAACTGCATTAGTTTCCGTTTGAGCATAATGAACGTCTTGGTCTTCAAAAGATAATGTAGTCATACCATCAAAAAAAAAATATATATATATATACACACACAAAGTTTTGATCTTTATAAATATACACACACGTTGCATCAGAAAAGGATAGAAACATTGATGATTTATATATATTTATAGGCCGATGCACATGGAAGAAATAAAGAGAGAAAAGAAAAAGAAAGAGAAAAGAATGGAAAACTTTATTGATACATATGTATATAACTTAATACATATAGCTCTGTATATATTAAAAGAGAAAACAAAAGAAAATAATAGCATAATGATACAGGGGCTGTTTACATGGCTACCTTATATATATGCATGTAATTAAGTTGCTGACATAGAAGACAAAAGGAAACCTGGTATTTTATATAGAGATAGATTATCTATTTTATAAAGTTGCTGTCATCAGGTTAGTGTGTGTGTATATACTTACAAGTTGATGTTATATGTTTATATATAAGTCATATTTTTTAATTGGTGTTAATACTTAACTCAAAATTTTATGAAGCATATTTTACATAGTAGTGGTGTTATTTAACTCCTAATTTAAAGTGTTAGGAAAGCCTCTAAGAGTTTAAATTAATTGATAGTAAAGTAATAATAATAAAATAAATATTATTATTAAGAAGGGAATAAGTAATAAATAATAATAAATGGTATTATTATTTATTAAAAAGGAGATTATTATTAAGGGAATCTTTAGGGATTAATTACTATTTTTAATCCTCTAAAAATAATTCGTGTAGTTAGATACTTTGCAACGCAAGTAGTGACTAATGACAGTGATAAACGTTTATAGGCATACCTTGGCACCTTTACTGATCCCAACAATTCCGGACAAAGTTAAGGATTCAAGTTTGAGGTGGGTAACTGTTATCTTATTAGCTTGTACGTATGTATTCATGTATGACTGATCATGGTTGCTAGATAATTTGCATGTATGTATCCTAGCTATGGATTGGGGCTGCGTGTTCCAAAGGGCTGCGGTCCTTGGTCGTTAGTCATAGCTAACGGTGCGACTTGTTTATTGTGAATTACTCTATGCTTATACATGTGTTATACTGTGATTTATATTTCATACCTGCATATGAGATTAACTGTTACCCCTGGGGTTCATTCATTTGAACTCCAGACCGCATGAAAGAAACAGGTAGTGGATCGGGATCAAGAGGGAAGACGTAGATGTAAGGGTTACAGTGGAAGGGACTTATGTGATAGCAGGAGTAGTTGGACTGTAATTATCGTTTATCATTTGTCTATATTTTTGGATTAATGTATTAAGATCCCCTAAGGGATAGAGATCCGAATCACGAAAAAAATTTCCTCATGTTTTCGAACTAAGTTATTTTGTTAAAGTTTTATTCCGCAATTAAGTCGTCCAAATCATTTCGATGCCTGTGCGCTTTAACTCTGATAAATAAGGGCTTCAAAAGGACGGGCGTTACACTCAGCTGCTCTGGGATTGGTAGCTTCCACTACTAGAAAAAGTCAAATTTGCGACGGAATTTTGTGACGGAAAAAAATCCGTCGCAAATTGCGACGGACAAGGGGGTCCGTCGCAAAGGGCGGACTCGGCTTGTCCGCCCTTTGCGACGGACCAGGCGGTCCGTCGCAAAAGGCAAAGTCTCTTATGAGACTTTGCCTTTCGTCCCAACCCCCAAAAAATGTCCAGCTCGGCCCCCTCCCCTCGTCCCCGCCCCGCCCCGCCCCCGGCTTCGGCCCCCTCCCCCACCTCCGGCCGAACCTCCCCGCCTCCGGCGCCTCCCCAGCTCGTCCCTTCTCCCCGGCTCGCCCCACGCAAGCTCCGGCCGGCCCTCCCCAAGCTCGTCCCCTCCCCCAAGCTCCGGTCGGCCCCCTAGCTCCCTCCCCCGCAGCCTCGTCCCCCTCCCCCTAGCTCGTCCCGCCTTCCACCGCCTCCGGCCCCGCCCCCTCCTCCCCCACAGCTCCGGCCCCCCTTCTGCCTCCCTTAGCTCCCCCCCACTTTCAGCTCGATCGTCGTCATCTTCTCCTTTCCGGTCACTGCCAGGTTCTGCAGTTCTGCCTAAATCCCATACTATATATATCTCAATGTTGTTGTGAGGATTGTAAGCAAATACTCATCATTGAACATGAAAGAACATGAAATGTCCATGGTAGCATTTGAAAGATCTTCCAATGGAAGACGAAGCAAAGGAAAAAGAAAGAGATTATCATATGAATGAAATGCAAGAGAACTAAAAAGAAAAGGAAGAGATATGAACATGTTTGAGTTGACGTTGGAAAAATACATTTACGCAAATCGAAATAAAACTTCTTTCACAAACAACTTCGCATATCATAAATCACGTTAAAAAAGTAACTCCAATCGATAATACAAACAGACATTAGGAGGTGGAGAAGTGAGTTTGAAATAAACTAGGTTGATGAGATATTTGCAAGAACGAAAGAGTTGGTTAATTTTAAAAACCATTGGGTATTTAGGGCTGTTTCTTGACCTTCGGATATTTAGGTATTACACTGTCAAAATATTGAAAGGTAATGGAACTTTTATTGTTGGCACGTGATTCATATAGATATTTAGTTGAGATATTACAAATTTTGGTGGGAGGTTATAAATAGTGCAGACTATGTCTTCGAGTAGTAACATGCAAAAAAACCACTTACTTGCTCACTGAGGGTTTCCTAATGGGTAACGGCTATTTCCAAATCATCATTGTGCCGCATCTTCCTATTAGAAGAAGCCTTTATCTATTCTCTTCTATTTTATTCTAATTTTAACTCTTTCTTGTTCTCTACAGTTTTTAGGAATTGTGAGATACCATACGCAAAATTACTATGGCTGGAGTATTTCATCAACATAAGCTTAACTCATGGTTTAGGAGCAATTTCTTGATGAATTTATTGCAAAATTAGCCTTGCCCTATTCTTTTGATCTTTTCACAGTTGAAATCGCTGATGCTCTCGTTTCCATATCATTATTGATTCAACATAAGTATTTTTTTAAAAAAATAAAATTGGGATACCTCAGCTAATACCTATGAGACTATTACACCCATTACAATTCTTACAAAGAATCATCTCGAGTTCCTTAGAAGGTTGGTATAGTTCATGATACCCCCATCCTAAAGCAAGGCCTCTCTTCGCAAGGTAGTCCGCCGTAGAGTTGCAAGGTCGAGGCATGTACGTAACCTTCGTTGCCTAATCCATATGGAGCAAAAGTTTTACTTCTATAAGGATGCTATAGTTGCGATGGTTAGGAACCTGTTCATGCAAAAGCAACCCAAGACACTCAATAGAATCCATTTCCAACCATACTTTCGTGAACCCCATCGCCCATGCCATTTTGAGTCCCAAAAGGTAAGCCCAGATTTCGGCAGACAACTCATCTCCTTCGCCGATAAGATGTATGAAACCTTTAAGGAACATACCAGAAGAGCTACGAATAATCCCCCGCAAGCACATCTACTCACAGCTCTAGAATAAGCGCCATCGACATTCACCTTCACCCACCCCTCCTCTGGTGGATGCCAAATCTCTCGACTAGATGCCATAGTAACAACTTTGAGTCGTAACCCTGCTAGACGGTTGTTAGTCGAAGTCAAGTTTGCCATCATTGCACCAGTATTGGCAAGGACACTGTTATTCAAGGTTCCCTTCTTTTCGAAAACAAATAGATTCCTTCGTTGCCATAACCACCAGCACAAAATAACAAACCCATATGCCACTCCTTACTTGCTTATTGTTGCCCTCTAAAATTTGACTATAACCAATCCGATGGATTCATGCTATAAAAGGAATGACACCTCTCTAGGGGCACCACCTTCCTCCACAATGATCTCAAGTGTGTACAATCTCGAAAGACATGAATGGTATCCTTAAAGACTTCTCCACATAAGGTGCAACTCAGATCATTCGCCATTACCCATCTAACTCGATTTGCATTTGTGAGCAGACACTGACGAGCTACTAACAAGATAAGCGTCTTGCCTCTGTGTGGCGCTCGAACCTTCCACAAACAAGCCCAATCCCTCCCCTACTCTACTCCATCCCCTGAAAAAACTCTATAGGTAGGTTTCACTTTGTTTCCATGCCTCTCCCACTTCCATTTAACACTATTAGCTACATTCTCAATTTCTATCCCCCCAAGAACCTTCTCCTATGTTTTTTTTTATTCCCAAACCCACACATTATAGCCAAGCCATTGCATCGGAGTGTCGAGGAAAAAGATCCTCTCCACATTTATACTTATTTCGAACAACTTTTAGCCAAGTGGTTGCATCTCGATTGGAGGAAAAAATCCTCTCCACATTTGTAGTTATTTCGAACAACTTTGACCCAGAGGTTATTTCTAAGCGTTACAAGCCTTCGGCCTAATTTCATGAGGAATACTTCGTTCTGAATAATTGGATTAATTCTCACGTAGATGATTACTTGTATTGTATATGGTTCTTGATTCCGGATTTTCCTTTTTAATCCTTCGGTGCTTTTGGAAACGTGATGCATCCTGTTAATAGATTCAATCTTTCAATTCAATTTGGCCGATGATTTTTTTTTTTCCGAAACAAAACGGTCGTGTTTTAATCAATCTCAATCTGTGTAATCATTTTGATCTGGGTCTTTGAATTTGTTGTCAAACGCATGTTTGTGTTTCATTTAAGGGATCAGAGAAGAACCAGCTCTTCGATGACCGTCATCATTGCCTTTCACCGTGAAATTGAAAGGGCCTGAGACATCTACCTATTCATGTTTAAAATTTTGAATCTATGTTTGATATTGATGCATATTTGTTGAACTATTTTGCATGTTGTGGATTGATATTGTTTTCTGAATATATGTTTGGCTTACGAATCTGTTATGGACCTTAGACAAGGCCCATTAGCTAACCGGCCCAGTGGGGTCAATCTGCGCAAGGATCTCAACTGACCCACAAGGATCCAAACCGAAGGACCTATTCCTGGGGTGGTTGCCTAGATTCTCGGATACACGTCATACGGGATCAAAAGTCCTAACCCTAAGGTATGTTAGTTCTCTATGTGTTTTGATGATTAATAACAATTGTAAACAAGTACGAATGTTTTTAAAATGACAAAAGAGTCAAAATCATTCTGTCACCTCAAAACTCGAGCCTAACTAAGCAAACTCAAGTTTTCTGCAAAATGAGAGCTCATCGGGATATTTTCAAGTATAACGAACTCGAGCCCGAGTAAACAGACTCGAGCCTAAACCCCGATGATATAATAATAAAGAGTTTACAAACGAGTAAACTCGAGCCTGTATAGACAAGCTCGAGTTTTCCCATGGCGGGAAGATTTTCTAATTAAAATGTATCTCTTTAAACTCCAGAGTTTATTCTTTTTAAGTAGAGTTCACTTGTTTCTATGGCTATAATTTAATGAACACTCGAGCCCAAGTAAATTGACTCAAGCCTAATACTTTTGTGTAGAGTTTACTCTATGGTTTGACAAACGAAGAAGAGTTTACAAAATAGGTAAACTCGAGCCTGTTATTGCAAGCTCGAGTTTTCCCTTGGCAGAGAGCTCCCAAGTTTTCCTTCTTTACAAACTGCAGGGTTTAAGTTCAAACCTCCAGTTCACTTCAATAAGCCATGGAATAAATTAAGCTGAACTCGAGCCTAAGAATATGAACTCGAGCCCTTCATCTGAAGAAAGAAAAGCAAGTGTACAAACTCCAGAGTTTGTACTCGTGCTCCAGTTCGACAAAAAGCTTAGAGAGCATTCGAACTCGAGCCTATCTTCGTGAACTCGAGTTCACATGGTAAAACAAAATACAAACTCCAGAGTTTACATCAAAATCCAGAGTTTGCTCTCACAGAAGATAAACCAGATACTCTAAAATGCCTTACGAACTCGAGCCTGACTTGGAGAACTCGAGTTTAAGACGAAAGCAGAAATGATCGTTACTGATTTCATCCTGATTCTTTTAAACTACAAAACTTACCATGTTTATACGAATTGATTGCATTTATTTAGTATATTCAAATATATTTAACCACTCTATATTGAGAATGTTTCAGGTATTAAATTGGATCAAACGAATCATTGAATAAGCGCGAAGAATCAGAAGGCGTAATGATTTCACGCGTCCAGGAATTTAATCGGCCGAAATTCAGGACCCAACGGCTATAATCCTCATCAAACTGAATTTCAAATGAAGAACATGCTAAGTTGAGAAGTAACGGTCACATAGCAACTCACCACTATATAAGGAGCTGATTACAAACTTCGAAAGATACAAAAGATTAAGCAGAAACGAAAAGCAAGCTCAAGAGTTCTTATACATTCAGTTTTCTTTCGTATTGTATTTTGATATACAAAGAGCCTCGGTGTTTATCATTATCTTCTCTCGTGAGAGAGCTTTTATACAAATTATTCATTCATTGTAAAAGATCTCAAGTCAAGGGGACTTGGAGATTGGGATTTCGATTACAACTTGTAAGGGGAGTGTATCCTAGAGAGAGGATAATCCTTGAGTACGAGTGTGTATCCGAGTTAAGTGATAGTAGAAAAACCCGAGAGTCCGGGACCGGACGTAGGTCAAGAATTTAGACCGAACCAGGATAAACTTTCTGTGTCAAGCTCTTCTTCCCTATCTCTTTACGTTTAGCTTCAGCTTGGGTGCAAAGTTATTATAAAAGTTTTAAAAATCCCCAATTCACCCCCTCTTGGTGATTTCCTTTCGTTTTCAAGGTACACTCTATAAATAGGAGTTACATGACGAATGTACACAGGTTCTAATCTCTGAACTATTTACATATAGTCACATTGTGCACACACCGCACCCCCTTGGCGAAAGGCCTGGTTGTGTACAGTGATCCTACTTTCTCCTAGACGCTTGCCCCATAGGCATTCAGGAGGAGTCTATTGATCCAATATCAAAGCACCAGCCAACTAGGCTGGACATCTATGTTCTATACCAGAACAACGGCGCCGACCGTGGTAAATTTCGATCCCCATGACCAATAAGGGTTAATACAAGAAGTACAAGCCAGAGGTAGGCGGAGATGTTGGGATCCGTACACGTAGCGGAGTGAAAAAAAAATTTACGGATCCCTTAGGCGGATCGCTCAACGCCGTTTAAATCAAGGTTTAGGGTTTCCGAATCGTACCTTTGCAGAACAATTTGAACTGGTGGGCTACCTTCTCGATCGGCGAAGGCCGACTCTTTAGAATCGCCTTCCTCTACCGGTATCCACACGAACAACCTTCAGAAACACGAACGGAGGCGTGCTAGCACCTCTGAACTGTGCGTCTCTCTATTTTCTATCTAGGGTTTCTCGCGGCTTTCTAATACTCTCGACAAAATGTCCCGTAGGTTTTCCTAAACCTAGCAGGCGTATTATATTCAAAACAAATTTTGAATCTGGATTAAAAAATATAATAATTAAATCTATCTGATAGATCTAATCAAATCTATTTATTTAATCTGAATTAAAATCCTCTGATTTAATTTATATTTATAAATTAAATCAAGATATGATATCGTTATATTTAATTTAAAATGAGATCCGATATCTCAGTTCAAATTAAATCTGATATGCAATATCTTTATTCGAAAATTAAATCTGAGATACAATATCTCAATTTATTATAGTTATTTAATATATCAAATAAATTAAATACTATATATAATAATATTATTATCAATAAATAATATCATTATTATTTTCGAATAATATATTTATATATGTATATATATATATACATACACACACATCCTAGATTAAATAAGTATTCATTAAATCTTAAATACATTTAAGATTCAATGAATCTGGACACTCTTGCTCGTGTTGGGCCATTCTTGTGTGCGACCCTGCAGGCCCACATGAGATTGGCAGCGGGCCAATACTGTACCAACCCACAAGTCGCAAGCAGCCTCTAGCAAGACATTGCGACTACCCAATTCATATGGGGATCGTTGATAAGTACAATGACTTTCCCCTAGGGCATAATTTCCAACAGACTCCCACTTGCGCTAGGTGCAATCATTAATTACCTTAATTCCTATTGCCCTAACATGACGCTCATGTTTCACTTGTGCAAGCGGCTTAGTAAGAGGATCAACGTCATTGTTTATGCGATATAACCTATCGTACAACCATGTTACGTCCCTTTTGTCACGCGATAATTTGGTCAAGAATGAGGCATGGAAAATGTCAACTTCCTGTTCTTGACCATTACTTTCTTCTAACAATTGAGATGGAAACTCCTTTCCATCGTAGTATGGCCATACATTTCTCGGACTCACTCATCGAGGGGCCGATATATCTCTCTACAAATGTGAGGGACAAATTCCATCTTGACCATTCACATTCCTCCGCATGAAAACCACTGATCCCGATCCAAGCCTTTATCATCACCCGGTCAAAGGTGACTTTTGACTAGGTCAAAGACCAGCGACTTATCATGTAGGAATCCATGATGATCTCAGGTCAAAGGGCGTTTCGACGCGGTTATACATGAGAAAAGCTTATGACTTATTCCATGCAGCTTTCTCATAGTGGGTCGGTCCAAACACCTTGTACTCTTACAGTGCCTATGACTTTGATTCGTATCTCCATACCTCATCAAAGTCACATTGGTCTTATCTCATCTTCGCTCCCGCGTAGATGACCGACCAGGGACATTTAGGATAATCTATTAGATATATCCAGGGATACAGTTATCAATGTAAACATGCAAGCAAAATGATAACAAAGGAGAATACTTTAATCGTCTAAAGTATAATGACTTGCTTTCTCCTGGTACTTTGCATAATAATTTTTTTTTGTATCACCTCTATCATTGATTTCTCTGATAAGATGAAATCGCTTGAGTATATGGTTGGTCCTTTGATGTGACCTAGGCTCCTTGGTCTGCGCGATAGTACCGCTATTGTCACAGAGCAAGTCTATTGGATTTGAGATGGTAGGAGCCACCCCTAGTTCATTAATGAACTTACTAATCCAAAAGGCCTCCTCACCGTGCATCCGATCTTTGCTATATACTCAGCTTCTATTGCAGAATCAGCTACAGTGCTCTGCTTAGAGCTCTTCCAGCTTACCGCACCACCATTCAATAGGAATACATACCCTGATTGCGATCATGAATCATCTTGGTCAGTTTAGAAACTCGCATATGTGTAACCAGTCACACAGAGCTCATCTTCCAAGCCACCATATACCAAGAATAAGTCCTTAGTCCTTCTTAAGTACTTTAGGATATTCTTGACAGCAGTCCAATGACCCTCACTGGGATCTTGTTGATATATGCTGGTCATACTCAAGGCATATGAGACATCCGGTTGAGTACATAACATGGCATACATGATAGATCCAATGGCGGAAGCATATGGAATCTTACTCATGTGGTCTCTTTGATCTTGTGTACTAGGACACAAATCCTTACTGAGATGAATGCCATGAGACATGGGCATGTAACCCCTTTTGGAATCCTGCATACTGAATCTATGCAGTATCTTGTCTATGTATGTGCTCTGACTTAGGCCTATCAGCCTCTTGGATCTATCTTTATAGATCCTAATCCCAAGGATATAAGTGGCTTCGCCTAAATCTTTCATTGAGAAAGACTTTCCTAACCAAGACTTGACACTCTGCAAGGTAGGAATGTCATTCCCAATGAGTAGGATGTTATCAACATAAAGCACTAGAAATACAACTGTGCTCCCACTAACCTTCTTGTAAACACAAGGTTCATCTATGTTTTGAATGAATCCAAAATCCTTGACTACTTCATCAAAACGATGATTACAACTCCGAGATGCTTGCTTTAATCCATAAATGGATCTTTGAAGCTTACAAACTTTACCAGAGTCCTCTGGACGCACAAAACCCTCAAGCTGTGTCATTTACACATCCTCAAGGAGCTTTCCGTTAAGGAATGTTGTTTTGACGTCCATCTGCCATATTTCATAGTCATAATATGATGCAATGGCAAGAATGATTCTGATTGATTTGGTTATTGCAACTGGGGAAAAGGTTTCATCATAGTCCACACCATGAGTTTGAGTGAATCCTTTTGCAACCAGTCGTGCCTTGAAGATATTTACTTTGCTATCCATGTCAGTTTTCTCTTTGAAAATCCACTTGCACCCAATGGTTTTTACACCTTCAGGTGGATCGACTAAGGCCCATACCTCATTGTCGTACATGGATTGCATTTCAGACTTCATGGCATTAAGCCATGTTTCGGAGTTGGGTCCCACCATGGCCTCGCGATAGGTAGTTGGCTCATTATGCTCAATGAGCAAAACATCACGGCTTCCAGTAATCAGAAATCCATATCTTTGAGGTTGTAGCCATGTTCTATCGGACCTTCGTGGGTCTTGTGTTACGTGAGTAGGCTCAACAACTTGTTGTGAGTCTTCTCCGGTTTCCATCTGTGGTTCTACATTGTCCTGTGACTCTTGAACTTCTTCGAGGTTCACCTTACTCCCACTGGTTCTTTTAGAGATAAACTCTTTTTCCAAAAAGATATCATTCCGAATAACAAACACTTTGTGATTGGTGAGATTGTAGACATAGTATCCTTTAGTTTCCTTAGGATACCCCACAAAAAGGCATTTTGAGGATCTGAATGATAATTTATCAGAGGCTTGTTGTTTAACATAAACCTCACATCCCCAAATTTTTAAGAAATGACAAACTGGGCTTCTTCCCAATCCATATCTCATATGGTGTATTTTCAACTGCCTTTGACGGAACACGATTTAGTGTGAATGCAGCTATTTCTAGGGCATGGCCCCAAAAAGAATGTGGAAGATCTGTTTGACTCATCATAGATCGAACCATATCTAATAGAGTTTGATTCCTCCGCTCAGAAACACCATTCCATTGAGGTGTTCCTGGAGGAGTAAGTTGCGAGACGATCCCACAACTCCTAAGATGGTCAATGAACTCTTGGCTCAAATATTCACCACCTCGATCAGATCGAAGTGTCTTAACTGTTTTGCCAAGTTGATTTTGCACTTCATTTTGGAATATTTTGAACATTTCAAAAGATTCAGACTTATGTTTCATTAGATAGATATACTCATATCTACTAAAATCGTCTATGAATGTAATGAAGTACAAATGACCCCTTCTGGCAGATGTATTCATTGGTCCACACACATCGGTATGTATGAGGCCCAATAAATCAGTGGCTCTCTCACTGTGCCTAGTAAAAGGAGCCTTTGTCATCTTTCCCAATAAACAAGACTCACATGTATCAAATGATTCAAAATCAAATGAGTTAAGAAATCCATCTTGATGGGGTTTCGAAATGCGTTTCTCATTTATATGGCCTAGACGACAATGCCATAGGTACGTCGGATTCAAATCATTTGATTTGAACCTTTTAGTAGTTATGTCATAGATATGTCCATTCAATTTTGTACTGTCCTTGAGACCCTACATTTATTCAAATGTGAGATCCACATGTAGTATCTAATACCCATGTTGAGGAAGTGGAAAAGCGAATATCTATGACATAGATACTTGAAGCGATAGCCCCGCTATCCTTCTTGTTCTTCTCAGATCTTCGAGGTAGAGTTTGCAATTCCTTTTCAAATGACCAAGTTCATTGTAAAAGAAGCAGACTCTATCCTTCGGAGGTTTTGCCTTCTTGGCTTTCCGTTTCATGCCCCTTCCTTTCTGAACAGACAAAACAGTATTGGGCCTCTTTTGAAGGCTCAGCTCAGCAGTTTTGAGCATCCCATGCAGTTCAGAAATTGATTCATCCATGTTGTTCATGTTGTAATCCATGACAAAGTTATCATAACTTCCTGGGAGTGAGTTCAAGATCACATCTGTAGCTAACTCCTGGGACATGGGGAATCCAAGCCTCTCAAGCCTTTCCTGTTACTGGAACATTTCCGTAGGATGAACAATCATCTCAGAGGCCTCCACATGTTCTAGATCTCTATTGAGGTCTAGAAGTATAGTGGCAAGCATCAGGCATCCTGCATCCACAGAGTCATCCTTATGCTTCGTATAAGCATTAGTCAGAGCTCTTCGATCAGCAGCTGCAGGCTCGTCAGTAATGGGTTGATTGATGAGATACTCTTTTCTTTCGTGTTTAGGATCAACACTTAAGTTCCCAAACATGTCAAGAAAGTTTGTCTTATCGAATTCGTCCTTCTTAAGGACTGATCGCATTGATGGTGTTGAAGTATTACTAGACTACATGATTCTACAACTAAAGATATGCAAAGTTTATTTAATAATCTCCCACTGAATTAAGAACCCTCATTATAATTAGTGGGCTAAGATCCATATTTGGCTTAAATTTAAGTCCGCTTTGGCAGGACACTTAAATTAAGTTATTTAGCTAGGCAACGTCTTTGCCAATTACATCACATGTAACTCTTAGATCATTATGGGATTCGATCATCATATGACGTGGCATGTTTAATCCCATCTAATGCCTTGAGACCCAAAACCGTTTTGATAATCTCAATTAAGTCAGGACAATAATGAATATTGAGTATCACCATTACTCACTCTTGTCTCACCAAGATAACTCAGATGCATCCACTTTGGTGGAACATACAAATGGGTGATCTAGGTTTTGACAAGTATTCATTTATTGGTGGCATTATGACTTAAGATTTTATTTAGAGGGTATAATTAGATTAATCCTATTAATTATACTTATATGAATGCAATCACTATTGTATCTCATATAATATTTAAATTAATTATGAGTGATCTAATCAAAACATAATTAAAACTCTAAATTGATTATAAGTGATCTAATCAAACCATAATTAAAAATTCTAAATTAATTATGAGTGATCTAATCAAACCATAATTAAAAATTCTAAATTAATCATGCAATGATCAAATCAAGACATAATTAAAATTGTGACACAACATGGCTCAACCTTAACCTAAAATCCTCTCAAGCCAATGAGAGGACTTCTCTAAAACAAAAAGAAGTACATCAAGAGTATTTAGAGAGAGAGAGACATGACTCGCAGGCCATATTTAAAATTTACAACAATTGTAAAACTCTAGAGCCATGTTGTTCACCATACCCAAACAACATTTGAAAGGTAAATCACAACATACATTAATTCATACATTTATGAAATAAAATATTATGATTAAACTTATCATGATTTAAATTCTCTAATTTAAATTATATTATATACTATATATAATATAATATCATGATTTGAATTCTTGCACTACTGACACTCAGTCGGGGTCCCTTCGGTTCAGAATGTGCAATTTTTAATATCCCTTTTTATTTATAAGATTCTCTCATTAAATTGTTCATCATACCCCTTTATTCAATGTGATCAATCACTCTTCCTGCTCTTGTAAGACTGAAAAGTAGTTTTTGGATTAAGGTAACAACCCACCAACGAGTTTTGACTCAAATAGCATCACTCTGGTACTGAACTAATTTTTTTTTTTTGAAAATAATTTCCCAAAAAAAAAATGTGATTTTCGAAAACTGAAACCCTAACGTTCCGAACGTTATTCTGCTATTCGCGATCATGAACGTCCGACCTCAGCGTGACCTTGAACAATTCAGAACCACGTGTACTAGCCTTACAATCCGATTTGAACAATTCAGAAACGGCCGCCTAAATCTGACTAGCAATCTGTAGGGAGAATATGTTTTAAATCATACATGTTTCGGTAAACATATATCGATTTAAACACATATAGGATTCAGTTATTGCATCACATATATAAACACACATAAAACCTAATTTAAACGCACGGTTGATCTGGCTTTGATACCACTGTTGGGATCCGTACACGCAGCGGAGTAAAAAAAATTTACGGATCCCTTAGGCGGATCGCTCAACGGCGTTTAAATCAAGGTTTAGGGTTTCCGAATCGTACCTTTGCAGAACAATTTGAACTGGTGGGCTACCTTCTCGATCGCGAGGCCGACTCTTTAGAATCGCCTTCCTCTACCGGTATCCACATGAACAGCCTTCAGAAACACAAACGGAGGCGTGCTAGCACCTCTGAACTGTGCGTCTCTCTATTTTCTATCTAGGGTTTCTCGCGGCTTTCTAATACGCTCGAAAAAATGTCCCGTAGGTTTTTCTAAACCTAGCAGGCGTATTATATTCAAAACAAATTTAGAATCTGGATTAAAAATTATATTAACTAAATCTATTTGATAGATCTAATCAAATCTATTTATTTAATCAGAATTAAAAGCCCTCTGATTTAATTTATATTTATAAATTAAATCAAGATATGATATCGTTATATTTAATTTAAAATGAGATCCGATATCTCAGTTCAAATTAAATCTGATATGCAATATCTTTATTCGAAAATTAAATCTGAGATACCATATCTCAATTTATTATAGTTATTTAATTTATCAAATAAATTAAATACTATATATAATAATAATATTATCAATAAATAATATCATTATTATTTTCGAATAATATATTTATATATGTATATATATATATATATATATATATATATATATATACATACACACACATCCTAGATTAAATAAGTATTCATTAAATCATAAACACATTTAAGATTCAATGAATCTGGATACTCTTGCTCGTGTTGGGCCATTCTTGTGTGCGACCCTGCAGGCCCACATGAGATTGGCAGCGGGCCAATACTGTACCAGCCCACAAGTCGCAAGCAGCCTCTAGCAAGACATTGCGACTACCCAATTCATATGGGGATCGTTGATAAGTACAATGACTTGCCCCTAGGGCATAATTTCCAACAGGAGACAGCTCCATCGCCTAATCAACGCCGACCGTCTCGGCACCAACATCAGACTGAGGAGCAGGGCAACCCTGTTTGTGATAACGGACAAGCAGCAAAAGATCAGCACTCACAGCCGCGGTAAGAGCAGCAATGTGAAGAACCAATCAATCCCGCCCATAATAATAGGCATCTAGAGGACGACCCATCTGACACGGCGTCCTCGGCTGCGCAAAGTCTTCACCACGGACCGCAGAACTCAAACATGGAATCTTTCCCAGTCGTCAATCCGGATATCCTCCTTCTCCAAAACTCTCTGAGCGCATAGATGAGATGTATGGAGACCACAGACAAGCGGACCTCACTGCACATACAGCGATTAGAAGAGCGCCTAAAGCAGAGGGAGTCTGCGTCCACCAAGGAGGGCCGGGATAGTGGGACTCGAGAGAAGGACCGAGATGGTGATACTTCGCGCGATTGCCAAAGTGTGGAGAGGTCGGAGAGCGACCAAGGAGAGAGCCCGGGGTCCTCTGACAAGGAGTTGAAAGGGGAGTATGAGAACCGTGGAGACAGACCTCCTCGGCGTCCAGCCACAGGAGAACAACAGAGAAGGTACATCGGGCAACATAATAATAGCCCCTGATATCTTCAACGTGCCTTTCTCAGGGAAACTCAATCTCACCGAGCTAAAAAAATACGACGGAACTCAAGACCCGACTACCCACCTCGAAAATTTTGAGGTGGTAATGTTCGTAAGAAGACCCAGGGAACCCGTCATCACCCGAATCTTCGCCGCAACTCTCAAAGGCGCAACGATAAAGTGGCTCCATACCTTGCCTATAGGGTCGATACAACGTTTCGATGACTTGGCGGAGGCCTTTGAATTGAATTTTGCGACTAGCAAACAACAACCGAAGTCTCAATACACTTTGGAAAAAATTAAGCAGCGACCCGGGGTGTAACACCTCAATTTCAAGACTCGAAAACTTGGCCAATAAATCAAAAATAAATATTTTCAATAAGGCCAAACAGTAATAACCATTTAAAAAGGGCCAATTTAAATATCAGAATTTACAAGATGCTGAAGTCTTATGGTTGTGGCAAGTACAAATAACATAACAATACAAAAGAGCCTCCACGACTCATTCCATATGTGCCTTCCCTGATTTTCCTACTAAGTTAATTACCTAAAAAATAAACATAGTAGCCATAAGATCCAAAGATCTCCGTAACCATTGGTTATTCAAAAATATACATGCAAACCAAGATCGAGAACATAGTTATAAATTCATAATAATTAAAATATATGCCTTCATATAAAAACCTTTCACAAAATAGTTCTCGACTCGGTTACCAATACTCCCTCCCAAAAAGGTTCCAAAGCATCATAATTTATTTTCCAACATTTCACAAGAGATCTCATATATAAAATATGCCAATGATGAATAGATCACCCTTATTACCTTGATCACTTCTTATAACCGTTGACTGGAGCCATCTAACACATAACACATCTTCCAACAATAACATATCCATTTCACATAACTTCAACATGGCTCCCCTCCTTGTAAAAACACAACCAAGGAGGTGTCACACTTATCCCGGTTAAAAAGAACAGTGATACCAAGGGCTTCAAGAATATCCAATCTCATCAAAACAACATTATTAAATTCCAAATAAAGCCTTTCATAAGCACAACAAATCCCAAAACAGTTTAATATATAGATATATATATAATTGACAAGCATATAAAATAATAACCAAGGTTACCTCAATTCCAAGCTTATCTTTACCAATACTCCAACGCTCTCAATTTACTAATACCAAATAATTTCTATCATTCTTCTCCGACTCTCCTTCCTTCCTTTCTTTCTTTCTTATTTCTTTCTCACTCTTTGGCTTTCTTGAGTGTTTGTGTGTTGTGGAAGAAATGAGAAGGGATGAGGTATTTATAGAGTTTGGGTCTCAACTAGTTTTTCAAAAATCACATGTCTAACTACCACACCCATCTGCCATAAACATGTCAACCAACCATCTATCTACCAACCATATGCCTATCTACCATGTATCTACCATCCTCTAACAACCATACACATCTTCATCTACTATCACATTTCCATCTACCCTCCTTTATCTACCATACATATCTTCATTTACCATCTAACTACCATGCACATTTCAATCTACCATCTTTTAACTACCAAATATTCATCTTCATCTACCATTTAAGTTTATCTCCCACAATATACTTATTCCAAATTTTCATAATGTATACGTGAATAGTACCGTATACATGAATAGTACCCGTCACTTTAAAAAAAAGGCCTAGCAGTCTTCCAAAATTTAGTCTTCTCCTGGAAAATCCAATGGCCTAGATTTATTGGGACTTTGTTTACTATGGCAGCAAATTGGGGATAGTCTTTCTGGGAAAAATGGGTGAAATTGCCACCCTTCTGTATCATATTTCTGGAGTAAATGTACCATAACACTCGATGGATAGGGGGCATGGATACAGGAGGAAAAGAAAGATGTACCAACTTATTGTCAGGTACAGGCTCATTTGGTTGAAGGATTGCAAAATTCTCTCGATTGAGATTTTGGTGTTGGGTTCACTTTCGTGAAAATATCATGTGTATTTTTATACATTAACCCTTATTTTTATTTAAAATAACCAATATATGTTTAAAAATATTAAATATATCTTTTTAATTGTTACCGGTGGTTCGGGTTGATCCTGATATAACCCATTGACCTTTGATCCACTGCCTTGACCAATTCAGTGACCGGTCTAGTTTTTAGTATCTTGAAATCGCCTAAATTATTAAATGTAAAATCAGACAAAAAATACTTTAAGTGATGAACACACCTAAAAAAAATACTTAAAAGTGATGAATGCAAGTCGTAGCTAGACTTGGAGCAATGAACCTAACTCAGTTAATCAAACAACTTGGCCAGGTAGGTGTCTATCATGAGAGTCTCACCGAGTTCACGGCGACTTATTGACTGATCCACATAGACTAGCCCTACCTTCGGCACCAAACTGTTTGAGGTAACTACATTAGATCCATGCCAGAAAGTAGGCTCTGTTAAACTTCTTCCGGCTCTTGTCTCGACCGGTGCCTCTTCACGACTCCGTCCTTCGGTGCCTTTTCACGACTCCATCTACCGGTGCCTTCTCCGATCCTGGTTCCTTTCCTGAACCTTAGAAAGATCTGAGGTCCAATACCCATCGGACCTCGTGTAACGCTTAATCTCATATGAAAAGTATAACAGTATATGTATGACAGATGTTCATTACATTTCAGCATCAACCAAATATAGCACACAGCACATACAAGGTTACAACAATACAAAAGCACACAGCAGATGTAATGTTAACAACACAACAATACATATCACATGTAATGTTATCCACGTTTGCACTAACCAGTGCCACGACAACTCCTCATGTCCTCAGTGCTAGGGAAACAATACTACGGCGTTATCAAGATTATAACCCGCATACAACTGAATGTGTATAAACTGTGACCTAAGACCGAGTCTTAGCCACGGTACATGACCCAAGACATAGTCCTGTCCATGACCCTATGAAATCATCTATCACATATAAGTATACAAGTCACATCAGAGTTAAAGTTACTAGTACGCGAACGTACCTTTCACCGTGTATTTACCAAAAGCCCGTCCTTTGAATCCGACTCCGGACTTGATCCCGAATATCCTATACATTATCGTCGGATTAATTCATTTTCCATAACTTATATGATATTACACTTAATATCATATCACTTAGAATAATATCATAAAGGTATAATTTACCTTTCTACCCTTGGTGGATTAATTATTCCATTTTTACCCTTGTTTTTCTTAAAAACGAAATACTGGATTTTCTGGGCAGATTTTTCAGCATCTTTGAAAAATCATAATTAATTCTAAAAAAAATCCTTTTTGAGTTCTTCAAATTTCCTCATGACCCTTGACGTGTTTATTTTGAAGGAAAAATATCCCCAGAACCTAGAACACTAAGAATAATTCCCAGTTTAATGTTTTCTCAACGCTGCCCAGATTTTAGCCCAGAAAAATAGCTTAACTTTAAAAAATTTTATCTCCTTATGTAGAACTCCAAATGATACATATCTTATATATTTGGAGATCCTTACATGTATAATTTATTCATGTAAAATTGCATGATTTTTGAAGATCCTTTTACACATAAAATAATAGCCCAAACGTGGCTGACTCAAGAAAACTCCCAACCGTAAATTTTCCAGAATTTTGTTACTTTGATCTTCAATCTTCAAGAACTTTGCTATACCACATTTTTCATCTAATTATCGAAATAATAAAATTTTTAACCGTAAAAAAACATGAAAAAAAACTACTTTGGAAGATTCAAGATCAAAGCACAATTTTACTATAAATCTAAAGACTAAAACTCTAGAACCCACCTCTTGAAGCTCAACTCCTTCTTCCTTCTTGCTCCTCTCCTTCTTCCTTCTTGCTCCAAGATCTTCATCATTCTCTTAAACTCACCAATTTGGTTTGAGTTTGGTGTGAAGAAATGAAGAGGAGAGACACCTCTATTTATAAGGAAAATGCAATGGCAACCATGGTAACATTGGCAACCATGGTAACATCTCATCTTCCTTCCTAACCATTGGATCTAGACTTAATGAAGAATTTTTAATCTCCTCCATCCACTCTCTCTCTCTCTCTCTCTCTCTTATCCTCTTCCATGCCATAAATGCCTTATCCTCTTCCACCAGTAATAAGATTCCATATCTTATCTCTTGCATGTGCTACATTATCCCATGTGCTCTTAGCTTAATTAAAATACATTAAATAAAAAATATCCTCCCTTATCCTCCAAGCTAAAATTGTCCCCCTCTTCTTTTTGGCCCATAGCATGTGCTTTTCCATTGGCAAAATATCCAATAAGTGTTTCCATTGGCTAGTTCAATTTGCTAAGGATTAAGACTTAATTAGGTAATTAATTGGGACCATTGGATTGTATTACATATGCAACAATCTCAACAATTGATCTTAGTTGCAATTGTTGACTTTTCAAAGCTTGATTAACAAAGCTTAATTAACTCTTAATCCAATGCTTAATTTCCCTTGCATTGCATCTCACATTAATTAATTGGTTTACTCCATAACCCAAGCCATTAGATTTTCATTAGTAAATTAATCTCATCATCCATTGGCCCTCATTATTTTCGAAAATCATGGCCCTTCATTGATGATCCTAATTTTCCTCTAATCATCTTGAAGAATTATGCAACTAATCTCAATTAGTGCAAGCTTATTTTGCTAAGGATAATTGCTAATAGATAACAATTAAACTAAATATTTCTCCATCCATTTTTCCTTGTTTTAAGAGTATTTACAATATTATTATTCCATGGGATTTAACAACAACAACCACAACTACAACCGCAACAGCAACAACAACCACCACACCCTTAACCACAACACTAACAACCACAACCACAACCACTATTCCAACTACAACCGCAACTACAACCACAACCCCAACCCCAACCACAACCACAACACTAACAACTACAACCACCATTCCAACCACAACCACAACCACAACCCCAACCCCAACCCCAACCACAACCACAATCCCAACCATAATCACAACCACAACAACAACTACACCTAAGTGATTTGAGAATGGTTATATTGTGATCCTTGGGGATGCCATGATAGACCAAATACGAAGATGATTGAGATAAAGATTATGCCTGGAGTTGGACTGATAGTCCATATATATAGAATGACCTCAGATGAGATGGTAGAGTTAAAGACAGCGGATTTCAGAGCCACTAAAGGGTAAGAACCTGATAAAGATATGAATTCTCATTATAATGATTCAGAGACGATTAATTGAAGCTACTTATGGGAAATTTTGATCGGAGAGGGCTACCTATGGGGAGTTCTGATCAAGAAGGTCTACCTACAAAGGATGCTAACCGGAGAGCCTGACCAGTCAGAAAAGACTGAGTTAAGCACCGAGTGAAGTGCCGTAGAGTAGAGCCACCGTGACGACGAACCGTAGAACGAAGCCGCCGTGACAACGAACCATAGAGTAGAGCTACCAGTGTATCGGCTATCAAGGTAAGTACATTGTAACGAATCTCATGTCTAATGGGTTCCCTAGAGAAAAGGTTTACGTGATCCGTTATATCGTTATAGAGTGCTCCAGTGCTGTATGACATATCTGTGTTATGATATGACTATACAATGGGCAGTAGGACCTTTGGGACTAGTGTGTCCATAGGTCTATGGACATGTATATGTTTGATAAGAAGCCCTAAGTCCTGTGAGACTATTGTGTCTATAGGTTGGCAGAAGCTCACAATTGTTAGACAACAAATACTGAGAAATGTCTCAAAAAGTTTGTGAAACCTGAGGATAGTAGGCAATTCCTGGAATAGTCAGGAGACTAAAGTAGAATGGACTAAGCGTTATACTGATGGCTTGAGTAGCCAAGGACAAAGGATATAATGTGATGGGTAGTAGTGACCTTCTAAGACTAGTTGTCTGGTTCCTGAGAGTGTTTAAAAATGGAATTTTAAACTTGCCAGTGCACCTACTGTATTCGTAATTTTTGAATTTTCGAAGCTGTGTTTTCGAAGGAGACGTTTTCAACTGAATTTAAGACCAAGGAAGTGGTCACTTTTGAAATGATGTTGTCTCATAGAAGGGTTTGCTAGAACCCAACATTTGAAACTGAGTTTTCAGCTGTGTTGTGGTAAAGGAAGTATGGAACTGGAAGAGGCCAAAAACTATTGTAAATGTACACGATTTGCTGGGTCTTTCCATATATTCTAAATGTTTGAAATCACTGGCCATCTCTGTTGAATAAAGAGATTTGAAAAGTGAGGGGATTGATTTTTGAGAAGATGATTCTCGCACCAACAGTGTATGCATCCAATCTGAGTAGTTTCGCCTTTTAGGGACGCGTGTTTTGCCTTGTTTGGTTGGGACCCATGTAGGTGTTTGGAGCAGGGCTCCTGGACATTGTCCTTATTCCCAGGTGGGGATTCTGGTGGGGTACCCCGTTAATGTGCCAGTGCAGACACTGGGTCCTGAGTAGGGATGGAAACTCTCCCACATTAGCCAACAAGTGCGTTGCCACTGCGGTGGTTTGTGTATGAGAGGATTGGAATATGCCGTTGTACCGAAAGGTTGAAGTGGTGGCGAGAGCTTTTAAATTTTGGAATTGAATAGTCCTTCTTTTAAATGTGTGTCGGTAGTAAATGTTTTATGAAAATAGTCCGGCAATGAATTGTTTTCACGAAAATTTGAGGTGGCAGCGATTAAGTTTGAAAACATGATGGCATTATTATTGGTTGTGTAGTGCAGGTTGTGAAACGTACTGCAACCACATAAATTTTCAATGTGTGAGAATTTGAAAATGAGACAGCATAGTTGAAATGAAAGGTGGTGCAGTTGGTGATTGTATTGATACTGGAACAGAACTGTGAGAGTGGCTTAGAGATATGAACCGGGTAGGTCAGATAAGAATTGCTAGCATGCTAAATAAGAGAAAGATGGTTTGAAAGCTTAAGTTGAGGAAGCTCAGACACAAAATATATGAGTAGAGACTCGAAGTAGTAAGACCCGATGTGCAAGTTTGCATGGTACGGTGTTCCTAGACCATAAAACCTGTGATACTTAGCACTATGTGGAATGCTTATTGACATGGTGACTATTGACAAGTATGTTTAGAGTACATCTTGAGGCTGGCAAAACATTCGATATGTACCAGGTGATGGATAAGATACCTAAGTTCGAGGGTAATTCCTTAGGTAATAGGGCTAGAAAGCCAATGTTGTGGCAATAGAATGTGCCAGAAGGTTAATATCTGATAAGCCAATAGGCAGAAAGAGTCAGGCAATGAAGCCTGCGTAACCAAGCGCTATGAGAATGGACAAGTGGGTCTTGTATAGTTGAGACTTAGACCTAGATATAGAATGGATAAGAATGTGGTATGATGAGTTGTGTACTTAGTAAGCATGCATAGGATAATGATAGGCGGAGTGTCTAGAATGATTCCCCAAGGTATGGACGTTCAAATTTCGAGGACTAAATTTATTGAACGGGGGGAGAATTGTAACATCCCAAATTTTGAACCTTGAAAATTTGAAAAGATTATGAAATAATATTTCAAGGATATGGAAATATTATGGTGGAATTAATTATGGGAAATTTAGTGTAGATAAATGTTAATATTAATATTTGGAAATTAAGGCTCATTTCTCCTTAATTTATTTCGAGAAAAGAATAAATTCAAGGAATATATGGAAGGAATAAATTTAAGGAAATTTAGTAAGAGATAATTTTAGGCCTAAGAATTTATGGAATCGATATTTTATGGGCAAGAGAAATTAATTAAAAAAAAAAGAAGAAGAAGAAGAGAAGCTAAGATTAGTGGTATTTTATTATTACTATATGGTGTTGGCTAATCATAACCACAAAATTAATACCTTATTGATTACTCAAAGGTTTAAAACATTTCCACTCCTCATTCATTTTCATCAACAGCCAAGCCATGCATTCTCCCAAGGCCCATAAACATGAAGTGATATTTACATTAAGCCTAACACGTGAGAACAAGCAAAACAATTACAGCCCATATATATATGCCTTTCAATCAGCCCATGTCAAACCAACTTATTCTATTAGCCATAGCATCACCGAAACAGAGTGGGGACAAACATATCATAACCTTTTCAATATGATATCTTCCAGCCCATACACCGTCTCGGTCAAACAAGCTGTCAAAAGAAAATCCACACCAGCATATTTATCTGCTAAATCACGTAAACGCAGCACAAGAACAGGAAAAGCTAGCGGCTTGCCCGTTTGGGATAGCTGTGGGAGAAGTGACTTATGTTTCTGATGGACTTTTTTTAATGGACTTATTTTCTGATGGATTTTTTCTAATGTGATTTGTGTTTGGGATAGCAGTGGTAGAAGTGGCTTATGTTTCTAATGGACACTTGTTTGGCATAGCTTTTAAAAAGATGGATGAGATGAAAAATGACTGAAAAGGGCATGAACAAATTCACACAAACACACACATATATTGTATAAAATGTGATAATTTGGCATAAAAAATTAAAATTAAATATAAATTTACGAAATAAAATAGTAAAATTACCATTAAAAAAATTACAACATAATGAAGTGCTTAAATAAACCTAGTCCCTACAAGTTGGTCTCTAATTTGATCACGAAGACGATTCATTTGTGGTGAAGATAATGATGAGGATGCTTCATCAATTGGGTCATCATTATCAAGTGGATCATCTTCATCACCCATATTTCCTTCTTCAGCTTCATCAAATTTTACACATCATTTTGGGAATATCTCCGGATAAAATTATGTATCGCCATTGTAGCGCAAACTATGCGGACTTGTGTTCGAAATTTATATGAGTGCATATTTTGTAAGATGTGAAACCTATTCTTCCAGACTCCAAAGGTCCCTTCTATCGTACATCTCAAACTTGAATGATAAAAATTGAAGTACTCATTGGGATTTCGAAATCCCGACTGTCGCCTGAATTCTGGAAGGTGATAACGCTCACGTTTATACGGACCAATATATCCAACTGGTGTTGGATAGCCGGTGTCAACCAAGTAATATTTCCCTGATAAATGTTGACATTCATTTGACATTAGTAAATTACAGGAAATGTGAAATAAAGACTGAGAAATTAGTGTAATTGAAGTGACGATGTCAGAGATATACCGTCAGGTGGATGGGGGAAGTTCATACGTGGAGTCTCGATCGCAGTCCGAAAGACATGAGCATCATGTGCAGTACCCTCCCACCCTGCCAACACAAAAGTAAAGCACATATCCCAATCACAGACAGCCATGATATTCTGTGTGGGATATCCCTTTCTTCCAATATATTTGTCTTGCTTCGATTGGCTTGCCACACACCTGATGTGCATTCCATCAATTGCTCCTATGCAATCCTTGAAAAATGGGTGATATCGTAAATCGGCAGCTATTTTCCTGTGACACTGACGAAACTCCGGATCAAGTGGTTTGATATTTTCTGTTGAAAGACGGTACGAAGCTTTTAAAACCTTGTGGAAAATCCTACTAACAGTTTCGCCTGAATGTTGAAATCTTTCCTGGACAATTCGATTTCCTTGTCCATGCCCAACTGTATATAAAAACACTGCAACCATTTCTTCAACGCCGATTTCCCGAGTGTGCTGTAATCCATGTTTCCTCAATTTAGAACATAAGTGAATGAATACATGTTTTTCCACTCGGAAATTTTCCCGACATACTACATCATGGCCTTGCAAAATGTCCTGCACCCACATTGCCCCTGTTTGCATACTAGTTCTACGTGGTTGTTTGCAAAAAGATGGCGCGATATACTGAGACCCATGATTGAGGAAATGTACGCTGAACTGAATCGTAAAAGAAAGGCTAGTCGAAATGAAGGAGAAGCCGAGAGCAGCATTCATGGAAGGCTTGGGCGATAAAAACGAAAACAATTCTAAAAAAACAAATCAACTTTGAGATGGATGAAGTTGAAGTCAAGTCCCGTTGAAATGTGAGGGAGCATTTGCTTTTGGGGATCAAGTATTGATCACGAAGACAGATTTGAAACCAACAGGACAGCCTCCCAATGCGATTAAAACAGCCAGAACAAAACAAAAACTAGGAACAATATCCCAAGAGGAAGAAGTCACCCATCCCATTCGAAAAGAAGCAAATCAGTATGGAGACAAGATCAGAGTAGTGAAAACAGGTATACGAACAAGGATTCGGCGAATTAAAACCAAATATTACAAACAGAGCAGTGAACAAGGATTTGAGCCGTGAAAAAAAGAAAAGCAATTAAAACCAGAACAAGATCAGAGCAGAACGATCTAAATGCAGAAAGGAAGAAGAGCAAATGCAGAAATGGAGACAAACAGTAAATGCAAAAAGGAAGAAGAGCAAAGCAAAGCAAATACGGTTTTATCGGCGAGATCGACGGCGACGCAATGAAGCTCTTCCTCACGGTCCGACAGAGATCCGGCGAGATCAACGGCTTAAGGAGACGAGGAGATGAAGTATAGTTCAACCGAGAGGGTAGCTCGCCAGAGGGTAGCTCGCCATTAATTGGAACAGGTAGCTCGCATTCAATTTGGAGTTGCTGAGCTTCGAATTCAATTTGGAGAGGAGAGAGCAGTCGAACATGAGAAAAAAAAAGGAAAAAGAGGAGAGGAGAGGAGAGGAGGGTGGGACGGTCATAAGAGAGGAGAGTGAACACTGGGGTCCACTTGTTGTTTGATGGGGAAGAAGTTAATGGGGTAATAAGCTCCATTATGCAGCTTC
This sequence comes from Acacia pycnantha, assembly GCA_025563575.1. NCBI lineage: Eukaryota > Viridiplantae > Streptophyta > Magnoliopsida > Fabales > Fabaceae > Acacia > Acacia pycnantha. Next base: position 1,157,977 of record JAMWYP010000001.1, read on the forward strand.
AAAAAAACTACCCCATTACACCATGAAGTCCATCAGATTTTTAGAAGATCCAAACACTCAAATTTTTTTTGATGGACTTATTACCCCATTTGATGGACTTATAAGTCCATATGAGGGTTTGCCAAACAGGCCAACGGCGCAGCAGAGACGACCATACCCCTCCATTTTCTTGAGCTCCACACCACTTTCCTATTCCTCTTTATATCATCAGACCAATAGCACCCAAGAAAGAAAATCAGAAACGCTGAGTCCGAGAGTGTGAGAGCGTGTAAGTGTCACAGCCGGGGGATGTAAGGGAGTTGAAGGGGTTGAAGAACACTTCCTCCTTTCCCAAGCTATCATCGCGACCAGTCCTCATACACATCCTGATTGATTCAGCTCTGCACCGAAAGAAGAAAGCAGAGCGAGAGACGGAGAGAGAAACAGGAGATCGAGAGCAACGAGAGAAAGAAGGAAAAAAAATTGCTGTCATGCGTTTAGGTATGTATAACGTCGCAGCATATATTTATATATGAAGGAGATGAAAAAAAAAAAAGAAGCTTGAATGGTATAGTATGTGTAAATGCGTCGATCCATAGGGTAAAAGAATAGGATACTATATATATAAAATGCTGTCATATATATAGGCATATATGGTTGCTGTCATATAAATAAGTTGTTGCACTTGTGGTCATATATATAAGGTCACTAAAAGTAGCTTTGTAGAATAAAAACTTTGGGAAATAAAGAAAAGCTTTTGTTTGTACGTGTGTGCGTTGCTGTTCATATGGAATAAAAAGAAAGGAAGAGTTGCGGTGTTTTTATTGATATATAAAGAACATATGTTGCTTCGCAAGAATCTTGCCGTCATATATGAGTGTAGCTGATTTGGAAAAAAAAAAAAGAAAAAGACGAAAACATGATTGTGTGTTGAGTGTCTATACATATATGTATAATGCAACTCTGTACAAGGAATGAAAGAGATGGTTTTGGTATGTTCCTAGGTATGAAAGTTTCAGAATATGACTTGGAGATCACACGAACCATTGGAAAATGAAATATGATGCTTAAATGGTGTTATATGCATGTGTGAATAGTAATTACATGTAGCTGTCATTTTTTGAAAAATAGAGCCTCTTGTGCCTATCGTTTTCATAAGCTAAAGGTTGAGTTTTTCTCTGAAATTTTTACAGGAGATAGTACTCTCCTTAACCTTTAAAATGAGCTTTAGATCACCCAAAAAGGAGATCTATAACTCCAGATATGATTTTTGGAAGTTGAGTCATAAATCAACTTGATGACTTTAATTTATGAAAATAGACTTATCAAAGTTTAAGTAGAAATTGGAATCTTTCCATTTGGAGTTGTATCAGTCCAGTTATGAATTTTCGAAATTCTCAGAAAAGTTAAAGACTAAATTTCTTATAAGTCTTAAAATAGTCACAAAAGTTGTTAATTATGTATGTTCTTAGAGAATTTTCCCTGATGCTTCATTCATTAATAAGATACTATATTATGATTATCCAAAGAGTATATATATGATTTCATTAATATCTGAAGAGCATAATTTATATAATGATTGTTATTTATAAACTCCTGATTAAAAGTGTTAGGATAACCTTTGAGAGATTAAAATAATTATAGAGAAATACCAATAAATGGTAAATAATAAAAAAAAAATAATAACATTATTGTAATTATTAGGAAAGGAGAATAAATCATAAAGGAAATTATTAATTAATAATAAAGAGAAAAGTGGATTATTATTAATTAATAAAAGGGTATTATTAGTAAGGGAATTTTTAGGGGTTAATCCATTTTTAATCCTCTAAAAATAATTCGCGTAGTTAGTTTCTTTGCGACGCAAGAAGTGGCTAACAACAATGATAAACGTTTATATGAATACCTTGACACCTCTACCGATCCCAACAATTCCGGACAAAGTTAATGATTCAAGTTTGAGGTGGGTAATTATTATCTCGTTAGCTTGTATGTATGTATTCATGTATGATTCATCATGGTTGCTAGATAATTTGCATGTATGTTGCTAGATAATTTGCATGTATGTATCCTAGCTATGGATTGGGGCTGCGTGTCCCAAAGGGCTGCGGTCCTTGGCTGTTAGCTTCGGTTAACAGTGTGACTTGTTTTTTTGTGAATTACTCTATGCTTATACATGTGTTATATTGTGATTTATATTTCATATTTGCATTTGAGATTAACTGTTACCCCTAGGGTTCATTCATTTGAACTCCAGAGCGCTTGAAAGAGACAAGTAGTGGATCGGGATCAAGAGGAAAGATACAGTTGTAAGGGTTACAGCGGAAGGAACCTTTTGGAAAAATATAGGTAGTTGGATTGTATTTTATCGTTTATCATTTGTCTATTATGGAACAATGTATTAACATCCCACTATGGGATGGATTCGAATCGCGAAAAATTGATCCTCATGTTTTCGAACTAAGTTATTTTGTTAAAGTTTTATTCCGCAATTAAGTCATCCAAATTATTTCGATGCCTGTGTGCTATAACTCTGATAAGTAAGGGCGTCAAAAGGACGGGTGTTACACAAGGAAGGAAGCTGAGCTTTTCCAACAATTTCATGGTCCATCACTCTCTGCCTCCAATCTGGTAATTTATCTCTCTGTTTTTTCATGTTCTTGTCCTTTTTACTCTGATACGGGCTAGATCTGTGTTTTGTTTTCATCTTTTTATGAATTGAGTTCTCACTCAGGAATTGGATTCAAATACTCATAAAGAATTGGGAGAGTAGGATAGTATAAACCCAGATCTGATCTTGATCCATTCTTGTGCTATTTGGACTATTTCTTTTACAGCTCAGCTCCAAAATATATAGATAGTAATGGCAATTACTTCTCTTTATTCATGCTGGAGTTTAATGCAGGATGATAGAAATAATCTATTTCAAAAAGTCTAGATTGCGGGCTGAACACTCCGTAGGAATTCAAAGGTGACTAATGCAACTTGCTTATCTTTTATAAACTAGTTTTGACTCTTTTTTATATAGTCATGAATGATATCGTACTGTTCTTGATTTTTTATATACAGGTTTTTATTGATCTTCTCTGTGGCTGAATCAGAATTTTTTTTAGTCCGGGTAAAAAATATATATATATTGAACTATTTACTAAATAATATCACATAATATTAAAAAAAAATAAAAAAATAATACTCCATCCGGTCCTAATTATAAGAACTATTTAACCGATTTTGAGGATTAAGGAGAGGAGTTAAATTAGTTAATTTTACTCATTTTCCTAACATGCCTTTATATAAATTTAAAATGAAATAAGTAAAAGTGAATTACAACCCTGCCATATATCTCTCCGACTAATTTTTCTTTCCACACACTTTCTAATTGAAATAACGGTTTTGCTATATAAACATATATGTGTGTATGTGTGTGTGTGTATATATATACATATAGATCTATTTACACACCCATATATCTACACAAATATACACACACACACACACATATATATTGACACACACAAACATGGAGATACATATATATGTACACACACATAATATACATACATATATACAAACACATATATACATAAATGCTCCTAATAATAAGTATAAATAGGGGTATTATAGGAAAAAATTGACAAGAGTTAAAACTTGCTCTTATAATTAGGACCAAAACAAGTTCCAAAATGTGTTCTTATAATTAGGACTGGAGGGAATAACTAACAATTATAAATCAAAACAAGATAGAAGATGATACTAACCTTTTCAGTAAGGATATCAAAAAAAAATTATTTTCCTTTTAAACCCAATGAGTAATGAACTAAACATTATTCTTATACAGAAGATAAAAGATTAGCTAAAGCCAAATTAATAGCCAAAATAAAATATCATTTAATAAATACATATATATACTAACAAATTTTAGACAGTTCTTGTTTTGCTGTAGAACACAAATGTCTAGCCTCAATGGGCTAGGATGTATTAATATCGGATCAAAGGTTTCCTCAGCGGTGTCTTAAGAATAGAGCACCAAAGAAGAAAGGATCATCCACTGATATCTATGAAGGAGATATCAGAGAATGCTCAGCGATCACTGTGCTTACACGGGTTGGCTTTTCGCCAGAGGGGTGGTGTGTGTGCACAGTGAGACTGAATGGTAAAGAATGAAATAGTGAACGTGTAGAACACACCTGCTGGGCAACCTCCTATTTATAGAGATTACCTAGGGTTCCGTTCTCCTTGCCTTGCATCCTGCCATCATTGTTATGCGCCTCCCACGTTCTGGGTGTGCCTCCTCCATTACCTGTACAGCGCCTCAATTATAGGCATATTCTATGGGTAATTAATCATGTACCTGATTGAAGGGAGATTCCCGCCTATGCTACACGCTTTGGGCCTCAGGTCAGCTAGGCTCATTATTTGAGTCCATAACAGTTGCCCTCAAGCATGGAAGTTCAGGTTTTTGAGCTGCCAAGATTACCTGCTCGCCATCCCGTGTTCAGCCACCCTTGGTCATAGCGCGCATTTAATGCTCACGCCCTTTAACCACAGTCATTATTCTTTTTCTTGGAAAGGAAACCGCCATTCGTGTAAAGACAGCCTTTACTGTCGCGTGACCCTTCCGTTTCCACACAACTAGAATTTATTGAGGCATGACGCCTGAAGTCCGCCTGGCCTATAAATTCTTCCTGCGCCATTTACCCTCACACACACTAGGCTTGCCTAATTATCCTATTCCTGGGCAAGTATTCCAAAAAAGACGATGGGTTCACCAGTGAGAGTTTCAAACTCCATCATCTTTTGTGAAGCTTTCAATGTAACGCCCCTGATTCCTACGTCCATTATGATGTCCATTTATGTCCTAAATCTCTTATTAGACTAATTGGTGTGAAATTATTAGAGTGAAGGCGTTAACAGATCAAAGTAAGTCGCAACAGAGAACATGCATAACGTTTGGACGAATGAGTGACTGATAACATATGCCCAGACATATGCTGGTTAATTTAAATTCCCGAAGGAATATAAGCGTGATACAACTTAAAATTCTTTGCGGTGTATCCGGTCGGCACGTTAGTAGTACAATTATCGACTATTCAAAAATTATACAATCCCAAAATAATACTCCGGCCGAGTCCTCACGCGTGTTGCTTACCCTTTTCTCCGGCTCCCGATCCTCCAGATCCTGAAGCTAGGGTAAATTCTGAGATTCAATACCCATTGAATCTCAGGAAACATTTAACTAACCTCATGCTCAAGTATAAACAATATATATGACAGATATTCATTACATTTCAGCATTAGCCATACAAAGCACATAGCCCATGTAAAGTTCACAACACAACGTTTGCACTCTCACCAGTGCCACGACAACTTCTCGTGTCCTCAGCGCTAGGAAAACATACATACGGCATTATCATGACTATAACCCGCACAAAGCTAAATGTATATAAACAGGTGACATAAGACCCAGTCTTAGCCACTGTGCATGACCCAAGACCCAGTCTTGTCCTTGACTCTATGAATCATCCTATCACATATAAGCATACAAGACAACATGAGAGTTAAAGTTACAGTACGCGTCCGTACCTTAGTTTGCATAGCTAGCGGTACTTCCACCTTTTGGTACTGATTTATGACTTTCCCGGATATCCTATAATAGTATCACCGCATTATTTCCCTTATAAATAACATCCTAAGAGATGTCATTGCCACTATTGACCTTTCTACCCCTGGTGGATTTGTTATTCCCTTTATACCCCTTTTAATTAGTATTAATTAATAATAACACTCTTGTATTTATTATTAATTAATAACCCCTTTATTATTTATTCCCTACTAATAATAATAACATTATTTTTTTATTTTTTTATTATTATTATTTTCTATTTTATTACTTATTTATTTAATTATTTTTCTACAATTATTTAAACTCTCAAAGACTATCCTAATACTTTAAATTAAGAGTTTACAAATACCATTCATCATATAAAATATGATTTAATGTTTCTCATGGTTTCCCAAAACATCTGTGTGTGTGTGTTTACTTAGAACTTGACATCAAATGTTTTCCTCCATTTTTCCCAAATGCAACCGTGGTGTATACACACACACACACATTTGCTTTAACAGTAACTTATATATATGTATAAAGAAAACACAAGACTTACTTTTACTTTCCTTGACATAAATAAGATTCATTTATCTCCCACATGAAGCAACGCACGCATATACATATAAACTATAACAGCAAATTGTTTTGTTTTGTTTTATATCAGCATATATTGAAAACTTCCAATATATGATGTTTTATATCAGCAAAGTTTCAACAGATACATGCATATTCGAACGTCATGTATGTATATATAACCATAAGTTTCCCTTTTTCTTCCTTATGCAGCACCATATATATATATATATATATATAGGGGAAATGATCTGTCAAGTGACAGGAGGTAAGGTTTTTTCCAGTGAATAACCTACGACGTCGTTTGGTCCAATAAAGAAGGCTGTCTTCGGACACTGTAGCGCATTCAAAGCTTTTGTCCATGCATCTCGCACTCAACGCCAAACACACCTGTGTATTCCCTTCTCGGACCATCTATTTAAATACTTATATATATGTCGCCAAATTAAGTTATATATATGACTTTGATATATATATGGAACCAAAGTCTATATTTATTCAACGCCTCCCCTGTTTTATGGTTTATTCAGCAGAGAATCCTCATGGCATGTTACTACGGCTCTATACTCATAGGTTTGCGTTGGAAAGTGACTGAAATCAAAAGGAAAATAGACCCGAAGACTCACCTTCAACCTCCGGCTTGCACTATACGTTCTCAGTTGAAACCGGACTCCCCTGTTTTCCGATGCGTTACGCAGAGCAGCAAAATGGCTGTCTCTCTCTCCCCCCTTCCTCTCACAGATCTGGGTTATGGTCCTCGGTCATGCATTATGCAAACAAACTTACAAAAGCTCATCAGTTTCCAGTTGAAGCGGGAGTCAAGGGGACTGAACCATGCTTTATACAATCTGTAACAATGAAATTATGATTAAAACTAAGGTTATTAAGTTACAATTAGCACAAAAATTCAATCATATACTTCCTATGAGAACGTCAAGGATCAGATTCAGGGCCAGCCGGCTTTGTATTGAGAAGTGGTTGAAGAGCTTTAACCACAATCGTCATGTTTGGCCGGAAATCAGCTTCATACTGAACACACAGTGCTGCGACTGCTGCCAACTAGATACACAACTCAAACACCATGAAGAAACTTATTAGGTACACATTGTTCCATTTTTCTTCGGGCCAAGACAGGGTCAAGAGAAAAAGAAGACGACCTTAGCAACGGCCTTGGGTGGGTATTCATTGTTTAGCTTTGGATCCACACACTGTTTCACTTTGTCCTCACTCAGCCTTGGAGTTGCTTGTAGCAGCAAGAAATATTAGCAGGTGGATAGTCTTAAATCAAGCCCAGATCACTCAAAGACTGAGAGTTTGATCATGACATACCCACGTTACCAGGGTCCGGTCCGAGACGGGAGGAATACACGGGTGTTTGGCATTGAGTGCGCTACAGTGTCCAAAGACAGCCTTCTTCATTAGACCAAACGACGTCGTAGGCTAGTCACAGGAAAAAACCTTACCTCCAGTCACTTGACAAATCATTTCCCCATATATATATATATATATATAGGGGTTATCGTTTGTCATGTCACTTGACATAAGCTTATGTTACTTGATATAAGCTTATGTCAAGTCAGTCGTTTTGAGAATAAAGGAATTAATGAACTCTCAAAACGACGTAGTTTTGGGGTTAGGAGAATTAATGAAGGATCTTTTGGTAAAATTCAAATAATAACTACAAATACAAAAATACAAAAACACCCATCATTAATTCTCTTAACTCCCAAAACGACGTAGTTTTGGGGTGACTTGACATAACCTTATGTCAAGTGACATGACAAACGATAAACCCATATATATATATTCATTAGTAAACTTTTTAAGTTTGTTTCCCATTTGTCTTCCATATGGTTGTGTGCAACGTTTTTTTTCCCCCCTTCATTACCATTCCCACATGAAATATGCTACCAGCTATTGCTAATATATATATATATACACACACCTTAACCTTTCCTATTACTTTCCTGTATACGTAGAGTCGTAGAGTATATATATATATATATATATATATATATATATATATATATAAGGTAGCAGATGAACCCAAGGCAGCAACTCACACATATAACAACATGACAGCTCGGTTTGATGAACAACTATATATATATTAACAATAACTTAGAGTTTTGTTTAAACACTAACCCATAACCATAGACTTATATATATCATCTATATGATGGCAAGTTTTAAGCAGTGGAAGAAAACAAAACTCAAAGCACTAACGCAGACTGAACCCGAGGCTTACCTCTGTTTTCCTTGTTCTAAAGCAGAGTAAGATGAACGTTCAAACTCTCCCCTTCTCCTTCGGTTCAACGTCGTTCACTCTCTCGTTCTTGTTCTCTCTCAGCTCTCTCTCAACTCAGCTTCTTTCTACCACTCTCTTCCTGTCCGAAAGGTTATATTGAGGGAGTATTTAACTGTTGAAACGATGGGAAGTGCAGAGCTCAAGAAACATGGGGGGTTCTGGTTTGCTGATGAGAGAAGCATGGGTGAGTATGGCGTGTTGCTGTTCAAGAAAGATAATGATTTCTGTTTCTCCTTTTCTTGCGCTGAGGAAGTATGCTCCAGGTTACGTGTTGTCGCTCTCTCTGTTTTTTTTTTTTTTTCCCCCTTCCTGCTGCGTTTCGGGTTTTGCCAGAATGAAGCAGAGAGCAGATAATGTACAAGTCAAATAGATTAAGTGGATATAATGAATTGGCTTTGGGTCATATGTGGGCTGACGTGTGATCTTAAATTGAATAAATGAGGAGGAGTATTGCATTGGTTTGGGTTGTACGTTGGGCCAATGAATAAAGGGCAAGGAGAGTATTTGCTTGTCTCATTACCACATGAACATTAAATTGGTGTTGTATGGATTGAAGCACGTGACCTGTTGCATAGGTATAGTGTATAATTCAACACCAAATGCCATTAAGTCCATTTTCTCTGTTTTTTTTTTTCTAATAATTGAGCTATTAGACTTCAAAAATTCCTTTCCCAAAAACTCATGGAAATTAGGCCTTAACTTCCTATAATTATTTTAGGCCATAAATTATCCCTCCCATAATTTTTAGGCATAATTTATTCCTTACTTGAATTTATTTTTTTTCCCAAAATAAATTAATTAAGGGGAAAATAAGCTTAAATTTCCAACAATCATTCTCATAATTATTTCAAGCCAATTTTTTTTAATTTATTTCCATATATTATTTCAAATTCCAAATCCCAAAATTTGGGATGTTACATTCAACCTTTCAGCAGTGTGGGGAGTAAAAGTACGATTTCGGAAGAAAGAAAGGCCCTACCGGCTACCATCTTGTGGCCTTAACCTTCAGATATAGTTGCCAGTCTTCATCTATGCCGCGCGATGGACCCTTGGGGTCCCAGATGTAGTTGCCAGTCTTCACCTCTCTTGCTCAACTTCGTATGGGGCCCTGGGAAAGGGATTAGGTTCACATCTGACCTTCTTCATCCTCCGCAGGAGGCCCTGGATATGTCACTGGTCTTTTTTGACTTGGCTCAACTTTTCTAGGGTCTCCAGCATATCCAACAAAGATCTTCACCACTATGATGATCTTTGGATAGTTGTTCAATCTCCAGCTCTAGCTATCCAACCGTCATAGGAGGGGTTCGGTTGCTCATCACCTGTTGTAATTAGGGAACTCGCAAAGTGAAGTTACAAATTTAGCTTGACCCTCTGTATTTTGCTCTTGTAATCGTCCTTGTAAACGAGTAACTCAGCTTATTCCTTTGAAAGAGAACTATGTAACCACATCAAGTATCAATGCAAAGTTTACTTTTATTTCTCGCATATGTCTGGAAAAGCTTGAATGCATTCAAACACCGATATTGAAGTTTCCTTTTGTTCGCCGAGGTCAACTAAACGATTAACCCGGTTGGGCCCTTCATCCCCATTTAAATACAAACACTAAACATATCTTAATGAAATGCCGGAATTACTCACGTCGCATCAACTCGGTCATGACCGATGTTATCTTAACTGAGTTGCCCCATGCCCCATTGACACGGTTATGATCACCATAAGCACTTGTAGTAACTGTTTCGAACTGAACTCCCTTATAATGAATTGGGCTAAAATTATTACGAGGAATCCCAGGCAAATAACATGTACCTTATATGCATATGAAATGTCGCGTCTCTTCTTTTTGTATTGGTGCATCATAGCGTGTAACTGCCCTTCCTGACGCTGGTGCCACGCTATTGGCGCTTGAAATCTGTGCGCATTTAATGCTTGCGTCATCTCAAGAAAAAAAACCATCATTACGCTTTTAGGGTGTCAGCCTTAATTTTCAGGCTATGTGGACGCAATTGCCCTCGTCGTTTCAATTTCAAAAACCTGTTCAAATTATTTTGAATTTGAAAACCTATAAGTTTCAGTTTTGGTCCATCGGAACTGAGAGTTCGAAAACCCCAACCAGAAGCTCTTCTGGTCACCAAGATAAGCCACCTATCTTGACACCCTTAACCCAGCCTCCATTATCTTCTCACCGAAAAGCCCAGGGGCCAACCCCATGTGATCAATGCTGCTATTAAAGCATCGACCTTGCTAGACTTGGCCGAGATAAGGATGCCGACTTGGTTTTAGCCTACTTTCGATATAACATACTTCTGCCATCCCAAGCGGTTTCGAGGGATCCAAGAATGATTAGGCCAACATCTAACGTTTTACGCCAAGAATGATATTGTTGTGAATTACCCCTGATATTGTTGTTAATGACCCATGTTATTGTTGTCAACGACCCCTGTTATTGTTGTTAATACCCCCTGTTATTGTTGTTAATGACCCCTGTTATTGTTGTTAATACCCCCTGTTATTGTTGTCAGCGACCCCTGTTATTGTTGTTAATACCCCCTGTCATTGTTGTTAATACCCCCTGTTATTGTTGTCAGTGACCCCTGTTATTGTTGTTAATGACCCCTAATATTGTTGTGAATGACCCCTGATATTGTTGTTAATGACACCTGTTATTGTTGTCAGCGACCCCCTGATATTGTTGTTAATACTCCCTGTTATTGTTGTTAATACCCCCTGTTATTGTTGTCAGCGACCCCTGTTATTGTTTTTAATACCCCCTGTTATTGTTGTTTTACCCCCTTTATTTTTGTCAGTGACCCCTGTTATTGTTGTGAATGACCCCTGATATTGTTGTTAATGACCCCTGTTATTGTTGTTAATGACCCCTGTTATTGTTGTTAATACCCCCTGTTATTGTTGTTAATGACCCCTGATATTGTTGTTGATGACCCCTGTTATTGTTGTTAATTCCCCCTGTTATTGTTGTCAGCGACCCCTGTTATTGTTGTCAGCGACCCCTGTTATTGTTGTTAATACCCATTGATATTGTTGTTAATACCCCTTGTTATTGTTATTAATGACCCCTGATATTGTTGTTAATGACCCCTGTTATTGTTGTTAATGACCCCTGATATTGTTGTGAATGACCCCTGATATTGTTGTTAATGACCCCTGTTATTGTTGTCAGCGACCCCCTGATATTGTTGTTAATACCCCCTGTTATTGTTGTTAATGACCCCTGATATTGTAGTTAATGACCCCTGATATTGTTGTTAATACCCCCTGTTATTGTTGTCAATGACTCCTGCTATTGTTGTTAACAGGCCCTAAAAAGAAGAGCAATCTGATATTGTTGGCAATACTCTAACTCCTTAACATTCACTGACAGAGTTTCCAGTAACAAATATGTAGGAAAAAAACTCATGACAATCAGATATAGTAAACAAGTAACATTGGACACATGGAAACTTGAGACACTTTTGCCTCAACTTTTCATTATTATAGACAGATTTGTCAAACTGTTTTGTAAAGTTAACATCAGTAGGCTATTTGCAAAAGAACAAATGGTGAAGGTCATCCTCATGAAATACAAAAGGAGTCATAAATATACATGTGTCCTAACAACTATGCCCCCTAATGTCTTTTCTTTTGCTTATGGAAGTTCTCCATTAACGACAACACTTTTTCCTAATGGTTGTTGCTAGGATGGGTGACCAGCCACCACAACAACCAGACCTTCAATTCACAAAGTTCTTCGTCAGTGTAGAATGGCATTGTGTGCCAATCCTCCCCTTGCTCTGAGCCATCCCACATCTGTAACCAGGTAAGCACATGAACCCCACAAGAGTGCCTGAAATAAATTACACAAACGCGTTCTAGTCAAATCAACCATCAAACTTCTAATAACGGGTGGAAAAAAAACCAGCTAAGAAACATACATGTCCGTTTGGACATGGACTTTAGCCCATGTAACATCTTTGGGGATTTTTTCGACATCTTCTAACAACTCCGGCAACCGTTTGAGTATATCCAAGAAATGATTGCGCTGAAAAGGAAGTTCAAACAGTTAGACATGTTGACAGGTTTACCACCTAAACAGACATTGATTTTCAAGTGCAAATCCCACAGCCCATTTCTTTAAACATGAACTCCTCATCATGTATCTACAAAATTTATGATAAATTTAAGGAATATTTATGCTGGAAATACGACCAGAAATAAGAGTACTGTGAGCATAACAGAACAGCGGAGTCACGTCACAGCCAAATTTTCCACCCACAGTTCATACATAATAGCACAAGGAAAGATACCATTTCTGCAGAAGCTATACTTTGACAAGTTTAGAACTCAAGATCCAAAGAAGTAGTAATATTCTAAAGGGAAAAACTTGTCTAATTACAGAAGTAAGAAGATTTAAGAAAGATATTTCAACACGCACTAGTCAGGTATGAATCAAAGAAGAACCAATCTCGGAAACAAATCTCAGCTTCAAGCTAAGATTTTAGATTAAAGGAATGGAGCAGCAAATAAATGTTGCTAGCTGCTACCCATCCTCCAGAAAGGATGAGATCAAAGAAGATAAGAAAATGCAGAGACATCTCTTCTGTATTTTAAGTACCACCCATATACTGGTCCTAAATGGCAAAGAATCTTCATGCTTTTACAACAGATATTGATTTTCAATTGAACTTACCACTTTATTTGCCATAAATTCCTTAGCCTTGTCAAGCTCTGTTTTCTTTTTTTCCTTTTTCTTGGTTGCCAATTGTGTTGGATTTTCCATTTCATATTGCATCCCATAATAAGTTATGATCTTAACCAAGGAGTCAAGCGCGTAGAAAATCATCGTTCTCGTATCCAGCACATAACAAAACCAGTGATTTAGAAAAAGTGTGGGGCCAAATAAGAAACAGTCACCAATGTTGTATCCAACATGTTCAGGAAGAATTTCCGCAACATTGGATTCGACTGTCCATTTCCCTTCAGCACTAATCATTTTGTCCATAAAGTCGGCTGTGAAAATATGTTTGTGGACAACACCACCATTCTCTAATTGGTCGGCTACTAATGTCTTTGCTACCATGCTCATCAGCTACATATGGGAGAAATAAACCAACAAAAACATATGGTCATGTGCATGCAAATGTTTTTGTAAACATAACTTTTTATGAATTCAGAAATGTGGGGCACAATGCAACCATCACCAATAAATAACAATGATATAATTTGATAACTAAAGGGGTCGTACCTTGTTGTTAATCCAAGCTCGTGGATTTACACATTGTAGCTCTATCCTTGTGAGAAAATAGTGATGCATATCCACAAATTCCCTAAATTACAAAATATGACAATGTTAATCCAAATTTGCATTTTCAGAAATGACAAGTTAGATTTATGAAACGGTACCTGAAACTTACTCCGCAGCCTCATCTTCACTAACGGACTTTGTGCACATCTCAAATAGGGTCTCTTTCTCATCGTATGTCCTCTTCCCCTTGGACTTCCGATTTGGATCGATCTAGGGGGATTTCAAGACGCTACTAGGAATTATTACCCTCTGAGACCTCCTCAATTCCAGTCCAGGTTCTTTCACCTCTTGTTCCCCGCCAAGACCACCATCCACATGAGGTGTCTCCTCTCCATGTTGAGGGATTTCTTCAACATCAATAATGTTTTCAGGTTGACCTCCCTCGTCCATGTTATCTCCCTCCTCTATGTCATGTCCATCTTCATCGTCGTCGTCAGACTCCTCAGAGGTAGTTGGCTGATTGTTGGTGTTAGCTCTCGTGTTTTGATGATTACAATTTATGAGTTATTAAATTGAGTGAAATCATGTGGCTCAAAGCTGTTACACACCTACCGGCCTCGCCCTTTCGGGTAGCGGGTAGTGTGATCCTTTACATTTATACAATTCTAAATTATTTTCCCCAGGATAATTTACGTCGCACATCAGAGTTTAAGCAACAGAGCACGCATCGATTTGGACAATAAAATACTGATAAAAATACGAAAAGATAAATTTTCCCCTAGAGGGATCAAAATATACAGTCATCCGGATAATAGTGCCTGACATGCCAAAATAAAATACTACAGTCATCCAGTAACCACAATATATATCCAAAAGAAAATCATCAACATCCACCATCCCACTAGCCCTGCTCCGGAGTCTTACCTCTGTCTCCCTGCTCCGCTCTACATGAGCTGCCAGAGGGCTTAAAAGGGGCTGGGATCCAAAATTGAATCCCAGAGTAACCGTTAATCTCATATAAAATGTATAAACAATGTATGTAAGAAAATCAAGAATTAATACGCAAACCACATAACATTCAGTATCAGTCGACTACAGATAACAATAACCTTCGCGGTGCAAAATATCACAATTATCCCTAAAATAATAAAATATAAATATAATTAATTCCACCTCAATGAACATTTTTTTGGTAAATTTGAAATAAGCCCAATTAATGTGTCCATACTCACTAAACTCCTTTTCTTATTAAGGAATTTAATTTGGGCCTATATATTCTTAATTTTCGTCCTAAATCTGAAATTTTGCTGAAATGGAAACCCAACTTCAAAAATTCATAATTAAATCTAGAAAACTCCTTTTGGGTTGATTCAAAATCCCAAATGACCCTTAATATGTCTATTTTCAACCAGAAATACTCGTTTGGGTCAGACCAAGTCGAAAATTCATCCATAGCCCAAAATACCCGTGCTGTCTGAAATAATTCCCAGTGTTCAGGGGCTATTTTGAAACATTTGTTTCTCTTATCACAAAATTAAGAAAATTACAAATTATATAATCCTTGAGATGTCTAATTTCTCCTTGTAAAATTTCATAATTTTTAGAGTCCATTTACGAGGTCAAATATCATGAAGAAGGTGACTGATTCCACAGAATTTCCAAGCTTGACCCTCCAACGTTTTTCACACTTCCATTTGTATTTCCAAAATTATGATCCTAGTTCAACCCCATACAAAATCTCATTTTAAACACTTTAGAACCCTCAAACATGCCAAAATCAACTCAGATCCTCATTTATAATCAGCTGGACGAAAATCACACTTTAAACACAAATACTCAAGTTTCCATTGTAACATCATAACCTAGTCCATAATCATTTCTAATTTGTTGTTTGAACCCTTAATCATACACTAACCCTATCAAAGAATTTGGGCAGCAACTCCCCATACATTTAGGGTTTCCAACATTTCCAAAAATACAAGAAAATACCACCCCAAATCAATTCACCAACACAAATCCATTCTAAGGAGGTTCAAGAATCACTAACCTTAGAGGTGTTTGTAATTTCTTCTTCCTTGATCACCAAAATTTTTGACCTCCCCTTCATGAACAACATAAGCAGATCTTTGGGTCAAGAAGAGTTGCAAAGAGGGAGCTTAGAAGAGATGGAAGAGATTACATGAGATTTACCTATAAGATTCTTGAGTTTTCCTTCCTATTTTCTCCAAGAATTTTCCTCCCTTCCTCCTTTCCCTTTCATGCGTTTTGGCTGGAGCAAAAATGGGGAAAGAGGGTGATTTAATGCCAATTGAAAGGGTCCATTCGGCTGAAATAATCAAGGGAAAAAAAAAGACCTCCAACTGGCCCTATATTTACCACTATGCCATGTAGTTCAAATCCAACCATCTAGTTACATGTGTTGGCCATTTCCTTTTGTTTTTTTCCCCTCTTAGTTTGGGCCAAAAATTTAAGCCTCTCTTAGGATGATTTTAGCCCACTTTGTTAACTTGTAACCCATGCTCATGTACCCATAAATTCTAAATAATTATGAGACATACGACACAATTTTGTGGAAATTGAAATTTTAACCTTGCTTCAATTTTTCTCTTAATTCCTAATAATACTCATGCAACTTCTTCTCATCCCTTTTTGGCCAAATTTATTACACATAAACAAGTAATTCCATGACCACATCTTAATCTTATTCTGATTATTTCACACAACAACCTATATTCATTAACACATAACATCATAAAAATATCCATATATGCAAATGAATCCACATTGAGGCACATGAAAAATGGGGATGTTACATTTCTTCCCCCGTAAAAATAAATTTCGTCCTCGAAATTGTTTATACATACCTCATGCTTCTAAACATAAACTCTGGATACTGTTCCCACATATCCTCAACCGTCTCCCACGTAGCTTCTCTGGGAGATGATCCTCTCCAGACCACTTTTACAAAAGGAATACTTCTACGCCTGAGCTTTCTCTCTTGATGCTAAATGATTCGCTCTGGCTCGACTGCAAAAGTATGATCCTCTTGAAGATCAACATTTTCATACTCCAGAACATGCTTTGGCTCCAACAAGCTTTGCTGAACAATAGTACGGTGATTTCCTGGGCTCTTTGTACTTGCCAATTTCGACAAAATGTCAGCCCTTACATTGTCTCCTCTTGGAATGTGCGCAACGGTTACCTCGTCAAACTCCATGATGAGTTCCTTAACTTTTCCCAGGTATTTAATCATTAACGGCCCTTTAGCCTGGTAAGTGCCATTAATCTGGGAAGCTATCAACTGAGAGTCCGTGGAAACATGCACTCGACAAGCTCCGCTTTCTTTTGCCTGAAGCAAGCCGGAAATCAAAGCCTCATACTCAGCCTGGTTATTCGACGTTGAAAAGTTGAAGCGCAAGGATAACTCCAATGAAATGCCCTCGGGACTTTCCACAATAATTCCTGCTCCGCTTCCTTTAACATTTGACGAGCCATCAACAAACAAATTCCAAGTATCCTAGGCCTCGCCTCACTTTATCGAGGTTAATTTCATGACAAAGTACGCCAATGCCTGGGACTTAATAGCATGCCGAGCTTCGTAACTGATATCAAATTCAAACAACTCGATCGCCCAACTCACCATTCACCCGGCTAAATCTGGCTTATGGAGAATCTGTCGAATTGGCTGGTTCGTGAGGACAATAAAGGGTGACTTTGGAAATATGGACGGAGCCGCCTGGCTGCTACAAGTAAAGCGAATGCCATCTTCTTCACCCTTTGGTAGCGTAACTCAGAACCTTGCAAAGCTCTACTCACAAAATACACCAGGCTCTGGCCGTCCTTGGTCTCTCTAACCAACACGGCGCTTACCGCCTCGCTGCCCACTGATAAGTATAAAATCAAGCTTTCTCCTGCCTCGGGTCTGGTCAACACCGGTGGCGTGGATAAGCATTGTTTGACCTTTTCGAAATCCGTATCACATTCCTTGGTCCACCCGCTAGACGCCTCTTTCTTCAACAACTTGAAAAAAGGGAGAGAATTTTCTGCTGACTTGGGCAAAAAACGAGTTAATGCTGCTAAACGCCCAGTCAACTACTGAACCTCTTTTTTACTCCGTGGGGGCTCCATGTCTAACACGGCCTGACATTTGTCCGGGTTCACTTCTATGCCTTTATTTGTATGCAAGAAACCAAGGAACTTTCCAGCTGGCACCCCAAATGCACATTTTGCCGGGTTGAGCCGAATCTTGTATTCCCTCAGCTTATCAAACGTTTGCCTTAGATCTTTGACATGATTAGCTCCACTTAAGGACTTGGTAATCATATCGTCTATGTATACCTCCACGTTTTTCCCCAACTGGTCTTCAAATACCCGGTTCATCATTCTTTGATAAGTGACACCTGCATTCTTTAACCCGAAAGGCATCACGTTATAACAATAGTTAGCCCTCTCGCTTGATCCTCCAGGTGCATAGCGATCTGGTTGTACCCAGAGTATGTATCCATAAATGACAGCAGTTGGAAGTCGGAAGAACTGTCAACCAGTTGGTCAATACTGGGCATTGGGAAGGAGTCCTTTGGGCACACCTTGTTCAGGTCTTTATAATCAGTGCAGACCCTCCATTTTCCATTAGGTTTCTTGACTAGGACGACATTGGATAGCCACGTGGTATATTGTATTTCTTGGATGAACCCGGCCTCCAATAGTTCGACAACATGTATTTCCAAGGCTTTTCGCCTGTCCTCACCGAGCTTCCTTTTCTTCTGGGATACCGGGGTAGATCCCGGTTTAATTGCGAGTTGATGGCAGCAAAAATTTGGATCGATTCCGGGTATCACCGATGGATGCCACGCAAACACATCTTTATTGTCCTTCAGGAATTTTTCAAGCTCTTATCGTATCTCGGGATCGAGTGTCTTGCCAATTTTTGTAACCTGCCTCTGCTCCGTCCCTAGGACGAAGTCCTCCAATTCGCCATTAGGTTCGGTTTTCTTCATTTTCTCCTCCTCGCGCAAATCCAACTCCACCAAGTTTACCGCCTTACCTGTTGGATTCGCCCCGGGGACTTTGCCTGTCCCGCCCGTAATGAACGGGTTGGATCACTCTTTCCCTCCTTGACGGTATTGAATTAGCATTGTCGGGATTCCTTTTGATCCCCTTTCACGGTTACGACCTTGTTCACCATGTTGACCATTTTCAACTTCTGATGCTTAGATGATACCAACATATCCCAATTGTGAATAGTTGGTCGGCCCAGGATTATATTGTATGAAGACGGGAAATCCGCCACTACAAATCGAACTCTTTCCGACTTGAAAGCCTGCTTGTCTCCCAAAGTTAGCTTTGTTGGCTTTGATTAGTTTTGATGATGTCTTATATAGATGTCATTCTTAAGAGCAAAAAGGTTGCATACTACACTTATCTTCTACTTTGACTAATTCCTATATTTAATGTAGATGCAAAGTTTAATAATGGAGAATGATCAAGAAAGGAGACTAAAGAAAGAAGAACTTGAAGTCTCTATGATCAAACGAAGTTGGAATGAAGCTTCATCATATTTGAGCTACAATGGAATATACTTGAATGATGGAGAATGTTGATTGAAGAAAGAAGCTCTTGCTCAATATAATGGGAATATCAAGGAAGCAAGAAGTTATCAAATGATTTTGGGGGATAATCTAGAAGGAGAGAAGAAATTGAAGAAGGAAGAACTTGCAATGCAATGAAATATCTTTATTCAAGTTCTTATATTGATGCTAGAAGTCTCCAAGATCATATAGAAGTTGGAACGGATTAATTCAGAGTTTAAACCATCAAAACTCACTTACAGGATGAGCAAACTCGAGCCCATGATTTGCAAACTCGAGCATGTAATGTCCTCAGCAACTCTGGCGCCTCTGGACAAGCCAAACTCGAGCTTAGAACTCAAACCTCAAGTTTGGAACTCCAAACTCGAGCCCATCATTAGCAAACTCGAGCCTGTAGTGTCTTCAGCATTTCTGGTGTCTCTGGACAAAGCAAACTCGAGCCTATTAGTTGGCAAACTCGAGCTTACAGCGGTGTTCAACATTTCAGCTACTCTGTTCCACATTTCACTCGGGCGACGTCTGGTAATTCAATGATATCTCCTAAACTAGAGATCGGATTGAGGTGAAACCAGTGGCATATGAAACTAGACTCCCAATGCGTCATTTTGATATATAATTCAAGCCAAATGGAGTTTAAGTGAAGGAGCTATGAATTTATGAAGTTGACAGTGATATTCACGTCACCCAGCAGACCAACCTTCAATGTTTTGCGTATAACTCTCAAACGGAGAATCCAATTGAGCTGAAATCGGTGGCATTGGAAAGTAGACTCAAAGGGCTTTAAAATCGATAGTTGAACCAACCAAAACGGAGTTCAGACCAGGGAGATATGGCCCCCGAAAGTAGACAGTCTGTTCTGGGTATTGCAATTTGCTAAAGAGAAGCAAACTCGAGCCTATTAGTTGGCAAGCTCGAGTTCGCGGGTTACAGAGAGTTATCAGTCGCGAAAATCATCCAAACTCGAGCCTATAAGTTACAAACTCGAGCCTAGACAAGACAGAGAGCAAAATATGATCTTGAAGAGACCCAAACTCGAGCCTATAAGTATGGACTCGAGCTGGATGTTACAAACTCTAGAGTTTGTCTCTAAACCTCCGGTTGCACACGAACCGGACATTCAAAAGCTTTGCAAACTCGAGCCTACTTATGTAAACTCGAGTTCACGCTCCTGCATCAGAAAAACACCATTCCGAAAGTCTCATTTCTCATCCAGATGATTACCCAATAACTTATACTTCTTCTTAACATTATTTATATCATTTATGTATAAGTTTCAGGTGATTAAAATGAAGGATTAGAAGCAAATCTCAAAGTGACAGATGTGTGAAGAACCTTGCGTCAGAATTTCAGAAATGGGAAAGAACACAGATAACTTGCAGAAATGAAGTTGAATACTCAATTGTAATGCTTCTCCAAAGGATTAAATCATTCAGATGATTAAATACTCCAACGGACATAAGCCAAACAGATTCGGCATTCGAATTAATGTTCATGACGGGAATCAACCACTTTGTTGACGAAACGGAAAATCGAGCATTTACTTTCACGCGTCAAACAGAGGAAAATTCAAGAAGAAGAAATCCTTCACTTGGAAACAATTGATATAGCCATTACTCGAATGATTCCCTGAACAAATAAAGGAAAGTCATTAAATGACATAACGGTCATAATCTTCAATGCAGAGCAAAAGTTGGAAATCAGAAAAGGCCGTGAGTCCGAACGACTAGAATTTCGAATGGAGAGAATTCAGAATTGAGAAGCAACGGTCATATGAAGATTTGCCGCTATATATAGAGCTGCATACAAACCTTCAAAGATACAACAACAAGCAGAGAAACAAGCCTACCTCTTCAACATGCTATTACTCGATCTCGCTTATCATTTACTGCTTTTCAATGTCTATATATCATAGAGAGTGAAATGTTTTATATTGTACTTCAGTGTTTATCCATACACTTCTGAGAGAGAAGAATCATTGTAAACATCCTATCATTATATCTGTGAGTTACTCAAGATTGGGTGATCTTGAGTGGGAAACACATTGTGTTGATTACAGCTTGTAAGGGGAGTTTGTCCTAGGGAAAGGATCATCTTCGAGTACGAGTGTGTAATCAAACAGTGTATTGATTACGTTTGTAAAGGGTGAGTAAGTCCTAGTGAGAGGATTACTTCGAGTACAGAACGTGTAATCAAGTTGAAAGAAGATAGTGGATTGAAATTCTCAAGTGGAGCTTGGGGACTGGACGTAGGTCAAGGATTGGGCCGAACCGAGTATAAATCACGGTTGCATATTCTCTTCCCTTATCTCTTACATTCCAGCATATATGTTTGAATGATTGCTTATCACTTTATAAATTATTATTGTCATTCAAACTACTTTCAATATGTTGCAGAAAGTTTTTAAAGTTCTAAGTTTTTAATCAAACACCCAATTCACCCCCCCTCTTGGGTGATAGCCAAGTCTTTCAAGCTTGAGATCAACATACCCCTTTGGACGAGTATCCTGTCCATTGAAGTCGGTCAGGGTTGTTTTGCATGGTTTCAACACGTCCTTGTCAAAGTTCATTCGCTTGAACACGTCCCAAAGTATGATATCCACCGCGCTCCCATTGTCCACAAAAATCTTCTTGACCCGACAATTCACCAGGGTGCCCATAATTACCAACGCGTCATGGTGACCTAGGGCGACATCCTCTAAATCTTTGTCGGTAAAGCACAGGATGGGGGATTTGGGCTTGCCCGAGTCTTCTTTGAACTTCGGGCTGTCTCGAATCGATAATACCTCTCTGAGGTACTTCTGCCGCTGGCTGGTTGAGTCTCCTCCACCACCGAAACCTCTACTAATGACGTTACAGTCATATTTGGCCTTGGGAAACTCCTCCTCATCGTCCTCGGCTTTCTTCTTCAGGTCCCTTCTTCTTTTTTCTGAGGCTGGGCTCTTACTTCGGTTTTCACTCTGCCTCTTATTGCCCTGCTTTCCCTGGGTTTGGATAACGTACTTCCGGAGTTTCCCTTCACAGACAAACTTCTCCACCGCATCCTTCAGATCCCAACATTGTTCGGTCGTGCGGCCATGTTGATCATGAAACCCACAAAACCGAGTCTTGTCCGTAGTGGCTCTCCTACCAAGGGGCCGCCGAGGTCTTTCCACCTTCTTCATTTCGGTTGCGCATACTTCCTTCCACAGCTTGGCCTGGGACACCTTCAACGGTGTGTATTTTTCATACTTGGTATCAACCCTACCATCCCGGGATTTGCTGCTAGTGTCACGAATACGAGGAGTTTGCTTGAATCCTCCCTGACTTTCCCTTCCCTGTGGAGGTGGACTTTTAGCCCGCTCTTTTTCCGTTGGGCTCGCCATCTCCATCTGCTCCAGATCTAGATACTGCAGAGACCTGTCTCGAAAGTCGGCCAGAGTTGTGGGTCGCCGCTTCATGATCGATTTTTTTAGCCGGGATGATACATCCAGGCCGGCTATGACGCAATGCAGGTGTACATCTTCTTTCAGTCCCGGGATTTGCAAAGCCATATTTTTAAAACGGTCCAGGTACTTAGCAAGCATTTCTCCTGGTCCTTGTTTGACTAGTCCGAGTTGAAAGTCGGTCTTGGGTTGTCGCCTACTTGTTGCGAAATTCAAAAGAAACTTCTGCTCCAACGCTTTCATATTCGGTATAGAGAATAAAGGCAAGGAGTGAAACCACAACTGCGCGGCTCCCCTGAAAGTTCCAGCAAATAGCCGGGGTATGACTTTCCCTTCTATCCCTTTAACCATCATCTCCATTTTGAAGTTGATCAAGTGAGTCAAAGGGTCTTAAGTTCCATCGTATTTCTGCAATTCCCTGGAGTCTAAGCCCTTGGGGTATACAGCCTTCATCACCTCGTCTGTGAACTGACAGGAAAAACGACCCTCCCCGACTTCCGCTTCCACCACTGCGGGTTTGTCAAGCGCTGGGGGCGTGGTTGCTCCCACTTTTGACCAAGCCCGTTCGGCCTCGACAGCCTTTTCTTTTTCTACTTCCGCCGCTGCTACGTCCCCGGCCTCTACTCTCAAGATCTTAGGTTGGCCAGTAACGACCTCCTCCTTCCCCCGAGGTTCTTCTTGGTGGCCATGTATAGAGGCCGAGTTGGCAACCCATGTTAAGTCAGCGCCCCTCGGCCCTTCACTACGAGCTTGCTTAGCTTTTTCCTAGTACTGCTCCTCCATCCTTTGCCGCATCTTCTCATGCTCCTCCTGTCTCCACAGGGCATTCTGACGTTCCAACTCCTCTCGAGCGAGTCGTGAATTCTAATCTCTTTGAAGCTGGTGCCAGTTTTCCATGTTATTCACGTGTTGGATTAGGGATCCCAAAGTATTGTGCAGCAGGCGGATGTCGGGATTATTGATCTGAAACTCGAGGAGAGGTCGAGGGATACCGCGGGTTTGGTATTCTTGCTGTCCCTGTTTGAATCCCAAACCTGGACGACGAATGTGAGCAGTATCCTCCGTTTCGCGCTCGGTTCCTTTGGCCGCATGGCTCTGTTCTGGAACAACTGAGTTTGATTGTTGGATTGTTTCCTCCTGAAGTAACGGTTGATGCTGTCCCTCAAGCGGTTGTTCTCGCCCATGTATCTGGGCGCGACTCCTGGTACTCACGGCCATTCTCAGTGGTTATCAGTAGCTTTTTATGATTCTGGGAAAGAGCGCTTGCAGATCACTATGCTACACAAGGGTGGCTTTTCGCCTGAGGGGTGGTGTGTGTGCACAGTGAGAATGAATGATAAAGAATGGAATGGTGAACATGGAGAACATACCTGGTGGGTAACCTCCTATTTATAGATATTACCTAGGGTTTCGTTCTCCTTACCTTCAGTCCTTCTCACTGGCATCGTGCGTATCTCACGTCTTGATGGTGCCGGCTCCAGTATCTGCATGATCCCTGAATTAACGGCATATTAAAGAGGTGATTGGCAATTTACCTGTTTCAAGGAAGGCTTCCCGCCTAAGGCACTCCTACTGGGCCCTGCCTCTGTCAGGCCCATTATTTGAGTCCATAACAGTTGCCCCCAAGCTCAAGAGTTCGGGTTTCTGAGCTTCTGAGATTAGTTGTTTACCATCCCGGGCTCGTCCTTCCTTGCTTACCTCGATCTTAATTAAGTTTCTGGAACTAGTTCCTGACTTGCCTTTCTACCGGGCTCATTTACCGTTGATGCCTGGTTGCCTTTATAACAAGCGAGATTGTACTTACTTCGGTGTTTTCTATGTTCCGCTAACCGAGTTAAAACCATCATCCCGGTATCTTCACAGCACCTGAGATTGTCTCATCTGAATTGTACCAAGTTTAGTGTTTCAAAACTCTCTATATGTGTGCTGCCCCCAATCTTTGGTGAGGTGGAGACACGTGGCATACTCTGATTTGACGACCGTTCAGCTTACTTATCTTTTGCCATATGGTCATATCTTCGCATTAATTGGGCACCTTTAGCCGCCTTTGGTTTTCATGCACAATTAATACTCACGTCCTTTAACGACAGTCATTATTCCTTGTTTTGGAAAAGAAACCACCGTTTCCATTAAAGTGTCATTTATTAGCGCATGGCCCTTACAGTTTGCTTGACCTATAAATTCCTCCATTGCCTCCCATTCTTCATCATGACTGGTCTGGTTCTCGTTCTTTCTTGGGTAAATATCTCCAAGAGATACGATGAGCTTTCTGGTGAGAGTTTCAAACTCCATCATCCGTTGCTTACCTACCATTTTTCCAGCCATGTGGGGAAGAAGTGTGCGTTTTCGGAAGAAGGAATGGCTCTCTCGGTCGCTGCTCTGTGGCTTTACCTTCAGATGTATTTGCTAGTCTTCAACTGCGTCGCCTGGTAGATGCCTGGGATCTCAGATGTATTTGCCAGTCTTTACCTGTCTGGTTCATCTTCGTATGGGATGATCCTAGGATAGGAATCAAGTTTGCATCCATACATCTTCATCTACCAGGGGAGGCCCTAGATATGTTCGTCAGTCTTCCTGGACTTGTCTCAACTTTTCTAGGGTCTCCAGTATATCCAATAAGGACCTTCACCAGTATGGTATCCTTGTTGGATAGCTGTTCTATCTCCAACTCCAGCTTTCCCATCCATCGCAGGAGGGATCTAGTTGTTCATCAACTGTTGTAATTAGGGGATTCATAAATTGTATTTACGAATGTAGCCTAATTTTTTGTATTTTGATCTTGCAATCGTCTTTGTAAGCGGGTATGTTGGTTTATTCCCTTGTAAGAATACTGTGTAACACGATCAATTATCAATATAAAGCTTTCTTTCGCTTTTCACTCATGTCTTGACGTAGATTGAATGCCTGCCAATACCAGTATTGAGGTTTCGTTTAATAGCCGGGGTTGAACAAACGCTCAATCCGGGCTAGCCATTTAATCCGTCTTTAGCCGCGTATGCCAAGTTTATCTTACAGAGAATCCGAGTCACTCGCATTCTATTTACCCGGTCAAGACCGAGTTTCCCCCATATCGTGACTCCGGGTAGAACCATCCGGTATCAGAACTAACTTCTCTTGAACTGAGACTTTTAGAAATAACCTGGCTATGAATATCGCCAGGAATTCTCAGGGAGATAAGATGTACCTGATCTAAATGTGAAAAGACACATCCCTTTTCTCCAAACTGACGCGTCGCAGCGTGTAACTGCCTTCCCAGGCGTGGATGCCACGCTATAGGCCCTTGTAAGCCTCGCGCATTTAATGCCTGCGTCAACTCAGAAAAAACATCATTGCACTTTTTAGGGTTTAAACCTACTTTTTGGCGTGTGTGGACATAACTACCACCGTCGTTTCAAATTCAAAACTCTTCCAGACTGTTTGAATTCAAAAACCTATAAATTTCCTCCTTCTCCGTTCTTTGGGCATTTTACACATTGAACGCCTAGCCTGCATTCTCAGCAACAATCTCCACAATAGTCTGCTTCTATTATCGTTTGCTAAATTTTCGCCGAACTTCTTTACCAGGTATTACAACGGCTCTTTTTAATTTTCATACTTGTCGAGTTTTTAGTACCTAGCATTTAAGGAATTTTCTGGATCCTTTATCGCTGTTTAGAGAGTACTTCTTTGAGTTTATGGGTTTTCTGGGTTAGACGAATGGCTCGCACCCTGCCCCACACCTTTAAGCGTGAAACTCGTTCTCTTCTTCTATCTTCAATAGATCAAAACCTTCCTGTGCCTTTAGATATACGCGGTCAAAGAGTCTCTGAGCATGTTGAATATGCACACAAATTTTGGTTCTGGTCTCTCAGAAATGATCATGTTATATCTCAGCCCAGAGATTTTCCTGGCCATTAAAATAAACGGCCTGTCCAAGCCTCAACGACCATGTCCCCTGACCTTTCGCCTTTCCAGACTTCTTCCCAGCCCAAACAAGCCCTGGGACCAACCCCCTATGACCAATGCTGCTACAAGAGCATTGAACTGGCTAAGCTTGGCCGAAACAAGGATGCTGACCTGGTTTTAGGTTATTGTCGACATAATATCCTTCCCCCTATCAATGCGGTTCCGAGAGAACTGAGTGCGTTTAGGCCAGGACTTAATATTGTTTGCCCCGAAGTGAATGTTAATCCAACTATATGAACCATTTTCTAATTTTACCCTTTCTCTGCATTTTAGGTTTAGATAGCATCCTCCTCCCAGTTGACACTTTCGTCTACGGCGGATGAGTGCAGTTCATCTGGTTCTGCCCGAAATCCAATCTCGCCGAAGAAAGTCGTTAACTTCAGAGTGGCCGAGGTTAAAAATACCATGAAAGACGAGGAATTTCCCTCGATTGGCGTGAGAGATGGAGATGGGTACTCCATAAGGCTTCCTTTAGATGATGAATCCGTTGCCACTGTCCAATCACGAAAAAGCAAGCCTCACGAGCCTCATTTCTTTTTCTTTTGCTGAGGTGTTTTTACCCAACTCGGTGTAAGGTTCCCTTTTACTGACTTCCAAATCTGTCTTCTTAACCACCTGCATCTGGCTCCCACGCAACTTCATCCCAATGGCTGGGCATTCGCCATTGCCTTTGAGAACCTCTGCCAGGACTTAAAAATCTGCTGTACTGTGCCCGTGTTTATGATTTTCTATTCCCCCTTGGATTTAGGTGGGTTCTGCGCACTCGGAACGACATTTTTCGTATGGACGTCCCTTCGTGGAAGAAGCGAGCACGTGCTCTTTAGACCTTTTTGCGAGTCCTGGAAAAACTTCAAACCGGCTTTTGTCAAAATTCTGGCCCACCCTTTTCAATGCACGTGGTTCCTTCAAACCGCCGCTTTCGAGGAGCTTGAAGGTAGATTTCCTTTGTACTGGACGAATACCCACCACAAGTTCAAATCTAGAGACTTTGCTCCGACCAGCATTTTAGAAAGTGAAGAAGCGCCGTGGTGAAGCTGACGGAGCTCTCTAGTACCCTTGGGTCTCTAATGGACCCTGCCGGCCATATTCCTACTCCTTTAAATAGACGACGCGATCAAGGAGTATGGGATTACGTATTTATATATTCCTGTGGTCATAGGAAATGTCTTTGCTTTTACTAACGACATTCTTCATTCTGCCATGCAGGACGACATATGGGAAAACCCGAGTTTCTTGACCGCTTTGCTGAGGTTCCGGAAAATCCTGAGGATGCTCCCACTCTCCCACTAGCGGATGATCCTACCGTGGGTAGCCAACCTACTATCCCGGATGAGGCTGGTACTACCAAGGCTTCACATAAACGCTCCGCGCCCAAAGGTGGATCAAAGCGTGGTGAGAAGAGAGCCAAGACGTCGAAAGGCAAGCAGGTTGCAGAAGAGGCACCTACTCTGACTCCTGCGCCGGCGTTACCAGCTCCTTCATGTCCGTCCACATTCTCTATGCCTCACGATCATGCCACCATGACTGGAGGGGCTCTTTGGTCAGATGGGATGACCCAAACAATTAGGGATCTTATGCGTCCCCCTGCTCAGCTTTACTCACCCTCATCGCCTACCAAGAAAGAGAAGCTTCAGCTGGCCGACATTGAGCTGCAGACCCATAGGGCTGCTTCCCTAATACGGCCTTATGCTGCGCTTAGAATTCAGAATGCTATCAGGTTGAAATCCATGAATAACGCCACCAAACAATTGTATACGCTGACCGGTATTCTTAAAGGAGTGAAGAAGGAAAGGAGCGATCTCTGATCTGAATTGGATGCTTTGAAGAGCAATGCCGATCTGACAAAAGTCATGGAGGAGAGGGACCGAGCTCAAGGAGAGTTGGAGGCATCTAGGGCCGAGCAAGAAAAGCTGCGCCGAGAGCTGATTTCCCTGAACGAGAAGTTTAATACAGCGGTGGAAGAAATTGTTGTGGTTGAAACCAAGTTGATTGTGACGCAGTCTGACCTGACTGCAGCCCGGGCCGACTTGGTTGTCACGCAAACTGACTTGTCCACCGCCCAAGCCGAGTTGCAAAGCCTTGAAGGTCTTCATCGGGAGGATGCGCTTCTAATGCAGAAGATGATGTCGGATAATGATCATTTGAGCGGCGTTCTCAGAGAAAAGGATGTGGAGCTTGTTAATGCCAAATCCAAGATTGTGAAATATAGCCAAGTCGGCAGACTGTCTTTTGAGAATGCTGTTGCTCAAATCCGTTTCCTGAATCCCGATATCACTCTTAACACAACCGGGTTGGATCTCCAGGCATATGTTAGTGATAAGGGGAAGCTGATTCCTCCAGACGCGAAGTGCTGCTGAATATGGAAGTCTGACACCAGCTTTTGAAAGTCCTTGTCAATGAACTGGGTTCCATTATCCGTGACGATCTCGGCTGGTATACCAAACCATGATATAATGTTCTTCTGTAAGAACTTCTGCACCCTAGCCGATGTGATTGTCGAGACAGGTTCTACCTCAATCCACTTTGTGAAGTAATCGACTGCCACAATGAGTCATCGCAATTGTCCAGTGGCTCGCTTGAACGGTCCTAGCAGGTCCATTCCACATTTAAAAAATGGCCATGGTGCTGAAATTACCTGAAGCCGGGCTGGAGGTGACTCGATGGTGTTAGCATGTTTCTGGCAGCTGTCGCATTTTTGAACATGATCTTTAGCATCTGCGGCTATGGTAGCCCAAAAATATCCAGCCTGCTCTGCTTTTCTGGCTTAAGCTTTAGCTCCCATGTGATGTCCATTGATTCCTTCGTGAATCTCAGTAAGGACATATCGGGCATCACTTGTCGCGAGGCACTTCAACATTGGGGAGTACAGCCCTTTTCGATATAACTGGTCATTAACGAGTGTATACGAAGCAGCTGTTCTCATGAGCTTTTTCGCTTTTAACGGTTCATCAGGGAGGACTCCTCTTTTCAGATAATCTGCAATGGGTTTTCTCCAGTCACTGATCTCTGAAATGATCATTACACAACTTGGCTCCAACAAGCTTTGCTGAACAATAGTACGGTGATTTCCTGGGCTCTTTATACTAGCCAATTTCGACAAAACGTCAGCCCTTACATTGTCTCCTCTTGGAATGTGCGCAACGGTTACCTCGTCAAGCTCCATGATGAGTTCCTTAACTTTTCCCAGGTATTTAATCATTAACAGCCCTTTAGCCTGGTAAGTGACATTAATCTGGGAAGCTACCAACTGAGAGTCAGTGGAAATATGCACTCGACGAGCTCCGCTTTCTTTTGCCTGAAGCAAGCCGGCAATCAAAGCCTCATACTCAGCCTGGTTATTCGACGTTGAAAAGTTGAAGCGCAAGGATAACTCCAATGAAATGCCCTCGGGACTTTCCACAATAATTCCTGGTCCGCTTCCTTTAACATTTGACGAGCCATCAACAAACAAATTCCAAGTATCCTGGGCCTCGCCTCCCTTTATCGAGGTTAATTTCATGACAAAGTACGCCAATGCCTGGGACTTAATAGCATGCCGAGCTTCGTAACTGATATCAAATTCAAACAACTCGATCGCCCAACTCACCATTCGCCCGGCTAAATCTGGCTTATGGAGAATCTGTCGGATTGGCTGGTTCGTGAGGACAATAATAGGGTGACATTGGAAATATGGACGGAGCCGCCTGGCTGCTACAAGTAAAGCGAATGCCATCTTCTCCACCCTTTGGTAGCGTAACTCAGAACCTTGCAAAGCTCTACTCACAAAATACACCAGGCTCTGGCCGTCCTTGGTCTCTCTAACCAACACGGCGCTTACCGCCTCGCTGCCCACTGATAAGTATAAAATCAAGCTTTCTCCTGCCTCGGTTCTGGTCAACACTGGTGGCGTGGATAAGCATTGTTTGACCTTTTCCAAAGCCGTATCACATTTCTTGTTCCACCCGCTAGACTCCTCTTTCTTCAACAACTTGAAAAAAGGGAGAGAATTTTCTGCAGACTTGGGCAAAAAATGAGTTAATGTTGCTAAATGCCCAGTCAACTACTGAACCTCTTTTTTACTCCGTGGGGGCTCCATGTCTAACACGGCCTGACATTTGTCCGGGTTCACTTCTATGCCTCTATTTGTAAGGAAGAAACCAAGGAGCTTTCCAGCTGGCTCCCCAAATGCACATTTTGCCGGGTTGAGCCGAATCTTGTATTCCCTCAGCTTATCAAACGTTTGCCTTAGATCTTTGACATGATTAGCTCCACTTAAGGACTTGACAATCATATCGTCTATGTATACCTCCACATTTTTCCCCAACTGGTCTTCAAATACCCGGTTCATCATTCTTTGATAAGTGTCACCTGCATTCTTTAACCCGAAAGGCATCACGTTATAACAATAGTTAGCCCTCTCAGTAGTGAATGCGGTCTTCGCTTGATCCTCCTGGTGCATAGCGATCTGGTTGTACCCAGAGTATGCATCCATAAATGACAGCAGTTGGAAGCCGGAAGAACTGTCAACCAGTTGGTCAATACTGGGCATTGGGAAGGAGTCCTTTGGGCACACCTTGTTCAGGTCTTTATAATCAATGCAGACCCTCCATTTTCCATTAGGTTTCTTGACCAGGACGACATTGGATAGCCACGTGGTATATTGTATTTCCCGGATGAACCCGGCCTCCAATAGTTCGGCAACATGTGTTTCCAAGGCTTTTCGCCTGTCCTCACCGAGCTTCCTTTTCTTCTGGGATACCGGGGTAGATCCCGGTTTAATTGCGAGTTGGTGGCAGCAAAAATTTGGATAGATTCCGGGTATCTCCGATGGATGCCACGCAAATACATCTTTATTGTAACCTGCCTCGGCTCCGTCCCAAGGACAAAGTCCTCCAATTCGCCATTAGGTTCGGTTTTCTTCATTTTCTCCTCCTCGCGCAAATCCAACTCCACCAAGTTTACTGTCTTGCCTGTTGGATTCGCCCGGGGACTTTGCTTGTCCCGCCCGTAATGAACGGGTTGGATCACTCTTGGCCTCCTTGACTGTATTGAAATAGCATTGCCGGGATTCCTTTTGATCCCCGTTCACGGTTACGACCTTGTTCACCTTGTTGGCCATTTTCAACTTCTGATGCTTAGATGATACCAACATATCCCAATTGTGAATAGTTGGTCGGCCTAGGATTATATTGTATGAAGACGGGAAATCCGCCACTACAAATTAGACTCTTTCCGACTTGAAAGCCTGCTTGTCTCCCAAAGTTAGCTTGAGATCAACATACCCCTTTGGACGAGTATCCTGTCCATTGAAGCCTGTCAGGGATATTTTGCATGGTTTCAACACGTCCTTGTCAAAGTTCATTCGCTTGAACGCATCCCAAAGTATGATATCCACCGCACTCCTATTGTCCACAAAAATCTTCTTGACCCGAAAATTCACCAGGGTGACCGTAATTACCAACGCGTCATGGTGCCCTGGGGCGACATCCTCTAAATCTCTGTTGATAAAGCACAGGATGGGGGATTTGGGCTTGCCCGAGTCTTCTTTGAACTTTGGGCTGTCTCAAATCGACAATACCTCTCTGAGGTACTTCCGCCGCTGGCTGGTTGAGTCTCCTCCGCCACCGAAACCTCCACTAATGACGTTACAGTCATATTTGGCCTCGGGAAACTCCTCCTCATCGTCCTCGGCTTTCTTCTTCAGGTCCCTTCTTCTTTTTTCTGAGGCGGGGCTTTTACTTCGGTTTTCACTCTGCCTCTTATTGCCTTGCTTTCCCTGGGTTTGGATAACGTACTTCCGGAGTTTCCCTTCACGGACAAACTTCTCCACCGCATCCTTCAGATCCCAACATTGTTCGGTCGTGCGGCCATGTTGATCATGAAACCCACAAAACCGAGTCTTGTCCGCAGTGGCTTTCCTACCAAGGGGCCGCCGAGGTCTTTCCACCTTCTTCATTTCGGTTGCGCATACTTCCTTCCACAGCTTGGCCTGGGACACCTTCAACGGTGTGTATTTTTCATACTTGGTATCAACCCTACCATCCCGGGATTTGCTGCTTGTGTCACGAATACGAGGAGTTTGCTTGAATCCTCCCTGACTTTCCCTTCCCCGTGGAGGTGGACTTTTAGCCCGCTCTTTTTCCGTTGGGCCCGCCATCTCCATCTGCTCCAGATCTAGATACTGCTGAGACCTGTCTCGAAGTCGGCCAGAGTTGTGGGTCGCCACTTCATGATCGATTTCTATAGCCGGGATGATACATCCAGGCCGGCTATGACGCAATGCAGGTGTACATCTTCTTTCAGTCCCGAGATTTGCAAAGCCATATTTTTAAAACGGTCCAGGTACTTAGCAAGCGTTTCTCTTGGTCCTTGTTTGACTAGTCCGAGTTGAAACTCGGTCTTGGGTTGTCGCCTACTTGTTGCGAAAGTCAAAAGAAACTTCTGCTGCAACGCTTTCATATTCGGTATAGAGAATAAAGGCAAGGAGTGAAACCACAACTGCGGGGCTCCCCTGAAAGTTCCGGCAAATAGTCGGGGTATGACTTTCCCTTCTATCCCTTTAACCATGATCTCCATTTTGAAGTTGTTCAAGTGAGTCAAATGGTCTTGAGTTCCATCGTATTTCTGCAATTCCCTGGAGTCTAAGCCCTTGGGGTATACAGCCTTCATCACTTCATCAGTGAACTGACCGGCAAAACGACCCTCCCCGACTTCCGCTTCCACCACTGCGGGTTTGTCAAGCGCTGGGGGCGTGGTTGCTCCAAGTTTTGACCGAGCCCGTTCAGCCTCGGCAGCCTTTTCTTTTTCTAGTTCCGCCGCTGCTGCGTCCCCGGCCTCTACTCTCAAGATCTTAGGTTGGCCAGTAACGACCTGCTCCTTCCCCCGAGGTTCTTCTTGGTGGACATGTATAGAGGCCGAGTTGGCAACCCATGTTGAGTCAGCGCCCCTCGGCCCTTCACTACGAGCTTGCTCAGCTTTTTCCTGGTACTGCTCCTCCATCCTTTGCCGCATCTTCTCATGCTCCTCCTGTCTGTTGGAAATTATGCCCTAGGGGCAAGTCATTGTACTTATCAACGATCCCCATATGAATTGGGTAGTCGCAATGTCTTGCTAGAGGCCCCTTGCGACTTGTGGGTGCAGTATTGGCCCGCTGCCAATCTCATGTGGGCCTACAGGGTCGCACACAAGAATGGCCCAACACGAGCAAGAGTGTCCAGGTTCATTGAATCTTAAATATGTTTAAGATTTAATGAATACTTATTTAATCTAGGATGTGTGTGTGAATATATATATATACATACATATATAAATATATTATTCGAAAATAATAATGGTATTATTTATTGATAATAATATTATTATATATAGTATTTAATTTATTTGATAAATTAAATAACTATAATAAATTGAGATATTGTATCTCGGATTTATTTTTCGAATAAAGATATTGCATATCAGCTTTAATTTGAACTGAGATATCGGATCCCATTTTTAATCCAGATTCAAAATTTGTTTTGAATATAATACGCCTGCTAGGTTTAGAAAAACCTACGGGACTTTTAGTCGAGCGTATTAGAAAGCCGCGAAAAACCCTAGAGAGAAAAGAGAGAGACGCAAGAATACTGAGGCGCTAGCACGCTGTCGTCAGTGTTGGAGGCCATTCGTGTGGATACCGGTAGAGGGAGAGGACACGCGTAGTCTGCTCCTGTCTGATCGAACAAGAAGGCGTTAGCCCACGTGATCAAAAGCACAAAAGGATGCCTCTCGTTCGACGCGCACGACATCTCGCAACGCCGAGGTTCCAGGCGCAAACGCCAACGGAACGTTGAACCCTCCGCATAGGTACGATTCGGAAACCCTAAATCAGATTTAAACGCTATTGAGCGATCCGCCTAAGGGATTCGTTAAAAATTCTTATTCCGCTGCGTGTACGGATCCCAACCGTGGTATTAGAGCCAACTCAACGTGCGTTTAAATCAGGTTTTATGTATGCTTTATATATGTGATATATATATGCTTTAAATCGAATCTTGCATGCTTAAAATTGAAATATATGATAAACCGGTTTTGAAGCATTCATCTTTTATCCAAAAAGATCATCATTTTTCGAAAAGATCGCGTTATAAATACGGCTGTTTTCACGCTAGGGTTAGGTTCGGATTCTGTGGCTTTTTCGATCACGTTCTGAAATGTTCAGATCAGAGATCACGCTAAATTCACGCAATCTGATTGGGGTCCAATACGTTCAAACACGATCACGTTCTGAAAGGTTCAGATTCGTTGATCATGCATGGACGCTGATTGGGGTCGGAATGTTCGGAGTCACTGGGGATGTTAGGGTTCGTCCTTCAACTCGTTTGTATTTCGAACTATCCAGATTCAACGATGGTCAGGTTCGACTTGATCACGTTCGGACGTTCAAGATCGAACACGTTAAGGACGACTCTTATTCTGCGACCATACTCGAACAGCGAATCTGGGGTTTGAAAATTTTAGAAATTATTTTTGAAAAATCATTTTTTTGGGAAATTATTTTCGAAAACAAGAAGTTATTTTGAAAAATTTTTGCGACCATACTCGACCGCCGTAGGGATCCCATACTCGACCGCCGTAGGGATCCCGGCTGATTGTCAGTAGCGTGAGAATTTAAATCATGAATATAAATTAGAGAATTTATATCATGATAAAAATTAACCATAATATTTTATTGCATATTTGTATGAATTAAATATATGGTGTGATTTAACTTGTTTGGGTATGGTGAACAATATGGCTCTAGAATTTACAAGTGTTGTGTTTTTTAAATATGACCTGTGAGCCATGCCTATCTCTAAACATTCTCTATGTAAAATTCTCATCTCATCCAACTCCCCTCGTATGTTGAAACGAGGTTTCTGAAGTATTTTTCTCTAATTTTATCTAGAGAAGTCCTCTCATTGGCTTGAGAGGATTCTAGGTTAGGTGAGCCATGTTGTGTCACAGTCCTTGATTATGTTTTGGTTTTAATCATTGCATGATTTAATTTAGAAATTATATGAGATACAATAGGGATTGCACTCATATGATTGATAGGATTAATTAGATTAAATAATACCCTCTAAATAAAATCTTAAGCCATAATGCCATCAATTGATGAATACTTGTCAAAACCTAGATCACCCATTTGTATGTTCCACCAAAGTGGATGCATCTGAGTTATCTTGGTGAGACGAGAGTGAGTAATGGTGATACTCAATATTCATTAATTGTCTTGACTTAATTGAGATCATCAAAACGGTTTTGGATCTCAAGGCATTAGATGGGATTAGACGTGCCTGGCCATATGATGATCGAATCCCATAAAGATCTAAGAATTACATGTGATGTAATTGGCAAATGTTTTGCCTACCTAAATAACTTAAATTTAAGCGCCCCGCCAAAGCGGACTTAATTTTAAGCCAAATATGGGTCTTAGCCCACTAATTATAATGAGGGTGTGGGAGATTATTAACTAACTTTGCATATCCTTTTAATTGTAGAATCATTACGCATAGTAATACCGCATCGCTATCACTACGATCTATCCTTGAGAAGGATAAACTGAATGGGACAAACTTTCTTGACTGGTTTAGAAACTTGAGAATTGTTCTCAAGCAGGAAAGAAAGATTTAAGTCCTTGATCAACCCATTCCTGATGAGCCTGCGGCTGATGTTCCAAGAGCTCAGCAAGATGCTTACACGAAGCATATTGATGACTCTGTGGATGTAGGATGCCTGATGCTTGCCACTATGGTTCCAGAGCTCCAAAGAGATCTGGAACACATGGAGGCTTTTGGGATGCTTGTTCATCTCAAGGAAATGTTCCAGCAACAGGCAAGGCAAGAGAGGTATGAGACCACGAAGGCAATACATTCCTGCAAGATGGCTGAGGGTGCATCAGTTAGTCCTCATGTTATGAAGATGAAGGGCTACATTGATCACCTTGAAAGGATTGGATTTCCCATGAGCCAGGAGTTAGCTACAGATTTGATCTTGAACTCACTCCCGGATAGTTATGACCAGTTTGTCATGAACTATAACTTGAACAACATGGAGAAATCAATCTCTGAACTGCATGGGATGCTCAAAATAGCTGAGCAGAGCATTAAGAAGAAGCCCAACACTGTTTTGATGGTTCAGATAGGAAAGGGTATGAAAAAGAAAGGCAAGGGCAAACGAGTGGGTAAGGGTCAGCTGGTAAGACCACTGAGTCAAACAAACCCGAATCTAAGCCTGCAGCCTGGAAGGCAAAGCCTCCAAAGGATAGAGTCTGCCACTTCTGCAATGAACTCCGGTCATTGGAAGAGGAATTGAAAACTCTATCAAGAAGATCCGAAAAGAACAAGAAGGATGGCAAGGCGATCGCTTCAGGTATCTTTGTCATAGATATTCATTTTTCTACTTCCACTACATGGGTATTAGATACTGCATGTGGTTCTCACATTCGTATAAAAAAGTAGAAGATTGAAGAAGGGCGAAGTGGACCTACGAGTTGGAAACCGAGCAAGAGTTGTTGCTTTAGCCGTAGGCACTTATGAAATAGTTCTGCCCAATGGGCTTTTGTTATTGTTGAACAATTGCTTTTATGTTCTTGCTTTGAGTAGCAACATTATTTCACTTTCTTATTTGGATAATGAAGGTTTTACTTCCATTACTAGAAACCGTAAATGTTCGATTTATCATAATGATGTTTTTTATGCTCATGGTGATTTGCATTCTGGTCATTATGTAATTAACTTAGAACATCCTACTAATGGAAATATCTATAAAATAACTACTAAGAGGATCAAGTCAAATGATTTGAATCTGACCTATCTATGGCATTGTCGTCTAGGCCATATAAATGAGAAACGCATTTCGAAACTCCATAAAGATGGATTTCTTAACTCATTTGATTTTGAATCAATTGATACATGCGAGTCTTGTTTATTGGGTAAGATGACAAAGACACCTTTTACTGGACACAGTGAGAGAGCCACCGATTTATTGGCCTTATACATACTAATGTGTGTGGACCAATGAATACATCTGCCAGAGGAGGTCATTTGTACTTCATTACATTTATAGATGATTTCAGTAGATATGGATATATCTATTTAATGAAACATAAGTCGGAATCTTTTGAAATGTTCAAAATATTCCAAAATGAAGTGCAAAATCAACTTGGCAAAACAATTAAGACACTTCGATCTGATCGGGGTGGTGAATATTTGAGCCAAGAGTTCATTGACCATCTTAGGAGTTGTGGGATCGTCTCGCAACTTACTCCTCCAGAACACCTCAATGGAATGGTGTTTCGAGCGGAGGAATCGAACTCTATTAGATATGGTTCGATCTATGATGAGTCAAACAGATCTTCCACCTTCCTTTTGAGGCCATGCCCTAGAAACAGCTGCGTTCACACTAAATCGTGTTCCGTCAAAGGCAGTTGAAAAGACACCATATGAGATATGGATTGGGAAGAAACCCGGTTTGTCATTTCTTAAAATTTGGGGATGTGAGGTTTATCTCAAACATCAAGCCTCTGATAAATTATCATCCAGATCCTCAAAATGCCTTTTTGTGGGGTATCCTAAGGAAACTAAAGGATACTATGCCTACAATCCCACCGATCACAAAGTGTTTGTTATTCGAAATGGTGTCTTTTTGGAAAAGGAGTTTATCTCTAAAAGAACTAGTGGGAGTAAGGTGAACCTCGAAGAAGTTCAAGAGTCACAAGACAATGTAGAACCACAGATGGAAACCGGAGAAGACTCACAACAAGTTGTTGAGCCTGCTCACGTAACACAAGACCCACGGAGGTCCGATAGAACACCGCTACAACCTCGAGATATGGATTGACATCGAAGCCGCCTGAAGGTGTAAAAACCGTTGGGTGCAAGTGGGTTTTCAAAGAGAAAACTGACATGAATGGCAAAGTAAATATCTTCAAGGCAAGACTGGTTGCAAAAGGATTCACACAAACTCATGGTGTGGACTATGATGAAACCTTTTCCCCAGTTGCAATGGCCAAATCAATCAGAATCCTTCTTGCCATTGCATCATATTATGACTATGAAATATGGCAGATGGACGTCAAAAACAGCCTTCCTTAACTAAAGCTCCTTGAGGATGTGTACATGACACAACCTCGAGGTTTTTGTGCGTCCGAGAGGACTCGGTAAAGTTTGCAAGCTTCACATATCCATTTATGGTTTGAAGCAAGCATCTCGAGCCGGAATCATTGTTTTGATGAAGTAGTCAAAGAGTTTGGATTCATTCAAAAAGGATTCAAAAATGGGTAATATGCCCATGTCTCATGGCATCCATCTCGGTAAGAATCTGTGTCCTAGTACACAAGATCAAAGAGACCGCATGAGTAAGATTCCATATGCCTTCGCCATTGGATCTATCATGTATGCCATGTTATGTACTCGACCCGATGTGTCATTTGCCTTGAGTATGACCAGCAGATATCAACAAGATCCCGGTAAGGGTCACTGGACTCTTTGTCAAGAATATCCTTAAGTACTTGTGAAGGACTCGAGGACTTATGGCGATTCCATCTTATCAGAGAAATCAATGAAAGAGGTGATATAAACCTATGCAAAGTACCAGGAGAGGACAATGTAGCTGATCCTCTTACAAAGCAGCTTGCACAAGCAAAACATGAGCGTCATGTTAAGGCAATGGGAATTAGAGTAATTAAT
Organism: Acacia pycnantha; assembly: GCA_025563575.1. NCBI lineage: Eukaryota > Viridiplantae > Streptophyta > Magnoliopsida > Fabales > Fabaceae > Acacia > Acacia pycnantha. The sequence goes on from JAMWYP010000001.1 coordinate 1,197,324, forward strand.
GGTTGCACCTAGTGCAAGTGGGACTCTGTTGGATATTGTGCCCTAGGGGCAAGACATTGTACTTTAGACATTTATGTTATTTAAAGTGTTCTCTTCTTGTTATCATTTTGTTTGCCTGTTTACACTGATAACTATATCCCTGGATATGTCTAAAAGATTATCCTAAATGTCCCTGGTCGGTCATCTACGCGGGAGCGAAGATGAGATAAGACCAGTGTGACTTTGATGAGGTATGGAGATACGAATCAAAGTCATAGGCACTTGTAAGAGTACAAGGTGCTGGACCGACCCACTATGAGAAAGCTGCATGGAATAAGTCATAAGCTTTTCTCATGTATAACCGCGTCGCAACGCCCTTTGACCTGAGATCATCATGGATTCCTACATGATGAGTCGCTGGTCTTTGACCTAGTCAAAAGTCACCTTTGATCGGCTGATGATAAAGGCTTGGATCGGGATCAGTGGTTTTCATGCAGAGGAATGTGAATGGTCAATATGGAATTTGTCCCTCACATTTGTAGAGAGATAATACAGGGTCCCTCGATAAGTGAGTCTGAGAAATGTATAGCCATACTACGATGGAAAGAAGTTTCTATCTCAATTGTTAGACTACTCAAGAATCGAGAAAGTAATGGTCAAGAACAGGAAGTTGACATTTTCCATGCCTCATCCTTGACCAAATTATCGCGTGACAAAAGGGACGTGACATGGTTGTACGATAGGTTATATCGCATAAACAATGAAGCTAATCCTCTTACAAAGCCGCTTGCACAAGCAAAACATGAGCGTCATGTTAGGGCAATGGGAATTAGAGTAATTAATGATTGCACCTAGTGCAAGTGGGAGTCTGTTGGAAATTATGCCCTAGGGGCAAGTCATTGTACTTATCAACGATCCTCATATGAATTGGGTAGTCGCAATGTCTTGCTAGAGGCCGCTTGCGACTTGTGGGTACAGTATTGGCCCGCTGCCAATCTCATGTGGGCCTGCAGGGTCGCACACAAGAATGGCCCAACACGAGCAAGAGTGTCCAGGTTCATTGAATCTTAAATATGTTTAAGATTTAATGAATACTTATTTAATCTAGGATGTGTGTGTGAATATATATATATATACATACATATATAAATATATTATTCGAAAATAATAATGGTATTATTTATTGATAATAATATTATTATATATAGTATTTAATTTATTTGATAAATTAAATAACTATAATAAATTGAGATATTGTATCTCGGATTTATTTTTCGAATAAAGATATTGCATATCAGGTTTAATTTGAACTGACATATCGGATCTCATTTTAAATTACATATAACAATATCATATCTTGATTTAATTTATAAATATAAATTAAATCAGAGGGCTTTTAATTCGGATTAAATAAATAGATTTGATTAGATCTATCAGATAGATTTAATTAATATATTTTTTAATCCAGATTCAAAATTTGTTTTGAATATAATACGCCTGCTAGGTTTAGAAAAACCTACGGGACTTTTAGTCGAGCGTATTAGAAAGCCACGAAAAACCCTAGAGAGAAAAGAGAGAGACGCAAGAATACTGAGGCGCTAGCACGCTGCCGTCAGTGTTGGAGGCCATTCGTGTGGATACCGGTAGAGGGAGAGGGCACGCGTAGTCTGCTCCTGTCAGATCGAACAAGAAGGCGTTAGCCCACGTGATCAAAAAGCACAAAAGGATGCCTCCTCGTTCGACGTGTACGACGTCTGCAACGCTCGAGGTTCCAGGCGCAAACGCCAACGGAACGTTGAACCCTTCGCATAGGTACGATTCGGAAACCCTAAATCAGATTTAAACGCTATTGAGCGATCCGCCTAAGGGATTCGTTAAAAATTCTTATTCCGCTACGTGTACGGATCCCAACACTGTCTCCACAGGGCATTCTGACGTTTCAACTCCTCTCGAGCGAGTCGTGAATTCTCATCTCTTTGAAGCTAGTGCCAGTTTTTCATGTTATTCACGCGTTGGATTAGGGATCCCAAAGTTTTGTGCAGCAGGAGGATGTCAGGATTATTGATCTGAAACTCGGGGAGAGGCTGAGGGATACCGCGTGTCTGGTCTGCTTGCTGTCCCTGTTTGAATCCCAAACCTGGACGACGAGTGTGAGCAGTATCCTCCATTTCGCCCTCGGTTCCTTCGGCCGCATCGCTCTGTTCTGGAACAACTGAGTTTGAATGTTGGATTGTTTCCTCAGTGGTTATCAGTAGCTTTTTATGATTCTGAGAATTGAATTTTTACGGTTCCCCACGGACGGCGCCAATGTTCTGTTGTAGAACACAAATGTCTAGCCTTTAGGGGCTAGGATGTATTGATATCAGATCGAATATGGAGCCCAATGATATCTATGGAGGAGATATCAAAGAGCGCTTGCAGGTCACTGTGCTTTACAGGGGTGGCATTTCGCCTGAGGGGTGGTGTGTGTGCACAGTGAGAATGAATGATAAAGAATGGAATGGTGAACACTTGTCCTGGGTGGTGTGTGTGCACAGTGAGACCACATATTCACCTATTTTCAATTGGTATTATTTATCAAAATATAATATCCAAGATGTTATGGACTCAAATAATGGGCCTGACAGAGGCAGGGCCCAGTAGGAGTGCCTTAGGCGGGAAGCCTTCCTTGAAACAGGTAAATTGCCAATCACCTCTTTAATGTGCCGTTAATCTAGGGATCATGCAGATACTAGAGCCGGCACCATCAAGACGTGAGATACGCACGATGCCAGTGAGAAGGACTGAAGGTAAGGAGAACGAAACCCTAGGTAATCTCTATAAATATGAGGTTATCCACCAGGTATGTTCTCCACGTTCACCAGACCACGATTGTATCATTGAGTTTGAGGTATCTTGTGTTGCCACGGTGTATGGGTGCCATGGAGTCACTATATGGTATCAAAGTACAACATGATAAAACCTTTGTAGTCAGGGCGGAAAAAATTCTCGATCACCGAGAGAAACGGCTTAAAAATGTTTTGAAGGAGAAAAAATCCGGAGCGTATGGTCCGAAGTCTAAATAGGACAGAGTCTAGTTAGTATAAAGCAAATAATACCTATTGAAAATAGGTGAATATGTGGTCTCAAATCCTGTGTGGTATTTATCTTATTTTCTAGGGTAATTTCTTTTGAAATTAGAAGGAATAAAGTGTCAAAAATCCCTAAATACAATTGTGTGTCATACAATACCCTGAGAATATTATAATTTTTCTAAAGAGGCAATTAAATATTTATTAAAAATAGGAAAGTATGTTGTCTCTAATTTTAGTAATTTATTAAATTATTTTCCTTAAAAATTTAAGAGGCAAAATCCAATATTATTTTGGGGAACATAAGTGACCCTATGATTTTTAATATAATGCAAGGTGCATAAGTGACCAATGTAAACGAAATAGTTGTGAGAAAATAATTAATCTCAATAAATAAAATTGTCAACAATTAGTAGGTGATTAAATAAGTAATTATTGCTAATTGTTTAGACATGAATAAGGGAAATGTCCAAAGTTAATCCCTAATTAAAGATTAATGGCCAAGATTTAGCATAAATATAAATGCTAATTTGAAATGATTAAGAAAAATGGATGAGATTAAATATATAGAAATCCATAAAGCCTAGTATTGTTCAAAAAAAAAATAAAGCCTAGTTAATTAACAAAAGATTACTAATCATGGGTTATGGCTCTAAATAAGCTTGCTAATCAACTTGATAAATCAAAACATAAAGCAATGGTTAGGATTTAATCTCATAAGGTAAGATCTAAGGCTTACAATAATTCTAACAAATAAAATGTCTAAATCCAAGTTATTTGTAAAGAACCAATGGGAGAATTTTGCTAATTAATAAAAGATAATTAAAAGATAATACAAATTAATTGAAAATAAAAATAAAAATCAAAAAGGGGGAGGGGGAGCCGAAATTATGGAAAAGAGAAGGAGTGATGTTGAATGTGTGTGAATGCAAATTCAAGTGGATGGAAATAATAATAATTAAAGAAGATATTTTGATAAAAAGCAAGTAGGATAAATGGGAACTGATAGGAAATAAATCATATCTTGAAATATGTAAACTAAGTATTGAACATCAGGACATATTATGAACAAGTGAATTTGTGTCCCTAAGTGGGTTACCTCCGAAGTTATTTCCGTAACCGACGGGGTTTATCCTAAATGAATAAAAGACTGGTAAAGATCCCTAATTGGACCATAATCCCTAATATTTAAAGTACTTCTTAAGTGATGTCATAAGCTTCAAAGTGTATCTCTAAAAGTATTTGAGTATATGCGATTAGAACACTGAGCAGGGGAATTTATCGGTTAAATCCATAAAGTAGATAAGGTGACATCATTGGGATGATGTCATTTTTGAAGAAAAAGGGGGGGGGGGAGGTCGGTCAACTTGAGTGAATGGTGGAGATTAAGCCTTCACAAAAACCCTAGTTCTAATGGCTCAAAATGAAGGAGAAGTTGGAAAAATTTACCAAAGATGCCATGCCATTTTTCTATAAATAGGCCATGCCTTCATTTGCAAAATCTCACACCAAATAGCTTAGGCAATTCGAAATATAGAGAGAAGGTATAGAGAAGGAGGAGCTCTGGAAAAGGAGTAGCAAAGTTCTGGGTAAATTCTTCAGTTCCTAGTTTTAAGTTCTAGTCTTTAGTTCGGTAGTTCTTGAAGTTCTAAGCTTAGATGTTGTTTTGATATTTAATCTTCCAATATATTATGGATATCACGTTTTATGATTAAATATGGTATTTATTTCAAAAATATGATGGAGATAGAGATATGGCAAAATTTTGGAAGATTAGAGCCAAAGTAGCGAAGCTCTGGCGAAATTTCGTCGGTTAGCAAAGTCAGGGGTAAAACGGTCATTTATGACTAAAATATCTGTTAGGATATTATTTGATTAATAAATATGATATTATCCTTATAGGATATCTGTGATTGTGTTCTGACCCACAGACGTACCGTATTTCGTCAACGAAGGTACGTTCGCGTACTAGTAACATTAACTCTGATGTTTATGGTATGCGTATATGTGTTATGTGTATTGTATGCTTATTGTGGTAGTTGATAGCTCTGTGGTATGTTAATATATTGTTTATATGATTATGCTTGCTGGGTGTGACACATCCGCCAGGGGGCTTATGTGCTGTTGGGATACGCTTGTTTGTGTGATACATGTGTTGTGTGCTCATATACTGTTAATGATGTATCTGTAATCCATATACTGTGTATGTAAGCATGAGGTTAACCGTTACCTGAGGTCCGGATGCATTGGACCTCAGCTCTTCACATAGCTTCAGGGTCAGGAGGACCAATGACCGAGGATAAAGGCAAGCAGCACGCATAGAGACCCGGCTGAAGACTTCTTTTTGTTATGTATTTACGTTTATGTTAGACACTCGGATTAATGTACCGTTACTACGAATAGCCAGACACACGATAGTTGGCATTTTTAATATATCTATCGGTCACTCTTTTGCTCCGATGCTCTACTCTGATGGGAAAAAAATTCTGCTTTTAAAAATGGGATGTTACATTTTTGGTATCAGAGCATTCATTCTGGCATGAATTTAACGAAGTTATTTCGAACAGTTTGGTGCCGAAGGCAAGGCTAGTCTATGTGGGTCAGCCAATAAGTCGCCGTGAACTCGGTGAGGCCCCCATGATAGACACTTACCTGGCCATTCTGTTCGGTTAACTGAGTTAGGTTCTAAGCTTTTTCACTTAGAGCATATTTTGAAAATGAGTACTGATATAACCCTGGTGTAATGTTGTAGTAATGGACAGAGATGAAAATTCGTATACCCTTTATCTCGGAAGAATGAGACGTACCGCTCGTAGATCCCTAGTTTCGGAGATGGTGGGACGTAGACTAAACCCTGATAAATCATATGACTTTGATAATTCTGATAACCCTGATAACCCTGATAATTCTAATAACCCTAAACCGATACATGACCCTAATCCAGTATGCTACCCTAAGCCAATGGCTAGTATACCTTCTGAGCCAGAGAGGCCTATAGGATCAGATCATTCATCCGTTGACGACAACCTTGAATACTTCCAGCTGTTAAGTTATCAAGATGACTCTGAGTGTGAATCTTTTTACAAACCAAACATCCTACGACATGTTCTAGATACAAACAAGAGGTTGATAGGCGCCTTACGAACAGAGTACTTGATGGCAGAGCGACACAGCGAGACTAGCAAAGGGACGTATTTCCGATATCTGGAACAAGTCAAAACGATCTATGTACGGAGAAAACACAATGAGCTTCCATACCAGCTAGACGATTGGGTGATATCAACCCTATACCTTTTTCCCCGAAACCGCTTCTGGATGGAACAGATGAATAAGCTCTTAGACGGAAAACGTACAACCGATTTATACTCCTTTCTAAATCGTCTCCAAGGGCTAGTTTTAGACAACATGTAAACGAGAAGCTGTAAATTACGACAACGTGGGGATGTAAGATATAACCACTGGTCATAAACCAGCTGGATGATGTAACATATGTTGACATGTACATTATATCTTGTATGGAATATTTGTTTGAGTTACGAACTATACTATTCCCTGATAATGATATTTGTCATTCTTGATATATCAAATATACAAAGGTAAAATGGCAAACATAAGAGGCGCTGGAGTACCGAGAGGTAGAGGTAGAGGTAGGGGTAGGGGTAGAGGAAGAGGAAGAGGCAGACAACCTCGGATGAGACCAATACCTGAACTTGAACAAAATCAAGTACTAAATCAACCGGAGCAGATGAGATGCAGGAGATGAGGAGAACGCTGCAAGAACAAAGGGCTCTTATTGACGAACTCCTTGAAGAAAGGCGGGAAAGACATGCTGAGGAAGAACAAAATGCTGAGGAAGAAGAAGAAGACGAGCAAAGTGACGAACACGCTAATGAAGCTGAGGAGTCTGATAGATCTCAGTCACCTCCTCGACGAGAAAGAGTAGTAGAGACCACACAATACTGGGTCACCCAATTTTGCAAGCTCAAGCCACCCGCTTTCCGTGGTAAGAACGATTTGGCTGAAGATTGGCTGATGAGTCTGAACAAGATCTTTGAAGTCATGGAATGCCCGGGAAATCGGAAGGCTCAACTTGCAATTTATAAGCTCGAAGGAGATGCGGATAGATGGTGGGGAAGCGTTGATGCGACATTGCAGACACGTTATTGTCCCCTCACTTGGGAGAAATTCCTGGAAAAGTTCAATGAATAATATTTCCCTCCCTCAACCCAAGTGATCAAGGAGTCGGAATTCCTCCATATTAGACAAGGTCATGAGGAGTCATTTGATGACTACTTTGCCCGGTTTACCAACCTGTCATGATATTCATCGTACCTGGAGCGTGACAATGATGAAAGCTATAAGGCTAATAGGTTGATATACGGGCTAAGGTACGAGATAAGGGAGAGGTTGGTATCTCAGCAATTTCCTGTACTGACTCAAGCTGTGGAAGCTTGTAGGCTAATTGAACGTAACTTAAAGGAGTTGCGTAGATCCCGGAATTTCAACACTAGCAGTGCAGGTCGTAGCGAGGTCAACCGTTGAAATTCCTCACGGAAGAGAGAGGCACCATGGAGTAACTACCAAAGGGAAAGCAAGATGCCATTCCAAACTGGGCAGCAGAACAAACCAAGAATGACGGAGACCCGACCATGTCCAAAATGTGGGAATTACCATCCTGGTGTTGACTGTGATAGGAGACGAATTTGCTATAGATGTCGGAAGCCAGGACACTTTATCGCAAACTGTCCCGAAAAAGCTGCGGAGTTAAGGTCACAGAACCCAGGCCAAGTGTACGCACTAACCAGTACGAAAGACAGAGAGCTTCCGGAGATGGTCCAAGGTACTATCTCATTTAGTAGCGAATCTTCTCTAGGCATTATGTGATTCAGGTGCTAGCCATTTGTTTCAAATCACATGATTACGCGAAACACTTAGGAGTACATGCCTATAGATTTCCCTATGACTTGGTAAATAGCTACCTTACTTGACGTAAAAACTTTAGTTTCTAATGCATGTTTCTTAGTTATTACAACCAGACCACGATCGTATCATTGAGTATGAGGTATCTTGTGTTGCCACTGTGTATGGGCGCCATGGAGACACTATATGGTATCAAAGTACAACATGATAAAACCTTTTGTATTCAGGGCTGAGCAAATTCTTGATCACCGAGAGAAACGGCTTAAAAATGTTTTGAAGGAGAAAAAATCCGGAGTGTATGGTCCGAAGTCTAATTAGGACAGAGTCTAGTTAGTATAGAGAAAATTTCGAGGGCGAAATTTTATTTAATGGGGGGAGAAATGTAATACCCAAATAATTATTTATCTTGGATATTATATTTTGTTAAATAATACCTATTGAAAATAGGTGAATATGTGGTCTCAAATCCTGTGTGGTATTTATCTTATTTTCTAGGGTAATTTCTTTTGAAATTAGAAGGAATAAAGTGCCAAAAATCCCTAAATACAATTGTGGGTCATAAAATACCCTGAGAATATTATAATTTTTCTAAAGAGGCAATTAAATATTTATTAAAAATAGGAAAGTATGTTGTCTCTAATTTTAGTAATTTATTAAATTATTTTCCTTAAAAATTTAAGAGGCAAAATCCAATATTATTTTGGGGAACATAAGTGACCCTATGATTTTTAATATAATGCAAGGTGCATAAGTGACCAATGTAAATGAAATAGTTGTGAGAAAATAATTAATCTCAATTAAGAAAATTGTCAACAATTAGTAGGTGATTAAATAAGTAATTATTGATAATTGTTTAGACATGAATAAGGGAAATGTCCAAAGTTAATCCCTAATTAAAGATTAATGGCCAAGATTTAGCATAAATATAAATGCTAATTTGCAATGATTAAGAAAAATGGATGAGATTAAATATATAGAAATCCCTAAAGCCTAGTTAATTAACAAAAGATTACTAATCATGGGATTATGGCTCTAAATAAGCTTGCTAATCAACTTTGATAAATCAAAACATAAAGCAATGGTTAGGATTTAATCTCATAAGGTAATATCTAAGGCTTACAATAATTCTAACAAATAAAATGTCTAAATCCAAGTTATTTGTAAAGAGCCAATGGGAGAATTTTGCTAATTAATAAAAGATAATTAAAAGATAATACAAATTAATTGAAAAACAAAATAAAAATAAAAAAGGGAGGATAAAAATTCTCACCAGCCAACCCGGATCCCAAAAATCATTGTGTTCCAGGATTAAAATTCTCACACATTTCTTTAAATATATGTAGACATGCATGCTTCAACTCTTCCAACCAGAATTTACATATGCAGAGAACAGTGAACACCATGTCACTTGATTCCTACAGCTCATCTCACCAAAAACTTTTCTTGCATCGTGAGGACTCGAACACTTCCCATACATATCAACCATCAAAGCACGAGCTATTGTTCCAGGTTGAAGATGGCAAGTACCTGCACAAGCACTCAGCGTTGCAGAGAGTGAGAAGTTATCGGGTCTACCATGGGAGACTCGCATGTCATTGAAGAGAGACAAAGCTTCGTGTAAGAGTCCCCATTGACAATAGCCACTTGTCATGGCATTCCAAGCAACAGAGTCTCTATGTGGCATTTCATCAAACAATTTGCGTGCATGAGCAATTCCTGTTCATTGTTGCTCATGATTTTGCAATTCGGCTAGTTGACTTGCAGGCCTGATTCCTCAGATTTCATCCTATGAGCTGAATACGAGGGATGCTTGCTCCTGGGATCGGCGTTCATGAATTCGGCAAGTCGAGGTGACTTCAAGCTCTCATCTCGGTTTTCAAACTTCAACCCCGGCTTCAAATGACTATCCCGGACCTCCCCAAGATGACTTCAAATTGCAATCCTGGAGTTCAAATTGCCAACCAGGACGACTTCCAAAGACTATCTCAGTTTTCACACTGCAATCTCGGATCGGAATCGGGACGGCTTCGAATTGCAACTCCGAATTTCAAATAATAATATCGGACAAACATTCGTGGCATCCTGACAAAGACTCAGACGAATCCGCGCAACAAAAGCTTTTTCTCCATTTGCCTAAAAAAGCCAATTTGCCGAGGTCCCCGCAAATTTGTCATATCGCTACTGCCTTATACATTCCCAGGCGTTCGTTCTCGGTGCCGTTGAGCCATGATTCAGCTACGAACCAGTGACACCTTCTTCTTTAATTCTAGAGCGAGACTCAATGCACGATGTAGAATTCTTAGCTTGTGAGCTTGAAACAAGTCTCTGTTAGGCGGACTCGATTTCAGAAGAAATTGGGTTTAGGTGTCCGTACGGACTCGATTTGAGAGGAAATTGGATTTAGGCTTCTGTACAGAGCTTGATTTGAGAAGAAATTGTGTTTAGGTTTCTGTACAGAGCTCCATCACAATTTTTTGGGCTCATCCATTTTTTGGGAAATTTTCAATTTCCACACAATCATTCCCTGCGATATTGAGTTCGGGATTTTCAATTTTTTGAGTAATTTTTCCTCTGCACAACCCCTTCTTCGTAAAAATTTTCTCAGGCAGATCCAAGATTGTTCATCTGCAATCTGGGAATTGGAATTATTAACCTTCTTTGGTCGCAGGAATCAGAAATTTACCGATTCCCCACGGTCGGCGCCAATGTTCTGTCATAGAACATGAATCTCTAGCCCTAAGGGGCTAGTATGTAGATATAGGATCAAATAGCTCTCCCCCAAGTATCTATGGATGAGATACCTAAGAGGATTGGAGATCACAGAGCACCAGGACTTGGCCTAGGTGCGATGCCTAGGGCCTACGTACCCTGAAGAGGGATCAAAGTCCACGTAGTTCGATGACACTAGAGGCGTTTAGCCAATGGGGTGGTGTGTGTGCTCTGTGTGCAGTATATGCAATTGAGAGAGAGCTTAGAAGATGTGTACCTTTTAGCTTAACCTACTATATATAGAGGCTACTTTAGAGTTAGGGTTTGGACTTGTTGGGCCTCTTGTGCCTCCAAGCCCAAATGTACTAGATGTCTCTTGTTGGGCCACACTTATGACGAGCGTAATATTTGATTCCATAACACAGGGAGATTTGGCAAACTGTCAACTTCTAACACTTGGCTTTCACATGTTCTCCTAGTCATGGATCTGTCAACAAATCAAGGCTCTTTGTTGTTTCTCGGTTATCCTTGCACAAGGATTGGGATATTATTCTTCATAAGTGCAGAAAAGTCATGAAGATACTTATACACCATAGAATTATCTGGCATGAGAGATCTCCCATCAAAGAACTCGTATGACAAGATCGAGCAGTGTCAGGTTTACCCTTTATCTCCAAATGCTATAGAGCTCTTCTCTTCTTGATTTGTAACACATGTTTATCCCAATTAGGATCCACTGCGCCTCTCACAGTCTACTGTGTTGAAAAGTGCTTCATCAAGCCTCCCTTAGATTCCTCTTCAAACATTAATATTACTTGACAAACAATTTTGGTTTTGCTTTTTGTCTTCTCGAACATCAGTATTAAGATTATTTCAGTTTCTGAATTTTACAAATTCCTAGGATCTTTTGTTAGTACATTAGCTGTTTATAAGTGGTAAACTCTTACTCTCTTAATATCTATCATTTTGTCTTTTTAGAAAAAAACATGTTGAAGAAATTTTTGATTTTCTTCTTTCAATTTTACATGTAGGAGTTAGATAACTAATTTATAAAAATATAGTACATAACTAGTTTACAAAAATTAAGAAAATTAATTAGTTTAATTTGGTAACGGTAAAAAATATAGTATTAATTGTCATAAAAATACTACTTTAATAATTTGGATTAGAAACAACCTATAGATAGAAATCCTCTTTTGATGTGTGTAATAATAAGAATAGTTTAGGAAGTTATAAATTTCAAATAAAGGTAGAATGTAATCTTACATTTAGGCTTTAGCAACAAAGCAACCTCTTAACTAACTTCTATATTAAAATATGAGAAAAGTAATAAACAACTTTATTATTAATATTGCAATAATATTAAAACAATAAACAGTAATAAACATTTCTCGTCATATTATTATGCCCAAAAAAAATTCTCGTGGTATTAGTATATGACTGCTTAAATAGCTTTGTTGCCATTACTAGATGCTGGATACAGATAGACTCATCCAAGGAGGAAAAAAAAAAATCAATCATAGGGGCTATTTGGTGTGAGGAGAAAGGGGGTGTCTCCATGGACACCTTTCTCCAGACGAGAGGGGAGGGAAAGTGGGTGGAAAAAATTTCCTCTTTGAGAGTGATGATATTAATTGTCAAAAAAAGAATAAGATAAAAAATGAAATTAATGAAATTAGTGAGAAAAACTCTCAACTCTTGACCTTTCATATCCTACTTTATAACATCTCTAATGAATAGTCTTTAAGAGTTTTTATTCCCATAATGTAACACCCCCAATTTTCATATAAATTAATGAATGGAATATATGAATTTTTCATCAAGTAGTAGTAGTAGTTAATGGTATTTATTTTTCTGACAGGATATATATATGACTTTTTTGGAGGAACTTCTGAAGAAATAGTTTGTCCTTCAGATGTTTTCCAATCTCTTTTGGTCATATTAATTGTCTGAGTAAATGGATATTCTATTTTTTGTTGTGAAGCATACGCTTCGAACCAATCAAAAATTCTTTTCTATTGACACCCTTTTCTTTGGCAAGCTGATGTTTTATTCCATCATCTTGACAAATTTTTAAAGCAGATTTCTGAATATAAGAGATCAATTCTCCATATGTCAAATCTCCATAAGGAATGTTGCCATCATATTGATGTCTAAGTTTATCCCTAACTTTATCACCAAAAGACTTTGGTAATCCAGCTAGGAATTTTTCTTTCCAAAAACCTTGATTGGCATCATCTCTTATGTATACTCGGCTTAGGAAAGTATCTTTGTACAATCGGAAGTCGGATAATGTTCGACAATGGATATTAGAGAGTAGTTCAGAGGAGCGATCTTTCCAAACATTTGGATCTCCCACAAAATGTTTAATAATGGTAAAAGTAAGGGTATTAACAGAATGTTTGATTTTTCTTGAGAGGACGAGATAATAATCCCACCAATCTTTAAGTTGTCCGGTGAAACCGAAACTAGAAGATTAGTTATTTCTGTATCTGAATAATCACTTGTTGTTTGATAAGCGGTACTTACCATGGTCATTTGTTGAAGAATTTGAAGAATATTTGTTTCACTTTGACCATCAATATTCCATTCATAAACATTGTTAGAGTTGAAAGATTTAAAATTTTGATCTTCTGTTGGAGCAAATGTTTGATAATCTCCTGCAATTCTTGACTGGAGATTGGGTTTTGAGCATCTTGAAAGTAGCTCTGTTGATCTTCTTCCTCCTCATGGAGGGGTTGCTTGTCTTTTGGCTCATCGCCAGGTTAACAAAAGCCCGACCCATCCAGATGACTCAAGAACTCCTTAACACCTGTAAAAAGGAAATTCAAGATCTTCTTGACAAAAAACTCATCCGTCCGAGTCGTAGCCCATGGTCTTGCGCCGCTTTCTACGTCAATGAAAATGCAGAAATTGAACGTGGAACACCCAGGCTTGTTATCAACTACAAACCTCTAAATGAGGCTTTACAGTGGATCCGATATCCGATTCCAAACAAGGCTGATTTACTAAAGCATTTGCATTACGCAAAAATCTTTTCAAAGTTTGATATGAAATCTGGATTTTGGCGAGATCCAAATTTGAGAACAAGATAGGTATAAAGCGCTTTTACTGTTCCATTTGGTCAGTATGAGTGGAATGTTATGCTTTTTGGCTTAAAAAATGTCCCTTCTGAATTTCAAAGGATTATGAACGATATCTTTAATGATCAAGGTCAATATATTATTGTTTATATTGATGACGTCTTAATCTTTTCAAATTCCCTAGAAGATCATTTCAAACATGTTTCAAAATTTATTCGAACTGCAGAAACAAATGGTTTAGTGGTTTCCAAACCAAAAATTAGTCTTTTTCAAACCAAGATTCCTTTTCTTGGACATTGGATTTATCAAGGAACCATAACTCCCATTGAAAGAGCAATCCAATTTGCGGAAAAATTTTATTCTGATCCCAAAAGACATAATACCAGGCGTTATTATAGTCCCAGTAATTGTATCCTTTAGGTTCGTATTTAATGTCAAAATATTTAGGTTTTGATAAATCTTGTCCCCACTGGGAAGGTGTGAGGACCTTTACAATTTGGAGAGTAGAATGAGTTATTAAAGTTTCATCCTCTTTTGAAATGTACCGAGTTAACTCGATAGATTGAGAATGAACCAATATTAACTCATAGTATTCTCTGGTTTTTTGTGAGTCCCGTAGATTGGTATCAAAGCCAGAAGGGGAAGTAGAGATGTATTAATTAGAAAGTCTTAACTGAAGACATCATAATGCCTGAATTGAGCTCTGTGTATTCAGATTTCGTAATATGATTCTGTTTGATTTGGAACTAGATTAGTAATTTATCACTTCATTATGTGTTCTTAGATCTATCCTCAAAAAAAAAAAAAAAAAAAAAAAAAAAAGAGTCCGGAATCTGAAAAAATTATATATGGTCCTTACTTATGATATCGAGTTTTCTTGTGGGGATGTGTTAAGGCCATAAGACCCGTATGTTGAGGCAGGCGATTTACCCCTGCACCTGTAAGATATCATATGTTTGGCTTCATATATGATTCTGGATGGCAATCAGACGTAGTACTTTTGAATGGTTTAGGTTTCACTAATAAAAGAGGAATAGATCTATAGCAGCATGTAATGATAGATAAATTACTGGTCAATTTCTAAGTTTGACAGAAAAACAGTTATGCGGATCACAGATGTACTCAAATACTGGTCATGAGTCTTCAGTAGATTTTTTAATTAACACACCCCTATGGAACCTGAAGGTGATGATACTGATTGAAGGGAGATTTACAATTACTGTAACCGGAAGCATTTAAGCCTCGTCTGACAAGGGGTTTGAGAGCAACTTGTACACAACCAATGTGCAAATAGTTGTATTCCTCTCGGTGTTTATAGATGGAATTAGGAGAGAGAAGAGAAAATTCCTCTTTCTCAGGTTGGATAGAAATGGATTCTTCGACAGTCTTGATTACATAATCAGACTTCTTTAACCAATTCCTTTTTATTATGAAGACATCTCTGTTGTCAATGACAGGAAGAGTCCAATCATCAACAGTTTGGTTGATATCTTTGAACTGAATTTCTTCATCAAAGATATGATTTTTTGAGGAGCAAGCTCCGTTTCGGTTTATTGAAGAGTTTGGAGCAGAAGAAGAAGAAGGAAAAGAAGATGAAGAAGGAGAGCGACGAGAAAAAGAGCGGAAAATAGAAGACATAATGTAAAAGTGCTGAATTTTAAAGAACAATATTAAATTTGCGGGAATAAAAATGCAAAAGTAAAGAGCGAAAAAGATAAAAGTGCAGATGAAAGAGACAGAGAATAAGATAAAAGCGAGATAAACAGTAATTGTAAATCTCCCTTCAATCAGTATCATCACCTTCAGGTTCCATAGGGGTGTGTTAATTAAAAAATCTACTGAAGACTCATGACCAGTATTTGAGTACATCTGTGATGCGCATAACTGTTTTTCTGTCAAACTTAAAGATTGACCAGTAATTTATCTATCATTACATGCTACTATAAATCTATTCCTCTTTTATTAGTGAAACCTAAACCATTCAAAAGTACTACGTCTGATTGCCATCTAGAATCATATATGAAGCCAAACATATGATATCTTACAGGTGCAGGGGTAAATCGCCTGCCTCAACATACGGGTCTTAACCAAATCCAAGAGGATGATTTCAACTCAACATCTGATGATTCCTCTCCTCAAATCAATGTCATCACCAAAGAACAGGATTTGCTTTTGGATATCATTCGTAAACTTCCTGACTCTGACAAAGGTACATATCTTTCAAAATTCAGAGATATTACCCAACCTTCGTCACCTCCTCCTACTCCTCCTCCTCCTTCTTCTTCTAAGTTTTCTGGTTTCTATAACAAATATGATCTAACCAAAACTTTGGAAAGATTTAAACACTCTGTTAAACCAGCTACTATACAGGATCTTCAATCAGAGATAAATAATCTTAAGGTTGAAGTTCGTGTCCTCAAATCAGGTCAGGATGCTCATACATCTGCTTTACTGCAGATTCAAGACTTCCTTTCCTCTCTCCAAAACTCTTCTAATGAGAATATTGATCGAGTTTTAGAAAATGAAATTGAGGATGATAATCCAGAACAAGAAACACCATTTTTAAATATAATTACAAGAATTTTCCTGCAGAAGTTTTATATACAAGCAAAAATCATTATTAATAATGATCTTGTTAAAGAACAATCTGTATTATTTGATACCGGGGCTCAAGCTAACTGTATTTTAGAAGGCTTAGTTCCTACCAAATATTTTGAGAAAACTACTGAAAGATATAGTTCTGTTAGCAGAGAACCGTTATCTGTCCAGTACAAAATTTCAAATGAATTTTGAAAAGATTTCTGATGCTGAATCTTCAAAATCCAATTTCAAAATTAACCAGCAGCATTGGAAAAAATCTTCAAAGTTATATTATCCAAGGGCCAGTCCTTTGGATATTTTAACTGAAGAACGCCAAGATCAAACTTTTAAATCTTTCAACTCTAACAATGTTTATGAATGGAATATTGATGGTCAAAGTGAAACAAATATTCTTCAAATTCTTCAACAAATGACCATGGTAAGTACCGCTTATCAAACAACAAGTGATTATTCAGATACGAAATAACTAATCTTCTAGTTTCTGGTTTCACCGGACAACTTAAAGGTTGGTGGGATTATTATCTGTCCTCTGAAGAAAAATCAAACATTCTTTCTTTGTTAAAACTGAACCTGATGGAACTCCAATTACTCATAATGGTGAACCTATTCCAGATTCTGTTAATACCCTTACTTTTACAATTATTAAACATTTTGTGGGAGATCCAAATGTTTGGAAAGATCGCTCCTCTGAACTACTCTCTAATATCCGTTGTCGAACATTATCCGACTTCCGATTGTACAAAGATACTTTCCTAAGCCGGGTATACATAAGAGATGATGCCAATCAAGGTTTTTGGAAAGAAAAATTCCTAGCTGGATTACCAAAGTCTTTTGGTGATAAAGTTAGGGATAAACTTAGACATCAATATGATGGCAACATTCCTTATGGAGATTTGACATATGGAGAATTGATCTCTTATATTCAGAAAACTGCTTTAGAATTTCTCTTCTAAACCCAAAAATAATTTCCAAAAGGACGTCTCGAGAAGGGATAAAGTAACTTGTTACAGGTGTGGTAAACTTGGTCATTACGCCAAGTTTTGTCGTTTTTCCCAAAAAATCAGAAATATTCAGATTGAGGAACCTCTTCTTAAGAAGATAAACAATATCTTGCTTGAAACATCTTCTGATTCTGAAGAAGATCAAAGTTCTTCTGAAGATCTTAACCAAATCCAAGAGGATGATTTCAACTCAACATCTGATGATTCCTCTCCTCAAATCAATGTCATCACCAAAGAACAGGATTTGCTTTTGGATATCGTTAGTAAACATCCTGACTCTGACAAAGGTACATATCTTTCAAAATTCAGAGATATTACCCAACCTTCGTCACCTCCTCCTACTCCTCCTCCTCCTTCTTCTTCTAAGTTTTCTGGTTTCTATAACAAATATGATCTAACCAAAACTTTGGAAAGATTTAAACACTCTGTTAAACCAGCTACTATACAGGATCTTCAATCAGAGATAAATAATCTTAAGGTTGAAGTTCGTGTCCTCAAATCAGGTCAGGATTCTCATACATCTGCTTTACTGCAGATTCAAGACTTCCTTTCCTCTCTCCAAAACTCTTCTAATGAGAATATTGATCGAGTTTTAGAAAATGAAATTGAGGATGATAATCCAGAACAAGAAACACCATTTTTAAATATAATTACAAGAATTTTCTGCGAAGTTTTATATACAAGCAAAAATCATTATTAATAATGATCTTGTTATATACAAAATTTCAAATGTTGTTGTTGAAAATAAAGGTTTTCGAATAAAAACTCCATTTATTCTTATGAAGGATATGGGAGCACAAATTATTCTTGGAGCACCATTTGCACAACTTTAATTCCTTTTATGGTTGAACCTGATGGTCTTTCAAAACAATATCTGGGCAAAACCATTTTATTTCCTTTTTCTGAAAAAACCCAGACTTAAGGAATTAAATTCTCTTGAAAAACACATCCCAACAAAAGCCCAACCCATCCAGATGACTCAAGAACTCCTTGACACCTGTAAAAAGGAAATTCAAGATCTTCTTGACAAAAAACTCATCCGTCCGAGTCGTAGCCCATGGTCTTGCGCCGCTTTCTACGTCAATAAAAATGCAGAAATTGAACGTGGAACACCCAGGCTTGTTATCAACTACAAACCTTTAAATGAGGCTTTACAGTGGATCCGATATCCGATTCTAAACAAGGCTGATTTACTAAAGCATTTGCATTCTACAAAAATCTTTTCAAAGTTTGATATGAAATCTGGATTTTGGCAGATCCAAATTTCAGAACAAGATAGGTATATAACTGCTTTTACTGTTCCATTTGGTCAGTATGAGTGGAATGTTATGCCTTTTGGCTTAAAAAATGCCCCTTCTGAATTTCAAAGGATTATGAACGATATCTTTAATGATCAAGGTCAATATATTATTGTTTATATTGATGACGTCTTAATCTTTTCAAATTCCCTAGAAGATCATTTCAAACATGTTTCAAAATTTATTCGAACTGAAGAAACAAATGGTTTAGTGGTTTCCAAACCAAAAATTAGTCTTTTTCAAACCAAGATTCGTTTTCTTGGACATTGGATTTATCAAGGAACCATAACTCCCATTGAAAGAGCAATCCAATTTGCGGAAAAATTTCACGATCAAATTCTTGATAAAAACCAACTTCAAAGATTTTTGGGATGTTTAAACTATGTTCTTTGAGTTTATCCCTCAACTTAGCAACTTTGTAAACCCCTTCACCAACGTCTAAACAAAAATCCTTCTCCCTGGACCGATGTTCATACTGAAATTGTCAAACAAATCAAACGACAAGTTAGAGAACTTTCGTGTCTTAACCTTCCCATTCCATCTACCTTCAAAATAGTCGAAACATATGCATCTGAATTAGGCTATGGAGGTATTCTTAAACAACGTTTTGACGGAAAAGAACAAATCATTTCTTATACGTCTAAACATTGGAATCCTGCTCAGTAGAATTATTCTACGATCAAAAAAGAAATTTTGGCCATTGTTTTGTGTATTTCAAAATTTCAAGCTGATCTTTTAAACCAAAGATTTTTAGTCCGCATTGATTGTAAATCTGCAAAAGATGTTTTACAAAAGGATGTTAAAAATCTTGCATCAAAACAAATTTTTGCCCGTTGGCAAGCCATTTTGAGTGTTTTTGATTTTGATATTGAATTTATCAAAGGCACTTCTAATTCTCTTCCTGATTTCCTTACCCGTGAGTTTTACGGGGTAGTTCTTAGGATTGAGAGTAAACTGACCCACAAACCCTTTCCCTCTCGAGAAAATGCCAAGAAAGAAAAAACACGGCGATGAGCCAAAAGACAAGCAACCCTCCATGAGGAGGAAGAAGATCAACGAGCTACTTTCAAGATGCTCAAAACCCAATCTCCAGTCAAGAATTGCAGGAGATTATCAAACATTTGCTCCAACAGCAAACTCCTTCACCTAAGGGATCAACCAGTCAGACAGTTCCCCAAATACAGGGATCCAGTCAGACAGTTCCCCAAATACAGGGATCCAGTCAGACTGCAAACAAGATCTCAAACTAAATCAGGGTCATCCACCCCCAAACCGGAGTCATCCACTCCAAAAACTGAGTCTCAAACCCAAAGACTCACTTCCTCCAAACCGGGCAGAAAAACTACGATTCCTATGCTAAGAAACCTCCAAACCAAACTTGGGAGGAAGTATTGGCCAAAAGGATAACAAAACACAAGCCCTTGAACATGATAGAGCACAGAAAAGGCCTCCTCAGATTCCAACACCTTTATTGGTTACTCCAGCCAATGACCCAATGGACACTCCTTACATTGCAAAACTTGCTCAAGTACAGCATGTCCTACAACTTGAACCTGAGTTTTTCTTTGGAACACCCAACGAGGTAGCATTGAAAGTTTTCCCTTCAGGATTTCATTTCATTCCTACCAACTCACAAAAAACCAGAGAATACTATGAGCTAATATTGGTTCATTCTCAATCTATCGAGTTAACTCGGTACATTTCAAAAGAGGATGAAACTTTAATAACTCATTCTACTCTCCAAATTGTAAAGGTCCTCACACCTTCCCAGTGGGGACAAGATTTATCAAATCCTAAATATTTTGACATTAAATACGAACCTAAAGGATACAATTACTGGGACTATAATAACGCCTGGTATTATGTCTTTTGGGATCAGAATAAAATTTTCAAACATACTTGGTTCATTTACTTTAAACCAAAAACCAAGTACACCTTTCCTCAATGGTTTCAACATTGGTGGGCTTTCTATGGACGAGCTCCTGAAATTCTTCCACCAACTGTTCAGACAGCATTGAATCTTTTCGAAAAATTCAATCATAGTGGTGATCCTTTTCCAATTGATCTTCACTATTTTTCCAAATTACTTGTATCCTGGATTTTCTCTTGGCAATACGGGTTTTCCCATAATAATAGGAGTTCCCGATTTTGCCGAGTCCTACAAAGGGTACCCTATGTACGATGGTGGGAAAAATTCAACTTTGTCCAAGGTCGACTCAATGCGGTAGAACAGTGGTTCAAAGACAACCCAAGTTTTCTTCCGCTTCCGAGGAAAGCAGGTTCTTAAATCAAAAGAGCCATGCTCAAACTACCCTTGCTGCGATCTCAAATAAAAAGGATTACATCCAACAACTCGGTGTCATGCTTAAGCAACTCCAAGAAAGCGAAACCGAGAATCAAGCAAGTTCTTCAAAAATCAAGATCCTGACCAAAGTGATGATGAAGATTTCGTTGTCAATTTGGGTGAAGACTAAACTTACAGTTTTTGACGGAAGCACCAAATGAAGTAGCTTCCATGTATAAGACTGTATAAATTGTCCTATTGTACGCTATAGTAGTGCTAGGTATTTTCACTGTAGCACCAAAACACTGTAGCTCGTAGGTCACAAAATTGGTTACTATAGTGTCGGCAGACACTATAGTTAATCATTCAAATGTTTACCGAACAGTACACCACCCCGATCAAAGCGTGCAAACAGTGCTTCACTCCGCCTATAAAAGTGAAGCTCCATTCGGTTGGGGCGAGTTCCGAACCACTCCCTCTCTCTACCTTCCTTCTCCGCCTTCTCTCTACCCTATCCTTTTCCTTTTCTGCTATCTTTCCACTTTGATTTTCGAAGCTTTCGTTTGTAAGTTTTTCATTTCAATAAACCTGTGTTTCCTTTCATCATGTTTTCTTCTGAACATTTATTTGCAGTTCTTTACTCTATGCTTTGATCCAGTCATCTGGTCCTTATCCAGTTATCTGGTCCTTACTTCATTTCTTCTGCACATTTATTTCCAAGTCTTTACTTTATGCTTTAATTTATCCAGTTATCTTGTCCTTATTTCTCTGTCTTCAATATCTCCCTCTCCCCTTTCCGATCCTTTCGGGGTCACTCCCGTAGATTGGTATCTCTGTCTTCAATATCTCCCTCTCCCCTTTCTGATCCTTTCGGGGTCACTCCCGTAGATTGGTATCAAGCAAGTTCTTCAAAAAATCAAGATCCAGACCAAAGTGATGATGAAGATTTCGTTGTCAATTTGGGTGAAGACTAAACTTACAGTTTTTGACGGAAGCACCAAATGAAGGGTAGTTGCTTAAGCATGACACTGAGTTGTTGGATGTAATCCTTTTTATTTGAGATCGCAGCAAGGGTAGTTTGAGCATGGCTCTTTTGATTTAAGAACCTGCTTTCCTCGGAAGCAGTAAGAAAACTTGGGTTGTCTTTGAACCTTTGTTCTCTTGCATTGGAGTCGACCTTGGACGGAGTTGAATTTTGCCCACCATCGTACATAGGGTACCCTTTGTAGGACTGGCAAAATCGGGGAACTCCTATTATTATGGGAAAACCTGTATTGCCAAGAGAAAATCCAGGATACAAGTAATTTGGAAAAATAGTGAAGATCAATTGGAAAAGGATCACCACTATGATTGAATTTTTTCTGAAAAAGATTCAATGCTGTCTGAACAGTTGGTGGAAGAATTTCAGGAACTGGTCCATAGAAAGCCCACCAATGTTGAAACCATTGAGGAAAAGTGTACTTGGTTTTTGGTTTAAAGTAAATGAACCAAGTATGTTTGAAAATTTTATTCTGATCCCAAAAGACATAATACCAGGCGTTATTATAGTCCCAGTAATTGTATCCTTTAGGTTCGTATTTAATGTCAAAATATTTAGGTTTTGATAAATCTTGTCCCCACTGGGAAGGTGTGAGGACCTTTACAATTTGGAGAGTAGAATGAGTTATTAAAGTTTCATCCTCTTTTGAAATGTACCGAGTTAACTCGATAGATTGAGAATGAACCAATATTAGCTCATAGTATTCTCTGGTTTTTTGTGAGTTGGTAGGAATGAAATGAAATCCTGAAGGGAAAAGTTTCAATGCCACCTCGTTGGGTGTTCCAAAGAAAAACTCAGGTTCAAGTTGTAGGACATGCTTTACTTGAGCAAGTTTTGCAATGTAAGGAGTGTCCATTGGGTCATTGGCTGGAGTAACCAATAAAGGTGTTGGAACCTGAGGAGGCCTTTTCTGGGCTAATTCAAGAGCAAATTTAGCATTGGCTAAATCATACTCTTGTTTATTGATTGCCTGTGAAGAAGAGGCAATTAATGATAAAGCAAGTGCTCTATCATGTTCAAGGGCTTGTGTTTTGTTATCCTTTTTGTCCAATACTTCCTCCCAAGTTTGGTTTGGAGGTTTCTTAGCATAGGAATCAGTAGTTTTTCTGCCCGGTTTGGAGGAAGTGAGTCTTTGGGTTTGAGACTCAGTTTTTGGAGTGGATGACTCCGGTTTGGGGGTGGATGACCCTGATTTAGTTTGAGATCTTGTTTGCAGTCTGGATCCCTGTGTTTGGGGAACTGTCTGACTGGATCCCTGTATTTGGGGAACTGTCTGACTGGTTGATCCCTTAGGTGAAGGAGTTTGCTGTTGGAGCAAATGTTTGATAATCTCCTGCAATTCTTGACTGGAGATTGGGTTTTGAGCATCTTGAAAGTAGCTATATATATATATATATATATATATATATATATATATATATGAGTAAAATAGGCAAGCCGGAGCTTGAATAACAAAGTCAAGACTAGCCAGAAAGAACTAGTCCTTATAACAAACAACTAGAAATAACTAGTGTGGACATGATATATTAATTATGGGAAATGATGTGGAATTATTCGAAAAATATGGTTGTTAAATTTGGTTATGGATAAATTGAGGTAAATAATGTCAAAGAAGCTAAATATGTATTTTACCTCATTATTTATTTATTATTTTCACCCTTAAGAAGAGAAATATGACACCATGTTATAATACAACATAAAGACTTAGGAAGAAATAAAAGTATACTAGAAGGCATTTAAAAAAAAAAAAAAAAAGCCCTTCAATTTTTGAAATTTACACAAGAAAGAAAGAGAAATTTAAAATTTGATTTATGGGGCAAAGTTATACCCATTTGATAAATGGGAGATTATACTTGTGATGAGATAAGTTAAATAAAATTACTTCCTTCCCCATCTGCAGCCATCATGTCATATAGAAGAGGGGGAAAAGTGGGAAATGGTGGTTTAGCTTTAGTGTACTCAAGAGCATAGGAATTAGGAAGATGAAAGATTGGACAAGGCAAATTAATAAGGGAATGACGGAGTGTGTGCGTGGTCTGAGACGAGGAGGAGCATACATGAGTACACTAAATACTTTTTGATTTTTCCCCCCTTATTTTTTCAAGATTATATTTTATTAAATTACTAAAATTAGAGACAATACATGGATATATCTAGAACAATGGAGAGGTATCAAGAGATTAAGTGGATCAACTTTCTAGTCTATTTAAGGACTCGCTCCCTCCACTCTTGGCCACAGGACGAGTAGAAGAGAAAAAGGGAAACTGATAAGATGTGCAAAGAAGAGCTCAAGCAAATAAGAGGAGGGTAAGGACTTTGAATTCTTATTTCACCTTCTTCTACTTTCGTTTTTGGAAGTTAAAATTTGAAGGAAGACTCCTTCCTTGTTCCATGAGGGTGAAGGTTGAAAGAAGGAAGAGGAAACTTTGAGGATCAAGTTTCAAACTAGTAGGATACTAAGAACAAGTAAGTGGCTATTTCAACTACCTTATGATTTTATGGTTGTGAAAGTGGTAATACCTGTACATACCCCTACGTTTTTTTCATGAAATAGGATTGATTAATAGATAAAAAGATGACTAAATGATTGGATTTAAGGCTTGAGGTTTAGGAAGAAAGGTTATTAAGATAGAAGGAAAAAAAAATGGTTGTAGAATATGGGAGTTTGTTGTAACAGCCAACCACAAGGAAGTGGGAAATTAATAATTTTGGACGTTTTAATACTTTTTAAGTACTCAAAATAAAATAAAAATATAAGTAACTCCTGTCTTAAAATATTTATTTGGTAACCAAAAAAATAAGCCTTCTTCATCTCTCTATCTTTTACTAAGATCTTTTTTTTTTTGGACCAAATAAATATTTTAAGACAGGAATTGATACTCATTTAATCATAAAATATGCACTTATCAATAACACAAAATAAAGATGTTGTCTATTACTTGTCAACTTCAGTCCAATGAAAATGCCAAATTATGGCAAGACTTCATGCGATGAAGAGCTAAGTGAAGCTTGAGTCTTTTTCCTTTGCTAATGCTTCTTTTTGAAGCTTCTTTTTTCAATACTCACCAAGTGGTGGTCCAAATATTGCCTTCCCAGAAACCACACTGATCCATTCCCTTACTGGTGCACATACTTATCAACTTATTATAGAACTGAAGTGGTAAATCTCTGCTCTCTCGTGTAGAAAAGTTGAGACAAGTCCAATATTGCACATTTCCAACATTAAACATTTTCTACAAAATTGGTGGAGTATTTTGTGGCACACCTATTTTCTTTTGGATGCAACATATTCATTTCTATTGAAGACATCATCAAGAAGACTGCCTTATAAGAGAGATTATGATGAAGCAGGGCATCTACACAAGTGGGAAGAGATTCTTGGTTGGGATGAATTGCATTTTGGAAGGTATTTTTATATCTCAAGTCAATGTATTCTTATCACTAATTTTTGGTTTTCCAGATTGACATTTCCTAGGACAAAATCATATATCAGTTGTTAATATGCAAACTTTTTTTTAGAAGCATAGACTATCAGGGGAAATATCTAATCCATATTTTTTCTTCTGGAATATGATTTTGATAGCGACTTTTCAATTTTCTAACCTGCGAACATTTTACCCCAATGAAACAAACACTGGAAAGCATTTTCACCCTGAAGTGCAATGCTTTCCAATCCCATAATTAATACTCTCTCTGGTCCTAATTATAAGAGCTAGTTGACTTTTTTGAAAAGATTAAGGAAGCTAATTAAATTACTTTAGAGTATTTTTATTTTTATTTTTTTCTTCAAACTAATTAATTTAACTAATAAACTAATATATAATATAAGGATACACAACATATGAGATGATTAAGTAACTTATTCAGCTTCCTTAATCTCTCCAAAGAAAGTCAACTAGCTCTTATAATTAGGACCAGAGGTAGTACCATTGATTCATCATTGACTATAGTCTGTCATGCACATCTATCTGTCATACAAAGTTTGGATACAAAGGGACATGGAACCTGTTAATCCTTTCCCTGTATGAACTTGCAACAAGTATATATTAACCAGAGGTAGGTACTTCTGGCTTAAAATTAATAACTGATGTTTAGACGAACATTCAATAAATTTTTACAAGTGACTTATTGTTTCTAAAACTGTTTTAATTTTAAATACGTTGATGGTTTTCTACTGGACTGCATGTTCTAGAAAGCATATATTATTTAGGTTTGTCTCTATTTCACATATTTTTACATATTTTTTATTTCTGTCATCTTTGTCTCTATTTCAACTAAAAATCTCTATTCAGGTTTGATAATAAACTTTTTGCAAATTTTAACGATTCTTTTCACTTGGAAATTTTGAAGGAAGCATTGTTGAGAGCAATCCATGATATGGATGCAAAATTTTCTGAGGTAAGTTTGATTTGCTATCTGTGGAACTTTGCATAAACCTCTCTTCCCCTTTTCTTTTGTGCTCTTGAATTGACGTCTTTCAATTGAACTTTGAAGGAAGCATCTAGAAGTAATCTTGATTAAGGCTCTACAGCACCCACTGCATTAATTGCAGATGATAAAATTTTGGTTGCCAAAATTGGAGACTCTAAGGCCTTCTTGTGTTCTGAGAAGTTTCAGTCTACCAGAGATGCTAAAGGTGAAAAAGGCATTGATGATGAGTGTTCGTCTACCTCCTTTCTGTAGTATGCTTCTTTGTTATAATTTTACCTCCTTTCTTTTTGTAGTATTTTCTAAATATGATGAGTGGCTTGTGGCTGAAGCAGAGATGCCTAACCATTTGTTTAAGCTAGAGTATGTGTCTGATGTGTTTGCTGGTGTCCCAGAGGATTTTAGTTTCTATGGTGAGATATTTGGTGGTAGTAACTTTTTCCCCATTTTGAACTTATCAGTAAATTGTTACATTTTTGCAGATGTGGCAGGGATTCTGCGTTCTTAATTGGACTTTGGAAATTCCTTTGTTTACTCTTGGTGTGTTCAAGAAGAAATTAGTTTTGACTATTGAGGAGATTGCCCCAAAAGAAGGACCGTAAGTTATAAATTGATATGTCATGTATTTTTCCTTCATTCTTTCTGTGGTTTATGGAAATATTTTTGTTGCCTACATGAGATTTGATATCAGTATGTGTGTTTATAAAAAACAAATATAGTGTGCCCGAGCAGGTCAAAGTTTAACTTTTTGGAAAGGCTGCGGGTGTTACGATTGTAAAGATTGAGGCTCTGAAAGTGCAGGCTGGGGAATTCATTGTTGTGCAGTATGCTGTTGGTGGTTTTTATTGCACCTACGGTTAGATAATAATGTTTAATGGAAAAGAAACAATTTGTGAGCATTTTTTCCCACGTTTTTAGTAAGAAGAGGCATATGATAAAAAGTTTTGTTTATGCAGGTGTGGGAGAAATTACATCTTACTATGATGTAACAATGGTCTTTTTTACTGCAGAGCTGTAGTAAGGGACATATTGAGTAGTGATCTTTAGTTGCAGTATGGGACATGCTAAGTAGTAATGTTTTGTTTGCTTGTTTTTCAGTGTTTATGGAGGTGATTTCAATGCATGTATGATACGGACCTATTGCATAGCCCCGTTTTTTGTTGTAGTGTGTTGACGTAGGTAAAGGTGGGAATGATTAAAATCAATGAAGGTCATTCAGAAGGTTGTATTTGAATGGATAGATGTGGGTAACAATGTTTAGATCTTTTTGGAATCTTTTGTTAGTTTGGAAAATTTTCCAACAATTTGATACGTTTATACCATGAGTTTGAAGTTCAACATAATGAATATATCTAGGAAGGTGGATTCGCTTTTGTAGGTTTTATATTTGGTCCGTCTGGGATAGTGCCATAGTGGTGGTAGAAGTGACTTTTGTTTCTAATGGACTTTTCCTGATAGACTTTTCCTGATGTGATTTGTGTTAGGGATAGTGGTAATTCCTCTTGATATCCTGGAGTAATTTGTAAGATGCCTAAGCTGCGATAGCTCTTTGGAGACATTTTTTCTTTTTTCCCACTGAAAAGCTAGGATGAGTAATAATACTTTGATGATGACAACGTTTGGAATTTAAAATGCTCTCGAATGAGAGTCTCACTTTTATTCAACAAATGCATTGCTAACAAGGGAAAAGTCATATGGCCAACATTCGAATTCAAAAAACTAATTTAAGTGAATAAGAAACTGCAAAGAAATCAATAACAGAGGTAAGTCTAACTATAATAAGTTTTTAGCTTATCTGCATTCCATGTTCGCTTGATTGGGTTCCCGTCCAAGGTTTCCAGAACATATGCTCCTTTTTCAAGTGTTTCGCGAACGCGATAGGGCCCGTCCCAGTTAGCCGCGAGTTTTCCATCTTTGGCATTTTTGTTCTTGATATCGGCTCTTCTGAGGACCAAGTCACCCGACTGAAAAGTCCGGGGTCTAACCTTCTTATTATAGCGGGCTGCAATCAGCTGCTTCGTTGCGATGTCCCGGCAATGAGCTGTAACTTGGACTTCATCGGCGAGATCTAACTCGACTGCTAATGCGTCACTGTTGGCCGCTTCTCCTTGCGATAAAATGCTTCTCCTGCGCCACGACGGGAGACCTATTTCGACCGGGATCATGGACTCACAACCATAGGTCAGCCTGTAAGGCGTTTCTTGAGTGGATGTCTGTGCCGTCGTTCGGTTACCTCAGAGAACATAGGGTAGTTGATCAACCCAAGAGGTTTTAGCTTCCAGCATACGCTTCTTCAATCCGTCGAGGATGACTTTATTTGCGGCTTCAGCTTGCCCTTTGGATTGCGGGTGTTCTACGGACGTGAAATGGTGTTGGATGCCGAACTCGGTCATTAAGTCACGAAATCCGACGCCAGTGAATTGGGTTCCGTTGTCCATAACTACCTCGGCCGGTGCTCTAAAACGCGTGATGATGTTGACTTCAAAGAATCACTGTATGCGGGCCGAAGAGATAGTAGTAAGGGGTTCGGCCTCGATCCATTTGGTGAAGTAGTCAACGGCTACAATCAGCCATCGTAGCTGTCCAGGCGCCGTTTTGAACGGTCCCAGGATGTCCATTCCCCACTTATAGAATGGCCACGGGGCCGAGATGAAATGAAGTTCTGCCGGAAGCGACCAAATAATCCTTGAATGTTTTTGGCAGCTGTCACATTTCCTAACGAGGATCTTTGAGTCGGCCTCCATAGTCGGCCAATAATACCCTGCTCGCAGCGTTTTTCTGGCGAGTGACTTAGCGCCCATATGCTAGCCATTCATTCCTTCATGTATCTCGGCTAAAGCGTATCCCGCCTCATTCGGGTTCAAGCATCTTAACATAGGGGAATGTAAGCCTTTTCGGTAGAGCTGATCTTCTACCATGGTGAACTTGGCTACTTCTCGAACCAATTGTTGGCCTCCAAGGCATCATCTGGGAGGATTCGACGCTCGAGGTAATCCTCGATTGGCTTTTTCCAATCTGAGTCAACTGATATAGCCATGGTACAGATTGGATCCTCCAAGTTTTGTTGAATCACGGTCCGATGACAACCCGCGCTCTTGGTGCTTGCTAGCTTTGAGAGGATGTCGGCTCTCGTATTTTCACCTCTTGGAATATGACTCACGGTTGCCTCATCGAACTCGAACATTATCTCCTTAGCCTTGAAAAGGTATTTTGCCATTAGCGGGCCCTTTGCCTGATAGGTTCCCTCGATCTGAGCCGCCACAAGCTGTGAGTCGGTGAAAACCTTAACTCTTGTGGCACCGTTCTCCTTCGCTTGAAGAAGCCCGGCTATTAGGGCCTCGTACTCTGCTTGATTATTTGAAGTTGGGAACTTCAACTGAAGTGAGTGTTCAATGGTGACACCCTCTGGACTCTCAAGGAGGACTCCGGCTCCGCTTCCTTTGATATCTGACGATCCGTCGACATATACCTTCCAGTCTCCCGACGGCTCGCAGCCTTTTTTGTCGGTCGGGGTTAGTTCCCTGACAAAGTCGGCTAATACTTGTGACTCAATTGCATGGCGAGCTTCGTAAGTGATGTCAAATTCAGATAACTCAATCGCCCAATTTGTCATTCTTCCCGCCAAGTCTGGTTTGTGCAAGACCTGTCGTATCGGCTGACTGGTTCTAACAATGATCGGGTGTCCCTGGAAGTACGACCGCAACCGACGAGCCGAGGTGAGAAGTGCGAATGCCACTTTCTCCAGCTTCTGATATTGGACTTCCGAGCTCTGTAGAGTCTTGCTTATAAAATATACCGGTATCTGGCCATGATCTACCTCCCTTACTAGGGTCGCACTGACAGCCTCCTCTCCGATAGATAAATAAATGTAAAGGTTCTCGCCAGGCTCGGGCTTGGATAGAACCGGAGGATTAGCCAGTCATTGCTTTATTTCTTCAAACGCCTCGTCGCACTTCGCATTCCATTCAATCGATGCTTCTTTCTTCAGAAGTCTGAACAAAGGTAAAGCCTTTTCGGCTGATCGAGGCAGGAACCTGGTGAGGGCAGCCAACCTTCCAGTCAGTTGTTGAACTTCCTTTTTGTTCTTTGGATCCTTCATTTCGAGAACTGCCCTGCATTTTTCCGGGTTAGCCTCAATGCCTCGGTTAGTTAACATGAAGCCCAAGAATTTTCCAGCCGAGACTCCAAAGGCACACTTAGCCGGGTTCAGGCGGATTTGGTAAGCACGGATTTTGTCGAACGTCTGCTCCAATTCCTGGATATGAAGTCGCGGATCCAAATTCTTCACGATCATGCCGTCGATGTAGACCTCAACATTATGACCTAGCTGGTCAGTGAAGACCCTGTTCATCATTCTTTGATACGTAGCTCCTGCGTTCTTTAGTCTGAAAGGCATGACGTTGTAGCAATAATTAGCCCTTTTTGTAATAAAGGTTGTCTTCTCTTGGTCACCCGGGTACATTGGTATTTGATTATATCCAGAATACGCATCCATGAAGGAAAGAAGCTGGAAACCCGAGGAATTGTCCACTAACTGGTCGATGTTCAGCATTGGGTATGAGTCTTTGGGGCATACCTTATTTAGGTTTTTGTAGTCCGTGCAGACCCTCCACTTTCCGTTTGGTTTTTTCACCATTACTACGTTGGATAACCAGGTGGTGTATTGAACTTCCCGGATAAATCCGGCTTCCAAAAGCTCTTGAACATGAGTTTCCAGTGCTTTCCTCTTTTCTGGGCCTAGATTCCTCTTTCGCTGGGATATCGGCTTTGAGCCCGGGTAGATTTCCAACTTGTGGCAGCAAAACTTGGGGTCTATTCCGGGTACTTGCGATGAGTTCCAGGCGAAGACATCCTGATTTTTTCTCAGAAATTCCACCAAGATGTTTCTAAGTTCTGGGGATAATTGCTTTCCGATTTTTGTGGTCTGGAAGGGGTCTCCCAACACTAGATCCTCCAAGTCACCGGCGGGTTCTGGGCGCAGCTCTTCATCCCGGAGGTCCAGCTCGACTGTATTAATATCCGGGTACTTGCAAATGAAATAATGATTGAGAATTGTCTTCTTGCCATGCTAAAAGATAGCTTAGAATCCAAAGGATTCATGTCCATACAATATATTGACATATCTTCTCCAGCACTTATCCCGTTTAACACATTTTCCCTTACGAAGTTTTTGCACAGATGTGTTGTTTACAATATAGTCTCATTGCACAAACTGGCTACTTGATAAATGTTTCTTATCAACATAATTGATACGCCAACTTTAAGGATCAGCTTATGACAAGATATCCTTGAGCATTTGATTGTGTTGAGGGATTTACTATCATACATTAGAGAGGATTAATTATCTAAATTGCAAGACAGAATACATGTGCGTTGCATGGAGTCGTGGAACTTAAATTATGAGACATATATATATATATATATATATATATTGTTTTTGTTTGAAAAAATATAGTTAAATACCTCAATTTAGATATAATATATGTCATAGTTTCTTAAAAGTTAGAACCACCCCCACCCCACACAATGTGAGGGATTCTTTCATTTCTATTTAAGACAAAATACTCGTGCGTTGTACAAAAACATAAAACTTAAATTGTAAGGATATATATAGTTGTTGTTCGAAGAAATATAGCTGTTAAACACATCAAATTAGACATATACATGTCCTAATTTGTTAAAAGTTAGAACCACTCTTGCTTCTTATGTTGACCATTAATACAAAGATTTAGATCATAACAATGAAAGACTAAGTCATAACTTAGTCATAACCACCTTTGCTTATATAATCAATTATCAATGATTACATATTAATAATAAATATAAATATAATTCTCTAAATCCCATAAGTAATAATACTAATATTGAATTCAGTGATCACTTCGGTTTTTTTTTTTTTTTGCCATAATTACTTTATCATCCCCCAAAATTACCTAAGACTTAATGACAGTGTATATTCATAAAAACTCAAGATATTTTCTTATAGTTTTAAATGAAAATGCAAAGTGTATTCTAAAATGATATTTATCAATTATCATTCATCCCCTCTCTCATTTTAATTGATTGATTATTGATTTTCAATTTCAAAAATTAATCAAATAAAAAATATTGTTGAAAGGAAATATGTTGAAATAAGAGATGTTTTTAATTTTTACAGAAAAAATGAATTTTTAATTTATTAAGTAATAATTACTTTATTTAATTTTTCAAATCATCACAACTTCCAATATACACCATAATAAATCTTCACTTCCCAAGAATCTCTCAATTCCCATGCATTTCCTCTACCTATCCTTTGTGTTAACATTATGTCAATTGGTTAAATCAATCCATAATTGGTTTGTCTTAATCTGGCGTGATATACATATAAGGTGGTTTCCTTAGTCTTAGAATCTCATCTATACTCTCACATATTCTAAAATGATATTTACCAATTATCACACTCTCTCTCTCTCTCTCTCTCTCTCTCTCTCTCTCTCTCTCTCTCTCTCTCTCTCTCTCTCTCTCTCTCTCTCTCTCTCTCTCTCTCTCTCTCTCTCTCTCTCTCTCTCTCATTTTGATTGATTGATGATTGATTTCAAAATTTCAGTTTTCAAATACTAATCAAATAAAAAATCTGATTGGAAGTAAAAATGTTGAAATAAAAGGTATTTTTATTTTTTACCCAAAAAAGGAATTTTTCATTTATTAGTTAATAATTACTTTATTTAATTTTTCAAATCACAACTTCCATTATACACCATAATGAGTCTTTACTTCCCAAGAATATCTCACTTCTCATGCCTTTCCTCTCCCTATCCTTCTCCATATTTCATTTCAATTTCAAATTTGATCGTTACTTTAAATCCTTCCAATTTTGTAGTCCCACCATTATCCTCAGAATCAGAAATATAGGGTACAAAAGAATAAATACAAAATAGAACAAGTTCAGGTTACCCTAATATTGAAAAAAAATGAAAATATTTAATTCATAATATATTCATGAATGTGGAAGGGTCTTTGCTGTTTTTAGGCTCCGTTTTCTTTTATTTTGAACTCTTTGTTTGTACAGTTAGCTTTCTTCATGGTTAATGGAATTAGTGTCATTGGCTGATAAAAAAAAAGATAGGAAATGTTTAATTAATTTTTCTTACATCTACAAAACATGTTGTAATGTTCATCCAGACCTTCGTTCATGGGAGTGTACAACAAATATGTTAAAAAAAAAAAAATCAAGAAAATCACTTGGCAAACCCAGAATAATACTTTCCCGGTATTTAATACCTCATCATCTACCATTTCCTCTCTCCCTTCTTCAAACCCAGAATCCCTAGAAAATTGCCTTCCCATATGTATCTTTGGATTATAATAACCATATCGTTCACACTTTTATATTTTAAATCCCATGACACTTTTGCTTCACGTTCGATTTGTATGAAAAATGTAGCTTATGCAAACATTAATATATGTATATTATATGGAGACGTTGAGAGATCATGAAAAAAGTAACTTGGTAGTACTGCATATATTGAAATCAAAACATCCTCATAAGATTGACATCGACAGATATTTTCAAGGTTACATTCGGGATTGCATAATAGAAGATGATGGACAAAGTAGAATAATACTAAAAATTAGGAAGTAAGAGACTGAAGTAGTACGAAATCATTGAGAGAAAACATAAGCGACGAACACATAAATAATAAAGGTTGACTCAAACATGAATTACTCCTTCCACCTCTTGAGCTTCCTTTGTAGGAAGGTGATAAAGCTTTGCTCGGAAATCATCAACAGCAAGATGGTTGTAGTTAAAAATGGCCTCAGACATGACACAGTGACTTATGAATTGAACATGGTATTTCCACCTGCAAGATTAGAAATAAGTTAACATCCAAAAACTGTAATCATGACAAGGCAGAATTGACAGATTGATCAACATTAACTTCAAAGGCACTCCATCTTAACCTAGAGCAGCGCAACATAAATCTGTTTAGGACGTGGGTGTCTTTCTGAAGCAACACACGCCTATTTATAGTGAAATGGATTAGTGCTGGATGAAGAGAGAAACAATTGAAAAACCCTACCGATCATATTGTAGCCTAATGGGAAAGGGTTTGGGACGTGGGTATGTGAAATAATTAAATGTTGCATCGTTAATTGTTTTTCTTTAGCCAATGGGATATGAAAAAACTTTGACCTTCATTGCTGCACATAAATGAGCAACACATGTAGTATCATTTAATTTATGGTTGGGAAAGATTGATTACGTGGCACCGAACATTGTCTTACATGTGGACCAATAATTGTAAAGCCACAAGGTTTAAAGATATATATTTGATGATTGATGATTGATTGATTGATATATTTGATTGATGATTGTGTTAGTTATTTGATATAGTTGTGGGACATACTTATTATTGATATTTTCATTTATTTTTGAAATGTTACTAAAGGTTGCCAACCAATGCCTTTGGCCTAAAGTACTGAATGCATGTAGTTGAACTCGTTGATTAGTATATACACAAGAAAAAAAATATTAAGAAAAATAAATACTCAAGTAATATTGCGTGACTTGATCTAGTTGAATTGTTTGCTATGTGCTTTAAGTCGCTTGGTTTTGAATTTGGTTCGGAAAATATCCATCGTTTTGTTTTACAATATGTTTATCATTATTTATTATTCTTACAACTATAGCACGAAAACCTTTAACATTTCAGTGGCTTTGAATATTTGATTTTTTTTTTCTATTTACTATTATACATATATCAAATTGCTAATGTTTTGTTTTTTTCTTTAATTTTTGGTTTCGAAGGGAACAAGTGAAGTTATTGTCTTAAATCAAGTTGAAGGGTTCCAATACATTAAAATTGATTGGGATGGGAAAGCCTTCAAGAGTATGAAGAATCTCAAAATTCTTATCCTTGAGAGTGCAGAATTTTCACAAGCTCCCAAATACCTCCCTAATAGTTTAGCAGTATTGAGATGGAGATAGAGGTTACCCTTCATCAAGTTTGCCTGATGGTTTTCGTCTAAAGGATCTTGTTGAATTCAATGTGACTCAAAGTAATTTCAATTCAATTACGGACACAGTTAGTAAGGCAAGTACCTCAAATCTTATGTGTATTTTCCCTGGCTTTCTAGCTTGTATTTTGATCATTTGTTTAATTAATTAGACTTCTTATATAGTTTTGGTTATTGCAGATGATATTACAGAAGGCAAATGTTAGTGTTTTGAACTTTTTAATGTGCAAATATATTGAAAAGATACCTAATTTATCTGGCCTCCCAAGTTTAAAGGAGTTACAGCTTAGTTTTTGCAAAAATCTGATTGAGATTGACAATTCAGTTGGACAGTTACCAAAACTTGAAACCTTGGATGTAAGCGGCTGTACCCAGCTTAGGACTTTTCCAAGTGAATTGAATACACCCTCTCTTGTTCATTTGGGTCATAGAAATTGCTGGAATCTGAATTTCTTTCCAAAAATAGTAACAAGGGTAATGAAAATCTTTGTTTTGGACCTTTCAGGGTTCAAAAATATTAAGAAGATGCCTAATTTATCTGGCCTTGCAAGTTTAAAGCGGTTAGATCTTAGGGAATGCAAAAATCTGATTGAGATTGATAATTCAGTTGGACAGTTACCAAAACTTGAAACCTTGGATGTAAGCGGCTGTTCCCAGCTTAGGACTTTTCCAAGTGAATTGAATACACCCTCTCTTGTTCATTTGGGTCTTAGCTATTGCAGGAATCTGAATTCCTTTCCAGAAATAGCAACAAGGGAAATGAAAATATCTTCTCTGTTATTGGAAGAAACTGGTATAGATCAATTGCCTTCATCAATTGAAAATCTTACTAAACTTGGTTGGGTGGATATTAGAATGAACTCTAGAGTCAGGTCAATAAAGCTACCAAGAAGCACTTTTTTGTTGCCAAAACTTAAAGATATAAGAGTTGAAGGATTCAAAGAGGAGCTTATTATAGAAGTGGAGTCAACAAGATATTCAAAAATATGGTCCCTTGAAATCCGATTCTGTAACATATCCAATGAGAACCTTCGGATTTGTCTTGCCGCATTCTCCAATGTTTGTCAATTGGACTTGACGGGTAGTAATTTCACCATTTTGCCCGCATGCATAGAAGATTGCCGATTCTTGTATGGACTTGTGCTAGATAAATGCAAGCATCTAATAGAAGTGGAAAAGGTCCCCCCCTAGCATAATTGAATTGAGGGCTGGAGATTGCACATCATTGAGTTCAAATTCAAGAAAGTTATTATTGAATAGGTTGATTTCACTCTCTGGTTTCGTTACATTAATCACATCTATTGAGTATATAGGACTTCATTTGTTTTGTTTCTGATTATTTCTTTTGATTCACAGGAATTACTTGCATCTGTAGTACCGATCAACATTCAATATGTGCTTGGACAAGCACATTTTTGTGTGCCAGAAGGAAGCATCCCAGAATGGTTCGATCACTGTAGCAAAGGGCCATCCATATCTTTTTGGTTTCTTGACCAATATTTCCCAACCTATCTTATCATTTGTGCTATTGTTGAAGCAAAAGGGGATTATGTTAAGGTCAAAAGAGAAGTGCTCATAAATGAAGAGGCATGTATTGATCTGATCACAAGTGTGAGCATAGGATATGATGAGGATCATATAATTGTGGATTATATTTGGACAATTGATATGGATAAATCATTTGCACAAGGTCAATGGAAACATGCAAAGATTTGTTTATTCCCATTCAGAGGTGCTACAGTAAAAGAGAGTAAAATCTATGTAGTTAGAGATGACATAACCAATATGGAAAATATTCGATTCACTGATCCTTTTCAATGTTCAGATCTCTTGACTAATGACCAAGGTATAGTGTTAACCCCATTCTTTTTTAATCTAACTTAATGTAATTTAATATTATATTACACTTTGCTTAGGTTGTACTATGGAAGGTGACACTACAACTACAAATAACCCTATCTTCCCATCCCAAAGTGAGCGGCAACATACACACTCACATGTTGTTCTGGACATTGACTCATTAAGACGACTATCTGCAGCATGTAGGATACTTACCTTTCCTGTCTCAATTCATATGGATCATGGGATTGTGGGTTCTAAAGTGGAATATGATATCATCATTACCAAGCCAGATGTCATGGAATTCCTAAGCATGCAAGAGCTGTGCATAACCATTATCCAACTCTTTGTCATGTACGCAACTTCATTTTTATTTCTAGACCTAACGTATCTATACATTTGGCTCTCTCTTACAACTCCACAAATGGCGTGCAATTTGATAGGTTTGCCGACAACCTTTGCTACGATAGAGAAATTGATGATAGATTTGGATTTTTGTGTCCAAATGCCACTCAAAGCGTAGGCAATACACGAGAAGATAGAGTATCTTACATTGGAAGTACCATCAAGGAAGGCAATAAGCAATGTTGGCTTGCACCTATACATGAAGGGTAATAAGTTTGTTCATTATTAATGTGAATAATTAATCTGATATTATAATCATTAATTGATATATTGTACATAGGAACCATTGGACTCTATGTGCAATTTGCCCAGAGTCAAATATCATTTATTGGTTTGATTCACTGGGAAGAGAACAAAGTGATGATATTGAGAAAATATTCACTGAGTAAGTAATTTTTTTTTTTTTTTGGTAAAATGTTGGTTAGCGGTGTTATTAATAATAATCTAATTTCTTACATGTATTTAATAACAGAGCCCTTGAGATGTATCATATCATTGGAGAAAAGAACACCAAATGGCTACGCCCAAGTGTAAGCAAGCAAATTCAAACATTAATGTATAGATTGTTAGTGTATCTCACTCTTGCTCTTTTAAATTTTGGTTACTCTTATTCCTTGATTTGTAGTACCGTCGTCAACTTGGAGATAAAGAATGTGGATATTACGTCATGGGATATATGTATGACATCATCAAGCTTAATCAAGTTCACTTACTAGACACGGTAATTATATATTTACCATTCTAGTTTTCTCACTCTAATTGATGTTTATGAGCATTTATTATTGCTTATGATGTGTTTCAAACTTATAGCATTTCAAGAATCTAGAATGCTATACGCAAGAAGACATCAACTTCATTCGGAACGTGTGGTCAGACTATTTCCTTGAGTTAATGCCAAACTGGTATTATGCTGGGGACTGCTCAATGCATATTAGTGGAGTGACATTAGTGTGCTTTTCAAAACATGATACAGTGAGTGTTGGTCTGAAGTGATTTTTTTTTTTATATATATTATTATTGATGTAATGGCATAAGATATGTTTTGAGCTCATTGACAATGGTTTCGTTGGAAAAGTTTGTTTTAATGTTGTTGTAATTGCAAAAGATATGGGCATGTGTGTTGGGAAAATCATTTAAGTTTGTCACAAGGACACATGAAAAGACTCTACACAACCAAATGTAGAAATCAGTTAAATATAAGTGACTAATGTAAATATGATAAAATTAAATAACCGATGTAAAAGGAGCTTTTATATATACATATGTTGGGGGGATATTAACTATTTGCAGCTTATAGGTCACAACTTCAACAATTTATAGCTTATTTAAATTATTTTGCTCAAACTTTACTCTAATTCCGCCAACTAAAATTAATAATTTTTTAATTTAAAAAAATGACCCAAAATTATGTTTGATATATTTATCTCACCTTTTGACATTCTTGTAGGCCTGCATTAAAGCACAGCCACATCAGGACTTGGTGATTTGAATCAGCGAGAGTGAGGGCAGGAAAACAGAGAAGAACGGATACGGGAAAGCAAACTTTGGTGAACAAATTACGTAGGGGCTTTCATTTGAAGTTTGAACGCCACAAGATAGTTTGATAAATTAAACCAGTAAATAAATAAAAGAAAAAGAAGGAGAAAAACAGAGTAAAACAACTATGGGAATTATAGGATGTGAATAAATGTAAACTAATATAGTAATATGGCAGAGATGCAATTAATTTGTTTATTTTATTTTATTTTTTGGCATCGAGATGCAGCTAACTTGAGAGTTTCTTTTCTGCAAGTTCGAAACTCACAATGTTAACTAGAAGTCAAGGATGTTTGCTCATTTCTTTTCGGTTTCCTTTTGTTCTTGACAATTCAACCCATTAACTTTTTTGCATTTTAGAGTAAATAAATATTTTAAAATGATATGATATGCAGAAATAACTAAAACATATTTCCCGTCATGGTCAATGACTCCACCTTATAAATCATTTTCTGTAACATCCCCAAATCTTTATGTAAATTAATTAGTGGAATATATGAGAATTTTTCACCAAGAAGTAGTAGTCAATGGTATATTATTTTTCTGACACGATAAACTAATTATTGGAAAAATAATGTGGAATTATTTGAAATGTGGTTAATAAATTTGGTTAGAGATAATTTGAGATAAGTAATGTCAAAGAAGGTAAAAATATATTTTTCCCTCATTATTCTTATATTTTTCGTCAAATAAAAGGAGGGGAAAATTTTGATGAAAAATTAGTGGAGTTCCCATATAAATCTAAATTGCCTTTGAAAGGTGAACATTAGATGAGATTTAATTAATTAAGAAGGATAGTTGGAAGATCACATTTTTTTCCTATCTCCTGATGAATGGAAAAAGCACAAGGAAATATATATATATAATAAAAATAAATAAATTACTTGCTGCTCCTCCAAAACCGTAGAGAGAAAGAATTGAAATGATGGATTGGAAAAATAATAATAATAAGTACTACTTCCAATGTGTCAAGACGTGAGGAGCAAAAAGGGGGATAATAAAAATAATACCTATTACTTCCTACTCCCCTTATTTCCGCCAGTGGAGAGGAAAAGAGAAGTGAATGATGACCTAGGGCTTAGACTAGTTTCAGCACATCTACAGTTTAAGGAGATGATGGAGGGGATTAAGTAAATTAATGAAATGTGCAGTAGTGAGCACGTGGGGACAAGGCAACAAGGGACTCAAAACATTTCTCCAATAATTGTCCTTGTTGCCGGATGTGAGAGGCAAATCAAATGGAAAAAAGATTTAAAAAAAAAAAAGGAAAATCCATACAGGGCCAATTAAGACCCAAAATTTTAAAAAAGGTCCCAACAACTTTCACATACCAAAAAGGGCCCTAGGGCCTTTTCTGGGATTTTTCATTAAAACGTTAGTTGTTAATCTGGCTGATTTAGTTGTTAACCGGGGCTGATATTGTTGTTAATGTGACTGATTTAGTTGTTAAAATGTTGTTGTTAATGCGACTGATTTATTCGTTAATGGGTATTGATTTTGTTGTTAATATGGCAGTTTTAGTTGTTAACATTTATACCTGAAAATGCCCTAGGACCCTTTTTGGTATGTGAAAGTTGTTGGGGCCTTTTTTGAAATTCTAGGCCTTAATTGGGCCCCTGTATAGATTTTCCCAAAAAAAAATTCCTTCAAGTCTCCCAAAATGTGTCCGTGAGAAAGAGCGAATGGTCTAAAGAACTTTTTTTTTTTTTTCCTTCCAAATTTCTTCAAGAACCGGACGAGAGAGGGAAAGAAGGATTTGATGGAAGTGACCAAATACATTTAATGGAGGGAGGAGCTGGACATGTTTGTACAAGCAAAGAATCACACCAAATCTTTCCATAATTTCCAACGTTCCAGATGAGTAAGAGAGGCCAAAGCAAATGAGAATACACACACATATTATATATATGATATAATGATCTTTCTCCTATATTATCCAAGGTGTCGTACGTGAGAGAAAGTTAAGATGAAGTAAGAATTTTTCCAACTCTTCAAAACCAGCAGCGGAGAGAGATGGTCAATGGGAATGAGAAAATAAAAATACATCTTTCTCCAACGTTCCTTTAGCGTCCTAAATTAGAGTTCAGGACTCCTTAAATTGATTCTTGACGTCCTCATATTGTTTCAGGACGCCTAAAAACTAGGAATTATTGTTTTGCGCCTAGGAAATATGAGAATTTTTTGTTTGGCGGCATGAGATTTTTTTTTTTTTTTGGAATAAAAATCATTTTTGGTGTCCTAAAATTTTTTCAGGACGCCTAAAAATCTGGGAAAAAATTACTTCGTGCCATGGGAAATATATGAGAATTTTTTGTTCAGCGCCGTGGATGTTTTTTTTTCAATGAAATTTGGAAAATTAAAAAATTGGCGTCCTGAATAAGATTCTGGACGCCAATTTTTTAATATTGGTGTCCTGAGCAGTATTCAGGACGCCAATATTAAAAAATTGGCATCCTGAAGAAGCGTCAGGACGCCAAACTTGGAAAAGTGGCGTCCTGAATAAGCTTTCAGGATGACAATATTTATTTTTTAGGTTAATTAACTCGAATCGACAGTCTTCATTCTCCTCACGCACACTCCTCAATCCCGACAATAGCGCGCGAAATCCTCTCACACTCACACTCGCCGCCTCCTTCCCTAAATCCGGCCCTGTCGTTTCCATTTTCGTCAGCGTCTCCTCCGTCTCCGCCGCGCCATTCTTCTCCGTCTCTCACACTCTGTGTCCGGCGTCTCTCTCTCGCTCACTCCGCCTCCTTCCCGAAACCCAAACCCAAACCCAAGTAAGCTTGTTCGTCTTGTTCTTAAACGGTGATTAATCGGTAATACTTGTTCTTCTTGTTCTTTGATTCCATTTCACCCTAATCGCTAGATTTTTGCTTCTGATTAAGATTTCTATTTTTGATTTTATTAACCGTACTAAGAAGCAGATCAGAACTAGCTACTTTGAGCATTCAATTTTTCTGTAGAGTACAATAGGAGGTAATTACTAATTAAATGTCAAAGTATATGTGAGATTTATTTTGAAAGGGTAAAGTGAAAGCTAAATACACAAAGTGGGTTGCACTACTCCCTTTTCTATTTAATTCATCCAGATCCACTTTATAGTTTTTCTAACAAGATATCTACTACAATATTTGCGCCCTATAATTGTTGTTATAAGATGTATTTAGGAGAGAAGATGTAATACCCTGAAAATCTCATTTATGATAAGTATCATATTGAGTAAATAATACCTATTGGAAATAGGTGAATATGGGATCTCAAAGATCTTGTGAAGAATTTATGTTATTTTTGTGGTAGTTTCTCTTGAAAAAGAATAATTTGCAATTAGGTCCCTAAAACGTTTAGAAGTTTACAAATAGGTCCCTAAAATATCTACGGGTTATAAAATACCCTGTGAAAGTTATAAAAAAGGAAAGTAAATATTTATTTGAGATAGGGAATAATACTGTCCCTAGTTTAGGTAATTTATTAAATTACAAACTTGGAGAAATTGTATAAGAATGTCCAAAAAGTATTGAAATGACCAAAATACCCTCGTAAAATCCTAAAATAATGCAGAAGACATGAAAACAAAGATGTCAAGGCCAAAGTTATGAGGTAATGAGGCATTCTAATTAAGAAAATTATCAACTATTGATAAGAAAGCAATTAGGTAATTATTGGCTAATTACTTAAGCTTAAGCAAAGGAAATTCAAAGATAATTATGTAAAACCCTAAAATTAGTGGTTTTTTGCCAAGAATTAGTAAAAACATATTTGCTAATTAATTGAAAATTTTTGAGGAAAATTGGTGAGATTAGGTAATTTTAAGCCTAAAAACATGTAGGGACCAATAGGAAAATTTTGTAAAAAAATTATATTAAATAATTATTAAATAATTATTTTATAATAATAAATAAATAAATAAATAAAGACGAAATTAATGGCAGCAAAAAAAAAAAAGAGGAT
This sequence comes from Acacia pycnantha, assembly GCA_025563575.1. Lineage (NCBI taxonomy): Eukaryota > Viridiplantae > Streptophyta > Magnoliopsida > Fabales > Fabaceae > Acacia > Acacia pycnantha. The sequence goes on from JAMWYP010000001.1 coordinate 1,240,468, forward strand.
AAGAATGCATGGGAAAATATCATGATATTTTGTTCAACTTGGAATATTTTATTATATAATTAAATGTAGTGAATAGTAATGGAATAAATAGGAAACGGATCCTATCTAGAGTACTAGGAATAGGATTTCCAAAGTCAAGGTAAAATATTGATCATGGATTTTTATCTTCCATTAGACTTTTCCGGAAGTTAATTCTGAAGCCGGTAGAGCTTTTTCCTAATAAGACGAAATAAGGAAATTCTGAGAAAAAGCCGGATAGTCAAGTTGAAAGTTAAGGATCTAAATGTCATGTTGCGACATCTGGGGAAGAGTTGAGAGTTTTCCTGGACATATTTGGAATCAGTGCATTCTTGTCCATAGGCGGTAGCTTCCGGAATTTCGTTCCGTAACCGGCACGCTTTTCCGTAAACTTCAGCAGGACCGTTGAAACCCTGTATGGAATCAAAAATTAGGTTAGCTTAGACATTTCTAATGAGAAAGAAAAGGTCTTCCAAGTTGTTATTCCGGATTTTTGAGATTTTCCGAGATTACGCGATTTGGACACCGATCGGGAACTTTATCGGTACAAGTGCATAAAGCAAAAGCATCACATCACATTAATTGATGTGACAATCCACCAACCCAAGGGGGGGGAGGCTGGTTTTGGGGTATGTGGAGGGCCAAGATGAAGCCTTTCAAAAAAATGCGATCCGACGGTCCATAATCCGTCTGATAAAGTGTGAATAGTGCACCAAAATTTCTCTATAAATAGCAAGCTTCTCCCTTTGATTTCTTCACACCAAAACCACTTTCTCTAGTTGAAATTTCCTAGAGAGAAGAGAGAAGGAGGAGCTCGGAGAGGGAAGGAGTCCGGGAATTTTGCGTGAAGCTCTGGGTAATTTTTCCGGTCTTTAGTCTTTAGTTCTTTCGGTAGTTTTAGTAGGAATGTTAGATAGATCTTTAGTTTTATTTTAAATATGAAATTCGAAAATCATGGTGGGGTCAGAGTTCTGGCAAAATTTTGGAAAGTCTGAGTCAAAGTAGCGAAGCTCTGGCGAAATTACGCCGACAGGGAATAAGGGCAAAATGGTAATTTTTACCTAAAATGCCCGTTATAATGTCAAATATTGATAATGGTGATATTATCATTATAGGATATCGAAACCTTGATCTGTTGTCGTTACGTTTGTCCGACGTGCATTGTCGACCATTGTTTCAGTCAAAAGTGCGGTTCACAAACGTGCCAGAAGACAAGAGAGACTTAATTATGGAAGATCCATGGTGTACGTTGGAAGAAGAGCTAGCTCTAACACTACTACAAAAAGTATATTTAACGACTCCCATATAACGACCAATTAAATGAAAACAGACATAGAAAATGAGGCGGTGACATTTTTGAAATGTTGTCGAGAATATTCAACGACTATTTAACAGAAAAAGGACGTTGAGAAGTAGGCGGTGTCACTGTTGTAATTTTCTGCTTACCTTTAACGTCTGTTTCCTTAAAAACTGACGTCAAGAAAATAATATTTAATGTCTGTTTTATAAAACATACGTTAAATGTTGTGATACAACGACTGGTTTTATAAAAACAGTCATTGTATCCCATATTTTTATTTATTTTCCTAGTATATAGCCTAGAATTTCGATAGTTAAGAGACGAAATCTAACCATATTTTCATTTAATTAGTTTATAATTAAAGTTCATAAATTAAACAATATATATCTTTTATATATATATATATATATATATATATATATATATATATATATATATATATATATATATATAATTTTTTATTTTTAAAAACAGCGTTAGATTTCTTCATTTTACGATGATCGAAATTATAGGCTACATACTTAGAAATAGCTATAAATAAGGGATATATATATATATATATCACGCATTGAAATCAATCAATAAACTTAATATTGTGATTTTAATATATAAATCTAAAGATTACATGACTGATTGACTGATGTGATTTCAATCAATATATTTGTAAAAAAATATATCAATATCATTTAAATCACACATTAAATTTAATCAATAAGTAAAAAAATTGTGCTACTTATCGTTAGAATAAAAGCCTTTAAGATTACATGATTGTTGTGATTTTATCTCATATTAATTTCTATTTACTAGTATATAGCCTAGAATTTCGATAGTTATATTAAGAGAAGTACAACAAACGACTGTTTGTAAACAAACAGTCGTTGATACGCATTAAGAAAAAAGTCGAGCCTCCCTCACACCACTTTATTTAATTTTTTTTTCAAGTTACAACGATTGGTTTTTCAAAACCAGTCGTTGAAACTCAAATTTTTCAGATATTTCAATTTCAATCTCGCGCTTTCGACATTTTGTTGTTCCCTCTCTTCTATAAAATATATAAAGTTTTCTCTTTAAAACCCAACAGTATGCAGAACGCAGATAAGAGTCTTGAGACCCACCTATCTCCTTCGCCGCACCCAACGGCCCCACCCTTGCTGCCAACGAGATTCGCTATAGCGGCATTAGCGACTCCAACTCGTCATCTGTCGTGAACTACGAGCGTGCTCGACAGCCTCCATATCTGTCGTTTTCCGTCGGTTGCAGATCTACGTCTCTCTCTCTCCTCCTCACTAAACAATATGTCGAGCAACGATCCCGAGCATCGTGAAGAGGAGGAAGCCCCCCGTAGGCGATAATGAGAATACCAGAGCTCTATTTCCTAGTGCTTTCTTTTGTTGAAATTCTGAATGGATAACTCTATTGTAGTGTTTTTCTGCTCTATTTCCTGGTGTTTTCTTGTGTTTGTAAACAATTCTTTTATTTGTCTTCTGCTTCATTCAGTTAAGACTTGAGAGGTTTTATTTTTCTTCTTATTTTTGTGCTTTGCTGGATATGAAACGATTTCTTGCGTCGAATATTGAATGGTGCTGCTTATCGTCTATTTTCAATCCATTCTTTTTCTCACGAGGCTTTAGCTTGTTTCAATTGCACCTTATATTGTGTTTTAGATGGTTTTATGGATTGCCTAGCATGCGTGCATACTGTGGATTTATGGATATACAACGACTGTTATTTAAATAAGAGTCGTTGAAATGCAACGACTGTTTTTTAAAAACAGTCATTGTAAGTCATAAACTTTCAACGACTCTTGTTTACACGATCGTTAAAAGAAGTCGTCTAAGGGTCTTAAAAACAGACGTTAAAAGTGTTTTTTGTAGTAGTGTAAGTTCAATTCTCATGCATATTACCATCAAATAATCCCCGAATCTTTTATCACAAATCCTTTGCTTGCAAATTAAGATGGAAATGGGACTTGACTTTCTTTGATTAGCTTTCATCTCTCAAATCGATTGTCTGCTTGGCTTTGGAAAGTTGAAAGTATATATATAAATGAATTTGCTTAATTAATTGCAAATCATTGTTCTCATATATGCACACATCTTTTTATTTTAATATTTCTTGATTCTTTATGTGACTGTTCATTGATTTGTATTTGTATTCTAAAAATTCAACATTTAGTTTAGAATAGCATGACTGGTTCTGGTTACTCTTTTGAATAATGATGATCAAATTCATGGATATAAGAAAGGAGAGTTTTGCAGTCCTCAGTACTTCTTTGTCCCTTTCCTTCCTTTAGCAAGTGTAATATCTAAAACTGGTTAACATTATGGTAACCATGAAAAATGAAACTTTCCTTAATGCATTTAATTTCAGTAATCTATTTCTGACTGTGCTTGTTTTAAAATTTACATGAACTTCCTTGAAAACCAAGTGTAAATTATGCAGAATTACACTTGAGTTTTGTTGAAATTACATTAAATCTTCCTCCTTTTTCAAAACACACCAATTTTAACCTGACAGTGAGAAGCTCAAATTTTCACAAACTAAGGCAAACTCGAGTTTGCATCATACAGAGAGCTTCCAAGTTTTTCAGATACAAGGCAAACTCGAGTTTGGGATTGCAAACTCGAGTTTTGACAAGACAGAGAGTAACCAATATTTTTGAACTAGGCAAAACTCCAGTTTCCATTTAGAAACTCCAGTTTAGACCAAACAGTGAATTCTCTAGGTTTCCAAGTTTAGTTGGAAACTCGAGTTTCGATATGGAAACCCGAGTTTACCACATACAGAGAATCATGCTCTACTCTGATCTTGAGAAAACTCCTGTTTTGTTTTCTAAACTCCAGTTTTGACATGATTTGAAATTCAAAGATTTTCCTACTTAAAGGAAAACTCGAGTTTGAGTATTGAAACTCGAGTTTTGGAGTTCTGGTGAATAACTCAATATTCCTAAGTTTTTAAAACTCCAATTTTAATTTACAAACTCCAGTTTTGATCATACAGAGAAGTTTTTCCATTTTTCAAAGAAATGTGGAAACTCGAGTTTGGGTTTGAAAACTCGAATTTCGACCAAGCAGAGAGCTTTGCTCTTTTTCAACATTTCCAAAACTCCAGTTTTGATCTCATGGCAAAGTTTCCATTTTTCATAGAAAATGTGGAAACTCAAGTTTTAGTATGGAAACTCGAATTTACACCAGACAAAGAGCTATGCTCTATTTGAAACTATGAAAACTCCATTTTTGATTTTGAAACTCCAGTTTTGAGGTTTTGAACTTAAATTGATTTTTCATCACAACAGTTCAAAACTCGAGTTAGTCACTTAATGACTCGAGTTTTGGTCATGTCTCAAAAATTTTCAAAGTTCAAATTGCGACATTCTTCTCTGGATGAAGGAAACTCGAGTTTCCATTTGCAAACTCGAGTTTCCATTTGCAAACTTGAGTAGGGACTGGACGTAGGTCAAGGATATTGGACCGAACCAGTATAAATCTTGCTGTATCACCTTTCTTCCTCCTTTGCTCATACTGCTCTGTTCTGTGTTCAAGTTTCAAAACACTTCCAAAAGAATTTTTCAAATCCCCAATTTACCTCCCCTCTTGGTGATTTGCTCCATTTACAACATCATTTTATTCGTGATCATGTCCAAAGGAAAGATGTCAAAGTGATGTTCATCCCCACGCATCTTTAGTTGGCTGACATTTTCACAAAGCCTCTAGCAAAAGAACAGTTCAATTTCATCCGAAGAGAATTGGGAATGGTAAATCCCAATGAACTGTAAATAAAATGTTAGTTTAATGCAAATATCTGTGTTTTGATGATTAACCAAGACTAACTTAAGCTTCGGAGTTTCTAGATTGTGTTTTTGCAGGACTTTGTTATGTTGAGAAAGAACAGAGATAAATCAAGTATACTTGGCTCGAGCCAAGAAACGTGCTAACTCGAGCCAATTTGTGTCGAGAATCAAGAAATTCTGAAAAGAGCTATTTGAATCGAGCCAGTAAGTGTCACCTCGAGTTAAATGACAGGCTGAGAGATTGATGAATAGAAGAAGGTTTTTGACTCGAGCCAAACTATGTACCTCGAGTCAACGAGAAACCCGAGAGTTTGAAGAATGGAGAATACTTTTTGACTCGAGCCAGGAGGTCGTCACTCGAGCCATTTTTCTTTCGGTGATACAGGTTAGTTCAAATTCTTGCTTAACTCGAGCCAACCATTGCTACCTTGAGTTGGTACCTCGAGCCAATAATGATAGACTCGAGTTTATTTTAAATCTTTATATATGTCTGTGTCTGTCGCTTCACTTCACACACACACACTCTCTCTCTCTGCACATCCAAATCGTTACTCTTCTTTGCTTTCTCTCTTTTTCTCTCTTCCAAAACCCTAACCATTCTAAACCCACTCAAATCCGACAATGCCTCCCAAATCCAACCCAAAATCCTATACTAAATCCAAGAAAACTGACTCAAATTATGAAGCAACTCAATCTTTGTCACCTCCTGCGCTAAAACGATCCCAACGGGAGAAGATTCCTACTAAGAGATATAGGCTTAAAGTTTCGTTTGACGAACCTGAAGCCAATCCAAAGAAGTTAAGGATTGAAGAACCCTCTGAGGTTCCCAAGAAGAAGCCGATCGACAAGGAAGCTTCAACTTGCAAAGATAAGGAAGTGGCTATCGTCAGCCCTAAGAAGACCAAGAAGAAGCTATTTGTGCCTTCCTCTGAGTTTCGTGGTACTTCAAAGACATAATCAAAGAGCCCAGTATCTACCTCTGCATCAAATGCCTCTGCCTCAGTTTCAAAGGCTTCTATTCAACAATCAGGATCAAGGGCTTTTGAAATACCCTCCATTATGGGTATTAATCATGCTTCTAAATCCTTCCTCTAGTTGATTTTTTTTTGTAGTCCTGTTTTATTCTCTACTAAGGATGGAAGAAAATTTAGTAAGGACTATGCTCTCAGAGGCTTTTGTCCAGTAGTATCTATGGGCTTACCTAAACTTAAAAATGACTGTCATCTAGACCTCTTTCCATGGTTTAGGGATTATTAGTCCTTTCTTGCTATTTCTGCTACCTATAGTCCTACTCTTGTTAGAGTCGTTTACTTTAACATGTCTGCACACACTCTCTTGGATAAGCATCATAATGTGGCTGAAGAAAAACTTTTTACCCTTGTAAGAGGAAAACGTATTTCAATTATTGCTTCCTATTTAAATGATCTGCTTCAAATTGTCAATCCTCCACCTGTTCCTGAAATTCATTATGACAATAAGCAAATCTTTCAAATTCTTCGTCCAAATGAGCAATTGAGTGAACCAGTAGGGTCACTTAATTTTCCTCCTATTTCAATGCCTCCTGTCCACATAGCCTTGTGGTATATTTACTCTAGGAACTTTGTACAGAAAGGGAAAAATTTGACTCATTTCACCCAGAGAGACTACATATTTTTTTTCTTCCTTTGTTGCCAAAGTTCCCCACAATCTTGGGCAATGGATTTTCAATGAAATGAAAAGATATTGTATGCATTCGAAGAAGAATTCCACCATACCCTTTCCAAGCATGGTTTTTGTTATCTTGTTTCATGAGAAGATATGGTATTTGGAGAAGGATGAAATTCCCAAGAAGCCTGAGGAGTTTGGACAACATATTCTTAATCTAATGAAGATCAGTTTGAAGGAAGGATCTGGTCAATCTAGGGCACCTGGTCCATCTAGATCCAGAGCTTCCAGGCAAAGAGTTCCAGAGTCTCAACCAAAACCTGGCCTCACAACCTACGCCTTTCTCTCTTAAAGCCCATGTTAAAGCCATTGTTGAAAAGGCCATAGCTAATAGCTTGGATCCTCTACATATCTCCTTGGCTGCTCAGAATTCTCTCTCAGTGAAATTGGAATTTGAAATTGGGAAGCTGGAGCAAGAGGTGACCAAGATGCAAGGTGTACAAGAGGAGTTAAAGGAAGAGGTTGACAATTTCAATGGACATCTGGATGATCATGGAGCCAACATCAATCATATACATGACACTCTCTGGATTCTATCAAACAAAGTTGATAAGATTCTTCAGTCTCAACTTAGTGGTTTTGGTTCTGACATTCCTTCTGCTGCCCCTAAGCTTTCACCTCTTGTATCTCCATCACCTTCCTTTTGTTTCACCACTACTCCTATCTTCTCCACCTATCTCTACTCCTGCCACCACTCCTGTCCCTCCATCAATCACTTCTACTGTGAAGATCACTTACTCTAGATCTTCCACAGCGGAATTGTTTGGTGAAGATGATTTGGACACCTCCATTTCCATTCCTACTTCTCTCTCTATTATTCCATACTCCCCTCTGTCTTTTCCCAACTCCACTCATCCATTTACATCTTATTTCTAGAAACCCTCTCTGTGATTCCCCTCTTTTTGATGGATGCCAAAGGGGGAGAGGATTCTGTGAAGACTGAAGTGAAGAAGCCAAGAAATTTAAGTTCTTTTGTTATTATTTGAATTTCATATGTAGCATGTTATTGCTTGTTCTTGGACTTTGTTTAAGTAATTCTGTTTTCTGGTTCATCTTTTGCCTGTATGACATTGGTATAATTATTGAATATATGTGTGACCATTTGCTATTAGTACTTTAACTTATTCAAGACAATCATGAATGTATAAAAAATAATAATTGTCTCTGACTGCTGTCTAAGGCTTTTGGCCAAAAAATTGATTCAAGACAAACTGGGTCATTTGGGAAGAGTATACCTTTACTTTCAAAATCATCTCATCTTTATATTGTTCATAAACATTCTTCCACTCAGCACCATGACGAAAAGAGATTGTGGTCCTAACAACATAACCACAATAATTAACAAGGTTTCTCGCTTCTGCACCTATTGCTCTTGTCAGGTAGTCTAAAAGTTTCACTGGTATCTTTGATCCAAATTTGGTCCTCAAGTCAACTTTATAGTATTTGTACACTCCTCTGCCTTTTTTGATAGGATGAGAGGAGCCTATAATTCATGTGACAGAATTAAAACAATTAAATTGAGCAGCAGCCTAAAGACACAAGCATCCATTAAGAGCAGAATATATATATATAGCTGGCCACTTATATATATATATATATATATATATATATATATATATATATATATATATATATATATATATATATTCTGAAATGTAGATTGTTTTAGAAAGTATAACTCAAACCAACTTTTACAATTGATAAGTAACCGAAAGTTGTTTAAAAGCCAAAAGTAATAAACACCACATCTGTTTTTCAGGTAAATGGATAAACATTAAAAAAATTGACTGTATGATGTAAATATGATTCATGGGATCTCATCCTATTGTCCTTGGAACTCAGGATCTTGAGGTCGAGTGGTGCATGGCCCTTGATAGAAAGAAGTTAGAGGAAACATGAAAATCCAATAGTTACAAGCCCTAATTAAAAAAAAAAAAAAGTTCTTTAGATCCGTTGAAAACGGTTTTTATACCTCACACTAATAGGGGAAAAAAAGCTCTTTAAATTGATAGTTCTAAACCAGTCATTATGAAGAAGGTTTAAAGATGTGACTTGGAGCATTTTTATAAATACAGTAAGATATTTATATCTTTATCATATTTTCCTAGTATTAATTAAAACAAATGTGCCTGCACTACTAGCTTGAGTAGGGGCAGAGTTTGCAGACATTTGCTCGAGTTGTAATTGTAGCGATCAAGGTGAAATTACAGGTCTTGACTAAGGTGTAGAGGAAGAACCCCCACTATTTGTGTTACCATGTAATCTAAAGGAATGATTTTTTCTACCCCGACCTCTCTTTAATCCTGACATATCCTGCAAAAATGTACAACATTCAAAATAAATTTTAAACAAGTAGAAAAAGTGTGAAAGCAAATTTAAATTATAAAGGACATTTAATTTATAAAGACTTTACGTACAAATTAGTAAAAGCTACCATAAAGAGACTATAATTTCATTCAATTAATTCTTCTGAGGCACTATCACTTATATCAATATCTTTTGATTCATTTATTTCGGTATCACTCTCATAGTCATCAAGCACATCCTCTTCATTACTATCATCATGACCCGATGAATGAGTTTCGTTGTCATCGATAAATCCAATGTCCATGGCATCACGATTATTTCTGTGACGGTTCCCCTTCTTCAACAAAAGTCTAGTGTTGTACATCTTCTCCATACAAGTTAATGATAAAATCAGGTTCTATACGAGTTGGATTGTCAAAATTTAAGTCAACCACCAATTGTTGATAAGCCACTTCATCAACCATAACAACATTTACCCCGCTAACATCATTATCTTTGTCAATTGGCATATTGAACAAGTCACGTGGATTGGTTTTGACAACAACAAGCCAACTAGGTTGAACAAGATCATCCACATAAAAAAATTGCTCTGCTTGAGATGCTAGAATGAATGATTCATTAGTTTGTAATGAACATTGAGTGTTAATACTTGTGAACCCATACTTATCAACCTTATACCCTTTGTCATAGTGAGCCATGTCCCACCAATGACACTTAAACAAGTAAATTTTTCTATTCCCAATGTAAGACAATTCATAAATATGGTCTAACACACCATAATATTCTTTATCAGCATTGATGTCATCACCCTTGACCATGACTCCATTGTTTTGAGTCTTTTTTCCTATTGCCCGATCTTTCGTGTGGAAACGAAATCCATTTCCTATGAACATGAAGTAACGATTGACTACCTTCAATGGACCAAATGATAAACTTATGAGGTCAGGGCTTACATGGCCTTGTTTGGACAACACTCCCACCTATACAAACAAGAATCATTTCTTCAATATGCAATGCTATCATAATTTAAATAAATACCAACATTTGAAATATTATAACCTACTCGTGAACGAAACCAATCAGGAAACCCCTTGCATTGGCTTTGTGATCCTTGTGCTTCAAGTTCACTCATGTGTTCCCTAAATGTTTTTCACACAAGTTAGAAAAATATAAATGTTTTTCACACAGGTTACAAAAATATAAATTGCAACAAATACAATCTCTCTCAAGGTAAGGTTGGCGTATGATGAAGGCCTTTTTGTCTTTAGCCTTGGGGTCCACAATAAAAAATAAACCAAGGATTGCGTATAGGCAAACCTAGGATTGTTCTCTCTCTCGAGGAGTCTTTTATTGAATCCTAAGTAATCTAAATGACATGCAAATGCAATTAAAACAAGGGGAAAATCGGTTTTGGATTTTTGAATTGATGAACTAAAATTAGAATGCAATTAAATTAAATGCTAAACTATTATTTTTGGTATTTTCTTTATAAAATGGAATGGAGTATGAAAATGAGTATGAATGCTCTTGGAAATGGGATATGACTATCATAGTTCAATTAATATAAGAGTAAATCTTCACTAAGTCTAGATGAAAAACCCCAAGATACCACTTGAGTCCAATATTCCCAATTAATAGTAGCTCCTACTATCGTAGCAAACTACTATCTCTTGAGATATTGTTTGAAACCACTTAGTGTGTGATTAAGATTAAATTAATGCAACTTGGTTCCTCTTTATATGAATGCGATACCACGCCACTCAATTAATCCAATTCAATCATATTATCTAACAATACCACGTAGACAACACAATATCATTGAATCAATAAGGAAATACATATATCTAAATCCAACTACAAAATTCAATCCAATCACAATTGTCAAACTAACAGAGACAATAAACATTAATCTCAGTTCCAGAATTTATACACAATAATTACTAAAGCTAGGCAATCTAAATATATCAATTTGGACTAATAGAATGAACAAATTAACTCCCATTTGAAGCTTTGAACTCAAGTCAATATCCACATCTCCAAGAACCAAAAGAAATCAGCCACACATTATTATGAACACTCGCCGGAATCTGGAAAAAAAGTCACCGGAATCTGGAAAAGAGATGCCGGAAAACTCAAACTCTTGCCGGAAAATTCAAAGAGCTCGCCGGTGAGGAGGAGGAAGAAGGGGAAAGTGAAGTCGAAGGTGGTGAAGGTCTCCCTCGTTCTGGTTCGCGGCGCTCAGAACTCTGAATCTCCTTCTCCGGTCTCTTTTTTTTTGTTGCGTGGCTGCTGGTTCTGTTTCAGGCTCGCCGGCGACGGAAGATGAAGAACAGGTGGTCGCCGGCGACCCTCGAGGGAGAAGAGTGGAGGTCGATCGGAAGGAAGGAAGAAGAGGTGGAAGATTGAGATCAAAGTCCCCAAAATCGCAGGTCTCTCTCGTTCTGTCCGTTCCGCTGTTCGTCCGCCTCCCCCCTTTCAAAGTATCGGGCTCCAGGTCTAAATGAAGGTGACCTAATATTATAAAACGCTGAGTTTTACGTTTGGGCCCTCTCTGTCAATATCTTCGATTTTGGGCCCTTTTCTGACAACATTTTAGGGCCCTCTCTGACATTAATTTGGGGCCTTTTCTGACATGCTTTCAGTTTTTGGGCCCTCTCTGATAGTAATTCAGGGCCTTTTCTGACATTAATTCTGGTCCTCAAAAATCTCAAATTTCCTTCTTAAACACCTACAATGCAAGATTAAACACAATGTAGCATCAAAATTCTAAGAAATCATTTGCATGAATAATTAATAAATTATGACCATTTTGCCCCTAATTTCACTTAATCCAATACAAATGTCCCTGATTCAAATTAGTGTTTAATCATGTAATAATGTCCCAGAAAATGCATTAAGAATCCCAATTTAATCATGAAAAATCATATAAAAATATGGTTCGATCAGCGTACTGTATAAATGGCCAAACTTCTTCATAGTTTTGGAGCACATACATCCTTGCTTGACAATACGCTTCATGAGAAAGATTGATTGACTCAGAATGTCCCCTAGGTTCACTACTTTTCTTGAATATGGAAAACTCACAGTTGACATCAACACTGGTTTCATCATTTCTACGTGGAACATTAAACTTCGTAGGAAAGTCTTTCAAATAGCGTGAGCAAAAAAGTAAGACTTTCATTTGCCAAATATCCCTCCGCAATTGATCCTTCAGGTCGAGCCTTGTTGCGAACATAAGATTTGAGTGATCGTAAATACCTTCATCGATAAAAAAAAAATTGTTTACATTTGAATGTTTTTGAGTGCTTATGAATATAATAATAAATTTCTTAGCATCTTACCTTTCTATTGGGTACATCCAACGATATTGAACTGGTCCACCAACTTTTGCCTCTCCCACCAAGTATATTGGCAAGTGAACCATAACATCAAAGAAGGCAGGCAGAAAGATAGTCTCCAACTTACACAATGTGAATACTATTTGGCTTTGAAGTTTGTCAAGTTGTTCACATGTCAAACTCTTCGAACAAAGATTCTTAAAAAATCTTCCCAATTCTATAATTGGTTCACACATTTGAGGACATAATAGCCCACGAATTGCAATTGGAAATATTTCTTGCAATAGCACATGGTGATCATGGCACTTCAACCGAAATATTTTTTTCTCTTGAATGTTGACACATCTTGAAATATTAGATGAAAAAGCATTAGGTACCTTTAAGTTAGACAAAAATTCACAAAGGGATTGTTTCTTTTCGAGGGACAAAGTGTAAGGAGCATGAGGCTTACAAATATTATTACCAACTTTAATTGGGTGCATATTTCTTCTAATTCCCAAGGCCATCAAATCATACCTACTTTTCAATGTGTCCTTTGTCTTTCCAACCAAATCCATTACCATCGACACAATATTATCATAAACATTTCTTTCTATATGCATCACATCAAGATTATGTCGTATAAGCAAATGTTTCCAATAAGGCAATTGGAAAAAAAATGCTTTTTTTTCCTCCAATTGTAAACCTTTGTGTCTGTATGACGCTTTCGTTTCTGACATTTCCGAAATGACACATTACCTAATTGTTCTAGTTGCATAAGTGTTTGATCTCCAGTTAATCGAACCGGTTGAGCCCTATGTTCTTCTTTCCCATCAAATGAGGCCTTATCTTTACGCCATGGGTGATTTTGTGGAAGAAAGCGCCTATGACCCATGTAAGATAATTTGTTCCTTAATGAAATGCAATGTGTGTCTTTGTGGCAACACAAGCATGCAAGCTTGCCTTTGGTTGACCACCCTGAAAGGATTTCGTACGCAGTGAAATCATTTATTGTCCACAACATTGCTGTATGCATGGTAAAATTTGATTGAGAGTGTTCATCATAGGTTAGCACCCCTACTTCCCACAATTGTTTCAACTCTTCAATCATTGGTTATAAGTAAACATCTATCTCATCACCTGGACACTTTAGACCAGGAATAAGAAGTGTCATCATAAAGTATGGGCTTTTTTTTTTTTTTTATAAAAAAATATGGGCTTTTCATGCAAAGCCAAGGCGGCAAATTATATGGTACCAAAACAACAGGCCAAATGCTATGATTGGCACTCATATTCCCAAAGGGTTGAAATCTGTCACTAGCCAAGCCTAAGCGAACACTTCTTGGATCAGTAGAGAAGGTAGGGTATTTTTTGGTCAAAGTGTTTCCAAGCAAGTGAATTAGCTGGATGTCTCATTATATCATCACTGGTGTTCATCTCCTTGTGCCACCTCATTTTTTTAGCCGTGTCTCTTGCCATATAAAGCCTTTGTAACCTAGGTGTTATTGGAAAATGCCTCAAAACTTTTTGTGGAACCTTTTTCCCATTTTGTTTATTTAACTTCCATCTAGGCATTTTGCACCTAGGACTTGATTTTGCATTTGCATGCTCTCCCCAATACAATATGCAATCATTCCCACCAGCATCAATTTTTTGGTAATCTAAACCCAAATCATGAATTATCTTCTTAGCTTCATAAAATGAGTTTGGCACTAAAGCACCGTCAGGGAGAACAAATTTCAATAATTCCAATAGTGAATCCATGGATTTATTAGTCCAAAGGTTAAGGCACTTCAATTGAAGCAACTTCACAATGAAAGACAATTTTGATATCATGTTGCAACTTGGATAAAGATCTTTCTCTGCATCCTTTAACAAATCAAATAACCTTTTTGCATGGGCATTAGGCTCTTCACTCTCATTTAATCCACTATCCATATCATCCCCACAAGGAACTCCATATGCATCACATACTATCCTTATGAGATTCTCATCCTCATAAGTATCATTTTCTACCACTCTTCTTGAAGTCTCACAGTCACTTCAATATCTACTAGCTTCTCCATGCAAGTCCCACACCTTGTAACTATCCAAAAAACCCTTAATCAATAAATCTACCCTAACAACTATTTTCACCTTGAATGAAACATTCCTACATTTCTTTACAAGGACAACGTATTTTGTTTGTCACACCATGTTGAGTAAATGCCCATTTTAGAAAATTGTCAACTGCCCTAATGTATGCTAGATTTCCTTTGTCTTTAATGTTTAACCAACTTTTATCCATTCCTATTTCAATAAAAATTTAATTAGAAACAATCCACATCAAACTTTGAAGTCCAAATGTCAAGCAACAATCCAAATGTCAAGCACAGATTTACATCAACAAACAATCCACAACAAACACAAATTTTCAATTAAACTTTCCTATTATAAACAGAATCCAATGTCAAGCAACAATCCACATCAAACTTTGAAGTCCACTCTTTACATCAGCAAGTTCCCAGCACAACAATATTTAAAGAAAATGCATAGCCATAAAAATGTGGATTAGTTATTCAAGTCTTGTGGATACATACCGATGATGCCGGAAGAATTTGAAGTCTCTCTAGTTGTGGAAAGTGACTACTAGTCCACCTTTAAATTCTGGATCTTGGGGAAAAATTGAATGTATTAACCTATCAAAGAAAAGAATTGACGAATTCAGCATATTGCTACCATCATTATTTTTTGGAAGCCTTAAAACATGAGTTCAAAACAACATGAAGTATTAACTAATAAAAGCCTTTGCATCAGTACAATTTTAATTATCAAAAATGTGTTTTAACAAAAACAAAATGATAAGTCTTACCACTACAAAAAAAAACCTATTTTGTCGCGGTTAAATTGTCGCGGTTAAAAAAAACCGTTACAAAACAACAAATTGTAACGGTTTTATCCCATAACCGCCACTAAATAGTAACGGAAGCCATGACGGTATGGACCTCGGCTACCTTTGTAGCGGTTCACTCAAAATAAACCGCAATGATTTGGCGCCACTTTGGCGCGCAATGGCGGGAATTGTTGTCACCGTGATTTTGTAACGGTTTCTTGAGTAGAACCGCTACAAAAGTGGCGCCAACATTGGCGCCAACTTTGTTGCGGTGATTTTATAGCGGTTCCATCAAAAACCGCTACAAATAAACGAAACGTCACAATTTTGTCACGGTATCCAGGAAGAGTGACCGTGACCGCGTCAAAATCTATATTTTGTAGCGGTTTCGAGGGGAACCGCTACAAATTTTCACACTATAAATACCGTACATCAACTATAACTACTAAAGGAATTACTAAATCTTCGACTTGTAATCGAATGAACTATCTCGCTTGGTCGTCCAAGGAATGCGAGATATCGTAGCTCGATCTCTTATCTCGGGTGATGAGGGTGCGGATATTTGCCTCTCTCATCCTTGCGAGGCAATTCGCTCACCACAAGCCAAGGTTTGCTCATTTCTTTGGCGTGAATACTTCTACTCTTCCGAGAAGAGTCCAACAGCGATCGGAGATTGGGTTCCATTGTAGCCACCTTTGTCTCACGAAAATATCTCGATGAAAATGACTCACCGGTTTTCGTGGGAGATCGGCGGCTACATTGAGTCCCAATCCCCACGGACATGTTGGACTATTATTGGTTACTTCATTATGTGTAATTTATTATTATGGACAGTTTTAAAAAAATTAAAGAAAAGAAATAAATGAATTGAAGGTTTGGTTTTTTAAATATTTGTACCAAACTAATTAGTTTGATTCATAAAATTTTTGAATCAAACTAATTAATTTGGAATTTTTTTTTGAAAAAAAATCATTCTGACCGCGACAAAATGTGGTCATATTGTAGCGGTTTCTATGTAACCGCTACGAATTTCAAGGGTCGGCTATTTTGTAGCGGTTTTTGTAGCGGTTATTACACAACCACTACAGAATTTTAACGGTAAGATATTTTGTAGCGGTTTATGTGGCGGTGATGGATGAACCGTTACAAAATTTCAAATTTTGTAACGGTTTATTAGGTTAACCGCTACAAAATGTTCGGTTTTTTAAACAGTAAATCCTCATTTTCAAAGTCACACTTCCAACGGTTTGAGTTTTCACCGTTTTTACCTTTCACCCTATCCTTAAACTTTTACTTTTAAACTTCTATCTTTCAACATCATGGTTTCTGGAGGAGAGAAGGGAAAGGGAAAAGCAGGTGTCCCTTTCAAAACCGGTTTAAGGGGGTAGTAGTAGGGCGGAGGCCGACGAGAGGCGTGGGGCCCAACATATACCACCGCCATCTCGGGAGCCGAACGAGTTTGCCAATCTCTTCGCCGATGAAGAAATTCCAAATGTGGGGACCGTAGGGGGAGATCAAGAAGCAAGTTTGTCGTTGAACGACTTAGACGACGAGAATGCGGAGATCCATATCAACATTCCCTAGTGGAGGTGGAGCGGTTCATGGACCAGAAACCCGGCGGGACCACGGGAACCCCGACCGGCGTCTTCGCGTTCAATGGATTTACAGTGGATTTCGAAGGTATATCTAATTGGTTTTTTTGGAGAAATTAATTTAAATTTTGTAGGTTTAATTCAATTTTTTCTAATATTGCAGATAAACATGGGAACATCAGCAGTAGGACGCTGGATGTTTCCACTCTCACTCGCACGACCGGGAGATGTCCGGTATCGGGTCGTAGTCCCGTGGAACGAGCTCACGAGACCGGGCGATCGGCACCGGTGGTCACCGATGAACCGTTTTTGTCCGAATTTGGCGGCAATTGGGCATGGTTCCCGATTTTTTAAGGATTGGAAGAGTGTGACGAAGGACACAAAGAACAAGGCGTTTAGCGGAGTTCGCAGTAGTCAATATTGTTTCATTACATTTTACATGTTAATAGTTATAAGTTTTAGTTTATTTCTTTCCTTATTTATTTCTTTATTTATTAATTTTTAATAATGAATTTATGATACAGAAAAGTTTAAACTTCGCGAACAACACAAAAGGTACGTTATGATGAAGGTGGGGAAGGGTGGAAGAGTCGGAGGAATCGTCTCTACAATCGATGAATGGAGATGGCACTATTCCTCTGCGCAGCCTGATCGAGAGAGTCCTGCACGGCGTGGACCCAGATCAGTGGGCGGCTTTCGTCCAATATAGGAGAGGTGCTGACGGGCAGGTACATTTTATTAAATTAATTATAATTTAATTACATATGGTTTAAATTAATTAATAGTTTCACTTAAGTGATAATTTAAATTTAGTTTAAATTAAGTTTTGTTTCCTCCTCCGATCGGGCTTTGTCGCAGAGAAACACAAGAAGAAGGGGCACAACAGAGGGGGGTCTGTGAATCCTACTGCCCCACTGAAAGCTGCAGTGGGCCCAGTCGAGCATCCTGGCCGTGTTAGGGGCATGGGCCTTGGCGCCAGGCCTAGCATGGTGTACCCGAAGCATGGCTCCTCCTCTGCGTCCACCGGACCCTCCAGCTCGAGAAGGCCACCACCGGAGGCTTTGATGAGATCATTGCTGAGAAGGTCGCTGAGCAGGTTGCCGCACATGAGGCTGCACGGAGGGCCGACGAGGAGGCCAGAGAGATGCGCGGGAGGGCCGACGAGGAGGCTGCATAGGCGCATGCAGAGAGCATCGCCCGTTGGTACGATCATCATGTGGAGAGCCGGATCGCAGTTACCGGGGCCCCGGCGCGACTATTACCCGACCAGCGGTTTCCGGATCCCGAGCCTCCCCCTCCGTTCATCTTTGAGGAATCCCCCACGTGTACCAACCCCCGAGACAGACCCCCTAGGACAGACTTGATGATCATGTTCCCGATAGTTAGTTTTTATTTTGAAAACTTCAGTCATTAAATACGGTTGGATATTAGTTTAATTTGGTTTAAATATTTGGTTTGTTTAAGATGTGCTTTAGTTATATATTTGTTACCGTTAAATTTGATACGTTATTTCAAAACCTATAACTCATTTAACTAAATTTTAATCGAAAACCCTAAAACTTTTAATACAAAATTTTAATCCTTGTTTAACGTGTGCTTTAGTTATATATTTTAATTATAATCCAAAATAATTTCCTAAAATTTTATTTCAAAACACTAAAAATTAAATTAAATTTTGTAGCGGTTCGAATGAGGAAACCGCATTAAATTTGAAATTTGAAAAAGGGCGCCCTATTTTGTCGCGGTTGGATAACCGCTACAAGATTCAACGGGCATCATTTTGTAGCGGTTGTGATGAAGATAACCGCGACAAATTGTACTCAGTAGCGGTTGTAGTCGCGGTTTTATAACCGTTACAAAATTGTTCGTTATAATTGCAACGGTTGTTGTAGCGGTTATGTAACCGCTACAAAACATTCGATGCATGTTTAAAGATCCCAAGTTCTGCGTTGAATGTAATTAAACATTGTATCCACATTTATCTTCTATCCTAGATTTGTTTGTTACATATGGATAAGTCATGGATCAAGCAACCGCGTAGTTCTCCTGTATATTTAGCGGGATTGAACACTTTCTTAGATTTCGCCTTCTCTCACGCATGCATTAATGGGAAGATCGTGTGTCCTTGTGTGCGATGTAAGTTTAAGAAGTGGCAAACACGAGATTCGCTTTGGAACATCTTCTTGTAAAGCCTTTCCCGTAAGCATATACATTCGGGCGGTTCATGGGGAGCAACGTGGTATGGGATATGGGCTCCATCTTCCTCGAACCTCACAAGTAGGAAATCAAGTACATCAAGATGATCCGGTTAATGAAGCCGTCCATGATGCTTTTGGTGTTCAAGACGACAACTTCACAAGCAGAGGTGCGGTGGTCCGCACTCGTTTTCTTCAGAACGATGCGGCTCGGGAATTTTTCAGCCTCATGGATGAGAGCGATCGTCCTTTGTATCAAGGTTGTCAGAAATACTCAAAGTTATCTTTTCTTATCAAATTGTACCATATCAAGTGCATGTGTGGGATCACTGATAAGGCAATGTCGATGTTCCTGGAATTACTTCGAGATGCTTTCCCTGACGCGGACATTCCCTCATCCTTCTACGAGGCGAAGAAGATAATCAACGATTAGGCTTGAACTACGAAAAATAGATGCCCGCCCAAACGATCGTATGCTTTATTGGGGAGAGGACGATCGGAGGAGACTTTTAAGAAGTGTCACACTTCGAGGTTCAAGACTGCTCGGAAAGGGAAGAAGCAGAAGAAGAAACCTGCGAAGATTCTAAGGTACTTTCCTTTAAAACCTCGCCTGCAAAGATTGTTTATGTCGTCTAAGACACATTTCAAGATATGAGGTGGCATGAAGATGATAAGAATGAAGATGGTAAACTCGGGCATCCACGTGATCTTGAAGCGTGGAAAGCGTTCGACTCAGTCTTTCCAGATTTCGCGGCGGACCCTAGAAATGTCCGTCTTGCTTTGGCGACCGACGGTTTTAATCCATTTGGGAATGTTAGCACAAGCTACGATATATGGCCGATTATGTTGATACCCTACAACTTGCCCCGTGGATGTGCATGAAACAAAGCTCCTTCATTATGTCCATGATCATTCCAGGGAAAAAGGCACCGGGAAATGACATCGATGTGTATCTCCAGCCGCTGATCAAGGAGTTGGTGGAGTTGTGGAATGTAGGTGTGGAGACGTACGACGCGCACGAGAAGACACTTTTCAACTTGCGTGCGGCCTTGATTTGGACGATAAGTGACTTTCCTGGCCTCGAGACATTATCTGGGTGGAATGTGCATACCGGCCTTGCATGCCCAGCTGCAATTTTGACTCGACTCGGTGCGCCTTCCCCACGTCGTAAGTGGTGCTTCATGGGTCATCGGAGGTTTCTCGATGGTACGCACAGTTTAGGTTGCAACGCAATCGTTTTAATGGGCAACAGGAAAAAGAGGACCCCTCGGAATTTATCTGGTGAAGAAATCATAGAGCGACTTCAGGATGTTGATGTTGAGTTTGGGAAAAGAACGATCCGGCAAGGGCCGAACAAAGACTGCAGGGGCTTCGGGTTCTACGCCCAACAATGGCGAAAGGTGAGCGTCTTCTTCGCTATTCCGTATTGGAAAGATAATTTGCTCCGACACGATCTGGATGTCATGCACATTGAAAAGAATGTGTGCGACAATGTGTTGTACACGATTCTCAACGAACTGTAAGTCCAAAGATCATCCGCAGCCAGGAAAGATCTACGGGAGATGGGCGTTCGTGGAGACGCGTGGCCGGATGAGCATGACAGATTTCAACCGGCAAGGTTCACCCTGACAAAACCGAATAAGGAAATCTTTCTCGCTACCTTGAAGAAAATAAAAGTTACTTGACGGGTATTCAAGCAACATATCACGATGTATTGACTTGCAGGCTCGAAAGGTTACAGGTTGAAGAGTCATGACTCACATGTGCTTATGCAACGCTTACTTCGCCGGCCATGAAAATACGCGCCTCTCGACGTGTCTCTCGTTTTGGTCGAGCTTTGTACTTTCTTTCGGAAGCTGTGTTCGAAGGTTTTGATAGTGGAGGAGCTCGACCACTGCAGGAGAAAATCATTCTTACGTTGTGTCATTTGGAGATGATCTTTCCTCCGTCATTTTCACGGTCATGGTTCACCTGACAAGACACCTTGTTCACGAAACAAAGCTTGCTGCCCGATTCAAGACCGATGGATGTATCCCGTTGAGAGGTACTTGTTGAAAAATAATTACTTTACCATTACTCCCTAGTCGCACGTTTAACCATTGATCCGGCTATTATTTTTATGGTTCTTCTTTATAGGTTTCTTGGGAAACTTAAATCTTACGTGAGGAATAAGGCGTGGCCTGAAGGTTCAATAGCAACGATTGTCCCGAGCCCGAGCGGAGCCGAGACAACGAGTTGTTAATCCCTCGTGTTGGTAAACCGGTTGGCGGGAGTGAGAAATTCAAACTCACGGCACTTGAGAAGTTCCAAGCACATAGACATGTCTTGATTAATCGCACCAAAGTTGAACCGTACCTTCGGTAAGGATTTCATACAAATATATATATATCGTATCCTATATACTTCCTTACATTTTATACATACTCACATTTCATTGCATGTTCAATTGCGGGGAATTCGGGAGTTATGTGAATCGTGAACCGAGGATTCGTATACGGACATCCTCCGAAATTGATAGAAAGGTTCACAGAGAATTCCCGAGTTGGTTTAGGAGGAGAATAATGAACGACCACAACCCGCACTCACCGAATTCGAGCTCTCGCAGAGGCCCGCTTGACCACGCCTAAGATTCACGGCATACAATGCCAATGGTTTTAAGTTTTGCACCGTCGCACGAGATCGGTGATTGCGACCCAAAACTCGGTGTATATGGCACGTTTGGGACGAGGAGTTATGCGAGCAGCGATGACGGAAACATGCGGTTCGGTGACGTCCGTATTATGGAAAGTCGTTTGATGTGGTCGGGATAAGTTACACAGCCTATTCACCGTGACGTTGTTCAAGTGTTTGTGGGCGAATACCACAACGTCCGGGGACTCACGACGACGACTTAAGCATCACATCGGTGAATTTCTCCCGCCTATACACGGTGGTCGATCCGAAGATGACGAGCCGTATATTCTTGCCTCGCAGGCCCATCGAGTTTATTATGTCGTCGATGAGAGGCACAAGGATTGGAATATGGTGGTTCACTTAAAGCCTCGGGACCTTTACGATATGGGCGATGGTGATAAGGTCGCCTACGATTGTGAGCCGTTGCAGCCCGCCGGCCGAAGACTTCATCCCAGACGGCGATGACAATTTACCTATAGTTCGGACGTTTTTAAATTTACGCTTTATGAAATTGAAACATTTAACTAAAGTTTTGATTATATTGTGTTCAAACGTATTCAACTCACGCGTAACATTTTATGTAAACTTTCTTTGTAGGGATGTCGAAGAAGATTGAGAGGAAAACTTAATGCCTATCTTTGTAATATGAAATCTTTTTAATATTAAGTTTTTTTTTAAAAAAACCTCGAAATTACTTTGTAGCGGTTATATAACCGCTACAAACACTTAAAAAAAAATCCGAAATTAATTAGGAAAAAACCCTTTAAGTTTTTTTTTTAAAAAAAAAAGAACTCGAAATTACTTTGTAGCGGTTATATAACCGCTACAAACCCTAAAAACCGCGACAAACTCAACCGCTACAATAACCGCTACAAAAACCCTCAAAACCGCTACTAAATATAACAACCGCTACAAAAAAGTGAGACATCAACCGCTACAAAATGATACGCAGACCCCACCATAAATACCCCCACCCAACCTCATTTAATACGCCTCAACTTCTTTTCTACCCACGTTTTCTCTCAGTCATCTCAAATATTTTTACGTTTCAGAACATTGTGAGTTTGAACAGGGTAAGTACCGTGTAACTAGATCAATTCTAATGTTTCTCATACTAATTTATAGTTCTGATACTAATTAAACTTTGTTATTTTGCAGTTGAACGAGATATATCTTTCAACTTTCCCTATTCTTTCATATACATTATTCAATTGATTTGTACATATAATTTTTAAATATTCGGTATTGTTTTAACCACCTCATTTCTTAGCACTTATTCTACTTACATAATCTTATTATTTTGTTTCTATACATGCACCTTATATATTTAAATTTCATAATTTACTACCTTTTATTTTTGTTAAAAAGATATATTAATAATAATTACTGAATTACGCCGATAAATAATAATTTTTTTTTAAACCGTAATGAATTTGTAGCGGTTGCAATAACCGCTACAACATTTCAAATAAAATGGCGTTATGAATTTTTTTAAACCGTAATGAATTTGTAGCGGTTGCAATAACCGCTACACAATTTCAAATAAAATTGTAGCGTTTATAGTAGCGGTTTGCAACCGCTACAAATATTCAAAAGCACATGTGGCGGGACTATTTGTAGCGGTTGTAAACCGCTACAAATATTCAGATGGCGGCAAATTTTTTTTGGCGAAAAATAGCGGGATGTTTGTAGCGGTTAGTAACCGCGACAAATATTCAAAATAATAAAAATTTATGGTGGCAAAATTATCAACACATTATTTTGTAGCGGTTATGAAACCGTTACTGAACCGCTACAAGATGATTTGTAACGGTTACGGACCGTGACTAATGTCTCGAAACACATGTCAGCCCCGCTGATTTAGTGACGGTTTTCTTGAACCGCAACAGAGGTTGTAGCGGTTTATGTGTATGTAGTATCGGTTTTTTAACCGTTACAAATCGGCTTGCCACAGGCGATTTTGTCGCGGTTCCTCTAACCGCTACAAATGTCGTTTGTCACGTCAAAAACCGTTACAAATAGGTCATTTTAACCGCTACTAATTGTCGTTTTTTTTGTAGTGTACGGATAGAAGAATAAAAGGAAGAAAATGGAGAGCAAGTTGAAGAGGAGAATCAGGATCAAAAGTACATGGCTTTTCATGTTTTGAGCAAATATATACTCTTCATTATGTCACTGCAAGTTGGACTTGGAAAGAAAAATGTCTAGACATGTATGTGCAACAGCCATAAACCAACTTTGTCTCTGACTTAGAGTGTTGGCTGGTTGTCAGCTCCATGTGCAGATGAATGAAGTAACTCGAAATAGATCAGCCATAAACCCAACCCAGTCAATCTACTTCTCACATCAATCAATGCACATCAATGTATATACAAGTCTAGGCAATTCCCTAAATAATTTTGTTTTAATATTTGATCATTGAATTTCATTAAAGCCCAACCCATCCATTTTGTCCTAATGTAAGCAGCTGCATCAGAAACTTTTAAGGGATATCAGAAAACACTTTTGTATCCGTCAAGTATGCCAATTTTTGTCAACTATTTGGTTAAATTGAACAAATAAAACAGTACCATGATTAACATAATAGCTTTTTTAAAAAAAAAAAAAAAAAGATATCTCCATATTTTCAAGTGTTACACGCTCTACCACATTAACTGTGCAGACTATATCCATTGAACTAGTTAAATGGAAAACTTTATTCTATATATTTAACTATAAGTATATATTTAAGGCACCCAAATTCATCAAACACCATACATTGCCCATCAGGATTTCACTAAAGGAACCACAAGAACTGTGCAAACAATATCCAAATTCTGAAGCAACTAAAAATAGTTCCTACAAGACATAAACGAAACAACTGGGGGTATAATTTAAACCAACCAAACTCATAAAACGATAAATTTCAAAAGGGAAAGAGACAATCAAACTGAATATCATAAGGACAAGAGACTCATAGAAATTAATTAATTAATTAATTAACAAGACAAAACCCAGAAATCATGGCATACACGTAACGATAAAAGCTTCTCGAATTCACAATACCACAAAGGAAGCAATTAACATTTAATAGAAAAAAAATAACAGAACAGGGTTCACATACCTCAAGTTAGGATAACAGATAGGCTTGGGCAACCCTAATTTAAATCTTTATTTTATGACTTAATTAAATGCAGAACGCACCTTAATTTCAAGATGGAGAAGACAGAGCAAGTCAGAGATCGGAGGCTCGGAACGTCGGACGCTGTGAGCATGAGACAAAGCAAGACAGATTCAAGGATGGAGTCGCGGAGCCTCAGAAGTCAAAACGTCGCCAGGTTCAGATCGATGGAGCCTGTTGACAGCAAACGAGCTTGAAGATATGTAGAAGACAAGTGGAAGAACAAGGCATAGGGTTTTTTTCTTTCTTGAACAGAGAATTCTGGTTGAGTAGAGGGAATGGGCTAAATGTCGTGATTTTACGCAAAAAAAAAAAAAAACAAAAAAAAAAGCGCGAGTGAAAATTTTGGAGGGAAAAGAAAGCAGAAAAGGTTTGCTTTAGATATCTAGGAGATTTATTTTCCTTCTGATCTAATCAACGGGAAACATCTTTATCCCGTCAACTTTTCTAAATTATCAATCAATCAATATTATTTTTAGTATTTGGAAAAATAAAATATATCAAAATCTGCTTTACTAAATATACGAGATTACGAAGTCATTAGATTATGAATCAATCAATATTAAATCAAATTCAAAAAATAATATGGTAAAATATCTCAATTATAATAAACTGCTGGCTGAAATCAGCAATATGATCAATTTCTAAGAATTAACAACACTATATAATCCCTTCCCACTCCCTTCCTCTCTCACTCTCTCATACAAAACACACTATTTCTCAAACTCTTTTTATGTCACAATAATCTGAAGAATTAATTTACTTTTTCATAATAAAATATATCAATAAACATATTTATTATATAAATATTATAGTAAGAAAAACTAAAATTAAAAAAAAAAAAACTTTCGGTGGAGACAGTAAGTCACCGCTGAAACAGACTTTCAGCGGCGACATATGAGTGTCGCCACTAACTTCAACCTGAATGTACAACTTTTGGCAGCGAAAGTGACACTTTCAGTAGCAACATTAAAAGTCGCCGCTGAAAGTCTCAGTTTCAGCGGTGTCACCACTGAAAGTCAATTTTTTTGTAGTGCATAAAGCTTTTTCATTCAAAGGGGAATGGTTCTAAGCTCTGTGATCTGATTTTGGCTGGGTTTTTCTCTTAAAAGGGTCGAATTTATCGCATGTTTGACTAGGTTGACTAGTCAAAGATTTAACATTGCAAACTAGGATAATTAGGTTCCGTACATTGTACGTGATTGACTATTATTTATCACCAGTAGAATATCTATGTCAATAACACATGTTTTCAAGAGAGACCAGAACCGGAGTTAGAGACGGACACCAAGATTGGAGAGTCATTGATGAAGAAAGTATCATTTTAAAACATGATGAATGTGTTGATGAATAAATCAGCCACTCTTCATTGCATCTTTATTCACCTCCTTGGGATTTGTAAAATACTATATCAAGTCCCTATAAGGGCTATTTAACTAAATTGGGTAGATTGAAAAATTAGTTAATTAATCACATCCTTGGCACTCCAAAAAGTGGGCTGATTTGTGGCCAATAAAAGCATTGCCCACACATTCTATCAGATATCACTACTTGATGCTGTCTCTCTGTGATTCTCTACAAAATTTCCAAAAAAAAATGAAAATAATAAGATGATGATAACCAACAAGTCTCAACAAGACAACCAATAAGTCTGAATAAGCTTAATTTTTGTAGTACTTCTTCATATATGTACAATTATTAAGCTCTCACCAAAATAATTTTATGACATGTGTGTTAGAAAATCTTTTAAGATTATCTATGCATCTTTAAAATTTGAGCTGTCTCTCATTGAGGCTCCTGGTTTTGAAGAAACATCAATCATGTATGAACAAACAAACACCAAGCATAGAAACCCTTGTACCCTCGCCCTTCACACCACAACAATTCTTTAGTTGACAAATATACTAAAATGGCAAGGAACTATGTTTTTATAAGAGCACAAAAGTAAGAACAAAAGTAAAAAAAAAAAAAAAAAAAACCTTAGACTCAGAACTCAATAATTTTCATTGAGAGAGACATTATTGATGTACAAAGTTGCATGAATTTAAACAAAAAAGGAATAAGGTTCATGCTTTAAGGGAATGAAATTAGATGAAAAGTCAAATGGCACTGAATTTGTAAAGAAGTCACGGGTATAAAAAAGGCATTTAAGACCGGACAAAAGTGGTACCGTAAGACCGTACCTGTGACCGGTCTTGTTCTAGACAGTCTTAAAAGTCTGTAACTTTTAAGACCAGACTCGAACCGGTCTTAAAGGAACTTTTTTAGACCGGACATTTAAAACATTAAGTTTTAAAAGTCGTACTATATAGACCTGATATATATTTTGTTCCATCAACTTTTAAGACCGGAAAAAAGAAATAGGCCGGTCTAAACAGATCGACATTTTAAGACCGGACAAAGAAAATCCAGTCTAAAAAATATTGAATTCTAACACCAGACGACTAAGTAGACCGGTCTTAAAAGACCAACTTTTAAGATCGGATGGATTAATATACCGGTCTTAAAAGACCAATTTTTAAGACCGGCCTAATATGTACAACTGTCTTAAAGTATGACTTTTAAGACCGAATATATAAATACATCCAATCTTAAAATTTGAAATTTTAAGACCAGCGTATTTATTTTCGGTCAAAATTTTCCTGAATTTTTTCCTGTTATTCAGTTCTTCCTAATCAAATATATACACGCATCCACCACCCAATCCAACACATAAAAGTCGATATTTTAAGCTACAAGCTATGAACAATCCATTATGAACAAATTGAATTGGGAAAAGAATACAAATATTATTCACCATGAGTTATGTAGCCTCTTAATTAATTATTATACTATGACAATACAACACCTAAATGAATATATACAATAAGATAACTTACAAATACAATGAGTTACAAAGCAGATGCAAGGGTGAATGTGTTTCTTATAGTAGTAACTTGATTCTTATATTTACTTTTTCCCCTCATTTTTCTCCTCATTTTATGTTTAAAAGAACAGAGGAGATAAGTAATTATTTTTCTCTTGTCTTTGTTTCCAAGCGAACATGAAGCTTGCTTGTTCAGAAATGGGACGACAATGAGGCACAACATCCAGATTAAGGCATTTAAATTGAGAATAAGCCATGTATAAATTTTTTAATTTAGATGAACATATTGCTTCAGTTTTCATTTTTCTTTCCATCATCCAAACATAGTAAGCCTCATTTTAATTACCTCTCCTTTCACTCAATAACACATGCGGAAGAAAAAACAATTTTGTTCTTAACTGCGAGACATATAGTATGCTATTATATTTTACCTTGGCCTTGTCGGCAGGCAGATATTAGTTGGAAATAACCACACAGCCAAGTTCATTATTATTATTTGAAATTGATATTTTAGAAAAGGGGTTGGGCTCACCCACAATCCAGATGCCAGGCGAAGTCTTCCTTCCTCCTAGGTGATACCAATTTAGGGTGAGTTGTCTATTATCCTTAGGTATTTACTTAAGTATCTAGGAGCTAGGATGCCTACTCTAGTGCCTTGACTATACAGCCAAGTTCAGTATTGATGATCAAGTGATACAAGTTCACATGTTGGAAAGTAACTGGGCCTTGTCATATAGACTGTGAAAACCCATAAATTTAAATAAGATAATTATATCAATAATATGAAAATATGATAGGGAGAATTCTAAATAAGTACCTTTTGAAATTGCAAAACCCCCAGAAGTCTGTTGAATTTGTAAAAAGACTGAGAGGTACCAAAGACCTAGGAGGGATATGCAAATTCGTGTGAAATTACCCTTTTACCCTTAGTTTTAAATAAAATAAAAAATAAAAAAACCCCAACCCCCCACCACCACCACTGCCGGCGGCCGGCGACCACCGCCGCCGGCGGTGGTGGGGGGTTGGGGGTTTTTATTTATTTATTTATTTAAAACTAAGGGTAAAAGGGTAATTTCACACGAATTTGCATATTTCTCATAGGTCCTTGGTACCTCTCAGTTTTTTTAATTCAACAGACTTCTGGGGGTTTTGCAATTTCAAAAGGTATTTATTTGGAATTCTCCCAATATGATATCAAACGTGAGGTTGCATTGGTTTTAAAAATAATGAAATATTTAATTATTAGTATTTATACATTTGATGTAAAATGAAAATAGAGAATAGATGGTAGCCTAGTGGCCCTAGATTTGGCTAAACTTTTTTATGGGGCTCCGAGTTGGAGTCTCTACTCTATTAAAATGTGAATTTTACTTTTTATTTCAGCACCATGTAATGACTAAAATGTCCTTCTGTTTTTCAAAAAAAAAAAAAAAAAAAAATCAAGAGATCATATTTTAATTTCTGTTATTTGCTGAGTCATTCCTCTGGTTCTTCCACCTTCTTTGTCGTTTTTCCTCTGGTTCTTCTGAGGAGTTCTTTCTTTGGTGTTTGCTGCTGCGATGGGTGATTTGTGAATCTTCTTCATTGACTTCCACTTTCTATGCTCAATGAAGTGATGTTGTGAGGTTAAGTTAAAAACTCTTTTTCTCCTCCTTGTATCAGGTCAAATTTCCTTTTCTTTCATTTTAGAGAGAGAGAGAGAGAGAGGGAGAGGGAGGGAGAGAGTTAAAAGAAAGGGAGCCAATATTATGGATCGGTGCTAATTGGCTTGTTTCATGATAAATAGTTTAGAACTATAATATGATTTTCTTTTCCATTTCCTTCCAAGTTAAATTATATGTAGTGGCCGGGGATTTCTAATTAGCTAGTCTTTATGGAAAGAGTTGCTTGAAGTATATTTTTTTAATGTAGCAATAGGAATAAGATGGATTTTAGTCTTGTTTTATTGTTATCATAAGTTGTATTTTGTGAAGAAAATGAATTAAGCGAACCTTGTGAAATTATTTTGGATATTGAAGTTTGAATAGCTAATAAGTTTTAAATTATGGTTATGCTTTATGATTTAAATTTGAATGCCCGCAACATGTTTGATAATTTTTTTGAATTACTTAAGTACCACTTGACTGTTTACATGGAAAATATAAATGCTAGCACATGAATTCCAGATTCTAAAAGTCACGAATTTGAAAAGTAGAGTCAGAAACCATAACTGGAACTTCATTCCCCACTTCAACTTTTTTAAAGCACCGTCAAGATTGGAGTATGAAAGAACTAGTGTTTTGGTCTTGAAATCAAAGACTTCAAAGAAATACTACTAACGCTAACGTCAAATAGAAAGAATTCTTAAACAAGATTTGTAAATAGAAGAAACCCACGTCAAAAACCTAATGAGTGACAATATGATGTTGAAAGAGGGGAAAACAAATTACCTGTAATGGAGCTGGCTCAACTTCTTTAATACCAAATATTATAAAATGATATAAAAAAGCCAAGGATTGATTGGGAAGTATAGAGGATTTCTTTGGAATTGTTAAATAACAAAACGGCATATGAAGGAATATAATATCTTCAAGTTGCATGTGAGGCTGAGATTTCTGCAGCCAAGTTATGCCGAAAAGTTGTAACTCAAATTAAGACTTGTATGGCACAATATAATTATAGGGGCTGATTAATATAAGAATGAAGAACCTTAATTATTAGGGATGGGGATGATTTCGTTGGCAATAGAATTAGCATCTGGACATTGCTCATCATCCCTTGACTAATCCAACGCTTTTTTTTTTCTTCTTCTTCTCTCTTGTTTTCAATCACATCCTTGGCAATCCAAAAAGTGGGCTGATTTGTTGACGATAAAAGCCTTGCCCACATTTTATCCGTTATCACTACTTTTTGCTGTCTCTCAGATTCTTTGCAAAATTTCCAAAAAAAAAAAAAAAAAAGATGAAGGCAACCAAATAAGTCTCAATAAGCCTAATTTTTACAGTAGTTATTTATGTCTGTACTATTATTAAACTCTCCATGCAATACTTTTATGACGTGTTAGAAAACCTGTTAAGACATGTATCTTTAAAATTTGAGATGACTCTCATTGATGCGCCTGGTTTTGAAGAAACATCAAGCATATATGCATGAACAAACACACACCAAGCATCCACAATGAACTTAAATAGAAAGGTATATAAGTTTGTCTTCCATTGCCGAGTCCACTTGTATGGCCAGTGTAACCAGCCCTTGCACCAAGAATTACAATTTGAGCAAGAAGTGTGTAACATCCCAAATTTTGGGATTTTGAAGTTTGAATAATATAGGGAATTAATTATGAAATTTCGGCTTAAAATAATTATGAGAATAATTAGAAATTTAAGCTTATTTTTTCCTTAATTAATTTATTTTAGGAAAAAGAATAAATTCAAGTAAGGACCTATATTCATTTATCTATTGGAATTTATCTTTTGTTTTTTTTTTCCTTCTACGTCTTTATCTCTGACATAGGGAAGGAATATGTATTATAGAATTAGGTGGCCTTCCCAGCTATGTCTTAAATACTCAAATGTCCTCTTAGTAAGAAATTACTTATAGCTTAACTAATGTAACTTTGATGAACAAACTTACATAATACTTTTCATTGAAAATCATGAAGAGGGAAAACAATAATCGTAAGTTAAAACTATAAATATATATATTACCATGCATATGTAATGAAATATATGTTATTTCTAATAAAATGATAAAATAAAGCTAAACAAAGTTTAACACGTGAGTGTTTTATATAGACCAGCAAAACATACATATATACCACTACCCCTTCAAAAGTCATTAGCTCATATACTTAACCTCAGCCCATTTACCTTTTGGCCCAAAACAATGTACCAAATTGAAATACTCCAATCCATTTAATCTATTGATTTGCACAGTACCTATTCCATGATTCTTTACGTCAAAACCGAAACGCAACAGGAGAA
Organism: Acacia pycnantha; assembly: GCA_025563575.1. Classification (NCBI taxonomy): domain Eukaryota; kingdom Viridiplantae; phylum Streptophyta; class Magnoliopsida; order Fabales; family Fabaceae; genus Acacia; species Acacia pycnantha. The sequence continues at coordinate 1,272,224 of JAMWYP010000001.1, forward strand.
AAATGCATCAGCAAATCATTATTTTTATTTCTTTTCTTCCTCTGCACACACAAAACCAAACACGTTAGTAAATCTCTTTTTGGTCAAAACATGTAACCAAGAGATCAAAGCAAAGCCCATGCTTTCTCAGCTCATTATTTCCCTATGGTTTACACGAAAACACAGAGATGGCAGCAGAGATTTCTACAGAACGCCATCCCTCCTCCATCCTCCTCGAGCCCAACGTCCACACCATATACCCAACGGTCCTTCTTTTTCCCTTGGTCTATGCTGCTCGGTCTGGACCCTTAGGTCCTTATAAATGTTGTTGCTCCTTGACTCTCATTCAAAAAAGAAAAGAAAAGAAAGGAAAACAGAGAGAGAGCCAAGAGGGAGTCGAGAGGGAGAGACCGAGAGTGAGAGACAGATAACTAGAAGGAGAAAGAGAGAAAACGTTGGAGCCGTGACTGTGTGTGTTTGCTCTGTTCTTAAACCAGAAAAACAGAGGTAAGTTAAGCTTCCCTTTCCTTCTAGCATCCATGATTTCCAGCTTGAAAATTGATGATGGAGCCGTCGGGAATATAGTTATTAATCCTTCTCTGCTTTCTAAAAATTAAAACAGAGCATTGTCAAAATTTATATATATATAAAAGAGGTAGTTCATAAGAAAAGAACCAAAGCTGTTTTTTTTAAAACCCAACGTTGCTGTCATAAAAACATATAAGTAGATACACACACACACACACACCAATGCAATAGGAGAATGAAAAGAGAAAGGAAACCTTGAATAAGGGTCTTGGTTGTGGATCTATATAAGAGTATGTATATATGCGTAGGCGTCGCTGCATGAAGGAAAATGAGTAGGAGGCCTCATTGGTTTAAATATATGTGCTGCATCTGCATTTGGAAAACTAAAGAAGAAAATAACTAATATATATGCATGTGCTTGTCGGTTTGCAACTGTTTTTGAAAAGAAAAAGAAAAAGAAAACATACCATCTATATATTGCTGCAAGTAAAAAGATATAAAGCGTTGCTGCACTTATAGTTATGGATATATGTATATCTTGCTGGAGAAAGAGAACGAGGAAGCTTTGCTATCATGATTTATATACATACGCATATGTCTCTGATTTAAAGAGGAATAGGCATGGTGATTTTGAAAGATTAGATATGTGCAACATATTTTCAAATCCCATAGTACTCAAGTTCTCTGATCCCTTTTAATAAAAAAATTTCACTAGTTAAATTACATTTATAAATAAAATAAAATGGACACTTTAAGAAAATCATTACCTATTTTTTTTTAACATCTCTGACCCATCATACTCATGTATGTATGAATATTAGTAAGGCCTATTTTTGTGTGGGAGTTAGTGTTCACAAAACCCAAAAGTTTGTGGTTTTATATATATATATATGTATGTATATGTATGTATATATATATATATATATATATATATATATATATATATATATATATATGTATCACAATAAGGTATAGTTTATTAGGTGTTCGTATTTATTAAACTCCTAACTTAAAGTGTTAGGATAGCCTTTGAGAGTTTAAATTAATTATAGAGAAATAATAATAATAATAAAATAATAAATAGTAAAATAATAATAATAATTAATAATATAATAGTAAATTGGCAAAATTGTGCCTAGGAATTAAAATGACAACAAATAATAACCGGCCGTCTGTAAATATGTATTTATAGGACGCGGTAGTTGCCGAGACAATTAAACGAACGTGAAACCAGTCGAAGATTTTGAAGCAGTCAGGTAGTAACCTTAATCTTCATATACTCTCTGTGACTTGTGTATGTATGTTTTACCATGTATATTGCATACATTCGGATATCATCCATTTCTTTTCCAAGCGCTATGGAACCGGAACATGCTGTGTGCATTAAGGGCTTTGCTGTGTGCTATGCCCGGTGGTCTGTGCTGTGTGCTAACTTTTAAGACCGGACTTAAAATACGGCCGGTACTAAAGTTTAAATAAAAAGTTAATTAATTGTAAGACCGGAGTTATAGAAAGACCGGTCTTAAGAGTTAGACTTTTAAGACCAGACATAAAATGAGGCCGGTACTAAAGTTTAAATAAAAAATTAATTAATTTTAAGACCGGAGTTATAGAAAGACCGGTCTTAAAGGTTAACTTTTAAGACCGTATACTAATTTGTCCGGTCTTAAAAATAATGCGGCAAATATAAGTTTCTTCGCGCGGAAGCTTTTGTCACTCTCACTGAAGAACCTCTGTTCACGTTGCGAAACCCTTCCTGTTGCATTACCTCTCTTCCTCACCCACGTACCATTAGCCTCTGTTACTCCCTCATTTGCTCAAGCATTCCTCTATTACTTTCTCGAAAATGAATGGTGAAAACGATTACAGTCGTGTTCCTGGAACGCCAGGTACTGGTGTGACTGATGTGGGTCAGAACGAACCCTCTTCATGTCACAATGAGCCTCCTAAGCACCGTGCACGCCATGGTAGAAGCAGCACACGAATGATGGATGTATCCCTAAGTTGGAATTCTGGGACAAAGCTCGAGATTCAGTTTGATGAAAATTTGCAACCTGTCGGTTCTAATAAAAGCACATATACTAGTTTTGTCGGCTGTCTAGTACGCAACAAGGTTAGCATCTTGACAGCTGAGTGGAAAAATGTGGACCAAAGCACAGTAAAGGATCCTATTTGGGACACTATCCGGCTTACATACACCGTCCCTGACTCTGAGATGTTGAAAGACTCAACATTGTCTTATTGTGCTGATCGATATATGGAGGAAGTTTAAGACCTTTCTTGCTGACAAGTATATTTTTGCCGAGGTTCGGCTTGACCATAATCCCTGGGACAAGTATAAATTTATTGATGAACAAACTTGGTAACAATTTGTTCAGCTACGGACCACTCCTGAAGCTCTGGTGAGTTTATATTTAGTTTTGTTTGCCCTTTTGTTTGCTTATTAACCTGTGCGGATATGTGAATGTTATTGTGTTCATCTAATCCTGTTAGTTAAATGGTTTGGTGTGTGAATAGAAGTATACATTTCCTGCCTTTGTCTTGCATCAGAGGAGCATGTCCTAGTTCCATGCAAGTCTGATATGTAAACTGTGTAATGGTTAGACATTGCTGTTAGTTAGTTAGTATGTTAACTGTGTAATGGTTTCGGTGCAAGTAGTTAGTTAGTTAGTCTAATATGCGTAGGAAACAGTTATGATGAATGAATGAATTGACTGAGTTGGCAGCAATTCTGCAACTCCCTTTCCTTTGTTTCTCCCAATTTCTTCTATAATGCTACATCTTCCTTAAATAAAATGTTGAAATTTGATGAAGTGAATTTGACTAATGTTTGACGTTCATATCAAGCAGAAGTTCTCTAATTTTTGTTAGTCACATGGCTGGAATTCATAATTCATAGTTGTTTTCAACCCTGATTCACAGAAAAGAAGGGAACAAGCACAGGAGATCAGGAGAAAGAATGATTGCCCACACAGGACTTCTCGCGGCGGATATGAAAAGGCCGAAAAAGATTTGATGGCAGCCAAGCGGAAGAGATTGGAAGATGAAGCTGAATCCAATCCTTCTGTGATAGTTGACCAGCCATCTCCAATACATCACGAGGAGTTGTGGTTGTATATTCACCAAAGGCCAAGCGACGCCTACACGAGTGAACAAACTCGTCTAGTTGCTGAAAGAATTGTAAGTATCAATATTGTTATTTTTTAGTTACTAAACATGTTTCATTACTAAGCTTCTCGTTATCTATATCTTACAGGAAGATCTTAAAAAGAAAGAAGCAGAGGGATCTTTTGCGTCGGACAGGAGGAATGATGTTCTGGCCGTTGCGACCGGAAAACCAGATCACTCGGGGTGTGTAAGGGGGATTGGAGGACGGGTAGGCCTAAAGCAATACTTTGGTAAATCCAAACGCCACAAACAAAGTATGGTTACCCGGGAGGAGATGGATCAGACGCTTGCGGCCAAAGAAGCTACATTGAAGGCAATGTTTCAAGCTGAGATGAAACAGATGAAGGAGGAGATGGAGAAAATGAAGTGTCTCCTGAGCTCTCGGCCAGAGACCAGTGTTCCCTTGCCACCTTCAGCTGCACATATGCAACAGAGCACTAGAGGGAGCTGCATTGTTGGACAGTCAGAGCAACCTTGTCACCTGTATGTGGAGGAACGTGATAGTCATAGACAATTAGTTGCTAAAGGGACTTTCCACAACTTGGGATCAACTGTACACCACCAAAAAATGGCTGATGATGAAGTCAGAGTGTCAGTTGAAGAGGTGATTATTGATGCACCTGTCCCTCTCCCAACTGATCAGCTGAAGCTTGTGAGTGATGTCAAGGGAACTTTCATCTCTTGGCCAGTGAAGCTTGTAGATGTCTCTACTCCTCCTCAAGCTCCATCCCCTCCTCAAGTTCCATCCCTTACTGCTAAGTTTACGGCCAAGGAAAAAAATATCTGATATGGTATCCAACGGATATTTTAAAGATAAATCATGGCCTATCAATGAAGTAGTAGGCCTCCCTAATATTCAACCAGTTTACATTGATAATGACGATTTAACGTCCCTGCTGCTTCCTGGAGAGGAGGTTACCAGTGCAATTGTTCAAATGTTTATAAAGTAAGTATCTTCTTCCTTGATTACATAATTTAAATGCATCGTTTAGACACACATACATATATACTAATTCCCTGATCGATGACATTCTTGTAGGTTCATGCATGATGAACTGGTTCAACAGGGCAAAATCGATGATTTTGGATTCTTGTCCCCAGTCTATGCAAGTTCAACACCTTTGGTGGAGAGACAGCAGTACATATCAAAGAGGTTGTGTGAAGTGAGAAGGAATGTGCACTTGTTTCCATACTACCAAGGGTACATATCACAATTCTTATCTGCAATTCACTTAATTCTACTACATATATATATCACTGAGTACTTTACTGCTGTTAATTTTCAGCCACCACTGGCAGTTGGTCCTCATGTGCATGGAGGTACATACAGTTATCTTCTTATGCTCCACTCACGGCGATCTAGGGCCTACGTTGAAGCAGACCATCAACGAGTAAGCATGTCATTTTGATTGTCTTGTCTGAAATCTCTGTTGTGAATTTTCAGTGAACATTATTGATAAATTTTTGATTTTGATGATAGTGGCATGAAGACCTTTCAAATCCAGGTAAACAAAAAGCATGCGTATGAGGTCAAAGATCCTAGATGGATTTGTCCAAAGGTTAGTACATATTTGGACACAGGCATAACTGCCTTGTGAACTTGGTCAATAAGCTATATATGCTCTTATATAAATTTCTTGTTATTTTTTGACCCGTCGGCAACCAAAGGGGTCCAACTTATGTGGCCCGTACGTCATGAAACACATATATGATATTGTGACGGAAGGAAAGACTAAATCCCCTGCAAAGGTAAATTTTATGGCTGAATTCAGTCTCAGACTTAATGTTACATATGAAATATGCACGCAAGTTACTTCTGTTTCTGTCTTTGATATATGTTACAGAGGTTTGCATGTCCTGAGTCCTTTTCTGATGATGAAGTGGAGCACATACGCGATGTGTTTTGTGAATATATGTATAATGAGCTCTTAAAGTCAGGACAATAATTAATGTCCTAAATTAATTCATTTGTAAATATATGTTGTAGCAACAATAGTCTTCTGTAAATTTGTTTATTTTGTCGACTAATTCATTCATTTGTAAATATAACGCAATGTGTAATTCAATAATAAATTTGTTTATTTTTTCAAACAATTTTTGTGTGTCCATTTTGGGTTTCTTAATGAATGGGATAGTGGATAAAGCTATTTATTGCTTGAAATTTGAGGTACATGCGAATGTTGTAAATGAGCCGTAAGAGATTCTGAAAAGTATTCGCGACTTTTAGGACCGTATATTTGTTAAAAGTCCTGTCTTGAAAGCCCTCGTCTAATTCTAAAAAATATGGCTAGACTTTTAGGACCGTATATTTGTTAAATATCCGGTCCTAAAAGTCTTCGTCTATTGTAAAAAATATGGCTAGACTTTTAGAACCATATATTTGTTAAATATCCGGTCCTAAAAGTCTTCGTCTATTCTAAAAATATGGCTAGACTTTTAGGACCGCATATATGTTAAATATCCAGTACTAAAAGTCTCTAAAAAATATGGCTAGAATTTTAGGACCGTATATTCGTTAAAGATCCGGTCCTAAAAGTCTTCGTCTAATTCTAAAGAATATGCATAGACTTTTTGGACCGTATATTTGTTAGGAGTCCGGTCTTAAAAGTCTTCGTTTATTTTAAAAGTATGGTGAGACTTTTAGGACCGTATATTTGTTAATTGTCTGCTCCTAAATAACAAATTTTCATTTATTTTTAAAAATATGGCTTAACTTTTAGGACCGTGCGTTTGTTAAATGTCCGGTCCTAATAGTCTTCCTTTAAATAGAATTGGTGACTCGGTTTTCAGACAAATCATTAGGGTTCAAGACAACCGAGTTTCTAGCGTTCTGCTCAAGCTTTGTGCTTCGTTGTCTTCATTTTTACCTCTCATTTTTTTGAAGATCATCATCGGTGTCCCTTTTCTTTGTCCTTTTTCTTTTTGTCGGAAAAAGAAGGAAGACAATGAAAAGGACACTGAAAATTTTCAAAGAAAGGGAGGTAAAATCAATGACAACGATGGTCCAACCTTGAGAGGAATTGTCACTCTGTTTGTTTTTATTCGAATAAGGTAAACAATTTTTTGTTTTTGTTTTGTATGGTCTTAACTGTTAACTGTATTCTGCTAATTTTTAATGTTGATCACCACGAAGAGGACAATGTTTTTTTTGTTTCCTTTTTGTCGGAAAAAAAAAACATAAAGACAAGTACAAGGCGATTGGGAACAAAAATTTTATTTTATTATATTTTTTTCTGCTGCCTTGTGAGGGCAGCAGTAGTACAAGAAAAAAAAATCTAATCCTCCCCATTGTTGTCGGAGGGGAGGGAAGGGTCGGAGATGTCGTCATCAGAAGTATGGTATTCAACGTCATTGGCGTCGAGTACCACGTTTAGCTTGTTGTTGATGACGTGATAGACCTGAAACAGTTGGCCCAAGCGTCGGTCTATATGATCGACGCGAGCTATTAGGTGCTCCATCATCTGGTAGAATGATGGGTTGTGAGGCAACAGAGGAGGGTATGGAGGTGGCTGAGGATTTCGTCGAGAAGGAGGACCTCGTGGTGGTGGAGCAGCCATTACAGTGGAGATTGTAGGAGGAGATGGAGATGGATGTGAAGAAAGTAAAGTAACAACGGGTTTAAATAGAGAACCCATCCTGAACAATGTGAAACGCCAGAAACATTAATGAGGAGACGCATAGTTCCTCAGAATATGAGGAGACGCCTAGTTGGGAAGTTTATGTGGAAGCCGAAGAGACTCTGAATCATTCATTTCAACATAGGGAAGGATACGACTCTGCTATCTGAGTATTTTGAAAAGAATGAACTTTTAATACCGGATACTGTAAAAGATCCGTTCTTAAAAGTAATATTTTTTAACAAAAAATTCTTACTTTAAAAAAAAATTGAATTGAAAAAAAAACGAGTTTTAGGACCAGATACAAGATAAAGTGTCGGTCTTAAAAGTAATTGAATTGATTGAAAAAAAATAATTGACTTTTAGGATCAGATATTTATAAAAATACGCTCTTAATTTACTTTTAGGACCGGATATTTATAAAAATACACTTTTAAAGTAGAAACAGCTAAATTCATTTAGACTAATTGAATCTGAATTCTCATCATCAGATGCGTATCTCTCCTGCTCTTTGTCCTTATTAACTACTCACACAACCTCTCTGTCCTTATTAACTCCTCACACTACCTCTCTATCCTTATTAACTCCTCACTACCTCCTAACTCCTCACTACCTAGCTCTCTGCCCCAACTGCTCAAAGCCTCAAACCATGGTTAGATACAAGAGAACTCCTCGTAGGGTGCTCTTACACCTGAAGCTCGTGCCATGGTTAGATCGTTATACGGTGCGCCTCCTCCAGCGAGAGTGCGTCCTATTGTGGCCGAAGAGTCTCGGGTCGTTGGACCCATTGTTATTTCGGATGATGAAGATATTGTCACACCCCCCTCGATCCTTCTGTCGAACCTGTCCTTGCTGAGTTCCTTCGACTTCTTGATGGTGAAGAGATTGCCAGCCCCCTCCAGCCTTCAGACCATGCAGAGGTTCGTGCTCCCCCTCTCTAATATGTTGGCCCCAGCGCGCCTACCTCTGACCCCTCTCCGCTTTCCTCTAATGATGCATTAATATTGTGGCTGGAGCAACAAAGACAGGAACTTGCTGATCTCCGACGAGAAATTAATGCTATTCAACCCGATATCGCCAAGGCATTGGACGATAATAAGCTTAAGGATGTTCAGTCAGATTCTTGTTAATGTCATGTTCAGCTTGTTTTTCTTTTGTTTTTTTTTTCTTGCGTACGTGCATATTCTCCAGTAATGTAAGAGACATTAAGAACTAAGCTTTTGTATTTTTTTTTTTTTGCTGTTCTCCAGTAATTAATTAAAGAAGCTTATTCTCCAATTTTCCTTTAATTTTTGTCCAAAATTTTTTTGTCCTTATTTTATTCATTCAGTTGCTACTGCGCTCACCAAGGCCGTTAAGACCGGATAACATATAAGTAACGGGTCTAAAAAGTATTTGACTTTTAGGACCAAATGTTTTATAAAACCCTGGTCTTATGCTTAAATGAATAATAAAACTTTAGGACCGGATACTTTTAAACATCCGGTCTTAAAAAGTTGATTATATATTTAGGACCGGACAATTATTAATTAACCAGTATTAATAAAATCCAAAAAGCTAAATAAGGTGTCTTTGTCGCGCGAAAAATTAAAGTTCCCTCTCTAAATATCTCTTGTCGCGCCGAAAGTTATTACTCAGGTTCTGGCTCCAGTGTTTGTGAGTTGCTTCGTCGCTGCTTCGCATACCTATCTCGACAATCACTTTCTGGTTCCTTAGCTAAACGTCTATAGACCAAGCTGTAAGAGGTATTTCGGTTATATAACTTTATTACTTTCCAGCTTATTGTTATGGGTTTCATGGGTTTAACGAAATCAATGAAATGTTCTTGTGGGTATTCTCTGTTGTTAATGAATATTGTTTTTTGAAGATTATATTTGCACTTTAGACCTACCCAACTGACCTACAAGTGTTTTTAGGTTACTCTTGCTGTCTGCAACATCAATGTTCGGAGCCGGAGAAGTAAGACTCAGCAAACGCATTTGAATTTATATGCTACAGGTGAGTCCACAAGACCTTCATCCCATACATTTAATTTCCTCGTCATGCATTTATTTTGGTTCTCTTGGATTCACTGTGATGCATTTATGACCAAAAGTGAATCTTTGTTATGCATTTAATGGGCAAGTTCCTCCGTAAAACAAAAAAATAAAAAAATAGAAGACATAACCAACATTGAGCATATATTTTCATTTGGAGTTGGCTTATTTTATATGCAAGTTTCAATTTTTTCAGATTATGTATGATCAATGATTTCCGTCTATATATAGGAATTCTACTATGGATCACAGTTGGATAAATGCTTTACGAACGAGTGTTGAATATCAAAATGGGGTGACAAAATTTATAGAATTTGCTAAACAAAATGCCCATGATGATAGGGGGAAGTTTTTATTGCCCTTGTGTAAAATGTTTGAATGAGAGGCGACTAAGTCCTGAAGTTATACACACACATTTAATTTGTGAAGGATTTTGTAAGACTTATACAATATGGGTATGGCATGGTGAAAAAGTGCCAAGTAGGTCTCAACATGGGGAAGTGGCCTTTAATGATAATGACACGGATATGGATGATCGCATAGAGGACATTATCCGTGATGAAGGAGAAGAGGCTTTTGAACGATCACATGCATATAGTAATATGTGCAGTGATGCAGAGACGCCGCTATACCCTGGGTGTAAAAAATACCAATTGTTGAACACTGTATTGAAATTGGTAAGCTTGAAGGCATGTCATGGATGAAGCGACAAGATTTTTTCAGAAATGCTTGAGGCTTTTAAGGACATGCTTCCGGATGATAATGTGTTGCCGCATCGCTACTGTGATGCTAAGAAAATACTTTGTCCACTGGGGATGGAGTACAAAAAGATCCATGCAGGCCCGAATGATTGCGTATTGTATAGAAAAGAGTTTGAAGAGAAGCAGACTTGTCCGATATGTGAAACCCCACGGTACAAGTCAGATAAGGGGCCTGCAAAGGTGTTGTGGTATCTTCTAATCATACCAAGGTTCAAGCGGTTGTTTGCGGATGAAAATGATGCAAAAAATTTGAGGTGGCATGCAGATGAGAGGATTTCGGATGGACATCTTCAACATCCAGCCGATTCTTCTCAATGGAAGAAGATCGATCAATTATTTCCGAACTTCGGCGAAGAACCTAGGAACCTCAGGCTTGCCCTTAGCACGGATGGCATGAATCCCTATGGAAGCCTTAGCAACATACATAGTTCATGGACTGTACTCTTGATTATTTACAACTTATCTCCTATGTTATGCATGAAACAAAAGTACATCATGTTGTCTATGTTGATTTCGGGACCAAAACAACCCGGAAATGACATCGATGTTTACCTTGAGCCCTTGATCGAAGACTTGAAGGAGTTGTGGGAAGAAGGTGTCGATGTTTTTGACTCTTTCAAGGAGGTCTTTAAAATGAGAGCCATGATATTTTGTACTATAAGCGGCTTCCCAGCATATGGGAACTTGTCAGGGTATAGTGTAAAATGCCATAAAGCATGTCCGGTTTGTGAAGAAGGCACACGTTACCATCAACTTCAACATGGAAGAAAGACGGTTTATCTTGGACATAGGAGATTTCTTAGACGGGGCCACCCATATCGTCGATTAAAGAAGGCCTTTTTTGGTGGCCAAGAGTATGAAGATGCTCCGGTGGCATTGGTGGGGAGCAAGTGTATGAAAATGTTAAAAATATCAGTGTCATCTTCGGTAAGACTGGAAAGAGTAGAAAAGAAACAAATATATGGAAAAAGAGACCTGTATTCTTCGATCTTCCATATTGGCGCAATCTTGATGTGAGACACTGTATTGATGTCATGCATGTGGAGAAAAACGTATGATAGTATTGTTGGCACGCTTCTCAACATACAAGGTAGTTCGAAGAATGGTGTGAAGGTAAGATTGAATTTGCAAGCAATGAGAATACGCGAAGACTTACATCCAAGGCCATATGGGAAGAGAACTTATTGTCCCCCGGCTTCTCATACTTTGTCTAAGGATAAAAAATGAAGCTTTTGTGAGTGTTTACATGGCATAAAAGTTCCCTCGGGGTATTCTTCAAATTTTAAGAGGCTTGTCTCGATGAAGGACTTGAAATTAGTAGGCCAAAAGTCTCATTATTGTCATCTCTTGATGTAACAACTACTCCCAGTAGCTATTCGAGGCATCGCCGAATATGATCTTCGGGTCGTTTTGACTAGACTTTGTTTCTTCTTCAATGCGGTTTGTAGTAAATTTTTCGAGATCGAAAAGTTGGATGAATTGGAGAATGAAGGATATCTTATCTTGTGCCACCTTGAGAAGCTTTTTGTTCCTTCATTTTTTGACATCATGGTTGATCTAATTGTTCATCTAGTGAGGGAGATAAGTTGTGCGGCCCTATCCATTTACGCTGGATGTACCCTATTGAAAGATCTATGAAATTCCTAAAAGGGTATGTGAAGAACGCATACCGGCCAGAAGCATCAGTTGTTCAGAAATATGTTTCTGAAGAGGCCATGGAATTCTGTCAAAATTATTTGGCCAAAGTAAGACATATTGGGCTTCCAAAACGTCAACATGCTGAAGGGGGTAGACGAGGGGCTTCGGTAAAGAGTGTGGATCCTGATGAATTGTCACAAGTCAACTTATACATCTTGAATAATTTTGATGAAGTTCAAGCCAGCATATTTGCACATAAAGAAGCTGTAAGGAAAGAAAATCATTGAATGACCGAACAAAGATTGATTAGGGAGCATAACAGAACTTTTGCAAACTAGTTCAAACAAAAGGTCGAGGGATCTGGATGTGTTTCTGATATAATGAAATGGTTAGCACGTGGTCCTGAGGTTGATGTCATAAGTTGGAATTCGTATGTGATCAATGATTATACATTTTACACGAAGTTCCTAGATGATAGGAGCACAGTCCAGAACAGTGGTGTTATGTTAGAGGCTGAATCTATGCACTTCTCCAGTTCAAAAGGCAAGAGGCCTAAATTGGCAGTCATGCCATATTATGGGGTTATTGAAGAGATTTGGGAGGTGGATATGTCAAAATTAGATTTCCCATCTTCAAATGCAAGTGGGTTATGTCAATAATGGTGTTCAGATCGATCAGCTAGGATTTACTTTAGTCGATGTCAATAGTAGAAGTTTTGAAGATGAACCTTTTATTATGGCAGACCATGCGAAACAAGTGTTCTATATCACCGATCAAGAAAATAAAATGTGGTCTGTAGCTCTCTAAGGAAGTCTACCGGACATGAACGAAGAAGATGAAGCGGATAATGAACCCGACATAAGAAATGATCATCAAGAAGGGATATGGGAGGATATCACTTTATAAAAGAGTCAATTCATAAGGTAATATTCATATGCAGAATTCTTTGAAAACTTTAACGTTTTAACTATATTATATTCCTTCTATGTTGTTAAACAATGTCACGCTGACTATGAATCTGTTCTTGTTTTGTTTTTATGGCAGGATCCGATCCAAGGGGACATGCTATAAAATAGGATGTTATGTTGTTGGGTGGGAATCAGATGAAGGCATGGTGAATAATATATTGGGCATGTATGTTGATTTACGTGCTGTATTTGCAACTCATTGTGATTGTGAGTTATCTTATTGTATAAATTACTTTAGCTGTTGTAATCATAGTATAATCATTAATTAAGAGGCCACATAACTCATGGTGAATAATATTTATATTCTTTTTCCCAATTCAATTTATTCACAATTGTTCATAGCTTGTAGCTTAAAGTATCGACTTTTATGTGTTGTTTTGAGTGGTGGGTTTGTGTAAATGATCCGGAAGAACAAAACATGGAAAAAATTCGGGAAAATTTAGACCGGAAATAAATAAGTCGGTCTTAAATGTTCAACTGTTAAGACCGGATGAATTTCTATGTCCAATCTTAAAGGTATTAAGCCAGTCTTAAAAGTTAGTCTTTTAAGACCGGTCTATTTATAAGTCCGGTCTAAAAGTTCAGACCGGATGTATATATCATCCGGTCTTGAAAGTCAGTCTTTTAAGACCGGGTAATTAGTCGTCTGGTCTTAGAATCCGCTATTTTTGGACCGGATTTATTTTTGTCCCGTCTTAATATTCGGATCTTTTAAGAGCGGTTGAGTTTTTGTCCGGTCTAAAAGGTTGAGTTTTAGGACCGAACAAAAAATATTTCAGATCTATTTAGTACGACTTTTAAGACCTAAGGTTTAAAATGTCCGGTCTAAAAGAAACTCTTTCAGACCGGTTCGAGTTCGGTCTTAAAAGGTAGACTTTTAATACAGCCTGGAACAAGACCTGACGCGGGTCCGGTCTTACGATACCTCTTTTGTCCGATCTTAAAAGCCTTTTTTCCACCCATGTAAGTTATAATTTTGATTATATAGAGTTTTAGAAGAGTTATTAATGGTTGGTAAATTGGTTGTGGTAGATTGATTTTTGGCGTGTGTTTGAGCTCTTTGATTAGGGGCAGTGTGATAATCGTTAGCTTCGGCGAGAGGTAATCAGTTTCCACTTGTTATGCGTATTAGTATGTTGTTTGTGAGTATTTTAAGAAATAATTATGAATATCTTAATAGAAATTGCTTTGCAGAACCTTATGATTTGAATTATGAATATATATATATATATATAGACACATAAGAATTGAGAATTGAGATATTATGACATATATATGAGGATAATTTAAATAACATGATATGAACATGAAAATCTTGGAAAATTACTATTGAGCTATTTATTATGATAATTATGGTAAGGGTTGAATTGAGAAGAAATGAAGTAGTTTATTTCACCACGTGGTGTAGCCTCCATTGGTGTACAATGGTTGGCTTTCTATTGTCGTACTTGTTCAATGAGGAACTAGCCCACTAGTTTAATGAGGGCTTGCGACACCCCACTAGTTCATTGAGGGAAAAATACCTATGGTTTGGGATATATGCTCTTAGGATTTTGGCCAGTCCTCATCACATGACCAGTGATTGTAACATCCAATTTTCAAAAGCGGAATATTTTTTTTTCTTTCATTAAAACATTAGAGTAGAGCATCGGAGCAAAAGAGTAACTGATTCGTATTCAAAATGTCAACCATATTGTAATATAATAACGGTACATTTATCCTAGTGTTTCCAAAAGTAATACATATCAAAAGTAAAATCTCCAGCCAGGTCTCTAAGCGTGCTGCTTGCCTTCCTCTTCCGCCCTCTGTTCTCCTGACCCTGACGCTATGTTAAGAGCTGAGGTCCAATGCACCGGACCTCAGGTAATGGTTAACCTCATGTTTACATATATAGCATATGGATTACAGTTATTTATAACCTTAACTGAATATATGCACCCAACCAATGCAGATGTACCGCACGGAGCGGATGCGGATGTACCGCATGGAGCGAGTGTAGATGTACCGCACGGAGCGAATGTTGCCTTACAGATATGTCACCCATAGTGAATGTACCCCGAAAGCACATAAGCATACAACAGATCATCAACCACATATACGCAAACAATACTCATAACACATATATGCATACATCAAACATCAGAGTTAGGGTTACTAGTACGCGAACGTACCTTCGTTGACGAAATACGGTTCGACTGTTGGTCAGAACGTGATCACAGATATCCTATAAGGATAATAACGTTTTTATTAATGATTAACATCATAACAGTCATTTTAGTCACAAATGACCATTTTGCCCCTGACTTACTAATCGACTAAATTTTGCTAGAGCTTCGCTACTTTGACTCTAATCTTCCAAAATTTTTCCATATCTCTATTCCCAACATATTTTCAAAATAGATATCATATTTAACCCTAAAACATGATATCTAAATTATACTTGGAAGATTAAAGATCAAACTAACATGTATACTAAAACTACCGAACTAAAACTAAGAACCGAAGAACTTACCCTTGAAAAACTTCCTCTTCCTCCTTGCTCTCACTTCTCTCTAACTTCTCTCTAGGATTGCTTTGTAAATTGGTGAGTTTTGAAGAGGAATGGAAGGGCTATTTATAGTCAAAACTCAAGGACCCAAATGGTATAATAATTTTCCCTTTCTCAATCTTCGCCATTGGATTATAAATCACTTTTGAAGCTCCAATCCTTGCCCTCCATCCCTAGGTGCCGACCTCCCCCCCCTTCTTTTTCAACAAAATGAAGTCATCAAGGTGATGTCATCACTTGATCTTTATGGATCTTACCGATAAAATCCCTTGTTCGGTGTTCTAATCGCGTAATCATAAATAATCTAAAATATTCCTTGACATAACTCTGAAGGTCTATGCTTCCGCTTGAGAAATATTTGGATTAACAAATATTATGGTCCTATTAAGGGTATTTCCTAGCCTGCTGATCATTTTAGGACAAACGTCGTCGGTTACGGAAATGACTTCGGGAAACACCAACTTCGGGACAAAAATTCACTTGTTCATAATATGTCCAGATGTTAGAAACCTAGTTCAAGGATTTCAAGATAGGATTTATTTTCTATCGGTTCTCATTTATGTTATTTGCTTTTTCATCAAATATCTCCTTTTTTACAAAAATCCACTTATGCATTCACACTTACAAACCTTTTCACACAGTTTTTTCTTTTCCTTTTTCTCTCTATAATTTCGGCTCCCCCTTCCTTTTTGACTTGTCAACTCTCTTTTAATTACTTAAATTATGCTTTAATTATCTTAATTTGGGAATTACCCCATTGGTTAATTAGATAGTTAATTATTCCATTAGTTAATTAGGCTTTAGGTATTAATATAATTCATCTTATATTTTTCTTACTCATGCTTACTTATTTAGTGATTATTCCCATGCAAATCTTGACCCTTCATTGGTCACTAATCTAATTAGGGTTTATACATATTTAACTTGGAATATTACCATTATTCATATCTAAACAATTAGCAATTAATTAATTATTTAATCACTTACTAATTGTTGATAATTTTCTTAATTAGGATTAATCATTTTCTCACAACTATTACACTGACATTGGTAATTCATGCTCCATGTATTATATTAAAAATTATAGAGTCATTTAGGGTTCCCAAAATAATATTTAATTTTTCCTCTTTTATTTCCAAGGGAAATAATCCCAAAAATTACCTAAATTAGAGACAACATATTTTCCTATTTTTAATAAATATTTAATTGCCTCTTAGAATTTATCATAATATTCTCAGGGTATTCCATGACCCATTAGTGTATTTAGGGCTTTTTGACACTTTATTCCTTCTAATTCCATGAGAAATTACCCTAGAAACAAAGTATTTATTCTACAAAATTTGAGACCACATATTCATCTATTAAAAATAGGTATTAATTACCAAATTATGATGCTTATCATAAGTGAGATTTTCAGGGTATTACATTTCTCCCCCCGTTAAATAAAATTTCGCCCTCGAAATTTGCTCCATACTTATTAGATTTTGTACTAACTATCTTCCGGACCTTACGCTCCGGATCTTTACTCTATCTCCGGCTCGACTACAAAGATCTTGTCATGTCGTACTTTGATATATAGTGTTTCCGTGGTGCCCATACACCGCGGCAACACCAGATATCATAAATTTCTCCATGGCGCCCATATACCATGGCAACACAAGATACCTTAAATGTCTCCATGGCGCCCATACAACATGGCAACATAAGATACCTCATACTCAATGACACGATCGCGGTCTGTTTGTACTAACTAAGACACATGCGCATTTAGAAACTAAAGTTTTCACGTCAAGTAAGGTAGTTATTATCAAGTCTTAGGGAAATCTATAGGCATGCATTCCTAGGTGATTCGCATAATCATATGATGCCTGGAGAAAATTCCCTACTAGGTGAGATAGTACCTTGGACCATATTCGGAAGTTCTCTGTCCTCCGTACTGGCTAGTGCGTACACTCGGCCTGGATTCTGTGGCCTTAATTCCGCAGCTTTCTCAGGACAATTCCAACTCATGTGTCCCGACTTTCGACAGTTGTAGCAAATCCGTCTCCCAACACAGTCAATACCAGGATGGTACCTCCCACAATTTGGACACGGTCGGGATTCCAATATTCGTGAGTTGTTCTGCTGCCCAGTCTGGAACGACATCTTGCTTTCTCTTTGGGAGTTACTCCATGGTGCCTCTCTTTTCCGTGAGGAATTTCCGCGGCTGATCTCGTCACGACCTGCACTGCTGCTATTGAAATTCTGGGATCTACACAGCTCCTTTTGGTTACGCTCAATCAATCGGCAAGATTCCATTGCTTGAGCAAATTCACGAAATTGCTGAGATACAAGCTTCTCCCTTATCTCGTACCTTAACCCGTATATCAACCTATTTGCCTTCCAGCTTTTGTCATTGTCACGCTTTAGGTACGATGAATATCGTGACAGGTTGGTAAACCGGGCAAAGTAGTCATCAAATGACTCCTCATGACCTTGTCTGATATGGAGGAATTCCGACTCCTTGATCACTTGGGTTGAGGGAGGGAAATATTGTTCATTGATCTTTTCCAGGAATTTCTCCCAAGTGAGGGGACAATAACGTGTTCGTAACGTCGCAGCAACGCCTCTCCACCATCTGTCCGCATCTCCTTCGAGCTTATAAATTGCAAGTTGAGCTTTCCGATTTTCCGGGCATTCCATGACGTTAAAGATTTTGTCCAGACTCATCAGCCAATCTTCAGCTAACTCGTTCTTACCACGGAAAATGGGTGGCTTGAGCTTGCAAAATTGAGTGACCCAGTATTGTGTGGTCTCCACTACTCTCTCTCGTTGAGGAGGTGACTGAGATCTATCAGACTCCTCAGCTTTATCAACGTGCTCGTTACTTTGCTCGTCTTTTTCTTCTTCTTCTTCTTCATCAGTGTTTTGTTCCTCCTCAGCTTCTTGTTCTCGTCTTTCCCGCCTTTCTTCTAGGAGTTCATCTATAAGAGCGCTCTGTTCTTGCAGAGTTCTTCTCATCTCCTGCATCTCATTCTGTTCCGGTTGATTCGGTACTTGATTTCGTTCAAGTTCAGGTATCGGTCTTATCTGAGGCTATCTGCCTCTTCCTCTACCTCGGCCTCTTCCTCGGCCTCTGGGAGCTCCGGCTCCTCTTAAATTCGCCATTTTATCTTTCTATATTTGATATATCCAGAATGGTAAATATCAAACACATATGTACACAAACACATATTTAGTATAGTTCACAAATAAAATACATATTCATATAATATATTATGTACATGCCAACATATGTTCATGATCCAGCTGGTTTATAACCAGTGGTTATATCTTACATCCCATCATTTCTGAAACTATGGATCTACGAGCGGTACGTCTCATTCTCCTGAGATAAAGGGTATACGAATTTTCATCTATGTCCAATACTACAACATTACACCAGGGTTATATCAGTACTCATTTTCAAAATATGCTCTAAGTTAAAAGGCTTTAGAACCTAACTCCGTTAACCGAACAGAATTGCCAGGTAAGTGTCTATCATGGGGGCCTCACCGAGTTCACGGCGACTAATTGGCTGACCCACATAGACTAGCCTTGCCTTTGGCACCAAACTGTTCGAAATAACTTTGCTAAATCCATGCCAGAATGAATGCTCTGATACCATAAATGTAACATCCCATTTTCAAAAGCGGAATAAATTTTTTTTTCTTTCATTAAAACATCAGAGTAGATCATCAGAGCAAAAGAGTAACTGATTCGTATTCAAAATGTCAACCATAGTGTAATATAATAACGGTACATTTATCCGAGTGTTTCCAAAAGTAATACATATCAAAAGTAAAATCTCCAGCCGGGTCTCTAAGCGTGCTGCTTGCCTTCCTCTTCCGCCCTCTGTTCTCCTGACCCTTACGCTATGTTAAGAGCTAAGGTCCAATGCACCGAACCTCAGGTAACGGTTAACCTCATGTTTACATATATAGCATATGGACTACAGTTATTTATAAGATTAACTGAATATATGCACCCAACCAATGCAGATGTACCACACGGAGCGAATGCGTATGTACCGCACGGAGCGGGTGTAGATGTACTGCATAGAGCGAATGTAGATGTACCGCACGAAGCGAATTTTCCCTTACAGATATGTCACCCATAGTGAATGTACCCCGAAAGCACATAAGCATACAACAGATCATCAACCACATATACGTAAACAATACTCATAACACATATACGCATACATCAAACATTAGTTAGGGTTACTAGTATGCAAACGTACATTCGTTGACGAAATACGGTTCGTCTGTTGGTCAGAACGTGATCACAGATATCCTTTAAGGATAATAATGTTTTTATTAATGATTAACATCATAACAGCCATTTTAGTCACAAATGACCATTTTGCCCCTGACTTACTAATCGACTAAATTTTGCCAGAGCTTCGCTACTTTGACTCTAATCTTCCAAAATCTTGCCATATCTCTATTCCCAACATATTTTCGAAATAAATATCATATTTAACCCTAAAACATGATATCTAAATTATACTTGGAATATTAAAGATCAAACTAACATGTATACTAAAACTACCGAACTAAAACTAAGAACCGAAGAACTTACCCTTGAAGAACTTCCTCTTCCTCGCTCTCACTTCTCTCTAACTTCTCTCTAGGATTGCTTTGTGAATTGGTGAGTTTTGAAGAGGAATGGAAGGGCTATTTATAGCCAAAACTCAAGGACCCAAATGGTATAATAATTTTCCCTTTCTCAATCTTGGCCATTGGATTAGAAATCACTTTTGAAGCTCCAATCCTTGCCCTCCATCCCTAGGTGCCGACCTCCCCCCTTCTTTTTCAACAAAATGAAGTCATCAAGGTGATGTCATCACTTGATCTTTATGGATCTTACCGATAAAATCCCCTGTTCGGTGTTCTAATCACGTAATCTTAAATAATCTAAAATATTCCTTGACATAACTCTGAAGGTCTATGTTTCCACTTGAGAAATATTTGGATTAACAAATGTTATGGTCCTATTAGGGGTATTTCCTAGCCTGCTGATCATTTTAGGACGAATGCCGTCGGTTACGGAAATGACTTCGTGAAACACCAACTTCGGGACAAAAATTCACTTGTTCATAATATGTCCAGATGTTAGAAACCTAGTTCAAGGATTTCAAGATAGGATTTATTTTCTATCGGTTCTCATTTATGTTATTTGCTTTTTCATCAAATATCTCCTTTTTTACAAAAATCCACTTATGCATTCACACTTACAAACCTTTTCACACATTTTTTTTTTCCTTTTTCTCTCTATAATTTCGGCTCCCCCTTCCTTTTTGACTTGTCAACTCTCTTTTAATTACTTAAATTATGCTTTAATTATCTTAATTTGGCAATTACCCCATTGGTTGATTAGATAGTTAATTATTCCATTAGTTAATTAGGCTTTAGGTATTAATATAATTCATCTTATATTTTTCTTACTCATGCTTACTTATTTAGTGATTATTCCCATGCAAATCTTGACCCTTCATTGGTCACTAATCTTTAATTAGGGTTTATACATATTTAACTTGGAATATTACCATTATTCATGTCTAAACAGTTAGCAATTAATTACTTATTTGATCACTTACTAATTTTTGATAATTTTCTTAATTAGGATTAATCATTTTCTCACAACTATTACACTGACATTGGTAATTCATGCTCCATGTATTATATTAAAAATTATAGAGTCATTAAGGGTTCCCAAAATAATATTTAATTTTTCCTCTTTTATTTAAATTACATTATATACTATATATAATATAATATCATGATCAAATTATCAAATTTATATTATATTATAAATATAATATAATATCATGGTTTAAATTCTCTAATTTAAATTACATTATATACTATATATAATATAATATCATGATTAAATTCTCTAATTTATATTATATTATAAATATAATATAATATCATGATTTAAATTCTCTAATTTAAATTACATTATATACTATATATAATATAATATCATGATCAAATTATCAAATTTATATTATATTATAAATATAATATAATATCATGGTTTAAATTCTCTAATTTAAATTACATTATATACTATATATAATATAATATCATGATTTAATTCTCGCGCTACGAACAATTAGCCGGATCCCTACGGCGTTAGTTTTTTTTTTTTTTCAAAACATGTCCGTCGGCCGTTTTCAGAATGTTTGATCTGAACTCTTCAGAACTACATGAAACGGTCGCGAGATCCAACTAGCTATCCGTAGAAACCCTAACGTAATTTTTCGATTTAAACACATAATAGGATTCGATTTTAGCATATATGTATCTCATACATAAAAGCATCTAAAATTAACCCAATTTAAACGCTCTGTTGAGTTGGCTCTGATACCACTGTTTGGATCCGTACACACAGCGGAGTAAAAAAAAAAATTACGGATCCCTTAGGCGGATCGCTCAATAGCGTTTAAATCAAGGTTTAGGGTTTCCGAATCGTACCTTTGCATAACAATTTGAACTGGTGGGCTACCTTCTCGATCAGCAGAAGCTGACTCTTTAGAATCGCCTTCCACTACCGGTATCCATACGAACAGCCTTCAGAAACATGAACGGAGGCGTGCTAGCGCCTCTGAACTGTGCGTCTCTCTCTTTTTCTTTCTAGGGTTTTTCGCGGCTTTCTAATACGCTCGACAAAATGTCCCGTAGGTTTTTCTAAACCTAGCAGGCGTATTATATTCAAAACAAATTTTGAATCTGGATTAAAAATATATTAATTAAATCTATCGATAGATCTAATCAAATCTATTTATTTAATCTGAATTAAAAGCCCTCTGATTTAATTTATAATTATAAATTAAATCAAGATATGATATCGTCATATTTAATTTAAAATGAGATCTGATATCTCAGTTCAAATTAAATCTGATATGCAATATCTTTATTCGAAAATTAAATCTGAGATACAATATCTCAATTTATTATAGTTATTTAATTTATCAAATAAATTAAATACTATATATATAATAATATTATTGTCAATAAATAATATCATTATTATTTTCGAATTTAATATATATTAAATCAAGATATGATATCATTATATTTAATTTAAAATGAGATCCGATATCTCGGTTCAAATTAAATCGATATGCAATATCTTTATTCGAAAATTAAATCTGAGATACAATATCTCAATTTATTATAGTTATTTAATTTATCAAATAAATTAAATACTATATATAATAATATTATTGTCAATAAATAATATCATTATTATTTTTGAATTTAATATATTTATATATGCATATATATATATACACACACATCCTAGATTAAATAAGTATTCATTAAATCTTAAACACATTTAAGATTCAATGAATCTGACACTCTTGCTCGTGTTGGGCCATTCTTGTGTGCGACCACTGTAGGCCCACATGAGATTGGCAGCGGGCCAATACTGTACCAGCCCACAAGTCACAAGCGGCCTCTAGCAAGACATTGCGACTACCCAATTCATATGGGGATCGTTGATAAGTACAATGACTTGCCCCTAGGGCATAATTTCCAACACTTAGCACAATGCGTCGCCTCACAGCCACGTCGGGGAAGAAGGTAGTTCCTCCGATCCACCAATCTGGGGCTCAAGAGATCCTTCGACAGGGAAGCTTTGGATCCGTCCTAACGACGTCGGGTAAGTCATGCCAAGTTACGAAACTAAATGTTACAGTTTACTTTTCTAGCTGGTTTGTATGGTAATATTTGCATGATGTCCTCTCTCATCAAATTTGAGCCTCATAATAAGGTAAGGGAGTTCATCTCGGCCCAATTATTCCGTAATTACAACCATCCTTGGGCCAAGTGGACAGACATTCCTAGCACTATTCGAGATGTTTAGTTTGATGAGTTCTTGGTAAGTTATTTGTTTTATGGTTATTTAATTAAGTACTTTTAAAATTTGGAGCACTAATTGTTCGTTATTGATTTTCAGCACCAGCATATGACGTTGCCTGAACATCGTCGAGAACTGAAAGCAAATTATAATCATAAGGGAGGCCGGTATTTGACTCAAAAGCTTTATGGCTTGAGAAATAAAAGAGGCAAGAAAGACTGGATTTCACAGGACACTGTAGAAGAATTAATGCAGAATTGGGCCACAAATGAAAAGTTTCAAACCATGAGCGCGAAAAATAAGGAAAACAGGGCCAAAATGGAAGGACCGTCATATACTGGCAGCTGCATTCCAATTAGTGAGCATCGACGGAAAATTGTAAGTAGACGTTATTTTCTATTTAGGTATTTGATATTTTATACATTGAAGTAATTAATTAAGGTCATCATCTACGTTTGCAGGTAGAGTCTAGGGAAGTTCCTGAAGGATCGATTGAGTGAGCTACCTTTGAGCGGACCCATTCCCGGCAGTCTGAAGGGAGTGAGAGACAATGGATTAGCCAAAAGGCGCAGCAAGTAGCAGTTAGACATTTATTGCCTTTATTACTTGTTTTATGCACCACCATATTTATTTCACTTTACATGTCTTATAAACTATGTATTTTTGTGCTTGTAGGAAAACTTTCAGAAGCTGTCGCATGAGAGAGAGTCGCAGCTTGGGATTGACCCCGCATCCTCTCAGTCCGATAATGAGAGTTTGTTCTTTGAGGCCGCAGGCGGATTTAACAAGAAAGTGAGAGTCTTTGGATACGGTGCCTCTGCTGGCCGACTGAAGCAACCAAAGTGCTTCTCATCCAGCACTGAAGGTGTTTCTGCAGGTACGCGTAATACATTTGATAATGATAATTTTCATTCTCTTGTCCATTCAAATGAAGTACAAATAATAAATGTACTTCATAATGTTTTTGCAGATGAGCTAAAGAAGATGAAGGCGTTGATGGTGGAGCAAGCAACACAGATGAGTCAGCAACAGGAGATGATGAGGCATGAGATGCTTCAGGAACGGGAGAGGATGGAGCAGGCGATGGAGCAGGAACGGGAGAGGATGGAGCAGGTCATGGAGCAGGCGATGAATCAGGAACGGGAGAGGATGTGGCAGGAGATGAATCAGCAAGCGGAGATGATGAGGCAGATGCAGCGTCAACTCCTGTCCCTAATGTCACACAAGGGTTCAGGGTCGGCTCCTGGTGATGATGACCATGCCGGTGATGATGATCACAATGCTGATGTTTAGACTACTTTTTAGTATTTTCTCCTTACAACATTATTACATATATTCTGTTTTCTCTATGTAAACTCTTTTTATTATATTCATGATACTTTTGCAATCAATTTTCAAGAAAAAAAAGGTTAAAAAAATAAAAAAAATAAAAAAAAGTAAAATTTAAAAAGATTCAAAAAATAAAAAAAAATTATAATTTTTTTACTTTTGCTACGGAATGCAATTCCATAGCATCCGTAGCAAATTTTGCCACGGAAATTAAAATCCGTAGCAAAAATTGCTACGGAATTCAAATCCGTGGCAAATTGCTACGGGGTTTTTTGCTACAGAAAAAATCCGTAGCAAATCGATTTTGCTACGGAATTTTGTCATTTTTCCGTAGCAAAATCGATTTGCTACGGATTTTTTCCGTAACAAAAATCGATTTTTTTTTTTTGTAGTGATTAAGACATTAACATTTCACTTATTACCAACATTTAATCTCAATTCCAATTGTTTTGTTCACCAAAAGCGCATGGGAGATGGGCTGCCAACCGACTTTATATATATAGAAAATTAAATAATTAGGCTTGTCAAATGAATCAAGCATAATTAAATAATTAAAGTGATATGGCGGTTTGACTTATTGGAGAAATAAAGATAAGGTGTCCCTTTTTTTTCCCCAATAAGAGAGGGTTAAGGTGGCGGCATATTAAGGGGTAATAAAGCGTGACAAGTTTTGCAATTCATTCTTCATGTCCAATGGAGCATATGACGGCAAGGAGAGTATTTGTTAACAATTAGACAATACTCTCATACTTATTTACATGTATGTCAACCATCCATAACACGTTCTTTGTGTCCCAATTACTTTTCTCTTCCTCGGCTGAGATTAATGGCCCAATTAAATTAATTAGATGTTAGACAGGTGTATTCTCACTTTGTGGCAACATGTGTCTCTGAATTTTTGAGTTCGGGAAAATCAGAAATTTTAAGTAAAATTGACCTTTTATCAAAATTTCACTATTTTTTCTCACCAATTACATATACATAATTTAGGGAATTTAACAGAGAAAATTTTGGGATATTACATAAACACTCTTACAATATAATATTATCTTGTAATATTTTGAAGTCTAAAACAAAATTTATTGTAAAAAATTTCACAATATTCACAAATATTTTTGTTGTAGATTATCCATAAATCACATATCAGTATTCCCAGAGTTCCAATCACATATCCTTAAATTAACTACAAAGGAATAATATAAATTTGAAAATAAGAATATATATAGTAAAAATATGTAAATATAAAAAATCAAACAACTCTTGAAATATAACTATGAAAATCAAAATATAGTAAAAATTGATAAATATTAAAACTTGAGCAATTCTTGGAACCTGACTAAAAAAACTAATTTCAACATACATTCTTTATTGCTAAAATTTAGAAACATGAGATGCCTAACAATAAAAGAAAAAAAATCAACATTTTACCTCATTATTTTTTCGTGTTCTCTATCCTCCTGCGTTTTTTCTCTGCTTTTATCAAGGTTCTAAAACTCGGATTGGCCACTAAACCGGCTGGTGAAAAGACCATTTCCCACTAAACAATAATTAACCATATTATATTGATTTCATAAAAACAGGATTAACAGGTAATTATGGAAAACCCTTTTTCTTTTGAAGACAACACACCTCGGGGTCTAGGGTACAAATTCTTCCCACAAACCCACCACAAATAAATCCACGACTCTGGGCACAAATATCGAAAAGAAATAAACATAGCCCAGAAGTCTTATAACCCTAACCCCACAACAAAGGGTCTATACAAAAACAATTTCCGCACAAGATATGATCGTGGATCCACCATAATATGATAGTGTACAAAATAAGGCCTTTGGAAAATAAACAGTCATCCAAGTTAATGCAGTATTTCAGAAATATGAGGGTCCTATGATGGCAATATATAAATCAATACAACACTATTACCAACAAGAGGCCTGTAAATTTCACGACATCTATGCCTCTGGCTGCTTCCCTTGTCCTCTAGTAAGGTTAGAGGTCTTGCCTGAAAAATTTAATAATAACGGGGTGAGACATAAAGTCCTCGTAACCGAAATTAATTTATCAGATATGCAGGAAAGGATTGCAAGTCAGAGAAGCAGGTTTATTAACATAATTATAATATTTAACGAACGATAATAGAGAAGACTTTTTCTTTAGATAACATACATGTCGGGTTCAGGGCACAACGCTCGCCCACAAACCCGGAGTCCAGGGCAAAAATTCCGCCCACAAATTCAAAGTCCAGGGCACAAGTTCCGCCCACAAACTCGGAGTCAAGGGTACAGGTTCCGCCCACAAACTCAGAGTCCAGGGTACAAATTCCGCCCACAAACTTGGAGTCCAGGGTAGAAATTCCGCCCACAAACTCACTACAGAAATCCTTAACTCTGGCACACATATCGAACAAAAAAACACATAATAATTAACAATAATTAAAACCATCCCCACTCATCCATCCTGCTCCTTCTTATATCTTCTGGACGTGGTACAGCCTATCAGTGCTAGTATACCTGGCCAAGGTTAGCTAGTCACTTCAAGAATACTGTCCCCTCCCATGCCACCAACAATATACCGTAACAAGGAGGTGTCCGCCTAAAACACTCAACTCAAGATCCGGGCCAGGGCTGAGAGAGCCGATAGGCACAAATTCACCCTTAATCTCTCCCCCACAACCCAACATAACCCACAACAGAAGAAATAATATAACACTAAAATTTTCAACAACATTTTACTAAATTATTATTCTATATATATCATCTCACAACAAACATTACAACCCCAATAATAGTATTTACTTAAATACATAGATTGGAAAATACACTGCTTCACTGAAATAATTTCATATTCAAACATACACATAATTTTTCAAAGCACATACAAGTTGTATATATGAAAGTAAGGCTTAGAAAAATACCTCACAGCCCAAAACAAGCATATAAAATAAATTAACCCCGGTTACCTCAATTCCAAGCTTAACCTTAGTTCGAGGAACACAACCCGCACTATCACCGCTTACAAGAAGGCTCTACATTATCACAATTAAAGCTTATAATTTCCTATAACTTAAAAAAAAAAAATACAAATTCTAATAATAATGTATATTATACTAAAAATTGAAAATGACATTTTGAGGTTTAATTATTTATTTATTTATTTTCTTTTAGAAAAAAAAAAACTGCTTTGTCCTTCAATATTCACAAATGACAGCAAACCGAAAGCTTCTAAATGCATATGTATCTATAAACTATAATAGTGAGCTTATTTCCATACTTTAAATTAGGAGTTTAAATAAATGTTAACAACATAAAAATATATTTCATTATGATATATATATATAAACAACAAATCTTTGGGTTTATAAGAACATAAATCTATTTACATATATATATAAATATAAAACCAGTTTTTCCTATAATCTCGAAGTGCATCAATATACTGATATACATATATTCAAGAGCTTTTCCTTTATTTTATATATATATAAATATATGCAAGTTTTCCTTCCCTCTCTTGGTATATACATCAGCCAAGTTCATGTGCAGATATATGTATATGATGCAAATTTTCTTCTCTTTCCAAACCATAGTGGGCAGCGGAAATATAGATAGTTTGCCACCGTGCATTTTAAAGAAATACAAAAGCTATTTATATGTGATCTCCATGTATAATAAGTATAAATGCGTTTGGATTTTTTTATTTATTTTTTCATACACAGTGGCGTGCATATATACATATATAAAACACTAACTTTTCTTTCTCTTACTTTCCAGATGCAATAGTATATATATATTGATAGGTCAGCATCGCTTAAAAAAAACAACGCTTATACATAGCTATTTGGTTCAGTTGTTCATTTATATTAGCAACGTTTCAACAAATGTATGCACATTTGTAATACCCTAAAAATCACACTTAGGGTAAATATCAAAATTGGGAAATATACCTATTAAAAATAGGTGAATATGAGGTCTCAAACACCTTGTATTGAGTTTACCTTGTTGTCAGGGTAATTTCTCTTGAAATTAGATAATTAGCAAATAGGTCCCTAAATACATTATGGGTGATAAATACCCCGTGAAAGCTATAAAAGAGGCAAGTAAATATCTATTTGAAATAGGGAAGGATATTGTCCCTAATTTAGGTAATTTATTAAGTTACAAACTTGGAGAAATTGAAGGAAAATACTCAAAAAGTATTGAAAAGACCATAATGCCCCCGTGAATATTAATATAATGTGTGAGGCATAAAACACTAATGTCAGTATAATAGTTGTGAGGTAATGAGTATTTCTAAATAAGAAAATTATCAACTATTGATAAGAATGTAATTAGGTAATTACTGGCTAATTACTTAAGCATAAGCGAAGGAAATTCAAAGATAATTATGTAAAACCCTAAAATTAGTGGTTTTTGGCCAATAATTAGTAAAAAAATATTTGCTAATTAATTAGAAATTTTGAAGAAAAATAGATGAGTTTATGTATTTTTAAGCCTAAATGCAAGAATAGACCAATAGGAAAATTTTGTAAAAAATCATGTAAAAATAATTATTTAATTAATTAAATAATTAATCAAATATAAAAAAATGAAATAAAAAAAAAGGGCAGAAAAAAAAGAATAAAAATAGAAACTTAGTTTGCAAGTTGTAATATTTAAATAATATAATTAAATATGATGAATAGTAACACAAAATATGGGAAACGGATCCTATCTAGAGATCTAGGAATGGGATTTCCAAAGTCAAGGTAAAATATTGATCAGTGGGTTTTTATCTTCCGTTAGACTCTTCCGGAAGTAAATTCTGAAGCCGTTTGTGCATTTTCCTAATAAAACAAAATAGGGAAAAATGCAGATAGGCACATTTTTGGATCTGAAGAAAATAAATTCTAACTCAACATCTAGAAATGAGTTTGAAATTATCTGGACATATTTGGAATCAGTGAATTTTTGTCCAGAAGTTGATGATTCCAGAAATTCGTTCCGTAGCCGGGCACGCTTTTCGAGGAACTTCAGACTGACTATTGGAGCCCTATATGGAATCAAAATTTAGGTTAACCTAGACATTTCTAATGAGTGAGAATATGTCTTCAAAGTTGTAAATCCAGAATTTTGAGATTTTTCCGGAATTACGCGAATCGGGTACCGATCGGGGTATAAATGCTTCTAGAATATACCAACTTGTCACACAAGTTGGTGACTCATAAGGGCTGAACGAAATTTTGTTTTGCATGGCCACAAATCATCCACCAAAACCCTAATTTTTCTATGGTTAAAAATGAGGGGAAAATTACAAAGTTGGAAAGGGAAAATTACACAATTTGGCACTTTTTTCCCCTATAAATAGGCCTTGAATCCTCTTCATTTCTCACACAATTTGGAAGAGCAAAACCGAATTTAGAGAGAGGTTTTAGAGAGAGGAGCTCTGGAGAAAAGCTGTAGCGAAGCTCTGGGTAAGTTTTTCGGTACCGAGCTTTTAGCTTTCGTAGTTCTTTCAATAGTTAGAGTAGTAATGCTAGTATAGCCTTTAATTTTTCAAGCATGATTGGATATCATATGATAGGGCTATATTAGTCTAGAATTTCGAAAGTTACCATTGGGTCGAAGTTCTGGCAAAATTTTGGAAAATCGGAGCCAAAGTAACGAAGTGCTGGCGAAATTCCGCTTATTTGGGGTATAGGGACAAAATGGTAATTTTTACCTAAAATGCCAGTCGTAATGTCAAATCACTAATGAAAGTGATATTACCCTTATAGGATATCAGAAACTCTGATTTGCTGCCGTTACGCTGCCCGACGTGCCACTGTTGGACGTTTCGCAGTTTTCCATAAAAAAGTACGATTTCCGACGGAAGTACCGTCTACCGTCAACGAAGGTACGTTCACGTACTGTAACATTAACTCTGATGTTTATTGTATGCATATGTGTATATTGTCTGTACTCCGACTGTACTATTGTCTGTCATGCCAATTGTCTGTCATGCCTGTACTCTGACTGTACTGTTGTTCTGTCATGCCTATTGTCTGTCATGCCTGTACTCCGATTGTACTATTGTCTGTACTCTGATTGTACTATTGTTTTGTACTTTGACTGTACTATTGTCTGTACATCCGACTGTACTATTGTTTGTACTCCGACTGTACTGTTGTCTATCATCCGACTGTATGATTGTCTGTCATCCGACTGTATTGTTATTGCCATACATATTTGATATGTATACCCTATGTCTGACCGTAGTAAATGTTGCCAAAAGTCTAAGAATGTACATTGTACATATATGATGTATGTAATCATGAGGTTAACCGTTACCTGGGGTTCGATGCATGGACTCCAGCTCTTAACTTAGCTTCAGGATCGGGAGGACCGAGGTTCGAGGAGAAGGACAAGCAGCACGCCTAGGAATCGCGGCTGAAGACTTCTTTTTGTTATGCTTTTGAAACACTCTTGTACCGCTGTTTAAACAGCAAGACATGCTACCATGGGTATTTTAATATATATATCAGTTACTCAATCGCTCCGGTGCACTACTCTGATGTTTGATGAAAAAAAAAGTTTATATTGCTTGTGAAAACGGGATGTTACAACATTCCAACGTCATATATATATATATAAAAGTGGAACCAATGTCTATACTTTTTTTTTATTTAACGCAACCCCTGTTTCATGTGTATAAAGCAGAGCATTCATGGTATTAATTCCTACATCCTATCACTAAAAACTTGCATTGATCAAACAGGCGGGAAACTAGAAGGAAGATACCCGGAGACTTACTTTCAGTTCCTACTTGTTTGCACATTGTGATCTTTGCTGAAACTCACGCCCCTGTTCCTTGGTCTGGTTCACGGAGGAAGATGAACAATACAATCTCAGTTTGCATCTCTCTCTCTATTTCCTTCTCTTTCTCAGTCTCACTTGGCTTGAGAAAGTGGGTGAATAAAAAAAAATGCAGAGCAATGGTTATATATATCAGTTGGCGGGTTTGATCCGAGAGGCAAGACGTTGGTCCAAGGAAGAATATGATCAGACCGAAAGGGAAGGACCATTGTGTAAGCAGCGTTGTGAGGCTCGAGAAGTATGGTGTTCTGCTTTTGCGTGAACAGGCCGAGAAAATGGAGATACGCTGACGAGAGGGAGCCTGTTCGTGTGTGAGAAGCAAAACTTGCTGATTGCGTTTTTCCAGCACCTTTTACGTGTTCAGGGTGAAAAAGCTGAGAAAAACTGAATTAATAGAAATTGGAGGTATGGGTTCTGCATAAGTGAATGTATGGCACGTGGGTTGTGGGTTGAGATAATTGTGGGCTAGTTTAATTGTTGGGCTTGGTATTATAATGAATAACATGGTTACACGGTTCCACTCTAAAATTATCCTATTTAATCCTTTTTAAGACTCATAATTATAAGTATTGGATAATTTTAGAAAATAAATCCTTAATTTAATATAAGGATTCAACAATTACATAATAAACACATTCATTATGTACACTATTTCATAATTATACTTAAATCCTAAAATTAAAAATTAGGATGTTACAGCTGGGGTACTGGGTCTAGGGTCATACCAGAGTCAAACCGGGGCAACTAATCTCAATCCAACTCAATCAACTTAAACCAACTCTTTCTTCTCCTTCAATCATAAATACCTCTCCCATCTCATCCTACATCCTATTGTCCCTCCCTTCTCTCTATCCTCCCTAGCTCCTTCCCAGTTATCATATGTTCCTGATAATCTCTCTCTCTCCAAGTCTCCATTGCAACTAGGAAGATAGTGTTTATCATGATAAAAAAGGCAACATGGGGAGTGAAAATAATGGGAAAGTAAAATGATGAGGCGATGTGCAGAGGATATTTGTGTACTATGTAGAGACATCTAATAGTTGAGGCCTTTTGCTTCTTATCAAAGTTCTAACAGAATTGGTAAAACTATTGGAAGTATGGTACACACTATAAGGGCTTAAAAGGGCACTAGTGCAAAAAGGGATTTAAGACCGCCTCATTTAGAGCGGATCATCGACGCCCCGCTCTTAAAGGTGTGACCGGTGGCAGTTTTGTAAATAAAAAGAACTTCTTATACGCTAAAGTGCTTTAAGACTGCCACATTAAGACCGGACTATACAAGGACCGCTCCTAACAATATGACCGGTGGCAGATTTGTAAATATAAAGATCTTCTTACACTGGATCATTTTTTCATAGATCTTATCCAGACCTGTTAAAATAACAACCGGTCTTAAAAAATGTTATTAAAAAATTGAAATATCAATTACTTTTGGAGAAATCTCATACGGCCGGACTTATATTTTCTACACTCCAAAATTAATACGGAAAAATTAAAATATAAATGTATTAAAGTTTTAAGACCGAACATATATAAAAGACGGTCTTAAAAGTTAGACCTTTAAGACCGGACTTAAAAGTTGTCCGGTACTAAAGTTTAAATAAAAAATTAATAAAGTTAAGACCATAGTTACAGAATGACCGGTCTTAAAACCTTAAAGTTTTCTAAGAATTCTGCATATGAATATTACCTTATGATGAATTGACTCTTTTATAAAGTGATATCCTCCCATATCCCTTCTTGATGATCATTTCTTATGCCGGGTTCATTATCCGCTTCATCTTCTTCGTTCATGTCCGGTAGACCCGTTGTAAAAGAGTACTCTCAGGAAGACCATAATTTGAATGACTTTCCTCATCAATATCAATGACCCTCTTTCCTTGGAGAGCTACAAACCACATTTTATTTTCTTGATCGGTGATATAGAACACTTGTTTTGCATGATCTTCCATAATAAAATGTTCATCTCCAAAACTTTTACTATTGACATCGACTAAAGTGAATCCTAGTCGATCGATCTGAACACCATTATTGACATTAACCCACTTGCATTTGAAGATGAGAAATCTAACTTTGACATAGTCCACCTCCCAAATCTCTTCAATAACCCCATAATATGACATGACTGTCAATTTAGGCCTCTTGTCTTTCGAACTGGAGAAGTGCATAGATTCAGCCTCTAACATAACACCACTATTGACGGTGCTCTTATTATCTAGGGACTTCGTGTGAAATGTATAATCATTGATCACATACGAATTCCAACTTATGACATCAACCTCAGGACCACGTGCTAACCATTTCATTGTATCAGAAACACATTCAGATCCCTCGACCTTTTGTTTGAACTAGTTTGCAAAAGTTTTGTTATGTTCCCTAATCAACCTTTGTTTGGTCATTCGATGGTTCTCTTTCCTTACAGCTTCTTTATGTGAAGATATGCTGGCTTGAACTTCATCAACATTATTCAAGATGTATAAGTGGACTTGTGACAATTCATCACGATCCACACTCTTTACCGAAACCCCTCGTCTACCCCCTTCAGTCAGCTGACGTTTTGGAAGCCCAATATGTCTTACTTTGGCCAAATAATTTTGACAAAATTCCATGGCCTCTTCAGAAACATATTTATGAACAATTGATGCTTCTGGCCGGTACGTGTTCTTCACGTACCCTTTTAGGAATTTCATAGATCTTTCAATAGGGTACATCCACAGTAAATGGATAAGGCCGCACAACTTTATCTCCCTCACTAGATGAACAATCAGATGAACCATGATGTCAAAAAATGTAGGAACAAATAGCTTTTCAAGCTGGCACAAGATAAGATATCCTTCATTCTCCAATTCATCCAACTTTTCAATCTTGAAGACTTTACTACAAACCGCATTGAAGAAGAAACAAAGTCTAGTCAGAACGACCCGAAGATCGTATTCGGCGATGCCTCGAATAGCTACTGGGAGTAGCTGTTGCATCAAGACATGACACTCATGAGACTTTTGGCCTACTAATTTCAAATCCTTCATTGAGACAAGCCTCTTAAAATTTGAAGAATACCCCGAGGGACTTTTGTGCCATGTAAACACTCACAAAAGCTTCGTTTCTCATCTTTAGACAAAGTATGAGAAGCCGGGGGACAATAAGTTCTCTTCCCATATGGCCTTGGATGCAAGTCTTCACGTATTCCCATTGCTTGCAAATCCAATCTTGCCTTCACACCATCCTTGGAACTACCTTGTATGCTGAGAAGCGTGCCAACAATACTATCACATACGTTCTTCTCCACATGCATGACATCAATATAGTGTCTCACATCAAGATTGCGCCAATATGGAAGATCGAAGAATACAAATCTCTTCTTCCATATATTTTTTTCTTTTCTACTCTTTTCAGTCTTACCGAAGATGACACTGATATTTTTAACCTTTTCATACACTTGCTCCCCAGTCAATGCCACCGGAGCTTCTTCATACTCTTGGCCACCAAAAAATGCCTTCTTTAATCGACGATATGGGTGGCCCCGTCTAAGAAATCTCCTATGTCCAAGATACACCGTCTTTCTTCCATGTTGAAGTTGATGGTAGCGTGTGCCTTCTTCACAAACCGGACATGCTTTATGGCCTTTTACACTATACCCTGACAAGTTCCCATATCTTTGGGAAGTCGTTTATAGTACAAAATATCATGCTCTCATTCTAAAGACCTCCTTCTTGAAAGAGTCAAAAACATCGACACCTTCTTCCCACAGCTCCTTCAAGTCTTCGATCAAGGGCTCAAGGTAAACATCTATGTCATTTCCGGGTTGTTTTGGTCCCGAAATCAACATAGGCAGCATGATGTACTTTCGTTTCATGCATAACATAGGAGATAATTTGTAAACAATCAGGAGTACAGGCCATGAGCTATGTATGCTGCTAAGGCTTCCATAGGGATTCATGCCATCCGTGCTAAGGGCAAGCCTGAGGTTCCTAGGTTCTTCGCCGAAGTTCAGAAATAATTGATCGATTTTATTCCATTGAGAAGAATCGGCCGGATGTCGAAGCTGTCCATCCGAAATCCTCTCATCTGCATGCCACCTCAGA
The DNA here is from genome assembly GCA_025563575.1 of Acacia pycnantha. NCBI lineage: Eukaryota > Viridiplantae > Streptophyta > Magnoliopsida > Fabales > Fabaceae > Acacia > Acacia pycnantha. The sequence continues at coordinate 1,307,601 of JAMWYP010000001.1, forward strand.
TTTTTTGCATCATTTACATTCGCAAACAACTTCTTGAACCTTGGTATGATTGGAAGATACCACAACACTTTTTCAGGCCCCTTATTTGACTTGTACCGTGGGGTTTCACATATCGGACAACTCTGCTTCTCTTCAAAGTCTTTTCTATACAGTACGCAATCATTCGGGCATGCATGGATCTTTTTGTACTCCATCCCCAATGGACAAAGTATTTTCTTAGCATCATAGTAGCGATGCGGCAACACATTACCATCCGGAAGCATGTCCTTCAAAGCCTCAAGCAATTCGAAAAACTCTTGTCGCTCCATCCATGACGTGCCTTCAAGCTTACCAATTTCAATACAGTGTTCAACAATTGGTATTTTTTACACCCAGGGTATAGCGGCGTCTCTGCATCACTGCACATATTACCATATGTGCGTGATCGCTCAAAAGCCTCTTCTCCTACATCACGGATAATGTCCTCTATGCGATCATCCATATCCGTGTCATTATCATCAAATGCCACTTCCCCATATTGAGACCCACTTGGCACTTTTTCACCATGTCATACCCATACTGTATAAGTCTTACAAAATCCGTGACAAATTAAATGTGTGTGTATAACTTCAGGACTTAGTCGACTCTCATTCAAACATTCTACACAAGGACAATAAAACTTCTCCTATCATCATGGGCACTTTGTTTAGCAAATTCTATAAATTCCCTTACCCCATTCTGATATTCAACACTCGTTCGTAAAGCATTTATCCAACTGTGATCCATAGTAGAATTCCTATATATAGACGAAAATCATTGATCATACATAATCCGAAGAAATTGAAACTTGCATATAAAATAAGCCAACATCCAAATGCAAATATATGTGCTCAAAGAATCACTTTTACGGAGGAACTTGCCCATTAAATGCATAACAAAGAATCACTTTTGGTCATAAATGCATCACAGTGAATCTAAGAACCAAAATAAATGCAAGAAGAGGAAATTAAATGCATGGGATGAAGGTCTTGTGGACTCACCTGTAGCATATAAATTCAAATGCGATTGCTGAGTCTTACTTCTCCGGCAACGAACGGTGATATTGCGAACAAGACAGCAAGAGTAACCTAAAAACACTTGTTGGTCAGTTGGGTAGGTCTAAAGTGCAAATATAATATTCAAAAAACAATATTCATTAACAACAGAGAATACCCATAAGAACATTACATCGATTTCGTTAAACCCATGAAAAACCAAGAATGATAAGCTGGAAAATAATAAAGTTATATAACCGAAACACCCCTTACAGCTTCGTCTATAGACGTTTAGCTAAGGAACCAGATAGTGATTGGCGAGAGAGGAATGTGAAGCAGCGACGAAGCAACACACAAACACTGGAGTCGGAACCTGAGTATTCACTTTCGGCGCGGCAAGAGATATTCAAAGAGGGAAATTTAATTTTCCGCGCGACAAAGATACCTTATTTAGCTTTTTGGATTTTATTAATACCGATTATTTATTAAATGTCCGGTCCTAAAGATACAAATAATATTTTAAGACCGGAGTTTTAAAAGTATCCTGTCCTAACCTTTTATTAGTCATTTAAGTTTTAAGACCGGAGGTTTATCAAATGTCCGGTCCTAAAATTCAAAATACTCTTTAGTACCGTTACTTATAAAATGTCCGGTCTTAATGGCCTTGGTGATTGCATTAGAATGAATCAATAAAATAAAGGAAATTTTTTTGGAAAAAAAAATAAAGGAAAATTGGAGAATAAGCTTCTTTAATTAATTACTGGAGAACAACCAAAAAATTCATACAGAGTTCTTAATGTCTTACATTACTTTCAGAATATGCATACACAAGAAAAAAAACAAAAGAAAAAGAAGCTGAATATTATCATCCACAAGAATCTGACTGAACAACCTCGACGATTTCGGCGTGAAGAGCATTAATTTCCCGCCGGAGATCAGCAACTTCTTGTCTTATTTGCTCCACCCGCAATATTAATGGATCATTACAGCAAAGCGGAGAGGGGTCAGAGGTAGGCGTGCTGGGGCCAACAAGTTGGGTAGGGGGAGCACGAACATCTGCATGTTGTGAAGGCTGGTGGGGAGCACGAACATCAGGGGGTGCAGCATGCGCAATCTCTTCATCATCCGAAGAAATAACAGTGGGTTGGAAAGAGATTTGTCGTGTCTCCCAAAATAAACCAAGTTCGATTAATGATTTGCAGAAATAGGGAACCTGGGTCGTTTCCCAACGAACTTGCAGCGGGTTTGATTAACAACAACAGTGAAACAGAATGGTAAAATTGGGGGTTTTAGGGTTTTATGATTCAGCAGATTAAAACGAATTAAATTGAAATAAACAGAACTATGTAGAAACAGATAGAAAACGTTGATAGACTTAAGCAGATTAAAAACGACCAACCCAACGTTCGATTCCGAATCATGCATCATTGAACGAAATATAACTAATCACGTTTGGTTCCTGATGAATCGAAATCTCTGCATTCATCCGGAGAATCCCTCACCTAGACGATCGCCTAGAATTTATCCGAACAGTGGCGTCTCACTGTGCAATCGCACAGCAACACTAAAACCTAGTCCAAATTTAGTCCTTGGGATGAACCAAACCGAATATTAAATCTAATATTTGAACTATTTCCAGAATTCGAATCCGATAAGATGAAAACAGAATTGATTAAGTTACCGATTAGGCACAAGTTCTCTGGACGAATCATGGAATCCTCATCGTTGGGTCAATCACGGGGTTTAGCCGAGCATGGCTGGAAAAACTGAAGAAAAGATGAAGAACGCGAAAAACCCTAAGAACATGCGAATGCGAAAATCAGTAGAGAGAATTTGCATAAAATCGTGAAACCCTAATGTCAAAATTGTGAATTCGTGAATGCCTCCTGTTTTTGGCGGCTGCCTTACTTAAAAATAACCTAAAACGAAAATGGGCCCTAATATTTTTAGCCCAAAACAGAAATAAAATAAAACTGGACTTAAATTACAAAATTCGGGTCCAAATAATATCCAGAATTGTGCATCCGACTTCGGCTCCAAAATCGACCGCCCTCTTGACCGAATTGGCTCTTGATGTCTTCATAACAATTGTAGCTCTCTGAATCATCTGAAATATGAGACAAAAATGAGGCAAATCCGATGTCTGGTTCAAGAGTTATGGTAGAAATAGTGAAGTAATACAAAACTGGAATTTTATTATTAAAAATGGCTAAAATGCAATAAAAGGCCCAAGGCCCAAATAAACATAAAAGCCATTATTTATTAGATAAAGGGTCCTAAGTTATTACTCAAGAGACAAAAATAAGTGTATAAAATATTCAATTATCAAATTCCCCCACACTTATCTTTTTGCACTCCTGAGCAAAATCTAAAGAAAAAAAGACTGAAAGGAAAAACTCTTATTTACTAATAATTGCTACAATGCAAAAATTGAATCAAGGGACAAAAAGTTCCCAAAGACCAATCAATCAAGACCTAAATCCCTTCATCTCAAATTACAATTCATGGCGGTCTCAATCAATGATGCTGATCACAAAAGATGGTCTCACAAATGATGCGCTCAATCAATCAGTCTCTCAAGTGTTTAAGGTAAATAAGTGTATTGCTCAAATTCTACTTAAGAAAATTGTTCTACCATAAGCTTGCTCAACTTCTACGTCTCCACTACTCACAACACATACATGCACAAATCAAGAGAGCTTGTAATTAAAGGTTGTAATGGGGCTAGGGTGAAGGTAGGTAATAGTATGGAATGAGAGGCTAAGCACCAAAGAAATCAAAAGGAAGAACACCGATTAACACAATCATTCTCTATGTATGAAACTTTTATTCTACTAATGTATCCATTTCTTTCTATGTATTTTCTTTTCTTTTCTTTTCTCTCTCTTTTTTTTTTCTTTTTTTTTTTACTTTTCTTTCTTTCCTTTCATTGTATACGTAATTACAATGTCAAAATCAAATATCTCAGCCCACACTTAAACTGTTGCACTCCTGAGCAACCCCACACTTAAACACAAAACAAGTTGAAACCAATGCTCAATAAATCTTCAAGGTGCGGAATAAAATGGTTTTACGCTTAGGCTTGTAATGTGGCTTAGAAAAGAATGGGTCAAAAGGCACAAAGGGGCTAGCAAGGGAATCATAATGCAAGGGAAAGCTATTTGGCCAAAGTGAGGAAAATAAAAGAAAGAAAACAAGCTTCCATCATACTTATGCACGTAAGTGAAAATGTAGTTTCAAAAGAAAAGGAGCAAGTTCTAGAGAACAAAAATCATGAGAGATGCACACATGAAAGAAAGAATGGCAAAAGATGAATTCCATTCATGCAGCCCAAAACCTCACAAGGTCAATACCAACTTAGGCAATCAACAACATCAAATCAACTACCAAGACTTGTAATCGAAGAGTCAAGAATTGTAGACCAAACAGAATGATCCATTAAAGCCAAAATGTCCACGTTCATGATATGTAGCAATCATAGAAAGAGAGACTTCTTTTTCTTCAAAAAGTAAAAAAAAAATGAACAAACAAAAGAGAAAGAGGGAGAAGAAAGAAGAATACTCCCCAAGGGTTTATGGAGAGTAGGTGGCATCAATGAGGTTTATGGAGGATAGGTGGCATCAATGAGGAGAGTCTCTGTTTTCTCAGCCGCCGTGGGATCCCTCATGAAATGGCTTGAGGCGATGCCCATTGACCTTAAAGGTTCTTCCTGTGGGTGAATCACATAGCTCAACAAAGACCAAAAGGAAATATGTTAGTGATCACAAAAGGGCCATCCCACTTAGATCGAAGCTACTGGGCATAAACTTCAGACGGGAATTAAATAGAAGAACTTTCTCGGCCCACGAAAATTCTTTCCTCGAATATGCTTATCATGGAATGCCTTAGTCTTTTCCTTATACAACCGTGAGCTCTCATAGGCATCCAATCTAAGCTCATCTAACTCTTGCAACCGCAGCTTCCTCTCCATCCTGCATCGAGCCAAATCCATGTTACACTGCTTAATGGCCCAATAGGCTCGATGCTCCAACTCAACCGGAAGATGACATGCCTTACCAAAGACAAGCCGATAAGGAGACATCCCAATCGGAGTCTTGTAGGCGGTGCGATATGCCCACAAAGCATCATCTAGTCGCTTACTCCAATCTTTCCGGGTAGAGTTAACAGTCTTCTGAAGGATTTGCTTAATCTCTCGATTTGAGACTTCAACTTGACCATTGGTCTGAGGATGGTAGGCTGTGGAAACCTTGTGTAGCACTCCATACTTGCGTAGCAAGGCACCCATGCTTCGATTGCAAAAATGGGAACCCTGATCACTGATAATAGCTCTAGGAATGCCAAACTTGCAGAAAATGTTAGACCTAACAAAGTCCACCACCACAGATCTCATAAAACAATATAGGGTTTTGGGGCATCTCATGCCTACGGGAAATACTCCCTGCCCTCTGATAGTTATCACATGATTTGCAAAACAAATGGGAATCATGAAACAAGGAAGGCCAAAATAATCCACTGTCTAACACTTTCCTAGCAGTTCTTTGGGGTCCAAAGTGACCACCACAGCAGAAGCATGAGCAAAATGCAATATAGATTGAAACTCACAATCAGGCACACATCTCCTAACTACTTGGTCACTACAAAATTTCCACAGATAAGGGTCATCCCAAACATAATATTTAGAGTAAATACCCTTTTTGGTCCCTGGAAAAAACACGGATGCCCTTTTTGGTCCCTGAAAAAAAATAAGTCACTTTTAGTCCCTAAAATGGAAAAATAAGGTCCCTTTTAGTCCTTTTGATCATTTTTTGCACATTTTAATCCCTCGAGGAAATCCCAAAAAGGTCATTTTTAGTCCCTAAAAAGGACCAACATGACATTTCTTTTACTCAGGGACGAAAAAGGGTCAAATGTGTTTTTCCAGGGACCAAAAAGGGTATTTACTCTAATATTTAGACTCACTTTTCAATTTAAGGGTTTGGGCCCTAGTGGAATCTACAGGAAAAACACCAGCGACCAAATAGTTAACCAGATCAGCATACCATGGAAGCTTATCTAGCTTATCTTGCAGCTGTAGAAGCTGCTCATCAGGGAAATCATCCCGAATAGAAGAGGGGTGAGAGGGAGAATGGGTGATGCGACTCAAGTGGTCGGCTACCCGCTTTGTGCTCCACTTCTATCTCGAATCTCCACATCAAACTCTTGGAGCAACAACATCCACCGAATGAGTCGTGGCTTAGCATCCGCCTTTTCAAAAGAAACTTTAAAGCCGCATGGTCGAGAAAACAATGACTCTACTAGCTAGCGATATGACCTAAACTTATCAAAGGCAAATACAATAGCCAACAACTCCTTCTCAGTAGTGGTGTAGTTAGACTGAGCAGAATCCAAAGTCTTGGAGGCATATGCAATGACATGAGATGCTCTGTCTACCCGCTGTGCCAAGATAGCACCAACTGCATAGTTGGAAGCATCGCACATCAACTCAAATGGGAGGCACCAATCAGGAGGCTGGATCACTGGGGTTGTAGTCAGGCAACGCTTCAAATGATCGAAGGCCGCCTTGCAAGCATCATCAAATACAAAGTCAGTGTCCTTATGCAGAAGGTTGGACAAGGGTCGGTCAGTCTTGCTAAAATCTCGAATGAAACGCCGATAGAAACTCCGCATGAACAAGAAAAGAGCGAACTTCCCGCACAGAAGCGGGGTAAGGCAAAGCAGTAATGACATCTATCTTAGTAGGGTCTACCTCAATTCCTTTCCTAGACACTATGTGCCCCAAGACTATACCCGACTCAACCATAAAGTGACACTTATCATAATTCAGCAGAGGGTAATGATCTTTGCGAGTGGCTTAGTTGAGTCTTCTATAGTCAATGCAGACTCTCCAACTATTCTGAACTCGAGTAGGAATGAGCTCATTCTTTAGATTGGCTACCACAGTGACTCCGGATTTCTTAGGAACCACCTGGACTGGACTAACCCACTAGCTATCAGAAATGGGATAGATGATGCCAGCTTGCAGAAGTTTAGTGACTTCTTTCTTCACCACATCAAGGATAAGAGGATTAAGGCGTCTCTGAGGTTGCCTCATTGGCTTAGAGTCCTCTTCCAATAGAATCCAATGCATGCACATAGAAGGACTAATGCCAACTATGTCAGCCAATGTCCACCTAATGGCTTTCTTGTTCGCCCTCAATAAGCTTAGCAGCTTCTCTTCTTGATCTGGCATAAGATTATTTGCCACAATGACTGGCAACTGCTCATTCACCTCCGTAAATGCATACTTCGGATGGTCCGGAAGGGATTTCAACTCTAGTTTGGGCGGTTGCTCGGTGGAGGGAAGAAGCTTGGGTGGTTGTTGCAACAACTCGGTGTCATCACATTGGGAATACCCGAAACCATATTCAAAGAAGCACAAGCGTAAGGACGGTGTCTATACGGCTCAAGGTTAACATCGAATTCGTTCATCAAAATCATAATTAAGCTCATCAAAATCAGAATCAGGATGCACGTTAGGATCGGGATGAAGCTCAAACTCAGAATCAATATCAGAGTCTACAAGTAGTGTAGAATCACCAAGCAAATCAGAATCACCAAACAATGCAGTCTTAACCAAATTAGTGCAAACAGAGCACCATTCATTATCATTGCATGCACAAATAGGGGTATCACTTTCTGATGAAAAATAAGGATAATCAGGAATGAGTACCGGAATGCACATCTATCTTAGTCCTAGCTGTTTTCATGAAAGGTCTCCCTAGAATGATTGGTGACCTACTACTAGGAGACTCACCCTCCATATCCAAGATGTAAAAATCAGCAGGGAATATCAATTCATTAACTTTGACTAATACATCTTCAACTAAACCAGAAGGATGGGCATTACTCCTATTAGCTAACTGAACAATGACACCAGTTGGACGCAAGGGACCAAGACCAAGAGATCTATAAACAGATGCAGGCATGACATTAATAGAAGCACCTAAATCTAGCATGCAATCATCAAATCTATAGTTACCAATAAAGCAAGGGATAGAAAATGTCCCTGAATCTTTGCATTTACGAGGCATGGTAGCCGGATGAGTGCCGACACATTCGATTCAAACTCACTCGCTCATTCCCTTCGCCGCCTCTTGTTGGTGCACAACTCCTTCAGAAACTTGGCATATTTAGGAATTTGTTTAACTACATCTAAGAGAGGAATGTTGATCTCTACTCGTCTGAATGTCTCAAGTATATCCTTCTCTTGTGCATTTTCTGCCAACTTCTTGGATTGAACTGCTCTCTGAGGGAAAGGAAGAGGGATAGGAATGTCTTCCTCTTCACCTTGCTGCACAACCTTTTTCTTTTCAGAGTCAATCTTCACATTTCCTGACTCGTTTTCTGATGTAGAAGTCACATCTGCAGCTTGCTTAGGTTCCTCCAATTGCTTGCCAGACCGTAGTGATATAGCACTCACATTTCCCTTAGGATTGGGAATTGTTTGTGAAGGAAGGGAGTTGGATCCCTGAGGTTGAAGCTGGTTCAATGATGTTGCCAATTGCCCAATCTGTGTTTGCAAACTCTGAATGGAAGTGTCGCTTCTTCGTTGGAACCGCATATTGGCCGTGACAAATTGCTTCATCATATCTTCAAGTGAGGAACCACCACCACTACTACTAGCTCGTCTGTTGTGCCGCCTGTGGAGGTGGACATATGGGAAAGTTGGGGTGATTTCTCCAACCAGGATTGTATGTATTAGAGAAAGCATTATTCTATTGGTATTGTGGCCTTCTTGGAAAAACACCCACTGCAGCTACTGATTGGTCTTGATAGGCAGGATCATGCAAAGTAGGGCAAGAGTCAGTAGAGTGATAAGGGACCCACAAGAGTACCCATGCTGAGAAGGGGCATGCAAGACCATGAAACTTAGGCAACAAGTGTATTAGACCAGATTTAAGCTCAAAGTTAGCAGCAAGATCAGGATATTGGATGCACAAAGGTTGATAATTAACATCAGGTGCACCCAATTCCTTCAAAGTATGATGATTTGCCTGTTCTCCTGCCATAATGTCTGAGTTAGTGGACACAAGACTATCAGAAATACTATCAGAATCACAGTCAGAAAGATCAATAGAATGGACACAATCCGAATGGCCACTATCAGAGTTCAGTTGAGTGTCCAGCTCAGTATTAATCCTATGACTTAAGCTTACAAAGAATGACAAAGATGCCACCAGAAAATCAGAATTACGAAAATGCCACAAGGGGTGGTAAAAAGTGGAAAAACACTAAGAGACACAAAGACAAAACACACAAAAGCGAAAACCTATGCTAGAAATTGACCTAAACAAGTCCAGAAACAATATCAAATGATTTTTAAAATTTTTGGGACTTGGACAGGGCGACTCCTAGACTATTGGGGAACTCAAAAATGGAATAAAAAACTTCAAAAATTGAAAAAGTGGTCTAAACGATGGAATTTGGCAAAACGGAGGATAGCCCTTAGAAAATGGAACATTTTGGAAGGGGGTCTAATGATTTGCCATTTTCTATCACTGTACCAAATTTCAGCCAAATCAGAGATACCCCGAAAAAATCACCCTATTGAAAATCAAAAAATCAGAACTTAAAAGAGCGAAAAAAGTGGTCTAAACGTTGGAATTTGGGGAAAATATGTGAGACCTCACTTCCTTCTAGGAAGTGACTCTTGCTTAGAACGCCCAATTCCTTGTGAATAAAACCTGGTTTGAGTGATCAGAGTCAGAAAAATTCCTATCCGACCACCCGAACCACCTAAACCCTAGCTATTTACAATACTGTTACTAATCAAACCGATGCAAATTCCCCGGCAACGGCGCCAAATTTGGAAAGAGATTTGCCGTGTCTCCCAAAATAAACCAAGTTCGATTAATGATTTGCAGAATTAGGGAACCTGGGTCGTTTCCCAACGAATTTGCAGCGGGTTTGATTAACAACAACAGTGAAACAGAATGGTAAAATTGGGGGTTTAGGTTTTATGATTCAGAGATTAAAACGAATTAAATTGAAATAAACGAACTATGTAGAAACAGATAGAAAACGTTGATAGACTTAAACAGATTAAAAACGACCAACCCAACGTTCGATTCCGTAATCATGCATCATTGAACGAAATATAACTAATCACGTTTGGTTCCGGATGAATCAAATCTCTGCATTCATCCGAGAATCCCTCACCTAGACGATCGCCTAGAATTTATCCGAACAGTGGCGTCTCACCGTGCAATCGCACAGCAACACTAAAACCTAGTCCGAATTTAGTCCATGGGATGAACCAAACCGAATATTAAATCTAATATTCGAACTATTTTTAATTCGAATCCGATAAGATGAAAACAGAATTGATTAAGTTACCGATTTGGCACAAGTTCTCTCGGACGAATCATGGAATCCTCATCGTTGGGTCAATCACGGGGTTTAGCCGAGCATGGCTGGAAACTGAAGAAAAGATGAAGAACGCGAAAAACCCTAAGAACATGCGAATGCGAAAATCAATAGAGAGAATTTGCATAAAATCGTGAAACCCTAATGTCAAAATCGTGAATTCGTGAATGCCTCCTGTTTTTGGCGGCTGCCTTACTTAAAAACAACCTAAAACGAAAATGGGCCCTAATAGTTTTAGCCCAAAACAGAAATAAAATAAAACTGGACTTAAATTACAAAATTCGGGTCCAAATAATATCCTGAATTGTGCATCCGACTTCGGCTCCAAAATCGACCGCCCTCTTGACCGAATTGGCTCTTGATGTCTTCATAACAATTGTAGCTCTCTGAATCATCTGAAATATGAGAGAAAAATGAGGCAAATCCGATGTCTGGTTCAAGAGTTATGGTAGAAATAGTGAAGTAATACAAAACTGGAATTTTATTATTAAAAATGGCTAAAATGCAATAAAAGGCCCAAGGCCCAAATAAACATAAAAGCCATTATTTATTAGATAAAGGGTCCTAAGTTATTACTCAAGAGACAAAAATAAGTGTATAAAATATTCAATTATCATGGGTCCAACGACCCGAGAGTCTTCAGAAACAATAGGACGCACTCTCGCTGGAGGAGGCGCATCGTATAACGTTCTAACCATGGCACGAGCTTGAGGTGTGTATGCACCCCTATGAGCAGTTTGCTTGTATCTAACCATGGTTTGAGGCTTTGAGAGGTTGGGGCAGAGAGATAGGTAGTGAGGAGTTAAGAAGGACAAAGAGGTAGTGTGTGGAGTTAATAAGGACAGAGAGCAGGAGAGATAAACATCGTTGATGATTAAGTCAATTGGTATAAATGAATTTAATGTTTCTACTTTAAGAGCGTATTTGTTTAAATATCCGGTCCTAATAGTCAATTACTTTTAAGACCGACCTTTTATCTTGTATCCGGTCCTAAAACACCTTTAAGACCGTCTTTTTATCCTGTATCCGGTCCTAAAACTCATTTATTTTTATATTTTCAAATTTATTTTTTTCAAGTAAGAATTTTTGGCTAAAAATATTACTTTTAAGAACGGATCTTTTACAGTATCCGGTATTAAAAGTTCATTCTTTTCAAAATCCTCAGATTGCAGAGTCCCTTCCTTATGTTGAAATGAATGATTGAGTCTCTTCGGCTTCCACATAAACTTCCCAACTAGGCGTCTCCTCATATTCTGAGTAACTATGCGTCTCCTCGTTAATGTTTCCGGCGTTTCACATTGTTCAGGATGGGTTCTCTATTTAAACCCGTTGTTACTTTACTTTCTTCATATTCATCTCCATCTCCTCCTACAACCTCCACCGTAATGGCTCCTCCACCACGACGAGGTCCTCTGGCTGGCGAAATCCCGAGGCACCTCCATATCCTCCTACGTTGCCTCCGAACCCGAACTTCCAACAAATGCGGCAAAGACTGATAGCCCGCGTCGCTCATATAGACCGACACTTGGGCCAACAGTTTCAGGTCTATCATGCCGTCAACAACAAGCTGAACGCGGTACTCGACGCCAATGACGTTGAGTACCATACCTCTGATGACGACGTCTCCGACCCTTCCCTCCCCTCCGACAACGATGGGGAGGACTAGAAATATTTATGTTTTTTTTTGTACTACTGCTGCCTCACAACGCAGCAAAAAAAATTAATAAATAAAATAAAAAATTTTAGATCCCAATCGCTTTCCTTGTACTTCCTTTATGGTGATGTTCTTTTCTTTTTTCCGACAAAAAGGAAACAAACAAAACATTGTTCTCTTCGTGGTGATCAACATTAAAAATTTGCAGAATAAAGTTAACAGTTATGACCATACAAAACAAAACAAAAACAATGTTTCCTTATTTGAACAAAAACAAACAGAGTGACGATTCTTCTCAAGTTTGGACCATTGTTGTCGTCCTCTTTACTTACCCTGGTGTGAACATTTTCAGTGTCCTTTTCGTTATCTTCTTTCTTTTTCCGACAAAAAGAAAAAGGACAAAGAAAAGGGACACCGATGATGATCTCCACATCCAGGTTAAGTGAAAACGAGGACAACGAAGCACAAAACTTGAGAAGAACGCCAGAAACTTGGTTGTCTTGAACCCTAACGATTTGTCTGAAAACTGAGTCAGGAACTTTATTTAAAGGAAGAATTTTAGGACCGGACATATAACAATCCAAGGTCCTACAAGTTAAGCCTTATTTTAAAAATTTGAAGTTAGGAGCGGACAAATAAAAAATATACGGTCCTAAAAGTCTACCCATACTTTTTAGAATTAGACGAAGACTTTTAGGACCGTATATTTGTTAAATATACGGTCTTAAAATGGACGAAGACCTTTAGGACCGGACTTTTAACAAATATACGGTCCTAAAAGTTAAGCCTTATTTTAAAAATTTGAAGTTAGGAGCGGACAAATAAAAAATAAACGGTCCTAAAAGTCTACCCATACTTTTACCTTAGCTAGTCGAAAAAATAAACAAATGTATGTACAGAAGGCTATTGTTGCTACAGCATATATTATTTACAAATGAATTAATTTAGGACATTAATTATTGTCCTGACTTTGATTTTCTAAGACCAGTTTATACAGATATTCACAAAACACATTGCGTATGTGCTCCACTTCATCATCATCAAATGGCTTTTCACAGGCAAATCTCTATAACATCAAAGACAGAAACAGAAATAACATATTACGTGCATATTTCATATGTAACATTAAGCCATCAGTGACTGAATTCAGCCATAACATTTTACCTTTGCAGGGAATTTAGTCCTTCCCTCCGTCACAATATCATATATGTGTTTCATGACGTAAGGGCCACATAAGTTCGATTACGGCGGTTGCCGACGGGTCTAAAAAGAACAAGAAATATATAAGAGCATATATAGCTTACTCGACCAAGTTCACAAGACAGTTATGCCATGTCCAAATATGTACTAACCTTTGGTTGGTACCATTTAGGGTTGAGATCAAACCCACGCCTTTTTTTACCGTTCTTTGGAAGGTCGTCATGCCACTATCATCAAAATCACAAATTTATCAGTAATGTTCACTGAAAATTCACAACAGAGATTTCAGACAAGAAAATCAAAATGACATTCTTACTTGTTGATGATCTGCTTCAACGTAGGCGATGGATCGCTGTGAGTGGAGCATAAGAAGATAACATAATGCGACTCCATGTTCATGACGACCAACTGATAGTGGTTGCTGAAATTTCAATACAGCAGTGAAGTACTCAGTGATATATATATATGTAGCAGAATTAAGTGAACTGCAGACAAGAAATGTGATATATATATATACCCGAGCCAGTTTGGAAACAAGTACACCTTTCTTGGCACTTCACACACCCTCTTTGATATGTACTCCTGTCTCATTTCCTTGGATGTTGTACTTGCATACACTGGGCACAAGAATCCAAAATCCTCGATTCTGCGATGTTCAACAATTTTCTCATGCATGCACCTACAAGAATGACATCGATCAGGGAATTAGTACATATGTATATGTGTCTAAACGGTGCATTTAAATTATGTAATCAAGGAAGAAGATACTTACTTCATAAATACTTGAACACATGCACTAGTAACCTGCTGTCCAAGAAGCAACATGGACTCTACATCTTCATTATCAACTAAAAGCGGTTGAGGATGAGGGAGGCCTACTACTTCATTGACAGTCCACAATTTATCTTTAAACCATTTGTTGGCTACCAAATCGGATATTTTTTCCTTGGCCGTCAAGTTAGCAGTAGGGGATGGCACTTGAGGAGGGGGTGGAACTTGAGGAGGGGACGAAGCTTGATGAGGGGGTGGAGCTTGAGGAGGGGATGGAGCTTAACGAGGGGATGGAGCTTCACGAGGAGTAGAGACATCTACAAGCTTTACTGGCCAAGAGATGAAGGTTCCCTTGACATCACTCACAAGCTTCAGCTCATCAGTTGGGAGAGGGACAGGTGCATCATTGATCACCTCTTCAACTGACACTCTGACTTCATCATCATCCATTTGTTCGTGGTGTACAGTGATCCAAGTTGTGGACAGTCCCTTTAGCAACCAATTGTCTAAGACTATCACGATCCTCCACATATAGATGACCCCGAGTGATCTACTTTTCCGGTCGCAACGGTCAGAACACCATTCCTCCCGTCCGACGCAAAAGATCCCTCTGCCTCTTTCTTTTTAAGATCTTCCTGTAAGATACAGATAACGAGAAGCTTAGTAATGAAACATGTTTAATTTGTAAGTAAAACATCACAATATCGATACTTACAATTCGTTCAGCAACTACACGAGTTTGTTCACTCGTGTAGGCGCTGCTTGACTTTTGCCGAATATACAACCACAACTCCTCGCGACCTATTGGAGATGGCGGCTGGTCAACTACTGCAGAAGGATTGGATTCAGCTTCATCTTCCAATCTCTTCCGCTTGGCTGCCATCAAATCTTTTCAGCCTTTTCATATCCGCCGCGAGAAGCCCTGTGTCGGCAATCATTCTTTCTCCCGATCTCTTGGTATTTTTCCCTTCTTTTCTGTGAATCAGGATTGAAAACAACTATTAATTATGAATTCCAGACATGTCACTAACAGAAATTAGAGAACTTCTGCTTGATATGAACGTCAAACATTAGTCAAATTCACTTCATCAAGTTTAAACATTTTACTTAAGGAAGATGTAGCATTGTAGAAGAAATTGGGAGAACAAAAGGAAAGGGAGTTGCAGAATTGCTGCCAACTCAGTCAATTCATTCATTCATCATAATTGGTTCCTACACACATATTAGAATAATTAACTAACTACTTGCACAGAAACCATTACACAGTTAACATACTAACTAATTAACAGCAACGTCTAACAATATTACACAGTTTACATATCAGACTTGCATGGAATTAGGACATGCTCCTCTGATGCAGGACAAAGGCAGGAAATGTATACTTCTATTCACACACCAAACCATTTAACTAACAGGATTAGATGTACACAATAACATTCACATATCCGCACAGGTTAATAAGCAAACAAAAGTGCAAACAAAACTAAATATAAACTCACCAGAGCTTCAGGAGTGGTCCGCAGCTGAACAAATTGTTGCCAAGTTTGTTCATCAAGAAATTTTTACTTGTTCAAAGGTTTATGGTCAGGCTTCACCTCGGCAAAAATATACGTGTTAGCATGAAATGTCTTAAACTTCCTGAACCGCTCAGCACAATAAGACAATGTTGAGTCTTTCAACTTCTCAGAGTCAGGGACGGTGCAGGTAAGCCGGATAGTGTCCCAAATAGGATCCTTTATTGTGCTTTGGTCCACATTTTTCCACTCATCAATCAAGATGCTAACCTTGATGCGTACTAGAGCGCCGACAAAACTAGTATATGTGGTTTTATTAGGACCGAAAGGTTGCAAATTTTCCTCAAACTGAATCTCGAGCTTCATCCCGGAATTCCGACTAAGGGAAACCTCCCTCATTCGTGTGCTGCTTCTACCACGGCGTGCAGGCGCTGAGGAGGCTCATTGTGAGATGAAGAGGGTTCGTTCATCTGATCCACACCAGTCAAAGCAGTATCTGGAGTTCCAGGAACATGAGTGAAATCGTTTTCACTATTCATTTTCAAGAAAGTGAGAGGAATGCCTGAGCAAATTAGGGAGTAACAAAGGCTAACAGTACGTGGGGCGAGGAAGAGAGGTAATGCAACAGGAAGGGTTTCGCAACGTGAACAGGGGTTCGTTCTTCAGTGAGAGTGTCAAAAGCTTCCGCGCGAAGAAACTATATTTGGCGCTTCATTTTTAAGACCGGACAAATGAGTATATACGGTCTTAAAGGTTAACCTTTAAGACCGGACTTCCTAAAACTCCGGTCTTAAAATTAATTATTTTTTTATTTAACCTTTAGTACTACTGATTTTACGTCCTAGGTCTTAAAGTTTAACTTTTAAGACCGGTCATTCTGTAACTCTGGTCTTAACATTAATTAATTTTTATTTAAACTTTAGTACCTGGGCCGTGATTTATGTCCGGTCTTAAAGGTCTAACTTTTAAGACCGTCTTTTATAAATGTTCGGTCTTAAAACTTTAATACATTTATATTTTAATTTTTCCGTATTAATTTTGGAGTGTAGAAAATACAAGTGCATTTGTATGAGATTTCTCCAAAAGTAATTGATATTTCAATTTTTTTAATAACATTTTTTAAGACCGGTTGTTATTTTAACAGGTCTGGATAAGACCTATGAAAATATGATCCAGTGAAAGAAGTTCTTTATATTTACAAATCTGCCACCTGTAATAGTTTTAGGAGCGGTCCTTCCTTAGTCCGGTCTTAATGAGGCAGTCTTAAAGCACTTTAGCGTATAAGAAGTTCTTTTTATTTACAAAACTGCCACCGGTCACACCTTTAAGAGCAGGGCGTTGATGATCTGCTCTAAATGAGGCGGTCTTAAATCCCTTTTTTGCACTAGTGTAAGCCTAAAAACATGTATGGGCCAATAGGGAAATTTTGTAAAAAATTATATAAAATAATTATTAAATAATTATTTTATATAATATTAATTAATTAAATAAAATATTTAAAAAAAAAAAAAAAAAAGGACCAACATTTTGAATGGGAAAGGATAAGAGGATAAGATTTGCAAGTTAAAAATCATGTAAGTTTGGTTAAATAGTAGTAAAGTTGTAAAAAGCAAATAGGATAAATGACCACCGATAGAAACTAAATCCTATCTAGAAAACCATGAACAAGGTTTCTAAAACCAGAGTATATTAGAAACAAGTGAATTTTTAGCTCGGAGTAGGTTATCTCCGAAGTTATTTCCGAAACCAAAAAGGGTTATACTAGACTGACTATGAATCTATCTGATGTTCAAAAAGAAAATCAGATAAATGAAAATCTATAGAAACCAAGCCATAACTTGAAATCCAAGAATGAGTTGGTAAACATCTGGGCATATTATGAATCAGTGGATTTTTGTCCCGAAGATGTTACCCGAAGCGATTTCCGCAACCAAAGGCGGATATCCGAAAATCTTCAGCGAAATAGGAGAGGCCCTGAATGGGATCAAAAATTTTGTTGACCCAAGTATTTTGAAAGAGGAAGAAGAGATCTTCAGGGCTATGTTCCCGGAATTTTGAGATTTTACAAGATTACGCGATTAGGACACCGAACGGGGAACTTTATCGGTACAAGACCATAAAGTAAGCTTGTGACATCATCAAGGATGATGTCATCTTGTGCCACCTAAGGGGGGGAGGTCGGCCAAGAGCTTCCAAGGGCCAAGATTGTGCCATTTTGCAAAAGTGTGATCCTACGGTCCAGAATCCGTCTGACAAAGTGTGAATAGTGACCGAATTTTCCCTATAAATAGGCCTTGCTCCTCATTTGAATCTTCACACCAAATCTCTCTTGTCTAGTTCGAAATTCTTGGAGCAAAGGGAGGAGGAAGAGTCCGGGGAAATTTGCGGCGAAGCTCTGGGTAATTTCTTCTGTCCTTAGCCTTAAGCTTTCGTAGTTCTTTGGGTAGTTAGAGTAGAAATGCTAGTTTAGTCTTTAATCTTCCAAATATGATTAGATATCTTGTGTTAGGGGTATTTAAGGTATTAATTTTGAAAATCATGTTGGAGTTAGAGATATGGCAAAATTTTGAAAGATTAGAGTCGAAGTAGCGAAGCTTTGGCGAAATTTCGCCGATTAGTCAACTAGGGGCAAAATGGTAATTTGTACCTAAAATGCCTGTTATGATGTTAGATATTTATAAACATGATATTATCCTTATAGGATATCTGTGATCACCTACCGCTGTCAAACCGCTGTCGAACATTTGTTCGACGTCTTTGTTTTCCGTTTTAGTCAAAAGTGCGGTTTTAGTCAAACGTACCAGAATACCGTCAATGAAGGTACGGACACGTACTGTAACAATGACTCTAATGTTTATATGCTTATATATGTTATGGACGGTTTCATAGAGCCATGAACGGGACTCTGTCCTGGACATGCACTGTGACTAAGGTAGACTTAGATCACTATTTACAGCTTTACGGGTTATAGTCATGATAACACCGTTATGTTTTCCTAGCGCTGAGGACATGACCGTACATCGTGGCACAGGTTGAAAGTGCAAACCAGGGATAACTTTGCATGATAGTATAGTTGTTATCAATTGATCATACGATGTACTGTATGGATCTATCTTTGTAATACTAGAAATATATGTTATGCATATGATGATAATATAAGCATGAGGTTAACCGTTACCTGAGGTCCAATGTGCATTGGACCTCAGTCTTAAATGATAGTACAGGTAAGGACCAGGACCAGAGAAGGCACCGGTAGATGGAGCCATAGATATGAACCGAGGGGCAGAGTCGTAGTAATGTACTTGGTCGAGGCAAGAGCCGGAAGAAGATCATCAGAGCCTATTGTCAGGCATGGGTCTAATGAAGTTATTTCGAATAGTTTGGTGCCGAAGGCAAGGCTAGTGTATGTGGGTCAGCCAATCAGTCGGCGTGAACTCGGTGAGGCCCCCATGATAGACACTTACACGGCCATTGCATTCGGTTAACGGAGTTAGGTTCATTGCCACAAGTCTAGTCAAGGCTTGGTCTAGGTTGTATAGTTACTTTCTGTGAAATGTAATTGTACAAAGCTCTATATATTGTATCACATGATTATTCCTTCGGGAAATTTTTAATATACCAGCAGACGCTTGGCATCGTCATATGTCGGGGTATTTTTATATCAGTTACTCATATATTGTTCAATTTTTAGTGCATTGCTCTCCGTTTCCGCAGTACTCTGATGTAGCACCTCAAATTCTGTTGAATTTTTCTAAAACCAAGTGTCATCCGACACAATTTGTAGTATGGAATTTGGGGTGTTACATTTGGGGTGTTACACCGCCTCCTTATATTTGATATCTTTTAGAATCTCTTCTTTATTTATATTAAATAATACTTAATGATTTTTTGTAAAGAATCGTAATGTATTGCCAAATAAATTTTTTTCTTCAAAATCTCGCCTTCTTATATTTGGCATTTTTTATAGTCTCATCTTCTTATATATGATGCTTATCATTTTTAACCATTATGTGTACTTAGAGAATACATAATGATTCTCGGTGAAGAACTGTTAAGTATTGTCAAATAAATTTTTTTTTTTTTTTTGAATTCTGCCTTCTTATATATGATGGTTATAATTTGTAATGGTAAAGTATTCTTTAAAAATACATGACTTTTTTTTTGCGAAGAACTGTTAAGTATTGTCAAATAATTTTTTTTCCATCATATCACTTTTATAATTAACGGTTATCATTTTTAACCATTAAGTATTCTTAAAGAATATATAACGGTTCTTTGTAAGGAACTATCAAGTATTGTAAAATAATTTCAGAATTCCGCTTTCTTATCCATGACGACAATCATTCTTAACTGTTAAGTATTCTTAAAGAATACAAGTATTTAGGAATCATAGCTTTACATTTAATTATTATAACCATTATGTATTTGTTTTCGCGGATATAAAGTTGTAAAGACAACTTGTTTAATAGTGTTACATGAGAGTTGTTTTACGAGTTTTCCTGATAAAGTTTTTAACAAGGCAATTTCAATACATATTATGTACTCTTTTACCTTCACTAGGTTTTTGTCTCACTTGGTTTTTCCTAATAAGGTTTTAGTGATACACAATATTTATTTAAATATATCCAAGGGAGAGTGTCATAAATATTGCAACATTAACTATGGATCTAATCTCTTGTGTTGTCCTTACTTTCATAAGAATTGCTGTAACATTGTGGAACATAATGGAGATATTTGTTAAATATGTTTTCTGCATTAACAAAGAGAAAGTTTATTCGATCTTTTTTTTAATGACTTAACCAAGGGTGTCCTGACATTTGGGAAGTGAGGAGTTGAAGGTTTTTCTCTTCTGTAGCTGAACAATTGACCAAAGGAGGAAACTTGGTGAATCTACTTGGTAGAAGTGACCAAAGGAGGAAGATCATCTAAACAAGTATTTTTTTTTTATTTTGTTAAATTTTATATGGGGAAGAGTATGGTTTTTATTTGGTGTAGATTTCCTTTGTTTTAAATTGCTTGTGGATAAGGAACTGAGTTAGTGTAGAACACAGATGTCTAGCCTCAACGGACTAGTATGTTTATATTGGATCAAAGGATTCCCCAAGATATCTATAAGGTAGATATCAAAAGGAATATCAGATAACTCTCCAAGATATCTATATGGAAGATATCGAAGAGAGAAATGGATCACTGTGCACGTATATGGCATTTAGCCAAAAGGGATGGGGTGTGTGCACAGTGAGGCTGAATAGTAAATAGGATGAATAGAGAATATGTACCTTTCAAGTTAACCTCCTATTTATAGAGATTACCTTTAGGGTTTCGGTCCTTGGGCTTTGTGCACCTCCAGGCCCATGTTTCAGCCGCATCACCTGCATATTCCGTGATTATAGTCTTGATTATAGGCCAATTAGTATCTTACCTGATTATGGAGGGATTCTGGTACAAATTTCCCTTGTTGGGCCACAGAAAATGGGCCTTATATATGAGTCCATAACAGTTGCCCCTCAGCCCGGTAGTTCAGGTCTCTGAGCTGTCGAGATGTATTGATTATATAACCCAGATTTTATGTCCGAGTTGTTCAGCTTGACTTTCGTGATTTCCACTTAACTGCTCTCGGAGCTTCACCGAACTCCAGATTCATTTGTGACTTGTCCCCTAACATGCATGCCGGGTTGGTTTGCCTTGAAAATTCGCTTGATTTCATGATGGTCGGCATTATATTTTGTAACTTTAATCTGAATTATCGAGTTTGCACATTTCCACCTTGAGCTGTCCCCAATCCGGGATAGCATGAAAATATAATAGCATACAACCGGATTCCATTCGCCTATCCCGCTGACAATTTGACAGCTGTAGGTTTGCTATCGTCATGGCGTATAACCGTCATTTCACGAGTAATGGTCGCTTCTGCCGTCTCTGATATTCGTGTGTATTTAATGCCCACGTCATTTCGTATCAATATCATTGCACTTTTTGGGGGGAAATCTTCTTTTTAGTGGGAATTGTCTTCATTGCCCTTGACTTTTCAAATTCGTAATGTTTATATATTCACATTTTCTACCTCTTCTCAACACTCTCCTTTGACGTTCTCTTCGTCATCAGAGAAAACTCTTACCTCCACAAATCCCTCTTCTCTCGTTATTCCTGCTTATAATTTCCTCTAACCTTTCTAAAATTAGGTACTCAAATTGCTTCCTTATCTTCTTTGTTTTCGTTTTACTTCATCTACTTTTTGTTCTTGCTTCTTCGATCGTGTCTTGCTGAAACCTTCTTTTCTGGCTTTCTGGTAAGTATTTAGGGTTTCTGAGTTTTCTGGGTAAGCATTTAGGGTTTCTGGGTAAGTGTTTTCCTTTTCAAAACCCTTTTCCACTTTGATTCTTTCATTCAAACTTCCAGTATCATGCTCATCCCTTTCTCCCCCTTTTTAACCAAACACGCTTGCATTGGTCGGCTGTGATGCTTTCCTCTCTTTGAATCCAAGAGGCTGAAATAATTGAATTGAGTCATCCCAATAATATTTGAATCTTGGTTTTTTAAACTGAAAACCCATGGGTAAAAGTACTCCTT
This sequence comes from Acacia pycnantha, assembly GCA_025563575.1. Classification (NCBI taxonomy): domain Eukaryota; kingdom Viridiplantae; phylum Streptophyta; class Magnoliopsida; order Fabales; family Fabaceae; genus Acacia; species Acacia pycnantha. The sequence goes on from JAMWYP010000001.1 coordinate 1,329,728, forward strand.
TACCTTCTGTGATTCATGGTAAAGCCATTTCAAAAGATGACCATGAATTTCTTCAAAGACTTCTTTCTGGAGCATGGTACTAGTTGTGGGGGATTCCCCGTACCGAGGAAGAGAAGCAAGAGGCCTTGCTTTGCAAAACTTGGGGTATTGTGAGTAGAGAGAGAACCCAAACACAAACGCTGGAGAACCCTGACTCGAACTTCATTAGCCCAGGATCCCTTACTCTTCCACCTAGAACTCACAACCAGGATAATAGCTCATACATCTTGACTTCTCACATTTTCCCGCCAAAGAGTATACGCCAACCCAGACCGAGATCCCACTTGGGGACCGTCGTTGACCCATGCGATGGTTGTTGCTATCTAAGCATTCAGCTCGTCAATGATGGCTGTGGCTCGGAAGCCGAGTCAATTTTGCCATCCTGCCGGCATAAGTTTATTTCCAAAGCTATCCCGGCCTGGCACCTTTTGCTTTACAACATAATAGCTCTTTTTTACTCAAGCATACCTCCTGTTTCTTACTTATACCTCTTTATTATAGGTATAGATGGGTTTGCCTTCACGCCATACTAAACGGTCTGTGACTAGGGAGTCAAGTCCTTCCAGTCCCTTACAAGCTTCAAAGACTTCGGACCCATGGGTTATCGAAGAGGTGTTACGCACCAAAAACACGATGACCTCATCCGCTTGCCCCTTGAATATGAGCGGTGTGCCCCTGTCGGGGAGGGATGATGAACCACATTACTTTTTTATCTACCGGGACTTGATTTCCTGGCTCGGTATTCGCTTCCCGTTTACCGAGTTCCAAATTAATCTTCTAAATCATCTACACCTTGCTCTCTCTCAACTTCATCCCAATAGTTGGTCTTTCACTATTGCTTTCAAAAATTTCTGTAAAGCCAAAGATAACTTGTACCCTTCCAGTTTTCTTTCACTTTTTTATCAGTCATGAAGCTCGTGCTGGTAAAGAGTTTTCTTTTAGGAAAGGTTGGACCTCACTCCGGAGTGTGGCCGGCCAGAAACTCTTCAAGGTTTTCATTGAGTCCTTTAAAAATTTCAAGACTGGTATTTTCAAGGTTGTTGCCAAGCCCGGAAAGTAGCCTTGGTTTCTTAAAACCTTCGAGTCCGGGGGTGTGGAGGAGAAATTTCCCCTGTACTGGACTCAGGATCATCATACTCTCTCCCCTTCCGCTTTCAACTTTTCTGACAAGGGCTTTTCTGACCCTGAAACCGAAAGATGGGGAAGCGACTTCCTTATCTTAACGTAGTTCTTCGCGACAGAGAAGCTTGAGGTACAAAAAATGAGCGGGAAATGCCCATCCTCTGAACCTGTCCAAATTAACCTGACCAAGAAAGAAAAGGTTGCCAAGAAAATTCCAGCTCAAAAAATGAAAGGCACCTTTGCTTTGACTGACCAAGAAGTCGCACCTCCATCTCCTCCCTCAAACCCTGCTGGTTAGACCTCTGAGCAACAGGTTATTGAAAGTCTTCTTCCTCCTCCTCCTAGGCAGCTACCCCGGTCCATTATTTGGGAAACTAGGGTTACTAAAGAACTTCACATTGCTATTCGTCTCCCCAAGCACTATTTCGAATTGGCTCGCCTAACTAACGCCGAGGTTGAAGAACTTCATGAGATTGAGCATTTGGCCTTGAAAGCCTCCGCATTGAGCCAAATCATAGCATATTTAAAAAATGAATTTGCCACTACTCATGCAAATCTAAAGCGCATCACCGCGGAAAAAGACAAGGCTAATGAGCAAACAGTCAAGGCTCTTGAGGAGCTACAAGTAATCAAAGCTGAGAAGAACAAAACACATGAAGAGCTGCAAGTAGTTAAAACCGAGAAGGACAACATGCATAAAGAGCTTCTGCAGACCCAAGAAGATCTTCGGAAAGCAAAGTCAGATCTCTTTCGCGAGCAACATACTCATGAGAGGGATCTCAATGCATTGAACACGGTGAAGGCAATGCATGAGGAGGTAGAGACAAGGCTAAAGGACAATGAGGCAGCGCTTAGAGCTGCCCAAGCCTATATCTTCGATTTAAAAGATGGCGTGGTAGACTCTTTTAACAATGCTGTGGAGCAAATTCAACTTCTAAACCCCAATGTTGAATTAAACCTTGATGGGGCGCATTATAACGCTTATGTTGACGATGGAAAATTAATCCCCCCCCTCCCCTTCCCGTTGACAAATCAATTAACCGCTTGGAAGGAGACCAAGAGGAGGAAAGAGGTGAAGGGGCCAAACTTCTAAACTCGGCACAACCGAATGTTGAAACTCCACCCTGTGGAAGAGTAGGTATGCCGATTGTGATTGTAAATTTTTGTTTGGGGTACTAAAACTCCTTGTTTGCTTTCGTAGCAATTTTTCCCACGATAATTAACCGGTTCATATTCCTGCATTTTATAACATGTAAACAAATCATCCTCAATGTAAGATACTTACTGTTTATGGAAATCATTCAACTTGCTCCTTTCTTGTCGAACTCGGATGTTTCTCTGAGCTGCATTTTCCATTGCATTCATTTCACTCTATGAACTCGAATTTATTTTCTAAGCTCTATTCAATGATTGAGCCAAAGTCAAAAATATTCACGCAGAATCTACTTGGATATTCGTCCGTTGTTATAACCAGGTATTATATTTGCGAAGATTTTCATTAATCTATCGCATTTCCTTCTGACACGATCAACCAGAATTCAATCTGGAGCAAAGGCAATCCGTCACATGTTCAAATTCAATTTTCTTTAACCAAAATTATAAACATTTCGACCTGATCAGGGTCAGCATGACAGTTCACTTCATTACCGTAGAAAAATAATTTTGATGCATCATGGTCGCATGGGCCTTCCAGTTTTACCTGGTTACAATGGAAACCCGTTTTAACTGTTCTTCCAACTTTACGCTTTGTTTAAAACTAGGTTTCATACCTTAAATTCATTGCTTTGCATTTATTTGGAACCAGGCTTCGTACCCTAAGTTCTTTGGTCCATGTATATTTAGAACCAGGCTTCGTACCCTAGGTTCATGGCTCCATGTTCAATTCGGAACTGGGTTTCGTACCCCGAGTTCATTTATCCTTTGTGAATTTCTTCTCTCCAAATTGCACGATAACAAATTTGATTGACTGACGACATTGTTGACCTTGAAAGATCTTTCAAAAATAAAAATTAAATCAATGCACTCTACGGAATTTTGATTTAGTTGCAGCCCAAATCGGCTTCCGGAAACTTGTCATCATTGTTAGTTGATTTCCTCTGATTCTCATTTTTCTTTTTCCGCTCCAGGACCGGGCTTCTACTACGACCTTGTTGTGTGCGCTTGTTCTTTTGTCCTTAAGTTTCTATCACATATTGTTGCAACTTCCCTTCTCGCACAAACTTCTCAATAGCATCCCGAAGATCCCAGCATGCCTTCGTAGTGTGCTCTGGGCCATCGTGAAATGCACAATATCGGGATTGGTCTGCACCGGCTTTATTATAGGTGGGCCGAGGTCATTCCACTTTCTTCATCTCGGTTAGGGCTACCTCGCTCCAAACTTCTGACCGTGAAATATTCAAAGGAGTGTACTATCATACTTCCCTTTTGTGTCATTCCTTTCCCCCGAGATTTGCTGTCCAGGTTCCGTCCACAGAGTTCTCGCTTCTGACTGCCGAGCTATTCCTTTCCCTTCGAAGGTGGGATCTTTCCCCTATCTTTTGTCGTTGCATTGGCGATTTCCAATTGTTCCAACTCCAAATACTTCTTCGACCGAGTTCTGAAAGCCTTTAGGGTTTCGACGGGTTCTTTGAAGATCAATTTGGCCAGCCGGTTGTTGCTTGATCTTACAGAGGGTAAACTCAAATTTTGGTTGTTTCTTGCTTGTCTCAAAATTCAGCAAAAACTTTTCTCCCAAATCTTCAAAGTTTTAGATCAACTTTGCAAGCAAAGTGTGAAACCATGCCTGCACAACACCTCGCAGGGTCACAACAAATAACCGAGATATAATGGGTTCCTCAAATTGCCTTACATACATCCTCATGTCAAAATTATTAATATGAGCCTTTGGATCCTAAGTTCCATCGTATGTTGGCAGGTCGGCGAAGTCAAAGTTCTTTAGGTATGAAGTATCTGCAATCTCGTCCATGAAAGGGCTGTTGTTGTTCTGCCCCTACTATACTTTCTTCTATACTTGTCGGAAGCATTCTTTGTTTGTGGTGGCGCATCTCGGTTTGGAATTCCAGTATTCTGGTTAGGCTCAGCCTGCTTGTTCTTCAAGGATGTATGATTTGGACCCTAAGCTTCGGGAGTCTGACCCTGATCTTGGTCGATTAAGTTATTTCCAACATAATTATTCTGAGGGCCTTCGGCGTCAACTTGAACAGAGGCTGAGGCAGTAGCCTGACTGGGCTCATCTCAGTTCTTGTTTCGAGATGGATTCTCAACTCGTCTTAGGCGCTCCTCGAGCAACCTCATTCTTTGGCTATCATCTTACCGAGGGTCTTCTATACCAGTTTGAGCAAAAGCCACGACGTTAACTCGGCTAGGCCCACTTTCATCCTGGTTCTCGTTCATAATCCGACATCCCCCAACATTGACTTGAGCAAAGGTTGAAAGTGGAATATCACCTAGAGGTAGCTGAATAGGTGATCTCAAATTCTTTTTCAAAGATACACACGGAGACAGAATTTAATCTAAGACTGAAAGAGTAAATGAACACTGAGCAATTTATACTGGTTCGGCCTAAACTTCGACCTACGTCCAGTCCCCAAGCACACCTTGGGATTTCCACTAATTCTTTTCAAATACGATTACAACTGAAGGATGATCCTTTCTCTCTTGGACTCACTCCCCCTTACTGGTTGCAAACGTACACCCACTCTTAAGGTTCCACAACCTTAAGTTAAACTGTAATCAAATAAATTTTTAAATGACAGAAACTCCTCACTGAGTAGATAAATGATAATCACTGAAGTGCTACAATATCTGAAGATATTAATGAGACAGTTGAAACAATAAATACAATCGAATAAAATTGAATGCGCAAGATATTTCGGTGGTTGGTGAAATTGAATGCGATGGCCTCTTATAGTGAATGCATGCGATGGCCTCTTATAGTGAACGCCATTTATGCCGTTGAGAAGCTTCAAGAAATAGCTATTGTGACTCTCTGTATTTTCGTTAGACACAGAAGCAGAATGACTGGGGATATTCGAACGTTGCTTCATTAAATGCTCTCGGCGGTGACAACCTTGTGTAGAGAGATAATCAGAGTGCAAGCTGGAATAAGTGTTTCTCAAAAGAATGTTTCGTCTATTGTAATCGTTTATTCCTAATGTTGCTCTGTTTCTCTGACTTGCATTTAATGAACTGCCACGTTGGATCGCCTTTCGCTTGAATTCAAATATAGCCTGGTTAATCACTTTAAAACTCAACCAAAGAATGATTAGATATGATATAAGTGAGTTTAAAGATGATTAATAAACATTAGAGAATAGGCCATGAATTTCCAGGAGAGATTTAAGTAGCATACATTCATCGTAAGTTTTTTAGAAAAACATTCTCGAGAATTGTTCTAAGCATTCTCGAGAATCAAGTTAAAGACCAAAAGAAGAGAAAGCAATCCTGAAGGAGTTCTCGAGAATTGATCATTTCATTCTCGAGAATCCTATGGCCAGAAGCTTTATCGTGAAAATTTAATGAAGCCATTCTCAAGAATTGAACCATCATTCTCGAGAATCAGACGTTAATCAATTTTCGTAGATAAGAGGTATTCTCGAGAATTGATTCCATTCTCGAGAATCAATTTGACATTCTCGAGAATCATGTGATAGAAAATAATTTACCATCATATTCATTCACTTAGCATTCTCGAGAATCATGAGTGAGTTCTCGAGAGTTGCTTCCATTCTCGAGAGTCAAGTAGACATACTCGAGAATCACAAGTTGGGAAGCAATTGATCATCTATTAAACATTCTCGAGAATCAATATGGTATTCTCGAGAATCAGTTCCATTCTCGAGAATTACATTCTCATTCTCGAGAATCACATGACATAAGGCAATTTAATCTTTATATGATCATTCTCAAGAATCTTTAACTTATTCTCGAGAATGGCTTACTCATTCTCGAGAATGATGTTATATCTAGAAGTGATGTTGTGGCAGACTATGCATACTCGAGAATCAATTGTGGGTACTCGAGAATTGGTCCAATTCTCGAGAATTCAATCTGATTCTCGAGAATCAGAATAACATGAAGTCATTTGATCTTGTCATGCTATACTTGAGAATTATGAGGGTATTCTCGAGAATCATAAGATCATTCTCGAGAATCAGAAATGTATTCTCGAGAGTGTTTACTTCTGATTCACAAATTTAGTTATTATCACTTTTTGTTTTGAAACCTTTAAGTCTTTTGAATCTTTTGTTATCATCAAAACACTTGGGATCTAACAAAGGTTTCAACCCAGCTAGGGCCAGCCTCATCCCGGTTCCCGCCACCAATAGGGTTCTCAACGCGTGTAAGACCTTCCTCCAGCAAATGCATTCTCCGCTTCTCTTCTTGCTGCCATAGTGCATTTCGACGGTCCATATCCTCCTTCATCAGTCGGATATCCTCTTGTCTTTGGAGACGATTACGATGCTCCATCCGCCTTAACAGTGAACCCAATGTGTTGTGCAAAAGGCGAATGTCTGGGTTCTCGACCTAAAATTGCGGAGGAGGGTCTTGCTGTTGAACTTGTGGCCGGATTTGCTAGATTATCCCATTCTGAGGGGTTGCTGCGAATACTAGGGAAGTTTCAGTATCATATGTGTCTTCCTTAGTCTCCACTAGCACCTGGCTATAATCTAGAACAATTGAGTTCTCATGTTGAACCATTCACTCCTGATTCTGTTACGGTGGATTTTCCAGTAACTGCTCCTATCGAAGCGTCTGACTACGACTTCTGGTAGATGCAGTCTTTTGGTTGTTTGGAAATCAAAATTTATCTCTCCCCACGGTTGGCACCAATGTTATGGTGTAGAACACATAATGTCTAGCCTCAACGGACTAATATGTTTATATTGGATCAAAGGATTCCCTAAGATATTTATAAGACAGATATCAAAAGGAATATCAGATAACTCTCTAAGATATCTATATGGAAGATATTGAAGAGAGCAATGGATCACTGTGCACATACATGGATTTAGCCAAAAGGGGTGATGTGTGTGCACAGTGAGGCTGAATAGTAAATAGGATGAATAGAAAATGTGTACCTTTTAGGTTAACCTCCTATTTATAGAGATTATCTTTAGGGTGTCAGTCCTTGGGCTTTGTGCTCTTCCAAGCCCATGTTTCAGCCGCATCACCTGCACATTCTGTGATTATAGCCCAATTAGTATCTTACCTGATTATGGAAGGATTCTGGTACAAATTGCCTTTGTCGGGCCGCACAGCAAATGGACCTCATATATGAGTCCATAACACATAGTTTGTATATCAATGTTCGAAAATTGATTGGCAAGAGATTTGGATAGCAACAAGTTTAATGAAATTTTTTTATCATTGTTTCACACTCAGTGTTGTTAAAAGGCTTCAATGAAGTTATAACTCAAATGAGTGGTTAATTGTGGGCAAAGTACTATGGGGTAAATCGATTGCGTGTTTATCTCAGTATCTGAAAGGGATCTAACAAAGCTAGCCTGGCGCATAAAGAAAAAGTCAATGTCTTACGTTTTGCCTGTATTTTGATTTTTTTCTTAAAAAAAAATTCTGGACCTAGAAGCTGATGAAACGAAATACGAGTAGCTTTTTTTAAAAAATAAATAAAAATAAATTAAACTGCCACTTTTGTTTATTAATTCGTTTAAGATATATTCAGATATTTTGCATTTACAAATTCATATAACTATTCAAAAACAGTGCAATAAAAGAGAGAGAGAGAGAGATAGATTATAAAAACATAACTTTTTTCGCCCATATAAGAAACATAACTAAGAGAATAGGACGTCGGTAGAGCTGTCAAAACGGGCCACCCCGGCCCGTTAGGCGGGCTAGGGCCAAAAAGCCCATAGAGCCAAAAAGCCCGCACGGGCCAAAAAAGTTTATAACCCTAAGAGTTAGGGCCAACCCGCGGGCCATGTTTTGGACCAACTTGTAACAACTTAATTAAGACATTATACAGGCAATACGGCCTTAAAAACACATATATCTGGCATAATAAGAATCACATATACAATTATACACGTATGCAACAAGAAAAAACAATTTTCCCAAGTCAAACTTCAGATTGTTGCAGAAAGGAATAGCTATTTTCCCAGTTTAGTCGACTAAAACTTAAGTTTTAGTCGACTAAATGTCGGGGGGCTGCAAAAAAAATTTGGCCCCACGATTTAGTCGACTAAACCATGGTTTTAGTCGACTAAACAGGGGTAGATTGGGAAATAGTTTTCTGACAGGGGCAAATTGGGAAATAGTTTTCTGACATGGGCATTTTGGTAAATAGTTATTTAATAAGGGGCAAATTGGGAAATTAGCCATGAAAATTAAGTTAAAGTGCAAATGCAAATGATCTTCTAAGAATTACAACTGAACTTTCATGGTGTGCAAATTACGTTAAAATGCAAGTGACATTCCCTCTAATGTAAATGCAAGTGACCTTCCACGAATTGCAAATGACCTTCTATGAATTGCAATTGACCTTCCATGAAATGAAATTGAGATTCCCAAAAGTCATTTGCAATGTCCAATTAATTTTCCAATAAGGGACTTTTAGTTAATTTTCCCATAAACTTAATACATATATTTTTAAATTTGTCATAAAAATATTTTTATTGCATAAAACATTTTTTAAAACATTTTTTACTGTTAACCGTAGTCCTCATGACTTGAGTTTTTAGGTGTTAGAGGACCCAAGTTCGATTACGGGTATCACCTCCAAAGGTAAATTTTTGAAATATATATTTTAATATATGGAATGATTAATTTCATAATTCTAACTTTTTTAAAAAAATAATTTTAAAATTTGTTTGGTTGGTAATATATTAAACTCAAATGTTGGCTGGAAATTTTTTCAAGCACATATACTTCTAAAAATTAATATAAAAATTAGAAGTAAATTAAAATATTATGGAGAAGTGATATATAATAATTTAGAGCTGAGGACAAAATGGTTTTGTTTAGGAAAACAAATCTGAGATCAAAGGTGCAATGAATTTTTGTCACTGTTGGGGAATAGTACCATGTTTTGTCCCTTTAACTAAAGAAAACGAAAGTTTGAGTCAGACAATTCTATTTTAAAATTATTAGTTTCAGTTTTCCTAAAAAAGAATTATTGGTTTTGCCGACTCTATCACATGACTTTTATTTTTTATATCATATTTTTAGCCCTGGAATAGCCGAACAGGGAATTTGCCAATTTAGACCAGTTTCTTAATTGGGCCCGCGGGTTGGCCCTATTATAACCCTCAAGGGTGGGGTTTATTTTGGGCTAATGATGGGGCCTAAAGATAAGAGGGCTAAACATGGGGTTGAATGGGCTGGCCCGCGCGGGCCAGCCCATTTTGACAGCTCTAGACGTCGGACTTTTGAGGAAAAGAAATCTGAAAATGAGAAATATTTAATTTTATCATGGCAGCTTGGAAATAGTTTCCCCCCCTTCCTGAGTCATTTATATACTGAAAACCTAATATGATAACTTGATCTTTTTTTACCTGAATATATTTAATTATTTACTTGATCAAACAATAATCATTAATATAAAAATGATAGGAAGTCAAAATTTGCACAAGTTTAATTTGGAACTCACTTTGAAATCCCAAACTACCCACATTACAAAAAGACAAACATAATTTCCGAGGGAATTTAGCACGAAATTCACCTTTTCCAACGGAATCTGTTTCACCACTATAAGATGCTTCACAAATGAATTTCCAACGGAATTTCAATTTCATCACAAAATTCCAACAGAATTCCATCAAAATTTGCCACAAAATCAGATTCCGTTGTTAAATTACGTTTTATTTTTTAAAATTTCTAAATGCAACGTGGACCTTCTCAGGAGAAGCCCATAGGAAGCCACCTCATCACCAGCCCATTACCGGTGCTGCCACATGTCCCTTTGACATTCGCCATGTCATCACTGGCTCCACCGTGTTATAGAAGGTTGCCAATACTTAGTTAAACTCGTGCTAGATGAATGCAAGCATCTAATAGAAGTAGAAAAGGTCTCGTAAGCCACCTAATGTAAATATGATCAAATAACTGAGATAAAAAGGAGCTTTTATAAAATCATAACTAGTTCTTGCATGTTGCAGCTTTGGCGATTTATAGCTTATCAAAATAAGCAAAAGATGAATTATTTAGCTCAAACTTTCCTCCAATTCTGCCAACTAAAATTAATTTTTTTTATTTTATTTTAAACAAACAGACCCGAAATTATGTTTAATATATTTATAACGAGTGGGTATGACAACAGAGTAAATTATTTATCACAATTCCCATGAACTCCTCCTTACTCCCCCAACTAAAATCAATTTTTTAAAAATAAAAAATTAACAAACTGGCCCTAAACTATGTTGGCATATTTTTTTTATAACTCATTGGAAACGTTTTAGTGGGAATGAAGTTAATGGATTGACATAATTTGAGAAATTACATAGAACGTGAAAGAATCAAGTACGGGGATATGCATGCACCTTCTGATGAGGTCCAGCACGACGCACATGTATGCCTCTTCATGTGGTGCGTTGATTGTGAAATGGGAATTAAATGATATATTACTTATTATGTGATGCGATCAGATCCTGATGAATTACCTTTTTTCTTTCTCATTCTGTTACTAGGCACAGTGAATAAAGGAAAGAATGAATTGAATAATATTATTCACCACTACTGTGTATTTATATACACAAGAATAAGACAATGGGTATGAACCAAATTAGATACATTAACAACTTGTAACAGAAAGTAAAACAGAACTAATGCACTAATACAACTTGAAGCTAACTAATACAATTTGAAGCTATGTTACACCTATCACCCCCACAAGCTGGAGCATGTATGTTCCGGAGGCCCAGCTTTGATGTGAGCTCATGAAAACGAGTAGGATGCAAAGGTTTTGTGAATATTTCTGCAAGTTGATCAGCAGATAACGAACAAGAAGAAGACGAAATAACCTTTGCTTGAAGCTTTTCCCTTACTAAATGACAATCAAGCTCTATGTGCTTTGTTCTCTCATGAAAAGTGGGATTTTTAGCAATTTGAATGGTTGATTGATTATCACAAAACAGAAGAGCAGGGGCTACATCGGAAATCTGGAAAGCATTCAACAAATAGACAAGCCATTACACTACTACAAAAAAAGGAAAAAGACCTAAATAAGACCCAATTAACGTCCTTTTTCACAGGGACGTCTCGGGCTGGGTAGTCGTATATTTGTAAGTTTGGCGTCCTGAATTAATTTCAGGACGCCTCATATTAGGCGACCTGAATTAATTTCAGGACGCCTAATATGAGGCGTCCGAGTAGTTTCAGGTCGCCTCATATGAGGCGTCCTGAAATTAATTCAGGTCGCCTCATATGAGGCGTCCTTAATTAATTTCAGGTCGCCTCATATGAGGCGACCTGAATTATTTTCAGGACGCCTTGTTTAGTTTGTTTTTGTTCAATATGAGGCGTCCTCTGATTTAACAGTGAAACATATAAACTAGTGCACAGTAACATTTGAAATACATGAAATTCATGATGACCATATCAACAACAATATAATGTCAAAATGAAATACATAAGGATGAACACAATGTCAAATTCGCATTAAACATTTGAACAAATGCACTATCGGGTACCAGCCAACAACAATGTCAAATTCACATAAAGATATCTAGCCAAAACACGTCTCAAACAGTATCAACTTCTTCATCCAAGAACGGAGCAACACTATCAAAAAACTGTAAATTGGAAAACAAGCCATAAACTCAAGTGTGCAATCTACAAAAATATCAAATTCATTTGAGAATCATGGAGCGATCACGTACATAAGTGTGCAATCTTCATATGGTTTCCCATATTCCTTCACAATGATCCTTTCTTGCATCATATTCTTCATCATCTATCAATTCTACTTCACGTGTTATAGGTGGATTTGTTGAGAAAGGGAGTGTATCATCAAGGTTCAGGCATTCTTCACCATACTTCTATTTTACTTTGAAGCACAATAGACATTTTTTTATCAAAGAGGTCTCGTAACATAAAACACTGAGACAAATCCAAATTTAGGATCTATGACAACAACATTATTGCTAACCCACTTACATTTGAATAAAGCAACTTTGAACTTGTTGTAGCTTATCTCCCATATTTCTTCAATAACTCCATAATAAGCCATTGATGCTAAAACCGGGTTTTTGTCTTTCGAACTCGAAAAGTGCATGGCTTCAGCTTCAACCATCACCCCACTATTTTGCAGAAGAACTTGTCATCTTGGTCTTTTGTGTAGAAAGAATATCTGTTTATATCATAACCACTGACACACCGGTCTCGTGCAATACCTTCTGTTGGAACCACTTTATGAATGTCTTCTTTTGCTCATTAGCTATCTGCATATCGTTCTTCCTTGGATTCATATTCTTCAAACTCTTCCTGTGTTCATCAATGTATGGTTGAACCACTTCCATATTATTCAGGATGTACAAGTGTGCTTGCAACACCTCTTCACGAGGCATATTCTTCAGTCTGACTCCTCGAGTTCCCTCGCTTATCCCCTCGTCATGCTGAGATTGTATCGTCGCCCCTGATAGATAATCCTTGTAGAAGTCCATAGCCTCTTCAAATACATATCTCTCAACTATTGAGGCTTCCGGTCGATAAGGATTTTTAGAATATCCTTTTAAGATCTTCATGTATCGCTCGAAAGGGTACATCCACCTTAGGTAAACTGGACCACACAGCCTTACCTCCCTTACCAAGTGCACTATCAAATGCACCATTATATCAAAAAATGCAGGAGGAAAATGCATCTCTAGTTGTATATTACAAGGAGAACCGGCCGTGCATTGCGGGTGCTACTAAGAGTTCGATACGGATTGAAGCCATCTGTACAAAGCCCCAGCCGAAGGTTTCTTGGCTCACTGCCAAATTGATGGAACATTTCGTCTATTTTCTTCCATTGTAGAGACTCAGCCGGGTGCCGAAGATATTTTCCATCAGATACTCTCTCATCAGAATGCCATCTCAACTTCTTCTTCGTTGCCTCACTAGTAAACAGACGCTTAAACCGCGGTATTATTGGAAGATACCACAATGCCTTCAAATGTTGCCTTTTTGTTGTCTTATCTCCAGAACCACCACCTTTTTTCTTCACTTTGTATCTTGAAGTTTTACACTTCGGACAATTACTAAGGCCTTCATACTCATTTCGTACAATATGCGAGTCATTAGGGCAACTGTGTATCTTTTCATACTCCATGCCCATGGTAGACAAGATTTTCTTTGCTTCATACATACAATTTGGAAGTACATTATCATCTGGCAACATATCACACAACAATTCAAGCAGCGACGTGAAACTGCTATCGGTCCACCCACAAGTTACCTTTAAGTTGACCAATTGTAAGGTCCCAGTCAACCGTGTATACTTAGTACACCCAGGGAACAAAGGTGTCTCTGCATCACTCCGGACGCTATCATATTCATGCGATTGTGCAAAAGATTCTACCTCAACATCATGAATCATCCTCTCCATTCCATCATCATCATCATCTACCTCTAGTTCATTTTGGTGGGACGCACTGGTACTTACTTCCTCACCATGCCATATCCACGTTGTGTATCGAAGGTTTATTCCATCACAAATTAGGTGATCCCTTATATCAGAATATCCCTTCGAATCCCATTTCAACAATTAACACATGGACAATAATACATCCCATTTTTGTAGCCACATTCCTTCTAGCAAATTCAATAAACTCTTCCACCCCATTCTCATATTCTTCATTAGTTCTCAAAGCATTCATCCAACTATGACCCATTTTATTATCACCTAAGACATTTCCAACAACAGTCAACTTCAAGAATGACATGATTCATATTCTCAATCTTGTAAAAAAATTTTCGGCAGCATTTCCCCTAAACAGTAAGACATCCCAAAATTTCAACAACAAACCATTTCAACATAATTCAACAAAACTTAATTACTAACTAAGGAAATTTCGAAATTATCAACTACTTCAATGCACATTAAATCTAACTAATATTTAAGACCAAATGCTCCCTCAGTTTCTGCCCAAGGTCGGCACATACACAAGAAAATTAAAGAAAGAACAAGAATGAAGCATCAAGCAATAAAGAAGGCAAAAACAAAGCAAAGAAGTTGAAGGTTAAGGTAACTAAGTCATGAGTTTTTTGGACGAGACAACGAACGAGAGCCGACGACGGACACCGCCGCGAAGAGGGAAGACGGAGATGAGACCAACGGACTGTCGAGGGATGACAATCGCGATTAGGGGAGAGTGGCTGATAGCGATTAGGGCTTTCGTCGTGAGTGGGATTTTGACTAAAATGGAAGTGCAGAGGAAATAATAGATTAGAGTGTGCGGATTAAGTATATATTCGAATTAAGGCGTCCTGAAACATGAATCAGGACGCCCAAAAACAAATTAAGGCGTCCTGGTATAAAATCAGGACGCCTTAAAACAAATAAAGGCGTCCTTAAATTATATCAGGACGCCTAAAATTTGATAAAGGCGTCCTGAATATGTTTTAGGACGCCAATAATTTTTTTTAGGCGTCCTGATATAAAATCAGGACACTAATAAGATAATTTAGGCGTCCTGATCCTATCTTCAGGACGCCTAAAAAAATTCCCTAAGCGCCAAAAAAATTTCGCGCAAAAAGCGCGCCATGGCGGTAATTTTTGGTGCTAAAAATTTAATATTTGACGTTCTTAAATTATTTTAGGACGCCTTATCTAATTAAAAGCGTCTTGAACATTATTTTAGGACGCCATTTGCTTAAAATTCAATTATATAATTACAAGAATGCCACTACGTTTACTTTTAACTTCCTTTTTAAAAATAAGGACGTTTTTTAGGGAAGTAGTAACCCTTTTTTGTAGTATTGTTATAACTCTCAAGTGGTAGAAGCTAAGGCCCGATATTCAGCTTCTGAAGAAGATTTAGAAACAGTAGCTTGTTTCTTGGCTTTCCAAGATATTAAGAAAGAACCAAGGAAGATGGCAAAACCAGTAACAGACCGGCGAGTATCCAAACACCCTGCCCAATCAGAATCACTAAAACTGCGAAGCTGTAAATCAGAATCAACAGAAAAAAATATTCCAGCACCAGGAGAAGATTTAATATATCGAAGGACACGATGGGCAGCAACCAAATGAGTGTCAAGAGGATTACACATAGACTGACTAAGCTGCTGAGTAACAAAACTCAGATCTGGCCAAGTGGTGGTAAGGTATTGTAAACGACCAATGAGCCTTCTATAAGAAAGAGGATCAAGTAAGGGCTTACCATGATCCTTAGAAAACTTCAAATGGGGATCCATTGGACAAGTAGCAGGTTTGCAAGCCAATAACCAGAATCATGAAGTAACTCAAGTGCAAATTTGCATTGGGAAAGAAATAAACCATCCTTAGATCGAGCAAGTTCCAAACCAAGAAAGTAACGAACTTCACCAAGGTCTTTAATAGTAAAAGTAGTATCTAAATGTTGTTTTACCAAGTTGATTTCAGCCAAATCACTACCAGCAAGTACCACATCATCAACATACACAAGAATAACAGTAAATTCAGCAGTAGAGGCTTTAAAAAACAGTGAATGGTCATAAGCGGACTGAATATAACCATAGGACAGCAAGGCAGAAGACAACTTGGAATACCATTGGCGACTTGCTTGCTTTAAACCATAGAGAGACTTTTGCAATTTACAAACCTGATGAGGATGAGTTGGGACAAAACCAGGGGGAGGGTCCATATAACATTCCTCATACAAATCACCATGTAAAAAAGCGTTGTTGACATCTAATTGGTGCAGATGCCAATTCTTTGCAGCAACAATAGAAAGAAGAAGGCGAAGGGTAGTCATTTTGGCAACCGGAGAGAAAGAATCAAAATAATCTATACCTTCAGTTTGAGTGTAACCCTTGGCCACAAGTCGAGCCTTATGTCTTTCAATGTCACCATTAGCTTTAAATTTGGTGCGTAAAACCCATTTGCAACCAATGGTGGCCTTTCCGGGTGGTAAAGAAGTAAGAGCCTAGGTCTGGTTGTGTTCAAGAGCACGAATTTCTGCATCCATAGCCTCTCTCCAAACAGAAAGTTTAATAGCTTGTTTAAAAGTGGTAGGATCAGAGTAAACAGTAACATTATTAACAAAAGAATGATAAGAAGAAGAAAGGGAAGAATAAGATAAAACAGAAGACAAAGGATAATGAGGAGAACCTTGCAATGATGATTGGTGTGTAGAAGATGTGAGGGCATAATGAAAGTCCTACAGATATGAAGGGGGTTTGTGGAGTCTTGTGGAGCGACGTGAAATAGGAATAGAAGAGGGTGATGAATTTGAGGGAATAGAGTCAGAAATGGGTAAAGGGACTGATGGAGAAATAGGAGAGGGGAGAGGAATATCATCTAGGAGAGGGGAACAAGGCTGTAGTTCAGGAAAAATGGGTGGGGAGTTGCTGCCATGTTTGAAAGGAAACACATGTTCATGAAAGAAAACATCACAAGAAAGAAAAATTTGATTATTCGATATATCTAACAATGTAAAAGCATTTGAACCAGTGGGAAGACCCAAAAAATACATTTGCGTGCTCTAGGATCAAACTTTGAACGATGAGCCGACAAAGTAGAAGCAAAACAAAGAGAACCAAAGAATTTGAAAAGAGAATAAGAGGGTACAACACCATGTAAACGTTCAAAAGGGGTGCTGTTGTGAATGATAGAAGATGGCAGACAATTGATTATATGAGTTGCATGAAGAACAAAAAAAGACCAATATGCAACAGGAATATGAGATTGAAAAAGGTGGGCTCTAGCAACATTTAGAATGTGTTGGTGCTTACGTTCAACAAGACCATTTTGTTGAGGAGTAGCCACACAAGATGTTTGATGAATCACACCATTAGAAGCAAAAAATTGGGCCAAGTTGAATTCAGCACCATTATCAGACCTTAGAATTTTGATGGTTGTGCAAAATTGGTTTTTAACAAAAGCAAAAAATTTGGTAAGGTGGCTGGAAGTTTCAGATTTGGTGGTCATTAAAAAAAACCAGGTATATCAAGAGTAATCATCAACAATGGTCAGAAAATAACGATGACCTTGAATAGATGGGACCGAAAAGGGGCCCCATATGTCAACATGAACCAAATCAAAAAAATTATTATACGAACTAATGCTTACAGGAAAAGGCAAGCATTTCTATTTTGTAAAATGACAAGTATCACATTGAAATGTATGAGATACAGGGATATCAGGAACATATTTATGTAAAATTGAAAGTATAGATGCAGAGGGGTGTCCCAAGCGCATATGCCAGAGAGTTGAATTAGAAACAGGATTGGTATTGGTCAGAAGAACCTGAGAAGGTTTAGTCCGGGGTATAAGCCCTCAAAAAGCCTAGCTGAACTAATCATCAGCGAAGGTTGAAGTGAGTGTATCTGACAGAAATGAGAATCAAATGTTAGGAAACAATTTTGAGCAACTGTTAAGCGAGAAACAGACATGATATTAAAAGAAAAATTTGGAAGAAAAAGGACATGATGCAAGATTAAGGAATCAAATATTCTAATTGTCCCAGAAAAGCTAGCAACAGCCTTAGCACCAGTTGGAAGAATTACATTAATTGGAGCAATTGATGTATAAAAAGAGAATAAAGCCAGGGAACAACATACATGGTCAGTTGCTCTTGAATCAATGATCAAGGAGACAGATGAAGTAGATACTGAAATACCTTCAGTTGGAGCAGAAACAGAGGTAGAAAAATGATTGACCGAAGGTGGAGAGCTGAGGAGGCTGAGGAGTCGTTGATACTGATCAGAGGACAATTGAGGGAGAATGGTGGCTTGTGAAGACGTGGAGTCTGGAGAGGAAGCAGGAGCAGATAGAGATTGAGGAACATGACCAGAACCCTGAGTACCAACTTGATTCACCACAGGAGAAGATGTATTTCCAGCAATAGAACCATTGCGAAATTTAAAACCAGGAGGGAAACCGTGCTTTCTATAACAGGTGGCTTCAGTATGACGAGGCTTTCCACAATGAGAACATTGTTTCTGATTTTGACCAGGAGGATTATACCGAGGAGTCTTGGCCAGCAGAACCTTCGAACCAACAGGAAGAACAGAAGGAGCATGATGGAGTTCACATTCCTGTTGAGTGATCAGCGAAAATACAGGAGTAATGGAAGGGAGAGGATCGAGCAGCATAATCTGTGATTTGGTGGAATTATACTGTTCATTGAGACCCTTCAAGAAACGGATCACCAGATCCTCTTCTCTATGACTAAGAGCAGTACCAATTGAACCACAAGAACACGGTTTCAGCGGACGGATATTAATCATCTCGTCCCATAGAATTTTCAGATGAGTGAAATACTCACTTACACTAAGGTTACCTTGTTGTAAATTGCAGATTTCTTCTTGAAGGTCGGAGATGCGAAATAGGTCCGATTGGGAGAATCTTGAACGCAAATCAATCCAAATCTCAGAGGCAAAATCGAACCACAGAATACTCTTGGCTATTGTGTAAGAAAGTGAACGAGTGAGCCAACCTTGCACAAGGTTATTGCAGCGTTCCCATGCCGAAAAAAGAGGATCGGTCGACGGCGGAGGAGTCACTGAACCATCAACAAAACGAAGTTTATTCTTCGAAAGGAGCGCCATACGCATTGCTCTAGCCTAACCGTGATAGTTTGCGCCGTCAAGAGGAGGAGCAACGAGTACAAGCGCCGGATTTTCATTCGGATGAATGTAAAAGGGAGAGGAAGGATCTGTGAGGGGAAGAGGTACAGCGGAAGGGACAGAGGGAGAAGTAGTATGAGGAGGATGATCGGTGGTTGAATCGGAGGCCATTGAAGCCAGCGATGAGAAGAAATTAGGGATTGGACGGAGGAAACAAGGTAATCGAAGAAAGATAAATATATTAGGTGAAGTGGTGAATGACAAGCAGAGAGAAGAGAAAAGTTTTGGGTCGTGATACCATGTTACTAGGCACAGTGAATAAAGGAAAGAATGAATTGAATAATATTATTCATCACTGTGTGTTTATATACACAAGAATAAGACAATGGGTATGAACCAAATTAGATACATTAACAACTTGTAACAGAAAGTAAAACAGAACTAATGCACTAATACAACTTGAAGCTAACTAATACAATTTGAAGCTATGTTACACCTATCACATTCCATTTTTTCTCTTCTTTTAATTTGCTGAACGAGTCTTGACTGATTAAATTTTGTATCATGTTTGATTATTTGCAACTGCTGTCATGTAGCATATATATGACTTTGCCTTTCAACTGTTCTTGTTCCTTTTTCAAGATTTTCCTCTCTTGGGTTGTTTTTAGCTGTTTTAAGTAGATGTTTACGCAGGCCTATGAACTTCTCTTATATATATATTGGTTTTGAGTTCTTTTTAACTCTAAATTGAAAAGGAAATTGCACAATTTTAAAATATCAAAACTTTGAAAAATTGTAAAAAATTGAAAAGCACTCTATTTTTTTTTTTCCATAAAATATCAAAATGTCACTCATTTCATATCGAATCCAATAATTAAAAGAACTGAAAAACAATATTTGGGAAGGGCCCCAAAATTGAAGGAGTTAAGGGTGCACCTGACGTACATCTCCAATCCTGAAGGGGAGGAGGAATAGGAAGTGACAGACTTTGTTGTTGGGTAGATATACATTTGTCATTTTATCTATATTTATTTTCTAATTTGTATACTTATAATTTATTTATATTTTATGTTGGTTTTCATATTTTTTTTGAGAAAACGAAATTTGATATTGTTTTCAGAAAAAAAAAATGCAATTCTTAAAAAATGAAATGACAAAAAATTTAACAAGCATTTGAAAAGGATAAAAAAGAAAAAAAAAAAAACACACACACACACACACATATCTAATGATATTGTAAGAAATTTAAAAAATAATAATATTACTATTAAAATTTAAATTAAATTAATATATAATAAATAGTAGTTTATTTTTTATTTTGTTACTATGACTTTCTCCGCCTACTGCGACTTAGGAGGGTCGTCGATGTGCCTGTGATAGACCACGGATAACTATCATAAGGGTCCCTCTGACCCTCCCTTTCAGCTTCTTCCTCCTATGAAATAGTAATAAGAATTAATACACAAACAAAAAAAGTACAATTGAACTTATTCAAAATTAAATTTAAATTGTTGAAATTTATAATTCATACCATATCAAAATATACGATAGAAAATGGCTTCGAGCCAGCTGTATGATAGATTATCTTGTGTAAATGGCTCATGACACCTTCTGAGAAACAACCTATGACCAAAACGAATTTAAATTGATTTCTTTAATTTGAATAAAGTTTATTTACACTTAATATAAATAAGAATTATTTAAAAATTGAATGACAACTTAAGTAAAGCGATTGAATACTCTGGTATAAAGATTGACAACTTGAGCTTCTCAAGTTGTTAATGTATATACCCAAATTTATAATTCCTATTATGAAGTTATCACTACATATATTGAACTTGTCAACGATGCTTGATATGGTATCGAGAATTTAGTATTTAATGCCAAACACCTAGAAGTGTTTTTCTTATTAGCATTCACTATCATAAAGTAATTTGGGATGAATGGTATTAAAAAAGTATTTCTAAATGGTGGAAGTTCTTTTTTTTAGAAGAAGAAAAATGCCCTTTGTAACATCCTGTTTTCACAAGCAGTATAATTTTTCTTTTTAAACATCATTTCAAATCATCAGAGTAGAGCAACAGAGTGATTGAGTAACTGATATGTATATATAAAACGCCGTAAG
Source organism: Acacia pycnantha (assembly GCA_025563575.1). Taxonomy (NCBI): domain Eukaryota; kingdom Viridiplantae; phylum Streptophyta; class Magnoliopsida; order Fabales; family Fabaceae; genus Acacia; species Acacia pycnantha. The sequence continues at coordinate 1,350,723 of JAMWYP010000001.1, forward strand.
TCTGGCTGGTTTGGTTACAACGATGTACAGTAACCGCGTGGTTCAAAAGTGATGTACAACAACAAAAGGAAGGCTTCCGCCGGAACGTCAAAAGGAAGTCTTCAGCCGAGTCTTTATGCGGCCTGCTTGTCTTTATCCTCGTTTCTTGGTCCTCCCGACCCTGAAGCTATATGGAGAGCTGAGGTCCATTGCAATCGGACCCCAGGTAACGGTTAACCCCATATTTACATATACAGTATATGGACTACAGACAAACACAACATCAACAGTATAAGAAAACATAGTACAAGCATCTCCAAAACAACGTATCCCGACAAAGACATAGGCTCCTGTAGCGTAACCTTAGCAGCACCTAGGCCTCTTGAACCACAGCGGCAGCACATAGGCCTCTAACAACCGTATCCTGGCGGCACCTAGGCCACTAGCAAGCGTATCCCAATACCCAGCAACCATAACAACAGTACATAAACATACAATACACATAGCACATACACGCATACCATAAATATCAGAGTTAGGGTTACTAGTACGCGAACGTACCTTCGTTGACGGTAGACGGTATTTCTGTCGGAATACGGTACGACAGTAGGTCAAAACGTAATCAGGGATATCCTATCAATATAACAACGTACTTGTTAAGGATCCATCATTACGACGGACATTTTTAGTCAAAATGACCATTTTACCCCGACCCCTAATCGGCGGAATTTCGCAAAGACTTCGTTACTTTGACTCTAATCTTCCAAAATTTTGCCATAACTCCGACCCCATCATGATTTTCGAAATTAATGACTAAAATACCCCTAACATATGATATCTAATCATACTTGGAAGATTAAAGACTAAACTAGCATTTCTACTATACCTACCAAAAGAACTACGAAAGCTTAAGACTAAGGACCGAAGAACTTACTCAGAGCTTCGCTACAAATTTCCCCGGACTCCTCCTTGCTCTCCCTTCTCTCTAAACTCTCTCTCTAATTCGAAATACTCAAGAGGAGATGGTGTGAATTGTGAAGAGAACTTGGAGGCTATTTATAGACTTTTTGTAAGGTTATTATGGTAACTTCATAACTCCTCCTTCTTGAATATTAACCACACAATTTTGAACTCATTTCTCCACCACAAAACCATTTTGGCCGACCTGCACCATGCCCCATAGTCAACAAAAACAATCAATGTGGTGCCACCTTGCCTTCATCTAGAAGGTTTTATACCAATAAAGTCCTGATCGGTGTTCGAATCGCGTAATCTTGGAAAATCTCAAAAATCTGGAATCACAACTTTGAAGTTCTTTTCTTACTCATTAGAAATGTCTGGGTTAACTAAATTTTTTGATCCCTTTCAGGTCTTCTCTGGTCCTGCCGAAGATTTACGGAAAAACGTGTCGGTTACGGAAATAACTTCGGAATTATCAACTTCGGGACAAAAATTCACTGATCCATAATTTGTCCAGTTGATTACCAACTCATCCCCAGATATTGAGTTAGGATTTATTTTCTATAGGTTTTCATTTCCTCAACTGCTCATTTGCCCTTTTCGTCTTATTCCCTTATTGTTCCGTCGGTTTCGGAAATGACTTTGAGACGACCCACTCCGAGATAAAAATTCACTTGTCTATAAAATACTCTGACCTTAGAAACCTTATTCATGGTTTTCTAGATAGGATTTAATTTCCATCCGTGGTCATTTATCCTATTTGCTTTTTCACAGAATATTCCATAGGATATTCCTTTTTTATTAATTTTTAAATGCAACTTGTTAACATAATATCATGATATTTTCTTGCTTAATTCTATCCTATTTTTCGGTCAATACTCACCTGTCCCTTTTACTTTATTTTCGTTTTTTATTTAATTTTAATTAATTAATATTATATAAAATTATTTTTATATAATTTTTTACAAATTTTCCCTATTGGTCCATACTTGTTTTTAGGCTTAAAATTACTTAATCTTACCAGTTCTTCTTCATATTTTCCAATTAATTAGAAAATATATTTTATGCTAATTATAGCCATAAACCACTAATTATAGGGTTTTACACAATTTACCATGATTATTCCATTGTTCATGCTTAAGTAATTAGCCAATAATTATCCAATTAATCACTTACTAATTGTGGATAATTTTATTATTTAGAATTTATCATTATCTCACAAACTTTTTACTGACATTGGTATTTTACGCTCCAGGTAAAATATTAAAAATCATGGGGTCAATTATGGCCCCACAATACTTTTTGATTTTTCTCCTTCAATTTTTCCAAGATAATAATTTAATAAATTACCAAAATTAGGGACAATATTCTTCCCTATTTCAAATAAATATTTACTTGCCTCTTTATAATTTTCACAGGGTATTTTATAACCCATAAATATTTTAGGGACCTATTTGCAAACTTTCAAATGTTTTAGGGACCTAACTGCACATTATCTAATTTCAAGAGAAATTACCCTAATAACAAGATAAATTTAATACAAGGTGTTTGAGACCCCATATTCACCTATTTTTATTAGGCATTATCAACTGAGATTTTTAGGGTTTTACACCCTTGATTTTCGGTGGGAGGAGGAGGACACATTGGTAGAAGGCGATGATGATTGTAATTGTTATATTTTTATTTTGTCCAACTAAGATATTATTATGCCACATAGAGCTCAATAAAAAAATAGACTAGGACTTTTTATTTATTGGAATACTACATGCAATTAATGTTATAAGAGCGAATAAAATAATTGCTTTGGGCAGCGTTACAAATGGCGCACACAAAATTTCAACTAAAGCCATATGTAGTATAAAAAAAACTAATTGCTTCATAGTAAAAAGAAAAAAAAGAGCAACTAATTGCTTTGTTCTCGTCGGAAAGCAAGCAACCTCCATCTTTGTCCTTGCTAGCTAGTTCCATTTGTTTTAGGAAACAAAACAGCTGCTTTGTTATTTACAACTTCTATTTTTATAGTAAAATCATCCAAATCCTTGTCTTTTTTTTCCCCCAACGAGAGAGAAAAATAAAGAGAAAATATTATCACTTTTCCTACTTGGATGAGTAAGAGAAAACTAGAAGAAAAGGAAAAAAAAAAAAAATCAAATATTTGATGACTGAAATAACCTTACTATTATATAAAAATAACCATATTTAAAATTAAATTAACTAGCAGATGGGTAGAATGACTTTAATATTACATAATCCAATAATGTAAATGATAAAAATATATTTTAAAATCAAATACTTTTTAAAAAATTAATTTTAAGGTAAAAAATAAAAAGTGGATACCTTGAGATTTCCAAAGATCGATCAATAAAATCTCGAGAGATCTCAATAGTGGAGTTTTGTTCTTGTAGAGTTGCAGGAAGACTACACTGTTATAACTTGGTAGACTGGTGTAAGTATCATCAGCCCTGTTTGAGATTGGAACAAGAGCATCTCTTGTGGAGTTGGGGAGATGGAGATCAAAGGCATGATTTTGAAGGCACACTACTAGAAAAAATCCTTTTAACGTCCCAAAATAGGCCAAATTAACGTCCCTTATTTAAGGGATGTCTATTGAAGAGACACAGTAAAATTATACTTTTGGAGTCCCAAACTAATTTTGGGATGCCAAAAATTACGTACAAAGTGTGTAGGCTAACTATCATTTTTGGAGTCCCAAAATAACTTTTGGGACTCCAAAAATATAATTTAAGGCGTCCCAAGAGTTATTTTGGGACTCTAAAAATATAATTTAAGGCGTTCCAGGACTTATTTTGAGACTCCAAAAATATTTTCTTTTAAAAAAATCATGTGTTTGGAGTCCCAAAATAATTTTGGGACTCCAAAAATATGATTAAGGCATCCCAAAAGTTATTTTGGGACGCCGTAAGATTTTTTTTTTTTAATTGCTTAGCACGTATTTTTCACAACCCAGCAATTAAACCCTATAAAAACCATCAACCAGATAGCCATGAACATACATCACCAAAATGTTCAGATCATTAGTAAACCATGCATGAAACCTACAAGCCTTAGGCGATTCCAAATAAACTATAATCTTATAAAACACACAATAAGAAAAAGTTGCAGCTTCTTCTTGTTTTATCAACTAACTTCTACATTTGTGGAAATTCCACTTATTTTAATATTAATTAATATCTAATCCATCTTAATATGTTTATTTTTCCTAGAATAAATCAAGCCATAGCGATTTGTACTACTATCAAATTCCATCTTCAAAAGAAAAAATGTTAATTATTTCAGGATGATGTAACTTTTGCAAAGAATTCCTCAAGTTTCTCCAATGTCACATAGTTGCTGGTATCATAAACAAATTTCTGATTAAAAAATATCTATAAACTTTTTTCAAACGGAGCAAAAGTGACATCTCCTTTAAATATCTCAAATGTTGTTACTTTTCTCTTTGTGAGTCCCACCTATAGTGTTCAAGTGTCCATTATATACCAACTCACTTCACCCTTGACTAATGGAAAAACAACACATATATACTTTAACTTTTTACCATCGTTGTCATCCATTATTTTTAATCTAAGGTAAGGATGCTTAAGATATGTTGTTTTGGGTTTGATTCCTTTTTTCGGTAGGAGGAGGAGAAAACAATGATAGAGGGCGATGATGATGGTGACGCCCTGGTGGTGGGAAGGGTAACGGTCATGGAGGAGAAAGAATTTTTGTAATTGTTATATATTTTTATTTTATTTTTTCCAACTAGGATATTATTATGCCACATAAGAATCCACATTGCTTAAATAAATTGGTCATGGTATTTTTGGCCCTTTTAAATTTTTAATAGGTATTTTTGCATCCAAAATTTATTTATGGTGCCAGCCAGTCTTCTTAAAAAATATAAAAAGTATTTTTCCTCCTATACTTTTGTTTTTTCCCCTCCGGAATGAGTGTTCACTACTCAAATGTTGATCTCATGTTAAGTCTCAGGCTTCCTTATTCAATGGTTGTTTAGCGGGTTGGGATTCTATGAATCATTGGGAATAAAGAAACTATGAGTGGGTCGTACTCTATACGAGCGAATAAAAAAATAGACTGGGACTTTTTTTATTATTGAAATACTACATGCAATATTATATATACGAGCGAATAAACTAATTGCTTTAGGCAACGTTACAAATGCTTCATAAAAATAACTATATTTAAAATTAAATTAATTATCACACCGGTAGAATGACTTTAATTAATATTACATAATCAAATAATGTAAATGATAAAGATATATTTTAAAACCAAATAATTTTAAAAAAATTAATTTTAATGTAAAAAATAAAAAGTGGATTTTTTTAAGAAATTAAATATAATATAATAAATAAATAATAAATTTATCCAAAATTATTAACTAATAAATATATGATATGAAAAAGAAAGAAAGAATTAAAGTATAATATTAAAAAAAAAATTAATATATTTTTGAAAAAAAATTAAATATACCAAAATTAAAAAAACAATTCTTTTTAAATATTATTTATTTTCTTCTTTTTTAATTAAAAAAATACAACTATATATGCATGGGAAAAAGGCAAGTAAGGCGTGCTGTAGAGGCTATTGCGGATAACACACTTTTTTTCCTAGATCTCTCCATTTGTTGAGATAAATTTTGGGAGGAAAATGGGGTTGCTCCCCCACTTTTCCTTTCTCCCCATTTTTTCTCTTATGAAAGAACTTCTTTCCTCTCCTAGCTATTTTTCACCCCAATTTTCTTTTCTCTCTTTTTTTTCTCTCCATCCAAATATAGGATAAGGGTTAAAGTTCTAGCGAATATGCTACTAAGTCTCATTAAGAGATAAAAACAATATGCTACCACGAATAGATATTTTTCTATGTTTTACTTTTTACGTTCCAATCAACAGGCATATCTATGAATCAACTTGAAAGACTATTAGATATGGATATTTTGTATAATGCACAGGCCAACACTAGTGGAAAAAAGGATTTTAAGACCGGACGAAACAGGTATATTAGGAGCGGACCCGCGACAGGTCTTGTTCCAGGCGGTATTAAAAGTCTCCCTATTAAGACCGGACTTAGAACCGGTCTTAAAGAGTTTCTTTAAGACCGGACATTTTAAACCTTCGGTCTTAAAATTCGTACTAAATAGATCTGAAATATTTTTTGTTCGGTCCTAAAACTCAAACTTTAAGACCGGACAAAAACTAGACCGCTCTTAAAAGATCCGAATATTAAGACCGGACAAAAACTAGACCGCTCTTAAAAGATCCGAATATTAAGACCGGACAAAAATAAACCCGGTCCTAAAAATAGTAATATCCTAGACCAGATCCCGGTTTTAAAAGACTGACTTTCAAGACCGGATGTTATATACATCCGGTCTTAAAATTGAACTTTTAGACCGCACTTATAAATGGACCGGTCTTAAAAGACCAACTTTTAAGACCGGCTTAATACCTTTAAGAGCGGTCATAGATATACATCCGGTCTTAACAATTGAACATTTAAGACCGTCTTATTTATTTGCGCTCTAAATTTTCCCGAATTTTTTTCCTGTTATGTTCTTCCTGATCACATATAACACACAAAAATCCACCATCCAAAACAGCACATAAAAGTCGATATACTTTAAGCTACAAGCTATGAACATGAATAAATTGAATTGGGAAAAAGAATACAAATAATTATCCATCATGAGTTATGTGGCCTTAAGTTTACAACAGCTAAAGTAATTTATACAATAAGCTAAGATATATAACTAATTACAATCACAATGAGCTACAATACATCACGTAAATCAACATACATGTAGTCCAATATATTATTCACCATGCCTTCATCTGATTCCCACCCAACAACGTAACATGCATTCTCTTTTATAACATGCCCATTTGAATCGGATCCTACCACAAAAACAAAACAAGAACAAATTCATAGTCAGCTTGACATTATATTGTTTAATTAAGAACGTAACATAGAAGGAATATATAATATATATAGTTAAAACCTTAAAGTTTTCTAAGAATTCTGCATATGAATATTACCTTATGAATTGACTCTTTTATAAAGTGATATCCTCCCATATCCCTTCTTGATGATCATTTCTTATGCCGGGTTCATTATCCGCTTCATCTTCTTCGTTCATGTCCCAGAGACCCCTTGAAAAAGGAGTACTATCAGAAGACCATAATTTGAATGACTTTCCTCATCAATATCAATGACCCTCTTTCCTTGGAGAGCTACGAGACCACATTTTATTTTCTTGATCGGTGATATAGAACACTTGTTTCGCATGGTCTGCCATAATAAAAGGTTCATCTCCAAAACTTCTACTATTGACATCGACTAAAGTAAATCCTAGCTGATCGATCTGAACATCATTATTGACCTTAACCCACTTGCATTTGAAGATGGGAAATCTAATTTTGACATAGTCCACCTCCCAAATCTCTTCAATAACCCCATAATATGGCATGACTGCCAATTTAGGCCTCTTGTCTTTCGAATCGGAGAAGTGCATAGATTCACCTCTAACATAACACCACTGTTATGGACTGTGCTCCTATCATCTAGGGACTTCGTGTAAAATGTATAACCATTGATCACATACGAATTCCAACTTATGACTTCAACCTCAGGACCACGTGCTAACCATTTCATTGTGTCAGAAACACATTCAGATCCTTCGACCTTTTGTTTGAACCATTTTGCAAAAGTTCTGTTATGCTCCCTAATCAACATTTGTTCGGTCATTCGATGGTTTTCTTTCCTTACGACCTCTTTATGTGCGGATATGCCGGCTTGAACTTCATCAACATTATTCAAGATGTATAAGTGGACTTGTGACAATTCATCGGGATCCACACTCTTTACCGAAGCCCCACGTCTTACCCTTCAAAGATGCCGACGTTTTGGAAGCCCAATATGTCTTACTTTGGCCAAATAATTTTGACAAAATTCCATGGCCTCTTGAAACATATTTCGAACAATTGATGCTTCGCCGTGACGCGTTCTTCACATACCCTTTTAGGAATTTCATAGATATTTCAATAGGGTACATCCACCGTAAATGGATAAGGCCCCGCAACTTTATCTCCCTCACGAGATGAACAATGAGATGAACCATGATGTCAAAAATGAAGGAACAAAAAGCTTTTCAAGGTGGCACAAGATAAGATATCCTTCATTCTCCAATTCATCCAACTTTTCAATCTTGAAAACTTTACTACAAACCGCATTGAAGAAGAAACAAAGTCTAGTCAAAACGACCCGAAGATCATATTCGGCGATCCCTCGAATAGCTACTGGGAGTAGTTGTTGCATCAAGACATGACCGTCATGAGACTTTTGGCCTACTAATTTCAAGTCCTTCATCGAGACAAGCCTCTTAAAATTTGAAGAATACCCCAAGGGAACTTTTGTGCCATGTAAACACTCACAAAAGCTTCGTTTCTCATCCTTAGACAAAGTATGAGAAGCCGGGGACAATAAGTTCTCTTCCCATATGGCCTTGGATGCAAGTCTTCGCGTATTCCCATTGCTTGCAAATCCAATCTTGCCTTCACACCATCCTTCGAACTACCTTGTATGTTGAGAAGCGTGCCCACAATACTATCACATACGTTCTTCTCCACATGCATGACATCAATACAGTGTCTCACATCAAGATTGCGCCAATAGGGAAGATCAAAGAATACAGATCTCTTCTTCCATATATTTGTTTCTTTTCTATTCTTTCCAGGCTTACCGAAGATGACACTTATATTTTTAACCTTTTCATACACTTGCTCCCCAGTCAATGCCACCGGAGCTTATTCATACTCTTGGCCACCAAAAAAGACCTTCTTTAATCGACGATATGGGTGGCCCCGTCTAAGAAATCTCCTATGTCCAAGATACACCGTCTTTCTTCCATGTTGAAGTTGATGGTAGCATGTGCCTTCTTCACAAACCGGACATGCTTTATGGCCTTTTACACTATACTCGACAAGTTCCCATATCGGGAAGTCGTTTATAGTACAAAATATCATGGCTCTCGGGTTGTTTTGGTCCCGAAATCAACATAGACAGCATGATGTACATTCGTTTCATGCATAACATAAGAGATAAGTTGTAAACAATCAAGAGTACAGGCCATGAGCTATGTATGTTGCTAAGGCTTCCATAGGGATTCATGTCATCCGTGCTAAGGGCAAGCCTGAGGTTCCTAGGTTCTTCGCCGAAGTTCAGAAATAATTGATCGATCTTCTTCCATTGAGAAGAATCGGCCGGATGTCGAAGCTGTCCATCCGAAATCCTCTCATCTCGCATGCCACCTCGGATTTTTGCATCATTTTCATTCGCAAACAACCGCTTGAACCTTGGTATGATTGGAAGATACCACAACACTTTTGCAGGCCCCTTATCTGACTTGTACCGTGGGGTTTCACATATCGGACAACTCTGCTTCTCTTCAAACTCTTTTCTATACAATACAAAATCATTCGGGCATGCATGGATCTTTTTGTACTCAATCCCCAGTGGACAAAGTATCTTCTTAGCATCATAGTAGCGATGCGGCAACACGTTATCATTCGGAAGCATGTCCTTCAAAGCCTCAAGCAATTCCGAAAAACTCTTGTCGCTCCATCCATGACGTGCCTTCAAGCTTACCAATTTCAATACAGCGTTCAACAATTGGTATTTTTTACACCCACGGTATAGCGGTGTCTCTGCATCACTGCACATATTACCATATGCATGTGATCGCTCAAAAGCCTCTTCTCCTACATCATGGATAATGTCCTCTATGCGATCATCCATATCTGTGTCATTATCATCAAAGGCCACTTCCCATGTTGTTTCCCACTTGATGGCACTTGTTCACCATGCCATACCCATACCGTATAAGTCTTACAAAATCCGTGACAAATTAAATGTGTGCGTATAACTTCAGGACATAGTCAACACTCATTCAAACATTTTGCACAAGGGCAATAATACTTCCCCCCATCATCATGGGCTTTTTGTTTAGCAAATTCTATAAATTCCCTAACCCCATTCTGATATTCAACACTCGTTCATAAAGCATCTATTCAACTGTGATCCATAGTAGAATTCCTATATATTATAGACGAAAATCATTGATCATACATAATCCGAAAAAATTGAAACTTGCATATAAAATACGCCAACTCCAAATGCAAATATTGTCTCAAAGAATCACTTTTACGGAGGAACTTGCCCATTAAATGCATAACAAATTAAGAATCACGTTTGGTCATAAATGCATCACAGTGAATCCAAGAACCAAAATAAATGTAAGACGAGGAAATTAAATGCAGGGGATGAAGGTCTTGTGGACTAACTTTGTAGCATATAAATTCAAATGCGTTTGCTTAGTCGTCTTACTTCTCCGCTCACGAACGTTGATGTTGCGAGACAAGACAGCAAGAGTAACCTAAAAACACTTGTTGGTCGGTTGGGTAGGTCTAAAGTGCAAATATAATCTTCAAAAAACAATATTCATTAACAACGAGAGAATACCCATAACAACATTACACCGATTTCGTTAAACCCATGAAAAACCAAGAACGATAAGTCGGAAAATAATAAAGTTTTAACCGAAACATCTCTTACTGCTTCGTCTATAGACGTTTAGCTAAGGAACCAGAGAGTGATTGTCGAGAGAGGTACGCGAAGCGGCGACGAAGGCGAGAGGGAAATTTCGAGTCGGAACCTGAGTATTCACTTTCGGCAAGACAAGAGATCAGAGAGGGAAATTTAATTTTTCCACGCGACAAAGATACCTTATTTAGCTTTTTGGATTTTATTAATACCGGTTATTAATTAAATGTCCGATCCTAAAGATACAACTAACATTTTAAGACCGGAGTTTTAAAAGTATCCGGTCCTAAATTTTTATTAGTCTTTTAAGTTTTAAGACCGGAGGTTTATAAAACATCCGGTCCTAAAATTCAAATACTCTTTAGATCTGTTACTTATAAAATGTCCGGTCTTAATGGCCTTGGTGATTGCAATATTAAATCAATAAAATAAAGGATATTTTTGGGACAAAAAATAAAGGAAAATTGGAGAATAAGTTTCTTTAATGAAATCTTGGAGAACTGACCAAAAAATTCATACGGTGTTCTTAATGTTTCTTACATTACTTTAGAATATATACACAACAACAAAAAAACAAAAGAAAAACAAGCTGAATATTATCATCCACAAGAATCTGACTGAACAACACCGGCGATTTCGGCGTGAAGAGCATTAATTTCCCGCCGGAGATCAGCAAGTTGTTGTCTTATTCTCTCCACCCGCAATATGAATGGATCATTACAGGAGAGTGGAGAGGGGTCGAGGTAGGCGCGCTGGGCCAACGAGGTTGGAGAGGGGATTACGAACATCCGCATGGCCGGCTTCAAGATGACGGATGAACTCGGCAAGGACAGGATCGGCGAAGGATCGAGGGGGGGTGCGGCATGAGCAATCTCTTCATCATCCGAAGGAGAGCTAGGAAGTGAGGAGTTAACAAGGACAAAGAGGTAGTGTGTGGAGTATATAAGGACAAATAGCAGGAGAGATAAACATCGATGATGAATTCGTCAATTGGTATATAATGAATTTAATGTTTCTACTTTAAGAGCGTATTTGTTCAAAATATCCGGTCCTAATAGTCATTTTCTTTTAACAAACTTTTAAGACCGAACTTTTATCTTGTATCCGGTCCTAAAACTAATTTTTAATTCAATTACTTTTAAGACCGTCCTTTTATCATATATCCGGTCCTAAAAATCATTTTTAAGACCGATATTTTACTTTGTATCCGGTCCTAAAACTCATTTATTATTATATATTTCAATTTATTTTTTCAAGTAAGAATTTTTGGTTAAAAATATTACTTTTAAGAACAGATCTTACACAGTATCCGGTATTAAAAGTTCATTCTTTTCAAACAGCAGAGTCCCTTCCCCATGTTGAAATAAATGATTCAGAGTATCTTCGGCTTCCACATAAACTTCCCAACTAGGCGTCTCCTCGTATTCTGAGCAAATATGCGTCTCCTCGTTAATGTTTCCGGCGTTTCACATTCTTCAGGATGGGTTCTCTATTTAAACCCGTTGTTACTTTCTTCACATTCATCTCCATCTCCTCCTAGAACCTCCACCGTAATGGCTTCTCCACCACGACGAGATCCTCCTGCTGGGAGAAATCCTGAGGCACCTCCATATCCTCCTCCGTTGCCTCCGAACCCGAACCTCTGGAAGATACTGGAGCACCTGATAGCCCGCTTCGATCATATAAACCGACGCTTGGGCCAATTGTTTCAGGTGTATCACGCCGTCAACAACAAGCTGAACGCGGTACTCGACGCCAATGACGTTGAGTACCATACCTCTGATAACGACATCTCCGACCCTTCCCTCCCCTCCGACAACTATGGGGAGGATTAGAAATTTTTAAGTTTTTTTTTTTTTTTTGTACTGCTGCCTCACAAGGCAAAATATATATTATTAAATAAAATTTTTATTTCCTAATCGCCTTCCTTGTTTGTCTTTAACTTTATGTTCTTTTTTCTCCGACAACAAGAACAAACAAAACATTGTCCTCTTCGTGGTGATCAATCTTAAAAATTTGCAGAATAAAGTTAACGGTTGCGACCATACAAAACAAAACAAAAAAACATTATTTACCTTTTTCGAATAAAAACAAACGAGTGACGACTCTTCTCAAGTTTGGACCATCGTTGTCGTCCTCTTTACTTATCCTGTTGTGAACATTTTCGGTGTCAAAAAGAAAAGGACAAAGAAAAGAGACGCCGATGATGATCTTCACATCCAGGCTAAGTAGAAACGAGGACAACGAAGCACAAAACTTGAGAAGAACGCCAGAAACATGGTTTCCTTGAACCCTAACGATATGTCTGAAAACCGAGTCACCAACTCTATTTAAATGAAGAATATTAGGACCAGACATATAATAAATCCTCGGTCCTAAAAATTAAGCCTTATTTTAAAATTTAAAGTTAGGAGCGGACAACTAACAAATATACGGTCCTAAAGGTTTCGGAAAACTATTATAAAAAACGAAGACTTGAATATTAGGACCGGACGTAAAATAAATCCCCGGTCCTAAAAATTAAGCCTTATTTTAAAATTTAAAGTTAGGAGCGGACAACTAACAAATATACGGTCCTAAAGGTTTCGGCAAACTATTAAATAAAACGAAGACTTTTAAGACCTGACAACTAACAAATATACAGTCCTAATATTTTAGCCGTATATTTTCTAGACTTTTAGGACCGGATATTTGACATATATACGGTCCTAAAAGTCTCTACCCATATTTTTGAGAATTAGACGAAGACTTTTAGGACCGGATATTTGTTAAATATACGGTCTTAAAATGGACGAAGACCTTTAGGACCGTACTTTTAACAAATATACGGTCCTAAAAGTCGCGAATACTTTTCAGCCTCTTGGCTCATTTTCAACATCCTTTGTACCTCAAATTTCAAGCACTAAATAGCTTTATCCACCATCCCATTCATTCAGAAATCCAAAATGGACACACACAAATTGTTCGAAAAAATAAACAAATTTATTATTGAATTACATTGCGTTATATTTACAAATGAATGAATTAGCTAGTCGAAAAAATAAACAAATGTATGTACAGAAGGCTATTGTTGCTACAGCATCATATATTATTTAAAAATGAATTAATTAGGACATTAATTATTGTCCTGACTTAGATTTTCTAAGACCAGTTTATACAAATATTTAAAAAACACATCGCGTATGTGCTCCACTTCATCATCAGAAAATGGCTTTGGACAGGAAAACCTCTGTAACATCAAAGACAGAAACATAAATAACATATTATTACGTGCATATTTCATATGTAACATTAAACCATCAGTGACTGAATTCAGCCATAACATTTTACCCTTAAAGTGAATTTAATTTAGTCTTTCCCTCCGTCACAATATCATATATGTGTTTCATGACGTACGGGCCACATAAGTTCGATTCTTGCGGTTGCCGACGGGTCTAAAAATAACAATAAATATATATAAGAGCATATATAGCTTACTGACCAACTTCGAGAAGGCAATTATGCCATGTCCAAATATGTACTAACCTTAATTTTGTGCCATTTAGGATCGTGATTTGAACCCCACGCTTTTTTTTACATCAACTTGGAAGGTCTCCATGCCACTATCATCAAAATCACAAATTTATCAGTAATGTTCACTGAAAATTCACAACAGAGATTTCAGACAAGACAATCAAAATGACATTCTTACTCGTTGATGATCTGCCTCAACACAGGCGATGGATCCAGGTGAATGGAGCATAAGAAGATAACATAATGCGACTCCATGTTCATGACGACCAACTGCCAGTGGTTGCTGAAAATTCACAGCAGTAAAGTACTCAGAGAGAGAGAGAGAGAGAGATATATATATATATATATATATATATATATATATATATATATATATGTAGCATAATTAAGTGAATTGCAGATAAGAATTGTGATATATATGTACCGAGCCAATATGGAAACAAGTACACCTTTCTTGGCACTTGACACAACCTCTTTGATATGTACTCTGTCTCATTTCAGAGGTAGTGTTGTACTTACATACACTGGGCACAAGAATCCAAAATCCGAAATTCTGCCCTGTTGAATCAGTTTCTCGTGCATGCACCTACAAGAATGACATCGATCTGGGAATTAGTATATATGTATGTGTGTCTAAACGGTGCATTTAAATTATGTAATCAAGGAAGAAGATACTTACTTCATAAATATTTGAACACATGCACTAGTAAGTCTGCTTTCCCGAAGCGGCATGGACTCTACATCTTCATTATCAAAGTAAACCGGTTCAGGATTTGGGATGCCTATTACTTCATCGACGAGGCCACGATTTATCTTTAAACCATTTTTGGCTACCAAATCTTTTATTTTTCCTTGGCCGTCAAGTTAGCGGTAGGGAGTGGAACTTGAGGAGGGGTGGAGCTTGAGAAGGGGATGGAGATTGAGGAGGGGTGAAGCTTGACGAGGGGGTGGAGCTTGAGGAGGAGTAGAGACATCTACAAGCTTCACTGACCAAGAGATGAAGGTTCCCTTGACATCACTCACAAGCTTCAGCTCATCAGTTGGGAGAGGGGCAGGTGCATCAAAGATCACCTCTTCAAATGACACTCTGACTTCATCATCAGCCATTTGTTCGTGGTGTACAGTTGATCCCAAGTTGTGGATAGTCCCTTTAGCAACCAATTGTCTATGACCATCACGATCCTCCACATACAGATGACAAGGTTGCTCATTGTCCAACAATGCAGCTCCTCTAGTGCTCTGCTGCATAGGTGCAGTTGAAGGTGTCAAGGGATCCAGACTGGTCTCTGGCCGAGAGCTCAGGAGGAACTTCATTTTCTCCATCTCCTCCTTCATCTTGCTCATCTCAGATTGAAACATCCTCAATGCAGCATCTTTCACCGCTGATTCCTCACTTAATTTGGCAAATTTCTGATCCATCTCCTCCCGAGTAACCATACTTTGTCTGTGGCGTTTGGATTTACCAAAGTATTGCTTTAGGCCTACCCGTCCTCCAATCCCCCTTACACGCCCGAGTGATCGGTTTCCGGTCGCGGCGGTCGAACATCATTCCTCCCGTCGACGTAAAAGATCCCTCTCGCCTCTTTCTTTTTAAGATCTTCTGTAAGATACGGATAACGAGAAGCTTAGTGATGAAACATGTTTAGTAAGTAAAAATAACAATATCGATACTTACAATTCGTTCAGCAACTACACGAGTTTTTCACTCGTGTAGGCGCCGCTGGCTTTGCCGAATATACAACCACACTCCTCGCGATGTATTGGAGATGGCGGCTGGTCAACTACCGTAGAAGGATTGGATTCACCTTCATCTTCCAATCTCTTCCGTTTGGCTGCCATCAAATCTCTTTCGGCCTTTTCATATCAGCCGCGAGAAGCCTGTGTGGGCAATCATTCTTTCTCCCAATCTCCGATATTTTTCCCTTATTTTACGTGAATCGGGATTGAAAACAACTATATATCAATTATGAATTCCGGCCATGTCACTAACGAAATTAGAGAACTTCGCTTGATATGAACGTCAAACATTAGTCAAATTCACTTCATCAAGTTTCAACATTTTACTTAAGGAAGATGTAGCATTGTAGAAGAAATTGGGAAAACCAAAGGAAAGGGAGTTACAGAAATGCTGCCAACTCAGTCAATTCATTCATTCATCATAAATGGTTCCTACACATATTAGAATAACTAACTAACTACTTGCACCGAAACCATTACACTGTCAACATACTTACTAACTAACAAACAACGTCTAACCATGGCCATTACACGGTTTACATATCGAGACTTGCATGGAACTAGGACATGCTCCTCTCATGCGGGACAAAGGCAGCAAATGTATACTTCTATTCACACACCAAACCATTTAACTAACAAGATTAGATGTACACAATAACATTCACATATCCGCACAGGTTAATAAGCAAACAAAAGTGTAAACAAAACTAAATATAAACTCACCAGAGCTTCAGGAGTGGTCCGCTTCTGAACAAATTGTTGCCAAGTTTGTTCATCAATAAATTTGTACTTGTCCCAGGGTTTATGGTCAGGCTGAACCTCGGCAAAAATATAAGTGTTAGCCGAAAGGTCTTAAACTTCCCGAACCGCTCAAAGACAATAAGACAATGTTGAGTCTTTCAACTTCTCAGAATCAGGGACGGTGAATGTAAGCCGGATAGTGTCCCACATAGGATCCTTTATTGTTTTTTGGTCCACATTTTTCCACTCATCTGTCAAAATGCTAACCTTGTTGCGTACTAGAAAGCCGACAAAACTAGTATCTGTGCTTTTATTAGGACCGACAGGTTGCAAATTTTCATCAAAAAGAATCTCGAGCTTCGTCCCAGAATTCCGACTAAGGGATACTTCCATCATTCGTGTGCCGCTTCTACCACGGCGTGCACGGCGCTGAGGAGGCTCAATGTGAGGTGAAGAAGGTTCGTTCGTTCGACCCTCGCGGTCAAACCGATATACGGAGTTTCGGGAACACGAGTGGAATCGTTTTCACCGTTCATTTTCAAGACAGTAAGAGAGGAATGCACGAGAAAATGAGGGAGTACGAGAGAGGCTAACGGTGCGCGGGCGAGGAAGAGAGGTAATGCAACAGGAAGGGTTTCGCAACGTGAACAGGGGTTCTTCAGTGAGAGTGACAAAAGCTTCCGCGCGAAGTAATGTTTATTTGGCGCCTCATTTTTAAGACTGGACAAATACATATATACGGTCTTAAAAGATAACCTTTAAAACCGGCCTTTCTATATGTCCAGTCTTAAAATTAATTAATTTTTTATTCAAACTTTAGTACCGGCCAAATTATTTGTCCGGTCTTAAAAGTCTAACTTTTAAGACCGGTCATTCTGTAACTATGGTCTTAACATTTATTAATTTTTATTTAAACTTTAGTACCGGACAAATTTTAAGTCCGGTCTTAAAAGTCAAAGTTTTAAGACCGGCTATTATATATGTTCGGTCTTAAAACTTTAATACCTTTATATTTATATTTTTCCGTATTATTTTGGAGTGTAGAAAATATAAGTACGCCTTGATGAGATTTCTCCATAAAAGTAATTGATATTTCAATTTTTTTATTAACATTTTTAAGACCGGTTGTTATTTTAACAGGTCTGGATAAGATCTATGAAAAATTGATCAGAATAAGAAGTTCTTTATATTTACAAATTTGCCACCGGTCACAGCTTTAGGACCGGTCGATACTTAGTCCGGTCTTAATGAGGCGTCATTCATTGTGTAAGAAGTTCTTTTTATTTACAAAACTGCCACCGGTCACACCATTAAGACCGGTTCTTCGATTATCCGCTCTAAATGAGGCGGTCTTATAGCCCTTCATTGTATAAGAAGTTCTTTTTATTTACAAAACTGCCACTGGTCACACCTTTAAGACCGGGGAGTCGATGATCCGCTCTAAATGAGGCGGTCTTAAATCCCTTTTTTGCACTAGTGCAAACAATCTAGATGAATCACCTTTTTCACTCTAACACAAGTTTGATCTGCGTTAGGCATGGCAACTACTGTTTACTGTTTAGTTTGTTTCCATCTTTCAATCAATTGATGAGTTCACGAGGAAATGGATTCAAATACTCATCTATTCCTCTAATCCTTAATATGTCTTGATTAGATTAAGGAAGTTAATCAAGTTAATTAATTAATATAACATATATTTTCTAAAACATAACAGTTATATGTCTTAATTCCCTCATTTCCTCTCTCTTTAATTATTGTTTTATTTTGCCCCAACAGATTAAGGGGGAGTTTGTTTTGATGATTTTTTATTTTTTTTGAGTAAAATACATTGGAATAATAAATAAAAGATACAACACAATAAACTTGTGTCTTATAGAACAGAGGCATCAGACTTCATAAAGAAATAAAAATAGTCTGAAGTATATAAAGGAAAGTTAGAAAGGAAATTTGTCAATGAAATTAGATCTTCAGCAAAGATATTGGAATGAATAAAAGAGACTGCAATATTGCAACTAGGAATCCTTTTGAAGCCTATCATATCACTTTTAGCAAATTCCTTGAAGAGCAATAATCCATTATCTGAGTTTGTTTTAACGAGGACAATTAGTGGAAGTCCTTGGCCACACTATTGGATAAAAGGGAATAAGACTTCATTTTTCGGGGGTTTACATGCAAAGAACTATGAAAATTGCTTTTGGGTGCAAGCTAAGAGCCGCCTCTGGATAGGGAGTAGATACCCTCCTTTTCTTTTCTTTTTTATCCTTTTCTTCCTGCAATCTCATCCCGGCAAATCAAAAAAGAAATGACTTAAATTTAATATTTTACAAAATTATTATTATACTATTATTATTTTTTTTAATCCATAATTATGAACTGTGAAGCCAAATTTCAACAACACACACGCCAATACCCACACACACACGCGCACACACACTAAAGGGTTAAATTGCATCCAATTCCCACACACACACATAGTTTTAAATACTAAAGGGTTAAATTACATCCAACTCCCTGAAATATATTCTCATGTGTATCCAGCACTTTAAAGTATTTTACGTTGTTTCCAACATTATGAAGCAGTTTTTTCAGATGCGTCCAACATCATAAAGTATTTTTTATGTCTTTATGTGGATGTGCCAAAAACATTTTAAGGTGTTGGACACACCTAAAATGATTATTTCAGAGTGTTGAATACACTAAAAAAAATACTTTAAAGAGTTTGATACACATACACAATACTTTTGGCGTTTGATGCACCATAACCCAATATTACATCTAAAATATTTGTAACATCCCGTTTTCAAAAAGCAGTATAATTTTTTTTTCATCATAACATCATTTCAAATCATCAGAGTAGAGCATCGGAGCGTAAGAGTAACTGATATATATATTCAAAGTACCACAGTAGCATGTCTTGCTGGATAAACAGCGGTACAAGGGTGTTTCAAAAGTAAAATACAATCACGGAAAGTGTCTCCATGGCGATCCCCACGTCGTGGCAACAAAAGATGATCTGCAGCCGGATCTCTATGCTTGTTGCTTTCCTCTCTCTTCGGTCCTCGGTCCTCCTGACCCTGACGCTATGTTAAGAGCTGAGGTCCGCACCGAACCTCAGGTAACGGTTAATCTCATATTCACATATACAGTATATAAGCACAGCAAATGAATCACTCCTAAATGTACCGCTCTCAGTGAATGCAGATGTACCGCTCCCAGCGAAACAGGATATACCGCTCCCAGCGAATACAGATGTACCGCTCCCAGCGCATGCATATGTTCAGTTATCCTCTAACAACACTATGTATTCAAACAACATACCACCAACACGCATACAACACACATACCACATATATGCATACCATAAATAACAGAGTTAGTGTTACAGTACGCGAACGTACCTTCGTTGACGGAATTTTGGTACGACGGTTGGTCAGAACGTAATCAGGGATATCCTATAAGGACAACAGTGCATTGATTAATGATCAAACATTATGACGGACATTTTAGTCATAAATGATCATTTTACCCCTGACTCCCTAATCGGCGGAATTTCGCCAGAGCTTCGCTACTTTGACTCTAATCTTCCAAAATTTCAACATATCTCCTACTCCAACATATTTTCCAAAATAAATATCATATTTATCCCTAAAACATGATATCTAAACTAACTTGGAAGATTAAAGATCTAACTAGCACTTC
The DNA here is from genome assembly GCA_025563575.1 of Acacia pycnantha. Lineage (NCBI taxonomy): Eukaryota > Viridiplantae > Streptophyta > Magnoliopsida > Fabales > Fabaceae > Acacia > Acacia pycnantha. The sequence goes on from JAMWYP010000001.1 coordinate 1,370,970, forward strand.
TACTATAACTACCGAAAGAACTACTAAAGCTTAAGACTTAAGACCGAAGAACTTACTCAGGGCTTCGCTACAAATTTCTCCGGGCTCCTCCTTCTCTTTTCCTTCTCTCTATTTTCGAAACTTGCTCTTGAATTTGTGAGTTTTGAAGTGAAGGGAAGGTGGCTATTTATAGAAGAAATGTGAGGGCATTTTTGTAACTTCCAACTCTTTCTCCTTCAATTTTGGCCATGAAATTAAAGTTACTTTTGAAGCTCAATTCTCCTCCATTCATCCATTTGGCCGACATCCCCATTGCCTTTTTCTCCAAAATGAGTTCATCAAAGGTGATGTCATCTTGTGCTTTATGGTATTCAACCGATAAAGTTCCCTGATCGGTGTTCTAATCGTGTAATCTTGAAGAATCTCAGAAATTCCTTAGCATAGCCCTGAAGATCTAAACTTCCTCTTTAAAAGTATCTGGGTTAACTAAATTTTTGATCCCATTAAGGGTATTTCCTAATCTGCCGAACATTTTCGGCTAAACGCCGTCGGTTACGGAAATGACTTCCGGTAACACCAACTTCTGGATAAAAATCCATTGATTCATAATATGTCCTGACCTTAGCAACCTAGTTCAAGAATTTCAAGGTAGGATTTATTTTCTATCGGTTCTCATTTATCCTATTTGTTTTTTAACAAACATCTTCTGTTATTATATCATTTTTCCTATCCACTTGCATGCACATATACTCAATCATTTTCTCTCTCCTTCCTCTTCTCTTTTTCGAAAAGTATGGCATCTTTTTGACAAAAGATGTTGTATTCCCCACTTGCAAAACATCCCATGTGCATGTGTTTCTATTGGTTAGACTTTTCAACATCTTTTTCAACAAGTTTTCCTTCTTCTTTTCCCTTCTTATTTTCGAAATTACATGGCCATCTATGACCAAGGAATATGCTTCAAATATACCATGCTTTATGTTCTCATTGGCTAGTGTTTTTTATTGACTTTTTCCACACAATTTTACTAATTTTTCTCCTTCTTTTCTTCTTCTAATTTTTGAAAATCCATGGCATGCATATTTTTGACTAAAAGATGTTGCTACCCATATGCACAAATATTCTACATCCATGTGCTCCTATTGGTTGATTCAATTTGGCAAGGATTTAGGCTTTAATTAATTAAAACCATTAGATTAGCTTTAGAAGATTCAATCTTAACCCTTTATTAACCATTGATATTCAATTAGGGTTTAAATACAATTAACTTTGGCTATCATCTTTGTTCATGCCTAAACAATTAGAAATTAATTACTTAATTAATCACTTACTAATTGTTGACAATTTTCTTAATTGAGATAAATTATTATCTCACAACTATTTTACTTACATTGGTATTTTACGCTCCATGTAAAATATTAAAAATCATTGGACAACTTATGTTCCTCAAAATAATATTAAATTTTGCCTCTTTATTTTCTAAGGAAAATAATCCCAAAAATTCCCTAAATTATAGACAACATACTCTCTGATTTTTAACAAATATTTTATTGTCATTTAGGATTTTTCATAATATTTTCAGGGCATTTTATGACCCACAAATGCATTTTAGGGATTTTTGGCCCTTTATTCCTTTTAATTTTTATAGAAATTACCCATAAAATAAGATAATTATATCTCAAGGTTTGAGACCCTATATTCACCTATTTCCAATGGGTATTATTTATCAAAATATAATATTCTAGATAAATAATTATCTGGGTATTACAATATTCATTTTTTGATGGGTGGAGATGAGAATTTAAAAAAAAAAAAACAGAGAGAGAGAGAGACGAGTAGAATCTTTTTTTTTTTTTTTTGATAGAATCTTTTTGCGGTTAGACTCACCTACAGTCCAAAGCAGTGGCGGAGCCACACTAGTTTTTAGGGGGGCAAGTGAACCCATAAAAAATATATATTTTGTGAAGGAGTTTTTAATACAAGAAATCTGATTAGGTCAATTGGTTAGAGCTTCAGTCTTTACTATATTAGGTCCCTGGTTCGAAGGCTGGAATCACTCTTTTTATCACTTTTTTTTTTTTGCCAAATTTCTTTCCTCATTGTGAGTTCGTCCGCCCCCCATTTCTTCCCCAAATAATTGCTTTCCTCATTGTGAGTTTGTCCGCCCCCCATTTCTTCCCCAAATCCGAGTTGCCTGATTTCCCCATTGCTTTCCTCGAGCTCGCTCGTCCGCCCCCATTTCTTCCCAAATCCGAGTTCGCCCGATTCCCCCAAATCAAATGGCGGACTTCGCCCCCAAATCGAAGCCAAGTCGCAGATCGCCCGTCGCTGATGCCACGATTACGGTTTCCTTTTCAAGTTCGGCCTGATTTTGCTCAACCTCAAGCTCCGCTCGTCCGCCCCCATTTCTTCCCCAAATCCGAGTTCGCCCGATTCCCCCAAATCAAATGGCGGACTTCGCCCCCAAATCGAAGCCAAGTCGCGAGATCGCCCGTCGCCTAATGCCCCGATTCGGTTTCCTTTTCAAGTTCGGCTGATTCGCTCAACCTCAAGCTCCGCTCGTCCGCCCCCCTTTTCTTCGGCAATTTGGTTTTCTCAACCTCAAGTCTTCAATCAATTTCGCAGGTTTTAGCTCATATCTTTTGTCTTAATTCATCGGTTTGTTCTTGCACGATTCTGGTTCATTCTTTGATTAAGTTCGGTTCATTATTGGTAAGAAGAATTTGTATCCTATCTTATCGAACGAACTTGCACGATTACGGTTCATTCTTTGATTTCGTCTCTTGTTGTTGCACGATTCTGGTTATATTTTCAGATTGCCTAAAATCAAATGTTAGTTTTGATTTCTGTCTCTTGTTGTTGCCTGATGTCTCTTATATTTTCTGAGTTCACCCGATTCCCCCCCCCCCCCAAAATCAAATGTTAGTTTTGTTGTGCAAAATTGATTACTGGTACCGTTTGATTGAGTTTTGAATTAGGATCAGAAGTAAATCAAACTTTTGTGAACCCAATTATCAAATACTAGCTTTCCTTGTTGTTGTATTATTTCATCAGACGAGTAAAAGTAGTATTAATTAGGTGCAACCAAATTGCTCCATTTGAAGGTTGAGGAAGTTTGTGGCGTCGGGATTCAGCCCTAGTGATCTGGAATGTAATTTCAACATGTTATTCTATTGGTTGCTATTGGTTGCTTTTGTTGGTAAAATTCATTGCTATTGGTTGCGTTGGTAGAATTCATTGCTATTGGTTGCTTTTGTTGGTAGAATTCATTGAAATGTAATATCAACATGTTATTCTAAACTCTAGATGGGGCTAGAGGCAAACGAGAGAAATTAGAGGAGGAAAGAATCAAGCCACTATGCAATCTTAAAGCATTTAAAACTTTCCTTTAAAAAAAAAATTTCGGGGAACCCTCGAACCCCTTCACTAATTGTGCACCCATAAACTCTGATTCCTGGCTCCGCCACTGGTCCAAAGACAAGACGTTTGGAGCTCATTTCGCTAGAAATTCAGGACTAAGAATATACATACCTCCATCTTAGTCTAGTTTAAGTTTCACGTTTAAATGCAACTCTCATCTAACGATCTAACGCAAAGAGTAAAGCAGGAAGAGAGATCTCACATGAGTGTAAAAAACATTAGGGTTGAAGTTGGTAGCGAATATGCCTCCAAGTTTTATTAAGGGATAAAAAGAAAATGCCACCATGAATAGAAATTCTTCTGGATGTTTTGCATCAAAATTCTTAAACCCGAACCGGTTATTAAACCAGTCAGAGTATTAGGTCAAGGGTCAGTGGGTTAGATTGGAACTAACCTGACACCAAACCAGTGAGAAATTGGAGATTTTAAGGTTATTAATATAAAATTATAAAGAAAATAAAAAAATCAATTTTGTTTTAAAAAATAGTAAATGGGGTTGATGCCCGGACTAGACTGATTTGCCAACCAGTTTGCCGGTTCTGAGCCAAACCGTGCAATCTTGTTCAGATTTCAATATCCTGCTCTGCGTTTCACCTTTTTTTTTTTTTTAAAAAAAAAAATGATATTTGTATATAAATATTGTTGTTCTACATGCGACCATTTAACTTGTCGGTGAGTCAACTTGGAAGACTAAGACATACTTTTTAATTCGATGATTATTTAGTGCGTCAGGATTCAGTGGACATTTGAGAATAAAGAAAAATTATGTGGGTCACGAGAAAGCTTTTTTATTTTTAATTAGATAGACTTTTTTCTTACTTAAATCCTTCGTGCGATGTTAAATCAGCGAATAAACTAAATTTCAAGTAATTGCTTTTTTCTTGGCTTTAGGATACACTTCAACTGCTCTGTTATTGGCAATATATATTATTTTCATGATAAAATCAATAATAATTCTCTCCTATATACCTCACAAGGGGAAGCGAATCAGTTGCCAATATTTTTTTCACGGTATATTACTCCCTCCAATCATAATGGATATTCTCTTTCACACGGATGGTCTTTTTTTTTTTTGGTAGAAATACGGGGCATTAGCCCAATTTTATTCGGGATCAGATTGTCTCAGAAGCAATTTTCTCCTCTTCCGTCAGTAGCATTTAATCCTACCCGTTCATTCCATCCCAGCTCCAATAAAGTGACACGTCATACACCACTTTAAGAATTAAGACCAGAACAAAATACAATGACTTTTCTCCTCTGCCCGTCCATACCCAGACTAGATTTTTGCTCACGAAAATGCTTCGGTTCTTGCTCCTAATCTTCATTTGCTCTGCCACCATTTCAAACTTGTTCATCTCTTGCGTCTTCTTTCCTAAAGAGTTACTCACAAAAGTGGTTGTCATGCCAGCACAAGCACCTGCTGCAATTCTTCCAACAGCAGATAGCTCGACATCCTGATCTGCTGAAATCACAACCCCTACATAAACAATATCCTTTTTCACGAAACGCAGGTAAATAAAAAAATTAAAAATTATAAGGATTGGGAAATGATTAATTTAATATGACAGTAGGTAGCAGGGAAAAGTTGCCGATTCCAAAAAGCAGAATAAAAATATAAACCAAGCTCATATATAAGTTTCTAATCTCCATGAAGTATCTGCATAAAGATGGCAACGGTTGAACCCTCTTCTCAAGAATGGATGCTTCTCACTTGACATTCTTTTCGTCTTACTTCCATCAAAGTCACCATTACTCTGTTTTTAATGATTTCCTCGGTACAGAGCCCTCCCCAAAACGCCCATGGATCAACACAAAAGCCACGATATACCAGATAGAGAAGAATCAGAGAAATAGATATCACGTTCTTTATAATTAATTTGATTGAAACCCATAAACAAAACTAAGCCAAGCCAGTAACTAATCTTTTAGTTCAAGACACCGTCAGAGTTGAAGCATTTTCTTGCACAATGGAGATTTCCCGCCAGGATTAAAATGGGTCGGTTCTTTGGTTTTTAGAACGATGGAGATTGTGTGCGTTAAGGTTTCCCGCCACTGTAAAAGATGAAAAGTCTTTTTTTGTTTGTTCTGGTCTTAAAGTGGTGTATGACGTGTCACTTTATGGGAGCTGGGATGGAATGAACGGGCAGGATTAAATGCTATTGAGGGAAGAGGAGAAAATTGCTTCAAAGACAATCTGATCCCATTTTATTCCTGTATCAAAAACAAACCTGGGATAGGCAAGGCAACACCCATACAATCCCATAGACAATGACCTACAACTATAGGAGGCCTAACAAAAATAGCACTAGGCTCCTCGTGCTTCAGGCTATGGTCTGTTTGGCAAACCCTCATATGGACTTATAACTCTATCAAATGGGGTAATTAAGTCCATCAAAAAAAAAAAAGCCAATGTGAGTTTGCATAAATGGTAAGGGATTCAGGATTAGGCCCTTGGGTCGTGGGTTCGATCCCCTCTGCCGTCGCTGGGACTCCTTTGGTAGGCGATCTCGTAAGTCCCCAGTAAGTGCTCATAGAGCCCGGGGCGTGCCCTGGCCTTGGTGGGGGACTGATGTCGAACCCCTCCAAAACTTTTTTTTTAGCAAAAAAAAAAAAAGTCCATCAAACAAAATTTGAGTGTTTGGATCTTCTAAAAATCTGATGGACTTCATGGTCTAATGAGATAGTTTTTTTTAAGCTACATAATGGAGCTTATTACCCCATTAACTTCTTCCCCATCAAACAACAAGTGGACCCCAGTGTTCTCTCTCCTCTCTTATGACCGTCCCACCCTCCTCTCCTCTCCTCTCTTCTTTTTCTTTTTTTTTTCTTTTTCTCGTTCAACTGCTCTCTCTTCTCCAAATTGAATTTGAACCTCAGCAACTCCAAATTGAATGCAAGCTACCTGTTCTAATTAATGGCGAGCTACCCTCTTCAATTAAATCCGACCTACCTCGTCTCCTCTTCGGTTGAACTGTACTTCATCTCTGCCGGATCTTTGTTTGTCTCCATTTCTGCATTTGCTCTTCTTCCTTTCTGCATTTACATCCTTGCTCTGGTTCGTCTCCGTAATTCGCCTGATCCTTGTTCTCGTTCTGCTCTGATCTTGTTCTGGTTTTAATTGCTTTTCTTTTTTTCACTGCTCGAATCCTTGTTCACTGCTCTGTTTGTAATATTTGGTTTTAATTCGCCGGATCCTTGTTCGTATACCTGTTTTCACTGCTCTGATCTTGTCTCCATATTGATTTGCTTCTTTTCGAATGGGGTGGGTGACTTCTTCCTATTGGGATATTGTTCCTGGTTTTTGTTTTCTTAATTTGTTTTAATCGCATTGGGTGGCTGTCCTGTTGGTTTCAAATCTGTCTTCGTGATCAATGCTTGATCCCCAAAAGCAAATGCTCCCTCACATTTCAACGGGACTTGACTTCAACTTCATCCATCTCAAAGTTGATTTGTTTTTTTAGGTTTGTTTTTGTTTTTATCGCCCAAGCCTTCCATCAATGCTGCTCTCGGCTTCTCCTTCATTTCGACTAGCCTTTCTTTTACGATTCAGTTCAACGTACATTTCCTCAATCATGGGTTTCCTAGATAGCATTACCTTGTAGGGACTAGGTTTATTTAAGCACTTCATTATGTTGTAATTTTTTTAATGGTCATTTTACTATTTTCTTTAGTAAATTTATATTTATTTTTAATTTTTTATGCCAAATTATCACATTTTATACAATATATGTGTGTGTTTGTGTGAATTTGATTCATGCCCTTTTCAATCATTTTTCATCTCATCCATCTTTTTAAAAGCTATGCCAAACAAGTGCATAATTTGCTAACACATCAGCATAACTATTGCCTTCCCTGTAAGTATGCACATCACACGGATGGTCTTTACTATAAGGAATAAATTTTTTTTCTTTATGAAATTTAAAACTATTTTTTTTTTCATTTTTACTCATTAAATATATGTTATTTATTATCTTTGTTACAAATTTTCACTTATTATCTCTCATATACTCTTTTTTATAAATAAAGGTCTAATTAAAAAAATATAATTAATACATTTATTATTTTTAACTAACCTTATGATGAATCACATGATTTTAGTACTTGTGTCTTATAAGTTTTACATATATACAGCTGCATTGTGCGATTTCACATTTCAATGCAACTCTCATATCCAAGGGTCTGGTTTCTCTCCATATCTCATTTCTGCCCATCCCTCATCATCTGCAAATCGTTGCCGTCGAAATCTTGATCCAAGGGCGCAGAACATTTTTGAAAAAAACCGCATGCGGTAACAATTACCGCATGCAGTTTTTTTAAAAATTGTTCTGGGCCCTTGGATCAAAATTTCGACGGCCAGGATGAGACTGTGAGAAATAATGAGAAAAATGCTCATGAGAGAATCCTCTTCCCATATCCAAGGCGGAGCTAATCTTAAGCAAAGAAATTCACATGATATAAAAATACTATTTGAATTTTAAAATTATGTTGACAACAGTAATATTGAAATTAACAAGATTATTAAAGTAATTGACAATTCATTTTATTTAAAAATAATATATTTAAAATTTTAAAGTTTAAGTGATATTTTTTTAAAATTTTTCTAAAAAAGAATATGCCACCACCAATTGGAATTTCTTTTTTAAATATTCTGCGTTTTACTACCTCCGGTCCTAATTATAAGACCTAGTTGACTCTTTTTAGAGATATTACGGAAGCTAAATAAGCTACTTAATCATTTTATATGTTGTGTTTTCTTAGATTATATATTAGTTTACTAGTCAAACTATTTAGTTTGAAGAAAAAAATAAAAATAAAAATAGTCTAATCTAATTCAATTAGCTTCTCTAATCTCTCCAAAAAAGTCAACTAAGTCTTATAATTAGGACCAGAGAAAGTACTTTATAGTCAACAGAATTGTCGGTGAGTCAATTTGGAAGACTTTTAATTGGAGATATTTTTTTTACTGTACATATTTTAAGAGAGGAAAAGAAATAGGAACCTGTAAGAAAAAGTAATAATTGTAGCTTTATATAAAATATAAAATAGATACTATTGAAGACGCTTTACAGGCTTGACTTTTTTTTTTTTACAGGCTTGACTTCATTGACGCGGAATAGTAGATCTAATCTACAAAACGAAAACTCTCCTCTGTAACTCTCATCCAAGGAAGCTGAACTTTTCTAACCATTTTATGCTCGATCACTCTCTGCCTCCAATCTGGTAATTTCTCTCTCTGTTTTTTCATGTTCTTGTTCTTTTTACTCTGATACGGGCTAGATCTGCATGTGTTGGACATGGCAACTACTGTTTTGTTTTGATCTTTTTATGAATTGAGTTCTCACTCACGAATTGGATTCAAATACTCATAAAGAATTGGGAGAGTAGGATAGTATAAACCCAGATCTAATCTTGATTCATTCTTGTGCTATTTGGACTATTTCTAGCACAGCACTCTGCTCCAAATTTGTTGTCGGCTGAGTATACTCAAAATAATCGTCTGATGTATGCAAGTGAGTGAAGACAATCTTCTTTGTAAAGTGCGTGGTTGTTGTTAATTTCTGGTCTTGTGAATAAAGAAAGAAAATACTCACCTGAACCAATTTGTATTTGATACTTAAGCCTCAGGCTTTCTTATTCGATGATTGTTTAGCGGATTATTGGGAATAAAGAAAAACTATGGTTGCTTCACCTTGCTAATACTCCCGCTTTTTTTTTTTTTGACAAACTTATTTTGTTTGACTAAAAAATACATTTTTATCTGTTTTATAATTTTATGCATTGCTTTAATTAAAATGTTGATTTAGTGTTGTATTCTCTCTCGTAACCTTTCAATCATACATTCTTTTTCATCATCATTTTTTTATTATTACTCACTCTATATTACTCATTTATAAATAAAGGAATCTTTGAGAAAAAGAGTACATTTCCTACGTATTTATTGTTTTAACTAGTTTTAACTGTTTTATTGAACACTGCAATTCTATTAAAAATATCTTATATAGGGACAGAGAGAATACATTGAAACCCCTGAGTTTTGATTTTGATACATATATTTTAAATGTGTTTTAGTTGTGGACACTATATTTCATGATTCTTATAAAATTGTACGGACTAAGATCATGATTTAAAATTATAGGAAGTAAAATTGGAATTCCATCAAACTGTAAGCAACAACAATGTTATTAACTATTATCTCTCTCTCTTTTTTTGGGTTGTATTTGGACTCTTAACAAAAACAATTATGGATTTCGAAAGCTGATGGAACGAAATAGTTTTTTTTCTTTTTACAAGACAATAATTAGACTGAGACTCTTTCATTGGAATATTACGTGCAATATTATACGAGCGAATAAACTAATTTTTATTTTGTGAATTATCATCACACCATAATTTTTCACTACAAATTTACTCTGATATCTTCATTTCTATCTTCTAGTACAGCAATTATGGTAGCTCGGCGAGCAAAAACATCTTCTTCTACACACAATGATTGGGCGTTCGATGTATACCTCCATTTTATTACAGGCAAAGATACTCATTCTCTTTATAATTTCACAAGACATTTGTATGATGCTCTCAATGAAAAGGGAATTCGCACTTTCATCCAATATGACACGGAAAGCGGATTCAGGGATGAAATTCATCCAGGGCTTCTCCAAACAATCAAAGATTCCAGAATGGCCATTATAGTATTTTCTAAGGAGTTTGCTTCCTCAACGTTGTGCTTGGACGTACTAGTCCAAATCTATCAATGTATCCATGGAAATGGTCGACGGGTTTGGCCAATTTTTTATGATGTGGATCCTTTTGAAGTAAAACATCAAAGAGAGGAATATGGACAAGCACTTGTTACACATGAACAAAAATCAAGGGCTGATGAGGAAAAGATAAAAACATGGAAGCGCACACTACGTGAAGTAGCTAATCTTAAGGGGTCATCATCATGTGTTAAAAGGTTATTCACAACTTTTACTTTTCTTTTTCCCTTCTAATTAATGTGTTTTACCTTTATGGTTGGTTAGGCTAGAAGAATTTTACTTCAAATACTATGCATGCATATGAAACATGAATCGCATGGATTATATTCAATTAGAATTGAGTGAAATTTCTATTTACTTTCCTAGGTCTGAAGTTGAAGTCATTACAAAGATTGTGAACGACATCTTTATGATAATCAATCAAAGGGACCCCCTCAATGTTGCCAAATCTCTGGTTGGTTTAACTTCTCGCGTTGAAATAATAAACTCTCTATTGTAACTTGGTCTTGATGAAAGAATTCTTAATAAGATCAACTCAAAGCTTGACTTGATTAATTTCTTAAGTTTGGTTTGTTGTGTTTAATATTGCGTGGTTTTAGTTTTGAATAAGGATTTTTCACTATTTTTATGGTTCTAGTATTTAATAGTTTCAATATTCACTTTATGATTAAATATATATTGGCTAAAACAAAAATAAAAAATAAAAAAATCATCAATCTGAAGGAAAAATTGTTCCTAAAATGTTGATTTAAAACATGCCAAATTGTTCTAAATTTGAGAAACCAAAATAATAATAAATAAATAGAGATATGAAATGACATATAGCTATGCATGACCTTTGATTAGAGTTTGTTTGCTGGTACTGTAACATTGTTTCTCAATCGTGACTACTTTTTTTTCATCAATATGATTGATAAAATTTTGTTTTCATTTACACAGTACTCCCTCTCTCTGATTTTTATTATAAGGTACCAACTACCATTTCTCGCAGACTAAGGAAGGAAAGTTAAGTCATTAATTAGGTCCAAAATTAATAGATGTTTCCAACTTTACCCCTACTTTAATGATGTAGGTTTAAATAAGTTAGTTAAAAATGAGGGTATAATGAAAAAATAGTAATAAATGAGTTAGTTAAAGCAAGTTGGTGCCTTATAATAAAAACCAAAAAATGCTAGTGGTTGGTGCCTTATAATAAGGACAGAGGGAGTAGTTTATAAGGGCACAAATAAAGAGAAGTTAGCTTCATAATATCAGAGTGAGAATGTAGAAAGTAAAACTTATATTTTCATCGTACTTTTGTCGAATCAAATCAGAAACAATTATTTCTTTAACTTTGTTACTCATTTTTATTATCAAAACTATCAATGTATTTAAAATTAAAAAACTACTTTTTAAAATTTAATTACATCAATTAAATAAGTTTAAATACCTAATCACATGCTCCATAACATCATATATTGTAGCTTTGATCAACTTGCATATTTCTCTCCAAAATCTTAATTAGAAGATTGACTTGATCTATCCACCTGAAGGTCATCAGGATGGCCCGCAGATATTCAAAGAAGGTTGTCAAAGTATGGAGACTCCTGGGATTTGGATCAAGTATAACTGGATTCATCTGCTTTGCTCTGGGGCCTTCTTCCCATAAACTGTTTGGACGCTGGAATTTGTTGAAGATAGTCGTCTACTGCATTTTGAGCTCCATGCTCTCTCTTTTCATTCTCTTTGCAAACCGCTTCCGGCAGCGATCCCCCAGGAGTTTCTTGCTGAAAGCTCTAGTGGGCTTTTTAGTTCTGCTGTTCACATCCCTCTACTCATATTATGACGACCTAGCAGGTAACAAAGACGGAGAAACAGGGGGAAAAGGATACCGGAATATATTAAGTCTGATATCTTTTGGGTCATTTGCATTGATGTCCATGAGCTTGTCCATTCAGCTACAACCAGGATTCGAGGTAGGCATGTCCAAGTTCTTCCTAGGATGTCTGGTGCTCGGGGTCGTGAAAAAGAACCTTCTGGAAGGTCTAGGTGTGGGACTTCTATGCTTTATAGTTCTAATTATCCAATCCTACTCAGATTTTACACAGGAACCACTGATTCCATACTGAGACGCCGGACGGTTATGTCCCTCCCCTCGTATTTGAAGAAATTAAAATATGTGGATTTGTCATGCACAGCTTTAATTGTTACACACCTACCGGTCTCGCCCTTTTAGGTATAGCGGGTAGTGTGATCCTTTACTTTCATACAATTCGAAATTATTTTCCCCAGGATAATTTACGTCGCACATCAGAGTTTAAGCAACAGAGCATGCATCGGTTTGGACAATAATATACTGATAAAAATACGAAAAGATAGATTCTTCCTCGAAGGAAACAAAACATACAGTCATCCTGATAATGTTGCCAAGACTGGCCAAAATAATAATCTACAGTCATCCAGTAATCAACATAAATTCCCAAAAGAAAAATCATCAACATCCACCAAAATACTAGCCCTTCTCCGGAGCATTACCTCTGTCTCTCTGCTCTACTCCAGATGAGCTGCAAGATGGCTTAAAAGGGGTTGAGATTCAGAAATTGAATCCAAGAGTAACCATTAATCTCATATAAAATGTATAGATAATGCATGTAAGAAAATCCATAAATAAACAACTACCACATAACATTCAGTATCAAGGCACACAGCCAAATCCGGAACTAGCAGTCCTAATAGCACACAACACAGACTACAGTGGTCCTAATAGCACACAGCACAGACCACTGGGCAAAGCACACAGCAAAGCCCTTTATGCACACATCATGTTCCGATTCCATAGCACTCGAAAATAAATGATAATCAAATGTTTGCAATATATATGGTAAAACATACATACACACGTCGTACAAAGTATATTAGGATTAAGGTTACTACATGACAATCGACTACAGATAACAATAACCTTCGTGGTGTAAAATATCACAATTATCCCTAAAATAATAAAATATAAATATAATTAATTCCACCTCAATGAATATTTTCTTTGGTAAATTAAAATAACCCCAACTAATGTGTCTATACTTACTAAATTCCTTTTCTTAATAAGGAATTTAATTTGGGCCCATATATTCTTAATTTTCGTCCTAAACTAGAAATTTTGCTGAAATAGAAGCCCAACTTCAAAAATTGATAATAAAATCTAGAAAACTCCTTTTGGGTTGATTTTAAAGCCCAAATGACCCTTAATATGTCTATTTTCAACCAAAAATACCCCTGCTGTCCAAAATAATTACCAGTGTTCAGGGGCTATTTTGAAACATTTATTTCTCTTAGCACAAAATTCATAAAACCACGAATTATAAACCAAATTAATCCTTGAGATGTCTAATTTATCCCTGTAAAATTTCATAATTTTTAAAGTCCATTTACTAGGTCAAATATCATGAAGAAGGTGACTGATTCCATAGCAAATTTCCAGAAACAGCACCTAATGATCTTCAAACTTCCATATATGCTTCCAAAATTATGATCCAATTTTAACCTCATGCAAAATCTCATTTTAAACACTTTAGAGCTATCAAAAACACCAAAATCCATTCCCAAAACACTTGTATATCCAGCCGGACGAAAATCATATTCTAAACACAAATACTCAAGTTTCCATTTTAACATCATAATCTAGTCCATAATCACTTCTAATTTGTTGTTTGAACCCTTAATCATACACTAACCCCATCTAAGAATTTGGGCAGCAACTCCCCATATATTTAGGGTTTCCAACATTTCAAGAATACAAGAAAATACCACCCCAAATCAATTTACCAACACAAATCCATTCTAAGGAGGTTCAAGAATCACTAACCTTAATTAGCTTGACCTTTGAGGTTCTTGTAATTTCTTCTTCCTTGTTTATCAAAATTTTCGACCTCCCCTTCATGAACACCATAAGAAGACAGATTTTTGGGTCAAGAAGAGTTGCAAAAGGGAGCTTAGAAGAGATGGAAGAGATTACATGAGATTTACCTATTAGATTTTTTGAGTTTTTCCTTCTTGTTTTCTCCTAGAATTTTCATCTCTTCCTCTTCTCTTTTTTTCCTTGCTGCTGGCCGAAGTTATTTGCAGGAAGAAGAAGTGATTTTAATGACAATTAATGGGTCCAATTCAGCTGGACTAATGAAGGGGAAAAATGACCTCCAACTAGCCTAATATTTACCACCATGCCATCTAGTTAAAATCCAACAATTTAGTACATGTGTTTGGCAATTTTTCTTTTTCTTTCCCCTAGTTTGGGCCAAAATTTTAAGCCTATCTTAGGATGATTTTAGCCCACTTTGTTAACTTATAACCCATGCTCATGTACCCATAAATTCTAAATAATTATGGGACATACGGCCAGGGGCGGATCCAGGAATTTATGGAAGGGGGGCACTATTGGTAAGGGGAGCAGGGGTTCGGGGGCAGCGCCCCCGAAATTTTTTTTTCACTTGTCATAGCAAAAAAGAAGAGAAAAGGTTGAATTTTCCTTCTTCAACATAGAGCAGCCATATCATTGTTCTACATTAGTGCAACACTCATTTCATCATTATCAAAAGTATAAGCATGTAGGGGGAACAAGGAAGAGAAAGCTAACATCTTTTGTTTGAGCCAACCGGTGATGAGAAATACCCAGCTAGCACTGCTTCAATAATAGAAGACGTTGAAAATTTTTCTTAAGAAGTTGAATTACACTAATTAAGCTTAAGCCTGGGCCTTCAAAAGGCCTGAAGCCTATTTAAAGGCCTATTTAAAATGTAGGTCTTTATATAGTCTTAAAACATATGCATCCAAGTTCATATATAATTCATCAAGTCTATTTAATTCATCAAGACTAGGCTTAAAGTAGGCTAGGCCTCAGACCTCTTATAGGGCCCTGGCCTATTTCCACCCCTAAGAATGAGGAAGGAGCAAAGCAAGCTTCTGTCTCGCTAGGTCATAAAGAGAAAGGAGAAGAATGAGCCGCGTGTTGAGGACGGAAGCATAGAAGGGATTTTTTTTATTTTATTTTATTTTTTTAAAAAAAAAACTAAAAAATCAAGGGGGGGCACGTGCCCCCCTTCTAATGTATGTGCATCCGCCTTTGCATACGGCACCATTTTGTGGAAATTGAAATTTTAACCTTACTTCAATTTTTCTCCTAATTCCTAATAATACTCATACAACTTCTTCTCATTCCTTTTTGGTCAAATTTAATACACATAAACAAGTAATTTCACGACCACATCTTAATCTTATTCTGATTATTTCACGCAACAACCTATATTCATTAACACATAACTTCATAAAAAAAAAAATTCCATATATGCAAATGAATCCATATTGAGGCGCATGAAAAATAGGGATGTTACATTGATCAACTCGTATATTTCTAAATGCCATCCACCTGAAGTTTGTTTGGTAATTGTATTAGTTATTTGATATAGTTGTGGGACATACTTATTATTGATATTTTCATTGATTTTCGAAATGTTACCAAAGGTTATCAACCAATGTTTTTGGCCTAAAGTACTGAATGCATATAGTTGAACTCATTGATTAGTATACACACAAGAAAAATATTTCAAAAAAAAAAAAACATGAAGACTAAAGTAGGTTTGCATGACTTGATCTATTTGAATTGTTTGGGACGTGCTTTTAGTGGCGTGGTTTTAAGTTTGATTAGGAAAATATTCAGGATCCAAGGTACAAAAATATTGTCAAAAAGGTTCCACACAAAAGTTAAAAAGGTTCTTAGGCTTTTTATGGGTATTAAGTTTAAACAGTAAATTACATTGTTACCCCCAAAGAATAAAGAATGCTCAGTATCTTTCTTCCGACTTTTCTCAGATTTCTGCGAGAGATTTTTCCTAAAACATTGTCCGAGTACAAGGATTTTTGTTGTCGTCTAGGTTTGAATTGGCAGTGATTGGAGCTCCGTTGAAGCTCTCTGTTTTGTCTGATTCCTTGCTCTTCTTGTTCTCTCTGTGCTCTATTATTCGCTGTATGCTTCCCTGTTCTGCCAGGCAGAGCTTGAATCTGGTGAACCCAATGGCTTTGAGATAAAAGAGGTTCGTAGATTTTTGCTTATTTCTGTGATTTTTCCCTTTCTAATCTCTGTTAAACCCTATTTCGCGGCATTGGAACTTAGAGGTGAAGGGCGTATGAAGTGGCGGAGCCAGGAATCCAAATTTATGGGTGCACAATTAGTGTAGGGGTTTGGGGGTTCGGGGGCAGCGCCCCCGAAATTTTTTTTTTTAAAGGAAAGTTTTAAATGCTTTAAGATTGTATCGTTAACATTTTCTAAAAGGAAAAAAGTTTGACAAAATTAAAGAACATGTTGCAACCTATAAGAAATCAAAGAATGAGATAAGGATAGTTACAAACCGGCACTACAAAAATCACAAGTTCAGCAAATGCATTAACCGGCAAAAGAATAAGATAAGGATAGTTACAAACCGGCACTACAAGTTCAGCATGCCTCAAAAAAGGCTATCCACTAGAGAGCACGACACTTTCAATAGGTTCAACACCAAACACCTACATAAAGGAGGAAGGAAAACAATGAGAACACAAATGCATTAACATAGAAAAATAATAATCAATAGTCAACTAACCTTTACATCATAAGGATTACAAAATCATTCTTCGATTCTTCATTCCTTGAAAATATTGCATTATATCCTCATCGTCAATCATATCAAATATATCACGTTCAACAAAAGTTAACATGCATGAGTTAAACCAATCATCACTTATCCGATTGCGCAACTTATTCTTAACAAAAGTCATTACTGAAAAAACCCGCTCAACACTAGCAGTTGCTACCGGTAGAACGAGTGCCAACTTTATCAACAAATAGACTAGTGGATAAACAATATTCTTTCTCTTCTCAACCATCTTCAAAGCAAGGTCAGAAATTGTTTGCAAATTGACAAAATCAGAATCAGCCCTGACATCAACAATAAAATTATCGAGACTTGAAGACAGAAAAGGGATATCTGCAAGTTCATCAAACTCGGAAGGATAGAATCGAGCAAACTCAATCAACTTTTCATTGTTAAAATTAGCAAATGAATCACGAGGATCAAGACAACCCAAACACTCAAGCAACTTGATATTGACATTATCAAATCGATCATTCAACTCTTGAACCTGAGTATCTATCACTGTATTAAATAACTCCACCTTAAAGTAGTGGAGGAATGTGAATGATTCCAATCTCCGTCTCGATCTCCCTTTAGGACAATAAACATCATTCATATTTGGAATGTCAATATCATATTTATTGGCAAATATGTTTGTTTCTTGAAGCAATTTATCAAAACCATTATCCCTCACCTCTTGCAAACGAGACTTGACTACCTTCACTAAACCAATTGCATTTAAAAGGTCTTGATCTTTTCTTTGCAGTGCTTGTGACAACTCATAAGAAATCCCCAAGATCAATTTCATAAGATGCAACAAGAATGCAAATTCAAAATCCTCCATGGCATACAAAATGCAACCTGCATCGGTTCTTGTAGCATCATTTTTCGGCTCGTCTCGAATAACTTTCATCAAGGAAATTAGCACAAGCTTGGGCAAGATCTTTCTGAATCATTGGTGAAGTCATTTTGTTATTATCGGGGGCATTTTCCAAGACCACATCACTCATCTCTTTATTTGGCTTAGAATAAAACTTTAGAATTTCAAGGAATAAACCTTGATGATTTGAACTTGTAGATTCATCATGTCCCCGAAAAGACTGACCATTGCGTAGTAGGAATCTAATACAATCTAAAGAAGTTTTCAGCCTAATACGATAATCAATTTTCTCGTTGGTCAGAAATATTTGAAAGAGCAATATCAATATGTTGATTTTGCTTCATCAAATTTTGACAAGATTGATAACATCTATTGTGGACACTCTTATGATCTCCAACATGACCTTTGATTCTATCCTTCTTATGCCAACTTTTGAACCCCACACCGACAAATGCTCCTGCGTCGAACCACTACCTCCAACCTCCATATCAAAGAGATAACAATACAAGCAAAAACAATCATCTTTTGATATACTATACTCCAACCAGGAACCAAATTCTTCATACCACTTAGGATTGAATCTACGCATTTTTCCATACACATCCGTTTGAGGGAATGATTTAAGAATTGGTTGAGTTGGCCCCTTGAGCAAATAAGCTCTCCGAATATCCTCTCTTTCTATAGGATTTGATGTCATTGAATAAATTGAAGGTCTTTTTCCCGGATCCGCTTCAAGATTTTCTATATTAACTTTTGCTTGAGGTGGTAATTGAAATTGAGATGTTGGTGGTGGTTGGGAGGATTCTTGGTCTGTTGGAATTGAAATATTGTTTGAAAGTTGCTCACTTTGAGCTTCGAGTTACGTATTTGTGGGTTTTAGACGTTTGAAATAAGATTGTATCGTTGACATTTTACGGAAGAAAAAAGTTTGACAAGATTAGGGAACATGTTTAAATGTCACCTATATAGAAATGGGAAATCTATCAAAGGCCAAAAAAAGCTACACAATAAGGCATATATATATAGTTTCTTAAGAACACACCCGTGTGTGTAAGATGCAAATGCATATATATATATTTACACACACATGAATTTAGTACTACTCGCTTGGAACTCTCAGAAACCTTTCCTATAAGACAGAAACCTTTCCTATAAACAACCAGATTTCGTTTTCGAAGAAGTAACATCCAACAAGACAGAAACCTTTCCTATAAACAATGGGAGCCACATAAATATATAAAATATCACATGGAAGAAGAAGATTTGAGGTGAAAGACAAGGGTCCTCTCAAGGCCCTATATGTGTAGTACTAACCAGGATCAGGCAACAACCAGTAAAAGGCAAATACAGAAGTTATAACCACCTCATGTTACATTAAAAACACCTCTAACCAGTAAAAGGAAACCAGAAGCATTAATCAGTCATTAATTATAGCTCACAGGATCAGGCAACAACCAGGATCAGGCATATACATAGTTTCTAACCAGGATCAGGCAACAACCAGTAAAAGGCAAATACAGAAGTTATAACCACCTCATGTTACATTAAAAACACCTCTAACCAAGAAAGGAAACCGAAGCATTAATCGGTCATTAATTATAGCTCACGGGATCGAGGCAACAACCAGGATCGGGCATATACATAGTTTCTAACCGGGATCGAGGCAACAACCGGTAAAAGGCAAATACGAAGTTATAACCACCTCATGTTACATTAAAAACACCTCTAACCAGTAAAAGGAAACCAGAAGCATTAATCAGTCATTAATTATAGCTCACAGGATCAGGCAACAACCAGGATCAGGCATATACATAGTTTCTAACCAGGATCAGGCAACAACCAGTGGCAGAACACACAGCAAGTTCGGGAAAAAGAACAGAAACCGATGAATTAAGTAAAAAAATATGAGCTAAAACCTGTGAAATTGATTGAAGACTTGACCAAATTGCCGAAGAAAAGGGGGGCGGACGAGCGGAGCTTGAGGTTGAGCACAATCAGTCGACGGGCGAGTTGCGATTGGCTATTGCTTCAAACGTCAAAAGCTGCCATTTGATCTCTTCCAAACGAAAAGGGGCGGACGGGGAAATCGGGCGGGCGGCGGATTGATTTGGGGAAGAAAAGGGGCGGACGAGCTCGGGCCGGGGCGGATCGATTTGGGGGGGAAGTCAGGCGAACTGGGCGATCGATCGATTTGGGGAAGAAGAGGATCGATTTGGGGAAGAAGAGGGGGGCGGATCGGTTTGGGGGGGATCTGGCGAACTGAGCAATCGATCGATTTGGGGAAGAAGAGGATCGATTTGGGGAAGAAGAGGGGGGCGGATCAATTTGGGGGGGGATCTGGCGAAGTGCGAACTGAGGATCGATTTGGGGAAGAAGAGGGGGGCCGATCGATTTTGGGGGGGGGGAAATCTGGCGAACGGAGCAATTTGCAAAAAAAAAGGTGTTGCCAGTCTTCGAACCAGGGACCTATAGTACTAAAGGCTGAAGTTCTAACCAATTGACCTAATCAGATGTATTGTATTAAAAATTCCTTCACAAAATATATATTTTTTATGGGTTCACTTGCCCCCCTAAAAACCAGTGTGCCTCCACCACTGGGCGTATGAAAGACGCGGTTTCTAAGCATGAATTAAAATAGACCCAGTTGCTTACAATATCACTCAAGATAAAGAGAGGTGGCGGTCGGTGCGCAGGGCCGCGAATGACTCAACGGATACTACTCAAAAATTTCAATATCTATATTACTATATAAAAGGGAAAGGGCATTCAAGCCCTGCCCCCTCTTCCGATTAACGCACCAAAGATGGGAACAGTTTGGATTGAGTCAGACTCTCAAGTCTTGGTTCAAACTTTTCCTAGCACGTCTGGGGATTCCCTGACTTCTTATTCCTACCTTCGCGACATGCGAATATGCGATGGTGATGAGGGAAAGACACATGTGGTATCACCTCTGTTTACCTTTGTTCCCCCGTCTCCTGCACCACAGCTCTATCCCACATGAGAAAGTGAATGCGCAAAATCTGAGCCCATTAATGGATCATTTGGTATCTTATATGATAAATATATTCGCTTGTTAGGCCCTATTTCTGGGTTTTTGGTTTCTCTGAGATTTTGGTCTGAATCTGTTTTTTTTTTTTTTTTTCATGGCTGGATTTTGCGGGACTTGTTCTAGAGTTGAGTGTTTCGGAGGCTTTCACAATATAAGATTCTCGCACCTTTTCAAATTTCACGTAAGCTTCAATTTTGAGTTGTTCCTGGCTTACAATTTCAATTTGAGACAATAGACCAAATTTCTCTTAATTGCTTGTGCTTCCATTTTGAAATCTGTTACTGTTTTTTTTACCAATGTCAGATTTGGATTTTTATTTTGATTTTGGAAATCTAGCATTTGATTTTGATTATGAAGCTCTGGCACTTGATTATGGAGATGAAATGATTTTTGCTTGATTCTGGAAATCTAGCATTTGATTTTGATTATGAAGCTTCCATTTGATTTTTTCCAATAGACCCCATTCCTTTTGTCTCTTTATTCCCCAAAACTTTCTTCTGTTCACTGATACTGTTCAAGGATTATATCAATGAAATGATTCATGGTATTTACTTAATGACGTAACTGCTAAATTAAAAATAATTTTCACACAAAGCAAAAGCTGAATAACCAAGTCTTTACTATTAAGTCAATGAAAGTTTGTTCATCTCAATTATGATATTGAGTTTCTTTTTTAAAAGCCTGTTCATCTCAATTATGCAGACATACGATAGGCCCTTTATTCAATTATGCAGACATATGACAGTTGGTGAGGACTCAAAGGAGCTGTTGTGCCAAGTTCTTCTTCTAAGACATATGCAAAGCCAATCAAGTCAATTAAGCGGGAGAAGAAGTGAAAGCTTAGGTGGATTTTTGAAATGTATGTGTTTTATTATGCAGTTAGGTTTTGACTATGTAATTTTTGCAGTGTAGAGACATTGAATTGTTGTATTTTAGGGGAGTGTTTGCAAAGCATTGTGTATTGATGACAAAAATGTTAACAATTTGTTTTTCTGCAAGGTGCATTTGTATTTATGAACAAAGTAGTCAAGATCGCGATTTTACTTAAGATCGGAAGGGGTTAGCAAGATCGTAAATCGTGGGATCGGCACGGATCGTAAAGATCTTACTTTTTTAATTTTAGTAATAATAAAAAATAGAGTAAATACCCTTTTTGGTCCCTGAAAAAAAAATGTCATTTTTAGTCTATAAAAAGGAAAAAAAAGTCCCTTTTAGTCCTTTTGGTCATTTTTTGTGGACATTTTAATCCCTCACAAATTCCCAAAAAGTCCTTTTTAGTCCCTAAAATGGACCAAAAATGACATTTTTTTTACTCAGGGACCAAAATGGGTCGTGCGTGTTTTTTCAGGGACCAAAAAGGGTATTTACTCTAAAAAATATATATGCATATAAAATAACATTTAACTCATAACTTAATCCTAAAAGACAATTCTATCTTCAAATAAAAATATATAGCATTCAAAATAACATTTAATGAGTCCTAAAAGACAATTCAAAGCATCAACTTGAGCCACAAATACAAAATACCAAATCACCAAAATCAAAACAAAATACTTCAAATCTAATCTATCAAAGCATTCAAATCACAATCTTGATATAAAATGACATCTTCCTCTTCCTCTCTATCTTCAAAGGCTTCTTCATCAAAATTTGGTGACTCTAACTCCAAATCATTGCTAGGCTCAACCAAGGCTTCATTTTGAGTTGGCACCAAGTTGTCTACATCTAAGTCTTCAATGTTAGATGGACTTTCATCATTTTCCACAATTCAATCATCATTAGAAGAAATATCATCAACATTATACTCATTTGCTTTTCTAGCCATCTTCTTGTTGGCCAATCTTGAATTAGCCATTACAAAAACAACATCATTCATCGTTTTTTGTTTCAAACGATTTCTTCTCTTTGTATGGACAAAAGCAAATATAAAAAAAATTAATACAAAATACATTCTTGAAATGAAATATAATTCATATTTCATATTCATGAAAAATTACCATCTCAAAGGCACTCCAGTTACACTCACAACCAGAGGCACCGCATGTCAAGCTCAAAAACACGAATAGCAAATTTTTGGAGCTCTGGATGTTCATCCCCATATGACTCCCACCATTCTACTGGAGCTTTTTTGTTAATTTCAATCTTGGCTATTGAATGACCAAAAAACTTCCTTTGATACTTGAAATCTTCAAGTTGAGCATCAATCTTAGATATTTCTTCTATATCCCCCACCATCTTGTCTAAGTATTGATATAATCCACATTTCACTTCAAAATCAACCTTAAATGATTCAGTATAATGGAATTGCAGGTTAAGGTAATAGCCTGTAGCATGCAAAAGACGATGAAGTTTCTTGTCCCATCTATCATCAATGACATCCCATATAGGCCTATAACTGAAGAATTAAAAATCAATTGAATTAATGTAGAGAACAAAACTACAAATTTAAAATTTAAATCAAACTTGATAATTTACCCTCTTTTCTACGTTGTTGAAGGCATGTGCAATGCTCTCTTTAGCCCGATCAATCTTATCATATATGAAGCCTATGGCTGGCTTCACATCTGAATCAACCATACGGAGCACCCTGACTAAAGGATAAGCTCCTTTCAAGCAAGTAACAATATCTTTCCAAAAAGCCTTGTCCAAAACCACATCTTCTATAAGCTTCCCATCCTTTGTCTTTGCAAACCGGCTAGACTTCCACTCGTCGGAGGTGAATATCCGAATCAATGCTCCTTTGTTATCATGGAGGCACCCTAAAGTTAGGTAAGATGTGGCAAAGCGAGTGAGGGCTGGTCTCACCAAATCTTTTCCTTTTGTGAAATGGTGCAATAAAGTAATCAAAGCAGTTCTTGAATAAATGTAGGTTGTGATTTTTCCCCCCTTGGAATAGTATCATGGTGCATTGGTATCTTCTTTTCAAAATCCTCCAACATTAAATCAATACAATGTGCTGCACAAGGTGTCCAATACAATCTCTTTCTTTTCTCCATTAACATCTCTCCTACAGCTTTGTAATTTGATGCATTATCCGTCACCACTTGAATAACATGTTCTTCACCAACCTCTTCAACAACATCATCAATCATCTTAAAGATTTTATCAGCAATATTAGCTATGTTAGATGCATCAATAGACTTGAGGAAAACAGTTCCCTTAGGGCTGTTCACTAAGAAATTTATGATTGTCCTTCTCCTTTTGTCGGTCCAACCATCTGTCATTATTGAGCATCCAAATTTCTTCCAATAAACTTTATGTTCTTCAATATCTTGCATTGTTGAGTCATATTTTTTCTTCAAATATTTAACTCTGATCTCATGGTAGGATGGTGGCTTGAATCCTGGACCATGTTTTCCAACTAATTCAAACATTTTATAGAATTCCTCCGTCCTTGCCACATTGAATGGAATAGCATTATTATAGAAAAAAGCGGCAATGTCTTCACATGATTCCTCTCTCAAATTCTTCTTGAATATGCTATTTATTGTAGCTTGAGTGCTCACTCCCCTTTTTTAAAAAATATTTTTATCATGCCCACCATCCTCTTCACTCTATTTTCTTTTTCCACCAAGTTCATCACCACCATCAACTTCTGTGAATGTGGTTGATTTCTCATTAGTCTCTCTTGTAAAGACGATACAATTCCAAGCAGTTTTCTCACTTCCTCAAGAACAGAGCTACAAGCCCCCACATCTCTGTGTTCCCACCAAATGGTGCTTGAATCAGTAAACACCTCCTGTTATTGTCTTCTTGCAATAATTGCATTGAATTTTTCTCCCATTTCCATCAACTTCAACACCATGCTTCCATCCTAAGTCAGTCCTACTTCCAGCAACATTTTTCATTTTAATTCCTCTACTAGAGGAGGTAGCAATAGCATCATTACTGGCACCACCACTAGAAGCCATTTTCCAAATGCTAAACCACCACAATCTAATATGGATAGAATAGAAATAAAGAGCAAAATAAATAATTGAACAATCTAATAATGGCACAAACTGAACAACAATGAGCAGCATTCTAATATCAAATATGGACACCACAATCTAATATTTATATGATCAGCATTCTAATAATTTGATTAATAAAAAAAATTCAGCTTCTTCGTATGGGTCATCATTTAAATTATCACAACTTAAGAACAAAAATGATGACCCATTGGAGAGAGGCTTCCTGAGAGCTAATTTACTTGATTATAAAAAAAAAAAAAGAAAGGCAAGACAAGAAACAGAGAGGTGAGATCGAGGCAATCAAGGAAGAGAGGCGAGCGATGACCTGATTGTGGAGTGAATAGAAGACGATGATCGAGGGAAGAATAGAAGACGCCGACCATGGAAAGAGCTGGAACTGAAGATACCGATGCAAGACTGTGGAGTGTGGAGTGAACTGAAGACGCAACTGTTGATCATGGATGACGGTTGTTGATTGTAGATGATGGTCGCAGTGGAGAAAAGAATCTAGGCCAGCCGATTTAGGGTTTTCAGATGGGCTGAAACGGGTCAAAATGTCGAGTAATGGGCGGGTACATGGGTTTGTTTGATCAGGTCACAAAATGAGCAGGATCGGCGATCTCCAACGATGGTACGATCCGACGAGTTTACACGGCGATCTTGTCCGATCTTGTCGGCGATCCAGATCGTTTTCCTACCACAAAATCGCGATTTCGGCGATTTTGACTACCATGTTTATGAAAATGTTCTTGACAATTTGGTATTGTGTAAAGGTTCATTTGAAGTTACTTGAGTTTTGCATTTCAATTACATGATGAAATTTTTTGTCATCAGTTAACACCCACTGATAGAGTTGTTAACACCCACTGATGGAATTGTTAATATTGTATTGATGTAGTTGTTAACACCTACTGATGGAGTTGTTAACACCCTCTGATAAAGTTGTTAATGTCCCACTGATGGAGCTGTTAAGACCTACTGATGGAGTTGTTAACACTCACTGATGTAGTTGTTAACACCCACTGATGGACTTGTTAACACCTATTGATTTAGTTGTTAATGTTATACTGATAGAGTTGTTAACACCTACTGATGGACTTGTTAACAACTCCGTCAATAGGTTTTTACAACTCCATCAGTGGTGTTAATAACTCAATCAGTGCGTGTTAACAACTGAAAGATTTGATTCCAAAATTTTTGAAGAATGAAGAAGATGGCATGGATGATGATGAGACACTAAAAGAGATTGAGGAAACAACATAGGAAACAGAAGCTGCACTAGAGAAGATAGTTAATGTTAGATTGAGTGCAACACAACCAAATAATGTGCCTAAACAATCATCTAATGCAAAGTTTATCAAGTATAAGCATTCACAACAATTAGGTAGCCAACTTATTTGGTTGGTAGTATGACTTGTAATGGGCGAAAACATATTGATTGTATTTAGGACACATGTTTAGTCCATCAGTTTTTGTGTAAATGTCAATTTGTATTTATGACCAGGGTCTGATGATGGTTGGCCAGCCATCCTAAGAACACACACCGAGAAAAAGTGTTGTCGATGATGTTGGTTAGATGACATTTTAATATGAATGAGAACAACATTTTTTCTTGTTAATACATCCTGATGTTGTTAATGCACATTGATATTGTTGTTAAGGCACACTGATATTATTGTTAAGGCGCACTGATATTGTTGTTAATGGACCCTAATATTGTTGGTAACACACATTGATATCCTGATATTGTTGTTAACGCACACTGATATTGTTGTTAATGCACCCTGATATTGTTGTTAATGCACACTAATATTGTTGTTAATGGACCCTGATATTGTTAACGCTCACAATTATTGTTATTAGTGGACCTTGATATTGTTGTTAATGGATCCTTATTTTAATTTGTTGTTAACACACCCTGATATTGTTGTTAATGCACCCTGATATTGTTGTTAATGCACACTAATATTGTTGTTAATGGACCCTAATATTGTTGTTAATGTACCCTATCTCTACATCCTCCTACAAGAGAAAGTGAATTTATAAGTTCTTCATTTCTTTTGATGAGACACAAATCATATGATTATATGCAATAATTTCTTTACCTTTTTCTTGCTACTTTGATTTGCACATTTTCTTCTACAAACTCTTTCTATGCACAATTTGAATCCAAAAATGGTTAAAAAGATGAGAAAATGTGCCAGAATATTATCAATTTCTAAGAGTTAATAGTGTTATATATGCTCGGCATAATTACTTGATTGTTTTGAACTGTAATGTATTGAGAACATACTTAACGATTCTTTGTTAATAACAATAATGTATTAAGGACATACTTAATGGTTTTTTGTTAATAACCGTAGTGTATTGAGGAAATACTTAATGGTTCTTTGTTAATAAGTGTCATTTAAGTGACTTTATTTTTTATTATATGTAATGATTTTCTAATATTTGTTTTTATTTTGTTTTACTATTAATATTTATTGTATAAGACACAATATAATCATTGATAATAACAAGATAATAATATTATATAAAAAATTATACTAATAGTAGTCCTAATAGTAGTCAAAATTCAATACATTAGTTATAGATAAACATCATACAATTTAAAATAAATTAATCACTTAAGGATCATTACAATAGAACATTATCTTCTAATATTTTGAATTCTAAAAGAAAATTTATTAAGAAAAAATTCCACCATATTCACAAATGCCTTTGTTGTAGATTGCCTATAGATGACGTATCACTATTCCCAAAGTTCCAATCACATATCCTTTAACTACAAAGGAATAATATAAATATGAAAATAAGAATATATATATATATATATATATATATATATATATATATATTTAAAATATGCAAATATAAAAACTTGAATAAATCTCAAAATATAACTATAAAAATCATAATATAGTAAAAATTGAAAAATATTAAAACTAGAGCAATTCTTGGAACCTGATAAAAAAACCTAGGTTTAGATTGCTATAGCTCAAGAAAGTGAGATGCTCAACAATAATTTTTTTTTAAAAAATGAGCATTTTACCTCATTATTTTTTCGTGTTCTCTATCCTATTACATTTTTTTCTCTGTTTTTATCTTCAAACCAATGGCCTTCATAAGAAATTAGATATCGTTTTTTGTCTACAATTCTTATTCTTAAATATTCCTGACCGGCGACCTTGAGCATAAACTAGTGAACTCTCATTACGTGAAAAATAAAATGAAACTAAAACGTTAGAAAAAATGAAAGCTTACACGAGGAAGTAACTGCAAAGTGAAGACCTATAGTAGTGTTGGAGGACGAGACCCATAGCGGCAGGTCTAAAACCATGGAAAAAGAATCTGAGACTCACTAAGGAAGCTCAAAAAATGTTTGAGAATGAGATGGAAAAGTTGCTCAAATAAAATCTTTTTAGAATCCCACCTTTTTATATTTGATATTTTTCAAAATCCTGTATTTTTATATTAAAGAATACTTAATAGTTCTTAGTGAAGGATTGTAATGTAACTTCAAATATTTTTTTTTAGGATTCCGCCTCCTTATATTTGATATCTTTTAGAGTCTTGCCTTTATTTATATTAAACAATACTTAACAATTCTTTATGAAGAACCGTAATGTATTGTTAAATAATTTTTTTTACATAATCTTGCCTCCTTATATTTGGCATTTTTCATAGTCTCATCTTTTTATATATGATGATTATCATTTTTAACTGTTATGTGTTCTTAAAGAATACGTCATGATTCTTTGTGAAGAACTGTTAAGTATTGTAAAATAAATTTTTCAAAATTCTGCCTTCTTGTATATGATGGTTGTAATTTTTAACCGTCAAATATTTTTAAAGAATACATGACTTTTTTTTTTTCGAAGAACTGTCAAATATTGTCAAATAAATTTTTTCTAGCATATTGCCTTTTTATATTTGACGTTTATCATTTTTAACCGTTAGACATTCTTAAAGAATACATGACAGTTTTTTGTGAAGAACTATATCAAGTAAAATTATTTCAGAATTCTGCTTTCTTATCTATGATGTTTTTTTTTAATTATTATTGGTAAGCATTCTTAAAGAATACAAGTATATATTTAGGAATCATACTTTACCGTTTATTATTATAAACATTATGTATTTGTTTTCACTGATATAAAGTTGTGAAGACAACTCATTTAAAAATGTTTCATGACGATTGTTTCACAAGTTTTCTTGATAAAGTTTTTAACAAGGCAATTCCAATATATATCGTGTACTCTTTTCCCTTCACTAGGTTTTTTATCTCATTTGGTTTTTTCTAATAAAGTTTTAGTGATGCACAATATTTATGGAGAGTGTTATAAATATTGCAATATTAAGTATAGATATAATCTCTTGTGTTGTCTTTATTTTCATAATAATTGTTGTAACATTGTGAAACCTGATGAAGATATTTGTTAAACATGTTTTCTGTATTCACAATTATTCAAACTTAAGACTTCGGTGTAAATGGATAAAGCTCCTTCCACTATCACCTTTAAAATTCATGCTTATGACCTTTAAAATTTCACTATGATTTTAATACTCATTGGCATGCATTTTAAAAACAGATAAAAGGAAATAGCTTCTCTTTCTTTCTTTGTTTTTTTTTGTTAGACAAGAGTCTTTTCCTTTCAGTCAAAAGTTAGCCAAACATTCTTTTTACTAAAAATGTGTAAAGCGAGCCGCCTCCATCTTTCATTCTTTCAAGTCAAAAAGAGAAAATATAAAAAAGGAAAAGAAACAAAGAGAAAGCATCCGATATTTTTTTTAATGTGATGCCCGTTTGGGTCACCGATGGGAGAAGTTACTTATTTTCTATCTGACTTTTATATAAATAAGATAGAAAAAAAGGTCAGATTGTAAATGTGATTTGTGTTTAAAATGACAGTGGTAGAAATAACTTTTTTTCCAAACAAAAACGTATTTGGATTATGATTTGAAAAGGGGTTAAATACCTAAATTGTCATAGAAGTATTGATAAGGGGGCACTCAGCACCCGGAAGTGTACCAAATTTGCCCCGGAAGTATGAAAAAGGTACCAAATTTGCCCAAAACTAACGGAAGGTCAAATGGACGTTTGCCACGTCGGATTTTCTTGGGCTAAATACCTAATTTGCCACGGAAGTATTGATAAGGGGGAACTCAGCACCTGGAAGTGTTTTTTGGTACCAAATTTGCCCGGGAAGTATAAAAAATGTAACAAATTTGCCCAAAACTGACGGAAGGTCCACGTAGGTTGTTAAAATGCCACATGGCTAGGAAAGAAACACAGTGGAGATAGTTCCGGTGGGACCATTGTGAACACCGTGGCTCTCCAATGTGGGGCTGAGGACCTGCCAGGTGGTGTGGCAAATTCATACCAAGCGATTTTATTATCCCTTAGACCCTTAAAATTTCTCGATTCTCAAATCTTCAGGTACCGCCTCCTCACCCCCCCCCCCCAAATTCCCTTATTTTGCTTCTATGAAATTTTACGATTTGGTGAAAATTTCGACAATCCATATGACCATCTCTAACTGGGTTTATTGACGGTTTTTTATTTATCTTGATTCGGAGAACTATTTGGTTTCTTGGTAGAGCATTTTTTAGAGTACAATGGGAATAAAAATTGTTCTAGGAATTATCTCTAACTGATGGCTTTTGCAGATCCAGAGTTAATTCAAACATCCCGTTTGAAATTTTCTGGGGATTAAAACCAATCGGATCTGAAGCAGAGGAAGGTCACAAACAGAGTTGGCAGGCATTGTTGTAGAAGTTGGCATACCCGTCGGTGAAGGAGTGGGTGAAGGAGTGGAAGAAAATTCAGAAGCACGAACCGCCGAAAGAGAGAGGGGAGAGAGAGAGAGAGATGAATGAGGTGCTGACATGGTTACATGATCTGGCATATGACTCACCCTCCACTATGTTTCTTTCTTAGCCATGTGGCATTTTAACGACCAACGTGGACCTTCCGTCACTTTTGGGCAAATTTGCTACCTTTTTTATACTTCCGGGGCAAATTTGGTACCCAAAAAACTTCCGGGTGCTGAGTGCCCCCTTATCAATACTTCCATGGCAAATTAGGCCTTTAACCCATTTGAAAAGTCAGTTGAGATGAAAAATGACTGAAAAGGACATGAATCTTATTGAATACTACATATATTAATATTTTTTTAAAAAAATCATAATTATATGTGTTCAAACGATTATCTGAAAATCAAGTTTACATGAAAAATTATTGAAAAGGACTTGAATCTTATTAAATAATACATATATATTATATGTATATATTGTAATAATTTTAAGAAAAATACTATAATTATAATATTAAAAATAGTTCATTATTATTGGAAAAACATAAAACTACTAAAATACTTGATTATAATAAATATAAAATAATTAATATATTGTAAATGTAGGTATAAAAAATATATACTATACAACATAAAAATATTAAATAAATATGAAATAATTAATATATTGTTAGACCCATAACAAAATTTATTTCCGTTGCATACCTCACGCAAAACATCCGTTGGAACGCCTGGGTCAGTGGCTTTTGATAAAAACTCACTTTTTAGGTAAAAGTTATATGGGAAAAAAAGCTTTCCCAAACAGAAAAAAAATCAACTCCACTGCCAATACTATGCGTTTGGGCTCTTCAATGCTTTGGGAGCGCTTTCCCAAACATCCTCTAACCAATGGTGTCCTGGCCTCCATTCCATCGTTGCTGCGGGCGTCTTCCTCCTCCATTCTCATTCTTCCGTCACATCCCTCAGTCAATTCTTCTTCTTCCTTTGCTTCGTGCACCAATACGGTGTAGCAGAACTCGATCCATCTTCCTTCCTTTTTCCTTTGGTAAGTTGAGTTGTGCGTAAGTTCGAAACTTAATCCTCTATACTACGAACCCGGCTAGGGTCCTCTTCCCTTAGCATCCACTCCTGTCATCTTCTACAAAATCGCACTGTTTTGGCGCAAAATAGTAAAGCTCATGTTTATTTTTAATATTTCAAGATACTGATAGAGTACTTCAGGATACTAACCGGTAATTAAAAAAAAAAACTTCATGATCTTGAAAAATTAATTCAAGGCACTAATTGGTACTAAAAATATACTTGAAGATATTTACTGATACTGAAAAAATACTTCATGATCTTGAAAATTTGTTTTAGGATCTAGAAAAAATATTTTACGGTATTGACTGGTACTAAAATGATACTTCAAGATACTGATCGACTGGTACTAAAAAAATACTTCATGATCTTGAAAAATTAATTTTGGAGCTTGAAAAAAAAAACCTAAAGTATATTTTTTTAATACCAGTCAGTACCCTGAAATATTTTTTTCAATATCCCAATATAATTTTTCAAGATCCTAAAATAATCTTTCAAGATCATAAAGTATTTTTTTTTTCAATAATCCTCAAGTATATTTTTAGTACCAGTTAGTACCCTGAATTATTTTTTTCAAGATCATGATGTATTTTTTCAGTACCAGTTAGTATCTTAAAGTATCTTTTTAGTACTCGTCAATATCATTAAATTAAAAAAAAAAGAGTCATGAGCTTCATTATTTTGCGCCGAAATTGTCACACCCTCTCCACTCAACCGTCATTCTGTATGTAACACCCCAAATTCCATACTACAAATTGTGTCGGATGACACTTGGTTTTAGAAGAATTCAACAGAATTTGAGGTGCTACATCAGAGTACTGCGGAAACGGAGTGCAATGCACTAAAAATTGGACAATATATGAGTAACTAATATAAAAATACCCTGACATATGACGATGCCGAGCGTATGCTGGTATATTAAAAATTTCCCGAAGAAATAATCATGTGATACAATATACAGAGCTTTGTAGAATTACATTTCACAAAAGGTAACTATACAACCTAGACCAAGCCTTGACTAGACTTGGGGCAATGAACCTAACTCCGTTAACCGAACAGAATGGCCAGGTAAGTGTCTATCATGGGGGCCTCACCGAGTTCACAGCGACTGATTGGCTGAACCACATAGACTAGCATATTGCCTTCGGCACCAAACTATTCGAAATAACTTCATTAGACTCATGCCTGACAATAGGCTCTGATGATCTTCTTTCGGCTCTTGCCTCGACCAGTGCATTACTACGATTCTGCCCCTCGGTTCATATCTATGGCTTCGTCTACCGGTGCCTTCTCTGTTCCTGATCCTTACCTATACTATCATTCAAGACTGAGGTCCAATGCACATTGGACCTCAGGTAACGGTTAACCTCATGCTTATATTATCATCATATGCATAACAGATATTTCTAACATTACAGCAATGATCAAGCCAGTACGTCGTATGATCATTTAATAACAACTACACTATCATGCAAAGTTATCCCTGGTCTGCACATACCCAGTGCCACAATGTACGGTCGTGTCCTCAGCGCTAGGAAAACATAACGGCATTATTATGACTATAACCCGTGTAAAGCTGTATTTACTGATCTAGATACGGTTCCCTAGTCACAATGCATGTCCAGGACAGAGTCCTGTTCATGGTATCCACAACATATACAAGCATAACATAAGCATTAGCATTAGTGTTACAGTATGCGAACGTACCTTTTACCGTGTAATGGCTATCTTGCCCGACCTTTGAACCCGACTTCGGACTTTCCGGATATCCTATACATTATCGTCGGATTATTTCATTTTTCATATAGCATCACAACTAATATTCTATCTCTTAAAATAATATCAAAAAGGATATTTTCACCTTGTTTGACATTTCTACCCTTGGTAAATGTTTTATTACAATTTTGCCCTTACATTTTCTAAAAAACGAAATACTGAACTTCTGGGCAGATTTTCCAACAACTTTGAAAAATCATAATTAATTCTACAAAAATCGAAACGAGGATCCGTAAAATTCCTCGGAATCCTTAGGATGTCTAATTTTAAATAAAAATATTAATTTTCTCCCAGATTTCCTGAGTCATTCCCAGGTTTAAGGTTTCTAAACTCTGCCCAGAATTTCGTCTGGAAAAATAGCCTAACTTCAAGGATTTTTATCTCCTTATGTAGAACTCCAAATGATACATATTTTATATACTTGGAAACCTCTACATGTCTAATTTACTCATGTAAATTATCATAATTTTTAAAGACCATTTGATTCATAAAATAATATTCTAAACGTCGGCTGCCAGAACAGGATTCACAACCGAAAATTCTACAATTTTCACAATCTTGATCTATAACCTTCCAAAACTTATTCCCTCACAAGTTTTTACCTCATTAGGAATTTCTCAATGCAAGGAGGCCTAAAAACAAGTAAAGGAATTTTCCTAACAATTCCCTAGATTAAAACTACCATTATGCTAAGAACTAAAAACTAAAACTCAAGAACTACAAAAACTAAAGACTAGAAACTAAAAGCTTGCTTACCTCTTGAAGCATAACTCCTTCATCCTTCTTGCTCCTCACCTCCAAAAAGAACTCACATCTCACTCCCTATCCCAAAGGATTAGAAGTGATTTGTGTTTTGGTGTGAGAAATTGTGAAGGGTGAAGCTCTCTATTTATAGAGAAATCCTAGGACTCAAATGGCAATAGAATTTTCCCAACTCTCACCTTAACCATTGGATGGAAAAATCACTTTTTGAGCATCAATCTCCACCTCTCTTTGTTTGGTCGACATACTCCTCCTCTAATAGACATTTATGTTGCTTTTTTAATTGCCAAAAGCTTTGATTATTTAATAATATATTTCATTCCAACCTCCATCAACTTGGGCTGCCGACATGCTCCTTTTATTAACCATTAAATGTGTTTTTTGAATGGGCAAAATATTCCATGGTTGAAGCCAGTGGCGGACCCAGGATTTCAAGTTTGTGGGTTCATAATTAGTGGTGAGACCCGAAAATTTTTTTTTAATAAAAGTTTTAAATGCATTAAAAAACAAAAGAATAGAAACAAGAAAAGAAAAAAAAAATTCAACTTAACATAAAAAAATAATAATCAAGAGTCAACTAAATTAACATCCAAAGGATGAAAATACTGTATTTGTAATCAATAAATTATGGATAAGTAAACTAAATAAAGGTGTCTTTTTATATTTTTTTGTGTCTCCTCTTAATGAAAGGTTGTATAGCTCATCTGGTAGACTGCACCCTCTTAAGGTGCAGCACACTTACACGTCATGGGTTCGAATTCTCATGGTGCGGTTTTGGTGAATCTTTCGCTGTTCTAAAAAAAAATTGAAAGTAACGCACCTTGAAGGGATCGAACTATGGTCATGCTAGTAATATCTATACACTCTTAACCACTAGGCTACGGACATGTATGGTAGTATTCCTTCATTATATATATATATTATCAAAAATTTAGTGTGTGCACTTGCCCTCACTGACACCAGTGTGGGTCCGCCTCTGGTTGAAGCTTCCAATTGGTTAGTTGTTTTTTTTGACTTTTCAACCCTACTTTATGCTTTATTCATCTCTTCTTTTGCTTTCTTATAGCTGCACGTTTTTATGCACTTTGGGGCTGATTAAGAAGCTCAATTTATTCCCTTAATAAAGTGTTTAATTGCCCTTTAATTACCCTTGTCATTGTTCGATTTGTTTATTAGCTAATCATGGCAATTAAGGATTATTTAGACAAGTATTATTTCTTTCCCTTTGGCCTAATTATTTTTAAATATAATCAGCCCTATTTTATGCTTATAATTTGTCTCAAATTAATTAGAAGAATTATGCAATTCATCTTAATTAATTGCAAACTAATTTGCCCATTATTTGCTAATTAACACTTAATTTAATTAGGTGTTTTTTATAGCTTTTTCATGGCTCATTTGAACTTAAAATGGCCATTATTTTATGTGACTCTAAGTCACTTATGTTAACCAATCTAATATGGTATCATATTCCTAAAATACAGGATTTTCGGTAAGTCAAAAATCGGGTATTACACTGTAACACCTCAAATCTAACACTCGAAAACTTGACCAATGAATCAAAAATAAATATTTACAATAAGGCCAAAAGTAAAAACCATTTAAAAAGGGCCAATTTAAAACTCAAAATAATATATCAGAGTTTAACACAATGCGGAAGTCTTATGGTTGTGGCAAATACAAATAACATAACAATACAAAAGAGCCTTCACGACTCATTCCATATGTGTCTTCCCTGGTTTCCCTACTAAATTAATTACCTGAAAAAAAATAAACATAGTAACCGTAAGATCCAAAGATCCCCGTAACCATTGGTTATTCAGAAATATACATGCAAACCAAGATCGAGAACATACAGGTATAAATATATAATAATTAAAATATATGCCTTCATATAAAAACCTTTCACAAAATAGTTCTCAATTCGCTTACCAAAACTCCCTCCCAAAAGGGTTTCCAAAACATCATAAGTTATTTTCCAACATTTCACAAGAGATCTCATATATAAAATATGCCAATGATGAATAAATCACCCTTATTACCCTGACCACTTCTTATAACCGTTGACTGGAGCCCTCTAACACATAACACATCTTCCAACAATAACATATCCATTTCACATAACTTCAACATGGCTCCCCTCCTCGTAAATACACAATAAAGGAGGTGTCACTCTTATCCCGGTTAAAAGAACAGTGATACCAAGGGCTCCAAGAATATCCAATAACATCAAAACAATATTATTAAATTCCAAATAAAGCCTTTCATAAGCACAACAAATCCCAAAACAGTTTATATATATATATATATATAATTGACAAGTATAGAAAAGAATAACCAATGTTACCTCAATTCCAAGCTTATTTTTACCAATACTCCAACACTTGCAACTAACTAACACCAAATATTTTAACCTTACACCATCATTTTCTACACCTTTTCTCTCTTTCCTTCTCTCTCTCCCTCACTCCTCTCTGCGCTAAACGAATGAAACCGTAGGGGGTTTATATAATGTTGGAAATGGATACTTAAGTGTAATATTTTACCTCTGGGTCATTCGGGGTAATTTCCCCTTTTTTCCAAAATTATTCAACGTCGTCGCGCCTGCTTGATGCGTCTAGTAGGGGTGGGCAGGGCGAGACCCCTGCCCGATGCCCAGCCTGAAGAATGAATGGGCTGCATTTTGTAGCCCGATGCCCCGCCCTACCCAATAAAAGCCCTAACCATTTTCGGGCTGGGCAGGCGGGCTTCCCCTGCCCAAGTAGTGATTCATTGTCATTCTCCATAAAGATTCTAGTTCACACTTCATAGAATTTCAAAGTTTTGGAGATACATGAAATATAATATAATATATTTAGACATAATAATATAATATTTTTTAAATAAAATAATATATATAGAATTATATTTATTTAAATATATTTAATTTTCCGGGCAAGGCCAAATAATGCCCAGCCTTGTCCAATTATTGGCCCAACCTAAAACTGCCCAAATTTTTTTCGGGCCACATTTTTAGGGCTGGGCTGGGCAATTTTTTGCCGTGCTTGGACGGGCGTACCGAGCATCTAGGCACCATGCTCACCCCTAGCGTCTAGGGAGTTTGTGAAAACGCATGGGTCCCACACCTTTAAATATTATATTATTGTCAAATAGTAATTCACTATGCGTGACACTATACACAAATAGTAAATCACCATGAGCAAATAGTAAATTACTATTGCGTGGGTCCCACATGAAAATTTTTCAAAACACCGCGTGAATGTTGTTCGGCCGGTGAAATGAATTAATTTGACGTGGGTCCCACATGAATAGTAAATACTATGCATGAATAGTAAAAAACTATTCATGAGTCCAATAAAATACTGATCCCAAATTGTCATTCTTCAAAAATGGGGCCTAGTAGTCTCTCAAAAATAGACTAATTTTCTAATCTTTAGACCTAAAATTCGGGATATTACACATTCAACCTATCATGTAGCGTGATAAGCATGAAATTACCGTTTGGGCGATAAAAACAATAAGTTCTACCTTAGTTCTCTAGGATCTCCAGCTTAAAATATAAATAAATACAATCATCCAAACATCCCAAATATAAAGTATTTAAGTTATTTAACCCATAGTAAATGTCTTAATAAAAAACAACAACAACAACAAAAAAATATATAAAATACTGTCTCCAATCCCCACATCAACAGTCCACCAATCTTCACCTTCGGTATTTACTCCACCATCTTGCCCTTTTCCCCATGATCATCACTCCGCCATTTTGCTGAACTATTAGCAGCCTTTAAGATTCACAATTGAATCTCAAAGTAACAATTAATCTTATGCATAATACACGAACACACAAAAACAAACATAAATACAGTGGCAGACCTAGGATTTTAGGTTTGTGGGTGCACAATTAGTGGTGGAATTCGGGGGTTCGGGGGCAGCGCCCCCGGAAATTTTTTTAAAGGAAAGTTTTAAATGCATTAATGCAATTTATTAAAGAAAGCTAATCAATGAAGCTAATGTAGAGCAATGAAATTTAAAAGAAATCTAATCAATAAAAGCTAATCACACTAGTGCCAATGTGGCTAAGAAGGTAGATTGTTCAACTTAGGAGCAAAACCAAACATAGGCAGGGTTTACACATCAATTCAAGAACCGTGAGTAACATTCAATTCAGGAATTTTAGGTTCTATGAAATTGAATTCCCAAAAATCACTAAGAGCAGGTCATACACATAGTAGCGAGGATTGCATAGTTAAATTCCTTTAATCAGTGTAATTAGTGCAACCAGAAATCATGACAAAGTTAAGTGCAACAAGTTAGAACCAAGTTGTTGTGCTAAGAGTTCCCTTACTTTCACAGTGAAATTCATGGAGAAACAATTACCACCAATTTTTCAGTAACTAACGAACTTGTGCATCTATGTTCAACATGATAGAACATAGATTCAATTTTTTTTTTGCTTTTGCCAATCAACATTAATCAAGTAATCACATAAAGTTGCTTGAAGCAACATATCAGCACTCTAGGTCTTAAGTTTACATATCAGCACTGTTGGAAATTATGCCCTAGGGGCAGATCATTGTACTTTAAACATTATCAATATTTAAAGTATTTCTCCTTTTGTTATCATATTATTTACATGTTTGTTATGATAACTGTATCCTTGGACATATCATATAGATTGTCCTAAATGTCCCTGGTCGGTCATCTATGCGGGAGCAAAGATGAAATAAGACTGGTATGACTTTGATGAGTATGGAGATATGAATCAAAGTCATAGGCACTTGTAAGAGTACAAGGTGCTGGATTGACCCACTATGAGAAAGCTGCATGGATTTAGTCATGCTTATCTCATGTATAACCGCGTCACAACGCCCTTTGACTGAGATCATCATGGATTCCTACATGAGAGTCGCGATCTTTGACCTAGTCAAAAGTCACCTTTGATCGGGTCTTGGTAAAGGCTTGGATTGGGATCGGTGGTTTTCATGCGGAGGAATGTGAATGGTCAAGATGGAATTTGTCCTCACATTTGTAGAGAGATAATCTGGGCCCTCGATGAGTGAGTCTGAGAAATGTATGGCCATACTACGATGGAAAGGAGTTTCCATTTCAATTGTTAGACTACTCAAGAATCGAGAAAGTAATGGTCAAGAACAGTAAGTTGACATTATCCATGCCTCATCCTTGACCAAGTTATCGCGTGACAAAAGGGACGTGACATGGTTGTATGATAGGCTGTATCGTATCATCGATCCCCATATGAATTGGGTAGTCGCAATGTCTTGCTAGAGGCCGCTGGTGACTTGTGGGCTGGTACAATATTGGTCCACTGCCAATCTCATGTGGGCCTACAGTGGTCACACACAAGAATAGCCCAATACGAGCAATAGTGTCCAGATTCATTGAATCTTAGATATGTCTAAGATCTAATGAATACAACATTTAATCTGGGATGGATATATGTATACATGTGTATATATATATACATAATTTCGAAATTAAATAATAATAATATTATTTAATAATGATATTATTATATAATATTTGTTTTATATTTAATTTATTTGATAAATTAAATATTTAAAACAAATAGAGATATTGTATCTCAGATTTGATTTTCGAATAAAGATGAGGTATATCTCATATTTAATTGAGTTGAGATATAGTATCTCAAATTTAATTAAATAGATATATATCATATCTCAGATTTGATTTTCGAATAAAGATGTGGTATCTCATATTTAATTGAGTTGAGATATAGTATCTCAGATTTAATTAAATAGATATATATCATATCTCAGATTTGATTTTCGAATAAAGATGTGGTATCTCATATTTAATTGAGTTGAGATATAGTATCTCAGATTTAATTAAATAGATATATATCATATCTCAGACTTGATTTATAGAAATAAATTAAATCAGCAGGCTTTTAATGTGGATTAATCAAATAGATTAGATTTGATCTGTTGGACAGATTTAATTAGTATGATTAATCCAAATTTGAAATTCAATGACTAATTGATATTAGTCTTGTATATTTTAATACGACCCAATTAGGGCTTTAGAAACTCTATAAATAGATATTGATCTAAGTCGTATTATAAAAAGAATGAACGGACAAGCCTCAAAAGAAGTCCTAGAGAGAAAAACAAGAGACACAAAGTAAGAAGGCGCTAGCACGCTGCCATACGTGTTGGAGAGCTGTTCGGTGTGGATACCGGTAGATGGAGTGGATTCATAGACTCGGCTCCTAGAGATTGATCGAACAAGAAGGTGTTAGCCCACATGTTTGCAAAGGTCGAACAAGAAGGTGTTAGCCCACGTGTTTGCAAAGATCGAACAAGAAGGTGTTAGCCCACGTGTTTGCAAAGATCCAACAAGAAGGTGTTAGCCCACGTGTTTGCAAAGGTCGAACAAGAAGGTGTTAGCCCACGTGTTTGCAAAGGTCGCTCACGAGTTCGCATAGGTACGGTTTCTCTAACGAACCTTGATTTAAACGCCATTGATAGATCATCTCTTTGGGATTCGTAAAATTTTAAATGGATGAGATTCCTTCCGCTGCGTGTACGGATCCCAACAGTAATCACATAAAGTTGCTTGAAGCAACATATCAGCACTCTAGGTCTTAAGTTTACAAGGAAATGATTATGCAGAATGAGAAGGAAAATAGTGACAAAAATACTCAAATTTCTTTATTCACGTTAAATAGTAAGAGGTAACACTTCAAGTTTAGCATGAATTAAGAGTTCCCTGATTCACATCAAAATTAAAAATTTTAACCAAATTAAAGCATTGTTACTAAACTAAAAGTCTAGCATGAATTATGTTTCAACACGCATTATAGTCCGCTAACACTTCAAAACCAAAGGTATTTCCTTGTGAGTTGGGCATGCTCAATATTCTGATAAAATAATTCATAAGTATTCACTTAACTACTAAATCATAGGCCCACGATGCAGTTATGGTACATCTATGGAAGTCAATCAAAAAACCAGCAACCATTACAAAAAATATATATATTGTTTTTCAATTTCTACTTCATCTCAGTCCTTCAATTGAATATGGCGTCATTGAGATCTCATTTAAATATACCTCTGTATAAAATTAGAAATATTTCCTTCCACCACAACTTAACAAGAGAGACTATAAATAAAAGAGGACAAAAACTGACCCAATGTGATATCCAAAAGCAAAATTCGCCATTGAAGAAACCAGAACGTGAGGAAAAGCAGGTAACCATCCCAAATCATATTTTTCATCACCCGTTTCCTGAGTTGAGGGTTTTCCTTCATCTAAAATATTCATCAGTCCTTGTATGGGATACCAAAATACAATTTGTACATCACCTTTTAAAAGATGAAGCGGCTAGTATTAAATGACAGACTAATGGAAAATAAATGTAAAATTCTGAGAAAGAAGTACCCATCCCTAATGCAGACAGCTCGACCTCATCGTGCAGCTGTATGTACCTTTGCATCAAAGAAGAACCTTTTGGTCATTATACGCACATCCAGGAAATTATCTACCCTCATTCAATCATCCCTTTCAAGTATGCCATTTATTTACGACAAGCAAATCGCGAATCCCCCGCCCCATTGGACATTCATTAGCAAAAAGACAAAAACAAATAAAGATTTAGAGTGAGGGGAAATATATAACACATCAAAATGCATTAATTTCAGATCCAAGAATCGACCAAAAAAGGGGGAATCTACAAAGTTTAACCATCAGTACTCCACAGGTTCATAAGAACGCAATAGCTGTTTCCTAAAGTTGAACCAAAATAGTCCGGTATTCACCACATTGAAAATGCTGTTTCTCTTTCAATTCTCTACCGGTTTTCTAAAACTTACGGCCTGTCATCAATCAGAAGCCAAGAAATGCAATTCAAATAGTCCAGAACAAATCATTTCGAACAACATACAAATAATGTGCCAAAAAAATCAGATTTTAGAACAAGATTCATTTCTGCAGGAAATTCAAGCATTCGTTTCTGAGGCCACTGATGAGACCGCATTTCTTATACAATATACAGATCAAGATCAGATAAATCCTAAAGGGAAATAGAAATAATGATACTAAAACAAAGATGAATGAATACCTTGGCGAGATTGACGTAAAAGAAAAGCGGCTTCTTGGTATTGGAAACCTGGATTCTATTCCTCTTAGAGTATTCGGTGTCTCCATTTTCAGCGACAGTCATGACGCTTTTCTTCTCGGGGGCTTCAGCGTTTCCATTGATGGACAGAGAACGAGACCAGGGGAAATTGGGGAACGATCGCAAGAGAGGGGGGCAGAGAACGGGACCAGGGGGAAAATATTGGAGATGAGACGAGATAGAGCAGGGAAATGGGAAAAAAAAAAGGGGAAAAGTGGCTTGGCAGACTCGAACCCGCGACCCATTGGTTAAGAGGAAGACCAGAGTGTTAACCATTTGCACTACCTACACACATTGTCACTAATTTCTTTTAAATTATATATATTTTGTGTGTGCACTTGCCCACATTGGCACTAGTGCAGGTCCGCCACTGTATACATACATACATACATACATACATACATACATACATACATACATACATACATACATACGTACGTACGTACATACATACGTACGTACATACATACATACGTACGTACGTACGTACGTACGTACGTACGTACGTACATACATACATACATACATACATACATACAGTGTATGATAGATAACCATAATTGTAAAAATAAACAACACTGCATTCAGTACATACCATGCGTAGTCACATAAAGCATCACAACATCACAAAAAATGTGAACTGTGAAATGCAGGACACAACATGTCCTAGATCCACAGTGCTGCGAAACAACAATAATTGGGCTTCAAACATAGAACACAACTGAATGCAATAAAAATGTGTGTCTCAAACACGGATCACAATTCATAATACAAACATGCATACATAGACATATAGAGTGCGTGAGATTAAAGTTACTACCTGATTGATTTATAGCTTGACAATTTATTTCTGTCTCCTTAACACCTCCGATGGTGATATTTCCTAAAATATTAAATAATATTCATCACTTATGTAAACTCTCCAAAATTTAAATCATACTTTAACTAATTATCGTTTTAACCCTCCTTTGGTTAAAAGTCCTTTATTAATTGTAAAAACGCCAAAATTATCTTTTTGCCCTTTTCACTTCTCATTTTCGCATTATTCCAAAATTTCCAGAATTCTTCACCAATCTTTGAAAATTCATAACTAATTATTCACATGTCTAAATCAAGTGATTCCAAATCCTAATTGAACCCTGATAAGTCTATTTTCAAGTGAATATATCACCATAAACCACAAAATTTCTTGATATTCCAAAATCACTTAAATACCTTTGTTGTCCATATTCAAGTTCCAGAATCAAGGGTCAACATAAAAAACTCATAACTTTTTGTACATAACTCCAAAAATTACAAATTATCTATCAAAATAAAGCTTATGATGTCTACTTCAATTATGGAAAATTTCATAATTATTTGACCTTATTTACTTAACCAAAAAAATACCACAAGCTTGCTTCCCTGATAGGATTTTAATTGGACAATTTTCAAATTTATTCATTAGGCTTCCAAAAATTTATTGCTAAACCTTAATTCCACACAATTTTCCATTCTAAATGCTTTGAGAATTCCAAAACACTCAAAATCCTATTGCTCCTTGGTGTTTTCAATCTGACCGAAATTGCCATTTCAAAGGAAACTTATTTCATCTTTATAATCCTTATAATTTTATATGAGATTTGGCCTCTTAATTCCATGTTAAAGCCTAATATGTTCTTGATTCTACATGACAAGTCTTTGTATGGAATCTCCTCTTCAAGTTATAATCTTCAAATCTACAAAATAAGAGAGTATTAATTCAAAAATAATAACATATACAAGTGCAAGAGAGTACATAAACCACTTAATTACTTGACTTGCACTTATTGAAGCTTTTCCTTCCTCCTTGAAGCCTCCTAGCTTTCGGCCCTTCTTAATAAAATACCATAAACATTACCTTTTCCCTATATGAAACTCATAAAGATTGTATAAGAGAAATAGGAATTCCAATCACAACACCTTATCTTAGTTGTTTGTGATTCTCTTCCTTCTTTCTCTCTAAGTTTCAGCCTCTTCTTCTTTATTGGTCTTCTTGGCTGATTAACGAATGGCAAGATGGATGGAATTGTATTTTATAATTGTTAGCAAATGACCTTAATAACCCTCTTGTCAATGGTCCATTTTGTCCTTACTTATAGGTCTCTCTTTTGGCTTGTTCTCCAATTTCCCTTCCCTTCCTCTTGGCTGGCCGAAATGGCCCTTCGTCATTTCCCATTTTTAATTTAATTCCATGGTAAATTTATGGTCTACTTGTCTCTTTCTTATGGTGCCAAATTTCATGGTTAAAAAGGTGATGACATCAACTCTTTTTCCCTTCTTTCTCTTGCCTTGTTGGCCCCTTAATTTCCACTCATTCCACTTTGTTCTCTTGGTAGGTAAATTTTATGGTCATTAATGG
Source organism: Acacia pycnantha (assembly GCA_025563575.1). NCBI lineage: Eukaryota > Viridiplantae > Streptophyta > Magnoliopsida > Fabales > Fabaceae > Acacia > Acacia pycnantha. The sequence continues at coordinate 1,415,622 of JAMWYP010000001.1, forward strand.
AACTTGGTGGCTTCATTAATAAAGCATATGTGTACAGACCCCAACATGACATGTGGCAAAAATTCTAAGGCAAAGTAAATTAATTGCCTTGACTTTTATATGTATACATGTGACATATTTTGCATCAAGTTTTACTTATCCTCCTCTTATTCCTTGTTGGCCGAAATACATGCCACACATATAGGATTCATTTTGCTTGTAAGACTTGTCATCTCCCTTGCCTTACACTTGGCACAATTTATGTTCAAGCAATTGTGAGTTGCAATACGTCCATTGACTTGCATTGTTGTATCAATTTATTGCCTTTTTCTTCTTAACTTGGACGAAATAGGGGAATAAAATTGAATTACGTACCTAAAGGCTCCTTTTCATGTGTCAAATTGTCTTGGTCTTCCCTTGAAGACTTGGAAAGTTCCTAGCCACTCACAAGAAACTTCATCCTTAAGGCTCTTTGACTTATACATGCTTATATGACTTAAGCTTTTCCATGTCTCTTCCTTGTCCCTAGCTAACCGAAATTGAGCATAGAAAAAGGGTCCAAAGTTGTCTCCTATCATCTTCAATCACATGCCCATTATCAAATTAATTTTGATTATTTATTGATTCCTCTTTTTTTCTTCCATTTATTTCGAAAATAAGGTTGAATGGTATCCAAATTACATTTTTAAATCATCTCAATATAATCATATGATCTTTAGAATGTAACTTGTTAGCCAAAATCAACAAGTGATTTCCAACTTAAGCAAATAATAGCCATTATTGACATTGTTATTTCCTCAAATATATTTATCCTTCATGTATTGTATTTCATAATCATATCCTAGGAGTTTTGCTATCCAATACATTTGAAATGGATTTTTTAATTTCTATCCCAAGAGGCATTTAAGACTTTGTTGATCAGTCTTAATAACAAATTTACCTCTTTCTAAATATTGATGCCAATATTCCACCCCTTGTACAACAGCCAACAATTCCTTTTCATAGATAGAAAGGCTTACATGTTTAAGAGCAAGAGCCTTACTGAAATAGGCTAAGGGCTGACCTTGTTGCATCAAAACAACACCTATACCACCTCCACAAGCATCGTTTTCAACCACAAAGTCTTTGGAGAAGTCCGGTAAAGCCAAAACAGGTGCTGATGTAAGGGTAGATTGCAATTCTCAGAAGGACGCAGCCGCTGTTTCTGACCATTTGAAACCCACTTTTCGTAACAAAAGTGTAAGAGGTTTAGCAATAGAACCATACCCTTGAATAAACCTTCGGTAGTACCCCACTAGGCCAAGGAAAGCCCTTAAATGCTTTGCTGATTTTGGTTCAGGCCAATCAGCAACTGCTTGTATCTTTTTAGGATCTGTAGCCACTGTACCTTCACTAATAATGTGTCCCAAGTACTCAACACTATGGGTAGCAAAGGTACACTTACTATTTTTAACAAAATAATGGTGATTTTGCAATATAGCCAAAACTTGCTCAAGATGTTGGACATGTTCTTGTAAATCAGCACTATAAATCAGAATATCATCAAAAAATACAAGAACAAACTTCCTTAACAAAGGCTGAAAAATGTCATTCATTGCACCTTGAAAAGTGGTCGGGGCATTAGTCAACCCAAATGGCATAACTAGCCACTCAAAGTTCCCAGAGTGAGTTTTGAATGTTGTTTTGAAACAATCCTCCGGTTGCATCCTAATTTGATGATAACCAGCTCTCAAATCAAGCTTGGTAAACCACCTAGTTGTGTGTAGCTCATCCAAGATATCCTCAACTATAGGAATAGGGTACTGATTCTTCACAGTCTTCTCATTTAGCTCACGAAAATCAATACACATCCTCCAAGTCCCATCTTTCTTTTTAACTAACACTATGGGGGCTGAAAAGGGAGAAGAGCTTTCTTGAATCACTCCCGTTTGTAGTAGATCAGTCACTTGTTTCTCAATAACTTCCTTTTGAGCAGCTGAATAGCGATAAGGCTTGAGACTTATAGAATTTGTACCTTCATGAAGAATAATTGGATGGTTATGACCAGACCTTAGTGGTGGGAGGTCTCTAGGTTCATCAAACAACCCTTCAAACCTTCCTAACGATCGCTGGATTTCCAATGGCAAGTCTGGATTTCCTGAAATTTCAATAACAGGCAGAGTACTACAATCTTAAATTTGAGGTAAAGGTTGCAAGAGTTGTACCAAATACATTTGGGGACCATGTTGCTTGTTACCCCCTTGTTTTGTAGAAGAAACCACCTGAAGGGAGTTTGTGGGGCTAGCTTGCAATTCACACAATTTTCGCCTATAGCATAATTGCATTGATAACTTTTCATAGTCCCATAGTGCACTCTTAATCGTTTTCAGCCAAGTCAAGCCCAAGACGATATCAAATGTATTAAGCTTGATAATTCTAAGATCACACACAAAGTCCAGACCTTGCATCTTCCACCTAAACCCATGCCATATGCCAAAAACCTGTAATTTCTGACCCCCGGCAACCTGAATTGTAGCAAGAGGGGGTGCTGTATTTTTCCAACCCATTTTAACAGCAAAGTCATAATCCATGAAATCATGTGTACTTCCATTATCAATCAACACATGGATCAGTTTCTTGCCCAAATTCCCTTGAATTCTCATAGAGTCATTTGTATCAATTCCATTTATGGCATGAAAGGAAATCAATGGAGCATACTCATCTTCCAGTTCCGGTGCAACTTCAACTATGGGTGAAGTTTCACTTTCCTCAACCAACTCCATAAATTGCAGCCTCATTCTTTGCCTTTGGGGGCAACTATGGTTGCGGGAAAATTGTTCATGGCAATAAAAACAAAGATTCTTGACCCTATGTTCAGCCTCATCCTTTGCTGATAACAACTGAGAATTCTACCATGATTTTGGCTTACTAATTTCTGCAACGCTAACATTCCGAGGCATAGTATTTAATGTGTTAGATGTACTAACCGTTTTGTCCCTCGATTGGAATCTAGTTGGTTGCGAATGTTGGTGAAAACCCTTGCTTGGTCTAGCCTTCGTGGCAGCCCCATATGGACCCGCCGATTGTGACCCCAACACCGTTCTTACATATTTATCACAACCTTCTTTGAGGCCTTATGAGTAACTGACATTTCCTGTACCTTTGCCAACCGTCGTGCCTCACTCAATGACTTTGGATCAAACAGGAGCACTGTATGTGAGATTTCTTCACTAAGTCCAGTTAAGTATATGTCGATTAAGTACTCCTCTGTTAGATCCAACTTGGCTGAAAGGAGATCAAACTTAGTGTTGAATTCTGTGAGATTGCCCGTTTGCCTTAACCGAGACAATTCCCCCATTGGTTTATCATTGGGAAGGCCATATGTGTCCTGGAGAAGGGCCACGTATTTGTTCCATCCCATTGGACGACGCCACCTACGTTCTGAGTCCACATGCCATGCGAAACTTGCTCACATCAAAGACTGGGCATTTATTATCAAGGGTGGGCACTAATTACTGGGATTAGTTTCCCCTCTATAATTTTCTTTTCTTTATGTTAATTTGTTTTGTATTATTTTTTTAAATAAAATGCTCACATCAGAATTTAGGGGGGGGCACCTGCCCCCCTTCTCATATGAGTAGATCCGCCTATACCTTCACGAGCCGGCCCTAATTCCTAGCTCTACATAGGATAAAGGTTAAACTCTAGCGAATATGCTCCCAAGTCTCATCAAGAGATAAAAAGAATATGCTACCATGAATAGATATTTTTCTAAATGTTTTACTTTTTACATAACAATGACCAGGCCTGTCTATGAGCCAACTTGAAAGGCTATTAGATGTGTATATTTTTTATAATGCACATGTCAAACAGTATAGACGAGTCATCCTTTTCACTCTAACACGAGTTTGATCCGCATTGGGCATGGCAACTACCGTTTAGTATGTTTCCATCTTTCAATCAATTCACGAGGAACTGGATTCAAATACTTATCTACTGCTTTAATTCTTAATATAAGACATATTTATCTAATTTAATTAGATTAAAGAAGTTAGTCAAGTTAATTAATAAAACATGTATTTTCTAAAATATCATAGTTATATTCCTTAATTCTCTCATTTCTTCTCCCCTTAATTATTTTTGAGAAAGCATCAATATGCATAAATTAAGAAAATATTAACAAATATGATAAATAATATGTATTATATTTAGAATCAAAATCAACTTTCCAAATATATCATACATTAAGGACCGAAGGGAGTATTTAATAAAGAATTGAGAGTGTAGGCTAGTATAAACCATTATGTAGTGGGGCCCATACTCTTTTTGCATATTTGTATATAACGGTATTAGGTTAAATTTAATAGTGTTGCTATTCTTGCTCCTATTTTAAATGTTTATCGGTGTTTCTGCACCTCCGAAAAGTATATGATGCTGGACATACTTTTGATTAAAGCTTATGGGCATTTTTGTACTTTAACCCTATAAATTAAATAATTTTTATGTGCATATGAATCAAAGGTATGTTATTTTGCCCCAACAGAGAGATCAAGGGGGAATTTGTTTTGCTGATATTTTTTTTTTTTTTAGTAAAATACATAGGATAAATAAACAAAAGATACAACACAATAAACTTCTGTCTCATGGAACAGAGGCATCAGACTTCATAAAGGAAAGTTAGAAGGGAAATTTATCAAAGAAATTAGATCTTCAGCAAAGACACTGGAATATATAAAAGAGGCTAGCTACAATGTATTGCAACAGGGAGTCCTTTTGAATCCTATCACTTTTAGCAAATTCCCTGAAGAACAATAACGCATTATTTGAGTTTGTTTTAATTAGGACAATAACTGGAAGTCCTTGACTGCATCAAAAGAAAAAAACAAACAAACAATTTTCATAGTTCTTTTGCATGGATACCCCGGAAAAATGAAGCCTACACTCCTTTCCGTTTTTCTTAATCATTTTCTTCTTAGGATCTCATCCTATTAAATCAAAAAATAAATGACTTAAATTTAATATTTTACAAAATTATTATTAAATATTATATAAATTATTTTTTATCTACAGTTATGAACTGTAAAGCCACTTATATATATTTATTGGTATATTACTATTGCTCTACACGGGACACCTTATGTATTCATCCTTATAATTTTAGGTTGAGCACATTTTTTTAAGATTTTTTATATATTTTATTTATTTAGATTAAATTATATACTACATCTTGAAATATTTTTTTGTATCATGTATCTCAAATTATTTAATTTTCAGTCATGCATTCAGAAATATTTTTCCTATAACACCAGTATTCTAAAAATCAATTAATTTAAAATATGGGGTGAAAAAATATTTTAAGATGTAGCATATAATTTAATCTAAATAAATAAAATATATAAAAAATTAAAAAAATATGTCCTCACCCCAAAATTAAAATTAGAGGCACATAAAGATCTGCACCTAACGTAAACCCCTTCCCTTCTATACGCAACCATTTACTTTTGCTTTTCACTTACCCGTCAACGAGCTTGTCGGTGAGTCAACTTCAAAGACTAAGACACAGTTTTTTTTTTTATGGTATACACGCCAAGGCCAAAGCGAGCTGCGAAAATTTCTACTCTCCCCTAGCAACGCTCATTCAACATGGGAATTGTTTCTGTCTCTGTTTTTTCCTGTTCTTGTCATTTTCACCCTAATCCATGTTTGATCTTGTTCTGTCATAGAACATAAATCTCTAGCCCTAGGTGGGCTAGTATGTAGATATAGGATCAAATATCTCTCCCCCAAAGTATATGCAATTGAGAGAGAGCTCAGAAGATGTGTACCTTTAGGGTTTACCCCCTGTATTTATAGGCATACCTGAGATGGGATCGTATCGGCCTCATTAATATGATTGATCCAAGATCAGATCATATCGGTCTCATTAACCTCGGCCGGCATATCCCAACAACCATATAGGCCTCTTTACTATGATTGATATGATAATTGGATCCTCCTTTATGACAGGCAGATCCCGATATGCAATATGCTCCTTGTTGGGCCATATATGGAATATGGGCCTAGTATTTTATTCCATAACAGATCTTTGAATTAATTGATCCTATTTGCCCCATTAAGCCAACTATACAACAATATCTTATCGAAAAATAAGCATTACTCTTACTGAGATAGAGACTTGTTCCTTAGATTGAGAAACTATGTGGGTCACGAGAAAGCTTTTTTTAATTTTTAATTAGATAGAGACTTTTTTCTTACTCAAGTCCTTCGTGCGAAATTATATCAGCGAATAAACTAAATTTCAAATCCATACAAAAAATATTCATGAAAGCCATAATATAACTCAACTAATTGCTTGTTTCTTGCTAGTTTCATTTACTTCAGGATACACTTCAATTGCTCTGTTATTGGCAATATCTATTATTTTCATGACAAAATCAATTATAATTCTCTCCTATATATCTCACAAGGGGAAGCCAATCCGTTGCCAATATTTCCAATCTTTTTTATAAGGGATATTCTCTTTTATATGGGCGGTCCTTACTATAAAGAACAAACCTTTTAAGTTTAAAATAAGTTTTTCCATTTTTACCTTATTAAATATATGTTATTTATTATCTCTACTATAAATTTTCACTTATTATCTCTTGTATACTATCTTTATAAAGTATAATTAAAAACAAGACACGTAATTAATATATTTATTAACTAACACTTCAAACTATATAATTTTGATAATTGTTTCTTGTAAAAGAGATCAAATGAGTATATAGTTTCACAGATGTACAGCTCCATTGTGAGGTTTCACATTACAATGCAACTCTCTTATTCAAAGCAGAGCTAATCTTAAGCGATGACTAAAGCAAAAAGAGAGAGAGAGGTCTTCAAATCTTTTACACAATATGCCTCCAAGTCTTTTCAAGAGATAAAAAGAATATCTCACGAATAGAAATTTCTTTTTTTAAATGTTTTGCTTTTTACTTTATAGTCAACAGACTTGTCGGTGAGTCAATTTGGAAAAGAAATAGGAACGCGGTAAGAAATAGCAATAATCGTGGCTTTATATAAAATACAATAGATGTTATTGAAGAAATTTCAAAGGCATGAGTTCATTGACGCGGAACAGTAGATCTGCAAAACGAAAAACTCTCCTCTGCAACTCTCATCTATGGAAGCTGAGCTTTTCTAACAACTTCATGGTCCATCACTCTCTGCCTCCAATCTGGTAATTTCTCTCTCTGCTTTTCCATGTTCTTGTCCTTTTTACTCTGATACGGCTAGATCTGTGTTTGACATGGCAACTACTGTTTTGCTTTCATCTCTTTATGAATTGAGTTCTCACTCAGGAATTGGATTCAAATACACAAAGAATTGGGAGAGTAGGATAGTATAAACCCAGATCTGATATTGATTCATTCTTGTGCTATTTGGACTATGTCTAGTACAGCTCAGCTCCAAAATTGTTGGGGATTTCATTTGGGCCGAGTATACTCAAAATAATCGTCCGATTTATGTAAGTGAGTCAAGTCAAGTCAATCTTGTTTGTAAATAAAGAAAATACTCACCTGCACCAATTTTTATATGATACTTAAGCCTCAGGCTTTCTTATTCGATGACTGTTTAGCGGATCAACGGGAATAAAGAAAAACTACGGGTCCCTCACCTTGCTAATACTCCCTCCCTCCCTACTATTTATGAGGTCCCATTTTTTTTAACAAGGCTTATTCCCTTTTATAAGGTCCTATATGAGTTTGTTTAACTAATAAGTATATTTTTACCTGTTTTGTCCTCAATTAATTCTATACATTACTTTAATTAAAATGTTGATTTAGTCTTATATTCTCTATCATAATCTTTCTATCCTATATTCTCTTTCATCATAGATAGATAAGGAAATATTTTAGAAAAAAAAGTACATTTTCTATGTATTTATTGTTTTATTGAAAACCGCGTTCTATTAAAATGACCTTATATAGGGACAGAGAGAGTACATTGGAACCCACAAGTTTAGATTTTGATTCATATATTTTTAATGTGTTTTAGTTTTCGACACTATACTTCATGATTAGGAAGTAAAATTAGAATTCCATCAAACTGTAAGCCACTACAATGTTATTAACTGTTTTTTTTTTTGGGGTTGTATTTTGACTCTCAACAAACAACAATTATGGATTTCAAAAGCTGATGGAACGAATAGCTTTTTTCTTTTTACAAGCCAATAATTAGACGGAGACTTTTTCATTGGAATATTACGGGCAACATTGTACGAGCGAATAAACTAATTTTTATTCTGTGTGAGTTGTAACATCCCATTTTAAAAGCGATTTTTTTTTTTCAATCAGAGTAGAGCAATGGAGCGAAAGAGTAACTGATACATATCCAAATATATAAACCATAGTGTAACATAGTATTGATAATACAGTCATCCTACTGTTCCAAAAGTAAATACAAAAGCGGAATAGAAAATTCTCCGGCCAGCGGTCTAATTGGGCTGCTTCCCCGGGTCTCCAACTCTCGGTCCTCCGGACCCTGAAGCTATAGCTGAGATCCAATTTACCACATTGGATCTCAGGTAATGGTTAACCTTATGCTCAAACAATACAGTATACAGACAATAGATATTCAAGACAATACAACAGTATATCAGTACATAAGCATACAGCAGATGCATGATCAATATGACGACAGAACATACGCACAGAGCAATATGTAAAGCCCCACAAGGTAACAACAACAACAGCCTACACATACCCAGTGCCACGATAACCATTCGTGTCCTCAACGTTAGGAAAACATAACGGCATTACTATGACTATAACCCGTGTAAAACTGTCTGTATATTCGGTCTATGAACGTATCTATCACATATATGTATTTAAGCAGCACAGGATTAGTGTTACAGTACACGTCCGTACCTTCGTTGACGAATTTCTGGTACATTTGACGGAAACGGTACTTTTGACGGAAAACAGCGGGCTGACTGCGGCACGTCAGACAGCGGAACGACAGCGGTATGACGGCGGTTCGTGATCAAAGATTTCCTATAGAAATAATATCACATTTGTCAATATTTGACATCATAACAGGCATTTTAGGTACAAATTACCATTTTGCCCCTATTCCCCTAATCGCCGAAATTTCGCCAGCGCTTCGCTACTTTGACTTTATTTCTCCAAAATTTTAACATACTTCTTTCTCCAACATATTTTTGAAATAAATATCATATCTACCCCTAAAACATGATATCTAAATCATACTTGAAAAACTATAGATCTAACACTTCTACTATAACTACCGAAAGAACTTAAGACTAAACACTGAAGAAATTACCTAGAGCTTCGTTGCAAACTTCCCCGGACTCCTCCTTCTCTCTTCTCTCTAGGAAATTTCGAATAGAGCTCTTGAAAATGGTGTGAAGAATGCAATGGAGGGCAAGGGCTATTTATAGGGAATTCTGGGTTACTATTCATGCTTTACCAGACCGGATCTCAACCGTCGGATCGCACTTCTTTGAAATGGCAAGATCTTGGCCATTGAAGCATCTTGGCTGACCTCCCCCCCCCTTAGGTGGCAGCTTGTGACATCATCTTTGATGATGTCACAGGTTGCTTTTTGCCTCCGGCCCGATAAATTTCCCCGATCGGTGTCCGAATCGCGTAATCTTGTAAAATCTCAAAATTTCGGGGATATAGCCCTGAAGATCTCTTTTTCCTCTTTCAAAATAATTGGGTCAATTAAATTTTTGATCCCATTCAGGGTTTCATCGGTTCCGCTGAAGATTTCGGATATTCGCCTTCGGTTGCGGAATTCGCTTCGGGTAACATCATCTTCGGGACAAAAATCCACTGATTCATAATATGCCCAGATGTTTACCAACTCATTCTTGGATTTCAAGTTAAGGCTTGGTTTCTATAGGTTTTCATTTATCTGATTTGCTTTTTGAACATCAGATAGATTCACAGTCAGTCTAGTATAACCCTTTTCGGTTTCGGAAATAACTTCGGAGGTAACCCACTCCGAGCTAAAAATTCACTTGTTTCTAAAGTACTCTGGTTTTAGAAACCTTTCTTATGATTTTCTAGATAGGATTTAGTTTCTATCGGTGGTCATTTATCCTATTTGTTTTTTACAAAATATCACAATTTATATTAATATAATAATAATAAATATCATGATATTTTTTCCATTCAATTCTTATACATTTTCCCTTCAAAATTAGGTTGTCCCTTTTTATTTATTTATTTATTTATTTATTTTTAATTTAATATTATATATTTTAATTATTTAAAAATTATTTTATATAATTTTTTTCACAAAATTTCTCTATTGGTCCATACATGTTTTTAGGCTTAAAATTACTTAATCTCATATATTTTTCTTAATATTTTTCCAATAATTAGTAAATATATTTTATGCTAATTTTAGCCATAAACCACTAATTATAGGGTTTTACATAGTTATCTTTGGATTTTCCTTTGTTCAAGCCCAAATAATTAGCCAATAATTATTTAATTAATTACCCACTAATCGTTGATAATTTTCTTAATTAGAATAACTCATTACCTCACATCTTTTGCACTGACATTAGTATTTTATGTCACATGCATTATATTAAAATTCACGGGGGCACTTTTGTCATTATAATACTTTTTGATTTTTCCCCCTTTATTTTTCCAAGGTTATATTTTATTAAATTACCAAAATTAGAGACAATATACTCTCTTAATTTTAATAATTATTTTACTGCCTCCTAGGATTTTTCATATGTTCCTTAGGTCATTATTATATGCTCCACAAGGGCATTTTAGTCCTTTTGACTCCTTATTCTTTTTCCCTAATTTCCAAGAGATTTCTCCCTTATAAATACAATATTTATAACACATAAATTGAAACCACATATTCACTTATCAAAAATTTCCATTTTATTTATCCGGGTATTACATTTCTCCCCCCGTTAAACAAAATTTCGCCCCGAAATTTAATCTATCGTAACTAAACTCCGGGCCATGAACTCCGGGTATTTCTCCTTCACATCTCTCACTGTTTCCCAAGTTGCCTCTTCAGGTGACAAACCCTTCCAGACTACCTTTACTATTGGGTGATTGACACTTCCGTCCGTACAACGCCTCAAACGGGGCCATTTGTATACTTGCATGGTAACTGTTGTTATATGCAAACTCTGCTAGCGAAAGATGTCGATCCCAACTTCCTTTGAAATCTAAGGCACATGCTCGCAACATATCCTCCAGCGTTTGTATTGTTCCTTCAGATTGACCGTTGGTTTGAGGGTGATAAGCCGAACTGAACCTTAGCTTGGTACCCATACCTTCGTGTAATGCCTGCCAAAAATGAGATTGGAATCGCGCATCCCGATCAGAGATAATACTCTTAGGGACTCTGTGTAGTCTCACGACCTCTTTGATATAAATCTCCGCCAATCGTTCCGGAGAGTAATGGATACTAATGGGAATGAAATGTGCTGACTTAGTTAATCGGTCAACAACTACCCAGATCGTATCATGATTCCTGATATTGGGTAAATCCACCACAAAATCCATGGCTATGTTCTCCCATTTCCACTTAGGCATTTCCAGTCCTTGCAAAAGACCAGGGGGTCGACGGTGTTCGATCTTTACTTTTTGACAGGTCATGACCAAACCACTAGGTGATAGGTCATGGTCTTGGGTCTCACCCTGAGAGATCTTCTCACGCATCTCGATAGCCCAATCATCCTGCTTCTGAGCTTCCTCAACATCATCCCTCAGATCATACTCCCCTTGACTCACAAGAAGAGTAGCAAGATAGGCATCAGCTGGTGTGTGGAGACCCATGCAAATTTGATTTGATAGATTCAGATCTCTGAAATCTTCAAGTAATTTATGCTCCTGAATCATCATGTACACCACCTGCACCGTCTTTCTGCTAAGAGCATCAGCAACGACATTTGCTTTACCCGGATGATACTTGATCTCCAGGTTGTAGTCTTTAATCAGCTCCATCCAGCGACGTTGTCTCATATTAAGTTCTCTTTGATCGAAAAGGTACTTCAGGCTTTTGTGGTCACAGTACAGTTCTACGGTCACACCGTACAGATAATGCCTCCATATCTTCAAAGCGAACACGATAGCCGCAAGTTCTAGATCGTGTGTTGGATAATTCGACTCGTGAGTCTTCAGCTGACGAGAGGCATAAGCCACCACTCTACCCTGTTGCATTAGGACACACCCCAATCCATGCCCACTGGCATCACTATAGACAACATAAGTCTCATCGGATGCAGGATAATCAATACCGGTGCTGTAGTCAACCTCTCCCTCAGACTCTGAAACCTACTCTCACAGTCTTCATCCCATACAAAGGGTTGATTCTTCCTTGTAAGCTTCGTCAATGGTAAGGCAAGACGTGAGAAATCCCGTATGAATCTGCGGTAGTATCCCGCCAGACCCATAAAACTACGTATCTCTGTCACCGTCTCTGGCCTCTTCCAGTCCAGAACTGCTTCCACCTTGCCTGGATCAACTGCAACTCCTTTACTTGATATAACATGGCCTAGAAATCTAACTTCCGGCAGCCAAAATTCTCATTTGCTCAGCTAAGGATAGAGTTGCTTTTCACGGAGTATGCACAATACTTGTCGCAGGTGTTCTTCGTGCTCTTCTTTGCTCTTAGAATAGACGAGGATATCGTCAATGAATACGACCAAAAATTGGTCTAAGTGTTGTCGGAAGATACGGTTCATGTAATCCATGAATACTCCAGGTGCATTTGTTAATCCGAAGGGCATCACGAGGAATTCGTAGTTCCCATACCTGGTCCTGAAAACCGTCTTGGGAACATCACCATCTTTAACTCGCAACTGATGATATCCCGAACGCAGATAAATCTTTGAGAAGACAGTAGAACCAGATAGCTGATCCAAAAGATCATCAATCCGTGGAAGTGGGTATTTGTTTTTGACTGTTACTTTGTTCAGTTCACGGTAATCGATACAGAGTCGGAAGCTCCCGTCTTTCTTTTTCACGAACAATACTGGGGCTCCCCATGGTGATACACTGGGTCGGATGAACCCCTTAGCCAGCAATTCTTCCAGTTGCTTCTTCAACTCCTGTATCTCGTTCGGAGCCATACGATACGACGCCTTTGATATTGACCCTGTACCAGACATCAATTCAATATTGAACTCCACTTCTCGGGTAGGAGGTAGCTCAGTGAGATCCTTCGGGAATACATCGGGAAAATCATTCACCACAGGAATATCCTCGAGCGAAACCGAAAAGAGTACCATGTACGCTTGGCATCCCTGCTTCATGCATCTATCAGCTTCTGTAGCAGAGAGAAAGTTCAGGCTCACATCAACCTTGACTCTGCTAGGTGAATCGGGAAATGATATCCGCTTGCTACCACAGTCGATCATTGTACGTTTTCCGTTAGCCAGTTTAAATCGAGTATGACGTCGATGCCATGAAGTGGTAATCGGATAAGGTCTACTTTTGAAACTCGCCCATCCATATTTGCAACACAGTTAAAACATGCATCAGAAGCTAAAGATTTTACACCCAATGGTGTAGACACTACCAGATCATATGGTAATCTATAGGCATGCATCCCTAGGCGTATTGCACAATCATAGGAAATAAAAGAATGACTGGCACCCGAATCATACAATGCCTGCAATGGATTCCCATTAAGGTAAATTGTACCTTGGACCATCTCTAGAGACTTGCTGGCCTCTGTATTTGTCACCGCAAAGATCCGGCCTGTGGTCTGAGGTCTTGCCTCTGCAGCCTTCTCAAGGCAATCCCAGCTATAATGTCCCGGCTTCTGACATCTGAAGCATATTTGCTTTCCATCACAGTTGGTTCCCGGATGGTACTTCTTGCATTTTGGACATGTTTGGGATCCCGGTTGTCTGGGATAGTTCTGTTGCCCAGCTTGGTACGGCCTCTTGTTCCCACCTTGATTATTGTTCCAGGGTGCCTTCCTTTTCTGAGAGGAACCTCCGCGGTTAGACCCTGAGACACCAATCTGGCCCTTATGTCATACTTCAGTCCATACACCAACCTGTTAGCCTTCCAGCTTTCATTGTCATTGCTTTTCAGATACGAAGAGTATCGCGATAGGTTGGTGAATCGAGCGAAGTAGTCATCAAATGATTCTTCATTGCCTTGCTGTATGTGAAGAAATTCCTCCTCCTTAATTACCTGAATCGAGGGAGGGAAATATTGCTCGTTGATTTCTCCAGAAATGTCTCCCAAGTAACAGGGCAATACCGGTTCTGTAGGGTTGTGGAAACGCTCTTCCACCATCGGTGTGCATCGCCTTCAAGTTTATATATTGCCAACTGAGCCTTTCGATTGTTCGGGCATTCAATGACTTCAAAGATCTTGTCCAGACTTAGAAGCCAATCCTCAGCTAATTCATTCTTCCCACGGAAACCGAGTGGCTTGAGCTTGCAAAACTGGTTGACCCAGCTTTCTGTGGTCCTTTCCCTTCTGCCTCGTCGTGGAGGTGATTGGGATCTATCGGATTCCTCAGCATGTTCCTCACTTTGATTGTCATCATCCTCCTCGTCTTCTTCTTCTTCATTATCCCGCTCTTCCTGTTGTCTTTGTCTGTCCTGTCTTTCTGCCATAAGTGCATCGATAAGAGCTCTCTGCTCTTGCATAGTTTGTCGCATCTCCTGTATATCATTCTGTTGGTTCAGTAGTAGATTTTGCTCGGGTTGGTCCTCCTGGTCTTGTCCCATTTCAAGTATTGCTCTAATCTGAGGCTGTCTGCCTCCTCTTCTACCTCGACCTCGGCCTCTGCCTCGGCCCCTACCTCTAGGTGCACCGGCACCTCTTATGTTTGCCATATTTTATCTTTTCCTTTATTTAATAATGACAATATGTAAACATCAGAAATAACACAATGGCTGGCACCAAAACATATATTCACATATATTCATGTCATAACATTTGACAATATGTTTCAACCTAGTAACTTGTCACATCCTAATTTTACACGCAAGCTAACATATTACATTCCCTTTTTATTCAAAACGTATTTTACAATCCCTCAGGGTTTCTAGTTACACACTATACTATACTAGCTTCTACTAGTCCTTCCACAGCTCTCTTCAACCGCTGATCCCCAGCTACATGTGTTGGCGAACCATAAACTTCAGGTAACGGAAATGAATACGGATACCCCGGATAGGTCCTTCATCCAGTAGCTTGTTTATGAACCTTGCCCAGAAACGAGTTCGAGGGAAAATAGTACAGGGTGGATCTGATCCAATCTCCGGCTGAATGACGGCCATAAACGGCTTGGTAGTTTTTAACTAGGCTTAGGAACATCAGATATCTATCCTTAAAGGTTTCAGTGTGGTCTTCAGTACTCATGTAATATGACGCTAACAACTATGTTAGAGTCCTATTATCATTTAAGACGTAGTGGTAATCATCGGAGGTAACTTCCTCATCATCAAGGTTCTGGATTTCGGGGTAGTCGAAGTTATCCCCTACGGATGAATTGGTTGACCCGGCATTTGGTTTGGATAACCTATAGCTATAGGTTCAGGGGCATATATATGTTCGGGGTATTCTGGCCCTGGGTGATATTCTGGTTCTGGGTCGTTGAGGTGCTCAATTGGAAAATCAGGGTTGTAATCTAGGTCAAAGTAGTAGTCATGAACAGGGTGTACCGGAGCAATCTGGGGTTCAGGTTCTGGTGGAGGGTATATAGGGTCGGGGTTAAGTCTCCTTCCTACCAACCCTGGTACAACAGATTTCCTAGTTGTACGTCTTCGCACGCCGTGATACAGAACGTATGGACTATCGTCTCTGTTCATCTCTACACATTACACCAAGGTCAATATCAGTACTCATTTTCAAAATGTGCTCAAAGTTAAAAGGCTTGAGAACCTAACTCCGTTAACCGAACAGATGTTCGTGGTAACATAGTTAAATTCATGCCAGAATGAATGCTCTGATACCAAAAATGTAACATCCCATTTTAAAAGCGATTTTTTTTTTCAATCAGAGTAGAGCAATGGAGCGAAAGAGTAACTGATACATATCCAAATATATAAACCATAGTGTAACATAGTATTGATAATACAGTCATCCTACTGTTCCACAAGTAAATACAAAAGCGGAATAGAAAATTCTCCGGCCAGCGGTCTAATTGGGCAGCTTCCCCCGGTCTCCAACTCTCGGTCCTCCGGACCCTGAAGCTATAGCTGAGATCCAATTTACCACATCGGATCTCAGGTAACGGTTAACCTTATGCTCAAACAATACAGTATACACACAACAGATATTCAAGACAATACAACAGTATATCAGTACATAAGCATACAGTAGATGCATGATCAATATGACGACAGAACATAAGCACAGAGAAATATGTAAAGCCCCACAAGGTAACAACAACAACAGCCTGCACATACCCAGTGCCACGATAACCACTCGTGTCCTCAGCACTAGGAAAACATAACGGCATTACTATGACTATAACTCGTGTAAAACTGTCTGTATATTCGGTCTATGAACGTATCTATCACATATATGTATTTAAGCAGCACATGATTAGTGTTACAGTACGCGTCCGTACCTTCGTTGACGAATTTCTGGTACGTTTGACGGAAACGGTACTTTTGACGGAAAACAGCGGGCTGACCGCCGCACGTCAGACAGCGGAACGACAGCGGTATGACGGCGGTTCGTGATCAAAGATTTCCTATAGAAATAATATCACATTTGTCAATATTTGACATCATAACAGGCATTTTATGTACAAATTACCATTTTGCCCCTATTCCCCTAATCGTAGGCTTCGCTACTTTGACTTTATTTCTCCAAAATTTTAACATACTTCTATCTCCAACATATTTTTGAAATAAATATCATATCTACCCCCTAAAACATGATATCTAAATCATACTTGAAAAACTATAGATCTAACACTTCTACTATAACTACCGAAAGAACTTAAGACTAAAGACTGAAGAAATTACCTAGAGCTTCGTTGCAAACTTCCCCGGACTCCTCCTTCTCTCTTCTCTCTAGGAAATTTCGACTAGAGCTCTTGAAAATGGTGTGAAGAATGCAATGGAGGGCAAGGGCTATTTCTAGGGAATTCTGGGTTACTATTCATGCTTTACCAGACCGGATCTCAACCGTCGGATCGCACTTCTTTGAAATGGCAAGATCTTGGCCATTGAAGCATCTTGGCTGACCTCCCCCCCCTAGGTGGCAGCTTGTGACATCATCTTTGGTGATGTCACAGGTTGCTTTTTGCCTTTGGCTAGATAAATTTCCCCGATCGGTGTCCGAATCGCGTAATCTTGTAAAATCTCAAAATTCTGGGGATATAGCCCTGAAGATCTCTTTTTCCTCTTTCAAAATACTTGGATCAACTAAATTTTTGATCCCATTCAGGGTTTCATCGGTTCGTGAAGATTTCGAGATATTCGCCTTCGGTTGCGGAATTCGCCGGGTAACATCATCTTCGGGACAAAAATCCACTGATTCATAATATGCCCAGATGTTTACCAACTCATTCATGGATTTCAAGTTAAGGCTTGGTTTCTATAGGTTTTCATTTATCTGATTTGCTTTTTGAACATCAGATAGATTCACAGTTAGTCTAGTATAACCTTTTTCGGTTTTGGAAATAACTTCGGAGGTAACCCACTCTGAGCTAAAAATTCACTTTTTTCTAATATACTCTGGTTTTAGAAACCTTTTTCATGATTTTCTAGATAGGATTTAGTTTCTATCGGTGGTCATTTATCCTATTTGCTTTTTACAAAATATCACAATTTATATTAATATAATAATAATAAATATCATGATATTTTTTCCATCCAATTCTTATCCATTTTCCCTTCAAAATTCGGCTGCCCTTTATTTATTTATTTATTAATTTTTATTTAATATTATATATTTTAATTATTTAAAAATTATTTTATATAATTTTTTTCACAAAATTTTCCTATTGGTCCATACATGTTTTTAGGCTTAAAATTACTTAATCTCATATATTTTTCTTAATATTTTTCCAATAATTAGCAAATATATTTTATGCTAATTTTAGCCATAAACCACTAAGTATAGGGTTTTACATAGTTATCTTTGGATTTTCCTTTGTTCAAGCCCAAATAATTAGCCAGTAATTATTTAATTAATTACCCACTAATCGTTGATAATTTTCTTAATTAGAATAACTCATTACCTCACATCTTTTGCACTGACATTAGTATTTTATGTCACATGCATTATATTAAAATTCACGGGGGCACTTTGGTCATTATAATACTTTTTGATTTTTTCCCCTTTATTTTTCCAAGGTTATATTTTATTAAATTACCAAAATTAGAGAAAATATACTCTCTTAATTTTAATAATTATTTTACTGTCTCCTAGGATTTTTCATATTTTCCTTAGGTCATTATATGCTCCACAAGGGCATTTTAGTCATTTTGACTCCTTATTCTTTTTCCCTAATTTCCAAGAGATTTTTCCCTTTTAAATACAATATTTATAACACATAAATTGAAACCACATATTCACTTATCAAAAATTGTCATTTTATTTATCCGGGTAATACATGAGTTCTCATCATTTCTATCTTCTAGTACAGTAATTATGATAGCTCGGCAAGGAAAAACATCTTCTACATACTATCATTGGACGTACGATGTATTCCTCAATTTTAGAGGCGAAGATACTCGTCATGGTTTCACAGGACATTTGTATGATGCTCTCGATAAAATGGGAATTTGCACTTTCTTTGATGACAAGAAAATACGAATTGGGGATGAAATTACACCAACGCTTCTCAATGCAATCCAAGAATCGAGAATGGCCATTACAGTATTTTCTCAGGAGTATGCTTCCTCAACGTTTTGCTTGGACGAACTAGTCCAAATATATCAATGTATCCATGGAAATGGTCGACTGGTTTGGCCAATTTTTTATAACGTGGAGCCTTCTGAAGTAAGACATCAAAGAGGGAAATATGGACAAGCACTAGTTACACATGAACAAAAATCAAGAGCTGATGAAGAAAAGATAAAAAAGTGGAAGCACGCACTACGTGAAGTAGCTAATCTTAAGGGGTCATCATGTGATACAAGGTTGTTCACAACTTTTACCTTTCCCCCCTTCTAATTAATGTGTTTTCCATTACTAGTTAGTTAGGCTAGAAGAGCTTTATTTCAATTACTATGCATGCATATGAAAGATGAATCACATGGATTTAATTCGAATTGAGTGAAATTTCTATTTGCTTTCCCAGGAAACATTATGAACATGAACTCATTAAAGAGATCGTGAACCACATCGTTAGGATAATCAAAGAAAGGGACCCCCTCGATGTTGCCGAATATCCGGTGGGTTTAACTTCTCGCGTTGGACAAATAAACTCTCTATTGCAACTTGGGCCAAATGATAAGGTCTTCATGATAGGAATTTGTGGAACTGGAGGAATGGGTAAAACAACATTAGCACGTGCTGTGTATAATGTAATTGCTGATCGTTTTGAGTATTTGTGCTTTCTCGATGATATCAAAGGAGAATCTGTGAAACATGGCCTACAGCAACAGCAAGCCAAAATGCTTTCAAAACTTTTACGGCAGAAGATAGAGATTGAAGACATTAATGAAGGAGTTGAACTCATAAAACGAACACTCAAAGGCAAGAAAACTCTTTTGATTCTTGATAATGTAGATGAACGAAAGCAATTGCAAAAGTTAGCTGGGACATGTGAATGGTTTGGTTCTGGGAGCAGGATCATTATAACAACAAGGGATTTACATTTACTGAAGTTTCATAGGGTTGAAAGAATATATGACATGGAGGGATTAAACCATAAAGAATCTCTTGAATTGTTAATTTGGATGGCCTTTGGAAAGAAGCAAGTTGATTATGATCCAAGATACAAGGATGTTGTGGAGCGTGTGATACATTATGCTAGCGGTCTTCCCTTAGGCCTTGAATTAATAGGCTCTGACTTGTATGATAAGAATGTAAGGGAGTGGGAATCTATGTTAGATGAACGTGAAAGAACCCCTCATGCAAACATTCAACAGATACTAAAAGTAAGCTATGATGGCTTGCAACAACCTGAAAAAGAATCTTTTCTTGATATTGCTTGCTTCTATAATGGAAGTGGATTGGAATATGTCAAAAAGATGGTGGGAATTGTCCATGGTTATGATCCAGCAGATTATCATATTGGAGTGTTGGTAGACAAATGCCTCATAAGGATTGATAATTTTTCTAATTGTATCAAAATGCATGATCTAGTAAAAGATATGGGAAGAGAGATCGTTCATCAAGAATCACAAAAAGATCCAGGAAAACGCAGTAGGTTATGATCAAATGAAGATATTCGTCGTGTTTTGGAAGAATGTGAAGTAAGTCTAATCCTAACTGGAATTATCAACTTTTTCTTGTTTTCCTCGTAATTTTATTTTATTCCACATAATTTCTTGGTGGTATTACAATTGATGAGATACATATTTATTTGGTTATTTCACAGAAATATGGTGCTTATAGTTCAAAACAAGACAGCGCCAGATGAAAGAAACCTTAAAAAGATCAACCCAAAGCTTGACTTGATTGATTTCTTAAGTTTGGTTTCTTGTGTTTAATATTGCGTGGTTTTAATAAGTATTTTTCACTATTTTCATGGTTCTAGTTTTTAATAGTTTCGATATTTACTTTATGATTAAATCTATATTGGCTAAAACATAAACACAAAAAAGTATATATATAGGGTTTATCGTTTGTCATGTCACTTGACATAAGGTTATGTCAAGTGAGCCCAAAACTACGTCGTTTTGGGAGTTAAGGAAATTAATGAAGGGTGTTTTTGTATTTTTGTTTTAGTATTTATTATATGAATTTTACTAAAAGATCCTTCATTAATTCCCCTGACCCAAAACTATGTCGTTTGGAGAGTTCATTAATTCCTTTAACCCCAAAACGACGTAGTTTTGGAGTGACTTGACATAACCTTATGTCAAGTGACATGACAAACGATAACCCCATATATATATCATCAGTCTAAAGGAAAAATTGTTCCTAAAATGTTTATTTACAATATGCCAAATTGGTCTAAGTTTCAGAAACCGAATAATAATATATAAATAAAGATATGAAATGACAAATAGCTATGCATGAGCTTCGATTGGAGTTTGTTTGCTGGTACTGTAACATTGCTTCTCATCATGACTGCTTTTTTTGTTTTAATTTAATGAGTGATTAAATTTTGTTTTCATCTATACAGTAGTTTATAAGGGCACAAATGAAGCGAAGTTAGCGTCATAATATCAGAGTTAGAATGTATAAAGTAAAACTTATATTTTTATGGTACTTTTGTCTAATCAAATTAGAAAAAAAAATATTTCTTTAACTTTGTTAGTTTGTTACTCATTTTTGTTATCAAAACTATCAATGTATTTAAAATTTAAAAACTACTTTTTTAAAAAATTTAATTACATAAATTCAATATGTTTAAATACCTAAGTTTTTTCTATAATAAATGGTGATTGAGAAGCCTTTTAAGATTACCAAAAGGTTTTAACAAAATACTTTTTGTTCAAAATCAACTTTTTGTTCGTTAGAAGTTAGAAGTTTACAAAATAGATTTTAATCCTCATCCCATATTTTGTTTGCAATGTGGCCCCCTTCTACACATACTTATTATTGATATTTTCATTTATTTTCGAAATGTTACCAAACGTTATCAACCAATGCTTTTGGCCTAAAGTACTTAATGCATATAGTTGAACTCATTGATTAGTATATACACAAGAATTTTTTTATTTTTTTTTATTCATACAACTATAGCATGAAAACCTTTAACATATCAGTGGCTTCAGAGTATTTGAATTTTTTCCTATTTACTATTATACATATATCAAATTGCTAACGTTTTGTTATTTTATTTAATTTTTGGTTTGAAAGGGAACAAGTGAAATTATTGTCATCATTCAACTTGAAAGCTTCAAATGCATTGAAATTGATTGGGATGGGAAAGCCTTCAAGAGTATGAAGAATCTCAAAATTCTTATTCTTGAGAATGCAAAATTTTCACTTGGTCCCATATACCTCCCTAATAGTTTAGCATTATTGAGATGGAGAGGATATCCTTCATCAAGTTTGCCTGATGGTTTTCGTCCAAAGTATCTTGTTGAATTGGATCTAAGAGAAAGTAATTTTAGTAATCTCAGTTCAATAGTGGAATCAGTTTGTGAGGCAAGCACCCAAATCTTATGTGTATCTTTTTTTGCTTTCAAGCTTGTATTTTGTTCATTTGTTTAATTAATTAGACTTCTTATATAGTTTTGGTTATTGCAGATGATATCGCATAAGGCACTTTTGAGTGTTATGAACTTTCGGGGGTGCAAATATATTGAGAAGATACCTAATTTATCTAGCCTCCCAAGTTTAAAAAAGTTGCAGCTTAGTTCTTGCACAAATCTAATTGAGATTGATAATTCAGTTGGACAGTTACTAAAACTTGAAATCTTGGGTGTATACAACTGTACCCAGCTTAGGACTTTTCCAAGTGAATTAAATACACCCTCTCTTGTTCATTTGGATCTTGATTATTGCAGGAATCTGAATTTCTTTCCAGAAATAGTAACAAGGGAAATGAAAATATCTGATTTGTCATTGGGTGAAACTGGTATAGATAAATTGCCTCCATCAGTTGAAAATCTTACTAAACTTTGTCGGCTAGTAATTAAAACGGACTCTAGGGTCAGGTCAATGAAGCTACCTAGTAGCACTTTTTTGTTGCCACAACTTGGATATTTAATAGTTGAAGGATTCGAAGAGGAGCTTATTATGGAAGTGGAGTCAATAATATATCCAGACATGAAGTCCATTGCTCTCATAAACTGTAATATATCCAATGAGAACCTTCGGATTTATCTTGCTGCATTGTCCAATGTTCGTGTTTTGAACTTGAGTGGTAGTCATTTCACAATTTTGCCCGCATGCATAGAAGATTGCCGATTCTTGTATACACTTTTGCTAGATAAATGCAAGCATCTAATAGAAGTGGAAAAGGTCCCACCTAGCATAATTGTATTGAGTGCTGGAGGTTGCACATCGTTGAGTTCAGAGTCGAGAAAGTTATTATTGAGTAAGGTCGATTTCACTCTCCTTTTCTTACATTAATCACATCCATTGAGTATATATGATTTCATTTGTTTTGTTTCTCAATATTTCATTTGATTCACAGGAATTACTTGCATCATTAGTACAGATCAACTATGAATGCGAGATATTGAATACAGGGGCAGATTTTTGTGTGCCAGGAGGAAGCATCCCAGAATGGTTCGATCACTGTAGCAAAGGGCCATCCATTTCTTTTTGGTTTATTGACCAATATTTCCCAACTAATCTTATTATGTGTGCTATTGTTGAAGCAAAAGGGGATTATGTAAAGGTCAAAAGAGAAGTATTCATAAATGAAGAGGCATTTATTGATCGGAACACAAATGTGACCGTAGGATATAATGAGGATCATATAATTGTGGATTGCATTATTGACATATACGTAATGGAAAAATCATATGCACAAGGTCAATGGAAACATGCAAAGATATGCTTATCATTAGAGTCCAAAGATGCTATAGTAAAAGAGAGTGGAATCTATGTAGTCAGAGATGAGAGAACCAATATGAAAAATATCCGATTCACTGATCCGTTTCATTATTCAGATCTCTTGACTAGTGACCAAGGTATAGTGTTATCCCCATTCTTTTTTAATCTAACTTATTGTAATTTAATATTATATTGCACTTTGCTTAGGTTGTACTATAGAAGGTGACACTACTACTACAAAAAATCCTTTCTCCCCATCCCAAAGTCAGAGGCAACATACACACTCACATGCTGTTCTGGACTTTGACGGGTTAAGACGACTATCTGTAGTGTGTAAGGGACTTACCTGTGCTATCTCAATTCATATGGATCCTGGGATTGTGGGTTCTAAACTGGAATATGATATCATTATTACCAAGCAAGATCTTGTGGAATTCCTAAGCATGCAAGAGTTGTGCATAACCATTATCCAAGTCTTTATCATGTACGTAACTTTTTATTTCTAGACCTAACATATCTATGCATTTAGCTCTCTTACAACTCCACGCATGGCATGCAATTTGATAGGTTTGCCAACAGCCTTTGCTGCGATAGAGAAATTGATGATAGATTTGGATTTTTGTGTCCAAATGCTGTTCAAAGCGTAGGCAATACGCGAGAAGATAGAATATCTTACATTGGAAGTACTATGAAGGAAGGCAATAAGCAATGTTGGCTTGCACCTATTCGTTGTGAAGGGTAATATGTTTATTATTAAAATGTGCATAATTAATATGATATTATAATCATTAATTGATATATTTTGTAGGAACCATTGGACTTTATGTGCTATTTGCCTGGAGTCGAATATCATTTATTGGTTTGATTCGCTGAGAAGAGAACAAAGCGATGATATTGAGAAAATTATCACTGGGTAAGTATATATTTTTGGTAAAATGTTGGTTGGGGGTTTAATCAATAATCTAATTTCTTACATGTATTTAATTACAGGGCCCTTGAGATGTACCAGATCATTGGAGAAAAGAACACCAAATGGCTACGCCCAAATGTAAGTAAGCAATTTCAAAGATTATTGTATAGATTGTTATTGTATCTCATTCTTGCTCTTTTTAAATTTTGGTTACTTTTATTTCTTGATTTGTAGTACCGTGGTCAACTTAGAGATAAAGAATGTGGATATTACGTCATGAGATATATGTATGACATCATTGATCTTAACCAAGTTCACTCACTAGAGACGGTAATTATATATTGACCATTCTAATTTTCTCATTGTAATTGACGTTTATGAGCTACTATTAATTATAATGTGTTTCAACCTTGTAGCACTTCAATAATCCACAATGTTATTTGCAAGAAGACATTGACAACATTAGGAACATGTTGTCAAACTATATTTATTGGCCCTTTGTTACGGGGCCCTTTGGCTAGAATGACAGAGTGGCGTTCTCCAACACTTGCTTGTGAGGCACTGTATGTTTTAAATTATAGTAGTTTATATATCATTGATGGCATAAGATATGTGTGTGGGTGTTATTTTTTAAACAGATATTAGTTATATGTCTATCCTACTCACATATAATATAATCTACTATCATATTACTTAATCTCAGAAATAATTAAAATCCCCCTTCATCAAGGTAAATCTGAATACTTAACACTACTACAAAAAAGGGATACGGCGTCCTATTTTTTGTACATTTAACGTCCTTTTTCTGGGGGACGCCTATCTGGGGGGCGCCGTAGGTTAAACTTACGGCGTCCTATTTTTTAATTAGACGCCTAAAATTATGACTTAATACGTCTAATTATTAAAATAGGACGCCTAATTACATGTGGTCCAAATTAACGCTATTGGGGTACACTTAAGGAGTCTAAGTTTAGGAATTAGACTCCTTAAGTCATGACTTAAGGCATCTAATTCTTCAACTTAGACTCCTTAAGTCATACTTAAGGAGTCTAATTACCATACTTAGACTCCTTAAGTCATACTTAAGGAGTCTAATTGCAGAATTAGACTCCTTAAGTCAGACTTAAGAAGTCTAATTGCCATACTTAGACTCCTTAAGTCAGACTTAAGGAGTCTAATTTCCTGACTTAGACTCCTTAAGTCAGACTTAAGGAGTCTAATTTCTAGACTTAGACTCATTGAGTGATTTTTTTTTTAAAATAGTTCATTCGTATCCACTACCCCACAATCCCTTACAAAGCATTCTTACATATCATCAGCAGGCAACAATGACAAAATAAAACAACACCTAGCTATGATGAGTTTCATATATATAACAAATACCCCAAAACATATAGTTCATGATGAGTTGGACATAGAGGTAGCATAGTAACAAAAAACTATAAGGGGCTAACTTCAAACCATCTTAACTAATTAGTTGTAACTAATTCAAGTGTGGTAACTACTACTACTTTTATGATAAACAATTACCACAAAGTGTCAAAAAAGTTGTATAGTTACCTGCTACTAAGCAAGCAATATATAAGGACTAACTTCAATCATCTATGTGTTGAAGAAGATGTCCGGCCAACAGGTTTCGAACCAAATCGACTTCTTCCTCCGAGTAGGCAACCTCAGTACCAAAAATCTGTAAAACGCAAAAACAAGGTATAAGAGAATGAATTAATTACACAACTAAAGTACAACTTCAAAAAATATTATTTGAGAATGAAGAAGCAAGTACCTCGTCAAAATCTAAAGTACGTCTGCTCTAAATGATGGAATACATGTAAATCATGACATAATATCCGCACTCAGTGTCTCCTGGTTGTCGAGCGCACTATAAATCAAAAGCAAATGGTTACTTGACTTCCTTTTTAATGAATAAAGGCATATCGAATTCGACTGTCAATGAAATAATTTTAATTGAACTACTTACTTTTGGATAAACCCACATTGGTTCTCTACTTTGACCCCCTTTAATCCCAACAATCAATCTATATGCCTTTAGTGCACTATCATTAAAATGAAAATGAACAGACATTATAACAATTCATTTAATTCAAGAATATCAATGATTTAGAAAAAAGTTTACTTACTTGCTGAACATGGTTTTTATATCTTTGTGTGGCCTCTTAACCAAGGAATCGAACCAATAGACAGTGTTAATGGGTGGACAAACAACACACAAAGTCCAATGATAACTAAAACAACACATATAGAATAAGATTAAGTTAAGATGAGAAAGTAATTTATTCTTAAATATCTTAAATAGACAACATATAATTGGAGTGAGCACAGTGACTCTCCTACCGAGGAAGGATCAGGAGAGATATTTACAAACATTAGTATCTTCGAGTCACCACCAAGGCAAGGCTGTTCAATAATTGGACCAAAGAACATCAGTACCTTTGTTTTTTGTCATATATGAATTGGGGTTTGGACAAGTAACTTGGGGAAGATAATATTAAGGTTATTATTATGACCACTTGAAGGAACCAGAAACTTTGTTTTATGGTTATCACATTCAGGGATGGATTGTTCTTATCACTAATAACAGAATTAGAATGTTAGGAAACACCTCATTTTCTATATAAATTAATAAATCAAAGGTTTCCTAAATAAAAAAAACAATTACCTGAAGTAGATATGTAAGCTTTGAGTTCTTGAAGGGCACATGATCCTCCTTTTTTGCCAATGCAAATATAACATCACTTAATAATGATAAACTTATTTGTTGATTGCCTGATTTGAGAAGGAAGACAAATTTATTTATTTAATTATTTTTTAAGGGAAAGTGAGGTGGAGACAAATTTGTTACTAGTATTTGAAATCAAACAGTCATGAATATTAAACCCATGATACAGAAAACATAATGGCTTTACGTACTTGAGTTTCTTTCAGCCTGTCCCCGGTGGACCCACTTTTTGAAAGACGCTCGCTCCCGGCAAGATCAATTAGATTCAGAATACCTTGCACTTGTTGCTTAGTGCTCTAGCAAAATGAAGAATTTGTTATGTTACTATCAGGACTAACATGGAACACGCTTCCTATATATCAATTTCATACTAGAAACATGTGTACCTCATTAACACCATATATGTAACATCCCATTTCCAGAGCCAAATTTTTTTTAAAAATCAGAGTCGAGCCTTGGAGCGTAAGAGTAACTGATTCCCATTAAAACGGTAACCAGAGTGTAATACAGTGTTGATACAGCATCCTATTGTTCTCATAGGTAATTACGCCGTGAATGTATCTCGGTGACCCCTAACAGAATCTCTATCCGTGAATGTACCTATCACATATATGTATATGAGCAGCACTAGATTAGTGTTACAGTACGCGTCCGTACCTTCGTTGATGTACATAGATGTTTCTGACGGAAACTGTACTTTCTGACGGAAAACAGCGGTTTGTCCGACAGCGGCACGTTGGACAGCGTAACGGCATAAAATTAGGACTCCTGACGTCCTATACAAGTAATATCACTTTTATTAGTGATTTGATACTATATCTGGCATTTTAGGTAAAAATTACCATTTTGCCCTTCTACCCCTAATCGGCGGAATTTCGCCAGCACTTCGCTACTCTTACAAATTTTCTTCCCGAAATTTCGCCAGAACTTCGACGCAATTATGATTTTCGAAATTCTAGACTAAAATAGCCCTATCATATGATACCCAATCATACTTGAAAGATTAAATACTAATCTAACATTACTACTCTAACTATCGAAAGAACTACGGAAGCTTAAAGCTTGGTACCGAAAAACTTACCCAGAGCTTCGCTGCGAATTTCCCCAGACTCCTCCCCCAGAGCTTCTCTCTCTAACCTCTCTCTAGGATCTCAACTTTTGGTGTGAAGATTTCAAGAGGCAAGGCCTCTTATTTATAGAAATTTGAAAGGGTATTTTGGGCATTTTCAAAATTGTCTAAACCATGGAAAATTATACATGTAATGGTGTTTATTTCATGTCCAAGGGCCTTTGGTCGACATACAAGGGCTGATTTGGCAGCATTCAATTGGTCCAAGAGTGATTAAATGAGCTTGCTTTATGCCCGGTCTAACCGTTTTCCCCGACCGGTACCCGATTCGCGTGATTTCGAAAAAATCTCAAACTTCTGGATTTACAACTTTGAAACCATTTCTTTACTTACTAGAAATGTCCAAGTTAACCTAAATTTTGATCCCATATAGGGCTCCAACTGTCCAGTTGAAGTTTTCTCGAAAAACGTGTCCAAACGCGTCCGGTTTGAACGTATTTCGGAAACATCATCTTCTTGAGAAAAATTCACCGATTCCAAATATGTCTAGATAAATTCAAACTCATTCCTAGATGTTGAGTTAGAATTTATTTTCTTTATATCCAAAAGTATGCCTATCTCGCATTTTTCCCTATTTCGTCTTATTAGGAAAATGCGCTAACTACCTCGGAATTAACTTAGGAAGAGGTCACTTGAAGGTAAAAACTCACCGATCAATATTTTACCTTGACTTTGGAATTCTCATTCCTAGATCTCTAGATAGGATCCGTTTCCTAATTTCTAAGTTACTATTCACATTTTTTTACTTTAATTAATTATATTAATATAATATTATCAAGTTGCAAACTTATACATATATATACATATACATATATATATATATATATATATATATATATATATATATATATATATATATATATATATATATATATATATATATATATATATATTTCCTCTTTTTTCCTTAGCCCAATTTCGGTCAACATTCGATCCATTTTTTTTATTTTCGTTTTTATTTTATTTTATTTAATATAAAATAATTATTTAATAATTATTTTATATAATTTCTTACATAATTTTCCTATTGGTCCAAACTTGTATTTAGGCTTAAAAATACCTAAACTCAACTATTTTTCTCCAAAATTTCCAATTAATTAGTAAACACGTTTTTACTAATTTTAAGCCAATAACCACTAATTTTAGGGTTTTACATAATTATTTCATAATTTCCTTTGCTTAAGCTTAAGTAATTAGCCCAATATTACTTAATTACTAAATCATCACAAGTTGATAATTTTCCTTCTTAGGACACTTTATTACCTTCATATTCTTGCATTAACATTTGCATTTTCATGCCTCTTACATCATTCTATAATTTGCAAGGATATTTTGGTCTTTTATTACTTTTTGCACCTTATTATACAATTTCTCCAATTTAATAATTTACTAAATTACCATAATTAGAGATAATATATTCCCTAATTCACTTGGCCATTTTACTGCCTTTTAGAATTTTTCATAATTTTTCTAAGTTAATTACCCTTTCCAGGGGTATTTTCGTCATTTTGGCACTTTGGCCCTTAAACTCTCTAATTTCCTACAGAATTTTACTTAGAACAATAGACTATATTTCCACGAGTCTTACGATCATAATTTCACTTATGAGAAATAACCCATTTATTTATCAAAATATAATATTTCAGATAAATAAATATGCGGGTATTACATTTCTTCCCCCCTTAAACAAAATTTCGTCCTCGAAATTTGTACTCAACCATCTAAACTTTGTACTATCTAAACTCCGTCCCACTCGGACTTTGGACTATACGCGTCGGATCTTTGCTTTGTCTGCCAGTCGCCCTTCTTGGTGATCAGGAATTCGCCTCGGTTTATCCATAAAGATCTTATCATTTTGTACTTTGATATATAATGTGTCTCCGTGGTTCCCACACACCGCGGTTAACACTACAAATACCAAAATGGATACCAAAAATGTCCCCATGGTTCCTATGCCCCATGGTAACATAAGATATCTCCTACATAATGACTTGATCACGGTCGAATATAACTTGAGAAAACGTTCTGGAAGTCTAACCATGTTCGAGAATAAGGCTATCTAATAGTGACTGGTTTGTTTTCAACGAATACTTGAATAATCTCCTGAAATGATCTCACGAAATGCGAACTACATTCGCCCTTGAAGTGTTCTATTGACACCGGCTTCGAAGGATATATGATCACCACAAGATCCTAACGATCCTTTGTGATTTGGACAAAGTATTTAGAAATGTGATCAATCATATCCAATCTAGAAAATTTCGCCTTGGCAATTCCGTTGAGCAACTTAAGTGTAGAGCAGCATGTATAATTGGTGACCCTAAACGATGTCTCTTTCCCCTATGTATAATTGGTAACTCTAGCAGAATCTCCATCCGATTCGGTGACCCTAGACAGAGCCTCCATCCGAGTCGGTGACCTTAAACAGAGCCTCTATCCGCTTGTTACTTATTTTCTACGTCGCTGCTAGTTTTGGTTCACCACTGGTGGTGTTCCGAGCGTAAGGCAATCTTGACAAGATGCCGGAATTAGATAATGGGGTTGATCATTGATTCTGGAAAGTGGGTATTTGTTTTCGAATAGTTGCCCTATTCAACTTATAGTAGTTGATGCTATATTGAAAACTCGAGTCTCTCCTTCGAGCTGGTAGATTGCTAGTTGAGCTTTGCGATCCTCAGGCGAT
This sequence comes from Acacia pycnantha, assembly GCA_025563575.1. Taxonomy (NCBI): domain Eukaryota; kingdom Viridiplantae; phylum Streptophyta; class Magnoliopsida; order Fabales; family Fabaceae; genus Acacia; species Acacia pycnantha. The sequence continues at coordinate 1,446,645 of JAMWYP010000001.1, forward strand.
CTATTACTTTGAACACCTTCTCTAATCGCTTCAGCCAACCCTCTGCCATGTCTAGCTTTCCTCGAAAGGTTGGTGGCTTCAGCTTACAAAACTGGTTAACCCAGTATTGAGTTTTTTTTTTCCCTCCTCTCCTGTGTCGTGGAGGTGATCGGGATCTCTCAGACTCATTTATCTTCCTCATCTTCTTCAGCGTTCCTTCCTAGAAACGGGTACGGAAATACGTATCGGAAATTTTTATACATGAGTCAAATACTACATGTACGTATCGTTATTGGTCTCGGAGTTTCATGAATTGTCAGGGTTTTGTCTTTCTCTGTAACTACAGATTTACGAGCGTTGCGTCTCCTTTTCCCGGGGTATAGGGCGTACGGATTTCTATCTTTGCCCATCACTACATTACACCAAGGTCATATCAGTACTCATTTTCAAAACGTGCTCAAAGTTTAAAAGGCTTGAGAACCTAACTCCGTTATCCGAACAGATTGGCCAGGTAAGTGTCTACCATGGGGGCCTCACCGACTTATACGGTGACTGATTGACACACCCACGTAGACTAGCCTTGCCTTCGGCACCAAACTGTTCGTGGTAACATAGTTAAATACTTGCCAGAAAGAACTGCTCTGATACCATAAAGTGTAACATCCCATTTCCAGAGCCAATTTTTTTTTAAAAATCAGAGTCGAGCCTTGGAGCGTAAGAGTAACTGATTCCCATTAAAACGGTAACCAGAGTGTAATACAGTGTTGATACAGCATCCTATTGTTCTCATAGGTAATTACGTAAAACGATAAAGTGACAACTCCGTCTCAGAGCTCACTCGTGCTACATGCCCTCCAACTATGAGCTTACTCGTGCAACTTGCCTCGATCTCCGATCCGTGGTCCTCCCGACCACGAAGCTATAGCCGAGATTCAATTTATCGAATTGAATCTCGAGTAACAGTTAACCTTATGCTCAAATAAAACAAGTATACGGATGACAGATATTCAAAACATAACAAAGAAGATATCACTTATGCATATAGCAGATGCATGATTGCATGATTGTGACACAGACAGAACATAAGCGTTAAAGCGGTATGTATAAGTCCTACACAATAATAGCTCGCACAAAAACCGGTGCCACGATGATCGGTCGTGTCCTCGGCGCTAGGAAAACTCTAACGGTATCATTAAGTCTATAACCCGCGTGAAACCGTATGTATAATCGGTAACCCCGAACGAGTCTCTAACCGTGAATGTATCTCGGTGACCCCTATGTGAATCTCTATCCGTGAATGTACCTATCACATATATGTATATGAGCAGCACTAGATTAGTGTTACGAGACGCGTCCGTACCTTCGTTGATGTACATAGATGTTTCGACGAAATCGTACTTTCGACGAAAAAGCGGTTTGTCCGACAATGCACGTTGGACAGCGTAACGGCATAAAATTAGGACTCGACGTCCTATACAAGTAATATCACTTTTATTAGTGATTTGATACTATATCGGCATTTTAGGTAAAAATTACCATTTTGCCCTTCTACCCTAATCGGCGGAATTTCGCCAGCACTTCGCTACTCTTACAAATTTTCTTCCCGAAATTTCGCCAGAACTTCGACGCAATTATGATTTTCGAAATTCTAGACTAAAATAGCCCTATCATATGATACCCAATCATACTTGAAAGATTAAATACTAATCTAACATTACTACTCTAACTATCGAAAGAACTACGGAAGCTTAAAGCTTGGTACCGAAAAACTTACCCGAGCTTCGCCGCGAATTTCCCAGACTCCTCCCCAGAGCTTCTCTCTCTAACCTCTCTCTAGGATCTCAACTTTTGGTGTGAAGATTTCAAGAGGCAAGGCCTCTTATTTATAGAAATTTGAAAGGGTATTTTGGGCATTTTCAAAATTGTCTAAACCATGGAAAATTATACATGTAATGGTGTTTATTTCATGTCCAAGGGCCTTTGGTCGACATACAAGGGCTGATTTGGCAGCATTCAATTGGTCCAAGAGTGATTAAATGAGCTTGCTTTATGCCCTGCTAACAGTTTTCCCGATCGGCACCCGATTCGCGTGATTTCGAAAAAATCTCAAACTTCTGGATTTACAACTTTGAAACCATTTCTTTACTTACTAGAAATGTCCAAGTTAACCTAAATTTTGATCCCATATAGGGCTCCAACTGCCCGATTGAAGTTTTCTCGAAAACGTGTCCAAACGCGTCCGGTTTGAACGTATTTACGGAAACATCATCTTCTTGAGAAAAATTCACCGATTCCAAATATGTCTAGATAAATTCAAACTCATTCCTAGATGTTGAGTTAGAATTTATTTTCTTTATATCCAAAAGTATGCCTATCCGCATTTTTCCCTATTTCGTCTTATTAGGAAAATGCGCTAACTACCTCGGAATTAACTTAGGAAGAGGTCACTTGAAGGTAAAAACTCACTGATCAATATTTTACCTTGACTTTGGAATTCTCATTCCTAGATCTCTAGATAGGATCCGTTTCCTAATTTCTAAGTTACTATTCACATTTTTTTACTTTAATTAATTATATTAATATAATATTATCAAGTTGCAATATATATATATATTTCCTCTTTTTTCCTTAGCCCAATTTCGGTCAACATTCTGATCCATTTTTTTTTTATTTTCGTTTTTATTTTATTTTATTTAATATAAAATAATTATTTAATAATTATTTTATATAATTTCTTACATAATTTTCCTATTGGTCCAAACTTGTATTTAGGCTTAAAAATACCTAAACTCAACTATTTTTCTCCAAAATTTCCAATTAATTAGTAAACACGTTTTTACTAATTTTAAGCCAATAACCACTAATTTTAGGGTTTTACATAATTATTTCATAATTTCCTTTGCTTAAGCTTAAGTAATTAGCCCAATATTACTTAATTACTAAATCATCACAAGTTGATAATTTTCCTTCTTAGGACACTTTATTACCTTCATATTCTTGCATTAACATTTGCATTTTCATGCCTCTTACATCATTCTATAATTTGCAAGGGTATTTTGGTCTTTTATTACTTTTTGCACCTTATTATACAATTTCTCCAATTTAATAATTTACTAAATTACCATAATTAGAGATAATATATTCCCTAATTCACTTGGCCATTTTACTGCCTTTTAGAATTTTTCATAATTTTTCTAAGTTAATTACCCTTTCCGGGGTATTTTCGTCATTTTGGCACTTTGGCCCTTAAACTCTCTAATTTCCTACAGAAATTTACTTAGAACAATAGACTATATTTCCACGAGTCTTACGATCATAATTTCACTTATGAGAAATAACCCATTTATTTATCAAAATATAATATTTCAGATAAATAAATATGCGGGTATTACAATATATTCGAAGAGTGAACACAAAATGACTTCTTGATGATTGTTTATTCATCTGGGTTTTTCCAACAAACCTAACATATGGCCAAAAAAAAAAGATATAGTTAAATCCAACAGCTAAAAGTAGAGTAATTTGACTTACAGGAGAAGAATAAGTCAAAATGTTGCATGACAACAATGTAGGCGTAAAAGAAAAACAGTTGTCCATTACCTCCGGAATCCATTCAAATCAAGAGAACAGTACACTTTGAATGATGAAACTTTGGTTCAGTTGCTTAAATGCTATCATCAGGTTCTTCAACAACACTATGACCCAAGAAAAAATGTTTCAAAAAAATTAGTAATGTGCTAAGCTGCAAAGATTGTCTGCATGTTATTTTTAATTGAAAAACTTTATTAGGAGTTTAGGACTTAGGAGCACCTAAAGGACAGGGCCCAAGTCTTTTGACTTGCCCACTTTAACACATTAGAAGTATAGTTTTATATTGCACACAGAAGTTCATTCATTGTCTTAAACTCCTATAAATGCAACACAAGACATTGCCAAAAAGCTTGGTAGAAATGAACATTCTAAATTAGTCACCTGCTATTTGCAGCTTAATTTAAAAGAAATGAAACCTCTTTAACACTCTGAACGTCCACTACTGTAAGATCAGAAACAATTGTATTTCCATTGGCATCATGTTTGATCGCATACTGCTTTCCAGGAGTGCCATTTTCTGTACGTGTTGCATCTGATGATGATCGATTCGTTGATAACAAATCACGAATAGTTTCATTATATATTTCCAACATCGAGACCTGTGATTATGTAGGAAAAAACTTATTAACAAAATAGTTATATACACCAATGCATTGCAATGACAGGTTAAGCCAAAACCAAAAGGAAAGTACTCTTTCACCCGCATTTCATATTTCCATCCTTGGGATTTCAAAGACTCCTTTGTTTCAAATATCTGTTGTAACGATCGAGGTATCAACCCCTTCTCCTCTGGCTGTCCAGGTCTGCCCATCATTGTATAGGTTTTCCCTGACCCTGTCTAAAAGAATATATTTGAAACTTTTCTAACTATGCACCTAAACTAATGGATTGATATGTTATTTGGAGCACCAACAGGTCAAAAACTAAAAGAATACCCGGTAAGAAAATTAAAGATACCAAACAAACAACACATTTTGTAGTTATTTAAAGAGGGTTAGAATTGTGTTTTCTCCATTATCAGCAGGAAATTATGCAAACATCAGAATTTAGAAATATTAATACTTTATTAAATAATGTATCAAGGGGGCCAAAATAAAAGCCTAGAAATTACCTTATAGCCGTCAAGAGCACTTTGTACAAGCTGTGAAATTTCTACAAAAACCTCTTCTTGTGTTGCGTCTGGGGCAAAAACCTTATCAAATGTAAAAGAATGCTTTTGGCCTAAGGAAAATGCAAGAGTAATGTGAGTTGACGGTATAATTAGATCAATAACTAATGCATCATCAAAATGCAAAAGAACTTGGATGACAGCAATAAACTGCATACCAGTTTGGTTTAAGTGAATGCCTCGTCCAGAAGCTTCCATTGATGTGGAGTAAGAGATAATCTTGTTGTCTGTGTTACAGGGTTCATCAGGCAAAGAAGGGCGCACTCTACGCCATTTCTTAAGTTGTTGGAGAAAAACCTGCAGAGCGATAGAGATATAAAACTACTGGAAAATGAAAGTTTGAGAATCAGAGGCAAAATCGCAAACGAAATGTGGAGAGGCAAGGAATGAGAAAGCGTTGGGAACAAAGAGAGGAAGGAAATACTGGAGAGTTATTCTTGAATTCATTACTATTACTAATTCAACTTGAAGAATTAACCTTTGACAAAATGAAGAAGCAGAACAGAACAGAAATGACTTGAAGAATTCATTACTATTACTATTACTAATTCATTACTATTTAACAAAACGAAGAAGCAGACAGAACAGACCCAGACTAATTAATAATTAATTCACAAACGAAATGGCACAAACCTGCTTAACAGAGATGGAGAAGGTGATCTTAGAGGAAACTTGAAGCGTAATGACGATGCCCTTAGTGATGAGCCTCCAAGTACGGCACACACCGGCGCAAGCCACCAAGCTCCGGCGAGCAGGCAAGGACGGTGGTCTGACGAAGTGAGAGGAGGGGAGACGCAGGAAGGAGAGGGAGCGGTGCGAGATGGAATGACTACCGAGGACCCACGGGTTGCAAGACGACGAACGACTGGAATAGAGAGGAAGTCGGAGCTTTGCGGCGGTGGATTTCGGGAAGCAAGGTGGAGGCACGCCGGCGACGGTGGAGAGAAAGGGACAAATGGGAGAGGGTTTCGGAGCTGGTAGGTGGAGAGAAAAAAGAACACGTAATTTCTTTTTGCTCTGTGTGTGTCGAATTGATGATGAGAGCTGGTGGGGAGTGACACTAAATAAGGCCACGTTTGGCGTCTAATTAAAAGTATTAGACTCCTTAAGTCTAACTTAAGGAGTCTAATTCCTAGACTTAGACTCCTTAAGTCAGACTTAAGGAGTCTAATATATTACTTAGACGCTAAAAGTACTCCCTCTGTCGCGAAATTCTAATTTTTGGCTTTGTTTTGGCGGTATATCTACACTTTAGGCGTCTAAGGATAAAACTTAGACGCCAAAAGTCAACTGATAATTACAAAAATGCCACCGCCTTCTTTTTTACTTCTAAGTTTTAAAATAGGACGCCAATTAGGGAAGTAAAAGTCATTTTCTGTAGTAGTGTAAATTCATATTCAATGATGGCTATTCAATAGATAGATAAAGATAAACAAGAATAACTAATCAAAACTAACATCAAAACATAACTAATAAGTGAAAATAAAGTATAATATCCACCTACAAGCAAGTTCATAGTTTCTCTAAGTTGCAAAACAAGCCAGCCACATATGGCTTCAATTCAATCCATCACAACAGCAATAGAAACAGAATCAAATGACATAATTAACAGGATGAAGAACTGGAAAAAAACACTAGTCACTATTTAATAACAAAACCGAAGAACGAAGTCACCATTGACTTCCTCCTCTGATCTCTCGACATTGAAGGAAAAAGTCACAACTGAAGCTGCCTAAACGGTGTTAAATTCCTCCTTTCAGTCACGTCCTGTGGTCTCTACTGTCAAACCCAAAATGAAACACTTATCCCATTTCAAAGAAAACTGCTGCCAAAGGAAAATCATTTCGATGGTGAAAGGACCAGATGAAAAGATTTTACAAAACCTAGGTAGAAATCATTTGAATATATGGTGTCCATAAATTTTCTATAATGATAGGGAATCTGATTTTTTGGCTGATTTTTTCTCTTGAAAAAATCCATCATATGTGTTTGACTAAGTTGACTAGTCAAAGATTTAACAGAATATACATATTGCGTGGTTCAAAATTATCTCTTATCAACAGAATATACAGTTTTCATTCGCTTCCTTAGATTTTGTAAAATTTCATATTTTCAGTCCACTCTATCTCACATGGTTTGAAGATCATATTTATCTATCGTGAGTTGAATTGTGAATTATTCCTATAAAAAAGAGTTTATTTAAAATAGATTTGAATTACTTCAGAATTATTTGGCTGTTTTGCGCACGATTTCCAAATTCTAGAAGCCACAAACTTGAAAAGTAGAGTCAGAGATAAAAATTGGAATTTTATACCCCTAGCCCCCTACTTCATTTAGCACCATCAAAATTGGATTATGAAAGAATTTGTGTTTTTGGTCTTGTCCTTATAATCAAAGACTTCAACCACCAGTAATGTCAAATACAAAGAACTATTAAATAAGAAGTCCACGTCAAGAACCTGACATATGACAATATAATGTTTGAAACTGAACAAAGGATAGTTGGACAGAGGGGGCAAATTTACCAAATAAGAAGGAATAACTTCAATTTGTGATGAGGCTGAGATTAACGCAGCCATGGTATATAAAAAGGGTTAACTTCTGCTTACTTCTCCAACTAAATTAATTTTTTAAAAGAAAATATGCTTGATATATTTATAAGGGTTAAGGTGCATCCAGCACCATGAAACATTTTTTTTATATGTATTCAGTTCCTTAAAGTATTTTGTGATGCACACTCAGCACTTTGAAGTATTTTTGTAAGTGCGTCTAACACCCTCAATTTTTTTTTTTTTTTGTGGGATTTGAGTGAACAAGAGTAGATTTATTTGGGCAAGAATGAGAGTGGATATAAAAAAAGAATGATAGTGGATAGAAAAAAAAAAAAAAACAGTAGAGCGATATGGTTATTGTATGAAAAAGCAAATTTTGGTGAACAAATTGTACATTGGCTTTCATTTGGGTTAGGTATATTAATGTAAACTTGTTTTAACATGTGCAACTAACTTGAGATTTTTTTTCCTGCAACGTCACAATCCATTAGGATTCAAATAAATATTTTAGGGAAAATGACAAAATAAAAATAAAAATAAAAATACTATCAAAATATGTAAAAGGCAAATAAGGGTGGTGAATTTCATTAATTCCAAATTAACTTATTTGTTTTATACATATTTTGACAGTATTTTTTTCTTATTATCATTTTCCCAAGATTTTAAGCATGAAATTATATCCTTTAACTATTGTCAATATCTCCACTTAAAGCCTCTTGTTTCAAGCTCTAAGAAACTTCCAATGATAGGGAATTTGATTTTGGCTGGGTTTTCTCATGAAAAGGCCAAAACCATTGCACGTTTTGTTGATTTTAACCAGTCAAAGCTTTCACATTGCAAAACATTTTACATTATTGTATATGGTTGACAAGTATCTGCCATCAATTAACTACTACTGATTCGCACATATATAATGCTTAATAAATAACGGCTACAGCGAATAACCATTATATATGTTGAGCCGACAGTCACGCAAGAATATATAACACTAAAACCTAACAGTTAAATATGCACACCTTCATGTATTGAGAGGCAGAATTCACAAAACAAAAATATAATGGTTGCAATTATTAACCGTCATGTATTTACCAACAAAAATGACATTTCTTATGAAATAACCGTCATGTAACACTTTAAAACAATGTCTTCACAACTTTATATCAGCAAAAATAAATATATAACAGTTATGATAATTAAACATAAAGTATGATTCCCAAATACTTGTCTTTTTTAAGAATATTTAATGGTTAAAAATGATAACCGTCATATATAAGAAAATATGAATTTGAAAAATTTAGTTTGATAATATTTGACAGTTTTTCACAATGAACTGTTATATATTCTTCAAGAATACTTAACAATAATTTATTTGACAATACATTATGTTAGTTCTCAAATTGGTTTTGATGATAAAGGACAATTGTAAACACAAGAGAAGTTTGTCTTTGTAAGTTGAAAACTTACTGTCAAAGGCAAACTCGAGTTTTGGTTGAAAACTCGAGTTTTGGCCTGACAGTGAAATGCTCAAGTTTTTATAAAGAAAGACAAACTCGAGTTTTGTTTTAAAACTCGAGTTTTGGCCATACAAAGAGCATTCAAGATTTTCGCTAAACAAAGCAAACTCGAGTTTTGCTTTAAAACTCGAGTTTTGACAAGACAGAGAGCAACCAAGTTTTTCGATAAAACCAAAACTCCAGTTTCCATGGGAAACTCGAGCTTAGGTTCCTCTGAGTATTCTCTAAGATTTTCAAGAGTTCATGAAAACTCGAGTTTGGATTTAAAACTCGAGTTTCCATCGTCTGAGAACAATGCTCATCTCTGATCTTGCAAAAGCTCATCTATGAAAAAAAGAACTAAGAGTTTCAACGTTTTCTCATATAAAAAGAGAAAACTCGAGTTTCAGTAGAAAACTCGAGTTTGGCTCTAACAGAGAAGTTTCCAATAGTTTTCAAAGAATATGAAAACTCGAGTTAGGATTTGGAAACTCGAGTTTTGATAAGGCAGAGAGCACAGTCAATTTAGAACGTTTTGAAAACTCCAGTTTTGTTTTGATAACTCCAGTTTTGAGATTTTTGACTAAAACATGATTTCTCGATAAAAGTCCAAAACTCGAGTTAGTCACTTAATAACTCGAGTTTTGCACTGTTCACAAGACTTGTCCAAAATGCCAAATCGCGATGCTCGACACTAAGATGAGAAAACTCGAGTTCCCGTTGAAAACTCGAGTTTCGGTTTTTGACAGAAAGAACGATGAAGCATGAAAACTCGAGTTTGGATGAACTAACTCGAGTTTCCATCGCGAGATTTGAAATTCGAACAGAATGAATTTGCGAAACGTGTGTGTTTGATTTCTGTACCTTATATCATCACTCATTACTATTCTTAACTATGTTTAATCAGTTTGTTAGTGAGTTTCAGATGATTTAGGACAAGATTAAATGAAGGTTTGTACAAAAGCAAAAAGCAAGTCAGAACATTAAATGCAAAACCCAGAAAAGTTGCATTCTTCTGGTTAATCCTTATGCACACGTTTGGAAAAGCAGAAAGAATGATTTCCACTTCCAGCATTAAGTACTCCAACGGATTAATTTGCAGAGAGTCAACTCTTAACATCTATACAGCTGGATTAAGTGAAGATTAGAGAGAGAAGAAGACCAAAGCTTAATGTAATCAGCTCCCAACACCTCCAACGGTTATAATTGGGGTTTCAACAGTCAATTAATGATCTCTACCTATAAATAGAGACGCATTCAATTCTTCTCAACAACCAATCCAACAGAAAACGAAAAATCATCCAAGAGTCATTTATTCTTTGAGTTTTTCTGTGTAAAGTATCTTCTGATACATTCATACTTCAGTGTTTATCTTATCTACCCTAAAAGAGAGTTCATTGATTGTAAATCATTTATTGTGAGTTATCTCAAGTCAAGGGGACTTGGAGATTGGGTTATTGATTACAACTTGTAAGGGGCAGTAAATTCTAGAGAGAGAATTACTCTTGAGTGCAGAGTGTGTAATCAAGTGATATAGTGAGAAATCCCAGAGAGTCTGGGGACTGGATGTAGGTCAAGTTGTTGGACCGAACCAGGATAAATTCTTGTGTCTTGCTTCTCTTCTCTAAACTCTATTTTACCTTCATTTCCTACCCGATAAACAGAGCATACCGAAAAGTTTTTAAGAATCCCCAATTCACCCCCTCTTGGTGATTCAAGCTCCATTTACATTTGGTATCAGAGCCTGGTCTTCTCATAAGAGCTTAACATCTCGAGAAGGATCACCATGAACGGAATTCGCGGATGGAGCTTCGATCAATAGACCTCCAGGCTTCAGTGGAGAACATTACTCCTTCTGGAAGGTCAAATTCAAAGTCTTCGTAATGGCTAGCGAATATGGTCTTTGGAGAGTATTCGAAAGAGGCAACTATGAGCCATCCTCAGTCCAAGATGGCGTCCGAACTCCAAAGCTCGAAGAAGCGTACGATGAGAATGACCGACGAAATGTCACTCTCAATAGTAAAGCTGTTCTCATGCTGCAAAGTGCTCTTAGTCAGCAAGAGTATTTCCGCATCTGTAATCTACCGTCTGCAAAAGCTATGTGGGATGCTCTGGAGATAGCCCATGAAGGAACAACCGGAGTCAAGGAGAATAGAGTCAACACTCTAATGATGGAATATGATCACCTTCGAATGAAGACTGGTGAATCCATCATTGACTTCCAGCTGAGATTCACTCATCTTATCAATCAACTTGCTGCATTTGGCAAGACATACGAGCAACCTACTCAAGTAAGAAAATTCTTGAATATTCTTAGCAAAGAGTGGGAAGCTAAAGTGACAGCCATTGAAGAAGCTCGTGGCGAATCAATGAGCTCGGTGGCAGCATTATTTGGCAGTCTTTCTGAGTATGAAGGCAAACTCAAGTTGAAAAAGGGACTTGAGGAAACGAGTAGCAAAAACAAAGGCGTTGCACTCAAGGCTGCAAATGAAGCTAAGCAATCCGATGACGAAGAAGAAGAAGGAGATGACGAAGATGGAGAGCTGGGCATGATGGTCCGAAGATTCAAAAGGTTCTATAAGAAGGACCAAGGATACAAAAGATTTAACAAGGGCAGCTCCAGCATGGAGACAAAGAAGCCAATCATCTGCTATGAATGCGAGAAGCCCGGCCACATCAAGTCAGAATGCCCCCAGCTGAAGAACAAGGACAAAGGCAAGAAGAAGTTCAACAAATTCAAAAAGAAAGCCTATGCCTTAGCGATATGGGGAGATAGCTCATCCGATGAAGATGAAGCTGATGAAGAGGAAGAAAAAGCAAATATCTGCTTGGTTGCTGAAGTAGAAGAGCAACACGAAAAGAACAAAGAGGTATATGATTCCAAACCATCATATGATAAACTATTTACTGAATATACCATTGTTCAATCAGAATTTGAAAAACTTGCTGAGAAATATATTGCTTTGAAAAGGAAAAATATTACTCTTGAACAACAAGTAAAAAATCTTTCCTCTTCTGAAAATCTCATATGTGATGATTGTGCCGTTTTTAAGCAAAAGAATTCATATCTCACTAAAACTCTTGAAAAGTTTACAAAAGGCAGTGAGATGCTTAACGTGATTTTAAAAGCACAAAGATTTACAAATGATCGTTCAGGGATAGGCTACAATCCCATGTTTGATAGAAAGAAAGGAAAGAAGAAGAGTGGTGGAAAATCTTGAAGGTGGAATATCACATAGAGGGGGGTGAATAGGTGATTACAAAATTCTTTCGCTGTTAGCTCAATAACACAGTCACCCACACAACATATGTAAATCAAGGCAAAGTAAAGATAGGGAAGAGGAGATTGACACAGAGAATTTATACTGGTTCGGTCCAACTCTTGACCTACGTCCAGTCCCCAGAAACACTCCGGGATTTCACTAACTTACGATCAAATGATTACACACTCTGTAACACTCGGAGCAATTATCTCTCTCGAATTACACTCCCCCTTACAAGTTGTAATCACAGACCCAATCCCAAAGTCCCAAAACTTTGAGACTCTCACAATGAAATGATAATTGAAGAATAACTCTCTGTAGAGCAGATAATGAAGCTAATCAAGTACAAAGTATTACAAGATGTCAACCGAAAGTATTACAGAGTATTGGATGAAAGTATTCGAAAGTATCTGACAAGAGTATTGCGGAACTAGACTCTCGTAAGTATCTTTCTGATCTATCTGTGCGTTTGCTCTGCAGTGTTTTCTGTGTGTATTTGATCAGCCAAGTCTTCTCCTATTTATATTGTTTGGTATGTGACTGTTGCAGCTTATGTGTTTGAATTCAAATGAAGAACATTCCATATTTGTTCGGATCTTTTTATGATTCTCAAAAAAGCATTGCCGTTGGAGCGTGGAAGTGACTAGACGTGTCCATAATGTTTGCCCATGATTCGGTATTTCTGAAAGTAGCCTTAACGAGTCATGAATCATGCTTTCTTGTCTGTTTGAAGATAGTCTTCCATAATTCCAGCATGTTTCCGATTTTGCGTCGATTTAGAATGAATCATAGGATATTGCGTGACCCATGGTGATCTCAAATAATCCTGTACTATAATTCAAATATTCGAAAGCTATGAGCAGAATCGGTTAGAATCAGAGCATTAAAGATCATCATTAATAATAATTAATAACAGAATTGAAATCTACAATCTCGACATAGCAGAAGAATATTTACCGATCATACTCGAGTATCCCATACTCATACTCGAGTATCTCTGTGATTCAGTCATACCAGAAGCTTTCATTTCGATCATACTCGAGTATTCAATGCTCATACTCGGGTATTACATGTACTGTGTGCTTTCTCAATTTCGTTGATCTTTGATTTGAACTCTGTTGCTTCCAGTATTTCGAGTGTCCACTTTCGAAGATCATAACTTCCTTGTACGAACTCCGTTTAGGTTGGTTCAAGTCTTCATGTAAAGCCCTTTGAGTCTTCTTTCAAATGGAACCGATTTCAGCTTCATCGAATTTCTAGTTTGTGAGATATACCCAAAACATTGAGGCTTGGTCAGTAGTATGACGGTGATGTCACTATCATCTTCAATAATTCATATCGCTCTCATCTGACCTCCTTTAGACTTGAATCTTGTGCGACTAGGACCGTTTGGAAGTCTAGTTTCCAACAAAATTGGTTTCACCTCAATCCGATCTCTGGTTAGGAAGATATCATCGAATTACCAGAGGTTGTCCGAAAACTGAACGTAGAACAGAGTGCTGAACAGAGTGATGTACTCGAGTATTGACGATGCATACTCGGGTATTGTAGGGATTTAAGCACAGAAGCACCTGTTTATGTACCCTACTCGAGTATATAAGTGACATACTCGAGTATTGAAGTGTCATACTCAAGAGTTGAAGCCTGATACTCGCGAGTACATGTTTGATACTTGAGTATTGACGAGATTCAAACGCAAGGAAGAGCTATTCACGCACAGGACTGTAGCAATTAAATTGTAGCAACTTCTATTCATTGGGAAGCTTGAATTTCCTTATTTTAACTCTGAATTTAGCCATTCCAACTTCCATCTTCTTCATATCAACATTACATCTACATTAAATGTAATAATCAGTCAAAGTATAAGATAAATGTAGTATGCAACCTTTTTGCTCTTAAGAATGACATCTATATAAGACATTATCAAAACTAATCATATCCAATATTCTCCCCCTTTTTGATGATGGCAAATACTTTGAGAAAAATATTTATGAATATGAAAAGCTAATAAACCCAATATATTTTTCTTGCCATTCTCTCCCCCTTATTTGTCATTAGCAAAAAGTTGAAGTAAAGAAGAGATGGTTGTAGAGGCAAATGTGAAACCAAATTAGACAGAATCAAAGAACTGATTTTCTCTCCCCCATTTGAAATTGTTTTCATTCTTAATATGATGCAATTTGGAATGTTTTTATGAAAAAAAAATTGAGAGAATTTGGAGAGGTTTTCAAGAAATCTTTTACATTTAAAGCATATAAACACCAAACATGTGCAAAATTTACTGAATATAAAAAGATAAAGTTTAGATATGCTCATGTAGGTTCAACAAATTGATGAATGATCAATGAAGGCCATTTGCTTGCTTTCTTCTTGTATGAGATCATTTCCATCCTTCTCCTTTACTTTATATAGCTCTTCTGCAGAATATGTCTCAGTTGGTTTCAAGAAGTTTTCTTCTACTTTGTAGAGCATATCACAGCTTCAGTGTAATCAAAACATTTTTCCTCAATGTAATAGTTTTTCCTTGTAGTATATTTAGGAAAGTCTTTGCACAGACTGAGTTCTCCTATCATAATTGTAAAACTTTCTTGCAGGTGAGATTTGTTAATGCAATCAGATATCCAAATATTCATTTCTGTATGATATTTTCAAATTGAGATAATGAAAGGAGAATATAATATTAACTCATCATCAAGACTAATAAAACATTGTGAATGCAAATGAGTAAAATTTCTTCAAATAAAGGAGATGAGTTTTTTAAGATAAAACACATGTTAATGTGAAACCCCCCTTAATGAATGCATTCTCTCTAGTAGTACCAAATAATAATGTGAAGCTAATGTTTAATGAAGATTAAGCACCGTGAAAGATTTCTTTGAATGCTTGAAATAGAATGAATGACACATACAGTATGCACACATCTTTCTTAATTGGAATAGAATGCTTGTTGAGTTAATGATTCACACAGAAAAGGAGTGCATTGAGTGAACAACTTTTTGGAATGATGCAATGACCTGTAAATAGATGACGCACATGAAGCCTTTGCAAGGTCACCAATAAATGAAGATATGGATCAGCAAATGAAGCTTTTTTTTTGAGTAAATGATGCCATGACTTATTTATATATGCTGCAGCAATGCTCTTTTAAGACAACTTGAAGCATCAATTAAAAAAGTCAGGGCTCAAGATATTTGATTGAATGCAATGCTTTAATATAATATTGAAAGTCTGATTCCAAATAGCTATATATTGATGAAGCTGTTCCATTTGAAAAGAATGTTGGTTATTAATTGATATTTTTTCAAATTAATGAAGATTGAATCACAGTGGTGCCAAGTCATATATGATGCTTTTCAAATATATGTAAACCATTCAATGAATATAAAGTGACACACAACAAATGAATCAAACCTGTCAAATACTGCAATAAATCATAGAGGCAACCTGACAGTACTTGAGTATTCCACTTAAATACTTGAGTATTTCCCCAACAATTAATAATCAAGTATGCAATACTCAGATATTTTAATTAATTAAAATAAGTACTGAAATACCTCATTTCAAGTGTGTATTGTGAACACTTGAATTTCTTTGATGTGTAAATTGATCATTAAGCATCAAGTAGATGATTCAGGGATGATTTTCTCAAATGATGATGCACAGTACTTGGGTATGGCACTTACCTACTCGAGTATTGTTGAAATGATCTATCAGTAGTAGCTTCCTCAGTTTATCAGTACCCGGGTATTGATTTAGGATACTCGAGTATCAGCTACTTCAGAAATTTCTTCTAGTTTCTGCCTCGACAGTACTCGAGTATGTATCCAGGATACTCGAGTATTGGTCTGTTTCCTTTGTCAGCAATATGAAAATCCCGATATTGCTCGAGTATTGTTACATAGTACTCGGGTATTATCAGTTCAAAGCTACTTGTTGAACATCCTGCAAAACAAAGTACTAGATACTCCTTGCTACCCAATATTTCTTGAATCCACACAAGGTTAGACAAGACAACTCTCATGTTCTTACAGAAATAAATCATATGATATTTGAACAAAGAGTATAATAAGCCAATTAAAAATCAGAACATAATTTTACCCAATCAAATAAGTTTAATCCAATGAGATACAGAGGGTAACATACAACTAAATTATGCCAAGAATGTTATTTCTCAATGACAGTTTTATAGATACACTTGATGTAGGACAGATGTCATTGAAGAGAATGCATGTAATTTTCCAATGGGATTAGATTTGTTAGAAATGCTAATTAAATGTGCAGATTATTTAAAATCTCACTTGTTCTTTCAAATCATGATAATGCATTTCGAAAATTAAGATTATAATGTATGAAAAATTCATTTTTGAAATATGTTGGAAATTGATCCTCACTCTAAACATGGTGGAAATTAACAGTTTAAGGAATGTATCAGTATGCTTCATATTTGGAGAATATGTTGAACATTTCCCTTAACAAGTTGAGGAGTTTATTCAGAAGTAAAAGTCATGAAGGTATAGTACTAAATAAATGTTCTTAGCACAACAAAAATGTAAGAGCACAATGACTTTGCTATTGACAAGAAAATAATCTTGCATCTTAGTATTAGAAATGAATGATCAAAGCAAGATTATTAATATAGTTACTCAAAATAAAAATGGAAGACCAATGCTGATGAATTTGAGCAACTAAGAAAGTACTAGGATTCATGAATGATGAAGCACAAACTTATTAGTCCAAATGACTAGAGTTCCAGAAAATCATCCTAGTAAGCTATTCCATTAATGGTTAATGCATTATCATTCAATGCACTAATAAACATTTATAAAGCTTGGAATAACTAGGCTATTGAAAAATTTTATGCATTAAGCATAATGATTCACAAATCAAATTCTTTTCTTGAAGATAGACTTGAAACTGATATATGAATAACTTATTAGATATGAAGTCCAACTAGTTCAAGATTGAAACTAGATAGTTCAAGCAACACATTGGATTCTAAAGATGAATATGTGAGGGATAGAAAATATTCAACTTAAACAAATTTGAAGTATATCTGTTATTAACTTCCAATTTGAAACATCATTTGAATGCACTCAAGTTATTTTTCAAATCTATCTGAAATACTTTCAAAGTATGAATAATTTTCAAAACGTGTGTATGCATTTTCACAAGACAAAGTGAATCAAACCAATTTCAGAATTGTGCATTTCAAAAGCATAAAATTAGAAGATAATGCACAAATTGACTTTTGGTTTATTTAGTAATGAAAACGTTTTGAAGGACATAAATGATTGATTGCTAATGGAATGCAATGATGGACAAGTATTCTTTACCCAAATATTAATCTCATATAAGCATAGTATATGGTAAGAGTTAGATATCACCGTAATTCCCTTTGTCCTTGTAAAAGCTTGCTTGATTAAGGTAGATTGATGTAGACGTCTCCTTTCACCATTAACATCAAGCATAGCCTTTTTAGCTTCCTCAAGACTTGAATTATTTATCTATGTTGCATTCTTGAGAAGCTTTTTCTCATCCTACAAAACTATATAAGTCTTTTTCTTTCTTGGTATCCAACCTTACTTGGATTCAATCAACGTTAGTTTGTAGGAAACAAAATTTGCATGCTCTTATGAATATGATCAATTCAACATAATTGAGCATAATGTACTAAACATGATTTTATGCATAAAAGAGATACTTTCTTTTCAAATCATCATGTATGCAAAAGAATTAAACTATTAAACATTGCAATCCCTTTATAAACTTACTAAGTGGATTTTTAAGGGATAAAATAATTTCAAAATAGTTTGCAATGCTTATTCCTAAGGCTACAACATATAAAACCTCAATGTATATTTCAGATGATAGGAAAGGAGGTTTTACCATTGTACGCCTTTACCTTAGGTACTTAGAGGATCGACTTTGCTTACCCACTGCCTCTTATGTCTTTCGATGGGTTTCTGCAAAGTTGTCTCAAGGGGTATAGACTTCATGAGTCTTCTGCTTGGTACTTGAGAGGATCTCCTTTTGGTTCATAAGAAGCTCTTTGATTCCTCATCTTCTCTGCTCCTTTGTGTCCATTATTTTTGAAATCAGTCTGCACACACAAGGCAATAGATGGACATTTTGGTACCCACTTATACTTGGGTCCTTCATTGTTAGTTCAAACCTTAGGGAAAACATAAGTTCTCTTTGGTACCCATTAATAGTTACCAACAGGCTTATCTCTCCTATCTTTCCTATGAAAGCAAGATGAAGTATTGTGTCCCTTTCGGTTACAATAATTACAGTGAGCAAATGGATTTGAGTTATGAACTGATTTCTGAAAATAATTCAAATAATGTTTTCCACCAGTTTTCTTTTACCTTTCTTCTTGTCAAAAGTAGGATTGTATCCTATGCCGATCGGTCATTTGTAAATCTTTGAGCATTCAAAATGACATTGAGCATTTCACTACCTTTAGTGAACTTCTCAAGTGTTTTAGTAAGGTAGGAGTTTTTCTTTTCAAGATCAAGGCATTTTTCGCAAACCGAATTTTCACAAACTGAAACTGGAGGTAAATCTTTAACTTGTTGTTCCAGCAATTTGATTTTCTTTCTGGAAGAAATAAGTTCTTTCACAATATTTTTAAATTCAGAATGCAATTCATTATACTCAGAAAACAAATCATCATAAGATGGTTCAGAATCACACAACTCTTCTTCGTTTTCTGATTGCTCTTCTTCCGCAACTAAACAGATATTTGCAGTTTCTTCTTCTTCTACGCCGGAGGTTCCTTCGTATGAAGTTTCTAAGGCTTTCCACATCTCCTTGGCAGTAGATAGATTGCAGATGCGAGAATACTCCTTTTGACTTAGAGCACCATGAAGCATCAGGATGGCTTTACTGTTAAGAGTCACTTTCCTTCTGTCATCCTTGTTGAATTCATCTTCAGCCTTTGGAATGTTATTTCCTCCTACAATTTTTGTAGGAACATAATCTCCATTCTTTATTACTTTCCATAGACCATACTCCGTAGCTAACACGAATACTCTGAATTTTGCTTTCCAGAACGAATAGTGTTCGCCATCGAAGCCAGGTGGTCTGTTGATTGATGTGCCTTCAGGTAATATTCCTTCCATGATCTATCTCGGGATGTTAAGCCTAAGCGAGAAACCTGTGCTCTGATACCAAATGAAGGTGGAATATCACCTAGAGGGGGGGTGAATAGGTGATTACAAAATTCTTTCGCTGTTAGCTCAATAACACAGTCACCCACACAACAGATGTAAATCAAGGCAAAGTAAAGATAGGGAAGAGGAGATTGACACAGAGAATTTATATTGGTTCGGTCCAACTCTTGACCTACGTCCAGTCCCCAGAAACACTCCGGGATTTCACTAACTTACGATCAAATGATTACACAATCTGTAATACTCGGAGCAATTCTCTCTCTCGAATTCCACTCCCCCTTACAAGTTGTAATCACAGACCCAATCCCAAAGTCCCAAAACTTTGAGACTTTCACAATGAAATGATAATTGAAGAATAACTCTCTGTAGAGTAGATAACAAGAAGCACTGAAGTACAAAGTATTACAAGATGTCAACCGAAAGTATTACAGAGTATTGGATGAAAGTATTCGAAAGTATCTGACAAGAGTATTGCGGAACTAGACTCTCGTAAGTATCTTTCTGATCTATCTGTGCGTTTGCTCTGCAGTGTTTTCTGTGTGTATTTGATCAGCCAAGTCTTCTCCTATTTATATTGTTTGGTATGTGACTGTTGCAGCTTATGTGTTTGAATTCAAATGAAGAACATTCCATATTTGTTCGGATCTTTTTATGATTCTCAAAAAAGCATTGCCGTTGGAGCGTGGAAGTGACTAGACGTGTCCATAATGTTTGCCCATGATTCGGTATTTCTGAAAGTAGCCTTAACGAGTCATGAATCATGCTTTCTTGTCTGTTTGAAGATAGTCTTCCATAATTCCAGCATGTTTCCGATTTTGCGTCGATTTAGAATGAATCATAGGATATTGCGTGACCCATGGTGATCTCAAATAATCCTGTACTATAATTCAAATATTCGAAAGCTATGATGTGCGCTTTCTCAATTTCGTTGATCTTTGATTTGAACTCTGTTGCTTCCAGTATTTCGAGTGTCCACTTTCGAAGATCATAACTTCCTTGTACGAACTCCGTTTAGGTTGGTTCAAGTCTTCATGTAAAGCCCTTTGAGTCTTCTTTCAAATGGAACCGATTTCAGCTTCATAGGATTTCTAGTTTGTGAGATATACCCAAAACATTGAGGCTTGGTCAGTAGTGTGACGGTGATGTCACTATCATCTTCAACAATTCATATCGCTCTCATCTGACCTCCTTTGGACTTGAATATTGTGCGACTAGGACCGTTTGGAAGTCTAGTTTCCAACAAAATTGGTTTCACCTCAATCAGATCTCTGGTTAGGAAGATATCATCGAATTACCAGAGGTTGTCCGAAAACTGAACGTAGAACAGAGTGTTGTACTCGAGTATTAACGATGCATACTCGGGTATTGTCGGGATTTAAGCACAGAAGCACCTGTTTATGTACCCTACTTGAGTATATAAGAGATATAATCGAGTATTGAAGTGTCATACTCAAGAGTTGAAGCCTGATACTCGCGAGTACATGTTTGATACTTGAGTATTGACGAGATTCAAACGTAAGGAAGAGCTATTCACGCACAGGACTGTAGCAATTAAATTGTAGCAACTTCTATTCATCGGGAAGCTTGAATTTCCTTATTTTAACTCTGAATTTAGCCAGTCCAACTTCCATCTTCTTCATATCAACATTACATCTACATTAAATGTAAGAATCAGTCAAAGTATAAGATAAATGTAGTATGCAACCTTTTTGCTCTTAAGAATGACATCTATATAAGACATTATCAAAACTAATCATATCCAGCAAATCTTATTTAAATTATTTTCGAAAAACCGTACACTCTTCCAATCCATTTGCTCACTGTAATTATTGCAACAGAAAGGGTCATACCACTTCATCATGCTTTCATAGGAAAGATAAGAAAAATAAACCTGTTGGAAATTATCAGTGGGTGCCTAAAGGAACCTATGCTCCGAAGGCTCGAACTAACCTCAAAGGACCCAAGAAAAGATGGGTACCTAAGGCTTGATCCTTTCTGATTTGTAGGTATGTCTAAGAGCATCAAAGTCTAACAAATGGTACATCGATAGTGGATGCTCAAGACACATGACCGGTGATCAGTCCAAATTCGCGTCAATCAAGCAAGAGGATGGTGGCAGAGTAATCTTTGGTGGAAATCAATCTGGAAAGATTGCTGGAATCGGTGAAGTTGGAAACAACGATGGACCACAAATCAAAGACGTCTACTTTGTTGAAGGATTTTGTCACAATCTCCTCAGTGTAAGTCAAAGCACCGATAAAGGTAACATAGTTATCTTTGATTCTGAGGAATGCTTGATTGTGAGTAAGGATATTCTTTCATTAGACAATATAAAAACAAAAGCTATTTTTAGAGCTCCTAGAGAAGGTAACTGTTATACTCTTAATCTCTCTAGAGATGGCTCTACATTTGAAAAATGTTTTGTAAGTAATTTGGATGATAGTTGGTTATGGCATAAGCGCTTAGCACATGTCAATATGATCCAACTTGACAGATTACTCAAAAAGGATTTAGTCATTGGTATTCCTAAACTACGTTTTAAAAATGACATGATTTGTGATGCATGCCAAAAAGGAAAACAAACTAAATCCTCTTTTAAATCTAAAAACGAAATTTCAACCTCTAGACCTCTTCAACTATTACATATGGATCTAGTCGGACCAGCTAGAGTAAGAAGCCTGGGTGGCAATTTATATACTTTAGTTATAATTGATGATTTTTTCTAGGTTTGCTTGGACAATATTTTTGTCATCAAAAGATTAAACCTTTGATCAATTTGTCGTTTTCGCCAAGAAGGTCCAAAACGAGAAAGGTTTGCAATTTCAGGAATTCGTACAGATCATGGAGTAGAATTCGAAAATTATGCTTTTGCTGAGTACTGTGACAACATGGGGATTAATCACAACTTCTCAGCTCCAAGGACTCCTCAACAGAATGGTGTTGTGGAAAGGAAGAATCGAGTTCTTACTGAGATGGCTAGAGCAATGCTGAATGAAAACAACACCTCACAAGTGTTTTGGGCTGATGCAATGAGTACAGCTTGCTACATCTCGAATCGAGCATATCTCAGAAAGAAGCTAAACAATACTCCCTATGAGTTGTACAAAGGAAGAAAGCCAAATCTGAGTCATCTGCATGTGTTTGGATGTAAGTGCTTCATCCACAACAATGGTAAGGATAATTTGGGTAAATTTGATGCCAAAGCAGATGAAGCTATATTTTTAGGTTATTCTAATAAGAGTAGAGCCTATAGAGTTTTTAATATACGTACTCGTATTGTGGAAGAATCTATGCATGTTGCTTTCTGCGAATCCAAAACTGACAAATCCAGAGATGATGATGATGAGGAAAATATTTTGAAAAATCAATTCTTTTCAAAAACCACTCCTGCTTCAATTGAAAATCCAGAAAACGTTTTTGAAGTTGATCCTCAAAACAATTTGGAAAATCCTGATCAAACACAACCTAGAGCTTGGAGATTTATAAGGAATCATCCTTTGGACCAAGTTATAGGTCATGTTAGTCAAGGAGTGAGAACTAGAAGCAGCACTTTAAATGAAGTTACTTTTACTGCTTTCATTTCAAATATAGAACCCTCAAAAATTGATGAAGCCCTTTCAGACAATGATTGGGTAATAGCAATGCAAGAGGAGTTACATCAGTTTGATAGAAATCAAGTTTGGGACTTGGTACCTAGGCCTAAGGACCATCCGGTCATTGGCACCAAATGGGTATTCAAGAACAAACGAGATGAGTCTGCAATTATAGTCCGAAATAAGGCTAGACTTGTTGCCAAAGGCTATAATCAGGAAGAATGAATTGATTATGAGGAGACGTATGCTCCAGTGGCTAGATTGGAAGCAATACGTGTACTCTTAGCCTTTGCTTGCATCAAAGATATCAAACTCTATCAAATGGATGTTAAAAGTGCTTTTTTAAATGGTTTTATACAAGAAGAGGTTTATGTAGAACAGCCTCCTGGTTTTGAAAATGAACATCATCCTGACCACGTTTATCGTTTGAAAAAGGCTCTATATGGTCTCAAACAGGCTCCAAGAGCTTGGTATGAACGGCTTAGCAAATTCCTTCTAGAACAAGAATTCATTAGAGGAAAGGCTGATACGACTCTTTTCATTAAAACTAATAAACTTAATGAGATTCTTGTCGTATGTATATATGTGGATGATATTATTTTTGGTTCTACTAATGAATCTCTTTGTGAAGAATTTTCTAAGAAGATGCAGAGTGAATTCGAAATGTCAATGATGTGAGAGTTGAAATATTTTCTCGGCTTGCAAATCCAACAACGGAAGGACAAAATCTTTATTTCACAAACAAAGTATCTTCGGGATTTGCTCAAAAAGTTTGGCTTGGAACACTGCAACGGTGCTGATACACCTATGAGTTCCACTGCCTCTCTAGATGTTGATGAAGAAAAAGGAAAGGACTTCAACATAACCAAATATCGAGGGATGATCGGATCACTACTCTACCTAACAGCAAGTAGACCGGATATTCAATTCAGTGTGGGCATGTGTGCAAGATTTCAAGCTGCACCAAAGGAATCACATGCTGAACATGTAAAGAGGATTTTTCGCTATCTATCAGACACAAAAGAACTTGGTCTGTGGTTCCCAAAGGGTCAACAAGAATTTTTGGTTGCATATTCGATTCGATCACGCTGGTTACAAAACTGATAGAAAGAGTACTAGTGGACAATGTGAGTTTCTTGGAGGTTCACTAGTATCATGGTTTAGCAAGAAACAAACCACCGTGGTTGTGTCCTCAACCGAAGCTGAATATGTCGCTATTTCCAGTTGTTGTGCTCAAGTCCTATGGCTAAGGCAACAACTAACTGACTTGGGAATTCACTTGAAGGAGATTCCAATTCTCTGTGACAATATTAGCACAATCAGTCTTGCGAAAAATCCAGTTCAACACACAAGAACAAAGCACATTGATGTAAGACATCACTTCATTAGAGATCATGTGCAAAAGAAAGATATCAAAGTGATGTTCATTCCCACACATCTTCAACTTACTGATATCTTCACCAAGCCATTGGCTAAAGAGCAATTTAATTTCATAATAAGAGAATTGGGAATGGTAAATCCCAATGAATTGTGAGTAATTTTTCTTATCTTAATGTTAGTTATTGTTTTGATGAATATTTATTACTAACTTAAGCTTCAGAGTACATAGTATTGTCTTTTGCAGGATATTTGAAAAACCTGAAGTTTGCTGTCAAAGGAAGCAAACTCGAGTTTTGTTTCAAAACTCGAGTTTTGTCGCGGTACTATCGGGGATGAGTTGCTGAGCAAATATGCAAAATCGAGTCGTTAAGTAACAACTCGAGTTTCGGAGAGACAGAGAACAAGCTCTGAGATTTCACGATATGGAAACTCGAGTCATCCAACGACAACTCGAGTTTCGGGCACACAGAGAGCCACACACCTGTTGAAGCATTCACAAAACTCGAGTCGGTAAGTAGAAACTCGAGTTTTGGTCACGGAATTTCAAAGTTCACTCAACATTTTTGAATTCAGGTCAGTTACTTCACGCCCTATTTAAGCATAACTGTTCATTGTTCATCCACACTTGACCTAAAACTCAAGTTTGCCCTAGAGTTTTCCCCAAATTCTTCGTCCTCTCATATCTCTCTCTTTCGCCCTTCCGATTTCAAACTTTAATCTCTTGAATCGATCATGTCTAACCCACACGATATTATCCATCTAGACTCAGAATCCGAACCTGAAGGCCAAAACCTAACTGACCCACCTATTGCTCAACCTCGGCTAAATATTTTTCCTGGACAATCGTCAATTTCTCGACGTTTCTCTGCGAATCTGTTTCGAGCTGTGTCTAGATTTGATGAAGAGCATTTAATGGCTCAAGCTCAAGCCCGAGCCCCTAATAACTCCTCTCCTCAAGCATTATCCAGGTCTAGTGATCTCATAAATTCATCTGCTCTTACTGAAATCTACAATCATCATTCAGCCCCTAATAACTTCCTGATCATTTCTAATCCTCTCCCTGAGATTAATCTCATTCGCTTCATAGAAACGCTTGCGAACAAAGAGTTTTGTCCTGTCGTTTGTGTGGACCTAGGCTACTTAAGGGATGAAAATCATTTGGATCTTACCCCTTGGCTATCTCAATTCGAGCCTCTAATTTCTATTCGAGGTACTTATAGTCCTGCTCTAGTTAAACTATTTTATCACAATCTCCACTTTGAAGAATATATGGATAGTGGCTGTCTTTTTGAATGGCTCACTACATCTATTGGAGGTCGTAAAATTATCTTGACACCCGATTATCTGAATTGTATTTTGCAAATTATCAATCCTCCACCTATCAGACCAGTTCACCTTACAAATGAAGTAATCTTTCAGCTGCTTAGACCCCATGAACCTCTCCCTGATAACTTGTCCACTTTATCTTTTTCCCCTGAATCCATGCCTCCTCATTACCAAGCTATCTGGTACGTTTATGCCAGAAACCTCAAGCAAAAGGATGGAAACTTTTCTACCTTCTCTAAAGATGACTATCCCTCCTTCGCCTCAATCATTGCTCAAGTATCATTGAACATTGGCAATTGGGTTTATCAGGAAATGACCAAATTCAGATTTCCTATTAAGGATTCTTCACAAATTCTTTTTCCCAATCTCATTTCAGTAATCTTATTTCATGAGAAAATTTGGCCTCTACCGCTCAATGATTCGACTGAGCACATTCCCTTCTTCAGTCAACCTCTATTCAACCTTCTGGGCCTAAATTTCCATACATATCCAAGATCTTCCTCCCTTGCTCATGAAGGTCCAAGTTCCTCAAATGACCCATCTTCCTGCTCACGTACTTCTCGCCCACTTCTGGTCTCTCATTCTCAATTCCTGACCTATTACAGAACTCATTTTGATTGCCCTAATTGCATCTCCATTTCCAACTCCCAATTCATTCTCTGCGACAACTGTCAAGCTCTCAACCCCTTCCACTGAACCTTCAATCTCAGCTCCATCCTCTTTTGTTGATGACAAAGGGGGAGAAGAACCAGAGAAAGAAGATGAACCCAAGGAGCAAGCTTGAGTTAAAGGAAGGAGTTTAGATTTAAGCGTTGATTTCTGTTTTGGATTAGTTTCTTTAGAGATTACTTGTTTAAATTTCAGTTTGTAATTCTGGTTTGAAGTTTATGAAACTTTGCATTTCTATTTTTGGTATGATGTTAATATACATGTTCTGAGAATGCAATAGTTCAGTTATGGTAAATTAAGGTAGTTTCTGCTATACCTCTGAATGAATTTCATAACTGTCATAACATATGCTTATGTCAAACCAATCTCTGAAATTTTTAAACTCAAAGATCAAATCTTTTGAAAAATAACAAATCTCTGGTTTACAAGTGTTGTCATCATCAAAAAGGGGGAGAATGTTAGTTCTCAAATTGGTTTTGATGATAACGGACAATTGTAAACACAAGAGAAGTTTGTCTTTGTAAGTTGAAAACTTATCACAAAGGCAACCTCGAGTTTTGGTTGAAAACTCGAGTTTTGGCCTGGCAGTGAAATGCTCAAGTTTTTATAAAGAAAGACAAACTCGAGTTTTGCTTTAAAACTCGAGTTTTGGCCATACAGAGAGCATTCAAGATTTTCGCTAAACAAAGCATACTCGAGTTATGCTTTAAAACTCGAGTTTTGACAAGACAGAGAGCAACCAAGTTTTTCGATAAAACCAAAACTCCAGTTTCCATGGGAAACTCGAGCTTAGGTTCCTCTGAGTATTCTCTAAGGTTTTCAAGAGTTCATGAAAACTCGAGTTTGGATTTAAAACTCGAGTTTCCATCGTCTGAGAACAATGCTCATCTCTGATATTGCAAAAGCTCATGTATGAAAAAAAGAACTAAGAGTTTCAACGTTTTCTCATAAAAAGAGAAAACTCGAGTTTCAATAGAAAACTCGAGTTTGGCTCTAACAGAGAAGTTTCCAATAGTTTTCAAAGAATATGAAAACTCGAGTTAGGATTTGGAAACTCGAGTTTTGACAAGGCAGAGAGCACTGCCAATTTAGAACGTTTTGAAAACTCCAGTTTTGTTTTGATAACTCCAGTTTTGAGATTTTGGACTAAGACATGATTTCTCGATAAAAGTCCAAAACTTGAGTTAGTCACTTAATGACTCGAGTTTTGCACTGTTCACAAGACTTGTCCAAAATGCCAAATCGCGATGCTGGACACTAAGATGAGAAAACTCGAGTTCCCGTTGAAAACTCGAGTTTCGGTTTTTGACAGAAAGAAGGATGAAGCATGAAAACTCGAGTTTGGATGAACTAACTCGAGTTTCCATCGCGAGATTTGAAATTCGAACGGAATGAATTTGTGAAACTTGTGTGTTTGATTTCTATACCTTATATCATCACTCATTACTATTCTTAACTATGTTTAATCAGTTTGTTAGTGAGTTTCAGATGATTTAGGACAGGATTAAATGAAGATTTGTACAAAAGCAAAAAGCAAGTCAGAACATTAAATGCAAAACCCAGAAAAGTTGCATTCTTCTGGTTAATCCTTCTGCACACGTTTGGAAAAGCAGAAAGAATGATTTCCACTTCCAACATTAACTACTCCAACGGATTAATTTGCAGAGAGTCAACTCTGAACATCTATACAGCTGGATTAAGTGAAGATTAGAGAGAGAAGAAAACCAAAGCTTAATGTAATCAGCTCCCAACACCTCCAACGGTTATAATTGGGGTTTCAACGGTCAATTAATGATCTCTACCTATAAATAGAGATGCATTCAATTCTTCTCAACAACCAATCCAACAGAAAACGAAAATCATCCAAGAGTCATTTATTCTTTGAGTTTTTCTGTGTAAAGTATGTTCTGATACATTCATACTTCAGTGTTTATCTTATATACTCTAAAAGAGAGTTCATTGATTGTAAATCATTTATTGTGAGTTATCTCAAGTCAAGGGGACTTGGAGATTGGGTTATTGATTACAACTTGTAAGGGGGAGTAAATTCTAGAGAGAGAATTACTCTTGAGTGCAGAGTGTGTAATCAAGTGATATAGTGAGAAATCCCAGAGAGTCTGGGGACTGGATGTAGGTCAAGTTGTTGGACCGAACCAGGATAAATTCTTGTGTCTTGCTTCTCTTCTCTAAACTCTGTTTTACCTTGATTTCCTACCCGATAAACAGAGCATACCGAAAAGTTTTTAAGAATCCCCAATTCACCCCCTCTTGGTGATTCAAGCTCCATTTACACATTATAGTTCTCACAAAAAATTGTTAAGATTATTTAATATAAATAAAGGTACAAAGGATTCTAAAAAATATCATATATAAGAGAGTAGGATCTTGAAAAATAATTTGACAATACATTGCTTAACAAATAACTGTTAAGTATTCTTTAATATAAATAAAAGTGGCATTCTGAAAAATATCATATATATGGAGGCAGGATCCTAAAAAAATTGATAATACACTACGGTTCTTCACAAAGAACCGTTAAGTATTCTTTAATAGAAATAAATGTGGGATTCTAAAAGATATTAAATATAAGAAGGTGGGATCTAAAAAAAAAATTATTTAACAATACATTACGGTTATTCACTAAGAACCGTTAAGTATTCTAACAATACATTATGGTTCTTCATTGAGAACTCTTAAGTATTCTAAAATATAAACAAAGGCGGGATTCTGGTGAAAAAAATTACTTAACAATACGTTACAATTATTCAATAAGAATCGTTAAGTACTCTTTAGTAAAAAGGCGAGATTCAGAAAAATGTCAAATATAAGGGGCGGGATTCTGAAGAAAGGAAAATTATTTGACACAACTTGTAAAACCCAGAAAATATCAGTAATTAATGCCTAGTAAAAATAGGTGAATATGAGGTCTCAAACACCTTGTATTGAATTTATCTTGTTATTAGGGTAATTTCTCTTGAAATTAGATAATGTGCAGTTAGGTCCCTAAAACGTTTGAAAGTTTGCAACAGGTCCCTAAAGCATTTACGGGTCATAAAATACCCTGAGAAAATTATAAAGAGGCAAATAAATAAATATTAAAAATTAGAAAGAATATTGTCCTTAATTTAGACAATTTATTAAATTATTTCCTTTGGAAATAAAAGAAAGAAAAATTTAAACTTATTGTGGGGCCATAATTGACCCCGTGATTTTTAATATTTTACATGGAGTGTAAAATACCAATGTCAGTCCAATAGTTGTGAGATAATAGTTAATCCTAAATAAGGAAATTGTCAACAATTAGTAAGGGAATAATTAAATAATTACTGGCTAATTGATTAAACATGATTAAGAGAAAATCTAAGGGTAAATATGTAAAACCCTGTAAGTAAATGTTAATGGCTAAAATTAGCATAAATTATATTTGCTAACTAATTGGAAAAGATTAAGAAAAATGAATGAGGTTAAGTACATGGAAATCCCTAATCCTAAAAGATTGCTAAACATAGGATTAGCCAATGGGATAATTATCTAAAAAGATAATTAAAGCATGATTATGGGCTAATTAATCAAGAGTTGAAAAGTCAAATATAAGAGAAAAAGGGGATGGGAATTTCGAAAATGATAAGGAAGGAAAAGAAGAGAAAAAGATGTTGTAGTGTGAAAGCAAATGCAAGTGGTTCAAGGAATATTCTAGGAATATTCTGTGAAAAAGAAAAAAGGATAAATGACCACCAATAGAAATTAAATCCTAAATCAAAATCCTTGGATTAGGTTTCTAATAACTGGACATATTATGATTCAGTATAATTTTGTCCAGAAGTTGACATTACCCGAAGCGATTTTCGTAACCGGCGGAACGGTTAGGGAATAAGACGAAAAATCTTCGGCAGGAAACGAAATACCCTGAATGGAATCAAAAATTTGGTTAACCAAGATATTTCCAAAGAGGAAGAATAGACCTTCAGGGCTATGTTGCCGGATTTCTAAGATTCTCCAAGATTACGCAATTAGAACACCGAACAGAGACTTTATCGGTAGGAAAACTTCTCATGAAAGTTGATGCCATCATGCATGACATCATTAGGATGACTTCATTGGTGGGAAAGATGACATGGGGGACGTTTTTGTGGATGGAAATGGAGGAGCAAACTTGTTTGCTAAGTTTTCAAAATGTGTGGCCAAGAATCAAGAAGGGCAAAATTGTTATACCGAATAGGTCCTGGAATTTTTCTATAAATAGCCCTTCATTCTTCATTCATTCTTCACCAATTCACCAAGCCTCTTAGAGAGAAGTTAGAGAGAGGAGCTCTGGAGAAACTTGTAGTGAAGTTCTTCAACGGGTAAGTTATTCGGTTCTAGTCTTTAGTTCGGTAGTTCTTGAAGTTCTAGGGTAGATGTTGTTTTGATATTTAATCTTCCAAGTATGATTAGATATAATGTTTTAGGGGTAATTAAGGTATTAATTTCAAAAATTATGTTGGAGAAGGAGTTATGGCAAAATTTTGGAAGATTAGAGTCAAAGTAACGAAGTGCTGGCGAAATTCCGCCGATTAGGGGCTCAAGGGTAAAATGGTCATTTATGACTAAAATGTCCGTCGTAATGATAGATCCTTAATAAATGCGTTGTTATCTTGATAGGATATCCCTGATTACGTTCTTATCAACTGTCGTATCGTATTCCAACAGAAATACCGTTTACCGTCAACGAAAGTACGTTCGCGTACTGTAACACTAACTCTGATGGATATAGTATGCATGTATGATATGTGTGTATGGTATGATGTGAGTATGGTATGTGTATATGTGGTGTGTTGTTGGAATGCGTATTATGTTAGAAAATAACTGTATGCATGTTGGGAGCGATATATCTGTAATGCTGGGAGTGATACATCTGTGATGCTGGGAGCGATATATCTGCATGCTGGGAGCGATATATTTGCATTGGTTGGGTGGGATGCATATGTTGTGTTAATAACCCATATGTGTGTATGTAAACATGAGGTTAACCGTTACCTGAGATCCGGTGCGGATCTCAGCTCTTAACATAGCGTCAGGGTCGGGAGGACCGAGGACCGAGGAGAGAGGGAAGCAGCAAGCTTAGAGATCCGGCTGGAGACTATCTTTCGTTGCCTGGAAGACACTTTTGTTGTTATTCAAAGAAAACTCTCGGTTATCGTACCGTCTCTGTACCTAGCCAGTGGGCATTTTAAATATATATATCAGTTACACTCTTGTTCCAATACTCTACTCTGATGAAAAAAATTTATACTGCTTTTGAAAAACGGGATGTTACATTTTTGGTATGAGAGCAGTTGTCCTGGCATAGATCTAACTATGTTATATACAAACCATTGGTGCCGAAGGAAAGGCTAGTCTATGTGGGTAAGCCAATCAGTCGCCGTGAACTCGGTGAGGCCCCCATGATAGACACTTATCTGGCCAGTTGGTTTGAGTAACGGAGTTAGGCTCTACGCCTTTTTAAGGAGCATAATTTGAAAATGAGTACTGATATAGCCCTGAGTCAATGTACCACCCTATTTCGGTATACCATCCTGAATCGGTGTACCATCCTGAATCGGTGTACCACTTTTTGTGGGTGCATCACTCTAATCCAGAGCTTATATGAGAAGCTGGGTCATGTCAGATGAAATTCTGCGACCAACAAAGATATATACATGCAGTATTTGACTTATGTAGAGAAACTCTCGATGCGTGTTTCTGTACCCGTTCCTGAGAAGAACGAATCAATGAGATTATGAACAAGAGAGATATTGCGGGTGTCTGTTTGTTTTTAATGTATGCGGGTCTTTGTTCGTTAGTAGTGTGGATACTAAGAGTCCGTGATATACTAATCGACGTTTTCCTTGTATATCTGACGTTTTCCCTAACAAAGGAAAAAGAACGAGACATGGCGAATGTAAGAGGAGCCGGAGCTCCCAGAGGCCGAGGTAGGGGCCGAGGCGGAGGACGAGGTAGACAACCTCGGGTGAATCCAGTACCAAACCAACCGGAGCAGAATGAGATGCAGGATATGAGGAGAACCCTGCAAGAGCAGAGGGCACTAATAGATGCACTTCTGGAAAGGCTGAATAGACAAGATCAAGAATCTGCGAGACAATTACAAGAACGACAAAATGAGGAAGAACATAATGAAGAAGACGAAGAAGAAGAAAATGAGCAAAGTGACGAGCACGATGAGGAAGCTGAGGGATCTGATAGGTCCCAGTCACCTCCACGAAGAGGGAGAGTTGTGCAGACCACACAAAATTGGGTCACCCAGTTTTGCAAGCTCAAGCCACCTGCTTTTCATGAGAAGAACGAATTGGCTGAGGATTGCTTATGAGCCTTGACATGATCTTTGAAGTTATGGAATGCCCGGAGGACCGGAAAGCTCAGCTGGCAATTTACAAACTCGAAGGTGATGCGCACAGATGGTGGAAAAGTGTCGCTACAGCGTTGCAGACACGTTTTTGCCCTGTCACTTGGGAGAAATTCATAGAACAGTTCAATGAACAGTATTTTCCTCCCTCAACACAAGTGATTAAGGAGGAGAAGTTCCTTCGTATTCAACAAGGTTCCGAGGAAACCTTTGACGATTACTTTGCCCGGTTCACCAATCTGTCCCGATATTCGTCGTACCTGGGGAGTAATGACAACCAAAGCTGGAAGGCAAACAGGTTGATCTGCGGGCTGAAGTACGATATCAGAGCAAGGCTGGTATCCCAGCGTTTTCCTGAAATGGCTAAAGCGGTAGAATCTTGCCGAATGACTGAGCGCAACCTGAAGGAGTTACGTAAATCACGGAATCACAATGGTAGCCGTGCCGATCGTAGCGAGGGCAGCCGTGAAAATTTCTCACGAAAGAGAGAAGCACCATGGAGTGACTCTCAAAGAGAAAACAAGAGGCCATTCCAGACAGGGCAGCAGAACTGTTGGTTTTGATTGGTTTTGATGATGTCTTATATAGATGTCATTCTTAATAGCAAAAAGGTTGCATACTACATTTATCTTTTACTTTGACTAATTATTATATTTAACGTAGATGCAAAGTTTTATGATGGAGAATGTTGATTGAAGAAAGAAGCTCTTGCACAATATAATGGGAATATCATAATATTAAGGAAGCAAGAGGTTATCAAATGATTTTGGGGGATAATCTAGAAGGAGAGAAGAAATTGAAGAAGGAAGAACTTGCAATGCAATGGAATATCTTTATTGAAGTTCTTATATTGATGCTAGAGGTATCCAAGATCATATGGAAGCTGGAACGGATCAATTCAGAGTTTAAACCATCAAAAATCAGTTCCAGGATGAGCAAACTCGAGTTCATAACTTGCAAACTCGAGCCTGTAATGTCCTCAGCAACTCTGGCGCCTTTGGACAAGTCAAACTCGAGCTTAGAAATCAAACCTCAGGTTTGAAACTCCAAACTCGAGCCCATCATTAGCAAACTCGAGCCTGTAGTGTCTTCAGCATTTCTGGTGTCTCTGGACAAGGCAAACTCGAGCCTATTAGTTGGCAAACTCGAGCTTACAGCGGTGTTCAACATTTCAGCTACTCTGTTCCACGTTTCACTCGGGCAACGTGTGGTCATTCGATGATATCTCCTAAAATACAGATCGGATTGAAGTGAAACCAGTGGCATATGAAACTAGACTCCCAATGCGTCAGTTTTATATATAATTGAAGCCAAACGGAGTCAAGATGAAGGAGCTATGAATTTATGAAGTTGACAGTGAAATCCACGTCACACAAATAACCAACCTTCAATGTTTTGAGTTTATCTCACAAACGGAGAATCCAATTGAGCGGAAATTGGTGGCATTGGAAATTAGACTCAAAGGGCTTTCCATTGATAGGTTAAACAACTAAAACGGAGTTCAGACCACGGAGATATAGCCCTCGAAATTGGACCGTATTTCCAGGATGTTGGAGGTTTGCTAGCAGGAGAAGCAAACTCGAGCCTATTAGTTGGCAGGCTCGAGTTCGCGGGTTACAGAGAGCTACCGGTGACGCGAAAATCATCCAAACTCGAGCCTATAAGTGACAAACTCGAGCCTAGACAAGACAGAGAGCAAAAGATGATTTTGAAGAGACCCAAACTCGAGCCTATAATTATAGACTCGAGCCTAGATGCTGAAAAATGTTACAAACTCTAGAGTTTGCTCAACCTCCGGTTTGCACCTTGCGAAGCTGAACTCGACCCTTGCAAACTCGAGCCTACTTATCCAAGCTCGAGTTCATGACCCCGATTCAGAAAAACAGCATTTCGAAAGTCTCGTTTCTCATCAAAGAACATCCACATGATTACCCAAATGACTTATACTTCTTCTTAACATTATTTATATCATTTGTGTACATGTTTCGATTATTAAAGCTTGAGAGAACATCAATCTTGAGTAAATCAAGATCTAGAAGATGAACTTGCTGCATAATCTCAGAAATGGGAAAGATGAGTGAATCCAATGAGAAACTTGAAGAAACGAAGTTGTCTACTCAATTGTAATGCTTCTCCAAAGGATTAAATCATTCAGATGAGGAAATACTCCAACGGACATAAGCCAAACAGATTCAGCATTCGAATTAATGTTCATGACAGGATCAACCACTCGTTGACGAAACGGAAAATCGAGCATTTACTTTCACGCGTCAAACAGAGGAAAATTCAAGAAGAAGAAATCCTTCACTTGGAAACAATTGATATAGCCATTACTCGAATGATTCCCTGAACAAATAAAGGAAAGTCATTAAATGACATAACGGTCATAATCTTCAATGCAGAGCAAAAGTTGGAAATCAGAAAAGGCCGTGAGTCCCAACGGCTAGAATTTCGAATAGAGAGAATTCAGAATTGAGAAGCAACGGTCATATGAAGATTTGCCGCTATATATAGAGCTGCATACAAACCTTCAAAGATACAACAACAAGCAGAGAACAAGCTTACATCTTCAACATGCTAATACTCTGATCTTTATATCATTTACTCTCGATTTTCAATGTCTATAAATCATAGAGAGTGAAATGTTTTGTATTGTACTTCAGTGTTTATCCATACACTTCTGAGAGAGAAGAATCATTGTAAACATCCTATCATTCTACCTTAGAGTTACTCAAGATTGGGTGATCTTGAGTGGGAAATACATTGTGTTGATTACAACTTGTAAGGGGAGTGAATCCTAGTGAGAGGATTACTCGAGTGCGAGTGTGTAATCAAACGGGTGTATTGATTATAGTTTGTAAGGGGGAGTAAGTCCTAGTGTGAGGATTACTTCAAGTACAGAACGTGTAATCAAGTTGAAAGAAGATAGTGGATTGAAATTCTCAAGTAGAGCTTGGGGACTGGACGTAGGTCAAGGATTGGGCCGAACCAGTATAAATCACCGTTTGCATATTCTCTTCCCTTATCTCTTACATTCCAACATATATGAATGATTGCTTATCACTTTATAAATTATTATTGACATTCAAACTATTTCCAGCAAGTGAAGAAAAGTTCTTAAAGTTCTAAGTTTTTAATCAAACACCCAATTCACCCCCTCTTGGGTGATAGCCAAGTCTTTCATTTGGTATTAGAGCTAGGCTCTTGTTTAAAGGACTTAACAGCCTCAAGAGTTATCAAATGGCTAATTTTGGGTGCTGCTCGTTTTTGAAAGGTTTTGACTTTACCATTCCACCACTTTTCAAAGATATTGATTTTTGGTTTTGGAAAGCTAGAATGACTAGTTTTATCAAAGCAACTGATTTTGATATGTGGAAAGTCTTTACAAATGTTTTTGACTTTACTCCAAGAAAGGATTGGACAGAAACAGATATGAAAATGTTTTCATTGAACATTAGAGCAATGAACATATTATATAGGTCTTTAATCGAAAAGATTTTGAGAAAATCAAATGTTGCTCTAGTGCTAAAGAAATTTGGGATGCTCTTGATTCTATTTATACTTCTAACAATTGTGTTGAAGTTGAAAGTGTTGACAGTTCATCTAAGACTATATGTTTTACATCTATGACTGATGAACAACTGGAGAATGAAGAAGGGGAAATCATTGAATTCAGCAAACGCTTCCATAATCCAGTCAACAGAAAAGAACAAGACGAAGAGGATTCCCAAGAAGAACTCATGGAAGATTATGATCAATCATTATCTAGAGTTCAAGATGCACATGTGGTAAACAATTCCAATTCTTCTTGTGCAGTTAAGAAAAATGATTCTAAACATCCGCATAAAATTGTTCTCGCAACCATTTACCGATTCTATTTTGAAAAACAAACATGTTTTCGAAAATCATGCTTTGGAAAATCATGTGGGAAGAAAGAATATACAGATATGGGCCATTTGACATTGCATCCTCTAGACCAGCACAATTCTTGCAAAACCGTTTATAATAAACATCATTCTATTGTTTGCAATTATTGTGGTAAATCGGACATATCTCTCATACATGCTATATTAGGAGAAATTATAATGTGAGAAATAAATCTGTTTGGGTTCCTAAAAGACAAGTAAGGTCCACTACTAACAGTCAATGACCCAAGTATAAATGGGTACCAAAATGTCCATCTTGTGCTCCATGTATACCGGACCATTTGAAAATCAATGGACATAAGGGAACTGAGAAGATGAAGAAGAATCCAATAGTTTCTCATGAACCTACAAGGAAACTCATATCAAGAAGGAGAACTTGTGGAAAAGCCATTCTTTGGAACTACATGGTCAAATCATAAGAAGCAATGGATACAAGCAAGAAGAGTATCTTCTACCTCAAGAACAAACCACCATAGAGTACCATTCAACTATCTTGAGGAGAACAAGAAGAGGAGAATCTCTCAAGTATCAAATAGAAGACTCTTGAAGTCTACATTTTCTGAGAGAACTTTACGAGATACCCATGGAAAGACATATGAAGAACAAATGGGTAAGCAAAGCCAACACTCCAAGTACCTAAGCTAACAAAGATTGGATCCAAGGAAGGTTGGATACCAAGAAAGAAAAGGATTTATACAACTTTGTAGGATCAAGGAAAGCTTCTCAAAGATGCAACATAGAGAAATGATCCAAGTCTTGAGAAAGCTAAACAAGCTATCTTTGGATGTTGATGGTGAACATTGGAAAAGGAGTTATCTACATCAATCCATCTCAACCAAGCAAGCTTCTATGAGGACAAGAGGAATTACGGTGATATCTAATTCTTGCCTCTTACTATGATTATATTTAAATTCATTCTTGGTTTGTCTTTGGTTAAGTTAAAAGATTTTAAACTGATTCAATTTCAATTAGAATTTTTCTGTCAAAGCCAAAATCCAGTTTAGAAATGCAAACTCTAGCTTGAATCCTCCAAAAAATGAGTTAAAAGAGTTTACAAGTATGTAAGCTCGAGCCTACAGATGCAAACTCGAGTTTGCCTCTGGCGGGAAAGTTTCCCAATTGAAAACCATTTCTTTAAACTCCATTTTTGTGTAGAGTTTGTTTAAACTCCAGAGTTTTGTGTAGAGTTTGTTTAAACTCCAGAGTTTTGTGTAGAGTTTGCCCTTGGCAGAGAGCTTCCAATTTTTTTTATTTATTTTCGCAAACTCTAGAGTTTTGTTTTAAACCTCCGGTTTGCCACTATTCCAAAACTCAAACTCGAGCCTAAGAATTTAAACTCGAGTCTGAACTTTAAATTGAGTAAAGTTATTTTACGCCAAACTCCAGAGTTTACACCAAACTCTAGAGTTTACGCTAAACTCCAGAGTTTGCACCAAACTCCAGAGTTTACTCTAGAGTTTATATTTAAACCTCAAGTTCTCGCTAAAATGCTTAATTTTGTTTTGACATGAATAGTGTCAAACTTGAGCCTAAATTTCTAAACTCTAGCCTAAATTTTTGTGTAGAGTTTACTCGTGGTTTGAGAAATAAAAAGAATTTACAAAACATGTAAACTCGAGCCCGAATCTCTAAACTCGAGCCTGGTCTTTGAAAATGAGAAAAATTATTTTACAAACTCCAGAGTCTGTGTTTATGCTCCGATTCACGTTTTTAAACAACTAATTTATTTTGGCATGAATAGTGTCAAACTCGAGCCTCGCTCACTAATGGACTCGAGTTTGCCAATTTTGTGAAGTTTGATTTGAGATGGCTTTCACGATAAATGCTCTGGTGATACGAACTCGAGCCTGCTTTTTCATGAACTCGAGTTCGCCCCTTTAAAAAAATAACAAACTCCGAGTTTACATTTAAACTCTAAGAGTTTACACTAAACTCCAGAGTTTGCACTAAACTCCAGAGTTTACGCTAAACTCTAGAGTTTACATATAAACTCCAGAGTTTACATATAAACTCCAGAGTTTACATATAAACTCCAGAGTTTGCCTCTCCAAATTACAGTTTGAGTCAACTTTGTTTTTGAAATGATCTTGCTCGAAATTTGTAAAATCTTAATGTTTGATCTTTATATTCCATATCACCAATCACTAATGTTCCTAACTTGATTTAATCAATTTGTTAGTGAGTTTTGTTTTTGATGATCAAACAAGTGAAATTTGTGCATAACTTTATTAGTTCATATTTGTTTTGAAATGTACAAGTCACACTGTTTTGTTTGGATTTCAATTCACTCATTCTGTGAAAATGCATATACATGTCTTGTGAAAGTGCAAACCAATGTTTTGAAAACATATCCATACTTTGATTTCATTCAAATGATGTTTCAAAAATTGGAAGTTAATATTGTATTTTGAATGTTGGATATGCTTCAAACTTGTCTAGTTGACTCTTCCCTATCATTCACATATTGATCTTTGATATTCAATGTGTTGCTTGAACCTCCTTGTTTAATTCTCTAACTAGTTGGACTTCATGTCTAATAAGTTATCCATACATGAGTTTCAAGCTTATCTTCAAGAAAAGAACTCAATTTGTGAAGCTGTTATTGGCCAAGTTATTCCAAGTTTTTTTAATGTTCATTAACGTATTGAATCTTAATGCATTAACCATTAAAGGAATAACTTACTAGGATAATATTCTGGAACTCTAGTCATTTGAACTAATGAGTTTGTGATTCATCATTCATGAATCCTAGCATTCACTTAGTTGCTCAAATACATCAGCATTTGTCTTCAATCCTTATTTTGAGTAAGTGATTTATTCATTAAACATGTTGACTTCCACCATGTTTAAAGTGAGCATTATTTTCAAGCATGTTTCAGAAATGACTCTTTCATTCATCAAAATTTTGATTTCATAATTCATTATCATGATTTGAAAGAACATTCAAGATTTGAAACAATCTTGAGTAAATACCCTTTTTGGTCCCTGGAAAAACACATTTGACCCTTTTTCGTCCCTGAGTAAAAGAAATGTCATTTTGGTCTTTTTTAGGGACTAAAAAGGACCTTTTGGGAATTTCGAGGATTAAAATATGCAAAAAAAATGATCAAAAGGACTAAAAGGGACCTTATTTTTCCATTTTAGGGACTAAAAGTGACTTATTTTTTTTCAGAGACCAAAAAGGGCATCCGTGTTTTTTCCAAGGACCAAAAAGGGTATTTACTCAACAATCTTCATAGTTCACTATCATTATTGAAAAATCTGGTTTCATTCATGAACTATGATTTGAGAAATGCTTATCATTATGGATAAGATTTTCTATGCTCATTAATCAAACTTACATGCATTCATTAAGGGGAGCTTCACATTCACATGTGTTTTATATCTTAAAAGCTCATCTCCTTTATTTGAGAAAATCCCTTTAAGTATTCTCATTTACATCTACTATGTTTGTATTAGTTTTGATGATGAATTGGTTATCTTAATTTGAAAATATCAAGGGATATTTCGATATCATATTGCACTAACAAATCTCTTTGGAAAAGAAAGTGTTCAATTTGTAGCAGGAGATTCTGTTATGTGTTAGGACATTCCTCAACATACTACAAGGAAAAACTATTACATTGAGGAAAGATAGAAGAGTTCTATGAATGAAAGGAGAAGGATGGAAATGATCTCATACAAAGCAAACAAATGGACCTCATCAATCAATCATTAATTTGCAAAATCAACATGAGCATTTCTAATCTCTATCTTTTATATTCATTAGAAACTTTGCACATGTTTGGTATTTATATGCTTTAATTGTCAAAGATGTTTTTGAAAACCTCTCCAAACTCCATCAAACTTGTTTTCAAAACAACATCCCAAATTGCATAATATTTAGAATGAAAACAATTTCAAATTGGGGAGAGAAAATCAATTCTTTGATTCTTTCTAATTTGCTTTCCTATTTGTCTCTCTACAAGTATCTCTTCTTTAAACTCAACTTTTTGCTAATGACAAATAAGGGGAGAGAATGGCAAGAAAAATAAAAATATGCTGGGTCTATTAGTTTTTCATATTCATACATATTTTTCTTAAAGTATTTGCCATCATCAAAAAGGGGGAGAATGTTGGTTTTGATTAGTTTTGATGATGTCTTATATAGATGTCATTCTTAATAGCAAAAAGGTTGCATACTACATTTATCTTTTACTTTGACTAATTATTATATTTAATGTAGATGCAAAGTTTTATGATGGAGAATGTTGATTGAAGAAAGAAGCTCTTGCACAATATAATGGGAATATCATAATATTAAGGAAGCAAGAGGTTATCAAATGATTTTGGGGGATAATCTAGAAGGAGAGAAGAAATTGAAGAAGGAAGAACTTGCAATGCAATGGAATATCTTTATTGAAGTTCTTATATTGATGCTAGAAGTATCCAAGATCATATGGAAGCTGGAACGGATCAATTCAGAGTTTAAACCATCAAAAATCAGTTCCGGGATGAGCAAACTCGAGTTCATAACTTGCAAACTCGAGCACTGTAATGTCCTCGGCAACTCGGCGCTCTGGACAAGTCAAACTCGAGCTTAGAACTCAAACCTCAGGTTTGGAACTCCAAACTCGAGCCCATCATTAGCAAACTCGAGCCTGTAGTGTCTTCAGCATTTCGGTGTCTCTGGACAAGGCAAACTCGAGCCTATTAGTTGGCAAACTCGAGCTTACAGCGGTGTTCAACATTTCAGCTACTCTGTTCCACGTTTCACTCGGGCGACGTGTGGTCATTCGATGATATCTCCTAAAATACAGATCGGATTGAAGTGAAACCAGTGGCATATGAAACTAGACTCCCAATGCGTCATTTTTATATATAATTGAAGCCAAACGGAGTCAAGATGAAGGAGCTATGAATTTATGAATTTGACAGTGAAATCCACGTCACACAAATGACCAACCTTCAATGTTTTGAGTTTATCTCACAAACGGAGAATCCAATTGAGCGGAAATTGGTGGCATTGGAAAGTAGACTAAAAGGGCTTTCCATCGATAGGTTAAACAACTAAAACGGAGTTCAGACCAGGGAGATATAGCCCTCGAACATGGACCGTATTTCCAGGATGTTGGAGGTTTGCTAGCAGGAGAAGCAAACTCGAGCCTATTAGTTGGCAGGCTCGAGTTCGCGGGTTACAGAGAGCTACCAGGTCGTGAAAATCATCCAAACTCGAGCCTATAAGTGACAAACTCGAGCCTAGACAAGACAGAGAGCAAAAGATGATTTTGAAGAGACCCAAACTCGAGCCTATAATTATAGACTCGAGCCTAGATGCTGAAAAATGTTACAAACTCTAGAGTTTGCTCGAACCTCCGGTTTGCACCTTGCGAAGCTGAAACGACCCTTGCAAACTCGAGCCTACTTATCCAAGCTCGAGTTCATGACCCTGATTCAGAAAAACAGCATTTCGAAAGTCTCGTTTCTCATCAAAGAACATCCACATGATTACCCAAATGACTTATACTTCTTCTTAACATTATTTATATCATTTGTGTACATGTTTCAGATTATTAAAGCTTGAGAGAACATCAATCTTGACAGAAATCAAGATCTAGAAGATGAACTTGCTGCATAATCTCAGAAATGGGAAAGATGAGTGAATCCAATGAGAAACTTGAAGAAACGAAGTTGTCTACTCAATTGTAATGCTTCTCCAAAGGATTAAATCATTCAGATGATGAAATACTCCAACGGACATAAGCCAAACAGATTCAGCATTCGAATTAATGTTCATGACAGAATCAACCATCGTTGACGAAACGGAAAATCAGAGCATTTACTTTCACGCGTCAAACAGAGGAAAATTCAAGAAGAAGAAATCCTTCACTTGGAAACAATTGATATAGCCATTACTCAGAATGATTCCCTAAACAAATAAAGGAAAGTCATTAAATGACATAACGGTCATAATCTTCAATGCGAGCAAAAGTTGGAAATCGAAAAGGCCGTGAGTCCCAACGGCTAGAATTTCGAATGGAGAGAATTCAGAATTGAGAAGCAACGATCATATGAAGATTTGCCGCTATATATAGAGCTGCATACAAACCTTCAAAGATACAACAATATAAATCACCGTTTGCATATTCTCTTCCCTTATCTCTTACATTCCAGCATATATGAATGATTGCTTATCACTTTATAAATTATTATTGACATTCAAACTATTTCCAGCAAGTGAACAAAAGTTCTTAAAGTTCTAAGTTTTTAATCAAACACCCAATTCACCCCCCCTCTTGGGTGATAGCCAAGTCTTTCATCAGAACAACCCAAGAATGTCGGAATCCCGACCGTGTCCTGATTGCGGAAAGTACCATCCTGGTGAATGTATTAATAAACGGGTTTGCTTCGGATGTCGGAAGCCAGGGCACATTATTTCAAACTGTCCTGAGAAAACTGTGGAGAGACGAGTGTGCTATAGATGTCAGAAATCGGGACACATTGCCTCAAGCTGTCCTGAGCGGACTGCGGAGTTCAAGTAACAGAACCCAGGCCGCATGTACGCACTAACCGGTGCAGAGGACAGAGAACTCCCAGAGATGGTCCAAGGTACTATCTCTTAGTAAGGAATCTTCTTTAGGCATTATATGAACTAGGTGTTAGCTATTTGATTAAATCGTATGATACGTGAACCACCTTCGTTACGTGTTCCATGTTATTACAAACCGACCGCGATCGTGTCATTGAGTAGGAGATATCTTGTGTTGCCATGGTGTATGGGAGCCATGGGAACATTTGAAGTATCTTGTGTTACCATGGTGTATAGCCATGGAGACATTTTGGTATTTGTGGTGTTGACCGCGGTGTATGGGAACCACGAGAAACACTATATATCAAAGTACGATGTGACAAGATCGTAGCGGTCAAACCGGAGCAAATTCTCGATCACCAAGA
Organism: Acacia pycnantha; assembly: GCA_025563575.1. Classification (NCBI taxonomy): domain Eukaryota; kingdom Viridiplantae; phylum Streptophyta; class Magnoliopsida; order Fabales; family Fabaceae; genus Acacia; species Acacia pycnantha. Next base: position 1,490,075 of record JAMWYP010000001.1, read on the forward strand.
GGAGCAGCTGGCAGACAAAGTGAAGATCCGACGCGTATAGTCCGAAGTTTAGTTAAGTACGGAGTTTAGATGGTAGGAAAACTTCTCAAGAAAGTTGATGCCATCATTGATGACATCATTAGGATGACTTCATTGGTGGGAAAGATGACATGGGGGACGTTTTTGTGGATGGAAATGGAGGAGCAAACTTGTTTGCTAAGTTTTCAAAATGTGTGGCCAAGAATCAAGAAGGGCAAAATTGTTATACCAAATAGGTCCTAGAAGTTTTCTATAAATAGCCCTTCATTCTTCATTCATTCTTCACCAATTCACCAAGCCTCTTAGAGAGAAGTTAGAGAGAGGAGCTCTGGAGAAAGTTGTAGTGAAGTTCTTCAACGGGTAAGTTCTTCGGTTCTAGTCTTTAGTTCGGTAGTTCTTGAAGTTCTAGGGTAGATGTTGTTTTGATCTTTAATCTTCCAAGTATGATTAGATATCATGTTTTAGGGGTAATTAAGGTATTAATTTCGAAAATTATGTTGGAGAAAGAGTTATGGCAAAATTTTGGAAGATTAGAGTCAAAGTAACGAAGTGCTGGCGAAATTCCGCCGATTAGGGGCTCAGGGGTAAAATGGTCATTTATGACTAAAATGTACGTCGTAATGATAGATCCTTAATAAATGCGTTGTTATCTTGATAGGATATCCCTGATTACGTTCTTATCAACTGTCAGATCAGATTCGGCGTAAATACCGTTTATCGTCAACGAAGGTACATTCGCGTACTGTAACACTAACTCTGATGGATATAGTATGCATGTATGATATGTGTGTATGGTATGATGTGAGTATGGTATGTGTATATGTGGTGTGTTCTTGGAATGCGTATTATGTTAGAAAATAACTGTATGCATGCTGGGAGCGATATATTTGTAATGCTGGGAGCGATACATCTGTGATGCTGGGAGCGATATATCTGCATGCTGGGAGCGATATATTTGCATTGGTTGGGTGGGATGCATATGTTGTGTTAATAACCCATATGTGTGTATGTAAACATGAGGTTAACTGTTACCTGAGATCCGGTGCGGATCTCAGCTCTTAACATAGCGTCAGGGTCGGGAGGACCGAGGACCGAGGAGAGAGGGAAGCAGCAAGCTTAGAGATCCGGCTGGAGACTATCTTTTGTTACCAGGAAGACACTTTTGTTGTTGTCGCCGTGAACTCGGTGAGGCCCCCATGATAGACACTTACCTAGCCAGTTGGTTTGAGTAACGGAGTTAGGCTCTATGCCTTTTTAAGGAGCATATTTTGAAAATGAGTACTGATATAGCCCTGAGTCAATGTACCACCCTATTTCGGTATACCAGATTGAACCGGTGTACCATCCTGAATCGGTGTACCACTTTCTGTGGGTGCATCACTCTAATCCAGAGCTTATATGAGAAGCTGGGTCATGTCAGATGAAATTCTGCGACCAACAAAGATATATACATGCAGTATTTGACTCATGTAGAGAAACTCTCGATGCGTGTTTCCGTACCCGTTCTTGAGAAGAACGAATCAATGAGATTATGAACAAGAGAGATATTGCGGGTGTCTGTTTTTTTTTTTATTTATATATGTGGTAAATACATGCAGTATTTGACTCATGTCGGTAAATTTCGATTCCTATGGCCAAAGATGGTTGCCACTAGAAGCAATAGTCAGATGCCGCAACTTAAGGAACGAATGGTTCAACATCAACCGCAACTGGAGGATATGATCGTTCCAGAATATAACCAACTGCAAGTTCATGATGATCCGACACGATGTCCTCCCTAGCATTCGCATTAACCCCTTAGAATGTGATTGCCCAGCAAGTACAGGCGCAAGCTCTTCCACTCGTTGATCCAAATGTTCGCCTTATGCAGGCCACTTTAAATGCTGTATTGAGTCGAATGGAGGAGATGGAGAAGCGTAACCGTCTTCAGAGGCAAGAGGATATCCGACTGACGCCGGAGTACATGGAATGTCGTAAAGCAGTTTTTTGGCAAAAAGATATGCAAAGAATACGGCTATTTAAGGAGAACCTTAGACAAATTGAGAACCCCGTTCTTAACGGGAACCGGGATAAGAGTGGCCCTAGTCGGGTTAATGCCTCGGCCTCTGCTCAAGTTAACGCTGAAGGCCCTCAAATCAATAATATTGAAAGTAACTTGGTCAATCAAGACCGGGTTCGAATCCCTACAGTTTGGGGCACGGATTCTACGCTCGCAAAGAACAAATAGGCTGCAGACGTCCAGGATGTGATACCTCGAACGCAAGATACTCCTGGAAAATATAGAAGAAAGTACAGTAAGGGGCAGCATAATAACAGTCCTTTCACCGACGAGATTGCCAGTGCTCCTTATCCAAAAGATTTTGATGCAACTGACTTGCCAAAATATGATGGAAGCCAGGATCCGCAAGCCCATCTTAATACGTTCAACATAGACATGTTTGTGAGGGGATTCGAAGAGCCCATCATTTCTCGGTTGTTTGCTGCAACATTGTGAGGAGCTGTGCAAGCATGGTTCCACACTTTGCCTGCAAAGTCAATCCAGAATTTTGAAGATCAGGGAGATAAATTCTTAAGGAACCAAGGCTACTGTCCGAGCTCAGCAGCAACCTTGAAAAAGCCAATTTTGAAATTATTGAAGGAATCAGTAAAAATTGTGATAAGTTTCCGGCCAGAGGCACCCCGGAGCGAGGTCCAACCTTTTCTAGTGGGGGGCTCTTTTCCGGCACGGGCTAGATGAATGATAAAAAAGTGAAAGAAAAGCGGAATTGTAAAATCTAGCTTTTTTGATCTACAAAAACACTCGAAAGCGATAACAAAAGCCCAACCATTGGAATGAAGTTGGGAAGGAGTAAGATGTAGATGATTTAGAATAGCCTGGAAGTCAATGACAAGATTTCCGCGGAAGGAACCCGGACAATAAGTCTCGAGGTTGCAAGCATGAAGGAAAGTATGAGAGGTATGCTCCTTTAAATGTCTCACGATCTCAAGTTTGGAGGGAGGTAGCATTAACCGAGATGAAAAAAGTTGACCGACTTCGACCATTTCCAACAAGGCAGTCCTAGATCAATCCCGGTTCTGTGAATTTCATGACGGACTGGGACACACTATGGATCAATGCTGGGATCTTAGAGATGCGATAAAAAAGTTCGTGAAAGAAGGCAAACTGTGGCAGTATGTGATAAAAACCCAAGGGCAGAAGAATAATAAGCGGCAACAAGGAAGTCGCAGCAAGAGCCCGGAACCTGGAAAAAAAAGGAAAGATGAAAAACAGAAGAAGAGGGTCATGATGATGAATTTCCTGAACCCGAGTTTGACTGTAATGTTATCAGTGGATAACAAAGAGGAGGGGGAGACACTGTGAGCCAGAGAAAGAAGTACTTAAGGGAGGTCCTTTCAATAAGGGACCAACCAAAGTTCAAAGAAGATCCTAGCAAGCCGGAACCTCCTCTACTATGCTTTCCTAAGGAGGATTTGAAGGACATAATCCCGGGTCATGAAGACGGTTTGGTGATTACAGGAACCGTGGTAAATTTCTGGGTTAGGAAGATCTTCATAGATGCTGGAAGCTGCACAGACATTATCCTTTGGGATGCTTTCAAAAGGATGAAACTCGACCAAGAGGATTTGAAGCCATGCAAAACAACCCTCATAGGGTTTAATGGAGAAGACACTCGTCCTAAGGGATATATCAATCTCAGATTAACGTTGGCAAAGAAGGAAGCCTTCAAGTCAGAACAGGTAAGGTTCATCGTTGCCGACTTCCCATCCACATACAACATAATTTTGGGAAGGCCAATTATTCATAACTGGGATATTGGTGTCTACCAAGCATCAGAAGTTGAAGATGGTGAGTAACAAGAACGAAGTCGTTACTATCAGAGGAGATCAGAAAGAATCCAAGCAATATTACTTTGTGACGGTCAAAGAAGGTGAAGGCGGCCCTTCCTTTACGCCCTGGATCCGAAAAGGAGAAAGGAGTCTGAGTAGGGGCAAAGCAGGGCAACAAAGAAAACCAGTAAATATGGTTGAGCTAGATCTTTAAGAAGACGCCGAGATCCTGAGACCAAAGATGGATGGAGAGCTAGAAGATCTTGCATTGGGTAATGAGCCGGGTCAGGTCACAAAAGTCGACAAAGGGTTGGACCCCGAAGTTCGAATCGACTTGGAAGAGTTTCGGAAGAAAAACCAGGATGTGTTTGTTGGAAATTATGCCCTAGGGGCAAGTCATTGTACTTAACAACAATCCCCATATGAATTGGGTAGTCGCAATGTCTTGTTAGAGGCCGCTTGCGACTTGTGGGCTGGTACAGTATTGGCCCGCTGCCAATCTCATGTGGGCTGGTGGTCGCACACAAGAATGGTCCAACACGAGCAAGAGTGTCCAGACTCATTGAATCTTAAATGTGTTTAAGATTTAATGAATACTTATTTAATCTAGGATGTGTGTGTGTGTGTGTGTGTGTGTGTATTAATAAATTCGAAAATAATAATGATATTATTTATTGATAATAATATTATTATATATAGTATTTAATTTATTTGATAAATTAAATAACTATAATAAATGAGTAAATACCCTTTTTGGTCCCTGAAAAAACACGCGCTACCCATTTTGGTCCCTGAGTAAAAAAAATGTCATTTTGGTCCTTTTTAGGGACTAAAAAGGACTTTTTGGGAATTTGTGAGGGATTAAAATGCCCACAAAAAATGACTAAAAGGACTAAAATGGACATTTTTTTTTACTGTTTAAGGACTAAAAATGACATTTTTTTTACTCAGGGACCAAAATGGGTAGCGCGTGTTTTTTCAGGGACCAAAAAGGGTATTTACTCATAATAAATTGAGATATTGTATCTCAGATTTAATTTTCGAATAAAGATATTGCATATCAGATTTAATTTGAATTGGGATGTCGGATCTCATTTTAAATTAAATAAAAGCATATCATATCTTGATTTAATTAATATTATTTAATCCAAATTTGAAATTAATTGATTTAATTTTGAATATTTTAATACGACATATTAGGGTTTTAGAAACCCTATAACAGATGCTGATCTAGTCGTATTAAACAACGGGTGAATTAGACGGCCGCGAAACATAAAAACCCTAGAGCGAAAAAGAGAGACGCAAGAACAAGAAGGGTAGTCTGCTCCTGTCTGATCGAACAAGAAGGCGTTAGCCCACGTGATCAAAAGCACAAAAGGATGCCTCCTCGTTCGACGCATACGACGTTTGCGACGCTCGAGGTTCCAGGCGCAAACGCCAACGGAACGTTGAGCCCTCCACATTGGTATGATTCGGAAACCCTAAATCAGATTTAAACGCTATTGAGCGATCCGCCTAAGGAATTCGTTAAAAACTTTTATTCCGCTGCGTGTGCGGATCCCAACAGTGGCATCAGAGCCAACTCAACGTGCGTTTAAATCAGGTTTTACGTATGCTTTATATATGTGATTTATATATATGCTTTAAACCGAATCTTGCATGCTTAAAATCAAAATATATGATAATCCGGTTTTGAAGCATTCATCTTTTATCTAAAAAGATCATCCTTTTTCGAAAAGATTGCGTTATGACATAATGCTATCAATTTAATGAATACTTGTCAAAACCTAGATCACTCATTTGTATGTTCCACCAAAGTGGATGCATCTGAGTTATCTTGGTGAGATGAGAGTGAGTAATGGTGATACTCAATATTCATTAATTGTCTTGACTTAATTGAGATCATCAAAATGATTTTGGATCTCAAGGCATTAGATGGGATTAAACGTGCCGGTCATATGATGATCGAATCCCATAAAGATCTAAGAATTACATATGATGTAATTGGCAACTGCTTTGCCTACCTAAATAACTTAAATTTAAGCGTCCCGCCAAAGAGGACTTAATTTTAAGCCAAATATGGGTCTTAGCGCACTAATTACAATGAGGGTTGTTAATTCAGTGGGAGATTATTAACTAACTTTGCATATCTTTTAATTGTAGAATCATTACGCATAGTAACACCGCAACGCTATCACTGCGATCTATCCTTGAGAAGGATAAACTTAATGGGACAAACTTTCTTGACTGGTTTAGAAACTTGAGAATTGTTCTCAAGCAGGAAAGAAAGATTTATGTCCTTGATCAACCCATTCCTGAAGAGCCTGCGGCTGATGTTCCAAGAGCTTAGCAAGATGCTTACACGAAGCGTATTGATGACTCTGTGGATGTAGGATGCCTGATGCTTGCCACTATGGTTCCAGAGCTCCAAAGAGATCTGGAACACATGGAGGCTTTTGGGATGCTTGTTCATCTCAAGGAAATGTTCCGAGCAACAGGCAAGGCAAGAGAGGTATGAGACCACGAAGGCCTTACATTCCTGCAAGATGGCTGAGGGTGCATCAGTTAGTCCTCATGTTATGAAGATGAAGGGCTACATTGATCACCTTGAAAGGCTTGGATTTCCCATGAGCCAGGAGTTAGCTACAGATTTGATCTTGAACTCACTCCAGGATAGTTATGACCAGTTTGTCATGAACTATAACATGAACAACATGGAGAAATCAATCTATGAACTGCATGGGATGCTCAAAATATTTGAGCAGAGCATTAAGAAGAAGCCCATCACTGTTTTGATGGTTCAGAAAGGAAAGGGTATGAAAAAGAAAGGCAAGGGCAAACGAGTGGGTAAGGGCTCAGCTGGTAAGACCACTGAGTCAAACAAACCCGAACCTAAGCCTCCAGCCTCGAAGGCAAAGCCTCCAAAGGATGTAGTCTGCCACTTCTGCAATGAACCTGGTCATTGGAAGAGGAATTGCAAACTCTATCAAGAAGATCTGAAAAAGAACAAGAAGGATGGCAAGGCTATCGCTTCAGGTATCTTTTTCATAGATATTCATTTTTCTACTTCCACTACATGGGTATTAGATACTGCACGTGGTTCTCACATTTGTATAAATGTGCAGGGTCTAAAGGACAGTAGAAGATTGAAGAAGGGCGAAGTGGACCTACGAGTTGGAAACCGAGCAAGAGTTCTTTGCTTTAGCCGTAGGCACTTATGAAATAGTTCTGCCCAATGGGCTTTTGTTATTGTTAAACAATTGCTTTTATGTTCCTGCTTTGAGTAGCAACATTATTTCGCTTTCTTATTTGGATAAAGAAGGTTTTACTTCCATTACTAGGAACCGTAAATGTTCGATTTATCATAATGATGTTTTTTATGCTCATGGTGATTTGCATTCTGTCATTATGTACTTAATTTAGAACATCCTACTAATGGAAATATCTATGACATAACTACTAAGAGGATCAAGTCAAATGATTTGAATCCGACCTATCTATGGCATTGTCGTCTAGGCCATATAAATGAGAAACGCATTTGAAACTCCATAAAGATGGATTTCTTAACTCATTTGATTTTGAATCAATTGATACATGCGAGTCTTGTTTATTGGGAAAGATGACAAAGGCACCTTTTTGGACACGGTGAGAGAGCCACCGATTTATTGGGCCTCATACATGCGATGTGTGTGGACCAATGAATACATCTGCCGAGAGGAGGTCATTTGTACTTCATTACATTTATAGACGATTTCGGTAGATATGGATATATCTATTTAATGAAACATAAGTCGATTTTTTGAAATGTTCAAAATATTCCAAAATGAAGTGCAAAATCAACTTGGCAAAACAATTAAGACACTTCGATCTGATCGGGGTGGTGAATATTTGAGCCAAGAGTTCATTGACCATCTTAGGAGTTGTGGGATCGTCTCCAACTTACTCCTCCAGGAACACCTCAATGGAATGGTGTTTCTGAGCGGAGGAATCGAACTCTATTATATATGGTTCGATCTATGATGAGTCAAACAGATCTTCTACCTTCCTTTTGGGGCCATGCCCTAGAAACAACTGCGTTCACACTAAATCGTGTTCCGTCAAAGGCAGTTGAAAAGACACCATATGAGATATGGATTGGGAAGAAACCCAGTTTGTCATTTCTTAAAATTTGGGGATGTGAAGTTTATGTCAAACATCAAGCCTCTGATAAATTATCATCTAGATCCTCAAAATGCCTTTTTGTGGGGTATCCTAAGGAAACTAAAGGATACTATGTCTACAATCCCACCGATCACAAGTGTTTGTTATTCGGAATGGTGTCTTTTGGAAAAAGAGTTTATCTCTAAAAGAACCAGTGGGAGTAAGGTGAACCTCGAAGAAGTTCGAGAGTCACAGGACAATGTAGAACCACAGATGGAAACTAGAGATGACTCACAACAAGTTGTTGAGCCTACTCATGTAACACAAGACCCACGAAGGTCTGATAGAACACGGCTACAGCCTTAGAGATATGGATTTCTGATTACTGGAAGCCGTGATGTTTTGCTCATTGAGCACAATGAGCCAACTACCTATCGCGAGGCCATGGTGGGACCCAACTCTGAAAGATGGCTTAGTGCCATGAAGTCTGAAATGCAATCCATGTATGACAATGAGGTATGGGCCTTAGTCGCTCCATTTGAAGATGTAAAAACTGTTGGGTGCAAGTGGGTTTTCAAGGAGAAAACTGACATGGATGACAAAGTAAATATCTTCAAGGCACGACTGGTTGCAAAAGGATTCACTCAAACTCATGGTGTGGACTATGATGAAACCTTTTCCCCAGTTGCAATGGCCAAATCAATCAGAATCCTTCTTGTCATTGCATCATATTATGACTATGATATATGGCAGATGGACGTCAAAACAGCCTTCCTTAACGGAAATCTCATTGAGGATGTGTACATGACACAACCTGAGGGTTTTGTGCGTCCAGAGGACTCTGGTAAAGTTTGCAAGCTTCAAAGATCCATTTATGGTTTGAAGCAAGCATATCGGAGCTGGAATCATCATTTTGATGAAGTAGTCAAAGAGTTTGGATTCATTCAAAACATAGATGAACCTTGTGTTTACAAGAAGGTTAGTGGGAGCAAAGTTGTATTTCTAGTGCTTTATGTTGATGACATCCTACTCATTGGGAATGACATTCCTACCTTGCGAGTGTCAAGTCTTGGTTAGGAAAGTCTTTCTCAATGAAAGATTTAGGCGAAGCCACTTACATCCTTGGGATTAGGATCTATAGAGATAGATCTAAGAGGTGATAGGCCTAAGTCAAAGCACATACATAGACAAGATCTGCATAGATTCAATATGCAGGATTCAAAAAGGGGTTATATGCCCATGTCTCATGGCATCCATCTCGGTAAGAATCTGTGTCCTAGTACACAAGATCAAAGAGACCGCATGAGTAAGATTCCATAAGCCTCCGCCATTGGATCTATCATGTATGCCATGTTATGTACTCGACCCGATGTGTCATTTGCCTTGAGTATGACCAGCACTAAGGAAGCCGTTTGGATCGAAAGTTCATCACCGAATTGGGGGTGGTTCCTACCATCTCGGATCCAATAGACTTGCTCGTGACAATAGCGGCGTTATTGTGCAGACCAAGGAGCCCAGTCACATCAAAGGACCAAGCACATACTCAGGCGATTTCATCTTATCAGAGAAATCAATGAAAGAGGTGATATAAACCTATGCAAAGTACCAGGAGAAGACAATGTAGCTGATCCTCTTACAAAGCCGCTTGCACAAGCAAAACATGAGCGTTATGTTAGGGCAATGAGAATTAGAGTAATTAATGATTGCACCTAGTGCAAGTGGGAATCTGTTGGAAATTGTGCCCTAGGGGCAAGACATTGTACTTTAGACATTTATGTTATTTAAAGTATTCTCTTCTTGTTATCATTTTCTTTTCCTGTTTACATTGATAACTGTATCCCTGGATATGTCTAAAAGATTATCCTAAATGTCCCTGGTCGGTCATCTACGCGGGAGCGGTGACCCACTATGAGAAAGCTGCATGGAATAAGTCATAAGTTTTTCTCATGTATAATCGCGTCACAACGCCCTTTGACCTGATATCATCATGGATTCCTACATGATGAGTCGCTGGTCTTTGACCTAGTCAAAAGTCACCTTTGGCCGGGTGATGATAAAGGCTATGATCGGGATCAGTGATTTTCATGCGGAGCAATGTGAATGGTCAAGATGGAATTTGTCCCTCACATTTGTAGAGAGATAATACTGGGCCCCTCGATGAGTGAGTTTGAGAAATGTATAGCCATACTACGATGGAAAAGAGTTTTCATCTCAATTGTTAGACTACTCAAGAATCGAGAAAGTAATGGTCAAGAACAGGAAGTTGACATTTTCCATGCCTCATCCTTGACCAAATTATCGCGTGACAAAAGGGACGTGACATGGTTGTACGATAAACAATGAGCGTCATGTTAGGGCAATGGGAATTAAGGTAATTAATGATTGCACCTAGTGCAAGTGGGAGTCTGTTGGAAATTATGCCCTACGGGCAAGTCATTGTACTTAACAACGATCCCCATATGAATTGGGTAGTCGCAATGTCTTGCTAGAGGCCGCTTGCGACTTGTGGGCTAGTACAGTATTGGCTCGCTGCCAATCTCATGTGGGCCTACAGGGTCGCACACAAGAATGGCCTAACACAAGCAAGAGTGTCCAGATTCATTGAATCTTAAATGTGTTTAAGATTTAATGAATACTTATTTAATCTAGGATGTGTGTGTGTGTGTATATATATTAATAAATTCGAAAATAATAATGATATTATTTATTGATAATAATATTATTATATATAGTATTTGATTTATTTGATAAATTAAATAACTATAATAAATTGAGATATTGTATCTCAAATTTAATTTTCGAATAAAGATATTGCATGTCAGATTTAATTTGAATTGGGATATCGGATCTCATTTTAAATTAAATATAAGCATATCATATCTTGATTTAATTTATAAATATAAATTAAATCTGATGGCCTATTAATTCGGATCAAGTAGTTAGATTAGATCTGTTGGACAGATTTAATTAATATTATTTAATCCAAATTTGAAATTAATTGATTTAATTTTGAATATTTTAATACGACATATTAGGGTTTTAGAACAAGAGAGAGACGCAAGAACAAGAAGGCGCTAGCACGCTGCCGTCAGTGTTGGAGGCCATTCGTGTGGATAACGGTAGAGGGAGAGGACACGCGTAGTCTACTCCTGTCTGATCGAACAAGAAGACGTTAGCCCACGTGATCAAAAGCACAAAAGGATGCCTCCTCATTCTACGCGTACGACGTCTGCGACACTCGAGTTTCCAGGCGCGAACGCCAACGGAACGTTGAACCCTTCACATAGGTATGATTCGGAAACCCTAAATCAGATTTAAACGCTATTGAGCAATTCGCCTAAGGGATTCAGGAAAAAAAAAATTATTCCGCTGCGTGTACGGATCCCAACAGTGTTTGCCTAGAAGTCGTCATAAAAACTCGGCATTGATCTAAATTTTTGTTGTTACAAATTGGTAATTCATCTGGGATCATCTCCGGTGGAACAAAAGAAAAGGAAACTCGGTCCAGAGAGGAGACAGGCCTTGGAAGAACATGCGAAGGAGTTATTGGATGCCGGATTCATTCGATCGAGAAGTACAGTATACCACTTGGGTATCCAACGTGGTTATGATGAAGAAACCAAATGGTAAGTGGAAGGTCTGCACGGACTAACCGATCTGAATAAAGTGTGTCCTAAGGATGCGTATCCGATGCCCAGTATCGACCAGTTGGTTGACAACTCGTCCGGCTACCAATTGTTATCCTTCGTGGACGCATATTCTAGATACAATCTAATAGCCATGTACCCAGAAAACCAAGAGAAAACAGCTTTCACAGGGACCAGACAGAATGGCGTTTTGGTAATCTAAATCATCCTGGAACCTGACGAGGAAACAGTCTTCATCCATATCAGTAAGTTCGAAATGCCCAGCTGGTTTCCATATTTTCTGCAACTGAATGCAAAGCTGTCTATAGCCAATTTTCCTTCCGAGGAGCTTGACCACTACAGCTAGGCCCATTCTCTTGTTAAGGGTCTCTTTGACATGATTAGCAAAGTCCACCGTTGGAATGTTATCGTTGAGGCCAATAGAGACATCTCCCTGTTTTAGGTTAATGTCATCGTCCTCATCATCTGTGGTTTTTGAATTCAAGTGCAAGAGCTTGTCTTTAAATGAAGGAACTTGAGAGGTAGGGGCGGCGTTAAAGCCACCATCATCCATCGGGATATCCTCGGCCTGAGGAGAGTCATTAGACCGTTGCGTCTCAGGGAAGAACTCAGCAGACAGAGGCGGAGAGACATGGTTATCGTCGGAGACAAGTTCAGAGACCTGTTCTGAGGCCATAATGGTGTCTAGCAATGGAACTTCATCCATCTTAGCGCGCTTGGTAGAGTGATCTTCATCGGGGTGAGGGGGGATCGGACTTCGGACTGCTATCTAATGGAACAGGGTGCATCATGGTCGGGGAAATAGGGAGGAACTAGAGAGAAGGCGGAGACTCTCTCTCTACATTCTTTTTTTTTTCTTTAGGTATTCTCATTTGGTTTCTTCAGTGCAATCACCTCCGTTCCCAAATATCTCCCTCTGTCAACAATTCAGCTTTAATCTTTCTCTCTACTAACCCATATCTGCAATTCCTCTCGTGAAGAATGACAATGGTGGAGCACTAGAGCTCATGATGATCTTTTTTTCGGTCCAAAGATCTCACGAGGAAGGAGAGAATAACAAATGGACGGCTGACATTTGTTCGAAATGGTGTTGGGATTGTGATGTAAATGTGACGATAGATATGAAAACAATTTTCAGGAGATTTATATCACATTTTTATTCAAATTTTTATTTAGAAATATAATAACCTAAAAATATATCTTTATCAAGTATCTTAAATTATTTGATAATGTAAGTGCTAATATGATTTTTAATGTAATATTTAATTTAATTTCAAACATAATATATTTCGATTAGGCATAGAAATAGGTCAAGTCAAGCTTTGGCTAAACATGTTTGAGCCTATAATGGGAGCAAGAGGCCAAGCCTGAATGCATGTTTTTTTTAGATTCATTTTTGAACCTTCATAATATCTGGTTGAGCCTGAAGCCTTTTTAAAGGCCTACTTACAATACAGGCCTTTAAAAGTAGACCTTTAAAAATGCCTCATATTACAGGCCTTGAAAGACATAAGTAGACTTTGTCAACTTTGAATTTAGAATATAAGAATTTTAAAAAATAAATATTGTGTTATTTTTATTATATAAATATAATTACATTTATTTAATTTGTAAATAGGCCAAGCCTTAACAAAATAGGCTTGTCCTATTTACACATTTATGCCGCCTTTAAATAGGTTTTCGTCTAACCTTTTTAACAAATAGGTCAAGTTGTAGGCTGCCTGATATAAGTCTAGCCTATTCCCACCCCTAATTTCGATGCGGTGGTAAGAATATTTTAGTCATTTAAAGTTTAAACATTTGCTCATTCTGTTTCTTCTTTATTCTCTCTTGTCCATCCAAATAAGAAGGGTCATAACATTTCCTCCCAACTTTTCTTTTCTCTTCTATTTCTTTCCTCCCAACTTTTCTTCCCATGCAAACAGAGAATTAATCTTTTCCTGTCAGTTGCATATTTTACTCTCTTTCTCATGGTCTTTGCATATGTGAACTTTATTTGCAATTCTTGAACCAACTCCTTCTACTGTGTGTACGTGTTGAGTGAGATTTATATATTTTTTCCTTTTCTCCCTTTAACCCATATTCTCTCCATTTCATTTTGTTTCTTGTGGCCGGGTATACACATATTTTATGTCTCTTTAATAAGGCCACAGACTCCAAACCAAATCATTGCAAGTGTGTGCTAATTTGTTTTAGGCAAAGGAGAAAAAAAATCCTATCATCTTTTTTAAGAAGAGCTGTTAGTACCTAAAACAAATTACGGGTTCAAAAATCCCTTAAATTTTTTAAATGGAGCAAAAGTGTCATCCCTACTAAATATCGCAAACGCTGTTACTTTTATTTTTGTGGATCCCGTCTATAGTGTCATCCCTAACTTTGTATCATTGTTGTCATCCATTAATTTTATTCTTCTTTTCTTCAATCAAGGCCATCCCCCACGCTCATTAATGTAGGTAAGGATCCTTAAGATTTGGATTATATATGATTTTTTGGGTTTGATTCATGTTTTCGGTGGGAGGAGGAGGACAAAATGGTAGAGGGCGATGATGATGGTGACACTCTAGTGGCAGAAAGGGTGACGATGGTGGAGGAGAAAGAATTTTTGTGATTCTTATATTTTTATTTTGTACGACTACGATATTATTATGCCACATAAAAATCCACATGAGCATTTTTAGTTAACATTTTCTCTCTAAACCGTCAACGTTGCTCAAATAAATTGGTCCTGGTATTTTTGGGCCCTTTTAAATTCTTAATAGGCATTTTTACACCAAAAATTTATTTATGGTACCAGCAAATCCTCTTAAAAAAGATATAAAGTATTTTTGCTCTCATACTTTTGTTTTTTTCCCTTGGAAATGAGTGAGCAGTACACAAATGTTGATCTCATGTTAAGTCTCAGGCTTCCTTATTTAATACTACTCCCGGTCTTAATTATAGGAATACTTTTATAGTGCAATTTATACTACCAAAATATTCCTATAATTAGGATCGAAGAAGGGAGTACTTATTTAGTGGGTGGGGATTCAATGGATCATTGGGAATAGAGAAACAATGAGTGGGTCGTACACTATACGAGTGAATAAAAAAATAGACTAGGAACTTTTTTTATTGAAATGTACATGCAATATTATACGAGTAAATAAAAGAATTGCTTTGGGCAGTGTAACACCCCTAATTTTCATGTAAATTAGTCAAGGAAATATATGAATATTTTATCAAGTAGTAGTAGTCAATGGTATTTATTTTTCTGACAAGATATATTAATTATGGGAAAATAAAGTGAAATTAATTGAGATATGGTTAATAAATTTGGTTATAGATGATTTGAGATAAGTGATGTCAAAAAAAGGCAACAATATATTTTTTCCCTCATTATTCTTATATTTTTCGTCAGATATAAGGAGGAGAAAATTTTGATGAAAAATAAGTGGAATTTCAATATAGGTTTAAATTGCCTTTGAAAGGTGGATATTAGATGAGACTTGGTTAATTAAGAGGGAAAGTTGTGCACCAAGAAAGGGATATGATGATAAAACAATACAATATTGGTTAAAGAAGGAAGGAAGTGACACACGTTGGATGAGGCAAGGAGTAACACATTCTTTTTTTTGTCTCCAATAATTCCCTAGGTATCTGATTTTGAAAGGAGAACAATAAAAAATTAATTAATTAATTACTACCCTCCTCTCTAGAACTGCCGGACGAAACAGAGGAAGTAAGAAATTAGATGGATGGGACAATCCCAATTAATGAAATAGAAAAGCATAAGGCAACCGTACAAGTAAGGAAAACGCCATATAAAAATTTCTTCTCCAATAATAATTACCCCAACGTGAGAAGAAGCAGAAAAGAAGGGAAAATAAAAAATAAAATTTGTCACCTACCACCCCATGAAACCGCCGGCTTGGAGAGAAAGGGGGAATGAGCTGACAGTTTGCATTTAATGAAGAAGCAGTAGAGTCACGTGGAGAAGGGCAAAGGAGAATAAAACAAACATTATTATATTATATAATAAATTATTCCTTCTCCATGCTCCTCAAACCGCAGGAAGAGGAATTGAAAAAAAAATAATCTCCAGACTTTCCCAAACCACCGGCCGAGTGAAGGGGAATTCAGAGAAAAGGAAAAAGAAAATATATATTTCTCTAGATTTCTCTAGAATGATGAAGAACAATCTAGGGGCTAAATGAAGCAACCTTAGAGATTTATTTGAAGGGGCTGATCTTCGCCCATTTTTTTTGGTGGACGAGGTGAAGAGGCAAAGGAGAAGAAGAATAGAGATAAAGAAGAAGACACAGTAAGAACAAGAGTGGGAGCAAAACGTCCAAAGAGGTAAGCAAGGTTCTTAGGTTCTCAAACCACTTTCTTCTGCCCTCTCTCATGTAAACTCAGACCCTAAGGAAAATTTGTCATGGTGGGTGTGAAGGTGAAGGATGAGAAAGGGGAAGAAGAAACATTGAAGACCAAAGTTTCAAGTTGGAGGAATATTAAGACCAAGTAAGTAACAGTTTTAGCTCCTTTATAAATTCGTAGTTGCTAATTCTGAAAAGATGGTATCCTGCGTATGTATGGGTGATTAATTAATAAAATGAATGATTAAAGGATCAAACATAAGATTTAAGGTCTAGGAAGAACGATTAGTATGATATAAACAAAGTTGGTTGTTGAAAGATGTTGGTTGAAGCATTTGTGGAAGTCAGTCAGATTTCTTCTGCGTTTTGACCTATCAAATGGACTTGGAAAATTCTGAAATTTTACAGATAGAAAGTAGACATCCCAAGGATTAATTTGATAGGTAACACGAAAATTTATGAGTTTTGTGCTAAGAGGACCAAATTTTTTTTTTAACAGCCCCAAATCTGAAACTCTTGCCTGACCATAGGTGGTATTCGGGTTTGTGGCTAGAGTTTGGGCTGTATCTAGTTCAAATTAATATTTTTCGGTGAAAATAGATATACTATGGGTCAGTTGGCCTTTTGAACCACCTCAATTGGATTTTTCTAAATTAAATTATGAATTTTTGAAGATCAAACACTATTTCTGTAATTCTTAAGAATAATTCTTAAGAATAAGTCCGAAATTGGAAGGGAATTGACTAACGATGGATTTATTATTGAGAAAAGGAAGTTGGAATTTTTGAAAGGTTGAAGAAGGTTTATTTTTAGCTATCAAATAAATATTTTTTCAGAAGAGTCACTTATATATATACTTTGGTTATTTTAGGGTTACTTTGATTTTTCCGTGCACCGAGTGAAATTTTACTAATATTTGTGGTCAACTACCAGATAGTAACCTTAATCCTCATATGTTTTGTGTTGCCTTGTATGTTTGTTTTTCCATGATTGTGGACCCGTGTCTCCTGAAAAGGGATATGCGTTTATGTGCATTCAGTATGGTCTGGGTTCGGAGCCCGACTACTGTGTTTTTCCTGGCGCTATGGATCCGGGGCTTGCTTTTGAGCAGATCTGCGTTTGTTTCTAGGACATTTAGTCCTTCCGCAGATTAACACTTGTGCATATGGTATGTTGTATTTGTGTTACTGCGCGTTTGTTACCGAATCTTTGTTATTTGGTGTTTTTCCTAATTATGGTTGCATACATACATTGTTTATGCATTTCATATGAGATTAACGGTTACTCTGGGATTCATTTGTGAATCCCAGATTTTTGTAAAGCTTCAGGAAGCACTTTGAGGGTTGTATCTGGTGACAAGGGTAAGACTGCGGAGCTGGAGTAGGTGGAGTTGTTGGTGGCGGAAGAATATTATTTTTGGATATTTATTTTGGGTTTGGATAACTATATATTTTTGGCCTTGTGGGCACAGAGTGGATGACTGTATAGTTAACCCATTCGGGGATTATATTTTGTTACTCACTTTTAATTATACCAGTATTGTCTGAAATCCAACCGGGATATACTCTGCCGCGTTAACCTCTGATACATGCTAATAAGTAGTAATTAGGTAATATGCGGTAATTATAAAAAGGATTCCCTCTATCCGCCACCCGAAAGGGCGAGGCCGGTAGGGGTGTTACAGGCAGCGTTACAAATCGCGCGCACACAATATCAATGAAAGCCGTACTATATAAATCAACGAATTGCTTCATGGTCAAAAAAAAAAAAAAAGGAAAAGTGTAAAAATGTACATGTGTTTTACCCTCATGAACGCCCAATATCAAATATTTTTTTTGATACAAAAGTACTTATGTGGTTATAAAATAAGTGTAAAAGTCACATCTATGTTAAAAGGAAAAACGTTGACAGCTAAAATAAAACATTTTGACAACATTGATGATATGGATGGTGATTTGGTAAATCAAGTAGTATCTTGAAAAACAAAAACCTAGACAAATACCATCTACGCAAGCCCAGAAAATATCGTCTTCCACGTTAAGTGATTCATTTGCCGGCCATTCTCCGATCCTTCTGTTCAGAGAAACATGAAGCATTGGCCGTTCAAGATCGTATCTGGTCCAGACGACAAACCTATGATCGTCATTCAAGATAGAGGCAAGGAGGACAAATAAAAATGCCTAACTCAATTCTCAAAAAAAACAAATTAAATCAAGATAATAATTCCCTCAAATATTTTCCAGTTGGCGTTGTAATCGCATCCAATTCCGTACCTCAATTCGAGGTGCAACCACGGTCCAAAAAATCTAGCTGTGTTCCAACAAATGGCACACCTGCTATCCTGCGCCTTCACCGAAGGCTTACTTTAACCTACACCACCCCTCCTAATTGCAATAACTAAGCAAACTCAGAAAAAATTGAAATAGAGGCATATAATTTTTGAGTGATTTATCAATTATCAACCATCAACCGGTGAGGCATTTCATTTCCAAGTTTCAAATGCCTATACAGTAACTGAGTTTAAAAGAATAAATTTTTTTTTTGGCCTCTTATTCTTGTTTAATTTTCACGCACAACCAAGAATTGAAGGAAAAGAAAGCTATTCTGATATCGACACAGAATCTTCATGGTGAGTGAAATGAGGTTGCACGAATCACCAAAATGGTAAAACCAGAGAATGCAGCTTAAGAATCGAAGAATTTCCTGTGTGACTGTATTTCTTTTGCAAATTTGTCACGGTGCAAATCGGCAAAATATCGGCTCTCTCTTCCGGAAGTCGTCGAACGTTGTTCAAATCCAATGCTAAATCTACCAAGAAAAAACGAATATAAAAAAAAAAAAAAACTAGCAAAAGAAAATTGGTTGAATTGAATTAATGCGCGAATCTAGAAATTTTTAGGAATCCAATCCCTAGGAATCCTTGATTTGTAGGGATTAGGGATAATCTTCATTAATAGTCATTATGAGTCATTACTATTGATGCTCTCTTATCTTGTATATATATGTAACGTTTGTACATGAATAGAACACACAATTCAGATTATTTAGCTTACATACACTACTACAAAAAAGGGTTACTACTTTCCTAAAAAGCGTCCTTATTTTAAAAAATGAAGTTAAAAGTAAACGTAGTGGCATTCTTGTAATTATATAATTGAATTCTAAGCATTTGGCGTCCTAAAATAATGTTCAGGACACTTTTAATTAGATAAGGCGTCCTAAAATAATTTAAGAACGCCAAATATTAAATTTTTAGCGCCAAAAATTACTAGCATGGCGCGCTTTTTTCGCGAAATTTTTTTGGCACTAAGGGAATTTTTTTTAGGCGTCCTGAAGATAGGATCAGGACGCCTAAATTATCTTATTCGCGTCCTGATTTTATATCAGGACGCCTAAAAAAAATTATTGGCGTCCTGAAACATATTCAGGACGCCTTTATAAAATTTTAAGCGTCCTGATATAATTTAAGGACGCCTTTATTTGTTTTAAGGCATCCTGATTTTATACCAGGACGCCTTAATTTGTTTTGGGCGTCCTGATTCATGTTTCAGGACGCCTTAACTCGAATATATACTTAATCTGCACACGATCTGATCTATTATTTCCTCTTTACTTCCATTTTAGTCGAAATCCCACTCACGACGTACGAAAGCCCTAATCGCTATCAGCCACTCTCCCTTAATCGCGATTGCCGTCCCCGATAGTCCGTCGGTCTTATCTCCGTCTTCCCTCTTCGCGGCGGCGTCCGTCGTCGGCTCTCGTTCGTTGTCTTGTCCATTTGTCCGTCGCTGATCTCCTCTCCTTCTTCCCTCCTGGTTTTTGTAGCTAGACTTGGTATTGCTGTTGGTTTTCGAGTTTACATATGTAGGGGGCTCTTGAAGTTATATATAAGGAAGTGCAAAAAAACTCATGACTTAGTTACCTTAACCTTGAACTTCTTTGCTTTGTTTTTGCCTTCTTTATTGCTTGATGCTTCATTCTTGTTCTTTCTTTAATTTTCTTGTGTATGTGCCGACCTTGGGTAAAGCGAGGAGCATTTGGTCTTAAATATTAGTTAGATTTAATGTGCATTGAAGTAGTGATAATTTGAAATTTCCTTAGTTAGTAATTAAGTTTTGTTGAATTATGTTGAAATGGTTTGTTGTTGAAATTTTGGGATGCCTTCTTGTCAAGGGAAATCTTTGCGAATTTTTTTACAAGATTGAGAATATGAATCATGTCATTCTTGAAGTTGATTGTTGTTGGAAATGTCTTAGGTGATAATAAAATGGGTCATAGTTGGATGAATGCTTTGAGAACTAGTGAAGAATATGAGAATGGGGTGGAAGAGTTTATTGAATTTGCTAGAAGGAATGTGGCTACAAAAAATGGGATGTATTATTGTCCATGTGTTAATTGTTTAAATGGGATTCAAAGGGATATTCCTGATATCTGCTTGAATTGTTGTGTGATATGTTGCCAGATGATAATGTACTTCCAAATCGTATGTATGAAGTGAAGAAAATCTTGTCTACCATGGGCATGAAGTATAAAAAGATACACAGCTGCCCTAATGACTGCATATTGTACAGAAATGAGTATGAAGGCCTTAGTAATTGTCCGAAGTGTAAAACTTCAAGATACAAAGTGAAGAAAAAAGGTGGTGGCTCTGGAGATAAGACAACAAAAAGGCAACCTTTGAAGGCATTGTGGTATCTTCCAATAATACCGTGGTTTAAGCGTCTGTTTACTAGTGAGGCAACGGCGAAGAAGTTGAGATGGCATTCTGATGAGAGAGTATCTGATGGAAAATATCTTCGGCACCCGGCTGACTCTCTACAATAGAAGAAAATAGATGAAATGTTCCCTCAATTTGGCAGTAAGCCAAGAAACCTTCGGCTGGGGCTTTGTACGAGATGGCTTCAATCCGTATCGAACTCTTAGTAGCACCCACAGTGCATGGCAGGTTCTCCTTGTAATATACAACTTACCTCCCTGGCTATGTATGAAACACAAGTTCGTGATGCTTTCTATGATGATTTACGGACCAAAACAGCCGGGAACAATATCGATGTGTACTTGGCGCCTTTGATTGAGGATTTGAAGAAGTTGTGGGAGGAAGGCGTAGATGTGTTTGATGCATATAAGAAGGAGTCATTCAAGTTGCGTGCAATGATATTTACCACGATAAACGACTTTCTGCATACGGAAATTTGTCGAGTACAGTGTGAAGGGGCATAAAGCATGTCCAATATGTGAAGCGAGACACGGACTTCCATCAACTAAAGCACGGGAAAAAAACGGTCTACCTCGGTCACAGGAGGTTTCTTCATCGGTTCCACCCGTATCGTAGGTTAAGAAAGCGTTTTAACGGCCAACCGGATCATAGAACGGCTCCAAAGGCATTGACCGGAGATGAAGTTTATAGCCAGGTGAAGCATATCAATCTCATATTGGGTAAGAAGCAAAGGATTGTGGGTCGGAAGAATATATGGAAGAAGAGGTCAATTTTCTTTGATCTTCCATATTGGCGTAGTCTTGATGTGAGACACAGTCTCGATGTGATGCATGTGGAGAAAAATGTTTGCGATAGCCTTGTCAGTACTCTTTTGCACATACCAGGGAAGACTAAGGATGGAATTAATGCGAGACTAGACCTGGTTGATATGGGAATAAGAGAACGGTTACATCCACAAGTAATGGAAGATGGTAAGAGGGCATACATGGAGCCAGCGGCTCATACACTATCAAAAGCGGAGAAAAAAAGTTTGTGTGGGTGTCTATATGACATTAAGGTTCCACAAGGATATTCTTCTAATTTGAGAAGGTGTGTTTCAATGGACGATTTGAAGTTAGTGGAAATGAAGTCCCATGATTATCATGTGTTAATGCAACAACTATTACCAGTAGCAATTAGAGGCATTATGAAAGATGAAGTGCGAACCACTATAACAAGATTGAGTATTTTCTTTAATGCTATCTGTAACAAAGTCATTGACATTGAAAAGCTGGATGAATTGGAAAATGAGAGTTCTATTATTTTGTCCGAACTAGAAATGCATTATCCTCCTGCATCTTTTGATATAATGGTGCATTTAATAGTGCACTTGGTAAGGGAGGTAAGGCTGTGTGGTCCAGTTTACCTAAGGTGGATGTACCCTTTCGAGCGATACATGAAGATCTTAAAAGGATATTCTAAAAATCCTTATCGACCGAAAGCCTCAATAGTTGAGAGATATGTAGTTGAAGAGGCTATGGACTTCTGCAAGGATTATCTATCAGGGGCGACGATACAATCTCAGCATGACGAGGGGATAAGCGAGGGAACTCGAGGAGTTAGACTGAAGAATATGCCTCGTGAAGAGGTGTTGCAAGCACACTTGTACATCCTGAATAATATCGAAGTGGTTCAACCATACATTGATGAACACAGGAAGAGTTTGAAGAATATGAATCCAAGGAAGAACGACATGCAGATAGCTAATGAGCAAAAGAAGACATTCATAAAGTGGTTCTTGCAGAAGGTATTGAACGAGACCGGTGTGTCGGATACAATTGAGTGGTTAGCCTGGGGGCCTTCTTTTCGAGTCATCACATGGAGTGGTTATGATATAAACGAATATTCTTTCTACACAAAAGACCAAGATGACGAAGTTACGTGCAAAATAGTGGGGTGATGGTTGAAGCTGAATCCATGCACTTTTCGAGTTCGAAAGACAAAAACCCGGTTTTAGCATCAATGGCTTATTATGGAGTTATTGAAGAAATATGGGAGATGAGCTACAACAAGTTCAAAGTTGCTTTATTCAAATGTAAGTGGGTTAGCAATAATCTTTGTTGTCATAGATCCTAAATTTGGATTTGTCTCAGTTGACCTTCAACGACTTGGTCATAGAGATGAGCCATTCATTCTAGCAAGTCAGGCGAAGCAAGTGTTTTATGTTACGAGACCTGGCCGATAAAAAAATGTCTATTGTGCTTCAAAGTAAAAACAGAAGTATGGTGAAGAATGCCTGAACCTTGATGATACACTCCCTTTCTCAACAAATCCACCTATAACACGTGAAGTAGAATTGATAGATGATGAAGAATATGATGCAAGAAATGATCATTGTGAAGGAATACGGGAAACCATATGAAGATTGCACACTTATGTACGTACTGTGCACTAGTTTATATGTTTCACGGTTAAATCAGCCTGATATATGTTAATATGAAGGAAGGTTATTTTTAAACTGTGGGTACCTAGTGGATTGTAGATATTGTATTCTTGTTTTGTAGACAATTTGGGAATTTATATAAATAAAACGTATCATTTTAAAAATAAAAACTCAAATAAAATGTCCGGAAAGTAAACAAAGGACGCCTCATATTGAACAAAAACAAACTAAACAAGGCGTCCTGAAAATAATTCAGGTCGCCTAATATTAGGCGACTGAATTATTTTCGGGACGCCTAATATGAGCGTCATGAATTAATTTGGGACGCCTCATATTAGGCGACACGAAACTAATTCGGGGCGTCTCATATTAGGCGTCTGAAAATAATTCAGGTCACCTAATATGAGGCGTCCTGAAATTAATTCAGGACGCCAAACTTAAAAATATACGACTACCCAGCCCGAGACGTCCCTGTGAAAAAGGACGTTAATTGGGTCTTATTTAGGTCATTTTTTCCTTTTTTGTAGTAGTGATAGTATCAGAGCCAGGTTCCGATCCTAGGACTTGTGGGTTATGGGCCCACCACGCTTCCGCTGCGCCCTTTACCAAGAAAGACACAGTTTAATACTCCCGTGAAAATTCTTTGAAGTGATAATGCAAAAGAATATTTTTATTCCCCTTTACTGATTATATGCATAGTCATGGCATCCTTCATCAATCATCATGTGTTGATACACCTTCCCAAAATGGTGTTGCTGAAAGAAAGAACTGCCATCTCTTAGAAACTGCTTGTGCTCTCATGTTTCACTCTTGTGTACCTAAATCATTTTGGGCTGATGCTATGTCTACTGCTTGTTTTCTCATTAATCGCATGCCTTCAGCTGTCCTTAGTGGTTCCGTACCATCTCCCATTCTTTTTCCCACCACTAAGGTGCTCCCTGTTGATCCCAAAATTTTTGGTTGTGTCTGCTTTGTTCGAGATGTCTGTCCAAGTGTTAGTAAACTTGACCCCAAGTCCTTAAAATGTGTCTTTCTTGGTTATTCTCGATTTCAGAAAGGCTATCGGTGTTACTCTCCTTACCTTAGTCGTTATCTTGTGTCCACTGATATGACCTTTTATGAGTCTTCGTCTTTTTTCAAGTGTTCGAACTTGTCTAAGTCGTCCTCTGTTATTGATGAACCTGATGATCTTCTAGTTTATCATGTTTCTTTCTCACCAGTCCCAGCAGCTGCTCTGGCCCCTGATCATCCTGATGATGCTGATGTTGCCATTCCTCCGCCTTCGCCAGTGACTGCTTCGCCGACAGATTCCATTCATGCCTCCGTGGTCCCTGAGGCTGCGACCCCCGCCCCTGCCACTCTCGTTCCTAACCCTCTTGTTCTTGATTCTGTTGTTGACCTACCTATAGCCCTCCACAAAGGTACCTGTCCTTCTTGTCCTCCCAAGCGATATGCTAATTGTACTTATCCTATCTCTTCGTTTATGTCCTACCAGTGATTGTCCCCTGTTTCCTATTCCCTTGTGACCACCCTTGAGTCCATTTCTACCCATACTACCCTTCACCAAGCTTTGACTCACCCTCGTTGGCGTGCAGTGATGGAAGAAGAAATGATGGCCCTTGATACGACTGGTACTTGGACCCTTGTTGATCTACCTTCCAGGAAGAAGGCCATTGGTTGTAAATGGGTGTTTGTTGTGAAGACTAAGGGCCCTTTTGGATGGGCTTTTTTCATAAAAAAAAGCACTTTTTTTAATTCAAAAAAAAATTAATTTATGTGTTTAGATGATATTTTTTAAAAAAAGTAAAAGTCACAAAAAAAGCTAAAATCTTTGCTTTTTCAAAAGCTCAAATTTTGAGCTTAAAAAAAAAGCACAACATGGGACTAAAAAAAAAAGCACTTTTTTTTTAAGTCAATCCAAACGGGCTCTAAAGCTAATGGTTCGTTACACTGGTTGAAAGCTTGTCTTGTTGCCAAAGGGTATGCTCAGACTTATGTCATTGATTACTCTGAGACTTTCTCCCCTGTGGCTAAGCTTACTTCAGTTTGTCTCCTTATCTCTTTGGCTGCCACCTATCATTGGAATTTGCATCAGTTGGATGTTAAGAATGCATTTTTGAATGGTGATCTTCTTAAGGAAGTGTCTATGGAGCAACCACCTGGGTTTGTTGCTCAGGGGGAGCATCGGAAAGTATGTTATCTTCGAAAGTCATCGTATAGTTTGAAGCAAAGTCCTCGTGCCTGATTCGATAGGTTTTGTGGTGTGGTCAAGAAGTTTGGTTTAAACCAAAGTAAGAGTGATCATTCTGTGTTCTACCAACAGTCCAATGCAGGAATGATTCTTCTAGTAGTGTATGTTGATGATATTGTGATTACTAGGAGTTACATTGCTGGCATCTCCGAGCTTAAGGTCTTCCTTAACTCCCACTTTCAAACAAAAGACTTAGGACCGTTGAAGTACTTCCTTGGTATTGAAGTCTTGAGAAGCAAGAAGGGAATCCTTTTAACTCAAAGGAAGTATGTTCTTGATCTGTTAAAGGAGACTGGAAAGCTTGGAGCTCCACCAAGTAGCATTCCCATGATTCCGAATCCGTTTATAGATCTAAATGATAGCATGTGGGATGAACTTCTTGATGACCTAAAGAAGAAGATTGATCCAGAGAAACTGAAGCCATTCGCATCTCCTGAGAGATATAGGAGACTCATTGGGAAGATGAATTATCTGACAGTAACTCGCCCGCATATAACCTTTTCAGTCAGTGTACTTAGCCAATTCATGGCATCTCCCACAGTGGCACAGTGGGAAGCCTTAGAGCATATCTTGCACTATTTGAAAGGTTCCCTAGGTTGTGGCCTTCTCTATACAGATTATGGGCACACTAAAGTTGAATGCTTTTGTGATGCCGATCATGCAGGATCTAAGGCCACAAGACGATCTAGTAGAGGTTACTGTGTATTTGTTGGTGGTAACTTGATATCTTGGAGAAGTAAGAAGCAAGGTGTTGTGTCAAAATCAAGTGCAGAAGCAGAATACAGAGCCATGTCAAAATCAGTACAAGAAATTGTGTGGGTATTTCAGCTCATGAAGGAAATTGGCATTACCACAGTATTACCTACGAAACTATGGTGTGATAACAAAGCAACGCTCCATATAGCATCAAACTCTGTGTTCCATGAACATACGAAGCATATTGAAATCGATTGTTACTTTATTCGTGACAAGATAAAAGAAAATGTTGTATCTACAGGGCATGTGCGATCAAATGACCAGCTAGCAGATCTTTTAACGAAAGCCTTGAATGGGACACGGGTTGAGTACCTTTGTAACAAGTTGGGCATGATAAACATATATGCTCCAACTTGAGGGGGAGTGTTAGCAATCCAATCCCTAGGAATCCCTGATTTGTAGGGATTAGGGATAATTTTCATTAATAGTCCTTATGAGCCATTACTATTGAGGCTTTCTTATCTTGTATATATATGTAACTTTTGTACATGAATAGAACACACAATTCATTTTATTTAGCTTACAGAAATGTATTATTCCAAAATGCTTGGATCCGCGAAATGAAGCCATCTCCGAAGCGGAGGGAGTGTGAGAGCAGAGGTAGAGAATAAGGAAGCAAAAAAACATGAGAAAGGGAAGGAGGTGGTTGATTCAGCTGAAGCATGTGCTGGATTCATCGAGCTCCACTTCATCACCGTCACTCGCTGCTAACATCAACCACTGATTTCTCGTTCCTCTGAGCTCCTCTATGGAACACAAATTTGTGACTCTGGATGTGGTATAGCGTTTAAACGCCAGCTCCCCCCATTGCCACGTTTAAATCACATTTGGATACATTTAACACCAACCTAAGAGACATCCCCTTCCGTTAATGTTTTGAGTGACTTTTGTACCTATTTTGTAACGATATGGGTATTTTTGCACCAAAAAACAAATATTTGGTGTTGGGCGTTCCTAAGGTTAAACCACATGTGCATTTTTACACCTTGACAAAAAAAAAAAAACAACTAGTTACTTTGTTCTCGTTCGAAAGCAAACAACCTACATCTTTGTCCTTGCTGGTTCCATTTGTTTAAGGAAACAAAATAGCTGCTTTGTTATTGACAACTTCTATTTTTACAGTAAAGTCATCCAAATCCTCGTAAGTTTCCTCAGAGGAAAAAATTGGGAGGAGTGAAAATGAGAAGAGAAAATATCAGCACTTTTCCTACTGAGATGAGTAAGAGAAAACTAGGAGAAAAGAAAATAATTAAACATTTGATGACTAAAATACCCTTGCTACTATATAAAAATAATCATATTTAAAATTAAATTATCAAACTGGTAGAATGATTTAATATTAGAAAATCAAATAATGTAAATGATAAATATTTATTTTTAAAAAAATTTAAAAAATTTAATTTTAAGGTAAGAAATAAAAACAACAACTCTTTTTAAATATTATTTATTTACTTTTTTATTAGAGGTTAAGGTGTAAATTTACTCCGGAAGTTTTTGTTGATGAGCAATGTTATCCTAAAAGTCTTTTCAAGTTAAATGTCATCCTAAAAGTTTTAAAACCTAGCAATGTTACCCCATAATATTAAAAAACTAGCACTAACTGTTAAAAAATTAATATTGACTGTCAACTTCTTAACTGAAAAGAGAAACATTACTTAATTTTAATACTTCTCAGGCAATATTGAACCTAAAAAAACGTTAAGGGTAATATTACTACTCAACGAAAAATTTTAGAGCAAATTTCAACCTTGATTTGTTTTTTAAATATACCAAAATTATATGCATGAAAAAAAGGCAAATGAGGCGTGGCGTAGAGGCTATGGCGAATAACACATTTTTTTTCCCTAGATCTCTCCAATTGTTGAGAGAAATTTTGGGAGGAAAGTGGCGTGGCTCCCCCACTTTTCCTTTATCCTCATTTTGTCTCTAATGAAAAAAAACTTCTTTCCTCCCCTATTTTCCACCCTAATTTTTTCCTCTCATTTTTTTTCTGTCCAAGCATAGGATAAGGGTTAAAGTTCTAGCAAATTTGCTACCAAGTCTCATCAAGAAATAAAAAGAGTAAATTCTCTTTCTGGTCTTTGACAAAAAATACGGACCCCATTTTGGTCCCTGACAAAAAAACCGACATTTATTCGTCCTTTTTATGGGACTAAAAAGGACCTTTTGGAAATTTGTGAGGGATCAAAATGTCCACTAATCGACCCTTATTCGTCCTTTTTATGGACTAAAAATGACTTTTTTTTGTCAGGGACCAAAATGGGGTATGTGTTTTTTATCAGGGACCAGAAAATGTATTTACTCAAATAAAAAGAATATGCTACCACGAATAGATATTTTCCTAAATGTTATACTTTTTACGTACCAATCAACAAGCCTGTCTATGTGAATCAACTTGTAAGACTATTAGATGTGTATATTTTTTTATAGTGCACATGCCAAACAGTCTAGACGAGTCATCCTTTTTCACGAGAATGGCTTCTCTCCGCTGCCCCTTATATCCGTTGCCATCCTTTTCTATCCAGCGACGTCGTTTTTGAAGGTGAAATATCACCTAGAGGAGGGTAAATAGGTGATCTTAACAAACTTTTCGCAAGATACACTTGAAAATAAATATCCAGAGTAAGGGAAGAGAAATGGACACGAAGAGATTTATACTGGTTCGGTCTAATACTTTGACCTACGTCTAGTGCCCAAGAACACCTTGAGATTTTCACTAACTCTTCAAACACAAGTACAATTACCCACTCTGTAACTTAGGATGATCCTTTCACACTCGAACTCACTCCCCCTTACAAGTTGTAATCGTATACCTTTACTTAAGGTTCCACAACCTTAAGTATGAACAACTGAAATAATGAAGGTGTTTAACAGCTCCTCACGAGTGAATAAAATATGAACACTGAAGTACTATGGGTATCGGAAGATACTAAAGATTATTGAAGTAGTTGATCACAATAATACAGAAATGTGTATTTCGTATTCTTGGATATCTTTTGAATTGAATCAGATAGGCTTTTATAATGTTTCTGATTCGAGCTGATGGGAGATTGCGAAGATAGTCGTTGAGTCACACGGCCTCTTTGATTTCCAACATTTGCTTTGCATTGAAGGTTCATGACCGTTGCATCATTTAGTGTCTTCCATTTATCTGTGCAGGGAATCACTCTGAGTAATGGCTATGTCCAATATTTCCAAATCGAAGGACTTCAACTTCTTCACCATTGTTTTGTTCGTTGACGAGTGAAAATAATGTTCTGTTCTTCTTTTCCGTCAATCAAGGATTGATTACCTGAAACTCATTTAAACTGAATGGTTAAATAGGAATTGAATGAGTTTGAATATGATCCGTAATAAATGGTAAGGTGGTCCAATAATTATCAGATATAATCATTCTGAGATATAGCGAATCGTTGGTATGCTCGAGCAAGAGGTATTTCATTGCCTGCCTCTAAGAGAAAACGGATTTCCTCGTTGATGCTCGGGCAAGCCTTTATGTTTGCTCGGGCAAGCCTCTAAGAGAAAACAGATTTCCTCGCTGATGCTCGGGCAAGCCTTTATGTTTGCTCGAGCAGGCCTTAGGCAGAGGCGAGAATCAGTACTTCACCGATGCTACTCGAGCATGATTTTACCTTTGCTCGAGCATGGTGCTCGAGCATGCCTTTTACTCTGCTCGGGCATGACTCTTCAATTCACAAATCCTTGCTTTTGGCTCGATGATGCTCGGGCATGCCAAATGATTTGCTAGAGCATGACTGTCCAATTTGCACTTAAATTTTGGCAAACCACCCATGCTCATAAATATCTTCAAGTCTTCTTTCCAATGAAAGAAGAATCAGCCCCAAACTCATTGTATTTCGTCCATTATCATCAGATGATTGGAGGTTGTTCTGAACCAACGTTTTTTGCGACATTCTGAACTGACCGTCCACTTTTGAGGGCCATATCTCCCTGGTCTGAACTCCGTTTTGGTTGGTTTAACTTCTGATGGACAGACCTTTGAGTCTACTTTCATATGCCACCAATTTCAGCTCAATTGGATCTATAATTGGTGAGATACACTCAAATTACCGAAAATTCATAGCTCTCTCATATGACCTCCTTTAGACTTTAATATTATTTCAACATGACGCATTGGAAGTCTAGTTTCCAACAAAATTGGTTTCACCTCAATCGGACTTCTGGTTTGAGAGATATTGTCAAAATACCAGAGCTCTCCTGAAACAGAGCTGAACAGTGTAGCTGAAAATCGATGTTCCTCGAGCAACAGGTTTTCTTCTGCTCGAGCAAGCCATTTTTCCTGCTCGAGCAAGGACGTTTTTCTGCTCGAGCAAGAACGGATTTTGGCGAGAATAGGAGCTGGAAATGTACCTTGCTCAAGCATGAAATTGGTGTGCTCGAGCATGACTTCAGGAATGCAATTGTAGTTTATTTTAACCCCGATTTGAGCCATTCACTACTACAAAATAGGGATATGGCGTCCTATTTTTGGGACATTTAACGTCCTTTTTACGCGGGACGTCTATTTGGGGGGCGTAGTAGGCGGAACTTACGACGTCTAATTTTTTATTAGACGCCGTAAGTTCAGTTAGACCACAAATGTCTTTAATTAGGCCACTTACAACGTCTAATTCTAGGAATTAGACGCCGTAAGTATGGCCTTACTGCTTCTAATTCCTAGAATTA
Organism: Acacia pycnantha; assembly: GCA_025563575.1. Taxonomy (NCBI): domain Eukaryota; kingdom Viridiplantae; phylum Streptophyta; class Magnoliopsida; order Fabales; family Fabaceae; genus Acacia; species Acacia pycnantha. The sequence goes on from JAMWYP010000001.1 coordinate 1,520,895, forward strand.
GAAGCCGTAAGTGTTTTTTTTATTTTATTTAATATTTTGCTTCATATGATTGCCCACCCTTACAAAAATCTTCTTACACATATCAGCAGGCAATCACCGCAATGTGATTAAAATAAAAGTAACACACCTATGTGCTAAAAATATTAGCTCAGCCAACCTTAAATATTTCATAAGACAGAAACAGAATACATGCATATATATATAACAAAATCTCAAGACACATAGTTGATGTTGAATTGGATATAAAGGTAGCAAAGTAGTAACAACAAAGTCGAAGTGGCTAACTTCAATTCATCTTAACCAATTTGCTTCAACTAATTCAAGTGGTAACTACTACTACTTCTATAGAAAGTTTTGTGCGATCAACAATAACTCTCAGAGGGATAGTTCAAGCTTCAGAGGGTCGGCTGCAAGTATTTACAATTAGCCCAAGTAACATGTAATAAACTATCCTCATTTTCATATATAACAATCCAATTGATGCGTGCAGATATCTATACCTGAATATAATCTCCATCTAGCAGAGAATGTTGATTTTTTCCAATAACCTTTGCTCATTCTGAACAAGTGCAGTCAGTTTCAAGGAGAGCAGCAACTTGCAGATGGTAGGTTCAAATAAATTTGGTCCAGAGTTGCATCATTAGCAATAAACCTCGCATAAGTTTCAAAATGATGGAAAAAGAATATAAACAAGTTCAATATATTACTGTTACTTAACAGCTCCACATTTTTAAAAATGATGGAAAAAGAATATAAACAAGTTCAATATTTAGAATACACTTGGGGATCATATATTGATTGAAATTTCATCCAGAAGACCAGAACATATTTAGATGGTATGTTATGTCAAGGCGAAGAATAAATATGTGTGATTCATAAAGGAATAATTAGAAGGCTAGGTTAAGGATGTAAGCAATTAGTGGGCTGAGTACATATTAGCTGTATTACCTTTAACCAAATTTTACAATAAATACACATATAAGGAGCCAGGCAATGTTCAGTTGGTGAACACGAAAATATTCCTATCACTCTATTACTCACTAGCTAATTTATACAAGTACCATCAAATATACACAATAAATATCTCACCTACTTATTGCTATGTTTTGAGAGGTCCACGGATTATTATAGAAATGACTAGGAACAACGAAAAAATAACTTGTTCTTATCTCCTTCAAATACCTCATTTAAGTATACAGGGGAAATAGTACTTTCTTCAAAGAGTAGTTTAAACTTGATTAAGGGTACGTATAAATAATAAGGGCTAAGTCCACATTAGTTGTCCTACCTTTAACAAAATTATGAGACATACAGGGAACCTGGCATATTCAGCTGGTGAACACAACACTATTCCTATCTATTTATTATTCACAAGCTAATTTATACACATAATATCAAAAATATACACACAACAAATATCTCAGCCACTCACTGTGATGCTGCGTTTTCAAGTTGATCTTAAAATAAGGTAGGTCCACGAATTATTATAAAGAAGACTAAGGACAATGTAAAATTAACTTGTTCTTATTTCCTTGATTCCTTCATTTACCTCATAAGAGTATAGGAGAAGTACTTTTTGCAATGGTTAGTTTACTCCTGATTACATCATTTGGACATTAAATAAACATTAAGATAACGGAAAGAACATATTTAACATAAACCATATCAACCAAGACAGCACAATTAGGCTTCTGGTGAACTTGGCATCAAAATTGAGATTTTGATACCGTACAACATCTACCATTTGATCACCCACTTGTTGAAACAGTTGTATGCAGCCATTTGCACACCAATCATCATGATAAGATGGATAAGCGATTCCAAGAAGAGAAAAAAAATTATAGTATAATTGCACTGTATCTTACAGGAAAAAAAACAGCTCATAACTCCTCATAGCCTAGAGGGATTGGTGTGGTTTTCCCCAACTAAGAGATAATTCATCAAACTGCCAGAAGAGGGAGAAAATTGAATATCATTGACCTTATATACTTTAAAAGGGAAAGAAAGAAAAGTTATCGAACTATTTTGGAAAGAATCAACTGATAAGCATAATAGCACACACGGCATGGACACAACAACTATTATTACAAAAAGAATGTCGAGACCAAGTAATTCAATGACCACTACTTCTGACCCCTTGTGACAGCTCTACATAAATACCTAAAAGCCAAATCATTTATTTACAAAAAGAGAAGGCAGTACATATATAATTAATCAAAAATTTGGGTAAGTTTATGTTAGGAGTATTGAGTAAGTAACAGGTAGCTCTTTTGTCTGTTCAGTAATATAATAAAATAAGGGAGCTAGTTAGTAAGAGAAGTGTTCTACCTAACGAGAGGAGGAGCTACTTTTGACGGTTTGTGGGATTCTGACTCACTTTTGTTTCTCAATTCTTCTATTATCTCGATTTTTTTTATTTCATTCCAACAATCAGTTTAACTAACCAGTCTTGCTGTGGACAAAAATGTTCATTGAGCTTCGTGCCATGAGGATATAGATCACATAAATGATTGTGCTGAAACATCCTCACTATAGGCATAGCAGAACTAAATCAGCATAGAGCAATTCTGTACTACCATAAAATTAACCACATAACCATTCCATCAATTATCAAGAACGTAATGATTTTTAACAAGTTCAGTATCATACTTCTGACTTCTGAGGGAGGAAAAACAAACACCATCACCATATTTGTGTTTTAAACACAAAGCATTCTGTTTAACCAAATGAAGGTCTGCATCAGATGGTCCAATAACAGAACCTGAAACACTTCAAGATAACACAAGCACGCAATTGCATATCAGTCCTACTTCAGTACGGTGAAGATGGATAACAATATTAAAATATTATATGAAACTAAACACAATTTGGGAAAGGAGGCTCAAACATACAGCATTGACTTATCCAGAGCTCTATTCATCTTGATGAACTATTTATTTGATATTGAGGGTTGAAGATATTAGGATTGGGTATAGTTGAATTGAGAGGTAGTACAACTAAGAAAAAACCTTCTTTTTTCCCCCATGAAAACGAAAAGGATACATATTACAAAATAATTGGCCTCTAATGTCTTTAAATGACCCAAATCAGTCAAATTACTGAAATGAAAGTTTAGATCAGGAAGTCCAAAGTTTCTAACAAAACCCTATTTTTCCAAATTATATTATTACACATTAAAAACTTCCAATTAAGCACTTCATGTCCTTTTCGGAGACCAGACAGGATTATCATAGCTACAATTGCAATAATTTGAAGACTTCAAACACATTCTCATAGCATAAATTCTGCTCGAGCTTTAGAGTGAGCTGGTGCCAGAGTTTCTGCTGGTATAGATCTGCCAGCGTATTACACCAATCTGAGAGCTCAGAGTGCTCGTTGTGCAGCGATTCTAGGTATTGCAAAGCAGACATGGCGATTCAGAGTGGAATAGAGAGAACTCGCAGTACGAGGTCTGGTTTCAATTCCGACGAATCTTTTATTTGTGTCTTTTCTTCGTCGATCGACGGTTTGAGAGAGGAGGGAAGGAGGACGGTGGGAGTGGGAGACGAATTGAAGGACGCACGGATCAGAGGACTTCGATCGAGAGTGAAGAGGCGAGAATGAAAATACTTAGGGCGAAATTCTGAGGGAAAAAAAAACTTAGGGCGAAAAAAGTGCAGTTGTAGCGTCTAATTTTCATTATTAGAAGTCAAAAAGCCCAAACCCACATCATTTGCCGCCAACATTTCAGGTTGCCGCGCATTTGGGTTAATTTTGGGCCACTTTTGACGTCCTAAAATTGAATTAGGACGTTTTAAGTACACTTTTCGCGTCTAATAAAATATTTAGACGTCTAATATGTCAAATTTTCTCCCCATTACTACGAAATTGCCACCGCGTTCATATTTTACTACCCTTTTTAAAAATAGGACGTCCATTACAGAAGTAATACCTATTTTTTGTAGTAGTGATTCCAACTTCCATTTGATCGAAGAGACTTCTAGAATCAATCTAAAAACTTGTATAATGATTTTCTCATTCCATTTAACAAGTTATTCTTTCTTTCTTCTTCTCTTGATCATTCTCCATAATTTAACTCTTTCAATATCTCATCTTCTTCTTGAACTTGACATTCTCTCCAGTTTCTTCTTTCTAAAATCTCTTATCTCATTCTTGAGCTATTATTCAACTTGGACTAATCTACATTAAATATAGTAGTTAGTCAATGTAGGAGATAAATATATCATGCAAGCTTTTTGTTTTTAATAATGACATCTATATAAAACATCATCAAAACTAATCATATCTAACATTCTCTCCCTTTTTGATGATGGCAAATACTCTAAGAAAAATATGTATGAATAAGAAAATATATTATGCCCAACATATTTTTCTTCCCATTCTCTCCCCCTTATTTGTCATTAGCAAAAAGATTGAAGTAAAGAAGGAATACATGTGAAGAGGCAAATATGAAAACAAGTTAGAAATGACTTGTCCCTCCTTAACCATATGTCAAGAAAACAATTTTCTCTCCCCATTTTTTGAAAGCCTTTTGATATTGAATGGGATGCAATTTAAAATGTTTTTATGAAAACAAATTTGAGAGATTTTGGAGAGATTTTTTTTTAAACAAATCGTTCATAATCAAATCATATAGATACCAAACATGTGCAAAATTTTTACTGAATATAAAAAGATAGAGATTAGAAATGCTCATGTAGGCTCAGGAAATAGATGAATGATCGATGATGTCCGTTGGCTTGCTTCATTGTATGAGATCATTGAATGATTATGACAGTACTCAGCTCCCATCTTTTTCCATTTCTTCATGGAGCTCTTCTGCAAAGCATATCTCAACTTCAATGATGGAGCGTGAAAACATTATTCCTCAATTTGATAGTTTCTCTTTGTAGTGCATCAAGGAATATCAGCGTACAGAATGAGATCTCCAGCTACAAATTGAAATTTTTCTTTGCAAAAGAGATTTTTCAGTGCAACCACATATCAAAGTATCCATTTTTATATGATATTTTCAAATAAGACAATGAAAGAAAAATATAATATATTCTCAAATATAAGATTAACTCATCATCAAAACTAATAAAACATAGTTAATGGAGATGAGCATGTTGGATATGATTAGTTTTGATGATGTCTTATATAGATGTCATTCTTAAAGAGCAAAAAGTTTACATACTACATTTATCTTATACTTTGACTGATTCTTATATTTAATGTAGATGTAATGTTGATATGAAGAAGATGGAAGTTGGAATGACTAAATTTGGAGTTAAAATAAGGAAATTCAAGCTTCCCGATGAATAAAAGTTGCTAAAATTTAATTGCTACAGTCTTGTGCATGAATAGCTCTTCCTTGCGTTTGAATCTCGTCAATACTCAAGTATCAAACGTGTACTCGCGAGTATCTTGCTTCAATTATTCAATATGACACTTCAATACTCGAGTATGGTACTTGGCTACTCAAGTATGGTGCATAAAAAGCTGCTTCTGTGCTTAAATCCCGACAATACCCGAGTATGGATAATCAATACTCGAGTATGACACCACTCTAATCAGCTCTGTTTCACGTTCAGCTTCGGGCGACCTCTGGTAATTCGACAATATCTCCCAAACCAGAGATCTGATTAAGGTGAAACCAATTTTGTTTGAAACTAGACTTCCAAACGGTTCTATTCGCACAAGATTCAAGTCCAAATGAGCACAGATGAGAGAGATATGAATTGTTGAATATGAGAGTGACATCACCGTTACACTACTGACCAAGCCTCAATGTTTTGGGTAAATCTCACAAAATAGAAATCCGATGAAGATGAAATTGGTTCCATTTGAAAGATTACTCAAAGGGCTTTCCATCAAGACTTGAATCAACCTAAACGGAGTTCATACAAGGAAGTTATGATATTCGAAAGTGGACACTCGAAATACTGAAGCTCAAGCCTTCCGGTATGCCTTAATCAAATAGATACCCGAGTATAAGAATTCATATACTCGAGTATTGACGGAAGAAATCAGTTCGCTCTGTCGATACCTCAGATGGAGATTTTGTCATTTAATTCAGTTTAATATGATCTTTAATGAATTGATTTCTAACCATTGACCACAGAGATTTTCGAATATTGGAATTATAGTGCAGGATCATGTGAAATCAGATTGGGTCGTGTCATATTCTATAACCAACGCAATATCAGAAAGTTTGCTGTAATTATGGAATATATCTTCAAATTGAACCAGGAATGATGATACAAGACGCGTCGAAGTTATATTCAACAAAAACGAAATCATGGGCGACATTATGACCATCATCAATCTTCCAAATTCTTCAACGGAATGAAATCGGTTATGCGGCAAGAATGGAATGTTTTTGAATTCAAAAGAGAAGCTACAACGGTCATCACAACTAGTATAAATAGGAGAAGGGTCGCAGACTAAACACACCCAAGTACACAGCAAAGAAATCGCTCAAAACTGAAAGATACTTTCAAGAGATTAGTTCCGTTAAGCTCTTGTGAGATACTTTCTGAATACTTCCTGCCAATACTTTCAATACTTCCGGCTGAGACTGTGTCATATTTTTCTTTTCAGTGCTTTTGATTATCTGCTCTTAGAGAGAGTCATTCATCTATTATTATTTCTAGTAAGAATCTCAGAGTATTGGGAATTTGAGATTGGGTCATTTGATCGCAACTTGTAAGGGGGAGTGTAATTCAAAAGAGAGGAATTGCTCCGAGCGTTACAGAGTGTGTAATCATTTGATCGCAAGTTAGTGAAATACCCGGAGTGTATCTGGGGACTGGACGTAGGTCAAGGATTAGGACCGAACCAGTATAAATTGCCGTGTGTTCATCTCCATCTTCTTCCCTTGCTTATTTTGTTTTAAACTTGCACGAAAATTCTATAATACCAATTCACCCCCCCTCTTGATAATATTTCAGCGTTCATTTGGTATCAGAGCGTAGGTTTCTCAGTTGGGCTTAACATCCCGAGATAGATCATGGAAGGAATATTACCTGAAGGTACCTCAATCAGCAGACCACCTGGCTTCAATGGAGAACATTATTCGTTTTGGAAAGCAAAATTCAGAGTGTTCGTGTTAGCTACGGAGTATGGTCTTTGGCAAGTAATAGAGCATGGAGATTATGTTCCTACAAAAATTGTAGGAGGAAATGATGTTCTAAAGGCTGAAGATGAATTCAACGAGGATGACAGAAGGAAAGTGACTCTTAACAGTAAAGCCATCCTAATGCTTCATGGTGCTCTCAGTCAAAAGGAGTATTCCCGCATCTGCAATCTATCTACTGCCAAGGAGATGTGGAAAGCCTTAGAAATTGCATACGAAGGAACCTTTGACATAGAAGAAGAAGAAATTACAAATATCTGTTTGGTTGCAGAAGAAGAACAATCAGAAAATGACGAAGAGGTATGTGATTCTGAACCCACTTATGATGAGTTATTTTCTGAATACAATGATTTACATTCTGAATTCAAAAAGATTGCAAAAGAACTTATTACTACCAGAAAGGAAAACAAAGCGCTTAAAAAACAAACAAACAATTCACTTCAACTTCTTGTGAAAATTCGGTTTACCCAATTTGCCCTGATAATGATGCAAAACCTACTTATGATGAATTGTTTGCTGAGTACACTCTTGTTCAAACTGAGTTTGAAAAACTTGCTGAAAAATATATTGCTTTGAAAAAGAAGAATACAACTCTTGAACAGCAAGTAGAAAATCTCTCTTCCCCTGAAAATATCATTTGTGATGAATGCCTTACTCTGAAGAAAAAGAATGAGTGTCTTACAAAAACTCTTGAGAAATTTACTAAAGGTAGTGAAATGCTAAATGTTATTTTGAAAGCTCAAAGGTTTACTAATGATCGATCAGGCATAGGATACAATGCTACTTTCGACAAGAAGAAAGGTAAAAAGAAAACTGGTGAAAAATATTATTTGAATTATTTTCAGAAATCAGTTCATACTTCAAATCCCTTTGCACATTGTAATTACTGTAACCGAAAGGGACACAATACTTCATCTTGCTTTCATAGGAAAGATAGAAGAGATAAGCCTGCTGGTAACTATCAATGGGTACCAAAGGGAACTTATATTTTCCCTAAGGTTCGAACTAACAATGAAGGACCCAAGTATAAGCGGGTACCAAAATGTCCATCTATTGCATTGTGTGTGCAGACTGATTTCAAAAATAATAGACACAAAGGTGCAGAGAAGATGAGGAATCAAAGAGCTCCTTATGAACCGAAAAGGAGATCCTCTCAAGTGCCAAGCAGAAGACTCATGAAGTCTATATCCTTTGAGAGAACTTTACAGAAACCCATCGAAAGACATAAGAGACAGTGGGTAAGTAAAATCCATCCCCCAAGTATCTAAGGTAAAAGGTATGCAATGATAAAACCTCTTTTCCTATCATCTGAAATATTCATTGAGGTTTTACTTTTGTAGCTTTAGAAATGAGCATTGCAAACTATTTTGAAATTATGTTTTTTTTATATCCCTTAAAAAACCACTTAGTAAGTTTATAAAGGGATTGTAATGTTCAATAGTTTAATTCTTTATGCATACATGATGATTTGAATAGAAAGTATCTCTTTTATGCATAAAATCATATTTAATTCATTATGCTCAATTATTCTGAATTGATTATATTCATAAGAGCATGTGAGTTTTGGTTCCTACAAGCTAACGTTGATTGGATCCAAGTAAGGTTGGATACCAAGAAAAGAAAAAAAGACTTGTAAGGTTTTGTAGGATCAAAGAAAGATTCTCAAGAGAGCAACTGCACAGACAAATAAATTTGACTCTTGAGGAAGCTGAAGAAGCAATGCTTGATGTTGATGTTGAAAAGGAAGACATCTACATTATTCTACATTAATCAAGCAAGCCTCTACAAGGACAAGGGAATTACGATGATATCTAACTCTTACCCTATACTATGCTTATATGAGATTAATATTTGGGTAAAGAATACTTGTCCATCATTGCATTTTCATTAGCAATCAATCATTTATGTCCTTCAAAATGTTTTCAAATTACTAAATAAACCAAAAGTCAATTTGTGCATTATCTTCTAATTTTATGCTTTTGAAATGCACAATTCTGAAATTGGTTTGATTCACTTTGTCTTGTGAAAATGTATACACACTTATGCTTAATGCATAAAATTTTTCAATGGCCTAGTTATTCCAAGCTTTATAAATGTTTATTAGTGCATTGAATGACAATGCATTAACCATTAATGGAATAGCTTACTATGATGATTTTCTGGAACTCTGGTCATTTGGACTAATAAGTTTGTGCTTCATCATTCATGAATCCTAGTACTTTCTTAGTTGCTCAAATTCATCAGCATTGGTCTTCCATTTTTATTTTGAGTAACTGTATTAATAATCTTGCCTTGATCATTCATTTCTAATCCTAAAATGCAAGATTATCTCTTGGTCAAATAGCAAGGTCATTGTGCTTATATATTTCTGTTATGCAAAGAACATTTCTTTAGTACTCTACCTTGATGACTTTTACTTCTGAATAAACTCCTCAACTTGTTAAGGGAAATGTTCAACATATTCTCCAAATCTGAAGCATACTGATACATTCTTTAAACTGTTAATTTCCACCATATTTTGAGTGAGCATCGATTTCCAACATATTTCAAAAATGAATTTTTTTTCCATACATTAAAATCTTAATTTTCGAAATGCATCATCATGATTTGAAAGAACAAGTGAGAGTTGAAAAAATCTGCACATTTCATTAGGATTTCTGACAAGTCTAATCCCATTGGAAAATTACATGCATTCTCCTCAATGACATATATTCTACATCAAGTGTATCTATAAAACTGTCAATTGAGAAATAACATTTCTTGGCATCATTTAGTTATTACCCTTTTGATTCATTGGATTGAACTTATTTGTTCGGGTAAAATTATGTGGAAATGAGCAGCTCATGTTTTGAATGTTTTGTATAGCTTTCTGCTACCTCCCTTATATTTGCTTTTGAAACTCTACTGCAATTCTGTAATATTTTGAATCCTCTATGACAGAGAGATTTGTGCTTCATTTCTAAGTTATGCAATGTGCTTATTGCTGCATTCTATTTTTGCTGCTAACTCTGATTATGTTTCAAATCTCTGATCCATTCGATTGCTAACTCGATGAAGATTCGATTACATTTCTGATTATGATTCAAACTTTAAATTCTGATTTTTGTTATCTAATTATCATGACTGCTTCTGATCTCAAGAGTTAAAATGAAATTATCAAGTGAACTATCATGAAGCTTCTATTCGTTCAAATGGATTAAACAGAAATATCTCAGATGAATCAAATCCTTTCAAGAATTTCAGTGTTTTGCAAAATGCTCTTGACCAAACAACTCTCATTGTTTTGAAATGATCAAATCTTGTTTCTGAAAATGGTTAATTGTTTACAAGTGTTGTATGCTCTTTTATCAAGTTTCATATGATTTAATAAGAGCATAAGAGTTGTTGTGTCTAACCTTGTGTGGATTCAAGAAACATTGGGTAGCAAGGACTATCTAGTACTTTGTTTTGCAGGATGCTCAACGAGTAGCTTTGAACTGATAATACCCGAGTATATGTCATAATACTCGAGTAATATCGGAATTTAACCTGGTCATTAAGTGCACAATAGGTAAGGATACATACCCGAGTACTGTCAAGGCATACTCGAGTACCCTCAAGCAATACCCGGGTACTGACGAACTGAGGAAGCTACAACTGACAGATCATCTCAACAATACTCAAGTAGGTAAGTGCAATACTCGAGTACTGTGCATCATCATCTAAGAAAATCATCCCTGAATCATCTACCTGATGCTTAATGATCAATTTACACATCAAAGAAATTCAAGTGTTCACAATACACACTTGAAATGAGGCATCTTAAATGGAAGCTGCTTCCTTTGTATTTTTGGCATCTCAAATGAATGCTGGTTAGTCGTTGAATAAATTTTTTTGCATTGCGTTATTGCATTCATTCAAAAATCATGCTGCACTATTTTGCAGATTTTGCAAAAGCTTCCATTGCTTCATCTTTCTCTTCATCTAGTATTGTACGTGCTTGTTATTTATTTTATGGTCAAAGCATCATTCAAAAAGGTTGTTCATTCAAAGACTCTTTTCTTGTGTGCATCATTAAATCAACAAGCATTCTATTCCATTTAAGAAAGATGTGTGCATACTGTATGGGTCATTCATTCTATTTCAAGCATTCAAAGAAATCTTTCACGGTGCTTAATCTTCATTAAACATTGGCATCAAATTATTATTTGGTATTACTAAGAGAAAATGCATTCATTAAGGGGGAGTTTATCTTAAAAAGCTCATCTCCTTGATTTGAAGAAAATTATCTTTAAATAATGCTCATCCCCACTCACTATGATTTATTAGTTTTGATGATGAGTTAATATCATATTTTCCTTTCATTATCTCAATTTGAAAATGTCATACAGAAAGGAATATTTAGATATCTGATTGCACTAACAATTCTCTCTTGCAAGAAAGTTTTTACAATTATGATAGGAGAACTCAGTCTGTGCAAAGACTTTCCTAAATATACTACAAGGAAAACTATGACATTGAGGAAAGATGGTTTGATTACACTGAAGCTGAAGCTGTGATATGCTCTACAAAGTAGAAGAAAACTTCTTGAAGCCAACTGAGACATATTCTGCAGAAGAGCTATATAAAGGAAAGGAGAAGGATGGAAATGATAAGCAAATGGCCTTCATTGATCATTCATCAATTTGTAGAACCTACATGAGCATTTCTGAACTTTATCCTTTTATATTCAGTGAATTTTGCACATGTTTGGTATTTATATGCTTTAATTGTGAAATATGTTTTGAAAACCTCTCCAAATTCTCTCAAACTTGTTTTCATAAACACATTCCAACTGGCACCATATCAAAATGAAAACTATCTTTAAAAAAGGGGGAAAGAAAGTTATTTTCTTAACCTATGATTAAAGAGAGAATCATTTCTAATTTGTCTTCATACTTACCTCTCCACAACTATTTCTTCTCTACTTCAACTTTTTGCTAATGACAAATAAGGGGGAGAGAATGGCAAGAAAAATATACTGGGCTTATTAGCTTTTCATATTCATAAATATTTTTCTCAAAGTATTTGCCATCATCAAAAAGGGGGAGAATGTTGGATATGATTAGTTTTGATGATGTCTTATATAAATGTCATTCTTAAAGAGCAAAAAGTTTGCATACTACATTTGTCTTATACTTTTACTGATTCTTATATTTAATGTAGATGTAATGTTGATATGAAGAAGATGGAAGTTGGAATGACTAAATTTGGAGTTAAAATAAGGAAATTCAAGCTTCCCGATGAATAAAAGTTGCTACAATTTAATTGCTACAGTCTTGTGCATGAATAGCTCTTCCTTGCGTTTGAATCTCGTCAATACTCAAGTATCAAACGTGTACTCGCGAGTATGGTACTTGGCTACTCAAGTATGGTGCATAAACAGCTGCTTCTGTGCTTAAATCCCAACAATACCCGAGTATGGATAATCAATACTCGAGTATGACACCACTTTGATCAGCTCTGTTTCACGTTCAGCTTCGGGCGACCTCTGGTAATTCGACAATATCTCCCAAACCAGAGATCTGATTAAGGTGAAACCAATTTTGTTTGAAACTAGACTTCCAAACGGTTCTATTCGCACAAGATTCAAGTCCAAATGAGGTCAGATGAGAGAGATATGACTTGTTGAAGATGAGAGTGACATCACCGTTACACTACTGACCAAGCCTCAATGTTTTGGGTATATCTCACAAACTAGAAATCCGATGAAGCTGAAATTGGTTCCATTTGAAAGATTACTCAAAGGGCTTTCCATCAAGACTTGAACCAACCTAAACGGAGTTCATACAAGGAAGTTATGATATTCGAAAGTGGACACTCGAAATACTGAAGCTCAAGCCTTCCGGTATGCCTTAATCAAATAGATACCCGAGTATAAGAATTCATATACTCGAGTATTGACGGAAGAAATCAGTTCGCTCTGTCGATACCTCAGATGGAGATTTTGTCATTTAATTCAGTTTAATATGATCTTTAATGAATTGATTTCTAACCATTGACCACGAGAGATTTTCGAATATTGGAATTATAGTGCGGGATCATGTGAAATCGATTGGGTCGTGTCATATTCTATAATCAACGCAATATCAGAAAGTTTGCTGTAATTATGGAATATATCTTCAAAATGAACCAGGAATGATGATACAAGACGCGTCGAAGTTATATTCAGCAAAACGAAATCATGGGCGACATTATGACCATCATCAATCTTCCAAATTCTTCAACGGAATGAAATCAAGTTATGCAAAGCAAGAATGGAATGTTTTTGAATTCAAAAGAGAAGCTACAACGGTCATCACAACTAGTATAAATAGGAGAAGGGTCGAAGCTAAACACACCCAAGTACACAAAGAAAGAAATCGCTCAAAACCGAAAGATACTTTCAAGAGATTAGTTCCGCTAAGCTCTTGTGAGATACTTTCGAATACTTCCTGCCAATACTTTCGAATACTTGGCCGAGACTGTGTCATATTTTGCTCTTCAGTGCTTTTGATTATCTGCTCTTAGAGAGAGTCATTCATCTATTATTATTTCTTGTAAGAATCTCAGAGTATTGGGAATTTGAGATTGGGTCATTTGATTGCAACTTGTAAGGGGGAGTGTAATTCAAAAGAGAGGAATTGCTCCGAGAGTTACAGAGTGTGTAATCATTTGATCGCAAGTTAGTGAAATACCCGGAGTGTATCTGGGGACTGGACGTAGGTCAAGGATTAGGACCGAACCAGTATAAATTGCCGTGTGTTCATCTCCATCTTCTTCCCTTGCTTATTTTGTTTTAAACTTGCACGAAAATTCTATAATACCAATTCACCCCCCTCTTGGTAATATTTCAGCCTTCATTTGGTATCAGAGCGTAGGTTTCTCAGTTGGGCTTAACATCCCGAGATAGATCATGGAAGGAATATTACCTGAAGGTACCTCAATCAGCAGACCACCTGGCTTCAATGGAGAACATTATTCGTTTTGGAAAGTAAAATTCAGAGTGTTCGTGTTAGCTACGGAGTATGGTCTTTGGCAAGTAATAGAGCATGGAGATTATGTTCCTACAAAAATTGTAGGAGGAAATGATGTTCTAAAGGCTGAAGATGAATTCAGAAGGAAAGTGACTCTTAACAGTAAAGCCATCCTAATGCTTCATGGTGCTCTCAGTCAAAAGGAGTATTCCCGCATCTGCAATCTATCTACTGCCAAGGAGATGTGGAAAGCCTTAGAAATTACATACGAAGGAACCTCCGACATAGAAGAAGAAGAAATTATAAATATCTGTTTGGTTGCAGAAGAAGAACAATCAGAAAATGACGAAGAGGTATGTGATTCTGAACCCACTTATGATGAGTTATTTTCTGAATACAATGATTTACATTCTGAATTCAAAAAGATTGCAAAAGAACTTATTACTACCAGAAAGGAAAACAAACTGCTTAAAAAACAAACAAACAATTCACTTCAACTTCTTGTGAAAATTCGGTTTACCCAATTTGCCCTGATAATGATGCAAAACCTACTTATGATGAATTGTTTGCTGAGTACACTCTTGTTCAAATTGAGTTTGAAAAACTTGCTGAAAAATATATTGCTTTGAAAAAGAAGAATACAACTCTTGAACAGCAAGTAGAAAATCTCTCTTCTCCTGAAAATATCATTTGTGATGAATGCCTTACTCTGAAGAAAAAGAATGAGTGTCTTACAAAAACTCTTGAGAAATTTACTAAAGGTAGTGAAATGCTAAATGTTATTTTGAAAGCTCAAAGGTTTACTAATGATCGATCAGGCATAGGATACAATGCTACTTTCGACAAGAAGAAAGGTAAAAAGAAAACTGGTGAAAAACATTATTTGAATTATTTTCAGAAATCAATTCATACTTCAAATCCATTTGCACATTGTAATTACTGTAACCGAAAGGGACACAATACTTCATCTTGCTTTCATAGGAAAGATAGAAGAGATAAGCCTGCTGGTAACTATCAATGGGTACCAAAGGGAACTTATATTTTCCCTAAGGTTCGAACTAACAATGAAGGACCCAAGTATAAGCAGGTACCAAAATGTCCATCTATTGCATTGTGTGTGCAGACTGATTTCAAAAATAATAGACACAAAGGTGCAGAGAAGATGAGGAATCAAAGAGCTCCTTATGAACCGAAAAGGAGATCCTCTCAAGTGCTGCGTAAGACTCATGAAGTCTATATCCTTTGAGAGAACTTTACATAAACCCATCGAAAGACATAAGAGACAGTGGGTAAGTAAAATCCATCCCCCAAGTATCTAAGGTAAAAGGTATGCAATGATAAAACCTCTTTTCCTATCATCTGAAATATTCATTGAGGTTTTACTTTTGTAGCTTTAGAAATGAGCATTGCAAACTATTTTGAAATTATGTTTTTTTATATCCCTTAAAAAACCACTTAGTAAGTTTATAAAGGGATTGTAATGTTCAATAGTTTAATTCTTTATGCATACATGATGATTTGAATAGAAAGTATCTCTTTTATGCATAAAATCATATTTAATTCAATATGCTCAATTATTCTGAATTGATTATATTCATAAGAGCATGTTAGTTTTGGTTCCTACAAGCTAACGTTGATTGGATCCAAGTAAGGTTGGATACCAAGAAAAGAAAAAAAGACTTGTAAGGTTTTGTAGGATCAAAGAAAGATTCTCAAGAGAGCAACTGCACAGACAAATAAATTTGACTCTTGAGGAAGCTGAAGAAGCAATGCTTGATGTTGATGTTGAAAAGGAAGACATCTACATTATTCTACATTAATCAAGCAAGCCTCTACAAGGACAAGGGAATTACGGTGATATCTAACATGGTATCACAAAATTAAGAACTTTCAAGTTCATTTGGGTGGGCTTGAAATTGGTATTTAAGAAATCACTTATACTTTTATGATGATAAAAATGTTTAAAGCATAAGGATCATTTTAAAAATGAGTTTGCTCAGGCTAAATTTCATAAAATAATATGGAGTGAATCAAGTTAGCCTAGCATGATTATGATATATGCATATTACAATACCTCACTCAAGTAATATCGTAATTACTTGAGTCATAATCATCTGTAATCCATAGATGCATCACTGGCTAGCCATTATCTCATGATGTGACCAATATTGAGGCTCTCCTGCATTAGATGCATAAGGATGAGTTTTCCTCTCGAGAATTACTCCATTAGATGATTACTTGAGTGGTTACTCATGTGATGTCATGACTCTATAGTCATCACTTGTAGTTCACACGGGAGGATCTTACAAGCTTATCTTCCTTTGTTTATCCCTGTTTCCCAATGCAAGAACAAAGGATTCTGCAAAACAAGTATATGCTTTTTGGTACCTGATATTTCTTGGGTCCACACAAGATTAGACATGACAACTGTTATGCTCTTATATAATTTACCCATATGATATTTGAGCAAAGAGAAGAGCAATCAGAGATCAAATCCCAATCAAATAAATTCAAATCCCAATTTATAAATGTACTTTATGTAGAAAAGATGTCATTGATAATAATGCATGTAAGTTTGATAAAAAAACATAGAAAATCTTATCCATAGAGATAAGCATTTATCAACTCACATTTCATGAATGAGATCAGATTTTTCAAGAATAATAATAGAATATAAAAATTGTTTCAAATCTCAAATTTTCTTTCAAACATTGATAATGCATTATGAAATTGAAATTTTAATGTATGAAAGATTCATTTTTGAAAACATGTTTAAAATCGATGCCCACTCTAAAACATGGTGGAAGTTAACATGTTAAAGAATATATCAAAATGCTTCAGTTTTGGAAAACATGTCAAATAATGAAGTTAACATGTAGAAGAATTTTCTCAAGAGCAAAAGTCATGAAGGTAAAAGCATTAGCAAGACATTCTTAGCACAATAGAGATATAAATGCATATTGGCTTTGCTAATAATTAAGAGATAATCTTGCCTCTTAGAATAGAGTTTTAAAGTATATGAACATTCAAAGCAAGAATTTGAATATAGTCACTCAAAGATGGATGAAGACAAGTTTATGTATTTGAGTAACAAAATGACTACTAGGATTCATGAATGATGAAGCACAAACTCATTAGTCCAAATGACTAGAGTTTCAGAATATTATCCTAGTAAGTTATTCCACTAGTGGTTAATGCATTAAGATTCAATGTATTAATGGACATTCATAATGCTTGGAATAACTTGGCCAATAAGAATTTATGCAGTAGAGATAACACTCACAAATTGAATTCTTAGGAGATAAGCTTGAAACTCATATATGATCAACTTGTTAGATATGAGGTCCAACTAGTTAGAGAATAAAGAATGAGAGGTTCAAGTAACACATTAAATACCAAAGATCAATATGTGATTGATAGGGAAAATTCTACCAAACAGATTTGAAGCATATCCAACATTCAGTATACAACATTAACTTCACCGATGGTGCTCGAGCATGCCTTTTACTCTGCTCGGGCATGACTCTTCAATTCGCAAATCCTTGCTTTTGGCTCGATGATGCCCGGGCATGCCAAATGCTTTGCTCGAGCATGACTGTCCAATTTGCACTTAAATTTTGGCAAACCACCCATGCTCATAAAGATCTTCAAGTCTTCTTTCCAATGAAAGAAGAATCAGCTCCAAACTCATTGTATTTCGTCCATTATCATCAGATGATTGGAAGTTGTTCTGAACCAATGTTTCACTAGTGCAAAAAAGGGATTTAAGACCGCCTCATTTAGAGCGGATCATCGACGCCCCGGTCTTAAAGGTGTGACCGGTGGCAGTTTTGTAAATAAAAAGAACTTCTTATACAATAAAGGGCTTTAAGATCGCCACATTTAGACCGGACTATCGAAGGACCGGTCCTAAAGTTATGTCCGGTGGCAGATTTGTAAATATAAAGAACTTCTTATAATGGATCATTTTTTCATAGGTCTTATCCAAACCTGTTAAAATAACGACCGGTCTTAAAAATGTTATTAAAAAAATTAAAATATCAATTACTTTATGGAGAAATCTCATTCAGCCAGACTTATATTTTCTACACTCCAAAATAATACGGAAAAATTTAAATATAAATGTATTAAAGTTTTAAGACCGAACATTTATAATACCCGGTCTTAAAAGTTAGACTTTTAAGACCGGACATAAAATATGGTCGGTACTAAAGTTTAAATAAAAATTAATTAATTTTAAGACCGGAGATAGAGATAGACCGGACTTAAAAGTTAGACTTTAAGACCGGTCGTAAAATCAGCCAGTACTAAAGTTTAAATAAAAAAATAATTAATTTTAAGATCGGAGTTTTAGAAAGACCGGTCTTAAAGGTTAACTTTTAAGACCGTATATACTCATTTGTCCGGTCTTAAAAATGAGGCGCCAAATGTACGTTTCTTCGCGCGGAAGCTTTTGTCACTCTCACTGAAGAATGAACCCCTGTTCACGTTGCGAAACCCTTCCTGTTGCATTACCTCTCTTCCTCGACCCACATACCGTTAGCCTCTGTTACTCCCTCGTTTGCTCAGGCATTCCTGTCTTACTGTCTTGAAAATGGACGGTCAAAATGATTGCAGTCGTGTTCTTGGAACTCCAGATACTGGTCTCACTGGTGTGGGTTAGAACGAACCCTCTTCATCTCACAATGAGCCTCCTCAACGCCGTGCACGCCGTGGTAGAAGCGGCACACGAATGAGGGATGTTTCCCTTAGTCGGAATTCTGGGACGAAGCTCGAGATTCAGTTTGATGAAAATTTTCAACCTTTCGGTCCTAATAAAACCACATATACTAGTTTTGTCGGCGCTCTAGTACGCAGCAAGGTTAGCATCTTGACAGATGTGTGGAAAAATGTGGACCAAAGCACAATAAAGGATCCTATTTGGGACACTATCCGGCTAACATATACCGTCCCTGACTCTGAGAAGTTGAAAGACTCAACATTGTCTTATTGTGCTGAGCGGTTCAGAAAGTTTAAGACCTTTCTAGCTAACACATATATTTTTGCCGAGGTGAAGCCTGACCATAAACCCTGGCACAAGTACAAATTTATTGATGAACAAATTTGGAAACAATTTGTTCAGCTGCGGACCACTCCTGAAGCTCTGGTGAGTTTATATTTAGTTTTGTTTGCACTTTTGTTTGCTTATTAACCTGTGCGGATATGTGAATGTTTTGTGTACATCTAATCCTATTACTTAAATGGTTTAGTGTGTGAATAGAAGTATACATTTCCTGCCTTTGTCCTGCATCAGAGGAGCATGTCCTAATTCCATGCAAGTCTGATATGTAAACTGTGTAATATGGTTAGACGTTGCTGTTAGTTAGTTAGTATGTTAACGTGTAATGGTTTCGGTGCAAGTAGTTAGTTAGTTATTCTAATATGTGTGTAGGAACCAATTATGATGAATGAATGAATTGACTGAGTTGGCAGCAATTCTGCAACTCCCTTTCCTTTGGTTCTCCCAATTTCTTCTACAATGCTACATCTTCCTTAAGTAAAATGTTGAAACTTGGTGAAATGAATTTTACTAATGTTTGACGTTCATATCAAGCAGAAGTTCTCTAATTTCTGTTAGTGACATGGCTAGAATTTATAAGTGATAGTTGTTTTCAATCCTGATTCACAGAAAAGAAGGGAAAAATACCAAGAGGTCAGGAGAAAGAATGATTGCCCACACAGGGCTTCTCGCGGCGGATATGAAAAGGCTGAAAAAGATTTGATGGCAGCCAAGCGGAAGAGATTGGAAGATGAAGCTGAATCCAATCCTTCTGCGGTAGTTGACCAGCCTCCATCTCCAATACGTCGCGAGGAGTTGTGGTTGTATATTCGGCAAAAGCCATGCGGCGGCTACACGAGTGAACAAACTATTGTAGTTGCTGAACGAATTGTAAGTATCGATATTGTTATTTTTTACTTACGAAACATGCTTCATTACTAAGCTTCTCGTTATCTGTATCTTACATGAAGATCTTAAAAATAAAGAGGCAGAGGGTTCTTTTGCGTCGGACGGGAGGAATGATGTTCTGACCGTTGCGACTGGAAAAGCAGATCACTCGAGGCGTGTAAGGGGGATTAGAGGACGGGTAGGCCTAAAGCAATACTTTGGTAAATCCAAACGCCACAAACAAAGTATGGTTACCCGGGAGGAGATGGATCAGACGCTTGCGGCCAGAGAAGCTACATTGAGGGCAATGTTTCAAGCTGAGATGAGCAAGATGAAGGAGGAAATGGATCAAAAAATGAAGTGTCTCCTGAGCTCTCGGCCAGAGAGCAGTGTGGATCCCTTGACACCTTCAGCTGCACGTATGCAACAGCAGAGCACTAGAGGGAGCTGCATTGTTAGACAGTCAGAGCAACCTTGTCATCTGTGTGTGGAGGATCGTGTTAGTCATAGAAAATTGGTTGCTAAAGGGATTGTCCACAACTTTGGATCAACTGTACACCACCAAAAAATGGATGATGATGAAGTCAGAGTGTCAGTTGAAGAGGTGATCTTTGATGCACCTGTCCCTCTCCCAATTGATGAGCTGAAGATTGTGAGTGATGTCAAGGGAACCTTTATCTCTTGGCCAGTGAAGCTTGTAGATGTCTCTACTCCTCGTCAAGCTCCATCCCCAAGTCAAGCTCCATCCCTTCCTCAAGCTCCACCCCCTACTCAAGCTCCACCCCCTCATCAAACTTCACCCCCTCCTCAAGTTCCACCCCTTCCTCAAGTTCCACCCCCTCATCAAGCTTCACCCCCTCCTTAAGTTCCATCCCCTACTGCTAACTTGACGGCCAAGGAAAAAATATCCGATTTGGTAAAGAACAGATGGTTTAAAGATAAATCGTGGCCTGTCAATGAAGTAATAGGCCTCCATCATCCTCAACCGGTTTACATTGATAATGCCGATGTAGAGTCCTTGCTTCTTCTTGGATAGCAGGTTACTAGTGCAATTGTTCAAATGTTTATGAAGTAAGTATCTTCTTCCTTGATTACATAATTTAAATGCATCGTTTAGACACACATAAATATATACTAATTCCCTGATCGATGTCATTCTTGTAGGTGCATGCATGAGAAACTGTTCAACAGGCAAAATCGATGATTTTGGATTCTTGTGCCCAGATCTATGCAAGTACAACACCTCTGGATTTGAGACAGGAGTACATATCAAAAAGGTTGTGTGAAGTGCCAAGAAAAGTGTACTTGTTTCCACACTCGGCTCTGTACATATCACAATTATTGTCTGCAATATAATTCACTTAATTCGCTATATATATCACTGAGTACTTTACTGCTATGAATTTTCAGTCACCACTGGCAGTTGGTCGTCATGAACATGGAGGCGCACTCAGTTATCTTCTTATGCTCCATTCACGGCGATCCAGGGCTTACGTTGAAGCAGATTGTCACCAAGTAAGCATGTCATTTTGATTGTCTTGTCTGAAATCTCTGCTGTGAATTTTCAGTGAACATTAATGATAAATTTTTTATTTTGATGATAGTGCCATGAGGACCTTCCAAATGGAGGTAAAAAAAAGCATGGGTATGAGCTCAAAGATCCTAAATGGTTCCAACCAAAGGTTAGTACATATTTGGACACTAGCATAACTGCCTTGTGAACTTGGTCAGTAAGCTATATATGCTCTTATATATATTTATTGTTCTTTTTAGACCCATCGGCAACCGCCAGAATCGAGTTTATGTGGCCCGTATGTCATCAAACACATATATGATATTGTGACGGATGGAAGGACTAAAATCGGTGCAACGGTAAATGTTCTGGCTGAATTCACCATCGGCTTAATGTTACATATGAAATATGCACGTAATATGTTATTTCTGTTTCTGTCTTTGATGTTACAGAGGTTTGCCTGTGCAAAGCCATTTTCTGATGATGAAGCTGAGCACATACGGGATGTGTTTTGTGAATATCTGTATAAACAAGTCTTAGAAAAGCTAAGTCAGGACAATAATTAATGTCCTAAATTAATTCATTTGTAAATAATATATGTTGTTGCAACAATAGCCTTCTGTACATACATTTGTTTATTTTTTCCACTAATTCATTCATTCGTAAATATAAGGCAATGTAATTCAATAATAAATTTGTTTATTTTTTTGAACAATTTGTGTGTGCCAATTTTGGGTTTCTGAATGAATGGGATGGTGGATAAAGCTATTTAGTGCTTGAAATTTGAGGTACAGGCGGATGTTTTAATGAGCCATAAGAGACTCTGAAAAGTATTCGCGACTTTTAGGACCGTATATTTGTTAAAAGTACGATCCTAAAGGTCTTCCTCCATTTTAAGACCGTATATTTGTCAAATATCTGGTCCTAAAAGTCTATGTCACATATCCGGTCCTAAAAGTCTTCGTAAAATTCCAAAGAATATGGCTAGACTTTTAGGACCGTGTATTTGTTAGGAGTCAGGTCTTAAAAGTCTTCGTTTATTTTAATATTGCCGAAACTTTTAGGACCGGATATTTATTAGTTGTCCGCTCCTAACTTCAAATTTTCGTTTATTTTTAAAGTATGGCTTAACTTTTAGGACCGTGGATTTGTTATATGTCCGGTCCTAATAGTCTTCCTTTAAATAGAGTTGGTGACTTGGTTTTCAGGCAAATCATTAGGGTTCAAGACAACCTCGTTTCTGGCGTTCTTCTCAAGCTTTGTGCTTCGTTGTCCTCGTTTTTACTTCACCTGGATGTGAATATCATCATCGGTGTCCTTTTTCTTTTTGTCGGAAAAAGAAAGAAGATAACGAAAAGGACACTGAAAAATGTTCACACTAGGGTAAGTAAGATCGACGATAACGATGGTCCAAACTTGAGAAGAATCGTCACTCTGTTTGTTTTTATTCGAATAAGGTAAAATATTTTTTATTTTTTTTGTTTTGTATGGTCCTAACTGTTAAACTGTATTCTACAAATTTTTAATGTTGATCACCACGAAGAGGACAATGTTTTGTTTGTTTCCTTTTTGTCGGAAAAAAGAAAAGAACATCAAGATAAAGACAAGTACAAGGAAAGCGATTGGGATCTAAAAATTTTATTTTATTTCTTTTTTTTCAGCCTTGAGAGGTAGCAGTAGTACAAAAAAACATCAATATTTCTAATCCTCCCCATCGTTGTCGGAGGGGAGGGAAGGGTCAGAGACGTCGTCATCAGAGGTATGGTACTCAACGTCATTGGCGTCGAGTACCGCGTTCAGCTTGTTGTTGACGGCGTGATAGACTGAAACAGTTGGCCCAAGCGTCGGTCTATATGATCGACGCGGCTATCGAGTCTCTGCAAAGATCGCGAAGTTCGGGTTCGGAGGCAACGGAGGAGGATATGGAGGTGCCTCAAGATTTCGCCCACAGAGGACCTCGTCGTGGTGGAGGAGCCATTACGGTGGAGGTTGTAGGAGGAGATGGAGATGAATGTGAAGAAAGTAAAGTAACAACGGGTTTAAATAGAGAACCATCCTGAACAATGTTAAACGATGGAAACACTAACGAGGAGACGAATAGTTCATCAGAATACGAGGAGACGCCTAGTTGGGAAGTTTATGTGGAAGCCGAAGAGACTCAATCATTCATTTCAACATAGGAAAGGAACTCTGCTATCTGAGTATTTTGAAAAGAATGAACTTTTAATACCGGATACTGTAAAATATCCATTCTTAAAAGTAATATTTTGTAACCAAAAATTCTTACTCGAAAAAAATAAATTGAAAATAAAAAAATTAATGATTTTTAGGACCTGATACATGACAAAATATCGGTCTTAAAAGTAATTGAATTGAAAAAAAAAAAGATATTTAGGACCGGATAAATGATAAAAAGATGGTCTTAAAAGTAATTGAATCAAAAAATGATTTTTAGGACCGGATAAATGATAAAGAGACGGTCTTAAAAGTAATTGAATTAAAAAATGATTTTTAGGACCGGATACAAGATAAAAGGTCGGTCTTAAAAGTTATCGAATTGATTTGTTAAAAAATAATTGACTATTAGGACTGGATATTTAAACAAATACGCTCTTAATTGACTATCAGATGCATATCTCTCCCCGCTCTCGTCCTTATTAACTCCTCACACGAACTCTCTGTCTTTATTAACTCCTCACTATCTTGGAACTCCTCACTACCTAGCTCTCTGCCCCAACTGCTCAAAGTCTGAAACCATGGTTAGATACAAGCAAACCGCTCGTAGGGGTACTCTTACACCTCAAGCTTGTGACATGGTTAGATCGTTATACGGTGCGCCTCCTCCGGAGAGTGCGTCCTATTATGGCCGAAGGGTCTCGGGTCGTTGGACCCATTGTTATTTCCGATGATGAAGAGATTTCCGCACCCCCCCTCGATCCTTCTGCCGACCCTGTCCTGAGATTTCCAGCCCCCTCCAGCCTTCAGACCATGCAGAGGTTCGTGCTCCCCCACTCCAACTTGTTGGCCCCAGCACGCCTACCTCTAACCCCTCTCCGCTTTCCTCTAATGAGAGATTCATATTGAGGCTGGAGCAACTAAGACAGGAACTTGCTGATATCCGGCGGGAAATTAATGGTCTTCACGCCGATATCGCCAAGCATGTTCAGTCAGATTCTTGTAGATGATAATTTTCAGCTTTTTTTCTTTTTTTTTTTCTTGTGTACGTGCATTCTCCAGTAATGTAAGACCACATTAAGAACATAACCATTTGATATATGTTTTTGGCTGTTCTCCACCGGACATTTTATAAGTAACGGTTCTAAAAAGTATTTGAATTTTAGGACCGGATGTTTTATAAAACTTCGGTCTTAAACTTAAATGACTAATAAAACTTTAGGACCGGACATTTTATTAAACTCCGGTCTTAAACTTTAGTTATATCTTTAGGACCGGACTTTTAAAAATTAACCGGTATTAATAAAATCCAAAAAGCTAAATAAGGTGTCGATGTCGCGCGAAAAATTAAATTTCCCACTCTGAATCTCTTGTCGCGCCGAAAGTGATTACTCAGGTTCCGACTCCGGTGTTTGTGTGTTGCTTCATCGCTGCTTCGCGTACCTCTCTCGACAATCACTCTCTGGTTCCTTAGCTAAACGTCTATAGATGAAGCTGTAAGAGGTATTTCGGTTATATAACTTTATTATTTTCCAGCTTATCGTTCTGTGTTTTTCATGGGTTTAACGAAATCGATGAAATGTTCTTGTGGGTATTATCTGTTGTTAATGAATATTATTTTTCGAAGATTATATTTGCACTTTGTAAATGGAGCTTGAATCACCAAGAGGGGGTGAATTGGGGATTCTAACAATTCTTTTCGAATACTCTGTTTTTCGGATATGAAATAGAAATAAAACAGAGTGAGGGAAGAATAGCAAGACACAGAGATTTATACTGGTTCGGTCCAATCCTGACCTACGTCCAGTACCCAGACTCTTTGGGATTTCTCACTAACAATATTGATTACACACTCTGCACTCAAGAGTAATTCTCTCTCTAGAACTTACTCCCCCTTACAAGTTGTAATCAATGAACCCAATCTCCAAGTCCCCTTGACTTGAGATAACTCACAATAAATGATTTACAATCAATGAACTCTCTTTTAGAGTAGATAAGATAAACACTGAAGTATGAATGTATCAGAAGATACTTTACACAGAAAATCTTAAGGAATAAATGACTCTTGAATGATTTTCGTTTTCTGTTGGATTAGTTGTGTGAAGAATTAAATGCATCTCTATTTATAGGTAGAGATCATTAATTGACCGTTGTAATCCCAATTGTAACCGTTGGAGGTGTTGGGAGATGATTACATGAAGCTTTGTTCAGAATTGTTTCTCTGCAAATTAATCCGTTGGAGCACTTTATGCTGGAAGTAGAAATCATCCTTTCTGCTTTTCAAAACGTGTGCAGGCGGATTCTTGGATTCACTGTGATGCATTTATGACCAAAAGTCATTCTTTGTTATGCATTTAATGGGCAAGTTCCTCCGTAAAAGTGATTCTTTGAGCATATATTTGCATTTGGATGTTGGCTTATTTTATATGCAAGTTTCAATTTTTTCGGATTATGTATGATCAATAATTTTCGTCTATATATAGGAATTCTACTATGGATCACAGTTGGATAAGTGCTTTACGAACAAGTGTTGAATATCAGAATGAGGTGAGGGAATTTATAGAATTTGCTAAACAAAATGCACATGATGATGGGGGAAATTTTATTGCCCTTGTGTAGAATGTTTGAATGAGAGTCGATGATAATTGAATATTATTACATTTATTTGTATCTCTTAGTGAATAAATTTAGGATTGTTTAGTTAATAAATAATGGATTTTATTACTTAATCGAGCTTTGAGCTTTTAATTGGATTTAATTCACTTTTATGATTAAATTCCAGATTTACAGTGATTTAGTACTTTCGCCATAACTTTTGATCTAGATTTCCGATTAGCCTGATTCTTCTTTTGTTTTTTAGATGATTCAGAGAGCTACAATTGTTATGAAGACTCGGAAGGCTGATTCAGAAAAGAAGATGAACGACATTGGAGCTAAAGACAAATGCATTTTTTTGAATTTTTTTTTGCCCGAATTTTATAATAAAAGACCAATTCTTAGAGATTTCCTATTGATTAGAGATTTCTTATTTATTAGAGGTTTCCTATTATTAGGGGATTCCTATTTTTGTTTAGTCATCTCTCCTATATAAGGAAGATTAGATGGTGGCTACAAACATATTCTCAAGATTCTCAATATTCTCAATTACGCTTTATGAGATTTTTGGATTAAATTAGAAGCTTTTTATTTTCTGAGTTGTTCTTCATGTTCTTCATGTTCTTCATCTTTTCTTCTGAGTTTTGCCTAGCCATGCTTGACTAAGCTTTTGTGGTTGACCCATGGATTGAGGATTCTGTGAATCCAGAGGGCCTGCACTTCAATCGGTAACGTAATTTGTTTATGTTTATTTTAATCGGATCCGATTATGATTGCGGAATGGGTATTAGATTTAATACCTAGATTGATATCCCAAGGACATAAGTCGGACCGGGTTACAGAGAGCGTTGTGCGTTTGCACAGCGAGCTCGCCATGAGTTCAATCAAATGTTAGGCAATCGTCTAGTCGAGGGAGTTTCTGGATAAACGCAGAGATTTCGGTTTGTCCAGAATCAATCACAAGTTCGATTATTATGTTTTTGTCCGATGAAGGTTATGGAATCCCAATTCTGGGTTAATCGTTTTTAATCTAATTAATCTCGTTTTCTTATATTCTGTTCTAGCTTTGCTTCGTTTAAATTGCATTAAAAAAGTCCCCCATTCTGGTTACTGTGTTACTTGTTTACTGTTGATTTTAGACCTACTGTGAATTCCTTGAGAGAAATGATCCAGTTTCTTTATACTGCAATCTTTATTGAACTTGGTTATTTTGTGAGGGCTCGACAACTCTCATCAAAATTTGGCGCCGTTGCCGGGGAATTTGCATCGGTCTGATTACTAACAGTAAAGTAGTTTTATTTTTATTTTTATTTTTTTGTCTCGGTGGGATATATCGAGTATTTCAGAAATTATTTGACTTACTCCGATTGGGCTGATTTTTGGTGAGCTGAAGGAAAATAGCATTTAATTAAGAACATAGTGTTTTTGCACTATGGTCTTCGTATTTTAGTCAAATTCCATCGTTTAGACCACTTTTTCAATTTTTAAATTTTTTTAGTTCATTTTCAGGTCCCACAATAGTGTAGAAGTTGTTTTGTGATGGTCCCATAAATTTTAAAAATCATTTGATAGTGTTTCTAGATTTGTTTATGTTAATTTCTAGCATAGATTTTGTTTTGTTTCTAGGGTCTTGATTTTATTAGTTAGGTAGTTATCTTGTGATTCATTGGGAGTTAATTGTATTGAACTTTCATGGCTTGGTTTTATGACAATCATAATCTACCTTTCAATTCTCACTCTTTTGTAGGCAATCAAGAATGCCATGGTCTTTTCCACCACCCATTACATGAACCACACCACCAACCTCCATTTCAAGAATATCATCAACCCTTTCACTTAACATACCATCCTTCATTCCATCCCACCTCTGGACCATGCCATCCATCTCACGAATCCCAATACCCATTTGAGCCACCTTATGGACCTCGTTCTCAACTATGTGTGCCCAACCAAGAACCTTCCATTTGTGAAGTCATTGGAGATTTCCAAAATCAAACGACTTGGGCTATAAATTAGGAGTGGTCACATAAGGACGACTTTCATCAACAAATGGACTCTATTTTTAGAAGAATGGAACACCAAGCAAAATCGTATGAGAGATTAGGAAAAGAAGTTGAGCAGCAATCACAAATGTTGAAAATGATGTTTCAAGAAAGTCCTTCTCTCATGGTCACACATTCACAAGAAGTGAATCAAGTGCAAAAGCACATTGAAGAGTCTTCCCTCCCATTTGGTAATGATATTATCCTTATAGAAGTAGACTCTTCTACTACTTTAACTAATGCAACAATTCATGATTTGAGTGATGATGAGGTTGACGAGGAAATCATTGTTGAATCCCCTCAATTGTTTGGAAATGTAATTGCTCAACCAATTGGCTTTAGTAGTAGTGATTTTGTACTTGTTGATGAGTGTACTCCTATTTCTTCATGTGATGCTTTAACTGTTGAAAATTCTTCTCTTCTTAGACCTACAGATGATTGCGATAAATTAAATGACATATTTTCATGCTCTTGTGAGGAATATCAAATATGTGTATATTGTTATCATGAAAAATGTCATTTACTTGTTGAGCTTCGAAAGAAAGCATTTAGTGAAGTGGTTGATTCTACCATTGATCATAATGCACCCATTTTACTTTTTTTTTTATAAAAAAAAGGTAAAATGATATTGGTATATAAAAATTGTTCTACACGCAACCAAGACAGATATTTTGGAAGACCAACACAGAGTTATCTTTTATAGTGTACACCCCAAGGCCAAAGCGAGCTGCGAAAATTTGTACTCTCCCTAAGAATTAAGGATGAGCATGGATCCAGGTACTGGAGGTTTGAAAGTTCACTAAAGCATGAAAACTCGAGTTTCGAAGAACTAACTCGAGTTTCCATCGCAGAATTTTAATTTCGATTTGAACGAATTCGTGAAATGTTTCTGTTTGATCTGAATACTCTTTACCATTACTCATAACTATTCTTAACTATGTTTAATCAGTTTATTGGTGAGTTTCAGATGGTATTAGACAGGATTAAATGGAGATTAAGCAAAAAGCATAAAGCATGTCAGCACATTAAATGCAAAAGTGCAGAAATCTTGTATGCTTTTGGGAAAACATTCTCCACACGTTTTAAAGAAGTTAATGCTTGCCTTCTACATTCAGCAAATTGCCCTTCCAACGGATTAATAATCAGAGAGTCAACTCTGAACATCTGCAAAGCTGAATTAACCAAAGAGTAGAGAGAGAAGAAGACCAGAACTTCTTCTAAACACCTCCCATCTTCACCAACGGTTATAATTGGGATTACAACGGTCAATTAATGTTCTCTACCTATAAATAGAGATGCATTCAAGTCTTCTCAACAACCAACCTGTGCAAGAACGAAAATTAAGATAGTTTCATTTACTCTTTAAGTTTTCTTGTGAAAGTATCTGTTGATACATTTTTTCCTCAGTGATTATCATATCTACTCTTAAAGAGATTTTTTCTTGATTGTAAATCATTCTTGTAAAGTTATCTCAATTCAGGGGGACTTGGAGATTGAGTCATTGATTACAACTTGTAAGGGGGAGTAAGTTCTAGTGAGAGAATTACTCTTGAGAGCAGAGTGTGTAATCAATACTGTGAGTGAAAAATCCCAGAGAGTCTGGGGACTGGACGTAGGTCAAGTTGTTGAACCGAACCAGTATAAATTCTTGTGTCCTGCTTTCTCTTCCTTCACTCTGTTTTATCTTCAGTTTCACATCCTAAACAGAGTAATCGAAAAGTTTTTGAGAATCCCCAATTCACCCCCCTCTTGGTGATTCAAGCTCCACTTTCATTTGGTATTAGAGCAAGGTCTTCTCCTAAGAGCTTAACATCTCGAGAAGGATCCGATGGAAGGTATCCTACCTGATGGAGCTTCGATCAACCGTCCTCCCGGCTTCAGTGGCGAACACTACTCTTTCTGGAAAGCAAAATTTAAAGTGTTTATCATGGCCAGTGACTACGGTCTATGGAGGGTGTTCGAAATAGGCAGCTACACTCCGACCATCTTGGAGAATGGGCTTCGAGTTCCTAAGCCAGAAGATACATATGATGAGAATGACAGAAGAAATTTCACTCTCAATAGCAAAGCCATTCTCATGCTCCAGAGTGCTCTAAGTCAACAAGAGTACTTTCGCATTTGCACTCTACCAACTGCAAAAGCTATGTGGGATGCCTTGGAGATTGCCCATGAAGGAACAACCGGAGTCAAAGAAAATAGAGTCAACACTCTAATGACCGAATATGATCTTCTTCGAATGAAGCCTGGTGAATCCATCATTGACTTCCAATTAAGATTCACTCATCTGATCAACTTGACTTGCCGCCTTTGGCAAGACATACGAACAATCCGCTCAAGTAAGAAAGATTCGAATATTCTGAGCAAAGAGTGGGAGGCTAAGGTTACAGCCATTGAAGAAGCTCGTGGGGAATCAATGAGCTCCGTAGCAGCATTATTTGGCAGTCTATCCGAGTACGAAGGTAAACTCAAGTTCAAAAAGGGACTTGATGAAACGAACAGCAAAAGCAAAGGCATCGCTCTCAAGGCTGTAAATGAAGTTAAGGAATCTGATGCTGAAGAAGAAGAAGAAGATGACGAAGATGGAGAATTAGGCATGTTGGTCCGAAGATTCAAGAGATTTTATAAGAAGGACCAATGATACAAAAGATTTAACAAGGGTGGCTCTAGCACCGAGGTAAAGAAGCCGATCATATGCTACGAATGTGAAAAGCCCGGCCACATCAAGTCTGAATGCCCCCAGCTGAAGTACAAAGATAAAGGCAAGAAGAAATTCAACAAATTTAAAAAGAAAGCTTATGTCTCAGCTATATGGGGAGATAGTTCATCAGATGAAGATGAAGCTGATGAAGAAGAAAAAACAAATATCTGCTTGGTTGCTTAAGTAGAAGAACAACATGAAAAGAACAATGAGGTATATGATTCAAAACCAACTTATGATGAATTATTTACTGAATATACCATTGTTCAATCTGAGTTTGAAAAACTTGCTGAGAAATATGTTGCTTTGAAAAGGAAAAATACCACTCTTGAACAGCAAGTAGAAAATCTCTCTTTTCCTGAAAATCCCATTTGTGATTATTACATTGAGTTAAAGAAAAAGAATTCTCATCTTACGAAAACTCTTGAAAAGTTTACTCAAGGCAGTGAAATGCTAAATGTGATTTTAAAAGTACAAAGATTTACAAACGATCGTTCTGGGATTGGATATAATCCTATCTTTGATAAAAAGAAAGGAAAGAAGAAGAATGGTGGAAAATCATATTTAAACTATTTTCGAGGAACTGTTCATTCTTCAAATCCATTTGCTCGCTGTAATTATTGTAACCGAAAGGGTCATACTACTTCATCATGCTTTCATAAGAAAGATAAGAGAAATAAACCTGTTGGCAATTATCAGTGGGTGCCCAAAGGAACTTATGTTCCTAAGGCTCGAACTAACCTCAAAGGACCCAAGAAAAGATGGGTACCTAAGACTTGATCCCTTTTGAATTGCAGGTATGTCTAAGAGCATCAAGGACAAACAAATGGTACATCGATAGTTGATGCTCAAGACATATGACGGGAGATGAATCCAAATTTGCCTCAATCAAGCTCAAGGATGGTGGCAAAGTAATCTTTTGTGGAAATCAATCGGGAAAGATTGCTGGAATCGGTGAAGTTGGGAACAACGATGGACCACAAATCAAAGACGTTTACTTTGTGGAAGGACTTTGCCACAACCTCCTCAGTGTAAGCCAAAGTACTAATAGAGGTAACTTAGTTATCTTCGATTCTGAGGAATGCTTGATTGTGAGTAAGGATGTTCTTTCGTTAGATAACATAAAAACAAAAGCTATTTTTAGAGCTCCTAGAGAAGGTAACTGTTATACACTTAATCTCTCTAGAGATGGCTCTACATTTGAAAAATGTTTTGTAAGTAATTTGGATGATAGTTGGTTATGGCATAAGCGATTAGCACATGTCAATATGATTCAACTTGACAGATTGCTTAAAAAATATTTAGTAATTGGCGTTCCAAAGCTTCGTTTTAAAAATGACATGATTTGTGGTATTCGAACTGATCATGGAGGTGAATTCGAGAACTATGCTTTTGCTGAGTTCTGTGATAACATGGGAATTAACCACAACTTCTCAGCACCAAGAACACCTCAACAAAATGGTGTTGTGGAAAGGAAAAACCGAGTCCTCACAGAGATGGCTAGAGCAATGCTAAATGAAAACAACACTTCACAAGTATTTTGGGCTGATGCAATGAGTACGGCTTGCTACATCTCGAATCGAGCATATCTCAGAAAGAAGCTGAACAAAACTCCTTATGAGCTGTACAAAGGAAGAAAGCCAAATCTGAGTCATCTGCACGTATTTGGGTGTAAGTGTTTCATCCACAACAATGGTAAGGACAATTTGGGAAAATTTGATGCCAAAGCGGATGAAGGTATATTCTTAGGCTATTCTAATAGAAGTAGAGCCTATAGAGTGTTTAATATACGTACTCGCATTGTGGAAGAATCTATGCATGTTGCTTTCTGCGAATCCAAATCTGACAAATCCAAGGATGATGATGATGAGGAAAATGTTTTGAAAAATCAATTCTTTTCGAAAACCACTCCTGCTTCTATTAAAAATCCAAAAACTGTTTTCGAAGTTGATCCTCAAAATTATTTGGAAAATCCTTATCAACAACAACCTAGAGCTTGGAGATTTATAAGGAATCATCCTTTAGACCAAGTCATAGGTGATGTTAATCAAGGTGTGAGAACTAGAAGCAGTACTTTGAATGAAATTACTTTTTCTGATTTTATTTCAAAAATAGAACCCTCTAAAATTGATGAAGCCCTCTCAGAAAATGATTGGGTGATAGCAATGCAAGAGGAGTTACATCAATTTGACAGAAATCAAGTTTGGGATTTCGTACCTAGGCCTCAGGACCATCCGGTCATTGGGACCAAATGGGTATTTAAGAACAAACGTGATGAGTCTGCAATCATTGTCCGGAACAAGGCAAGATTGGTTGCAAAAGGCTATAATCAAGAAGAAGGAATTGATTATGAAGAAACTTATGTCCCAGTAGCAAGATTGGAAGCCATAAGAGTTCTTCTAGCCTTTGCTTGTGTCAAAGGATTTAAATTTTTTCAAATGGATGTTAAAAGTGCCTTTTTAAATGGTTTTATTCAGGGGGAAGTATATGTAGAACAGCCTCCTGGTTTTCAAAATGACCATTATCCTGATCATGTTTATCGTCTCAAGAAAGCTCTTTATGGCCTTAAGCAAGCTCCTAGAGCTTGGTATGAGCGATTAAGCAAATTCCTTCTTGATCAAGGATTTGTTAGAGGGAAAGCAGACACAACTTTGTTTATTAAAAGTAAAAAAATTGGAGAAATTTTAGTTGTACAAATTTATGTTGATGACGTTATATTTGGTGCTTCTAATGATGCCTTGTGTGAAGAATTTGCAAAGAATATGCAGGGAGAATTTGAGATGTCCATGATGGGAGAACTCAATTATTTCCTTGATCTGCAAATCAAACAAAGATCAAATGGAATCTTCATCTCTCAGACCAAGTATCTTAATGACCTGCTAAAGAAGTTTGGAATGGACCAGTGCAATGGTGCTGACACTCCAATGAGTTCAACCACTTCCTTGGATGCTGATGAGAAGGGGACTGATTTTAACATCACAAGATATAGAGGAATGATTGGATCGTTACTCTATCTCACTGCAAGTCGCCCAGACATCCAATTCAGTGTTGGAATGTGTGCAAGGTTTCAGTCTGCTCCTAAGGAGTCGCATGCTGAAAATGTGAAGAGAATATTCAGATACCTTGCTGACACAAAGACTCTTGGACTTTGGCTCCCCAAAGGTCAACCTGAACACTTGGTAGCATACTCAGATTCAGACCATGCTGGATATAAGACGGATAGGAAGAGTACAAGTGGCCAATGTCAATTCCTTGGTGGCTCACTTGTGTCTTGGTTTAGCAAGAAGCAAACGACCGTCTCAGTATCCTCAACTGAAGCTGAATACATTGCTGCCTCAAGTTGTTGTGCTCAAGTCTTATGGCTCAAGCAGCAGCTCTCAGACTTGGGAATTAATCTGA
Source organism: Acacia pycnantha (assembly GCA_025563575.1). NCBI lineage: Eukaryota > Viridiplantae > Streptophyta > Magnoliopsida > Fabales > Fabaceae > Acacia > Acacia pycnantha. The sequence continues at coordinate 1,555,334 of JAMWYP010000001.1, forward strand.
AGAGATCCCTATTTTGTGTGACAACACAAGCACAATAAGCTTGCCCAAGAATCCAAATCAACATACAAGAACCAAGCATATTGATGTAAGACATCACTTCATAAGGGATCATGTCCATAACAAAGATGTCAAAGTGATGTTCATTCCAACACATCTTCAACTTGCTGATATCTTCACCAAACCATTAGCAAAAGAGCAATTCAATTTCATAAGAAGAGAATTGGGAATGGTAAATCCCAATGAATTGTGAGTATTTCTTTCCATCGTAATGTTAGTTATGGTTTTGATGAATATTTGATACTAACTTAAGCTTGGAGTACATAGCGATGTTTTATGCAGGATGTTCGAATCCTTAAGTTTGCTGTCATGAGACGCAAACTCGAGTTTTGATATCAAAACTCGAGTTTTATCGGGGTCCAATCGAGAATGAGTTGCTGAGCAAATTGGAAACTCGAGTCGATTAATGAGTAACTCAAGTTTCGGAGAGACAAAAAGCCAGCTCTGAGTTTTCACGAATTGGAAACTCGAGTCATCAAATGAGAGCTCGAGTTTCGAGAAGACAGAGAGCAACACACCTGTTGAAGTATCCACAAAACTCGATTCAGTAAGTAGAAACTCGAGTTTTGGTCGCGGAATTTCAAAAGTTCACTTTACACTTTTGAATCCAGGTCAATGATTTCGCGCCCTATTTAAGTCTAAATGTTCATTGTTCGTCTAAACTCGCCCTAAAACTCAAGTTTTCCCTAGAGTTTTCTCTTCTTTCCTCATCTCCTTCAAACGATCTTCGATCTCCCTCTCGTCTTCGAAACCTAGTCCCTCTCTAATCCCCGAATCGATCATGGCTTCCAGTTCTAATCCACACAATATCATCAATCTAGACTCAGAATCCGAATCTGAAGACCAAACTATAGCTGACCTACCTGTTGCTCAACCTCGCCTAAATCTCTTTCCTAGAGAATCGTCAATTTACTGATCCTTTTCAATGTTCAGATCTCTTGACTAATGACCAAGGTATAGTGTTATCCCCATTATTTTTTAATCTAACTTAATGTAATTTAATATTATATTGCACTTTTCTTAGGTTGTACTATAGAAGGTGTCACTACTGCTACAAGTAACCCTTTCTTTCTATCCCGAAGTGAGCGGCAGCATACACACTCACATGTTGTTCTGGACATTGACGGGTTAAGACGGCTATCTGCCGTGTGTTGGACTGAGAGATATACCTTTCCTATATCAATTCATATGGATCCTGGGATTGTAGGTTCTCAACTGGAATATGATTTCATCATTATCAAGCAAGACATCATGGAATTCCTAAGCATGCAAGAGCCGTGCATAACCATTATCCAAGTCTTTATCATGTACGTAACTTTATTTTTATTTCTAGACCTAACATATCTATGCATTTAGCTCCCTCTTACAACTCCACGCATGGCACGCAATTTGATAGGTTTACCACCTGGCTTTGCTGCCATAGAAAAATTGATGATAGATTTGGATTTTTGTGTCCAAATGTTGTTCAAAGCGTAGGCAATACGCGAGAAGATAGAATATCATACATTGGAAGTACTATCAAGGAAGGCAATAAGCAATGTTGGCTTGCACCTATTCGTGATGAGTAATGAGTTTATTGTTAAAATGTACATAATTAATTTGATATTATAATCATTAATTGATATATTTTGTAGGAACCATTGGACTTTATGTGCTATTTGCCCAAAGTCAAATATCATTTATTGGTTTGATTCACTTGGAAGAGAACAAAGTGATGATATTGAGAAAATATTTACCGAGTAAGTATATTTTTTTGATAAAATGTTGGTTAGTGTTTTTATTAATCAATAATCTAATTTCTTACATGTATTTAATAACAGAGCCCTTGAGATGTATCATATCATTGGAGAAAAGAACACCAAATGGCTACGCCCAAATGTAAGTAAGCAATTTCAAACATTAGTGTATAGATTGTTAGTGTATCTCATTCTTCTTGTTTTAAATTTTGGTAACTCTTATTCCTTGATTTGTAGTACCGTCGTCAACTTGGAGATAAAGAATGTGGATATTACATCATGGGATATATGTATGACATCATTGATAATAAGCAAGTCCACTCACTAGACACGGTAATTATATATTTACCACTACTACAAAACAACGTTTTTGCGTCCTATTTTTTCTCCTTTCTATGTCTAATTTTACAGGAACGCCTATCAGGGGGGCGCTGAAAGTCTTGGGTTAAGGCGTCCTATTTTTTTCTAGGACGTTGAAAGTCTTGGGTTAAGGCGTCTAATTCTTTCTAGGACGTCATATAGCTTTTTTTTAAAAAAAAAAAAAAGCCCCCAAACAAAGTTGGAGTATCAGAAACAAACACCGGTAGCCATAGAAATTGCCAACAACCACCATAGATCTGGAAAGCAACCATGGAGAAAGAAGATTACAAGAACTAGAATCATCCAAAAAACAGAAAAACCAAAAAAGTTGGAGTATCAGAAAAATCAAATGAGCCAAAAATCAGATCTACAAATTGAAATGAAATTACAGAGGAATCGGAGAATAGGAAAAATCAAATCTACAAAAAAAATATATCTTCAAGCTACAAAGACAGAACGGAGATCTGGAAATCATCATATCTATAGAAAAATCGGAAGTCTCACCGTGTCCGCCGTCGCCTTTTGCGTTGCCTCCATCGTCCGCCACAAGAAAAATCGAAAATACCTAAGAATCACACAAGACCAGGCTCACTTTGGTTCAGTCCCTCCGTCGAAGTCTCTACCCAAAAATCAGAAAAAGTTTGGATCGACTCACTTGTCCGTCGTCGCCCTTTTCGTCCGCGTTGCCTCCACCGTTCGCCGTTCGCGTTGCCTTCGCTGTCCGCCGTCCGCAATTGCGATGCACCGTTCACCTTCTGCGATTTGAGCGAATCAAGCAGATGGAAAAAGTTTGAAAAGAGAAGAGAGAAGTATGGTGTGCAAGCCCGAGAAACAAGATAAAGAAAGGAAAGTCACGGGTTTAATTTGGGGAATGGGGAGGGTCTGAAAAAAAAATTTAAAAAAAAGTACAGGAATTTGAAATTGTTTTGGCGTCTAAGTTGCAAACTTAGACGCCAAAAGTGTTGCTTTTGGCGCCAGGGCAATTTTTTGGCGCTAGGGACCACTTTTGACGTCTAAATATTCAACTTAGACGCCAAAAACATCAATTTTGGCGTCTAACTTCAAAAGTTAGACGCCAAAAGTCAACTTTTCTCCAATATAATTACAAAAATGCCACCGCCTTTTTTTTACTTCCCTTTTTTAAATTAGGACGCCAATTAGAGAAGTAAAAACTATTTTTTGTTGTAGTGTACCATTCTAGTTTTCTCACTGTAATTGATGTTTATGAGCTACTATTGATTATAATGGGTTTCAACCTTGTAGCACTTCAATAATCCACAATGTTATTCGCAAGAAGACATTGACAACATTAGGAGCATGTTGTCAAACTATATTTTTTGGCGCTTTGTTACGTCCGAGGGCAAGCTTGACAAAAAGTGGGTGCTCCGACAGCTTGTTAAACACAGTATGTTTTAAATTATAGTTTATATATCATTGATGGCATAAGATATGTGTGTGGGTGTTATGTTTGAAACAGATATTAGTTATATGTCTATCATACTTACAAATTATATTGCAATCTAATATCATATTACTTAATCTCAAAAATAATTAAAATCTTCTTTTGTCAAGGTACATCTTAATACTTAAATTCATATTCAATAATGACTAATCACTAAATAGATAAAGATAAAGTAACCAAAACTAATATCAAAACATAAGTAATAAGTGAAAATAAAGTATAATCCACCTATAAGCAAGTTCATAGTTCCTTTAGGTTTCCAAACAAGCCAATCCATCAAAATAGCAATACAGATAGAATCAAATGACATAATAAACAGGATGAAGAACTTGGGGGAGTCACTGTTTAATAACAAAAGCGAAGAATAGAGTTACCAATGACTTCCTCCTCTGGTCTCTCAACATTAAAGGAAAAAGTCAGAACTGAAGCTGCCCAAACAGTGTTCTTCCTCCTTTCAGTCACGTCTTGTGGTCTCTACTGTTGAACCCAAAATGAAACACTTCTCCCTTTTCAAAAATAACTGCTGCTAAAGGGAAATCATTTTGATTGTGATAGGGCCAGATGAAAAGATTTTACAAAACCAATGTAGAAATCATTTGAATATATGGTGTCCATAAATTTTCTCTCATAAACTAACTAATGTAAATATGATATAATAATTGTGATAAAATGAGCTTTTATACCTTTTGAATCCACATTACATGCTTAGATTTAGGTGCTTATTAGATGCTTATACCTCTAATTAGAGGTATAAGCATATTTTTTAAAATTTTTTAAATTTTTTTATATATTGTACTTAGTTAGATTTAAATTATATGCTGCTTTCTGATATGTTTTTTGCACCCAGTATCTCAAATTAATTAATTTTTCACAATACTGGTGTTACAGACAAATGCAGAACTGGAAATTAATTAATTTGAGATACTGAGTGCAAAAAACATATCAGAAAACAACATATAATTTAAATCTAAATAAATACAATATATAAAAAAATTTAAAAAATATGCTTATACCTCTAATTAGAGGTATAAGCACCTAAGGTCTAAGCATGGAACGTGGACTCCAAACGACCCGAAATTACGTTTGATATATTCGTAACTCATTGGTGAACGAGTGTAGGTATGCAAACAGAGTAAATCATTTATCCTTTGAACTCCTCCTTACTCCCCCAACTAAAATCAATTTTGAAAAAAATAATTAATTAAATAAAGTGGCCCTAAATTGTGTTGGCATATTAATAACTTATTGGCATTCTTCTGAGCCCCATTAAAGCACATTCACTTCAGGAATTAGTGAGGGTGTGAAAACAGAGTCGTAGGGATACGGGTATTATGGTTATGGGAAAGTAAACTTTGATGAACAAATTACATATTCCCTCGGTCCTAATTATCATATTTCCCTAATTTTGGATTGATTAAAGATAATAGTTAAATTAGTTAATTATATTTGTTTTCCCAAAATGCCCTTGTTTAAAATTTAAAATGGTATCCATTTATCCTTATTCTCTATTTTAGACCTCTTCTACCTCACACACAACTTTTCCAAACTCTCACACAGTCCGGCATCATAGAACTCCCTCAACAACTTCCAGTCTACTTGGTTGGAAGTGTAATTTAATAGTGGTGTCATTATTATATATGACAAAAATTGCTCAAAATTATTTTATTAAAAAATAAAAATAAAACAGTAGAATTGAGGTATATGTGGCATTAATGAGTTTCAATCATTACTCATTTTATAGAATATATAATAAATTATTATTGTGTTTAATTATTATTGAAAAAGTAGGGCCATTTTGGGAAAAAATTGATAAAAAATAGAACTTTATCCTATAATTAAGACCAAGATCAACTCTAAAATATTATCTTATAATTAGGACAGGAGGGAGTATTTGGCTTTTGTTTGGAGTTTGGACGCCACAAGGTAGCTTGATAAATAAAACCAGTAAACAAAGAACAGAAAAGGGAGAAAAAAGCGTAGAAGATAGAATTGTGAATTAATGTAAACTAATATAATGATATCGGGGAGATGCAGTTAACTAGTTTTCCTTTATTTTTATTTTATTTTATTTTTTTTGCACGTGAGGATGCAGCTAACTTGAGAGGTTCTCTCTTCTGACAACTTACAACGTTAACTAGGAGTTGATGACTTTCCCTCCTTTCCTTTTGGTTTTGACCATTCAACCCATTAAGCTTGTGCATGTTAGAGTAAGAGTAAATACCCTTTTTGGTCCCTGGAAAAACACATTTGACCCTTTTTGGTCCCTGAGTAAAAAAAATGTCATTTTGGTCCTTTTTAGGGACTAAAAAGGACCTTTTTAGGAATTTCTGAGGGATTAAAATGTGCAAAAAAATGATCAAAAGGACTAAAAGGGACCTTATTTTTCCATTTTAGGGACTAAAAGTGACTTATTTTTTTTCAGGGACCAAAAAGGGCATCCGTGTTTTTTCCAGGGACCAAAAAGGGTATTTACTCTTAGAGTAATATAAATATTTTAAAACTTGAAATGATATCTAGAAATAATTATAATATACACTAGTGCAAAAAAGGCTTTTAAGACCGGACGAAACAGGTACATTAGGACCGGACCCGCGACCAGTCTTGTTCCAGGCGGTATTAAAAGTCGACATTTAAGACCGGACTTTTACACGGTCTTAAAGAGTTTCTTTAAGACCCGACATTTTAAACATCCGGTCTTAAAAGTGTTTCAAAATAATAAAAAAAAACAAAAACTCAAATGAAACAATCGGTCCCAAATCACGGATCGCAACATTTTGAATGTCCCTCCGTCATCAACAACGGAGAACCAAGAGAAGATTGGAAGCAACAACAAGAAGAAAAACAAAAAGATGATTACAAAGTCCGAGAAATAAACAAAAATAACAAGAAACATAAATCATTCACCATGAAAATCGAATTTGAAGTCCGGATCTACAAAAAAATCACAAGCTTAAAGCAACCAAATCGAAGCAGGATCCTCTTGTCGGTGCTAGCAAAGCTTCAAGCAACCAAAATCGAAATCCGGATCCGAGCGGGAGTGGTCAATGTAGGAAATAAACAAACTTAAGCAAGAAGATATCTCGAGTTTGATTTCAAACCGGATCTATACGAAGGCGGCGTGGAAGGACCCATAGATCGAAGAGGAAGGAGCCGCGTCGCCCGAATCCTCAAAGTAGTACGCTTTATTGCCGAGGATTGGAGTCGACGCCATCGCAAAACCCTCGAAGCATCTCACTGCCAACGTTGCCAATGATTTGATTGTGCGACTCTTATGATGATTTACGAAGATTGCGAGTAGGTTAGAGGAAGAGGATGACATTTTCTTTGAGGATTTGCCCGTGAGGCTCTTGGGACACTCGTTGAATCTATAACTAAGAAAATGTTATATCACCAAGAAGACAAAGCAAACTCACGAACTTAACGAGTTTAGCGAATGTAGTTTTTTAAACACTTTTAAGACCGTTTTTTTGAAACAACCGGTCTTAAAAGTATATTTTTATGACCGGTTGTTTGAAACAACCGGTCTTAAAAGTGTTAAAAAAAAATTTGACCGGTGGCAATTTCGTAAATATATAGAACACTTCTAAGACCGTCTCATTTGAAACAACCGGTCTTAAAAGTGTTCTATATAATTTTTTTACACTTTTAAGACCGTCTGTTTGAAACAGACGGTCTTAAAAGTGTTCTATATAAATTTTTTTTTACACTTTTAAGACCGTCTGTTTGTACTTTTAAGACCGTCTTTTGAAACAGCCGGTCTTAAAAGTGTTCTATATATATTTTTTTTTACACTTTTAAGACCGTCTGTTTCAAACAGACGGTCTTAAAAGTACTTTTAAGACCGTCTGTTTCAAACAATGGTCTTAAAAGTATTCTATATAATTTTTTTTTACACTTTTAAGACCGTCTGTTTCAAACAGACGGTCTTAAAAGTACTTTTAAGACCGTCTATTTGAAACAGCCGGTCTTAAAAGTGTTCTATTTATTTAATTAGTTAGCGTATACGATTATATTGTGCAATTATCTTAATTAAGTTGTTAGAGAGATTTTAGGAATTAAGTTAGCGAGATCAAGGTTTTTGAATTTCGTAATTAAATTCCTTATTGTAATCATCTTAATTAAGTTGTTAGAGAGATTTTAGGAATAAAGTTAGCAGATCATGATTTTTTGAATTTCGTAATTAAATTCTTGATTGTAATCATCTTAATTAAGATGTTAGAGAGATTTTAGGAATTAAGTTAGCAGATCATGGTTTTATGAATTTCGTAATATATTCCTGATTGTAATCCCTAAATTATAGGAACTACCTAGGTTTATTTACTTATTAGCATCTGTATATAATTTCAATTAAGCGAAGGAATAAATCATCGCATTTTCGGACTTGATCAGCGTCTTCTCACAATATTTACGAAATTGTCACCGGTCATACTTTTAAGACCGGATATTTTTAGCCCGGTCTTAAAAGTGTTCTATATATTTACAAAATTGCCACGGTCATACTTTTAAGACCGGATCTTTTATAGTCCGGTCTTAAAAGTGTTCTATATATTTACGAAAGTGCCACCGGTCATATTTTTAAGACCGGATCTTTTATAATCCGGTCCAAAAGTTCTTTATATTTACGAAACTGCCACCGGTCATACTTTTAAGACCTGATTCTCTATAATCCGGTCTAAATGAGACGGTCTTAAAGCCCTTTTTTGCACTAGTGATATTTCCCACCTTAAAGCTTTTTCCTTACTTCTAAGTAACTTCCAACGATAGGGAATCTGATTTTTGGCTGATTTTTTCTCTTGAAAGAATCCATCCTATATGTTTGATTAGATTGACTAGTCAAAATTTAACATTACAAAATATCAGTTTTAGATATCGGTTCAAAATTATCTCTCACCAACTGAATATACAGTTTTCATTTGGTTCCTTAGATTTTGTAAAATTTCATTTTTTTCAGTCCATTCTATCCCACGTGGTTTGAAAATCATATTTATCGTGAGTTGAATGGTGAATTATTCCTATAAAAAAGAGTTTATTTAAAATAGATTTGAATTATTTCAGAATTATTTGGCTGTTTTGGGCACAATTTCCAAATTCTAGAAGCCACAAAGTTGAAAAGTAGATTCAGAGATAAAAATTGGAACTTTATACCCCCATCCCCCAACTTCTTTTAGCACCGTCAAAATTGGATTACGAAAGAAATTTTGTTTTTGGTAATTTCCTTATAATCAAAGACTTCAACTACCAGTAATGTCAATAGAAAGAATTATTACTCCTGGTTATAATCTGGTTATAATTATAGGAACACTTTTGTAATGTAAATTGTACTATAAAAATGTTCTTATAATTAGGACCGGAAGAAGTATTAAATAAGAATTCCATGTCAAGAACATGACAAATGACAATATAATGTTTGAAACTGAACAAGGGATAGTTGGAAAGGGGGAAAATTTACCAAATAAGAAGGAATATCTTCAGTTTTCTGTACTTGAAGTAATCCTCTCACTAGGATTCACTCCCCCTTACAAACTATAATCAAAGCACCCACTTGATTACACACTCTGTACTCGAAGTAATTCTCTCACTAGAACTTACTCCCCTTACAAGCTGTAATCACTACAATGGGTTTCCCACTCAAGATCACCCAATCTTGAGTAACTCACAGATAGAAAGATAGAATGGTTACAAATAAATCTCATCTCTTAGAAGTGAATGGATAAACACTGAAGTTAAATACAAAACATCTCACTCTCTATGATAATCTATAAAAACATTGAAAACAAAGAGTGAAGGATGAGAATATCAGCATGTTGAGTATGTAGGCTTGTATCTCTACGTTTTGCTGTCTTGAATCTGCCTTCTTTTATAGGTAGAGATGAGTATATGACCATTTTAAGATTCAATGACTGTTGGGTAAAGAAATATAGCCGTTAGACTCAAATGAAACTAGCCATTAGAACTTTTGCACAGCTTTCGATGTTCTGACCCAAATCTAAGATTTTGAGTTTTGCTTCTAATCCTCCGTTTTAATCATCTGAAACATGTACACAAATGATATAAATGATGTTAAGAAGTATTATAAATCATTTGGGTAATCATCTGGATGTTCTTGACGAAAAACGAGATTTTCGAAACGCTGATTTTCTGAAGCGAAGGTGCAAACTCGAGTTTTGTTTGTAAACTCGAGTTTAGAGGCTGTTGCTTTACTCAGGATTGCTCTCTGTTTGATGGAAACTCGAGTTAGTCACTTAATGACTCGAGTTTCGGTCTTTCCCAAAAATAGTCAACTTGCGATGGCCATATCTTCCTGGTCTGAACTCAGTTTTTGTTGGGTAACCTCTTGTTGGAAATCCCTTTGAGTCTACTTTCATATGCCACTGATTTCATCTCAATCGAATTTTTACTTTGTGAGATATACTCAAAACATTGAAGGTTGGTTTTCTGTGTGCCGTGAATTTCTCTGTCAACTTCATAAATTCATAGCTCCTTCATATGAACTCTTTTTGGCTTGTAATTTATATCCAAATGACGCATTGGGAGTCTAGTTTCATATGCCACTAGTTTCACTTCAATCCGATGTCGCTGGTTTTCACTCCAAATTGATCCATTCCAACTTCCATATGATCTTGGAGACTTCTAGCATCAATCTAAAGACTTGAATAGTGATTTTCTTAATCCATTCAACAAGATCTTTCTTCTTTCTTCTCTTCTCTTCTCTTCTTCTTCTCTTTATCATTTTCATAATTTAATATATCATCTTCTTCTTGAACTTGACATTCTTTTCAATTCCTTCTTTCTTTAGTCTCTTATCTCCTTCTTGAACTATTATTCAACTTGGATTAATCTACATTAAATATAGTAGTTAGTCAATGTAGGAGATAAATATATCATATAAACTTTTTGCTCTTAATAATGGCATCTATATAAGACATCATCAAAACTAATCAAAACCAACAAAATTATGAAAAATCCTAAGAGACGGTAAGATAATTATTAAAATTGAGAGAGTGTATTGTCTCTAATTTTAGTAATTTAATAAATTAAAAAGTTGGAAAAATTGAGAGGGAAAAATTAAAGAATATTGTGGAGGTTATAATGGACCTCATAATTTTTAATATTTTATGTAAAACATGAAATACCAATGTAAATCCAATTATTGTGAGGAAATAAGTATTTCTAAATAAGTATTTCTAATTATTTAATTTGGTCTTAAACAAAGGAAAATTCAAAGATAATTATGTAAAACCCTATAATTAGTGGTTTATGGCTTCATAAAATATATTTGTTAATTAATTGGAAAATATGAAGAAAAATATATGAGAATAAGTAATTTTAAGCCTAAAGACAAGTATGAACCAATAGGGAAATTTTGTAAAAAGTTATATAAAATAATTATTAATTATTTATTTTATATAATATTAATTAATTATTAATTAAAAAAATATACTGCTTTTGGAAAATGAGATGTTACATCCGGCGCCGTGACGGCTCATCATCAGAGCTCCGGTGTCCTTGCCGATGACTCCGACAACCTAATATGTTTTTTTTTTTTTGAATTTTTTAGGAAAAAGTTGTCAATATAAATACTTGAATTGTTAATAATGATACTAAAGTTGTAAACCCCGTATTTGTTGAATATTTCTAAATAACTTTCTCCAGAGCTCTGGCGGGCTAATTTTTTTTTTCCCCCAGTTTCTCAAGCAAAATTCATCACTATTTATACTTGAGTTGTTAATAATGATACTAAATTGTAAGCGTTCCTAATAACTTTTATAGGAGCTCCTACAGTTTTTTTTTTTTCATTTCTCAAGTAAAAGTTGTCAATATTAATAGTTGAGTTATTAATAGAGATACTAAAGTTGTAAACGGGGTATTTGTTGAATATTTCCTAATAAATTTCACCGAAGCTCCAGCCGTCTAATATTTTGTTAATATAGATACTTGAGTTGTTAATAGTGATACCAAAGTTGTAAACATGGTGTTTGTATTGAATATTTCCTAATAACTTTAACCGGAGCTCTAGTGACTAATATTTTTTTCGAATTTTTCAGGAAAAAGTAATCAATATAGATATCTAAGTTATTATGTGATACTAAAGTTGTAAACATTGTATTTGTTGAATATATTCAACAAATATCTATATTGAATATATTAGGCCGCCGTTTATAGCGTTATCATCGCTATTAACAACTCAATTATCTACATTGACAACTTTTACTTGAGATAATAAAAAATATATGTTAGACCACCGGAGCTTCAGTCACCAATCGCCGCCGCCAGAGCTCTAGTGGCTAATTGCCAGCAAGGACGACATTTGAGCTCCGACAAGGGGTTTTAAGGATTTCTTAAAAAAATAAAAAGTAAGGACACTTACATAATTTCACACATTTGTCAAAATTTTAAAATTCCAAATCAATTAATTTAGAATTATTAAAATTAACTGCCCTTATTTATCTTTTACATATTTTTTTTTTATCATTTTCCCAAGATTTTAAGCATGAAATTATATCCTTTAAATATTGTCAATGTATCCACTTAAAGCCTCTCGTTTCAAGCTCTAAGAAACTTCCAATGATAGGGAATTTGATTTTGGTAGAATTTCCTAATAAAAGGGCCAAAACCATTGCATGTTTTGTCGATTTTAACCAGTCAAAGCTTTCACATTGCAAAACATTTTACGTCATTGTATATGGTTGACAAGTATCTAACATCAGTTCACTTTTATAGATTCACGCATACATAATGCTTAATCAATAACGGTTACAACGAATAAACATTATATATGTCGAGACGATGGTTGCGCAAGAATATATAACGCTAAAACCTAACGGTTAAATATGCGCACCTTCATGTATTGAGAGGCAGAATTTACGAAACAAAAATATAATGGTTGCAATTATTAACCGTCATGTATTTATCAACAAAAATAACAGTTCTTATGAAATAACCGTCAAGTAACACTTTAAAACAATTTGTCCTCACAACTTTATATCAGCAAAAACAAATATATAACAGTTATAATAATTAACTGTAAAGTATGATTCCTAAATACTTGTATTTTTTAAGAATATTTAATGGTTAAAAATGATAAATGTCATATAAGAAAATAGGATTTTGAAAAATTTAGTTTGATAATATTTGACAATTTTTCACAATGAATTGTTATATACTCTTCAAGAATACTTAACAATAAAAAATTTATTTGACAATACATTACAGTTCTCACAAATAATCGTTAAGTATTATTTAATATAAATAAAGGTACGTAGGATTCTAAAAAATATCATATATAAGAGAGCATAATCCTAAAAAATAATTTGACAATACATTGCGATTCTTTACAAATAATTGTTAAATATTCTTTAATATATATAAAAGTGGGATTCTTAAGGATATCATATATACGGAGGCAGGATTCTAAAAAAATTGATAATATACTATGGTTCTTCAAAAAAACCGTTAAGTATTTTTTAATATAAATAAACGTGAGATTTTGAAAGATATTAAATATAAGGAGGGATTTGGAAGAAAAAAATATTTAACAGTATATTACGGTTATTCACTAGGAACCATTAAGTATTCTAACAATACATTATGGTTCTTCACTAAGAACCCTTAAGTATTCTAAAATATAAACAAAGGCGGGATTCTTAAAGAAATCAAATATCAGAAAGCGGGATTCTGGAAAAAAAATAAAATAAAATAAAAATTACTTGACAATACGTTACAATTCTTCAATGAGAATCATTAAGTACTCTTTAATAAAAAGGCGAGATTCTGAAAAATGTCAAATATAAGAGGGCGGGATTCTAAAAATAAATAATTGACACAACTATTTAAACTCCTTCTCAAACGTTTTTTGAGCTTCCCTAATGGGTCTTATACTCTTTTTTCATAAGTTTTGTTCTTGCGTTGTAGGTCTTGTCTTCCATCACTACCATGGGTCTTCACTCTACAGCTCCTTCCTCTTGTGATTCTTCCTCATGTATGCTTTCATCTTCTTTTTTTCAATGGATGTTTTTAGTTTCATTTTTTTTTTTTATAAAACGAGAGGTCACTAGTTGATGCTCAAGGTCATCAGTCGGGATTACCATATCTAATTTAATGATGACAGTTAGTTTGAAAATTAAAAGAGAGAAAAAACACGCAAGAGAAAGTAGAGAACACGGGAAAAAAATTGAGGTAAAATACTGAATTTTTTGTTACTGAGCATATCACATTTCTAAACTTTAGTAACCCAAACTTTTGAAATTAGGTATGTTGAATCAGGTTCCGAGATTTGCTCACGTTTTTATATTTTCCAATTGTTACTATATTCTTAATTTTTATATTTATATTATCCTTTTGCAGTTAAATGATACATTATAGGAAGTCTTGGAGTGCACTAATACGTGATCTATGAACAATCTACAACAAAAGTATTGGAGAATATTGTTGAATTTTTTATTAATTGGTTTTTTTTTTAGAATTCAAAACATTATAAGATGATGTTTTATTGTAAGAGTATCTAAGTTACTAATTTCTTTTAAAGTGTATGATGTTTATCTATAATCTATTGAATTTTAAATCCTATAAATATAAGTTTTTTATTTAATATTATTATCTTGTTATTATCAATGATTATATTGTGGCTTATATAATAAATATTAATAGTAAAATAAATAAGAACAAATAATAAAAATATCTATATATAATTAAAAAATAAATAAAGTCAGTACATTGCCGTTATTAACAAAGAACCGGTATATGTGCCCCTTAATATATTATGGTTCAGAACCGTTATTTATCTGCGTAAAGCATATATACCACCCACATATATGATTGTTCAGAACCATTATATATGATCGATAATAACCGTCATAAAAAACTTTTCCAGAACCGTCATATATTGTAGATGATAACTTTTATAAAAGGCATTTTCTATAATAGTGATTAAATTTTTTTCTAAAATGTCCAAAACTAGAGATCGACGCCAAAATTGAAGCTTCAAAGTCTCTTTGATGAAGAAAATGTCATTTTGAAAATAAAAATCATAACAATAAATGTGCTTATTGTTATAAATATTAAGGTATATCTAAGATAAGAGATAGATAACAAGAATAAGAGAAGAGGGAAAGAGGAGAGTAATTCATATTCCAGTGTGTCTCAAATACATAATATATGCCTTCTATATATAGGCACAACTCTCTAATCTACAATTAATGTGATTCCAAAATCATAGTGATTAATGGGTGAGAATAGGAAACTATGGAGAATAGGAAATAATAGGAGATATGGACATCCACAAATATAATATTCATAACACTGCTGATTTGATTCTCGAAAGAAAGGATGATTGGATCAACTAGGAATGGAAATTCGCACCGAAAATTCAGCCTCCAACGCGTCCTGAAAGAACAGAATGTATCTCACGCTACAGACCTCGTATTTGAGCGCTTCCAAAACGAGGTGAAAGATGGCTTTCTGAAACACGATTTTGACTCAAGAAACACCGAAAAATGATAAGGAAATTTGGAGATACGAAACCAAGAAATATAGAACGAAAACTGGATTATAGGTAGGCGCCACAATTCCAAAGAATTGATAAGCCCAAGAACGCCACAAGGATTGTTGTCCTTGATAAGTTCGGAGATTCTCAAAAGAACCCTAGAGAAGCTTGTCTCTCACCAAAAAGGTTAACTTTCAAATTCTGCGTCCCTCAAAAAGGTTATGGTGTTCCCTTATATAGTGGACAACATCCAGATTGAGTTTAACCTAAATATCCTTACACACAAAGCCCAATAAGCCTTATTACAAAAGTTTAACTAAATGTAAGATAAATAAAACTAAGTAAAATGAAGCCTTCATGCATATCCATTGAGGCTTATTCTTCAAGGTCTTCAATCTGAATTAAGTGTATCATTTTGGGCTCTTCTTCCTTTAGACTTGGGCTTGTCTCAAGTAAAGTGGTCATCAAGAGATTTAGAGCTTCTTTAGCCTTTTTAGCTTTTGCCCTTGTCATTGGGCCTCCAAGACCTTGTATGTCCTCCAAGTTTGTTGCCTTGGTCATGCCGCCTCCTATGTCCTCATCATTCCCTCCTTCTTTAGAAGAATTTGTCCTCAAATTGTAATCCTCTTCTCCACTTCCTTGAAGAACAAATCAGCAATGTGGATTGCATCATCAACCTTTTTGCACGGGATAAAATGTGCCATCTTAGAAAACCTGTCCACCACAACAAAAATAGAATCTTTGCCATTTTTAGACCAAGGTAGTCCTAACACAAAATCCATAGAAATATCAATCCAAGGGCAATCTGGAATAGGCAAAGGAGTATACAACCCATGAGGCAATAATTTAGACTTAGACTGCTTACATACAATGCATCTTTCACACAATTTATGTATATCACGCTTCATGTGTGGCCAATAAAAATGTTCATGTAGCATGTCTAGAGTCTTTTGGATACCAAAATGTCCCATTAGTCCCCCCTCGTGTGCCTCCTTCAAAAGTAATTCCCTAATGGAACCTTTAGGCACACACAATCTCTTTTCTTTAAACAAGTAACCATTATGCCTAAAAATCCATTTTGAGCAGCATGCACACAAGTTTTATAGATTTGTGCAAAGTCTGGATCATGCTCATACAATGCCTTAATATGATCAAAGCCAATGAACTTATTTTCAAGAGTAGAGAATAGAGCATACCTTCTTGAGAGTGCATCTGCAACCACATTAGACGTACCTTTCTTGTGCTTGATCACATAGGGAAACTGCTCCAAGAACTCTACCCATTTGGCATGCCTTTTGTTAAGCTTGCCTTGTCCTTTTAAATACTTTAAGGACTCATGGTCACTGTGGATGACAAACTCTTTGGGCAAGAGATAGTGTTGCCATGTTTGCAAAGCCCTTACTAATGCATACAATTCCTTATCATATGTGGAATAATTAAGAGCAGCCCCATTTAATTTTTCACTAAAATAAGCAATGGGATGCCCTTCTTGCATCAAAACAGCCCCTATCCCCACATTGGATGCATCACATTCAATTTCAAATGACTTAGCAAAATTAGGCAAAGCAAGAATAGGTGCATTGGTTATTTTTTCCTTGAGGGTAGCAAAGGCTTGCTCTTGTTTTTCCCCCCATTTAAAACCAACATGCCTTTTAATCACTTCATTCAAAGGTGTAGCTATTGTACAAAGTCTTTGACAAACCTCCTATAGAAACTAGCTAAGCCATGAAAGCTTCTTACCTCACTTACATTCTTAGGAGTTGGCCACTCTTGAATAGCTTTCACCTTCTCTTGATCAACCTACACTCCTTGTGAGCTAACAACAAAACCAAGAAAAACTACATGGTCTATGCATAACACACATTTTTCCATGTTAGCATACAATTTCTCATGCCTAAGAGCTTCCAAGAATATCATCAAAATACACCACAACAAACTTCCCTAAAAATTCCCTTAACACATGATTCATTAATCTCATGAAGGTACTAGGAGCATTAGTTAAACCAAATGGCATAACCAACCATTCATACAGCCCATATTTAGTTTTAAAAGATGTTTTCCATTCATCCCCTTCTCTAACCCTAATTTGATGGTAGCCACTCTTTAAATCAATTTTAGAGAAGAAACAAGCACCATGCAATTCATCCAATAAATCTTCCAATCTAGGAATGGGATGTCTATACTTTACCGTGATGTTATTGATGGCTCTACAATCAGTGCACATCCTCCATGTTCCATCTTTCTTAGGTACTAGAATGACTGGAACTGCACATTGACTTAAGCTTTCTTGCACCCACCCTTTTTGCATCAAGTCTCCAACTTGTCTTTGAATCTCCTTGGTATCTTGGGGTTGCTCCTATAGGCTGGCTGCTAGGTAATGAAGCTCCTGGAATGAGGTCAATTTGATGTTCTATGCCTCTTAGAGGTGGTAGTTCGTGAGGTACCTCTTTAGGAAAAACATCTTTAAATTCCTGCAACAAATCAGAAACCTCATTCTAAGAGAGTTAGTAGGACTTGCATCTGTAAAATTATTCTCTTTACTCAAAAGTAAGAGCATTGGCTTTTTCAAATGCATTGTCTTTTTCACCTCTTTTTCTTTTATAAACAAGTTTGGTGCTTTTCTCTCTTTTTTCTCTTTTTTTTTCTTGCTCTCTTCCACTCTCTTTTCTCTCTTGCTTTCTTTTTTCTCTCATTTTTAAATTATCCTCACTAACTTCTCTTGGTGTCAAAGGTGCAAGAATAGTCTTGCATTCTTTACGTACAAAAGAGAACTTGTTGGTGTAACCATCATGCATAACTTTCTTATCATATTGCCAGGGTCTCCCAAGAAGAAAATGACAAGCCTCCATTGGTACCACATCCCATAAAACTGTATCATCATACTTTCCTATGGAGACATTCACCTCCACTTGTTTGCTTACGGTCACTTCACCATCCTCACTAAGCCATTGAAGCTTGTATGGTAGTGGGTGAGGTTTGGTTTCCATGCCCAATTTAGACACCATTCTAGCACTTGCAACATTGGTACAACTCTCTCAATCAATAATTAAATAACATACCTTTCCTTGGATAAGGCATCTAGTATGAAAGATGTTCTCTCTTTGACTATCATCCATGTCTTTTGCTTGACTACCCAACATCCTTCGTACCATAAACAAATCTCCTTCCGGAATTATTTCTTCAATATACTCATCTTCATCATCATGTGAGGCCGAATCTGAAGAAGACTCACTAGTAAGCTCACCATCCTCTTTAAGTAACATAGTCTTCTTAGTTGGACATTCTAAAGCTATGTGACCTCTCCCCAAACACTTGAAGCATTTTATTTCACTACTCCTGGTCTTTTTAGGGATCTCATTGGATTTAGTTTGAGTCCTTTGAGGTGTAACAGTGGGATTGCTTGATGAAGTACCTCCCTCCTTCTTATTTCTATCCTTCCAGCTTGAAGAATTAAAATTTGAAGAGTTTTTCCTCATGACACCCTTTCTCTTGAGTTGTTGTTCTACCTTACTAGCTTGTTGCACTAAATCCTCCAACTCCACAACATCCCTTATATCACTATTCAGTCCATGCAAGAAACGTGCCATAGTAGCCTCTAGTTCTTCACTAATATTTGCTCTAATCAAGGACACCTCCATCTCCTTAAAATACTCATCTACACTCTTGTTACCTTGTGTGAGCCTTTGAAGTTTATTGTGAAGGTCTCGATGATAATGGGAAGGAACAAATCTTCTTCTCATTAGCCTTTTCATCTCCACCCAACTAACTATCCACCAATGGTTCTTCATATCTCACCCTCTCCTTTTGCAATTGATCCCACCAAATGAGAGCATAATCACCAAACTCCATGGCTGCCACCTTTATTTTCTTCTCTTCAGTATAATTGTGACATGCAAATAAGTGCTCAATCTTCATTTCCCACTTTAAATAGGCCTGCGGATCACTTTTTCCTATAAAAGATGGTATATTAAGCTTCACTCCCTTAATTCTATCCTCTCTAGCATCATTCTCATTACCTCTTCTTCTCCTTCTTTCATCCCTCCCTCTCTGTCTATCGTCATCATGATTCCCTTGATTTTCTGTTCTCTCAATTCTCTCATATAACTCCTCTGTGTGCTCCCTCATCATCCTTTGCATTTGAGTTGTAATGGCTTCAATTAGCAATCTATTATCTCCTATAGGAGGAGGAATACCTTTACCACCTGCACCTGCCATAATTCAAGGAAAAGAACAAGAATAAAAGTAATAGGACCTCACCACTCGCTCACGTGTTTACACTCTTAAAAATGTATCACTCGTGTTTGTTGCTCTCTATAAGGCTTTTGTGTAGTGTGCTCTCTTGCCTTTTACCACTCAATAGCTCTCTTTAAGTTCTTAACAGAATCTTCAAGAACACTCAAGAGTACAATCCCAAACTCAAGAATTGGTGGTGACTCACAATATAAATTGGAAACGATTTCAAAGAAGACAAGACAAAGCAAACCAAAATAACTTGGAGGAATTATTCAAGGAAGACACTTTGGACTTGATTCACAAGTAGTAGTGTGTAATTGAATAACAAGGTGCTGTATAGTTTTTTTTTTCTCTTCTTTTTTTGTCTTTTTTTAAACACCTGATTCTTCAACAAAAGGAATTGGTGATTTTGGAATCAAACTCTGAAATTGTACTAATTCAGAACTAAATTGGATAGAATTCCCCACAAATTGAGCTATAACTTAACACATTAACAACATACTACTCAAGAAACATGAATTGAAAGGATTAAAATTCAAGAACAATGATGAACAAGGAATGAACACCAAGAACCAAGTGTAGAAATATGTGAACTGAACAAGAAATTGAAAGAAAGAACAACCAGAAGATTGAAAGAACAAATTAGGAACAACAACAACGGCTAAAACAGAATTGCATAATTCAAAATCAGAAACACAAATTTTAGGGACTAGGGGTACCAAATGTGTGACCAGATTGGAGAAAAGATAATCCAATTCCAAACCTAGAACCAAGAGCTCTGATACCAGATGATATGATTCCTGAAAGAAAGGATGATTGGATCAACTAGGAATGGAAATTCGCACCAAAAATTCAGCCTCCAACGCGGCCTGAAAGAACAGAATGTATCTCACGCTACAGACCTCGTATTTGAGCCTTTCCAAAACGAGGTGAAAGATGGCTTTCTGAAACACGATTTTGACTCAAGAATCACCGAAAAATGATAAGGAAATCTGGAGATACGAAACCAAGAAATATAGAACGAAATCTGGATTATAGGTAGGCGCCACAATTCCAAAGAATTGATAAGCCCAAGAACGCCACAAGGATTGTTGTCCTTGATAAGTTCGGAGATTCTCAAAAGAACCCTAGAGAAGCTTGTCTCTCACCAAAAAGGTTAACTTTCAAATTCTGCGTCCCTCAAAAAGGTTATGGTGTTCCCTTATATAGTGGACAACATCCAGATTGAGTTTAACCTAAATATGCTTACACACAAAGACCAATAAGCCTTATTACAAAAGTTTAACTAAATGTAAGATAAATAAAACTAAGTAAAATGAAGCCTTCATGCATATCCATTGAGGCTTATTCTTCAAGGTCTTCAATCTGAATTAAGTGTATCATTTTGGGCTCTTCTTCCTTTAGACTTGGGCTTGTCTCAAGTAAAGTGGTCATCAAGAGATTTAGAGCCTCTTTAGCCTTTTTAGATTTTGCCCTTGTCATTGGGCCTCCAAGACCTTGTATGTCCTCCAAGTTTGTTGCATTGGTCATGCCGCCTCCTATGTCCTCTTCAACTGCCCCTAGAATGTCCATTATGAATGGGTCTCATTAAAAACTTTAACTAGGAAAAACCCAGTGGGATAAAACCCTAGCTTCGTTGAAATGAATAGGATGGCAGCGGATGATAAGGTAAAGGGTTAAGGTGCAGAATTGCCAACTAACTATTACTCAAGGAGCATCTGACACAAAAAACAATTGAGGGGACCAAAATTACCAATCAACAATTAAAAAGTGAAAAAAAAACACAATTTGGTGCAGATTCGCCAACGAACTATTACCCTGTCACTGTCTTAGTGTCTTCGTCTTCTATTAACTGTCACAGTGTCAGCGACGTCGGCGTCTCCAAAGCTTCCATTGTTGCTGGGTGTTCCACGCACCCTCTTGGACTCATCCAGCAGTTCACAGCTTTCGACCGGCACACACCTTGCACCCTGGTTCCATCTATCCGATGCCACAAGCAGCACCCGTTGCTACCACAACGTTTGCTCTCATGGGTCTCATCTCTGTTGGTGTTTGCCTTATCCAACAATAAGGCTTAACCGCTCTTTTCTCCAGTGTCTTTGCCACCGTCCTACGCAATGCCTCATATTTTAACTTAATTGTGATAGTTGTTTTTTTTAATAGTTATTTAGTGTTTTTTTTTTCACTTTTTAATTGTTGATTGGTAATTTTGGTCCCCTCAATTTTTTTTTGTGCCAAATGCTCCTCGACTAATAGTTGGTTGGCAAATCTGCACCTTAATCCTAAGGTAAAAGAAGCAAAGAAAAATCCCTTGCGATCCTATCATTTTCTTTTTCTTTTTTTCTCGCGTTCTCGAGCTATGATTCACTACTCCTCCCCCCGCACCCCCACCAAATTATTTTCTCTAATTTGCTACAATGGACCCAGCTCTTTTGCTTTTCATGCATCAAACCACAAGATACATAGTGGCTAAATTGGATTGGACTCCCTTTTTATTTTTTATTTTGCTCGAGAATTGGACTCCCTGGGTTTAGTTAAGAAGGAGCAAGCTAGACAAAAAAACCCTTTTAATAATTTTTTTATAAGATAAAAATAACCAAATTAAATTATATAGACAAACAGTTCATTAAGACTGATTACAAAAAATGATTATGTAAAAAATACGAGTACCTTATTTTATCAAAACACCGTTATTTATAAAGAGAAAGAATAAGTAAATAATTAATAAATACAATATAAAACGAACCAAGTAGCATAGTTAAGAAAGAACAAGCAGTTGTTTATAAAACAACAAAGTAGCATGAAAAGGCAACTGAAAGTGAAAAAATCTACTACCTATAAGAGATAAGTTAACACATATGGGTTAAAACATGTTGTAATTTGACCTAAAAAAATTCTTAAGACACTGTTTTTCATGGTTTCTTAAGCCTACGCGAATTTCCCTTAATTTCTTAGGTTTTATGGTCTTTTTTACTTTAATTCCTCAACTTCCCTACAATATACACAACCAAAAATATCCTCATGCAATCAGGGGCGGACCCAGAAAATTACAGAAGGGGGGGCAAAATTGGGGGGATTCGGGGTTCGGGGCAGCGCCCCCGAAATTTTTTTTTTTTAAGGAAAGTTTTAAATGCATTAAGAAAAGAAAAGAATATAAACAAGAAAAGAAAAGAATATCAAAAAAATATTCATGAAATCAATTGAATACTGATAATGTAATAAAATAGGTAATTATTTTACAAACTTGTCATTTAGAAAAGTAATGCTAAGTGTTGTTAGAAATGCACCTACATAAATTACAATGAAGGGTGGGCACTCAATAAGTTCAAGTATATATATTTTAATAACAAAAGTATATTACAATAAAAATAATTACAATGTCATCCTTCTAGGCATTTTTTTTTGAAATTTCATCATAATTATCTTATTATCAATGCTATAAAATACATCTTTTTCAATATAAGGCACTAAACAATCATTCAACTATTCATCTTCATCCGATTACGAAGTGCAGTCTTGATGTATTAAGGGTGGACACTTGATTTAGGGTGAAAAATCAATCAAACATATATTAATTTTTTTGTTTTTTGTTTTGTTTTTTTAAAAAAAATCTCCAAAATCCAAGGGGGGCACTTGCCCCCCAAGTCCAATAGGTAGATCCGCCCTTGCATGCAATTCAGTTTAATCTAGAACAATAAAAAAATATAACAATTTTACCTTTTCTAGCATTTATTTTGTGCAACACCTTTTAATCCAAAATAATCTTAATAATTACATTAAAGCACAAAATAATGATAAAATCTCATAAATAGATATAAAAATAAATAATAAAACAGGGATATATCATGATGTTACAATGATAGCATGTGAATAATGATGATGACCATGATAATGTGTAACAATAGATAATAGCCGCAAAGAGCTCACGAGGAAGCACGGGAGAATAAGAAATGGGTCATTTTCTTCCCTGATTGGACGGATGAGATTTGTTCGAAATGGTGACGGAATTGTGATGTAAATGTGATGAAAGAGATGGAAACAATTTTCAGGAGATTTATATCACTCTTTTATTAAATTTTTTATTTAGAAATATAATAACATAAAAATATATCCTTATCAAATTATTATCTTAAATTATTTGATAATGTAAGTCCTCATCATATGATTTTTTTAATGTAATATTTAATTTAATTTCAAACATAATATATTTTGATGTGGTGGTAAGGATATTTTAGTCACTTAAACATTTGCCCATTTTGTTTCTTCTCTATTTTCTCGATCGTCTATCCAAACAAGAAGGGTCATAACATTTTCTCTCAAGTTTTCTCTTTTCTTCTATTTCTTTCCTTCCATTTTATTTTCTCCCAACCTTTCTTTCCATCCAAACTGATTAACTGAACAATCTTTTCCTCTGAGTTGCATATTTTACTCTCTTTCTCATGGGCTTTTCATCCAGCTTGTATGTGAACTTTATTTGCATTTCTTGAACCAACTCCTTCTAGTGTGTGCGTGTTGGGGTGTGAGATTTATATTTTTTTCCTTCTCTCCCTTTAACCCATATTCTCAATTTTATTTTTAGGTTTAATGTTTCTGCTTTTGCTGCAGAAACATTTTTTCTCTCATACTCACATAAAAGTGAGTGGGTTTCATTATAAAGAGAGGAGAGAGAAAATATTAACCCACTCACTTTTATGTGAGTGTGGCAGAAATTACTGTAGAAATATTAAACTCTTTATTTATATATATATATATTCTCTATTTCATTTTGTTTCTTGTGGCCAGATACACACATGTATTTTATCTCTTTTTCTTAAACCCACAAACTGCTAACCAAATCATCGTTATTCTGTTTTTTTTTTTTTTTTTTTGGTAAAGGAGTAAAAATACCTGTTATCTTTTTTAAGAAGAGCTGCTAGTACACTAAACAAATTTCAGTTTAAAAATATCCATACACTTTTTCAAACGGAGTATAAGTGCCATATCTCAAACACTATTACTTTTTTTTTTTGAGTCCCACCTATACTATTTAGGTCTCAATTATATATATACCAACTCACTTCACCCTTAACCAATGGAAATACAACATATACTTTAACATTTTTATCATCATTGTCATCCATTATTTTCTTTCTTCTTTCCTACAACCAAGGTCATCCCCCACACTCATTAATCAAGGTAAGGATGCTTATGATTAGGAATGTAAATGGAGCAAATCATCAAGAGGAGGGGTGAATTGGGGATTTTAAAAAAATTTCGAATACTCTGTTTTATAGAACTAAAATAGAGCAGAACAGAGGAGAATAAGAAGAAGCTTGACACAAGGAAATTTATACTGGTTCGGTCTAAATCCTTGACCTACGTCTAGTCCCCAGACACTCTGAGATTTTCACTAACTCACAAGATCAATTACACACTCTGCACTCAAAAGTTATGCTCTCACTAGGATATACTCCCCCTTACAAGTTGTAATCTGATATTCCCAATCTCCAAGTCTCCTTGACTTGAGATTCTTACAATAAATGATTTCAATAAATGAAACTCTCTCTAAGAGTGAATAATAATAATCACTGAGATACAAATGTATCAAAAGATACTTTACAATAGAAAACTGAAAGAGTAGTTGGAAACTTGAATGATTTTCATTTTCAGTAGATTGGTTGTTGAGAAGACTTGAATGCAACTCCTTATATATCAAGAGAGCATTAAATGACCGTTGGATTGATCAATGTAGACGTTGGACACATTGCTGAGTTGATTAGGAGCACTTTGGTCTCTTCTCTCTCTACTTTTCAGTTAATCCAGTTGCACAGAAGATTAGGGTTGACTTCCTTTGAATTTAATCCGCTGGAAGAGCAGCTTCTAGTTAAGGAAAAGAAACATTAATTCCTTAGCAACGTGCAAATAATGATTGTCCAAAAGTATGCACATTTTTTGGACATTGCATTTAATGTGCTGACGTCACTTTTTGCTTTAAGCTAAATCCTCATTTAATACTCTTTAAATCATCTGAAACTCAATAACAAACTGATTGAACATAGTTAGGAATAGTAATGAGTGATGATAAGTTTGATTCTAGATCAAACATAAAGATTTCACAAATTCGTGCAGTTTGATTTTCAAACTCTACGACACAAACTCGAGTTTGTTCACCCAAACTGGAGTTTGCAATTTCTTTCAGAAGCCTAAACTCGAGTTTACAAAACCAAACTCGAGTTTTCTTCATATAAAGAAGAATGTCGCGACTTGATCTTTGAAGCAAGTTTTGAGTAAGGGCAAAACTCGAGTTAGAAACTCGAGTCATTAAGTGACTAACTCGAGTTTTGAACATTTATGATGAAAAATAAGTTTAAGTCCAAAAGCTCAAAACTGGAGTTTCCAAATGCAAACTGGAGTTTTCAAAAAGTTCAAATAGAGCAAAGCTCTCTGCTTGGAACAAACATGAGTTTACAAAGTTAAACTCGAGTTTTCACAAATCTTTGGAAAATTGGAAAACTCTCTGTATTGTTTAAACTGGAGTTTTCAAATCTTTAGAAATACTAAGTTGTTCTTTGTAAGTTCTAAACTCAAGTTTCCAAACCAGACTCGAGTTTTCTTTTAAAGATGAAAATCTTTGAAAACTCTTTGCCAAGAGCAAACTGGAGTTTGTAAATTCAAACTTGAGTTTGCTCAAGTTAGAAAACTTTGAAAAACTCTATGTCAAGTCTAAACTCGAGTTTACTATGCTAAACTCGAGTTTTCCCAAAACATGGAAAAACTTTGAAATCTCTTGGCCAAGTGCAAACTGGAGTTTGGCATATCAAACTCGAGTTTGCTTAAGTTGGAAAAGCATTAAGACTCTCAGCCAAGCACAAACTCGAGTTTGTAAGAACTCAACTCGAGTTTGGTTAAGTTCACAAATCCTTGGAAGCTCTCTGAGTAAATACAAACTTGAGTTCACATATACAAACTCGAGTTTGTCTTTCCTTGAAAAACTTTGATTGCTCTCTATATGGCTCAAACTCGAGTTTACCACTAATTAACTCGAGTTTGTCTAAGTTCACAAAAACTTGAGCTACTCTCTGTCAAGTCCAAACTCGAGTTTTCAAATTAAAATTGGAGTTTGTTTTTTATAGTAAGTTTTCCAACTTAACAAAGACAAACTTCAATTGATTTTTACAATTGTCAGTTATCATCAAAACACATAGAGAACTAATAAGGATTGTGTATGATTTTCTTGGTTTTCTGGGTTTGATTCATGTTTTAGGTGGGGGGAGGACACAATGGTACAGGGCAAGGATGATGGTGAGGCTCTGGTGGTGGGAAGGGGCAAGGTCATGGAGGAGAAAGAATTTTTTCTCCTTCACCTTTTTCCTCCTCGTTTGAAAAAGTGTATGGATATTTTTAAACTGAAATTTGTTTAGGGTACTAGCAGCTCTTCTTAAAAAAGATAACAGGTATTTTTACTCCTTTACCAAAAAAAAAAAAAAAGAATAACGATGATTTGGTTAGCAGTTTGTGGGTTTAAGAAAAAGAGATAAAATACATGTGTGTATCTGGCCACAAGAAACAAAATGAAATAGAGAATATATATATATAAATAAAGAGTTTAATATTTCTGCAGTAATTTCTGCCACACTCACATAAAAGTGAGTGGGTTAATTTCTCCTTCGTCCGAAAGCAAGCAACCTCCATCTTTGTCCTTGCTAGTTCCATTTTTTTGAGGAAACAATAGCAGCTTTGTTATTGACAACTTCTATTTTCACAGTAAAATCATCCAAGTCCTTATCATTTTCCTCAGAGGAAAAAATTGCGAGGAGAGAAAATATTATCACTTTTGATACTTAGACGAGTAAAAGAAAACTGGGAGAAAATAAAATAATCCAACATTTGATGACTAAAATAACCTTACTACTATATAAAAATAACCATATTTCAAACTAAATTAACTATCACACTGGTAGAATGACTTTAATATTACATAATTAAATGAAGTAAATCATAAATATATATTTTAAAACCAAATAATTTTTAAAAATTTAATTTCAAGGTAAAAAAATAAAAAGAGGATATTTTTAAAATTAAATATAATAAAAAATAATTATAAATTTATCCAAAATTCTTAATAAGATATAAAAATATGATATAAAAAATGAAAGGATTAAAGTGTAATATTTAAAAATAAAATACATTTTTTAAGAAAATAAATATGCTAAATTTTTTTTTTTTAAAAAAAGCAATTCCTTTTTAAATATTTTTTATTTGGTCATGGGAAAAAGGCAAGTAAGGCGTGGTTTAGGAGCTATTGTGGATAACACGTGTTTTTTCCTAGATCTCTCCATTTGTTGAGAGAAATTTGGGAGGAAAATGGGTGGCTTCCCGACTTTTCCTTTCTCCCCATTTTCTCTCTTATGAAAAAACCTTCTTTCCTCCTCTATTTTCCACCCCAATTTTCTTTCCTTTCCTTTTTTCTATTCATCCAAACATATGATATAGGGTTAGAGTTCTAGCGAATATGCTACCAAGTCTCATCAAGAGATAAAAAGAATATGCTACCACAGATACATATTTTTCTAAGGTTCCTTTTGGTACAACGAATATTGGGGAGGGAATGGGAACTTAACAAAGTTCCCAAGTGGAAAACGTGATTGGCACACCAAGTACCTAGCAACTGTGATTCCCGCCAACCTCCAAGCTGCCACAAACGTGGGAAAGTGAGCTCCTTCAAAAAGTGGCGGGATCCTAAAAAATCTCTCAGGATAGTGAATTATTATGACTAAAAAGCCCTTGTGAAATTATAAACCAGAATTGAATCGAGCTGGAAGAAGGAGTAGACGAAGAAGCTTGAGACGATAGCATAAGATTCAATCGATGGAGTAGGCAAGGAAGATAGAATCGAACTAAGTGAATGGCTTTTCTTTGTTCATTTTGTGCTATGCGTGGTAAAAATGGCGATGGCCTGGTTGTACTAGCTGGGGACGCAAGCACATATATGAATGGGGAAGCAATTTGGGCACTTTTTTCTTAGCATTCATGCCTTAGGCCGTGTGTGGGTTGCGTATTGGTGAGAAAGAAGATGACGAAGCCATGGGTCTATGAAAGAGATTTGCCGTGCCTCTCAAAATAACCAGATTCAATAAAAGATTTGCAGTAATAGGGAACCTGGATCGTTTCCCAACGAACTTGCAGCGGGCTTGATTAACAACAACGACGAAACCCTAACGGTGAAAAAGGGGGGATTTTTTTTGTGATTCAACAGACTAAAAGCGAAATGACAGAGATAAACGAAATATTGAGAAACAGATAGAAAAACGTTAATAAACTGAAATAGATTAAAAACGACCAACCCAACGTTTAGATTCCCAGAAAGCGTCCATCCTTGAGCGAAATATTAACGAACTCGCGTTTGGTTCTAGACGAACCGAGATCTCTGCATCCGTCGAGAAATTCCCTCGACTAGACGATCGCCTAGCATTTATTCGAACAGTGGCGTCTCATTGTACGATCGCACAGCAACACTTTAAACCTAGTCCGAACTCGGTCCTTGGGACGAACCAAACCGAATATTAAATCTAATATTCGAACTATTTTCAAATCGAGATCTGATAAGATGAAAACAGAATCGAGAAACCCTAATCCGATTAAGCCTAGGCTCTCTGGACGAATCATGGAATCCTCACGTTGGATTAATCATAGAATTTTAGCCGAGCATGGTTGGAATAGAAGAAGAAAACACGAAGAACATGAAGAACATTTGAGAGAAAACTAAAACTTCTGTCTTTAATCCAAAGCGTGTAAAACGTGAATGAATTAATGCGTAGAATGAATGTGTGACGGCTGCCTCACTTAAAGATAACCTAAAAACGAATTAGGTCTAATGGTTCAGCCCAAAACGAAAATAAAATAAAGATGGGCTTTAATTACAAAATTCGAGCCCAATTAAAATCCAGATTTTTCATCTGACTTTGTCTCCAAAATTGACCGCCTTCTTGTCCGAATTGGCTCTTTATGTCTTCATAACAATTGTAGCTCTCTGAATCATCTGAAATATGAGACAAAAATGAGGCAAATCCGATGTCTGGTTCAAGAGTTATGGTAAAAATAGTGAAGCAATACAAAACTGGAATTTTATCGATAAAAATGGCTAAAATTACAATCTAAGGCCCAAAGCCTAAATGCACATAAAAGCCATTATTTATTAACTAAAGAGTCCTAAATATTGATCAAGAGATAAAAATAAGTGTATTAAATATTCAATTATCAAATTCCCCCACTTATCTTTTTGCACTCTGAGCAAAATCTAAAGAAAAAGACTAAAAGGAAAAACTCTTCTTTACTAATAATTGCTAATAATGCAAAAAGTGAATCAAGGGACAAAAAGTTCCAAAAGACCAATCAATCAAGACCAAAATCCCTTCATCTCAAATTACAATTCATGGTAGTCTCAATCAATGATGCTAATCACAAAAGATGGTCTCACAAATGATGCGCTCAATCAATCAGTCTCTAAAGTGTTTAAGGTAAATAAGTGTATCGCTCAAATTCTACTCAAGAAAATTGTTCTACCATAAGCTTGCTCAACTTCTACGTCTCCACTACTCACAACACAGACATGCACAAATCAAGAGAGCTTGTAATTAAAGGTTGTAACGGGGCTAGGGTGAAGGTAGGTAATAGTATGGAATGAGAGGCTAAGCACCAAAGAAATCAAAAGGAAGAGCATTGATTAACACAATCATTCTCTATGTATGAAATTTTTATTCTACTAATATATCCATTCCTTTCTATGTGTTTTCTTTTCTTTTCTTTTCTTTTTTCTTTTTTTTTTCTTTTCTTCTTTTTTTTCTTTTATTTTTTTTATATTTTTATTTTTATTTTTTCTTTCCTTTCATTGTATACGTAATTACAATGTCAAAATCAAATATCTCCCCCCCACACTTAAACTGTTGCACTCCTGAGCAACCCCCACACTTAAACACAAAACAAGTTGAAACCAATGCTCAATAAATCTTCAAGGTGCGGAATAAAATGGTTTTACGCTTAGGCTTGTAATGTGGCTTAGAAAAGAATGGGTCAAAAGGCACAAAGGGGCTAGCAAGGGAATCATAATGCAAGGGAAAGCTATTTGGCCAAAGCGAGGAAAATAAAAGAAAGAAAACAAGCTTCCATCATACTTATGCACGTAAGTGAAAAATGTAGTTTCAAAAAGAAAAGGAGCAAGTTCTAGAGAACAAAAATCATGAGAGATGCACACATGAAAGAAAGAATGGCAAAAGATGAATTCCATTCATGCAGGCCCAAAACCTCACAAGTTCAATACCAACTTAGGCAATCAACAACATCAAATCAACTATCAAGACTTGTAATCGAAGAGTCAAGAATTGTAGACCAACCAGAATGATCCATTAAAACCAAAGTTTAATTCCACGTTCATAATATGTAGCAATCATAGAAAGAGAGACTTTTTTTTCAAAAGCAAGGTAGAAAAAAAAAGAAAACAAATAAGAGAGAAAGAGGGAGAAGGAAGAAGAATACTCCCCAAGGGTTTATGGAGGAGAAAGAAGAATCCTCCCCAAGGGTTTATGGAGGATAGATGGCGTCAATGAGGAGAGTCTCGCTTCCTCAGCCGCGTGGGGATCCCTCATGAAATGGCTTGAGGCGATGCCCATTAACCTTAAAGGTACTTCTGTGGTTGGATCACATAGCTCAACAAAGCACCAAATGGAAAAATGTTAGTGATCTCAAAAGGGCCATCCCATCTAGATCGAAGCTTACCGGCATAAACTTCAAACGGGAGTTAAATAGAAGAACTTTCGGCCCACGAAAATTCTTTCCTCGAATATGCTTATCATGGAATCCCTTAGTCTTCTCCTTGTACAACTGTGAACTCTCATAGGCATCCAATCTCAACTCATCTAACTCTTGCAAGCGTAGCTTTCTCTCCATCCCTGATCGAGCCAAATCCATGTTACACTGCTTAATGGCCCAATAGGCTCGATGCTCCAACTCAACCGGAAGATGACATGCCTTACCAAAGACAATCCGATAAGGAGACATCCCAATCGGAGTCTTGTAGGCGGTGCGATATGCCCACAAAGCATCCTCTAATCGCTTACTCCAATCTTTAGGGTAGAGTTAACAGATCTTCGAAGGATTTGCTTAATCTCTCTATTTGAGACTTGACTTGACCATTGGTCCGAGGGTGGTATCTTTGTGGAGACCTTGTGTAGCACTCCATACTTGCGTAACAAGGCACCCATGCTTCGATTACAAAAATGGGAACCCTAGTCACTGATAATAGCTCTAGGAATGCCAAACCTGCAGAAAATGTTAGACCTAACAAAGTCCACCACCACAGAAGAATCATTAGTCAGGGTGGCTTTCGCCTCAACCCATTTCGAAACATAATCAACGGCCAAGTATGTAAGTATAACCATATGAAGCAGAAATGGACCCATAAAATCAATACCCCAAACATCAAAGATCTCACAAAACAATATAGGGTTTTGGGGCATCTCATGCCTACGAGAAATACTCCTGCTCTCGACGGTTATCACATGACTTACAAAACAGATGGGAATCACGAAACAAGGAGGGCCAAAATAATCCACTATCTAACACTTTCCTAGCAGTTCTTTGGGGTCCAAAGTGACCACCACAAGCAGAAGCATGAGAAAAATGCAATATGGAGTGAAATTCATGGTCGTATACATCTCCTAACTATCTGGTCACTACAAAACTTCCACGAGATAAGGGTCATCCCAAACATAATATTTAGACTCACTTTTCAATTTTAGGTTTTGGGCCCTAGTGGAGTCTACGGGAAAAATACCACTACCAAATAGTTAACTAGATCAAGCATACCATGGGGTCTTACCTTGCACTGTAGAAGCCGCTCATCGTGAAATCATCCCGAATAGAAGAGGGGTGAGAGGGAGAATGGGTGATGCGACTCAAGTGGTTAGCTACCCAGTTTTGAGCCCCACTTCTGTCTCGAATCTCAACATCAAACTCTTGGAGCAGCAACATCCACCGGATGAGTCGTGGCTTAGCATCTGCCTTTTTCAAAAGAAACTTCAAAGCAGCATGGTCAGAGAAAACAATGACTCTACTAGCTAGCAGATATGACCTAAACTTATCAAAAGCAAATACAATGGCCAACAACTCCTTTTCGGTGGTGGTGTAATTAGGCGAGCGAGAATCCAAAGTCTTGGAGGCATATGCAATGACATGAGATGCTCTGTCTACCCATTTGTGCCAAGATAGCACCAACCGCATAATTGGAAGCATCGCACATCAACTCAAAAGGAAGGCACCAATCAGGGGGCTTAATCACTAGGGCTGTAGTCAGGCAACGCTTCAAATGATCGAAGGCCGCCTTGCAAGTATCATCAAATACAAATTCAGCGTCCTTATGCAGAAGGTTGGACAAGGGTCGGGCGATCTTGCTGAAATCTTGAATGAAACGCCGATAGAAACCTCGCATGACCAAGAAAAGAACGAACTTCCCGCACGAAGCGGGGTAAGGCAACGCAAGTAATTACATCTATCTTAGCGGGGTCTACCTCAATCCCTTTCCTAGACACTATGTGTCCCAAGACTATACGACTCAACCATGAAGTGACACTTCTCATAATTCAGCACAAGATTAGACTCGGTACATCTATGCAAAACTCTAGACAAATTAGCCAAGCAGAATCAAAACTAGACCCATATACGGTGAAGTCATCCATAAAAACCTCCATGCAATCCTCTAGAAACTCGAGAAAATACTTACCATACAACGCCGAAAAGTGCCGGGTGCATTGCAAAGGCCAAAAGGCATCCTTCGGTAAGCATATGTCCCAAAGGGGCATGTGAAGGTCGTCTTCTCCGATCCTCAAGAGCAATATGGATCCGGAAATATCCGGAGTAGCCATCCAGAAGCGTAATGAGACTTACCACCAAACGCTCTAACATCGATCAATGAAAGGTGGAGGATAATGATCCTTGCGAGTGGCTTGGTTGAGTCTCCTATAGTCGATGCAAACTCTCCAACTATTTCGAACTCGAGTAGGAATGAGCTCATTCTTCGATTGGCTACCACGGTGACTACGGATTTCTTAGGAACGACTGGACCAGGGCTAACCCATCGGCTATCGAAATGGGATAGATGATGCCACTGCGGGAGCTTAGTGACCTCCTTCTTTACCACATCAAGGATAAGAGGATTAAGGCGTCTCGGGGTTGCCTCACAGGCTTAGATTCCTCTTCCAAATGAATACAATGCATGCACATAGAAGGGCCGATGCCAACTATGTCGCCTAATGTCCACCCAATGGCCTTCTTGTTCGCCCTCAATAAGCTTAGCGACTTCTCTTCTTGATCGGGCAAAAGATTATTTGCCACAATGATCGGCAACTGCTCATTCACCTCCGAAATGCATACTTCGGGTGATGCGGGAGGGATTTCAACTCTAGTTTGGGCGGTTGCTCAATGGAGGGAAGAAGCTTGGGTGGTAACAACTCGATGTCATCACACTAGAAATCCACGAAACCACATTCAAAGAAGCACAAGCAAAAGGATCGTGTCTATACGGCTCAATGTTAACATCGAATTCGGTTCATCAAAATCGAAGTAAGCTCATCAAAATCGAATCGGGATGCACGTTAGGATCGGGATGAAGCTCAAACTCGAATCGATATCGAATCGACAAGTAATGCAGAATCACTAAGCAAGTCGAATCACCAAATAATGCATCATTAATTTCAGTGCAAATAGGACACCATTCATTATTAGCACATGCACAAATGAGAGAATCACTCATAGATGCAAAATCAGGGTAAGCAGCACACCAATCAGCAAGAACATCATCCACATCATCATCAATCACATCAATACAAAAAACAAAATGCTCTTCCCTAGGATATTTCATGGCATCAAAGATATTGAAATTCACAGATATATCACCAAACTCCATGGAAAGAGTACCAGAATGCACATCTATCTTAGTCTAGCTGTTTTCATGAAAGGTCTCCCTAGAATGATTGGTGACCTACTACTAGGAGACTCACCCTCCATATCCAAGATGTAAAAATCAGCGGGAAATATCAAGTCATTAACTTTGACTAATACATCTTCAACTAAACCGAAGGATGAGCACTACTTCTATTAGCTAAGCGAACAATAACACCAGTAGGACGCAAAGGACCAAGACCAAGAGATCTATAAACAGATGCGAGGCATGACATTAATAGAAGCACCTAAATCTAGCATGCAATCATCAAATCTATAGTTACCAATGAGGCAAGGGATAGAAAATGTCCACGGATCTTTGCATTTACGAGGCATAGTAATTTGGATGAGTGCCGAGACATTCTGATTCAAACTCACTCGTTCATTCCCCTTGATCGCCTCTTGTTGGTGCACAACTCCTTCGAAACTTGGCATATTTAGGAATTTGTTTAAGCGCATCTAAGAGAGGAATGTTGATCTCTACTCTTCCGAATGTCTCAAGTATATCCTTCTCTTGTGCTTTTCGCCAACTTCTTGGATTGAATTGCTCTCTGAGGGAAAGGAAGAGGGATAGGAATGTCTTCCTCTTCACCTTGCTGTCTTGCCTTTTTCTTTTCGAGTCAATCTTCACATTTCTGACTCGTTTCGATGTGGAAGTCACATCTGCAGCTTGCTTAGGTTCCTCCAATTGCTTGCCAGACCGTAATGATATAGCACTCACATTTCCCTTAGGATTGGGAATTGTTTGTGAAGGAAAGGAGTTGGATCCCTGAGGTTGAAGCCGGTTCAATGATGTTGCCAATTGCCCAATCTGTGTTTGCAAACTCGAATGGAAGTATCGCTTGTCGTTGGAACCGCATATTGGTGTGACAAATTGCTTCATCATATCTTCAAGTGAGGAACCACCACCACTACTACTAGCTCTTGTTGTGCCGCTGTGCGAGGTGGACATATGGTCTGGTCGAGGAGGTGGTGCTTGCAAAGGCAAAGGGGTGCAGACTGTTGGCTGGAAATTATGTGGTCATACGGCCTCTGCTTTGGTAATTCCTGCACTCTGACATCGGTTACTCTGGTTCGATTTTGATTCCAAATAAAGTTGGGGTGATTTCTCCAACCGTGATTATAAGTATTGGAGAAAGCATTATTCTGTTGGTATTGTGGCCTTCCCGGAAAACGCCCACTGAAGCTACTAACCGGTCTTGGTAAGCGGGATCATGCAAGGTAGGGCATGAGTCGGTAGAATGATATGGGTCGAACAAAACCCACAGGAGTACCCACTCGAGGAGGTGAAGACCGCACTGCCTCGTGCGTATTCGCTAACCGCCTCACAAGGGAGGTCGGATCATCAAGTCTAGTCTCTAATCTCTGGGAATCATACTGGTTTGGCGGTCTTTGCTTGAATATGGTAAACAGGGTACTATTGGCCCCCGTGCCAAACTGCGGAGAGTTATCTGCCATAATGGATATCAAGTCCCGAGCCTCTTCAGGTGTCTTGTTGCTCATAGCACCACCGCTAGAAGCATCCACCAATCCTTTGTCTACCGGCAGCAGACCATCATAGAAACTGTTAATCAGGTCTTTTTCATTTATCTGATGGTGTGGACAGCTTGCACATAACCTTTTGAATCTCTCCCAATACTCATGCATAGTCTCCCAGTGACCTGTTTAATGTTGCCAATTTCCTTCTTGATCGCAGTTGCTCTTGATGAAGGAAAATATTTGTCTAGAAATAACCTCGAATTTCGGTCAGCTCCCAATAGATGAGGGTCAAGGTACAACAACCAATCCTTAGCTCCACCGTCCAATGAGAAAGGAAAAGCTCTCAGCTTGATATGATTCTCATCAATGGCTTGTGGTTTCATTGTCTTTGCACACTACATGGAGGTGCACCCAATTCCTTTAAAGTAGCATGATCTGCCTGTCTTTCTGCCATAACGTCTGAGTTAGCAAAATTGCTACTAGAATTAGTGAAAACAACAAGACTATCAGAAATACTATCAAATGATTTTTTTTAAAAAAAAAAAAATTTATTTAAAAATAATAATAAAATCAAATCAAATCAAATCAAATAAAAAGATAAAATAAAAGATAAAAAAATCAAATCAAATAATAATAATAAATAATAATAAAAAAATTTCCAATACTGTTACTAATCAAACCGATGCAAAATCCCCGGCAACGGTTTTTTTTGTGATTCAACAGACTAAAACGAAATAGACAGAGATAAACGAAATATTGAGAAACAGATAGAAAAATGTTAATAAACTGAAATAGATTAAAAACGACCAACCCAACGTTTAGATTCCCAGAAACGTCCATCCTTGAGCGAAATATTAACGAACTCGCGTTTGGTTCTAGACGAACCGAGATCTCTACATCCGTCCAGAAATTCCCTCGACTAGACGATCGCCTAGCATTTATTCGAACAGTGGCGTCTCATTGTACGATCGCACAGCAACACTTTAAACCTAGTCCGAACTCAGTCCTTGGGACGAACCAAACCGAATATTAAATCTAATATTCGAACTATTTTCAAATCGAGATCTGATAAGATGAAAACAGAATCGAGAAACCCTAATCCGATTAAGCCTAGGCTCTCTGGACGAATCATGGAATCCTCACGTTGGATTAATCATAGAAGTTTAGCCGAGCATGGTTGGAATAGAAGAAGAAAAGACGAAGAACATGAAGAACATTTGAGAGAAAACTAAAACTTCTGTCTTTAATCCAAAACTGTGTAAAACGTGAATGAATTAATGCGTAGAATGAATGTGTGACGGCTGCCTCACTTAAAGATAACCTAAAAAGGAATTAGGTCTAATGGTTCAGCCCAAAACGAAAATAAAATAAAGATGGGTTTTAATTACAAAATTCGAGCCCAATTAAAATCCAGAATTGTTCATCTGACTTTGGCTCCAAAATTGACCGCCTTCTTGTCCGAATTGGCTCTTTATGTCTTCATAACAATTGTAGCTCTCTGAATCATCTGAAATATGAGACAAAAATGAGGCAAATCCGATGTCTGGTTCAAGAGTTATGGTAAAAATAGTGAAGCAATACAAAACTGGAATTTTATCGATAAAAATGGCTAAAATTACAATCTAAGGCCCAAAGCCTAAATGCACATAAAAGCCATTATTTATTAACTAAAGAGTCCTAAATATTGATCAAGAGATAAAAATAAGTGTATTAAATATTCAATTATCAGTCTACAATGGTAGAAAATTCTTTATCTTCTTCTATGTAGGAGGTGTACCTATTTAAATGCACATGAATGTTTGATTTAATTTAGTTTAGTTTCGTAAAATTTAGATGCCTATTATGAAAAATGTTTGGTGAAATATATTTTGTCTATATGTCCTGTATGTATGTGGGTTGGGTAATGGTGATGAAGATGTGTGAATATTTGTTTCCTTTTCATCTAGATTGTATTGTGTTAATGTGAACAATGAATGTGATGATATAGTTTTGTGTTATATATGTTGGCCGGTAGTATGGTTAATTAACATGACATTTGGGTTATAATGGTTAGCTAACATGAAAACTAGGTAGGGAAACCATTGGAGTAACAAAAAAAAAAAAAAGATTCAACTATAGAATTATTGTGACTTTATTTGAATGACAGTGACATGGGTTGTTTTGAGTCATAATTGATGGTGTCAATTAAAGTGGATTGGATGAAAATCAGAAATGTTTCAATGTAAGTAGATGTAGTTTGTAAAGAAGAGTAGTAGATGACATTGAAAAGCAAATCAATGTGGAAAAAAATTGTGTAGGTATGGAGCCAGAGGTAAAGCAAATGGTTGCAATGTTGGCCGGGTGCTTAGCTTTGCTTCTAGCAGTGAGGAGGTTGATTGTCACTATGATAGTTGCAGTGGGAGCAAGTAGAATGAGGCACTTACCGGATAGGTCATATAAATTAGACTTTCATGCCAAGAAAGTGAATTTGAGGGCAATGATATACAATAGTGATACCACCACTTCAACCAAATTAAGATGTATCGGGCAAGGTTTGATAAATTGTGTCACATGTTAGACACAATTGGTGGATTGAAACCAACTAAACATATGCTAGTTGATGATCAAGTGGCAATGTTCCTTCAGATCCTGGGCTATCATGTCAAGAGCAGAGTCATCCAATTTGAGTTTGGAAGGTCGGGTGAAACGATTAGTAGTTACTTTAAACTTGGGTTGAATGCTTCCATTAGACTACAATCATTGTTTCTGAAGAAACTGGACCCTATTGAGGAGGACTCAAATGATAATCGATGGAAGTGGTTCAAGATATGTACCATGTGTTTTTATGTGACATGTTAAATTCACAATGGTTCAACAAATGATGGTTTGACCACAGCCTTTAATATTGCTTGTGTTTGGAAGGGTGCCTTGGTGCATTATATGGGATGCACAAACGTGTACAACTCCCTGCAGAGAAAAAATGGAGGTACAAAAATAGGAAAGGAGAGGTAACAACCAATGTTTTGGGTGTATGCTCATCGGATGGTCAATTCATATACGTCTTGCCTAGATGGGAAGGGTTAACTACAGATGGGAGGGTGTTGCGAGATTCTATACGAAGACAACATGGTATACGAGTACCACATGGTATACATGTTATAGTTGGTGCAATATAAGTATGTATATTTCCCTGTTCAACTGTAAAAACAAAAAAATAAAATCACGTGGTGTCATTTGTTTCGACAGGGAACTACTACTTGGTTGACGTGGGGTACACAAATTGCCAGGGTTTTTTGGCTCCTTCTAGAGGCCAAAGATACCACCTTAATGATTGGAGACATGAAAGCCAACCACAAACTCCACACAAGTGCTTCAATATGCGACATTCAGCTTCCCGTAATGGCATAGAAAGGTGCTTTGGTATACTGGAGTTACGTTGGGCAATCCTCTAGAGTGCATCTTATTACCCAGTAAAGATCAAAAACAGATACATCCTCGCATATTTTCTTATCCATAATCTGATTCATCGTGAATCAGTTCAAGATCCTCTTGATGAGCAACTTGAGTCATTTGAGACTAGACCTCCCACTATGGATAGCTCCCCCATGATTCCAATGGAAACAGTGACTTGTGGAATAATTTTAGGGAGCATGTTGCAGATGACATGTTTGCTGTGTTTGTGGCACCTAGTGATAATTGATGATGTTGTACAATAATGTTAATCATTAGACTATGTTGTCTTTCATTTGGTAAATTTAGTATGAACACCAATTTCAAAGTTGACTTGAATGAAACAATTTGTGTTACACTAGGTGCAATGTGTGCATGATAATTACTGTTTGTTTATTTTCGACCTAATGCAATTTAATACACTTTTTGTTCACATGTGAGTTTTTTAGATGGAGCAATTGACCAGGTAGCAAAGGGAATTCAAAAAATGTGGACTCCTGAGGAGGACAAGATTTTGGTCGACTGCCTTGTAAGTCTGAAGGTTGACCAAAAGTTCATGGCAGAATGGCTTAAAGTCGGGTTTTGCGAATGCGCTGTAGTCTATGATGGAAGAAAAGCTTCCCGAATGTGGGATCAAGGCATGTCCGCATATAACATCTAGAATTAAGACACCGAAGAAATTGTGGCAAACGACATACGACATGGTACATGGGACCAACACTTCAGGCTTTGGTTGGAATCCTGACACAAAATGTGTCACAGCTGACAAAAAGGTATGGGATGACTATATAAAGGCATGTTCTTCCATTCCTCACTCCTACATTAGCCACTTTACTTACAATGTCATTTAACTTATCGACCTTATTCTCACATATATGGTGAATTCATGGATCATCCATAGGCAGCGCAATTTCCCACAAAGTCCTTCCCATACTTTGAATCCCTCAGCATGGTCTGGGGTAAGGATAGGGTTGTGGGTGAGGATGTGAGCTTCCCTGTGGGAATGGAAGAGGAGGTTAATCTTGAGGACTGAGGAGCTTCCCAAAACACCTCATCATGTTACTGCTGAATCTGAATTCACACAAACAATCAAGGAAACTGCACCAACTACATTGAATGA
Organism: Acacia pycnantha; assembly: GCA_025563575.1. Lineage (NCBI taxonomy): Eukaryota > Viridiplantae > Streptophyta > Magnoliopsida > Fabales > Fabaceae > Acacia > Acacia pycnantha. The sequence goes on from JAMWYP010000001.1 coordinate 1,595,662, forward strand.
ATCTGATCCATGTACCAGTCGAAGGAAGAATAGACGTTTGAACCACTTTGAAATCATGGCTGATGCATTGAGGGACATAGTTACCTCTTTCGACAAGACAATAGTCGATATGTTTGACAAACTTTGCAATCAAATGTCTACTCAACAAAGGCAAGCTGATCTTGATGCAAAGGGTGATGATCTTTTCATGCAGCTGCTGGAGGTTGAAGATCTAACATGGAATGAGAGGAACACTGCTCATATCAAGATACTAGGATCAAAGAAACTGTTAAATGCGTTTGCAAAAATTCCTCCAATGTTTAAGCCCACATGGATCTGTAGCTTGCTGCAACAATAAATTACAACGTAAAGTTAACATTGTATTTTGGTGGATGGTCAAGGTTAATCGAGTTGTGTCACTATATTTTCAACTGCACTCTGCCTTTTGTGTTGGACACCAAACTTTGGACCATATTCATATTGGGAAATTTGGTAGATTGAACATGGAATAAAGTTTGTTGTTCCTTCTATACATGTAGATGTAGGATAACCTTTTGTTTCCCTACCATCTATATATAGCCCAATGATATAGGTCCCGTATGGGTGTATGTAACTCTAGCTGATATGCCTCTGTTGTTGTCATTGGTTGGAAAGTGTAAAGTGTACAACAATGTTCATGAATGGTGTTTTTGAATATAAATATATGATTACCTTTCTGTCTTGTCTCCCTTCATTAATTTTATGTTTCCATGATTATTTGAACTCTTAAATGAATTAGGTCTTGCCTACAATTAAATTTCATATTTTCTCTATTTATATGTTCTTCTGTCAGATAATGCGTTCAAACGTGTTAAATGGTAAGGTTTTTTAGTTTGAACTTTACTCTTACGTTCGAACTTCGAAATCAAAAATTCAATTTTCCATTACTTAGAGACTGCACATGTTAAAGTTTGAACGTCATGTTGTGGTTCGAACGTTCCGCTTATAACCAAGAAGTCCAACCATTCCCTCATAAAGACATTATTTTAAAAATGGAAAACGGGAATAAAACATGTGTTAGCATATGAGAGGAAGTTCGAACGCACGTCCAGTCAGGAGAAAACTGTCATCAAGTTACTTTGTTTTTGCAGAGTAAACCTAATACCTATGAGCGTCAATTGTCACACCCAAATGACAGCCATTTGCAGTCTATTGTGAGTAAGAGAACAAATCAATCTCCCTCAAAGTCCTAGAAATTTCTAGTTTCTCCCTGTTTTCCTAACAAAATGGTGAGGGTGAAAATGATGATTGATCAATTGAACGAACTGGGAATCACAATGGACGATGTCACGAAGTACAGGAAGCATATGTCTACAATTCGGCAGTATGGTCGAGATGGGAGGTCGAAGTGCAAGACTAAGGACGTTTATGATGAGTACGAAGAAGCTGTGAAGTAGAAGTGTGACAATGAGGCTAAGGAGGTGAAGAAGAGAAAACGTGATGCGAAGACGAACGCGATGCCAGTGTGTCTAAGAAGAGAAAGGCCCATTCAGAGGTTGACAGTGATTCATTATCAGAATCCTCCGATCTACAAAAAAAGCAAAAGGTAAAGGAGAAGAAATAGGGGAAATCAAAGGTGGTTGTGAGTAACAGTTCTAGTGGCGACGACAAGGGATGAAAGCTAATTGAGTCAAACCATTTATCCTCGAAGACAAACAACAAAGAAGAAGACAATAGGGAAGAAGATAAGACGAGAGCCAAGTTCTACAAGAAGTTAAAGAAAGTGCAACAGCGGCTAAATGTCGTGCCTGAAGCAAAGGCAGACTTCAACCAGTCAAAACTTGAAGATTACAACATCAGTTAGTTAGCCGTAGCCTCTGTAAAATGAGTAGAATTAGGATGGATTCATTTGAAGAAGATTTTCCATTCGGGCTATAAAAAAATCCTTAGACCATTCAGGTGGCTACTAGAGTTGTCTTTTCCTTACTTTGATTCTGTTGTTAAGGTTTTTTACACCAACTTGAAAATGTCTAGAGGGGGCATAGTTTCTTCATGTGTGAGGGGCTAAAAAATAGAAGTTAATGAGAAGAAATTATTACAGTGGTTAAATGTGAAGGCTCCCCAGTCAAAGGACACTTCATTCACTGGAGATAAATGGACAATATCCTGTTGGAAGGTGGTAGAACTGATTATGATAGTGCTCTATACAAACCGAAACAACTACCACACAAGTATAGGGTCCTATACTACTTGTACAATAGGAATTTTATGAACAAGGGGAAGTATTACACAACCTTGAGCATTGGGGACATACAAATCCTCACTTGTTTGATTCGAAGAAAGCCTTTTAATATGAGGAAGTGGATAGTGGACACAATGCTCAGAGCAGTTGCAATTGGAAAAAAGAACATTGAACTACCTTATCCGTCACTTGTGTCCCTCATATTGGAGAAGAACAAAATTTGGTATTTGCAAGAAGGTGAGTCTCAAATGTGGAGTCCAGAATTTGATGAGGAGGCCTTGTACCAAATGCAAATTCCTTTTGAGGCCAAAGAGGAGTCCAATAAATCGTCATCTAAGGGGGACAAGGTGATGAAGTCCAAGCATGAGCCAGTTCCACATCCTTCTGGGGCTAGTGCACCTTCAATTCAGTTAAAGATGAAGCTACAAAGCTGGGTGGACTTTTTGGCCAAGCTCTGGATAACAAACTTGGTATGATGCACGATAAGCTGAAGACAGAGATTGGTGCCATTAGTTCCATGCAAGGTCATCTGCAGGCACAGATTGGTGCCATTGAAGCACATGTTGCTAGGGTTAAGTCACGGATGAGAGAGATTGTGCTTGACTTCAACGAACTTTGCAAACTTATTCACCTTTATGCCATTGAGTTTAGGGACTTTGCATCGTTCAAGGTAGGTGAATATCATGGAGCTGGTCCTTTAAGAAAGCCTCCAAGTGACCCTGTTGTAGATGTAGGTGAGAAATTATATGAAAGTGTGAAAGGTTCCCTTCAGCCATCCTAAGGCTCCCCAATATACAATGTAGGACATCAAGGGCATGTTAGTGCAGGCACCTCCCCTGAAGCAGACTCAAAGATTGATGAAGAAGTAGTGCATGGTAAGGAAGGTGTGGATGACAATGTTACAGGCAGCTCCATAGATGAAGAAGGCGTGGCTGATAAGGAAGATGATGACAATGTTACAGGCAGCTCCACATATGAAGAAGCTGTGGCTACTAAGGAAGATGACGATGAGCATGTAACAACCACCTCCACAGATGAAGAAGCAGTGGCTGTTAAGGAAGATGTTGATGACGATGTAACAGGCAGCTCCACATCTGAGGAAGATGATGATGAAGATTTAGTGGCTACTTAGGAAGCTCATGATAAGCATGAAACTAAAAGGTCCACTGCAGATGAAGGAAGGGAAGCAGAGCATGAACCTAAAGTCCAATCAGAAGTAGAGGCAACCCATCATGAGGATGCTACTGCTACCAATTTTTCTCAAGGCACCACGTCTGAAAAACCACTGCAGTTTGAAGATGGTGGTAGTGACAATGTTAGTGAAGGTCACATAGCTGAAAAAGGTTTAGGAGGAAGAGAAGTCGGTGGTCATATTGTGACACAAGGTCACACAACTAAAAAACAAGTGGAAGAAGAGGATGGTAAGGGTGACAATCTCAGTAAAGGTCCCACAAGTAAAAAACAAGAGAAGGAAGAGGATGGTGGGGGCGACAATCTCAGCAAAGGTCCCACAACTGAAAAACAAGAGGAGAAAGAGGATGGTGGGGGTGACAATCTTAGTAAAGGTACCACAATTGACAAAGGATTGGAGGTGGAGGAAGCTGGTGGTGTTATTGTCAATGAAGCCACCATAGCTGAAAACCAACAACATCCGGCAATGTCCCCTACACTGTCTGTTGAGGACTTTGACCCAATAACCCCACTACCCATTGTGCCTCTCCCTGAACCTGTCAATCCTCCTCTTACCCCATATAGGCACATCATAGAAGCTATTTCGTTGAGGTTCATACCAGCATCAAGTTTCAGCAGTTTCATGGCAACTCATAATTTGCCTCATATCTTCTTAGCTAAACCACACAAGTTCCTCCTCCACCCAAAAGGCCAGTTACCCCCATGTTCATCCCAGTGAACCTCCTTGGTTCCCACACATCATTGCCAAGACGAGCCACTCCTACAAAGACCCCAACGAAAAGGAAGAAAAATCAGGGAGATTAGTTTATCTTTCATGTTTAATGGTTTTTTGTAATGATTCATGACATGGTTGCCTAACATTATCAAAGTCATTACTCCTGTTCACCTGTTAACTGTACTGGTTAACATTTTGTAATGTGAATTCAAACTTGACTATTTGGTTCGAACTTGAATGTGTTATTTTGCAACTTCAGTGTATAACTGGTTTTGTAAGTTGTTTGTGGGATATTTTGGCATATGTTATGTCTATTTCAAGTCATTTAAACTTATTATGGTTCACATCTAACTTTAATGACTTGTTAATTGCTTTCTACACTATTTGGTCGTCTGGTATTTGCTAGTATAGTGTAGCAATTGTCCATTGCCACATACATGCCTAGGGTTGGTTTACCTGTTGTTCAAGGCCTGCTTCCTCTTCATGTTGCTCTGTAACATCAGTAGCGTTGGTTTTTATTTTGAAGTTTGCTTTAATGCAACCAACTTTTCACTACCTCTAGATGTTGTGCACCATTTGTGGGGTGTATTATGGTCCTTCAATGTTAGTTTTTTGTTCATTTTCATGTAGCATTTGAGGACCCCAAACTGGCTTTTTAAAACTTTTCACCACCTTGCCTTGAATCCAAATTATGGTCATTTTACTTCAACTAGAACCAAGCCTTTTTTTCCATGACATTGCTGCATTTGTGGGGTGCATTATGCCCCTTCAATGTAAGTTTTTCTTCATCTTTATATAGCATTTGAAAAGGCCAAAATGGTTTCATTTTACTTCCTATCACTCACATTGCATTGAATGCAGATTATGCTCAGATTGCTTCAACTATAACCATGTCATTTCTTTGCATGACATTGCTGCATTTGTCGGGTGCATTATGGTTAAGTTTTTCTTCCTTTTTAGATAGCATTTGAGAAGGCCAAACTGGTTTGATTTTACTTCTTTTCACCCACCTTGTATTGAATGCAAATTAAGCTCATATTGGTTCAACTATAACTAAGCCACTTCTATTCATGGCATTGCTGCACTTGTAATCACCTTTTGTAAAACCATGTACTGATATGCATTTTTATACGTTAGTGGTTATGAACTTTCTCTGTTATGCAATATAATCATCGACTTGTCAATTTCTCCAAATATATCCAATTTTTATGCCTACTACAATACTTTCCTGCATCTGACCTCAACTTTTTCAGATTTTGTACCCACTTTCAAAGACGTCGCTTTGGTTATTGTCATGTTCAAGCATAATTGTTATGATTAATTAAATACATCACACATTTAGTCCTCTTTGTTATTTCTTTTTACGCAACTCTATTTTTTTCTCACCAACGTAGTAATTTTATTTCATCCACTTCACAATTTCAGGGTTTTAGCACCAAGTAATTTCAATTTTTGATTTTTCCCCTATCAAAGCAGTAGTTGGGTTCACTGTTCACTGATCCCTATTCCTCTTGCAATATTCATGTCCGCACCAGATTGCTTCATTTTGTGTTGTCCCCTTCTATTTCCTTCCATGTCCAACATGAAAGACTTGGCTATCACCCAAGAGGGGGGTTGTAATCAATACACATGTTTGATTACACACTCTGCACTCGAAGTAATCCTCTCACTAGGATTCACTCCCCTTACAAGCTGTAATCAACACAATGTGTTTCCCACTCAAGATCACCCAATCTTGAGTAACTCACAGATATAAAGATAGGATGTTTACAATAATCTTCTCTCTCAGAAGTGTATGGATGAACACTGAAGTACAATACAAAACATTTCACTCTCTATGATATATAGACATTGAGAAACAGAGAGTAAATGATATAAAGATCAGAGTATTAGCATGTTGAAGATGTAAGCTTGTTCTCTGCGTTTTCTGTCTTCTATTTATAGACAACTGAATTCACTTCGTTTGAAGCATTTGTCTGTTGAAAAATATTATCGTTATGAACAGTAACCGTTGCATATCCATTCAGATTTGAATCCATTTGAAATTTCTAGCTGTTGGGAGCATTTATGATGGATATAGTTGTTGGGAATAATTCTGATTCGAATCCATTCGAAATTCTAGTCATTGGGAACATTTATGCATAATTCCCATTTCGCATAATCTTTATTAGTTGGAGACTTTCTGTTGGAGCGTCCTGAATATTTGCCCATGATGCGGTGTTTCCTAAAATAGATTTAACAAATCATGTCTCGTTGCTTTCTGACCGTTTGAGGATAATTATCCTCCTTTCCAGCGTGTTGCCTTTTTTTTTTTTTTGCTTCGTTTTGAATGTTTGAATCCATTGGTGAAGCATTACAATTGAGTAGACAGCTTCGTTTCTTCAAGTTTCTAATTGGATTCAGTCCTCTTTCGTGTTTCTGAAAATCTGCAGCAAGTTCATCTTCTAGATCTTGATTTCTGTCAAGATTGATGTTCTCTCAAGCTTTAATAATCGAAACATGTACACAAATGATATAAATAATGTTAAGAATAAGTATAAGTCATTTGGGTAATCATGTGGATGTTCTTTGATGAGAAACGAGACTTTCGGACTGCTGATTTTCTGCATCAGAGACATGAACTCGAGTTTGCTTAAGTGGGCTCGAGTTTGCAAGGTGTTAGGTTCAGCTTCTGCAAGGTGCAAACCGGAGGTTCAGAGCAAACTCTAGGGTTTTTAACATTTTTGGGATCCAGGCTCGAGTCCGCACTCATAGGCTCGAGTTTGGGTCTCTTCAAAATCATCTTTTGCTCTCTGTCTTGTCTAGGCTCGAGTTTTTCACTTATAGGCTCGAGTTTGGATGATTTTCGCGACCTGATAGCTCTCTGTGACCCGCGAACTCGAGCTTGCCAACTAATAGGCTTGAGTTTGCTTCACTTGATAGCAAACTTCCAACATCCTGAAAATATAGTCTACTTTCGAGGGTCATATCTCCCTGGTCTGAACTCCTTTTTGATTGGTTCAAATATCTATTGGAAAGCCCTTTGAGTCTACTTTCCAATGCCACCGATTTCAGCTCAATTGGATTCTCCGTTTGTGAGATACACTCAAAACATTGAAGGTTGGTCATTTGTGTGACGTGGATTTCACTGTCAACTTCATAAATTCATAGCTCATTCATATTAACTCCTTTTGGCTTGAATTATATATCAAAATGACGCCTTGGGAGTCTATTTTCATATTCCACTAGTTTCACCTCAATCCGATCTCTGATTAGGAGATATCATCGAATTACTAGACGTCGCCCAAGTGAAACGCTGAACAAAGTAGCTGAAATGCTGAAGACCGCTGTAGGCTCGAGCTTGAACTTATAGGCTCGAGTTTGGAGTTCCAAACCTGAGGTTTAAGTTCTAAGCTCGAGTTTGCCTTGTCCAGAGGTGCCAGAGTTGCTGAGGACATTACAGGCTCGAGTTTGCTAGTTATGGGCTCGAGTTTGCTGATCCTGGAACTGATTTTTGATGGTTTTAACTCTGAATTGATCCGTTCCAACTTCCATATGATCTTGGAGACTTCTAGCATCAATATAAGAACTTGAATAAGGATGTTCCATTGCATTGCAAGTTCTTCCTTCTTCAATTTCTTCTCTCCTTCTAGATTATCCCCAAAATCATTTGATAACTTCTTGCTTTATGATATTCCCGAGTATATTGTGCAAGAGCTTCTTTCTTCAATCAACATTCTCCATTATTTAAACTTTGCATCTACATTAAATATAAGAATTAGTCAAAGTAGAAGATAAATGTAGTATGCAACCTTTTTGCTCTTAAGAATGGTATCTATATAAGACATCATCAAAACTAATCAAAACCAACACAACATCCTTCTCACCTTCGGCAGCCTTTATGCTCGTCGCGGTTTCAGAACCCTTCGACATCTCTAACAATTTTCTTTCTCCACCAAGATGCAATTTGGTTTGGCTCTCTATCCAATTTGCAAAACAAAACAAAAATATTATTTTTTTTGGCTTTTTTTTAGGGCATTGTGGGAATTTTACCTAAGGTTCCCACTTAACAAATACCCAATTCTTCTTACCAAACAATTTATCTTCCTTCAACTTACTTATATTCCCATGCCTACCAAATAGCTCAACTTTTTTAAGTTCCCTCTCAATCTTCCCTTCCCTTCCTTTCCCTCCTTAAATGTTCCCCTATCAAACGGGCCCTAAACGTTTTACTTTTTACGTACCAACCAACATGTCTGTCTATGAATCAACTTGAGAGACTGTTAGATGTGGATTTTTTTTATAATGCACATGCTAAAAAGTCTAAACGAATCATCCTTTTCACTCCAACACGGGTTTGATCCGTGTTGGGCATGACAACTACTGTTAGATAAATGATTTCTTTTTTGGTAATAAACAAGGCACTTTAGCCCTTTCTCATTCCTGATTCAAAATACATCTTGGGTATGAAATATCCATATAGTATCTTTACAAGTATTTATGAACTAAAATAGGAGGACTATCATATACAACATAAACATCCTCCTATGAAAAACTACTATTAGCAAGTATATCAGCAAAGCAGTTTCCCTCTCTATGCACATGAGAAATTACCAACCTAGAAATTTTCTTCATAGCATCACTGATTTCCAGCAGCAACCGTGACTTGGCTTCCTCCTCCAACTACAATTTTTGTAATACCTGAACCACATGTGAATCACTTTCAAGTACAATTCCATTTTGATGTTTACACAAAGCAAGCTCCAAGCCAGATAATACTGCCCAAAGCTCTTTGCATTATAGGCTGAACATGCACCTAGTTTCCTTGAGAAGCCCCAAGCCATCTACCATCACTTCCTCTCATTAAACCCCCACAACCAGCCCTATTTTCCTTCCCCCTAAAAGCCCCATCCACATTTGTTTTTACCCATCCCTCCAAAGGAAACTCCCATTTGACATTCACCTACACCCTTCCTCTACATGTTTTACCGAATTCCTCTCTTGCTCTTTTAATTTCCCTAACATACCATGCTACTATCAACCCCTTTTCTGATGGTATTTCAAACCCTTCCTCAAAATAGGCTTTATTTCTCCAAGTCCACAATAGCCAGCAAGTGACTCCGAAAATTAGACTCCAATCCCTTTTTGAATGAGCTAGATTCCAACCAAACCACTCAAACCCTTGTTTGTTTACAAACTCGGCCTCTACTCTACCATCCCATAATTCCATCCATAGCTCTCTCGCCACCACACAGTCCCTTATTACATGCATTAGGCTCTCACACTGATCCGGGCACCTATAACAGTCTAATATACCCCCCATGAATTTACTATTTCTTTCACTGGTTAGGATTCTTCCATGCATTGCTAACCAACGGAATATTTGTACACGCTTTAGCCCTTTCCACTGCCAGAGCCACCTCCATTCACACTTCCCCTTATCCGGTTCCTCCCTCATACAAGGGTACATCTCAGAAACTACATAAGAGCTCTTCAAACGTTTTCCCCATCGCACACAATTAGCCCCCCTTCCATCCAAAGGTGGTAAGACAGCCAATAGCTGCTACCCCCCCTCCGCATTTGACTTCCCCCCAATTTTTTCCAAACACCAATTGCCATCATCCCCAACCATTTCATTAACCTTAACCAGTTCCTCCTCCACTGTTAATTCCCCAGTAACCATGTCTTTCAACCTTCTTCCACCCTCAATCCGTACATCATTACAGAAGTGAACATTCTCCCCATTTCCAACTACCTACCTTATATTACTTTTCAATTTTGGCCAGATCCTACACACACTTTTCCATATTTCAGAATCAGTGTTCAAAGCTTTACATTCCCTAACAAACTCACACTGCCTCCTATATTTCCCAACCAACACACTCGAGCATAAACTCTGAGGCCTAGCTAAGATATTCCAAGCCACTCGACCAAGCAAAGCCACATTCATTAAATGAGACAGTTGCTCCATGCCCAATACAAATAGATACAGAGAGAGAGGGTTCCCTTGCCTCAACCCCCTAGAAGGAATAAAGCCCTCCCTCCTACATCCATTCCATAAAATAGACATTCTAGCCGATCTCATACATCCCTTAACAACACTTTGTACATGTTTATCAAAGCCAATCTCATCTAGTACCTTACCAAGAAACTTCCAAGACATCCTATCATAGGCTTTTTCTAAATCAATTTTTACAACCATATAGCCTTTTTTACATCTAGGTTTGCTCAAAGAATGAACTACTTCTTTAGCAATTATGATGTTATCATGTATACTCCTCCTAGGTACAAAGCTAGCTTGGTATGGAGACACCAATCTATCCATTAAAGGTTTTAATTTGTTTACAATCGCTTAGATAACCCTTTATATAACACAATGCATAAAGCTATAGGTTTGGATTGACTAACCAAATCTGGTTGATCTATCTTCGGAATTAGGACCATCAGTGTATCATTAATTTTGCCTATCCTCTTCGGGTGACACCACAGCTCTTTGATGAAATTGGTGACTGCTGGCCCACTATCTTCCAATTTTTTGGTAGAAAACAGCAGGGAATCCATCACTTTCGGGTGCCTTAAAAATATGAAAAAAGACACGTTTTACCTCCTCATCTTGGATGTCCCTACCCACTCTCTTTATACTTTCTTCCTCCATAGCCCTCTACTATTGGTTTGTAGACATCCAGCCCCTATGCTCCTTCTTTTCACAAAACAGATTTTGATAAAAATTCTGAAACATGTTCACAATGACATCTTCATCTTCAACCCAATCACCCCCACTATTTTGTAGCATTTTCACTGTATTCCTCCTCCTACGAATCAAGGTTTTAGTGTGATAAAATCTTGTATTTTGGTCCCATTCCTCCAACCATCTACCCCTTGATTTCGGAAACCATAGTATCTCTTCTTCCCTTAAGACCGACATTAATTTATCTTCCAATTCTGATTCCAGCTTTTCTAAGTAGGGGTTATCTTTACTCTTGAGAGCATTGTACACCATTCAAACGATTCAGAATCCTTCGCTTTTTTCCTTCTACATGGCCAAAGACTTCTTTATTCCATATTGTGAGCTTTTGTTGAAGTGTAACAAGCTTTACATTGTCTTCTTCATTTCCCCTCCAACCTTCCCTCATTACTTCCTCAAAACTCTCATGCATATGCCACATTACTTCATAACGAAAGTTTCTTCTCCTAAACTCTTGTTTATTAGTACATAGATTCACAAGTAGAGGGTGATGATCAGATCCTACCTTGGTTTGACGCGAAACCTCAGCATTTTCAAACCTTTCAAGCCACTGTATATTGCATAAGCACCTATCAAGTCGTTTATACACTCTTTCAAGGCCTTCCCATTTTGGTCCCTTCCATGTAAAGAATAGACCCTTAGCCTCTACATCAATAAACTCACATTCTTGAATCCATTCATTAAAAACCCTACATCTCGCTTCATTCACTCTACCACCCCCTTTTGCTGCAGGGGAGTTTTGATTTCATTGAAATCACCTATAACAAGCCAAGGAACAGAAATATTATTAGTCATTTCCTTAATTGCATGCCAAAGCCTTCTTCGTTTTTGTTCGTAAGGACTAACATACTGTTGGAAATTATGCCCTAGGGGAAAGTCATTGTACTTTAAACATTTATGTTATTTAAAAATATTTCTCTGTTTAGTTATCATATCATTTGCATGTTTATAGTGATAAGTGTATCCTTGGATGTATCTTATAGATTATCCTAAATGTCCCTGGTGGGTCATCTACACGGGAGCGAAGATGAAATAAGACTAGTAAGACTTTGATAAGCATGGAGATACAAATCAAAGTTATAGGCACTTATAAGAGTACAAGGTGCTGGACCGACCCACTATGAGAAAGATGCATGGATTTAGTCATAAGCTTTTCTCATGTATAACTGCGTCACAACGCCCTTTGGCCTGAGATCATCATGGATTCCTACATGAGAGTCGTTGATCTTTGACCTAGTCAAAAGTTACCTTTGATCGGGTGATGATAAAGGCTTTGATCGGGATCAGTGATTTTCATGTAGAGGAATGTGAATGGTCAAGATGGAATTTGTCCCTCATATTTGTAGAAAGATAATATTGGGCCCTTGATAAGTGAGTCTGAGAAATGTATGATCATACTACGATGGAAAGGATTTTCCATTTCAGTTATTAGACTACCTAAGAATTGAGAAAGTAATGGTCAAGAACAGGAGGTTGACATTATCTATGCCTCATCCTTGACCAAATTATCGCGTGACAAAAGGGACGTGATATGGTTGTATGATAGGTTGTGTCGTATCAACAATCCCCATATGAATTGGGTAGTCGTAATGTCTTGCTAAAGGCCGCTTGTGACTTGTGGGCTGGTACAGTATTGGCCCACTGCCAATCTCATGTGGGCCTGTAGGGTCGAACACAAGAATAGCCCAACACGAGCAATAGTGTCCAGATTCATTGAATCTTAGATATGTCTAAGATTTAATGAATACATCATTTAATCTAGGATTTGTGTGTGTGTGTGTGTGTTAAATTCGAAATTAATAATAATATTTAACTTATTTGATAAATTAAATAACTAAAATAAATAGAGATGTCATATATCTGATTTAATTTAAATTGAGATATAGTATCTCAGATTTAATTAAATAGACAGATATCATATCTCATATTTAATTTTCGAATAGAGATATCGTATATCTGATTTAATTTAAATTGAGATATAGTATCTCAGATTTAATTAAATAGACAGATATCATATCTCAGATTTTAGGCAGGCTTTTGATTTGGATTAATTGAATAGATTAGATTAGATCTGTTGGATAGATTTAATTGATATCCAAATTCGAATTTCAAGATTAATTTAGATTAATCTTGAATATTTTAATACGGCCCTAAATTAATCTTGAATATTTTAATACGGCCCAATTAGGGTTTTAGAAACTCTATAAAAGATATTGATCTAGTCGTATGAAGAGAACGAACCAATAAGCCACGAAAGAAATCCTAGAGAGAAAAACGTGAGACACAAAGTAAGAAGGCGCTAGCATGCTGCCGTACGTGTTGGAGAGCTATTCGGTGTGGATACCGGTAGAAGGAGTGGATTCGTAGAGTCGGCTCCTAGAGATTGATCGAGCAAGGTGTTAGCCCACGAGTTCTCAAGGCACTCGTACCAGTTTGAATAAGTACGATTTTTCTAACGAATCTTGATCTAAACGTCGTTGATAGATCCTATTTATGGGATTCGTAAAATTTTAATGGATGAGAATCCTTCCGCTGCATGTACGGATCCCAAACACATACATAGCAGCAAACAACATCTCCTCCCCCCAGTCCCAGCTTACATTGTATAAACTGCTCATCTTTAGCAAGCACATCTATTTGAATATCATCCCTCCTCCAAACGATCCAAATTCCACTTGAAAAGCCATCAGCCTCTACTCTAACAGAATGTTTAAAACCCCAATTCTTAATAGTTTTGTGAGCTTTAGCACCACTAATCCTAGGCTCCAAGATTACAACTACATCTACCTTATATCTATATTTCATACCTCAAGAACAGCCACAAAACCTTTGCTAGATACCCCCTACTATTCCATATTAATATCTTCATCATGGTAAAATCCTTTTTGATGAAGTAACCAAATAGAATACCTTAGGCAGCAAGGTTTAGGGTACGGTGTACGTCCTCCATACTTGACCACATGCAGCTAACTCGTTTATCACCATCCACAACGCCATGTGAATCCTCTAGCTCCATGTCATTTAGATTAGTCACTCTTACACCATGCTCACCCAGATGAAGATTCTCCTTATCTGCTATATTCATCTGCCGCCCTGAATCCATAGTATAGTCTCGGGAACCACCTCAGGACTCCCAACCACTTGTCATTTCTCCCATTTTTTACTGCTTACTAACCCGCTTTGAGACCTTCCCCACCCCTTCTTAGCCCTCTCACCATTAACCTTCATTACCTCTTGTACAATCTTTTCCATCCTAACACCACCCACTCTATCCATCCCCTTCTTGACACCACCTATTCCCAGACTTCTCTATTTTCTTATGTAGATTAGTCACCTCCACATTATAGTGATGTTCTATGTTCTCCTCATGTACTACTCGCTCCTTCCTACCTTCCTCCCCCATAGACCGAGCCTCATCTCTTGTCTTCTCAAAGAGAATATTAAATCTTGACCCACCTACAACACCATGAGTAACAGAATCACCCTTTCTCTATCGTCTTCCTCGTTCCACAGTCTTCCATCTCCCACCATCACCCTACACCTCATTCTCATTTGCTCGTTGTTCATCCTTTTCCTCTATTTCCATCCCACTCTCCTTATTTTCGCTATGGAATTGCTCACAACCCTGTTTGGTATGTCCAACCCGACCACACTACAAAGTAAACCCAAACTTTCATATTCCATGCTCAAGATCTGGCCCTCTACATTAAATTCAGGGACCAAAGGCTTTGTGAGATCCAGTTCTACACACATTCTTGCAAACTTCCCCTAGCTCTCTGCACTTTGTGCACATCTAATCGTATAGCTTTCTCCAGCGAATTTCCTAATCAGTGCCTGCTCCATAGTCCTCCAGAACATCTTCCTCATCAGTCTTCACCCATTCCCACCAACATACCCGTTGGGATCCATACACGCAGCGGAAGGATTCTCATCCATTAAAAAAAAACTTACGAATCCCAAAGAGGATCTATCAACAGCGTTTAAATCAAGGTTCGTTAGAGAAACCGTACCTATACGAGCTTGTATGCGTCCTTTCTCGAACACGTGGGCTAACACCTTCTTGCTCGATCAATCTCTAGGAGCCGACTCTACGAATCCACTCCCTCTACCGGATCCACACCGAACAACTCTCCAACACGTAGGCATTGTGCTAGCGCCTTCTTACTTTGCATCTCACCTCTTTTCTCTCTAGGATTTCTTTCGAGGCTTATTAGTTCGTTCTTTTTAATACAACTTAGATCAATATCTCTTTATAGAGTTTCTAAAACCCTAATTAGGCCGTATTAAAATATTCAAGGCTAATATCAATTAATCCTTGAATTTCGAATTTGGATTAAATATAGTAATTAAATCATCCAATGGATCTAATCTAATCTATTAAATTAATCCACATTAAAAGCCTGCTGATTTAATTTATTTCTATAAATCAAATCTGAGATAAGATATCTATCTATTTAATTAAATCTGAGATACTATACCTCAATTCAATTAAATATGAGATACTATATCTTTATTTGAAAATTAAGTCTGAGATACAATATCTCAATTTATTATAGTTATTTAATTTATCAAATAATTAAATACTATATAATAATCTCATTATCATTTTCGAATTTAATAATTAATATATATTCATCCTAGATTAAATACAATATTCATTAAATCTTAGACATATCTAAGATTCAATGAATCTGGACACTTTTGCTCGGTTGGGCCATTCTTGTGTGCGACCCAGCAGGCCCGCATGAGATTGGCAGCGGGCCAATACTGTATCAGCCCACAAGTCACAAGCGGCCTCTAACAAGATATTGCGACTACCCAATTCATATGGGGATTGATGATACGATACAACCTATCATACAACCATGTCACGTCCCTTTTGTCATGCGATAATTTGGTCAAGGATGAGGCATGGATAATGTTAACTTCCTTTTATTGACCATTACTTTCTCGATTCTTGAGTAGTCCAATAATTGAAACAGAAACACCTCTCCATCGTAGTATGGTCATACATTTCTCAGACTCACTCATCGAGGAGCCCAGTTTTATCTCTCTACAAATGTGAGGTACAAATTCCATCTTGACCATTCACATTCCTCTGCATGAAAATCACTGATCCCGATCCAAGCCTTTATCATCACCCGATCAAATGTGACTTTTGACTAGGTCAAAGATCAGCGACTCATCATGTAGGAATTCATGATGATCTCAGGTCAAAGGGCATTGTGACATGGTTATACATGAGAAAATCTTATGACTTAATCCATGCAGCTTTCTCATAGTGGGTCGATCCAGCACCTTGTATTGTTATAAGTGCCTATGACTTTGATTCGTATCTCCATACCTCATCAAAGTCATACTGGTCTTATTTCATCTTCACTCCCTTGTAAATGACCGACCAAGGACATTTAGGATAGTCAATAAGATATATCCAAGGATACAGTTATCACTATAAACATGCAAATGATATGATAACTAAATGGAGAAATAATTCAAATAACATAAACGTTTAAAGTACAATGACTTGTCCCTAGGGCATAATTTCCAACACATACCTTTGTATTCATATTCCTCAATAGCGACTCTCTATATGACTTAGCCAGTTCTCCTTTTTCCTCAACCTTCATCCAGTCTTCCTCCATAGATCTCAACATTTCGCTTCTAGAGAAGCCTACTTCCTCACCTCCAACTTTTCTTTTTCGACAAATCCCCTCGCGATCATCGTTCACTAAAACCTCATTTCTCCCTCCTCGCACAGCACAAGGCAAGGGGACACTCATTTTGTTCGACGCAATGGGCGACGGAGTCTTTCCCTCCGATTTGAACTCTCCAGTACCATCCAGTCGATACCACCGCCGCAATAAGCGACGACCCTCTTTCCCCCTTTCAAACCCTAGCGAATCTTTTTCAATCACGTTTCTGATAAATGAATTTTATTTGTTCCTTCATGAAACACACAAGTGGTAAACCTGAAAACGAATTGGTAAATACCTTTGAAAAACTAGTAAATGTCATTGAAGAATTGGTAATTGCCATTGAAATATTTGTTATAATTGAATTTTATTTGTTCTTTCATGAGACACACAAGTGGTAAACCTCAAGAATGAACTAGTAAATACCATTAAAAAACTAGTAAATGCCATTAAAGAATTAGTAATTGTCATTGAAAGATTTGTTATAATTGAATTTTATTTGTTCTTTTATGAGACACACAAGTGGTAAACCTGAAGAACGGACTGATAAATATCATTGTGAAACTAGTAAATGCCATTAAAGAATTAGTAATTGCCATTACAAAATTTTATTATATATCATTTACTTTTTATTAATCCCATATTCTTCATTCAACATTACATTCCTGATTCACAGACATAATGCACAACAAAATTGATTACTATCCAACCATTTATGGAGAGCACCAGAAATGTACACAAATTGGCTATAACCCTAAGTACTAAATGTCAAAATAATTAACAAAATGTGCCTTTAACAATAATGCTCATGTCTTTCTTCTCTTCCCGTGGGTCGCATGGGTATGAAGGAGTCCTAATGCAGCATCCGTGGTCTTATTCAATTCATGGTTAACAAGCCACCACATGAGGTTGCGCCTATACCCTTTGTACCTCATCATCCCCGTACTGCATACTTGCACTAGGAGTCCAATTGTGCAACCAAATCAAGACATGCATGCCACAATCTTGCCTACACAATGCAAAAAGACACAAATTAAAAAATATATGACAACCCAGCATTAATAATGTTGCCACAGAATGACACTCACAAAGTGGGTTGTTGTGGAACGGGTGGCCAAATAATATCTATTTTTGGCATCTTTCCTGATTGATTTGGTTTGACAAGTTCAATGATGTCCTCAAACCGATCCCTCTGCAAACAACACACATGCATTAAATATGTGTTTACTTGACTCAATCATAACTAACACTTGAAAGTCAGTAACTCACAATTTTACTTATGGTCGTTGTCTGGGGATTTGCAAATGCGCTTTTCTTCTTTTTACTTGACTTATTCTTGCTCATGTATACCTTTGTCTTCATTGAATCTACGACATAAAAATTCATCATCCTTAGATCAAGGGCCATACAGAAGCAGTGCTCATCAACCAACATTGGTCCCATTATCAAATCACAATCAGCGATGTTGTAACCCAGTTGTTCAGGCAATAGTATGTGTTTCCATTCAGCAATGTCATCATATTTCTATGAGTATCCTATAAAAGAGAACAATGTCATCATACATTAACTAATTTAGACAAAACTTCATCATACCATTGAAAAATGTGGCAGTCTCATACATTGAATATGAAACAAAGGTCCATACCCTAACCGTTGTACATTAGCTTTTAACTTTATAGAAGAGTTCACATAAGCTACAAGATTAGAAAATTTCTTCAACGAGAACCGTGAGGGAAAAGCAACGGTGGAGGTTCCCTTCTTCTTTGACCTTTCTTGTTTGGCTCTATCATTGTATGATTTCTTCTCATCCACACTCAAAGCCCTCCACACCTTTGTGGACTCCCTCACCATGTCATTAAAGTCAGCAAATTTATTCCCTTTCTTAAACTCGTTGCAAAACCAAATGTACCCATTACTAGTGTACATTTTGTTCGACTTTTTCTTTTTCAGCACCTCTTTTAGATGTCATTTTTTGCAATGCACTATGTATAAACCTGAAAACCCAAGAAAACCAGCACTACAACTCAAAAATGAAATTGTTTCAAAATGCTTTCATCAATCACAGCCTTCTAGTCAATGAAAAAAATTAACACACCACCAAATTCTAATTTATCACGGATGGAAAAAAGGCTTTTAAGACTGGACAAAATAGGTATATTAGCACCGGACCCGCGACAGGTCTTGTTCCAGGCGGTATTAAAAGTCTCCCTATTAAGACCGGACTTGTAACTGGTCTTAAAGAGTTTCTTTTAGACCAGACATTTAAAACCTTCGGTCTTAAAATTCGTACAAAATAGATCTGAAATATTTTTTGTTCGGTCCTAAAACTCAAACTTTAAGACCGGACAAAATCTTCACCGCTCTTAAAAGAACCGAATATTAAGACCGGACAAATATAAACCCGATCCAAAAAATAGTAGATTGTAAGCCCGGTCTTAAAAGACTGACTTTCAAGACCGGATGTTAATACATCCAGTCTTAAAAATTGAACTTTTAGACCGGACTTATAAATGGACCGGTCTTAAAAGACTAACTTTTAAGACCGGCTTAATACCTTTAAGAGCAGTCATAGAAATACCTCCGGTCTTAACATTTGAACATTTAAGACCGTCTTTTTTATTTGCGGTCTAAATTTTCCCGAATTTTTTCCCTGTTCTGTTCTTCCTGATCATATAACAAATCCACCATCCAAAACAACATATAAAAGTCGATATACTTTAAGCTACAAGCTATGAACATTAATAAATTGAATTGGGAAAAAGAATACAAATATTATCCACCATGAGTTATGTGGCCTCTTAAGTCTACAACAACTAAAGTAATTTATACAATAAGCTAAGATATAACTAATTACAATCACAATGAGTTACAATACAACACGTAAATCAACATACATGTAGTCCAATATATTATTCACCATGCCTTCATCTGATTCTCACCCAACAACGTAACATGCATCCTCTTTTATAACATGCCCCTTTGAATCGGATCCTGCCACAAAAACAAAACAAGAACAAATTCATAGTCAACGTGACATTGTTTAATTAAGAACATAGAAGGAATATAATATATATATATAGTTAAAACCTTAAACTTTTCTAAGAATTCTGCATATGAATATTACCTTATGAATTGACTCTTTTATAAAGTGATATCCTCCCATATCCCTTCTTGATGATCATTTCTTATGTCGAGTTCATTATCCGCTTCATCTTCTTCGTTCATGTCCGGTAGACCCCTTGAAAAAGGAGTAATACTATCAGGAAGACCATAATTTGAATGACTTTCCTCATCAATATCAATGACCCTCTTTCCTTGGAGAGCTACAGACCACATTTTATTTTCTTGATCGGTGATATAGAACACTTGTTTTGCATGGTCTGCCATATAAAAGGTTCGTCTCCAAAACTTCTACTATTGACATCGACTAAAGTGAATCCTAGCCGATCAATCTGAACACCATTATTGACATTAACCCACTTGCATTTGAAGAAGGGAAATCTAACTTTGACATAGTCCACCTCCCAAATCTCTTCAATAACCCCATAATATGGCATGACTGCCAATTTAGGCCTCTTGTCTTTCGAACGGAGAAGTGCATAGATTCACCTCTAACATAACACCATTGTTACGGATCGTGCTCATATCATCTAGGGACTTCGTGTAAAATGTATAACCATTGATCACATACGAATTCCAACTTATGACATCAACATCGGGACCACGTGCTAACCATTTCATTGTATCAGAAATACATTGAGATCCCTCGACCTTTTGTTTGAAACAGTTTGCAAAAGTTACGTTATGTTCCCTAATCAACCTTTGTTCGGTCATTCGATGGTTCTCTTTCCTTCTGACTTCTTTATGTGCGAGATATGCTGGCTTGAACTTCATCAACATTATTCAAGATGTATAAGTGGACTTGTGACAATTCATCGGGATCCACACTCTTTACCGAAGCCCTCGTCTACCCCCTTGACCGGTGACGTTTTGGAAGCCCAATATGTCTTACTTTGGACAAATAATTTTGACAAAATTCCATTGCCTCTTCAGAAACATATTTCTAAACAATTGATGCTTCTGGCCGGTACGCGTTCTTCACATAGCCTTTTAGGAATTTCATAGATCTTTCAATAGGGTACATACACCGTAAATGGATAGGGCCACACAACTTTATCTCCCTCACTAGATGAACAATCAGATGAACCATGATGTCAAAAAATGTAGGAACAAATAGCTTCTCAAGCTGGCACAAGATAAGATATCCTTCATTCTCCTATTCATCCAACTTTTCAATCTCGAAGACTTTACTACAAACCGCATTGAAGAAGAAACAAAGTCTAGCCAAAATGACCCGAAGATCATATTCGGCGATGCCTCGAATAGCTACTGGGAGTAGCTGTTGCATCAAGACATGACAATCATGAGACTTTTGGCCTACTAATTTCAAATCCTTCATCGAGACAAGCCTCTTAAAATTTGAAGAATACCCGAGGGAACTTTTGTGCCATGTAAACACTCACAAAGCTTCGTTTCTCATCCTTAGACAAAGTATGAGAAGTCGGGGGACAATAAGTTCTCTTCCCATATGGCCTTGGATGCAAGTCTTCGCGTATTCCCATTGCTTGCAAATCCAATCTTGCCTTCACACCATCCTTCGAACTACCTTGTATGTTGAGAAGCGTGCCAACAATACTATCACATACGTTCTTCTCTACATGCATGACATCAATACAGTGTCTCACATCAAGATTGCACCAATATGGAAGATCGAAGAATACAGATCTCTTCTTCCATATATTTGTTTCTTTTCTACTCTTTCCAGTCTTACCGAAGATGACACTGATATTTTTAACCTTTTCATACACTTGCTCCCCAGTCAATGCCATCGGAGCTTCATCATACTCTTGGCCACCAAAAAAGGCCTTCTTTAATCGACGATATGGGTGGCCCCGTCTAAGAAATCTCCTATGTCCAAGATACACCGTCTTTCTTCCATGTTGAAGTTGATGGTAGTGTGTGCCTTCTTCACAAACCGGACATGCTTTATGGCCTTTTACACTATACTCGACAAGTTCCCATATCTTTGGGAAGTCGTTTATAGTACAAAATATCATGGCTCTCATTTTAAAGACCTCCTTCTTGAAAGAGTCAAAAACATCGACACATTCTTCCCACAACTCCTTCAAGTCATCGATCAAGGGCTCAAGGTAAACATCTATGTCATTTCCGGGTTGTTTTGGTCCCGAAATCAACATAGACAGCATGATGTACTTTCGTTTCATGCATAACATAGGAGATAAGTTGTAAATAATCAGGAGTACAAGTCATGAACTATGTATGCTGCTAAGGCTTCCAAAGGGATTCATGCCATCCGTGCTAAGGGCAAGACTGAGGTTCCTAGGTTCTTCGCCGAAGTTCGGATATAATTGATCGATCTTCTTCCATTGAGAAGAATCGGCCGGATGTCAAAGTTGTCCATCCAAAATCCTCTCATCTGCATGCCACCTCAGATTCTTTGCATCATTTTCATTCGCAAACAACCGCTTGAACCTTGGTATGATTGGAAGATACCACAACACTTTTGTAGGCCCCTTATCTGACTTGTACCATGCGGTTTCACGTATCGGACAACTCTGCTTCTCTTCAAACTCTTTTCTATACAATACGCAATCATTCGGGCATGCATGGATCTTTTTGTACTCCATCCCCAGTGGACAAAGTATTTTCTTAGCATCATAGTAGCGATGCGGCAACACATTATCATCCGGAAGCATGTCCTTCAAAGCCTCAAGCAATTCTGAAAAAATCTTGTCGCTCCATCCATGACGTGCCTTCAAGCTTATCAATTTCAATACAGCGTTCAACAAGGAGTATTTTTTACACCCACGGTATAGCGGGGTCTCTGCATCACTGCACATATTATCATATGCATGTGATCGCTCAAAAGCCTCTTCTCCTACATCACAGATAATGTCCTCAATGCGATCATCCATATCCATGTCATTATCATCAAAGGCCACTTCCCCATGTTTCTTCCCACTTGGCACTTTTTCTCCATGCCATACTCATACTGTATAAGTCTTACAAACTCCGTGACAAATTAAATGTGTGCGTATAACTTCAGGACTTAGTCGACTATCATTCAAACATTTTACACAAGGGCAATAAAACTTCCCCCCATCATCATGGGAATTTTGTTTAGCAAATTCTATAAGTTCCCTCACCCCATTCTGATATTCAACACTCGTTCGTAAAGCATTTATCCAACTGTGGTCCATAGTAGAATTCCTATATATAGACGGAAAATCATTGATCATACATAATCCAAAAAAATTGAAACTTGCATAAAAAATAAGCCAACATCCAAATGCAAATATACGCTCAAAGAATCACTTTTACGGAGGAACGAACTTGCCCATTAAATGCATAACAAATAATCACTTTTGGTCATAAATGCATCACAGTGAATCCAAGAACCCAAATAAATGCAAGACGAGGAAATTAAATGCATGGGATGAAGGTCTTGTGGACTCACTGTAGCATATAAATTCAAATGCGTTTGCTGATGAGTCTTACTTCTCGGCCACGACGTTGATGTTGCGAGACAAGACAACAAGAGTAACCTAAAAACACTTGTTGGTCGGTTGGGTAGGCCTAAAGTGCAAATATAATCTTCAAAAAACAATATTCATTAACAACAGAGAATACCCATAAGAACATTACATCGATTTCGTTAAACCCATGAAAAACCAAGAACGATAAGCTGGAAAATAATAAAGTTATATAACTGAAACACCTCTTACAGCTTCGTCTATAGACGTTTAGCTAAGGAACTAGAAAGTGACTGTCGAGAGAGGTACGCGAAGCAGCGACGAAGCAACACACAAACACTGGAGTCGGAACCTGAGTATTCACTTTCAGCGCGACAAGAGATATTCAAAGAGGGAAATTTAATTTTCCGCGCGACAAAGATATCTTATTTAGCTTTTTGGATTTTATTAATACTGGTTATTTATTAAATGTCCGGTCCTAAAGATACAACTAACATTTTAAGACCGGAGTTTTAAAAGTATACGGTCCTAAATTTTTATTCGTCATTTAAGTTTTAAGATCAGAGGTTTATCAAACATCCGGTCCTAAAATTCAAAACTCTTTAGATCCGTTACTTATAAAATGTTCGGTCTTAATGGCATTGGTGATTGCATTAGACTGAATCAATAAAATAAATGATATTTTTTTGGACAAAAAAATAAAGGAAAATTGGAGAATAAGCTTCTTTAATTAATTACTGGAGAACAGCCAAAAAATTCATACAGAGTTCTTAATGTCTTACATTACTTTGAGAATATGCATACACAAGAAAAAAACAAAAGAAAAAGAAGCTGAATATTATCATCCACAATAATCTGTGAACAACCTCGGCGATTTCGGCGTGAAGAGCATTAATTTCCATGGGAGATCGGCAAGTTCTTGTCTTATTTGCTCCACCCGCAATATTAATGGATCATTACAGCAAAGCGGAGAGGGGTCAGAGGTAGGCGCGCTGGGGCCAACAGGTTGGATAGGGGGAGCACGAACATCTGCATGCTGTGAAGAAGAGGGTTCGTTCGTCTGACCCACACCAGTCAAACCAGTATCTGGAGTTCCAGGAACACGAGTGGAATCGTTTTCACCGTTCATTTTCAAGAAAGTAGAGAGGAATGCTTGAGCAAATGAGGGAGTAACAGAGGCTAACGGTACGTGGGGCGAGGAAGAGAGGTAATGCAAAAGGAAGGGTTTCACAACGTGAACAGGGGTTCTTCACTGAGAGTGACAAAAGCTTCCGCGCGAAGAAACATATATTTGGCGCGTCACTTTTAAGACCGGACAAATTAGTATATACGGTCTTAAAAGCTAACATTTAAGACCGGTCATTATATAACTCCGGTCTTAAAATTAATTAATTTTTTATTTAAATTTTAGTACCGGCCTGATTTTAAGTCCGGTCTTAAAAGTCTAACTTTTAAGATCGGTCATTCTATAACTCCGGTCTTAAAATTAATTAATTTTTTATTTAAACTTTAGTACCGTGCGTGATTTAAGTCCGGTCTTAAAGGTCTAACTTTTAAGACCGGTCATTCTGTAACTCTGGTCTTAACATTAATTAATTTTTTATTTAAACTTTAGTACCGATCGTGATTTATGTCAGGTCTTAAAGGTCTAACTTTTAAGACCAGCTATTATATATGTTCGGTTTTAAAACTTTAATACCTTTATATTTTAATTTTTCCGTATTAATTTTGGAGTGTAGAAAATATAAGTCTGGCTGTATGAGATTTCTCCAAAAGTAATTGATATTTCAATTTTTTTAATAACATTTTTAAGATCGGTTGTTATTTTAACAGGTCTGGATAAGACCTATGAAAAAATGATCCAGTATAAGAAGTTCTTTATATTTACAAATCTGCCACCGGTCATAGTTTTAGGAGCGGTCCTTCGTTAGTCCGATCTAAATGAGGCGGTCTTAAAGCACTTTAGCGTATAAGAAGTTCTTTTTATTTACAAAACTGCCACCGGTCACACCTTTAAGAGCGGGGCGTCGATAATCCGCTCTAAATGAGGCGGTCTTAAATCTCTTTTTTGCACTAGTGTATATATGAGTAGATCACACACAAAGTAACAGTGAATTAATTAAATCTCATCAGGAACAGTGATTAACATTCAATTCAGGAATTTTATGACACTTAAGCATAAAAGAAAACTAGTATGTATCAGCATACTTAATGTGATTGCTAGGTGGTACATTTTGTGATAACACACATTAACAATTACTTCAGCAGTTGAAAAAGTTTTGAAATTCTAGAAGATAAATATTCATACCAGGATAAACAATCAACATCTTGAAGGCTATAAAAGCATAGACTCACCAAAAAGTAATGAATAGGACTCACCAAAGACGGTATCATCATTAACACACAAAAATTGCAAGGAAACTTTCTCATCAAATGCCACTATAAAAGCATAGACTCACCAAAAAGTAATGGATAGGATTAAAAACATAAATTAAGCCACATGAACTTGTGTAAACCAGAAAAATATTACATTAATATTTTGGACCAACTTTGCAGCAACAAATAGATCACAGAGTAATCTCATTCCCAGGAATATTCTCACAAGAAAGACAAATATAAAAAAACGCGTACTAAATTATGCATGTTCTCCAAGGCTGGAATGGTTTTTTTCCATCAATTATTTTCTTTTTACATTCTCTTATTGGATGTTTGGTTGATTACATGGGAAAAAAAATCAATTTCCAACAACATCTTCAAATTCCGAGCAAAAAAAAAACAACATCTTCAAATGAATAATGGGTACAGGTCAGCAGAAACAAGCATAGGCGCCATACAAAGATTTGAGCTTAAGCCTTAAATTTTTGCATACACCAAGCTATTGTCAAGATCTAAACATATCCTATGATCAAGAATATAGGCATGAATATAGCCAATATACACAAATGCCCTGTACCTTGTCGAAAATGGGGAACTCGGCCTTAAAGCATGTACAAGCAAACTCAACTATATGTTCATTACTTCCAGGCTCCTTTGCACCAAACTGGTTCACTACTACAAAAATGGGTTATTACTACCCTAAAAAACGTTCCTATTTAAAAAAGGGATGTAACAAGTGAACACAGTGGCATTCTTGTAATTATATTGGCTCTGAAACGTTTTTGAAGTCCCAAAATATAATTTAGGACTCCAAAAAAACATTTTTGAAGTCCCAAAATACAATTTGGGACTCCAAAAATAAATTTTGGGCGGAATTGCTTTTTTGCGAGTGGTGAAACTTTTGGAGTCCCAAAATATAATTTGGGACTTCCAAACTCATGGAAAATTTTAGTGGGAATTTTATTTGGAGGGGAAAATTTTTGGCGGGTATGTTTTTTGGAGGGGAAATCTTTTGAAGTCCCAAATTATAATTTGGGACTCCAAAAATATATTTTTGGATTTGGGACTCCAAAAATATATTTTTGAAGTCCTAAATTATATTTTGGGACTCCAAAACATATCCATAACCCGCCAAAAAGTATTGGTGACAAAAAATTTATTTTTGAAGTCCCAAAATATAATTTGGGACTTCAAAATAACTTTTTGAAGTCCCAAATTATATTTTGGGACTTCGAAAACATAGTTGTGAAGTCCCAAATTATAATTTGGGACTTCAATTGTTTAATATATTAAGCTTTTTCTCTTTTTGCATTTGGCTTCTATCGGCTTAATCTGCTTCTTCCTCTCTTTCATTCCCATCGTTCCGAGCTCGCATCTCTTCTTCTTCATCACTCTCGTCCTTGTGTGTCGATGCGTTGCTCCGTCCAGCTCAGGGGTTGATTTGGGTGTCTCGCCGTCGTGCTCCGTCCGGCTCGGGGGTTGATTTGGGTGTCTCTCTTCCTTCCTCCAAGGCTCCAACTACGATTCGTCATCCACCTTTGTTCCTTCCTCCAACTCGGCAATTTCGAACCGGTTTGAGCAACGAGTGATTGCGGTTTGTCTCTCCTTTTCTACTTTGATTTTACCGATTTTCGTAGATCTGTGTCTCTCCTGTTCTGTTTCTTTATAGACCTTCGAGCTGGTTTTGGGTGATTTAAATCCATGTCTATTTCATGTTTGAGATGTTTTCGTTTCCTGATTAGCGTTGATATATATTTTTCGCTTTTCCCTGTGCTTGGTTGACGTTAGAACTATGGTTGTGTGTGGAAGAAAAGAGTGTGATTTTATTACACTGGGTTTATGAGTTATGGAACAGGGGTGAGACTATTGAAGCAAAGGATTCAAATTTAGGAGCAGTATATAGCGAGGAGGTGGAATTAGTATTGAAATTAGGGCTTTTGTGTTCAAATTTCCAACTGCAATTTACCCCTTGATAGCACTAGTCTCATAATCTGTAGGAATTCATATCCTTGTAATCTCTCCACAAGCTGAAATGCTCTTTCGGGTTCGTTCTAACTGAAAAACATAGTCAAAGAAATCAGCTGCTAGTAAAAAAGGTATGGCATTTAACTGGGCAAATAAATGGGATGGAAGCAATTTCTGACGTGGGGGCAAAAGCACAAGTCAGTATGCCAAATAAATAAACATCTGTACCTCATCTTCCCCCAGGGATGTATCAAAACCCTTAACAAATAATGTATGAGCTTGAGCCTTGTCCTCCTTTCTGGAATGAATTGCTCAAGTTGCTACATTTCTAGACACGAATGTAAAAAATTTCTACATTTGTAGTGGTTCAACTTCTTAGTTCCTTTGATTAATTTGTTTACTATTTAATGACCTATCTAACATTGATTTGTCTTTAACGAACAGGAGTATGGCCAACTCTGACGACTCAGCAAGTGATATAGATTCGCCGCCCGTTGTCAAAAGGGGTAGAGGTACCACAATGATGGGAGCGCTAGTTACACGTCGTCAAAATCAAAAAAAGAGGTTGCATGTCGAGTTCAATGCCGATATGAATGCATTTGGTAAAGAGGAAGACAGTTTCATTAGCTATTTAGGCTATTTAGCTCGAAGCAAAGTTCCTATTGTATACTCTAGTTGGAAGTTGGTTCCTCAAAAACAAAGGAGTTGATTTGGTCACAAATTTTGGTATGTCACTTTCAATAAATTTGCATGCATATTTTTAGTCGTATTACTTGAAATGTAATATTCTTCTCTTTTATGTGTTGTAGCAAACGTACGATGTACCAAACAATAAAGCGATGAACAAGCACTGGATGGGCGAAGTTCGTTTACGTTGGAAAGATTTCAAGAATAGGCTCACCAAGAAGTATATTCGAGGGGAACGGAGGAATGAGGATCCATGCCAGAAATATGCTTTCATTTCGCCGGAGGACTAGAGGGAGTTTGTGGCATCACGCCAAAGTCCTGCGTTTCTAGTAAAATTTCTTTCATATACTATCTTTTATTTCGTATTACTTGACATCATAGGCTCAGTTTTCTTTGTTTCCGTGTCACAGGAAATAAGTCAAGCGAATACAGAGAGGCAAACGGCAAATAAGTATCCCCATTTCATGTCTCGAGGTGGGTACAAAAGCTTGAACGGAGGCTCATGGAAGAAGAGTTGGAGAAAATGAAGGAAGATGCTAAATCCGATCCTTCCATTCTTGTCCGAGCCCCTGAACCTCCTCCTCGTTATAAGAAATGGAAAGGCTGCGAGGATTAAAGATGGCAAATACATCAATCCGGATGTTCTTTGAGGTTGCGAAGATTGTAAGTAGTTAACTTAAAAGTATTAAATAGCCTCATTTTTTTCATAGTATAAGTATTTAGTTTTAATTTATGCAAATTTTTTTGATACAGGATGAACTTGAGGCGCAGAGCAGCCAAGGTTCATTTACGCCGAGCACACGGATGGACATATTGTCCATGGCGATTGGAAAGCCATATGATCTTGGTCATGTTCGAGGGGAGCCTAGGGGAGTTAGTGCCGCAAAGTATTTTGGACGACGTAGACGATTTTCGTATGATGATGAGAACCCTCCTCCTCAACTTGTAGCCAAAATTCGAGTGCAACTCCAAGATGATCTCTTGAGACAACTACATGGTGAGTTGAAGGCTATGGTGGAAGAGAAGGAACATTCGAGACCAGTACATGAATCCCCGGCCCACCCCAGCAACAACGAAAGCTATAACCCTCCAGAGGTACTTTGTGGCGAACCTACTCTCACTCTACCGGGAGGAGAACCTTGCTATCTGTGTTTGGATGTGCCACACCATCGTATTGTTGCCGACGCTTTTGTTTGCCTGAGACACATCCATCCACCATAATGTGCAGATTCCTAAAGATCACAGTAGGGTGACTGTGACACTTGTTCGAGAGGGGGAAGAAAAAACACACATCCCGATTCATGATGAGGAGGTTCCCATGCTAGAGAAGGCCATAGGATCGTTCATCCTTTGGCTGAACCATCTTATTCAGATGACGACGACACCTCCATTGGTATGAAATACATAACTAGACCTTGATTTTTCTTGGTAACCCACTCATGTCTGTTTTGTACGGTTTCATAGGATGAGCAAGCTGCGAGCAGATGTCCCTTCTTAGCACGGTTGAAAGAGGTGTACAAGCGCATTACCTATATCCCCTTGCAGATGCATGAGGGCATTGTTGGTCAAAAACTAACATATCCCTTAACAATTGACAAGAACGATCTACACCAGTTTCTACATATGGAGTGTTTAGATATACAAATTCTTCAAGTGGCAATCCTGTAAGTTTTTTTGCCCTTTAAAGAACGATTGATTATTTTGTTTTTATATATTGAACAACATTTATCATTTTAATTCGATCATAGTGCCCTCCACAATATATGCGCCCAAGACGGAAAAAATGCTTTATATGGATTCTTATGTCCGCGAACACTACGAAGCATAGAAATAAATTAGAGGAAGGTCAATTTATGTGGGTTACACACTTGCCGAGTCTCAATTACCTTGTTATCTTGCTCCAATATATGAAGAGTACGTTTTTTTTTTCTCTAGCTATTTCTTTGTTTTTAACAATAAGTTGCTTCCTTATCTTAATTTAATTTTAATATGTATATGTGTTGTAGTAATCATTGGATGCTTTGTGTTGTTTGTCCCTCAAAGAGTGTTTGTTATTGGTTTGATCCCTATAAGGGCAAGCCAAACAAAGACATAAAACACATTTTTAGCACGTAAGTATTTTGTCTAATTCATTGATTCTTGATTTAAATGAATTGTTCTAATGTCTGAAAATTTTTATTTTAATGATAGTGCAATGAAGACGTCTAAAATGTTTTCCGGGAAAAAGAGGGTTTAGCTAAAGAACCGAAGTGGTTGTATCCTAAAGTAAGTAGTTTCGATTCAAGTTATTTAATTGATATGCATGTCTTTATTCGTTTTAAGAATTTGCTTTTAATTTATAGTGTCATCGACAACCCGAGCACACTGAATGTGGATATTATGTTATACTTTACATGTTCAACATCATTCAAAGCAGACAAACTACAAATTTGGAACAAGTACGTAATCACTCCCTGATTCTCAAATGATAATATTGTTGATGTTGTACTTAATTGAGTTATCTGATACCTTATTTTCCAATTTACAGATTTTTGGTACTGAGACAGTGTACTCGGAGGAAGACATTGATTTGGGTCGAGACGCTTTGGCTGGCTATCTTCTTTCACATGTAGATGTGTAAAGATTAATTTACTTTGAATATTTCTTAGTAGATGTATGTGTAGTTGGATACATCATTATATTTTGACACTTTGTGGTAGCTGTATATGTAATGTAGTGGATACATCATTATATTTTGACACTTTGTGGTAGTTGTATATGTAGTATGTAGTAGTTACGTACCATTGTTGATCATATATATGATGGGTAATTGTTGAAATGTAATTCATTGTTCTAGTTTATTTGGAATCGCACAAGGCCTGCAGGTTTTAATGGTTTACGAATGATCTGAATATTTTGGTAGTGTATGTTCATGGCTAGCTATCTGGTTGATGGTTTTTATAGGGTATAATTGGTGGGTTGTGCAAAATACGTGCTAGGTAATTAAAAAAAAAAAAAAGACACTTTTGGAGTCCCAAAATAACTTTTGGGACTCCACAAACACACTTTTGAAGTCCCAAAATACAATTTGGGACTCCAAAAATGACACTTTTGAAGTCCCAATATATAATTTGGGACTCCAAAAATGAAACTTTTGAAGTCCCAAATTATATTTTGGGACTTCAAAACTGTCATTTTTGATGTCCCAAGTTGTATTTTGGGATTTCAAAAGTGTCAGTTAGATGTACATTTATGCGTGACATTTGGAGTCCCAAAATATAATTTGGGATTTTTTTTTTTTTTTTTGCTCCGAATATAATTTGGGACTTCAAAAGTTTCATTTTTGGAGTCCCAAAATTAATTTGGAACTTCAAAAGTATAATTTTACTACTACCATTCAATAGACATCCCATAAATAAAGGATGTTAAAAGGGCTTATTTTGGGACTTCAAATGGTCTTTTTGTAGTAGTGGTTGCAAGGGAAAGCCAGAATTTCAAAACCTACATGAAGAAAAGATTTTATATCACAGTAAGCAGCTTGACCTTAAATGGGAATTTAGAATGGTACCAGGCAGATATAAACCCGATAAAGGTATACATATATGGGCTCATATAACGAAACTTGATTTCCATGTCAGTTCCAAAGTATTGAAGGGGTTATACTACCAAAGAATAACAACACAATGGAAGTGACATAAAAAATGAAGAAGAAACAACTACGAAGGAGAACATAACAAAAAACAAACCTTTTCCTTTGTACTTCTCATATAATTGAAGAACGTGGAAGCGACAGTGGGGCAACAACAATGGCAGCGATGGCAGTGGGGCGACGACAATGGGTCAAGATGAAGAACGTGCGCTAGGGCAGGCGACTAGTCGAACGAAATTTGAATGAGAATGAATTGGCCTCCCTTCTTGTCTTCTTAATGTGTTACTTTAAGGGCAGTATGGTCTTTTTCCTCCAATTTGCATATCCATTATAGGCCCATGTTACTTCTCAATCTTTTTACAAATTCAGTAGGTTTCTGGGGGGTTTTGTAAATTCAAATAGTATTTATATGTAATTTTCCCTTAAAATTTTCTTTATAAATCGCCACAGTGGCGAAGCCACACTGGCGTAGGTGTCCCCACATGCAGACACAAATTTTCAGTTTTTTTATATAAATGAAAAAAAAAGGGAACTGTGTGCATATACCCAGATTTAGCTCTCATTCTCTTCCCTTCACGTCCACTTCTCATCCTCTTCTTCATCTCAACCGTTAGATTGAAATCTCAACGGTTGAGATTTAATTTTTTTATAAAAATATTATTTTTAAATATTTTTTAATAATTTAATATATTATTAATATTTTTATAAAATATTAAATCTCAATAAAAAGAGGATGGGAAGGGATCTCAATCTCGTCACCTGTCTCTGTATAACGAAATCTTGATCTCATCCCCCATCTAAAGTGTCTCGCATCGCCTACGTAGTGGCGTCGCCCCGTCTGAAGTAGCCCTTTCTTCGCATCTGGTCCTAATTTTCTCTTCAAACTCCTTCTTGTCCATGCCTCCTCTCCTACTTCCATCGTTGGCCTTGCTGGTCTTGGTACGCTTTCACTCTCCTCCTAGCTAACTAATTCCAAATCGCCTCACCTTTGATACGATTATTAGTTTGCAGGTGCCGCTGATGTTTTGCCCATTGTTGATTCTGATCTGAGACAGATTGCGGCCAGAGTCGTTGAAAAAGCTAAAGAACTCTGCATCAGCAAATCAGCAATTCAATTCGTCATTGTTTTCCAAGTTATTCTGTCAGTTATTCATCGATGATATATGTGTGTGTGTGATTGTTTAGGCCGTTATTAAGACATTTCATAGTTTGTGATTGGAAATGTCTTTATGGAAGTAGAAAAGAAATCGAAGGAAAGGAACAAATCCAATCACAAACTGATAACGGGGAGATAGATTTTGAATTTATTATTTGACTTCATACTCACACAAACTGATACACTAAGTTATGTTTGGTTCTTGAGCTCTTATAGTAAGGTTTAGAAATTTGTTTGGCAAGTTGTTCTTTATATGGTGCAGAATTACAGATGAATTTGACTGACACGTACCATTTACTCTGTTTTTGAGTTTCAGAATTTTAGTTGCTCTAAAATCTTTGTCTGTGAGAATAAAGATTAGAAATTTGTTTGTGATTCATAGGATTGATATATCTGTATGGCTAAAAAATTGTTAAGTGATTGTTCTTGAGATGATGTGCATCTCTTCCGAGATTTGGCATGGTCATTTTAAAGTTTCTAAGGTGCAAGAAGGAAAACATGATATGCCAAGTTTTATATAAAATGATGAACTATCTACATAATCTTTGGTTGTATGTAGTTTGCCTTGTGGTATAATCAATCCTGTTGTTCCTCAGTAGCTAGCTAGAAGATCTTGTTTGGTTATTTCTTTGTTTGAAACTAGGGGTTTGATGTGAAGATCTGAGAAAATAAATAGAGTGCACCATTTTGAAGATCTGTTGCCCTTCGAAGATACCATTGACTATTCGAAGATGGCAATATTTGCAGACTCTGCTTCTGCTATGAAACGTGGACATCTGGTGTCAATGTTGAGAAAAGTAGGCATCTATTTTAACTTGTGACTCTTGATTATTATTATTTTTACGTTAAGTTGAAGTTTTCTTTTCTTTTCTTATTTTTATTCTTTTGTTTTGTAATGTATTTAAAACTTTTCTTAAAAAAAATAAATTCGGGGGCCTACCACAAACCCCCGAATCCCCCTACTAATTATGCAAATATAAACAAAAAATCCTAACTCCGCCAGTGAATGACCATAGTATTTTTGGGCCCTTTTAATTTTCTAATGAATATTTTTACATCCAAAATTTATTTATGGTGCCAGCAGGTCTTCTTTAAAAAGATAAAATGTGATTTTTGCTCCTATACTTTTGTTTTTTCCCCTTTGAAATGAGTTTTCGCTGCTCAAATATTGATCTCATTTTAAATCTCAGGCTTTCTTATTCAATGGTTGTTTAGCGGGTTGGGATTCTAGCCTGTTTGGCATAGGTGTTTAAAAAAAAAAAAAAAAAAAGTCCAGTAGTAGTGAAAAAAGTTAGTAAAAAAGAAAGGGTAAAAGAGCAAAAATACACATGTGCTTTACCCCCGGGAGCGCCTAACACCATATGCTTTTCTTGGGAGCAAAAATACACACGTGATTACCATTTTGGAGCAAAAGTCACATCTCACCGTTATGTTACTGTTAATCGTGATGAGAGAGAAAGAGCTGACGTGAACGAATATGCTACCACGAATAGATATTTTTCTAAATGTTTTACTTTTTACGTACCAATCAACAGGCATTTCTATGAATCAACTTAAAAGACTATTAGATATGGATATTTTGTATAATGCACATGCCAAACAGTCTAGAGGAGTCATCATTTTCACTCTAACAGGAGTTTGATCTGCGTTAGGCATGGCAACTACTGTTTAGTTTGTTTCCATCTTTCAATCAATTGATGAGTTCACGAGGAAATGGATTCAAATACTCATCTATTCCTCTAGTCCTTAATATGTCTTGATTAGATTAAGGAAGTTAGTCAAGTTGATTAATATAACATATATTTTCTAAAACACCACAGTTATATTCCTTAATTCGTTCATTCCCCCTCTCTTTAATTATTGTTTAGAAAGCATCAATATAAGTAAAAAAAGAAAAGATTGACAAAATATAATAAACATGTATTGTATTTCGGGGGAGTTTGTTATGTTACCCCAACAAGAGTGATTAAGGGGGAGTTTGTTTTGATGATTTTTTTTTTTTTTGAGTAAAATACATCGGATAAATAAATAAATAAAAGATACAATACAATAAAATGTCTCATGGAACAGAGGCATCAGACTTCATAAAGAAAGAAAAATAGTCTGAAGTATATAAAGGAAAGTTAGAAAGGAAATTTGTCAAAGAAATTAGATATTCATCAAAGATATTGGAATGTATAAAAGAGACAACAATCCAATGTATTGCAAACCAGGAGTCCTTTTGAAGCCTATCACTTTTAGCAAATTCCTGGAAGAGCAATAATGCATTATCTGAGTTTGTTTTAATTAGGACAATAAATGGAAGTCCTTGACCGCACCCCCCCCAAAAAAAAAAAACAATTTTTATAGTTCTTTGCATTGATACCCCGGAAAAATGAAGGCTACACTCCTTTCCCCTTTTTTTTAATCCTTTTCTTCCTAGAATCTCATGCTATTAAATCAAAAAATAAATTACTTAAAATTTGATATATTACAAAATTGTTATTATAATATTATATAAATTATTTTTTATATTTTTTTATCGAGAGTTATGAATTGTGAAGCCAAATTTCAACTATATATATATATAGACACACATATATATGTATATATATAATTTCTAAATATTAAAGGGTTAAATTGCATCTAACTTCTTGAAATATTTTTTCATGTGCATCCCGCACTTAAATGTATTTTGTATTAAGTATCCAACACCATAAAAGAACACTTTAAAGTATTTTTTATGTCTTGATGCTGGATGTACCAACAATATTTTAAGGTGATTGACACACCTAAAATGATTATTTCAAAGTGTTCAATGCACTAATTTTTTTTTTAGAGTCTAGATACATATAAGCAATTCTTTAGGTGCTGGATGCACTATAACCCAATATTACATCTAAAATATCCATTTTTTGATCGGTGGAGATGAGATTTTTTTTTTTTTTAAAAAAACAGATATATAGCTGAATATGCCTCCAAGTTTTATCAAGTACTACTCTAGTTCTATTTATAAATTTATTTTGACCAAATCTCACATATTAAAGAGATGTAGTTATCTCAATGATTATGGAGTAAACTTCTAATTTTACCCTCATTTATAAATGGTTACCTTTTAAAATTTATTGTCAAATCTCTCTCATCTTTTTTTCTTTCCAATATGGCTAGCTAATCTCTCTTGTCCTCATTAATATGAGCAAAATTGTCACAATCTCATTTATTTGGTCAAAATGGATTTATAAATAAGACCAATTTTTTTAGTCAAAGTGAACTTATAAATGAGACGAGAGTAGTATTGAAATTCTTGAATGCTTTGCATTTCACTTTGAAAAATGATATTGTTCTACACACAACCATTTACTTCTGCTTTTTACTTACCAATCAACGAGCCTGTCGGTGAGTCAACTTGGAAGACTAAGACAGAGATATTTTTTATGGTCGACACGGCTACACGCCAAGCCCAAAGCGAGCTCCAAAAATTTCTACTGTCCACTAGCAACTCTGGTAATTGTTTCTGTCTCTGTTTTTCCATGTTCTTGTCCTTTTCACTCTCATCGATCCCTGTTTGGTCTTTGAATTAATTGATCCTATTTGAATTTCCCCCCATTAAGCCAACTATACAGCAATATCTTATCCAAAAATAAGCATTCCATGTAAATCAATCTTCTTGGTGGTGGTTGTTTTCTGGTCTCATATTCAAGGCAGAGCTCATCTTAGGCGAAGAGTCAAGCAAGAAAAGAGAGGTCTCTCAAGTCTTTTACCGAATATGCCTTCAAGTCTTATCAAGGAATAAAAAGAATATGCCACCACGAATAGAAATTTCTTTTTAAAATGTTCTGCGTTTTACTTTCACGGGTGGAAAAAATGCTTTTAAGACCGGACAAAATAGGTATATTAGGACCGGACCCGCGACCAATCATGTTCCAGGCGGTATTAAAAGTCTCCCTTTAAGACCGGACTTGTAAACGGTCTTAAAGAGTTTCTTTTAGACCGGACATTTTAAACCTTCGGTCTTAAAAGTCGTACTAAATAAATCGAAATATTTTTGGTTTGGTCCTAAAACTCAAACTTTAAGACCGGACATAAACTCGACCGCTCTTAAAAGATCCAAATATTAAGACCGGACAAATATCAATCCGGTCCAAAGATAGCGGACTCTAAGACCAGAGGACTAATTACCGGTCTTAAAAAATGACTATCAAGACCGGATGTTATAAATGGACCGGTCTTAAAAGACCAACTTTTAAGATCGGCTTAATATCTTTAAGAGCGGTCATAGAAGTACATCCGGTCTTAACATTTGAACATTTAAGACCGTCTTTTTTATTTGCGGTCTAAATTTTCCCCGAATTTTTTCCCTGTTCTGTTCTTCTTGATCATATATATAAACAAATCCACCATCCAAAACAGCACATAAAAGTCTATATACTTTAAGCTACAAGCTATGAACATGAATAAATTGAATTGGGAAAAAGAATATAAATATTATCCACCATCAGTTATGTGGCCTCTTAAGTCTACAACAACTAAAGTAATTTATACAATAAGCTAAGATATAACTAATTACAATCACAATGAGTTACAATACACGACACGTAAATCAACATACATGTAGTCCAATATATTATTCACCATGCCTTCATCGATTCCCGCTGACAACGTAACATGCATCCTCTTTTATAACATGCCCCTTTTGCCACAAAAACAAAACAAGAACAAATTCATAGTCAATGATGACATTGTATAATTAAGAACATAGAAGGAATATAATATAGTTAAAACCTTAAAGTTTTCTAAGAATTCTGCATATGAATATTACCTTATGAATTGACTCTTTTATAAAGTGATATCCTCCCATATCTCTTCTTGATGATCATTTCTTATCTTTGGGTTCATTATCCGCTTCATCTTCTTCGTTCATGTCAGGTAGACCTCTTGAAAAGGAGTACTCTCGGGAAGACCATAATTTGAATGACTTTCCTCATCAATATCAATGACCCTCTTTCCTTGGAGAGCTACAGACCACATTTTATTTTCTTGATCGGTGATATAGAACACTTGTTTTGCATGATTTTCCATAATAAAAGGTTCATCTCCAAAACTTCTACTATTGACATCGACTAAAGTGAATCCTAGCCGATCGATCTGAATACCATTATTGACATTAACCCACTTGCATTTGAAGATGAGAAATCTAACTTTGACATAGTCCACCTCCCAAATCTCTTCAATAACCCCATAATATGGCATGACTGCCAATTTATGCCTCTTGTCTTCAGTGGAGAAGTGCATAGATTCGACCTCTAACATAACACCCTTTATTGCAGGTGTGCTCATATCATCTAGGGACTTCGTGTAAAATGTATAACCATTGATCACATACGAATTCCAACTTATGACATTAACCTCAGGACCACGTGCTAACCATTTCATTGTATCACGTAAATGGATAGGGCCTCACAACTTTATCTCCCTCACTAGATGAACAATCAGATGAACCATGATGTCAAAAAATGTAGGAACAAATAGCTTCTCAAGCTGGTACAAGATAAGATATCATTCATTCTCCAATTCATACAACTTTTCAATCTCAAAGACTTTACCACAAACCGCATTGAAGAAGAAACAAAATCTAGTCAAAACGACCCGAAGATCATATTCGGCGATGCCTCGACTAGCTACTGGGAGTAGCTGTTGCATCAAGACATGACAATCATGAGACTTTTGGCCTACTAATTTCAAATTTTTCATCGAGACAAGCCTCTTAAAATTTGAAGAATACCCCGAGGGAACTTTTGTGCCATGTAAACATTTACAAAAGCTTCGTTTCTCATCCTTAGACAAAGTATGAGAAGCCGGGGGACAATAAGTTCTCTTCCCATCATGGGCATTTTGTTTAGCAAATTCTATAAATTCCTTCACCCCATTCTGATATTCAACACTCGTTCGTAAAGCATTCATCCAACTGTGGTCCATAGTAGAATTCCTATATGTAGACAGAAAATCATTGATCATACATAATCCAAAAAAATTGAAACTTGCATAGAAAAAAAGCCAACATCCAAATGCAAATATACGGTCAAAGAATCACTTTTACGGAGGAACGAACTTTCCCATTAAATGCATAACAAATAATCACTTTTGGTCATAAATGCATCACAGTGAATCCAAGAACCCAAATAAATGCAAGACGAGGAAATTAAATGCATGAGATGAAGGTCTTGTGGACTCACCTGTAGCATATAAATTCAAATGCGTTTTGCTGATGAGTCTTACTTCTCCAGCCACGAATGTCACTGGAGTCGGAACCTGAGTATTCACTTTCAGCGCGACAAGAGATATTCAAAGAGGGAAATTTAATTTTCCGCGCGACAAAGATACCTTATTTAGCTTTTTGGATTTTATTAATACCGGTTATTTATTAAATGTCCGGTCCTAAAGATACAACTAACATTTTAAGACTGGAGTTTTGAAAGTATCCAGTCCTAACTTTTTATTAGTCATTTAAGTTTTAAGACCGAAGGTTTATCAAACGTCCGGTCCTAAAATTCAAATACTCTTTAGATCCGTTACTTATAAAATGTCCGGTCTTAATGGCCTTGGTGATTGCATTAGACTGAATCAATAAAATAAAGGATATTTTTTTGGACAAAAAAATAAAGGAAAATTGGAGAATAAGCTTCTTTAATTAATTACTGGAGAACAGCCAAAAAATTCATACAGAGTTCTTACATTACTTTGAGAATATGCATACACAAGAAAAAAAAAACAAAAGAAAAAGAAGTTGAATATTATCATCCACAAGAATCTGACTGAACAACCTCGACGATTTTGGCGTGAAGAGTATTAATTTCCCGTCGGAGATCAGCAAGTTCTTGTCTTATTTGCTCCACCCGCAATATTAATGGATCATTACAGCAACGCGGAGAGGGGTCAGAGGTAGGCGCGCTGGGGCCAACAGGTTGGATAGGGGGAGCACGAACATCTGCATGATGTGAAGGCTGGTGGGGTCTGTCAATCTCTTCACTTTGAAGAAGACGAATGAACTCAGCAAGGACAGGGTCGCCAGAAGGATCAGGGGGTGCGGCATGCGCAATCTCTTCATCATCCGAAGAAATAACAATGGGTCCAATGACCCGAGAGTCTTCGGAAACAATAGGACGCACTCTCATTGGAGGAGGCGCACCGTATAACGTTCTAACCATGGCACGAGCTTGAGGTGTGTATGCACCCCTACGAGCGGTTTGCCTGTATCTAACCATGGTTTGAGGCTTTGAGAGGTTGGGGCAGAGAGATAGGTAGTGAGGAGTTAACAAGGATAAAGAGGTAGTGTGTAGAGTTAATAAGGACAGAGAGCAGGAGAGATAAACATCGATGATGATTAAGTCAATTGGTACAAATGAATTTAATGTTTCTACTTTAAAAGCGTATTTGTTTAAATATCCGGTCCTAATAGTCAATTATTTTTAACAACTACTTTTAAGACTGTCTTTTTATCTTGTATCCGGTCCTAAAACTCATTTTTTTAATTACTTTTAAGACCGTCTTTTTATCCTGTATCCGGTCCTAAAACTCATTTATTTTTATTTTCAAATTTATTTTTTTCAAGTAAGAATTTTTGGCTAAAAAATATTACTTTTAAGAACGGATCTTTTACAGTATTCGGTATTAAAAGTTCATTCTTTTCAAAATCCTCAGATTGCAGAGTCCCTTCCCTATGTTGAAGTGAATGATTGAGTCTCTTCGGCTTCCACATAAACTTCCCAACTAGGCGTCTCCTCGTTAATGTTTCCAGCGTTTCACATTGTTAAGGATGGGTTCACTATTTAAACCCGTTGTTACTTTACTTTCTTCACATTCATCTCCATCTCCTCCTACAACCTCCACCGTAATGGCTTCTCCACCACGACGAGGTCCTCCTGCTGGACGAAATCCTGAGGCACCTCCATATCCTCCTCCGTTGCCTCCGAACCCAAACTTCCAACAAATGCTGCAGCACCTGATAGCCTGCGTCACTCATATAGACTGACCCTTGGGCCAACTGTTTCAGGTCTATCACGCCGTCAAAAACAAGCTGAACGCGGTACTCAACGCCAATGACGTTGAGTACCATACCTCTGATGACGACGTCTCCAACCTTTCCCTCCCCTCCGACAACGATGGGGAGGATTAGAAATATTCATGTTTTTTTTTTTGTACTACTGCTGCATCACAAGGCAGCAAAAAAAATTAATAAATAAAATAAAATTTTTAGATCCCAATCGCTTTCCTTGTACTTCCTTTATCGTGATGTTCTTTTCTTTTTTCCGACAAAAAGGAAACAAACAAAACATTGTCCTCTTCGTGGTGATCAACATTAAAAATTTGCAGAATAAAGTTAATAGTTACGACCATACAAAAAAACAATGTTTACCTTATTCAAACTAAAACAAACAGAGTGACGATTCTTCTCAAGTTTGGACCATCGTTGTCGTCCTCTTTACTTACCCTGGTGAGAACATTTTCAGTGTCCTTTTCGTTATCTTCTTTCTTTTTCCGACAAAAAGAAAAAGGACAAAGAAAGGGACACCGATGATGATCTCCACATCCGAGTTAAGTGAAAACGAGGACAACGAAGCACAAAACTTGAGAAGAACGCCGAAAACTTGGTTGTCTTGAACCCTAACGATTTGTCTGAAAACCGAGTCACGAACTCTATTTAAAGGAAGAATATTAGGACCGGACATATAACAAATCCAAGGTCCTAAAAGTTAAGCCTTATTTTAAAAATTTGAAGTTAGGAGCGGACAATTAAACAATATGCGGTCCTAAAAGTTTCGGCAAACTATTAAAATAAACGAAGACTTTTAAGACCTGACTCCTAATAAATACACGGTCCTAAAAGTCTAGCCATATTCTTTGGAATTTTTCGAAGACTTTTAGGACTGATATTAATTAAATATACGGTCCTACAATTCTAGCCGTATATTTTATAGAGTTTTAGGACCAGGATATTTGACATATATACGGTCCTAAAAGTCTACCCATACTTTTAGAATTAGACGAAGACTTTTAGGACCGGATATTTGTTAAATATACGGTCTTAAAATGGACGAGACCTTTAGACCGGACTTTTAACAAATATACGGTCCTAAAAGTCACGAATACTTTTCAGAGTCTCTTATGGCTCATTTACAACATCCGCATGTATCTCAAATTTCAAGCACTAATTAAATAGCTTTATCCACCAATCCATTCATTCAGAAACCCAAAATGGACACACACAAATTGTTCGAAAAAATAAACAAATTTATTATTGAATTGCATTGCGTTATTTTTACAAATTCCTGAATTAGCTAGTCGAAAAATAAACAAATGTATGTACAGAAGGCTATTGTTGCTACAACATATATTATTTACAAATGAATTAATTTAGGACATTAATTATTGTCCTGACTTAGATTTTCTAAGACCAGTTTATACGAGATATTCACAAAACACATGGCATATGTGCTCCACTTCATCATCATCAAATGGCTTTTCACGGGCAAACCTCGTAACATCAAAGACAGAAACGAAATAACATATTACGTGCATATTTCATATGTAACATTAAGCCATCGTTGGTGAATTCAGCCATAACATTTTACCTTTGCGGCGAATTTAGTCTTTCCTCCGTCACAATATCATATATGTGTTTTATGACGTAAGGGCCACATAAGTTCGATTAAGCGGTTGCCGACGGGTCTAAAAAAGAATAAGAAATATATAAGAGCATATATAGCTTACTGACCAAGTTCACAAGACAGTTATGCCATGTCCAAATATGTACTAACCTTTGGTTGGTACCATTTAGGGTCTTTGAGATCAAACCCACGCCTTTTTTTTACCGTTCTTTGGAAGGTCGTCATGCCACTATCATCAAAATCACAAATTTATCAGTAATGTTCACTGAAAATTCACAATAGAGATTTCAGACAAGACAATCAAAATGGCATTCTTACTTGATGATCTGCTTCAACGTAGGCGATGGATCGCTGTGAGTGGAGCATAAGAAGATAACATAATGCGACTCCATGTTCGTGTATATATATATATATATATCTGTGTGTGTGTGTGTGTGTGTGTGTGTGTGTGTGTGTGTGTGTGTGTGTGTGTATGTATATATATATGTGTGTCTATATATGTATATATATATATGTGTGTATATATATGTATATATATATGTGTGTATATATATGTATATATATATATGTAGCAGAATTAAGTGAATTGCAGACAAGAATTGTGATATATATACCCGAGCCAGTAAGGAAACAAGTACACCTTTCTTGGCACTTCACACACCCTCTTTGATATGTACTCCTATCTCATTTCCTTGGATGTTGTACTTGCATACACTGGACACAAGAATCCAAAATCCTCGATTCTGTCCTGTTGAACAAG
The DNA here is from genome assembly GCA_025563575.1 of Acacia pycnantha. Lineage (NCBI taxonomy): Eukaryota > Viridiplantae > Streptophyta > Magnoliopsida > Fabales > Fabaceae > Acacia > Acacia pycnantha. Next base: position 1,638,955 of record JAMWYP010000001.1, read on the forward strand.
TTTCTCATGCATGCACCTACAAGAATGACATCGATCAGGGAATTAGTATATATGTAGGTGTGTCTAAACGGTGCATTTAAATTATGTAATCAAGGAAGAAGATACTTACTTCATAAATACTTGAACACATGCACTAGTAACCTCTGTCGAGAAGGCATGGACTCTACATCTTCATTATCAATTAAAAGCGGTTGAGGATGATCGAGGCCTACTACTTCATTGACAGTCCACGATTTATCTTTAAACCATCTGTTGGCTACCAAATCGGATATTTTTCCTTGGCAGTCAAGTTAGCAGTAGGGGATGGAACTTGAGGAGGGGTGGAACTTGAGGAGGGTTGGAGCTTGACGAGGGGATGGAGCTTGACGAGGAGTAGAGAGCTCTACAAGCTTCACTGGCCAAGAGATGAAGGTTCCCTTGACATCACTCACAAGCTTCAGCTCATCAGTTGGGAGAGGGACAGATGCATCATTGATCACCTCTTCAACTGACACTCTGACTTCATCATCATCCATTTGTTCGTGGTGTACAGTTGATTCCAAGTTGTGGACAGTCTCTTTAGCAACCAATTGGCTAAGACTATCACGATCCTCCACATATAGATGACAAGGTTCCGGTCGCAACGGTCAGAACATCATTCTCCCGTCTGACGCAAAAGATCCCTCTGCCTCTTTCTTTTTAAGATCTTCCTGTAAGATACAGATAACGAGAAGCTTAGTAATGAAACATGTTTAATTAGTAAGTAAAAAATAACAATATCGATACTTACAATTCGTTCAGCAACTACACGAGTTTGTTCACTCGTGTAGGCGCCGCAACTTTGCCGAATATACAACCACAACTCCTCACGACGTATTGGAGATGGCGGCTGGTCAACTACCGCAGAAGGATTGGATTGACTTCATCTTCCAATCTCTTACGCTTGGTTGCCATCAAATCTTTTCGGCCTTTTCATATCCATGCGAGAAGCCTGTGTGGGCAATCATTCTTTCTTCCGATCTCTTGGTATTTTTCCCTTCTTTTACGTGAATCGGGATTGAAAACAACTATCAATTATGAATTTCAGCCATGTCACTAATGTAAATTAGAGAACTTCGCTTGATATGAGCGTCAAACATTAGTCAAATTCACTTCATCAAGATTCAACATTTTACTTAAGGAAGGTGTAGCATTGTAGAAGAAATTGGGAGAACCAAAGGAAAGGGAGTTGCGAATTGCCGCCAACTCGGTCAATCCATTCATTCATCATAATTGGTTCCTACACACATATTAGAATAACTAACTAACTACTTGCTTGCCGAAACCATTACACAGTTAACATACTAACTAACTAACAAAGAACGTCTAACTATATTACACAGTTTACATATCAGACTTGCATGGAATTAGAACATGCTCCTCTGATGCAGGACAAAGGCAGGAAATGTATACTTCTATTCACACACCAAACCATTTAACTAACAGCTTAAATGTACACAAGAACATTCACATATTAACACAGGTTAATAAGCAAACAAAAGTGCAAACAAAACTAAATATAAACTCACCAGAGCTTCAGGAGTGGTCCGCAGCTGAACAAATTGTTGCCAAATTTGTTCATCAATAAATTTGTACTTGTGCCAGGGTTTATGGTCGCTTCACCTCGGCAAAAATATACGTGTTAGCTAGAAAGGTCTTAAACTTCTGAACCGCTCAAAGACAATAAGACAATGTTGAGTCTTTCAACTTCTCAGAGTCAGGGACGGTGTATGTAAGCCGGATAGTGTCCCAAATAGGATCATTTATTGTTCTTTGGTCCACATTTTTCCACTCATCAATCAAGATGCTAACCTTGTTGCGTACTAGAACGCCGACAAAACTAGTATATGTGGTTTTATTAGGACCGAAAGGTTGCAAATTTTCATCAAACTGAATCTCGAGCTTCGTCCCAGAATTTCGACTAAGGGAAACATCCCTCATTCGTGTGCCGCTCTACCACGGCGTGCATGGCGCGAGGAGGCTCATTGTGAGATGAAGAGGTTCGTTCGTCGACCCACACCGGTCAAAGCGATGTCCGGAGTTCTAGGAACACGAGTGGGATCATTTTCACCGTTCATTTTCAAGAAAGTGAGAGGAATGCCTGAGCAAATGAGGAGTAACGAGAGGCTAACGGTACGTGGGGCAAGGAAGAGAGGTAATGCAACAGGAAGGGTTTTGCAACGTGAACAGGGGTTCTTCAGTGAGTGTGACAAAAGCTTCCGCGCGAAGAAACGTATATTTGGCGCCTCATTTTTAAGACCGGACAAATGAGTATATACGGTCTTAAAAGCCAACCTTTAAGACCGGTCTTTATATAACTCCGGTCTTAAAATTAATTAATTTTTTATTTAAACTTTAGTAGCGGCCTGATTTTAAGTCCGGTCTTAAAAGTCTAACTTTTAAGGCCAGGTCATTCTGTAACTCTGGTCTTAACATTAATTAATTTTTATTTACACTTTAGTACCGTAGTGATTTATGTCTGGTCTTAAAGGTCTAACTTTTAAGACCGTCTATTATATATGTTCGGTCTTAAAACTTTAATACCTTTATATTTTAATTTTTCCGTATTAATTTTGGAGTGTAGAAAATATAAGTCTGGTTGTATAAGATTTCTCCAAAAGTAATTGATATTTCAATTTTTTTAATAACATTTTTAAGACCGGTTGTTATTTTAACAGGTCTGGATAAGACCTATGAAAAAATGATCAAGTATAAGAAGTTCTTTATATTTACAAATCTGCCACCGGTCATAGTTTTAGGAGCGGTCATTCGTTAGTCCGGTCTAAATGAGGCGGTCTTAAAACACTTTAGCGTATAAGAAGTTCTTTTTATTTACAAAACTGTCATAGGTCACACCTTTAAGAACGGAGCGTCGATGATCCGCTCTAAATGAGGCGGTCTTAAATCCATTTTTTGCACTAGTGTTTTGGTCAACAGACTTGTCGGTGAGTCAATTTGGATGCCTTTTAGTTGGAGATATTTTTATACAGTACAGATTTTGAGATAGGAAAAGAAATAGGAACGCGGTGAGAAATAGCAATAATTGTGGCTTTATATAAAATACAATATAATATAGATATTATTGAAGAAACTTACAGGCATGACTCATGAGTTCATTGACGCGGAACAGTAGATCTGCGAAACGAAAACTCTCCTCTGCAACTCATCCGAGGAAGCTGAGCTTTTCTAACAATTTCATGGTCCATCACTCTCTGCCTCCAATCTGGTAATTTCTCTCTCTGTTTTTTTCATGTTCTTGCCCTTTTTACTCTGATACGGGCTAGATCTGTGTTGGACATGGCAACTACTGTTTTGTTATCATCTTTTTACGAATTGAGTTCTCACCCAGGAATTGGATTCAAATACTCATAAAGAATTGGGAGAGTAGGATAGTATAAACCCAGATCTGATCTTGATCCATTCTTGTGCTATTTGGACTATTTCTAGTACAGCTCAGCTCCGAAATTGTTGGGGATTTCATTTCGGCTGAGTATACTCAAAATAATCGTCTGATATATGTAAGTGAGTCAAGTCAATCTTCTTTGTAAAGTGCGTGGTTGTTGGTAATTTCTGGTCTTGTGAATAAAGGAAATACCCACGTGCACCAATTTTTATATGATAGTTAAGCCTCAGGCTTTCTTAATTCGATGATTGATTAGCGGATCATTGGGAATAAAGAAAAACTATGGGTGCCTCACCATGCTAATACTCCCTCCCTCCCTACTATTTATAAGGTGCCATTTTTTGACAAGGCTGATTCCCTTTTTATTTGTATCTATTTTATCCTCAATTAATTCTATATATTACTTTAATTAAAATATTGATTTAGTCTTATATTCTCTATCTAACATTCCCTTTCATCATTTTTTTTATTATTACTACTCATTCATAGATAGATAAGGGAATCTTTTAGAAGAAAAAAAAAAGTACATTTTCTACGTATTTATTGTTTTAACTAATTTGAATTGTTTTATCAAACACCACAATTCTATTAAGAAGACCTTATATAGGGACAGAGATAGTACATCGGAAACCACGAGTTTTGATTTTGATTCATATATCTTTATTGTGTTTTAGTATTTGACACTATACTTAAGGATTCTTATAAAATTGCACGGACTAAAATCATGATTCAATGTTATTAATTGTTATCTTTTCTTTTGGGCTGTATTTTGATTCTTAACAAAAAAAAAAAAAAAAAAAAAAATTATGGATTTCAAAAGATAATGGAATGAAATAGATTTTTCTTTTTACAAAACAATAATTAGACTGGGAATTTTTCATTGAAATCCTACGTGCAATATTATACGAACAATAAACTAATTTTTATTTTTTGTGAGAGTTATCATCACACCATAATTTTTCACAGTAAATTTACTTTGATATCTTTTGATATCTTCGTTTCTATCTTCCAGTACAAGCAATTATGACAACTCAGCAAGCACAAACATCTTCTTCTATACACTATCATTGGACGTACGATGTATTCCTCAATTTTAGAGGCGAAGATACCCGTCATGGTTTCATAGGACATCTGTGTGATGCTCTTGATAAAATGGGAATTCACACTTTCTTTGATGACAAGGAAATAAGAATCGGGGATGAAATTACACCAACGCTTCTCAAAGCAATCCAAGAATCTAGAATGGCCATTACAGTATTTTCTGAGGAGTATGCTTCATCAACGTTCTGCTTGGACGAACTAGTCCAAATCCATCAATGTATCAATGGAAATGGTCGACTGGTTTGGCCAATTTTTTATAATGTGGAGCCTTCTGAAGTAAGACATCAAAGAGGGAAATATGGACAAGCACTAGTTACACATGAAAAAAACTCAAGGGCTGATGAAGAAAAGATAAAAAAATGGAAGCACACACTACGTGAAGTAGCTAATCTCAAGGGGTCATCATGTGATACAAGGTTATTCACAACTTTTACGTTTTTTTTCCTTCTAATTAATGTGTTTTCCCTTACTAGTTAGTTAGGCTAGAAGAACTTTATTTCAATTACTATGCATACATATGAAACATGAATCACGTAGATTTAATTAGAACTGATTGAAATTTCTATTTGTTTTCCCAGGAAAGATTATGAACGTGAACTCATTAAAGATATTGTGAACCGCATCGTTAGGATAATCAAAGAAAGGGACCCCCTCGATGTTGCCGAATATCCGGTTGGTTTAACTTCTCGCATTGAAAAAATAAACTCTCTGTTGCAACTTGGGTCAAATGATAAGGTCTTCATGGTAGGAATTTGTGGAACAGGAGGAATGGGTAAAACAACAATAGCACGTGCTATGTATAATGTAATTGCTGCTCATTTTGATTATTTTTGCTTTCTCGATGATATCAAAGGAGAATCTACGAAGCATGGCCTACAGCAACAGCAAGCCAAAATGCTTTCAAAACTTTTACGGCAGAAGATAGAGATTGAAGACATTGATGAAGGAGTTGAATGCATGAAACGAACACTCAAAGGCAAGAAAACTCTTTTGATTCTTGATAATGTAGATGAACGAAAGCAATTGCAAAAGTTAGCTGGGACATGTGAATGGTTTGGTTCTGGGAGCAGGATCATTATAACAACAAGGGATTTACATTTACTTAAGTTTCATGGGGTTGAAAGAATATATGACATGGAGGTATTAAACCACGAAGAATCTCTTGAATTGTTAATTTGGATGGCCTTTAGAAAGAAACAAGTTGATTATGATCCAAGCTACAAGGATGTTGTGGAGCGTGTGATACGTTATGCTAGAGGTCTTCCCTTAGCCCTTGAATTAATAGGCTCTGACTTGTATGATAAGGATGTGAGAGAGTGGGAATCTATGTTGAATGAACGTAAAAGAACCCCTCATGCAAACATTCAACAGATATTAAAAGTAAGCTATGATGGGTTGCAACAGCCTGAAAAAGAAGCTTTTCTTGATATTGCTTGCTTCTATAATGGAAGTGGATTGGAATATGTCAAAAAGATGGTGGGAATTCTCCATGGTTATGATCCAGCAGATTATCATATTGGAGTGTTGGTAGACAAATGCCTCATAAAGATTGATAATTTTTCTAATTCTATCAAAATGCATGATCTAGTACAAGATATGGGAAGAGAGATCATTCATCAAGAATCACGAAAAGATCCACGAAAACGCAGTAGGTTATGGTCAAGTAAAGATATTCGTCGTGTTTTGGAAGAATGTGAAGTAAGTCTAATGCTAACTGGAATTATCTACTTTTTCTTGTTTGTCTCGTAATTTTATTCTATTCCACATAATTTCTTGGTGGTATTACAATTGATGATATGCATATTTATTTGGTTATTTTATAGAAATATAGTGCTTATAGTTCAAAACAAGACTGGGCCTGATGAAAGAAACCTTAACAAGATCAACCCAAGCTTGACTTGATTGATTTCTTAAGTATGATTTGTTGTGTTTAATATTGCGTGGTTTTAATTTTGAATAAGGATTTTTCACTATTTTTATGGTTCTAGTATTTAATAGTTTCGATATTTACTTTATGATTAAATCCATAGCTATGCATGAGCTTTGATTAGAGTTTGTTTGCTGGTACTGTAACATTGCTTCTCATCATGACTAACTTTTTTTAATCAATGATTGATAGAATTTTGTTTACATGTATACAGTAGTTTATAAGGGCACAAATGAAGCGAAGTTAGCGTCATAATGTCAGAGTTAGAATGTATAAAGTGAAACTTATATTTTTATGGTATTTTTTGTCTAATCAAATTAGAAAAAATTATTTCTTTAACTTTGTTACTCATTTTTGTTATCAAAACTATCAATGTATTTAAAATTTAAAAACGACTTTTTAAAAAATTTAATCACATCAATTAAATATGGTTAAATACCTAAGTTTTTTCTAATATAAATGGTGCTTGAGAAGCCTTTTAAGAATTACCAAAAGGTTTTAACAAAATAGTTTTTTGTTCAAAATCAACTCTTTGTTCGTTAGAACTTAGAAGTTTACAAAATAGATTCTAACCCTCTTCCCATATTTTGTGCCCCCTTCTACATTCGAGATTTGTCCTTGGTTCTTATGTTTTTGTTTGGTAATTGTGTTAGTTATTTGATATAGTTGTGGGACATACTTATTATTGATATTTTCATTTATTTTCAAAATATTACCAAAGGTTGTCAACCAATGCTTTTGGCCTAAAGTACTGAATGCATATAGTTGAACTCATTGATTAGTATATACACAAGAAAAATATTTTTTTAAGAAAAAAAAATAAAGACATCAGTAATATTGCATGGCATGGAGAATCAAGATTATGGAAAATATTCATCGTTTTGTTTTACAATATGTTTATCATTATTTATTATTCATACAACTATAGCATGAAAGGCTTCAGAGTATTTGAATTTTTTCTTATTTACTATTATACATATATCAAATTGCTAATGTTTTGTTATTTTCTTTAATTTTTGGTTCAAAAGGGAACAAGTGATGTTATTGCCATAATTCAAGTTGAAAGCTTCGAAAGCATGGAAATTGATTGGGATGGGAATGCCTTCAAGAGTATGAAGAATCTCAAAATTCTTATTCTTGAGAATGCAATATTTTTACAAGGTCCCGAATACCTCCCTAATGGTTTAGCAATATTGAGATGGAGAGGATATCCTTCATCAAGTTTGCCTGATGGTTTTCGTCCAAAGTCTCTTGTTGAATTGGATCTGGGAGATAGTAATTTTAGTAATCTCAGTTCAATAGTGGCATCAGTTCGTGAGGCAAGCACCCCAAATCTTATGTGTATTTTTTTTGGCTTTCAAGCTTGTATTTTGATCATTTGTTTAATTAATTAGACTTCTTATATAGTTTTGGTTATTGCAGATGACATCGCAGAAGGCACATGTGAGTGTTATGAAATTTTGGAGGTGCAAATATATTGAGAAGATACCTAATCTATCTGGCTTCCCAAGTTTAAAACAGTTGCAGCTTCTTTTTTGCACAAATCTGATTGAGATTGATAATTCAGTTGGGCAGTTACCAAAACTTGAAACCTTGAATGTAAGCTACTGTCCCCAGCTTAGGACTTTTCCAAGTAAATTGAATACGCCCTCTCTTTATAGTTTGGGTCTTGAAAAGTGCAGGAGTTTGAATTTCTTTCCAGAAATAGTAACAAAGGAAATGAAAATAGATTCTTTGTCATTGAATGAAACTGGTATAGATCAATTGCCTCGATCAGTTGAAAATCTTACTAGACTTCATTGGCTGACAATTAAAACAAATTCTAGAGTCAAGTCAATGAAGCTACCAAGTAGCACTTTTTTGTTGCCACTACTTGAATTTTTAACAGTTGAAGGATTTGAAGAGGAGCTTATTATGGAAGTGGAGTCAATGATATATCCAGACATATTTTCCCTTGCGCTCAATAACTGTAATATATCCAATGAGAACCTTCGGATTTGTCTTGTTGCATTGTCCAATGTTCATATTTTGAACTTGAGGGGTAGTCATTTCACAATTTTGCCCGCATGCATAGAAGATTGTCGATTCTTGTATGCACTTTTGCTAGAGAAATGCAAGCAACTAATAGAAGTGGAAAAGGTTCCACCTAGCATAATTGTATTGAGTGCTGGAGGTTGCACATCGTTGAGTTCAGAGTCGAGAAAGTTATTATTGAGTAAGGTCGATTTCACTCTCTGGTTTTCTTACATTAATCACATCCATTGAGTATCTATGACTTTGTTTGTTTTGTTTCTCAATATTTCTTTTGATTCCCAGGAATTACTTGCATCTGTAGTACAGATCAACCATGAGTACCCGGTTTTGCCTACAAGAGTAGATTTTTGTGTGCCAGGAGGAAGCATCCCAGAATGGTTCGATCACTGTAGCAAAGGGCCATCCATTTCTTTTTGGTTTCTTGACCAATATTTCCCACCTTATCTTATTATTTGTGCTATTGTTGAAGCAAAAGTGGATGTAATGGTCAAAAGAAAAGTCTTCATAAATGAAGAGGCATGTGCTGATCAAGACACAAGTGTGACCTTAGGATATGATGAGGATCATATAATTGTGAATTGCATTGACAGATGCGAAATGAAAGAATCATATGCACAAGGTCAGTGGAAACATGCAAAGATATGCTTATCTTTAGAGGCCAAAGATGTTACGGTAAAAGAGAATATTAGATACTTATCTTCAGAGTCCAAAGATGCTACAGTAAAAGGGAGTGGAATCTATGTAGTCAGAGATGAGAGAACCAATATGAAAAATATCCGATTCACTGATCCTTTTCAATGTTCATATCTCTTGACTAATGACCAAGGTATAGTATTATCCCCATTATTTTTTAATCTAACTTAATGTAATTTAATATTATATTGCACTTTGCTTAGGTTGTACTATAGAAGGTGACACTGCTGCTACAAGTAACCCTTTCTTTCTATCCCGAAGTGAGCGGCAACATACACACTCACATGTTGTTCTGGACATTGACGGGTTAAGACGACTATCTGCCGTGTGTTGGACTGAGAGATATACCTTTCCTATATCAATTCATATGGATGCTAGGATTGTGGGTTCTCAACTGGGATATGATTTCATCATTACCAAGCAACATATCATGGAATTCCTAAGCATGCAAGAGCTGTGCATAACCATTATCCAAGTCTTTATCAAGTACGTAACTTTATTTTTATTTCTAGACCTAACATATCTATGCATTTAGCTCTCTCTTACAACTCCACCCATGGCATGCAATTTGATAGGTTTGCCACCTGGCTTTGCCGCCATAGAAAAATTGATGATAGATTTGGATTTTTGTGTCCAAATGTTGTTCAAAGCGTAGGCAATACGCGAGAAGATAGAATATCATACATTGGAAGTACTATCAAGGAAGGCAATAAGCAATGTTGGCTTGCACCTATTCATGATGGGTAATAAGTTTATTACTAAAATGTGCATAATTAATTATATTATAATCATTAATTGATATATTTTGTAGGGACCATTGGACTTTATGTGCTATTTGCCCAAAGTCGAATATCATTTATTGGTTTGATTCACTGGGAAAAGAACAAAGTGATTATATTGAAAAAATATTTACCGAGTAAGTATATTTTTTTGGTAAAATGTTGGTTAGCGTTGTTATTAATCAATAATCTAATTTCTTACATGTATTTAATAACAGGGCCCTTGAGATGTATCATATCATTGGAGAAAAGAACACCAAATGGCTACGACCAAATGTAAGTAAGCAATTTCAAACATTAGTGTATAGATTGTTAATGTATCTCATTCTTGTTATAAATTTTGGTAACTCTTATTCCTTGATTTGTAGTATCGTCGTCAACTTGGAGATAAAGAATGTGGATATTATGTCATGAGATATGTGTATGACATCATTGATCTTAACCTAGTTCACTCACTAGACACGGTAATTATATATTTACCATTCTAATTTTCTTACTGTAATTGACGTTTATGAACTACTATTAATTATAATGTGTTTCAAACTTGCAGCACTTCAATAATCCACAATGTTATTCGCAAGAAGACATTGACAACATTAGGAACATGTTGTCAAACTTTATTTATTGGCGCTGTGTTACGTCTGTGGGCAAGCATTACAAAAGGCGGGCGTTCCGACAGATTGTGAGACACAGTATGTTTTAAATTATAGTTTATATATCATTGATGGCATAAGATATGTGTGTGGGCGTTATTTTTGAAAGAGATATTAGTTATATGTCTATCCTACTAACAAATTTTATTGTAATCTAATATCGTATTACTTAATTTTGAAAATAATTAAAGTCCCCCTTCGTCAAGGTAAATCTCAATACTTAAATTCATATTTTGTGGTGACTAATCACTAAATAGATAAAGATAAACAAGATTAAGTGACAAAAACTAACATCAAAACATAAGTAATAAGTGAAAATAAAGTATAATCCACTTGCAAGTAAGTTCATAGTTTCTCTAGGCTGCAAAACAAGGCAGCCACATATGGCTTCAATCCAATCCATCAAAATAACAATAGAAACAGAATCAAATGACATAATTAACAAGATGAAGAACTGGAGGAGGGGGGGTAGTCACTGTTTAATAACAAAACTGAAGAACAAAGTCACCAATGACTTCCTCCTCTGGTCTCTCAATACTAAAGGAAAAAGTCACAACTCAAGCTGCCCAAACGGTGTTCTTCCTCCTTTCATTCACGTCTTGTGGTCTCTACTGTTGAACCCAAAATGAAACACTTCTCCCATTTCAAAAATAACAGCTGCTAAAGGAAAATCATTTAGATTGTGATAGGGGCAGATGAAAAGATTTTACAAAACCAATGTAGAAATCATTTAAATATATGGTGTCCAAAAATTTTCTCTCATAAACTAATGTAAATATGATATAAATAATTGTGATAAAAGGAGCTTTTTATACTTTTGTGAATGGAGAAAATCATAACTAGTTCTTGTATGTCACAGCTTTGGCAATTTATATATAGCTTATCAAAATAAGCTAAAGATGAATTATTTAGCTCAAACTTTCCTCCAATTCTGCCAACTAAATTTAAGTATTTTTATTTTATTTTAAACAAACAGACCCGAAATTATGTTTGATATATTTATAACTCATTGGTGAATAAGTGGGGTTATGAAAACAGACTAAATTATTTATCACAATTTTCATGAGCTCCTCCTTACTCCCCCAACTAAAATCAAATTTTTTTTTTAAAAAAATATAAATAAAGTGGCCCTAAAATTGTGTTGGCATATTAATAACGTATGCCATTCTTCTGAGCCCCATTAAAGCACAATCACTTCAGGACAGCAAGAGTGAGAGCGTGAAAACAGAGTCGTAGGGATACGGGTATTATGGTTATGGGAAAGTAAACTTCGGTGAACAAAGTACATACACCCTCTATCCTAATTATAGGACATATTTCTCTAATTTTAGAGGTATTAAGGATAGTAATTAAATTAGTTAAGTATATTTTTTCCCAAAATGTCCTTGTTTAAAATTTAAAATGGCATCCATTTATCCTTATTCTTTTTTTTTTGGACCTCTCCCATCTCACACACCTCCGAACTCTCACACATTCCGACATCATCGATCTTCCTCAACAACTTCCGGTCTACTCTTGAAGGTTGGAAGTATAATTTAATAATAATGTCATTATTAAATATGATAAAAATTGCTCGAAATTATTTTATTAAAAATTAAAAATAAAACAGAAGAATTGATGTGTATGTAATATTAATGAGTTGCAAGTATTTCTCACTTATAGAATATGTAGGTTTATTATTAAATTATTATTGTGTATAATTATTATTGAAAAAGTATCAATAGGGGTATTTTGGAAAGAAATTGATAAAAATTAAAACTTTGTCCTATAATTGGGATCAACTCCTAAATATTGTCTTATAATTAAAATCGAAGTATTTGGCTTTCGTTGGAGTTTGGACGCCACAAGATGGCTTGATAAAGAACAGAAAAAGGAGGGAAAAAAAAAGAGTAAAACAAAGATGGGTATTATAGAATTGTGAATTAATGTAAACTAATACTCCCTTCGGTCCTAATTATAGGAGCAAATTTTGGAATTGGTTTTGGTCTTAATTATAAGAGCAAGTTTTAACTTTTGTCAATTTTTTCCTATAATACCCCTATTTATACTTATTATTAGGAGCATTTATATATATGTGTGTACATATATATATGTACATCTGTGTTTATGTGTGTCAATATATATATGTGTAGATATGTGTGTGTGAACACACACATATATAAACATATATATATATATATATATATATATATATATATATATATATATATATATATATATATATATATATATATATATATATATAGGGTTAAGGGGCAAAAATACACATGAACTTTACCCTCGGGAGCGTCCAGCACCATATGCTTTTTTTGGGAGTAAAAATACACATGAGCTTGTAAAACCAAAGCAAAAATACCACCACAGTTAAAAAATGCTAAACTCTGTTAACTACCATTTAAAATTACCAAAATGCCCCCCAACTGAAAAACAAAATACCCTCCAATTTTTCTTCTTCCTCCACCCATCGTATCTCTCTCTCTCTCTCTCTCTCTCCTTCCTGGCGTCTTCTTCCTCCAGTTTTTCATGGACTCCCGCTTCATGTAGGTTGAAGCTACCAAATTACTTTTAGCTTGTTGATGTCCCTTATGGATTAAGAATTGTGGCCAAATGATTTTACATTCCAAATATATAAGGACATGGATGAGAGACAAAATGATGCAGGCTCACTGAACGTGCCATCGACTTTGTTAAAAAATTTGGATCTGTTTTCCGGGTTCTCAAGAAGAGACCTTAAATAATAAAGAATCACCTAGACAGTTTGAGCAAAATGTTTTGTCACCTAATAGAGCATTGCAAATTCTCTGGCGCACTGGAATGCTTTCAAAACCAATACCAAATGGTTTTTATTCAGTCATTCCCGTGAGGATCTATTCATATCTTTTCTTCTTGGTGCAGATATTTGGTTGCTTTTTGCCGAATTTCCGTGTTGATTTCTTTCCTTTTGGCGTTTGATTGTTGCTGGAAGTAATACACGCAGAAAATATCTGCATGAAGCTGTAGCGAGGTTAATCCATCTACTGATAAGCCCGACTTCGATTCTCCAATTTCTCTCCATTAGACTATGGATTTCTACAATCAGGCCACTATCCGCATGAAGCTCATTTAAATCCCTCTTGATCATGTCGACGGTATCTGCAGAATCTATTTCCAAAATAACTTGTCGATAATCCAAATCTCATGCCAGCTTCAATCCATGAAGACAAACTCCCCCATAGCTCACCCGAGAGACAATCCCCTTCCATTCCTTTGAACAAGAAACCCTTCAGAAGTTGCCATGAGCGTCTCAAGAACTCCACCGCTAGCAACACCTCGCACCAAGCTAAGTCTCCAAATTGTTGGCTTTTGTTCAATTGGAATGAACCATTGCCGTGTGGCGGGTGTCACCGTCGCCGGTGGAGGGTGCACCGTCACCGTTGGGTGGAGGGTGCCGCCGCCGCATCCGAGAAGGAATTGGGGGTGAAGGGAGAAACGAGAGAGATGGAAGAGCTAAGGGTAGGTGGGGAAATTAAAAAAAGGCAAGGTATTTTTGTTTTTTTCAATAGGGTGGGGCCCACATAAAAAAATAACGCCTGTTACACTGTTTAAACGGAGATGGCATTTTTGCTCTGGTTTTACAAGCTCATGTGTATTTTTGCTCCTAAAAAAAGCATATGGTGTTGGGCGCTCTTGAAGGTAAAGCTCATGTGTATTTTTGCCCCATAACCCATATATATATATATATATATATAGTTACGGATCTAGACTAAGCCCAATAATGACACGGCCCAAAGAGGGACAGGCTTGGGAGACCTAGTCCCGCCTGCATCCTGAAAGTGCTCAACTACCCCGGTAATCTAGGAGCACCTCCGGTAGGCCAGGACAGTTAATATCGAGGTCGGATACTGCGCTTGATCACCCCAAGTATGCCGTATATATATACTAAGGAAGCCACCCAAGGTACACACTCTCTAACCTAGACTATTTACCTACCGTCACACTGAGCACACACCCCACGCCCTCGGCTAAGAGCCTGGTTGTGTTCAGTGATCCCATCTCTGTCTGTGTGCTTCCACATACGCACCCAGGAGGAGACCCTAGATCCAACATCAAATCACCAGCCCATACACGCGGCTGGACACCTGTGTTCTACACCAGAACAGTGGCGCCGACCGTGGGGACTGATAAATTTCGATTCCCGTGACCAATGAGGGTTAACACCCGTAGTTCAAGCTAGAAGCAGTCCGAGATGGCCCGACCAGGAGATCAGCGTCAACCACCTCGGCAAGCACAGCGCACTGAGCCACCGAACATACCCGTCGGTAACGACGGACAGCACGAAGAAGACCGGCTATCACAACCGGAGCAACCCCTAGAAGAACCTCTTATTCCCAACAACGGCCAACCCTTGGAGGACGATCCGTCCGACACGGAGTCATCAGTTCTGCGGGATCAACTTCGCGAGCCTCAGAATTCTAATCCGATCGTCAACCAAGAGACCCCGGCAAACAAACCTGATCTCCTCTCACTCCAAAACTCGATGCTTGCAATAATAAGGCATATCGAAAACATGGACAAACGCTATACCCTCCACTTCCAGCGAATGGAGAAACGGCCCAGAGGAAGGGACTCAGAACACCACTATGACCGGACGATAAGACCCGGGAAGATGACCAAGAGGGCGACGCTTCTCGACGTCGTAAAAGTACGCAGGAGACGGAGAATGGCCGAACCAGGAGGACGGTTTCCTCCACCAAGGAGTCAAGAAGGGAGAAGTCAGCCCGGACTGACAGACCACCCCGGCCTCCCCCAACCGGCTATCAGTGGAAAAGATATGTCGGGAATATTGACAACAGCCCTTTCTCCGATGAAATCCTCAACGCTCGCTTCCCGGAGAAACTAAACTTACCGAATTTAACAAGTACGACGGCTCTCAAGACCCGGCAACTCACTTGGAAGACTTTGAGATGATCATGCTATGCAGAGGCCTCGGAGAACCCATTATGACTCGGATCTTCGCCACAACCCTTAAGGGGCCAGTGTTAAAATGGCTCCACACTCTGCCCGTGGGGTCAGTTCACAAGTTTGATGACTTGGCCGACGCTTTCGAGCTCCAGTTTGTGACTAGCAAGCGGCAGCCGAAGTCCCAGTACACCCTGTCCAAGATCCGGCAGCGGCCTGGCGAATTACTCCAAAGCTATTTGGATCGCTTTAACCACGCGGCCTTACAGGTACAAGGATTAAAGGAGGAAGTACACATCCACCTTTTGGCTGACGGCCTGGATAGTACCACCTGACTAGCTGAATCGTTCTTCAAGGGGCCGGCCAAAAGCATTAACGATTTCATGACACGGTCAAAGAAATACCTTGAGGTCGAGCAAATGCGACAAGCAAATGCTCCCCGAAGAGACACGGACAGGAATACCCCGCCAAGGGACAGAAACCAGTCCGAGGTCCGCAAGCAGGACCGTCGCAGTAAGGGTTCAGATAATAAGTCCGCTAGTGCAAAGACGGAATTGAAGGGCAAGTATAGCAACTAAACCCCGTTAAACGTTTCACGCTCCCAGTTATGGAGGGAAGTAGCATCGACCGAGATGCAGAAGATCGAGAGACGCCGACCCCTCAGAAAACGACCCGGTATGGATCAGGCCCGCTTATGCTCTTTCCACGGAAGTCCAGGGCACACCACCGACCAATGTTATGAGCTCTGGGACGCCATCGAAAAGTTCGTTAGAGAAGAAAAATTGCGCCAATACATGATCAAAACACAGGGACACAAAGGAGAGAAGTGAAAACAGGGTGACCGACCGGGCAGCCCGGCGTCCGAGAGAAATAAGGACGACAAACGGCAGAAGCCGGGATTCGAGGATAGTGAATTTCGAGAGGCCGAATTCGAATGCAATGTGATTAGTGGAGCCTTTGGAGGAGGCAGTGACACAGCGAGTCAACGAAGAAAATACTTAAAGGAGGTCCTCTCAGTCAGGGACCGACCTACATTCAAAGAGGACTCTGAAATAAACAATAAGGTGGAACGACCTCAGCTCCTGTTCACAAAGGAGGATATGACCGACGTCCTACCCGACCACCAAGATGGTCTGGTAATCACAGGAACCCTGGTTAACTGTCGAGTCAAAAGAATTTTCATAGACACCGGGAGCTCGGCGGATATCATCATCTGGGACGCCTTCAAAAGAATGAACCTCGACCAAGAAGATCTGAAGCCGATCAAAACCACCCTCGTCGGGTTTAATGGAGATTTATCCCCCCAAGGGATACATCGACCTCCGACTCACTCTTGGAACGAATGAAGGCTTTAAGACCGAGCGAGTAAGATTTATTGTGGCCGACTTCCCATCCCCTTACAATGTCATATTGGGAAGACCAACCATCCACAAATGGGACATGCTGGTATCTACCAAGCATCAGAAGATAAAAATGGTAAGCAACGCCAATCGAGTCATTACCATTAAGGGCGACAAAAAAGAGTCTTGTCAATGCTATGTTGAGACGATCAACGTGGGCGAAAAGGCAACAACGCCTCAATCTCAGCCTCGGACTGCAAAAGCCGAGCCTACTAGCTGAGCAGGAGTAAAAAACTGCCACCCGATCAATATGGTCCAGTTGGACTAACGAGACGAGAATGGGACATTCCCGCCAGAACAAGAAGGAGAGTTGGAAGATCTCAAACTCGGAAACGACCCTGACCAGAACACAAAAATTGGCAGGGCGTTGAGCCCGGATTTGAGATTAAGGATGGAGGAGTTTTTAGCTCTAAACCGAGATGTTTTTACCTGGAGCATGGCCGATGTGCCTGGGATCGACCCCGATTTCTGTTAACATAGATTAGCCATTCGGCCGGGTCATCGCCGGTGGCCCAGAAGAAGAGAAAAAGGGCACCAGATAGGCAAGTGGCGCTGAACCAGCACATCGACGAGCTCTTGGAGGCTGGTTTCGTCAGGGAAATACAATACACCACATGGCTTTCCAACGTGGTAATGGTCATGAAGCCAAATGGCAAATGGAGGGTATGCACAGATTATACAAACCTAAATAAAGCATGCCCAAAAGACGTCTATCCTATGCCGAACATCGACCAACTTGTAGACAACTCGTCCGGTTTCCGACTGCTATCATTTATGGACGCATATTCCGGGTACAACCAAATCATCATGCACCCCGACGACCAAGAGGCCACCGCCTTCATCACAGAAAAGGGAAACTATTGCTACAACGTCATGCCATTCGGCCTAAAGAACGTCGGGGCAACGTATCAGAGGATGATGAATATGGTTTTCGAGGATCAAACAGCCACAACGTCAAGGTCTACATAGATGATATGATCGTCAAATCACATGACCCCAATGACCACACCCGAGACTTAGAGCAAACATTCAACAAACTAAGAGAGCATCAAATTCGCCTCAACCCGGCGAAATGCGCATTTGGAGTGCCACTGAAAGTTCCTCGGTTTCTTACTCACTAGCCGCGGAATTGAGGCTAACCCGGATAAATGTAAAGCGGTGCTAGAAATGCAGGCCCCTCAGAATAAGAAGCAAGTTCAACAGCTAACAGGTCGACTGACCTCGTTAACTAGATTCCTGCCGAAGTCGCCAGAAAACGCCTTACCCTTCTTCAAGTTGCTGAAAAAGGAGACGACAGGCAACTGGACCCCGGAGTATGACGCCGCATTCGAAAAGATTAAGCAATGTTTGGCAACTCCCCCGGTCCTATCAAAACCGCAATCCGGCGGGACTCTTTTCCTCTACCTGTCGGTTGGAGAAGAGGCAGTCAGCTCGGTACTCGTCCGAGAAGGCAAGAACGGTCAAAAACCCATATACTTTGTAAGCAAAGCCTTGCAGAGTTCCAAGTTAAGGTATCAGAAGTTGGAAAAGTTGGCTTTCGCCATACTGACGACGGCGCGAAGGCTTCGCCCTTATTTTCAAGCTCATAAGATCACGATTCGGACCAGTCAACTAATCCGACAAGTGCTACACAAGCCCGACCTGGCCGGTAGGATGATCAATTGGGCCATAGAGTTATCTGAATTCGACATCACCTACGAAGCCCGGCGTGCCATTAAGTCACAAGCTTTGGCCGACTTCCTAAGGGAGCTAACCCCAACCGACAAGGATCTCGGCAACATCAACCTCTGGAAGGTATACGTTGACGGTTCTTCAAACTCTAAGGGAAGCGGAGCTGGAATAATCATAGAAAGTCCAAAAGGTGTTACAATTGAACACTCCCTACAGTTAAACTTTCCGACATCAAACAACCAGGCCGAATACGAGGCGATCCTCGCCGGACTCCAACAGGCCAAGGACCTCAGGGCACAAAGAGTTTCGGTTTTCACCGACTCATAGCTTGTCGCCGCCCAGATAGACGGAACATATCAGGCTAAAGGCCCTCTCATGGCGAAGTACCTCAACAGAGTCAAGGAAATTCAGGCTGAATTTGAGGAAATTACGGTCACGCACATTCCAAGAGGGGAAAACGTAAGGGCGGACATCCTCTCCAAGCTCACCAGTACTAAAGGCACGGCCAACCACAGGACCGTGGTACAACAAAAACTGGAGGAACCGACCTGCATCATGGTCATATCCGACGGTACCGACTGGAGAAAACCACTTGAGGATTATCTCGAGCGAGGAATTATCCCCCTCGAGACAACCAACGCCAAAAACTCATTCGGGAGGCCGCAATATACACGATGGTGGACGATCAACTCTACCGAAAAGGCCTGCATACACCAATGCTAAGATGCTTGGGCACTAATGAAAGCCGATATGTTCTAGCCGAGATCCATGGAGGAATCAACGGACAAAACATGGGTGCGAAAGCGTTAGCAAGAAAGGCACTTCGGGCTGGGTACTACTGGCCAACTATGCAGGCGGACTCTAGGGGATTCGTAAAGGCATGCGACAGCTGCCAAAAACACGCCTAAATCATTTGGTCTCGACCATCAGACATGGAGTACATCTCGGCCCCATGGCCCTTCTATAAGTGGGGCATGGACTTGCTCAGACCATTTAAGCCCGCTCCCGGAAAACTTCGATGACTAATTGTAGCGGTCGATTATTTTACTAAATGGATTGAAGCCGAGCCCCTTACCACCATCACGTCGGCAAAGGTCCGACGCTTTATCCAACAGAGCATCTTCTCCCGTTTCGGAGTCCCGGCCGAGTTCGTAACAGACAACGGCACCCAATTTATCGACAAGAACTTTCAGGACATTATGGTCGACCTCGGAATAACGCATCACTTCGCCTCGGTCGAACACCCTTAATCAAACGGTCAAGCCGAGGCACTCGCCGGGTCGAACACCGTATAATGTATTATGGGAATTCGAACAACCATGCAATGGCTACCCAAGAAACACCTTTCCGCATGACCTACGGATGCGAGGCCATGATTCCAGCTGAGATAGGTCGCCCATCCCGAGAAGGCTCAGAACTCTGGAGGAAGGAGAAGAATCAAATTCCAAGGCCTTGGCAACAGAGATGGAGTTGGTGGATGAGGTCAGGACCACGGCACACTGCCGAGACATGGCGGCCAAACAACTTATTGCAGCCAAATATAACAGAGAGGTTAGGCCAAGGGCATTCGACCGAGGAGACTTAGTCCTACGAAGGGCCGACGTCGGCAACAAGAACGCCAAGGACGGCAAGCTGGCAGCAAATTGGGATGGACCGTACCGGGTCAAGGAAAGGCTCGATAAGGGAGCCTATGTTCTCGAAACCTTGGCAAGGAAACCTATCAAAAGGACATGGAACGCCGACAAGCTAAGGGTTTATTATAGCTAGACCTAGTCACAACAGAACTCCCAGGACGCCCCACGTCCGAGTTAGTTGTGCTTTTGCCATTTCCAGTTTATTTTGTTTTTAGTTATTTCCTTCCTGTAGATTTTCGTTTCAAGTGTCAGCTCTTTAGAGCAAATGATTTCTTAAATTAATAAACGGTTCATTAGCCGAAGTTCAATTTCAAGAATGCTTTGTTGAGTTAGTAGACCGACACCGAGGCACATGAGCCCGGTAAAACACGAGGCCGCTGTCATCAGCCCTTGTAAATATTTTGATGCATCAAAATCGACACGGAGATAAGAAGGCAGATAGTCATACTAGATCCTGATCAGGTCGAATTGTTTAAGTAGGTGTCCGTACGACTCCGACTAAGCATGTGACAGTTAGCCCTTACCGTGGTTAAGATACTGGAAGAACGACTCCAGAACCTCGTAGCGTGGTAAATTTTGAAACCCCACTCATACACCTGGTCTACTACACCAGAAGAGTACTAGCGGACTCTAAATTATTTAAAGACCCTAGCCCAGTCTCAGTCATAACAAGTGCAGTGAATGCATAAAGTTAAAATCACACAATGGACTAGTTACTTGAATTTTCATTCATAAGGTAAATTGTTCAAAAGTACATTACTACAAAGCCGACATCATCTTAAGCCGAAACAAAAGAAAGAAGACAAAGAAAAAGAAAAATAACAACTTCTTCATCTTTAAGGGGCCGCCTCATCCACAGGCGACCCACCGCCATCAGGCTCAGCCCCAGAAGCAGCCTCTTCCCCGACGTGCTCTCCACCGTCGACCTCCGCATTTGATACGGACTCATCTTCAGCAGAGGGAGGCGGAGGAACGAGAACACCACCCTTGAAGAAGGAGCGGCATCCATAGCCTGCAAGGTTCAGCTTCACCCCCGGATTCAAATACTCAATCTGGGCGAGGGCCATCTCAAAACAATCTGACGCGGCTTTCCTAACCGCATCCACCGCCTTCTGATGAGCGGCCTTCTCCTCTTCCAGGGCTCCCTGGGTCCCCTCTAGCTTTTCGTATAACTCGCTGCGCTGTTGTGTCAGCCGTTTCACAGCATTCATAGATTGGGAGTGCGACGACTTCATCTCGGCCAGGTTGGCGTTGGCCTGCATCAGATCGACGTTGGCTTGTGTTAATGCCTGGTGGGTCAGCAGAAGATCCTCGCTGGCCTTGTCCGTGGCGTCCTGGGAATTTTTAAGCTCCGTCTTCAGGCTATCCCTTTCCACCTCGGCCCTTTCCTTTTCCACCTCGAGCCTCTTAGCCTTTTCTTCAGCCGTCTCCAGACTCAGCTTCAGAGCTCGGGATTCACCAGTAGCTCGAACATAGTAACTGTAGAGATGCAGGTAGGCCTGAGATAATCCGAGGGCCTTACAGAGACAACTGGACACGTCCTGCACTTCGTGCACATCCTCGTCTAAAAGAGGTTGGGGACATAAAAATCGGCGCGACGGAAAGAAGGCCATGCCGATTTCTTCAGAGACGCTCCCGTCCCAAGCCTGGCCCCGTCTGAGGCCACCAGGGCGAGGAGCAGCTATCGTGGTCTTGGATGGAGACGAGGGAGGCTCCGAGTCAGAAGGGAGCACATCTTTCCCCTTATCAATGGATGGATAGGGGTCGGCAGAAGGAGAAGTCCCGGTCATGGCCAAGGGTGAAGCGGACGAAGGCATCACCGCGATATCCCCAGCCTTGGCCCTTTTCGCCAAGGAAGGCTTCGGGACCGTAGACGCAGCAGGAGACTTCTTCTTGAGGGGCTCAGCAGCGGCCCGTTTCTTAGAAACCTTTTCCTTCGGCTTTCCGCCTGCTGGCAAGGTATACGTGAGGTAGTCCGGATTTAGCTCCATAGCACCTTGGTCTGTCAAAACATCAGAAACTAATTAGGCGACAAATATCAAGTAGTATGTTATGAAACGACAGAAATCATATAAATAACGCCATATTGGAGGCCGACCCCGACTCCACGCCGGCCTTCTTGATATAGAAGGTCGCACTCTTAACGCCACGCTCGGCGACGTACGAAGCCAGCCGAGCTGCATGCTCCCTCTCCTCATCGGAAAGGTCCTTGGCAGCGAATTGATAGGTGGAGGAGGGAGAGTCATGATGATCAGAAGTCCAGTAAAGCGGGAAGCGCCATTCTACGCCGGGGCCCTCAGTGCCCTTCAGAAACCAAGGCACTTCCCCAGCTATCGCAACCACCTTGAAGAAAGCATTTTTAAAATGCTTGAAGGAGTCGAAAAAGGAGGTCATGAGTTTTCGGTCCACCTCGGCACGAAGAGAAGTCAGCCCTTTCAAAGCAGGCGGTTCTCTACCCGAACGAGGGGTGAAAGGAGAGAAAAAATGAAGGAAGAGGGCGGCGATGCAAGGGATGACGGGCTCCTTCGACCCACAAAGATACGCAAACGCCGCCAGGTAACCCCACCCATTGGGGTGGAGCTGAGAAGGGGAAAGATGAAGATAGCTGAGCACGGACATTTGAAACTCAGTAAACGGGAAACGAATACCGAGCCGGGACATGTATTCCCGATAGAAGAGAAAGAAGTTAGGGGATCCGGGCTCTCGGGTGGCGCAGATCGGCTCATCCTCCTCGGGAGGGGCCAGAGAGCATCCCGACGACCCCGATGACCCTACCCGGGCCATGTCTGCATCCGTCATCAACGAACGTATAGTCAACATCTCACTTGTCACCCAGGGATACTTGGATCTCAGGGCCGGTGAAGGACTGCCGGAGTCGGCCTCCGCATCGGAGGAAGAAAGACGAGGAGAAGACGTAGACTCCATTTACCTACAACCAAAAGAAATAAAAAGACAAAATCAGAGCTAGAAAGAATACCTGATTGTGACAAAACACTAAGAGAAGACTGAAGGCGGACGGCCTCAGAAAAAGAGGGATCCCCGGCAGCCGTCGCAGGCTCAGATGACGACCCGTGTCGGCATGAGCCTAAGACTGCTTCGGCCATATGGTCTTGCCCACTCGCAATGAGAGAAGATCTATCGGCAACACAATCCCAGCAGGGACCGAGATACCCGGCTGGTAATGACTCCGACCCGGACGAGCGATGCACTTGGAAGGCATTTATTGGCTCGGCTAAAATGGCCTCAGAAACTGATGAACTATCAGAATCCAGCCTGATAGGGCCGGGTTCCGACTGACTGGACCCAGGAACTACTGGCCGAGACCCCCCAACGCTCCTAGTACCTGACCCACCACGGAGGGCCAAGGATAGCTTCTCCTCCTCGGTCAAAGGAGTCCCTAATAACCAAAAACTAAAGAAGGGATAACGCTCTCGTAGGGCCTCATCATCATTTGGACCTAAAGGCTGACGCGAAGACGAAGGATGTTTTCCCCTACCCATCAAAGGCTCAAACCTATACAGTCAACACAAGGATAATGAGAAGGGGGAAAGACTAAGACTAAAATGAAGAAAACCAGAAATTCCCAAGCCAAAGCCAACGGGTTCGATAGCTCAACTCACAAACACTCCACCCAGAAAACCCAAAATCCAGGAACGCACCAGCGAAGAAAAAAGGAAGAGGGAAAACTGAAATGACTGGAACGAAACGAAAAGTTCAGAAGGAAAGAAGCATACCTGGAAAATCGAAGATGGTGAGGTTCGAGCACAACGAAGGTTGAGGAAGGTTCTGGGCAAACAGGGATCCTCGACACTTCAGAGAGCTGGATGTGCAGAAAGCAGTTTCTCCGGTAACAGGAAAGCTTTTTGCAGAGGAAGTTTTCGGGTGTGGGAGTAAACCGAGCAAATGAGCAAAGTGTCGAAATGTTTAATGGCTAACAGTTCTTATTGCGAGAAAGCAAGGAGGGAATTTTAAAACAATGCAACCCAAACGACAGGGGCAGCCACGACCTTTCACCCCAAAAAGTTGAGGTGACGTGCGACGTACCCCCAGAGCATTAAATGCGCACGAAGTTCGGGGCGGCGAGGCGCGAGGATCGAAGCGCCTCTCCAATCCACGAGAGCCAGGTGTCACAGGAAATCATTGCGGGACTAGAGGAGGATTCTCCAAGAGTCACACCGTGGTCATAGCAACCGCTCCGGACCTTCAGATGTCGAGCCTTGACCCCAACATCCTACCTCGGTCGAAATCGCACCAGGTTTCACACGCACCATCTCGGGGACATAGGTCAACGGCTCACACCACGGCATCCGTAAGGCAGGTTATAACCTCGGTCCTTCTCCGGACGTCAGCCTTCGCCACCAGTCCTCAAGCCATAGAACACCGACGTGGCATTTAGCCATAGAACACCGACGTGGCATTTATTTCGCGAGATGCAGAGTGCCAACCTGGCCCATCGAATCTTGCGATGGCACCACGACGTCAGAAAAATAAGATCAGCAAATCCTAGACTGGCGAAGACGTCGGAAGACGGGCAGTACTACTTTGGACAACTTGTCCAGGGCATCATACACCCCGACAGTCCAAAAACTTTGAACTACCGGGCTGGGGGGAAACTGTTACGGATCTAGACTAAGCCCAATAATGACACGGCCCAAAGAGGGACAGGCTTGGGAGACCTAGTCCCGCCTGCATCCTGAAAGTGCTCAACTACCCCGGTAATCTAGGAGCACCTTCGGTAGGCCAGGACAGTTAAGATCGAGGCCGGATACTGCGCTTGCTCACCCCAGGTATGCCGTATATATATACTAAGGTAGCCACCCAAGGTACACACTCTCTAACCTAGACTATTTACCTACCGTCACACTGAGCACACACCCCACGCCCTCGGCTAAGAGCCTGGTTGTGTTCAGTAATCCCATCTCTGTCCGTGTGCTTCCACATATGCACCCAGGAGGAGACCCTAGATCCAACATCAAATCACCAGCCCATACACGCGGTTGGACACCTGTGTTCTACACCATAACATATATATATATGTGTGTGTGTGTGTGTGTGTGTGTGTGTGTGTGTGTGTGTGTGTGTGTGTGTGTGTGTGTGTGTGTGTGTGTGTGTGTCTATGTGTGTGTCTATATATGTATGTGTGTGTGTGTCTATATATATATATATATCTATATATATATATCTATGTATGTATGTATGTATGTATGTATGTATGTATGTATGTATATGTATGTATTGTGTGTGTGTGTGTGTGTCTCTATGTATGTAGATAGATCTGTATGTATGTATGTATGTATGTATGTATGTATGTATGTATGTGTGTGTGTGTGTGTGTGTGTGTGTCTCTATGTATGTAGATAGATCTATATGTATACACACATATATGTTTATATAGCAAGACCATTATTTCAATTAGAAAGCGTATGAAAAGGAAATTAGATATATATGTATACACATAGCTATATAAAAAGCAACTAATATACATATATACTAAACTAATATGTCATGGATATCTAACGTAAGGCAAATTAGAAACACTTATAATTAGGACAACTGGTGTCATTTTAAATTTATATAAGGATATTTTAAGAAAATAAGTAAAAATAACTAATTTAACTGGCCTTAATTCCCCCAAAATCGGTT
Source organism: Acacia pycnantha (assembly GCA_025563575.1). Taxonomy (NCBI): domain Eukaryota; kingdom Viridiplantae; phylum Streptophyta; class Magnoliopsida; order Fabales; family Fabaceae; genus Acacia; species Acacia pycnantha. The sequence continues at coordinate 1,664,849 of JAMWYP010000001.1, forward strand.
AAATTACTCCTATAATTAGGACCGGAGGGAGTATAATAATATTGGGGAGATGCGGTTAACTCGGTTTTCTTTATTTTATTTTATTTTTTGCACCAGAGGATGCAGCTAACTTGAGAGGTTCTCTTTTCTGCAAAGTTACAACTCACAACGTTAACTAGGAGTTAATGACTTTCATTCGGTTCCTTAGATTTTGTAAAATTTCATATTTTTGACTAAGTTGACTAGTCAAAGAATTAAATTAATATCGGGTATATGTTTGACTAAGTTGACTAGTCAAAGAATTAAATTAAACAATATCAGTTTTAATACAAATTACATGGGTCAAATTATCTCTCACCAACTGAATATATAATTTTCATTCGGTTCCTTAGATTTTGCAAAATTTCATATTTCCGGTCCACTCTATCTCACTTTGTTTGAAGATCATATTTATGGTGAGTTGAATTGTGAATCATTCCTATAAAAAATAGTTTATTTAAAACATTTTAGATTTGAATTACTACACTTCAGAAGTATTTGGCTGTTTTGCGCACGATTTCCAAATTCTAGAAGCCACAAACTTGAAAAGTAGAGTCAGAGATAAAAAATTGGAGCTGTATGCCCATCCCCCAACTTCTTTTAGCACCGTCAAAATTGGATTATGAAAGAAATTGTCTTTTTGGTCTTGTCCTTATAATCAAAAGACTTCAACTTCCAGCGAATGTCAAATTGAAATAATTCTTAAATAAGAAGAAGTCCACGTCAAGAACCTGACAAATGACAATATAATGTTTGAAACTGAACAAGGGATGGTTGGAGAAAGGGGGGGAAATTACCAAATAAGAAGGAATATCTTCAATTTGTGATGAGGCTGAGATTAACGCAGAAAAATATGTTTGATATATTTGTAAGGGTTAAGGTGCATCCAACACCGTCAAAATTGGATTATGAAAAAAAATGTGTTTTTGATCTTGTTTTTATAATCAGTGCTCTAAAGTATTTTGTGATGTACACTCAGTACCATAAAGTATTTGTTCAAATAAGTCAAACACCCTAAAGTATTTTATGGGATTTGAGTGAACAATAATGGGTTTTTTTGGGCAAGAATGAGAGTAGATATAGAAAAAATAGAGTAGATCGATATGGTTGTTATTAGAGCTGAGAATCAAGGTCGGCCCGATTTCCAGACTCTAGTTGTTATTGTATGGAAAAGCAAATTTTGGTAAACAAATTGTACAGTGGCTTTCATTTGGGTTTAGGTAAATTAATGTAAACTTGTTCTAAGATGGGTAGCTAACTTGAGAATTTTTTTTTTTCTGCAACCTCACTACCCATTAGGATTTGAATAAATATTTTAGAAAAATACTTTCAAAATATGTAAATGATAAATAAGGCCGGTGAATTCCAACAATTTCAAATTGACTTATTTGAAATTTTGAAATGTTGACAAATGTGTGAAATTATACAAGTTCTCTTACTTTTTATTTTTCTAAAACAAATCCCTAAAACCCTTTGTCGAAGCTCCAATGTCGCAGCGGCCTGTCACTGGAGCTTTGGTATCCTTGCCGGCGACTCTAGCAGCCTAATATTATTATTTTTAAATTTTTCAAGTAAAAATTGTTAATATATATACTTGAGTTATTAATAATAATACTAAAGCTGTAAATGGCAGCCTAATATTTTTTAAAAAAATTTCAAACTAAAGTTGTCAATATAGATACTTAAGTTATTAACAGTAATACTAAGGTTGTAACAAGGCATTTGTTGAATATTTCCTAATAACTTTCTCCAAAGCTTTGGTGGTCTTTTTTTTTTCAATTTATTTAGCAAAATTTGTCACTATTTATACTTGATTTGTTAATAGTGATACTAAACTTATAAACCGGGTATTTGTTGAATATTTTTAATAACATTCACTGGAGCTTTGACACTTTAATATTTTTTTGCATTTGTCAAGTAAAAGTTGTGAATATTGTTACTTGAGTTGTTAATAAATATACTAAAGTTATAAACGAGATATTTGTTGAATATTTTGTAATAACTTTCATCGATACTCTAGTGGTCTAATATTTTATCAATATAGATACCTGAGTTATTAATAGTAATATTAAAGTTGTAAATAGGGTATTTGTTGAATATTCCCTAATAACTTTCAACAGAGCTCGAGCGATCTTTTTTTTTTTTTTTTTGAATTTATCAAGCAAAACTTGTCAATATAGATATCTGAGTTATTAATAGTGATACTAAAATTGTAAATGGTGTATTTGCTGAATATATTCAACAAATATCTATATTGAATATATTAGGCCGCCATTTACAACGTTAGCATTGCTATTAACAACTCAAGTATTTATATTGACGACTTTTGATTGACATCGGAGCTAAAAAAAAGAAGAAAAAGGAGCTCCAGTGGCTAGTCATTGGCAAGGACATTGGAACTCAGATGATAGGCCGCCGCTGAAACTCTAACGGCTGGCAAGGAGTTTTGAGATTTCTTAAAAAAAATTAAAGGTGAGTACACTTACATAATTTCACATATTTATTAACATTGCAAAATTTCAAATCAATCAATTTGAAACTATTAAAATTTTAACTACCATTATTTGTCTTTTACATATTTTGATAGTATTTTTCTATTGTTTTCCCAAGATTTTAACATGAAAGTATATCCTTTAAATATTGTCAATGCCTCCACCTTAAAGCCTCTTGTTTCAAGCTCTAAGAAACTTTCAATGATAGGGAATTTTGATTTTGGCTGGGTTTTCTCATGAAATGGCCAAATCCATCGCATGTTTTGTTAATTTTGACTAGTCAAAGCTTTCATATTGCAAAATATTAGTTTTAAACCATTGTACATTGTTGATGTAACATCCAAATTTTGGGATTTGAAATTATAATATTTTATGGAAATTAATTATGAAACGTTGGTTCAAAAGAATTATCAGAATTATTATTGAAAATTTAGGCTTATTTTTCCCTTAATTAATTTATTTTAGAAAAAAAATTATGAAATTAATATTCTGTGGCCGGGAGAAAATTAATTGAGAAAGAAAATTCCTTATATAAAATTAAAGATGAATTCCTAACATGTATCTAATATTTGCAATTAATTTAACTAAGTACCCAATTGCAAATAAATGTGTGGTAAAGCATCAAGTGCGATAATTTTAAGGGAGAATCCTTGCCAAGGCCCAATTAAGGTCCAAAATTGCAAAAAGGGCCCCAATAACTTTCACATACCAAAAAGGGCCCTAGGGCCTTTTCTGGTATAAACGTTAACAACTAAAACAGCCAAATTGACAACAAAATAAATACTCATTAACAACTAAATCAGTCGTATTAACAACAATATTTTAACAACTAAATCAGTCACTTTAACAACAATATCAGCCCCGGTTAACAACTAAATCAGTCAAATTAACAACACAATTTTAATGAAAAATCTCAAAAAAGGCCCTAGGGCCCTTTTTGGTATGTGAAAGTTGTTGGGGCCCTTTTTACAATTTTAGACCTTAATTGAGCCTTGACAAGGATTCTCCCTAATTTTAAAGTGGCCTTACCACACAAATACATATATATTCATGATTAACCCATATATCCACTTGACCCACACCAACCCATTATCTCCATTTTCTTAAACACTTCCAATCCATTAAATCATTTCAGCCCATATATAGATATACTCTTTCTTCTTTTTTTTTTTTGCTAAGAAGGATGGCATATAGCCTACATTACAAATGAAAACATTACACCAACGGGGAAATAAATCTCAAACACTCCTGATCCACCCAGCTTCTCAAAAAGAGCGGGCACTCATCTAAAATCCTAGAATTTGAAATGCCCCATTTGGCTAGGGCATCCGCAATTCTATTGTAATCTCTAGGGATAGAGATAATATCAACCTGCCAATTTAACAACAACAACTCTCTAGCCTTTAGGATTAGACTACTACAAGTCGTACAATCATAGTCCAAAAGCAAGTTAACAACCGAATCAGCATCTGACTCCAGAATTATCTTCCTATAGCCAAGGTCCTAGACAAGAAGCAAGCCTTCAAGAATAGCCCATTCTTCCGCCGAATTAGCTTGACAATCCCCTAGCGATTTGGAGAAACCTACAACCCAGTTGCCCATGCCATCTCTAACTACCCCTCTGCAACCTGCATGCAGATAAGAGGATAGCAATACATGTTTCTTTAACTCATCATCAGCCCAATACGTGGAACCATTCCTTACCCCAACAACAACACCACACCAACCCATTACTTATCATATAGCCCAACCCACTACCTCCTTGTTATGTTGATCAAGTTTACTTCCTCATCTCTAAACCGAACGGACCCTTATATTATTTAACCAGCTGCAAAATGTGAGAAAGAAATCAAAACACGTTAACTGAGACAGCCAAAAAAAAATCACGCCATACCCCCTCTGTCAACATATCTCGTCTTGCCATCCACTATACATGCAACATAGCCATACTTCTCGAGCCTCACCCACATTACTTACACGTTGGTCCTTCCTCTTCAGTCCGTTCTACTTCTCTCGGACCGGACCCCCTAGGTCCTTATATTTCCTTCCTTCAATCAGCAAAGGGAACCAGAGTCAGAGTCGAGAGAGTGGAGACTGAACAGGGAGTGAAACTGCGAACGTTGGTGAGTCGAGGAAGGGAGAGAGGGAGTGAGAGCTTCAAAAGCAGAGTAAGATCAAGAGGAAGCTGAGACTGAGAACGTGTGAGACAAAGGCAACACCAAGTTGAAACACAATCAGTGAGAATCAGTAAATATACAAGCTAGTAAAGGTAAGCCAGCGGAACTCCTTCTGTGTCAAGGTTCACTACAAAAAAAATCCTGTTTTGCGACGGAATTTTTCCGTCGCAAAAAGTGTTTGTGACGGATTTTGTCCATTGCAAAAACCCTCCTCGCAATTGTGATGAAAAGTGAAAATTCCGTCGCAAATTTGAGACGGAAAAGAGAATCTAGGTTTTGTGACGGATTCCGTTTTCGTCGCAAATCCCAGGGATTTACGACAGATTCTCTTTTTCATCGCAAATCCCAAGATTTGCGACATAAATCCAATTCCGTCACAAATCCTCGTTTTTTTACGACGGAATAATTTTCCATCGCAAATTTGGATAGTTTTTTTAAAAAAAATATTAAAAAAAACTGTATATAATAACAATCATAAATAGTTTACATAGAGAAAAATATGTATAAATAATATGTTTGCGAAGAATATGTACTAAAAAATAGTCTAATCAGCATCATCATCATCACCAGGAGCCGACCCCTTACCCTTGTCTTTCATTAGGGACATGACTTGAAGCTGCATCTGCCTCATCATCTCTCGTTGCTGACTTATCTGCTGTCTCATGAGCTCCTGTTCCTGACGCATTTTCTGCCTCATCATCTCCTGTTCCTGACTCATATGCTGCCTCATTATCTCCTGTTCCTAACTCATCAATTGTCATGTCACGCTAAGCTCATTTGCTATCTGATTCCAAAGGTGCTTTGTCTGGTTCAGCTCAGCTGCTTGCTCCTGCACCAACGCCTTCATCTTCTTTAGTTCATCTACAAAAACATTAGGAAGTACGTTTATTTTTTGTACTTCTTTTAAATGGACAAGGGATTGAAAATTATCAATATCAAATGTATTACGTTTATCAGCAGAAACACCTTCACTGCCGGATGAGGAGCGCTTCGTTTGCTTTAGTCGGCTGGCAGAGGCACCAAACCCAAAGACTCTCCCTTTCTTGTGAAATCCGCCTGTAGCCTCAATAAACAGACTCTCGTTATCCAACTGAGAGGATGTGGGGTCGATCCCACTCTACGAGTCTCTCTCCTGCGACAGCTTGTGAAAGGTTTCCTACAAGCACAAAAATACATCACAAATAAGGCATGTAAAATGAAATAAATATGTTGGAGCGTGAAACAAATAATAAATGCAATAAACATCTCACCGCTACTTGTTGCAACATGGTGTTAATCCAGCACCTCCCACTACCTTCAGAATCCTAGGAATGGGCCCGCTCAAAGGCAGTCAAATCAATCATCTCTACAAGAACTTCCCCAGATGCTGCCTACAAACACAAATGATGACCGTTAATTAATTACTTCAAAGTACAAAATATTGAATACTGAAATAGAAAATAAGGTGTACTCACAATTTTTCGTCGATGCTTACTAAATGGAATGGAGCCACCAGTATATGACGGTCCATCCATTTTAACCCTATTTATTTTAATTTTCTCAATTTTGTCCTTAAATTTGGGATCGCGACCCATCTTTGAATTAATTCATCTGCAGTCTCAGGTTGAATCCAATCTTGTTTGCCTCTTTGCTTTCTCAATTTATAAAACTTCTCAGACAACCACCGACCTCCCTTGTGGTTATAAGCTTTTTTCAAATCTTCCCAATGCTCAGGCAACGAGCTAAACTTACCCTGAAAATCAATAATGAACAATTAGTGCTCCAAATTATAAAACTACTTAATCAGTTTGCATTTGGATAAGAAATTAATAACCATAAAGCATATAACTTACCAAGAACTCAGTAAATCAAGCATCCCGATCATCCTTAGGAATCTTTGTCCACTTGGCCCAAGGCTGATTGAAATTACGAAATATTTGGTTCGATATGAAATCTGTCACCTGATTATAAGGCTCAAATCTGAAGACAGAGGAAATGATGCAAATATTAGCATACAAACTAAAGGTAAAAAAATCATAACATTATTAGTAACTTTACATGACTTACTCAATGGTGCCGACCAGACGGATCCAGGATCAACTGATCCCTAGATTGGTGGATCGGAGGAACTAGCTTCCCCGACTTGTCTCCAAGGCACGGAGTGTGCTGAAGGAAGAAATCTCAAGTATTGAAAATGTTAGTACATAGATCCTTAAAGAAAACTAAACATATGTAAATCAATCAAAAATCGTAAAGTAAACATGCTCTGCCCCTTGTTGTGGATCAATGGAAGTTCTTGGCACACCTGTACCGCCCATAAAAGAGTCGGTAGTAGATGGTAAGGATGACATATAAAGTGACGGTGAAGATGACATATAAAGTGACAGTGAAGTGGACATATTGAGTGGTGGCAGCTCTGGGGAAGAGCTAAGCCCTCTGCCTACAGAGAGGGCAGATGGTGTTGCCCTACCCCCTCTGATAGGACGGGGTCGAGCTCGACCATTACTATAACCACTACCTGAAGGCCCTCCTGGATGCTCCATCTTTGAACAATTATAAACATTATGTCAAAATATATAAAAGAGTAAATACCCTTTTTAGTCCCTAGAAAAAAACACGGACCCCTTTTTGGTCCCTGACAAAAAAAATGTCATTTTTCGTCCTATTTAGGGACTAAAAAGGACCTTTTGGGAATTTGTGAGGGATTAAAATGTCCACAAAAAAGGGCTAAAAAGGACTAAAAGGGACCTTATTTTTCCTTTTTATGGACTAAAGAGGACTTGTTTTTTTTCAAGGACCAAAAAGGGGTCCGTGTTTTTTTCCAGGGACCAAAAAGGGTATTTACTCTATATAAAAATATAAGAAATTTACTTAATATGATACTAGCAAAGTAACGGAGTATCTAGTATAACAGGTCGTCATAAACAAAGAACTGACACAAATCAACCGAACGATTCCTGTTCTACGACCTCTGCTTGCACGCCTTCCTCCAAAGTCTTATAGTCGTCGAACTCAGATTCACTATCAGAGTAAATCTCTTCTGCCTCATCGTTTGATTCCTCATTGTCAATTGGGATAGGAATCAACTCTAACTCCGCAGCGAAATCAAACAGATTGCTTGGTACATCGTCCTCGACAATATTTACGAGCAGTACATGTTCCACATCAGCTTAGAACGATTTGGTCATACTGTCATTTGTTTCTGACTCTTTCGACTTGGGTATAATATATTCCGTGCTTTGGTTTTGATAACTCCCCTCCACCCTTGGCAGGATGTGGGGTATAATGTGTAGTAAACTTGTTCCGCCTGTTGAGCAAGGATGAATGGGTCAAACCACTCACATTTAAAAAGAGTCACCACCTTGTCCCACTGGTAATGCAGCTAAATTATGTCAATTAACTTCTTGTAGTAGTCACCCTCGACCTCATCAACTTGGCCACCTCGACAACATACACTATAATTGCAACATAATGTATTTGTGTTCGCTTCAACAGTTGCAAACCGATACCCATTGATTACATATTTTTTGCTCGAGCAACAACTGTTGCAGCTCCATAAGATAAACTCCATGCAACATCATGGGGAGCTGATCGATTTTGCACAAAGTAGGATCAAAACCATCAATGAAACTCAGAGTTCGTGAATTTCTCAACTTCGGAATCCGACATCAAAGGATTTTCCGATCGAACCCAATTAGAGAAGTAATTGTGGAAAAAAATGAAATTAATACTTTAATACTTACCGTTACAGTAAAAATAAAAGAAATCTTACTTTAAGTATGGGGCGGCCTCTTCACATGTTTAGAATGTACCACTCTGCTACTCGCTTTTCGCTTCCTTCCAGAGTTGACCTAAAATGTTTTCCCACAACTCGGCCTGGAAAATTAAATATTGATATCTGATCGCTCGTGTCACCGCCATCATCGTTGCGAGGTACCTCTCTCCATCTTGATATCATTTCAGGGGGATAATAGTATGACGTAAACTTAGTGGCCTCTTCGACTAGAAACGCTTCAGCGATAGATCCTTCAACGTACCTTGGATTTTTCATCTTGTCCTTAAGAGTGCATAAAAACCTACAATGGACAATCAAAGGGTATTTATAAACTATAGCACCATGCCGGTCAATTAATAACTGCGAGAAACAAATATATATATTACCTCTCAAACGGATATATCCACCTATATTGTTGCGGACCTCCTACCTTTGCTTCGTAGGCCAAGTGAACAGACAAATGTTCCATTAAGTCGAATAAGCTAGGAGGAAACACCATCTCTAACTTGCATAACGTTATTGGCATGCTCACCTCCAGGTGCCCTAACTTTTCAACATTAAGCTTAGAAGCACAAATTTCTCTAAAGAACATGAAAATTTCCGTCAGAATAGACCATATATGCTTTGGTAGTGCTTTGAAGGCCCATGGCAACAATCTCTCGAACAAAACATGACAATCATGACTCTTCATCCCGAATAACTTCGCCTCATGCATGTCGACACATCTTGACAAATTGGATGCATAACCGTCCAGGAGTTTCAAATCTTTAACCCATTGCAACAATTCTAAATTCTTCTCTTTGTTGAATGTGTACGGCGCTCTAGGTTTAGAAGTCCGTCCTGGGGCATTCTCCACCAAATGCAAATCAGGCCTTCTGCAAATTGCTTCTATGTCCCATCTTGTGTTGACTGTGTCCTTCGTCTTGTTCTTGGTGTCTATCACGATGTACAGAATATTGCAAAACACATTCCTCTCAATATGCATGACATCGAGGTTGTGTCTTAACAATTGATCTTTCCAATATGGTAGTTCCCAAAAGATGTTGTGTTTGTTCCAATGATACTCAACACCATATCCCTCAGGTTCGCTGGAAGGAGCCCCCTTTTCAACACTTTGAATGTGCTTTACCATGTCCCATATTTCTTGGCCACTTAAACGACAAGGTTGACCTGCCCGTTTGACCACATTCCACCTGAAGTCTTTTCTATTTCTCCTTAGTGGATGATCGTGGGGCAGGAATTGCAGGTGCCTGTTAAACCAACAGACCTTGCGACTGTATTGCAAGCTAAACCCCACATTCTGTTCAAGACATACCAGGCATGCAAGCTTCCCCGACGTTTGCCAGCCACTAAACATCCCATATGCAGGGAAATCATTGATCGTCTACATTAAGGCAGCCCGCATTGTGAAATTTTGTCTCAATGATACATCATACGTAAGAACCTCTTCACTCCACAACATCTTCAACTCGTCTATCAACAACCTGAGGTACACATCTATCTTCTTTTTTGGGTTGGATGGCTCAGGGACTAATGTGTTAAGGAACAAAAACTCTCTTTTCATGCACATCGAAGGTGGGAAGTTGTACGGAGTCACAATCACAGGCCAACAGGAATAATTCTTGCACGTATTGTTGAAAGTAGCGAACCCATCCGAACATAAACCAAGACGGACATTACGGGGATCCGCTGCAAACAAAGGATTCACCTCGTCAAATTTAAGCCAAGCTTCGGCATCGGATGGATGCATCACAAATTTTTCATCCCTGCGATGCTCTCGGTGCCATCTCATGTGAACAGCTGTTTGTTCTGATGAATACAATCTCTGAAGTTTGGGCACGAGAGGAAAGTACCACATCTTGCTTAATGCTTGACGGGTCGTTTTCCTTCCATTCCTCACAACTTTGTATCTGTCATGTTCACAGAATTTACAATTGGTCTGCTCAGCATCATCCTTGTAATACAACATGCATCCTCTAAGGCAGCAATGAATTTTTTCACATTTAAGCCCAAGTTCTTTCACCTTTTTTTTGTTTGGTAAAAATCCTTCGCCAAATTATTGTCTTTGGGAACAACCTTACTCATGATCTGCATCATTTTGTTGTAATTCTTCTCACTCATGTGGTGATCAGTCTTCAAGTTTAGTATTGTTAGGGTAGCCGATAGAGATGAATGTTCACTATCTTGGATGTGTTCGCAACCTTCCCATAACAGACGTTGCGCATCTTGAAGCATTTTATAGAACCTATCGGCTTTCGGATTAGAATCTTCTCTCATGTATGATGGTTGAGTATGTACACTGGTCTCCTCTCCCATGTATGATGGTTCAACATGAGTAACGGGATCAAAATATTGGCCGATTGATGGTCCTACGGCATCCATAACCAACTGCTCATATTGATTAAGGTTGTCTCGATGAGTACTATCCCCGTAATAATCACTCGGTGTCTGTCAGACTTCGCCATGATATTCCCAACATTCATAATCCTGCATGAATCCCTTTTTACACAAATGGATTCTGACCGTACTCTAATCTTGAAATTTTAAACACCTACATTTGACACACGGACAACTAATCCAGGTACTTGAATTAGGGCCCGTTTGGATGAGCTTTTAAAAAAGTGCTTTTTTGTAGTGCTTTTTTTTAAAGCTCCAAATTGGAGCTTTTAAAAAAAGCAGCATTTCGGCTTTTTTGTGTCTTTTGCTTTTTCAAAAAAATATCATCTAAACACATAAATTAATTAAAAATCATTTCTTTTGGCATTAAAAAAGTGTTTTTTTTAATCAAAAAAAACCCATCCAAACGGGCCCTTGCTTGCTCCAAAGCAAATTGGATGAACTCTTCCAAACCCTCCAAGAATGCTCGAGTTAGTCGTTTTTTCTCAGTTAGACGATTGTACATCCAACTCCTATCACTATCACTTTCCATACTTCCCCAACCCAACGTACACAAATATATACAATAGGGATATACTCCAGTTCACAAAACAACATGTCACAAATATAAGTGGCCAATACAACTGGCCACTTATGCCAACCAACTGACAATTAGTCAAGTTTATCGAATATACAATTCTCAACTTTATCTTTTTTATTTATAATTATATTTTACTCTAAACAGTATTTATAATTTGTTTTTTAAAATTATCCATGTTTAATGTATAACTTGTTAATGATAGTTTTAAATCAAAAATTTAAATGAGATAATTTAAAAAAAAAAAAAATTAACAGTCATTTTTATAAGAGACTAAATCAACTAGCTAATTTCACTAATTTTTATCATACATAAAAATGTTATTATTCCTTAAAGTCACACATTCATCCTACTTTACATTAATTAGTTAATTCTCTTATCCCTAAACATCACTTTTCTATTTTCAACATCATCCTATTTTTAGACTTATGTATCATTACCAACAAATACAAGATCATAATTTTCTCACACAATTTTTTCACTAGACAAAATAAACCATAAAAACAATGCAATATTAATATTCGCACAAATCATTCATATACACAAATAATTTATTCACCAATGGAATGCTCATTATTCTATTTGCTATACTATCACTAAAAAAAAGGTCATTCATTCTCATGACACTTTACAAATTTACAAACTTTACATATACACAAATAATTTAACATGCAATGAACAACAACACATTTAGTCAAATTTATTTTTTCTCATTTCAACGTCATCCTATTTATAGATTTATGTATCATTACCAACTAATACAATATCATAACAATTATTGTATGATCCCAACAAACCAAGCATTATCTTAAAAAGTAATCTTACTATCAACATCAAGCACCTTTTAATCTAAATACACTAATGAATATCCACAACAACTACATCTTAATTCTTTACTTTATCACTTTAAGCAAAATCCAAATTGCGAACTTTCACTTATGTTTTCCAACCTCAAATAGTTAACTTCCTGGTTCCTATTATATATGAATATAAAATATTTTTATCACACCAATTTGCATAATACACACACTCATACATATATAACTATAAAAAATTAAAGCCTTCATTGCTAGAAAGAGTATTATTGACACAGTTGATTCAAAAAAATGTCATGTCAATGGAATCACATCCCAAAAAATCAAAAAAATAAAAACAAACATACCAGATTGAGGACGGTGAAGAGGCCAAAGAAGGGAACCGAAGGGTGAGAGGTAGATGTCGAACGGTGGAGGAGGCAGAGGGGCGAGCACCGGCGGCGGATGTGCAGGGGGAAGGGCATCGGACGGTGGAGGAGGCGAAGGGCCGAGCACCGACGGCGGACGGGCAGGGGGAGGAGGTCGAACCGAGGGAGAGGAAGAGCAAAATCGCAGAAATGAGGAGCTGCGAGATTAAGGGGTATTTAATAGATTTTGCGACGAATCTTCAGATCCATCGCAAAAATCGTCGCAAAGTGGGGGGCAAACCGGCGGCAAAAATGCCGTCGGTTTGTGACGAATCTGGGATGTCCGTCGCAAACCGTCGGCATTTTCGCCGCCTGTTTGCCCCCAATTTACTTGATTTTTCTGTCGCAAAAATGTTTTGCAAAATTATTTTCCATCATTTTTCATCTCTGGGGTTTGTGATGTAAGTGATTTTCGTCGCAAAAATCAGTATTTTGCGACGGATTTTATTTTCCTTTGCAAAAATTGAGAAATTTGCGACAGAAAAAATTCCGTCGCTATTTCCCACTTTTCTAGTAGTGGTTCCTGAGCTTGTTTCACTGCATGACTACACACACACAGAGAGAGAGATATATACAGTGGTGGAGCCACACTACCGCCAATGACCGCAGGTGCAAACACAAACTCCTACGGGGAAGAAGAGAAAGAGAACAAATCGAAAAAATGGAAGAGCTCTATGCTTTACGAATGAAATCGAGTTACAGAGGAAGAAGAACACAATAATAGTCAAAGAAGAGAAGAGAAGAGAAGAGAAGAGAGACGAATAAAAGACAAAAGGTGTATATTGAAAAATGAGAAAATATCACATCATCTCTGTACACGTGATTCGTCCTTATATAAGGAAAGTCATAACTAATATAATAACAACTACAACTATACAGAATAACAATTAAATAACTCAATAACTGGAAATTACTAAACTACCCTTTTCCTTTTTGTTGATTTACACATTCTATCAAAGTCAAAGACACATTACCACCAATGTCTTAAAACTCCTGCCAAGTCAAGGACTAATTTCATTACACTGAAGATGAAAGATTGGTTAAAACAGGACTTTTTTTGGGGGATTCATTACGCGTCAAGTGTGTGTGTCCTTAAGACACTGGCGGTCGTTGACTTGTCTAAAAACTTCCTTTAAAAAAAAATCGGAGGCGTTGCCCCTGAATCCTCCTCACTAATTGTACGGACACAAACAAAAAAATCCTAGTTTATGTTACCGAGAGATTACTAGTTGATGTTGAATGCCGCCTGTCGGGATTACAATATCTAATATCATGATGACCGTTAGTTTGAAGATTAAAAGAGAGAGAAAACACGCTAGAGAAAGCAAAGAACACAGAAAAAACGGTGAAGTAAAATGATGAATTTTTTGTAATTGAGCATCTCACGTTTCTAAACTTTAGTAACCCAAACTTTTGAAATTAGGTTCCGGGATTTGCTCAAATTTTTATTTTTGCCAATTTTTACTACATTCTAATTTTTAAAGTTATATTCCAAAGGTTTGCTTAAGTTTTATATTTGCTTGTTTTTTTTTTTTTTTTTTGGTAAAAAATCGGGGCCTTAGCCCAGTATCACTCTATATAAGTATGGAACGAGGGTAAGAAATACCCACAATGTCTCTCGTACAAGCTATCGAATGCTGCTACTGGAGGGGAACTATAACAAACAAAAACATCCTCCCGAACAAAACTTAAATTGGCCAGTGGAATCAGCACATGAATTTCCCTCCCTGTATACATGTAAACAAACTATTCTAGAGAACATTTGCATTAATTTGTGTATCTCATGACAGCAGCTTCGGATCTGATATGGATAGACCCTCAACCTGCAAATTAGACAACAACTGTACAGCCACTTTTGAATCACATTCAACAATAACAGAATCAATATTGCATCTTTTTGCTATATGTAATCCTGATAGCACCCCCCATAGCTCGGCTTTGATAGCAGAGCAAGAGCCCAACTTCCTAGCAAAACCGATATCCAGTCCCCCTTGCTATCCCCGATTAGCCCACCACAAATGCACTCCTTCCCACCCCCTTGGATGCACCATCCACATTCAATTTAAACCACCCCACCCGAGGAGCCTCCCACCTTATGTTAACTTCCTCCCTTACTCCTCTAACCTTGCTAAAGTTGGTTCTGGCATGTTGCATCTCATTTACATACCAACACACCGTCCTGCCTCGGCTAGGAGGCATAGTATAGCCAGCCTCAAACAAACACTTGTTCCGCCAGTTCCACAAACACCAGCAACCAAAGCCAAATTTGAGGTCCCAATCCTTCTCACGCCGCGATAGGTTCCAATCAAACCAGCTCTTCCCCTGCAAAGAGCCAAACTCAGGCCTAAGACAGCCCCCATTCAGCTCCTCCCATAGCTCCCAAGCTACCCAAGCAATCCCTTAAGACATGCATAACATTTTCGACTCACCAAGACACCTATGGCAACTGTCCCCACCACCCAATAGCCGGCTTCTTCTTACTCCCTGTCAATGACCTATCATGCACCGCTAGCCACAAGAAAACTTGCACTCTCCTTGGGCCCTTCCAAGTGCCACACCTTGTTCCAGATTTCCTCCCTTGTATCATGCTCCTCTCTCAACAAGTGATACATGTCAGCCACTATGTATTTGTTGTGCAGTTTGACTCCCCACCTAATAGTATCCACACCATTGTCAGCAGAAGGGGGAGGGATAGCCATGATGAGATCCCTTCCCTCTTCATTCACCCATCCACTAATCCTCTCCATATCCCATTCCCCAACTTCATTAACCATTTCCTTTACTTTTAAGCTGTCCTCCACTTCCAGCGGCTGTCTAATGCATTTGTTAGCCAAGACCCCTCCATCATCTAGCCATTTGTCATGCCAGAAGTTCACCCTTTCCCCATTGCCCACATCCCAAACCATATTCTGCAAGGCACTTGGCCAGATCCTACACAGGCTTCTCCATATTTCAGAATCTGAATTAGCCATTTTGCATTCCCGTTGAAGATCCTTACCTCTTCCATATTTCCCAGCCAAAACCGAAGAGCATAGAGTGTCAGGTTTGGCAATAGTATTCCAAGCTACCCTTCCTAGCATCGCATCGTTCATGGCATCAAGTTTTCTCAGCCCTAAACCCCCATTCTTTTTCTGTTTGCAGATTGTTTCCCAGCTCACAGCATGTATTCTTCTCCTTCCATCCTCATTCTTCCATATAAAGTCACGCTGAATTTTTTCCATATGATCTTTCACCCCTTTTGGGATGTGCGAATGTTGCATACAAAAAACAGCCATCTGATTAGTGACTGAGTTTACCAAAGTTAACCTACCAGCAGTGACAAAGACTGCTTTTTCCAGCTACATAGCCTCGATTGCATCTTATCAATGATATGCTGAAATTTCCTTTTGTTGCCTCTTCCTCCTGCCATATTAGCCCCCAGGTAGCGCCCTAGGTCCTCCATCTTTTTAAACCCCGAATACGCACACACCTCATTCTGAACACGTCTTTCCACATTCTTTGAGAAAAAGATGCTGGTTTTTTGGGCATTAATTTTCTGCCCAGAGATTTCGCCAAACTTCTCCAACACGCTCATTACCATACATATATGGTCCAGATTGGCTTCACAAATCAGTAATAGGTCATCGGCAAACATTAAATGAGAAATTTCAGTACCATTTCTTCCCAGTTTTATCGGATTCCACCCCTTGCTGTTTACACAGTCCATGATTAAATGCGAAAGCTTTTCCATCCCAAGAACAAACAAGTAAGGAGACAAGGGGTCCCCTTGCCTTAGGCCCCTGGATGGGAGAAACCCCTCCCTTTTCCCCCCATTCCACATAAGGGCCAAGTTCACTGACGTGACACACTCCATAATCACCTTCCTTAGCTTCTCATCAATACCCACTTCAGCCAACACTTGACTAAGGAAACTCCATGACATCCTATCATAAGCCTTTTCCAAGTCAATTTTTATAACCATATAGCCTTTCTTTCCTTGTAGTCTTCCCATGGAATGCACTACTTCCTTGGCTATTATGATATTATCGTGAATGCTTCTACTAGGGATAAAACTTGTTTGGTATGGAGAAACCAAACTGTCCATTAGCGGCTTTAGTCTATTGACTATAGTTTTAGATAATCCCTTGTAGAGAACATTACACAGTGCAATCGGGCGAAACTGGCTTACCACCTCCGGATTGTCCACTTTTGGAATCAGCACCATGAGAGTATCATTGATTTCTTTAATTCTTTCCGGGTTCTTCCAAAACTCCTGGATTAGCTTTATGACTGATGAACCAACCACCTTCCAATTATGGTGATAAAAGGCAGCTGGATAACCATCATTCCGGGGCTTTGAAACCACCCATTTGAAAGAAAGCTCTTCTTACCTCCTCGCCACTTATTTCCTTACCCAAACACCTCAGCTTCTCTTCGCAATCGCACCCCAACCTTGGTTAGTACTCAGCCCCTGTCACTAGCATCTTCCCTGAACAAATTTTCATAGAACTCCTGAAACATATTTACAATGTTCTCTTCTTCATCAATCCACAAACCCTCCTTATTCTTCAACATTTTTATTTTATTCCTCCTTCTTCTCACAAGGGTCTTGGTGTGGTAGAATCTGGTATTGCGATCCCCCTCCTCCAACCATTGACCCCTAGACTTCTGAAACCAAAACACTTCCTCTTGACTAAGGACATGCAGTAATTCCACTTCTAACTCTTTCTCCAGCTTAATAAGATAGCGGTTGTTCCTTCTGTTTATGACTCTTTGCACCCCATCAAGTCTATTTAAGATCCTCCTCTTCCTGCTTTCAATGTTACCAAAGGTATCCTTGTTCCATTGAACTAAGCTCGTTTCAAGTTAGAGAGTTTGACATGTGCTTCATCCTCCCTTGCCAATTTTCCTTAATAACCACTTCAAAATTACCATGCATCTCGCCAAGCGACCTCATACCGAATGGTTTGTGCCTATAGCATATATTTGATGCTTCCAAGCACACCACAAGAGGATGGTGATCTCGAGCACACCCTCGGCACAACCTTAACTTCGGCGTTAACAAATTTCTCTTGCCACAAAGATATTGCATAGACACCTATCCAGCCTTTTGAACACCCTCTCCAACCCTTCCCATTTAGGCCCCTTCCAAGTATAGAAAGGACCATGGGCTTCCAGATTTTTGCTCCATGGGTGTTTTAATATCGTTAAAATCCCCAGCCAACAACCAAGGATCATTGATTTCCTGAGAAAGGGTCAATAACATGTCCCATGTTCTATGCCGCCTTAGTTCATTTGGGCTAGCGTAGACTGCTGTGAAACACATTTTTGTACCACTCATAACCAGATTGCAATGAATAAATTGTTCTTCCAGCATAACTACATCCACAAGCAAGTCATCTAGGTTCCAAAGAATCCAGATTCCCCCCGAAAATCCCTCCGCCTCCTTTCTTACAGAATGCTTGAAGCCCCAATTTTTAATAACTTTGTTTGCTAAAGCCCCACTGATCCTGGGTTCCAGTATAACAACAATATCCAACCTATATCTACGACGCATGTCTCTAAGAACAGTAGCAAAGGATTTGCTAGTCGCCCCCTACTATTCCATATGAGAAAGTTCATCATGACTAAATCTATCTAAATGAGAAATAAGAAATCAGACTGACCTTGCATCAGTAACTCTAGGGGCTAAAACCCCCTCTTCCATACTCGTCTCAACGGGTTCAATAAGGACTTTTCCTGTCTCAAACATCTGCGAATCCCTGTTGGCCATACTCGTCTTTCCTTGGGCAATAAGACAAGGGTCTCCTGGATTTAAATTCTCTTTCCCAGCCCTCTTGACTTCATGCCATTTATACAACTCCAGATTGCCTACTGGAACACATTCAGTGCTGTTGTGCACTTTTAGAGGATCGCTAGAACCAACCCTAACATCCTTGTTCTTATTGGTCACCACCGCGGTCCTCTCCTTCCCCACTTTCTCTTTTCTTCCTTCCATCTCAGACACTCCCCTATCATTAGCAGCCCTCACTTCCGAACCCCTGTTTGCCTCCCTTCTAGTGTCTTGGGGACCTTTTCTCTGTCGTAGTCTTTGGTGCTCCTCTCTTTGCGCCTTCTCATCCCCCACTCCTTGCCCAACACTCACATGCCCTTTGTCCACTCCTATTGAAGTCCCCTCACCGCCAGGATCCACATCCAGAACCGAAAAACGAGAGCCATTTTGATGATTTTGCCACGGCAGCGGGGCCCTTCTCTGCCTCCTTACCCTTTGGACTGTCTTCCATAGATCCTTGTCACCATCATTACACTGGCCATTACTCGGTTAGCCTCTCGCGACTCCACTTCCATTTCCACCTCTCGCCTTCTTCTTATGAAACTCAAGCATGCCTAGCTTTGTTGTGTCCAAACCAGCCACATTTGTTACACAATAAACCCAAACTTTCATACACAATGCTGAGGGTTTGATTTGCCACCCTAAATTCAGGAATCAGCGGTTTAGTCAGGTCTAGCTCCACACACAGACGCGCAAACTTCCCTCTGGCTCTTTGGGCTGTATGAATGTCTAATCGAATTGCTTTCCCAATCGCATTACCTAAATTCAACAAAAATTTCTTGTCGAACAGGGCGCAGTAGGTCGTAGGCGAACCCAAGCCACAACAGACTCAATCTTCTCATTTTTAGGGCAGAACTCAGGCCTCCAGCGAGCCACATTCAAATAGGCGTCCATTACAACCCAAGGCCCCCCCGTAAGAGCCTCGCTTCTTCACCATGAAATTATACGATGGCTGCCTACCAAGCAACTTCACTACCAACGTACGCCGAAAGGGCCTCATAAGTCGCTCTCTCTCCTTCTCCTCAAACAGAAACGCAGGACAGAGAGGGTTTGAGAAATCTACCGTGATTCCATCATTTGGATTCAAGACTTTAGCAAAATCCGTATCTGCACCGTAATCCTCAATTTCTTCCTCATCTTCATTCTTAGACCATTCCCACCAAAGATACCCGTGAATTCACGTTATTGAGCAGAGTCTCCCTAGGCTTCCTCACGCGATTTCAGAGATTCTTCCCCCGAAAACTCTTTCGCCTCAGAGCTAACTTTACGCTTCCTTCGATTTCCCTCCCTATCCTCATCCATCGCATCCTCACCTTCCCCTCCTCGCAGCGTGCGACCGAAGGGGACGCTCATTTCTCCGTCACAGTGGGTGGCGGAGCCCTCTTTTTGCAGAATCGGAACCCTAGCAGAGCGAGTTCACACCTTTAACTAGTTCAACTTGGGTCCCGCGACTCGTTTATATTTGCTTGTTTTTATTGTGTATATTCTTATTTTTATATTTATATTATCCTTTGGATGTTAAAGGATATATGATAGGAAGTTAGGAACTCTTGGAGTGCACTGAAACATGATCTATGGATAATCTACAACAAAGGCTTTTGAGAATATTGTGAAATTTTTTTATTAATTGATTTTATTTTAGAATTCAGAACATTATAGGATAATGATTTATTGTGAGAGTATTTAAGTTATTAATTTCTTTTAAATCGTATGATGTTTATATATAATCTATTATATTTTGAATCCTACAAATATAAGTTTTTATTTAATATTATTATCTTATTATTATCAATGATTATATTGTGTCTTATATAATAATAACTATTAATAGTAAAAATAAATAAAAAAAATAACTATATATGATTAAAAAAAAATCTATACACTACAGTTATTAACAAAGAACGGTTATATATGCCACTTAATATATTACGGTTCGGAATTATTATTTATCTTGCAGAGCATATATAAAACCTGCATATATGATGCTTTTGGAACCAACATATATGGTCCATAGTAACCATTATAGAAGGCCTTTCTGTAATAGTGGTTGAATATCTAGTCTATAACACATTTTTTCTAAAAGTCCAAAACTAGAAACCGACACCACTATTGAAGCTTCAAAGTCTTTTTGATAACCAGCACTACTAGTAGTGCAGTGGTATTGTGAATTGTTTCCCCCCTAAGGTCCTTAGTTCGTTCCCTCTCTCCCCTCGTCTTGTATCAAAAAAAAAAAAAAAAGTCTCTTTGATAAATAAAGTGTCATTTTAAAAATAAAAATCATAACAATAAATGTGTTTATGATTTAAGCAGCAAGTCTTCATTGTATCTTCATTCAGCTCTTAGGTTTTGTAAAATATTGCATATGTTTCTTAATATAAAAGCCAGTTAAACTTTTGGCAAAGAGTAAGTTAAGTAAACTACTTAATCATAATATATATTGTATATAATTATATTATATATCAATTTAAAAATCAAGTAAATTAGTTTGAAGAAAAATGATAAAAATAAGTACTTTGATGTAACTTAATTAACTTAATTTCTCCTAAAAAAGTCAATTAACTCTCATATTAAAAAAGTGAAAATAGTATCATATTTTCAGTCCAGTCCATCTCATGGTTTGAAGATCATATTTGTCATGAGTAATCTGCAATGGGAATTATTCCACGTTAAATTAGTCTTCTTTTTGAAAAAAATAAAACATTTTGACCTTGAATCACTTTAGTGGTATTTGGCTGTTTGCAAGAAAAAAAAAGTGTAACATGAAGACAAGCACACGGCACGCAAATTCTAGAAGCCAAAAACTTCAAAAGTAGAGTCAGATACCAAAATTGAAACTATAACGTCCACCCCAACAATTTCTCAGCACCCTCGAAATTGGAATAAGAAAGAAATATAATGTTTTGGTCTTGTCATTGTAATCAAAGACTTCAAGGTCAAATAAAACCTACTAACAGTGATGTCAAATAGAAAAAAATTCAGAAATCATATTTATAAGAAGAAATCCACGTCAAGAACGAGGAAAGTGACAACATATATAGTTGGGGGTGGGGGTGGGGGTGTGGGTGTGGGTGTGGGGGGGATTGTTTACCTGTAATGAGGCGTGCTTAACTTCTTTAATACTACCCTAAATATAGCACATACATATATTTAGAACTGGAGGAGTACCTAATATTATAATATGATATATAAAAGCTGAGGATTGATTGGGAAGTAGTATAGAGGATTTCTTTGGAATTATTAAATAACAAAACAACACATGAAGGATTCATCTTCAAGTTGTGAGGCTGAGATTTCGGCAGCCATGTTATGCCAAAAAGGGGTAACTCAAATATAAGACTTGTATGGCAAAATATAATTATAGGGATTGATAAATATAACATGAGGCTTAATTAGACCTTCACAGAATTATTAGGAATAGGGATGATTTCGTCGGCAATAGAGTTGGCATCTTGACATTGCTCATCATCCCCTGACTGATCAAACAGTTCTTCTTCTCTCTTGTCTTCAATCACATCCTTGGCACTCCAAAAAGTGGGCTGAGTTGTGGACGATAAAAGCCTTGCCCACATTCTATCAGTTATCACTACTTTATGTTGTCTCTCTGTGATTCTCTGTCAAATTTCAAAAAAAAAAAAAAAAAACATGAAAATAATAAGATGAAGGCAACCGAGAAGTCTCAATAAACCTTTTACAGTACTTATTTATATCTATAATATTATTAAGCTCTACATGCAATAATTTTATGATGTGTTAGAAAATTTTTAAAGATTATCTATCTCTAAAATTTGAGCTGACTCTCATTGATGCGCTTGGTTTTGAAGAGACATCAAGCAGCATGAACAAACACACACCAAGCATGCACAATGAACTTACATAGAAAGGTATATAAGTTTGTCTTCCATTGACGAGTCCACTTGTATAGCCAGTGTAACCGGCCATTGCTCCATGTATTACACTTTGAGCAAGAAGTGTGCAGTACACATTGTCAGAAGCATTACTTGGAATTGCTCGGATCATGTAGGTTGGATCTGTCGAATAGAGGAAAAGAAAAGGAAGTTCTTAAGAATATTCTACCCTACACTGCTTTCAGCATGTAAACAGCACCATGATCTTTTTTTTGTCCCTTGAAAGAAAAATTGTACAAACCTATATATTTGAGGTTTATGTTCATTGTACTGTGCTTGGCAAAATGATCCTGTAAGATAAAAGCAGATAGGAAGTAACTTTGTAAATATTCTTCTGTTGCAACAAATTGGTGAGGATCAAACTGAAGAGCACAAGAAATAAGGAAACAATCTACAATGCACACCTTAATCCTTTGGGATATCCATAGCCCAACATCTTGAAGAAGCTTGTTTCCTGAGGCATCCAGCTTCTGCATGGATTGGATGCTCTCAGATACAAGATCTTGTCCAGCCCCTTCAGCAATTACGATTACCATATGCCCCTGTTCTTTAAGTTTTTTCTCTATATAATCAAAAAGTCCACCTGGACCTTCAAGGTAAAAGGGAGACTCCGGAATTAAGCAACAGTCCACATCTCTGCTTGCAAGCGTAGCATACATGGCAATATACCCTGCACTCGTCCAGGTAATAAATGGATTTAACATTAGGTCCTCCAACTATATCAAGAAAGGAAATAAAGCACATGATATTTAACATTTTGTCAAAAATGAACTTAAGCTTCTTCAGTATTCAGTATGCTAGTGAGTGGAGGCATGAAGAGCTCACAAAAACTTACCACTATTGCGACCCATTAGCTTGACAACACCTATACCATTCTCAATACTTTCAGATTCAACATGTGCTGCATTTATAGCACGTTGAGCCTCCTCAACAGCAGTGTCAAAGCCAAAGGATTTATCAATCACCTATCAAGAATGATATAAAAGTAGGAATCACTTTTATGATAATGAAGTTGATGAATGCTAATAAATGGATTTACATAATTTGAGTTGGAACTTAGAACATGAAAGAATCAAGTACCGGGATGTCATTATCTATGGTTTTGGGAATTCCAGCAACTACAACTTTGAGACCCCGCCTCCTAACTTCCTGTATGGATAATCAGGATGCATCATTAACATATTGGCATTTGACCACAATAAGTTTTACATTCTTAACTATGAAAAAGCTCAATCACATTTTAAAAACACAAAAAGCTAACATTACCTCATAAATCACAGAAGCTCCCTTCTGTGTTCCATCTCCTCCAATAATGTAAACCTTAGATCAAAGATATATTTAGTTGATGCCCGCTCCAAATAATACGTTCTGGTCAATGCAAAGAAACACATACCTGATTAATTCCTCGATCTTGAATACTGTCAACTATCTTAGTGGTGTCATGCCCACCACGAGATGTACCAAGGATAGTTCCTCCACGTTTATGGATATCATTGACACTCTTTGGAGTTAGAGTGATTGTATTACGAGCATAGAAACCTCTATACCCTCCCTTCACAACACAATAATTCTTTAATAGATAAACACACTAAATAACAGGTTACTGGGCTTTTTTATTACAGAGGCTAAAAATAAGAACAAAAGAAAAAATACCTCAGACTCAGAACTGAATAACTTTTCATTGGGAAGAGACACCATGATGTACAAAGTTGCATGAATTTAAACAAAAAAGGAATAAGGTTCATGCTTTAAGGGAATGAAATTAGGAGGGAAATTTAAGGGAATGAAAGGAATAAGGTTCAGGCTACTCCAAATTACTTGGTATTATTTACAAAGTTATCGATTATACAGATGCAACGATGAATGTGTTTCGTATGGTAATAACTTGATTCTTATACTTATTTTTTTCCCTCATTTTTCTCCTCATTTATTTAGAAAAAACAGAGGAGATAAGTAGTTTATTTTCACTCTTTGTTTCCAAGCAAACACAAAGCTTACTTTGACAGAAATGGGACAAGCATGAGACGCAATCTTCAGATTAAAGTATTTTAACCAAGAGCAAGCCATGTATCAATTTTGTTCTTATTGCTTCAATTTTTTGCCCACTCAGAATGAAAACTTTTCCAAACAAATGCTAGAACATCCACTTACATCGATTCCAAGGACCTTGTTCACACCATACATATAACTAAAGCTGCATACTAATTCCCTGATCACAGTGTTTAGCCCAGGGCAAAGACCCCCACATGTAACGATGGCAGCCTTCACATCCTCTGATTGAAAATACACCTGAACATCCAATTTAAAGAAAATATAATAAGAAAGTTATTGCATATCAATTATTGCTAAGACATACCCCACACCACAGAAATATACCTTCTGACGAGGTCCAGCACGACGAAAATGTATGCCTCTGGGACCATCTTTATGTACAACAACCTACCATAAGAAATGGGAATTAAATGGTTTATTACTTATGTAACCATTTCAAACTCGTAGCAAAAATTCCCAGCTCTGCAAGAAACCTCTTGATCTATAATATTTTGGGCCCGCGTCAAAAACAATTATTTTGTCATCTTATGACAGTTATTAGTTATTACCTTTCTGTTTATCACACATACCTGGCGTTGGAGATGCAGCACCACCTAATTGTAGAGATCAGTTAATGGCTAATGCATTTGGTACCATCTCCAATCCAGGACAATTGAGGAAATTATGTTCAAGATGGCCCTTTCAAGGTACTTTATATCTATTGTAACCAATTAAGCGAAAAGCGTCCTAGTAATATGTAAGATAAGCGATGAACGACCGTTTCAGAATAAAAGGAAATTACAGAATAAAGTGACCAACCTTCTGAGGAACGGTGTCATCGTCATGTACGAAGTACTGTCTGCAAATCACAAGTAAATTAAACTTATCAGAGCGAACAAGTACAGTAAATATATATAATACAACCTGCAAGATGGAAGTATCACTTACTTAACGACAGAGAAAGCATGATTATTTTTTAGAGGATTGGGATATGTCTGCAAAAACACCAAAAAAACACTTCTCAATTACAAATCAAAGCAGAGTAAATTATTCATCTACTAACTCATCTGGCGTTACATATAAAAGATCACCGATCTGAATTCAACAAAATAGAGAAAATATTGCCTTCAGATTCAGACGGAAGAACGAAGAAGCAGTTGTTTAAAAAACAACAAAGGAGCAAGAAAAAGGCAACTGAAAGTGAAAAATCAACTACCTATAAGAGAAGCAGCTTTTAATAGGACGTAACAGAAACAAAAGAGAAGTAGCAGAAAAAGAACGACGACGTACTGGAAGATCAGAAATGTAATCAGACAAATGCGGAACATCTTCAAGGACATAACCGCCCGGTCCATTGACGATCTTAGGTTTAGAATTGAAAGAAGACGCCATCGAAACCTGATATATCTCAAAACCCGACCCGGAACCTCAAATCAGTCAAACCGATAACGGTGAAAGCTGAGTTAATAACAGTGGTGGTGGTGGTGGTGGTGGTGGTGCTAATGGAAGAGATATCGAAGAAGGAGAAGATAGAATTATAGAAATTAGAGTTTCAGTCACAAAAAGATTCTGCGTGGAAGGGAAGAAGAGGATCAGATTTATATAGCATACGGAGTTGACCAAAGAGAATCGAGAAAGGGGAACAAAGAAGGAAAGAGGTGTCCGCTGCCTTTGGAGAATGTTGGCAGTTTCTGCGATGGTGAGCTGTTTGAGAAGTAAAACCCGTGGGACAGAAAATAACAGTTTGGTTTCTCCTGGTTTTTGTTTCCACAGTTTTGTGAAAGGATCGAAGAAGAAAGGGAAGCTTTATGGTTGAAGGAGGAGAGTGAGGAAGGAACAGTGGCGCCTTCTAGGTGCTCGCTGGGTCTGTCTGAGAGGGAGAGATTCGTTGTAGTGAAACACACGCGCGAGTGAGATTGTCTGGGGGCCAACTCCCTTCTTGGGCGACACGTAATAAATTAAAACTTTTAGTTGGAAAAGAAAAACTTTTTTTTTAGGGATTAAGGAAACTAATTGAATTGTTTTAGAGTACCTTTATTTTTATTTTTTTCTTCAAACTATTTATTTTGACTATAAACTAATATATCATCTAAGGATACATAACATATGAAATGATTAAGTAACTTATTTAGCTTCCTTAATCTCTCCAAAAAAAATTAACTAGGTCTTATAATTAGAACCTAATAACTGTTAGCCGACGAGGTTTGTTGTTATTGGACGAAATAGGGGCTTCAAAATCAAACTAGAGGGACGGATCGGGTCAAGAACCCTGGTCATAGCTAAATTACTTGTTTGCGAATGTATGTAAGTTTGGTTCAGGGTCCGAATTCCAACCCTTAATTTTACGTTTTATTACATAAAATTTCTCACATATTTATTTTACAATAAAAAATTACTTAAAATAAATTATCAATCAGTTTGCCAATTATCTTGAATTGTTGGCTCTTTTGTTATTATTTACTACCTCTGGTCCTAATTATAATTATAAGACATAATTGACTTTTTTTTAGAGATTAAGGAATCTAAATAAGTTACTTAATCATTTCATATGTCGTATATTTTTAGATTATATATTAGTTTATTAGTCAAACTAATTAGTCTGAAGAAAAATTAAAAATAAAAATGTTTTATAGTGATTTAATTAGCTTCCTTAATCTTTTCAAAAAAATCAATTAGATCTTATAATTAGAACGGAGTACTATTTTTGTAGAGGTATTTGCTTTCTTTTGGGTTGCACTGCGTGGGTGATTCTGTGGGCTTAGGGTAGCTTTTTAACTTTCTGCCATTCTTTTGGGATGGTAATGAAATTTTTTTCTTAATTATTGATTTTTAACTATTCTTTTAACTGGGAATGAATTTATAACTTTATTTTATTTGTTGACCAATGTAAATGCGACCTTATAATCTACTAGTCTAGAAGATCATGGAAATAGCAAATAAAAAAGCCATCTTTTTCTAATGCTCTTTTTAGTTTTTATTGTTTACTCATATTAATTAAAATTTTCATTATCATTTCAAGATTTCTCATTAAATAATACTACTTCCAGTTCTAATTATAAGATCGAGTTAACTTTTTTAAAAAATTAAATAAGTTACTTAATCATATCATATGTTGTTTATCATTAAATTATATATTAGTTTATTAGTCAAACTAATTATATTAAAGAAACAAATTAAAATAAAAACTCTAAAATAATTTAATTAACTTTTTCAATTTCTCCAAAAAATTCAACTTGTTATAATTAGGGCCAAAAGGAGTATACTACTACCATCATATATACATTTTAAATTTCAACATGAGAGTTAAAAATGTCAAAGCTCACGTAGCTAGACACGTTTCAGAACAAAAACAAATTATTTTGCCAACATATCAACTGATTTTCATATGAAATTCATTACATTATTGATAAATCATAAATAATATTCCCTCCAATCCTAATTATAGGATAACATTTGAAAATTGATCTTGGTCATAATTATAAGATAATATTTTAATTTTTTTAATTTCTTCCTAAAATACCCATATTGATAGTCCCTTCGGTCCTAATCATAGGAGCAAATTTTGGAGTTGGTTTTAGTCCTAATTATAAAGCAAGTTTTAACTTTTGTCAATTTTTTCCTATAATACCCCTATTTATACTTTTTCAATAATAATTTAATAATACACCTATATATTTTATAAAGTAAATAATGTTTACAACTCATTAATGTCATATACACCTAAATTATATTTTTTTTATATAAAATAATAATTGTAAAATTTTTTGTTCAATATATAAATTATTTTAATATACTCATAATTAATTTAGCTTTTTTCATTTGATTAC
This sequence comes from Acacia pycnantha, assembly GCA_025563575.1. Lineage (NCBI taxonomy): Eukaryota > Viridiplantae > Streptophyta > Magnoliopsida > Fabales > Fabaceae > Acacia > Acacia pycnantha. The sequence goes on from JAMWYP010000001.1 coordinate 1,693,061, forward strand.
AAAATGCATTGGAGAGTGAAAGAGATTCATGTTTTCTTCTTCTTCTTCTTTTTTGGATTAATTATATGCAGGAGTGATATCCGGGGCTCTTCTATATATAGGGACGAGTTCCCTGTAATGCAACAAAAGACATGGCTACATGTGACATTCTTGTTTTTGCTTCAGTTTGTTAAATATTATACTCAAAAAGAAAGATACAGGAGGATTTTGGTAAGGGTATTTTAGGAAAATACACATAATTAACTAATTTAATTTTTTTCCTTAATCCCTCCAAATTCTGGTAATTTGCTCCTATAATTAGGACCAGAGGAAGTACTTTGGGTATATTATTCTAATATTACATTTATATATAGGAGAATATTAGAACATTCTAATATTGCATTTTGTTGCAAGTTTCATAACTTTTCTAATATTGTATTTGGGAGTATATTATTCTTTAAGTCATTTTCAGCGTAAAAAATCCACATTTAATTTGTTATATCTTGCACACAAAAAATGGGTATTCCTGACTTTGTTTCTTCTTTTTTTTGCCCGTGACTTTGTTTCTTCTATTACAGGTGTACTTGTTTTAATATTTGACATTTGGCTCTTTGAGATCAAATATACAATTAATTATATTTATATTTATACGTAATCCGCACGCCTGTGATGACTTATACAAAGAGAATTATTTGTTGAAAAAATTTGTGTAAAAATATAATTTAAGAGATTAAGGTCAATTCAGAAAAAATAAAAGAAGAATCTAGATTGAATCGATTGAGGAATATTCTGAAGGGATGCTAATGACCTCTAGCATTGAAGCTGCGGTCAACAATTAAAGCGTGGAACAATTTTAGGCATCAACTTTAGTTTTGTGGAAGAATATTCTTAAAATAATGCATCCTTAGTGGGTTTTTATTTTTGTTCCATAATTTTATGAAATATTTTTCAGTAATCTAATTGGTCCGGAATTTTATAAAATATGGACAAGACATTATTGATCCTTAATTTTGTAAAGTATGGACAAGACATTTTCAAATAATGATAAATAAAGTTTAATTTTCATAAATTATATTGTTAAAGCAAAACTTAATCATTTAATATTAATAATATTAGAGTCATAAAATTGAAAAAATATTTTTTTAAATTAAGAAACTAAATTGAAACTTTGAATAAAATTAGAAAAATTAAAAGTGCAATTATTGGCTTTTTTTGCTCCTTTTTAAAAAAATGAAAAAATTAACACGAACCTTTCTTTTTCTTTTTTGGCATCATTAACGCCAACTTTTTATAATGTTTGTCTATCAGTTTTATATATAAGGCTCTTTTAAGATTCTTTACAGTAAATCTTTAAAATTTAATAATTCTACTATAAAATTTAACAACTTTCTAACTTTATCCTTATTTAATACTCTTACCAATCTCTTTTATAAACAACTTTTTTTTAATTGCACAAAACGAATTGGCATTTTTTCCAAATATGTCCTATTTATGAATGGAATATTGTAGAGAGAATGAGTAAAAAATATGAGAGAAAATGAATAATGAATTATTGACTGTAACAAAATTAGTAGTGAGTGTGTGATAATTAATATAAATATATGTATTTAACAGAGGTAGAAAAGGAAAACGTTGTTTAAGTTTTGAAACATTAAAAAAAAAAAAAGTTGTTTATATTAAAGATTAACCTTAAAAAAGAGAAAGTTACTTGTAAAAAGGATTGGAGAGAGTTTACATTATAGCCCATGAAAAAAGTTCACACAATAATAAAGAAGGATAAAATTTTACATTCATTTAAAAAATATCTCCCTCTATCTTATAAATAGAATTTTAAAAAAAAAATTCTTATCCCCCTGCTTTATAGATAGAACCAAATGGGTATAGTGAAAACAAAAAATGAATAAAAACATTGATATATATAATAATAATATAATATAGGGTTAAGGAGCGATTTTACCAATAAACTATTGGGTCAGGAGCACCCAACACAATAAACTATTATATAGACCAAAAATACAAATTAACCTTTTAAAAGGTTAAAGTGGCACAAAGATGTTAGACCTGGGAAACGTCCGTCTGTTTGGTTTTGGATTGAGGGAAATACACTGACATGTAATACATGGCTTGGTGAGGTGTGATTAAGCCAAAACGTGGAAGGGATTTAACTCTGGAGATTGAAAGAATGAATTAGGTCTCATTTTATTTGAGGAAAAAAGGAGCGTCGACCGTTGGGGAGAAATTGTCGTCACTATGAAACCTATCTTCGTCGACGGGGAAGGAAAATCTCACTATGATTGAGTTCTAAACGATGGTCTGTGGGTCCTAGAGTGACACTACCTTCTAGTTCAAAGATGGAGTCCAAGCTTGAATCCCCACAGTCAGACACTTAGCAAGCTTGCGATTTGGATTCGTATCCTAATCTTCCGGCTTATTACTGCAATGAGACTTTTCTCTGGAGATTGGTAATATCATCGACAGGACTCTGAAAGTTGACCTCAACACTCTCCAACAGAAAAAGGGGAAAGTCAAGAGGGGAAGATATGCAAGGATCGGTGTTGAGATCGATCTCCGTCGGAAACTTGTCTCCCGCGTGATTACTAGGAAAGCCATTTTTCGGTGGAATATGAGAATCTCAACATTATTTGTTTGAAGTGTGGCATCTATGGGCATAGAATGGAAGATTGCCCACGGAAGGCAAAACCAAATCCTCCCACTGAGAATTCTCTGCCGCTACCTTCACCGAAAAAAACCAGAGTCAAGGCCGAGAGGCACAAGGATGTCTCCGTCGATGAGGAGTTCGGTCCTTGGATGGTGTTCAAAGGGAGTCCGAGGTTGCGCTCCTCGAGAACTGAACCTGAGCCAAAAGCAGGTGAAAAGGTTAATAACCAGGCACAAACAGGTCCAGAAAAATGCAAGTCCTCCTCAGTTCAGTCCTCATGATTTGAAGCTCTTGCTAATCTCGCAGAAGGGGATACCAGTCCTATCATGGAGCAGGTTTGCATTGACAAAAAAGTTTTCGGTTTGGCTAGTTAGAGTCATTAAGTAAGGTAGGGAAAACCAAACAGACGGACGTTTCCCAGGGTCTAACGTCTTTGTGCCACTTTAACCTTTTAAAAACTTTATTTGTATTTTTAGTCCATATAATAGTTTGTTGTGTTGGGTGCTACTGACCCAATAGTTTATTGGTAAAATCGTTCATTAGCCCTATAATATAAATAGAGTTGGGAAAAAATAATATAATATTAATAGGGCATTGCAAATACATTACATGAAAAATAATCTGACTTTTTATTATTTATTATTAATTTCACTTTCCAAACAATCGGCAGAATAAATTATCACCGCTAGAAACTAGAATCAGGAGTCAGGACCATCTGTTGCATGTTGCATGTTGCATGTTGCATGTTGCATGTTGCAGTGCAGAATCTTTTTTAATGAACCCCCAATGATGCCACTCAGCTTTTATTTTATTTAATTATTTTCTTTTTTGGCCTGAACGTAACGCCATTTTCAGTTGATTGATTGAGACAAATATTTTAAGGTAAATCCCGGCCGATATCTGAATCAACAGGATATGAAATAACAAGTTTGCAAATATCACCGGTGGAAAAAAGGCTTTTAAGATTGGATAAAAGAGGCATAGTAAGACCGGACCCGCGTCAGGTCTTATTCCAGGCAGTATTAAAAGTCTCACTTTTAAGACCGGACTCGAACCGGTCTTAAAGAGTTTCTTTTAGACCGGACATTTTAAACATCCGGTCTTAAAAGTGTTTCAAAATAATAAAAAAAGAAATGAAACAACTCAAATGAAACAACCGGTCTCAAATCACCAGATCTGGCAACATTTTGAATGTCCCTCTGTCATCAACGACGGAGAACCAAGAGAAGATTGGAAGCGACAACAACAAGAAAAACAAAAAAGATGATTACAAAGTTCAGAAATAAGAAAAAATAACAAGAAACAGAAATCGTTCACCATGGAAATCGAATTTGAAGTCAAGATCTACAAAAAAATCACAAGCTTAAAGTTACCAAATCTGAGCAGGATCCTCTTGTCGGTGCTAGCAAAGCTTCAAGCAACCAAAATCGAAGTCCAGATCTGAGCAGGAGCAGTCAATGTAGGAAATAAACAGACTTAAGAAGGAAGAGATCTGAGTTTGATTTCAGGCCAGATCTATGCGAAGGCGGCGTGGAAGGAGCCATAGATCGAAGAGGAAGGAGCCGCCGCCGTCCAGAATCCTCAAAGTAGTACGCTTTCGCTGTTGCTAAGGATTGGAGTCGACGCCATTGCAAAACCCTCGAAGCATCTCACCGCCAATGTTGCTAAGGATTTGATTGTGTGGCTCTTGGAATGACTTACAAAGATTGCGAGTAGGTTAGAGGAAGAGGATGACATTCTTACTGAGGATTTGACCCGTGAGGCTCTTGGGACACTCGTTGAATCTATAACTAAGCAAATGTTATATCACACAGAAGACAAAACAGACTTACGGACTTAACAGGTTTAGCGAATTTAGTTTTTTTTTTTTACACTTTTAGGACCGGTTTTTTGAAACAACCAGTCTTAAAAGTGTAAAAAAAAATAAAAAAATTGATCGGTGGCAATTTCGTAAATATATAGAACACTTTAAAGACCGGTTGTTTCAAAAAGCCGCTCTTAAAAATGTTCTATATATTTACAAAATTGCCACCGGTCTTTTTTTTTTTTACACTTTTAAGACGTTGTTTCAAACATGCGGTCTTAAAAGTATACTTTTAAGACACTTTTAAGACCAGTTGTTTGAAACAACCGGTCTTAAAATTGTTCTATTTATTTACGAAATTGCCACCGGTCATACTTTTAAGACCGAATCTTTTATAATCCGGTCTTAAAAGGCTTCTATATATTTACGAAATTGCCACCGGTCATACTTTTAAGACCGCATCTTTTATAATCCGATCTTAAAAGTGTTCTTTATATTTGTTGGAAGTTAAGATTTAATTAGTTAGCGTATACGATTATATTGTGCAATTATATTAATTAAATTGTTAGAGAGATTTTAGGAATTAAGTTAGCAGATCATGGTTTTTTGAGTTTCGTAATTATATTACTGATTGTGATCCCTAGATTATAGGAACTATCTAGGTCAGAAGATTATTTACTTATTAGCATCTGTATATAATTCCAATTAAGCGAAGGAATAAATCATCGCATTCTTGGGCTCATCTTTGATCAGCGTCTTCTCACAATATTTACGAAATTGTCACCAGTCATACTTTTAAGACCGGATATTTTATAGCCTGATCTTTAGAGTGTTCTATATATTTACGAAATTGCCACCGGTCATACTTTTAAGACCGGATCTTTTATAATCCGGTCTTAAAAGTGTTCTATATATTTAAGAAAGTGTCACTGGTCATATTTTTAAGATCAAATCCTTTATAATCCGGTCCAAAAAGTTCTTTATATTTACGAAACTGCCACCGGTCATACTTGTAAGACCTGATTCTCTATAATCCGATCTAAATGAGGCGGTCTTAAAGCTCTTTTTTGCACTAGTGTATATTATGGGTAAATGAGTAAAAATACACATATGTTTTACTTTTGGGGGCGCCCAGTACCATATACTTTTTTTGGGAACAAAAATACACACGTGATTACCATTTTGGAGCAAAAGTCACATCTCATTGTTATGTTACTGTTCACCGTGATGAGAGAGAAAGAGTTGAAGTGAATAGTAACATAACAATGAGATGTAACTTTTGCTCTAAAATGGTAACCACGTGTGTATTTTTGCTCCCAAAAAAAGCATATGGTGCTGGACGCTCCCGAGGTAAAGCACATATGTATTTTTGTTCATTTACCCATATATTATCACTATTAATTAGTAATATTTTAAAATGCAGTTCAAATATAAAAAAATATAAAATATAATTCTCTTTTTTAGCTTGTTTTATACCATACAAAAACTATAAAATTTTAGCCAACATAACTACAAGTCCAGGCTCTTAGCTCAAATAACACCAAACATTTTTAAGACTTTTTAAAGTATAAGATTGTGAGTTTAAACCTTATATGAAGGACATAATAGGTGTTTAAATTATGACTAAAAAACCAGAGGAAAAATATTAACTGCAACTCTGCAAGATTATTCTTTTTAATTTCCCCTCCAATCATCTTTCATTTTTAAATATATAAAATTTTGTTTGTAATGTAATAATCATTTTTGTAGAACAAAACACTATTTAAAAGTTATGAATTTGAAAAATACTTATAAAAATATTTATAAAAACAATAACGGTGCTTTCCATTAACTTGAGATAATTTTAATTTCCCTATGTTAAGAACTTAAGATTAACTAATGAGGTAGTACGAGTTAATGTAATAAAATGGATTGTTTTTATTTTATTTTATTTTTTTGTTAATACAACAAAAAATTTCTAAAATAATTTGAATAAAACAAACTTGGTCCAGTTGAGAGATTTGGAGTTGTCAGAAACCAAGGGAAGAATATGAGAAACCCGGGGGCGATGAATTTCAAACGGATCAGAAAGTTAAGAGCTTTTCCGCGAAACTCGATGTTATTATTATGAAGACACATGACACATCATTTTGTTTTTGTCGCTCCCATGAAAACATCCTCTTGTTACGGGAGTTTGTAATCACCGACCCACCTCAAGTGCTATATTTTGTTTTTTTTTTAAAAGATCAATTTTATAAAAAATAAAAAAATTATATGCGGGTACTCATATGATCATATAAGAATTATTCCCTCCGGTCCTAATTATAGGAGCAAATTACCAGAGTTTGGAAGGATTAATGAAGGTAGTTAAATTAGTTAATTATATATTTTTTCCTAAAATACCCTTACCTAAAATTTAGAATGACATTAAGGAATAGCTCGTTCAATCGTTAGCCCCGTGCATGTCCATACTCTCCGCGACTTCTCCGAGCTCGTAGTCCGTCAATGTCGACTTCTCCAAGCTCATAGTCCGGCGTCGTCGACTTCTCCGAGCTCGCAGTTCGACGTCTTCGACTTCTTCGAGCCCACAGTCCGGCATTGTCGAATCAATAGGTATGTTTCTTATTTTGAGTTCTGATTTCAGATACTCCTTACTTCAAAGTTCATTCTCTACATTTTAGTCTCAGATCTCCATCGATTTTAGTTTTGCTTGCCGCAATCCTTCAATGTTATTTCTCTAGACTTCAAATTTCTGTTGATTTCAAATTTTGCTTGCTATAGATCTCTAAATTGGCTGCTGTCGATGGATTTTAATAGTGAAGAAATTGATGCAGGTGAACAAATTGTTAGTTTTTGCATATATTGTTAAAATTGAATTTAATTCTTATACTAATATATCTTCTTGCATATGTTGATGGAGTATTAATTTGTATTCTGTTTACGGGCTCATGTTTCTGAATTACTCCTACTATAAAGTATCCGTTGAAGATGTTTGCCATTCTAACATTTGTGCATTCTATGTCACGCTAACTGCCAGATTTTTTTTAATACTTAACTAGTTGAAGAAGAATAGTTCCTTTTTAATTCATCTTTAAGAATATTTTGAGTTAAAGAAAATGAAAGAATTCTAAGATAATGTATTTATATGTAGTGCATCTATGAGCTAGCCTGACAGAGTGTTGGTTCTGCTATTAATTGAGCACTGAGGTATACTTCATCAAAAGAGTTTTTTTTCCTCAATTTATCCCTTATTAAATAACTATTTACCAAAATGCCCCTGTCTGAAAACTATTTCTCAATGTGCCCCTGTCAGAAAACTATTTATCAATGTGCCCCTGTGTTAGTCGACTAAAACGTGGGGCCAATTTTTTTTTAAGACCCCCGCGATTTAGCCGACTAAAAAACCCATTTAGTCGACTAAATCATTAAAAAAAAGTTAAAACTTCAGAAGGTCATAACTTCTGGCTCGGGAGTCTGAATCAAGCATTCTTTTTTTGATTCCATATAACGTTTTGAGATCTATACACTGATATAAAAATTAACTTCAGATTTAATGAAGAGAAAAGAGGAAAAACAAGTGATTCTTTATTGTGCAGGAAATACTAATAATTCATTAAACAAGTGATTCTTTAATATATATATATATATATATATATATATATATATATATATATATATATATATATATATATATATATATATATATTAAAGAATCAATTGATTATATTTAATGAATTGTTAGTATCTCGTGCACAATAAATAATAATTTGTTTTTCCTCATTTCTCTTCATTAAATCTGAAGTTAATTTTTATATCAGTGCATAGATCTCAAAACGTTACGTGAAATCAAAAAAAAAAAATCGATTGATTCGGACTCCCGAACCAGAAGTTATGGCCTTCCGAAATTTTAACTTTTTTTTAATGATTTAGTCAACTAAATGAAACTTTTAGTCGACTAAATCGCGGGGGTCTTCAAAAAAAAATTGGCCCCACGTTTTAGTCGACTAAACCATGGATTTAGTCGACTAACACAGGGGCACATTGGGAAGTAGTTTTCTGACAGGGGCAAATTGGAAAATAGTTTTCAGACAGGGGCATTTTGGTAAATAGTTATTTAATAAGGGGCAAATTAGAAAGAAAAAAAAACCAGTATCAAAAGACTTATAAGGCACTCCTGTACCTTATATGGCTGCAACACAGTATAACCTCACATTGTGTATGCTTTATGAATTGTCTGACTTCCTATAGATTTAATGGCTTGGTTAATAATTTTGTTTCCTTATTAGTTTCAGGTGGGTTTCTGTTTGACCTGAACATACTACCAAGTCACTTTCAAGAAATTTCAAAAACTGAGCATGATAGTATTGAACAACAAATTGATGAGGATTTCAAACAGTAATTTTCATTACTAAATTGATGAGTATTATTCATGCATCTGAAACTAACGGTAATTTTAATAGACCAAGCTAGTTTGGATTTCAAACAGTAATTTTCATTATTAAATTTTTATATTTCTAGGGACATTTTAGATAAAAAAAGTTAATAGATTATGAGTACGTAGTTAGTGTTGCTAAATTGGAGTCTTTCCTTTAGTTACACAAGAGCCGGCAAAGAGGAAAAGTGTTAATAGACCTGCAGGCACACTTGTGACGAAGCCTATAGTTTCAGTGACCAAAGACGTTAGTAGACGATTCCTTATTGAACATGTTGTTCTACTATAAAAGAAAAGTGGCCAAGAATGAATTTTAAAATGAAATGCTAGGTTGTAGATTTAAAATGAATTTTAAATGTATATAAATTTTTTTTGTATATTTTCCATGAATTTTTTCAAAGATTTTTTTTTTTCCTATCAAGAGAGTATCTATTTAATTGGGCATAACAAATGCAAGTCTATTTTTTTATTGTTGGAAAAAAGATAATGAAATTAATGTTTTATTAGGTTATTTTAGGGGGGGGGGAAATTAATCACTTTGGACGGATAGTTACAAAAAAAAATATTTTTAAAGGAATACTAAAATTATTTTATTTAAAAATAAAAAATAAGGTAGAATCTCTCACTTGATAGAATATAAGCGTGTTGTAAATTAATTATTGTGGAAGAAGTATTAGTAAGGGTGATATGGGAAAAATATGACAAAAATTGCTCAAAATTATTTTATATAAAAAAAAGTATAATTTAGGTGTATATGACATTAATGAGTTGCAAACATCATTTACTTTATAAAATATATAGGTGTATTATTAAATTATTATTGATAAAGTATAAATAGGGGTATTATAGGAAAAAAATGACAAAAGTTAAAACTTGCTCTTATAATTAGGATCAAAACCAACTCTAAAATTTACTCATATAATTAGGACCGGAGGGAGTACTTAACTAATTTAAATAGATTAAAAAGGTTAAATAAATTATAAAATTATAATAAATATAATTTGATTTTCTTAAAACACCCCTATGCAATTTAAGAAAATATATTAATTTTTAAGTTACTTAAATTAGTTGGGTAAAAAATTATAAGTATGAGAGATAAAATAGATTTAAGATCTTATATTTACCATCAAAATAAAATCTCTAACTAGCTTTTATATTTAAGGCTGAAAAAAAATATAATAGAGTCTGGGATGGGGAATTACTGTAACATCATTTTTGTAATTGTGCTTGTTTGAAATCACATTTCAGACTCCCAAAAAGTTCTTATTCACATAAATCGATATAAAATTCATCTCACATATTTATCTCATATATCATAAATAACGATTGAAAAACTGTCTTTAAAGGCTTAAATTGTTATTCCACACAAGTATTAAAAGATTGTGGGAGTGAACCAATATCTTCTTCTCCCCTTTTTTGGCCAAAGATTTTTCTGAACTTTTTTTTTTTTTCGTTAACAAGGGAACTGATCACCAAAGATCAGCGAACAATAGAGCAGAACCTTGACGTCCCAACTCCCTCAGCGTCCTTACGAAGTAAGCTAAGCAAACCCTTTGGTGGATGGGTCAAACCATGAATTCCCAAGCTCAGCGTAAGAGCATAAGAAGCAAGAAAATCGGCGCACCTGTTGCCTTCCCGATACACATGAGTGATCGAAACTCGCCACTCCCGCGCCACTAGGCTTTGTATCTGCCTAATAAGACCCATGTTGCCATTAGAGCGAGATGTCGGTCCTCTAACCAGATCTGTAGCCACCAAACAGTCAGTCTGAACCAGTACCTCTTTGAAACCAGAGCACCATGCCAACTTCAAACCATCCATTAAAGCCCACAACTCAGCTTGGAGGGGAGTGCAATTGCCAATATTCCTACAACATCCACCGAGCCATCGTCCAGAGCAATCACGGAGAAGACATCCAGCCCCCGCACCCATGAGCTCTCTCTTCATTGCCCCATCACAATTCAAAGCCACTGTCATGCTCGGCGGTACAAGCCAATGGACATTCTGACAGCGTTGTGGCATACCCCCTGGAACAACCCGAGATGATTCCTCCGCTTGGGACCCGAGTTCACTAAGCAACCGTACCTCCCTAGCTAGAGCATAGCTCTGAATAGTCACATTCTGAAATATTGCTTTATTCCTTGACTCCCAAAGCTTCCAGCAAATGATCCCGAAAGCGCTCCCCCAATGCGCCATCCCATCACCTACAGGGTTATCTTGTGTGAGATTCCTCAGCAACCAGCCACGAAAGTCTCCTTGTGTAAATCGATGCAATTGATTTGAAGTCATAAATTGCCTCCACACTGTACGCGCATACCGACATCGTCGCAGCACATGGTTTATATCTTCAGTTTCCTCCCCACATCTCCCACAACGATCCGAATCTGTCATATGGCGGCGTCGCCGCTCCGCGTTTGTGAGAAGGCAATTCCGAGCCGCTAACCACAGAAATACACGAACCCGTTGCATTCCTCGCCACTTCCATATAACCTCCCACAAGCGGTCATAGTCACCTTCAAACCCCTCACCCAGCATATCATAGGCCGAGGAAACAGAAAAGTCCCCATCTGCGGACTGGTCCCAAAAACAGAATGCCTCGCCGTCATCGATCGCCGGTGGTTTACACCCAGAAATAAGCGAGCAAACATGAGCAGGAACCATACTTTGCAGAACCTCACAGTTCCACTTCCCATCCGTGGATACATAGTTCTTTGTAGTCAAAGAAGTCTCTTCAGCTGTAAGCTCCCGAAATGTAAGGAACTTTAGGGGACCCACTTCGGGCACCCAATTGTCTGACCAGAACCTGAAACGGGTACCATCTCCAAGCTCCCAGCGCGTCCCATGCTCTACCTCAGGCCACAACTTTTGTAAACTCCGCCACAGATAGGATCCCCTCTGAGATGAGCACTTCGGTCCCGTATACTCATCCCAACCATATTTCCTTCGCATCACTTCAACCCAAAGAAGCTCAGGCCGAGAGCGCAGGGCAAATCCAAGCTTGAGGAGAAAGGCCTGATTCTGTTTCGCCAGCTGTTTGAAGCCACCTCCACCCCTGGAAGTAGATAATTAAGAAAATGTTCCTCAAGTGCTACATGCAATTTCTAATTTAACCATCACATTTAAATAAAAAAAATAGCTAAAATGAAATTATATTATTAAAAAAATTGCATTCCCTAAATATTTTCAAATTGGACCAGAGTTGGCAACTAAACCATAATCTTTAAAAATCATGAATATTGGGCAAGGTTATTAAAACCGGACCGGTCATTGAACTGGTCGAAATACTGGGTTAAAGGTCAGTGGGTCAGACCGGAGTCAAACCGGTGAGAAAGTAAAGATTTTAGGATTATTAATATAAAATTATAACAAAAATAATTTTTTTTAATGGCCATTACCTATGGTTAAAAAGTTGTCAAATGCGTCCATTGAATAAAAGATAATGGTAAGTGAAATATCTTTTCACTTCCTTCACAAGAGTCACGTGATTGTCCTTTGATTCAATTTGAAATTTCAGCCACTCCTTTCTATTCCCTTATGTTTCTCTCCTTTCTCTCTCATTATTTGCTCTCTGTCTCTCTCGCAAGGCATTCAACTACCATGGCTTCTCCGGTGGTCTCACTCTCTCTTCTCTCTTCCCATCTATTCTCTGGTTTCACCGATTATCTGTCGTCCATTAGCACATCAATAGATCTGCCATCGTTGATATCCGGTGGCCTCCCTCCTCGTCGATCTTCGGCAGTTTCTGAAGGGAAAGAAGTAGCGGTCATTTAGGGTATGTTTGGTTTGAGGGAAGGGGGGAGAGGGAAAAAAAAAAGGAGGGGAGAAGAAAACTTGTGGAACCCACTACACTCAATTTTCAAAAAAATTCTCTCTTCTCATTTTTTTTTTTCCCTCTCCCTCCCCTCCCCTCCCCTCCCCTCAAACCAAACATACCCTTAGTTTCCGGTCGCTGATATGAGCCTTGGCTGCCTGCTCTTTCCATCTCTCTCTATGTTCATCTCTCTCTGTCTCTCTTTCCATATTGGAGCTTCAATCGACATTAAAAAAAAGGAGCTGACCTCGGTTTCTATGTTTTTCCGGACCGGCTTCACGGTCAGTTCGCCGGTTTCCGGTCTGAACTGGCCGGTCCGGTCTGGGTTTGATTACCATGATATTGGGTAACTCATTTTTTTAAATCATCACATCATTTTTTATGAAACTATTGAATTCCCCCCCCCCCGGGGATTTAAAACTATTGACTTACTATTAGTAGGAAGATTTAATTGATTTAACTTGTTTTGAAGTGTATATTGTGTTCGTATTGTTTTTCTTTTAATATGTATTTTATTTGTAATTATAATTTGTTGCTAGAGTATATGTTAGTAGGTCCCATGCTTATGAAATTAAAGAAGTGAGCATTTAAAAGACATCTCCGCAACACACAAATCAACCACAGTGCGTCCACCGTATGAAGCATGATATACTCATGCTATTTTTCTTAAAAGGGTCATAATCCATTACCCTCATCTTGTCAAACACACAAGTTTAAATAAATTCATTTAAAAAAAATTCATGATAATGACATAAACTCGTATCGTGAACTTAAATCGTAAACTCGTAAAAAGTTTACTTTCATTATTAAATAGATATTAATAGTATATAATAAATCATTAAAATATAAAAAATGACAACCATTTGATTTGAATATATTTTAAATCCAAATAATTGAATTTAAATCCATCAATATTCAAAATTTACCAAATTTAACAAAAAAATTTCTATAAAAGTCACATATAAAACCATTGAGCATGATTAAATATAAAAAGTTAGCACGAGTTTAAGGGCGAATTAACATGATTTTGTAAGTTTAAAACGTAAAAACGGTCTCGGTGTATAAACTCGTAAGTTTAACCAAATTTACAATAGTCACGAGTTTACCAGTGATTCAACTCGATTTGGTAAATTAGAAATGTAAAAACGGCAAACTCAGAGAGTTAACTCGTGATTTTAACAACTATGCTTTCATCCGTGATCTTAATATTAATATATGAGTTAGATAATTAAAGAGAAATATTTAAAAATTAATTAAATTAGTTACTTGTAAAAATATACATGTTGATTTATCTAAAATATTCTCTTTAATTAATCATATTAGAATTATCCCTTAATAAAAAATTCATTAACATATGTATTGAATGAGGATAGTTTGAAAAAAAAAAAAAATTATTCGTAGATATACATGTATTGAATAAGCGAAAAAGTTGATTCAATGCGCTTTAGCTCTCACATCACATGCTTGAGCCTTTTGTAAGGGTGGTGTATGTCTTTTTGTGCTAAAGTCCTTAACATTTGATCCTATTAAAAAAAATGGTTTTTTTTCATTCTCCTTTCTCCCTGGAATCTCATATCTACTCAAAAAACATATAAATAGTTTTACCAACAAGCTGTCCGTATTAGTTAATTTGGTAAGCGGTCTCAGTTGAATATCCAAAATCACACTTATTATGAGAAATAAAAACCCTTTGCATTCTAAACTTCGAAAAATCGTTAAAATATTATTTGCACAATTCATAACGATAACGCAGACAAAATTAAAAAAAAAAATCGTTTATAAAATATTATAATAATAAATTTATAAAATATTAAATATTAACCATTCATTTTGTATCTAATGACGATGAAGATAAAATACTAAGAAAAAAAAAAAGAGAAAGAAGAAAAGAGGAGGATTTGCTTCATAAATTAAAAAGATAGGTACTGAAATCAAATCCATTATTTCTCACTTGAAAAGTTTCGGATCTAGATTTGGTCCTTTGCTGCTCCCGTGAGTTGCCCCCTTTTACGCTAAAACAACACTGTTTTGGCACAAAGGACGGCAACTATGCCCCTTTATTTTTTTTAAAAGAAAAAAAAATATTTTAGGGTACTGATTGATATTAAAAAAATATTTGATAATACTATCTGATACTAAAAAAAATACTTCATAATCTTAAAAATTATTTTAGAATCTTAAAAAAATATTTAAAGATACTAACTCGTACTAAAATGATACTTTAGGATAGTGGTATTGAAAAAAATACTTGATGATCCTGAAAAATTATTTTAGGATCTTGAAAAATTATTTTAGGGTACTGAATGATACTAAAAATATAATTCATAATATTTTTTTCAAGATCTTAAAATAATTTTTCAGGATCATAAGTATTTTTTTTAGTACATTGAGTATCTTGAAATATCTTTTTAGTATCAGTCAACATCTGAAATATTTGTTTTTTTAAAAAAAAAAAAGGGGCATAACTGCCCTCCTTTAGCCAAAACGGAGCAAAGCCGGATCCAAAAGTTTTCATACAAAACAGGGGGTGTTAACAAAGATGGGGAGACAGGAAACAGTGGGTAATATGTTGACAGCACAAAAGGGAGGGAAGGGCAAGGAAATATGGACAGCACAGCTCAGAAGGATTGAGTGAATCACGAGGAGGAGGTGATGATGACTATGCATAAATTGAACACGTCGTGGGGAAAGAGGAAACCTGAATGGTCTAGAACAAGGAGCATGCTCCAAGTCCAATTCACCAACACGCCCTTCCCGGGCGATGTTTGGCATTCATTAATTTAAAAAAAAAAAAACAGAGATCTGAGAGGAAGCCACAAAAATATTTCTTAAATCCGTAAATATTAATTCATGATTTTCAAATTGTTTAATTATTTTGAGGAGCTTATATGTTAATACGGAGTTAAATTTTATAACGAATTTATTTAAATATTTTTTGTGGTCATAGTCTTAATTGGTACAAGGGATTTAAAGGGGAGGAAAAATTATTATGAGTTGGTTCAAATCATTGAAGACGTAGTATTACAAAATTTTTTTTAAAAAAAAAAAGAATATAGAAGATAAAAAAGTAAAAAAAATTAATTAAAAAAATTTAACCTCACTTTTCTAATTTTTTTAAATACAACTTTAAAAAATTGTCTTTCATTTCACTTTCCCTCCCTTCTTCATACCAAACAATCCCTACTTAGGGAAGGAAGGGGGATCCTTCAACAAGCATGCCTTCACTCCATGGCGGGTTTCACACAATTTGGGCCTGTTTGGTTCAAAGAACTTAGGAGAGGGAATGAGAACTTAATAGAGTTCCCTCCTGAAAACATATTTGGTGCACCAAGTGCCCAAGAACCTAAGTTCCCGGGCCCACCACTCTTCCCTCATTTGTGGGAACTTGAGATCCCACCAAAATTAGTGGGATCTCAAGTTCCCACGTCACTATTCACAATTTTGGACAAATTTGCCCCTGAAATTTAAACTTGGCGGGAAGTTCGAACTTGGCGAGAAAGTTCGAACTTAGAGAATTTTTTTTTTTACCCAGGTTCGAACTTAACAATAATATATTTTTTAAAAACATATTTTAGCAAAAAAAATATTTTTCTTTTTTATTTTGAATTAATTTCTTTTGAGGGTAAAATATTCTTTTCCTAATTCTTTACCAACTACCACCCCTTCATTTTCTTCCAACCAAACAACTCAAGCCATCTTCCCTCATCTTTCAAATCTTCCTTTCCATTCCTTTAAGTTCATTTCCCTCCTCTAAGTTCTTTTCCCTCCTTAAATGTTCCTTGAACCAAGCAAGCCCTTTATGTTCACTAGGGAAGCATTATTTATAGGGCGATTTATATGCCATTAGGAAATAAGGTTATTTGCAACAACAACAAAAAAAGGTAGTCCCCTCAATTCTTAAACGGAGGATTAATTTATAGAGATTAAAAAAATTAATTTAGTTATTTATAAAAAATGTGTTGGTTTCCTTACGTGTTCATTTTAATAATTTGTATTGGAAACTACTCATTTATTTGATTCAAAACTCCTCAATTAATATGTGCAATCAATAAAAAAAAGTTTAGAAAAGAATTATAAATTTAAGAGATAAAGTGAATTAAAGTCTTATATTTATATTTAAGATCAAATTAAGTTGTCATACTAGCTCTTACATTTAATATTAGAGTGAGTATATTTTATGAAAAATGCATCTTAAAAGAAAATAAGGAAAATATCAGAAAAATACTATTAAAATAAGGAAACCAATATCTCAAATTCTAAGTCAGACCTTATAGAGAAATTTGGGATTAGAAAATGTTTCCAATGGACCATTCTGCCCCTGTGTTAAGTTTTTAATTTCTCTCCCCCTTCTTCCTCACTTGGATTCATCATCCTCAGAGTGTGAACTGGTTCGAAATATTCATCACTACCAAAAAAGTAGTTGTAGAAAAAATCTTAATTACTTTGACAATTTGCGTCAAGATAGAGTGATTGTAACCTCTGGATTGTAACCTTAAGAATTTCACCAATTGAATGCATTTTCTTAATAACAGTCAAGAAGCTGACA
Source organism: Acacia pycnantha (assembly GCA_025563575.1). Classification (NCBI taxonomy): domain Eukaryota; kingdom Viridiplantae; phylum Streptophyta; class Magnoliopsida; order Fabales; family Fabaceae; genus Acacia; species Acacia pycnantha. The sequence continues at coordinate 1,710,271 of JAMWYP010000001.1, forward strand.
TAAATAGTGGTTCAAAGTTTTAATCAAGGCATTACCCTCCTTCCATTCACAAGATCGTTTTCCTTTTATTTTTACCAAGAATTTTGAGCAGGGGAATGTTTTTGCCAATCAGTCAATCAAATAGAGACATGTTACAATGTAAATGATCTTAGCGGAAACTTAGTTTATGTTTAAACAGAAATGCTTAGCCCCAAAGCAACAAGATTTATGTAACTAATATTTTTTATAACAACAAAATTGCGACATTATCATAGTAGTTTTAGGAGATTTTGTACATCAGGGCACTGCCTCTTCCCTCCTGCTAGACATTCCTGATTCAGTTCAAAAAACGCAGTTTTCACGCCTTTAGATTTTCGCTTGCAACTCTGTCACCTCCAACATTATCGTTGAGATTGAAGGATCATACTAAAGTACGAAGAAAATACTAATATTATCAATCCTTATGAAAAAAAGAAAGTACAATGAGACATTTATATAAGCAAACTAATAGACTAACTCTAAGTCTAGAATCTATCCTAATCTAATATCATCAAATCATAATATCATAGAGATATATTCCTAAAATATAATATTAATATCTAATCCTAATAAATACTAAACAATCTAACTGATAATAATAATTAACTAATATTTCTAAACTTGATACTATCAACACTCCCCTCAAGCTGGAAGCAGCTTGCACATGCAACAACTGATCTTCAAGAAAACAATGATTCATCGCGTAGAACTCGAACAATAAAGGCTGAGGTAATAATCCACCAGTTTCACTAGGAGTTCGAACAACAAAGAGTACCAAACCTGAATCAAGAAGAACCAAACTCACGATTTGAAATGATGAACCTAGATCCTGAAATTCAAATTGAATCAAGCAAAACCGCAAAAGCCAACCATAAGCACGACACCAAGACAAATACCCAAAAGCATTTAATGAACATGTTGGGAAACGTAACAAATGAAGAACTCTAGCCACCAGAAACAAGTGAATGTGAACGAAACGAAACGTCAACGGTGTTGGAATAGTATAAACATGCAACTTAACACAGTCTCACAAATGCAACCTTCGAAGTAGAAACCGGCCTACACACACTGGGAATGAGGGCTCGACGTCAGAGAACGAAGCACGACCAGAAAATAAGGGCATCAACCAAATAACACCTGGAAACTAAAGAGAACAACAACCAAACACCCAATACCTCGTATTAGATTAAACAACTTAGAAGAAGCCACACCAAAACATACCAAATTTGGGCGATAAAACGCAATCCCAGCAAACAAAACAAATGCACAAGGACGGAGACAATAGACAGGAGACACCAAAGATCTCAAACAAGAAAGTAAATTTGTTTCTCAAATGGACAAAGCACTTCTTAACCCATAAAACATATCTCAAATCATTACCCCAGTTGGAAAACACAAAACTGGAGCACAAAACTACCAAGGGCAAGTGGGACTCAGACACGCAACATCGGAAACTCGTTAGAAGGCGCCGTCACGCGCTAGCAAGAGGGAACTTCCTGCAACTAGTGTGTCCGTCAAAATGAGATCAGATCGTCGGCGATGAGCTGATCAAAGGGTGGAGGGGTTGATGGTGGGGCTTGTGTAACAAGATAGCACCAAGTATAGAACCCTAACTCTCTCTCTCTCTCACACTCTCACTATGTTGCCGGAAAATTGAACTCATAATAGGAGAGGAATAGAAAAAAAAAGGAACTCGGGGAATAAGGATTGGAAGCCTAGAGCTCTGATATCATGCTGAGATTGAAGGATCACATTGAAGCCCAAAAAAATGATAATATTATTCATCCTTATGAGTAAAAGAGAGTACAAAAAGACATTTATATATGCAAACTAATATACTAACCATAAATTTAGAATCTATCATAATCTAATCTCATCAAATCACAAATATCATAAAGATATATTCTTAAACTATAATATTAATATCTAATCCCAATAAATACTAAACAATTATCCATAATAATAATATTTAATTAATATTTTTAAATTTGATATTCTCAACAATTACTTTCAGGAGGAAGCTTCCCATCGTCCTTCGCGGGTCTAACTCAGAATGAACGAGTTGAACTGAAGGAGTCAAAGATGATAGCCGTAGGAGTTGAAGGGGTGGGACTTGACCATTGGATGATTAGGCAGTCTTGAAGCTTGGACCAGAGTACAAAGCGAGTGTGACATGAAATGGAAGGCAAAGAGGAAAGAAGGAGAGAGAAAGGACAAAAGGATGTTTATTTAGGGGCAGTGAGGTCTTTTTCTAAGATTTGCAAATTCTAGATTAGTGTTTGCAGAGGAATTTGTGATTATGTAAATTATAATCACTGAATTGGGATTGTGATATTTGGACTGTATTTTATTAGGATGATGAGGTTTGTCATGTTGTACCTCTCCTCTTCTATATAAGCAGAGTTTCTCCTAAGGCCCCGTTTGTTATGAAGAAAATTTAAGGAGGGAAAGGAACTTAAAGGAGGGAAAGGAATGGAAAGGAAGATTGATAGGGAATTTTAAAAATGTGAGCCATTTGGTATACAAGGGAATGAAACTTAAGTTGAGGGAAAATGAGATGTTTGGTATGAAGAATTTGGTGTTGGTTAAGTGGGAAAAAGAAGAACCAGGGCCAATTTTGGAAGGAAAAAAACACTTTCCTAGGAAGATTGCAGCTTTCCCTTCATTTTCGGATGAAAAGCATCTTCCCTCAGATATGAGAAGATGAGCACTCACCGAAAGATGCTGATTGGATCTTTCATCTACCAAACACCCAAAAACCATGGGAACTTTGGGATCTTCCATTTCCTTGTCTAATCTTCTTTGTAACAAACGAGCCCTGAGTTGTAAGATCATAAAAAAATTAGCAATAAAAACTTAGTGTGTTTATGGCTTCCTTCTAAGTTTTCCTCTTGCTTGTGAAAGCCAAATTTCTTAGTATGTTAGCATTATTTGCTTCTTAGATTCCAAATATGCTCTGCACTTGTCTCTTTCAGAAGAACCTATGTATCAGATCAGAATTAAGATCACGATCCAGTAGAGAGTACTAAAAATCAGCATACTGAATATGCTAGTATTGTATGTCTTTGGATGAGACCTGAATCCTAAAGTATCCTCGAGCATGAGTATGAGGTGACGCTCAAGAAGTTTGGACTGTCCAAGAAAATAAAATAAGTACATTTCCCTTTTTTTCTTTTTTTAAAAAAACACTTCCGGTGTTTACCGGTTCCAAGTTCCAACTCGTAACTTTTTTTTTTATAAGAATGATGGCTAGAAGCCTATATTAGAAATGAGAAATTACACCAGAGGGGAAATTAATTCCAAACACTCCTGTTCCACCCAAGATCTCAACTGAGGAGGGCAAACATTACAAATTTCAGAATTTGAAATACCTAACTTTGCTAATGCATCATCAACCCTTTTTTTTGTGGTATAAAAGGAGGCAAAGCCTTAAAATTAAAATAAGGAAGTTGGGGGAACTAAATCCCATACAATCTTGTAAAACTAAGGTCCTCAAACTAGAAGGACACGAGTCAATAAAATCAGAATGCAAATTGCAGTCTTTCGCGAGGTGATCAGCCACCCTATTCTGAATACGAAATATGTGGTTGATTTGGATATTCCAAGGACGCCTCATGAAATCTCTGATTTGCAAAGTTACTAAATTCAATGAACAACCTGCTTCATCTTCCTCCAACAAATGAACCAGGTTCAAAGAGTCAGTCTCAGCTGTAATTTTCCTAAGCCCCATCTTCCAAGCCAATTGCAAACCTTTTAGGAGGGCCCATTCCTCAACTTCTTGAGGATCACAAAGACCAAGAGATGCAGAGAAACCCGCAACCCATCCTCTAAAAGAATCACGTAAAACTCCACCACAAGACGCCTTATTCCTAGAAACAGTAATTGCCCCATCCATGTTTAACTTGATCCAGTCTTGCCTAGGTGGCTGCCAACCCCTGTGCAGAGAAGGACTATTCGGAGCTTCAGTCCCCTCTTTGTCGTGTAAAACAAATAGATGGAAGGTCTTGAAAGTAACCAAAGCTGGATTACTGGGTCTTGCAAAATCCTCATCAAAAGTAGACTTGTTTCTCCAATTCCATAACATCCAGATTCCCACTCCAAAAAGAAGATTCCATCTGATTTGCTGATCTCGACCTAGTTCCTTCTTAAGATTAAGTTGAAACCAGTCATGCAAATGAGCATAAAAAAAAGCCTGGTGAAACCTTGGGTGAACTAGTAACAGCCACATATTCTTTGCATATACACAGTCACGCAAAATATGGATAAGACTTTCAATCTGAGAATTACAGTAGAGACATAAGGAAGAAGCAGCTGACCATCTACTGTGCCATTCATTGGTAGGAAGCCTATTTTGAAAAGCTAGCCACATGAATACCCGTACTCTCTCAACACCCTGCCACTTCCATATTAACTTGTAATAAGAGTTGAAGAACTGATCATTTGAACTCTTAATAAAATAATAAGCCGATTTAACAGTAAATGCACCATTATGGGATCCACTCCAAACCATTAAATCCTCACCCGAACCGGCTCTAGGTGGTGGGTGCATTTTAAGTCGCTGAATAACTTCAGAGGAGACCATAGAACCAAGCTTCGGGAAACCCCATCTTCCATTAACTGAAAAATCAGATACAAAACTCGATTTCTCTACTTCCAACAGAGTCTCGTGCACAACTCTTGAATTTTCCTCCTCGGAATAAGCCATGAATCCGAATAGAATTTGACAGAATTACCATTACGGATACGCCACCTAGTTCCGGCTTCAATAAGATGCTTCTGCTTGCAGATGAATTTCCAAACTGCAGAGTCACTTGCTTTGACATTAATTAAATTCTCCTCATCCCTAACCATATATTTCCTGAAAAGTACATCTGTCCATAGAGAATCTGAACCTGAAATTACCTGCCAAGCAAGCTTACAGCCAAAAGCATGGTTCATTGCGGTAAGGTTCTTACAACCAAGTCCCCTATTAGCTTTAGGTTGGAGAAGAGCATTCCAACTAAGGTTGTGAAAACCGTGGGCCCCAGATTTCCCCCAGATAAAGTTACACTGCAGACACTCAACTTCCTTACAAATACTGACTAGAATCTTCGCCACTTGCATAGGATATAAAGGGGTTGAGCCAATGACAGATTTTGCGAGGGTGATCCTTCCGGCCATGGATAGAGAATTGGCCTTCCAAAGTGCTAGCTTGGACTTAACTCTGTCTAGGATATAATTGAAAGATTGCCGAGGCTTCCCCTTCCTAGAAAGGGGAAAGCCTAAATATTTTCCTATGTCAGTTGAAATTCTCATTTGTGTAATGTCTCTAATTAATTGCTTTGATGAAGCCGTGACTTTTGGAGAGAAAAACAAAGATGACTTATTGGAACTAACTTGTTCCCCTGAAGCTTCACAGAATCTGTTCAAACAGGACATAATACAATCCGCCTGATTAAGAGTAGCTTCCCCAAATAGCAGAAGATCATCCGCGAACATGAGATGAGAAATCTATGGCCCTGATCTAGACAGGTGAATAGGCTTCCAAGAGTCACCTTCCACAACATCACTAATAATGTGAGAAAGACGATCAATACACATCACAAAAAGATAAGGAGAAATGAGGTCGCCCTGCAATTACCTCTGCCTGGTTCAAAAAATTTAGTCTTCTCACCGTTCCACAAAACATTATATGAAATAGATGATACATAGTTCATAATTAGGGTAATAAACTGGGATTCAAACCCAACATCTCTAAGCACAGATTTCAAAAATTCCCAGTTAAGCCTATCATATGCCTTCTCCAAATCTATCTTTAAAGCCATGAAACCTTTCCTTCCTTTAGCTTTTTTCATCGTATGAAGAACTTCCTGGCCAATGATAATATTGTCTTGAATATGCCTTCCTTTTATGAACCCAGCTTGAAAGGGAGAGATAAGATCATTCATTACACCTTTCAGTCTAGTAGTGATTACCTTCGTTACACACTTGTAATGGGTGGTACAAAGAGAAATTGGTCTCAGATGGCCGACCATTACAGGGTTTTCATTCTTGGGAATCAAAGCAATCAAGGTCTTATTTGCCTCCTTCAAGGAAATATCACCACGAAATACTTCTTTAACAAAAGTACATAAGGAAGATCCTACACTATCCCAATTAGCCTGGTAAAAAATAGGAGAAAAATCATAATAACCTGGCGCCTTATAACTACCCATAGAGAAAATAGTTGTTTTAATCTCATCATTTGAAGGAACAGAGCCCATATTGCAAAGGACGCTGGAATCAAGCTGCGGAAAATTAACAGACGATTGTAGATCCACTAAATTGTTAGAACCATCCTAAAAAAGCTTCTTAAAAAAGGACAAAACAAAATTCTCAATTTCGTCCTCCTGTTTTATCCAATGGCCATTAGACTCTTTAATAGAAAGAATTCTATTTCTTCTACGCCTTGATTTCGTTTTCAAGTGATAATAATGTGTATTACGATCACCCTTCGAAATCCATATGGCCCTTGATTTTTGGAACCATTTAATCTCCTCTAATATGAGAATTTCACCTAATTCTTTTTGCAACTGGAATTCAAAATTACATAGAAAGGAAGAGTAAGGGTAATTTTTGGATTTTTGAATACCATTAAGACAAGCAAGAATACTACTCTTCCTTAATTCCACTAAACCAAACACATTCTATTCCAGTCAGAAACACTGCAACGAAATGAGTCCAAATTATCTTGAAGAAAGTTTTGCGAGGACCAGTTGGAACGTAGGAAGTCCTTAAAATTTTCATGGGCAAGCCACATCGCTTCAAAGCAGAACGGCTTCCTTCGATTAGGATTATCTACAAAATTTCCAAGCAACAACAATAACGGATTATGATCTGAGTAATCAGTCCGAGGGAGTACCTTAACATAGGAATCCGGTAGCGAATGCAACAGCTGGTCATTGGCAAAGGCTTTGTCTAGTCGTTCAAATAATCTTGTACAACCCGCGAAACATGGTCCTTTCCAAGTCATCTTAGGTTCGACAGAACCCATATCAAATAACCCACATTCGTTAACGCGATCTTGAAACCATTTCATCCTATTAGGGCTTCCTCCTTTGCCCCCAATTCACTCATCAGAAGAGAGGATGTCATTAAAATCCCCTATGATACTCCACGGATTCGAGATATTCAGAGAAAGATGGCGAAGCTTAACCCATAAATCTGGCCGATGGTTGGAATAAGGTATGGCATAGACAGTGGTGAGGAGAAAAGCTTGTGCCGATAGGGGTTGACACTTGAGATGAAAGAACTGGAAATTTTCTTCCACAATCTGAACGGAGATCCTTGCGCTTTTCCAGGCAACAGCTAGTCCTCCGGATCTACCCTAGCTTAGAATGACCCGGACCGAATCGAAGCCCAGTGAACATAAGGACTGGAATCGATTAGTATTTGCAGATTTTATTTCAGCTAATACAATTAAACAGCACAAAGCAATTTTAAGTTTCTAAGGAGGCCCTTTCCACAGGCCCCTCTAGTATTCCAATAAAAACAACAATCCATTGAAAACCTGATATAAAAATGTCAAGAGCACTCGGATCCTTAAGACTGTTTGGTCTCAGGAACAACCTCCTCATTAATCTGCATATTCTCGGAAGGTGCACAGTCTATTGGGTTATCCAAGGTAGGCCCAATTTCCATAAGACCATTATTAGTATCCACCATTTGACTAGCCCCAAGATTAGGAGGCCTATCACTGTTGGACATCCCTTCAAGGGCCAACGGATCCAAACAAACAGGCCCAACAACTAACTCCTTATTAATGATACCCAATTCTTCAACTTCAAATAGGCCCTCCTTAACGATGTTATTCACTACTACTCTTTCCCCATCCAATTCCCGTTCTCGTTCGCCCACGCGTTTTCTCGCCACTGGCTGAAACACAACTAATTCCTGCATCTTTTTCTCTTTTACAAGCGCATTAACAGCTCGGTCGTGACTTTGTGATTTCTTCCCTTTTGCAGATCGTACCCTCGTAGTGCTCTTGGGAACGATTTGTAGTACAGACGTAGCAGCCTTACGTGTGTCCTGCAAAGGAACTTCAGACGCACTACCACCCTGAATTTGCTAGTCCCCAATATCCTTATCAACCACAAACACAAAATGCGACCCGCCGGAATATCCTGAGCTTGATCAGCCTTCTTCTCCTTACTCCGCCGCGGACGGCGATGCTTCTGAACAACCTCCAATAGCCTTCAACATCCTCTTCCTTATTCTGAACATCTAAATTCTCAGGAGGTGGAACCTCAGCTTCTTGTCTAGGATCAATAGGAACACTCTGTTTTTTAATCTTCTTTGGACAAGTCTCCTGCCTATGGCCATAAAACCCACATCCAGAATAGAGCATATGGAGCCCTTCATATTCAATGTAATAACTCTCCCCATCCATTGAAAAGCCTGACACGAGTTGTTTAGTCAAGTCCACAAACACACACAAACGAGCATAATGGCCTCTCAATTGACAAGAAGTATTGATATCTACTTTTACTGTTTCTCTAATTCTATCTCCAATAAACTCAAGAGCTTCTTTGTAGTAATACTCAAGGAATACCCTGGGCAGACGAATCCAGACAGCAACCTTGTCAATTGTAGCTCTGGCGGGATTAAACTGAGATTCCCAAGGTCTTACAACTAAATAGTGATCATATATCATCCATGGTCCTCCAAAGAGAACATTCTTCAGGTCATCTGCATTAGAGAATTTGACAACAAAATAGCCATGATCGATATTGATAAGCCTTGTAACTCCATGCTTAGCCCACAGTGATTGGACTCTAGCTTCAAGTGCTTTGTACCCAATTCTTCTTCTCAGTAAGTTGATGATGAGAGAGTTATTCCAGGCTTTATACATTCGCTTCTTCATCCTAGCAGAGAATACGAATGTAGGAAAATTCCTCAGGGGGTCTTCAATAGTTTTGCAAAGAGGTTCATCATCATCAGACATGGAATCATCTGAATCATCGTCTCCATCGCCTTCCATACCCTGTGCCAAACCACCCTCTGTTCCGTGTTGCACTCCTTTCAGGGTATCTGCAAAGGAAGTAGAGCCTTTGGAAAAGACCGACTCCTTACCATCCAGTTTAGGCCAGAGCTTGTCCCTATTTTCCTCCATTGTACGGTTCCCATTTTTAATCTTCTTCGAGCTTCGAACTAGCAAATCATCCTCCTCTACAGATGGCGACAGGAGCAAGGTAGTGCAACCAGAGAGAACGGGAGCTTGCATTTTGACTCACTTTTATCATCAACCCTATTTGACTTGACAGATGAGAGCAGGGTGCTTGGGCCAGCAAATTCCCAAGTCGAATGGCTATAAAAAATAAAAAAAAATAAAAAAAATTCTGGGATCAAATATTTGTGGGCCCCTTTTTCCTTTTCACCAACTTATCTCCCCACTTCAGTAGTACCAATTCCTTTTCCTTTTTAAAAAGCAACAATGGGGCCGTAGTTATTGTGAAACACTAATGTTCCCAATTAACATGATTTAATACTCCCCTTCGTTCCTTTTTCTTCAATAAGAAACAACAGTTACATGGATCTCGTTCGGAACCCTTCTTAATTTTTATCTATTACTTTACCATGTTAACCTTATTTAATTACTCATACTTCTCACCCTCTCTTTCCACCCTACATCCTCTCTTTTATATGATCATCTTCATTACTCCTATAATATTAATTTTTTATAGGTTAAGGGGCAAAAATACCTATAAACTTTTACTAACAGTATGTCCAGCACCATATATATTTCGGAGGTGCAAAAATACTCATAAACATTCAAAATAAGAACAAAAATGGCAACACCATTAAATATAACATAACACTGTTACATATGTATATGCAAAAAGAGTGTAAGTTCCACTGCAAAAAGTAATAGTGTCAGGGCAAATTTAATAGTGCTGGCATTTTTTCTGCTTTCGTTTAAAATGTTCATGGTGTTTTTGCACAACCGAAATACATATAGTGCTAAACACACTTTGGGTAAAAGATCATAAATGTTTTTGCACATTCACCCTTTTTTATTCTTTCTCTTCTGCAATTATTATTATTTTTTGTTGCCCACCCGGTTCACCAGAGCTTCGCTCTGACTAGTCCGGATCTACCCGGGTCGCGCATTTAGCTGTGGTGGGTGAGTCTCCCAGTGGGGATTTTCTGCATTCACAAGACTTGAACTCAAGACCTTGCTTAAGGTCCACAAGCCGCTTACCACTTGAGCCAACCCCCGTTGGTTCTTATGCAATTATCTTTATTAGTATAATAACCTCCTTATTCCTTATATCCTCATAAATAAATATATTTTTATAAGAAAAATTACAACTTTTACATATTTATTGTCTGGGCCGCTTTGATCAACGTTTAATTATTCTTACGAAAAGCGACAGAGGGAATAGTTATGATGAGGTGAATTTTGCTTGAATCACAATTATATAACCTCTCTCCTCTCTTTTCTCCAACCTCTCTCCTCTCTTTTCTCCAACCTCTCTCCTCTCTGCACTTTACATCCCACTGCTTTTGCTCCCTCACCGGCGGTTTGTGCCTTATGCACAAGCCGCCGGCGAGCACCGATTTTGTGCCACGACGCAGTCCGAGTGGTAGTTTGGTGTCCAGATCTTGGATCTGCGGTCCTGATGTTTTGGAGTCCAGACCTTTGAGCTATGGTCCTCTCCTTCGGAGTTTTGTCAGATGTGGCCTTCCCTCGTCCTTGTGGCGAGTCCTCTCCTCTCCTTCTCCAGATCTGATCTGTAGAGGTGAGATTTATCTGTTTTGTATTTCTTTTTTTGTGTTCTGGGTTTTTTGGAGGTGTTTTTGGCTCAGGAAATAAACAGATCTGTCAGATCTACGTTCAAATCCTCTTGGTTGGTTGGCTGTTTGAACGTTATGAGATCCGACTATCATTTGGTAGCTCAGATCTGCGTTCTTGGGGGAAGATCTAAAGAGGTGTTGTTTAGTGTGTAGTCGAGGTCACTGGATATGTTTAATCAGAGGAGTAGAAGTGTTCTTCAGGACATCAAGAGTCTTCTTTCTTTTGAGGTTGGGTTTTACGTGTTCTTTACCCCAGGATGTGGTACCTATTTAGCTGACTTAATTGCAGCTATTGCTTATAAGATTGTGTGCCCTTTGGGGTGGGTTTTCCAACCAACACTTTCTTGCTTGTCACTTCTAACCTTGGATATCGAAGAGGCCGATTTTGTCTATGATTCTACTTCTATTCTTATATATTTAATGTACGGTGTTCGGTTAATTTTGTATTCAGTTTATTTTGTTGTATTTGTTTTAGCAGTGTTTCTTTCTTTGCTTTGATTACTTATAACCTTTGTTATCCTCAGTAATGAAATACTCTAGAATTGTTCAAAAAAAAAAAGAATAGTTATGATGAGGTTGATACATTTTTAATGCTTCCAAAGCATATTAAGGGGGGGAAAAATTCTAGATACCTATAGGCTATAGCATTTTTGCGAACAAAAATAACACTTTTTAGCGTTTTCAATTTAATATGTGATATAAATTTCACAGAAAATCGAATTACTTATAATTATAATTAATGGTATTTAATTTATTTTTAAAGAAAATTAAAAGAATTCAGTTCGTGGTGCCACCTCATGGTAAATACATATATACTCCCTCTGGTCTTTATTATAAGGCACTAACTAACAAGTTTATTTGATCCTTTTTATAAAGCACTCGCATGTTCCCAATGAGCATTAATTATTTTTTTTCCATGTCTACCCATAATTAATAAAAGTAGTGGGTGAGAGTAATAATTAATATTATATTAGAGTTGAGTGCAATTAGTAGGGGATATTGGAAATTATTTAGATTCTAAGACAACTTTATTGACTTTAACTACTTTTATTGGTTTGTGAAAAAAGTTAGTTAGTGCCTTATAATAAAGATAAAAGGGAGAGGGAGTATATATATCAGTGGCGGAACTATTCAATTGCCAGCTGGGGCCTTGGCCCCAGCTGGCCTTCTAAAACCTTCTAAAATTTGTTAAAATATATGTATATATTTTATGATATTTTATTTTGGCCAATAATTTGGCCCCAGCTAATTTTTTATCAAGGCCCCAGCCAATGGTAGAGCCATGTTATGGCCAGCTGGGGCTTTGACCCCAACTGGCCTTCTCTTATCTTATGTATTTTATGTACGTGTTATATAATATTTTATTTTGGCCAATAATTTGGCCCCAACTAATCTCTTATCTTTTCTATAATTATACTCTTTTTTTTTTTTATTATTACGACAATGTTTAGTTCATTACTCATTGGGTTGTGAGAGGAAAGTAAAATTCTTGTTTGAGATACCTACTGAAAATGTTAGTATCATCTTATATTCGACGTTGTTCATATTCTTTTTAAGGACTAAATAGGTACTTAAAATCACTTCTTTTCACTTAACTCCTTTTATGAAAGTTATTCTATGTATTTTTCTCTTTCCAATAAGGGTAATATTGTGCTGATTAGTGAAAATTTTGGGGTTATTATTTTCGGAGAGTCTTGAGTTTTGATAATAGATGACTATATATATGTAGAGGAAGATTAATAGCTAATTTTAATTGGTTTAGATTTATTATTTGGTTCTCTTATGATTTTATAATGAATTTCTCTTTAAAAAATAGATTATAATAGGTTATTTGCTTAGCTGAAATTGAATCAGATTTGTATTTTTTTAAAATATTTTTTGGGGTTCATATTATATTTCTTTTATTTTCTCCAATTATTTTGTTTTGAGGTAGGTGGAATGTGTATATAAGTGTTAGTTTTGTGGATTGAGTAGTACTATGATAATTAATGTTTAGTGACACAAGATACTAATTAACACTTACAACAATATATATTATGGGTCACCAAATTTGTTGTAGGTTGAAAAAGATGAGTAAGGATAAACAGAAAAGCATAGATGTGTGTTCTTTAAGAAGAAAATAACTTCAGAAAATGATATTTCTAAAAAACTAATTTCTGAAAGTGATGCACTTTGTAATGAGTCTCTTTCCAAAGGCCATAGAATTTTTGTTTACTATGTTATCTTTTGATTTGTAATTGTCGGTTATTATTTATTTGTATTTTCAATATTATGTGATATTATTTAGTAACTAGTTCAATATGTTTATTTTTTGGCCCAGGCTAAAATAATTTCCTGGTTCCGCCACTATATATATATATATATATATATATATATATATATATATAAGTTGATTGTTCCACCGTCCTTTCATGGATGGCCACTCGTCTCCCCTCTCCCGTGTCCTCGCAATATCCACCGCTGAATATCAAAATGCTTCCTTAATTACAAAAGCCTTATCTATATTGCTTTTATATATTCATTATACGTACACCAATCACATTCTTGTCTTAAAAATATTATACATTTTAATATGAATAAAATTTATTGTTAAAAATTATATTCTATAATAAAAAATATCCCATTAAATAATATTCTCACGGATAAATATTAAAAAAAATATTATGAATCCAACATATACACTGCATAATATTTTCCCCATTAAAAAATTACTATAAATCCAATGTGTACGACACATTGCACAAAATGAAAAAATTATCAAGAATCCAACGTGTGCATCATATGTATAAGCGTAGATAATAGATAGGGATAATTTTGTTTCTTACTATATTATTCTCATATTTTTTCTTACTCGATGTAATTCAACCAAACGTTTTTAATGCATATGTATCATCTTTCTTTAATGATAAACTAAACAAATTCAAAAAAATATCATTATATCATATTACATTTCCTCTGATTTCGCGAAGCAAATGGGCCATTAATTCAAGTATATATATTTTGTAGAGTAAATACCCTTTCAGGTTTATGACAAAAACCACAGACCCTATTTTGGTCATTGACAAAAAAAACGACCCTTATTCGTCCTTTTTATGGGATTAAAAAGGACATTTTGAAAATTTGTGAGAGATCAAAATGTCCACCAATCGACCCTTGTTTGTCCTTTTTATGGATTAAAAAAGATCTTTTTTTGTCAGGGACCAAAATGGGGTTCGTGTTTTTTGTCGGGAACCAGAAAAAAGGTATTTACTCTATTTTGTATTACTTAGATTGTCATATATACAGAGTCAGAGATAGGTTTTTAAATGAACGGAATATCGGGTAAAGTTTCTAAATGTCAAATGAATTTTAAGTAGGGAAAATTAGAAAGAAGGACCTGCTGGAAAAAATATTTATGGAGAAGGACCATAAAAATTGTAATTATTTAGAAGGACCAAATATAAAAATATAAATTTAAAAATACTAAAATGACCCTAATAAAATTATCTATATTACCTCCTAAATTCTCCTCCACATCCTATTTTTAAAGCTAGTATAGAATTATAAATTTCACTAAATTGAAGAAGAGTTTTCTCATTTTTTCTCATTTTTCAAAACTTGGATAGGTATGAGATATCTATGGAAAAAATTATACTTTATTCAATTTTATAAAATTTATATTTTTTAAATCAATTTTTGTTTTTAGTAAAGATAGAATTATATAATTTAAATAAAACTCAAGGTATTTTATAATTTGTCATATATGCCAAACCAAGAAAGTTTATATCATTTATTTTTGTTTTAGAAGAAATTTATGTGAGTTAAAAATTCATTTAATGTTAATAAAATTAAAAATATAAATAATCTAATATCCTAAAAAATATGAAATGAGTTTAGTTTTTATTTTATTTTATTTATAAAAAGAGCTTAATTGATTCCAACATTGATAATATAAATCGGGCAACTTAATGATATAAATTGATTAAAAACAAAAATTCAAAAAAATGAGTTTAATTGTTGTTAATAAATAATATATTTAAAAAAAAGAACCGATAATATAATGTGTGGTTTTAGTTTTAATGTTAATTATTTTTTAAATTATAAATACAAGAGATAAAATTAGAGTTTGATTAGGAACAATTTAGTGATTTTAAATTTTTATTATGATTTTTGGTCCTTCTAAGTAATTACTATTTTTATGGTCCTTTATAATAAATATTATTTTCAATAAGTCCATTATTTTAATTTTCCCTTTTAAGTAATCTTTATCGTCTGTTTAATTATTAAATCTCAATCTCATCAAGAAAATTTATTTACCCTTCACAGTGCCTATTTTTATTTAGTGTTCTCATGGTTATTAAAAAAAAAAAAAAATAGTGTTCAAGTGTAGCATATTTCCATGTATAAAACTATATTATAAATAAAATAATAATACTTTAATAATATAAATATGTTTTACTGGCAAAAAAAGATAGCAATAAAAATAGGGAGAATTACACACAGGTCCCAAAGATGACAAAAAAATACAATTAGGTCCCAACAAGAATTCACACTACACAGAAGTCCCTAGGGACTTCTGTGTAATTATATGTGAATGTAAAATGACCATTCTGGACAAGGGAAATTTACAACAGACAAAGTATAAATTTACAACAGACAAAGTATAGATTTACAACAAAATTTGAAAACGAGTTTTTCCATTTTGACTTCAGAGGCTATTTACAAAGACAAAGTATAAATTTACAACAGACAAAGTATAGATTTACAACAAAATTTGAAAACGAGTTTTTTTCCATTTTTGACTTCCAAAGGCTATTTACAACAGACAAAGTATAGATTTACAACAAAATTTGAAAACGAGTTTTTTTTTTTTTTTTTTTTTTTGACTTCCGAGGCTATTTACAATGAGACAAAGTATAAATTTACAACAAAATTTGAAAACGAGTTTTTTCCATTTTTGACTTCCAGAGGCTATTTACAATGAGACAAAGTATAAATTTACAATGACAAAGTATAGATTTACAACAAAATTTGAAAACGAGTTTTTTTTTTTTTTTTTTTCCATTTTTGACTTCCAGAGGCTATTTACAACAGACAAAGTATAAATTTACAACAGACAAAGTATAGATTTACAACAAAATTTGAAAACGAGTTTTTTCCATTTTTGACTTCTAGAGGCTATTTACAACAGACAAAGTACAAATTTACAACAGACAAAGTATAGATTTACAACAAAATTTGGAAACGAGTTTTTTTCTATTTTTGACTTCCAGAGGTTATTTGCAACAGACAAAGTATAAATTTACAACAGACAAAGTATAGATTTACAACAAAATTTGAAAACGAGATTTTTCCATTTTTGACTTCCAGAGGCTATTTACAACAGACAAAGTATAAATTTACTATAGACAAAGTATAGATTTACAACAAAATTTGAAAACGATATCAGAAGCAAAATCAGGTTGATCGGTTTCGATCTTTTGCTTCTCCCTCCACTTCGAAGGGGAAAACGAAATAAATATATAGAAAATAGAAACTTCAACGACGGTGTCTTTCATCATTGTTACTCTTCAGCAGGTGAAAAAAATGGGAGGAGTCCAGAATAACTAACACACACAGTGCGAAGACGAACAGGGGAAAAAATGGGAGGAGTCCGAATAACATTGAAACAAAGAGTCATAATATCAGTAAATAGCTAAGTGAAACCCAAAATTGGCGTAATTCACAGTGAAATTTCCTGTAGAAAAGTAGCTTACAGATCCGTTACCCCGTGTGGACATTTCTCTTCAAATACCTCCGTAACCTTCCATGGAAGCTCTTCATCCTCTTGTTGTTCTACTTCTTCCGGAAAGACGAGATGTCAATCTCTGTTAACGGGGTTGGTTTTGACGATCTTGAGTTATCTTGTTCTTTCAATCTCAGACATGGAGGCCCAAGGTTCTCCTTGTCGTCACTGTACCGGTCGTCTTCAAGATCTCTCATGGTCTCATTTTCTCGAGAAAAAGAGAGAGAGGAGAGAGGAGAGAGGGAAGGTCAACCAGGTCATTTTACATTCACAAATAATTACAACTAGGTCCCTTGGGACTTCAGTGTAATTTCATGATTTCAAGAGACTTAATTGTAATTATCTCTACTCCTTGGGACTTGTGTGTAATTCTCCCATAAAAATATGTTAGTTTTATAACTGTGTGTGATTAAACACGATACAAAATGGGTTGAATTTTTCTCATAATACTTTTGTCATTATCTCTTATAATCTTTAAATTATATATGTCCAATTAATCATAATACTACTTTAACTTTTTTTCTCATCTTTTCAATCAACAGTCCAGATGAGTTGATGAAAAAAAATGAGAAAAAAAGATAAGAGAGATCCTCTTCAGTACAAAATATACACGACAAAACATACATACATACATACATACATACATACATAGGAGTTTATCGTTTGTCATGTCACTTGACATAAGATTATGTCAAGTGAGCCCAAAACTACGTTGTTTTGAGAGTTAAGGAAATTAATGAAGAGTGTTTTTGTATTTTTGTTTTAGTATTTATTATATGGATTTTACTAAAAGATCCTTCATTAATTCCCCTGACCCAAAACTACGTCGTTTTGAGAGTTCATTAATTCTTTTAACCCCAAAACGACGTAGTTTTGGAGTGACTTGACATAACCTTATGTCAAGTGACATGACAAACGATAATCCCTATATATATATATATATAGAGGTGCATAACTGTACATACACAACACTATTCATATAAATATATTTTTTTCATAAACTTGATATGATTATAATATAATATAATTAATTTAAATATGAAAAAATTAATAAATTATATTGTTTTTAAATAGTAAATAATAAAACATATAATTGTTTTTTTTTTTGAAAAAATCCTATTAAAATCCACCAGGAAATCTTAAATAATATGCTAGTAAATTCAACAAATCCTTGTAACAAAAAAAAAAAAAAAACGAAAAATCCCAAATTGATCAATTAAGGATTTGAAAATGTTATGATTTTACAACAGTTCCCCCTCATTTAATATTTTTTTAAAAAAATAAAAAAAGTTACTGTGACAATTATACTGTGAAGGTTTATTGTGAATTAGTTAATAAAGTTAATGAGCTTTAATGTTTTTTTTTTATTTCAATAAAATAGTTTTCCCTGTGAATAAAATTGGATGAGTATTTTCAGCACCAACAACCAAGTGAATAGTACATAGGACCCACGTCTAAATTATTAAGTTATATCAATAAACATTCTAGAATGAATGAATGCTTTGAATGGCAAGAAATCATGGAGGGTAGTTTGACGAGCCGTCTTCAAAACGTGGGATTTTGTTTGGAATCCCAAGCTGTGGGCATCCACAGAAGTCAAAATAATTGAAGCTGAAAGTCAAAGACGGCACAATTGAATTTTAAATGCTCAAACTCACTCCTCTTTAATTAATTTTTTAAAATATTCGTTTTATTATTAGGAATTGTAATTATCACGGGCATGGGTTATACAGTAATGATTACCCAATATTGCAGTCTAGGACCCATATGCTTGTTTTTTTATTATAAATTTTAGTTAGTCAACATTGTAATTTTGAAAAGCCTTTATACTTTATATGGATTGAATAGTTAACTTCGTGGTGAATAATGTTGAGTTTTAAAGAGACAATATAAGAGCGTAAAGTGGAAATAGTTAAGATGATGATATTAAATGAATGTGATTATAGAAGAGAATATACTATTTGTAATGAACATACCAAAAAGAGATGGAATAACATCTATTGGATAAAAAATGGTAAAAAAATTGTTGAGATAGTTCAAACAACTACAAAAAAAAGTTATTGGCCAATCTAGAAGAAGGGTAAACCAGATATAGTATGGAGTACTTTCTTAAAAAGTAGAGAAAGACAAGGGGTGGAAATAGATCATACCTCTATCAGGTGACCTATAGTCTAGCTTGTTTAGAGCCTGATCTGGCCTACTTGTTTGTTAAAAAATCTAGGTTAAAACCTATTTAAAGGCGGAAAAACTTAAAGAAAGCACAACGACGTTATACAACCAATTGGTAAGTTGCTGCGTAACCCACAGAGTTATGAGTTCAAATCTTGTTACCAATGTGAGAGGAATCTTGTTGGTAAGTGATTTATAAGTATTTATGTGAACGCTCCAAGCTTGAACGTATGCCCTGACTTTAATACCCCTAAGATCCAACTCAACTAAATTTTCAAGCATAAAAAACATAATTGACTTGGAATTATAAGATTATAACTTAAAAATTGTATTTATAAAAAATATTTCTAATTATTATTTATGACCAAGATTATTATATCTACAGTAGAATTTAAACTAACATTTTACAAAGTACTCCGTATAAGCTAATTAATCCTTCTTGTGAAAGAAAAGCTAATTAATCCTCAACAATTGAACGAATCCTTGTTGGCCCTAATCATCTTATTATAGGAACTGTAACACGCCTTAACTAGAAGCTTAAGATCTAGCCAATAAAAACCAGGTTTAATAATAGTTTAAAGGAGATATCCATGAAAAATCACTAAAAAAACAACAACAAAAGATTTAGAATATAAAAAATTATTTTAAAAGCTACACCATGGGCCACAACAGTTGAAGCCCAAAATCCCAATGCCGTCCAGGTGACCAGGAATACATTACTGGTATTTTTTTTTTTTCTCAAACTAGTTTAATGTGATAATAAGATAAATATAATTAAATAATTTCATTATTAGAAGAATTATACATAATGATTTTTTTATTTTAAAAAATAAAACAAAAGTTAAAAAAAAAAGTCGTCTTGCTTTGTCACAGAGGAAGAAACATTTTTTATAAGCTATAAACCGTAAGTTTTACTTTAGCTTTTTCCCCCCTCTCTAACACAAGCCAAACGATTTAGTTCAATGTTCTCATTGGTCTTTTTATATAAGGCATGAGATTGATGAAGCTTTGATAACTTGAAAGTTTAATAAATACTCCTATTTATTAAATCTTTCCTTGGTTAGGGAGTATTTGTCTTAGATAACTTGAAAGCTTTTATAACTTAAAAGTTTAAGAGAAAAATGCTTCTCACAAACCTGAAATTCTTAGATAAAATTCCTTTCATTCAAAAGCCAAATGCCCAGATCTGAATACAAAAGATGGAGAATACCATAAAAAAAGAAGAATATAAAGTATGACATCTAACCAAGGGAAGGAAAAACAATTAGGAAATTAAAATAATTAAATATAGTCTAAGATACCTAAGAAATAAAAAATGACCAAGTTTTTTTTTTGGTTTCCCATCTGGTATCTAGAGCTTCACCTTGACTAATCCAGATCCGACCCGGGTCGCGCACTTGACTATGGTGGGTGAGTTTCCTAACGGGGCTTTTTCTACATTCATAAGGCTCGAATTTAAGACCTTGCTTAAGCCACACAAGCCGCTTACCATTTGTGCCAACCTTGTTGGTAAAAATGACCAAGTTTTATTACACAATATCCTATTTTTGACCAAATTTTCTGCTACGATATATAAGGCTTCATTTAGATAGAGATTCTCTTCACATTTTCAAAATAAAAAAAAAAAAAATCTCTTTTTCCTCCCCTCCCATGAAAAAATTCCCTTTTCATTTAGATAGAGATCTAGTGCTTTCATCCCCTCCCCTTTCAAGTAGAGAGGGGTGCCTAATGCGCGTTACTTGATGCGCCCCTGAAGGCCCGTAATCTTGGCCATTTATTTCATCCCACAGTGAAAAATATTTCATTAATCAAAACGACGTTGTTTTGATTAGTGAATCCACACTAGCTCTTTCTACTAGAAGCCTTACTGTTCATGATAGAAAACCTAAATGCTCTCTCCTCCTTCTCCTCGACAGCCTTACTTTTCTGACGGCCATAACAACTCTTCATAGTCTGGGAAGAAGCTCATCCATGGGAAAATGACCGATGGTGTGTTACTAGGCACATTGAATAAAGGAAAGAATGAATAGAATAATATTATTCATCACTGTGTGTTTATATACAAAAGAATAAGACAATGGGTATGAACCAAATTAGATACATTAACAACTTGTAACAGAAAGTAAAACAGAACTAATGCACTAATACAAGTTGAAGCTAACTAATACAATTTGAAGCTATGTTACACCTATCACCCCCCACAAGCTGGAGCGTGTATGTTCCGGAGGCCCAACTTGGATGTGAGCTCATGAAAATTAGTAGGATGCAAAGGTTTTGTGAATATATCTGCAAGTTGATCAGCAGAACGAACAGGAAGAAGACGAATAACCTTTGCTTGAAGCTTTTCCCTTACTAAATGACAATCAAGCTCTATGTGCTTTGTTCTCTCATGAAAAGTGGGATTTTCAGCAATTTGAATGACTGATTGATTATCACAAAACAGAAGAGCAGGGGCTATATCGGAAATCTGGAAATCATTCAACAAATAGACAAGCCATTGTAACTCACAAGTGGTAGAAGCTAAGGCCTGATATTCAGCTTCTGAAGAAGATTTAGAAACAGTAGCTTGTTTCTTGGCTTTCCAAGATATTAAGGAAGAACCAAGGAAGATGGCAAAACCAATAACAGACCGGCGAGTATCCAAACACCCTGCCCAATCAGAATCACTAAAACAGCGAAGCTGTAAATCAGAATCAGCAGAAAAAAAATATTCCAGCACCAGGAGAAGATTTAATATATCGAAGGACATGATGGGCAGCGACCAAATGAGTGTCAAGAGGATTACACATAAACTGACTAAGCTGCTGAGTAACAAAACTCAGATTCGGCCGAGTGGTGGTAAGGTATTGTAAACGACCAATGAGCCTTCTATAAGAAAGAGGATCAAGTAAGGGCTTACCATGATCCTTAGAAAGCTTAAAATGGGGATCCATTGGACAAGTAGCAGGTTTGCAAGCCAAATAACCAGAATCATCAAGTAACTCAAGTGCAAATTTGCGTTGGGAAAGAAATAAACCATCCTTAGATCGAGCAAGTTCCAAACCAATAAAGTAACGAAGTTCACCAAGGTCTTTAATAGTAAAAGTAGTATCTAAATGCTGTTTTACCAAGTTGATTTCAGCCAAATCACTACCAGCAAGGACCACATCATCAACATACACAAGAATAACAGTAAATGAAATAGTAGAGGCTTTAAAAAATAGTGAATGGTCAGAAGCGGACTGAATATAACCATAGGACAGCAAAGCAGAAGACAACTTGGAATACCATTGGCGACTTGCTTGCTTTAAACCATAGAGAGACTTTTGCAATTTACAAACATGATAAGGATGAATTGGGACAAAACCAGGGGGAAGGTCCATATAAACTTCCTCATGCAAATCACCTTGTAAAAAGGCGTTGTTGACATCTAATTGGTGTAGATGCCAATTCTTTGCAGCAACAATAGAAAGAAGAAGGCAAAGGGTAGTCATTTTGGCAACCGGAGAGAAAGTATCAAAATAATCTATACCATCAGTTTGAGTGTAGCCCTTGGCCACAAGTCGAGCCTTATGTCTTTCAATGTCACCATTAGCTTTAAATTTGATGCGGAAAACCCATTTGCAACCAATAGTGGTCTTTCCGGGTGGTAAAGAAGTTAGAGCCCAGGTCTGGTTGTGTTCAAGAGCACGAATTTCTGCATCCATAGCCTTTATCCAAACAGAAAGTTTAATAGCTTGTTTAAAAGCGGTAGGATCAGAGTGAACAGTAACATTATTAACAAAAGAATGATAAGAAGAAGAAAGGAAAGAATAAGATAAAACAGAAGATAAAGGATAACGAGGAGAACCTTGCAATGATGATTGGTGTGTAGAAGATGTGAGGGCACAATGAAAGTCCTGCAGATATGAAGGGGGTTTATGGAGTCTTGTGGAGCGACTTGAAACAGGAATAGAAGAGGGTGGTGAATTTGAGGGAATAGAGTCAGAAATGGGTAAAGGGACTGATGAAGAAATAGGAGAGGGGAGAGGAATATTATCTAGGAGAGGGGAACAAGGTTGTAGTTCAGGAAAAAGGGGTGGGGAGTTGCTGCCATGTTTGAAAGGAAACACATGTTCATGAAAGAAAACATCACGAGAAAGAAAAATTTGATTATTCGATATATCTAACAATGTAAAAGCCTTTGAACCAGTGGGAAGACCCAAAAAAATACACTTGTGTGCTCTAGGATCAAAATTTGAACGATGAGCAGACAAAGTAGAAGCAAAACAAAGAGAACCAAAGACTTTGAAAAGAGAATAAGAGGGTACAACACCATGTAAATGTTCAAAAGGGGTGCTGTTGTGAATGATAGGAGATGGCAGACAATTGATTATATGAGTTGCATGAAGAACCAAAAAAGACCAATATGCAACAGGAATATGAAATTGAAAAAGGAGGGCTCTAGCAACATTTAGAATGTGTTGGTGCTTACGTTCAACAAGACCATTTTGTTGAGGAGTAGCCACACAAGATGTTTGATGAATCACACCATTAGAAGCAAAAAATTGGGCCAAGTTGAATTCAGCACCATTATCAGACCTTAAAATTTTGATAGTTGTGCAAAATTGGTTTTTAACAAAAGCAAAAAATTTGGTAAGACGACTAGGAGTTTCAGATTTGGTGGTCATTAAAAAAGGTCAGGTATATCGAGAATAATCATCAACAATGGTCAGAAAGTAATGGTGACCCTGAATAGATGGGACCGAAAAGGGACCCCATATGTCAACATGAATCAAATAAAAAATTTTATTAGACGAACTAGTGCTTATAGGAAAAGGCAAGCGTTTCTATTTTGCAAAATGACAAGTATCACATTGAAATGTATGAGATACGGGGATATCAGAAACAGATTTATGTAAAATTGAAAGTATAGATGCAGAGGGGTGTCTCAAGCGCATATGCCAGAGAGTTGAAGTAGAAACAGGAGTGGTATTGGTCAGAAGAACCTAAGAAGGTTTCGTCCGGGTGGCCATATTTGCAGTAAGTAGGTATAAGCCCTCAAAAAGCCTAGCCAAACCAATCATCAGCGAAGGTTGAAGTGAGTGTATCTGACAGAAATGAGAATCAAATGTTAGGAAACAATTTGAAGCAATTGTTAAGCGAGAAACAAACACGATATTAAAAGAAAAATTTGGAAGAAAAAGGACATGATTCAAGATTAAGGAATAAGAGATTCTAACTGTCCTAGAGAAGCTAGCAACAGCCTTAGCACCAGTTGGGAGACTTACATTAATTGGAGCAATTGATGTATAAACTGAGAATAAAGCCAGGGAACAACATACATGGTTAGTGGCTCCTGAATCAATGATCCAGGAGAAAGATGAAGTAGATACTAAAATACCTTCAGTTGGAGCAGAAACAGAGGCAGAAAAATGATTGACCGAAGGTGGAGAGCTGAGGAGGCTGAGGAGTCGTTGATACTGATCAGAGGACAACTGAGGGAGAATGGTGGCTTGTGAAGACGTGGAGTCTGGAGAGGAAGCAGGAGCAGATAGAGATTGAGGAACATGACCAGAACCCTGAGTACCAACTTGATTCACCACAAGAGAAGATGTATTTCCAGCAACAGAACCATTGCGAAATTTAAAACCAGGAGGGAAATCGTGCTTTCTATAATAGGTGGCTTCAATATGACGAGGCTTTCCACAATGAGAACATTGTTTCTGATTTTGACCAGGAGGATTATACCGAGGAGTCTTGGCTAGTAGAACCTTCGAATCAACAGGAAGAACAGAAGGGACAGGATGAAGTTCACGTTCATGTAGAGTGATCAGTGAAAATACACGAGTAATGGAAGGGAGAGGATCGAGCAGCATAATCTGTGATTTGGTGGAATTATACGGTTCATTGAGACCTTTCAAGAAACGGATCACCTGATCCTCTTCTCTGTGACTAAGAGCAGTACCAATTGAACCACAAGAACACGGTTTCAGCGGACGGATATTAATAATCTCGTCCCATAGAATTTTCAGATGAGTGAAATACTCACTTACACTGAGGTTACCTTGTCGTAAATTGCAGATTTCTTCTTGAAGGTCGGAGATGCGAAATAGGTCCAACTGGGAGAATCTTGAACGCAGATCAATCCAAATCTCAGAGGCAGAATCGAACCACAAAATACTCTTGGCTATTGTGGGAGAAAGTGAACGAGTGAGCCAACCTTGCACATGGTTATTGCAGCGTTCCCATGCCGGAAAAAGAGGATAGGTCGACGGCGGAGGAGTCACTAAACCATCAACAAAACAAAGTTTATTCTTCGAAAGGAGCACCATACGCATTGCTCTGGCCCAACCGTGATAGTTTGTGCTGTCAAAAGGAGGAGCAACGAGTATGAGCGTCGGATTTTCATTCGGATGAATGTAAAAGGGAGAGGATGGATCTGTGAGGGGAAGAGGTACAGCGGAAGGGATGGAAGGAGAAGTAGTATGAGGAGGATGATCGGTGGTTGAATCGGAGGCCATTGAAGCCGGCGATGAGAAGAAATTAGGGATTGGACGGAGGAAACAAGGTAATTGAAGAAAGAGAAAGGTATTAGGTGAAGTGGTGAATGACAAGCAGAGAGAAGAAAAAAGTTTTGGCTCGTGATACCATGTTACTAGGCACAGTGAATGAAGGAAGAATGAATAGAATAATATTATTCATCACTATGTGTTTATATACACAAGAATAAGACAATGGGTATGAACCAAATTAGATACATTAACAACTTGTAACAACTTGTAATAGAAAGTAAAACAGAACTAATGCACTAATACAAGTTGAAGCTAACTAATACAATTTGAAGCTATGTTACACCTATCATGGTGCGAACAACATGATAACGGAAAATGACCGATGTTTCGGAAGTTCATCAACTTCTAAATGTGTATATATCCGTAATGCATAGATACATTATTTCATATTGCTGGAACTTCATGCAACTACAATGGGTGGAACCATTAGTACGTAATCTAGATATGGCGGCACAGTACTTAGACTTGGAGGCACAAAGGTCAGTAATTCCAAACCCTAACCTACAAATAAACTCTATAAATAAAAGATAAATCCTAGAGGTATGATTATTCTCTCTCAACTACTATTTTGTCGTCACTGTTCACAAAGAGCTGAGAAGCCACAAAAATATTTCTTAAATATGGAAATATTAATTCATGATTTGAAATTGTTTAATTATTTTGTGGAGCTTATTAAAATTATTGAAACACTTTTAGTTGTGAAAATATTAATTGGTATGAGGAATTTAGAGGGGATTATTGAAACACTTTTAGTTGTCACAATATTAATTGGTATGAGGAATTTAGAGGGGAGGAAAAAAGAGGAAAATTATTATGACTTGGATTTCAAATCATTGGAGAAGTAGTATTACAAAATTTTAATAAAAAGAATATATAAGATAAAAGAGTAAGAAAAATTAATTATATTTTTAACCCCACTTCTCTCATTTTTTTAATACAACTTAAAAAATTGTCTTTCACTTTTTTTTTTTGTATAAAAAAGTTTAGTTGGGAGTAGACTTTGGTATTCCACCTGGGTCAAGACATGCATCTAGGCTTAAAAAGCGCTTACAAAGGTACTCAATTATAAAATTGTCTTTCACTTTACTTTTCCCCTTCTCCTCATACCAAACAAGCCCTAATACTGGGGGAGGAGGATCCTTCAACAAGCATGCCTTCACTCCAAAGCAAGCTTCACACAATTTATATTCTCTAGGGCTGCATTATGAGTTAAGTAGAAAATTCGTCCCAGAAGTATACGCCTAGGAGCAATGTTGCCCTAAAAGTTTTGTCAGGTTTCAATGTCACCCCATAAGTTTTAAAACGTAGCAATGTTGCCCTTTTCTGTTTAAAAGTTAACAATCAACGTCAATATTTTAACTGTCAATGTCAGTTTTTTAACGGTATCAGGCCACATTACTACGAATTAAAACTTCTGGGGTCAGATTTGTAAATGGAGCAAATCACTAAGGGGGGGTGAATTGGAGATTTTTAAAACTGTTTCGAAAACTCTATTTTATAGAGCTAAAACAGAGCAGAACAGAGGAGAGTAAGAAGAAGCTTGACACAAGGAAATTTATACTGGTTCGGTCCAAATCCTTGACCTACGTCCATTCCCCAGATACTCTGGGATTTTCACCTACAATATCAATTACACACTCTGCACTCGAAAGTTATCCTCTCACTAGGATACACTCCCCCTTACAAGTTGTAATATGATATTCCCAATCTCCAAGTCCCCTTGACTTGAGATACTTACAATAAATGATTTCAATGAATGAAACTCTCTCTAGGAGTGGATAATAATAATCACTGAGGTACAAATGTATCAAAAGATACTTTACAGTAGAAAACTAAAAGAGTAGTTGGAAACTTGAATGATTTTTGTTTTCTGCAGATTGGTTGTTGTAGAGACTTGAATACAGCTCCTTATATATGAAGAGAGCATTAAATGACCGTTGGATTCTTCAATGTAACCGTTGGAGGCATTGATGAAGTGATTAGGTTGAAGCTTGGTCCAGTCTCTCTCTTGATTAGTGGAAATCCAAGGCACAGAGATTTATGGTTGACTTCCCTTGAAATTAATCCGTTGGAAGAGAAGCTTCTAGTTAGGGAAAAGAACCATTAATCCCTTTGCATCATGTAGAGAATGATTGTCCAAAAGAATGCAAGTTTTTTGGACATTGCATTTAATGTGCTGACGTCACTTTTTGCTTTATGCTAAATCTCCATTTAATACTCTTTAAACATCTGAAACTCACTAACAAACTGATTAAACAAAGTTAAGAATAGTAATGAGTGATGATAAGAAGTATTCAGATCAAACATAAAGATTTCACAGATTCGTGTAGTTTGATTTTCAAACTCTGCGACACAAAATCGAGTTTGTTCACGCAAACTGAAGTTTGCAACTCTTCTTCAGGAACCAAACTCAAGTTTCCTCCATCCAGAGAAGAATGTTGCGATTTGAACTTTGAAAAACATTTTGAGTAAGAGAGCAAACTCGAGTTAATAAGTGACAAACTCGAGTTTGAGACTTTTGAAATGAAAATAACTTTAAGTTCTCAAAGCTCTAAACTCGATTTTACAAAAGTAAACTAGAGTTTACAAAATCACGAATTTGTTGGGTGCTCTTTGCTTGACACAAACTTGAGTTTGCTCACTCAAACATGAGTTTCCTTGAAAGATGAAAAATCTTGAAAACTCTCTGCCAAGAGCAAACTTGAGTTTATAAATTTAAACTTGAGTTTGCCAAAGATAGGAAACTTTGAAAAACTCTCTGTCAAGATTAAACTTGAGTTTACTATGCTAAACTCGAGTTTTCCTAAAACATGGAAAACTTTGAAATCTCTTGGCCAAGTGCAAACTTGAGTTTGACATATCAAACTCGAGTTTGCTTTAATTGAAAAAAACATTAAGACTCTCACCCAAGCACAAACTTGAGTTTACCTAATCCAAACTCGAGTTTGGTTAAGTTCACAATTCCTTGGAAGCTCTTTGAGTAATACAAACTCGAGTTTGTCTTACCTTGAAAAACTTTGATTGCTCTCTGTATGACTCAAACTCGAGTTTGCCTAAGTTTGCAAAAACTAAAGCAATTATCTGTCTCGACCAAACTCGAGTTTGCAAACACAAACTCGAGTTTGTCTTTGACAGTAAGTTTTTCAACTTGAAAGACAAACTTCCATTTAAGTTTACAATTGTCGGTTATCATCAAAACACATAGAGAACTAACAACATTAAAACTGAAAAAACTTCCAGGGCAACATTACTCCTAGGCGTATACTTTCGGAGTGGATTTGCTACTTAATCCCTACATTATAGTGATTTATATGTCATTAGGTTATAAGGTTATTGGCGGCTTTATATAATCTTAGTGAGAAAAAATGTATTTCCCTCTATTTTTAAATGTAGGATTAATTTATAGAGAGATTAAGAAAATTGATTTAGTTATTTGTAAAAAATGTGTTGATTTCCTTAGGTATTATTTTTATAATTTGTATTGGAAACCACTCATTTGATTAAAACTCCTCAATCAATATGTGCAATAAATAAAAAGAGTTTAGAAAATGAATTAAAGTCTTATATTCAAAATCAAATTCAGTTGTAATAATAACTCTTACATCTAATATTAGAGTGGACATCTTTTAAGAAAAATGAAAAATGCATTTTAAAGAAAATGGGGAAAATTCCAAAAAATAAAATACTGTTAAAATAGGAAAAAGATAAATAAAGAAAGTCAATATGTGAAATCTCAAGTCAGACCTCATAGAGAAATTTGGGATTAGGAAATGTGACCAAAAGACCATTTTGTGCTAGGTTTTTAATTTCTCTCTCCTCCATGTCCTTCATATTCCTTCTTCTCTCTTCCTTGTTCTCAGATTCCTTATAACCCAAGCTTTTCGAATTGCATTCTGCATACTCTGAATCAGAACCTGAATACTTGGATTCATCATCCTCAAAGTCCGAACTGGTTCGAAATATTCATCACTACCAAAAACATAGTTGTAGGCCAAAATGCAGCAAGAGGAAAAATTCTTAATTACTTTGACAATTTGCCTGAAGACAGAATGACCATAACTTCTGGATTATTACAATGTAGAGAGCCACAATTAACGGCCCACAACCCACACAGGAGTTAATTCCTTTAAAATTTTGGCTCTGTATTTGACGTTAACAGCCAAATAAAAAGGAACACTGGCCAATGTGAGTTGGCATAAATGGTAAGGGATCCAGGACTAGGCCCTTGGGTCGTGGGTTCGATCCCCTCTGCCGTTGCTGGAACTCCTTTGGTAGGCGATCTCGTAAGTCCCCAGTAAGTACTCATAGAGCCCGGGGCCGTGCCCTGGCCTTGGTGGGGGACTGATGTCAAACCCCTCCAAAACTTTTTTATACCAAAAAAAAAAAAGGAACACTGGATATAAAAGATAAAAAGTAAGAATTATAAGACACACAAAAGACCACAACAATATGGATCTTGTATCTATTCAATATCTCAGTCAAATCAATAAAAAGGATCCACCAAATTGGTAATCCAACAATTACTAAGGATCCCTATAGAAGAAGGGGAGAGTAATTGCCCCGACATCTAACAGATAGCTGATAATTGAATATTTTATACACTTATTTTTGTCTCTTGAGTAATAACTTAGGACCCTTTATCTAATAAATAATGGCTTTTATGTTTATTTGGGCCTTGGGCCTTTTATTGCATTTTAGCCATTTTTAATAATAAAATTCCAGTTTTGTATTACTTCACTATTTCTACCATAACTCTTGAACCAGACATCGGATTTGCCTCATTTTTGTCTCATATTTCAGATGATTCAGAGAGCTACAATTGTTATGAAGACATCAAGAGCCAATTCGGTCAAGAGGGCGGTCGATTTTGGAGCCGAAGTCGGATGCACAATTCTGGATATTATTTGGACCCGAATTTTGTAATTTAAGTCCAGTTTTATTTTATTTCTGTTTTGGGCTAAAACTATTAGGGCCCATTTTCGTTTTAGGTTATTTTTAAGTAAGGCAGCCGCCAAAGAGTAGGCATTCACGAATTCACGATTTTGACATTAGGGTTTCACGATTTTATGCAATGTGATTGACCCAACGATGAGGATTCCATAATTCGTCCAGAGAACTTGTGCCTAATCGGTAACTTAATCAATTCTGTTTTCATCTTATCGGATTCGAATTCTGAAAATAGTTCGAATATTAGATTTAATATTCGGTTTGGTTCATCCCAAGGACTAAATTCGGACTAGGTTTTAGTGTTGCTGTGCGATTGCACGGTGAGACGCCATTGTCCTGGATAAATTCTAGGCGATCGTCTAGGCGAGGATTATCCGGATGAATGCGAGATCTCGATTCATCGGAACCAAACGTGATTAGTTATATTTCGTTCAATGATGCATGATTCTCGAATCGATCGTTGGGTTGGTCGTTTTAATCTGTTTAAGTCCATCAACGTTTTACGTCTGTTTATTTCAATTTATTTCGTTTTAATCTTTTTCGGGGTATCTCTGATTTGGCTGAAATTTGGTACAGTGATAGAAGATGGCAAATCATTAGACCCCCTTCGAAAATGTTTCATTTTCCAAGGGCTATCCTCCGTTTTGCCAAATTCCATCGTTTAGACCACTTTTTCAATTTTTGAAGTTTTTTTATTCCATTTTTGAGTTCCCCAATAGTCTAGGAGTCGCCCTGTCTAAGTCCCAAAAATTTTAAAAATCATTTGATACTGTTTCGGACTTGTTTAGGTCAATTTCTAGCATAGGTTTTCGCTTTTGTGTGTTTTGTCTTTGGGTCTCTTAGTGTTTTTCCACTTTTTACCACCCCTTGTGGCATTTTCGTAATTCTGATTTTTCGGTGGCATCTTTGTCATTCCGAGTATTTGCCAATTCCGCTTTGTGTATATGTTGCATGAGTACCGTGAATACTACTAATCCGTAAGATCCGTTGCCATTTGATCCCGAAATAGAGAGAACAATTCTGCTGCTAGGAGAGTTGTAAGCTTAAGTCATATGATTAATACTGAGCTGGACACTCAACTGAACCCTGATAGTGGCCATTCGGATTGTGTCCATTCTATTGATCTTTCTGACTCTGATTCTGATAGTATTTCTGATAGTCTCGTGTCCACTAACTCAGACATTATGGCAGGAGAACATGCAAATCATCATACTTTGAAGGAATTGGGTGCACCTGATGTTAATTATCAACCTTTGTGCATCCAATATCCTGATCTTGCCGCTAACTTTGAGCTTAAATCTGGTCTAATACACTTGTTGCCTAAGTTTCATGGTCTTGCAGGTGAGTGCCCCATTAAGCATTTGAAGGAATTCCATGTAGTGTGCAACACAATGAAGCCACATGCCATTCATGAAAATCATATCAAGTTGAGAGCTTTTCCTTTCTCATTGGAAGGTGGAGCCAAGGATTGGTTGATGTACCTTGACCCTCATCTATTGGGAGCTGGGTGATATTCGAGAGGATATTCCTAGAGAAATATTTTCCTTCCTCAAGAGCAAGCTGCGATCAAGAAGGAGATTGGCAACATTAAACAGGATTTGGGAGACTATGCATGAGTATTGGGAGAGGTTCAAAAGGTTATGTGCAAGCTGTCCACACCATCGATATCCGAAAAGACTTGATCAACTCTTTCTATGATGGTCTATCACCAGGTAGACAAAGGGTTGGTTGATGCCTCTAGTGGTGGAGCTATGAGTAACAAGACACTGAAGAAGCCCGAGAATTGATATCCATTATGGCGAGATAACTCTCAACAGTTTGGCACTAGGGCCAATAGTACTCTGTTTACCATATTCAAGCCCCAGTCAGTATGATTCTCAAAGATTAGAGACCAGACTTGATGATTTGACCTCCCTTGTGAGGCAATTGGCGGTGACACACGACGGTGCGGTGCCCCTTCTCGGCATGGGTACTCTTGTGGGTTTTGTTCGACCCTTATCACTCTCTGACTCTTGCCCTACTTTGCATGATCCCGCCTATCAAGACCAATCGGTAGGCTGCGGTGGGTGTTTTTCCGGGAAGGCCACAATACCAAAGAATAATGCTTTCTCTAATACATACAATCTGGTTGGAGAAATCACCCCAACTTTATTTGGAATCAAAATCGAACCGAGTAACCAGATCGGTAGAATCTGGGAATTACCGGCAGAGGCCGTACGCACTACGAATTTCCAAGAACAATCTCCGCACCCCTTTGCCTTTGCAAGCACCACCTCCTCGACCACCATATGTCCACCTTCACGGGCGGCACAACACGAGCTAGTAGTAGTGGTGGTGGTTCCTCACTTGAAGATATGATGAAGCAATTTGTCACGGCCAATATGCGGTTCCAACAAACAACCGACACTTCCATTCGAGTTTGCAAACACAGATTGGGCAATTGGCAACATCATTGAACCACTTCAACCTCGGGGATCCAACTCCCTTCCTTCACAAACAATTCCCAATCCTAAGGGAAATGTGAGTGCTATATCACTACTGGCCCGGCAAGCAATTGGAGGAACCTAAGCAAAGCTGCAGATGTGACTTCCACATCGAAAACGAGTCAGAAATGTGAAGATTGACTCGAAAAGAAAAAGGGTGTGCAGCAAGGTGAAGAGGAAGACATTCCTATCCCTCTTCCTTTCCCTCGAGAGCAATTCAATCCAAGAAGTTGGCGAGAAAAGGCACAAGAGAAGGATATACTTGAGACATTCGGGACGAGTAGAGATCAACATTCCTCTCTTAGATGCGGTTAAACAAATTCCTAAATATGCCAAGTTTACGAAGGAGTTGTGCACCAACAAGAGGCGGCGAAGGGGAATGAGCGAGTGAGTTTGAATCGAATGTGTCGGCACTCATCCAAATTTACCATGCCTCGTAAATGCAAAGATCCAGGAACATTTTCTATCCCTTGCCTTATTGGTAACTATAGATTTGATGATTGCATGCTAGATTTAGGTGCTTCTATTAATGTCATGCCTGCATTTGTTTATAGATCTCTTGGTCTTGGTCCCTTGCGTCCAACCGGTGTCATTGTTCAGTTAGCTAATAGGAGTAATGCCCATCATTCTGGTTTAGTTGAAGATGTATTAGTCAAAGTAAATGAATTGATATTCCCTGCTGATTTTTACATCTTGGATATGGAGGGTGAGTCTCCTAGTAGTAGGTCACCAATCATTCTAGGGAGACCTTTCATGAAAACAGCTAGGACTAAGATAGATGTGCATTCTGGTACTCTTTCCATGGAGTTTGGTGATATATCCGTGAATTTCAATATCTTTGATGCCATGAAATATCCTAGGGAAGAGCATTACATTTTCGTATTGATGTGATTGATGATCTTTGTGGATGATGTTCTCAATGGTTGGTGTGCTGATTATCCTTATTATTTTTCATCTGAGAGTGATACCCCCATTTGTGCATGCGATGATAATGAATGGTGCTCTGTTTGCACTAATTTGGTTAAGACTGCATTGTTTGGTGATTCTGATTTGCTTGATGATTCTACATTACTTGTAGACTCGATATTGATTCGAGTTTGAGCTTCATCCCGATCTAACGTGCATCCCGATTCGATTTTGATGAGCTTAATTCGATTTTGATGAACTGAATTCGATGTTAACCTTGAGTTTGTATAGACACGGTCCTTACGCTTGTGCTTCTTTGAATATGGTTTCAGGTATTCCCAGTGTGATGACACTAGAGTTGTTGCAACAACCACCCAAGCTTCTCCCCAGGCTGCTAAGCTTATTGAGGGCGAACAAGAAAGCCATTGGGTGGACATTAGCCGACATAGTTGGCATTAGCCCTTCGTGTGCATGCATCGGATTCTATTGGAAGAGGACTCTAAGCGGTGAGGCAACCCCAGAGACGCCTCAATCCTCTCATCCTTGATGTGGTGAAGAAGGAGGTCACTAAGCTCCTGCAAGCTGGCATCATCTATCCCATTTCTGATAGCCAGTGGGTTAGTCCAGTCCAGGTGGTTCCTAAGAAATCCGGGGTCATTGTGGTAGCCAATCAAAAGAATGAGCTCATTCCTACTCGAGTTCAGAATAGTTGGAGAGTTTGCATTGACTATAGAAGACTCAACCAAGCCACTCGCAAAGATCATTACCCTCTACCCTTCATTGATCAGATGTTAGAGCAATTGGCTGGTAAGTCTCATTACTGCTTCTTGGATGGCTACTCTGGATACTTCCAGATCCATATTGCTCCTGAGGATCGGGAGAAGACGACCTTCACATGCCCCTTTGGGACATATGCTTCCGGAGGATGCCTTTTGGCCTCTTGCAATGCACTGGCACTTTTCGGCGTTGTATGGTGAGTATTTTCTCCGAGTTCCTAGAGGACTGCATGGAGGTGTTTATGGATGATTTCACCGTATATGGGTCGATTTTGATGCATGCTTAGCTAATCTATCTAGAGTTTTGCGTAGATGCATTGAGTCTAATCTTGTCTTTGAATTATGAGAAGTGTCACTTTATGGTTGAGTCGGGTATAGTCTTGGGGCACATAGTGTCTAGGAAAGGAATTGAGGTAGACCCCGCTAAGATAGATGTTATTCTTGCTTTGCCTTACCCCGCTTACGTGCGGGAAGTTCGCTCTTTTCTTGGCCATGCGGTTTCTATCGACGTTTCATTCAAGATTTCAGCAAGACTCGCTCGACCCTTGTCCAACCTTACGCATAAGGACACCGACTTTGTCTTTGATGATGCATGCAAGGCGGCCTTCGATCACTTGAAGCGTTGCTCGACCACACCCAGATGATTCAGCCCCCGATTGGCTCCTCCCTTTTGAGTTGATGTGCGATGCTTCCAACTATGCGGTTGGTGCTATCTTAGCACAATGGTTGATAGAGCCTCCCATGTCATTGCATATGCCTCCAAGACTATGGATTCTGCTCAGTCTAATTACACCACTACTGAGAAGGAGTTGTTGGCTATTGTATTTGCCTTCGATAAGTTTAGGTCATATATGCTAGCTAGTAGAGTCATTGTTTTCTCTGACCATGCAGCTTTAAAGTTTCTTTTGAAAAGGCGGATGCTAAGCCACGACTCATCCGGTGGATGTTGTTGCTCCAAGAGTTTGATGTGGAGATTCGAGATAGAAGTGGAGCACAAAGCGGGTAGTGACCACTTGAGTCGTATCACTCATTCTCCCTCTCACCCCTCTTCTATTCGGGATGATTTCCACGATGAGCGCTCCTACAAACTGCAAGTTAAGATCCCATGGTATCTTGTGCTAGGAAAGTGTTAGAATCTGGTTTATTTTGGCCTTCCTTGTTTCATGATTCCCATTTGTTTTGCAAATCATGTGATAACTGTCAGAGGGCAGGGAGTATTTCCCGTAGGCATGAGATGCCCCAAAACCCTATATTGTTTTGTGAGATCTTTGATGTTTGGGGTATTGATTTCATGGGTCCATTTCTGCTTCATATGGTTACACTTACATCTTGTTGGTTTGTTGATTATGTTTGAAATGGGTTGAGGCGAAAGCCACCCGACTAATGATTCTTCGTGGTGGTGGACTTTGTTAGGTCTAACATTTTCTCGCAGGTTTGGCATTCCTAGAGCCATTATCAGTGACCAGGGTTCCCATTTTTGCAATCGAAGCATGGGTGCCTTGTTACGCAAGTATGGAGTGCTACACAAGGTTTCCACAGCCTACCATCCTCAGACCAATGGTCAAGCTGAAGTCTCAAATCGAGAGATTAAGCAAATCCTTCAAGACTGTTAACTCTACCGGAAAGATTGGAGTAAGCGACTAGATGATGCTTTGTGGGCATATCGCACCGCCTACAAGACTCTGATTGGGATGTCTCCTTATCGGCTTGTCTTTGGTAAGGCATGTCATCTTAGGTTGAGTTGGAGCATCGAGCCTATTGGGCCATTAAGCAAAGTGTAACATGGATTTGGCTCAGTCTGGGATGGAGAGGAAGCTACAGTTGCAAGAGTTAGATGAGCTTAGATTAGATGCCTATGAGAGCTCACGGTTGTATAAGGAAAAGACTAAGGCATTCCATGATAAGCATATTCTGAGGAAAGAATTTTCTGTGGGCCAGAAAGTTCTTCTATTTAATTCCCGTCTGAAGTTTATGCACAGTAGCTTCGATCTAAGTGGGATGGCCCTTTTGTGATCACTAACATATTTCCTTTTGGTCTTTGTTGAGCTATGTGATTCACCCACGGGAAGAACCTTTAAGGTCAATGGGCATCGCCTCAAGCCATTTCATGAGGGATCCCCACAGCGGCTGAGGAAGCGAGACTCTCCTCATTGATGCCACCTATCCTCCATAAACCTCATTGATGCCACCTACTCTCCATAAACCCTTGGGGAGTATTCTTCTTTCTTCTCCCTCTTTCTCTTTTGTTTGTTCATTTTTTTTTACCTTGCTTTGCTTTTTGAAAAAAAAAAGAAAGAATCTATTTCTATGATTGCTACATATTATGAACGTGGACATTTTGGCTTTAATGGATCATTCTGTTTGGTCTACAATTCTTGACTCTTCGATTACAAGTCTTGGTAGTTGATTTGATGTTGTTGATTGCCTAAGTTGGTATTGACCTTGTGAGGTTTTGGGCCTGCATGAATGGAATTCATCTTTTGCCATTCTTTCTTTCATGTGTGCATCTCTCATGATTTTTGTTCTCTAGAACTTGCTCCTTTTCTTTTGAAACTACATTTTTCACTTACGTGCATAAGTATGATGGAAGCTTGTTTTCTTTCTTTTATTTTCCTCACTTTGGCCAAATAGCTTTCCCTTGCATTATGATTCCCTTGCTAGCCCCTTTGTGCCTTTTGACCCATTCTTTTCTAAGCCACATTACAAGCCTAAGCGTAAAACCATTTTATTCCGCACCTTGAAGATTTATTGAGCATTGGTTTCAACTTGTTTTGTGTTTAAGTGTGGGGGTTGCTCAGGAGTGCAACAGTTTAAGTGTGGGGGGAGATATTTGATTTTGACATTGTCATTACGTATACAATGAAAGGAAAGAAAGAAAGAAAAGTAAAAAAAAAAAAAAAAAAAAAAAAAAAAAAAAAAAAGAAGAAGAAAAAAAAAAAAAAAAAGAGAGAAAAGAAAAGAAAAGAAAATACATAGAAATAAATGGATACATTAGTAGAATAAAAGTTTCATACATAGAGAATGATTGTGTTAATCAGTGCTCTTCCTTTTGATTTCTTTGGTGCTTAGCCTCTCATTCCATACTATTACCTACCTTCACCCTAGCCCCATTACAACCTTTAATTACAAGCTCTCTTGATTTGTGCATGTATGTGTTGTGAGTAGTGGAGACGTAGAAGTTGAGCAAGCTTATGGTAGAACAATTTTCTTGAGTAGAATTTGAGCGATACACTTATTTACCTTAAACACTTGAGAGACTGATTGATTGAGCGCATCATTTGTGAGACCGTCTTTTGTGATCAGCATCATTGATTGAGACCGCCATGAATTGTAATTTGAGATGAAGGGATTTAGGTCTTGATTGATTGGTCTTTTGGAACTTTTTGTCCCTTGATTCAATTTTTGCATTGTAGCAATTATTAGTAAATAAGAGTTTTTCCTTTTAGTCTTTTTTTTTAGATTTTGCTCAGGAGTGCAAAAAGATAAGTGTGGGGTAATTTGATAATTGAATATTTTATACACTTATTTTTGTATCTTGAGTAATAACTTAGGACCCTTTATCTAATAAATAATGGCTTTTATGTTTATTTGGGCCTTGGGCCTTTTATTGCATTTTAGCCATTTTTAATAATAAAATTCCAGTTTTGTATTACTTCACTATTTCTACCATAACTCTTGAACCAGACATCGGATTTGCCTCATTTTTGTCTCATATTTCAGATGATTCAGAGAGCTACAATTGTTATGAAGACATCAAGAGCCAATTCGGTCAAGAGGGCGGTCGATTTTGGAGCCGAAGTCGGATGCACAATTCTGGATATTATTTGGACCCGAATTTTGTAATTTAAGTCCAGTTTTATTTTATTTCTGTTTTGGGCTAAAACTATTAGGGCCCATTTTCGTTTTAGGTTATTTTTAAGTAAGGCAGCCGCCAAAGGGTAGGCATTCACGAATTCACGATTTTGACATTAGGGTTTCACGATTTTATGCAAATTCTCTCTACCGATTTCCGCATGTTCTTAGGGTTTTTCGCGTTCTTCATCTTTTCTTCAGTTTTTCCAGCCATGCTCGGCTAAACCCCCCTGTGATTGACCCAACGATGAGGATTCCATGATTCGTCCAGAGAACTTGTGCCTAATCGGTAACTTAATCAATTCTGTTTTCATCTTATCGGATTCGATTCTGAAAATAGTTCGAATATTAGATTTAATATTCGGTTTGGTTCATCCCAAGGACTAAATTCGGACTAGGTTTTAGTGTTGCTGTGCGATTGCACAGTGAGACACCATTGTCCGGACAGATTCTAGGCGATCGTCTAGGCGAGGGATTATCCGGATGAATGCAGAGATCTCGATTCATCCGGAACCAAACGTGATTAGTTATATTTCGTTCAATGATGCATGATTCTGGAATCTGATCGTTGGGTTGGTCGTTTTTAATCTGTTTAAGTCCATCAACGTTTTCTGTCTGTTTATTTCAATTTATTTCGTTTTAATCTGCTGAATCATAAAACCCTAAAACCCCCAATTTCACCATTCTGTTTGACTATTGTTATTAAATCGAGCCCGCTGCAAATTCGTTGGGAAACGACCCAGGTTCCCTAATTCTGCAAATCGTTTTCGAACTTGGTTTATTTTGGGAGACACGGCAAATCTCTTTCCAATAGCACTACAATTTTTGAAGCATGTATGCGAAACCTCAAGAATTTCACCAATTGAATGCATTTTCTCAGTAACATTCAAGAAGCTAACAAAAAAAGTCGTTCAACGTTTTAATCGAGCATTACCCTCCTTCGGTCTTTCCCTTCACAAGGTCATTTTCCTTTTATTTTTCCCTCGAACTTTAAACAGGGGAATGTTTTTCCAATTAGCCATTCACTAGACCCTAGAGACAGGTTACAATGTAAATGATCTTAGCAGTAACTTTGTTTAGGTTTAAACAGAAATTCTTAGCCCCAAAGCAACAGGATTTATGGAACTAATATTTTTTATAAGAACAAATTGCGACATTATCATTAAAAAAAATTGTAGTTTTAGGAGATTTTGAACATCAGGGCACTGCCTCTTTGCTCATGTTGGACATTCCTGATTCAGTTCAAAAAACGGAGAGTTCACGCCTTTAGAGTTTCGCTTGCAACTCTGTCACCTTATGTTGCACCGACATCGACACGGGACACGGGACACGGGACACGACACAATTCGACACTCCGACACATTAATCCTAAAAAAATCTAAATTTCGACACGTTAGGACACGTTTTGAGGCTAATTTCTCAATTTGCCCCTTATTAAATAACTATTTACCAAAATGCCCCTGTCAGAAAACTATTTCCCAATTTGCCATTGTCAGAAAACTATTTCCCAATCTGCCCCTGTTTAGTCGACTAAAACCATGGTTTAGTCGACTAAAACGCGGGCAAATTTTTTTTTGAAGACCCCGCGATTTAGTCGACTAAAAAACCCATTTAGTCGACTAAATCATTAAAAAAAATGTTACAACTTCGGAAGGCCATAACTTCTGGCTCGGGAGTCTGAATCAAGTGATTCTTTTTTTATTTCACATAACTTTTTGAGATCTATGCACTGACATAAAAATTAACTTCCAGATTTAATGAAGAGAAATGAGGAAAAACAAGTGATTCTTTATTGCGTAGGAGATACTAACAATTAATTAAATATAATAAAGTGATTCTTTAATATATTATATATATATATATATATATATATATATATATAATATAGTTAGAAATTGAACTCCAATAAATAATTTCTTTATTCATCCGTGATTTATTCCTTTTAAATGAGGTATACTTACACAGATGAAAAATTAATACCAACTAGCAATAATGCAGGAAATAATCCTAAATCAACAACTACTAGCTAGGAAGTAGGAAACAACCCTAACAACCTGCTACCTATTTGAAATTCCTAAAAGAATGAAAATAACAAGGGTTAAGGTGCAAAAATAAACATATGCTTTTTTCAAAAGAGCGTCCAGTGACAAATACTTTTTTTAGGTGCAAAAGTAACTACGTGGTTACAAAAGTGGAGCAAAAATAACATTGACCGTTAGTTGACTTTTTCTGAACTGAAAATGATGACGTGGACAATGACGTGGATGTTAATGTTTTATAAATTACAGTTCAGCCCGGATGCATTTCAAAAATTTTAATTTAGTCCCTCAATAAACTTTTAAAATTTTCATTTAAGTCCCGGTTAAAACTTGCATTTTTACTAGTGACCTTCTTCTTCCCGGTATACCCAGATTTCGGTGATCCTTCTTCTTCCCCACAAATCCTTACCCAACACTGAAAGTCCCCCGGCGCGATTTCTCTTCCCCCTGATAGCAAGTAAAATCGAAAACACTGAAACCCCAAATCGAAAATACCCAGAAACGCAGCCTCAGCAAACTGGAAATTAGAACCTATTATCAGCATAATCACTGAACCTATTATCAAAACCTTCAACCCAGTAGCGTTTCTTTCACAGAAATTCACAGATCACGAACCACGGCATTTGGGAATGGAAACAAGATGCATCAGAAAAATCGAAGAACAAGAAACCAAATGCCGAAATCAAAGGCGATGCATCAGATCCAATATCCAAAAAACAAGAAACCAAATAAGCATCGAAAGAAGAAAGCCAAATCGAAATCAAGAAAGCAAACATTGAAATTAGAAGGCGTCCTGAGTTTGAGGGAGAAGGCATCAGAAATAGGCAATTGAAAGAATTGAAAGTTAAAATACAAATTTGTTGCCCACAACATCAATTCAAGAATAGATAGAGAGAGACCCAGTCCAAGTCCATCACTCACCGTCGATGAAAGAGAATACAATCGGCACCCATTTCTAGATTCATCTGCAATTTTCCCAGAAAACCCATTTGTAGGATTAGACCCAGCAACGTTGTTAAGGTGAGTGCTGGCGCTAGTCACTGTGAGTTCAGTAGCCTGAACTCGCCGCTAGAGCCGAAAT
Organism: Acacia pycnantha; assembly: GCA_025563575.1. Lineage (NCBI taxonomy): Eukaryota > Viridiplantae > Streptophyta > Magnoliopsida > Fabales > Fabaceae > Acacia > Acacia pycnantha. Next base: position 1,751,654 of record JAMWYP010000001.1, read on the forward strand.
CCCATGTGGGTAGGTTTTTGAGCGGTGTGTTGTGGAACCACCGCCAGATGTTCCACGTTGCGGTGTCGGAAGAGCTCAAGCTTTTGGTTGATGATCGAGATGCTGCGGTTGCTCGCATGGCGCTCACGGCAGGTTCCGATGAGGACTTGCTTCAAGATGATCCAGAAAGCTACGAGGGAGACAGGTTTTAGTGACGTGGGCCCCAATATAAAAGAAAGAAAGAAAGGGATTTAAAAAGTAAGAATGGAAGAGAGAGAAGGAGCCACGTGGCAACATTTTAATGAAGAAATCAGATCTCACTGCCACGTCAGCATCAGATAACGGTCAACTAACGGTCAATGCTAATTTTGCTCCACTTTTGTAACCACATAGTTACTTTTGCGCCAAAAAAAAGTATTTGCTACTGGACGCTCTTTTGAAAAAAGCATATGTCTATTTTTGCACCTTAACCCAAATAACAATAATTCAAAATTTAAACTTTGAAATATAAACAATTAAAATAACAACTTTCTTTTCTATATATATATATATATATATATTAAAGAATCTTGTTTGTGTGACCCTATACATGAAACATTGAAATGATATCTTTCAAATATAATAATTAGTTAGAAATAAAAGGCAACAGGAACTCTTCATTAATTTTATGGTTCATGATGGAAAATTGACTCGATCTTATAAACTAATACAAATCAATTGAACCAATTTTCATAAATTAAAGTGTGGTTTTTAGTTGATTTATGAAAAAAATACCAATATATGATTTTTGCTTTTCCCTTTTCTAAAACAAAATGATGAATTGAAAGAAAGTTTAATGTTTGGAATAGAATGTTGATTTTTTTCCCTCTAATCAAATAGACTGTGAATTGTTATAAAATAAAATCAGAATTGATATTAATATTCATTGTAAAATTGAAAAATATATAAATAAGAGATGAAACACATATAATTAATCCAAGCGGTCATTAAAGTCCATTTTATAATTAATGCGTATGCTAATAGTAGTACTTAATATAAATAATCACTCAACTAAAGAATCAAACATTATAATTATTTAATTCATTTCACATTCACAGCAGGTTGTTAGGGTTATTTCCTACTTCCTAACTAGTAGTTGTTGATTTAGGATTATTTCCTACTTTATTGCTAGTTGATGTTAATTTTTCATCTGTATAAGTATACCTCATTTAAGAGGAATAAATGACGGATGAATAAATAAATTCTTTATTGGAGTTCAATTTCTAACTTATATATATATATATATATATATATATATATATATATATATATATATATATATTAAAGAATCACTTGATTATATTTAATGAATTGTTAGTATCTCAGACTGCACAATAAAGAATCACTTATTTTTCCTCCTTTCTCTTCATTAAATCTGGAAGTTAATTTTTATGTCAGTACATAGATCTCAAAAAGTTATGTGGAATCAAAAAAACAATCACTTGATTCGGACTCCCGAGCCAGAAGTTATGGCCTTCCGAAGTTTTAACCTTATTTTTTAATGATTTAGTCGACTAAATGGGTTTTTTAGTCAACTAAGGGTGTGCATGGTAACGCTCCCAGAATGTGTTTTTTGTTAATTTCTGTTCCTTGGAACACAAATGGATGAGAAATCTGTTTGGTAAATCCGGTTTTTTTTTGTTCCCGGGATGAACCGGTTCAATTTTTGTCTTTGGGGAATAGAAAAAAAGCGAAAATTCATGCTTTTCTATTTCGGGCACAAAATCAGAATTTATTCCTTAACCTACAACCTCTCTTCTTTCTCTCGAAAACCTTTCACAGTGTCAACTACCCTCCCCACCCCCACTGCCGCCGACGCCGCCACCGCCACCGCCACCACCCCCACCGCACCACCGCGCTGCCGCCGCCGCCACCACCGCCGCCACCGCGCCGCGCCGCCACCACCACCCCCCACCGTCGCGGCCGCCGCGACCGCGCCACCATTGCCGCCGCGCCACCGCCGCCGCCCCCCACCTCACCGCCACCACTACCACTACCGCCGCCGCCACTACCACCCCACCTCTCCGCCACCACCACCACCCCCACCGCCACCACCACCACCACCCTCGCCGACGGCACCGCCGCCGCCCCACCTCATCACCACCACCACCACCACCATGACCGTCACCGCCGCTGCCACCGCCACCCCACCTCACCGCCACCGCCACCACCACGACCGCCGCCGCCACCACTACCACCACCGCCACCACCACGACCGCCGCCGCCACTTCCACCACCGCCACCACAACGACCGCCACCGCCACCGCCGCCACCATCACCCCACCGCCGTTGCCCCCACCTCGTCGCGCCACCCCCACCTCGTCGCCACCACCGCTACACCGCCACCACTGCTACCACCACGACCGCCGCTGCCACCGCCACCACGACCACCACCGTCGTCGCCGCCGCCACCGCCGCCGCCACCACCACCGCCACTGCCACCACCACATAAATAATTTTTTGAATACAGAAAAAACTGTTCCATCTCAAAAACTGTGCTGGGGAACAGAATGGTTGCCATGCACAACCTAAATGTCGGGGGTCTCCAAAAAAAATTGGCCCCGCGATTTAGTCGATTAAACAGGGGCAGATTGTGAAATAGTTTTCTGACAGGGGCAAATTGGGAAATAGTTTTCTGACAGGGACATTTTGGTAAATAGTTATTTAATAAGGGCCAAATTAGGAAATTAGCCCATGTTTTGATGTTATATATATATATATATATATATTAAAGAATCACTTGATTATATTTAATGAATTGTTAGTATCTCAGACTGCACAATAAAGAATCACTTATTTTTCTTCCTTTCTCTTCATTAAATATGGAATTTAATTTTTATGTCAGTGCATAGATCTCAAAAAGTTATGTAGAATCAAAAAAACAATCACTTGATTCGGACTCCCGAGCCAGAAGCTATGGCCTTCCGAAGTTTTAACCTTATTTTTTAATGATTTAGTCGACTAAATGTCGGGGGTCTCCAAAAAAAAAAATTGGCCCCGCGATTTAGTCGACTAAACCATGGTTTTAGTCAACTAAACAGGGGCAGATTGGGAAATAGTTTTCTGACAGGGGCAAATTGGGAAATAGTTTTCTGACAGTGACATTTTGGTAAATAGTTATTTAATAAGGGGCAAATTGGGAAATTAGCCCACGTTTTGATGTTATATATATATACACACACACACACACACATTCAAGTTCAATATTTCGTAAAATCTTAGCCTTTAGCTTTGACTCATTTTAGATTTGGCCTCATCATAAAAGCCTTGTCTCCTTATTAAAAAAAAATACAAAATAAAAATTTATCATAAATTCAATAATATTCAAAGCCACACATATTTTTTAAAAAATAGGAGTGTCGGACACGCATATTTTTAAAAAATATGAGTGTCCGTGCTTCATAGAGTGTCACCTCCAACATTACTTTTGTTCTGTATAAGAACAACAGATGTTTAGCCCTATCAGACTAGTATGTTGATATTGGATCAGATAACTCACTCCTTGATATCTATAAATTAGATACCCAAGAGAATAGCTGATCACTTCTCGACTAAGGCTTTCGTCAAAGGGAGTGGTATGTATGCACAGTGACGGCGGTATATTAAATTGAGAGAGAATGAATCTGCGTACCTGTAATACCCTGAAAATGTCACTTATGATAAGTATCATATTGAGTAAATAATACCTATTGGAAATAGGTGAATATATGATCTCAAAGACCTTGTAGAGAATTTATCTTATTTTTGGGGTAGTTTCTCTTGAAAAGAATAATTTGCAATTAGGTCCCTAAAACGTTTGGAAGTTTGTAAATAGGTCCCTAAACGCATTTACGGGTTATAAAATACCCTGTGAAAGTTATAAAAAAGGTAAGTAAATATTTATTTGAAATAGGGAAGAATATTGTCCCTAATTTAGGTAATTTATTAAAATATTACATTGGAAAAATAAATGGGGAAAAGTTAAAAAGTATTATAATGACCAAAATGCCCCTGTGAATTATTATAAAATGCATGAGGCATAAAACACCAATGTAAGTATAAAAGTAGTGAGGTAATGGGTTATTCTAATTAATAAAATTATCAACTATTGGTAAGAAATTAATTAAGTAATTATTGGCAAATTACTTAAGCATAAACAAAGGAAAATTCAAAGATAATTATGTAAAACCCTAAAATTATTGGTAAAGGGCTGAAAATTAGCATTAATATATTTTCTAATTAATTGAAAAATATTGAGAAAAATATGTGAGATTAAGTAATTTTAAGCCTAAATACAAGTATGGGCCAATAGGAAAATTTTGTAAAAAAAATTATGTAAAAAAAATTATTAAATTATATAATTAATTAAAAAAAATGGATATTGAATTTGTGTGTGTGTGACCGACATGTTGAGGTGAGGTGGAAGAAAATTGTGATTAAAAGAAATAGGTGAAGTGTAAACTTAAAACACTTGATTTAAAATTAATTAAAGTAAAAAGTAGAAAGTAAAATAAATACCGATAGGAATTGGATCCTATCTAGGGAACCAGGAACAGGATTTCTAAAGTCAAAATATAATATTGATGAGTGGATTTTTATCCTGAATTGAGTCTGCACTGAGTCGTTTCGAGATTGGTAGAAGAAGTTAGTAATAAGACGAAATAGGGAAATCGAGAAATAGGCAGATAGTCATAAAATTAGGATTTGAACAAAATAAATTATAACTCAACATTTGGAGATGAGTTTATGATTTTCTGGACATATTTGGAATCAGTGAATTTTTGTCCAGAAGTTGATAATTCCGGAAGTTCGTTTCGAAACCGACACGTTTTTCCGTAAAACTTCAGACTGACCGTTGAAACCCTATATGGAATCAAAATTTAGGTTAACTTAGAAATTTCTAGTGAGTGAGAAAATGTCTTCAAAGTTATGATTCCAGATTTCTAAGATTTTACAAGATTACGCGATTCGGACACCGATCGAAGATTTTATCGGTAGAACCTTCTAGAAATGACCACATGGCACCTTGTGATTGGCCAAGGGGTGCCACCTAAGGGGAGGGCAGGTCGGTTGCCAATTGGCTTGGTGAGGATCGTGACACCTTGCAGAAGTGCGATCCGACGACCGATATCCGGTATGAAAAAACAATGAATAGTGTCACAATTTCTTCTATAAATAGAAGTGCAACCCTTTGAGTTTTTCACACCAAAACCACTCTTAGAAATCCTAGAGAGAAGTTAGAGAGAGGAGCTCGGAGGAGGAAGGAGTCCGGGAATTTGCAATAAGCTCTGAGTAAGTTCTTCGGTACTTAGTCTTAAGCTTTCGCAGTTCTTTCGGTAGTTAGAGTAGAAATGCTAGATTAGTCTTTAATCTTCCTAGTATGATTGGATATCATATGAGAGGGGTATTTTAGTCATTATTTCGAAAATCATGGTGGGGTCGAAGTTCTGGCAAAATTCTGGAAGAAATTAGTCAAAGTAACGAAGTGCTGGTGAAATTCCGCCGATTAAGGGAAAAGGGGCAAAATGGTAATTTATACCTAAAATGCCTGTTATAATGTCAAATATTGACAAATGGGATATTTATCCTTATAGGATATCTTTGATCATCGAACCGCTGTCGAACCGCTGTCTGACGTGCCGCTGTCGGACGTTTCGCTGTTTTCCGTCAAAACGTGCCGTTTCCGCCAGAATTACCGACGTTCGTCAACGGAGGTATGTTCGCGTACTGTAACACTGACTCTGATGTTTATGGTATGCAAATATGTGATGATATGATGTGTGAATAGTTTGGTGCCGAAGGCAAGGCTAGTCTACGTGGGTGTGCCATTGAGTCGCCGTATAAGTCGGTGAGCCCCCATGGTAGACACTTACCTGACCATTCTATTCAGTGCTATATGCACCGTGCCTATGGAATTGTACTTAGGTGTACCATATGTGATAGATACAACCCCGGATAGAGATTCTGTTAGGGGTCACCGAGATACATTCACAGATAGAGACTCTGTTCAGGATTACCAGTTCTACATTTACGGATAGAAGATCTGTTAAGGGTTACCGGTTATACATTCACGGATAGAGACACTGTTAAGGGTTACCGGTTACACATTCACGGATAGAGACTCTGTTAAGGGTTACCGGTTATACATTCATGGATAGAGACTCTGTTCAGGGTCACCGATTATACCTATTGCTCTATGTTTATGTTCTGTCATTATTGATCATGCATTTGCTGTTATGTCATGAATATTTGTCATCCGTAAACTGTTGTATTTGAGCATGAGGTTAACCGTTACCTGAGATCCAATGCGCTGAATCGGATCTCAGTTGTAGCTTCAAAGTCCGGAGGACCGAGGGCCGAGGAAAGAAGCAAGCAGGCCATGTAGAAGATCCAGTTGAAGATTTCTCTGTTGTATTATACTTTTGAACCACACGGTTTTTTTACCACTGTTGTATCCAGCCAGACTTACGGCATACATATCAGTTACTCAATCGCTCCGATGCTCTACTCTGATTATTTAAAAAAAATATACTGCTTTTGGAAGTTGGGATGTTACAGTACCTTTTAGGTTTACCTCTTATTTATAGAGATTATCGTAGGGTTTAGACTTATAGGCCTTGTGCGCCTTATAGCCCAAGCATTATGCCGCCACACTAGCAGGTTGTCATCCCTGATTAGGATATTTCTTGATTATAGCCTTAATTATAGGCCAGTTAGGAGTTCCCTTCATTATAGGCGGATTCTAATACGAATTGTCCCTTGTTGGGCCGTATATTAAATGGGCCTTATATAGATCTATAACAACTTTCAAGAGGAAGCTTCTCATCCTCCTTCGCGGGTCTAACTCGAATGAACGAGTTGAACTGTGAAGGAGTCAAAGATGATGGCCGTAGTAGCTAAAGGGTGGGACTTGACCATTGGATGATTAGGTCTTGAAGCTTGGACTGAGCACAAAGCGAGCGCGACATGAAATGGAAGGCAAAGAGGAAAGAGGGTGAGACAAGGGACAAAAGGATGTCTCTTTAGGGGCAATGAGGTCCTTTACTAAGATTTGCAAATTCCAAATTAGTTTGCATAGGAATATGAGATTATGTAAATTAGGATCACTGAATTGGGATTGTGATATTTAGACTGTATTTTATTGGGATTTTCCCAAGAAAATAAGATAAGGACATTTCCCTTTTTTTAAACAAAAAAAAAAAAAACACTTTCAGCGTTTGCCGGTTCCAACTCGTTACTTGACAGATGAGAGCAGGGTGCTTCGGGAAGAAGATATTCTCATTATCCACCCTCTCATTATCCCTCATCATCCCCCCTCTCATTATCCCTCATCATCCCCATCTGGACTGTCTAATTTTTGACCCGATGATCTAGAGGGCTTTTCCAAAAAACCGGGCACGGTTTTTTGGAAGGGCCCTCTGGATCATTGGATAAAAAATTGGACGGTCTAGATGGGGGATTATGAGAAATAATGAGAGAGAAGATCATGAGAGAAACCAAACTCAAGTGCTTCGGCCAGCAAATTCCCAAGTCGAATGGCTAAAACAAATAGAAAATAAAAAAATTCTGGCATCAAATATTTGCGGGCCCCTTTTTCCTTTTCACCAACTTATCTCCCCACTTCTTGGTAAATACCAATTCCCTTTCCTTTTTAAAAAGCAACAATGGGGCCCTACTTATTGTAACCCACTAATGTTCCCAGTTAACATTATATGTTAATTAATACTCCCCTTCGTTCTTTTTTTCTTTAATAAGAAACAACAGTTCCATGTATCTCATTCCTATTTATAAGGAATACGTAGAGAAGTCTTACTTTATCATGTTACCCTTATTTAATTACTCATATTTCTCATCCTCTCTTTTACCATACATCCTCTCTCTTATACAATTATCTTTATTACTTTTACATTATTAATCTTTTAAGGGTTAAATAGCAAGAATAATTATGAACTTTCACTAAAATTACGTCCAACACCATATATATTTCGAAGGTGTAAAAATACCCATAAACATTTGAAATAAGAGCAAAAATAACAACACCGTTAAAAATACAGTGAAAGATTTACCGAATTCAACCCAAAATTTTAGGAAATCACATTTAAACCTCATAAAAATTTCAATATTTTCACTTTAGTTCCTATTAAAAGCTTTGTGGAAGGACTAAAATGAAAAGGGATTTTTACCAAAAAATTACTTTTTAAATAAAAAAATACCAGATCAGAGCACTTTTCAAAATATGTTCCAAACTAATGCTCACGCCAGTAGTGACGTGAGACAGTCTCACGCCACTACAACGTGGCGTTTCTCTCTCTCTCGCCAGTACTGGCGTGAGACTTTTTCACGCCACACAGAGTGGCGTGAGACAGTCTCACGCCACTCTGGTGGCGTGAATTAAAAAAAAAATTATTAAAATTATAAATAATAATTCTAATTAATTATAAATAATAAAAAGAGTATTATTTTTATTAATAATTAAGGGAATTAAAATATCTAAAATTTATTATAAACCTTAGGAACAAGACTAATTAGTAAAATAATGAATTAGTTAATTTATTAAATTAATTAATTAGCAACTTTTAACACGATATTAAGTTGCTACAATTTAGGTTAAAAGTTGCTACAATAGTGCTATTCCCTTAATTATTAATTAAGGGAATTAAAATATCTAAAATTTATTATAAACCTTAGGAACAAGACTAATTAGTAAATTAATTAATTAGTTAACTTATTAAATTAATTAATTAGCAACTTTTAACACGATATTAAGTTGCTACAATTTAGGTTAAAAGTTGTTACAATAGTGCTATTCCCTTCATTCCCTTAATTATTAATTAAAATAATACTATTTTTATTATTTATAATTCATTAGAATTATTATTTATAATTTTAATAATTTTTTTTTTATTTTATAATTCACGCCACCAGAGTGGCGTGAGACTGTCTCACGCCACTCTGTGTGGCGTGAAAAAGTCTCACGCCAGTACTGGCGTGAGAGAGAGAAACGCCACGTTGTAGTGGCGTGACTCTGTCTCACGCCACTACTGGCGTGAGCATTAGTTTGGAACATATTTTGAAAAGTGCTGTGATCTGGTATTTTTTTATTTTAAAAGTAATTCTTTGGTAAAAATCCCAAAATGAAAATATTGAAATTTTTATGAGGCTTAAATGTGATTTCCTAAAATTCTGGGTTCGATTCTATAATTTCGTGCCCCCTTAATTACTCTTCTGGTTCCTAGTTCCGTCCCTGGTTAAATATAACATAACACCACTACATATATATATATGCAAAAAGAGTTACAAAAAGTAATGGTGTTAGGAAAATTTAACAGTGTTGACATTTTTGCTTTTGTTTTGAATGTTTTTGCATGTTTTTGCACCACCGAAATGTATATAGCGATAAACACACCTTAGATAAAAAGTTTATGGATACTTTTACACATTCATCCTTTTTTATTCTTTCTGTTCTGCAATTCTCTTTATTAGTATCATTACCTCCTTATTCCTTATGTCCTCATAAATAAATATATTTTTATATGAAAAGTTACAACTTTTACATATTTATTGTCTTTCCCGGCCGCTTTGATCAACGTTTAATTATTTCTTACGAAAAGCAACAGAGGGAATAGTAGTGATGAGGTTGATACATTTTTAATGCTTCCAAAGCAATATTAAGGGAAAACAATTCTAGATGCCAAAAGCTTCTTTGCGAACAAAAATAACACTTTTTAGCCTTTCCAATTTAATATGTGATATAAAATTCACAGCAAATCGAATTACTTATAATTATAAATAATACTTCATCCGGTCCTAATTATAGGAGTAAATTTTAGAGTTGGTTTTGGTCCTAATTATAAGAGCAAGTTTTAAATTTTGTCATTTTTTTCCCTATAATACCCCTATTTATACTTTCTCAATAATAATTAAAGACAATAATAATTTAATAATACACCTATATATTTTATAAAGTAAATAATGTTTGCAATTCATTAATGTCATATACACCTAAATTATACTTTTTTATATAAAATAATTTTGAGCAATTTTTGTTATATTTTGCAACAAGGAGTAGTATTTAATTTATTTTTTAAAGAAAATTAAAAGAATTCAGTTCGTGGTGCCACCTCATGGTAAATATATATTAAAAAAAAAAATTCCACCGTCCTTTCACGGATGGCCACTCGTCTCCCCTTTCGCGTGTCCCCGCAATATCCACCGCTGAATATCAAAATGCTTCCTTAATTACAAAAGCTTTATCTATGTTGCTTTTTATATATTCATTATACGTACACCAATCACATTCTTGTCTATTGTTCAAAAAATCACATTCTTGTCTTAAAAATATTAGACATTTTAATATGAATAAAATTTATTATTAATATAAGCCATTCTCATTATTATTATTTTTTGATACAAATAGAAACCCAGACATTAACTAAGACTTGTCCATATCAATGATCCTAGCCAAATCCGTAGGAACAGACGAGATGACCTGTAAACCAGGCAAATACGATAACCCTTCTTTTGCAAGGAAGTCCGCAGCAGCATTCGCCCACCTGCTGATGAGCTTGACCTCAACGATCCAGTCCCACTCCAGCATCCCTTTTATTTCTTCAACCAGCAACCTATCCTCATGAGCTTCGTTGGTCGGGTTTCTTATCAGCGATACAACATCAGCAGAGTCAGCCTCCAGCATAATCTGTCGGCAACCAGAATCCCAAGCAATCTTGAGGCCGTGGATACAATCCCACAGCTCCGCAGTTAGGCAATTGCCCTCTTCGCCTCTGAAAATGAACGCCCTACGAACATCGTCGAGGGCATCACGTAAGATACCTCCACTAGCGAAACCAGCTGACAAGTGGGAGAAAGCTCCATCCGAATTGACTTTCATCCACCCCGTTGGCGGTCTCTGCCACTTCTCCCCCTCTATGGTCTCCGATTGCTGCACGTCCTTTTTCACGCAGAGCCTTTCCCGAGCCTCTTTCATACTTCTCAACATAGCAGACAGTTGAGCATTAGAAATCCGTTTTCCCTTAAAAACAGCAAGGTTTCGACGCCGCCACAACCACCAGCAGGTGATGACAAAGACCTGCCTCCACTCCTCAGTTTGTTGCTTCCCACCTCTAGCATGAAGGTTCCAGCGAAGCCAACTATCGAATTGTGAAGAGCAGAAGGTGTGCCAAGCATTTTGACGAACAATATGGCGCCACATGTCAAGGGTACTAGGGCAATCCCGAAGTACATGCTGCAGATCTTCAGATTCCATGCTACACACCGAGCAACGATCATCAGTGGCCAGCCCACGTTTGCGCCTAGATGCATTAGTAAGGATCCTTTTATGAGAGGCAAGCCATAAAAACATTTTACAACGTTCCGGAGCTTTAATATTCCAAATTACACCCTATAATGGATCCAGATTAGCTGTATCTTTAGTAATTACATTATAAGCCGATTTAATTGAGAAGGCCCCATCCTTATTCCATTTCCATCGCGTGAGGCCATTTGGCATTTCCTCAATCCCCTCCTTCACTACATCCCACGTGCGCTTGATTCCACTCCACAAATTCGATCCAGGTTTGCCCATGTCAATTTTGGGAAGCACATTTGACCCACAACTATACTTATTTCGTAGTACCTTCACCCAGAAATCATCTCATCTAGTTGTTAATTTCCAGCCAACCTTCATCAGGTAAGCTTGGTTGATTTGATTAGCATGGCGGAGCCCCAACCCACCTCTTGTTTTAGGCTTGCAAACAACATCCCAAGCTACCAAGGGAATTTTCCTTTGTTCTTCAGTAGTGCCCCAAAGGAATTTTCAGTTACATTTATCGAACGTCTCACACGTACTTGTCGGTAGGAGGGATGTTTGCATCACATACCCCGGTATTGCCGTGGTTACTGAGGAAATAAGAGTGGATCTTCCTGCTGAAGAGAGGGATTTAGCTTTCCAATTTGATAACATTGTCTTAACCCTATCCACCGCAAAGTGGTATGACTCCTTAGTGACACGCTTGTGGTGGAGGGGGGGCCCCAAGTACTTCCCCAAGTCATTAGTAATAGAGAAGCCAAGAGACGCACACATCTCGCTTCTTCTCGTATTATTTACTTTCTCAGAAAAGAACACTCGGGTTTTCTGATGATTAATCTTGAATCCCGAACTCTCACAAAAATCTTTAAGGCAGGCATTAATAGTAGATACCTGATCCATGGAAGCTTCTGCAAACAGAATGATGTCATCTGCAAAGAAGAGGTGAGAGATAGGGGCCCAGTTCTCGTGAGCCGGATTGGCTTCCACTGTCCGTCATGGATAGCCGCTTGGATAATATGGGCCAGCTTCTCCATAGCCATTCTCATTATTCGGCTAATTTAGTGTAGTTGAAGCATACAGGTAAGGTCAGATAGGGTTTTTCCTTATATGCATAAGTTCAAAATGTTAATATCATGACTTTATTCTAATATAAAAATGATACTTGTCAATTCATTATTATTTTTTCCCTTGCCATCAAAATTCATTAATAGCTCGTTTGGTTGAATTGTATGAGAGACGGTTATATATAATCTTAATATAGTAGATCAATTAAGACGTTTGGTTGTTCTTATGTAATATAATAAGAATTATATTTTGTAATCCTGATTACATAAAATGATATAATCAAGATTTAAAAAAAAATATAGAAATTTAATAAATATTCCTCATTAAAAAAAAATTAAAAATTATATTCCATAATAAAAATAATAATAAAATATCTCATTAATAATATTCTCACTGATAAATATTAAAAAATTATTATGAACTCAACATGTACACTGCATAATATTTTCACCATTAAATATTAAAAAATTACTATAAATCCAATGTGTAATATACATTGCAAGAAATGAAAAAATTATCATGCATGCACCCAGCTTGTGCATCATACATATATGCATAGACATAAGTAATTTTATCTTTTACTATAATATTGTTATATATTTTCCTATTCGATGTAATCTAACCAAACGGTTTTATGCATATACATCATCTTTCCTATTCGATGTATAATTTCAGTAGTTACACAACGAATTGAACTAGCAGTTAAAATTAGTTAAAAGCAATGAATTGGCATGAAATATAATTTCCCCCTAAATATACACTTACTTATTAAGATGAGTGGAAATGAGTGGGAAAAAGAGATAAGAGAGCCACACAATTAATCAGTCAAAATTGTTGTTTATGTTTAGGACAAAGCTTATAAAAGAGAATGTTGCTTATAAATAGAATCAAGGGAGTATTTTTTGTTCTCCTGAGGCAATTAAACTAGACTTATATTGTGGGTTGGAGTAGTTCATATAAAAGAAGAGGATTTTTTATTTTTATTTTTGATAAAAAGAGGACATGGTTTTGAAAAATAAAAAAGATGAAGGAGGAGCATAAATTAATGAATGATCTTGCAACTTATAAGGGACAACAAGATTGTCAAATATGATCGAAATATTTGCTTGGAAAACCTCTTGCTATTGAGATCGTCAGTTGTCTCCTTGATCCAAGCACTATTTTTTGATTAATGCGGAAACAATTAGTGGCTTGGGTTGTTACCAAAAAAAAAAAAAAAATTAATGGCTTGGGCCATTAATGGCGCCAAGTAGCTTGACGCCATTAATCCATTAATGGCGTCAAGCAGCTTGGCGCCATTACGCCATTGATGAAATTTGATTAAATTTAATGATCTGGAGGGTGTATTGATGGTGTTTCTTGACAAGATGCCATTAACTGTCCTATTCTAATACATTTTTTTCCATGTGTTTTAATTATATACAATTTTTAGTAAAAATTATTATATTGGTGCTTTTCTCTAAGTTATACTACCAATAAACATTATAGAATGAATGAATGCATTGAATGGCAAGAAATCATGGAGGCTAGTTTGACGAGCCGTCGTCAAAACATGGGATTTTGTTTGGAAGTCCAAGCGGTGGGCGTGCACAGAAGGAAAAATAATTGAAGCTAAAAGTCAAAGACGGCACAATTGAATTTTAAATTCTCAAACTCACTCCTCTTTACTTAATTTTTTAAAATATTCGTTTTATTATTAGTAATTGTAATTATCACGTGAATGGATTATACAGTGATGATTACCCAATATTGCAGTCTAGGACCCATTGCTTTATTATTATTATTATTATTATTATTATTATTATTTTTTATTTATTTATTATCATTTTTTTAAAAAAGTAGAGAAAGAGTGAAAGACTGAAGAAAGCACAATGATGTTATATAGCCAATTGGTAAGTTGTTGCATAATCCACAAAGTCATGAGTTTAAATCTTGTTACCAATATGAGAAGAATCTTGTTGATAAGTCATTTATAAGTACTTCTATAAATGCTCTGTGTTTGAAACTATACATTGGTCTTGATGAAAGACTCAACTCAACTAAATTTTCAAGCATATAAAACTTAATTGACTTGGAATTATAAGATTATAACTTAAAAAGTGTATTTATAAAAAAATATTTCTAATTATTATTTGTCAACAAGATTATTATATCTACAGTGGAATTTAAACTAACATTTTACAAAGTACTATGTATAAGCTAATTAATCATTCTGGTGAAAGAAAAGCTAATTAATCCTCAACAATTGAACGAATCCTTGTTGGCCCTAATCATCTTATTATAGGAACTGTAACACGCCTTAACTAGAAGCTTAAGATTTAGCCAAGAAAAACCAGGTTTAATAATTGTTTAAAGGAGATATCCATGAAAAATCACTAAAAAACACAACAACAAAAGATTTAGAATATAAAAAATTATTTTAAAAGCTACACCATGGCCCACAACAGTTGAAGGCCAAAATCCCAAGGCCATAGTCCAGGTGCCCAGGAATACATTACTGGTATTTTTTTTTTTCTTAAACTAATTATAGTGTTTGAATTTTAATTTTAATTTTAATTTTAATTTTAATGTGATAATAAGATAAATATAATTAAATAATTTCATTATTAGAAGAATTATACACAATGAATTTTTTTAATTATAAAAAAGCATTAAGAAATTTTTTAAAAATGCCTCTTACTTTATCACATAGTAAGAAACATTTTTTCATAAGCTATCAACCGCAAGTTTTACTTTAGATTTTTTTTTTTTTTTTTTTAACACATGCCAAACGATTTAGTTCAATTTTCTCATTGGCCTTTTTCTATAAGTTATAGGTGTTGAAGAGCAGGCATGTCATAAGATTGATGAAGCTTTGATAACTTGAAAGTTTAATAAATAATTAAGAGAAAAATGCTTCTCACAAATCTGAAATTCTTAGATAAAATTCCTTTCATTCAAAAGCCAAATGTTCGAATCCGGATTAGTCGGGGCGAAGCCCTGGTGAACCGGGTGGGCAACAAAAAAAATAAAAAAAAAGAAGCCAAATGCTCAGATCTGAATAGAGAAGATGGAGAATACCATAAAAAAAAAGAAAAAAGAAAAAAGAAAAAAGAAAAAAGAAAAAAGAAAGATAAAGTATGATATATATCTAACCAAGCAAAGGAAAGAATTAGGAAATTAAAATAATTAAAGATAGTCTAAAATAACTAATAAATAAAAAATGACCAAGCTTTATTACACAATATCCTATTTTAACCAAATTTTCTACTATGATAAGGCTTCATTTAGATAGAGATTACCTTTACATTTTCAAAATAATAAAAAAAAATCTCTTTTTCCTCCCCACCCATCAAATAATTCGAACCAAACAAATAAAAATGTGTTTGGTCGGGAGGAGGGAGTGCGAGGAGCCGCAAAATTTTTCATCTTCTAGTGCTTTCCTCCCGTCCCCTCTCAAGCAGAGGGATGCAACTTTGGTCTGCTGTGGACCGCTGCATTAAACTGTGTCGTTTTGGCACAATTTAATGCAATCTGATCCCTTTTTTACTAAAAAAAAAATAATTTTTTAAGATCATGAATTCATTTTTTAGTATCTTGAAATATCCTTTCAGTATTAGTCAGTACCTTAAAATATTTTTTTTAAGATCCAAAAATAATTTTTCAAGATCATAAAGTATCTTTTTACTATCTGATAGTGCTAGAATATATATTTTTCTTTTTTAAAAAAGGGATCAGGCTGCATTAAATTGCGCCAAAACGGCATAGTCTAATGTAGTGGTCAGCAATAGACGTTAGTCCGCAGTGGACCAAAGGTGGATCCCAAGCAGAGAGGGGTGCCTAATGCGCATTACTTGATGTGTCCCTGGATGCCCGTAATCTTGGCCACTTATTTCATCCCACGGTGATAAATATTTCACTAATCAAAGCCACGTCATTTTGATTAGTGAATCCAAACTGGCTATTTCTACTATAATCCTTACTGTTCACACTACTACAAAAAACACAAAAAACGACCTAAATAAGACCCAATTAACGTCCCTTTTCAGAAGGACGTCTCGAAGAGGGAAGTCGTTTTTTTTTTCACTTTTGGCGTCCTGAATACAATTCAGGACGCCTTAGGACGCCACAATTTCTTTTTTAAAAAAAAGAAAGAAAGAAAGAAAGAGCAAACCATCCAGATATCTATGCATACTCACAAATAAGAAATAAGGACAAACCAATGAATATAATTCACCCACAATCATACCATAGTCAATATAATTACATATTTGAAGAAAAGCAAGAAACTTTACACCTTGAAACGCAAAAGCAGTTAAGAAATTTCTTGGTCTACTCTAGAATTAAATCGTAACTGGAAAAGGAAATAAATCCCAACTCAGATTCAACAAGCAAAAGAAAGAAAAAAATTGAAAGAAAGGAACGAGGTTTCAAAAAAAAAAAATCAATACCAGAAAAGAAAAGTAGAAGGCATGAGTGAGCCACATCTGAAATCCAAATCCCTTTCTTCATAAGAAGATTCAGAGTAAGGTTATGGAAGCAGGGAATAACAGAAAGCAGACGAATGAAAAATGGAGAAAGAGATCGCAACCCAAATCAAAAATCAATACCTGCATTTGTCGAACCTGCACATGAACGATCTGCAATCCTGCTCCGTTTCGCCGTCGGAGGAAGAGATCAACGAGGCCCCTGTGTTTTGCCATCGGAGGAGAGTGAGAAAAATGGAGGAAGAGATCTGCAACCCGGCCAGATCTGAAAAATCAATACCCAGATCTGTCGAACCTAGACATGAATGATCTGGTATTGATTTTGCAGATCGACACCGCGGCCTCTGTCGATCTGCAATCCTGCTCCGTTTCGCCATCGGGGGAAGAGATCGACGAAGTCCCTGTGTTTTGCCATCGGAGGAGAGTGAGGCCGCGGTGGAGGTGGAGGTGGAGCGCGCTGAGGCTGCAGCTGAGGAAGAGATGTATGTATACCGAGAGAAAGTCTATTCATCGAGCAAAAAAAGAGAGAAAGTCGATCTATTGAGCATGAGAAATATTTTAAAATAAGAAAAAAAGAGTCAGATTGCGTCCTGAGCAGAGTTCAAGACGCTAAAAAGACTAATTTTGGCGTCCTGATTTAAATTTTAGGACGCCAAAAAAATTCCTGACACTAAAAAATTCTTCAAAATGCGCTAAAAAAGTAATTTTAGGCGTCCTATATATGTTTAAGGACGCCTAAAATTTCATTTTGGACGTCTTGAACCTATTTCAGGACGCCAAAAAAATTTCTGGCGGCAAAAAAGTTCCCAAATTTTCAAAATTGCGCCAAAAATGTTGATTTTGGCGTCCTGAAATACTTTTAGTTCGCCAAAAATTTTCCCGCGCAAAAAAAAATCCTAAATTGCGCCAAATATTACATTTTAGGCGTCCTAAAATAGATTTAGGTAGTAAAAAAAAACTTTAGGAGTCCTAAATTAATATTTGGGTTGTCTAAAGTCTCCAAAAAAATCCTAAAGGCGCCAAATATTACATTTTAGGCGTCCTAAAATATATTTAGGATGTCAAAAAATATTTTAGGCGTCCTAAATTAATATTTAGGTTGTCTAAAGTCTCAAAATCAAGTAAATAATTACGACAATGCCACCGCCTTCACTTTTTACTTCCTTTTTTAAAATAATGACGTCTTTTAGGGTAGTAATATCCATATTTTATAGTAGTGTCATGATAGAAAACCTAAATCCTTTCTCCTCCTCCTCGACAACCTTGCTTAATACGTAGAAACATATTATTTCATATTACTGGAACTTCATGCAACTACAATTGGTGGAACCATTATTACTATCATAAGTAACTCTCTACTCTCCTTGTCTAGTAATCATTCTAACCACATATTGCTTTACATCACCTATCTCATCTCTTTCTTTTATATGACATGCACAACTGTAATCCCATTCTATTTCATTGCCTTGAGTTGCACTTACTTGGCGTTGAAATCGTAAAAGGACTCTTTAGAATTCAAAGGGTGATTATCTTCACCAACAAATTTGCTAACTCTCCACTTTCCATTCACAAGCTTCACATACATTTTTGCTTTACAATCCGTACGTTTTAGTATCTGCTTGAGGATTTTTTTTTTTTTTTTGATAATTCCTCTCGTTTGGCTGTCACACTCCTTGCTTAATACTATCTCTAGTCTTAAATATAGAAAAGAAAAGTTTATAGTGTAAATGACATTATAAATTTTGTCCTATATTTAAAATTAGAGGGTGTACATACACATTTGTAAGAAGTAATGATATATTTGTCCCTCTTGCTACAAGTGAAATTGTGCTTTCTGACATTAAAACCCATTTCACGTCCATAATGGGTCCAAAATTCACATGCATCATCTAAACTTTCAAATTCAAGACCTATTCTCGATGTGTAGTCCATATCTTTTTTTCCATATCCATCCCGTTATATCTACACAAACATCAAAACTAAAAGTTATGCTAAAAAGTTATTTGATTTTTTCTTTTTTTTTTTTAAAAAAATACATACAAAAGTGATTTGTATATTTACTCCAGGGCCCAAATGTATATCCTTTTCTCCATCCTCCTTAAAGTATGTTTGCAGAAAATCAAACAATGTGAGGAAAACTTGTCATTCTTTCAATTATACATGAGAAAGAAAACCAAAGACCAACCAGAATTGAGGATTGTACAATGTGAAGAACAAGATTAAAATAGCAATTAGTATCGGGGAGCAAGAAATGAGTGAATTTTTCCATATCGCCTTCATAAATTAGCTTCACGTTGTATTTATGAAAGCATAAGGAAGCAATTAGCATCATTCTTTCAATTTTCTTGTTTTTTTAAAGAAAAGAAAGAAACTTTATCAAATGTGTTTCAAAAATCATAAATCTGTACCTCCAAGAGCATCCAGAGTCTTAAATCACGTTAATGTTGATGGCCAAAACACATCAATGTTACGGGCCTGTTTGGATTGGCGGTAGGAGCAGTGACTTAAAAGCTATCTGACTTTAAAAAAAGCTCGGTAGGAAAAAAGTTAGGTCAAAGATAATGATATGTGTTGGGATTGATGGTGGTAGAAGTGGCAGGGCCCACGTCAAAAAGCTGAGAGCATTTTGGAAAAAGCTGGATTCTGGAGCTTTTTCCTTAAGGGGCTTTTTGAGCATTAGGAGCTTTAAGTCCAGTGAATTTAACATTGAACCCAAACACATCACGTTGATCATTTTCTCCAAAACCCATTAACTCTACTGCAAATGTTCCTAACACCCTCACCAAACAAGCCCAATGGCTACCTTCATTGGGCTCTGTGCAAGCTGTTTTCACTTGAAAATAACATCAGGTTACTTCTTCTCTCCCTCACTTATGATTAGAGCTGGGAATTAGGGCCGACCCGGCCCGACAGGGCCCAACAGGGCCGGGAATAAGGAAAATATATGTTTTTCAAAGCCCGGCCCGATAGTTCCAGGACCAGGGCCGGCCCTACCGGGCCTGAAAATTACTATTACAAATTTTAACTATTTTTCCTTCGATTTGTTTTAAAGAAATATAATTAGTAAATTGCAACCATTAAAGTTCTAATCTATCAAATAAATGTTATCAACATTAATATCTAAACAATATAAATCATTTAACAAATAAACACATTTATTAATTCGTAATAAAAAACAAATAAATACAAAGAATATGTTTTTTCTTTTTTTTTTTCAAAAAATATTAAACAAAGGAACTCTTTATGTATGCCCACGACAAAATGTCTTTCCCTCTCGTAATTTTGTGTGTGTCTGCAGATTCCTTCGGTTTAGGCATGATTTTACTGATAGGTAAAAATAATTATACTTATTTTACACAAAATATATTTATAATTTATTACTTATATAATATTGTACCAAAGTATGTGTTTATTTAATATGAAAACATTCCTTCTTTAAAATTTATAATAACTAATTATGTGTTTTAAAACAGAATAATAATAAACATAAAAAAAGGGTTATAGTTTAAACTAAAAACATCTAAGTAATTACAAATAAACACATTCATTAAGTGGAAGTCTCGGTAATTAATTTTTTTTTTTTTAAAAATGCTACAATTAAACGGGCCTAACGGGCCGGCCCGAGGCCCTACAGGGCCGGCTCGATTAAGCCCGAGGCCCTACAGGGCCGGCCCTGCAGGGCCAATTTCAAATTTCTAACCTATTTTTCAAACCCGAACCCTACAAGGTCAAGGTTTAAACGGGCCGGCCTGATGGGCTCGGCCCGATTTCCCGGCTCTACTTATGATATGTCCTTTTATTTTCTCGGAGTCCCTTTCCTTCTCTCTTTCTCTTCTCCCTCGGTTCTCTCATGGGGGGTCTCATTTCTGGAGCCTAATCTCTCTCTCTCTCTCTCTCAGTCATCTGCACTCCTTCACAATGGCCTTCATCTTCGCCTACGCAAGAGTGAGGGAGAGACATCTGGTTAGGTATTTTTTCACCTAACTCAAGCCCCATTCTCGTAGCTGCTACCATCGGTGAAGTTTTCTGGTCCCTTTTCTTCACAATTTCTCAATGCTAAAATGGTTGGTACTCCTCTTCCATTCGTTGATCTGTTCTCTCCCCTTCTTCCTTTACCTTCTGTGTTTTCTGTTTGTTACGGTATTTCAAAGAAAAGGTTCCAGCAAGAGGTATATTCATGCTGGTGTGTTCTTTATTGTAATTACTAATCTCATTATCTCATTACTGGAGATCCTCTTGAAGTTGTTAATGTGTTATTTTCATGGGATGGGATTACTGTTAACTATAAGGCCTGGAGGAATATTTTCTCAGTTTGGTAGTATTGGGACTTTATTTTTTGCTCTGTTGACTTCGTTATTCAGGAGTTGTACCTTATAAACTTGATAATTGATAATGACTTGCTATATGGTTTAACTTTATGCACTTGATCATGCCTTGCTATATTTTCTTCTTCACTTATGAGTTATGACCACATACTTATCAAGTTCATTGTTATTTTGTTTTTTTAGTAGTGACTCATTACATGGAGGTTTTGGAGAATCAAATACATGAATCATAACCACTGAGGCATTTTTTGCTCAATTTCTCATATACAACTTAAAAACTCTGTTCAACATGAAGAGAAAGTGTCTTAAGATATGTTGCAGACTTTTTAACTATGCGCTTCAATTGGATCATATTTTGGAAGCACTGGCAAAGAAGGTTTTTGCAACACTACAAATCTACAATCAATGAAGTAGGACTGGCGTTTTTTTGTTTTTTTGTTTTCCTGAGTTGGTGCCCCTGTACTTTTCGAACAAAGTCTAAACAATGCTTGCTTTGCATGTTGAAGGGAACATCTTTACAGTACACGAAAAAAGCTGTAAAAAGGCGGTGCTCATATATATCAATGTTAGAGTCCTTGAATGTTTTGCTTTTCATTAAAGGCATGTGTCTGAACAAACAGCTGCCCATGCTTTCAGAAGTAAAAGCTCTTCATTGGATAAAAACAAAACAAAACCTCAGAAAGAAATAGGAGATAACAAAAATATAATTCCTACAGTCAACTTATGGTTCCCAATTCTTGGTTCGGGTCAACCATATTGCTAAGACATTTTATGCTTTTGTTAAATTGCTTACATTTTGAATATTTAGAGTAGTAATTCAAATTGGCTCATCTGTACTTTGATGGAGTAACTTTGATTCTATGCAGCAGCATAAAACTACCATTATGGAGTAGCTTTGCTTTTTTGTTGGAGTAGTCATTCAAATTGCCTCATTTGTATGGATTTGGATTGTCATGTTCCTCAGCTGCAAAACAGCCCAGGCTTAATTTGCAGTGTCAGTCAGCTATTATGTTTCATTTACAAAGAAGGTAGTCCGTTCATTAATTGCAGGCTAAAGCGAGCTCAAACTCTTGCATTTATAGTAATCTTTAGGGTAGAACAACGGGCGGGTTGGGTAGCCCGTGTCCAAACCCATAAGTTGTTCATTTAACTTCAAATGAGTATGGGTCAACCCATTTTAACCTGTGTAAATGGGCAAACACATAAATGAGCAGGCTAACTAAGTTACGGGTAACTCATTTACATTTGACCTGTTTATTTTTTTATTTTAAAAAAAAACATATATAGGCATTAAGTGTCCATCTAAATTTATCATTTCAAATTCTGGAAAATGAATCTTCAAAGTTCATAATCATAATTCACATAAAGGAACCTAAATTTAGACAAGTACCATCATAACATAATTTTGATATTCAAACTCCAACTTTTAAATTAAAACATTACAACTACAACTCTACAAGTTCAAAGATTAACAAACTGGCATACTTCTATTGAATCTGCATGTCTCAGTCTTCACCATCATCTTTAGATTCACTTGAGGAAGGGACTATAGCTCCAGACACTAAATCTTCCTCTACAAAATAAATGAAGAGAAAACATATCCATTTATAATTTAATATGAAAAAAAAAAAATGAAACAATACAATTTGAGAATATTATTGAAAATACAAGTAACAACACTTACCCTCTCATCAAAATTACCAACATCAAGGTTCTTAAATTTAGGGGTTGTCTTGAATAGCCAATTTTGAGTACATACGGGTGCATCAACCATCTTTGAAGATAAGGAGCTCCTGAAAGAATCTAGTATCCGACCCCTGGTACTAAAAGTTGATTCTGAAGATACTATAGAGACTGGTATAGCAAACAAATCACGTGCCAACAGATTTAGAACTTTATACTTGGAAGCATTCACTCTCCACCATGCCAAAACATCAAATTTTGGATCACAAAAGCAGCCAACTAATTCAATTTGAAGATATGCATCCACTTCTAAAATTTTCTCTACATTACATGTAAAGTTTGCAGTGGCTAAGAATTTCTGGAATGTAGCATCAAAAGATGACAAGGCCATTTCAAATTCAACTTTTGGAGTCAACACATTACTCCTATCACCATTGATATATCCCCTTTCTCCATTCTTGGCTGAGATCTAGAAGCTTCATTAGTATTAATGACATTTGGTGAATAATGATCATACAAACGATATAAGATATCCGTAATCCTCTTCGACATAAATTCACACTTTGTAAGTTCAGGAAAAATGTTTTCAAAACCAATTTTGACATATGTCATATTGTATCTAGGGTCCAATATCACTGCAACCACAAAAAGTGGACTCATTTTCTCAGCTTTCCCCCAATACTTGTTGTATTTTGTTTGCATTCTTCTTGCCAAGTCACCCAAGAGAGAGCTAGAACTAGTTGCACTTGAATTAAGACGTTTTTGAATTACAACCATATGCTGAAAACATGTGTTTGCTGTCACAAAATCTTATCCAGAAAATTTCAAAGTCATGGTGTAGAACAACTTAAAAAATTCAAGGAACTCCTTTGCAACAGTCCAATCATGCATATGCACTTGGAGGCTCAACTGTATTCCTTGTATGTAGTTGTGTCAATGATATCATCATCATGATCAAATATGCCATAATCAAAACGATGAATCTAACTTAACTTTCTTTTTGAAGTAATCTATGTAATCTTGATCTTCTTCTTCCATCCTTGTCAAGGCTTTAATAAACTTCACAGCACTGTCCAACATAAGAAAAGTTGAATTCCACCTAGCAAGTATTTAAACAAGTATTGTCAACTGTTATATTGTCAACAACATTGTGAAATCTGATTAAACAAGAAATCTGATTCACAACTTGTTAACAACATTTCATTTCTAATCAAACAAGTATTGTCAACAACACTGTCCAACATAATAGAAATCTAATTAAACAAGAATTAGTAATTAAAGACATGAACAAGCATTTCAAATAGAAATTTGATTAAACATATTATGTGAAATCTGCTTCAGAATAGAAACTAGAAAGGAAATAAAGAAGTATTTAAATTACCTTGTGGGACAATCCAAGCTAAGCAGACTTTTTGATTCAACTCTTACTTTTTCAACAAGCTCTTTATATTTGATCTCCCTTGCTGGAGAAGATCTAACATATTTAATTGTGTGTTGGATGAGCTCAATGGGACCTTTTATTTCCTTAAGACCTTTAGAGACAATCAAATTCAAAATATGTGCAGCACACCACTGCAAAAACTCTCCATCACATACTGGACCATTCCAACCCCTCAAACATTTTTTCATATGTGCAATTGCAAAATCATTTAAGGAAGCATTGCCAATTGTTATAGTGAAAACTTTGTCTATAACCCACTTGAATACGCAATCCTCAATTTTCTTGCCATTTGTTTCCCCTTTATGATTTTCAATCACACAAAAATTTAAAATTCTTTTTTGCAAAGTCCATTTCTCATTGACCCAATGAGCAGTCAAATACATGTAGTTTGAATTTTGAATTGAAGTCCAACAATCTGTAGTAGACTCACAGACTTTAGATCGCTTGAAATATTTTCTTAAACATTTTGTTTCTTCTAAATAAATTTGGTAGTAATCCCTAGCAATTGTCTAACATAACGGCATTTTAAATTTGGGTTCAACCTCTTGCAATAATTCCTTGAAACCTTCCCCTTCCGCAGTCTGGAAAAGCAACTCATCCTTTATAAGGAATTTTGCAATAACCTTTCTGCATCTCTCCTGACTAAATAAGTGATGAGTCAATGTTTTACTAGAAGAAATCAACAATAAACTTTGTGAGTTGCTACCTTTTTTGGGATTCTTTGGACACTTTTGTAACATCCCATTTTTAAAGCGGAATTTTTTTTTTTCAATAAGAGTAGAGCATTGGAGCGAAAGAGTAACTGATTCACATTCAAATATTAACCATAGTGCAAAATAGTATTGATACAGTCATCCTATTGTTCTCAAAAAGTAATAACTAAACAAACAAAAGAAACTCCTCCGGCCATCGGTCTAGTCGTGATGCTTGCCCCGCTCTCCAATCCTTGGTCCTCCGGACGCTGAAGCTACAGCTGAGATCCAATTTACCCCATTGGATCTCAAGTAACGGTTAACCTTATGCTCAAATAAAACAGTATATGGACAACAGATATTCATGAACAGTACAACATATCACTACATAAGCACAGAGCAGATGCATGATCATAACAATGACAAAACATAAGCACAGAGCAGTATGTAAAGTCCAACAACAACAGTCTGTACATACCCAGTGCCACGGTAACCACTCGTGTCCTCAGCTCTAGGA
The DNA here is from genome assembly GCA_025563575.1 of Acacia pycnantha. Taxonomy (NCBI): domain Eukaryota; kingdom Viridiplantae; phylum Streptophyta; class Magnoliopsida; order Fabales; family Fabaceae; genus Acacia; species Acacia pycnantha. Next base: position 1,777,145 of record JAMWYP010000001.1, read on the forward strand.
AAACATAACGGTATTACCAATACTATAACCCGTGTAAAGCTGTATGTATAAATGAAGACCCAGAACAGAGCCTCAGCCTATGAATGTATCTATCACATATAAGTATATGAGCAGCACAGGATTAGTGTTACAGTACACGTCCGTACCTTCGTTGACGAGCGTCAGTACTTCTGGCGGAAAACGGTACGTTTGACGGAAAATTGCACTTTTGACGGAAAAGAACGGTATGACAGCGGAACGACCACGGTACAACAGCAGTGCTGATCACAGATGTCCTAGAGGAATAATATCACATTGATTAGTGATTCACATCATAACAGGAATTTTAGGTACAAATTACCATTTTGCCCCTATTCCCCTAATCAGCGGAATTTCGCCAGAGCTTCGCTACTTTGACTCCAATTTTTCCAAAATTTTAACATATCTCTTTCTCCAACATATTTTGAAATAAATATCATATCTACCCCTAAAACATGATATCTAAATCATACTTGAAAATTAAAGATCTAACTAACATTTCTATTCTAACTACCGAAAGAACTTAAGACTAAGGACCGAAGAATTTACCCAGAGCTTTGCTGCAAACTTCCCCGGACTCCTCCTCCTCCTTGCTGCTCCAAGATTTCGAACTAGGTAGCAAATTTTGGTGTGAGAATTGTGAATGAGGGTCTTGGCTATTTATAGAGGTTTTTTGGGCACTATTCACACTTTATCAGACGGATTCTGGACCGTAGGATTGCACTTTGTTGAAATGGCACATCCTTGACCCTTAGATGCACCATGCCGACCTCAAGCCCTTAGGTGGCACAAAATTACATCATCCTTGATGATGTCACAAGCTTACTTTATGGTCTTGTACCGATAAAGTTCCCTGTTCGGTGTCCTAATCGCGTAATCTTGGAAAATCTCAAAATTTCGGGAACATAGCCTTGAAGATCTCTTCTTCCACTTTCAAGATACTTGGGTTAACTAAATTTTTGATCCCATTCAGGGCATCTCCTATTTCGCTGAAGATTTTTAGATAAACGTCTTTGGTTACGGAAATCGCTTCGGGTAACAACATCTTCGGGACAAAAATCCACTGATTCATAATATGCCCAGATGTTTACCAACTCATTCTTGGATTTCAAGTTATGGCTTGGTTTCTATAGATTTTCATTTATCTGATTTGCTTTTTGAATATCAGATAGCTTCTTAGCCGGTCTAGTATACCCCTTTTCGGTTACGGAAATAACTTCGGAGACAGCCTACTCCGAGACAAAAATCCACTTGTTTATAATATACTCTGACCTTATAAACATTGTTCATGATTTTCTAGATATGATTTAATTTCTATCGGTGGTCATTTATCCTATTTGCTTTTACAACTTAATTACTATTTAACCACAAGTTGCATGTTCTTTAATTAACCATTCCTAACCTCTTATTCATCCCAAAAGTGTCGGCCAACACACACACACATTTTTATTTTATTTTCTTTATTTAATAAATATTATATTATAATTATTTTACAAAATTTCCCTATTGGTCCATACATGTTTTTAGGCTTAAAATTACTTATTCCCATAGATTTTTCTTCATATTTTCAAATTAATTAGCAAGTGTAATTTAGGCTAATTTTAGCCATAAACATTTTCTCAAAGGGTTTTTACACATTTACCCTTGGATTTTCTCTTAATCGTGCTTAATCAATTAGACAGTAATTATTTAATTAATCCCTTAATTGTTGATAATTTTCTCATTTAGAATTACTCATTTTCTCACAACTATTGGACTTAAATTGGTATTTTATGCTTTACATAAAATATTAAAAATCATGGGGTCAATTATGGCCCTCACAATACTTTTTAATTTTTCCCCCTTTGATTTTTCCAATATTATATTTTATTAAATTACCAAAATTAAAGACAATATATTCTCTTAATTTTAATAATTATTTTAATGTCTCTTAAGATTTATCATAATTTTCTTAGGCCATTTGATGCTCCACAAGGGCATTTTAGTCATTTTGGCACCTTATTATTTTTCCCTAATTTTCAAGAGATTTTTCCTTCATAAATCCGATAAATACAACACAGAAATTGAGACCACATATTCACCTATAAAAAATAGCCATTTTATTTATCTGGGTATTACATTTCTCCCCCGTTAAATAAAATTTCGCCCCCGAAATTTAATCTTTCGTAACAAAACTTCGGGCCATGAACTCCGGGTATCTTTCCTTCATATCTCTCACTGTTTCCCAGGTTGCCTCTTCAGGTGATAAACCCTTCCAGACTACCTTCACTATCGGTATGGTCTTGTTTCTAAGCCGTTTCTCCTAGTGTCCGATAATTTGCTCCGGGTCGACTATGAAGGTATTATCATGCCGTACTTCAACGTCCTCGTACTTGATGACATGATCACGGTCTGGTTGGTATTTCTTCAATTGTGACACGTGGAAAACAGCGTGGAGATTACTCAGATTCGGGGGTAAGGCTATCTGATAAGCTACTTGTCCTCGCTCGGCCAAAATTTCAAACGGTCCTACATACCGTGGACTAAGTTTCTTCCTCTTAAGCGTTCTGCCGACACCGGTTATTGGGGATAATTTTAGAAATACATGGTCGCCGACATAAAACTTCAGAGGTCTCCTCCTTTTGTCAGCATAGCTCTTCTGTCTACTTTGTGTTGCCAGGAGTCTTTTCTTGATCAACACGATCTGCTCGGAGGTCTGTTCAAGCATATCCGGTCCAAGCAGTTGCCTTTCGGACGACTCTGTCCAGCATAAAGGTGATTGACACTTCCGCCCATACAATGCCTCAAACGGGACCATTTGTATACTTGCATGGTAACTGTTGTTATATGCAAATTCTGCTAGCGAAAGATGTCGATCCCAACTTCCTTTGAAATCTAGGGCACAGCTCGTAACATATCCTCTAACATCTGTATCGTTCTTTCAGATTGACTGTCGGTCTGAGGGTGATAAGCCGAACTGAACCTCAGCTTGGTACCCATACATTCGTGTATTGCCTGCCAGAAACGGGATTGGAACCGTGCATCCCTATCAGAGATAATACGCTTTGGTACACTGTGTAGTCTCACGATCTCTTTAAGGTAAATCTCCGCCAATCGTTCCAGAGAGTAATGGATACTGATGGGAATGAAGTGTGTTGACTTAGTCAATCGGTCAACCACTACCCAAATCGTATCATGATTCTTGATCTTGGGCAATCCCACCACAAAATCCATGGTTATGTTCTCCCATTTCCATTCAGGCATTTCCAGTCCTTGCAAAAGACCAGGGGGTCGACGGTGTTCAATCTTTACTTTTTGATAGGTCAAGCATCTGGCCACGTACTGGGCTACATCTTTCTTCAACCCGGGCCACCAGAGTTCGGATTTCATGTTCTGGTACATCTTGACCATACCTGGATGTAGAGTGTATTTACTCTTGTGAGCCTCATCCAGTGTTTTCCGCCTCAATTCATCAACTGGCGGTACGTAGATTCGCTTCTTGTACCTGACCAAACCACTAGGTGATAGGTCATGGTCCTGGGTCTCACCCTGAGAGATCTTCTCCCGTATTGCAATAGCCCAATCATCTCACTTCTGAGCTTCCTCAACTTCATCCCTCAGATCATACTCCCCTTGACTCACAAGAAGAGTAGCAAGATAGGCATCATTTGGAGTGTTGAGACCTACACAAATTTGATTTGATAGATTCAGATCTCTGAAATCTTCTAGTAATTTCTGCTCTTGTATCATCATGTAAGCTACCTGCACCGTCTTTCTACTGAGAGCATCAGCAACAACGTTTGCTTTACCCAGATGATACTTGATTTCCAGGTTGTAATCTTTCAACAACTCTATCCAGCGGCGTTGTCTCATGTTGAGTTCCCTTTGATCAAACAGGTATTTCAGGCTCTTGTGGTCGCAGTATAGTTCTACGGTCGCACCGTACAGGTAATGCCTCCATATCTTCAAAGCAAACACGATAGCCGCAAGCTCTAAATCGTGTGTAGGATAGTTTGACTCGTGAGGCTTCAGCTGACGAGAGGCATAAGCCAACACTCTGCCCTGTTGCATTAGGACACATCCCAATCCATGCCCACCGACATCACTGTAGACAACATAGGTCTCACTCTGATCTGAGATAATCAATACCGGTGCTGTAGTCAACCTCTCCCTCAGTCTCTGAAAGCTACCCTCACAGTCTTCATCCCATACAAAGGGTTGGTTCTTCCTCGTAAGCTTTGTCAATGGTAAGGCAAGACGTGATAAATCTCGTATGAATCTGTGGTAGTATCCCGCCAGACCCAGAAAACTACGTATCTCCGTCACCGTCTCTGGTCTCTTCCAGTCTAGGACTGCTTCCACCTTGCCTGGATCAACCGCAACTCCACCGCTTGATATAATATGACCCAGAAATCTAACTTCCGGCAACCAAAATTCGCATTTGCTAAACTTAGCATAGAGTCGCTTCTCCCTGAGTATACTCAACACAAGTCGCAGATGTTCTTCATGCTCTTCTCTGCTCTTAGAATAGACGAGAATGTCGTCAATGAACACCACTACAAATTTGTCCAGGTGTTGACGAAAGATTCTGTTCATATAGTCCATGAACACAGTGCATTAGTCAAACCGAAAGGCATCACAAGGAATTCGTAATGCCCATACCTGGTCCTGAAAGCCATTTTGGGAACATCACCATCTTTAACTCGCAACTGATGGTATCCCGAACGCAGATCAATTTTGGAGAAAACAGTGGAACCAGATAGCTGATCCAAAAGATCATCAATCCGTGGAAGTGGGTATTTGTTTTTGACTGTTACCTTGTTCAGTTCACGGTAGTCAATACAGAGTCGGAAACTCCTGTCTTTCTTTTTCACAAACAACACTGGGGCTCCCCATGGTGATACACTGGGTCGAATGAACCCCTTAGCTAGCAATTCTTCAAGTTGCTTCTTCAACTCCTGCATCTCGTTCAGTGCCATACGATACGGCGCTTTTGATATTGATCCTATACCAGGCATCAATTCAATCGTGAACTCTACTTCTCTGGTAGGAGGTAGCTCGGTGAGATCCTCCGGAAACACGTCAGGAAATTCATTTGCCATAGGAATATCCTCGAGCGAAAGGTCAGCTTCTGCTTTTACTGAAAAGAATACCATGTACGCTTGGCATCCCTGCTTCATGCATCTATCAGCTTCTGTAGCAGAGAGAAAGTTCAGGATCACATCAACCTTGTCTTCGCTAGGTGAATCGGGAAATGATATCCTCTTGCTACCACAATCGATCATTGCACCGTTTGCCGTTAGCCAGTTTAAACCGAGTATAACGTCGATGCCATGAAGTGGTAATCGGATAAGGTCTACTTTTGAAACTCGCCCATCCACATTCACAGTACAATCAAAGCATTAATCAGAAGCTAAAGATTTTACACCAAGTGGTGTAGATACTACCAGATCATAAGGTAACCTATAGGCATGCATTCCTAAATGATTTGCACAATCATAGGAAATAAAGGAATGACTGGCACCCGAATCATACAATGCCTGCAACAGATTCCCATTAAGGTAAATTGTACCTTGGACCATCTCCGGAGACTTTCTGGCCTCTGTATTTGTCAGTGCAAAGATCCGGCCAGCATTCTGAGGTCTTGCCTTTGCAGCCTTCTCAAGACAATCCCGACTGAAATGTCCAGGCTTCTGACATCTGAAGCAGATTTGCTTCCCATCACAGTTGGTTCCCGGATGGTACTTCTTGCATTTTGGACATGTTTGGGATCCCGGCTGTCTGGGATAGTTCTGTTGCCCAGCTTGGTATGGCCTCTTGTTCCCACCTTGGTTATTATTCCAGGGCGCCTTCCTCTTTTGTGAGGAATTTCCGCGGTTAGACCCACCACGGCCTGCATTATTACCCTCAAGGCTCCGGAATCTACGCAGTTCTTTCAAGTTGCGCTCTGTCATTCGGCAGGATTCCAGAGCTTGGGCCATGTCAGGGAATCGCTGAGACACCAATCTGGCCCTTATGTCATACTTCAGACCGTAATCAATTTGTTAGCCTTCCAGCTCTCATTAACATTGCTTTTCAGATACGATGAATACCATGACAGGTTGGTGAACCGGGCAAAGTAATCATCAAATGATTCTTCTTGACCTTGCTGGATATGAAGAAATTCCTCCTCCTTAATCACTTGTATCGAGGGAGGGAAATATTGTTCGTTGAATTTCTCCAGAAATTTCTCCCAAGTGACAGGGCAGTACTGGTTCTGCAGCGTTGTAGAAACGCTCTTCCACCATCTGTGTGCATCGCCTTCGAGCTTATAGATTGCCAGCTGAGCCTTCCGATTCTCCGGGCATTCAATGACTTCGAAAATCTTCTCCAGACTTAGAAGCCAATCTTCAGCCAATTCATTCTTCCTCCGGAAACCAGGTGGTTTGAGCTTGCAGAACTGATTAACCCAGCTTTGTGTGGTCTTTTCCCTTCTTCCCTGTCTAGGAGGTGATTGGGATCTATCAGACCCCTCAGATTCCTCAGCATGTTCCTTATTTTGCTCGTCATCATCATTTTCTTCTTCTTCGTCATTTTCTTCATCACTTCGCTCTTCCTCATGTTGTCGTGCGTCTATTTGTCTCTGAGCTTCTTGATCTTGTCTGTTCTGTCTTTCAAGAAGTGCATCAATAAGAGCTCTCTGCTCCTTCAGGGTTCTTCTCATCTCTTGCATTTTGTCTTGTTCTGGTTGATTCGGTATGTGGTCTTGTTCTGGTATTGCTCTCATTCGAGGCTGTCTGCCTCCTCTCCCTCTACCTCGGCCTCGTCCTCGGCCTCTACCTCACGGTATTCCCGTGCCTCTTATGATTGCCATTTCTTAAGTTTACCTTTACTTATTAATGACAGATGCAAATATCAGAAATAACACAATGGTTGGCATCAAAAACATATATTCACATAGATTCATGTTATAACATTTGTACAATAGGTTTGGACCTAGGAGTTGGTCATATTTTAAACTTTATCCTTCAAGTCAAATATATTACAATCCCTTTATTTAACAGTATTTTACATCCCCTCAGGGTTTTAAGAGAGACACTATACTATACTAGCTAGCTTCTACTAGTCTTCCACAGCTTTCTTCGACCGTTGATTCTGATCCACATGTGTAGGCGTACCAAACACTTCAGGTAACGGAAATGGATACGGATACCCTGGATAGGCCCTTCATCTAGCAGCTCATTTATGATTCTAGCCCAGCGTCGGGTTCGAGGGAAATAGTACAGGGTGGATCTGATCCAGTCCCCAGCTGAATGACGGCCATAAACGGCTTGGTAGTTTTTAACTAGGCTTAGAAACATCAGATATTTCTCCCTAAAAGTTTCGGTGTGGTCCTCAGCACTCATGAAATACGACTCTAACAACCGTGTTAGCGTCGCATTGTCATTTAGGACATAATGGTAATCATCGGGGTTGGCTTCCTCATTGTCTATGTTTTGGATTTCGGGATAGTCAAAGTTATCTCCTACCGATGAATGGGTTGACCCGGCTGGACTCCCTGGTTCGTATTCAGGTTCTAGTTCGTCCATGTCATTATTTGGGTACTCGGGGTCAGTGTATTCAGGTTCCGGATGGTACTCTGGTTCTGGGTTATTCTAATGTTCTATAGGGAATTCAGGGTTATAGGGGAAATCATTGTAATACACATGGATAGGGGGTGCTAAAACAATCGGAGGTTCAGGTGCGGGTGGAGGGTAGATAGGATCAGGGTTAAATCTTCTTCCTACCATCTCCGGTATCACGGACCTTCTAGTCGTACGTCTCATCCTCCCGCAATAAAGGGTATAGGGATTCTCGTCTCTGTTCATCTCTACACATTACACCAGGGTCATATCAGTACTCATTTTCAAAACGTGCTCAAAGTTTAAAAGGCTTGAGAACCTAACTCCGTTAACCGAACAGAATGGCCAGGTAAGTGTCTACCATGGGGGCCTCACCGAGTTCACGGCGATTGATTGGCACACCCACGTAGACTAGCCTTGCCTTCGGCACCAAACTGTTCGTGGTAACATAGTTAAATTCATGCCAGAATGAATGATCTGATACCAAAAATGTAACATCCCATTTTTAAAGCGGATTTTTTTTTTTCAATCAGAGTAGAGCATTGGAGCGAAAGAGTAACTGATTCACATTCAAATATTAACCATAGTGCAACATAGTATTGATACAGTCATCCTATTGTTCTAAAAAAGTAATAACTAAACAAACAAAAGAAACTCCTCCGGCCATCGGTCTAGTCGTGATGCTTGCCCCGCTCTCCAATCCTTGGTCCTCCGGACCCTGAAGCTACAGCTGAGATCCAATTTACCCCATTGGATCTCAGGTAACGGTTAACCTTATGCTCAAATAAAACAGTATATGGACAACAGATATTCATGAACAGTACAACATATTACTACATAAGCACAGAGCAGATGCATGATCATAACAATGACAGAACATAAGCACAGAGTAGTATGTAAAGTCCAACAACAACAGTCTGTACATACCCAGTGCCACGGTAACTACTCGTGTCCTCAGCGCTAGGAAAACATAACGGTATTACCAATACTATAACCCGTGTAAAGCTGTATGTATAAATGAAGACCCTGAACAGAGCCTTAGCCTATGAACGTATCTATCACATATATTTATATGAGCAGCACAGGATTAGTGTTACAGTATGCGTCCGTACCTTCGTTGACGAGCGTCGTTACTTTTGGCGGAAAACGGTACGTTTGACGGAAAACTGCACTTTTGACGGAAAACAGCGGTATGACAGCGGAACGACCACGGTACAACAGCAGTGCTGATCACAGATGTCCTAGAGGAATAATATCACATTGATTAGTGATTCACATCATAACAGGAATTTTAGGTACAAATTACCATTTTGCCCCTATTCCCCTAATCGGCGGAATTTCGCCAGAGCTTCGCTACTTTGACTCCAATTTTTCCAAAATTTTAACATATCTCTTTCTCCAACATATTTTTGAAATAAATATCATATCTACCCCTAAAACATGATATCTAAATCATACTTGAAAATTAAAGATCTAACTAACATTTCTATTCTAACTACCGAAAGAACTTAAGACTAAGGACCGAAGAATTTACCCAGAGCTTCGCTGCAAACTTCCCCGGACTCCTCCTCCTCCTTGCTGCTCCAAGATTTCGAACTAGGTAGCAAATTTTGGTGTGAGAATTGTGAATGAGGGTCTTGGCTATTTATAGAGGTTTTTTGGGCACTATTCACACTTTATCAGACGGATTCTGGACCGTAGGATTACACTTTGTTGAAATGGCACATCCATGGCCCTTACTTGAACCATGCCGACCTCAAGCCCATAGGTGGCACAAAATTACATCATCCTTGATGATGTCACAAGCTTACTTTATGGTCTTGTACCGATAAAGTTCCCTGTTCGGTGTCCTAATCGCGTAATCTTGGAAAATCTCAAAATTCTGGGAACATAGACCTAAAGATCTCTTCTTCCTCTTTCAAGATACTTGGGTTAACTAAATTTTTGATCCCATTCAGGGCATCTCCTATTTCGCTGAAGATTTTCGGATAAACGTCTTCGGTTACGGAAATCGCTTCGGGTAACAACATCTTCGGGACAAAAATCCACTGATTCATAATATGCCCAGATGTTTACCAACTCATTCTTGGATTTCAAGTTATGGCTTGGTTTCTATAGATTTTCATTTATCTGATTTGCTTTTTGAATATCAGATAGCTTCTTAGCCGGTCTAGTATACCTCTTTTCGGTTACGGAAATAACTTCGGAGACAGCCTACTCCGAGACAAAAAATCCACTTGTTTATAATATACCCTGACCTTAGAAACATTGTTCATGGTTTTCTAGATAGGATTTAATTTCTATCGGTGGTCATTTATCCTATTTGCTTTTACAACTTAATTACTATTTAACCACAAGTTGCATGCTCTTTAATTAACCATTCCTAACCTCTTATTCATCCCAAAAGTGTCGGCCAACACACACACATTTTTATTTTATTTTCTTTATTTAATAAATATTATAATATAATTATTTTACAAAATTTTCCTATTGGTCCATACATGTTTTTAGGCTTAAAATTACTTATTCCCATATATTTTTCTTCATATTTTCCAATTAATTAGCAAGTGTAATTTAGGCTAATTTTAGCCATAAACATTTTCTCAAAGGGTTTTTACACATTTACCCTTGGATTTTCTCTTAATCGTGCTTAATCAATTAGACAGTAATTATTTAACTAATCCCTTACTAATTGTTGATAATTTTCTCATTTAGAATTACTCATTTTCTCACAACTATTGGACTTAAATTGGTATTTTATGCTTTACATAAAATATTAAAAATCATGGGGTCAATTATGGCCCTCACAATACTTTTTAATTTTTCCCCCTTTGATTTTTCCAATATTATATTTTATTAAATTACCAAAATTAGAGACAATATATTCTCTTAATTTTAATAATTATTTTACTGCCTCTTAAGATTTATCATAATTTTCTTAGGCCATTTTATGCTCCACAAGGGCATTTTAGTCATTTTGGCACCTTATTATTTTTCCCTAATTTCCAAGAGATTTTTCCTTCATAAATCCGATAAATACAACACAGAAATTGAGACCACATATTCACTTATCAAAAATAGCCATTTTATTTATCCGGGTATTACAACTTTTCCAAATGCCAAACAATTGCGTAGTGCCACAATCTATAGGATGACTTGCAAAATCTCTGCTACAATGGTTACGTTGTGCCCAATGTTTACCTTTTGTTTGGGTTAGTGGCAACCTTTTGAAATGCTGCCAGACATCAGATGTTTTCCTCCTTTTTCTCTTAGCAGGTTGTGTTTCAATTGCATGTCCCTTTCCTTCATTATGTTTTTGATTTTTACACAAGCAGGTGGTAGTCTAATGATGTGCTGTAGTTAAATTTTTAGGGGCCCCTCCAATAGTGGTATCTTTAGTATTTTCTGGTTGAGATTGTGTCTTTTGCCTACTCAAAGCAAATAAAACTTAACAATACTATAGATGATTTAATATGAAAATAGGAAAGCATAAATATTAAATACAATATCCTGATCTTATGCAAAACAAGAAGTAGCAACTTGGCTAAAATCCTTAAAACATTTGATTAAAACGTTGTGTTGTCACAAACATATCCCAATCTCAACATGCTAAAGTTGAAGGGGGCTTCAACCTCACGTCTAAAACTCAATTCTTAAAAGCCATTGAACAACTCAGCGGACATTTCCCTCATTTTCTATACTTTGAAATCAGTTATAATGAATTGGGAAAACGTCATTGTGATAAAGACTAAGTATTTGAGTCTATTTGAAAGCTACTCACTCAATCAATTTTATTCTAAATGTGAGAGCATGAGACACTAGTAGACCAAAACAAAGTACCAGCAGAAATAGGACAAGCTGTCACTATTGTCAAAACAACGTCCTTCAAATTTGATTATGGATAATCAGAAATCTCCAAGCATTACATTGATAAAATGCAAGGGAATGTATTAAAAGTTTCGAAAAAAGAAGGATCCGAAGTATGACAGAAGACTCACACATATATTGGTGGAACATAGTTATGGCCAGGTGGGGCCTTGGCCCCAGCTGGCCCTGACCGATCTTATAAAATTTGTTAGTATATATGTATTTATTATATGATATTTTATTTGGTCAATAATTTGGCCCCAACTAATTTTTTATTTTTTCTGTAAGAATAATTGTTAGAATATAAGGTGGTTATTAGTTAGTTAGTTTGCTAGTTGGTTAATTAGCAATTAGTTAGCCTATTCACGGGTGGAAAAAAGGCTTTTAAGACTGGACAAAACAGGTACATTAGGACCGACCAGCGACCAGTCTTGTTCCAGGCGGTATTAAAAGTCTACCTTTAAGACCGGACTTTTAAACGGTCTTAAAGAGTTTCTTTCAGACCGGACATTTTAAACCTTCGGTCTTAAAAGTTGTACTAAATAAATCTGAATTATTTTTGGTTCGGTCCTAAAACTCAAACTTTAAGACCGGACATAAACTCGACCGCTCTTAAAAGATCCAAATATTAAGACCGGACAAATATCAATCCGGTCCAAAAGATAGCGGAATCTAAGACCAGAGGACTAATTACCCGGTCTTAAAAGAGCACATAAAAGTCGATATACTTTAAGCTACAAGCTATGAACATGAATAAATTGAATTTGGAAAAAGAATACAAATATTATCCATCATGAGTTATGTGGCCTCTTAAGTCTACAACAACTAAAGTAATTTATACAATAAGCTAAGATATAACTAATTACAATCACAATGAGTTACAAAACATGCAGGACGTAAATCAACATATATGTAGTCCAATATAATATATTATTCACCATGCCTTTATCTGATTCCCACCCAACAACGAAACATGCATCCTCTTTTATAACATGCCCCTTTGAATCGGATCCTGCCACAAAAACAAAACAAGAACAAATTCATATAGTCAATGATGACATTGTTTAATTAAGAACATAGAAGGAATATAATATAGTTAAAACCATAAAGTTTTCTAAGAATTCTGCATATGAATATTACCTTATGATAAATTGACTCTTTTATAAAGTGATATCCTCCCATATCCCTTCTTGATGATCATTTCTTATGCCGGGTTCATTATCCGCTTCATCTTCTTCGTTCATGTCCGGTAGACCCGTTGTAAAAGGAGTACTCTCAGGAAGACCATAATTTGAATGACTTTCCTCATCAATATCAATGACCCTCTTTCCTTGGAGAGCTACAGACCACATTTTATTTACTTGATCGGTGATATAGAACACTTGTTTTGCATGATCTGCCATAATAAAAGGTTCATCTCCAAAACTTCTACTATTGACATCGACTAAAGTGAATCCTAGTCGATCGACCTGAACACCATTATTGACATTAACCCACTTGTATTTGAAGATGGGAAATCTAACTTTGACATAGTCCACCTCCCAAATCTCTTCAATAACCCCATAATATGGCATGACCGCCAATTTAGGCCTCTTGTCTTTCGAACCGGAGAAGTGCATAGATTCGGCCTCTAACATAACACCACTGTTCGGATCGTGCTCATATCATCTAGGGACTTCGTGTAAAATGTATAACCATTGATCACATACGAATTCCAACTTATGACATCAACCTCGGGACCACGTGCTAACCATTTCATTGTATCGAAACACATTCAGATCCCTCGACCTTTTGTTTGAACCGGTTTGCAAAAGTTACGTTATGTTCCCTAATCAACCTTTGTTCGGTCATTCGATGGTTCTCTTTCCTTACAGCTTCTTTATGTGCAGATATGCTGGCTTGAACTTCATCAACATTATTCAAGATGTATAAGTGGACTTGTGACAATTCATCACGATCCACACTCTTTACCGAAGCCCCTCGTCTACCCCCTTCAGCCAGCTGACATTTTGGAAGCCCAATATGTCTTACTTTGGTCAAATAATTTTGACAAAATTCCATGGCCTCTTCAGAAACATATTTCTGAACAATTGATGCTTCTGGTCGGTACGCGTTCTTCACGTACCCTTTTAGGAATTTCATAGATCTTTCAATAGGGTACATCCACCGTAAATGGATAGGGCCGCACAACTTTATCTCCTCACTAGATGAACAATCGATAAACCATGATGTCAAAAATGTAGGAACAAATAGCTTCTCAAGCTGGCACAAGATAAGATATCCTTTATTCTCCAATTCATCCAACTTTTCAATCTTGAAGACTTTACTACAAACCGCATTGAAGAAGAAACAAAGTCTAGTCAAAACGACCCGACGATCATATTCGGCGATGCCTCGAATAGCTACTGGGAGTAGCTGTTGCATCAAGACATGACAATCATGAGACTTTTGGCCTACTAATTTCAAATCCTTCATTGAGACAAGCCTCTTAAAATTTGAAGAATACCCCAAGTGAACTTTTGTGCCATGTAAACACTCACAAAAGCTTTGTTTCTCATCCTTAGACAAAGTATGAGAAGCCGAGGGACAATAAGTTCTCTTCCCATATGGCCTTGGATGCAAGTCTTCGCGTATTCCCATTGCTTGCAAATCCAATCTTGCCTTCACACCATCCTTGGAACTACCTTGTATGTTGAGAAGCGTGCCAACAATACTATCACATACGTTCTTCTCCACATGCATGACATCAATACAGTGTCTCACATCAAGAATGCGCCAATATGGAAGATCGAAGAATACATATCTCTTCTTCCATATATTTGTTTCTTTTCTATTCTTTCCAGTCTTACCGAAGATGACACTGATATTTTTAACCTTTTCATACACTTGCTCCCAGTCAATGCCACCGGAGCTTCTTCATACTCTTGGCCACCAAAAAATGCATTCTTTAATCGACGATATGGGTGGCCCCGTCTAAGAAATCTCCTATGTCCAAGATACACCGTCTTTCTTCCATGTTGAAGTTGATGGTAGCGTGTTGGGAAGTCGTTTATAGTACAAAATATCATGGCTCTCATTCTAAAGACCTCCTTCTTGAAAGAGTCAAAAACATCGACACCTTCTTCCCACAACTCCTTCAAGTCTTCGATCAAGGGCTCAAGGTAAACATCTATGTCATTTCCGGGTTGTTTTGGTCCCGAAATCAACATAGACAGTATGATGCACTTTCGTTTCATGCATAACATAGGAGATAAGTTGTAAACAATCAGGAGTACAGGCCATGAGCTATGTATGCTGCTAAGGCTTCCATATGGATTCATGCCATCCGTGCTAAGGGCAAGCCTGAGGTTCCTAGGTTCTTCGCCGAAGTTCAGAAATAATTGATCGATTTTCTTCCATTGAGAAGAATCGGCCGGATGTCGAAGTTGTCCATCCGAAATCCTCTCATCTGCATGCCACCTCAGATTTTTTGATTCATTTACAGTCGCAAACAACCGCTTGAACCTTGGTATGATTGGAAAATACCACAACACTTTTGCAGGCCCCTTATCTGACTTGTACCGTGGGGTTTCACATATCGGACAACTCTGCTTCTCTTCAAACTCTTTTCTATACAGTACGCAATCATTCGGGCATGCATGGATCTTTTTATACTCCACCCCCAATGGACAAAGTATTTTCTTAGCATCATAGTAACGATGCGGCAACACATTACCATCTGGAAGCATGTCCTTCAAAGCCTCAAGCAATTCTGAAAAACTCTTGTCGCTCCATCCATGACGTGCCTTCAAGCTTACCAATTTCAATACAGCGTTCAACAATTGATATTTTTTACAGCCAGGGTATAGCGGGGTCTCTGCATCACTGCACATATTACCATATGTGCGTGATCGCTCAAAAGCTTCTTCTCCTACATCACGGATAATGTCCTCTATGCGATCATCCATATTCGTGTCATTATCATCAAAGGCCACTTCCCCATGTTGAGACTCGCTTGGCATTTTTTCACCATGCCATACCCATACTGTATAAGTCTTACAAAATCCGTGACAAATTAAATGTGTGTGTATAACTTCAGGACTTAGTCGACTCTCATTCAAACATTCTACACAAGGACAATAAAACTTCCCCCTATCATCATGGGCATTTTGTTTAGCAAATTCTATAAATTCCCTCACCCCATTCTGATATTCAACACTCGTTCGTAAAGCATTTATCCAACTGTGATCCATAGTAGAATTCCTATATATAGACGAAAATAATTGATCATACATAATCCGAAAAAATTCAAACTTGCATATAAAATAAGCCAACATCCAAATGCAAATATATGTGCTCAAAGAATCACTTTTACGGAGGAACTTGCCCATTAAATGCATAACAAAGAATCACTAGCTTTTGGTCATAAATGCATCACAGTGAATCTAAGAACCAAAATAAATGCAAGACGAGGAAATTAAATGCATGGGATGAAGGTCTTGTGGACTCACTGTAGCATATAAATTCAAATGCGATTGCTGAGTCTTACTTCTCCGGCAACGAACGGTGATATTGCAGACAAGACAGCAAGAGTAACCTAAAAACACTTGTTGGTCAGTTGGGTAGGTCTAAAGTGCAAATATAATCTTCAAAAAATAATATTCATTAACAACAGAGAATACCCATAAGAACATTACATCGATTTCGTTAAACCCATGAAAAACCAAGAACGATAAGCTGGAAAATAATAAAGTTATATAACCAAACACCTCTTACGACTTCGTCTATAGACATTTAGCTAAGGAACCAGATAGTGATTGTCGAGAGAGGAACGCGAAGAAGCGACGAAGCAACACACAAACACTGGAGTCGGAACCTGAGTATTCACTTTCGGCGCGGCAAGAGATATTCAGAGAGGGAAATTTAATTTTCGCGCGACAAAGATACCTTATTTAGCTTTTTGGATTTTATTAATACCGGTTATCTATTAAATGTCCGGTCCTAAAGATACAAATAACATTTTAAGACCGGAGTTTTAAAAGTATCCGGTCCTAACCTTTTATTAGTCATTTAAGTTTTAAGACCCGAGGTTTATCAAACGTCCGGTCCTAAAATACAAAATACTCTTTAGTACCATTACTTATAAAATGTCCGGTCTTAATGGCCTTGGTGATTGCATTAGAATGAATCAATAAAATAAAGGATATTTTTTTGGACAAAAAAATAAAGGAAAATTGGAGAATAAGCTTCTTTCATTAATTATTGGAGAACAGCCAAAAAAATTCATATGGAGTTCTTAATGTCTTACATTACTTTGAGAATATGCATACACAAGAAAAAAACAAAAAAAAAAGAAGCTGAATATTATCATCCACAAGAATTTGGTGAACAACCTTGGCGATTTCGGCGTGAAGAGCATTAATTTCCACGGAGATCAGCAACTTCTTGTCTTATTTGCTCCACCCGCAATATTAATGGATCATTACAGCAAAGCGGAGAGGGGTCGAGGTAGGCGCGGCTGGGCCAACGGGTTGGGTAGGGGAGCACGAACATCTGCATGTTGTGAAGGCTGGTGGGGAGCACGAACATCAGGGGGTGCGGCATGCGCAATCTCTTCATCATCCGAAGAAATAACAATGGGTCCAACGACCCGAGAGTCTTCGGAAACAATAGAACGCACTCTCATTTGGAGGAGGCGCACCGTATAACGTTCTAACCATGGCACGAGCTTGAGGTGTGTATGCACCCCTACGAGCAGTTTGCCTGTATCTAACCATGGCTTAAGGCTTTGAGAGGTTGGGGCGAGAGATAGGTAGTGAGGAGTTAACAAGGACAAAGAGGTAGTGTGTGGAGTTAATAAGGACAGAGAGCAGGAGAGATAAACATCGATGATGATTAAGTCAATTGGTATAAATGAATTTAATGTTTCTACTTTAAGAGCGTATTTGTTTAAATATCCGGTCCTAATAGTCAATTATTTTTAACAATTACTTTTAAGACCGACCTTTTATCCTGTATCCGGTCCTAAAACACTTTTAAGACCGTCTTTTTACACTATATCCGGTCCTAAAACTCATTTATTTTTATATTTTCAAATTTATTTTTTTCAAGTAAGAATTTTTGGCTAAAAATATTACTTTTAAGAACGGATCTTTTACGGTATCCGGTATTAAAAGTTCATTCTTTTCAAAATCCTCGATTGCAGAGTCCCCTTCCCTATGTTGAAATGAATGATTGAGTCTCTTCGGCTTCCACATAAACTTCCCAACTAGGCGTCTCCTCGTATTCTGAGTAACTATGCGTCTCCTCGTTAATGTTTCCGACGTTTCACATTGTTCAGGATGGGTTCTCTATTTAAACACGTTGTTACTTTACTTTCTTCACATTCATCTCCATCTCCTCCTACAACCTCCACCGTAATGGCTCCTCCACCACCACGAGGTCCTCGTGCTGGGTGAAAGCCTGAGGCACCTCCATATCCTCCTCCGTTGCCTCCGAACCCGAACTTCGCGGTGCTGCTGCAGCACTTGATAGCCGCGTCGATCATATAGACCGACGCTTGGGCCAACTTTTCAGTCTATCACGCCGTCAACAACAAGCTGAACGCGGTACTCGACACCAATGACGTTGAGTACCATACCTCTGATGACGATGTCTCCGACCCTTCCCTCCCCTCCAACAACGATGGGGAGGATTAGAAATTTTTGTTTTTTTTTGTACTACTGCTGCCTCACACGGCAACAACAAAAATTAATAAATAAAATAAAAAATTTTAGATCCCAATCGCTTTCCTTGTACTTCCTTTATCGTGATGTTGTTTTCTTTTTTCGGACAAAAAGGAAACAAACAAAACATTGTCCTCTTCGTGGTGATCAACATTAAAAATTTTCGTCATAAAGTTAACAGTTACGACCATACAAAACAAAAACAAAAAACATTGTTTACCTTATTCGAACTAAAACAAACAGAGTGACGATTGTTCTCAAGTTTGGACCATCGTTGTCGTCCTCCTTACTTAACCTGATGTGAACATTTTCAGTGTCCTTTTCGTTATCTTCTTTCTTTTTCCGACAAAAAGAAAAGGGACACCGATGATGATCTTCACATCCAGGTCAAGTAAAAACGAGGACAACGAAGTACAAAACCTGAGAAGAACGCCAAAAACTTGGTTGTCTTGAACCCTAACGATTTGTCTGAAAACCGAGTCAGGAACTCTATTTAAAAGAAGAATATTAGGATCGGACATATAACAATCCAAGGTCCTAAAAGTTAAGCCTTATTTTAAAAATTTGACGTTAGGAGCGGACAAATAAAAAATATAGAGTAAATACCCTTTTTGGTCCCTGAAAAAACACGCGCTACCCATTTTGGTCCCTGAGTAAAAGAAATGTCATTTTGGTCCTTTTTAGGGACTAAAAAGGACTTTTTGGGAATTTGTGAGGGATTAAAATACCCACAAAAAATGACTAAAAGGACTAAAAGGGACTTTTTTTTACTGTTTAAGGACTAAAAATGACATTGTTTTTACTCAGGGACCAAAATGGGTAGCGCATGTTTTTTCAGGGACCAAAAAGGGTATTTACTCAAAAATATACGGTCCTAAAAGTCTACCCATACTTTTTAGAATTAGACGAAGACTTTTAGGACCGGATATTTGCAGGGAATTTAGTCTTTCCCTCCGTCACAATATCATATATGTGTTTCATGACGTAAGGGCCACATAAGTTCGATTCTGGCGGTTGCCGACGGGTCTAAAAAAGAACAAGAAATATATAAGAGCATATATAGCTTACTGACCAAGTTCACAAGACAGTTATGCCATGTCCAAATATGTACTAACCTTTGGTTGGTACCATTTAGGGTTGAGATCAAACCCATCACGCCTTTTTTTTACCGTTCTTTGGAAGGTCTTCATGCCACTATCATCAAAATCACAAATTTATCAGTAATATTCACTGAAAAATTCACAACAGGGATTTCAGACAAGACAATCAAAATGACATTCTTACTTGTTGATGATCTGCTTCAACGTAGGCGATGGATCCATGTGAATGGAGCATAAGAAGATAACATAATGCGACTCCATGTTCATGACGACCAACTGATAGTGGTTGCTGAAATTTCAATACAAAGCATAAAGTACTCGGTGATATATATATATATATATATATATATATATATATATATATATATATATATATATATATATATATATATATGTATATATGTATATATATATATGTATATGTATATATGTATATATATATATGTATATATATATATATGTATATATATCTATGTATAGATATATATGTATGTATATGTATATGTATATATATGTATGTATATGTATATGTATATATATGTATGTATATGTATATGTACATATATGTATATATATGTATATGTATATATATGTATATATATGTATATGTATATATATGTATGTATATATATATATATATATATATATATATATATATATATATATATATGTATCACAATTAAGTTAATTGCGAGACAAGAAATGTGATATATATATACCCAGAGCCGGTTTGGAAACAAGTACACCTTTCTTGGCACTTCACACACCCTCTTTGATATGTACTCTGTCTCAATTCCTTGGATGTTGTACTTGCATACACCGGGCACAAGAATCCAAAATCCTCGATTACGCCCTGTTCAACAAGTTTCTCATGCATGCACCTACAAGAATGACATCGATCAGGGAATTAGTATATATGTATGTGTGTCTAAACGGTGCATTTAAATTATGTAATCAAGGAAGAAGATACTTACTTTATAAATACTTGAACACATGCACTAGTAACCTGCTGTCCAGGAAGCAGCATGGACTCTACATCTTCATTATCAACTAAAAGCGGTTGAGGATGAGCGAGGCCTACTACTTCATTGACAGACCACGATTTATCTTTAAACCATTTGTTGGCTACCAAATTGGATATTTTTTCCTTGGCCGTCAAGTTAGCAGTAGGGGATGGCACTTGAGGAGCGGGTGCAACTTGAGGAGGGGACGAAGCTTGATGAGGGGATGGAACTTGAGGAGGGGGTGAAGCTTGATGAGGGGGTGGAGCTAGAGGAGGGGATGGAGCTTGACGAGGGGATGGAGCTTGAGGAGGAGTAGAGACATCTACAAGCTTCACTGGCCAAGAGATGAAGGTTCCCTTGACATCACTCACAAGCTTCAGCTCATCGGTTGGGAGAGGGACAGGTGCATCATTGATCACCTCTTCAACTGACACTCTGACTTCATCATCATCCATTTGTTCATGGTGTACAGTTGATCCCAAGTTGTGGACAGTCCCTTTAGCAACCAATTGTCTAAGACTATCACGATCCTCCACATATAGATGACAAGGTTGCTCATTGTCCAACAATGCAGCTCCCTCTAGTGCTCTGCTGCTGCATAGGTGTAGCTGAAGGTGTCAAGGGATCCACAATGGTCTCTGGCCGAGAGCTCAGGAGACACTGCATTTTCTTATCCATCTCCTCCTTCATCTATTTCAACTGAGTTTGAAACATTTCTTTCAATGTAGCTTCTTTTGCCTCTTTCTTTTTAAGATCTTCCTGTAAGATACAGATAACGAGAAGCTTAGTAATGAAACATGTTTAATTAGTAAGTAAAACGTCACAATATCGATACTTACAATTCGTTCAGCAACTACACGAGTTTGTTCACTCGTGTAGGCGCCGCTTGGCTTTTGCCGAATATACAACCACAACTCCTCGTGACGTATTGGAGATGGCGGCTGGTTAACTACCGTAGAAGGATTGGATTCAGCTTCATCTTCCAATCTCTTCCGCTTGGCTGCCATCAAATCTTTTTCGGCCTTTTCATATCCGCTGCGAGAAGCCCTGTGTGGGCAATCATTCTTTCTCCCGATCACTTGGTATTTTTCCTTTCTTTTCTGTGAATCAAGATTGAAAACATATATCAATTATGAATTCCAGACATGTCACTAATAGAAATTAGAGAACTTCTGCTTGATATGAACATCAAACATTAGTCAAATTCACTTTATCAAGTTTAAACATTTTACTTAAGGAAGATGTAGCATTGTAGAAGAAATTGGGAGAACAAAAGGAAAGGGAGTTGCAGAATTGCTGCCAACTCAGTCAATTCATTCATTCATCATAATTGGTTCCTACACACATATTAGAATAACTAACTAACTACTTGCACCGAAACCATTACACAGTTAACATACTAACTAACTAACAGCAACGTCTAACCATATTACATAGTTTACATATCAGACTTGCATGGAATTAGGACATGCTGCTCTGATGCAGGACAAAGGCAGGAAATGTATACTTCTATTCACACACCAAACCATTTAACTAACAGGATTAGATATACACAATAACATTCACATATCCGCACAGGTTAATAAGCAAACAAAAGTGCAAACAAAACTAAATATAAACTCACCAGAGCTTCAGGAGTGGTCCTTAGCTGAACAAATTGTTGCCACAATAAGACAATGTTGAGTCTTTCAACTTCTCAGAGTCAGGGACGGTGCATGTAAGCCGGATAGTGTCCCAAATAGGATCCTTTATTGTGCTTTGGTCCACATTTTTCCACTCATCAATCAAGATGCTAACCTTGATGCGTACTAGAGCACCGACAAAACTAGTATATGTGGTTTTATTAGGACCGAAAGGTTGCAAATTTTCATTAAACTGAATCTCGAGCTTCGTCCCGGAATTCCGACTAAGGGAAACCTCCCTCATTCGTGTGCCGCTTCTACCACGGCGTGCACGGCGCTGAGGAGGCTCATTGTGAGATGAAGAGGGTTCGTTCGACTGATCCACACCAGTCAAAGCAGTATCTGGAGTTCCAGGAACACGAGTGGAATCGTTTTCACCGTTCATTTTCAAGAAAGTGATAGGAATGCCTGAGCAAATGAGGGAGTAACAGAGGCTAACGGTACGTGGGGCAAGGAAAAGAGGTAATGCAACAGGAAGGGTTTCGCAACGTGAACAGGGGTTCGTTCTTCAGTGAGAGTGTCAAAAGCTTCCGCGCGAAGAAACTATATTTGGCGCTTCATTTTTAAGACCGGACAAATGAGTATATACGGTCTTAAAGGTTAACCTTTAAGACCGGACTTCCTAAAACTCCGGTCTTAAAATTAATTATTTTTTTATTTAAACTTTAGTACCGGCCTAATTTTATGTCCGGTCTTAAAAGTCTAACTTTTAAGACCGGTCATTCTTTAACTCTGGTCTTAACATTAATTAATTTTTTATTTAAACTTTAGGACCGGCCGTGATTTATGTCCGGTCTTAAAGGTCTAACTTTTAAGACCGTCTTTTATATATGTTCGGTCTTAAAACTTTAATACATTTATATTTTAATTTTTCCGTATTAATTTTGGAGTGTAGAAAATATAAGTCTGGCTGTATGAGATTTCTCCAAAAGTAATTGATATTTCAATTTTTTTAATATTTTTTAAGAACGGTTGTTATTTTAACAGGTCTGGATAAGTCCTATGAAAAAATGATCCAATGTAAGAAGTTCATTATATTTACAAATCTGCCACCGGTCATAGTTTTAGGAGCGGTCCTTCGTTAGTCCGGTCTTAATGAGGCAGTCTTAAAGCACTTTAGCGTATAAGAAGTTCTTTTTATTTACAAAACTGCCACCGGTCACACCTTTAAGAGTGGGGCGTCGATGATCCGCTCTAAATGAGGCGGTCTTAAATCCCTTTTTTGCACTAGTGATTGGTTAGAGGGTTAGTTAGAATCCTTAAGTCTATATAAAGGGATCACCCTCACTATTAATCAAAAATTACAATGTATTCAATGTATTCTTTGTAGAGCATAATGCTCTCATTTTATGAATAATACTTCATTCCTCTTTTCCATTCCTATTTTTCTTCCCAAATTTATAATAGTCAACATGGTATCATAGCATCAGGTTACTTTTTTTTCTTTCATACCGGTGGCCCAAAGGAGCAGCACGCCGGAATTCCAAGAAAAAAAAGCAAGATCCGGATCCAAGCATGCTGCAATCCATGATACACAGCCCACATATCAAGATTTGGGCCCAATTTTCGTGTATTTCACCTCCACCAAACCAAGACCCGATTCCTGGACTTGCACCGACAGGCTCGACCCGGTGGCAATTCAAGATCCAGCCCGAGGCAAGCTGGGGAGAGTTCTTTTCGATGTTTGAGGTTGCGAGATTCAGGCCACTTTCCATTTCTGGTGATTGAATCCGTATCCACCAACACTTCCGCTAGCTCTCGCGAGTTCCTCTTCAAGATCCAACCATTGTCGCGATTTCTAGATCCCGGCCAAAGAAATTCCAAAATCTTCAAGATCCAGCCTTGTCAGCCAAAGAAATTCCAAAATCTTCAAGATCCAGCCTTGTCGCGATTTCAAGATCCCAGCCAAAGAAATTCCAGGTTCTTCACCACGGTTCCTCTGTCTCAATCTGCAGAAAATAAATTTTGTTTTCCAATGTAATTTTTGTTCGAATCTTGTCACCGAGGGAACGATTCTGATAGAGATGAATCATGAGAACATGTTCTTGATTCTCGAAGTTATAGCAAGAACACCAGGCGTCGATCTTCATAGCACGTTCGGTAGGTCAGGATCTCGTTCTTGCATAAGTGTCTGTGTCTTCGGATTTGTCTCCTCGCGCCATCTTCAAGACATACTCGCTGTAGATCTTGGTTTTTGCGGCTGAGGATTTCGACGCCACCATATTCAATCCGCTGCTCACGAACCCAGCTGAGACTTCACCATCGCTTCCACCACCGTGTGCAGCTTCCAACGCCGTCTGTTCTAGATCCAAAGTCTTTCACCGTGTTTCGTTCAAGAAAGGACCCATGGTCTTCATCGTCGGATCTTTTGCGACAGGGGGCGTTTTTTGGTTGAAGGCGACAAGAAGACTCTGAGGATGACGGCGACAGGTAGAGCTCTCGATTTGTCCGATAGCATTCAGAACTGTTAGTCTGATGGCGTACGTAGTCTATGTCTTGGCCTTTGTCTCCATCGCAACATCTAGCGGAGTTTTTATTTTTCCTGGCTTTCATGATTTGAGATTCTGAATCTCAACCCCGATCTTCACCCAAGAAGGAAGTGAAGATTTAACACGAAGAACAGATGGGGTATTGGATATCCAAGAAGAACAAGACCCGGTTACCTGGACACACACCGAAAGGCAAGACCTGGTGTTATTCAAAGATCCAGACCGAGGCTATCCTGGAATCCCATCTGGTAGTCTGAAATCCAAGAAGGTTGCCTCTCGTGATTCTGGAGTACCTGGCAGAGAAAGCTCAAGCACAGGGAAGAATAATTTCTGGAGTACCTGGCAGAGAAAGCTCAAGCACAGGGAAGAATAAATTCAGGAGTACCTGGCAGAGAAAGCTCAAGCACAAGGAAGAATAATTTCTGGAGTACCTGGCAGAGAAAACTCAAGCACAAGCACAGGGAAGAATCACACTCTCATGGGAAATGAAGAGAATGATCAGGGTACTGAGAGGGATCGTGCCCGGCGGAGGTGACCAAATGGATTATGAGCTTGTAGTTGTTGATCTTTATGCAAAGATGGAGGTATTCAAGTTAATAGGCAAGTGTACAATTCCAGTTTTATATGCTTTGTATTCGACCTTGATTTGTTGAGATGGTGCATGACCAAGTTGTTGTAAGAGGTTTCCTGACTCATACAAATTGTGGACTCATACAAATTGTGGCTAATTTTGACTCATAATTGGCTATCAAGGTGATTAGAGATTTGAATCAATTCGGTGGTGATCCGTTCACATTGCCCTGCGGTGGCAAAAGGATTTTGCTAAGTCATCATGGTTTTGCTTCAAATATTGGTTTCACTAAATTTTGGTCAATTAATTTTTGTGTTGTGCTACAATGTACTGAGTAAGGCAAGAAACATTTTGTATTTTTGGCTGGGAAGTTCCTTCAGCCTTGCTACATCTCAGGTTCTGTTAGATGGTAATGAGTGATAGATTGTCGAGAGAAGTTGACTGGAACCAAGTTGGTTGCATATGGTGATAGAAGTTGGTCACTGATAAATGTCATTGAGGTTGCAAAGAATATGGCCCTTGGATGGTTGCACATGCTGCAGAGTTATGGAGTGCTGGGAGTGAACAAGCAGAGCTTCTTCTATATGAAGAGCATGATAACTTGGGAGGATTAGCATGGAGAAGAAATTGTGAAGAAATTGTAAATTCTTTTTGAAGAAGTCTTTGTATTCTTTTTGAAGATGATTTTGTATTGTTTTGTGATTTTTGTGATTGTAAAACAATTCTGTTTGATTCACCTTATCCCCTTATTTTGTTGTTCAAGTTGAACACATTTGAGGTAAATAGTGTTCAATTTGAGGGGGCGTGTTAGAATATAAGGTGGTTATTAGTTAGTTAGTTTGCTAGTTGGTTAATTAGCAATTAGTTAGCCTATTGGTTAGAGGGTTAGTTAGAATCCTTAAGTCTATATAAAGGGATCACATGCTCTCATTTTATGAATAATACTTCATTCCTCTTTTCCATTCCTATTTTTCTTCCCTAATTTATAATAGTCAACAATAATGTTTGATTCATTACTCATTGGGCTGTGAGAGGAAAGTAAAATTCTTGTTTGAGATACCTACCGAAAATGTTAATATCATCTTATATATTGTTTTGATTTATAATTATCGGTTATTATTTATTTTTATTTTCAAGGTTATGTGATACTATTTAGTAAATACTCCCTTCAGTCCTTATTATAAGGCATCAACTAACAATTTTCACATATCAATAAAAACAGTTAAAGTCATTAAATTTGTCCTAAAATTTAAGTAATTTTCAATATTATCCCTAGTAATTACACTAAACTCTAATATCATATTAATTATTACTCTTTTTTTTTTGCTCGAAATAGAAGAGTGATAATTAATTTTTATTAATTATTACTCTCACTCACTACCTTTTTAATTATAGGTATACATGAAAAAAAAATTAATGCTATTTGAAAATAAGCAAGTGCCTTATAAAAAGAACCAAATACACTTGTTAATTGGTGCCTCATAATTAGAACCAAAAGAAGTAGTTCAATATGTTTATTTTTCTGGTTCCACCATTGCACACAGAGGTGTATCAAGTTCAAAAAATGCATAAATTTATGAGTACAACACATAGATCAAAAATGAGTTAATGATGGTTTTCAAGGAGTATAAACAAAGCAGCTAATTTGTTGTAATAATACATGCCCATTCAGTTTTGCTGGAATTATCAAGATTGATGCTTATTCTGTGTTGTCCGGTGCGGGGAGAGTGATGAATAGACAAGGATGGGTTAGTATCATAGTACGTGTTGTGTTTCAGGTGAAAAGGTATGTCAGGGAGGCGGTTAGTATATTTCCTTCCCCGTGTGGTGCTGGTTTTGCCCCCACATACTGTTGATCTTTGCAAATAAATAATTTTCTTTGCAAAAACTACATTAAATTAAACTAGAGACACTTGAGCGTAATAGTCCTTCCAGACTCTACAGGCGATTTGATGCCCACCCAAGTCAATGGCCTTAAATTTTATCTTCCAAAGTTGCTAACTTGATACAACTTTCCTGAGGAAGAACGACAAGGATGGTGATGCACCGTGATAAGTGGCTTGCGGCTTGCGATTGCTAGTTGCTCACTCGCGGCTATTGCTGTGACCTGCTGCTCTACTAGGGTGTCGATGGTGCAAGGGACCCTGTTTGTTACATGGAACCTTGGTCAAGGAAAGGGAATTTGAGACACTTCCCTCAAATACAACACGTTTGGTGCGCCTATCTTTCTGAAACCTGAAATCTCCAATCTTCCCGAGCTCTCCATTGTTCCCTTAAATGCGGTAACTTGCATTCCTTCCGAAAATGGAGGGAAAGCTGAAATCTTCCCAGGAAAGTAAAATTCTGTGACGAAATTGGCCCTGAAAAATTTTGCACGCAGTTCTTCTTCTTCCTGCTTCTTCTTCATTAGATATAGCAGACTAAGATCGACAATTTCATGGCTGCTTGCTTCGATGCTTCAATGGCAGGCATCACCAAAACCACCGACCCCTCCCCAAATTAAAAAGGCCAAGCGGCGTCCAATTCGACAATAAGTCGAGCAACTCTCTAAATTTTTGCTGATCCCCTTGCTCCGATCGTGTCTCCGCCATGCCCGATTGTAGAACCCAACCTAAAACCCAAAACACCCACTTCTGTTTGGAACCCAGAATGATCGCAAAGAGGAAGTGGAACAACATGAGCAAGAACAAGAAGACGATGTGTGGGTCTGTGTTGTGGTTTTTACTGTCTTGCATTTATATTACTATTGTTTCTGTCAAAAATGCCTACTTCTGTTTCTGTCATATTGTTGTTCTTGGAATGTTCTGATATAAATAGCTGCACAAGTTTGGTTACTGTCCAATTTTTTGTTTTAATGCGTTGTCCCTTTAGTGCTTTATGTTCGAACCCAACGCCAGAGTTCAAACGTTTTAGGGGCATTGTGGGAATTTCACCTAATCTTCCCACTTAACCAATACCCAATTCTTCATACCAAACATTTCATTTTCCTTCAACTAACTTCCATTCCCTAGTATACCACAAACGACTCATATTTTTAAAGTTCCCTCCTAATCTTCCTTTCCTTTCCTTTCCTTTCACTTCCATTCCTTTCTTTTCCTTCCTCAAATCTTCCGTGTAACAAACAGGGTCTTAGGGTTACACGAAGTCACAAAGAAAAGAGAGGGAGGGACTAAGAGTAGGGAAAATGAGGAATGGGTATTCAGTATTAATGTCTTCTCCAAGTTGAAGACTTGAAGTGTCCATATAGTTAATTTTATATATATATATATATATATATATGGGTGGGTATGGGCAGTTCGAAGGTGTACCTAGGGCAAACCAGGTTGCGGGTGGGCTCACCGGTCTTTACTCAGCCCTAGTAATCTTGGATAGTCTGACAGTTTAAAGGTGCATTTGTTCTAATTACAGTTCTGATGAGCTCATATAGCAACATGTCAATTAACTTTACTTACTTTCCTCTTCATCTACTTTGGCATGTGGACAGTTAAATCAATTAGCCATTTGACAGTCAAGCCTATCTTTAACCCTGTCTTCAATTATTACTTGCTCCCTGTTACCTATGCTTTCCTATTTACATCATTTTTTTTAGCACTACAAAAAAAATCGATTTTTGCTACGGAAAAAATCCGTAGCAAATCGGTTTTGCTACGGAAAAATGCCAAAATTCCGTAGCAAAATCAATTTGCTACGGAATTTTTCCGTAGCAAATTGCTACGGATTTATATTCCGTAGCAATATTTGTTACGGAATTCCGAAATCCGTAGCAATTTGCTACGTGATGTCGCATCCTCTCCCGTTCCTGTTGGATCGCAAGCTCCATCCTCTCCCGTTCCTGATTCATCGCCTGCTCCATCCTCTCCCGTTCCTGAAGCATCTCCTGCCTCATGATGTCCTGTTGCTGACTCATCTGTGTTGCTTGCTGCTCCACCAACGCTTTCATCTTCTTCAGCTCATCTGCAAATACATTATGAAGTACATTTATTATTTGTACTTCATTTGAATAGACAAGAGAATGGAAATTATCAATATGAAATGTATTACGTGTACACGGAGAAACACCTTCACTCTTTGGATGAGGAGCGCTTTGATTGCTTCAGTCGGCCAGCAGAGGCACCGTATCCAAAGACTCGCCCTTTCTTGTTAAATCCGCTGCGGCCTCAAAAACAGACTCTCATTGTCGGACCGAGAGGATGCGGGTCGACCCAAGCTGCGACCCTCTCTCTGCGACGACTTACGAAAGGTTTCCTACAAGCACAAAAATACATAGCTTATTAGACATGTAAAATAAAATAAATATGGTGGTGCATAAAACAAGTAATAAAGGCAATAAATGTCTAACCGCTACTTGCGCGCCTTTTGGTTAATCCATTGTCTCTCACTCCCTTCGATTTAGGGAATGGGTCCGCTCAAAGGTAGCCCACTCAATTGATCCTTCAGAACTCCCCAGACTCTACCTGCAAACGCGGATGATAACCTTAATTAATTACTTCAAAGTATAAAATATCAAATACCTAAATAGAAAATAGAGTGTACTTACAATTTTCCGTCGATGCTCACTAATAGGAATGATGCCGCCAGCATATGATGGTCCTTCCATTTTGGCTCTGTTTTGCTTATTTTTCGTGCTCATGTTTTGAAACTGTTCATTTGTGGCCCAATTCTGCAATAATTCGTCTACAGTGTCCTGGGAAATCCAGTCTTTCTTGCCTCTTTTATTTCTCAAGCCGTAAAGCTTTTGACACAAATACCGGCCTCCCTTATGATTATAATTTGCTTTCAGTTCTGCACGATGTTCAGGCAACGTCATATGCTGGCGCTGAAAATCAATAACGAACAATTAGTGCTCCAAATTTTTAAAGTACTTAATTAAATAACCATAAAACAAAAAGCTTACCAAGAACTCATCGAACCAAGCATCTCGAATAGTGATAGGAATGCCTGTCCACTTGGCCCAAGGATGGTTGTAATTGCAGAATAATTGGGCCGAGATGAAGTCCCTTACCTCATTATGAGGCTCAAATCTGATGAGAGATGACATCATGCAAATATTACCATACAAACCATTTACATAGAGAAAATTGTAACATTACTGGTAACTCGGCATGACTTACCCGATGCCGTCGGGACGGATCCAAAGCTTCCGTGTCGAAGGATCTCTGGAGCCCCAGATTGGTGGATCGGAGGAACTACCTTCTTCCCCGACGTGGCTATGAGGCGACGCATTGTGCTAAGGAAGAAATGTGAAGTATTGAAGATAAACATATGTAAATCATATGTAACTAAACATATGTAAATCAATCAGAAATTATAAAAAAATATATAACAATAAGTAGCGCATTAACAAAGTATGTAGTATAACAAATCATCACAAACAAAGAACTAACAGAAATCAATCGGACGATTCTTGTTCATCAACATCAACATATGCTTGCACGTCTTCCTCTGAGGAGGTCTCATAGTCGTCGAACTCCGATTCACTATCAGAGTAAATCACTTCTGCCTCATCGTCTGATTCCTCATCGTCAATTTGTATAGGAATTAATTCTAACCCCGCATTAGAATCAAATAGATTGCTTGGTACTTCGTCATCGAAGATGTTTATGGGGAGTACATGTTCCACATCAGCTTGGAATGGTTCAGCCATACCGTCATTTGATTCCGGCTCTTTCGACTTTGGTATAATATTTCGTGCTTTGGTTTTAATAACTCCTCCAACACAGGCGGGATGTGGGTATGATGTATAGTAAACTTGTTCTCGCTGTTGAGCAAGGATGAATGGGTCATAACCAACCGTATATCTCCTTGTCCAGTGGATCTCAATATTTCCATGTTTGTCCATTTTTGTCCCACGCGGATCGTTATCAAGCCACTCACATTTGAAAAGGGTCACTACCTTGTCCCACGGGTAACTCAGTTGAATTATGTCAACTAACTTCCCGTAGTAGTCAGCCTCTACCCCATCAACTTTGTCACCTCGACAACATACACCATAATTACAACATAGTGTACCTGCATTCGCCTCGACAGTTGAAAACCGATACCCATTGATTATGTATTTCTTGCACCGGGAACACTAATTGCAGCTCCGTAGGACAAACTCCACGCAACTTCATTGGGATCTGATGGATTTTCCACGAAATAGGATCGAAGCCATTTTGGGAACTCGACATCGTGAATTGGTCAACTTCGGATTCCGCCATTGAAGGATTTCCGATCGGACCGAATTAGAGAAGTAATCGTAAGAAAAAAAAATGCTCTTAATATTGGAATTCTTAGCGTAACAGCAAAAAGAAAAGAAATCTTACTTTAAATACTGGGCGGCCTCTTCACAGTTGTTTAGAATGTACCACTCCGCTACTCGCTTATCTCTTCTGTCAAGAGTTGACCTCGAACGTTTCCCACGACTCGCCTGGAAAATTAAATATTGATTTTTGATCCCTCGTATCACCGGCATCATCGTTGCGAGGTACCCCTCTCCATCTTGACATCATTTCAGGGGGATAATAGTATGAAGCAAATTTTGCGGCCTCTTCGACAAGATATGCCTCAACGATAGATCCTTCAATGCATCTTGGATTTTTGATCTTGTTCTTAAGTGTGCGTAAAAACCTACAATGAAATATCAGAGGGTATTTATAAACTAAAGTACCGTGTCGGTCAATTAATAACAGCGAGATAGAAATATATATATATTACCTCTCAAATGGATACATCCATCTATATTGTTGCGGGCCTCCTACCTTTGCTTCGTAGGCCAAGTGAACGGGCAAATGTTCCATTGAGTCAAACAAGGTAGGAGGAAATATCATCTCTAACTTGCATAGAGTTATGGGCATGCTCGCCTCCAAGTGCCGTAACTTTTCAACATTAAGCTCAGAAGCACAAATTTCTCTAAAGAACATGGAAAATTCCGTCAGAATAGACAATATATGCTTCGGAAGTGCTTTGAAGGCCCAAGGCAACAATCTCTGGAAGAAAACATGACAATCATGACTCTTCATGCCGAATAACTTCGCCTCGTGCATGTCGACACATCTTTTCATGTTTGACGCATAACCGTCTGGCAGTTTCAGTTCTTTAACCCATTGCAACAGTTCCAAATTCTGTTGTTTGTTGAATGTGTACGGCGCTCTAGGTTTGGATGTCCGTCCCGTGCCACTCCCACCAAATGTAAAGCGTGCCTTCGCATATCGCTTCTATGTCCCGTCTTGCGTTGACCGTGTCCTTCGTCTTGCCCTTGGTGTCCATCACGGTGTACAGAATGTTGCAAAACACATTCCTCTCAATATGCATGACATCGAGGTTGTGTCTTAACAATTGATCTTTCCAATATGGTAGTTCCCGAAGATGCTGCGTTTGTTCCAATGATGATCAACGCCGTATCCCTCAGTTCCCAGAAGGCCCCTCTTCGACACTTTGAATGTACTTGACTCTGTCCCATATTTCTTGGCCACTTAAACGACGGGGTTGCTCTACTCGTTCGACAACATTCCGCGTGAAGTCTTTTCTATTTCTCCTCCACGGATGATCGGGGGGTAGAAATCGCCGATGCCTATCAAACCAACTGACCTTGCGACTGTGTTTCAAGCTAAAACCCATGTTCTGTTCAAGACATACCGGGCATGAAAAACTATCTTCTCATGCACATAGAAGGTGGGAGGTTGTACGGAGTCACAATGACAGGCCAACAGGAATAAGTCCTGCCCGTATTGTTGAAAGGAGCGAACCCATCCGAGCATAGACCAAGACGGACATTACGGGGATCCATAACAAAGAAAGGATTCGCCTCATCAAATTTACGCCAAGCTTCCGCATCGGATGGATGCGTCACAAAGTTTTCATCCCTGCGATGCTCCCGGTGCCATCTCATGTGAGCAGCTGTTTGTTCTGATGCATACAATCTCGTAAGTCTTGGAACCAGAGGAAAGTACCACATCTTACTTAACGCATGACGGGTCATTTTCTCGATGACTACTGTCCCCGTAATAACCACTCGATGTCTGTCGGACTTCGCCATGACATTCCCAACATTCATAATCTTTCATGAATCCCTTTTGACACAAATGAATTTTGACATTGTCCGTACCCTAAATCTTAAACACCTACATTTGGCACACGGACACCGATCTCACTACTTGAATTATTTGAATTCGCCAAAGCAAATTGGATGAAGTTTTCCAAACCCGCCAAGAATACTTGTGTTAGTTCTCTTCTATTAGTTAGACGATTGTACATCCAACTTCTATCGTGGTTGCCTTCCATACTTCCTAAGTAATTTAGTTACTAAGTTAATTAAAATCTCAACATGCCACAAATATGTAAATTTATATATTAGTGGCTAATTTATAAGAACAAATCAAGATTATATAATATGCAAAAAGAATTTTATCTTTTGTATTTATAATTACCTATTTATCTAAATAGTATTTATAATTTAGTTTTTGAAATTATCAACTTTTATTAATTGCATAATTTGTTAAAGATATATTGAATAATTAATGTAAATGAGATATTTTTTTCATATTAATAGTTATTTTTATAAAACAATAACTCAACTAGCTAATTTTCATAAAACATGTAAATTTCATTATTCCCTACAACTAGC
Organism: Acacia pycnantha; assembly: GCA_025563575.1. NCBI lineage: Eukaryota > Viridiplantae > Streptophyta > Magnoliopsida > Fabales > Fabaceae > Acacia > Acacia pycnantha. The sequence goes on from JAMWYP010000001.1 coordinate 1,810,765, forward strand.
TATCATATTCATACATTTATATATCTAGTTACCAATAAATATAAAATCACTAAAATTATTGTAAGCCTCTAACAAAGTATCAACATGAAGCACATTTTAATCTACATGCACAAATCAATATCCATAACAACTATATTTTAATCTACATACACAAATCAAATCAATATCCATAATAACTACATTTTAATCTACATACACAAATCAATCTTTATAACCACAACATTTTAATCTACATACACAAATCAATGTTCATAACAACATCATTTTAATCTATATGCACAAATCAATATTTATAACAACTACATTTTATTCTATATACAATAATCTATATTAAACATTTTTAAACATACCTATACCGTGAACAAAGGCAAGGCAAGAAGAAAAAACGTTGGAAGGAACCACCACCGGAACCGACGAACAAGGGAAGAACCACCACCGGCACCAACAAGCAAGGGAAGAACGTTGGACCTCTTGAAAGAGACACCCAACAGACCAGAGCAAGGACAGGACGAAATGGTGGAGGGGATGGGGGGTTGCCGGAAATGGTAGATGGGGGAGGGGGTCACCGGAAATGGAAGATGGGGGAGGGGGTCGCCGGAAATCGAAGAGGGGGGAGGGGGAACGTCGAAATCTCCGCGGGGGGAATGAGCTCGTGGAGCAAAAACACGGGGTGGGGTTAATGGTATGAAATTTGCGACGGACGGGGGTCCGTCGCAAAGTGTCGTGTCATCCGACACTTTTGCGACGAACAGGTCCGTCGCAAATTTTTTTGCGACGAACAGGGTCCGTCGCAATTTGCGACGAGCAGGTCCGTCGCAATTTGCGACGGAACAGGGGTCCGTCGCAATTTGCGACGGAACAGGGGTCCGTCGCAAATTTGCGACGGACCTTTGGGTCCGTCGCAATCTGCGACGGAAATTGGGTCCGTCGCAATTTTTTTTGCGACGGACCCCTTTTCCGTCGCAAATTGCGACGGATAATGGTCGTCCGTCGTAAATGGCGACGGATTGAGGTTTCCGTCACAAATTTTGTTCCAATTTGCTACGGACTGCCTTCCGTCGCAAAAATCTGTCGCAAAATAGAGTTTTTCTAGTAGTGTAGTCTATTTCAATCTGATAATGTTTTTGTTGACTTTCCATAACATTAATCTGGAAAGATTCCCTACCCGGCCCTTTCAATATTATAGCCACCCTATACAGCCACATCTTGCAGGCCCATTTTCAATATATATATATATATGCTTTCATATTTACATAATCCAAATTGATGAGCCTCATCCTATTGATGTTGAAGAGACCACTATCTTAAAACATGTCTCAGCTGGTCTCACAAGCACCTCCCAAAGGCAAAAGGAAGAAGTCCAACTCAATGAAGAGGAGTGGAACAAGAGATGAATCACCAAATTTTCCCTAATCATCAACCCATCCAAAAGCAGGATGAAAGAATGATTAAAGTTGTAAAGCAAGAGAAGTAGTGTGAATCCACTGTGGCCTACTGTTGTCTTTATTTTCCTTCCAATGCATATTAGGTCCAGGTTTAAATTTGTCTTCCGTTTAAATTTGAGCTTGTGTTTGTCCATATGTTTCCCAGTTTTGAACTTCTTTATTAATTGAAGTACTTCCATTTGTTGCCTTTTTATTTCAATCAATTCGATGTTCTTTTTCTTTTCAAATTTTTTAAAACTAATGGCTGCACATGAGGTAGTGAAATGAAGGTGGGACCTACAAAAAATAAAGAACTTCAAGGAGAGCATAATGTACAAATTCATCAATTCAGACAATCACCATATAATTGAAGAAAGTTAGTGAACATTCACCCCATAATGGAGTTTCACACTCTTGCGTTAGTAAGCTGGAAATAATCTTAATATTGCCAATAATAAAGTTCAAACCACACTATCATTCATTAAAGCTTCAATGTGCAAAAGCCATTAAATTTAAACGACTTAATAAATGGTTCATATTAAAACATCTATCATGAAGATTTATTTAAACGGACTCATGAGTCCCTTCAGATGAGCTTCTTCTTTTTTCTTTTTCTTTTTTAAGTCTTTTTTTTTTCAAAAATAAAGTGTTTTTTTATTAACTTATGTGTTTGGATGAAAGTTTTAAAAAAAAGTAAAAGTAATAAAAAAAGCCAAAATTTACCTTTTTTAAAAAAAGCTTTAATTTGCAGTTTCAGAAAAAAAGCAAGTGTAAAAGAAGAGAGGGAAATAAAAAATAAATGACCCGCTCTTCTTCAATAATTTGTTTTGACACCAATTATCCTTAATTTTTAATAAAATAACAACCCCTGTCCAGACAGACCTTTTTGTTCCACCGTCTCCTTCCTTTGCGCCATACTGTTTCCATCACTCTCATTCGCGCCATCTTCATTTTCAACAATTTCGTCAATACTTCCTTCTCCTCTCTTGTAAACAATTTCTTCTATCTCTTCCCGTTGTTCTATATATTTTATAATGCCATTTTTCAACCTGAATGGTTACGTTCCGCTGCTCCTTTATCACCGATCAGTAGCCATTGAAATTGGGTCTTCAATGGTTTGAGGTCAGGTTCTCAAAACTGGGTTATCTTTCAAAAGCATCGAAGGCTATAAGCAATCCAAACTGGCTTTTCTTTGTAAAGTCATCAAGATTGAATATTTAATTTCCTGGGTTTATCTCTTGAGTCTTAATAATTGATTTGTGATTAGTCAGTCCAAACTGGTTTTCTTCGGTAAATCTCTGGATTATTTTGTGCTGTTGATCTTGGTTAAGAATTTTGTCCTTTGCTTTTTTATTACTAGTTAGAAGGTTTATGCTTAAATTTTGGTTAAGAGTTTTGTCATTTGTCACTGTTTTGAGTATTGCTGGGGTAAAGAGAACTATTGCTCACCTTGTGATTCATGCTTTTCTGTGAGGTGTGGGTTTTGTTAGTATATTATTTATACTGCGATATTTATTTTCTATTATATATGTTGTCGTTGTTTCTAATTTGGCTAGGTATTTCTCTGCTTTGGATCTATTAAAAAGCAAATTATGATGATGATTAATTGATTATTGCTAATTTGTCAGGACTGTGACTGCTCTCTATATCAAAGGTTTTTGTGGTAATTTTATCAACGTGCACTGGCACTTTAATTTATTTCATGTTCATTGTGCTTTTGTATGTGATTGTGAGATGTGAATTTAATTGACTAGAAAATTTGTGATTAGTTATTCGATGATTTTCATTTGAATATTGATAGAGAGAAAGTTTGTGGTTAGTTATAATGACTTATTTGTTTTGTATAAGCTATTTGATTTTAATAATTAACTTGAAGTGTACTACTATTTTTTGTTTCAATATATATGTTGATTTTGATTTCGATGAGTTTTTACTATTTCTTCATTTGAGTTTAGAATGGCATCGAAAGTAGCTTGTATAACATCTACACAAGAAACATTTGTTCAGTTTGAGAATGTTAGTGAAAGTTTTGTGAAAGACAAAATGAAATGATTTAAATACTGAAACTTTCTTGAAAGTTTGTGTTGAGGAGGTTGAAGTTGGTAATAGACCTCATAAACATTTTACTAGAGATGGGTTGGCTAATTTAGTTAACAAGTTTAATAATATTACCGGGAAGAATTCTGATAAGAAACAGTTGACAAATAGATGGGATGCACTGAAATCAGAATTTGACATGTAGGTAAGATTGGTTGAAAAGGAAATTGGTCTTGGATATGACCAACTTGAAGGATATTACAAAGCAAGGTGGATGATATTGTAGAATATGACCAACTTTGAGCTTGAAACTCAATTTGCTATCATATGGGCAACATTTGCTCTTCATAATTATATAAGGAGAATGGATTCTTGTAATATAGATATACTTCGAAGATTTGAGAACATTGATGAGTTTGAAAATGATAATGATGATCATAGAGAATATGAATAGGAAGGGCCAACTCTAGACTCTATTAGACTAATGGAAGAAACAAGGAATACTATTAGAGATCAATTGTTAGATAGAGGTCGAGTGTGTGATTAGCTTTTAGTAACTTGTAGTATAATGTATATTATTTCTATTATTGGAATATGGTATAATATGACTCTATCTTTTTAATTAATGCATTGGTTATAATATAGTAATTGACCATTTTGAGTGAAAATTACTATTCATTAGTGATAATGAAGATTTAAGTTATGGTACGTTGTTGTATACTATTTTTTTAGGCATTGTTTGTATATAAATGAAAAGAAATAGTTGATAACAACTTTGATTTATATGGGTCTAAAAGTATACTAACAATTTAATTTTAATATTATTAAAATTATGAATATAATACTTCTAAAATTTTAACGAAAGTGCTTTCTTTTAATCCAAAAGAATGTTAAAAAAAAATACTTTTATATGTCCATTTCAATAATTTTACGAATGAAAAAATGCTTCTCTATTTTAACATCTAAATAGCTTTTTTATTTAAAAATGCTTTTTATGTGGTGTATCTAAACCTAAAATAACTTTAACTTCTAATTAAAGTATTTTTTAAATAACAATGCAAAAAAAATCTTTTTTAGTATTTAAACTGTTAATAATATAGCAACAATAAAAAATTGTCGTCCATATATATCAGTATCCACAGGTTTTCGGTCACTTCTGATTGGCATATTCATGTTAAGTTACTTTTTCTCCGCCATATTACCTAACTAAATTAAATTTCAAATTGGTTCTGACATTTCCCTGTGCATGTTTGGCTCTTTTTTTTTTTTTTTTTTAAACTTATTTTCTACTTATAAGCAAAAATTAAAACAAATAGGTTTTTACAAAAGCAAAAAGAGAAATGAAGAAAACATTCAAAAGCCAAAAGCTCCTGAAAGGAGTTTTTTTTTTTAAAGCTTTTATTAGCTTTTGTTGAAATGAAACGTCGAGGTTGTGGTCAACCTGTGGTCGTCCTTGCGATTTTGAGTTTTGAGCACTACAATCCTTTTCACTCTATCTTTCTCTATCAGATTTCCCTCGGCAAATAGCACCATTCTCAAAGGTACTCTTTCTCTCTCTCTGCTACTTTTTTTTTTGGACAAATCTCTCCCTGCTACTAAAGGTTTGTTTCCCCAACTTCTTTTTGCACTTTTGCTAATGATTTGGTTTCCTATTTTTTGTGCATTCATTGTGATTTATGAAGTTCTTTTATTCCTTCTCTCTCTCTCTCTCTCTCTTCTTTGGTTTTGTTTAAGATAAATTAAAATTTCAATGCCATAAAAAAGTTATGAGTCATACAGTAATGCGCGGTCCTTAGTCATAGAGCAGTTCATCATCTCCTAGGATATTAATAATAGGAAGCATCTTAAGTTTTGAATAATTTGAGAATTAGGAATGAATGTCTTGAGTGACAATGATTTTAAGGACTAAAGGAGATTTTTTTTCGCACAACAGGTGATGTTTTATAAAATCATAAAATAAGAGGTTTGACTTCTATTTGGTTTAAAACAGATATGTTGAGGGATTGAGTAGCTTTGTTGCATTTCTAATTTCTTTTTTCCTTGCTTAAGAATGTGAATCTTCTTGATTTTATCTTATTTTGGTTGTTACATTCCAGCAAAACTAGATTCCCCATTTATGCTTTATCATTCCTTAGTCTATCTTAAAATTCTTATCTTATTCTTTATTGTCACCAAATGGAAAAATTGGTCTTAGAGGCTTACTATAGAGAACTAAAAAAATAAAAATAACCATAAATGTTGAATGTATGTGCATAAGAGCTTTTGATGTGCTATATTTAAATATTTTTCTTTTTACCTCAATAATGCATTGCAGTTTATAGCTAGCAAAGAAAAACACAATGCAAAGTGGGATTGATGCACTACCAAGATCTTACTTGAAATTTATATAAAGGAGATTCATACTAGTGGAAAACCAGAAATTGCCTTTAGAACTAAGAGATGAGAAGTTGTAGTTGATGAATTAAATAAGGGTTAAGGTGAAAATTTGCCAATGAACTATTATCTGAGGAGCATCTAACACAAAAAACAATTGAAGGTAACAAAATTATCAATCAACAATTAAAAAGTGAAAAAAAAACACAATTAGGTGCAAATTGGCCAACGAACTATTACCCTGTCACTGTTATCATGTCACTGTCTTGGTGTCTCTGTCTTCCATTGACTGTCACAGTGTATTTGACGTCGGTGTCTCCAAAGCTTTCATTGTTGCTAGGTGTTCCACTCACCCTCTTGAACTCATCAAGGTCCGTATGCAGCTTCAATGTGACAATCACGCACCGAAACCAAATACAACAGTCTATAGCTTTCGACCGGCACGCACCTTGCACCCTGGTTCCATCCCTCCGATGCCACCTTATCCAACAAGAAGGCTTAACCGCTCTTTTCTCCAGCGTCTCCGCCACCGTCCTACGCCAGTGCCTCATACTTTAATGTAATTGTGATAGTTATTTTTTAATAATTATTTGGTACTTTTTTTCAATTTTTAATTGTTTATTGGTAATTTTGGTACCCTCAATTGTTTTTTGTGCTAGATGCTCCTCGGGTAATAATTCGTTGGCAAATCTGCACCTTAACCCATTAAATAAACTTGAAAATAAAAACTATAACCAAAAGCAATTTAAAAATAGGTTAGATAGTTTAATGACTGATTGGACTCCATGGAAACAATTATTGGGCAAAGAAACAGAACACATGTATTCTTTCATCTATGCTTGAGGAAATGAAAAGTGTGTTCCCTCATCTTCTTGAAGGTACAATTTATTATTATTATTATTATTATAAATTGTTTAAGTTTTATATTTATTTAATCAAAATTTTATACGAACTACTAATAAATCTTTTAATTAATTTTTTAGGGAAGTATTATGTAGTAGATGTTGGATATCCTAACATGAAAGGGTATCTAGCACCATTTAAAGGAGAAAGGTATCACATTCCTGATTTTAGAGGTTGCAGTCAACTACATGGATTATGAGAACTTTTCAATCATGCACATTCTTTACTAAGAAATGTCATTGAGAGAACGATTGAAGTTTGGAAGAACAAGTGGCATATCTTACGTGTTATGAAGCCATTTCCATTAATCAAGCAAGAGAAAATTATTATTGCAAGAATAACCCTTCATAACTTCATTAGAAAGTGTGATGTTGACGACGAAGAGTTTGACAAGTGTGATCTTAATCCTAGGACCGTCCAGTGAAAGGAGAGGTACTACCCTATGCTCCTTCTACTCCTCCTCCTTGGAGACAGTTTGATCCACTAGTTCAGGCAACTCCTTACCTTCTATCTGCTGTCATCACATAACCAAGATATCAGTACACTCTTATGATGTTACCCAAAACCACTGCTTTGAGACTAAAAATGTCATACCCCTTGTATTTACGACATTTTTCAGAGAAATACAGCAGAATTCAGTGAGCAATACAAGTATAGAATAGTACATTAATATTTAAAATCTTTCTTGGTTATGTACATGAATTAACTACAGAGTTATCAATACAATGATCCATAACATCAGTACCAAAACATTATAATTCTAACATAAAATTAAGCAAGCAAAATCAAAATCTTATGGTCTAACTAATGTCTGAACAGCAACCTCAGTAATCTACACTCGTTGCCTTTCCTTTGGAGCTTTGTCCACTACATGACCATGCCCAGATCCTGAGCCCTGGGAAACATTTGGGATTCAATTTGAACCTCAAAGTAACAATTAATCATAAACATAAACAAATAGAGTATCAACAATATATGAAAGTTAACCAATATAAACAGCCCACATAGCGTAAAGCATTCAGAACACGTAATATAGATTATATACAACCAAACCAGCATGTACATATCACTTAATCATAGCTCTAGGTACAATGAATTGGCATGTATAGAAACTCCTCCTATATGTTGAATTCTTAAGCGGGACATCCAACGAGTTAGCATGTACAGAGAGTCCTCTTGTACGTCAGAGTTCTCAATCAGGACACCCAACTAAAGCTAACCAACTGGGAATTATCAAAAGTCCTCCTGTACAACGGTTTCTTAATCGGCAGTACCCCAAGTCGCCTAAATGCAACTAAGTTAACTGTAATATCCTTAAAATTAAAATAAAAAGATAACGTAAAAAAAGTAAATATATATAAAAAAAATTCTTGTGGCAGGTATATTGCCACTGATTTGGGTTAGGTGGCAGCTTTCCTACCACTCTTCGTGGCAGAGAGAGAATTATTTAAAAAACAAAAATAATCCATTGCCTCATCCCCCTTATATATATGTATGTGTGTGTTGTGGGTGTGTGTGTAAGTGAATGAGTGTGAGATTGAGAGGGAGAGAGAGCAGGAGAGTAAGAGAAACGAGGAAGGAAGGAGAGAAAAGAGAAGAAAATCGAGCCAATGTGAGTTTTTAAGATAAGTTATTTATTTTATAAGATAGTTAAATTAATTTATTTTCAATAAACTTTCTTTATGAAAGTTTTTCTACATATTTTTATCTTTCCAATGAGGGTAATATAGTAATGATTAGTAAAAAATTTGGGATTTGAATATTGGCAAAGTTTTAAGTTTTGATAATAGAAGACTGTATATATGTAGAGCATAATTAATAAATAACTTAAATCAATCTAGATTTGTTAGTTGGTTGATGTGAGAATTTAAATTTATTTGCTATTTAAAAGAATTTAGGATTTATTTTCTATAGAATATTTTTACCGATTAAATGAGGGTTAAGGCATTTAGTTGGATTACTAGAGGTATTATTATAGGTTTAATCGGTTAGTTTTACTAAATCTTGAATTGTACAAAATTATGAATTTTGATTTGGGATTTTAAATTAGAGTTGATATGATTCTGAGTATATGAAGGTTTGGAGATTGTTTAATAAATTAGGTCATACTTATAAAAGTTAGTATTAGGTTGAAAAATTGAGGATATGGTGATATTTTGATGATCATAACTGGTGAGAAATAATATATGAAAGAAGAAAATGGGATTGTAATGATGATTTGAGGAATAGATAAATTGTCATTTTTTTAGGAAAACTAAAGTGAGATAATAATTTAATTATTTATTTATTATAGTATTAGTGATTATTTTTGTTAATTCTATTAACGTATAATTATATATTTATTTTTAGAGTGGACTTGATTTCTCTCACGCTTTGTTTTGTGTCAAGAATTTGAGGTAACCACTTTCCAATTTATTTTGTATACTTGTTAAGGTGATTATAAGTGTATGTTCATATTTGCAAATGATATGAATATGACATATTATTTTACCTATGAAATATATATATATATGAAATATATGTTTGATATAAACTTTTTAGCTAAGTGGGCATAAATTGTTTATAATGTTATGATTAAATTGTTTATATTGTAATTATGAAAGATTATGCATGGTATTGAATATTGAATATAAGTATAAATTGTTGGTGTTGAAATTGTGATATTGCACTGTATATTGAGGTGTACTGGATTGAGATGAGATATGATAGTAGGAGATTGATTTTATAACACATGGTATAGCCATCACTGAGCGTTCAGTGGATAGCTATGATGTAACATTCTGAATTTTGGGCACTGAAACTTGAGAATAACGCTAAATTAGGCGGACGTCTAAGCCCGATTCAGGAGGAGTGACATTTTCAAATAGGGCCATAACTTTGGTCGAGGGACAAAAAGGGGAAAATTATGAAATAATATTTTAAGGATAAAGAATTATCATGATGGAATTATTTGTGGAAAATTTGGCCTTAATTATTATAAAGCTAATTATTGGAAATTAAGGTTTATTTTTCCCTTAATTAATTTATTTTGGGAAAAAGAATAAATTCAGGAAAAGAATAATTTAGGCCTAAAAATTATAGAAATTATATTTTATGGCCTAGAAGAATTAATTAGGAAAGGAAAATCGTTATATGGAATTAAGGATTTAAGGTTATCATTATTCCAATATTTGCAATTAATTGAGTTAAGCACCTAATTGCAAATAAAGGTTTGAAAGAGGATCAATTAGGTATTAAAATGAGCCTCATAACACAATATTCACCATAAGCCCAATTGTGTATAATACCAGCCCATTATCCCCATTAACTCTCTCAGCTGAAGCACGTGACAGTGGAGAGCTATCAGCAAATAGTTATTAGCCATACTTCTTCAGTGTGATTAACTCATTCTCTGATCACACAAGATCATAAGCACCATACTCTTCCAACGGCTTAAACGCTCACGACAACATACTCTCCATACGTTCTTATTTAAGCATTTTTCCTTGATCTTCATTCATTCACTTTGCTCAGCTCAAGTGAAACTGAGAGCAAGAGAGAAACGTGAGAGAGAGAGAGAGAGAGAGAGAGAGAGAGAGCCACGACTGGAGAAAAACGAAGGAGCTGATCGTGAAGCTTGTGGAATCAACTAAGGTGAGTTCCTAAAGCATTATCCTTCCAATTTTCGTGGCTTTAATCTGTTACAAGTGGTTTAGTTAGAAGAAAAACGTGATCATGCTCTATTTTTTCTTGTTTGAAACATAGATTCTTGTATGCTTCTGTTTCATAGTCAAATGTTTTAGTTTTTCTACGAATTTTTTACAGTAGATAATAGACTCAATAAGGTTTAAAACGAGCAAAAAAACAGCCAAAACGGACGTGTATATTGGGAGTTATGATTTTTCAAAGTTTGTCAGCAAAACTGGAAAACTGTCATTTTCTAGAAATGAACAATGATTTTCATGTTAAGTTTTGAAATAGTAAATGATTGGATTTTGTCATGAAATTTTTCAGAAATAAAATGGACACAACAATGTTTAATTTGATAGGTCACACGCCTTATTCGGAGTTGTATCCAGTGAGATATGAATTTTTGAAATTGACCTATTAATCTGGAACTTTTTCTAGACTGTATGTTGAAGTATATATTGTGATGAATGTGTTTAAGTGTACGGAAAAACTTGGTATCAACCCAGATCTTGGATCCCTCCACCCTCAACCTGGATCCTGAACTACTCACCCCTAATCCCGGACACCTTACCCCTCCACTCTCAACCTTCAACCACACCTTATCCCGAATCCCAGCACCCCATCTTGGATTCTAGCACCCCATCCTGGATCCCAGCACCCCATCCTAGCAACCTATCCCAGTACCCCATCTCAACACCCCATCCTGGAACCCCTCAAACCCCTTAACCCAGAACCCCCTCAACCTAGAGGAATAATTGAAAAGAAAATAAATAATAGTAATAAATAAATATTATTATTATTAGGAAAGGGAATAAATAATAATAAATAATATTATTATTTATTAAAAAGGGTATTATTGTTTTAGGGGTTAATAACCACTTTTAATCCTCTAAAATAATTCGCGTAGTTAGTTACTTTGCAACGCAAGAAGTGACTAATGACAATTATAAACGTTTATAGGCATACCTTGACACCTCAACCGATCCCAACACCTATCGGATAAAGTTAAGGATTCAAGTTTGAGATGGGTAACTGTTATCTTGTTAGCTTGTATGTATGTATTCATGTATGACTGATCATGGTTGCTAGATAATTTGCATGTATGTATCCTAACTATGGATTTGGGCTATGTGTCCCATTGGGCTGCATGTCCTAAAATGGAGCTGCGTGTTCCAAAGGGCTATGGTCCTTGGCCGATAACTGCGGTTTCAATGTGACTTGTTTACTGTAAATTATTCTATACTTATACATGTGTTATACTGTCATTTACATTTCATACCTACATATGAGATTAAATGTTACCCCTAGGGTTCATTCATTTGAACTCCAGACCGCATGAAAGGAATAGGTTGTGGATCAGGATCAAGAAGGAAGATGCAGCTGTAAGGGATACAACAGAATGGACTTTTTGGAAAAATAGGATTATTCAGACTGTGTTGTATCGTTTATCATTTGTCTATTTTTGGATTATTGTATTAAGATTCCCCTATGTGATAGATTCGAATCGCGAAAAATTTATCCTCATGTTTTTTAACTAAGTTATTTTATAAAAGTTTTATTCCACAATCAAGTCGTCCAAATCATTTCGATGCTTGTGCACTATAACTCTGATAAATAAAGGCGCATTTAGTATGGGCGTTACATATGACATTTTCAGGGCCCTTGGTATCGTCATTTTCCTTTGGCTAGGATAAGGGCCAGCCTTTGGGACAGTGATACCTTTCTCTATTCGAAAGAAAAGGAACCCATGGTCCAATATGAGTTCTGTAGCCTTTGGCTGGGCTACACCTCATTATTGGTGAGCTTGGTACAATCTTCTCCAAGAGATTAAACCTATTATATTATAGCTCATGGGTTTTGTCAGTGGTTATACGGAGGTTATAAGGATGGTTGAAGGAGTTACATGTATATTGAATAAATTTGAACTATTTAATGGTTTAGTAAACTACTCAGACTTATTGATATACGAAGACATAATTGGCCAACTTAATTATCTTGTATTCATTCCCTGTATACTTGTTAAATTGGATATGTGGTTACTGGGTCCTCGTGACTCACCCTTTCATCGTTTATTTTTCAGGCGAGAATTCAAGCGGTGATACTAAAGGGAAGGCATTCGAGACTTGATCTGAGTAATCAAATCTTATATGTCTTATTTTGTTACATGAGCATAGTCTAATGTATATTGCCAAACTTTAGGGCCTTTTTGGTACATTGCATAATTCGATATTCCACTTCATGCTACAATTTGTATTATGAAGGGCCTTTTGATATGATGTTTAATGTGGAATAACTTATTTTGGTTGACAATAATATTGAAGGTAGAATATCACCTAGAGGGGGTGAATAGGAGATTTTAAAAATTCTTTTGCTATTCGCCCAAGTACAAAACAAAGATAAAAAATAGAGACAATGAACACAGAGAAATTATACGGGTTCGGGTCAACTCTTTGACCTACGTCCAGTCCTCAGACACTCTGGGATTTTCACTAACTTTCTAACACATATACAATTACACACTTTGTACTCGAAGTGATCCTATCACACTCGGATCCGCTCCCCCTTACAAGTTGTAATTGTACACCCACACTCAAGGTACCTCTACCTTGAGATCAAATGAAATAATGATAACTTTTTACACTCCTCACTCAGTTGATTAAATGATAAGCATTGAAGTACAATGATATCCGAAGATATTAAATGAAACTAATGAAACAGTAGATTGCAATAAGTTCGAATTGGATGCGCAGAGTTTCGGTGGTTGGCGAATTCAATGCTTCTAGTATTTATATTAGTTGCCATTAATGACCGTTGGATAAGCTTTGAAGGTTATCCGTTGTAACTCTTTAAAATAGTTGTTAGATAGATGAACCTTTGATAATCACATTCTCCATTAAAGTTCTAGGAGAAATTGTGACGTCTCGACATTCTTTCATTCCTTTTGTTTTGACTGTTGAGAAACGACATTTATTGTATGAATGGAATAGCAGGAATGTCTTTCGATTGCTCAGAGGTATGGTTGTTGTGATTGTGTCTCGATAAGGAAAGTGCATTAAATGCTTTCTGACACAAATATCTTTTATGATAATTTTGTTGTTAATCCTTCACATAATCATCTGAAACTCATTAGCAAATTGATTAAAGATAGTTAGGAGTAATAATGAGTGCTGATATGAAGAAATTAAATCATAATCAATGATTTTAGATTTACAGAGACGGTGATTTCAAAAATAGAGAGATTAACTTCCAGTTAAACAATGTTGCCTAGAGTTAAAATGACTCGAGGTGAAAGTAATTTTGACTCGAGTCAATTTTCATGATTCAGAGAAAGTTAACTTAATATAATGACTGGAGAAAGTAGAGTTAACTTGAAAGTTATAATGACAGGAGGAAACTATTTCTAGCGAAAGTCAAAAATGCAACTTGAAGGTAATAAGGCTTAACTCTAGTTAAAACAAACATGCCTGGAGTCAAAGTAACTGGAGGCAAAAATTAATTGGCTCAAGGCACACTGTCTGATTTAAAACAAATGATCTTCAGCAAAGATAACTCGAGGTAAGAATGATTTGACTTCAAGTTATTACCTTGAGTCAAAAACAATATTAACTCAAGGCAAGTTAGAGCACTAAACTGAAATTCATTTTAATCAAAAACAAGTGACTCGAGGTAATAAAGATTTGACTAGAGGTAAGGTTAAGCGCAGAACAAAGATTTAAGATTTTCAAACCAGTTAACTCGAGGCAAAACGATTTCAACTTGAGTTAAATATTTTTCAAATAAATTAACTTCAAGGACTTGAGGCAACTAAATTTAATATATTTTACCTTTATGACATGAAGTGCATGACTCGAGGCGGTCAGAATTTAACTCGACGCAACTTTAAAACAAACAGAAACTCCAAATTAACCAAGGATGATTTTGTTGAATCTTTTCCATTATAATTGTTATCATCAAAACATCAAAAACATAGGGAACTAACTGAAAGACCTAGCTATCACCCAAGAGGGGGGTGAATTGGGTGTCTGATTAAAAACTTGATATTTTGAAAAACTTTTCGCAACTTACTGAAAGTAGTTTAAATGACAATAATAATTTATAAAGTGATAAACAATCATTCAAACATATATGCTGGGAATATAAAAGATAAGGGAAGAGAATATGCAAACTGTGATTTATACTGGTTCGGCCCAATCCTTGACCTACATCCAGTCCCCAAGCTCCACTTGAGATTTTCAATCCACTATCTTCTTTCAACTTGATTACATGTTCTGTACTTGAAGTAATTCTCTCACTAGGATTCACTCCCCCTTACAAACTGTAATCAATACACCCACTTGATTACACACTTTGTACTCGAAGTAATCCTCTCACTAGGATTCACTCCCCTTACAAGCTGTAATCAATACAATGAGTTTCCCACTCAAGATCACCCAATCTTGAGTAACTCTCAAATAGAATGATAGGATGATTACAATAAATCTTCTCTTAGAAGTGAAAGGATAAACACTGAAGTACAATACAAATCATTTCATTCTCTATGATAAGCTATGTAAACATTGAAAACAGAGAGTAAATAATATGAAGATCAGAGTATGAGCATTTTGAAGATAAAGGCTTGTGTCTCTTGCTCTTTCTGTCTTGAATATGTCTTCTTATATAGGTAAATGCAATTTATGACTGTTGAGAAGATTCAATGACTGTTGAATAAAGAAATATAGCCGTTAGACTCAGATGGAACTAGTCGTTAGAACTTCGTTTTCTGAACCAGCTATGACATCAGCATTTACTTTACCCTTGATCTTCAGTTTGACAGCCTTTGATCATTTGAAACATATACACAAATGATATAAATAATGTTATAAGAAGTATTATACATCATTTGGGTATTCATCTGGATGTTCTTGATGAGAAACAAGACTTTCGACATGGTGATTTTCTGAAGCAAAGGTGAAAAATCAAGTTTGCATTTGTAAAATCAATTTTAGAGGTTGTTGCTTTACTCAATATTTCTCTCTGTCTGATAGAAACTCGAGTTTCCAACTTAATGACCCGAGTTTGGACTCTGTTGAGCATTTTTGCAACTTCTTGAACTGACTGTCAAATTTTGAAGGCTATATCTCCCTAGTATGAACTTCTTTTTGGTTGGTTCAAATATTGATGAAAATATATTTGAGTCTACTTTCCAATGCCACAGATTTCAGCTCAATTGGATTTGTAGTTTGTGAGATACACTCAAAACATTGAAGCTTGGTCTGCTGTGTGGCGTGAATTTCACTGTCCACTTCTACAATTCATATCTCCTTCATATGAACTTCTTTTGGCTTTAATTTTATATCAAAATGACTCACTGGGAGTCTAGTTTCATATGCCATTGATTTCACCTCAATCCGATTTCTGGTTTGGGAGATATCATCGAATTACCAAATGTTGCCCAAGTGAAACGTGGAACAGAGTTGCTGAAGACCGCTGTAAACTCGAGTTTTCCTTGTCCAGAGATGCTAGAGATGCTGAAGACATTACAAACTCGAGTCAGTTAGTGATTAACTCGATTTTTGAGTTCCAAACTCGAGTTTTCTCATACCAAAGGAGCAAATTATTGTAGCGAAGTAGGAAACTCGAGTTTTTAGATCTGAACTTGAGTTTTCTCATCCTGGAACTGATTTTTTGCTGGTTTTAACTCTAAATTGAGCCATTCCAACTTCCATATGATCTTGGAGACTTCTAGCATCAATATAAGAACTTGAATAATGATGTTCCACTACATTGTGCAAGTTCTTCTTTCTTCAATTTCTTCTCTCCTTCTAGATTATCCCCCAAAATCATTTGATAACTTCTTGCTTCCTTGACATTATGATATTCCCATTATATTGTGCAAGAACTTCTTTCTTCAATCTATTTGTTTGATCATTCTCCATCATTCAGCTTGGACTCAACATTCTTTGCAAGTTCTACATTAAATATAAGAATTAGTCAAAGTAGAAGATAAATGTAGTATGAAACCTTTTTGCTATTAAGAATAACATTTATATAAGACATCATCAAAACTAATCAAAACCAACACTAACAAATATCCTGAAAAAAAATAAATATAATAACCATAAGATCCAAGGATCTAAATAATCATTACCATTGGTTATTCAAAAATATACATGTAAACCAAGATCAAGAACATATAGTTTAAAAATTAAGTTCAACTCACAATAATTTATTAATATAATCAACATACAACCTTTCACAAACTAGTTCTCGATTTGGTTGACAAAATCCCTTCCCAAAATGGGTTCCAAAACTATGGAACATCATTTCATTTTTCAAACATCTTTCACAAGAGATATCATATAACATAATATACAAATATGCAATATGCCTCCCTTGTATCGCCGTCCATCCTTATACTATTGACTGGAGCCATAGGCTAACACGTAGTCCAATTGAAACCCATCCATTTAGTTGGATTGTTCCGAGCTCATCAATTCTTAAGATACACTTGGTCAAAGGTATAGAGCTTAAGTCTAGACTATGGCTCCTCTCCTTGAACACAACTAAGGAGGTGACACATGTCCCACAGCTCCAATGCAATCCCAGCCAAAGGAAGACATGGAAGAAGGGGCCTGACAAGTACCATACATTGTGCACCGAGTGATGACATAAATAAATCTCATCATAAAAATTCCTCCTTACTCCAACCCATTACAAATATACCACCATTCATATGCATCAATGACAAACCATCACAATAAAATAAATAATATTTTCATCATAACACATAAGCATGATGAAAAAGTTCTTAAAGTACATAACCATAAGTTTTAATATACAACAAATATGCTTGAAAAGTTTCTCATCTCATCAATATAATTTTAGTCAAATATATAATTCCAAATCAAGCCCTTAATAGGCACAACAAATCCCAAAACAGTTTAATATATACAGTTGACAAGTATATAAAAGAATAATTAGGGTTACCTCTACTCTAAGCTTCCAGGTAATCACACAAGAGTCACTTCAAATCTCTCAATAACAGTCTACAGAATTATAAATGTAAATTTTATCATTAAATTATCTAAAAACTACTCTAAGGTTACCATAAAACTACTCTCAAAATATTAACTTATTGTGTGCATACACACACATACTTTATTGCAAATAAAAATGTTTTCATATTAAAATTTAATGATACTTGGGAATAGAAAAAGGCTATGTACACATTGTCACTGGATTTAATCAACTAAACCCAAGACTCATCGTTGAAAAAGTGAGAGAATGATATATCAAATATAAGAGTTACTGTGACGGGAAGGTGTGAAAGTGGACCTTGAAAGGAGCTACATATCAATAACCGACTATATGTATATCTTAAGGTTGAAAGGGATAATTAATGAACTCTCCCACACACATGGAAAAAAGATTGAACGGGATGAAGGGTTAATGGAAAGGAATAGAAATGTGTGTATGTACCCACGAAGGAGAAATAGGAAGCAATGAATGTTGGGTGTTGAATGATATAGTGCACACACGTATACACAATCAATTCATTGATGGAGTTAAATAAAATAAATTATACTACACAATACCCATGCACAAGATGAATTTGGGAAAGATAATAGTTTGTAGATTAAAAGAAATATATCAAAAAAAAAAACCATGAGTGTGAATAAAATATACACAGACTAAAGAATCAAAAGGAGGGGGACATGATATAATGTTTTTTGTCCTTTGAATCGTGTGAGAGCAAACTTTAAGGTGAAAAGACACAAAAGAGGAAAAACAGGGAGCTGAGGAAGGAAGAGTGATGGAGATAAATGTTGTGATTAGAAGGGAAGAGGACATTGAAACAAGAGATAGGAGAAAAGAGGCACCTGCTTGAGTGTGCAACTGTGTGGCGGCAGAGATTGAGAGTGTGGGCCGGTATTGGGAAGTAAAGGGGGTGAGAAAATAAGATATCTTTTTTTTTTTGATAAGAAAAGGCAAGCTGAAGCTTGAACAAAGGGGGAGCTAAACCATGCAGGTCTAGTCCAAAGTACAAACTAGAAAGCTAACAATTACAAACCAATTGGTCTCTCAAAGCCATATGAAGGCAACCTCTAGGAATTGTGGGGGTAAGAACAACATCAGCTACATCGGGAGTATCGTGGCCTAGCTTGGCCATATAATCGGCGCATGAAATGTTATTTCTTAGCGTGTGACGGACCTCCACATGCCAATCCTGGAAGAGGAGATCACGCAGATCATTAATGACGTCTCTAAGCGGGTGATCGGCACAACAGTCTCGCATAATGATGTTGATGGCATCAAGGGAGTCAGAATACAAGATGATTCTTTGAAAGCCCATCTGACGACCCATAGTTAGCCCAGTCATGATGGCATGCAACTCCGCTTCGATAACAGAGCGGGTTCCGAGAAATTTGTGGAAACCCATCAGCCAATGGCCTTGAGAATTCCAGATCACTCCTCCGCATGCTGCTTAGTGTTGATGGCGCACTGAACCGTCGACATCTATACGAACCATATTTGTAGGAGGCGGGGTCCAAGTCTTCTCTTCAAACCTATCCAATTGAAAAATTTTGTGCGTTAGAGATTGATTAGTTACGCTTTCCAGCAGAAAATAATTACATAGGTGTAACATCTCCCTGATGTCCGTGCTTTCGCCCTGGAACAGGGATTTACATCTGGCAGTCCAAAGGATCCAACACCCGAAGCTAAAGACCCTTGGCCAAGAGAAATCCCGAAATCTTCCTTTCCCAGGATGGTGATTAGTGTTCCAATTGAGCCAATCCTGCAAATTACCTGCAAAAAACTGAGAAAGATAATTAGGTTGTAAAATATGTTTCCAAAAGCTTTTCACTGTCTCACAATCCCTGATTATATGGATTACAGTTTCCTCTCTATTGCAAGCGAAAGGACAATAGCTTTCATTGGTAAGCCCTCTTCTAGCTCTAAGGGAGTTTGTCACAAGTCTTTCGTGGCCAACTTGCCACATGAAAAATTTGACTTTCTCAGGGAGCTGCCACTTCCACATTAAAGTCCAAAATTTGTTAGCATTTGTCCTTCCATGATCAGACAAATAGCGATAAGCAGATTTAACAGAGAAACATCCATCCTTAGCGGCTCTCCAAGTGAACCAATCCGGAAGACTGTTAGAGGGGGGATGGGTTCTGGAGATAGCACTGACGATGAAGGGGGGCAGGACGCCCTGCCATCTACTGATGTTCCACCTTCCATTAGCCAAAAGATGATCTTTCACCGTCTCATCTTCATTTATCAAGGATGGATCGGAGACAAAGGCAATAAGGGGCCGGTCAAAAGGGAGCCAAAGATCATGCCAGAACTTAGTTTGAGCGCCACAATTAATCTTTTTACCAACTCCAACAAGAAATTTGTCCCAAACCCCGACGATCGCCCTCCAAGCAGAGGAAGGATTTCTCTTCTTAGAGACAGAAGGAACAGATAGGATACCACAATTATACTTCGACCAAAAACATTGAACCCATAGAGCATGTTTATTCGTAATAAGGTTCCAGCATAGCTTCATAATAAAGGCCATGTTCTGGCGACGAAGATTTTTGAAGCCCAGACCTCCTTGCTTTTTGGCTTGAGTAATTTTATCCCAAGAAATGAGGTGCATTTTTTTCACATCTTCCTCCTGTGACCAAAGAAATTTCCTTGAGATCTTATCAAGCTCATTGATTGTGCAGATCTGGAGGAGGGTTGACTGCATATAATAGCTGGGAAGAGAAGATAAAACAGATTTAATCAAAACCGACCGGCCAGCAATAGTCAAAAAATTGCTTTTCCACATTGAAAGTTTCTTACGAGCCTTTTGAACAATAGGTTGGTAACTAGCTTTCGTAATTCTCTTATGAATAATCGGCACTCCCAGGTATTTCCCAAGATCAGAAGTGATTCCTATCACAAGCTGATGGCTAAGATCGAGAGCTCTATTAAAGTTAACGTTTTTGGAAAACAACATACGAGATTTAGCAAGATTGATTCTGTGACCTGAAACCTCACAAAAGCTCTGCATCACTTTTCGAACTTCAATAATCTGGTTGGAGGAGGCTTCAGTGAAAAGGATAAGGTCATCGACAAAGAAAATATGGGATATATGAGGGCCACCTCTTTTGAAATAGAACGGTTTCCAACGCCGGGAATTACATTCCTCCTTAATAAGGTGACCCAGCCTCTCCATACAGAGAACAAAGATATACGGGCTCAAAGGGTCCCCTTGCCTGACTCCTCTGGAAGGAGTGAAGCTAGGACTCTCATCCCCATTCCAGAGAATAGACATAGAATTAGTGGAGATACAGGCCATGATGAGCTCAACAATGTTATCTTTCAGCTTTAGACAAAGAAGAGTGTTCTTGATAAAGCCCCAATCAATTCTGTCAAAAGCTTTTTCCATGTCAATCTTAATTGCAACAAATCCTTTCTTTCTGCCTTTCATTCTCATAGAGTGAATGATCTCCTGGGTAATCAAGATGTTATCACAAGTGGATCTGTTAGCAATAAAACTGCATTGCTCGGGACCGATAAGGTGGGACATAACTTTTCTGAACCTATTCGCCAAGACTTTAGTAATAATTTTGAAGCTCACATTGCACAAGGAAATAGGTCGAAAGTCTCTTAGAGTAGAGGGATTATCAACCTTAGGAATAAGGACCACCTTGGCTTTGCTAATACTGACCATACTGGAAGGGTTATTGAAACAATTGTCAATGAAAGCACATATTTTGGCACCCACGACATTCCATTGGGTCTGAAAAAAGTGGGCCTGAAGACCATCAGGACCCGGAGCTTTAAAGGCGCCCATAGCAAAAGCAGCATTTTTAATCTCGAGATTAGTAACCTTTCTTGACAGCATATCTAAATCTCCGGTACTAATGATGGGGAATTTCGAGCACCACCCTTCAGGACTTTTCACAGAATCATCACGGGAGTGAAGATTTAAAAAGTAATCATACGCCATCATTTTCGCTGTATCATGATCTTCAATCCACTCCCCTGCATCATTTTGAATGGCTCCAATTCTCTGCTTTTTCCTCTTTATCATAGTAGAAGCATGAAAATAATGAGTATTCCTGTCCCCCCTGAAGCCAATTCCCCCTGGATGTTTGGAACCAGGAGATTTCCTCCTGGGTGGCGACCTTATGATACTCTTCCCATAATTTGTTCTCCAACCTAAAGAGACCAGTGTGCAAATTAGCTTTCCTGCATCTATCAATTCCCTCCAAGCGCCGAATCAATTCTTTTTTCTTATTTGAGAAATTGCCCACCCGATTATCATTCCAAATACGAGCAGAATTTTGAAAATCTTGTAATCCATGGAGCCAGTGCTTGTCACGCCAAGCTTCTTTCACAACATCTTTGAAATCCTTTTCAAGAGACCAAGAAATTTGGTAAGCAAAGGATTTCTGGTAATTCTTCCTTTGAGAAGGGAAATTAGAAATAACCACCACAACTCTATGATCCGATTTAAATTTAAGCTCATGACGGACTGAAAAATTAGGGAAGGAATTGAGCCAATTGAAGTTTGTGAAAACCCAGTCGAGACGCTCCTTCAGACCCTACCGCTCCCAAGTGAACTTATCGCCCTGAATCTTAGCTTCAATGAGATTAGGATCATCAATACAATCTTGAAAGTGCTTCATTGAGGCTAAAGGGGGGTCCACTCCTCCAATCTTGTCAGTGGGGGAAAGATAAGCATTAAAATCACCCAAAACAATCCAAGGAAGATTAGTATTGATAGTAGAAGCCAGATCGCGGAGGGAGGTCCATAAAGAGGATCTACCAATAAGGTTAGTTTCACTATAAACGATGGTCGCAATACTTGACATGTTACTACCATGATCTTTAATTTGGCAATGAAGCATCTGGGTGTTGGAAGAAAGGTAAGTAATTTCAAAAATGTCGTTATTCCACAGGATCCAAATACCCCCAGAAAAACCACTTGATTCGACCCGAATCCAGTGAGAAAACCCAAGTTTACGACATACTTTATCAGCTCTATCACCGCTGATACGAGGCTCCAAAAGGCAAAGAATATTAACACAATATTTACGAACAATATCCTTAATAATTAGGGGGAAGGTCCGGCTACCGGTTCCCCTGCAATTCCATGATGCTATAATCATTAAAAAAATATATAAAATAAAAGGATAGAAATACTTACCTGGAGCATCCAGACTCATCTCTACATTGTTGGTCAAGTTGGGTTTCTGCCACAAAAGATCCATTGGCTTCCATGAAGTCTGGAGCAACATCCTCGTTTGGATCCCAATTTTCAGGTGGCCTGGGATTGTTGAAATGTGATACAGAATGATTGTGCTCCATAGGTAAATCGTGGAATTGCTCATTGGGAATATCAAGGTTTACCGAACGAACATCAGTAGGTTGGATAATCCTTTGGTCCAGACAACCATGAACTAAATTGTGAACACGTGGCCCTTTGGTTTTTTTCCCTTTTTTATTGTCTTTATGAAGGATCAATTGATTGCATGCTTCAGGTGTTTGAACCAACTGATGATCATCTTTTAAGCTTAAAGGATCCATTGCATTTTGAACATCCATATTATCTCCTTCCCTAATCAAACCATTTTCCACATTCGGCCCATTGCATTTGTCCACCGAAGAAGGACCTATTAGGGAGTCATTCGGCCCACTTGCGTTGGCCCCTTTAGAGGAGGGTCCAGAATTATTTTCCTTAGGCTTATACTGAATTATTTGCTGCTTTTGGATTGATCCCAAATTTTGCCTTGGATTCTTGCTCGATGCTTCTCTCTTTCTTTCCTGCCAAGTTGGTTTAATCGATGAAACTTTGTCCTTTCTTCTCTCATCTTGTCTCACCAACCCTGAGCCTAGCCTTCGATTTTCGGCCTACCTAGCGTCCTCCATTTCCCGCTGGTCATCTTCTTCTAGATTTTGAATCACAGCAAATCTTGAGCTTTGTCTGACCGTTGGTGCTGTCGTCGTCCTACCGGTAGATCCTGTTGCTTGGCGCTGGTCACCTCTGGCTTCCGACTGTTGGAGAGGTCGAGACTTGCTGGGTTTCTGGTTCACCAACATCCACGGGCCAAAAGCCTCGTCGGAGCTAGTCACCGGCGTATTTATGGACGGCCGGTTGGGGGGTTGATACGGTGGGTGATTAGATGGACCAGCATCGGCCATAGCTTCTGATGAGGGCTCTTTGTATGGAAAACTTTCTCTCCTATGGCCAAATCGTCCACAACTGAAGCAAATCATGGTAAGACCTTCATATTCCACATTAAATATGGAACCTGCAGCAATTACCTTTGGAACAAGATTTTTCTGAAGGTTTAGCTCAACGCAAATTCTCACAAACTTCCCCCTTTGTATTTTCGGATTTGAAGCTTGGCAGTCTTGGAGTGTATTCATATCAACCTTAAGTGTTCGTCCAATTCGGTCCCCCAATTGAGAAATGCAATGTTTGTTATAACAATGCATAGGCACATTAGGGATACGAACCCAAGTAGCAACTCTGCCAAGAGGATTTTGATAAGGGTTAAAATACGGTGTCCATCGTTGGATTATAACACAATGTTGCCTAATCACCCATGGACCTTCATAGAGAACCTTTCTATAGTGAGCCCTCCATAGCTCTGGATCTTGGAATCTCAATACAAAGTAGTTATTTGGAATGTCAATGAGTTCAAATGTAGAAAAGCCCCATAGATTAATCAACAGATCTTTTAGGACATAGAGGTTAAATTTTTTTCCCAAAACTGTAAGAATCAAAGCATAATTCCATGGCTCACACCATTCATTATACTCTTCTTCTGTGCAAGGTGCGACCGGGTAAACTTCCATGAGCTTCTTCATTTCTTCTGATGCTTCTGGGATTTTCCAGTGAATTTCTTTATCATTAGAGAACAAATCTTCTTCTTCCATTATGTGGTTGTTGTGGGCTACTCCATTAAATCCCAGAAGTGAGGCACGGTAAGAAGGGAACTTTGGGGGGCCATTTTCGTTTGCTTCTTTCGCAGCATTACTTACAGCGGTGTTAGCTTGCTCAATAGCATTCCTTGTTTCCTCTTCTTCCATAGCATCATCTCTAGTAGTCTGTGGAGCTTCTTCCAGCTTCTTTTTCTTTTTCTGTTTGTCATCTTGTTCGTCAGCGGGAGGCCGGTCCAGCGGGAGTTTCCGCTGGCCAGAGTCCACTAGGATGAGAGCTTTTTCGGAGACTTCCATATCTTATAGAAAATAAGATATCTATAAGGGAGAGAATTAGGGTTTGACCCTCTTATTAAAAAAAATATTATTTTAAAAGATATAATAATATATAATTATTTTCTCTCTTATCTCTTTCTTTTTATTTAGATATGGATCAAATTGTTTCATGAAGATATTTCCCCTACATATTTTTTCCCTTATTATTCTTATAAATATCATTTATCATTGTTAGTTAATCAACTTTAGTAAAAAAAAATTGATACTATATTTATTTATTATTATTATTTTCAACACTTAATTTTTTACTTTTAGATCTTCTTTAAACCCAGATTACTTAATAAACCATATCTTAATAGCACATAATTACTATTAGAAAAATTGGGATGCTACAGAGTTACTACTTGATTGCTTTATCCAAACTGATTTCAAGAAATCTGCTTGTTTCGGGATACAAATTCACTATGGACAATGGTGAATACTCTTTCTAACTCTTGACATTTAAAATGTTATCTAGTACAATGTAACAAATATAAAACTATTAGACCTATCTATGATTATCAAGTTCCTTGGCTTGTTTAATTTTCTCACATTTGGACATTGGGTTAAAGTGCAGATTGGCTAATGAAGTATTACGCTAAGAGTATCTGACACAAAAATGTTTTGAAAGTATCAAAAGTACCAATGAATAATTGAAAGGGAGAAAAAATACCAATGAAGAAATAAATTATGAAGAAAGTAGCACAATCTCAGTTTTGGTTTATTCGCTGAAGTTTTAAATTATTCATTGGTATTTTCGATACCTTTAAAACATTTTTGTGCTAGATGCTTCTCGCGTAACACTTCGTTGGCCAATTTGCACCTTAACTCTTTGGACATTTTCTCTAGATTTTTACTGAAACTTTAATAAATCATATCTCTTTGTATAAGTGTCCAAATGAGGTGATTCCAAAGCCTATAGACTCTTTAAGTCTAGTTCCAAGAAAAAATGTTTCCAGCAGATAAGCACACATGCACTCTTCCCAACTCAATAAAACAGTGTCCTCTATCCAGATTTCATTCCATAATTGTAAGCCATTTTCAAAAATTCATAATTAAGTGTAGACGAATCCAAATTTTACAAATGACCTACTAAATTAAAGTTCATTATATTTAATTTAATCATAGAAAATTTAATTGCAATTGGACATCATTCACTTCCCCAAATATGTGTTGCAAAATGACAGCCTTGACAGGATTTTTCAAAACAAATATCAGGCTTTTGACACAATTTAATCTCGGAGCATCCAAAATTCCTGCCGAACCTTTATCCTACACAATTTCACATTTTGAACACAATAAAACCATCAAATTGGCCAAATTCCAACTCCCTTGGTCTACCCTGCACCCAACTAAAACTAGGACCTCTTATAATCATCAATATTTTGTAATTTGCACTTCGCAAACACCCTAATTTTGGTTCCTAACCGTATTTTATCTTGATTTTGAAACCATATGCACATGATATCCTCTTTTAGATAATCCATCAAAACCTTCTCCTAGGGTTTCAATAGTCCAAAATCCACAAAAAGCCAGAGAAACCACCAGGAAACTCCAATATACCCCCAATAGGCTTAGAATTGCTTACCTTAATCATTATTCGATAGATTTCACAAGATTTCTCTCTTCCCTTGGCTATACAAGTTTCGTCCAGCCACTCAAAAATGTTGAACAGATGAAGTACCCATGATTAAAGAGTAGGAGAAGAGAAGGACTAGGATTACAAGTCTGTGATGCGAGAAATTACCTCGATTTCGAGAATTCTTGCTTCCTCTTCCTCCTTGTGTGAGTTTTGGCTTGGAGAGTGTTTTGAGAGAGTGAGAGATGATGGAAATGAGAATGAGGAAGATGAAATCTGTTTAAAGCAAGTCAAAGGCGGTTTGGGGTTAAAATGACCATTTTGCCTTTCAACCGTTGCATAATTATGAACTTTGCCATTAGTTATAATTCAATCGAATTTCAACCTTTTTCTTTTACAATCAAATTGGCCAAAATTATTGGGCCATTATTAGGAAAATATTGAACCATTTTATTGGCTCATAACCCATACTCAAGTATCCATAAATTTTAAATAATTATGGAACTTACGGCTCAATTTCATAAAATTCGCAATTTTAAACATTCTTTCAATTTTCTCATTACTTCCAGCAAGACTCATGCAACTTTTTTTCATTCCTTTTTTAGTCAAATTTAATGCTCTAAAATGGAACAAAGAAGTATTAATTTCATGTGTCCCATTGGTGCCAACATATGCATCAAATTTTTCGGTTTCAGCGAAATAAAGTATTTCGGGTAAAATTGACCCTTTAGTCAAAATTCACCATTTATTTTTACCAATTACATATACATCATTTAGGGAATTTATCAGAGAAAGTTATTACAAGATTCAACAGAGAGTATATGTTTTAAATGAAAAACACAATAAAAACCATATTTTTGGTTCTAACAGTGAATATAGCAGTAGCCTATAAACTAAAACATCCTTTAAAGCTTTTGTCCCCTTCGACATTCTCCATGAAAAATCTAAAAGATAGGTTTTTTTTAATCCTAAAACAACATATTTGAAACCTTTTTTGATTCATAAAGATAAAAAAAAAAAAAAAAAAACAGAGCCTTGAGTCTTACCTCCACCTAGGGATGGAAATAGGCCAAGCTAGACCAGGTTTTAGCTAAACAGGCCTAAGCCTGTAATGGGGGTAAAAGGTTTGAGCCTGAATACAGGTTGTTTTTTAGACTTAGGTCTAAACCTCCATAAAGCTTGGTCAAACCTAAAGCTTTTTAAAGGTCTACTTACAATGTAGGCATTTAAAAAGGCCTCAAACTTTAAGCCTTGGAGGTCATAAAAATAGGCTTTGTGCACTTTGAGCTTATCAAAATCTATATAAATGTAGACTTTTAGTATAATATAAGAATGAAAAACAATAAATATTATGTTATTTATATGATATAAATATAATTATATTTATTTAATGTGTAAACATGTTAGGCCTTAACAAAATAGGCCTAGCCTATTTACACATTTAGGCCTTTAAATAAGCCTTGGTCTAGCCTTTTTAACAAACAGGCCAGGCCAGATCAGGTCTTCAACAGGCTAGGCTGTAAGCCGCCTGATAGGGGTCTGACCTATTCCCATCCCTACCTCCACCTCAAGAGAGTTTTCCTGTGCTTGCTTCAGACACCAGGTGATTTTCTGCGAGCTTTGTCGGCGGCAGCAAGTTGAGGAGGATAAAGTTCAAATAAAACATTATGGACGGCTGTGATTGAGGAATAGATGTCTATAATTTTGACTGGCTTGTAACTCAGTCCCTACACTTTGATTCAGTGCAACTTAGTTCTTATAGTTTTAACTCGGTTGTGACTCAGTCACTGAACCTTAACTCACTGCATCTTAGTCCCTATAGTTTTAACAATTAGAGACTATATTATAAAATGGTTAAAACTATATGGACTGAGTTGCAATGAATTAAAGTTTAACAGCTGAGTTACAACCGAGTTAAAACTATAAGGAATGAGTTGCACTAAGTCAAATTATAGGTAGGACAAAGCAACATGTGGTTTAGGTAGCCCATACCTAAACTTGAGCCCGCTCATTTAATGTTATACGTGTTAGTTCTCTATGTGTTTTGATGATAACTGACAATTGTAAACAAGTATGAATGTTTTTAACAAGTTAAATGAATTGATTTCATCTCAAAAACATTCTGTCAACGCCAAACTCGAGCCTAGATGTGCAAACTCGAGTTTGCTACTGACAGAGAGCAAGACAGGCTAGTTTAGATTTCAAACTCGAGCCTGTGTCTTTTAAACTCCAGTTTGGAACCTACAAATGTGTAAACTTGAGTTTGTAGTTGCAAACTTGAGTTTGCCTCTGGCGGGAAGCCTTTTCAAATTGAAACCATTTCTTAAACTCTACCCCATTTCTTTTTTAGTAGAGTTTTCCATTTGTTGAAAATCTACCAGAGTTTACAAAACATGTAAACTCAAGTTTGCAGTTGCAAACTCGAGCCTACCCTTTTTGTGTAGAGTTTTCACTATGGTTTGGAAAACATAGAAGAGTTTACAAAACATGTAAACTCGAGTTTGTAGTTGCAAACTCGAGTTTCCAGTTGGCAGAGAGCTTTCAAGTTTTTATATCTTTTGCAAACTCGAGCTTACTTCTGTAAACTCCAGTTTTCCTCTAGCCAAGAGTTTTCAAAGGTTTACTTATTTTAAGTAAACTCGAGTTTGGGTTTCTAAACTCGAGTTTGGTCAATAAAGAGAGTTCTCTGAGTTTTCAAAGTTATTTGGAAACTCGAGTTTGCTTTTGTAAACTCGAGTTTACAAGTCACAGAGAACTATGCTCATTTCTAAGTTTATGAAAACTCCAGTTTCGATTTCAAAACTCCAGTTTTCAATTGACAGAATATTTATCAAAGTTTTCTCTTATGAAAAAACTCGAGTTTGTATTTTGAAACTCGAGTTTTCACAAAACAGAGAGTCTTCACGTTTTGCTCACTTTGAGAAAACTCCAGTTGGTATTTGGAAACTCCAGTTTTCACTTGGCTTAAATTTCTAGTGTTTTCAAACCTAAGAGAAAACTCGAGTTTAGTATTACAAACTTGAGTTTGTGCCAAGCAGAAAGCTTTGCTTTATTTCAATGTTTTGAAAACTCCAGTTTACTATTTGAAACTCCAGTTTTGAGGTTTTGGACTTAAACATGTTTTTCACCATAATAGTCCAAAACTCGAGTTTGTCATTAATCAACTCAAGTTTGTCATTAATCAACTCGAGTTTTGCCTCAACGCTCAAAGTATGAGCTGCTCTTCCAACGGATTAAAAGTCAAGAAGTCAAGCCTGAACTTCTGTGCAGCTGGATTAACCAAAGAGTAGAGAGAGAAGAAGACCAGAACTTCAACTAATTTATTCCTAATGTTGGCAACGGTCACATTAAGGATTACAACGGTCATTTAATGATCTCTTGCTATAAATAGAGATGCATTCAATTCTTCTCAACAACAAATCTGTGAGAAAACAAAAATCATTCAAGTTTCAACTACTCTTTGAGTTTTCTTGTGTAAAGTATCTTCTGATACATTGTACCTCAATGTTTATCTTTATCCACTCTTTGAGAGAGTTCATTTATTGTAAATCATTCATTGTAAAGAATCTCAAGTCTGGGGACTTGGAAATTGAGATATTGATTACAACTTGTAAGGGGGAGTAAGTTCTAGTGAGAGAATTACTCTTGAGTTGCAGAGTGTGTAATCAATTGTGATAGTGAGAAATCCCAGAAAGTCTGGGGACTGGACGTAGGTCAAGAGATTGGACCGAATCAGTATAAATCTTTTGTGTCTTGCTTCTCTTCCTTATCCTCTGTTTATCCCTGTTTTCATTACCTAAAAACAGAGCATATCTAAAAGTTTTTTAGAATCCTCAATTCACCCCC
This sequence comes from Acacia pycnantha, assembly GCA_025563575.1. Lineage (NCBI taxonomy): Eukaryota > Viridiplantae > Streptophyta > Magnoliopsida > Fabales > Fabaceae > Acacia > Acacia pycnantha. The sequence goes on from JAMWYP010000001.1 coordinate 1,840,819, forward strand.
TCTTGGTGATTCAGCTCCACTTTCAATACAGGTATCTTAACCCATTTAAGCTCATGTTAAACAATTTATGACATAAATGGGCGAGTTAAAACGGGTTATGGGTAACCCGTTTAAATTTTGAACTATTATATATATATATATATATATATATATATAGAGGTAAGAATCACCATTAATGACATGTTTGAGTTAGCGTTCAAGAAGCACGTCACACAAGTCGAGACAAAACTCTTCTCACAAATTTATCTCATAGACTATAAATCACGTTAGAAAAGCAATTTCTACCGCTAATCGAAACATATTTGAATCTTCAAAGTTCAATCATCACATATTGCACAAAAAAACTTAAATTTAGACATATATCATCATAACATCATTTTAATGTTCAAACTAAATCATGACAATTATAAGCTCAAAGATTTATGAAATGATATGCTTCAATTAGATCTTCATGCTTTATCATTATTTTTCAGATTCACTTGATGAAGGGGATGTAGCTCCAGCTATCAAATAAATACTAATTGATATAATTTTAAAACAAAATATCCCTATATAAACACGATATTAACATAACACAAATTTGTTACTTGAACGGCCAATGTTTTGTCTTTTTATTTTATACCCTTCGGCAAAAATACAATCATGAAAAAAATAATCACTTTCAAATATATTGTCAAAATAGCCCACAAAGAATTGTTCTTCTCCTTATGAAATACTAGTAAAACCAAATCCATAAAGCCAATGGACAATTATTCTGAAAAAACTATTGTCCTTATTTTTTTTGGCTCAGAGTATGTTCCTTATTAATTCATCATACAAACAATTATAATGAATTACTTCCTTTGCTAATTTCTTCTTCTTAAATTTGCTAATTTCTTCTTCTTAAAAATTATGCATGAAAATCTACCGGTAATAATAACAATATAATAAGATAAATATTTAAGACAATGTTATAAAAAAAAATACTTAACACAAATTAAAGGTCATAGTCTTAACCATAGTCCCACTTTAGAATTTAGTTATCATAATAAAAACCAGAAATAAATAGGAGTGAGTTCAAAAACCAAAAAGCATAAAATTCGTAGTAGTTATATAAACAAGAAACTAAGAAATTAATAGGAGGCAAAGTAATGGAGTATGCTTACAAAATAAAAATACACACAAATAAAAATAAATCATAATAAAATTTTAAAATATTTTAAATGGGCTCGCATGGGCAGCCTAAAGTAGTGTACTTGTTGCCCATACAATTAATTCTTAAATGGGAGGTTTCTATTTGCCCCATCATGGGTCTTTTATAAACGGCTTAATTAAGCAAATTTTCGATGGATCTGAGCGGGTCTACTAGGTTGTGGGCAACTTGCTCAGCCCTAATTGTAGGGACTGACTTACAATTTAGTCAAAATCATAGAGACCAACAGATTAACTTTCCTTTTAATATTGTATAAAATTATTATTATAATATTTTATAAATTATTTTTTAAAATTTTGTCATTATTGCAAGTATAAATTGTGTTGATTATATTTTAACCATATAAATCTACACTTGATCTTAGCCAAAAGGCCGAGAAAGGTATTTTAACCATATAAATCTTTTTTTTTTAACTAATAATTATATAGGATGTTGAATCCAAACCCTTTCAAAAATGGATTTGGCTCCATCCTCTTTTATTCTCATCGTCTTCTTTATCTCAGCCGTTGAATCGAAATCTGAACGGTTCAGATTTCATCTTTTATAAAAATAATTTTTTTAATAATTTATTAATATTTTTATAAAATATAAAATCTAAACATCTCATATTTCAAACCAGCGGCCGATATAAAAAAGAGAAAGAGAAGATGAGCGAAGTATTTTTCTCGAGGGTGGAGAAATTTTGTGTCGCATCGGACTAAATTGCCTATGCTAATTTTGTGATATTCCATGCTTACCCCTATATGTCCTCTGAAGCCGCCGTCTCCGCTCGATCTCTGCTTCGCTCCTCTCCTCCTCCAGCGTCATCGACGCCGCCGCCGCCGCCTGCTCCTCCAGCCTTCCGCCGCCTTTAATCAGGTAAGTGTTAGAGTTCATTCTTCATTCTTGTTGTTCAACTTATGCCTTCATTCGATCTGTACTAAGAATCTTGAGGTTTTCTGTCATTTTTAAGTTTATTGCTTAGTCTGATCAATTTTAACTTGAAATTCAGAATCTTGAAGAGAAATCCAATTGTTTTTCATCCAAATGTCTGCATATGAATTTTTTTTTTTTTTTTAATGAATGCAACCAGAGCTATTAATTATCATGATTCTCTCTTCTAAGGTCCAGTTCGTACTCCTTATTTCATTCACCACTTCTGTAGTCACGTCATTTCATTCACCACTCCTTATTATGTCTGATTCATAGTTCTTAATAAACTGAGGTTTTATTGAACTTCAGCGTTTTATTATGAATGATGGTTTGGTTTTTGCGTTTTGTCCTTTTTCTGTTTTGGAGTATGGAGCAAGTACGGTAAGTGACCCTCCACCGACTCGTTTGACCCTTTCTTTCAGCCTCCTCTGCTCTTATCAAATTCCGAAATTTAAATCAACCATAGTAATTATATAAGTTAAGCACCACGAGAGAAGACTACCATGAAATAGTGATGTTTAGTTGATCTTAGTGATGACGCTCGTTTAACCCGTTTGTTTGTGACTTGTTGGTTTGCTTGAAGCCAATGATTGTAACCTTTAGAAGCTCAGTAATTTAATATGCATGATAAAAATTTAAAATTGTCATGCCAACTTTGAGTTATCTGGTGATTGAACTTAATTTCTCATGGGAGTCTGGTTCATGTATTCTGATTTTGCAATCTTGTTAGATAATGATGCCTCAAGATGTGGTTGTTTTGGCTGCCAAAACACGTGGGGATGGTTTTATGTCCAAAACATGTCAAGATTCTCTGCATCATATTTTGTTTTTCTGTGAAAAAAGACAAGCTGAAAATCAGAAGACAAGGAATTTTGCTGCATTCATCCTCATTGACTTTTGGGCTTGAGCGATATCATTGATCTGAATCCATGTAGGTGCAATTGTTGTCGTTTTGCACCAGAATTTTGCTACGATGTCAAAGATTATTTTGAATCTGTACGTGTAGCATTACTGATGCCATCAATTCTAACTCACATCTGAGCATATTCCACCTGACTCACATCTGAATTTTTGGTCCCATAAGCTATTGAATGCATTCTCAATTTTCTGGTTTTTTTATGACCACCATTTGTTTAGAAATTCTCTTTTTCCAATGGTCTTTGGTCTGTTGTTCCTGGTGGTTTGTTTCTGTGTGTGTGTGTGTGTGTATAAATAGCGTTAAAGTGATGATCTTACTGTACATTCCCATATGTAGATGAATTAGTGATGCCGGATTTTTGCATTGTTCTTGACAAATGGACTACTTTTTGCATATTTGGAGAAACACAGATGAATTTTCTTACTTTCATTTCTATATTGATTGATATATGGATTCTCATATTTAGTTGGTATCATCGTAACTTTGTATATAACCTTAGTTCGAACAGAATATGATGTGTTATGTTCATGTTCATTATTTGTTAGAGGAACTATTTGTCCTGCGCTCCTGATGCTCTCAGATTCGAAATTCCTGGGGGTTTAAGTTCTTCATAATGAATATGATGATTGAAGCCCTTATTCTATGTGTGTAGAAGTCTTTGGGCCTTAAAAATTTGGTCCCATTTTGGATGTTCATTTCTCCCTCATGTGGTTCATGCCCCTGCCTGATCCTGTAATCCAAATAGCTTTTTAATTTCTATCCCCTGCCCCCCCCCCCCCTCCCTCTACTTCTCTCTGCCCCTCCCTCAATTACTTTTCCTGTTTTGCTGGGCTCCCCACACGCTTCACCTTCTACTGTATGCACCTCTGACTCTAGTAGCATTGTTGTTTCAGTCAAGATCAACTGGCACTCAAATCACTATTTTTATTGTGGCATTTTGCCTCAAGAATGTCCTCAGACCTGCTCGTTACCTCAACTGGAGATTTTTCTGTTGGAGAGTTCCTCTGGCTTTGGTTTCTCAAAGATTATAGACCCAACGTCCACTCCCCAAATTCTTCCATTGGCCAGTAAGTTGCTACTGCCCTCCTCCATTGGCTGTGGCTGGTTAATGGCCGCCAAGAGAATGTTGAATTTGATTTTTTGATTAAGGGTGAAGGAAAATTCAAGTTGATGATTTTGTTTAAGTGATGTAATCCCAGTTGTTCTCATGATCCACTGTGCATGCTATTTCATCAAAGGAAATAATGCCATTTTGGAGGTCTTTGCCTTTTCTCATGTATGATCCTTGCTGTCAGTTAATTTTGACTTAGATTTCTCCTTTGTACAGCAACTTGTGATTTTCTAGGACTAATACTTACAAATTGTTTCAACTCAAAACCAATATTGAGTTTCTCTTTATAAAAACATTTTGGGTCAATGAAGAACTAATTCAAAGCTGGAATCTCAATCTAAAAGTTGATATTAACAAACAACTTGTCATTTTGCAGGGGTAGGCTGAGTGAACCAGAGAGGGAGGGCGGAGGTTCTGGAAGCCCTTGGCTTTCAATTTCTTTACACAAAAAATTACTCCTGCCATTGGCACTGTAGCCTTGACAAATTACTTCTGCTTCTTTACCACTTTATTGATGGATCAAACATCAAAGCTTACCAAAGCTCTTTTCAAGAACACCAAGAATCCCAGACTTGCATGGCACCTCTTCAAGCGTATTCTGTCTTCATATTCCCCCTCCTCATCTCCTTGTTATCTTCGTTCCATGCCTATCATTGTACGTATCCTTATTGGTGCACAAATGCATAGGGAGATCGATGAACTCCCCCAGCTTGTTCTTGTCTCGCAGCATCTTGATGTTGCCCTTACATCTCTCACTTCCTTTGTTCAAACCTTGGCATCATTGGGCCACCTTGACAAGGCTGTCTTACATTTCAAATCCCTTAGAACGCGATTTCCCGCAATGCCTCCTTCAGTTTCTTTATATAATGTAATTCTTCAATCTAGTCTTAAAGGAAACCGTCCAGATTTTGTTAAATGGCTATACTCAGACATGATTGCTGCTGGGGTGAAACCAGAAACTTATACATTTAATCTCTTAATTCAATCGTTTTGTGACTCTGGCCGTTTAGATGATGCTCGAGACCTTTTTGATAAAATGTCTGAAAAGGGATGTCAGCCAAATGAGTTCAGTATTGGGATTCTTGTTCGTGGGTTTTGTAAAGCTGGGTTCACTGTTCAAGGCTTAGAGCTTCTTAACCAGACCAGGAATGGTCATCCTTCCCCGAATAGGGTAGTGTATAATACTCTGGTATCTGGCTTTTGCAAAGAAGATCGAATTGATGAAGCTGAAAAATTGGTTGAAAGGATGAGAGACCAGGGTTTGTTTCCAGATGTTGTCACTTTTAACTCTAGGATATCAGCCCTTTGTAGAGTGGGCAAAATTTTAGAAGCATCAAGAATTTTCAGGGACATGCAAATGGATGAAGAATTAGGACTTCCAAGGCCCAATGTCATAACTTACAATATAATGCTCAAAGGATTTTGCAAGGAGGGCATGTTGGAGGAAGCAAGGGCTCTCCTTGACAAAATGAAAAAAGTTGGTAATTTTATGACATTAGAAAGCTATAACACATGGTTGTGGGGTTTAGTTAGAAATGGAGAATTATCAGAGGCTCGTTTAGTTCTCCATGAAATGCTTAGTAAGGGAATTGAACCAAATATATACTCCTACAACATTATAATGGATGGGCTCTGCAGAAAACATATGTTGTCAGATGCAAAAGCATTGATAGATCTGATGAGAAGTACTGGTATTTGGCCTGACACTGTAACTTATAGTATTCTGCTCCATGGGTTCTGTAGCAAAGGGAAGACTATTGAGGCAAAAAATATCCTTCAGAAAATGATAAGGAATGATTGTTCCCCAAATGCTTACACTTGCAACATATTACTGCACAGCCTTTGGAAGGAAGAGCGAACATCAGAAGCAGAGGAAATGCTGCAAAAGATGAGCAAAAAAGGATACCAATTCGATACAGTGACATGCAATATTGTGGTCAATGGTCTTTGTAGAAGTGGTGAAGTGGACAAAGCGGTTGAAATTGTTAATGAGATGTGGACTAATGGACCTGCTTCCCTTGATAAAGGAAACTCAATTGTCAGTCTAGTAAATGACATCCAAAATGTATCAAAGATATTTCCAGATGTGATCACATATACAACCATAATTAATGGGCTATGCAAGGTTGGGAGGCTTGAGGAAGCAAAAAAGAAATTTATAGAAATGACGGCTAAAGGCTTGCACCCTGATTCTGTGGTCTATGATTCATTCATCCAGACTTTCTGCAAACAAGGAAAGATATCATCTGCCTATCGTGTTCTGAAGGATATGGAGAGAAAAGGTTGCTGCAAGACTATTCAAACGTACAATTCATTGATTCTGGGCTTGGGAAGTAGAAACCAAATATTTGAAATATATGGTCTGATGGATGAGATGAGAGAAAGAGGGATATGTCCAAATGTTTGCACTTATAATAATATAATTAGCCATCTTTGTGATGGAGGCAAGATCAAGGACGCCACTTCTCTTTTACATGAAATGCTGGATAAGGGCATAACACCCAATATATCTTCCTTCAAAATATTGATAAAAGCTTTTTGCAAATCCGGTGACTTTGGACATGCATATGAGCTATTTGAGGTAGCTCTGAGCATATGCGGCCAAAAGGAACCCTTGTACAGTTTGATGTTCAATGAATTACTAGCTGGAGGACAAGTATCTGAAGCAATGGAGGTGTTTGAAGCTTCATTAGATAGATCTTTTGGATTGAAAAATTTCATGTATAAAGATCTAATTGACCAACTTTGCCGGGATGATAGGTTAAATGATGCTAATTTTCTTCTCCGGAAATTGATTGATAGAAAATTTGAGTTCAATCATTCATCAGTCATGCCAGTGATTGATGGCTTAAATGAAAGGGGAGACAAGCAACAAGCTAATGAACTTGCAGCAAAGATGATGAAATTAGCTTTGGAAGATGGATATGGAAATAAGACTTGCTACAGTGAAAGAAGTGACATTGATGGAAGACTTAATAAGGCTGGTGGAAGTGACTGGCAAGATATATTGCATAGGTATTGTGATGAGGTCATGAGGATAATCTTTTTTATTAATTCTATCATCTCTGCTGGAACGAGTTTTTAATCTGCTTTTCTTTCAATTTTCTTGGGATACATACCTTTTCCATTTCTTCTTTTGGGGTTTATAATGCCAGGTTGATGAAAATTTGAAAATCTCGTACTTTCTTAATTATAAATTACCAGAGTATTTAAAATTGTGTACGGGTTGCGGAAGTTACTGGCATTGTGTATGTGATTAGTGGATCTGCCTTTTTAGTGTTAAAGGTTTTTTCCAGATCTCCTGGAACATGATTATTGTTATCTAGAACTGTTGAATAATTCAACAAGTTTACATAAAATGTGATGTTATAGAGCATTGTACTCTTGACATGTTATAATCTTTGCGTTAATTGCTATTTCCTTATATTAATTGGCATTTGTGCACACAATCTAGATAGACACTTGTAGTCATAATAATGGAAAATTTTCTCTTTTTCATGTGAGGTGTGAAGTGTTATTGGTTTGAGTAAGATCAACAGTTTACTCCTGTATAACGTGTAATATTCATGTTTAATAATCTGTTACTTGTTTTAACAGGGATGACGGCAGTGGAATTGCATTGAAAACTCTCAAGCATGTACAAAAAGGCTGGGGTCAAGGATGTATATCAAGCTTGCAGCCTCAGAAAAATTATTTCGACGATTACTATGATGGGAATGGTTAACTTTCTGTCAAGTTTTCTAACTTTATTTTGGGAGAATTTTATTATAGTCAAACAGAAGGGATTTAATTTTCAATGATGCTCAAGAGATTCTAAAACTTCAGTGCAGTATTTTGGGCCCCAAATGAAATTAAGTTGGGAAGTGAAAAGACCTTGTTGCCCCTAATGTTTGAACAAAAAGAAAGGGGTGACTTGTGAGAGCTTATTCCTGCAATACAGTCAAAGCTCTGTTTGCTCCTTGAAAACCTAGAGTGGAGCTCAGTCCCTCCCCTTGTGCTTCAGCATGTGAAGAACCGTCAGGTATTTCATGCTTCTCGGGTCTGGTGAAATCTGCAGCCCTTTCCTTCCGTTTTCTTTGAGGTTGTTGCTGGTGGTATGATGGGGTTTTGATGTGGAAGATAGCCTTTTGCCAAAGCTATTGTTCTAGAGTTAGATGGAGATTAGGTATATGGAAAGAAGGAATTAAGGATACTTGGGTCTCTGATGCCAACTAGTTTAGTGTGCAGATTTGTACAAGGGAAACCATAAAAGATTTATTGCAACTCTATGTGGCCATGGACGATTTTGGACATGGACACAAGTTGAGGTATGTTTATTGAAATGTTTTGAGCGAATGGATTGGAAAAGCAAAGCGGATAACGAAGGAAGTAGCTAGATTATTCATTGTTCACGAATAGCATTCTTCTCTTCTATGTATTGTTGTTTGAACTATGAAATTGTGCTTCAGGATCTCAGGATGAAGTAGTGCTTTGTATATAGCTTTTCTTTTTTTGGTTTACTTTTTGAGGGTGAATGCTTTGTGCAGATATCATGGTCACTCCCTGTTTCATTTGTGTATTCTTAGAACAGGTTTCTATGGGATTGAAGCAAGCTATACCGTAAATCCACTGTACACCCCCCTTTTCCTCGCTTTTCTGCCGGCTACTTAACCACGTGTTTATAAAACTGGAATATGCAATCTTTTTTTTTTTTTTTCTGGAACAAGCTATCTCCCCAAAGCTTGGAAATCAATGAGCATTTTGTATCCAAGTAGACAGAGTTGGTGTAGCAGTGTACGACATTATTACCCCTTTGAGTTTCAAATACGAGTTCAAGAGGAGACACCTAATTATAGTTATAGGAGTTAGAAAAAACGTCAGATATGGTTGATAGTTAAAAAAAAAAAGTCAACAAGCATTTGTTTGGAGCCCTCCTTACAAAGAGAGTTGAATGTTGAAATTGAGATTCAATACCGTATATTTTCTACCAAATGGCTTGTTCTTTGGTCTGAAATTCAAATCCTACAATATTCTGATTTCTTTTAGCCTAAAGCATATTTTGTTGACTCAAATTTAAAATGCTAACATAGTAAATTTAAAATGCTAATATGTCATTTTAAAAGATTGATTTTAATTATACAAAAAAAGAAGAAGATTGATTTTAAAGTTAAAATATAAAAGTAATTATATTAAAGATTTAAAATTTGGACATGTCATCATTTTAAATTTGCTGACTCATCATATTTCATTAGTAAAGTTCACCATGTTAGAGTAAAATGATTAAAAACAACCAACGGAGGTTGGATCTAACGGAAGGGGCTAGTCCCTCACAACATGGGGAACCAAGGTTTGAATCATCGCTAGGATTGGTGCCCACATTTAGTATCTGATTGTACCTCGAATATGATTGCTTTCAATAGAAGGATATCCAAGTTTTAAAGAAAAGGTTTAAAACACATTTTTTTAAAGTTAAATGATTAAAATAGAACATTTTCTAAATATAAAACGACCAAAAGTATACTTGAGATTTTTTTTTTATATATATTTTGTGCAATATTTCAAAATGATTTTCCCCTAATGATTATTCCATAAAAGAGCCGTATAAATATCTTGTTATGTGAAACAATATTCAATATACTTCTCTAATTAAGGAATGCATATAATATCTTTTTGCCCTATTTTTTTTTTTTTTTCCTTATCAGAATCAGTGGGTTTCTCTAACCTTAACAAGCTACCAAGTCAATTTCAGAAACTGAACATAATGGTATTGAACAATAAATTGACGAGGAACTCATTTATGCATCCGAAACACACCAAGCCATTACCATCATATGGTGGTGACTTCCGCCAGATTAGTACTATTGCCAAGTACATACTTATGTGCATTCCAACACTACATGCATGATCCTAGCACAATATTTACTTTTGGCTTTTTGGTCAGAATGCCTAAGGATTTATCTGAGATTCGAAAGTGCTGTCCTAAACTGTCTTTTTAGTGTACAACTAAAATCATTATATATGATCTGCAACCAAGGAAGATGAAGTTGAACCCTTCTGTTTCCTCTATGAAGAACTACTTCACTGTTTATGTGTTTAAGTTTCCTTTTTAATTTTTAGCATTATTTCTTATTTCTTATTCTCAGTCCACTTATATTGGCGCTACAATGGTAATTATCATATGAACTTATAGTTTGGAAATCAGATTATTTCTTTAATAGTGATGCAAATTGTGTTAGCTATTATGTTTATTTGAGTCTTCTGCAATCTGTCAAGCTATCAATCTGATAAGGGATTTATGCAATTGGGAGGTCGATATGACAGGCTTTTATACTACATGGGTAGTTTTTTCCTCTTTTGTAGTAGTGATAGAGGGAGAGAGGATTGATAATATCAAGCTACCCAAAACAGCACATATTTTCTTTTGGTTTGAGATTTTTCATGATAGGGGAGTGTCTCTGTGGGACCTATGTGGAATAAAAAACAAGAAACTTTAACCTCTATGAGCTAAATAGCTCGTAAAACATAAAGAAACACATCCAAATAGTGTTACGAGTGCCGTCAACGGTAGCCGAAGAAGCTTGCAAAAAATTGGGTTTTTGAAACTGAGTGTTTTTGCCCAATCTGAAGTCATAGATGTGTAGAGCTCATTGAGACAATTCTAATGACACTTAGAATGTGTCAAACGAAATTCGAACAGAGGAGACTCGAAGGAGAGAAGTTTGCGGGTTGCCTTACCACCACCACCAAAGAACTCAAGATTTGTTCCTTAAAAGAACGATTTTGGAGCAAATAAAGTCATGGATTTGTAGTTTGTGCTGGGACGATTCCAACAACACCAAGAACACAAAACCTGGAGCTAAAACGAGGAAGATATGACCTTATGAAGTTTGCAGGTCACGATGACCCATCAGAGCTTCAACCAAGTCAAAAAGATCCAACTAGAGGTTGAAGAGGATGACGTAGCAGTCAATGTGCCATGTCATCCGTCAACTAGCCACATGGCCCAATAAGCAAGAAGCCACATATTCGTTCAGTACATGACACGTCAAGTGCGCCATGTCACTTGTTGATTGGCCAACATGACTAACGTATCATCGCCACATCCTCTAATCAAAAGGTGCAACATCATCTTGTTAGATGTCAACGTCGACCATTAACTTATATAAAAAATAGTTTTTAAAAAAACTTAGAAATCGACATGTGGTGCGTGGGCCTAGTAGGGGCCACTTCTTGCCATGTGGCACACACATGTCACCGGCATGTGGCTCCAAGGAGACTTGGCTGAGAGTGGGCTTCGCTGGAATTTTCTAATTTTTCAGGACTTTTTGATCCAGAAATTTTCTAGGGGCACGTGTAAGAGCGTGAGACCTCCAATTTAAACGCGGTTTGTTCCTAAAAATCCCTAACTTTGAGAGCTTTAGTTTGATATGCAATTTGCATATGTTTGAAACAAGTTTAGATCTATTTTGATTCAAGAAAGTGTTTATCTACACTTGGAGATTCCCAAAAACCTTCAAATTGAGTCTATTTTGATTCTTTTTGTTTTTGGAATGAGTTGGTATAACCACTAAGAAGATTTTAGCTGCAACATACAGTTAATGTTGAAATATTCTCTTAATGAGAAGTTATTCAAATAAGTTTTTGAAATGTGAGATCCTATCCAATTTTGACTCAAATTCTTAGAGATAAAATCTGAAACTTGCAGCAACTTGAACTTATTAACTAACAACAACTTTTTGTGCAAGGGATTTTTTTTTTTTTTTATAGTTTATTCACTCTCTCATGCTATTCATCCTGTACCTGTGTGGGTGTGTATATATTCACTCATCTTCATTGCACGCCTTTCCATCACATGTCTATGAGAAACATTTTCTTTTCTTTTTTTCCCTTTTTCCCACCATGTGAGTGTGTCTATATGCACCTATTTCCTCATTTCATGATCTGTGTTGAACTACAACCTTCTTTTCTTTTTATTTATTTTATTTTGTTTGTTTATCTTGTGGGTTTGCTATCTCCAAGTTCAAGACTCTACCTTTTTGGTCTTCTTTTTCTTCAATACATTCATCTTGTAGTGTCAGGCCTTTGGAATATATATATATATATATATATATATATATATATATATCATTCAGAAGTCAAAACCTTCTCTCCCATTAATGCTTGGTGGCTGGGCATGCATATTTTATTGATTTGTTCTTTTATAACCCCCTCTTATTCGCCTGGACCCGTCCGTATGAGTATATATGTGTATACATATTCAGTCTCATGTACCCTTTTACCTTTAAATGAATGTGACTCCAGTTTGAGCAAAAAAAAAAAATGTGACTCCAGACTTTTTAAAACCATTATAGTATATGTTTGTTTATTTTATTATTTTAACTTTTTGTACAACTCTACCTAAACCCCTTGTATGTGTATATATATACATATAATGTTTCCTTCAAATTTTTCCCTTCTCGGCACAACAAACCCGTAGTTTGCAAACACCACTGTAACTTAAGAAAAATATGGTAGAATGGTGGGTGCTAATGTGAATATATATAATAGGGGTGTAGAGAGTATTTTTAAGTATTTAGGATTTCTTGAAGGCAGCTTTAGAGTAGCTTAGAGAAATATATTAATAGATATTTATAATATGATTTTGTAGACTCTCATTGAAAACTTTGGAATAACTCTTGTGTGATTACCTGTTAGTTAGGGAATAATAGGTAACTCGGAATATTCTTCCATATACTTGTGAATTGTGTATGACTATCTTTCATTAAAAATTTAAGGACTGAATTATATGTATATGTGTGTGCATTATAGATTGAGATTTTGTATAAATTGAAGCATGATTTATTATACTTTATCTTTTAATTATATTATTGGGACTGAATATATGTCTGTCACAGCGGTTGCATTTGTGACGGGTTGGAGTTGAAAGACAGGATATCACCTAAGAGGGGGTGAATTGAGCGATTTAAAAACTTTTTCGATTACCCCTGAATTTTGCACTAAGAACAGAGCTTAACAGAGAGAGAGGGGAGAGAGGGAGAGAGAGAGAAGGATTGACACGAGAGATTTATACTGGTTTGGTCTTAACTCTTGACCTACGTCCAGTCCTCAGACTCTCGGGGTATTTCTCTATCTCTTAAAATGATTACACACTTTGTACTCAAAGTAATCCTCTCACTAGGATTCACTCTCCCTTACAAGTTGTAATCAATAACTCAATTTCAAAGTCCCACTACTTTGAGATTCTTACAAAGATATTGATCAGAAATATAACTCTCTAAAAGAGCAGATAGATAAACATTGAAGATCTAAATATCCGAAGATATTACACAATGAATGAAACAGTAAATGCGTATAGTTCGTTTGAGCGTTTGTGTTTCTGGTGGTTGGAACAAATTGTGCTTCGCTTATATTTGGTGAGGGAATTTAATGACCGTTGGAATCTTTCAATGAGTCGTTGTGAGTAATCAATGTAGCCGTTAGATGTTGAAGCTCGTCCGTTACTCAAGGCTTCGTTTTATCCAATGATCACCGTCATTCACTATTTGACATTCTTTCTGTTCTTCCCATTGGACATTGAAACTTCTAATTAAGGAAGGAGAGCGTAAATGCCTTTGGAATTGCTCAGAAAGTGATTGCCAAAAACATGCCCATGTTCATTGGACATTTAATGCAATTGATGTAATCAATGCTTTTTGACTAATCTGCATTTAATCATTCATCTAATCATCTGAAACTCATTAACAAACTGATTAAAGATAGTTAGGAACAATAATGAGTGATGATAAGATGTTATCAAATCACAAGCAAAGATTTAAGATTTACGGACACAGTGATTTGCAAAATAAAGATAGCTTAACTCGAGTTAAATTTCAAGAAAACTCGAGTTGATCATCGTATACTCAAGTCACAAGTTCATCTTCTTTGAAAATATATTTAAAGCTAAGTGAAGATGTCTGTTACACACCTATCGGCCTCGCCCTTTCGAGTGGCGGGTAATATAATGTGATCCTCTACTTTTACTCAATTTTAAATTATTTGTTGGGATCCGTACACGCAGCGGAAGGAATTCATCCATTAAATTTTTACGAATCTCATTAAGAGGATCTATCAACGGCGTATAAATTGGGTTAGTTAAGAAAAACCGTACCTATTCGAACTTATATGCGTGCCTTGAGAATTCGTGGGTTAACACCTTCTTGCTCATTCAATCTTTAGGAGCCGACTCTACGAATCCACTCCCTCTACCGGTGTCCACACCGAACAGCTCTCCAACACTTACGGCAGCGTGCTGGCGCCTTCTTACTTTATGTCTCACGTTTTTCTCTCTAGGATTTATTTCACAACTTGTTGGTTCGTTGTTCTAATACGATTAGATCAATATCATTTTATAATTAGGCCTTATTAAAATATTCAAGACTAATCTCAATTAACCTTGAATTTGAATTTGGATATTAATTAAATCTGTCCAACAGATTTAATCAAATCTATTCAATTAATCCAAATTAAAAGCTTGCTAATTTAATTTATCTTTAAAAATTAATTCTGAGATATGATATTTGTCTATTTAATTAAATATGAGATACTATATCTCAATTCAAATTAAATCAGATATATGAAAATTAAATTCTGAGATATGATATCTGTCTATTTAATTAAATCTGAGATACTATATCTCAATTCAAATTAAATCAGATATATGATATCTCCATTTATTTTAGTCATTTAATTTATCAAATAAATTAAATACAAAACAAATATTATATATACTATACAAAACAAATATATATATATATATATATATATATATATATATATATCCTAGATTAAATGTTGTATTCATTAAATCTTAGACATATCTAAGATTCAATGAATCTGGACACTATTGTTCGTGTTGGGCTATTCTTGTGTGCGACCCTGTAGGCCCACATGAAATTGGCAGCGGGCCAATATTGTACTAGCCCACAAGTCACAAGCGGCCTCTAGCAAGACATTGCAACTACCCAATTCATATAGGGGGATCGATGATACGATACAACCTATCGTACAACCATGTCACATCCATTTTGTCACGCGATAATTTGGTCAAGGATGAGGCATGAATAATGTCAACTTCATTTTCTCGACCATTACTTTCTCAATTCTTGAGTAGTCTAACAATTAAAATGGAAACTCCGTTCCATTGTAGTATGGTCATACATTTCTCAGGCTTACTCATCAAAGGGCCCAGTATTATCTCTTTACACATGTGAGGGACAAATTCCGTCTTGACCATTCACATTCCTCTGCATGAAAATCACTAATCTTGATCGAAGCATTTATCATCACCCGGTCAAAGGTGACTTTTGACTAGGTCAAAGATCAACGACTCTCATGTAGGAATCCATGATGATGTCAGGTCAAAGGGCGTTGTGACGCGGTTATACATGAGATAAGCTTATAACTAAAACCATGCAACTTTCTCATAGTGGGTCGGTCTAGCACCTTGTACTCTTACAAATGCCTATGACGTTGATTCGTTTCTCCATACTTATCAAAGTCATACTGGTTTTATTTCATCTTTGCTCCCACATAGATGACCGACCAGGGACATTTAGGAAAATCTAGAAGATACATCCAAGGATATAGTTATCACTATAAATATGCAAATGATATGATAACTAAACGGAGAAATACTTTAAATAACATAAACGTTTAAAGTACAATGACTTGCCCCTAGGGCATAATTTTCAACATTATTTTCCCAGGTTATTTTACAACATTCATCACAGTATAAGGAGCAGAGCATGTACTGGTTTGGACAACTATATACTGATAAAATAAAACGCAGAAAGGTAAATTTTCCTCGAAGGGATTAAATATACAATTATTCCAAATTATAGCGCCGAAATGATTATAACAAAATACAGTTATCCGGGAGAAAATTCAAAATGAGAATCCAAAAAGAATCATCAACAGCCTCCACCACACTAATCCAGCTTCGTGGTCTTACCTCTATCTCCCGGCTCTGACCTAGATGTATTGCCTGGTGACTTAAAATGGCATGGGATTTAAAGTTGAATCCCAGAGTAACTATTAATATCATATAAAATATATATACAATGCATGTAAGAAAAACCATGAATAAAACACAAACCACATAACATTTAATATCATGCACACAGCAAGCCACGTAGCCAATTCGGAACTAGCAGTGCTAATAGCACACAACATAGACTGTCGGGCACGACACACAACAAGGCCCTCCATGCACACAACATGTTTCGGTTTCCAAAGCACTTGAAAATAAATGATAACCGAATGTATACAGTAACCATGGTAAAACATACATATACAAGTCACACAAAGTATGAGGTTAATGTTACTACCTGATAGTTAACCACAAATATAAATAAATTTTTCCCGGCGCACGATATCACAAATAACCCTAAAATAACAAAATATAAATATAATTAAATCCTCCTCAAAAAAATATTTTCTTTGCTAATTTAAAACAAGCCCATTTCAAGTGTCCATATTCACTAGATTCATTTTCTTATTAAGGGAATTTAATATTAGCTTACATTCCTCTTATTTTCGTCCTTGTACAAAAAATTTTAGAAATAAATGCCAAACGTTAGAAATTCATAATTAATTCTATAAAAATATGATTGAGGTGGTTAAAAATAAAAACTGACCCTTATTATGTCTATTTTTGACCAAAAATACCCTTTTGGGCCAGCCACAGTCGAGAATCCACTCATGGCCCAAACAATCACTGTTGGTCCGAAATATTTCCTAGTTTTAGGGGAAGATTTCAAAAATTTATTTCTCTTAGTCCAGAACTCCAAAAATTACTAATTATATACCAAATTAATTCTTGACATGTCTAATGTTTTTATGAAAATTTTCATAATTTTATGAATTCGTTTACTAGGTCAAAAATCACATTGAACCTAACTGACTCCAATAGATTCTTACAAAACAGATTACCCACGTTTTTCAAGCTTCTATCTATGTTTCCAAAATTGTGATCTAAGTTCATCCTTATACAAAATCTCATTCTAAACACTTTAAAACCATAAAAAAAATACCAAGATCAAATCAGATCCACATGTATACTCAGCTGAACGAAAATCATCATTTATCAACAACATGTCAAGTTTCCATTTTAGCACCATATGTTTTCTATATCATGCTTGATCTACCATTCTAAGCCATGAATCTTAAATTTAAACCTTTATTCATTCTTTTCATTAACCAAAAAAATCCAAAATATATGTAGATGTTCAAGGAGATAACCATTTCCAAGCTCAAACAACCAAGAAATCACAAGGAGGTTCAAAAGTGGCTTACTTGTCTTTAGATTTAAGCTTTCTTGAATATTTGTCCTCTTTAACCTTCAAGATCACTTCGACCTTCACCTCAAATCACCAAGAAAATTTGTTATTTAATGTCTTAGCCACATTAGGGAAAGTAGAAGAGAGTAGATTAAGGATCCTAAGCCATAGACTTACCTTAGTCTTAATCTTCCTTTTCCTCTTGCTTCTTGTGTATGGCTTCACTTTCTCTCTTCCTCTCTTTCTTGTTTCGTCCAGAAGCCCAAATGGAGAAGGTAATGAGTATTTAAAATGTCCAACTTGTTCATGAAGATGGAATATTACCTAGAGGGGGTGAATAAGTGATCTCAAAAATCTTTTTCGCAAGAACCACACAGATAAAAGCAAACAAAGATAAACAGGAAAAAGACACGAGGTAATTTATACTGGTTCGGTCTAATACTGTGACCTACGTCCAGTCCCCAAGCACACCTTGGGGTTTCCACTAACTCTTCAAATGAACACAATTACACACACTGTATAGGACGATCCTTTCACTCTCGGACTCGCTCCCCCTTACAAGTTGTAATTGTACACCCACACTTAAGGTTTCACAACCTTAAGATTTTACAAAATAATGATCAAAATAAGTGTTTAGAAACTCCTTACGAGAAGATGAAAGTTAAACACTGAAGTATACAAAGATATCCGAAGATATTAATGAAACAATAGTAGTTGTAATAAATTCGAATTGAATGCACAACGTTTCGGTAGGTTGGCGAATTCAATGCTTCGGCTATTTATAGATGTTGTAAAAAATGACCGTTGCTGAAGCTTGAGAATTATCCGTTGAGACTCTTGTATGTATCCATTAGATAGATGAAGTCCAGATACCATTTTCACCGTTCAAATAATCCAGGTGGAATTGCAGTTTCAACATTCCCTTCATTCCTTTTGTTTTTCCCGTTGAGACACAGCATTTAATGTTCAAATGGAATGTAAGAGAAAACTTTACATTGATCAGAGTGTTGATTACGGAGATTATCACTGATTTTAGCAACTGCATTTAATGCTTCTCTGACACAATATGCTTTAAGTAGATCTGATGTTTAATCCATGATAAAATCCTCTAAAACTCATTAACAAACTGATTAAAAGCAATTAGAAGTAGTAATGAGTAACATTAAGAAGTAATGGGAGGGTCGTCCTTACCACTGCAGAACCCGGAGTGGTTGCACACTTGCCACCATCTTGCCACCATTTTACAGAATAGTTATCTTCTATATTGTGTTCAAAGTGGCAATTAGCTAAATAGGGGTAAGCCCATTTATACAGTATCCACCAATTGCAAATTTCTGTATTGGGCCCTGAACCAGCAACATGATGTCTAGCTTCCCTTTCTTCCTTGTGGAATTAGACCTTCTGCCATATGAAAACATATTGATAAAGTTTATTATTATTATATACAATTTGACAATATCAATTCTTTTTCTATAATTTAAATATTTTCTAGTGCTAGGTTATTGTAATTATTTTTCTACTATTTTCTTTATTTTTTTAACGAATTTTGTAAGTAATATTAAAATATTTAATTCCATATTTAAATTGAATAAATTTACCAGTTTTATTATTAAAATATGTCTCAATGTTTATTTATGACTAAATTATACCTAAAATTTTATTTAGACGTAATATAATATTTAAAATAAATTGTAGTTCTCTTTAATTTAGAAAATAGGTAAAAGGTGTTTATAGCCTTTATTGCTCTTGACCTTTATCTGGGTTTTATTTATGTCTTTTTGGATTTTTCCAAAATGAGTTAATCGGTAACGTTATGTGGGCTAGTGTTTAGGTCTCATTTGCTTGTGCTTCTGAAACAGAGGAAGTTTACAAAGCAAAAAGTTATGACTGGTTGTACAATTATAAGGAACTTTGGGGACATGATTTTGCAAAGCCTGGTTTAGGTAAGGGAATGAAGCTACATGATATTCATATTGGTGAGGAGGATGGAAATGTACGTTGACCTCCATCCTGCCACTAACACTTAACCTTACACTGTTGTTGAAACCATGTCTCTTGCAAAAGCTGCTCTTCTTTTCAGAGAACTTGGTCTTAGGCACTTGTTGCCGGTTCCAAAGACAACAAGAGTAAGTCTATTATTATTATTATTATTTTGGGAAGAATACCGTGCAGTCCCATGTAAGTAATTAATCACTAACACGTTCTAAAACAAGTGGTTAACATGGCAATGACAAAGATCCATTGTAGGAAATGACAACAGGTCATGATATATTGACAATTCAAGAGATTTTTTAGTGATTGGATTGCTTACGTGAAATGCATAGTAATTTTTCCTAGTTTTTCCCCTTTCCATCTCCATGTGCTAGACTAAGCATATATTTTTTTTTTATAACAGACTAAGCATATTACTTGTGGCTGAAATGCATATGGAACCACTATATTTTGCTTCAAGTTATAAAATCCAACAATTGAAAGCTTTTTTAATTTTGAACTAAATCTGGTTTGTCCTGATTTATGAACTATGAGTGATACTGGCAAGGGGGGTCTAATATCCAAAACTCTAATTCCCTTTAAAATGTCCCAACTTATCAAATATTTTTTTCTTTTTTCTATATATCATTAGATTCTAAATAAAATTTGGACATTTTGATATCTCATGGGGGGCAAAAATTTTGAATTTTTTATGATTTTTCAAAGAAAAATATCCTAAAATGAACATTTTTTTAAGTCACAAAAAAACTAAAATTGCACTATTTTTGCCTATAAAATGTCACCCATTCATTCAATATAGATTCTAATGTTTAAAAAAGAAAAAAAAAATCATTTAGGAGGTTGAGACATTATAAAAGCGTTAGAGAGTGAGGCATTAGACACCCCATACCCAAGTGATACTGGTTAAACTTGAAAGGAATCTTTTTAAAACCCGGCACTAATATATGAAAGTGTCTTGTCATTGTCATTTGAATTATGAATAAAAGAATCAAACTTGAAGGAGATAATAATGGATTCTGTCTTGGAGCACTATAACTTGTGACAATTGTCTTAGGTTGGTTTGGCATTTTTGATTGAACTTGTGAATTAACATTTCTGCTAACACTTCTGTGCAGAAGCTTCCAGTTGTTGGGATATTGACAAGGCATGATTTCATGCGGGCCAGAGCATGTTTTGGGACTCTACCCTCACTTCGACCCTCACAGGGATTCAAGAGTGACTTGTGAAGTGTCAAGGGGTCTCTCTCACTAATCTCAATTTTAGTTAAAAAAACATTGTTATCGATCTCTGTTTTTTAAGTGATTCAATTTTGCTTAGGTGATATTTATTAGAGTTTAGAATGGTAAACACTAACAACTAGATAGGTAGGTATAACGAAGAGGAACATAATTTGATAAGGGTTAAATATCATTTTTGTCACGGAAGTATTGGTAATGGGGCACTCAGCACCCGAAAGTTTTTTTTTTGTATCATTTTTGTCTCAAAAGTTTACAAAAGGGAGCAAATATACCCCGAAAGTTTTTTTTAGAAGCAAATTTGCCCTGAAAGTTTACAAAGAGAGTAACGATCCAACGGTTAAGATCAACCAATCGGCAAGATCATTATGTTTGTAAACTTTCAGGGCAAAAATGATACCAAAAAAACTTCCGGGTGCTGAGTGCCCTCTTTCCAATACTTCCGTGGCAAAATTGGTATTTAACCCATTTGACAATGATGAACTTTGTTTCTTACATAACCTGAATCCCATTGAGTCAAGCCTATTCCTTTCTCACTGTTTCTCTCTTCACTTCTTTATTTCCTTTTTTAATTTGTGAATTCAAAGAGTTATAATCGGTTAGAATTTAGGATAAAATCCCATGGGTTATAGGATGGAAAAGAAGAGGAAAAAGGAAGAAGGAATGTGTATGTGGATAAAAGTCCCACATTGATTAGTTGGAGAGAAATTAGAGGGTATATAAGCCTCAACTTTGCTCCTATTAAATGGGCCCTTGGGCCAACCCACTTTTGTGGAGGGGTGAGGACTTAGGTAGCCCTTGGTCCACCACACGCGCGTGCCTCGCTATCGTCCGCACGTGTGCGAAATAAAAAAATAATTTTTTGAATTTATAATTTGACCCCGAACTTTTAATAATTACGTTTTTCCCTTCCGAGATTTTCCAACCAGTTCGCTTTTGTTCGTTTCGTTCTGGTGCGTCTGTTTGCACAACGCACAAGTTCACTGTCAGACGAGTCCATCTGATCAAGTTTTTCATTGTTTATAAATAGGGCGCCCTAGTCACAGAATTGTATCCGATTTTTCCTACATACACTCTTTCTGCATACTGCATATACAAAACCTTCTGTGCGTTCCGAAGCAGACTCATTGGATTCGCTTGGGCTTCAGATTGAGAGAGCCATCTTTCTGAAGACGAATAATCTGCTTTATCCTGGGAGGCAATTGCTCAGAAACCTTCGGCATCCGTATTGAGGGAGCAAAATTGTCTTAAAGACACAACGTACGTTGGGCCCGGATTTCTTCATAGTTCATTACCATAATTGGCAGTCTTGTGAGTTTATTTATAGCTTTTTCATATTATACAGACTTGTTGTATGCTATCTGTATGTGATGTTTCAATAATACAGATTCTTGTTGTGCTATTTTAATAGTATCTGTTTACTGTATATTCAATTTCTACCTATTCAATACATTTTCAACAACATAATCAAGGAAAACAACATTTAAATACCACTAACTTTCAAAATCTAGAAAAGACCATTAAAACTTGCAAAAAAAAAAAAAAAAAAATGAGAGAAGGGATGGGGTGAGAATCTAGGTTTTTCATATTTTGGCTTAAAACCAAAATGTCCCTTTCACACATTTTTTAAGTACCCAAAGATTTTGTCAAAATCATTACTGTTTAAAAAAATACATGTCATATTAACTAATTTAACTAACTTGCTTAATCTAATCAAATTAGGTAAATATATCTTATATTAAAGATAAGAGGGGTATAACATTTTGCCTTATACTTCAACTTTTGACCTCAACAGCTCTATCTTAAATTTTAACAACTTGCTAAATTTATCTTTATTTAATATATATTTTACCTTGTACAAAGTCTACACAAATAAATTATAGATAAAATTGTACATGTGAAAAAATTAATAATGGGAATATAAACATGACAAAAAAACCTTTTCTCTCTCTACTTTATAAATATGATTAGATGAGTATATAGTAATTTGTAAATCATATAACTAAATCTATAGGTTTCTTATTTTTGTAAAGACTCGGCATGTAAATGAGTCCTTTTTTGTTGGGAATTAATATTAGTCCACAATCACATTGGATATGAGCCTAATCTCTATCGAGTTTGGAATGTTAAGGTTGAAGATCTTATAACAAGTACGTTCTTGAGGACTTAAACTTGTGTTCTTCTCCATACAGAAATAATACCGCTTACCATCTCAACAAGCTATTAGTAAAATGAGTGTTTTTTTATAACAAAAAATGAGACATTTCATATGAAACTGATGCTAGTACTGGTATAAATTTTCAAAAGAGACACAAAATATGATGCACTCCAGTAGGGCTGAGCAACGGGCGGGCGGGGCTGCCCTGTGTCCCGCCCGTTTATTTTACACGGGTACGGGATAGCCCGTACCCGTGGTAAAACCCGTTCAACCCGTGATAAACGGGTACATGCAAATATGGGCGGGTTCCGACAGGTTCCAGGTTCCCCGTTTGTACTTTCAAGTAAAAAAAAACAGAATCACACCAAGAAACTTAAAACAAAGAACCAAACAGATCAAATCAGAGATGAGACGAAAACAAAAGATGGTGGGTAGATCTTTCATGCTCGACAGCGAGATGCCAACGTTGCAGAGATCGACGACAACAACCAATAATAACGAAACCGCAAAAAGATCAACGGCATCATTGCTGTAAACGAAACTGCAGAGTGAGGAAGGAAAAATGAAGTTGATGGAAGGTTGAGAGTTGCAACGCAAGATTGAATATTGAAGGTGAAGATTGAGATATGAGAGAGTAAAGAGAAGGGGGAGGGGGAGGCTGCGGCGATAGTAGGGTTGTTCAAGAACCAGACCAGACCGGGCTGGTCATTAACCCGTGGTCTGGTCCGGAAGGTTGTTCGGGCTGGAATGTCCAGCCCGAAGCCCGGTCCTACCCGGATAAAAACCCGGTGACTACCGGGTTGGACAGACTAAGGTAGACTGGATCGGGTTAGTGGACTATCTGACCCATGAAAGAACAAAAAAAAAGAACTTTAAGAACCTAAAAAAAATCTCAGAAAGCAAGATCCAGTCGAACAAAATGAAGATCCAAAAAAATTCTAGAAAAATGAAAATCCAAAAAACAATTTCAGAACCCAAGATCCAGTCTATCGAAATGAATTTATATACCGTCAATCCAATAAATAATCCAGAAACGAAGATCCAGAACCAAAAAAAATTCTAGAAACAGAATGATCTGCGATTCAGAAGACGAAAACGAATAAATAAAACAAATCCGATGAAAAAAAAAATTACCAAGCAGATCCGGTTGATCAACAAGAAATCGAGCAAAGTCATCTTGATTCTTGAGAGTAAAAATGGCAATACAGTCGAAGCAGGAAGAAGAAGAGAAAGGAAAAGGACGATGATAGAATGCTGGGACATTGGAACTGTTGTCTTTCTATTTTTTAGTCAAAAACTACTTTATGTCTTTTACCCATTGCTTTATGTGAAATGGGGCCTTACTTTTGACCATAGAAAATTGAGCCTGACGAAAAACTTAAAGTATTAATAATTATATATAAACTGAAGATTTAATAAATATATATCCGGGTAGGACCGGGTGAACTGGTCAGGGGTACTAGCCCGGAACCCGGTCTTACCCGGACATCGGGTCTGACCCGGTCCTGTCCTAATATATGTTCGGGCCTTTTTCTTTTTTTCTGACTGGACCGGGTTAGGGTCGGGCCGGACCGGGTTTCCGGGTTTTGTGAACAGCCCTAGGCGATAGTATACTGAGAGTCTAAGACTGAGAGGGAGAGATGAGAGTAGGTTAGGGTTTTTAACTTTTGAAATTTAAAATTTTTAAATATATAACATTAAAAAAATGTGTCAGGGGTTTTTTAACTTTTGAAATTTAAAATTTTTAAAGATATAACATTAAAAAAGTGTGTCAGGCATAAAAAGACGTGCCAATTAAAGATATAACATTAAAAATGTACAGAGTTGCATATATGACAGCAAATTATTGTTTATTCTTATTTGCAACGCTAACCTTTATATACACACACCATCATGTTAGCTTTTAATAATTTGGGTGGCCGTTGTGATTTCTCTAACATTATTTATATATATATATATATATATATATATATATATATATATATATATATATATATATAACAGAAATACACATAGTCCACGACTCTGGGCACAAATATCAAACAGAAATACACATAGTCCACGAGTCATAAAACCCTAACCCCACAACAAAGGGTCTATACAAAAACAATTTTCGCACAAGATATGATTGTGGATTCACCATAATATGATAGTGTACAAAATAAAGCCTTCGGAAAATAAACAGTCATCCAAAAATAGTTAATGTAGCATTTCAGAAATATGAGGGCTTTATGATGGCAATATATCAATCAATACAACACTATTACCAAAAAGAGGCCTGTAAATTTCATGACGTCTATGCCTTTAGCTGCTTCCCTTGTCCTCTAGTAAGATTAGAGGTCTCGCCTGAAAAATTCATAATGACGGGGTGAGACATAAAGTCCCCCTAATCGAAATTAATTTATCAAATATGCAGGAAAGGATTGCAAGTCAGAGAACCAGGTTTATTAACATAATTATAATATTTAACGAACGATAATAGAGAAGACTTTTTCTTTTGATAACATACATGTTGAGTTCAGGGCACAACGCTCGCCCACAAACCCGGAGTCCAGGGCACAAATTCCAACCACAAACTCAGAGTCCAGGGCACAAGTTCCGCCTACAAACTCGGAGTCCAGGGTACAAATTTCGCCCACAAACTCGGAGTCCAGGGCTCAGTTACGAACAGAATAATACATAATAATTAACAATAATTAAAACCATCCTCACTCATCCATCTTGCTCCTCCTTATATCTTCTGGACGTGGTACAGCCTATCAGTGCTAGTATACTTGGCCAAGGTTAGCTAGTCACTTCAAGAATACTGTCCCCTCCCATGCCACCAACAATATACCGTAACAGGGAGGTGTCCGCCTAAAACACTCAACTCAAGATCCGGGCCAGGACTGAGAGAGCCAATAGGCACAAGTTCACCTTAAATCTCTTCCACACAATCCAACATAACCCACAACAGAAGAAATAATATAACACTAAAGTTTTTCAACAACTTTTTGGTAAATTATTATTCCAAATATATCAATTCACAACAAGCATTTCAACCATCACAACAATAACAACCCTAAAAATAGTATTTACTTAAATACACAGATTGGAAAAATACACTGCTTCACTGAATTAATTTCATATTCAAACATATACATAATTTTTTTTAAAACACATACAAGTAGTATATATGAAAGTAGGGCTTAGAAAAATACCTCACATCCCAAAACAAGCATATAAAATAAATTAACCCTGGTTACCTCAATTCCAAGTTTAACCTTAGCTCGAGGAACACAACCCGCACAATCTCCGCTTACAAGAAGGCTCTACATTATCACAATTAAAGCTTATAATTTCCTATAACTAAAAAAATACAAATTCTAATATTATTTATCACTATTTATTTATTATTATTATTATTATTATTACTCTACAATTAATTTAAACTTTCAGAGCTTATTTCCATGCTTTAAATTAGGAGTTTAAATAAATATTAACAACATAAAAATATATTTTATTATGATATATATACATATGAACAGTTACCTTGGGGTTCTATAATACTAACCACCACGTGAGTATTAATCATACACGTAGATCAATAGGTTTGCACACCACGCACATATGCCTTATATATATATATATTTAAAATAGCAACTTTTCTAGGTTTGATGATTTCCACGTGGTGCAGAGTTAATTATACTTTCCCAAATTAGCAAAGCTTACCTATTATCTTCCTCATGCAATAGCAAACTTTCTCTCCTTTTATTTTCAGATGCAATAGTATATATATATACATATACATAACACAAAAGCATCCCTCTTCTTTTTCCCTTCCAAAATCAGCGATAATACATGCATAAAAGATAGTAACGTTTTCCTCTTGGTTCTCTGAACTAATGACAGCAAATATATATGTATATATCAGTAGAGTTTTATTCTCTTTCCCTTCCAAATGCAACGACTCAGTTCAGAAGTATAACTCTTTCTTATTCCTTTCTAAAATATATATATATATACACCATGTGCATTTTTTTTTCCTTTCTTTCTTTTATCATTTCATGAACAACAACACTTTTTCTTTTCTTCCATTGTTCCCATGCAGCGACTCAACATTCGACACTAATATATATACAAGTACAGCGTCATGGTTGTGTGTGCGCCAACAGTAGTCTTGTTTTTTTTTTTTTTTAAACACTAACCCATGTTTAAAGACCTTATAGAGTCCCTTTTTTTTTCCTTCTATCCCTTCCAGGTAACAACTTTGTGTTTATACAAGCTTCTTCCTTCACTTTATATATATATATATGTACACAAAGCTCTATATATTTAAGTTATATACACCTGTATCAGTTAAAGGTTTCCAACAACAAACTACATGTCTCACGCCTAAATATATATATAATCCAACTCCCTGTTTTCGGTTTTCTTCAACAAAGGATCATTGTTTCATTTCCTGAGCTTATTACTTAGTATCTAGTGTTGGGAAAAAATCATAGAGCTAAGGGGAAAAGAGACCCGAAGCTTACTCACAGTTTTAGCTTGCACGACGGGGTCACCGTCAACACCACAATTCCCCTGTTTCAGCAACGTTTTGCAGAGGAAAGATGAACAATACAATCTCAGGTTGCGTCTCTCTCTCTCTGTTCTCCAGTTTCAAAAACAGAGCACACACTTACTCAGTTCCAACTCTCTCTCTTTCTCACTCTTTTTCTCGGACTCAACTTTGGATGAAGCCAGGTGAATGAGAGTTGTAACGGTACTTCCATTTTACTTAACATAAAGACTAATTAAGGGTTGATTAACCACTAAGTAATGCTTCATCAATTACCAAATTATACAAAATAAATCAGAGTATGCAGAATGAGCTATAACGTGGCAATATATAATCATCTAACATAAACCAAAAAGACAGAAGCACTACTTTTAGCAGAAGTAGTCTAAGCTTATGAGGTCTTCCCACCCGTACGGAAACTATCACCTGAAAAATGTGGTAACCATCAATCCAACTTATTACGAATAGTAATATGTGCTAGTGAGGTGCCAAGTGGAACAATTTATATAACAAAGTATTAAAAATATATTTCACGAATATACACATTACCAATTTCATATCATGAATTTTGTGTCATAATCTTGCATCACAATTTTCATTAATAGAATTTCCAATATGCCTCCCACCAATCCAACCGAACCGCCTTATTTCCTCCGACTAGACCCATGGGCTAAGTTACATCCATGTTACTAGTTACTCAAAAGCTCACTGGTCATGTGATGAGATTCGGCCAAAATCTTCAGAGCACATGTCCCAGACCATAGGTATTTTCCCCTCATTGAACTAGTGGGGTGTCATAAGCCCTCATTAAACTAGTGGGCTAGTCCCTCATTGAACAGGTGGCACAATAGAAAGCCAACCATTGTGCACCAATGGAGGCCTCACCACGTGGTGGAATAAATTACTCCATCTCTTCCCAATTCAACCATTTCCATAGTTATCATAATAAATAACTCAACAGGAATTTTTCCAAAATTCATAAATAAATATATGTATATATATTTCACAATTCAAATTATAAGGTTCTACAAGGCAATTTCTATTAAGATATTAATAATCATTTCACAAAATATTCACAAACAACATACTAATATACATAATAAGTGGAAAGTGGTTACCTCTCGCCGAAGCTAACTATTATCACACTGCTCCTAATCCAAGAGCTCAAACACACGCCAAAAATCAATCTACCACAACTAGTTTACTAACCGTTAGTAACTCTTCTAAAACTCTACACAATCAAAATTATAACTTATAATTAAAAATAAAATAAAAAATTAATAATAAAATATTTGGGATGCTTGAAGTGGACACATTATTACGGGACTGAAAAATCAGTGGAGCCATTATAACTATAAATTTTTCTTTCGATTGATTATTAGTTAATAACTCCATTTTCTATTTATTATTAATTACTAATTCCCTCTATTATTTATTCTCTTTTTACTAATAATAATAACAATATCTATTTATTATTTATTTATTACTAATCAATATCCCCCTTCGTTAATTATATATGAGTGAAATAATATAGGAATTCGTTAGATTTGATCCTTTTATATAGGAGTAAGTTGGATCAGATTTCGTCTTTTTGATTTCATGATATTATGTTAATACAAAACCTCCATTATATAGTATCATATTATTTCAAATGCATTAGCATATTATATAATTATATATATGGTGTTATATCTATAACAATATCTAAGGATATTTTTCCTATCATTCTCCAAGTACATTGATATATATATATATAACGTTTTCCTGTGTGTGTAACAACCTCATTCCTTTCTCTTTCTATACAGTAACCACTTTCTTATTTTTCCCTGTGTTGTGGCATAATATGCAGAGTACATATATCTACACACAGTCATAGGTGTAGCCACGTGCAGGAGAAGGGGGGCACATGCCCCCCTTGATTTTTTTTTTTTAGATTTTTTTAAAAGTACTTTGTTCCCGTGATTGCTTACCTTCTCAATGACATGAAAATATTTGCGGACAGTAATTAGTGTCTTGCTGCACACAGTTCTTCATTCCCTGCAAAATACTTGCGGACATATTTTAGCATTGTGACCTCAACTAGAAAAGATCTGCTTCCTTTTTTGAGATACTTTCCTAGCATTTTGTTGCCTTTTCTCTGTATTTTTTTGCTTGGAGCATGTAGGTTGCTAATTTTCTGCCATAGGCATTTTATGGCTAACACTTGCTCTTTTTCTTATTGATGATGATCAAACTTGCAACTGATGACAAGTGAAAACCTTCTAAATCCTGTATTTTTTTTTTCGTGCTTTTGATGACAAGTGAAAAAAAAAATTTCGGGGGCAGCCAGCCAATAGTGC
The DNA here is from genome assembly GCA_025563575.1 of Acacia pycnantha. NCBI lineage: Eukaryota > Viridiplantae > Streptophyta > Magnoliopsida > Fabales > Fabaceae > Acacia > Acacia pycnantha. The sequence continues at coordinate 1,870,512 of JAMWYP010000001.1, forward strand.
CCTCCTTCCATAAATTTCTGGATCTGCCCCTGCACACCTACAATCACAGCACATGCATCTTATATATAATTATAAAACCAACTTAGAAAGTCTTTCTTTTCACAAGCAGCAATGTATGTGTGTATATCTATAACTATATACCAATGTTTCCTTTTGTTTCCGTGATGCAACAATATATCCATACTTATATTTATAAATGCAACAGTGAGATCTTGCTTCAGTCTCTTTTATTTATATATATATATATAACATTAGTTTTCCCTCTTTTATATATATATGAAACCTTATGTACAGAGTTGCATATATGACAGCAAATTATTGTTTATTCTTATTTGCAACGCTAACCTTTATATACACACACCATCATGTTAGCTTTTAATAATTTGGGTGGCCGTTGTGATTTCTCTAACATTATTTATATATATATATATAACAATACCATAAGGTCTCCGTTTTTGTTCTCAACCAGCTATAGTTGCTCTGTTTTCGAGTAAGGAAACAGAGATATTTGTGCACATGCTCGTGAGATCCATGCTTCCGAATTACAAACCAACTCTTAGCTTAGTTACCGACGTTGGGAGATCCCAGAAACTAGAGGGAAGAAGTTCAAAAAGGCTCACCTCGTTCGACTGTTGCTGCCTACCGTCTTCGTCTCTCATTACGTTTCAGTCTCCTTCTCAGCTTCGTCTCCCTTTCCTTCCTCTCTCTCTCTTTCTCGCCTCACTCTTGCCTCTGTGTTTGATATTTAAAACATAGGAATAAGAGCAGTTGTATTCTCTCGGTCTCTCACGTTTCTATCTCAGCTGGAACTCTCGGTTCTGTCTCTGTGTTTCCAGTCTCTCTTCCTCTCATAGCTTCTGATGAAAGGCCAAAGGAAAATGAGGATAAGAGCTCTCCCTCTCCGTCTCTCGTTCTCTCTCTTTCTCTCAATGTTTCTCGGTTTCGTTTCTCTCTTTGGTCAAGGATTCTGCAGAAATAAATAGAGCAGAGTGTGTATTGTTGGGCTCAAGACGTCTCTGCTACGTGAAAGTGAGGTTCAACGTTGTGGGAGCATGGTCATTTGCGTGTACAGTGAAACATCGAAAGTGTGATCCTTTCCTGCTGTTTCTGTTTTTCGTGTTAACGTGCTCTCTCTCTCTCTCTCTCTCTCTCCTTTTTCCTCATTTAGCGTTGCAATTAGCCAAATGACGAATTGAAAGGGCATGGATACATATGTATATATCCTCCTGCTTGCTAACGTGTTGACTGCTTCTTTTCTTTTTCTTTTTTTTTTTCTATTTGGTCATGTGGTGAATATTATGTTATGAGGCCCATATTAATACCTATTTATCCCCTTTTAGACTTTCATTTGCAATTAGGTCCTTGGCTTGTCTAATTACAAATATTAGATAAATTTTAGAAATTAATCCTTAATTTCATATAAGATTTTTATTTTAAAATTTATCTCACAACTATTTCCTTGGTTTTATTTACAAGGATTAAATTCCTAATTTTTCAATAATTAACTTCAAAATTATTTTTGACCAAATTTTCATCATAGATTTCCATACAATATCTAAATTTCAAATCCCAAAATTTGGGATGTTACAAGAGCCAAGGCAACACCTTAAATAAACTCAAGGGTCCAGTCTGAGAACGGACAAGAACGGACCGAGGGGTATTACATAGTGCTGGGCTCGAGAGGTATGGTAAGATCCCGTGATTGGCGCTGCCGTTATCTCGCTCTGTGATGACGTGTTTCAGCAGAGTATGAATCAGAGGAATGGCACTGTGCAGGTTACGTATATGATCTGGCCGAGTGATACATGGACTGAATGAATTGGTTTGGGCTGTCGAATGGCTCTGTTAGGAATGTGGGCCGAAGTAAATGATGAATTTAGGAAGTATATACTTTGTCTGGGATAGCAACTGAATAATAGGTTGAAGTTTTTTTTTTTTTTATACAAAAATTTTAGGAAAGGGGTTGGGTTCACCCACGATCCAAGGGCAGGGCGAAATCTCCCTTCCTCCTAAGTGATACCGATGTTGGGCAGGGCGAGCCGTCTATTACCCTCAGGCGTTTACCTAGGCACCTAGGAGCTAGGATGTCTCCCCCAACGCATTGATCGACTCCAGGATCGAACCCTCTCCCTTTAGTGAAAGTGTCCAACCCCTTTGCCAGTGAGCCCAAGGACGAGGGGTGATAGGTTGAAGTGTTGTGCATGAGAATTGCACGTGGGAAGCATGAGTGTTGGGCCAAATGATTAGTGAATTAAGGTATAAGGAATTGGGCTTATGAGTTATTTGATTAGATGGGCTCCAAAATTTCATCTCTTGTCATTATTTTCCATAATTTCATTTTCCAAATATTCCAAGGAAATAATTCTTAATTTTCCAAATAATTAATTTTAATCATTTGGCCAACTTCCATTGTTTAATTCTAATATTATTTCTATAATTATAGTTAAATCCTAAAATTAAAAATTAGGATGTTACACAGAGGAGCTATGGGTGAAGGAGGAAAAATCTAACCTGGGAAGTTGGTAATGTCCTGGGTGTCCAACTTTACATTCTTCTTTTTCTTGTGTTTCACAACTCAGATTTCTAAGATGTTCAACTAGGTTCTGGAATGTAGAGTTCACCGAGCCTGACTCGGTTCCTGTGTTTCACAATAGACCCCAACTGTATGTAGCAGTCTCAGCAAGGTCACCACCCATAAATTATATATACAACATATTTCACAAAATATTTTTATTAATTCACTAATTATTCAATAATTAGTCATCTATCTTAAGGTTTATAATAAATTCACTAATTAATTCATTTACTAATTAGTCTTATATCCTATGGTCTATAATAAATTTTAAATATTTTAATTCATTTAATTATTAATTAAAATTATTATTTACTATTTTTATTATTTATAATTAATTAGAATTATTATTTATAATTTTAAATATCTTTTATATTTTTTTAAAATTGGACGCCACGCGTCCAATTCAATATATATTGAATTGACGCAAGTGGCGTCTTAGAGCAAGACGCCACTTGTGGCGTCACCCAGGTGATGCCACAAGGCGTCAGTATTAGTTTGGAAAATGTTTTCCAAATTGCTCTAATTGGGTAGATTTTTTGTTAAAAGTTATTATTTTGGTAATTCCATAGCATTGTGGCTTTTTTTCTTTTTTTACTTTTGCTTTTTAAAAAAAAACATTTAAACACATAAATTAATTTAAAAAAAGCTCATCCACAAACGGGCCCTAAAAAAGACTTAAATGCACAAAATGAGTGAGTGCTTATAAATTTATGGTTTAATTATACAAAATACCGCTAAATTTTTAGTCAATTACATATAAACCCCTTACATTTTAAGGTTTAAATTTAACCTCCCTAATTTTAGTTTTTTTCCCACTATGAACCTCCCTACCATCACACGTCTAATATACAACACATGGCATGGCATCCTATATGATCTAAGAAAAATCCCTTTAAAGTTTTAAGGAACTAAGAAAATATCAAAAATGTCTCAGAGAAAATTCTGATGTAAAAAAAAATCTGAAGGAATTATTAAAACCCACATATAAAGTTATTAATCCTCTGTTGAAAGATTTGTCAATGAGATTTATTTGACATAATAATTTTCTATGGTACTTTTCCTCTACAATTTTAATAAACTTGTACTATTAATTAAATATCTTTTACACAAGGGTTAAATTGTGATTTTAACATTGAAAAAGAAAAGAAAAAAAAGCCCTCGTTCTTCATATCGTCAAAAGTGAAGAAAGCTGGCCCATGAATTTGATATCTACATGTTCTCAGTCTGTCTCCCACTAATAAATCTGGTTCCATCCCGCCTTCTCTTTAGCCAATTCTTCCATCTTCTTCTCCTTGACATCTCTTCAAATCCTTTTTGTTTTCTTTGAACCCCAATGGATTGACTGGAAAGATTATTCTTCATCAACTTGCTAATCTTAAACCACCTCAACTTTTCTGCCTCCAAGACCTTAATGGGTCAATACCGTCAAAATTAGAATGTTTGAAATCTTTACTAGAGTTTTCGAATTGGGGCAACAAGCTTTTTTCAATTCGGCGATTATGCATAACAAGGGTTTTTTTTAATGTTAAAATCACAATTTAACCCCTTGAGCAAACCATATAAAAGTATTACAAAATTATTAGATCGTATAAGATGCCATGTATCAGTTTCATGTGGTAATTTCCGTTCAGCCCCGTTTGGTATACTGAAATTGATTTTGATGGAAATGGAGATGAAAATGAAGTTTAAAAGTATGTTTGTTATGTCATGAAAATAAGGCCTCATTCCAATGTAAAAAGACTTAAATGTCCTTCTATTTTTTTTTTTAAAAAAAAAAATCTCAGACACAAGTTTCGTCTCCTACTCTCCTCCATGAAAGCAGTGATGACCTGTTTGAATTAGCGTTCGAGAAGCACTTTCACGAAAAGTAAGACAAAACTCATTTCACATATTTACCTTGTACATTATGAATCACAATATAAAAGTTGCTCTTACTGCTAACCCAAATAGGCACAATCAATTTGGATCTTAGCCCTACTCTCAAAAGCAAAAATCGAAGTTTAATAGAGCGCTATTAATAAATATCCCCAAACTCACCCAACACCCACAAAAGCTATTTCAGATCTTGGCACCACAAAATCAAAACAAGGGGAAGAAGGAGTATCGAACTTCTAAATATGTAGGGCAAGGAGAACAAAAACCACAAAGGCGAAGTGAGGAAGAAGATGAATGGGTTTGTTTGGCAAAGCTGTGCAGCTGTCAAGAATCCCATCAAACAGTGAAAAACCAAGTGGAAGAAAAAAAAGCTCTAATCTGAACCGTTTGGGATAACTTCAAGAGTTGATAAGTTTCTGTAAAAAAAGTCACTTATGATAGAAGTCACTTTTTTCCAGCTTCTAGCGTGACTTTTTTTAGTTTATGGAAAAAAATGTTAGAAATGATAATCCAAAAAGCTACTTTAGAGTTTTATTTTTTATTTTTTAACAATAATTTAATTTTTTATCTTCAATTATCATAATATATACAACTAATATATATGTGTGTGTGTGTGGTATTCAATAAGATTCATGCAAATTTTATTCATTTTCTATCTCAACTGACTTTTCAAACGTTGTTCAAATAAGAACCTATCTGAAAAAAAAAAAAAAAAAATCATTTATGTCACCGCTATCCCGAATACAAATTACACCCACAATATGACTTTTATCCCATCTTTCGTTTGTGAAAGCCCATCTGAAAAAAAGTCACTTCTGTCACCGTTATCCCAAATGGGCACGAAATCGAAGATATACGTCTTCATCTCCGCCGCAACTAAGTCTACTGACTTTAGTCCTCTTTAAAATAACTAAGGCTCCGTTTGATATAAAGAAGATTTGAGGAGGGAAAGAAACTTAGAGCAGGGAAATGAAGGGAAGTGAAGATTTTGAGGGATGATGGAATATGGCTTGAGGGAAGATAAAATGTTTGGTAGGAAGAAAATGAAGAGGTAGTAGTTAGTAAAGAATAAGAAAATGTCTATTTTACCCTTAAAAGTAATTAATTTAAAATGAAAAGAAAAAATAATTTTTTTGCTAAAATATATTTAAAAAATTATCTTCTTATCAAGTTCGAATTTGTCAATAATATTTTCCCGCCAAGTTCGAATTTGTCTAAAAATTTTCTAGCCAAGTTCGAATTTGACTAAAATATTCTCCTGTCAAGTTCGAACTTATCTTCAAATTTATTGCATAAGTTTGAACTTATAGCATAAATTTGAATTTAATCCTATTTTCTTGCATTTTTTAAATATTTTATAAGGGATAAATATGTTTAAAAGTGTCATTGTTCACGTGAGAATTTGAGATCTTACCAATTTTGGTGAGATCTTATCTTTCTACAAATAAGGGAAGATTAGTAGGTCTGTGAACTTGAGTTCCTGAAAGATAACATACCAAACAAGGGAACTTGATTATCTTCCTTTCTCTTCCTATTGAATCCGTGTACCAAAAAGGGTTTAAGACGAGGTGGAGCTTGAAGAAATTGCCAACAATGGAGGCTGGATGGGAAGCTTGCCGACAATGGGTGGGGAAGAAGGTCGCTGGCGGAGGTTGTGGAGAAGAAGGTAGCCGGCGAGGGTGGGAAGGCATAAGGAGATGGTTGATTTTTTTTCTCTTTTTTTGACCTGAGATGGTTGAGGTTGAAAGAATACTTATGAAACTTGAAAGGGCATTGGGAAATAGGGAGATGAAATTAGAAAACTGAGCATTTTCTCTGAAAGCCAATTGATGGAATTGGCTTCCACATGGAAACCAATTATAAGGACTCTGATTTGCACCAAACATACAAAAAGTATGAAATTGGGCTCCATTTTCATTTTTATTTCCATATGCCTAATTCCATCATACCAAACGGGCCTATAAAAAAATAACGGTGAATTGACAGGTAAAGAGGTTTATAATAAATAAAATTAAAAATTAGGCAGGTTGAATTTAAATTTAAAATGTGAAGGGGCCATATGCAACTAAACGTTATGGGAGTTTGAAATGTGATGGGTCATATTAGAGTTTGTATTGGGTCATTTGCTTCCTTTAGCCCATTTAGGGCCTATTTGAGTTGATATTGAAAAAACATATTCATATAAGTCGAGATAAAACTCATTTCACAAACTTACAATATATACTATTAATCAAGGGTTTAAACTTCTCATGTTGCATGAGAATAAGAAGATTCCTACACACACATGAAATGGTGGGACCCACATATATATAATGCTCATTATATATATATATAATGAGCATTATATATATATATATATATATATATATATATATGGGTCCCACCATTTCATATATATGTGACATGAAAATACACTTTTCCTACAACATAAGAAGTGTTTTTTACTCAAATTAGAAAAACAATTTCTATTGTTAATCCAAATATCATCAACAAAATTGAAAAACAAAAACCACTGTGTTATTGCTCGGAAAGGTAAAAAGCGCGAAATACAGGGGTCCGGTTTCTCTCACATCCCACTCTCTCATCATCCCTCATCATCTGCTCATCCTGGCCGTCGAAATCTTGATCCAAGGGCCCAGAACTTTTTTTAAAAAAACCGCATGCGGTTTTTTTAAAAAAATTCTGCGCCCTTGGATCAAGATTTCGACGGCCATGATGAAACTATAAGGGATGGGCAGAAATGAGAAAATGAGAGAATCCTCTTCCGAAATAGAGACATCCTCCATCCAAAAGAAAGGACAAAAATTTAAAAAATAAATAACCGAGAGAGACGGAGCAGATCCAATTTAATTTCACTTCAGTTAACAGTTCCATCACACCACCCACACACCGCTTTCCTTCCCATTTCTTTAGGCTATGTTTGGTTCGACGGAGGGAAGGGGAAGGGGGGGATTTTAATGGAGGGAAGGGGAAGGGAGAGATTTTAAAATTACCTTGTTTGGATTGATCAGAAGAAAGGGGAGGGGAGGGATTTTAATATTACCTTGTTTGGTTAAGAAGGGGAGGGGAGGGAAATTTTTTTGACATTGACAACTGTACCCTTATATTATAAGAAGCTTGGCAAATATTTTGGCTGCAGAAGAATTAAACAAATTAGTAAAAGAAAAGATGTAACAAACAAAATGCATTTAAACCATGAATATAAGCCGTTCATGGAATTGAATCGAATCAAAATACCAATTTACCATATTTTATAATAACTAAAGGGCACAAAGATGGGGTACATACCTAAATTTGGTTTGAGAAAAAAGCTCCTCATAGAAGCAAAACTCGCACTTTATCTACATTTGACTAGCTTCTGGTTTTATTCTCTAATAATGAAACGATATAGAAGAGAGAGTCTTTACTTGATCAGTTAGATTCTCAAATAACTGAATAAAACCATAAAAGCCCGTAGATTCTATATGATCAGATTAGCCTTAATCTCATCAGTAAGTTTGTGCAGAAAGATACGAGCTTTCATGAATCGACTCATAGAATCACAATTATCTTCAATTCTTGCAAAGATAAAAATGATCATAATCCCTTCCATTGGCAATGATCACACAAACCGCTACCAAGTTGATTTTACGCTTTACTCGCCTCGCTGCGGATCGCCGTTTCTGAAAGTGACGGCCTAAGGAGGACGTATAAAGCCGGACCCAGAAATGGTACCAGAGACAAAGGAAGAAGCCAAGATGGGGTACATACCTAAACCCAGCTTACTAGGTCTGGCTATTAAAAGCTGGAATCACAGAGAGAAAATGCTTGAGAAAGGGGGAAATTTACCGTAGGTGCTTGAAAATAAGGTAGACGATGAGAGCAATGTTCAGGCGCTCATTGTAAGTAGGAACGATTATACTGTACTTGTTCTTTGAGGTAATAAGCGGCGTTTCCATTCTTTTTTTGATACAATATCAAGGTATCCCCACAGCCGGTAGCTATGAGACTAATCCTTCACCCCGGGAGCGGCGTTTCCATTCTAATTCTAATTCTAATTGTAATCAGTAATCTGGATTCTCACTGAAACCCAAATTTGTATTTCCAACATCCAATTCTCTGTTTCGTTGGTTCAATTGCCGCAGCCTTTGACGCTGTTAAGGGTTCAGGGTATTTTTGGTATAATAGCAAAAAATTGGGGATATTTTTGTCCTCTCATACACCCATTTTTATAAATCCCTCCGAATCCGTCCGATTTGGGGGGACGTTTTTGAGGGAAGGGAATGAGAAATTTTAAAAAATATCCCCTCCCCTCTTAAAAAATATCATCTGCCAAATAAGGGGAGAAGACTAAAATCCATCAATCCTCCTCCCCTCCCCTCAAACCAAACAAAGCTTAGATTCGCCGGCGATCTCTCTCCGCCGGAAACCTAGCTTCCTCCGCTGCCAGATCCATTCACCTTCTCCTTCTACCCCTCTTGAAAACTGTCCTGGTTTCTCTCCCTCGGAGAAAATTTGAAATCCTAGCTTCGGCACAGATTTTGGCGATTGCGTTCCCGCCCTCTTCATCGGACTAGCCTGTGTGAACATATGGAGGCAATTGAGGAACTGGCTCAGCTATCAGATTCTATGCGGCAAGCTGCTGCCGTGCTTGCCGATGAAGATGTTGATGCGACAACGCCCAGTAGGCGGCCTTCCACATTCCTCAATGTCGTCGCACTAGGCAATGTCGTAAGTTTATCCATCCATCTGCATATTCATACTTTTCTTTTTGTCCATGCGTGGGTTGTAAATTTATGGATCCGGTAGTTGGTCGCCAGTTTTTTGTTTTAGGATGGGGAGTTTGTTTGCTTGAAGAGAAGATTTGCGGGGAATGGAAATTTGATGCGTTCAAAAGAAAGTACGGTTGGTGAGAGAAGGAATCAGTATTTGGAATTGAGTAATTGAAAGCTCCTCTTCCTCTCATCCCAATGAAAAGATTTGTTATTGTCTACGGCAGTGTATATATTGGATCATTTACTTGTTACTGTTATGATGTTTAATGAAAATAATTATATTGTCCGTGGTTTAGTCTTACGGGATTTGATAAATCATTGCAAGTGGCAAACCTGAGGGAGTCTGTTACGGTGCATGGCATGACGTGCAGTGAATTTCGATCTGATTGGAATTGGTAATAATGGCCTGGGAAGCTTGCTAGCCATGGACTTTGACTGTAATCCTTGTTTACTTTTTATAGGTAGTTTTGAGCTTTGAAGCACTTAGGTGAATGTGATGCTTTTATTATGCTGCCCTGCCTTAAGATTTGGCAGGTTGCATGTATCATTTATTTCTACGAGTTCTTACACTCCTGTGGTATTTAAACCTTATATATCATGTGGCCAATGTTTTTGATCTCTCTGTTTCTGTGGACCAATTGTCTGCTTAGGGTGCTGGAAAATCTGCTGTCTTGAACAGTTTGATTGGACATCCGGTTTTGGTAAGTCAAATCGCCTATATACATTTTTCTGATTGTCTTCTGTACAAACTGATGCATCTTTTCTTCTGCTGTTTGATTTATTACTCTGCGTTGTGATATAATCAAATTATTGGCAGCCAACTGGTGGAAATGGTGCTACCCGGGCTCCCATAAGCATTGAATTGAATAGAGATAGCTCTTTAAGCAGCAAGTCAATCATATTACAAATTGAAAATAAATCTCAACAGGTTTCTGCAAGTAAGAACTTTGGCTAAACCCTGTTCCTGAACAATCTGGTTTTTATGTTTTATCTGCTCCTGGATAAAAAGTTTATCTGTGAGAAGTTCGACACGCAGTGTTCCAGTGATGTTTCTTAATTGTGTGTCATAGGTGCTCTTCGACACTCTCTACAGGACAGGCTAAGCGAAGGTTCATCTGGCAGAAGTCGTGATGAAATATATCTTAAACGAAATATATCTTAAACTTCGTACTAGTACTGGTAGGCTCATGTTCATATGCTCTGTCCCCGTTTTTGAAGTATGAAAAAGATCTTCCTGTGGAGTAAGTTTTGTAGTGGTCAGGGAAACATTGGGTTTGCCTTCATATACATTGTTTTGGAAACAAGGAAGCTGAAGTTTTATTGCAATGAGCAGTTTATGTGATTCTTTAGCATGCTTCTTTTGAGAGATTTCTCATGTTTTTAACGGAATCGCTGTGCCCCTGGATATGTTTTTGGAAGTTGTTGTGTTTTATACGTCTCTTTCTTTCTTTGCCCATGTTTGATTTGAGGGTCGGATTGGAGATGATTGGTCAATGGTCAGCCTTGTTAACCTTTTGAGTTTAAAGGAACAATTTTTATTTCTTTCTGCTTTATTTGTTAGATTCTTATATTTAAAAAGTTGATATACACTAGTGAGAGAAACACATGGGTTTGTGTACTGAATATTGACTGACATCCTTTAGTTATACCTTTACCTAGGAAAAGACCGGCGGAGCAGCACATCATTGTCACTAAAATAATACATTATTCTAGTTGTTTTGAATGTCCGAAAAACCCACCTGTGTCTGATGCGTGTATTAGCAGATCTCCTGGTCCTGTTTTCAGGACTTCTTGGATGAAAAAATCTAAAGAAACATTTTCTTAACACAAAAGGGCATAATATGCTGAAAAGGCTCTTTTTTGGGTGCCTCCTTTATATATGTGATGGGGTAGATTGTCTTTATGGTTACACTTTGATGCTTAGCTCAGTTTGTCCAAGGGAATCTCCAATTCTGATATGTGAATTGGGTTACTGTTATATTCTAATCAGCTTCTTTGGCATTTTTTTTTATTTGTACTTTTGTGGCAAGTCTTTCTGTTGACTTACTGTTTCAGAGATATTCTTCAGACTTGGATATTGCGATCCTTGTAACTGCATAATAAGTTCATAATCTTGTAACCGGTATATTGATTTAGGTCATAAATATACCTTCCCTTTTCTTCTTGGCTATCTCTTTCTCTCACTTGAAGAAACATAATCATCTGGCTGACATATCTTCACTTTCTGCTCATACACTATAAGATAAGGCTTATTCTAGTTGTCCTGTTTGATAATTCTCCAGCTCCACCGTTGAAATTGATTGACTTGCCTGGATTGGACCAACGAATTATCGATGACAAAATGGTGAGTATATCTAAGTGATCAGGTCAAAGTTTTGAGTTTTCCCTTTAGTATTATAATTCTCTCTGAAATTCTCAATCAATGTTGTATCTTATGTTAAACTTTTATTTAATTCTTGGATAACTGGTTGTTTTTGAGGAACTTTGTTTCGAGAGATAAGTTAAATGCCTTCTTTTTCTTATCTTTTAGATCAGTGAATATATCGAACACAATGATGCCATTCTGCTTGTCATAGTTCCTGCTGCCCAGGCACCAGAAATTTCATCTTCACGAGCACTGCGAGTAGTTAAGGAGTATGATGCTGAATGTATGTTTTCAGTTTTTTCGTTTTTGTTGTCTTAAATCATGTCGGCCAAGTATTCACTTTCTCTAAAGATTAAGCTGTTAGGAGAAAGCTTAGAAATGGGATATCTCTAACATACCCGCTCATGTTAGAGCCCATTGGGCTTGAAGCATAGTAAGAACACAGCCCAGTATGCCTTATGGTGAAAATTAATTCGATTAGATAAATGGATGCTAAAAGATGGAAATCTTGGCCCCTTGGTGAAAGAGGCTTTGGTAACATATCAATGACCAATTCTCCCTGAAGTTTAAGCTGTTAAGAGAAGACCTTGAAATGGTTTAATTATAACTTCAACAATGGTTGTCAAACTTCTATAATTTGGGAATTCTTTTCTTTTTCTTCTTTTTACTGTTTTTCTATCCTGTTTATAGTACTGCTTTAGTTAAATTGTCTTCATTGTTTCAATTGTAGCCACCAGAACAGTTGGTGTTATTAGTAAAATTGACCAAGCAGCTTCAGAACCAAAAGCTCTTGCTGCTGTACAAGCTCTTCTTTCGAACCAGGGACCCCCAAAAACTTCTGATATTCCATGGATTGCAATAATAGGTCAATCTGTTGCATTAGCATCTGCATAGTCTGGTGCTGGGTCTGAGAGCTCTTTAGAAACTGCGTGGCGAGCTGAGACTGAAAGTTTGAAATCAATATTGACTGGAGCCCCACAAAGCAAGCTTGGTAGAATTGCCTTGATTGAGTCACTTGCTAGCCAGATTCGCATTCATATGAAGCTCAGGGTTCCAAATCTCCTTTCTGGGCATTTATTATGTGACTGCCTTCTATTCATATATTTTCTATTTGTTATCTTCTTGTTTGGTTTGTTGTTTATTGTACATGTCCTATGACCTATCTACATTTTGTTGGCGATGTTGCTTTGAAATTTTACATTTGTCCAACCTATTGATGATGTTCTCATTATGGCTTCATTTGTGTAGAAGCTGACTCTGCATTTTAGGTGTCTGCATAATTGACTAAATAGAAGGGATAAACCGCAAAAATTTAGAGACTGGGATGATTTTGGCGTTAGGACTTGTGGATTTAATGCTGTCATGAAGCTTAGGCATTTTGTTTATTATATGCTTTATGGTTGCCCAAGTGTTATTTAATTCATGATATGCCTTGGTATTGGTGTCTGGTACATCACTTTGTTTAAATTGTGTCATGAAAGGGTGGGTTTGCTTGTTATGCTGTGTTTCTGGAAAATATATAATACTACCTTATTCCTATTTATAAGTCACCTTTTAGAAGTTTTTGGTGTTCCTATTTATAGGTCATTTTGTATAATTTATGAAGCAATTAATATTTTTTTCTAATAGAGCCCTTGGCATGGATATCGTTGAGTAGTTATGGTGGAGAGAGAGATAGAGAGATGATCAATAATTTGCATTTGATTAAGGGTATTTGTGGAAAGATGGGTGATTTAATTTTAAAGACAGTAAACTAATCTTGGTTTGTTGAATTCGTTAAATGTGACTTAATAATTAGGAATGGAGGGAGCAATATTATTATTGTAACAATCAAAATAATATAAATTTTTTATAAAATTAAGATATCATCAAAGCATTTGGATATTTGGAAGGGGTATTTTACAGTTTTACTCCTTATATGGAGTTATGGACATTTTGTCATTCTTGTCCGGCATATACCTAACTATTAGATGCCTCTTTTTATAAAGCTGGCTGATCCATAAGATTTAGGACTCGTTTGTTACAAAGAAAGTCCAGGGAGGGAAAGGGAAGATCCCAATCTTCCCATGGATTTTGGCTGTTTGTTACACAGAAAGTCCAGTCAGCAACTCACTGGAATTGGACATTTTCCCTTATTTGAGGGAAGATGCTTTCCCTCCGAAAATGGAAGGAAAGCTGCCATCTTCCCAGGAAGATGGTTTTTTGACAGATTTACCCCTGAAATTCAAATTTGGCTTTGGCGGGAAAGATCAATTTTGGCGATTTTTTTTTTTCACAAGTTCGAATTTAACAATAATATATATTTTTAAAATATATATTAGCAAAAAAAATATTTTTCTTTTTATTTTGAATTAATTTCTTCTGAGGGTAAAATAGACATTTCCTAATTCTTTACCAACTACCATCTCTTCATTTTCTTTCTACCAAACAACTCAAGCCATCTTCCCTCATCTTTCAAATCTTCCTTTCCTTTCCTTTCCCTCCTCTAAAGTTCCTTTCCCTCCCTACCAATTCTTTATAACAAACGGGTCCTTAGAGGATTATGAATTTTGTTTGGTTGGTTCACTGTCTTGGATAATGCCTACTTGTGAGGTCTGTTGTGAAAGAGAAAGTGCCCTTGTTAGAATATAGTAAATCCTATGATTTGAGAGCTAAAGGTTCACCATTTGCAGTTTTTATTTCTAAGATTGATAATATAATGTTTCTTTGATTTCTTAATTTCTTTAATTGAAATGAAATGTTGCAGTCTTCAGGGGAAGTCTCAAGTTGTTCAGGAGGAATTAATGAAGCTTGGTGAACAAATGGTTAGTAGTCCTGAAGGTACAAGAGCTCTAGCTTTGCAGTTATGCCGTGAATTTGAAGACAAGTTCCTCCAACATCTTGCTGGTGGTGAGGTTAGTTCTTCTTATACCTTGAAATAGATAAACTTTTATAGTAAGCTTCAGTTAGGTGAATCTCATAAGCCCCTAAGATTGGAGGAGCAAATCAGCCTCATTTAAAATAAAAATAAAAGGCTTTTCCCCACACCAGTATTTATGCTGGAGGAAGGGCATACAATTTCGATCATACAGCTGTAGATTAATCAACCCTCAATCAGTGCCTTAATCGTGAGCTATCAAACAGTCATTAATCACTCTTTGTTACTGGTAGACATCTGTTTCTGACTTCGGCCCTTCAATCCTTTGTAGGGTAATGGTTGGAAAGTTGTTGCCAGTTTTGAAGGCAATTTTCCCAACAGGATCAAACAGCTTCCTATAGACAGACACTTTGATATAAACAATGTTAAAAGGGTAAATTGCCTTTTGAAGATTTCATTTTTATAGTCTGAGTTAAATCTTTGATTCCTCATATTCTCTTCAGGTGTGTTTGCTACTTATATTGCTCTTTAAACTTGCGTTAGATTGTCCTAGAAGCAGATGGATATCAACCTTATCTTATTTCTCCAGAAAAAGGGTTGAGGTCCTTAATTAAAGGTGTTCTTGAAATGGCAAAGGAGCCATCACGTCTGTGTGTTGATGAGGCATTCCTCTAATTTGCCATCAATTTTATTTATAAAACGGCTATTGTGTTGTGTGAGGCATAAAAAGGACTGTTAGAAAGAAATTGGGTAGAGGTCTGACTTGTTAACACTTGTGTGATAAATAGGTCTGTCCCTTGTCTTCTTTTGTCTCCTTTTGCTATTAATTTTCATCAAATGGCTTGAAAAAAGGGAGGGCCTTGTTTTAAATTCTTTGTATTTGCATCTGTTACGTATGAAGTGTGGGAACCTTTGGACTGTAAGGCTGATTGTCTAGTGCATTAAATTATCACCTTGCCTATATAATTCAAACAATTGTTAACCTGTAACTGGTGTGTTATGTATTTTTCAATTCTGGAGGTATTTCATTTGATTTATCTGTAGTCCTATAGAGTTAGGTCACTTCGTGAGGTTTGTTTTGGTATTTTTATCATACATGGATGCTGCAGTTTTAGGGTAGTTCATATAGACTGATGATATAAAATTCCTGTTGCATTTTTCTCTTGAGCCGCATTTTGAACTTATGTTTTGGTAACTACCCAATTAGGTGCATCGTGTACTTTTGGATATTGTTTCTTCTGCTGCTAGTGCTACCCTGGTCTTGGAAGATATCCTCCATTTAAGAGAGGTAAAAATGCTTTGCACTAATTGGGAAGTAACTTAGTCTGCATTTTGAGAATGGTCCATCTGACGTTTGAAAATTTTAAATCAGCTTGTAGCGCTTGCAAGTTCTGCCTTAGATGGATTTAAAAATGAATCCAAAAAAATGGTGGTTGCTTTAGTTGATATGGAGCGTGCATTTGTTCCACCCCAACACTTCATTCGCTTAGTACAGAGGCGGTATGTTAGATCTCTGACACTCATATTTATCATATTTTGTGCATATCAGTAGACAATGTCAATTCTGTTTCCTGTATTTCTCATGGTTTGATGATGATAGCGATCCAACTCGCTATACTTTAATTTATTAGGAATTAACTTATTATTTTGATTATCTTTTATTTAATCGAGTATGTTTTAATTATATTATTTTTAGGAATATCTTATTAGATAAGATATAGTTGTTAGGATTTTTAGTTAGTCTGTTTAATTATATTTTATTATTATCTTTAGGAATATCTTATTAGATAAGATATAGTTGTTAGGATTATTAGTTATCTAAATCTTAGATTTAGATATATTTATGGATTTGGTATTTATCTTTTTGGATAGAGTCTCTCTGTAAATTATTATCCTCATCAATAAAGCATCGAATATTTCAGAGAGTAATTAATCGGAGTATTCTCCTGGACTTTGGTAATTAGCGGAATTCCTAATAATTAGAGAGTTGGCTGATCTTATCTAATAAGATCAGAGAATGGTTGTTCTTATTGAAGTAGTAAGATTCTTGCTATTTCTCTAGGATCAGAGTTTATCCCATTAGAGATTTTGTTGACTTTCCCATTCTCATTTAGCCTTCCCATCAATCTCCTACCTTGTGTCTTAACATTTGGCATCAGAGCCTTTCTTTCCTCCTGTTCATGGTCGAAACACGATCTGGGCACCAAACATACCCACAGATGGAGAAACCCGACGACCAGAGTACACGAACTGGCCACCAACCTTCACGACAAACAGAGCAACCCAACAATAACAATATCATACCCCAATAATAGGTTAGAACGTTATGTTTTTGGAAATGAATTCTCTTCAAAGTAGTGAGGTATTTGTAACTTGACAATGAGATCAAACATATCAAATGGTCATGATCCACAAAAAAGAAGCTAATATCATATGCCTGCTGCAATATTCAATTTATGCGGAACTATAAATATTTCAAGGAGGATGAAACTTGGGTCAGGTTGTTTATGGTCAATTTTTTTTTTGGTGAAAGTTTATGGTCAAGTTCCCCGATCACAATTATTATTTTTCTATTGTTAGTTTTTGAAATTTGTGTAAACTTGTGAAATTCATTTATGAACATTTGTAAATTTTTGTATTATCTCTAATAATTTATAAATTTTTATATGGAATAATATTGTTTGTTGTTAAAATTAAGCTTTGTAAATTTTTATATAGACACTTGTTATTTTATTATTGTTAGTTGTTAAAATGTGTGTATGTACACTTATTTTATATAGGTGATGTTGTAAACACCAATGAACTTATCCAGTGGACTAGTACGTTACTATAGGAGCATTCAACTATCTCTCCTAGGTTTCTAGGGTACAGATACTAATGAGGAAGCTTGATCACTGTACACGATTAGGCTTTCACCAAAGGGGTGATGTGTATGCACAGTGACGACAGTAATGTAAATAGTCGATAGATTAGAATGTGTGTAACTTCATGGCGTAACTCCTATTAATAGAGTGTACCTTAGGGTTAGGGCTTCTGGGCCCTGCGTAATCTGCATCCGAGAATCTAGGCTATCAGGTAGGGGATAGATCCTCCCTAGTTTTAGCCTTAATTGTAGATTGGTTGGGATCTTGGAGCAGATAGCCCCTTGCTGGGCCAATTCATTAGTGGGCCTAATTATAGGTTCGTAACAAATATCATAACAGTGTTTTTAAAATTAAAATAAAACATAAACTGATTGAAAATTCTTCTAAGTCCAACTAAAAATGTATCTAAGAATTAATACTTTCTAATAATTTTTTGTTATCTTTCCTCCCCCAGTTGCAGGGGAAGTTCTTAAAAAATGCAATAGGGTTTATATCTATAACTGACAAGTTCAATTACGGCGGATTATGTGACAACTAATTAAGTTGAATTGAGTACTTTTTTCTATCTGGCTTTTTGATACGTGGGAATACTAAGGAAAAGGGTAGTTTGGAAAATATGCTTATTAGGGTTATAAAAAGGGGTTTTGAGGGTTGTAATGGGTGTCAAGTGAATTAGTAATTTCTAGTTTTTACTCTCTTTTCTCTTATAATGATAACAAAGGTATCAGAGCCAGCCCTCTGGCCGCCGTCACCGTCGCCGGAGGATCTCATTGCCATAAAAACTCTTTTTGAGCTTTATCGGCTGAATCAGGTGTCAACAGTGCAAGAGTACGCACAACAATTTGTAGCGCTCATCCCTTACGCCCTAGTCGATGAGTCCACTGCCATTAGATTCTTCATCTATGGCCTTCAATCGAAGATTAAAGACGCGCTATGGTCTTTTGGTCCAACCACCCTTTCCTCTGCCATTAACTATGCTTATCTTCAAGAGCAATGGCAGCAACAAGAATCAAATGAGAAAGATGAAGATGAATGTCGACACAATCTGCCTGAACAAGAAACTGATTCCTATGAAAACTTACTAGCTGAAGAGAAACATGAAAGACTCGAGGAAGAATCTAGTGAGATTTTGGACCTCACCGTTGCTGTTGCTGTTGCTGAGACAGAGGAGGTCAGTTCTCTGAAAGTAGAAGAATCTAGTGAGATTTTGGACCTCACCGTTGTTGTTGCAGTTGCTGAGACAGAGGAGGTTAGTTCTCTGAAAGTGGAGGAGGCTAGTGAGATTTTGGACCTCACCGTTGCTGGTGCTGTTGCGGTTGCGGTTGCTGAGATAGAGGAGATCAATTATCTGAAGGTAGAGGAGGATGCTTCATACTGGAAGTCATCCAAAAATGATGGTGTAGCTACCGTCGTGATTCAGATTGATGAGATAGTAGCTGAAGAAGAAAAACATGGATATGGCAAGGAGAAGCTGATAGCACAGTCATCAATGCTTGCACGTTGCTTAACAAGGAATTTTGCCACTATCCAAGCTCTATACAAGAACGCACCTCCATTCCTCTTTGTACGCACGTCTCACACTACTTCACTGATTTCTTCTCCGTCTGCTGCACGAACTAGTAATCTTGGCGTGTTGATGTTTTCTTCAGTTTTGGATCCTAGGTTCTCAGCCTTGTTCCATCCTTTTGTTGTGACCAAGAAAGGCCGATGCGGCAACCGAATCAGCTCTAAATTTGAGGAGGTTCCCTGCGATGCGCACAACGTTGCTCCTATTGGGACATTCTTCGGCGATAACGATTCTAGTTTTCATGTCTATCACTCGGTTCGAGGAGGCACGGGATCTGACACAAGAATTCTTGTGATACCAAAGGAAAGGGAAGAACACTTTAACAGTATGCTGCTCACATCCTCTGTTTCTTCTTATTCCCTTTTGTCGCCGATTTTATTGGTGAAGGGACGGGAATGTGTGGGCCAACCCAGACAAATTCCACTACATTCATTGGAGTGGGGTGCACCAGTCATCAATCAGAGGAGTTCCGGTCACAAGGATAAAAGCGAAACGATGATCAGCGGTGGAAGCTGTGAACGGTTAAACAAGAACGATGTCGACTTCACTCTTAGGTTGGGTAGGGGAAATAATGCAGACGAATCGGGTGAAATATTTCAGTGGGTCATTGGATTTGGATCTCTCTCGGTGCTTCTGGAATTTTCTTCGGCCGAGAATGGGTGCGGTGATGATGTTCAAATGTGGGTGGATCGCATCTCAAGCTTGGATACCTATACAGGTTTAGTGGATATAGGCTTGGGTACTGCGAAATTGTCTCAAGTGTGCTCCAGGAATTTTTTACGTAACAGCCAACAAATCTCAAGTGGGCCATTGCGTCATGATCCAACAATTCCACTGTCTTTTGCAAATGAGTATGGTAGGGAAAGCATGGACTGGTTACACAATTGTGGGCTTCCTACTTATTGGCTCGTTGTGACAAACCTGCGTGGGAGTGTGACAGGGGACTTTGGGTCTGGAGAAATACGGCAGCAAGCTTGGATTTTGCTGACCATTCATGTTGTTTTCAATTAATGTTTTCCCCAAGTCCTAGTAGCTTATTATAGGAAAAAAAAGTCCTAGTAGCTTATGGCCTTTACAGAAAAAGAAAAAAGAAAAAAGAAAAAAAAGAACAAAGAGAGGGGGTTTTATCGCTTTGTACTGATGCTTGAGGGCAAGCATCTTTTTGTTGGGGGAATATTGATACGTGGGAATACTAAGGAAAAGGGTAGTTTGGGAAATATGCTTATTAGGGTTATAAAAAGGGGTTTTGAGGGTTGTAATGGGTGTCAAGTGAATTAGTAATTTCTAGTTTTTACTCACTTTTCTCTTATAATGATAACACTTTTCAACAACCATATAAAAAAGACGTTGGTTTGATCTTCCTTTAATATTTGGCAAGTTTAAGATCGATAAACAACACACACATAAGGCCTACACACACTTAACACCTACACTCATTCCTTTATTTCCCATTCCATCTGGACACCACAGCACCTACACTTCGTCCCTCTTTATTCAGCCCACACACTTATACGACACGCATACTCAATTTCCTTACACACATACACCCCACAACACCTACACTGCATCCCTCCATAATAGGCTATGCCGGCCCTTCTCACTTAGCCTAGTTTACCATCAGATAGTCCACACAAATACATCCTGATTAATGCAAGGCTTTAATTAATTTACATAATAATGATGAAATATTCGAACAAACACTCTCCCTAGCAATGAAAATTCCCATAAAAACTAGAAAATATAATAGAAACCAAGGCAATATAGCAATAAATTTAAAAAGTAGTCTGAAGTACATCAGATAGAAATATACTCCTTCTGGTCCATAACATAAGTCACCTCAACTAATTCTTCTAGTTAAACATTATGCAAATTGAGTATTGTTTGACCCAATTAAAGAAAGCTATCATTTATTGATTTGGAAGTTGAGATAGCTCCGGCCATCGCGTTTATCTCTTGGAAAGGATCTTCTATGCTTTGGAAAGGATCTTTTATGCCTTGGAAAGCATCCAAGAAGCTTCCATGGTTGGGAAAAATATCACGAGCACCAGATGATTGTTGAACATCAACCTCAAGCTTTTGATTAAAAAGATCAGCAAACTCATCTACACGTGTTGCTTCTGGCGTGATCATTCCATCATGACCACTTCTTATAGGAGCACAAACAGCAGAAGAAGTGTGATCTAGTTGTTGCGTACTAGAAGTCAAATTCTGAGTTATCAGTTGTTGCTCCGTATTACTGTTTTCAAAGGAGGTACTCAGAGCATGGTTTCGATGTAGTTGCTGCATAGTACTTCTTCCAAAGGAAGTACCATTAGCTAAGTGTTGCTGTTGCAGCATATCACTTTCCATACCTTCAAAGGAAGGACCTTGTGGTTGCCGTTGCTGCGGCATATTACTTTTAGAGGAAGTAATTCGATCAGGCTGATGCATAGCCGGTCTGGTTGTATTAACCTGACAATCAGGCTGATGCTCAAAAATCAAGTTGCTGCTTCCATTTTCAATAAGAGATGTGACCGCTGAAATTATAAAGAATTAATTAGAATCGTGAAGAAGAACAACCACGTATAATTAGAAGGAAAATAAAACTTCTGGTCACTCGATTATTGATTCAATGTCTAAACTTTGAACTTGAACAATTCTCTCCATTTTCTTGAGACAAAAGTTCACGAGCTCAATCAATAATTATAAATAATTGTTATAAATAAGAGAAGGTTTAGACATTGAAAGTTATGTAATATAATCATACCACTAAGGTTGTTGAACTGCATTGGCTGGCAAGCAAGGTTTTGTTCATGATGTTCAGGTTGTATTTGCGGCGGGCTGAAAATGCTTCGTTGAATGTAATGAGGGTGTTGCATTTGGGGTAGAGGAGGACGAGGAAGAGAATCTTGGTGAGAAGATGATGATACTAATGGTCGAGCCAAAACATAATCCGTAGTGTCAAATCTAGGAGGGATTCGATTGACTGTCATCACATTCCATCCATTTGCAATATTCATATGTGGTTGGGGCAGCTGTTTTTTCTTCTCTTTTTCCCCGTGTTTCTGAAAGTATAGAGAAGGAACCATAATTAGATTGGTATGTACATAAGACATATATAAATAACAATAATAATAATAATAATAATAATGAGGAGAACCATGTCTCTCAACCTGTAGGTGACTCCCAACTTGTCCTCTAGTCAGAGAAAGCTCAGGCCTACGCTTTTTCATCTCTTCAAGAATTCGTTTAGGCACCGCATCTGACGTACAAGGAAACATAAATCTATAATATTCAATAGAAAGATCAAACACACCAATATAAAATACACAAATTAATCTGCCTGAAACAATATATTCATAATTATAAAAGAAAGCTCGAAAATAAAAAGGACATGTATATGAGATACAAGGGAATATATTCATAATTATAACATAAGCTCGAAAATAAAAAAACTCAAATTCACCAAAGATACCAGGAAACAAAAACAATTATATTCATCGGTGTAGGAGGGAGTTGAGGAAATTATAATTTACTTCCCAAATTTATTAATTTTTTCTCAAAAAAATGCATATATTAATTAAAGAGAAATAAGAATAAAGAGGTTACTCCTTCTTAGGAATTAAATACTTCTTTATAAGGATATTATAATAGTGAAGATTTTTGCTACAAGAAATTATAATGAGACGAAAGATCACCTACGTTTTTTGCCAAGGTAATTCACAACTTCAACAAAAAGGGAATCGAGTTCCTCGGTCCAAACCAGCCGTTGTTTTCTCAAAGGAGGTTCTTCGCGATTATTCATACACTCGTATCCTCTTTTTAGACTTTCTTGTTGGGAAGAAACAAGAGAAGAACAACCATCATTCTGAGCCCTCCACCTAAAAACATGTTGCCATAAATCCTCATTCTGAGCTCTCCACCTAAAAATATGTTGCCATAAATTTCCAATGTCATGCTCACTCACTGGCTTCTGCAAAATATAACATGCACCTAATTTATAGGTCTTGGTGACCTCCTCATGAACTAATCCCTCAGCTCCAAATATTACTGGAAAATATAAATATAATGAATTAACTCTCACATTAACATAATAGTATCGAGATAAGTATATAGATAGAGAGAACTTACCGACGTGGGGAATATTTTGTTTCAAGAGCTGGATTTGTTCGATGAAGTCGTACCCATCCTCGAAAGAGTTGGAGCCTTCCTCGACTTTCAAAGAGACATCACTGAGCACCAAGTCAACGTCAAATTTTTCTTTTTCAAAGAATTCTAAGGCTGAATTAAAAGTGCGATGTGGAGTGATTTGGTAATAAGAATGTATAAGCTGAATCCTAATACGTCTTTCAGTTTCTTGATCAGTGCCAACTAAGAGGACATGGAACCTCCGAGGAGAGGGAGGATCGGCTCGCTGCATCTTAGCCGAATCAATCAAAATCTAACAACTATACCGAGGACTGATTGTGATTATTATTATCAATCTATCAGGAGAGAAACTCAGGTAATGTACTTATAAGCACGTGTGATAAGCCGTATTGCTTATTGTTAAGACACAAGGTAGGAGATTGATGGGAAGGCTAAATGAGAATGGGAAAGTCAACAAAACCTCTAATGGGATAAACTCTGATCCTAGAGAAATAGCAAGAATCTCACTACTTCAATAAGAACAGCCAATCTCTGATCTTATTAGATAAGATCAGCCAACTCTCTAATAATTAGGAATTCCACTAATTACCAAAGTCCAGGAGAACACTCCGATTAATTACTCTCTGAAATATTCGATGCTTTATTGATGAGGCACTAGGCCTATTTATAATAATTTACAGAGAGAGACTCTATCCAAAAAGATAAATACCAAATCCATAAATATATCTAAATCTAAGATTTAGATAACTAATAATCCTAACAACTATATCTTATCTAATAAGATATTCCTAAAGATAATAATAAAATATAATTAAACAGACTAACTAAATATAATTAAACACTATAACTCAGTTAACTCTCTCAAATTGCCGTCACTATTTCTCTCAAATTGCCGTCACTATTTTTTTTCCCTTTTAGTGGGACCCAATCTTTGAAAAAGAAGAAGAGGAATAAGAAATGAGAGCAAGAAGAGATGCCCACGGTGAGGAAGAGGGGAGAGGAGATGAGGCATTGAAAGATGAGATGAGGCATTGAAAGATGAGATGAGATGGCAGCAGGTGGGTTCTATAAAAGGGTGCAAAAGATGACAGCATATTCGTTATTGTTTTTTTCAAACCGTGTCCGTATATTTCAATAGTTATCTTCTATATTTGGTCCAGCGGAATGTGGCGCTGGATTTCCTTAAGAGGTCTAGGGTTCGAGCTGCGGTAAAACCATTCGGAATGTGGCACTGGATCTCCCTATATTTCAATAGTTACCAACATGTGGTTGGTCCAGCGGAATGTGGCGCTGGATTTCCTTAAGAGGTCTAGGGTTCGAGCTGCGGTAAAACCTCTCGTAATTCGCCTTATATGGAGCTACCACTGTTGGGAGGGTCGTCCTTGCCACTGCAGAACCCGGAGTGGTTGCACACTTGCTACCATCTTGCCACCATTTTACAGAATAGTTATCTTCTATATTGTGTTCAAAGTGGCAATTAGCTAAATAGGGGTAAGCCCATTTATACAATATCCACCAATTGCAAATTTCTGTATTGGGCCCTGAATCAGCAACATGATGTCTAGCTTCCCTTTCTTCCTTGTGGAATTAGACCTTCTGCCATATAAAAACATATTGATAAATTTTATTATTATTATATACAATTTGACAATATCAATTCTTTTTCTATAATTTAAATATTTTCTAGTGCTAGGTTATTGTAATCATTTTTCTACTATTTTCTTTATTTTTTTAACGAATTTTGTAAGTAATATTAAAATATTTAATTCCATATTTAAATTGAATAAATTTACCAGTTTTATTATTAAAATATGTCTCAATGTTTATTTATGACTAAATTATACCTAAAATTTTATTTAGACGTAATATAATATTTAAAATAAATTGTAGTTCTCTTTAATTTAGAAAATAGGTAAAAGGTGTTTATAGCCTTTATTGCTCTTGACCTTTATCTGGGTTTTATTTATGTCTTTTTGGATTTTTCCAAAATGAGTTAATCGGTAACGTTATGTGGGTTAGTGTTTAGGTCTCATTTGCTTGTGCTTCTGAAACAGAGGAAGTTTACAAAGCAAAAAGTTATGACTGGTTGTACAATTATAAGGAACTTTGGGGACATGATTTTGCAAAGCCTGGTTTAGGTAAGGGAATGAAGCTACATGATATTCATATTGGTGAGGAGGATGGAAATGTACGTTGACCTCCATCCTGTCACTAACACTTCACCTTACACTGTTGTTGAAACCATGTCTCTTGCAAAAGCTGCTCTTCTTTTCAGAGAACTTGGTCTTAGGCACTTGTTGCCGGTTCCAAAGACAACAAGAGTAAGTCTGTTATTTAATTTTTTTTAACTTATAGTATTCTGCTCCATGGGTTCTGTAGCAAAGGGAAGACCATTGAGGCAAAAAATATCCTTCAGAAAATGATAAAGAATGATTGTTCCCCAAACACTTACACTTGCAACATATTACTACACAGCCTTTGGAAGGAAGAGCGAACATCAGAGGCAGAGGAAATGCTGCAAAAGATGAGCAGAAAAGGATACCAATTCGATACAGTGACATGCAATATTGTGGTCAATGGTCTTTGTAGAAGTGGTGAATTGGACAAAGCGCTTGAAATTGTTAATGAGATGTGGACTAATGGACCTGCTTCCCTTGATAAAGGAAACTCAATTGTCAGTCTAGTAAATGACATCCAAAATGTATCAAAGATATTTCCAGATGTGATCACATATACAACCATAATTAATGGGCTATGCAAGGTTGGGAGGCTTGAGGAAGCAAAAAAGAAATTTATAGAAATGACGGCTAAAGGCTTGCACCCTGATTCTGTGGTCTATGATTCATTCATCCAGACTTTCTGCAAACAAGGAAAGATATCATCTGCCTATCGTGTTCTGAAGGATATGGAGAGAAAAGGTTGCTGCAAGACTGTTCAAACGTACAATTCATTGATTCTGGGCTTAGGAAGTAGAAACCAAATATTTGAAATATATGGTCTGATGGATGAGATGAGAGAAAGAGGGATATGTCCGGATGTTTGCACTTATAATAATATAATTAGCCATCTTTGTGATGGAGGCAAGATCAAGGACGCCACTTCTCTTTTACATGAAATGCTGGATAAGGGCATAACACCCAATATATCTTCCTTCAAAAATATTGATAAAAGCTTTTTGCAAATCCGGTGACTTTGGACTTGCATATGAGCTATTTGAGGTAGCTCTGAGCATATGGGGCCAAAAGGAACCCTTGTACAGTTTGATGTTCAATGAATTACTAGCTGGACGACAAGTATCTGAAGCAATGGAGATGTTTGAAGCTTCATTAGATAGATCTTTTGGATTGAAAAATTTCATGTATAATGATCTAATTGACCAACTTTGCTGGGATGATAGGTTAAATGATGCTAATTTTCTTCTCCGGAAATTAATTGACCAAATTCTTCCTTTGGCCAGTAAGTTGCTACTGCCCTCCTCCATTGGCTGTGGCTGGTTAATGGCCGCCAAGAGAATGTTGAATTTGATTTTTTGATTAAGGGTGAAGGAAAATTCAAGTTGATGATTTTGTTTAAGTGATGTAATCCCAGTTGTTCTCATGATCCACTGTGCATGCTATTTCATCAAAGGAAATAATGCCATTTTGGAGGTCTTTGCCTTTGTCTCATGTATGATCCTTGCTGTCAGTTAATTTTGACTTAGATTTCTCCTTTGTACAGCAACTTGTGATTTTCTAGGACTAATACTTACAAATTGTTTCAACTCAAAACCAATATTGAGTTTCTCTTTATAAAAAACATTTTGGGTCAATGAAGAACTAATTCAAAGCTGGAATCTCAATCTAAAAGTTGATATTAACAAACAACTTGTCATTTTGCAGGGGTAGGCTGAGTGAACCAGAGAGGGAGGGCGGAGGTTCTGGAAGCCCTTGGCTTTCAATTTCTTTACTCAAAAAATTACTCCTGCCATTGGCACTGTAGCCTTGACAAATTACTTCTGCTTCTTTACCACTTTATTGATGGATCAAACATCAAAGCTTACCAAAGCTCTTTTCAACAACACCAAGAATCCCAGACTTGCATGGCACCTCTTCAAGCGTATTCTGTCTTCATATTCCCCATCCTCATCTCCTTGTTATATTCGTTCCATGCCTATCATTGTACGTATCCTTATTGGTGCACAAATGCATAGGGAGATCGATGAACTCCCCCAGCTTGTTCTTGTCTCGCAGCATCTTGATGTTGCCCTTACATCTCTCACTTCCTTTGTTCAAACCTTGGCATCATTGGGCCACCTTGACAAGGCTGTCTTACATTTCAAATCCCTTAGAACGCGATTTCCCGCAATGCCTCCTTCAGTTTATTTATATAATGTAATTATTCAATCTAGTCTTAAAGGAAACCGTCCAGATTTTGTTAAATGGCTATACTCAGACATGATTGCTGCTGGGGTGAAACCAGAAACTTATACATTTAATCTCTTAATTCAATCGTTTTGTGACTCTGGTCGTTTAGATGATGCTCGAGACCTGTTTGATAAAATGTCTGAAAAGGGATGTCAACCAAATGAGTTCAGTATTGGGATTCTTGTTCGTGGGTTTTGTAAAGCTGGGTTCACTGTCCAAGGCTTCGAGCTTCTTAACCAGACAAGGAATGGTCATCCTTCCCCGAATAGGGTAGTGTATAATACTCTGGTATCTAGCTTTTGCCAAGAAGATCGAATTGATGAAGCTGAAAAATTGGTTGAAAGGATGAGAGACCAGGGTTTGTTTCCAGATGATGTCACTTTTAACTCTAGGATATCAGCCCTTTGTGCAGAGTGGGCAAAATTTTAGAAGCATCAAGAATTTTCAGGGACATGCAAATGGATGAAGAATTAGGACTTCCAAGGCCCAATGTCATAACTTACAATATAATGCTCAAAGGATTTTGCAAGGAGGGCGTGTTGGAGGAAGCAAGGGCTCTCCTTGACAAAATGAAAAAAGTTGGTAATTTAATGACATTAGAAAGCTATAACACATGGTTGTGGGGTTTAGTTAGAAACGGAGGATTATCAGAGGCTCGTTTGGTTCTCAATGAAATGCTTAGTAAAGGAATTGAACCAAATATATACTCCTACAACATTATAATGGATGGGCTCTGCAGAAAACATATGTTGTCAGATGCAAAAGCATTGATAGATCTGATGAGAAGTACTGGTATTTTCCCCGACACTGTAACTTATAGTATTCTGCTCCATGGGTTCTGTAGCAAAGGGAAGACCATTGAGGCAAAAAATATCCTTCAGAAAATGATAAAGAATGATTGTTCCCCAAATACTTACACTTGCAACATATTACTACACAGCCTTTGGAAGGAAGAGCGAACATCAGAAGCAGAGGAAATGCTGCAAAAGATTAGCAGAAAAGGATACCAATTCGATACAGTGACATGCAATATTGTGGTCAATGGTCTTTGTAGAAGTGGTGAGTTGGACAAAGCGCTTGAAATTGTTGATGAGATGTGGACTAATGGACCTGCTTCCCTTGATAAAGGAAACTCAATTGTCAGTCTAGTAAATGACATCCAAAATGTATCAAAGATATTTCCAGATGTGATCACATATACAACCATAATTAATGGGCTATGCAAGGTTGGGAGGCTTGAGGAAGCAAAAAAGAAATTTATAGAAATGACGGCTAAAGGCTTGCACCCTGATTCTGTGGTCTATGATTCATTCATCCAGACTTTCTGCAAACAAGGAAAGATATCATCTGCCTATCGTGTTCTGAAGGATATGGAGAGAAAAGGTTGCTGCAAGACTGTTCAAACGTACAATTCATTGATTCTGGGCTTAGGAAGTAGAAACCAAATATTTGAAATATATGGTCTGATGGATGAGATGAGAGAAAGAGGGATATGTCCGGATGTTTGCACTTATAATAATATAATTAGCCATCTTTGTGATGGAGGCAAGATCAAGGACGCCACTTCTCTTTTACATGAAATGCTGGATAAGGGCATAACACCCAATATATCTTCCTTCAAAATATTGATAAAAGCTTTTTGCAAATCCGGTGACTTTGGACTTGCATATGAGCTATTTGAGGTAGCTCTGAGCATATGTGGCCAAAAGGAACCCTTGTACAGTTTGATGTTCAATGAATTACTAGCTGGAGGACAAGTATCTGAAGCAATGGAGATGTTTGAAGCTTCATTAGATAGATCTTTTGGATTGAAAAATTTCATGTATAAAGATCTAATTGACCAACTTTGCCGGGATGATAGGTTAAATGATGCTAATTTTCTTCTCCGGAAATTGATTGATAGAAAATTTGAGTTCACTCATTCATCAGTCATGCCAGTGATTGATGGCTTAAATGAAAGGGGAGACAAGCAACAAGCTAATGAACTTGCAACAAAGATGATGAAATTAGCTTTGGAAGATGGATATGGAAATAAGACTTGCTACAGGGAAAGAAGTGACATTGATGGAAGACTTGATAAGCCTGGTGGAAGTGACTGGCAAGATATATTGCATAGGTATATTGTGATGAGGATAATCTTTTTTATTAATTCTATCATCTCTGCTGGAACGAGTTTTTAATTCGCTTTTCTTTGAATTTTCTTGGGATACATACCTTTTCCATTTCTTCTTTTGGGGTTTATAACGCCGGGTTGATGAAAATTTGAAAATCTCGTACTTTCTTAATTATAAATTACCAGAGTCTTTAAAATTGTGTAGGGGTTGCGGAAGTTACTGGCATTGTTGTATGTGATTAGGGGATCTGCCTTTTTAGTGTTAAAGGTTTTTCCAGATCTCCTGGAACATGATTATTGTTATCTAGAACTGTTGAATAATTCAACAAGTTTACATAAAATGTGATGTTATAGAGCATGGTACTCTTGACATGTTATAATCTTTGCGTTAATTGCTATTTCCTTATATTAATTGGCATTTGTGCACACAATCTAGATGGACACTTGTATAGTCATAATAATGGAAAATTTTCTCTTTTTCATGTGAGGTGTGAAGTGTTATTGGTTTGAGTAAGATCAACAATTTACTCCTGTATAACGTGTAATATTCATGTTTAATAATCTGTTACTTGTTTTAACAGGGATGACGGCAGTGGAATTGCATTGAAAACTCTCAAGCATGTACAAAAAGGCTGGGGTCAAGGATGTATATCAAGCTTGCAGCCTCAGAAAAATTATTTCGACGATTACTATGATGGGAATGGTTAACTTTCTGTCAAGTTTTCTAACTTTATTTTGGGAGAATTTTATTATAGTCAAACAGAAGGGATTTAATTTTCAATGATGCTCAAGAGATTCTAAAACTTCAGTGCAGTATTTTGGGCCCCAAATGAAATTAAGTTGGGAAGTGAAAAGACCTTGTTGCCCCTAATGTTTGAACAAAAAGAAAGGGGTGTGACTTGTGAGAGCTTATTCCTGCAATACAGTCAAAGCTCTGTTTGCTCCTTGAAAACCTAGAGTGGAGCTCAGTCCCTCCCCTTGTGCTTCGGCATGTGAAGAACCGTCAGTTATTTCATGCTTCTCGGATCTGGTGAAATCTGCAACCCTTTCCTTCTGTTTTCTTTGAGGTTGTTGCTGGTGGTATGATGGGGTTTTGATGTGGAAGATAGCCTTTTGCCAAAGCTATTGTTCTAGAGTTAGATGGAGATTAGATATATGGAAAGAAGGAATTAAGGATACTTGGGTCTCTGATGCCAACTAGTTTAGTGTGCAGATTTGTACAAGGGAAACATAAAAGATTTATTGCAACTCTATGTGGCCATGGACACAAGTTGAGGTATGTTTATTGAAATGTTTTGAGCGAATGGATTGGAAAAGCAAAGCGGATAACGAAGGAAGTAGCTAGATTATTCATTGTTCACGAATAGCATTCTTCTCTTCTATGTATTGTTGTTTGAACTATGAAATTGTGCTTCAGGATCTCAGGATGAAGTAGTGCTTTGTATATAGCTGTTTTTTTTTTTTTGGTTTACTTTTTGAGGGTGAATGCTTTGTGCAGATATCATGGTCACTCCCTGTTTCATTTGTGTATTCTTAGAACAGGTTTATATGTTGTTTGAACTATGAAATTGTGCTTCAGGATCTCAGGATGAAGTAGTGCTTTGTATATAGCTGTTTTTTTTTTTTTGGTTTACTTTTTGAGGGTGAATGCTTTGTGCAGATATCATGGTCACTCCCTGTTTCATTTGTGTATTCTTAGAACAGGTTTATATGTTTTTTTCGTCCTCATAATTTATTTGTAAATCTATGGGATTGAAGCAAGCTATACCGTAAATCCACTGTACACCCCCCTTTTCCTCGCTTTTCTGCCGGCTACTTAACCACGTGTTTATAAAACTGGAATATGCAATCTTTTTTTTTATTTTTTTGGAACCTCCCCAAAGCTTGGAAATCAATGAGCATTTTGTATGTTGGTGTAACAGTGTAAGGCATTATTACCCCTTTGAGTTTCAAATACGAGTTCAAGAGGAGACACCTGTATTGAAAGGGGAAACTATAAACTCCGAAATTGGAGTACCTAATTATAGGAGTTAGAAAAAACGTCAAATATGGTTGATAGTTAAAAAAAAAAAAAGTCAACAAGCATTTGTTTGGAGCCCTCCTTACAAAGAGAGTTGAATGTTGAAATTGAGATTCAATACCGTATATTTTCTACCAAATGGCTTGTTCTTTGGTCTGAAATTCAAATCCTACAATATTCTGATTTCTTTAAGCCTAAAGCATATTTTGTTGACTCAAATTTAAAATGCTAACAGAGTAAATTTAAAATGCTAATATGTCATTTTAAAAGATTGATTTTAATTATACAAAAAAAGAAGAAGATTGATTTTAAAGTAAAAATATAAAAGTAATTATATTAAAGATTTAAAATTTGGACATGTCGTCATTTTTAATTTGCTGACTCATCATATTTCATTAGTAAAGTTCACCATGTTAGAGTAAAATGATTAAAAACAACCAACGGATGTTGGATCTAACGGAAGGGGCTAGTCCCTCACAAGTCACAACATGGGGAACCAAGGTTTGAATCATCGCTAGGATTGGTGCCCACATTTAGTATCTGATTGTACCTCGAATATGATTGCTTTCAATAGAAAGATATCCAAGTTTTAAAGAAAAGGTTTAAAACACGTTTTTTTAAAGTTAAATGATTAAAATAGAACATTTTCTAAATATAAAACGACCAAAAGTATACTTGAGTTTTTTTTTTAAATATATTTTGTGCAATATTTGAAAATGATTTTCCCCTAATTATTATTCCATAAAAGAGCCGTATAAATATCTTGTTATGTGAAATAATATTCAATATACTTCTCTAATTAAGGAATGCATATAATATCTTTTTGCCCTATTTAATAATTTTTTTTTCCTTATCAGAATCAGGTGGGTTTCTCTAACCTTAACAAGCTACCAAGTCAATTTCAGAAACTGAACATGATAGTATTGAACAATAAATTGACGAGGAACTCATTTATGCATCCAAAACACACCAAGCTATTACCATCATATGGTGGTGACTTCCGCCAGATTAGTACTATTGCCAAGTACATACTTATGTGCATTCCAACACTACATGCATGATCCTAGCACAATATTTACTTTTGGCTTTTTGGTCATAATCCCTAAGGATTTATCTGAGATTCGAAAGTGCTGTCCTAAACTGTCTTTTTAGTGTACAACTAAAATCATTATATATGATCTGCAACCAAGGAAGATGAAGTTGAACCCTTCTGTTTCCTCTATGTAGAACTACTTCACTGTTTATGTGTTTAAGTTTCCTTTTTAATTTTTAGCATTATTTATTATTTCTTATTGTCAGTCCACTTATATTGGCGCTACAATGGTAATTATCATATGAACTTGGTTTCGCGGATACTATATATCTTGCTTCATAGTTTGGAAATCAGATTATTTCTTTAATAGTGATGCAAATTGTGTTAGCTATTATGTTTATTTGAGTCTTCTGCAATCTGTCAAGCTATCAATCTAATAGGGGATTTATGCAATTGGGAGGTCGATATGACAGGCTTTTATACTACATGGGTAGTTTTTTTCTCTTTTGTAGTAGTGATAGAGGGAGAGAGGATTGATAATATCAAGCTACCCAAAACAGCACATATTTTCTTTTGGTTTGAGATTTTTCATGATAGGGCAGTGTCTCTGTGGGACCTATGTGGAATAAAAAACAAGAAACTTTAACCTCTATGAGCTAAATAGCTCGTAAAACATAAAGAAACACATCCAAATAGTGTTACGAGTGCCGTAAACGGTAGTCGAAGAAGCTTGCAAAAAATTGGGTTTTTGAAACTGAGTGTTTTTGCCCAATCTGAAGTCATAGATGTGTAGAGCTCATTGAGACAATTCTAATGACACTTAGAATGTGTCAAACGAAGTTCAAACAGAGGAGACTCGAAGGAGAGAAGTTTGCGGGTTGCCTTACCACCACCACCAAAGAACTCAAGATTTGTTCCTTAAAATAATGATTTTGGAGCAAATAAAGTCATGGATCTGTAGTTTGTGCTGGGACGATTCAACAACACCAAGAACACAAAACCTGGAGCTAAAACGAGGAAGATATGACCTTATCAAGTTTGGTCGCGATGCCCCATTAGAGCTCCAACCAAGTCAAAAAGATCCAACTAGAGGTTGAAGAGGATGACATAGCAGTCAATGTGCCACGTCATCCGTCAACTAGCCACATGGCCCAATAAGCAAGAAGCCACATATTCGTTCAATACATGACACGTCAAGTGCGCCATGTCACTTGTTGATTGGCCAACATAACTAACATATCATCGCCACATCCTCTAATCAAAAGGTGCCACATCATCTTGTTAGATGTCAAGGTCGACCATTGACTTATATAAAAAATATTTTTTGAAAAAACTTAGAAATCGACATGTGGTGCGTGGGCCTAGTAGGGGCCACTTCTTGCCATGTGGCACACACATGTCACCGGCATGTGGCTCCAAGGAGACTTGGCTGAGAGTGGGCTTCGCTGGAATTTTCTGATTTTTCAGGATTTTTTGATCCAGAAATTTTCTAGGGGCACGTGTAAGAGCGTGAGACCTCCAATTTAAACGCGGTTTGTTCCTAAAAATCCCTAACTTTGAGAGCTTTAGTTTGATATGCAATTTGTATATGTTTGAAACAAGTTTAGATCTATTTTGATTCAAGAAAGTGTTTATCTACACTTGGAGATTCGCAAAAACCTTCAAATTGAGTCTATTTTGATTCTTTTTGTTTTTGGAATGGTTGGTACAACCACTAAGAAGATTTTAGCTGCAACATACAATTAATGTTGAAATATTCTCTTAATGAGAAGTTATTCAAATAAGTTTTTGAAATGTGAGATCCTATCCAATTTTGACTCAAACTCTTAGACATAAAATCTGAAACTTGCAGCAACTTGAACTTATTAACTAACAACAACTTTTGGTGCGGGGGATTTTTTTTTTATAGTTTTTTTTGAGTGGCGGGTAGTGCGATCCTCTACTTTTACTCAATTTTAAATTATTTGTTGGGATCCGTACACGCAGCGAAATGAATTCATCCATTAAATTTTTACGAATCTCATTAAGAGGATCTATCAACGGCGTTTAAATCGGATTAGTTAAGAAAAACCGTACCTATTCGAACTAATATGCGTGACTTGAGAATTCGTGGGTTAACACATTCTTACTCGTTCAATCTCTAGGAGCCGACTCTACGAATCCACTCCCTCTACCAGTATCCACACCGAACAGCTCTCCAACACTTACGGCAGAGTGTTGGCGCCTTCTTACTTTGTGTCTAACGTTTTTCTCTCTAGGATTTCTTTCGCGACTATTTGGTTCATTGTTCTAATACGATTAGATCAATATCCTTTTATAGAGTTTCTAAAATCCTAATTAGGCCGTATTAAAATATTCAAGACTAATCTCAATTAACCTTGAATTCGAATTTGGATATTAATTAAATCAGTCCAATAGATCTAATCAAATCTATTCAATTAATCCAAATTAAAAGTCTGTTGATTTAATTTATCTTTATAAATTAATTCTAAGATATGATATATATCTATTTCATTAAATATGAGATATTATATCTCAATTCAAATTAAATCAGATATATGATATCTCTATTGGAAAATTAAATCAGAGATATGATATCTGTCTATTTAATTAAATCTGAAATATTATATCTCAATTTAAATTAAATTAGATATATGATATCTCCATTTAAATTAAATTAGATATATGATATCTCCATTTATTTTAGTCATTTAATTTATCAAATAAATT
This sequence comes from Acacia pycnantha, assembly GCA_025563575.1. NCBI lineage: Eukaryota > Viridiplantae > Streptophyta > Magnoliopsida > Fabales > Fabaceae > Acacia > Acacia pycnantha. The sequence continues at coordinate 1,905,796 of JAMWYP010000001.1, forward strand.
AAATACAAAACAAATACTATATAATAATATCATTATCTAAATAATATTATTATTATTTAATTTCAAATATATATATATATATATACACACACACACACATACATACATATATTCATCCTAGATTAAATGTTGTATTCATTAAATCTTAGACATATCTAAGATTCAATGAATTTAGACACTATTGTTCGTGTTGGGCTATTCTTGTGTGCGACCCTGTAGGCCCACATGAGATTGGCAGCGGGCCAATATTGTACCAGCCCACAAGTCGCAAGCGGCCTCTAGCAAGACATTGCTGTTGGGATCCGTACACGCAGCGGAGTAAAAAAAAATTACGGATCCCTTAGGCGGATCGCTCAATGGCGTTTAAATCAAGGTTTAGGGTTTCCGAATCGTACCTTTGCAGAACAATTTGAATTGGTGGGCTACCTTCTTGATCAGCAGAAGCCGACTCTTTAGAATCGCCTTCCTCTACCGGTATCTACACGAACAGCCTTCAGAAACACGAACGGAGGCGTGCTAGCGCCTCTGATATTTTCTATCTAGGGTTTCTCATGGCTTTCTAATACGCTCGACAGAATGTCCCGTAGGTTTTTCTAAACCTAGCAGGCGTATTATATTCAAAACAAATTTTGAATCTGGATTAAAAATATATTAATTAAATCTATCTGATAGATCTAATCAAATCTATTTATTTAATCTGAATTAAAAGCCCTCTGATTTAATTTATATTTATAAATTAAATCAAGATATGATATCATTATATTTAAAATGAGATCCGATATCCAGTTCAAATTAAATCTGATATGCAATATCTTTATTCGAAAAATAAATCTGAGATACAACATCTCAATTTATTATAGTTATTTAATTTATCAAATAAATTAAATACTATATATAATAATATTATTATCAATAAATAATATCATTATTATTTTCGAATTTAATATATATTAAATCAAGATATGATATCATTACATTAAATTTAAAATGAGATCCGATATCTCAGTTCAAATTAAATTTGATATGCAATATCTTTATTCGAAAAATAAATCTGAGATACAATATCTCAATTTATTATAGTTATTTAATTTATCAAATAAATTAAATACTATATATAATAATATTATTTTCAATAAATAATATCATTATTATTTTCGAATTTAATATATATATATATATATATATATATATATATATATATATATATAGACACACACACACATCCTAGATTAAATAAGTATTCATTAAATCTTAAACACATTTAAGATTCAATGAATCTGGACACTCTTGCTCGTGTTGGGCCATTCTTGTGTGCGACCCTGTAGGCCCACATGAGATTGGCGGCAAAGCCAATACCGTACCAACCCACAAGTCGCAAGCGGCCTCTAGCAAGACATTGCGACTACCCAATTCATATGGGGATCATTGATAAGTACAATGACTTGCCCCTAGGGCATAATTTCCAACAGACTCCCACTTGCACTAGGTGCAATCATTAATTACCTTAATTCTCATTGCCCTAACATGACGCTCATGTTTTACTTGTGCAAGCGGCTTAGTAAGAGGATCAACGTCATTGTTTATGCGATATAACCTATCGTACAACCATGTCACGTCCCTTTTGTCACGCGATAATTTGGTCAAGGATGAGGCATGGAAAATGTCAACTTCCTGTTCTTGACCATTACTTTCTTGATTCTTGAGTAGTCTAACGATTGAGATGGAAACTCCTTTCCATCGTAGTATGGCCATACATTTCTTAGACTCACTCATCGAGGGGCCCAGTATTATCTCTCTACAAATGTGAGGGACAAATTCCATCTTGACCATTCACATTCCTCCGCATGAAAACCACTGATCCCAATCCAAGCCTTTATCATCACCCGGTCAAAGGTGACTTTTGACTAGGTCAAAGACCAGCGACTCATCATGTAGGAATCCATGATGACCTCAGGTCAAAGGGCGTTGTGACGCGGTTATACATGAGAAAACTTATGACTTATTCCATGCGGCTTTCTCATAGTGGGTCGGTCCAGCACCTTGTACTCTTATAAGTGCCCATGACTTTGACTCGTATCTCCATACTCATTAAAGTCATACTGGTCTTATTTCATCTTCACTCCTGTGTAGATGACCGACCAGGGACATTTAGGATAATCTTTTGGATATATCCAGGGATACAGTTATCAATGTAAACATGCAAGCAAAATGATAACAAAGGAGAATACTTTAATCATCTAAAGTATAATAACTTGCTTTCTCTTGGTACTTTGCATAATAATTTTTTTGTATTACCTCTATCATGATTTCTCTGATAAGATGAAATCGCTTGAGTATATGGTTGGTCCTTTGATGTGACCTAGGCTCCTTGGTCTGTGCAATAGTACCGCTATTGTCACAGAGCAAGTCTATTGGATTTGAGATGGTAGGAGCCACCCCTAGTTCATTAATGAACTTACTAATCCAAAAGGCCTCCTTAGTTGCATCCGATGCTGCTATATACTCAGCTTCTATTGCAGAATCAGCTACAGTGCTCTGCTTAGAGCTCTTCCACTCTTGCACCACCATTCAAAATGAATACATATCCCGATTGCGATCTTGAATCATCTTGGTCAGTTTGGAAACTCGCATCAGTGTAACCAGTCACAGAGCTCATCTTCCAAGCCACCATATACCAAGAATAAGTCCTCAGTCCTTCTCAAGTACTTAAGGATATTCTTGACAGCAGTCCAGTGACCCTCACCGGGATCTTGCTGATATCTGCTAGTCATACTTAAGGAAAATGACACATCGGGTCGAGTACATAACATGGCATACATGATAGATCCAGTGGCGGAGGCATATGGAATCTTACTCATGCAGTCTCTTTGATCCTGTGTACTAGGACACAGATTCTCATCGAGATGGATGCCATGAGACATGGGCATACTGCCCCCTTTTTGAATCCTGCATACTGAATCTATGCAGTATCTTGTCTATGTATGTGCTCTGACTTAGGCCTATCAGCCTCTTAGATCTATCTCTATAGATCCTAATTCCAAGGATGTAAGTGGCTTCGCCTAAATCTTTCATTGAGAAAGACTTTCCTAACCAAGACTTGACACTCTGCAAGGTAGGAATGTCATTCCCAATGAGTAGGATGTCATCAACATAAAGCACTAGAAATACAACTGTGCTCCCACTAACCTTCTTGTAAACACAAGGTTCATCTATGTTTTGAATGAATCCAAACTCTTTGACTACTTCATCAAAACGATGATTCCAACTCCGAGATGCTTGCTTCAATCCATAAATGGATCTTTGAAGCTTGCAAACTTTACCAGAGTCCTCTGGACGCACAAAAACCTCAGGTTGTGTCATGTACACATCCTCAAGGAGCTTTCCGTTAAGGAAGGCTGTTTTGACGTCCATCTGCCATATATCATAGTCATAATATGATGCAATGACAAGAAGGATTCTAATTGATTTGACCATTGCAACTGGGGAAAAGGTTCCATCATAGTCTACACCATGAGTTTGGGTGAATCCTTTTGCAACCGATCGTGCCTTGAAGATATTTACTTTGCCATCCATGTCAGTTTTCTCTTTGAAAACCCACTTGCACCCAACGGTTTTTACACCTTGGTGGATCGACTAAGGCCCATACCTCATTGTCGTACATGGATTGCATTTCAGACTTCATGGCACCAAGCCATCTTTCAGAGTTGGGTCCCACCATGGCCTCGCGATAGGTAGTTGGCTCATTGTGCTCAATGAGAAAAACATCACGGCTTCCAGTAATCAGAAATGCATATCTCTGAGGCCGTAGTCGTGTTCTATCGGACCTTCGTGGGTCTTGTGTTACATGAGTAGGCTCAACAACTTGTTGTGAGTCTTCTCCGTTTTCCATCTGTGGTTCTATGTCGTCTTGTGACTCTTGAAATTCTTCGAGGTTCACCTTACTCCCACTAGTTCTTTTAGAGATAAACTCTTTTTTTCAAAAAAACACCATTCCGAATAACAAACATTTTGTGATCGGTGGGATTGTAGACATAGTATCCTTTAGTTTCCTTAGGATACCCTACAAAAAGGTATTTTGAGGATCTAGATGATAATTTATCAGAGGCTTGATGTTTGACATAAACCTCACATCCCCAAATTTTTAAGAAATGACAAACTGGGTTTCTTCCCAGTCCATATCTCATATGGTGTCTTTTCAACTGCCTTTGACGGAACACGATTTAGTGTGAACGCAACTGTTTCTAGGGCATGGCCCCAAAAGGAAGGTGGAAGATCTGTTTGACCCATCATAGATCGAACCATATCTAATAGAGTTCGATTCCTTCGCTCAGAAACACCATTCCATTGAGGTGTTCCTGGAGGAGTAAGTTGCGAGACGATCCCACAACTCCTAAGATGGTCAATGAACTCTTGGCTCAAATATTCACCACCCCGATCAGATCGAAGTGTCTTAATTGTTTTGCCAAGTTGATTTTGCACTTCATTTTGGAATATTTTGAACATTTCAAAAGATTCCGACTTATGTTTCATTAAATAGATATATCTATATCTACTGAAATCGTCTATAAATGTAATGAAGTACAAATGACCTCCTCTGTCAGATGTATTCATTGGTCCACACACATCAGTATGTATGAGGCCCAATAAATTGGTGGCTCTCTCACTATGTCCAGTAAAAGGTGCCTTTGTCATCTTTCCCAATAAACAAGACTCGCATGCATCAATTGATTCAAAATCAAATGAGTTAAGAAATCCATCTTTATGGAGTTTCGAAATGCGTTTCTCATTTATATGGCCAAGACGACAATGCCATAGGTCGGAGTCAAATCATTTGACTTGAACCTTTTAGTAGTTATGTCATAGATATGTCCATTCAATTTTCTACTGTCCTTGAGATCCTACATTTATTCAAATGTGAGATCCACATGTAGTATCCAATACTCATGTTGAGGAAGTAGAAAGCGAATATCTATGACATAGATACTTGAAGCGATAGCCCCGCTATCCTTCTTGTTCTTGTCCAGATCTTCGAGGTAGAGTTTGCAATTTCTTTTCAAATGACCAAGTTCATTGTAAAAGAAGCAGACTCTATCCTTCGGAGGTTTTTCCTTCTTGGCTTTCGGTTTCATACCCCTTCCCCTTTTGAACAGACAAAACAGAACTGGGCCTCTCCAAGACTCAGCTTAGCAGTTTTGAGCATCCCATGCAGTTTAGAAATTGATTCCTCCATGTTGTTTATGTTGTAATCCATGACAAAGTTATCATAACTTCCTGGGAGTGAGTTCAAGATCACATCTTTAGCTAACTCCTGGGACATGGGGAATCCTAGCCTCTCAAGGTGATCAATGTAGCCCTTATCTTCAAAACATGAGGACTAACTGATGCACCCTCAGCTAGCTTGCAGGAATGAAAGGACTTTGTCATCTCATACCTCTCTTGCCTTGCCTGTTACTGGAACATTTTCGTAGGATGAACAATCATCCCAGAGGCCTCCACATGTTCTAGATCTCTATTGAGGTCTAGAAACATAGTGGTAAGCATCAGGCATCCTGTATCCACAGAGTCATCCTTATGCTTCGTATAAGCATTAGTTAGAGCTCTTGGATCAGCAGCTGTAGGCTCGTTAGGAATGGGTTGATTGATGAGATATTCTTTTCTTTCGTGTTTAGGATCAACGCTTAAGTTCCCAAACATGTCAAGAAAGTTTGTCTCATCAAGTTCGTCCTTGTTAAGGACTGATCACATTGATGGTGTTGAAGTATTACTAGACTACATGATTCTACAACTAAAGATATGCAAAGTTTAAGTAGTAACCTCCCACTGAATTAACAACCCTTATTATAATTAGTGGGCTAAGACCCATATTTGGCTTAAAATTAAGTCCGCTTTGGCAGGATGCTTAAATTTAAGTTATTTAGGTAGGCAAACATTTGCCAATTACATCACATGTAATTCTTAGATCTTTATGGGATTCGATCATCATATGACCGGCACGTTTAATCCCATCTAATGCCTTGAGATCTAAAACCGTTTTGATAATCTCAATTAAGTCAGGACAATAATGAATATTGAGTATCACCATTACTCACTCTTGTCTCACTAAGATAACTCAGATGCATCCACTTTGGTGGAACATACAAATGGGTGATCTAGGTTTTGACAAGTATTCATTTATTGGTGGCATTATGACTTAAGATTTTATTTAGAGGGTATTATTTAATTTAATTAATCCTATCAATTCTACTTATATGAATGCAATCACTATTGTATCTCATATAATATCTAAATTAATTATGAGTGATCTAATCAAAACATAATTAAAACTCTAAATTTATTATGAGTGATCTAATCAAATCATAACTAAAATTCTAAATTAATTATGAGTGATCTAATCAAAACATAATTTAAAATTCTAAATTAATTATGAGTGATCTAATCAAACCATAATTAAAAATTCTAAATTAATCATGCAATGATCAAATCAAGACATAATTAAAATTGTGACATAACATGGTTCAACCTTAACCTAAAATCCTCTCAAGCCAATGAGAGGACTTCTCTAAAACAAAAAGAGGTACATCAAGAATATTTAGAGAAAGAGGTATGGCTCGCAGGCCATATTTAAAATTTACAACAATTGTAAAACTCTAGAGCCATGTTGTTCACCATACCCAAACAACTTTTGAAAGGTAAATCACAACATATATTAAGTCATACAATTATGAAATAAAATATTATGATTAATCTTATCATGATTTAAATTTTCTAATTTACATTATATTATAAATATAATATAATATCATGATTTAGATTCTCTAATTTATATTATATTATATACTTTATATAATATAATATCATGATTTAAATTCTGTAATTTACATTATATTATATACAATATATAATATAATATCATGATTTAAATTCTCGCGCTACTGACAATTAGTCGGGATCCCTACGGTGGTCTCGTTAGAAATTTCAAAATAAAATATTATTTTCGAAAATAATTTCTTAAAAAAAACGTGTTTTTTTTCGAAAATAATTTCCAAAAAAAAAGTTTTTTTTTTCCCCGAAAATTTCAAACCCTAACGTACTGATCGACATCGGATCTGAACGTTTCAGATCCACGCGAACCAGCTACACAGTCTGATCTGAACAATTCAGAGAACTGCCGCAATAACCGACCAGCTATCCGTAGAAACCCTAACGCGAGTTTTGTAATTCAAACACATACAAAGATCAGTTTTAGCATATATATCATATATATATAAACACGCGTAAAACCTAATTTAAACGCACGGTTGAGTTGGCTCTGATCCCACTGTTGGGATCCGTACACGCAGCGGAGTAAAAAAAAATTATGGATCCCTCAGGCGGATCGCTCAATGGCGTTTAAATCAAGGTTTAGGGTTTCGAATCGTACCTTTGCGAACAATTTGAACCGGTGGGCTACCTTCTTGATCAGCAGAAGCCGACTCTTTAGAATCGCCTTCCTCTACCGGTATCTACACGAACAGCCTTCAGAAACACGAACGGAGGCGTGCTAGCGCCTCTGAACTGTGCGATATTTTCTATCTAGGGTTTCTCATGGCTTTCTAATACGCTCGATTTGAATGTCCCGTAGGTTTTTCTAAACCTAGCGGGCGTATTATATTCAAAACAAATTTTGAATCTGGATTAAAAAATATATTAATTAAATCTATCTGATAGATCTAATCAAATCTATTTATTTAATCTGAATTAAAAGCCCTCTGATTTAATTTATATTTATAAATTAAATCAAGATATGATATCATTATATTTAAAATGAGATCCGATATCTCAGTTCAAATTAAATCTGATATGCAATATCTTTATTCGAAAAATAAATCTGAGATACAACATCTCAATTTATTATAGTTATTTAATTTATCAAATAAATTAAATACTATATAATAATATTATTATCAATAAATAATATCATTATTATTTTCGAATTTAATATATATTAAATCAAGATATGATATCATTACATTTAATTTAAAATGAAATCCGATATCTCAGTTCAAATTAAATCTGATATGCAATATCTTTATTCGAAAAATAAATCTGAGATACAATATCTCAATTTATTATAGTTATTTAATTTATCAAATAAATTAAATACTATATATAATAATATTATTGTCAATAAATAATATCATTATTATTTCGAATTTAATATATTTATATATGCATATATATATATATATATATACACACATACATCCTAGATTAAATAAGTATTCATTAAATCTTAAACACATTTAAGATTCAATGAATCTGGACACTCTTGCTCGTGTTGGGTCATTCTTGTGTGCGACCCTGTAGGCCAACATGAGATTGGCAGTGGGCCAATACTGTACCAGCCCACAAGTCGCAAGCGGCCTCTAGCAAGACATTGCGACTACCCAATTCATATGGGGATCGTTGATAAGTACAATGACTTGCCCCTAGGGCATAATTTCCAACAATTGCGACTACCCAATTCATATGGGGATCGATGATACGATACAACCTATCGTACAACCATGTTACGTCCCTTTTGTCACGCGATAATTTGATCAAGGATGAGGCATGGATAATGTCAACTTCCTTTTCTCGACCATTACTTTCTCAATTCTTGAGTAGTCTAACAATTGAAATGGAAACTCCATTCCATTGTAGTATGGCCATACATTTCTCAGACTCACTCATCGAAGGGCCCAGTATTATCTCTCTACAGATGTGAGGGACAAATTCCGTCTTAACCATTCACATTCCTCTTCATGAAAACCACTAATCCTGATCGAAGCCTTTATCATCACTCGGTCAAAGGTAGCTTTTGACTAGGTCAAAGATCAACAACTCTCATGTAGAAATCTATGATGATCTCAGGTCAAAGGGCGTTGTGACGTGGTTATACATGAGATAAGCTTATGACTAAAACCATGCAACTTTCTCATAGTGGGTCGGTCCAGCACCTTGTACTCTTACAAGTGCCTATGACGTTGATTCGTTTCTCCATACTTATCAAAGTCATACTGGTTTTATTTCATCTTTGCTCCCACATAGATGACCGACTAGGGACATTTAGGATAATCTATAAGATACATCCAATGATATAGTTATCACTATAAACATGCAAATGATATGATAACTAAACGGAGAAATACTTTAAATAACATAAACGTTTAAAGTACAATGACTTGCCCCTAGGCATAATTTCCAACATTATTTTCCCATGTTATTTTACAACATTCATCAGAGTATAAGTAGCAGAGCATGACTGGTTTGGACAACTATATACTGGTAAAATAAAATGCAGAAAGGTAAATTTTCCTCTGAGGGATTAAATATACAATTATTCCAAATTATAGCGCCAAAATGATTATAACAAAATACAATTATTCGGGAGAAAATTCAAAAAAAGAATCCAAAAAGAATCATCAACAGCCTCTACCACACTAATCCAGCTTCGTGGTCTTACCTCTATCTCCCGGCTCTGACCTAGATGTACTTCCTGGTGACTTAAAATGGCATGAGATTCAAAGTTGAATCCCAGAGTAACCATTAATCTCATATAAAATGTATATACAATGCATGTAAGAAAAACCATGAATAAAACATAAACCACATAGCATTTAGTATCATGCACACAACAAGGCACGTAGCCAATTCGGAACTAGCAGTCCTAATAGTACACAGCACAGACTGTCAGGCACGACACACAACAAGGCCCTCCATGCACACAACATGTTTCGGTTTCCAAAGCACTTGAAAATAAATGATAACTGAATGTATAAAGTAACCATGGTAAAACATACATATACAAGTCACACAAAGTATATGAGGTTAATGTTACTACCTGATATTTGACCACAAATATAAATAAATTTTTCCCGGCGCACGATATCACAAATAACCCTAAAATAACAAAATATAAATATAATTAAATCCTCTTCAAAAAAATATTTTCTTTGCTGATTTAAAACAAGCCCATTTCAAGTGTCCATATTCCCTAGATTCCTTTTCTTATTAAGGAATTTAATATTAGCTTAAATTCCTCTTATTTTCGTCCATGTACAGAAATTTTCAGAAATAAATGTCAAACTTTAGAAATTCATAATTAATTCTAGAAAAATCCGATTGACGTGGTTCAAAATAAAAAATGACCCTTATTATGTCTATTTTTGACCAAAAATACTCTTTTGGGCCATCCACAGTCAAGAATCCACTCATGGCCCAAACAATCACCGTTGGTCCGAAATATTTCCTAGTTTCAGGGGCAGTTTTCAAAAATTTAGTTCTCTTAGTGCAGAACTCAAAAAATTACTACTTATATACCAAATTAATCCTTGATATGTCTTAGTTTTGTATGAAAAATTTCATAATTTTATGAATTCGTTTAGTAGGTCAAAAATCACGTTGAACCTGACTGACTCCACTAGATTCTTACAAAACAGATTACCCACATTTTTCAAGCTTCTATCTATGTTTCCAAAATTGTGATCTAAGTTCATCCTTATACAAAATCTCATTCTAAACACTTTAAAACCATAAAAAATACCAAGATCAAATCAGATCCACATGTATACTCAGCTGGACAAAAATCATCATTTATCAACAACATGTCAAGTTTCCATTTTAGCACCATATGTTTTCTATATCATGCTTGATCTACCATTCTAAGCCATGAATCTTAACTTTAAACCTTTATTCATTCTTTTCTTTAACCAAAAAAATCCAAAATATATGTAGATGCTCAAGGAGATAACCATTTCCAAGCTCAAACAACCAAGAAATCACAATGAGGTTCAAAAGTGGCTTACTTGTCTTTAGATTTAAGCTTTCTTGAATATTTGTCCTCTTTAACCTTCAAGATCACTTCGACCTTCACCTCAAATCACCAAGAAAAAGTTGTTCTTTAATGTCTTAGTCACATTAGGGAAAGTAGAAGAGAGTAGATTAAGGATCCTAAGCCATAGACTTACCTTAGTCTTAATCTTCCTTTTCCTCTTGCTTCTTGTGCTTAAGCTTCTTGTGTATGGCTTCACTTTCTCTCTTCCTCTCTTTCTTGTTTCGTCCAGCAGCCCAAATGGAGAAGGGAATGAGTATTTAAAATGTCCAACTTGTTCATTAAATAATTGTTGGCTTATCCAAGAAGTAAATTATTAGCTTATAAATTAATTAAATTTTCTTTTCTTCTTTCCCCCGTGGACATGACGTGAGGGCTGACGGGGGAAGGAGATTTTGCTTTGAATTTTGACTTGGATAGGGTGCCCAAGAGTCCTTAATTAATGGCTAGGTCCTTGCCCTAATTAGCCATAATTTCCTCTAGGTCTTCTAGGTACTTGTCATATTTTTTCTCTCTCTTCTTCAAAAACTGAGATTGAAAGGGAGGATTTGGGAAGATTTTTGTGCTTTCAAGTCTAATCCAATGTCTCTTGCATTTATGAAGATGATGATGTAAACTAGATGATGTCACCAAGCTTGCATAAGTATGATGTCATTGATTTCAATCCTCAAAGTTGGGCTTCTAAATGGCCCAATTTCCATGAGCATCTTTTTGTTTCCCCCTTCCTCTTCTTATGTGAATTGAGCCTTCTTCTTGGGCTTCAAGAATTGTCTTTCCTACTTAGCCCAATATCCCTAAGTTCTTGGCTAATTACATAACACTTTCTTGGGCATTTTTTTTGGAATTTTATTCTTTCCCTCGTATTTCTTCCCTTTATGTGAAATACCTAGGGGTAAAAAGGGAAAATAAAATGTTTTTTGACTTCCATTGTCATCTACTCCCTAGAGTTGTCCATGCCCAAAATTAATTAAGCATAAATAAACAATTCCTCATCATTCTCTTACTTTAATTACTTCATGCAAGTAAATGTATAACATTAACGAATGACTTGATGAAAAATTCATATATTCCATTAATTTCACATCAATTCATTCAACACAATAATTCACATGATAAATGGGGATATTACAATGTCTTTGTATGAACTTAGCTCGAATGTAAAATGTTCACCTCAAGTGCATGATTCGAGTCACACATATCTCACTTTAGTCAAGCATCATTTTCACACATGTTCTTCGAGATAGCTTTTGAAAATGATTTGACCATCGAGTTAACTCGAGTCATTAAGTGATGGCTCGAGTTATCAAAATACATTTTGAAAATAAGTTTTAAAGCTATGCTAGAGTCAAGGAATACTGGCTCGAGTCAGTACTTTTGTAATTTGAAGAAATGAATTTAAGTTCACAAGACTTAACTCGAGGCATACAGGGTTCACTCGAGTTAGTACTTTTCATAAAACATTTCACAAAGTCTTTAACTCGAGTTACCAGAGTGTAACTCAAGTCAATCAAAGTTTTAAGCATATTTTGATTGAGTTTTCAAAAGGCTTGACTCGAGTCTAACAACCTTAAACTCGAGTCAATTTGATAGCAAGTTGAAGACATTTACTAATTCAACTTTAATCAAGATAGCAATATTTTAAGTTGAATCATTAACTACATTTTTGTTTACAATTGTCAAAATTATCATCAAAACACATAGAGAACTATCAGGAATAAGGAGGAATTTGTAAGTTGAGATATTTTACCACGTGGTATGTCATCACTCAGTGCACAGTGGATGACACTTGTCAGAGCTCTTTCTCCTATGTTTTCCTTTTAAGGAGGGGAGCCAGAATCCATACTTAAACTGTATACCTTTGGCCTAGTATATCTTAAGTTTTGGTGAGCTTGGGACAATCCAGTCAAATGGATGAGTTTCTGTCGGACTATGTGTTAGCCTATAACTTTAGTCAGAAGTATAAGGATGGACGGTGATATAAGGGAGACTGCATATTGTATAATTGTACGGTTCACATTGACATAATGATAATTAGTTTTGTATGAAATTATGGTATATACAAATATATATGTAACCAGCTCCTACTTTTTTTGTCATATGTGATTTGCTTGTGTATGATAGAAACTTTCATTTGTTACTGAGACGTCGAATCTCACCCAATATTAACAATTTTCAGGTGATTGTTCTAGTAGGGAGCAAGGGAAGGCACCTATGGAGTGAACCTCGAAGGCTTGTTTTTGCTCCTAGAGCTTCATGTTATGCCGTTTTATTTGCCATGACCCTAAGATCTCCACATTCCATTTTGTTTATTGAAAAAATTATGATTTAATTTAACACTATGATGTGGGTTTTTGTTGAACTAATTTTTTACTTTGATTATTTGGATGTTGAGCATCCTTATCGGTGATATTTAAAAATATTTGGTTAAGTATTTGTGCTTCAATTTGGTGTGTTACAACATTCAATTCCCATCATCATGACACGTTTTACAAATTCAATCGTCATGAACTCCATAGACAACCAACATATTTATCTTCTTATGTGGTTGTTTTAATTGAATCTTGGTTGTCATGCTTTTGTTCTTTTTTGAGTTTTTTTTTTTTTTTATTTGGTTGCCTCAACTTGAGAGGGCTTAGATCATTATTTAATGTTGGATGGTAGTGTCGATTGTAATTTTAACCTTGATGTTTGGGAGTTGTCAATGTGTGGTTCGTATCACGGACCATCCTTGAATTCAAATACTGCAACTCTTTGGTTTGGGGTTAAGTTAACTAATCATAAGCATTTTGGTTCTTCTGAGATTTCAAATAGAATATGGTTTTTCCCTGTCCCAATTTTAGGTGAAAAATGTGAAGCCTCTTATTTATTGACAGTGAGTCTAACATAGTTCATATAGAAATTTGAGAACTCTATTTTGTATGATTGAATTTGGTCATGTATGAGGTATTGATTGATTCGACGAAAAAAAAATAAATTATTGGTTGAGGAAGAAATTAAAATGAAGGACAATATTAAGGAGCTACATGACTAGGTGGAGTTACTAGTGATGAGTTGATGATTAAAATGTCTAAATTAGATGATTAAAAATGTATGCTTGGTGGTCTATACTTTGAAGGAAAAATTCGATGAACTAGGTTGCCAAGTGATGATTGCGCAGATCATCTTTTGAATGAGTGAACATAGTGTTGGAAATTGTGCCCTAGGGGCAAGACATTGTACTTTAGACATTTATGTCATTTAAAGTATTCTCTTTTTTTTATCATTTTGTTTGCATGTTTACATTGATAACTGTATCCCTGGATATATCTAATAGATTATCCTAAATATTCCTGGTCGGTCATCTACGCGGGAGCGAAGATGAGATAAGACCAGTGTGACTTGATGAGGTATGGAGATACGAATCAAAGTCATAGGCACTGTAAGAGTACAAGGTCTTTGGACCGACCCACTATGAGAAAGCTGCATGGAATAAGTCATAAGCTTTTCTCATGTATAACCGCGTCACAACGCCTTTTGACCTGAGATCATCATGGAATCCTACATGATGAGTCGGTCTTTGACCTAGTCAAAAGTCACCTTTGACGGGTGATGATAAAGGCTTGGATCGGGATCGGTGGTTTTCATGCGAGGAATGTGAATGGTCAAGATGGAATTTGTCCCTCACATTTGTAGAGAGATAATACTGGGCCCCTCGATGAGTGAGTGTGAGAAATGTATGGCCATACTACGATGGAAAGGAGTTTCCATCTCAATTGTTAGACTATTCAAGAATCGAGAAAGTGATGGTCAAGAACAGGAAGTTGACTTTCTCCATGCCTCATCCTTGACCAAATTATCGCGTGACAAAAGGGACGTGACATGGTTATACGATAGGTTATATCGCATCAACGATCCCCTCATGAATTGGGTAGTCGCAATGTCTTGCCAGAGGCCGCTTGCGACTTGTGGGCTGATCTGATATTGGTCCGCTGCCAATCTCATGTGGGCCTACAGGGTCGCACACAAGAATGACCCAACACGAGCAAGAGTGTCCAAATTCATTGAATCTTAAATGTGTTTAAGATTTAATGAATACTTATTTAATCTAGGATGTGTGTGTGTGTGTATATATTGTTACGGATTTATATAAGGCCCATATTCAATATATGGCCCAACAAGGGGCAATCCACGTGGCACAGATATGACGCCACATCACTTGGGCTTGGAGGCACAGAAGCCCACAGTCCAAACCCTAAACCTAAGGTAGCCTCTATATATAGCTGGTTAACCTAAAGGTACACATCTTCTACACGGTCTACGCTCCGGCTAATCACATACAGCCGTCACAGAGCATATGACCACCCCCTTGGCTAAACGCTTCCATTAATCATCGAACTATGTGGACTTTGATCCCTCTTCAGGGTACGTAGGCCCTAGGAATCGCTCCTAGGTCAAGTCCCAATCAACATCAACATCCTAGCCCCTCAGGGCTAGACAATCTGTGTTCTACACCAGAACAGTGGCGCCGACCGGGGCGACTCGATAAATTTCGATTCCTACGACCAAAGATGGTCAATACCAGAAGCAGCAGTCAGATGCCCTTGCACGAGCAGTTCCTGAAAATCCATAGCAGCAAAATCAAGAATCGTAGCAGCCTGTGAAGGGATTCAGAGAAATAATTGTTGTTTGAGCAACGACTTTGGTTTTGAGCTGCTTCACATGGGTTTTCTAAAAACTCTCCATGTCTCTACATGACGAGAAGATAGTTGGAAGGATCACCAGGATCTCTCTTTGGGAATTCTTTTAAGAGAGGATGTGTATCAGTACTGTCACCCATGCAAGATTCTTCTAGATCTTGTATTTCACTTTGGGTATTTTCACGGCTAGGTGATGCAGGGAGGTCAATAATAGGTTCACATTGCATTATGGTTAAATTTACTAGGCCTTCCATCATCAGCAGTGTTTTGAGGTACGGAAAGTAGTGTTAGACTTACAACTGCACTCTAAAAATGTTTACATTCTCCTCTCATTGGACAAGCTGGGCATGAAGGATCCTCATCCTCTCTTCTTGGGAACCTAGATTTAGGCAGGATTCTCATCCTCCCTCCTCAAGGATCGTCATCCTGTCATCCTCTCTTCTTGGGAACCCAGATATAGGCAGGATTCTCATCCTCCCTCCTTGGGAACCCAAATTTGAGAGCAGGATCCTCCATTTTTTCTCCTTGGGAACCCAGATTTGAACAGGATTCTCATCCTCTCCTCTTGGGAACCAGATTTGAGCCATCTTTTCTCCTTGGGAACCCAAACTGGGCAATTCTGGCATAAATTTAGATGCCCTATTCACATGGGTTTTTCTTTTAACTCTCCATGTGTCCACATGATGAGAAGATTCTCATCCTCTCTCCTTGGGAACCCAGATTTGAGCAGGATTCTCATCCTCTCTTCTCGGGAACCCAGATTTGAGCCATCTTTTCTCTTTGGGAACCCAGACTTTTCAATTCTGGCATCTGTGTATTTGTAACGATAAAGGTTGGCGACTCTTGATTTACTTCGAAGCCTCCGAGATATCCGCAGCAGCCAAACGCTTATGAAATCCACCCAAATCTTACGTTTTGAAGGCAGAGAAGCCCAAAACGGAAATCCCAATGGTGATCCGACAGTCATAGCAAACTAGAGAAATTGGTAGTTGCGCAGGCGGAGATGCTTCGAGTGTTTTCTGGGGATAAATGGCGGTAGGATATCTAAACCGTGATCCTGAGATACCGAGATGCTTCGAGTGGCAGGATATTTGAACCAAGATCCTGAGATGCCGAGATGCTAGGAATGCCGAGATCGAGTTTCCCTTGCTCAGAAAAATGTGAAGCCGAGCCGGTTTCCACTGCCGAGATCTAGGTTCTCTTCCTTAGAAAAATGGGAGGCCGAGATCGAGATTCCAGAGAAGGGTTAATCCCGAGATGGGTTAACTCACTTTGACGCTGAGATTCAGAATGCAGGGGTCGTGGTCGACGTGGTTTGCATGAACCGGTCAGTTTTGGTCTTGCCTGGTCCTGTACTTGGATGCTACGAGGAACGACCATAATGGAGTCTTCGATGCTCAATCACACAGAAAGCTTTAAATGTACACGGGATAAGGCGGCAGGAGGCAAAGCTAACTTGGTTATGCCGAGTTAACCATCGATTGCGGCATGCCAAGGTACATTTGTCTGAAGGTGTCGAGATACAAGGTCGGAACGCTGTGAACATTGCCGAGATTCCTGAGCTACAAAAATGAGGAGTATACAACCGGGATAGTTAGTAAAGTTGGTTGGGATCTAAGACGCCGACATATTTCGGCTGAGGAATCAGAGTTATATGCAAGAGTCGGCATGGCGAAGGAAGTCGCGGATGCTCCTTCTTAGGCTAAAAGACAGCAATTACTTGGTCGTTCGAAATACAGCACCGTCATTGATCTTGGATATTCTCTCGAGTATGTCTTCCACGGGATGCAAAGCGTATGGTCTCTTGATCGACAATAAGCTTACCGGATGTGCGGGGTTCCTTGATTCCGAGATTCAATTTCCGAGATGCTCCATAATTTTCCATCCGAGATTGGAGAGCCGAGAAGCAGATTTGATTATGAAGAGCTATCGGCATGCTCAGGAAAAGCCCTTCTGTGCTGACTCATGAAAAAGTAAGACCTAGAAAGACGGGCAGATTTACACACAGGGACCTAAACGAAAATCTCAAAAAGTTTCACACAGGGACCTAAACGAAAATCTCAAAAGGTTTCACACAGGGACCTAAACGAAAATCTCAAAAAGTTTCACACGGGGACCTAAGTGAAAATATCAAAAAGTTTCACACAGGGACCTAAGTGAAAAGCTCAAAAGGTTTCTCACAGGGACCTAAGTGAAATTCTTAAAAAGTTTCGCAGAGGGACTAAAGTGAAACTTCTGCAAATCATGGAGTCGCACGGAGCAATTCAATTGCATAGTACTTCTTCCCGATTCAGAGCAAACCCGTGACAATTTAAAGTGTTTTAGAATCTATATCAATTCAAAGGTACGCTTTCCTATTATCATTTTTATGGCCTTAGAGAAGTCGTCGCAGGAAGGCATTTATTCTTATCATGCCTATCTTAGCTCTCACGTGGTAGGAACCATTTCATTTGTTATATGTATTACATGTATAAATTAAAATGTCATATAGTGGGCTTGAATCATGCACACCGAAAGCCGGGTTGACATACCGATTAAAGTAAATCTGGTTAAAATCCTGGCTCCGTGTAAAAGTTGAAAGCGGACCCCGGTTACACCAAATCTGGTTAAAATCTGGGATCCGTGTAACGACGGTTACAGCCTCCAAGTCTTTAAACATGTAGGAACCCGAGGTACATAAACCCGTTTCCGAAAATCATGTTCAAGTTAAACATGTTTGAAGTCATGGTAAAGAAACCAGTCTTCGAAGATCATGTCAAAGCTAAACATGTAGGAATCTGAGGTGCATAAACCCGTTTCCAAAAATCATGTTCAAGTTAAACATGTATGAAGTCATGGTAAAGAAACCAGTCTTCGAAGATCATGTCGAAGCTAAACATGCAGGAATCTGAGCTATACAGGTATGAATTCAGGGTAATGAAACCCGTCTTCGAAAATTATGTCAAGTCTATTTTATACAGAAAATCCGCGCTCCTTAATTGGACCCCGGATAAACTGTGGAGTTTTGTCCCTACGAAAGGGATGAAGGCGCACCCCGGTACTCGGGCTCCGTGTTGAGACGGCAATGCCGCCAAGTCTATTTCATGCAGTTAAATCTACGCTCCTTAAGTGGACCTTGGATCGTAAAAGGAATCAAGGGTTACGACACCCATAATGGATAAACAAATCCAGGGTTATGACACCTACAACGGGAGAAACGAATTCTGGGTCACGACACCCAGAACGGGTTAAGGGTTACGACACCCACAACTGGAGAAACGAATTCCGGGTTACGACACCCAGAACGGACCTCGGTTACTCTTAATAACTGCATCAACTTGGATTGTTTCGATATGACAACTGTCATCGTCAATTCTAAAGTTTGCTCAAATTGCGGGGTACAAGATCTTATTCGTGGAGGTCAGGTGCCCTCCCATCACTGGGCGCAAGGGTGCCGTAGCAAACTAGATGGAATCCACCTCCAAAAATAGAAGAACGCTAACCCCGGTTACACTGATCCCAGTTAAAACCCAGGCTCCGCGTAAAGTCTTGACGGAAACAAAAGACGGACCCTGGTTACACTGAATCTAGTAAAAATTCGGGCTCCATGTAAAGTCTCGAAGGCGGACCCCGGTTACACCGAACCTGGTTAAGATCCCGGCTCCGTAAAAAGTTTTGAAGGAGGACCCCGGCTACACCAAATCAGGTTAAGATCCGGGCTCCGCGTAGAGTTTTGCCAGATAAAGTTATACGGTGAAATCCACGTTTCCATAACCGATTCGGAACTCGGTAACACTGAAAGAATAGTTAAATCCGCCTTTCCATGGTCAGTTCGGAACTCAGATAAACCGACCGTGTTCCCTAGTTGGAACCTGGATACATTGAACAAAGGACGCCGAGGGCCATCGAACCAGGCTTTTCAGTCAAGCGACGCCGTCACCGCAAGCTTTCGCAACTCGTTCGCTTCCAAATTACGCAAGGCCGTTGTTATCAGCCCTTGCAAATATTTTGGACAGTTAACGACGTGCTACGTACCGACAGGGGAATGGACAAAGACTCAGGTTACTCAACCCAAGTCACACTTCGACCCTGGGGCACAAAGCTAACATCGGGGCCAACGAGCCCAGGTATTTAAACTACACGAGGTCGCTGTCCTCGCCTTGTATTAACAAGGGCCAACGAGCCCTGGTCCTTAAATTACACGAGGCCGCTGTTACTAGCCCTTGTATCGACACCGAGGTCCATAAGCCCGGTATATATTTTGATGCATCGAAATTGACACCTAAGTAAGAATTCGAATAGTCATACCGGACCCTGATCATGTCAAAATGTTTAAATGTGTGTCCCGACGACCACGGCTGAGCATGTGACAGTTTGCCCTTACCCTGGTTAATATCCCGGATAACGACTCCGAACCTCGTAGCGTGGTATACTTAGACACCCCTATTCATACACCTGGTTATCTACTCCAGAGGAGTACTAAGCGGACTCTAACTATTAAAGACCCTGGCCCGGTCTAGAACTTGACTACGTGCAGTCTATGCATAAAAGTTAAAAGTACACAATGGACCAATTACTTGAATTTTCATTCATAAGGTTAATTGTTCAAAAGTACACACAAAACCGGCACCCTACGCCGGAACAAAAGGAAAAGGAAAAATACAAAAAGAACTTCTAGCTTGAAGGGGGTGCCTCGTCCACATTTGGACAAAAGCAAGTCAAGCGGGACGGACGAAATCCATCCCCAGTCCGCAGGAGCCAGGTGTCATAGACAATCATGGCAGAACCAAAGGGGTGTTCTCCAAGAGTCACGCGGGGGCCACCACCGCCACCCTGGATCCTCATAGGGCGGAACACTAACCCGGCACCATGATCTGTCTGAAATCACGCTTGGCCCCATATCTACCACCTCGGACCCTTAGGACCTTGGTTCTCACCACGACCTTCCTAGGGCCGGATTTCATTACCTCGGTCCCCCCTTTTTAGCCGTCGAAATTCACCACGATAGTTCCCAAGCCATAGGTCGTCATCATGACACTTCACGAGACGCAGGACGCCGCCCCGGCTCATCGGACCTTGCGACGTTACCACGTACCCAGGGAAATGAGCTCAGCAAATTTTAGCCCGACACGGCAATACCTCGAATGACCTATCTAAGCCATCATACACCCCGACAGTCCAAAACTTTGAACTACCGGGCAGGGGGGCAACTGTTACGGATTTATATAAGGCCCATATTCAATATATGGCCCAACAAGGGGCAATCCACGTGGCACAGATATGATGCCACATCACTTGGGCTTGGAGGCACAGAAGCCCACAGTCCAAACCCTAAACCTAAGGTAGCCTCTATATATAGCTAGTTAACCCTAAAGGTACACATCTTCTACACGGTCTACGCTTCGGCTAATCACATACAGCCATCACAGAGCATACAACCACCCCCTTTCCAACACTACGTACCCTGAATCTTAAATGTGTTTAAGATTTAATGAATACTTATTTAATCTAGGATGTGTGTGTGTGTGTGTGTATATATATATATATATATATATAGGGTTAAGGATCAAAAATACCAACGAACTATTGGGCCAGGACCATCCAGCACAGCAAACTATTTTTTGGACCAAAAATACCAACAAACATTTTAAAGAGGAGCGCTCAGCACAACGTCATTAACACCGTTAACAAAAAGTTAACATCCGTTATCTAAGGAGCAATTGCCAACAAATAATCCAGAGCGCCAACACAAAATTCTAAATTTTACTAAATTAAATAATTTTTCTCAATTGTCATTATTCAAAACTACTTATATAGATATCTATGGACAAAAATTATTCATTCTTTAATTTTGTCAAAATTATAATTTGCTAAAATAAACAAAAATTTTAATTAAAAATATAATTATATGATTTAAATAAAACTCAAGGTGTTTTATAATTTATTATATATGTTAAAAAAAATTATATGATTTATTTTTATAATAAAACTCACATCAAGATCCAATAGAGACAGGACGACGAGATGCTCTGGCCGACCCAGATTGAACCGTCGCGGGTAACGGTTACCGTGCATCCGTTTAAGTTATATGGGCGGGCATGGGTTACCCGTTTATGCAATCTAAACATCTCTAACAGCTTGTACAGTGTTTTCCCTCCCCTCGTGATCGCGTAGACCTTTAGACTTCAGCAGAGTAGTGTGTATAGGCACTACTCACTAGGCAGAGCGGACTAGAGTGGAGATTTTTGGAGACCTGGAGAGTGGAAATTTGAGAACACACTCGACTTAGTCTTAGGGTTTGGTCGCCGCCGCCACCCAAAGCTCAACCACAAAGCCTTTCGCCATCCTCTACTCCCCGTCTCTTTCGATCTTGATGTGAGTTTTATTATAAAAATAAATCATATAATTTTTTGTTTAACATATATAATAAATTATAAAACACCTTGAGTTTTATTTAAATCATATAATTATATTTTTAATTAAAAATTTTGTTTATTTTAGCAAATTATAATTTTGACAAAATTAAAGAATGAATAATTTTTGTCCATAGATATCTATACAAGTAGTTTTGAATAATGACAATTGAGAAAAATTATTTAATTTAGTAAAATTTAGAATTTTGTGTCTTGGCGCTCCGGAATAAGAGTTCATAATAATCGCTCCTTAGATAACGGATGTTAACTTTTTGTTAATCTGCAGTGTTAATGGCGTTGTGCTGAGCGCTCCTCTTTAAAATGTTTGTTGGTATTTTTGGTCCAAAAAATAGTTTGCTGTGCTGGGTGGTCCTGGCCCAATAGTTCGTTGGTATTTTTGGTCCTTAACCCTATATATATATATATATATATATATATATATATATGCATATATAAATATATTAAATTCGAAAATAATAATGATATTATTTATTGACAATAATATTATTATATATAGTATTTAATTTATTTGATAAATTAAATAACTATAATAAATTGAGATATTGTATCTCAGATTTATTTTTCGAATAAAGATATTTCATATAAGATTTAATTTGAATTGAGATATCGGATCTCATTTTAAATTAAATATAACGATATCATATCTTGATTTAATTTATAAATATAAATTAAATCAGAGGGCTTTTAATACGGATTAAACAAATAGATTTGATTAGATCTATCAGATAGATTTAATTAATATATTTTTAATCCAGATTCAAAATTTGTTTTGAATATAATACGCCTGCAAGGTTTAGAAAAACCGATGGGACATTTTGTCGAGTGTATGAGAAAGCCGCGAGAAACCCTAGATAGAAAATAGAGAGAGACACAGTTCAGAGGCGCTAGCACGCCTCCGTTCGTGTTTCTGAAGGCTGTTCGTGTGGATACCGTAGAGGAAGGCGATTCTAAAGAGTCGGCCACGCCGATCGAGAAGGTAGCCCACCGCTCAAATTGTTCTCGCAAAGGTACGATTCGGAAACCCTAAACCTTGATTTAAACGCCGTTGAGCGATCCGCCTAAGGGATTCGTAATTTTTTTACTCATTGCGTGTAACGGATCCCAACAAGGGTATCGAGCCAGTCAACCGTTCGTTTAAATTAGGTTTTACGTGTGTTTATATATGTGATATATATGCAATAACCGAATCTTATATGTGTTTAAATCGATATATGTTTATCAAACATGTATGATTTAAAAATATTCTCCCTGCGGATTGCTAGTCAGATTTAGGCGTCCGTTTCTGAATTGTTTAGATCGGATTGTAAGGCTAGTACGCGTGGTTCTGAATCGTTCAAGATCACGCTGAGGTGGCAGAATAACGTTCGGAACGTTAGGGTTTCAATTTTCGAAAATCACATTTTTTTGGGAAATTATTTTGAAAAAAAAAATTAGTTCAGTACCAGAGTGATGCTATTTGTGTCAAAACTCGTTGGTGTGTTGTTACCTTAATCCAAAAGCTACTCTTCAGTCTTAGAATAGCAGGAAGAGCGATTGATCACATTGGAGAAAGGGGTATGATGAACAATTTAATGAGAGAATCTTATAAATAAAGAGGGATATTAAAAATTGCACATTCTCGAACCGTAGGGACCCCGATCGATTGTCAGTAGCGCAAGAATTTAAATCATGATATTATATTATATTCATTATATAATATAATATAAATTAGAGAATTTAAATCATGATATTATATTATATATAGGATATAATATAATTTAAATTAGATAATTTAAATCATGATATTATATTATATATAGGATATAATATAATATAAATTAGAGAATTTAAATCATGATATTATATTATATATAGGATATAATATAATTTAAATTAGATAATTTAAATCATGATATTATATTATATATAGGATATAATATAATATAAATTAGAGAATTTAAATCATGATATTATATTATATATAGGATATAATATAATGTAAATTAGAGAATTTAATTAAATCATGATATTATATTATATATAGGATATAATATAATTTAAATCATGATATTATATTATATATAGTATATAATATAATTTAAATTAGAGAATTTAAATCATGATAAGTTTAATCATAATATTTTATTTCATAAATGTATGAATTAATGTATATTGTGATTTACCTTTCAAATGTTGTTTGGGTATGGTGAACAACATGGCTCTAGAGTTTTACAATTGTTGTAAATTTTAAATATGGCTCATGAGCCATGCCTTTCTCTCTAAATGCTCTTGATGTACATTCTTTTCTCATCCCACTCCTCGTATGTTGAAACGAGGTTTCTCCTGATGTATTTCTTTTTGTTTTTAGAGAAGTCCTCTCATTGGCTTGAGAGGATTTTAGGTTAAGGTTGAGCCATGTTGTGTCACAATTTTAATTATGTCTTGATTTGATCATTGCATGATTAATTTAGAGTTTTAATTATGTTTTGATTAGATCACTCATAATTAATTTAGATATTATATGAGATACAATAGTGATTGCATTCATATAAGTAGAATTAATAGGATTAATTAAATTATACCCTCTAAACAAAATCTTAAGTCATAATGCCATCAATAAATGAATACTTGTCAAAACCTAGATCACCCATTTGTATGTTCCACCAAAGTGGATGCATCTGAGTTATCTTGGGGAGACAAGAGTAAGTAATGGTGATACTCAATATTCATTATTGTCCTGACTTAATTGAGATTATCAAAACGGTTTTGGATCTCAAGGCATTAGATGGGATTAAACGTGCCGATCATATGATAATCGAATCCCATAAACATCTAAGAATTACATGTGATGTAATTGGCAAATGTTTGCCTACCTAAATAACTTAAATTTAAGCGTCCTGCCAAAGCGGACTTAATTTTAAGCCAAATATGGGTCTTAGCCCACTAATTATAATGAGGGTTGTTAATTCGGTGGGAGGTTACCGCTTAAACTTTGCATATCTTTAGTTGTAGAATCATGTAGTCTAGTAATACTTCAACACCATCAATGCGATCACCCTTGAGAAGGATGAACTCGATGAGACAAACTTTCTTGACATGTTTGGGAACTTAAGCGTTGATCCTAAACACGAAAGAAAAGAATATCTCATCAATCAACCCATTCCCGACGAGCCCTGGCACTGTTGATCCAAGAGCTCGACTAATGTTTATACGAAGCATAAGGATGACTGTGGATACAGGATGCTCGATGCTTGCCACTATGCTTCTAGACCTCAATAGAGATCTAGAACATGTGGAGGCCTCTCGAGATGATTGTTCATCCTACGGAAATGTTCCAAGAATGTGCAAGGCAAGAGAGGTATGAGACCACAAAGGCCTTTCATTCCTGAAAGATGACTGAAGGTGAATTAGTTAGTCCTCATTTATTGGAAATGAAAGGCTACATTGATCACCTTGAGATGCTTGAATTCCCCATGTCCCAGGAGTTAGCTACAGATGTGATCTTCAACTCACTCCCAGGAAGTTATGGTAACTTTGTCATGGATTACAACATGAATAACATGGAGGAATCAATTTCTGAACTGCATGAAATGCTCAAAACTGCTGAGCTAAGCCTTACGAAGAGGCCCAATACTGTTTTGACCGTTCAGAAAGGAAGGGGAATGAAACGGAAAGCCAAGAAGGCAAAACCTCCGAAGGATAGAGTCTGTTTCTTTTACAATGAACTTGGTCATTTGAAAAGGAATTGCAAACTCTACCTCGAAGATCTGGAGAAGAACAAGAAGGATAGCGGGGCTATCGCTTCAAGTATCTATGTCATAGATATTCGCTTTTCCACTTCCTCAACATGAGTATTAGATACTACATGTGGATCTCACATTTGAATAAATGTAGGGTCTCAAGGACAGTAGAAAATTGTATAGACATATCTATGACATAACCACTAAGAGGATCAAGTCAAATGATTTGAATCCGACCTATCTATGGCATCGTCGTTTAGGCCATATAAATGAGAGACGCATTTCGAAACTCCATAAAGATGGATTTCTTAACTCATTTGATTTTGAATCAATTGATACATGCGAGTCTTGTTTATTGGGAAAGATGACAAAGGCACCTTTATCGGACACGGTGAGAGAGCCACCAATTTATTGGGCCTCATACATACCGATGTGTGTGGACCAATGAATACATCCGCCAAAGGAGGTCATTTGTACTTCATTACATTTATAGACGATTTCGTAGATATAGATATATCTATTTAATGAAACATAAGTCGGAATCTTTTGAAATGTTCAAAATATTCCAAAATGAAGTGCAAAATCAACTTGGCAAAACAATTAAGACACTTCGATCGATCGGGGTGGTGAATATTTGAGCCAAGAGTTCATTGACCATCTTAGGAGTTGTGGGATCGTCTCGCAACTTACTCCTCCAGAACACCTCAATGGAATGGAGTTTCTGAGCGGAGGAATCGAACTCTATTAGATATGGTTCGATCTATGATGGGTCAAACAGATCTTCCACCTTCCTTTTGGGGCCATGCCCTAGAAATAGTTGCGTTCACACTAAACCGTGTTCCGTCAAAGGCAGTTGAAAAGACACCATATGAGATATGGACTGGGAAGAAACCCAGTTTGTCATTTCTTAAAAATTTGGGGATGTGATGTTTATGTCAAACATCAAGCCTCTGATAAATTATAATCCAGATCCTCCAAATGCCTTTTTGTGGGGTATCCTAAGGAAACTAAAGGATACTATGTCTACAATCCCCCCGATCACAAAATGTTTGTTATTCGGAATGGTGTCTTTTTGGAAAAAGAATTTATCTCTAAAAGAACCAGTGGGAGTAAGGTGAACCTCGAAGAATTTCAAGAGTCACAAGACGACATAGAACCACAGATGGAAAACGGAGAAGACTCACAACAAGTTGTTGAGCCTACTCATGTAACACAAGACCCACGAAGGTCCGATAGAACATGACTACGCCTCAGAGATATGGATTTCGACATCTTGAAGCCGTGATGTTTTGCTCATTGAGCACAATGAGCCAACAACCTATCGCGAGGCCATGGTGGGACCCAACTCCGAAAGATGGCTTGGTGCCATGAAGTCTGAAATGCAATCCATGTACGACAGTAAGGTATGGGCCTTAGTTGATCCACCTGAAGGTGTAAAAACCGTTGGGTGCAAGTGGGTTTTCAAAGAGAAAACTAACATGGAAGGCAAAGTAAATATCTTCAAGGCACGACTAGTTGCAAAAGGATTCACTCCAACTCATGGTGTGGACTATGATGAAACCTTTTCCCCAACTGTAATGGCCAAATCAATCAGAATCCTTCTTGCCATTGCATCATATTATGACTATGAAATATGTTGTATTTCTAGTGCTTTATGTTGATGACATCCTACTCATTGGGAATGACATTCCTACCTTGCAGAGTGTCAAGTCTTGGTTAGGAAAGTCTTTCTCAATGAAAGACTTAGGCGAAGCCACTTACATCCTCGGGATAAGGATCTATAGAGATAGATTTAAGAGGCTGATAGGCCTAAGTCAGAGCACATACATAGACAATATACTGCATAGATTCAGTATGCAGGATTCAAAAGGGGGTAATATGCCTATGTCTCATGGCATCCATCTCCGTAAGAATCTGTGTCCTAGTACACAAGATCAAAGAGACCGCATGAGTAAGATTCCATATGCCTTCGCCATTGGATCTATCATGTATGCCATGTTATGTACTCGACCCGATGTGTAATTTGCCTTGAGTATGACCAGCAGATATCAAAAAGATCCCGGTGATGATCATCGGATCTGCATCAAGAATATCCTTAAGTACTTAAGAAGGACTAAGGACTTATTCTTGGTATATGGTGGCTTGGAGGATGAGCTCGTGTGACTCGGTTACACAGATGCGAGTTTCCAAACTGACCAAGATGATTCAAGATCGCAATCAGGGTATGTATTCAATAGACTTGTTCTGTGACAATAGCGGTGCTATTCCACAGACCAAGGAGCCTAGGTCACATCAAAGGACCAACCATATACTCAAGCGATTTCATCTTATCAGAGAAATCAATGATAGAGGTGATACAAAAAAAATTATTATTATGCAAAGTACCAGGAGAAATCAAGTCATTGTACTTTAGACATTTATGTTATTTAAAGTATTCTCCTTTTAGTTATCATTTCGTTTACATGTTTACATTGATAACTGTATCCCTGGATATATCTAATAGATTATCCTAAATGTCCCTGGTCGGTCATCTACGCGAGAGCGAAGATGAGATAAGACCAGTATGACTTTGATGAGGTATAGAGATACGAATCAAAGTCATGGGCACTTGTAAGAGTACAAGGTGCTGGACCGACCCACTATGAGAAAGCTGCATGGAATAAGTCATAAGTTTTTCTCATGTATAACCGCGTCACAACGCCCTTTGACCTGAGATCATCATGGATTCCTACATGATGAGTCGTCTGGGTCTTTGACCTAGTCAAAAGTCACCTTTGACCGGGTGATGATAAAGGCTAGGATCGGGATCGGTGGTTCTCATGCGGAGGAATGTGAGTGGTCAAGATGGGATTTGTCCTCACATTTGTAGAGAGATAATACTGGCCCCCTCGATGAGTGAGTCTGAGAAATGTATGGCCATACTACGATGGAAAGGAGTTTCCATCTCAATTGTTAGACTACTCAAGAATCGAGAAAGTAATGGTCAAGAACAGGAAGTGGACATTTTCCATGCCTCATCCTTGACCAAATTATCGCGTGACAAAAGGGACGTGACATGGTTGTACGATAGGTTATATCGCATAAACAATGATGTTGATCCTCTTACTAAGCCGCTTGTACAAGTAAAACATGAGCGTCATGTTAGGACAATGGGAATTAAGGTAATTAATGATTGCACCTAGTGCAAGTGGGAGTCTGTTGGAAATTATGCCCTAGGGGCAAGTCATTGTACTTATCAACGATCCCCATATGAATTGGGTAGTCGCAATGTCTTGCTAGAGGCCGCTTGCGACTTGTGGGCTGGTACAGTATTGGCCCGCTGCCAATCTCATGTGGGCCTGCTGTGGTCGCACACAAGAATGGCCCAACACGAGCAAGAGTATCCAGATTCATTGAATCTTAAATGTGTTTAAGATTTAATGAATACTTATTTAATCTAGGATGTGTGTGTGTGTGTATATATATATATATATGCATATATAAATATATTAAATTCGAAAATAATAATGATATTATTTATTGACAATAATATTATTATATATAGTATTTAATTTATTTGATAAATTAAATAACTATAATAAATTGAGATATTGTATCTCAGATTTATTTTTCGAATAAAGATATTTCATATCGATTTAATTTGAACCGAGATATCGGATCTCATTTTAAATTAAATATAACGATATCATATCTTGATTTAATTTATAAATATAAATTAAATCAGAGGGCTTTTAATACGGATTAAACAAATAGATTTGATTAGATCTATCAGATAGATTTAATTAATATATTTTTAATCCAGATTCAAAATTTGTTTTGAATATAATACGCCTGCAAGGTTTAGAAAAACCGATGGGACATTTTGTCGAGCGTATGAGAAAGCCGTGAGAAACCCTAAATAGAAAATAGAGAGAGACACAGTTCAGAGGCGCTAGCACGCCTCCGTTCGTGTTTCTCGCTGTTCGTGTGGATACCGTAGAGGAAGGCGATTCTAAAGAGTCGGCTTCTGCTGATCGAGAAGGTAGCCCACCAGTTCAAATTGTTCTGCAAAGGTACGATTCGGAAACCCTAAACCTTGATTTAAACGCCGTTGAGCGATCCGCCTAAGGGATTCGTAAAAGTTTTTACTCCGCTGCGAGTACGGATCCCAACACGTAGGTCCTAGGAATCGCTCCTAGGTCAAGTCCCAATCAACATCAACATCCTAGCCCCTCAGGGCTAGACAATCTGTGTTCTACACCAGAACATATATATATATACACACACACACACATACATACATACATACATACATACATACATACATACATACATACATACATACATACATACATACATACATACATACATACATACATACATACTAATAAATTCAAAAATAATAATGATATTATTTATTGATAATATTATTATTATATATAATATTTAATTTATTTGATAAATTAAATAACTATAATAAATTGAGATATTGTATCTCAGATTTAATTTTCGAATAAAGATATTGCATATCAGATTTAATTTGAACTGATATATCGGATCTCATTTTAAATTAAATATAAGCATATCATATCTTGATTTAATTTATAAATATAAATTAAATCAAGGCCTATTAATTCGGATCAAGTAGTTAGATTAGATCGTTGGATGATTTAATTAATATTATTTAATCTAAATTCGAAATTAATTAATTTAATTTTGAATATTTTAATACGACATATTAGGGTTTTAGAAACCCTATAACAGATGTTGATTTAGTCGTATTAAACTACGAATGAATTAGACGGCCGCAAAAACACAAAAACCTTAGAGAGAAAAAGAGAGACGCAAGAACAAGAAGGCGCTAGCACGCTGCCGTCAGTGTTGGAGGCCATTCGTGTGGATATCGGTAGAGGGAAAGGACACGCGAAGTCTGCTCCTGTCTGATCGAACAAGAAGGCGTTAGCCCACGTGATCAAGAAGTACGAAAAAGGATGCCTCCTCGTTTGACGCGTACGACGCCTGCGGCGCTCGAGGTTCCAGGCGCAAACGCCAACGCAACGTTGAACCCTCCGCATAGGTATGATTCGGAAACCCTAAATCCAGATTTAAACGCTATTGAGTGATCCGCCTAAGGGATTCGTTAAAAAATTTTATTCCGCTGCGTGTACGGATCCCAACACATAGATGCAAATTTATAAACATCTATCAAACATTAGACATTCACTCATTCAAACGGATGAATTGTCAACGCCGGGCCATCCAGTCTTACAAATTTGTCCTTTTAAGTGTAGATCATTAGGCCAATGTTTTTCATCCTCCAATTTATTAATTCTCAACTCATCACTAGTATTTCCACCTAGTCAGTTAGCTCCTTAATATTGGCTTTCAATTTGGTTTCCATCTCATTCAAAACCTCATCACGAGATCATATATTCACATGTATAAATAACATCTAGTTCTTATACTTGTATATTAACTCTGTTATACTAAAATTTATTTGATAAGAATCTTCTTCTTTATCTCCTAAGACTTGGTAGTGTAGAGCTATGTTTCATATTTGAGGTATAGAAGGAACGAAATGCATAAGAATAATAATCTAACACCAAAACCAAGGGTCGCAACATCTCACTTTTATGAGTTTCACAATATGAATCATACATCAATAACTTATAGATGCACAGCCTAAAATTTCATTCACTATATCCAACACTCGAAAATCATCTAATTCCTTTGGAGGTGGGGAAAAGAAAGTGAGAAAAAGTAAACCTAGAAAAAACAAATACTATAATTTAGATTCAATTAATAATATTGGTAAGAATCACGTGTTAATTATAACTATATTTTATATAGATTGCATTTGTAATTTTAGATTCGTTTGTTGAATTTATATTGCATATATAATCCAATATGGGTTATGTGAAACCAAAATAAAATGTATATTTTTTTAAAAAAATTGTCCATCTTTTAGATCGGGTAATTAAAACTTTTTAAGACCAGTCAATAAAACAAGGGTTAAGGGGCAAAAATACACTTGTGCTTTTTCCGGAGGAGTGCCCAATACCAAATGTTTTTTTAGGTGTAAAAGTGACTACATGGTTACAAATTAGGTGCAAAAGTATCGTTTGATCATTAAGTTTGACTTTTTTTGCTGATTGGACGATAATGTGTCTTTCAAGGTACAAAAATGGAGGATGATGTGCCTTTCAAGGTGTAAAAATACATATGTGGTTTGGTCAAAAGAGCGTCAAACACCAAGTACTTCTTTTAGGTGCAAAAAGACTGTTTGACCATTAGTTTGACTTTTTTTTTATTATCTTTATAGTACCAGTTAGTATCTTGAAGTATTTTATAGTACCAATTATTACCATGAAATATTTTTTCAAAATCCTCAAATAATTTTTCAAAATAATGAAGTATTTTTTCAGTTCTAGTCAGTGCCCTCAAGTATTTTTTGTAGTACTATTTAGTACCTTGAAATATTTTTTCAAGATCAGAAAGTATTTTTTCAGTACCAGTCAGTATCATGAAGTATCTTTTTAGTACCAGTCAGTATCCTGAATATTTTTTTAGTATCAGTCAATACCAGCCAATACCCTAGAATACCTTTTTAAGATCCTAAAATAGATTTTCAAGATCATTAAGTATTTTTTTAGTACCAATCAGTATCTTGAAGTATCTTTTTAGTATTTGTCAGTATCCTAAAGTATTTTTTTAGTACTAGTCAGTACCCTTAAATTTTTTTTCAAGTTCCTAAAATAATTTTTCAAGATCATGAAGTATTTTTTCAGTACCAGTTAGCATCTTGAAGTGTTTTTTAGTGTCAGTTAGCATCTTGAAGTGTTTTTTTCAATATCCTATATTTTAGGGTACTGATTGGTACTATTTTTTCTAAAAAAAAAAAAATGTCAAACTTAAAGGTCAAATGATATTTTTTCACCTAAAAAAAAGTACTTGATGTTGGACACTCTTTTGGACAAATCATATGTGTGTTTTTACACCTTAAAAGCCACGTCATCATCCAATCAGCAAAAAAAGTCAAACTTAACGGTCAAACGATATTTTTGCACCTAATTTTTAACCACATAGTCACTTTTGCATTTAAAAAAAAACACTTGGTATTGAGTGATCATCCGGAAAAAGCACATGTGCCTTTTTGCCCTTTAACTCATAAAACAATCAGTCTTAAAAAGCAAGTTTTTAGACCGGTTTAAGGATAGGTTTTAATAAGAACACACTTTTTAAATTAGTCGATATAAGATCAAATCTAAACCCAGTCTAAAATGCCAATTTCAACTAGTCTAAGCTAAGTGACTTTTTTTTTTTCCAGTTTTTTGCTAGTAGTGGAAATCTCACCGAGGTAAATGAATCAACTAATCACAAAGTCGACCAACCAAGAGCCAAAAAAGGAGGAGGATGAGAGGACGAACTTGGACGTGGAACTGGGAATCCTGAATGTGGTGGCGGGAAGCACGATGGCTATGTGATCTGCATGATGATGAGTAGTTTGATCCGGCTAATAATTGATTCAGGAAGGAGAGGAAAGAGCACGGGAGGAGGTGGAGGAACAACATTCAAAAACAGACGATGAAGAGAAGGTGATGCTGATGAGAGTGAGAGAAGGAATCACATATAGAAAGGATGTGTAATAAATATCTTAATTCAAAATTTGAATTCTGAGAAGGGAGAGAGTGTGTTGAGACTTGAAATTTGAAATTGCAAAATTCAAATTAAAGATATGGAGTTAATGCGGAATTAATGAGGAATTTAAAAAAAAAAAACGTAGCGACATAATAAATGCCCGAGTTATGGTTAGGAGGGTAGTTTAATTAACATAAAATAAAAAACAAATTAGAAATAAAACATGGACCAATAATGAAGAAGCTAGAACTTTTTTTTTTGATATATAAAATGGTGGCAAAGTGTACAACCACTCCGAAGTTCTGTTGGACGTCGAAGCGGGGACTTCTCATAGAGAAGTTTTTTGCATTCACAATGGCTCGAAACCGAGACCTCTTGCTTAAGCGACCAAAGCCCCTTCTACTTAGGCCAACTTCCACTGGTAAGAAGCTAGAACTTTGTAAGACATGTATTGATATATTGATGATTCTGGTCAAAACACAAGCCCATAATCTAGATCTAGTTATGATAAAACAAAATATTCTCTTTGGTTTTTATTTCAAGACATCAACTAGCAATTATATTTAGTCCTTTTTATAAGGCATTTGCTTGTTTCCAAAGCGCATTAATTATTTTTTTCTATGTTTTTGCCCATAATTAATAAGGGTAGTGGATGAGAGTAATAATTAATATAATATTAGAGTTTAGTGTAATTAGTAGGGGTAATATTGAAAGTTACTTAAATTATAGGGTAACTTTATTGACTTTAACTGTTTTTATTGGTTTGTGAGAATTATTAGTTAGTGTCTTATAATAAAGATAAGAGGGAGAACAAAAAAGACTTGAATTGAATTGGTACAATTGGGGCTAGAGCAGCTTATTAGGCATCCAAGAGAAGAAAGTTAAAAGCAATACACATGGCCAACAAAAAGTTAACCTAGTGAGTAAGAAGTTGGTTGATTTCGTGAGTTCAAGTTCTACTACTGATCGAGTGAGAGTCTTATTGAACGATTTCTATAAGCTTAAGCTTTCTGAGCTTGAAAGGCTACCTTATCTCTTGTAAATCTAATGAACCCAATTCAACCAACCTTTTCATTTACCCAAAAAAACAACAAAAAATGATTGAGAAATTTATTTTAGAGTAAATATTCTTTCTGGTCTCTGACAAAAAACACGGACCCCATTTTGGCCTATAACAAAAAAAGGTCATTTTTAGTTCATAAAAAGGACAATAAAGGTCGATTGGTGGACATTTTGATCCCTCACAAATTTTTAAAAGGTTTTTTTTACCTCCATAAAAAGGACGAATAAGGGTCTTTTTTTTGTCAGGGACCAAAATGGGATCCGTGTTTTTTGTCAGGGACCAAAAAGGGTATTTACTCTTTATTTTAAGCTGTACTGTTGGCACATGTAAAACATGGCCCACCACTGATTTTATAACACTAAAAAAAATGTGTCTAGTTATATACAATTTCATAAAAATTGTCTAGTTTTAACCCGAAATATTTATATAAAAAATAACATCATTGTAATTTTGTACAAAAAAGTAATTTGAATTGGGTTTACTCAGTTGATGGTTGGTTCATATTACTCTTAACTGGGCTAGGCCTTATTGGGCTTGTGTACTATTTGTTGAGCCTTACACGTGCACAATTCTTGTTTCTGGCTCTGCGAGTCTGCGTCTTAATTCTCCAGCTTGATACACCACCACTTCTACTTCTCCGTTCTCTCTCTGACGCATTTTCTCCACAAGAATCTTGGCGAAGCCTCTATCGTCATGTACAGGAACGTCGCATCACGCCTCAGGTCTTTCAGGGTTAGTGCTCTTCTCACTCCTCTTTTTTTGTTTTCCCATAATTTTTCACTTTCGTTCGGTAAGTTAGATCTGATCACACTTCGATGTTCTTTTTTGCTGATTTTCACATGTTTCTGATGCACTGTCGTGTCAACCAACAATGTTTTCGGATTGGAATATCTATGAAATCATATATTCAATCGTGATACGTACTTACATTATGCATTTCCCCTGTAATACTCCCATGGACCACTTATTTGTTGTTTCTATGTTTCTGATTCCAACCAATAAATATGATTTTTTTGGGCTTCGTACACATACGAGGCAAGGAATTCCTGAAAGGGCGCATTAGAGTTGGCAGGACACGACAAATTTACCTTCTGTTGTGGCTATTGTGTTGTATCATGTTTCCATATCATATTAACAAGTTTTTTGACGCTTTTTTTTGTTCGCATGTTATCACTTGATTCGCTGAGTGAAAACATCTTTTGTGCAATCTTTTTATTTTATGTTTTATTAAGTTTATTGTCTGATAGATTGTACTTCCGACCATTGAGATTAGGCCCATTCATGGAATAGGGTGCCAGCCAGATTTGCCAGTTCAAGTTCTCTTGCCTCAAGCAAACCCTCTTCTGGTTTGGGTGGTATATTTGGCTGGCTTGCGGATCGATCCAGTTCCACAACTCCTCTGGATTTCCCTCTGGAAGGGGTCAAACTTCCTCCTCCGTTGCCTGATTTTGTGGAGCCGGGTAAAACTAAGATTACTACACTCCCGAATGGTGTTAAAGTGGCCTCTGAAACTTCAGCGGTATGACTTGTTTGTTATGTACTATCTGATATGGACCATTGTAATTCTTAAAGTTCAAAATCGAACTCAGTCCTATTCCATGTGCTCTTCTGGTTGTTCAGACTCCCGCTGCTTCAATAGGCTTGTACGTAGATTGTGGTTCAATCTATGAGAAACCATTATCGTTTGGGGCTACACATCTGCTTGAACGCATGGCCTTCAAGACCACTAGCAACCGTAGCCACTTTCGAATAGTTCGTGAGGTAGAGGCAATTGGCGGTAATGTGCAGGCCTCTGCTTCTAGAGAGCAGATGGGTTACACCTTTGATGCGTTGAAGACATATGTTCCAGAAATGGTAGAGCTGCTTGTTGATTGTGTGAGGAATCCTGTGTTTCTTGATTGGGAGGTCAATGAACAGGTACTTCTTCATGACTTTTGTTGATGAAAACTGGAACGCTATACTGATAATTTTCACATAAGTTCAAACCATTCCTGTCTAGTGCACACAAATGTTTCATGGCCATCCGGAATGTGTTGCTGTAACTTTTATTGCATTACATATAGCTTATGAAGGTGAAATCAGAGATTTGTGAAGCTTCCAAAAATCCTCAAGACTTGCTTCTGGAGGCTGTTCATTCTGCTGGTTACTCTGGTGCCTTGGCAAATCCTCTTTTAGCTTCAGAATCAGCAATAAATAGACTAAATAGTGCAATCCTGGAGGAATTTGTTGCTGTAAGTCATGTTGTTAATGTTCTTGTTATAAATTTGTGTGTATTTCACATATATTAAAAGATTATTGACCCTGACACATGCAACCAGTGGAGCATATTAAGTTTCAGTGTTGTTGATGCCTTTTGATTAAAAAAAGATGATTTATTATCCATTTCACTTTGTGATTGAACTCAGCGTTTTATTAAACATCAGGAAAACTATACTGCACCGAGGATGGTACTTGCAGCTTCTGGTGTTGAACATGAGGAGTTGTTGTCTATTGCAGAACCTCTTTTGTCTGATTTGCCCAGTGCCCCTCGTCCAGAGGAGCCAAAATCAGTGTATACTGGTGGTGATTATCGATGCCAAAGTGAATCAGGCGTGAGTATCACGAATATTAATGTAAACTTAATGCTTCTGTTTTGATTTTTTCACTAACTTTTTTGAATTTCCAGAGGACTCATTTTGCTCTTGGATTTGAACTTCCGGGTGGCTGGCATAACTTGAAGGATTCAATGGTTTTAACTGTTCTTCAGGTCTTGATAATGTTTGAGTTTTATTTTCTTTTTTTTTATGCCTCAGATCCCCCTTTTTAAAATTGCCCAGGTGTCCCTAAATAATCTAGTTTCCTCCTGAGACATGTTTACATGGTTTATAGGTTTAACATTTGAAAATAACTGTTACTTTACTGCTTTACATTGCTATAGATGCTATTGGGAGGTGGTGGATCATTCTCAGCTGGTGGACCTGGTAAAGGGATGTATTCACGGCTCTGTAAGTCATGTCTTAGTATTGAGTCTCTTGTATATATAGTTTGTACTTAAAGCTAGGAATATGGAAAAAAAAATCAATTATACTGGTCACGACTTATATATAGTTTTTGACTAGCGTCCAATCATGTGCAGATCTCCGTGTTCTGAATGAGTATCCTCAAGTCCATTCAATTTCAGCATTCAACAACATTTACAATAATACTGGCTTATTTGGTATCCAAGTCACAACAGTAAGCATCTTCTAAGACTATGCATGCTTTTAATAAACCCACAACCATAACTGAAATCCAGACTCCAGTGTTTTTTTTTTTGTCATGAGATCTCTTTATAGTCTTGACAACAATACAGTAACTTCGATTAAATCATCAATGGCTATTTTAACAAGGACTTGACACCTTTGTATGTAGATAAGCTTGGTAGTTTTTTTGGGCCTTGCCCAGTAATTTCACTATAATGCTTTGGCCGAATTTTGCACTTATATTTATTTTGGTCTGGTTTAATTTATTTGTCAAGTCAAAATAAGCTTTAGTATTGTTAAGGTGGACGTTGCTGCTGTTAAGACACAAATGGAATGGGGCAATGGAACTTTCAAATATATTTAGCTTCTTTTGCTAGTGATGCATAAATTTCATGCCTTTTGATGAGAAGCACACCTAACGATTTTGCAATCTTGCAAGTGTATATGCTCAGTCATAGTAAAGATATTGGAGTATTCCAAGGTTGAACCCACAAATAGGTTATAGCTGCTATTATAATTAATTTTAGTTAAAGAACCAGTATTCAACGGAATGAATGCATATTAATTCTAATTGAACTAAGTAAAGCAAATAAACTTGTGATCAAACCACCAAGGACAGCTAGGGAGTTGGGGTTCTTCTACTTGGGATACTAAACTAATTATGAACCAAAATGTTTACTCTTGCATGAATAATTATGATCTTTGTTAATATACTCCAACAATCTATCAATCTAACTAACCATAAGTTTCTCATGATCAATAAACATTAATGAGATGGATTAAGCTATAATCCTGAGCCATTATAGCCCCTAGGTCTATGGGGAGCCTACATTTATTGATATGTCCTTGGTTTGGGATGGGGTAAGACTCCTATGACTTTGTGGCACACTGATATGTAAACTATAAATACATATTAGTTGGTTAATTAGGGAGTTAGTTGTATTAGGTTAGTTAGTAACTGAATTAGGTAGTTAGTAGTTAGTTAGTGCCTTGTTATTCTGTTATTACCGTGGGTGAGAATTGGCTGAAGTCTAAAGGCAATATCCTATCCTATATAAGGGGGTAGAGCCTAGACTATATGTTTTGAGATTGATTGTGTTTGAATGTGATGAATAAATGAGGAGTGCAGCAGTTCTGCCTCTCTCCCTTCTTGTTTCCCCCATTTCTTCTAATCTTCTAAAACCCTCTTATTAGTGGTATCAGAGCGAGTCATCCTCGGCTCCCCCGCTGTGAAATTCTGAATCTCTTGCATCAATCATAGCCTTCCTTTCCTCGGCAAGGCTGATAGTCAAGAACAATTAAAGAGACGTTCAAGAACAAGCGCAATTTTGAACCACGAGAGTCATTCTCTCTAGGATTCAGTTTGGCAATTGGGATTATTCAAGAACGTCCAAAATAAACCAAGAAACTCAAAAAAGAAACGCCACCAGAATTCAGTGAGTCAAGAAACGCCAATAGAAAGCCCAGAATCGATCAATAAGGCTCAAGGAATTCTTTGTTTTCAACCAGAATTGGTCAAGAACCAGCCAAGATCATATTTTCGACCAAACCCAGAGTTTTTTTATCACTGGAATCCCAAGAAAAATGAGATATTGCCAATGATACCGTTATTGCAGGCTCGATATCAATTCTCTGCCATCGACGTGTTCAAACACAGTGACGCGACGTGCAACCGAGACAACGTTGGAAGAAATCCTATCGACCCGAGAACTTCAGCGAACGTGGGCATCAGCGGAAACCAAAGATACAACAGTTAGTGTCAAAGCACCGAGACTCAGCAATTATTCAGGTGTCGACACGTCAATACATATTAATTCAAAGACCCAGCCGCTGCCCAGTCACCATATTGAGGCGTTGTAGTCATTGTGGGGGGGTCGACATGTTAGCCTTTGCCCATTTGAAGACTGTTTCTTTTTTGGATTCATCACAGCGTAAGATTGTTATTTGTGCATGATTGAGACACCCTCCCAGACCTCTAGCACAGCCATGTCAGATAATAATCTTGCCGAACGGGTTCAAGCTCTGGAGTCGACTATTGCAGATTTCCCAAACACAATTCAGACGGCCATTACCCATCAATTCGCTGACATCATTGGAGCGATTCAAACAGCCATTATTAATCAATTTGCAACCTTCACCGCCGCGCAAGAACACCATTGTTGGGTTGAGGAGGTACAAGAGAATAATGGGGATCAATTCAGAGGCCCTCATCACCAAAGACAAGGGGCTGAATATACCCCTCCAACTCGGCAACCCAAAAGTGAATTTCCACGATTCCAACGGCAAGACATTGAAGGGTGGTTGTACAGTTGTGAACGATATTTTGACATCAACAACACCCCAGACAATGGGAAAATCAGATTGGCGAGTGTCAATTTGGATGATAAAGCATATATATGGCACTTGGCCTTTGAGGAAGAAGAAGAGGGCAGACCTATTTCTTGGCAAAGGTACAAACAAGCAATGAGGGTCCGTTTTGGGCCTCTGAACGGCATAAGCATGCCAAGAACGTCGACATGGAGCAGTTGTGGCTCCATCCCGAGGCCTTCAAATGTGACAGTGAAGTTTCGCAGTTCAGAAATGTGGGTAAATGTGGAAAAGACAACTCACGGAGATGGTGAGGTTCCTCTGCCAGCAATTCCAGATCAGGCCCCAATTATTTAAGAAGTCTCTGAAGTTCAAAAAAGAGGTGGGTCTTGTTCTGACTCCACCCATGAGTGTGTCAAAGTGCAAGAGGCAGCTGTTTGCCCAGAACCTGCAGAATCTTGTTCAGTCCCTTTAATGTCTTTGAAGACTGACTTTGTGCTCTCCAGAAACAGTGCGGAAATCGGATCAGGAGATGGTGGGTCATCGACTCTAGACTATCTTGAGAATTTCCAAGGAACGCCGCTCACTCAAAAGCCGCCGGTGGCTGCTTTTTGTTCAACGCCTGAACTTGTCTCCGCTTATCGCAACAACGAGTATTGCATGAGTGGTCGCCGTAAGATGGAAACGAGGGACAAGAGCATGGCAGTGGCTTTGCAACTCGAAGGTCCTTTGAGACGTGAAAATCATGTTTGCGCATGTGCTGCGAGAAGTACTAAGCTGGTAATGAAGTGTACGTGGCAGACAAGAGTTACATTTGAAAAGTCAAAAGAACAGTTAGGTTCCTTTTTCATATTACAGCTGGCAGCAAAGGGAAAAAATGGCATGAATCTGACTTTGGGATGTGATAAACTCATTCCTGCCCTGAGTGTGAATCTGATTTGGTACAGGGGAGAGTTAATCACAATGCTGCTGTGTGGTAGCTTATGTTCTTTGATAATAAAAAAAAAGAAGAAAAAAAAGAAGACGACGAAGAAAGCAAGAGTTGGAGTTGGAGTTGAGTGGCAAACTAAGAAAATTTCGGAAAATCTGACTTGAATAGGGATTTGCAGTTGGAAAAGTCAAACTTCCAGCTGTCCTCTATTTTCTCCAAGCGTCAGAAGTATTTTGAAGGGGTACAGCTGGCTTGCAATTTATTTCTGGGCAGAAGAGTGTTGATGGGTTACAGCTGGATAGCATTTCTTCTGTGTCAAAAGTATTTTGAGAGACACTTGGGTCAGGTCTTATCAGATCAGAATATGGGCTTAAACTTCCAAGCAAATGGCCCAAGTTCATTGCTGCAATGGATCTTTCCTAGCAAGCCTTACAAATTGTGCTACGTAAATGGGACAGGAAAGGAGGAATAGTATGCACCAGTGCTAAAACGTAATCTGAAGGAAAAGAAAAGCTTATGGGTACAAGATTTCAAGTCACAGATTTTGCTATACTCAGAAGTTGTCTTCTACCAGCAGAAGTTTTGAAGTTCAAGCCTATGCTTTTGCATTAGTTCTGTTCTTTTTAGGTTTAGTTTTGTGTTTTGTAGTTGTCATCCTTGAGGGCAAGGATGTTTTTGGGAAGGGAGTATTGATATGTAAACTATAAATACATATTAGTTGGTTAATTAGGGAGTTAGTTGTATTAGGTTAGTTAGTAACTGAATTAGGTAGTTAGTAGTTAGTTAGTGCCTTGTTATTCTGTTATTACCGTGGGTGAGAATTGGCTGAAGTCTAAAGGCAATATCCTATCCTATATAAGGGGGTAGAGCCTAGACTATATGTTTTGAGATTGATTGTGTTTGAATGTGATGAATAAATGAGGAGTGCAGCAGTTCTGCCTCTCTCCCTTCTTGTTTCCCCCATTTCTTCTAATCTTCTACAACCCTCTTATCACACACTAGACTGAATCTGATCCACAACCTCTCTTAGATTGGGGACGTATCATTCCCTCTCTTAAAGGAGGTTTGTTCTTGAACATTTCTATGGAAGAGGGATTTGAAGCCCTATTAATTCTGATACCAAATTTTAGGAATGAAATGCTAACCTTTATGCCGAAAACTTAAGCTAGTAGTAGAGGCGAACATAA
Source organism: Acacia pycnantha (assembly GCA_025563575.1). Classification (NCBI taxonomy): domain Eukaryota; kingdom Viridiplantae; phylum Streptophyta; class Magnoliopsida; order Fabales; family Fabaceae; genus Acacia; species Acacia pycnantha. The sequence goes on from JAMWYP010000001.1 coordinate 1,947,782, forward strand.
TTCCATTCAACTTAGATCAGACACAGATCTACTATTCTCTTATAACTTTGTAATCCATGAGGCCAAACCTGATCTGCACCTCGTCTCAGACCCAGGATGTATAATTCATTATGTTTATCGTTGTGGTTTTCAATCTATTTGCACCTCAGTCTATCAAACTTCCTAAAACTAATTATATGGTGGCCAATCATGAAAGATAAAATGAAAGGTAAATATGATGGTAGTTTAATTGTTCTAAATAAAAATCGAACCCAAAGAATTATAGAACAAAGATACAAACTAGCTTTCTGAAGTGAGGTTGCATACTTACCCCTGATTTGGGGATTTAGCAACTCATATGAGATAAACAATAAACACATAGGGACCGTTTGGTTCGATTACCATGTGCTTAGATATGGTAATGCAATGCAGTGCAATGAAATGCAATGCAATGTTCATTACCATCAATCTGTTTGGTATGCTATTGCGAAGTTTGGGCAAAAATGTTATTTTCATATTTATATTTAATCAAATAAAAATGATAATGGAAAGTCTATAATGCCCCTCAATAAAAAAACTGCTTCCCTCCCAGATTTATTATCTTCTTCCTTGACAAAAATCAAAAGCTCAAGCATAGATTTACCATCTTTCCCCAAACAAAACAAAATAATCTTGTCATAGGTAGTTCACAGTGGTTTCCACCATTTCCATGGCTATCTTCAATTCGAGGTGGTTCACAATCATCAAATCCCCATAGCTTATGAAGATTATATGCTCCAATCAGATCAGAGTCCCACACTGCAATATGATATTGTAATATATATTTATTCACAAGCAAAATTTATCATAAAGTGGCTTTTATTCATAGAACTTCATTGTTACTTGGTGTTTCCCATTAGGACCTTGTCCCTCTCTGCCGAAAAGAAAACAACACGGTGCTATTCATTTCAGATCTGAATAGTACAATCAGAATATTGCAATTTTCTGTTTTATTTCATTTTACTAGAAATCGTTATTTAAACAATTAGCTATTGCAAAATTTACACTCACTAAACCTCTGTTGTTACTGGATGCCATCGCCGGTACCATCAATTTCAAGGGCCACCCAACACTTTGATCTTACTTTGGTGGTTGGCGAGCAGCGGCCTTCATCATTAGTGAAATCGCCTGCTTTCTTACCACTTCTAGTGATGAATATGTGAACCATTAGCTAGCTCTCTTTACATGGAGGTGAAGCATGGTGGTAAAAATGGGGTAGAATCAATGGTTAAACTAGTTGTTGGGTGTAACTGTGGGGATGAATAAAGGAGGAGGAAGGAAGGAGATGAAACCAAAACAAATGAAAACTAGAAGGCAAAAAAGACTTTTTAAAACATGCAATGGGATGGTAATGGAGATTCATAAAGGGGGAGGTATGAATGGGGATTACCAAAATTTTGGTAATCATCATTACCATGGTAAAGCCTATTACCACACTAAATAGCAACCAAACACTCATCTCATGATAATGCAATCATGATTACCATTGCAAGCCTGTGTTGCGATTCAACCAAACAGGCTTATAGCCTGTGTTGCGATTCTTACAACCAAAGAGAGGCATTGACAAGTTCCAAAGTAAGAAATGACAACCCCTCACTAATCATTGGGACTTCTTGGTAATTAAGTTCCTTCCTTGGGACCTCATTGTAATTCTCCCAAAACTCTACTTATCACTTGTGGAACTCTTCATAATTTAACAGGGCATAGCATCTAGGTTATAAGAATAATGACTAGTTAAATTGCTTGAAAAAGTATAAGGATTCCCTATCTTAGACAAGTTATAACTCGGAGTCTATTTGGATGATCTCATGCTTTTAAGTGATAAATGGATAATATGTAGGATTTACATAGTGGGCTGCTTATTTTAGTAATATTGTAGAGGAAAAACCTGTTCATCTGTTGCATAATATAGCTTAAGTGCCTTTATTTTCCCAAATGTTCTCTATATTTTATTAGAAATATTGAGTTGTGTAAGATGATTAGTGGGGTCTGTGACTGTTGCAAACTTTTGTTACCAAAATTTGCATATTGAATTGTTGATTGGCATCCATGCCAGATGGGGAAGTCTATGCCAATTGTTAGTTTTTAGAAGGGAAGAACCAATCCATTTAAACAACCTTAGAGCATTTCACACCTATGAAGCACCGATTCCGACATGGCATTTTGGATTCGTTCCCAATATGGGATGTCGATACGTTACTTCAAAAATACCAATATTTTGATACGTTCCAATACGTCTTAGTCTCTACCACCACCTGTGTTCTCTCCTCCGACCCCAATTCACTCCCCACCCCCACCTGTGTTCTCTCCTCCGCCCCCAGTTCACTCCCCACCACCACCTGTGTTCTCTCCTCTGGCCCTGGTCTAGTCTCCGCCCTCACCAGTGTTCCCTCCTCCGCCCCCATTTCACTCTCCACCCCCACCTATGTTCTCTCCACCACCATCGGTGTTCTCCCCTTTGCCCCTATTCAATCTCCACCTCCACCGATGTTCTCTCTGCCCCCATTTGACTGTAGCGGATGATGTTGACCAATCCAATACGGAAATATCCGTATCAGAAACGTATTAGTATCGAACTCGTGTCTGATATGATGGAAATTTTTTTTCCTGCGTATCAATGCTTCATAATTTCATACTACTCAATGTAGGATTTCGGTATCATCAATTTACTCCTTAAAGTGTCAATGTCCAAACTACAGTTTGCTGACCTTTCACAGTTTCACTTGACTTTCTCACTGGTAAAATTCTTTAGTTGGCCCCCTTAGTTCTTTCTGGAGCTGCAGATTGTTAGTTCTAGTACCAGTTGAGGGACATCTATGTATGGTGGAGAACCCTTTCCCAGGAGCTGGCTATTTAAATGGCAAAGCCAGTTCACTTAAATACATTATACCGTCCCATCTCGGGTGAATCCTGGTCTTCGCCAATTCTTTAGATTAGTGACATTATTTGATAGGTTTAGAATGAATTTAGGAGAAGTAAAGGGAAATTAGAGCCAGAAACTCTAATCAAATCAAGAGAGGAGACTAGAACCAGAATCTGAGTTCTAGGGAAAAGAGAGACAATCTAGAGTCAGAATCTAACTCCAGCCAACACAATAATTCTCTGAAATATATCTTCATTCATAATCTTCTAGATGAGAATACAATATATTTATAGAGTCTTTCCTATCATAACTTCCCTAAATAGATAAGATAGAATAACTACCCTAAACAGATTATAACAAACAGATTCCCTAAACAGATAATAACTAATAACTTCTCCTAACATGTGTCTTTCTTCAAAAGAGGACACATGGAACCCTAACAATACCCTCACCTTGAAAATCAGCCTTTTCCTCAAGGCGGGAATAAAGAAATTTCAGCTGTGTTTTCAAGATGTTTTTTCAAGATGTTCTTCTTCTGCATTTTTTATCAGACCATCGTGATCAGAGACTTCCATTATTTGCAATGTTGATGATGAACAGCGATGGCCAGGGGTAAATTTGCCACCACAGCGAAAGCAGAGCCCCTTTTCACGGCGATGTTGTTTCTCGCTTTCCGAAAGTCTGGCCGAATACGGAATTGTCGTCAAGTTCTGTGAGTTGGCCATCGAGTGTGGTTTTTGGAAATTTAAATTTTGAGAATTGAAATTCCGATTATAAACCGAAGATACCGCACCGATCGGAGATACTAAATTTGAATTTGAATTGGACCCCTGATTAGTAGAACCGATGGAATTAATGCTCGCGTTATATCCGGTATTTGCGCCGTTATAATATCCTAATTGATTGCGTGATTGATATCTGTAATCCTGGTTGTTTTGCTCGCTGCCACGTGGATTAGTAAAATGCTAACTGGAGTGCTGGGTACTCTGGGATTGTAACTTTGATTCAAACTCCATCGCAAGGCTCACCGCTTTATAAACTGTTCGTGGCTTATGGATTTTGACATCCGATTGTAGTTCATCCTTGAGGCCATTGATGAAAACTCCTAAGAGACAATGTTCTGGCCATCCTTGAACTTGGGCTTGCCTTCTAACAAACTCTTGCTTATATTCATTAACAGAATATAATTGTTTTATGCTGCATAAATAAGCATCCGGGTTTTGAAACTCAACGGGGCCAAATTGTTCTTGAAAAATCTGCACCAGTTCCTCCCAATAGCGTATGGTCCTTCCTGATGAAACCCAAGTAAATGTATCAAGTGCATCTCCTTCTAAATTAATTGCTGCAACATCAACTTTTAATTCTTCAGGCGTTTGATAATAACGAAAATGTTTCTCCGCCTTTAGAATCTAGCCTCTAGGGTCAGCCCCCTTATACTTTGGGAATTCAACTTTTGAATAAGGCCGCTTAGAAGGATTTTTACTCCACCACGGTGCTTCCATATCACCTTCTTCGTGTTCACCGTAAGTATCTTTATTGTTGTGACTTGATTCTCCCTGAGTAAATACGGGTGCCTTTTGCTTCCTCAATGAATTGATTTCTGCGTTCATCTGATTTAATTGCACCATAATGGCTGCCAATTGGGGATTGTTTGTGTTTTGTGGTGTTTGAGATTGGGGTTGCAACATAATTATTGCTGGATCGTTATGAGGATTGGAAGTGGGTGGTATTTCTGGGTTTTGGGGAGGTTGCCATGGAGAATTTTCCTCATATGAAGAATTTCGAGTATTCACCATTGTATCCAATAGGCCCTAAAAACGACCGCTCTGATACCAATTGATAGGTTTAGAATGAATTTATGAGAAGAAAAGGGAAATTAGAGCCAAAAACTCTAATCAAATCAAGAGAGGAGACTAGAACCAGAATTTGAGTTCTAGGGAAAAGAGAGACAATCTAGAGTCAGAATCAAACTCTAGCCAACACAATAATTCTCTGAAATATATCTTCATTCATAATCTTCTAGAAAGAGAATACAATATATTTATAGTCTTTCCTATCATAACTTCCCTAAACAGATAAGATAGAATAACTACCCTAAACAGATAATAACTAATAACTTTTCCTAACATGTGTCTTTCTTCAAAAGAGGACACATGGAACCCTAACATTATTTCACCCATTAATTCTGTATTTCTGTTGGTAACTATTTTAACAGTTCTTTAAAAAAAAAAAAAAAAATAGATGTTTATATTTGTCACTTATCCCATGTGAAAGATGGAGAAGTATGAGTTTTTTGTGGTATACGCTTGGTGTATAAAATTTTTAAATTGTATAAGAAAAAAATAAATGAATATGGTAGAGAATGACCTTTGTGCTTGTATATATGCAATATTAAGAAGTATTATTGAATGATAATAAAGAAAACCTATACAACATTGGTCTCTATCACATGTTAGTTCTTTTCTTTTGGCCATTCCATCACATTTTAAATCAAAATTTCTTTTTTCCCCTATTAACTAAAAGCATATGCACGAGCACTGTATTCTATACCGTGGCTGAAAGGTTCTTTTATTCCTTTGCAAGTCTTTATGTATTGGTAACATTGTTATTATTGTTAAATATCATCTGTTAACGCATTCAACTTTCTTTTCAGGGTTCTGATTTCGTGGCAGAAGCCATTGATATAACGGCAAATGAGCTACTTGCAGTTGCTACAGATGGAAATGGTGTGCAATCAGGCCCTAAATTAGACTTGGATTTTGCTTCTTGGTTTCCAAATTTTTGTTGGTAGTCATTTACTTATGTTTTGGGCTCCTATTCAGTTGATCAGGTACAGCTGGATCGTGCTAAACAGGCTACTAAATCTGCAATTTTGATGAATTTGGAATCAAGAGTAAGTATGCTTGTGTCAAATATCCACTCTGATATTTTGAGAGGTGTTACTTTTCTATAGGCCATGGTCTTTCTTCTGTAGATAATATTTGCTTACCTCCATATGCAGATGGTTGTTTCTGAAGATATAGGAAGACAGGTTTTGACATATGGCGAGAGGTATGGCTGAACTTTGTCTATCTAAAGTCCCCATTAATTTGAAGTTAGGGTTTAGGGGCAATTCTGTCCCAGAAGTCTAAAAACGGGAGCAATTTTGTGCTGACCGTTATTCCAATTAATGTTGATTGTTAGTTGACCAAATATGCTAAGTTGATAAGTTGACAGTCTATATGCCATCCACCTAATTTTTGTTAAGGTGCAAATTTACTTCAGAAGTTTTAAATCTTAACTTTGAAAAAAAATGAAGTAGATGACACATGGACTTCTGGGACAAATATGCACCTTAAAAAAATGGCATTTGGATTGCCAGCTCAGCATATTTGGTCAACTAATCGTCAAAATTATCTAGGATAACGGCTAGGGAAAAATTGCCTCCGAAAAACTTCCGAAGCAAAATTGCCCATTAACCCTTGAAGTTATTACTAAACTAATTAATATAAATACTCCATCTGATCCTTAACATAAGACTTGATTGTGGAGTTGATCTTGGTCCTAAATGTAAGACCTATTTCCCATATTTGTCAATATGTTCCCAATTTGCATCCTTATTAGTGCTTTCTCAACCATAATCCAGTAAAGAGAGATAGAACGAATTAAGGAAGATAATTAGGGTGTTTTAGGAAACACATGTAATATTAACTTCCTTGATATAATCAAATTATGTAAATAGGTATTATGTCAAGGACCAGAGGGAGTACCATATTATTATATTTTCTTTCACACTTGTCATGCACTTGTCTTGATGTATTATTCTTCTTCCGGTCCTTAACACAACTAGGGAGTTAATTTTAGTTTTAAATGTAAGACCTACATCTTTTATTTGTCAATGTTTTTCTAATTTTACCCTTATTGATGTTCCTTCAATAATATTTAAGAAAAATGATTAAAGTGTTTTAGAAAAAGCTTGCCCAATTACTCCCTCCATTCTTTTTCATAAGAAATAACCACCACATATACCGAGTTCCTCTTTATATTAAACATTTAGAGAATGTCTTAATTTGTTACATTCCCATTTTTCCCTATTTAATTACCCATACATATTCTCTCGCTTCAACAATCATATTTATTACTCCTACTTTTATATTCTCTCTCTCTCTCTCTTCTGCAATCCTCTTTACTATAAATTTATTCTCTCTATCTCCTCATAAATAATGGTATTTTTATAAAAATGGTTACAATTTTTGTACATATTCATTGTCCTTAACCGCCACTTTGATCATTGTTCAAAAAAACAAAAAAAAACCGCCGCTTTGATCTACTTATTCATTTAAGTGTTCCTTATAAAAAGGAACGGAAGGAGTAACTAACTTCTTTAACTTAGTTAGTTTTATAACATGAATGCTACTTGCAACAAATTACTCTCCACCTTAGGATCCAGAAACTGAAAATTAATCATGGACATTAGACAGTCACTATAGAAAGAATCAGCCCTTGACATTGATCACTGTATGATAGTGGTTTGAACGAGGCAGGGGTTGATTTGTAGAGGCTTGATTATTTTTATTTTCTGACGATGTACTGACACCCTCTATAAGTTTTGTTTATTCTTGTTTTCATCTTTATCACAATGTTAACATTCACATTCACTTACCTACCGGCATTTCAAAAGAAGAAAGACAAAAGAGAAAATGAGATATGTTGTTTTTATAATTAACATAAAGAGCTGTGTTTCCCCTTTTAGGAAACCTGTGGAGAGCTTCTTGAAGGCAATTGACGAACTAACTTTGAAGGATATAACCTCAATTTCTCGAAAGCTCATTTCTTCTCCTCTCTCAATGGCATCACAGGGAGATGGTAATTCATTCTCCACCATAAATCCCCACATGATTGTTTTTCACCTTCTTGGAAGTTAATCTTGTCTTCCCATGTTTTGCAGTTTTATATGTTCCGAGCTACGACTCCGTAAGCCGCAAGTTCCACTCAAAATAAGATTGCTTTCCACATCATATTTGGACGCTAAACATACAATCTTGTATGTTGTAAAATTAAGTTAAAATCCAAAATCTTATGGTCAATAAAATGATGAGTGTGACCTAGCAGCATCTGCTTATACCTTTTGTTTTTTTTTTGGGTACATAATTCATTGACCTGAATGGGTCGTCAATTACATGTTTTGATGTTGAACTCAACTGAACTAAACTCGTGTCGAAGCTTAGACAATTTTGATTTTGTTCTCATTTTGGCAAAGGTTAAAGCCGAATAATGATCTCTATTTTATCCTTGGGAAAATTACATGGAAAAGCAGGAATGCTGAACTCTGATAGCCCCTTCCAGATACGCAAGTTGCACATCTGAATTTGTCTGTTATATATTTAATTTGATTAAATATTTCTGTTTACTTGTGTAAATGCCCTTAAATGTAGGGAATTCATGAGTCAGTCATAAGATAAGCAATTTCAATAGGATTATTTAGTGAATGTTTGGGTAACTCTGAAACCATGGTTTTAGAAACTCTTTTTTGTAAGTCGAGACAATTATTTTGACATGTTTACCTTATAAATTGTAAAAGCTATTTTTCAAAAGTTAATTTAAACACATTTAGAGGGGTTTAAAGAACCAAAAAAAAAAAAAAGGAACAAGTTTGGCACAACGTTGGTGTTTCATGTTATGTAACATATTATGCAGTAACGCAAAGGCTCAGTGACAAAACAAATTTAATTAAGCATTTTTACTAAGGTAATGTTACCCCATGTGGTGTCCCATATGGCATCCAAGTTGGGATCAAAGGTATGCATGCTGGCATCCTATATGATGATCAAGACCTACATGGCAGTGTATGTGGCAACTAAGTCCTAGGTGGAATGCCATATCATCAAGTCACCCAAAGCCAAGTCAACTTAGACGCCACATAGGATCACATCATAAGGTCTCAGCCCCACTCACGGGGAAAAAAGGTTTGGGCCTGCAGGAAAAACCTTCAGTTTTCAAGCAACTTTGGTTCATTATTGGTTTTTTTTAATAGAGAGGTGTAAGATTAAAATAATAATAATAATAATAATTAAAAACTTTTAATCTGGATCTTTAGTTTTTTTAATTCCAACTCAAAAAAATAAAAATAAAAATTTCCTCCACCCACTCTCGGTCCGGTTTCTCTCATCATCATTTTCTCATTATTCCTCATAATCTCTAAATCATTTCCGTTCAATCAATCTGAAATGTCACAATGAACCATGTCATCAAATAATCACTCTTTCAACTTTTTTCTCATCTTCACAATCAACGGTCCAAATGGGCTCATAAGAAATTATGAGAAAATGAGATTATAAGAGGATCTTCTTCCCCCACTTTCTCTCCCCTCCCGTCCCCTCATACCAAAGATCCCTAAATTAATACTTATCGTTAAATTCTTGTTTTTTCTAGTTCTTGTGATTTTCCTGCCAACCATGCCAGAATTTTTACTTGCAGTGACTGCTCGCTCGTAGATGAATTGAGAACATCGTATCATGATGGTTTGTTTTCTCTGATGTGACTGAATTGCATGGTGTATCAGAAACAATAAGAGAATTGGTCAAAACAAATATGTTTGAGGAGTGAAGTCAAAGAAAAGTGTAATTAGATAAACTAACCTAAAAAAACTTTGGCATATGATCTTCTGATGAGAAGAAAGTCATGCCAACTCTGTACTTACCTCTATCTGTTTCATTCTTTTCTTTTGCCTCCCCTTCATTTCATTGCTCAATACACACTTCATTCCGTAGCCTCAACTAAAAATAATTCATTGAGTGCTTTCATATCCCAATATGGCCTTCGTGCCCTTCCTTTCACCCACCAAAGAATTCTCCCTCCCAAGCAACCTCACTCTCACACATTCGCCCAGTCTAATCCCTAAGTGGACCCAAGTTAACAACAACTTGTCCCTAGATCTCTCTCAATTTTTATAGTCAATTTGGTTAAAGAATAACAGGAGATGTTACGATGCATTTGTTTGAAATGTCATTTAGAAATTACTGCCCTAGTAGTAAAGTAGTCCCCTTACCCTATGTTTGGTTTGAGAGGAGGTTAAGGGAGGGGGGTGGGGAATTTTTGACAAAATTATCCATGGGAAATTTTAAAAATTACATAGCTTTTTCCATCGTTTTCCGCACATTAACTTTAAAAGCATGTCACATCATAGGCATATTTGACTTTTCACATTAGGGAGGGGCACCTCCCCTCCCTCACTCACCTCCAACCAAACATAGCCTTAGGGTATGTTTGGTTTGAGGGGAGGGAAGGGAGTGGAAAATAGGATATTGACCAAATTATCATTAATGAGAAAAATATTCCTTTTTATTGAGAGCATATTTTTAGAATAGTAATTTAGTAAAGAAGAGGGTACAAAATTTCTCTCACCCTTTCCACTTTCCCCCTCTCCCTCAAACCAAACATACCTTTAAACAACAGGGAAGGTGGATGATTTTATTCCCAAAGGGCCTGTTTGACCTCTTTTTCAATTTTCTTTTGGAAAAATAAAAGGAACCATGGGAATGAAATTTATATTTTATTTTAAAGAATAAAAATAAATGTGAAATAATTTTTGGAAAAAACTCTATGAAGGAAAAAATGAAGGGTATACATTCCATATGTTGATTCATGAAAGCTTAAATCTAGATAACACAACTGAAGTTATGCAATGAGAATCAACTGATTTGTTGTAATTATGATTGAATTAAAATATTTTATTGTGTCAACTATATATACCTGAATCAGTAGAATACATGATGCATGGACTTTAACTGAACTGCCACTAATGTTTCTTGTTTGAAGAATTTGAAGATATTTATCCATATCTCATTCCATTTTTATTATCTGAGTTGGTCTCAAATGGCCTCTCTTCCTTGCAATTTGAAGCTCTTTTACTTGTGAACTTGTTTTTGGATCTACATTCCTTCCAATGATCTCTTTAACTAGACATGTTTTTCCCCATATTCTGCATGAATTAAAAAAAAAACCATGTTATTCATATTCTGTATATAAGACAATTTGTTGTAAATTGTATATTTGATATTGATAATCATAAGGAACTCTTTTTTTTTTTTTTTTGGGTGGGGGGGGGGGGTGTCTTTATATATATATATATGTGTTAGAAAAGAGGTTAGACTCACCCACGATTCAAGAACAGCGTGAAGTCTCCCTTCTTCCTAAGTGATACCAATGTTGGGCAGGGCAAGCTGTCTATTACCCTCAAGCGTGTACGTAGACACTCAGGAGTTAAGATGTCTTCTCTAGTGCCTTGACCAACTCCAAGATCGAACTCTCTCCCTTTAAGAAGAATGTCTGACTCATTTGCCAGTTGAACCTAACGACAAGGGATTGGAGGGGGTCTTTTAACCATGTTTTTTTTTGCCATCTCTTCACACTTTTACTTCAATTATTTAAAGCAAATACGTTGAGAATATTTTTAAATACAAAGACATTTTACAAATTAATTGTCATTGGAGAGAGGAGCTAATACATAGAAACTTTAATTGTTGCAAATTCCAATATTAGGTAAGCAAGTGAATTATATCGCCCAAGTTTTTATCGTAATATGTTTTATTATTATTATCTACACAGTTTATCAATATTTTATTCTCATGATGATACCAGCATTTATGCTTTGCATAATATTGTCTTAATCTCAATTTTCATAATTAATTGGTATTTATCTAATGATGATTCCCTTTGTGGGTCGGTATTATTTTGTTTAAATTAATGATTGAAACAACTATTTTTGGGGGATACGAATTTTCACAATTTGATAATTCAATTAGATACACCAACAATGCAAAGAGATGATATATTCCACTACAAGTAAAGCTAATAATATTTCATAATAATGTTCAAATCTGCCTGAAATCTTCTTTTGTTCTCTAGAATATACATAAAACCGTACCCCTAAATTGTACTGTTTGAAATATATTCGTAAAAAAAAATAGAATTATGCAGGGAAAAAAGAGTATTTAGGAATATTAGCATTAGAATGTATATAAAAAATTGCATTTTATTATTATCATCAATATTCCTCGGAACTGTATTATATTACAGACAATTTATGGGCGACAAAAAAATTATTTATAAACCCAGGAATATTTATGATTGATAAAGATATAACTATATGAATTTATGTGGGCTCCATACTTTGATTAGTCAAATAAAATAAAATAAAATAAATAATCAAAGTAGTTTGATTCTCTTTCTTGTCTTTTTTGTGAGATTGCTGAGAATAATTCTTTAAGATGAGATTTTTATAAATTGAATGCTTTTGCAGGTTCTTTGCTTGGTCCAAATTTCTCTTAGATATACCCTAAAGATAATAAGATAAATATATAAGACATATTCCTAAGGATTTTTCTATATAATGTCTAGGCAATGTTGTACCACTCCAAATTGCAGCTCCACACACACACACATATCATAAAATAAAGTAGCACTCGTGTTATTTCGTAGTTGCATCCAACATCCTAATTTTATTTATGTTGTATTTTTCACCCTGAATTTTTTTTTGGTGCTTTAAGCACCCTATCTTATTTATTTTGCATTTAATACTCTAATTTTATTTATGTTTTAGAATATTGGATGTAAATAGAAAATGACATGAGAGACATTGGACGTACTAGGAAAATAACATATGTTGTGGATGCACTATAAATAAGATTAGAGTATTGATTACTATTTCAAAAATAATAAGAGGGTGGTGGAAGTTGATTTACCTATAACATAATATTAAAGGCTGAAAATGAATTAGCCAACAATATGGAAAAATAAATTATATGTCTTGATTAAATTGACAGAATATCAGAGGTTGAAATTGAAATAGAAATCAGGTCAAAAAAGAAAAAAGAAAAAAAGCAATCATTAGGAATTACATATAGCCAGAAAAAAATCACAAACAGATTTATTGAAATAATCAAATTAAATTGAAATCTCGATGAAACCTAGACTATATTAATTCAAATTGAGACTGATTTAGTTTATTAGTTTAAGTAATCAATGACAAGTCACGGTGTCATTAACGACTTGAGAACTTATCATCGGTCGCTCATCATTAGTGGTATTTGACTTGTTATTGATTGCTCAAATTAATAAGGGTAAAGTTCATTTTCTCTATTCAGATCAGGGTGAATGAGCAATTTTACACATGAGCTTTGCTCAGCGAGCCAGCTTGCACCACGAGCTTTGCGGAGCAGAAAGTACACACGTGGTTACGTTTGGGAGCAAAAATACACGGCCGTTAGTTGACAGACGTTGACCGTTAACTTGGATGGAGTGAACAGTAACGCGGGTGAAATTACCCTTTTACCCTTAGTTTTAGGTGAAATTACCCTTTTGCCATTAGTTTTAAAAAAAAAAAAAACTAAAATACCCCCCAGTCGGTGGGCCCCACCACCGGCCACCCCATCACGGCCACCGGCGGTGGGGCGGCCGGCCGCCGGCTGGCGATGGGGTGGCCGGTGGGGGGTATTTTAGTTTTTTTTTTTTAACTAAGGGTAAAAGAATAATTTCACCCGCGTTACTGGCCGGTGGGGGATATCCAAGTTAACGGTCAACGTCTGGTCAACTAACGGCCCGTGGTATTTTTGCTCCCAAAACGTAACCACGTGTGTACTTTTGCTCCAGAAAAAAACTCGTGGTGCAGGGCGCTCCCTGAGGCAAAGCTCATGTGTAAAATTGCTCCTTTACCCTTCAAATTAATATAGCTAAGTCCCATCAGACTTCAATGCAATTTGATAATTTTAATGGATATGGTTTTGATTTTTTCTGCCTTGGACCTTTATGTTATTCCTCCTTTATCTTTTACTTTATTTTTTTAACAACTGATTTTATATTTTTTTTTACTATGACGTAATTTTCTTGTGAACAAAACTTGGAATCAAAACCTTATTTGAAAGGTATTTCCTTATTGTTTAATCCAACCTTGGTCAATGAATTAATTCTATATTTTTTCCCTTGCCAATTCAAATTAAACACGCATTCAAGATTATGATACCTCTTCAAAGTCAAAATCCACACATATCGTTTTCCTCTTTGGAAATGAGATATCTTGGTTGTTGAATTTATGTGGACATATAAACTTATTTTGTTAAACTTTTGACTGAACTCTAAATAATAATATTTTTCTCCCGCTAACAAACTCAACTCAAATACTAAAACATACTACTAAGAAAACAAATTTTGCATTCTCAAAAGTAACTATTACGAAATTCTTGTAAAATGAAAAGAGAAGAAAACAAATCAATCCTATGCACATTTTTAATTATTTCCTTACTAGTGTTTTTTATTGGGTTTTTATAGTTTCTTTAATTATAAATATGAGTTCTTATACTTAAAATTTATTAATTTACCACTCAATATACACCTTAATTTGTTTTTCCATAGAGATCTTAATTAAATATAAATCGATGCAAGGAGACATTTATGAGTATAATAATTTTTTTATGTTAATAATAAATAAATTTTATTTCAAATTTTATTTTTAAGAATCCCATATATGAATTAACAATTTGAAGAGATTTACAACTAAAATAAAGCAATAAATTTACACAGCTCCTTCCGGCGACTATTGTCCCTTTTTTAAATAAATAAATAAAGTAAGGGCACTTTTGTCTTTTCACCTACAACTTTTAAGGAGAATAATTCACTGCACTCCATCTGTGGCATCCCTTTGATTTTTGTGTGTGGTTGTGGTCCTTTCTCACCTCTGAAGCGAACTTTTCCTCTTCCTCTCCAGATCTTCATTGAGGCGGTGGAAGCTTTCTTCCTCACCGTGCAAGGTGCTATTACAGCGTCTCCCTCCCCGGAGGTCTTCATCGGCAGAGGGAACATCATCAGACATACCTTTGATGATCTTTATTTATTTATTTATGTATGGCTCTTGAGATTGCTCTGATGGCTCATTAAACGTGAGGCCTGAGAAAATCCCATGGGCTATCCTGTTTGGTTATATCTTAGAATCTTTTGTGTAATAGGGAGCTCTTTGGGTTAAGGGGCTCCTTAATAAGTATAACGGTGGAGAAGAAGAAAGGGGCGTCTTTCACATGGAAAGGGATATTGTACTGTTTGGAATAAGTTTCAAAAGGATTTTGGAGTTAAAATTGGAAATGGTGAATCGGCATCATGTTGGTTTGAAATCAATAGACCCCTTATTGATCTTATTCCCTGTTATGAGGCTTTTGTGGACAGGAATGAGAAAGTTGCTGATTGTGTTGACCGTTGGGGAGAGTGGGATCGAAACAAGTTGATCAGGTGGTTCCAATCATAAGTTGTTGATTGGATCATGTGTGCACACCCTCCCTGGGAGGAGAGAAGAGAGGATAAATACTATTGGAAACCTTCATTTGATGGTTGTTTTTTGTGAAGTTTGCATACCATTTTCTTTGTGCAGGTACACACCGAGACAGAGAATCTGCTTGGAAGATACTGTGGAGATGGGCTATCCCGAAGAAGATTAAGCTTTTATGTGGACTTTTGCACATGGGAGAGTTCATACAGCGCCCCTGAGAGTTCAAAGAGGCATTGAGGAGTCAGCAAGATGCCCATTTGCATGCAACTAGGAGGAGGACTTAATGCACTTAATGAGGGATTGTAGCAACGCGAAGGAAAGATGGATCTCAGTAGTTACCCTGGCCTTATGGGAGAAGTTCACATCACTCCAAGGTATAGGTGGCTACAGTGGAATCTCAATCATGAAACAGGAAGGGATTTCACCAAGAAAATCCCATGGGCTACTCTAGTCGGTTATATTTGCTGGGACATTTGGGTGGATCGTTGCAAGAAACTATTTGGAGAGAACCCCACCAAAGACAACACGAATGCACATGCTAGCCTTTTCAAGGTAAGCTGATAAGGGATTTAATAACAAAATGTCAATTTTACTCTAACCAGAATATTGTCAGACAGGTCAACCGAGAACGTCATCAAGGATTTATCACTCTCAAGGTGGATGCTTTAGTTTTGGAGTCAGGGAGAAGCAGTTGTGGAGGCACCATTCATGGAGACGATGGACAATGGATATGCGAATTCATGTGCAAACTCACGACAGTTCCCCAAGCAATAGCTGAAATCATTGCAGTCATCCAAGATCTTCAGATATGTTGGAATAAAGGATACAAAAATGTTGTTGTACTATCGGATTGTGTTGAAACTATTAATACTTTGACTAGGGCTTGTGATTATTCCCACCTCTTCAGAGACATTATAGTTGATGCCAGGTTTTGGCTATCAAAAAACTGTCAAGTTTTACTTAGTTATATTTTTAGGGAAAATAATAGTTTAACAGATCATTTGGCTAAATTAGCTCATAATATCGTAAGAAAATTTTGTCTTTTAATCACCCACCGGCCACCTTCATACTAAGAGAAGGTAGTTGGTGAAGGACAATAGATTATATTTTTTTTTATGTTGTAAATATTCTTTTGAATTATTAATGGATTCCAGTTTTTATTCTAAAAAAGAAAAAAAGAAAAAAACGTGAGGCCTCACTCCCATCTGATTGAGATCCTAATTGGGACCCGTAGATTTTGAAGGTGGGACCCACATAGTGCTGCCCGTCTTCTACTTAGTTCTTTCTAAGTACGGTCATAATTTGTCTGCCAGTGACTCATCAGTACTCACCAAATCTTTAGATAGAAATACGTAAATAAAATTGGATTTTAATTTGTGAATCCATTTCTGATGTAAGGATTTTTTTCCAATAATACAATGATTTTATTTATAAGTAATATGTATTTACGTTGATAAAAATACAATTCATTTTTTCATAAAGGTGTAACTTTAAATTTTTGAAAACTTGAATCCTGCTCTTAACATAAATATTTTACGTTAAACTGTTAAAGGATATATTTAGTCATCTAAATTTACTTGAAGTTTAATTTCACCCCTTAAAATTATAAATTTTATTTCTAATCTCCTAATCTTAATATTTTTTCTCTCATTTAACCGAAAATTCTTATTCAACAGCTTTAAATAGTACCTATGTAATTAAATGTAAAGAATTAAAACATGATTATATTAAGCATGCTCTAAATTTATATCAATTCCTTGATTTTATATAAACATGATTATATTAAAGAATTAAAATATAGAGAATGCTATGTCAATATTTAATTGAAAATTCACCATTTAAATTTGTTAAGCCAACATTTTTCATTACATAAGACTAACAATGTTAAGATTGAGAGTCTAAAATTTATTAAACTAAAATTTGAGGTAAATTTAGATGACCAAATTAGGGCAGAGCAATGGGTGGGTTGGGCAACCCGAGGCCAAACCCATAGCCTGCCCGTTTAGCTTTAAATGGGTATGGATTAGTCTATACCCGTACCTCAACCCATTTAAATTTGTGTAAACGGGTTAACACATAAATGGGCGGGCTAATCGGGTTTTGGGTAACCCATTTACATTTGAATTTTTTATTTTTTGAAAAAAAAATATATATAAACATTAAGTATCCATCCAAATTCATCATTTCAATTTTTGAAATTTGAATCTTCAAAGTTCAATAATTACAATTTACACAAAACAACATAAATTTAGACAAGTACCATTATAACATAATTTTGATGTTCAAACTCCAACTTTTAAATTAAAACATTATAATTACAACTCTACAAGTTCATAGATTAACAAAATGACATACTTCCATTGAATCTGCATGCTTCAGTCTTCACCATCATCTTCAGATTCACTTGAGGAATGGACTATAGCTCTAGATGCTAAATCTTCCTCTACAAAATAATTGAAGAGAAAACATATCATAAATAATCTAATATGAAATAAAAAATGAAATAATACAAATTGAGAATGTTATTGAAAATATTAGTAACAACACTTGCACTCTCATCAAAATTATTAATATCAAGGTCCTTAAATTTAGGGAGTGTCTTGAATAACCAATTTTGAGCACATACGAGTGCCTCAACCATCTTTGAAGATAAGGGACTCATGAAAGAATCTAGTATCCAACCCCAGTACTAAAAGCTAATTCTAAAGATATTGTAGATATCCTTCACGTGCCAATAGATTTAAAACTTGATGCTTGAAAGCATATACTTTCCACCATGTCAAAACATCAAATTTTGGATCACAAAAGCTAACTAATTTAATTTGAAGATATTCATCCACTTCTAAAATCTTCTCTACATTACATGTAGAGTCAGTAGCAACTCACGAGTTCCAGAGCCACAGAGAGAGAGAGTGAGAGCGAGATTGAGAGTCGATGGCCATTATGGTTAGGGATTAGAGGCGGCCGAATACTCGAAATCTTGAATAGGGGGAGAGAGAGAGTAAGAGAATGACTTTACCTTATGGCGGAATGTGGAATGGGATGGGTAGTTCATAAAAAAATTTACACTAAATGGGTGGGTATAGGCAGCCCGTAGGTATGCCCATAGCCTGCACATTTAAATCTTAAATAGACGGGTTTTAACCCGCCCCGTTATGAGTCTTTTTGGACGGGCTCAAAATGGTCCAATTACACTGAGTTGTAGGCGGGCTCATGGGTTCCATGCTTAGCCCTAGACCAAACATGTATTTTAGTTCAGATTTTATTAACAATTTAATTGTAATATGTATATAAGTAACTTCTGAGTAATAAGATTTTCCTAAACTCTAATAATAAGCTTATGACCTGACTTGTCTAATTCCTTTTTTTATCCCAAAAAAAAAAAAAAAAACCTTACCGACACAATCCAAAAGTTGACGTAATAAAAAAAAGGTGTTGTGAAGAAATAATAACTGTCCTTTATTACTAATTTATCTTGCGACCTATTAGGCGACTCTGGTCTGAATAAATTAATTTAATATTGACTGATTTTAGCATTAAAAGGCATATAAATTAAATATTAATTAGACGATAGAAGGGAGAAGAAGGGCGTGGGGTGGTCCATCAAGGACACTGCTCATTTGTCTTACTAATCAAGCAACATTTATGCACTCTCACACTACTCTCATATTCATGCTCACAAAAAACCAATCATGATTCAACACTCATCCTCCTAACCCATGTGATTTTCTATCATCCCTTTTTTCCCTATTTTATATATTAATATAATTGAAAAGCTGGCTTGTTTTAATTTCTTAAAAATTTGTTTCATAAAGGTTATATGTATATAGTAGGAGCTAACTAACTATGGTGAGTATTAATGGTTACTCTGCTTTTTGGAGAGATGAGTGATACCAGTTTTCTTCCTTTTTTGGCTTTACCAAGTCATGGATTAAAGGTAGGAATGGGGGTTAAGTTTTATGAGGAAAATATTGATTTCCTGTGTGCCAATATGTTATAGTAACAAAGAGATATAGAATAAGAAAAAACCAGATCTTAATTCTCTGTGTGCTGGCTGTAATAATATATAGAGAGAACTTAAAAAAACCGAACCTTGATTCTCTATATGCTATAATTACAATTATATGGAATAGGGAAAAATGTATCAAACCTTGATTCTCTATATGTTGTAATTAATAGATAAATGAAATTAGGAAAAATCAATCTAGATTTTATATGTATAGGTTGAGGAAAATTAGACCATTTCTCTGTGTGCTGTAATAATAAGAGAGAGAACTTGGAAGAACCGAACCCTGACCATTTCTCTGTGTGTTGTAATAATGAGAGAGAGAGAACCTGGAAGAACTAAACCCTGGCCATTTCTCTGTGTGCTGTAATAATGAGAGAGAGAATTTGGAAAAACTGAACCCTGATTCTCCGCATGTTATAATAACAAATAGATAGAATCAAGAAAAACGTACCAAACGACCTGATTTCCCGCATGCGGTAATTAACTGATAGATGGAACTACGAAACCGTAAATCTCTAGTATACTTTAATTAACAAGATCCTGACCATCTATCTTATGATGATATCTCTTATTGTTTTCATGTATCATGAGACGATGTCGTTTTGATATTTTGGGTTAGGTTTTGTGATTACATCTATAGCTAGTTTGCCTTTTTCTCCCAAGAGACCACCTACAGTACATAACATGGGATAGCTTCTCAAGTTACCTTTGGGTGTTAAAGGTGATATATGTGTGTGAGTGTGCGTTGAAGCAGCTTGGTAGACCCCACATTTTTCTTTTAATATACATATTTTTTTCTGTGTTTGTGTGTACAGACTTGAGTCGTTAAAGGAGAGTGCTGGAGATAGGTTTCGATATATATCTATTTTCCCACATAGTTAAAGCTGCTAGCTGCGGCTCTTGCTGGTTTATACCTCATCCCTCTCTTGCTCTCACTACTACACACAGTCTCTCTCTCTCTCTCTAATATCCTCTTAGGTAAAATATTCTCATCTCCTCTCTATTCTCTCATGCTTCTTATAATAGTTGACAATATTCACAGTCAGTTTCAGTTCTAAATCATCACCCTCTCCTTCTCCTCCTTCTCCTTCTCCTTCTCCTTCTTTTGTTTATTGATTTGGAGGGGATATGTCTAGTTTCTGAATCAAATCACTACACATCATATAAGCTGAATTAACATATGTATTTCTTGATATAAACTAATAATTAGCCATAAACCCAGAAGACACCAGTGGGTTTGTATATGTATATATATATATATTTATATTGATGTGTTTAAGTTTTGTGGAATTCGCAGTAGTGGTGAAGAAAGAAGAGAGAGAAAATTAAGTGGGAGATGGTAGGCGAAGGATGATGAACAGTCTGAAGAAGAAGAAGAGCAGTGATCTGATAGACGCCAAGCTGGAAGAGCATCAGTTGTGTGGATCCAAGCAGTGTCCTGCTTGCGGACACAAGTTTCAATCCAAACCTGTAACTATTCTTTCGTTTCTTCTTATTATTATTTTTAATTATTAATTATTCTTCCCTTCAACCACAAGCCTGCTTCTTTATTTATATCAACTAAGAATCATATGGTACTATTATTATTAAAGTGAGTTTTGTGCGTAATTTGTTACTTTTTGAATGATTTTGAATATCTGTGTGTGTGTTGTTGATCATACCATCAGGACTGGTTGGGTCTACCATCCGGAGTTAAATTCGATCCAACAGACCAAGAACTGATTGAACACCTCGAAGCCAAAGTTGAATCCAAGCAACACATGAAATCTCACCCTCTCATCGATGAGTTCATCCCCACCATTGAAGGCGAGGACGGAATCTGCTACACCCATCCCGAGAAACTCCCCGGTACACATATAGATCTCCTTTTCTACTTTAAAATCAAACTATCATCGGGAAGCCGTACAAGTTAGGCTAGTCTTTTGGGGGAGGCCTAGCTACTTACGGAAGATTCTGAACTCAAAGGCTTCCCGATAGGCTAGTCTTTAGGAATTGAGTTCTCGGTTTCTACTTATGTTCATGACACAAACACTATATATAGCTCTTGATTTTGGGTCCTTAATTAGATTCATTCATTGAAGTTGAGGAATTATACTGATGATTATTGCAGGAGTAACGAGGGATGGGTTGAGCAGGCACTTTTTTCACAGGCCATCGAAGGCGTACACGACGGGGACAAGGAAGAGAAGGAAGATCCAGAACGAGAATGACAACTTACAACAAGGAGGAGGAGGAGGAGGAGAAACCAGATGGCACAAAACTGGGAAAACCAGGCCAGTTCTGGTAAATGGAAAGCAAAAAGGCTGCAAGAAAATCCTCGTACTCTACACCAACTTTGGTAAGAACAGAAAGCCTGAGAAGACCAATTGGGTTATGCATCAGTACCATTTGGGACAACATGAGGAAGAGAAAGAAGGCGAACTTGTCGTCTCCAAAATCTTCTTCCAGACACAGCCCAGACAATGCACCACAACCAACAACCCAAACAATGTTGTTGTTAATACTAACAATAATAATACTAATTGGTCGGAGAGGAGCGCGACGACCGGCGAAGAAGCGAGCGGAGATCAGCCGAATAGTAATAGTAGAAGAGAGAGTACAAGTGGAAGTTGTTCTTCTAAAGAAATATTCACTCATGACGTCTCTACTGTTACTGTTCCTGCTCCTCCGCCATTAACGTCCTTCACTGCTTCTGCTTTGGATATTCATCATCAGCAACACCTCAAATCCGACCATTTCAGCTTCATTCCATTCAGGAAAAGCTTCGATGAGGTAACTTATATACATATATACAAATTATTATTATTATACATATAGATATATAAATATATATATAAGGCTGAAAAGTGAACAGCATGAGGAAGAGGTATGTGCACTACCTGATTTGAGATCATATATCAGTGTCAACTAACCACCACTTTCTTTAACATGAAAATGTCTCTCTAAATAAAGATGTTTCTCTTTATTTCCTTTTCTTTTTCACACACACACACACACACAGATATATATATATATATATAATCTCTTAGATCTTAAGTAACATTATTTAGAAATTAACGTAAAGTTGATAGCTATGGCGGCTAGAGCTAATTAATATCTAGAGGAGTGAAGTAAGAACTGATTTAATTTATGAAAGAGAATGATAATATATAAGAATAGAAAAACTAGCTAGCTAGCTAGGCCTAGCTAATAGGATAACATGACCGTGAACCATCGTGGGTGGTTATCAGAAGATTAATCTCTCAATATTTGAATTTTCGTTGGAAAATGTCGCACATTTTATTCCGACAGTGCTTTCAATAAATTGAAAAATATATATGTTCCTTTTAAATAATTACCCGACTTAAGGATCTGAATCAATAGTGTGAAATTATATTGCAGGTGGGAATTGGAGAAGCTTCAAGAGGAAGAGAAGTAGTGCAAGCTTCAGGTTCATCAGCAGAAGAAGTGAATCATCATCATCATCATCAACAACAACAGATTACAGCAAATTCTTCAGCATTTCATATGATCAATAGGCCTTCAATTCCTATTTCCACAATTATCTCTCCGCCTCCTCCTTCACACCATCACACCTCCATCATGCTTGATGATGTCACCAGATTAATGCTCCAAAATGATCATTTCCAGGTAATCTTAATCGCCTCAAGTCCCATTAATTGCTTCTTAAACATGTTTGTCCTTTTTTTATGTTACTACCTCATGTCCTTAATATAAAGCGCAATTGAATTTTTTCTTAAGGAAGCTAAATAAATTATTTTAAATTATTTATATTTTTTTCTACCAAACTAATTTATCTAACTTATATAAATACTGATATATAATGTATGGATATGAAATATATAGATATGATTACATAATTTATTTAACTTCTTTAATCTTTCTAAAAAATATCAGTTAGTTATTATAGTTATTATATTAAGGATATGAGGAAGTATTAATTAACAAGGATTTGAATGGCTGATATGTCACATCAAACCTATAACTCGCATGAAGCTGTCAACACAACCCAAATACTTATTAAACATGCTTATCTTTTTATATTATTATTGCATATAAAATGAAAAGTATATATAGATTTTTCCAATTAGTTTTCATTACTTCTAGAATGTGCTTATATTCTCATGAGAGAGAATGGACTGACGAGTCTGATCTGCTGGCTTGTGTGCTCAAACATGATGATTAAGATATGTGTGTATAGTTTGAATTTGATTGTTTTTATCCTTTGAATTTGATGAGTAGTAGCAGTGCGTAACTAATTTAAACTCTTGGGGTAACTTTTTATGATATTTGGGTAATAAATAATTGTGTACATATAATATATATACACTCATGGCAGCAACAACATCATAAACTAGAAGGAAGGTCTGCTTCTGGCTTGGAGGAACTCATTATGGGATGCACTTCAACTAATTCCAAAGAGGTATACATACAACTATATATGTGTGTGTGTGTTTAAACTTTAAACTTTTTGACTCACTTCTAATTCAAAAGACAGACTTTGAGCAGTGTCATAATAATACTCACATTATTATATAGAGAATAAAACAAGTAGTCAAATTAAACCCAACGCTTATTATATAGAATATTAAAGCTATAAGAAGCGTTGTTTTATATATGTATATGTATATGTATCTATCTATATATATATATATATAACCCTAAAACTTATCAATATTACATATAATGTTTTGTTTTAATTTGCAGGAGTCATCTATCACACATTATCCACAGGAAGCAGAATGGTTGAAGTATTCTTCATACTGGCCTGATTCTGACAATCCAGGTCATCATCATCATGGTTAGAAATCAATTAAGAGGGAAGGAAAAATAATAGGGGAAAAAAAATGGAGACAGCATTATGATCATCATTATAATACTTGAAGTAGTAAGTAGTCATGCACAAGTTTTAGTTCTTTTTTTTCTCATTATCAAAAAACAGAAGGCCAAGAAATTATACTGTCTTTTTTTCCTGGTTCTTTAATGTTCTCATTTGGGTCTGTCTCTCAACGGAACAAGTTGGGCAGAAAGAGAGAGAGAACAAATTAAAGCGTAAAGAGTGAAAATCAAAGAAAAGAAGGGGAAAGCGGGAGGGAAAAAAAACAAAAACAAAAACAAAACAAAAGAGAAACCAAGAAAGGCTGCTCTCTCTCTCTCTCTCACCCTTCTGACACACCCAAGGGAGAACCAAAGACCCAAAATTCTGCATGGAAATCAGCAATGTTATTATTAGATCATCATCTTTAATTTATTTACTATTTCTCGTCACATTGTTTAATTATTTTCAGAATTAGTTTAAGTATAATTTCCCCTTTTTCTTGTATACCAGAAATATATACACCAATGAGTTAGTGCAAAATGCAAACCATTCAGTTATTATTATTTGTGTTGTACTTGCTTATGGTCGACCTTTTATATTTTTTAGCAATTAAATCATGAATTAATATTGCAATTTCCCCAAGGAGTTCGTTCCTCATATCACGTTGGGGCTTCACCATTTTACATTTATTTTAAAGTAATCGTATGGCTTTATCTTTAATTTCTCCTTTAGAATTATTATAATTAAGTAATTCATACGTTGAAGCTATAGCCTCAAGCCTCCTCAAATACTAAGAAAACTTAGTTCTAATGTATGTTTTTATTTGAGGATGATATTCCAAGTTGATGTACAACTTAATAGGAATAATCTCTTGCATATATCATGTTATGGTTGAATAATAATTTCATCTGTATTCTAATAATTCAATAATGTGTGTGTATATAGTGTTATAATGTGTGAAAACACACACACACACACACTTGAAGTTGTCAACATATATAATAAGCAGAACTTGACGAACTGTTATTCAAGGATCAACTATAAGCAGCCATTAACAATTATGCATCCCAAGTTAAGTTTCTTAATTATTACATCTATATTATACAAGTTATGATTCTTTTTCCAAGAAAAGAAAAATTACTTTCTCAAGAAATTGACTATAAGTTTGAACATGACTGGCGAAAGAGTCGAATATGTGTGTGTGTGTGTGTGTGTTTGAACAAGGAAAAGATGGAGCCAAAGTTTAAATTTCACACTGAAACATTGGAGCCTTTGATTATATATATATATATGTAGGCAATTATAAAGAGTTTTTAATTTCCTCATCCTTTTGTTCAGGTTTAGAAGAGGAAAAGAGGGCAGCATATATATACATATATGAACTATATCTATAGCAGACATAAACTTCTTTATTGCTTTATTCTGAGTTAGATTCGAGCTTTTGTTGAGTATTATTATTATTAGAGTAAAGATGTGAGATAACGTGGGGGTGTAATCTTTTTCATGGGACATGGAAATAAAGGAAGAAGGAGAAGAAATAACAGCTTCAAGTTAGTTTCATAAGGCCGAATAAAGGGATAAACCACAAGACAAGAATAAACTTTTTGCCTTCTTTTATATATTTGTGTGTGTGTGTGTCTGTGTGTGTGTGTTGTGTGTGTGTTCCTCTTTTCTTTTTCAAATGAATAGCATCTTCCCTTTGTTCCAGTTCCTCGATCCCTACCTAACTCACACTTCATGAGTCTGCCCAAACCTTAGGTTCCCTGTGCTTATACCTCTATTAGAAGATGAGGATTTTTTTAAAAAAATATATTAGATTTATTTAGATTTAAATTATATGCTGCTTTCTGAAATGTTTTTTACACTCAGTATCTCAAATTAATTAGTTTCCATGATACTGATGTTATAGACAAATATTTCTAAATGCAAGACTAGAAACTAATTCATTTGAGATACTAAGTGCAAAAAACATTTCAGAAAGCCGCATATAATTTAAATCTAAATAAATACAATATATAAAAAAATAAAAAATATGTTCATCCCTCTAATAGAGGTATGAGCACATAAGTTTGGGCACCTAATGTGGACTCTCATTGCTATTGATATATATATATATATATAATTCCTCTAATCCTTATTATAAGACATCACCTAACAATTCTCACAAACTAATAAAAACAATTAAAATCATTAAGTTTGTCCTTAAATGTAAGTAATTTTCAATATTACCCCTACTAATTGCACTAAATTCTAATATCACATTGATTATTACTCACACCCACTACTCTTATTAATTATGGACATATATAGAAAAAAATATATTTAATGCTCTTTAGAAACAAGCAAATACCTTATAAAAAGGATTAAATATACTTGTTAGTTGGTGCTTTATAATAAAAATCATATATAGCCACCTATCATATGTATAATGATGAATCGGAAATTATGTATACAAAAATGGAGCCAACTTTGGATCTCTTACTGTCAAGTGGTGGGAGAATCTGTCAGAATTAGTAATATATACATATATATGTATATATATACACACACTCAAAATGTAAACAAAGTTAGAAAGATGTGTGTGTGTCTCTGTATGTATATTAAGGAAGCTTTTTTTATTTTTTCTGCCAACGTATATTAGGGAAGCTGATCGACCGGGGTGTGTATTTGGGCATTTAAAATTTAAAGGAAAGACCTAAAAAGGTGATATTGAATTCTTTCACTTTTTGGAAGATTTTGTATGCTGAGAGAGAGAGAGAGAGAGAGAGAGAGAGAGAGAGAGAATAAGGAAGGAATTAGGGTTTTTTTGAGGGTAAGGGAGAGAGATTTGGTGGCATAAAGGAGAGGCAGGAGGAATGGAGGATAGTGCAAGCAGGAATATAACAACATGCCTCTCTTTGCCTTTTCCTGATTCTTCCCACATGGGCCCCATCTTCGGCCCTTCTTTCATTTTTGACAGCCCCACCACCCTTTCTTTTGTCTTCTAGTGCTGCACTTCGAGCATTCAACCACCCCCTCTTCCATTTTTTTTTTTTTTTTAAACCCTCTCAGGGTCAACGAACCAGTTTGACTTAGGCTATATTTGGTTGGAGGTGAGGGAGGGAGGGGAGGTGCCCCTCCCTAGTGTGAAAAGTCAGATATGCCTATGATGTGACATATTTTCAAAGTTAATGTGCGGAAAACAATGTAAAAAGTTATGTAATTTTTAAAATTTCCCATGGGTAATTTGGTCAAAAAAATTTCTCCCTTCCCCTCCCTCCCTTAACTTTCCCTCAAACCAAACATAGGCTTAGTGTTAGAGGAATATGTTCATATAAATAATAAAAATTTTATTATATATTTATCTCATATATTATAAATTAGGTTGAAAAAATAAGTTTTACTGCTAATCCAAACAGGTACTATATATGCAAACATATTATACTCCCACCTCCTAAGCTTTTTACACGATACAAGTAACTAAATGATACCCCTATGTCTCTTATTACAAGCTTTAAATTAGTGAATGAGCTTGTCCCAAAATATAAATTTTATTTTAGGTTTCTCTAAACTCTAAACATTTATTGCGTTTTTACTAACTTTACCTCTTGTTGATTCTATTTATTGTATTTACTTTCTCTCACTTATCCTTTTTACTCTTAAGGGCATATTTTAAAAAATTATACATATTTACTGCCATAACTAATTTTAACTATTTTTTTATTAATAAAAATCAGTTATTTAATACCTATAATAAAAGACGAAAAGAGTATATAGATTTAAAAAGTTGGTAAAAATTAGTTGAAAGTGATAAATATGTAAAATCGCGCTCATGTTTCTATTGTAGGAACTTTCAATTAATTTACACAAATTAAATAATTACAATTAACTTAATAAATATGTCTTAAATTAATAAAATTTTGAACTTTACCCTTGTATATATAATTTTGAATGGGAGAGAAAAATATTATGATCCACATCTAAACATTAATTATAGGGTCAAAATTGGCAAAGGAGCACCGATCACTAGTAAAAAAAGTCTTTTAAGACCGGACAAAAAATGCCTCATAAGACCGGATCTGGAACCGATCTCGTTCCAGGCGGTCTTGAAAATATGTTACTTTTAAGACCAGATGAACGATCGGTCTTAAAAAAAATCGTTTCTAGACCGAACTTTTGAAATATCTAGTCTTAAAAGTGTTTTCAGAATAATAATAAAAAACCCCAAATGAAACAACTGGTCCCAAATCACCAGATCTGACAACATTTTGAATGTTCCTCCATCATCAGTGATGAAGAACCAAGAGAAGATTGGAAGCAACAAAAACAAAAACAAAAAGATGATTACAAAGTCCAAAAATAAGAAAAAATAACAAAAAATAGAAATCATTCACCATATAAATCGAATTTGAATCAATATAAAACCAGAGGTGAAATTGAAGTCCAGATCTACAAAAAAATCACAAGCTTAAAGCAACCAAATCTAAGCAGAATCCTCTTGTCGGTGCTAGCAAAACTTCAAGTAACCAAAATAGAAGTCCAGATCTGAGCAAGAGCGGTCAAAGTAGAAATAAACAGACTTAAGCAAGAAAAGATCTAGGTTTGATTTTAAGTCAAATTTGTGCGAAGGCGGCGTGGGAGGAGCCATAGATCGAAGAGGAAGGAGTCTCCGCCGTCCAAAATCCTCAAAGTAGTATGCTTTCGCCGTTGCTGAGGATTGGAGTCGACGCCATCACAAAACCCTTGAAGCATCTCACCGCCAACGTTGCTAAGGATTTGATTGTGTGGCTCTTGGAACGACTTACGAAGATTGCGAGTAGGTTAGAGGAAGAGGATAGCATTCTTGCTGAGGATTTGACCCGTGAGGCTCTTGGGACACTCGTTGAGTCTATAACTAAGCAAATGTCATATCACCAAGAAGACAAAGTAGACTCATGGACTTAACAGGTTTAACAAATTTAGCTTTTTTTTAACACTTTTAAGACCGGTTTTTTGAAACAACCGATCTTAACAGTGTTCCATATAATTACGAAATTACCACCGATTATATATATATATATATATATATATATATATATATATATATATATATATATATATATATATATATATATAATAATATTTACACTTTTAAAACCGGTTGTTTGAAACAAACGATAAAAGTATACTTTTAAGACCGGTTTTTTAAAACAACCGGTCTTAAAAGTGTTCTATATATTTATGAAATTGCCACCTGTCATACCTTTTTTTTTTTTACACTTTTAAGACCGGTTGTTTCAAACAACCAGTCTTAAAAGTGTTTTATATATTTACGAAATTGCCACCAGTCATACTTTTTTTTTTACACCTTTAAGACCGATTGTTTGAAACAACTTGTCTTAAAAGTGTTCTATATATTTACGAAATTGTCACCGGTCATACTTTTAAGACCGGATCCTTTATAATCCGGTCCAAAAAGTTTTTTATATTTACGAAACTGTCACCGGTCATACTTTTTAGACCGGATCCTCTACAATCCGGTCTAAATGAGGCGGTCTTAAAGCTCTTTTTTATACTAGTGGATGACCATTATTGTCAAACTTGCAAATTAGCTATCTGAGTTTACCGTTTTTACGTTTCCAACTAACAAAATCGTTTTGAGTCACTCATAAACTCGTGCTAGTTGTAAATTCGGTTAAATTTATGGGTTTATACACTGAATTTACCATTTTTACATTTTTAGTTTTTAAAATCATGTTAACAATATGAGTGCTCATCTATTTTATTTGGTCATGTTAAGTGGCTTTCTATATGCATTTTAAAGAAATTTATTTGTTGAGTATAATAAAATATGAATGTTCATAAATTTAATTTCAATTATTTGAACTTAGAATATATTTAAATCAAATTATTATCATTTTTTATATTTTAATTATTTAATTATATACTATTAATATCCATTTATTAATGAAAGTAAACTCTTGCGAGTTTCCGATTCGAGTTTACATCATTTTCATGAGTTTGTTTAAACTCGTGAGTTTAATAATCTTACCAATGACTCTCCAAATAACTTAAATTACCTTAAAACCTTCTACTCTATGAGAAGCAATTTTTTGTTTCCTTTTCTTTTTCTTTTTACTGTTACACCACAGTGCATATAAATACAATTGATTAAAATTGAAAACTTTATAATTTAGATATTTTCTTGGGAGAATTCCAAATAAATACCATTTGAATTTGCAAAACCCCCAGAAGTCTGTTTAATTTGTAAAAAGACTGAGAGGTACCAAGGACCTATGAGGGATATACAAATTCGTGTGAAATTACCCTTTTACCTTTAGTTTTAAATAAATCAAATAAAAAAAAAACCCCCCCCACCACCACCGGCGGCGGCGGTGGTGGCCGGCCGACAGTGGTGGTGGTGGCCGGCTGACCACCAGCGGTGGTGGTCGCCGGCGGTGGTGGTGGGGGGTTGGGGTTTTTTTATTATTTTAATTTGATTTATTTAAAACTAAGGGCAAAAGGGTAATTTCACACGAATTTGCATATCCCTCATAGGTCCTTGGTACCTCTCAGTCTTTTTACAAATTCAACAGACTTCTGGGGGTTTTACAAATTCAAATGGTATTTATTTAGAATTCTCCCTATTTTCTTTGTCCTTCAATTAGATAAAAAACAGAAAAGGAGAAGTTATGTTTTCGGTAAGAATAAGAGAAGTATATATATCAATGAAATATTAAATTAATTTCTCGTTTATTATGCAATAAAGAAATTTTTTCTTTTCTTACAGTCAAATTCCTCCTTAGTACAATGATTTTATTAATCTTCTTGGTCACTTCAAAACTTCAGTATTTTTTGCCATGATGAGCGCTATAATTATAATTATTACTCATTCAAGTCCATTTAATAATTTATGAGACAGTCAAATCAATGACTCAAAAGCAAGATTCTTGTTCATTCAGTTGTTTATAATCACCAAGCATGAAGGGCTAGCTTTTCTCTTCTATTACCTACCACTCATCAGCTTCATTACTTAAGGCCTTAAGGTCAGGGGTCAAGATCAAACATGAGTGTTGTGTATTTGTCCTGTCCATGGAGTGATATTTTGATGGGTATACTTATGACCCAATGTTGATTTTGGACTTGATGATCAACTTGTTACTCTTGGACCAGTGATTTTGGACTTGATCCACTTGTTAGTCTAGGACCAGAGCTGCATTTAAAACTTGTTATAGGCTTAGGACTTTCCCAGATAAAGAGTTAATTGGACATAACCTGTGATCAGATGAGTTGTCAGTGATAGTTTACCTTTCTTCTTCCGTTTCTTCTTATTTTCGCCCTGAAAGTGAAAACTGATGATAGGCAGGCCAATAATAGAGAATCACAGAATTACTGGTGTGTGTTTGTGGGTGAGAAGCAGTTACAGTAATACTACCTCCGGTTCTAATTATAAGACATAGTTGACTTTATTTGGAGAAATTAAGGAAACTAAATAAGTTACTTAATCATTTTATATGTTGTGTATCTTTAGATTATATATTAGTTTATTAGTCAAACTAATTATTTTGAAGAAAAAAATAAAAATAAAAATACTCTAAAGTAATTTAATTAGCTTCTTTAATTTCTCCAAAAATGTCAACTATGTCTTATAATTAGGACCGGAGGGAGTATGATACAACGGACAAAGTACATTCAGAAGCTACAGAAGCAGCAGAATCTGCTGAATCTTTTGCAACTTTAACAAAATCTTTCAAGGATATCAACGGGTTGGATTTAACCAAAGGGACTTGTCCCTCTTAATGCGGTGAATTAATATTCAAGTCCCTAAGAGAAGTGCCCATATCTAGTACTTGACAGCACCTCTAATAAGATTGGCTCTAGTAGAAGAGTACTTGTGCCTAGGAAAAAAAAAGGCTTTCAAGGGTGTAACAGTCAGGCACTATGTTTTGCATCAGTAAATGAAATTGTCAAGACTAAACGGTGTCTGATGATCAAGTAGCAGGAGCTGCCTGGGGCTCTTGATGCAAATCAAATTACAGGATATTCTCACTCTAAAGATGGTTCAGAAAGTATTTTAAAATCAGCACCCATGATGGCCAGTTGCACCCACCAATCAATACAAACAATAGCTTCTTACATGCTCATAATTCACACTTTTGTCACTCTAAAGTTATCTTCTAAGTACCACTTTAGTCAGTCATGATTATATATATATATATATATAAATTGAAAAGCTTGTTTGTTTGTTTTAATTTCTTAAAAATTTGTTTCTTAAAGGTTATATGCATGTAGTAGGAAGCTAACTAACTATAGTAAGTATTAATGGTTCCTCTGCTTTTTGAAGAGGTGGGTGATAGCAGTTTTCTTCCTTTTTTGGCTTTACCAAGTCATGGATTAAAGGTAGGAAGGAGAGGGGGGTAAGATTTATCAGGAAAAGCTCAATTTTCTATTTGCCAATGCTATAGTAACAAAGATATAGAATGAGGAAAAATTGGATCCTAATTCTCTGCGTTGATTGTAATAATATATAGAGAGAGAATTTGGAAAAACTGAACCCTGATTCTCTATATGCTATAATTACAATAGATAAAATAGAAAAAAAAAAAGTACCAAACCTTGATTCCTTGATTCTCTATGTGCGACAATTAATAGATAAATGAAATTAGGAAAAATCAATCTAGATTTTATATGTATAGATTAATGAAAATCGAACCATTTCTTTGTGTGTCGTAATAACTAAGAGAGGAAACTTGGAAAAACCGAATCCTGATTCTTCGCATGTTAAAATAACAAATAGCTAAAACCAAGAAAAAGTACCAGGAGCCCTGATTTCCCGCGTGCGGTAATTAACTGATAGATGGAACTATGAAACCATATATCTCTGGTATACTTTTACTTACAAAATCTTGACCATCTACCTTATGATGATATCTCTTATTGTTTTCTTGTATCATGAGACGATGTTGTTTTGATATTTTTGGTTAGGTTTTGTGATTACATCTATAGCTAGTTTGCCTTTTTCTCCCAAGAGACCGCCTACAACACATAACATGGGATAGCTTTGGTTGTTAAAGGTGATGTGTGTGTGTATGTTGAAGCAGCTTGGTAGCCCCCCACCTTTTTCTTTTTATATATATATATACATTATTTTTTTTGGGGTTTTGGTGTGTATACAGACTTGAGTCGTTAAAGTAGAGTCCTGGAGATAGGTTTCGATATATCTACCACATAGTTAAATCTACTGGCTGCTGCTCTTGCTGGTTTATGCCTCATCCCTCTCTTACTCTCACTACTACACACAGTTTCCTCTCTCTCCCTCCCTCTAATTCTCTTAGGTAAAATATTATCATCTCCTCTCACGCTTCTTATAATAGTTGACAATATTCAATGGGTTGGATTTAAACAAAGGGGCTAGTCCCTCATAACAAGGTAAATCAAGGTTCAAATCTCTAAGAGAGATGTCCACATTTAATATTCGACAATACCTTTAATAAAGTTGACTCTAATAGAAAAATACATGTGCCTAGCCAAAAAAAAAAAAAAAGCTTTCAAGGGTACAACAATCAGGCACTACGTTTTGCTTCAGTAAATGCAATTGTCAAGACCAAACGGTCTGATGATCAAGTAGCAGGAGCTGCCTGGGGCTCTTGATGCAAATCAAAGCACAGGATATTCTCACTGTAAAGATGGTTCAGAAAGTATTTTAAAATCAGCACCCATGATTAGATCAGTTGCACCCACCAATAATACACACACTAGCTTCTTTCATGCTCATAATTCATACTTTTGTCACTCTAAAGATGTGCTTCTAAGTAACACCTTAGTCGGTCATGATTATATCTCTTTCCTCATCAATGAGATTGATCAACCAAGGTTTTTAGCTTGTCCCTTCTGGATTAATTCCAAGGCTTCGGTTGAATAGCTACAAAACACAACTTTCTTGTAACCTTGTGTCCAAGCAAATCCTTACGCCAGGTAAAATCCTATAATTTCATCTTAAGCATTGGGTAAATATCGCAATTTTCTCATGAAACCACTTATTCACTAGCCACCCTCATCTCCAAACATGCTTCAACAATAGCTTTCACCTCTTCAGTTCGTCAAGACATCCACATCAAGATGTCACCATACAGCTTAAGGTGGTTTCCAGCAAGAGTTCTGATCCCTATTGTGCCGTTTACTTCCATCCTAAGTCTGCTGTCACTTAATGGGAGTTGATGAAGGTGACATCCCCTTCAAGGCTACTTCTTCATCTTGACTTCCGCAGTAACCAGCAAGTATGGGCAAAGATCTTCTGCCAAGGTACATACAATTCGGTTAGTTAGACCAGAACATGAGAAATTGCCCCAATTGCACATTGACGTCACAAGGATTTCACTTGGATTAACAAACATGTAACAGTTACATTCATTGAACAAAACAGAATAACTTAAAGACAAAATGCGACCACTGATCTATGTACAACCAGAACTACAAGTCGTTTCTCCAGACCTAATCTTACTTCCTATGCATCCTCTTTTCATGTAACAGTTGTGTACCGGCTTTGGTGGAATGTGTTCGATCAAACATCACTTATTTCCGTGATCTTCTGTACAGGCCACCATTTATGAGTATATGTATTCATGACAAGCTAGCTTAGCAAGCACGTGCCTCAGACACAGGCAGCCGCCGGGTTGCTGGTATGCTATAACCGGAAACTTTTAACGATGCAAACAGGCAGGATAGCTTTGATATCATGGGCTTAGACTTTGTCTTTGGCCCTTTGGGAACAATGGCCAACTCCATACCAGCATCAAATGTGTTATGGTAACCCTCAAGATCAGCTTTGGTTATAAGAACTTCATCACCTGTCGGAGAGTGTGGCCTAGGACAAGGTCTGCGCTTGCTATAATTCTGAACAGCCTGCTCATATAATTGCATCCGGGCAAAAGTTATATTTATAAAAAATTCAAGATACTCTAAATGAAAAAAAAAAAAACAAAAATAAATGAACTTGTACCTTCCACTGTGAGGGTGCTAATAGAACTCTAGGTCTTCTTGACCGTACATATTCCAGGGCAGCAAGAGGTGTCATGTGCTTGTATTCAACCTACAGGACATAAGTGGACCATGAGGGGAATTATTGATGCCTTTATATTTCAACCAGAGCCACAAGTGTAACCCTATATAAAATTACCAAATAGCAAAGGACAATTGTTGTACTCCTGCCCCGCCCAGCTTTACAGTGAACATAAGTAGTCTTGCCACATGATGCGTTCTCTAAGACCAAAAGGAAAAAAAAAAAAAATTGTAAGGCAATGGAATATGTCCAATCAAATAATGAAATCAATAATGCTTGAAATTTTAACAGACCCTAAAGGGAGGGGAAAAAAGAACTCACGATGAATAAATTGTACAGCTCGACTTATATCTGAAAATGACGGGGCAAAGAGATAATCCCTTGTAGGGATAACCAAATGATCGATTCCATGTGCCTGAAACAAATTTTATACAAAAAGATTAGCATTTCTATTTGTAAAATACATATTCAAGAGATTATGACAACAGTTTTTTGTTTGTGTACGTACTCCTTGGACATACAAAATTATACTCTGTTAGTAGGCTTTCTATATAACACTACTATAGCATAATATGCAAAAAAGATAAGTTAGAAGGAAAAATGAACTAACGCTTACAAGATATAACGATGAAGGCACCAAGGTTTCATAAGGTTCGTTTAGAGTAATT
Source organism: Acacia pycnantha (assembly GCA_025563575.1). Taxonomy (NCBI): domain Eukaryota; kingdom Viridiplantae; phylum Streptophyta; class Magnoliopsida; order Fabales; family Fabaceae; genus Acacia; species Acacia pycnantha. Next base: position 1,983,468 of record JAMWYP010000001.1, read on the forward strand.
ACACCAACCACACCAAGCTTCTTCAAGCGTGGAACATCTTTGGGGAACGGAACAGCTCCCAGTAATAGAAACTGAAAAGAACAGCAGAGGAAATTAAAAACACCGCTTGAATCATTTTCAGCCGAACAAAACACAGAGAACCAACAATAAAGATCCAAAGGGAAAAAACAACAGCAGCCGAGCTGCTTGAGCTCCCCACTCCTGTTAAGGAGAACCAAATACAGTACATCTAAAGAATGAGAGATCTTTTAAGTTTTATCTCGAAATTGGATTTCAAAAATAAAAATTCTGTTCCAGATGTAGCTCAAAAACAGGAACGCATTTAAAATTTGCAGACCTTCTTCACTGGCCTTCAATTAACAATCAGAAAACAAATTGTAGAGCTATCATTTCTTTTTCTTTTTCAATGACCAATCACCAATTAAACCCAAATTAAACCACCATTTCTTGGTTGTATGCAATAAAAAATTGAAGGGTATCGAAAATCGTTTGTTTAGAAAGGAGAATATTTATCAACGATAAAGGAATATAGTAATAGCATCAGTGAGAGCAAAACCTCATCGACTTCATCCCACCACCGGAACTCTGTTTCAATCTTGTTTCGAAGCACATTATACAAAAGCGTCGGGTAAAACAAGATCCGGGCACCTGCTCCAACCAATGCCCTCTTTGCATCAACACTCACAATCTGCCTCTCGTAATTCCCTTGGCTCCGACAGCTATCCGAATCCATATCGTCCAATTGCTCGATCTTCATCCCACAGGGCTAAATCAAAACCCTAAAAAAAACCACAACCAAATTCAGAAGACCAGATTCACAAAATGAAACCATAACAGCCCGTGAAAAAACAAAGCTAAACAAGCTAAAACCAAAATTTAAGGGGAGGACAATCGCTTACAAATGACTCGATAATCAGGGAAGATGAGTGATTGGAGAGATTCAGTTCCGATCGAAGATAAAACTAATAATCAACAAACAGAGATAATTGAAGAACCAAATCGGGGAGCGAATCAGAGCATTTCCGAAGGACGTGCCAGAGGGAGTGAAGAGTAATACTATGGAGAATCAGATTATTGAGGTTGAAACGCCAGAATAAAGTAAAAAACTGAAATGAATAGTCAAACTCAAGAGTAGTGAAATTTGAATGAAAATGCCCTGAAAATTTACCTTATTTACGATAATGGCCAGATTTTGACGAAGAGGACATCTGTGGGTAGTTTCGTAATTTCTTATGTTCATTGATACTGCACGCAGGAAAATGGGGCCGAATAAATGAATTCCTTTCCGTTTAGAAATTTGCTGTTGTCGCCGAACCGCAAGGTTCCGTTCACACTGATGGCTTAGGTTCCGCTCACACAAGGAAGATTTGAGGATGAAAAAAAATTTAGAAAACAAAAGAAAACGGAAGGTATGATTTTGAGGGATAAGAGATTATGACTTTAGAAAAGATGGTTCTTTGATAAGAAGAAAATAAAGAGCTAATAGTTGGTAAAAAATTAAAAAAAAAAAAACTTATTTTAATTTCAGAAGTAATTAATTCAAAATGAAAACGTATAATTTTTTTTTTGCTAAAATATATTATAAAAAAATAATCATCTTATCAAGTTTAATTTGTCTAAAATATTCTCCGACCAAGTTCGAATTTATCTAAAAAAAGTTTTCTTAATTTGAACTTTCCCGCCAAATTCGAATTTGACTAAAATATTCTTCCCTAAGTTCGAATTTATCGCATAAGTTTGAACTTATTGCATAAATTTGAATTTAATCTTATTTTCTTGCATTATAAAAAAATATTTATGAGGATAAATATGTCCAAAAATATCACTATTTACGTAGAAACTTGAAATCCTACAAATTTGAGTAGGATCTTTTCTTTCCACATATAAGTGGAGATTGATGGGATCGGCATGGGCCTGAGAACTTAAATTTTTGAGAAGATTTGATACAAAAAATCTACCAAATAAAACAACTTACTAATTTTTCTTTCCTTTCCTTTCTTACCTAATAATCCGTGTAACAAACATAGACCCTCAGCATTTATCACCAAGGAATCGTGGTGCTCGTGGGAGAATAAATTATTGATTTATAAGGGGTCAAGTTGTAGGGAGAAGATAAGATCAAAATTTCGACGGTCGGATCTGGTGATGATAAGGGATGGAGAGAGAAATGATAAGGAGAGAAACCGGATCCCAAGTTATATCCACAAGTTACAACCCTGTGGCACTTGCCTAGTTTGTACCTGAATTTAATTTTGTAGGTATATAAAGTATTTTTTAATTATTAGTGTTAAATATATTAAAAAGATATTTAAAGGTGTTAGTCTATATGAAAAAGATATTTTTTGACGCTGGATGCATCAAAAAAGTATTGTAAAATGTTAGACACATTTTAAAAAATATTTTAGGATGCTAGACATGTCATAAAATATTTTAGAATGTTATATACACTTGAGAAAAGTACTGAATGCACATTAACTCATTAGGATTTTGAGAATAAATTTTATATTTTGAGTAGAATTGAAAATCCAAAATTATATTTTTTTTTATGAAGAAAAAATATCCAAACATCTTATATGCATGTTAAAATCAATTATTTTTAAATTAAAAAGTAGGCACTAACGGTATGATGGACAATTCATGTTAGGGAATTTTGTCAGTTACGATTTTATTACATAATGCGAAGTTATGTTTTATATTAATATTTTATTAATATAAAAATAATATTTTTATAAAATATTAAATCCGAACCGTTCAGATTTCAATCCAATGGTTGAGATGAGGAAGAGGATGGGAAGAGGATGATAAGAGAAGTGGACCGTAGCCAAATCTGAAAAAATTGTAAGAGGATTTTTACGGAATCCACAATCTCTCACTTATAGATGAGCTTTTTTACCGTTAGGTTACAAAACTTTAAGGGAAAATTCATTTTAGGGCCCTTTTAACAAGAAAAATTTTAAAAAAGACCCCAAGATTCTGACAATCTCAGAAAAGACCCCAGGGTCTTTTCTGGGATTTTCAGAATCTATGTGAGTTGTTAACGGGGCTGATATAGTTGTTAACGGGAGTCGATATAGTTGTTAATGATCGATTTAATTGTTAGCAAAGTGTTGTTAACGAGACTGATTTAGTTGTTAATGACATACCCGTTAACAACTATACCAACCCCGTTAACAACTCACCCAAGATTCTGACAATCCCAGGACCTTTTGTGGAATTGTTAGAATCTTATGGCATTTTTTAATTTTTTCCTTATAAAAAGGGCTCTGAAATGAAATTTCCCAAACTTTGAAGTTAAAATCATGGTCATAAGTTACCAAAAACTTTTATACATGCAAAAAGCCATTAAAAACTCAACAACCATGGTTTATTTTATAAGCTACCAAACACTCCCTTATGATTATTTTATCTCATCATGAAGCTACTATTTACGTCCTTTTCGATTATATTTTACTGAAAATTTATTCAAATACCCTATTTTATTAAATCAATTATGTTTATGAATCAATTTCAAAAAAATATATGAGTTTTTGGTAGAGAGTCTCATAATTAATTTAATTAAAATATGGGCGTACAGGTGAAAATAACATTTACAGTACAAAAAACTCACTTTTTAATGTATAATTTTAACGATTACAATTAATTAGTTTTTATATAATAATTTATTGTTTTATGTCGCTGCTGATGTGAAATCTAGAGAATTATTCTAATTTATTCGTACATTCTTATTCCTTTTTTTTGCCAACATTAGTATATTCTTATTCCATTAGTATCCTCAACTAAAACTATTATATTTTAAAAAAAAAAAAAAAACTAAAACTATTATAGTTAGCTGAATACAATTTAAGTTAAGCAAAGTAAAAGTGTGTTTACTTTGAGAGGAGATAGAAAAGGCTCGAGAAAATTTTGATCAAGTTTAATGTGATGGGACCCATGATTCTTTTCTTCTTTATTAAACTTCCCCCTCATAGGCTCAAACCACCAAAAAATGGCTGGATTTTTTATTTAAAAAAAAGAAGTAAATACTAGGTAAATGACGTCATCAGCGATTCAAATTGCTAGGTTTGATTAAAATTTGAGTAAATATCCTTTCTATACGGACCTCATTTTGGTCCCTGACAAAAAAACCGACCTTTATTCGTCCTTTTTATGGGACTAAAAATGATATTTTAGAAATTTTTGAGAAATTAAAATGTCCACCAATCAACCCTTATTCGTCCTTTTTATAGACTAAAAATGACATTTTTTTTTGTTAAGCAAAGAAAAGAATGCGTTTGGTTTGAGAGGAGATAGAAAAGGCTGGTTTGAGAGGAGATAGAAAAGGCTCGAGAAAATTTTTATCAAATTTAATGTGATGGGACCCACGATTCTTTTCTTCTTCATTAAACTTCCCCCTCAAACCACCAAAAAATGGCTGGATTTTTTATTTTAAAAAAAGTAAATACCAGGTAAAATGACGTCATCAGTGATTCAAATTGCTAGGTTTGATTAAAATTTGAGTAAATACCCTTTCTACATGGACCTCATTTTGGTCCCTGACAAAAAACCGACCCTTATTCGCTCTTTTTATGGGACTAAAAAGGATATTTTTGAAATTTGTGAGGAATTAAAATGTCCACCAATCAACTATTATTCGTCCTTTTTATGGACTAGAAATGACATTTTTTTTGTTAAGCAAAGAAAAGAATGCCTTTGGTTTGAGAGGAGATTGAAAAGGCTCGAGACAAATTTAATGTGATGGGACCCACGATTCTTTTCTTCTTCATTAAACTTCCCCCTCAAACCACCCAAAAATGGCTGGATTTTTTATTTAAAAAAAATAGTAAATACTTGGTAAATGACGTCATCCAGCGATTCAAATTGCTAGGTTTGATTAAAATTCTCATTCTTAGAACTTTTTTAGATTCTATTTTACTCAAAAGCATCCAAAATTTAAGTTAAGGAATCTTGTTACATCAAGCAAGTGCACTCAATTTGTGTTTTAAAAAAATAGAAATATTGAAGCTTATAAATATTAAAATTCACGTTAGAATAATACTCTTGTACGTCACTTTGAGGAACTATTAGATAAGAGTTAATGTTATTAAAAATGGAATAAGAGTTAACCGTGGGCAGAGATTCCTATATCAAACTTTTACGTGGTCAAGTTGTATTCGGTAACTTTAGAAGTATTTTTTTAATAATATTTAGCATCATAAACTATTTTTTTTTTTTTAGTTTTTAACATCTTAAGTATTTTCCAGCAACACTATGCATTATAAAATAATTTTTGGTGCAATTTTATCATCTATATATTTTTCTTAGTAAAAACGAACACCTTGAATAGTGGATGAATAACCAAATTTTTTTTAGAATACTGGATGCTACTAAAAATATACTTTTAAGGTACTTGTATGAATAAAATATTAGCTTATGATTTCTACTAAAAAAATACTTCAAAGTGTTTGCTAACCCAACTTATAATATAATAATAAAAACATGAGAAAATCCTTAAAAAAGAACTTTATAAATGTCAAAAGATAAAAATGTGTTCGAAATATTCATAATACTATAGAGGTATTAGAGCTTGATTCACCATTTTTAAATTTTTTTAAAAAAATGACAAAATTGTCCCTCTAAGTTTAAAATTAAGAATAGAGAGGAAGACACGATTTCACAAGTTTAGATAAAATTTAATAATTTCTCATAAGAATTTCACAAGTTACAAATCAAAATTCAAAGGATCTTATAAGGGTTTCACAAGTTTGAATAATGTTTTCATGAGTTCTTAAAAATTTCACAACTTCCTTAAAGCATTTCATAAGTTGCAAATTTGAATTCACAAGATCAGGGTTTCACAAATTCTTATAAAGATTTCATAAGTTTTCAAAAATAATATCACAACTTTCTTACAGAATTTTACAAGTTGCAAATTTTGATTCGCAATATTTAATAAGGGTTTCACAAATTCAGATAAATGTTTCAAAAAAGTTTGGATAAAATTTTCACAAATTATCAAAAATAATTTCACAATTTTTTTTTAAAGAATTTTGCAAGTTATTGCAAATTTTGATTCAAAATATAATAAGGGTTTCACAAATTCTTATAAAGGTTTCACAATTTCAGGTAAGGTTTTCACAAGTTCTCAAAATAATTTCACAACTTCCTTAAAGAATTTAACAAGTTGCAAATTTTGATTCATAAGATCTGATAAAGGTTTCACAAGTTCTGATAGAAGTTTTATAAGTTTGAGTAAGGTTTTTACAAGTTTTTAAAAGAATTTCACAACTTTTTTAAATAATTTCACGAGTTGCAAATCAAAATTCACAAGATCTAATAAATGTTTTACAAGTTCTGATAAAGGTTTCACAAATTTGTATAGAGTTTTCACAATTAATTCTGTCAAAATGAAAATTGTTACGGACCTAGTCAATGCCCACTAGCCAACCGGCCAACACAGGGGGCAACCCACGTAGGGATCGCAACCTCCTAACCAAAGGACCTAGTCACCAGGGTGGTTAGCTAAATCCTCGGGCACGCACGACGTGGGGGCCGGAGATCTAACCAACCAGGAATACTCTCTATATATATGTAGGCATGTCCAAAAAACCCGTGGTCTAGGTAGCCCGACCCGGTCCAGCCCAACCCGACCCGGTCTTGTTGGGAAAAAATCAGTCTGAGACAGTTTCGGGCAGACCAGACTGGACTGATCTGCTCGGGCCAGACCAGACTTTGGGTCAGGGGCTCAAACTAAGGAGACTGGTCTGGTCTGACCCGATATATATATAAATATATATAAAAAAAAATCAGTGTCACATAGTCTACACTCTACACAACTACACCGGCAACTCCCTAGGGTCGACGGCAAGCTCATATCTGCAAGCGGCCAACTTCACTCTTTGATCTATAAACTTTAAATCCCCATATCCTGTTATCCACTCTTCGATCTGCAAGCTCAGATCTCTAGCTTTGATCTCCATATTTTGAATCTCTTTGGTGAGGACGTCGCCGGAAAGATGGAAGAAAGGAAAGGTGTTGGGAAGCGTCACTGTTGCAGCTCTCTGGTCCCTTATCTTGCTCTCGTGTTTCTCGTCAAAAGTGTTGCCAACGTTGTTGTGTTGAAGCAGAAGAAGAAGAAGATTTTTTTTTTTTGCTCGAAGCAGAAGAAGATGGAAGAAGAATGAAGGGAAAAAAGAAATGGTGAGATCTGGCATCTGAGGGTGAGAGACGAGAGAGAGAGAGAGAGAGAGTCAAAAACATATGAACAACATCTTGAAGACCTTACAAAAGTTCTTGAACGATGCAAAGAAAAAGGAATTATTATTTCTCAAAAGAAATAAAAAATAATCCAAAATAATCCCATAAAGGCATAAAGTTCTGATCAAAAGAATCCAATAAAGTGATTTGCTAATGCTAAAGTAGGTAGTAGGTACCACGTGATCCACACAAATCCAGGAAAGAAAAAAATATTTGGCAAAAAAAACAATATAATATATATACTATGGACTGCCTGGACTGGTCCAGGCAGTCCACTGAACCGATGCAGTCCCGCCCCGAGCTCAGGCCGGTGCGGACGGACCAACCTCGGCTGCTTGTCCAGTCCGAGGTCCCTCCTGGACCAGACCTCGGGTTGACCCCCAACCCGGTCCAGTCTGGTCCATGGACAACCCTATATATATGCATAGGAGATACGCCGCCAAGGTACACAGTTCTGATCCCTGAACTATTCTAGATACCGTTACACAGTGCTCACACCGCACCCCCTTTGGCGAAACGCCTGGTTGTGTACTGTGATCCACACTTCTCCTGCACGCTTGCCCAATAATCTTACAGGAGGAGCACATCGATCCTAGATCAAACCCACGGCCACTCACTAGGCCGGGACATCGAGTTCTACGCGAACAGTGGTGCCGACCGTGGGGATTGGTAAATTTCAATTCCCGTGACCATGAGGATAAACACATGTGCTTCAAGCCATAAGCAGATGGAGACGGATCGAACAGCAGACCACCGTCTACCACCTCGGCAATCACAACACATCGAGCAACCGGAGGACCCTCACGGTAACAATCAGCAGGACGAAGGAGACCGGCTATTGCAACCGGAGCAACCTCTCATCCCCAACAACGATCAACCCCTGGAGGACAACCCGTCGGATACGGAGTCCTCGGCTCCGCGAAATCATCGCCATGAGCCTCAGAACTCCAATCCGGTTGGTGATCAAGAGAACCCGGCCGTCGAACCAGACTTCCGCTCCCTCCAAACCGGGATGCTTGAAATAATGAGGCGTATGGAAAACATGGACAAGCGCCATACCCTCCATTTCCAGCGATGGGAGGAGCGACAGAAGAGAGGCAACTCTGCTAACACCAGCGAGGACTGGGAAGATAAGTCCTGGAAGGAGGACGAAGAAGACGACAACTCGGGTCGTCAAAAGAGCAATCAGAAGACAGAAACCTCCCAGAGTAAAAAGCCGGCCTCCTCAGGCAAGAATTCCAAAAAGGAAAAGCCAAACCGAAATGACAAGACACCGAGGTCCCCAACCGGGTTCCAGCGGCGAAGGTATGTCACCAACTTCACAAATGTGCCTCTTTTCCCAGACGAAATCCTCAACGCTTGTTTCCCCAGCGTAAGCTAAATCTAACTTAGGAGCTAACGAAGTATGACGGCACTCAAGACCCGACGACTTACTTGGAAGACTTTGACATGCACTTGGCAAGAAGAGGTCTGGAGGAGCCAATCGTTGCACGGATCTTTGCGGCAACCCTTAAAGGACCAGCATTGAAGTGGCTCCACACTTTCCCAGTGGGGTCAGTCCATAAATTTGAGGACTTGGCTGAGGCTTTCGAGTTGCACTTTGCGACTAGTAAGCAGCAACAGAAGTCCCAATATTCTCTATCCAAAATCAGGCAGCGACTCGGTGAGACGCTCCAAAGTTACCTGGATTGCTTTAAGCATGCGGCCCTGCAGGTGCATGGATTAAATGAGGACGTACACGTCCATTTATTGGTCGACGGCCTTGATAAAGAGTCCCGCCTGGCTAAATCATTCTTGAAGGAACGGGCGAAAAATCTCAACGATTTCATAACTCGTTCGAAGAAATACCTCGAGGTGGAGTGGGAAGTTTGATGCGAGAAGCAAGTATGAGAAATACACAGCCTTAAATGTACCACGATCGCAAGTTTGGAAGGAAGTATCGACGAACGAGATGAAAAGGGTGGATCGACCTCGGCTATCCTACCGTAGATCCTGGGTAGACCAATCCAAATACTGTGTGTTTCACGACGGACGAATGTTACGAGCTCCGAGATGCTATTGAAAGGTTTTTCCGCGAGGGCAAGCTTCAACAATATGTCATAGAACATCAAGGAAAGGGCGGCAAACGCAAGCCCAAGAGTCGCAGCAAGAGCCCTCCCCGAAAGTACAAAAAACAGGACGACAAACGTAAGAAGCCGCCGAGGTTGACGATGAATTTCCGGAACCGAACCCGACCGTAATGTGATAAGCGGAGCGATGGGCGGAGGCGGAGATACTATAAGCCAACGAAGGAAGTATCTCTGCGAGAAGTCCTCTCCGTGAGAGACCACCCGGGTTCAAAGAGTACCATAGCTGACCATCTAGTTCGCCTTTGTATTTCACAAATGAGGATCTCGAGGACGTCGTCCCCGACATCAAGATGGTCTCGGTTATAACTGGATACTCGGTCAACCGCCGAGTCAAACGCATATTTGTGGATGCGAGCGGCAGCCGGCCGATATCCTCGCTTGGGAGGCGTTCAAACGAATGAGCCCGGATCAAGAGGATTTAAAGCCCCTGTAAGACGACCCTCATCGGGTTCAATGGAGAGCGGCTACGCCTAAGGGGTTTATCGACCTCCGTTTCACGCCGGGAACTAGGGACGCTTCAGTGTCGAGAGAGTGCGGTTTATAGTGGCGATTTTGTTTCACCATACAACATAATCCGGGAGGCCAACTATACATAATGGGACATGCCGGTATCCACCAAGCATCAAAAGCTCAAGATAGTAGGAAACTGGGAACCGTGGTCACGGTTAAAGGAGACCAGAGAGAGTCCCGACAATGCTATTTCAAAACTATCAGAATTGGCGAGGGCGGACCTTCATCACAGTCGCAAGTCAAATACGCCAACAGATGTTCAGATCATGTGGACCCGGAATCTCTTGACCTGGACGTAAATACAATTGAACTGGATCTTCGCGATGAAGACCCGCGCCCAGAACCAGCTGAGGATTTGGAGGATCTAGTGTTGGAGACCCTCCAAACCACAAAGATCGAGGAAAGCATTTACCCCGAAGAGATTCGAGCCAAATGCCTCATTGATTTCCTTAGGAAGAACAGACGTCTTCGCCCGGAAGTCATCCGAGGTGCCTGAATTGATCCTAGGTTTTGTTGTCACAAGTTGGGAGTCTATCCGGGATTGACTCCGGTATCCCAAAGAAAGAGGAACCACGGCCTGGAAAAGAGAAAAGCGCTGGAAACTCATGTTTAAGAGCTCTTGGAAGCCGGATTTATCCGCGAAATCCAATACACCACATGGCTATCCAACATGGTCATGGTCAAAAAACCGAACGGAAAATGGAGGGTATGTACGGACTACACAAATCTGAATAAAGTCTGCCCCAAAGACTCATACCCTATGCCTAACATAGACCAGCTTGGTTGACAATTCCTCGGGTTTCCAGCTCCTCTCCTTTATGGACGCCTACTCGGGGTATAATCAAATACCAATGCATCCAGAGGACTAAGAAAAAACGACCTTCATCACAGAAAAGGCCAACTATTGTTACAACGTCATGCATTTCGGACTGAAGAACGCAGGAGCTACGTATCAAAGGATGATGAACACAGTCTTCGCCGACCAGATCGGACGTAATGTGGAGGTCTACATAGACGACATGATTGTCAAGACCTTTGACCCGCAGCATCATATAAAGGATTTGGAATGCACGTTTGGCAAACTCAACTTACCAAATCCATCCGAACCCGCCAAATATGCCTTGGTGTGCCTATTGAAAATTCTTGGTTTCATGCCGACCAACCGAGGTATTGAGGCGAACCGACAAATGCCGAGCAAGATTTCGAGATGGAAGCTCCGAAGAGCAAAAAGAGGTTCAACAGTTGGCGTGAAGATTAGCCGCTCTACTGTATTCCTGCCAAGATCGGCCGAGAAGGCCTTACCTTTGTTCAAGCCGCCGAAGAAGGAAGCCTCGATCGAATGAAATTCAAAGTGTGATGCAGCTTTCGATGGAATCAAACAAGTTGTTTGGCAAATCCGCCACCCTATCGAAGTTCCGAACCCGCGAGACCCTCTATCTATATTTGTCAATTGGCGAGGAAGCCATCGCGCCGCACTAGTAAGAGGAGGCGCACTACGCCCAAATACCGTGTATTTTATTAGCAAGACCCCCGTAACGCCGAAATTCGCTACCGAAGTTGGAAAAAGTCGCATTCGCCTTACTCACCGGCGGCTCGCCGATTGCGACCTTATTTTCTGTGCCCATCACATTGTTGTTAGAACCAAGCCAACCAATACTGGCAAGTCCCGCACAAACCAGATTTGGCGGAAGAATGACAAATTGGGCGATAGAATTGTCCGAATATGACATCACCTACGAAGCTCGCCATGCAATTAAGTCACAGTGCTTTAGCCGACTTCGCGAAGGAGTTGACGCCAACCAGCCTTGGCCACAGCGAGGTGGCGGACGAGTGGAAAGTATATGTCGACGGATCGTCGAATACCAAAGGCAAATGAGCCGGATCATCATTGAAACCCAGATGGCGTTACGATTGAACACTCACTTCTTGAAGTTCCCAACTTCAAATAATCAAGCCGAGTACGAGGCACCGATAGCCGGACTCCAACAGGCAAAGGAGAACGGCGCCACAAGAGTTAAGGTTTTCACCGACTCGCAGCTTGTGGCGGCTCAGATTGAAGGAACTTATCAAGGAAAAGGCCCGCTGATGGCAAAATACCTTTTTAAGGCAAAGGAGGTAATGACCGAGTTCGAGGAAACAATTGTTACCCACATCCCTAGAGGGGAGAATGTCAGAGCCGACATCCTTTCAAAATTGGCCGGCACTAAGAGCGCAGTTGTCATCTGACGGTGGTCCAACGAACCTCGAGGACCCGCTCCGCACCATGGTCTACCGGAAAGGCCTACATTCCCCTATGTTGAGATGCTTGAACCCGAACGAGGCGGGTTATGCTTTGTCTGAGATACATGAGGGAGCCAACGGCCAACACATGGGCGCTAAAGCACTCGCCAGAAAAACCTTGCGAGCGGGGTACTATTGCCGACCATGGAAGCCGACTCGAAGATCCTCGTTAAAACATGTGATAGCTGCCAGAAGCACTCAAGAATAATTTGGTCGCCCCCGGCAGAACTCCATTTCATCTCTACTGGCCTTTCTACAAATGGGGGATGGACATCCTAGGCCCATTTAAAACAACGCCGGTCACCTACGATGGCTAATCGTCACCGCCGACTACTTCACCAAATGGATCGAGGCGAACCCTCACCACGATTTCTTCGGCCCGCGTGCAAAGATTCTTTGAAGTTAGTATCATCACGCGATTCGAGCCCCGCCGAGGTAGTCACAGTACAACGTAACTCGCCTCACAGGATCGGATTCCGCGATATGATGTCCGGAAGTTCGGCATATAAAGACCATTTCGGCTCCGTGGAACACCCGCAATCCAACGGTCAAGCTGAAGCCGCGAACAAGGTCATCCTAGACGGACTAAAGAAGCGCATGCCGGAAGCCGAAACCTCTTGGGTGGATCACCCTATGTTCTTTGGGGGTAACCTGGACGAGCCCAATCCTCCACTCAAGAGACTCCTTACAAAGTTGGCCTATGGTTGTGAATCCATGATTCCAAATAAATTGGTCTACCATCGTGGCCAGGAGAAGCATCCTATCACAAGGAGAAGCGGCCACAGCGAGGCGCCGCGGCCGAGTTAGATTTGGCCGATGAAGTCCGAGTTATAAACATTGACGCGACATCGCTTATGAAACAACTGATCGCGTTTCGCTATAATAAGAAAGTTAGACCCCTGACATTTCAACCAGAAACCTGGTCCTCAGAAGGGCAGACATTGGGAAAAGAAACGCCAAGGATGGCAAGCTCGCTGCTAACTGGAACGGGCCCTATCGCGTTCGAGAAACACTGGAAAAAGGAGCTTATATTTTGGAAACCTTGGATGGGAACCCAATCAAGCGAACATGGAATGCGGACAAGTTAAGAACTTATTACAGTTAGGCTTAGCTTTTCCATCTTTAATCATTTCTTCTTTGCTCATTTCATTTAGCATTTGAATTCGAATGTTGGCCATATGGTTTTTCCCTTGTTAGCAATGCATTTGTTGAATAAAAGTGAGACTCTCATTCGAGAGCATTTTAAATTCCAAACGTTGTTATCATCAAGTATTACTACTCATCCCAGCTTTTCAGTGGGAAAAAATAAAAAATGTCTCCAAAGAGCTATCGCAGCTTAGGCATCTTGCAAATTACTCCGGGATATCAAGAGGAATTGCCATGTCGACCCTGATCAGGTCAAAATACTCGGACGTTTTGGTGAAAAGCCGAACCCGGGTAGGTGACAATTTACCTTTATCCTAGGATGACCCAGTCGACAATCCCGGACCTATACGAGATAGTGGTAACACTCATCACTCAATATACAAAGGTCTTAGGACCATACGCGCTCTCGCAGATTCTGCACATCTCATTATTGACCCTGGCCCGGTCATTTACGATAACACATGCGAAGTAAATTCCTAGGTTCAGCTTATAGACTTTAAGTTGAAAAAACAGGATGCAGTATTTGCATTGAAGGACCAAATTGGCCAAATTGTCCACACCAAAACCTCCGCGGCATCCTCGCAAGCCGGATCTCGAAGCGCCGGCGGGCTCCACATATGGAACGAACTCACCGTCCTCCACGAAGGAGCGAAAATGGTAGCCCGCGGTGTTCAGCTCGACCCCAGGGTTCAGATGCCGGATTTGGGTTAAGGCATTCTGAAAAGCCTCCACCACGGATCCTTTTAGCAGCGTCCGAACTCGGGCCGTCTCATCCGTCGACTCGGCGATGGATGCCTTAGTCAATTCAGCTCCAGCGACCAGCTCATCTCTCTCGGCCTTCAGAGTATCCATCTCGGCCTTCAGCTGATCCTTCTCGGCTTTCACGGAATCTAACTCTTGTTGGTCATCAGCTCGAGCCGCCTTAAGGGTTGATATAATGATGTTCGCATCCTTCAAGATATCCTTAGTCCTCTCCAACTCATTTTCCACCTTCTCAAGCTTGAGTTGGCTTGCTTGAAACTCGTTTGAAGCTATTTGCCATTGCTTCAGAGTCTCCTCTCTTTCAGCCCTTGAGTGCTTTAACAGATTTATTGCTTCCACATAGTTATGGTGAAGTGAGAGGAAGGACTGAGTCAACCCGGCTGCCTTTAGAATATTGTTTCCAACGGCCTGGATATCCCGCACATCGGCTTCCCGCAACGGTACCGGTTCAACATATCGGCGAGGAGGGAGAAGCGCAACACTCAGCTCTTCAGTAATTTCTTTACTCCAGCATTGGGAGTGGGGGATCAAGACCGAGGGAGGAGATAGTAGACGAGTAGCCGGAACAGAAGGAGGATCAGCCACTGGTGAACTGGATGGCTGTTGCATCACAATAGCAGGAATGCTCAAGGGCGGAGATGGTTGTTTCTCTTGCCTCGGATCCTTTTGGACCGATACCGGCTCTTTCTGAATCAGTACCTCGGGTCCTGTCCTAGACCTCTTCGTGGCAGCAGCTTTGGAGGATGGACCGGCTGTAGACTTACTCATGGCAGGAGCCGACCTCTTCTTGCCCTTCACGGGTTCGTCCTCCGGTATGCCGATTAAATACGTTGGTCCTTTCATCTTCAGACCTGCAAAAGCATCGGAACATCAGTGGATTACAATTGAAAGTTAGCAACATACTTAAAAGACAGTGAAGTTAAGCGACTCATACTCGCCCCCGCTCTCATCTGGTCTTTGTTTTGATTTTCGGCTCGATATTGGGCCACCAAGGATCCAACCCCAACAGTACCACTGGCCTTCACTTGAGCCAGTATGCTGTCAATTGCATTCTTCTCATGATCTTCCAAGTAGGACCGTTCTACCTTATAGGCTCCAAGGGACACATCGTGGTGATCCTTGCTCCAATATAAAGGAAAAAGCCAGTTAACGTCCTTAGAATCAGGACCGTCGAGGAACTAAGGTTCAACTCCAGACTTGGCAACCACCTTAAAAAACCTAGTCTTGAAGTGCTTAAAAGAGTCCGAGACCGGGGTGAACAACTTGCTATTCACGACGCCCCGAATGGATGTCCAGCCCTTAAGCTCGGCTGCTTCCCTTCCGGAGCGAGGAGTGTGGGGAGTAAAGAAGAAGAAAAACATGGATGTGGTACAAGGTAGACCTAAGCTCCCGCACAACTACTCAAAGGCTATTAAGTATCCCCACCCATTAGGGTGCAACTGGGAGGGAGCTAATCCTAAGAATTGAAGGATGTCTATCTGGAACCCGGTGAACGGAAAGCGAACACCGAGCTGGGTCATGTAGTCGCGATAAAAGAAGAAAAAAGAGTTGTGACTATCTTCCCTAACAGAGCAAACCGGCTTGTCATCATCCGGGAGACGAACGTCATAGCTCTCACTCTTCTCTATGGGAAGAGCTTCAAGGTCGGCCGTACTCAATGTCGAACGGTAGGACAGTACTTCGCGGGTAACCCAGGGAAATTTTTCAATCAAACCCTGTGAGGGGCTAGCGCGGTTCGCATTACCAGACTCCGAATTCGCGGTATGAGAAGAAGAAGACGAGACCATTATACCTACAACGGAAATAAAAATAAAACAAGGTCAGAATCTTCCTAGCATTCCTGATGACAAAGATTGAAGACGTGCTTCCACAGCCAAAGTAAGATTAGGTCTTTCAACAGGATTCAAAGGTGTGGCCTGAAAACCCGGGAGAAGATTGTGACGGCAGGAGCCCAAAATCATTTCAGCTGTTGTGGAATCCCCGATGGAAAGAAGTCGGGTACATTCATACAGACAATCATAACATGGGCCGATGTAGTTATCCACCTCAGCCCTAGGACCCGGCTTTTCCACGTCACCATATCAGTTAATCGGAAGAGCCGGAATAGCAGCTATGTCGGCACGCCTTGGTAAACTCCTTTGATGGGGGGGCGAGCATCGAGCGTTGGAAACTCCCCCAACGTATGTATTGCCTTCTCGAATGTTCGACACCTTTTGCTTGGCAACTCCAGAAGTTTTCTTTTTGCTTCCACTGTGATGGGCATTCAGCAAAGCGGCTTGCCACTCTTGAGGAGAAGGCTTATCACCCCACAGCCACCAACGGGATTTGCCCTAACGGTTCGACGCAATTCGTCGAGTTCCTCAGGGGTCATATCTTTTATGTCTTTTGGCATTTTAAACAGTTTTCCCAAAGACGTGACAATCAGACCCAGAGAGGGGTAAGACTTGCTCCAGAAGAAGGGGGATTTTAGAAGTAAAGTTTGAAATCAAGGGATGATTACTCAGAAGCCCACCTATTGGAGAAAGCTACCCAGAAACTCAAGCAAATAAAGACACAATCCAGGAAATATGCAACGTCGATGCTACGACGTGTTTGAATGTATAGCCAGAAACAGAGCGACAAAACCACAAAGGAGAACAGAATCAAAGAAATAACCGGAAAAGCGACGATACCTATCTTAACATATGGGAGGTCACTCAAGAAATTGTGAAATAGGGACACAAGAGCAAAATTTCCTCGCAGGAGCAGAAAATGGTGGTGGAGAGAAAACTCTTCAAACCAGATTGAGTGAAATGAGAGAAGGGAAGACGCTTGGCAGGTATAAACTTTCGAAAACTCAACCGTCAGGGGCAAAAGCGCCTATTCACTCGTAAAATAAAGATGATGTGACACGCGCATTTAATG
Source organism: Acacia pycnantha (assembly GCA_025563575.1). Classification (NCBI taxonomy): domain Eukaryota; kingdom Viridiplantae; phylum Streptophyta; class Magnoliopsida; order Fabales; family Fabaceae; genus Acacia; species Acacia pycnantha. Next base: position 2,000,432 of record JAMWYP010000001.1, read on the forward strand.
CGCACTCAGCAGTCATTATTGCGCCTAAGGGCCGTAGTGGCTAGCATGCCCCCATTTCGGCTTCACGACAGTCGAGGGGCGCCCGTTGGCAAAAAGCAATGATAACCGAAGAAGAGGAAGCGACGCGAAAGTAATGAGTCACTCGACTATCTAGCCCGGCTAGTTGGGACCCTTGCTACTCCAGTCAAACGGAGCTCATTTGACTAGGTCCGGGCCATGCAGTGACGTACCCCGGATCTATCAGCCTGGTTTCCTTTCGCGACATCTTAACCAGACATCTCGGATATATAGGCTATGGACGCCCGATCTAGGGGCAACAACAGCCTGCTACTTCATGGTCATAACTGGGTAGGCACAGTTTTTTAAGCTTCGCATAGCCGCGGTAGGTGGACTCCTTGTTGAGGTAAAATAAGCTTATGCGACTAAGGGCGGATTAAGTGCGAAGGCGGATAAAGCAGTTAGCCAGCGTCGGCTACGGAAAGGAGCCTCGATATTACCATTTAAACGCATTCAATCCACGATAAGGCATGAGTAAGAATCGAAAACAAGCTTTATATTGATGATTGATCGGGTTACACAATCTTCTTACAAGAAAATAAGCTGTCCTACTCGTTTACAAAGACGATTACAGAGGTCAAAGTGCAGAAAATTAGGCTACATTCGTAAAGATCATTATGAGACTCTAATTACAACAGGCGATGAACACCCAGATCTTTCCTCTAGCGGTGGGGTAGCTGGAGCTGGAGATTGGATATCTGTCCAACAAAGATATCATACTGATGAAGATCTTTGGAGTTCTTAGAGAAGTTTAGACAAGTCCAGGAAGACTGGTCTAACATGTCTAGGGTACCCCTTTGTTGTCACAGATGTTAGGATGCAAACATGATCCCTATCCCAGGACCACCATCTCAGGATCCCAGCTGAAGTTGGGCCAGACATGTGAGGACTGGCAAACACATTCGAAGGCGTGGCCACCTTTGCAGCAGTAGAGAGAGTCGTTCCCTCTTCCGAAAGCGGACCTTTCTTCCCCACATAGTTGGAACACGGGAAACCAAACAGCGGATGATGGAGTGTGAAACTCTCAACAAACATCTCATCGTTCTTATGGGAAACATATCCAAGAAAAAATGGTAAGGAAAAACCAGTCATAAGGAAGATGGCGAGGCAATGGAAGGTTTTATAGGCCAGGGGGCTGCAAGGGCCACGCGAAAAGAAACGTCTTCTTAACTAGCAGCGTTTTCTTTTTCAAGAAAGAAATAATGACTATTGGAAAGGTTGAGCATTAATGGTGCACGAAGACCCAGGGCGGCCGTAGGTGCCCAATAAATGCAAGAATCTGACTGTATGACAGCAGATAAGTAGTCGAACGGTCAGCAAATTGCAGAATGACACTTGTCCCCACTTCACCGCAAATGTGGGGGCATCCATAGATAACGAAGACGGACCCCAGATACGCTTAATAGGGTCATAATCCCGGCTCCGCGCAAGGATATCAAGCCCGGCTTTTCAGTCGAGCGAAATGGTCTCTCCCAAAACTATGACCTGGCTCTTCAGTCAAGCGAAGCCTTCACCGAAAGCTTTCGCAACTCGGCCTCTTCCAAGATTTAGCCCGGTTTTCAAAATTTCGCAAGGCCGCTAAATCAGCCCTTGCATATAGTTTTGGCATTTAACGACCTACCAAGCAACGAGCTTTGGGGTTGTAACAAACAAACTCGGGGACTGAGAACTGATCTTGACGATCATACGAAGAAATTGACGAAGTTTCAAATCAAATTAACCCGGACTACATGTCTGGGGGCAATTCAGTCAAGACACAAGTAACTCCGGAGTTCTTTGAAACTCGGATAGACACTTTATCAAAATCAAGCGAGTGGGGAAAACTCGATACGATATCCACTCAGAACAAATCCACTGCTACCCGTAACTGGAATACCCTACTGGGGCAATTATACTACTCAGTTATCGATAACCAGGATTAAGGCAAACTCGAACGATCATTCAAAACGAGTGAACTAAGCGGTTTGCGCACATTTCAGTCAACCAAACTATTTCTCTATATATATGCATAGGAGATACGCGGCCAAGGTACACAGTTCTAATCCCTGAACTATTCTAGATACTGTTACACAGTTCTCACACCGCACCCCCTTTGGCGAAACGTCTGGTTGTGTACTGTGATCCACACTTCTCCTGCACGCTTGCCCAATAAGCTTATAGGAGGAGCACATCGATCCTAGATCAAACCCCCGGCCACTCACTAGGCCGGACATCTGAGTTCTACACCAGAACAAAAATTAAACTCCGAGGAATAATTTTATCATTTCCTTTTAATTTTGAAAAAACGATTCAGACCCTAACATTTTTTTAATATTATGAATATTTAGAACATTTTTTTGTCTTTTGACATTTTTAAATTTTTTTTCGTAGAATTTTCTCTAAAAACATCGATCTCGCCTAGATTCAACCATACAATACATGAATTTGATATTTGGATACCACATTTGGTACTACTAAACAAATTTAGTAAAATAGTTTTTACTAAAATGATGGTTAAGTAGAATTAATAATTAAATACATACACAAAACCTAAAAGTCATAAAAAGGATCAGTTTGAAAAATGTAAGTGAAAGTTACTTTTATCGTTTGAAATATACGCTGATGATGACATAAACCAAGTATAACCTCTAATCATTATTATATAACATCAACTATAATTTCTCTTAGATCAACAAAGGGAGTGAAATCATTAAATTAGTATTTAGTTGATAAATATTTTCACCTTTACCCCTACTTTACTGGGGAAGAGAGGGAAACATTCTGATTGAATTGAAAATATACAAACTTAATGGGAGGAGAGAGAAACATACTAAATGGATTGAGAATGCAATAGTCAATGAAAAATATTGACCTAATAAATGAGAGTATAATGGGAAATAGCCAATAAATCAGTTAGTTAGAGGTAGTTGGTTTCTTATAATAAGAAGGGTTAAGGTGCGATTTGGTCAATAAACTATTGGCCCAAGAGCGTCCAACATAATTAACTATTAAGTGGATCAAAAATACCAACAAACTTTTAAAAAGGAGCGTCCAGCACAACAAACTTTTAAAAAGGAGCGCCCAGCACAGCACCGTTAGAAAAAGTTAACGTCTGTTATCTAAGGTGCAGATTGACCAACGAACTTTTACTCCAGGAGCGCCCAGCACAAAATTCTAAATTTTATTAAATTAAATAAATTTTTTTTCTCAATTGTCATTATTCAAAACTACTTGTATAGATATCTATGGACAAAAATTACTCATTCTTCAATTTTGTCAAAATTTTAATTTGCTAAAATAAACAAAATTTTTAATAAAAATATAATTATATGATTTAAATAAAACTCAAGGTGTTTTATAGTTTATTATATATGTTAAACAAAAAAAATTATATGATTTATTTTTATTTTAGAAGAAAATTATGTGAGTTAAAAAAATCATTTAATGTTAAAAAAATTTAAAAAAAAAATCTATTATATCTTGAAAGAAATGGAATAAGTTTAATTTTTATTTTTATAAAAACAACTTAATATCAACGTTGATTATATGAATATGAGACTTGTTGAAAAAAAAAAAAAGATAACTTAAGAGGCTTGAGGAAGGACAATTTAATAATAAATTAAGGAGCAATTATAATGGGTTAAGGAGCAACTTGGCCTACGAAAGTCCCATATCCATATAAGCAATAAATCATTTAATTAACAAATATATCATCAAGTTTCCAGATTTATATTATTAAGTATCAATGTTGATATCCATTAAGCTCTTTTTATAAAAATAAAAATTAAACTCATTTCATTTCTTTCGGGATATAATAGATTTTTTAAATTTTACTAACATTAAATGAATTTTTTAACTCACATAAATTTCTTCTAAAATAAAAATAAATCATATAATTTTTTTTTGTTTAACATATATAATAAAATATAAAACACCTTGAGTTTTATTTAAATCATATAATTATATTTTTAATTAAAACTTTTGTTTATTTTAGAAAATTATAATTTTAACAAAATTGAAGAATGTGTAATTTTTGTCCATAGATATCTATACAAGTAGTTTTGAATAATGACAATTGAGAAAAAAAAATATTTAATTTAGTAAAATTTAGAATTTTGTGCTGGGCGCTCCTGAGTAAAACTTTTTTGTGTTGGGCGCTCCTGGAGTAAAAGTTCGTTGGCCAATCTGCACCTTAGATAACGAACGTTAACTTTTTTTTAACGGCGTTATGCTGGGCGCTCCTTTTTAAAAGTTTGTTGGTATTTTTGGTCTACTTAATAGTTAATTGTGTTAGACGCTCTGAGCCAATAGTTTATTGGCCAAATCGCACCTTAACCCTAATAAGAACGAAAAATTACTAATTGTTGGTGTCTTATAATAAAGATAAAAGAGAATAGTTTTATAAAGAAACGAGAAGATAGAAGAAATTACGAATAATAATTAAAAATGACTATGACGTCATACGTGTAACTAGAAGTTTGTATCTTATCCTAATATGTTATTCTAACTTTGAAGAAAAATTGTTGGCAAGAAAAACAAAACGTTGAATAAAAATTGAAGTTCAAAAAGAACTTTAAAGAAAAATTCAAGGTCAAAAAAATGACTTTGAAGAAAAATTAATAAGAGAACAGAAACTACGAGTAATGATTAACAATATATTTTACCCGCATTACATATAGTCACATTATTTTTTAATTCCACAAAATTAATGAATTCAAGGGGCAGTTAAATCCTAGGGAATATTAGAGAGAAGGGTCAAGAAAAAATAATATTTATTGTAAAGGACATTAAAAAATTGTAATTATTTAAAAGCACCAAATTTCAAAATACCATATTACTCCCTGTCAAACTTCCTATATTCTCTCAATCTTTCTCACATTCTATTTTAAAACTAATTTAAATTTTATTTTTCACTAAAATTAAAATTGTCAAAATCATCATGATAGAATTTTCTTAACTTTCTCTCAATCTTGTTTTATATCGCTGCTGATGTGAAATCTTGAGAATTATTCTAATTTATTCTTACATTCTTATTCCTTTTTTTGCCAACATTAGTATATTCTTATTCCATTAGTATTCTCAGCTAAAATCATTATAGTTATCTTAATGTTTTTTTTTTTTGAACAATTAGCTGAATGTAATTCAAGTTAAGCAAAGTAAAACGAAAAATTGTAAAGGGCCGGATTTTTTTATAACAAAAAAAGAAAAATGCTAGGTCTGATTAAAATTTTCATTCGTAGAACTTTTTTAGATTCTATTATTCTCAAAAGCATCCAAAAATTTAGGTTATGGAATCTTGTTAAATCAAGCAAGTGCACTCAATTTTTTTTAGGATAAAGTATACGTTTGGTCCTTTATGTTTACCTCTGATATCATTTTAGTCCCTTAAGTTTGTAAAGTACACATTTGGTCCCTGAAAGTTAACACCGTTAGTTTAACTTAAAGGAAAATACTAACTCAACAATTTTTAGCGATGACTGTGCAATTAAATGTTGACCAAACATGCTTATATATTAGTATTTTAATAAATTAATATTTTAAATCCTATTAATTGAAAAATATTTAATTTTCACGGACTATTATACGGTTTTTCACTGTTTGTAAAGATTAAATACTTTTTTTTTGTCTGTGAAGATTAAATATTTTTCAACTAATTGAATTTAAAATATTAATTTATTAAAATATCAACATATAAACATGTTTAGTCAGCATTTAATTGCCCAGTCATCGCTAAAAATTGTTGAGTTAGTATTTTCTGTTAAGTTAAACTAACGGTGTTAACTTTCAGGGATCAAACGTGTACTTTACAAACTTAAGGGACTAAAATGATACCAGAGGCAAATATAAAGGATCAAACATATACTTTAGCCTTTTTATTATTAAAAAAATAGAAATATTGAACCTTATAAATATTAAAAATCACGTTAGAATAATACTCTTGTACGTCACTTTGAGTAACTATTAGATAAGAGTTAATGTTATTAAAAATGGTTAATGCCCGTTTGGTTCAAAGAACTTTTAAGGAGGGAAAGGAACTTAGAGGAGGGAAATGAACTTAAAGGAAGGGAAAGGAAGATTTGAAAGATGAGGGAAGATGGCTTGAGTTGTTTGGTTGGAAGAAAATGAAGGGACGGTAGTTGGTAAAGAATTAGAAAAAGTCTATTTTACCCTCTAAAGAAATTAATTCAAAATAAAAAAGGAAAATATTTTTTTGCTAAAATATATTTTAAAAAAATATATTTTTGTTAAGTTCGAACTTGTGTAAAATAATTTTCGCCAAATTCGAATTTTCCCGCCAAGTTCGAACTTCCCGCCAAGTTTAAATTTCAGGGACAAATTTATCCAAAAATGTGAATAGTGACGTGGGAACTTGAGATCCCACCAATTTTGGTGGGAACTCAAGTTCCCACAAATGAGGGAAGAGTGGTGGGCCCGGTGTAGGCCCAGGAACTTAAGTTCCTAGGCACTTGGTGAACCAAACATGTTTTTAGGAGGGAACTCTATTAAGTTCTCATTCCCTCTCCCAAATTCCTTGAACCAAACGGGCCCTAAGAGTTTAACTGTGGGTAGAGATTCCTATATCAAACTTTACGTGGTACAGTTGTATTCTGTAATTTATCAACAACCATGTTCTCAGACCCGGACCGGACTGGTCGAACCAGACCAGGAACCGGAGAATCGGTGGGTAAACCGATCCGGTCCAGGGGTTAAACTGGTTCGATTTGTATTTATTTTTTTAAAATAAAAAAAATATTTTTTTTTATTTTCTTTAGAATTTCATACTAATAAACCTAAAATCTTTTTTTTGTCACTGGTTTGACTCTGATCTGACCCACTAACCCTTGACTCAGTACCTAGACCGGTCTAGAACCTTTCGACAACAACAAAAAGTTGTATTCTGTAACTTTAGATTATTTTTTTCAATAATATTTAGCATTATATATATATTTTTTTTTAACTTCTCAAGTATTTTCCCGCAACACTAGGCATCATAAAATAATTTTTGTTGCAATTTTACCATCAATGTATTTTTCTTAGTAGGAACGAACACCATAAACTTAGAATAGTAAGTATTACTGAAAAAATTCTTGAGATTATTGGATGTATAAAAAATTATTATAGAATACTGGATATTATTAAAAAAATACTTTAAGGTACTTGTATCCATAAAATATTAGCTTATGATTTCTACTAAGAAAATACTTCAAAGTGTTTGCTAACCCAATTTATAATATAATAATAAAAACATCCTTTTAAAAGAACTTTATCAATGTTAAAAGATAAAAATGTGTTCAAAATATTCATAATACTAAAGAGGTGTTAGGGTTTGATTCGTCATTTTCAAAATTAAAAGAAAATGACAAAATTATACCTCTAAGTTTAAAATTAAGAACAGAGAGGAGGACACCGTTCACAAGTTCTGATAATAGTTTCACAAGTTTAGAGATAAAGTTTTAACAATTTCTCATAATAATTTCACAAGTTGTAAATCAAAATTTACAAGATCTAATAAGGGTTTTTCAAGTTCGGATAATATTTTCACATATTCTCAAAAGAATTTCACAACTTCCTTAAAGAATTTCATAAGTTGCAAATTTAAATTTACAAGATCTGATAAGGGTTAATTTCGCAAGTTCTTATAAAGTTTTCACAAGTTTTCAAAAATAATTTCACAACTTCCTTAAAGAATTTTACAAGTTGAAAAATTTTGATTCACTATATCTAATAAGGGTTTTACAAGTTCTAATAAATGTTTCACAAGTTTGGATAAGAATTTCACAAGTTCTCAAAAATAATTTCACAATTTTCTTAAAGAATATCACAAGTTGCAAATTTTGATTCAAAATATAATAAGGGTTTCACAAATTCTGATAAAGGTTTCACAATTTCAGATAAGGTTTTCACAAATTTTTAAAATAATTTTACAACTTCCTCAAATAATTTTAGTGAAATGATGGTTGGGGAGAATTAAATACATACACAAAACCTAAAAGTCATTAAAAAATATCAGTTTGAAAAATTAAGTGAAAGTTGCTTTTATCGTTTAAAAAGGCAATTTGCAAATACTCTGATGATGATAGACCTGAGAAGTAGTTTTATAAAGAAACGAGAAGATAGAAGAAATTACGAATAATAATTAAAAATGACTATGACGTCATACGTGTAACTAGAAGTTTGTATCTTATCCTAATATGTTATTCTAACTTTGAAGAAAAATCGTTGGCAAGAAAAAAAACGTTGAATAAAAATTGAAGTTCAAAAAGAACTTTAAAGAAAAATTCAAGGTCAAAAAAATGACTTTGAAGAAAAATTAATAAGAGAATAGAAACTACGAGTAATGATTAAAAATATATTTTACCCGCATTACATATAGGTCACATTATTTTTTAATTCTACAAAATTAATGAATTCAAGGGGTAGTTAAATCCTAGGGAATATTATGGAGAAGGGTTAAGAAAAAAATGATATTTATTGTAAAGGACATTAAAAAATGTAACTATTTAGAAGCACCAAATTTTAAAACAAAAATTTTAAAATACCAAATTACTCCTAGTCAAACTTTCTATATTCTCTTATTCAATCTTTCTCACATTTATTTTAAAACTAATTTTAATTTTATTTTTAATTTTCACTAAAATTAAAATTGTCAAAATCATCATGATAGAATTTTCTTAACTTTAATTTTTTTTTACCAACATCAACATAATATTTTTTTAACATAATTAAAATTAGTGAGTTTGAAAAATTTACTTTTATTAAAAAAATAAATTTATGTGAATTTTACAAATAAAATTTCATATAATATTAATATATTTACCATATGATTATGTTGATGGAAAATAAAAGTTAAAAAAGGTTCATTGATTTTGACTGTTTTAATTTTATTAGAAAATAAAATTTAATTAGTCTTAAAATAAAATGTGAGAGAGATTAAATGAAAGAATGTAAGAATTTTGACTAAGGATAATTTAATATTTTTAAATTTATATTTTGAAACTTAGTCTTTCTAAATAATTATATTTTTTAAGATCCTTCACTATAAATAATATTTTTACTTGGTCCCTCTCCCTAATTTTCCCTAAATCCTAACTAATAACATTAACCATCTTTCTTTATTTTCAACGCATGTCGTCATTGTGATTGGACTCCAAAACATTGGACCACTTTGGATCATACTCAAATCGATAATTATTTTCCAATTTATGTGTGTAGCAAGTAAGGTTGTCCGATTTGGTGATTTTAAAAACGAAAATTTGGATGGTAGACTCGATAAATTTCACTTTTATCACCAAATAGTTATTTAAAATATATAATTAAATAATTAATAGGTAAAAAAAATACAACAACTTAATTTAAATATATTTTAAATCCAAATCATTAAAATTAAATTCACCATTATTTTTAGTTTATCATATTCAAAAAATATAATTTCTATTAGAACGAGTTTAAGATTAAATTAGCACGACTTTGTAAGCTATAAATGGGAAAAAAAAGGTAAATTTTGGGAGTGAACTCACGAGTTCAGTTGAGTTTAAAATTGATAAGTTTAAGAGCGAGTTAACATGATTTTATAAGTTAGAGACGTAAAAACAGTAAACTAGACAAGTCATTCTGTAAGTATGATAACAATGATCACAAGTGTAGAGAAAAGGGAAAAATGTAGACCGAGTCTTTCTGAGTTAGATAGAAAAATTGTTGTCACTCTCTCTTGTTATAAATGTAAGAGTTAGTTAGAAGATTTTCTTTATTACTAAATCTAAGACCACAATCTACTTTATGTACTATATTTATAATATTTTTTAAAAACTATCCGTATTAAAATACAAATGTTAAGGAGATTTTCATAGTTTGCGATACAAATGACTAAAAGGATATTTTAGAGAATTAACACATATCTTTTACAAATAGTAAACTAAACTCATCATTTTTACAGTATCTGCAAATTAGCTAACTATCTTCTATATTCAAGATGGGAGGGAATATTAGATACGATTTAGAGTTCAAACCGAATAAAATGAAGGGTTAATACTATCTTTTATCCATTAAGTTTATTCTCATTTTAGTTTTGGTCTCTCAAATTTAAAATCATTGGTTTTGGTCCCTCTAAGAAAAAAATGCCCTAAGTTTTTATTGATTTATATGAACTAATATTTTAAAGGAAATGAAATCGGATGGATCAAAACTTATGAATTGAAACAGAGGGACTAATTCTAAAATGAGGATAAACTTGAGAGATCAAAGATTATATAAACCCTAAAATAAATCATGTTTAGAAAGAGTTACTTTAATTTAATAAAATTAAAATGCCGAAATTTAATTTCGTAAAAAGATTGACATAAAAGTGTGTGCTTTTGGATAGGTTCAAACAGGAATCATACATAAGACCGAACATAAAAGAGATTCGAGGTGATAAGTGATCACATCTACCGACTATTGCCAAATCTGATCACATCTACCGACTATTGCCAAATCTCTTGTGCCGATATGTTTGATTGAAAAAGTTGTTCAGAAACCTTAAAACTCATCAATTAGATTCAGGTTCAAAAAAATGGCAACAATTGAAGAAAATTTGAAAAACTAATTACAAGAAATGACTATAAAAAAAATTGTCAATTCGTAGCGGTTTTTTCAGAAACCGCTACAAATTTACAACAATATGACCCGTGTTTAGTGGCACGCTGGTTAACGAACTATATTTGTAGCAGTTTTCATAAACAAACTGCTACAAAAGGTAGTGCCACATTTGCGACGGTGGGTTTGTAACGGTTCATATGACAAGAACCGCTACAAAATGCAAATGGTTGCATGTTTGTAGCGGTTCCGAGTAATAACTGCTACAGAATGTAGAGGGTTTGCACTTTTGTTAAAACTGCTATACATTTTCACATTACATGGGTAGATGTTTAGTGATTTGTAGTTGTTGAGGTAGCAGTTTTTTTTTTTTTTTTAAAACTGATACAAATCTCAAGGCTATATAAGCATCGTCACCCTTCATTTTACTGCTTTAGGCAAATTGCTTTCTCACGTGCTTTGATAGGTTTTGTTTTAGCTTTGAGGCTTTTCTCAAGCATTTAAAGAGGTAGGCACTTGAGGTTAGTAAAATTAACTCTTTTATTTCGTTTTGTCTCTTAGTATTGTAATTTTGTTATAAATATTGGTGATATTTTGAATTATTTATTAATATTTGTAGTTATTATGACTTTAACGAGAGATGGGGTAGGGGAAGGAAGTTGAGCGTCCCTAAGACCCATTCTGAGAGGGAGCACTAGTAGAGGCAATAGAGGGCAGCGTGGAGGTAGACATGTCTTGTGCCATCGCAAGATGTGACATTGCCACACCAGCTTATGCTAGAGCAGCCATAGCAAACGACCCCATAAGAGGTAACCTCACCAGACCTGCTTGTTTAGCCAAAGGGGGTTGACATCCGTCTCAGCGATTATGATTAAAACTAGGAGTTTGATGAAAGAGATTTGCTGTGATCTCCCAAAATAACCAGGATCAATGTAATTTTGTAGTGTAATGGAAACTTGAATTGTTTTCCCAATGAATTCGTAGTGGGTTTAAATCAGTAACAACAAAACAGAAACAGTAAAAATGGGGGGTTTTTGGTTCAAACAGATTAAAAACGGAATAATAGAAACAAAATGAAATGAAACACAGATCAAACAGATAAATAGAAGATCAACCCAGGATTTCGAATTTCACCACTTTCCTTCCTCGGACGAAAACAGATTTTGAAACGACATTCGTCCAGAAAATCCCTCAACTAGACGATCGCCTAGCGTTTATTCAAACAGTGGCGTGTCATTGTACGATTGCACAGTAAGAACTTAAACCTAGTTCGAACTGAATCCTTGAGATTTCTCAATCTGGGCGTTAAATCTAACACCCAATCCGAAAGTAAATCGAATCTGAATTTACAAAACAGAAACGAATTTGTTAACATTAAAAACGAGTCCTCTGGATAGTGGAATCCTCAATCCATGGGCTAATCACCGAAGCTTAGCCTTGTTAGTTCTCTATGTGTTTTGATGATAACTGACAATTGTAAACAAGTATAAATGTTTTTGATAAGTTAAATGAGTTAATCCTTCTTCAAAAACATCATGTCAGCGCCAAACTCGAGCCTAGATAGGCAACCTCGAGTTTGCCTCTGACAGAGAGCATTTCAGGCCATTTTAGCTTTTAAACTCGAGCTTAAAACCTCCAGAGTATGATTTCAAAGAGTTTACAAATGTGTAAACTCGAGCCTGCATAAGCAAGCTCGAGTTTGCCTCTGGCGGGAAAGTTTTCCAATTGAAAACCATTTCAATTTTTATTTTGAGTAGAGTTTGCTAACTTTCAAATGTTGCAAACTCGAGCCTGAAGAAATGAACTCGAGCCTATGGTTTTTGTGTAGAGTTTACTCTGGTTTGAAAAACAAAAAGATTTTACAAAATGTGTAAACTCGAGCCTGCGTTTTGCAAGCTCGAGTTTGCCCTTGGCAGAGAGCTTCCAAGTTTATTTATTCTTTCAAACTCGAGCCTAGCTTTCTGAACTCGAGCCTAACCTTTGAAATGAGTAAAGTTACTTTACAAACTCCAGAGTTCATATCTAAGCTCCAATTCTTTTTTTGGAATGCTTAATTTGTTTTGACATGAATAGTGTCAAACTCGAGCCTAGTTTTCTGAACTCGAGCCTGATCTTTGAAAATGAGTAAAGTAAATTTACAAACTCCAGAGTTCATATTTAAACCTCCAGTTCTCTCTGAAATGATTAATTTGTTTTGACATGAACAGTGTCAAACTCGAGCCTACTCACTAAAGAACTCGAGTTTGCCCATTTTGTGAAATGTGATTTTAGATGAACTTCCACGACAATTGCTCTACAATGCTATGAACTCGAGCCTGCTTTCACGAACTCGAGTTCACCTCTTGAGAAATGTTACAAACTCCAGAGTTTGCCTTGAACCTCCAGTTTGCACTTTGCAGAAGCTGAACCTGACATTCAAAATGCATTACAAACTCGAGCCTGATGTTGCAAACTCGAGTTTGGACCTTCAGTACAGATAAATGCTTCTGGTTTCAATTTATTCAGATTGATTTATACTTTAGCCTTGTTGTGCGAATTGGTTGTACTTGTTTTATATGTTTCATATCTATATTTCTAACCATGTTTCACCAGTTTGCTCATGAGATTGCAGAAGATAAGTGATTGTTAAATAAAACAATCCAAAGTGCCAACTTGCATTATTTTAATCTTATATTCTTCAACAATAGCAAATGGAGACAGCCTGGAAAGAGAGACAGCCATTCCTCTATGCAGACCTCAAGGCTTCCACTTACAAAATCTGAACAACACCACTCCACAAACAGAATATCATGGGAGACATTCTTGAAGAGCCCAACTTTCAAATATTCAAATCTGCAAATGTCCCCAACAGCTATATTCTCCATCCATGCTCACAATAGCTAGAATTTCGAATGGGCATTCAACTGAATGGAGAAGCAACGGTCAGAAGATGATTTGCTGCTATATATAGAGCTGCATACAAGTCTTCAACAAGAGACACAATATACAGAAACGAAAATCACTCAAGTTGTTCATTATTCTTTTAGTTTTCTTTCTGTACAGTATCTTTGATACTTAGAGCTTCAGTGTTTATCATATATCTACTCAGTGAGGAGTCTAAACACTATTTGATTATCTGTAAACCTTAAGGTTGTGGAACCTTAAGTAAGGGTGTACAATTACAACTTGTAAGGGGGAGTGAGTCCGAGTGAAGGATCATCTTACGGAGTGTGTAATTGTGATTGTAAAGTCCTAGAGTGTGTCTAGGCAGAGAAAAGTCCTAGAGTGTGTCTAGGCAGGGAAAAGTCCTAGAGTGTTTATGGGAAATTGTAAAATCCTAGAGTGTTTCTAGGTGAGTTAGTGAAATCCCGGAGTGTTTCCGGGGACTGGACGTAGGTCAAGAGTTGGACCGAACCGGTATACATTCTCTGTGTGAATCTTCTCCTCTCTATCTCTACTCTGCCTTAACCTGCATCTGCTGTGTGGGTGACTGCCTTCTTGAGCAATCAGCGAAAGAATTTCTATAATCACCTATTCACCCCCCTCTAGGTGATATTCCACCTTTTAAGCCTATCATAGCTATGCAGAGCATAAATCGAACAGAAATGAAGAAGTTCATCATGAACACGAAGAACAGATAAAGAACAGTTGGGAGAATTTCAAAACTTCTATTTCAATCCGAAAATAATAAAAACATGAATGATATAAGTGTTTGTGGCTGCTGCCTAACTTAACTTAAAATGGAAAAATGAAATGGGGCTCCAACCACAATTCAAGCCCAAACAGAAATAACATAAAAATGGGTTTTAATTACAAAATTCGAGCCCAAATAAAAATACAGAAATATACATCTGACTTCGGCTCCAAAATAGACCGCCCTCTTGTACGAATTTGCCCTTCATGTCTTCATAACAATTGTAGCTCTTTGAATCATCTAAAATATAAAATAAGAATTAGGAAAATCCGATGTCTGGTTCAAGAGTTATGGTAACAATAGTGAAGCAATGTAAAACTAAAATTTTATTATTTAAAATGGCTGAAATATAATCAAAGGCCCAAAGCCCAAATAAGTATAAAAGCCATTATTTATTAACTACAGAGTCCTAAATTATTAATCAAGAGATAAAAAGAAGTGTATGAAATATTCAATTATCATTTGACTTCAACATTCCTATACTAATTGACATGGAGCGGTTCCTAGATGAGGAGGAGGCCCAGGACAAGAATAACTCACAACAATCGTCTTCATGGTTGACGAGGTTTGAAGTGCAAGTTCAAGGTAAATTTAATTATTGTTTTAATAAAGTTAATATTTAAATTACATAGGTTTAAATGTGGATTTAAATTTAATTAAAGTATGTTGTTTTTACAAGCTCTTTCTCAGAGAAACACCAGGAGCCGAGGGTAGTAGAGGATTCATTATACAGAAGGATCAAAGAGATTTGCTGTCACTTACAGCATACTGGTATTTTTTACAATTAAGTTAATCTTAACTTTATATTATAAATTTATTGTTTTATTGTTTATAATAATAATTTCTTGTTTTAATTCTTTAAGGAGAGGAATGCTTAGAGGAGTACCGTCGGACGAACTACCGGGAGTTATTCATTGTCACCCATAGACTTCGGGACTGGACTGCGACCTCTCAACAAGCAGACAAGGCCATTGTAAGATATAGACACTGTATGTTTTAATATTTGTTATTTATTTTGGTTAAATTAAATTGTTTAATAATTTTTTCAAATATTCGTGCAGCAGGAGAGAATTCAGCAGTTGTAGGCTAAGTTGAGAAAGACTCAAACATAGGAGTCATAGGGGTCTGTGGATCCCACTCCGCCTCTAAAAGCTGCTTTGGGCCCAGTTGAGCACCCTGGACACTGTAAGGGTAGGGTTAAACACTAGGCCTAGCATGGTCTATGGCAGGAGCGGCGCCTTTGAGGCTGGCACCTCTTGAGCATAGACCTCTAACATCAAAAGGTCGAGGGAGGAGACTGCTCAGGAGATTCGTGTGGAGGTTGCCAAGTAGATTCAGGTGTTGGCCGATTTCTTCTATGTTAGCAGACCTAGTGGCGGGATATCACAAATGCGATGCTGTCGAGGTCTTAGGGTCGATTGTTTCCTAACAAGGAGTATCCAGAGGTCCCACCAATCCCTAGGTTTGTCATCCAACTGCCCCCTCCTTCTGCCGATATGATGGTGTATTAACTCTGGTCAGCTTTGTGATCCTACCCCCTAAGAGAGGACCTAATGATCAGCTCTGGATAGTTAATTATCTTAGTTATTTTCATTTATGATTTAGGACACTTTGCAATTTGGACATTTGTATTTTCATTTGGAACTCTTGTAAAAATTTTTGGACATTTTTATTTTCATTTATGTAATTTCTTGTTTAAATTAGAACTCATGCAAAAAAAATAATAATAATAACTACAATTTATAGCAGTTTTTGTCTAGAAGTCGCTACAAAATGTAAATTATTATTTTTTACAAAAATAAGTTTCTATTTGTAATGGTTAAAAAAATGTTACAAATTGTTAATTATTATTTTTAAATAATAAATAATAACTTGTAGTGGTTAACAAATTGCTACAAAGTGTGTGATTTTGAAATTTGAATATTTCAATTCCCACCAATAATCATGAAGCGTGTAGCGGTTCTAGCCAACTGCTACAAAGTGCATGATTTTGAATTTCAATATTTCAAATCTTGCCAAATTGATGCGTTTCGTTTTCAATACGACATTTCAACAAAGAAGTGCAGGGTTCAAACTCTATTTTCTTGAGAAATGAAGCAGCTCGGAATTTTTTAGCCTAATGGATGAAGCAGATCGCCCTTTGTATCAAGGTTGTAAAAAATACTTGAAATTATCTTTGTTGATCAAATTGTATAATATCAAGTACTTGTGTGGATTCACTAATAAGAGAATGTCGATGTTGCTAGAATTATTACAAGATGCTTCCCCAACGTAGAGATTCCCGCAATGTTCTATAAGGCCAAGAAGATTATTAATAGATTGGGCTTGAACTACCGAAAAATTGATGTATGCCCTAACGATTGTATGCTATATTGGGGAGATGATGTTAGCAGAGAGACTTGTAAGAGATGTGCATCAACATTGCTTCTAAATTTTCTAGTCGCACATTTAAGCATTTATTAACAATTTTCCTTCTTTACTTTATAGGTTTTTTGGGAAATTGAAATCTTATGTAAGGAATAAGGTATGGCTAGAAGATTCTATAGCTGAAGGTTATATAGGAAATGAGGTCTTGTATTTTTGTTCAAGGTAAGTGATGGCATTGAGATGTGTTTCAACCAACCGCCTCGTGTATACAATTGTCTTGAACCTAAGCCATCGGCAAGACAATTGTTAATCCGTTGTGTTGGTGAACCAGTTGAAGGAAGTGAGAACTTCAAACTAACAACAACTAAGAAGTTGAAAGCACATAGACAACTCTTGATTAATTGCACTCAAGTTGAACCCTTCATTTAGTAAGAATTGTACACTCAAATGCTATTCTATATATTTCCTTATATTTGTTACTTACATTTCTTGATCACCGTCTCATCATGATTAATTGCAAGGAATTCGGAAGTCATGTGAAACGTTAACTTAGGATCTGTACTCAAACATCCTTCGAAATTGATAAAGGTCCACAGAGAATTCCCTAGTTAGTTTGCTCGCAGAATACTAAATGACAACAACCCACTCTCAATAAATTTCAGAGCTCACACAATTGGTCTCCTTAACCATGCAAAAAGGTTTACAACATACTGTGTCAATGGTTTCAAGTTTTGCATGATTTCACGAGATCAAAGATTGCTAACTCAAAACTTGGGTGTTTATGATACTTTTGGGACAAAGAGTTATGCGAGTAGCAATGACGTCAACATGCAGTTCGGAGGCGTCCCTTATTATGAATAACTTCTTGATATCGTTGAACTAAATTACCAAGGTTGTTTCACCGTGATGTTGTTCAAGTGTTTGTAGGAAAATATGACAACTTCCTGGAACTCAACAAGTTCTCCCAGCCAATTGACACTGGTCAATCTGAAGATGATGAGCCACATATCCTTGCCTCAAAAGCATACCAGGTTTATTATGTCGAGGACAAGAGGCACATGGATTGAAATAGGGTAGTTCACTTAAAGTCTTGAGACCTTTATGACATAGGTGATGGTGATAACATCACCTACGAGAGTGAGTCATTTCAGCCCGCCAAATTCAAAAACTTCATCCCTGAAGGTAATGACAATTTACTTATAGTTCGGTACTATCTTTTATAAGTTACACTTTATTATCACTTAATTTAAATTTAATTTTTATACAAAATAATAAACTCACCACTAATATTTTCTCCACAATTTTTTTTTTGTAGGCATGGCAACGAAGAATAATTAAACAAATTTAACTTTTGTTCTTGTAAACCTCAATTTTCATATGTTTTTAAAAAAATTTCAACCAATATTTGCATTAGTTTTAAAACTACTACAAACTAAACAAAAACCACTACAAACATTGTCACCTTAACCGCTACAAAAACCATCACCTTTGTTGGATATGATTAGTTTTGATGATGTTTTATATAGATGTTATTCTTAAGAGCAAAAAGCTTGCACACTACATTTATCTTATACTTTGACTAATTCTTATATTTAAGGTAGATGTGAAGTTTAAATAATAAAGAATGATCAAGAATGGATATTGAAGAAGGTAGAACTTGCAGAGAATGATGAGTCCATGTTAAATGACGGAGAATGATCAAGATGGAAGAACTTGATGAATGGAATGAGAATATCATTATACAAGTTTCAAGATTGATTCTAGAAGTCTTCATGGTCAAGTGGAAGTTGAAATAGCTCAATTCGGAGTTAAAATAAGCTACAATTGCATTGCTGAAGTCATACTCGAGCACAACAATGTCATACTCGAGTACTGTACATTTCCAGCTCCTATCACGCATAAATTCCGCTCATGCTCGAGCATAAAAACTACCATGCTCAAGCATAAAAACTACCATGCTTGAGCACAAAAACTGCCATGCTCGAGCAGAGAAAAACTAGTGCTCGAGCAACAATGTTTTTCAGCACTATGTTCATCTCTGTTTCGCGTTTTAGCTGGCGACCTCTGGTAATTCGATGATATCTCTCAAACTAGGAATAAGATTGAGGTGAAACTAGTGGCATACAAAACTAGACTCCCAGTGTGTCATTTTGATATAAAATGAAATCTCAAAGGAGTTCAAATAAAGGAGATATGAATTGTAAAATTTGGAACTGAAATTCACGCCACACTGCAGACTAAGCTTCAGTATTTTGGGTATATCTCACAATCTACAAATCCAATTAAGTTGAAACCAGTGCCATTTGAAACTAGACTCAAATAAATTTTCAAAAACAGAAATATAATGAAAAAAAAAATATCAATTGAAGGAGATATGATGTTTTGAATTTGACAGTCAGTTCAGGATGTTGCAAAAAAACGCTAGTCAAGAACAACATCCATTCATTTGATGATAACAGAAAAATTACAACAATTTTGGAGTTTATTCTTCTTGCACTAGAAAGAAGACTTAAAGAGCTTTCTGAGCATGGGTAGTTTACCAAATTTGGAGCTAATTTGAAGACAACATATTCACTAGAAATTGGCTCTTGTACAGCCAATGCTATTGCGTTTTTGAAAGTCAATGGACACTGATATTTGCACAAGATCATAGTAGCAAGCAACCTGACAATCGAAGACAGTTACTCGAGCAAGGAGATTGGAATGCCCAAGCATCATCGGGCTAAAGTGAAGATTTGCAAATCGAAGAGTCATGCCCGAGCAGAGTGATAGGCTTGCTCGAGCAGAGGTAAAAGGGTGCCCGAGCAGCATCAATCGACCTTTCATTTGTAGCCTCTGGATGACTTGTGCCCGAGCATGAATATGTCATGCTCGAGCACCATGCTCGAGCAGAGAAGAAAGCATGCTCGAGCAACATCACTAAAACATATAATTCTTCGCCTCTGTCTGTCCTTTGCCCGAGCAGGCCCTCTGGGTAGTTCGAGCATCAGCGATAGAAACTATTTTTAAAATACACCAGGAGAAGCTTGCCCGAGTAAGCATAGTTGGTTGCTCGAGGATAGGGTGATTTCTATTCTATCAATATACTGTTGCTCAAGCATACTGATAGCCATGCTCGAGCATGATCATTCTCTGTTTTTCAAAATCACCGTCTTCGTGAATCCTGAATCATCTATTGTGCATTCATTTCTACATATCATTACTCATTACTATTTCTAATTGCTTTTAACCAGTTTGCTACTGAGTTTCAAATGATTTTATCATGGATTAACAACGAATTTGCATAAAGCAATTTGTGTGTCAGAGCATTTAATGCAATTCCCACTTTGAGGCACTAAACCAACTGTCATAGCTCTGAACATCCGAAAGACATTTTGGGCAAGATTATTTCATTCCTTTTGCTTGCTTCTCCAACGGTAATAATCACTGAACAAAGGAATTAAAGAATATAATGACGATGATTATTTTTGAAGTGACTCAACAGCTACTATTCACAACGGCCAAAATGCAACGGACGAATGCTTTCAACAACATCAATACTAATGGTCTATAAATAGAGGAAGAGTAACGGAAGAAGGTGTACATGCGAACACAAAGACACAGGCTTACATCTTCAAAATGCCAATACTCTGATATTCACTTACTCTTTGTTCTCAATGCTTACATAGTTTACCGTAGAGAGTGAGATGAACGATTATGTACTTCAGTGTTTATTCATACACTTCTGAGAGAGGAGATTTATCTGTAAGCTTTCTATCTGAGAGTTACTTAAGATTGAGTGATCTTGAGTGGGAAACCCATTGTATTGATTACAGCTTGTAAGGGGAAGTGAATCCTAGTGAGAGGATTACTTCGAGCCCGAAGTGTGTAATCAAGTGGGTGTATAGATTACAACTTTTAAGGGGAAGTGAATCCTAGTGAAAGGATTACTTCGAGTCCGAAGTGTGTAATCAAGTGGGTGTATAGATTACAGCTTGTAAGAGGGAGTGAATCTTAGTGAGAGGATTACTTCGAGTACATAGCGTGTAATCGGATTGTAAAGGCTTCTCTTGTGCCCGGATTAAACAAGAGGATAGTGGATTAAAAATCTCAAGTGGAGCTTGGGGACTAGACGTAGGTCAAAGATTGGGCCGAACTACTATAAATCACAGTTTGCATATTCTCTTCCCTTATCTCTTATATTTCCAGTATAAGCTTATTTGAATATCAAACTGTTGATTTAAAAGACGTGAAAAGATTTTCAAAGTTTCAAGTTTTTAATCTTCACCCAATTTACCCCCCTCTTGGGTTCTGCTGGTTCTTCAACCTTGACTGCTACAAGAGTTACGAAGATTCCTATAAATAACCCACTACACCTCATTTTAAACCCTCTTCCATTTCATCTTGTAACATCCCGTTTTTCAAAAGCAGTATAAATTTTTTTCATCAGAGTAGAGCATCGGAGCAAGAGTGTAACTGATATATATATTCAAAATGCCCACTGGCTAATTACAGAGACGGTACGATAACCGAGATTTTTCAAAAGTAAGAACAACAAAAGGAAGGCCTCCACCGGAACATCAAAAGGGAAGTCTTCAGCCGGATCTTCTATGCGGACTGCTTGCCTCTATCCTCGGTCCTCCCAACCCTGACGCTATGTTAAGAGCTGAGATCCGCACCGGATCTCAGGTAACGGTTAACCTCGTGTTTATATACACAACATATGCATTACAGACATTCATATCACAAGTATCACATACAGCAAGCGCATCCCAATAGCACATAAGCCCCCAGGAAGATGTGTGGCCCCTAGCAACGTATTCTAACAGCACATAAAATGTGTGGCCCTTAGCAAACATATGGCCCTTAGCAGACGTACCCCATTAGCACATAAGATGTGTGGCCCTTAGCAAACGTAAACATATCAACAGTGTATAACATACAGCAGAGTCATCATCCATTACACATAGGCATACATAACATATCACATATACGTATACAATAAACACTAGAGTTAGTGTTACAGTACGCGAACGTACCTTCGTTGTCGGTAAACGGTATTTCTGTCGGAATACGGTACGACAGTTGATCAGAATGTAATCAGGGATATCCTATCAAGATAAAAACGCATTTATTAAGGATCTATCATTACGACGGACATTTTAGTCATAAATGACCATTTTACCCCTGAGCCCCTAATCGGCGGAATTTCGCCAGCACTTCGTTACTTTGACTCTAATCTTCCAAAATTTTGACATATCTTTAACCCCAACAATATTTTCGAAATTAGTGCCTTAATTACCCCTAAACATGATTTCTAATCATACTTGGAAGATTAAAGATCAAAACAACATCTACTTTAGAACTTCAAGAACTACCGAACTAAAACTATGAACCGAAGAACTTACCCGTTGAAGAACTTCACTACAAATTTCTCCAGAGCTTCTCTCTCTAGCTCCCCCTTCTCTCTAATTCGAAATCCACAAGAGGATTTTGGTGTGAATTTGCAAAGAGGATGGAGTCCTATTTATAGGCAAATTCCCAGGGACATAACCGGTATAACAATTTCCCCTGATTCATTCTGGACCACAGAAAGCAAAAGCTTCTGGAAGCTCTTCTCTTGGCCACAAAATCCACCCCTTTACATCATCTTTTTCAACCAAGTGAAATCATCAAGGTGATGTCACCAACTTGCTTGAGAAGTTTCCTACCGATAAAGTCCCTGTTCGGTGTCCTAATCGCGTAATCTTGTAAAATCTCAAAATTCCGGGGATATAGCCCTGAAGATCTCTTTTTCCTCTTTCAAAATACTTGGTTCAACTAAATTTTTGATCCCATTTAGGGTGTCATCAGTTCCGCTGAAGATTTCGGATATCCGCCTTCGGTTGCGGAAATCGCTTCGGGTAATGTCAACTTCTGGACAAAAATTCACTGATTCGTAATATGTCCAGTTGTTTATCAACTTATCCCCAGATATTGAGTTAGGATTTATTTATTTTCGTTTTTTAATTAATTATTTAATTAATAATATATATTATTTAATTATTTAATAATTATTTTTCATAATTTTTCCACAAAGTTTCCTATTGGTCCATACTTTGATTTAGGCTTAAAATTACTCAATCTCACCAATTTTTCTTTATATTTTCCCATTAATTAGCAAATATATTTTATGCTAATTTTAGCCATAAACCACTAATTATAGGGTTTTACATAATTATCCTTGGATTTTCCCTTAATCCAAGCTTAACAATTAACCAAAAATTACTTAATTAATCCCTTACTAATTGTTGAAAATTTTCTTAATTAGGATTAATTATTATCTCAAATTTTTTTTACTGACATTGGTAGTTTACGCTCCATGTAAAATATTAAAAATCATGGGGTCAATTATGGCCCCACAATACTTTTTGATTTTTCTCCTTTAATTTTTCCAAAGTAATAATTTAATAAATTACCTAAATTAGGGATAATATTCTTCCCTATTTCAAATAAATATTTATTTGCCTCTTTTTAATATTTTCAGGGTATTTTATAACCCATAAATATTTTAGGGACCTATTTGCAAACTTTCAAACGTTTTAGGGACCTAACTGCACATTATCTAATTTCAAGAGAAATTACCCTAATAACAAGATAAATTCAATACAAGGTGTTTGAGACCTCATATTCACCTACTTTTACTAAGCATTATTTACTGAGATTTTTAGGGTTTTACACTTCTCACCCCCTTTCTCTCTTGTTTTCTCTCCTCTGGTGAATATTTTATGAGAAGCTAAGTAAGCTGATCAAATATGATAATTTTTTAAAAAATATTTGATTTCAACATTTTATTTTTTTCCTTCTTATAATACTTATACTAATTATTTTTTCTTCTTCTCCAAAAATTTAATGACTTTTCCTCAACATTTTCAACATTCTTTCCATAATCATCAACATTTCTTTCATAATCAAATAACATCTAGTGGACAACATAAGCCTTTTATTATCTACACATTCTCAATATTAAACCTATATAATATTTATACTTATCTAACTTAATTTAATCATTTTTCTCAAATATTAATTACTATAATTTAAATTGTTACTTGAATAATAAAACATTCAACATAATATTGGAATAATGGACTCAAATTATTATTATTTTTTAATTTATGCATTATTTAGTAGTGGTTTTCAAACTGCTACAAATTTAAATTCAAATTTTGATTAAATTTTTGGCATAACATTTGAAATTTTATACAATATTAATAGTGTTTTTATAACCATTACGAATATTTTGGCAACCACTTTTTCAAATTCCTAGATGTACTTAGAAGCAATTTCAACTTCTACAATGTTGGCGCCAAATTTTCAATTTTTATTTCCACCAAACCAAAATTTTGGCGCCAATTTTTGTAGTGGTTTACAACCGCTACAAGCTTCTTAGATAATGTGTTATTTACATACGCATCTTGTAGCGGCGTGACGAAACTGCTACCAATACAGAAGCAATTTTGTTTATGTGAGTAGCAGTTCTTAAAAATCGCTATAAAACTGTTTGCAATAGTTTGTTTTGTAGCATTTTTTCAACCACTACTACTATCCGTTTGTAGCGGTTAAAATCGCTACATGTAACATCCTCCATTTTGAAGAACAACAACTAATAACTAGTTTGATTAAACCATCCATCAAGATGTTTTATTCACACAGTTGAGCTTTGGATTTAACCAGACCCAAACTCTTTAACTGAATATTACCTCAAGGTTTATCAAAATATCCAAAATATATCATAGTAAGCAAAATGAATTTTAATGTGACAATATACAATAATCCAACATGTACCAAAAAGACGGAAGCACTATTGTTAGCATAAGTAGCTTAAGCTTCCAAAGCCTTCCCTGATAGACCCATACGAGAACTATAAACTAAAACATAATAGTAACCATCAATCTAACCCATTAGAAATGCT
Organism: Acacia pycnantha; assembly: GCA_025563575.1. Lineage (NCBI taxonomy): Eukaryota > Viridiplantae > Streptophyta > Magnoliopsida > Fabales > Fabaceae > Acacia > Acacia pycnantha. Next base: position 2,025,010 of record JAMWYP010000001.1, read on the forward strand.
AATATATGCTCGTGAGGTGTCAACTGGAACATTTTTTGTAACAAAGTATAAGAAATATAATTTCACAAATTATGTATTACAGTTTCTATATCAAATTTCATTTCATAATTCACATATATAACATGCCAAGCAAAAGATTTACACACTGACCATCCTTATTACCCCAAACCACCCTTATAAACGCTGATTGCAGGCATAGCTAACAAATGATTCGTCTATTTGACTGGATTTCACATGATCCCTAATCATGAGGCATCACTTGGCTTGGGTCCCTAGCTTGTCATGACTGGACAATGGCTCCCCTTCTTTTGATGAAATAAAGGAGGTGTCGCTGTCCCTTAAGTTGACCCTTAACTCGGCCAAAGAAAAAGGGCCCTGAAAACGTCAAAGTCATCCACTATTCACCGAGTAGTGGCAAACCACGTGGTATATACCTATACAAATTTTCCCATTACAACTCCACAACCATCCATCCCTTCCTTTTATCAACGTACTCAGGAGATAAACTAACAATGAACTATCACCTACCATTATCAAGTTAAAAGCTATTAAGAGAATCTGTTCAATCTCATAAAGTAATAATATAATATCACTAGTCATGTTCTAAATAAAATTCCACAACACAATTTTATTATGAACATAATTTTCATAGATTTATATAGTTAAATCACTCACAAACATCAAACAAGCATGTATAACAAGAGGAAAGTGGTTTGTAACATCCCAACTTTTCAAAAGCAATATAAATTTTTTTTTCATCAAAACATCAGAGTAGAGCACCGGAGCAAAAGAGTATCTGATATATAGATTCAAAAAGCCGTAAGTCTGGCTGATTACAGAAGCGGTTCAATAACCGAGAGTTTTCAAAAGTAAAGGACAACAACAGAAAGTCTTCAGCCGGATCCTCGAACCTGCTGCTAAAATTGTTTTCGGAATCATATATTCACCTATTTCCAATAGGTATTATTTACTCAATATGATACTTATCATAAGTGAGATTTTCAGGGTATTACATTTCTCCCCCCGTTAAATAAAATTTCATCCTCGAAATTTGCACTCTACCCACTAAACTTCGTACTATCCTGTTCTCGGACTATACGCGTCAGATCTCTACTTTGTCTGCCCGTCGCTCCTCTTGGTGATCGAGAATTCGCTTTGGTTTGATCGCAACGATCTTGTCATTTCGTACTTTGACATATGATGTTTTCCGTGGTTCCCATACACCGCGGTCAATACCACAAATATCAAAACAAGATACTTTAGATGTTTCCATGGCTCCCATACACCATGATAACACAAAAATACCTCATACTCTATGACACGATCACGGTCGATTTGTACTAACCAAGAAACATGGAACACGCGTCTAACATCTAATTCGTAATACGGACTATACGTTCACCTCGTCCTCTACATGAGTCAAATACTACATGTACTTATCCTTGTTGGTCTCGGAGTTTCAACCTGCGTGGCCCAGCTCCATAATAAACTCTGGGTTAGAGTGATGCACCCACCGAAAGTGGTACACCGGTTCAGGATGGTATACCGGTACAGACTGGTATACCGAAGTATGGTGGTACACCGACCTTAGGCTATATCAGTACTCATTTTCAAAACATGCTCTGTAAAAAGGCGTAGAGCCTAACTCCGTTACTCAAACCAATTGGCCAGGTAAGTGTCTATCATGGGGGCCTCACCGAGTTCACGGCGACTAATTGGCACACCCACATAGACTAGCCTTGCCTTCGACACCAATGGTTTGTTTATAACATAGTTAGATCTATGCCAGGACAACTGCTCTGATACCAAAGTATAACATCCCAACTTTTCAAAAGCCCTATCATATGATATCTAATCATACTTGGAAGATTAAAGACTAATATAGCATTTCTACCCCAACTACCGAAAGAACTACGGAAGCTTAAGTACCGAAAAACTTACCCAGAGCTTCGCTGCGAATTTCCCCGGACTCCTCCTTCTCTCTACCCTCTCTCTAAAACCGAAATGCTCTCTTGAAATGGTGTGAAGAATACAAAGGGGTGAGGTCCTATTTATAGGGAAAAACTGTGACACTATTCATTACTTTTTCATACCGGATATCGGCCGTCGGATCGCACACGGATGAGGTGGCATGATCTTGGCCATCCAACCCTTTCTCTTTCCTCTATATGACATCATCCCCATGATGTCATCCATGTACTTTGATGATGTCACTGACTTCCTCAAGAAGTTTTATACCGATAAAGTCTCCGATCGGTGTCTGAATCGCATAATCTTGTAAAATCTCAAAGATCTGGAATCACAACTTTGAAGATCTTCTCTTTCTCTTCAAAAGTATCTAGGTTAACTTAATTTTTGATTCCATTCAGGGTTCCAACGGTTCAGCCGAAGTTTCTCGAAAAACGTGCCGGTTACGGAACAAACTTCTGAAATCATCAACCTCAGGACAAAAATCCACTGATTCCAAATATGTCCAGGAAATTCTCAACTCATTCCCAGATGTTGAGTTATGTTGAAATTTTGGAAGGTTAGGGTCAAAGTAACGAAGTGCTGGCGAAATTCCGCCGATTAGGGGCTCAGGGGTAAAATGGTCATTATGACTAAAAATGTCCGTCGTAATGACTGATTTCTAATAGATATGATATTATCCTTATAGGATATCCCTGATTACGTTCGACCATTGCCGTATCATTGTCAAACGTGCGTTTTCGTTTTCCAGTCAAGTAATGCGATTCATCAGTCAACGAAGGTACGTTCGCGTACTGGTAACCTTAACTCTGATGTTTATGGTATTCATATATGTGGTATGTGTGTTGTATAGATGTTATATTGTTGAAATGCATATAGAGGTTAGAGGATGTGTCTGTATGCTGGGGGCAGTATGTCGGTATGCTGGGGGCAATATGTCTGCATTGCTTGGGGCAATACATATGCATGGGTTGTGATAGAGTGATTGTTTGTGCTGTTGATATTGTGGATGTCTGTTGCTTGTATGTGTATACATAAACATGAGGTTAACCGTTACCTGGGGTCCGTATGCATTGGACCTCAGCTCTTAACATAGCATCCGGATCGGGAGGGCCAGAGGACCGAGGAGAGAGGCAAGCGGCGAGTAGAAGACCCGGTGAAGACTCTATTTTGTTGTTCCGGCGGAAGCCTTCCTTTTGCTGTTGTGTATCACTTTTGAAATACTCGGTTATTATACCGCTGTTGTATTCCGCCAGACTTATGGCACTTTATATATGCATATCAGTTACTCAATCGCTCCGATGCTCTACTCTGATGAAAAAAAATTTTATACTGCTTGTGAAAGTTGGGATGTTACATTTTGGTATCAAAGCTAGTACATGCAGATGGCAAATTCGACTAATGATCGGGGGTTCTCACAGTGTGATCTGTGGCGAAGCATTGGCTCTTACCCCGACATGGCCTGCCGGCTAGCCACCGGATTGGTTGCATACGTCGTGAGGCGGTGCGTAAAACTAGCGAGCTGAGGTACGATTTGTTGCCACGGCCTAGACTTGATATCTCTTATGCTCTGATACCAAAAATGTAACATCCCAACTTTTCATAAGCAGTATAATTTTTCTTTTCATTAAAATCATCAGAGTAGAGCACCGGAGCAATTGAGTAACTGATATTTAGATTCAAAAGGCCAACAGTAGTGTGTCTGGTTGATTACAACAGCGGTACAATAACCGAGTGTTTCAATAGTGAAGTACAACATCAAAAGGCTTCCGCTGGAACAACAAAAGAAGTCTTCAGCCGGATCTTCTACGCGGGTTGCTTGTCTCTCTCCTCGGTCCTGGGTCCTCCGGAACCTGACGCTATGTTAAGGGCTGAGATCCAGCGCACCGGATCTCAGGTAACGGTTAACCTCATGTTTATGTATACACATACCAACCACAGACATCCACAATATCCTCAGTACATACAATCACTCTATCACAACCCATGCATATGTATTGCCCCCAGCAATGCAGACATATTGCCCCCAACATACAGACATATTGCCCCCAGCATACAAACATATTGCCCCCAGCATACAGGCATATCCTCTAACCACTATATGCATTTACACAGTATAACATCTATACAACACACATACCACATATATGCATACCATAAACATCAGAGTTAGTGTTACAGTACGCGAACGTACCTTCGTTGACGGAAATTCGGTACTTTGACGGAAAACGGTACAACAGTTGGTCAGAACGTAATCAGGGATATCCTATCAATATAGCAACGTATTTGTTAAGGATCTATCATTACGACGGACATTTTTAGTCATAATGACCATTTTACCCCTGACCCCCTAATCGGTGGAATTTTGCCAGCACTTCGTTACTTTGACTCTAATTTTCCAAAATTTCAACATAACTCTTACTCCAACATAGTTTTTGAAATATAAATCATATTGATTAATGATTCATATCATAACAGGCATTTTAGGTAAAAATTACCATTTTGCCCCTATCCTTACTAGTCGGCGGAATTTCGCCAGAGCTTCGCTATTTTAACTCTAATCTTCCAAAATTTTGCCATAACTCCAACCCCATCATGATTTTCGAAATTAATGACTAAAATACCCCTAACATATGATATCTAATCATATTTGGAAGATTAAAGACTAAACTAGCATTTCTACTCTAACTACCGGAAGAACTACGAAAGCTTAAGTACCGAAAAACTTACCCAGAGCTTCGCTACTATTTCCTCCAGAGCTTCTCTCTCTAGCTCTCACTTCTCTCTAAACTCTCCAAGATTTCAAAATGCACAAGGCAATTTTGGTGTGAGGATTTATCAAAGAGATGCAAGCCTTTTTATAGGCAAAGTCATGGGCATTTTTGCACTTTTCTTCTTTTATTCCTAACCATTGCATCATACTTTTGCTTCAAGCTTCATCCTCTACCATGCAATGTGTGTGCCGACATGCTTCATTCTAATAGCCATTAATGTTGCTTTTAAATTGCTAAATGCTTTAGGTTATTATATAATATATTCTTCTCCACTTGCTTTGCTTTCACACTACTTTATCCACTCATTTCCTCTCTCTTCCTTTCTCATTTTCGGCTGCATACTCACAAACAATAATCAATTTTGATTTCCCACCCCCCTTTGTTGACTTTTCCAATTGCTTTGGATCACTTTTGATTAATTGATTGAGAAGGAATTCCTTATGCTTGACCGACATCATTTTTTATTCAATCACAAAAGCTTTTAACAAAATGTACTCCTATCCACTTACATCTTCATTTACTTCACTTTTCTTTATCCAATTCGGTTTATACACTCACACACCAATCAATTCGGCTGTACCTACACACACAACAATTAACTCAAATTCCTCCTCCCTTTATTGACTTTTCAATTTGCTTTAACTATGTATTAATTCTATATAAATTTTGCAAGAATTTTCTCTTCTTTCCTCTCTTCATATTTTGAACTATATGGCACTTTCAATTGCCAAGTTGGGATGTTACATGGTTACCTCAAGTTCTTGACACAAGAACTAAGCATAAGAGATATGAAGTCCACTATAAAAATAAATGTATAATTATACGTTAATATAATTAACCAACAATACCATAACAATTAATTAAACTAATTGGCTCACTTTAGTTTCATTTGACAATTTATCTATTACTCAAATCATTATTACAATCTCATTTCTTTCTTTCATAAATTATTTCTCACTTAATATGATCATCAAAATGTCACCATATCCTCAATATAACCAAATTACCCAAATTCCAGGGGCGGATCTAGAAAATGACTGAAGGGGGCACCATTGGGACATTACTCTTGAAATTTTCTTTTTAAGGAAAGTTTTAAATGTATTAAAAAACAAAAGAATATAAACAAGAAAAGAAAAGAATATAAAAAAAATATTCATGAAATCAAGTGAATACTGATGATGTAATAAGAGTGGCAGTTATTTTACAAACCTGTCATTTAGAAAAGCAAGGCTAAGTGCTGTTAGAAATGCAGCTATATAAATTACAATAAAGGGTAGGCACTCAATAAGTTCAAGTACATATATTTTAATAACAAAATTATATTACAATAAAAATAATTACAATGTCATCCTTCTAAGCCTTATTTTTTGGAATTCCATCATAATTTCCTTATTATCAATGCTATCAAATACATCTTTTTCAATATAAGGCACTAAACAATCATTCAACCATTAATCCCCCATTCGATTACGAAGTGTAGTCTAGATGTATTAAGGGTGAGCAATTATTGAAACATTTATTAATTTTTTTTAAAAAATCCCTAATGGGTGGGCACTTGCCACCCAATCATGTACTTGGGTCCGCCTTTGTATAGAGCAACATTAGATGCCTTATTGTCATTTACACACACACATCACACCCCTGTAAACATGGCAGCAAATATATATATATATATATATATATATATATATATATATATATATATATATATATATATATATATATATATATATATATATATATATATATATATATATATATATATATATATATATATATATATATATCAAAGTTTTTCCCTATTCCTTTATATATGCAGTGTCTCATATACATGACAGAAACACTTTGGGTTATATATATATATATATATGATAGCAAATTGTGAGTTGATCATTACTATTCACAACGTACACATATATATCAGAAACTTGCGTTGGTTTTGTTGGGATCAGTACACGCAGCGGAATTAAAAACTTTTACGAATCCCATCCAAGGATCGCTCAACGACATTTAAGTTAAGGTTGAAAGAATCCAAATCGTACCTGTGCGAAGGGTTGAGCGTTTCGTTCAACTCGGCCTGGTGCAAATCTCGAACGTCATGCGTTTCGACCGTCGTACGTCTCGGACGTGGTGCCATCTCATTCGATCAAACAGGAGCTGACTTTGCGAGTCTCCTCCCTCTTTCGGTATCCACACGAACAGCCTCGAACACACACGACAGCGTGCTAGGGCCTTCAGTATTCTCGCGTCTCTCTATTTTCTCTCTAGGGTTTCTCGCAGCTTTCTAATACACTTGACAAAAGTCACGTAGGTTTTTCTAAACCTAGTAAGCGTATTTTATATTCAAAATTAATCCTCATTAAGTTTGAATTTTGAATTTTGAATCTGGATTAAAAAATATATTAATTAAGTCTATCTGATAGATCTAATCTATTCTATTCTATTTAATCCAAATTAAAAGCCTTCTGATTTAATTTATCTCTATAAATTAAATCCGAGAAATGATATCTATCTATTTAATTAAATCTGAGATACTATCTCTCAATTTAAATAAAATAAGATATATGATATCTTTATTCAAAAATTAAATCTGAGATACAATATCTCTATTCGTTTTAGATATTTAATTTATCAAATAAATTAAATACAAACAAATATTATATAATAATATTATAATCTTTATTAATTAATATTAGTATATTAATTTCGAATTTAATATATATATATATATATATATATATATATATATATATCCTAGACTGAATACATTATTCATTAAATCTTAGACATATCTAAGATTGATGAATCTGGACACTTTTGCTCGTGTTGGGCTATTCTTGTGTGCGACCCTGTAGGCCCACATGAGATTGGCAGCGGGCCAATACTGTATCAACCAACAAGTCGCTAGAGCTGGGAATCAGGGCCGGCCCGGCCTGACAGGGCCTGGCCCTACTGGGCCAGGGCCTAACAGGGCTGGCCCTACAGGGCCTGGGGTAAGAAAAACATCTGTTTTTCAAAGCCCGGCCCGATAGTACCAGGGCCAGGGCCGAGGGCCTGAAAATTACTATTCCAAATTTTAACTATTTTTTCTTCAATTTTTTCAAAGAAATATAATTAGTAAATTGTAACCATTAAAGTTCTAATCTATCAAATAAATGCCATCAACATTAATATCTAAACAATATAAATCATTCAAAAAATAAACACATTCATTAATTCGTAGTAAAAAACAAATAAACACAAAGAATATGTTTTTTCCTTTTTTTCAAAAAATATTAAACAAAGATATTGCTTTATGTATGCCCATGACAAAATGCATTTCCCTATCGTAATTTTGTGTGTGTCTGCAGATTGCTTTGGTTCATGCATGATTTTACTGACAGGTAAAAATAATTATACTTATTTTACACAAAATACATTTATAATTTATTACTTATATAATATTGTAATACCAAAGTATGTGTTTATTTAATATGAAAATATCCCTTCCTTAAAATTTATAATAACTAATTATGTGTTTTAATACAGAATAATAATAAACATAAAAAGGGTTATAGTTTAAACTAAAAAAAATCTAAGTAATTACAAATAAACACATTCATTAAGTGGAAGTCTAGGTTTTTTTTTAAAAAAAAAAGCTACAGTTAAACGGGCCTGCAGGGCCGGCCCGATAAGCAGCAGAGGCCTACGGGGGTAGGCCTGCGAGGCCAATTTCAAATTTCTGGCCTATTTTTCAAGCCCGAGCCCTCCGAGGCCAGGGCTTAAACGGGCCGGCCCGATGGGCTTGGCCCGATTTCCCGGCTCTACAAGTCGCAAGCGGCCTCTAGCAAGACATTGCGACTACCCAATTCATATGGGGATCGATGATACGATACAACCTATCGTATAACCATGTCATGTCCCCTTTATCACGCGATAATTTGGTCAAGGATGAGGCATGGATAATGTCAACTTCCTGTTATTGACCATTACTTTCTCGATTCTTGAGTAGTCTAACAATTGAAATGAAAACTCCTTTCCATCGTAGTATGGCCATACATTTCTCAGACTCACTCATTGGGGGCCCAATATTATCTCTCTACAAATGTGAGGGGCAAATTCCATCTTGACTATTCACATTCCTCTGCATGAAAACCACTGATACCGATCCAAGCCTTTATCATCACCCGGTCAAATGTGACTTTTGACTAGGTCAAAGACCAGTGACTCATCATGTAGGAATCCATGATGATCTCAGGTCAAAGGGCGTTGTGACGCGGTTATACATGAGAAAATCTTATGACTTATTCCTATGACTTTGACTCGTATCTTCATACTCATCAAAGTCATACTGGTCTTATTTCATCTTCGCTCCCGCGGAGATGACCAACTAGGGACATTTAGGATAATCTATAAGATATATCCAAGGATCAACTATCACTATAAACATGCAAACAAAATGATAACTAAAGGAGAATACTTTAAATAACATAAACGTCTGAAGTACAATGACTTTCCCCTGGGGCATAATTTCCAACAGGTTTATCATGGAGACAAGAAGGAAGAGAAGCTCGATGATTACCTCTATTTTTTGGATTTTATGCACAGCAAGAATGAATGAGAATGATCACAGTTTGGCTTTCCCTCTCTCTCCTACGATCTCAGTCTCAGTTTGGGTTGGGATAATGTGAATAATGAACAACCAAAGAGCATGGATATATAAGGGATTAAGGGTCCAGTCTGAGGACGAAGGAGAACGGATCGAGGTGTATACAACATGGGTCTTAGAAGCATGGGAGAGTCTGCTATTGTGTGTGATGATCCGATGATCAACACTGCTTGTGATCTTTCTTTGCTTTACGTGTTTCAGTTACATTGGATATTATAGGAATATGCACTGTGTATGTTAAGTATATGGTTTGGCCAAAATGATATATGGGTTGGGTAGGTTTTGTTGTTGGGATGAGGAAGAATGAATAGTAAGGGAGGATGGACGCTACTTTAGCTGAGAGAGTTAATGAGTTGAAGAGATGGAGATAATGGGTTGGGTATTATTGAATATAGAAGAAAGGTTGCATGTTGGCCTGCAATGCCTGTTTGTGAGAGTGAGCAGCAAAATGGACTTATACAGTGATCTCCCATTCTCCATTTATATGCTATTGGGCTTTTGTGCTACTTGGGTTTTATTCCAAAATTATATCTTGCAATTATTTCCTTGATTTTATTTTCTAAATATTACAAGGAAAATAATTCCTAATTTTCCAAATAATTAATTTTAATCATTTAGCCAATTTTCACAATTTAATTCCCATATATTATTTCTAATTTCTAAATCCCAAAATTTGGGATGTTACATTCAGTATATGCATTTTATATGAGTAATTATCTATTACTACTGAGATTCGTATGAATCTTAGTCCTTTCTGTTAGTTCTCATATGTGTTTTGATGATGATTAAACTTTAGAAAGAACATTGGATATGTAACATCCCAATTTTTCTAATAGTAATTAAGTATTTTTAGGATGATTTGTTAAGTATATTAAGATTTAAAGGAGATCTAGAGGTATAAAATAAAAATTTATTTTTCTAAAAATAAATAAATAAATAAATATATTTTTATTTAATTATTATTATAATATATTATTAAATTATTAAATTATATTATATATATATAGAAAGGGAGTAGGGACGGTAGAATAATTATCTTACAATTATATTATATTATTATATAATTATTATATTATATACATTATATTACATATATGTATGGACGAATGAGAAACTCATGGGGAAGAAAAACATTAGAAACAAAACAAAACATGTGGGACCCACTGGAAAATAATTTAAAACCTTCCAACAGTCTTCACGTGAAGTTTTGAAAATTTGGCACGGGGAAAATTACGTAGAATGACCCAGAGGTGTAAATTACAGTTAAGGACCCATTTTCCTTTTCTATATAAACTCACGCACACACAACGAACGGAAAGAAAAGAGAAAGGAAAGAGAGGAGAGAGAAAGAAAGGAAAGAGAGAGAGAGAAAGGAAGGAAGGAAAGAGAAGGAGAGTAATGTACTGTTTACTATTTATTAATTACTATTTACTGTTTACTATTTACGTATGGTAAATTACTATTCACGAATACATACAGTGATACTATTTATTGATCATGAATTTCAATGGTTTTATTTGATATTAATGGAAGCGTAATGCATTATTTTTGAATGAGTGCATTTATCATGGCGGTTGTATTTGTGATGGGATGGAGTTTGGAGGAATCGATATGTTATGATTTTATGCCACCACTCGGTGCACGGTGGATTGGTACTTTTCGGGGCCCTTCTTCCATGTTTTCCTCATTTGGGATTACATTGGAGTTGTGGGACATGTGACACCTCCTTTATTTTGATAAGGAGGAGAGCCATAGTCCATACTTAAACTCTATACTTTTGGCCGGGTATATCTTAAGTTTTGGTGAGCTTGGAACAATTCAGTCACATGAATGTGTTTCTGTTGGACTATGTGTTAGCCTATGGCTTCAGTCAGCGGTATAAGGACGGAAGAGGATATAAGGGTGGTTGCATATTGCATGTTATATTATTGAACAGTTTAAAATGATAAGATGATAAACGTTTTTTTTTATAAATATTTTATGAGAACTTGTGGAATATATATATATTTATATACATAAATTAATGTATTTTATTATCTCTTGTTTTTGGTCATACATGATTTGCTTGTGTATGGTAGAATATTCAGTTGTTACTGAGATGTGGAAATCTCATCCCATATTAACATTTTTCAGGTGAATATCCTAGTAGGGAGCAAGGGAAGGCACCTATGGAGTGAGCTTTGAAGGCTCTTGTACTCTAGTAGTTTATGTTATGTTGTTTTTATTTGCCATGACCCTAAGACTTCCGCTTTGTAATAAAACTCTGAAATATTTTGGAGACATATTTTGGGCTTTGTACTATGATTTCTATTTGAAATGGTTATGTTTTTAAATGATTTGGTAAATGATTATCCTTGTTGGAGATATTTTGAATATTTTGGCCAAGTTTTCGGGTGTTGGAATTGAGGTGTTACAGGATACATAGGACAAATCAAAAAGATAAAATTAAGTATAATCTGTGGAAAATATCAGTTGAAATTGCTGCTGTCAGATTGACTCGAGTTAATCTCTGTGACTCGAGTCAATTCGCTGTTGTTAATTGCAAGTTTGCCATTTTGACTTGAGTCAAGCTTTTGGTTGCCTCGAGTCTGGGCCTTGCCTCGAGTCAAATTGTTCTCTGACTCGAGTCAAGCTCTTGAAACTTTTGAAATAACGTTTTGGGCTCTTCAATTAACTCGAGCCAGACACACTAACTCGAGCCAAGAACATTGACCGTTACTTTTAAAAATAGCATTTGACTCGAGCCAATCTTAGTGACTCGAGTCAAGCCCTTTTGTTCTAAATCTCCAAAGGTCTGTTCTTCGAGTTAACTCGAGCCAATTTGGCTGCTTAGAGTCTAGAGGCTAACTCGAGTCAAGATAAATGCTGCCTCGAGTTAAATGAGTCAGTAAGCTGATTTATTCAATGTACTCACTCGAGTCACATTCTTGGCTGACTCGAGCCTAAGCCTTGACTCAAGTCAAGCTTTGGTTTGCCTCGAGTCAGAAAGGACCTTTAGGTATTCCTTGAACGTGGACCATTGACTTAACTCGAGTTACACTTTTGTGTGACTCGAGTCAGAGCCTTGACTCGAGTCAGGATATGGCTTGCCTCGAGTCAGAGAAGAAAATTTCAAATCTCATGTGTGTTATTCGATGCTCTGACTCGAGTCAGTAAAAACCTTGCCTCGAGTCAGAGAAGAAAATTTCAAATCTCATGTGTGTTATTCGATGCTCTGACTCGAGTCAGTAAAAACCTTGCCTCGAGTTAAATTATGCTCGGTTTCTTCAAATCAATTTTCAACTTGTAGAATCTTCTGAGTATGTTTATGGATTATCTATATCATTGTTTATCACTGTTTCTAACGTCATTTAATTAGTTTGATGAGCAAGTTTCAAATAATTTTTGAAATAAGATTAACACTAATCTTCATAAAGCAACCAACCTGTCAGAAGTGCATTTAATGTAGTTACCCGTTAGAGACACCAACCAACAGACATACAGAAAGCTTCATTCTCTTTGCAGTGCTTCCAACGATCAAAATCAAAGGAATAAAAGAATGAAGGAATAATAGAAGACATTGATGATTCTTCTTCTCTTATCTTCAACGGCTATATTTCAGAATCACAACGGTCATTTACTCAAGCTTCACAACGGTCATAAATACAACCATCTATAAATTGAAGAAGACTTGAATGTTCAAACTACCGAAACTCTGTGCATTCAATTAGTTCAACTACTACCTACTGTTTCATTAATTACTCTTAATATCTTTGGATATTTCTGTACTTCAGTGATTCACATATCTACTCAGTGAGGATCTAAACACTATTTCATTTTTCTTAGTTGAAATCTTAAGGTTGTGGAACCTTAAGTATGGGTGTACAAATTACAACTTGTAAGGGGGAGCGAGTCCGAGAGTGAAAGGATCGTCCTTATACAGTGTGTGTAATTGTGTTCATTTGAAAGGATAGTGGAAATCCCAAGGTGTCCTTGGGGACTAGACGTAGGTCAAAGTATTAGACCGAACCAGTATAAATTGCTTTGTGTCCAGTTCTTATTTATTTTCATTTATTTGCCTTGCGGAAAAGATTTTCGAGATCACCTATTCACCCCCCTCTAGGTGATATTCCATCTTCACCTTCCACAGATTTAGACTGTGATCATCATAGCGAACGTGGCTCCAAGGCAAGAAGGTAGATACGGTTGGATAGAATCAGTTTTGATAATGTCTTATCTAGATACCATTATTAAGAGCAAAAATATTTTATAATATATTTATCTCCTACATTGACTAACTACTATATTTAATGTAGATTAGTTCAAGTTGAATTATAGAGATTAATCAAAAAGGAGAGAATGTCAAGGAAGCAAGAAGTTATCAAAGTATTTTGGGATTGATCAAGAGAAGAGAAGAAAGAAAGATTGAGTTGAATTATGTAGAATGATCAAGAGGAGAGATTGAAGAAAAAGAACTTGCTAAGTGGAATAAGAAAATCATCATACAAGTTCTTAGATTAATACTAGAACTCTCCACGATCAAATGGAAGTTGGAATGACTTAATTCGGAGTTAAAACAAGCAAATATAAGGTTCAGGATGAGTAAACTCGAGTTTACTATCTTGCTGAGTGAGTTGCTTCTTGGATATGAGCAAACTCGAGTTAAGGACACAAAACTCGAGTTTGGAACTTAAACTCAAGTTTGCACTTGAGTGAACAGTTACAAACTCCAGTTTGCTTGAACAAACTCCAGTTTTTAACGCTCTATTTGAAAATCAGTTTTTCTCGAATTTACAAAATCTTCATATATGATCTAGATACTTCATATCATCACTCCTTATTATTCCTAGCTATGTTTAATCAATTTGTTAGTGAGTTTCAAATGATTAAACGAAGGATTATATTGAAATCTCAAAATGTCATATTTGTGTCAGAAACATTAAATGCTCAGCAGAAGTTCTAACAACTAGTTCCAGCTGATCTCCAACGGCTACTATTCACAACGGTCAGATGATCTTCATCTATAAGTAGAGACACATTCAAGACGGAGAAAAACGATGACAAGAGATTGCACTGTCAATATTTTGATTCCAACATTTATCTCATACATACTCTGTTCTCAATGCTTACATAGCTTATCATAGAGAGTGAAATGATTTGTATTGTACTTCAGTGTTTATTCATTCACTTCTGAGAAATAAAATTCATTGTAATTGAAAGCAGAGCTGAATCACCAAGAGGGGGTGAATTGAGGATTCTCAAAACTTTTTCGTGTGGCTCTGTTTTCGTGTACTAAAACAGGGATAAACAGAGTATAGAGAAGAGAAGCAAGACACAAAGGATTTATATTGATTCGGTCCAATCTCTTGACCTACGTCCAGTCCCCAGACTCTCTGGGATTTCTCACTATCACAATTGATTACACACTCTGTACTCAAGAGTAATTCTCTCACTAGAACTTACTCCCCCTGACAAGTTTTAATCAATAACCCAATCTTCAAGTCCCCTTGACTTGAGATTCTTTACAATAAATGATTTACAATCAATGAACTCTCTCAAAGAGTGGATAAGATAAACACTGAAGTATAAATGTATCAAAAGATACTTCTCACAAGAAAACTCAAAGAGTAGTTGAAACTTTAATGATTTTCGTTTTCTCACAGATTGGTTGTTGAGAAGAATTGAATGCATCTCTATTTATAGCTAGAGATCATTAAATGACCGTTGTAAATCCTAATGTGACCGTTGCCAACATTATATTGGTGATGGATTAGTGAAGGTTTGGTCTTCTTCTCTCTACTCTTTGGTTAATCTAGCTGCACAAAAGTTCAGGCTTGAATTATTGACTTTAATCCGTTGGAAGAGCAGCTACTGGATGTGGAAAGTAAACATTAATTCCTTCAAAATGTGTGGAGAATGATTGTCCAAAAGAATGCAAGTTTTCTGGACTTTGCATTTAATATTCAGACATCACTTTATGCTTTATGCTAAACCTTCATTTAATCCATTCTAAATCATCTGAAACTCACTAACGAAATGATTAAACATAGTTAGGAATAGTAATGAGTGATGATATAAAGTATTGGGATCAAGCACAAAGGTTTCGCAAATTCGTTCAACTTGAAATTCAAATTCAGCAATGCAAACTCGAGTTTGTTCATTAAAACTAGAGTTTTCATATTTCATTAAAAGCCTAAACTTGAGTTTCCAAATATTAACTTGAGTTTTCTCATTCCAGAGGAAAACATCGTGATTTGATCTTTGAAGCAAGTTTTGTGAATAGTGCAAAACTCGAGTCATTAAGTGACTAACTCGAGTTTTGGACCTTTGATGTGAAATCATGTTTTAGTCCAAAATCTCAAAACTGGAGTTTCCAAAATGTTTAAATTTAGCAGAACTCTCTGCTTGGTCTAAACTCGAGTTTCCAAACTGAAACTTGAGTTTCCATATTCTTTGAGAAATGGAAACTTCTCTGTAAGATCGAAACTCGAGTTTCCAAAACTGAACTCGAGTTTCCTCGTTTATGAAAAAACATTGAAAAACCTTGTCAATTCGAAGAATGGAGTTTTCACGAGTTCAGAATTGAGCATTGTTCTCTGTATGCTGTAAACTCGAGTTTCCAAACTAAAACTCAAATTTCCAATAAAGCTTGGAAACTTAGATAACTCCCTGTATAGCCTAAACTCGAGTTTCCAAATGGAAACTGGAGTTTTGGTATCTTTGAAAAATTGATAGCTCTCTGTCTTGCCAAAACTCGAGTTTGTTAAATCAAACTCGAGTTTGCTTTCTCTGTGAAAAACTTAGATGCTCTCTGTATGGTCAAAACTTGAGTTTCAATATCCAAACTCGAGTTTGCCTAACTTTGCAAAAACTTGAGCTCTTCCCTGTCAAGTCCAAACTCGAGTTTTCAAGCCAAAACTCGAGTTTGCCTTTGACAGTAAGTTTTTCAACTTAACAAAGACAAACTTCCATCTGTATTTACAATTGTCCGTTATCATCAAAACCAATAGAGAACTAACAGTAATCAATTTATCTGTTTATATGAGAGTTATTCAAGATTGAGTGATCTTGAGTGGGAAACATATTGTAATCCTACATTGTGTAAGGGGGAGTATCTCAGTGAGAGATTTGGCTTCACAAGTGCCTGGGTGAACTTGTGGAATTGTATAGGCTTCTCTTGTGCCCAGATTAAACAAGTGGATAGTGGATTGAAAATCTCAAGTGGAGCTTGGGGACTGGACGTAGGTCAAGGATTGGGTCGAACCAGTATAAATCTCAGTTTGCATATTCTCTTCCCTTATCTCTTATATTCCCAACATATATGTTTGAATGACTGTTTACTATTTTATAAATCCTTACTGTCATACAAACTACTTTCAGTAAGTTGTGAAAAGATTTTCAAAGTTCCAAAGTTTTTATTAGACACTCAATTCACCCCCCTCTTGGGTGATAGCTAGGTCTAATAGATACCAACAAGTGTATGTATATTTCCTATAGAAATCAGTCACCTACCATTCAAACAGACATTTTATACAGGAAAAAAACCTCGCGTGAACATCAGCATCTGAAGCATTTCTTTTAGCAAATTCCAAAAACTCCCTAACCCCATTACAATACTCAGTGCTTTTCCATTTACAATTTATCAACACAATACTCAGTGCTTTTCCATTTACAATTTATCAACTAAGGTACATATTTGACATCCTATATTGAGTGAAAGAAAAATACGAGTTCGTACAAATCTTAAAAATGATTCAAACAAAGTATTTAATTTTAAAAAACTTTAAACAAAATATCTAGAATCATAAATAAGACCACACGGAAGATATCTATGTTAGGAAACAATGAAAATGAAAATGGGGGTTCCTCTTCGCGCGCCGCGATAGAATGAAACTGCGAAAATGTCTAGATCACAAAATGGGAAATGAAGGAGCAAGGTTGGGGAATGAAGTAGAAGTTTAGATACTAAAGGGGAGTGTGATTAAATTGACGATCGAAGACAAATACGACTGAGGCAAAGAAGGTCACACAGGGAAACACAATGAACTGTGACTTTTCCAAGTCTCAGGCATGAAAGGTATATTAGACATGTACACGTCAATTTTTAGACCAGTTATATGTGTAAGTAGGTCTATATTATAAATTTCTAGACTAAACATATTGAAATCGATCAACAAGCACAAATAATTTAGAGTAGTTAAAAATATAACCGGTTTAGAAATTACTTTTACATTGGGTGCATTACCCTGATTGTTTTCCTATCGAGACCAAATGTAAATATAACTAGTCTAGAAAATATTATTTAGATCTAACTCATGCAGGTCTGGTCTAAATTTGTAACGATATTTACAAAAATGTCATCGATCATAGTTTTTAAACCGTCTCCGCTTATAGAGGTCTAGATGTAACAGTCTTAAATGGTCCTTTTTCAAGTAGTGATATTAATTGGTTTGAAATGTCTTACAAAATAGAAATGAGGGGCTACATAGGAAGTAAGGTAAAATATAAAGAAATTGAAGAGACAAATTTAACGCAAGGAATTATACAAATTGATATAAGAAGCAACTAAGTGTGAAAATAATCAGAGATGGGGCCAAGGCTCAAATCAAACTCAAGCTAACTACTTTGATTGCTCCAAGCTACTAACCAAATTCCACACCTAACCATATATTGATGAAAGTCACGTGCTATGCTATATAAGAAATTGGCATTGGTTTTGAGCATTTGGTGGCTGCAAACTAGCTACCAACACTTTTTTTTTTTTTTTTTGATTGGGTACCAAACGGTCTAGGTAGGGTCGAACCCTGATACACTGGTATAAGGACAGACACTAGCACAAGGCCAGCTAACATGTCACTGCGCTATCCAAGGCGCTGGCAGCTAACACTATTTTAAAAGCCAACAATGCCGATGGAACCAAATGGGCTTGAATGAAATCTAACAAATATATGACTTTTTAGTTTCATAACGTCAATATCTGGTTTAATTTTCTTTGATTAATTTTCCTGATGTGACAATCAAATTTCATTAAGAAAAACGAGTTGAAATATAAGCTTGGAATAAGAGTTAATGTGGTGTATATATAATATTCCTAAATCCTAAGCATACTAATTAATATTACAATTATTAGAAGTAAAAAAAATTATTGACAAAAGAACGGAAAAGTTTAATAAATGAGTAGAAAATGAAATGAAAGCTTCATGTGAGATAAATCTTATGGCATATGGTTTTCAGTGAGCTCAGAGTTAGCTAGATCTTATCACAAGCAAGATAGAAATGAGATTATAAGGTATATGATGATATGTATCATCCTGAATTTTATTTTAAGACTTAGGTAGTCAATAATAACGACCTTAGGAAGGGCTTAGAACTTGTCATTAGATCCATTTGAGTAAGAAATAGGATAAAATAATATAAGAGAAAGTTTGTAGTGTAAATTGCATTACAAACTTTATTTTATATTTAGGATCGGAGGTAATAAAATATTTGTCAGGGTTGGATAACCAATTTAGTACAGTGGAATTTGGGAGTGTGAAAATGGAATTGGAATTAGATTTTGTTTTAAAAAAAGAAAATTTGTTTGTTTGGTAGCATAGAATTGGCAAATTTTCTAATTTACATCTCACACCTTATGAAGCCCAATTCCATCTTCCCTTCTCATCCCTTCGATCTTTTCTACATTATGCCGGCATTTTTATCAAAATACTATAAATAATTAAAAAATGCCAACATATTTTCTAGTCTTATTAATCTGAAATGAATTAATCAAGTAAGATTATTTAATCTAACTTCTCGATATAAGAATATATAAACTTGTAACATTTGTGAACATTACTTGGAAATATACCAAGTCAAGAGTTCAACTTCCATGAAGGATAAAATCGATAGTTGTGTTTTTACCACATGAATTCAAAATGTTGAAAGTCAGATTTCATTATTGAAAATCAATTTATCTATCCTTTGTCAAACGTTTAAGTTGTCTTTTTATATGGTTAATTCATATATTATTAATGAGTTTTGGAATTTGTTCATTACATGTAAACCACATTAGGATCTTATTCAATAGTCTATAGAAGAAGCCAACTTAATGGTGTCTACCACATAAGCAAAGTTGACACAATTAAACTCATATCTAAGTCCTTATAATGCAATATGATATTATTGAAAAATCAATATATATTTGTCATGAGTAACTAACACAACAAATTTTCTTAATCTATTTAAATTAGTCAACTAACTCTTATAATAAGAATTAAAGGTATTAATTTTCAAATTAAGTACTCACAAAATGTTCTATAAAGCCAATAGCCAGTCAATTGAAATATAGCTTTTGGAATTCATGACGAGTGATCAAACTTGTGAGTAATTACAAATAAAAATATATATAAACTTCATTATTATAAGTAGACACTTATAGGCAGAACTCTGTTGTAGTTAATCCAAAATATAATGATATATAGAAGTATTCTAGAAGAAATCTTTAGTCTATAATATAAAGGGAAAATTACATGCAGTCCCAAGGACCAGAAATAATTACAAAAAAGTCTCTTGAAATCACCAAAATTAATTACACAAAAGTCCCTAGGGACTTTTTTGATATTATTTATATGGAAACAAAATCCAGGTTTTTAAATTTTGTTGTAAATATGACACTTCCTGTTGTAAATATGACTTTTTATGTTGTAAATGACCAGATTTTAAATTTTGTTGTAAATACAGCACTTCCTATTGTAAATCTATCCTTTTTCTGTTGTAAATGACCTCTTTATGATCAAAATCCAAGTGTTTAAATATTGTTGTAAATAGGACACTTTCTGTTGTAAATATGATTTTTTCTGTTGTAAATGGCCAGATTTTAAATTTTGTTGTAAATACAACACTTCCTGTTGTAAATCTAGTATTTTTCTGTTGTAAATGACCTCTATACGTTTAAAATCTAAGTGTTTAAATGTTGTTGTAAATATGACACTTTCTGTTGTAAATATGACTTTTTCTGTTGTAAATGGTCAAGTGTTTAAAGGTTGTTGTAAATATGACACTTTCTGTTGTAAATATAGCATTACCTGTTGTTAATACAAATAATATCAAAAAAGTCCCTTGAGACTTCTGTGTAATTTGGTGATTTCAAGGGTCTTTTTTGTAATTATTTTTGGTCCTTGGGACCTACATGTAATTTTCCCTAATATAA
Source organism: Acacia pycnantha (assembly GCA_025563575.1). Lineage (NCBI taxonomy): Eukaryota > Viridiplantae > Streptophyta > Magnoliopsida > Fabales > Fabaceae > Acacia > Acacia pycnantha. Next base: position 2,045,567 of record JAMWYP010000001.1, read on the forward strand.
ATTCTTAAAAAATAATTTCTTAAATGTAATTCGATCCTCTTATTTTTATTCTCCTTCAAGACTTTGTTTAATGTAACATCCCAATTTCAGAGCCAATTTTTTTTTTTTTTTAAAAAAATCAGAGTAGAGCATCGGAATAAAACATTGAGTAACTGATTATAACAATAACAGTGGCGTAATCGCCTGTTCATAAAGATTAATACATTATCTGTTTAGATACTAGACGTCCTTGATCGGGTCTCCACGCGGTCTTCATCTTCATGTGTGTTGTCCGCTCGGCTTACTCTTATCCTCCGTCCTTGGTCTCACTCTGGAGTTTGATGTGATGCTATAGTAAGAACTGAGATCCAATACCCATCGGATCTCAGGTAACGGTTAACCTCATGCTTATATAACAATATATGATCAACAAATATTTCTAGAAATACAGCAATGATCCTTGATCATTTAATAACAACTACCCTACAAGCAAAGTTATCTGCTTGCACTATTCACCAGTGCCACGATGATCGGTCGTGTCCTCAGCGCTAGGAAAACATAACGGTATTATCAAAACCATAACCCGTGAAGTTGTAATAGTGATTATCTAAGTTTATTACCTTAGTCACTGTGCATGACCCGGAACAGAGTCCCGCTCATGGCTTATGAAACTATCCGTATCAAATATAAGCAGACTATAAGCATCAGAGTCAGTATTACAGTACGCCGCGAACGTACCTTCGTTTGATGGTACTTCGGTACTTTTGACGAAAATGGCACGTTTTACGGAAAACGGCGAAACGTCCAACAGTGGCACGTCGGACATCGTAACAGCAGCAAATCAGAGTTTTTGATGTCCTATAAGAGTAATATCACTTTCATTAGTGATTTGACATTATAACTGGCATTTTAGGTAAAAATTACCATTTTGCCCCTATACCCCTAATTAGCGGAATTTCGCCAGCACTTCGTTACTTTGGCTTCGTTTTTTCCAAAATTTTGCCAGAACTTCGACCCAATGATAATTTTCGAAATTCTAGACTTTAATAGCCCTATCATATGACCGAAAGAACTAAAGACTAAGGACCGAAGGACTTACCCGTTGAAGACTTCTGCACAATTTTGCCCAGAGCTTCTCTCTCTTCTTTCCCTCTCTAGATTCGGCCAAGGAGGAAAGAAATGGTGTGAAAATGCAAAGGGAGGGGGGGTATTTATAGGTGAAGGGTTAGGGTTTCGGCCGTCGGATCAACTTTGTGAGAAGCGATCTGGACCGTCCAACACAACTTTTGAAAAAACCCTTTCTTCCCTTTTCCCTTTTCACACTTGGCCGAAATTCATGGCCCAAAATTAAGGGTTTGGCCAATAAAATGGCGCCACGTGTCCCTTCCAGAAGCTTACGGTCCAATTTCCCTGATCAGTACCCAATTCGCGTAATTTTGGAAAAATCTCAAAATTCTGGATTTACAACTTTGAAGACATTTTCTCACTTACTAGAAATGTCCAAGTTAACCTAAATTTTGATTCCATATAGGGCTCCAACCGTCGGTCGAAGTTCTCGAAAACGTGTCCGTGACGGTCCGGTTCTGAAACTCGTTTTCGGAATCATCAACTTCGGACAAAAATTCACCGATTCCAAATATGTCCAGATAACTTCAAACTCATTTCTAGATATTGAGTTAGAATTTATTTTCTTGAGATCCAAAAATATGCCTAAGCGCATTTTTCCCTATTTTGTTTTATTAGGAAAATGCACAATCGGCTTCAGAATTAACTTCCGGAAGAGTCTAACGGAAGATAAAAACCCACTGATCAATATTTTACCTTGACTTTGGAAATCCCATTCCTAGATTTCTCGATAGGATCCGTTTCCTATTTACTAAATCACTATTCACAAAATTTAATTATATTATATAATAATATAACTTCCTTATTAAGTTTTCTAAATATTATCCTTTTTTCTTTTTTTCGTTTTTTTTATATTTGATTAATTATTTAATTAATTATTTAATTAATTAAATAATTGTTTTTACATAATTTTTACAAAATTTTCCTATTGGTCTATTCTTGCATTTAGGCTTAAAAATACCTAAACTCATCTATTTTTCTTCAAAATTTCCAATTAATTAGAAAATATATTTTTACTAATTTTAAGCCAACAACCACCAATTTTTGGGTTTTACATAATTATCCATGAATTTCCTTTGCTTATGCTTATGTAATTAGCCCAATATTACTTAATTATCACAATTTGATAATTTTCTTAATTAGAATACCCCCTTGTCCCACAATTCTAGCTCTGACGTTTTCATTTCCATGTCTTCTGCATTATTTTATAATTTACAAGGGTATTTTAGTCATTTTAATGCTTTTTGAGCATTCTTATTCAATTTCTCCAAGTTCATAATTTATTAAATTATCATAATTAGAGATAATATACTCTCATAATTCACTTGGTCATTTCTACTTTGTTAGGATTTTTCATAATTTTCCTAAGTTATTTATGTCCCGTAGGGGCATTTCTGTCATTTTGGCACTTTGGCTCTTAAATTCTCTAATTCCAAGAGATTTTTCTTTAGAAAATAAAATAATTATAACTTAATATTTGATATCTCATATTCACCTATTTTTGATAGGTATAATTTTACTAAATCATGATATAGATTTTTAGGGTATTACATTTAATGTGAGTAAAGTTGGATTTGTTTTCTTAAAACATGTTTAGGCTGTGTTTGGATAAATGAAAAATTTAGAGAAAAATAGGGGAGAGAAAATATTGGGAAAAAAATATAAAAAAATAGTACTTTAAAAAAAAAATTGAGTTTTTTCTCATGATATTCTTTTTCCCCCGATATTTTTCTCACAATCAACTTATTGGGATCAATATTATTTTCGTAGTAATATTCACAAGTCTCACATGCAACTTTTAATCAGTTTCTTTAATTTGTGAACGCACGTTATACATTAGTGCTCTCTCCAATTGTGCGTGTGGGGTTGGTGTATTGCACCACGAGTTATTTATGAAATAAATACTGCAACATTGGTGGCTAAAGTGCTAAACTTTGAAAATGAAACTTAAGAAAAAATTTCTACATAGAAATAGACTAAATGAGAAAGATGAGTCGCTTGGTTTATTACTAATAGGGGGAAAACCCTTTAGTTATTACCCTTTATCTCAATTAATAACTCAATATTTAAAATTTTAACTTATAACAACTTGGTACTTACAATTTGTTAAGCTAAATAAGTATAGTGACTAAATTATTTAGAGGAAAAATTTAGAGATTACATCAATAGTTGAAAAAAAAAATTAGGGAACAAAAATATTAAACCCTATTTATCATTACTACAAAAATCGTGATATATGACGGTTATTATTGGCCATAAATCATGGTTCCAAACCATCCTATATGTGGGCGCTATATATGCTCGACATAGATAAATTATGATTCCCAAATTTTATTTATTATGGACCTATTATAACAGTTTTAATATAACATTCGTTATGTATTAGGCTTGGTGAGGCCATATTGATATGCGCATTTGTGTGATGATAATTAACGGGCACATATTGAAAGACTTGGCTATCATCCAAGAGGGGGGGTGAATTGGGTGTCTGATTAAAAACTTAGAACTTTAAAAATCTTTTCGCAACTTACTGAAAGTAGTTTGAATGACAATAATAATTTACAAAGTGATAAACAATCATTCAAACATATATCTTTGGGAATGTAAGAGATAATGGAAGAGAATATGCAAGCGTGATTTATCTTGGTTCGGCCCAATCCTTGACCTACGTCCAGTCCCAAGCTCCGCTTGAGATTTTCAATCCACTATCTTCTTTCAACTTGATTACACGTTACGTACTTGAAGTAATCCTCTCACTAGGATTCACTCCCCTTACAAACCGTAATCAATACACCCGTTTGATTACACACTCTGTACTCAAGTAACCCTCTCACTAGGATTCACTCCCTTACAAGCTGTAATCAATACAATGGGTTTCGCACTCAAGATCACCCAATCTTGAGCAACTCACAGATAGAAAGATAGAATGGTTACAAATAAATCTTCTCTCTCTCAGAAGTGAATGGATAAACACTGAAGCACAATACAGAGAGTAAATGATGAGAATATCAGAGTATTAGCATGATGAAGATGGGAGCTTGTATCTCTGCGTTTTTTTTTCCTTTTCTCTGTTTTTTTTCTTCTCTTGTCTTTTGGAAACTTAAAACCTCTAGGTATTTATATTAATTGAAGCTTGACGACAGTTGGAGAATATAGCTGTTGAGAAGATTCAATGACTGTTGGGCAAAGAAATATAGTCGTTAGACTCAGATGAAACTAGCCGTTAGAACTTCGTTTTCAGAACCAACTATGACATCAGCATTTACTTTACTCTTGATCTTCAATTTACCAGCTTTTGATCATATGAAACATGTACACAAATGATATAAATAATGTCAAAAAGTATTATAGATCATTTGGGTAATCATCTGGATGTTCTTGATGAAAAACGAGATTTTCGAAACGGTGATTTTCTGAAGCAGAGGTGAAAACTTGAGTTTGCATTTGTTAAATCGAGTTTAGAGGTTGTTTCTTTACTCAAGATTGCTCTCTGTCTGATGGAAACTCGAGTTTTGATTCTAAACTCGAGTTTGCTTCATTTGATAGCAAACTGTGCAGCATCTCGAAATAAACAGTCAACTTTCAAGGGACATATCTCCCTGTTCTGAACTCCGTTTTGGTCCATTCAAATATTGATAGAAATCCCTTTGAGTCTTCTTTCATATGCCACCGATTTCAGCTCAATCGAACTTATAATTTGTGAGATATACTCAAAACATTAAAGCTTGGTTTTCTGTGTGGCGTGAATTTCACTGTCAACTTCATAAATTCATAACTCCTTCATATGAACTCCTTTTGGCTTGAATATTATATCAAAATGACGCATTGGGAGTCTAGTTTCATATTCCACTGATTTCACCTCAATCCGATGTTTGGTTTGGGAGATATCATTGAATTACCAAACGTCGCCCAAGCTGAACGAGAAACAGAGTTGAACAGAGTTGCTGATCACTGCTGTAAACTCGAGTTGACACTTGGAAACTCGAGTTTTCCTTATCCAGAGACCCCATAGTTGCTGAAGACATTGGAAACTCGAGTCAGTTAGTAATTAACTCGAGTTTTGAGTTCCAAACTTGAGTTTTGTGTCCTAAACTCGAGTTTCCTCATCCTGGAACTAATTTTTGCTGGTTTTAACTCCAAATTGATCCATTCCAACTTCCATATGATCTTGGAGACTTCTAGCATCAATATATGAACTTGAATAATGATTTTCTCAATCCATTAAACAAGTTCTTCCTTCTTTCTTCTCTTCTCTTCATCATTCTCCATAATTTAACTCTTTCTTCAATCTATTTTCTTGATTATTCTCCATCATTCAAGTATACTCCACTGTAGCTCAAATATGATTAAGCTTCATTCCAACTTCTGTTTTCTTGATCATTCTTGATCATTTATCTTGGACTCATATTCTTCTTGAAGTTGTCATTCTCTTCAATTTCTTCTTTCTAAAATCTCTTATCTCCTTCTTGAGCTATTATTCAACTTGGACTAATCTACATTAAATATAGTAGTTAGTCAATGTAGGAGATAAATATATCATACAAACTTTTTGCTCTTTAATAATGACATCTATATAAGACATCATCAAAACTAATCAAACCCAACACATATGAACAACCATCATAATATATGATAATGCTTACATGATACATAACGGTTTGATATTGACAACCGTTATTTATTTAGTAAATTAAAATATATGATGGTTCTTTTGTAAGAACTGGTACTTTTAATAAAAATAAATAACAGTGTCATGCAGACAACCGTTATGTATTAATACATTAATAACGGTTTCTATATACGAAGCGTGAAAGTTTATAATAAATGACGGTTATTATATAATAACTACGGTGTATGTATGTGATGAAAGACTTGGCTATCACCCAAGAGGGGGGGTGAATTGGGTGTTTGATTAAAAACTTGGAACTTTAAGAACTTTTCTTCACTTGCTGGAAATAGTTTGAATGTCAATAATAATTTATAAAGTGATAAGCAATCATTCAAACATATATCTTTGGAATGTAAGAGATAAGGGAAGAGAATATGCAAACGGTGATTTATACTGGTTCGGCCCAATCCTTGACCTACGTCCAGTCCCCAAGCTTTACTTGAGAATTTCAATCCACTATCTTCTTTCAACTTGATTACATGTTCTGTACTTGAAGTAAACCCCTTACTAGGATTGACTCCCCCTTACAAACTGTAATCAATACACTTGTTTGATTACACACTCTGCACTCGAAGTAATCCTCTCACTAGGATTCACTCCCTTACAAGCCGTAATCAACACAATGTGTTTCCCACTCAAGATCACCCAATCTTGAGTAACTCACGAATATAGAGATAGGATGTTTACAATGAATCTTCTCTCTCGAAGTGTATGGATGAACAACGAAGTCAGAGAGTAAATGATATAAAGATCAGAGTATTAGCATGTTGAAGATGTAAGCTTGTTCTCTGCTTGTTGTTGTATTTTTGAAGGTTTGTATGCAGCTCTATATATAGCGGCAAATCTTCATATGACCGTTGCTTCTCAATTCTGAATTCTCTCCATTCGAAATTCTAGCCGTTGGGACTCACGGCCTTTTCTGATTTCCAACTTTTGCTCTTGAATGATTTAATCCTTTGGAGAAGCATTACAATTGAGTAGACAACTTTGTTTCTTCAAGTTTCTCATTGGATTCAGTCATCTTTCCCATTTCTGAGATTATGCAGCAAAGATCATCTTCACAAATCTGTCATTCTGAGATTTGATTCTGATCCTTCATTTTTATCACCTGAAACTTATACATAAACGATATAAATAATGTTAAGAATAAGTATAAGTCATTTGGGTAATCATGTGGATGTTCTTTGATGAGAAACGAGACTTTCGAAATGCTGTTTTTCTGAATCAGGGTCATGAACTCGAGCTTGGATAAGTAGGCTCGAGTTTGCAAGGGTCGAGTTCAGCTTCGCAAGGTGCAAACCGGAGGTTCGAGCAAACTCTAGAGTTTGTAACATTTTTCAGCATCTAGGCTCGAGTCTATAATTATAGGCTAGAGTTTGGGTCTCTTCAAAATCATCTTTTGCTTTCTGTCTTGTCTAGGCTCGAGTTTGTCACTTATAGGCTCGAGTTTGGATGATTTTCGCGACACGGTAGCTCTCTGTAACCCGCGAACTCGAGCACGCCAACTAATAGGCTCGAGTTTGCTTCTCTGCTAGCAAACCTCCAACATCCTGGAAATACGGTCCACTTTCGAGGGCTATATCTCCCTGGTCTGAACTCCGTTTTAGTTGTTTAACCTATCGATGGAAAGCCCTTTGAGTCTACTTTCCAATGCCACAGATTTCAGCTCAATTGGATTCTCAGTTTGTGAGATAAACTCAAAACATTGAAGGTTGGTCATTTGTGTGACGTGGATTTCACTGTCAACTTCATAAATTCATTACTCCTTCATCTGAACTCCCTTTGGCTTGAATTATATATATAAATGACGCTTTGAGAGTCTAGTTTCATATGCCACTGGTTTCACCTCAATCCTATCTCTAGTTTAGGAGATATCATTGAATTACCACACGTCGCCCGAGTGAAACGTGGAACAGAGTAGCTGAAATGTTCAACACCGCTGTAAGCTCGAGTTTGCCAACTAATAGGCTCGAGTTTGCCTTGTCCAGAGACACCAGAAATGCTGAAGACACTACAGGCTCGAGTTAGCTAATTATGGGCTCGAGTTTGGAGTTCCAAACTGCAGGTTTGTGTTCTAAGCTCGAGTTTGGTTTGTCCAGAGGCGCCAGAGTTGCTGAGGACATTACAGGCTCGAGTTTGCAAGTTATGAACTCGAGTTTGCTCATCCCGGAACTGATTTTTGATGGTTTAAACTCTGAATTGATCCGTTCCAGCTTCCATATGATCTTGGATACTTCTAGCATCAATATAAGAACTTGAATAAAGATATTTCATTGCATTGCAAGTTCTTCCTTCTTCAATTTCTTCTCTCCTTCTAGATTATCCCCCAAATCATTTGATAACCTCTTGCTTCCTTAATATTATGATATTCTCATTATATTGTGCAAGAGCTTCTTTCTTCAATCAACATTCTCCATTATTTAAACTTTGCATCTACATTAAATATAAGAATTAGTCAAAGTAGAAGATAAATGTAGTATGCAACCTTTTTGCTCTTAAGAATGGTATCTATATAAGACATAATCAAAACTAATCAAAACTAACATGTGAGACATTTCAAATGAGAGTTTTTGATCCAATTGGACTTGTTTGTATATAATAGAACAATATCTCCCACATCAAGTGGCTGTGCAATTTAGGATGTATCAAAGACATTCCATGCTTTGTGAGAAGAATGAATGGCTACTGTTGAGTATATAAGTGATAATCTAACTTTTGACTTATAATTGTGTATCCTTACAAGAATTAACCCTAAAAAGCAAAGGCTAAGGGAAAAACAATGTACGAACATTTGTTTTGGAAAGGACACACGGGGTATGATGCGAACCCTTGAGCAAAGCAATGGGTAAGCAAACCCTTGTGGCCTTTCCTATAGAGATATTGGTGTTTTTGTTCTTCTTTTTTTCACGTAGTCATTGCTTTCCTTGCTTAATTATAGAAGAGACCCAAGATATAGGTTATAAACACTTATATTATGATATATATAAATCCAGAGGGCGACTGATTCTAGCCACATAGCCTAAACAATTTTGATTTGTCCCTCCATGACGTGGGAAGTATTATTCTATTAGATAGAATTGAAACCAATCAGCTCAGAAACTCTCTCATTAAAGAGTTTAGGACTAATCACAATGTTGAATTTTATAGTTTTTAATTTGGTGCCACCTGCTCAATACAAAATCAAGAGATGAACCTTTGATTAGAGTAATAATGAGTTATCCAAAAAAACATAATTTCACAAAAACAATTTAATGTCACCTTGTGTAACATCCCAAATTTTGTGATTTGAAAATTTGAAATATCATATGGAAATTGATTTTTGAAATTTGGCTTAAAATAATTATGAGAATAATTATTAGAAATTTAGGCTTATTTTTCGCTTAATTTATTTTAAGAAAAAGAATAAATTCAAGAAAATAATAAAAATAATAATAGAATAATAAAATAAATGAATATTATTGTTATTATTAGGAAATGGAATAAGTAATAAAATAGATAAATAAATAATAATAAATAATAATATTATTTATTTATTAAAAAATGGGATTATTATTAAGGGAATTTTTAGGGATTAATAACCACTTTTAATCCTCTAAAAATAATTCGCATAGTTAGTTACTTTGCGACGCAAGAAGTGACTAATGACAATGATAAACGTTTATAGGCATACCTTGACACCTCTTCTGATCCCAGCACCTTCGGACGAAATAAGGATTCAAGCTTGAGGTGGGTAACTATTATCTTATTAGCTTGTATATGTAAGTAATAATCTATGACTGATCATGTTTGCTAGATGATTTACATGTTTGTTTTCCTAGCTCTGGATTTAGGGCTGCGTGTCCTAAAGAGCTACGGTCCTTGGTCGATAATTGCGGTTTCGGTGAGACTTATTTACTGTAAATTATTCTATGCTTATCATGTGTTATACTGTCATTTATATTTCATACCTACATATGAGATTAACTGTTCCCCTGTGGTTCATTCATTTGAACTCCAGATCGCATGAAAGAGACAGGTAGTGGATCGGGATCAAGAGGAAAGATGCAGCTGTAAGGGTTACAACAGAAGGGACTTTTGAGACAGTATAAGTAATTGGACTATACTAATTCTTTTATCATTTGTCTATTTTTGGATTATTGTATTAAGATACCCCTATGGGATAGATATTGCTCGCGAAAAATTTATCATCGGGTTTTCAACTAAGTTAATTTTAAGAAAGTTTTATTCCGCAATTAAGTTGTCCAAACTATTTTGATTATCTTGCGCTATAACTCTGATGAATAAAGGCGCTATAAGGATGGGTGTCACAATTTGGTATTAAAGCAATAGTTTGGACAAAGTTTTTGAAAAAAGATTTAACAAAACTTACAGGATGAGGATTTACGAGGGAGAATTACCCCAATGTACAATACGGGTTCTATCGTACGCCCAGAGGAAGGTTGATGGTGCGCACTGCTAGGAAGAGAGTACCAACCGTAGCCAAACCCATAAAACTACACTAAAAGCGTAAGGCTGATGTACTTGTGGATCATCCATCCGTAGGAGACCCCGATGCTAGACTTTCCAATACCGAGAAGCCTACAATGTTTCAGCTCGTAGATACTAACTTGTGGGGTCATATTAGTGAACTCCATACACAGGCTCATTGGGAAATAACTAGCCAAGCTGACGTATATGTGTCATACCTAGAGATCCAAGCTGACCTATATAAGTTATACCTAGAGAAGGTCAACAACTTGTATGCCAACAAGAAAAGGCATGATCTTGAGGAGAATTATCTTGACACATGGATACAGATAACCTTATTCTTCTTTCCCCATACCGAAGCTTGGTGCGATAAGATAGAAGAAATCTTTAAGGATTATGCTTTTAATGATTTTGAGATATTTATAGATTTCATGAAGACATTTGTAGCCACTCATATGTAGGTAAGGGTTAGGAGAAGAAGGAAAACAAACTTAGTACTAAATTAAGTGTAGTAGGCACGTATCAACTATCCCTAAAGTCCAAGGGAAGTTATATTAAAAGAATGGTCTTTTGTAATAGTAACGTCTTGACAAGATTATGAAATGTTAGTAACAAGTATGATGTATGTTTTAAATGCATATGAATGTCAGTAATGATTATTCAACACATCCCTATTGATATTTTTGATGTAATTTACAGAGATATGGATACTTCCAAAAAAGTAGGTATTTTCTAAGGCTTGGTTTGGTTTGGGGGGTAGGGGAGGGGAGGGGAGGGAAAAGAGGAGAAAAGTTATTTGTAGTGGGGCCACAAGAGTTTTCCTCCCTTTTAAATTTTTTCCCTCCATTTTCCCTCCCCTCCCTTCCCCTACCCCAAACAAACTAAGCCTAAGGGATCCATATCACCTAAAGTCACTTTAAAAAAGATCAACAGAGTAGGAACCTTCAGTCAAAGTAATGGGTTGACAACTTTTTATAATAGGAAAGGAACCTTCGATCAGAGTAATAATGGGTTTTCTAAAAAAATATCACTTCACAAAAACAATTTAATGTCACCTTGGATGTTTCATCGTGTTGTGATTTCAAAAGGCAGTCCAATCGACCAGTTTGAACACTGTAAGCAATAGGAGTGGAACCATTAGAAGTGAATACAGGAAGGATAATGCGAAATGAAAGAGGGAAACCATAACTATACCTAGCTAGGGGTCACAAACGAAAACACAAGTTAGGGCAAGCAAATGCAACTTGCATGGCAGTCGTTTAGACAAGGGTCAAGTTTATTCACTAGCACAACTGTCACAGAGAAGTTGAACAAAGGATTTTTATTGAAAATGACTCTCGATGGCCAAAAAAGATAATAGGAGTCGTAGGGTTATAATGGTGGTAGGTTTCTTCGTTTGAATAGACTAAATGTCAAGTGTATTGTATTTCAAATGTTTAAATAAAAGAGGAATGATAGGGGTTTTCAAGTTATCATGCCTAAGACTTTACATCACGGTTCTTTCGTAAGAACTTTATTTATTGACTTAAATTTATAACAGTTCTTTGTTAATAACCGTGAGGTATATTATATATTTTTTAAATTTTTTTGGGCTTATAGTGCCCAGATAATTACATTTTCATATTTTATAAAAATAAAACCAAAAAAATATTACCCTCTGATAGTGATATGAGGTATGATGCAAATTTTGAAACTTTTATTTCCTACAATTTGAATGAATCAAAAGTTCTATAAATTTGCATCATACTCACATCATCATGCTACTTGTCACTAGAGGAGTGGCTTGAATCATCTGGGAGTATATCAGGGTCATGGTGGCCAATCCTATACTTATCAAAAAATGAGATTAGCCTTCCTGCTCATACTCGACAAATATCTGGCTAGCCTCCTCATAGCATAGTCAATGTCTTCTACATGAAGCATCATTGCCTCCACTTAAGAGAGCAGAGGATGTGGAGGCATATGAGGTGGTAGAGTTTGTGGAGGAGGAGCATGACACCGGGGATTTTCTAGCAAGTCTATAGCATAGCGTTTCATCTTGAGAGAACATAAGAGGACGATGAATAAATAATACGAAAAATATAAGGAAATGAGGATTTTAAATAGTTTGGAAGTGATGGGTTTGAACCATCATTGCACACATTTTGAAAGTTGAAGAGGATAGTCACGCGCAGTGGTGAGTAATAAATGGATACTTGGTTCTCACGCGCAAAATAATCGAAAACAAAGTAGCATGTACAAATTATTGTCATTGGCGTGGGAAAGGGAGAAATATTTTGAACCTTCATGACGGTTTTGTGTAACAAGCATCAATGCTTTGAGATAAACTATAACGGTTACTAATAACAATCATTATTTATTTGCACAATATTCTAATAAATGATGGGTTTTACTTAATAACCATTATATATTTCACATTTTTCTTAAATTTTGGTAGTTGATTATGCAACCACAATTTTACAAACAAAACAAAAATACAAAAGTACAAAGTAAATAAAAAAACTAAAAATAACAAGTTATGCAGATATCTTAAGAATCTGATAAATCATCATGTTCTTCCTTCTCCACTAACTTGTCCGCCTTCTCATTCAAAGAGTGAACGAGAGTTGTAAGTTTCTTTAAGCACTAGTCCTTGCTCTCGCAAGTAAACTTGTACCAAATGTAGTTCGTAGGTTGTGTGGACGAGCCCTTCATAGCTTGTTGATGGAGGGAGTTCATCTTTCGATTTGTCTCGAGATGATGAAGCAGAAGTTTTTTTGCATTTGTCCATAAGTTTGGTGAAGAAGAACAAAAGCTTACAATTGGACATGCGAAGTTGAAGTGGAAGTGGAAAAGTGAAGTTCATTTTTCAAACATTCATATTGATAGGATTTCATGGATTATTGAGCCATCACGTCCTTTAGATTTATATATCATTATATTTTTATAAATAGCAACGGTTGATTTTTAATAACCTTAGGAATTTGATCGAAGTAGTATTCTTTTAAGTGACGAGTTTTTCTTAATAGCCGTTATGTATTTGACATATTTAACTATCATATGTATGTTTTACAGTTTAAAACCATAATATATTGCAAAAATAACTGTGAAATATAGACAATTTTGTAGTAGTTGATATTAATTAAGCTTACAAACAACTTTCTACATGTACTCAAATTAGTTAATTATATATTGCATTAAAGACATATATTAATTATGAGAACACTTTCAATTTTGAGAGGCCTTTTCTGCTCTGCTACAATTTTTTTTGTTAAAGACTTTAGAGTAAGAGTTGAGCTGCAAGTAGGGTTTATTTTTTATTTATTTTTAGAAACTTAAAGGAGGTATCGGTGGTATGAGAGTGAGTATTTTGAGTTAATTGATGATGTTAAAAAAAATAGGACACATGATAAAGGTGTGATTGAAGAACTTAATCTACGTTTTGTCCTGTTTCAAACTCCCTCAAACCCTCATCATCATAAAGAACGTAAGTGAACATCTATTTATGAACAACCAATCAATTTTGCGTTATTAATTACTCCCTCCGGTCCTAATTATATGACATATTTAACCGATTTTGGGGAGATTAAGAAAAGAAGTTAAATGAGTTAAATTTACTCATTTTTCTAAAATATTCTTATATAAATTTAAAATGATCTAAGTGAAAGTAAATCAATAGCTCCTACCACATGCCTCTCCAACCTAATTTTTTTTCACATGCTATCTAATTAAAATAATGGTCTAACTATATATACATATATATGTATATACATATAGATACACACACACACATATATATGTGTGTGTACATATATTGACACACACACACACACAAAAAGATATACATGTATATATGTGTGTGTGTTTATATTTGTACACACACACATATTGACAGATCAGACAAAGACAAATATACATATATGTACACACACACCCACATATATATGTGTGTGTGTGGGTGTGTGTCTATATATATTTGTGTGCACACACTCACACACACACACACAGATATATATATATATATATATATATATATTTGTGTATACACACACACAAAAAATATATGTGTGTAGACACACACATATATACATACATATATGTAGACACACACATATATGTGCACACACACAAAATATATGTGTGTAGACACACACATATATACATACATACATACATCTAGACACACACATATATGTGCATACACACACACACACACACACAAAATATATGTGTGTAGACACACACATATATACATACATACATATATGTAGACACACATATAGATATTTGTGTTTAGACACACACATATATACATACATAGATACACACGCACACATATATATCTAAAAGTTTCGTTGACTGGAAGAATATACACGTCCACATACATATACTCATAAAAAAAAATTAAACACATTTGAGAGAATAAAATAGGGGTGTTTTAAGAAAAAATTGACAATTATTAGAATGTTGTCCTATAATTAGGACCAAAACCAACTCTCAAATGTTGTCTTATAATTAGGACCGGAGGGACTATAATAGTCGCCCTTAGGCTCTTCCACAAAAATTTCAACAGGCAGCAGAAATATCTTCGCCTACATTTTAAGTTTGAATAATGTGTCTCTGACTGATCCATCCATTTCAATCCCCACTAAAAAAGATCATCAATAAATACCATCAATACTGATCGAATAGGAGTATTCCCCCCCCCCCCCCCCAAAAAAATTTCCATTTTATCCTCAGATATGAAATTATAATGTTTTTTTCAGCAAGCTATTAGCTTAGGAACCGCTTATCATGAAGAAGAAATGATACAACCTCCAGTTTTAAATATAAGAAAAAATTTATAATGTAATTTATACTATAAACTTTATTTTATATTTAGTACCGAAATAGTAGCTTTTGATTACTAATTAAACAAAAAATTAAAGTGTTGTTCAAACCAAGCACACTTGGTCTAGTTGTGAATGTGGATTAATTAAGTTATATCATAAAGTGGGCAGATTAAATTCTACCTTGGTAAAAAAATCTACGGGGAGAGATGTCATAGTCATAAGGCTCCAATTCAGATTAGTTGGTTACTTAGATATTAGTAATAGATTTTAAAAAAGGGTAAATGAGCAAAAATACACATGTGTTTTACTTCTGAGAGCGCTCAGCACCATATGCTTTTTTTGGGAACAAAAATACACAAATGGTTAGAGAAAGAGCTGAAGTGAACAGTAACATAACAGTGAGATGTGACTTTTGCTCTAAAATGGTAACCACATATGTATTTTTGCTCCCAAAAAATCATATGATGCTAGAAGCTTCTAAAAGTAAAGCACATGTATATTTTTACTCCTTTACCCTAAAGAAAAAAGTGTATATTCGTGGCTCACAAAGGTTAATAAAATAAGGTTGTTCAATTGGACACGATATATATGCGAACATGATGATCTGGGTGTGTACTGTCCGACACTAAAACACTATTTCAACACAGAAGTCAACAAAGTGCCCAGGAAAAAAATAATAATTGTACCGTAACGCATTACAAAAAACCCAAAAAGAAAAATATAATCATGAATCAAAAACCAGCAAGACATTGAGCAGAAAAAAAAAAAAAAAAACCAGCAAGACAGCCACGCTCAACATTAATCAACCCCACCACCAGCACCACCCACCACCACCACCGGCCCCTCTCTCTCTGTGCAGCAACTTTATATGGACTACCTTACAGACATATTCTCATATCATTATCTTCTTATCTCCTCAAAAAATGGAGAAGACCTTTCTTCTCTCTTTTCTCTTCCTTCTCTTCCATTTAGCTCCAGCAAAAGCTGATCTTGGTGTTGGCGTAGGTATCGGTATCGGTATCGGCATTGGCAATGGCGGTGGCGGAGGAGGCGGTGGTGGGGCTAACAATAGCCCAAGACCGTCTGGACCTTCAGTGTCAAAGATGGACATAGCTTACAAAAGTCTCCAAGCATGGAAATCAGCCATCACTGATGACCCATTAAAGATTCTTGATACTTGGACAGGTTCCAACGTTTGTTCTTATAAAGGAGTCTTTTGTTCCAATTCTTTTGTTGCTGGAATTGATCTCAACTACGCAAATCTTCAAGGGACTCTCGTTAAAGACCTATCTTTGCTAACTGATATGTCTCTTCTTCACCTTAACAGCAACAGATTCACTGGTACAATTCCTGAAACATTCAAAGACCTTTCATCTTTAGAAGAATTAGACCTCAGTAACAACCAGTTATCTGGTGAATTCCCCACAGTTGTTTTGAAAATCCCAAATCTCATTTACTTAGACCTCAGATTCAACTCCTTCTCTGGGACCCTCCCAGATGAACTTTTTAGTAAAAATCTTGACGCAATACTTCTCAACAATAACCAATTCCAAGGCCAAATCCCTCAGAATCTAGCTAGTTCCTCAGCTTCTGTCATCAACCTAGCTAACAATAAGTTCACTGGAGCCATCCCAATTTCAAGTTTAGGTTTGGTAGGTACTTATAATTCTAAGCTGAAGGAGATTCTGTTCTTAAATAACCAGTTAACGGGTTGTATTCCTCAAGGAGTGGGATTGTTCAGAGATGTGCAAGTTCTTGATGTGAGCTTTAATTCATTGGTGGGTCATTTGCCAGAAACACTATCTTGTTTGGAAGATATAGAAGTTCTTAACTTGGCTCATAATCAGCTTTCTGGGGAACTATCTGATGTGGTGTGCTCGTTGAAGAGTTTGGTGAATTTAACTGTGGCTTATAATTTTTTCAATGGGTTGAGTCAGGAATGTTCTAGGCTTTTGATTAGGAATGTGGGGTTTGATTTCTCGGATAATTGTATTCCTGGGAGGGACATGCAGAGAACTAAACCAGAATGTTCTGTCATCCCAGGCGGTAGCTTAAGTTGTCTCAGAATTCCCGTACCAAAGCCTCTTGATTGTGCTTCATTGGCAGTAGTTTCATCTTCCCCTTGATACTTTAATTATTACTTCAAAGTTCAAAACTTGTTTGTTTCTAGTTAGTTTCTATATAGTGATCCATGCCTGCTAATTCCATTCTTCATGATTCATAGCTTTCCTACTGTTCAAAGGATTTGCAAGACATCTAAATTCTAATAGCAAAACTGTACCTTTGGTAATTTAACTACATATAAGGTTTTACGTTGATTTCTTATTAATTTTGTAAAGTGTGTTTTTTTTTTTCAAGTCCTCTAATTGACTAATTCTAATACCAAGGCAGTCTCTCTCTCTCTCTCTCTCTATCTGTTTGTTTTTTTGTTTTTACGTAGAAAAAAATGAAGACATTGAAATTTTAAATATTAAAAAAATATTCGCAAATGTTAATATTTTTAGTTTAATTTCTTAAAATAACAGTGGTTGGCACAAAAAAATCATCATTTGAAATAACCGTATTAGGGTTATGGGAATGAAAAGATGGTTTATAAAATTAAGGAATTAAACTAAACTTTGTATAAAATAAGAGGAAGGAAGGTGCATTTTTGTCAATTTTAATATATATTGTGATAAATTAACATAGTATCACTCGTTTTCCCTACTCTATGCAACCAAAGGATGAAGAGCTTGTTTGGTGTGAGGGAAGAGGATGGTGAAAGAAAAGTACAAATTAGGTGAAACTATAAAGACCAGATAAATAGAAAAATAACTACAAGAACGTGATAAAAAAAAAAAATTTATGGGGACCTAATTAAGAAATGATTGAAACTCTAAGGATCTATAGATTAATTATCCTTTTTTTAAAAAAAAAAGAAAGGGTTAGAGTCCAGTTTCCTTTGAAACTTTTTTCCCAATCCCTAAACTTAAGAATAGTGTAATGTTGCTCTTCATGCATTAAAAATATAACAATGACGCCCTAAAACTTCTAAGACAAGTTTAAATAGAGCTCTTCAATCATAATTTAAGAATACTAATTGCACCTAAGGAAAATTTCTATGACAAATTTATGATTTAAGAAAAATAAAAAATTTCATAGGATTCTCATTCTCTTCCACACTTTTCATCATTTTGTTTAGGTCAATATAAGCTCAGACTTATGAATGGGTTTGGCTAGATGATGAAAGTGACAATTTTTATTTATTTTTGATAATAAAAAGTGACAAATTAATACTTATTAATGTTGAAAAGTCAACTATATGAATATGATCTTATTTGCCATAAATTTGGGCCGATTGGGCTGTTTTGGGCTTCCACGTCAGATGGAATGGTTTAGGCCCAACCCTTTACCGGGTCTCTACGAAAAAAGAAAAAAAAAAAAGAACCTTCTGGATCATGCACCACAAGTCCACAACTTCTTCAGACACCATATTTTTCGCCCATCGGCACCCAAGTTTATTTCTTTCAGGACAATCTAGCACGCCCCTTATACTCGAAGCTTTCTTTCATTTTCGGTGTCTGAGTTTTCTTCCGAGAATCTGAGAATTGTAGGGTGGGGATCTGAAATTAGGATCTTTTCGAATTAGCTTCTTCAACTAGAAATGTCTTCTCCCGCCGAGTACGCTTTCTTCCCCTACTCTCTGTTTGTTTTCTTGTTCTTTCTTGTTTCTACGTTTCTGTAGCATTAGCTAAATGAATTTCTGGTATCCGTTAGTTATCTGCGTTCACTAGTACGAATTGCTGCATTAGAATGTAGTTTGACCTTTCTTGTCTCAAAATTTGGCTAATTCTACTGCAATTTTCCATTTTGGAACAGATATGGACTCACGGTGTGTAAACCATTTGGGCATGATTCTTGCAATAATATTTATTTAATTAATTACTTCATTTATATCGGACAGGAAGGAGAATATTGATCCTGTCCTGATTGTTTTTTTATAACTTCATTTGGAATTATTTGAGTGGATGTTATGCACATTACCGTTAACTAGATGTTGCTAAGCCGAATCCCTGATTAATTTCATGGAGTTGAATAACTTTAAGCGCATGACTTTCTGACATTTTTCTCTCTGCTATTGGCTTTCTGCATTATTATTTACTCCCTCCCAAGACATTCTTGACTTCTTTTTTTTTTTTTTTTTTTTGAGATTATGGAAGTTAAATAAGTTACTTAATCATATCATACCATCATATCTGTTGTGTATCATAGATTATATATCAATTTATACGTTAGAAAAATTAGTTTGAAGAAGAAACTTTAAAGTAATTTAATTAGCTTTCTTAATATTTCCAAAAAAAATTAATTTTGTCTTGTATTTGGGACCGGAGGGAGTATTAACTGATAGTTCACTCTGGTTATTTGCTATTATTTATTTATTTTTCATATTTTTTTTATCTTTTCTATGACCTTATGAAACCCATAAAACATATCAAATTTCATCTCCTTTCAGATTTTATCACTCTCTTCCACCTATAAGCAAGGCTTATGGCACCCTTTGCCTGGTGGCTACCACAGCTTTTCAGCTTGGATTATATAATCCAGCATATATTGCATTGCTGTATGAGGATGTGTTCTACCGCTTTCAGGTCAGGATTCCATGGGACATTTAGTTTAAGAAATAAGATATATACTATTGTTATTGCTCCCAAAAGGCTAAACTAATTGTATTCATTCTAAGCCTTGATTTCTTATAATTTTACCAGCATGCTTCTAATGTTACAAATAAATAACTTGATTGTACTTAAGCCTAAGTTTTATCTAATGATTGATTTATAAAGCTGGGGTCCTTGGCAAATTAAGTTGTTAACTTAAGTCAAACTATTGAACATAACTTGTCTATGTCGCATTCTTTGTAGGTCTGGAGGCTGTTCACAAACTTCTTTTTCCTTGGAAAATTCTCTATCAATTTTGGGATTCGTCTCTTAATGATGTAAGTAACTCCAACATCAGATTCATGACATACCATTTTCTAGTCTATTAAATTAGAGATTTTTAGATGGATAGGAGGATGCAGCTTATATTTCTTATAATCTGTTCTCACAATTTCAGAGCAAGGTATGGCGTCCAACTTGAAAATGGACCGTTTGACAGGCGAACTGCAGACTTCTTATGGATGATGATATTTGGAGCCTTTACTCTATTGGTGTGTAAGATCTTTCAATATATTACCTCCGGTCCTTAATAGAAGATCTTGCTCGTAATGTAATATGCACTATGAACGAGTTCTTATAGTAATAGCCGAAAGTGATACATTTTTCATGTTATTGTTATTGTATTTTAATTGTGTGTGTGTGATTTCTTACGTTCAAAATGGATTACAGTTTTGTTTTTATAGAAGTGATTGTCCCATTCTGGTTGTTTCAACTTTGAACACAGCTACAAGATGAGGGAAACTATGGTTGATTCCATTTCATGGTTTCTTTTATTGGCCATGTCGTTTCTATTCTAGCAATTATGCATTTCAAGTTATGCTCTGTTTCATATGAATTCTAGCTTAGTGGAGGAAAATTAGTTATTTTGCAACATGTTTAGGTATAAAATTGATTTATACATGAGTTAATAAGAAATATTTCATAAGACAGGGTGTAACATCAATTGGAGTGGTTATAATTTATAAACATCAAGGGTGATCAAATTAGCTATGGAACATGTGAGGAGACTTCTTACTGATTTACAGAAAGTGGCAAATAAGATGAATGCTTGGTTGATCTGGGAAGAGGAAAGTTCCTATAAATAAATTCTTGAAATTTCTGTGCAGATTCCATCTTTCACAGGATATAAATAAATAAATTAAAAGAACATTAGAGGGAAGTTTATTTTACTGAAACAAGACATTATAAGATGTTGGGTTTACTAATTGTTGAATAATTACAATCTCCTTTCCCCAACCTTAGCTGTTATTACATTTAGTCTTGTTTCTCACTTTTCGGCTTACATTAGTTTTGTTTGCTTTTGCATTTCATCTGAATTACAGGTCTTATCTGCCATCCCTATTTTCTGGTCCCCTTTCTTGGGAATATCACTTGTTTTCATGCTTCTCTATGTCTGGAGTAGAGAATTCCCAAATGCCCAAATCAGCATATACGGACTTGTTCAACTTAAGGTATGTTCAGTCTTATGTCAGCTGGAAACAACTATCGCTTCTCTTTCATTTTTCATCAGTTATATAAACTCACAAGATTAGATCTTGCTGAATCTAAGAAGAGCCACACTCACGTTATTTCATACAGGCTTTCTATTTCCCGTGGGCAATGCTTGCTTTGGATGTCATATTTGGCTCACCTCTAGTGCCAGATCTGCTAGGCATCATCGCGGGGCATTTGTACTACTTTTTGACAGTGCTACATCCACTTGCTGGTGGAAAGAACATACTAAAGACTCCTATGTGGGTGTATCCTTACTGCGCTTAGCTCGTTTAAGATGTTCATTAAATACTATAGTTTCTACTCTACACTTACATGAAGCCATCATTGTCTTATGATAAAAATAGGATAAAATACTAAAAAGCAAGTCTTGTTTGTGTTTGACGCTCATATCAGTCATACTTAAGAAACACAGATTATAGTTGTTCTCTGTGATTGATATGCTGCTATCTTGATGTCCATAGTTTTGTGAGTCTTGCATGTGCATTAGTTGCTTAGATTATTCTTTGCATTTACTTGAGGGCTATTTACAAGTAACTATAAGAAGTTGATTGATTATATTATATCAGTGCTCTTTTGTTGAGTCAGTAACTCCCATAATGTGGCTGATTGATCAAAAGCTTAAGTTAGTTTTTTTGTGTGTTCTTAACTATTATTTCAAAGACATAAATTGGTTTCAAGGTGGGGAGTTCGAGTGCAACCAATGAACCGTGGCCAGCCGACAAATCCTGCCCAGCCAGAGACAAGCACGGGGACGGCTTTCAGGGGAAGATCCTACCGGCTCAGTGATTAGAAGAGGGAATCAATTTTTACTCTCCAATCTGTTGTTTCTGCCTTGATTGGATTGTGACATGGCTACACAGACATATGATGCTAAAGCCTTCAAAGTTCAAAGGGAATACTAACGAGAAGGATCAGTGTATGAACCATGAGAATTCATGGCTAGCAAAGTTTGTTTTGGGGGCTGCCCCTTAACTTCATTCTACTTTCAGGATATTCTCTGGCGATGAAGAAGGTAGAAAAAGGGTTTTAAAAGAAAAATCTTTCTCTATTGAATTTTCTGACAACTGGACTTCATTCTTGCTGAATTCATAAAACTTTCACGTGCTTCACTTTTATTCAAGTCTCATCAAGTCTTTCAGCAGGCAAGAGCAGTTTATGTATTCCAAGTACCTCACTCCTCCTGACTCTGGAGAATAACTGGTTTTCATGCAAGAAATCCAATCCAACTTTATTCTGTCTAATGTCCCTCATTCCCTTGCTTGCGATATCCATCATCCATTCAAAGACAGGTATGAATGGATGGGAAGAATGACAAAAAGCTTGATTGGATATTTTTTATATGTTTGGGTTGGCTTTCTTGGATAAGTGCTTCTTCTCAAAAAGTCATCAAAAGCCATGATGCAAGGGAAGCCACTTTTTATGGCTTATCACGCTCCAAAATTCACGATTGCATTTATACCTGCTCATTCTTTCTTCCTTACAATTTTGTCCTTATTTGCCTATAGATCACCACCTTCTGCTTCACTTATGTTTCTTTAGTTTTCACTGCCAACTGCCAACTGTTATTTATTTTTAATGCTCTCTTGAGTGAAAATAAATTTCAACATATTTTTTTTTATCAGTTTTAAATATTTAATATCATTTTTCTGGCCAACAACTTTTTGTTATTTTTAAATTTTATGCTTACATATTTTTATATTTATTGAATACATTTAATTAAGGGAAAAACACTTCTCATGTGGTAGGAGAAGTGTTTTCTCATGTTACACACACATGAATTGGTGGGACCCACATATATATATAATTATCATTGTATATATATGTGGGTCCCATCATTTCATGTATGTGTAGGAATCTTCTTCTTCTCATGCAACATGAGAAGTATAAACCCCTTTAATTAAATGCTTTTTAGCATTTACATGTATTTTTTATAGTGCACTAACTTTTATTTTTATAATATTAATTTTAATATTTTTCTTAAATTATATAACGTATATATTATACAATGGGATAAGATATTGTCAATATCAAATCACTACCACTTTTTCACCTTTAGATCAGAATTTCATGTACGTTTATCATTTCTCTCTCCTACTGAGATTTTGATCTAACGGTGAAAAAGTGATAGTGACTTGGTAGTGACAATATCCTATCTCTTATACAATTTATGTCATTTTGCATATAAACTTGATTTTCAAAATATAATCAAAACAAGTTTTAGTTTCAGAAATGTCACTAATGCTACCGTGAATTCAAACAAAAAGCTTATAGTCAATTTTAAGTTTTTAAAAGTTGGATATTAAAAATAAAAATTCGTTGTTGTCGCTGCTATTCCAAACACACGTTTTATGGTGTGTGATTGGACAAGATGAAAAAGGTAAGAATCAATTGTGGATTGTGAGAACTACACGACTTGGCAAGGAAAAACGCCATAAAATTGTTAACGTGAAAAATAAATTATTCCTGTGTCTAGACAACTACAAGGACTTGACAAAGAAAAACGCAATAAAATTGTTAACGTGAAAAATAATTATGCCTAATCATATGGGTAAATTTGGGTTAATGAAAATTAGTATGGGTATTTTAGTCAGGATATGACATAATACTTCTCACCTCTTCAAAGCGGAGGGGAGAACTAAAAAAAAAAAAAATCCCCCATTTTCCCCAACCAAACATGGTTATCCCCATCACACTCCTCCTCTCCCCATCCCACCCCTCAAAAAATCTTGAACCAAAAAATGGCTTAGTAAATGTTTAAGGAGTTAATTGAGGAATTTTGGTGAAAGTCTGCCATTAAAAATTTTATCTTTTTCACCAATAAAATTTTAATGGTGAGGTTTTTTTTCCTCCAATTTTCCCAGGTTCTTAATGTTGGGTAAAGAATAAATTTAGTTGAGAAAAAAAAAAACTATGCTTTGCGTTTGTCATTCAAAAGAAACTAGTTTTTTTTTGTTTTTTTTGGGTATAAATGGGACCGTTAACCCATTTCTATTTCTGCATCAATATACGACGTGGGTACAAAACACCCAAAAAATCCTGATACAATAACCTGGAAACAGTCAATGGAGGAGCCTCAAAAGAAACATACAACTCCTCCTGCTTAAAAACAAAGTCCAGCAAGAGTATCTGCACAGGAATTTCCCTCTCTATACACATGAGTAAACTTTACATTTGAAAGCTTCTCCATTACCTCAGAGATCGTGATCAGCATCCGAGAATCAGTTCCCTCCTCAGCTTGCACCGCTTGTAACATGTGCACTACGGCTGCCGAGTCACGTTCAACAATTATGTCGGCATAACTCTTCCTTGCTGCTAGCTTGAGCCCCGTTAGCATTGCCCAGAGCTTGCCAGTTTATTCTCTCCTCTACAGGCCCCATCAATATTCACCTTGATCCACCCATCCAACATGGGTATCGACACGTATACCGCTGATTCTTCATTCCACCTGTGCTCGTTGAATTTCTTTTACATGCCACATCACCACTGCATACTGGTTTACAGGCATCTCAAACCCTTCCTCAATGAACATAGCCTTGTTTCTCCACGTCCATAGCATCCAGCAAGCCACCCCAAATATTAATCTTCAGCCATTCCTTCTTTGTGCAAGGTTCCAACCAAACCAATCCCTACTTTCTTTAATAACAAATTCCTCCTCAATTCTGCCTCGCCATAATTCCTTCCACAGCCGCTGAGCCACAATGCAGTCCCTCAAGACATGCATCAATTACTCACATCAATCAGAGCATCTATAACAGTTTGGATTACCTCCCATCAATCTAGATCTCCTTGCACTTGTCAAAAGCCTATTATGCATAGCTAACCATAACAACATTTGAACTCTTCTCGGAACCCTCGAGTATTCCACTCCTTTTCCTCCCTGTCCTGTTCATCAGTCAACTTGAGATACATATCAGATACCACGTATTTGTTTTGAAAAGATGGCCCCCACCTAATATTATCCCCACTAGCCTGATTTGAGGGAGGCAACACGGCCAGGAGCATATTCCTTCCCTCAGTATTCAGTCTATCCGAAAACCTATCTATACTCCAATTCCCATCAGCATCTACCATATTAGCTACCCTTATATTGACATCAGCCTCAGTTAAATCTCCGAGGCACATCTCACTCAGTTTTCTGCCTCCCGCTAACCATTTATCTTGCCAAAAGCTTAATTTCTCTCCATTACCTACTTCCCAACAGATATTATTTACAACCTTCGGCCATAACCTAACCAAGTTCTTCCACAGCTCAAAGTCGGCCTACAAAGCTTTGCAATCCTTAGAGAGCTCATACTGTCTCCCATATTTTCCAGCAAGTACTTTTGAGCATAGGCTGTACGGATTGGAGAGAATATTCCAAACAACCTTGCCCAGTAATGCATTGTTCATCAATTCTATTTTCCTCATCCCCAAACCCCCATTTTTCTTTTCCATACATATCACATCCCAACACATAACATGGATCCTCCTAGCCCCCTTCTCGCTTTGCCATATGAAATCCCTCTGCATTTTCTCTAGTTTCTGTCTAACTCCAGCAGGGATGCAAGTGTGCTGCATATAGAAAATAGCCAACTGATTAGTTATCAATTGTAACAGTGTGATCCTTCCAGCCAATGACAGTGTATGTTTTTTCCAATTGTTTAGTTTCCCTTGCATTTTCTCTAGCAGGTGTTGAAACTTTCTGCTTGAACCTCTTCCCTTTATCATGTAAGACCCCAAGTACCTTCCTAAGTCCTCCATCTTCTGAAATCCAGAATAACTACAAATTTCATGTTGCCTTACTCTGTCTACGTTCGGTGAAAAGTAGATACTGGTTTTCTAGGAATTCACTCTTTGCCCTAAGGCTTCACCAAATCTATCTAGCACTTCCACTACAGTAATCATATTTTCTACATCAGCTTCACAGATATGAAGTAGATCATCTGCGAAGAGTAGGTGTGAAACTTCAGCTCCAGTCCTTCCCAATCTCATTGTCTTCCATTTATCGGTATTAACACAGTGAGTTATCTAATGCGATAACTTTTCCATGCCCAACACAAACAAATAAGGTGACAAAGGATCACTTTGCCTCAGTCCCCTAGAAGGCACAAATACCTCTTGCTTACTTCCATTCCATAAAATTAACATATTTGCTGACTTCATGCATCCCAAGACCACTCTCCTAAACCTTTCATCAAAATCAAGGTCTTCAAGCACCTTCCCCACAAAACTCCATGACATTCTATCACAAGTTTTTTCCAAATCTATCTTGAGTCTTGACAACCATGTATCCCTTCCTTCCTTGTAATCTACTCATCGAGTGGACTACTTCCTTAACAATAATTATATTATCTTGAATACTCCTCCTAAGCACAAAATTAAACTAGTTTGATATGGAGAGATTAGCTTATCCATAAGTGGTTTTAGCCTATCTACTATCAACTTAGACAAACCCTTGTACAGAACATTGCATAACGCTATAAGACAGAACTAACTTACATTTTCTGGTTGGTCTACCTTAGGAATCAGCACCAGTAGCATGTCATTAATTTCCCCTATTCTCCCTGGATTGCTCCATAATTCTTGTAAGAAGCTGATCACTCCCTGGCCAACTACCCCCAATTTTGTTGATAGAAGGCCGCAGGATAACCATCACCCCCACGGCGCCTTGAAACCATTCATTTGGAAAAAAAGCCTGTCGCACCTTTATCTCAATCACAACTTGTTTGGAATAATGATTGGAGTTTTGAAAAACAGTTTATCAATCGTAATTTATGATACACGAGGTAAATATGTGAGAAAATTTTTATTCTTTTTACGTAAATAAACACTTTTAAGGATCCAAACATAATCCCAAAACATGCCGCCCGTCGGGAGAAAGACAAAAAAATCCTCCCAAACTTGTAAATCGCAACGCAAACAGTCTAACCCCAAAGATAGTCTCACATCAAATTGCATGGAAAAATTACTTAAATGCCCTTCATATAAAAAAATGAAATGACAAGAAGTTAATAAGTGATAACTTATGAAATAATAGCAATAACAAAAGACAATTATAACTAATTTTAGCAAGGGTAATTAGGTCCTTTTACAAAAACATAATTGTAGAATAATCTCTAAAATCTTCATAGGAATTAAGCCATTTTTATTTTAGAAAGAATTAGGCCATTTTAAGACATCCCTTTGTGATTCTCTTATTTTTCTCAGATGCCTTTCTCCTACACACATTGAAACATATAAAGTTGAAATATACCAGAAAAATAGACGCAGACGATGTAAAAGTGGTCAAAGAGTTTTCAACCAAAAAACAAAAAAAGTAGAGAAAGAGAGAGAATATGAGGATGGGACATGGGAGAAAGAAAATAGAGTTGAAGGAGTCCGTCCTAAAAAGGAGGAGGAAGGCAAGGATGGCAGTGAATGACGGCCTTCTTCAAACTTCATTTATGTTTTGGGTAAAAAAGCTCTCTCATGTTATAAGCAAACTGCCAAATTTACTTTGTTTCTATCGATTCGAACAAGCCACTTGATCTCTCTGCCTCCTAACTCGTTCGATCTCAATCAAATCGTATCAACGAGCAAAAATGTCGTGGCAGTCTTACGTCGATGAACATTTGATGTCCGACATCGACGACCAAGGCCACCATCTCGCCGCCGCTGCTATCATCGGTCTCGACGGCTCCGTCTGGGCTCAGAGCCCTTCCTTCCCTCAGGTTCTTCTTCCCTTTCCTTCTTCCTTTCTCCATTCTTATAATCCCAATGTTCTACCGTTTATCCCAATGCAGTAGTCGGATTTCATCCGTCATCTTCTCTTTTGGATTTTTGTTCCTGAATCGGTGTTGATCTGTGGCTTCGTTTGATCTATTGGTGATTCTTCTTATTTGTTTAGGAGCTAAATTGTGACTTGTAGTCCACGGAATCCGAGTATCTCGCACTGTTTGTAACATATAATTCGCTATAAATTTCTAAAATACATGAACTCTACAAATGCCCCAGATTAGACCTACTGATATGCCCTCAACAAGAATCAAGAGAGGGAAGAAATTAAAGAAGATGATTAGTGTGTTTTAGAAAAAAAAATACATATCATATTAACTAACATAACTTATATAGGAGGAGTATATCTAACCGCTTACATCCAAGCTCCTAAGAATTCAATCTCTTATTCTGTATAACTATGCTCCATGTACGATAATTTTTATTTTCATAATGTCTTTACCAATGTGTGTTTTTGTACTGTGAATGAAGGAATATGAATCCATATTTTCCGACCTATTTTGTATAGAATCCAATTGTTCCGTTATGCATACTATAACCAGAGTTATTATGTGTTTGGAACTTAAGCCTTTGTCAGCATCTGAAAGTTCTACGAATTGACTTGAACAAGAAGATTATTTCACTCTCAAGTTGTATTTTAGTTTCTTGGGTTTGGTGGCTACAGAACTTTTCAAGATCTGACATTATTTGAATATTATTTTCCAGTTTAAGCCCAATGAGATCGAAGATATCACGAAAGATTTTGATGAACCAGGCCATCTTGCTCCCAAGGGATTGCACATTGCGGGCACCAAATACATGGTAATCCAGGGGGAGCCGGGAGCTGTCATACGTGGGAAGAAGGTAATACTCACTCCATTAATTTAGCTGTAAACTCTGCAAGTTGCGAGTACAAAAGATTTTATTAATTTTAAATATTTTATTATGTAAAATCTTCGGATTTGGATTCCTTTTGTGACATTTCCAATTCAGTCCCAGAAATTTCTTCTATTTGTTTTGATTTGAGGCCAGTGTGATGCCACATTATCTGCTGCAAGTTTTAAAATGTCGTTTCACTTAGCATTGAAAATTTTGCAGCATGGCAATAACTGCATATTTGAATTTGTCAAATTCGCTAAAAGGTGACAAGAATCAATTCCAACCATCCGTTTGCAACTCATAAGAATTAATCAAATAGTGAGTTTTGGGTCATTTACTTTGGAATCTTTTTAATTGCAAAGGGATGGTGGGAATGGACTCTTACTGTATCTTGATGAGTTCTTCTCTTGATAAACTCATTTTTTTTCTTATCAAAATAGATAAATGAGATCTTTCCAACTATGTTGGACAAGGATCAACTGAATACTGAATCTATTTGTAAGATGTTCGAATGGGAATTCAGTTGTTGTGTGTGCTTTGAATGGTTAGGGATCTGGAGGCATCACCATAAAGAAAACTGGAGAAGCTCTAATTTTTGGGGTGTACGAGGAACCAGTGACTCCGGGACAGTGCAACATGGTTGTGGAGAGGTTGGGAGATTACCTCGTTGATCAGGGTCTCTAGATCTCCATCTCTCTCATGATCATTAAGTTTTGAACTTTATCTTTTTTTTTTCTCCTTTACAAAAAAAAAAAAAAAAAAAAAAAACTTATGGGATTATTTGTTGGGAGAATCCCAAGAAAATTCCACTTGAATTTTAAAATTCTAAATATGTGATTTCCTAATAAAGCGAGTTGGTAATTGCTTTACTGTTTTTGTTAATTTTATTACTGTTGTTATCAACAGAATTTTGAAATTCAAGTGGTATTTTTCTGTCATTTTCTCATATATATTCTTTTATTCCCCACTTGAGAGTCATTACCATACATATACAATAACAATATGAGAATCTCTAATCAGTTGTTTTTTTGGTTTCCTCCCATTTGGATATTAAAATTACATTATGGTGATTTAGTCATCAGTTATAGTGTATTTTTTTAATGTCATTGAGGGTTCCCCTGTTTCTCCCTCATTTTGCTTATAATTTCATTAGAATCCAGTTGCCTTCTGTAATCATCATGGTGATTTTCCTTCTCATGGAAAATAAATACGTCTCATGTCCTTGATGTCGGACCTAATTGAAAAGTTTATGTTAGTCTTAATGTACGATTTATTTCACATATTTACTAGTTTTTTTTTTTTTCAAAATTAACTTTATTGATATTCCATCAACAATAATTCAGTAGAAGAGCGAATGAATGAATTAGGGAAAATAATTAGAGTGTTTTAGAAAAAAACATATTGTATTAACCCGATTGGGAAATGGGAGTATTGGAGTAAACTTTACTAGTTGGATCCCAAAAACAACAATTAACCAGAGGGGCTTGACGAATACTTTTAAAATGTTAAATTGGACTTAAAAGTCCTTATAAATGATATAGAAGACAGGTACATATACGTGGATGAGTGTGAGTGAGTTTTATCGTGAAGGCATATGTCTATATATCTATCTATATTTGTTTGAGAGAGGGAGAGAGAGGAAATGATATAGGGGAAATTACACCAATGTTCCAATTAAGAAAAAGAATACCAGAAAAGTCTTATAACTTATCAATGATAAGTAAATAAGCAATCATTGATAAGTGAAGGAGTTACTATTGACAATTTATGTAATTTTTCTGATATTATTTTTTTTAATTGAGACCTTCTTGTTATTTTCTCATGATATAGAAGACATGGATACCTATATTTGTGACTTATATATAATTTTCTCATATTTAATTTAATTAAGTATAATAAGAAATAATAGGATTTCTATTATATATTTAATGTTTAATCATCTGATAAGAATTGCATAACCATCTACACGATGATTCTCTTTAATTAGAAGGCATGCAAGAATTGATTGAAGTTGTAAGAAATAGATGTTGGAGAATTGAGACCATACAAATTATTACTTTTTATATCAAAAGTCCTACAACCCGTTTGTGTTTGGTACAGCAAAAAGGTGAGAAGGGAAAGAAAGATACACATGTCCCCTCAGCAAAACGTGTTTGGTTATCAAGTGTTCCTGACATATATTTTTCTGCTGCATTCAATTTTACTTTAAACACGGGAGTACCTACTAAAATTAGTTGTAACCATCTTCTTTCACATGCAGGGAAATGCAGAAGGCAAATTTGTCCCTTAAAAATTTAAATTAAAGAGCCAAAACACTTGTGAGTTAGAAATCCCTGGTGATCCCTGTATCAACTGAAATTCCAATTTCTTTTCATTACTGTTGCTAAGCAGGCACAACTCACACAGAAACAAAAGAACCCAGACTGAGTTTTGCAAGGGAAGAAGATGAACTGGGTTGAATTGAAAAGCCTCTCAGCGTGTCGAGGAATAATAATTTTCAACATAAGTCGAGTCACACCAAATGGAGAACAGGTCTTACACCCAAGTCTGCAATTGACAGGTGTCAAACTTTTAACAGATAAACTATTTGGGAAAATGAGAACCCAAAAATCTCACCCCCTGATTTAGTTCCAATGGGGAAGAAGGCCATCTTTGCTTCAATAGCTCCTTTTCATCCAAAACAAAGAAAGCATCGTGACATAAAGAAATTCACGATAAAAGTAAGCATTTGAAATTATACTCATATCCCTGGCATGTTTCTCTCTATGAAAAAAAAGAAGTACTCATCTTGTCCTAAATATAAAACAAAGTAACACAGTACATTGAAACTGGAAAAAGAAAAATTTGAGAGAAAAAAATATATATTCTCATTCAATGATCTGACAGTGTACAATCAGTCTCTTTATATAGAGAGAACTAATTAAAAATCAACTACTACAGTGTGCTATATTTGGTTACAACATAATGTTAGTTACAACAAATACTTACAACAAAAAATAAACAAATAAACAAATTAAGTAATTGACTCTGTTACCCCACAAGCTAAGGCGTATATATTAATCATGCCAAGTCTAGATAAGAAAACATGAAAGGGCTATGGATCAAGAGGTTTGGTGAAGATATTAGCAAGTTGATTTGCACTACGAACCGGAATAAGTCAAATAAGCCCAGCTTGAACCTTTTCTCAAACAAAATGGCAATCAAGTTCAAGATGCTTGGTGCGTTAATGAAACGTAGGATTGGATGTAATATGTATGGCAGATTGATTGTCACGGTAAAGAATAGTGGGAGATGAATGAGGAACATGTAAGTCAGCAAGCAAGTAAAGCAACAACTGAATTTCACAAGCTACACAACCCATGGCTATATATTCAGCCTCTAAAGAAGAAAGACAAATTGTTGTTTGCTTCTTGGATCGCCATGAAACAAGGAAATCACCAAGGAAAATACAATAACTAGATAAAGATCTACGAGAATCAGGATAACTAGCCTAGTCCGAGTCACTAAATGCCTTCAATTGTAAAGAAGATGATGATGGAAAGAATATACCTTTGCCTGGCCAATGTTTAATATACCTTAGAACCCTTAAAGCAGCTTGATAATGCACATCAGTGGGAGCATGAGTAAACTGACAAAGTTGTTGAACAACATAGGAAATATGAGGTCTAGTGGTAGTAAGGTACAAGAGAAGACCAACAAGACGTCTATAGGGGCAAAATATGTGAGCAATGTACCACTGTCTTGAGATAAGCTGATATGACGAGCCATAGGAGTAGAAAGAGGCTTACAACCCAAATATCCTGCATCATTAAGTGTATCACCAGCAGAGGAATGAGCCATTTCAAGACCAAGAAAGAATCTGAGTTTAACAAGGTCCTTAATCTTTAAGGTATTATCAAGAAATGATTTAAAACGATAAATTTCAGTAGAATCATTCCAGCCAAAATGATATCATCAACGTGGACCAACAGAACAGTAAAGGAATCACCATTCTGCTGAGTAAACACAGAGTAATCAGATCTGGATTAAATATAATCACAAGATAGTAAAGCAGAGGAAAGCTTGGCAAACCATTGACGTGAGGCTTGCTTCAAGCCATAAAGAGATTTATTCAGTTTGCAAACTGAGTTGGAACTAGGTGATGAGAACCCAGGAGGAAGAGACATATAAACATCCTCATGAAGGTCTCCATGCAAAAAGGCATTGTTAACATCAAATTGTTCAAGATACCAATTCTTAGAAACAACAATAATCTCAAGGTGGTCATTTTTGCAACAAGTGAGAAAGTATCAAAATAATCAACCCCCTCAGTTTGAGTATAGCCCTTTGCCACTAACTGGGCTTTGTATCATTCTAAAGAACCGTCATTATGAAATTTAGTCCTAAACACCCATTTATAGCTAATAGGGAACTTGCCCTTAGGTAATTCAGTCAAGATCCAGGTTTTATTTAGCTCGAAAGCTGAAATTTCAGCTTGCATTGCCTGTTGCCACTCAGGGTATTGAATAGCCTCTTTATAATTTTGAGGTTCATGAGGAATGGAAATAGAACAAATGAAATGCTTATAAGAAGGTGAACGATTACCATATGAGAGAATAGAAGATAGTAGATAGTAGCAGGATCTAGACATGGAATCTGATTGAGCTGAAATAAGTTGAGAGCGATGATAGTCATCTAAATATGTAGGTTGCTTATGTAGTCTGTGGGATCTGCGAAAGGGTAGATTTTGGACAAAGACCAAGGGAGTAGGAGGAAAAGGAGAAGAATTAATGGGAGTAGAAATAGAATCAGGTAATGCAGAAGAAACAAAAACAGGTAATGGAGAAAAATCAGAAACAGGGGAAGGAGAAGAATATGGAGAAATGGAAGGCAGAAATTGGTCATCAAGGTCAGAAAAAATATCTGAGTAGGTAAAGAAATAAGAGCTGGAGAAGATTTGCAACTATAATAAGGGCAAAATTGACTCATAAAAAATGACATGCATTGATATAAAAATGTGATGATTTTGGATGTCAAGGAGAACATAACCTTTGGTGACAGATTTATAACTAAGAAAAACACATTTGCGAGCTCTAGAGTCAAATTTTATCCTATGAGAAGATAAAGTGCAAGCAAAACACAATGATCCAAAAACTTTAAATTGTGTGAAATCTGGATCAGTTTTATGTAAGAGGTGAAAGGGATTTTGATTATTTAAAATAGGGGTTGGAAGCCTATTTATGATGTAAATAGCATGAGATATAGCATAGCACCAATAGAACAAAGGTAAATGTAATTGAACTAGTAGAGCTCTAGCAACATGTAAAATATGTTGATGTTTTATTTCCACAATATTATTTTGTTTAGGGGTTTTTGCTAGTTTTTGGAGTTTTGATGATAACAAGACTTGAAAGTGGTTAAGGTTTTAAATTGAAAATAGTTAAAGTTTTGAATTAGTAAATATTGTATAAGGTAAGAGTGTACTCAAGTATGCACTTAAGCTTACTCAAGCATGCTCAATCTGATAGTTTGCTTAAGTGTCCTCAGGTCCTTACTCGAGTATCATATCAACAATGGCCCTTTGTATTGATATCAATAGATGGTTACTCGAGTATGGTATTGGTGATACTCAAGTATAAGAAGAAACAACAAAGGTCAGAGATGTTTAGCCTTTGTACTCGAGCATACATTCTTGCTTACTCAAGTAGAGAGATTGGATTACTCGAGTACTTTGTTATTCTGTCAAGCAATTCCCACCATAAGAGTGCTACTCAAGTATAATGTAACTGTTACTCGAGTATGATACTCGAGTATAGGTAAGAGCTTACTCAAGTATATATATATTTCAATCTTATATTTTCTCTCTGTTTGAAGTGTACTCAAACATTGTTTCACTGATACTCGAGTATAAGGAAAATGCTACTCGAGTACAGTTATCAAATACTTTCCTCTTAGTGACTTTCAACAAGAAGTAAAGGATACTCAAGCACTTCATTTGATGTACTCGAGAAGGGTACTTGAGCAAGGTGATTATCTTACTCGAGTATGATCGTTGTTAAGGGCTCTAGTTTGATCTTGCTAAAGCATTACTCGAGCATAAGATATAGTTTACTCAAGTAGAGTACTCGAGTAAGAGGATTTGATTACTCGAGTATAAGTGATCGTTAAGCCTTTTTAAAAGAACATTTGAAAGATTACTCGAGTATGGTATGGCCATGGTAGTCAAACTCGCGAGTCAACTCGCCGAGTTTAACGAGTTAGTGTTTTTACATAAGGAAAACGTGTTAACTTGGATGTAAACTTGTTCTGGGCTCAAACTCGGTCAAACTCGTTTCTGACACGGTCAAACTCGGTAAACTCAACGATTTGCAACCGAGTTAGGCGAGTTATAAGATTTGAGTAGAGAAAGGCTAAAAATCATCCGGAAAAAAAGAATAAAAAACATATAAAGTTAAAAATAAGCTAAATATTACTCATTTAGGTGCCCTATTTTCATTCAGGAAACTTTTTGCCGCCGCCATCTTCGATCTTTCTCCAAGTTCGCACCTTAGGTTTTTCTTCTTTTTTGTGCTTCGGCCTGTCTGTGACTATGCTTACTGTATTCTCCGATTCTCTTTGAGTTGGAGATTTGAGACGAAGGAACAGGAACGAAGAAGGAGATAGAGAGAATAAAGAAGAAGAGAGAAAGAGAGAGAAAGAAGAAGACGAAGACGAAGAAGAAGAAGAAGAAGAAGAAGAAGAAGAAGAAGAGAGAAAGAAGAAAAAAGCATATGGGTATTAAAAGGTGAAAGGTTTCGGATTTTTTCCAATTTTTTAATCAAAAGTTGGTATTGGTTTGGGTGAAGATTTGAATTGTGACTTGTGAGGTTGGACATTGGAGTATTGTGATTTGGGAAGCAATTCAGCAACCATCAGAGTCTACAGTACCTAGTTCGTCCTTATCTTTGCTTTTAATTAATGAATACATTATTTTATTGTTTGGAAAGCAATTGAGCAAAAGAGTAGGAAGGATGTGGGACCAGAAGCTATTCGTCCTTTCCTGTGCTTTTTAATGAATAAAGATTGTAATAGTATATTATTTTGATATTGGGAAAGCAATTCAACAAAAGAGTAGCTAGTACCAGAGTCCAGACGCTACAGTACTTATCCTTTCCTCCACCTTTTTATTGTTTTTAATTAATGAAAATTTTACTATCATATTATTTTCATGTTGTGAAGAAATTCAGCAAAGGAGTAGTAGGACATACGTTGCAGAACTTGAGTAAAGGTATTTCGGCTTTTCCTTCACCTTTTCATTATTGTTAAAGAATGAAGATTTTATTATCATATTATTTTCATGAAGATCATGAGGGAGTATAAGGGATTAGTGAGTTGGCTTATGATACTAGCTGAATCTTCTTTTTGTTGTTGTTGACAATGATATATTAGAATCTTGTTTTATCAGTGTCTAATATGATCCCTATAATATTATTTTATTAATTAAACACTATCCTGTATTAAACAAACTATATTAGATGCCTTTTATGGTTGCCTCTTTTTTATTAATTTAATAATTTATTCTTACTGCTTATTAATTAGGTAGTATATTAAATTGAAGATGTCTTCAAGCACAAAGGAAAATACTGGAAAAAAAGTTATTGCTGCAAGAAAAAACTATCCGGGCAATAGATCTGATATAGGATGGAAACATGGGATGGATGTTGATGGGAATGGCAAAAAAGTGAAATGTAACTATTGTGAAAAAATTGTTAATGGGGGTATTTATAGATTCAAACATCATCTAGCATGCACTAGAATAGATGTTGAAGCTTGTGTCAATGTTCCTGAAGAAGTAAAGACCACAATACTACAACTTGTTTATGATGCGAAATGTGCTTCATCTAAAAGGAAAAAAATCATGGGTTGATATCAGTGATGAAGATGATCAAGGTGCACATGCACAAGCTGAGTCTCAAAATCTAGAGAAAGGGTTGATGAATT
Source organism: Acacia pycnantha (assembly GCA_025563575.1). NCBI lineage: Eukaryota > Viridiplantae > Streptophyta > Magnoliopsida > Fabales > Fabaceae > Acacia > Acacia pycnantha. The sequence goes on from JAMWYP010000001.1 coordinate 2,082,376, forward strand.
TATTGAGAAATACAAAAAACAATAGCAAAGGGGTATGCAATACACAATCAACCATTAATCATATGTTTAAGAGAGACTTGAGGAAGAGGCTTGTCAACAAATAGGTCGATTTTTTTATACAAGTGCTATACCTTTTAATTGTATAAGAAATCCTGAATTTACAAAGATGTGTGAAGTTATAGGAAGATTTGGTCAAGGATTTAAGCCTCCTTCTTATCATGAGATTAGAGAAAAATATTTAAACTTGGAATTAAAAAACACACAAGCATTGCTTGAGAACTTTAAGAATGAATGGACAACAACAGGTTGTTCCATAATGTCTGATGGGTGGACTGATAGAAAAAGGCGCTCAATTTGCAATTTTCTAGTGAATAGTCTCAAAAGGGACAGTATTTTTGTATTCATTAGATACTTCTGAGATTTCTAAGACGGCTGATAAAGTATTTGAGATGCTTGACGAGGTTGTGGAGAAAGTAGGTGAAAAAAATGTAGTGCAGGTAGTAACCGACAATGCTGCAAATTATAAAGCAACTGGGAAAAAATTAATGGAGAAAAGAAAACATTTGTATTGGACTCCATGTGCAGCCTATTGTATTGACTTAATGTTGGAGGACTTTGACAAAAAAATTATATTGCACAAGGAAACCATTAGCAGAGGTAGGAAAATCACAATATATATTTATGCAAGATCAATTCTCATTAGCCTTTTGAGAAAATACACGAATGGAAAAGATTTAATTAGGCCTGCTGCAACTCGATTTGCCACTGCATATTTGACTTTGTCATGTTGTAATGAGCATAGAGCACCCCTGGTAAATTTGTTTAATTCTCAACATTGGAAGGATAGAAAATTTTCATCTACCAAAGATGAAAAAGAAGTAGCAAAAAGTGTTATGGACAATAATTTGTGGAAGAATATTGTGACATGCCTTAAAGGTGCTGCTCCTCTTGTTAAAGTTCTTCGCTTAGTAGATTCAGAAGAGAAGCCAGCTATGAGATTCATATATGAATCCATGGAAAGTGCGAAGGAAAAGATCAAACAAAATTTTAATAGTGTTAAAAAAAAGGTAAGTATTAAATTAAATTTTTGTACTTAATTTTCTTACGCAGGTTTTATGTTTTTTATAATTTGAATTTTTTTGGTGAATGACATTTTTTTTATTGACTTGTGATTTGTGATAGTTATGAGCTTATATGTAATATCATTGATGAAAGGTGGGAAGCTCAACTACATAAGCCTTTACATTCAGCGGCATACTATCTCAATCCTCATTTCCATTATGACACTGATTTTAAGCCGCATTATATGATCAAACAAGGGTTATATGATTGTTTGTCAAGGATGGTTGGGGATCAAGATGAGCTTAACAAAATTGAGTTTCAATTGACTGAATTTCATAACAAAAGAGATATGTTTGGGCGTGAACTTATGGAGATGGATGTCCTGAACTTAAAAGAATTGCAATTCGTATTCTTAGCTTATGTTGCAGCTCTTCTGGCTGTGAACGTAATTGGAGTGCTTTTGAAATGGTAAGACTTCTACGTTTTTTTTTTTTTTTTAATTTTCAAAGTAACTTTGCTTGAATGTTAGAATGATAATGAAATTTTTTTCTTCAATTTTTTTTTTTTGTAGATTCATACAAAAAAAAAAAGAAACGTTTGCATCAAAAAAAGATGAATGATTTGGCATTTGTCATGTGCAATTTGAAACTCACAAGGAAGCAAAAGAGTAGAGCTTTCAATTATGATTTTGATGATATATATTCTGATGATGAATGGATTACTGAAGGAAGGATAGATGGAGACGATGTGGAGGAAGAGGATGATGAGGTTCTTCAACCTCATGAAATTGATGAGAATATGGCTAATCCATTATTTGGTGTTGACCTTAATGTTGATTTTAACATTGATGATTTTAGGGAAAATTATAATGATAATGATGACGCAGGTGATACAAACGTAGATTATAATGGGGAAGGTGAAGAATCTGAAGACAATGAAGCTAATGATAATCCAACATTTGATGATCTTTGTTAAATTTATAATTAGTTTTATTTAATTATGTTTAGTGACTTTATATTAGAACATGAATTTCATATAAATTTTTATGTTAAGTATGATAAATTATGAATGTTAATGAATAATTTCATCAGTTATTTAGATTTCAATATATTTAAATCAAATTGTTGTCATTTTTAGTATTTTAATTATTATATCATATAATTTTAATTGTTATTTATTAATATAGGTAAACTCTTACGAGTTTACATTTCCGAGTTTACATCCCTCTCATGAGTTTGCTTAAACTCACGAGTTTGACAACCTTGGGTATGGTTGATACTCGAGTATAGTTCATCAGCAATCTCACTATGTTCGCTATAAATATAATCGTAGATTTAAATATTCTGAGTTATCATTCATTTCTATTTAAATTTTACTCAAACTTATTTATACTATTACTAATCACCTTTTTGAGTGGATTTCAGATGATTAACGAATGTTTAAGCTGTGATTAACCAAAAAGAAACTTCGTGTGTTAGAAGCATTTAATGTTTATAGAAAACAAAGCAAACACAAAATGGAATTCAGAGCAGACAAAATAATTCCTTCGAGACATATCCACTTCGGCGAAAGTCTCATAGTACCTTTTATGAGTCAACTTTTAACCAAGAGTACGTCGACGATAATCCAAAGGCGAATTAATGAAGCAACGTACGACTGAGTCTAACAAAAGACATTTGTGTCTAACGGAAGTTTGAAGAGTCTCAACGGCTACATTAAAAGCTCTTCAACGGTCACTAACAGAGTTGATATAAAGGGTTCAAGCATTCAATTCTGCCAACCACCGAAAACTCTGTGCATTCAATTTGAAGTTATTGCAATCTTCTATTTCATTTAATATCTTCGGATATCTTGTACTTTAGGGCCCATTTGGTACAGGGAAGATTTAAGGAGGGAAATGAACTTAAAGGAGGCAAAGGAATGGAAGGGAAGATTGGGAGGAAACTTTAAAAGTTAAACTGTTTGGTAGACGTGGGAAAGAAACTTAAGTTGAGGGAAAATGATTTGTTTGGTATGAAGAATTGGGTGTTGGTTAAGTGGGAAGGTGGGGTGAAATTCCTAAGATGCCCCCTCAGTTTGTTCGGACGTTCGAACGTAAAAGTTACGTTCGAACGTGATAGGCACCCAATCGGCTGCGCATTCGAACGCAAAATCTGACAGTATCTTGAGGTTTACATCAGCAATTTCACAACCCTACAGACAAGAAACCAGACCACAAGAACACAGGACGCATGTAGAGGAATGGATGAAGGAATAATTTAAATGGAAAGAACAGAGGGTTAAGAAGAATTCAGAAACAGAGGAAGCCAACGATGGTGGTCTAGTCTTTCCTCTCTGGTGAAGATGATGGAAGAGAGTCGAAGCTCTCTGTTCTCCTCAGTGCTCTGGTTCTGCTTCTGACGTCGGGTCTTTCACAACTGTGGTGGAGGGTGAGGGAATGAAGAAAGGATTGTTGCCGGTGACAATGATGAAGAAGGTGAGAGTCGCCGGCGACGGAAATGGAGAAGTAAGGATCAAATATGAATCTATGGAGCTCTGGGTTTTTTTCGTTCCTCTTGGGTTTGTCTCGTTCAACTCCAGCCTCGATTTGGTTTTCTTTTTAATCAACAGCTCCACTGTTTACCAGGGGCTTTTTTGTCCGTCAAAAGCATTCTCCCGGGAACCAAATCACTATCCCGCCATTTTTGAGGGATTTAATTTTCCCACCCTTGTGGCAAGATCGAACCTGGCGGGAGATCAATTTGGCAGGAGAGTGGCGCGCCAAAAAGATTTTGACCGTGGGAAGATAGTCATTTTCCCTTTCCCTTGCCCAAAATCAGCGTACCAAATGAGCCCTTAGTGTTATTTATAGCTACTCTGTGAGAGAGTTCAAACATTTACTTCATTATCAGTTTAATCTCAAGGTAGAGGGACCTTGAGTGTGGGTGTACGATTACAACTTATAAGAGGGAGTAAATTCTAGTGTGAGAGGATTACTTCGAGTACAGAATGTGTAATTGTAACTGTGATTGTGAGCTAGTGAAAATTCCAGAGTGTTTGGGGACTAGACGTTGGTCAAAGAGTTGGACCCAGAACAAACTAGTTCATCTCCAAGGGGTAGACGAAGGGTGTAGCTTTCTCCATTGCCAACAGGGAGCCTGGCAACCTCGACTGCAGTCATCTTGGACATTGTATGTAGCACCTTATTAGTAACCCACGGGCCGGCGTCCATTGAAGCTCTCGTAGGACTTGTGGAACTCAACTCACTAGATGTAGATCCCTCAGTATGACGCGAAGAAGGTGAACCCATTTATACCTATAACAAAGAAGAAAAATCAGCAAGTGGAAGACATACCTGAATCAGGAAAACTATGACTTGACGGAGAAAAGGTTGATAGACTGGGATGACTCTGGCTACCATAAGCCGAGATGGATGCGGAGACTAAGTTATGGCGACAGGAGGCTAGAGTAGACTCAGCTAAAGAATCAAGAATGTCCGCAATAAAATTGGAGCATAAATAGATACAGTCATGACAGGGACCAACATATCCCTCCGGGAGCCTGGGCTAGTATGATGAATATCATCTCGTTGAGCAATGTGTGATCTCAGGCTAAATTCGGTCCTACCTTGGCTCTTGGTTTGCGATGGTGGACTAGTCATACTCTCACCTTGATTTCTAGAGTAAATACCCTTTTTGGTCCCTGGAAAACACACGGATGCCCTTTTTGGTCCCTGAAAAAAAAGAAGTCATTTTTTGGTCCCTAAAATGGAAAAATAAGGTCCATTTTAGTCCTTTTGGACATTTTTTTGGACATTTTAATCCTCATAAATTCCCAAAAAGGTCATTTTTAGTCCCTAAAAAGGACCAAAACGACATTTCCTTTACTCAGGGACCAAAAAGGGCATCCGTGTGTTTTCCAGGGACCAAAAAGGGTATTTACTCTGATTTCTATTTTCACCCTGGCTCCGAGTTATTAAAGGCTAAGACCTCTCGGTACTTCCCCCACTATGCCTTCCACAAAGCAAGGTCGCTTGTTTCTCTTCTTCAGTAAGAAGAATACCCCAACACCAATACCGGGCTCTAGGAGGGATTGTTTGGCGCAACTCCTCCTCCTATTCAGGAGTTATAGAATTTCGACTCGAAGACGACAAATGATTAACCTTATCCATCGTTACCAGAAATCACAACCTAAAGAGGCACAAGACACTCAGTAAAAAGGGGGGAAGAAGATGTAACTTGACAAAACTATGATCGAATGCAAAAATAGAAAACCAAACAAATTTACGGCAAGACGATGGAAGTAGCAACAGTCGAGAACAAGGACTTATGTTCAAAGAGATGAACTCAGAAATCAAAGGCTACCTAGAAACTTCCACCAAAGTCTACCTAGAAAACTCACTTCTTAGAAACCACAGGTGACAGAGCAATAATGAATCGAAGAACAAAAAGCAAAAGCAAAAGAAACAGGAAAAGGCGGTGTGAATACCTGGTGTTATGAAGGTTTGAGAAGCTTGAAATGTGCGAATGAGAGGATCACAAGAAGACAGGTTTCTAAAGAAAGTGAGAGGTTTCTTAGAAGAGGGAAAAATGCAAATATAAACGTAACCGTTGAGGGCACGAATCTGAAGAGTCGAGGGCAAAAGAGGCAATTCACCCAAAAAGTGATGATGATGCGCGAGAAATGATGTGTGCATTTAATGCACACAGTTTGTGCATTTAATGCGCCTAAAAGCCGCAGATGACTAAGTATGGCGATTTTACTTTTTGAACCCCGAAAGTGACCAATTGTCAATTGGCCATGATGACATAAGAAGAGGAAACGAGAGCCCTCTTGGGTATGTACAAATTCTCAAATTCTATCCTGGTTCCCCGAGCATGCGTTTACTAACAACCGAGATCAAGGCAAACAAAACTAATCAGTACATGAAGAACAAATGGATTGAGCCGGTTCCTCTTCATGATAATCCGGATTGGGGGAGTCCCGAGGCTAAAATGTGCGCACCTGGAATCCCAGATGTTGATGCATAATAAATACAAACAATCATGAACCAGAATGGAGTTCAAAGTAACTTAACCCGGATTATACATCTGGGGGAAAATTATTAGAATGTGAATAAATCTGAGGTTCGTTGAAGCTTAGACAAAAGTTAACAAACTGGGTTATGGCTTGGGTTAGACAATTAATGCACCCTTGCAGCCCAGAGACCTGAACTATTGGGTTGGGGGCGACTGTTACGGACTCATATTAGGCCCATATACGGAGTGGTCCAACATGGAGCAATCTGTATTAGAATCCGCTATAATGGAGGGAGATCCTAACTAACTTATAATCAAGGAATATCCTAATCAAGGATGACAACTTGTAGGTATGGCGGCATAAAACTTGGGCTGTAAGGTGTACAGAGCCCATCAATCCAAACCTTAAGGTAATTTATATAAATAAGAGTTTATTTAAAAGGTATGTAGATTCATTCTATTCTCATTTACTACTCAGCCGTCACTGTGCACACACACCACCCTTTTTGGGCTAAACGCCTATACGTGCACATTGATCGATAAATCTCTTTGGTATCTGACTCATAGATATCTTGGAGAGTCATCTGATCCAATATCAATACACTAGCTTTTGGGCTAGACATCTATGTTCTTATACAAAACACTCTTCATTCGTATATAATTGACCGAAATGATCATACCTTATCATAATTTCCTCATGCTTGTCCTTTTTAGTTCCATCAGGGTAACCTTGTACCATTCAATGAAGTCATTAAAGTTGACCATATCCATATGAATGGATAAGATTTCATACCATATAGCTCTAGTAAATGGACATGAACCAAAAATATGGTGAAGAGTTTCATTCACATCATAGCCAAATTAAACAAGCACTTCCCTGACACTTTCAAATGATGATGATGAAGGACATCACAGAAGGGAATAGCTTGAGACAACATCATCCATGTAACACCTCATCCATAACACCTCATCCAAAATGACATAGATACTTAAAGTTCAATCTATTACATGTCACTTTATGAGCTTAGAGACTCTATCTCAACAGAACTTGAACAACATTTACTTAATACTTTCAAAACAATACTTCAAAGGTTTAGTCTCAAATAAATATTTATCAACCAAAATATTTTACGATGCAAAATAATCTTAATGTCATGGCAATTAAATATAAAATGGTATAACGGCGCATGAAAAGCACAAACGAGCCTTCAAGGCTCTCCATAGGTGCTTCCCTTGCTCCTTACTAGAACAATCACCTAAAATTTTGTTAATATAAGGTGAGATCTGACGTCTTAGTAACTATTGAAAATTTCTACCATACGCAAACAAGTCACATATGATAAAAAGAAATTAGATGATTATACACACACACACACACACATTTGTATGTACCAAATCCTCGCACAAAATTTTTATAATTTAATCATCACTGTAAATATGTACTTTCATCATATAATATATTATACAATTATGTAATATGCAATATGCAGTCTCCCTTATAACACTATTTATTCTTATTTCGCTGACTGAAGCTATAGGCTAACACATAGTCCAACAAAAATTTATCCATTTTATTGGATTGACCCAAGCTCATCAGTTCTTAAGATAAACCCGGCCAAAGGTGTAGAGCTTAAATTTGGACTATGGTTCCCCTCCTTAAAGAACACAACTAATTAAAGAGGTGTCACATGTCCCACAACTCCAATGCAATCTCGACCAAAGGAAGACATGGAATAAGTGGCCCTGACAAGTATCATCCACTATGCACCAAGTGGTGACATAACATATGGTAAGAGCTCATCATACAAATTCCTTCTTATTCCAACCCATTACAAATACAGCTTCCATAACAAATATGTTCGGTAACAATAAATCATGCTTTCATTTGTATCAATTATAATCATATTCAACATGTGCCAAGAAGGAATTAATATAATAATTATTTAACTAATAATATATATATATATATATATATATATATATATATATAGGGTTTATCATTTGTCATGTCACTTGACATAAGGTTATGTCAAGTCATCCCAAAACTGCGTCATTTTGGGAGTTCATTAATTTCTCTAACTCCAAAACGACGTCGTTTTGGGAGTTAGGGTAATTAATGAAGGGTGTTTTGGTATTTTAGCTTTTATATTTAGGGTTAAGGTGCAAAAATAGACATGTGCTTTTTTCCGAAGAGCGCCCAGTAGAATATGCTTTTTTCAGGTGCAAAAGTAATTATGTGGTTACAAATTAGATGCAAAAATAGCGTTTGACCGTTAAGTTTGACTTTTGACTGTTAAGTTTGACTTTTTCTTGTTGGACGATGACGTGGCATTTCAAAGGTGCAAAAATAATTTTAGGATCTTGAAAAAATATTTCGGTATTGACTGAAAAAATATTTGAAATGCCACGTCATCGTCCAGTCAGCAAAAAAAGTCAAACTTAACGATCAAAAGTCAAACTTAACGGTCAAATGCTATTTTTGCACCTAATTTGTAACCACATAGTTACTTTTGCACCTGAAAAAAGCATTTGCTACTGGGCGCTCCTTGGAGAAAAGCACATGTCTATTTTTGCACCTTAACCCTTATATTTATTACATGAATTTTAATAAAACACCCTTCATTAATTCCCCTAACTCCCAAAACGACGTCGTTTTGGAGTTAGGGGAATTAATGAACTCCCAAAACGACGTAGTTTTAAGGTGACTTGACATAACTTTATGTCAAGTGACATGACAAACGATAAACCTCTCTATATATATATATAATATTATAAAAGAATGTTGCCTTCGCTAAAAGATATAAAAGTCATAATATAATAATAATATCTTAACCAAATCAACATACAGTGAGTTCAAACACGACCTAGGTTGCAACGTACACATACTATTATATTATAATAATTTATAATACATACGCATATATGATGAGCACTATTTATGCCATGTTTTCCCTGTAATTTATGACTGAACTGTATGGTGAATATGAGCTTAATTGCATCTAATCTAAGCAAAAATGCATTATTTCATTGTACAAAGAACTTAAAGATAAATTCCACAGACATCCTAAACATGTGCTGAGAAAAGAACACATTTTGCGGTTTTATGGGAGTCACATAACATAGCCGATACTATGTTATAGCATCAGGACAGCATTATCGAAGTGCAATACAATGCATCTCTGGAGCTATAGCAGAGTAAGTGACGCAATGCTATGCAGCATATGTTCTAATCTTTTGTCAAGGTTGTTTCAGGAAATACAGGGCAGGTCGGGAACAACAGTTAGATTGCTGACGTATTGGAATAGAAGATGAGGAGTATCAAAACTAAAGATTTGAAGAATCCTGCAAGATCAGCATAATCAATCTACCGAGACTGGAAAGAGAAGATACGATTGGACCCTGACAGATTAGGAAAGGCCCAATTCGTGGAACGTACGCAGCAAGTAAACCAAATTATATAAGGAAACAACAGCCAAACCTAAAAGGATTCGAAGTCTCCGAAAGTAAAAGACCATTCCATACGGCCAAACTCGAAAGAAGAGTGAGAGAAGTTCAAGGCACGAGAACTCCAAGAGAACCCATCATCCTTTCTTGTAGTGAGAAAGAGATAAGAAGACGTGGAGCTGTGACATAACAGGGCTTCTTCCACGTCGTCGGAACCTCTATCAAGCTTTCTATTCTTTTCTTCTTTAATTCTAGTTAATCTTGTGATCATAAGCTATTCTGTTGTGCTCCGCTCTGTGATTCCCTCGTCAGTCATGAACTAAACTTCCTGTGGCTGAGCGAATATGATTTCCTAAGTGTAGAATGAACCCAGTTGCTAGTTCTTAATTCAATACATTCAGTTTGCTTATCAGTGATTTAATTTCTTGTCAATTATTGAGAGCTAAGGGCTTGATCAGTGGTCTTTGTTTACTGAGAGAGAGTCAGGGCTAGACATCTGAGAAACAGTTATTTCTAGGCAGGCTGGTGCAAGGCTTGACCTATTATTGTAGGCTTCAAGAATAGGTCTACCGATCATTGTTGGAAATTATGCCCTAGGGGCAAGTCATTGTACTTTAGATGTTTATGTTAAAGTATTCTCCTTTAGTTATCATTTCATTTGCATGTTTATAGTAATAACTGATCCTTGAATATATCTTAAAGATTATCCTAAATGTCCCTGGTCGGTCATCTGCGCGGGAGAGAAGATGAAATAAGACCAGTATGACTTTGATGAGTATGGAGATACGAGTCAAAATCATAGGCACTTGTAAGAGTACAAGGTGCGGGACCGACCCACTATGAGAAAGCTTCATGGAATAAGTTAAAGCTTTTCTCATATATAACCGCGTCACAACGCCCGTCGACCTGAGATCATCATGGATTCCTACATGATGAGTCGCTGATCTTTGACTTAGTCACAAGTCACCTTTGACCGGGTGATGATAAAGGCTATGATCGGGATAAGTGGTTTTCATGCAGAGGAATGTGAATGGTCAAGATGGAATTTGTCCCTCACATTTGTAGAGAGATAATACTTGCCCCTCGATGAGTTAGTCTGAGAAATGTATGGCCATACTACGATGGAAAGGAGTTTCCATTTCAATTAGACTACTCAAGAATCGAGAAAGTAATGGTCAAGAACAGGAAGTTGACATTAACCATGCCTCATCCTTGACCAAATTATCGCGTGACAAAAGGGACGTGACATTGTTGTACGATAGGTTGTATCGTATCATCGATCCCCATATGAATTGGATAGTCGGAATGTCTTGCTAGAGGTCGCTTGCGACTTGTGGGCTGGTACAACATTGGCCCACTGCAAATCTCATGTGGGCCTGCAGGGTCGCACACAAGAATAGCCCAACACGAGCAAAAGTGTCTAGATTCATTGAATCTTATATGTGTCTAAGATTTAATAAATACTGTATTTAATCTAGGATATATATATATATATATATTATTAAATTTGAAATTAATATAATATTATTATTTAATAAAGATTATTATATTATTATATAAAATATTTGTTTGTATTTAATTTATGGGAAAAACACTTCTCATGTTGTAGGAGAAGTTTTTTCTCATGTCACACACACATGAAATGGTGGGACCCACATATATATATAATGAACATTATATATATATGTGGGTCCCACCATTTCATGTGTGTGTAGGAATCTTCTTCTTCTCATGCAACATGAGAAGTTTAAACCCCTTAATTTATTTGATAAATTAAATATCTAAAACAAATAGAGATATTGTATCTCAGATTTAATTTTCGAATAAAGATATCATATATTTTATTTAATTCAAATTGAGATATAGTATCTCAGATTTAATTAAATAGATAGATATCATTTCTCGGATTTAACTTATAGAGATAAATTAAATCAGAAGGCTTTTAATTTGGATTAAATAAATAGATTAGATTAGATCTATCAGATAGATTTAATTAATATATTTTTAATCCAGATTCAAAATTTGAATTTCAAATTAATGAGGTTTAATTTTGAATATAATACGCCTGCTAGGTTTAGAAAAACCTATTGGACTTTTTGTCGAACGTATTAGAAAGTCGTGAGAAACCCTAGAGAGAATAGAGAGACGCACAGTTTAGAGGCGCTAGCATGCTACCGTTCGTGTTTCTGAAGGCTGTTCGTGTGGATACCGGTAGAGGAAGGCGATTCTAAGAGTCGACTTCTGCTGATCGAGAAGGTAGCCCACCAGTTCAAATAGTTCGACATAGGTATGATTCGGATTCTTAACCTTGATTTAAACGCCGTTGAGCAATCCTCCGATGGGATTCGTAAATTTTTTTTTACTCCGCCGCGTGTACGGATCCCAACACTCATCACCATAACACATTGAGTTGTAATGACAACTTTATTAGAAAATCGCCATAGATATATGGGAGAAGTAAATTAGGATTGTACGTATCGGACGCGAGAGCTTCGCTAGATTATAGTGGTGAGTTAACTGAATAACATTGTAAAAGGTGTTTATACTGTAGCATTGGGAGAGCTGTGCAGCATAAATGCTATAGCAATGCGTATAGGCAACTGAGGGATTAATATGCTTGGGAAAGACTTTGAGCTCAGCCTACCTTTTTACTGATATCTTCTTCGACTACGATCAATTGTTTATTTCTAGTTTTAAATATGGCCTGCGAGCCATGCCTCTCTCTCTAAAGGCTCTTGATGTACATTCTCTTCTCATCCCACTCCCCTCGTATGTTCAAACGAGGTTTCTCCTGATGTATTTCTTTTGTTTTAGAGAAGTCCTCTCATTGGCTTGAGAGAATTTCAGGTTAAGTATGAGCCATGTTGTGTCACAATTTTAATTATGTCTTGATTTGATCATTGCATGATTAATTTAGAGTTTTAATTATGATTTGATTAGATCACTCATAATCAATTTAGAGTTTGAATTATGTTTTGATTAAATCACTCATAATTAATTTAGATATTATATGAGATACAATAGTGATTGCATTCATATAAGTAGAATTAATAGGATTAATTAAATTATACCCTCTAAATAAAATCTTAAGTCATAATGCCATCAATAAATGAATACTTGTCAAAACCTAGATCGCCCATTTGTATGTTCCACCAAAGTGGATGCATCTGAGTTATCTTGGTGAGACAAGAGTGAGTAATGGTGATACTCAATATTCATTATTGTCTGGACTTAATTGAGATTATCAAAACGGTTTTGGATCTCAAGGCATTAGATGGGATTAAACATGCCAAGTCATATGATGATAAAATCCCATAAAGATCTAAGAGTTACATGTGATGTAATTGGCAAAGACGTTGCCTACCTAAATAACTTAATTTAAGCGTCCTGCCAAAGCGGACTTAAATTTAAGCCAAATATGGATCTTAGCCCACTAATTATAATGAGGGTTCTTAATTCAGTGGGAGATTATTAATTAAACTTTGCATATCTTTAGTTGTAGAATCATGTAGTCTAGTAATACTTCAACACCATCAATGCGATCAGTCCTTAAGAAGGACGAACTCGATGAGATAAACTTTCATAACTACTAAAAGGTTCAAGTCAAATGATTTTAATCCGACCTACCTATACATTGTCGTCTAGGCCATATAAATAAGAAACACATTTCGAAACTCCATCAAGATGGATTTCTTAACTCATTTGATTTTGAATCATTTGATACATGTGAGTCTTGTTTATTGGGAAAGATGACAAATGCGCCTTTTACTGGGCACAGTGAGAGAGCCACCGATTTATTGGGCCTCATACATACCGATGTGTGTGGACCAATGAATACATCTGCCAGAGGGGGTCATTTGTACTTCATTACATTCATAAACGATTTTAGTAGATATGGGTATATCTGTCTAATGAAACAAAGGTCTGAATCTTTTGAAATGTTCAAAATATTCCAAAATGAAGTGCAAAACCAACTTGGCGAAACAATTAAAACCCTTCGATCCGATCGGGATGGTGAATATTTGAGCCAAGAGTTCATTGACCATCTTAGGAGTTGTGGGATCATCTCACAACTTACTCCTCCAGGAACACCTCAATGGAATGGTGTTTCTGAGCCGAGGAATCGAACTCTATTAGATATGGTTCGATCTATGATGAGTCAAACAGATCTTCCTCCTTCCTTTTGGGGGCATGCCCTAGAAACAGCTGCGTTCACACTGAAACGTGTTCCGTCAAAGGCAGTTGAAAAGACACCATATGAGATATGGACTGGGAAGAAACCCAGTTTGTCCTTTCTTAAAATTTGGGGATGTGAGGTTTACGTTAAACACCAAGCCTCTGATAAATTATCATCCAGATCCTCAAAATGCCTATTTGTGGGGTATCCTAAGGAAACTAAAGGATACTATGTCTACAATCCTACCGATCACAAAGTGTTTGTTATTCGGAATGGTGTCTTTTTGGAGAAAGAGTTCATCTCTAAAAGAACCAGTGGGAGTAAGGTGTACCTCGAAGAAGTTCGAGAACCACAAGACGACATAGAACCAAAGATGGAAAACGGAGAAGACTCACAATAAGTTGTTGAGCCTAATCAAGTAACACAAGGCCCACGAAGGTCCGATAGAACACGACCACAGCCTCAGAGTTATGGGTTTCTGATTACTGGAAGCCGTGATGTAATACCCTAAAAATCGTATTTATGATAAATATCATAAATTAGGAAATAATACCTATTGAAAATAGGTAAATATGTGGTTTCAAAAAGAATGTTAAATTTATCTTATTTTCTAAAGGAAAATTTCTTGGAAATTAGGAAAAATCAATAATGCGTCAGAAATGACCAAAATGCCCTTGTGGAGCATAAAATGACTTAAGGAAATTATGAAAAATCCTTAAAGGCAATAAAATAATTATTAAAAATTAGAGAGTATGTTGTCTCTAATTTAGACAATTTTTGGGATTTATTTCCTAGGAAAATAGTGAGGGAAAAATTTAAAAGTATTCCGGGATCATTATTGACCCCGTGATTACAGATATTTTATGTGAGGCATAAAATACTAATGTCAGTGCAAAAGTTGTGAGGTAATGAGTTATTCTAATTAATAAAATTATTAACAATTAGTGGGTAATTAGTTAAATGATTACTAGCTAATTATTTGAGCATAAACAAAGGAAAATCCAAAGATAATTATGTAAAACCCTATAATTAGTGGTTTATGGCTAAAATGAGCATAAAATATATTTGCTAATTAATTGGAAAATATTAAAAAAAAATATGTGAGATTGGGTAATTTTAAGCCTAAAAACATGTATGGACCAATAGGGAAATTTTGTGAAAAAAATTTATATAAAATAATTTTTAATAATTAAAATATATAATATTAATTAAATAAATAATTAAAAAAATGAAAATAAATAAAATAATAATAAAAAGGACTGAAAATCTCAAAGGAGATAAGGAGATAAGATTTTTGAAATAAAATATTCTATGGAATATTCTGTAAAAAGCAAATAGGATAAATGACCACGGATAGAAATTAAATTCTATCTAGAAAACCATGAACTAGGTTTCTAAGGTCAGAGTATATTATGGACGAGTGTAATTTTACCTCGGAGTGGACTGTCTCCGAAGTCATTTCCGAAACCGACGGAACGATTAGGGAGTAAGACGAAAAGGACAAGGGAGCAGTTGAGGAAATGAAAACCTATAGAAAATAAATCATAACTCAATATCTAGGGATGAGTTGGTAATCAACTGGACAATTTATGAATCAGTGGATTTTTGTCCCGAAGTTGATAATTCTGGAAGTTATTTCCGTAACCGACGCGTTTCTCCGTAAATCTTCGGCAGGACCGAAGAAGACCTGAAAGGGATCAAAAATTTAGTTAACCCAGACATTTCTAATGAGTAGGAAAATAACTTCAAAGTTGTGATTCCGGATTTCTAAGATTTTACAAGATTACGTGATTCGAACACCGATTGGGGACTTTATCGGTAGAAACCTTCTAGATGAAGGCAAGGTGGCATCAAAATGATTTCATTTGTGGACTTTGGGCAGGGGGGCAGGTCGGCACAAGGGATATTTGGAGGAGAAATTGCCAACTCCTAAACCCTAAAATCCATGGTCTAGAATTAAAGAAGAATTTGGAGAAAATTACCTAAGTTGGCCCATTTTTCATCTATAAATAGCTTGCCATTCTCATTGAAAATTTCACACCAAATGCTCTTGCATATTTCAAAATCCTAGAGAGAAGTTAGAGAGAGGAGCTCGGAGAAAGTTATAGTGAAGTTCTTCAACGGGTAAGTTCTTCGGTTCTAGTCTTTAGTTCAGTAGTTCTTGAAGTTTTAGAGTAGATGTTGTTTTGATCTTTAATCTTCCAAGTATGATTAGATATCATATGTTAGGGTTATTTTAGTCATTAATTTCAAAAATCATGATGAGGTCGGAGTTATGGCAAAATTTTGGAAGATTAGAGTCAAAGTAACGAAGTGCTGGCGAAATTCTGCCGATTAGGGGCTCAGGGGTAAAATGGTCATTATGACTAAAAATGTCCGTCGTAATGATAGATCCTTAACAAATACGTTGTTATATTGATAGGATATCCCTGATTACGTTCTGACCTACTGTCGTGCCGTATACCGACAGAGATACCGATTTCCGTCAACGAAGGTACGTTCGCGTACTGTAACACTAATCTGATGGATATAGTATGCGTGTATGTGATGTGTGTGTGGTGTGTGTGTGTGGTATGTTGATTGGTGCGTATTATGTTAGTAGATAACTGTATGCATGTTGGGAGCGATATATCTGTAAGGTTGGGAGCGATACATCTGTAATGCTGGATCTATCATGTATGCCATGTTATGTACTCGACAGGATGTCTCATTTTCCTTAAGCGTGACCTGAACTAGGGATGGTTCCTACCATCTCAAATCCAATAGACTTGCTTTGTGAACAATAGCGGCGCTATTGCACACACCAAGGAGCCTAGGTCACATCAAAGGACCAAACACATACTCAGGCGATTTCATCTTATCAGAGAAATCAATGATAGAGGTGATATAAAAATATGCAAAGTACCAGGAGAAGACAATGTTTCTAATCCTCTTACTAAGCCGCTTGCAAAAGTAAACCATGAGCATCATGTTAGGACAATGGGAATTAGAGTAATTAATGATTGCACCTAGTGCAAGTGGGAGTCTGTTGGAAATTATGCCCTAGGGGCAGATCATTGTACTTTAAACGTTATCAATATTTAAAGTATTTCTCCTTTTGTTATCATATTATTTGCATGTTTGTTATGATAACTGTATCCTTGGACATATCATATAGATTGTCCTAAATGTCCCTGGTCGGTCATCTATGCGGGAGCAAAGATGAAATAAGACTAGTATGACTTTGATGAGTATGGAGATACGAATCAAAGTCATAGGCACTTGTAAGAGTACAAGGTGCTGGATTGACCCACTATGAGAAAGTTGCATGGATTTAGTCATAAGCTTATCTCATGTATAACCGCGTCATAACGCCCTTTGACCTGAGATCATCATGGATTCCTACATGAGAGTCGCTGATCTTTGACCTAGTCAAAAGTCACCTTTGATCGGGTGATGATAAAGGCTTGGATTGGGATCAGTGGTTTTCATGCAGAGGAATGTGAATGGTCAAGATGGAATTTGTCCCTCACATTTGTAGAGAGATAATACTTGGCCCCTCGATGAGTTAGTCTGAGAAATGTATGGCCATACTACAATGGAAAGGAGTTTCCATTTCAATTGTTAGACTACTCAAGAATCGAGAAAGTAATGGTCAAGAACAGGAAGTTGACATTATCCATGCCTCATCCTTGACCAAGTTATCGCGTGACAAAAGGGACGTGACATGGTTGTATGATAGGTTGTATCGTATCATCGATCCCCATATGAATTCGGTAGTCGCAATGTCTTGCTAGAGGCCGCTTGCGACTTGTGGGCTGGTACAATATTGGCCCACTGCCAATCTCATGTGGACCTACAGGGTCACACACAAGAATAGCCCAATACGAGCAATAGTGTCAGATTCATTGAATCTTAGATATGTCTAAGATCTAATGAATACAACATTTAATCTAGGATGGATATATGTATACATGTGTATATATATATACATAATTTCAAAATTAAATAATAATATTATTATTTAATAATGATATTATTATATAATATTTGTTTTATATTTAATTTATTTGATAAATTAAATATTTAAAACAAATAGAGATATTGTATCTCAGATTTGATTTTCGAATAAAGATTTAGTATCTCATATTTAATTGAGTTGAGATATAGTATCTCAGATTTAATTAAATAGATAGATATCATATCTCAGATTTGATTTATAGGAATAAATTAAATCATCATGCTTTTAATGTGGATTAATCAAATAGATTAGATTAGATCCATTGGATGATTTAATTAGTATGATTAATCCAAATTGAAATTCAAGGACTAATTGATATTAGTCTTGAATATTTTAATACGGCCCAATTAGGGTTTTAGAAACTCTATAAATAGATATTGATCTAAGTCGTATTATAAGGAGAAAACTAACAAGCCTCAAAAGAAGAAGTCCTAGAGAGAAAAACGAGAGACACAAAGTAAGAAGGCGCTAGCACGCTGCCATACGTGTTGGAGAGCTGTTCGGTGTGGATACCGGTAGAGGGAGTGGATTCGTAGAGTCGGCTCCTAGAGATTGATCGAACAAGAAGGTGTTAGCCCACATGTTTGCAAAGGTCGAACAAGAAGGTGTTAACCCACGTGTTTGCAAAGGTCGAACAAGAAGGTGTTAGCCCACGTGTTTGCAAAGGTCGAACAAGAAGGTGTTAGCCCACGTGTTTGCAAAGGTCGAACAAGAAGGTGTTAGCCCACGTGTTCGAGAAAGGATGCATACCAGCTCGTATAGGTACGATTTCTCTAACGAACCTTGATCTAAACGCCGTTGATAGATCCTCTTTGGGATTCGTAAAATTCAAAATGGATGAGATTCCTTCCGCTGCGTGTACGGATCCCAACACTACTCTGATGACAAAATTTTATACTGCTTTTGAAAAACGGGATGTTACATTTTTGGTATCAGAGCAGTTGTCCTGGCATAGATCTAACTATGTTATATACAAACCATTGGTGCCGAAGGCAAGGCTAGTCTATGTGGGTAAGCCAATTAGTCGCCGTGAACTCGGTGAGGCCCCCATGATAGACACTTACCTGGCCAATTGGTTTGAGTAACGGAGTTAGGCTCTACGCCTTTTTAAAGAGCATATTTTGAAAATAAGTACTGATATAGCCCTGAGTCAGTGTACCACCCTATTTCGATATACCAGTTTGAACCGGTGTACAATCCTGAATCGGTGTACCACTTTCTGTGGGTGCATCACTCTAATCCAGAGCTTATATGAGAAGCTGGGTCACGTCAGACGAAATTCTGCGACCAACAAAGATTCGTACATGCAGTATTTGACTCATGTAGAGAAACTCCCGATGCGTGTTTCCGTACCCGTTCCTGAGAAGAACGAACCAATGAGATTATGAACAGGAGAGATATTGCAAGTGTCTGTTTGTTGTTGATGCATGCGGGTATTTGTTCGTTAGTAGTGTGGATACTAAGAGTATGTGATATACTAATCGACGTTTTCTTTGTATATCAGACGTTTTCCTTAACAAAGGAAAAAGAACGAGACATGGCGAATGTAAGAGGAGCCGGAGCTCCTCGAGGCCGAGGCAGAGGTCGAGGTATGGGCCGAGGCGGAGGACGAGGTAGACAACCTCGGGTGAATCCAGTACCAAACCAGCCGGAGCAGAATGAGATGCAGGAGATGAGGAGAACCCTGCAAGAGCAGAGGGCACTAATAGATGCACTTCTGGAAAGGTAGAATAGACAAGATCGAGAAGCTGAGAGACAATTACAAGAACGGAAAAATGAGGAAGGACATAATGATGATGATGAAGAAGAAGAAGAAGAAGAAGAAGAAGAAGAAGAAGAAGAAAACGAGCAAAGTGACGAGCACGATGAGGAAGCTGAGGGATCTGATAGGTCCCAGTCACCTCCACGACGAGGGAGAGTTGTGCAGACCACACAAAATTGGGTCACTCAGTTTTGCAAGCTCAAGCCACCTGCTTTCCATGGGAAGAACGAATTGGCTGAGGATTGGTTGATGAGCTTAGACAAAATCTTTGAAGTAATGGAATGCCCGGAGGACCGGAAAGCTCAGCTGGCGATTTACAAACTCGAAGGTGATGCGCACAGATGGTGGAAAAGCGTTGCTACAACGTTGCGGACCCGTGTTTGCCCTGTCACTTGGGAGATGTTCATAGAAAAGTTCAATGAACAGTATTTTCCTCCCTCGACACAGGTGATTAAGGAGGAGGAATTTCTTCACATTCAACAAGGTTCCGAGGAAACCTTTGACGATTACTTCGCTCGGTTCACCAATCTGTCCCGATATTCGTCATACCTGGGAAGTAATGACAACCAAAGCTGGAAGGCAAACAGGTTGATCTGCGGGCTGAAGTACGATATCCGAGCAAGGCTGGTATCCCAACGTTTTCCTAAAATGGCTCAAGCGGTAGAATCTTGCCGGATGACTGAGCGCAACCTGAAGGAGTTACGTATCTCACGGAATCACAATGGTAGCCGTGCCGATCGTAGCGAAAGCAACCGTGGAAACTCCTCACGAAAGAGAGAGGCACCCTGGAGTGATAACCAGAGAGAAAGCAAGAGGCCATTCCAGACTGGGCAGCAGAACAACCCAAAAATGCAGAATCCCGACCGTGTCCTGATTGTGGAAGGTACCATCCTGGTGAATGTGTTAATCGACGGGTTTGCTTCGGATGTCGGAAGCCAGGGCACATTATTTCAAACTGTCCTGAGAAAACTGCGGAGAGACGAGTGTGCTATAGATGCCAGAAAACGGGACACATTGCCTCAAGCTGTCCTGAGCGGATTGTGGAGGTCAAGTCACAGAACCCAGGCCGCATGTACGCACTAACCGGTGCAGAGGATAGAGAACTCCCAGAGATGGTCCAAGGTACTATCTCTCTTCGACGGAATCTTCTCTAGACAATTTATGAGTTAGATATTAGACGTGTGTTCCATGTTTCTTAGTCATATTCGACCGTGATCATGTCATTGAGTAGGAGGTATCTTGTGTTGCCATGGTGTATGGGCGCCATGGTGACATGTATGATATCTTGTGTTGTCATGGTGTATGGGCGCCATGGAGACATTTTGGTATCTGTGGTGTTGACCGCGGTGTATGGGCGCCTCGGGAGACACTATATATCAAAGTACGATATGACAAGATCGTTGCGGTCAAACCAAAGCGAATTCTCGATCACCAAGAGGAGTGGCTGGCAGACAAAGTAGAGATCCGACGCGTATAGTCCGAAAACAGGATAGTACGAATTTTAGTGGGTAGCGTGCAAATTTCGAGGACGAAATTTTATTTAACGGGGGGAGAAATGTAATACCCTAAAAATCGTATTTATGATAAATATCATAAATTAGGAAATAATACCTATTGAAAATAGGTAAATATGTGGTTTCAAAAAGAATGTTAAATTTATCTTATTTTCTAAAGGAAAATTTCTTGGAAATTAGGGAAAATCAATAATGCGTCAGAAATGATCAAAATGCCCTTGTGGAGCATAAAATGACTTAAGGAAAATATGAAAAATCCTTAGAGGCAATAAAATAATTATTAAAAATTAGAGAGTATGTTGTCTCTAATTTAGACAATTTTTGGGATTTATTTCCTCGGGAAATAGTGAGGGAAAAATTTAAAAGTATTCCGGGATCATTATTGACTCCGTGATTACAGATATTTTATGTGAGGCATAAAATACTAATGTCAGTGCAAAAGTTGTGAGGTAATGAGTTATTCTAATTAAGAAAATTATCAACAATTAGTGGGTAATTAGTTAAATGATTACTGGCTAATTATTTGGGCATAAACAAAGGAAAATCCAAAGATAATTATGTAAAACCCTATAATTAGTGGTTTATGGTTAAAATGAGCATAAAATATATTTGCTAATTAATTGGAAAATAAAAAGAAAAATATGTGAGATTGGGTGATTTTAAGCCTAAAAACATGTATGAAACAATAGGGAAATTTTGTGAAAAAAATTATATAAAATAATTTTTAATAATTAAAATATATAATATTAATTAAATAAATAATTAAAAAACGAAAATAAATAAAATAATAATAAAAAGGACTGAAAATCTCAAAGGAGATAAGGAGATAAGATTTTTGAAATAAAATATTAATAAAAAGGAATATTCTATGGAATATTCTGTAAAAAGCAAATAGGATAAATGACCACGGATAGAAATTAAATTCTATCTAGAAAACCATGAACTAGGTTTCTAAGGTCAGAGTATATTATGGACGAGTGTAATTTTACCTCGGAGTGGACTGTCTCCGAAGTCATTTCTGAAACCCACGGAACGATTAGGGAGTAAGACGAAAAGGACAAGGGAGCACTTGAGGAAATGAAAACCTATAGAAAATGAATCATAACTCAATATCTAGGGATGAGTTGGTAATCAACTGGACAATTTATGAATCAGTGGATTTTTGTCCCGAAGAAAAATTTAGTTAACCCAGACATTTCTAATGAGTAGGAAAATAACTTCAAAGTTGTGATTCTGGATTTCTAAGATTTTACAAGATTACGCGATTCGAACACCGATTGGGGACTTTATCGGTAGAAACCTTCTAGATGAAGGCAAGGTGGCATCAAAATGATTTCATTTGTGGACTTTGGGGAGGGGGCCAGGTCGGCACAAGGGAGATTTGGAGGAGAAATTGCCAACTCCTAAACCCTAAAATCCATGGTCTAGAATTAAAGAAGAATTTGGAGAAAATTACCTAAGTTGGCCCATTTTTCATCTATAAATAGCTTGCCATTCTCATTGAAAATTTCACACCAAATGCTCTTGCATATTTCAAAATCCTAGAGAGAAGTTAGAGAGAGGAGCTCTGGAGAAAGTTATAGTGAAGTTCTTCAACGGGTAAGTTCTTCGGTTCTAGTCTTTAGTTCGGTAGTTCTTGAAGTTTTAGAGTAGATGTTGTTTTGATCTTTAATCTTCCAAGTATGATTAGATATCATATGTTAGGGTTATTTTATTCATGAATTTTCGAAAATCATGATGGGGTCGGAGTTATGGCAAAATTTTGGAAGATTAGAGTCAAAGTAACGAAGTGCTGGCGAAATTCTGTCGATTAGGGGCTCAGGGGTAAAATGGTCATTATGACTAAAAATGTCTGTCGTAATGATAGATCCTTAACAAATACGTTGTTATATTGATAGGATATCCCTGATTACGTTCTGACCTACTGTCGTGCCGTATACCGACAGAGATACCGATTTCCGTCAACGAAGGTACGTTCGTGTACTGTAACACTAATCTGATGGATATAGTATGCGTGTATGTGATGTGTGTGTAGTGTGTATGTGTGGTATGTTGATTGGTGCATATTATGTTAGTAGATAACTGTATGCATGCTGGGAGCGATATATCTGTAAGGCTGGGAGCGTTACATCTGTAATATTGGGAGCGATACATCTGTAATGCTGGGAGCGATATATCTGCATGCTTGGAGCGATTCATGTGCATTGGTTGGGTGTGATTTATATGTTGTGTTAATGTTGTTCTGTAACCCATATGTGTATATGTATACATGAGGTTAACCGTTACCTGAGATCCGGTGTGGATCTCAGCTCTTAACATAGCATCAGGGTCGAGAGGACCGAGGAGAGAGGGAAGCAGCAAGCCTAGGGATGCGGCTGAAGACTTTCTGATGTTGTCCTTTACTTTTTGAAAACTCTCGGTTATTGAACCGCTTCTGTAATTAGCCTGTGGGCATTTTGAATATATATATATCAGTTACACTCTTGCTCCGATGCTCTACTCTGATGACAAAATTTTATACTGCTTTTGAAAAATGGGATGTTACACGTGATGTTTTGCTCATTGAGCAAAATGAGCCAACTACCTATCGAGAAGCCGTGGTGGGACCAAACTCCGAAAGATGGCTTAATGCCATGAAGTCTGAAATGCAATCCATGTACGACAATGAGGTATGGAGCTTAGTCGAGCCACCTGAAGGTGTAAAAACCGTTGGGTGCAAGTTGGTTTTCAAAGAGAAAACTGACATGGATGGCAAAGTAAATATCTTCAAGGCACGCCTGGTTGCAAAAGGGTTCACTCAAACTCATGGTGTGGACTATGAAGAAACCTTTTCCCCAGTTGCAATGGCCAAATCAATCAGAATCCCTCTTGCCACTGCATCATATTATGACTATGAAATATGGCAGATGGACCTCAAAACAGCCTTCCTCAACGGAAAGCTCCTTAAGGATGTGTACATGACACAACCTGAGGGTTTTGTGCGTCCAGAGGACTCTGGTAAAGTTTGCAAGCTTCAAAGATCCATTTATGGATTGAAGCTAGCATCTCGGAGCTCGAATAATCGTTTTTGATGAAGTAGTCAAAGAATTTGAATTCATTCAAAACATTGATGAACCTTGTGTTTACAAGAAGGTTAGTGGGAGCACAATTATATTTCTAGTGCTTTATGTCGATGACATCCTACTCATTGGGAATGACATTCCTACATTGCAGAGTGTCAAGTCTTGGTTAGGAAAGTATTTCTCAATGAAAGATTTAGGCAAAGCCACTTACATCCTTGGGATAAGGATCTATAGAGAAAGATCCAAGAGGCTGATAGGCCTAAGTCAGAGCACATACATAGACAAGATACTGCATAGATTCAGCATGCAGGATTCCAAAAGGGGTTACATGCCTAGGTCTCATGGCATTCATCTCAGTAAGGATTTGTGTCCTAGTACACAAGATCAAAGAGACCGCATGAGTAAGATTCCATATGCTTCCGCCATTGGATCTATCATGTATGTCATGTTATGTACTCGACCGAATGTCTTATATGCCTTGAGTATGACCAGCAGATATCAACAAGATCCCAGTAAAGGTCATTGGACTGCTGTCAAGAATATCCTAAAGTACTTAAGAAGGACCAAGGACTTATTCTTGGAATATGGTGGATTGGAAGATGAGCTCTGTGTGACAGGTTACACAGATGTGATTTTCCAAACTGACCAAGATGATCAGAGATTGCAATCTGGATATGTATTCATTTTGAATGGTGGTGTGGTAAGCTGGAAGAGCTCTAAGCAGAGCACTGTAGCTGATTCTGCAACAGTAGCTGAGTATATAGCAGCATCAGATGCATCTAATAACGCCTTTTGGATTAGTAAGTTCATTAATGAACTAGGGATGGTTCCTACCATCTCAAATCCAATAGACTTGTTCTGTGACAATAGCAGCACTATTGCGTAGACCAAGGACCCTAGGTCACATTAAAGGACCAAGCATATACTCACGCGATTTCATCTTATCAGAGAAATCAATGATAGAGGTGATACAAAAATTATGCAAAGTATCAGGAGAAAACAATGTCGCTGATCCTCTTACTAAGCCGCTTGCACAAGTCAAACATAAGCGTCATGTAGGGCAATGGGAATTAGGGTAATTAATGATTGCACCTAGTGCAAGTGGGAGTCTGTTGGAAATTATGCCCTAGGGGCAAGTCATTGTACTTTAGATGTTTATGTTAAAGTATTCTCCTTTAGTTATCATTTCATTTGCATGTTTATAGTGATAACTGATCCTTGGATATATCTTAAAGATTATCCTAAATGTCCCTGGTCGGTCATCTGCGCGGGAGCGAAGATGAAATAAGACCAGTATGACTTTGATGAGTATGGAGATACGAGTCAAAATCATAGGCACTTGTAAGAGTACAAGGTGCTGGACCGACCCACTATGAGAAAGCTGCATGGAATAAGTTAAAGCTTTTCTCATGTATAACCGTGTCACAACGCCCGTCGACCTGAGATCATCATGGATTCCTACATGATGAGTCGCTAATCTTTGACTTAGTCAAAATGCACCTTTGACCGGGTGATGATAAAGGCTATGATCGGGATAAGTGGTTTTCATGCAGAGGAATGTGAATGGTCAAGATGGAATTTGTCCCTCACATTTGTAGAGAGATAATACTGGGCCCCTCGATGAGTCAGTCTGAGAAATGTATGGTCATACTACGATGGAAAGGAGTTTCCATTTCAATTAGACTACTCAAGAATCAAGAAAGTAATGGTCAAGAACAGGAAGTTGACATTAACCATGCCTCATCCTTGACCAAATTATCGCGTGACAAAAGGGATGTGACATGGTTGTACGATAGGTTGTATCGTATCATCGATCCCCATATGAATTCGGTAGTCGCAATGTCTTGCTAGAGGCCGCTTGCGACTTGTGGGCTGGTATAACATTGGCCCACTGCCAATCTCATGTGGGCCTACAGGGTCGCACACAAGAATAGCCCAATACGAGCAAAAGTGTCTAGATTCATTGAATCTTATATGTGTCTAAGATTTAATGAATATTGTATTTATATATATATATATATATATATATATATATATATATATATATGTATGTATTATTAAATTCGAAATTAATATAATAATATTATTTAATAATGATTATAATATCATTATATATAATAGTTGTTTGTATTTAATTTATTTGATAAATTAAATATCTAAAACAAATAGAGATATTGTATCTCAGATTTAATTTTCGAATAAAGATATCATATATTTTATTTAGGGTGAAGGAGCAATTTTGCCAACCGACTATTAGGCCAGGAGCGTTGGACACAAATAACTTTTAAAGGGACCAAAAAGGCCAACAAACAATTAAATGGGTGAAAAACGCACAATTCCGTCCATGAACATTTAACACCGTTTAAAGGCAATCGGGTGAAGGAGTGATTTTGCCAACCGACTATTAGGCCAGGAGCGCTGGGCACAAATAACTTTTAAATGGACCAAAAAGGCCAACAAACAATTAAATGGGTGAAAAACGCACAATTCCATCCATGAACATCTAACACCGTTTAAAGGTCCCATGTGGCATTTGGTATCCAAATGTCCCTTCTTTTTTGGTCAAAAGCCAGGTGGCTTTTTTGTTTTTTTGTTTTTGGGTGGAGAATCCCCAATCTGCGGGCAAACGAAGAAATAACCAAACCAAAGCTTCCAAAGTATTTACTTCCAAGCTGACGTCAAAATCCCCTTACCGGCTCCGACAATGATGTACGTCTAAATTGCTCCTTCACCCGATTGCCTTTAAACGGTGTTAGATGTTCATGGACGGAATTGTGCGTTTTTCACCCATTTAATTGTTTGTTGGCCTTTTTGGTCCCTTTAAAAGTTATTTGTGCCCAGCGCTCCTGGCCTAATAGTCGGTTGGCAAAATTGCTCCTTCACCCTTTTATTTAATTCAAACTGAGATATAGTATCTCAGATTTAATTAAATAGATAGATATCATTTCTCGGATTTAACTTATAGAGATAAATTAAATCAGAAGGCTTTTAATTTGGATTAAATAAATAGATTAGATCTATCAGATAGATTTAATTAATATATTTTTAATCCAGATTCAAAATTTGAATTTCAAATTAATGAGGTTTAATTTTGAATATAATACGCTTGCTAGGTTTAGGAAAACCTACGGGACTTTTTGTCGAACGTATTAGAAAGCCGCGAGAAACCCTAGAGAGAATAGAGAGACGCACAGTTCAGAGGCGCTAGCACGCTACCGTTCGTGTTTCTGAAGGCTGTTCGTGTGGATACCGGTAGAGGAAGGCGATTCTAAGAGTCGACTTCTGCTGATCGAGAAGGTAGCCCACCAGTTCAAATAGTTCGGCATAGGTATGATTCGGATTCTTAACATTGATTTAAACGCCATTGAGCGATCCTCCGATGGGATTCGTAAAAGTTTTTTACTCCGCTGCGTGTACGGATCCCAACACTCATAACCATAACACCTTGAGTTGTAATGACAACCTGATTAGAAAATTGCCATAGATATATGGGAGAAGTAAATTAGGATTGTACGTATCGGACGCGAGAGCTTCGATAGATTATAGTGTGAGTTAATTGAATAACATTTTAAAAGATGTTTATACTGTAGCATTGCGAGAGCTGTGCAGCATAAATGCTATAGCAATGCGTATAGGCAACTGAGGGATTAATATGCTTGGGAAAGACTTTGAGCTCAGCCTACCTTTTTACTGATATCTTCTTCGACTACGATCAATTGTTTATTTCTAGTTTATTAGCATAACTATAGAAACTCCCAAACCAATCAGACTTTATTTTCTCTTTAAACACAACCAATTCTGTGATTCAGCGTCATCATTCGATAATCTCAGTCTCTGTGGGACGATACTTTACTTACTCTTTATTACTTGTTCGACTAGTGCACTTGTCATCAAGGATATCCACTAACAATATACATACAAATCAGTCCATTTATTTTATAAAAGATAATTATACACAATCATACAAAATTCACAAGTATATGGAATAATATTCCAAGTTACTTATGACTCTAGCTAAGCTCATAGATAATTGTAAATGGCTTACTCCAAATCTCTAAATGAGGGTCTTAGTTGAAGAAGAAAACGAGACTAAAAGAGTAGAGTGTATGAGAGCAGCACCACAAAATTATTGAATTGGTTCAATACATATCTCCACACTGTAGCTTTTATCAATTCAGAGGAATCAAAAGAAAATGATGACTCCTTTAATCACAAGTAGCAGCAAAAACGAAATTAAAGGAGGAAGAAGAAGACGGAATTCTAGTGCACCCACACCACAGTGACAAAGAGAACAATCAGCGGCTATAGCTGATAGAGTTGGGATGTTGTGCGTGGAGAGTGAAGGAATAGATCTTATATAAGAGTGGGTCTCGGTTAGGGTTTGACTCCTTTTCTTAAAAATATTTTTTAAAAAAAAAAATAAATAAATAACAGTTGTAATATTTGAATAGTATTTTTGTTTTATATTATTTATTTCAATAATAAGATATATTTGCACACAAATACCCATTTATTTATGTGGTAATTATATTATTTTGTGTAAACAATACTATTACAGATTAAATATTATAGGATTAACTTAATATCCTAGGTTAGCTGGGATCAGATTCCCTTGTATTTAAAATTCAAATTCTAACATCTAATCCTAGAAGATCTCGGATCTGTTATACCAAGTCCTACTTACTTGTACTATATATAATTCTTGAGCATAAAATAAATATTAAGTCTTATTATGCTACAATTTAAAATAAACATTTTAAGGTGGCATTTTATTTCTCTCTCTCTTTTTGAATAAATATTTAAAGCTTGATACTTTTGCTAAATCATTAATTAAGATACACTTTTCTAATTATTAATTAATTATATACTCTTTGACTAAACAAGACTTAAGCAACAACTAACTCCAAGTGCTAATAAAAATTAGGATGTTACATTCCATACGAACAATAAAGGCCCGTTTGGTACAGGGAAGATTTAAGGAGGGAAAGGAATGGAAGGGAAGATTGAAAGGGAACTTAAAAAGTTGAGTTGTTTGCTAGACATGAGAAAGGAACTTAAGTTGAGGGAAAATAAAATGTTTGGTAAGAAGAATTGGGTGTTGGTTAAGTGAGAAGGTGAAGTAAAATTCCCACAATGCCCTTGCTTGGTTCGAACAAAAAACGTAAGTTCGAACGTAACATGTAACTAAGTGCTTGCGTTAGAACGCAAAAACTGACAGTGCCTTAAGCTATTTGTGCCTGTGTCCCCAGGTGAAAGAAACAGGCAGTGACGATTTTACCAAGCAAAGCACTCAAACAATAAAAACCCATTACCTCTTACCTCGATTCGACCGGCCATGCCTTCATCCACTATCGTCAGTGCCCTCTCCTTCATCCACCATCACCAGCGCCCTCTTGCATCACACCATCATCACCGTCGAGCAATCGGACCTCGATTCGACCTTCCTTGCCCAGTCCTTCGATTCAAGCTTCCATTGTCGTCTCAAGCTTCTTTGGCTCCTCCTTCTTCCAAATCCTCGCTCGCATCTGGTTTAGAGGGGATTTTTTGTCCCAATTATTCACTCTCTTGGAAAGATTTGAAGATCCCGCCAGTTTTAAAGGGATTTCAATTTCCTTCGTTTATGGAAAGATAGGACCAGGCGGGAACTCGGGAAGCCTGCGCACTGATAATTGAATATTTTATACACTTATTTTTGTCTCTTGAATAATAATTTAGGACCCTTTAGCTAATAAATAATGGCTCTTATGTTTATTTGGGCCTTGGGCCTTTTATTGCATTTTAGCTATTTTTAATAATAAAATTCCAGTTTTGTGTTGCTTCACTATTTCTACCATAACTCTTGAACCAGACATCGGATTTGCCTCATTTTTGTCTCATATTTCAGATGATTCAGAGAGCTACAATTGTTATGAAGACATCAAGAGCAAATTCGGTCAAGAAAGAGGTCAATTTTGGAGCCAAAGTCGGATGTACAATTCTGGATTTATTTTGGACCCGAATTTTGTAATTTAAGTCCGCTTATATTTTATTTTGTTTTGGGCTAAAACTATGAGAGCCCATTTCGTTTTAGGTTATTTTTAAGTATGGCAGCTGCCACAAACATATTCATTCACGTTTTTAACATTAGAGTGGATCAAAATACAAGTTTTCATTTTCTCTCATTTGTTCTTCATGTTCTTCGCGCGTTCTTCGTGTTCTTCGTTCGTTCTTCGATTTTCCCAGCCATGATCGGCTAAACTCTTGTGATTAACCCAACGATGAGGATTCCATGATTCATCCAGAGAACTCGTGCCTAATCGGTAACTACTCGATTCTGTTTTCATCTTATCGGATTCGATTTGAAATAGTTCGAATATTAGATTTAATATTCGGTTTGGTTCATCCCAAGGACTTAGTTCGGACTAGGTTATAGTGTTGTTGTGCGATTGCACAGTGAGACGCCACTGTCCGGGCAGATTCTAGGCGATCGTCTAGGCGAGGGAATCTCCGGATGAATGCAGAGATTTCGATTCATCCGGAACCAAACGTGGGTTAGTTATATTTTCGTTCAATGATGGAGGTTTCTGAAATCAATTCGTTGGGTTGATCATCTTTAATCTGTCTCTGTTTATTTGATTCTGTGTTTTCGAGCTTGGTTTATTTTGGAAGACATGGCAAAAATCTTTCCAAAAAATGGCGCCGTTGCCGGGGAATTTGCATCGGTTTGATTAGTAACAGTATTGTAAATAGCTTAGTTTAGGTAGTTTAGGTGGTTCGGGTGGCCGGACAGAAATTTTTCTGACTCCGATCACTCAAACCAGGTCTTATTCACAAGGAATTGGGTGTTTTAAGCAAAAGTCACTTCCTAGAAGGAAGTGAGGTCTCACTCATTTTCCCCAAATTCCAACGTTTAGACCACTTTTTTTTTTGATTTCCAACGGGACCATTTTTTTGAGTATCTCGATTGAGTTGAAATTTGGTACAGTGATAGAAAATGGTGAATCGTTAGACCCACATCGAAAATGTTCCATTTTCCATGTGGTATCCTCCGTTTCGCCAAATTCCATCGTTTAGGCCACTTTTTCAATTTTTGAAGTTTTTATTCCATTTTTGAGTCCCCCAATAGTCTAGGAGTTGCCCTGTCCAAGTCCCAAAAATTTTAAAAATCATTTGATACTGTTTTGGACTTGTTTTGGTCAATTTCTAGCATAGGTTTTTGCTTTTGTGTGTTTTGTCTTTGTGTCTCTTAGTGTTTTTCTACTTTTCACCACCTCTTGTGGCATTTTCGTAATTCTGATTTTACGGAGGCATCTTTGTCATTCGAGTATTTGCCAATTCTGCTTTGTGTACATGTTGCATGAGTACCGGGAATACTACTAATCCGAAGATTTGTTGCCATTTGATCTGAAATAGAAAGAACAATTCTTCTTGCTAGAAGAGTTGTTAGGCTAAGTCATAAGATTAATACCAAAGCTGGATACTCAATTAGAGTCGATTCGGCCATTCGATTGTGTCCATTACGTTGATCTTTCGATTGTGCTTCGATAGTATTTCGATAGTCTTGTTGTGTTCACGATTCTAGTAGCAACTTTGCTCGCTCGGACATTATGGCGGGAGAGCGGGATAATCATCATACTTTGAAGGAATTGGGTGCACTGATGTTAATTATCAACCCTTGTGCATCCAATATCCTAACCTTGCTGCTAACTTTGAGCTGAAATCTGGTCTAATACACTTGTTGCCTAAGTTTCATGGTCTTGCGGTGAGTGCCCCATTAAGCATTTGAAGGAATTCCATGTAGTATGCAAGACTATGAAACCTCATGCCATTGATGAAGATCATATCAAGCCGAGAGCTTTTCCTTTCTCATTGGAAGGTGGAGCCAAGGATTGGTTGCTTTACCTTGACCCTCATCTATTGGGAGCCTGGGTGATATTCGAGGTTATTTACGGAGAAATATTTCCCTTCCTCAAGAGCAACCGCAATCAAGAAGGAAATTGGCAACATTAAACAAGTCATTTGGGAGACTATGTATGAGTATTGGGAGAGGTTCAAAAGGTTATGTGCAAGCTGTCCACACCATCGAGATATCGAAAAGACTTGATCAACTCTTTCTATGATGGTCTATCACCGGTAGACAAAGGGTTGGTGGATGCTTCTAGCGGTGGGGCTATGAGTAACAAGACACTGAAGAAGCCCGAGACTTGATATCCATTATGGCGAGATAACTCTCGGCGGTTTGGCACCGGGGCCAATAGTACTCCTGTTTACCATATTCAAGCTCCAGTCCGGCATGATTCTCAGAGATTAGAGACTAGACTTGATGATCGACCTCCCTTGTGAGGCGGTGGCGGTGACACGACAGTGCAGTCTTCCCCTTCTCGGCATGGGTACTCTTGTGGGTTTTGTTCGACCCTTATCATTCTACCGACTCTTGCCCTACCTTGCATGATCCTACTTACCAAGATCGGTCGGTAGGCTGCGGTGGGTGTTTTTCGGGAAGGCCACAATACCAACGAGAATAATGCCTTCTCCAACACTTATAATCTGGTTGGAGAAATCACCCCAACTTTCATTGGAACCAAAATCGGAACAGAGCAACCAATACCAAAATCGAATCGAGTAACCGGTATCGGCGAGTGCAGGAACTACCGCCAGAGGCCGTACGGACCACGAGACTTTCCAACAACGATCTGCACCCCTTTACCCTTGCAAGCACCACCTCCTCGACCGGCCATATGTCCACCTCCACGGGCGGCAACAACGAGCTAGTAGTAGTGGTGGTTCCTCACTTGAAGATATGATGAAGCAATTTGTCACGACCAATATGCGGTTCCAACAAAGAACCGATACTTCCATTCGAGTTTGCAAACACAGATTGGGCAATTGGCAACATCATTGAACCAGCTTCAACCTCGGGGATCCAATTCCCTTCCCTCACAAACAATTCCCAATCCTAAGGGAAATGTGAGTGCTATATCACTACGGTGCGGCAAGCAATTGGAGGAACCTAAGCAAGCTGCAGATGTGACTTCCACATCGAAAACGAGTCGGGAAATGTGAAGATTGACTCGAAAAGAAAAAGCGGTGCAGCAAGGTGAAGAGGAAGACATTCCTATTCCTCTTCCCTTCCCTCGAAGCGATTCAGTCAAGAAGTTGGCGAGATAAAGCACAAGAGAAGGAGAGTAGAGATCAACATTCCTCTCTTAGATGCGGTCAAACAAATTCCTAAATATGCCAAGTTTCGAAAGAGTTGTGCACCAACAAGAGGCGGCGAAGGGAAATGAGCGAGTGAGCTTGAACCGAGAATGTCTCGGCACTCATCCGGCCTACCATGCCTCGTAAATGCAAAGATCCGGGGACATTTTCTATCCCTTGCCTTATTGGTAACTATAGATTTGATGATTGCATGCTAGATTTAGGTGCTTCTATTAATGTCATGCCCGCATCTGTTTATAGATCTCTTGGTCTTGGTCCCTTACGTCCAACCGGTGTCATTGTTCGGTTAGCTAATAGGAGTAATGCCCATCCTTCTGGTTTAGTTGAAGATGTATTAGTCAAAGTTAATGAATTGATATTCCCTGCTGATTTTTACATCTTGGATATGGAGGGTGAGTCTCCTAGTAGTAGGTCACCAATCAAGTCATTGTGGCAAATAATCTCACGCCTGATCAAGAAGATAAGCTGCTAAGTTTATTGAGGGTGAACAAGAAAGCTATTGGGTGGACATTGGCTGACATAGTTGGCATTAGCCCTTCTATGTGCATGCACCGGATTCTGTTGGAAGAGGACTTGCAAGATGGCATCATCTATACCATTTCTGATAGCCAGTGGGTTAGCCCGATCCAGGTGGTTCTCAAGAAGTCTAGAGTTACTGTGGTTGCCAATCAGAAAAATGAGCTCATTCCTACTCGAGTTCAGAATAGTTGGAGAGTTTGCATTGACTATAGAAGACTCAACCAAGCCACTCGCAAGGATCATTACCCTCTACCCTTCATTGATCAGATGTTAGAGCGATTGGTGGTAAGTCTCATTACGCTTCTGGATGGCTACTCGGATACTTCCAGATCCATATTGCTCCGAGGATCGGGAGAAGACGACCTTTACATGCCCCTTTGGGACATATGCTTACCGAAGGATGCCTTTTGGCCTCGCAATGCACTGGCACCTTTCAGCGTTGTATGGTGAGTATTTTCTCTGAGTTCCTAGAGGATTGCAAGGCATAGTCTTGGGACACATAGTGTCTAGGAAAGGGATTGAGGTAGACCCTGCTAAGATCGATGTTATTCTTGCTTTGCCTTACCCGCTTACGTGCGGGAAGTTCGCTCTTTTCTTGGTCATGCGAGGTTTCTATCGACGTTTCATTCGAGATTTCAGCAAGGCTGCTCAACCCTTGTCCCACCTCTGCATAAGGACACCGACTTTGTCTTTGATGATGCGTGCAAGGCGGCCTTCGATCACTTGAAGCGTTGCACGACCACGGCCCAGTGATTCAGCCCCCGATTGGCTCCTCCCTTTTGAGTTAATGTGCGATGCTTCCAACTATGCGGTTGGTGCTATCTTAGCACGACGGGTTGATAGAGCCTCCCATGTCATTGCATATGCTTCAAAGACTTTGGATTACGCTCGGTCTAATTACACCACTACCGAGAAGGAGTTGTTGGCTATTGTATTTGCCTTTGATAAGTTTAGGTCATATCTGCTAGCTAGTAGAGTCATTGTTTTCTCGACCATGCAGCTTTAAAGTTTCTTTTGAAAAGGCGGATGCTAAGCCACGACTCATCCGGTGGATGTTGTTGCTCCAAGAGTTTGATGTGGAGATTCGAGATAGAAGTGGAGCACAAAGCGGGTAGTGACCACTTGAGTCGTATCACTCATTCTCCCTCTCACCCCTCTTCTATTCGGGATGATTTCCACGATGAGCGGCTTCTACAGCTGCAAGTTAAGACCCCATGGTATGCTGATTTAGTTAACTACTTGGTAGTTGGTGTTTTTTCTGTAGAATCCACTAGGGCCCAAACCCTTAAATTGAAAAGTGAGTCTAAATATTATGTTTGGGATGACCCTTATCTGTGGAAATTTTGTAGTGACCAAGTAGTTAGGAGATGTGTGCACGATTTTGAGTTTCAATCTATATTGCATTTTGCTCATGCTTCGCACTGTGGTGGTCACTTTGGACCCCAAAGAACGCTAGGAAGGTGTTAGAATGTGGTTTGTTTTGGCCTTCCTGTTTCATGATGCCCATTTGTTTTGCAAGTCATGTGATAAGCTGTCGAGGGCGGGAGTATTTCCGTAGGCATGAGATGCCCCAAAACCCTATATTGTTTTGTGAGATCTTTGATGTTTGGGGTATTGATTTCATGGGTCCATTTCTGCTTCATATGGTTACACTTACATCTTGGCCGGGCCGTTGATTATGTTTCGAAATGGGTTGAGGCGAAAGCCACCGGACAAATGATTCTTCGTGGTGGTGGATTTTGTTAGGTCTAACATTTTCTGCGGGTTTGGCATTCCTAGAGCTATTATCGGTGATCGGGGTTCCCATTTTTGCAATCGAAGCATGGGTGCCTTGCTACGCAAGTATGGAGTGCTTCACAAGGTTTCCATGACCTACCATCCTCGGACCAATGGTCAAGTGAAGTCTCCAATAGAGAGATTAAGCAAATCCTTGAGAAGGCTGTCAACTCTACCGGAAAGATTGGAGTAAGCGACTAGATGATGCTTTGTGGGCATATCGCACCGCCTACAAGACTCCGATTGGGATGTCTCCTATCGGATTGTCTTTGGTAAGGCATGTCATCTTCCGGTTGAGTTGGAGCATCAAGCCTATTGGGCTATTAAGCAATGCAACATGGATTTGGCTAAGTCAGGGATGGAGAGGAAGCTGCAGCTGCAAGAGTTAGATGAGCTTAGATTGGATGCCTATAAAAGCTCACGGTTGTATAAGGAAAAGACTAAGGCATTCCATGATAAGCATATTCGAGGAAAGAATTTTACGTGGGCGAGAAAGTTCTTCTATTTAATTCCGTCTGAAGTTTATGCACAGTAGCTTCGATCTAGATGGGATGGCCCTTTGTGATCACTAACATATTTCCATTTGGTCTTTGTTGAGCTATGTGATCCACCCACGGGACGGACTTTTAAGGTCAATGGGCATCGCCTCAAGCCATTTCATGAGGGATCCCACAGCGCCTGAGGAAGCAGAGATTCTCCTCATTGATGCCACTTATCCTCCATAAACCCTTGGGGAGTATTCTTCTTTCTTCTCCCTCCTTCTCTTTTATTTGTTTTCCTTTTCTACTTTGCTTTTTGAAAATAAATACATTCTTTCTTTCTAATGATTGCTACATATTATGAACTAGGACATTTTGGTTTTAATGGATCATTCTGTTTGATACGGAACTCTTGACTCTTCGATTACAAGTCTTGGTAGTTGATTTGATGTTGTTGATTACCTAAGTTGGTA
Organism: Acacia pycnantha; assembly: GCA_025563575.1. NCBI lineage: Eukaryota > Viridiplantae > Streptophyta > Magnoliopsida > Fabales > Fabaceae > Acacia > Acacia pycnantha. The sequence continues at coordinate 2,118,839 of JAMWYP010000001.1, forward strand.
TTGACCTTGTGAGGTTTTGGGCTGCATGAATGGAATTCATCTTTTGCCATTCTTTCTTTCATGTGTGCATCTCTCATGATTTGTGTTCTCTAGAACTTGCTCCTTTTCTTTCACTACATTTTTCACTTACGTGCATAAGTATGATGGAAGCTTGTTTTCTTTCTTTTATTCTCCTCACTTTGGCCAAATAGCTTTCCCTTACATTATAATTCCTTTGCTAGCCCCTTTGTGCCTTTTGACCCATTCTTTTCTAAGCCACATTACAAGCCTAAGCGTAAAACCATTTTATTCCGCACCTTGAAGATTTATTGAGCATTGGTTTCAACTTGTTTTGTGTTTAAGTGTGGGGGTTGCTCAGGAGTGCAACAGTTTAAGTGTGGGGGGGATATTTGATTTTGACATTGTAATTACGTATACAATGAAAGGAAAGAAAGAAAAGTAAAAACAAAAAACAAAAAAAAAACAAAAAAAAAAAAAAAAAAAAAAGAAATAGAAAAAAAAACAACAAAAGAAGAGAGAAAGAAAAGAAAATACATAGAAAGGAATGTATATATGAGTAGAATAAAAGTCTCATACATAGAGAATGATTGTGTTAATCAGTGCTCTTCCTTTTGATTTCTTTGGTGCTTAGCCTCTTATTCCATACTATTACCTACCTTCACCCTAGCCCCGTTACAACCTTTAATTACAAGCTCTCTTGATTTGTGCATGTATGTGTTATGAGTAGTGGAGACGTAGAAGTTGAGCAAGCTTATGGTAGAACAAATTTCTTGAGTAGAATTTGAGCGATACACTTATTTACCTTAAACACTTGAGAGGCTGATTGATTGAGCGCATCATTTGAGAGATCATCTTTTGTGATTAGCATCATTGATTGACACTACCATGAATTGGGGGGAATTTGATAATTGAATATTTTATACACTTATTTTTGTCTCTTGAATAATAATTTAGGACCCTTTAGCAAATAAATAATGGCTCTTATGTTTATTTGGGCCTTGGGCCTTTTATTGCATTTTAGCTATTTTTAATAATAAAATTCCAGTTTTGTGTTGCTTAACTATTTCTACCATAACTTTTGAACCAGACATCGGATTTGCCTCATTTTTGTCTCATATTTCAGATGATTCAGAGAGCTACAATTGTTATGAAGACATCAAGAGCAAATTCGGTCAAGAAAGAGGTCAATTTTGGAGCCAAAGTCGGATGTACAATTCTGGATTTATTTTGGACCCGAATTTTGTAATTTAAGTCCAGGTTATATTTTATTTCTGTTTTGGGCTAAAACTATGAGAGCCCATTTCGTTTTAGGTTATTTTTAAGTATGGCAGCTGCCACAAACATATTCATTCACGTTTTTAACATTAGAGTGGATCAAAATACAAGTTTTCATTTTCTCTCATCATTCTTCATGTTCTTTGCGCGTTCTTCGTGTTCTTCGTTCGTTCTTCGATTTTCCCAGCCATGATCGGCTAAACTCTTGTGATTAACCCAACGATGAGGATTCCATGATTCATCCAGAGAACTCGTGCCTAATCGGTAACTACTCGATTCTGTTTTCATCTTATCGGATTCGATTTACGGAAATAGTTCGAATATTAGATTTAATATTCGGTTTGGTTCATCCCAAGGACTTAGTTCGGACTAGGTTACTGGTGTTGCTGTGCGATTGCACAGTGAGGCGCCACTGTCCGGGCAGATTCTAGGCGATCGTCTAGGCGAGGGAATCTCCGGATGAATGCAGAGATTTCGATTCATCCGGAACCAAACGTGGGTTAGTTATATTTTCGTTCAATGATGGAGGTTTCTGAAATCAATTCGTTGGGTTGATCATCTTTAATCTGTCTCTGTTTATTTGATTCTGTTTGACTCTGTTTATTGCACTTTGATTATGTTATTTCGTTTTGTTCTATTCTGTTAAACCAAACCCCCCATTTTATCATTCTGTTTCACTATTGTTATTGAACAAGCCCGCTGCAAATTCGTTGGGAAACGACCCAGGTTCCCTAATTCTGCAAATTGTTTTCGAACTTGGTTTATTTTGGAAGACACGGCAAAAATATTTCCACGCACCAAACGTGTTTTGCCGTGGGAACTCTATTATATTCCCAGGAACTCTCGTTAGTTCCCTGTACCAAATGGGTCCTAAATACTTGACAGGAAATAACTTCTAGAAATCATATTTTACCCCAGTATATTCATGCGACAGACAGATTTCAAAACCAAACTTTACCGAATAAATTCCAGAAAATGCACCATCCCAAATGATTCTATCATTAACACCTGTAAATGAAAGTGGAATTGAAAGAATGTGGTAAGAAGTAGTAGAGTTATTGCAGGAGTGAATAAGCTGAGAATTCCATATTAAGGGATGCTAACTGATATATGCATTAACAAGTTAGGCACCACTGAGAGCTGATTAGGATCAGTGGCTAACTCGGATTATTGCATCTGCCGCCAGAGATGGTGGTTAAGAGGGATAGAATCTCTTGTGCTAATTCTCCATTTGAGATGATCTACTGTAAGGTTTAAAATGTTCCAACATTCTTTTATACATCCACGAGGCATTATATGGCTTTAGAACAATGTATGGGGATGATGTATGTGTAACACCATATCTAATTAACCTTAACTTAGCGTGATTTTAAAACATTTTTTTAAAAGTAACCTTGATAAAAATATTCACTACACATGGCTATAATAATCATTATATCCTCTTTATTTCCTCCAACTGAATCCATGGGTTAAGTACATTCCATATTACTGGTTACTTTCATTAGCTTTATGCAAGTGTGATTTGGACTAGCCAAAGTATTATAGAGCATACAGGGGACCAGTGGCGGAACCAGAAAAAAAAATTTAGCCCGGGCCAAAAAATAAACATATTGAACTACTCTCTTTAGTTCTTATTATAAAGCACCAACTAACATGTATATTTGGTCATTTTTATAAGGCATTTGCTTGTTTCCCAATTGCATTAAATATTTTTTTCCCATGTATACCCACAATTATAAAGGTAGTGAGTGAAAGTAAAAATTAATATAATATTAGAGTTTAGTGTAATTAATAGGGATAATAGTGAAAAATACTTAAATTTTAGGACAAATTTAATGACTTTAATTGCTTTTATTGACTTGTGAAAATTGTTAGTTGGTTTCTTAAATAAGGATTCAAGGGAGTATTTACTAAATAGTACTCCCTCTGGTCCTTATTATAAGGCACCAACTACCATTTTCTCGCGGACCAAGGAATGGAGGTTAAGTCATTAATGAGGTCTAAAAGTAATAAATGTTTCCAATTTTACCCCTACTTTAATGATATAGGTTTAAATGAGTTAGTTAAAAATGAGGGCATAATGGAAAAATAGTAATAAATGAGTTAGTTAAAGTAAGTTGGTGCCTTATAATAAGGACCAAAAAATGTTGGTGGTTGGTACCTTATAATAAGGACCAGAGGGAGTATCAAATAACCTTGAAAATACAAATAAATAATAACCGATAATTATAAATCAAAACAATATATAAGATGATACTAACCTTTTCAGTATCTCAAACAAGAATTTTACTTTCCTCTCATGGCCCAATGAGTAATGAAACAAACATTATCCTTATAAAGAAGATAAAAAATTAGCTGGGGCCAAATTTGTGGCCAAATAAAATATCATATAATAAATACATACATATACTAACGTATTTTATAAGATCAGTCGGGGCCAGCTGGGGCCAAGGCCCGAGCTGGCCATGAAGACCTTCCGCCACTGCAGGGGACCATGGGTTCCTCCAGTAGGGTTACTGCCTGAGCCATGGAAATACTGCTCAGAAACCTCTAGAGTGTCGTATAAGAGAATACTGCATGTAACTAGATACCAGCTAGTGGTGCATAGTAATCAAACTAGTGATCTACCACATGGTATGAAATAGTTATCATTCACAACCCATTCATTAACTTCGTTATTTATATCACATTATTCTTAAGGGGTTTTCATATCCCCATGTTCATATGTTTCAACTCGTAACATTGAATCAACATATTAATCCAACATACACTATAGAATCTCAGTGCATGCATACATAATTCATATATTTGTCAAGTCCATACTAAGAAGCACACTACAGTAGTAGTTCACTCATTGCGCATACAAGGCCACTCGCCTCGACGAAAAGGAAATTTGGCGAGGCGTGAATTCCAAATATACCAATAACAAATTAGTTTACGCATCTATATATATCTATCATTGTCTCTAAGGATTCCATAAATTAATCTATCAAGCCCTAGTTTTATTTTATTTAATTTCTTATTCATTTAATATCTACCATTATTTTTAAATATTTATATTTGTTTAAATTATAATTTATATTTTATTCATTTTATTTTTTAATTATTGTACTACTAATTATTGAATTTATGAATTGAAATATAAATATAATTAATTGATAATGATTAATTCATTTTGAGAGTAAAATGGGTATTTCCCTTTTCTTTCCCATCTACCTCAATTTTCTTCACTTCAAACAACCTATCTTCCCTTACCCTGATAGTGTTCACTTCCCTTCACTTCACATCAGTTCCTTTCTCTTATCAAATTTTCCTCATATGAAGGCTATAAATACGATTAATAGATAATCATTAATTCATTTTGAGAGTAAAATATGTATTTCCCCTTTTTTCCCATGTACCCCTCAATTTTCTTCATTTCAAATAAACTAACGTCTCTCACCCCTGATAGTCTTTACTTCCCTTCACTTCACATCAGTGTCTTTTCCACATCAAATTTTCCTCTTATCAAGTAGGCTATAAATATGATTAATAGATAATTATTAATTCATTTTGAGAGTAAAATGGATATTTCCCTTTTCTTTTTCACATTAGGTCCTTTCTGTTATCAAATCTTCCTCATACGAAGGCTATAAATATGATTAATATATCATCATTAGTTCAGTTTGAGCGTAAAATATGTATTTCCCTTTTTCCCATGTACCCCTCAATTTTCTTCATTTCAAATAAACTATCATCTCTCACCCCTGAAAGTCTTCACTTCCCTTCACTTCACATCAGTTTCTTTCCCTCATCAAATTTTCCTCTTACCAAGCAAGCTATAAATATGATTAAAGATAATAATTAATTCATTTTGATAGTAAAATGAGTATTTCCCTTTTCTTTCCCATCTTTTTCTTCATTTGAAACAACCTATCTTCATTTTCCCCTGAGTGTTCACTTCCCTTCACTTCACATAAGTTCCTTTCCCTTATTAAATTTTCCTTATACAAAGGCTATTATAAATATGATTAATAGATAATTATTAATTCATTTTGAGTGTAAAGTATGTATTCTCTTTCTCATCTACCCCTCAATTTTCTTTATTTCAAATAAAGATCGTCTTCACTTCCCTTCACTTCACATCAGTTTCTTTCCCTCATCAAATTTTCCTCATATCAAGCAGGCTATTAGATCAGTGAGATGTGTCAGGTTGAGCGCATTAGATTTCAGTTTCTTACAATTTTTTTGTTAGCTAGTTAATGTGTCTATTATGTTTTTATGTCTTTTTCTTTCTAAATTCGATTTTAATTTTTTTTTTTTTTTTGGTTATTTTCAACTTGCTTTTACATTTTTTCGTCAAATAAATATATATAAAACAAATACTCCTAAATCGAAGATCGGAGAATCAACCCGCCATCTCATCTCGATTTTGTGGCCAGTCATTGGGGTCCGGACACCTGTAAGACACGACTAGGAGCTTATGTAGAACAGAATTAATTAACTAACTCTTTGAATTTTAAAATCTCAAAAAGATTATCCCAATTTGCAAAATCTCAAATTAAAACACCATCAGAAAATGGAATATTAAAGTAAAGAGGTTTGTTGTTTGAATAACGCCATTTATTATTATTTTTAACAAATTTCATACTAAAAATAATTGAGTGAAGTTGTGAGAAATGTACTATACTTATAACGCGGTTGACAATACTTATAATGCCATTTACTACTTGAATATAACGCCCTTTACCCAATTAGTTGAATTTCCCTCAATATGAAACTCGTTAAAAGTATTACTACCTCTGATCCTAATTATAAGACCTAGTTGACTTTTTTTTAAGAGATTAAGGAAGCTAAATAAGTTATTTAATCATTTTATATGTTGTGTGTAATACCCCGAAATTTGAATTAGGGAATTTAAGGGCCAAAGTGCCAAAATGACGAAAATGCCCCTAAGGGACATAAATGACTTAGAAAAATTATGGAAAATACCCTTGTAAATTATAAAATAATGCATGAGGCATGGAAATTCTAATGTTAAGGCAAAAGTTTGAAGATAGAGGAGTGTCTTAATTAAGAAAATTATCAACAAGTGATAAAAGAGTAATTAAGTAATTTCTGGCTAATTACTTAAACCTGAGCAAAGGAAATTATGAAATAATTATGTAAAACCCTAAAATTAGTGGTTTTTGTTTTAAAATTAGTAAAAAAATGTTTACTAATTAATTGGAAATTTTGGAGAAAAATAGTTGAGTTTAGGTATTTTTAAGCCTAAATACAAGTTTGGACCAATAGGAAAATTATAAAATAATTATTTTATATTAAATAAAATATAAAACGAAAATAAAAAAAAGAAGGATCAGATTTTGACCGAAAATTCAAAGGAAAAATTGAAGATAAGAATTAAAGAAAATATCAAGATATTTGGTTACAACTTGCAATATTATAATAATATAATTAAATATTATGAATAGTAATTTAGAAATTAGGAAACGGATCCTATCTAGAGATCTAGGAATGGGATTTCCAAAGTCAATGAAAAATAATGATCAGTGGAATTTTGTCTTCCGTTATACTCTTCCGGGAGAAAATTCTGAAGTCGTTTGTGCATTTCCTAATAAAACAAAATAGGGAAAAATGCATATAGGCATATTTTTTGGAAATGAAGAAAATAAATTCTAACTCAATATCTAGGAATGAGTTTGAATTTATATGGACATATTTGGAATCAGTGAATTTTTCTGAAGAAGTTGGTAATTTCAGAAATGCGTTCTGAAACCGGACGCGATCGGACACGTTTTTCGAGAAACTTCAGCCGGATAGTTGGAACCCTATCTAAAGTCAAAATTCAAGTTTAAATAGATATTATTGATGAGGAAGAGAAGGTCTTCAAAGTTGTAAATCCAGAATTTTGAGATTTTCCAAGATTACGCGAAACGGAACGATCGGGGAACTTTATCGGTCAAAACCCATAAAGCAAATGAATCATCATTAAGATGACAAATTTTCTTGACTTTGGAGGCCAGGTATGTCGACCAAATGGCTGAATGGAGGAGAAGAAATCTTGGAGAAAAAGATAGAAATTGTGGTTTGAAATTAAAGTTGGAATTTTGGGAAAAGACCAAAATGCCCTTACAAAAAGTCTATAAATAGGCATTCAAGCCTTTGGAGAATTCACACCAAATTGCAAGAGCAATTTTAGAGAGAGGTTTTAGAGAGAGGAGCTGCGGAGAAGGAGGAGTCCGGGAATTTTGTAGCGAAGCTCTGGGTAAGTTTTTCGGTCTTTAGCTTTTTAGTTCGGTAGTTAGTAGAATTTGTTAGAATAGCCTTTAAATTTCAAGTATGATTGGGTATCATATGGGAGGGCTATTTTAGTCATTATTTTCAAGAATCATAAATGCGTCGAAGTTCTGGCAAAATTTTGGGAAGAAAATAGCCTATGTAGCGGAAGCGCTGGCGAAATTCCGCCAAGTAGGGGTATAGGGGCAAAATGGTAATTTTTACCTAAAATGCCAGTTATAATGTCAAATTACTAATAGAAGTGACATTATTCTCATAGGATATCTGAAAAGCTGATTCTGCTGCCGTTACGCTGCCCGACGAGCCGTTGTTGGAGATTTCACGATTTTCCGTAAAACGTGCTAGAAATATCGTAATCCGTCAACGAAGGTACATTCGCATCATTGTAACACTAACTCTGATGGTTATTGTATGAATATGTGTGTTTCCTCTGTCATGTGTGTACTCGATTGTACTTTTGTCTCGTACTCCGATTGTACTTGTTGTCTCGTATTTCATTTATCTTGTTATACATTATACATCCGATCGTATTATTCTCTGTCATGTCATAAATCCGATCGTATCACTATCCATTATGCCTTAACCTTACATCCGATCGTATTGTTTCGCCGTGCATATCGATTATGTACATTCCTCATTGTGCTTTAACCTTACATCCGATTGTATTGTTCTCGCCGTGCATATCGATTATGTACATTCCTCATTGTGCTTTAACCTTACATCCGATTGTATTGTTCTCGCCGTGCATATCGATTATGTACATTCCTCATTGTGCTTTAACCTTACATCCGATCGTATTGTTATTGCCATACATATCGATTATGTATTCCCTATGTCGATCATAGTAAATGTTGCCAAGATATTTGAATGTACATCGTACATATATGTTGTATATAAACATGAGGTTAATCATACACGAGATCCAATGTGGTAAATTGGATCTCGGCTCTTAACATAGCGTCGGAGTTCGGGAGGACCGAGGATCGAGGAGAAGGACAAGCAAAGACGCCTAGGAGTAGCGGTGAAGACTTCTTTTCGTATTAGTTTTGAAACACCTTTGTACCGCTGTGTAAACAGCAAGACATGCTACCATGGGTATTTTAATATATATATCAGTTACTCAATCGCTCCGGTGCACTACTCTGATCATTTTGAAATGATGTTTAGAAAAAAAAAATTTTATACTGCTTTAGAAAAGTCGGGATGTTACATTGTGTTTTCTTAGATTATATATTAGTTTATTAATCAAACTATTTAGTTTGAAGAAAAAAAAAATTTAATTAGTTTCCTTAATCTCTTTAAAAAATTAACTAGATCTTATAATTAGGACCGGAGGGAGTAGTAAATTATATCATTCAAATAGTAAATATATTTATAAATATTATCATACACATTACAAATATGATAAATTTCCAACAACTTGGTCCAATTAGTTAAATTTCTCTAAGTGTGGAACTTTTTAAATATATTACTAGTAGTAAATGGCGTTATTTAAATGGACAATACTTTTATAAATGGTGTTAAAACTTAAAAGTGTTGCAATTGTAATAAATTTTCCACACACCCTCACCTAATGAGTTGAATTTTCTCAAGTGTGAAGTTTGTTTAAAAACAGTAATACTAATAATTGGTGTTATTCAAATGGAAAACCCCTTTATAAATATATATTATCATTCACTTTTGACGTATAGTAAATATTTTAAATCATTATCCTGTTACATGTATTGTATATCATCTTGCATTATATTAACAAGAGTAAATACTCTTTCTGGTTCCTGACAAAAAACACGGACCCCATTTTGGTCTGTGACAAAAAAACTGACCCTTATTCGTCCTTTTTATGGGACTAAAAATGACCTTTTGAAAAATTATGAGGAATGAAGATGGTCCTTGCAGGCATTGCCATTTGGCGTTCTTCTTAATTAATAATTTATCTCTTTTATTTTTTGGGCCTAATATGAAATTTTTAAGGGTTAATGTCCAATTTTATCTTGAAAATTTTCATATACGAGCTATAGATATCCATAAGTTTTTCTTATATCAACACTGTCATAGAAGTTTTAACAATCGAACAACATTTCAATCTTAGTTTTTTAACTGTTAGAATGATTTTGCTTTGTGCTCCTTTTTAACACTTCTAGGCTAGGATGATATCGATAGAATAAATTTTTTTGAATACTCACAGCTCCTATGCGGCTACCCAAAAGCTTTCGACACAAAATTGAACCTTAACCCAAATTCCAAATATTTTTATGATGGAGCTAATAGGAAAGATAAATTACCGATGCAAAATTAAACATAAGATTATCTCCCAACAAAATGTGGGAGAGGATCCTCTTCTCTACCCTTCCCTATAAAATTTAATGGTCTAAATTTAACATGTCATAAAAATATTAATAAAAGTTTTACTTAAAAAATATATAAATAAACTTGATTTGAATAGCTTTTTTTTTTTTTGATAAAAAGACAAAATGATATTAAGTAAATGAAAAAATTTACAAAGTACCAAAGCAAATGCTACAAATAAATTGATATAAATAAGTAAAGTAAACAGACTGTGAAATAACATAAATAGGCTACATATGAAAGTCCTTTATGAGAGCCAATATAATATTTTGTTAGTTCTCTATAGGTTTTAATGATAACTGACAATTGTAAACACAATTTGAAGTTTGTCTTTGGTAAGTTGAAAAGCTTACTGTCAAAGACAAACTCGAGTTTTGATTAAAAAACTCGAGTTTTGACTTGACAGAGAGTAGCTCAATTTTAATGAATTAAGAAAACTCCAGTTTGCGTAGGCAAACTCGAGTTTGTAATATACAGAGAGCACTTCAAGTTTTTCACATCAAGACAAACTCGAGTTTGTACCTTACAGAAACTCTTCAATATTTTTTAAAAGGAACAAAACTCCAGTTTGCAATTAGTAAACTCAAGTTTTGGTCTCATAGAGAGCTATGCTTCTTTCTGAGTTTAAGAAAACTCTAGTTTTTGATTTAAAACTCCAGTTTTCATTTGACAGAATATTTATCAAAGTTTTCTCTTATGAGGAAACTCGAGTTTTCACGTTTTTACTCATTTTGAGAAAACTCCAGTTTGTTTTGAAAACTCTAGTTTTCATTTGGCTTAAATATTCAAAGGTTTTTACACTTAATAGAAAACTCGAGTTTTATTTAGTAAACTCGAGTTTATGCCAAGCAGAGAGCTTTGCTCATTTCAGTGATTTGAAAACTCCAGTTTACTTATGGAAACTCCAGTTTTTGAGCTTTTGAACTTAAACATGTTTTCACTATAAAAGTCCAAAACTCGAGTTTGTCATTAATCAACTCGAGTTTTGCTCCATTACTCAAAGTATGTTTTTAAACTTAAAATACGACATTCTTTTCTGGAAGAAGAAAACTCGAGTTTGGATTTGGAAACTCGAGCTTGTCCTTTGAGCAAAGTTAAAAACTCCAGTTTGGATAAACAAACTCGAGTTTGTGTCGCTGGTTTTGAAAATCAAATTACTCGATTTTATGAAATCTTCCCGTTTGACCTTAATACTTCTTATCATCACTCATTACTATTCCTAGCTATGTTTAATCAGTTTGCTAATGAGTTTCAGATGGTTTAGAGAATATCAAATGAAGATTTAGATAAAAGTAAAAAGTGATGTCAACTCATTAAATGCAAAGTCTAGAAAACTTGCATTCTTTTGGACAATCATTCTACACATGTTGCAAAGGGATTAATGTTTCATTTCCACATCCAGTAGCTGCTCTTCCAACGGATTAAAAGTCAAGAAGTCAAGCCTAAACTTCTGTGCAGCTGAATTAACCAAAGAGTAGAGAGAGAAGAAGACCAAACCTTCAACTAATCCACTCTCAATGATGTCAACAGTCACACTGAGGATTACAACGGTCATTTAATGTTCTCTTGGTATAAATAGAGAAGCATTCAATTCCTCTCAACAACCAATCTGTGAGAAAACGAAAATCATTCAAGTTTCCAACTACTCTTTGAGTTTTCTTGTGAGAAGTATCTTTTGATACATTGTACTTCAGTGTTTATCTTTATCCACTCTTAGAGAGAGTTCATTTATTGTAAATCATTCTTTGTAAGAATCTCAAGTCAGGGGACTTGGAGATTGGGATATTGATTGCAACTTGTAAGGGGGAATAAGTTCTAGTGAGAGAATTACTCTTGAGTTACAGAGTGTGTAATCAATTGAGTTAGTGAAAAATACCAGAGAGTCTGGGGACTGGACGTAGGTCAAGAGGTTGGACCGAACCAGTATAAATTCCTTGTGTCTTGCTCTTCTTCCCTATACTCTATTTAGCTTTGTTTTAGTGTTCGAAAAACAGAGTAATTTGTAAAGAAATTTTATAATCCCTAATTCACCCCCCTCTTGGTGATTAAGATCCACTTTCATATTTCATGTCCTGCGATGCTATTCATTGAAGACCAGTCTAGTGGAAATACCAAGAATGCCTTGTTAGCTCAAGTTATAACCAACGTCTAGATGTTTCATGAAATTGAGAGTTAGTGATCCAAAATAGAGTTGCTCTAAAACATTTAGCATGAAAGGAAGAACCCGGATTCCCTATATTCTTCCATAAGAATTGAATCAGAGGAGAACCTTGATGAGAGATATAGCATTCACGAAGTGACCCTTCATCTTCTTAAAGTTGTGCATAATGATATTCCATTGAGCTAAAACAATAGTAGTCACATAATTAATCGGAAATGATGTTGTCTTGTTGATCATATTGTTCTCCGAAACTTATTTAGCTAGTTTTGCTTGAAGACCCCTAACTTCCTGAATGATCATTTTTGGAGTTGATCTTTTCCCATTATGCAACACTGCATTTCTATTTAATTGTAGAACATGAATTGTCAAAATTATCACACGTAAGAGACCTAACTCATTCGATTGATGAAGGAGGGCTTCCTGAAAGGCTTGAACCAAGACAACAAAGCAAAAGAATCCAACAAAGTGAATTGTTATACCTTATAAACCAAACCAAACATATTTTTCTCAAGGACACTGAAAGAAGATAGTTTCTTCCATGTCATAGCCAAATTGATAGTAGCCACAAACATTCATATGATGCTTTTGAAGAATATCTATAGTAGGGAGGCCTTCCTGAAGTAATTTCCATAAGAAATTTTGGCAAAAGAGGAAACTTCCAAAACATCTTCTAGAATGAACTATCAATAGGTTGAGGCCTAGATGCTTGATTTAAAATAAATTGAAAACCATCATTGACTTTATACAAATCAGAACTATTACCTTGCCATATAATATTTTGTCTTGTGTAGTTAGGACAAATAGATGAATGCTATATATATATATATATATATATATATATATATATATATATATATATATATATATATATATATATATATATATATATATATATATATATATATATATATATATATATATATATATATATATATATATATATCCAATTTCAAGGGATAAAGATCATAAACTAAGGAATGGTTCCATCTGACAGGATTCCAAGAGGAGGGGACATGGATTAACAAATCATCCCCTCGATTGACTAAGCCAACTGAGTTTTAATCTAACTGCATCAACCACCATAATCAGTGGTTGAGTGGAATAGATTAGCCATTACTCAACTGTCATTGCAATTTATCTAAAATAAAGTTAGAGCATTCTGCAATACCTTTCCATATCTAGGAAGAATTATAAGGTAACTTGATGATTGAGTCAGAATTGAGATCAATACATTTGATTTTTAAAGTCTACCCCAATAGAAAGATTTTTCTGAAAGAACTCGCCAGATCTGCTTGGCTAGAAGAGCTTGCTTAACAAATTTGAAAGGCCTTAGACCTAATCCACCCTTATCCAATGGCTGAGAAAGAAAGTCTTTGCGAAGCAAATGAATCTTCATTTTATAACAATTAGTTTCCGAAAAGAAATTAACACAATATGAATCAATTTTATTACACACATATTGAGGAAGACTAATACATAAAAGCACATGAGTGTTCATAGCCGCCAATGTGGATTTAATCAGAGTGAGCAATAAAGCTTGAGAGATGAGCTTAACTTGCCATGCACGGGATCTTTTCTTCATGGAATTAGTAACTTGTTAATAAATAACATCTTTAATTTTAGTAGGGTCAATCTAGGTCCCAAGATACTTTGCTAACTTTGATTCAAATCGAAGCCCTAGTAATTTGGACAAGGTTGTCTTTTGAGAAAAGGAGACCTTGGGGCTAAATACAAGAAAAGACTTAGACATATTCCAGCATTGTCCAAAGAACATTGCATACATGTTCAAGACCATCTTGACAGAACACAAGTTTAAAGCATTATTTTCAAAAAAGAACAGAGAATCATTAGCATATAATATATGTGAGATAGGTTGAGCCTATATTGACAAATTTTATTGCCTTTCCATAGCCTTGATGATTCTAATTTGGAAATCATGCATGACATGATATTGGTTGTCGAGATGTAAATGTAAGGTGATAAAGGATCATCTTGTCTGATCCCTCTATTAGGCAACACAACATTGGTTAATTAGCCATTGAACTAAATTTGATATTGGAAAATTGATAAACACTAGTAAATCATATTCACCCATTTCTTAAGAAAATTCAAGCTTCTTAAAATAGCTATGATCATTAATATTTGATTATCTTTAATTAGGATCCAATTAGTTAGCATGATTCTAGGGATCCTTATTTTAAAATTTGAAATCCTTTTTCTATTTGATATCTTGGATATTATAGAAAAAAAAAAAATATCCCGGGTTAGCTAGACCTATCCTTTTCTCATCTATATGTACACATTATTGGTATTTGATAATTGAATATTTTATACACTTATTTTTGTCTCTTGAATAATAATTTAGGACCCTTTAGCTAATAAATAATGGCTCTTATGTTTATTTGGGCCTTGGGCCTTTTATTGCATTTTAGCCATTTTTAATAATAAAATTCCAGTTTTGTGTTGCTTCACTATTTCTACCATAACTCTTGAACCAGACATCGGATTTGCCTCATTTTTGTCTCATATTTCAGATGATTCAGAGAGATACAATTGTTATGAATACATCAAGAGCAAATTCGATCAAGAAGGCGGTCAATTTTGGAGCCAAAGTCGGATGTACAATTCTGGATTTATTTTGGTCCCGAATTTTGTAATTTAAGTCCAGTTTTATTTTATTTCTGTTTTGGGCTAAAACTATGAGAGCCCATTTCGTTTTAGGTTATTTTTAAGTATGGCAGCTGCCACAAACATATTCATTCACGTTTTTAACATTAGAGTGGATCAAAATACAAGTTTTCATTTTCTCTCATCTGCTCTTCATGTTCTTCGCGTTCTTCGTGTTCTTCGCTCGTTCTTCGATTTTCCCAGCCATGATCGGCTAAACTCTTGTGATTAACCCAACGATGAGGATTCCATGATTCATCCAGAGAACTCGTGCCTAATCGGTAACTACTCGATTCTATTTTCATCTTATCGGATTCGATTTTGAAATAGTTCGAATATTAGATTTAATATTCGGTTTGGTTCATCCCAAGGACTTAGTTCGGACTAGGTTACAAGTGTTGTTGTGCGATTGCACGTGAGACGCCACCTGTCCGGACAGATTCTAG
Source organism: Acacia pycnantha (assembly GCA_025563575.1). NCBI lineage: Eukaryota > Viridiplantae > Streptophyta > Magnoliopsida > Fabales > Fabaceae > Acacia > Acacia pycnantha. The sequence goes on from JAMWYP010000001.1 coordinate 2,134,013, forward strand.
GCGATCGTCTAGGCGAGGGAATCTCCGGATGAATGCAGAGATTTCGATTCATCCGAACCAAAAGTGGGTTAGTTGTATTTTCGCTCAATGATGGAGGTTTCGGAATCAATTCGTTGGGTTGATCATCTTTAATCTGTCTCGTTTATTTGATTATGTTTGACTCGTTTATTGCATTTTGGTTATGTTATTTCGTTTTGTTCTATTCTCGTTAAACCAAACCCCCATTTTATCATTCTGTTTCACTATTGTTATTAAACAAGCCCGCCGCAAATTCGTTGGGAAACGACCCAGTTCCCTAATTTCGCAAATTAATTACGAACTTGGTTGTTTTGGGAGATACGGCAATTAATCTTTCCAAAATGGCGCCGCTGCCGGGGAATTTGCATCGGTTTGATTAGTAACAGTATTGTAAATAGCTTAATTTAGGTAGTTTAGGTGGTTCGGGTGGCCGAACAGAAATTTTTCTGACTCCGATCACTCAAACCAGGTCTTATTCACAAGGAATTGGGTGTTTTAAGCAAAAGTCACTTCCGAGGAGGAAGTGAGGTCTCACTCATTTTTCCCAAATTCCAACGTTTAGACCATTTTTTTCACTGTTTTAGGTTCTGCTTTTTTGATTTCCAACAGGGCGATTTTTTCGGGGTATCTCTGATTGAGTTGAAATTTGGTACAGTGATAGAAAATGGCGAATCGTTAGACCCCCTTTGAAAATGTTTCATTTTCTAAAGGCTATCCTCCGTTTCACCAAATTCCATCGTTTAGGCCACTTTTTCAATTTTTGAAGTTTTTATTCCATTTTTGAGTCCCCCAATAGTCTAGGAGTTGCCCTGTCCAAGTCCCAAAAATTTTAAAAATCATTTGATACTGTTTCTGGACTTGTTTTGGTCAATTTCTAGCATAGGTTTTTGCTTTTGTGTGTTTTGTCTCTGTGTGTCTTTTAGTGTTTTTCCACTTTTTACCACCTCTAGTGGCATTTTCGTAATTCTGATTTTCTGGTGGCATCTTTGTCATTCTGAGTATTTGCCAATTTTGCTTTGTGTATATGTTGCATGAGTACCAGAATACTACTAATCCGTAAGATTTATTGCCATTTGATCCTCGAAATAGAAAGAACAATTCTTCTTGCTAGAAGAGTTGTTAGGCTAAGTCATAAGATTAATACCGAACTGGATACTCAATTAGAGTCTGATTCTGGCCATTCGATTGTGTCCATTCTCGTTGATCTTTCCGATTGTACTTCGATAGTATTTCGATAGTCTTGTTGTGTTCACCGATTCTAGTAGCAACTTTGCTCGCTCGGACATTATGGCGAGAGAGCGGGATAATCATCATACTTTGAAGGAATTGGGTGCACTGATGTTAATTATCAACCCAAAAAGACTTGATCAACTCTTTCTATGATGGTCTATCACCGGTAGACAAAGGGTTGGTGGATGCTTCTAGCGGTGGGGCTATGAGTAACAAGACACCGAAGAAGCCCGAGACTTGATATCCATTATGGCGAGATAACTCTCGCCAGTTTGGCACCGGGGCCAATAGTACTCCTGTTTACCATATTCAAGCTCCAGTCCAGCATGATTCTCAGAGATTAGAGACTAGACTTGATGATCGACCTCCCTTGTGAGGCAGTGGCGGTGACACGTACGCATCTGCTCTTCCCCTTCTCAAGCATGGGTACTCTTGTGGGTTTTGTTCGACCCTTATCATTCTATCGACTCTTGCCCTACCTTGCATGATCCTACTTACCAAGATCGGTCAAGAATTGCAGTGGGTGTTTTTCCAGGACGGCCACAATACCAACAGAATAATGCCTTCTCCAACACTTATAATCCTGGTTGGAGAAATCACCCCAACTTTCGTTGGAACCAAAATCAGAACCAGAGCAACCAATACCAAAATCGAATCGAGTAACCAGACGCGAGTGCTGGGAACTACCAGCAGAGGCCGTATAGACCACAGACTTTCCAACAACAGTCTGCACCCCCTTTACCCTTGCAAGCACCACCTCCTCGACCAGCCATATGTCCACCTCCACAGGTGGCACAACAGCAGGCTAGTAGTAGTGGTGGTGGTTCCTCACTTGAAGAAATGATGAAGCAATTTGTCACAGCAATATGCGGTTCCAACAAAGAACCGATACTTCCATTCGAGTTTGCAAACACAGATTGGGCAATTGGCAACATCATTGAACCAGCTTCAACCTCGGGGATCCAATTCCCTTCCTCACAAACAATTCCCAATCCTAAGGGAAATGTGAATGCTATATCACTACGATCCGGAAAGCAATTGGAGGAACCTAAGCAAGCTGCAGATGTGACTTCCACATCGAAAACGAGTCGAAATGTGAAGATTGACTCAAAAGAAAAAGGCGGTGCAGCAAGGTGAAGAGGAAGACATTCCTATCCCTCTTCCCTTCCTCGAGAGCGATTCAGTCCAAGAAGTTGGCAGATAAAGCACAAGAGAAGGATATACTTGAGACATTCAGAAGAGTAGAGATAAACATTCCTCTCTTAGATACAGTCAAACAAATTCCTAAATATGCCAAGTTTCAAGGAGTTGTGCACCAACAAGAGGCGATCAAGGGAAATGAACGAGTGACCTTGAACTGAATGTCTCAAGACTCATCCAACCTACCATGCCTCGTAAATGCAAAGATCCAGGGACATTTTCTATCCCTTGCCTTATTGGTAACTATAGATTTGATGATTGCATGCTAGATTTAGGTGCTTCTATTAATGTCATGCCTGCATCTCGTTTATAGATCTCTTGGTCTTGGTCCCTTGCGTCCAACTCGGTGTCATTGTTCGGCTTAGCTAATAGGAGTAATGCCCATCCTTCGGTTTAGTTGAAGATGTATTAGTCAAAGTTAATGAATTGATATTCCCCGCTGATTTTTACATCTTGGATATGGAGGGTGAGTCTCCTAGTAGTAGGTCACCAATCATTCTAGGGAGACCTTTCATGAAAACAGCTAGGACTAAGATAGATGTGCATTCGGTACTCTTTCCATGGAGTTTGGTGATATATCCGTGAATTTCAATATCTTTGATGCCATGAAATATCCTAGGGAAGAGCATTCTGTTTTCTCGTATTGATGTGATTGATGATGCTGTGGATGATGTTCTTAATGGTTGGTGTCTGATTATCCTTATTTTTCATCCGAGAGTGATACCCCATTTGTGCATGCGATGATAATGAATGATGCTCTGTTTGCACCAATTTGGTTAAGACCGCATTGTTTGGTGATTCGATTTGCTTGATGATTCTACATTACTTGTAGACTCGATATTGATTCTCGAGTTTGAGCTTCATCCCGATCCTAACGTCCATCCCGATTCGATTTTGATGAGCTTAATTCGATTTTGATGAACCGAATTCGATGTTAACCTTGAGCCGTATAGACACAGCCCCTTCGCTTGTGCTTCTTTGAAAATGGTTTCTGTGTATTCCCGGTGTGATGACATCGAGTTGTTGCAACAACCACCCAAGCTTCTCCTCCACCGAGCAACCGCCCAAACTAGAGTTGAAATCCCTTCCGGACCATCCAAGTATGCATTTTCGGAGGTGAATGAGCGGTTGCAGTCATTGTGGCAAATAATCTCACGACTGATCAAGAAGAGAAGCTGCTAAGCTTATTGAGGGTGAACAAGAAAGCTATTGGGTGGACATTGGCTGACATAGTTGGCATTAGCCCTTCTATGTGCATGCACCGGATTCTCGTTGAAGAGGACTCTAAGCCGGTGAGGCAACCTCAGAGACGCCTTAATCCTCTTATCCTTGATGTGGTGAAGAAGGAGGTCACTAAGCTTCGCAAGCCGGCATCATCTATCCTATTTCGATAACCGGTGGGTTAGCCCGGTCCAGTGGTTCCCAAGAAGTCCGGAGTTACCGTCGTAGCCAATCGAAGAATGAGCTCATTCCTACTCGAGTTCAGAATAGTTGGAGAGTTTGCATTGACTATAGGAGACTCAACCAAGCCAATCGCAAGGATCATTACCCTCTACCTTTCATTGATCGATGTTAGAGCGATTGGCCGGTAAGTCTCATTACCGCTTCGGATGGCTACTCGGATACTTCCGGATCCATATTGCTCCCGAGGATCGTGAGAAGACGACCTTTACATGCCCCTTTGGGACATATGCTTACCGAAGGATGCCTTTTGGCCTCTCGCAATGCACTGGCACCTTTCGGCGTTGTATGGTGAGTATTTTCTCCGAGTTCCTAGAGGACCGCATGGAGGTTTTCATGGATGATTTCACCGTATATGGGTCGATTTTGATGCATGCTTAGCTAATTTGTCTAGAGTCTTGCATAGGTGTATTGAATCTAATCTTGTGCTGAATTATGAAAAGTGTCACTTTATGGTTGAGTCAGGCATAGTCTTGGGACACATAGTGTCTAGGAAAGGGATTGAGGTAGACCCTGCTAAGATCGATGTTATTACTGCTTTGCCTTACCCCGCTTCTGTGCGGGAGGTTCGCTCTTTTCTTGGTCATGCAGGTTTCTATCGACGTTTCATTCGAGATTTCAGCAAGACTGCTCAACCCTTGTCCAACCTTCTGCATAAGGACACCGACTTTGTCTTTGATGATGCGTGCAAGGCGGCCTTCGATCACTTGAAGCGTTGCCTTACTACACCCCGGTGATTCAGCCCCCGATTGGCTCCTCCTTTTGAGTTAATGTGCGATGCTTCCAACTATGCGGTTGGTGCTATCTTAGCACAACGGGTTGATAGAGCCTCCCATGTCATTGCATATGCTTCAAAGACTTTGGATTCTCGCTCGCCTAATTACACCACTACCGAGAAGGAGTTGTTGGCTATTGTATTTGCCTTTGATAAGTTTAGGTCATATCGCTAGCTAGTAGAGTCATTGTTTTCCGACCATGCAGCTTTAAAGTTTCTTTTGAAAAGGCGGATGCTAAGCCACGACTCATCCGGTGGATGTTGTTGCTCCAAGAGTTTGATGTGGAGATTCGAGATAGAAGTGGAGCACAAAACGGGTAGTGACCACTTGAGTCGTATCACTCATTCTCCCTCTCACCCTCTTCTATTCGGGATGATTTCCACGATGAGCGGTTTCTACGGTGCAAGTTAAGACCCCATGGTATGCCGATTTAGTTAACTACTTGGTAGCTGGTGTTTTTCCCGTAGAATCCACTAGGGCCCAAACCCTTAAATTGAAAAGTGAGTCTAAATATTATGTTTGGATGACCCTTATCTGTGGAAATTTTGTAGTGACCAAGTAGTTAGGAGATGTGTGCCTGATTGTGAGTTTCAATCTATATTGCATTTTGCTCATGCTTCGCTGTGGTGGTCACTTTGGACCCCAAAGAACTGCTAGGAAAGTGTTAGAATGTGGTTTGTTTTGGCCTTCTCTGTTTCATGATGCCCATTTGTTTTGCAAGTCATGTGATAAGCTGTCGAGGGCAGGAGTATTCCCGTAGGCATAAGATGCCCCAAAACCCTATATTGTTTTGTGAGATCTTTGATGTTTGGGGTATTGATTTCATGGGTCCATTTCCTGCTTCATATGGTTACACTTACATCTTGCTGGCTGTTGATTATGTTTCGAAATGGGTTGAGGCGAAAGCCACCCGGACAAATGATTCTTCTGTGGTGGTGGATTTTGTTAGGTCTAACATTTTCTGCAGGTTTCTGCAGGTTTGGCATTCCTACCTTCACCCTAGCCCCGTTACAACCTTTAATTACAAGCTCTCTTGATTTGTGCATGTATGTGTTATGAGTAGTGGAGACGTAGAAGTTGAGCAAGCTTATGGTAGAACAATTTTCTTGAGTAGAATTTGAGCGATACACTTATTTACCTTAAACACTTGAGAGACTAATTGATTGAGCGCATCATTTGTGAGACCATCTTTTGTGATTAGCATCATTGATTGACACTACCATGAATTGTAATTTGAGATGAAGGAGTTTTGGTTTTGAATGATTGGTCTTTTGAAGCTTTATGTCCCTTGATTCAATTTTTGCATTGTTAGCAATTGTTAGTAAAGAAGAGTTTTTCCTTTAGGTCTTTCTCTTCGAATTTTGCTCAGGAGTGCAAAAAGATAAGTGTGGGGGAATTTGATAATTGAATATTTTATACACTTATTTTTGTCTCTTGAATAATAATTTAGGACCCTTTAGCTAATAAATAATGGCTCTTATGTTTATTTGGGCCTTGGGCCTTTTATTGCATTTTAGCCATTTTTAATAATAAAATTCCAGTTTTGTGTTGCTTCACTATTTCTACCATAACTCTTGAACCAGACATCGGATTTGCCTCATTTTTGTCTCATATTTCAGATGATTCAGAGAGCTACAATTGTTATGAAGACATCAAGAGCAAATTCGGTCAAGAAGGCGGTCAATTCTGGAGCCAAAGTCGGATGTACAATTCTGGATTTATTTTGGACCCGAATTTTGTAATTTAAGTCCAGTTTTTATTTTATTTCTGTTTTGGGCTAAAACTATGAGAGCCCATTTCGTTTTAGGTTATTTTTAAGTATGGCAGCTGCCACAAACATATTCATTCACGTTTTTAACATTAGAGTGGATCAAAATACAAGTTTTCATTTTCTCTCATCTGTTCTTCATGTTCTTCGCGCGTTCTTCGTGTTCTTCGTTCGTTCTTCGATTTTCTGATCGCTAAACTCTTGTGATTAACCCAACGATGAGGATTCCATGATTCATCCAGAGAACTCGTGCCTAATCGGTAACTACTCGATTCTGTTTTCATCTTATCGGATTCGATTTGAAATAGTTCGAATATTAGATTTAATATTCGGTTTGGTTCATCCCAAGGACTTAGTTCGGACTAGGTTACGAGTGTTGCTGTGCGATTGCACGTGAGACGCCACCGTCCGGACAGATTCTAGGCGATCGTCTAGGCGAGGAATCTCCGGATGAATGCAGAGATTTCGATTCATCCGAACCAAACGTGGGTAAGTTGTATTTTCGTTCAATGATGGAGGTTTCGGAATCAATTCGTTGGGTTGATCATCTTTAATCTGTCTCTGTTTATTTGATTCTGTTTGACTCGTTTATTGCATTTTGGTTATGTTATTTCGTTTTGTTCTATTCGTTAAACCAAACCCCCATTTTATCATTCTGTTTCACTATTGTTATTAAACAAGCCCGCTGCAAATTCGTTGGGAAACGACCCAGGTTCCCTAATTCTGCAAATTAATTACGAACTTGGTTGTTTTGGGAGATACGGCAATTAATCTTTCCAGTATTCAATAAGATTAGATTATTAGCGCTCAATTTTTTCATGGCATCAGAGCATTAACCACCAATGTATTTCAAAGAACCGCTAACTCACCATCCACAGACTTCCATGGCTGTTGACAACCAGCACACGGACACACTAGCATCACACGAGGCTCAAAAAGGGAGGCGAACTCAGCCAAGAAGGGCTTGACTGGTTTAACGTCAATTATTGGTCTGACGGGAATGGTGACTCATCGCAATCAAAAGAGTGATAAAAAAGGAATTCGAATATGTGATCATTATAATAACACTACTACAAAAAGGTCTTTTAACGTCTTATTTTTAACCCCTTTTACATCCTATTTTGGGGACACGCTTATATAGGAGGCATTATAAGTCAAGAGCTATAGTGTCCCAAATATTTTAGAACACCAAAGTTAAGACTTATGGCGTCCTAAAAAATTTTAGGACACCGTATTTTTTTTTCAAAAAAAAAAAAAGCCCCAAACCTGAGGCTGTAACGCCGTTTGGGAGCATCTTTAACTTCAAGTTTGAAATATATCATCATGTTTCAGAACTTTGTGGCCAAATATTCCCCAGAAAAAAAAAAGCATTTGGTTCAAATCCAAAACAAAAAAGCATTTGTTGATCAGATATAAAAATTAGCATATGTAGATAAACAAAGAGGAAGAGAGGGAGGAGCATAAATTAAGAATCGGACTAACAGATCCAAAATTCCAAATCAATCAGATGAAAAGGAAAAACAAATCACAGTAAAAAAAAAACACATCAAAACTACAGTGGAGGGAGGAATCAGACTCAACCACAGAGGTCGCTTCCTTTGCTGGCGAGGAAGGATCTTTGGAGGAGGTGGTCAGCAATCTGAGAGGTAGATCTGGAACCTAAAGATCCATGGCGAGGGCAACCAGATCCGGTGGAACAATAGCTTTTGCCATGGTGGGAAAACCAAGGGAGGCGGTGTTGGAGAGTTTCAACGAAGAGGAAGGATGAAAACATAGAGAGTTTCAGGTTGAACCTAAAGATCGACGGCGACGAAGGCATCCAGATTTGTAACTCTACATGTCTGACGAGGAGGAGTGGTGACGAAGACTGAGAGAATGAAATGAGAAGATGGAAGCGGTAAAGATTGAATGAATGAAAAGATAAATGAGAGAATGAAAATTGTTCATGGGATGCACATGAGGATGTATCTGATGGAGCAAAAAACAAGAAGAGTCATTTGACTAAAACGAAGAAAGAAAATTTATGCGGGATGTACAAGGCATTAATGGAGTTTGAAATGAGGGGTTTTTAAATAAATAAAAAGTCACGGGGATGGGATTTTGAAATGACTTTGGTGTCTTAAAACAATTTTAGGATGCCAAAAATACTAATTTGGCGTCCTAAAACAATTTTAGGACGCTAAAACTACTGACTTTGGCACTAAAAGTGGCATCAGAGTTCACTTTTGACGTCCTAAATTAAAATTAGGATACCAAAATTCCCTTGTTTTGGCGTCTCATTTTTAAATTAGGAAGCCAAAAGTTACTTTTAGTGTCCTTTTTCAAAATTAAGATGCCAAAATCTTCCACATAATTACAAAAATGCCACCGCCTTTATTTTTTACTTCCCTTTTTCAAAAAGGGACGTCTCTTAGAGAAGTAAAAGCTATTAATGGTCATACTCATGAAATGTGTTGGAAGATGTATGATAAACCTGCAAATTCGAGACAGAGGCCCAGAGATGAAAGTAGAGGCCCAATGACAAACCTACAAATTTGAGACAGAGGCCCAGAGATGAAAGTAGAGGCCCAATGACAGGTAATTTTATGAGTGACAGTCATTCCCTAAATCCTAAAGAACTCACTATGCTGCGCAAGATCCTAGATAGACACTCTTTTGATAACCAAAGTGAGGATGAAAATATCACTCCCTTGGTTACCTTAGCATACGCAAGTATGACATTTATTACAGCTTTAAGTTCTCTTACAAAATCTAAGAATATATGGGTGGTTGATTTTAGGGCAACAAATCATATCTCAATCTCTGATACCTTGCTAAAACTAAAAATGTATATAACTTACAATGGCATCCTCTGCTTGCTGAGAGGTCGTTGTCCCATCTCGATGTATGTGGGTGTATGTGAATAACTCCTACTGAGCCTTCCTACCCTAAAGAATTAAAACAATATAAACTTATTTTTAGTAACAATTAAAAAATTAATAAATTTATAATATAAAGCTAAAATTAATTTAATTTTTAAAAAATACCAGTTCACTGTAAAGTGACAACAAATGTCTTCGATCCTGCCTATGATGAATCCTCAACTGCACTTGGCTCATGGTGTTCCTGTGAGAAAGAGTCTACTGAAGATATGAAACATTAAAACAATAAAAAAATTATTTAAAAATAATAATTGTTAAAAAAGTTATAATTCTTATAAATTTTACCCGTCCCTCTTGGCTTCTCTTGTACTAGACAAAACTCGCCTAGTCATTAGGTGAGATGTTGTCAAGCATGTTCTCAATTAGCTACTACAAAGGAATCGTTCCATCCTTATCCATGATGAAGTAGAGACGATTCCTCCAGTTTTTCCAACCATCTCCCATCTTGATCAACGTATACCTCTTCTTGTTGTCATGGACGACAAACTTATATTGTATGACCGTTGAATAAATAAAAATTAAATATAATTAATTAATTAAAAAAGACATAAATTATAACTATTAATATAATTAAATAAAACTAATTACCTTTTCAACCTCGTCCCACGCCCCTTGGGAATATTCTTCCAAGTCCTGAAGTGGATGGAGAATCGCATCCAATTTGAGCCCAACTTGTTCAGATAGTGGTTGAATATGTGTCCACCATTCTTGATCGGCTAGTCCATGGCTTCATTTCATGGAACTACTACATGTAGCCTCTCAAGCTTATTCACACCGGCCATGTCCAACCTCATAGTGGTGATGTTCCCCTGCTTATCTGCACAATTGACCACATTATTTTATTAAATTTAAATCCACTTTTAATTAACCGTGTGGAATTTAAATATTAAAATTATTAAAACAATAATTAAGTTTACCTTGCACTTGCACCTCAAACCCAGTCGACCACAAAGACGATTGTTAGGGGTTATTCTGGTCCCTAGCCTCCCCCTCATCTATGAACCATTCCAAATCGTTAATGGGAATGTTGAAGTCAAACTCTTCATTTTCCATAGTCTTTCACACTAAGCTCACCCCCCTCATCCTGAACATGTGGCTCTGGTGGAGTTTCCTCCTATAAAAAGAAACCACTACAAAGTTGGCACTAGCTTGGCGCCATATTTTGTAGCGGTTATTTTATGATAATCACTACAAAGGTCATTCCCTAACCAACACGCCACTTGGTGCGAGTCATACTGTTGTAAATTTGTAGTGGTTTTAATATAAACTGCTACAAATTCTAATATTTGTAGTAGTTTTTTGTAACCGCTGCGAATTGACAATTTTTTTAGTGTACCTTAATCTCTATGAATGAAAAAATTAATATAGAATATTAATGATAATTGAACTACATGAAAAGCATTTAATTCTCTTCAAATAAGATTTTGAATTCATATGATGTGACAAAAAAAAATCAAGTTTTTGGATTTCTCTAGGGGTTTCAGGTGGACGATTTGTGAGAATATAGATCCACAATGGTGGAAACCTCGCTACCTCTAAGTAATTGTAGTAGCTGCATACCCAAGGCTTGAACATGTCTCCTTTAGTTGAGTTGGAATGACCCACAACTAGTCAATCCAAGCACTTGGTGGGAAAGAAAACAAGTTAAGAAAACTATAGCCTATATAAGCCTACAAATGTTGGAATATATGAACCAGTTGTGCCAAATATTAAATAAAGTTAATTTACTCAAAACATTCTTAAACTTTGAACTATGTACAAATTAACCTTTCAACTTTTAAAACATAAAACTGAAGTAACTTTGAAAAAAAAAATTGGCATTTAAAAAGTATGTTCACGCAAGTTGAGACAAAAATCCTCTCAGATACTTACCATGTATACCGTAAATCAGGTTGGAAAAGTAGCTTCCACCACTAATCCAACCATGCACTTAACTTTAAACTTTGTGTGGGTGAATCCTCATCATCATTATATAGCTATTTAAATAATATTTTGTGTGTGACATAACCTCTTCAAACTTTGAATTATATGCATTGAACTTTAGTAATATGTGTTAAAACTAATGAACAAAACTATTAGTAAGGGAGTTATTTGCATAAATGTAAGAGTTTAGGGATATTCATTGAAAAATTTGAAAGTTTAAATAGATTTATTTGAAATAACATAAAGTTCAGGGAAATAATGTATACTTTCACCATTCAATAATTGCACCAAAAAGAAAATGGAAAAAAACAGTAGAAAGTTGGGAAATGATTTGTAACCGAATCATGGAATGAAGCATCTTTGGACTTTAAACATAGACTAAAGGGGATGGCTTTTCAAAGATACACATAATATTGGTTGTAAAGATAAGTTGGAGCATCTGGTCCATCAATTTCCCCACTTTGTTCTTTCTTTTTCTTTCTTAAAAAAGAAGTTTATGATTATTATGTGTTTGATAGATCTTCTCCATCTTCTCAAAACATGATCTGTTCTTTTCAATTCCAATTTATCATCAATGTGGGACTATAATTTATATAATTGGAAATCAATTGGTGGCCTCAATGACAAGGCACAAGCATCTAACTCTATTCTCCTTGTTTTAGTTTTGCTTTTTTTGCTACTTGTAATACCCGGATAAATAAATGGGTTATTTCTGATAAGTGAAATTATGGTCTTAAGACTTATGTAAATATAGTCTATTTTTCTAAGTTGAATTCTGTAGGAAATTAGGGAATTTAAGGGCCAAAGTGCCAAAATGACCAAAATACCCCTGAAGGAGTAAATAACTTAGGAAAATGGTGAAAAATCCTAAAGGGCAATGAAATAATCATTTAAATTGGGAGAGCGTATATCTCTAATTTTGGTAATTTAATAAATTACAAACTTGGAGAAATTGAAGAAGAATGCTCAAAAAAATATGGTAATGACCATAATGCCCTCACAAATTCTAGTATAATGAAAGAGACATGGAAATACAAATGTCAATGCAAGTGTTATGAGGTAATAAGATATTATAATTAAGAAAATTATCAACAAGTGATAATTAAGTAATTAAGTAATATTGGGCTAATTACTTAAGTTTAAGCAAAGGAAATTCAGAGATAATTATGTAAAGCTCCAAAATTAGTGATAAATAGCTAAAAATTAGCATAAATATATTGGCTAATTAATTGGAAAATTTGAAGGAAAAAGGATGAGTTTAGGTATTTTTAAGCCTAAATGCAAGAATTGACCAATAGGAAAATGTTGTGAGAAATTATGTAAAAATAATTATTTAATTAATTAATTAAAAGGGCAGAAAATAAAAGAGAAAAACAAAACGAAATAAAAAAATAATAATAAAAATAGAATAAGAAATAAGAAACTTAGTTGTTAAGTTAAGTTTAATATTTTAATAATATAATTAATTAAAGTGAAAAAGGGTGAATAGTAATTTAATAATTAGGAAACGGATCCTATCTAGAGATCTAGGAATGGGATTTCCAAAGTCAGGATAAAATATTGATCAGTAGAATTTTATCTTCCGTTAAACTCTCCCGGAAGTTAATTCTGAAGTCAATAGGACTTTTTCCTAATAAGACGAAATAGGGAAATTCTGAGAAAAGGGCAGATAGCCAGGTTGGAAGTAAAGACTTCAAAATTAGAGTTGTGACAACTGAGAAAGAATTGGGAATTTTTATGGACATATTTGAAATCAGTGCATCTATGTCTATAAGTTGGAACTTAGGATTTTCGTTTGGCTTAGGACACGTTCGGACACGTTTTTCGAGAAAACTTCCGTCAATCCGGAAATGGCCTAGGCAGAGTCAGAAAAATAGTTGGAATAGACATTTCTAGTATGGAAGAGAAGGTCTTCAAAGCTAGTTAACCAGAATTTTGAGATTTCCCGAGATTACGCGTTTCGGACACCGATCGGAGACTTTATCGGTATAAAACTTCTTGAAGAAGTAAGTGACATCATCAAAGTACATGGATGACATCATGGGGATGATGTCATATGGAGGAAAGAGAAAGGGTTGGATGGCCAAGATTGTGCCACCTAATGCGTGTGCGATCCGAGTACGGAATTCATCTGGTAAAGTGTGAATAGTAGCACAAAATCCTCTATAAATAGGACCTTGCTCCTTTGGAAATTTCACACCACTTCCTTTGAGAAAAAACCGAAAATAGAGAGAGAAAGAAGAGAGAGGAGCTCTGGGGAATCTGAGCGAAGCTCTGGGTAAGTTTTTAGTCAGAGCTTTAAGCTTTCGTAGTTCTTTCGGTAGTTAGTAAAGCTAGAGTAGTCTTTATTTTTATGATTAGATATCATATGATAGGACTATTTTAGTCAATATTTTCGAAAATCATGATGGCGTCGAAGTTCGGCAAAATTTTGGGAAGAAAATAGCCTATGTAGCGGAAGCGCCTGGCGAAATTCCGCCAAGTAGGGGTATAGGGGCAAAATGGTAATTTTTACCTAAAATGCCGATTATTGTGTCAAATCACTAATGGAAGTGATATTACTCTTATAGGACGTCGAAATCCTAATCTGCTGCCGTTCTGTGCCGAAGTGCCATTTGTTGGACGTTTTCACGTTTTTCCGTAGAAAAGTACGATTTCCGACGGAAGTGTCGTCTACCGTCAACGAAGGTACGTTCGCGTACTGTAACATTAACGCTGATGTTTATTGTATACCTATATGAGGTAGATGATGACTGTAGGTTTGTTGTGTGCTTATTGGTGTATGTACGTTCGCGTACTGTAACACTAATCGGATGGATATGGTATGCTGTATATGGTATGTGTGTGATGTGTGTATGATATGTATATATGTGGGGTGTTGTTGGAATGCATATTATGTTAGAAGATAACTGTATGCATCTTTGGGAGCGATATATCTGTAAGGTGGGAGCGATACATTTATAATCTTTGGGAGCGATACATGTATAATGCTGGGAGCGATACATCTGTAATGCTGGGAGCGATACATGTGCATTGGTTGGGTGTGGTTTATATGTTGTTTGGTAACCCATATGTGTGTATTTATACATGAGGTTAACCGTTACCTGAGATTCGGTGCGGATCTCAGCTCTTAACATAGCGTCAGGTTCGGGAGGACCGGGGACCGAGGATCGAGGGAAGCAGCAAGTTCAGGGATCCGGCTGAAGACTTCCCGACGTTGTTCTTTTCTTTTTGAAAGTTCTCGGTTGTTGAACCGTTTAGTAACTAGCCAGTGGGCATTTTATATCAATATATCAGTTACACTCTTGTTCCGGTGCTCTACTCTGATGAAAAAAATTTATACTGCTTTTGAAAAGTCGGGATGTTACATTTTGGTATCAGAGCAGTAGTCCTGGCATGAATTTAACTTTGTCATTACGGACAGTTTGGTGCCGAAGGCAAGGCTAGTCTACGTGGGTGTGCCATAAGTCGCCGTATAAGTCGGTGAGGCCCCCATGGTAGACACTTACCTGGCCATTCATTTCGGATAACGGAGTTATGTTCAAAAGCCTTTTAAACTTGGAGCACATTTTGAAAATGAGTACTGATATAGCCCTGAGTCAGTGTACCACCCTATTTGGGTATACCAGCTTGAACCGGTGTACCATCCTGAATCGGTGTACCACTTTCTGTAGGCGCATCATTCTGATCCAGAGCTTATATGAGAAGCTGGGTCACGCCAGACGAAATTCTGAGACTGACAAAGATAAGTACATGCAGTATTTGACTCATGTAGAGAAACTTCCGATACGTATTTTCGTACCGTTCTCGAGGAGAACGAACCAAAGAGGTTATGAACAAGAGAGATATTGCGGGTGTTTGTTTGTTTTTGATGCATGCGAATGTTTGTTCGTTAGCGGTGTAGATACTCGTGCGATAAAATCCGTGATATACTAATTAAACATTTTCCCTAATAAAGGAAAGAAACAAGACATGGTGAATGTAAGAGGAGCCGGAGCTCCCAGAGGCCGAGGCGAGGCCGGGCGAGGTCGTGGTGGAGGACGAGGTAGACAACCTCGGGTAAATCCGGTACCAAACCACCGGGAGCGAATGAGAATGAGATACGAGGAGAACCTTGCAAGAACAAGCGGGCTCTCATAGATGCGCCGCTGGATAGACAGAATCAACAAGACCTAGAAACCCGAGAGACGTTTAGACGCACGTCAACACGAAGAAGAACTGCACAATGATGATGAGGAGGAAGAAGAAGACGAGCACGATGAGGGATCTGATAGGTCCCACCACCTCCACGACATAGGAGAGCTGTGCAGACCACACAACATTGGGTCACACAGTTTTGCAAGCTCAAGCCACCTGTTTTCCATGGGAAGAACGAATTGGCTGAGGATTGGCTGATGAGCCTAGATAAAATATTTGAAGTGATGGAATGCCCGGAGGATCGAAAAGCTCAACTGGCGATTTACAAACTCGATGGTGACGCGCATAGATGGTGGAAGAGTGTTTCCACAACTCGCCTAGTCTCGTTACGTGGGAATGTTCCTAGAACAATACAACGAGCAATATTTCCCTCCCTCAATCCAGGTGATTAAGGAGGAAGAATTTTCGCTTATCCGGCAAGGAAATGAAGAATCCTTCGACGATTACTTCGCCCGTTTCACCAACTGTCTCGGTATTCGTCCTATTTGAAAAGCCATGTGAATGAAAGCTGGAAGGCAAACCGACTAGTGACTGGACTGAAGTACGACATAAGGGCCAGATTGGTGTCTCAACAGTTTCCTAAAATGGCACAAGCAGTAGAATCTTGCCGAATGACTGAGCGCAACCTGAAGGAGTTACGCAAATCACGAAATCACAATGGTAGCCGTGCTTATCACAGCGAGGGTAGCCGTGGGAATTCCTCAAGGAAGAGAGAGGCACCCTGGAGTGACGATCAGAGAGAAAGCAAGAGGCCATTTCAGACTGAGCAGAACAACCCGAGGAGGCCGGAATTCCGACCATGTCCTGATTGCGGAAAGTACCATCTGGTGAATGTATTAATAAACGGGTTTGCTTCGGATGTCGGAAGCCGGGGCATATCATTTCAAACTGTCCCGAGAAAGCTGCGGAGAGACGAGTGTGCTATAGATGCGAAAACGGACACATTGCCTCAAGCCGTCCCGAGCGGCTGCGGAGTTCAAGTCACGTAACCCCGGGCCGCTTGTACGCACTAACCGGTGCCGAGGACAGAGAACTCCGGAGATGGTCCAAGGTACTATCTCTTAGACGAAATCTTCTCTAGATAGTATACTAATTAAGTGTTAGACACGTGTGCTATACTTCCTCGTTATATTCGACCGTGATCAAGTTATTGAGTAGGAGGTATCTTATGTTGCCATGGTGTATGGGAACCATGGAGACATTTTTGGTATCCATTTTGGTATTTGTGGTGTTAACCGTGGTGTATGGGAACCACGGGAAAACATCATATATCAAAGTACGAAATAACAAGATCTTTAGTGGTCAAACCAAAACGAATTCGCGATCATCATGAGGAGCAGCTGACAGATAAAGTGAAGATTCGACGCGTATAGTCCAAAGTCCGAGTAGGACGGAGTTTAGTTAGTACACAGTTTAGTTGGTTGAGTGCAAATTTCGAGGACGAAATTTTGTTTAACGGGGGGAGAAATGTAATACCCGGATAAATAAATGGGTTATTTCTGATAAGTGAAATTATGGTCTTAAGACTTATGTAAATATAGTCTATTTTTCTAAGTTGAATGTAGGAAATTAGGGAATTTAAGGGCCAAAGTGCCAAAATGACCAAAATACCCCAGGAGGAGTAAATAACTTAGGAAAATGGTGAAAAATCCTAAAGGGCAATGAAATAATCATTTAAATTGGGAGAGCGTATATCTCTAATTTTGGTAATTTAATAAATTACAAACTTGGAGAAATTGAAGAAGAATGCTCAAAAAATATGGTAATGACCATAATGCCCTCACAAATTCTAGTATAATGAAAGAGACATGGAAATACAAATGTCAATGCAAGTGTTATGAGGTAATAAGATATTATAATTAAGAAAATTATCAACAAGTGATAATTAAGTAATTAGGTAATTACGGCTAATTACTTAAGTTTAAGCAAAGGAAATTCAGAGATAATTATGTAAAGCTCCAAAATTAGTGATAAATAGCTAAAAATTAGCATAAATATATTGGCTAATTAATTGGAAAATTTGAAGGAAAAAGGATGAGTTTAGGTATTTTTAAGCCTAAATGCAAGAATTGACCAATAGGAAAATGTTGTGAGAAATTATGTAAAAATAATTATTTAATTAATTAATTAAAAGGGCAGAAAATAAAAGAGAAAAACAAAACGAAATAAAAAATAATAATAAAAATAGAATAAGAAATAAGAAACTTAGTTGTTAAGTTAAGTTTAATATTTTAATAATATAATTAATTAAAGTGAAAAAGGGTGAATAGTAATTTAATAATTAGGAAACGGATCCTATCTAGAGATCTAGGAATGGGATTTCCAAAGTCAGGATAAAATATTGATCAGTAGAATTTTATCTTCCGTTAAAATCTCCCGGAAGTTAATTCTGAAGTCAATAGGACTTTTTCTTAATAAGACGAAATAGGAAATTTCGAGAAAAGGCGGATAGCCGGGTTGGAAGTAAAGACTTCAAAATTAGAGTTGTGACAACGAGAAAGAATTGGGAATTTTTATGGACATATTTGAAATCAGTGCATCTATGTCTATCAGCTGGAACTTCCGGATTTTCGTTTCAAAGGACACGTTCGGACACGTTTTCGAGAAAACTTCCGTCAATCCGGAAATGGCCTAGGCGAGTCAGAAAAATAGTTGGAATAGACATTTCTAGTATGGAAGAGAAGGTCTTCAAAGCTAGTTAACCGAATTTTGAGATTTACCGAGATTACGCGTTTCGGACACCGATCGGAGACTTTATCGGTATAAAACTTCTTGAAGAAGTAAGTGACATCATCAAAGTACATGGATGACATCATGGGGATGATGTCATATGGAGGAAAGAGAAAGGGTTGGATGGCCAAGATTGTGCCACCTAATCGTGTGCGATCCGACGGTAGGAATTCATCCGGTAAAGTGTGAATAGTAGCACAAAATCCTCTATAAATAGGACCTTGCTCCTTTGGAAATTTCACACCACTTCCTTTGAGAAAAACCGAAAATAGAGAGAGAAAGAAGAGAGAGGAGCTCTGGGGAAATCTGTAGCGAAGCTCTGGGTAAGTTTTTCGTCAGAGCTTTAAGCTTTCGTAGTTCTTTCGGTAGTTAGTAAAGCTAGAGTAGTCTTTATTTTTATGATTAGATATCATATGATAGGACTATTTTAGTCAATATTTTCGAAAATCATGATGGCGTCAAAGTTCGGCAAAATTTTGGGAAGAAAATAGCCTATGTAGCGGAAGCGCGGCGAAATTCCGCCAAGTAGGGGTATAGGGGCAAAATGGTAATTTTTACCTAAAATGCCGATTATAATGCCAAATCACTAATGAAAGTGATATTACTCCTATAGGACGTCGAAATCCTAATCTCTTTGCCGTTACTGTTGCCGAAGTGCCGCTTGTTGGACGTTTTCACGTTTTTCCGTAGAAAAGTACGATTTCGACGGAAGTGTCGTCTACCGTCAACGAAGGTACGTTCGCGTACTGTAACATTAACGCTGATGTTTATTGTATACCTATATGAGGTAGATGATGACTGTAGGTTTGTTGTGTGCTTATTGGTGTATGTACGTTCGCATACTGTAACACTAATCGGATGGATATGGTATGCTGTATATGGTATGTGTGTGATGTGTGTATGATATGTATATATGTGGGGTGTTGTTGGAATGCATATTATGTTAGAAGATAACTGTATGCATGCTGGGAGCGATATATCTGTAAGGGTGGGAGCGATACATTTATAATCTTGGGAGCGATACATTTATAATTTGGGAGCGATACATCTGTAATTCTGGGAGCGATACATGTGCATTGGTTGGGTGTGGTTTATATGTTGTTTGGTAACCCATATGTGTGTATGTATACATGAGGTTAACCGTTACCTGAGATTCGGTGCGGATCTCAGCTCTTAACATAGCGTCAGGTTCGGGAGGACCGGGACCGAGGAGCGAGGAAGCGGCAAGTTCGAGGATCCCGTGAAGACTTCCCGACGTTGTTCTTTTCTTTTGAAAGTTCTCGGTTGTTGAACCGTTTATGTAACTAGCCAGTGGGCATTTTATATCAATATATCAGTTACACTCTTGTTCCGGTGCTCTACTCTGATGAAAAAAAAAATTTATACTGCTTTTGAAAAGTCGGGATGTTACACTACTTGATGGAATTGAAGGAATTTGTTGGCACCGTGGCCATTGCCATTTATTGGAACCAACGCATTTTTAAATCATTATTGTGGGGTCAATCAGTCACTCCTACTATCGTAAATATAAGAGTAAATATAAGAGTTAGCTGAGAGATTTATTTTTATTATAAATATAAAATTTTAATCCATTTTATCTACTAAATTTATAATTTTCCCAAATTGTTTCTATGAATGGCATATATCAAAGGGGTTTGCATAATGAGAGTGATTTCCACAATGCAAATGAGTAGATGAGATAATTTAAGAAAATGGACGTTTTTTTTTTTTTTACAAATAATTAGGTTTACTAATTTTCTTAATCTCTATAAATTAGATATATGGTTATGATAGTTAGGACTAGAGGAGTAGAACAATAGAGTTTTTATATATCTATAGAGTTTGAAGAGTCAATGCTTAATTTAAAAAAGAGTTTGAAGAGTTAAATAACATACTACATGATTTTATGTGAATGCATGTTAGGCTATTTAGAAAGTCCAAGTTAATATAGTTTTGTAGTCTAATAGTATGAAAACTCTCTAGTAAATAAAAGGTCACAAGTTTAATCTTGGTTATAACCTCATGCTTTTAGCAAAATTTAATTTTGATGCTTGTTTGGGTGACTTATTAAAGACTTTTTGCAAATTCAAATAGAGGATCCACTCAAAACTATTAAGTTTTGTATATGGAAAAAGGTACTTTTCAAACTATCAGATAACCAAAATTACACTATTATTTATAATAAACTTTCATAATAGAAAAAATAGATAGGCTTCTTTTTTTTTTTTTTTGATAGAAAAAAAGTTTTGGAGGGGTTCGACATCAGTTCCCCACCAAGGCCAGGGCACGGCCCCGGGCTCTATGAGCACTTACTGGGGACTTACGAGATCGCCTACCAAAGGAGTCCCAGCGACGGCAGAGGGGATCGAACCCACGACCCAAGGGCCTAGTCCTGGATCCCTTACCATCTATGCCAACTCACATTGGCATAGATAGGCTTCTTTAATAAGGGCTAAAATACTTTAGAAGTTTCCACGAATGGGTATTGGGAGTTTCTATGAGGGCAACTTTGTCCTAAAAATTTAAAAAACAAAACATTGCCTTATAACCTAACAGATCTAAATGGTCAACAATTAGTTGACCAACTATGTTGAAATGACAGGCCCACGTGGCATCCACATCACCTTGGTTGAAGGGTACACATTTTTACCTTAAAAGTTTATATGGAATAGCTATTGGCACCAGTCACAAAAATTTTGTTGATTTGTTTCATGTATGGAAATGCTGCTATCAAGTACTAAATGATCAAATAAAATGAAAAATCAATAAAATTCAAGAACCTATAAATTAAAACTAAATATATGAGTAGAGAAACTCAAAACCATAAGGTTAAAATCAAAGGCAAGAAAAAAAATCTTCAAATTCAGAAAAGCAAACGAAAATTTTGCGTTTAGGAAACTAGAATATGTATCAAAAGAAAACAAAGAAGACAAAAGGAAGGAAGGCTATCCATTGAAAAACTCCATAAATTAATTTTTTCTGTGAAGCACACTCATATCTATCATCGTGGGACAGAAAATAGGCGTGCTTCACCAAACAAATTGTGAAGAGTTTCCTTGTAAGAGGCTTTCTCCTTTTTTATGTTCTCTATTTTCTATCGTTGTAGCTTTTGGTTTTCTGAACCTAAAATTTTCATTTTCTTTCTCTGGATTTGAGGTTTTTTGTTTGCTTTTGCTTTTGATTTTGAGTCTTCTAATTTGTGGTTTATAGGTTTATCTGCTTATATATGTGTGTGTGTTTTGATTTATAGTTTGGTTATTTTTGTTGATTTTTCAATATATTTTATCATTTGGAACTTGATGATGACATCCCTTATATGAAAAAATAATAATAATAATACTAGTAGTAATTTTAGGCGTCATTGCCCCCATAAAAAACTTCTCGATGCTTGCAGATCTTCCTTAGAAATTTCTTGGGCAAAAATATCCTTTAATCCAAGGGAAAAAAAGATAATGTGATACCGCCTCAATGTAATTAGTCAACTAACGGTGGACCATTTAGATCTGTTAAATCAGGTAATATTACCCCGTTATTTAAACTTCCAGAGTAATTTTCAAACTGTTAGATAACCACACTTACACGATTTATAATAAACTTAAAGGATCTACTAGATTCTTCAATATTACAACTTGAACCAAACAAAGGACCAAAATTTCGATAAATTAATTAAACCAATGTCAAACCTGATTATTATTAATCAACAGAGATTTAAAACCGGGGATAAAACCAGTGAACCGATTGAGCCAATTCATTTTTTGGGGTGTTGTTTTAGAAAAAAAGTTAAAATGATTTTTTTTTGGGCCCACGAAACCAAATATTTTTAAACAATGTTTTATGCATACTGATATTTAGTAAATATTAAAAAAGAAAGATGAGTACGAAAAGGGCGAGCAAGATCAACTTTCGCTATTATAAATGTTCCATGTACTTTTAGTTTTCTGCCAACAGTATTTTTAATGGGAAAGTCTATTTAATCAATTGGTTAAATGTCATGTCTTTTCCAAAAACTATCACTCGTAAAGAGAAATTAACATTTCAATTATCCAAATTTTGTATTAAAAACTCTTATAATACATGGCTTTTTTTATTGTGAGATAAATTCTTTCGGCAGCGTCAGATGCATGAGTGAAACTATTCTCATTAATATCAATTCATATTCATTTCAATGATGATATTAAAAGTATTGATTGAGTTTCTAATAATAACGTATTTCTCATATGCATAATACTACGTTTGACCCTAAATATAAAACCTAGTTAATTTCTTTTGAATATATTAAGAAAGCTGATTAAATAAATTTAAAATATTTATATTTATTGTTCTTTTTTCAAACTATTTTATCTAACTTTCAAATTAATATATAATTTAATAATACATATGATTAAATAACTTATTTAACTTATTTAATCTCTTTAAAAAAAACCAACTAGGTTTATATTTAGGACCGAAGGAAATAATATCTTATACACTACTACAAAAAAACAGTCCGTTTTTAAACCCATTTAACGTCCTTTTTTAGGGGACGTCTATGTGAGAGACATAGAAAATAGAAACTTACGGCGTCCTAAATTTAATTTAGAACGCCTAATGATATTTTTTTTAAAAAAAAAAAAACCAAAAACAGACAACCCAGGTGTAGAAAAGAAAAAAAAAAACCCCAAACAGTGCTGTAACATAGGCTTGAATACTGGAATGGTGCCGAATAGATCTAAGAAATTTCTATGAGTTCATGAGAATCAAAATGAGAAACCAGTGTATGACAACACAACACCCATTATGTATTATAAATCAAGTAAAAAAACTAGCGTAAGAAAAAATAAAGGAGAGAGAAAAGCACATCACGTTGCCTTCGGCAGGCATTTCTTTAAATCTACCTCCGTCTTTCGCAAATCTGAGGAATCATGGGAGCGGAGGAGGCCATGGGAACGACAACGACCTCGAACTAAAGACGAAGGAGCATAGGAGGCTATGGGAGTGGCGACGGCAAGAATGAGCTGGAGAAGAAGGGAAGGCGAGTGGTGGATCGAGATTCGTGAGTGCGAGAGTGAGAAGACGATGAGTGAAGAAAGGAAGAGACAAAGCGAAGCGACCGAGCCACTAAAGCATTTGGCCTAGACTTCGTGCTTGTGCTGTGCGAACGTTGGGAAACATAAAAATGAATGGGTTAAAAACTTTTGCTTTCGGCGTCCTAAATTAAATTTATGATGTCAAAAATACTGCTTTTCCTGCCCATGTTGCAAATTTCCTCTTCTTTTGATGTCTTTCTTTTAAATTAGGACGCATCTTAAACTAAAATTCAGACGCCTAAAGTCAAATTTCCTTCACATAATTACAAAAATATCATTGTTTTTATATTTTACTTCCCTTTTAAAAAAACGAATGTCTTTTAGGGAAGTAAAAGATTTTTTTGTAGTAGGGATATCATAATGTTGGAGCATGGTAATCAATAATATTTTATAAATTATTAAATATATTTGAGATATCACATTATTTATTTGTTCTAATAAAAAAAATGGTTGATTAAAAATACCCTTGTTGATAGGCGTGGATTAGGGGACATGTAAATACCTCCCTATGGAGTGCTCTTTGACTTTAATTGGTATGTGAGATCGAGGGAAGCATATACTCTCCTTGGCATGTTTCTACTTATCCCTCCTCATTTTCAGATCTGGTCGTCTAAATCTTGATTCAAGGGTCCAGAATTTTTTTTTCAAGAAACCGCGCGCGGTTTTTTTGAAAAGATTTCTGAACCCTTGGATCAAGATTTGGACGACCAGATCTAAAGATGAGGAGGAATGAGCAGAGAGGTGCTGAGCAGAGAAACTGGACCCGAGATCGAGGGGTTGAGGTTGGATTACGATTGAGTAATACCATCATTTCATGTTTGGCATGAGGTAATAACGAGGTGTCCAATCACAATTCTCATCTCAATCTCATCCTTCATGAGATTACTCAAATACCCTCTGCCTTCTCCATAAAGCGAAGGTGCAATTTTCCTCCTCAGTCTTTGTTGCCACCTTCTCCTCCATCCCCAGTCACTGGCTTCTCCTCCATCTCTGATAACCACCTTCTCTTCTATCTCTGATAACCACCTTCTCCCATTTGAGTTCACCAAATTTGATTCCATGAGTTCGATGGTGGTCCTAGATGGTTCAAGTTAGGTGATGAGAACAATGGTCATCCTCCATTGACATTGTCATCACTTGTTTATCAGACGGTTTGAGTCCAATTGTGTTCCCAAGAAACTAGACAGTTCGTGGCTAGGATTGTATGATTAACTATAGCCTGCATGGTGGCTGCAATGCTCTCTTGGGGTTATATGTAGGGGGGATTCGATTTCTTTTGCCTTTAATTAATGGGTTCAACTATGTTGTAATGTTGGTTCGATAGAAGATGGGTTCAACTGACATCTATGTTGTAAAACGCTTTGGGGATGGATTTTTTAAAGGGTAATTTGGTTATTTTTCCCCTCACACTTAGTGACACACAAGAACTTTAGTAGGCCGTGGGACTGAATTTTAAAGGACTATGACTCTATTTGGAGAGAACTTTAAGTAGCTTAAAGCCAGAAAAAATTAGTAGAAAAAGGGTTAAGGTGCAAAACTACACATGTGCTTTCGTCAGAGGAGCGCCCAATAACAAGTGATTTTTTTAGATGTAAAAGTGCACACGTAGTTACAAATTAGGTGCAAAAATACCGTTTGACCGTTAAGTTTGACATTTTTTGCTGACTGGACAATGATGTGTCATTTCAAAGGTGCAAAAATACACATGTAATTTGTCAAAAAAAGCGTCTAACACCATTTTTTTAAAAAAAAAAATTAATATTTTTTACTTCAAATAAAAGAAAATTATTATTTCTCTAGGTATTTTTCCTGGAGGACAAATTTTTTCTTCTAATTTATCATTTTGGGAAAGCGGATTTATTCAATGGGTAAAAACGGTAAAAACTTTATTTCCATAATTTATTTTTCTTAAAAAAAATCCTTATTAAATTTTCTAATTAATAATTGCTAAATTTTCTCATTATTTGAATTTGGCTAGCGTTCGCTGCTATCCAACACTTAAAACTACGTCGCTTTGGCGTAATTTTAAGTGAACTTTGTTTTTTTTTAAAATTAAATATTTTTAGGGTACCGACCGGTACTAAAAAGATACTTCATATACTGAAAAATTACTTCATGATCTTTAAAAATTATTTTAGGATCTTTAAAAATTATCCTGAAGTATATTTTTTGTATCAGTCAATACCCTAGAATAATTTTTTTAGTACCATTCTGTACCCTGAAATATTTTTTCAAGATTCTAAAATAATTTTTTAAGATCATGAAGTATTTTTTTAATGTCAGTCTGTATCCTGAAGTATATTTTGAGTATCAGAAATAATTTTTCGAGATCATGAAGTATTTTTCAGTACCAGTCAGTAACTTGAAGTATATTTTTAATACGAGTCAGTACCTTGAAATATTTTTTGAAAAGCATAAAATAATTTTTCAAGATTATGAAGTAATTTTTTAGTAGCAGTCAGTAGCCTTGAAGTATCTTTTTAGTACCCGTTAGTACCTTGAAAATATTTTTAAAATAAAATAATTAAATTAAAAAAATTGGTGTTAGGCGCTCTTTTTGACAAACCACATATGTATTTTTGCACCTAATTTGAAACCACATAGTCACTTTTACACCTAAAAAAAGCACTTGCTACTGGGCGCTTTTCTGACAAAAGCACATGTGTATTTTTGCACCTTAACCCAGTAGAAAAAAAACCAGAAGTGAAGTGTTTGGGTTGAACTGAGCTTTTTTTTTTTAAAAAAAAAAAAAAAAAAAAGCTTCTAGCCTGTTTGGATCCTCTTATTTTTAAGTTAAAAGTTACTTTTAAACTAAAGCTAAAAAAAAAAAAAAACTGTTTGCTGATTATATAAATTTTTTAGCTTACTTAAAAGCTGAAATTAAAAATAAGCTGTTTAACAAAATTTTTGTCATGAGCACTTTTTCTAATAAAAATTATCATAAAAGGTATATTATAAAATAAAATATTAAAATCATACTACAGACTAATTTTCATTTATTCCTTATATAATTTTATCTGGAAAAAATATTTAAATTCGACAAAAAAATTTGAAAAATGTTATTACGTTTTCGTTTACTTGTAAAAATATAAAATATGCACACTTTTAATGGCACATTTTTTTAACCTGTATTATACTTTTGAAACAAGGAAAATGAAAACAATAATTACATTGGATACACTACCATAAAAATAGTAAATTGTGCCTAGACCAAGGATAGATTATGGGGTTTCTCTCTCTCTCTCTCTCTCTCTCTCTTTTAAGAGCTTATAAAAAAGCTCCTATGAGGAGCTTATTTTTAAGCTCTTTTTTCTTCATTATAAAATAAGTTTTTATAATTATAAGAGCTTTTGTAAATAAATCATGTTTGGCCTAACTTATACTTATAAGGTGAAGATAAATTAAAGGGTTAAGTACCAATTTTGCCCCTGAAGTACGCGCCCAGGAGCAATTTTGCCCCTTAAGTTTTCGGCGGAGCAATGTTGCCCCTGAAGTATTAAAACGGAGCAATGTTGCCCCTCCGTTACAAACCCTAACGGTCAACTAACTTTGACCGTTAGGGTTTTTAATGGAGGGCAACATTGCTCCATTTTTTATACATTAGGGGCAACATTGCTCCACCGAAACGTAGCAATGTTGCCCCTGAAGTATAAAAAACAGAGCAATGTTGCCCCTCCGCTAGAAACCCTAACGATCAACGTTAGGTCAACTAACGTTGACCGTTAGGGTTTCTAACAGAGGGGCAACATTGCTCCGTTTTGATACTCCAGGGGCAACATTGCTCCGCCTAAAACTTAAGGGGCAAAATTGCTCCTGGGCGCGTACTTCAGGGGCAAAATTGATACTTAACCCTAAATTAAAAATAAGTTAGACCAAACCAGCTCAAAAAAGTTAAGGAAAAAGTTTCATGGGGTAGATTTTTTCAAAAAGCTCTCAGCTTTTTGACTTGGGCCCCGCCATTTCTACCACCATTAATTCAAACAAAATCATATTTAGAACTTGACTTTTTTCCTACCGTCCTTATAAAAAAACCAGATAAAAAATTTAGTCACCACTCCCACCTCTAACCCAAAGAATTGATATTAGAATTCACATTGGAAGTGGGATTGAGGCTAGGATGGAGCTTTATCATGTTTGGTTGTAAATTTTATTTTATAATCAATCTAAAATTATGAAAAGACAAATTGCCCCTAAAATTAATTAAAAAAATTACAGCTTCACACTCACTGTTTATATCTCTTCAGAATTTGTCCAAAAAAATTTTATATCTCTTCAGAAAGCTGTAAACAGATATTGAAACCCAATCTCCTTCATCCCTTCGCTGGAGAAGATAACCAATTCCGACATTGAAATTGGTACTCTCAATGATGCAATTATTAAATACATGAGTCAATCTAACTAGCGGAGAGACAACCTTGGAATACTCTGGGGAATTAATTCAAGATCGCAGATCCAAACCTAGATTTCTTCACCAGTATTTTCATTGCTTCCAAAGGAGAAATCAAGGGAATCAATTTCATCATTCTCTGTACTTGTAGGTGCGACACGTCCGCTGGTTTCAAGGTTCGTGGAGGGAATAATGGCTGGAGATAACAGAGGAAGGAAGAGAGAGGGACGAAGAGGAAGGGAGACAATGAGCTAGCCAAGGGAAGCAGAGGAAGAAGGCAATTGGAGAATTTGTAACAGATGCAGATTTAAAGTTTCTAATCAGTTTGGAAGCTTTGTGTTCTCTTGCACAAAATCAGAATTGGTTACAGTTGCAGATTTATTGGAAAAATAAAGACAATTCCAATTTTTTTGGATACACAGTTGCAGATTTGAGGTTTCCAGTGGAGATCTTGGGTTTGAGTTGATGGAGACCATGAATACGGATGATAATAAATTTTAGAGCCTTAGAAAAAACACAGAACCTATTTGACAAAAAAAATGTCTTTTTTAGTCAATAAAAAGTATGAATAATGATCGATTAGTGGACATTTTGATCCCTACAAATTTCTAAAAGTTCTTTTTTAATTTCATAAAAAGGACGAATAATGGTCGTTTTTTTTTTCAGGAACTAAAATGGGGTCCGTATTTTTTGTCAAGGATCAGAAATGATATTTACTCTAAATTTTAAACCTAACTCAGAATTTTATAAGGACAATTCTGTCCGAAATTTATTATAAATAGGGATAGTTTTATCTAAAAAATATTTTCCAATCCTATGATAACTTTTTCAATGCCAAGGTGGGTGATTTTCTAACAATTCCACCTTCTTGAAACTTCCAATTCCAAATTACCTCTTTTGCATCAAGTCCCATTTCCCAATTAATTATCAAATGAGGATTTATCCCTAATTAATATTTTTTTTTAAAAACACCAGAAGAAAATAAGAGATAAAATAAAAATACCTTAAAGAAGCGGGTTGATTTGAAAATAAATTCTCCTAGGTCAAAATATTTGTAAATAAAATGATATTTTGAGGATATTTGTAAATAAAATGATATTTTGAGGAAAACGACGTAATTATATATTTGTACCTTTGTTCCAAAACGGGCCTATGTTTCAACTCAAAAAGCCTAGGATGGCGCAAATTTGGGGTCGGCTAAGGGTATTATAGTAAATTACCTTCCCCACCGCATCATTACTTAGAATTTATAACTCCGTGGTTTCAACGCAGCTTAGCTACACAACAAGAGAAAGCCGAAGAAGACTGAGCAAGCTCCGATTTCCAGAGCCAACGAAAAGCGCCGAACTCGCGAGAACTCAACCCTCCAGAAAGAAGATGTCGTGGCAAACCTACGTCGATGAACACCTCATGTGCGAGATCGAAGGTAATCATCTCAGTTCTGCTGCTATCCTTGGTCAAGATGGCAGCGTTTGGGCTCAGAGCGCCACTTTCCCTCAGGTTTCAACTCTTTTTCTCTTTTAGTTCCCGATTTCAATGTCATTTCTTACTTGAATTTCAATTTCTCGTCTTAATTGTATTTATTTTCCTTGATCCGAACTGAATTCTTTATGGATTTCTTTCCTCCAGCGATCTTCTTCCGATTTAGATGTTTCTTCCTTAGGTTGCGCAGTTGGGGATGATTTGTTTCTGATTCGTTGTTTTTGCTTGGATTTTGTATTTTTATTTTCTGTATTGGAGTGATTAATTTATCAGCTATTTACATGCAGAGGACAAAGCGCATGATCCTGCTTTGGCTTTGATTATAATGATTACACTGATAGTTTAATTTGGAAGGCCAATTTTGAAAGTTTAATGTTTCCCAGGGTTGTGAATTAGGCTGTAGTCGCTGATGAGAATCACTTTGGGAAAACGCTCCCAACTTGGGTAAGTTTGTGAGGATTGGCAATACAATCAGGAAAAAAGGCTCCTAATTGCCTGGAATGCTGGATTAGAATATGGATATGAAGTTAACCGACAGTATTAGATACTAGAAGTGTGTTTGGTTTACTTCTTATATCTCATTGCGTGCTCTATTATTCTTTAATTCAGAGATATTCTTTTATATATAGTTCAAATTGACGATCTTATGCATTCCCTGTCAATATTGTACCAGTTCAAGCCTGAGGAAATCACTGGTATCATGAATGACTTTGCCGAACCTGGAACACTTGCTCCTACTGGATTATATCTTGGTGGCACTAAATATATGGTGATTCAAGGTGAACCAGGAGCAGTCATTCGAGGGAAGAAGGTAAATGATGTTTCTAATAGTCTTTGTAATCATCCTTTAAATTTTGGTTGATTCATTTAGTGGAACTAGTCAATGGATAGTGCAATGAGCTGCTATCCTACCATTTGACCATTGACATGCCTGATAAAGTTACAATTGAGTTTGTTTGGTGATACAATCATGCAAAAAGCAAAGTTTTGCAAGGGGCGAACAAATTATATATCCTCTGTAGACCTTCTGTAATCATACTGAAACTATGTCTTGTTCAGATTTGTTTTCATTTCATATCAATTACTGTATCGGCAGGCATGAATTTACATTGACATATTTGAGCATACTGTCTTGAAACAATAGAATGCTTCATACAACGATTAGCGGGCATCATGTGTTTTGTGAATCCAAAGATTGATAACCGTCTCTCCAGTTTTGGACTAACTATTTAAACTTGCACCTGCATTTGGTTAGATTTTTAGCTCAATATTCTGAGTTGATAATGTCTGTGATTTCGATTATGGCTATATTCTCAGCATTTTTCTCCATTGTATCCAGGGTCCTGGCGGTGTTACTATCAAGAAGACCACCCAAGCCCTAATCATTGGGATTTATGATGAACCAATGGCTCCTGGTCAGTGCAACATGATAGTGGAAAGGCTTGGTGATTACCTCATTGAACAGGGTCTTTAATTTTGTTTGGAATGTCTTGTTATCGTGCATATTTTTACTGGCTTCCATATACGAAGGATTTGCATTGTAATAATATTTTGCACATCATCAATAGTCATGGGATCTGCGTTTGGCAAAGAAGTGTTTGGTGCTTGAGAAAGTGATGACTGTAATCTTTCTTCTACTTCTTAGTGGGTTTCTGTATACATTACAGTGGTTTCATTGCTATGTTATTAATGATTGGCGTAATCTTTTATAAACTTCACATTTTCTTCTTGTGTCAGAAAGCCTTCTCTACTTTTTTATGCCTACATGCCCTGTTCATATCTTTGAGAAATGCAGATCCATGAAAATGACAAATTAATTGATATTTTGTAATGGGACTTGCTTAATGGGGAAATCCCTGTAAGATTTCTATGCACCTAATTACCAAAAGGTTCCTAATAACAAGAGAACATAGGCCGTGTTGCCTTTTCTTATACTAGATATTGTCATTACATATTTTGCTTATTTGTAGTATTTTTTGGTGATTTTATTTTTTGTCTGAGACCTTATTGTGGTTTTCCCTTGTTTAATTTAGTCAATGCCTGAATGTAGTGTTATGTGTGTGTGTGTATGTCTAGTTTTAGTCCACGGTTATGAGAAAGATATTAAAATGTTATTATATACTACCTCAATACAAATTAAGTCTCACATTTAGGACATGTTCTCACATTTACGACTGAAGGTTTGTAAGGATTTTGTAGTTATTAAATAGAGAAAAAAGAAAGAGCAAGTGGAAAAAGAAAAGAAGAAATGTGAAATTGATTAACACTTGCATTTGTGTTTGTGTTTTGAATTCTACAATAAGTTTTAGTTTAGGGTATGTCGAGCGGTTTATGATTGGAAAGCTCATCCTTCGTCCCCTTGCACAGTTGAAGAGTGAGTTACAAATCAAAGCAATTGTAGAAGATTTTAATTGATGCTTTTATTGACAGAGTAAATGCTAACATAATAATCAAATAAAAGCACTACAAATTTGGTTTGAGGGAGGGAGAGACGAGAGATTTTTTTTTTTTTTTCATCTTTACTAAATAGCATATAATTTTTTTATATATATATTGTACTCACTTTCCTCCTTATATTTGATGGGTACTTAATCATTTGAAGTATTCATTATTTCTCCCTCTTTTCTCTGATCTCTTTATCTTAGCTTGCACAACATGTTCTTCATTATTCTCAGTAGTTGATGTTTTGTGCTTGTCGGACTTGATGATCTACATGTCATCTGCTCATTGGTCAACTGCACAATTTAAAATTAAACATCTCGCGATGTGTAGAAAATTAAAGGAGGGATCAAATAAGCTACAACATCTCCATTTCCATTGTTGCCAAACACCATTATCCCAAATATTTGATCTAAACCAATCTTTAAAGTTTCAAGACAAGAAGAATGTTCATTCCCATTAATGGTTCTTGACAACATTAATCCAAATCGCACGACCAAATTGACAGTCTCAAATAACATGAAGTCTGTTAGGCTTGCCAATGTGCCTTGAGGAGTGTCCGATAATCATAATAAGTTTATCCTAAGGGATAAGGGTCTTAAATGTCATGAAAGTTTTCGCTGAGGAGCACTGAGTGGACGAAAGTTTTTTTTGGACCAAAATTGCTATGGAAGTTCACAAAACGTAGCAATTTTGCCCCTCCGTTAATTTTGACTGTTAAGTTTAACTGAGTGCACACGTGGCATGTCACCTCATCACACGTGGCATGTCTCCTTATCAATCAAGTATCATTTTTGTCACGGAAGTTTTCGCTAAGGAGCAATTTTGCCCCAGAAGTTTACAAAAAGTAGAAATTTTGCCCTTCTGTCCTCAAAGAACACACATGTCATGCTTTGAAAAGGTCAAACTTGGAGTCAGAGAGGGAGATCCTTGAAACGTTGAGCTCA
This sequence comes from Acacia pycnantha, assembly GCA_025563575.1. NCBI lineage: Eukaryota > Viridiplantae > Streptophyta > Magnoliopsida > Fabales > Fabaceae > Acacia > Acacia pycnantha. Next base: position 2,166,558 of record JAMWYP010000001.1, read on the forward strand.
AGGTAGCCTAAATTTGTGAAGTCGAACTGGTCAAAGGGACTGAAAAGTCTGTTGCAAAACCCAAAGGAAGCATCGCTGATTATCTAAACGAATGAAACACAAAACAAGAATCATTTGTCGAGATCAAACCAATATTTGGGACAAATCAATAATGAATTGTCCCAAATATTGGTTTAGTAAGCATCACTTAAAATCACTAGAAGTTTTAGGAGCAGTATAGATTTACCTTGTGGGACAGGGTGGGTGGCCTAGATCAATCTATACAAAGGTAAATACTATCACTATTGATTTGTCTTACTGAACCAATTTTTAGGACAATTCATTTCTCGTTTTGTGTTTCATTCGCTTAGATCATAAGTAATGCTTCCTCTGGGTTTTGTGACAGACCTTTCAGTCCCTTTCACCAGTTTGACTTCACAAATTTTCTGGCCACCTTGAGCTCAACGTTTCAAGGATCTCCCTCTCTGACTCCAAGTTCGACCTTTTCAAGGCATGACATGTGTGTTCTTTGACTGATTTAATAGTCAAATTTAATATTGGGGACGGAAGGGCAAAATTGATACGTTTTGTAAACTTTCGGGGCAAAATTGCTCCTCAGCGAAAACTTCCGTGGCACAAATGATACTTAACTCTTATTTGATTGATGAGGTGGCATGCCATGTGTGCACTGAGTTAAACTTAACGGTCAAAATTAACGGAGGGTCAAAATTGCTACGTTTTGTGAACTTCCATGGCAATTTTGGTCCAAAAAAACTTTTGTCCATATAATGCTCCTCAGCGAAAACTTCCATGGCATTTAAGACCCTTATCCCTTATCCTAATAAATGAATCGGAGAACTAGACGAATGCACTTAGCATCTTTTACATTGGGAGAAAAGTTGGGGAGGAGAAAATGGAGGGGAAGAGAAGTGGGGGAGAATATTATCCCTCATTGTGTTTGGATAGAGGGGAGAAAAGAGGGAGAAGAGAAAATGTAAGATATTCTCAATGACAATAATGCCCTTATTTAATGGTGAACCCATTTTTTAAGGGTTAAGGAGCAAATTGACCAATGAACTTTTACCTCAGGTGTAACATCTCGTTTTTAAAAGCAGTCTATATTTTTTTTCATCAGAGTAGAGCATCGGAGCAATTGAGTAACTAATATTTATATTCAAAATGCCAACTGGCGGTACATTGATCCGAGAGTTTTTGGAAATAAATAACGACAAAAAGTGTCTCCTTGGCGATCCCCATGCCGTGGCAACAAAAGATAGTCTCCAGCCGGATCTCTAAACTTGCTGCTTCCCTCTCTCCTCGGTCCTCCTGACCCTGACGCTATGTTAAGAGCTGAGGTCCAATGCATACGGACCCCAGGTAACGGTTAACTTCATATTCACATATACAGTATATGGATCACAGTCAATCACCACATTAACAATATAACAGATGTGTCACACGGAGTGTATGTAGATGTACCACACGGAGTGCATATAGATGTACCACACGGAGTGCATGTATCCAAAATCACCTAACAATACTCACAACATATCAACAGACCATCAACCACAATTTGCATACAATACTCATACCACATATATGCATACCATAAATATCAGTGTTAGTATTACAGTACGGAAACTGCACTTTTGACGAAGCAATGGCGACGGCGATACGTCGGACAGTAATGTAACGACAGCAGATCAAGATTACTGATATCCTATAATGATAATATCACCATTATCAATATTTGACATTATAACAGGAATTTTAGGTAAAAATTACCATTTTGCCCCTATTCCCCTAATCGGCAGAATTTCGCCAGCGCTTCGCTACTTTGACTCTGACTTTCCAAAATTTTGACAAAACTTCAACCCCACCATGATTTTCGAAATTCATGCTTAAAATACCCCTAACATATGATATCTAATCATACTTGGAAGATTAAAGACTAATCTAACATTTCTACTCCAACTACTGAAAGAACTACGGAAACTTAAGACTAAGTACCGAAAAACTTACTCAGAGCTTCGCTACGAAATTTCCCCGGCTCCTCCTTCTCTCTAACCTCTCTCTATTTTTGGTTTTGCTCAAAGAAAATGGTGTGAGGATTTCCAAAGGGGTTGAAGCCTATTTATAGGGAAAGTATGTGACACTATTCATTGCTTTATCGGATATAGACCGTCGGATTGCACTTTCGCAAGGTGTCAAGATCCTCTCCATGCCACTTGGCAGCCGACCTCCATCCCCCTTAGGTGGCATGATGAGTCACCATTTTGGCCAATCAGAAGGTGCCACCTTGCACCTTCTAGAAGCCTTGCCCGGTAAAATTCTCCGAACGGTGTCCGAATCGCGTAATCGCACAAAATCTTAGAAATCCGGAATCACAACTTTGAAGATTTTATCTTTCTCATTAGAAGTATCTAGGTTAACTTAATTTTTGATTCTAATCAGGGTTTCAACGGTTCAGCCGAAAATTATCGAAAAACGTGTCCGATTACGGAAATAACTTTCGGAATCATCAACTTCTGGACAAAAATTCACTGACTCCAAATATGTCCAGATAGTCATAAAATCATCCCCAGATGTTGAGTTACAATTTATTTTCTTCAAAATCTAAATCTGTGACTATCTGCCTTTTTCACAGATTACCCTATTTCGTCTTATTATCAAAATGCTCCACCAATCTCGGAAATGACCTCCGGAACAGTCTACTTCAAGATAAAAATCCACTCTTCCATAATCTTTACTGACTTTAGAAATTTCACTCCTGGTTCTCTAGATAGGATTAAATTTCTATCAGTGTTTATTTACCTTAATTACTATTTACATATATTATATTATATTGCAACTTTGTTAAAATATCTAGATATTTCACTCAAAATTCTATCCACTCTTGCTCAATAATTTCGTAGCCTCATATATATATATATATATATATATATATATATATATATATATATATATATATATATATATATATATATATATATATATATATATATATATATATATATATATTAATTATTTAATTAATATTATATTATATAATTATTTAATAATTAATTTTTCATAACTTTTTCACAAATTTTCCTATTGGTCCATTCTTGTATTTAGGCTCAAAATTACTTATTCTCACATACTTTTCTTCATATTTTCCAACTAATTAGCAAATATATTTTATGCTAATTTTAGCCATAAACCACTAATTTTAGGGTTTTACATAATTATCTTTGAATTTTCCCTCGTTTATGCTTAAGTAATTAGCCAATAATTACTTAATTAATTCTTTACTAATTTTTGGTAATTTTCTCAACTAAGACAAGTTATTGTCTCACAAACTTTACACTAACATTGATATTTTACCTCCCATGTAAAATATTAAAAACAATGGGGTCATTCTGGTCATTTCAATACTTTTTGTTTTTCCCCTTTAACTTTTTCCAAAGTGATAATTTACTAAATTGTCTAAATTAGGGACAATATACTTTCCAAATTCAAATAATTATTTTATTGACTCCTAGGATTTTTCATAATTTCCTAGGCCATTTATGCCCACAAGGGCATTTTGGTCATTTTTGGCTCCTTATTCTTTTTCCCTAATTTCCAAGAGATTTTTCCCTAGAAAATACAATAACTATATCACAGATATTGAGACTACATATTCACTTATCCAAAAATAGCCATCTCATTTATCGGGGTATTACAATATTCACCTATTTAAAATAGGTATTTTTTATCAAAATATAATATTCCAGATAAATAATTATCCGGGTATTACATCAGGAGTGTCCAACACAAATAATTTTTAAGTAGATCAAAAACACCAAAAAAAAATTTAAAATGTAAAGCCAACACAAAAAACTTTTAAAAATGTAAAGTAAGTATAACACCGTTAGAAAAAAAAAATGTCCGTTATTTATGATACTAATTGGCCAACGAATTTTTAATCCAGGAGCGTCCAACACAAAAGAAAAGTTTTACTCCAGAAACGCCTAACACAAAAAAGTCTATGTGCAATTGAACCAAAATCGGATTGTTGCAAATCCGTGCCTGGACCCTCCAAACATGTGCATTGGGATTAGGAAAAATGAATGCAACAAAAAAATCACAAATGTAACCAGTAGATTTTATTTTGAGTAAGGATGATGAGTTTTCGAACTTGCTCGATCGGGCAAGTCCATGTGCAATCTATTCAAAATCCTATTGTTGCAAATCTTTTCCTGGACCCCTCAACTATGTGCATTAGGGTTAGGAAGAGTGAATACAACAACAAAAATCACAAACGTAACGAGTAGATTTCATTTTGAATAAAGATTGTGAGTTTTCAAACTTGTCCGCCATAAGTGTAGATTGTGATTTTTAAGTGGACCTAAAATATCTACTCGCTACATTTGTGATTATTTTTTTGCATTCACTCTTTCTAACCCCATGCGCATGGTTGGGGGGGTCTAGGCAAGGATTTGTAACAGTCAGATTTGGGTGGATTGCACATAAATTTGCCTGGGCAAATTCAAAAACTCACAATCCTTAATCAAAATAAAATCTACTCGTTACATTTGTGATTTTTTTGTTGCATTCACTCTTTCTAACCCGATGCACATGATTGGGGGGTCCGGGCAAAGATTTGCAATAGTCGAATTTTGGGTGGATTGCACATGGACTTTTTTGTGTTGAGCACTCTTAGAGTAAAAAAATTTTGTGCTAGGTGCTCATGGAGTGAAAGTTCGTTAACCAATCTGCACCTTAAATAACGAACATTATTTTTTTTAACAGCGTTGTGCTTACTTCACGTTTTTTAAAGTTTTTTGTGCTGACTTTACATTTTTAAATTTTTTTTGGTATTTTTGATACACTTAAAAGTTATTTGTGTTGGGCACTCCTGAGGTAAAAGGTCATTAGCCAATTTGCTCCTAAACCCTTTTTTAAAAATGCCATGAGAAGTAAATCCAAATAAAAAGTTAATACCATTTAAGTAAAGACTGAAGTCAAATTAAAATATTTTTTATATATATTTCATTTCAAGCCAAATAATACTTTCTTTAAATAATAATTTCAATTAAAAAATCAAACTCTCGTTTTCGTTTATAATTTATAATTATAATAATTATCATAGTCATGATTTATATGAGAATTTAATTAATTATAAAAAATAAGAAAAAATGATATAAAAACTCATGCGCATAAGTTGAATGAATAATGTGGTTTATAATATTAATTAATACAAATATAAATATACGTGCTAATTTTAAAAAAGTACATAAACACATGATTGGAAAAGAGAGATGAAATACATACCTTCTATCAAAATAACATAAGAGACATCATCATGCGACAATAACAGAATTTTTAGCCATGATAAAAAGAAAAATATCTATTACCATAAAATCCTTAGCCATTAAAAAGAAAAAAGAAAGATGTCTATTAACATAAAATCCTTCAAATCTACCAATAAAGAGAAAATTTTATGTTAAACTTCATGATTGTTATGCTATAACTAAGCTAACCAAATCACATATATATATCAATCTAGATAAGTCAAAGTGCTCTTCAACTTCAATTACTATAAAAGTTGCTACTAAAAATGGCTACTTCAATTCTTTCAATAAATTCCAGCCTCGTTCATTAACTTGACTACTGCTTTGTAGTAGATCAGCATATGCAGAATGGGCGTATTCTTCCACTTTCTTGCACTTGGTTTTTTCTGCAAAATAGGAAAATTTATATTTAAAAAAAAAACAGTGTTGGACATAGTGGAAATCAACAATGAAAATTCTCTCTCTAATACAGAAGCGGAGACAAAATTGAACATAAACCTATGACAATTTTAAACTTTATTTACATCCACATCAGAAAAATAAAGGGGAAAAAGAGCATAAGTCACTTTTGTAGTTCTCTTACATCCACATCAAAAATAAGCTTCAATTCTATATTCTGACTCTAATATAATTAGGATTTATCCACCCAATGCAACCTCACATCTCATGCTTGCTTCAACTACTGGACCAAGCACTTGTAGTTCATCTCCTTATTTTGTTGAAAAACTCATTTAACTTGATATGAAAATAAGCAGAATGCACTAAAACATGCTTCATATAAGAACTACTCTCCATTTAAAGTGTTTAATCTAAATTTTTATTATTTGCAGGATCTAGTTTTATTGTAAGGTTAGTTTCCTATTGTAAAACACTCCTGGTTCTAATATTTTTAAGAGAGAACTTCTCTAAATAAGTGGCAAGAAGATTATCATTTAGCCATCCCCCTCCCTTCTGTTCTTCACTTCCAAACATATACACATAATTTTGCTATTTATATTCTCAAATTCCAGATTCAGACTCTAATACACAAAATGACTCGACAATTATTCAAGCACTAAACTTCAATTCCAGATTCAATACATAAGCTTAATGTAATGAGTATAAAGGAAATGGGCCTAGATAGGCTATCAAAGAGAAGCCCAAAGTTGAGCATTCACGTTTGGCAGAGCAAGGAGCTGAAGAGTGATAATTATGGGAAGATTATGCAGCAATATAAAAGGGGAAAAGTTGTTAGGAAGGGTGTGGATGAATTTGGACCTATTCTCTCTTGTGTCTTCTTCTCTCTGGCCATAGATACCTCATCGGTGGAGTTTCCTTTCTTCCTTGTAATACCCTGAAAATCTCACTTATGATAAATATCATATTGAGTAAATAATACCTATTAGAAATAGGTGAATACGTGATATCAAATTTGTAAGGGAAAAATCTCTTGAAAATTTAAGTGCCAAAATTACGAAAATGCCCTTGTGGAGCATAAAGTGACTTAAGGAAATTATGAAAAATCCTTAGAGGCAATAAAATAATTATTGAAAATTAGAGAGTATGTTGTCTCTAATTTAGATAATTTTTGGGATTTATTTCCTTCAGAAATAGTGAGAGAAAAATTTAAAAGTATTCCGGGATCATTATTGACCCCGTGATTTTTAATATTTTATGTAAAGCATAAAATATCAATGTAAGTCCAATTGTTGTGAGGAAGTAATTAGTTCTAGATAAGAAAATTATCAACAAATAATAAGTGATTGATTAAATAATTATTGGTTAATTATTTAAGCTTGAACAATGGAATAATTGTGATAAAATATGTAGAACTCTATAATTAGTGATTTATGGCTAGAAAATTAGCATAAATATATTTTCTAATTAATTGGAAAATATGAAGAAAAATAATGGATATTAAGTAGTTTTGAGCCTAAATACAAGTATGGACCAATAGGAAAATTATGTAAAAAATTATGTAAAAATAATTATTAAATTATATAATAATTAATTAAAAAAAATAAAAAAAATAAAAATATTAATATGTGTGTGTGCCGACATCTTGAAGGTATAAAAGGAAAAAAAAATGAAATGATGATCGAGTGTTAGATTAAAACACTTAATTAAATAGTAATTAAAGTAAAAAAATAGAAAAGGTAAATAAACACCGATAGGAATTGGATCCTGACTGGAAAACCATGAACAAAGTTTCTAAAGTCAGTAAAGAATATGAAAGAGTGGATTTTTATCTTGAAATAGAAGTTAATTCCGAGATCGGTGGAGCATTTTGATAATAAGACAAAATAGGGTAATCTATGAAAAAGACAGATAATCACAAATTTAGAATTTGAAGAAAATAAATTATAACTCAACATCTAGGGGTGAGTTTATAATTATCTGGACATATTTGGAATCAGTGAATTTTTGTCCAGAGATTGATGATTCCGGAAATTCGTTCTGTAACCGACGCGTTTTTCCGTAAATCTTCGGTAGGGCCGGAGAAGGCCTAAAAGGGATCAAAAATTTAGTTGACCCAGACATTTCTAATGAGTGAGAAAAGAACTTCAAAGTTGTGATTCCGGATTTCTAAGATTTTGCAAGATTACGCGATTTGGGCACCGATCGGAGAACTTTATCGGGCGAGGCTTCTAGAAGGAGCAAAATGTCACCTTCTGATTGGCCAATGGATGCCACCTAAGGGGGGGGGAGGTTGGCAGACAAGTGGCATTGAGAGGATCAAGACACCTTGCAGAAGTGCGATCCGACGGTCTATATCCGGTATGAAAAAGTAGTGAATAGTGTCACAATTTTCCCTATAAATAGGTTTCAACCCCTTTGCAAATCCTCACACCATCTCACTAGAGTAAGCCGAAATTAGAGAGAGGAAGAGAGAAGGAGAGGCCCGGGGAATTTTGTAGCGAAGCTCTGGGTAAGTTTTTCGGTACCGAGTCTTAAGTTCTAGTTTTCGATTCGGTAGTTCTAGAGTAGATGTTGTTTTAGTCTTTAATCTTCCAAGTATGATTAGATATCATATGTTAGGGGTATTTTAGTCATGAATTTCGAAAATCATGGCGGGGTTGAAGTTCTGGCAAAATTTTGGAAGATTAAAGTCAAAGTAGCGAAGCGCTGGCAAAATTCCGCCGATTAGGGGCATCAGGGGAAAAATGGTAATTTGTACCTAAAATTCCTGTTATGATGTGAATCACTAATCAATATGATATATATTTCGAAAATCATGTTGGAGTAGGAGTTATGTTAAAATTTTGGAAGATTAGGATCAAAGTAACGAAGTGCTGGCGAAATTCCGCCGATTAGGGGGTCAGGGGTAAAATGGTCATTTTGACTAAAAATGTTCGTCGTAATGATAGATCCTTAACAAGTACGTTGTTATGTTGATAGGATATCCCTGATTACGTTCTGACCTACTGTCGTGCCGTATACCGACAGAAATACCGATTTTCGTCAACGAAGGTACGTCCGCGTACTGTAACACTAATCTGATGTTTATGGTATGCATGTATGTGCTAGGTGTATTGTATGTGGTAGTTGTTTGCTCTGTGATATGTTTATGTACTGTTGTTATGCTTGCTGGGTATTGGGATACGATTGCTAGGTGTGAAATGCTAGGTGTGACACGATTGCTAGGTGTGAAACGGCTGCTAGGTGTGACACGATAGCTAGGTGTGACACATGTACTAGGGGTTATGTGCTGTTGGGATATGCTTGGTTGCTGTATGATTATCTGTAATACATATGTTGTGTATGTAAATATGAGGTTAACCGTTACCTGAGATCCGGTGCGGATCTCAGCTCTTAACATAGCATCAGGGTCGGGAGGACCGAGGACCGAGGAGAGAGGGAGCAGCAAGCCTAGGGATGCGGCCGAGGACGGTTATGATGTTGTCCTTTCCTTTTGAAAACTCTCGGTTATTGAACCGTTTCTGTAATTAGCCAGTGGGCATTTTGAATACAAGTATCAGTTACACTCTTGTTCCGATGCTCTACTCTGATGAAAAAAATTTTATACTGCTTTTGGAAAACGAGATGTTACATTCCTTCCTCTGGACCTTCTCCTATCTCATTTTATTCCCCATCTCTGTTATATTTCTCTTCGTACTAGAGTAGTGCTATGATTTCCTTGTGATTATAAGCTTCGTGACTGCATTATACTGATTGATTGAACCTATATAAAATGATTTTATGCTTAGGCTTGTAATGTGGTTTAGAAAAGAATGAGTCAAAAAGGCACAAAGGGGCTAACAAAGGAACATAATGCAAGGGAAAGCTATTTGGCCAAAGTGGGGAAATAAAAGAAAGAAAACAAGCTTCCATCATACTTAAGCACGTAAGTGAAAATGTAGTTTCAAAAAGAAAAGGAGCAAGTTCTAGAGAACACAAATCAGGAGTAGATGCACACATGAAAGAACGAATGGCAAAAGATGAATTCCATTCATGCAGGCCCAAAACCTCACAAGGTCAATACCAACTTAGGCAATCAACAACATCAGATCAACTACCAAGACATGTAATCGAAGAGTCAAGAATTGCAGACTAAACATAATGATCCATTAAAACCAAAATGTCCTAGTTCATAATATGTAGCAATCATAGAAAGAGATACTGTATTTTTTTTTTTTTTTGAAAAGCAAAGTGCAAAAATTAAAACAAATAAAGGAGAAAGAGGGGGAAGAAAGAAGAATACTCCCCAAGGGTTTATGGAGGGTAAGTGGCATCAATGAGGAGAATCTCTGCTTCCTCAGGCTGCTGCTGGGATCCCTCATGAAATTGCTTGAGGCGATGCCCATTTACCTTAAAAGTTCGTCCTGTGGGTGGATCACATAGCTGAACAGCACCAAAGGGAAATATATTAGTGATCACAAAATGGCCATCCCATCTAGATCGAAGCTTACCTGGCATGAACTTCAAACGGGAGTTAAACAGAAGAACTTTTTGGCCCACAGAAAATTATTTTCTCAGAATATGCTTATCATGGAATGTCTTAGTCTTTTCCTTGTACAACTGTGAACTCTCATAGGCATCCAATCTAAGCTCATCTAACTCTTGCAACTGCAGCTTCCGTTCCATCCCAGACTTAGCCAAATCCATGTTACATTGCTTAATGGCCCAATAGGCTTGATGCTCCAACTCAATCGGAAGATGACATGCCTTACCAAAGACAATCCGATAGGGAGACATCCCAATCGGAGTCTTGTAGGCGGTGCGATATGCCCACAAAGCATCATCGAGTCGTTTACTCCAATCTTTTCGGGTAGAGTTGACAGTCTTCTGAAGGATTTGCTTAATCTCTCTATTTGAGACTTCAGCCTGATCGTTGGTCTGAGGATGGTATCCTGTGGAAACCTTGTGAAGCACTCCATACTTGCGTAACAAGGCACCCATGCTTCGATTGCAAAAATGGGAACCTTGGTCACTGATAATAGCTCTAGGAATGCCAAACCTGCAGAAAATGTTAGACGTAACAAAGTCCACCACCACAGAAGAATCATTATCCCGGGTGGCTTTCACCTCAACCCATTTCGAGATATAATCAACAGCCAAGAGTATGTAAGTATAACCATATGAAGCAGGAAATGGACCCATAAAATCAATACCCCAAACATCAAAGATCTCACAAAACAATATAGGGTTTTGGGGCATCTCATGCCTACGGGAAATACTCCCTGCCCTCTGACAGTTATCACATGACTTGCAAAACAATTGGGCATCATGAAACAGGGAAGGCCAAAATAAACCACATTCTAACACTTTCCTAGCAGTTCTTTGGGGTCCAAAGTGACCACCACAGGCAGAAGCATGAGAAAAATGCAATATGGAGTGAAATTCATGATCGGCACACATCTCCTAACCACTGGTCACTACAAAACTTCCACAAATAAGGGTCATCCCAAACATAATATTTAGACTCACTTTTCAATTTCAAGGTTTGGGCCCTAGTGGAGTCTATAGGAAAACACCACTACCAAGTAGTTAACCAGATTAGCATACCATGGGATCTTACCTTGCAGCTGTAGAAGCTGCTCATCAGGGAAATCATCCCGAATAGAAAAGGGGTGACAGGGAGAATGGATAATGCGACTCAAGTGGTCAGCTACCCAGTTTTGTGCTCCACTTCTGTCTCGAATCTCTACATCAAATTCTTGGAGCAATAACATCCACCGAATGAGTCGTGGCTTAGCATCTGCCTTTTTCAATAGGAACTTTAAAGCAGCATGGTCAGAGAAAACAATTACTCTACTAGCTAGCAGATATGACCTAAACTTATCGAAAGCAAAGACAATAGCCAACAACTCCTTTTCAGTGGTAGTGTAATTAGACTAAGCAGAATCTAAAGTCCTGGAAGCATATGCAATGACATGGGAAGCTCTATCAACCCGTTGTGCCAAGATAGCACCAACCGCATAGTTAGAAGCATCGCACATCAACTCAAAAGGGAGGTACCAATCAGGGGGCTGGATCACTGGGGCTGTGGTCAGGCAACGCTTCAAGTGATCGAAGGCCGCCTTGCATTCCTCATCAAATACAAAGTCAGTGTCCTTATGCAGAAGGTTGGACAAGGGTCGAGCAGTCTTGCTGAAATATCAATTGAAACGTCGATAGAAACCTGCATGACCAAGAAAAGAGAGAACTTCCCGTACAGAAACGGGGTAAGGCAAAGCAGTAATTACATCTATCTTAGTAGGGTCTACCTCAATCCCTTTCTTAGACACTATGTGTCCCAAGACTATACCTGACTCAACCATAAAGTGACACTTTTCATAATTCAGCACAAGATTAGATTCAATGCACCTATGCAAGACCCTAGACAAATTAGCTAAGCATGCATCAAAATAAGACCCATATATAGTGAAATCATCCATAAAAACCTCAATGTAGTCCTCTAGGAACTCAGAGAAAATACTCACCATACAATGCTGAAAGGTGCCAGGTGCATTGCAGAGGCCTAATGAGACTTACCAGCCAATCGCTCTAACATCTGATCAATGAAAGGTAGAGGGTAATGATCCTTGCGAGTGGCTTGGTTGAGTCTCCGATAGTCGATGCAAACTCTCCAACTATTCTAAACTCGAGTAGGAATGAGTTCATTCTTCTGATTGGCTACCACAGTGACTCCAGATTTCTTAGGAACCACCTAGACCGGGCTAACCCACTGGCTATCAGAAATAGGATAGATGATACCAGCTTGCAGAAGCTTAGTGACCTCCTTCTTTACCACCTCAAGGATAAGAGGATTAAGGCGTCTCTGGGGTTGCCTCACCGGCTTAGAGTCCTCTTCCAACAGAATTCGATGCATACACATGGAAGGGCTGATGCCAACGATATCAGCTAATGTCCACCCAATGGCTTTCTTGTTTGCCCTCAATAAGCTTAGTAGCTTCTCTTCTTGGTCAGGAAGAAGATTATTTGCCACAATGACTGGCAACTATTCATTCACCTCTAGAAATGCATACTTCAGGTTATCTGGAAGGGATTTCAACTCTAGTTTGGACGGTTGCTCAGTGGAGGGAAAAAGCTTGGGTGGTTGTTGCAACAACTCTGATGCCATCACACTGGAAATGCCTGAAACCACATTCAAAGAAGCACAAGAAGAACTGTGGCTATACAGCTCAATGTCAACATTAGAATTCAGCTTATCAAAATCAGAAGCAAGCTCATCAAAATCATAATCAGGATGCACATCAGGATCAGGATGAAGCTCAAATTCAGAATCAACATCAGAATCCACAAGTAATGCAGAATCACTAAGTAAGTTAGAATCACCAAATAATGCATCCTTAACCAAGTTAGTGCAAACAGAGCACCATTCATTATCAGCACATGCACAAATGGGAGAATCACTCACAGATGCAAAATCAGGATAATCAGCATACCAATCAGTAAGAACATCATCCACAGCGTCATCAATCACATCAATACAGAAAACAGAATGTTCTTCCCTAGGATGTTTCATGGCATCAAAAATATTGAAATTCACAGATATATCACCAAACTCCATGGAAAGAGTACCAGAATGCACATCTATCTTAGTCCTAGCTGTTTTCATGAAAGGCCTCCCTAGAATGATTGGTGATCTACTATTAGAAGACTCAGCCTCCATATCTAAGACATAGAAATCAGCAGGGAATATCAATTCATTAACTTTGAGCATTACTCCTATTAGCTAACTGGACAACAACACCTGTAGGATGCAAGGGACCAAGACCAATAGATTTATAGATAGAGGCAGGCATGACATTAATTGAAGCCCCTAGATCTAACAAGCAATCATCAAATATATAATTACCAATAAGGCAAGGGATAGAAAATGTCCCTGGATCTTTGCATTTACAAGGCATGGTAGGCTGGATGAGTGCTGATACATTCTGGTTCAAACTCACTCGTTCATTCCCCTTCAGTCGCCTCTTGTTGGTGCACAACTCCTTCAAACTTGGCATATTTAGGAATTTGTTTGACTGCATCTAAGAGAGGAATGTTGATCTCTACTTTTCTGAATGTCTCAAGTATATCCTTCTCTTGTGCTTTCTCTACCAACTTCTTGGATTGAACTGCTCTCTGAGGGAAAGGAAGAGGAATGGGGATGTCTTCCTCTTCACCTTGCTGCATTGCCTTTTTATTTTTAGAGTCAATCTTCACAGTTTCTGACTCTCTTTCTGATGTGGAAGTCACATCTGCAGCTGGTTTAGGTTCCTCCAATTGTTTGCCAGACCGAAGGGAGATAGCACTCACATTCCCCTTAGGATTAGGAATTGTTTGTGAAGGAAGAGTGTTGGATCCCTGAGGTTGAAGCTGGTTCAATGATGTTGCCAACTGCCGAATCTGTGTTTGCAAACTCTGAATGGAAGTGTCAGTTTGCTGTTGGAACTGCATATTGGCTGTGACAAATTGATTCATCATATCTTCAAGTGAGGAACCACCACCACTACTACTAGCCTGCTGTTGTGCTGCCTGTGGAGGTTCACATTTGGCTGGTCGAGGAGGTGGTGCTGACAAAGGAGGTGCAGATTGTTGCTGGAAAGTCTGTGGTCTGTACTGTCTCTGCTGGTAATTCCCAGAATTCTGCTGATACTGGTTACTCTTGTTCTGATTTTGGTTCCAGCGAAAGTTGGGGTGATTTCTCCAACCAGGATTGTAGGTATTGGAGAAGGCATTATTCTGCTGGTATTGTGGCTTTCCTGGAAAAACACCCACTGCAGCTACTGACTGGTGTTGGTAAGTAGGATCATGCAAGGTAGGGCAAGAGTCAGTAAAATGATAAGGGTCAGAACAAAACCCACAGGAGTACCCATTCTGAGGAGGGGAAGACTGTACTGTCTGTGTCACTGCCAACTACCTCACAAGGGAAGTCTGATCATCAAGTCTAGTCTCTAATCTCTAAGAATCATACTGGATTGGAGGTGCTTGAATATGGTAAAGAGGAGTATTATTGGCCCTGGTGCCAAACTGCTGAGAGTTATCTACCATAATGGATATCAAGTCTCGAGCATCTTCAGGTGTCTTGTTACTCATAGCCCCACCGCTAGAAGCATCCCCCAACCCTTTGTCTACCGGCGATAAACCATTATAGAAATAGGTAATCAAGTCTTTTTCAGTTATCTGATGGTGTGGACAGCTTGCACATAACCTTTTGAACCTCTCCCAATACGCATGCATAGTCTCCCCAGTGACCTGTTTAATGTTGCCAATTTTCTTCTTGATGGCAGTTGCTCTTGAGGAAGGGAAATATTTCTCTAGAAATAACCTCTCAAGGTCAGGATATTGGATGCACAAAGGTTGATAATTAACATCAGGTGCAGCCAATTCCTTCAAAGTAGGACGATTTGCCTGTTCTTCTGCCATAATGTCTGAGTTAGCAAAATTGCTACTAGAATCAGTGAAAACAACAAGACTATCAGAAATAATATCAGAAACACAATCAGAAAGATCAACAGAATGGACACAATCAGAATGGTCAAAATCAGACTCTAATTTAGTGTCCAGTTCAGTATTAATCTTATGACTTAGCCTAACAACTCTTCTAGCAGTAAGAATTGTTCTTTCTATTTCAAGATCAAATGGCAACAAATCTTCTAGATTAGTAGTATTCCTGGTACTCATGCAGCATACACACAAAGTAGAATTAGCAAACACACAGAATTACGAAACTGCCACCAAAAGTGGTAAAAAGCAGAATCTCAGAATTACGAAAATGCCACAAGAAGTGGTAAAAAGTAGAAAAACACTGCAACAAGAAAGCAAAAACACAAAAAAAAAAAAAAACAAAAACAAAAACAAAAACCTATGTTAGAAATTGACCAAAACAAGTCCAGAAACACTATCAAATGATTTTTAATATTTTTGGGACTTGGACAGGGCAACTCCTAGACCATTGGGGAACCCAAAAATGGAATAAAAAACTTCAAAAATTGAAAAAATGGTCTAAATGATGGAATTTGGCAAAAAGGAGATTACCTCATGGAGAATCAACGATTCTCGATGGGCCCTGTGAGATAGGTCATTTTCTATCACTGTACCAATTTTCAACCAAATCAGATATACTCCAAAAAAGTTACCGTAGTAGAAATCATAGAATCAAAACTTAAAACAGCGAAAAAGTGGTCTAAACGTTGGAATTTGGGGAAAATAGGGTATACCTCACTCCCAAGGAGAGTGACTCTTTCTTAGAATGCCCAATTCCTTGTGAATAAGACCTGGTTTGAGTGATCTGGGTCAGAAAAATTTCTGTCCGACCACCCGAACCACCTAAACTACCGAAATGAAGCAATTTACACTACTGTTACTAATCAAACCAATGCAAATTCCCCGGCAGCGGCGCCATATTTTGAAAGAGATTTGTCGTGTCCCTCAAAATAACCAGATTCAGTAAAAGATTTGCAGTAATAGGGAACCTAGATCGTTTTCCCAACGAACTTGCAGCAGGTTTAATATAGGCAGTAACAACGAAACAAAACAGTAAAATGGGGGGGGGGTTTGATTCAACAGATTAAAAACGAAATAACAGAAACAGAACGAAATAAACACAGATTAAACAGATAAACAGAAGATTAACCCAGGATTTCAAATTCCACCACTTTCCTTCCTCGGATGAAAATGAATTGAAACGAACTCGTGATTGATTCTCGGGACGAACCGAAATCTCTGCGTTCGTCCAGAAAATCCCTCAACTAGACGATCGCCTAGCGTTTATCCGAACAGTGGCGTGTCACTGTACGATCGCACAGCAAGCACTTAAACCTAGTTCGAACTGAATCCTTGGGATTTCTCAATCTGAGCGTTAAATCTAACACCCAATCCGAACGTAAATCGAATCTGAAATTACAAAACAGAAACAAATTTGTTACCGTTAAGAACGAGTCCTCTGGATAGTGGAATCCTCAATCCGTGGGCTAATCACCGAAGCTTAGCCCATCATGGCTATGCAGAACGAAAATGGAACAGAAATGAAGAAGTTCATCATGAACACGAAGAATAGATGAAGAACAGTTGAGAGAATTTAAAAACTTCTATTTTGATCCACCTCTTAATAAAAACGTGAATCCATAATGTTTGTGGCTGCCAACTAACTTAAAGTTAACCTAAAATGGAAATGAGCTCCAATGGTTCAGCCCAAAACATAAATAAAATAAAAGTGGACTTTAATTACAAAATTCGAGTCCAAATAAAATCTAGAATTGTACATCTGACTTCGGCCCCAAAATCGACCACCCTCTTGTCCGAATTTGCTCTTTATGTCTTCATAACAATTGTAGCTCTGAATCATCTGAAATATGAGACAAAAATGAGGCAAATCCGATGTCTGGTTCAAGAGTTATGGTAAAAATAATGAAGCAATTAAAACTGGAATTTTATTATTAAAAATGGCTAAAATGTAATCAAAGGCCCAAAGCCCAAATGAATATAAAAGCCATTATTTATTAACTAAAGAGTCCTAAATTATTAATCAAGAGATAAAAATAAGTGTATAAAATATTCAATTATCATGGATCAGATATTCAAAATAAATAGTTCTCTTTGATAATGACGAGCCACAAATTGAAATTTCACAAGCTTTAACATAGTTTAGACTACTGCAATAAAAGAGAATTCATAAAATATGAAATATGATAACTCAATATAATAACACAAATGATAATAACAAGAAATTCATAAAGACAAGAAATAATTCAGACTAAAATATTACAACAAAAAATTAAAAACTTTATATTCAAGCCATTTAGTTCTCATGGTTTCAAGCCAATTAATCTCAAGAAGAGAAATTAGAATCATATGGCTTCCATCTTTTTATCTTCAACATAAAATTATATGGCTTCTGGTATTTTATCTTCAGGATAAAATTATATGGCTTCTAGCCTTTTATCTTTGGGATAATTAAAATTATATGGCTTATGGCCATATGATAGGGAAACAATTTAAATGAATATGGCTTTTGGCCATATTGTGAAAAAGAAAAAGACTTAAGGCTTCTGGCCATATAATATCAAAATATGAGTCAAGGTAATATGACTTCTGGTCATATAATCTCAAAATAGGAATAAGAGGAATATGACTTTTAGCTATATAATAGGAAATCAAAGCAATATGACTTCTAGCCATATAAGTTCAAGATAGAAAATTAAAGTGACATGATTTCTGGTAATATGATTTCAGAATATGGCTTCTGGCCATATACTTTCAGAATATGAAATCATAGGTGTATGGCTTTTGGCCATACTAAAATAACAATAATAATATAAAATAATTTGTAAAGGAGATATAAGATATAAAAACAATGACAATCTCCAATCTTACCCATGGAACCCGATATTTATAACAATCAGTAAAAATGTCTCTTTAATTTAATATAGTGACTCATATTATCTTAGATAGATCAAATAAAATACGGTAAAAGAATGTAGATGAAATTGTTAAGGAAGCGATGAGAAGTTCATACCTTCATTGGAGCTTTCGTGTTAATAACATGTTATGAAACTAAAATAAATCTATGATAAGAGAGCAAGAGATAAGAGAAGATAAAATTTGAGAGAGAAATGGGGAGCAATTTGATAATTGAATATTTCATACACTTCTTTTTATCTCTTAATTAATAATTTAGGACTCTTTAGTTAATAAATAATGAATTTTACACTTATTTGGGCTTTGGGCCTTTGATTAGATTTTAGCTATTTTTAATGATAAATTTAATTTCCAGTTTTATATTGCTTCACTATTTTCACCATATCTATTGAACCAGACATCGGATTAGCCTCATTCTTGTCTCATATTTCAGATGATTCAGAGAGCTACAATTATTATGAAGACTTGAAGGGTAAATTCAGACAAGAGTGCGGTCAATTTTGGAGTCGAAGACAGATGTATATTTCTAAATATTTATTGGGCCCGAATTTTGTATTAAAAACCATTTGTTATTTATTTTGTTTTGGGCCAGTTGTGTAGCCCTAACCCATTTCCATTTTAGATTAACTTTAAGTCAGATGGTGGCTACAACACTCATTCATTCACGTTTTATTTTGGGGATTGAAATAGAAGTTTTGAAATTCTCTAGCTGTTCTTCATCTGTTCATCATGTTCTTCGTGTTCATGATGAACTTCTTCATTTCTGTTCGATTTACGTTCTGTATAGCTATATAGGCTAAGCTTCAGTGATTAGCCCAAGAATTGAGGATTCCACTATCCAGAGGACTCGTTCTTAAACAGATACAAACTCGTTTTTGTTTTGTAATTGCGGATTCGATTTACTTTCGGATTGGGTGTTAGATTTAACACCCAGATTAAGATATCCCAAGGATTGAGTTCGAACTAGGTTAAAGTATTACTGTGCGATTGCACAGTGAGACGCCACTGTTCGAAAAAATGCTAGGCGATCGTCTAGTCGAAGGATTTTCTGGATGAACGTAGAGATTTTGGTTCGTCTAGAATCAATCGCGATACTTGGTTATAAATCTGTTTTTTCGTCCAAGGAAAGAAATTAGTGGAATTCGAAATCCTGGGTTGATCCTCTCTTAATCTGATTTAATCTCGTTTTATTTAGTTTTGTTTTAATCTTTATTGCATTGAAAATAACACCCCCCCAATTTATTACTGCTTTATTGCTGTTAGAATTGGATCAACTGTGAATTCGTTGGGAAATCGACCTAGGTTCCCTATTACTGCAAATCCTTTTTGAACTTGGTTATTTTAAGAGACGCGGAAAATCTATTTCAAAATACAATTTCACTGTATATGGGTCTGATTTTGATGCATGCTTAGCTAATTTGTCTAGAGTCTTGCATAGGTACATTGAGTCTAATCTTGTGCTGAATTATGAGAAGTGTCACTTCATGGTTGAGTCAGGTATAGTCTTGATGAGACATATAGTGTCTAGGAAAGGGATAAACCCTGCTAAGATAGATGTAATTACTACTTTGCCTTACCCCACATCTGTGCGAGAAGTTCACTCTTTCCTTGGTCATGCAGGTTTTTATCGGCGTTTCATTTGGGATTTCAGCAAGACTGCTCGACCCTTGTCCAACCTTCTGCATAAGGACACTGACTTTGTATTTGATGACCAGTGCAAGGCGGACTTCGATCACTTGAAGCATTGCCTCACCACAACCCCAGTGATCCAGCCCCCTAATTAGTACCTTCCCTTCGAGTTGATGTGCGATGCTTCCAATTACGCGGTAGGTGCTATCTTGGCACAGCGGGTTGAGAAAGCCTCTCATGTCATTACATATGCTTCCAAGACTTCGGATCCTGCCTAGTCTAATTACACCACTACTGAAAAGGAGTTGTTGGCTATTGTATCTACTAGCTAGTAGAGTAATTGTTTTCTCTGACCATGGCTTTAAAGTTCATGTTGAAAAAGGCAAATGCTAAGCCACGACTCATCCGATGGATGTTATTGCTCTAAGAATTTGATGTAAAGATTCGAGACAGAAGTGGAGCACAAAACTGGGTAGCTGACCACTTGAGTCGCATCAATTCTAATTCAGTTTCTTATGTGTTATGTATGACTACAATGCTTTGTGTAATACCTCTATTTATAGGCTTCCAAGAGTCATCACCAAGATACAATTATACAAATAATTGTATACTATATGAACATTCATATCATTCATTTATCTGAATGTACATTCAATAGCCTTTTAGTTTCCTAACTACAATTCATGAATGGTGATAAGGAAAGTCTAAAGTCTATGAACATCACATGATGAATATATTCATAACAGTTATTAAGGGTGGAAATATGTTAGGCTAAGCTTTAGCTAAGTAGGCATGGGCCTGCGATGAATATTCAAAGCCTGATCCTGGACCTGAGCTTGTACGTAGGCTTCTTTTTAGGGTTGAGTCTGAGCTTTCAAAAGGCCTGACAAGGGCTAAAACCTTATATTTTAAAAGTTTAGGAATTCATTCTCATATGAAATAAAATAGTTGGTAAGAGAAATAAAAGAACACCTAGTGACAATAATTGTCTGAGCAAGTATGAATAAAAAAAATTAATCACCTATTGACTAAGAGGATATAATTTTTAAAATCAACCAAGTACAACAAGTGGCATTGTAAAACTATATTTTACCTCCAATTTTTCTTGCAGAAAATGAAACAAACTACTCTTATTGAGATCATTTTTATTTGGGCATCACCAAAAAAAACTTATTACAATTATTAAATTGCATCAAATGACATAAATCAAGAGAAGCGATAAAAAAGAAGAGAAGTAGATGTAATCAATTGATAAAAGAAAATGTTAAGCTCATTGATAAATGATTAAATGTGAAACTTTTGGTTAAGAATAAGTTATTAATTTTATAAATAATTTACAAATTTAATTTAGATTAAATTATATATTTTATGCATAATAATACTTTTTTTATATAAAAAAAAAAAACTAAATAGGTCAGGCATGTATGCTTGTAAACTAAACCTTATGAAAATATATCTGACCTGTTTATTTAAATAGGCATAAGACTGAACCTGACTTATTTACTAAATAGACTAGGCTAAACTTAAAGTAGGCTAAGCTATAGGCATTTGATAGAGGCCTAACGCTATTTCCATCATAGCTCTCTACTAGTACAATATACTCCCTCTAGTATTTATTATAAGACACCAACAAACTTTTCTCACAAACCAATAAAAGTAGTTAAAGTCAATAAATCCTAGAATCTAAGTAATTTCCAATATTACCCCTACTAATTCCATTAAACTCTAATATTATATTAATTATTATTCTCACCCATTACCTTTATTAGTTAGGGGTAGACATTGAACAAAATAATTAATGCTCATTAGGAATAAACAAGTGCCTTATAAAAATGACTAAATAAACTTATTAGTTGGTGCCTTATAATATGGACCATACGGAGTATATTTATATATAAGAATCAAATGATCCCACGATATACATAATTTGGGTAGCTCGAAAATCCGCGTCAAACCTCGCTACCCCACCAAATTAATTATTAATTAGTGACCCCACGAATAATACAATCAAAATGACACGTTATCAATTATTAGTTATTATTGGGAAAAAAAATTATTAATATTAATGGTATTAATACAATGCATTTAAGTTAGAAGATTCCACGTTACTAGAAAATGGAGAAAGGACTAATAAACTAATAATTCATAGGCAAACCTGTGGGCACTGATTAAGACTCAGGAAAAAAAAAAAACTATCGAATTAAATTACTCCCTCTTTTTTTTTAATATAAAAATACCAAAAATATATTGTTCCTATTTATAAAAAATATTTAGAAAATTTCTGATTTTTTTTTATTAGTTTCCTATTTTATCCCATTTAATCACTCGTTTTAATATCAATACATTTATAGCCCCAATTCCCAAAACGTTAATTCTCTTTATTATAATAAATTTTTATCCTATGTCTTCAACAATACTTAAATTTCTTTATTCTCCTTCTTATTCCATATTTACCAATAAATAAGGGTGTCTTTGAGAAAAATATTATAATTTTTATTAAAATTTCTTATAAAAGTAGTAGGGAGTGAGTATAGGCTACTTATATTTCTTATAAAATATTTCGTTAAAATTTCATTTATATTTTTTTAATTAATAACTATATAGTATTACTATTAAGTTAATTCAAATATAGGATAATTATCGAATTATATTCCAGCATTGCCATGTTTAAATATGGTGACTCTTTCATCATAATTATTTCACATTAAGATTTACTTTGTTCCAATAATTTTTTCGTAAAAAGGTTTTTAATAGGGAAAATTCAATAAATATTATTGCTTTATTTTTTTTTCTTTATTAAATTTCCTATTAACTATTGTATTCATGAACATCCATGAATACAATAATTATTGTATTCATCAAGAAAGAAAAAAATCCTCCCAAAAAACTTTTAAAATTCTATACTTTTTTTTACCGGACTTTTAAAATTCTGTACGTAAAAGTCTTTGAATGGTTGTAGGAGTTTTCATTATATTTAATATTCATAACTCAAATATTTACATTCAAATTTATGTCATTGCTTAAGGCATATCGAATACTTTAACTTATTTTTTTAACTATTTATTAAATGATTATTAATTATCACTTGTAGTAATTATCTTTAATAATCACTTTAAACATCATTCAATTTAAAAATAAAAAAACTAATAAGACCTAAAGTAATTGAATTTCATAAAATGACACATAGATAGGGACCAAATCTGAGTATCCCCTTTTTATGAAGTCCAACAACCTTATCTTCTTATTTTTCCCATTCCAGATGTCATATCATTCTCGTACCAATCCAGCTCATTCTTGAAACAACCTATCTTCTAAGCAAGCTCTTTTTTTAAATAAATAAATAAATATGTATAAAGGAATCAAGGTTTTTTTTTTCTTAATTTGTTTTGGCAAATAATTTACCAAGCCATCTTAAGCCCTACAAGCCTACTCACATCAAACATCTCCCTTCTTAAATGGGTTATCTGACAAATACCCATATATATATATATATATAACCAATTGCCGGAACTACCTTATGAGCTCACCTTCTCTTATCTTATATATTTATATAGATGTATTATATAATATTTTATTTTGATCAATAATTTGGCACCAGATAATCTCTTATTTTCTTTATAATTATACTTCTTTTTTTATTAGAATTATGTTTGGTTTATTACTCATTAGGCTGTGAGAGAAAAATAAAATTCTTATTTGAGTAATATTATCTTATATCTTGTTTTGATTTTTTTTTTAAACGGTGGCCTATCAAAAAAAAAAAAAAGAATGATAATGACAATTGAAAAGGCACATGACTCTTTAGCTTGCACGTACCTCACCTTCCTTCATCATTTTCCTTGTGCACATGAGACGGTCCAGAGGCGTCAATCCTTTTCCATTTTTGGGCTCCGAAGCAGTTAATCTTCATTTTAAGGACTAAATAGGTACTCAAAATCATTTCTTTTCGCCTCACTCATTTTATGAAAGTTATTCTATATATTTTTCTCTTTCTAATGAGGGTAATATTGTGTTAATTAATGAAAAATTTTGGGGTTAGGATTTTGGAAAAGTCTTGAGTTTTGATAATAGATAATTATATATATGTAAAGGATGATTAATGACTAATTTTAATCGGTTTGTATTTATTATTTGGTTGTCTTATAATTTTAATTGATTTGGAAAGTAAAATTCTTGTTTGAGATACCTATTGAAAATGTTAATATCATATTATATATTGTTATGATTTATAATTGTCGGTTATTATTTATTTTTGTTTTCAATATTATATATTATTTAGTAAATAGTTTAACATATTTATTCAGAAAAAAACCAATTTGCAAACATACCTATGAATTCTTTTCAAGAATAAAAAAAAAACTTGAAAACAAAAATGACACGTATATATATTTTTTTGTTTGGTAGTGGGACCTGCTGTTTTATTTTTGTACAAAAAGTAATGGACCTTAGGCAATTTTAACATTAATATCATTTTTACTCCTAGTTTTAAATTGCATCAGTCTTTTTGTACTCAAGAAAAATTTATGTGTATTTGTGCATTGGCTATGACTACCTGGGTA
The DNA here is from genome assembly GCA_025563575.1 of Acacia pycnantha. Lineage (NCBI taxonomy): Eukaryota > Viridiplantae > Streptophyta > Magnoliopsida > Fabales > Fabaceae > Acacia > Acacia pycnantha. The sequence continues at coordinate 2,190,871 of JAMWYP010000001.1, forward strand.
TTTTACAAAACCATATATAGTGAAATACAACAATTATCCATATATATTTCTATCTTCTATTCTCGTTCATGCGGATGACTTGTGACTTGCGAGTTTGTGTCTTTGGGATAATAATAGTTCGCATTTTTTTTTTAAAAAAACAAATATTTCGGTTGTTAGTACAGGAAATCAGATAACGACACGTGGGGTATCTTTTATTCATAAAACTCACGTGTGAAGGTATCTTTGGGGCAAGTAAGATTGCTTACCATGTGATCATAAAGCTCCAAGTTTGACATGTAGAAACTCAATAAATATTCGTTTTTTTTAACCAACGTCACTTTGGTCTTATTTATAAGCATTGTTGTCAAACTCGCGAGTTGACTCTCCAAATTTACCGTTTTTACATTTCTACCTTACTAAATCGAGTTAAGTCTCTAGTAAAATCGTATTAGCTGTAAACTCAGATAAACTCATGAGTTTACACACCGAATTTACCGTTTTTACGTTTGTAGCTCACAAAATTGTGTTAATTTTTTTTCAATTTTGTCATCCTCAATGGCTTTATATATGAATTTTAAAGAAATTTCTTTATTAAATATAAAAAATTATGAATGTTTATATATTTAATTTCAATTATTTGGATTTAAAATATATTTAAATCAAATTATTAGCATTTTTATATTTAAATTATTTAATTATACATTGTTAATACATATTGAATGATAAAAGTAAACTCTTACGAGTTTACCGATTCGAGTTCACGGTACGAGTTTATGTCACTGTCACGAGTTTACTCAGACTCGTGAGTTTGACAACCTTGTTCATAAGTTCAGTTTCACCAAATCTCACATACTAAGGAAAAGTAGTTAACTCAATGATTATAGGGTAATTTTTCAACTTTACTCTCATTTATGATTGGGTATTTTTAAAATGTTCATTCTCTCTCTATCTTTATGAGTGTAATTATTATGGGTAAAATTGTCACAATCTCATTTATTACATAAAACTGGACTTATAAATATGACCAAATTTTTTGGTCAAACTGGATTTATAAATAGGATCAGAGTGGTACGTTGTGTGGAATTTTTTTTTTTTTTTTTTTTTTTTTAAACTGTCACACGCTTGATGTTATATGAATGATGAATTCTATATTATGAATAGTTTAAAAAGTTAATGGTATGGGGGTATATATATATATATATATATATATATATATATATATATATATATATATATATATATATATATATATATATATATATATATATATAGTCCTTATCAATAAGGTGCTTGTTCTGTGGTAGAACACAAGTGTCTAGCCTTTGGGGCTAGGTATGATTGATATTGGATCAAAGGTAGCGTCCACTGGTATCTATGGGGGAGATAGCAGCGGTCGCCGGTAGATCACTGTGCTACACAGGGGTGGCTTTCGCCCGAGGGTGATGTGTGTGCACGGTGGAACGAACTATATGAATGTAATGTTCGGCGTGAGGACATACGGGAGATAACCTCCTATATAGAGGTTACCTAGGGTTTTGCTTACCTTGAGTCCTTCCACCGTGATCGTGCCTCCTTCTCGCCCCGACCGTGCGCCTTTCCATTCCCGCACAATTGCCGGAGTCACGGCACCTTGTGAGGTGGCTGACGGAGCGCCTGACTTGCGGGAGGCTTCCCGCCAGGAGTCCTTCTATTGGGCCTTCCTCTCTGAGATTTTTCTATCTCGGGCTCTACCCGTGGTGTCTATCTCGGTTTTGGCTAAGTTCCAAGAACTAATTCCCGCCTTGCCTTATCTGCAGGACCTCAGGGATTAGTCTCGGGCTTTGTCTTTTACCGGGTTTCTTGATCGCGATCCCTAGTTGTTTTTGCAATAACGCTGCCGTGTTTGCTTTTACCAACGGCTTACTTGCTTTACTCTTTGTCGTTTTGCCCACCGGATTGTATTGACTTTTGTCTTTTTGAGGATTTCCTATTCACCATTGTCCCCCAAATTTTGGCGGATGGGGACACCTGGCGTATGGCGTATCGCTTCTCATCCGACACTATGTCATTATTCCTTTTCTTGGAACTCTGCATCACCATTTTTCCATCCTATCCTCATTTAATGCTGTGCAGCCATTGCTGCTTACTCACGTTTCTTAACGTTAGTAATAATTTCTTTCCGCGGGAACTGAAACGTCATGGGGAACTGAAACGTCCTCTCTCTTAAATGTCCCATCAACTGCTGCCTGACCCTTACGATCCCCCTGGGCTATAAATAATTTCATCACTCCTCATCTTCTTGTGCCACTGATCTGCCCCACCTTTTCTTTCTTAACAAATGCTGCTAAGGATGATGAGCTTACCAATGAGAACTTCAGCGTCCTTTATTCTTCCGGTCATGTGGGGAAAAAGACAACGATCGAAGAAGAAAAGGAAACCCCTCCAAGGACTACAACCTTGGTTTCGAACGCGTTTGCCAGTCTTCAAGCATATTCCATGGTGGGCGCCTGGGATCTCAAACGCCTTTGCCAGTCTTCACGTCTGGTTCAATGTCGTACGAGGTCCTGGGAGACCGAAGCCGTATTTGAGCATCTTCTAGTCGAATTTTCCTCCATCAAGGGAGGCCCGAGGCTCGATTAGCAGTTCCCCTGGACTTCTCTAAGCCTGTGTTGTTGTAATTGTCCTTGTTAATGAGCTAGGCAACTTGTTTCTTTGTAAGAAAACCATGTTACCTGTTTGAGCATCAATAAAAGGCTATCCTGCTATCCACTTGTATCTGTTGCTGAATTCCTCTTGTGCAAATGTCCATATTCCGCATTTGATTTCCTAACTAACTCGGCTGTTTGGACTTTACGTTTTCTCGTATCCCGGTGTATTGCATTCCTAAGCAACCCGCGTTAGAAAACCACCGAAAATCGCAATGTGCTGCTGCTTCGAATATATCATCCCGGCTTTAACCGCTGTGACCCATACCGAATTGCTATTGCTGACCGACTTCAATTGAAATGCCTTAGTTGAATGTGAAAAGACATATTTCTTTCAGACCAACTGACACGTTGTTTCATGTAACCATGCCTCTAACCCTGCGCACCTGTCAGTAGGCGCTTGAAAACCGAACCGAATTAATGCGCAAGTCGCTTCAGAGAAATTCGTACAAAATCTGGACCCCGCTCCTCGCGCGTGGCCATCACTCTTCTTGACGTTTTGAATTCAAAGAGAGAAATCCACATAATCTCGAACTCGCCTTCGCGCGTGGCCATCACTCTTCTTGACGTTTTGAATTCAAAAAGGAGAAATCCACATAACCTCCGGACTCTGCCTTCTCGCGCGTGGTTACCACTCTTCTTGACGTTTTGAATTCAAGAGTTTCTCAATTTCAAAAACTATATATTTCTTCGTTGTGCCACCGCCTGCTGCCAAGAAAAAAGAAAGCCACGCCTGCTTCTCCTTTGTTTCTCTGCAAGACCTTCCGCAGCAACCTAATCGTTTTTGTCGTTGCTTCGCTGAATTCCTCAGTCAGGTAAGATCGTTTTTTCCTTAACTTTTATATCTTTTGGTTCCCTGCTTGTCTGATATACGCGAAAAATTTTCCAAGCCTTGCGTCGCTATCTTGGATATATTTCACTGAGTTTTTGGCATATCTGTTTCGTCTGAGTAGTCTTTGCTCCTTACTCCCTGTTAGATTGCCATCTTCTTTGTCCCAATGATAGGTTTTTAATTTGGTTGCTACATCCCCAATTTTTCCTTCTGCCACCCCAGGAATTGTTCTGATCCCACTGATAGCATTTCCCAAGAGATGCAATGTGTCTGGGCTAGCTTTAATCGCTCTTGTTTTTGATATGATTGGCCCCTACGAGTGTGGCTTGTATGCTAACCTTGCCCTTTCCTTGCATTATCTAGGTTTAGATGGCATCCTCTTCTCGATGCAATCATCACCTTCCGTGGATGATTGTAGTTCTTCCTGTCAGTCCGGAATCCCAACTCTCCCAAGAAAGTTGTCCATTGTAGGGTGACCGAGGTGAAGAACACCCTGATCGACACGGACTTTCCTTCCCTTGGCGTGAGAGATGGCGAAGGGTACTCAATAAGGCTTCCTCTGGATGCCGAGTCGGTTGCCACCGTCCGACCCCGAAAAAGCCAACCTCACGTGCCCCATTTCTTTTTCTTTTACCGAGATGTTTTCGTCCAGCTCGGCGTAAGATTTCCTTTATCGGACTTTCAAATTTGCCTACTGAATCACCTGCATCTAGCCCCCACCCAGCTTCATCCCAATGGTTGGGCTTTTGCCATAGCCTTTGAGAATCTCTGCCGGGAAATGGATATTTGCTGCACCGTGCCTGTATTTATGACCTTCTATTCTCCGTTGGAACTCGGCGGGTTTCGATCACCTGCCACGACCTTTTTTGGGTGGACCTCGCTGCGCGGGAGAAGCGAACATATGCTCTTCAAACCCTTTTGCGAGTCCTGGAAAAATTTTAAAAAGGCGTTCGTAAAAGTCGAAGCCCACCCTTTTAAGTGTCCGTGGTTCCTTCGCCCTGATAAGTGTGGGGAGTTAGAAGGTGTATTCCCTTTGTATTGGACAAATACCCACCATAAGTTCAAAACCGCGGACTTCGCCCCCTCCCGTCTTACTGAAACCGAGGAAGCGTCCGTTGTGAAACTTACCGAGCTTTCCAAAGACACTTAAATCTCTGATGGACCCTGCCGATCACATTCCCACCGTTCTTGTTCGTAGACGCGGACAAAAGAGTATGGGATTATGTGTAATTAAAAAATTTTGCAGACGTATATACTGTCCTTTATTACCACGACTGACATCGTTTGTTGTCTCTATGCAGGACGTCCAATGGGAAGACCTGAATTTCCTGAAGCCTTTGACGAGGGCGCCGCTGCGGAAACGGCCATCAACCCTGCTCAAGCACTTGCCCCCTCATTAGCAGATGAGCCCACCGTGAGTGGCGGAGCTCCAATCCCGAGGGAGCCGGTATTGTGAAAAACTCCGAAAGCGTTCCGCGCCCAAAGGTGGATCAAAACATGATGAAAAAAGGAGGCGGGTGCCCAAAAGCAAAAACGTTGTTGGAGAAGAAACCATTGTGATTCCTGCACCGCCCTCACCTGTTAGAGAGGTTCCTACTTCTATTCCTGCCGAGGCCTCGCCCCTTAGAGAGACTCCTACCACGGGTCCCGTACCTACTTCGTCCACCAACTCGGTGCCATCCTCTTTTTCGATCCCTCACAGCCATGATACTATGAATGGAGGAGCACTTTGGTCAGAGGGAGTAAACGGAGCTATTCGAGACCTTATGCGTCCACCTGCTCAACTGTACGCCCCCTCCATGCCTTCTAATGAAGAAAAACTCCAGTGGATTGAGATGGAACGACAAGCCTACAAGGCGGCTTCCTTAATTCGGCCTTATGCTGCTCTCAGGATTCAGAACGCTCTTCGGCTAAGGTCCGTGAATGACTTGAAGCAGCAAATCTTCACGTTGAACAATAGTCTTGAGGTTGAGAGGAAAGAAAAGAACGAACTCCTTTCTGAGAACCACAATTTGAAAAGCAATGCAGATCTACCCAAGGTTACTGCCGAGAGGACCAAGCCCAACAGGAGCTGGAGATAACCCGAGCTGAGAAAGAGAAGGTGCGTACAGACTTGGTTGCCCTTAACAAAAGATTTGTCACGGCGGTGGAACATATTGCTATTGCTGAAACCAACTTGTCTTTCTCACAAAACAATCTGGCCAACACTCAAGCTGAATTGAAATTGGCCCAGCTTGGATTAGATGCCAAGCAACCGAGTTAGCCCATGCCCAAGCCGAGGTACTCCGCCTATCAAATATTTGTCGGGAGGATGCGCTTCTTAAAGAAAAAATGATCTCGGACAATGAGCACCTTGCCGGCGTTCTTAAAGAAAAAGATGACGAGCTGGCCGTTGCACGAGCGAAGATTGCAAAATATAGCCAAATCGGGCGTTTATCTTTTGAAAATGCTGTGGCTCAGATTCGGGTGCTCAATCCCACTATCAATCTGAATACTGCCGGGTTACATCTTCAGGCTTATGTTAGCGGCAAAGGTAGGTTGATTCCTCCTGGTGGCGAAGATAGCGATGCCGAGTCATCTTCCCCGACACATTCGCGGGTTTAGCTGCTTCTCAGTTTTGCTTTTAGTAAAGCACCAGGGACTTTTATGTGCACCCTTATTTTTTCTCCCAGCGTACTGTAGTTTTATCGCTTTTCACCCGGAATTGCTTGTGTTGTTGAATTAAAGCGGTATGCTTAATGTTGGAAACCGGATTTTTTACTATCCCAGGTTTTTCACGTTTCCGACTTACACGATTTTGGAAACTGGATTCTTAAACATCCCGGTTTCAACGTGTTTTCAACTTACACGATTTTGGAACCCGAATTCTTAAACATCCCGGTTTCAACGTGTTTTCATCGTACATGATTTTGGAAACCGGATTTTTCAGTATCCTGGCTTCTACATGCTTTTATCGCACATGATTTTGGAAACCGGATTTTTAAGTACCCAGGTTTCTACATGTTTCGTCATACATGATTCTTGAAACCGGATTTTTCTATATCCTGGTTCCTACATGTTTTTATCTTACACGATTTTGGAGCCCGGATTGTTAAACATCCCGGTTTCAACGTGTTTTCATCGTACATGATTTTGGGAAGCCGGATTTTTAAATATCCTGGTTCCTACATGTTTTTATCGTACATGATTTTGGAAACCGGATTTTTAGACATCCTGATTTCTACATGTTTTTATCGTACATGATTTTGGAAACCGGATTTTTAGGCATCCTGATTTCTACATGTTTATATCGTACATGATTTTGGAAACCGGATTTTTAGGCATCCTGATTTCTACATGTTTTTATCACACATGATTTTGGAAACCGGATTTTTCAGTATCCTGGCTTCTACATGTTTTTCAAAACAGCAGATGACAATTCTATCGTAAAAAACTGTGATCAGTCATTCTTTATTCATCCATCCACGTTTACGAAACGCCACACGTTTAAAAAGAAAAGAGCAACACACGCCACTTTCTGAAGTTTGCCGACATCCGATCTGAATGCTTCAGCTATAATAAACTTTCAACTTATCCGCGTTCCATGTTCGCTTTATCGCCTTGCCTTGCAGCGTTTCTAGCTTGTAAGCGCCTTTACCAAGGTTCTCGGTGACTCGGTATGGGCCTTCCCAGTTAGGAGCTAGCTTTCCCTCAGCAGCATTTTTATTGCCAATGTCTGCCCTTCGAAGTACGAGGCTCCCTCTGTCAAAAGCCCGAGGTCGAACCTTCTGGTTGTAACGTGTTGATATTAGTTGTTTGGCTGCTAAATCTCGGCAATGCGCCGCAGTTCGAACTTCGTCTATCAGATCTAGCTCGACGGCAATCGCATCACCGTTTTCTTCTTCATTTTGTAACGCCGTGACTCGCCTCCAAGATGATTCTCCAATTTCAACCGGAATCATGGCTTCGCACCCATACGTCAGCTTGAAAGGCGTTTCACCGGTTGATGTCTGGACACTTGTTCGATATCCCCATAAGGTATAAGGCAACTGGTCCACCCAGCTAGATGTGGCATCTTCCACCCGCTTTCTCAGCCCATCCACAATGATCTTATTAGCCGCCTCTGCCTGCCCATTAGACTGTGGATGCTCTACTGATGCGAAGTGATGCTTAATATGGAAATCGGCTACCAACTTTCGAAAGCTTTTATCAATAAAGCGTGTTCCGTTGTCCGTAACGATTTGGTGGGATGCCAAAACGTGCTATGATGTTTCTCTGTAAAAACTTTTGCACCCTGCTTGATGTGATTGTGGCGACAGGTTCCACTTCAATCCATTTTGTGAAGTAATCAACCGCCACGATGAGCCATCGTAACTGTCCGGCAGCCCGTTTGAATGGTCCTAGGAGATCCATTCCCCATTTGAAAAACGGCCATGGCGCAGAGATTGTTTGAAGAGTGGCGGAGGTGATCTGATAGTGTTAGCATGCCTTTGACAACTGTCGCATTTTTGGACATGAGTCTTAGCATCGGCTGCTAAGGTGGGCCAAAAGTAACCAGCCCGTACTGCCTTCCTGGCCAAAGCCTTAGCCCCCATGTGGTGACCATTTATTCCTTCGTGAATTTCCAGCAAGACATACTGGGCCTCATTCGCCGCCAAGCATTTCATCATTGGAGAATGCATTCCTTTTCGGTACAACTGGTCATTAACAAGTGTATACGAGGCCGCCGATCTCATGATTTTTTCGCCTCTAATGACTCGTCCGGCAGAATTCCTCTCTCAATGTAATCTACAATGGGTTTCCTCCAATCGCCACTATCTCGAAATCGCATCACGCAACTAGGTTCTCGAAGATTTTGTTGTACAATGGTGCGGTGACTTCCAGGGCTCTTGGTGCTTGCCAATTTGGATAAAACATCGGCCCTAACATTATCTCCTCTTGGAATGTGTGCTACTGTGACCTCGTCAAACTCCGTAATAACCTCCTTTACCTTTCCCATCATCAACGGTCCTTTCTGCTATTAATAACGCAAATGCCATTTTCTCTACCTTCTGATACCGCAACTCTGAGCCTTGCAAAGCTCTTCCTACAAAGTATATAGGACTCTGGCCTTCCGTTGTTTCCCTAACCAGCGCGGCGCTTACAGCCTCGTTCCCTATCGATAAGTATAGGATTAAGCTTTCTCCTACCCGGGTCCGGTCGCATCGGAGGTGCGGACAAACACCGCTTGATTTTGCCAAAAGGCTTCGCATTCAGCCGTCCATCCCCGGATGCTTCCTTTTTCAACAATTTAAAGAACGGAAGAGAGCTCTCCGCGGATTTTGGCAAGAAACGAGTTAATGCAGCCAATCGTCCGGTCACTGTTGAACTTCCTTTTTGTTCGCGGGGGCTGCATGTCTAAAACTGCTTGGCATTTGTCAGGGTTAACCTCTATGCCTCTGTTTGTCAGCAAGAATCCTAGGAACTTTCCTGATGGCACTCCGAAAGCACACTTCGCCGGATTGAGGCGAATCCTATACCTTCTGAGCTTGTCGAATGTCTGCCGTAAATCATCAATGTGGTTGGCCTCATTCAAAGATTTGACAATCATGTCGTCAATATATACTTCCACATTCCGACCAATCTGATCTTCAAAAACTCGGTTCATCATTCTCTGGTACGTGGCTCCTGCATTTTTTAATCCGAAAGGCATCACGTTGTAACAGTAATTCGCCTTCTCGGTGATGAATGCCGTCTTCGCCTGGTCCTCTGGGTGCATAGCAATCTGATTATACCGGAGTATGCGTCCATAAATGATAGTAACAGGAAACCGGAAGAAGCGTCCACCAACTGGTCAATATTTGGCATCGGAAAGGAGTCTTTTGGGCACACTTTATTTAAATCTTTAAAATCTGTGCAAACCCTCCACTTCCCATTTGGCTTTTTCACAAGGACCACATTAGATAACCATGTGGTGTCTTGTATTTCTCGGATAAAACCGGCTTCTAATGGCTCGCAACATGTGCTTCCAAAGCGTTTCGCTGTCTTCCCGAGCTTCCGCTCTTCGGGACACCGGGTAGACCCGGTCGGATTGCTAGCTCATGACAACAAAAGTCTGGATCAATCCGGGTATCTCCGAAGGTTGCCATGCGAATACGTCTCTATTGTTCCTGAGGAGTGTTTCGAGCTCTTCTCTCATCCCGGGATCCAAAGCCTTGCCAATTTTAGTGATTTGACCGGGCTCGTACCGAGAAGGAAATCCTCCAGCTCTCCAGTTGGTTCCGTCTTTTGCAATTTCTCCTCTTTGCGAAGATCCAACTCGACCAAATTTACCGACTTCCCACGCGTGTCCGCGACCGGGTGCGTTGGCCGGGTTGAATCTTTCTTGACTGTGTTGAAATAACACTGACGAGATTCTTTCTGGTCTCCTTTTACCGTAACGATTTTATTTTTCCCGCTAATCATCTTAAGCTTTTGGTGCTTTGACGATACCAACATATCCCAATTGTGAATCGTTGGTCGTCCCGGGATGACGTTGTAAGAAGAAGGAAAGTACGCAACTATAAATCGGACTCTCTCTGTCTTGAAAGCATTCCTATCCCCCAAGGTGAGTTTAAGATCTACGTACCCTTTTGGACGAGTGTCCTGACCATTGAACCCGGTTAACATGGTCCTGCATGGTTTTAACACGTCTGAATCAAAATTCATTCTTTTAAACGCATCCCAGAGGATGATGTCCACGGCACTTCCATTATCCACGAAGATCTTTTCACGCGGCAATTGACCGGCGTCCTGTTATCACCAAACCATCATGATGCCCCGGGGCAACGTCGTTCAAATCCTCATCCGTGAAACATAACACGGGAGATTCGGGCTTGTTCAAGTCCTTCTTAAATGTTGGAGCATCTTTAATCGACAATACTTCCTTCAAATACTTCCGTCTCTGGCTAGATGAATCCCCTCCGCCGCCAAAACCTCCGCTAATAACATTGCGGTCGTATTTGGCGTCGGGAATTCCTCATCGCTATCATCAGACTTCTTTTTCTGCTCCTTTTTCCTCTTGTCAAGCTGTGGACTCCTACTCCGGTCTTCCACATGTCGCTTGCCGCCCTGCTTTCCTTGGGTCTGAATCACGTATCTTTGGAGTTTCCCCTCACGGATGAATTTCTCCACCGTATTCTTCAAGTCCCAACACTGTTCTGTTGTGTGACCATGCTGATCGTGAAATTCACAAAACCTGGTTTTGTCGGCCGTTGCTCTCTTACCGAGAGCCCGAGGTCTTTCCACCTTCTTCATTTCGGTCGCGCCGACTTCTTTCCATAGTTTTGCCTGGGAGATTTTTAACGGTGTATATCTGTCAAACCTGGGTTCCCGGGTTTTACCACCAGTTTCTAGGCTACGCGGAGTCTTCCTGTAAGAATCTTGGTGATTTCTTTCCCGGTTTTCCCTTTCCCGGCGCGGTGGGCTCTTGGCCTTTTCTTTTCCGGCGTTGCCCGCCCTCTCCATTTGTTCTAAATCAAGATATTGCTGAGACCTATCATGAAAGTCGGCCAAGGATGTAGGCCGCCGTTTCATGATAGACTTCTTTAGCCGGGATGAGACATCCAATCCAGCTATTATACAATGCAAGTTTACCTCTTCCTTCAGTCCCGGATCTGCAATGCTACATTGTTGAAGCGATCAAGGTACTTGCTCAACGCCTCTCCCGATCCTTGCCTAACTTGAGCCAATTGGAACTCGTTTTGGGTGCCGCCTCTTGGTTGCGAAATGCGTCGAAACTTTTGTTCCAAAGTCTTCATGTTTGGGATAGACAAATATGGCAACGAATGAAACCATAATTGCGCCGCTCCCGAACGTTCTCGCAAAAGTCGGGTACCACGTCTCCGTTTATTCCCTTGACCATAATCTCCATTTTGAAGTTGTTCGGGTGTATCAATGGGTCCTGGGTTCCATCATACTTGGGTAACTCCTCGAATTCAATCCCTTAGGATATATTGCCGCCATAACTTTATTCGTGAACTGACCCAAAATTTTATCTTCATCCGCCTCGCCCAACGTCTTTTTGGGAGGCGGGGATGCAACATCTTGTTCCTTGTCGATATGTTCCTTGGCGACCGGCTCTTAGCCACGGTATCCGTGCTTTTAACCGTTTCATGGTGGATCTTGTGGATCGGCTTCCTTCTCTCGGTCTTTTTGTTCACCAATCACGACATGCTCTCCTCTCCGGTTTTCATCTGGTTGATCCGCACAAAATCTGACCCAACGATCCGGTTCGAGCTTTCACCATTCTGACCTTCACTCCGGAGTTGTCTTTCCCTCGTCTCATGAGGCCTCTTCTCTCGCTCCTCCTGCCTCCACAGCATATTTTGACGTTCCAATTCTTCTCGAATGATCCGAGTGTTCTCGTCTTTTTGCCGTTCATGTCGGTATTCCATGCCGTCTATACGCCGGATCAACGATCCTATCGTATTATGAAGCAGGCGTAAGTCAGGATGCTCCATCTGGAATTCTCGAGAAGGATGAGGAAAACCCTCCACTTGAATTCCTTCACGTGCCAGGTGTAACTCCCGATTTGGATGGGGAGAATTGGCGGTGTCCTCTGTCTCGATATCGACTGGTTTCTTCCCCCCATCTCGCTCCGGGTCTACCGAATTCGAGTGTCGCGAAACTGTCCCGGGTTAGAAGGTTCTTGTGGTTCATCTAGTGGCGGCAGCGGTGGTCGCGTTGCATTGGTGCGACTTCTAGTCTTTGGCGGCCATATTCAGTGGTTACGAATAGCTTTCTGATTTTAGGAATCGAGTTGTTGACGATCCCCACGGACGGCGCCAATGTTCTGTGGTAGAACACAAGTGTCTAGCCTTTGGGGCTAGGTATGATTGATATTGGATCAAAGGTAGCGTCCACTGGTATCTATGGGGGAGATAGCAGCGGTCGCCGGTAGATCACTGTGCTACACAGGGGTGGCTTTCGCCTGGGTTTTGCTTACCTTGAGTCCTTCCACCGTGATCGTGCCTCCTTCTCGCCCCGACCGTGCGCCTTTCCATTCCTGCACAATTGCTGGAGTCACGGCACCTTGTGAGGTGGCTGACGGAGCGCCTGACTTGCGGGAGGCTTCCCGCCAGGAGTCCTTCTATTGGGCCTTCCTCTGGTAGGCCCATTATTTGAATCCATAACAGTGCTAAAAATTAAACTACCAGTTGAGATTTTAATTCAAGGGTCAATGGTCAAATTATTATTAAACTGGGGCAACATAATGATAATTAAAATAATATAAGATTATATAACATTTCTTACCCTGCAGTATTTTTCAGCAGTACTTAATATCAATTTAATTTTTAACGTACATCCAATACTTAAAAATATTTTTTCAACGACACCCAGTATATTGAAGTAATTTTTTATACATCCAGTATTTTTTAATAGCAGTTAATATTCTAAATCTATTTATTGGATCTGTATCTCTCTATGAATACGCCATATGTCATATGCACTTATTTTTTTGAAGGAAGCAAATCCAAAATATTTGTACTCTATGCTTTATTTCTTTCATAATGAAATCATATAACTGATTTAAACGTCTCAAATTAATGAGGAAGGAACAGTACCTTGGCAAAGGAGGGATGAGAAGAACATGAAGCCAAAACAAGGTTTGTTGTAAGTATTTCATCATGCAAAAATCGACCGTTGTTACTGCTGCTGCTTCTTTTTCGTCTAAACATTTTGAGCATGTCCACACTAGTGCAAATTCGTGAATATATAATATTTAATAAATAACAGTTACAATAAATAAATATCATATATGTTAAGGTGGAGATTGCACAATCCATTATGCATTCACTTCAATGTTTCCTCTCCTGTTATTTGTTGTGTTCAACCCAGCCTATTAGGCTTTCTTTATAAAGTCACAGTGCGATAAAACATTCAAGATGACATTAAATTGTTTTTGTGAAATTATGTTTTTTTTTTTGGAAAACCTATTATTACTATGATCAAGGATTCTTTCCTGTTACAGGAAGTAGTCAACCTATTGCTTTGAATGAACGTTTCTACTCTATTGTTCTTTCTGAAGTAACTTATGGAGATCTGGATCCCTAAGTGAATACTTTTCCTTTTTTTTTTTGAAGTATCCATATCTCCAGAAGTTACTTTCAAAATATCAATAGTGGTGTGATGAATAAATTACTTTAGTTGTATCGACAGTTATACGTGATCAAACAAATACAACTTTTGTGAAGTCACAACGCATTAAAGCATTCAAGGTGACATTAAATTTCTTATGTGAAGTTATGTTTCTTTGGAAAACCCATTATTTCTTTGATCGAAGGTTCCTCTCTTGTTTTTCTATTGAGCAGGTAGCACCAATTTAAAACTCTAAAATTCGACAATGTGAGATCAGTCCTAGACTCTTCAATGTGATAGTTTTGAGCTACTTGGACTCAACTCTATCTTATAGATTAGTACTTCTCACATCGAGTAACTAAGCAATTTGGAACAGATTAAGATTTTCTAGGCTTTATCGCTAGAATCAATTGCACTCCTAACCTATATGTATAATAATGTAATCATTTACATATATGTTGTGTTTCTTCACAAAGCTAGGAAAATAAGAAGAGGGTGAAAAAGAACGAATAGCTATATTGAAAAGGGCACAAGGGTATGAAAACATCAATCTCTTGCTCTAAGTTTGCATACTCTTGTGCCCTATTCCATAGGGATATTCCTTCTAATTTTTAACTCTCTCCTTGTTTAGCTTACCTATGAAGAGACAGCAAGTATAAGTCAATAGTTACATTATCAAATATTTGGTCAATAGTCGCAACTAGCTCAAAAAGATTGGGATGTCTTGATCCATCCCAAATTGTCAAACAACTCGTTGTGGGATGTACTGTTCCATTATATACAGATGAGCCCAACTACCTCAAAAACTCTCATTTGAAGAGTATTACATCCATACATCACAGTTATTATAAAAGTTCAGGTTCTTATTTACAAACCGTTATTTATGTTATTGAATAAAAAATGGTTGTCTACTTGAGACCGTTATTTATTATTATAAAAAGTCATGGTTCTTACACAAAAATCGTTATGTATGTTACTAAATAAATAATAGTTGTTAAAATGAGGTTGTTATGTATTATGCCAGCATTACTGATTATATAGCGGTTGTTTACATGTGCCCTTTTTTTATTACACCTGCATTACGCATATCATGACCTTATCAAGCTTCAACACATAACAGTTGTTATATTAAAACTACTATAATAGGTGTTAACTAAATCATGATTCGAAACTGTTATGTATTTGCACCAATCATATATAACACCTGTATATATGACGGTTTGTAACATTGATTTATGGTCGATAATAAGCGTCATATACGTGTGATTCTCTAGTAGTGCCACCCACTCTAGCAGTATGGTCGTCTATGGCTTTTGGTACGTAGTTGATCTGATCTAATTCAATAGTAGGATAATTCAACTTGGGTAAGGAATATGATTTCTTCTCTTTTAATTTAGAGAAGACGGAGTCTCATTCTATTAAACAAATCATTAATCTTCCTAAATCTGATGACTGGGAGGAAAAGAAATCAAGTCGTATACTTAAAAGATATAATTTCTTTAGATCTTAATATTCTACTCTTTAGGTGAGACCGCTGGGACCTGGTTGTATCTTTTTTATTATAATATATTTTTTCTATTAAAAAATAATGTGAGACAAATGAATTATGCATTAACCGCATTTGTTATCATCAAAAAATGATGCATTAATTAGAGGCGGGAGCAACTTTTATATGTATGCCCACTATTGTTAAGCACAATTAGCGTATCTGGGATCTCAACATTAATTTTTTATACAATTATCATAATATCGGATACTATCATATCAAATGCGAGTATTGGCTACAACAACAGATTACAAATTTGGTAGATCTGTCAACAACCAAATTTCTAAAACCAGATTTTCTATTTTTCTTCTTTTCTTCTCCACATCCCATCCAGGCCCACCATGTATGGGATTGAAAAACAATCAGATGTCGGTCAATATTTTATAAAACTATTCATTTTTTCTTCTATTTTCAAAAAGTTAAGTAGCTCATTTGGTTCAATTGCATTGTATGCCTGCAATGCTAATCATGATTACATTACTAAAATAAAAGTGTTTAGTTACTCTTTAATATGATAATAGGGTTTACCATGATATAATGATGATTTCCAAAAAATTGGTAATCCTCATTAATACATTACCCCTTATGAATTTTCATTATCATTCTATTGCATAGTTGAAAAACTCCAATTTACTCTTTAGTTTTAGAGTAAATACATTTTTTGGTCCTTGACAAAAAACGCGATCCCTATTTTGGTCCCTGAAAAAAAAAAAAAAATCTTGTAGTCCCTCATAAATTCAAAATACACTCAATTGGTTGACATTATGATCCCTCACAAATTTCCAAAAGGCTCTTTTTAGTCCATAAAAAAAAACAAATAATGGTCGGTTTTTTATAAGGGACCAAAATGGGGATCGCCTTTTTTGTCAAGGACCAAAAAGGGTATTTACTCTTAGTTTTATGGGAAAAACACTTCTCATGTTGTAGGAGAAGTGTATTCTCATGTCACACACACATAAAATGATGGGACCACACACACACACACACATATATATATATATATATAGCATTATATATATATATATGGGAAAAACACTTCTCATGTTGTAGGAGAAGTGTATTCTCATGTCACACACACATAAAATGATGGGACCCACACACACACACACACACACACACACACACACATATATATATATAGCATTATATATATATATGTGGGTCCCATCATTTCATGTGTGTGTAGGAATCTTCTTCTTCTCATGCAACATGAGAAGTTTAAATCCCTAGTTTTATTTGTCTTTTTTCCACTTATCTCATCTCACTTGTAACACCATATCACAACCGCCACTACCTCCTCCTCCTCCACCATCGTCGCTGACACCCCTTGCCACCGCATCCGCCACCACTACCTCCTCCTCCTCCACTGTCGTCATCGCCACCCCATGTCGCCGCCGCCCCACACCACTGCTGTCACCTCCATCATTGTGGCCATGTGCCACACTACCTCCTTCGCCT
The DNA here is from genome assembly GCA_025563575.1 of Acacia pycnantha. Classification (NCBI taxonomy): domain Eukaryota; kingdom Viridiplantae; phylum Streptophyta; class Magnoliopsida; order Fabales; family Fabaceae; genus Acacia; species Acacia pycnantha. The sequence goes on from JAMWYP010000001.1 coordinate 2,207,450, forward strand.
CCACCACTGCCGTCACCACCCCCGTCACCGCCATTTCCATCATTGTCGCTACCAACACCTCCATCGTTGTTGTCGTTGCCACCACTACCTCCTCCTCCTCTTCCACCACCTCCTCCTCCTTCTCCCTATTGTCGCCACCCCCTCCACCACCGCCTTCGTCGCCACCCCACTGGCACCTCCTCCACCTGCACTATCGCCTTTGCCGTTGCCACTACTTCCTCCTCTACTGCTGTCGCTGCCACCTCCACTATTGTCGTCGTCACCCCCACTACCTCTCTACCACTCTACCACATTGCTGCCATGCACCCCCCACTGTTGTAGGTATCAACACCAGCCATCGCTATCACCATCGCCACCGCCACCGCCACATCATTGTTACTATTGCCTCTACCAAAACAACCATCAAAATCGGACAATCCTTAGCGAGATAACGTGATGGAGTCAACGCAATGGCTCTTAACTATTTTTTCTACAAAGATTATATTAAGGGTAAAATAGACTTTGTGTACGTAATATATTAATTTTAACTAATTATTAAAAAATAACTCTTTACACCTTACTTAAAAATCAAATCAAATACTAGCTCCGTAATTAATATTGCATTGCATCACATTACAGGGTGTAATGCGATCAAAACCAAACGGACCCTACAATTATGAGTTGTCGATATTAAATTTTAAATGTTTATTTTTTATTGTTTTATATAATATTATTATTTAATTTTATGAAAATTAAATATTAATCATTCAACTTTTAATAAGTTAAGCGGGCAAACCCATTTTCAATTGAGGGACCATTTGCAAACCCTAAAATCTGAATTCTCTCTTCTCTACCTCACAACCCTCCTTCATCTCTTTCTCGCTAGCGACTTGTGGCACCATCACAAGCCGCTAGCAAGTATCATTCTATGTCATAACTGCGTCAGAGTGGTAGATTGGTTCTCAGATCTTTGATCTGTGGCCTTCTCCCTTTGATTTTTGGCAGTTGTGGATTTCTCTCGTCCTTGTGGCGAGTTTTTTCCTCTCCTTCTTTAGATCTGTTCTGCGACGGTGAGAGCTATCTGTCTTTTGTTTCTTTTTTTGTGGTGTTGGGTTTTGCGGTGATGTTATTGTTTTCTCAGGAAATAAACAGATCTGTGAGATCTGAGTATAAATCCTTTTGGTTGGATGGTTGTTTAAACATTATTAGATTCGACTATCACCTAGTGGCTCGGATTTGCGTTCTTACGGGAAGATTTCAAGAGGTGTTGCTCGATGTGTGGTCGAGGTCACCAAATTTTCTTGAATGGAGGAGCAGAAGTGTTCTTCAGGATATCATGGGTTTTCTTCCTTCTGAGGTTGGGTTTTCTTTGATCTTTACTCCAAGACGGGGTATCTATGCAGCTGCTCTAATTGCAGCTAATCCTTATAAGGAGGTGTGCCCTTTATGGTGGGTTTTACAACCAACACTTTCTTTCACGTCACTTCTAACCTTGGATATCGAGGAGGTTAGTTTTATCCATGCTTCTACTTCTGTTCTAAAATCTTTAATGTACTAGTGGCTCGGATTTGCGTTCTTACAGGAAGATTTCAAGAGGTGTTGCTCGATGTGTGGTCGAGGTCACCATATTTTCTTGAACGGAGGAGCAGAAGTGTTCTTCAGGATATCATGGGTTTTCTTCCTTCTGAGGTTGGGTTTTCTTTGATCTTTACTCCAAGACGGGGTATCTGTGCAGCTGCTCTAATTGCAGCTAATCCTTATAAGGAGGTGTGCCCTTTATGGTGGGTTTTACAACCAACACTTTCTTTCACGTCACTTCTAACCTTGGATATCGTGGAGGTTAGTTTTATCCATGCTTCTACTTCTGCTCTAAAATCTTTAATGTACAGTGATTGACTGTTCTTGTATTTTGCTTATTTTGTTGTTTTGATTTGGCTTTGTTTGTATTACATCTTCAGTTTGTTTTCATGTATTGTACCGATTTGCAGTAATAATATAGATAGCTTTTGAACAAAAAGAACTTTTAATATAAAAAAGAGGATGGGATGGGAAGGAAAATTGAGAGAGAGGGAGGGAGAGAGTTCATATCCTAGAGCTAGCTATTTTTTTTTGATACAGAGAACCAGCGATAAAGTATTAACTCATCAACTTAATTATAGTTTTCAAATTAAATCAATTAAGAGAGAGAAAGAGTGATGATGGTGTCTCAAGCGATATGGATATACATGCACGTTCTGATTTGGATCTTATCCCTAATCTTTTAAGTAGGCCGGAAACAAGCCATTAATTTTGCACCATACACCCCGTGATTGATAAGGACAACTAATTTTTTTCCAGATAATTAAACAAATATTCCAATTACAATAAATAACGTTTCTTAATGTTATCCATATATATCTTCTGATCATTCGTGTCGCGCACACACAAACACCCACACACGCATATTCATATATATATAAGACTCCATTTTCTTCTGTCTCAAAACACATCTCCATGCACTAAAGTATATGGAATATTCTGCATCTTCTCAAAACCTTCTTCGTTGACGGATCCAAAACTTTCTATAAAAAAAAGGATTCGCAGAGAATTATGGATGTTGGAAACAAGAGATGGGATAATTTTGGAAAAGCTGATGATACTGATGATGGCGATTCAAAGTCATCCATTGGATCCATATCAGAAGACTCATCAATGGATTCTTTGACTGTAATGAGTTTATCATCTTCTTCTTTATCAGAACAATCCACTGAGGGGGCTCCAGAATATTCAACAACGTCGTCGTCTTCTTCTTCATCATCAAGCGGCCCTTTATATGAACTGTCTCAACTCATGAACAGTCTTCCTATAAAGTAAGAAATTTCTTGCTTTGTATTTCCTCTTACTCCTCCCATCAGAAGGTAACAAGGGGCTTATTTTCATCATAAATATAAAACTTTAATCCACTTTATTTCTGAAGTTCTTAACTTTTTCCCAAATTATCGAATGGTACTGATCGCACATTTTAAAGGGATTTCTAACTAGATTAAAGAAGGTATTTCAACTAATTTCCTTAGTCTCTCTGCAAATTAATTATCTAACTCTTATAATATCATATTATATTATAAATATTGAGGTTGGATTTTTATTTTATTTTTTTGAATTGCAGGAGAGGGCTATCAATGTTTTATGAAGGGAAGGCACGGTCTTTCACATCTTTAGCAACAGTGGAGAGCATAGGAGATCTTCCAAAGAAAGAAACAGCTTATAATTGCAGAAAGAGAATGAAGTCATCAAGCAAGAGCTATGCAGGAGATTTGGACAGATCACGCAGTTGTCCCAAGGCCATAATATCAAAGAAGTCTTCAAGAAGATCTTTAGGATCTGCACTGAGTAGTAGTACTAAAAGGGGAGAGAATTCTCTCATTGGCTGATTTCTGCCCATTTCTCACAGTCTCATCCGGACTGTCAAAATCTTGATCCAAGGGCCCAAAATAATTTGCAGTAAAAAACCGTATGCGGTTTTTTTAAAAATTATTCTGGGCCCTTGGATCAAGATTTCGACAGCCACGATTTGTAGATGATGAGGGATAGACAGAAATGAGAAAGGGAGAGAAACCGGACTCTTCAGAGGGAGTTTTCTGGGAGACTCTAGGCTCTCCTTTTCTGTACACAAGAACTTTTGAGTTCCTTCAAGTAAGTTAGAGCTTGCTCCTTTCATGCGCAGAAATTTTAAAAAACAAAAATTAGGTTGGTTTTGTATAAAACATGTGAGTATATTAAATTTTCTTTATTTTAATTTCTTTTTAGAGAGAGAGAGAGAGAGAGAGAGAGAAACCCATTTTTCATGATATTAAAACTCAACCCACGTCGGCAGTTTAGACCAACAGACGATTGAACCAGTCTCCTGATTGATCCAGTTAAGGGTTTTGGATAGCATGGAAATAGGATAGGTTAGGATAGATTTTAACTGTATAGGTTTTAGCTGTATAGGTTTAGACTTGAGACGGAGAAAATTCAAAGTTTGGACTTGAGTCTATATGTAGCCTTTTTTCAGCCATGAGCCTAAATATTCAAAAAGTCTGACAAGGTCTGAAGCCTATTTAAAGGTTTATTTAAAATATATACCTTTAAATACGCTTAAAGTCTATACACATAAATTCGTATATAATTTATCAAGCCTATTTAAAAGCCTATGTTATGTCTTAAAAGTTTAAAGATTCGTTCTCATATTAAATAAAAGAGTTAGAAAGAAAAGAAAACATAGTAGCAACAATTGTCTAACTATATAAGAATAAGAAAAATAATCATCTATTGACGAAGGAGATACATTGTTTTAAAAAATAAACTAAAGACGATAAGCGACATATAAAACTAAATTTTACCTCTTGTTTTTCTCTCATAAAATGAGACAAACTCCTTCTATTGAGATCATTTTCATTTGAGAATCACTAAAATAAAATTACTGCAATTATTAAGTTGCATCATATTACATAAATTGAGGAAGAGCTAATGAGCTAGCATTGCCATATCGAACGATCAAAAAGAAAAGAAGTAGATGTAATCAATTAATGAATGAAAAGATTAAACTCATGGGGTAAATGATGAAATGTGAAACTCAAGATTAAAACTAAGTTATTAATTTTATAAATAATTTAAAAAATTAATTTAGATTAAATTATACTAGGTATATAATTATGCATAATAATACATTTAAAAAAAAAAAACTAAATAGGTCATGCCTATAGGCTAGACCTTATAAAAATAGGCATGACCTATTTATCTAAATAAGTCTGACAATAGGCCTAAGCCTGAACTTGACCTATTTACTTAATAGATTAAGTTAGGCTTAAAGTAGGTTAGGTCGTAGGCTCCTGATAAAAGTCTAGCTTATTTCCACCCTAAGTTTTGGACAAATGCTGAATTTTATATTTTTTTTCTCTCCTCATATTGACCATGAAAGGATGTCATTTTGAATTAAAAAAGAAAAAAAAAAGCATTCCATATTTTTGCTTTAATAATTTGGCAGATCACATTATTTGTGCTTCTATCACACTTAAAACCAATATATTCATCTTTTTCGTCAAATGTATCAGACATTTTCGGAAATAAAAAGAGGAAGATATTGGAATATTAATTGCGATATTAATATGCCATTAATTTATATTGTGTATATTGATAAATGACATTGTCAAATAAGGATTTTTCTTTTTTGGGGGGTGATCACATAATCCAAAATCCATAAAAAATCTCAAATGAAAAATAGCATGTCAGAGCCACATCTACTTGTTTAAGAAATCAAATATAAACAAATAAATTATTGGGTGAAGGATCAAATATGATTGTTTAAGCCTATTGTGTGATACAATTGGGAATATAAAAGATGAAGCTGGTAATATGGGTCAGCACTCAGCAGCATGCCTGTTAGGGGTTAGTCCTCTGTTGGCCCGTCACGCTAAAAAGAACCACATCAAAATAAGTTGAAATTTATCCAATCCAACCTGTAACCGGTGGATTCTAGCTAACCCACCCAACCCTTTTTTTGTTTTTTTTTTTTTGCATAGTGCTTTTTTCATATTTTTTTAAAAATATATAATGATATTTATTTAATTACTTATTAGGCTATTACTTAACATAAAATGATATATCTTTTTTTTCACATACCTAAATTATAAAACTACATTACAAAAATAAAAATTGATAATAAAATATCAAATTCAACTTTTCTTTTTACCATGAATCAAATTCAAGGTTTTAAAAATTACAAATTAAACATACACAACAATTCAACACAATATAGAATTACAAAAATTTAAAAAATAATACGGGCTAGCCACGGGATTAGGGAATGCTTTTGTTTTTTCATTTTATAATTTCAGAATTTATTTTTTTTCTAAAAAAAATTAAAGAAACCAATTACAGGCTAACCTACAGGTTAGTAGACTCGCTCATCACAAGTTTAGATAAAAAAAAGGGAGAATCCTTACCAAGGCCCAATTAAGGCCCAAAATTGCAAAAAGGGCCCCAACCACTTTCAGCTACCACAAATGGCCCTAGGGCCCTGATGGGTATTTTGTCAGAAAACGAAATTACATTGGTGCCCTTAGTAAAAGACTGAAATTCAGCACGAATGATTTTTCTTCTTCAACTCCCCTGGAACCGGAAAAGTCAAAAAAATAATAAAGTTGGCATCCTTGCAGCTTGCAATACCGTCGGTGAAGCACGGCGAAGAGACGGCGATTAAGCTCTGCGAATACCACGGTGGTGGTGATGGTGTGGACTAGGGGCATCACGGTTACGAGGTGGCTGGGCCGTGGCGTTGCGGTATTGTTCGCATATTCTTCTTCGATATCCGTCTGTAGCTTATACACTTCCCGTGACAATGTGCTCCAAGGACGGGATTTCTTACTTTTACGATGGTGCATACTTCTCTCTGCTTCCATTCGTTTTATTTCCATAACCCATGCATAATAACCGATCAATTTTCCGCTGAATTATCTCTCTAGGAATCGAAGTCGCTTCACTTCCTGTTCCTCTCGATTATATGTTTTTCTAACCCCAGTTTTGTTCGTTTATGCTTATAGAAACCCTAATTCTGATCCCATGGTTGTTGTGTTGGTTTCTTTTCTTGAAGAATATTAATGATTAAGCAAGGGAATTGTTAGTAACTAATTTTCTAGAATAGAGATTTCAGTTTTTACTCAACTAAACTAACATAAATTTCTATCTTGTTATGAAGTTCGTATGTAAGTCACATTATTTATCATCCATAAATAATGTGATTCTCTCTATAACTCACTATTCACAAGCTTTATGAGCAGCATATTGTACAGTAGATGGAAGGAACCAAACACTAATCACTTAAACAAGAGATGAAAACTAGCGAGCAAGTTTTATAAAAAACTAGTAGTAATTTTATTTCTCCTCCTCTCCACTTTCTTACTATTTAAATTAACGTTCATTTTGGGATTTCTCACCTAAAAGTAAGTTCAAATTAATGTATTCTTCCGTTTAAATTTTCTATCATGTTATTATTCATCCCTTGTATTGCACATGGGAAAATCAAGTTAAAACTGAACTTTATTCTATCAAGCTGCCTTTGATAAGTGTCCCTGCATATACTGAATGATCTCATGCTCATGCTTTGGTTTTACATTTTTACCGTGTGACCCAACTATTTTAGCATTTGGATGATGAAATGATTCCCTAAACTCATGAAGTTAATTGAGTCCCCATATTATTTGCTATGTTCAATGCTTAATATAAGTTTCCCTGCATATTCTGAATGATCTCATTTGGTCAAAAAAAAAAAAGAGTAAATACCCTTTTGGGTCCCTGGAAAAACACGTTCTACCCATTTTGGTCCCTGAGTAAAAAAATGTCATTTTCGGTCCTTTTTAGGGACTAAAAATGATTTTTTGGGAATTTGTGAGGGATTAAAATGCCCACAAAAAATGACTAAAAGGACTAAAAGGGACCTTTTTTTTTACTGTTTAAGGACTAAAAATGACATTTTTTTTACTCAGGGACCAAAATAGGTAGCGCGTGTTATTTCAGGGACCAAAAAGGGTATTTACTCAAAAAAAAACAAGAATGATCTCATTATTTGGTTTTACATTGTTACCGTGTGACACGACTGCTTTAGTATTCGGGTGATCAAATGATTCCCTAAGCATATGATGAGGTTAATTGAGTCCCCATCTTATTCCATAATTGGATGGGATGTTAAAGGGTTATATCTGTTTCACTCTGCAAGTTTAGTTACTGAGTGCAGTGCTCATGCATAAAAGGTTATTTTCATTGTATTGAAAGAAGAGGAAACAAGTAACGCAAATTCTAATATGGAATACTAGCGCTGATTTGTGTGATTAGTTGTATACTCATTGTTGCCCATACTTACTAGTTACCATACCATGTTCCTTCACATGTTTTAATATGGAATACTTGCTTGAAACTTGATATTCCGAGTGATGTGGGCAGCGTTTACTTTGGGCCAAACCATCCAATGAAGCCTCACCGTCTTTGCATGACTCATCATCTTGTCCTCTCATACGAACTTCATTTTGATATACCATGTTCCTTCACATGTTTCTGTATATTGATGCTTAGTTATTAAGTTTCCTGCATTTTATTTCTATGTAGGGAGGCGAAGGAGAGGAAAAGGAGGACAAGACTGAACTTCTCCCAATCTTTCTCTCTAGCTACAATCCAAAGTGTTGTATTTGATTGAGGACTACCACAAGCAGAAGAAGAGACATTAGGGGCATACTTGTTAGGACACATTGTAGTTGGTCACAAATATGTATTTATCACAAATTTGTATTCATGAGAATGACATTCACCATTTGTTCTTTTGTAAATTGTCTACGATGGTAACTTCACAATTTTTATTCAATGACAATAGCAAATTTTTGCTTATTTTTTATATTTGTTCATGGAATGAGAACAACAAAAGAATGTACATGATATTTAATACCCCCTGATATTGTTGTTAATGACCCCTGATATTGTTGTAAATGACCCCTGTTATTGTTCTAAATGACCCCTGATATTTTTGTAAATGACCCATGTTATTGTTGTAAATGACCATTGATATTGTTGTAAATGACCCCTGTTATTGTTGTAAATGACCCCTGTTATTGTTGTTAATGACCCCTGTAATTGTTGTAAATGACTCCTGTTATTGTTGTAAATGACCCCTGATATTGTTGTAAATGACCCCTGATATTGTTGTAAATGACCCCTGTTATTATTGTTAATGACCCCTGTTATTGTTGTTTTTTGAACCCTGTTATGACTCCTGTTATTGTTGTAAATGACCCCTGATATTGTTGTAAATGACCCCTGATATTGTTGTAAATGACCCCTGTTATTTTTGTTAATGACCCCTGTTATTGTTGTTTTTTGAACCCTGTTATTGTTGTAAATGACCCATGATATTATTGTAAATGACCCCTGTTATTGTTGTAAATGACCCATGATATTATTGTAAATGACCCCTGTTATTGTTGTTAATGACCCCTGATATTGTTGTTAATGACCCCTGTTATTGTTGTAAATGACCCCTGTTATTGTTGTAAATGACCCCTGATATTGTTGTAAATGACCCCTGTTATTATTGTTAATGACCCATGTTATTGTTGTAAATGACTCCTGTTATTGTTGTAAATGACCCCTGATATTGTTGTAAATGACCCCTGTTATTGTTGTTAATGACCCCTGTTATTGTTGTAAATGACCCATGATATTATTGTAAATGACCCCTGTTATTGTTGTTAATGACCCCTGTTATTGTTGTAAATGACCCCAGTTATTGTTGTAAATGACCCCTGTTATTGTTGTAAATGACCCCTGACAATACTCTAACTCCTTAACATATATACACTGACAGAGTTTCCAGTAACAAATATGTAGGAAAAAAACTCATGACAATCAGATATAATAAACAAGTAACATTAGACACATGGAAACTTAAGACACTTTTGCCTCAACTTTTCACTATTATAGACAGATTTGTCAAACTGTTTTGTAAAGTTAACATCAATAGGCTATTTGCAAAAGAACAAATGAAGGTCATCCTCATGAAATACAAAAGGAGTCATAAATATACATGTGTCCTAACAACTATGTTTACAAGTTTACCACCTAAACAGACATTGATTTTCAAGTTCAAATCCCACAGCCCATTTCTTTAAACTTGCACCCCTCGTTCTGATCTGAAGAAAGCCTGTTTTGGGAATCCTCATCGTTGGGGTTCCCGCCTTTAGGCCTCCTCTCAGTCCATCTTGCCCAAATCCACCTTGAAACAAGGATTGCTCCTAATGCATAAACCTGGAATTTACAGTAAAATTATCATTCATCAATGTACTAAACATAACTTGCCCCCAAGATTGCTGGGGAATATTTAAACTTGAACCAGAAAAGACATGATAGAGTTAAACAATGATAATACTGTTTAAAAGAATTATTGCTTAATGTGACCATATAAATCATAAACCGTGTCAACTTGAACCTCATCATATGCTTAGGGAATCATTTGATCACCCGAATACTAAAGCAGTCGTGTCACACGGTAACAATGTAAAACCAAATAATGAGATCATTCTTGTTATTTTTTTTAACCAAATGAGATCATTCAGAATATGCAGGGAAACTTATATTAAGCATTGAACATAGCAAATAATATGGGGACTCAATTAACTTCATGAGTTTAGGGAATCATTTCATCATCCAAATGCTAAAATAGTTGGGTCACACGGTAAAAATGTAAAACCAAAGCATGAGCATGAGATCATTCAGTATATGCAGGGACACTTATCAAAGGCGACTTGATAGAATAAAGTTCAGTTTTAACTTGATTTTTCCATGTGCAATACAAGGGATGAATAATAACATGATAGAAAATTTAAACGGAAGAATACATTAATTTGAACTTACTTTTAGGTGAGAAATCCCAAAATGAAAGTTAATTTAAATAGTAAGAAAGTGGAGAGGAGGAGAAATAAAATTACTACTAGTTTTTTATAAAACTTGCTCGCTAGTTTTCATCTCTTGTTTAAGTGATTAGTGTTTGGTTCCTTCCATCTACTTCTGTTGTACAATATGCTGCTCATAAAGCTTGCGAATAGTGAGTTATAGAGAGGATCACATTATTTATGGCTGATAAATAATGTGACTTACATAAACCTAGAGAGATTTTATAGGCACATAGATTATGGATATAGATTCTTCCACAAAAAATTCCTAAGTAGATGGTGTGATCGAAAAAACTTTAATTCTAATTCTCTGTTAAATATCTGTTAGCACTCTATCTTTCGTCCCCTTCAATATTCAAATTCTGGTTCCTTCATAAAAATCAGGAAGTTATCTTTCTTGATTATTAAACATGGAACACCTTCACTAGACCATGACAAACACATGAATTAAATCATTGAAAGAATAATTTCTCATTTGTAGTCCACCTCTTCGATTTCATAAATATGTAGCTTACAGCGCAGAGCGAATCAGAGCATTCAAAAACTTCAAAACGAAAAACAATACCTGCCAGAGTATAACAAGATTGGAAGTTTTAGAAGACTCCTCAACCTCAGTCTCCAAAGGAGGAGGAACAACCAACTGGGTTTTCGGAAACCTCACGAAGCTAGGTTTAGCACTATCGCTCCCAGTACCTTCATCACCCACGATCGCGGCGGTTCGCCTCTCGGACTCTTTACCGAGGCCTACACGGGCTTTGAAGGGTTTGGCTTCAAGAAAGGCAAGTCAAACTTAAAATTAGGGAAGAAAGGGAAAACGAAACTGGGCACTTTAGGGTCTTCCTCTTTTATCACGATTTCTTTGTTATTGGCCATTTTGAAGATGGGGCTAGCCAATTTCTCAGATGGCAGAGATAACAGTGTGGAATGGAATCAGTGATAAGAACAACATTTGAAAACAACATTGGCTCCTATAATTTTCATCATCCTTCGTGATAAGATCCTACTTCTTGAAAACCAGTGAACCTCCAACACCTCAATTTTTCCCTCGGTTAGATCTACTCCATTTTTGCATGGGACAAAAATACCTAATCCCCAAAATCTTACCTAAAGGCTACGTCGACGGCGACAAACACGAGCTTCAGACGGTGGACGGAGCACAACGAAGACAGCGACAAGTCGGCGAGCAGTCGGCGAGAGGCCACCGAACGAGCGAGCGAGCGAGATTGGAGGGAGACGAGTAAACCAAAAGCGATCGAGCAAGGAGCGGAGTGGTTTTGGTGTAGAGAGTTGCATTGTTTTTTTTAAAAACTCATTTAGGTTTTTTGGTCATTTTGCTTTAAAACTGAATGTCAGAAAGGGCCCTAGGGCCATTTGTGGTAGAGGAAAGTTGTTGGGGCCCTTTTGCAATTTTGGGCCTTAATTGGGCCTTGGTAAGGATTCACCCTAAAAAAAAAGACCCGCATCAAAATGAATCATTTTTTTTTCTTACAATCCAACCGTCCAAGTTTTTAAGGGTTGGTGGGTTGAGCCCGTGGGCTTGACCCCATATTAAAAAGGAGACTTATACTATTACTATTGACATATTCTTTGGTAGGCGATCTCGTAAGTTCCCAATAAGTGCACATAGAGCCCGGGGCCGTGCCCTGGCCTTGGTGGGGGACTGATGTCGAACCCCTCCAAAACTTTTTGTTATCAAAAAAAAAAGTTGGGACTTGTGCCAATGAGGATTGACACAGTTGGCTAATGTGTCAGCCTTCACCCTAAAAGAGAGAAGGTTCGATTCCCGCTGGTCGATGTGAGGGCCTCATTGGTGGACGATCTGTAAGTACCTCTGTAAGCGCTCTTTGAGCCTGGAGGCATGCCCTGATTCTGGTGGGATACCGATGTCTACCCCCACCTAAACTTTTTTATAGCAAAAAAAAAAAAAAAAATTGGGACTTGTGATTGGAGCATATAAATAAAGGATTTAATAAAATAATCACTAATAACATATAATTAAAGAAGAATCCTATAAAAAGACGATTGAAATAAGAAAATCCTATAAAAAGTTGGTAAACTCAACAAATTTTAAATTGGGTCAATGACTCAATCTAAAATATTTAAATGTTGGTTATTTTTCAATAATACCCCTAACCCATTAGGGTTAACATCAACTTACGGCAAACACGCTCATTTCTCCCAATTAGTTCATAAAGTCTAACATTAGAAATGCCATAACACTTTGCCTTTGTTTTATTCCTCACCTTGTGCACCTTTATTCTCGATTCAACAAAATGCATGTCAAATCCAAAAGGTCAGATACCAAATGGTAAAGTTAAAAACAAATAACACAAATTGAAATTGTTTTGGCAATGGACTTACATTTAAAAGTTGAAACCCTAAAACTATTAGACTTACACAAATTGCCTCCGTAGTTATGCAATTCCCTACATTTAAAAGTTGAAACCCAGAAACTATTAGAGGTGTGATAGGAAAACGACGAACCCTAATAAACGAGAGCTTGATGGTGCAGTGTGGGGGCTAGGGGCTCGCCTCTAACGGTGGATTGAGGGGGGGTTATTTTTTTCTCTTATTTTCTAACATAAACGGTGGATTGAGGGAGGTTCTTTGAGATACTCTAATGAAATAGTTTTGTCGGCCAAAAAGGATGTTCTAAGAGCTTCTCTGCCGTCCATCTTTTTTTGGATCCCTCACCTGACACCTTGTTGGAAAATCCTCTCCATATTCTAATAAATCATTGAGAATTTCAAGTAATTCTTCTCCTGGCCCAATTCGCATCAACAACCACAAAATATTGGATTCATCTTTGAAATTCGAATTGGATTTTCCGGTGACCATTTCCATCACCATGCGAAGGCCGCCAAGAGACAAGCTTTTTCCACCAAGAGGCTGAGAAAAAGAATTGATCTACGATGTGAAATCATCTGCAAATAGTGTTGAATGGGAAAGAGTGGATGGGAGGGATACACACTACAAAAAAAACCCTCTTTTGTCGCGGTTTATTAGTCGCAGTCCAAAATACCCGTTACTAAATTCCACTTTGTAGCGGTTTTATCCCTAAACCGTCACTAAATAGTAACGGAAGCCATGACGACACGACTTCGGCTATATTTGTAGCGGTTGACTCGAAAAAACCGCAACAAATTTGGCGCCACCTTGGCGCGCAATGGCGGGAATGTTTGTGGCGGTAAATTTGTAGCGGTTATTTGAGTCTAACCGCTACAAAGTTGGCGCTAAGGTTCGCGCCAACTTTGTTGCCGTGATTTTGTAGCGGTTTCTTCACCATAACCGCTACAAATAAACGAAAAGACACAATTTTGTCGCGGACACCGGGAAGAGCGACGTCAACCGCGGCACAAGCTACATTTTTGTAGCGGTTCCATAGTTAACCGCTACAAATTTTACATTATAAATAAAATATAGGGACCGTACATCAGTTATAAAAATTAAAGAAATTACTAAATCTCTGCTTGTAACTGAATGAACTATCTCGCTTGGTCGTCGAATACATGCAGATATCAGCAGCTCTGATCTCCTATCTCGGGTGATAAGAGCTGCAGATATTGCCTCTCTCTTCCTTGCGAGGAAATTCGTTCGGTGACAAGCGAAGGTTTACTCATTTCTTTGCCGTTTAGACTTCTACTCTTCGAGAACAGTCCAACATGCGACCGGAGATTGGGTTCCATTATAGCCACCTTTGTCTCACGAAAATATCTCTGATGAAAATGACTCAGCAAGTTTTTCGTAGGAGATCGGCGGCTATATCGAATCCGAATCCCCACGGACATGTTGGATTATTTTCGATTACGTCATTATGTATAATTTATTAGTGTGGACACTTTTAGAAAAATTAAAGAAAAAAATAAATGAATTGAGCGTTTGTTTTTAAATATTTGTAACAAACTAATTAGTTTGATTCTTAAAGTTTATGAATCAAACTAATCGGTTTGGAATTTTTTTGCAAAAAACTCATTTTTAGTGGTTAATAAGAATAACCGCGACAATATGTGGACAAATTGTATCGGTTACAAAGTAACCGCTACGAGAATCGAAGGGTCTTCTTTTTGTAGCGGTTTATGTAGCGGTTACATCATAACCGCTACAAAATATCAACGGTCAGCTATTTTGTAGCGGTTGTTGTGGCGGTTATTATACAACCGTTACAATTATGTAAACTTTGTAACGGTTCCTTTGGATAACCGCTACAAAATCGTACGACTTTATAAGTCGTGACACACCATTTTCAAAGTCACTTCTAACGGTTTGAGTTTTCACCGTTTCTACCTTTACCCAACGGTTTGAGTTTTCACCGTTTCTACCTTTACCCAACGGTTTGAGTTTTCACCGTTCTTACTGTTAAACTTACACCTTTCAACATTATGGATTACGGACGAGGTAAGGGAAAGGGAAAAGTAAGCGGCCCACCGAGAAGGGGTTTAAGGGGCGGTAGTAGTAGGCGACCGAGACGAGAGGCGTGTGACCCGACATATACCTCCGCCTCTTTGGGGCGGGCGAGTTTGCCTCGCTCTTCGCCGATGAAGAAATTCCAAACACGGGGACCGTAGGGGGAGATCGAGAAGCAAGTTTGTCGTTCGACGATTTAGACGACGAGAATGAGGACATCCATCTTAATATTCCCATAGCAGATGTAGAGCAGTTCATAGACGGGGAAAACCATCGGGAGCACGGGAACCCCCGACCGGCGACTTCGCGTTCCACCGGATTTATAGTGGATGTCGAAGGTATATGTAATTAGTTATTTTGTGAGAAATTAATTTAATTTCGGTACGTTTAATTCATTTTTTGTAAACTTGCAGATAGACACGGGAACATCAGCGGGAGGACGCTGGATGTTTCCGCTCTCACTCAGACGGGTGGGAGATGGCGGGTGTCGGGTCGTAGTCCGTGGAGCGACCAGAACAGACCGGGCGATCGGCAACGGCGGTCACGTGATGAACCGATTCTGTCGAGTTTGGTGGCCATTGGGGTGGTTCCCAATTTATTTCAAGGATTGGAAGAAAGTGACGAAGGAGACAAAGAACAAGGCGTTCTGAGATGTTCTGCGGGTAATCAATATTTTTAATTAAATTGTACATGTTAATAGTTATAAGTTTTAGTTTATTTCTTTCCTTATTTGTTTGTTAATTCATTAATAATTAATAATGAAATTATGATATAGAAAAAGTTTAAACTGCGCGAACAACACAAGAGGTACGTTATGATGAAAGTGGGGGAAGGGTGGAAGAGCAGGAGGAACCGTCTCTACAATATTATGAATGGAGACGGCACTATTCCTCTGCAGCAGCTGATCGAGAGAGTCCCAGACGGCGTGGATCCAGATCAGTGGGCGGCTTTCGTCCAATATAGGAGGGGTGTTGACGGGCAGGTACATTTTATTAAATTAATTAATTGTTTCACTTAATTGATAATTTAAATTGAGTTTAGGGTTTAAATTTAAATTTTGTTTCCTCCTCCTTGAGGCTTTGTCGCAAAGGAACACAAGAAGCGGCGCACGCGAGAGAGTCCATCACACTGCAGGGACCAAGACGTTTGCAGTGACATATGAGGAGATGGTATGTTATTATTTAACATGATCATTGTTTTGTTTTTGAAATAACAAAGTTTATATTGTTTTAATTCTTTCAGCGACAGAAGGCTCAGGAGGAGAACACACACACGGACTATGGGAAGTTGTGGACACGCACCCATAGACACGCAGATGGGACGCCGACCTCTGAGGCAGCAGAGGAGATAATAGTAAGTTAAAGAGTAAATACCCTTTTTGGTCCCTGGAAAAAACACGGATGCCCTTTTTGGTCCCTGAAAAAAAATAAGTCACTTTTAGTCCCTAAAATGGAAAAATAAGGTCCCTTTTAGTCATTTTGATCATTTTTTTGCACATTTTAATCCTCGAAATTCCCAAAAAGGTCCATTTTAGTCCCTAAAAAGGACCAAAATGACATTTTTTTTACTCAGGGACCAAAAAGGGTCAAATGTGTTTTTCCAGGGACCAAAAAGGGTATTTACTCTAAGTTAAAAAACATTATTTATATAATGAATGTTGTATATTTAAATTGATCGTCCGTTATTTTATTAATGGTTCATGAACTCTGTTGGTCAGGCCCGGATTGAGAATACCGAGGCACTTCCAGCTCCCGATCCTCCCCCTCCGTTCCTCTTTGATGATTCCAGCACACGTGCTGCTGATGACGACGACGCTGTCAACTCTGGTCGTGGACCACCCCCTCCTAAGACAGACCCCCCTGAGACAAACCCCCATCAAAGAGGACTTGATGATCATGCTCCTGAAATGTAGACCTTCTTTTTTTCTCTTTTCATGTCCAAACGAGTTGATTGAGATAACTATATTTAATTATATTGTTTTCTTGTTGATCACGTTTCTTTTCTTGTTGATGGGCTTTTTTTCCATTGCTTTTTAAAAAGTGCTTTAATTATGGGTTAAGCACTTCTAATGTTTGGATATACCATTTAACTCATGATTGACTAATCGGTAATATATTAACTCAATTAATCAAATGATTTGTTGAGACACATATGATTAATTAAGCAAAAGCAAATTTTGGCATCAAAGCTTTGTGCTTTTTTACTAATTTTGTGCGCAAAAGCAAATTATTCCATGACTAATCAGTTTTATATTAACTTCTAATTCTGTGCTTTTCGCTAATTTTTTTCCAAAGCTTGTCGCGGTTCCGTAGAATGTAACTGTAACAAAGATGAATTTTGGCGCCAAGATTTGTCACGGTTTCTTCCTCCAACCGCTACAAATTTTGTGTTTGTAGATTTGTCACGGTTTATTCCTTAAACCGCTACAAATTTTCTGTTTGTAGAACAAAGATGAATTTTGGCGCCAATAGTTGTCACGGTTTATTCCTTAAACCGCTACAAATTGTGTAGCGGTTATTGTCGCGGTTCATTTTTTAAACCGTGACAAAGGTGATGTTTGCAACGGTTGTTGTAGCGGTTATGTAACCGCTACAAACCAATCGATGCATTTAAAGATCCCAATTTTTGCTTCGGATGTAATTAAAGTGAGTCGTCCACATTTATGTTCTATCCTAAATTTGTTTGTTACATATGGATAAGTCATGGATCAAGATGCCGCGTAGTTCTCCTGTGTATTTAGCGGGATTGAACACTTTCTTAGATTTCGCCTTCTCTCACGCTAGCATTAATGGCAAGATCGTGTGTCCTTGTTTACGATGCAAGTTTAAGAAGTGGCAAACACGGGATTGTGCTTTGGAACATCTTCTTCTAAAGCCTTTCCCAGAAGCATATACATTATGGGAGGTTCATGGTGAGCAACGTGGTATGGGATATGGGCTTCATCTTCCTCGAACCTCACAAGTAGGAAATCAAGTACATCAAGATGATCCAGTTAATGAAGCTGTTCGTGATGCTTTTGGTGTTCGGGACGACAACTTCACGGCGAAGTGCGGGGTCGAACTGTTTTCTTCGGGAATGATGCGGCTCGGGAATTTTTCAGCCTCATGGATGAGAGCGATCGTCCTTTGTATCAAGGTTGTCATAAATACTCAAAGTTATCTTTTCGATCAAATTGTACCATATCAAGTGCATGTGTGGGATCAGCGATAAGGCAATGTCGATGTTCTGGAATTACTTCGAGATGCATTCCACGACGCGGACATTCCCCATCCTTCTACGAGGCGAAGAAGATAATCAACGATTAGGCTTGAACTACCAAAAAATAGATGCACCCAAACGATTGTATGCTTTATTGGGGAGAGGACGATCGGAGGAGACTTGTAAGTGTCACACATCGAGGTTCGGGACGGTTCGGAAAGAGAAGAAGCGAAGAAGAAACCCGCAAAGATTCTAAGGTACTTTCCTTTAAAACCTCGTTTGCAAAGATTGTTTATGTCGTCTAAGACAGTGAGCATATGAGGTGGCATCAAGATGATAAGAATCAAGATGGCAAACTCGGACATCCACGTGATCTTTGAAGCGTGGAAAGCGTTCGACACGGGCTTTCCAGTTTCGCGGCGGACCCTAGGAATGTCCGTCTTGCTTTGGCGACCGAGCGGTTTTAATCCGTTTGGGAATCTTAGCACAAGCTACAGTATATGGCCGTTATGTTGATACCTACAACTTGCCCCGTGGATGTGCATGAAACAAAGCTCCTTCATTATGTCCATGATCATTCCGGGGAAAAAGGCAGGAAATGACATTGATGTGTATCTCCAACCGCTGATCAAGGAGTTGGTGGAGCTGTGGAATGTAGGTGTGGAGGCGTACGACGCGCACGAGAAGACACTTTTCAACTTGCGTGCGGCCTTGATTTGGACGATAAGCGACTTTCTGGCCTCGGGACATTATGCGGGTGGAATGTGCATACCGGCCTTGCGTGCCCGGCTTGCAATTTTGACTCGACTCGGTGCGCCTTCCCACGTCGTAAGTGGTGCTTCATGGGTCATCGGAGGTTTCTCGATGGTACGCACAGTTTAGGTTGCAACGCAATCGTTTTAATGGGCAACGGGAAAAAGAGGACCCCCTCGAAATTTATCGGTGAAGAAATCATAGAGCAGCTTCGGGATGTTGATGTTGAGTTTGGGAAAAGAACGATCCGGCAAGGTAGGGACAAAGCTGCCGGGGCTTACGGTTCTATGCCCGGCAATGGCGAAAGGTTAGTGTCTTCTTCACTCTTCCGTATTGGAAAGATAATTTGCTCCGACACGATCTGGATGTCATGCACATTGAAAAGAATGTGTGCGACAATGTGTTGTACACGATTCTCAACGAACCGAGGCAAGTCCAAAGATCATCGGGCCGGGAAAGATCTACGGGAGATGGGCGTTCGTGGAGACGCGTGGCGGATGAGCATGACAGATTTCAACCGGCAAGGTTTACCACGACAAAACCGAATAAGGAAATCTTTCTCGCTACCTTGAAGAAAATAAAAGTTCTGACGGGTATTCAAGCAACATATCACGATGTTTTGACTTGCGAGGCTCGAAAGGTTACGGGTGAAGAGTCATGACTCACATGTGCTTATGCAACGATTACTTCCGGCCATGAAAAATACGCGCCTCTCGATGTGTCTCGTTTTGGTCGAGCTTTGTACTTTCTTCCGAAAGCTGTGTTCCAAGGTTTTGATAGTGGAGGAGCTCGACCAGTGCAGCAGAAAATCATTCTTACGCTTTGTCATTTGGAGATGCTCTTTCCTCCGTCATTCTTCACGGTCATGGTTCACTTGACAGTACACCTTGTTCAAGAGACAAAGCTTGCTTGGCCCGGTTCGATACCAATGGATGTATCCTATTGAGAGGTACTTGTTTAAAAATAATTACTTTAGCATTACTCCCTATTCGCATGTTTAACCATTGATGCATCGAAATTTTTCCTTGTCTACTTTACGGGTTTCTTGGGAAACTTAAATCTTACGTGAGGAATAAGGCGTGGCTGAAGGTTCAATAGCGAAGGTTATATCGGGGATGTGGTCTTGTATTTTTGTTCAGGTACTTCGATGACATTGAGACGTCATTCAACCGACCGCCTCGTGTAGACGATTGTCCGAGCTGAGCTGAGCCGAGCTGAGCTGGCCGGAGCGAGGAGGCAACGAGTTGTTAATCCCTCGTGTTGGTAGAGCGGTTGGCGGGAGTGAGAAATTCAGAATTCAGAGCTCTCGCGCTAGGCCCTCTTGACCACGCCCTAAGATATACGGCATACAATGTCAATGGTTTTAAGTTTTGCACTGTTGCACGAGATCAGGAATTGCTGACCCAAAACTCTGGTGTATATGGCACGTTTGGGACGAGGAGTTATGCGAGCAGCAGTGACGGGAACATGCGGTTCGGTGACGTCCCTGAAGATGACGAGCCGTATATTCTTACATCAGAGGCCCATCAGGTTTATTATGTGGCCGATGAGAGGCACAAGGATTGGAATATGGTGGTTCATTTAAAGCCTCGGGACCTTTACGACATGGGCGATGGTGATAACGTCGCATACGATTGTGAGCCGTTCCGGCCCGCCGGCCGAAGACTTCTTCCCGGACGGCGATGACAATTTACCTATAGTTCGGTACGTTTTTAAATTTATGCTTTATAAAATAGTAACATTTAATTAAAGTTTTAATTGTGTTCAAACATATTGACCTCACGCGTAACATTTTATGCAAACTTTCCTTGTAGGGATGGTGAAGAAGATTGAGAGAAACACTTAATGTCTATGCTGTAATATGAAATCATTTTAATATTATGTTTTTTTTTTTAAAAAAAACTCAGAAATTACTTTGTAGCGGTTATATAACCGCTACAAACACCAAAAAACCGCTACTAAATACAATAACCGCTAGAAAAAAGTGAGAAACCAACCGCTACAAAATGATGCGCAGACCCCACCATAAATACCCCCACCCAACCTCATTTAATATGCCTCAACTTCTTTTCTACCCACGTTTTCTCTCAATCATCTCAAATATTTTTACGTTTCAGAACATCGTGATTTTGAAAGTGGTAAGTACCGTGTAACCGGATCAATTCTAATGTTTCTCAAATATCTAATTTATAGTTCTTGTACTAATTAAAGTTTGTTATTTTGCAGTTGAACGGGATATATCTTTCAACTTTCCCTATTCTTTCATATACATTATTCAATTGATTTGTACATATAATTTTTAAATATTGAGTATTGTTTTAATCACCTCATTTCTTAGTACTTATTCTACTTACATAATCTTATTATTTTGTTTCTATACATGCACCTTATATATTTAAATTTCATAATTTACTACCTTTTATTTTTAATAAAAAATATATTAATAATAAATGATATTTTTAATTTGAATTACGCTGATAAATGATATATTTTTTAAAAAACCGTAATGAATTTGTAGCGGTTACAATAACCGATACAAAATTTCAAATAAAATGGCGGGTTATTTGTAGCGGTTGTAGTAGCGGTTTGAAACCGCTACAAATATTCAAAAGCACATGATGGCGGGATTATTTGTAGCGGTTTCAAACCGCTACAAATATTCGAGATGGTGGCAAATTTTTTGGGGAAAAAATGGCGGGAATATTTGTAGCGGTTTGTAACCGCGACAAATATTCAAAATAATAAAAATTTATGGTGGCAAAATTATCAACACATTATTCTGTAGCGGTTATGAAATCGTTACTAGAACCGCTACAATTTTATTTGTTCTGTAACGGTCATTTAAACGTTACTAAAACCGCTACAATTTTATTTGTAACGGTTAACAACCGTGACTAATGTCTCGAAACACACGTCAGACCCGCTCATTTAGTGACGATTTTTTGAACGCAACAGACGTTGTAGCGGTTTATGTGTATGTAGTATCGGTTTTTTTAACCGTTACAAATCGTCTTGCCACATGCGTTTTTGTCGCGGTTCCTCTAACCGCTACAAATGTCGTTTGTCACGTCAAAAACCGTTACAAATAGGTCATTTTAACCGCTACTAATCATCATTTTTTTTGTAGTGACAAAGGTTGGAGGATAAATTAGGGTTATTAAGGTAAAATTGGTAATTTTAAAATAATGTTTTAAGACATCTGACCTACTTTAAGATTTGTTAAATTTATCAACCCAATTTAGAATATAAGTAATTTAACCGTCTTTATGTGTGATTTTCCCTATAATTAATGTCAAAAGTATTTTAAAAATGGGTTTAATGTTTTTGCTTTTGCTACAGAAATATTTTTTCTGTCACACTCCCGTAAAAGTGAGTAGGTCCCACTAATATTTTATCTCTCTTCTCTTTACAATGGAAACCACTTACGTTTATGTGAGTGTGGCAGGAAAAATATTTCTGTAACCATAGCAGAAACATTAAACCCTTTAAAAATACAATTGTTTAAGCACAATTTCTAAAATGCTGCTAATGTTCATCAATCCATTAATTTTGATTAAGAGTGGCATGATCATAATTAATAACATGCAAGTAAATGGAGATTACTGATTGCGGCATGTAAATACAGAAAATAAGAGAATAATTATTAATAACGTGTAATTAGAGTCATTGAAATACTTAATGATTACTATACTCGAACCGACCCACCCTTAACTCAACCTAGGATTTTAAAAATAAAGTTGATTGATTGATTTTTAATTTACTTTAGGATTAATAAAATTTTTTAAAAAAAAAAAATTTACCACAGAAAAAGTAAATTAGAGATAAAATTTCCGTCGTTAACAAGTTGAAGAATTTCATCGCTAATTATTTATTGACAGTAGAACTATTATGGAATTTTTTTAATATACGGCAAATTAATGTGCAAAAATAATAATAATGTTAATGTTTTGCACTTTGAGCACCAAACAAAAATTTACAATTGATGGGTGTCAAAGTGGTAATAAACAACTTTTAAGGTAGCTAAATTGATAATGTCCTTAAACATGACCACGTTGATCTTTAAGTGCATGCAACTTCCCTCAAGTGGAGCCCACTTGCTCTCCCCTTATTTATTACTCTCTCCGGTCCTAATTATAAGACCACTTTTATAATGTAAATTGCACTACATAAGTAGTCCTATAATTAGGACCGGAGGTAGTACTATTTTTTTACACCCATCAAATATTAATTCTGCTAGATGCTCAAAGTGAAAAATATTATTACTATTTTTGCCCTTTTACCTTTTTATATATAGCCTTTAAATTAAAGAATCTTTTTGAATATCTTTTGTATAGTTTAATTTAATTATATTACTTTAATAATGATTGTATTGATGCCAGTTAAACTTTGGTTGAACCATTGAACAATAAATCACCATAACCTCAATCGATTTAATGAAATATTTGATTTTCTATAATGTTTAAGGGTTATTTTGCCCCGTAAGTTGTTACGAAGGGGTAAATTTGCCTAGAAGTTTTGCAAGGGCAAATTTTTTTTTTTTTTGGCCGTTATCTTAGTTGAGTTTGACTGTTAGCTGACCGAATATGTTGAGTTGATAGTCCACATATCATTTACGTCATTTTGTTTGAGTTTAGGTGCAAATTTCCTTGGACGTTTTTATTCAAAATCAATGTTGCTGTGGAAGTTTATAAGTAGTAGCAATTTCACTCTGGTTGCTATTCAAGTCAAGTTTATCCGTTAGTTGACCAAATATGCTTATTTAGTAACTCCATGTGTCATTTACTTCATTTTTTTCAAAGTTAGATTTAAAAATAAGCATTTAAAAAAATGCATCCCCTTTAAAGGATTAGAGGAAATCAATGAGGTGAAAACATCTTGTGTGATGAAGAGAAAATCAAAGAGGTACTTACCAGTCTCAGCGTCTTTGGGGGTACTGTGGTAGAGAGTTTTCGATGGCCTTGTTCACGGCAGTCTTCCTTAGTGTGTTATACATTTGGCGATTGAATCTTTTTCTTTATTACTCTCTAGCGAATGTGAGCTCCTCCCATGCATGTAACTTCTTCTTCTTCTTCTTCAATGTTGTTCAAGCTCTTAACTCAACATATTCGATCAATTAATAGTCAAAATTAACCTAGATAACTGTCAGAGCAATATTGTTATGATTTGGAAACTTCTTAAACAACATTGCTTTTAAATGAAAACTTCTGAGGCAAATTTTCATCTTAACAAAATGGTGTGGACAATATGTGAACGACACATAGACTGTCAGCTCAGTATATTTGGTTAACTAACAGTCAAATTTAATTAGGATAATGGTCAAGGCAAAATTACTTCATATTTGACTCTTCCGAGACAAAATTGCCCATTCGTGACAATTTCCAAGGAAAAATAGCCATTCAACCCTTTTCTATACCTTGTCATGTTTCATACAATCCGTGCCTTATGCTAGAGATAGTGTATTGTTTCATTATTATTACTCCACCTGGTCGTTAATATAAGACATAATTTTAGAAATGTAAGATGTATTTCTCATATTTATTAATTTTTATTTTCTAATTTACCCCTATTAATGGTCTATCAACAACAATCAAGTAAAAGAGAGATGGTGGAAATTAAGGAAGATGATTAATATGTTTTAGGGAAAAAAATGTTATAATCTAGGAAAAATTATAATAAAGGATTTACGATAAATAATATTTATTAAGAAGAATCATAAAAATAGTAATTATTTTGAAGGATCATAAATTAAAATAGAAAGCCTAAGTTGTCCCAATATTATCTCCCAAACCTTTTGTATTCTCTCTACTCATATCAAGTAGGTCCTTTTGTATTCTCTCTACTCATATCAAGTAGGTCTCACTATGCGATTAACCTAATTATCACTATGGTGGGAATATCTTAGCTTAGCAGCCCTCTACTCATTGCAAAAGCATCGAAGGAGAATACGAGGGTCTATAATTATTCACCATTGTCTTGAATTCCTGATGATTAGGCTACAACAAAGGGACATCAATCTCAGGGTCGTAACTGGATAGTTGTTTTGAGCTCGTTTCTTAATCCCAAATCCTACTAGTTTTTTTCTCCTCGGCTATGGTTTAATCAATGGTAACGTTTTGGGGTTCTTGGAACTATTTTCAAAATGCATTCTTGTCGTCGTTGAATTGAACCTTTACTACTATTTTTCATTTTTCTGCATCATGTTCAATGTATAATTAAGCTTTTTCATTGAAACATCGTGTTCTATTCAGCTTCACCTTGATAGTAAACAAAGGGCTACTGAAGAAAATATACGTAAACGATTTCTCTTCATATTAATTAAAGATACCATTTACAAAGCGAAGCAAGACTTCTAATAAAATAGACGAAAATCAATAAAGTAGGTTCGAAATCGAAAGAAGACGTGAATTGCATAGTGAGATCTACTTCATTCGTATGAGGAGGGAAAATACAAGAGGATCTGAGAGCAATTTAGTCTTTTTATTTTAATATTTTAATTTATGTTTCTTCAAAACAATGACTAGCTATTTTTATAGTCCTTCTTAATAAATATTATTTATCCTAGGCCTTTTATTATAATTTTCCCTATAATCTAATCAAATTATTTAAATAGGTCTTACATTAAGGATCAGAAGAAATATTATTTTTTGTCAGGGCAGTCCCGGTATAATTAGTAATTAAAACCTAAAAGTGATTACCTATTAGCATGTATAAGTTATATATGAGCTATCATTATCATTATTATCAACAGAGATAGTGGGAAAATCACTTCTCAAATCTATCTTCAATTATGTTGTCAGAATGTGAGGAGCAAATTGTAGTGCCTATATCTTTTGCATTTTCCTTCATGTATTGTGTCCACCGAACTATACTTTTTCATATCTTGTTCTTCACAAACGCACACCACACAATTGTAGAGAATTGGATCTTCCCACTTTTTAAGAAAGAATTTGATAAAAAAGACGATCTTATGCCAAGTTCAATCTGAGTTTTCTGAGTGTTCCAGCACCTTTTCTGAATTTTTCTGATCTTCAAGTAAAGCATTTTTGGTACAAAAAAATAAGCATAATTCATCGAGAGGCGTTTAGTCAAATAAGAAGGATCCAGTTATCAAAGTGGAGAATTCAAGAGGAAAAAAAAATCATGTTGAAAATTATTATTAGATGAGGAGCTCAATTATCTTGCTACAAAAATGAGCTCAATTATATTCAAATCTCATTATAATTGACTACCACTTTTAATATTTCAAACAAGTATTGGAGCTTGTGCACAGAGATGTCATATCTATGTGATGCCTAAATTAGGTTGTGACAATGTGTCAATAAAAATTTAAATTTTGAATTATGATAAGATAAAATAAAATTCATATTTGGAAATTTGTTCAAGAAATAATATGGAAAATTTGAAAAATAAAAAAAAATATAAGGTTGAGTTATGAATTATTTATGATAACTCAATATTTTTTTTTTTTTGTAAAATAAACATTTAAATTTTGAAATATGAAAACTCATGGATTAACGGAGATTTGGCGATCTAACGGTGTTACTTAAAAATAAAATAGAATTTAACTGGTATTAGAACGGTATTAAATGGTGTTACTTAAAAACAAAATGTAATTAACGGTGTCACTATGGGTATTAGAGAAGATATTGAATTAATGATCTAATGATATGTATTAAATTAATAATTATTTAGAAAACTTAATGACAAACTTGTTACACACCCACCCATTATTTCCAACATTTGGTCATTTAATAAAAAAACTTAATTTCATAATAATCCTAAAAAAGACCATATAAATTGAAACAACATTTTTGAAGTATAGCAGTACTATTTTTAACAACTTAATTCCCAAAATATGCTTTAAAACTATTTAAGCCACTTTGGAGTAACTTAATCTCTTCATATATTCTCTTATTCCTCAAAATAACATTTTTAATGCTTTTTATTTTTATTTTTCTGGGCTCTTAAATAATCTTAAACAGTTATTTTTCTTTTACTTCCTTAAAATCTTACCCAAAAATGGGCTTTTGGAGTAATTAATTTTTTAATATTTTTTAAGTTAACATACTTAAGATACACTACTATATATTCGCGCATATATAACGCTTAATAAATAATGGTTACAACAAATAAATGTCATGTGTCGAGGAGGAGGTCATGCAAAAATATATAACACCAAAACATAACAGTTAAATATACGTACTGTCATGTATTGAGAAACAGAATCCAAGAAAACACAAAAATAATAGTTGTAGTTAATTATCATCATTTATTTAGTGACAAATATGATGGTTCTTATAAACAAAACCATCATTTAATACTTACAAAAATTCATTTCCAACCTCTTCTATCATCAAAGACAAAACATAATGGTCTTCAGAACCAACCATCATCTAACACTTTCATAACCCTTTGTAACATTGTCAGACCTTCATAAGTCAAAAATCATAACCCTTTGTAATCTGTTAAACCTTCATAAGTCATAACTCATAACCCTTTGTAATCTATTAAACCTTCATAAGTCATAACTCTTCGTAATCCGTTAGACCTCTATTTAAACTCACATATTCCTTGTGATTTTTACTACTTTTCTTTATCGGCCTCCTCTTTCTCTTCTTCATCATGTTAAGTTCCCAGAGAGCTCCTCTATCGCTGCCACCCCTCCTCCACCACCTCATCTTCTGCCTCCTCCTGAAATGGAGGCTCTAATGTAGATATTAACAAGTCTTGACCGCCACACAAGGCATCTTGCGACATACGCCAACAAAATGAACGGGAAATTGAATTATATACTTCATCACAATGATGTTGAATATGACTTGCAGTCAAACCCTTAATCTCCCTCCTCCAATTCAAAACTCAAATTGGAGAAGAATATGGTCTGTGGGTTCCCTTTATTCGAACTATGTTTCTATTTATTTTTGTTTTTAATGATGCGAATGAGGATGAGGATAAGGAAGAGGATGAGGACAGCAGTGGTATTGATGACTAAACATCATTATTGTTTTTTCAAAATATTAAAAGTGAAGTTGACAGAAAAAACAACTTAATAATTCACATTTATTAATTAAGAACCATAAAGTAATCTAACCAACATACTTAATGATCCTAACTTAATAAACATTAAGTTAATAATAAAGTTACCAGGAAAAAAACCAACTTAATAATTCATAGTTATTAATTAAAAATTGTAAAGTATTTTTGAAAATATACTTAATGGTTCTAACTTAATAAAGTTAGTTAAAGCTTTCAAAACCTTTTCTCTTCCCTGCGCCGACTATGGGTACCTCCTTGTTATCCAATGATCATCAGGAGAAGGTACTCTTTCATTACATCCTATTCAACTTTCAATGCATGCAATGATGATTTCGTTTACGTCCATTCCAGATGTATATTTAAACTCCCTATTTTCATTTGTTTTTCCTTTTTCTTCATCATCCTCCTCCTTGTTCCCCAATCGCCAAGACAAAACTCTGTGCAGAAGACTTTCTAGAAAACTCTTGGCGTCATCATCCCCCTCCTCCTTAGCCTCCACCTCCTTATTCTCCCCAAGATCCACATCCGCCTCTGCTTACAAATCCTATGCTTCCTCAATTGGAGGTAATTTTGCAACGTGCATAATAGACTGACCATACCATGAGGAGGCTTTCTGGATACCTATCCAGTATGAACAAGAAGGTCAATCTCATACTTGATGAGTATGGGATTGGTCATGATCCTAATAATTATTCTAGCCACTCCTCTAATGATGGGTAGCCTACTAATCTCATCAGTCATCAGGCTACTCGTCATTATTCATTTCTTTTCTTTTAAAATATTTCATAAAAAAATAGCATATCCAATAGTTCTTACAAAAAACCGTCATAAACAAATAAATAATAGTTCTTATACTCTTCTTTTTTAACGACCATCATGAACTTGAAAATAAATAACTCTATTGAGACAACCGTCATGTAACTCATGGAACAAGAAAAAGAAAATTCATCAGTAAAACTTACAAACGATATGTATTTCCCGACTACTCTTATTTAAAGTACCGCTTCATAAATCTCTAATTAAATTTACCTATTTTAATTTTTTTCATGTAATATGGTAGTTGATAAATACATAACAGTTATTAAGAAAAATCATCACTTATTAGAATGCCACTTCAAATTCCTAATAGTTATTAAAAACCAACCGTCATCATTTATAAAATATAATGATCTATAAATCTAAAGGACATAGTTGCGTGATAATCCACGAAACCCTCTCTATTTAGACGTTTGAAAACTGAACTCCACTACTCCACTTTCATTTCAACTTCTCAAAGCCAACTGCAATCTTTTGTTCTTCTTCACCAAACTTATGGACAAATGCAAAAGAGCTTTTGCTTAATCATCGGGACTAAACAAAAGATGAATTCCCTCCACCAACAATCATTGAAGGTCTCATCCATGCGACCTACAAGCTCCACCATATGGTCCAGGTTTACCTGTGAGAGAAAGGATGCATGGACCAGTGCTTGAAGGAACTTACCACTCTCATTCGATCTTTGAACAAGAAGGTGGACAAGTTACTTGAGAATGAAGAATCTAATAATGCATCACATTCTTAGAACATCTCCAAAACTTGTTATTTTTTGTTTTTTTTATATGCTTTGTTTTTTTGTTTTTTGTTTAGTAAAATGGTGGTTGTATAACCAACTACCAAAATTTTAAAAGAAAGTGTAATACATAACAGTTATTAAATAAAACCTGTCACTTATTAGAATACCATGTAAACAAAAGTGAAGTACATAACGGTTATTAACAAAGAACCATGATAAATGTAAACAAATAAATAACAATTTTTACGGACAAACCGTGATGTAAAGTCTCAGGCACGATAACTCAAAAAACCCTATCATTACTCTTCTATTTAAATGTCTGAAACAGAATACACTTGACACTTATCTTGTTTAAATGAAACCCATCAATATTGTAACCCTATGACTCATGTTGTTTTTTCTGGTCGTCAAGAGTCATTTTCAACTGAATCCCACCATAAAAAGCTATCATCTAACTTTTCAGCGACAACCACGCTAGTGAATACACTTTACCCTTGTCTCAGTGACTACCATGCGAGTTGCTTTCGCTTGCCCTAACTCAAATTTGTGTTCATGAGCCCTAACTAGGTATAGTAGTTGTGAGTTTCCTTATCAATTTCGCATCATCCTTCTTGCATTCACTTCAAAGGTTCCTCTTATGTTACTTACAGTGTTCAACCCAACCGATTGGCCTGCCTCTGTGAAGTAACAACACGATAAAGTATCCAAGGTGACGTTAAATTGCTTTTTGAAGTTATATTTTTTTTGGAAAACCTACTATTGCATTGATCAAAGGTTGTTTTCTTGTTACTAAAAATTGTCAAACCATTGCTTTGGCTGAAAGTTCCTTCTCTATTGATCTTTTTTTAAGTAACCTCAAGAGATATAGATCCCTAATAAAATACCTCTCCTTTGTTTTGGAATCCATATATCTCTAGAAGTTACTTTAAAAAGATCAATAGGGATGTGATGAATAAACTAGCTTAATTGTATTGTGAGTCACACATGAACAAGCGATAAGCCATTGCTTTAACTTTCATGTGAGTTGTTTTTGTTTGTAAGCCCTAGTTAGGTATAGTCATGATTTCCCACATCCATTTCACATTATCCTTCCTGCATTCACTTCTAATGGTTCCTCTCCTGTTTCTTGCAGTCTTTGACCTGATCGATTGGGCTACCTTTGTGAAGCCACGATGCAATAAAGCATCCTAGGTGACGTTAAATTGCTTTTGCAAAGTTATATTTTTTGAAAAAACCCATTATTGCTCTGATCGAAGGTTTCTTGTTACAGGAAGTTGTCAACCCATTGCTTTGACTGAAGGTTCCCACTCTGTTGATCTTTTTTGAAGTGACTTCGAGAGATATTGATCCCTAAGCAAATGCCTCATTTTTTGGAAGTATTCATATTTCTAGAGAATTACTTCGAAAGGATCAATAGGGATGTAATGAATAAACTAATTCAGTTGTACCAAGAGTCATACATGAACAAGCAAATATCTGCAGCATTTGTGAAGTAACGATGCAATAAAGCAACCAAGGTGACATATCAAATTGCTTTTGTGAAATTATGTTTTTTTGGAAAGCCCATGATTGCTCTGATCGAAGGTTCCTCTTCTACTTTTGTATTAAGCAGGTGGCACCAAGTTAAGAACTCTGAAATGCAACATTTTGATTAGTCCTAAACTCTTTAATGTGCGAGTTTCTGAGCTACTTGGTCACAAATTTATCTAATAGAGTAATATTTCCCACATCAAGTAGCCATGCAATTCAGGACGAATCAAGATTTTCTAGACTTTGTGGCTAGAATCAATCACACTCCTGACTTGTATATCTCACAATGTAAGTGTTCATCACCTATACCTTATGTCTCTTCAGCAATTTAGCCATGAAAGCAACGACTAGGTGAAAAAACCACGAAATAGAAAAAATCGTAAGGGGTAAGTGAACCCTTAAGCTTAAGCAGCTCAAGGGTTTTCATACCCCTTGCTTTTGTCAAGGATTTGCATACCCCGTGTGTCCTTTCCAATCAGATGTTCATACATGTTTTCCTCTCAGCATTGACTTTCAAGGGTTAATTCTTATGTAGAGACACTTTATAGGTCACCAATTACATTATGACACACACACACACACACACACACACACACACACACACAATTGCCATTGATCCTTTCCACAAGGCCTAAAATGTCTTGATCTATCCCAAATTACATAACCACTCGATGTTGGAGGTACTGTTCTATTATATATATATGAATTTTAATTAACTCATAAACTGTCACTTGAAAAGTTTCACATCCATACATCATGGTTATTATATAATAGCCGTCAATTATTAGAAAAGTTCACGGTTCATATTTATAAACTATTATTATTGTACTAAATACATAATGGTTGTCTACGTGACACTGTTATTTATGTTTATTAAAAGTAAACAATTCTTACATAAGAATCATTATATATGTTATTGAATGAATAACGATTATCAATATGAGACCATTATATATCATGCAAACATTACTATATATTATGACGGTTGTTTATGTGTGCCTGTTAATTACTATCATAGCAATGCGCATATCATGGCATCACCAAGACTCAATCTATAGAACCGTTATAATAGGTCCATAATAAATAACGATTTGGAATCATAATGTATTTGTGTCGAACATATATAGCGCCTGCATATATGTTCAGAATCATGATTTATGACCGATAATGACCTTCATATATCACGATTTCTTTAGTAGTGATATTTTTTTTTTTTTGAATATGAAAGGATTCCATTGATTAAATAAACAAAGGATATACAAGTGCCAAAAGCATTACAAGAGAAGATTAAACTTGGAAAAAGACTGCTGAGTGTGAACTACTACAGCTTTAGTCTGTCCTAAAATACCATCAGTGGTGAAAACATTGCCAGCAAAAATCGCTTTGTTACGAATCTCCCAAAGCTTCCAACAAGTGATACAAACCCCAATCTTCCAAGAAGTATCCAGAGTAGGGGATTGAATGATTCGGGTCAGCCAATTCTGAATGGGCAGCCTAAAAAAATCAGCAAACATATCGGAGGGAAGGATCTTCCTCCAAACCGTGGAGGCTGTGCAGCACCCTTTGAAGACATGATCAAGGCATTCTGTGCTCAGATGGCATATAGAGAAGATTTGATCCTGGGTCATGCCTCTTCTAGAACGCTCCACATTAGTCATCAATTTTCCTTTTAACAGAAGCCAAGTGAAGGTTTTAACCCTTTAGGCCATAGGTAATTTCCACATCTGAGACCAAATGGGATTATGCTCATTCCAATTCAATGCTTCAATAGCCTGATAAGCAGACTTGGTTGAAAAATGCCCATCCTTGCCTAAGCTCCAAGAACAAGAAGGCGCCAGGATCCCTCTCCGAATATCTATGGAAGCAATGTCTTTTAACAACTCGGATGGGAGGAGATGTCGAAAGAGCTCCCAATTCCAAGAACCATTGTCATTCAAAAACTCCACAATAGGCTGAGAGAGATCCAATTGGGAAATAGGGGAGAATGATATGTTCTTTAAGGGTCCATAGTCACCTACCCAAAAATCATCCCAGAATTTAATTGTACTCCCATTACCAGGCTTCCATTTAATGTAAAGAGAAGCTTCATCCCAAGACTTAATCAAGTTCCTCCAGAAATAAGACATTCGCGCTCTGCTGGGAATTTGCTTGAGATCCCTAACGGCATACTTTTGCTTCAGAACTTTGACCCAAAGGGAGTCAGGCTGAGAGTGAATTTTGAAGATTAGTTTCATCATAAAGGCCTTATTCTGAGATTCGAGATTAAGAAGACCGCATCCCCCGTGCTTAGTGGGTTGGCATAGCTCCTTCCATTTAACCAAATGGATACCCCGATGATCATTAGAATAACCCCAAATAAATTTCCGGACTAGCTTCTCAATCTTCACACAACAAGAGACAGGAAGAGAGGAACTCTGCATCGTGTAAAGAGGTAAGGCTGACAAAACAGATTTGGCAAGTGTTATGCGGCCAACCAGAGAGAGTGATTTACTCTTCCAACCCGCCAACTTGGCATGAAGGCCATCTAAGATATACTGATAAGTAAGCGAGGTGACCCGGCCAGTTAACAGGGGAACTCCTAAATATTTGCCGAGGGAGTCGGACTTTTGGAATCCCAGAGCATCACAAATTCTTTTACAAGTGAGGGAATCAACATTCCTAGAAAAATAAATTTTAGATTTAGGCTGACTCACCAGGTGCCCGGAAGATTGGCAGAAATCATGCAAAGTTTCCTTGATCAAAGCCACTTGCTCTGATGTAGCTTGGCCAAACAGAATCAGGTCATCAGCGAAAAAAAGATGAGATAAAGGGACACCTCGCCGTCCTAATCTGATGGTTTGCCAGTCCCCAGAATTAACCTTGGCCTCAATTAATTGAGAAAGGCGTTCCAATGCATAATACAAACAAGTAGGGGGAGAGGGGGTCTCCCTGACGCACACCCCGCTCAAGAGAGAAAGGGCTGGTTAGCTTCCCATTCCAAAGCACCTGCATAGATGTTGAAGATATGCAATTCATAATTAAACTAGCAAGGTTGGAAGGGATGCCAGCATCCTTAAGGGTGTCTAAGATAAAGTCCCAACGAAGCCTATCAAAGGCTTTTTGCAAGTCAATCTTGATGGCCATCCAACCATATTTCCCTTTCTTTCCTCTCATGGAGTGATCACTTCCTGGGAAATTATGATGTTGTCAATGATACTTCTACCCTGAATAAAGCTTGACTGGTAATGTCCAATCAAATCAGGCATGACTGATTTTAAGCGATTAGCAACAGTCTTAGAAATAATTTTATACAACACCGAGCAGAGGCTAATTGGTCTGAAATCATTAATGAGAGTAGGTTGGTGCACTTTAGGGATTAGAGCCAGCATGGTATGATTAAGGGAGGGATCCATAGGGTTGCCAGACCACATACGGTTCACGAAATAAAAAATGTTGGGGCCAACCAAAGACCATTGAGACTGATAAAAGAGAGCATGAATACCATCCATACCCGGCGCCTTAAGCGGTTTCATCTTGAATAGGGCCTGACGAACTTCCTCTAAGGTCACCGATCTTTCCAAGAATAAAATCTGGTGGGGCTCAAGAGGCGGGAAGGCGCCATGATGAGAGAAAGGAACAGGGCAAGGGTCCTCAAGAGAGTAGAGGTCAAGGAAAAATTGCCTTGCAAAAGAGGATAATTGATCCTCGTCCTCAAGCCACGTCCCGTCCGAGAACTTAAGTCTGGTGATGCAATTGCGATTTTTCCTCATCAAAGCTTTCAAATGATAGTAACCTGTGTTCCGATCCCCAAGGCATACCCAGTCTGAGGAAGATTTTTGAAGCCACAGAAGTTCTTCTTGGAAGCAAACATCCTCAAGCTCTTCCCTAAGAGACGCTTCTAGATCGACAAGAAAATCAGAGGGATCGTTGGGATTAAGCTCAAGTTTGGATTGGATCCCATTAATCCGATTAAGGAGTCTCCTCTTCCTGAACCCGATCCCTCCAAAAGATGAAGAATTCCAGCATTGGATTTCAGACTTGAAAGCATCGATACAGGACAAAATATCATTACCAGAATCCCAAATCCGTCTAACAATCCCTTGAAAATCTGGGTGAGAAACCCAAGGTGCAAGAAACTTGAATTGGGTGGGAGAAGGGGTGACCCGATGAGAGAGGCCCAAACCAATAGAAATAGGCCAATGGTCAGAGAGAATTTTAGGGAGATGGTTGACCAGACTGCTGGGGAACAGGTGAAGCCATGCTTGATTACAAAGAGCTCGGTCCAACCTCATAAAAAGAGATCCTCGTCGCCAGGTGAATCTGGGCCCATGAGATCCCAAATCAAAAAGCCCATTCGAGTGAATGAAATGGCTAAAAAGTCTACACCCATGGATCCGATTAGCTGATCCACCTTATCTTTCATTGTGGTGGAGGATGGCATTGAAATCACCAGCCAACACCCATGGAGGTGAAATATTATCTGCAAGAAGACTAAGATCCTGCCAAAGAAATTTACGGTATTGATTTTGCGGACTTCCATAAACTGCAGTGAACAAGAATTTAGTGTTGTGACCAATGCATGAGACCTCCATATGAACAAACTGAACATGGTTCACCAGGATATTAATCTGCACAAAAGAGGACCATAAAATCCAGATTCCTCCCGAGAAACCAGATGCTTCAACCCTGTGAGAGTTATGGAATCCAAGCTTTTTAATCACAGAATCAGCCTTGGTCCTAGAAATCCTAGGTTCCAATAACACAAAAATAGCAACCTTGTAATTAGTAGCAAAAGATTTAACAATTGAAGGGAACTTTTTTTTAAGAGCTCCCTGACAATTCCAGGTAATTATTGACATATATAATAATAATTAAGAGGACAAGTTGGGCAGAGGGTCAACTCCCTCTTGCTGTATCACTACATCAGAAGTTCCCAATTCACTCTGAATGCTCTTGGCTATGTCCTTCATGACTGCGTTGGATGGCCCAGCTCCCTCTAGATTGGGCCTGGGGCCAAAGTTGTGAAGGTTAACTCCAGAAGCAACTTTAATGCCTCGTCCTTTAGAGGTAGGGTCCTTGGTACCATTGGGCTTTTGATTAGTAGGCCCAGTCCTGCAACCACTTATGGCCAGATTCGAACGAGGCATTTGGGGATCTTCTATTCGAACAACCGAATTGGTGTTCTGATCAAGAGATGATTCAGAGCACCTCACGACGTACTGTGGCGCAGGGATGATGCTTTCCTGGTTTCTGTTCTGCGAGGTAGCTGTTTGCTACCTGGTGACAGTGTCGGCTCTTTTGGGACCTTTTGGCTGTTTCACTTTCCCTCTGCGAGAAACAGAATCATCGTTAAGGTAATGGGACTCTCTCACCTGGTCCTGCGAAGCTGAGCGAATTGGACGGTCTTCCTCCAATACATCACCGAGAACCTCGTATCTCGAGCCGTTGACCACCTTTTTATTCCCAATCGTCCCAGGTATGACATTCGATTTGTGCCCCTTGTCAGAGTTGTGTCTCCGCCGCTGAACCTGCATCCAGGCCCCCAAAGAGGGGGGCTTCACGCGCCTCTTG
Organism: Acacia pycnantha; assembly: GCA_025563575.1. Taxonomy (NCBI): domain Eukaryota; kingdom Viridiplantae; phylum Streptophyta; class Magnoliopsida; order Fabales; family Fabaceae; genus Acacia; species Acacia pycnantha. The sequence goes on from JAMWYP010000001.1 coordinate 2,243,903, forward strand.
AGCAGGAGGTGCGTTGGGTACCGTTAGGGGGGTCGATTCCACAGAAGCGCCATTATCAGCCACAGGGACGCCATTATCGCCAACCATTTTGCCTGGACATTTATCCTGGACATGTCCATACTTTCCACAATCAAAACAGATTGAAGGTAAGCCTTCATATTCCACAAAGATGAGCTCTCCATCAACTTGTATTTTGGATGTCAGAGGCTTAGTTAAGTCGATGACTACTGCGATTCTGGAAAATTTTCCACGGTCACCAGAGTCAGTATTATAGTCTACTCTGATGACTTCCCCGAAGACACCCCCAATGGAGCGGATGATGCTTTTATGATAATACCGAGCTGGAAGCTTTGGAAGACGGATCCAACCTATAACTTGGTTAACAACATGATTCTGAGGTCTAAACGATGGTGTCCACGGTTGAACAGTGAGGTAGTGTCCGAAAATCATCCACGGACCAGTCAAGAGTGCGTTCTGACAATCCAGGTCTTCCTGGAATCTCACCAAGAAGCAATCGTCGTTGAGATCAATGAGCTTAATTTGGCCGGAGGGCCTCCATAAGGATTGGAGCTGCGAACGGATGTGGCGGAAACCTATTTTCCTTCCTAGCAATTTGACCACTACAGCCAAGCCCATTCTTTTATTCAACGTTTCAATGACATGAGTGGCAAAGTTAACAGTTGGTATTTGTCCATTCAAACCAATAGAAACATCTCCTAGTTGGAGCACAATGTCTTCTTCCTCCTCCTCTGAGGAGTTGAGGAGTTTATCCTTGAAGGAGGGAACCCTGACGGCATCCCTAGTATTATCGTGTCCCATCTGGACGTCCTGCACAACGGGAGAAGCAGGGGACATTTGCGTTTCGGGCACACGCTCAGAGAGGAGAGGGAGGTCCGCCTCCATAACGACATCCGAAGCTTGGTCTTCATTGATCTTGGCACGTTTAGGAGATTGGTCCTCCCCAAGATGAGGAGGAGGATCATTCTTTAAGTTACCTTCGAATGGAACAGGATGCAGCATGATTAACAAAGTGGGAGGGAAGCTAGAGAGAAGGAAGAGACTCTCTCACTAACCCATTTTTAGTAGTGATATTTCAATCATCACCAAGCTTGCTGACAAAGGCTGCTTGACTACCAAGCCTGGACACGGCGATGGCGACATTGGCAGGAGCACCATCGTCCATCGAGGGCTTTTAGGAATCTGGGAGCCTCAGCCAAGGAAATGCGGGAGACAGTGGGAACAAATTCATTAGGCATCTCACCGAAGCTAAGGATAAGGCCCTTGTTGTTGGAAAGATCACTATTGTTCAACACCCTAGGTTAGAGACTACACTTATGACTATAAATTGATGTGAAATGGGTTAGGGTAGGGGGAAGAGAGGGAAGAGATGAAGGAAAAGAACTATTTATTCAATTAGTCAATCAAAATTGAATACAAAGAGCATTGGTTCTATTTATAGAGTTTAGGAAATAATAATAATTTGAAGGAGCTGAATAAGGATAAACCTTAGTATTTTGAATGGATGCAACTGTTTATCGAAAAAAAAGAGTTTAGGAAATAATAATAATTTAAATTCAAAATCTAAATCAAAATTTAACTTAAATGTAAAGGATAATGATAGGAATATCAAGCTAATATAGATATTTTATTTTTATTGAAAATAAATAAATCTAAAATAATATTAAGAAAGATAAAGATAAGAAAATCTACTAAAACCCTAATTAATCTAATGGATATTCTAATATCCTTATTCAAATAATCTTAATAAAATAACCCTAAATATCTAGATAAAATCCTAATTATTTCTTATCCCATATCCCATCATTTAGATATCCTTATTTTACATAAATCCTTTTACAAAGTTTTAAATTATCATTCTTCCTTTTTCTACAAATTTTTATAAATAAATTTGCTAACACTCGTATAAAGTTCTAACATTCAGTTGTTAAAAAGCTGTAAATCTTGATCTGATGAGCATGTAGACCAAAGGAGAAATCTAACTATTATAATATTAAAGGTTAAGGTGCAAATTTGCCAACGAACTATTATCCGAGGAGCATTTGGCACAAAAAACAATTGAGGGTACCAAAATTACAAATAAACAATTAAAAATTGAAAAAAAGTACCAAATAACTATTAAAAAAAACAAATATCACAATTACGTTAAAATATGAGGCACTGGCATAGGATGGTGGCAGAGACGTTAGAAAAAATAGCGGTTAAGCCTTCTTGTTGGATAAGGCAAACACCAACAGAGATGGGACCCATGCGAGCAGGCACTGTGGACTACTGGATTTGGTTTTGGTGCGTGATTCTTGCCCTGAAGCTGCATACAGACCTTGATGAGTTCAAGAGAGTGAGTGGAACACCCAACAACAATGGAAGCTTTGGAGACGTCGACGTCGCCGACACTGTGATAGTCAATCGAAGACGAAGACACCAAGAAAGTGACGGGATAATAGTTTGTTGGCCAATTTTCACCTTATTGTGTTTTTTCACTTTTTAATTGTTGATTGGTAATTTTGGTACCCTTAATTGTTTTTTGTGCTAGATGCTTCTCGGGTAATTGTTCGTTGGCAAATTTGCACCTTAACCCTAATATTAATATAAAAATATAAAATATAAATGTCACATTATTGACATTTGATAAACCGTATTTTATTTTTTTGAAGTCAAAATAATATTAATAAAGATTGATGTTTACATAAACAAAATTTTAGTTAATATGATGCTAAGTAATTCATCATTATCTCATCTATAATAATTTATTTAGACATTTTATTTTAGAATCAAAAGATTTAAACTTGAACATTTATTTACGCATACCATATTTTGTACATTTAAGTTAGAATCATCAAGAGACTCACGAACCAAGTAGGGCAGAGAAATGAGTGGGTTGGATAGCCCATGCCTAAACCCATAGCCCGCCCATTTAACTTTAAATGGGTATTGGTTTGCCCGTACCCATACCTCAACCCATTTAAACCCATATTCAATGGGCTAGCATATAAATGGGCGGTCTAACCAAGTTTTGGATAACCCATTTATATTTGACATGTTCTTTTTTTTTTTTTTTTTGAGAAAAACATATATAAACATTAAGTATTCACTCAAATTTATCATTCTAAATTCTGAAATATGAATCTTCAAAAATTCAATAATCATAATTCACACAAAAGAACCTAACTTTAGACAAGTGTCATCATAACATAATTTTGATATTCAAACTCAAAGTGGGGAAATGGGGAATGGATATTTCATGGCAATGTAATGTATTATTGTCCAAATTTTCATATAGTTAATAAAAAAATATAACTAATGGGTGGGTATGGGCAGGCCGAAGGTGTACCCATAGCCTGCCCATTTAAGTCTTAAATGGACGGGTTTTAACCCAACCCATTATGGGCCTTTTTGGACAGGCTCAAAATGACCCAATTGCATTGGGTTGTAGGCGGGCTCACCAGGTTGCTGGTTCCATGTTCAACCCTAGAACCAAGTGCTTGGCCAAAATGCTTCTAATTAAATATAAATGACAAGCTATTGATACAAATATAATGACATGTATTAAATAAATGATTATTTAGAAATTTTAATGACAAACTTGTGACACACACCAATTATTTCCAACATTAAGTCATCCTTAATTTCATAATAATTCTCTAAAAGTAAAAATTCTTATATGAACCAGGTGCACCATGTCATCTGCAGCACTACACAAAAATATCAAACAACATCACTCTCATTAAATTTTACGTGGGAGAGAAGAGAAAGATTGGAGAGACATTTTCAAATGACATAAATGAGGAAAGAGAAGAGAAATTAAACATGTAGGTTTTAATGAGTGATATGGTATAATTTTATTGAGTAGTGTACAAATGACGGGTTGCACCCGTTCATGCAAGAATTTATCCTCTAAAAGACTTCATAAACATAAATTCATTTTAAAAAACCATTTTTTAAATATAGCAATACTTTTTTTTTTATATATATATAAGCTTAACAAGATATATCTCCTCGTGCATTGCACAAGGAGTGTTGCTCTAAGGTGAAACATAATAGAACATTATTTGTTTGATATGGATGTATAAGAACAAAAGTTAGTGAGAATCTCTATTTATTTTGGAAAATTATGAATTTATTCTTTAAAAATCCAATTGGCGGTTGCTTAAGAAGTTAATTATTGTCATAATTGAAAAACAAAAGAAAAAGTAATCTTAAAGTTATCGATATCTCAATTAATATTTAATTATCATCAAAAGTTAAAATAAGAGTTATTGTCATATTAGTATCTGATTAATATACTAATTGATAATATTCCATAAACATCCTTTTATATAATTTCAACAATCTATAATGAATCTGAAAAATAATGAATTTCTTTTTATGAGGTTTAATTGATTGCTCATACCATAATTATTATTGTTCATGAAAGTCAAAAGCCAATTTATTTTTAAAGTCAACAATATTATTTTAAAATACTTTAATTTCTTGATTAATACCTTAATTGTAATTATTGTGGTATTAATATCCCAAATATTAATCAATATTTGAAAATTTCATTTTCCACTTTTGTGGTATATATTAATACCATTGATTTGAGACAAAATTGTTCGTTCACAATAACAAAAACTGAGAATCACTCTTTCAAAATGAAATCATTACCATTAGAATATAATTTTAATAAATTATAGCACTAAAAACCTAATTATTAATATAATTTATAGACATCCCTACAATCATGGAAGGGGAAGTTCCTTGGAATGCTTGTATCAAAATTATATAATTATTAATATAATTATGATTCCTGATTTAACATATAATTTCAAACTCAAGTTACTTCATATCTTACCTTCAAACCCCAATAATTGCGGATGGACTATTTTGATGGTGTGATTATCTTCCCAGTCAACCAAATATGAAATAAACTGTTTAACCCAAATTTGATCACATTAATATAATTTTTAATGTAATTTTACTGCAATAATAGCTTAGTTATGGAGATCCCTACAATTATAGAATATGAAGCTTCTTGGTATACTTGGACCACGTTAATATAATTACTAATATGGTTATAATTTATTATTTAACCCTTACAGCAAACCCCAATAATAAGTTAATAACGGATAGCCATTTTTTATGGTGTGATTGTCCGACCCATTTGTAAGTTAAACGTTTTACTGCATGGGTATTACAATCACAAGACTTCTAGTATAAAGTTGATGGATTGATTCCTAAAATAGGCTTATTTAAAAATATGAACCATTTTTAGATAATTTTGAAATAAATATTGCTACCTTCAGTCCTAAATATATGACCTAGTTGATTTTTTAAAAGATTAAGGAAGCTAAATAAGTTATTTAATCATATTAAATAACTTATTTGGCTTCCTTAATCTTCCAATAAAATCAACTAAATCATATATTTAGGACTAAACGTAGGGGTGAAAACAGGTCAGGTGGCTTGGCCAGTGGTCTAACTTGTTAAGGGCCTAGTCAAGGCTAGACTGTTAATAAAAAGGGTTAGGTCAAGGCCAATTTAAAGGTCTTTTTTGGTTAACAAGTCAGGTATAGGCTTACTAAAAAGCCTGTTAGGCCTATTAGACGGGCCTGAGCCTGTTAATTACTCTATATTAACCAAACAAAAAAAATTAATTACTCAATCCGAAAAAAAAGGTAATCATCCTATCTTAAACAAAAAGTAATTACTCTATCTGGAAAAAAATGTAATTGTATTTTTAAAAAAATATCTAACAGGTTTCAGGCCAAGTTTAGGCCGAAAATAAGGCATGTAACAAGCCACAAACCAGGACCAAGCCACCTTGTTGCAAAACAAGCCTTGCATGTTAAAGGTGAAGCTTGACCTGACCTATTTCCACCTTAATTGGAGATAGTCATATTTATTTCAAAATTATCTAAAAATGGTTCAGATTTTTAAAAAAAAAATTTAAAATTTTAAAAAAGCATGATTTTGTGGCACATTATGAGAATATTATATTGATCTAGATGGCTGAAAATTATCGCTACTAGGGGATGCTGAGAATTTTGCCGCTGAGGAAATCCAGATCCATGGCTCTGCATGTGTTGGAACTCCAGGGTTGGTGGCCTTCAAATCAATTTCAAAAATTGTGAAACGTTAGCCATAAGTCTTCGATATATTTCAAGAACAATTTTTTGCGAACTTCATATCATGTGCAGAAAGGAAGGTTCTTTGTCGGAGGGATTCTAAATCATAAAGGTCTCTATCCAAGAAGATGAAATAGGCCTTATAGAAACGAGGGTAGCAATCATTTTTAAAATTTTAATATAGGGTATTTTAAAATACTAATTTATTTGATTGAATCATTTTTATTGGCAATCTATATATAGCAGACTTCAACGGCCATGCTATATTATAGAGGTAATTGTGTCCCATAATAATAATAATTAAAAAAAAATGTTACATTGTCTTATTTATTCATTTGGACTTCTTTTTCCGATTATCTATCCAGTATTCAGAGCGTCACCCTGACTAATCCAGATCCGACCCGAGTCACGTACCTGGCTAGGGTGGGTGAGTCTCCCAACGGAACTTTTCTGCATTATTCATTTGGACTTTATTGAATATAAGCATTATGGGTATTAGAGAAGGGGGTGATTAAATGGTACTACCTCCGGTCCTAATTATAGGAACACTTTTGTAGTACAATTTACACTACAAAAGTGTTCCTATAATTAGAACAGAATGGAGTATTATTTTAAAACAAAACGGAACTTAACAATGCTACCACGGATATTAAAAAAGATATTGATATGCGGAAAAGGTGAAATTTGATTACAAGTGCATTGAAAACAAATATCAAGATAGTGGAAATCAAATCATCCATTAAATTTATTCAATCCGTGGTTTAAGGATTAGTGGCCCAACCATAGTTAAATCAGGGTTAACCAAATCATAATTAAAATAATAATATAATTTAACTAAAATATACAAAAAAATAAAGTGTTCATTATAACGCTAAAAGGAATAATAATGAACGTACAAGTAAATTGAATATTCATGTATAAATCATATATAATCCCTCAGAACAGTTACTAAAGCATAAATACAACATACTAAATATAATCCGATCAACCTGTCCAAGAAGATTGTTAAACGGAGACCAGTCATGAGATGGATTTAATGATTAACTGACCTGACTAACCAACCCCGGATGAGGTTTAACTTTTAACCCACGGAAAAGAAAAGAAAAGAAAAAAAACTCATCCATTATAACTAACCAAAAATATAGTAATATTTAATGACTCCAAATAAACTGAAAATTTCAAATAAAGTCGAACCCACTTTGTAATACCCTAATAAATAAAGTGACTATTTGTAAAAGATGAATATGTGGTCTCAAAGAGTATGTTATATTATCTTATTTTCTAAAGGAAAATTTCTTAGAAATTAGGGAAAATATAATAAGGTGTCAAAATGACCAAAATACCTCTGGAATAGGTAAATGACTTAGGAAAATTGTGAAAAATCCTAAAACGCAGTGAAATAATTATTTGGATTAAGAGAGTATATTATCTCTAATTTTGGTAATTTAATAAACTACAAACTTGGAGAGATTGAAGAAGAATACTCAAAAAGTATTGAAAAGACCATAATGCCCCCGTAATTTCTAAAATAATGCAAGAGTCATGAAATTCTAATGTTAATACAAAAGTTTGAAGATAAAGGGTTATCTTAATTAGAAAATTACCCACAATTGATAAGAAAGTAATTAAGTAATTATTGGCTAATTACTTAAGCTTAATCAAAGGAAATTCAAAGATAATTATGTAAAGCTCCATAATTAGTGATTAATGGCTAAAAATTAGCATAAATGTATTTTCTAATTAATTGGAAATTTTTGAGAAAAATAAGTGAGATTAAGTATTTGTTAGCTTAAAAACAAGTATGGACCAATAGGAAAAAGTTATGAAAAATTATGTAAAAATAATTATTTAATTATATAATAATAATTAAATAATTAATTAAAAAATAAAATAATATATATATATATATATATATAAAATATAAAATATAATATAAAGGGGCTGCCGACATTTTTGGTTAAGAGAAGAAAAAAAAAAGAAAAAAAGAAAAGAAAATGTATTTAATAATATATAAGAGTTGTAAAAATAATAAACTCTTATTTAATATTACTTAAAGTGAATAGTAAAAATATCTATAGGAAACGGATCCTATCTAGAGAACCAGGAATAGGATTTCTAAAGTCAAGGTATATTAGTGATCAGTGAGTTTTTATCTTCCATTAGACTTTTCCGGAAGTTAATTCCGAAGCCGGTAGAACATTTTCCTAATAAGACGAAATAGGGAAAAATGCAGATAATCACATTTTGGATTTGAAGAAAATAAATTCTAACTCAACATCTGGAGATGAGTTTGGAATTATCTGGACATATTTGGAATCAGTTTGGAATTCGTTTCGCAACCGACACGTTTTTCCGTAAAACTTCCGTCAGGCCGGAGAAGACCTAGACAGTGTTAAAAATTTAGTTAAATTAGACATTTCTAATGAGGAATGAAATATCTAGGAATTGTCTAATCCAGAGTTTTGAGATTTTTCCGAAATTACGCGAATCGGACACCGATCGAAGAATTCGACCGGAAAGCTTCTGGAATGTGCCAAGTGTCATCATGTTATTGGCTCACCTTTGGCTTGGGGAGCAAGAGGCCGAATTGGTGGCCACAAATGACTCTTCAAAACCCTAATATACATGGAAGGGAGAATTACAACTTTGGAAAGAAAAAATTACCACATTGGACCCAAAATTTTTCCTATAAATAGGCAAGCCATTTCCGAATTCTCACACCATTCTCAAAGGCATAGGCCGAAATAGAGAGAGCAAGGAGGAAGGGAGAAGCCGGGGAAATTTGTAGCGAAGCTCTGGGTAAGTTTTTCGGTACCGAGCTTTAAGCTTTCGTAGTTCTTTCAATAGTTAGAGTAGTAATGCTAATATAGCCTTTAATTTTTCGAGTATGATTGGATATCATATGATAGGGCTATTTTAGTCTAGAATTTCGAAAATTATCATTGGGTCGAAGTTCTGGAAAAATTTTGGAAAATCGGAGCCAAAGTAACGAAGTGTTGGCGAAATTCCGCCAATTAGGGGTATAGGGGCTGTTACAGATTTATATAAGGCCCATTAGCGATGCGGCCCAATAATAGGGGGATCTATCATGATCGCCAGCAGATCAGATAAGATCATAACCAACCTATAATCAAGGAGATAATCAAGGGAAATCTCTATCACAAATAGAGGGCCCATGAGCCCAAGACCAACAGGTACACTCTATACATACGAGTTAAACTCTAAAGGTACACATCATCTACTCTCTACACTAGTGGAAAAAAGGATATTAAGACCGGACGAAACAGGTATATTAGGAGCGGACCCGCGACAGGTCTTGTTCCAGGCGGTATTAAAAGTCTCCCTATTAAGACCGGACACATAGAACCGGTCTTAAAGATTTTCTTTAAGACCGGACATTTTAAACCTTCGGTCTTAAAATTCGTACTAAATAGATCTGAAATATTTTTTGTTCGGTCCTAAAACTCAAACTTTAAGACCAGACAAAAACTAGACCGCTCTTAAAAGATCCGAATATTAAGACCGGAAAAAAATAAACCCGGTCCTAAAAATAGTAATATCCTAGACCAGATCCCGGTCTTAAAAGATTGACTTTCAAGACCGGATGTTATATACATCCGGTCTTAAAAATTGAACTTTTAGACCGCACTTATAAATGGACCGGTCTTAAAAGACCAGCTTTTAAGACCGGCTTAATACCTTTAAGAGCGGTCATAGATATACATCCGGTCTTAACAATTGAACATTTAAGACCGTCTTATTTATTTACGCTCTAAATTTTCCCGAATTTTTTTCCTGTTCTGTTCTTCCTGATCATATATAATACACAAAAATCCACCATCCAAAACAGCACATAAAAGTCGATATACTTAATTTAAGCTACAAGCTATGAACATGAATAAATTGAATTGGGAAAAAGAATACAAATAATTATCCACCATGAGTTATGTGGCCTTAAGTCTACAACAGCTAAAGTAATTTATACAATAAGCTAAGATATATAACTAATTACAATCACAATGAGTTACAATACAGCACGTAAATCAACATACATGTAGTCCAATATATTATTCACCATGCCTTCATCTGATTCCCACCCAACAACGTAACATGCATCCTCTTTTATAACATGCCCCTTTGAATCGGATCCTGCCACAATATAAGAACTTGAATAAAGATATTCCATTGCATTGCAAGTTCTTCCTTCTTCAAATTCTTTTCTCCTTCTAGATTATCCCCAAAAACCATTTGATAACTTCTTGCTTTATGATATTCCCATTATATTGTGCAAGAGCTTCCTTCTTCAATCTTGATTATTCTCCATCAATAAAGTATACTCCATTGTAACTCAAATATGATGAAGCTTCATTCCAACTTCTGTTTGATCATAGAGACTTCAAGTTCTTCTTTCTTTAGTCACTAGTGGAAAAAAAGGCTTTTAAGACCGGACCAAACAGGTACATTAGGACCGGACCAGCGACCAGTCTTGTTCCAGGCGGTATTAAAAGTCGACCTTTAAGACCGAACTTTTCCACGGTCTTAAAGAGTTTCTTTAAGACCGGACATTTTAAACCTTCGGTCTTAAAAGTCGTACTAAATAAATCTGAAATATTTTTGGTTCGGTCCTAAAACTCAAACTTTAAGACCGGACATAAACCGACCGCTCTTAAAAGATCCAAATATTAAGACCGGACAAATATAAATCCGGTCCTAAAGATAGCGACTCTAAGACCAGAGGACTAATTACCCGGTCTTAAAAGATTGACTTTCAAGACCGGATTTTTTCAATGGACCGGTCTTAAAAGACCAACTTTTAAGAGCGGCTTAACACCTTTAAGAGCGGTGTTATGTATACATCCGGTCTTAATATTTGAACATTTAAGACCGTCTTTTTTATTTGCGGTCTAAATTTTCCCGTATTTTTTCCCTGTTCTGTTCTTCCTGATCAATATATATACATAAATCCACCATCCAAAACAGCACATAAAAGTCGATATACTTTAAGCTACAAGCTATGAACATGAATAAATTGAATTGGGAAAAAGAATACAAATATTATCCACCATGAGTTATGTGGCCTCTTAATTAAGTCTACAACAACTAAAGTAATTTATATAATAAGCTAAGATATAACTAATTACAATCACAATGAGTTACAATACATGCAGTACGTAATTCAACATACAAATGTAGTCCAATATATTATTCACCATGCCTTCATCTGATTCCCACCCAACAACGTAACATATATGCATCCTCTTTTATAACATGCCCCTTTGAATCAGATCCTGCCACAAAAACAAAACAAGAACAAATTCATATTCAATGATGACATTGTTTAATTAAGAACATAGACAGCATATAATAATAGTTAAAACCTTAAAGTTTTCTAAGAATTCTGCATATGAATATTAATTACCTTATGAATTAACTCTTTTATAAAGTGATATCCTCCCATATCCCTTCTTGATGATCATTTCTTATGCCGGGTTCATTATCCACTTCATCTTCTTCGTTCATGTCCGGTAGACCCCTTGAAAAAGGAGTACTATCAGGAAGACCATAATTTGAATGACTTTCCTCATCAATATCAGTGACCCTCTTTCCTTGGAGAGCTACAGACCACATTTTATTTTCTTGATCGGTGATATAGAACACTTGTTTCGCATGGGCTGCCATAATAAAAGGTTCATCTCCAAAACTTCTACTATTGACATCGACTAAAGTAAATCCTAGCCGATCGATATGAACACCATTATTGACATTAACCCACTTGCATTTGAAGATGGGAAATCTAATTTTGACATAGTTCACCTCCCAAATCTCTTCAATAACCCCATAATATGGCATGACTGCCAATTTAGGCCTCTTGTCTTTCGAATCGAGAAGTGCATAGATTCAGCCTCTAACATAACACCACTGTTCAGGATCGTGCTCCTATCATCTAGGGACTTCGTGTAAAATGTATAACCATTGATCACATACGAATTCCAACTTATGACTTCAACCTCAGGACCACGTGCTTACCATTTCATTGTGTCAGAAACACATTCAGATCCCTCGACCTTTTGTTTGAACCATTTTGCAAAAGTTATGTTATGCTCCCTAATCAACCTTTGTTCGGTCATTCGATGGTTTTCTTTCCTTACTGACCTCTTTATGTGCGAGATATGCTGGCTTGAACTTCATCAACATTATTCAATATGTATAAGTGGACTTGTGACAATTCATCACGATCCACACTCTTTACCGAAGCCCCACGTCTACCCCCTTCAGCATGCTGACGTTTTGGAAGCCCAATATGTCTTACTTTGGCCAAATAATTTTGACAAAATTCCATGGCCTCTTGAAACATATTTCTGAACAATTGATGCTTCTGGCCGGTACGCGTTCTTCACATACCCTTTTAGGAATTTCATAGATCTTTCAATAGGGTACATCCACCGTAAATGGATAGGGCCGCACAACTTTATCTCCCTCACTAGATGAACAATGAGATGAACCATGATGTCAAAAATGAAGGAACAAAAAGCTTTTCAAGGTGGCACAAGATAAGATATCCTTCATTCTCCAATTCATCCAACTTTTCAATCTTGAAAATTTTACTACAAACCGCATTGAAGAAGAAACAAAGTCTAGTCAAAACGACCGAAGATCATATTCGCGATCCTCGAATAGCTACGGGAGTAGCTGTTGCATCAAGACATGACAGGTCATGAGACTTTTGGCCTACTAATTTCAAGTCCTTCATCGAGACAAGCCTCTTAAAATTTGAAGAATACCCGAGGGAACTTTTGTGCCATGTAAACACTCACAAAGCTTCGTTTCTCATCCTTAGACAAAGTATGAGAAGCCGGGGACAATAAGTTCTCTTCCCATATTGCCTTGGATGCAAGTCTTCGCGTATTCCCATTGCTTGCAAATCCAATCTTGCCTTCACACCATCCTTCGAACTACCTTGTATGTTGAGAAGCGTGCCCACAATACTATCACATACGTTCTTCTCCACATGCATGACATCAATACAGTGTCTCACATCAAGATTGCGCCAATAGGGAAGATCAAAGAATACATATCTCTTCTTCCATATATTTGTTTCTTTTCTACTCTTTCCAGGCTTACCGAAGATGACACTGATATTTTTAACCTTTTCATACACTTGCTCCCCACCAATGCCACCGGAGCTTCTTCATACTCTTGGCCACCAAAAAAGGCCTTCTTTAATCGACGATATGGGTGGCCCCGTCTAAGAAATCTCCTATGTCCAAGATACACCGTCTTTCTTCCATGTTGAAGTTGATGGTAGCATGTGCCTTCTTCACAAACCGGACATGCTTTATGGCCTTTTACACTATACTCGACAAGTTCCCATATGTCGGGAAGTCGTTTATAGTACAAAATATCATGGCTCTCATTTTAAAGACCTCCTTCTTGAAAGAGTCAAAAACATCGACACCTTCTTCCCACAATTCCTTCAAGTCTTCGATCAAGGGCTCAGTGTAAACATCTATGTCATTTCCGGGTTGTTTTGGTCCCGAAATCAACATAGAAGCATGATGTACTTTCGTTTCATGCATAACATAGGAGATAAGTTGTAAACAATCAGAGTAAAGGCCATGAGCTATGTATCGCTAAGGCTTCCATAGGGATTCATGCCATCCGTGCTAAGGGCAAGCCCGAGGTTCCTAGGTTCTTCGCCGAAGTTCGGAAATAATTGATCGATCTTCTTCCATTGAGAAGAATCGGCCGATGTCGAAGCCGTCCATCCGAAATCCTCTCATCTCGCATGCCACCTCGATTTTTGCATCATTTTCATTCGCAAACAACCGCTTGAACCTTGGTATGATTGGAAGATACCACAACACTTTTGCGTGCCCCTTATCCGACTTGTACCGTGGGGTTTCACATATCGGACAACTCGCTTCTCTTCAAACTCTTTTCTATACAATACGCAATCATTCGAGCATGCATGGATCTTTTTGTACTCCATCCCCAATGGACAAAGTATCTTCTTAGCATCATAGTAGCGATGCGGCAACACGTTATCATTCGGAAGCATGTCCTTCAAAGCCTCAAGCAATTAAAAACTCTTGTCGCTCCATCCATGACGTGCCTTCAAGCTTACCAATTTCAATACAGCGTTCAACAATTGGTATTTTTACACCCACTGGTATAGCGGTGTCTCCGCATCACCGCACATATTACCATATGCATGTGATCGCTCAAAAGCCTCTTCTCCTACATCACGGATAATGTCCTCTATGCGATCATCCATATCCGTGTCATTATCATCAAAGGCCACTTCCCATGTTTTTTCCCACTTGATGGCACTTGTTCACCATGCCATACCCATACTGTATAAGTCTTACAAAATCCGTGACAAATTAAATGTGTGCGTATAACTTCAGGACATAGTCGACACTCATTCAAACATTTTACACAAGGGCAATAAAACTTCCCCCCATCATCATGGGCATTTTGTGTAGCAAATTCTATAAATTCCCTAACCCCATTCTGATATTCAACACTCGTTCGTAAAGCATCTATCCAACCGTGATCCATAGTAGAATTCCTATATATTATAGACGAAAATCATTGATCATACATAATCCGAAAATTGAAACTTGCATATAAAATAAGCCAACTCCAAAAGCAAATATTGTCTCAAAGAATCACTTTTACGGGGAACTTGCCCATTAAATGCATAAAAAATTAAGAATCACTTTTGGTCATAAATGCATCACAAGAGGAACTTGCCCATTAAATGCATAACAAATTAAGAATCACTTTTGGTCATAAATGCATCACGTTGAATCCAAGAACCAAAGTAAATGCAAGACGAGGAAATTAAATGCGGGGGATGAAGGTCTTGTGGACTAACTCGTAGCATATAAATTCAAATGCGTTAGCCGAGTCGTCTTACTTCTCCGCTCACGAACGTTGAAGTTGCAGACAAGACAAGCAAGAGTAACCTAAAAACACTTGTTGGACAAATGGGTAGGTCTAAAGTGCAAATATAATCTTCAAAAACAATATTCATTAACAACAGAGAATACCCATAACAACATTACACTAATTTCGTTAAACCCATGAAAAACAAAGAACGATAAGCTGGAAAATAATAAAGTTTTATCCAAAAGATCTCTTACAGCTTCGTCTATAGACGTTTAGCTAAGGAACCAGAGAGTGATTGTCGAGAGAGGTACGCGAAGCAGCGACGAAGCTGAGAGGGAAATTTCGAGTCGGAACCTGAGTATTCACTTTGGGCAAGACAAGAGAGCAGAGAGGGAAATTTAATTTTTCCCCGCGACAAAGATACCTTATTTAGCTTTTTGGATTTTATTAATACCGGTTATTAATTAAATGTCCGGTCCTAAAGATACAACTAACATTTAAGACCGGAGTTTTAAAAGTATCCGGTCCTAAAATTTTATTAGTCTTTTAAGTTTTAAGACCGGAGGTTTACAAAACATCCGGTCCTAAAATTCAAATACTCTTTAGATCCGTTACTTATAAAATGTCCTAGGTCTTAATGGCCTTGGTGATAGCAATATTACGGAGATCAGCAAGTTGTTGTCTTATTCTCTCCACCCGCAATATGAATGGATCATTACAGGAGAGCGGAGAGGGGTCAGAGGTAGGCCCGCTGGGGCCAACAGGTTGGAGAGGGGAATTACGAACATCTGCATGGCCAGCTTCAGGATGAGGGATGGACTCAGCAAGGACAGGATCGGCAGAAGGATCGAGGGGGGGTGCGGCATGAGCAATCTCTTCATCATCCGAAGAAATAACAATGGGTCCATTGACCCGAGAGTCTTCAGAAACAATACGACGCACTGTCGCTGGAGGAGGCGCACCATATAATGATCTAGCCATGGCACGAGCTTGAGGCGTGTATGCACCCTACGAGCGCTTGCTTGTATCTAACCATGGTATGAGGATTTGAGAAGTTGGGGCAGAGAGCTATTAAGTGAGGAGTTAACAGAACAAAGAGGTAGTGTGTGGAGTATATAAAGACAGATAGCAGGAGAGATAAACATCAATGATGAATTTTTCAATATAATGAATTCAATGTTTCTACTTTAAGAGCGTCTTTGTTCAAAATATCCGGTCCTATAGTCATTTACTTTTAACAAACTTTTAAGACCGAACTTTTATCTTGTATCCGGTCCTAAAACTAATTTTTAATTCAATTACTTTTAAGACCGTATTTTTATCATATATCCGGTTCTAAAAATCATAAGACCGATATTTTACTTTGTATCCGGTCCTAAAACTCATTTATTATTATATATTTCAATTTTTTTTTCAAGTAAGAATTTTTGGTTAAAAAATATTACTTTTAAGAACGGATCTTACACAGTATCCTATTAAAAGTTCATTCTTTCAAGAGTCCCTTCCCCATTGTTGAAATGAATTCGTAGTCTCTTCTGCCCACATAAACTTCCCAACTAGGCGTCTCCTCGTATTCCGAGCAAATATGCGTCTCCTCGCAATGTTTCCGGCGCTTCACATTCTTCAGATGGGTTCTCTATTTAAACCCGCGCGATCATATAGACCGGCTTGGGCAAAACTGCTTGTGTCTATCACGCCGCCAACAACAAGCCGAAAGCGTACTCGACGCCAATGACGTTGAGTACCATACCTCCGATGACGACTTCTCCGACCCTTCCCTCCTCCGACAACGATGGGAAGGATTAGAATTTTTAAGTTTTTTTTTTGTATCACGCCTCACAAGGCACAAAAAAAAATATTATTAAATAAAATTTTTATTTCTCAATCGCCTTCCTTGTTTGTCTTTAACTTTATGTTCTTTTTCTCCGACAACAAGAACAAACAAAACATTGTCCTCTTCGTGGTGAACAATCTTAAAAATTTGCAGAATAAAGTTAACAGCTATGTACCATACAAAACAAAACA
Source organism: Acacia pycnantha (assembly GCA_025563575.1). Taxonomy (NCBI): domain Eukaryota; kingdom Viridiplantae; phylum Streptophyta; class Magnoliopsida; order Fabales; family Fabaceae; genus Acacia; species Acacia pycnantha. Next base: position 2,260,945 of record JAMWYP010000001.1, read on the forward strand.
AAAACATTATTTACCTTTTCGAATAAAAACAAACAGAGGACGACTCTTCTCAAGTTTGGACCATCGTTGTCGCCCCTCTACTTTTCCCGATGTGAACATTTTCATGTCCTTTTCGTATCTTCTTCTTTTTCCGACAAAAGAAAAGGGACACCGATGATGATCTTCACATCCGTAAAAGTAGAAACGAGGACAACGAAGCACAAAACTTGAGAAGAACGCCGAAACATGGTAGCAATCTATTAAATAAAACGAAGACTTTTAGGAGCGGACAACTAACAAATATACGGTCCTAATATTTTAGCCATATATTTTCTAGACTTTTAGGACCGGATACTTGACATATATACGGTCCTAAAAGTCTCAACCCATATTTTTTAGAATTAGACGAAGACTTTAGGACCGGATATTTGTTAAATATACGGCCTTAAAATGGACGAAGATTTTTAGGATCAGATTTTTAACAAATATACAGTCCTAAAAGTCTCTACCCATATATTTTAGAATTAGACGAAGACTTATAGGACCGGATATTTGTTAAATATACGGTCTTAAAATGGACGAAGACCTTTAGGACCGTAATTTTAACAAATATACGGTCCTAAAAGTCGCGAATACTTTTCTGAGCCTCTTATGGCTCATTTTCAACATCCGCCCGTACCTCAAATTTCAAGCACTAAATAGCTTTATCCACCCATCCATTCATTCAGAAACCCAAAATGGACACACACAAATTGTTCAAAAATAAACAAATTTATTATTGAATTGCATTGCGTTATATTTACAAAAGAATAAATTAGCTAGTCGAAAAATAAACAAATGTATGTATCAAGGCTATTGTTGCTACAACATATATTATTTACAAATGAATTAATTTAGGACATTAATTATTGTCCTGACTTTGATTTTCTAAGACCAGTTTATACAGATATTCACAAAACACTTCGCGTATATGCTCCACTTCATCATCATCAAATGGCTTTTCACAGGCAAACCTCTGTAACATCAAAGACAGTGTGATCTTAACCCCACGCTTTTTTTTTACATCAACTTGGAAGGTCTTCATGCCACTATCATCAAAATCACAAATTTATCAAGAATGTTCACCGAAAATTCACAATGAGATTTGCAGACAAGATCTTTCAAAATGATATTCTTACTTGTTGATGATCTGCTTCAACACATGCGATGGATCCATGTGAATGGAGCATAAGAAGAGAACATAATGCGACTCCATGTTCATGACGACTAACCGATATGGTTGCTGAAATTTCACAATGTAAAATACTCATGATATATATATATGTAGCATAATTAATGAATTGGCAGCACAAGAATTGTGATATATATGTACCCGAGCCAAGATGGAAACAAGTACACCTTTCTTGGCACTTGACATAACCTCTTTGATATGTACTCTCGTCTCAATTCCAGAGGTTGTGTTGTACTTGCATACACCGGGCACAAGAATCCAAAATCCAAATTCCGCCCTCTTGAACCGCCGTGCATGCACCTACAAGAATGACATCGATCGTGGAATTAGTATATATGTATGTGTGTCTAAACTATGCATTTAAATTATGTAATCAAGGAAGAAGATACTTACTTCATAAATATTTGAACACATGGACTAGTAACTCGCTTCCAGAAGCAGATGGTCTCTACATCTTCATTATCAAAGTAAACCGGTTCAGATTTGAGATGCCTACTACTTCATCGACAGCCACGATTTATCTTTAAACCATTTTTTGGCTACCAAATCTTTTATTTTTCCTTGGCCGCCAAGTTAGCAAGTAGGGGATGGAACTTGAGGAGGGGGTGGAGTTTGGAGGAGGGGATGGAGATTGGAGGAGGGGGAAGCTTGATGAAAGGGAGCTTGAGGAGGAGTAGAGACATCTACAAGCTTCACCGGCCAAGAGATGAAGGTTCCCTTGACATCACTCACAAGCTTCAATGATCACTGGGAGAGGGACAGTGCATCAAAGATCACCTCTTCAACCGACACTCGACTTCATCATCACCATTTGTTCGTGGTGTACATTGATCCTAAGTTGTGGGATCCCTTTAGCAACCAATTGTCTATGACCATCACGATCCTCCACATACGTATGACAAGGTTGCTCGACTATCCAACAATGCAGCTCCCTCTAGTGCTCTTGCTCGCATAGGTGCAGCTGCAAGGTGTCAAGGGATCCACACTCGGTCTCTCGGCCGAGAGCTCAGAGGGACTTCATTTTCTCCATCTCCTCCTTCATCTTGCTCATCTCGCATTGAAACATCCTCAATGCAAAGATCTTTCGCCGCCGATTCCTCACTTAATTTGGCAAGCGTCCGATCCATCTCCTCCCTGTAACCATACTTTGTCTCGTGGCATTTGGATTTACCAAAGTATTGCTTTAGGCCTACCCGTCCTCCAATCGCCCTTACACGCCCGAGTGATCTGTTTTTCGGCCGCAATGGCCAACATCATTCCTCCCGTCCGACGCAAAAGATCCTCTCGCTCTTTCTTTTTAAGATCTTCCCGTAAGATACGAGTATAACGAGAAGCTTAGTGATGAAACATGTTTAGTAAGTAAAAATAACAATATCGATACTTACAATTGCTTGAAGAACTACACGAGTTTTTTCACTCGTAGGCGCCGCTTTTTTTTTGCCGAATATATAACCACGCTCCTCGCGACGTATTGGAGATGGTGGTCGGTCAACTACCGTAGAAGGATTGGATTCAGCTTCATCTTCCAATCTCTTCCGTTTGGCCGCCATCAAATCTTTTCGGCCTTTTCATATCCGCCGCGAGAAGCCCCGTGTGGGCAATCATTCTTTCTCCCAATCTCCCGATATTTTTCCCTTATTTTCTCGTGAATCAGATTGAAAACAACTATATATCAATTATGAATTCCAACCATGTCACTAACGTAAATTAGAGAACTTCTGCTTGATATGAACGTCAAACATTAGTCAAATTCACTTCATCAAGTTTCAACATTTTACTTAAGGAAGATGTAGCATTGAAGAAGAAATTGGGAAAACCAAAGGAAAGGGAGTTGTAAATGCCGCCAACTCACTCAATTCATTCATTCATCATAAATGGTTCCTACACATATTAGAATAACTAACTAACTACTTGCACCGAAACCATTACACAGCTTAACATACTTACTAACTAACAAAGAACGCCTAACCATGGCCATTACATATACTTTACATATCGACTTGCATGGAACTAGGAAATGCTCCTCTCATGCAGGACAAAGGCAACAAATGTATACTTCTATTCACACACCAAACCATTTAACTAACAGGATTAGATGTACACAATAACAATTCACATATCTGCATAGGTTAATAAGCAAACAAAAGTGCAAACAAAACTAAATATAAACTCACCGTAGCTTCAGAGGGTCCGCTTCAACAAATTGTTGCCAAGTTTGTTCATCAAGAAATTTGTACTTGTCCTGTGGTTGATGGTCGCTTCCTCGGCAAAAATATAAGTGTTAGCCGAAAGGTCTTAAACTTCCCGAACCGCTCAAAGACAATAAGACAATGTTGAGGCTTTCAACTTCTCGACTGTGGACGATGAATGTAAGCCTGATAGTGTCCCACATAGGATCCTTTATTGTTTTTTGGTCCACATTTTTCCACTCATCTACTCAAATGCTAACCTTACCGCATACTAGAGCGCCGACAAAACTAGTATATGTGCTTTTATTAGGACCGAAAGGTTGCAAATTTTCATCAAAAGAATCTCGAGCTTCGTCCCAATTCCAACTAAGGGATACTTCCATCATTCGTGTGCCGCTCTACTACCACGGCGTGCACTGGCCAGGAGGCTCAATGTGAGATGAAGAGGGTTCATTCGTCCGACCTCACTACCAAACCAAAAAGATTCGGAGTTTCAAGAACACGAGTGGAATCGTTTTCACCGTTCATTTTCAAGACAAGAAGAGAGGAATGCCCGAGAAAATGAGGGAGTAACAGAGGCTAACTAATAGCGGGCGAGGAAGAGAGGTAATAGAACAGGAAGGGTTTCGCAACGTGAACAGGGGTTCTTCAATGAGAGTGACAAAAGCTTCCGCGCGAAGTTAACGTTTGGCGCTTCATTTTTAAGACCGGACAAATACACATATACGGTCTTAAAAGATAACCTTTAAGACCGATCTCTCTATATGTCCTAGCCTTAAAATTAATTAATTTTTTATTCAAACTTTAGTACTGGCCATTTTATGTCCTATTCTTTAAAGTCTAACTTTTAAGACCGGCCATTCTCAGAACTATGGTCTTAACATTTATTAATTTTTTATTTAAACTTTAGTACGGACAACTTTAAGTCCTATCTTAAAGGTCTAACTTTTAAGACCGTCTTTTATATATGTTCGGTCTTAAAACTTTAATACATTTATATTTTAATTTTTCCGTATTAATTTTGGAGTGTAGAAAATATAAGTCTGGTCCGTATGAGATTTCTCCAAAAGTAATTGATATTTCAATTTTTTAATAACATTTTTAAGACCTAGTTGTTATTTTAACAGTGCCGGATAAGATCTATGAAAAATGATCCAATGTAAGAAGATCTTTATATTTACAAATCTGCCACCGGTCATATTTTTAGAGCGGTCCTTATTTAGTCCGGTCTTAATGTGGCAGTCTTAAAGCACTTTAGCGTATAAGAAGTTCTTTTTATTTACAAAACTGCCACCGGTCACACCTTTAAGAGCGGGGCGTCGTTGATCCGCTCTAAATGAGGCGGTCTTAAATCCCTTTTTTGCACTAGTGCTACCCTCTCTCAATTGCATATACTGCACACAGAGCACACACCCCACTCCCTTTGGCTAAACGCCTCTAGTATCATCGAACTACGTGGACTTTGATCCCTCTTCAGGGTACGTAGGCCCTAGGAATCTCTCCTAGGTCAAGTCCCAACCAACATCAACATCCTAGCCCCTTTGGGCTAGACAATCTGTGTTCTACACCAGAACAGTGGCGCCGACCGTGAGGATCGTTAAATTTCGATTCCCATGACCAAAGATGGTCAATAACTCCAATTCCCAGATTGCCACACGAACAATTAGGGTTTGTGATGTTTAGAAAATAGAAAATTGCAAAGTAGGGACGAGGCAGCCCCAGGAGAATCAATCACGATGGTGAAAGAACGAGAACCCATTGCAACTCTGATCGAAAGCAACGCCAGGACCGAAACTCACAATTTTCTCTCTCTAAAAGCCGCAACTTTTGAAGCAGCAGTCACTCGGTCAGTTGACCCCATACATGAATCAATTTGATTCCTTGTTGGGCCAACGACCATCTGCTTGAACGTCGAAGTACCTCTGAGGTTCTAAAAATCTCTATGGGGCCAACTCGTCGAATCAGATCCTCCCCTCTCGCGTTCACTCACAGGCTTCACTCCCGATCTATAATCCGCATCGGGTCAAATGCATTTTATGATTAAAGTTTAAACGGCATAAAAAATTTAAATGCCTTGTGAGATGGAGGAGAATGGGAATGGGAGAAAGAGGATACCGCAATTCATGCGAATCTCGATTCTTCCGTTGTAATTCTCACCGTTATAGCCCTAGCTCTCCCATACTGAGATGGTAAGGTACCGAGATGATGAGGGGCTGGGATTATAAGAAGCCGAGATAATGGAGCCAAGATCAGTTCTGAAAGAGGGAAACCGGGTTCCCAAGCCGAGGTAGAGATTAATGCCGAGATATATTGAGATGGTTCCAAGACTGTGGGCATTACCGCGATGGGTGGTCTCGGACCCGTAGTCAAAATATGCCGAGGTGTAATATGCCGGGCATCATACTCTAGTTGTGGTTTCGGCGAGTAGACTGCTCGACCTGTTACGTACACTAATTGCAAAACCGAGGTTCAGGGCTTCACCGATGAACCGAGATTGTGTGTATGTCGAGATGCCATGGAGCCCAATGCCGAGATGATTTCTAGTTCGTTTGAACTCAATCATATTCGGATAGTTTTGGACCTGAATCAAAATTATATACTAATACTATGATGTTTCATTGGAAGAAAGGGTCAAATACTTATCCCAATGCCACTCACCCAGATTCCATAGGATCGAGAGGTGGTTAATTCTGATGTAAGTTTAAAGGAGAAAATTAATTTATTGCTCGGACTCAGGACCTTAGGCTGCCAAGCACTTGGGGATTTAATAAATTGCAAGACGACGAAGTGGACGAAGTGCTTTCTCCGGCACTAATTATATTATCAGGTTGCTTCAACATTATTGGAGTTCAATAAAGATCTTGCCATTTATGCTGAGAGAGATATTTGGCGGAACCAGGATATAATGACAACATTCTGAGATGCCAGCTCTGTGAATGTCAGAGGTTGGTGAAGGCCGAGATGGAGCCAACGAGCGAGATCGTATGTGGCATAACCAAGCTGAGTTGTGCCCACTTGTATGGAAGTCTAAGCGTGATGAGCCGAGATGCTTCATTACGCCGTGATACTTCATGGATTATCAGCGCAGCGTCAAACCCGTCATTATCATTGATTCGCGACCAGGCTCTTGCTTCTCGTAACTCTCTCAGGCATAAATTGTGCCAATCTGAACAGATGCCGAGACAGGTATCCCTTGCTTGGATTACTCGTGGAAATTAACTGTGCATTTGGAGCCACGTGTCACCTGGATCTTCAATGAAGTGTATTGCTCTTGAATGGCATTAATGGGTCGCAAGTAGCTGGCACGATCCATTTAAAGCGGTTTCTTCTATTCAAGAAGATCGTTCTGAGGGGAAATACCAAGATGGAAATTTCAGCCCGAAGCAATCATACTTGTACCTCACAATTCTATATACAATTTCATAACACAAGGGCTCTTTATGCTCGTGCTTTGTTTTATATGGCCCGCAGGATCTCTTCTTACCATTCAATCCAAGTCCAAAATCAGACACTGAGAGATACAGACTTCGGATAACCAAATTTGGAACCCATGTGACGCACAGGGAATGTGAAAATTTTGCATCAGGCCGTCTTATTGGCAGAGGATCCATGAAGACTGAAGGGCTACTTGGAAAGGGTAATGCCTTCATTGAAAAATTCCAACAAGATTTAGTTATGTTTTTAAAAGCAAAAACTCTTTGTTAATTGAGCAAAGGGAAGGAGCAGATTCAATCGGTCACTACAATAATCTGCATATCAAAGTCAGGATCTGATAAATTTTCAGATCGAAAGAATGCTTTTCACTACGGAGAAGAAGCAACCGAAAAGCGAGCACCTAAACGCAGGGACCTAAGTGAAAATCTCAGAAGGTTTCATACAAGGACCTAAATGAAAATCTAAAAAGGTTTCGTACAGGGACCTAAATGAAAATTTAAAAAGGTTTCGTACAGGGACCTAAGTGAAAATCTCATAAGGTTTCATGCAGGGACCTAAATGAAAATCTAAAAAGGTTTCGTACAGGGACCTAAATGAAAATCTAAAAAGGTTTCGTACAGGGACCTAAGTGAAAATCTCATAAGGTTTCATACAGGGACCCAAACGAAAATCTCAAAAGGTTTCGCACAGGGACCTAAGTGAAAACTCTCAAAAGGTTTCGTACAGGGACCTAAACGAAAATCTCAAAAGTTTTCATACAGGGACCTAAGTGAAAATCTCAAAAGGTTTCATACAACTGGTTTTCCTCTGACCTCCTTCAGCGGGTCGCTCGCTGGTTTTGGGAATCAAACTGCCTTGACATTACCTCAGATCTTTGAGACATTACCTCGGATCTTTGGGGCAGGTGACTTCGATAACCGGGATCAGCACCTGGATTCAAAAACAGGCGAAACATCTCGGCACTACTCGGATCTTTGGCCACTACCTCAGATCTTTGAGAAACTACCTCGGATCTTTGAACAGCAAGCTATTACCTTGGATCTTCGAGACATTACCTCGGATCTGTGAGTAAAAGACTTCGGTCGCCAGAGCTAGAATGACCCAAGCCAGCCATGCCATTTTCTGAGGCCTTGAATAGAACAAGCTTCAAGGCGAGATTCACCGCCAATATTCATCATTCACATGCCGATGGAGATTCCATGTGCCGATGCAGATTCCAATACCGCCACCTAATCCATCCACCCGTCATTGCCGAGATGGTTACCTCGGGGAAGCACGATGTAGGCTGAGATTGTACAATGCTGGTCGGGGTTGATTTCCTAGCCGGGATGGAGAAGTATGGCGGATTTGATAAGATGCATTCGTAGGGAAAACCAGCAAAGACAATGGTATTTAACCTTGTTCTTGATGTTTGAGGGAGATTCAAATTATCAAATCCTGGGCAATGTCTTCGTGGATGTAATGCGGATGAAGGACACAGTGGTTGATGCGCACGTTGTTCTCCAATTGTCATTGTCTCGCGTTATGGTCAAAATTATGGCTTCATGGATCCGCGGCAGTGAGGGTTTGGTTTGGGGCTTCTATTCGTCTTTTTCGATTTGGGCTCTTCTGGAATTTATGCATTGCATTCAGATTCAGCTTTTATTTGTTTGCCGATCAAATGCTTCACAAATCTTTCGAACATAACTTCAGTTTATGGGCTCTAGTCGTTTTCTTCGATTTCTCTGCCCTCTCGTCTGTGATTTGCCTTTTGAAATCCCAATAAAGGAGATTAACCTCGCTGGCTGTGTTCGGTAAAATGTCGAGGTACCCATCTCAGTCTGAATCCCGACTTCGAATTTTCTCCAACCCATCTACTCGTCATTGCTGAGATAGGTATCTTGGGGAAGCCTGATGTGAGCCGAGAATCTGACAGGTGGTTCAAGTTTCGTTTGGGTTACATTTGGGATAGTGCAAAAACAATGACAAGAGTCGTCGGCCGAGATCATGTGAAGGAATCCTTTGATTAAAGTCGTTGTGCATCACTGCGCCTAAAGTCGACATCCGAGATGCGGAGATGAAGATCTGCTGAGGATGCCCGAATTGCTAAAACGCCAAGATACAAAATTGACACACCAACGTTGCAAGGAGCCACGCGCACCTGCAGGATGCAGAAACGCATGTAGAAATACCAGGATAACAAATTCCCCGAAGGCACCTGAAACGGAGGTTTCGTCTTCATCATTATGCCCTTCGGATTCATTGATCACATCCGAGAGTTGGATTCATTGATCACATTCGAGAGCCAATTCCGAAGCAAACACGCTAGTTGAACGCTGATTCAGTCCTTCTCAAGAAGTTGCAGAAGACCTTGGAGTTATCAGATCCACCAATGAATTGACAGGTGCATGCCGAGATATATCCAGCTACTGATATATGATGCCCAGATATATTCCGCCGGATTACACATCCGATATTGTCCCGAGATGCCGACGTAGCTGAGATGCCGAGATGTGGACTTTGCTGGTAATGGGTAAATATTTAAATGTGATTGTCTCCATTGGAAACCAAATCGCGAAGCTGCCGACTGGAATCAAATACACGAAGATCATTTTGAAAGAGGAAAGATTTTTGCATGGCCGAGATATGGAGGAACAAACAACATTCTTAATATAAATCTTCCAATGGAAAAGGCAAACTTCTACATGCAAGAAAACAACTAACAAAGCCAAGATCGAGCTAAGAAAACCAACTCGTGTGCTATTTATTTGAGCCGACTTGCTCATAAGTTATTATGATATGGATAAATACTATGCGTTACAAAATTGACCATGAACCTTCCCTTATGCTTGCAAAACAGCATTTAAAATTTCATTGTGGGAAGGATGAGGCAGATGAAATATACTCAATGAAGGTTACAACCAGAAGTGCATTTCAGAGCTCATCGGTAATTCATCACGCCAACATGAGAAGGGAGTGATTTTTAACCATTCAGTGGTGACAGGGGTCTTGTTGAAGATATGGTGACCAGAAGTAGTGTTAATGCTAGAGGTTAGAACATCGGAAGGTGACTCTAATTTCACCACAATGACTCTTCTTGCACCATAGTAGATGCACAATATGTTATTGTGATTTTAGAAAGTCTCAGATTTGAGGATGAAATTACTTCCCATGGGAACGATAACAAAGTCAAGAATCTCGAAGAGCTTGATCCTATGATACGGAATATTGTATTGTTAGGTGATACTTATGGTGTTGATGGTGAATTGGGCATTATTTTACGGAAAGAACCTTTGGAGCAGGAGTTCTAGAGCCGTGGAAAGAAGGTCAACAATCAAAGCTTAATTCACAGTGGAAGGTCCTATCTGGAAAGTTGGAAATATGTTGGCAAGAACTTGTTAAAGATATTCACATCCTTGGCTCGTCAAAATGCCTGAAGAACCTTACTGCAATGATTCAAGAGAATTATTCTTGCATATGGAATGAGTTGTTGCAGATATATTCTTGCAAAAGAATTATTCTATTTTAGCAATAATGCTGCTACACACATGTCTCTTGAAAGGATGAGCTACCATCCACGTTGCTTGGATAAAAAAAATGGATTAGCTCCATGCATATCCTTAACCGAACCAAGCATAGGGAACTCACCTAGTTGCTGCTTACAAAAATCCGAAGCATTATTTAAATTATTCAAAGATGACGCATACATTTTCTCAGAATAGCTAACGATCGTTTTCTCCCTGGAGGCATGTGCAAAAAGTTATAGGGTAAAGCCCATGGCCATATGAATGCTCAGTGGACAATGCTCCATGCTCAACTAGCTCTTCAGGAGTTCTTGGATTATTTGCGGAAATTAACACTTCATTTGGAGCCACATGTCGCCTACATCTTCAATGACGTATCCCAATGATTTGTGTGCATTAAATTCCAAGTGCTTGATTTATTGGGAATATAATGCATTAGAAAAGTCAAGAAGACACTGGCGTGCAAATGACAAACACTTCTGAATTGGAAAACAATGATGGCTACTTCAGAATTTATAGTCATTTAAACAATACGCAATTCATTATGCCAAAGCAAGTAATTCTTGCCTACTATGATGGTGTGAGGCCCGAGACACTATTCAAGCCTGCTTTGATAATTCTTAGTTGTTTCGGCTGACTTATCAAAATAAAGCTTTCTTAGTGAGGTCCAGAAAACATAGAAAGTGAACCCCGGTTATTCCGGACCTTGGTAAAACCCCGGCTCCGTGTACACTTTTGAAGACGGACCCGGTTAAACTGAACCTAGTTTAAACCAGGGATCCGTGTCAGTTTTTACGGCAAAGGAGAGAAGGCGGACCCGATTAAACTGAATTTAGTCTAAATCAGGGATCCGTATAACTACGGCTATGGCCGCCAAATCTTAAAACAGGGATGAAGGCGCACCCCGGTACTCAGGCTCCGTGTTAAGACGGCAATGCCGCCAAGTCTATTTCATGCAGTTCAATCCGCGCTCCTTAAGTGGACCTCGGATCGTAAAACGAGTTCAGGGTTACGACACCCATAATGGATAAACAAATCCGTGGTTACGACACCCATAATGGATAAACAAATCCAGGTTACGACGCCCATAATGGACAAACAAGTTAAGGGTTACGACACCCACAATCGGAGAAACGAATTCGGTCACGACACCCAGAACGGACCTCATTTACACTTAATACGTACATCAACTTAGATTGTTTCGATATGAAAATCGTCATCGTCAATGCTAAAGTTTGCATAAATTGCGAGGTACAAGATCTTATTCGTGGAGGTCAGGTACCTTTTTCTTTTAAATCTTATTTCTTTATATGTTATTGTTCATTACATATTTCTTCGAATCCACATATCACATGTGATTCCTTTGAGCTATTGGTACTCTCCCATCACTGGGCGCAAGGGTGCCGTATTAAACCTGGATGGAATCCACCTCCAAAAATAGAAGAACGCGACTCTGTTACACCGATCCCGCTAAAACCCGCTCAGCGTAAAGTCTTGATGAAACAAAAGATGAACACGGACACGGCCTAGACATGGCGGCCAAACAACTCATTACGGCTAAACACAATGAAGGGTATTCGACTGGGGAGACCTAGTCCTACGAAGGGCCGACGTCAGTAACAAAAAAAAAAACCAAAGATGGCAAATTGGCCGCAAATTGGGACGGCCCCTACCGGATTAAGGAAAAACTCAACAAAGGAGCCTACGTTCTAGAAACCCTGGCTGGGAAACAAATCAAAAGGACATGGAACGCCAACAAAGCTGAGGGTCTGCTACAACTAGACATGGCATGTCATCCATGACGAACACAACGTGTCCAAGTTCAAGTTCAAGAATACTTGACGATATGCTAAAAGAAATGGACAAAGACTCAGGTTACTTCAACCCAAGTCACACTTCGATCCTAGGGCACAAAGCTAACACTGGGGCCAACGAGCCCAGGTATTTAAATTACACGAGGCGCTGTCATCAGCCCTTGTATCGACACCGATGTCTATAAGCCCCAGAATCGACACCGAGGCCCATGCACCCTAGAAATTTCCCTTTCAAATTGTCAGCTTTATAAAGCTAATCATCTCTTGAATTAATAAAGGTTTTATTAACCGAATGTTCAATTCTATGAGTACTCAAATGATTTAGCTAAATAAGCCGACCGACACCGAGGTCCATGAGCCCTAGAATCACACCGAGGCCCATGCACCGGTATATATTTTGATGCATCGAAATTGACACCTAAGCAAGAAGGCGAATAGTCATACCGACCCCGATCGAGTCCACTTGATCAAAGTGTGTCCTGACGACGACCACGGATGAGCATGTGACAATTTGCCCTTACCCTGGTTAAAAACCCGGATAACGACTCCGAACCCCGTAGCGTGGTATATTTAGACACCCCTATTCATGACACCTGGTTTCTGACACCAGAAGAGTACTAAGCGGACTCTAATTATTTAAAGACCTTTGGAAAGTAACACATCCTAGCAGCTCAGAAACCTGAACTACCCGGCTGGGGGGCAAGAGAGTGGTCAACAATTTGTTAAGTGGAAAAAGCGTGTTATCAACAACCGCCATTAATGCAAACCAGAAAGTTTAAATGCAAGCTCGAACTAGCATCCAAATGAGCACGTTGAGCGATTTGCACAAACAAGAAGTATTTTCCATTTGGTGTGATTCGCTTACATGTTATTAAATGCAGAATACGAGACTGGACAATTAGCCCTGATAAATGGCTACGAAAGCAAAGTAAGTCGGATGGACGAAATCCAATCCACGAAAGCCAGGTGTCACACGCAATCATGGCAGAATCAGAGGGTACTCCCCAAGAGTCACGCGGTATTCACACCAATCATCCCAGATCGTCAGACACCGGGCTACAACCCCGGTACCTTGGTCCGCCTGAAATTACGCAGGGGCCACAACGGACCATCCCAGATCCATGAGCCGCGGTTTCACCCTACAGATCCATGAACCACGGTCCTCACCCCGCACTTTCGGTCATACCAATTAACCCGAGGCCCGCGGTTAGTAATCCGGATCCTCGTGCCGTGGGAATACAATCCAAGAATATCATTCGACCACGGCAGCTTGTCTACCACCCGGACCCTTAGGACGTTGGTTCTCACCACGGCCTTCCTAGGGCCGGAGTTCATTACCTCTGCCTCCCTTCGGCCGTCGGTAATCACCACGTATTTCTCAAGCCGTCGGTCGTCATCATGACACTTCACGAGACGCAGACGCCGCCCGCTCATCTGGACATTGCAACGTTACCATGTACCCGTGGAAATGAGTTCAACAAGTCCTAGCCCGACGCAGACGTCGGGAGATGGGCAACACCTCTGATGACTTATCCAGACATCATACACCCGCAGTCCAAAACCTTGAACTACCGGGCTGGGGGGCAACTGTTACGGATTTATATAAGGCCCATTAGCGATGCGGCCCAATAATAGGGGGATCTATCATGATCGCCAGCAGATCAGATAAGATCATAACCAACCTATAATCAAGGAGATAATCAAGGGAAATCTCTATCACAAATAGAGGGCCCATGAGCCCAAGACCAACAGGTACACTCTATACATACGAGTTAAACCCTAAAGGTACACATCATCTACTCTCTACCCTCTCTCAATTGCATATACTGCACACAGAGCACACACCCCACTCCCTTTGGCTAAACGCCTCTAGTATCATCGAACTACGTGGACTTTGATCCCTCTTCAGGGTACGTAGGCCCTAGGAATCTCTCCTAGGTCAAGTCCCAACCAACATCAACATCCTAGCCCCTTTGGGCTAGAGAATCTGTGTTCTACACCAGAACAGGGGCAAAATGGTAATTTTTACCTAAAATGCCAGTTATAATGACAAATCACTAATGGAAGTGATTACTCTTATAGGATATCAGAAACTTTGATCTGCTGCCGTTACACTGCCCGACGTGCTGCTGTTGGACATTTCACGCTTTTCCGTAAAAAGTACGTTTTCCGCCAGAAGTACCTAACGCCGTCAACGAAGGTACGTTCGCGTACTGTAACACTTCTAGTGCTGCTCATATACATATATGTGATAGGTACATTCACGGATAGAGATTCTGTTAGAAGTCACCGAGATACATTCACGGTTAGAGACTCTGCTCGTGGTTACCGATTACACATACTGCCTTCACACGGTTATAGATGTAGTAATACCGTTAGAGTTTTCCTAGCGCCGAGGACACAACCGTACATCGTGGCACCGTGAATAATGCGAGCACTTTATGGGGCTTACATACCGCTTTACGCTTATGTACCGTCATTATATTGATCATAGCTGTTATGTCATGAATATTTGTCATCCGTATACTGTTTTATTTGAGCATAAGGTTAACCGTTACCTGAGATTCAATGCGGTGAATTGAATCTCAGCTATAGCTTCAGAGTCCGGAGGACCACGGATCGTAGATCGAGACAAGCAGCAGGAGTAGGCTTTCGGCCGAAGATATCTTTACCGCTTCCTGTATTTATTTTCAAACACTAGGATTATTGTACTCAATACTATGTTACACTATGGTTACGTTTTGTAAAGGATCAGTTACTCTTCCGCTCCAAAGCTCTACTCTGATTGAAAAAAAAAAAAAAATTGACTCTGAAATTGGGATATTACACACTTAATATATTTAACTAAAATGTATTAAAAACACTAAATCAATCTTTTGTTACGTTAGGATTATTTGTTTTTTATTAATCATCTGTGGATTTGAGGGACATCACATGTAGGTGCAATTTCCCCAACTAGTTTCTTATATTAAAATCTTTAAACACCGTAAATGGTTATAAGCTTCCATTGCAAGTAGATGAAGAAAATTAAGTAGGAAAACCCTATCATGCTAAATTAACGTCAGTTAGAATATTACAGATAACTCATCCTATTACCCCGTTTTCTTCCACCAAAGTGGACATAAAGCCACGGGGGAAGGAAATATGAGTTTTTAATTCAGGGAAGTTTAGGAAGAGCACACAACTTGTGTAAAAAAAATGGCAGCCACAAAATTGTGTATTAAAAAACACTTGGGGATGAGTCATATCTTGTAGACAGGAACAATTCCAAGGAGATAAAAGCACTTTCTCATCACAGTGGCTGTTGCTTCACAAAGCAAGAGTCTACTTGTTTCCTCAGGCGACCCAACAACCTGCAATCAAATGGCTTGAGTCAGCATTCTTTTGACTCCAAACATTTTTTAGTTTTGACGTGTCCCCAAAATGTGGTTTCCTTGTGAAAAACACAATAAAATGGGTTCCCAAGCATAGCCTATGGTGTTTCCCTGTAAGTAACACTACCACCATAATTTTTTGGACACTCCAAAAACAATTTTGTCAAGGACAGGTTTCAGCTGATTAACCAACCAAATGGTACTTTCCAAGATTACAAAACCAGAAGCCTGTCATTTAGCAGCCACCATAAGAAATACTGCAAGCTAGATGTAGATTCCATGTACTATGTAGAGCTGGCTTATGAAGAGTACAGCTTGTTAAATTTTTTTACTTTATATCAATGTGCTAGTGGGCAATTGGGAGCTCTACTCTCTTGCCCTCACTACTGAGAAAGACGAGAAAAACAAGAATATAAAGCAATAAATTGAGTGTCAGAACAATACCTGACAATTGGAATAAAATTTTTTTGTGAAGATCTCAGATAAATTGTATAGGTATTCACACAACACATTTGGCAATAAATTGGTGCAGGCCTCCTCAACAACCTGAAACATAAAGCAGGAAATCCCACAAAGAGAATGTAAGAATCGTTGTGGATTGACTAATAAGCAGCTGGAACACAATGAAGCATTTAGAGTCATGATCTTATCCCAGTCTCTTGTGTTTGAAGGAAGTTACTAATCAATCAAGTTTTAAATATAAAAGTACAGAATAAAGGTTCAAAAGCATAAGGATTAAGGTCCTCATATCCTTTTAACATGTCCTACCTCTGAGAATTGTAGCAAATGGAGCCCCAATGCACGCTCATCTTGATGATCCAACGCTATTTTCCCAGTCTGTCACATCAAGTAAATAAGCATGAGATACACAGCACTAAATACAACTTCGAAATTCAGCATACTGGCCATATATATCAACATAAATGGGAATATTTATTACAATGACACTAGTCTTGGGTGATTCGTGCCTCCAATTTAATCATGTTACAAGTTAAAACAGTAAAGGAGTCTAAAGATCACTTCAAAACTCAAGTGGTCCATTATTCAAATTTTTGGTAGATTAATATCACAACTCAAGATTATATTAGATGAGTGAGTACTAGGAAGAGTCATATCAACTATGGAAAAATGCAATTTATTTGAACATAGGCACAACCTAACTAGACAGGCAGAAAAGCAGGAGGAAAAAAGGAACTTACTCTCTTTAACTCTTCTATGTCTTTACCAGATTTCCTGATAATGGAACAGATTCGGGCATGAGCATACAGTAAATAGACAGCAGTATTGCCCTGTTTCACAATGTCGAAAAGGCGTCATTAACATCATAACCAACAGTTTTTTGTGTAAGATAACGAGAGTTAGTCAACTATTTATAGAAGTTTCATACACACTTATTTATGGGTGGTTTTTAACCGTTTTCAAAGAAATTGTGAAATATAAGGGAGTAAATAATTATGGCTTGTAAAAATGGGATTAAAGTATAATTGCCCTGAAATCAACTAGCTTCATCCCTGTAGTAAGTAGTTTCATCGGATTACTTAAATTTTGCATGTTGTTACTGCACCTTATCACTGAGCATCTGATCAAAGTTGAATGTGTAATTTGTCAACCTGTTGTTCTTTAAGTCAGCATACCTGTCAAGACAAATTGAAGAGAAAGAAATAAGCAGCTACCCCTCATTTAACATTCTTACAGCCAACATCGGCTCAGTTCACAGATTGTTACATTGAAGCATTAGCACAGAAAGAAATAATCATGTTACTAAAATGAATCTTCATAGCAGTAGCACAGAAATAGACTATTGATTGCGCACTTGGAAGGATAAAAGTTACTATATGTACGAATATATTTACATAGATTGTAGGGAAAAGAAATTGTACATGCCAACAGAATTCACAGCTCTAGCTCTAATTTAAAAGCCCACTAAATATAACATGTAAATCTTCAGCCCAAGACTTTTCCAACACATGCATTCATGCATCCATCCAAAGTAACACCAAATAAGCAATGCTATATTATAGAACTTCATATATCAGGAAAGATTATCAATTTTCCTCTCAAATAAAGGGAAAATTTTAGAAGATGGACTGGTTATCCATTTTATTTTAAGGAAAACAAAGGGGGCCTGAGCCCAAGATGGTGATATTTTAACTAATATTATTTGTCAACAATATTAAAGTCTCACTAAACAGGAAAATTTGAAGGTACTTTCAAAAGTAAAAGTGACATACTTAACAGCACCGTAACCAACAGCCTCTGCTGTCTTCTCAATCTCCTCCTCAGACCAATCTTTAGCCGTTTCTAAAGAACATCAACAATATGAAGGTCATCTTCCAGCATAGAATCTCGGTAAATGGGATCAAAATAGGCATATCCATTCATCAATGTTAGTCTACAAGAACTTTTTACTTTCCTGTATATGCACATAATGTGAACTAGAAATTTCACACTTTCCAGCATAAAGTAGGCATCCAGTAATTTACCACGTTCGATTAGGGCACTTTTGCTGCGATTCTTGGCTTCATCAAGCAAATCAACCAATCGAACAACTTCAGTGTTACGAGTTCGAAAACGTTTTCCATCTTCCCCAAGAACAAGACCAAAGCCTACATGAGTAGCTTTGGGGTATGAAGCACCATCTGCTGGAAGCCAGCCTGCACGCTTAGCAGCCTGGAAAAAAAATGGAAAGCCTGAAAATTTATTTCATCATAACCTATGAAGCATAAATGCTTCAAAAATGGATCTTTGGTCCAATCTAACAATTGTATCAAACCAAACATGACACTAGGAACTTCACACTTGCCTCAGCTGTGACTGGCTTCTTAGGAATAAACTAAGTAATAAACCGTATGGATTAATTAACACAGATAAGAAAAGTAAGTAAACATAAAACGATTTTTGCCAGGAAAGTCAACCAATAAGGGTGACTATATTGGCAAGAACAATTTATACAATAACAAAATGCAGGAGCCATAAAATAATTTGGACATTAGCATCCGAAAGATACCTTAAAGAACATATCAAAGTGCTGCTGCTGCCCTACATCTGTAACGTATATAATCCATTCAGCTTTTTCTTCATTTAGTCTATACCTATATGAATAAGTAACACAGCATAATCAACTTTTTTCATATTTTTTCTTATGTAATCTGATAGAAAGAGATAAGGATAAGCAGATATAAACATAATGACTGAAAGTGCGAAAAATTTGTGTAGGTGGTTTTTTTTATTTTTTTTTTTTTGGGGGGTTGTATTGTCTATGCCTAACAAATTCAATTAATGAGACATGGGATTAACCTATCAAATTTATGTGGATTATATTAAAAATGTGTTAGGACCCTCTCCTAAACAAAGCTAATAACACATTCAAACTAGAATTATACAACAAAGACGGGCCAATAGCTTGAAACTGAAAATAGTATTACTGCAAAACTCAACTACAATTGACTTAATACAACACAACACTAAGACACGTGAACAATTAAAATAACGAATACAAACTGAAAAGGACTGAACACAGATACACGATGACGCACAAACACAACTCTTACAGAAATCTCACACAGCAGGAATTACACTTTGACATAAACATTTTAACAAACATATAGGTTGCCAATCTTTCGAGAGGAACGGCACTCTCCACCCAAAGGGCCAAGACCAAATTCAAATTCTCCCTTCCCCTCTTGCTGAACCGAAGTACAGACTTATAGACTCCAAAAAGTAACTTTCTCCACCCCCAACTCATAGGCTTTGACTGTAGCAGTCCTATAGCTACCCTACTGTTAAGTTCCTTCTTCAAAATGGCAAGTCAACTTCTGCACAGCAAAAGGTACCTTTCCCTTAACATGTAATTACCTAGGTTTTCAAATGGGATTCTCACATTACCCTCCCCTTGAAGTTCCACCGTCTTCAAGGTGAAAATGGAAATTAAGCATTGGTGGTTGCCTCCCCAAGTAGCTCAGCTTCTTTTGCTTGCTTGAAGAGTGTCTTGCCAATAGAAGATATGGTTGCCCATAAACTGTAGATCTATGCTTTGAGCAGTCATGCAAGAGTGTTTTTCCATAGTAATGTGCTTTTATTCCAAGCTGGGAGGTAGAGAACTCAGGCAAGTTGCAGCTCTAAAACATTGCAAAAAGTTGAAATGTTATCCAAAACAAACGCAAACATCTCACATCCACCTGGCTTGCTCAACGCTGCAAGCGAGAGTGATGCGTCTATCCTCTCTTGTCTTCTCATGGCTTCAACATTCAAAAGGCAAGAAAATTCTCCTAGATGAAACAACACTACATAAAAACTCAAACTGGGTACCCAACGCACAACTCTAATGTCCCTCCAATGTATTTCTTCAAGAATTATAGTGATCCATAAGATTTCTCGAGACAGATCCAAACCAGTGAATGGAGAAACGAGATGTGCAAAAATCGCCCGACACCCCATTGAAGCAAAGAGCAAGGTTATACCCACCAGCTCTTACTATGTTGACATTAGATTAAAAAAATCACACCTTTCTTGCTCAACACATCCCAGAAAAGGGCTTCTATCAAACCAGAGCACATGAATTCAGGAATTAGACGAGTGGACGTCCCTCCTCTTGCTGTATTGATGTCAAATAGATGAGAAAATGTTAATGCCAGCAGGAACGAAACCACAGTAGTCCCATTCTTCTTCGTTTTTGATGTTCCAATTGCCTCATCATGGCCGAAATCCTCTTCTTTTCTTATGGTAGTGTAGGCATCAAGTAAAGGAGGGCTCTTCGAATTTCCTAGCGTGAGACACAAGATCAAAACCCATTTGTTCCTCTCTGTTGCCTTTGTCGCCGTTCTCTTCGTGTTTTCCGAGTTCGCAATAGCTGGGAACGCCCTCTGCTTATTCTCGCCATGTGCCTTATCTGTGAGTAAAAGGGTTGGGCCGAAAATAACCTAAGCCCAATAGTAGAGCGTCGGGTGTTGATTAACCCAAAGCCTTTTTCTTTCTCTAGAATCTGGTTCCTTCCATCTACGTTCAACATCGATTTCGCAACGTCTCTTAGTTGCAGCATCATTGGAGTCAACAAATTAAACCATACCTTCCACATGTCTCTTTGCCGCTTATCATATCTCTAGCATCGTGCTTGGGCCCTCTCAACAGTCCTTCGTTTCTTCATCTCCTTATTAGATTCTCATGTCGGAAGATTTATATATGGGACGTTTCTTGAAACATGTGGCTCCACTGTTCCAACCGAAAAGCATTATGCTTCTATCTTCTCTTCCGTTCTCACCAACTAATTCAAACTTTTCTTCTGTTGAAAATCGTTGTAACTTTAATTGTTGTTCAACCTCAAGGTCTTCAGCTCTCTCTGTTTCTTGTTTGTTTGGCTTTTTCCCGTCCTTCTCGCCTACTTCAACATCATCATTGTCCAATATTATGATCTCGTTTGCTTCAACAAGTTTCTCCCCTTCGTTTGATTTTCTCAACTCTGCAACCTTTTTTGCCTCAACTTGTGCGTCTGATTTCTCCTCTACTCCTTTGTTGTCCCTTAAAGCATCTCCATCTCTGTTCTGGTTAAATGTAATTGCTTCCAACATCTGCCTCAGCTCTTTGAGACTAAGCACACTCAAGCCTTTCTACTCCATTCTTCCCTAGGATCTCACTGCTCTGATACCAATTGTTAAGACCCTCTCCTAAACAAAGCTAATTATACAACAGAGACTGGCCTATAGCTTGAAACTAATAATAGTATAACTGATAAACTCAACTACCATTAACAATTGACTTAATACAACACAACCAAAGTAGTCAATCTCAGATAGCAGCGCGTAGCGGCTGGCCCAAAAAACGCTATAGCGGTATAGCGCATTGCGGGATGGCCGCTACACTACATCGAAGATACAGACATAAATACTCAAACCTAAACATGTACTCAAAATTTAAGGCATATTCATCATTAAACAATAAATAATCCAAATCTCTAAAAGCCATAAACAAAAAATTAACATATAAAAAAATTCATAATTAAATTAGTCTTTAAATGCCATAAATAAAAGCAAAAATTCTCTTTAGTCTTCCATGAAATCTTCATCCAAGTCCTCTTCATCATTGTTGCTTTCACCACTACTAGACTTGTAGATCTCTTCCTCCTCATTGTCACTTTCTTCATCATTTGCCTCTTCCTCTTCCATTGTACGCTTTCTGTTATTGCTAGTTGAAGGCCTTGAAGTTGCACTCTGTTTATTCTTTAATCTGCTTTGCTGCCTAGTGTACGTTCTAGACTCACCAGCCCCAACTATATCAGCAACAGCTCCCCAAGTCAAAGTGTCATCCTCAAAAACTAACTCGTCCTCAGCAACTTCTTCATCTCCACCCATTTCCCCCACCAACCACTCATTACTATCATCAATGTCATTTAGGAGAATGGGATCAATCACATCACGACAGTCAAAGCGTTCTTTAAGAGCTTGGTTATACTTGACAAAAACCAAGTCTTGCAACTTTTGATGCTCAAGCTTGCTTCTCTTAGAATGAATCTGTTGTATAATTTACAACAAAAGAATGTTTATTTCACAAGCACTACTTGAAATTCTATGAAGTAGAATCATTTAAATGAATACTTACATGCTCAAAAGTACTCCAATTACGCTCACATCCAGATGCACTACAAGTCAAGCTTAACACTTTGATGGCAAGTTTTTGCAAACTTTGAGTAGATGCTCCATACAGCCTCCACCACTCAGCTGTAATGAGTGAACTAATTAGCAATTTAGCAAAACCATTAGTTTTAATTATTTTATAATGTAATTAATTTTATCAACAAATACGCTTGTACTTACCAGGAGCCACGGTGGTCCTTTGTCTTATTGCTGACTTTATACCAAAGTTGCCTCCAACTCTTTTATATAATGACAACTCATTTATAATCTTATCTTCCTCTTCTTCGGTCGGTATTAACCTCTCAATGCATTTATAAAGTCCTGAAGTCACTTCTTCATCAAATTCAATTTCTGGATTTCTATAATACAACTCGGGTTTAGAAAATGAGCTGCTGCATGCAATGGATGATGAAGTTGGCTCTCCCATCTTCTGTCAACAATTGCAAAGATCTCCTTGTACTTGTCTTCATTTCCATTAAAGGATCTTCTGTCAACTCACTGTAAGTTTGAGTAACCCAAAACCCAAAGGATCTTCTGCAAAGAGTGGTTATAAATAAAGCCTACTAGACTGATGCCTTTTTGTATTGGCGTTTTAACTTTAGGAAGTTTCCCAATGTCTTCTAACATCAAGTCCAAGCAATGAGCAGCACATGGAGTCCAATAAAGATTGGTTCTTTTGGCTGTTAACAATTTACCAGCTAACACATAGTTGCTGCCATTGTCAGTTACCACTTGAACCACATTCTTTACCCCAATCTCCTCCACAAAATAATCCAACAGTTGAAATATCTTCTCCCCAGTCTTCATATATGATGAAGCATCAACACTCCTCACAAACATAGTCCCAGATGGACTATTCCACCATGAAATTGATCAAGGTCCTATTCTTCTTATCAGTCCATGCATCCGACATAATTGAACATCCAAAGTCCACCCATTCTTCCTTGTGACTCTTCAACATTTCGTTTGTTCGCTCAATCTCCTTTTTAAGGAATGGAACTCTCAATTCATGATAGCTTGGAGGCTTTAGATGTTTACCAAAGTTTCCAATAGCTTCAACCATCAACTTGAAGCTTTTTGTATGAGCAACATTGAAAGCTATTCCATTCCTATAAAAGAATTGAGCTATGTATTGACAAGTTCTATCCCTTGCTTCTTTATCACAAGCATCATTTATACTTGTTTGCTTCTTGTTCTTTCCCAATTTGATAGTTGCTTCAGGATTTTTAAAAAGAAGTAAATCCATAGGGCCTTTCACACTCTTGGCTTTCTTGGTAGATGGATCACTTGATGTTGCTGGCCTTTTTCCACTTTTTAAGGTATGAATTTCTTCCATCTCTTCCTCCTCATTATCATCTTGCAACTCACTGGTTTTGTAAGTCGGGTTTTGGGTTACTCAAACTTACAGTGAGTTGACAGAAGATCCTTTAATGGAAATGAAGACAAGTACAAGGAGATCTTTGCAATTGTTGACAGAAGATGGGAGAGCCAACTTCATCATCCATTGCATGCAGCAGCTCATTTTCTAAACCCAGAGTTGTATTATAGAAATCCACAAATTGAATTTGATGAAGAAGTGACTTCAGGACTTTATAAATGCATTGAGAGGTTAATACCGACCGAAGAAGAGGAAGATAAGATTATAAATGAGTTGTCATTATATAAAAGAGTTGGAGGCAACTTTGGTATAAAGTCAGCAATAAGACAAAGGACCACCGTGGCTCCTGGTAAGTAAAAGCGTATTCGTTGATAAAATTAATTACATTATAAAATAATTAAAACTAGTGGTTTTGCTAAATTGCTAATTAGTTCACTCATTACAGCTGAGTGGTGGAGGCTGTATGGAGCATCTACTCAAAGTTTGCAAAAACTTGCCATCAAAGTGTTAAGCTTGACTTGTAGTGCATCTGGATGTGAGCGTAATTGGAGTACTTTTGAGCATGTAAGTATTCATTTAAATGATTCTACTTTATAGAATTTCAAGTACTGCTTGTGAAATAAACATTCTTTTGTTGTAAATTATACAATGATTCATTCTAAGAGAAGCAAGCTTGAGCATCAAAAGTTGCAAGACTTGGTTTTTGTCAAGTATAACCAAGCTCTTAAAGAACGCTTTGACTGTCGTGATGTGATTGATCTCATTCTCCTAAATGACATTGATGATAGTAATGAGTGGTTGGTGGGGGAAATGGGTGGAGATGAAGAAGTTGCTAAGGACGAGTTAGTTTTTGAGGATGACACTTTGACTTGGGGAGCTGTTGCTGATATAGTTGGGGCTAGTGAGCCTAGAACATACACTAGGCAGCAAAGCAGATTAAAGAATAAACAGAGTGCAACTTCAACTTTAAGGCCTTCAACTAGCAATAACGGAAAGGGTATCATAGAAGATGAAGAGGAAGAGGCAAATGATGAAGAAAGTGACAATGAGGAGGAAGAGATCTACAAGTCTAGTAGTGGTGAAAGCAACAATGATGAAAAGGACTTGGATGAAGATTTCATGGAAGACTAAAGAGAATTTTTGCTTTTATTTATGGCTTTGAAAGACTAATTTAATTATGAATTTTTTGTTATATGTTAATGTTTTGTTTATGCTTTTAAAGACTTGGATGATTTACTATTTATGATGAATATGTCTTAAATTTTAAGTACATTTTATTTTTGAGTATTTATTTGTGTATCTTCGGTGTAGCGGTCATCCCGCAATGCGCTATACCGCTATAGCGTTTTTGGGGCCGGCCGCTATTCGAGACTGACTACTATGATGCAAACATGACATTTGACATTGCAAGTAGAATAGTACTAATAAAGGGGCTTACGCATAGTTTTCCACCCATCCAGTCTTGTTCTAATTGAAATGTGAATGTTATTATAATAAGAAATTCTTGTCTAAGTAACTCAATTAAATTAATAAAAAATAAATATATGTTTATGCTTCTTTTAATTCCTAGAGAGAACTGCCTCAATTTTATTTAATCAGTCTCATTTTAAAAAAAAAAAAAAATTTAAAAGTTACAATGCCATTATATTAACTCCAAAAGCCATGTTAAATCTCACAAACAAACAAATCATCAGAGTCCTTAACATGAAATAGTGAGATGATTCATATTTAATTTGTAATATTTTACTAAGTATCCTAAAATCGACTTGAACAACGGAAAAAAATTATCATTTAACACCATAGGGAAAAAATAGCATACTAATTTATCATGATATTTGACTACTTGATAGTAGAGAAATTGACAACTGAAAGATTTTTTAGAAATTTGTCTAAATGAACCAGTCCAAGAAAGAAAGAAAGAAATCTTACCAAAGAGCAGCTAGATCTGTTGAAGCATAGTTGTAGCCACCATCACTCTTCACAACAATAAGTGGTATGTTTACCCCTTCGACAAATATCACACGAGCTCCTTCACTTTCTTCAATCAGTCCTTGTTGATTCAGTTTCTCTAAAACCCCAAGAATATATGGATTGTAAAAGCTCTCTCCCTGTGAAGATAACATCATTCAGTGAAGGTAAAAGATGTTATGGTTCACAAACAATGTCCACTCTAAAGTGATTTTAAGTTTCACTGCTTAAGGTAAATCCTGGGAATTTATATGGCATCTGAGAAGTCCTCTTTCACGCAAAAGCTGTATCTCAAAAGTTTCAATGTTAGTAGATAATGTAAGAAAAACCAAATGCCTGATACAAGATCAGAAAATTTCAGAAGGTAAATTTCAATCTTATTAGTGCAAAAGATCCAACCCTCAATCATAATCAAATAAAAAATAACAAGTGATCAGAATCTAAGGCATTCAATTAATGGACTAATAAGCATCTGAACTGCTAGATTTTGCAGCAAACTCAAGAAAAAATAAGCAAGCATAAAAATCCCATGAATAAATCCAAAAGGTACCAACAAAAAGATATCACGATATCCCTCCCCAATCTGATTGAAAAAGAAACTACTACATTTACCTTCTCCTCCAAATGAACTCCAAGACGTTGATAGACCCTGTGGAATTCAGTCCGGCTAATTTCACAAATTTTTGCCCATGCCTTTCGGTATTTGCCTTCTCCACCCTGAAAGTAAAATAAATACAAACAACTTAAAATAAAGACTTCCATGATCTCAAATGACAAGATCAAAAAATAAAGTTATAAAGTTGAAAATTGAAAATTGAAAATTGACATGATTTACCTGGAGACGGACCACTGCTTGTTGTGCCGTCTGCTTAAATTCAGGATCACTGTCAAATTTCTGTTTTGAAGCCTTGTAGAACGTCTAACATAATAGAGCTTCTTATTAGAAAATAACCAACCTTAATTTACTTTCTAAAATGTTGAGGAAAGAGAAACATATAGATATGCATAACAAAAATAAAGAGAAACATACAACATGGCTATTTGCCGGCAGTAAAAAGGGGCAGTGTTAGCAACAAAAAGCTCTATCCAAGCAATGATGTTCAATTCATTCTTTAAAGAAGTAAAAGAACTAAGAAAAACGACAACAGAATTGATTTTCAAAACAGCACACTACCAATTTAATTGCACATGGAAAAAGGAAAAAAGAGGCATAAACAATCATTTGCAATGCAGCATGTTGAGAAGGATTTAACAACTATTGGTTGAAACTATGTATTGCTTAGTCATAAATAGACATTAATATTTTCTTAAATAGATCAAATGATATTTATAGAATATCAAGCTTAGTTCCGACTAGTGTAAATACACACTGAGTGAGATAACAATGGTTATCAGCAATTCAAAGTTGAAGGAAGAATTCCTAGTAAAACAAAAGATTAAATATCCAAATAAGTTTAAATGCAACTGTATTCATTTCAATGTATCTTATTACCTGGAGATCTCCAATGGCTGCTTCATTGACATTTTCTGGGTTCGGAAATTTTTCAAAAAGGAACTCGATAAGCATACCAAACTGCAAAACAAATACACAAACTTTGAGGCTTGAGCAATATTATATCAATACCAAAAAGGAGAAACTATCCAAACTCCAAAAGAATATTCTATAATTCAATCAAATTTTAGGAAAATTCAACATATCAAACAGAAAATTTCCTTTTTCACAGTAAAACGTTGTTAGGTGGTCCTTACCCAGAAGGACATCTATTGTATCATTGACCTTTGTTCCTCTGTTCTCGTATATATACCACTTGAATAAAAAGAATCACTTAGTTCCACCACTTTACAGCTCAAGCCTTCTATCAAACGCTCAAATTTTCTATCTTCAACTCACAAACACAATGATTTCAACATGTTCATGGTCTTATGAGAAGAGTGTCTTAAGGAAGTGATTGTACAAAATATTTTTAGTTTTCAAAACACCATTTCAATGTCAGTGAATCAGAAAGTCACCAAACTAAATAATGTCCATAAATGAGCTACTAAAGACCAAGAGCTATTTACAGTGACATGAAATCTTGAACAATGTAAACCCATATGGAACATGTGCGATTTTTATGGTAAAAAAGCATAACTTCAGAGTCAAATATACCTGTGTCCCCCAATCACCAACATGATTCCGGCGGAGAACTTCTACGTGTGAAAATTCAAGCATACGAGCTAATGTATCCCCAATAATGGTAGATCTCAAGTGACCAACATGCATTTCTTTTGCTATGTTAGGAGAGGAAAAATCAACCACTGCCCTCTTGACTGGAAGTCGTGGTGCCCATGTATCAATACCATCAATAAGCATCCTTTGTAAGCTCTGTAACAGGAATCTCCAGTGTAAGTAAACAGACCACTTTAAGACAAAGTAAATCTAAGTGAAAACTTTTAGTGGCAGCCTCTTCCAATGGAAGAATAAAGAAAAAGTAAAGACATTGGACTGAAATATTAGGTATATTCAAATTGAAATTATAATTCCAAAGATAGAAAAATATGGTTACATGTGCCATCCAATCCTTTGATAAGACAACATTGACAAATCCAGGCCCAGCCACTGAGCATGATTCTATAATCTCAGATGGAGGAAGATTCTTCATGATGGCCTACATAAACAAAACAGAAAGGTAATCATCTGGCAGTAACAAATTAAGAGAAGTAAAGAAATCATCGCCAGCTATACCTGCCCAACAGATGGGGGACCCTTAAAATCAGTCTTCTTTCCTTTTATTTTAGACCATATCCCCATTGCATTATTACTACACAAAGGAAAGTAATCTAGTTTAGCTTTTAAATGCAGGATGAAGACAACTTATCGAATAAAATATGTTGTCTGGTAGTCCCGTTTTACATATGACATAAAATAAATTTAGATTCTTAATTCTCAAATTCAAATAAATAATGTTGAACAGGACAAAAATTAACCAACCACTGGTAGTCACCAAATTTTCCAGTGCAAGCAGCAATTAAAGGCTCTACATCAGTCTCATCAGGTACTGTTGTCTTCAGAGATACCTCAAATATTTTGGCCAATTGTCTCTTGACATTGCCCACATTTTCTTCATCCTGGATCCAAACAATAAAGAGTAGTTTCACACTCTTGTCAAAAAGAACAGGCATTGGTGTTGCAAGACACACACTTTGTAGTAGAGCTAGAACATGCATCGCAGAAAGAGTTACAGCTTGCAACAACGAAAAGGCAGAAAATTTATATATTTACTGGATGAATTAACTTACTACTGCCATTGTGGATATGGATTGGGTTTTTGTCTCTGTCGCAAAAGTGAGTCTTCTAGATGCAACCTTCAGTAAATCTGTCTAGTTTCACAATGACAACAGCATAAGTACCGAAGACAGCTACCAAAATTTAGAAACGAAACAAAGAAATAGCTAATCAAGAGTTGTTTAGCCAAAGCAGCTTAAGTTTTGAAACGAAATCCAAACCACATTTGCTCACACTGCATGATCAAAAAACAATAACTACTGAAGTTGTTCATTAATAAAGAAAAAATAAATAAAAATGTCCCAAAACCCAATATGGAAAATGCGGGTAATTATAGTCAGAGAAATTAATCTCATTACTCAAGAAACTTTAACGTTACCAAGAAGTCAGCATAAAAACACAATTTACACAGAAGGGAGAAAAAAAAATAGGTTGGGATAATCTACCAAATCAAACGAAATAAAGAAAATAAGCAATCGTAAACACCTAATCTCCTCATTAATGGTGAATCCGCTTCCTCCAATAACTCAATTATCTTTAACACAAGACAATAAGAAGAAACGACAAATTAAGAAGCGAAGAAGATAATAAAATGTATTCAAAAACAGAAAGAAAAAGAATGGAAGCGAAAGAGAGACAGAGCAAGAAAGAAAGTAGAAGCTGACCAGCGGGAGGAGAGGGAAAGTGAGAGAGGCGATTGAGAAGAAGAGATTGTGAAGAAGACGGCGCTACAAACAGAGATACGCAACTACTACTACACCCTAACATTATTACTTTCCTTAATTTTTTTTCTTATTTTTTTATTCTAAAAAGTTTCTGTTTTTAAATTCCGGGGAGCTTTGATTCTGATGCCCCGCCCTCCCATCCGAGACTCATCTCCGGTCTGTGTCTTGTTGTCCATTCAAAGGATTATTACAAAAGTGAAAGTCACCCAAAAACGGGTTATTACAAAAGTGAAAAGTCACCCAAAACGGATTATTACAAAATTATTATCAAAAGGGAAAATTACGCATAGGCCCACATACCTTTAGTAATTTGCAAAATCAGTCCCTAGAGTGTGGACTGTAGACTGTAGACTGAAGAGAACGACCCAAATTAAGAAATGTCATATTCCTACCATAGTCGTTAGGGACCTCTTTCTTTGGAATAAAATTGCTTCATGAAATAATCTTATTTCTGTTATGGACTCAAATAATGGGCCTGGTAGGTGCAGGGCCCAATAGGGGTGCCTTAGGCGGGAAACCTCCCTTGAAACAGGTAAATTGTCAATCACCCCTTAAGTGTGCCGATAATCCAGGAACCATGCAGGTAATGGAGCAGGCACTATCAAGACGTGAGAGACGCACGACGCCAGTAAGAATGACTAAGGTAAGGAGAACGAAACCCTAGGTAATCTCTATAAATAGGAGATTACCCACCAGGTATGTTCCCCACGTTCACCATTCCATTATTTACCATTCAGTCTCACTGTGCACACACACCACCCCTCAGGTGAAAAGCCTCCCCTGTGTAGCACAGTGATCTGCAAGCGCTCTTTGATATCTCCTTCATAGATATCAATGGGCGCCATATTCGATCTGATATCAATACCTCCTAGCACCTTGAGGCTAGACATCTGTGTTCTACAACAGAACATTGACGCCGACCGTGGGGAACCGTAAATTTCGATTCCCAGAATCATAAAAAGCTACTGATAACCACTGAAGATGGCCATAAGCACCAGGAGTCGCACTCAGATACCTGAGCGGGAACAACCGCTTGAGGGACAGCATCAGCCGCTACTCAACGAGGAAGCGATCCAACATTCAAACTCGGTTGTTCATGAGCAGAGCCACACTGCTGAAGGAGCTGAGGGCGAAACAGAGGATGCTGCAGATTGATAATCCCGACATCTTCCTGCTGCACAATACTGTGGGATCTCTAATCCGACGCATGGACAACATGGAAAACTGGCACCAGCTTCAAAGAAATGAGGATTCCTGACTCATTCGAGAGGAGTTGGAACGTCAGAATGCTTTGTGGAGACAGGAGGAGCACAAGAAGATGCAGCAGAGGATGGAGGAGCAGTACCAGGCAAGAGCGAAACAAACTCTGAGTGAAGGGCCGAGGGGCGCTGACTCAACCTAGGCTGCTAACTCGGCCTCTATACATGTCAACCAAGAAGAACCTCAGGGAAAGAACGTGGTCATTACGGGCCAACCTCAAACCTTGAGATTAGAGGCCGGTGACACAATAGCGGCAGAAACAAAAAATCCCAAGGAGGCCGATGCTGATCAGGCTCAGTCGAAAGGAAAGCAACCCACTGAAACTCCGGTCGCCAAAGTGGGAGCAACCATGCCCCCATCACTCGACAAATCCACAATGGTGGAAGAGGAAGCCGGGGAGGACCGATTTGCTGGTCAATTCACTGACGAAGTTATGAAGGCCATATACCCCAAGGGCTTAGATTCAAGGGAGTTATAGAAATACGATGGAACTCAAGACCCTTTGACTCACTTGAACAACTTCAAAATGGAGATCTTGGTTGAGGGGATAGAAGGGAAAGTCATACCCCGGCTATTTGCCGGAACTTTCAGGGGAGCCGCGCAATTGTGGTTTCACTCCTTGCCATTATTCTCTATACCGAATATGAAAACATTGGAGCAGAAGTTTCTTTTGAACTTTGCTACAAGTAGGTGACAACCTAGACCGAGTTTCAACTCGGATTAGTCAAACAAGGACCAGGAGAAATGCTTGCTAAGTACCTGGACCGTTTTAAAAATATGGCTTTGCAAATCCCAAGACTGAAAGAAGATATACACCTGCATTGCGTCATAGCCGGCTTGGATGTATCATCCCGGCTAAAGAAATCAATCATGAAGCGACGACCCACAACTCTGACCGACTTTCGAGACAGATCTCAGCAATATCTAGATCTGGAGCAGATGGAGATGGCGGGCCCAACGGAAAAAGAGCGGGCTAAAAGTCTACCTCCTCGGGGAAGGGAAAGTTAGGGAGGATTCAAGGAAACTCCTCATGTTCATGACACCAGCAACAAATCCCGGGATGGTAGGGTCGATACCAAGTATGAAAAATACACACCGTTGAAGGTGTCCCAGGCCAAGCTATGGAAGGAAGTATGCGCAACTGAAATGAAGAAGGTGGAAAGACTTCGGCCCCTTGGTAGGAGAGCCACTGCGGACAAGACTCGGTTTTGTGAGTTTCATGATCAACATGGCCACACGACCGAACAATGTTGGGATCTAAAGGATGCGGTGGAGAAGTTTATCCGTGAAGGGAAACTCCGGAAGTACATTATCCAAACCCAGGGAAAGCAGGGCAATAAGAGGCAGGGTGAAAACCGAAGTAAGAGCCCACCCTTAGAAAAAAGAAGAAGGGACCTGAAGAAGAAAGCCGAGGACGATGAGGATGAGTTTCCCGAGGCCAAATATGACTGTAACGTCATTAGTGGAGGTTTCGGTGGCGGAGGAGACTCAACCACCCAGCGGCGAAAGTACCTTAGAGAGTTATTGTCTATTCGAGATAGCCCAAAGTTCAAAGAAGACTCGGGCAAGCCCAAATCCCCCGTCCTATGCTTTACCGACAAAGATTTAGAGGATGTCGCCCCAGGGCACCATGACGGGTTGGTGATTACGGGCACCCTGGTGAATTGTCGGGTCAAGAAGATCTTTGTGGACAATGGGAGCGCGGTGGATATCATACTTTGGGACGCGTTCAAGCGAATGAACTTTGACTCGGACGTGTTAAAACCATGCAAAACGAATCTGACCAGTTTCAATGGACAGGATACTCGTCCAAAGGGTTATGTTGATCTCAAGCTAACTTTGGGAGACAAGCAGGCTTTCAAGTCGGAAAGAGTCCAGTTTGTAGTTGTAGATTTCCCATCTTCGTAAAATATAATCATGGGCCGACCAACTATTCACAATTGGGATATGTTGGTATCATCTAAGCATCAGAAGTTAAAAATGGTCAACAAGGTGAACAAGGTCATAATCGTGAAGGGGGATCAAAAGGAATCCTGGAAATGCTACTTCAATACGGTCAAGGAGGCCAAGAGTGATCCAATCCACTCATTACGGGCCGGTACAAATAAAGTCCCCGAGGCAAAACCTACGGACAAGGCGGTAAACTTGGTGGAGTTGGATTTGCGCGAGGAGGAGAAAATGAAAAAGACCGAGCCCAATGGCGAATTGGAGGACTTCGTTCTTGGTATGGAGCCAGGGCAGGTTACAAAAATTGGGAAGACACTCGATCCCCGGATACGAGAAGAGCTTGAAGGGTTCCTGAAGGACAATAGAGATGTATTTGCGTGGCGTCCATCTGAGATACCTGGAATCTATCCAAATTTTTGCTACCATCAACTCGCAATTAAATCGGGATCTACCCCGGTATCCCAGAAGAAGAGGAAGCTCGGTGAGGACAGGCGAAAAGCCTTGGAAACGCATGTGGCCGAAATACTGGAAGCCGAGTTCATCCGGGAAATACAATACACCACGTGGTTGTCTAATGTCGTCCTTGTCAAGAAGCCCAATGGAAAATGGAGGGTGTGCACTGATTACAAAGATTTAAATAAAGTATGCCCAAAGGACTCCTTCCCAATGCCCAGTATTGACCAATTGGTTGATAGTTCTTCCGGTTTCCAACTGCTGTCATTTATGGATGCATATTCTGGGTACAACCAAATCGCTATGCACCCGGAGGATCAAGCGAAGACAACATTCATTACTGAGAGGGAAAACTATTGTTATAACGTGACGCCTTTCGGGTTCAAGAATGCAAGAGCCACTTATCAAAGAATGATGAACCGGGTATTTGAAGACCAGTTGGGGAAAAACGTCGAGGTGTATATAGACGATATGATCGTCAAATCCTTGAGTGAAGCTAATCATGTCAAAGATCTGAGGCAAACGTTTGATAAGCTGAGGGAATACAAAATTCGGCTTAACCCGGCAAAATGTGTATTTGGGGTGGCTGCTGGAAAGTTCCTCGGTTTTTTGCTTACAAATAGAGGCATAGAAGTGAACCCGGACAAATGTCAAGCCGTATTGGACATGGAACCACCACGGAGTAAAAAAGAAGTTCAACAGCTGACTGGGCGTTTAGCAGCATTAACTCGTTTTTTGCCAAAATCAGCAGAAAACTCTCTCTCCCCTTTTTCAAGTTGCTGAAGAAAGAGGCGTCTAACGGATGGAACGCGGAATGTGAGACAGCGTTCGAAAAGATCAAACAATGCTTATCTTCACCACTGGTATTGACCAGACCCGAGACAGGTGAGAGCTTGATATTGTACCTATCAGTGGGCGATGAAGCGGTAAGCGCCGTGTTGGTTAGAGAAACCATGGACGGCCAGAGCCCGGTATACTTTGTGAGTAGAGCCTTGCAAGGTTCAGAGTTACGCTATCAAAAGGTGGAGAAGATGGTGTTTGCTTTACTTGTAGCAGCAAGGCGGCTTCGTCCATATTTCCAAAGTCATCCTATTATTTTCCGTACGAACCAACCAATCCGACAAATTCTCCATAAGCCGGATTTAGCCGGGCGAATGGTAAGCTGGGCTATCGAGTTATCTGAGTTTGATATCAGTTACGAAGCTCGGCTTGCTATCATGTCCCAGGCGTTGGTGGATTTTGTCATGGAGTTAACCCCGGCAAAGGGAGGCGAGGTTCAGGATACCTGGAATCTGTTTGTCGATGGCTCGTCAAATGTTAAGGGAAGCGGAGCAGGAATTATCGTGGAAAGTCCTGACGGCATTTCATTGGAGTTATCCTTGCGCTTCAATTTTTCGACTTCAAACAATCAGGCTGAGTATGAGGCTTTGATTGCTGGCTTGCTTCAAGCTAAGGAAAGGGGAGCTCGTTGAGTGCATGTTTCCACTGACTCTCAGTTGGTGGCTTCCCAGATTAATGGAACTTATCAAGCTAAAGGACCGTTAATGATTAAATACCTGGGGAAAGTTAAGGAAATCATCGCGGAGTTTGACGAAGTGACCATTGCGCACATTCCAAGAGGAGACAATGTGAGGGCAGATGTTTTGTCAAAATTGGCAAGTACAAAGAACCCAGGAAATCATCGTACCATTGTTCAGCAAAGCCTTTTGGAGCCGAGTTGCGTAATGGTGATTTCGGAGACCAGTGACTGGAGAAAGCCCATTGCGGATTACCTGGAGAGAGGAGTCCTCACTGATGAGCCGCTAGAGGCAAAAAAGCTCATGAGAACAGCAGCTTCATACTCGCTTGTTAATGACCAGTTATATCGAAAAGGATTGCATTCTCCAATGATGAAGTGCCTCACGGCAAATGAAGCCCGATATGTCCTTACCGAGATTCATGAAGGAATCAATGGTCATCACATGGTAGCTAAAACCTTAGCTAGAAAAGCAGTACGGGCTGGGTATTTTTGGCCCACCATGGCAGCAGAGGCTAAAGATCATGTTCAAAAATGCGACGGCTTCCAGAAGCACGCTAACACCATTAAGTCACCTCCGGCCCAACTACAGGTAATTTCAATGCCATGGCCATTTTATAAGTAGGGAATGGACTTGCTAGGACCGTTCAAGCGAGCTGCGGGACAATTGCGATGGCTCATTGTGGCAGTCGATTACTTCACAAAGTGGATCGAGGTAGAACCTATCGCAACGATCACATCGGCCAGGGTGCAGAAGTTCTTAGAAAAGAACATTATATCACGGTTTGGCATACCAGCCGAGATCGTCACGGATAACGGAACCCAGTTTATTGACAAGGGCTTCCAAAAGCTGGTATCTGACTTCCATATACAACAGCACTTCGCGTCTGTGGAGCATCCGCAATGTAATGGGCAAGCTGAAGCTGCGAATAAAGTCATAGTGGACGGATTGAAAAAGCGGATGGAAGATGCTACGTCTAGTTGGGTAGACCAACTGCCTTACGTCTTGTGGGGATATCGGACAAGCGTCCAATCGTCAACTGGAGAAACACCTTTCAGGTTAACGTATGGATGTGAAGCCATGATCCCGGTTGAGATTGGAGAAGCATCGTGGCGAAAGGTCACAGCCCTTCAAAATGAAGAAGAGAACAATGATGCAATAGCGGTTGAGCTAGATCTGGTGGAAAAAGTACGAATCGCGGCACATTGCCGGGATTTGGCATCTAAGCAACTTATCTCAACTCGGTATAATAGGAAAGTGCGACCTCGGTCTTTCGACAAGGGGAGCCTCGTCCTTCGGAGGGCTGACATTGGCAACAAAAATGCCGTAGAGGGAAAGCTGGCTCCCAACTGGGAAGCCCTTATCGGGTTACTGAGAATCTCGGGAAAGGAGCTTACAAGTTGGAGACGTTGCAGAAGAAAGCTGTGAAGCGAACATGGAATGAAAATAAGCTGAAGGCATACTATAGTTGAAGCCTAGAGCTCGGGTGAGGGTAACGTCAATAAAAAGGCATGTAATGGAATTGTTCGTAGGAAGTCGACAGGTTTCTTTTTCTCTTGTAAGACGTTTTATAGTTATGAATCCATGAACGAAAGGGTTGTGTGGCCCAATTTCTACAAGCTAAACTGTTGTCCGCCTTTTGATGATAAAACATGTAGAGGTTAGGGTAATGAAACCCATCCTCCAAAATCATGTACAATTTAAACATGATGAATTCAGGATAATGAAATCCGTTTTCAGAAATCATGTCCAAGCTAAACGTGTAGAGGTCAGGGTAATGAAACCCGCCCTCCAAAATCATGTACAATTTAAACATGATGAATTCAGGGTAATGAAATCCGTTTTCAGAAATCATGTCCAAATAAAACACGTGGAGGTCAAGGAAGTGAAACCCGTCCTCCAAAATCATGTTCGATATAAACGTGAAGGAGTCCGGGTATTGAAACGCGGCTTCCAAAATCACGTGTAACTTAAACGTGATGAATCAAGGGTAATGAAACCCGGTTTCGCAAATCGCGTCCCAATAAAGCATGTAGAAAACAGGGTAGCGAAACCCGTTTTCCAAAATCATGCACAAATTAAAGAATGATTGAATTCTGAGAAATAAAGCTCGTCATTGAACATCATGATAAAGGTACTCGTTGTTCAATTCATGAAAACTAACTGTAGTTAAAGGTCATGCAATGGACATGCGCACATGGGTTCGTGATGTGAAAATTAACATGTAGAGCTCGGTGCTACATTCATAACAAAATGAAAAGCGTGCGCGTAGAGCAACAGTTATCCATACGAATAATAGCTTATATATAGAAAGTTATGGCCTACGGCCAAGAACATACAAAGTAGGACAACCAAAAAGTCCTTCAACAAGTATCAAGCAACTGTAAACGGTACAGCTAAGACTGCGTCTCAGTTGTCGACAGAGAAGGTTGCTCGTCCTCACTTTCCTCAACCCCAGGAGGAATCAGTTTCCCCTTATCACTAACATAAGCCTGGAGATCCAACCCGGTTATGTTAAGAGTGATATCGGGATTCATGAACCGGATTTGAGCAACAACATTCTCAAAAGACAGTCTGCCGACTTGGCTATATTTCACAATCTTGGATTTGGCGTTAATAAGCTCTGCATCCTTTTCTCTGAGAACGCCGTTCAAATGATCATTATCCGAGATCATCTTCTGCATTAGGAGCGCGTCCTCCCGAAGGAGACCTTCAAGGCGTTGCAACTCGGTTTGGGCGACGGACAAGTCAGTTTGTGTGACAGCCAAGTCGGCCCGAGCTGCAGTCAAGTCAGTCTGCATCGCAGTTAACTTGGTTTCGACCACAGCAATTTCTTCCACCGCTGTAACAAACTTCCCGTTCAGGGAAATCAGCTCTCGGCACAGCTTTTCTTGCTCGGCCCTTGATGCCTCCAACTCTCCTTGAGCTCGGTCCCTCTCCTCCATGACCTTTGTCAGATCGGCATTGCTCTTCAAAGCATCCAGCTCAGCTCGGAGATCGCTCCTTTCCTTCCTCACGCCTTCAAGAATGCCGGTCATCGTAGACAATTGTTTGGTTACATCATTCAAAGATTTCAACTGACAAAGATTCTGAATTCTAAGTGCAGCGTAAGGCCGTATTAGGGAAGCGGCCCTATGGGTCTGCAGCTCAATGTCGGCCAGCTGAAGCTTCTCTTTCTTGGTAGGCGCTGAGGGTGAGTAAAGCTGAGCAGGGGGACGCATAAGATCTCTAATTGCTTGGGCCATCCCATCTGACCAAAGAGCCCCTCCAGTCATAGTGGCATGATTGTGAGGCGTAGAGAATGTGGACGAACATGAAGGAGCTGGTGACGCCGGCGCAGGGGTCAGAGTAGGTGCCTCTTCTGCAACCTGCTTGCCTTTGGACGTCTTGACTCTTTTCTCACCGCGCTTCGATCCACCTTTGGGCGTGGAGCATTTACGGGGAGCCTTGGTAGTACCAGCCTCCTCCGGGATAGTAGGTTGGCTACCCACGTAGGATCATCCACTAGAAGGAGAGTGGGAGCATCCTCAGGATTTTCCGGAACCTCGGCAAAGCAATCAAGAAACTCAGGTTTTCCCATATGTTGTCCTGCATGGCAGAAAGAATAATGTCGTTAGTGAAAGCAAATGCATTTTCTATGACCACAGGAATACATAAATACATAATCCCATACTCCTTGGTGAGCGTCGTCTAACTAAAGGGGTGGGAATATGGTCGGCTGGGTCCATTAGAGACTCAAGGGTACTAGAGAGCTCCGTTAGCTTCACCACGGCCGCTTCTTCACTTTCTGAAAGGCTGGTCAGAGCAAAGTCTCCAGATTTAAACTTGTGGTTGGTATTTGTCCAGTACAAAGGTAATCTGCCTTCAAGTTCCCTGGAAGCGGAGGTTTGAAGGAACCACGGGCATTGAAAAGGGTGGGCCAGAACTTTGACAAAGGCTGGTTTGAAGTTTTTTCAGGACTCGCAAAAAGGTCTAAAGAGCATGTGCTCGCTTCTTCCACGAAGGGACGTCCATCCAAAAAAGGTCGTTCCAGGTGCGCGGAACCTACCTAGCTCCAAGGGGGAATAGAAAGTCATAAACACGGGCACACTACAGCAGATTTCTAAGTCCCGGCAGAGGTTCTCAAAGGCAATGGCAAAGGCCCAGCCATTGGGATGAAGTTGCATGGGAGCTAGATGCAGGTGGTTAAGAAGACAGATTTGGAAGTCAGTAAAGGGAAACCTTACACCGAGTTGGGTAAATACGTCTCGGTAAAAGAAAAAGAAATGAGGCTCGCCTTTTCGTGGTCGGATAGTGGCAACGGATTCATCGTCCATGGGAAGCCTTATTGAATACCCATCTCCATCTCTCACTCCAATCAAGGGAAATTCCTCGGTCTTCATGGTATTTTTAACCTCTGTTACTCTGACGTGAACGAATTTCTTTGGGGAGTTTGGATTTCAGACTGAGCTGGACGAACTGCACTCATCCGCCATAGACGAAACAAGCGACTGGGATGAGGATGCCATCTAAACCTAAAATGCAAAGAAAGGGTAAAATTAGAAAATGGTTCATATACCTGGATTAGCATTCACTTCGGGGCAAACAATATTAAGTGCTGGCCTAAACGCACTCAGCTCTCTCGGAACCGCATTGATGGGGGGAAGGATATTGTGTCGACAATAACCTAAAACCAGGTCGGCATCCTTGTTTCGGCCAAGTTTAGCCAGTTCAATGCTCTTGTAGCAGCATTGGTCACAGGGGGTTGGCCCCAGGGCTTGGTCAGCTGGGAAGAAGTCTGGTAAGGTGAAAGGTCAGGGGACATGGTCGTTGGGGCCTAGACAGGCCGTTTATTTTGATGGCCAGGAAAATCTCTGGGCTGAGATATGACATGATCATTTCTGGGAGACCAAAACCAAAATTTGTGTGCATATTCAATATGCTCTGAGGCTCCTTGACCATGTATATCTAAAGGCACAGGAAGGTTTTGATCTACTGAAGATAGAAGAAGAGAATGAGTTTTGCGCTTAAAGGTGTGGGGCAGGGTGCGAGCCATTCGTTTAAACCCAGAAAACCCAGAAACTCAAAGAAGTACTCTCTAAACAGCGATAAAGGATCCAGAAAATTCCTCAAATGCTAGGCACTAAAAACTTGGCAAGTATGAAAATTGAAAAAGATGTGAAAGTTAAAAGAGCCGTTGTGTCCATTCCGTTGATCTTTCTGATTGTGCTTCTGATAGTATTTCTGATAGTCTTGTTGTTTTCACTGATTCTAGTAGCAATTTTGCTAACTCAAACATTATGGCAGAAGAACAGGTAGATCGTCATACTTTAAAGGAATTGGCTGCACCTGATGTTAATTATCAACCTTTGTGCATCCAATATCCTAACCTTGCTGCTAACTTTGAGCTTAAATCTGGTCAAATACACTTGTTGCCTAAGTTTCATGGTCTTGCAGGTGAGTGCCCCATTAAGCATTTGAAGGAATTCCATGTAGTGTGCAGCACAATGAAACCACATGCCATTGATGAAGATCATATCAAGCTGAGAGCTTTTCCTTTCTCATTGGACGGTGGAGCCAAGGATTGGTTTTTGTACATTCAGCCCTCATCTATTGGGAGGTGGGTGATATTCGAGGTTATTTCTAGAGAAATATTTCCCTTCTTCAAGAGCAACTGCGATCAAGAAGGAAATTGGCAACATTAAACAAGTCACTGGGGAGACTATGCATGAGTATTCGGAGAGGTTCAAAAGGTTATGTGCAAGCTGTCCACACCATCAGATATCTGAAAAAGACTTGATTAACTATTTCTATAATGGTCTAATGCCGGTGGATAAAGGGTTGATCGATGCTTCTAGCGGTGGGGCTATGAGTAACAAGACACCTGAAGAAGCTCGAGACTTGATATCCATTATGGCAGATAACTCTCAGCTGTTTGGCACCAGAGCCAATAGTACTCCCATTTACCATATTCAAGCACCTCCAGTCCAGTATGATTCTCAGAGATTAGAGACTAGACTTGATGATCTCACTTCCCTTGTGAGGCAGTTGGCAGTGACACGAGCAGTGCAGTCTTCCCCTCCAGACCACAGAATTTCCAGCAGCAGTCTGCACCCCTTTGCCTTTGCCAGCACCACCTCCTCGACCAGCCATATGTCTACCTCCACAGGCGACACAACAGCAGGCTAGTAGTGGTGGTGGTGGTGGTGGTTCTTCACTTGAAGATATGATGAAGCAATTTGTCACAGCTAATATGCAGTTCCAACAGCAAACTGACACTTCCATTCAGAGTTTGCAAACACAGATTGGGCAACTGGCAACATGGCAAACAATTGGAGGAACCTAAACCAGCTGCAGATGTGACTTCCACATCAGAAAGAGAGTCAGAAACTGTGAAGATTGACTCTAAAAATAAAAAGGCAATGCAGCAAGGTGAAGAGGAAGACATTCTCATTCCTCTTCCTTTCCCTCAGAAAGCAATTCAATCCAAGAGGTTGGCAAAAAAAGCACAAGAGAAGGATATACTTGAGACATTCAGAAGAGTAGAGATCAACATTCCTTTCTTAGATGCAGTCAAACAAATTCCTAAATATGCCAAGTTTCTGAAGTAATTGTGCACCAACAAGAGGCGACTGAAGGGGAATGAACGAGTGAGCTTGAACCAGAATGCATCAGCACTCATCCAGCCTACCATGCCTCACAAAAGCAAAGATCCAGGGACATTTTCTATCCCTTGCCTTATTGGTAACTATAGATTTGATGATTGCATGCTAGATTTAGGTGCTTCTATTAATGTCATGCACGCATCTCTGTTTATAGATCTCTTGGTCTTGGTCCCTTGTGTCCAAGCGGTGTTATTGTTCGAGTTAGCTAATAGGAGTAATGCCCATCCTTACGGTTTAGTTGAAGATATATTAGTCAAAGTTAATGAATTGATATTCCCTGCTGATTTTTACATCTTGGATATGGAGGGTGAGTCTCCTAGTAGTAGGTCACCAATCATTTTAGGGAGGCCTTTCATGAAAACAGCTAGGACTAAGATAGATGTGCATTCGGTACTCTTTCCATGGAGTTTGGTGATATATCGTGAATTTCAATATCTTTGATGTCTAGGGA
Source organism: Acacia pycnantha (assembly GCA_025563575.1). Lineage (NCBI taxonomy): Eukaryota > Viridiplantae > Streptophyta > Magnoliopsida > Fabales > Fabaceae > Acacia > Acacia pycnantha. Next base: position 2,302,704 of record JAMWYP010000001.1, read on the forward strand.
AAAGCATTCGTTTTCTCGTATTGATGTGATTGATGATCTTTGTGGATGATGTTCTTACTGATTGGTGTGCTGATTGTCCTAATTTTTCATCTGAGACTGATACTCCCATTTGTGCATGTGGTGATAATGAATGGTGCTCTGTTTGCACTAATTTGGTTAAGGCTGCATTGTTTGGTGATTCTAACTTGCTTGGTGATTCTACATTACTTGTAGATTCTGATATTGATTCTGAGTTTGAGCTTCATCCTGATCCTAACGTGCATCCTGATCCTGATTTTGATGAGCTTACTTCTGGTTTTGATAAGCTAAATTCTGATGTTAACAATGAGTGTATAGCCAGCCACGTTCTTCTTCGCTTCTTTGAATGTGGTTTCGGTATTTCCGGTGTGATGACATCGAGTTGTTGCAACAACCACCCAAGCTTCTTCCTCCACCGAGCAACCGCCCAAACTAGAGTTGAAATCCCTTCCGGACCATCTGAAGTATGCATTTCTGGAGGTGAATGAGCAGTTGCCAGTCATTGTGGCAAATAATCTTATGCCTGATCAAGAAGAGAAGCTGCTAAGCGTATTGAGGGTGAACAAGAAAGCCATTGGGTGGACATTAGCTGTTACACACCTACCGGCCTCGCCCTTTCGGGTAGCGGGTAGTGTGATCCTTTACTTTTATACAATTCTAAATTATTTTCCCCAGGATAATTTACGTCGCACATCAGAGTTTAAGCAACAGAGCACGCATCGGTTTGGACAATAATATACTGATAAAAATACGAAAAGATAAATTTTCCCCTAGAGGGATCAAAATATACAGTCATCCGGATAATGGTGCTCGACATGCCAAAATAAAATACTAAAGTCATCCGGTAACCACAATATATATCCAAAAGAAAATCATCAACATCCACCATCCCACTAGCCCTGCTCCGGAGTCTTACCTCTGTCTCCTTGCTCCGCTCTAGATGAGCTGCTAGAGGGCTTAAAAGGGGCTGGGATCCAAAATTGAATCCCAGTAACCGTTAATCTCATATAAAATGTATAAACAATGTATGTAAGAAAATCAAGAATTAATACGCAAACCACATAACATTCAGTATCATGCATACAACAAGGCACACAGCCAATCCGGAACTAGCAGTCCTAATAGCACACAGCACAGACTGCAGCAGTCCTAATAGCACACAGCACAGACTGCAGTGATCCTAATAGCACACAGCACATACCACCGGGAACAGCACACAGCAAAGCCCTTTATGCACACAGCATGTTCCGGTTCCATAGCATTCAGAAATAAATGATAATCAAATGTTTGCAATATATATGGTAAAACATACATACACACGTCGCACAGAGTATATGAGGATTAAGGTTACTACCTGGTAGTCGACTACAGATAACAATAACCTTCGCGGTGCAAAATATCACAATTATCCCTAAAATAATAAAATATACATATAATTAATTCCACCTCAATGAATATTTTCTTTGGTAAATTAAAATAAGCCCAACTAATGTGTCCATACTCACTAAATTCCTTTTCTTATAAAGGAATTTAATTTGGGCCCATATATTCATAATTTTCGCCCTAAATCTGAAATTTTGCTGAAATAGAAGCCCAACTTCAAAAATTCATAATTAAATATAGAAAACTCCTTTTGGGTTGATTCCAAAGCCCAAATGACCCTTAATATGTCTATTTTCAACCAGAAATACTAATTTGGGTCATAACAAGTCGAAAATTCATCCATAGCCCAAAATACCCCTGCTGTCCGAAATAATTCCCAGTGTTCAGGGGCTATTTTGAAACATTTTTTTCTCTAAGCACAAAATTCATAAAAATACAAATTATATACCAAAGTAATCCTTGAGATGTATAATTTGTCCCTGTAAAATTTCATAATTTTTAGAGTCCATTTACGAGGTCAAATATCATGAAGAAGGTGACTGATTCCACAGAATTTCCAGAAACAGCACTCCAACGTTTTTCACACTTCCATTTGTATTTCCAAATTTATGATCCTAGTTCAACCCCATACAAAATCTCATTTTAAACACTTTAGAACCCTCAGACATGCCAAAATCAATTCAGATCCTCATGTATAATCAGCTGGACGAAAATCACACTTTAAACACAAATACTCAAGTTTCCATTGTAACATCATAACCTAGTCCATAATCATTTCTAATTTGTTGTTTGAACCCTTAATCATACACTAACCCCATCGAAGAATTTGGGCAGCAACTCCCCATACATTTAGGGTTTCCAACATTTCCAAAAATACAAGAAAATACCACCCCAAATCAATTCACCAACACAAATCCATTCTAAGGAGGTTCAAGAATCACTAACCTTAGAGGTGTTTGTAATTTCTTCTTCCTTGATCACCAAAATTTTTGACCTCCCCTTCATGAACACCATAAGAAGACGGATTTTTGGGTCAAGAAGAGTTGTAAAAGGGAGCTTAGAAGAGATGGAAGAGATTATAGGAGATTTACCTATTAGATTCTTGAGTTTTTCCCTTCTTATTTTCTCCAAGAATTTTCCTCCCTTCTTCCTTTCCCTTTCATGCGTTTTGGCTGGAGCAAAAATGGGGAAAGAGGGTGATTTAATGCCAATTGAAAGGGTCCATTCGGCTGAAATAATCAAGGGAAAAAAATGACCTCCAACTAGCCCTATATTTACAACTATGCCATCTAGTTCAAATCCAACCATCTAGTTACATGTGTTGGCCATTTCCTTTTGTTTTTTTCCCCCTCTTAGTTTGGGCCAAAAATTTAAGCCTCTCTTAGGATGATTTTAGCCCACTTTGTTAACTTGTAACCCATGCTCATGTACCCATAAATTCTAAATAGTTATGAGACATACGGTACAATTTTGTGGAAATTGAAATTTTAACATTGCTTCAATTTTTCTCTTAATTCCTAATAATACTCATGCAACTTCTTCTCATCCCCTTTTGGACAAATTTATTACGCATAAACAAGTAATTCCACGACCACATCTTAATCTTATTCTGATTATTTCACGCAACAACCTATATTCATTAACACATAACTTCATAAAAATATCCATATATGCAAATGAATCCACATTGAGGCACATGAAAAATGGGGATGTTACATTAGCTGACATAGTTGGCATCAACCCTTCCATGTGTATGCACCGAATTCTGTTGGAAGAGGACTCTAAGCCAGTGAGGCAACCCCAGAGACGCCTTAATCCTCTTATCCTTGATGTGGTAAAGAAGGAGGTCACTAAGCTTCTACAAGCTGGTATCATCTATCCTATTTCTGATAGCCGGTGGGTTAGCTTAGGTCCAGTGGTTCCTAAGAAATCCGGAGTCACTGTGGTAGCCAATCGGAAGAATGAGTTCATTCCTACTCGAGTTCGAGAATAGTTGGAGAGTTTGCATTGACTATAGGAGACTCAACCAAGCCACTCGCAAGGATCATTACCTCTACCTTTCATTGATCGGATGTTAGAGCGATTGGTGGTAAGTCTCATTACGCTTCTGGATGGCTACTCTGGATACTTCCGGATCCATATTGCTCCTGAGGATCAGGAGAAGACGACCTTCACATGCCCCTTTGGGACCTATGGTTACCGAAGGATGCCTTTTGGCCTCTGCAATGCACCTGGCACCTTTCAGCGTTGTATGGTGAGTATTTTCTCTGAGTTCCTAGAGGACTGCATGGAGGCTTTTATGGATGATTTCACTATATATGGGTCTGATTTTGATGCATGCTTAGCTAATTTGACTAAAGTCTTGCATAGGTGCATTGAATCTAATCTTGTGCTGAATTATGAAAAGTGTCACTTTATGGTTGAGTCAGGTATAGTCTTGGGACACATAGTGTCTAAGAAAGGGATTGAGGTAGACCTTGCTAAGATAGATGTGATTACTGCTTTGCCTTACCCCGCTTCTGTGCGGGAAGTTCGCTCTTTTCTTGGTCATGCAGGTTTCTATCGACGTTTCATTCGAGATTTGGCAAGACTGCTCGACCCTTGTCCAACCTTCTGCATAAGGACATTGACTTTATATTTGATGATGCATGCAAGGCGGCCTTCGATCACTTGAAGCGTTGCCTTACCACAGCCCCAGTGATCCAACCCCCTGATTGGTACCTCCCTTTCGAGTTGATGTGCGATGCTTCCAACTATGCGGTTGGTGCTATCTTGGCACAGCGGGTTGATAGAGCTTCCCATGTCATTGCATATGCTTCCAGGACTTTGGATTCTGCTCAGTCTAATTACACCACCACTGAAAAGGGGTTGTTGGATATTGTATTTGCTTTTGATAAGTTTAGGTCATATCTGCTAGCTAGTAGAGTAATTGTTTTCTCTGACCATGTTGCTTTAAAGTTTCATTTGAAAAAGGCAGATGCTAAGCCACGACTCATCCGGTGGATGTTATTGCTCCAAGAGTTTGATGTAGAGATTCGAGACAGAAGTGGAGTACAAAGCGGGTAGTGACCACTTGAGTCGCATCACCCATTCTCCTCTCACCCTCTTCTATTCGGGATGATTTCCTTGATGAACAGCTTCTACAGCTGCAATGTATGATCCCATGGTATGCTAATCTGGTTAACTACTTGCTAGCTGGTGTTTTTCCTGTAGACTCCACTAGGGCCCAAACCCAAAAATTGACTGTGGTGGTCACTTTGGACCCCAAAGAACTGCTAGGAAAGTGTTAGAATGTGATTTATTTTGGCCTTCCCTATTTCATGATGCCCATTTGTTTTGCAAGTCATGTGATAAGCTGTCGAGGGCGGGAGTATTTCCCGTAGGCATGAGATGCCCCAAAACCCTATATTGTTTTGTGAGATCTTTGATGTTTGGGGTATTGATTTTACGGGTCCATTTCCCGCTTCATATGGTTATACTTACATACTACTGGCTGTTGATTATGTCTCGAAATGGGTTGAGGCGAAAGCCACCCGAACTAATGATTCTTCTGTGGTGGTGGACTTTGTTAGGTCTAACATTTTCTGCAGGTTTGGCATTCCTAGAGCTATTATTAGTGACCCATGATAAGCATATTCTGAGGAAAGAATTTTTTGTGGGCCAGACTTTTGTTTAACTCCCATATGAAATTTATGCCTGGTAAGCTTCGATCTAGATGGGATGGCCCTTTTGTGATCACTAACATATTTCCCTTTGGTGCTGTTGAGCTATGTGATCCACCCACAGGACGAACTTTTAAGGTAATTAAATGGGCATCGCCTCAAGCAATTTCATGAGGGATCCCAGCAGCAGCCTGAGGAAGCAGAGATTCTCCTCATTGATGCCACTTACCCTCAATAAACCCTTGGGGAGTATTCTTCTTTCTTCCCCCTCTTTCTCTTTTATTTGTTTTCATTTTTGCACTTTGCTTTTCAAAAATAAATACAATCTCTTTTTATGATTGCTACATATTATGAACTTGGACATTTTGGTTTTAATGGATCATTCTGTTGGGTCTACAATTCTTGACTCTTCGATTACATGTCTTGGTGGTTGATTTGGTGATGTTGATTGCTTAAGTTGGTATTGACCTTGTGAGGTTTTGGGCCTGCATGAATGGAATTCATCTTTTACCATTCTTTCTTTCATGTGTGCATCTGCTCATGATTTGTGTTCTCTAGAACTTGCTCCTTTTCTTTTTGAAACTACATTTTCACTTACGTGCATGAATATGATGGAAGCTTGTTTTCTTTCTTTTAATTTCCCCACTTTGGCCAAATAGCTTTCCCTTGCATTATGTTTCCTTTGTTAGCCCCTTTGTGCCTATTTGACTCATTCTTTTCTCAACCACATTACAAGTCTAAACGTAAAACCATTTTATTCCGCACCTTGGAAATTTATTGAGCATTGGTTTCACCTTGGTTTTGTGTTTAAGTGTGGGGGTTGCTTAGGAGTGCAACAGTTTAAGTGTGGGGGGGATATTTGATTTTGTCATTGTGATTATAAAAAAATAAGAAAGAAAAGAAAACACATAGAAAGAAAGAAAAGCAGAATAGAAAGAAAGAAAGGAGATTATAAATAAAGAAAAAAAAGTCTCCATACATAAAGAATAATTGTGTTAATTAGTGCTCTTTTCAGTTTCTTGGGTGCTTAGCCTCTCATTCCATACTATTACCTACCTTCACCCTAGCCCCATTACAACCTTTAATAACAAGCTCTCTTGATTTGTGCATGCATGTGTTGTGAGTAGTCGAGACGTAGAAATTGAGCAAGCTTATGGTAGAACAATTTTCTTGAGTAGAAATTGAGCGATACACTTATTTACCCTAAACACTTGAGAGATTGATTGATTGAGGGCATCCTTTGAGAGACCATCTTTTATGATTAGCATCATTGATTGAGATTACCCTGAATTGTAATTTGAGATGAAAGGATTTTGGTCTTGATTGATTGGTGTTTTGAAGCTTTGTGTCCATTGGTCAATTTTTGCATTGTTAGCAACTGTTAGAAAAGAAGAGTCTTTCCTTTTAGTCTTTTCCTTTGAATTTTGCTCAGGAGTGCAAAAAGATAAGTGTGGGGGAATTTGATAATTGAATATTTCATACACTTCTTTTTATCTCTTGATTAATAATTTAGGAATCTTTAGTTAATAAATAATGGCTTTTATACTTATTTGGGCTTTGGGCCTTAGATTATATTTTAGCCATTTTTAATAATAAAATTCCAGTTTTACATTGCTTCACTATTTTTACCATAAATCTTGAACCAGACATCGGATTTGCCTCATTTTTGTCTCATGTTTCAGATGATTCAGAGAGCTACAATTTTTATGAAGACATGAAGAGAAAATTCGGACAAGAGGGCGGTCGATTTTGGAGCCGAAGTCAGATGTATATTTCTGGATTTTATTTGGGCTCGAATTTTGTAATTAAAGCCCACTTTTATTTTATTTCTGTTTTGGGTTGAACCATTAGAGCCCATTTCGTTTTTAGGTTAACTTTAAGTTAGATGGCAGTCGTAAACAAATTCATTCATTCACGTTTTTGAAGGTTTAGGATTAAATACAAAAGTTCTATTTTCTCTGCAATGTTCTTCGCGTTCTTCATCTATTCTTCGTTTTTCCCAGCCATGCTCGGCTAAACTTCTGTGATAAACCTAACGTTGAGGATTCCATGATTCGTCCAAAGGACTCGTGCTTAATCGGTAACTTTACTCGATTCTGTTTTCATCTTATCGGATTCGATTTCTGGAAATAGTCCGAATATTAGATTTAATATTCGGTTTGGTTCATCCCAAGGACTGAGTTCGAACTAGGTTACAGTGTTGCTGTGCGATTGCACAGTGAGACGCCAGTTCGGACATATGCTAGGCGATCGTCTAGTCGAGGATTCTACGGATGAATGCAGAGATTTCGGTTCATCCAGAACCAAACGTGAGTTAGTTATATTTTGTTCAATGACGGAAGTTTCTGGAATCTAAACGTTGGGTTGATCGTTTTTAATCTGTTTCTCATATTTCGTTCTGTTTCATTTTATTTTCTTTTTAAATCTGTTTGAATCAAAAACCCCCATTTTTACTGTTTTTGTTTCGTTGTTATTCCTATCAAACCCGCTGCAAGTTCGTTGGGAAAACGATCCAGGTTCCCTATTACTGCAAATCTTTTACTGAATATGGTTATTTTGGGAGACACGACAAATCTCTTTCCACTTCCCCACATGACTAGAAAAATCTCAGTTAAGCAACGGATGATGGAGTTTGAACCTCTCACCAAAAAGCTCATCGTATCTTTTGGAGATATTTACACAAGAAAGAATGGGAACCAAACCAATCGTGATGAAGAAGGAGAAGCGATGGAGGAATTTATAGGCCAAGCGGACTGTAAGGGCCAGGTGGCAATAAATGACACTTTAATGGAAACGGCGATTTCTTTTTCAAGAAAAGGAATAATGACTGTCGTTAAAGGGCGTGAGCATTAATTGTGCGCGAAGACCAAGGGCGGCTAAAGGTGCCCAATTAATGCATAGATATGACCGTATGATACCAGATAAGTAAGCTGTGAAAACAGAAGGAAATCACCAAAAGGGGGGTGAATTGGGGATTTTAAAACCTTTTAAAATAACTTTGCACCTAAGCTGAAGCTGAACGTAAAAAGATTGGGAAGAATAGCTTGACACAGAAGTTTATCCTGGTTCGGTCCAAACTCTTGACCTACGTCCAGTCCCCAGATTCTCTGGGTTTTTCTACTATCACTCAAATCAGATACACACTCTGTACTCAAGGATTATCCTCTCTCTAGGATACACTCCCCCTTACAAGTTGTAATCTGAAATCCCAATCTCAAGTCCCCTTGACTTGAGATTATTACAATGGATGAATAGTTTGTATAACGCTCTCTCACGAGAGAACATATTGATAAACACCGAGGCTCTTTGTATATCAAATACAATACGAAAGAAAGCGAATGTATATGTAACTATTGAGCTTGCTTTTCGTTTCTGCTTAATTTGTTGTGTATTCCGAAGTTTGTAATCTGCTCCTTATATAGTGGTGAATTGCTATGTGACCGTTACTTCTCAATTCGGTATGTTCTTCATTTGAAATTCAGCTTGATGATGATTATAGCCGTTGGGTTCGAATTTGGTGATTGAATTCCGGACGCGTGAAATCTTTTCGATTCGTTGCGTGTATTCAATGCCTTGTTTGATCAATTAATACCGAAACATTCTGAATTTAGAGTGGTTAAATATACATATGAATTCTCTAAATGAATGTAATTAACTTGCATAAAATTGGTAAGTTTGTAGTTCAAACTAATCGGGATGAAACCGAGAACGATCATATTTCTTTGTCGCTTTAAACTCGAGTTCGCCAAGTCAGGCTCGAGTTCGTAAGGAACTTTGAGTATCGGTTTATCTTACGTGAGGAGCAAACTTTGGAGTTTTGATGTAAACTCGGAGTTTGTAAGTTGTCTCAACATGTAAACTCGAGTTCACAAGGTAGGCTCGAGTTCGAATCATCACTGAGCTTTTTATCGTGCGAGCACCTGAGATAATATTTCACAAACCAGGCAGGCTCGAGTCCATTAGTGTTTAGGCTCGAGTTTAACACTATTCATGCCTAAGAGATTTGGTCATTCGAAAGAGTGGGCAGGAGCTCAAATAGGAACTCTTGAGTTTGTGTATTTGCTTTACTCTCTTTCAATGAAGGGCTCGAGTTCATAATCTCAGGCTCGAGTTCGACTTTATTTATTTCAGGGCTTATCGGAGTGAACTGGAGGTTTGAACTTAAACTCTGGAGTTTGTGAATGAAGGAAACCTTGGGAACTCTGCTGGGGAAAACTCGAGCTTGTAATAACGGGCTCGAGTTTACTGTTTTGTAAACTCTTCTTCGTTTGTCAAACCATAGAGTAAACTCTACAAAAGTATTAGGCTCGAGTCCATATATTTGGGCTCGAGTGTTCATCAATTCTGACCATAGGAATAACCAAACTCTACACAAAAATATAAACTCTGAAGTTTAAAGTGATGGTTTTCAATTGGAAAATGTTCCCGTCAGAGGCAAACTCGAGCTTGTCTATACAGGCTCGAGTTTACTTATTTGTAAACTTTTTATTACTATACCATGGGAGTTTAGGCTCGAGTTTATTTATTCGGACTCGAGTTTGTCATCTTTGAAATAGCTTTGATGTGCTCTCTGTTTGCAGCAAACTCGAGCTTGCCTAGTTAGGCTCGAGTTTTGCGATGACAGAATGTTTTTGACTCTTTTGTCTTATTAAAACATTCATACTTGTTTACAATTGTTATTAATCATCAAAACACATAGAGAACTAACAAGCTGAACGGTCATCAAATTAGAGTATGCCACGTCTCTCCACCTCACCAAAGATTGGGGGCAGCATGCATATAGAGAGTTTTGAAAAACTAAACTCGGTACAATTCAGATGAGACAATCTCAGGTACTATGAAGACACCGGGATGATTGTTTCAACTCGGTTAGCTGAATATGGAAAACGCCGAAGTATATACAGTCTCACTTGTTATGAAGACAACCAGGTATCGACTGTGAAGGAGCCCGGTAAAGAGGCGAGTCGAAAACCAATGTTCCTGAAACTTAGTCAATACCGAGGTGAGCAAGGAAGGAAGAGCCCGGGATGGTAAGCAACTAATCTCAGCAGTTCAGAAACCCGAACTTCTGATCTTGGGGGCAATTGTTATGGACTCAAATAATGGGCCTGGCAGGTGCAGGGCCCAATAGGAGTGCCTTAGGCGGGAAACCTCCCTTGAAACGGGTAAATTGCCAATCACCCCTTGAGTGTGCCGATAATCCAGGAACCATGCAGGTAATGGAGCAGGCTCCATCAAGACGTGAGAGACGCATGACGCCAGTAAGAAGGACTGAAGGTAAGGAGAATGAAACCCTAGGTAATCTCTATAAAGAGGAGGTTACTCACCAGGTATGTTCCCCACGTTCACCATTCCATTCTTTACCATTCAGTCTCATTGTGCACACACACCACCCCTCAGGTGAAAAGCCTCCCCTGTGTAGCACAGTGATCTGCAAGCGCTCTTTGATATCTCCTTCATAGATATCAGTGGGCGCCATATTCGATCCGATATCAATACCTCCTAGCCCCTTGAGGCTAGACATTTGTGTTCTACAATAGAACAATTTCCCTTATGTGAAAATAAATAAATAAATCCCTCCCCCGCTTGTCAATTGGAAATTATTATTTAGAAAATTGTTGCTTTGGAAATAAATGACTACTTCATCTTTTAAAAATAATAAATTTAATTATATCAAATGATAATTACTATTTTGAAATTTTAAGTTTCAACAGTGACTTGGACATGAATACTTGCTTCAATTTAAGAAATAATCACTTTAGTTATATGAACCCTAAGCATTGACAAACCACTATTTTGAAGTTTTAAGTTTCATATAGTTAAAGGTGTCAATACTTAAGATTTTGTTGTCATTTCATATAATTAAAGTTGTTATTTCTTCATAACCAAACTGGTTGGTGAATGATGTCCTCTCTTTCCTTAAGCATACTGTTCAATTAAAAGAAGTTCTCGCATCTTTTCAATTTTAATGATCTGTAATTTAATGTTTTGTATGTAATATGTTGTTTTGCTAAATCCTATATGTATTTGATATTAATAAAATTTCATTTTCACTTAAAAATATTGTTATTTCTTAAATTGAAGTAGTCAAATTCAAAATACTCCTCCTATTCTGAATATAACTAGGATATAGTTTGAGGAAAACATCATGTTGTAGAAGAAGTACATTTTCATGTCACACATATATGAAATGGTGGGACCCATATATATATGTGTGTGTGTGTGTGAGTCCCACTATTTCATGTGTGTGTAAGAATCTTTTCCTTCTCATGCAACATGAAAAGTTTAAACCCCATAGTTTATAGTATAATTTATGGGAAAAACACTTCTCATGTTGTAGGAGAACTATTTTCTCATGTTACACACACATGAAATGGTGGGACCAACATATATATATAATTAGCATTATATATATGTGGGTCCCACCACTATGTGTGTATAGGAATCTTTTTCTTCTCATGTAACATGAGAAGTTTAAAACCCATAATTTATACTACAAACCATGTCCTATATTCAGGACTAAGGTAGTAATAGTTGTCACTACTTAAAATTTTATTAAGAAAAAAATATAAGAAAATACTACTTGAACTTCAAATTTTTAAATTTCTTATTGCCTACGAGAATTTGTAGATATTAACTACTCCCTCTAGTCATAATTATAGGAACACATATGGGAGTTAGTCTTGGTCTTAATTATAAGACCAAGTTTTAAATTTTATCAAATTTTTCCTAAAATACCCCCAATGATATTTTCTCAATAATCATTCAACACAATAATAATTTAATGATGCAACTATATATTTTATAAAGTAAGTAATGTTTATAACTCATTAATGATATATACACCTCAATACTACTGTTTTTTGTTTTTTTTAATAAAATAATTTTAAGCAATTTTTGTGATATTACCCCTATTAATACTTCATCGACAATAATTAATTTGGACATGTTGGTTTCTTATTTTCAAAACATTTTTTTCCAAAAAAATATGTTTAAAAAATATCCCGAAACGAAGGACAGGAGATTATGGAAATTGTGTTAGTCTTGTATATTCAAAATGTTGGGTTGGGATTTGTGATGAATAGACGGGATAGGTGAAGGGATGAGAAGAAGCATAAGTAGATATTTTGTTCATGTCATTTTAGGTTTTAAATAATGATATTTTAGAAAAATGAATATAATTAACTAATTTAATTATTATCCTTAATCTTTTCAATATTTGGTAAATAACTCCTATAATTAAGATCGGAGTGAGTATAAGACAACAATAATTGACAATACATTTTAGTAAAAAATCACTGATATGAACTTTTGAAAGTTCAAGTGGTGTTTTCTTATATTTTTCTCATTTTGTTATCATTTTCTTATAATTAAATTTGTGTAATTCTCAAGCTGAACTAGTCATTCATCTCCAAACCATCATTAAAACTTAAAAATTCAAAATAGTATATGTCACTACAATATTTTGCTGTCATTTAATATAATTATAGTTGTTATTTCTTAAAATGAAGTAATTATTCATTGATGAGGCACCTCCTTTCCCAAAAATTCTCCGACCATCGGAATTCAAGGCTGACCAGACAACCGGCAGTGGAGGTAGTCTTTTGTTTTTACACATAACATCACTAAGATAAAGAAACTTAATTCTAGAAAAGTCCCTAATGACTGTAATGGGAAATAGGCATCTCATAGTTTTCATATGATGCAGTATTTCACATATTCTGTTGATTTTTGTGTCACACTCCTTATTGTTTTTTTATACGGTATAATATATTTTAGATAATGGACTTTATTAAAAAGATATATGATATCATTCAATAATCAAGGTACTTCTTGCTACAAATCGATCAAAATTTCAATTCCTAAATTATTTAGTTGATTTATTGGAATGGAAGATTTAATCAATTTTCTTAATTAAAAACTTATGCCATAAGTCTTTTATAAAATCAATCAACTTTAAAAAAATCAATATATCAGATTTAATATAAACTGGCACGACTGATTTTATTTTATTTTTATTTTTATTTTGTAGTTTATTGGCGTAATATTTGTTTAGGTGATTTATTGGAATAGAATACATAATCAATCAGCTTAATTAAAAACTTATGCCATATTTTACCGGAAAAAAATTAAATAAAAACTTATTGCATAAGTCGTTTATAAAATCAATCGACGAAAAAAATCAATAGAAGAGATTTAATCTAAACTGGAACGAGTGATTTGATTTTTGTAGTTTCTTGGTGTAATATTTTTTTAGAATTAAATTTTGAATCCCTAATTTAATTGAAATCAATCAAATATTTAAGTCCTGCAAGTTGCAATAAAATATTTTTGGCATGCACAAGAAAATTCCGCGAGTTCCATCAAAATATAAATGTAAGTATAGGTAACAGTTGTTTTTGTGAGCAAGTTCTATTAAAACAAATTAATAACAATTAATTGGGAATATAGTTTTGTAATAGGAAATATAATATTACAATTTGCTTTTATTTTGATTTATTGAGATTATCTTATCCAACGCTTAAAACTAAGAAATATTGATCACATACTTTGCAAAATTAAAAGGCGAATGACAACTTGGGACCAAATCACATCAAGCATCTCTTTTTAAATCTTTTTTAAATGTGAAGTTGTGACTTTTCAACTCCCTACAAAGGGTATAATGTCTTTGAGCAAAAAAAAAAAAAAAAAAAAACAAAGGGTATAATGTCCGAGCAAAAAAGACAAAGGGTATAATGAATGCGTGAATTATGACAAAAAACAAAATCTAAAATCTTTAGCTCGTACGGTTAAAAGTAAAGCATTGAAACCAATATAGAGTTGGTTTATTAGTGTAAGGCCCTATTAAATCCTTTTAGGTCTCAAATTCGAGTTGTAGAGAAAACACATGTTCCTAGAAAATAATATTTAGAAAAAAAAGTAAAACATAGAAACATGAGTTATAAATTAAATGTTGGATAGTCAGAAGGGGTGGAAATAGGTCAGGCCGCTATCATGCGGCCTACAGCCTGACCTGTTTAGGGCCTGGTCAAGCCTGACCTATTTGTTAAAAAAGTCAGGCCAAGGCCTATTTAAAGGCCTAAATTATAAATAGGTCAGGCCTATTTTATTTATGGCCTCCAAGATCTAATATGAGGCCTTTTTAAAGGCCTGCGGCCTTTAAAAATGCTTCAGGCTCTACCAGGCCTTATGAAGGCTCAGACCTATTTAACCAAAGTCTGACCTGGCCTAACCTATTTCCATCCCTAATAGTCAGGTATAAATTTTTGTACTAATGGACCCAATGTTCTAAATTAAATTTTCTCAATTTGTTGGTCTGAAATGTAATTAAATTGTTCTGTTAACTTCAAATTGTCATTTACTATAATCATTCAAATTTCAAACTTAGGGCCGCAAGCCTTCATTTTTGTTTTGTTTTGTTTTTAAATTGTTCTATAAACTTCAAATTATCATTTACCCTAATTATTCAAAAATTCAAACTTGGGCCGCAAGCCTTCCTTTTTTTATGTTGAGATACCATTCTAGAATCTTCACCCACTTTGATGTGTTTTGAACCACCAATATTGTCTCCAAATAGTCTCTCTAATTCTTATCATAAGACACAAACTAACAAATATTTTTATATTTTTAATAAGGCACTTGCAAGTTTACAAGGAACGTTAAATTCATTTTTCAATGTATGTCCGATCCATATTTAATAAGGATATTTGAGTTTAGTGTAGTTAGTAAGGGTAACATTGGAAATCACTTGCAATCTATGACAACTTTAATGTTTTTAACTGTTTTTATTGATTTGTGATAATTGTTAATTGGTGCATTAATAAAGATAAAAGGGATTACTGTGAGAGATTCCATTAATTAATGATAAGTGGGGTAGTATGAGGTATGAATTGAAGGCCTTTTTGGCCTTTTCCTTTTTATGGCATAACTTGTAGGGATCATATTGTTCTATCTTGTCTAATAAGATGCATTAAATTAAATGAAGTTAATTACTATAACAAAGGGGATCCACAGATGAAATCTTTCTTAGCAACTTCTTCGCAATTGCCATTGAACAAATTGAAGACCTGTGAATTGTGATAATACTCCCTCCGTCACTAATTATAGGAGCAAATTTTGAAGTTGGTTTTGGTTCTAATTATAAGAGCAAGTTTTAAATTTTGTCAATTTTTTCCTATAATACCCCTATTTATGCTTATTATTAGGAGCATTATATATATGTGTGTTTACATATATATGTAGATTTGTGTTTATGTGTGTCAATATATATATGTGTAGATATATATGTGTGAACACACACACACATATATAAACATATATGTGTGTGTGTGTGTGTGTCTCTATGTGTGTAGATAGATCTATATGTATACACATATATATACACACATATATGTATACACATGGCTATATAAAAAGCAACTAATATACATATATAAACTAATATGTCATGGATATCTAACGGAAGGCAAATTAGAAACACTTATAATTAGGGCAACTTGTGTCATTTTAAATTTATATAAGGACATTTTAGGAAAATGAGTAAAATTAACTAATTTAACTCCTCTCCTTAATTCTCCCAAAATCGGTTAAATTGCTCCTATAATTAGGGACGGAGGGAGTATAATTTATTAAAATGAATATCAGATATTAATGGTTGGTCTTCATTGCTTTTCAAGTACCCATTAGTCAAATAAAGCTTTTCAAAAGATACTGCATTTCACAGAAAATTGTCCAAAAATGGTGCGTTTGTAAAGAATAAGAAGAAGAGAGGGAAAAAAGCACGCATAGAAGCACCTCGGCTCATAGTTTAATTATATATATATATATATATATATATATATATATATATATATATATATATATATATATATATCACCAATCTACGGGAGTGACCTCGAAAGGATCGGAAAGGGGAGAGGGAGAATCGTGAACTGAGAAGTAGAGAGAATAATTAGAAATTTAAAGCATAAAGTAAAAACTGGAAATAAATGTGAAAAAGAAATAAAAAGAACATGAGATAAGAATGGATGTAGGCACGCAACTAGACTTATCTCATCAGAGAGGGAAGAGATGAAATGTAAATGCAGAACATATTTTTTATAGGCAGGAGTGAAGCACTGTTTGCACAGTTCCAATTGGGGTGACTGGTACTGTTCGGTAAAAATTTGAATGATTGGCTACAGTGTCTGTCGACACTACAGTAACCAATTCTATGACCTACGAGCTACAGTGTTTGGTGCTACAGTGAAAATACCTAGCACTACTATAGCGTAGATTAGAATAATTTATATAGTCTTATACATGGAAGCTACTTTGTTTTGTGCCTCCGTCAAAAACTGTAAGTTTAGTCTTCACCCAAATTGACAATGAAATCTTCATCATCACTTTGGCCTGAATCTTCCTCTTTCGAAGAACTAGCTTGATTCTCAGCTTCGCTTTGCTGGAGTTGCTTAAGCATGACACTGAGTTGTTGGATGTAATTCTGTTTATTTGAGATAGCAGCAAGGGTGGTTTGAGCATGGCTCTTCTGGTTTAAAAACCTGCTCTCCTCTGAAGCAGCAAGAAAACTTGGGTTGTCTTTGAACCACTGTTCTACTGCTTTGGAGTCAACCTTGGACTGGTTGAATTTTGCCCACCAACGTACAAAGGGTAATCTTTGTAGGACCGACAAATTTGGAGAACTTCTATCATTATGTGAAAACCTGTATTGCCAAGAAAAAATCCAAGATACAGATAATTTGGAAAAATAGTGAAGATCAATTAGAAAAGGATCACCACTATGATTGAATTTTTTCTTAAAAAGACTCAATGCTGTCTGAACAGTTGGTGGAAGAATTTCAGGAATTGGCCCGTAGAAGGCCCACCAATGTTGAAACTATTGAGGAAAAGTGTACTTGGTTTTTTGTTTAAAGTAAATAAACCAAGTATGTTTGAAAATCTTATTCTGATCCCAAAAGACATTATACCAGGCGTTATTATAGTCCCAGTAATTATATCCTTTAGGCTCATATTTAATGTCAAAATATTTAGGTTTAGCTAAATCTTGTCCCCACTGGGAAGGTGTGAGGATTTTTACAATTTGGAGAGTAGAATGAGTTATTAGAGTTTCATCCTCTTTTGATGTATACCGAGTTAACTCGATAGACCGAGAATGAACCAATATTAGCTCATAGTATTCTCTGGTTTTTTGTAAATTGGTAGGAATGAAATGAAATCCTGAAAGGAGGACTTTCAATGCTACCTCGTTGGGTGTTTGAAAGAAAAACTCAGGTTCAAGTTGTAGGATAGGCTTTACTTGTTCAAATTTTATTAGCTCATAGTATTCTCTGGTTTTTTGTAAATTGGTAGGAATGAAATGAAATCCTGAAGGGAGGACTTTCAATGCTACCTCGTTGGGTGTTTGAAAGAAAAACTCAGGTTCAAGTTGTAGGATAGGCTTTACTTGTTCAAATTTTGCAATGTAAGGAGTATCCATTGGGTTAATGGCTGGAGTAGTCAATAACGGTGTTGTAACCTGAGGAGGCTTTTTCTGGGCTAATTCAAGTGCAAATTTAGCATTGGCTGAATCATACTCTTGTTTATTGATTGCCTGTGAAGAAGAGGCAATTAATGATAAAGCAAGTGCTCTATCATATTCAAGGGCTTGAGTTTTGTTATCCTTTTTGGCCAATACTTCCTCCCAAGTTTGGTTTGGAGGTTTCTTAGCATAGGAATCAGTGGTTTTTCTGCCCGGTTTGGAGGAAATGAGCCTTTGGGTTTGATACTCAGTTTTTGGAGTGGATGACTCCGGTTTGGGGGTGGATGACCTTGATTTGGTTTGAGATCTTGTTTGCAGTCTGGATCCCTGTGTTTGGGGAACTATCTAACTGATTGATGCCTCAGGTGAAGGAGTTTGCTGTTGAAGCAATTGTTTGATAATCTCCTGCAATTCTTCACTGGAGGGGTTGCTTGTCTTTTGGCTCTTCGCCAGGTTTTTTCTTTCTTGGCATTTTCTAGAGAGAGGGAAAGAGTTTGTGGATACGTGTTACTCTCAATCCTAAGAACTACCCTGTAAAAACTCACGGGTAAGGAAATTAGGAAGAGAATTAGAAGTGCCATTGATAAATTCAATATCAAAATCAAAAACACTCAAATTGGCTTGCCAACGGGCAAAAATTTGTTTTGATGCAAGATTTTTAACATCCTTTTGTAAAACATATTTTGCAGACTTACAATCAATGCGGACTAAAAATCTTTGGTTTAAAAGATCAGCTTGAAATTTTGAAACACATAAAACAATGGCCAAAATTTCTTTTTTGATCGTAGAATAATTCTGCTGAGCAGGATTCCAATGTTTAGAGGTATAAGAAATGATTTGTTCTTTTCCGTCATAACGTTGTTTAAGAACACCTCCATAGCCTAATTCAGAAGCATCTGTTTCGACTATCTTGAAGGCAGATGGAATTGGAAGGTTAAGACACGGAAGTTCCTTAACTTGTCGTTTAATTTGTTTGAGAAGTTCAGTATGAACATTGGTCTAAGGAGAAGGATTTTAGTTTAGACGTTGATGAAGAGCTTTAACAAAGTTGCTAAGTCGAGGGATAAACTCAGCAACATAGTTTAAACATCCCAAAAATCTTTGAAGTTGGGTTTTATCAAGAATTTGATCAGGAAATTTATCCGCAAATTGAATTGCTCTTTCAATGGGAGTTATGGTTCCTTGACAAATCCAATGTCCAAAAAAATGAATATTGGTTTGAAAAAGACTGATTTTTGGTTTGGAAACCACTAAACCATTTGTTTCTGCAGTTCGAATAAATTTTGAAACATGTTTAAAATGATCTTCCAGGGAATTTGAAAAGATTAAGATGTCATCAATATAAACAATACTATATTGACCTTGATCATTAAAGATCTCGTTCATAATCCTTTGAAATTCAGAAGCGGCATTTTTTAAGCTAAAAGGCATAACATTCCACTCATACTGACCAAATGGAACAGTAAAAGAATTTTTATACTTATCCTTTTCTGAAATTTGGATCTGCCAAAATCCAGATTTCATATCAAACTTTGAAAAGATTTTTGCAGAATGCAAATGCTTTAGTACATCAGCCTTGTTTGGAATTGGATATCGGATTCATTGCAAAGCTTCATTTAAAGGTTTGTAGTTGATAACAAGCCTAGGTGTTCCACGTTCAATTTCTGCATTTTTATTGACGTAGAAAGCTGCGCAAGACCATGGGCTACGACTCGGACGGATGAGTTTTTTGTCAAGAAGATCTTGCATTTCCTTTTTACAGGTGTCAAGAAGTTCTTGAGTCATCTGGATGGGTTGAGCTTTTGTTGGAATGTGCTTTTCAGAGAAGTTTGGTTCGTAAGGAAGATCTACAGAATGTTTCTTTCTGTTCCAGAAGGCATTCGGTAAATCAGCATAAACCGTTTGATGAATTTTGTTGAGATAAGATTGGACTCTTTGTTGAACAGCAGGTTGTTGGAGTTTTTGCTCAATTCGTTTAAAAGAGACTTCTTCTTTGAGAAAATTGATCTGGTTTTGTTTGCGAAAAAGAGAATTTAATTCTTTAAGCCTGGGTTTTTCAGTAAAAGGAAATAAAATGGTTTTGCCCAGGTGTTGCTTTGAAAGACCGTCAGGTTCAACCATAAAAGGAATTAAGAGTTATGTAAATGGTGCTCCAAGAATAATTTGTGCTCCCATATCTTTCATAAGAATGAATGGGGTTTTGACTCGCAAACTTTCATTTTCAACAACAACATTTGAAATTTTGTACTGGACAGATAATGGTTCCCTGCTAACAGAACTATATCTTTCAGTAGTTTTCTCAAAATATTTGGTAGGAACTAAACCTTCTAAAATACAGTTAGCTTGAGCCCCGGTATCAAATAATACAGATTGTTCTATAACAAGATCGTTATTAATAACGATTTTTGCTTGTATATAAAACTTCTGTAGGAAAATCCTTGTAATTATGTTTAAAAATGGTGTCTCTTGTTCTGGAATTTCATTATCATCCTCAATTTCATTTTCTAAAACCCGATCAACATTCTCATTAGAAGAGTGTTGTAATGAGGAAAGGAATTCTTGAATTTGCAGTAGAGCAGACCCATGAGAATCCCGACTTGATTTGAGAACTCGAACTTGAACCTTAAGATTATTTATCTTAGATTGAAGATCTTGTAGAGTAGCTGGTTTAACAGAGTGTTTGAATTTTTCCAACGTTTTGGTCAGATCATATTTGTTATAGAAACCTGAGAACTTAGAAGAAGAAGTAGACAAAGGTTGGGTAATATCTCTGAATTTTGAAAGATACGTACCTTTATCAAAATCTGGAAGTTTACTAATGACATCTAAAAGTAAATCTTGTTCTTTGGTGATGACATTTATTTGAGGGGAAGAATCGTCAGATGTTGAAGTGAAATCATCATCTTGGATTTGATTAAGATCTTCAGAAGAACTTCGATCCTCTTCAGAATCAGAAGATGTTTCAAGCAGGAGATTGTTTATTTGCTCAAGGAGAGGTTCCTCAATCTGAATATTTATGATCTTTTGGGAAAAACGACAAAATTTGGCATAATGACCAATTTTACCACACCTGAAACAAGTTACTTTATCCCTTCTCGAAACATCCTTTTGGAAATTATTTTTGGGTTTAGAAGGGAAATTCTTTCTGTATTTTCAGGGAGGAGTGTAAATATCTGTTGGGATCCGTACACGCAGCGGAGTAAGAACTTTTACGAATCCCTTAGGCGGATCGCTCAATAGCGTTTAAATCTCGATTTAGGGTTTCCGAATCATACCTATGTGGAGGGTTCAACGTTCCGTTGGCGTTTGTGCCTGGAGTCTCAAGCGCCGCAGATGTCGTACGCGTCGAACGAGGAGGCATCCTTTTCTTGCTTCTTTATCACGTGGGCTAACGCCTTCTTGTTCGATCAGACAGGAGCAGACTACGCGTGTCCTCTCCCTCTACCGGTATCCACACGAATGGCCTCCAACACTGAGGGCAGCGTGCTAGCGCCTTCTTGTTCTTGCGTCTCTCTCTTTTTCGCTCTAGGTGTAATACCCCGAAATTTGAATTAGGGAATTTAAGGGCCAAAGTGCCAAAATGACCAAAATACCCCTGGGAGGAGTAAATAACTTAGGAAAATGGTGAAAAATCCTAAAGGGCAATGAAATAATTATTTAAATTGAGAGAGAGTATATCTCTAATTTTGGTAATTTAATAAATTACAAACTTGGAGAAATTGAAGAAGAATGCTCAAAAGTATGGTAATGACCATAATGCCCACACAAATTCTAAAATAAAGCGAGAACACATGGAAATGAAATGTTAATACAAGAGTATAAAGGAAATAAGGTGTTCTAAGTAAGAAAATTATCAACTTGTGATAGTTAAGTAATTAAGTAATATTGGGCTAATTACTTAAGCATAAGTAAAGGAAATTCATGAATAATTATGTAAAGCTCAAAAATTAGTGGAAAATAGTTGAAAATTAGTAAGAATATATTTACTAATTGATTGGAGATTTTTGAGAAAAATAAGTGAGTTTAGGTATTTTTAAGCCTAAATGCAAGAATGGACCAATAGGAAAATCTTGTAAAAAAGTTATGTAAAAATAATTAAATAATTAATTAAATAATTAATTTTTTTTAAAAAAAACGAAATAAAGAAAAAAAAAATATGCAGAAAAAAAAATGAGAATGAAAAGGGAAAATATATATATATGTGCAAGTTGACATATAATAAGAATATAATTAATTAAAGTAAAAAGTGATGAATAGTAATTTTAAAATTAGGAAACGGATCCTATCTAGAGATCTAGGAATGGGAATTCCAAAGTCAGGGTAGAATATTGATCAATGGAATTTTATCTTCCGTTAAACTCTTGCGGAAGTTAATTCTGAAGCCGTTTGTGCTTTTTCCTAATAAGACGAAATAGGGAAATTGAGAAAATGCCAGATAGCCAAAAGGACGAAAAGGTTATGTTGTGACATTTGGAAAAGAATTGGGAATTTTCATGAACATATTTGGATTCGGTGAATTTTTCGAAGAGATGGGTGTTTAGAAAACAAGTTTCGACACCTGGACGCGTTTGGACACGTTTTTCGAGAGAGACTCAACTGGACTGTTGGAGCCCTATATGGAATCAAAATATAGGTTAACTTGGACATTTCTACTAAGTGAGGAAATGGTTTCAAAGTTGTAAATCCAGAATTTTGAGATTTCTCAAATTACGCGAATCGGGTACCGATCGGGAAATCGGCTCGAAGCTTCTAGAAGGGCCACATGGCCACTTCCCATTGGCCAAGACACTTGGATTTTCGGCCAAGTGTGAATGCAAAAGGAAGGAAAGGGTTTTTGAAAAGTTGCTTTGGACGGTCCGGATCGATTCTCACAAAGTTGATCCAGACCAGTAGAAATCCTACACCTTTTCTTATAAATACCCCCTCCTTCACTTTTCTTCACACCATTCCTTCTTTCCTATTTCGAAATTCGGGTAAGTCTTTCGGTCTTTAGTTTTTAGTCTTTAGTTCAATAGTTAGTAAGGCTAGAGTAGTCTTTATTTTTATGATTTGGGTATCATATGGGAGTGCTATTTTAGTCTTTATTTTCAAGAATCATAAATGCGTCGAAGTTCTGGCGAAATTTTGGGAAGAAAATAGCCTATGTAGCGGAAGCGCTGGCGAAATTCCGCCAAGTAGGGGTATAGGGGCAAAATGGTAATTTTTACCTAAAATGCCAGTTATAATGCCAAATCACTAATGAAAGTGGTATTACTCCTATAGGACGTCAGAAATCCTAATCTGCTGTCGTTACGCTGCCGAAGTGCCGCTATTGGACGTTTTCACGTTTTTCCGTAGAAAAGTACGATTTCGACGGAAGTGCGATCACGAATCAACGAAGGTGCGTTCGCGTCTTGTAACACTAATCGATGGATATAGTATCTTGTAGATGGTATGTGTGCGATGTGTGTATAATGTGTATATATGTGGGGTGTTGTTGGAATGCATATTATGTTAGAAAATAAGCGTATGCATCTTTGGGAGCGATATAGTTGCAATTTGGGAGCGATACATTTATAATCTTGGGAGCGATACATCTATAAAAGCCGGGAGCAATATATCTGCATGCTGGGAGCATTACATGTGCATTGGTTGGGTGTGGTTTATATGTTATTGTTGTGTAACCATATGTGTAACTGTATACATGAGGTTAACTGTTACCTGAGATCCAATGTGGTAAATTGGATCTCAGCTCTTAACATAGCGTCAGGTTCGGGAGGACCGAGGATCGAGGAGAAGGACAAGCAGCACGCTTAGGAGTAGCGGCTGAAGACTTCTTTCTGTTATACTTTTGAAACACTCTTGTACTGCATTGTTTAAACAAACAAGACATGCTACCATGGGTATTTTAATATATATATCAGTTACTCAATCGCTCCGGTGCATTACTCTGATCATTTTGAAATGATGTTTTTAAAAAAAAAATTATACTGCTTGTGAAAAGTCGGGATGTTACACTAGGTTTTTGTGTTTCGCGGCCGTCTAATTCATCCGTAGTTTAATACGACTAGATCAGCATCTTTTATAGGGTTTCTAAAACCCTAACATGTCGTATTAAAATATTCAAAATTAAATCAATTAATTTCGAATTTGGATTAAATAATTTTAATTAAATCTATATATATATACACACACACACATCCTAGATAAATATTCATTAAATCTTAAACACATTTAAGATTCAATGAATCTAGACACTCTTGCTCGTGTTGGACCATTCTTGTGTGCGACCCTGTAGGCCCACATGAGATTGGCAGCGGGTCAATACTGTACCAGCCCACAAGTCGCAAGCGGCCTCTAGCAAGACATTGCGACTACCCAATTCATATGGGGATCGTTGATAAGTACAATGACTTGCCCCTAGGGCATAATCTTCAACAGACTCCCACTTGCACTAGGTGCAATCATTAATTACCTTAATTCTCATTGCCACGACATGACGCTCATGTTTTACTTGTGCAAGCGGCTTAGTAAGAGGATCAACGTCATTGTTTATTCGATATTACCTATCGTACAACCATGTCACGTCCCTTTTGTCACGCGATAATTTGGTCAAGGATGAGGCATGGAAAATGTCAACTTCCTATTCTTGACCATTACTTTCTCGATTCTTGAGTAGTCTAACAATTGAGATGGAAACTCCTTTCCATCGTAGTATGGCCATACATTTCTTAGACTCACTCATCGAGGGGCCCAGTATTATCTCTCTACAAATGTGAGGGACAAATTCCATCTTGATCATTCACATTCCTCCGCATGAAAATCACTGATCCCGATCATAGCCTTTATCATCACCCGGTCAAAGGTGACTTTTGACTAGGTCAAAGACGCCGACTCATCATGTAGGAATCCATGATGATCTCAGTCATAGGGCGTTGTGACGCGATTATACATGAGATAAGCTTATGACTAAATCCATGCGGCTTTCTCATAATGGGTCGGTCCAAGCACCTTGTACTCTTACAAGTGCCTATGACTTTGATTCGTATCTCCATACCTCATCAAAGTCACACTGGTCTTATCTCATCTTCGCTCCCGCATAGATGACCGACCAGGGACATTTAGGATAATCTTTTAGATATATCCAAGGATACAGTTATCAATGTAAACATGCAAACGAAAAGATAACTAAAAGGAGAATACTTCATTAAATAATGAAATCGTCTAAAGTACAATGTCTTGCCCCTAGGGCACAATTTCCAAAAAATTCCCACTTGCACTAGGTGCAATCATTAATTACTCTAATTCCCATTGCCCTAACATGACGCTCATGTTTTGCTTGTGCAAGCGGCTTTGTAAGAGGATCAGCTACATTGTCTTTTCCTGGTACTTTGCATAGGTTTATATCACCTCTTTCATTGATTTCTCTGATAAGATGAAATCGCCAGAGCTCATCTTCCAAGCCACCATATACCAAGAATAAGTCCTCAGTCCTTCTCAAGTACTTAAGGATATTCTTGACAGCAGTCCAGTGACCCTCACCGAGATCTTGTTGATATCTGCTGGTCATACTCAAGGCAAATGACACATCGGGTCGAGTACATAACATGGCATACATGATAGATCCAATGGCGGAGGCATATGGAATCTTACTCATGCGGTCTCTTTGATCTTGTGTACTAGGACACAGATTCTTACCGAGATGGATGCCATGAGACATGGGCATATTACCCCTTTTTGAATCCTGCATATTGAATCTATGCAGTATCTTGTCTATGTATGTGCTCTGACTTAGGCCTATCAGCCTCTTGGATCTATCTCTATAGATCCTAATCCCAAGGATGTAAGTGGCTTCGCCTAAATCTTTCATTGAGAAAGACTTTCCTAACCAATACTTGACACTCTGCAAGGTAGGAATGTCATTCCCAATGAGTAGGATGTCATCAACATAAAGCACTAGAAATACAACTGCGCTCCCACTAACCTTCTTGTAAACACAAGGTTCATCTATGTTTTGAATGAATCGAAACTCTTTGACTACTTCATCAAAACGATGATTCCAGCTCCGAGATGCTTGCTTCAAACCATAAATGGATCTTTGAAGCTTGCAAACTTTACCAGAGTCCTCTAGACGCACAAATCCCTCAGGCTGTGTCATGTACACATCCTCAAGGAGCGTCGTGCCTTGAAGATATTTACTTTGCCATCCATGTCAGTTTTCTCTTTGAAAACCCACTTGCACCCAACGGTTTTAACACCTTCAGGTGGATCGACTAAGGCCCATACCTCATTGTCGTACATCGATTGCATTTCAGACTTCATGGCACTAAGCCATCTTTCGGAGTTGGGTCCCACCATGGCCTCGCGATAGGTAGTTGGCTCATTGTGCTCAATGAGCAAAACATCACGGGTTCCAGTAATCAGAAATCCATATCTCTGGGGCTGTAGCCGTGTTCTATCGGACCTTCGTGGATCTTGTGTTACATGAGTAGGCTCAACAACTTGTTGTGAGTCTTCTCCGGTTTCCATCTGTGGTTCTACATTGTCATGTGACTCTCGAACTTCTTCGAGGTTCACCTTACACCATTTGGTTCTTTTAGAGATAAACTCTTTTTCCAAAAAGACATCATTCCGAATAACAAACACTTTGTGATCGGTGTGATTGTAGATATAGTATCCTTTAGTTTCCTTAGGATACCCCACAAAGAGGCATTTTGAGGATCTGGATGATAATTTATCAGCGGCTTGATGCTTGACATAAACCTCACATCCCCAAATTTTAAGAAATGACAAACTGGGTTTCTTCCCAGTCCATATCTCATATGGTGTCTTTTCAACTGCCTTTGACGGAACACGATTTAGTGTGAACGCAGCTGTTTCTAGGGCGTGGCCCCAAAAGGAAGGTGGAAGATCTGTTTGACTAATCATAGATCGAACCATATCTAATAGAGTTCGATTCCTCCGCTCAGAAACACCATTCCATTGAGGTGTTCCTGGAGGAGTAAGTTGCGAGACTATCCCACAACTCCTAAGATGGTCAATGAACTCTTGGCTCAAATATTCACCACCCCGATCGATCGAAGTGTCTTAATTGTTTTGCCAAGTTGATTTTGCACTTCATTTTGGAATATTTTGAACATTTCAAAAGATTCCGACTTATGTTTCATTAAATAGATATATCCATATCTACCGAAATCGTCTATAAATGTAATGAAGTACAAATGACCTCCTCTGGCAGATGTATTCATTGGTCCACACACATCAGTATGTATGAGGCCCAATAAATCAGTGGCTCTCTCACTGTGTCCAGTAAAAGGTGCCTTTGTCATCTTTCCCAATAAACAAGATTCGCATATATCAATTGATTCAAAATCAAATGAGTTAAGAAATCCATCTTTATGGAGTTTCGAAATGCGTTTCTCATTTATATGGCCTAGACGACAATGCCATAGATAGGTCGGATTCAAATCATTTGACTTGATCCTCTTAGCAGTTATGTCATAGATGTTTCCATTATTAGGATGTTCTAAATTAAGTACATAATGACCAGAATGCAAATCACCATGAGCATAAAAAACATCATTATGATAAATCGAACATTTACGGTTCCTAGTAATGGAAGTAAAACCTTCCTTATCCAAATAAGAAAGAGAAACAATGTTGCTACTCAAAGCAGGAACATAAAAGCAATTGTTCAACAATAACAAATCTGTAGCTAACTCCTGGCTCATGGGAAATCCAAGCCTTTCAAGGTGATCAATGTAGCCCTTCATCTTCATAACATGAGGACTAACTGATGCACCCTCAGCCATCTTGCAGGAATGTAAGGCCTTCGTGGTCTCATACCTCTCTTGCCTTGCCTGTTGCTGGAACATTTCCTTGAGATGAACAAGCATCCCATAAGCCTCCATGTGTTCCAGATCTCTTTGGAGCTCTGGAACCATAGTGGCAAGCATCAGGCAACTTACGTCCACAGAGTCATCAATATGCTTCGTGTAAGCATCTTGCTGAGCTCTTGGAACATCAGCCATGAGCTCGTCAGGAATGGGTTGATCAAGGACATAAATCTTTCTTTCCTGCTTGAGAACAATTCTCAAGTTTCTAAACCAGTCAAGAAAGTTTGTCCCATTAAGTTTATCCTTCTCAAGGATAGATCGTAGTGATAGCGTTGCGGTGTTACTATGCGTAATGATTCTACAATTAAAAGATATGCAAAGTTAGTTTAATAATCTCCCACTGAATTAACAACCCTCATTATAATTAGTGGGCTAAGACCCATATTTGGCTTAAAATTAAGTCCGCTTTGGCAGGACGCTTAAATTTAAGTTATTTAGGTAGGCAAATCAGTTGCCAATTACGTCATATGTAATTCTTAGATCTTTATGGGATTCGATCATCATATGACCGACACGTTTAATCCCATCTAATGCCTTGAGATCCAAAACCGTTTTGATGATCTCAATTAAGTCAAGACAATTAATGAATATTGAGTATCACCATTACTCTCTCGTCTCACCAAGATAACTCAGATGCATCCACTTTGGTGGAACATACAAATGGGTGATCTAGGTTTTGACAAGCATTCATTAATTGACGGCATTAAGACTTAAGATTTGATTTAGAGGGTATTATTTAATTTAATCTAATTAATCCTATTAATTATACTTATATGAGGGCAATCCCTATTGTATCTCATACAATCACTAAATTAAAACATGCAATGATCAAAATCAAAACATAATCAAGGACTGTGACACAACATGGCTCACCTAACCTAGAATCCTCTCAAGCCAATGAGAGGACTTCTCTAGATAAAATTAAAAGAAAATACATATGAGAAACCTCATTTCAACATACGAGGGGAGTCAGATGTGAAGAGAATTTTACATAGAGAATGTTGAGAGATAGGCATGGCTCGCAGGCCATATTTAAAATACAACACTTGTAAATTCTAGAGCCATATTGTTCACCATACCCAAACAAGTTAGATCACACCATATATTTAACTCATACAGTTATGCAATAAAATATTATGGTTAATTTTTATCATGATATAAATTCTCTAATTTATATTCAAGATTTAAAATCTCGCGCTGCTGACAATCAGCCGGGATTCCTACGGCGGTCCCAAAAATAATTTCAAAAAAACGTCAGATTTGCGTCCATGCATGATCAACGAATCTGACAATCGAAAATCGAAAATTATTTCCCAAAAAAACGTGATTCAGAACGTGATCGAAGAAGCCACAAAATCCGAACCTAACCCTAGCGTAGAATACCGTATTCATAACGCGATGTTTTCGAAAAAGGATATCTTTTGGATCAAAGATGAATGCTTCAAAAATCAGTTTATCCCATATTTCGATTTTAAGCATGCATGATTCGGTTTATCACATATATATCACATATATAAAGCATACATAGAATCTGATTTAAACGCACATTGAGTTGGCTCTGATACCACTGTTGGGATCCGTACACGCAGCGGAGTAAGAACTTTTACGAATCCCTTAGGCGGATCGCTCAATAGCGTTTAAATCTCGATTTAGGGTTTCCGAATCATACCTATGTGGAGGGTTCAACGTTCCGTTGGCGTTTGCGCTGGAGTCTCAAGCGCCGCGAGCGTCGTACGCGTCGAACGAGGAGGCATCCTTTTCTTGCTTCTTTATCACGTGGGCTAACGCCTTCTTGTTCGATCAGACAGGAGCAGACTACGCGTGTCCTCTCCCTCTACCGGTATCCACACGAATGGCCTCCAACACTGAGGGCAGCGTGCTAGCGCCTTCTTGTTCTTGCGTCTCTCTCTTTTTCTAAAACCCTAACATGTCGTATTAAAATATTCAAAATTAAATCAATTAATTTCGAATTTGGATTAAATAATTTTAATTAAATCTGTCCAACAGATCTAATCTAACTACTTGATCCGAATTAATAGGCCATCAGATTTAATTTTTATTTATAAATTAAATCAAGATATGATATGCTTATATTTAATTTAAAATGAGATCTGATATCTCAATTCAAATTAAATCTGATATGCAATATCTTTATTCGAAAATTAAATTGAGATACAATATCTCAATTTATTATAGTTATTTAATTTATCAAATAAATTAAATACTATATATAATAATATTATTATCAATAAATAATATCATTATCATTTTCGAATTTATTAATATATATATATATATATATATATACACACACACACACACATCCTAGATAAATATTCATTAAATCTTAAACACATTTAAGATTCAATGAATCTGGACACTCTTGCTCGTGTTGGGCCATTCTTGTGTGCGACCCTGTAGGCCCACATGAGATTGGCAGCGGGTCAATACTGTACCAGCCCACAAGTCGCAAGCGGCCTCTAGCAAGACATTGCGACTACCCAATTCATATGGGGATCGTTGATAAGTACAATGACTTGCCCCTAGGGCATAATCTCCAACAATATCATCCTTTTGATAGGGGCGTTTGTTATAAAACCGTTTATTTCTTGAAAAAGCGGGATTAAAACGAGTATTTTTGTAAGATTTGTTTTTGGGTTTTTTACAAGTAGGAAGACCAAATTGTTTACAAAATAGTCATAATTCTTTTCTGTTGACACCCTTTTCTTTGGAATTGGTTGGACAACCTTTTCCATAACCTAGTCATCAGGAAGGGTAACATCATTCCACATGATGGTTCGAGGAATTGTGATGTTTGTGTTTGAATGGTCATTAAGGAAAACAACAGTTTGACCGTTATCAGGAAGACGATAAACATTTGAGGCAGAGGAGTCTGAGACCTTATACTGTACTCTATATAATAGAGCAACAGGTATAGATCCAGATTTCATATTGAAGCCATTAAGTTTTAGATTGAGTTTAAGGACATCAAGGATGTTTTGATCTTTTAGATCAATCGTTTGATTTGGGTAACAGTTGAAATAAGCAGGTCCATCATGAAGTCCAAATTCAGCAGCTGCTAGAAGAGAATCTGCAAAATTGTAATGTCTTGCGTCTCTTAAACAGACTAAGGCAGAAGCATTTAAGCCTCGTCGGACAAGGGGTTTGAGAGCAACTTGTACACAACCAATCTGCAAAAAGTTGTATTCCTCTCTATGTTTATGGATGGAGTTTGGAGAGAGAAGAGAAAATTCCTCTTTCTCAGGTTGGATAGAAATAGATTCTTCGACAGTCTTGATTACATACTCAGACTTTTTAAACCAATTTTTCTTTATTATGAAGACATCTCTGTTGTCAATGATAAGAAGAGTCCAATCATCAACAGTTTGATTTATATCTTTGAACTGAATTTCTTCATCAAAGATGTGATTTGTTGAGGAGCAAGCTCCATTTTGGTTTATTGAAGAGTTTGGAGCAAAAGAGGAGAAAGAAGATGAAGAAGAAGAGCGTCGAGAAAAAGAGCGGAAAATTGAAGACATAATGTAAAAAGACTGAAATTAAAGATCAAAATTAAAATATTAGAAATAAAGATGCCAAAAGTAAAGAGTAGAAAGATAAAAGAGTAGATGATAAAGACTGAGAATTAAAAGGCAAAATAAAAGCGAGATAGACAGTAATTGTAAATCTCCCTTCAATCAGTATCATCACCTTCAGGTTCCATAGGGGTATATTAATTTAAAATTCTGCTGAAGATTTATGACCAGTATTTGAGTATATCTGCGATCCGCATAACTGTTTTTCTGCCAAGCTTAGAAATTTATCGGTAATTTACCGATCATTATGTGTTACTTCAGATCTATTCCTCATATATGCGATTAGTGAAACCTAAACCGTCCAAAAGGCGGTACTACATCTGGTTTCCATCAAAAATCATATATGAATCCGAACATATGATATCTTACAGGTGCGGGGGTAAATCGCCTGCCTCAACACATGGGTCTTATGGCCTTAAAACATCCCCACAAGAAAAACTTAGATATCATAAGTAAGGATCATATATAAATTTTTCAAGATTCCAGACTTTTTTTTTTTTTTTTTTTTTTAGGATAGATCTAAGAGGAAAACATAATGAAGCGACAAATTACCAATCCAGATTTAAACCAAACAGAAACATATTACGAAATCTGAATACGCAGACCCCAATTTAAGAATCATGATATCTTCAGTTCAGATCTTCTAATTAATACATCTCTACTTCCCCTTCTGGCTCTGATACATCTTCTAATTATATATATATATATTAACTCATTTTATTTTTACTCCGAAAATCAGAATTACGTTTGTTAATGTAACATCCCCAATTTTCATGTAAATTAATTTAGGGAATACAAGAATTTTTCACCAAGTATTAGTCAACGACATTTATTTTCCAACAGGATAAATTAATTATTGGAAAATGAGGTGAAATTATTCAAAAATATGGTTACTAAATTTGGTTATGGATAATTTGAAATAAGTAATGTCAATTAAGTTAAATATATATTTTTCTCATTATTTCCATAATTTTCGTCCAATAAGAGGAGGGGAAACATAACATCATGTTACAGTATAATATATGGATTTAGGTAGAGATAAAAGTGTACTAGAAGGCATATTTTATTCCAAAAAGCCTTCAATTTTCGAGATCAGAGAGGGAAAGAAGAGAAAATTAAAATCTGATCTATGGGTCAAGGTTTTATCCAAGGGAAATCATATTTGATAGTTGAACAAAATCAAAGCAAATCTCTTTCTCCTATTAGACAATAAATGACGTCCTAGAAGAAGGAGAAAAGTAGAATGATGATAACCTAAGACCTAGAACATTTTAGATACAATTAGGACTTTAAGTTGTTTGAGGCTTTATTAATGGATAAGGGAAATCTACACGTTGGAAAGAGAATAAATGAAGACACAAAATATTTCTCCCAAATTTTCCCAAGGCACCAGACGTGAGGGAGATCAAATGGAATGAAAAAAAAAAAATCTTCAAACCTTCCCAAGGAAAAAACCGCCGGACGTGTGAAAGTGAAGAGTAGGTAAGGTTGAGCCAGGAGAAAGGACGGATGGGACAGGATAAAAATTAATGAAGGAAAGAGGGAGTGAGCTCATGGAACAAGGCAAGGAAAGGCATAAAATATTTCTCCAATACTTCTTCATGGCTACAGACAAGAGAGACCATAGGAAACAAAGAAATTCTTCTCCAAATAAATGTCCTTAAAAAAAACGCTGGCCAAGAGAAAGAAATAGAATTCCCTCGATTTTTCTGGAATATTGGAGACAACTCAAGAGGCAAAATAAGCAGCTTGGGAGATTCATTTAAGAGGCCATATCTTTCTTTGGGTTCACGGGTGACGTTGAGAAGAAGAGAAGGAGAAGATCAAAGACTAAAAAAAAGATTCAAGGGGAGCTAAGAAAACATCCAAGAGGAAGGTAAGGTATTTAGGTATTTATTCCACCTTCTTCTACTCCCTTTTTCATGTAAGCGAAATTTTTTTTCTAAGGAAATTTCTCCCTTGGTGCTTGAAGGTGAAGGCTGAAAGAAGGAAGAAGACACATGGAAGATTAAAGCTTAAGGTGGTAGAATACCAAGAACAAGTAAGTGATCATTTTAACTACCTTATGATTTCATCGTTGTAAAATGGAAAGGGGTGGTATCCTGCGTTTTTGTTCATAATATGGGCCTGATTAATGTTTGATCCAATGAAAGATTTTCGGCCAGCCTTAGAAACATCATGATTTGATTTGTTTTGGTGTTTTTAATTCTTTTAAGGTGTTTAGAATGATATTTTGTATAAGAATGAACTCGAATCATATTTTTGGAATCAAGAGCAAAAGCTTTAAAAGCGTTGAAAGATGTTTGTTGAAGATTTTGTGGAAGTCAGTCAGGTCTCTTATGCGTTTTGACCTGTTAAATGGACTTGGAAAATTCTGGAATTTTACAGATAGTAAGTAGACATCCCAAGGATTAATTTGATAGGTAACAAAAAAATTTCTGAGTTTTGTGCTTAGAGAACCAATTTTTTTTAAAACAGCCCCGAATCTGAAACTTTTGTTTGACCTGAGGTGGTGTTCGGGTTTGTGGCTAGAGTTTCGGTTTTATCTAGTTCCAATTAATAATTTTCGTTCAAAATAGATATACTAAGGGTTAGTTGGCCTTTTGAACCACCTCAATCGGATTTTTCTAGATTAAGTTATGAATTTTTGAAGATCAAACACTATTTCTGGAATTTTTAAGATAAGGCCAAAATTGGAAGAGAATTTACCAACAGTGGGTTTATTAATGAGAAAAAGAATTTGGGACTTATGAATGGTTGAAGAAGGATTATTTTTTTTTAGCCATCAAATAAATATTTTCAAGGAAGGGTTACTTATACTAATATTTATATTTCGGTTATTTTAGGGTCACTTTGAGTTTGTGCACCCGGAGAAAGATCATACTGATAATTTTGGTCAACTACTAGGTAGTAACCTTAATCCTCATATGTCTTTGTGTTGCCTTGTATGTTTGTTTTTCCATGATTGTGGACCCGTGTCTCCTGAAAAGGGACATGCGTTTGTGTGCATTCAGTGTGGTCTGGGTTCAGAGCCCAACTACTGTGTTTTTCCTGGCGCTATGGATCCGGGGCTTGCTTTGTTGAGCAGTCCTGCGTTTGTTTTTAGGACATGTAGTCCTTCCGCAGTTAACACTGTACATACGGTATGTTGCATCTATGTTACTGCGCGTTTGTTACTGAATGCTATTATCTGGTGTTTTTCTAATTATGGTTGCATACATACACTGTTTATGCATTACATATGAGATTAATGGTTACTTTGGGATCCATTTATGAATCCCAGATTTTTGTAAAGCTTCAGAAAGTACTTCAGTGCTGTAGCTGGAGAAAAGAGTAAGAATGTGGAGCTGGAGTAGTTGGTGTCGTTGGTGGTGGAGGAAGATTTATTTTTTTGATTTTATTTTATATTCGGATAACTGTATATTATTTTGGCCTTTTTGGGGCAGTAGTGGATGACTGTTTATTTAACCCCTTGAGGATTTTATTTTGTTACCTACATTTAATTATATCAGTATTGTCTGAAATCCAACCGGGAAATGCTCTGCCGCGATAAACTCTGTTGCATGTTAATCAGTAGTAATTAGATGATATATGGTTGTTCTGTAGTAGAACACAAATGTCTAGCCTCTGGGGCTAGGTATGATCGATATTGGATTTGATATAGCGTCCACTGGTATCTATAGAGGAGATATCAGCGGTTGCTAGTGGATCACTGTGCTACACGGGGTTGGCTTTTCGCCTGAGGGTGATGTGTGTGCACAGTGGAACTGAACTGTAAGAATGTAATAGTCAACGTGGAGAGCGTACCTGGGAGGCAACCTCCTATATAGAGATTACCTAGGGTTTCGTTCTCCTTACCCTGAGTCCATTTCCCTGTGATCGTGCCTCTTCTCCGCCTCGATCGTGCGCCTTCCATCTCCTGCATGATTGCTAGATTCTCGGCACGGTGCAAGGTAACTGGCGAGGGGTATCTGTCTCGTGGGAGATTTCCCGCCAGAAGCTCTCCCATTGGGCCTTCCTCTGGCAGGCTCATTATTTGAATCCATAACAGTTGCCCCCCAAGCTCAGGAGTTCGGGTTTCTGAGCTGCTGAGATTTTTCTATCTCGTGCTCTTCCTTTCATGTATGACTCGGCCTTTTAACCGTTTAACCGGGTTCCACTATCGCAATGTACGGCCGTCTTTGTACCAACACTACTTTACTTTTCACGAACGGCTTGATTGGTTTATTCATTCATCGTTTGCGCACTGATCGAAACCGGGTTAGAAGTAACTGCCCCCGTGTCTCTAGAATACCTAAGATTGTCTTTTCGTATTGGGTTTAATCGCTTTGGGGATTTCCTACCCAGCTGTCGCCCCCCCCCCAATGTTTGGTGAAATGGAGACACGTGGCATGTGTCGATTTGATGAGCGTACCATTTCTTTTCTGACATCACGCCATCATTCCTTCATTCCTTTTCTTGGAACTCTACACCGCCAATTTTCAATCGACCCTCATTCAATGCCGTGCAGCCTTCGCTATTTGCTCACGCCTTTTCGCAACAGTTATGATTTCTTCCTTGGGAAACCGAAACGTCGGCCCACTTAAAGTTTCACCTACCGTTACTTGCCCCTTGCAATTCCCGGGCTATAAATTCGACATCACTCCTCATCCTCTTGCACCACCGGTCCGCTTCTCCCTTTTCTCCCTTGATAAGTATTCTTGAGAGTAATGAGTTTGCCATTGAGAGCTCCGAGCCTCATTCTTCCAGCCATGTGGGAAGAAGAACGCGATTTCGAACGGAGAAGCATCCTGTAAGGATTATTGCCTTGTCTTCGATGTATTTGCCGCCTTCAAACACATTCCGTGGTGGACGTCCCGGGATCCCAAATGTATTTACCGTCTTCACGTCCGGTTCAATTCCGTATGGGGTCCTTGGAAGTGGTTCAAGCTTCGCTGAGCATCATCTAGCCTCAAGCTTAAGCTTGCCCCTCCACCATGAGAGGCTCGCGACACATGGTCCCCCGGACATGTCTAAGCATTTCCGTGGTCCGCTGCATATTCGGCGAGAAATTCCAGCCACCTGACAATCCGGCCGAATAACAACGCAGTCTCCGGCGCTAGCTAATCCGATCAGGGTGGGACGGATAGCTAGCCACCATCAACTGTTGTAATTAGTGGGTTCACAAAAATTTTGTTTACAAATTTCGCCCAGCTTGCTGTAGTTTGATCTTGTAATCATCTTTGTAAATGAGTACGCCAGCTTATTTCCTTGTAAGAAACCGTGTAACCTTATCGATTATCAATATAAAGTTGCCCTGTTCTCCACATGTACCTTTTGTTCATTTTATCTTGCGTGATGCCCATTTTCCGTGTTTGGTTTGCTACCTAATTCGGCCGTTTGGTCCTCCAAATTTTCATTTATTCCGGCATTGCGTATGCCTATGCCACCTATGTTAACCCATCACTAGATCCCGTAATGTCCTATCATCTCGGCTATGACCGCTGTGACTTATACCGAGACAACCTCACTGGCAGAATTCGACCGAGATCGCCACGTACAAGATCGACTATTTTATCGAAATAAAATATTGTGAAGTACCATCCCAAGGAAATCTTCATTAAGGAGTAAGGAGTCACCTTGGTCGAACGTGAAACGACATACTCCTTTTTGCTAGACTGACACGTTGTAACGTATAGCTGCGCTCTAGACCTGAGCGCCTTCCAACAGGCGCTTGGAATCCGTGCACAATTAATGCTTGCGTCGCTTCAGAGGGAAACCCTTACAACTTTCGGGATTTGGCCCCCACTTTCTCGCGCGTGGCCGTCACTGCTTTTGTCGATTCGAATTCAAGAGCTCCTTCGAACCTCTTAAAATTCAAAAACTATATATCTCCTCTTCCTTCGTTTTGTCATTACCTTTGACATACTCTCCATTTTTCCTTTATTCTCTGCAAGAACTTCCGCGACAATCTGCTTCATTTGCCTTATTTTCGTCGACTTCCACAAACAGGTAAAACTATGCTTCCTTTGGTTTTCGTACCTTTTTCGTATAGTTTCGGAATTTGCGTCATTATCTTGAACGTATTTTGCTTGCGTTTCGTCATTCCTGGTCTAGACGAATGATTCCTTCTCCAAGCCACCCTAGTAAACTCACTGTCTTCTTCTGTCTTCGGTGGATTAGGATAGATTTTCATTTTGGTTACCCCGAACCTGCTCTTTCCACATTCCAATCCCAGTAATATTTTCATTCTTAGGTTAGGCTAATGTCGTATTCCTCCCCCATCGCAGCTTCCTCCCCAGGGAATTAACGTATGCTGGAGCATGTTTTGAACTTTGTTGGTTCTGATATGATTGTGAGTCCCCAAATGTGCCTGATTTACTAACCTTGCCATTCTCTTGCATTTTAGGTTTAGATGGCATCCTCTTCTCAGTTACAATCTACGCCTTCCGCCGATGATTGTAGTTCGTCCACTTCAGTTCGGAATCCAAACTCCCCAAAGAAAGCTGTCCACCATAAAGTGACTAAGGTGAAGAATACCTTGACCGTCGAGGAATTTCCATCACTTGGCGTGAAAGATGGGAATGGATATTCAATAAGGCTCCCTTTGGATGAAGAATCGGTTGCCACCGTCCGATCACGTAAAAGCCGCCCTCATGAACCCCATTTCTTCTTTTTTTGCAACTCATGTCGGTATTCCATGCCATCTATACGCCAGATCAACGATCCTATAGTGTTATGGAGCAGGCGGATGTCAGGATGTTCCATCTGGAATTCACGGGAAGGATGCGGAAGACCCTCCACCTGAATTTCTTGATGACCCCGGTGCGATCCCCGATTAGGGTGGGGAGAAATGGCGGTATCCTCAGTTTCGATATCAACCGGTCTCTTCCCACGATCTCCCTCCGGGTCCACCGAGTTCGAGTGTTGTGACAGCTGCCCCGTGTTAGAAGGCTGCTGTGGTTCGTCTGGTGGTGGCAGCGGCGGTCGTGCCGCATTAGTGCGACTTCTAGTGCTGGCGGCCATGTTCAGTGGTTACGAATAGCTTTATGATTTTAGGAATCGAGTTGTTTGACGATCCCCACGGTCGGCGCCAATGTTCGTAGTAGAACACAAATGTCTAGCCTGCGGGGCTAGGTATGATCGATATTGGATCGATATAGCGCCCACCGGTATCTATAGAGGAGATATCGGCGGTTGCTAGTGGATCACCGTGCTACACGGGGTTGGATTTTCGCTCGAGGGTGATGTGTGTGCACAGTGGAACTGAACTGTAAGAATGTAATAGTCAACGTGGAGAGCGTACCTGGGAGGCAACCTCCTATATATAGAGATTACCTAGGGTTTTGTTCTCCTTACCCTGAGTCCATTTCCCTGTGATCGTGCCTCTTCTCCAGTCCTGATCGTGCGCCTTCCATCTCCTGCATGATTGCTGGATTCTCGGCATGGTGCAAGGTAACTGGCGAGGGGTATCTGTCTCGTGGGAGATTTCCCGCCAGAAGCTCTCCCATTGGGCCTTCCTCTGGCAGGCCCATTATTTGAATCCATAACAATGGTAATTATAAAAAGGAATCCCTCTATCTGCCACCCGAAAGGGCGAGGCCGGTAGGGGTGTTACAGTTAACACATTTTATTTTTATTTATATAATTTTTATATTAAAAAAATTATTTATGTGGTGGTGGTGGTGGTGGCGTGGGCGGAGGTAGCTGCGGTGGTGGTGGCGGTGGGCGGAGGTAGCTGCAGTGGTGGTGGCGGCGGCAGTGGGGGTGGCGGCGGCGGCAGTGCGGTGGCGGCGGCGGTGGGGAAGGTAGTTGATATGTCG
Organism: Acacia pycnantha; assembly: GCA_025563575.1. Taxonomy (NCBI): domain Eukaryota; kingdom Viridiplantae; phylum Streptophyta; class Magnoliopsida; order Fabales; family Fabaceae; genus Acacia; species Acacia pycnantha. The sequence goes on from JAMWYP010000001.1 coordinate 2,341,554, forward strand.
CTTAGGGTGATTGGAATTTCTTCGCTTCGTCAATGTCACAATCGAGAGAAGGGGAAAAATAAATTCTAGCTTTGTGTCTTGGAATAGAGAAGCAGAAATTTTCTACTTTTTTTTTTTTTAAATTCTCTAGCACAAAAAAGAAACCGGTTCACCCCGGGAAAAAAAACGGATTTATCAAACACAATTCCTATCCAATTTTGTTCCTGGGAACATAAATTAAGAAAAAATTTATTCTGGGAGCGTTACCATGCACACCCTTAATCAAAAGCTTGTCTGTCACAATGTACTACACTACTACTCACTCATGTATAAGGGACCATTCTCTTCGATCTCAGGGACTCGTGTCCATTTCAACTACCTAGCTATACTACCTACTACTAAGCCCTCCTCCGCATTTCTGATTTTTTTTTAAAAAAAAAGTTTGTAGGTGAGTTTGATCTTGGATTCAATAAGGTCACATATCTCCAGGTTTTAAAAGATTTACTGAGGTACGTCCTTTGCATTTTCATGCCAAATCCCAATTCTTATTCTCTTCTTGTTTCGGTCCAAAAATAAAAAATAAAAAAACCTCTTCTTGTTTCAGCCTGTTTTTTTTTTTTTTAATGGTTAATCTAATTTTTGGTCCCTCAAATATAGCCTCAATTTGGTTTTGGACTTTTGGTCTCTCAAGTTTCATTTTGTTTAAAACATTGGTTCCTATAACTCAATAAAGACTTGAACCATTTTGCCCCTATAAGAATCAAAACCAATAGTTTAAACCTTGAAAGACTAAAACCAAAATGAGGTCAAACTTGAGGGATCAAAGATGATATTAACTTCTTTTTTTTTTTTTTTTCCAGTTTCATTGATATGCCTAGTGCAATATCCGGATAAATAAAATGACTATTTCTGATAGGTGAATATGTGGTTTCAATTTCTGTGTTATAAATATCGTATTTATAAGGGAAAAATCTCTTGGAAATTAGGGAAAAAGAAATAAGGAGTCAAAATTACTAAAATGCCCTTGTGGAGCATATAATGACCTAAGGGAATTACGAAAAATCCTAGGAGGCAGTAAAATAATGGGTTAAGGAGCAATTTGGCCAACCAACTATTGGCTCAGGAGCGCCCAACACAAAAAACTATTAAGTGAACCAAAAATGCCAAAGAACTTTTAAAATTATAAAGTTTGCACAATTCCGTTAAAAGCAATCTGATGTCCGTTACTTTCCCTGGAATTACAAGAAAAATTATTGATTATCTCCCTATTCAGTCTCTCACCCACCTCTACCGTTTTGGCTGCTTCACATTCTCTTTCTCCTTGCATAAAGGGAAGAGAAGAAGAGGGTATGGAAGGTATTTTGGTGAGCAAGTTGAAGGGATTAAAGGAATCTTGGAACAGAGAAGAGGGTACGGAGATTGGAATGACATTTTGTAGAAGACGAAAAGTAGGAACCCATTAACGCACCAAAATGGGTCGATTTCTTGGCCCTGCACCAACTGTCGACGATGAGGGATGGTTTTGCAGATCCGGTTAGAATTTGTGTCTCTTCTTTGATTCATTTACAGTATTTTTGCACCTGGTGTTTCTTCTTTAATCTTGCTTTTTCTTTAATGCTTCTCGGTAATGGTCTTTTAGATTGCAAACATCCCAAGACAATGGACGATTTCATCAGATCAACTACTTCAAAGGTTCCATTCTTCTCTACTTTGAGTTTTTCTGATTCTTGTGTAAAGAAATTCAATAAGATCAAGATTTAACAATGTTGAGCTAGCTAGATAAGCTGAACTTTTCTTTATGTTTTTAATGTCGTTTCGCCAAATTTCTTGGGTGTCAGTTATGATCTTTGGTCTATATAATGATCTTTTTAATTTTCTTTCCTTAGTCGTTTTCTTTTAATTTCTAGAAGCATTCTCACTGTTGTAAGTTTTGTTTATTATAGAATATAGAATTTCAGTGACTAATTTTTTATTCTGGATCTTGGCATATATAGAGATCAGTTAAAGAGAAGGGTACCCACCCTATCTTCGGCTTCCCCGATGGTAAACTCAGATTCAACCACCACAATAGTGAGAATCAAGACCCAAACCTGGTTACCCCACCAAGTAGTAATCTATTCAAAACGAGCAGGTGGGGACGCAACCGTCGGCATGGAAAGACTGGAAATGGCAACCGGAGATGGATCAGTTGAATAACAGAGCTATTTTTGTTCAATCGGGAAGTCCGATAATCTCAGTGGACAGAAGCAGGAGAAGAAAATAAGAAAATAGTTAGATGAATCCTCTTAATAGGAAAGTAACGGACGTCAACTTACTTTTAACGGAATTGTGCAAACTTTATAATTTTAAAAGTTCTTTGGCATTTTTGGTCCATTTAATAGTTTTTTGTGCTGGGCGCTCCTGAGCCAATAGTTGGTTGGCCAAATTGCTCCTTAACCCTAAAATAATTATTAAAATTAAGAGAGTATATTGTCTCTAATTTTGGTAATTTAATAAAATATAACATTGAAAAAATAAAGGAGGAAAATCAAAAAGTATTATATTGACCAAAATGCCCCCGTAAATTTTAATATAATACATGAGACATAAAATACTAATGTCAGTGCAAAAGTTGTGAGGAAATGAGTTATTCTAATTAAGAAAATTATCAAAAAATTAGTGGTAATTAATTAAATAATTATTGGCTAATTATTTGAGCTTAAACAAAGGAAAATCCAAAGATAATTATGTAAAACCCTGGAATTAGCATAAAATATATTTGCTAATTAATTGGAAAATATGAAGAAAAATATGTAAGATTTGGTAATTTTGAGCCTAAAAACAAGTATGGACCAATAGGAAAATTTTGTAAAAAAATTATATAAAATAATTATAAAATAATTATTTTATATAATATTAATTAATTAAATAATAATAAAAACGAAAATAAATAATTAAAACAGAAAATTAATAAAAAAAATAATAAAAAGGACCAAAAATCTCAAGAGGATAAGGGGATAAGATTTTCCATTAAATAACATGCAACTTTGGTTAAAAGGTGATCAAGTTGTAAAAGCAAATAGGATAAATGACCACCGATAGAAATTAAATCCTATCTAGAAAACCATGAACAAGGTTTCTAAAGTCAGAGTATATTAGAAACAAGTGAATTTTTATCTCGGAGTGGGCTGTCTCCGACGTTATTTCCATAACCGAAAAGGGATAAACTAGACTGATTAAGGAGTTATCTGATGTTCAAAAGCAAATCAGATAAATGAAAACCTATAGAAACGAAGCCATAACTCAATATCCGGGAATGATTTGGTAATCAACTGGACAAATTATGAATCAGTGAATTTTTGTCCCGAAGTTGATGATTCCGGAAGTTATTTCCGTAACCGACGACGTTTTTCCGAAATCTTCAGCGGAACCGATGAAACCCTGAATGAGATCAAAAATTTAGTTAACCCAGACATTTCTAATGAGTAGGAAAATATCTTCAAAGTTGTGATTCCGGATTTTTGAGATTTTGCAAGGTTACGCGATTCGGACACCGATCGGGGAACTTTATCGGGCCGGAGGTAAAAAACAACTTGTGACATCATCAAAGATGATGTCACTTTGTGCCACCTAGGGGGGAAGGACGGCCAAGAGGGGTTTGAGGGCTGAGATGAAGCCAACACACAAAAATGCGATCCGACGGTTGAGATCCGGTCTGACAAAGCATGAATAGTGCACTGATTTTTGCCTATAAATAGGCCTTTGCTTCATTTGAAATTTTCACACAAAAACATCACCAAGAAATTCGAAATTGGGAGCAGCAAGGAAGAGGAGGAGTCCGGAGAATTTTGCAGCGAAGCTCTGAGTAAGTTCTTCGGTCCTTAGTCTTAAGTTCTTTCGGTAGTTTTAGTAGAAGTTCTTGTTAGATCTTTAGTTTTTCAAGTATGATTTAGAAATCATGTTTTAGGGGTAGATATTATATTTATTTCAAAAATATATTGGAGGAAGAGGTATGTTAAATTTTTGGAAAGTCGGAGTCAAAGTAGCGAAGCTCTAGCGAAATTCGGCGATTTGGGGAATAGGGGCAAAATGGTAATTTATACCTAAAATGCCTGTTATGATGTCAAATATTGATAAATGTGATATTATCATTATAGGATATCAGTAATCTTGATCTGCTGTCGTCACGCTGTACGACGTGCCGCTGTCAGGACATTTCGCTGTTTTCCGTCAAAAGTACGATTTTCCGCCAGAAATACCTACGCTCGTCAACGAAGGTACGGACGCGTACTGTAACAATGACACTGATGTTTATATGCTTATATATGTTGTGGATGATTTCATAAAGCCATGAACGGGACTCTGTCCTGGATATGCACTGTGACTAAGGTAGACTTAGATCACTACTTACAGCTTTACGGGTTATAGTCATAATAATACCGTTATGTTTTCCTAGCGCTGAGGACACGACTGTACATCATGACACGGATGTTGCAAACCAGGGATAACTTTGCATGATAATGTAGTTTTTATCTTTTGATCATACGATGTACTGTATGGATCTATGCTGTATACTAGAGATATCTGTTGTGCATGTATTGTTTATATAAGCATGAGGTTAACCGTTACCTGAGGTCCGGTGGGCATTGGACCTCAGCTCTTATTATAGCTTCAGGGTCCGGAGACTCGAGGACGGAGGATGAGCGTAAGCTGTGTAAGCAGCACATATGAAAAACACGTAAAGAACCGATCGAGGACATTTAAGATTTGAATAGATAATGTAATGTTCTTTATGAACAGGAGTTTACGCCACTGTTATTGTTGTATCAGTTACTCAACATTTGATTTGCTTCGATGCTCTACTCTGATATATGGAAAAAAAAAAAAATTTACTGCTTTTAAAAATGGGATGTTACACCTGGCACTTGCCTACCTTACCCATGGGCCTTAGCTCAATATCACCAAGCCGCCTGTGAGCCCAAAACTTCGGCCCAAAGCTACTCGTTGGTTCATGGTTATTAATATTGGGTGGTTTATATAGATGCATACAAATTTTAAATTATGCGCTCCGTATACGCTAAAATCACTCTTCAAGAAAGCTCTTTCTGCAAGTTTTCAACATTTGTGCCCCAACATATACAAAAAACCAACTACATAAAATCAAATAATTTGACAAATGAGATGTTAATGTGGACATACATAATTAAGGTGGGATTATTGTTCAGGTGTAGCCTTGCCTATACTTGCGAAAAAGGTCCTCAGTTTTGGCATTCCTAAAGGCACAAAGGCCAATCACATAAACAAGAACCAAACCAGCCAAAGTAATAACCAAAATCAGATTGGCCCTCCTCCATTCCTTCCTCAAATCAGCCAACACACCAGCCTTGCAAGCATCACAAGCATAACAAACTTGTGTCTGGTCATTGCTCCATTTCGAACAATCCTCATCACCTCCATTATTAATCGGACTTATCCAATACGTTGGGTTCACAAACTGGTATCCACATTTTGTCGGCGGCTTGCAGCACCCTGCCTGCAACCCCATTCAACCCAAAATCATATATACATACCACAAATGGCTCTTAGATTTCATATTGGATTTGTCTTTCTATCAAAATAGTTCAAGTCAATTTCAACCATTCCGTGTTATACATACCTTTTAATAATTTCTCTTGGATGGGGGGCTCTTATATTCCAATAAAACTTTGAATTAATAACAAGAAGAATGCAGGTATACGTACCTCCATGGGGGATAGGTGGGCATTGAAGAAGTCTTGAGCCATTCTATAACGTTGGTTCAAGTCAGGGCACATACTTGTGGAGCTAAGACACCTTCTGATGTGGTCCCACCTGAAGGAACTTCTGACTCTTCGACGAAGCCACAGAGAGAAGTCATCCAGATTGTATTCCAAGTAAGAACGATTAGGTTCAACATTGCCGTGACCTCTGAGCGTAACCATGTACACAAAAACCACCAAGCAAAGCAGCAAAATTATCAGAATTAGCATAGCAACAAGGTATATGATTAGGAGTCTTGGGATTCTCCAAAAGGCTCCAATAAATCCAGCTAGAGCCACTAATAGTATGAGTACTCCTAGTATGATCACCGGCCATTGCAGAATCTTGACGCACGAATCGGCTGGCTCCGTCGTTAGCCAGATTCCGGCGGCGATGATCGGGATCGAGAGGAGAATGGCAATGAAGTTGATGGCTCCAATCACATTGTTGCTCATTGCCATTTTTTCCCCCTGTCTGAAAGTGTCTTAGCTTGTAGGTGATATCAAAGAACTATGACTCAGTGGCCTTTTGATGATAACAAGGCGTCCCACAAAAATTGATACCTTGCTTTGGTTCTCTGAAAGGTACTAAAAGCAAGAGAGAGTACGTAGTTTCAGATTTGGGATTTTGATGTTTATTTGGGTCTCATGTCATGTGACCTTGAGTGTAGCTTTATGAAAAGGAATAGTTTGTACAGTCGGAGAGAATTAATATGGTTGGCACTTGGCAGCGATACATAACTAGAAGAAAGAATCCATGACCATTGATACTTTTCCAGCATGCAAGTTGACTTATTCAACATTCCCTCTCATTCTATAACATGATCTATTCACATTTCACTTCATTTTTTTCTTACTTGAAATTAATATGATGAAAGATCACATCGAATTGCAAGTTACTAACTTGTATATGTCCTGAAAATCTGCAACATTGCAACTTTTTTTTGGCCATCAATATATTACCTTTTAGCTCAGTAAAATTGCAGTTTACTCAAATTTTTAATGGTCATTACTACAGCTGCAACTGCAATTCAAAACCTTATGAATAAAATTTCCTCTTTCATGATATCCGACTTTGAACTATAATTACTTGTAGAAGTAGAGCATCATTAGCTGGAGTTATCGATCTGAGATTAAATTATTGAAACGGAAAGGTAAATTAAGTTCTCTGCTCAATAATACATCATCAGGCCGAGCGCGCCATTATAAACAAATTAAAGCAAGTTTTCTGTACACTCTATATTCAAAAAGTGCAAACAATACATGCATATGCACACAAACATATCAACGTACACCAGAGTCAAGACTGGTTGAGCGGCATGCACTACGTACTATTGGACATACTAACTTTCATTTGGTTTTTAATGTAAAATCCACTTTAATGAAGAAATTAAAATATAAAATAAATCTTATATTTCATTAAAGGCTGGAAATTCTCTTAAAAGTGAAAAATGACAGACAAAACCAAGGCAACCTTTAACACAAAGGATTTAGCATTACTTAACCACCTCACATACCTTTACGTTTTCCTACGTCTATTAAATGCTTATAAATTGTTGAATCGTTAACCCACTCACGATTCACGATCGAGTTCTCTAGCAACATTAAGGACTTAGAGCTCATAACATTATATTGCTCCTTTTATAGACCTTTTAAGAAAATATACAAAGAAATAGGAGTAAATGATTAATGAAGTTTTATCAATTATATATGCATTGGGCTCCCCTCATCAAGATGTTTTTTCCGACATCACTAATTAATTACTAGAGGATAAATCATGGATAATTAAGCTAAATATAACTTACATATAGCTAGTGGTATCACCCAAGAAAAAGAAAGAAAGAAATAAAATTTACATGGGGCAGCAGAATAACGTGCAACGAAATGAAGAGATTAAAGTCAATCGCTACAAGATTTTTGTGTAGAATGGAATAGAATGTTGCGTTGGTATGTTATATTATAGAATTCATTATTATCACCATACACTACAAAAAAACAGCGAATTACTAACGGAATTAGATACGGAAAAAATTCCGTCGGAAAATACCCATAGAATTCCGTAGGTAGAAATTACCAATAGAATTACTCATGGAATTCTGTCGGTAATTTAAGTTACTGACAAAATTCCGTAGGTAATTCCGTCGGTAATTTTTAATTTTCGTTGCAAAAAAAGTTGTGACAGAATAATTTTTTTTTCCACGTCTTTTTTTGTGACGAAAATTTACCGACAGAAATTAAAACTTACTTATGGAATTACCCACGGAATTCCGTCGGTAACTGAAATTACCAACGGAATTCTGTGGGTAATTTCTGACGGAATTTTTTCCATCCCTAATTCCGTCGGTAATTCGCTGTTTTTTTTGTAGTGAGTCTATTTGGTAGGTTGTTTAGAATTAGGACAAAAGTTTGTTTTTTATCTTTACTTTTGTTAAATAAAATATAAATTTAAAAAGCCTAGTATACCCCGTCAATTACCCCCTTTTCCTCCTCCATTCCCTGCTGTATTTTCTTCAAATACTTGTTCTTTTTGAAATTGTTAGAGTGTTAATAAAAAGCCCTCTTGTGAAAATAATAAAAAATATAGTATATAAACTTGTGGTGAATCTCAGTCTATTTGGTATAGTAATAGACTAATTCAAGTACAACCACATACAAAATTTAATGGAAATTGGATTGTTTTTTTTTTTTAAAAATAAAAATCTCAAAATGCATTTCATATATAATTAACATCATATCAAATAATCTTAGGTACTATCCACATGCTGCTATCCATATTCAACAAAATATTTGCAAAAGGAAAAACTTTTTCAATTTCTTGAACATTGTTCTTCCATTTGCTAAGTTACTATTGCATATTATTTGACTACACATGTAATTCTTTGTTATATTTATGTATTGCTAAACTTGCATTCGATTTTTTTTGTTCCTAGTCATCATAAAGTCTTGAATCTTAAATACTATATATCCCAAACTCCATCTCATATTTATAATTAACTCGCTCTCAACATGTTTTACAGGGAGATGAGAATGTCTCCATTGATATTTAATCTCTCTATTTCCTCTTTATTTAATGTATCGACTATTGGATCAAGTTTCAATGGTTGAGATTTAATAGTGTACAAAAATATTATTATAACATTAAATATCATAAATATCTATCATGCTAAATAGAATAGATCACAACCATTAAAATTTGATCTAATCGTGGATATACTCCCTATGATCCTTATTATAAGGAACCAAATAACAATTCTCACAAACCAATAAAAACAATTAAAGTTAATAAAGTTGTCCCACAATTTAATTAATTATTCAAAATTCTAGAGCGACCAGAGAACTTTCAATGTAAAACGTTATTTTTAAAGATGAAAATTTTTGTTTTGACTTCCCACTCTCAACATATCTATATCCAATTACTGGCTATGTATTTTACTGGGTACAGAGAATCTAAATTACTCCCTTCGGTGCTAATTATAAGACCTATTTAACCGATTTTGGGGAGATTAAAGAAAGAAATTAAATTAGTTAATTTTACTCATTTTCCTAAAATACCCTCATATAAATTTAAAATGACATAAGTAAAAGTGAGTCTTCTACCATATACCTCTCCAACCTAAAATTTTCCTTTCCACACACTATCTAATTGGAATAATGGTCTTACTATATATAGATTTATGTGTGTGTATACATATATATACGTGTGTGTGTGTGCATATATCTACACACACATAAACACACACACACACACAAAGATATATATGTGTGTGTGTGTTTATATATGTACATATATACACACACATATATACATATATGTACACACACACATATATATATGTGTGTGTCTATATATATTTGTGTGCAGACACACATATAGAGACAGACACACACATACACACACATGTGTGTGCAGACACACACAGATATACATATATGTATACACACACACAAATATATAGGTGTGTGTGTGTGTGTCTATATATATTTGTGTGTAGAGACACACACATATACATACATAGACACACACACACACATAAATATATATAAAAGTTTTACTGATTGGAAGAATTTATGCATCCACATACATATATTCACCAAAAACCAAACACACACACATATACATATATATAGTATTGCATTTATTTCACTGCACTTGGGAAAAACATAAGAAACACGTTACTTACTGTCTTATATATATATATATATATATATATATATATATATATATATATATATATATATATATATAAAGAATAAATTATATTTAAATATCATGAAAAAAAAGGAATATGATCCAACTTACTCCTATATAATAGGATCTAATCTAACTCACTCCTATATTATTTCATTAATAATAAAATGTATTTTTATGTTGATAGTATTTATTTAAACTCCTAATTTAAAGTGTTGATGACGTATTTAATCTTGGAATAGCCTCTAGGAGTTTAAACTAATTGTAGAGTAATAATAAAATAAATAATAGAAATACAAATAATTAGTAAAATAATAGTAATAACAATAAAATAAAATAGATAATAATAATAATAATAATAATTATTATTATTATTACTATTATTATTATTATTATTAAGAAAGGGGATTAAACAGTAAAGGGTATTATTAATTAATAATAAATAGAAAGGAGAATTAATAGTTACAACGGTCTCACTAATTTTTTTTTTGACCCGTCGTAATGTGCCTACTTCAAGCTTTCTAAATATATTATTATTAAAATTTGTATGTTTTTAATTATGTAGAGTTTTAGAAGAGTTGTTAATAGTTAGTAATTGGTTGTGGTAGATTGATTTTTGGCGTGTGTTTGAGCTTTTGGATTAGGAGCAGTGCGATAATAGTTATCTTCGGCGAGAGGTAACCACTTTCCACTTATTATGTATATTAGTATGTTGTTTGTGAGTATTTTTTGAAATGATTATTAATATCTTATTAGAAATTGCCTTGTGGAACCTTGTGATTTGAATTGTGAAATATATACAAATATTTATTTATGAATCTTGGAAAAATTCCTATTGAGTTATATATTATGATAATTATGGAAAGAGGTGAATTGGGAAAGATGGAGTAGTTTATTCCACCACGTGGTGAGGCCTCCATTGGTGCACGATGGTTGGCTTGTTATTGTCCCACCTGTTATGAGGGACTAGCCCACTAGTTCAATGAGGGCTTACAACACCCCACTAGTTCAATGAGGGGAAAAGACCCATGGTCTGGGACATGTGCTCTGAAGATTTTGGCCGAATCTCATCACATGAGCAGTGAGCTTTTGAGTAACCAGTAACATGGATGTAACTTAGCCCATGGGTCTAGTCGGAGGAAATAAGGCGGTTCGCTTGGATTGGTGGGAGGCGTCTTGGGAATTGTGTTAATGAAAACTGTGATACATAATTTATTACACAGAATTCATGATATGAAATTGGTAATGTGTATATTCGTGAAATATTTTTTTTAATCCTCTGTTATATAAATTGTTCTACTTGGCACCTCACTAGCACGTATTAATATTCGTAATAAGTTGGATTGATGGTGACCACATTTTTAAGGTGATAGCTCCCGTGCGGGTCCATCAGGGAAGACCTCGGAACCTTAGACTACTCTACTAAAAGTAGTGCTTCTATCTTTTTGGTTGATGTTGGATGATTGTATATTGCCACGTTACGGCTCATTCTGCATACTCTGGTTTATTTTGTATATTTTGGTAATTGATGAAGCATTACTTAGTGGTCAATCAACCCTTAATTAGTCATTATGTTAAGTAAAATGGAAGGATGTTTCAATTTGGTATCAGAGCATATGATTCTGATAACAGTCATGCATGCACTACATATAGTGGCAATATACAATATTCACACATACCTTCCCTGTTGTGTTGCTCTGTTGTGTTGCTTTATCATTCACTTATTAGGGTAGGTTTCATCCTTAGGTGGGGAGAATGGTGCACCCATGAAGGACTCACTTCGCCGTTAAGCGACCTCCAAATGTTCCTTAGACACCGATGTCTCAAGAGAAAGAGGCTCTTTTACATCGATTCAAAGATACATTTGTGTGTGTGTGTGTGTGTCTATATATATTTGTGTGCAGACACACATATAGAGACAGACACACACATACACACACATATGTGTGTGTATTTGTGTGCATACACACACAGATATACATATATGTATACACACACACAAATATATAGGTGTCTATATATATTTGTGTGTAGAGACACACACATACATACATAGATACACATACACACACACATAAATATATATAAAAGTTTTACTGATTGGAAGAATTTATGCATCCACATACATATATTCACCAAAAACCAAACACACTTGAGAGAATAAAATAGGGGCATTTTAAGAAGAAATTGATAAAAATTTGAATGTTGTCCTAGGGATACTCATATGGAAATACTATGTCAAATAAAAATATGACACCTTCATAAGGTGTTCCTACATATAACAGAATAAAAGTTAATCAAGAATCACGGTTCATGCCAATGTAAATTGTAGTTAACATAATACTTATATATCATAACAAAGCTTTGCAATTAATGCAAAAGAATGCATGCGTTGGGGGACCATATTTAGCTCTACCAAATAAAAATGTCTGTTCATCAGACATATGCAACAGTGATGCCATGTTTCGCATATACTTTCATGGGAAACGAAGAAATACTTTTCTATTAGCATGTTGCTACACTTTATATGAAGCTGGGCCTTCTAATTTCTCAAATGATTTGGATATTACATATCCAACATTAACTCATAGCACTGCTTCAATGTAAGTCTTTTAGAATGTCTATAAAATTTCATTAAGAGATGTTGACATAGTGAAAGAAACATCAAAAGTTCAACGTTAGTAATGTAATTTGCATGCTATGCGAATTTATATATTGATCGACCAATCATGTACCGGATTTGAACTCATAGCCAAATGTGTTATTGAAATAGATATACAACTCACTTCATTCAAGTCTAGAATAGCAGGCTCTATTCAAGAAAGTCCACATCATGAGAAATGAAGAGTTAAATCTTCAATATTTGATGGATAAAGAATTATAGGACCTTCACTTCCATTTGCCCTACAGCCACAATCACAATTATATCATCATGCGAATACAAACCTATGAAACTAAGACTACGAAATACAGAACATCCACCACCTAAAAGCTATAGGTGTATAAATCAGAATTAGTAATTCATTTTTTTCCCGACAAAGAATGGAAAATATAAGTTTTGGTTTATGACCAACAATTTCAATCAAAATAAATTGGCTGATGTAACTGAAGTACACTTAAATGTCTCATTTGCAGCTGCTTAAATTATGAAATTAGCATGGTAACATTAGCAATACAGTTGTTGAGGGTTACAAACCAATAAAAATCAAAAGATATGTTTTGACAATGGAACAGAGGAAAATCACAAGTTATGTCCATATTTGCAGTTCCTCGAGGCAAAATTAGCATTAACTACTATTTTACTAACCACCATATGCCAAGCCTACTTAGTCACATATTTTATTCAAAAAACTTTAATCTAGGCTTGAATGAAGTGAGTTGCATATCTATTTTACAAACCGTTATAATTCTTTCTATTGTCAAAACTCAAAATAAATAGATGATAGTGTGATCACTCCAAAATTATGAACTTAGAAGTTCAAAAAGAACACAGTCATGCTTATATTATGGGTTTATAGTCTGGGAAATGCCATCAAAAGAAAGTTTTATAACTCAAAGTATAATAAGCGTCTTCCCTTCCAATAACATATATATAGACACAAAAGGGTAAGATAAGTACAATTTGCTCTTTTGTTCAATGGATTACCGTAAAGTTGAAGCTTTTGAGGTAGGAAATTTAATATGGGAGGAAAAGACAAGAAGATCCAAAATTTTCAGAAAAAATAATGGAAAAGTTGAAGTCAATTTTAAGCAGCATCAATAAAGAAAATGAATAGCTCCGCATGACAAGAAATACAGACAGGATTCCTAAGTGCAAATTCAGATTGAAATGATAAGAACACTGAACCATCCCACTTGTTGAGGTTAGAAAGTTCTTTATTTTCCATGCCCCCTTGATCTATCTAAGCCTAAGACACTTCATATAAGGGAAAGAAGAATCCATCACTGCAAGAATAGGAAAATGCATGTATTACCTCAGTGATAAAATCATGTGCCGATCTTTATATCCTGCACAACTGGTGTTCTGGAGGCATATACAAGATGGAAAGTAAGGTTAGCAACAGGTGGCATCAATTACACCTTCTAAGTGACTGGAAACATTAGCAGTGCAGTAAGAAAAAGACATGGGCCTAAAGTATATTCATGTTTAAGGTTTGGCTGTAGGCAACTTTATGAGAGGAAATAACAGGCAAAGTGTAAATCTGCTTTCTTGTAAGGAGATAAAACTTATTTTTTGATTGAAGAAAAAATTATAAAATAGGACAATACTCTACAATGTAGTATACAGTCAGGCAGCATAACCAACGGAAATCTTCCATACGCTACACTGTGTCTGAGGAAAAAAAGATTTTGCAAGCAAGGTGATTTCCCCTGTATACTACATGCTTGAAAGAGTATTATCAATTCTCCTAGGTATACCTATGACAAAGAACCTATTTAATTTTTAACAAATACACAAAGAAATGAGGAAATCACCAACTTTCAGACACAGGTCAGTTCTCAAAATCAGGAAATCACCAACTGTCACACACATGTCAACATCAAATCCAATAAGAAGTCAACAAAAAAGGGAAAATTACGAATTGTACCTTGTACTTGACTGGAAAGGGTTCAAGAAATTCTGAACATGTTGTATTTACAGAGCTGTATTTACAAAAAAAAAAAAAAAACATAACAAACAGAGTCTCCTGAATGGAAAAAATATACGTACAAAATGTGCGAAAAAGGGAGAAATGCGATTCGCACACGAGCACACACAAAAGTGAGAAACATAATTACAAAGAGGAAGAATTATAGTAAGTTAAACAATGAAGTGAAGAATATTCCCAGTTTATTACTACCTGAATGAATTTAAAAAATGATAAACTTTATAAATTGAATACAAAACAATTTCAAATGATAGATGAATTTAGAATCAAACCTGCACAGGAAAATTGGTCGAAGTCTAGCACTCTCCTCAGGTTCTAACGCTCTACGTTTACTGTTTACTTGTTGAAATTTATTAAACGGGAGGACTTCACAGGGACCTTGAATGGAGCCAGCCATTTCAGTTCTATCACTATTAGATTCATAAACCTTCAAGAGAGAATGAAAATGTATCTGTAAGATAACTCCCATATGTCCAAGATGGAACAGGAACTGATCACAAATAATTTAGAGTCTTAAAACAATACAAAATTTATGGCGTATAAGCTCATGCATGACCTAAAAGGCAAAACAATGATGGCTTAACTCCATGACCGACAGCTCAGATGCCAATGACAATCTTCAACAAACACATGCATCGAAATCATTCTTTTGAGAGAGAAATATATGGGATAAATATACAGATTACCTCATTGACTTCAGATATACATGGATGAGGGATATTCCCTGGTAAATCACCAGGAAAGTAGCACGTGGTCACATTTACCGACTTCAATCCAGTTTTTCTATCTTCAAACATCGACTGCAATAAAATAGGGGAAAAGCTTTCAGATTGCTAATGTCCAAGAAATGAAGTTTGTTTCACACAAATGTGGAAATATAAATCAAATCCCAGAGAAACCAAAGTTTATTGCTAAGACATGAAACGTCCTCTAATTTATTTGCATATTATGATGTTGGGAAAAATCCTACAAGTGAAATTAATTGCAAAATTAAAGTTATACCAACAATTTGCTTGCCTGCAGTTTCGATGGAAATAACTTGCTATGACTGGATTTGAAAAGAGCATGATCTTGCAGCCTATATGTAACTCCATTAACTTGGCAAGATTGGTAAAACATTTTCTCATCAAGCAGTTGTACAAGATCACCAACCCATTCTACAGCAAGTAAGCCATCTAAATATAATGCAGTTCATTGTTTACCTTCATCATGTGTTCTAGAACTTATATCAAAGTTTCCCTTCTTCATGATACGATAAATGAACAATTAAACCCACGAATTCATCACCAACATGATACTATATGTCAGCATAACCCACAAAAATTCAAACAACTTATAAAATAAATAAAAAACATTATGTTTGCAAACTACCTCTATCATCAAAGCTAATCATTGCAAGCTGAGCAACCAACACAATAGGCTTCCCCTACATGTTAAAATCAGTCATATAGAAATTAACAGCACACTCATCCTATAATACCAGTTGAACAGTGTTTTCCCCTTTCCCACTAAACGATCACTGATATACATTGAGAAAAACCATACTAAAAGTAAATATAATCTCACTCATACACCTTTCATTAGCCAACATTAGGCGCATCTTGCTCTTAACTTCAAAACCCACACAATATTCCTCCAAAGGACCAACACTTATGACAGAAGCAATCATGTCTGGAAAAAAAGGTCAACAGTTAAACCTAGTAAATAGAAAATATAACCGTGATTTACCATAATGCAACATTAAGAATAAAGAGTTTTTTTTTTACAAACCATGCTGCTGCTTCTTCTGCCCAATCGAAATCGAATACGATTCCAAGAAGAAAGAATTCCGAATGGGGAAAAAATCAGCAAGGGAAAATTAAATTAGGGAAAATTTCACGTAACTACTACAGTAACCTGTTAATATTCATTAGCTCCAGAAAATTCTGAAGCTTTATTTACTGGACCTTTAAATTAAAATGAAATTAAAATTTATGATGAAAAGACCTCACCACCCCTGCTTATTTATTTTCTTAAGAAAAGGAAACATTTTCCGGTCGTGGGAGCCAACCCCTCCAGCTAAAAAATATTGACTTTTAATAAAATAAATAAGCAAAGGTAATGATGTCTTTTTAGTGTAAATTTTAATTTCATTTTGCTTCTAACATCTTATAGTAAAGTTTTAGAATTTTTTAAGGGTCATTAGATATTAATTGGCTATAGTGGTCTTTGATTAAAATTTTTCCAATTAATTGTCGAATTAGGGATGATGGATTGATTAATTAATATTTAATAATTTTTTTTCTTTTTCTCACTTTTTATTAGTGTTTTTTTTTCCTCCGTTGAAATTCTGATTTGGGAATTTGGGTTTACATTGCATGGCAAAATTGTCAATGTATTAATACTTGTTTGGAATTTATTTATTTTAATTTACGTGAATAAATAAACAAAGTATTCAGATCCCACACAAGCACAATGAAAGTGAAATGATTATTTATGTGTGTATTGCCATCCCACCGGCTACGACTTGACTTTTACCTCATGAGACGCTGAAAACCGAAAACCATTTTGACACTTTGGTCCCTTTTTAGCCCGCATAATTTGGTTAATCTCCCTAATGGGTTTCTGCCACGTGGCACTTGTTCACATGAATTATCCACTATCACTTTTAGAGTACGGAGTATAAAATATAAAAAAATGAAATATGCGTGTAATTTTTAAAATATTTGTTTTTTGTTGAAACAATAGAGTTTGGTGGATAAAGTTTTTTGTTTTTGTTGAAACTTAGGTTGAGAAAAGTTATTAGGATTCAAATACAATTCACATCCTCGTAATAGATTGTTGTCCCGAAAAATCTTCACAATATATTAAAAATATAATTAACTTAGATATTATTTCTTATTGTGTTTTTAAAATAAGAACACAAATTTTATTTAATTTGTGTATTTAATTATAGCCTTGTCTGTAAAATAAGGAAATAATCTTTTATTGATTGGCAATTTGGCATCACATGTGTATTTCTTTATAAAAATTACTCGTTCCCTTTTAATATTCATATTTTTAGTTATCTAAAAAATTATGGGCTAAAGTTGATCTTGTGTGGTTTACAAAAGAACGTTGACAGATACTAATTATTAAATAATTTTCCTCAATATTTTTCGGTAAGATTTTCTCTCTTTTTTAAATGACTATAAACTGTAGCCAATAAATTTGTCTTTGACGAGATTTAAACACAATTTAAGAGTAATGCGTTTTTTTCTCACAGAATGTGAGATAACGTTTTTTTATTGGTTTGTAATAAATTCATAATGATATAAAATATATTAGCACATTTTAAGATGTCATGGTTTGAGTGATTTTTTTTTTTTTTTGTGGGACAAAATGATTTGACTTCAAGTCAGAAAGTGAAAATTATAGAAAATGACCACTTCTCCCCTTATATGATTTTTTGCCCAAAAAAAATCTCATTATTGGATAAACACAATTTAAAAACTGCTAAATCAACCCGTATCCAATTTATTGCCCTCTTTCTATTTCTTTCTCCTCTTCCTCTCTTCCTCCTCCGCTTTCCGGCCATTGCCTCTCTCTCCACGGTGGTGTTGGTCATTAATTGTAGGAGAATACAACACTTTAAATTATTATTCAATCAAGATATGAATTTAATTTATTATGATTTTGATTTTTCAATTCAAGTTTGGATTGAGCCTTTCTTGTAAGCAATTAAATTAGGGTTAGACTCTTATAAAGTGCTGATTTTTTGTGTGCCCATTTGATAGACTTTTTTTTTAAAAAAATAAAAGAGAAATAAATATGATTCATCATCTTAAATTCAATTCAACAATCAAGATATGAATATGATTCATCATATTAAATTCAATCAATCAATGAAGATGTGAATTTAATATGACTTGGTTGACAAATAGTGGACCTATTACCTAAAACCCATTTCTTAGTGTATAAACTGAAAATTCTTAAGGCAATTAGGGCTAGAAATTTTCAGCCCACGAAGACTATAAAAGGGGGAGGGTTGGACGTTTTTTCAAACATCCTTATGCTCTTTAAATTTCGGTTTTTACCAAAGGTTTAGAGAGGAAAATGTGTCATTAATAAAAGGGTAAGGTTCCAACCTTGTTCATCCTATATTTAACTTAATCCTAAGAAACAACAATCTTCTTGAAACGAGAAAAACCCAAAGAAACCAACCCTCAACCTTGTCTTTGCCTAGCAAGCATCCAAGGAGCGGGAGGTTTCAAGAGAAGATTCTCGTTACAATTAGGGGATAGCCGTATGGATTAATGTTAGAGGACATAAAAAACATTGAGGTCCTCATATGATTAAGGTAATCCTAATTTTAAATAGTCGTGTTATTAAGTTATCATAATCCCTAATAGTTGGATTATCTTAAAGTGTACTTACTCTATAATTTTTTCATCAATCACGATCAAAGATTACAAAATGGTGAGAATAAATGAAAATCATTGATAACTAACCCCCAAAAACAAACAATGAACAAATTTGTCTGTCTGTACACCACTGGAACAATATATATTTTTTGGTATAAGAAAAAGCAAGGTGCCATAGAATTGAATCAAAAGAAGCCTTAAAAATGTCTAGGTGGCCAAAAAGTAAAATGTCTTAAATGACCCTATTGACGGATGCATTAAAATAATTGTTTTTCCCTTATAAAAAAGAGAGGAAGAAGAAGGGTCACTGATGACATCATGTGATATTAATAGAAGTCTTGTATGGGAGCGAAGGTGCAAATCTGTGTTCAACCCCTTCTTTTTAAGGAACCCTTGACCCACTCATTATTTTGCCTTATTACCACTCGTAATTAAATACCATCCCCCCCTCTCTCTCTCCCTCCCTCCCTCCCTCCTTTTTCCACATTAACTCATTAATTAATTACTAATTGCCCTCTCCTTTTAGCCTTTGTCTCATGAGTCATTATGAAATAAATAAATGGCCAAAGAAATAAGAAATAGAAAGTAACACATGATATGATAGTATCATCTTGTTATATAACCTACTATATGATA
Organism: Acacia pycnantha; assembly: GCA_025563575.1. Lineage (NCBI taxonomy): Eukaryota > Viridiplantae > Streptophyta > Magnoliopsida > Fabales > Fabaceae > Acacia > Acacia pycnantha. The sequence goes on from JAMWYP010000001.1 coordinate 2,361,145, forward strand.
GTAACATATGAGCTTGCAGATACAGAGAGCCCACAGATATATATATATATATATATATATATATATATATATATATATATATATATATATATATATATATATATTAAAAAAAGGAGCTCATATATGATACGAGAAACGAGACACTCTTATTGTAAGGAGAGACCCCTTTAACTGGATAATTTCCAAGATAAATAAGAATAAAGTGCTTCACATAATATAGTGAAGAAATAAAGATGATTTACACAGAGAGATCGATGAAAAATTGTTGAATTAAGTACCTGTAAATGAGATTTAACGTGGGCTAAAGTGAGATCATTGACATCCATTAGCTCCAGAACGGATTTGGGTGTAGCCCCTAAAAGTCCAAATAAATTAAAGGGAATTATAAGATTAAGAAGCTGTAATAATATGAAGAAGGAAGTGAAATTAATCATGAGTGTAAGAAGAAGGGGAAATTAAAAGAAGGATATATATATACTTTCGTGACCACACAAAAGCTCAACGGCATGAACAAAGCGAGCATGGAGAGTGGTAGTCCAACGCATCCTGGGAGCTCTCATGCTGCGCTTTGTAGGGAAACGATGGGGATCAAATCCTGACTACGACCAATGAGGTTTTGGTCTCCAAAGCTCTCTTCCAAAACCCCAAATCAAGCTGATGCTCTTGATGTGAGGGGGAGGTTTTTCAATAGTGGAGGAGATGAGAGTCAATATGTTGGAGATTTGGCAACAATAAGATCTAGTTGTCAAATTATCCTCATGCAGTTGTGAAAATAGGCATAAGTTGTAAGTTAGGACATTAACTTGTGGAATTTCATAACTTCTCCAGATAAGAAAATCTATTTTTCAAAGTATAGGCTCTTGAAGTTGTGAAAATATACATAAGAACTTGTCAAAATTCGTATATATGTGAAAGTTGGGACATTAACTTATGAAATTTCATAACTTCTCTAAGTAAGAAAATCTAGTTGTCAAAGTAGGTTCATGAAGTTGTGAAAATATGCATAAGAACTTGTCCAAATTCGCATAGGTACTTGTGAAAAAGTTGAGACATTAACTTGTGAAATTTCATAACTTCTCTAGGTAGGAAAATCTAGTTGTCAAAGTAGGCTCATACAATTGTGAAAATAGGCATAAGCATTTGTCAAAATTTACATATACACTTCTCCAAGTAAGGGCAATTTGGTAACTTTACATTCCAAATTAATCAGAATGCACTCTTTAGAGACCTTTTTTATAGGGGAATTTGGTATGAGACTTTTTTATAATTTTTTATGGTCCTTGGGACCTCATAGTGATTTTTCCTATATAGTATGGATAAGATGTGTCTCTTAGAGACTAATCTTTGTCTTCACAAAATACAGGTCTCTCAATAGAAAATATAAAGGGTAATATATGTAAGATATAGTCAGTATGTGCTCTAAGTTAAATTTTACCCCTATTCTATTCATTTAGTCCCTATATTTAGAAGCCACAACCAATATATATTCTAGAGTAGATTACATATATACAGATATCTCTTTAATTTTATTAAAAAAATAAACGACACTAATCTCTTGTATATATGTGACTAGCTAATACAAGCCAACCCTTAAAGTAAAAAAGGGATTTACATGGATTTTCAAAACATATTAGATCAAATATCACTGTAATTTCAAAAAAAAAAAAAAAACCATGTAAATCCCTTTTTTACTTTAAGGGTTGGCTTGTATTAGCTAGTCACATATATACACAAGAGATTAGTGTCGTTTATTTTTTTAATAAAATTAAAGAGATATCTGTATATATGTAATCTACTCTAGAATATATATTGGTTGTGGCTTCTAAATATAGGGACTAAATGAATAGAATAGGGTAAAATTTAACTTAGAGCACATACTGACTATATTTTATATATATTACCCTTTATATTTTCTATTGAGAGACCTGTATTTTGTGAAGACAAAGATTAGTCTCTAAGAGACATGTCTTATCCATACTATATAGGGAAAATCACTATGAGGTCCCAAGGACCATAAAAAATTATAAAAAAGTCTCATTCCAAATTCCCCTATAAAAAAGGTCTCTAAAGAGTGCATTCTGATTAATTTAGAATGTAAAGTTACCAAATTGCCCTTACTTGGAGAAGTGTATATGTAAATTTTGACAAATGCTTATGCCTATTTTCACAATTGTATGAGCCTACTTTGACAACTAAATTTTCCTACATAGAGAAGTTATGAAATTTCACAAGTTAATGTCTCAACTTTCACAAGTACCTATGCGAATTTGGACAAGTTCTTATGCATATTTTCACAACTTCATGAACCTACTTTGACAACTAGATTTTCTTACTTAGAGAAGTTATGAAATTTCATAAGTTAATGTCCCAACTTTCACATATATGCGAATTTTGACAAGTTCTTATGTATATTTTCACAACTTCAAGAGCCTATACTTTGAAAAATAGATTTTCTTATCTGGAGAAGTTATGAAATTCCACAAGTTAATGTCCTAACTTACAACTTATGCCTATTTTCACAACTGCATGAACATAATTTGACATCTAGATCTTATTGTTGCCAAATCTCCAACATATTGACTCTCATCTCCTCCACTATTAAAAACCTCCCCCTCACATCAAGAGCATCAGCTTGATTTGGGGTTTTGGAAGAGAGCTTTGGAGACCAGAACCTCATTGGTCGTAGTCAGGATTTGATCCCCATCGTTTCCCTACAAAGCGCAGCATGAGAGCTCCCAGGATGCGTTGGACTACCACTCTCCATGCTCGCTTTGTTCATGCCGTTGAGCTTTTGGGTGGTCACGAAAGTATATATCCTTCTTTAATTTCCCCTCTTCTTACACTCATGATTAATTTCACTTCCTTCTTCATATTATTACAGCTTCTTAATCTTATAATTCCCTTTAATTTATTTGGACTTTTAGGGGCTACACCCAAATCCGTTCTGGAGCTAATGGATGTCAATGATCTCACTTTAGCCCACGTTAAATCTCATTTACAGGTACTTAATTCAACAATTTTTCATCGATCTCTCTGTGTAAATCATCTTTATTTCTTCACTATATTATGTGAAGCACTTTATTCTTATTTATCTTGGAAATTATCCAGTTAAAGGGGTCTCTCCTTACAATAAGAGTGTCTCGTTTCTCGTATCATATCTGAGCTCCTTTTTTTTAATATATATATATATATATATATATATATATAGAAAATAAAGTTGTTTTTAATTATTTCCGTTTAAAGTTTGAATTTCAAATTATGGTTAGATCCAGTCATTTTAGGAGTTTTTGAATAAATAGCAAGATTTTAGGTTTGTTTCCTAATTTCCTGCTAGTTGTTTCCTGCTTTCTTGATTTAAGTTATGAGTTTCCATTTGTATAAATAAACCTCATTTGAGAGGTATTATCTACGGATGAATAAAGAGTTATTGGAGTTCAATGAGTTCAATTTCTAACATGGTATCACAAGTCCATCGATCCTGAACCACTGCAAACCGACCCACTTCCCATTATTATTTTATTCACTAAACTCAATTACCCAACCCATCTCTCTTCCCTCCCGCTACTCTTCTCGTAAAACACGATACCCCACTGAGCCCTAAATTCCCAAATCTCAGCCATGGACAATACCTGGATCACTGAGAACAAATGCGTCAAGAGTTGGCTGATTGAATCCATGAGCCCACCCTTGATGCAACGCTTTATTCGGCTGGAATCTGCTCACGACATTTGGGATGCAGCAATTCGGACCTTCTATGATAGCTCCGACGAATCGTGTCTCTTCGAACTGAATCAACGCTCGTTCAACACGAAGCAACATGGTCGACCTCTCTCGGTCTACTACAACGAACTACTTTCGATCTTTCAAGAAATCGATCATCGACTATCTTCTCAAGCCACTACTGGCGATGGAGTCGTCCACTCACACTTCGCGTCGCTCGACTCCGCGTATACATATTTCTCGGTGGCTTAGACCCCGATTTTGCTCGAGTTCGTGGGGAAATTCTACGGAAGGACCCTAAACTTGACCTTGAATGCACGTATGCTTATGTCCGACGTGAGGTTCAAGCAACGCCTCACAATGAATCGCTCTGCCTCCTTCGGATTCAAGCGCCTCTTCACTCGGACACCTCGAACACCCCGATCGTATCGGTTCTTAAGCCTCGCAAGGATGCCCGTTCCTCCAAACCTCTGATGTGTACACATTGTGGCGACTCTGGTCATTCCAAGGCTCGTTGCTATGAGCTCGTTGGATACCCGTGATCGGTGGGACTTCACTAAACGACCTCGCCGCCAAGTTCCTTCCAAAGCTCTTCATACCGTAGTGAAGATGACTCTGTTTCTTCCCCGTGCTCATGCGGTCTATGATGGTATGTTGAGTAAGCCTCTGCTCTTTCTGTTCACTTTATGAATGATATATGGATAATTGATACTGGCGCGTCGGATCACATGATTACTGATACTACTGCTTTATCTGATTTTACTGCCTCCCCGAAACCTACCGTTACTACTGCCACTGGTAACTCAGCCGCTGTCACTGGTCAGGGGACTGTTCACCTCTCTCCTTCCCTTACCCTTAAGTCTGTTCTTGTAGTCCCTTCTCTGTAATTTAACTTGTTATCTGTTAGCCAACTCACATCCCAATTGCAATGTTCTGTTATTTTTTGGCCAACCTTTTGTTTATTTCAGGATGTCCAGACGCAGGAAATCATTGGTTCTGGTGTTAGACATGGTAAGTTGTATTACCTCCATGTTTCTACATGTGAGGAAAGTTTGCCCTCCCGGGCCTCTGCCGCTACTTCCCTAGATACTACCACCTCTACTATTTTACTTTGGCACAAAAGGCTTGGTCATTTGTCCTTTGGATACCTAAAACGGTTGTTCCCTAACTTGTTTTTAAAATGTCAGCCATCTTTTTTCAATGTGCTATTTGTGACATGGCCAAAAGTCACCGTATTCCTTTTTCCCAGTTTAAACAAAAGTGCCATTCCGTTTCAAGTAATTCACTCGATGTTTGGGGCCCTACGAAAATTCCTTCTTTTTCTCATTCCATGTATTTTGTCACCTTCATTGATGAATGTACCCGCATGACTTGGATTTTTCTTTTACAACATAAGAGTAGCGTCTTTACTATTTTCAAAAAATTCCATAGCATGGTACATACTCAATTTGGGTGCCCAATTCAGATTTTTCAATCGGATAATGGATTGGAATATATGAATCGCCCCTTCTCTGAATTTCTTTCCTCTAATGGTATTAAACACCAGTCATCTTGTACCTATACCCCTCAGCAAAATGGTTTAGCTGAGAGGAAAAATCGCCATATTTTAGAGGTTGTCCGGACTTCTCTATTTGAGATGAATGTCCCTCATCAGTATTGGGGGGAGGCTGTTATGTCTGCTGCCTACCTCATCAATCGTACCCCATCTAGTGCCCTGAATTTCATCACCCCTCAACAAAAACTTGAGTCTTATTTCTCCATTCCGCATACCGTACATCTTGAACCACGTATCTTTGGTTGCACTGTATTTGTTCATGTTCCCAAATCCCTCCGTAACAAACTTGACCCTTGTGCCAAGAAGTGTATTTTTGTTGGATATTCGAGATCTGCAAAAAGGTTACATTGCTTTAACCCTCGTCTCATAAATTGTATGTCACCCTTGAACTCTCCTTCCATGAGAATGAACCATATTATTCAAGGGAGACTCCGGTTCTTCTTCTCGGGGAGACACCATTCTGTCCTTTTGAAGAAGAAGAACTGTGGTTCTCTACTCCTATGGTCTCCAACCAAATTCAGAATCTAGGACCAGTAAATGAACATGTTTCCTCACATGCTGAAACACCATGTTTAACTCCCACAACCGGATCTCCTGCTATGGATATTCCTGAGGTAATTCGACCCTACTCATATAACACTAAGAAGATCGAACGCCTAACCAAGGGTGTGCCAAAACACATTTATGAACCGATCTCAAAAATACACCTAAATACCCTATAAGCAGTTATGTATCATCTCATAGACTATCTGAATCATGTGCTCTAACTGTCAATCAATTATCTTGTGTATCCATTCCTAATAGTGTGCAGGAAGCTTTGGATGATCCGAAGTGGAAGAAAGCTATGAATACAGAAATGGAGGCACTACAGAAAAATGAAACTTGGGAATTAACCCCACTACCAAAGGGAAAGAAGACAGTTGGCTGCAAATGGATATTCGCAGTAAAGCTCAATCCAGATGGAAGTATTGAAAGATACAAGGCAAGACTTGTAGCAAAGGGGTACACGCAGAAATATGGGATAGATTACCAAGACACATTTGCACCAGTTGCAAAACTGAACACCATCCGGATTCTAATCTCATTAGCAGCCAACCGAAACTGGCCATTAAAACAGTTTGACGTCAAAAATGCATTCCTCAACGGTAATCTAGAAGAAGAGGTCTACCTAGAAGTTCCCAGACTCAAGAAGGCGTTATATGGCCTCAAACAATCTCCTAGGGCATGGTTTGGGAGATTCTCACTAGCAATGACAAAGTTTGGATACAAGCAAAGCAACTCTGATCATACCTTGTTCATAAAACAGAATAAGGGAAAGGTAGCCATACTCATTGTATATGTCGATGATATGGTTTTAACGGGGGATGATGTGGAGGAAATGAAGTCACTGGAAAAGAAATTAGCTGCTGAATTCGAAATGAAAGACCTTGGTCAGCTAAAGTATTTTCTGGGCATAGAGGTTACAAGATCAAAGGAAGGTATTTTCTTATCTCAAAGGAAATATACCTTGGATTTATTATCTGAAACTGGTATGTTAGCTTGCAAACCATCTGATACAAATATGGAAGTGAATCACTCACTAGGCATATACCCGCATCAAACCGAAACCGATAAAACCGGATACCGAGGTTGGTGGGCGAGGCTTATTTATTTATCACATACTAGGCACGATATCTCATATTCGGTAAGTGTTGTTAGCAGATTTATGCATTCACCTAGTGAGGAACATATGAAGGCTGTTTTTAGAATTCTGAGATATCTTAAAAGTGCTCCAGGAAAAGGCTTACTCTTCTCAAAACAGGACAAGACCTGTATTGAAGGCTATACAGATTCAGATTGGGCTGGTGACAAAACCACGAGGCAGTCCACTTCCGGTTATTTCACCTTTGTGGAGGGAAATTTAGTCACATGGAGAAGCAAGAAACAAAAGGTGGTAGCAAGATCAAGTGCAGAAGCTGAATTTAGAGGTATGTCACATGGAATTTGCGAACTTCTATGGATTAAGAGTGTCTTGGCAGATCTGGGTATTATGCATAATGGACCTATGAATTTATACTGTGACAATAAAGCTGCTGTGGAAATTGCACAAAATCCAGTTCAACATGATAGAACAAAACATGTTGAAGTGGATAGACACTTCATCAAAGAAAAACTTGAAAAACAGATCATTCAAACTCCTTACATCAGATCTGGAAAACAAGTGGCTGACATCCTGACCAAGGCAGTTTCAGTGAAGACGTTTGAAGAAATGGTTGACAAGTTGGGTATGATCGACATTCATGCCCCAACTTGAGGGGGAGTGTAGAAAATAAAGTTGTTTTTAATTATTTCCGTTTAAAGTTTGAATTTCAAATTATGGTTAGATCCAGTCATTTTAGGAGTTTTTGAATAAATAGCAAGATTTTAGGTTTGTTTCCTAATTTCCTGCTAGTTGTTTCCTGCTTTCTTGATTTAAGTTATGAGTTTCCATTTGTATAAATAAACCTCATTTGAGAGGTATTATCTACGGATGAATAAAGAGTTATTGGAGTTCAATGAGTTCAATTTCTAACAATATATATATATATATATGTGAGCTCTCTGCAAGCTCATAAACAGCTTTTTGCCTGGAAGATTGAACCCCTCCATGTTCAAGAAAAATTCAATACTCTCTCTCCTTCTCTCTCTCTGAAACAGATTCACAGAGAGAGAGAAATAGGTACTTATCGATTTCTGAAAACGAGTGAGACAAAGTCCCTAGAAATTTCAAAAATGAGTCGCAACCAAGCCGAGAGACAAGTTAATTAATTCATATCTTCGTCCACTTCTCTAAATAAAATTACGAATGATATTTATAAAAAAGAAAAGAAAAAAAATGATGATGAGAAAGTACAGAACACCATCATTTCTCAATGATCTCTTCCTCAGTTCCTCAGATGGGTTACCCTAACCATATACCTAACTTAACCATGGTTAGTCACATGGTTCCATGCATGTACGTACATACGTATATTCATACACACCAATACACATTTACCAGTGACCATAACCATAAATGCTTCTGCTTCACACCTAGTACTACGCACTGTCTCTCAATTTAAACCTCTCAGGTCACAGGCTCCTCCTTTTTCTTTTTTCTGTTTTGTTTTGTTTTTTGTTTTTTAATGGGGTTGCTTCTTTTCTGTGAACAACTTCGGATTCTGCTAATCATCCTCGAGTATTTACGTCGTACAATTCTTTTCTTTCTTTTATCTCTCATGTATTGATATTGAAGAACAATAAATTTAACATTTTCCAGATGTATCGGACGGTGAAAACCACAGATAGAGGAGCAGCAGCTTCTTCTACAGGTTAATTAATTTGATCTTTAACTAATTATAGCTGGCTAGTTAATTAACTAACTCTTGTATCTTCTAATTTGTTGATTTATCTGACTTCATTTTGCTGTTTAATATAATCATGAAGGCCAATCAGACGGATATGATAATGGATCATCTGGGGATACTTCTAAAGAATTAATGTTTGACATGAACAATCCTAGGCAGGGAAGACAAAGTGTTCATCAAGAAAAGGAATATCATGGCCTCTGGAGCAACTCTTCCGGTATTAATTAATAATAATGCTTTTAATTCATAGTTATAATTAATATATACATACATATCATTTACCTGTAATTAATTGGCTAAGAAGGAGATATTTAATTTCCAACCGACGGTAATATTCATTTGGTGATGATCAAGTTGCATGTGCTGTGTTCCTTGTTTAGCTCCATATGAAAAGGTTTGTTTATTTTATATTTTTTTCATTATAAAGTTCGCATAATGTTCCATACTATATTTAGTCAGTCATCACTAAATATAGTATGGAACATTATAAAGTTCGCATAATGTTCGTATAAGATGTCACGCTATTTGAGAGTCATGAAAATGTAGGCATGGATTTTTTATGATTCTTCAAAATGTTGAAGTTGAATTCAAAGCACTCAACTGAAGCTGGACATTGTGTAGAGTTAGATGGAAAATTTTTGAACAAGAATACTTGAAGCTTAATCATGTAGTATTTTATTTTGTCCTCTTCAATGTCTCAAGTTTATGTTTATTTTCAGCCTTGAGGAGCTCCAGGTTTTGGATGTCAAATTTCTGTACGGCTGTCCAAAACCTACGATTGTGGTTCTTTATCAAGTTTGGACTCAACTATTTTGGGCATATCGCATATAATTCCTTTGTGATCTTTGTTCAACTTTTTTTATTGTTCTTTACTTTTACTTTATTTTTTTTTTTTGGGGAAATCAAAAGTATAGCTATTGTGTATTAAGTGATTCACAATTTTGCTACAATGGAGACTTTCCTACTTCTCTTCCTGCAGATTATATTCTTATAATATGGTTGTGGTCGTTATACGAGTGTTATTATGCATTTGCCCCTTTCACAGTATAGTTTTATCATAAAGTTGAAATATATTTGTGAGAGGAAAAGTTTTAGTTTCACATGTAACGTGCCCTCCAATAGTGCTAGACGAGGGTCTTCATTACATGGAATTTTTATTATTTTAATCATTGTTGATACTTGGGTGGTTGTTTGAGAACAAGTGGAAAGAGTGAAGGGGATCTGTGACACTTGTTATATTTGTGTTGCTGTATCCACACGCGTACACACATAATTAGAGTAATGATATGTTAATATCTTAACATCTTGATCTTATGTTTTCTCATGTTCACTTATGTAGGGTGACCGGTCTCAAAATTGACACTGGGTGAAACTTCCATTCCCTCTACTATATCATATCTTGATAATGCATTTGTATACATTGGAAGAGGTTCTTATGTAGAAGTTTTGGAAAGGTATGTGAATTTGGGGCCAATTGTTGACCTCTGTGTGGTAGCTAGACCTAGAAAGGCAAGGGCAAGGACAGGTTGTAACCTGCTCTGGAGCTTTCAAGGATGGTTCTCTTCGTATTGTTTGGAATGGAATAGGAATAAATGAACAGGAGAGTTCTAGCTTGACTTTCTGTTTCCCTTTTTTTTCTAAAAGTGGCAATAGAAATGGATATTTTTAATCAATAAAATAAAAAAGGTCGTTTGACAACTAGGTAAATAGGTTAACTTCTAGGATTGGGCCTTAAGTGTGGCGGTAGTCCTATTCTCCAGCAATCATGAATAAGAATGGAAATTTATCAGATATTTTGATAATATGGAGAAATGGTGAAACTTGATTGACACATCTCAACTTTTTCTTGCCGTGTTCTCCTACTTCCCTAATAACGGAGATCTCTTGTTTTGGCTGAACAGGTCACGTCAAGCACTATAAGGAGTTCCACGACTAGAGAGCTTCGGAATGAATGGCATGCTCCATCAGGCTATTCGATTAATGTTGCAGATGGGGAGAGTGAAGTTGGGGAAGAGGAAAAAGATGGATATTGATTGTTGGAAGAAATTGAGATGCCAGAGAATTCTCAAATAGAGTTTAGACTACTTTTTAGTATTTTCTCTTTGCAACATTATTATATATATTTTGTTTTTTCTATGTAAACTCTTTTTAACTGTTATTATATTCATGGAACACTACTTTTTGTAATCAATTTTCTAAAAAAAAAAATTCAAACAATTAATAAAATTTAAAATTTAAAAAGAATCAAAAAATTAATAAAAATTAAAAAATATATATATAATTTTTTTTAAATATTTTACTTTTGCTACGGAAACGTTTCCGTAGAAAAAATAATCCGTAGCAATTGCTACGGATTTGAATTTCCGTAGCAAATTTTGCTACGGAAATTTTTTCCGTAGCAAATTTTGCTACGGAAATTTTTTCCGTAGCAATTGCTATGGATTTTCCAATTTCCGTGGCAATTGCTACGCGGTTTTTTGCCACGGAAAAAATCCATAGCAAATCTATTTTGCTAAGGAAATAAGGCCTTTTTCCGTTGCAAAATCGTTTTGCTACGGATTTTTTCTATAGCAACAACTGATTTTTTTGTAGTGCATGTTGCAAACTTTACATGTGATTTAGGATCACTAAAAGATATATATAATCACAGAGAGAGAGACTCTAAACACACATAGATACAAACATAGTTAGGCCCAAAAAATCACAAAACGAATAAAATGATGATTTTCAGGTTTTGCTTTAATCTGTGCTGTCTGTCCAAATCTCCATGATGGGGTAATAATTATATTATAATCTGAAATAGCTAGTGGGGGTGAAAAGGAAGTTAAAAAAAAAAAAAAAATCCACTACAGATAGATCCTCCTCATCTCTTCTCTTCCTACTACAACAACTATACTATAAACTTATTCCAAGAAGACATGAGAGTTTGATATTTGCCAAAGTCCACCTCAAAAATAGAGATATACCTCTTTCCTTATGATTTTGTGGGGCTCATACATAAACCCCGAAAGCTTAGCGTCAAAGCTAAGCCCTTATTCTCTCCCATTCTTGGAAAACTCTTCCTCCCAAAGCTATATGCCCTTTCAAGTTTCAAACTTCCTTTGCATGTGCATGCCCTTATTTATATATATATTTGACAGTAAAAAAGATGACTTTCTTTTATCAGTTTGCTTTCTGAGTAATTGGAGATATTCTCTCTCTTTTTTTGTAACAGAGAAGCTTGGTTGCATGGGAAGCCAAAGGAGACTGATTCTGTTGGAAACAACAATGTTAGTTCTCTTGAGGTATAATTCTTTACTCTCTCTCTCTCTCTCTCTCTCTCTCTCACTGGGCATCTTTATTTCCGAAGCTGTTGTGATTGTTGGTAAGTTTTATATATTTTTAAGCTAACATCTTTATCTGTGTTTGGAATTATTAGTAATCAATATATATATAATAACCCATCCCTCAAGCCGACTTCTAAACGGCTTATCATTGGCTCCCCTCACAAAATACTATTCATAAGCCGATGATGTCATCAATCATGTCTCTAGCTTCACGCGGCTCATTCAAGCTGATGATGTCATCATTCATGTCTCTGGCTTCACGCGGCTCATTCACGGAGTCACGGGACTCTCTCCCCCCCTTTTTCCTTTCGTACCGACAGCTTTTCCTCCTCTTTTCTCATCTTCCTCAGACGCTCATAGCTTCTCATCTCTGTAGCGAAAGGGTTTCAACCTTTTTTGTGTTACTCTTCCGGGAAATTTTTAGGCAACTGACTCCGGGGATCTGTGTTATTCTTCTCCGACTCTCTCTCTCTCAATCATCTGCTCCGAAGGGTAAGGGATCTCCTCTCTCAGTCGATGCTAAGAAGGTTTGTACTCTTCCACCATTCTTCCCTTCGTCTTTCATCTCTCCCATTCTTTACTCTTCATCTTCACAGATATACTTTTTTTAAATGATTTTTGCATTTTAAAACCTAATCTGCACTTTCTTCTTGCTCTTCTGCCAATTTTTTTTATTGGAATTTGTTTCTTTTTTCGCTAATGATTTCTTTTGTGAATCGTTTGAACAAAAATCCAGAGCAGTCATTGGTAATGGTAAGGAAAACACAGAGAAAGAAGGGATGCTACTGTCAAACACCAACATTCATGTAAGAACCTCTATTTTTTAAACTTCCTTTCCCTCCTACGATGAGGCATGACAGTATTTTTTTAAACTATTTTAAATGGAAGGTATTTTTCTGATTTGATTGAGCGACCACCATGAAGCATGACATTTCAATTTGAGGAGAAATGGCTTGCCATTGTCCTCAAGGGACACTTTCTTCTTCCTTAAATCTCACCGCAACACCACCCACTTAGCCCCAAAGCTTTCAATTTCTCAAGATCGTCGATTATTCCCATTACCGAATCCTTCGATTACTGAGAAGATGAGCAATCCGGAGGCAATATGTTTCACCCAAGAGCAAGAAGATCTCGTATTGATATTATGAACTGGTTTTACTTAATATCTTTCATCAAGATTTAAAAATTATTAAGGTGACACGTATTGATATTCTAAGATTTGTTTACAAATAAAATTAGGTTGGTCATGTTTGCTTTTCTTGACAAATATTGATATTGATGTTTATGGTCCAACCATCTGTTTAGTTTCAGAACTTTTTCGGCAAAGTTTGTGCTTCTGAGCAGCATTATTCTCATTGGGCTTTTGTTGTGAAACCATCTATATATTTTTCATGGCTATGTCATTAGAAACAACTTCGAAGCTAACTTGGCTGTCTCACGTAGCATCATAGATATGTATGCAAAATGTGAGAAAACAGATCATCCGAGAACAATTTTTAGCTCTACAGAACGAGATATTGTATTGTGGAACACAATGTTAGCTGATTATGCAGAACTGCTACGTGATTCATGTACTTCCAAATGGATGCATGCCACTTTTGCGTTCTATACTAAATGATACAATTGATTCTTCATTGTTAATATTGTCATCCATGGGCTCCAGAAGTGTCATACCATGAAACTAAATTGAAGGATGATGCAGAGCTGATGTATAAATCAGTAAAGGGTAATGCATTTGATCAGAGCTGTAAACCACGTGTTACTCAATGCTTCTGTGGAGAGCCTAGAAATTCTTTCAAGATGATTTCTAATGAGGAATGGCCTATGATGATGTGAATTTAAATGAAAAAAAAGGAGTATGCAGCTGCATTTGTGTTCTTTAAAACCCGGTATGCTGCTCTTGTGGCTTCAATAATTTTTTAAACATCAAATCCAATGTCGTGGGTGATTGACCGAGCTCCTGAACCACGTGATATTGGCGGGTCCAACCTTTGCATACCTTATAGGCAAATTTGGATCCATACGACAACAATACTTATGGCTGCTATTGTCTACATGATTGTGTTCCTTCTTCCTGTCACATTTGTGCAAGATAGTGACTGGATACCTACCAGCCAACTCTCAATCTTTAGCAGGATAATGAGCCTAATGAGCCTCCCAAATAAGGTGTTCATAAGCCAGTACCGGTCAAACCAAATACAATGATATTTAATATATCTTGTTCTTGATGCTTGTATGAGATTCAAATTATCATTGAAAGATACTAGAGATGAATGAAGTCCCACTCCAAAAAGAAAAAAAGGAGGACCCCGGTTAAACTGAATCTGGTTAAAATCCGGGATCCGTGTAAACTTTTGAAGACGGACCCCGGTTACACCAAATCAGGTTAAAATCCTGGCTCCGTGTAAAGTTTTGAAGGCGGACCCCGGTTAAACCGAATCTGGTTAAAATCCGGGCTCCGTAAAACGATGACTACAGCCTCCAAATCTATAAACATGTATGAATCCTGAGTCGAGAAACTTGTTTTCGAAAATCATGTCAAAGCTAAACATGTAGAGGACAGGGTAATCAAACCCGTCTTCCAAAATCATGTATAAGTTAAACATGTAGAGGACAGGGTAATCAAACCCGTCTTCCAAAATCATGTACAAGTTAAACATGTAGAAGGCAGGGTAATCAAACCTGTCTTCCAAAATCATGTACAAGTTAAACATGTAGAGGGCAGGGTAATCAAACCCGTCTTCCAAAATCATGTACAAGTTAAACATGTAGAATTCAGGGTAAAGAAACCCGTTTTCAAAAATCATGTACAAATAAAACATGTAGGAATCCGAGGTACATAAACCCGTTTCCAAAAAGCATGTCGAAGGAAAACATGTATAAATTCAGGGTAATCAAACCCGTCTTTCATGAATCATGTCAAAGTCTGTTTTATACGATTAAATCCGCGCTCCTTAATTGGATCCAGGATAGATTGTGGAGTCCGTCCTTACGAAAGAAATAAGGGCGGACCCCGGCTTCACTTAATCTGGTTGAAATCCGGGATCCACAGAAATAACGGTTAAAACGTACATCCTGGCAGCTCAGAGGCCTGAACTACCAGGCTGGGGGCACCAGAGTGGATTACGAGTTGTTAGTGGGAAAGCATGGTAACAACAACCGAGGTTAGTGCAAATTCGACAAGCATCCGAAATCTCGGTGTTGTAATATATGTGAAACCGGAATCTCGGTGTTAGAATAAATAACATCTGGAATCTCGGTGTTAAAGTTTATAGCCCGAAATCTCGGAGTTCAAGTATCTAAACTTGAATCTCAGTGTTAGAATAAATAACATCTGGAATCTCGGTGTTAAAGTTTATAGCCCGAAATCTCGGAGTTCAAGTATCTAAACCGGAATCTCAGTGTTAGAATAAATAACATCTGGAATCTCGATGTTAAAGTTTATAGCCCGAAATCTCGGAGTTCAAGTATCTAAACCGGAATCTCGGTGTTAGAATAAATAACATCCGGAATCTCGGTGTTAAAGTTTCTAAACCAGAGTCTCGGCGTTAAAGTAAATAACCCGGAATCTCGGTGTTAAAGTAAATAACCCGGAATCTCGGTGTTAAAGTATCTAAACCGGAATCTCGGTGTTAAAGTAAATAATCCAGAATCTCGGTGTTAAAGTAAATAACCCGGAATCTCGGTGTTAAAGTATCTAAACCCGAAATCTCGATTAAAAGTGTATAAACCTGGAATCTCGGGTTGGCACGCACGGAATCCCAACAGTCGCGAGCACCTCGTCCGGATTTGGAAAGTAACACATCCTGGCAGCTCAGGAACCTGAACTACCAGGCTGGGGGGCAACAGAGGGGACAACGATTTGTTAAGTGGAAAAGCGTGTTATCAAAAACCGCCATAAATGCAAACCATAAAGTTTAATGCAAGCTCGGACAAGTATCTGAAATGAGCATGTTGAACGGTTTGCACAAATAGTAAGTATTTTCCATTTATTGTGATTTTCTTACATGTTATTAAATGCAGGAGTATAAACCAGACAATTAGCCCGGGAAAATTGCTACGAAAGCAAAGTCGAATTCAGGGGATCTTGGAAAGCAGTCAATTAATCTCGGCAGCTCATAGACCTGAACTACCGAGCTTGGGGGCAACTATTATGGAATAAAATACTAGGCCCATCCAAGGTGTGGCCCATCAGGAGACATTTAATACATTTGGGCTTGGAGGCACCAAAGGCCCAGCAAGTCCAAACCCTAACCCTAAGGTAGCCTCTATATATAGTTGGTTAACCTAAAGAGGTACAGATCATCTTCTAAGCTCTCTCTCAATTGCATATACTGCACACAGAGCACACACACCACCCCCTTGGCTAAACGCCTGTGGTATCATCGAACTACGTGGACTTTGATCCCTCTTCAGGGTACGTAGGCCCTAGGTATCGCACCTAGGTCAAGTCCCTGTGCTTTGTGATCTCCGATCCTCTCAGGTATCTCATCTATGGATACTTGGGGAGAGCTATTTGATCTTATATCTACATACTAGCCCACCTAGGGCTAGAGATTTATGTTCTATGACAGAACAATTATACTTTGAAAAAGAAAAAAACAATGTATTTTGGGTATTGAGTTGAGCCTTGGCAAGAAGGGAAATGTCCGAGCAAAAAAAAGGAAAGAAGGGAAATGGAATTTTGTAATGAAAAAGGAAAAAACATGTAATATTTCATCCATTAATATTATACTTTGAAAAAGGAAAAAGCAATGTATTTTGGGTCTTGAGTTGAGCCTTGGCACGAAGGGAAATGTCCGAGCAAAAAAAAGGAAAGAAGGGAAATGGAATTCTGTAATGAAAATGGAAAAAGCCTGTAATATTTCATCCAATAATATTATAGTTTGAAAAAGGAAAAAGCAAAGTATTTTGGGTCTTGAGTTGAGCCTTGGCACGAAGGGAAATGTCCGAGCAAATAAAAGGAAAGAAGGGAAATTGAATTCTGTAATGAAAAAGGAAAAAACATGTAATATTTCATCCATTAATATTATACTTTGAAAAAGGGAAAAGAAATGTATTTTGGGTCTTGAGTTAAGCCTTGGCAAGAAGGGAAATGTCCGAGCAAAAAAAAGGAAAGAAGGGAAATGGAATTCTGTAATGAAAAAGGATAAAGCATGTAATATTCCATCCTTTAATATTATACTTTGAAAAAGGAAAAAGCAATGTATTTTGGGTCTTGAGTTGAGCCTTGGCAAGAAGGGAAATGTCCGAGTAAAAAAAAAGGAAAGAAGGGAAATGAAATTCTATAATGAAAAAGGAAAAAGCATGTAATATTTCCTCCATTAATATTATACTTTGAAAAAGGAAAAAGCAATGTATTTTGGGTCTTGAGTTGAGCCTTGGCAAGAAGGGAAATGTCCGAGCAAAAAAAAGGAAATAAGGGAAATGAAATTTTGTAATGAAAAAGGAAAAAGCATGTAATATTTCATCCATTAATATTATACTTTGAAAAAGGAAAAAGCAATGTATTTTGGGTCTTGAGTTGAGCCTTGGCAAGAAGGGAAATGTCAGAGCAAAAAAAAGGAAAGAAGGGAAATGGAATTCTGTAATGAAAAAGGAAAAAGCATGTAATATAACATATTGATATGTGTGATGGGCTCTTCTGTATTGAAAAAGGAATGTGCATGTAATATAACATATTGAGCCGATGCAAAGCCAGAGAGAATTTTGGATGGCTTATGAACAGTGTTTTGAGTCTTAAGCCATTTTTGAATGGATTGAAGGGATGTGTTATTATTTATATATTGAGCCTCAAAATATATAAAAATATATAGCCATACCCATTACAAAAATTTATACCCATTACAAGTACATATTTGGTTATTGAGAGTACTTACCCTTCAAATTGCCGAGAAATAATTTGCCCAGCCTTTTATTTGATTTCTTCCTTGTGTTTTAATTCTTCTCGTGTAAATGATAATTGATGCAAGTTTATATAATTATTAAAAAAATTATATTTAGATAAGACTTACCAACAACAAAATGACAAATACTACTCCTACGGCCCTATTCCCAACATGACTTTGCTTCGTAAGGTTAGATAAAATTATTATTTGAAGGCGAGATCTAAATTTGTAATGGGTTTTTTTATAACATTGCTCATACAAAAATCTAAAATATTTACAGAATGATGAGAAGAACAAAGGAGTTATAGTCAATTTTCACGGGTGTCATTTATTATCCCAAAGCACCAACTCAATTGATAACTTTCATTTCAACGGATCACTGCTTTCGCATCGGAAAGGATACTATTTTATTTCATGTCTGTTCTCTTTAGAGGTTGACCACCCAAAATAAGGTCTGTAATTTTCCCAAAAAAAATCATGCTGCATGTCTTTCCTTCTAAGAGAAAACCACCTTCACTTTAGGAGTTTGAATTTGAAATTTACAGTTTGAATTTTGGTTTTAAAATAATTTCTTTATAGAGGTTAAACAAGCAATTGTATGTAATATTTCATCAGTTGTTTTTTTTTCAGATTGAGAGTTAAAATAATTGATCATTAGTGGTTTCACCATAACTTACAGGGAGATTCATTTGTAATCAACTGTCAAATTCATAAGCTTTAAACGAGATACGATTGGTATTATGAGGGATGCTCAAAGTGTGGGACAAAGGCTAAATTAAATGATCCTTCATCAATTTGTCCTCTCTGCAAGAAAATTCCGAGTCAATTGAAGCAAAGTACTTACTTCCAGTGTTCAATCTGTATCAGGTTCATGTGTGGCTTTTTCAGTCAGACGTTTTTAGGGTTTAGGGTTTTTAATCTTGTGTTTTTAATGTTTGTGGTTTTAATTAATGTTCTACGTTTTTAATGTTGTTATGGTTTGATTCCTCTATTGTGTTGTAACCTCTTTCAGCTTTATTTAAAAACTCCTGAGTGTGTAAACCCATGTGCAAGGGCAGCAATGTATAATTCTGCCCCACATAAACCACTAGGCTTCCTCTTAGTTGAATTTTAGAAAATGCAATATCTTCATTATTAGAAGGATTAAAATCTCAGAAAGATACCAGATAAAATTAGAAAATGTGCAAAAGGAATACCCTACTGATTAGAAAACAGAAATCAGGAAGGGTAAACACCCAAAGTTAGATTTAGGTCTCAAATAAAAATGTTGTCAAAAACAAAAGAATGTCTCGCTTTTTTTTTTCAGATATTATCCTATTTACCTCTCAATAGATTGAAAAAAATATTTGAGTTAACCAGCAATAATTAGCACTAAAATAAGATATGGAATAATACATAAAAACGTCACCTCCTTTAGGATAATGAACCTCTGCCCAAAACTTAGAAATATCAATGCATGGCATTACAAATAGGAAATCCAAACTAAGTAAAGAGTGGCTTATAGTGAAAGGGTACTTTTAATAGTTAAAAACACATCATTAAAACAATTATACTCCCTCCGGACCTAATTATAGGAGCATTTTTGTAATGCAATTTGCACTACAAAAGTGCTCTTATAATTAGGACCAGAGGTAGTAGAAAATAGAATAAGATATAAAGCACAAATTGTATGCTTCCTACACGTGAGTTAGTATTCTTTAACCAGATCCATACATCACATTGTTGTTTAACATTATTCAAATTTCATTTGTAATATGTCTCTAAATCGATTGGAGGATATTGTTATTTACCATTGTTGAGGTTTCATTTCTAATAATATGTAGTCATTCATTGATAGTGATATTTTAATGTTCCTTAAAAATAAGAAAGTGCATAACTTATGAAGTATAATATTTTTAATTAACCTGAAAAATACTATCATCCCGTGCAACGCACGGAGAAATAAAAGCTCGTTATAATATAATAATGCAAACATGAAAGGGAGGTGAGAGGAAAAGGGAATACGTTTGATCTTTTTCCATCTAACCATGCACTACATTACATTATTGTTTTTACGGAGATGGGAAAAGGAAAAGGCTTTTCAAAAGCTGCTTTGTCCTTCCCCTATTTTCAAATTTGTGGGGAGACGGAGACCTGTATTTTTCACAGTTCTACATTGGCTTTCATGAGAAGAAGAGAGAAGGTGAAAAAAAAAACAAAACAAAAGAAGAGGATTCTGCTTTAAAACCAACGAATTTAATTTATTAATATGCTGACCGTATTAATTAATCTTGACCCTATAGAAACCCTAGCTGCCAGCTCCTTTTGACTCAATAATGATGTATCATCATGTAGAAATTCTTAGGGCCTGTTTGGCCAACCCTCATATGGACTTATAAGTCCATCAAATGGGGTAATAAGTCCAACAAAAAAAATTGGAGTGTTTGGATCAGCTAAAAATCTGATTGACTTCATGGTCTAATGGGATAGTTTTTTTGAAGTTGGATAATGGAGCTTATTATCCCATTAACTTCTTCCCCATCAAACAACAGTGGGCCCCAGTGTATTGTCTCGTTCTCTCTCCTCTCTTATGACCGTCCTATCCTCCCTGCCACTCTCCTCTCCTCTCTTCTTTTTACTTTTTTTTTCTCGTTCGCCTGCTCTCTTGATGGTTTTCCAAATTGAATTCGAATCTCAGCAAATTGAATGCGAGCTACCTGTTCGAATCCAATTAATGGTGAGCTACCTGTAATACCCTGACAAATGAGATGGCTATTTTTGGATAAGTGAATATGTAGTCTCAATATCTGTGATATAGCTATTGTATTTTCTAGAGAAAAATCTCTTGGAAATTAGGAAGAAATAATAATGGGTCAAAAAATTACGAAAATGCCCTTATAGAGCATAAAATGGCCTAGGAAATTATGATAAATTCAAGAAGGTAGTAAAATAATTATAAAAATTTAGAGAGTATATTGTCTCTAATTTTGGTAATTTAATAAATTATAACCTTGGAAAAATTAGAGGAGGATAAGCAAAAAGTATTGAAATGACCAGAATACCCCTGTAAATTTTAATACAATGCATGGGACATAAAACACTTAGTCAGTGCAAAAGTTATAAGGTAATGAGTTGTTCTAATTAAGAAAATTAGCAACAAATAGTAAGGATTTGATTAAGTAATTATTGGCTAATTACTTAAGCATGAACAAAGGAAAATCCAAAGATAATTATGTAAAACCCTATAATTAGTGGTTAATGGCTAAAAATTAGCATAAATATATTTTCTAATTAATTGGAAAATATGAAGGAAAATCTATGAGAAAAAGTAATTTTAAGCCTAAATGCAAGAAGTGACCAATAAGGGAATTTTGTGAAATTTTTAAGAAAATTGAAATATATGATTAATTAAATAATTAATTAATTAAAAAATAAATATTAAATAATAATTTAAAGGGCCAGCCGAATTTGAGGGAAAAATATGGATAAGAATGAAAGGAAAATTGTGGTTGAAATAGGTTAGAAGAAAAATTGAAACTCTTAAGTAATTAAGTGTAAAAAGCAAATAGGATAAATGACCACCGGAAGAAATTAAATCCTACCTAGGAGACCATGAACAAGTTTTCTAAAGTCAGATAAGATTATTAGAGAGTGAATTTTTATCTCGAAGTAGACTGTCCCATAAGTCATTTCCGTGATCGGTGGAATACTTAAGTAATAAGACGAAATAGGGTAATCTGTGAAAAAGGAAGATAGTCACAAGTTGGAATTTGAAGAAAATAAATTATAACTCAACGTCTGGGGTTTGAGTTGATGATTATCTGGACATATCTGGAATCAGTGAATTTTTGTCCCGAAGTTGGTAATTCCGGAAACGATTTCCATAACCGAGCACATTTTTCGAGAAACTTCAGCAGGACCGTTGGAACCCTGTATGGAGTCAAAAATTTATTTAGCCCGTACATTTCTAATGAGTAAGAAAATGTCTTCAAAGTTGTGATTCCGGATTTTTGAGATTTTACAAGATTACGCGATTAGGACACCGAACAGGGAACTTACCGGCGAGACAACTTCTCAAACAAGTTAGTGATGTCATGCATGACATCACTTTGTGCCACCTAAGGGGGGGAAGGACGGTTTGGACACTCCAAGGGCCAAGATTTTGCCACCTCATCCAAGTGCGATCCGACGGTTGATATCCGATCTGGTAAAGTGTGAATAGTGCACTGGATTTTCCCTATAAATAGGACCTCCCTTCATTTGAAAATTCACACCAAACTCACAAGCTCTAGGCCGAAATTGAGGAGCAGCAAGGAAGGGAAGGAATCTGGGGAATTTTGCAGCGAAGCTCTGAGTAAGTTCTTCGGTCCTTAGTCTTAAGTTCTTTCGGTAGTTTTAGTAGAAGTTCTGGTTAGATCTTTAGTTTTCAAGTATGATTAGATATCATATGCTAGGGATATTTTAAGTGGGAATTTCGAAAATCATGATGGAGTCGGAGTTCTGGCAAATTTTTGGAAAGTCGGAGTCAAAGTAGTGAAGCTCTGGCAAAATTATGGCGAATAGGGGCAAAATGGTAATTTGTACCTAAAATGCCTGTTATGATGTCAAATATTGAAAAATGTGATATTATTCCTATAGGAAATCTTTGATCACGAAACGCCGTCATACCGCTGTCGTTACGCTGTCCGACGTGCCGCTGTCAACCCGCTGTTTCCGTCAAAAGTGCGGTTTTCGTCAAAACGTATCAGAAGTTCCGTATATTGTCAACGGAGGTACGTTCGCGTACTGTAACACTAGCTCTGATGATTATTGAATGCATATATGTGATGATATGTTGTGTGAATAGTTGGTGCCGAAGGCAAGGCTAGTCTATGTGGGTGTGCCAATTAGTCGCCGTAAAGTCGGTGAGGCCCCCATGATAGACACTTACCTGCCATTCTATTCGGTGCTATATGCACCGTGTCTATGGAATCGTACATAGATACACCGTGTCTATGGAATCGTACATAGATGCACTGTGTCTATGGAACGTACTTAGATGCACTGTGATTAAGGAATCGTACTTAGATCACTATTACAGTTTTTACGGGTTATAGTTATGATAATGCTGTATTGTTTTCCTATATGGATCATTGCTGTAATTCTAGAAATATATGTTATGCATATGTTGTTTATAAGCATGAGGTTAACCGTTACCTGAGATCCAATGTGGTAAATTGGATCTCAGCTATAGCTTCAGGGTCCGGAGGACCGAGGGCCGAGGAGAGAAGCAAGCAGACCACGTAGAAGATCCGGTTGAAGATTTCTTTCTGTTTTAGTATACTTTTGAACTACACGGTTTTTGTACTGCTGTTGTATCCAGCCAGACTTACGGCATTTTATATATACATATCAGTTACTCAATCGCTCCGATGCTCTACTCTGATTATTTGAAATGATGTTTTGATAAAAAAAATATACTGCTTTTGGAAAATGGGATGTTACACTACCTACCTACCTCGTCTCCTCTTCAATTAAATCCGACCTACCTCGTCTCCTCTTCGGTTGAACTGTACTTCATCTCCTCTTCGGTTGAACTGTACTTCATCTCCTCGTCTCCTTAAGCCGCTGATCTCGCCGGATCTTTGTCGGACCGTGATACTTCTTCATTGCGTCGCCGTCGATCTCGCCGATAAAACCGTAATTTCTCTGCTTTGCTCTTCTTCCCTTCTGCATTTACTGTTTGTCTCCATTTCCTGCATTTGCTCTTCTTCCTTTCTGCATTTAGATCCTTGCTCTGGTTCGTTCTGTTGTGTTTGGTTGGTGAGAACTGACATTTCAAATGGGGTGGGTGACATTTCGCTTTTCGATTTTGATTTTGGCTTTAATGGTTTCAAAATCGATTTCCCTTAACATAAGTCGGTCGGGACAAGTACAAGATATGTTTGCACCACTTCGTGCAACATATTGAAGATGGCTTTTCCTTTTCTTAAAAGTTTTGATAAATTAATACCTGTAACTTTTGGAAGTTGGTAATGTATTGATAGATTTTAATTACACAATTGTTGGCGACATCATGTTGCGCAACCTGGGAAACAAAATGGTTATCCAATTTTTTTCATGGCAAATGCAGATTGAATTTTTCGGGCTCTTAAATTATGCTTCTTTTTAAAATCAGTTCACCTTCAAAAACCTGTCTTTTTGGAAATTGCTTCTCAACTGGGAACATGTGTAATGGAATTTCTTTTTAATTGCTCAGAATCTTAAAATAATAGAAGGGTTTACATTCCTTAGTGAACTAATTGTTAGCCATTTAGTTCTTCTTCCTACTCCTGGCTGCTTTTTCTATCTTGTGGGTCAAATGTCTTACCTAAGAAAGAATTACAGAAGACTGAAATTGCCTGCTTCAACTTTCATGTGGCTTATGTTGATTTGATGTAGATTCTATGCTTGCAATTGCTACTCATTTGTCGTTTTCCTTTACTTCCTTAACGTGTCGATCTGCTTCTGATTTTAAATAATCGTTTGTGTTAACTTGCTAATTAGTGACTTAGAAATATGACTACCATAGCAGCAGAATGGGATGTTGATTCTACTAAGACTTTCATTGACCTATGCATTGAGCAAATATATAAAAAAACAACGACTTGGTTCATCATTTATGAGGGACGGTTGGAAGTACATTGTGCCCAAATTTAATGAAAAAACAGAAAAATGATATACCAAGAAACAACTGAAAAATAGGTTAGACAGTTTGAAGAGCCAATGGACGGCTTGGGAGAAGTTATTTTCAAAAGAGACTGGTATAGCCATCGACTATTCAAGGAATATGGTTGTTGCAGACGATGAGTGGTGGGAGAGGAAAATAAAGGTACCAAACTTCTAATATGTATTGTTATTATTATTAGCATTATTTTATATAAATTTGATTTTGGTTGATTTATGCATGCAAGAGAATAAAGCGTATGGAAAATATAGGTATAAAGGTATGAATTTTGCCGGAGATTGGCAGTGAGATGGATTTTCGAAGGCGATGTTGTAACATAATGATGCATCGAACGCCTCAGAACATGTTTTTAGGCCTAAAAGGAGATAAACGTCTCTTGATGGATTGGTTGCACGAGCATGCCTACAATAGCCCACACTGGCAAATAGGCCCGAAGCATTAAACCCTATTATTTACATTAGTACTTTATATATTGTATGATGCATTTTTATTTAATGACACCTAGATAGCATGTGGTATTGATACTTATTATTATCAATATATATTATTTAATGACACTTATTATTGATATTGATTTGGTTTATTTAAGCACTTCATTATGTTGTAATTTTTTTAATGGTAATTTTACTATTTTATTTAGTAAATTTAAATTTATTTTTAATTTTTTATGCCAAATTATCACATTTTATAAAACATATGTGTGTGTTTGTATGAATTTGATTCATGCCCTTTTCAGTCATTTTTCATCTCATCCATCTTTTTAAAAGCTATGTCAAACAAGTGCCCATTAGAAACATAAGTCACTTCTACCACTGCTATCTCAAACACAAATCACATTAGAAAAAGTCCATCAGAAAATAAGTCCATCAAGAAAAGTCCATCAGAAACAAAAGCCACTTCTCCCCCAGCTATCCCACCCTCGCCCGAGTTCCTCAACTTTATAGAAAGTTTCTTGAGAAAAAGAAAACTTTATAGAAAGTTTAAATTGTATACGATGGAAAAATAACAATACTACCGGTGTTTATATAATTGGCGAATTTGAGAAGATTAAGTTCGAACAAAAAAAAAAAAGAGAATATTAAGGAATTTCCTTAATCTTTATCATAAATTTCTTTAAGATATTTATTTTTATCATTTGTTTGAGCGAATTATCTTTATCTTTATTTTAAAAAAAAAAAACTAATTTATCTAGTTTATAAATAAATATAGATTTATAAAATATTTTATAGTATCAATCAAATAAAAGATACAAGTAAAAAATTTGTATTATGTGTCATTTATACTATATATATAATATTTATTACAAATTATCATGCTTCCCTAATCATCGTGATACTAATATTATGGGAAAATCTCATGTAAAGCTGCTTAAAATAGAAAAATTCTAAATCAAGTTGTTAAATGGAGAAATCCCATATAAAGTCTCTTGAATTAATGAAATTCAAAATCAGGTTGTTAAATTCATCAAATTATTCATTAGGTTATAAACTCAATTCAAGATTTCAGAATATAGGTAAAATAACTTTACTACCCCCTCTCTTATTTTTTTCTCCCGATATTTCTCCTTCCATCCTCTCTCTCTATCCCCAAACAACCTCAACAATATTCTCTCTCTCCTACAACAAGAAATATCCAGAATTATAGCTAAATCCTAATAAAAAATCACGATGAAGGTCCCACCTAGAACACAACATTGCGTTGTTTAAATTAAATAGTTTTTCTTCTTTATGCCCTTCATTTGTAACAAATATAATAAGAGATTTTAAGTTTATAACTGAATAAACTCAATAGACTTTGATCATCACTCCTACCGGAGCCACAAAGATTCAACAAATAGTTTGCGTCAAGACATTATGTTTTCCTTAAATTTCTTTACGTTAAGAAAAAAATTGATTTGCAGAGACTCCATAGTTTCCATAGCTTTTTAATGTTTCTTAATACATGTCCTATGTTTTGCTTTAGTTTATAATTCCTGAACTTTTGTAATCATTTTCTTTTAATGCAAATGATCTTTATTAGAAAACAAAACAAAAAACACTTTCATCGCGTGTATATACATATTTGCATAATTATTTATATATTTTTAAATTACGAGATGAGTGAAATAAGAAACACATGAAGAGGACATTTAATAATAATAAAAAAGATTGAGTAAGCGTTGTCATGCGTGTGTGAAAAAAAAGAGACAACACAAAATATACGAATCGATGTAAAGGTTGAGAATAATAACACAATTGAGGTTGTTGCGGGGAGAGAGAAAGAGAAAGAGTCCAGGAGAATGAGAGGGAAATATCTTGAGACAAAAAGAGAAAAAGAGGGGCTGTAAAGTCATTTTATCCATATTCTGAAATTTTGAATTGAGCTTATGACCTAATTCAGGATTTGTGAAATTTACCAACTTGATTTTGAATTTCATTAGTTCAAGAGACTTTATATGGGATTTTCCCTTATTAAATCCCACAAATCTTTAATTAAGTTATAGACGCAATTTGGGATTTCAAAATATAGGTGAATTGACTTTATTCCACTATCCTAGTTTCATCTATCCTCTCTCCTCTTAAAAGAGTTTGATTTCTCTTTAACTTAGTTTTTTAATAAGTGTGCATATATGTTAACATTAATATATAATAAAATAAAATACGATTCATTTAAATCAAATGAATTTTTGAGTTCATGAAGAATGATTAAGAATATTTTGAGTAAAAAAAAGTATTACCCAGATATCAATAAATGTTTTTATTTAAATATTTGAATAAAAATTTATTTTTGAAAGAACTCGAATTAGTGTTTTGTCAATAAAAAGAAAATAAATCTTCATTAATCACACAATTCTTACTTATATGATATATAGTTTGTTTTTTATGTTAATAAATATCTTTTTTTTTTCTAAAAAGCCCATTAATGGAATGTTTTTATATGCAATTTGCTATATCACCCAAGTTATTTTTTTATTAACATGGTTAATTTTTTTTTCTCATTGAACAAAAAATCAAGTAAAAAATAAGTTTTATATTCTCAATATTCGACTAGAAATCATTTAATTGATATTGGGATGATACTTTTTTTTTCTAGGCTTGAATTATTCCATGATTCTTCCACAAAACATAAAATTTCTTTGATCTAAGTTAATGTTGACATATATTTACACTTATTGTAAAAATAAGTTATAAAGCATTAAAACCCTTTCAAGAGGAGAGGGGAGACTATGAGAGGAAGCAGTAATATACTAACATCATTTAATCTAGATTTTGAAATTCTAAATCGGGTCAATAACTTAATTAGGAATTTATTGAATTTATCAACCTCATTTAGAATTTTTCTATTTTAGGTAGCTTTATATGGGATTTTCCCTAATCTTATATATTTTTAAAAAAATTGTACATCGCATATCTTTTATTTGTTTTTACCATCATGTACATCGCATATTGTTACGGACCTGGAATAAGCCCAGTCGCGATAAAGCCCAACCACAGACAGGCGTGACAGACCCGGTCTCACCTACTACCCTGAAGGATCTCAACTGCCCCGGAAATATAGGATCACATCCGCATAGAGCGAGACAGTTCGGATCATAGGCCAGAGATCACACCAAAGCCGCTCCAGGTATGTTCTATAAATACCGAAGCAGCGACCTAAGGTACACACGCTCTACCCTAGACTTTTCCATACACACTGTGCACACACCCCACCCCCCTGGCTAAGAGCCTGGTCGTGTACAGTGATCACCTCTCCTTCTGAGTGCTTTCTCAATAGGTATTCAGGAGGATATCTTTGATCCCACATCAAAGCACCAGCCCATTTACTTGGCTGGACATCCGTGTTCTACGTAAGAACAGTGGCGCCGTCCGTGGGGATTGGTAAATTTCGATTCCCGTGACCAATGAGGGTTAACACCCGTAGTTCAAGCCAGAAGCAGTCCGAGATGGTTTAACCAGGAGATCAGCGTCAACCACCTCGGCAACCACAACGCACTGAGCCACCGAACAACCCCGTCGGTAACGACGGACAGGACCAAGAGGACCGGCTATCGCAGCCGGAGCAACAACTAGAAGAGCCTGTCGTCCCCAACAAGGATGGACGGGTGGACGAAAACCCGTCCGAAAAAAAGTCCTCAATTCCACAGAATGATGATTGTCAACCCTGCACTCGACCTACTGCTAACACAGAGATCCAACGCGGTAATCCGGATACTCGACTCGTCCAAAATTCGTTGGCCGCGATGATGAGACGTATCGAGAACATGGACAAGCGAAACGATCTCCGTTTCCAACGATTGGAAAAGCACCTCAGGAAGAGGGAATCTGCCTCCTCTAACGAGGATGAGGAATATAAGACCTGGAAAAAGGACGAAGAAGGCGAAAGATCGCGTGGGCATAAAAGCACTGAAACCGGCCAAAGCAAGACGCCGACCTCTTCAAGTAAAGACTCGAAAAGGGGGAAGTCATCTCGGGGTAACAGGTCACCCCGGCCTCCTCCAACCGGGTATCAGCGGAGAAGGTACGTCGGGCAGATCGACAACAACCCTTTCTCAGAGGAAATCCTCAACGCTCGTTTTCCGGAGAAGTTAAACCTCACCGAGCTAGCAAAGAACGACGGTTCTCAAGACCCGACAACTCACCTGGAAGACTTCGAGGTGGTCATGTTCGTAAGGGGCCTCAGGGAACCTATCGTAACTCGGATTTTCGTCGCAACCCTTAAGGGACCGGCGTTGAAATGGCTCCAAACTCTGCCCGTGGGGTCGATTCACAAATTTGATGACTTGACCGAGGCTTTCGAGATGCACTTTGCGACTAGCAAACGGCAACCGAAGTCCCAATACACCTTGTCCAAGATTAAGCAGCGGCCTGACGAAACACTCCAAAGTTATTTGGATCGCTTTAAACTTGCAGCCCTGCAAGTACGCAGATTAAGCGAGGCGGTGCACGTCCACCTCTTAGTCGACGGCCTAGACCAAGAGTCCCGCCTGGCCGAATCGTTCTTTAAAGAGCCGGCCAAAAGTCTCAATGATTTTATAACTCGGACAAAGAAGTACCTCAAAGTAGAGCAAATACGACAAAAGAACGCTCCTCGAAGAGACTCAGACTGGAGCATCCCGCCAAGGGATAGAAGCCGGTCCGAAGGTCGCAAACAAGATCGTCGTGGTAGGGATCCGGATAATAAGCCCCCTACCGCAAAGCCAGAGCCAAAGGGTAAATATGACAAATACATCCCTCTAAACGTTTCCCGCTCCCAGCTATGGAGAGAAGTGGCGTTGACAGAGATGCAGAAGATTGAGAGACTTTGGCCCCTCAGAAAACGAGCCAATACGGACCCAACCCGCTTCTGTACCTTTCATGATAGCTCGGGGCATACCACGGACCAGTGTTATGAGCTTCGGGATGCCATTGAAAAATTCGTCAGAGAAGGAAACTTGCGCCAATACGTGATCAAAACACAGGGGCGGAAAAGAGAAAAGCGAAAACAGGATGACCAACTGGACATCCCGGTTTGCGAGAGGAAGAAAGAGGACAAGCGGCAGAAGCCGGGGTCCGAGAATGATGGATTTCTCGAGGCCGAATTCGATTGCAATGTGATCAGTGGAGCCTTCGGTGGAGGCGGTGACACGGCGAGTCAGTAAAGGAAATACTTAAAGGAGGTCCTTTCAGTCAGGGACCGGCCGAAATTCAAGGAAGATCCGGATGCGTCGAGTAAAGCGGAGCGACCTCAGCTCCTTTTCACTAAGGAGGATATGAATGACATGGTACCCGGTCATCAGGACGGTCTGGTAATCACGGGAACCCTCGTCAACTTCCGGGTCAAAAGAATATTCATAGACACTGGGAGCTCGGCAGATATCATCCTCTGGGAAGTCTTCAAAAGGATGAACCTCGATCAACAGGATCTGAAGCCGTGCAAAACCACCCTGGTCGGATTTAATGGAGAGCTTTCCCCCCGAAGGGATACATCGACCTCCGACTCACTCTTGGAACGAAGGAAGGCTTTAAGACTGAGCGAGTAAGGTTTATTGTAGCCAAGTTTCCGTCCCCTTACAACGTCATATTGGGAAGACCGACCATTCATAAGTGGGACATGCTGGTATCTACTAAGCATCAGAAGATAAAAATGGTATGCAACGCCAACCGAGTCATTACCATCGGGGGCGACCAAAAAGAATCCCGGCAGTGCTACGTTGAGACGATCAACGTGGGCGAAAATGCAGTAACGCCTCTATCTCGGGCTCAGAATGTCAAACCCGAGCCGATGAACCAAGCGGGCGGAAAGAACTGCCACCCGGTCAATATGGTCGAGTTGGACTTGCGAGACGAAACTGAGATCCTCCAGCCCGAGCCTGAAGGAGAGTTGGAAGACCTCGTAGTAGGGAACGGCCCAGACCAGATTACAAAGATAGGACGGGCAATGAGCCCGGACTTGAGGTTAAGGCTGGAGGAATTCTTAGCATTAAACCGAGATGTTTTCGCCTGGAGCGTGGCCGACGTACCTGGCATCGATCCCGAGTTCTGTTGCCATAAATTGGCCATTCGGCCGGAGTCAAAACCAGTGGCCCAGAAGAAGAGAAAAAGGGCACCAGATAGGTAAGTCGCACTTAACAGGCACGTGAATGAGTTGTTGGAGGCCGGGTTCATCAGAGAACTAAGATACACCACATGGCTTTCCAACGTGGTAATGGTTTTGAAACCAAACGGCAAGTGGAGAGTATGCACAGATTACACCAATCTGAATAAGGCATGCCCAAAAGATGCCTATCCTATGCCAAATATCGACCAACTTTATATAACTCATCCGGATTTCAACTGATGTCGTTCATGGATGCCTACTCGGGGTACAACCAGATCGCCATGCACCCCAGCGACCAAGAAGCCACCGCCTTCATCACAGAAAAAGGAAACTACTGCTATAACGTTATGCCTTTTGGCCTAAAAAACGCCGGGGCAACGTACCAGAGGATGATGAACAAGGTATTCGAGGACCAGATCGGCCAGAATGTCGAGGTGTACATCGACGATATGATCGTCAAATCATATGACCCTGACAACCACATCCGGGACCTAGAACAAACATTCAACAAACTGAGGAAGCACCGAATTCGGCTCAACCCAGCAAAATGTGCTTTTGGGGTCCCAGCAGGAAAGTTCCTCGGATTTTTGCTCACAAGTCGAGGAATTGAGGCCAACCCGGATATTCCCGATAGAAGAAGAAGAAATTGGTATACCCGGGATCCCGGGTAGTGCAAATGGGCTCATCCTCATTAGGAGGGTACAGTTCACACCCGGGTAAGTCCGGCACCGGCAGCCGAGCAACGTCGGTTTCCGTCAGCAGGGAACGCGTCCTTAGAACCTCGTGCATCACCCAGGGATACTTAGCCCTAAGACTAAGAGGAGGACTATTGGAATCCATTTCCGTGTCCGACGTAGAAGCACAGGGAGGAAACGAAGACTCCATTTACCTATAACAAACAAAGAAAAAGCTATAATTAGAGCTAGAAAGGATACCTGATCGGGACAAACTAACATTGGAAGAAGGAAGGCGATTGGTCTTAGAAAGACAGGGACCTGGCGGCCGAGGCAGGCTCAAATGATGACCCATGCCGACACGACCCTAAGACGTTGCCGGCCAGATGATCCTGCCCACTTGCAATGAGCGAGGAGCTCTGGGCAACACATTCCCAGCAGGGGCCGGCATACCCATCCGGAAGGGACGCCGACCCTGCTGAGTGACGCGCCTCAAAGAAACTGATAGGCTCGGCTAAAACGGCCTCAACTTCTGGTGGACTCGCAGAATCTAGCCTGATAGGGCTGGACTCCGGCGGGCGGGGTATAGGAATGGATGACTGGGGCCTCCTAGCGCTCCTACCACCGGACCCGCCCGAAGAACCGAAGCTAGTCTCTCCTCCTCAGTCAGTGGAGTTCCTAAGAGCAAGAAACTAAAGCGGGGATAGCGGTCTCGCAGGGCATCATCGCCGGTCGGATCTATAGGTTGATTTGAAGATGATGGACGTTTACCCCTACCCATCAAAGGCTTAAACCTATACAATTATCACAGTGATAATCAGAAAGGGAAGAAACTACAATTGAAGAGATAAACTAAGACACTCAACGACTCCCAAGTGAACCTACAGGTTCCATTGCAAAACACTCCACCCAGAATCCAGAAATACGCTAGCGAAGAAGAAAGAAGAAATGGAGAACCGAAAGGATAGCAATAAATCAAAATGGCATAAAGGAAGAAAAGCATACCTGATGAGTTGAAAATCGTAGAGTGCGAGCAGAAGTAAGCTTGGAGAGAATTTTGGCGAACTGAGAGCAGGAATCCTCAGATACCTCAAACAACATTGTGCGCAGAGAGCTTTCTCAAGTGTCAAAAGAGCTTTGCACAAAAGAAAATTTCGGGTGTGGGAGTAAAAGTGAGGAAATGAGAAGTTCCAACAATTTTTAACATGAAGAAAAGAAGAGGGAAGTTTGAAACAAAGCAACCCAACCGTCAGGGGCAGCCACGTCTTTTCAATCCAAAAAGCAGGGCTGACGTACGGCATGCCTCAGAAGCATTAAATGCTCACGAAACCCGGGGGCGGCAAGGCGTGATGGACGAAACCCGTCTCCAATCTACGAAAGCCAGGTGTCATAGGCAATCATGGCAGGATCAGAGGGGTACTCCCCAAGAGTTACACGGTAGTCACACCAACCACCCCGAATCGTCAGACACCGGTACTCCCCAAGAGTCACACGGTAGTCACACCAACCACCCCGGATCGTCAGACACCGGGCTATAACCCCGGTACCATGACCCGCCCGAAACTTCGCGGGGCCACAACGGACCATCTCGGATCAAAAAGCTGTGGTTTTCACCCCGGCACTATGATTCGCCCGAAATCACGCTCGGCCCCGCGTTCACCTACCTGGGTCGGACCCGATTACCTCGGTCCTCATTCGGTCGTCGGTTCTCACCACGGCATTCCTAGGGCCGAAGGCCATCACCTCGGTCTTCCATGGGCCGTCGGTATTCCTCACAAATATTCTCAGACACCAGGTCGACATCGGGGCATGGTAGAAGTGGTATGATGCCACCCCGACTCATCGGACCTTAGGAGAGGTATGATGCTGCCCCGACTCATCGGACCTTATGACGATACCATATACCCGGGGAGATGATGAGTCCAACAAATTTTTGTCCGACACTGACGTCAGGGGATAGCGAGACCTCGGATGACTTATCCAGGACTTCACACACCCCGGCAGTCCAAAACTTTGAACTACCGAGCTGGGGGCAACTGTTACGGACCTGGAATAAGCCCAGTCGTGATAAAGCCCAACCACAGACAGGCGTTATAGATCCGGTCTCACCTACTACCCTGAAGGATCTCAACTGCCCCGGAAATATAGGATCATATCCGCATAGAGCGAGGCAGTTCGGATCATAGGCCGGAGATCACGTCAAAGCCGCTCCAGGTATGTTCTATAAATACCGAAGCAGCGACCTAAGGTACACACGCTCTACCTTAGACTTTTCCATACACACTGTGCACACACCCCACCCCCTTGGCTAAGAGCCTGGTTGTGTACAGTGATCACCTCTCCTTCTGAGTGCTTTCTCAATAGGCATTCAGGAGGATATCTTTGATCCCACATCAAAGCACCAGCCCATTTACTTGGTGGACATCCGTGTTCTACACAAGAACACATATCTACTTTTTTTTCCATAGACATGCCATATCTACTACTAAAACGAAGAGCAAATTTTATGGGTTTTAATCTTAATTTAATTATTAAGATAAGATTAAGAGAAGAAGTAATTTTTTAAGAAATTTATACATATTTTCTTTTATTTTGCTGAAAAGAAATAATAAAGGGTGAAGCCCATTTTGGTTTCTAAAGATGATCAGGTTTCAATTGGTTTTCTCAATTGTATCAATTGGTACTTAAAGCTTTGAACATTTTGATCTTCAAAAGCTGGTACGCTATTGAGAAAACCAATTGGTATTATGGTATAGAATTTTCCGACATTTGGTATTATGGTATCAGTTTGAGTGTATTAGGTACTTAAATTTAAAGGATATTGATTTTTCTTTTACTTGATCCCACTACTAAAAAATGGAGATTTAATGATATTAATTAACGTCCATTTTTAGAATACAAAAGCTAAAAAGGCGGTGACATTTTTGAATTTTTGTCTTAACATTCAACGATTGTTTCAATAAAAACAATCAACAATCATTAGAAGACACCTTCAACAACGATTCTTAAAAACAGTTATTGACATTTAAGCCCAAAATTTTTTTTAAAAAAAAAAATTAGTTATATCGACTCGTTTTTAAAACCAGTTGTTGAAAATTGCAATTCAACGACTAGTTTTATTAACCCAATCATTGAAACTCAAAGCGTTTTTTTTTTTTTTTTTTGTATTTTGGGATATAGCAATTGTTTAATAAAAAATAGTCGTTCAACAATTTAATGAGCTAGTATCTTAGTGCAGCTGGCATGAGCTTTTGCCAAATATTCCTGAGGTTGAGGGTTCGAGCCTTCCTGACCTCGTATCATTTTCTTTTTCCTTTTTAGTTGCGATAACTATTTAATAAAAAAGAGTCGTTGAACAATTTAATAAGTTGGTGTCTTAGCACAATTGGTGTGAGCCATTACCAAGTATTTTTGAGGTTGAGGGTTCGAGCCTCTCTGACCCAGCATCATTTTTTCCTTTTCAATTACAATGACTATTTAATAAATAATAGTCGTTGAACAATTTAACAAGTTGGGCTTGAAGCATATTTAAAGTACACAAAATGCTATTTAAATAAAACTTAATTCATAAATAATTTAATAAATCTAATTAAAAATTAATTTTAAGAGTTATTATGTGAAAGCTAAATTGTAGACAATTAACCCAATGGTAACCATATAAAAAAAGGGAAAAAAAACGTTAAAAACGTATATATAAAAATCTCTCATTCGACTCATTCCCGTTCTGGTTACTGGTTCACGTTGGAGTCTCCCTCGTTCTGTCTCTCATTCGACTCATTCCCAAAAATCTCTGCCGCTCTCGTCTCTGTCTCTCATTCGTTTGGCCATTGCTCAACTCTGCTGTTCCTAGCAGCGGCGGACGCTTGTCGGAGAAACCGGGAAAGGCTCACCGCTCACGAAACTCACTGATTCTTAGGTAAAGCGAAGCTGATTTTTTCCTTTGCTCTGCTTCACTAAAATTTCGAGGTCTCTAGTTCCTCTGGAACTTATTTTGTTCTGATTATCCTTAAGTTCATTTACTTCTCCATTTCTTCCCATATTTCTTTGTATGATCTGTTTTGTTACTCTAAAATTATATTTTGTGGTGGTGAATTAATGTTCTGGCCTTCTGGGTAATAGCCATTCTTAAACGTTTTCTGATTGTGAGTGATTGTGAGTTAGGCAAAGCCATTGGCAGTACATGAACACTGACCCCGAAAATGTAGAAGCCATGAACACTGAGTGATTGTTCTTGTTGATATATTTTTGCCGTCCAATGATAAGTAGTTTCTCCCTAGATGTAAGTGGCGAATATTCCACTTTTGCACTTTTATAGAACTGATTTCTCCTGATTAGCTTGCGACATGATCTTGTATTTAGTGGACCCGCATTTTCTAGTGTTGCTCTCACTGCAAGTAGTGATCAGCATTTTCTAATCTTTTTGCATCTGAGTACTATTTACCAAGTGTTGTAACAGTTGTCTAGTGGTCATATAAATTGTGTATTTGCACCTCATGCATGCAAGCCTCTTGATTTGGCTTCTTTTGATTTTTGGCTTGACTGTTCTCCACTTTGAAACTGTGTTTGAATCTGGAATTGAAGTTTAGTGCTGGAATAATTGTTCAGAATCATTTTGTCTATTGGAGTTTGAATCTGGAATTGAAGTTTAGTGCTGGAATAATTGTTTCATACTTTCATGTATTATAAATCCTGACTTCATCATCCTTAAATGTTTGTTTTACTGATTGAGGGTGTTGGTTAGGATCTAAAGTTGAATTAGGTAAAGATGTTCATAGTTTGTGTGAATCAGGCAATTGAGTGGTTTATATCTACCCGACTATATGCTCAATTATATTCTTGCTATTTTGAACCGTACATAAGTTTGACTAGCTGGACCATTTAGTATGGGAAACAGAATTAATCTGTCATGATGTGCTGGAAGTAGTGGAATTAATCTGTCATGGCTTTGATGACATTGACTTGAATGATTTATTAGCTTAGAGTATGACAATTATTTATGTTTCAGTTTGATAATGAGTGGTATTGAAGTTAAATTAGACTTGAATTTTGAACTGTATTGAGGTTGTTTGCCTTTGTTTGAATGGTATTTGATGAGTGATGACAATGTTGGATATTTTGATTGATATTGCATTGATCAGTATATGTATGGATGATAATAGGTGTCTTACTTTTCTTGAATTTTATATATATATGCAGGTAAAAACTACGTTTTATATTACGATTTTACGTTTTACGATTTTTCATTCTCCTTCCGTTTTTAGGTAAAAACTCGTTTTCAAGAACCTTTCCGCTGACCTTTTAATCTGCAATTCTTCTCAGCCTTTCAGAATTCTGAGCCTCCATGGCGTCCAAGATGAGGCATCTCAAGGTGCAAATGAATGCTATTCCTTTCTTTTTCTTTTATACAAGAAGCTTCCGTTCTCCGTACTACTCTGAAAACTACCCTTCGATAAGCAGCTTCCATCGAAACGTGTATTCTTGTAGACGCCGCTCTTTACATACCCATAAAGATGTGAATTTAATCGCACCAACAAAGATGAATCTATATGCTTCATTATTTTGTACTCTCATTCACCTCTACTTGGCATGTGGAAAGTTCGTCAGAGCTTCTGATGCATTCTTTTTTATGCGAAGTCATGGTCTTGTTCCTACATTGCCTATGTGGAACCAGCTTTTATGTGAATACAATGTCGCAGGCTTGGTTTCTCAGGTACGAGTTTTGTATTCTGATATGTTATCGTGTGGAATTGTGCCAAGTGTTTACAGTGTTAATATATTGGTTCACTCACTGTGCAAAGTAGGGAATTTGGATTTGGCTTTAGGATATCTTAGGAGAAATGAAATTGATACTGTTACTTATAATACCATCATTTGGGGTTTTTGTTCCCAAGGATTAGCTGATCAAGGTTCTGGGTTGTTATCTGAAATGGTTAAAAAGGGCATTTGTATTGATCCTATTACTTGCAATATACTAGTTAAAGGGTATTGCAGAATTAGATTGGTGAAGTATGCAGAGTGGGTGATGCATAATTTGGTGGATGGGGGGATTCCACAGGACATTATTGGTCATGACACCTTAATTGATGGATATTGTAAAGCTGGTTTAATGAGTCATGCACTAACATTGATGGAGAATGGATGGAGGGATGGTCTTTTGCCTGATATTGTTGCTTATAATACTTTTCTTAATACTTTTTGCAAAATGGATAATGTTGTAAAGGCCAAGTCTCTTACTGATGAGATTTTTGGTCATCAAGTGAACATTGAATACGGACAATCTGAAAATTATGATTTGCAAATTCCAGATGAGAAGAGAGATTTGCAGCCAACCCTCACTACATATACCACGTTAATTACTGCATATTGTAAGCAGCAAGGAATTGAAGAAGCCCTTTCTCTGTATAAGCAAATGATCGAGAATGGGATCATTCCTGATGCAGTAACCTATAGTTCTCTTCTTCTTGGGCTTTGTAGACATGGGAGATTAAATGAAGCAGCGCTATTATTGAAGGAGATGGGTAAAATGGGTTTGAATCCTAATCATATCTCATACTCTATCATTATGAACTACTTGTTCAAGTCAGGAAGGTCAGTGGAAGCTTTGAATCTTCTAAGTCAGGTGGTTGTTCGGGGCATTCCTTGTGATCTAGTTCTGTGTACAACTATAATGGATGGTCTTTTTAAGGTTGGAAAGCTCAAAGAGGCTGAAGACATGTTCCAAACTATTTTAAAACTTAATCTTATTCCAAACTGTGTGACCTATTCTGCACTCCTTGATGGATATTGCAAATTGGGAAACATGGACTATGCAGATTTGTTGTTGCAAAAAATTGAGAGGGAACATATTCTTCCAAATGTTGTTACTTATTCTTCTATTATAAATGGATATGTTAAAAAGGGTATGCTTAGTGAAGCTGTTGATGTGCTAAGGAAGATGATCAAGCAAACTATTTTGCCAAATGTTTTTGTTTATGCAATTTTATTAGATGGCTATTTCAAAGCAGGCAAACAAGAAGTTGCATTTGGTTTCTATAAGGAAATGCAATCACAGGGATTGGGGGAGAACAATGTCATATTTGATGCTTTCTTGAACAACTTCAAGAGACTTGGAAGGATGGAAGATGCTAAGTCATTAATGAAAGATATGTGCTCAAGGGATCTTTCACCAGATTTGTTTAACTACACCAATATAATGGATGGCTACTTCAAAGAGGGAAATGAATCAGCAGCGCTATGTATAGTCCAGGAAATGGAAGACAAAAATATAAAGCTTGACGTTGTTGCATACAATGCTTTAATCAATGGCCTTTTGAGGCTTGGGAAATATGAACCTCAGTCTGTATTTTCAACCACGTTAGAGTTGGGTTTGGCTCCAAATTGTGCTACATACAACACTGTAATTAATGCATACTGCAGAAAAGGTTACACAGAGAATGCTTTGAGTTTCTTGAATGAGATGAAGAGCCATGGGGTAATGCCAAATGCAACCACTTACAACATTTTGATATCTGGGCTTTGTAAAACTGGGGAGATTGAAAAGGCATTGGATGTTTTGAATGAAATGTTGGCTATGGGGTTTCCTCATGTCGCTAATACTCATAAGTCTCTGCTTGAGGCATCTTCAATGGGTATGAAAGCAGATACGATTTTGCAAATTCACAAGAGACTTGTGGATATGGGACTACAACTTGATAGAACAGTGTATAACAACCTCATTATTGTACTATGCAGGTTAGGGATGACTAGAAAAGCAACTTCAGTTCTTAATGAAATGGTGGGAAGAGGAATTTTAGCTGATACTGTAACGTACAATGCCTTTATCCGTGGATACTGCATGAGCAATAATGTGGATAAGGCTTTAGCTACTTATT
Source organism: Acacia pycnantha (assembly GCA_025563575.1). NCBI lineage: Eukaryota > Viridiplantae > Streptophyta > Magnoliopsida > Fabales > Fabaceae > Acacia > Acacia pycnantha. The sequence goes on from JAMWYP010000001.1 coordinate 2,400,784, forward strand.
CACAGATGTTGGCTGATGAAATCTCTCCAAATGTTACTACTTACAATAATCTTTTAGGGGGTCTTTCAACTGCTGGTTTGATGAAAGAAGCCGATGAATTGGTTAGTGAGATGAAGGAAAGAGGACTTGCCCCAAATGCTGCTACTTATAACATGTTGGTTTCTGGCCATGGTAGGGTCGGAAATAAATTGGACTCCATAAAACTTTATTGTGAGATGATAAACAAAGGTTTTATTCCCAACACTGGAACCTATAATGTGCTTATTCATGATTACGCTAAAGCAGGAAAGATGCGCCAGGCTAGGGAATTTTTGAATGAGATGCTGGCAAGAGGAAGAACTGCTAATCCTTCAACTTATGATATTTTGATTTCTGGGTGGTTCAAACTATCCAATCAGCCAGAAGTGGATAGGGCACTTAAACTGTCATATGAGTCTGAGGCAAAAAGATTGCTTAGAGAAATGCATGAAAAAGGATATGTGCCATCTGAGAGCACCCTTTCTTACATGGGTTTTCACTTTTCAAAGCCGGGAAAAAGGTCTGAAGCTAAAAGGCTATTGAAGGTACTTAGCAAAAGAAAGAATGAGGGTGCCAACAAAGGTTAATCCAATTGGTAAGGAGTTGGCTCATGACCTATAAAGTTGTAAGTTCAAATCCTACTTCCGACTGCCAATGTGAGAACCTTGTTGGTTGGCAATCTATAAGTATCTTTGTAAGCGCTCTAAGCCTGGAGGCATGTCCTGACATTGATGGCCCCCCAAGACTAAACTCACCTAAACTTTCTTCTTTATCCAAAAAAGAGAAGAATGAGGGAGAAATGGTTTGCTAACATGGAACTGCTACTACAACAATTCTTGGATAAACCAAGACATAAAATCATCTGATATGTGATGATGGAAATTGAAATGAAAATTTTATGAAGGACTAGTGTTTGGAATTACTTGTTGGTTTTTGTGGGGATGGAGGAATAAATCTCTGTTTGAGGGAAATTTTGATAGCAGCAGTATCAATGTTACTGTAGTTTGGGGTTATGGTAGGAAGCGTGTATAATGGTAAGGAGGCTAGGGTCTTAAGGCTGTGGAATAAGTAGGTTGGGTGAAGATGAATATTGGTTGATGGGGCCGCAAAGGGGCAAACCCAGGGATTGCTTGTTGTGGTGGTTTGATCGAGGAGATTGGATGGGGGATTTTGTGAATAACAGGCATATTTTGTATCTGGTCTGGATTCTGTTTGCTTCAAATTGAGGGATTCAGGGTAGTTATGTGGAATCTGATTCTCTTATTGTGGTGGCCCTTCTGAATGATTTTGTTGAGCATGGAAGGGCGAATAACAGGTTAGCTAAATTGGTGCAGAAAATTATTAGTGAGCACTGGGAAATAAGGATTGTGCACACACTGAGGGAAGGTAATGCCCGTGCTGATTGGCTACCTAATAGTTTAACTTGTAGTGTTGGCTTACGGTACTGGAAGGTTTGGATAGTTTTCTGTATAGAGATGTAATGGGCTCTTAGTCTTTAATCATGTAAAACCAAACCCTCTAATTTGATTGTTATGGCTAGCACTAGTAATCATGATTATTGGCTGTTCGGGCTTGTCTGCTATTCCCCTTGTGTGCGCTGGACCCCTCCAAAACCAGGTTATGTGAAGATTAATTGCGATGGAGCCTACTTTGCTGGTGCTAAATCTGCTGCTATTGGTGTGGTGTGTAGAGATCACCTGGGACAATTTATTTGGGGATTTGTTGACAAACTTAAATCTGTCCTTCATGACAGAGGCATTGGCTCTGAAAAGGGCTCTTATGCTTGCTATGGCTTAGGCCATGATAAAGTCATTTGTGAAACCGACTGCCTTCTCTTACATACCTGTGTTGATGCAAGGTCTCCGGATTTATTTGACTGGAAGTGTCACGGTATTGTGAAGGATATTATCTGTCTCCTCTCCTCTAAGGTTGAGTTCTTTATTTCCTTTACCCGTCGTCGGGTCAATCGTGTTGCTGATTTGCTTGCAGCAGATGCTTATAAAGAGGTGTACCCTTTTGGGTGGATTCCCCAACCATCACTTGCTTTGTTACTCTTGCTAACCTTAGATGCTCAGGAGATAGATCTACCCTCATCTACCGCGTCTCCTCCTTGTCACTTTCAGTCTGGAGACTGATTTTTCTTTCCTCTAGTCTTAGTTGTTATCATGTGTTAGCTTTCTTAGCAGTGTATTTGCTTGTTCCTCTGCTGTCTTTTAGCTGATCTCTTATTTGCTGTATTGAAATTTCATTCTCAGTAACAGTATTGTGTTTCTGGGGCAAAAAAAAAAAAATGTAATGGGCTTAGCTAGCTATAGACTTGTTTATGTAAAAAGTTAATGATAGGGCAAGACAATTTTATGAAGGACTAAATTGAGAAACATGTACCCAAAAAAAAAAAAAAGTTAATTTAACATGTACTCGTAATTTTTTTAAAAGAAGCAAGTTAAACATAATTTTGTATGCAGATTGGCTAAACCATAACGTACATGTGATGTGAGGAACTAAAATAGCCTTTTATTGCGTTCAAAATCCTCTCAAACCTATATTACTTTTGTTCTGTTTTATTTTTGTTATTTACCTTTCTGATACGATTAATTCATGTACACTGGGAGAAGTGATGGCGAATTATGTCTGTATGTGATTAATGTTTAACCAGCGGTTTAACAATTGCTCGCGCCAGTTATCCCTTTGGTTTCAACAACCTCCCTCAACGTAAAAGAAAGTCCAAATGTTTTTTTTTAATATTTCATTCCCTTCAATAATTTTCTCTGCCCCCCAACCCAGAAGTCTAAAAACAAATATCCAATCAACAGAGAGGCCTGAAAGTGCAGCTCATCATGGAAACAGTTGCGACAATATATGAACTTGTTTAAAATGATGATTGGAGCTTTCCACTTCTCAATTACAATTTATAGCGTGCAATAAGTGTATGGAAAAATTATATCTTGGTTTACGTGAATGTACTTATTTATGATAAGCAGTTCAAAACAAACACAATCAATATTTAAGAAATTATTCACTCAATTAAAAAAAAAAAAAAAAAGACTACGAGCAACATGGCTATAAAACGTTGGTGTTCCCAAGTGCTTCAACTGAGTACTATAACAATTGAATATCTCGCTATCAAAATTGTCTGCTTGGAGGACATTATTACCCCTCAGTTTTAAAACGTATCAAGAGGAAGAGGTATCTAAACTCGATGTTCATAGAAGACAAAATTGGTGTTAATTAGGCTTTGTTTTCATTAGTTTCTGATATCTCCAAAGCTTCTTTTAGCTAGCCTCTGTTATTCCAAAAAAAAAAAAAAAAAAAAGAAGAAGAAAGAAAGAAAGAAAAAGGAGGGCTTAAGCATCAAGATTTTCTCAAAGTCATAAACTTTATTAATCCCATTTGTATTATTATACAGCTTAGCTATTATAGAACTTGACAATTACAACATGAATATACAAGACAGCCAATCAAGCTCTTGGGATTATTTCCTCTAAAATGTTGTCTCAGTTAGCAGTCACCAATCTTGAGTCTTCCTAGTCGTTGTAGCTCATAGAGCATTTCCAATGCCGCAGAGTCAAGTGAACTCTTCTTATCAGCTCTAGAATCTCCTTTACAATTGATATTACCATAATTGGGTATGCACAATTGTATGCTTGACATAAAACATATGTATCCTTTTCTTCTTTCTTTACCTTCCCCAAATTCAAATAGAGTCCTGCCAAAAAATAATAATGATAATAAAGGTCGGATTTATGATCACAATTACCCAAATAGAAAAAGATGCTGTTTCTATTCCTTCCTCCCTTTTAGTTCCTGAAATTTCTCTCAATCATCAATTTAGTCTTTGAATTTTGAATCTAAAAACAATTCAGTCTTTGTAGTTTATTGCGTTAAGGAATTACGATGACCGAGTTGTTTTGAGTCAAAATTCAATGATTGAACCGATAGTTGATGAAAAATTCAGGGGTCAATAGTTATATTTTTCCCTGTCTACGTCAAGTTATATTTTGAGATGGTCAACTCACCTCTGTTTCTGTTCCGTTGAGTCAAATGTAGGCATTGGCCATTGCAGTCTCTTGCAAAGATCAAATAGGGTGATCCTGGGTCCTCCCTTCTTCATATTGATTGATGCAATAACTGTAAGTATGAATCAACAAAAGAAGTTGACTTAGTTGTTTAAATAACAGCTCTTCTCATTCTAGATATAGAAAAACAGGGATTCAAAGACAGTATTGAGGGCTTAAAAGACGAGGGCATAACAGAGAAAAGAACAATGGCGGAAACCTGGAATTGCATCATTGGGATCAGAGAGTTCCATCGAAACGTCTTTGGGAGATGATAGATTAGTTTTGTCCACCTTGGCCCTCTTATTTGTTACCGGCTCTGAGACATGCTCATCAGGTACACCTGAGCCAATATTAATTTCCTTCCTCGTAGAAGGATCAAAGGAATGGTCAAGATTATCTCTTTTTCTCTTGGTCCCACTATTATTGTGTGAAATTCCCTTCTTCTGCAATTGTGAGGACAAAAGTGTAAGCTACGTAGTCAGCAAAATATACAGACCACTGCCAATACAAGCATATACTACCATTATTGCTGAAACATATAAACTGATCAACACGTTTAAAAAAATAGAGTAAACCAGATTCCAATGTTATCTTCTGAAACATATACCATTTTAGTTGGCTAGCAGATATGGTAATAAATATACATGAACAATGGTCTGTCTGGCTCATTTCTGATGCATAATGGATATAGAAGCAGTGTTATCTTTATCGGGAATGCAGATACATTATACCTAGTTCAGGAGATGCTCTCTATCAGGTGAAAGAAGATTGGTTGTGCCAACACTTTTCCAGCTGACAAAAACTGAAGTCCTAGAAACACTACCAGGCTGGAAGGTGACAGTCGATATTGCCTTGAACTTAATGATACACATACTTATTTCAGAAAGATCATGTGATATATGCTATAATTAAGTAATTTATTTATAACTTCTTTAATCTCTCCAAATTAGTCAACTGGTTATAAAAAGGAAGACAGCAAAAGCATTAGAGAAGCAAAGAAATACCTCAAGATCCTTTAGTAAATGAAAAGCAGCTTCTCCTTTTGCTGTTTTCCTATTGCGGCCCCTGCCCTCTCGAACCAAGAGGACATCTTGAAGCTGAAAACTAAGCTCTGCATGCACCATATCTCCCTTTACCTTACATTTTTCTTTTACAAAATACCCCAGAGAGCCAGATAGTTCGAGTAGTTCACGTAATGGAGGCAGTTCAAGTTTATCAGGAGTGACAATGGGAGACAACAGAGGCTTGAAAACTTTCCACACTTCATCAAGATTAAGCTTGGTGTCAATTAGTATAGCCCCTGCAATACTTTCTATTAAATCTCCAAGTACCTGTGTCAAAAATAGAAGAAAAAAATCAATGAAAAATTATGAAAAGAAAAAAACTAAAAGCTCCGACAAAACAAGGGTTTCACTAGTCACATTTTGCCCAAAATAAAAAAGAACAAAAAAAAAAAAAAGAAACAAAGTGTTGAAAAAAAACAAAAAAAAAACAGAATCATCAGTAACCTTAGGTCCTTTCAAGCCTGGAAGTGATTCTGTCGAGTTCAATTCAGAGAGAGCCTTGACATAATCATTTATTTGGCCTAGTAATAAATCTGAGCTATGCAGAAGATACTGTTGTAAATTTTGTCTGACCGCAGCTTGAGCAAAGTTTTCGTTATTGACAGATGCAGATCGCAAGTCAGTTAGCTCCCCAGGATCAATGTCTGTATGGCTCTGATATAGATGCCATGTGATAAGCAAGTCCAATACTGAATCGCCAAGAAACTCAAGCCTCTGCCATACCATATAAAGTTATAGGATTATCATATTGAACTTTAACATATTAATCTAACCGTATGTTGACTTGTGATTATATAAGGTCCATAAGTAAAACCCAAAAGAAAAATTAGAACAGAAACAGTTCAATATTTCTAGATATCCTTTATAGTTACCTCATAAGAATAGCCACCCCCAAGTTCATTCTCAGATGCATGTGTCATTGCCTCCAGCAAGAGTCCTTTGACAGAAAATTTATACCCAATTTTAGTTTCAAGACTTGCAATCTCATTTTCTTTTGGTGAATATAGGCGAAGAGAAGCAGTGGCAATCGCTTCATCAACCAAAGATGGTTCAAGATCTGTACAGATTCCAAGCCACTTCATCACATGAAGTGAAGCAAGTAGCCCACCACCCACAAAATATGCACCTATCAGAGCTTCAACACAATCTGCAATAGTCTTCGAACATATCCAACGGTGGCGCCTGTCACACAACTTCCCGACCACAATTTTTGGATCGTCACTTTGAAACTTTTCGTCTAAAGGCACTTCAAGGCTTTCCACCTCACATTTACAATGAACAGTATGTATAGAAAGATGTCCTGGAGCAAACCACCGGCGGGGCTCAAATGCAGAGTCACGAATATATTCCTAAACGAAAAAAAAAAAATTCAGTCATCAATTGGATCCATTGCAGAACCATTCAGATGGAATACTGAATCAATAACAACTGGAATTCAAAGAAAAGTAGTTTGTGAATTCCAGGAGTTTCAGACATTCAGAGAAGAGTTTTCTCAATCTTACAATTTTTTTATTGATTAGGGCATGTCTAAAACAATCATTTTCCTAAGCTTTGAATTTAAATAAAACCAGATTACAAACGTTCTAAATAAAAGATTGAAAATATTAGTGACCACTAGAATTGCATTTTCTTGAATAAAAGCTCTATAGGGAGATGAGTTTAAATTCAGACTCGACCTTAATATTTTGGATGAAATATCTCATAGGAACAAAGATATAGGAAAATAAGAAGAAAATCCTTTATGAAATTAGAAAGTCATAAACTATTAAAGATGAATTCCAGATGATTTCTACATGATGTGAACCTTAATAATTACAGACAAAAAAATAATTAGTAACTCCGAAAAATACTCCCATCAATCCACAACTCTGATAATAGGAAATAACTACCTAATAAATAAAATTACTGATTTAGTCTACAAGTATCATTTCTCGCTACTCCTAAACTTGAGGACCACTCAACAAATCAGAAAAATAACCTAAATAAAATAGAAATACCTAGAATAAAATTCATAATATTTCTCCAACTCTCCATATCATCCATTATCCCATAATAATCAGTTCTTTATCAATATCTTTGTAACCAACCATTAATATTTCTTTTTCCTTTTTTGTAATTACTTTTGGTCAATCATAGCAGTGGACCTATTTCTTGTTCAATGCTCAAGCCCTTTTTGGCTATCCACAGTTCCACACCTATTATAAGCTTAAGCTTTAAGGAAAACTCGTTCTTGTGACGGTACCAAAATGAAAAATAATTATAGAAGAATGTACCTGTACTTTATGGTTTGTTCCACATTTGTGTAGGGTTGAATTACAAATAGCCCATGTGCGTTGAGCAGATAATTGTCCTTCGTGCTTCTTTGGGTATTTAAGAAAGAGATGACAACTAACAGCATACTTGAGGACAGAATCTCCAAGCAGCTCAAGACGTTCCATTGAAAATCTTTCACAACATCTTAAAGTTGTAAGTGCTTCTAGAATCTGGCATTGTAAGAGATAATATGTACAATTAAAACACAGAAAAAATAGGGATTATCTTTTCAATGTAAAAGGAATAAATAGGACCACTAAACAAACCAGAGAGCTAGGTATGTTGAAGTTGCTATCTTGGCAAGCTATCTCTTGTCTAAGTTGACTGGCTAGCATAAATGATTCAATGCGGTGCATCAAAGATGGAAGCAGGTAAAGTGGCTTTAACACATCTCTTCGGATATCGAGAGTGCAGAGAAGCTCTGGTGGAATGTGAACATGAGCTCGTGCCTTTTGGTTTACCAGGCCACCTTCTGGAGACTTGCCTAGAGTATCTGCTCGAATGTGAGTGAGTGTGTGAAGTAGAGGAAAAATTTCTAAGACACTGAAATTTATAAATAACAGAGCATATTTTTATTAAATAAATTCACCAAGTCAATAAACATTGGAAATTAAATTCAAGTTAACTAACCTTCCTCATTGAAGTTCACAAGAAGGTTGTGTGGATTATGACTTTGCCTCAAAAGCAGCAAAGACTGTCCTGGATGTCTCAGTGTAACCCCATACCTGATGAACTTGAAGTTTAGTTAACCACAATAATGATAAAGGAAGTGAAGTGCAATAAGGGAAAGGAGAGGGCACTGACACTTTGGTAGTAAACAATGTCGTACCTTTTGTGGTAATAATCTGAGAAAGTAATGGGCTGTACTGCAGCCAGATTCTCGGGGGTATCAAAAGGACTTGCGGCAGACAAGTCATGAGCAGCTTCAATGATACAATATATTTTGCCAGTGTGGATGGCCAAGACTACCATATCTTTGACATTGTTAATGTCAAGCACACAATTAGCGAAATGAATCTTTTCTCCACCCCCATGATCTGCCTCTGACATATTGATATCATGGGATGGTAAGTTTTTTCTGTAATCATCACAGTGGTCAGCACCCAGAGAATACTTTTTCCGCATAAATTCAATAGCAGAAGCACAAGAGTTGATTCCTGCCCAGTTGATTTTAAAAGATTCCTCATAAATACCATCATTTTCAAGAGGTAGAAGCAAATATGAGTTTGATGGAGTCCACAAAGATGACGTTTCATCCTGGAGAAGAAATTGCCTTCGTCCTGCTGCTTCTTTGGACCGAAAAACTAATCTCCCAAAAACACCGTTGAAAAGAAGTTCATGGAAAGATTTTGCATTCTTCATCTGATAAATAAAACAAAACAAAACACAGTTAAATTTTAGAGGAAAAATCTAGATTAAGGCATTTCATAAATGAGAAAATACAATTTACCACTTGAAAGCCTAGTCATAACTATAGAAAACAAATCTAATTAATGTGGGGGCTTTTCTGTTCCCTATGAAAAGGAGGTGGATGCTTTTGTTACATTTTAGAGTTCACTCAATTTGTAACTAAGCATGGGCTCAAGGAGTAAAATGTATTTCGCCTTTCATAATTCCTACATCAAATAAAGCTCACATTTCAATACCTGTTCAGCATCCAAACACACTTGGCCACCTGATGAGACTGAAGTCTTCACAATCTTTGAGATCAAGTAGAGTTCTAATTCAAAATTTCCAACATCATCATCAAGCTTTGACTCAGTCAGAAGAACAAACCCAGAGTACGTCTCATTCAGAACACTACAGGAAAAATCAAACGTATAGGCATAAAATACGGCTCCATCAAGTTTATCTTTCCAAGTGCCACATAAAGCACGAACGCTAGCTGAGCCATGCAACTCCTTCCTTTTTGTGGTTCCTTCAAATACCAGAAAAGCAAACAAAATCAAAAAGCATTCATACCTAACTAGATTCATCGGAAAGCCCAACAACCTAATGCCTCCACAAAGCACCATTGCAACAATGTTACTGTCATATTGAATTGAACATAATATTTTTATTTGAGAACAAAAGATAACCTATTAATCAACAGAAAACTAGTACCTGCACCTGAACTTGTTTTCTTGCTTTTTACAGTATGAACCTGTGCCAGAGGTTCTTCAACTGACGGGCGAAGATGATCATCCAAAGCACCCATTTTATGGAGCTTCTTACATGCTTCTAAACATACAAGCTGTTTTGCCAGATGAGCATTTTTGCTTAAGGGACCAACTATTGTTTGAAAAGCTGCCTTAGAAGGCAATGACAACTTGCACTGGTAACCACCTTCCAAGTCAGTACACTCAAAACTTGGTTTTGGATTGAAGTACCTGATAAACAGAATTGAAGTTACATATAATACAACCACAGGAGCATGTCATGAGTTTGTTTGGGTAGGGGAAAAACATTATTAAGGAGTTAGAAGAAAACAAAAACAATTTAAAATGTTCTTACTTGTCTCCTTTGAGCTTTCCACAGTATTGATGAATGAGAGTAACACTAGAATCTGATGTGACCGATGCTCCAGTAGAATCCACAGAGTATCTGATTGCTTCTTCTACTGTACAAGCCCTTGGGGAGAAAAAATCAAGGCTTCTATAAACAGAGTCATCGGTCATGAAACGCTCACTCTTGATTATGTCAAACAGTTGATTCCTTTGCTTCGTGTTCCCCCTAAAGATACAGTTAATAATATGATACACAGTTGAGAATATACGCTAGATTTTTCATAGTAAGATGTCTCCAGCTTCCAAAAACTTCTAAGTTTATGTCATCAAGATATAAGCCTCACCTTTCGAACATCATAATAAACTGAGAGTTGGCCTGCCTAGCCCGTCCCCTTGATTGGACATAACTACGAATTGTTTTGGGTAGATCAAAACGTATAACAGAAGAGCAGCGGGGGACATGGATTCCTTCCTCAATTACATCAGTGGTAAATAATAGATTGATCTAAAAGGAAGTCATAATTTATAATAATACTCCAAAATACCAGCATTGTCAACAATGTAACTCAAATGATGCAATGATTCAATACCTTTCCAGCACGAAATGAATCTAACGTTTCTTTCTGCCTCTTTAATGCCAGTGAATCATTTGATGTATTGCTTCCAGTTATGTATGAAACTGTGAAATGAGACAACTGCGAAACTTTTCTTACAAACTTTTCAACCACCTTAGCAGTGATTATTCTCTCAACAAAAATAAGGCACGACACATGGCCAGACTCTCTGCAAGGAAAAACACAGGAACGAGGATCATTGATCATATAATTTGAAATGAAACTTGCAAAAGAAAAATATTCACAGGACAAAGATCATAATGATGGAACTTTGTTGCAAAATATCAATTTATACAAATTTCTGTACCCAAAAGATTGGAAGATTTGAATAAGTTCATGTAATTTTGGTGATATGTAACCCAAAGTTACTGCTCTTGTATAGTCAAATTCTACCTCCAAAAGGCTTTTATCAGCTGCAGAGATTTAATTATGAAAATGTCAATGATAAGTATAATCCTAAGTGAAAACATAGAAAATGAGATTATAAAATATGCACTGGTCAACAAGGTCAACAGTAGACATGCAGCAAAACAAATATACATGCATTCATTTAATCATGCACTCATCCAAATATACATATATACATACAGTAGGAATTCAACATCTAATAATCCTCTGAACATACTTTTATTGAATGAAAGTAATGTTACATTTTCGGGCATCAAAAGAAAGAGATTCAGCTCTCAATTAATTAAGCCATAATCTCTATCTAAGTGTGTCTTTGTTTTAGCTTTTTAGAGGTATGATTTACGAGGCAAGTATGAGAGAAAAGTTGTCTCGGCTTATAGAAAAATGCTTAAAAAAGCACTTTTCATAAGTTTCCAAATGAACACTAAACAAAATATTTAGAATAACCTCATCCTACTACCGTAAGTCTGCATCAACATTAAATGACAACATAATAAAAGAGGGAAAGCAGCTTGAAGCATTATATTGATAATATACTACAAACTCTCATATGCTCACCATAGAGGACTGTCTAAATATCAAAATTAATGTAAAACCTGCCTAAATATACAAAGTAAAGATTTTTAGTTAAATAGAGTCTGTTATGATTGCTTGACTAATATTAGTGATAGATGAACAAAACAGTAGTTTGTCCCCGACATGATAATTATGATCTCAAAAATGAAGATAGATTCAAAAGCACATCACGCAAAATAAATAAATGAAATCTTCAAAAAGGCCTACCCACAGGGAGCGATTCCCCAATTATTTGCATCACATTTTCAAGGAAATGTTTGCAATGCAGAAAACCTTTTTGGTATGCTCCGTGTTCTTCCTCTATGTTGTGGAATTTCTCAAGAGATATTTTGACAGCCTGTAGGAACATTAGCACCATTTATAATTATATTTCTATAAAAACAAGGGGAAGAAGAAAAAGGAATTCACTTATTTTTCCACATTTACATAGGCATGCAGTTATATAAAGTTATTTGGTGTATGAGAATCATTACCCTAACAGGAGTGAATCAATGATCAAACTGATATTGAGGGCGGAAAAAAAAAACAAAAAGAAAGACACATGTGCACACCCACAATCACAGAGATGACCAAAAAGAATTTATGCACAATAGAGATGAAATCTTTGATGCCATTCACAAATAATTCACACATTAAGACAACATTATCTATCCCAAAACAGATTTATATACCAGTTTCAATAAGTCAAAAATCTTGTGTTAGTAAAATGGTTAAAAAAATTATGGCTGCTATGAATGTTCCATTAAAATGGGAAAAGATACTCCCTTCAATCCTAAATGTTCTAGATAACTCACATAGATTCAGGAAGTAAGTTATTAGTAAAAAACCAGTATTTGTTTCACTAAAATACCCCTCCTTTTAATCATTTATATTGGAAAATGTATGCCATCAATAGGGTTAATTTGGAAAAAATATAATAAATGTGGTAGACAAAAGAGATTGAGTTTATACTTAGCACCAAAACAAACTCTCAACTAGCTCCTACATTTATGATCAGAGGGAGCACCAATTTTCCATGTTCTTTTTCTTTTAGGCGCAAACATTTTTCATATTTTCTAACAGTAAGATGGCTACCTCAAAAGTACATAGGAGTCCAAGATCTTCAATGCAATACAAGATTCTGGCAAGTTCATTGGAAATCCGCCTATGCAGAGCCTTAAATTTATCATTCACATCTTCATTTTCACGTTGCAATGACTTCTGTAATTCTGACAAGACATCAAACTGTCCAGACAGATAAATATCAGCCAGAATTTTTCAATATAAGAATAAAATGATTATGGAAATGAGACAGACAAGGTGCATTTTTTACATTAACATATAATAGAATCAAGGATGGATCCAGGATGATTTTTTATTTTTTTTTTCCTTTGTTGGGGGCAGGGGGATAGATCAGCATTAAAACCATAGCAGGAAATTCTTTTTCAAGTAGTGCACACATTCTACATATATTTTTGTTAGCTTAACATTAAGGAAAGTTCATTAGAATTTAATACAATATGTATAATGATAAAAAAGAACCACCTCAGACCACAAGGCTTCAATCTTTGATTTCAAATTCATAGCAGCAAATTGTGCTTGATCATAGTATCTACAGATCTCTTTTGCAGAAGGGATACAAACATCCATCTCCGTTTTATCTTCAAGCATATATATCTGAAGAAGCATAGAGGCTACATTTGAGCATATGGAGCCAAAAAATGAAGTTTAAATACATTCAACACAAGAAATTTATTAATACCTCGGACTCCAGGATATTTTCAAGTTCTGATATCTGACCCTTGCAATCCATAGTAGAGGAAACACCTAGAATGAAGCAACACAAAATATTAATTTACTAATTTCTTTTAGTTACATTTGGTGGCAGAGACAACTCAGCTCGTGATAAAGCTCTACCTTTTTTAATTACTGGCGATGCTGTCATCCCAAAGATTTTTGGCTTCACATTAGCCTTGTGATAGAATTCCTTCACCAGTAGAAGAAAACATTCGTAAATTTTTTTATGTTGCAACTCTTTTCTCCTTCACATTGAAAAAATATAATAAGTGCAAGGGGGAAAAAATTCCCATGTACTCACCTTCATTATTTTTGCATAGGGATGATTGCCAGTTGCTCTATGACATTCATCAATGACTATCAAAGATACCGTTTCTATACTGAGGAATGCCTTTCTCAAGGCATCCAAAAGAATCTGTGGTGTCATTATCAATACCTATAATGCAGAAAAAAAAAAAGTATAATTCTATCACCGACAAGATTTATCAGTGAAAACATGTAAGTCATGTAATATGTTTAATAAGCTCTGAAGCTATATCCCATCAGACCCAGAACCTGTTGATCAGTACTCAATGAATTGAATGCATAAAAAACTTTTTAGAGATAACTCTGAGATAGCAGTAGCAGATCAGAAAGAAAATTTACATCATGGTCATTGATTTCCTTCTCCCATCTCTCTAAATTCCATGTATCAACTCCTTTAGCCCCATAGTATTCTTCGATATCAAAATTTGTAAGATCTTTTATACTCTTAAATTGCTGCAAATTGAAAGCACAAAACAAGGTAAGTCATAGCCTGCCGTTGAACAAGCGAATATTAAATGTGGATGGAGGAACATCCCAAGTGTTGAGTGGTTAAATCTTATATTGATATTTGATATATTCTATATATCTTAGAAGTATAAATTTGAGATATTATTATATTTAATTATGATTAGATTCTAGGATTAGACTATTAGCTTATGGCTTGCCTTATTCGTACTCTCATTCATTCTAAGGATTTATAATATTGAGAGGCTCTTATTTTCTCTCTACATCAATCCTTCAAATTCCCACATAGTATCAGAGCCAGGTTGTGTCCTTATCTCACACAAATTGCAAATTGTTATCCCTGTCTCAGACCTAGTCTCGCGCTCACCTCACCCATGGCCGCTACAGTTCTCACTTCCTCTTTCATCTCTAGCTCAGCCCGAAAGAATCAACATGTTTTGGAGATCACTACCCAAAAAACTTAGTTTTAGATGCACCCCAAGTCATTTCTGCCGTTTGGTTCCATCCAGATTTGCTCCACGTCATTTTTGTTGTGATCATTGAGGCCACTTCAATTTGTTTCTGCTATATAGGTTTGCCAAATCTACATCGCTCTAAATCATGTTGTTTTCTACCTTAGCTGCCCCCAATAAGCTTCACTATCGCTCCCAGTTTTTAGTAAGCAAACTCAAACGGCTTTCTATCAAGCTATCTTAAATGAAGAAGGGTGTTGAGATATTATATCTTATATTGATATTTGATATATTCTATACATCTAGGAAGTATAAATATGAGATATTATTATATTTAATTATGGTTAGATTTGATTAGATTGTAACGTTAGACTATTAGCTTATGGTTTGCATATATAAAGGCTTATTTGTACTCTCATTCATTATAAGAATGAATGATTTATAATATTCAAAGGCTCTTATTTTTCCTCTACTTCAATCCTCCAAATTTCCACATTTTAATAGAAACAACCAAAAGGAAGCCAAAAAAGGAGAAAACTTCTGGTTTAGAGCTTACCTGATTGACAAGATGAACGGTGGGAGCTAAGAAAATAATCGATTTTTTCAAGCCACTAGACTTGATTGACTGGCCAATGTCGTTTAGGAGCATGACAGCAATTAATGTTTTACCAGAACCAGTACCCAACACTGCTATTGTGTTCTTTTGTCTTGCTACTTCAAACGCTTCTAATTGATACCTACAACGAAACCCATAAAGCATTATCAAAAACCAAATTTTAAGAAGACAAAAAAAAAAAAACAAAAACAAAAACAAAACAGAAAAAATAAGGGGAAAACAAAAGGCAATACTTTCTAGGGTGAATGTGCTGGGTTTTCACGGAAGAGGAAGAAGAAGACAGCGATGCTAGAACCGGAGAACAATGAGTGTTGGAGTTAGAGTTTATCTTGTCAAAATTTTGTTCGAGAGAGCTATTGCACTGGAGTGGTGAGTCCATGACGAAATCTAGAACATTAAAGTGACGAAGGAGAAGAGTGTCCAACATCAACAAGTGTGATGCTGAATTTGCAAAGGGAACTAGGAACTATTCTGGTTCTTGGTAGGGAAGAGCTGGGTCCCTTAACTTCACCGAAGACGGGGCTTTTCTCTTTAAATATCTTCTTCCAATATGGTTTTTCTTTTCCAGCAAAATTTTCTTATAGACAGCAAATAGCCGTCGCCACGCTCGCCCGAGTTCTTTAACTTTATAGAAAGTAACAACAATACTACCGGGGTTTATATAGTTGGCGAATTTGAGAAGATTAAGGAATTTCCTTAATCTTTATCATAAATTTCTTTAAGATATTTTATTTTTATCATTTGTTTGAGCGAATTATCTTATCTTTATTATTTTTTCTTAAAACTAATTTATCTAGTTTATAAATAAATATAGATTTATAAAATATTTTATATCAGTCTAATAAAAGATAACAAATTTATATTATGTGTCATTTATACCTAAAAAATTAATGTATAATATTTATTACAAATTATCATGCTTCCCTAATCATCGTGATACATACTATTATAGGAAAATCTCATATAAAGTTGCTTAAAATAAAAAAAATTCTAAATCAAGTTGTTAAATCCCACAAATCTCTAATTAAGTTATAGACGCAATTTGAGATTTCAAAATATAGGTGAATTGACTTTATTCCACCATCCTAGTCTCATCTATCCTCTCTCCTCTTAAAAGAGTTTAATTTCTCTTTAACTTAGTTTTTTAATAAGTGTGCATATATATTAACATTAATATATAATAAAATAAAATACAATTTATTTAAATCAAATGAATTTTTGAGTTCATGAAGAATGATTAAGAATATTTTGAGTAAAAAAAATAAAATAAAAAGAAAAGCATTACCCAGATATCAATTAAATGTTTTTATTTAAATATTTTAAATAAAAATTTAGTTTTGAAAGAACTCGAATTAGTGTTTTGTCAATAAAAAGAAAATAAATCTTCATTAATCACACAATTCTTACTTACGTGATATATAGTTTGTTTTTTACATTAATAAATATCTTTTTTTCTAAAAACCCCATTAATGGAAATTTTGATATGTAGTTTGCTATATCACCCAAGTTATTTTTTTTTTTAACATGGTTAATGTTTTTTCCTCATTGAACAAAAAATCAAGTAAAAAATAAATTTTATATTCTCAATATTCGACTAGAAATCATTTAATTGATATTGGGGATGGTTATTTTTTTTTCTTGGCTTGAATTATTCCATGATTCTTCCACAAAACATAAAAATTCTTTGATCTAAGTTAATCATATTTTATTTTATTATATATTAATGTTGACATATATTCACACTTATTGTAAAAATAAGTTATAAAGCATTAAAACCCTTTTAAGAGGAGAGAGGAGACTATGAGAGGGGGTAATAATGTTATTTAATCTAGATTTCGAAATTCTAAATCAGGTCAATAATTTAATTACGAATTTATTGAATTATCAATCTCAATAAGAATTTTTCTATTTTAGGTAGTTTTATATGGGATTTTCCCTAATATTATATTTTTTAAAAAAAATTCTGTACATTGCATATCTTTTAATTTTTTTTACCAGCATGTACATCGCATATCTACTTTTTCTTCCCCATAAGAAGTCATAAATTATCACTTTACACAAACTACTTAAATTTAAGTTAATTATATGAGTTTGGGTTTAATATTCTTTCATGATCATTTTATCATCATCATCATCATCTAAAATTAATCATGAGGACTAAAGTTTTAATTTTAATTTTTATATTTTTTATGAGTTTTAATTTTTTATATTATATTGTCCATTGGAAGGCTATATATTTCTTTACTTCTACATTCTATTAATAGGTTAAGAAAATTAAAGAAAGCTTGACTAGATACCTCATAACATTATTTGAGGTTATATGAGACAGGATTTAATATTTATTTACGATTTCATGAATTAGTTGACACATACGTAATGCTACCTTGGGTCCTTCATATGAAATCTCACTTATAGTACAATTTATACTATAAACGAGATCTTATCTTAAAGACTGAAGGTGGTATTATAATTATTATTAATAACTAATCTTAATTTAATTATTAAGATAAGATTAAGAGAAGAAGTCATTTTTAAAAAAATTATACATATATTTTTTTTAATTTTGCTGAAAAGAAATAATAAAACAAAGAAAAGGGAAGAAGAGGGAAGAAAATAAGTAATTATTGATTTTAAAAAAACATGTGTGTGTAGTTGGGAGTTTTTATATGCTTAATCTTTTTATAAAATTTATACATATTTTCTTTTATTTTGCTGAAAAGAAATAATCATAGAAAGAAAAGGAAAAAAAGAATGAGGGAGGAGTTTATATGAGGCTGCTCATGGTGAGTGTAACATCTCAACCTTTCACTCTTGATATTATCCGCTTTAGATCTCATCCTATAACATTCTAAATTTGTATTAGTAAGATTAAAATATAAGTTATTAATTAAATTGAGGTTTAGAGTAAATCAAATTCATTATTTAGAGTTTGATAACAAAGAATGGCGCAAGTAATGAAATTTGATTGAAAGTAGAAGGGGAAATCCTAATCGAAATGAATGGAATCTGATTGTATATTTTAGGTATCAAATTAACTTTTATGAAAAAGAAGCACAATATTTGAGGAAGTGAATGATTACCAAAATTGATTCAAGTCTAATGGGATTATTCCCTGATAATTGAAATCTATAATATAATTATATAAATAAGTATTTAAGGGGGAAAAAAGAGAGATCAAGATAGTGGGTTTGTGTTCTTTTTACATAATATATTATAATTATTTAAAAAATTGTGAAAATATCTTTTTGGTCCAAAGCACATAAATGTAGCCCATCCCTTTGAATTACAAGGAAGTATTGGAAAAGTTGTAAATACATTTATGAAATAAAAAGGAAACAAAAAGTAAAGGAAATAAATAAGTAAAAGGAGAAAACAAAATTAAATTAAAAATACATGAGTCTCGTTTGCTGCAAACAGAGCCGAACCGAACGTTGAACGATTTTATGTATTTTATAGTTATTGTTCCATAGGGTTCTATTAACCACTATGTTGGAAGTTGACCCCTATTCAACTCATGAGGGCTGAAACCCTAACCCTAGTTAGACTTATTAGGCTAACTATATATATATATTATCTTGTTTTTATTTGAATTTCAAATACTTATTAAATTTTGAATACCCCTTGATTATAAGGGATATTATATTAGTTTTACTTATATTAAACCCTTCTTTATAACACCTTGTAAGTATTCTACACGATCAATGAATAAAGATATAGAGTTGTTGCATAATTTATCAATTTATTTCATGGTACCAAAGCTTGGTTCCATATGTTGTATTGTGCAGTTCTAAATGGCTAGCTGCAAGCTTTTACAATCGATGATGGAGAACAACAAGCCACATTTGATGGCTCAAAAAGGCTTAACACACCAAATTTTGGGGGTTCGACGGGTGTCATTTCATCTTTGCCTTCAGGGATGTGTGGTACGGTACTAGAGTCCCTCACACAAGTTATGGTTACACACCATTTCAATGGCAACAATTATTTACAATGTTCTCGAAAGATGTTGATGTTCATCCGTATGAAGAACAAAGAAAAATGCCTCACTGGAACCAGGGACGGACAGAGGGGGGGCTAGGGGTGCCCCCTAAAAAAAGAGAATACACACACGCTGGACCAGAGGGATGAAATAAAGTGCAGCTGTGTAACTCTATCTTGTTGGCCCACAAGTATACCAAAAAAAAAAATATAAATATATATATATGCTGGCCCACAGGTTTGCTTTTGTTATTAATGTGGCTTCCATTTATATTCACGGAAAAACAGCTCAGACTTTAATATATATTCCAAACGTTACTTGTTTTCCACTTTTAGAAAATTGCCAGTCTCTTCTTCCTTTCTCACTGGCAGATCGTTCAACATTTTTTCAATAGCTTACGCGCAAATTTTGAGAATCAATAAGGTACTCAAAATCACTTCTTTTTGTTAAATTTCTTTCATAAAATTTATTATACATGATTTCATCTTTCTAATGATACTAATTTTATACTGATTTGAGAATATTTTAGGGTTAGTATTTTGGATAATTTTTTAGTTTTATTAACAGATGGCTATGAGAATATTGATTATGACTACTATTTAATTTTAATCGGTTTACTTTTGTTATTAATATTATTTTTAAAATCATATTGGTCATGGAATAATTTAACAATATGTAGATGAGTTTGAGTTTTAGCACGAATTCAATTATAGATGAGTTTAACAATATGAAAACACGTAGAGCAAGAGTCAAGTGAAATAAACTTAATTTCTGTGATATATTTCTTTCAATTTTTTGTATATTAAGTCTTCATCGTATTTTAAATACTTTTATTTATGATTTAACATTTTTTTATTTTCGCCCCCATAAGTAAAATTCCTGGGTCCGTCCCTGACTGGAACACTTATAATGCCTTCCCCAGAGGATCCTACATTCGAGACATGAGCAACTGAGAATAATATGGTCGTAGCTTGGCTTGTGTACTCCATGACGATTGACATTCGTGAAAATTAGTTCATAAAATCCATAGCAAAGAAGATTTGTGAGTCAGCTCGCCGTCTACATTCAAAGAAAGAAAATATTGTTCTATCATATAGGTTAAGCATTCTCTTCGTGGCTTAATTCAAGGTGAAAAGTCAGTTACTCTTTATTATAGTTCCTTAATGAAACTATGGTAGCATATTGACTTGTACGAAGTTCATGAATGGTCTTGCCATGTCTCAGCTGCTTACTTCTAAGAAATTACAAATCAAGATCACTACATAGACTTCTTTCTTAACCTCCGAGACTCATTTGAGCCAATCTGAGCTCAAATAATGAATCTAAAATCACTGCCCTCTCTCGAAGATGCCTTATACATGGTAAAGAATGAGGAAAGTTGTCACGCTTTACCTAAAGCAACATCTGAACCTTCCTCAAGCAACATTGATGCCCCAACCTTTGTTGCGCGTGATATACAGAATAAGAAAAGAGAAAAATGGTGATCATTGCAACAAGAGTGGTCACACTAGAGATGAGTGTTTGAGACTTCATGGCAGACCTTCCAACACTAGAAATAGAGGTAAGTTTGATTAAAAGGGGCTATTGATTGGTAGCGCCGACTCTGACAAGGACTTGTTGAGCAGTGAAGAACTTTCGGTATTGAAGAAGCTTCTAGAAAACCACTCTAATTCATCTTCTTCTTTGAAATTATGTGAGACTCATTCTCCTTCTATGACTATGGCCCAAGCAAGTCTTACTCTCATGAACACTCTTGGTCCTACAATTCAAAAAATTGGATTGTAGATTCTAGTACAATAGATCATAGAACTTATTTTAAAGGACCATTCTCTGAATTTATTGAGTACTCGAAACATGTAACTGTAGAAGTTGCAAATGGCCAATTTTCAAAGGTTTTAGGATATAGTTTTGTTTGTATTTTTGAAAATATTGTGTTGAAAATTGTTCTTTATGTGCCGAATATTAAGTGCAATTTGCTTTCTTTCTGTAGTGTGGTAGAACAATTAAATTGTCTTGTGACTTTTGACAAATCTAGTTGTGATTTTCAGGACTTGGCATTAGGGAAAAGGATTGGGAATGCTAAAGTATGAAATAGACTCTACTACATCAAAGGATCATCTCCAAATAAAGTTGGTGTATTGACTTCAGCAATGTCATTCGATGATCTAAAGTTGTGGCACGCTAGGTTAGGCCACCCCAGTCTCAGTTATATGAAATTTCTATTTCCAAATATTGCCAATAATTCTGTGTTGAATTTTCATTGTGACTTTTGTCAATTTGCTAAACAAATTCGAAATTCCTACCCTTCTCATTCTTATACACCATCCTCTCCATTCTCTTTGGTTCATAGTGACATTTAAGGTCCTAAAAAAATTTAAACTAACTTAAAGGCTAACTGGTTTGTAACTTTTATTGACAATCACACTAGACTCACATGGCCACTCTTTTAAAAGACTAATCAGAGGTCTTCACCATTTTCAAAAAAATTTACTTATTCCATAAAAACTAATTTCAAAGATCAATTAAGATTCTTCATAGTGATATAATGGTAAAAAAATATGTCAATTCATCTTTCAAAGATTTTTTACTTGAAAATGGGATGTGTCATCAAACCTCATGTGTTCGCACCCCTCAATAACATGGGGTGGCTAAAAGGAAAAGTCGTCATCTCCTAGAAGTGGCTAGGTCACTCATATTTGAAAGTAATGTGCCACATAGGTTTTGGGGGGATGTAGTTTTTACATCTGCTTATCTAATCAATTGTTTACCTTC
Organism: Acacia pycnantha; assembly: GCA_025563575.1. Classification (NCBI taxonomy): domain Eukaryota; kingdom Viridiplantae; phylum Streptophyta; class Magnoliopsida; order Fabales; family Fabaceae; genus Acacia; species Acacia pycnantha. The sequence goes on from JAMWYP010000001.1 coordinate 2,422,687, forward strand.
CAAAGTTCTATGAGGCAAATAAAAATTAAGGGGTTGTTTGGTACGAGAGGAGAGGGAAGGAAAATAAAAATTTTATGAGTAGAATTTTTTTAAAAAAAAAAATTGGAGAATTGGGGTTGCGAAATTTTAATAAAGAAAAGAGGTAACATAAAAGAGTATAAACAAATTATTAAAAAAATATAACCTCACTTCACTAATTTCTTAAAATTCAACTATTAAAAGTTTTCCCTACCTTCTCTTTCCCTTCAAATCCCTCATACCAAACAAGCCCTAAGGAAATATCTTGTCTTTATATGACAAACACAACCGCTTTTAATTTTACTAAACCTACTATGAGTACTCCTACTATTTTTAATTTTGATTATTACCAAAAATATGATAATTTAATAATAGTACGACTTTCGATACGGTCCAAAATTGAATCATTAAAAAGATTATAGGGGATCTTTACTTTTGTTGTTACAAAGCAACAAAATCAATCTTAGATATGTTCCCTAAACTTAAGACACAAGCTATCAAATCAAAATAGGAAAGTTTTCTTTGTTTTTGATTAGGGTTCTTCTTTAGTCTTTATCTCCCTATATATATATAACATTGCAAATAAAGAGGAAGAACTGAAAAAGAAAAAGAGAGAGAAAATCAGAAGTCAGGGAAAAAGAAAGAAGATGGAAAATAATAATAAGAAGAAGGTGATGAGTGATGAACAAATAGAGACACTAAGGATGCAAATAGCATCATTTAACAGCATAAGTTTCATGCTTGCTGGTTCACACAACCGCCGCCTCACCTTTCACCCACCATTGCCAGATCTTCCACTTCCAGGTTTCTTTCTCATTCCCTACACATACGCTTGCTTTCTCTTCTATTATTGTTATTGTAACTTTCCCCCCTATTACATATGGATAAGTAGAATGGAACCAGCGACTTTGAGGGTGTTGGTGTCAGAAAACAACTAGATGCTTCTGTGAGAAGCACAAAAAAGTGTTTTTTTTAAACTATTTTTCACAAGTCGAGATAAAACATTTCTCACATACTTATAATCATTCTTAAAAAGCTAAAACAAACATGTATTACATCACAAAGCTTTTTGCATTGTTCATCTTTATAAAAGTGAGTGGATTTCATTGTAAAGAGAAGAAAGACAAAATATTAGTGGGATCCAATAACTTTTATGTGAGTATAACAGAAAAATTCTGTAGCAAAAGTAGAAACATTAAAATCTATTATTATTGTAAAAAAATTTGTATTACATACGGACAAGTAGAATTGAACCAGCTTCTTTGGGCAGAACAAAAAAGTGTTTTCTTAATTATTTTTTACAAGTCAAGATAAAACCCTTCTCATATACTTATAACCACTCTTAAAAAATTTAAAAAAACATGCATTACATCACAAAGCTTTTTGCATTGTCATCTTTATATATATATATATATATATATATATAGACACACACCCATATATTAGGTTGTTTTCATAACTACTTTCTCCTCTTGTATTAGTTAGTGGGTTGTTAGTTTTTTTTTCTAAATGTAATATCTTTATTTATTTTATCTTTCAAATTAATAAATTTTTTTTAGAAAACTAGCTTTCCCCTATTGCTTACATATATTAAACAGGTTTTAATCAAAGGTAGTTTTCAATGTAAATGGCTCAACGGGGTATTTTAGATAAAGCAACGCCTCTTTCACAAATAATTTAAATATTTTTTAATCTTTATAAATTAATTATCTTGTTTATATACTTATAATGGAGATGAAAGGTTTTTAGTGTGTTGTGTGTGTCTCTCTCTCTCTCTCTCTCTATATATATATATATATATATATATATTCTTTCACAAAATCCACACAAGGATTTATCACAATTTTTTTTGCAACGAAAATTTACAATGAAAACTTTTCTGTCACAAATTTTCTATTTTGTTAGTTCTGTATTTTGTAAATAACTTCTACTAAGTTTATGTATGAATATTGGTTTTTATGAGAAGAACGTTTTGCATATTTTACAAAATTTAAGGATAGAGTTACAATATTTATAACGTGTATAACATGAATTATGTATTAATTATACATCGATAATTTATTTATAATAATATTTTCTTATTTTAAATATGAAAAAAGATATACTAGAATGAAACAAGAAAAAAAATTAGAATTCTCATCTTCTCCCCTCCATCCCCCATGCTGGTGAAGTTCACTCACATAAGGAAACAAATAGAGGAACAAGAGAAGAAGACTTATACCCAAAAAAAAAAGGAACAAGAATAATAGTAATATTTTATTTTCCAAAAAAAAAAAAACCTATCAATTTCACAAAAAAAAAAAAAAGAGAGAGAGAAGAGAGTGAGTGTTTAGACTTAGCTGTAAATTCAGAATAAAAAACTTAGCTGTAAATTATAAATTTCATTTTTTTATATATTTTTTCATGTTATTTATGCTTTAAAATTTAGAAACTTTTTGACTTGTTAGGAGTATTTTTAACCATAATATTATTTTCTTTTAAACTCATTCTCAAAACTAAGGTCTAGCTTTATACATCATTATATCAAACATTCTCAAGTGTCATTTTCCTATTGAAAAAAGAAAAGCTTTTCATATTCTCAAGAAATAAACAAAATGGCTAATTATAATTAGATTTTTTTTTTTTTTGGTTCCAGAAGTTGAAGTGGAAAACACACAACAGGAAGAGCCCTTGACGTTGCATGGTGGCCAAAGAAGGCGATGGACTCCGACAAGAGAACAAATTGAGATTCTGGAGAGTTTATTTAAGGATGGCGAGGGATCTCATCCAAACAAGGAAAAGATTAAGGAGATTACGACAGTGTTGAGCCAGCACGGCCAGGTTTCTGATGCAAATGTGTACAATTGGTTCCAGTACCGGCATGCTCGGCTAAGGAAGAAGATGCATGATCAAAATAAACAAATGATGATGAAGAAGACTTATCGATTTGATCATGATCATAAGTTGGTGTCAACTACTACATATAGTTTTTATAATAATGATGATGATGATAATGATCAGGTTGAGTCCATGTCTTAGGTCAATAATTACGTGGCATTTTAGGAGTGAGTTATTTCTTTTGCGCGCTTTAAGTATTCTTTCTATTTCAGAAATTTATTTCTTTTTCTTATTAGATGACAGCCTAACATTTAAACTTTCATGGTGATATTTGCTATTAACTCATGCATTTTGATATAAAACTCGGGTTTCGTTGCATAGCCTGAAATATGCCTGATATTGTTTATGATTTATATAATAGTAAGACTTGTTAGAAGGTTTATATTCCATATATTATACTCCCTACGGTTCTAAATAGGAGGCAACATTAAAAATAATGAATTTAAGGGTATGATTTTAAGAAGGAGAGGGGCCCGTGGAATTAACACAACATGTAAAGGAGTTAAAGTATTTTATTCAACTACTCCTAAATTTTTAAAAATGATTTTTATTATTATTTATAAACATGTTAAAGAAAAAACGACAAACACAACGCTTTTAATTTTACTAAACCTACTATTTTTAATTTTTATTATTACCAAAAATATGATAAATTAATAATATTACATTTTTTTTGGTATAATGGAAGTTGGAGTGATTGATCATGTAATTTTTTGGTGTGCAATGAATTCAGTACTTAATAAAAAAAAAAAATTTGATATAAAGTTAGAGAACTAAAATTGATTTTTTTTTTTTTATAGTTCTGATTAAAGAACTTTTTTGGTTTGATTCTTAAGTTTTATAGGAGTATAACCTTTTTATAAAAATAAAAATAAATTGCATAAAAATTAAATTTTAATTTTATCAAAATTTAGATAGATCTAACTATTATATTTAAAACTTACGTTACTTATTACTTACTTTTAAAAAATAATGAAATTGAGGGTATGATTTTAAGAAGGAGCGAAGTATTTTATTAATTTACTCCTAAATTCTTAAAAATGAATTTTTTATTTATAAACATTTTAAAGTATATATGGAGAATTGCTTAAAATTAGGACTATAAAATTGATTGATATTTTTAAATTCAATTTATAAAAATAATTCATGCATCACAAATCTCAACCTTGTCTTGCATTTGTTTGGTAAGGGAGGGAAAGTAAAAATTTTATAAGTTGAATGAAAAAAAGATGGAGAATTGAGATTGCCAAAAAATAAATATGTAACATAAAAGAGTATAAACAATTAATTAAAAAAATTTAATCCACTTCACTAATTTTTTTAAATTCAACTATTAAAAGTTTTCCCTCCATTCCCTTTCCCTTCAAATCCCTTATACCAAGGAAATATCTTGTCTTTATATGACAAACACAACCGCTTTTAATTTTACTAAACCTACTATGAGTACTCCTACTATTTTTAATTTTGATTATTACAAAAAAATATGATAATTTAATAATAGTACGACTTTTGATTACGGTCCAATATTGAATTATTAAAAAGATTATAGGGGATCTTTACTTTTGTTGTTAAAAAGAAACAAATTAAAATCAATCTTAGATATGTTCCCTAAACTTAAGACACAAGCTATCAAATCAAAATAGGAAAGTTTTCTTTGTTTTTGATTAGGGTTCTTCTTTAGTCTTTATCTCCCTAGCTATATATATATAACATTGCAAATAAAGAGGGAGAACTGAAAAAGAAAAAGAGAAAGAAAATCATAAGTCAGTGAAAAAGAAAGAAGATGGAAAATAATAATAAGAAGAAGGTGATGAGTGATGAACAAATAGAGACACTAAGGATGCAAATAGCATCATTTAACAACATAAGTTTCATGCTTGCTGGTTCACACAACTACCGCCTCCCTTTCACCCACCATTGCGGATCTTCCACTTCCAGGTTTCTTTCTCATTCCCTACACATACGCTTGCTTTCTCTTCTATTATTGTTATTGTAACTTTTTCCCCCCTATTACATATGGATAAGTAGAATGGAACCAATGACTTTGAGGGTGTTGGTGTCAGAAAACAACTAGATGCTTCTGTGAGAAGCACAAAAAAGTGTTTTTTTAAACTATTTTTCACAAGTCGAGATAAAACATTTCTCACATACTTATAATCATTCTTAAAAAGCTAAAACAAACATGTATACATCACAAAGCTTTTTGCATTGTTCGTCTTTATAAAAGTGAGTGGGTTTCATAGTAAAGAGAAGAAAGACAAAATATTAGTGGGATCCAATAACTTTTATGTGAGTATGATAGAAAAATTCTGTAACAAAAGTAGAAACATTAAAATCTATTATTATTGTAAAAAAAATTTGTATTACATACGGACAAGTAGAATTGAACCAGCTTCTTTGGGCAAAACAAAAAAGTGTTTTCTTAATTATTTTTTACAAGTCAAGATAAAACCCTTCTCATATATTTATAATCACTCTTAAAAAATTAAAAAAAAAAAACATGCATTACATCACAAAGCTTTTTGCATTGTTCATCTTTATATATATATATATATATATAGACACACACCCATATTAGGTTGTTTTCATAACTACTTTCTCCTCTTCTATTAGTTAGTGGGTTGTTATTTTTTTTTTTCTAAATGTAATATCTTTATTTATTTTATCTTTCAAATTAATAAATTTTTTTTAGAAAACTAGCTTTCCCTTATTGCTTACATATATTAAACAGGTTTTAATCAAAGGTGGTTTTCAATGTAAATGGCTCAACGGGGTATTTTAGATAAAGCAACGCCTCTTTCACAAATAATCTAAATATTTTTTTAATCTTTATAAATTAATTATCTTGTTTATATACTTATAATGGAGATGAAAGGTTTTTAGTGTGTTATATATATATATATATATATATATATATATATATATATATATATATATATATATATATATATATATATTCATGTTATTTATGCATTAAAATTTAGAAACTTTTTGACTTGTTAGGAGTATTTTTAACCATAATATTATTTTCTTTTAAAATCATTCTCAAAACTAAGGTCTAGCTTTATACATCATTATATCAAACATTCTCAAGTGTCATTTCCCTATTGAAAAAAGAAAAGCTTTTCATCTTCTCAAGAAATAAACAAAATGGCTAATTATAATTAGATTTTTTTCTTTGGTTCCAAAAGTTGAAGTGGAAAACACACAACAGGAAGAGCCCTTGACGTTGCATGGTGGCCAAAGAAGGCGATGGACTCCGACAAGAGAACATATTGAGATTCTGGAGAGTTTATTTAAGGAAGGCGAGGGATCTCATCCAAACAAGGAAAAGATTAAGGAGATTACGGCAGTGTTGAGCCAGCACGGCCAGGTTTCTGATGCAAATGTGTACAATTGGTTCAGGAGCCGGTGTGCTCGGCTAAAGAAGAAGATGCATGATCAAAATAAACAAATGATGAAGAAGAAGACTTATCGATTTGATCATGATAAGTTGGTGTCAACTACTACATATTGTTTTTATAATAATGATGATAATGATCAGGTTGAGTCCATGTCTTAGGTCAATAATTACGTGGCATTTTAGGAGGTGAGTGAGTTATTTCTTTTGCTTTAAGTATTCTTTCTATTTCGTAGATTTATTTCTTTTTCTTATTAGATGACAGTCTAACATTTAAACTTTCATGGTGATATTTGCTATTAACTCATGCATTTTGATATAAAACTGGGGTTTCGTTGCATAGCCTGAAATATGCCTGATATTGTTTATGATTTATATAATAATAAGACTTGTTAGAAGGTTTATATTCCATATATTATACTCCCTCCGGTTCTAAATAGTAGGCAACATTAAAAATAATGAATTTAAGGGTATGATTTTAAGAAGGAGAGGGTCCCGTGGAATTAACACAACATGTAAGGGAGTTAAAGTATTTTATTCAACTACTCCTAAATTTTTAAAAATGAATTATTTTTATTTATAAACATGTTAAAGAAAAAACCTGACTTTATATGACAAACACAACGCTTTTAATTTTACTAAACCTACTATTTTTAATTTTGATTATTACCAAAAATATGATAAATTAATAATAGTACGACTTTCGAACACGGTCCAATATTGAATCATTAAAAAGATTATAGGGGATCTTTACTTTTGCGGGAAAAAGAGAAACAAAATCAATCTGAGATATGTTCCCTAAACTTAAGACACAAGCCATCAAATCAAAATAGGAAAGTTTTCTTTGTTTCTGACTAGGGTTCTTCTTTAGTCTTTGTCTCCTTAGCTATATATATATATATATATATATATATGAAAAACACTTCTCATGTTGTAGGAGAAGCGTTTTCTCATGTCACACACACATGAAATGGTGAGACCCACTATATATATATATAATGCTCATTATATATATGTGTGGGTCCCACCTTACCCAAATTCTAATTTGGATTACTAAACTTAACAAATTATTAATTAGGTTATGTGACATAGTTAGAGATTTAGAATTTCGATAAAATTACCTCTATATCCCTTAGCTATTTTTTATAAAAAAAAACAAAATTGGAGATTGAATAATAGTACCTACGTGAATAAACAAAGACAGGGACTTTACACCAATTTGATATGTGAATAAACAAAGAAGCAATAGTAGAAAATGTCCTTGAAAGTTAATTTATGCATGTAAGAATGCCCAATTTCAACAGAGATGAACTGGCCTGTGATTAAGATGATCTGAAATAGCAACTAATAAGAATCCGTGGGCCCATGAAAGAAAAGGTCAAAAAACAAGATTTCCCGCCAGTTTATCAACGTAATGAACAAAATGATGGCAAAGAACCCAGGAAAAAATCTCATATATTAATGTATCAATACAATGAACGCTAAATATCAAAATTAACAGTCCTCTGAATAGGACTGACCAAAAACTGAAACTAACAAGAACCGCGAAAGAAAATAAGTCATATGAGGCTTTCCGCCGATTTATCAATTTAATGAACAAACGAGCATAGAAAACCTTGAAAATATAGAAGTCCTATAACTAATTAAATTGATCAGTGCGATGAACGGCTGATTTCATCATGAATGACCAGAAACAGAAAATGCAAAGAAACCTCCTCCTATAATTATAAGATGAGAACAAAGGGGGGCTTCCTGCTAATTTACTAGAGTAATGAACAAATGGCAGACAGCGAAAGATAATAATGACCAAAAGAACCAAAAACAAATCCGGAAAGTCCATCTACAAGAGAAAGTTACAAGATAACAAACAAATGCATCAGAAAGAGGCTGAAATGAGGAGAGAAATTTCACGATATCTTCAAACAGGGTTAGGGTTTCTCACGGCGCCAGCGCCAGCTTGTAACGTCACCGCTTTGAGTCGTTCATGCGCAAACGAGAGAGAGGGAGGATAATAACAAGTTAGGGGTATTATTGGAAAATAATTAACATTTAAATATTCTAGATTGAGTTATTGACCCAATTTAAGATTTGTTAAGTTTACTAGCCTTATATAGGATTTTTTTTATTTCAACCGTCTTTATATGGAATTCTCTCTCTCTCTCTCTCTCTCTCTCTCTCTCTCTCTCTCTCTCTCTCTCTCTATATATATATATATATATATATATATATATATAACATTGCAAATAAAGAGGGAGAACTGAAAAAGAAAAAGAGAGAGAAAATCAGAAAAGTCAGGGAGAAAGAAAGAAGTTGGAAAATAATATGAAGAAGAAGGTGATGAGTGATGAACAAATAGAGACACTGATGATGCAGTTAGTATTATATAACTACATATGTGACATGCTTGCTGATGTACACATCTGCTGCCTCACCCTTTAGCCATCACTGCTAGATCTCTTCCACTTCCACGTTTCTTTCTCATTCCCTACACATATTGTAACATCACAACTTTTAAAAGCAGTATAAATTTTTTTTTTTAAAATATCATTGCAAAATCATCAGAGTAGAGCAATAGAGCGATTGAGTAACTGATATGTATAAATAAAGCACCGTAAGTCTGGCTGGTTACAACAGCGGTACAGTAACCGCGTGGTTCAAAAGAGATGTACAACAAAAGGAAAGCTTCCGCTGGAACATCGAAAGGAAGTCTTCAACCGAGTCTCTACGCGGCCTGCTTGTCTTTATCCTCGGTCCTTGGTCCTCCCGACCCTGAAGCTATATGGAGAGCTGAGGTCCATTGCAATCGGACCCCAGGTAACGGTTAACCTCATATTTACATATATAGTATATGGACTACACACAAACACAGAATCAATAGTATAAAAGCACATAGTACAAGCATTTCCCAAACAGCGTATCCCGACAGCACATAGGCCTCCTGCAGTGTAACCCTAGCAGAGCACATACACACATACCATAAATATCAGAGTTAAGGTTACCAGTACGCGAACGTACATACCTACAGTATCCTAACAGTATAAAAACACACAACCAATCATCAAACATATATACGCATACGATAAACATCAGAGTTAAGGTTACCAGTACGCGAACGTACCTTCGTTGACGGAATTTCGCACGTTTACTTAAAAAAAGATTTCGACGTAAAACAGTATTTCCTGACAGCGGTTTGTGATTACGGATATCCTATCAACATAACAATGTACTTGTTAAGGATCTAGCATTACGACAGACATTTTTAGTCAAAATGATTATTTTGCCCTTGACCCCCTAATTGGCGGAATTTCGCCAGCACTTCGTTATTTTGACTCTAATCTTCCAAAATTTTGCCAGAACTTCGACCCTACCAATATTTTCGAAATAATGACTAAAATAGCCCTATCATATGATATCTATTCATACTTGAAAAATAAAGGCTACTCTAACTATTGAAAGAACTACGAAAGCTTAAAGCTTGCTACTTTAACTTTCAACTTTCAGAGACTCAATCCCTACTATGTTTTTACCTCGTCAGGCATCTTTCAATGCAATGAGGCTTAAAAACAAGAATAGGAATCTCATCTCCTACTTCCTAAATCTAACTAACAGCTCTACTAAAACTACCGAAAGAACTAAAGACTAAGTACCGAAAAACTTACCCAGAGCTTCGCTGCGGATTTTCTCCAGAGCTCCTCTCTCTAACTTCTCTCTAGGATTTGAAAATCTCAAGAGGAAATGGTGTGAAAAACCAAAGGGAGGGGTGGGGTATTTATAGGAGAATTTGGGGACATAAAGGGAATTTTCCAATTTGATTTTTGCCCGTACCGATAGAATTTCCCCGATCGGTGTCCGAATCGCGTAATCTCGGAAAATCCCAAAAATCTGAAATTACAACTTTGAAGACATTTTCTCACTTATTAGAAATGTCCGGGCTAAATAAATTTCTGACTCCATATAGGGTTCCAACAGTCAGCCTGAAGTTTCTCGAAAGGCGTGCCCGTTCCTGGAATTCATTTCTGGAATTGCCAACTTCTCGACAAAAATTCACTGATTCCAAATATGTCCAGAAAATCCTCAACTTACTTCTAGATGTTGAGTTATGATTTATTTTGTTCAAATTCTAATTTCCTGACTATCTGACTTTCTATCAGACTTTCCCTATTTTGTCTTATTAGGAAAATGCTCTATCGGCTTGAATGAACTTAGGAAAAGTCTACTTGAAGATAAAAACCCACCGATCAATATTTTACCTTAACTTTGGAAATCCTATTCCTGGATCTCTAGATAGGATCCGTTTCCTAATTATTTCATTACTATTCACTTTAATTAATTTTATATTAAAATATTACAAGTTGCAACTTAAATATCATGATATTTTTTACTCATTTCTATCCTCAATTTTGTCCCAATTTCGGCTGCCCCATTTTTAATTATAATAAATATTTTATTTTTTAATTAATTAATTATTTAATTAATTATATATTTCAATTTTCTCAAAAATTTCACAAAATTCCCTTATTGGTCCATTCTTGTATTTAGGCTTAAAAATACCTAAACTCAACTATTTTTCCCCAAAATTTCCAATTAATTAAAAAATATGTTTTTACTAATTTTAAGCCAAAAACCACTAATTTTAGGGTTTTACATAATTATTCACGAATTTCCTTTGCTTATACTTAAGTAATTAGCCAATAATTACCTAATTACTTTCTTATCAATAGTTGATAATTTTCTTAATTAGCATGCCTCATTACTTCATAACTTTTGTATTGACATCTTTGTTTTCATATCTCCTGCATTATCTTAGCATTTACGGGGGTATTTAGGTCATTTCAATACTTTTTGGAAATTCTTATACAATTTCTCCAAGTTTGTAATTTAATAAATTACCTAAATTAGGGACAATATCCCTCCCTATTTCAAATAGATATTTACTTGCCTTTGTTATAGCTTTCACAGGGTATTTATAACCCATAACGTATTTAGGGACCTATTTGCAAATTTTCAAACGTTTTAGGGATCTAATTGCAAATTATCTAATTTCAAGGGAAATTACCCTAACAACAAGGTAAACTCAATACAAGATGTTTGAGACCTCATATTCACCTATTTTCAATAGGTATATTTCCCAATTTTTGACATTTACTCTAAGTGTAATTTTTAGGGTATTACACATATGCTTGCTTTATCTTCTATTTTTATTATTGTAAATTATTTTATTTTCATTACATACAGACAAGTAGAACTAAACCAGAGACTTTGAGGAGGGTGTTAAAACAACTAAATGCTTCTTTACGAAGCACAAAAAAATTGTTTTTTAACCTTTTTTTTTTTTACAAATCGAGATAAAACTCTTCTCACATACTTACATTTACTCTTAAAAAATTAAAACAAACATGTATGTACATCACGGAATTTTTTGCATTGTTCATCTTTATTTATATACCTATACACTAGATTGTTTGGCAACCACTTTCTTCTTTTCTATCAGTTAGTGGGTTATTTTTTAACTAAATGTAATATCTTTATTTATTTTATCTTTCAAATTTATAATTCTTTTCACAAAACTAGCTATCCCTTGTTGCTTACATGTGTTTAACAGGTTTTAGTGTATATTTGGATTAGCTTTTAAAAAATAGTTTTTATGATTTACGAAATAAATATGTGAAATGAGTTCTGTCTAGGCTTATGGAAAAAAACTTTACCTGATTTGGTTGTTATTGAATGGATGAATATGGGATATTTTATATAAAGCAACGCTTGTTTTACAAATAAATTAAATATTTTTTAATCTCTATAAGCTAGCTGTCTAGGTTATATACTTATAAGGGAGAGGATAGGTTTTAAGTGAGTTGTTGTTGTTTTTTTTTTTTTTTTTTTTTAACTTCTTTGGAAAAATCCAACTCAAATATTTATCACAAAGTTTTTGCAACGAAATTTTATAGTGAAAATTTTTCTGTCAGAAATTTTCTATTTATTTAGTTCAGTATTTTGTAAATAACTTCTAATAAGTTTACGTATGAATATTGGTGTTGATGGGAAGAAATTAATTTTTGCATATTTTACAAAATTTAAGGATAGAGTTACAATATTTATAACGTGTATTAAATGAATTATGTATTAATTATACATCGATATTTTTTTTATAATAATATTTCCTTATTTTAAATATGAAACAAGATATATTGGAATGAGGCAAGAAAAATGTAAAATTCACATCTTATCCCCTCCATCCCCCATGCTACAGTGGCCTAAAAGGTTCAACAACATATGGAAACAAATAGAAGGAACAAGAAGAAGAATTATACCCCCAAAAAAAAAAGAAAAAAGAAAAAAGGAACAAGAATCATAGTAATATTTTATTTTCCAATTTTTTTTTTATCAATTTCATGCATGTTGGGCGAAAAAGAGAGAGTGAGTGTTTAGACTTAGTTGTAAATTCAGACAAAAAAATTTAGCTGTAAATTATATCAAATTTCATTTTTTTAATATTTTAATGTTATTTATGCATTAAAATTTAAAAACTTTTTGACTTGTTAGGAGTATTTTTTATCCATAATACTCCCTCCGGTCCTAATTATAGGAGCAAATTTTAGAGTTGGTTTTGGTCCTAATTATAAGAGCAAGTTTTAACTTTTGTCATTTTGTTTCTATAATACCCCTATTTATACTTGCATTTGTTATGCCCAATTAAATAGATACTCTCTTGATAGAAAAAAATTTCCTTTATATATATGTGCTGATAAAATTTTACAGCACATATATATATGTTACGACTTTTTAATAAACAGCAGGGTTCGTTATACGTTTAGTATTTTATAATGTTATAATATATATAGTTATTATTTCTTATTATTGCTGGCATAAAAAAAATTATTAGATTCATTACAATATGTCTCCCCACTCGTTTATCAGGTATCAACGATAAACGATTAAATGATAAAATTATTAGACGATTGAAAATTAAGAAATACAAGTGTCGTTGTCCTTAATTTAATTAATTCGCAATAAAAAGAGTTAACATTTGGAGAAAAATTCACAGTAATAATTAAGTATTTCCTTTTATAATTAGTTTGACCAGAGTAGTTTATAGAAAATATTATTATGGTGTTTTAGAACATACATATCATATGATATGCAATTGAACTAATTTTGCTTATGTAATTTGTAATTTTCAGAGGGGTTTTTTTGGAAAATACACATAATTAACTAATTTAACTTTCTTTCTTAATCTCTCTAAATTCTGGTAATTTGCTCCTATAATTAGGACCGGAGGGAGTATTATTTTCTTTTAAACTCATTCTCAAAACTAAGATCTAGCTTTACATGTCATTATATCTCTTTTAACATTCTCAAGTGTCATTTCCCTATTGAAAAAGAGAAACTTTTCATCTTCTCAAGAAATAAAACAAAAAAGCTAACTAGAATTAGATTTTTTTTTTTTTTTGGTTCTAGAAGTTAAAGTGGAAAACACACAACAAAAAGAGCCCTTAACGTTGAATGATATAGCCCCTGAAATATGTCTGATATTATTTATGATTTATATAATAATATCACTTGTTAGAATGTTTATATTACATATATTATTCGATGCCTATTGTAACATCCCAAATTTTGGGATTTGAAATTTGGATATTTTATGATAATTAATTATGTAATTGTTGGTTTAAAAGAATTATGAGAATAATTGTTGGAAAGTTAGACTTATTCTTCCCTTAATTTATTTTGGGAAAAAGAATAAATTAAGGAATAATGTAAGCCTAAAAATTTTAGAATTTAATGGTTTAGAGGAATTAATAGGGAAAAGCAAAATCCTTATATGGGATTAAGGATTTATTTATTTTCCAATAATTACTATTATATAAGCCAGGGTCCTAATTTACAAATAAGAATACTTCAACCAATTAAATCACCAAACCCAACTCATTTTTATTCAGCCCAACAGCAATACAAAGCCCATGCAACACACAATAAATCCCAAACCCAATAGCCCATTATACAAGACTTAACCTAATCTATTGTCTTCCATATTTAAAATAAAAAACAAAAAACAGCAAAAGCATCTCTGCTATCTGATTTCATGTCGTCATTTACGTTAAGCAGAGGACAGCAAAAGCCCCGGAAACACTAAAACGTTAATAACCCAGTATCCCAAATCACGGTCAAACCTGGCATCACAGAGTGAGATCACAACAGTGACAATTCCATGCCTATCAATCTCAACGCTTCAAACCGTTGGCTTATTCCATTAGACTGGACCCTCAGTTTATTATATAACCCATGCTCCTTGCTTGTTAATCATCCAGCCAAACGAAAAACCAGAAACACTGGTGAGTTGAGTGAGGAAGACGTTGAACCGTGGTGAGGGAGAGAGTCAGATTCGAGATTCTATTTCTCTGTTTTACACCGGTCAAAACAGAGGCACTTGAAATCATCAAGGACCAGTTTTTCAGCCGGCAACCAGGTGAGTTTTCGGGTCCTTTTGCCTTCTGACTTCCCAACGCATGTGTTTGAGCTTGCTGTTTTCGTAGAAGAGCACTCGCACACTATAAACATAGGTGGATAAATTCTTTTTGTGGTTCTGTTTGAAGCATAAACTGAACCTAAAGCCCTTATTTAGAAGAGTTGTAGTCAGGTTTAATGATGAAAAGTGCTTAGTGAAGCTTTAATGAAATGCAAATGTGGAAGAGAAGAAGCATGTTGTACATATATATACCTCTGTTTTCTATTAGTTAAACAGGGGAGTTAATTTTAAGTGTGTGCGTGTGTGTGTGTCTATATATATATATATATAATGCTGTGTCGTTGGGCTAAGGAAAAGCTGTTGTTCTTGAAATAAAAACCAAGAGAAAGCTTATTGTATTCTTTCTATATATATATATAATGTTAGTTTGGAGAACCAAGAGTAAACCGATGCTATACACACACACACTAAGGAACCAAAAGAAAGGAATAATGCATGCTCATATTAACGCTATACACACCAAAAGGAAGAAGGGAACTTGCTCTTATATATATATTTGTTTGCTGCGTAAATACATTTATGTGTATAAAGGTCGCTGCACCCATATAAATGAGAGAAAGAGAGTTTGACTTTATGATGAGCATGAATATATATATATATATATATATAAAGATATCAAGAAAATCAAAATCTGATCGTCCAGTAGTTATGTATATAAAGAATTTGCTGATGTGCGCGTGTAGTTCGGTTTGCTTCACGGTTTAGTTTCTTTTTTCTCTTTTAAAAAAAAAGTCAGAGCATTTAACTGTTATATATATATTTGTATTCGGAGAAATCGACCTGGTTATTATTTAATACACAGATGTGTAGCAAAGACCTTAAAAATCTGTTGATATATATATATATATATATATATATATATATATATATATATATATATATATATATATATATATATATATATATATATTTCATAATGCATTTTTGTGTTGTTAGTATTTATAAAATCCTATATCATAGGATCTAATCTAACTAATTCCTATATATTTACAAAATAATATATATAATGAAGCATATTTTTCGTGGTGTGAACATTTATTAATTTCCTAATTTAAAGAGTTAGGATAGCCTCTCAGGGTTTAAATTAATTGTAGAGAAATAAGAAATAAAATAGATGAATAATAATAAATAATAATATTATTTATTAGTAAAAAGGGAATAAATAATAAAGGGAGTTATTAATTAATAATAAATAAAAGAGTGTTATTATTAATTAATGATAATTAAAAAGGGTATTATTAGTAAGGGAATTTTTAGAGGTTAATCCATTTTTTTAAAAATCCTCTAAAAATTAATTTGCATAGCTAATTATGCGACGCAATTAAGTGACTAATGACAATGATGAACATTTATAGGATTTCATAGACGCCTCGACCGATCCAACACCTACCAGACAGAAATTTAAGCATTCAAGTTTGAGGTGGGTAACTGTAATCTTGTTAGCATATATGTATGTGTTCATGTTTTAGCTGATCATGTTTTATAGATGATTTACATGTTATGTTTTTCCTAGCTATGGATTGAGGCTGCGTTTCTCATAGGGCTGCATGTCCTAATAAGGGCTGCGGTCCTTGGCCGTTAACTGCGATTACGGTGCAACTTGTTTACTTGTAAATGCTTCTATGTTTAACATGTGCTATATCATCATTTATGCATCATATCTGTTCATGAGATTAACTGTTACCCCTGGGGTTCATTCATTTGAACTCCATACCGTATTAAGGAAACAGGAAGTGGATCGGGCACGAAGGGAAAGGCGCATCAGTAAGGATTACTGTAGGAGCTTATCTTTTATCATTCGGGACTATTAGTCTAAACGTTTATCATCTGTCTATTTTGGATTACTGTATTAAAGAACCCACTATGGGATAGATTCGAATCGTGAAAAATTTATCCTCAGCTTTTTCAGACTAAGTTATTTTGTGAATTTTTTATTCCGCAACTAAGTCGTCCAAATTACTTCGATGCCTGTGCGCTATAACTCTGATTAATAAGGGCGTCAAAAGGACGGGCGTTACACCTACCCTCAAGACATGACCTAACGGCTAATATTGTCAAAAGAAGGGTACTTTCACAATCCCCCATAAACCACCCTAATAAACAGCTTATGTTCCTATTCTTACTCCAAAACGGTTGTAAACTAAAAGGTCAACTCTACAACCTTAAAATGTATCTTGCTCCTTTGTCTGTGTTGTTTGTGTCTGGAGTCCGTGTGTAAACCTTACCAATGTATGGAAGGGTTATTTCAGTGTCCTATGGGGGGTCTCAGCCATCCGTCCCTAGATCCCGCCAGTCGGAGTTCAGCCCCATTAGGCTGGATTCTGAGAGTCCACCAGAGGCTGAGGCCATTTTGGCCGAGCCTATAAACTTCTCTGAGGCGCGTTGTCCAACCGGGTCGGAGTCCCTCCTGGACGGGTATCTCGGTCCCTGCTGGGAGTGTATTGCCCAGAGTTCTTCACTCATTGCGAGTGGGCAGAACTACCTGGCCGACAGTATCTTAGGCTCTTGCCGGCACAGGTCATCGTCCGAGCCTGTGTCGGCTCCCGGGGATCCACGTTTTCCTGAAGCCATTCGCCACCCTTCCTCACATATTAGTTTGTCACAATCAGGTATTCTTTCTAGCTTTGATTATAGCTTTTCCTTTGTTGTTTGTTATAGGTGAATGGCGTCCTCGTCTTCTCCCCGCGCTTCTACGTCTGACACCGAAGCGGAATCCAATAGTCCTTCTCCAACTCTCAGGGCTAAGTATCCGTGGGTGACGCACGAAGTGCTGTCGACATGTTCCTTGATGACGGAGGCGGGTATAGACCGGCTACGTCTGTCACGTCTTCCTGGATGTGAGTTGGCTCCTCCTGATGAGGACGAGCCTATCTGTTCTACCCGGGAAACTGGGTATACCAACTACTTCTTCTTCTACAGGGAATATCTTTCCCAGCTCGGTGTTCGCTTCCCGTTTACCGAGTTCCAAATATCCGCCCTCAACCATCTAAATATAGCCCCTTCACAACTGCACCCTAATGGTTGGGGCTACCTTGTGGCCTTCGAGCTTCTTTGTGGTTCGTTTGACCCCGTCCTTCCCTGCACCACAAGCCTCTTCTTTTATTTCTTTGGTCCCTATACCCCTCGCTCGGGAAGGGAGCCGCCTACCTTGAAGGGGTTGACTTTTCTCAGGAGTGACTCCGACAAGAAAATTCTTAACCCTTTTATAGTTTCAAAAATTTCAAAAATTCATTCTTTAAGGTGGCTGCCAAGTTTGGTGAGCATCCTTGGTTCCTGAATGGTCCTGAGGGCCCAGACGTGGAGTGGCGGTTTCCATTATACTGGTCCGCCGACCATCATAGTGTCAGCGCCTCGTCTTATCAATTTGGCGCCAAAGATCTTCTGGTGGAGGAAGAGGTTGCGGCGGCTAAGATAGCCTCGTTTGTTGCCGAGAACGGGGTGAAGAGCGCGACCTTTTATAATTAAGCAGGCCAGCTCGGTTTCCAAGTTGGGATCAGGATCCAGTACGGCCCTTTTTCGTTTACTCTGGCGTTGAGCTACTTGCCGTTTTCTTTATTTACTAATGTGACTTCTGATATTTCTGTCATTTTTGCAGATTGGCGAATGGAGGAGGACTTGGATTATCTTGCCTACGTGAGGCCGGGGGTCGGGGCGTCACTCCCTGGGGCGCCACCGAAGAAGGCATCCCGAAAGCGGGCAGCCGCCGAGCCCCAAAAGAAGAAGGCCACCGAAGCTGCTGCCGTGACCTCTAAAGAAACCTCGGGTAAAAAGGCCAAGGTTGGGGAAAAACAACTGCCGCATCCGTCTCAGTCCACCGGCCTAACCTCCCAACCGGCCGACAAATGCAAAGAAGCGCTGTTCTCTGACGCGCCTCTTCCTCCACCTCCTCCCGTGGTTCCGACCGGTGCCCCTACATCTTGTGAGTTTACCCGGGGTCTGGCCTGTGATAAGGGTATTACGGAGGAGTTACGCCTTGCCTTCCTTCCGTCGCATCAATATATGAGCTCCCTGCCCCTTAATCCCGTTGACGAAGCCGAGGTCCACAGGTTGGTGAATCACCTTTGCAAGGCGGTCGGGGTATCCCACGCCTATCTTCAACTGAGGGGGGAATACGTCAAGTCGGCGGGTGAGGTCCAACGCTTGAACGTCGACCTAGAGATGGCCCACGAGAAGGCCAAGAGGCTTGCTGAGGAGAGGCGGCAAGCAGAAGCAGCAAAGGAGCAGGCCGAGGAGACATCGCGTCGGGCTGTGGAAGAGCTCGAACGTTCTAATGCCGTTGTGGGTAAGGCCACCGAGGAGCTCTTGCTCACCAAGGCCGCCCTGGATCAAAGCAACTCTGAGGTGGCCAGATTGCAGTCGGCTCATTCCCTGAGTATGGATGCGGTGAAGACTGTGACGCAGCAGCGCTGCAATCTGGCTCGGGAGCTTGAAGAGACCCGGGGTGCTCTTGAAGAGCAAAGGACCGCCTACCAGAAGGCGGCAGCGGCGGTGAAGAAGACCGCGGAGCAATGCTTCAAGGCCGCCTTGGCCCAAATCCAATTTCTCAACCTCGGGGCGGATCTAAATTTAGCCGGTTATGACTGCCGCTCTTTCATTAAGGATGGCGTTCTTGTTCCGCCGTCTCTTGAAGATGAGTCCGTGTCCCTGGCGGACGATGATCAAGGCGGTCAAGTCGGGGAAGATGCCTCCTCAGCGATCGAGCCCAAAGGTGATGAGGCGCCTGGGAAGGAAGCGACCCCTCCAAGCTGAACTTTGTTTGATTTTTCTTTATTTTGTTTTTTAACTTTGCCCCGGTGTATGTACCGGGGTTCTTCAGGGATACGGTGAAGACCGTGACGCAGCAGCGCTGCAATCTGGCTCGGGAGCTTGAAGAGACCCGGGGTGCTCTTGAAGAGCAAAGGACCGCCTACCAGAAGGCGGCAGCGGCGGTAAAGAAGACCACGGAGCAATGCTTCAAGGCCTCCTTGGCCCAAATCCAATTTCTCAACCCCGAGGCGGATCTGAATTTAGCCGGTTATGACTTCCGCTCTTTCATTAAGGATGGCGTTCTTGTTCCGCCGTCTCCTGAAGATGAGTCTGTGTCCCTGGCGGACGATGATCAAGGCGGTCAAGTCGGGGAAGATGCCTCCTCAGCGGTCGAGCCCGAAGGTGATGAGGCGCCTGGGAAGGAAGCGGCCCCTCCAAGCTGAACTTTGTTTGATTTTTCTTTCTTTTGTTTTCTAACTCTGCCCTGATGTATGATACCGGGGTTCTTCAGGGATGCGGTGAAGACTGTGATGCAGCAGCACTGCAATCTGGCTCGGGAGCTTAAAGAGACCCGGGGTGCTCTTGAAGAGCAAAGGACCGCCTACTAGAAGGCGGCAGCGGCAGTAAAGAAGACCACGGAGCAATGCTTCAAGGCCACCTTGGTCCAAATCCAATTTCTCAACCCCGGGGCGGATCTGAATTTAGCCGATTATGACTGTCGCTCTTTCATTAAGGATGGCGTTCTTGTTCCGTCGTCTCCTGAAGATGAGTCCGTGTCCCTAGCGGACAATGATCAAGGTGGTCAAGTCAGGGAAGATGCCTCCTCAGCGGTCGAGCCCGAAGGTGATGAGGCGCCTGGGAAGGAAGCGGCCCCTCCAAGCTGAACTTTGTTTGATTTTTCTTTGTTTTGTTTTTTAACTCTGCCCCGGTGTATGATACCGGGGTTCTTTGTAATCTTTTGCACTCTTCACGTTACATCAATGAAGGTTTACTTAAGTATCTCTTTGCATATATCTTTATCCTTACGCGTCATTTGCCTGTCGGTTTTGACCGGGCCAGGGTCTTAAGTAAATAGAGTCCGTTAATACTCTTATGGTGTAAATGACCAGGTGTATAAGTAGGGGTTTTTAAAGTTTACCATGCTACGAGGTTCTGGAGTCATTTTCCAGTATGTTAACCACAGCAAGGGCAAACCGTCATATGCTCAGCCGTGGTCGAATGGACACACGCTTAAACATTTTGACCTGATCAGGGTCCGGCGTGACTGTTCGTCTTCTTATTTAGGTGTCAATTTCGATGCATCAACATATTTACAAGGGCTGATGACAGCGGCCTCGTGTAATTTTTAAATACCCGGGCTGGTTGGCCCTGGTGTTGATTCATTTCTTATGGAAAGGACTATGATCGGGTCAGGTGACCCTAGTCTTGATCCAATTAGGTAATTAGCAACCCGTTAAGCATTCTTGAAATTGAACTTCAGTTAGGCCACCATTTATTAATTTCATAAATGATTCGCTCTAACGAGCTAACAACTTGAAACGAAAACTTGCACAAGTGAAATGACTGAAACCAAACTAGAATGGAAATAATTAAAACGAAAACTAATTTGGACCGGATACATCCGTCTTGGGAGGCCGATCCCGACTAAGCCTAGCTATAGTAGACTCTCAATTTGTCGGCATTCCATGTCCTCTTAATAGGTTTTCTTGCCAGGGTTTCGAGGACATAGGCTCCTTTGTCGAGCTTCTCCTTAACCCGGTACGGGCCATCCCAATTCGCGCTAGCTTGCTATCTTTGGCGTTTTTGTTGCCGACGTCGGCCCTTCGGAGGACTAGGTCACCACGGTCGAATGTCTGGGGCCTAATCCTTCGATTGTACTTGGCAGCGGTGAGTTGCTTGGCCGCTATGTCTCGGCAGTGTGTCGTGGTCCTGACCTCATCCACCAACTCTAGCTCTGTTGCCAGAGCTTTGGAATTTGATCCTTCCCCTTCCTCCAGGATTCTAAGTCTTCTCCATGATGGCTGGCCTATCTCGACTGGAATCATGGCCTCGCATCCGTAGGTCATGCGGAAGGGAGTTTCTTGGGTAGCCGACTGCATTGTGGTTCGGTAACCCCATAACACGTTGTAGAGCTGTTCGACCCAACTGGTGTCGGCGTCCTCCATCTTTTTCTTTAGGCCGTCCAGGATTACCTTATTCGCCGCCTCGGCTTGACCGTTTGATTGAGGGTGTTCGACAGAGGCGAAGTGGTGTGTGACTCCAAGGTCGACAATCATGTCCTGGAAGTTCCTGTCGGAGAACTGGGTGCCATTGCCGGTCACGACCTCGGCCGGGACTCTGAAGCGGGAAAAAATGCTTTGTTGGACAAAACGCCGGACCCTTGCCGACGTAATGGTGGCGAGGGGCTCGGCTTCAATCCACTTAGTGAAATAGTCGACCACAATAATTAGCCATCGTAGTTGTCCGGGGGCCGGCTTAAATGGTCCCAGTAGGTCCATTCCCCATTTGTAGAATGGCCATGGGGCTGAAATGTATTCCATGTCCGACGGAGGGGACCAAATTATTTTGGCATGCTTTTGGCAACTGTCGCATGATTTGACGAAATCCTTGGAGCCCGCCTCCATAGTTGGCCAATATTAACCGGCCCGCAGCGCCTTTCTTGCCCATGCTTTCGCCCCCATGTGTTGTCCATTGATTCCTCCATGGATCTCGGCAAGAACATATATGCTTTCATTTGTACCCAAACACCTTAGCATCGGGGTATGCAGGCCTTTCCGGTAGAGTTGATAGTCCACCATCATGTATACTGCGGCCTCCCGAATGAGTTTTCTGGCATCGGTCATCTCGAGTGGGAGAATTCCACGCTCGAGGTAGTCTTCAAGTGGTTTTCTCCAATCTGTGGAGGCCGATATGGCCATGACGCAGGTCGGTTCTTCCAACTTTTGTTGAACTACGGTCCTGTGGTTGGCCGTGCCTTTAGTGCTGGCGAGCTTAGAGAGGATGCGGCCCTGACGTTTTCTCCTCTCGGGATGTGCGTGACCATTGCCTCCTCAAAGTCGGATTGCACTTCCTTGACTTTGTTCAGGTATTTCTCCATGAGAGGACCCTTAGCCTGATATGACCCGTCTACCTGGGCGGCGATGAGCTGGGAGTCGGTGAAAACCGTAACTCTTTGGGCTCCGAGATCCTTGGCCTGTTAGAGCCCGGCCAGTAGTGCCTCGTACTCGGTCTGATTGTTTGATGTCGGAAAGTTTAGTTGTAGGGAATGTTCAATTACAATTCCTTCTGGGCTTTCTATGATTACCCGGCCCCACTTCCCTTGGAGTTCGAGGATCCGTCAACAAATACTTTCCAGAGGTCTAAGTTAGCGACATCCTTATTAGTCGGGGTCAGCTCCCGGAGGAAGTCGGCCAAGGCTTGTGACTTAATTGCATGTCGGGCTTCATAAGTGATGTTGAACTCAGATAGTTCTATGGCCCAATTGATCATCTTGCCAGCCAGGTCGGGTTTATGTAGCACCTGCCGAATCGGCTGACTGGTCCGAACCACGATTTTGTGAGCTTGGAAATACGGGCGGAGCCTTCTCACTGTTGTCAGTATGGCGAAAGCCAATTTTTCCAGCTTCTGGTATCTCAACTCAGAACTCTGCAGGGCTTTGCTCACAAATTAAATGGGTTCCTGACCGTTCTCAGCTTCTCGAACTAAGACCGAGCTTACTGCTTCTTCCCCGACCGAGAGGTAGAGGAACAGAGTCTCTCCGAGCTGGGGTTTTGATAGAACCGGAGGAGTTGCCAAGCATTGTTTGATTTTTCCGAATGCGGCGTCACACTCCGAGCTCCGGCCCCTGTTGTCTCCTTTTTCAACAACTTGAAGAAGGGTAAGGCGTTCTCTGCCGACCTGGGCAAGAACCTGGTTAACGCGGCCAGTCGACCTGTTAACTATTGGACTTCCTTCTTGTTTCGGGGCGCCTGTATTTCTAACACGGCCTTACATTTATCCGGGTTGGCCTCGATTCCCCGACTAGTGAGCAGGAATCCGAGGAATTTTCCAGCCGGGACCCCAAAGGCACATTTTGCTGGGTTGAGCCGAATTCGGTGCTTCCTCAATTTGTTGAAGGTTTGCTCTAGGTCTCGGATGTGGGTATCAGGGTCATATGATTTGATGATCATGTCATCGATGTAGACCTCGATGTTCTAGCGGATCTGATCCTCGAAAACCTTGTTCATCATCCTTTGATATGTTGCCCCGGCATTCTTGAGACCGAATGGCATAACATTATAGCAGTAGTTCCCTTTCTCGGTGATAAAGGCCGTAGCCTCTTGGTCGCCGAGGTGCATGGCGATCTGGTTGTACCCCGAGTAGGCATCCATGAAAGACAGCAGTTGAAATCCGGATGAGTTATCTACAAGTTGGTCGATGTTGGGCATATGATAGGCATCTGTTGGGCATGCCTTATTCAGATTTGTGTAATCTGTGCAAACCCTCCATTTTTCGTTTGGTTTCAAAACCATTACCACGTTGGAAAGCCATGTGGTGTATTGTATTTCTTTGATGAAACCTGCCTCCAACAATTCGTCCACGTGTTTGTCAAGTGCCACTTGCCTATCTGGTGCCCTCTTTCTTTTCTTTTGGGCCACTAGAGTTGACTCTGGCCGAATGGCCAATCTGTGACAACAAAACTCGGGGTCAATTCCAGGTATTTCGGCCGGGCTCCAGGCAAAGACGTCTCTGTTTAATGCTAGGAATTCCTCGAGCCTTATTCTCAGGTCGGGGTTCAACGTTCTGACTACTTTCGTAATTTGGTCCGGGCCGTTTCCGACTATGAGGTCTTCTAACTCTCCTTCCAGTTCTGGTCGGGGGACTTCGGGTTCGTCTCGCAAGTCCAATTCCACCATGTTAACTGGATGTCTGCGCTCGTGCCCACCTCGGTCCTTGGGTTCGAAATCCCGAGGCTGGGGGAGGGGTAGCACCTCTTTTTCGCCTTCCTTGACGCTTTCAAAGTAACATTGCCGGGACTCCTTCTGATCGCCCTTGATGGTGAGTACTCGGTTGGTGTTACTCACCATTTTTATCTTCTGATGCTTGGTAGACACCAACATATCCCATTTGTGGATGGTCGGCCTTCCCAATATTATGTTATAAGGGGAAGGGAATTCGGCCACAATAAACCTAACCCGGTCTGTCTTGAAGCTTTCCTTCGTTCCCAGAGTCAGTCGGAGGTCGATGTATCCCTTCGGAGGGGAGAGCTCTCCATTAAAACCGACGAGGGTTGTCTTGCACGGCTTCAGATCTTCCTTATCGAGATTCATCCTTTTGAAGGCGTCCTAGATGATGATATCGGCCGAGCTCCCAGTATCTATGAATATTCTTTTGACCCGGCAGTTGACTAGGGTTCCCGTGATTACCAGGCCGTCCTTGATGGCCAGGTACCACGTCCTTCATATCTTCCTTGGTGAAAAGGAGCTGAGGTCATTCCACCTTATCTGTCGTGTCGATATCTTCTTTGAATTTAGGCCGATCCCTGACTAAGAGGACCTCCTTTAAATATTTCCTTCGCTGACTCGCCGTGTCTCCGCCTCCACCAAAGGCTCAACTGATCACGTTGCAATCAAAATCGGCCTCGGGAAATTCATCTTCCTCGGACCCCGGCCTCTGCCGTTTATCATCTTTTCTCCTCTCAGGGGTCGGGTTGTCGTGTCGGTCGCCCATTTTTCGCTTCTCTCTTTTCCGCCCTTGCGTTTTGATCACGTATTGGCGCAATTTTCCTTCCCTGACGAATTTTTCGATGGCGTCCCGGAGCTCATAGCACTGGTCCGTGGTATGCCCCAGACTATCGTGAAAGGCGCAGAAGCGGGTCTAGTCCGTACTGGCTCATTTTCTGAGGTGCCGAGGCCTCTCAATCTTCTGCATCTCAGTCAATGCCACTTCCCTCCATAACTGGGAGCGGGAGACGTTCAGAGGGGTGTATTTGTCATACTTACCCTTCAACTCCGGCTTTGCACTAGGGGGCTTATAGTCTGGATCCCTACCGCGGCGATCTTGCTTGCGAACCTCGGACTGGCTTCTATCCCTTGGCGGGGTACTCCTGTCCGGGTCTCTTCGAGGAACGTTTGCTAGACGCATTTTCTCCACCTCAAGGTACTTCTTTAACCGAGTTATGAAATCCTTAAGATTTTTAGGCGGTTCCTTAAAGAATGATTTAGCCAGGCGTGAGTCTCTATCTAGGCCGTCGGCTAAAAGGTGAACGTGTACATCCTCCTTTAACCCGCGCACCTGCAGGGCCGCGTGTTTAAAGCGATCCAAGTAACTTTGGAGTGTTTCGCCGGGTCGCTGTCTAATCTTGGACAAGGTGTACTGGGACTTCGATTTCCGTTTGCTAGTCGCAAAGTGCAGCTCGAAGGCCTCGGCTAGATCATCAAATTTATGAACCGACCCCACAGGCAGAGTGTGGAGCCACTTTAACGCTGGTCCCTTAAGGGTTGTGGCGAAGATCCGAGTCATGATGGGTTCCCCAAGGCCTCTTACGAACATGACCACCTCAAAGTCTTCCAGGTGAGTTGTCGGGTCTTGAGAGCCGTCATATTTTGTTAATTCGGTGAGATTTAGCTTCTCCGGGAAACGAGCATTGAGGATTTCGTTTGAGAAAGGGCTATTGTCGAGCTGCCCAATGTACCTTCTCCGCTGATACCCGGTGGGAGGAGGCTGGGGTGACCTGTCACCCCGGGTTGACTTCCCCCTTTTTGGGTCCTTGCTTGAGGAAGTCGGCTTCTTGTTTTGGCCGGTTTCCGTCTCCTGCGTGCTTTTGTGATCACACGAACTGTCGCCTTCTTGATCCTTCTCCTAGGTCTTATCATCCTTGTCTTCGTTGGAGGAGGCAGAATCCCTTGTCTTGAGACGTTCTTCCAATCGCTGGAAGTGGAGGGTGTGCTGCTTGTCCATGTTCTCCATACGCCTCATCATCGCGGCCAACGAATTTTGGACGAGGAGAGTATCAGGATTGGCGACTGGGATCTCTGTGTTAACGACCGGGTTTGAGTTCTGAGGTTGATGGCTATGATTATGCGGAGCCGAGGACTCCGTGTCGGACGGGTTGTCTTCCAAACGTCCATCATTGTTGGGGATGACAGGTTCTTCTAGTTGTTGCTCCGGCTGTGATAGCCGGTCTTCTTCATCCTGCTCGTTGTCCCCGAGAGGGTTGGTCGGCTGCTCAGTGCGCTGTGGTTGCCGAGGTGGTTGACGCTGATCTATTGGTCGAACCATCTCCGACTGTTTCTGGCTTGAACTACGGGTGTTAAACCTCATTGGTCACGGGAATCGAAATTTACCAATCCCCACGGTCGGCGCCACTGTTTTGTTGTAGAACACAGATGTCCAGCCTGATGGGCTGGTGCGTTGATGTAGGATCAAAGGTCTCTTCCCGAATGCCTATGAGGGAAGCACTCGGAAGGAGATGGGATCACTGTACACAACCAGGCTCTTAGCTAAGGGGGTGGGGTGTGTGCACAGTGTGACTGTATGTAAATAGCTTTGGGTTAGAACTTGTGTACCTTAGGTCTCTATCTCAGTATTTATAGAGCATACCTAGATCTGCCTGGCATGATATCCGGCCCATGATCCGAACTGTCTTACCATGTACGGTGGTGCTCCTATATTACCAGGGTAGTTGAGATCCTCCTGGGTAGTAGGTGCGACCGGGTGTACTACGCTTATCCGTTGTTGGGCCTTGTCGCCATTGGGTTTAATGTAGGTCCGTAACACCATTTAATCAATTACATTTCTTTTCTTCTTTCCCCTCTATGACGTGACCAAACTGATGGGGGTATATATATATATATATATATTATAAATTCTCCCTTGATCGGCGCTTAAGGAACTCTAGAGGTAATAATAATTAAAAAAATCCGGTTCCTTTTTCTTTCACCCAAGCCCAGCCCTTTGGGAGGTTTGGGAAAAATATCCGGTGCATGGAAAAATATAGGGAGATATATTGTGTTAAATTTTTCCTTGTCCCCACGTTCGCCACTCCCTCCCCCTTCATTAGTATTGAGTTATCCCATCATTCGCTTCTCTTCTAGTCCACAAATACTCCTAGGATTAGACTCATTATTTCCTACTTTTCCCTCCTTTTATCCAACGCTTCAAGGAAACAATTTTTTTTTTTTTTTGAAGAAAAACTTAAATTCTTTCCTTGCCTCTCTACAATCCGTCCCTTCTCATTAATTTAGTCTTTTTCCAATATCAATCTTTATTCCATTACTCCCTCTTCTGGTAACGTGTTGATGGCTAATGGGGAAAGAGTGATTTTGTGTCATATAAGTCTCATCTAATGTCCATCTTTCTAAGGTAAATTCGACTTATACTGAAACTCAATTTTTCATCAGAATTTTCCTTCTCCTTTTCTAATAATTTCAAGCAAATAAATATTTATCATTATCACACGACTTCATGAATATTCATGTATGAAAATAATTTCATATTAATACACATGAAAAATGGGGATGTTACCGCTAAGAACTTCAAGTTTGATCTACAACCAAATTTAGGAGCACAGGAGAATATGAAGTAATTAAAAACTAGAATAAACAGAAAGACGAGTTCGATTAATTTATCATAGTAAATTATTACACTAACAAGCAGAAAAGATAATAAAAAGGAACTCTAATTCATTAATCCATAAATCAACATAACAAGCATCATCATATTTTAGTAATAAACTAACCTAAAAGTTCACTCATATTAAAAAATAAATAACTTATATTACTTTGGAAACAAATGGCAATCAGGACCAGGTGGTATTTTGGACTTCATTTGACAAAAAAACCAAGAGACTTTAAGGTATTAAATATCATAATATACAATCTCCACATGTTAAGCTATTAATAGAGAGAGCGCAGGGTTGATGTAAAGAAAATTCTAGAACAATCTGAATTATCCAAATGAAAATAGATAATTACCATTTTGAAAATGACAACCTATCCATACCTGTCAAGAGAATTATGGAATATTAAGAAAATTCTCTTACTAGTGTCTAGACCAAAAATTACAAAATACTTCCAACAGTTGTAGAGAGAATGAAAAACTTTCAAATAAGAAGAATAACTTTAGGTATAAATAAAGGAAACAAAAGTAATATTTCTGCTTCCTAGTCATTTTTCCATAATGAAATACCTGAAAGATCAGAAATTCCAAAACAATTTCAACATCTTCAAAAATTCTTAAGCCCAAATGTGACATAATATGAGTGCCCATGTTTACCATGTGAGTCCTCCAGTTGTCATATAAGAGCCATGAGAGAATGAACCTGTAATTCCAAAACAAAAACAGAAAACAATCCATTCACAATTTTGCCAATCTTTTTGAAATTGCTAATCAGTCACCCATTATTTTTTACATGTATCAACATTCTAATTCTGTTATCAGTTCTACATCAAAGTGGAAGATATCTTTCTCCTTTTGTCAAAAAAAAAAAAAAAAACGGTTGGACTCTCATTCTGTCTCTGGGAAGCTGATAATGAATTCTTAATCACCTTCACGTAACAAATGAACAAAATGTACAATTTCTTGGTTGGTAAGGAGACAACACGAAACTGAACTTGAAAAATACATGCTTAAGTCACATCAAACAACCTAACGGTGACGAATGAGAGAAGTCCAGCGATGAACTTCATGGTGGTAGAAACTAAGAAATAGTTGCTGGTGAAGAAACCAAGAGAAAACGAACAATGAAAGAGTACGGAAAGAAACAAAGACACAGATTAAATGGCAAATGTAATATATATGTCCCTTAAGAACACGAGGAAACAGCTTTGATCGCCCATTGCTTGCTTGATTTTCGCTTTCAAACTCTGATTTGTTTTCGGTGAAGTATGATCATACCGCTTTACCAATATTTAATCCTGAAACGCCAACAGATTTTGTTCTTGATTTTTCCCCTTTTTTACTGTTGTCCTTCTACAAATATATATATTTTTTTTTGAAAAAAATTATGCTTTAATATTACATAAAATTTTTCCGTGCTCATTTGATTTCCTAAAGTATTATTTTAATCTTCTAATCCAATATTCACAACGAAAATTCAATATTGAATTTTTTAAACGTTGATAAAATATTCGTCAACGTTTAAGGTAATGGTAATATATATACTAGAGTGAAAGAGGGATCATTTGGGATGAAGAGGGACGAAGTGTGTGTGGTTTTAGTCGGAAGCTATGTGGAGTCCCTCCAACAATTGTTAAGGTTTTGAGATTCTGAAAAACGTTCACTTGTTTTGAAATAAAGGATATAGTTTGTGTGTTGTGCTTGTTTGGTATAGCTTTTAGGAGGGGCAATCGGACTTATTTACTATTTCAATCAAGCTTATGGGAACTTTTCTTTTTTTCATTTGGATGAAAAATTTCCCGAATCGGACTTATGAGGTAAAAGTAGCTTATTTGAAAAACCAGTTTTCTTGGCTTATGGAGTAAAAGATCCTTATTTGAATCTGGCTTACGGAGTAAAAGCTACTTATGCAACCATCAATCCAAAAGTCATTTTTCTCATCGGTATCTCAAACAAGTTTATTTAAGCTTCTTTAGAATCACTTTGGGGGTCTCAAAAGTGTTTATGCATATAAATCAAGACATAAGTTTTTTTATATATTTATTTCATATACCGCAAATCATGATTAAAAAATTACTTTTGAAGGCTCTGATCACTATTTCAAACGAGCACATATGATTTGCACGGGTGTGTGCATAACCATCTTTTAATAGACATCATTGATGAAATTAGGAGATTTATTCATAAAGACTGACAGATATTGCTGAGACAGGAGGAACTACATTATGCTAATTATTTAACAAAGTATTTGCATAGTATATATTATAAAGAACTTATATATTCTTGATTAATCTCTACCTTTGAGACAAGAGGTATGAATGAAGTTAGGTGTTGTGTGTGTGTGTGTTTTTTTTTTTTTTTTGGTATAATGGAAGTTGGAGTGATTGATCATGTAATTTTTTGGTGTGCAATGAATTCAGTACTTAATAAAAAAAAAAAAGATATAAAGTTAGAGAACTAAAATTGATTTTTTTTTTTTTTATAGTTCTGATTAAAGAAATTTTTTGGTTTGATTCTTAAGTTTTATAGGAGTATAACCTTTTTATAAAAATAAAAATAAATTGCATAAAAATTAAATTTTAATT
The DNA here is from genome assembly GCA_025563575.1 of Acacia pycnantha. Classification (NCBI taxonomy): domain Eukaryota; kingdom Viridiplantae; phylum Streptophyta; class Magnoliopsida; order Fabales; family Fabaceae; genus Acacia; species Acacia pycnantha. The sequence goes on from JAMWYP010000001.1 coordinate 2,453,435, forward strand.
TTATCAAAATTTAGATAGATCTAACTATTATATTTAAAACTTACGTTACTTATTACTTACTTTTAAAAAATAATGAAATTGAGGGTATGATTTTAAGAAGGAGCGAAGTATTTTATTAATTTACTCCTAAATTCTTAAAAATGAATTTTTTATTTATAAACATTTTAAAGTATATATGGAGAATTGCTTAAAATTAGGACTATAAAATTGATTGATATTTTTAAATTCAATTTATAAAAATAATTCATGCATCACAAATCTCAACCTTGTCTTGCATTTGTTTTAGGTCGTGTCTAAGGATGGGTTGTTTGGTACAGGGAGGGAAAGTAAAAATTTTATAAGTTGAATGAAAAAAAGATGGAGAATTGAGATTGCCAAAAAATAAATATGTAACATAAAAGAGTATAAACAATTAATTAAAAAAATTTAATCCACTTCACTAATTTTTTTAAATTCAACTATTAAAAGTTTCCCTCCATTCCCTTTCCCTTCAAATCCCTTATACCAAGGAAATATCTTGTCTTTATATGACAAACACAACCGCTTTTAATTTTACTAAACCTACTATGAGTACTCCTACTATTTTAAATTTTGATTATTACAAAAAAATATGATAATTTAATAATAGTACGACTTTTGATTACGGTCCAATATTGAATTATTAAAAGATTATAGGGGATCTTTACTTTTGTTGTTAAAAAGAAACAAATTAAAATCAATCTTAGATATGTTCCCTAAACTTAAGACACAAGCTATCAAATCAAAATAGGAAAGTTTTCTTTGTTTTTGATTAGGGTTCTTCTTTAGTCTTTATATCCCTAGCTATATATATATAACATTGCAAATAAAGAGGGAGAACTGAAAAAGAAAAAGAGAAAGAAAATCATAAGTCAGTGAAAAGAAAGAAGATGGAAAATAATAATAAGAAGAAGGTGATGAGTGATGAACAAATAGAGACACTAAGGATGCAAATAGCATCATTTAACAACATAAGTTTCATGCTTGCTGGTTCACACAACTACCGCCTCCCCTTTCACCCACCATTGCCAGATCTTCCACTTCCAGGTTTCTTTCTCATTCCCTACACATACGCTTGCTTTCTCTTCTATTATTGTTATTGTAACTTTTTCCCCCCTATTACATATGGATAAGTAGAATGGAACCAGCGACTTTGAGGGTGTTGGTGTCAGAAAACAACTAGATGCTTCTGTGAGAAGCACAAAAAAGTGTTTTTTTTTAAACTATTTTTCACAAGTCGAGATAAAACATTTCTCACATACTTATAATCATTCTTAAAAAGCTAAAACAAACATGTATACATCACAAAGCTTTTTGCATTGTTCGTCTTTATAAAAGTGAGTGGGTTTCATAGTAAAGAGAAGAAAGACAAAATATTAGTGGGATCCAATAACTTTTATGTGAGTATGATAGAAAAATTCTGTAACAAAAGTAGAAACATTAAAATCTATTATTATTGTAAAAAAAATTTGTATTACATACGGACAAGTAGAATTGAACCAGCTTCTTTGGGCAAAACAAAAAAGTGTTTTCTTAATTATTTTTTACAAGTCAAGATAAAACCCTTCTCATATATTTATAATCACTCTTAAAATTTTTTTTTAAAAAAAAACATGCATTACATCACAAAGCTTTTTGCATTGTTCATCTTTATATATATATATATATATATAGACACACACCCATATTAGGTTGTTTTCATAACTACTTTCTCCTCTTCTATTAGTTAGTGGGTTGTTATTTTTTTTTTCTAAATGTAATATCTTTATTTATTTTATCTTTCAAATTAATAAATTTTTTTTAGAAAACTAGCTTTCCCCTATTGCTTACATATATTAAACAGGTTTTAATCAAAGGTAGTTTTCAATGTAAATGGCTCAACGGGGTATTTTAGATAAAGCAACGCCTCTTTCACAAATAATCTAAATATTTTTTTAATCTTTATAAATTAATTATCTTGTTTATATACTTATAATGGAGATGAAAGGTTTTTAGTGTGTTATATATATATATATATATATATTCATGTTATTTATGCATTAAAATTTAGAAACTTTTTGACTTGTTAGGAGTATTTTTAACCATAATATTATTTTCTTTTAAAATCATTCTCAAAACTAAGGTCTAGCTTTATACATCATTATATCAAACATTCTCAAGTGTCATTTCCCTATTGAAAAAAGAAAAGCTTTTCATCTTCTCAAGAAATAAACAAAATGGCTAATTATAATTAGATTTTTTTTTTCTTTGGTTCCAGAAGTTGAAGTGGAAAACACACAACAGGAAGAGCCCTTGACGTTGCATGGTGGCCAAAGAAGGCGATGGACTCCGACAAGAGAACATATTGAGATTCTGGAGAGTTTATTTAAGGAAGGCGAGGGATCTCATCCAAACAAGGAAAAGATTAAGGAGATTACGGCAGTGTTGAGCCAAGACGGCTGTGTTTCGATGCAAATGTGTACAATTGGTTCAGAGCCGGTGTGCTCGGCTAAAGAAGAAGATGCATGATCAAAATAAACAAATGATGAAGAAGAAGACTTATCGATTTGATCATGATAAGTTGGTGTCAACTACTACATATTGTTTTTATAATAATGATGATAATGATCAGGTTGAGTCCATGTCTTAGGTCAATAATTACGTGGCATTTTAGGAGGTGAGTGAGTTATTTCTTTTGCTTTAAGTATTCTTTCTATTTCAGAGATTTATTTCTTTTTCTTATTAGATGACAGTCTAACATTTAAACTTTCATGGTGATATTTGCTATTAACTCATGCATTTTGATATAAAACTGGGGTTTCGTTGCATAGCCTGAAATATGCCTGATATTGTTTATGATTTATATAATAATAAGACTTGTTAGAAGGTTTATATTCCATATATTATACTCCTCCGGTTCTAAATAGTAGGCAACATTAAAAATAATGAATTTAAGGGTATGATTTTAAGAAGGAGAGGGTCCCGTGGAATTAACACAACATGTAAGGGAGTTAAAGTATTTTATTCAACTACTCCTAAATTTTTAAAAATGAATTATTTTTATTTATAAACATGTTAAAGAAAAAACCTGACTTTATATGACAAACACAACGCTTTTAATTTTACTAAACCTACTATTTTTAATTTTGATTATTACCAAAAATATGATAAATTAATAATAGTACGACTTTCGAACACGGTCCAATTAATATTGAATCATTAAAAAGATTATAGGGGATCTTTACTTTTGCGGAAAAAGAGAAACAAAATCAATCTGAGATATGTTCCCTAAACTTAAGACACAATCCATCAAATCAAAATAGGAAAGTTTTCTTTGTTTCTGACTAGGGTTCTTCTTTAGTCTTTGTCTCCTTATATATATATATGTGTGTGTGTGTGTGTGAAAAACACTTCTCATGTTGTAGGATAAGTGTTTTCTCATGTCACACACACATGAAATGGTGGGACCCATATATATATATAATGCTCATTATATGTATGTGTGGGTCCCACCACTTCATATGTGTGTAGGAATCTTCTTTTTCTCATGCAACATGAGAAGTTTAAACCCCATATATATATAGGAGAATCTCATATAAAGACGGTTGAATTACCCAAATTCTAATTTGGGTTACTAAACTTAACAAATTATTAATTAGGTTATGATGACCAAAAGAACCAAAAACAAATCCGGAAAGTCCATCTACAATAGAAAGTTACAATATAACAAACAAATGCATCAGAAAGAGGCTGAAATGAGGAGAGAAATTTCACGATATCTTCAAACAGGGTTAGGGTTTCTCACGGCGACAGCGCCAGCTTGTAACGTCACCGCTTTGAGTCGTTCATGCGCATACGAGAGAGAGGGAGGATAGTAACAAGTTAGGGGTATTATTGGAAAATAATTAACATTTAAATATTCTAGATTGGGTTATTGACCCAATTTAAGATTTGTTATGTAACACCCCAAATTCCATACCTCTTATTGTTTAAGAAAACATAGTTTTTAGAAAAACAACAGAGTTTGAGGTGCTACATCGTAGCTCATGGAAACGAAGAGCATGTATTAACAATTGGACAATGAGTGACTAATATAAAAATGCCCGACATATGATGATGCCTGACATATCTGGTATATTAAAAATTTCCCGAAGTAATATTCATTTGATAGGGATCTTTACTTTTGCGGAAAAAGAGAAACAAAATCAATATGAGATATGTTCCCTAAACTTAAGACACAATCCATCAAATCAAAATAGGAAAGTTTTCTTTGTTTCTGACTAGGGTTCTTCTTTAGTCTTTGTCTCCTTATATATATATATGTGTGTGTGTGTGTGAAAAACACTTCTCATGTTGTAGGATAAGTGTTTTCTCATGTCACACACACATGAAATGGTGGGACCCATATATATATATAATGCTCATTATATGTATGTGTGGGTCCCACCACTTCATATGTGTGTAGGAATCTTCTTTTTCTCATGCAACATGAGAAGTTTAAACCCCATATATATATAGGGAGAATCTCATATAAAGACGGTTGAATTACCCAAATTCTAATTTGGGTTACTAAACTTAACAAATTATTAATTAGGTTATGATGACCAAAAGAACCAAAAACAAATCCGAAAGTCCATCTACAATAGAAAGTTACAATATAACAAACAAATGCATCAGAAAGAGGCTGAAATGAGGAGAGAAATTTCACGATATCTTCAAACAGGTTAGGGTTTCTCACGGCGACGCGCCAGCTTGTAACGTCACCGCTTTGAGTCGTTCATGCGCATACGAGAGAGAGGGAGGATAGTAACAAGTTAGGGGTATTATTGGAAAATAATTAACATTTAAATATTCTAGATTGGGTTATTGACCCAATTTAAGATTTGTTATGTAACACCCCAAATTCCATACCTCTTATTGTTTAAGAAAACATAGTTTTTAGAAAAACAACAGAGTTTGAGGTGCTACATCAGAGTACTGCGGAAACGAAGAGCATGTATTAACAATTGGACAATGAGTGACTAATATAAAAATGCCCCGACATATGATGATGCCTGACATATCTGGTATATTAAAAATTTCCCGAAGTAATATTCATTTGATAGGGGATCTTTACTTTTGCGGAAAAAGAGAAACAAAATCAATATGAGATATGTTCCCTAAACTTAAGACACAATCCATCAAATCAAAATAGGAAAGTTTTCTTTGTTTCTGACTAGGGTTCTTCTTTAGTCTTTGTCTCCTTATATATATATATGTGTGTGTGTGTGTGAAAAACACTTCTCATGTTGTAGGATAAGTGTTTTCTCATGTCACACACACATGAAATGGTGGGACCCATATATATATATAATGCTCATTATATGTATGTGTGGGTCCCACCACTTCATATGTGTGTAGGAATCTTCTTTTTCTCATGCAACATGAGAAGTTTAAACCCCATATATATATAGGGAGAATCTCATATAAAGACGGTTGAATTACCCAAATTCTAATTTGGGTTACTAAACTTAACAAATTATTAATTAGGTTATGATGACCAAAAGAACCAAAAACAAATCCGGAAAGTCCATCTACAATAGAAAGTTACAATATAACAAACAAATGCATCAGAAAGAGGCTGAAATGAGGAGAGAAATTTCACGATATCTTCAAACAGGGTTAGGGTTTCTCACGGCGACAGCGCCAGCTTGTAACGTCACCGCTTTGAGTCGTTCATGCGCATACGAGAGAGAGGGAGGATAGTAACAAGTTAGGGGTATTATTGGAAAATAATTAACATTTAAATATTCTAGATTGGGTTATTGACCCAATTTAAGATTTGTTATGTAACACCCCAAATTCCATACCTCTTATTGTTTAAGAAAACATAGTTTTTAGAAAAACAACGAGTTTGAGGTGCTACATCAGAGTACTGCGGAAACGAAGAGCATGTATTAACAATTGGACAATGAGTGACTAATATAAAAATGCCCCGACATATGATGATGCCTGACATATCTGGTATATTAAAAATTTCCCGAAGTAATATTCATTTGATACAATAGTACAGGACCTGTATAATTACAATTCTCAAATAGTAACTATACATCCTTTCACCAAGCCTTAACTTAGACTTGGGGCAATGAACCTAACTCCGTTAACCGAACAGAATGGCCAGGTAAGTGTCTATCATGGGAGTCTCACCGAGTTCACGGCGACTGATTGACTGACCCACATAGACTAGCCTTGCCTTCGGCACCAAACTGTTCGAAGTAACTTTATTAGATCCATGCCAGAAAGTAGGCTCTGCTAACTTCTTCCGGCTCCTGCCTCGACCGGTGCATTATTACGGCTTTGCACCTTGGTTCCTCTTTATGGCTCCATCTATCGGTGCCTTCTCTAATCCTTGATCCTTTCCTGTACTATTAGTTAAGACTGAGGTCCAATGCCCATCGGACCTCAGGTAACGGTTAACCTCATGCTTATGTAAACAATATATGGATGACAGATATTCATGACATTTCAGCAATAATCACTACAAAAGCCCATAAAAGATGTAGGAAATACATAATCACATATGTAAGGCAATAACAATACACAGCCCATGCATATGTATGTTATCCCAGTCTGCACTATTTACCAGTGCCACGATGTACATTCGTGTCCTCAGCGCTAGGAAAACTCAACGGTATTAACAAGACCATAACCCGTGTAAAAAGCTGAATGTATATGTAATGAACTAAGACAGCATCTTAGTTTATGAATATCACTATCATATATAAACATACTATAAGCATCAGAGTTAGTGTTACAGTACGCGTACGTACCTTTCACCGTGTATTGGCGATCTTGCCCGACCTTTGAACCCGACTCCAGACTTCCCGGATATCCTATACGTTATCATCGGATTATTATATCACAACTAATATTCTATCTCTTAAAATAATATCAAAAAGGTTATTTCTACCCATTTTGACATTTCCACCCTTGGTGTATTCATTATTACAATTTTGCCCTTACATTTTCTCAAAAACGAAATACTGAATTTATGGGCAGATTTTTCATCATCTTCGAAAACTCATAATTAATTAATTCTAAAAAAATCGAAACGAGGATCCGAAAAATTCCTCGGAAACCTTAGGATGTCTACTTTTAAATAAAAATATTCATTCTCGCCCAGATTCCATGAGTCATTCCCAGGTTTAAGGTTTCTAAACTCTGCCCAGAATTTCGTCTGGAAAAATAGCCTAACTTCAAGGATTTTTATCTCCTTATTTAGAACTCCAAATGATACATATTTTATATATTTGGAAATATCTATATGTCTACTTTAATCATGAATTTTCTCAGAATTTTATAACCTCATATTCAACATATAATACTGGCATTTTTACCCTTGACTTCAGGAATCGCTAACCGACAAAATTTCGCCAGAGCTTCGCTACTTTGACTCTAATCTTCCAAAATTTTTGCTATAACTTCTACTTCATCAATTTTTCGAAATAAATACAATTTTAACCATAAAAACATGATTACAAAAATATATTGGAAGATTAAAGATCAAAACAACATTTAAGCTATGAACTAAACTAGAACTTCAAGAACTACAAAACTAAAAACTCAAAGCTTGTTTAACTCTTGAAGAACTTCCTTCCACTCCTCCATGCTTCCCATTTCTCTCTAGCTTCTCTTTTAGAATGTTTTTGGTGTGAACATTATGAAGACTAGGGGCCTCTATTTATAGAATTTCGCTATGGCATTATTGCAATTATTCCAAACCTAATTCTTCTTCAATTGGAGCCATAGGATTAAAAACACGTTATGACTCTCAATCCTCACCTCTCCTTCCTCCCTCTCTCTCCATTATCTCTTCCACTTTTTAAAACACCTTGTTGGCTTCCTTTATGTCCACAACCTTCACCTTATGCTAGCCTTATCAAAACATTGCATTGTTGGCCACAACACACTCCACAACTTTCACAAACCAAGTGATGTGGTCCTTTGTGGTTCAAGTATTATCTTGTTGACTTTTCAAAGCTTGATTAGCAAAGCTTAATTAACTTTCTAATCCATTGCTTAATTGTTCTAGTATTGTGTCTTACACTAATTAATTGGTTTACTCCCTAATCCAAGCTATTAGAGCATCATTAATAATTTAATCTCATCTTTTTCCCCTTTGGCCTTCATATTTCAAAAATCATGACCTTTAGAAGTCTTCATTGCTTCTTAATTATATTTGCCATTGGTTAACTTAATTTCATGTAGATTTAGGACTAACTCTTTAGAAAATATCTCAAAATCACTTGTCATTTAGTCACAAAATCCTCTAGCATGACAATTGTGAATTTAAGGTACAAAGTGAAATTGTGTGGCTAATTACTTATTGATGTCATCAATTTGATATTTTCTCATGGCCCTCTACCCCTCTTGTTGGCCGAATATGCTCCATTCAATTAGCCATTTATTGTGTATTTGATTTGCAAAATATCCCCTTGTCCAAACTTCCCATTGGTTTGTTGACAATTTGACTTTTCAACCCTACTTTATGCTTTATTGACCTCTTCTTTTGCTACCCTTATGGCTGCACGTTTTTTATGATATTTGGGGCTGATTAAGAAGCTCTAAATAACTCTCTAATCAAGTACTTAATTGCCCCTTAGTTATATGTTTCATTGTATCATTGGTTTGTTGGCTAATCTTGGCAATTAAGGATATTTAGACAAGTATTATTTCATTTTCTTTGGCCTAATTATTTTCAAATATAATTAGCCCTCTTTTGATGATTTTAACTTGTCTCTAATTAATTAGAAGAATTATGCCATTCATCTTAATTAATTGTAAGCTAATTTACCCATTACTTGCTAATTAACACTTAATTTAATTAAGTGTTTTTATAGCTTTTCCATGGCTCATTTGAACCTAAAATAGCCATTATTTTATGTGACTCTAAGTCGCTCATGTTAACCAATTTAATATGGTAACATGTTCCTAAAATATAGGATTTTCGGTAAACCGAAAATCGGGTATTACATGTTAAGTTTACTAGCCTTATATAGGATTTTTTTATTTCAACCGTCTTTAAATGGAATTCTCCTATATATATATATATATATATATATATATATATATATATATATATATATATATATATATATATATGTATGTATGTATAACACACACACACACACACACACACACACACACACACACACACACACACACACACACACACACACACACACACACACACACACACACACACACACACACACACACACACACACACACACACACACACACACACACACACACACACACACACACACACACACACACACACACACACACACACACACACACACACACACACACACACACACACACACACACACACACACACACACACACACACACACGACACACACACACACACACACACGACACACACGACACACACACACACACACACACACGACACACACACACATACACACATACACACATACACACATACACACATACATACATACATACATATCTATATATCTATATATATATATATATATATATATATATATCTATATATATATAACATTGCAAATAAAGAGGGAGAACTGAAAAAGAAAGAGAGAGAGAAAATCAGAAAAGTCAGGGAGAAAGAAAGAAGATGGAAAATAATATGAAGAAGAAGGTGATGAGTGATGAACAAATAGAGACACTGAGGATGCAATTAGTATTATATAACTACATATGTGACATGATTGCTGATGTACACATCTGCTGCCTCACCCTTTAGCCATCACTGCTAGATCTCTTCCACTTCCAGGTTTCTTTCTCATTCCCTACACATATGTTTGCTTTATCTTCTTTTTTTATTATTGTAAATTATTTTATTTTCATTACATACGGACAAGTAGAATTGAACCAGAGACTTTGAGGAGGGTGTTAAAACAACTAAATGCTTCTTTGCGAAGCACAAAAAAATTGTTTTTTAACCATTTTTTTTCACAAATCGAGATAAAACTCTTCTCACATACTTACATTTACTCTTAAAAAGTTAAAACAAACATGTATGTACATCACGAAATTTTTTGCATTGTTCATCTTTATTTATATACCTATACACTAGATTGTTTGGCAACCACTTTCTTTTTTTCTATTAGTTAGTGGGTTATTTTTTAACTAAATGTAATATCTTTATTTATTTTGTCTTTCAAATTTATAATTATTTTCACAAAACTTGCTATCCCTTGTTGCTTACATGTGTTTAACAGGTTTTAGTGTATATTTGGATTAGCTTTTGAAAAATAGTTTTTATGATTTACGAAATAAATGTGTGAAATGAGTTCTATCTAGCCTTATGGAAAAAAACTTTACCTGATTTGGTTGTTATTGAATGGCTGAATATGGGATATTTTACATAAAGCAACGCGTGTTTTACAAATAAATTAAATATTTTTTTAATCTCTATAAGTTAGCTGTCTAGGTTATATACTTATAAGGGAGAGGATAGGTTTTAAGTGAGTTGTTGTTGTTGTTGTTTTTTGTTTTTTTTCCAACTTCTTTGGACAAAATCCAACACAAATATTTATCACAAATTTTTTGCAACGAAATTTTACAGTGAAAAGTTTCTTGTCAGAAATTTTCTATTTAGTTAGTTCAATATTTTGTAAATAACTTCTAATAAGTTTATGTATGAATATTGGTGTTGATGGGAAGAACTTTTTGCATATTTTACAAAATTTAAGGATAGAGTTACAATATTTATAACGTGTATTAAATGAATTATGTATTAATTATACATCGATATTTTTTTATAATAATATTTCCTTATTTTAAATATGAAACAATATATATTGGAATGAAGCAAGAAAAATGTAAAATTCACATCTTATCCCCTCCATCCCCATGCTACAGTGGCCTAAAAGGTTCAACAACATATGGAAACAAATAGAAGGAACAAGAAGAAGAATTATACCCCCCCCCCCCAAAAAAAAGAAAAAGAAAAAAGGAACAAGAATCATAGTAATATTTTATTTTCCAATTTTTTTTTTATCAATTTCATGTATGTTGGGTGAAAAAGAGAGAGTGAGTGTTTAGACTTAGTTGTAAATTGTAATACCCTAAAAATCACACTTATGATAAGTGTCATAATTTAGTAAAAATACCTATTAGAGGTAAGGTGAATATATGGTCTCAAATATTGAGTCATAAATATCGTATTTCTTAAGGAAAAATCCCTTGAAAATTAGGAAAAAATAAAAGTGCCAAAATTACGAAAATGCCATTGTGAGGTATAAAATGACCTAAAAATATTATGATAAATTCTAAAGGGCAATAAAATAATTATTAAAAATTAGAGAGTATGTTGTCTCTAATTTAGACAATTTTTGGGATTTATTTTCTTGAAAAATAATGAGTTAAAATTAAATATAATTTTGGGGAGCATAAGTAGCCCCGTGAATTTTAATATTTTATGTGGAGCATAAAATACCAATGTAAGTAAAATAGTTGTGAGATAATGATTAATACTAATTAAGAAAATTATCAACAATTAATAAGTGGTTAATTGAGTAATTCATTGCTAGATATGAATAAAGTTAGTATCTAAGGTAAATATGTGAAAACCCTAATTAGAAATCAATAAAGGACCAATGGGAGAATCTTGCCAATTAATTAAGGCATAAAGTAAATGAATAAAAGATGTTGGAAGAGTATAATGGGGCAGCTGAAACTTTTAGGGAAAAAGAGGAAGAAATGAGTTCACAAACTTGTTTAAAAAGTAGTTGAAAAGTCAAACAAAATACTAGCCAATGAGAACATAAAGCAAGAGATATTTGGTTAAAAAAAGATGACATATTTAATGGTTGAAGAAGGTGGGCATGTCGACCAAGGGTGTAGTAGGAAAGAGTAGGAAAGAGTAAAAGAGAAAAGATAAAGGCATAGACTTGTTGTAGAAGATGTTGAAAAAGTCAAAAGTTGCAACAACCAATAAGAACTCATGCACATGGGATATTAGCAAGTGGGAGGCAACATCTTTTGTCAAAAGGATGCTATGTATTTCGAAAGTTTGAAGAGGGAAGAGAGAGAAAAGGTGTTGAATATATGTGCATGTGTAAAGTATAAGTGCAAGTGGATGGTGGAAAGAGAAAAAGAAGAAAAAGGTGATATTTTGTGAAAAAGCATATAAGATAAATGAGAATCGATAGAAAATAAATCTTATCTCAAAACCCTTGAGATAAGTAGAAAACATCTGGATATATTAGGAATCAGTGAATTTTTATCCAGAAATTGGTGTTTCCGGAAGTGATTTCCGAAACCGAAGACGTCTACCCGAAAATCTTCGGCAGGCAACGGAATGCCCTGAATGGAATCAAAAATTTAGTTAACCAAGGTATTTCCAAAGAGGAAGAATAAACCTTCAGGGCTATGTTGCCGGATTTCTAAGATTCTCCAAGATTACGCGATTAGAACACCGATCGGGGAAACTTTATCGGATGAAAATGCATAAAGCAAGGGATGATGTCATGCATGACATATTTTTGTTGACAAAGGGGGCAAGGGAGGTCGGCATGTGCAGCTGCATGGAGGAGAATTGAGCTCAAAATTGCATGGCCAAAATTAAAGGAAAAGTTTGGAGAAAATTACCAAAGTTGGCCCATTTTTCTTCTATAAATAGCACCTCATTCCTCTTCATTCTTCACACCATTTCCAAGAGCAATTCAGTTTTAGAGAGAGGGTAGAGAGAAGGAGGAGTCCGGAGAAAGAAGTAGCGAAGCTCTGGGTAATTTTTCGGTACCGAGTCTTAAGTTCTAGTTTTCGATTCAGTAGTTATAGTAGAAATGTTGTTTTGATATTTAATCTTCCAAGTTAGTTTAGATATCATGTTTTAAGGTTGAATATGGTATATATTTCAAAAATCATGTTGGAGTAGGGGTTATGTTGAAATTTTGGAAGATTAGAGTCAAAGTAATGAAGTGCTGGCCAAATTCCCCCGATTAGGGGGTCAGGGGTAAAATGGTCATTTATGACTAAAATGTCCGTCGTAATGATAGATTCTTAACAAATACGTTGTTATCTTGATAGGATATCCCTGATTACGTTCTGATCAACTGTCGTACCGTATTCCGACAGAAGTATCGTTTACCGTCAACGAAGGTACGTTCGCGTACTGTAACATTAACTCTGATGGTTATATTATGCGTGTATGTGATGTGTGTATGATATGTTTATATGTGGTGTGTTGTTGGAATGCATATTGATGTTAGAAGATAACTGTATGCATGCTGGGAGCGATATATCTGTAATACTGGGAGCGATATGTTTGTAATGCTGGGAGCGATACATCTGTGAGGCTGGGAGCGATATATCTGCATTCTGGGAGCGATACATTTGCATTGGTTGGGTGTGATTCATATGTTGTGTTAATGTTGTTCCATAACCCATATGTTGTATATGTAAACATGAGGTTAACCGTTACCTGAGATCCGGTGCGGATCTCAGCTCTTAACATAGCGTCAGGGTCGGGAGGACCGAGGACCGAGGAGAGAGGGAAGCAGCAAGCTTAGAGATCCGGCTGAAGACTTTCTGTTGTTGTTCTTTACTTTTGAAAACTCTCGGTTACTGTACCGCTTCTGTAATTAGCCAGTGGGCATTTTGAATATATATCAGTTACACTATTGTTCCGATGCTCTACTCTGATGAAAAAAATTTATACTGCTTTTGAAAAACGGGATGTTACATAAATTCAGACAAAAAAAACTGTTGGTCCTAATTATAAGAGCAAGTTTTAACTTTTGTCATTTTGTTCCTATAATACCCCTATTTATACTTGCATTTGTTATGCCCAATTAAATAGATACTCACTTGATAGAAAAAAAAATTCCTTTATATATATGTGTTGATAAAATTTTACAGCACATATATATATGTTACGACTTTTTAATAAACAGCAGGGTTCGTTATGCGTTTAGTATTTTATAATGTTATAATATATATAGTTATTATTTCTTATTATTGCTGGCATAAAAAAAAATTTATTAGATTCATTACAATATATCTCCCCACTCGTTTATCAGGTATCAACGATAAACGATTAAATGATAAAATTATTAGACGATTGAAAATTAAGAAATACAAGTGTCGTTGTCCTTAATTTAATTAATTCGCAATAAAAAGAGATAACATTTGGGAAAAAATTCACAGTAATAATTAAGTATTTCCTTTTATAATTAGTTTGACCAGAGTAGTTTATAGAAAATATTATTATGGTGTTTTAGAAAATACATATCATATGATATGCAATTCAACTAATTTTGCTTATGTAATTTGTAATTTTCAGAGGGGTATTTTTGAAAAATACACATAATTAACTAATTTAACTTCCTTCCTTAATCTCCCCAAATTCTGGTAATTTGCTCCTATAATTAGGACCGGAGGGAGTATTATTTTCTTTTAAACTCATTCTCAAAACTAAGATCTAGCTTTACATGTCATTATATCCCTTTTAACATTCTCAAGTGTCATTTCCCTATTGAAAAAGAAAAAATTTTCATCTTCTCAAGAAATAAAATAAAATTGCTAATTAGAATTAGAATTTTTTTTTTTTGGGTTCTAGAAGTTAAAGTGGAAAACACACAACAGAAAGAGCCCTTGACGTTGAATGGTGGCCAAAGAAGGCGATGGACTCCAACAAGAGAATATATTGAGATTCTGGAGAGTTTATTTAAGGAAGGTGAGGGATCTCATCCAAATATGGAAAAGATTAAGAAGATTACAGCGATGTTGAGCCAGCAAGACCAGGTTTCTGATGCAAATATGTACAACTGGTTCTAGAATCGGCGTGCTCGACTAAAATAGCTGTAATACCCTAAAAATCACACTTAGGGTAAATATCAAAATTGGGAAATATACCTATTAAAAATAGGTGAATATGAGGTCTCAAACACCTTGTATTGAGTTTACCTTGTTGTCAGGGTAATTTCTCTTGAAATTAGATAATTTGCAAGTAGGTCCCTAAAACAAATTAAAAATTTGCAAATAGGTCCCTAAGCACATTGTGGGTTATAAATACCTGTGAAAGCTATAAAAGAGGCAAGTAAAAATCTATTTGAAATAGAGAAGGATATTGTCCCTAATTTAGGTAATTTATTAAGTTACAAACTTGGAGAAATTGAAGGAGTATACTCAAAAAGTATTGAAAAGACCATATATAATGCCCCCGTAAATATTAATATAATGCGTGAGGCATAAAGCAAAAATGTCAATACAAAAGTTATGAGATAATGAGGCATCCTAAGTAAGAAAATTATCAACTATTGATAAGAAAGTAATTAGGAAATTATTGGCTAATTTATCAAGCACAAGCAAAGGAAATTCGAGATAATTATGTAAAACCCTAAAATTAGTGGTTTTTGGCTTAAAATTAGTAAAAATATATTTGCTAATTAATTGGAAAGTTTTGAGAAAAATGGATGAGTTTAGGTATTTTTAAAGCCTAAATACAAGAATGGACCAATAGGAAAGTTTTGTGAAAAATTATATAAAATAATTATTAAATAATTATTTTATATAAAATAAATAAAATAAAAACGAAAATAAAAAATAATGGGCAGAAAAAAAAAAGAAAAAAAAAAGAAACTTAGTTTATAAATTATAGTATTTTATAATATAATTAATTAAAGTTATATTATTATATAATATAATTTAATGTGGTGAATAGTAATTCAATAATTAGGAAACGGATCCTATCTGGAGATCTAGGAATGATATTTCCAAAGTCAAGGTAAAATATTGATCGGTGAGTTTTTACCTTTAAGTGACCTCTTCCTAAGTTAATTCCGAGGTAGTTAGCGCATTTTCCTAATAAGACGAAATAGGGAAAAATGCGGGTAGGCACATTTTTGGATTCGAAGAAAATAAATTCTAACTCAACATCTAGGAATGAGTTTGAATTTATATGAACATATTTGGAATCAGTGAATTTTTCTGAAGAAATTGATGATTTCAGAAATGCGTTCTAAAACCGGACGCGTTCGGACACATTTTTCGAGAAAACTTCAACTGGACTGTTGGAACCCTGTAAGGGACTGAAATCTAAGTTAAATTAGATATTATTGATGAGGAAGAGAAGATCTTCAAAGTTGTAAATCCAGAATTTTGAGATTTTCCGAGATTACGCGAAATGGGGACCGATCGGGGAAATTCTATCAGACCGGGCCATAAAGCAACATAAGTCATTACACTTTGAACCCATCATGGGCTGCCACATCACCATGTATGTCGACCAAGTGCTTGCATGGCCAAGAAATAAACACCATTTGCTTTGATTTTCTATGGTTTAGAACAACTTGAAAAATTCCCAACATATCCCTAAGTTTTCCTATAAATAGGCCTAAGGTTCTCTTGAAATCTCACACCATTTTGGAGAGCCTCCTAGCCGAATCTAGAGAGAGGTTTTTAGAGAGAGAAGCTCTGGGAAAAATTGTGCAGAAGTCTTCAACGGGTAAGTCCTTCGGTCTTTAGCTTTTAGTTCGGTAGTTAGTAGAATTGTTAGATAGATTTAGTAAGTAGGAAGTGAGATTCCTACTATTGTTTTAGGCCTCATTGCATTGAAAGATGCCTAAAGAGGTAAAACTTGGTAGGGATTGAGTCCCGAAAATTGGTAGTTAAAGTAGCGTAGTGCTGGCGAGATTCCGCCGACTAGTAAGGGTAGGGGCAAAATGGTAATTTTTACCTAAAATGCCTATTATGATGTGAATCATTAATCAATATGGTTTATATTTCGAAAATATGTTGGAGTAAGAGCTATGTCAAAGTTTTGGAAAAGTGGGGCCAAAGTAACGAAGTGCTGGCGAAATTCCGCCAATTAGGGGGTCAGGGGTAAAATAGTCATTTTGACTAAAAATGTCCGTCGTAATAATAGATCCTTAACAAGTACATTGTTATGTTGATAGGATATCCCTGATTACGTTCTGACCTACTGTCGTACCACTGTCAAACGTACCATTTTCCGTTTTCCGTCAGAAATACCGACGACCGTCAACGAAGGTACGTTCGCGTACAGGTAACCTTAACTCTGATGTTTATTGTATGCGTATGTGTATATTGTCTGTCATGCCAATTATCTGTCATGCCTGTACTCCGATTGTACTATTGTCTGTACATCCGACTGTACTATTGTTTGTACATCCGACTGTGCTACTGTCTGTACATCCGACTGTACTACTTTCTATACATCTGACTGTATTGTTGTTGCCATGCATATCTGTTATGTATATCCTATGTCTGACCATAGTAAATATTGCCAAAAGTCTAAGAATGTCTGTTGTACATATATGATGTATGTAATCATGAGGTTAACCAAGACATGCTACCGTGGGTATTTTAATATATATATCAGTTACTCAATCGCTCCGGTGCTCTACTCTGATGTTTTACAAATGATGTTTGAAAAAAAAAAAATTATTATACTGCTTGTGAAAACGGGATGTTACAATAGCTCTGGCGAAATTTTATCGGTTAGCGATTTCTGATGTCAGGGGTAAAATAGTCATTTATGACTAAAATATCTGTTAGGATATGAATTATGAATTAATAAATACAATCTTATCCTTATAGGATATCTGTGATTGCGATCCGACCGACAGACGTAAGGTATTCATCAACGAAGGTACGGACGCATACTGTATTCACCAACACTTTTTCAACAAACCACAACCCTTTTCACACCCACTCTTCCCCTTTCTCTCTCTTCAAATCGGCTCTCCCCCCTTTTTCATTTTCATTTTGTTTTTTTAATTAATTTATATTATATTTCAATTAATTTATATAATTAGCAAAATTCTCCTATTGGTCCTTAGCCAATTATATGGATTAAGGCATTTTAAATTGCTAGAATTATTGAGAGCCCTTGATTTTACTTTGAGAGATTCAATTTTAGCCATTAATCTTTAATTAGGGGTTTTACATAATTATCCTTGGATATTCCCTTAATTCCTGATTTAAACAATTAGCCATTAATTATTTATTTAATCATTTACTAATTGTTGATAATTTTACTTAATTATGATTAATTATTATCTCACAACTATTGGACTGACATTGGTATTTTATGTCTCATGTAATATATTAAAAAAATCATGGGGTTATTTTGGTCCTCAAAATACTTTTTGATTTTTGCCCTTTAATTTTTCCAAGGTTATAATTTATTAAATTGTCAAAATTAGAGACAATATACTCTCCTATTTTTAATAAATATTTTATTGCCTCTAAATATTTATCATAATTTTCTCTGGATGTTTTATGACCCACAAATGCATTTTTCGGCCTTTGGCACTTTAATTCTTCTAATTTCAATAGAATTTATCCTAGGAAAATAAGATAAATACTATAAAACCTTTGAGACCACATATTCACCTATCAAAAATAGCCATTTATTTATCACAATATAATATTACAGATAAATAAATATCCAGGTATTACACTTATGAGTCTTTTTCTTTTTTTCATTTGGATGAAAAATTTTCCGAATCAGGCTTATGAGGTAAAAGCAGCTTATTTGAAAAACCAGTTTTCTTGGCTTATGGAGTAAAAGATCCTTATTTGAATCTGGCTTACGGAGTAAAAGCTATTTATGCAACCATCAATCCAAAAGTCATTTTTCCCATCGGTATCCCAAACAAGTTGTAACAACAACAAAATAGGGAACTGAATATAATGTGTATATGCCTCTTATTATCTCTGCTATAAATTTTCACTTATTATCTCTCATATACTCTCATTATAAATAAGTATAATTGAAAAGAGATACATAACAGATACATTTATTGTTTTTAAATGACACATTAAACTTCATGATTTTAGTAGTTGTTCTTATAAGTTTCACATATATACAGCTCTATCGTGTACGTGGTTTCACATTTCAATATAATGCAACTCTCATATCCAAGGCAGAGCTAATATTAAGCAAACAATAAAGCAAGAAGAGAGATGGTACGCAGCCTTCCTCCAACCTCCAATTCCCTAACCATCCAATATTGCACTACATGTACATGATACAACTCTCACATATTACATCTTTTGATTCATACAGGAAACTAAAACATAGATCAGACTCTTTTGGTGGATATCTTTTTTTGACTAAAGTAGACATTAGACTCTTTTGATGCCTATTTTTTAGATGCATCAATGTTGCACAGCTTGTTGCACATTTCTTTTGGAGCTTGGGAGAGCATAGAAGAATTTTTTTGGAAGGATGGAAATTGCTCTTTTTCATAGGACAGCAGCCATCTCCACCTACAATCAATGTCAAGAAGATTAATTTCCATCCTTATTAATATATCTCAAGTTACAGTAACAATATACAGTGTAAATGTTAAACTGTGCAACTGCTTACAATGGCCATTACATATAGCATTGTTTGTTAAGCTTTCATCCAGGAATTTTCATAACTTCTTACAATAGCCAATGCAAGTACATAGAGGTAGTAGCTTTCACCTCCCAAAAAAAACATTCTTCCTGAACAGCCATTCAAAATTTTATATCAGTCCCCCTTGCCCCAAAATAAAGAGTAGGCCATGCATTTCATTCAATTCCGGGTGATCTAGAACTTGCATGACCATATTCCAATTCCAATACGCATAAGAAACACAAGTTCCAACAATCAAATAAACAACATCAACTGTTTGTTCAACTGATTGGGGCACATTCAATATTTCTCCATATCTCGATTGTCCAACATCAAAACGAAGCCAATGTTGCAGATATAATATATCTATTCTAGAGAATGAATGTATAAGCGAAATATTGATAAATTGTGTGCATATGTACAGAATTAGCATCAGGGATGCCAAAAATGACATAATTTTGTCATGTATTGAGCCTCAAGGAAAATGCACTATTGATCACTAACCTTTTAATTAGCAACAAAGAGAAAAAGGTCATATTATGAAAAACAAACAGCAGATGTACATAGATACAGAGAGTAATATAGTACAACTCAAACTCAAACTTGCAAATAATTGCCACATAAGAAAAACCAAGAATCCACATCTAATTGTAAAAATTCTTAAGATTAAAAAGATGTAACCATCCAGGAAGAACAAAAAGAAGGTAAAAACCACCAATACTCCCTAGGATTCATTATACTTCGTCCAAGCAAGAAAAGAATCGAAAAGAACACAAAGTCCCAATTCCCGCGCCGCAAAATCGACAAACCGGAATGCAGAATCCGAATCGCTAAATTCAAACAATCACACAAAACGAACCCTAAAGCACAATTCTATCCTCCAACAATTAATACAGCGGCTAACTCTGATAAGATCATGAGGCGGAACATAAGGAAATGAAAATAACGACGAGAGGAGAAACAAAGAACAACCAACCTGAAGTTTGAGAGAAAATAGCGTTGACGATTGAAACAGAGATCGCTGTTGAATGGCAAAATCGTTTAGAAGGCGGAGAAGGAATATGGTAAGAGAGAGATAGGTTTTTCGAGGCTCAAACTGAATTTGGTAGAATTAGGGTTTTGAAGAAATGGAGATCTTCTGTTGAAAGACGCTGAATACACCAAAAATGAATGGTCAGATTAAATTAAAACTAATGGTCAGAGTCCTCTCTTTTATGAAAACGCACCGTTTTGAAGAGAAGTAGGTAAGGAGCATGTAAGGACAAGCAGGTAATGTGGACTCCATTTTCTACCAAATGGCGTCGTTTAGGCGCAAAATACCAATGTTCACTCCTTTTTTCTTTTCTTTTTTTGAAAAATAGCATTCACCATCCTCAATATATTTTTTCAAGAACCTAAATTTTTTTTCCAAGATCGTGAAGTATTTTCACTTCAGTACCCTGAAGTATCTTTTTAGTATTAATCACTACTCTAAAGTATTTTCTTAATACCAATCAGTACTCTATAATATTTCTTCAAGATCCTAAAATAAACTTTCAAGATTATGTAGTATTTTTTCAATACCAGTTAGTATCTTAAAGTTTCTTTTTAGTACCAGTCAGTATCTTGAAATATATTTTTAGTACCAGTCAGCATCTTGAAATATTTTTTTAGTACCAGTTAGTATTTTGAAATATTTTTTCAGATCATAAAATCATTTTTAAGATCATCAAATATTTTTTTTAGTACTAGTTAGTAACCTGAAATATAGAATTTTGAAAAAATATTTTAGGGTACTGACTATTACTAAAAAAATACTTCAAGATATTGAAGTACTAAAAAGAAACTTCAGGATACTGACTGGTATTGAAAAAAATATTTCATGATTTTGAAAAATTATTTTATGATCTTAAAAAATATTTCAAGGCGTTGACTGATACTAAAAATGTTTCAAGATACTGACTGATACTAAAAAGATACTTCAGGATACTGATTAGTATTTAAAAAATACTTCATGACCTTAAAAAAATATTTTAGGGTATTGACGGGTACTCAAAAGATATTTCAAGATACTGACTGGTATTAAAAAAAAAAATACTCAATATGGTGAATGTTATTTCTCAAGAAAAAAAAAATAAACAGTGGTTTTTGCACCAAAACGGCATCGTTTGGTTGAAAAGGAGGGCATCGGATGGTTATGGAATTAGAGGAAAGCCGCATCCAAGAGAGATATGCCTCGAAGTCTTTTACCAAATATGCCTCCAAGTAAAGAAGGGAAAATCCCTTTATATATCCTAAGGGACCATGAAAATGTCAAAAAGGTCTTAGAAAAAATTCCGACATAAATGTCTTAAGGAGTTTTTAAAACCCACAGATGGAGTTGTTAATCCCCTACTGAAGAAGTTGTCAGTGAGACCTTTTTGATATCAGAATTTTTTCTGGGATCTTTTTGACTTTTTTTTAGTCCCTTGGGACCTGAAAGAGATTTTCCCTAAAAAGACTGTTACCACGAATAGAAATTTCTGTTTTAAACGTTCTGCGTTTTACTTAATAATCAACAGACTAATTGAAGAAACTTCACAGGCATGAGTTCATTGACGTGGAACAGTAGATCTAACAATTTCATAGTCCATCACTCTCTGCCTCCAATCTGGTAATTTCTCTATCTGTATTTTTATGTTCTTGTCCTTTTTACTCTGATACAGGCTAGATCTGTGTTTTGTTTTCATCTTTTTATGAATTGAGTTCTCACTCAGGAATTGAATTCAAATACTCATAGTGAATAAAATAGGGAAAATAGATTTCTGTAAAGGCGCACTTGATATGGCAGCCAATGTTTCTATTTATATTATGCACAGTGCTTTAGGGTTTGTATGTTTGACAGGTATACACACAGCTTTACAAATAATAGAAACGAATACCCTATACAATGAATATTGAGCTTCAGCCCTTCGGACCCATTAACCTAAGAAGCTCAGGATTGGGCTTTATTGTATTATTATCAGTGTATTTGACATCCCCCCGCAAACGAGGAGTGGGTGAAACTGTCAGGCCGAGTTTGTCTCTGAATATCTGGAACTTGGAGTGAGATAGGGCTTTGGTGAACATATCTGCAATCTGATCTGTGGAGGGGACATATCTAACAATCAACTTGTTTGAAAGTACACGATCTCTCACAAAGTGTACATCGAGTTCGATGTGCTTTGATCGAGCGTGGAAGACCGGATTCGACGCTAGGGCTGCCGCACTGAGATTGTCGCACCAAGCAACAGGGATGGATCTGAGGTGTAAACCGAGTTCGCCGATGAAAGACTGGAGCCAGGAAAGTTCTGATGACAAATCTGAGAGCGATCTGTACTCGAATTCAGCACTAGACCGTGAAACGACACCTTGTTTTCTTGCGGACCAGGAGATTAGCGAATCACCAAAGAAAACACAGTGACCCCCCATTGATCGTCGATCATCAGGGCATACGGCCCAGTCAGCATCGGAGTACCCCTGTAAGGTAAGATGACTGCTTGGCTTGATGTGTAGAGCTAGGTCTTTTGTGCCTTTGAGATATCGTAGTACTCGTTTAAGTGCTTGCCAGTGTATTGTAGTAGGAGCACTGAGAAACTGACTTAATTTATTTACCGCAAACATAATGTCTGGCCTTGTATTGATTAGATACTGGAGAGCACCGATGATCTGTCTATAAAAGGTTGGATTTGCAAGTAAGGTACCATCATTTTTTGAGGAGTGTCGATTAACAACCATAGGAGTAGGAACCGGTGAGGAGTGTTGCATTCTACTTTTGGTCAGTATGCTGGAAATATACCTTTCTTGCTTGAGATAGAGTCCTGTAACGTCTCTGTAGGCTTCTACTCCCAGGAAATGATGTAGTTGACCAAGATCTTTGAGAGCAAAGCGAGAATTGAGATTTTGAACAAACAAATTTATGAGTTTAGAGCAATTTCCAGTGACAATAATGTCATCAACATAAATGAGCACAAAAAGCACAGATTTTTAAGTCTGAGATAGAAGAGAGAGGAGTCACTCTTTGAATGTAGAAAGCCCCAGCCTATGAGAGTTGTTCTTAGTTTGTCAAACCAGGCTCTGGGGGCTTGTTTCAAGCCATACAGTGCTTTGTTTAGGAGACAAACATGATTAGACAATTTTGGATGTACAAAACCTTCTGGTTGCTTCATTAGGACAGCTTCTTGTAAGTCTCCATTTAGGAAGGCATTGTTGATATCCATTTGTCTTATTTCCTAGTTCAGAGTTACAACAATAGTGAGAACGAACCTGAGTGTAGATGACTTAAGTACGGGACTAAAAGTCTCACCAAAGTCTATTCCAGGACTTTGTTGAAAACCCTTGGCAACAAGTCTGGCTTTATGTTTTTGTAGAGAACCATCAGCGTTGAACTTGTGCTTGAGCACCCATTTACAATCAACTATGTTGCCTTGACCCGTGTATGGCACCAGTGTCCATGTCTTATTTTTGATAAGGGCATTGAACTCCTCTTGCATTGCTTTCTTCCAGTCATTACACTTCATTGCATCTGGAACGCTGGATGGTATATAATCTGCAGCATTTTCAGTAGTTTTGGTTTTAGAGATACCAGCTTTTCCTCTGGTTACCATTTTGTGTTCATTGTGACTCACAATCGGCTGTTGACTTACAGGAAGATCACTGCTGCCAGGACTGCTCTTTCATGATAGGGCACAATAGAGCTTGGAGTTTCAGCTGATGAGCTGGAAGCTGTACCAGCAGATTGTTGCTGTTCTGGAGAAGAGGTCCTGGTTGGTGAAAGATTCAAGCCAGACTCATTTTGAATTGGCTCAGTAGAACTTTCTATCATTGATGAAGGGAGTGTTGGCTTGAAAAACGCTTCAGGGTATACTTGCTCTTCAAGTTCATTTCTTCTGTTTATGAAACCTGTTTCAAAAGGAAAGTCATGTTCATTAAAAACAACATGTCTTGATACATAAATTCTTCCTGTTGAACTTAGATACTTGTAGCCTTTGTGGTTATTGTTGTACCCCAAAAACACATATTTAGTGCTTCTGAACTGTAATTTGTGTTCATTATATGGTCTAAGGCAAGGATAGCAAGCACAACCAAAAACTCTCAGTCTTGTGTAGTCTGGATGTGTATGAAACAACTTGTAGAATGGTGAAAATCCATTTAGAACAGTAGAGGGCAGTTGATTGATTAGGCCAGTAGCTGTACTAAAAGCTTCCCACCAATAGTGTAGAGGCATCTTGGCTTGTGCAAGAAGGGTAAGACCAGTTTCAACTATGTGTCTGTGTTTTCTCTCTGCTCTTCCATTTTGGGCAGATGTATGAGGACATGAATGTCTGAATTGAATGCCAGCATCCTGGAGAGTTTTTGAGAAACTTCTATACTCTCCTCCCCAGTCACTCTGAAGCATTTTTATTTTACTGTCAAACTGATTTCCACAAGATTTTTGAACTGAATGAACATAGGTAGAGCTTCATTTTTTGCTTTAAGAGGATAAATCCAGGAGTAGCGACTATAATCATCAAGAAATAGGATATAATACTGAAAACCATTTACTGATTTTGTTGGTGCAGGTCCCCACAAGTCAGTGTGTATCAACTCAAGAGGCTTTGAAGCATGAGAATGAGATGATTTAAAAGGAAGAGAATGGGATTTGCCAAACTTGCAAGATTCACAAAAGGTAATGTCATCATTCTTTGCATTGATTTTCAAATTACAATCACTAATAACTTGACTTAAAACTCTATCATTAGGATGGCCTAGTACGTAATGCCATAAAATCCTACTGGAAATAAAATACTTTGGCTGTACTGTATGAGCAGCTTTTTTTTCAGCAATAAACACTAGATCAATACTCCCATCTGTCCCTTGATTGGAAACTCTAAACATTCCTCCTTGAGTTGGTATCCCTTTCAGGATTATCTGCCCTGTTCACTAGTGGAAAAAAGGATTTTAAGACCGGACGAAACAGGTATATTAGGAGCGGACCCGCGACAGGTCTTGTTCCAGGCGGTATTAAAAGTCTCCCTATTAAGACCGGACACATAGAACCGGTCTTAAAGATTTTCTTTAAGACCGGACATTTTAAACCTTCGGTCTTAAAATTCATACTAAATAGATCTGAAATATTTTTTTTTTCGGTCCTAAAACTCAAACTTTAAGACCGGACAAAAACTAGACCACTCTTAAAAGATCCGAATATTAAGACCGGACAAAAATAAACCCGGTCCTAAAAATAGTAATATCCTAGACCAGATCCCGGTCTTAAAAGACTGACTTTCAAGACCGGATGTTACATATGTCCGGTCTTAAAAATTGAACTTTTAGACCGCACTTATAAATGGACCGGTCTTAAAAGACCAACTTTTAAGACCGGCTTAATACCTTTAAGAGCGGTCATAGATATACATCCGGTCTTAACAATTGAACATTTAAGACCGTCTTATTTATTTGCGCTCTAAATTTTCCCGAATTTTTTTCCTGTTCTGTTCTTCCTGATCATATATAATACACAAAATCCACCATCCAAAACAGCACATAAAAGTCGATATACTTTAAGCTACAAGCTATGAATATAAATAAATTGAAATGGGAAAAAGAATACAAATAATTATCCACCATGAGTTATGTGGCCTTAAGTCTACAACTGACTAAAGTAATTTATACAATAAGCTAAGATATATAACTAATTACAATCACAATGAGTTACAATACTGACACGTAAATCAACATACATGTAGTCCAATATATTATTCACCATGCCTTCATCTGATTCCCACCCAACAACGTAACATGCATCCTCTTTTATAACATGCCCATTTGAATCGGATCCTGCCACAAAAACAAAACAAGAACAAATTCATAGTCAGCGTGACATTATATTGTTTAATTAAGAACGTAACATAGAAGGAATATATAATATATATAGTTAAAACCTTAAAGTTTTCAAAGAATTCTGCATATGAATATTACCTTATGAATTGACTCTTTTATAAAGTGATATCCTCCCATATCCCTTCTTGATGATCATTTCTTATGCCGGGTTCATTATCCGCTTCATCTTCTTCATTCATGTCCGATAGACCCCTTGAAAAAGGAGTACTATCAGGAATACCATAATTTGAATGACTTTCCTCATCAATATCAATGACCCTCTTTCCTTGGAGAGCTACATACCACATTTTATTTTCTTGATCGGTGATATAGAACACTTGTTTCGCATGGTCTGCCATAATAAAAGGTTCATCTCCAAAACTTCTACTATTGACATCGACTAAAGTCAATCCTAGCCGATCGATCTGAACACCATTATTGACATTAACCCACTTGCATTTGAAGATGGGAAATCTAATTTTGACATAGTCCACCTCCCAAATCTCTTCAATAACCCCATAATATGGCATGACTGCCAATTTAGGCCTCTTGTCTTTCGAACTGGAGAAGTGCATAGATTCAGCCTCTAACATAACACTACTGTTCTGGACTGTGCTCCTATCATCTAGGGACTTCGTGTAAAATGTATAACCATTGATCACATATGAATTCCAACTTATGACTTCAACCTCAGGACCACGTGCTAACCATTTCATTGTGTCAGAAACACATTCAGATCCCTCGACCTTTTGTTTAAACCATTTTGCAAAAGTTCTGTTATGCTCCCTAATCAACCTTTGTTCGGTCATTCGATGGTTTTCTTTCCTTACAACCTCTTTATGTGCAGATATGCTGGCTTGAACTTCATCAACATTATTCAAGATGTATAAGTGGACTTGTGACAATTCATCAGGATCCTGGCCGGTACGCGTTCTTCACATACCCTTTTAGGAATTTCATAGATCTTTCAATAGGGTACATCCACCGTAAATGGATAGGGCCGCACAACTTTATCTCCCTCACTAGATGAACAATGAGATGAACCATGATGTCAAAAAATGAAGGAACAAAAAGCTTTTCAAGGTGGCACAAGATAAGATATCATTCATTCTCCAATTCATCCAACTTTTCAATCTTGAAAACTTTACTACAAACCGCATTGAAGAAGAAACAAAGTCTAGTCAAAACGACCCGAAGATCATATTCGACGATCCCTCGAATAGCTACTGGGAGTAGCTGTTGCATCAAGACATGAAAGTCATGAGACTTTTGGCCTACTAATTTCAAGTCCTTCATCGAGACAAGCCTCTTAAAATTTGAAGAATACCCCGAGGGAACTTTTGTGCCATGTAAACACTCACAAAAGCTTTGTTTCTCATCCTTAGACAAAGTATGAGAAGCCGGGGACAAAAGTTCTCTTCCCATATGGCCTTGGATGCAAGTCTTCGCGTATTCCCATTGCTTGCAAATCCAATCTTGCCTTCACACCATCCTTCGAACTACCTTGTATGTTGAGAAGCGTGCCCACAATACTATCACATACGTTCTTCTCCACATGCATGACATCAATACAGTGTCTCACATCAAGATTGCGCCAATAGGGAAGATCAAAGAATACAGATCTCTTCTTCCATATATTTGTTTCTTTTCTACTCTATCCAGGCTTACCGAAGATGACACTGATATTTTTAACCTTTTCATACACTTGCTCCCCAGTCAATGCCACCGGAGCTTCTTCATACTCTTGGCCACCAAAAAAGGCCTTCTTTAATCGACGATATGGGTGGCTGGGAAGTCGTTTATAGTACAAAATATCATGGCTCTCATTTTAAAGACCTCCTTCTTGAAAGAGTCAAAAACATCGACACCTTCTTCCCACAACTCCTTCAAGTCTTCGATCAAGGGCTCCAGGTAAACATCTATGTCATTTCTGGGTTGTTTTGGTCCCGAAATCAACATAGATAGCATGATGTACTTTCGTTTCATGCATAACATAGGAGATAAGTTGTAAACAATCAGGAGTACAGGCCATGAGCTATGTATCTTTGCTAAGGCTTCCATAGGGATTCATGTCATCCGTGCTAAGGGCAAGCCTGAGGTTCCTAGGTTCTTCGCTGAAGTTCGGAAATAATTGATCGATCTTCTTCCATTGAGAAGAATCGGCCGGATGTCGAAGCTGTAAATCCGAAATCCTCTCATCTGCATGCCACCTCAGATTTTTTACATCATTTTCATTCGCAAACAACCGCTTGAACCTTGGTATGATTGGAAGATACCACAACACTTTTGCAGGCCCCTTATCTGACTTGTACCGTGGGGTTTCACATATCGGACAACTCGCTTCTCTTCAAACTCTTTTCTATACAATACACAATCATTCGGGCATGCATGGATCTTTTTGTACTCCATCCCCGGTGGACAAAGTATCTTCTTAGCATCATAGTAGCGATGCGGCAACACGTTATCATTTGGAAGCATGTCCTTCAAAGCCTCAAGCAATTACGAAAAACTCTTGTCGCTCCATCCATGACGTGCCTTCAAGCTTACCAATTTCAATACGGCGTTCAACAATTGGTATTTTTACACCCACGGTATATCGGTGTCTCTGCATCACTTGCACATATTACCATATGCATGTGATCGCTCAAAAGCCTCTTCTCTACATCACGGATAATGTCCTCTATGCGATCATCCATATCCGTGTCATTATCATCAAAGGCCACTTCCCCATGTTTTTACCACTTGATGGCACTTGTTCACCATGCCATACCCATACTTGTATAAGTCTTACAAAATCCGTGACAAATTAAATGTGTGCGTATAACTTCAGGACATAGTCGACACTCATTCAAACATTTTACACAAGGGCAATAATACTTCCCCACATCATCATGAGCATTTTGTGTAGCAAATTCTATAAATTCCCTAACCCCATTCTGATATTCAACACTCGTTCGTAAAGCATCTATCCAACCGTGACCCATAGTAGAATTCCTATATATTATAGACGAAAATCATTGATCATACATAATCCGAAAAATTGAAACTTGCATATAAAATAAGCCAACTCCAAATGCAAATATTGTCTCAAAGAATCACTTTTACGGAGGAACTTGCCCATTAAATGCATAACAAATTAATAATCACTTTTGGTCATAAATGCATCACAGTGAATCCAAGAACCAAAGTAAATGCAAGACGAGGAAATTAAATGCAGGGGATGAAGGTCTTGTGGACTAACCTGTAGCATATAAATTCAAATGCGTTTGTTGAGTCGTCTTACTTCTCCGCTCACGAACGTTGAAGTTGCGAGACAAGACAACAAGAGTAACCTAAAAACACTTGTTGGTCAGTTGGGTAGGTCTAAAGTGCAAATATAATCTTCAAAAAACAATATTCATTAACAACAGAGAATACCCATAACAACATTACATCGATTTCGTTAAACCCAAGAAAAACCAAGAACGATAAGCTAGAAAATAATAAAGTTTTAACCGAAACATCTCTTACAGCTTCGTCTATAGACGTTTAGCTAAGGAACCAGAGAGTGATTGTCGAGAGAGGTACGCGAAGCAGCGACGAAGGCGAGAGGAAATTTCGAGTCGGAACCTGAGTATTCACTTTCGGCAAGACAAGAAATCAGAGAGGGAAATTTAATTTTTCCGCGCGACAAAGATACCTTATTTAGCTTTTTGGATTTTATTAATACCGGTTATTAATTAAATGTCCGGTCCTAAATATACAACTAACATTTTAAGACCGGAGTTTTAAAAGTATCCGGTCCTAAAATTTTATTAGTCTTTTAAGTTTTAAGACCGGAGGTTTATAAAACATCAGGTCCTATAATTCAAATACTCTTTAGATCCGTTACTTATAAAATGTCCGGTCTTAATGGCCTTGGTGATTGCAATAATTAAATAAATAAAATAAAAGATATTTTTTAGGACAAAAAATAAAGGAAAATTGGAGAATAATTTAATGAATTCTTGGAGAACAACAAAAAATTCATAGTGTTCTTAATGTTTCTTACATTACTTGAGAATATATACACAACAACAAAAAAACAAAAGAAAAACAAGCTGAATAATATCATCCACAAGAATCGGTGAACAACCTCGGCGATTTCGGCGTGAAGAGCATTAATTTCCACTGGGAGATCAACAAGTTGTTGTCTTATTCTCTCCACCCGCAATATGAATGGATCATTACGGGAGAGCGGAGAGGGTCGAGGTAGGCGCGCTGGGCCAACAGGTTGGAGAGGGGATTACGAACATCCGCATGGCGGCTTCAAGATGACGGATGGACTCGGCAAGGACAAGATCGGCGAAGGATCGAGGGGGTGCGGCATGAGCAATCTCTTCATCATCCGAAGAAATAACAATGGGTCCATTGACCCGAGAGTCTTCGAAACAATACGACCTTGCTTGTCATTTGGAGGAGGCGTACCATATAATGATCTAGCCATGGCACAAGCTTGAGGCGTATGCACCCCTACGAGCAGTTTGCTTGTATCTAACCATGGTTTGAGGATTTGAGAAGTTGGGGCAGAGAGCTATGAAGTGAGGAGTTAACAGAACAAAGAGGTAGTGTGTGGAGTATATAAGGACAGATTGAGGAGAGATAAACATCGATGATGAATTCGTCAATTGGTATATAATGAATTTAATGTTTCTATTTAAGAGCGTATTTGTTCAAAATATCCGGTCCTAATAGTCATTTACTTTTAACAAACTTTTAAGACCGAACTTTTATCTTGTATCCGGTCCTAAAACTAATTTTTAATTCAATTACTTTTAAGACCGTCCTTTTATCATATATCCGGTCCTAAAAATCATAAGACCGATATTTTACTTTGTATCCGGTCCTAAAACTCATTTATTATTATTTATTTCAATTTATTTTTTTCAAGTAAGAATTTTTGGTTAAAAAATATTACTTTTAAGAACGGATCTTACACAGTATCCAGTATTAAAAGTTCATTCTTTTCAAAGAGTCCTTCCCCATGTTGAAATGAATGCTTCAGAGTCTCTTCGGCTTCCACATAAACTTCCCAACTAGGCGTCTCCTCGTATTCTGAGCAAATATGCGTCTCCTCGTTAATGTTTAGGCGTTTCACATTCTTCAGGATGGGTTCTCTATTTAAACCCGTTGTTACTTTCTTCACATTCATCTCCATCTCCTCCTAGAACCTCCACCGTAATGGCTTCTCCACCACGATGAGGTCCTCCTGCTGGGCGAAATCCTGAGGCACCTCCATATCCTCCTCCGTTGCCTCCGAACCCGAACTTCGCGCGATCTTTGGAGCACTGATAGCCGCGTCGATCATATAGACCGACGCTTGGGCCAATCTGTTTCAGGTCTATCACGCCGTCAACAACAAGCTGAACGCGGTACTCGACGCCAATGACGTTGAGTACCATACCTCTGATGACGACGTCTCCGACCCTTCCCTCCCCTCCGACAACGATGGGGAGGATTAGAAATTTTTAAGTTTTTTTTTGTACTGCTGCCTCACAAGGCAGCAGAAAAAAAAAATATTATTAAAAAAAATTATTTCCCAATCGCCTTCCTTGTTTGTCTTTAACTTTATGTTCTTTTTTCTCCGACAACAAGAACAAACAAAACATTGTCCTCTTCGTGGTGATCAATCTTAAAAATTTGCAGAATAAAGTTAACAGTTGCGACCATACAAAACAAAACAAAAAAACATTATTTACCTTTTCGAATAAAAACAAACAGAGTGACGACTATTCTCAAGTTTGGACCATCGTTGTCGTCCCCTGTACTTTTCCTGTTGTGAACATTTTCAGTGTCCTTTTCGTTATCTTCTTTCTTTTTCCGACAAAAGAAAAGGGACACCGATGATGATCTTCACAACCAGAAAAGTAGAAACGAGGACAACGAAGCACAAAACTTGAGAAGAACGCAGAAACATGGTTTCCTTGAACCCTAACGATATGTCTGAAAACCGAGTCACCAACTCTATTTAAATGAAGAATATTAGGACCGGACGTATAATAAATCCTCGGTCCTAAAAATTAAGCCTTATTTTAAAATTTAAAGTTAGGAGCGGACAACTAACAAATATACGGTCCTAAAGGTTTCGGCAATCTATTAAATAAAACGAAGACTTTTAAGACCTGACAACTAACAAATATACGGTCCTAATATTTTAGCCATATATTTTCTAGACTTTTAGGACCGGATATTTGACATATATACGGTCCTAAAAGTCTCTACCCATATTTTTTAGAATTAGACGAAGACTTTTAGGACCAGATATTTGTTAAATATACGGTCTTAAAATGGACGAAGAACTTTAGGACCGTACTTTTAACAAATATACGGTCCTAAAAGTCTCTACCCATATTTTTAGAATTAGTCGAAGACTTTTAGGACCGGATATTTGTTAAATATACGGTCTTAAAATGGACGAAGACCTTTAGGACCGTACTTTTAACAAATATACGGTCCTAAAAGTCGCGATTACTTTTCAGAGCCTCTTCTGGCTCATTTTCAACATCCGTCTGTACCTTAAATTTCAAGCACTAAATAGCTTTATCCACCATCCCATTCATTCAGAAACCCAAAATGGACACACACAAATTGTTCGAAAAAATAAACAAATTTATTATTGAATTACATTGCGTTATATTTACAAATGAATGAATTAGTCGAAAAAATAAACAAATGTACAGAAGGCTATTGTTGCTACAACATCATATATTATTTACAAATGAATTAATTAGGACATTAATTATTGTCCTGACTTAGATTTTCTAAGACCAATTTATACAGATATTCACAAAACACATGGCGTATGTGCTCCACTTCTTCATCATCAAATGGCTTTTCACAAGCAAACCTCTGTAACATCAAAGACAGAAACAGAAATAACATATTACGTGCATATTTCATATGTAACTTTAAGCCATCAGTGACTGAATTCAGCCATAACATTTTACCCTTAAAGTGAATTTAGTCTTTCCTCTGTCACAATATCATATATGTGTTTCATCACGTACAGGCCACATAAGTTCGATTCTTGCGGTTGCCGACGGGTCTAAAAATAACAATAAATATATATATAAGAGCATATATAGCTTACTGACCAACTTCAGAAGGCAATTATGCCATGTCCAAATATGTACTAACCTTAATTTTGTGCCATTTAGGATCTGTGATCTGAACCCCACGCTTTTTTACATCAACTTGGAAGGTCTTCATGCCACTATCATCAAAATCACAAATTTATCGGTAATGTTCATGAAAATTCACAACAGAGATTTCGAGACAAGATCTTTCAAAATGATATTCTTACTCGTTGATGATCCGCTTCAACACATGCGATGGATCCAGTGAATGGAGCATAAGAAGATAACATAATGCGACTCCATGTTCATGACGACCAAGCGCCGGTGGTTGCTGAAAATTCACAATGGTAAAATACTCGATGATATATATATATATGTAGCATAATTAAGTGAATTGCGAGACAAGATTTGTGATATATATGTACCGAGCCAGTATGGAAACAAGTACACCTTTCTTGGCACTTGACACAACCTCTTTGATATGTACTCTGTCTCAATTCCAGAGGTAGTGTTGTACTTGCATACACCGGGCACAAGAATCCAAAATCGAAATTCCGCCCTCTTGAACCGGGCTCGTGCATGCACCTACAAGAATGACATCGATCAGGGAATTAATATATATGTATGTGTGTCTAAATGGTGCATTTAAATTATGTAATCAAGGAAGAAGATACTTACTTCATAAATATTTGAACACATGGACTAGTAACCTCGCTTTCCGAGGAAGCAAGCATAGTCTCTACATCTTCATTATCAAAGTAAACCGGTTCAGGATTTGGGATGCCTACTACTTCATCGACAGGCCACGATTTATCTTTAAACCATTTTTTGGCTACCAAATCTTTTATTTTTTCCTTGGCCGTCAAGTTAGCAGTAGGGGATGGAGCTTGAGGAGGGGGTGGACCTTGAGGAGGGGGTGGAGATTGAGGAGGGGGTGAAGCTTGATGAGGGGGTGGAGCTTGAGGAGGAGTAGAGACATCTACAAGCTTCACTGGCCAAGAGATGAAGGTTCCCTTGACATCACTCACAAGCTTCAGCTGATCGGTTGGGAGAGGGACAGTGCATCAAAGATCACCTCTTCAACCGACACTCGACTTCATCATCACCATTTGTTCGTGGTGTACTGTTGATCCCAAGTTGTGGGCAGTCCCTTTAGCAACCAATTGTCTATGACTATCACGATCCTCCACATACAGATGACAAGGTTGCTCGATCGTCCAACAATGCAGCTCCTCTAGTGCTCTGCTGCATAGGTGCGCTGAAGGTGTCAAGGGATCCACACTGGGTCTCGCCGAGAGCTCGGGAGGAACTTCATTTTCTCCATCTCCTCCTTCATCTTGCTCATCTCGATTGAAACATCCTCAATGCAAGCATCTTTCGCCGCCGATTCCTCACTTAATTTGGCAAGCGTCGATCCATCTCCTCCAGGGTAACCATACTTTGTCGTGGCGTTTGGATTTACCAAAGTATTGTTTAGGCCTACCCGTCCTCCAATCCCCTTACACGCCCGAGTGATCTGGTTTTCCGGTCGCAATGGCCGAACATCATTCCTCCCGTCCGACGCAAAAGATCCCTCGCCTCTTTCTTTTTAAGATCTTCCGTAAGATACAGATAACGAGAAGCTTAGTGATGAAACATGTTTAGTAAGTAAAAAATAACAATATCGATACTTACAATTGTTCAAAGAACTACACGAGTTATTTCACTCGTGTAGGCGCCGCTTGGCTTTTGCCGAATATACATCCACAGCTCCTCGCGACGTATTGGAGATGGTGGCTGGTCAACTACCGTAGAAGGATTGGATTCAGCTTCATCTTCCAATCTCTTCTGTTTGGCTGCCATCAAATCTTTTTCGGCCTTTTTATATCCGCCGCGAGAAGCCCTGTGTGGGCAATCATTCTTTCTCCCAATCTCCTGATATTTTTCCCTTATTTTCTCGTGAATCAGATTGAAAACAACTATATATCAATTATGAATTCCGGCCATGTCACTAATGAAATTAGAGAACTTCGCTTGATATGAACGTCAAACATTAGTCAAATTCACTTCATCAAGTTTCAACATTTTACTTAAGGAAGATGTAGCATTGTAGAAGAAATTGGGAAAACCAAAGGAAAGGGAGTTGCGTAAATGCCGCCAACTCATCAATTCATTCATTCATCATAAATGGTTCCTACACATATTAGAATAACTAACTAACTACTTGCACCGAAACCATTACACGCTTAACATACTTACTAACTAACAAAGAACGTCTAACCATGGCCATTACACGTTTACATATCGACTTGCATGGAACTAGGACATGCTCCTCTCATGCAGACAAAGGCAGCAAATGTATACTTCTATTCACACACCAAACCATTTAACTAACAGATTAGATGTACACAATAACAATTCACATATCCGCACAGGTTAATAAGCAAACAAAGGTGCAAACAAAACTAAATATAAACTCACCAGAGCTTCAGGAGTTGTCCGCTTCTGAACAAATTGTTGCCAAGTTTGTTCATCAAGAAATTTGTACTTCTCCCAGGGTTGATGGTCAGGCTTCACCTCGGCAAAAATATAAGTGTTAGCCAGAAAGGTCTTAAACTTCCTGAACCGCTTAGCACAATAAGACAATGTTGAGTCTTTCAATTTCTCAGACTCAGGGACGGTGAATGTAAGCCGGATAGTGTCCCACATAGGATCCTTTATTGTTTTTTGGTCCATATTTTTCCACTCATCAGTCAAAATGCTAACCTTGCTGCGTACTAGAGCGCCGAAAAAACTAGTATATGTGCTTTTATTAGGACCGAAAGGTTGCAAATTTTCATCAAAAAGAATCTCGAGCTTCGTCCCAGAATTCCGACTAAGGGATACTTCCATCATTCGTGTGCCGCTTCTACCACGGCGTGCACGGAGCTGAGGAGGCTCAATGTGAGATGAAGAGGGTTCGTTCGTCCGACCCTCACCGGTCAAACCAGATCTAGAGTTTCAGGAACACGAGTGGAATCGTTTTCACCGTTCATTTTCAAGACAGTAAAAGAGGAATGCTTGAGAAAATGAGGGAGTAACAGAGGCTAACGGTACGCGGGGCGAGGAAGAGAGGTAATGCAACAGGAAGGGTTTCGCAACGTGAACAGGGGTTCTTCAGTGAGAGTGACAAAAGCTTTCGCGCGAAGTTAACGTTTGGCGCTTCATTTTTAAGACCGGACAAATACATATATACGGTCTTATAAGATAACCTTTAAGACCGATCTCTCTATATGTCCGGTCTTAAAATTAATTAATTTCTTATTCAAACTTTAGTACCAGCCAAATTTTTTGTCCTGTCTTAAAAGTCTAACTTTTAAGACCGGTCATTCTGTAACTATGGTCTTAACATTTATTAATTTTTTATTTAAACTTTAGTACCGGACGAATTTTAAGTCCGGTCTTAAAAGTCAAAGTTTTAAGACAGTCTTTTATAAATGTTCGGTCTTAAAACTTTAATACATTTATATTTTAATTTTTCCGTATTAATTTTGGAGTGTAGAAAATATAAGTCTGGCTGTATGAGATTTCTCCAAAAGTAATTGATATTTCAATTTTTTTAATAACATTTTTTAAGACCGGTTGTTATTTTAACAGTGCGGATAAGACCTATGAAAAAATGATCCAGTGTAAGAAGTTCTTTATATTTACAAATCTGCCACCGGTCATTTTTTAGGAGCGGTCCTTCTTTAGTCCAGTCTTAATGAGGCAGTCTTAATGCACTTTAGCGTATAAGAAGTTCTTTTTATTTACAGAACTGCCACCGGTCACACCTTTAAGAGCGGGGCGTCGATGATCCGCTCTAAATGAGGCGGTCTTAAATCCCTTTTTTGCACTAGTGGTTTGCTGTTCCTTCACAATAAATCCATGTTTATTAAACACAACATCAGCATCATTGTCATTTGCAACTCTATAAACACTGAGAAGATTCTTAGTGATCTTAGGAGTATATAGAACATCATTTAGTTTCACTGTTTTATTAGGAACATTTGAGATTAAAGATGAACCAACTTTTTCAACTTCAACTTTATCACCATTGCCTACTACAATTCTCATCTTACCAGCTGGTTGAGTAGGGTTGTCAATACTGTTTGCATCATTTGTCACATGACAAGTTGCTCCACTATCCATGTACCATGTATCATCATTGATAGTGTCAGGGGTGGCCCAATAAGCTGCAAAATCAGAAGTAGGACTAGAAACATTAGTTTTCTTTTTGCTGTTTTTCACAAAATTTCTGTCAAACCTATGAAAATAGGTTTCAACAGTGTGACCGGTGTGATCACATAGCTGGCATTTTGGAGGTACTCCATCATCTTGAGCACTGCTGCTGCGACCACCATTGTAATAGGTATGTCTCCCACGATTGCCTCTGTGCCAACGACCTCCTCCTCTTCCTCTTCCACGCCAATTACCATGTGGTGATGAGTGTTCAGCCCTTGTGTAATTCACAAGATTTGTTGAAACTGACAGATTTGCAAATTGACTCAACTGATCCATTCTGCTTTCATATGTTAACAGGGAGGACTGAAATTCTATCCAGGTTAAATCACTTGATTCTCTATTGAGTTGAACTACAATAGGATTGTAGTCGGCATCTAACCCAAAGAAGCACCCGAATAATCTGATCCGAAGTGAGACAAGACACCCAAGAATGGCAAGTTGCTCAAAGAAGATTCTTCATCTTTGAAAGGTACTCGGTCATTTTCATGTTCCCTTTCCTAGTTCTCTGAAAATCAGACTTTAACATGAGAACTCTTGACCTAGTTTGTGCTCCTGCAACTTGTTTTGCAGCTTCCCAAAGACTAGCAGAGGAGGAGACAGCAACCATTTGTGAGGATACTTCCAAGCTCATGGTGTTTTGAAGCCAACCAAAAAGGAGTTGATCAGCTACAACCCAATCTTCGAATTCTGGGTTTGGTTTCGCCACATCCTTCTCATGGATGAACGGTGATGGACACTCCTTGGTGCCATTGATGAAGCCTTCAAGCTTGTGTCCTTTGATGACAGGGAGGACATGAGTTTGCCATAGTAGGAAGTTAGTTCCATCCAGCTTGATGGAGCAACTTTGACTGATTCCAGTGTTGGTATTTGAAGATCCCTTGGGTAGATTAGAAGCTGACGCTAGGGACCCAGAATGGGCAGAAGAGCTAGTGGAATTGGTGATTGTTCAGCCATGGCGATTTGCCTCTTCAGCTCTGATACCAAGTGAATAAAATAGGGAAAATAGATTTCTGTAAAGGCGCACTTGATATGGCAGCCAATGTTTCTATTTATATTATGCACAGTGCTTTAGGGTTTGTATGTTTGACAGGTGTACACACAGCTTTACAAATAATAGAAACGAATACCCTATACAATGAATATTGGGCTTCAGCCCTTCGGACCCATTAACCTAAGAAGCCCAGGATTGGGCTTTATTGTATTATTATCAGTGTATTTGACACATAAAGAATTGGGAGAGTAGGATAGTATAAACCCAGATCTGATCTTGATCCATTCTTGTGCTATTTGGACTATTTCTAGTACAGCTCAGCTCCAAAATTGTTGGGGATATCATTTCGACTGAGTATACTCAAAATAACCGCCCGATATATGTAAGTGAGTCAAGTCAATCTTCTTTGTAAAGTGCGTGGTTGTTGGTAATTTCTGGTCTTGTGAATAAAGAAAATACTCACCTGCACCAATTTTCATATGATACTTAAGCCTCAGGCTTTCTTATTCCATGATTGTTTAGCGGATCATTGGGAAAAAAGAAAACTATGGGTGCCTCACTTTGCTAATACTCCCTCTCTCGCTCCTTGTTATAAGGTCGCATTTTGTTCACAGGCTTAAAGTTCCATTTGAGTTTGTTTGACTAATAAATATATTTTAACCAGTTTTATCAATTTTATGCACTGCTTTAATTAAAATGTTGATTTAGTTTATATTCTCTCTCGTAATCCTTCTATCATACATTCTGTTTCCTCATTTTATAAATAAGGGCATCTTTAGGGAAAAAAACATTTCCTACGTATTATTGTTTTAACTCATTTTACTAATTTTAACTGTTTTATTAAACGCCCCATTTCTATTAAAATACTACTATAGAAAATGATTTTTACTTCCCTAATTGGCGTCCTATTTTAAAACTTAGAAGTAAAAAAGAAGGCGATGACAGTTGACTTTTAGCGTCTAACTTTTGTCCTTAGACGCCAAAAGTGTAGTTGTGGACTCAAAATTAGAATTTGGCGGCAAAGAATACACTTTTAGCGTCTAAATAATAAATTAGAATCTTTAAGTCTGATTTAAAGAGTCTAGGTCTGAGAATTAGACTCCTTAAATCAGACTTAAAGGAGTCTAATTCCTAGATTTAGACTTAGTCTCCTATAAATTGGATTTAGGGTGTCTAACATATGTGTTATAACTTTCCCTTTCTCATCAGTTCTTCAATTCGATCATGAGCAAAAAAAAAATTGATACCGTCACTTTTCTCTCCAGCTCGCGAACCTCTCCCATTTGTCCCTCTCTCTCCCATCGTCGCCGCCGTGCCTCCGCCTTGCTTCCCGAAATCCACCGCCGCTAAGCTCCGACTCCCTCTCTCGCTCCCGGCGTTGGCGACGTCATCTCTCGCTCCAATATTTACTTTCCTCTTTGCTCGTTCTCGTCGTCTCTCACCAATCTTCACCGACTGGGATCTTCGTTCCAGATTCAGTCACCATTAGCGCACCACAAGCTTTTCGTCTTGAAGGTTAGTTCGCTCTCCTTTGTGTCTTCTCCCCCTGACTCTCCCATTCCATTTCGTCTTGGTTAAAGTTGAAGAATTTTATGGGTAGATGATGGAATCTGACTTGGACTTGAGTTTTCTTTGTTGAATGGTATTAGATTCTTGTTGCTGCTTGTTGATTCTACGTCTTGAACACTTGGGTTTTGAGTTTTAATGCTTGATGATATGATTTGGGGTTAAAACTGGGGGGTTTTTCTCTATGGGTATAAGATGCACGAATCTGGATTTCTGGTAGTTTATTCACACACGTTTCCTTCCCTTTGCGATATACACTATACTATTATAGCTACTATTTCTAGGGCTTATTTCTTTTGAATGCATACAATGTGTTTGTTAAATACAAGGTACACAAAAAAAAAAGGGTTCCCGTTTTCTCTTTAATCTCGAGATTGAATCCTTCACCGCTCGATGCAGATTTTGCTGATACGAATCTGACATTTTGTTTTGGGATCTAGATCGTAGGGCCATTATATTGATTTTTTCCTTGCTCTGTTTGTTTAATCTATATTATTAGTATCCAGCTCTGGATCTATGTGCCCCCTTTGGAGAGATTCTCGAAGGTGAGAAATTGAGGTTTAATTCTGTTTTTTTTTTTGGTTGAAGCAGAAATTGATATGATGAAGGAAAGGTTTGCAAAATTACTGCACCCTAAATTACAAGCATTTTCTCCTTTTCCTGGTATGACACCCTAAATTTCGTATTTTATGTCAATTCAAATGAGTAACTATGACTTCTTACCTGCATTGATCATATTGTGTCTTCAACTCTCTGTAAGACTGAGGCATTGATCATAATACTTCTGGTTCTTAAGTAGAAAGTGAAATTTATTTATGACAATAAAGAGTGGGTAACTTGGAATGGACTTACTGATTTGCATGAGCTTAGGTAGTTATGCCATTAGATTTTGTGGGAAACCATAAGTTGCAGTTTTATATTTTCAATTCCTAGTCTGCAGATTAAAATCTTTTATGGTTTCCTTTTTCTTTTTTATGTGCAAAAAGGGATGTTATGCCTCCTATAACCTGAAGACTGTGAATGGAAAACTGTTTTTCCCTGTCTAGGTTCTGAAAGCACAATTTGATTATATCTTTATATGTATAATAATATTATTGGCTGTCAGAAGCTTAATCATTATCCAAAGACATATAATAAATGTAAATGAAATTTAATGAGCCTGCATATTTTACTCTGTTGCTAAGCATGAAATGTTTGTGTATTTGTTTCCTTTATGTGTGGCGGCCTACAGAAAAATCCTTTCAGCGGTGATATTATTCTATTTAATTTTTGTGCAGTTCTACACATTTCTTGAGACAACTGTTGTGACGGTATCAATGTATCATTGTTGCCGAACTTTGTTTCATTCTTTAATGCAGAAATTCCTGGAACGCCAAGCACACTTGCGACGACTTTTCTTGCTTTTGGTGGGGTTTTGAAACACTGCTTGATTCAATTGTTAGTTTCTACTGTGAATATATCTATGACATTGTTGAATTATGTACAGTTTTGAACCTAGCATTTGCATTGAGCGTTTTTGGATTTCTTGTTATGCACGTATCTTTGGTGGCTGCTAATACAACCACTATTGAGGTAAATTTTTATATGCATTTGTTTCTTTTGTTCCTATATCTACCTAAAACAAACTACTGATTTTTATCTGCTTTCTTTTGACTGTTTACTTTGGTTGGAGATGCTTCAAGCTTTCTATTGTCTTTCTCTAAAAGTAATTATTATAGTTATGGCAGTTTGAAATATCGTTATCAAGAGAAGCTAAACATGTAGTGGCCAGTGGTGTTTACAAATTGGGTTTGATTGATCACACCTTTTAGGTTCATTTAAATTTATGAATGTTTCATGATGCATTCGATGGAAATCTAAAACTTCAAATGATCACGCATTTTTTTTGTTTTTTTTGGTTTCGGAAATCTTGCAACATTAAAAATATGATTTACTTTTTTATGCTACTCCTTAAAGTGGGAATGATTTGGTTAGTGTTTGTGACTTGGTTTTGTTTGGATTTTCATCCCTGTTTTTTACCAGGCATATGAGAAGAAAACAACTCCAAAATGGCGTTATGACCTTGGTTGTAGAAAAAATTTCGAACAGGCGTGTGTATGTTATACTGTATTAAGATTATTAATATCCACTTTTCTATAGATGTTAACATTTGCCTATTTCCTTTGCTCTGTACTTTCTCATGTCCATTCAAACACAAGGAGTGATAACATTATCTCTTCACTTTTCTCTTTCTATTTTATTTCTTCCCAACTTTTCTCTCCCTTGAAACGGAACATCAATTTTCTCATAAAATGGCCTCATCACAATTAAGACATGTTAGCATTAACATCTGATGATCTGTGCACTAATGTTGATTTCTTTTGTTCGAGAATATAGATCTTCTGTTTGAAGTTTTCTTTTGTTTAAGCATTGAAGTTATTGAAAAGAATTTATTTAAGATCTGGTTGTCTTGACGCAAAAATTTTACTTGATTTGAATTTATAAATTCAGTGTTGGCTTGGCCTCATAATATTGTTTATTGGAGTCTGTAGAATCAGTTACGAATCCCACAATTATAGGGATTAACTAACCTAAAGATTATAGGAGAGATTATAGGGGATTATTGTTAGATATCAATTTCAAATTTCAAATTCTAGATCTCACTAACAGATTAGATTCTCTACTTGTCTATATATGTAATCTTTCACTCATCAGAATAAATAACAGTTATTCTCATTTGAGATTCTTCATGGTATCAGAGCTTCAAGAAGAAGAAGAGATTAATTGTTAATCCAGACGTTGCCCACTGTAACGTCTTCAAATTCTGAGACGTTGCCCACTGCAGCATCATCGGAACTCGTCCAAACGTTACCTAGTCTCGTCCGACTCTGTAACATCAAATCCCGCTCGTAAACGTTGCAGTCTCGAGCGTCTTTGTCCCAGTCTCGTCCGACTGGTCCTTCAAGATCGTCCGACAATCACGATTCAGTCTCGTCCGACTGATTCCACTCAACCTTCAAGGCAAGTCGAGCTTCTCCGTCACCTCCAGTCTCGTCCGACTGGTCGTCATCTCCACTCGTCGACTCTCGTCAACTCCGACGTTTCCAGATCGTGGCCCTCCGTTCTCAGGGTTGTTTGTGAGGTACTTCGTTGCCTTCCGTCTTCATCTCGACGTCCAGTCACGGCGTCGGTCTTGTCCCGTCATTCACCCCAGGTTCTTGGTTTCTTGGTTTATCTGGATCATCGGGATCACTGTGCTTCAATTTTTTTCTATCGGGTTTCACTGTGCTTATTTGTTTTATCGGGTTTGCCCATTTGACTAACGGGTCTCATTGGGCTTTATTTTTCTCCCGTCTGATCACCGCGGGCTGCACTTATCATTAGGAGTTATTGGATTTTTTTTTGAAACACCTTTCAAGGGCCAATATGTCTTCAAAGTCCGATGCCTCGTCCTCCGTACCACGATCTGGGTCTAGTGACATCTCTATTGTTCTTATTGTTTCTGAGAAACTTACCAGTGACAACTATCGAGAATGGTCTCAATCCATGATTCTTGCTCTAGATGGAAGGGCTGAAACAGGACCACATGACACTCGATGATTATTATTTGGAAAAATCAGCCCTGTGGCAAGAGTTTGATGCCTTAAAAAATAAAACTCATCATTGCGGGGCTGATGCTAAAGAGGACCGCAAAGAGAAAGAAGAGGAAAGAGTCTACGAGCTGCTGGCAGGTCTTA
The DNA here is from genome assembly GCA_025563575.1 of Acacia pycnantha. Lineage (NCBI taxonomy): Eukaryota > Viridiplantae > Streptophyta > Magnoliopsida > Fabales > Fabaceae > Acacia > Acacia pycnantha. The sequence goes on from JAMWYP010000001.1 coordinate 2,497,289, forward strand.
ATGTGATCTACGATGATGTTCGGGCACGGATTCTCAGTCAAGAGCCCTTGCCTTCTGTGCGTGAAGTCTATACCACTTTGCGTGTTGAAGAGGATAGACGCAACTCAATGCTTCAGAATCAAAATAATTCCGCTGCTACTCATGTACCTTCTGAAGCTTCAGCACTTGCTGTTCGATCCATGGAATCCAAAGGTTCTAAAGGACGACCATTCCGTGATCATTGTAAGAAACCGGGGCATACCAAAGACACTGTTGGGATCTTCATGGTAAGCCCTTCGTTGGAAGCCAAAGAAAGGGAGAGGAAAAGGTTATGTAGCTGAAGCCTCCAAAGAACCATCCCAAGATAATCGGCTAAGCAAAATCATGGAAATGCTAGCCACCCTACAGACTACAAAACAACCAACTGCCACAATAGTCAGGAGAGGTAATTTTTGCAAGCCTTAGCCGTAATTAACAGTCGGTGTATAGGGAATTGCTGGATTATTGACTCAGGTGCCTCAGATCATATGACTGACAATAGAGCTCTCTTTTCATCCTATACACCTATCACCAATGGAGTGACTGTGCGGATTGCTGATGACTCTCTGTCTATAGTGACAGGAATTGGTTCTATCAAAATCTCTGCTACACTTACTCTTCAATCTGTATTGCATGTCCCAAAATTGAAGTGTAATTTATTATCAGTGAGCCAATTAGCTAAGGATGAAATTTGTCAGGCTAACTTCTTTGCTACTTATTGTATTTTTCAGGATCTGCTGACGGGGATGACGATTGGGAGTGCTAAAGAGCTTGATGGTCTCTATTACCTTGATGAAAGCGACAGTCATAGAATTAAATCGTGCAATAAAGTGTCTCTCCCTAGGAGTAGTGACTTGGAGTTATGGCACAAACGTTTAGGTCATCCAAATTTTCATTACATGTCTCAGATGTTTCCATCTCTTGTTTCCAATAAAATTGCTTCTGATTTTCAATGTGATTCATGTGAAAAGGCTAAACATCATCGTACTTCATTTCCAAAAATTCCGTACCATGCATCAAAACCTTTTTCCATAATTCACAGCGATTTATGGGGACCATCCCGCACACCAAACCGATCAAAATCCAAATGGTTCATCACTTTCATTGATGACCATACGCGTGTCAGTTGGGTTTACTGTTGAAAGATAAAACCGAGGTGTATCAAACCTTCCTCAACTTCCACGTATGATCCGAACCCAGTTTCAAACCCAAATCCAGATCCTACATACTGATAACGGGACTGAATACTTCAATCAGTCGCTATCTACATTCCTATCCAAAAATGGCATTATTCACAAAAGCACTTGTCCCAATACACCCCAACAAAATGGCATTGCCGAACGAAAGAATCGTCATATTCTCGAAACTGCAAGAGCCATAATGTTTAGTAGTAATGTTCCTAAATATCATTGGGACGATGCTATTCTTACTGCTACATTCCTCATTAACCGAATGCCAAGCCGACCACTATCTTACAAAACACCACTTCAGCTCTTGCATCAATACTATAACCTCCCATACCTTGAAAACACTCTACCACTTAGAGTGTTTGGTTGCACATCCTATATTCACCTCCATCATACCAACAAACTTGACCCTAGAGCCCTCCGTTGTGTTTTTCTTGGCTACTCTAATTCCCAAAAAGGATACAAGTGTTATGACCCGGTTTCCAAACGGTTTTTTGTTACCTGTGATGTCACCTTTCATGAAACTACTCCGTATTATTCCATGTCTGCAATTCAGGGGGAGAGTGATGGTGAATTTCAGACACCAAAAGATGACCAAACAGTTACAATCTATACACCTCCAATCTATACACCTATCCATACAAAACCGGATATCCCTAAAACTCCTGATAATGTGCCAAGTCCAGGGGGAGACACAAACATCCCTGATAATCCTGATACTGTGCCAAGACCAGGGGGAGACACAAACAAGTGGGGTAAGACCTACGTACGAAGGAATAAAAAGGGTAATGAGTCACAAGCTATTAGCACTCACCAGGAGTCAGAACCAGATGCAGGTCTAGGAGAAACAATGGTAACGAAGAATTCTAACCTTGATCTTCCCATCGCGCAGCATTTAAAAATCCCGGATCATGCACTCGACATCCTATTGAGCGGTTTGTCTCCTATAAGGCCCTTTCATCTAAATACGGGCGTTTGTTTCTCACCTTGACAAAGATAAGGGTACCAAACACTGTTGATGAGGCCATGGCCATACCTGAGTGGAGGCAGGCTGTCCTGGAAGAGATGGAGGCCCTCAAAAGAAATAAGACATGGGATATAGTAGATCTACCTCAAGGAAAGAAGCCTGTTGGATGCAAATGGGTATTCACCCCCAAGTATAGAGCAGATGGAACACTTGAGAAATACAAAGCTAGATTGGTCGCAAAAGGTTTCACTCAAATCTATGGGGAGGATTACACTGAAACATTTGCTCCAGTAGCCAAATTGAATACCATCAGAATTCTCTTATCAATGGCAGTAAATCTAGACTGGGATCTACACCAACTCGATGTAAAGAATGCCTTCCTCAATGGAGACCTCAAGGAAGAAGTGTACATGAAGTTACCTCCAGGGTTCCCAGGAAAAAAGGTTAATCAAGTATGCAAGCTGAAGAGATCATTATATGGGTTGAAACAATCTCCACGTGCCTGGTTTGACAGATTCACTCGAGTTCTGAAGAAACACGGGTATACTCAGGGGCAGAGCGACCACACTTTGTTCGTTAAACATCACAAGGGTAAGATGGCTGTGCTAGCCGTGTATGTTGATGATATAATTCTTACCGGAGATGACGAGGTAGAAATTAATCAAATCAGGGCAGCCCTAGCACGAGAATTCCAAATCAAGGATCTTGGAGAAATGAAATACTTTCTTGGGATGGAAGTAGCTCGATCCAAGAGAGGCATCTATATCTCCCAAAGGAAGTATGTACTAGACCTCCTAAAGGAAACAGGGATGACAGGTTGCAGACCCAGTGACACACCTATACAGGTTAATAAAATAGATGAAGAAACAGATCTCGGTAAAGCGGTGGACATAGGGAACTATCAACGAATGGTAGGCAAATTAATATATTTGTCCCATACCAGACCAGACATTGCATTTGCCGTAAGTGTTGTCAGCCAGCATTCGCATGACCCTAAACAGAAACATTTAAATGAAGTCTACAGGATCCTTCGTTATTTGAAGGGATCTCCAGGACGTGGTTTGCTATTTAAGAAAACTGACAAACGAAATGTAGAGCTGTTTACAGATGCTGATTGGGCAGTGATCAAGATGACAGGAAATCGACATCTGGGTATTGTACATATGTATGGGGTAACTTGGTCACATGGAGAAGTAAAAGCGAGTGTAGTTGCAAGAAGCAATCTTGAAAGCTGAATACAGGGCTGTAGCACTGGGGATCTGTGAGGGCATATGGATAAAGCGTGTCCTAGAAGATTTGAGAAAATGCATAAATCTACCAATCAAGGTCTATTGCGATAACATGGCTGCGATTCACATTGCTCATAACCCGGTTCAACATGACAGAACCAAGCATGTTGAGATAGACAGACATTTTATAAGGGAAAAAGTCGATGAGGGTATCGTTGATCTAAGGTATATACCTTCAAAAGAACAGAATGCAGACATCCTCACCAAAGGATTGCCCAAGGACCGATTCGAGTATCTAATTGGCAAGTTGAACTTGATTGACATCTACCGTCCAACTTGAGGGGGAGTGTAGAATCAGTTACGAATCCCACAATTATAGGGATTAACTAACCTAAAGATTATAGGAGAGATTATAGGGGATTATTGTTAGATATCAATTTCAAATTTCAAATTCTAGATCTCACTAACAGATTAGATTCTCTACTTGTCTATATATGTAATCTTTCACTCATCAGAATAAATAACAGTTATTCTCATCTGAGATTCTTCAGAGTCTTTAATTTTTATCTCTATTTTCATGAATAAAGAGAAACTGCAAACTACATTTCGTTTGGAGGTTTGGCCAATAGCTATTATTTATGAATTGCTTCAGCCTACAAATGGTTTGTTTTACAAAGTGCAACCTGGTACACCTACCACCATATATCATACTCATACCCCCACCTGAAATTTGGCTAACTAGATTAACTGACAATTGTGATAATATACCACGGACTGATGCTACTTTGTCTTATTAGCAGACACTTTTGTAATCTACAAGCCTGAGGCTTGCCTTTGTAAACCAAAAAAAACAAAACGAGGAACTGACAGTTGTAAGAATCTTCCCATTATTTGACAAGCTTTGATGTTTAACTTGGGTATCCTTGGATATGGAGGAGGAGGAGGAAGAAAGAGGTCCAAGTTCACAACATTAAGCAGAACTACATTATTGTCTGGACCTATTTGTCTCAGTCAATAATTATTGTAAAAAAAATAGGGAAAGCTATTCACAAGAACCAAAGTTAGGATGCATCTGCTCTTGTGGATTTACAGTAATAGGGAAATGTCAGTCCGATTTCTATGACCTGAGATTTATATTATCTGCACACACTATTTATACTTCATGTATGCATCCAAGTTGGGCATGTTTATCTATAATCATGTTGCTATTTTCCTTTTAATATTGAAAACTGCCTCACTTGTGATTTGCGGTAGTGGATTCATTTTAGGGACTTTTTCCATCGTTGATTTATGCAGGTGCCCAGACATTTCCAAACATGTCATTTGGATGGATCAATGTGAAAGATGTTGCAAATGCTCATATTCAAGCATTTGAAGTTCCTTCTGCTAACAAAAGATATTGTTTGGTTGAGAGGGTGGCCCAATGCTCGGACGTTGTGAAGAGCTTATGTGAGCTGTACCCTCAATTGCAACTTCTTGAAAAGTGAGTTCAATTATTTCTACAATTTCAAGACTGCATATAATATATAGTTTAGTTATATATCTTGCTCTAATCTTTTTTGTGAATTGATCTCTTTTCCAAAATGTTTAATTATCTTTTTCATTTTTGTTTTTCATCTATTGTTTCTGCTTTTTTGGGGTTATATTATCACGTTAAACAATGGTGGTTTAATCTACCATGTTCTGCTGTGGAAGCAATAGATTTCGTTATATGAACTTAAATAAGGATAAGTTAGTTTAAGATAAGGATTAGTTAGTTTAAGATTAAGAAAAAGTGATTTTAGTTAGGCTAAGCATGAGAAAGTTGTTGAGAGTATAAAGGAGTTGTTGGGAGAATTTAAGCTAAACACATGAGGGATATGTTGCAAAAAGCATATTTTGGTAAGCTATTTGTAATAGCTTATAAGAAAAAGGTACACATTGAATTTTTTCACGAAACCTTAATTATTGTGATGTATCATTGTAATAGAAATCGCAAGTCAGTTGGATTAGTTAGAATGTAACTGTTAGAGGAGATACTAAGCCTATAAATAGATGTAAACTCACTTGTATTCAATCAGGCTTGTTAGATTAATATAATATGGATTAGTTCCAGTTTCTATTCTCTATCTCTCGTCTGATTCTCTCTTCTATTTCTCTATCTCTCTTCTGCTTCTCTACTTGACGTTTATATGCAGAAATTCCTTTAACGTGGGAAGCATAAGACATATTGAAAAAAGTTTTCCACTTTCCATTTAAAAAGAAAGAAAGAGCTTTCTTCTTTGTTTGGTACTAAATTAATGTTAAGGTTTTTTGTTTATGGATAATGAAATGTGGTCTGTCTATTGTAAAGCATTCTGTTTCTACTGCTTTAATATGCTTGAACAATGATTCCATCAACTCTAATTCTTCAGTGGAAAACGTTGGCACAAAAAAAAAAACTTTCAGTTGAAAATTATTTAACCATTTTGCAATAACAAATGTTTTCCCTCGATTTTTAATTTAATATTTATAGGTCTCTGAATTAAATCTTTTACTTTGTCTATTTGAGGGTCGTAAAGTCTTGTGACTTTTTTTTGTTAGTACTGTTAGCCTTTGTACAAGAGCTAATATTTAATCCATAGCGTCAAATTAAAAACTACGCTAACTGAACAAAGGTAAATATTTAATTCTTCATTGAGCATCTTATACTACTCAATTTGGGATTTAGACATCCCATACTTCCTTAGTCTACATTGCAATGTTAATTTCTGTGCTATATATAATGTGTATATATATGTGGGGCACTGGGGTGTGCGTGTGCTGAATGTAATTCTTGGTATGATAGTAGAAATTTTCTTCTTGACATGATTGTGTTTTGAATTAATTAAACCATGAAGTCTTGGAGTTTTATCATGTGAATTTTTTTTTGATACAAGGCGAGGGGAGGGGGGATCGAACTAAGGACCTAAGGGGGGGGGGGAATGAATCCCAATACCATTGCACTACTAGGAGTGCCGGTTTTATCATGTGAATTTTATTAGTAATAATAATGCTATTCTCTGATATCTGTTTTTTAAAACTTACAAAGATAAAGGTCAAGCCTAGCCTTAAAATTTCAGGAAAAAAATCCCTTCAGGTGGAGGGCAATTGTATGTGGGGCAAAATAAAGAATACAGGTGATGATTGGATGTATCCTAAAGCCTCTGATGGATTTAAGGTTGTACCGTGTCCCATGATATTTACAAAATTTCTTGCCTTCTATTTATCTTTTGTCTTGTATATTTTTCTATGTTCGATCAAAATGTTGTGTAACTGATTGTATCCTAATCCATATCTCACTTGATTGATTTATCTTATACCTTGTTTTCCATTTTACAGATTTTTTGGTACTGAGGATGCCTACTTAAAGGATGATATGGATTTGATTCGAAACCTGTTGGCTGGACATCTTCAACACATAGATGAATGAAATTAGTCTTTATATTGCTTAATTAGTAGTAGGTAGCTAGACAACTTTTTGACACTTTGTGATGATTGTTGTACATAGAAGTAGTAGTAGTTACCACTTAAATTAGTTAGAGCAAATTGGTTGAGACGATTTAAAGTCAACCAGTTACACTTTGTTGTTATTACTTTGCTACCTCTATGTCCAACTCATCATGAATTATGTGTCTTGGGATATTTGTTATATATATACATGCATGTATTATGTTCCTGTATAAGGTTAGCTGAGCTAACCTTTTAGCACATAGCTAGGTGGTGTTTTATTTTATCATTATTGCTTGCTGATATGTAAGAATGATTTTTTATAAGGGATTGTGGGGTAGTGAATTATACGAAGCAACTATTTAAAAAAAAAAACTGAAGGAGTCTGGGAATTAGACTCCTTAAGTCATGACTTAAGGCGTCTAATTATGGAAATTAGACTCCTTAAGTCATGACTTAAAGAGTCTAATTCTCAGAATTAGACTCCTTAAGTGTTAGGAAGGCGTTTGTGCCACATTTAAGGCGTCCTATTTCAATAGTTAAACGCCTTAAGTCAGAATTTAAGGCGTCTAATTAATAAATAGGACGCCGTAAGTTTAACCTACGGCGCCCCCTAGATACGCGTCCCGCAGAAAAAGGACGTTAAATGTACAAAAAATAGGACGTTGTATCTCTGTTTTGTAGTAGTGAAAAGACCTTATATAGGGACAAAGAGAGTACATTGGAACCCACGAGTTTTGATTTTGATTCCTATATATTTTAATGTGTTTTAGTTGTGGACACTATACTTAATTATTCTTATAAAATTGTGCGGACTAAAATTATAGGAAGTAAAATTAGAATTCCATCAAACGGTAATTAACAACAATGTTATTAACTGTTATCGTTTTTTTGGGCTGTGTTTTGACTCTTAACAAAAACAATTATGGATTTCAAAGGCTGATGGAATGAAATCGGTCTTTCTTTTTTATAAAACAATAGTTAGAATGAGACTTTTTCATTGGAATACTACGTGCAATATTATATAAGCGAATAAACTAACTTTTATTATGTGTGAGTTATCATCACACCATAAATTTCACTATAAATTTACTCTGATATATTCATTTCTATCATCCAGTACAAGCAATTATGACAGCTTCGCAAGCAAAAACATCTTTTATGCACTATCATTGGACGTACAATGTATTCCTCAATTAGAGGCAAAGATACTCGTCATGGTTTTACAGGACATCTGTATGATGCTCTCAATAAAATGGGAATTCACACTTTTTTCGATGACAAGGAAATAAGAATTGGGGATAAAATTACACCAACGCTTCTCAAAGCAATCCAAGAATCTAGAATGACCATTACAGTATTTTCTAAGGATTATGCTTCCTCAACGTTTTGCTTGGATGAACTAGTCCAAATCCATCAATGTATCAATGGAAATGGGCGACTGGTTCGGCCAATTTTTTATAATGTGGAGCCTTCTCAAGTGAGACATCAAAGTGGGAAATATGGACAAGCACTAGTTACACATGAACAAAACTCAAGGGCAAATGAAGAAAAGATTAGAAAATGGAAGCACGCATCACTACATGAAGTAGCTAATCTTAAGGGGTCATCATGTGATACAAGGTTATTCACAACTTTTACATTTCTACCCTTTTAATTAATGTGTTTTCCCTTTCTATTTAGTTAGGCTAGAACTTTATTTCAATTACTATGCATGCATATGAAACATGAATCACATGGATTTAATTAGAATTGAGTGAAATTTCTATTTGCTTTCACAGGAAAGATTATGAACGTAAAGTCATTAAAGAGATTGTGAACCACTTCGTTAGGATAATCAAAGAGAGGGTTCCCCTCTTTGTTGCCGAATATCCAGTTGGTTTAACTTCTCGAGTTAAAATAATAAACTCTCTATTGCAACTTGGGTCAAATGATAAGGTCTTCATGATAGGAATTTGTGGAACTGGAGGAATGGGTATAAACAACAATAGCACGTGCAATGTGTAATGTAACTGCTGATCATTTTGGTTATGTGTGCTTTCTTGAGGATATTAAAGGAGAATCTACGAAACATGGCCTACAACAACAGCAAGCCAAAATGCTTTCAAAACTTTTACGGAAAAAGATAGAGAAGATAGAGATTGAAGACATTGATGAAGTTAGCAGAAGTTAGCTGGGACATGTGAATGGTTTGGTTGTGGGAGCAGGATCATTGTAACAACAAGGGATTTACATTTACTTAAGATTCATGGGGTTGAAAGAATATATGACATGGAGGGATTAAACCATAAGAATCTCTTGAATTGTTAACTTGGATGGCCTTTAGAACTATTCAAGTCGATCAAAGCTACAAGGACATTATGGAGCATGTGATTAGTTATACCAGCGGTCTTCCCTTAGCCTTGGAATTAATAGGCTCTGACTTGTATTGTAAGAATGTAAGAGAGTGATAATCTATGTTAAATGAACGTAAAAGAACCCCGCATGATAAGGTACAACAGATATTAAAAGTAAGCTATGATGGCTTGCAACAGCCAGAAAAAGAAGCTTTTCTTGATATTGCTTGCTTCTACAATGGATGTGAATTGGAATATGTCAAAAGGATGGTGGGAATTATCCATGATTATGATCCCGCAGATTATCATATTGGAGTGTTGGTAGACAAATGCCTCATAAAGATTGAGTATTGCTGTGTAAAAGATCTGGGAAGAGAGATCGTTCATCAAGAATCACAAAAAGATGCTGGAAAACATAGTAGGTTATGGTCAAGTAAAGATATTCATCATGTTTTGGAAGAAAGTGAAGTAAGTCAAACGCTTAGTAGAATTATATACTCACTACAAAAAAAACTGCTTTTGCGACGAAACAAATCCGTCGCAAAAAAGGGGTTTTCCGTCGCAAAACGAGTTTGTGACAGATTTCGTCCGTCGCAAAAATCCTCGTCGCAATTGCGACATATTTTGAAATTTCCATCGCAAATTCTCAATTTCACTCCACAACATCTTCAACTCGTCTATCAAAGGCCTGAGGTACATATCTATCTTCTTTTTTGGGTTGGATGTGTTAGACCTGGCTATCACCCAAGAGGGGGGTGAATTGGGTGTTTGATAAAACTTTGGATAACTTTGAAAATATTTTCGCAATTTACTGAAAGCAGTAATGATTTATAAAACAATAAACAATCATTCAAACATATATGCTCAGAATATAAGAGATAAGGGAAGATAATATGCAAACAGAGATTTATACTGGTTCGACCAATCCTTGACCTACGTCCAGTCCTCAAGCTCCACTTGAGATTTTCAATCCACTATCTCCTTATTTAACCGGGCACAAAAGAAAAGCCTTACAATCCACAAGTTCACCCAGGCACTTGTGAAGCCAAATCTCTCACTGAGATACTCCCTTCAATCAGTTACACTCTGTACTCGAAGACACTCCCCCTTACAAGTGTAAATTGATAACCCAATCTCCAAGTCCCACGACTTGAGATTCTTACAATGATTTAATAATCAGAAATGTTCTCTCTAACAGAGAAGATGAATAAACACTGAAGTACATAATCGATCATCTCACTCTCCAATGTAAATTATATAGACATTGAGAAACAGAGAGGTGTATGTGTATATCAGAGTATTGGCATTTTGAAGATGTAAGCTCGTGTCTCTAACTTCTTCCATCTTGAATGCTTCTGCTTTTATAGTTGACGAAGAGTATTGAGCAATTTATGACCGTTGAACAATTCATTCGGTTTAGAATATGTCCGTTGGAATAAATATAGCCGTTGGAGCTGACGTAATCATTTTCTTTTTGTAATCTGATGTTAAACCTTTGTTTGATCATCTGAAACTTGCTAACAACCATGATTAATAGCATTTAGAAGAGTAGCATCAATTGATTTTGAATTCTCGGAGACGTTGCTGCTACTGTCTGCTCCGTTGAAGAATGTTTTAAAGGTCTAGTCGCATTCTCTGAAGATTGAACGTTGACATTCCTCATTCAAATTGTCTGTTGAAACTTGGAGAGAATGTATCAAGGAAATAGTTGTGAAGCTTTATCATTGCCCAGAAGATTATCTTTCCGGAATGATGTATATCTCTGCTTTCCATTAATTGCTTCTGAGAACATTGTTGCTTTATTATTAATCCATATAATACTCTTCTGAAAACTCATTAACAAACTTGTTAAATGCAATTAGAACAGTAATGAGAGAAGATAAAGAATCTATGAGCCATAACAGAAGATTTATCGAAATCTGGAAACTGATTTTTCAATCTGTCATTTTGGCTAGAGTCAAGATATCTGGCTAGAGTCATTTTTAATAGATGAAGACTACTTGGCTCGAGTCACGGGTTTTTGGCTAGAGTCTGGGCCGAAACTTGAGGTAGTTTTTGTAGGCTGGAGTCAATTTTTTTTATAGCTGAACTCTTGGCTGGAGTCAAGATTTTTTCACTCAAGTTTTGGGTAAAACTCCAGTCAAATTGTGTAGGCTAGAGTCAATCCTTTGATGGATGAATTTTTTGGCTAGAGCCAAAACTTCCTGGCTAGAGTATTGGATAAAACTAGAGTCAGTTTGTGTAGGCTAGAGTCAATTTCCTTGATAGATGACTTTTTGACTAGAGTCAAGATTTTCTGGCTCAAGTTTTGGTTAAAACTCCAGTCACACAGAGTTGGCTAGAGTTTGAAGACAATTTCACCGTTGTGGATGCAGATGAACATCGTGGCATTCAACTTTGTTTCTTCAAGTGCTTCGCTGTAATCTTGTTGTTTAAACAAAGTTAAGCATATTAATCCTTGAGAATCACTTATCCATTCTTGAGAGATGTTCTGATTGAAGATGAATATTGACAGCGAGCAATCACATACACCATAGGCACATTCTTGAGAATCTTATCAGAAGTTGATAGCAAAGTTGTCAAACCACTCATGCTCAGAAAGCTTTTCAAATCTTCTTCGTAATTCAAGAATAATCTGCTCCAAACTTGTTGTAATACGTTCGTTAGCATAAGATGAATCTTGACCAGCGTTTTTCCAGCATCCTGAACTGACTATCCAATTTCGAGAGCCATATCTCCCTGTTCAGAACTCCGTTTTGGTTGGTTTAACTCTTGATAGAAAGCCCTTTGAGTCTACGTTCAAATGGAACCTGTTTCAGCTCATTTGAATGTGTGGTTTGTGAGATATACTCAAAATACCGAAGCTTGGTATGCTGTGTGGTGTGAATTTCACTGTCAACTTCAATAATTCATATCTCCTTCATCTAACCTCTTTTGGACTTGAATCTTATGTCAAAATGACGCATTGGAAGTCTTGATTCATAAAAAATTGATTTCACCTCAATCGGACCTCTGGTTTGAGAGATATCGTTGAATTACCAGAGGTCGCCAGCTGAAACGCAAAACAGAGTAGAACAGAGGTGCTGTTAGCTCGAGTCAATAGTGTCTGGCTCGAGTTTTGAGGAAAACTCAAGCTTAAAAATCCCTGGCTCGAGTTTGGGCTTCCTGTGGCTCGAGTCTTGACTTCCTGGACCTTGATTTTGTTTGTTTTAACTCCGAATTGATCCATTCCAACTTCCATATGATCTTGGAGACTTCTAGTATCAATCTAGGAACTTGAATAAAGTATTCTCATTGCATTTAGCAAGTTCTTCCATCTCCCATCTTGATCATTCTTCATCATTTGAACTTCACATCTTCTTAAATATAAGAGTTAACCAAAGTAGAAGATAAATGAAGTATAGAAATTTTCTCCTCTTAATAGATAAGCATATTTGTCATCATCAAAACTAAGCATAACTAACAGGATGGCTCAGGGATTAACGCATTCAGAAATAAAAACTCTCTTCTCATGCACATAGAAGGTGGGAGGTTGTACGGAGTCACAATGACAGGCCAACAGGAATAATTCATGCCCGTATTGCTGAAAGGAGCGAACCCATCCGAACATAGACCAAGACGGGCATTATGGGGATCCATAGCAAAGAAAGGATTTGCCTCGTCAAATTTACGTCAAGCTTCGACATCGGATGGATGCGTCACAAAATTTTCATCCCTGCGATGCTCCCAGTGCCACCTCATGTGCGCAGCTGTTTGCTCTGATGCATACAATCTCTGAAGTCTGGGCACGAGAGGAAAGTACCACATCTTGCTTAATGCTTGACGGGTCATTTTCCTTGCATTCCTCACAACTTTGTATCTGTCATGTCCACAAAATTTGCAATTGGGCAGCTCAGCATCATCCTTGTAATACAACATACATCCTCTGGGGCAGCAATGAATTTTTTCACATCCAAGACCAAGCTCTTTCACCTTTTTTTTTTTTGCTTGGTAAAACTCATTCGGCAAATTATTGTCTTTGGGAACAATCTTACTCATGATCTGCATCATTTCGTTGTAATTCCTATCACTCATATGGTGATCAGTCTTCAAGCTTAGTGTTGCTAGGGTAGCCGATAGCGATGAATATTCACTATTTTCAAAGTGTTTGCAACCTTCCCATAACGGACGTTGCGCTTCTTGAAGCATTTTATAGAATCTATCGGCTTCCGGATGAGGATCCTCTCCCATGTATTGTGGTTGAGTATGTGTATCGGTCTCCTCTCCTATGTATGACGGTTCAACATAAGTAACGGGATCAAAATATTGGCCGATCGACAGTCCCGCGGCAGGGGAAAAAAAGACAATTCACCCCAAAAGAAATGATGCGATATGTGAAACGATGTGCGCATTAATGTCAAAGACAGCAAAGGATGGCTTTTTTACGTTATGACGATTGGAAGTGGACAACTGTAAACCTGCCATAATGGTATAAGAAGGGGAAACGGAAGTCCTCTCGGGTTTATATGAGTTATCTCACATACTATTCCGGTTACCTGAATATTGTTAAAGTATATGTTTATCAATAACCGAGATCAATGTAAACAAAATTGGAGAACAGATGAAGGACAAGTAAATTGAGCCTGTTCTTTTCATGGTAATCCGGATTGGGGGAAACCTATTGCTAAAACAGATAAACCTGGAAACCCAGATGTCTGATGCCAAAGAGGTCCCAACAATCATGAAAAAGAAAAAATAGAGTTTCCAATTGAATTAACCCAGATTATATATCCGGGGGTAATTCACAATTAGAACACAAATGAATTCGAAGTTCGGTAAAGCTCAGATTAAAGTTGAATGAAACTCAAGTAATCAAGTTGTAACGACTTGGATATGAGATCCATGTTAAATAATAAATGCACCTCGGCAGCCCAGAAACCTTGACTATCGGGCTGGGGGGCAACTGTTACGGACTAATACATGAGGCCCATTTAATGTATGGCCCAGCAAAGGGCAATCTATGTCAGGATCCACTTATGATCAAAGAGGATACAAATCCAAGATTGTGACCTAGACATGGCAGCATAGCACTTGGGCTTGCAGGCACAAAGGCCTATAATCTCAAACCCTACAGTAAACTTTATAAATAAGGGGTAAACCTTACAGGTATGATTATTCTCTCTCGATTACTATTCTGCCGTCACTATGCACACACACCACGCCCTTGGCTAAATTCGTTTTGTTCTTATTCGTGCACAGTGATCTACTATACTTATAGGTATCTAATTCATAGATACCTACGAGAGAGTTATTTAATCCTAGATTAACATGCTAGTCCAACGAACTAGACATCTCTGTCTACCGAGACAGAACAAATATGATATATATTTCTAAAACACCATAGTTATATTCCTTCTTTCCTAGATTAACATACTAGTCCAACGAACTAGAGTTATTTCATTGTTGAGAAAGCATCAATATGCTTAAAATAAGAAAAGATTGACAAATATGATAAATATTTATTATATTTAGGATCAAGTTAACTCCTCATATATGTCCTACATCATCAAGGAGCCGAGGGAGTATTTAATAAAGAATTGAGAGTGTAGGCTAGTATAAACTGTTATGTAGTAGGGCCATGCTCTTTTTTCATATATGTATATAACGGTGTTAGTTTAAATTTGATAGTGTTAGCATTCTTGCTTTCGTTTTAAATATTTATGAGTATTTTTACACCTCCAAACAGTATATAATGCTGGGCATACTTTTGATTAAAGCTCATGAGTATTTTTGTACTTGAACCCTGTAAATAAAATCATGTTTGTGTGCATATGAATCAAAAGTTTGTTATTTTGCCCCTATCACACCCTTCCATCAATACATCATACATCAGAGCATTATAGCACAACACAGCGAGTAAAATGGTTTGGGCGTAGTATACTGAGGATATATTACAAATCTTGGTTATAATTTCAAAACATAATCACATAAATTTTCTACAAATATCCTCGAAATAGTCTTGAACCGGTCTGACACCGCCATTTTCCAACATCTGCCGCTTTGTCCTAGGAACTACATCCAATATGCTATATAATTCACAAGTAGCAACAGAGATTGGAATCCCGAAGGATCCCAGAGTAACATATTAATCTCAAGTACAATACATAAACAACATATGATAGTTAACAACAATCGTGAAATAACAAACCGACAATCAGTATATTTCACATGCAGCCAAATAATGCACACATCGTTGACTGCAGAGCACGACACACATCAAGGCCCTTGATGCACACATCAATTCTTAGAAATAGCAGCCATATATGCACACAACGATAACTGCAGAGCACACAACAAGTTCCAGATCTACAGGAAATCCTGGAATTAGCAGTCATATATGCACACAGCGATGACTCCAGAGCACACATCAAATTTTGGGTCCACAATGCTGGGAATATAACAACTGAATGCAATAACGTGTGTCCCAAACATGGATTCACAATCATGGTACAAACATGCATACACATATATGCAGAGTATGTGAGATTAGAGTTCCTACCTAGTTATTTTTTTATGTGACAATTTACTCACGTCTCCTTAAATCCTTGGGTTAAGGTGCAGATTTTCCAATAAACTATTACCCGAGGAGCGTCTGGCACAAAAAAAATTGAAGGGACCAAATTGGCCAACAAACTATTAAAAAGTGAAAAAAATACCAAATAACTATTAAAAAAAACAACTATCACTACTACATTAAAATATGAGGCATTAGCGTATGACGGTGGCGGACACGCTGGAGAAAAGAGCGGTTAAGTCTTCTTATTGGATAAGGCAAACACCAACAGAGATGAGACTCATGCGAGCAAGCGTTGTGGCAACGACGGTTGTTGCTTGTGGCATCGGAGGGACGTAACCAGGGTGCAAGGCGCATGCCGGTTGAAAGCTGTGGACTGCTGGATGAGTTCAAGAGGGTGAGTTGAATACCCAGCAACAATGGAAGCTTTGGAGATGCCGATATCGCCGACACTATGACAGTCAATGGAAGACGGAGACACCAAGATAGTAACGGGGTAATTGTTCGTTGGCGAATCTGCTCAAAATTGTGTGTGTGTGTTTTTTTTTTCACTTTTTAATAGTTCGTTGGCCAATTTGGTCCCTTCAATTGTTTTCTTGTGCCAGACGCTCCTCGGGTAATAGTTCGTTGGCAAATCTGCACCTTAACCCTAAATCCTTCGACGATGTCACTTCCTAAAATATTAAATAATATTCATCACTTATGTAAACTCTCCAAAATTCAAATAATACTTGAATTAATTACCATTTAGCTCTCATTTGGATAAAATTCCTTTATTAGTTATAAAAACTCTAAAATTGCCATTTTTACCCTTTTCACTATCATTTTCAGATTTTTCTCAGAATTTCCAGAATTTATCACTAATCTTGAAAAATTCATAATTAATTGTCCACATATCAAAATCAAGTGCTTCCAAAGCCTAAATAACTCTTGATATGTCTATTTTCAAATAAACATATCAAAATTAGCCATAAAAAACGTGCTCTTCCAGTTTTACAAAAATACTGTTGCTGTCCAGATTCTTGTTCCAGAGTTAAGGGTCAACTTAAAAAATTCATAACTATTTGTACAAAACTCCAAAAATTGCAAATTACCTATCAAATTAAAGCTTACGATGTCTACTTCAATTCTGGAAAATTTGAAAATTATCTAACCTCATTTTCCTGTTTAAAAGCACGTCACAATCTTACTGTTTCAACATGATCTTCACTGAACAGTTTTTGTAACTTTCTTAATTCAATCATTAGGCTTCGAAAATTTATTAATCTACCTTATTCCCAGAACATTTTCCATTCTAAACACTTTGGGATGGTCAAAATAACCAAAATCCTATTATTCCTTTGTGCTTTAGGTCCAGCCAAAATCACCATTACATTGAGAACTTTTATCTTTTTAATCCTTATAATTTTATGTAAGTTTTGCCCTTTTTACTCCATATTGATGCATAATTTGTCCTTAAACACCCATTAAGTATTTATATGGCATCATCACCTTCAATTCATAATCTTCAAATCTACAAAATAAGAGTAGATTAATTCAAAATAACAACATATCCAAGTGCACAAAGTCATGTAGGCACTTATGCACTTGTGAAGTCCTTTGCCTTCCTTCTTCTTCTCCTTCCAATCTTCAACCTCCTTAAGAAAACACTATGACCATTAGCTTTTCTTTCCATATATGATACTCATAAACATTCAAGGAGAAGAATAGGAACTCAAGTTATGACACCTTACCTTAGCTTCTTTGAGATTTCTCTTCCTTCTTTCTCCAAGTTTTGGTGCTCCTCTTTTCCCTTGAGCCCTTGGTCGAAATGTTCATATGTCAAGAGGGTAAATTGTTATTTTATAATTGATGGCAAATGACCCCAAATAATCCTCATGATACTTGTCTATCTTACCCTTGTTTTAAGCCCCTTTTTATAGTTAATTTCCCAACTTCCTTCTCTTTGTGTCTTGTTGGCCGAACTTGGCCTTACCTTGATTTTTATGGTAAATCTTAGATCCACACATGTCCTCCTTATGTGTGAGCCGAAATCTATGGCTAAAAGGGAGGATGAATCATCAAATTTTACTCCCTTTGACCTTGCTTTGTTGGCTCTTCCATGCTCCTCAAGTTTTACCTACCTCTTATCTCCTTTTTTTTTTTTTGGACAACCCTCTTATCTCTTCTTTTACCACCTCTTCACTTTAATTTTTTATTTTTTTTTACTTGTCTTGTTTGCCCTTTCATGCTCATATATTCCACCTACCATGTGATGTGCCCTTTTATTGTTCATTGGTTGCTCTTTTACTTCTTCTTTACTTGCATTGTTGGCACCTTTATCTTCCATAATTTTCACCGACCACATGATATGGCATCTTGTGGTTCTATGATTATGTTTTTATCCTATTTCATAAGTTTTAATCTCCATGGAATTTTCCCTTTTGATCGAAATGTATGGCTTCTTTATGAAGCCTTGTCTCATCTCTTCTTATCTCAGTTATGTGCACAAAATATCTTATTATTTAGACACATAATTATTCCCTAGCATGGCATGTGTCTTCCTAGTATAAGATCAAATTATATGGCTTATTCTTTGGCTATGTCATCAACTTTGACAATTCCCTTGTATTTCTCCTCTTGGCTACTTGGAGCAATATAAGCCATACACATATGCACATGTCTCCAATTTGTCTTCCCCCGACCCCACCCCCTTTATTTTGGCCAAAATCCATCAATATAATGAGAAAGGGATCCAAAAATTGTCTTCATTTTCCTCAAATCACATTCTCTCTTGATCAATTATCTTGACTATTCATTGACTTGTATTTAATAAATTCATTTTCCCTCTTTTCCTTCTTATTATTTCGAAAATCATAATACTCATAGGGGATCCATATTTCATTTTTAAATAATCCAAATGTAGACATAAAATCTTTAAAAGTTCACTTGTTGGCCAAAATCAACAAATAATTTCCTAAATAGGAAAATAATAGCCTTAATTGCCATTTTTATTTCCTTAATTATTTTTATTAAGGAAAATTCAAATAATCTTCTTTTACCAAAATTATGACCTTAGTTGGTCATTGAAATATTAATCACATATAATATTACATTTCCTAAATAGGGATTAGTTGTCTGTCTACTACAAGCTTATCTTCAAGTCTTTAGACCCAAAATTTAGGATATTACATCCTCAGCAAAGAGACTAATTAAGGGGGAGTTTGTTTTGATAATTTTTTTTTTTTTTGGAGTAAAATACATCGGATAAATAAACAAAAGATACAACACAATAAACTTCTGTCTCATGGA
Source organism: Acacia pycnantha (assembly GCA_025563575.1). NCBI lineage: Eukaryota > Viridiplantae > Streptophyta > Magnoliopsida > Fabales > Fabaceae > Acacia > Acacia pycnantha. Next base: position 2,516,317 of record JAMWYP010000001.1, read on the forward strand.
ACAGAGGCATCAGACTTTATAAAGAAAGAAAAAATTGGCTGAAGTATATAAAGGAAAGTTAGAAAGGAAATTTATCAACGAAATTGGATCTTCAGCAAAGACATTGGAATGTATAAAAGAGACTTCAATGTATCGCAACCAGGATTCCTTTTGAATCCTATCACTTTTAGCAAATTCCTTGAAGAGCAATAATGCATTATCTGAGTTTGTTTTAATTAGGACAATAACTGGAAGTCCTTGACTGCACCCAAAACAAACAAACACAATTTTGATAGTTCTTTGCATGGATACCCTAGAAAAATGAAGCCTACACTCCTTTCCGTTTTTTTTTTTTAAAAAAAAATCATTTTCTTCCTAGAATCTCATCCTATTAAATCAAAAAATAAATGACTTAAATTTGATATTTTATAAAAATATTATTATAATATTATATAAATTATTTTTTCTATTTTTTTATCGAACAGTTATGAAATGTGAAGCCAAATTTCAAATATATATATACACTAAAGGGATAAATTGCATCCAACTTTCTTGAAATATTTTCTCATGCGCATTCAGCACTTAAAATTATTTTTTGTTATATCCAACACCATAAAATAGTTTTTTTATATGCATCCAACACCCTAAAATATTTTTTATGTCTTGATGTTTTAAGGTGTTAGGCACACCTAAAATGATTATTACAGAGTGTTGGATGCACTAAATACACACACACTAAAGGGATAAATTGCATCCAACTTTCTTGAAATATTTTCTCATGTGCATCCAGTTGGGAAATTGAGCCGAGCCCGTTGGGTCGGCCCTTTTAAGCCCTAGCCCTTCAAGGGCCGGGTTTAAAAATTAGAGGAATTAAATAATATTGGCACTGTAGAGCCGGCCCGTTAGGCCTTTTAATTTTTTTTAAAAAAATTAATAAGGAGTTAGAAGAGATGTCTCCCATTTGAATATTCATTGAAAATGAAAGTCAGTTTATTCCTTATATTGGCAACCTTCTCATCACAAGTCATAGGGTCAATATTGTCATAGAAATATTTTATAATAGTTTAAATTTTAAACCTATGTATCTCCTTAGGTTTTATATGAGTTATTTGTGAATAATAGTTTGCTTTTGATTACGAATTAGTGAATATGTTTATTTGTTAGACAATTTGTGTTGTTTGGATATTAATCTTGACAACATTTCATTGATAATTTAGTACTTTATTTGTTGTAATTTACTAATTATATTTCTTTGGGGGAAAAACGGAGGAAAAATAGTTAAAATTTGGAATAGTAACAAATAATTTCTTTGAAAAACAGATGTTTTTTCTTACTCCGGGCCCTAGAAGACCGGGCCAGCCCTAATTCTCAGCTCTATCCAACACCATAAAATAGTTTTTTTTATATGCATCCAACACCTTAAAATATTTTGTATGTCTTGATGCTGCATGTACCAACAATATTTTAAGGTTTTGGACACATCTAAAATGATTATTGCACAGTGTAGGATACACTTCAACTGTACTGCTCTGTTATTGGCAATATCTATTATTTTCATGATAAAATCAATAATAATTCTCTCCTATATACCTCACAAGGGGAAGCGAATCCGTTGCCAATATTTTTTTTTCTAAGTATGCAACTCCCTCCAACTCTTTTTATAAGTTCTTACTATAAGAAACAAATCTTTTTTATCTGAAACTTAAAAATAATTTTTTTTAATTCTTATTTCATTAAATATATGCCACTTATTATCTCTTTAAATTCTCTCTATAAATAAGAGTATAATTGGAAAAAAAAAATACATAATTGATATATTTATTATTTTTAATTAATATATTGAACTACATAATATTAATAATTGTTACTTATGAAAAAAGACCGAATGAATATATAGTTTCATATATATACAGCTCCATCCATCGTGTGGCTTCACATTACAATGCAACTCTCATATTCAAGGCAAACCTAATCTTCAGCGAAGAGTAAAGCAAAAGAAGAGAGAGGTCTTCAAATCTTTTACCGAATATGCCTCTGTAACGGACTCATATGAGGCCCATTTAATGAATGGCCCAACAAGAGGCAATCTACATGACCCAGATATGGCGGCATAGCATTTGGGTTTAGAGGCACAAAGGTCTGTAATTCCAAACCCTAACCCTACAGGTAAACTCTATAAATAAGAGGTAAACCCTAGAGGTATGATTATTCTCACTCAATTACTATTATGTCGCCACTGTGCACACACACCACCCCTTTTGGCGAAAGCCATCCTATTCGTGCACAATGATCTTCTATTCTCATAAGTATTTGATTCATAGATACCTAGGAGAGAGTTATCTGATCCTAAATTAACACACTAGTTTAACGAGCTGGACATCTCTGTCAATCTAGACAAAACAATGGCGCCGACCATGGGGAATCGGTAAATTTTTATTCTCGCGACCAAAGATGGTCAATACCAGAAGTAACAGTCAAATGCCCTTGCACGAGCAGTTGCCTGAAAATCCACCACAGCAAAATCAAGACAACAGGACCAGGTTCGGCGTCGGCAGCAACTTGAGGATGTTCCAGATTATAACGCAGTGCATGTTGAAGACGTATTTGATACGGCTTCCTCCCCAGCACTCACGGCAAGTCTTCATAATGCAATTGTCCCTCAAAATCAACTTAATCTTCAGATCCAACAAGTCTAGCACCAAGTCCCTCCCCAACAAGTTCCAATGGCAGATCCGGACGCTCACCTCATGCAAACCGTGTTAAATTCCATATTGAGGTGAATGGAGGAGATGGAGCATCGCAACAATCTAAAGAGGCAAGAGGATATCAGAAGAATGCAGTTGGTGGAGAAGCATTTCAGATAAATTGAAAACCAATTTGTAATGATCTGGGTTCTGTTCAAGCTAATGATGGAGGTCTTGTTCGAATGGATGCTAGAGGTTCTACTCGAGTTAATAACGCTGAAAAGAACCCGGCTAGTCAAGCCCAGGTTCGAATCCCTGAAGTTCAGGGTTCAGGTCAGTTACTTCAGAGCCAACATGCTGGTGATAACCGAGATGGAGGAGATTAACTCCGGGATTTGGTACCTCCAACGCAAAATGCTCCTAAGACATATAGAAGAAAGTTCAGCAGGGGGAAGTATAACAACAACCCCTTCACTGACGAGATCGTGAATGCTCCTTACCCGAAAAATCTTGATTTGGCCTTCTTGCCAAAGTAAAATGGAAGTCAGGATCCACAAGTCCATATTGATACTTTCAATATGGACATGTATGTGAGGGGATATGATGAGCCCATCATTTCTCGGATATTTTCTACAACATGGACAGGAGCTACACAAACCTGGTTCCATACTTTATCCGCAAAATCTGTAACACCCCGAATTCTGAACCCCGAGAACTGGGAATAAGCCTGAAGTAGGCGGACGACTAAGCCCATTTTAGGAAGAGTCCCAAGTATGTCGAGAGTTAGGAAGCCTCTCTAGGACTATGTAGCTCGGCTATACGGGTCAGTAGACCTTGTATGCATAAGTTGTGGAATTAAGGGGCCAGTGAAAATGGGACACAGAAGGTCTATACGGTGTAAATCTGGTGGAAAGGATGCCACCCAACTGTGTCCTGAGGTATAGGGCAATTAGTTGAGTAAAAATATGCCGGTATAAGTAAGTACACGACATTTTCAGGGCAGTTGGGTATGCCCTGCGTTTTTTAGAAGACATCGGTATTCGTGAAGAAAACCCGAGAAAAACCCAGGCAGGATCCTGAGCAAGTACCGATAAAGTAATTTTAATAAAGTATTGTCATGATGACTAATAATGACATACTTTTGTGTTGACCAAATATAATGGTGATACAAGTCCCTTCATGATCACAAATGACAAAGGGTAATGATGTTAGTAGGACATGTGGCGTGTGTGGGTTGGATGTTTGACTTTTTGGCACCACAAAGTACGAGGTAATTATGAGACATTAAAATATGCATTTCTCGCTTCCCAAGAATGAAGAAAAACGTGCAACCACGTTAAAGGAAAAGGAACAGTTAATCCGGCCCCACACAAGTCCCACAGAGTGGCACGAGTTACGAGGAAAGTTGTAACCGACAAAAAGAAGCTAAGCGGGACCGGTTAGGATTTTTCGGAGTCAGGCCCAGGCCCATGGACATAGAAGGAGGACGAAATTGGTGGGCCCAGAGAGAGAGAAAGTGACTTGGAGAGAAAGCCAAAGGTCACATCATGTAATTATGAAGAGAGAGAAAGAATAAAGTAATTAGGATTAAGGGTTATGGTGCAAAAATAGACATGTGCTTTTTTTCCGAGGAGCGCCCAGTAGAAAATGCTTTTTTCAGGTGCAAAAGTAATTATGTGGTTACAAATTAGATGCAAAAATAGCGTTTGACCGTTAAGTTTGACTTTTTTTGCTGATTGGACGATGACGTGACATTTCAAAGGTGCAAAAATAATTTTAGGATCTTGAAAAAATATTTCAGGTATTGATCGGTACTAAAAGGATATTGAAAAAATATTTCGAGTCTGATTTGGTACTAAAAAGTATTTTCAGGATACTCATGGGTACAAAAAAAATTATTTCATAATTTTGAAAAATTATTTTAGGATCTTGAAAAAATATTTCAGGTATTGATCGGTACTAAAAGGATACTGAAAAAATATTTGAAATGTCACGTCATCGTCCAGTCAGCAAAAAAAGTCAAACTTAACGATCAAAAGTCAAACTTAATGGTCAAACGCTATTTTTGCACCTAATTTGTAATCACATAATTACTTTTGCACCTGAAAAAAGTATTTGCTACTGGGCGCTCATCGGAGAAAAGCACATGTCTATTTTTGCACCTTAACCCTAGGATTAATCTGGACCACACATTTGAATCTGACATGACAAGAGGAATGACATGTAATTATGACATCACAAGGGTAATTATGACACATCCTATGGTAGATCACGTGGGTCCCGCGGGTTTGGAAGAAGTGAAGTGCAAATGACCGTTTTACCCCTGGGCCAAAAACCTACAACTAGCAATTCGAGAGGCAACTATCAGGGGCAATTTTGGGATCTTATTTTTGGCCTTGGAATGCGCCACCCATCTGACCAGAAGAGTTCTCTAGAACCCTTGAGAACCAAGTAAATAAATTATATTTAAACCCGAAGCACCCTTTTAACCAATGGACAATAACCAAAGTTGAATAATAGCCATCACCCTTAAGGTCTATATAAAAGGCACTCCTCCCTTCATTCTCCACTGTCCTAGCACGAATACAAGAAGAGGAAGAGGAGGGTCCAGCTGAAGCTCAATGTTAGGAGGTGAAGAAGGCTATACGCAACCGAAATACCGAGGTAAGTTCTCTAACCGACGACTCGGAGACTCTAGTTTCTACCCTATGGTATTTTCGTGAGGTTGTAGTAGGATTCTCATGATTTTAAGGTTATCAATGGGTCCATGATGTGTTTTTTTTTTTGGGGACAAGGTAGATCACCTTTTTTTCTAAACTCAAAAAGATTAAGTCTTTGATATACGGAAATCTGCCGATTCTTACGGTTTTTGGGCAGCGTGTGTTCATCAACGTATTTAAGATAGTAAATGGATTATTTTTTCTTTGATATTTTTCATGTGAAATTAGACATCTGGGGCTTCATTTTGGTATAATATTTTTTGTCATTTAGAGTTTTCAACCAAGACTTATCTTAAGTTGAAAATGACCTAAAAACCTGGACTTTTCTATGGACCAGCGGCTCGGTTTTGCAGATAATAAAATACTATGAACCCATAAGACATTGGGAATTATTTTTATGGTAAACTAGAAATTCTAAGGGTTCAATGGACGCTTATTTCATGTCAATACGAGTTTTCTACAATTTATTATAAATCAAGAAAGTTGGGTCAGCGTTTTTGGGGAATCGTGGTGGTAGGCGAAATACATGAAACTTGAAGCAAAGTTTGAATATGTGATTGAAAGTAATATTTTAATGTATCTATGATGGTAGCACGTGAGGGACGTATCTCCAACATCAAGGGAAGAGTTCATTATTTTGCAAAGCGTGCCAGGTAGTAACTATTGACTTGCATACTCTATGTTGCTTTTGCATGTGTGTTTTATCATGATGTAGGAGATCGGGCTGTAGTGCCTCTGCTACAGTACCGAGATCGGGCTGTAGTACCTATTGGACTGTGTGTCCTTAGGGTTTCTGCTACAGTACCGAGGGCATGTAGGATCGGGCTGCGGTGCCTATTGGACTGTGTGTCCTTAGGGTGTTGCTGCAGTACCGAGATATGTGAGGTAGGTAAGGCCTATGTGACTGTGTGTTTATAGGTTACTACTGAGGCCTCAGGAAGGGTAGGACGGTAGGTGGTTAGGGTTTGGCCACCCTTACCACTGAGGCCCCTGAGCGCGCTGTTCTGAGGGGCTTGTCTTGACCAGGCGGTCCTACGGAGATGCTACATGTCAGTTTGTTGTGCCAGAGGCAGGTTTATTGTTACTTCCTGATTGTGATTTGCATCGCATGCATTGTATACATATTGTATATGAGTCTAACAGTTACTCTGGGGTTCAATCTTGAACTTCAGACTGGTTTCAAAGGTACAGGTGTAAGGTGGTAGGCCGGTTGGACTATGGGAAAGATAAGGGTAAGAGCGATGAAGCTGAATATTGAAGACGTATGGAATGCCTTATCTCATTTTCTATTTTTTTGGATGACTGTATGATGTATACTTACTGTACAATATTTATTTTGGACGATTGTACCCTTCACCCTACGGGGACTACTTCATGTTATTATTCTACCTTTACCAGTATATTGTAGTTGTCCAACCCGATCATATGCTCTGTCGCGCACACTCTGATGCACATTAAAAGGACTATTTAACAAAGGAATGGTAATAAGTAAAAAGGATCCCTCTAACCCGCCACCCGAAAGGGCGAGGCTGGTAGGGGTGTAACAAAATCAATCCAGAATTTTGAAAATTTGGGAGATAAGTTTTTGCTTAACTTTGCAACAAGCAAAAAACAACCAAAGTCTGAGTTCGCTCTCGGCAAGATTAAGAAGCAACCAAGGGAAATGCTCCAAAAGTACTTGGATCGTTTTAAAGATGCCGCTTTACAAGTGCATGAGTTGGAAGAAAATGTGCATGTGCACTTAATCATAGCCGGCTTGGATGGTTCATCTCGACTGGCGAAGTCAATTTACATGGATCCCGTCAAGACCTTGGTGGAGTTGAGAACCCAATCAAAGAAATATCTAGAGCTAGAGCAAATAGAGATAGCTAATGCTGCAGGAAAAGAGAGGAGGATGAGTCCACCTCCAAAAGGAAAAGAACAACCAGGAAGTCAAAAGCAAGATTTCTACGGAAGAAACCCAGATAATAAATTTTGGGCTGGAAAGTATGAAATGAAATATGAAAAATATACTCCTTTAAATGCTCTGCGATCTCAAATTTGGAGGGAGGTAGCGTTGACCGAGATGAAATAAGCGGACCGACCTCGACCACTTTACAATAAAGTAGGTGTAGATCAATGCTAGTTCTATGAATTTTATAATGGACCGGAGCATACTACTAATCAAGGATGGGATGTCAGAGATGCTGTGGAAAACTTTGTCAGGGAGGGTAAATAACGACAATACGTAATAAATTCCTAGGGATGGAAGATTAATAAGCGTAAGCAAGGAGGTAATAGTAAGATCCCGGTTCCTAAAAAGAAAAAGAAAGATGAAAAGAAGAAGAAATCGAATGTTAATGATGATGAATTTCGAGAAGCCGAGTTTGATTGCAACGTTACCAGCGGAGCTCTCAGAGGAAAGGGGAAATACGATTAGTCAGAGGAGAAAGTACTTAAGGGAGGTCCTTTTAGAACAGAGTGCAACAAGGTGAAATTTGACCAAGGTGTAGAAAATAAGAAACACGCCAAAATACAAGAGCTTTCAGGTTCATGAAATATTTTTCCCGAAAGATATATATTCTAATGGTTTAAATGGCGCTGGTTGTACGTAAAAATGATTTTTTTGGAATTTACCAAAAATCTTGGAAGTTAGTCCAAAATCACTGAATCTCTGAAAATTCTGTGTTGAGCTCGGTTTTAGCAAGAAAAATGTAAAGCTATTTTTGTAAATACTAAAAATGATTATTTTGATGTATTTAGGTCAGGGGTATTTTGGAAAAGTCACCGGGCTTAAAAATATTAAAAGCAGTATCCACACTCCAGGTAGTAATCACTTTACTCAGACACTTTTATGTGTTTTGTTGTATGTGTTGCTTGCCATATGTGTTTTTGTTTTTTGTTGGCCAAATATGCATACACAAAAATGTTTGTGATTGAGTTCCTAGTGCTGAGGATGCCTGCCGAGGTCTGCCTATGTGGGGGCCCAACAGGACTGGCTTGTGATTCCGGTAATTCCGAGGCCTGCCTTGGTAAGGCGGCTCGACGGTTTGAAGATGTGTTGTGATGTATGTGTCTGTTTGCATATGTGGTATTTGGCATATTATCTGTGTTTACACATTCTACATATTTTATGGTTGCATACATACACATCTCACATTTAGTGCATGAGTATTGATGGTTACTCTGGGGGCCATTGTCGGACTCCAGAAGCTTTTGGTGATATAGGGGGACGTGTTTGAAGTAAAGAGACCTTTTTGGAAAGGTAGGGATAGCATTGCTGTTGAAGGATAGGGGATGCCCTATCATATTTTTGTACCTACCGTGTTTTTGGGATTACTGTATATATTTTGGTATTTACTGCCGAATGACTGTATCTTAACCCTCCGGGGACTTTACTTTTGTTGATTTTACTTTTTACCAGTACGTTAGTTTGTCTAAACTGATCCTGTGCTCTGTTGCGCGTACTCTGACTTATAATTAATTGGAATAATAATGAGGGAAAGGTAATCTATAAAAGAAATCCCTCTAACCCGCCACCCGAAAGGGCAAGGCCGGTAGAGGTGTAACAGTTTTGGTATCAAAGCACGGTTTGGATAGTACTGGTAAAAGTTTCCGGTTAAGGGTACTAATGGGATGGTATGATGAAGTAGGCGGATATGGACCCCAATCCGAGATATGGATAAGCATACCAGCGGGGGAGGAGGAGACAGCCAACGGTACTTGGAAGAGCAAGGCATAGAGTTGATGTACTTACACCTGTACCTGTACCTGCGCCTGAACTTGATTTTCCACCCTTGCCTCCTCTAGCACCAATTCTTGATCTCCCTTCTATTCCCCCAATTGTAACTGAGCCAGAGTTACCACCCCTTCCAGATCAAATACCTTCTTATGTACCTGTACCTCCCTTAGTGGAAAGAGATTTGCCGTGTCTCCCAAAATAGCCAAGTTCGAAAATGATTTGCAGAAATAGGGAACCTGGGTCGTTTCCCCAACGAACTTGCAGCGGGTTTGATTAACAACAACAACGAAACAGAAACAGTAAAAATGGGGGTTTTTGATTCAAACAGATTAAAAATGAAAATAAACTGAAATAGAACGAAATATGTAGAAACAGATAAGAAAACGATAATAAACTGAAACAGAACGAAATATGCAGAAACAGATTAAAAACAATCAACCCAACGTTTAGATTCCAAAAAACTTCCGTCATTGAACGAAATATAACTAACTCACGTTTGGTTCTAGATGAACCGAGATCTCTGCATTCATCCAGAGAATCCCTCGACTAGACGATCGCCTAGCATATGTCCGAACAGTGGCGTCTCACTGTGCAATCGCATAGCAACACTGTAACCTAGTTCGAACTCAGTCCTTGGGATGAACCAAACCGAATATTAAATCTAATATTCGAACTATTTCCAGAAATCGAATCCGATAAGATGAAAACAGAATCGAGTGAAGTTATCGATTAAGCACAAGCTCTCTGGACAAATCATGGAATCCTCAACGTTGGGTTAATCACAGAAGTTTAGCCGAGCATGGCTGGGAAAAACGAAGAATAGACGAAGAACGCGAAGAACATTGCAGAGAAAATAAAACTTCTGTATTTAATCCAAAATTTTTAAAAACATGAATGAATTATCTGTTTGTGGCTGCTGCCTCACTTAAAGTTAACCTAAAAACGAAATGGGCTCTAATGGTTCAACCCAAAACATAAATAAAATAAAAGTGGATTTCAAATTACAAAATTCGAGCCCAAATAAAATCAAGAATTGTACATTTGACTTCGTCTACAAAATTGACCGCCCTCTTGTCCGAATTTGCTCTTTATGTATTCATAACAATTGTAGCTCTCTGAATCGTCTGAAATATGAGACAAAAATGAGGCAAATCCTATGTCTGGTTCAAGAGTTATGGTAAAAATAGTGAAGCAATGTAAAACTGAAATTTTATTATTAAAAATGGCTAAAATGTAATCAAAGGCCCAAAGCCCAAATGAATATAAAAGCCATTATTTATTAACTAAAGAGTCCTAAATTATTAATCAAGAGAGAAAAAGAAGTGTATAAAATATTCAATTATCATATTCCCTCAAACTTATCTTTTTGCACTCCTGAGGTTAATTCAAAGAAAAAGACTAAAAGGAAAAACTCTCTTTTTTTTTTTAAACAGTTGCTAACAATGCAAAAATTGACCAATGGACACAAAGCTTCAAAAGACCAATCATTCAAGACCAAAATCCTTTCTTCTCAAATTACAATTCATGGCAATCTCAATCAATGATGCTAACCACAAAAGATGGTCTCTCAAAGGATGCTCTCAATTAATCTCTCAAATGTATAGGGTAAATTAGTGTATCGCTCAAATTCTACTCAAGAAAATTGTTCTACCATAAGCTTGCTCAACTTCTACGTCTCCACTACTCATAACACATGCATGCACAAATCAAGAGAGCTTGTTATTAAAGGTTGCAATGGGGCTAGGGTGAAGGTAGGTAATAGTATGGAATGAGAGGCTAAGCACCAAAGAAATTAAAAAGAGCACTGATTAACACAATCATTCTCTCTATGTATGAATTTTTTTTTTTTTATATATATCTCATTTCTTTCTATGTATTTTCTTTGCTTTTTCTTTCATTCTTTTCTTCTTCTTTTTTTCTTTTCTTTAAAATCACAATGACAAAATCAAATATCTCCCCCCACACTTAAATTGTTGCACTCCTGAACAACCCCCACACTTAAACACAAAACCTAGGTGAAACCAATGCTCAATAAATTTCCAAAGTGCGGAATAAGATGATTTTATGCTTAGGCTTGTAATGTGGTTTAGAAAAGAATGAGTCAAATAGGCACAAAGGGGCTAACAAAGGAAACATAATGCAAGGGGAAGCTATTTGGCCAAAGTGGGGAAATTAAAAGAAAGAAAACAAGCTTCCATCATATTCATGCACGTAAGTGAAAAATGTAGTTTCAAAAAGAAAAGGAGCAAGTTCTAGAGAACACAAATCAGGAGCAGATGCACACATGAAAGAACGAATGGCAAAAGATGAATTCCATTCATGCAGGCCCAAAACCTCACAAGGTCAATACCAACTTAGGCAATCAACAACATCAGATCAACTACCAAGACATGTAATCGAAGAGTCAAGAATTGCAGACTAAACAGAATGATCCATTAAAACCAAAATGTCCTAGTTCATAATATGTAGCAGACATAGAAAGAGTGACTGTATTTATTTTTGAAAAGCAAAATGCAAAAATGAAAACAAATAAAAGAGAAAGAGGGGGAAGAAAGAAGAATACTCCCCAAGGGTTTATGGAGGGTAAGTGGCATCAATGAGGAGAATCTCTGCTTCCTCAGGCTGCTGCTGGGATCCCTCATGAAATTGCTTGAGGCGATGCCCATTTACCTTAAAAATTTGTCCTGTGGGTGGATCACATAGCTCAATAGCACCAAAGGGAAATATGTTAGTGATCACAAAGGGCTATCCCATCTAGATCGAAGCTTACCTGGCAAAAACTTCAAACGAGAGTTAAACAGAAGAACTTTTTGGCCCACAGAAAATTCCTTCCTCAGGATATGCTTATCATGGAATGCCTTAGTCTTCTCCTTGTACAACCGTGAACTCTCATAGGCATCCAATCTCAACTCATCTAACTCTTGCAACTGCAACTTCCGTTCCATCCCAGACTTAGCCAAATCCATGTTACACTTCTTAATGGCCCAATAGGCTTGATGCTCCAACTCAACCAAAAGATGACATGCCTTACCAAAGACAATCGCCAGAAGTATGTAAGTATAACCATATGAAGCAGGAAATGGACCCATAAAATCAATACCCCAAACATCAAAGATCTCACAAAACAATATAGGGTTTTGGGGCATCTCATGCCTACGGGAAATACTCCCTGCGGGAAGGCCAAAATAAACCACATTCTAATACTTTCCTAGCAGTTCTTTGGGGTCCAAAGTGACCACCACAGCGAAGCATGAGAAAAATGCAATATGGAGTGAAATTCATGATCAGGCACACATCTCCTAACCACCTGGTCACTACAAAACTTCCACAAATAAGGGTCATCCCAAACATAATATTTAGACTAACTTTTCAATTTTAGGGTTTGGGCCCTAGTGGAGTCTTCAGGAAAAACACCAGCTACCAAGTAGTTAACTAGATCAGCATACCATGGGATCTTACCTTGCAGCTGTAGAAGCTGCTCATCAGGGAAATCATCCTGAATAGAAGAGGGGTGAGAGGGAGAATGGATAATGCGACTCAAGTGGTCAGCTACCCAGTTTTGTGCTCCACTTCTGTCTCGAATCTCTACATCAAATTCTTAGAGCAATAACATCCACCGAATGAGTCGTAGCTTAGCATCCACCGTTTTCAATAGGAACTTTAAAGCAGCATGGTCAGAGAAAACAATTACTCTACTAGCTAGTAGATATGACCTAAACTTATCAAAAGCAAATACAATAGCCAACAACTCCTTTTCAGTGGTAGTGCAATTAGACTGAGCAGAATCTAAAGTCCTGGAAGCATATGCAATGACATGTGAAGCTCTATCAACCCGTTGTGCCAAGATAGCACCAACCACATAGTTGGAAGCATCGCACATCAACTCAAAAGGGAGGTACCAATCAGGGGGCTGGATTACTGGGGCTGTAGTCAGGAAACGCTTCAAGTGATCGAAGGCCGCCTTGCATTCCTCATCAAATACAAAGTCAATGTCCTTATGCAGAAGGTTGGACAAGGGTCGAGCAGTCTTGTTGAAATCTCGAATGAAACGTCGATAGAAACCTGCATGACCAAGAAAAAAGCGAACTTCCTGCACAGAAGCGGGGTAAGGCAAAGCAGTAATTACATCTATCTTCGCAGGGTCTACCTCAATCCCTTTCTTAGACACTATGTGTCCCAAGACTATACCTGACTCAACCATAAAGTGACACTTTTCATAATTCAGCACAAGATTAGATTCAATGCACCTATGCAAGACTCTAGACAAATTAGCTAAGCATGCATCAAAATCAGACCCATATATAGTGAAATCATCCATAAAAACCTCCATGCAGTCCTCTAGAAACTCAGAGAAAATGCTTACCATACAACGCTGAAAAGTGCCAGGTGCATTGCAGAGGCCAAAAGGCATCCTCCGGTAAGCATATGTCCCAAAGGGGCATGTGAAGGTCGTCTTCTCCTGATCCTCAGGAGCAATATGGATCTAGAAGTATCCAGAGTAGCCATCCAGGAAGCAATAATGTGACTTAGCAGCCAATCGCTCTAACATATGATCAATGAAAGGTAAAGGGTAATGATCCTTGCGATTGGCTTGGTTGAGTCTCCTATAATCGATGCAAACTCTCCAACTATTCTGAACTCGAGTAGGAATGAGCTCATTCTTCTGATTGGCAACCACAGTAACTCTGGACTTCTTGGGAACCACCTGGACCGGGCTAACCCACTGGCTATCAGAAATGGGATAGATGATGCCAGCTTGCAGAAGCTTAGTGACCTCTTTCTTCACCACATCAAGGATAAGAGGGTTAAGGCGTCTCTAGAGTTGCCTCACCGGCTTAGATTCCTCTTCCAAATGAATACGATACATACACATAGAAGGACTGATGCCAACTATGTCAGCTAATGTTCACCCAATGGCTTTCTTGTTCGCCCTCAATAAGCTTAACAACTTCTCTTCTTGATCAGGCAAAAGATTATTTGCCACAATGACTGGCAACTTCTCATTCTCCTCCAGAAATGCATACTTCAGGTGATCTGGAAGGGATTTCAACTCTAGTTTGGGCGGTTGCTCAGTGGAGGGAAAAAGCTTGGGTGGTTGTTGCAACAACTCTGATGCCATCACACTAGAAATGCCTGAAACCACATTCAAAGAAGCAGAAGAAGAAGCGTGGCTATACAACTGAATGTTAGCATCAGAATTCAGCTTATCAAAATCAGAAGCAAGTTCATCAAAATCAGAATCAGGATGCACATCAGGATCAGGATGAAGCTCAAATTCAGAATCAACATCAGAATCCACAAGAAATGCAGAATCACTAAGCAAGTCAGAATCACCAAATAATGCAGCCCTAACCAAGTTAGTGCAAACAGAGCACCATTCATTTTCAGCACATACACAAATGGGAGAATCACTCACAGATGCAAAATCAGGATAATCAGCACACCAATCAGTAAGAACATCATCCACATCGTCATCAATCACATCAATGCAGAAAACAGAATGCTCTTCCCTAGGATGTTTCATGGCATCAAAAATATTGAAATTCACATATATATCACCAAACTCCATGGAAAGAGTACCAGAATGCACATCTATCTTAGTCCTAGCTGTTTTCATGAAAGGCCTCCCTAGAATGATTGGTGACCTACTACTAGGAGACTCATCCTCCATATCTAAGATGTAAAAATCAGCAGGAAATATCAAGTCATTAACTTTGACTAATACACTTCAACTAAACCAGAAGGATGAGCACTACTCCTATTAGCTAACTGAACAATAACACCAGTAGGACACAAGGGACCAAGACCAAGAGATTTATAAACAGATGTAGGCATGACATTAATAGAAGCACCTAAATCTAGCATGCAGTCATCAAATCTATAATTACCAATAAGGCAAGGGATAGAAAATATCCCTAGATCTTTGCATTTATGAGGCATGGTAGGCTGGATGAGTGCTCTGAGGGAAAGGAAGAGGAATGAGGATGTCTTCCTCTTCACCTTGCTGCACTACCTTTTTATTTTTAGAGTTAATCTTCACATTTTTGGACTCTCTTTCTGATGTGGAAGTCACATCTACAGCTGGTTTAGGTTCCTCCAATTGTTTGCCAGATCGAAGGGAGATAGCACTCACATTCCCCTTAGGATTAGGAATTGTTTGGGAAGGAAGAGTGTTGGATCCCTGAGGTTGAAGCTGGTTCAATGATGTTGCCAACTGCCCAATCTGTGTTTGCAAACTCTGAATGGAAGTGTCGGTTTGCTGTTGGAACTGCATATTGGCTGTGACAAATTGCTTCATCATATCTTCAAGTGAGTAACCACCACTACCACTACCACTAGCCTGTTGTTGTGCCACCTGTGGAGGTGCACATACGGCTGGTCGAGGAGGTGGTGCTGGCAAAGGCAAAGGAGGTGTAGACTGCTGCTGGAAATTAGATTGATGCTGGAAATTCTGTGGTCTGTACTGTCTCTGTTGGTAGTTCCCAAAATTCTGCTGGTATTGGTTGCTCTGGTTCTGATTTTGGTTCCAGCGAAAGTTGGGGTGATTTCTCCAACCAGGATTATAAGTATTGGAGAAGGCATTATTCTGCTGGTATTGTGACTTTCCTGGAAAAACACCCACTGAAGCTACTGACTGGTCTTGGTAAGTAGGATCATGCAAGGTAGGGCAAGAGTCAGTAGAATGATAAGGCTTAGAACAAAACCCACAGGAGTACCCATTCTGAGGAGGGGAAGACTGTACTGTCTCGTGTCACTTGCCAACCGCCTCACAAGGGAAGTCGGATCATCAAGTCTAGTCTCTAATCTCTGAGAATCATACTGGATTGGAGGTGTTTGAATATGGTAAACAGGAGTACTATTGGCCCTGGTGCCAAACTGCTGAGAGTTATCTGCCATAATGGATATCAAGTCTCGAGCTTCTTCAAGTGTCTTGTTACTCATAGCCCCACCATGATGGTGTGGACAGCTTGCACATAACCTTTTGAACTTCTCCCAATACTCATGCATAGTCTCCCCAGCGACCTGTTTAATGTTGCCAATTTCCTTCTTGATCGTAGTTGCTCTTGAGGAAGAGAAATATTTCTCTAGAAATAACCTCTGAATATCAGTCCAGCTCCCAATAGATGAGGGCTGAAGGTACAACAACCAATCCTTGGCTCCACCGTCCAATGAGAAAGGAAAAGCTCTCAGCTTGATATGATCTTCATCATTGGCATGTGGTTTCATTGTGCTGCACACTACATGGAATTCCTTCAAATGCTTAATGGGGCACTCACCTTCAAGACCATGAAACTTAGGCAACAAGTGTATTAGATCAGATTTAAGCTCAAAGTTAGCAGCAAGGTTAGGATATTGGATGCACAAAGGTTGATAATTAATATCAGGTGTAGCCAATTCCTTTAAAGTACGATTTGCCTGTTCTTCTGCCATAATGTCTGAGTTAGCAAAATTGCTACTAGAATCAGTGAAAACAACAAGACTATCATAAATACTATCAGAACCAGAATCAGAAAGATCAACAGAATGGACACAATCAGAATGGCCAGAATCAGACTCCAATTGAGTATCCAGTTCAGTGTCCAGTTCAATATTAATCCTATGACTTAGCCTAACAACTCTTCTAGCAGTAAGAATTGTTCTCTCTATTTCAGGATCAAATGGCAACAAATCTTATGGATTAATAGTATTCGTGGTACTCATGCAACATACACACAAAGCAGAATTGAACTTTGGCCCAGTTATTGAACAAAATTCGGAAATATATCTGGGTTAAATCATAAATGCACCCCGTCAGCCTAGGAACCTTGACTATCGGGCTGGGGGCAACAAAGTGGACAGCGGTAGAGTTGTCATAATGACACACAAGAAGAGGAAATGGAAGCCCTCACGGGTTTACGTGAAAGTTCAAATGCTATCTCAGGTTTTTGGTTGTTGTGTTAGTGAAAAAGCATGTTATCAATAACTGAGATTAAGGCAACCAAAAACGAAGAAAGAATGAAAAACAAACCTGGAAACCCGGATGTTTGATGTGGAAAGTTTCAAAGAGATTTAACTCGGACTATATGTTTGGGGGAAATTCACAACAAATGAATCCGAAGTTCGTCAAAATTCGGATAAAAGTTGAACGACTCGGACACATGATCCGGGTTAAATAATCAATGCACCCCGGTAGTCCAGAGACCTAAACTACTGGGCTAGGGGGCAACTGTTATGGATTTGTATGATGCCCATTACTTTATGGGCCAACAAGGGGCAATCCACATCAGAATCCATCTATAATCGGGTGAGGCGGCATAAAAGCTAGGTTGTGAGGCGCACAGGGCCCAAGGTCCAAACCCTAAGGTAATCTCTATAAATAGGAGGTTAAACTAAAAGGTACACAGATTCTAACCTATTCTCATTTACTATTCAGCCTCACTGTGCATACACCTCACCCCCTTTTGGCTAAACGCCATATACGTGCACAGTGATCCATTGCTCTCTTTGGTATCTACCTCATAGATATCTTGGAGAGTCATCTGATATTTTCTTCAGTATCTTCCTTATAGATACCTTGGAGAATCCTTTTGATCCAATATAAACATACTAGTCCAGAAAGGCTAGACATTTGTTGTTCTTATAACAGAACAACTGTACATATAAAATTTTAAAATAATATAAAACTTGTTCAGTAAAATGATATTAAAATTGAAAAATGATAACGGTTGGCAGTGAAAACTAAAAAATGATTAAAAAAATATGTTGAAAATAATTTTAGAGCATTAAAAATAAATAACGGTTGGCAGTGAAAACTGAAAACTAAAGAAACGTTAGTGAAGAAGAAGGGAACAAAATAAGGAGGTGTTGATCTATAGGTAAATAAAGACAAAATTGTAAGAAAGAAAGAATGAGGAGTGAGTAAATACAATCGTAAATATGTGACCGTGGTAAGCCATATATAAAAAGCGGCTTCCCTCACATTGTGCCTTTTGATGATTTTTTTAGAAGAAACACTTGTCTAGGGGAAAAAGTTTTTTGGATATCCACTATTTGCTCATCCTAAACAGTTCAGATTTGATTTTTTTTTTATTTTAAAAAAATAATGGGTAGAAAAATATAAAATAAAAATAATCTCTTAACTAATATTTTTTTAAAAATAATTTTTTTTTATTCAAAAATCACCAGTATAAAAAAAAATCAAATTTGGACCGTTTATATCTAATCTAAATGGTCTAGATGGGACGAGCAAATGGTGATTATCAAGGATAGGCACCAAAACTGATTCCCTTGTCTGGGAAAGCCATCCTAAAATATGTACAAATAAAATATCCAATCTGTCTTTTAGTCCTTCATAGTATATTTTGGGCTCCGAAATGCTCATCCAAACATAGATGACAAGAGTGTATTGAAGTATACTGAATACAAAAGGCTATTAAAAATGAAAATTGAAAGATATATATATATACACACACACATACACACACAGAGATTTTCAAGGACCATCAATCTGTAGACAGAATGGTGATAAGCTTACAATGATTTGGTCTTTATTTTGTGTGCCATTTCTTTATAGTCTGTGCACCTTCTAGAGGTAATATGCGACATTGGTAAACATATATATTTCTCTTTGATCACTATCATGAATTAATTATTTCTTATACTTTCCATATTGACATGTTTGGGGAGAGTGTTAGTGAGCTTTAAGTAATAAGAAAAAATAACTAGTAGTAGAAAAAAAGCTCGTGGAAGTTGTTTGGATTGGCTTTTATCCCATTGGGCTGTTTTAAAAAAAGCTCCTTTTACGATAAGCTCCATGGGGTAGCTTTTAGGAAAAAGCTCTCAGCTTTTTGATGTGGACCCTGCTACTTCTACCACTATCAATCTAAACACAAATCATATTTACATCTTGACTTTTTTTTCTATCAGGCTTCTGGAAAATTAATTTAAGATGCAAAGTGTTGCTGAAAAAATACTTCAAGGTAGAACTTGTCAGATGATGAGTGTTACTGAAAAAATAAACAGAGGAAGACGAGATAGAGATGGGATAAACAGAGGAATCACATTTCCATTAACTATAAAACCCAATTACAAGGCCATCTATTTATTGCTATTAGCTACCAACGGTCATCTCCATTGTAAAACCCGTGTTTCTACTATGTTGTCTGAAGGTTTAAAAGCAATGTAATTCTTATCGCCTGATTTGTAAAGAACCAAAAACGACATATTCATCAAATTCAAAAATACAAATGATTTCCAACAAATTAGATTATACTACCCCCAGCCCTAAATAGCAATAAATAGAAACGACATATTGTAGGCAACTAAATCACTCCCTAACTTGAGAGCAATCTACCACATACTATTTAATCTATTAGCACCAAAAACAAAAATAACAAGTCTTATCTCACTAGGTGAGGTTGGCTACATGTATCGTTTGATGCCATTGCGTTCCATCAACGACTAAATCCTTAGATAAATTGTTGATTAAAAGGTCTTACTCAACAACAAAAATACTATTCATGTTGGTTGACCCTTTAGAACTAAGGAGGCTTGTCTGATGACTCTTGATACCCTCCAAACTTCATGCTGTACTCGATTCCATGATTCCTCAGTCTTCAGTTCTTTTGCCAAGTTTACAGCATCATCTATCCCAGGGAAGGATTGTGATCCATAGGCATTGTGTTTAGTTGGGCCATAGATCTGCAAAATGGAAGCATGATGATTTAATGTGTTCATCATTCCATCAACATCTATATATGAAAATGCCAAACACCACTAAAAAGGCAAAATTATACCTTTGTTTCTCTAATTTTAGATAAAGTTTCAGTTTGGTCCTTTAATTTTAAAAAGTATGTTTTCATTCTATTAACTTTCACATCATCGGTGTAAAATGATGTTTTTTTGTAACGATTATTGTTATTTTTAAAATTAAACTTAATATGTTAGCATTTAAAAATATTTTTTTCAGCATTTAAAATTTCAATATCAGCATTTTTTGTTAATAGTACAAGGGTTTTTTTTTTTTGGCCCAATAATAGCACAAGGGTTAAAAGACTAAAAATGCACTTTATAAAGTTAAGGGATCGAAATGAAATCTTAAAAAACTAAATGTGTACTTTTACTCAAGTAAAATTAAACATCACTATCAATATCAAGAGTATTAATACTAATACAAAATCTTCCTTGAAAACTTTCAACTTATTGACTTGTGTGCTTTGCACTAATCTGCAAGTTGTAAGTTCGAATAGGTGGAATCCAAAAACAAAGCACAGAAAGGGGAAAAAAATCCATCACAAATTGCACTATTCACAAGTACTTAATAGTATTTGTGCAATGTAAATAATGATGAACAAGGTGGGCCAGAAATTCACTTCTTACCAAATGCTTATGCCATGTCATTCCAAAGAGGCCATCTCTGTCAGTAAAGGCACGCTCAGCCATCATCAGTCTATCATTGAGCTCTCTCACTCTCAACTGGTCTTTCTTCCATGCTTGTTATCCAACCTCTACTTTCTTCTATTGCCTTGAAGAATCACTTCTCAATTTGAGAAAAGAAAATTCCCCAAAATAAAAATAACAATATGCTATTGTTTTTTTAAACAAATGGTGGTTTACAGATACTCAAAGAGCTACCTTTCTCTGGTATTCTATCTCCTTTGCTGCTTCCTCAAGTTCTCTGATGGACTTGAATATGGGAGACAGATTTATGTCTTTGTTTGAAATCTCACTTTCCAGATTCTTTGTGCTAATCTGAGATTTAAACTGATGACGTGTTAATCATTAACTTGGTACAAATTGTGAGTGTTCTTACCATAGAACTTATGAATTAAAAAAATACCATTGAATCATCGACTATTCACAAACCATGATTAGTATGACTCAATCATCAGGCCTCGTGCAATGCACAGGACCCACATAATTTGGACATATACCTGGAGTTCCTTAGCATAAGATAGGTAGTCAAAAGGCAAGAACTCCTCATCTGCCAGCCAAAGAGCCACCAGACCCCAAACACTAGCCTCTGGTAATTTCCATAACATATGCAGTTATTGACTGGTTATAAGCCTACGAATCAAGTAAGGAGATTTTGGGCTTATTTATCATATACTAATAATGTTGGAAATTATTCCCTAGGGGCAAGTAATTGTACTTTAGACATTTATGTTATTTAAAGTATTGTCCTTTTTGTTATCATTTCATTTGCATGTTTACATTGATAACTGTATCCCTGGATATATCTAATAGATTATCCTAAATGTCCCCAGTCGGTCATCTACGCGGGAGCGAAGATGAGATAAGACCAGTATGACTTTGATGAGGTGTGGAGATACGAATCAAAGTCATGGGCACTTGTAAGAGTACAAAGTGCTGGACCGACCCACTATGAGAAAGTTGCATGGAATAAGTCATAAGCTTTTCTCATGTATAACCGCGTCACAATGCCCTTTGACCTGAGATCATCATGGATTCCTACATGATGAGTCGCTGGTCTTTGACCTAGTCAAAAGTCACCTTTGACCGGGTGATGATAAAGGCTTGGATCGGGATCAGTGGTTTTCATGCAGAGGAATGCGAATGGTCAAGATGGAATTTGTCCTCACATTTGTAGAGAGATAATATTGGGCCCCTCGATGAGTGAGTCTGAGAAATGTATGGCCATACTACGATGGAAAGGAGTTTCCATTTCAATTGTTAGACTACTCAAGAATCGAGAAAGTAATGGTCAAGAACAGAAAGTTGACATTATCCATGCCTCATCCTTGACCAAATTATCGCGTGACAAAGGGGACGTGACATGGTTGTACGATAGGTTATATCGCATCAACGATCCCCATATGAATTGGGTAGTCGCAATGTCTTGCTAGAGACCGCTTGCGACTTGTGGGCTGGTATAGTATTGGCCCGCTGCCAATCTCATGTGGGCCTACAGGGTCGCACACAAGAATGGTCCAACACGAGCAAGAGTGTCCATATTCATTGAATCTTAATTGTGTTTAAAATTTAATGAATACTTATTTAATCTAGGATGTGTGTGTGTATAAATATATATTATTAAATTCGAAAACAATAATGATATTATTTATTGATAATAATATTATTATATATAGTATTTAATTTATTTGATAAATTAAATAACTATAATAAATTGAGATATTGTATCTCAGATTTAATTTTTGAATAAAGATATTGTATATCAGATTTAATTTGAATTGAGATATCGTATCTCATTTTAAATTAAATATAAGGATATCATATCTTGATTTAATTTATAAATATAAATTAAATCTGAAGGCCTATTAATTCGGATCAAATAGTTAGATTAGATCTGCTGGACAGATTTAATTAATATTATTTAATCCAAATTCGAAATTCGAAATTAATTAGACTAATTTTGAATATTTTAATACGACACATTAGGGTTTTTATCAGAGATTCTGATCTGGTCGTATTAAACGAATGAATGAATTAGACGGCCGCAAAAAACAAAACCCTAGAGAGAAAAAGAGAGAGACGCAAGAATACTGAGGCGCTAGCACGCTGCCGTCAGTGTTGGAGGCCATTCGTGTGGATACCGGTAGAGGGAGAGGACACGCGAAGTCAGCTCCTGTCTGATCAAACAAGAAGGCGCTAGCCCACGTGATCAAGAAGCACGGATAAAAGATGCCACCTGTTCGACACGTACGACGTCTCAAGCGCACGAGGATCGAGGCGCAAACACGAATGATACGCTGAATCCTCCGCATATGTATGATTCGGAAACCCTAAATCTTGATTTAAACGCTGTTGAGCGATCCGCCTAAGGGATTCGTTAAAATTTTTTTTTTCCGCTGCGTGTACGGATCCCAACAAATAAAAGAAGCTCACAAGACCAACCAGCTACATGCCTTTGAAACTTGGGATCAATGAATTTCTCCATCCAGATAAAATTATCATACATTGAGTGGTAAACCGGGTAATCTGCCGGTGATTTTAATCATGTCCAAGTCTTTACAAATCCAAAAACAATAGAATTTTCTGATCATGATGCCAACTATAAGGTAAAGGTATATAAAATTATAAATGATTAACACTCAGAAAACCATAAGGTATACATAGACATGAAGCATTTTCTAAAGCAATCTTTTTTAAGTCTCTAATATAATGCATCGGTAGCATCTGCCCATCAGGGCCTTTAAGTTGAAGCAGTTATGCTGATGATTTACAATTGAATATACGCTAAATGATACACATCCAAGATGTCTAGTTCTTGAAGTAGCTGACTATTAACACGCATGCCATATACTAGTTTGCAGTAAAAAGTTTGAGACGTCCATGCTCTGCAATTAAAACACGAACAAAATGTAAATATAGATAGGACACAGAACAAAATTCCATTTCTGGAGAAAAATGATTTCCCTCCAATTCCCATCCTTTCCTTAGGTGTCAAAACTTTAGTTCTTGGGACATCACACGTTATTCTCATCATAAATACCTAAAAAGCATGCTGGAATGTTTTAGTTAGAGTAGCTTCTTCAGAAACAAATACATGAACAAAAAAATAGTGATTTTTTCTTTTTCATACATGTGTTTTAGAGATTTTTATCAATGTTTTTTGTTCACTAGAAAAAGTGAATCTACTATATAAAGGATCCTATTGTGAAACCTGCATCAGGGCCATGAACAAAATAAGTAATGAATTAATTTGGAACTTTACCTTTTCCAAAAGAAATGTCAGCAGGTGGAATTCCCACATGCTGCAAAAAAGGTTTAAAATCTGATCCCCCACCTCCTAATCTTCTCAACTTTCCATGCATCAACAAGTTGTTTATGAGCATAGTTATTGAGATTATACACATTTACCAACATTAATCCACACAGATCACTACCTAGTTTGTTGAAAATTAGAAATGAAGTGATTTATTCTCATTGCAATATGTAGCTTAAAATAGGGAAAATACCATATGGGAAACCTCGAGCAATATTAACTCAAATATGGAAATGTAAACAACTGCAATTTGATACCATAGGAGAACTGCCAGAACCAACCCATGTTTCATAGACAGTCAATGATGAGTTCTCTGGGTCCTTGACCTTCAGAAGAATCAATGTCAATATTGAAAGGCAAGGGTTAGCAGCAACCGGGAAAGAAATTGAAATGCTAAGAGCTCATAATTGAATATTAACTCCCATTATACCTGTTGAGTTGCCCGTTTGATTAATTCATCAAGCTGTGGCATAGCACGGGCATAGAACCCAGGTCCTACTACTGCAGATTCAGCGTTCAAGTAAGCAACCGCCCTTGAAGCAAGAATTTCTCTATTCTCTTCTACCCATTCAGTAGATCCTATCTGGAGGGAGTGATGAAATCAAACTTTTGCTTTGTTTAAGCAAAGAGAAACATAGAGAAAGAAAAATACAAGGCCATATTCCTCTGCATCCCAGCTACATAAGATAATCGTTCTTCTAGGTTTCCATCCTCCCCTCTGAAGTTTCCCAAGTCGTTGAGCAATCTGCATTATTCAAGGATCAATATCACCCATATATGTTGAGCAATCTGCATCATACAAGGATCAATATCACCCAAGTGATTCCCTAAAGAATTGGATATCATACAATCTTGGTAGGGAAGTGATTTAGAGAGTAATAAAACCAGTGGTCTAGAGGTCTATCCCAAGTTTATAACCATAAGGTTTATAACAATCTTACAGAGATAGACATACATACATACCTTCAATACAGATAGAGCCAGTGATTCCCTAAAGAATTGGATATCATACAATCTTGGTAGGGAAGTGATTTAGATTAATTTGGAACTTTACCTTTTCCAAAAGAAATGTCAGCAGCTGGAATTCCCACATGCTGCAAAAAAGGTTTAAAATCTGATCCCCCACCTCCTAATCTTCTCAACTTTCCATGCATCAACAAGTTGTTTATGAGCATAGTTATTGAGATTATACAGATTTACCAACATTAATCCACACAGATCACTACCTAGTTTGTTGAAAATTAGAAATGAAGTGATTTATTCTCATTGCAATATGTAGCTTACAATAGGGAAAATACCATATGGGAAACCACGAGCAATATTAACTCAAATATGGAAATGTAAACAACTGCAATTTCTAAAATCTTGGTAGAGAGTAATAAAACCAGTGGTCTAGAGGTCTATCCCAAGTTTATAACCATAAGGTATATAACAATCTTGGAGTAATGACTACGTTTTGGGTATACAATCATCCTTAATGCAAGGGGGAGAGATTTTAGAAACTTGCGAGTACAGTTTGGAAGAGAGCTGGCTTCTCGAATGCCAATTTTTGGCAAGTATTTCTTTGTATTTTGTCAACTTCTGTTAGATTATTCTGTACTGGTTGTATTGGGGAATAGGGTATAGAATAGAATCAGCGACTGTCCTTGTAACACTGATTCAGCTTCTTTTGAGTATTAACATCAAAGTCTCAGAATTTCCCCTCCACATTCGTTTCTACTGTCATATTTACGTACTTTACAGTTATTGTACAACAGGGTTCTATCAAACAATCAATAGCTTAAATCTTTTTTCTTAAGCTCCACTCTGTTGTAAATATTGTATATGGGTGTGTCAAAGAAAGAGTCTTTCCAATATTAATTGTGAAAAATATTGTGGAATATTTTTAAATGAAGAGATGTGAATGAAGAGATGCGTTTTGAGAAGTCATGTTCTTATAAACTAAGGGATTTGTGTTCGTTTATGAATCAACATGGTTCATGAATTAAACAGATAGTTATGATTTTCTGAAGAGGTGTAATGTTCAAGAGTCACCACTTCAAGGCATTGATTCATCATTTATAAATACCCCAATTGTGACACCATTTAAAACGTGAGAATAAGAAAACATCGGTAATCTCTTGCTGAGTTACTTTACCTTCCACCAGTTCTGCCGTCTTGATTTAATCAAGAAGGGTCTGTTTAATCCTGGGGAGTACCACTTCTTCTTTACCGGTGGTTGCGGAATAACTCTATAGGACAGTGTTCTCAAACACGACTCAGATCATCTTCTTCTTTATTCTTTCATATTGCCCATGATGCTAACAATCTATAGAGTTATTCTCTCTGATCTTTGGAGCACATAAGGGGTGTTATGAAATTAATTCATTTGGTTGACTATGAAAGAAATGAGGGTTTGGCTTTCATTGTCCTTTAGAAAGATGGCCTTGTTGGAAGTCATCACCAGGCAACCAACAAAGTTGTCCGATATTTTATGTGATTGGTCTGTGCGATTTATTTTATCTTATTGGAGCATGGCAAAAGGGTGGTTCTGGAAAGAGAATCAAACTTTAAGGTCCTCCCATAGAAACGAGATGTTGTTGAATTGAAGAAACGGGAAGATACAGCAAAAATTGGGATATGTTGCAATGAAGGATCGTACTGGCCTAGCGAGTTTCTATCGAATTCAAATTCTACGCCATTGAATAGTAGGACAGCAATGGAGCAAGACTCTGAATGAGTTCGATCTTTATTGTTGTGGTCGTCTCGTGGTCACTCTCAAATGCTTCCATCGAGGTTCAATGATTCTGTTCTTGGTACATGGAAGAACCGGGAATCAACGTGGAGGACCCGGACTCCAACTTTGAGAAACAAAGAAAGTCGTATCGGTCATTTCTTTGGGTTCTTGAAAATCCGACTAATGTCACAGTGTAGATGCACACAAAATTGGTTTTGGCGGATCGGATCTAGGGTTTCATGAAAATCCGTTGGCTTCCAGCAAGTGATGTACGAGAACCAAGATTGATAGAGCCCAAGATTCACAGCGATTTTGAGGGCATCATCGCAAACATAGGCAAGACGCAGAAAAGAGAAAAGGATGGTATTTGCAACGTTTTGATGAAGAAGGCGTGAAGGCGTGTGTCTGTTCGCAAATTCTTCGATGAGGAAAAAAGGGTCATATTTATTCATCGTGATCAAACGACAATAAGGTGCGCGTGATTGATTGGAATATTATATATATATATAATATTTGTGGGCATATATTAAAAATTTAATAATGCGGTTATTATTTTTTTTAATATTTGATGTGCTGAATTTTCAGTATGAATGTGTCCATAGAAATCAATATTTTATTTAATTATTGATTACTTGCACGGTAAATTTATTTCCATTGAAGTTTTGAATATCTTTAGTTAATAATATATCAGTTTTGATTGATAAGGTAGTTAATAAATGTCCTACTATATCTCCTTATTTTATTGAGGATTTGATGAACATTAAATTAATAAGGGAACATTCATCAGGAGATTTTATTGTTTCATTGGTAAATATCTTGAATTAAATTAGTCATTATATGGAAATTAAATTTTGATGATAATGAGATCATTGTTGGGTTCATGTTTGTTATTTTATTATTTAGTTTCTAATTGCAGAAATTAAATATAGTTTAACGTAATAATAGTATAGATTCCTAAATTTTAGGATGTTATATATTTGAAACATTCTAATTTAATTAATTAGAATGAGAATGGAATTTAGACTTTATTATTAATGGAGATACTAATTTATTTGATAATTTATAATCTCCTATAATCTCTCCTATAATATTGTGAATATTTTTTATTAATATGGTGAATAAAAGTGGAAATCTGTGGTGTTTAACGTGATAAGAGTTGAAACAAATTTATATGATGATATTTGTGAATATCTTAGCCACTATTTAATTTACAGAAAGGTTTTTACCATGATCAATTAATTGAAATAATTGATTGCATGAAGTGTGATTTATTTGAATAAACAGCCAAATGTTTATGTAGTTTTATAAAGTGTGAATCTTTATAAATATACTATTGGGATTCTAATTTAATTAGAATTTTATTGATTACAAAATATTTGAAAGTGTGGGGGTATCTAAGATATGGGGTACCTTAAAATTATAATTTTGTTATTTGTTATTGAAAGCAAATTTTGTGAATTATAAATATGTTGTTATTTGAAACGAGCATATGACAGTGGTTATGAAATTTTAATCAATTATCTAGTGTAGAGATAAATGTGCTTTAATTTTCATAATATTATTAATTTCTCTTGGTATAAGCATGCATGATATCGTGAAATTTTTAATTTAATGTGGATGACTTGCATGGTCAAAAATATCATGTTATGTGCTTGAAAGCATGAGAGAATTGAATGTGATTTTGGGTGTTAAACATCATAAAAGAATATTGATGACAAATAAGAAATGTTTCTAAATTTTGGTTTTGAGAACCATTATGTGAATATTCTTTATGATACTACTTGAGATGATTCTAAAGCTCAATCAATGTATGCACAAATTGTTGAGAATTTGTAGCATTGATAAATGTTAATCTCATGATATGGAAAATGATATGTGGAGATTGAGCATATGTAAACTCTCATGAAGAGAAAGAAATAGTTAAGGGATGATTCCATATATAATATTGGCATCATGTAGTGGATTCTCGTTGTATTGATGTATGCACACGGATGTTAACAAAGATCCAGTCTCATGTAGTGAATTCCGTTGTATTGATGTACTGAGAATGTTGAAAATCTCTTAGCAAATATTTTGACAAGAAACCGACGCTTAGAGTCGACGATATGTGATTGCCAAATGGCAATAGCCATTGAAAACAAAACAATGATGCAAATTGAAAATCGTTTGAGATATAATGTGATAAGCTAGCTTAAGAATTGTGATGAATTATCTCAATCGATTTGGTGAGGTCAATAATAGACCTATCGGCCGTTAACAAAACCCTGCAGGATGATATAAATTGGTCGAGGGGAATGGGACTAAAAGCCAACTCGTAATTGACAGCGATGGCAACCCAACCTTTGTGATTGGTGATCCCATGAAGAAGGTTCAATGGGTAAGAACAAGTCGTTCGTCAATTCTGACTAGCACGGAAAAATATCATTCGTCCCTTCCTATGACAATTGGAGAGTGCTAGAATGCATGTTTTTGAGGTTGAGCAAAGCGCTTAATGATTTCATAGTCTTACAAGACGGTGTGCTCAATGCAGGTACACTTACATGAAATCACCTCTACGAATGTGGAGTGTGGCCGCTCCTATGGGATCGTGGCGAAATCTCTAGAGCATTCGTTATGCACCAGGCACGCGCATGGCCGTCATAAAGCGCAAAACTGTTGATTAACAGTGGAAATGTTAGGATATAATCTGACCCTTAATGCCTCTAATACACACCAAGATTTGTTAGTTCATAGAAGCATGCTTCACTGACATTTCTGTGTATTAAGTGTTATTTGTCTAGGTCTGGTTCATAGTTCTACGGACCACCAGATACAATGGTTATATCCATGGTGTAACTTAGCTAATGGTGTTTTCTTTGACACATGTGGGGGATTGTTGTAAATATTGTATATGGGTGTGTCAAAGAAAGATTCTTTCCAATATTTATTGTGGAATATTTTTAAATGAAGAGATGTGAATGAAGAGATGCGTTTTGAGAAGTCATGTTCTTATAAACTAAGGGATTTGTGTTCGTTTATGAATCAACATATGGTTCATGAATTAAACAGATAGTTATGACTTTCTGAAGATGTGTAATGTTCAAGAGTCACCACTTCAAGGCATTGATTCATCATTTATAAATACCCCAATTGTGACACCATTTAAAACGTGAGAATAAGAAAACATCGGTAATCTCTTGCTGAGTTACTTTACCTTCCGCCAGTTCTGCCGCCTTGATTTAATCAAGAAGGGTCTGTTTAATCCTGGGGAGTACCACTTCTTCTTTACCGGTGGTTGCGGAATAACTCTATAGGACAGTGTTCTCAAACACGACTCAGATCATCCTCTTCTTTATTCTTTCATATTGCCCATGATGACAACACACTCGTCAAAGACTAAACAATGATAATACACAACCAATATTACCTGGATCAGGTAAAAGAAAATCAATATCCTTTAAAGCACTCAAATTGATACTATAATGTCAAATGCCAAAAAAATTCTCACTCAATGATGCTATACAAGCTTTTGAAGATCAAAATGTTCAATTTATCAATTTACTACAAGCAAGATTTTACATTAGAGATTAAAGGTAGTATTTCAGTATGTAATGCCTATTTATCAATTTACTTTACAACCAAAATTCATCAAAATAATAAGTGAGCTTATAATTTTAGGAACATTTACTCCGTCAATTTACTAAAGTTCCATTTGTATTTGTCTATCTTCTTATGAACAAGTAGATTATACATATGAACAACACAAATTAAATAAGTCACATTTGCAAGTGTTACACTTTTCATGAACAAATGAAATTTTTCTATGAACAACACATTAATTTCCGGTGTTTAGAGCTCTAGCCTGTAGGTACCAAAGTTTCAATGGCGGCCAGTGATAGCCGATTCAACCTAGAGACAGCCAGCTACTGTCGGTGACAATCAAAGCATTTTTTTTATTAAAATAAAGTAAGAGGCATCATTATTTTTTCACCTACAAAATTTATTTTCATTTTGATCTTTGTTCCTTCAGTGAAATTTCAAAATGTTTTGGTCTTTCACTAAAATAAATTTTCCTAAAATTAAATAATATAAGCATTCATTCTTCAGTACTTCCGCAGACCTTGTGACTCTATAGACTCGTTATGCTCATCCACAGTCACCACAGGTGATTTGATACATATTTTGAATGTGACAATGTTGTTGGAATTGTGTCACGGGTTACGGTATTACTTTGTCTTTTAATAGCCTCTTCTAATTAAATCGCCAATCAAGCATCAACACCATTCATAACATTATTTTCTTTCTTAAACATTATTAATTAATCCGTGGATTTTCTGTTAAAGTAGCTATCAGCTTAGGAGACGTGTTATGGTTACCAACTTGGTGACGTTTCATGCATGTATATTATAAAATTTAATAAGTTGTTGTTTTTATATTTATTATGTTTTATCCGATATATTAATATTGAGGACTTGAGTCTATCATCATATCCAATTTACTTACTCCCTCCGATCCTAATTATAGGAACACTTTTATAGTATAGAAGACTGAAGTCATTTGCATCTCCTGAGCGATATAGAAGACTCATTGGGAAACTGAATTATCTGACAGTGACTCGTCCTGGTATAACCTTCTCAGTCAATGTACTTAGTCAATTCATGGAAGCTCCAACAGTCGCTCAGTGGGAAGCCTTAGAGCATATCTTGCATTATTTGAAAGGTTCCCCAGGTCTTGGCATTCTCTATACAGATTATGGGCATACTAAAGTTGAGTGCTTCTGTGATGCGGATCATGCAGGATCTAAAGCCACAAGACGATCCACTACAGGTTATTGTGTGTTTGTTGGTAGAAACTTGATATCTTGGAGAAGTAAAAAGCAAGGTGTTGTGTCAAAGTCAAGTGCAGAAGCAGAATACAGAGCCATGTCACAATCAGTACAAGAAATTGTGTGGGTATTTCAACTCATGAAGAAAATTGGCATCATCACGACATTACCTGCGAAATTATGGTGTGACAATAAAGCAGCACTCCATATAGCATCGAATTCTATGTTCCAATCAGTACAAGAAATTGTGTGGGTATTTCAACTCATGAAGAAAATTGGCATCATCACGACATTACCTGCGAAATTATGGTGTGACAATAAAGCAGCACTCCATATAGCATCGAATTCTATGTTCCATGAGCGTACGAAGCATATTGAAATCGATTGCCACTTTATTCGTGATAAGATCAAAGAAAATGTCGTATCTATAGGGCACATGCGATCAAACGACCAGCTGGCAGATCTTTTAACAAAAGCCTTAAATGGCACACAGGTTGAGTATCTTTGTAACAAGTTGGGCATGATTAATATATATGCTCCAACTTGAGGAGGAGTGTTATAATATGGATTATGGTTAGATTCATATTATTAGGGATTAAGTTAGATCCATATAAGTAGGATTTCCTGTTAGCCTTTCTCTTATATATACACCCATGAATTTAACTTACGAAATAAGATTTTTAGATTCTATGATGACAAGAATAACGTGCTAAAAGTGACATTTTTACAATATACTCCCTCCAGTCCTAATTATAGGAACACTTTTGTAGTGCAAATTGTACTATAAAAGTGTTCCTATAATTAGGACCAGAGGTAATAATTTTTATAGACTTAAGATAGAGTAAAAGTCATATTGTATAATGTGATTTATGTTTGGATTGATGATAACATAAATGGATTTTCTAAAACTGAAACTTTTTTAGATAATTATCTTGAAAACCAAGTTTAGATAGAAAATGACTGAAAAATGGATGAATTATATAATATATTCATTATATAATTTAATAATTTAAGAAAATATTAAAATTATAAAAAGTTGTTGTCCAGAAAAATGTAGTATTAAAATTGAAAAATGATAAAAGTTGACAGTGAAAACTACAAATTGATGAAAACATAGGTTGAAAATTATTTTTACTCGAGAGCATTAAAAATAAATAACGGTTAGCAGTAAAACTAAAGAAACGTAAGTGAAGGATAAGGGAACAAAATAAGGAGATGTTGATCTATAGGCAAATAAAGACAAAATTGTAAGGAAAGAAAGAATGATGAGGGAGTAAATGCAATTGTAAATTTGTGACAATGATCAGCCATAAAGTGGCTTCCCTTGGCTTTTGATGACTTTTTGAGAATAATTTATCTAGGAAAGCCATCCTAGACATATAAAAAATATCCAATCTGACTTTTAGTCTTTCATGGTATGTTTTGGGCTCCGAAATGCCGATCCAAACGTACCTGATGACAAGAGTGTATTGAAGTATGGAGAAAGTTATTTGGCCAGCACTAATGGCCCTTCGAGACGACTACGGTGCGAAGGAGAATTACTCTCTGTTGTCGGCGGAGGATATCTCTGATTTCTATATAAAAAAGAAAAAAAAGAGTGTATTCAAGTATACTGAATACAAAAAGCTATTAAAAAGGGAAAATTACGCGCAGGTCCCAAGGAATAAAAATAATTACAAAAAATCCCTTAAAATCACAAAATTACACAGAAGTTCCAAGGGATTTTTTTGATATTATTTGTATTAACAACCGGAAATGTCATATTTACAACAGGAAATGACTATATTTACAACAATTTTTAAACACCTGACTATTTATAACAATAAAAGTCATATTTACAATTAGAAATGCCAATATTTACAACAACATTTAAACACCTGGATTTTGAACATCATTTACAACAGAAAAAAGCTAGATTTACAACAAGAAGTTTTGTATTTACAACAAAATTTATAATCTTGAGATTTACAACAGAAAAAGCCATATTTACAATAGGAAATGCTTATATTTACAACAACATTTAAACACCTAGATTTTGAACGTAGAGAGGTCATTTACAACAGAAAAATGCTATATTTACAATAGGAAGTGTTGTATTTACAACAAAATTTAAAATCTGACCATTTACAACAGAAAAAGCTATATTGACAACAGGAAATGCATATATTTACAACAACATTTAAAAACCTGAATTTTATTTCTATACAAATAATATCAAAAAAGTCCCTTGGGACTTGTATGTAATTTGGTGATTTCAAGGGACTTTTTTGTAATTATTTTTGTTCCTTGGGACCTGCGCGTAATTTTCCCTATTAAAAATGAAAATTTAAAAAAAAATTATATTGAGATTTTCAAGGGCCATCAATCTATAGACAGAAGAACGACAAGGTTACAATGATTTGGTCTTTATTTTATGTGTCATTTCTTTAGTCTGTGCGCGCACCTTCTAGAGTTAATATGCCACAATGGTAAACATATATGTTTCTCTTTGATCACTGTCATGAATTAATTATTTCTTATACTATTTCCATATTCTCTGATAATAGATGAGCTTTAGAGTTTGAGTAGTGTCTTCTTGAAACACCTATTAAGGTTGGAGCAATCAGTTTGATGTTGTGTGCTGATGTAATTGTAAACTTAAGAAGATTCTTCTCTCTTCTCCCTTCTCCCTTCTCTCTGGGACACACATAATTCATTTCTTTATGGAATCATCTTCTCTCCTATTAAGGACCGAACGAGTATAAGAGGGATGATGCATCCATTTCTTTGGATTGGACACATAATACATGTCTTTGTAATCTTGAGAGTCCATATAAAGGGAGGGGGAGAGAGAGAAGGAGACAGGATAAACAGAGGAATCACATTTCCATTAACTATAAGACCCAATTACAAGGCCATCTATTTATTGCTTGATTTGGTCACATTCTTTCTCTCGCAAGAGAAATTAAACTGAAATTCAATATTCTAGGCAGCTATATCACTTATTAACTTGAGAGCCATCTACCACATACTATTTAATCTATCAACATCAACAATAAGAACAATAAGTCTTATCCCACTAGGTGAAATTGGCTACATCTATCGTATGATGCCATTGTGTTCCATCAACAACTAAATCTTTAGATAAATTGTTGATTAAAAGGTCCTACTCAATAACTTAATTTATCATCACTTGAAAAAAAAAACTGAAAGTTCAAATCAAGAGGAAATATGCAAGTAAATACCATTCATGTTGGTTGACCCTTTAGAACTAAGGAGGCTTGTCTGATGACTCTTGATACTCTCCAAACTTCATGCTGCACTCGATTCCATGATTCCTCAGTCTTCAGTTCTTTTGCCAAGTTTACAGCATCATCTATCCCAGGAAATGATTGAGATCCATAGTCATTGTGTTTAGTTGGGTCATAGATCTGCAAAATGGAAGCTTGATGATTTAATGTGTTCATCATTTCATCAACATCTATATATGAAAATGCCATACACGACTAAAAAGGCAGAACTCTACCTTTGGTTCTCTAATTTTAGATGAAGTTTCAGTTTGGTCCTTTAATTTTAAAAAGTATGTTTTCATTCTTTTAACTTTAACATCATGGGTGTAAAATGATGTTTTTTTGTAACGATTATTTTTATTTTGAAAATTAAACTTAATATGTTAGCATTTAAAAATATTTTTTTTCAGGATTTAAAATTTCAATATCAGCATTTTTTTTGTTAATAGCGTAAGGGTTAAAAGACTAAAAACACACTTTATAAAGTTAAGGAATCGAAATGAAATCTTGTGTGAAGTTAAAAAACTAAATGTGTACTTTTACTCATGTAAAATTAAACATCACTATCAATATAAAGATTGTTAATACTAATACAAAATCTGCCTTGAAAACTTTCAGCTTATTGACTTCCGTGCTTTGCACAAATCTGCAAGTTGTAAGTTCGAATAGGTGGAATCCAAAAACAAAGCACGAAAAAAAAACCATCACAAATTGCGCTATTCATGAGTAGTTAATAGTATTTGTGCAACGTAAATAATGATGAACAAGGTGGGCCAGAAATTTACTTCTTACCAAATGCTTATGCCATGTCATTCCAAAGAGGCCATCTCTGTCAGTAAAGGCACGCTCAGCCATCATCAGTCTATCATTGAGCTCTCTCACTCTCAACTGGTCTTTCTTCCATGCTGTTGTTATCCAACCTCTACTTTCTTCTAGTGCCTTGAAGAATCACTTCTCAATTTGAGAAAAGAAAATTCCCCAAAATAAATGATAAAATGCTATTTTTTTTAAAACAAATGGTGGTTTACAGATACTCAAAGAGCTACCTTTCTTTGGTATTCTATCTCCTTTGCTGCTTCCTCAAGTTCTCTGATGGACTTGAATATGGGAGACAAATTTATGTCTTTGTTTGAAACCTCACTTTCCAGATTCTTTGTGCTAATCTGAGATTTAAACTTATGACGTGTTAATCATTAACTTGGTGACAAATTGTGAGTGTTCTTACCATAGAATTTATGACTGAAAAAAACTACCATTGAATCATCGACTATTCACAAACCATGATTAGTATGGCTCAATCATCAGGCCTCGTACAATGCACAGGACCCACATAATTTGGAAATATACCTGGAGTTCCTTAGCATAAGATAGATAGTCAAAAGGCAAGAACTCTTCATCTGCAAGCCAAAGAGCCACCAGACCCCAAACACTAGCCTCTGGTGATTTCCATAACATATGCAGTTATTGATTGGTTATAACTTATAAGCATCTGAATCAAGTAACGAGATTTAAGGCTTATTTATCATATACTAATAAAAGAAGCTCACAAGACCAACCTGCTACATGCCTTTGAAACTTGAGGTCACCGAATTTCTCCATCCAGATAAAATTATCATACAATGAGTGGTAAACCGGGTAATCTGCAAGTGATTTTAATCATGTCCAAGTCTTTACAAATCTAAAAACAATAGAATTTTCTGATCATGATGCCAACTAAGGTATATAAAATTATAAATGATTAACACGCAGAAAACCATAAGGTATACATAGACATGAAGCATTTTCTAAAGCAATCTTTTTTAAGTCTCTAATGCATTGGTAGAATCTGCCCATCCCTGGCCTTCAAGTTGAAGTAGTTATGCTTATAATTTACAATTGAATCAACACTAAATGATTCACGTCCAAGATGTCTAGTTCTTGAAGTAGCTGACTATTAACATGCTTGCCATATACTAGTTTGCAGTAAAAGGTTTGAGACGTCCATGTTCTACAATTAATACACGAACAAAATGTAAATATAGATAGGACACAGAACAAAATTCCATTTCTGGAGAAAAATGATTTCCCCCCTATTCCCATCCTTTCCTTAGGTGTCAAAAGTCAAAACTTTAGTTCTTGGGACATCATATGTTATTCTCATCATAGATGCCTAAAAAGCATGCTGACATGTTTTAATTAAAGTAGCTTCTTCAGAAACAAATACTTGAAAAAAAAAAATAGTGATTTTTTTCTTTTTAACACATGTGCTTTAGAGATTTTTATCAATGTTTTTTGTTCACTAGAAAAAGTGAATCCACAATATAAAGGATCCTATTGTGAAGGCATCAGGGCCATGAGCAAAATAAGTAATGAATTAATTTGGATCTTTACCTTTTCCAAAAGACATGTCAGCAGATGGAATTCCCACATGCTGCAAAAAAGGTTTAAAATCTGATCCCCCACCTCCTAATCTTCCCAACTTTCCATGCAGCAACAAGTTGTTTATGAGCATAGATATTCAGATTATACAGATTTACCAACATTAATCCACACAGATCACTACCTAGTTTGTTGAAATTAGAAATGAAGTGATTTATTATCATTGTAATATGCAGCTTACAATAGGGAAGATACCATATGGGAAACCATGAGCATTATTAACTTAAATATGGAAATGTAAACAACTGCAATTTGATACCATAGGAGAACTGCCAGAACCAGCCCATGTTTCATAGACAGTCAATGATGAGTTCTCTGGGTCCTTGACCTTCAGAAGAATCAATGTCAATATTGAAAAGCAAGGATTAGCAGCAACCAGGAAAGAAATTGAAATGCTAAGAGCCCATAATTGAATATTAACTCCCATTATACCTGTTGAGTTGCTCGTTTGATTAATTCATCAAGCTGTGGCGTAGCACGGGCATAGAACCCAGGTCCAACTACTGCAGAGTCAGCGTTCAAGTAAGCAACCGCTCTTGAAGCAAGAATTTCTCTATTCTCTTCTACCCATTCAGTAGATCCTATCTGGAGGGAGTGATGAAATCAAACTTATGCTTTGTTTTAAGTTAAGAGAAACATAGAGAAAGAAAAATACAAGGCCATATTCCTCTGCATCCCAGCTACATAAGATAATCGTCCTTCTAGGTTTCCAACCTCTCCTCTGAAGCTTCCCAAGTCGTTGAGCAATCTGCATCATATATGGATCAATATCACCCATATATATATGTATGTATATATGTATGTATGTATCCTCTGAAGCTACCCAAGTCTGCATCATACAAGGATCAATATCACCCATGCATGTATGTGTGTGTAGGTCTGTGTGTATGTGTGTGTGTGTGTCTGCGTGTTCGCTACAGATAGAGCCAATGATTCCCGAAAGAATTGGATATCATACAATCTTGGTAGGGAAGTGATTTCGAGAGTAATATAACCAGTGGTCTAGAGGTCTATCCCAAGGTTTATAAGTTATAACCATGAGGTTTATAACAATCTTGGAGTAATGACTACTTTTTGGGTATAAGATCATCCTTAACGCAAGGGGGAGAGAGATTTCAGAAATTTGCGAGTAAAGTTTGGAAGAGAGCTGGCTTCTCGAATGCCAATTTTTGGCAAGTATTTCTTTGTATTTTGTTGCAGAAACTTCTGTTAGATTATTCTGTACTGGTCGTATTGGGGAATAGGGTATTGAACAGAATCAGCAACTGTCCTTGTAAAACTGATTCAGCTTCTTTTGAGTATTAACATCAAAGTCTCAGAATTTCCCCTCCACATTCACTTCTACTGTCATATTTACGTACTTTACAGTTATTGTACAGCAGGGTTCTATCAAACACTCAATAGCTTAAACCTTTTTTCTTAAGCTCCACCCTTCAAGGAATAAACAATGATAATACACAACCAACATTACCTGGATCAGGTAATAGAAAATCAATATCCTTTAAAGCACTCAAATTGATACTATAATGTCAAATGCCAAAAAATTCTCTCTCAATGATGCTATACAAGCTTTTGAAGATCAAAATGTTTAATCAAGCTTGAAGTACCAATTGATACAATTGAAAAAACCGATTGAAACTTGACCATCTTCAGAAGCCAAAATGGGCTTCACCGTTTCAGTTTAAGTAAACCCATGGCTATGTGAGTCTGTGACCATCATTACCTCAAGTAGTGCTGCAGTACCACTATTGGGATCAACAGCTCCAAATGTCCATGCATCCCTGTGGTTACCGAGGATGACAAATCTACAAGTAGTAGAAACAGTCAAAATAATTGCTTGTTGAATGCAAATGAAATGATTGCCTAATCATGATTATGTTTAGATAGAGGAAATTCTTACACACCGATCAGGTTCTTCTGCTCCTTTAATCACACCAATAACATTCTCAATCTTGGTTAATATTTGCTCCCCCTGAAAGTCAAAAAGTGAATTACCAATTCAGCAAAGGTATTCTTTTACTTCCACTGTGATATTTTCATTATCACAATTGATATAGCATGGCTTATGAAGTAGAAATATTGCAGAAACAACAACAACAAAACATCAAAGCCTTATCCTATTAGGTGGGGTGGGTTATATGAATTTCACGACGCTAGATAGATTATTAACCAAAAGATCTAACTCTATAACCTCTATAACCGTTGGGTCTTCCTCTACCTATTTTCAGAAACTTCAAACTAAATCTATACTTACTGTGTAACTGAGATTGAGAATTGCTGGACCAGGTCCAACCCTGTAAGTAGGTGCGTCTTTGTCTCCTTGCCAATCATCACTCGCTACTGGACCACCAATTGACCTCAGTATCTCTTCACCGTCTGCTGCTGAAACAGGTAAAGAAGGTAAAAACAAAACATCTCCTTCTTTCTCAACTTCATCCTCTAATAGTCTCTCACACTCATCGCCATCGTCATCTCTACTCGCCCAACCAGGAGTGGTAGGATCACCCACTCCCTTATGCAAACTTCCCACCTGAACACCACTCGGCGGCAACCACCTACCGTCAGGGAACCAGCATGCCTCGCCGGCGCCACCGTAATCCTTCCGGTCTGAATATATCACCGCCCCAATAGCTTCTTCCTCACACGCATTTTTCACGAGTTTACATTAGATGCACATAATTAATTATGTGCTCCTTCTTATGTGTATGAGCATATTTTTTTTAATTTTTTTAAATTTTTTATATATTATATTTATATAGATTTAAATTATATGTTACTTTGTGGGATATTTTTTGTACCCAATATCTTAAATTAATTAATTTCCATAAAATTAGTGTTACAGACAAATGCAGAACTATAAATTAATTAATTTAAGATATAGGGTGCAAAAAAATCCCAAAAAATAGTATATAATTTAAATCTATATAAATATAATATATAAAAAAATTAAAAAAAAAAATGCTCATACCTCTAACATAATTATGTGCACCTAATGTGTGGACTCCATTTTTCACAATATCCCCTCTGAATATTTTCCCATATCTCGCCAATACCACAGTACCTGAAACATTCACTCCAATTTCTTTCAATTTCAAATAGTCCACCACGCGCCCATAGTTGACGTAAACCACAGGACCAATCACAGTGCCAGACTTAGCATAAGCATGGAATGTTGGTAGGACCTCGTCTTCCACATCGGCATAAGGATCGCCGTCGTAGGTTTCTTGCCTTAGGGTGAAGTTAGTAGGCTGTTTCGGAGGTGGGTTTATGAGCAGTAAGGAGCGAGAAAGTGGGTATGTGAGGAAAACCTTGTACGAAGCGATGTGGGATGGAATATCAGAGGAGGTGAGAACTGAAAGAACATAAGCTGCGGCTTCGGCGTTGGCTTCCGAGCCGGCGGAGTGAGGGCGGCGCGTGAGAGTGCGGAGGTGGTGGGATATGGAGGTGTTATCAGCGAGGGAATCGGATATGAAGAGGGAATGATAAGTTGATTTTGAAGGTGGAGTAACGAAAAGAAAGAGATAAGAAGTGGCTATGAGGGCTAGGAACGTGGTTGCAGTGGCGGTTGGAGTGATCATGAGTCCTGCTTATAAGTTTCGATTTCCCGAGGAACAGAGGCTATTGCACACCAAACTTGTTTGCTTCGCGCTACTTTTGTTCAATCAGAGGCTCCTCTTGCACGCCAAACTAGTTCGCTTCGTCTATTTGTATTTTATTGGGAAAAAACAATTATTTAAAGGGAAAATCTCATATAAATACCAATTGAATTTGTAAAATCCCCTGAAGCCCACTAAATTTCTTAAAGGACTAAGAAAACAGATGAGGCAATGAGGGATATGCAAATTTAGATGAAAAGTCCACATTGCCCTTAAGTAACTTTATAAAGATACTGGAGGGAGTAAGGCCACTACATTCTCATTCGAAATCCATTTCTCATTCGACTGCTCTAGCGCGTTCTTCATCGTCTTCCTCGCGACGCGGTGAATCCCTTAAGAAAAATTTGGTTTGATTTTCTAAAATTTTAATCGTTTGGGATGTAGTGGTTGTTGGAGTTGGACTCTATTGTTGGAAGGTGAAGGAAAGAGAGATAAAGAAAAAGGTGAAAAGTAAAATGAGCCCAGGAGGCTGAAAA
Source organism: Acacia pycnantha (assembly GCA_025563575.1). Taxonomy (NCBI): domain Eukaryota; kingdom Viridiplantae; phylum Streptophyta; class Magnoliopsida; order Fabales; family Fabaceae; genus Acacia; species Acacia pycnantha. The sequence continues at coordinate 2,557,485 of JAMWYP010000001.1, forward strand.
ATCTAGTAATGAACAGTAAATGCGTTTGAGGAAGAAGGTGAACAGTAAAATGTGGACTTTTAACAAAATTCGTAATGGTATTAACAAGTTCAGTAATGGTTTAACTTTCAACGACTATTTTTGTATAAATCATCGTTGAAAGTTAAGCCTAAAAAAAGAAGTTACAATAACTATTTTTAAGAAAACAATTGTTGAAAGTCATTTTAACGACTGTTTTTTCAAAAATAGTCGTCAAAAACAATAAATAATCGTTAAAAGTATTGTTTTTTTACGACTATTTTTAAAAAAACAGTCGTTAAAATTAGTTTTAACAATTGTTTTCTTAAAAACAGTCATTGTAACTTTTTTTTTTTTTTGCTTAACTTTCAACGATGGTTTATACGAAAATAGTCGTTGAAAGTTAAGTCATTACTAAACTTGTTAATCTCATTACGAATTTTGTTAAAAGTCCACATTTACTGTTCACTTTCTTCCTCAAACGCATTTACTGTTCATTATTGAATTTTTCATCCTTCTGAGCTCGTTTTACTTTTCACCTTTTTCTTTATCTCTCATTCTTTCACCTTCCAACAATAGAGTCCAACCCCAACAACCACCACATCCCAAACGATTAAAATTTCAGAAAATCAAATTAGATTTTTCTTAAGGGATTCACCGCGTCGCGAGGAAGACGACGAAGAATGAGCGTCGCGATGAAGACGATGAAGAACGCGCTAGGGCAGTCGAATGAGAATGGAGTGGCCTTACTCCCTCGAGTGTCTTCATAAAGTTACTTAAGGGTAGTGTGAACTTTTCACTCGAATTTGCATATCTCTCATTGCCACATCTACCTTCTCGATCAGTCCTTTAACAAATTCAGTGGGTTTCAGGGGATTTTGCAAATTCAACTGGTATTTATATTAGATTTTCCCTTATTTAAAACTCCACATTAAATATATTATTACCCAAAAATAACTGAAATTGGCTTTGAAAAACCATATTCTTTAATTCTTTTATCCAAAACATAAAAAGCTATTGAATAAGGATTATGGCCCCGTCCTTATTAATTTTTTCCTCTCTTTTTTTCCCGTCATCTCATCCATCCATTGGATTTAGTATTATAAAAAACTAACATTGTTTTCTTAGTTTTAGGTAGATCAAATTTTAATAATGTATTTTTATTTTCATGCAATATTATAATATAATTTTATAAGATAGCAAACTTCAATGAATTAATCTTTAATTCAAATATAAAGATAGGATGGAAAGGAGAGAATGAAAGAAACCATTAGGGAAGTCAGATCCACTTAAACTATAATAAAGGTGCTGCCCTTAGGGAGCTTATTATATATTGAATATTTGACAATACATTTCGTATCTTGTTAAAAAAGCGATCCTTATTTATCAACCACATATTCTCTAATCAAATCTAATTCTCTCACTTCTAAAAAAAAAAAATAGATTGGATTTTAAGAGGTCATGTTGTTTTCACTAGAGGTTGCCATTATCTGCATGGTCCTCAATTACGTACAACAATAACAATAGCTTGGCCTTCCAAGCCACCCCAATCTATTATTGATATAGTTCCATGTTAAATACTTTCTTCTCCTCCAGTCTTTAAAATAAGGTTTCGCACTAGAAAAACATACTACAAACAAGATTTTTACATTAGAGAGATCAAAGGTAGTATTTCAGTAATGCCTATTTATCAATTTCCTTTACAACCAAAATCATCAAAATAATAAGTGAGCTTATCATTTTAGGAACATTTACTCCGTCAATTTACTAAAGTCCCATATGTATTTGTCTACCCTTTTATGAACAAGTAGATTATATATATGAACAACACAAATTAAACAGATCGCATTTGCAAGTGTTACACTTTTCATGAACAAATCAAATTTTTCTATAAACAACATATTAATTTCGGATGTTTAGAGCTCTAGCCGGTAGGCATCGGAGCTTCGATGGCCGGCCGATTCAACCTAGACGGCCAGCGACAATCAAAGCATTTTTTTTATTACAATAAAGTAAGAGGCATCATTATTTTTTTTCACCTACAAGATTTATTTTTATTTTGGTCCTTGTTCTTACAATAAAATTTCAGAAGATTTTGATCTTTAACTAAAATAAATTTGGTTATGTAGTCATTTAATGAAATTTTCCTAAAATTAAATAATATAAGCATTCTTTCTTCAGTACTTCCACAGACCTTGTGACCCTATAGACTCATTATGCTCATCCACAGTCACCACTGGTGATTTGATACATATTTTGAATGTGACAATGTTGTTGGAATTATTGTGTCACGGATTACGGTAATTACTTTGTCTTTTAATAGCCTCTTCTAATTAAATCGCCAATCAAGCATCAACACCATTCATAACATTATTTTCTTTCTTAAACATTATTAATTAATCCGTGGATTTTCTGTTAAAGTAGCTATCAGCTTAGGAGACGTGTTATGGTTACCAACTTGGTGACGTTTCATGCATGTATATTATAAAATTTAATAAGTTGTTGTTTTTATATTTATTATGTTTTATCCGATATATTAATATTGAGGACTTGAGTCTATCATCATATCCAATTTACTTACTCCCTCCGATCCTAATTATAGGAACACTTTTATAGTACAAATTATAATACAAAAATATTCTTATAATTAGGACCAGAGGTAGTATTATTTTAATTCATAACAATAACATACACTTATTTTAAGGACAGGTTTGTTTCATGAAATTTGGGCCAAGTGGGGGTCAAGTTCCATTTTTGTGTTGGTTTTCTAGTAATGAACCCCCACCCCCAAAAAAAAAAAAACAATTGAAGAGGGGTTGATTTAGTGAGGGATAAATTGAGGGGAGGGGATGATTTATAAAATTTTAAGGGAAAATTATATCTAAATACCATTTGAATTTGAGAAAGTCCCAAATGTCTGTTAAATTTGTTAAAGGACTTAAAGGTACCAAGGACCATATTGGGATTTACATAATTTTTTTTTTAAAATGACTCCCGCCAGAGGGCCACCGCGGCCGGCCGCTGAAGGACTGACCGTCGGATGGCTTGCAACTGCTTGCACCTGGGCTCTGGCGGCTTGAGATCCGACAATGGTTTTTTTTTTTGGGGGAGGGAGTGGGGTTAAATCTTTTTTTTTTTTTGAATGAAAGTGGGGAAGGTGGGGTTTGAACCCACCCCACCTTCATAGGAGCCAAGTGACCCAACCATTGGGCTACTTGGTTCCTTTAATATATATACGTATTAACAAATATATATATTTTCTTAACATTTTTTCCATCAACAAACACTCTTGTAATTACCATTACTAAACTTGTAAATACCATTAACAAATTGGTAATTCTCATTACAAGATTTGTTATAATTGACCCTTATTTGTTGTTTCATGAGAGACACTTGTGAAAAACCTGACGAAAACACTAGTAATTATCAATACGAAACTTGTAAATACCATTAACGAATTTGTAATTCTCATTACAAGATTTGTTATAATTGACCTTGTTTGTTGTTTCATGAGAGATACTTGTAAAAACCTGACGAAGGCACAATTAATTATTATTATAGAACTTGTAAATACCATTAATGAATTGGTAATTCCGATTACAAGATTTGTTGAATTAGGCTCATACTATAACAACATGGGCTATTTTTGTCCTTGGCTTGATCGTTTCTAGATGTTGATGGAATACTGCTTCCCATGTTTGATGTATGGAAATGAGTTTTCTAGTGAAAGAATTATTATAAACTACCAAACGTACTAAGATATGGTTATTTTCTCTCAATCTTCATATTCTGAAACTCATTTCTTTTCTACCAAAACATGCTCATAGCTTTTGTAAAACATACCTTTTTGATTTAAATACTACTATAAAAAACACTTTTTAAACCAATTGAAATTAGCTTTTTAGATCAGGTTTAGGTCTGGTGTTATATCGACCGATTTAAAAAGTTTGTCTTTATTAAAACTAGTTCTATAACCGATCTTAAAATTCATTTTTTTAGACCGGTTGTTTTAATGACTGGTCTCAAGAAATTTTAATTTATAATAAAAAAATGTCTACTCTTTTAACCAGGTAATTTCACACTCGGTTTAAAATGTGGGTAATGTTTTTGTTTTAATAGACAACCCTAAAAATACAAATGCAACGTTATAGAAAATAATTATAACTAACCATAAATCTTACTAATACTATTACATAATTGAATCTTAATTCCGGCATTCGATTTTTCAAGGTTTATTTTTTTTGCTTGCATTTTCCCCACCTCCAAAGAATTGAGTGTTGGATATAGTAGATGCAATTTTAGACTCGTCATCTGCTTGCTATTGATGCATGATTCATATGAGCATCCATAAAGTTGAATGCAATGTGATAGATTATCATATTTATACATTTTGATTTTTCTGGACCTTAAATATGAAACATGACTCTGCCACTACCCTAGCCATTAGGGCAAGCATATATATTTTTATACTTCAAACCCATTATAGACAAGATTTTCTTGGTTTTATACATACGATTTGGAAGTACATTATCCTTTGGAAACATATCATACAACAATTCAAGTATCAATGTAAAACTACTGTCGGTTCACCCACAAGTTACCTTTAAGTTCACCAAATGTGAAATACCTGACAAGCGTATATACTTAGTACACCCAGAGTACAAAAGTGTATTGGCATCAATCAGCACGTTGTTATATACACGCAATTGTGCAAAAGATTTTATCTCAAAATCATGAATCATTTTCTCCATTTTATCATCATCTATGACATCCAAAACTTCATTCTTGTGTAACGCATAGGCAGTCACTTCCTCACTATGCCATATCCACTTTGTGTACAGAAGATTTATTCCATCGCAAAAGTAAGTGATTTCTTATATCATCTACATCCCCGTCGACTCTCATTTAAACACTTGACACAAGGAGAAAAATGCTTCCCATTTTACTAGGCAAATTCAATAAACTCTTTCACCATATTCTCATATTCTTCACTAGTTCTCAATGCATTCATCCAATTGTGATCCATTTTTTTACCACCTAATCAAAATTCAATAGTAATCAAGCTTAGGACAATTGTCATTATGACCAAAGCATGCTAGAAAACAAAAATTGATCAACATTAAATGCCCCACCAAGCCAATCATGGGTACGTAGATGCTAGGGAATGTGGCTTATGACTTTAAGCGGCTTTTCACATAAAACCCAATACACAAAATGCCTATTCAAATATAAACTAAAAAGATAAAAACAACCAATCCCATGTTTAGCCTCACAATCACATGTTTTGGGGCTAAAAAAGCCATCCCAAACACAATTTCCATAACAATGCCTAAATAAGAAGTTAACAATACAAAAGCTGCAAGTAACTCGTTTGACTAAAATTCCTCTTTGAAACATTTTGTCAATCGATTTTTTTTTTTTTTGGAAAACAAGAAGAAAATTAAGTTAAGAAGGTGGGGCTAGGAAAACTGAATTCCTAAAGAGGTTTTTTGGACCTCTGCTACCCAAAAATATGGAGAAGATGAAAAAACCTTTGCTACCCAAAAATATGGCTACATTGAAGACAATTTCTGCAGCTCTAAAAAATCTTGAACCAGTAGCTTCCATAATTTCTACCTTGTTTTCATTACTTTCTGTTAAATTCAAGTTAAGTATACTCTAATTTCTTGTCTGTACATTCATTCATATCTTGTATTCTAGCTAGGGCTTCCAAAGGAAAGATCAACAACAAAGTGCAAGCGTAAGTAGAAGGAGAAATGAACTTCTTATGATGTTGTTTTGTTAGAAGTTGGAATATGTAAAAACAATTATATGAGCTATGTAAACGATCTGACCATGGCATGTGAATCTGATGTGTTAAGATGTATAGAGATCAGTTGTTGAAAGTTATAGACTAGCCTTGAAAGTATGATTTTAGCATTATGTTCATAACTGCCCAGTTTAGGATACTTTCAGAGCATAATCACTATCCAGTCTAAAGTGGAATAGTGACGGATTTAAAAAAAAAAAAAAACATAAGATAATTTTCATGCATGAATTAGACATGTGCAGCTTTCCAAAGAGTCATAAATCATGTCAATTGGATGTGTATAACATTAGTTATGGATTTTTAAAGTTAAGGTATAGAATCTGTTTGAAATTCATAAAAAAGGTAGAAAATGAAGTAACTGTATGAATTCCAATAGGAACAAACTAGAATGGTATTTTTTTCGTTGTTTTCTTATCCCTCTACTTTATACCATCCAAAAGGATCCTAATCTACTACTACACAGGATTTTCACTGTCTCGTCTGTGATAACCCTAATGCAGAAAAGGAACGTAATCCATACTATGATAAACCTAATATAAAAAAACATAAGGATATTTGCAATCGAGAAAGATGATAGAGATGATGAGGATACTTGGACAGACACGACGATATTTGCAGTCAAGAAAACACTAGGAAAGACCTTTCCTTTCCCTCCGAATGAAGCCTTAACGTACACTAGGAAAGACCTTTCAATTTGCACCAAGACACCAACTTGTTAAATTGATCAATGACTGTTTTTTACTAAACAGTCATCATAACTTAAAAAGAAAAAAAGATACGAGGTCATGGAGGCTCAAACCCTCAACCTCAAGAATGCTAGGCAAAGGCTTACGCCAACTGCGCAAAGACACCAACCAACTTGTTAAATTGTTCAACGACTGTTATTTATTAAATAGTCATCGTAACTGGAAAGAAAAAATAATGATGCTAGGTCAAGGAGGCTCAAACCCTCAACCTCAAGAATACTTGGTAATGGCTCATGCCAATTGTACCAAGACACCAACTTATTAAATTGTTCAACGACTCTTTTTTATTAAATAGTTATCGCAACTAAAAAGGAAAAAGAAAATGTTACAAGGTCAGGGAGGCTCAAACCAATGACCTCAGGAATATTTGGCAAAAGCTCATGCCAACTGCACTAAGATACTAGCTCGTTAAATTGTTGAATGACTGTTTTTTATTAAACAATTGTTGTATCCCAAAATACAAAAAAATAAAAATAAAAAAATAAAAAAAATTGATCGAGTTTCAACGACTGGGTTAATACAACCCGTCGTTGAATTGCAATTTTCAACAACTAGTTTTAAAAATGAGTCGATGTAACTAAATTTTTTTTTTAATTTTTGGGCTTAAATGTCAATAACTCGTTTTATGATCAGTTGTTGAAAGTGTCTTCTAATGAATGTTTTTATTGAAACAATCGTTCAATGTTAAGACAAATATTCAAAAATGTCACCGCCTTCTTTTTAGCTTTTCTATTCAAAAAATGGACGTTAATTAACATCATTAAATCTACTTTTTTTAGTAGTGGGATCAAGTAAAAGAAAATCATTATCCTTTAAATTTAAGTACCTAATATGAAAGTGGAGCTTAATCACCAAGAGGGGGGTGAATTGGGGATTATAAAAACTTTTCGATTGCTCTGTTTTTCGGATATAAAACAGGGATGAAAACAGAGTGAAGAGAAGAGTAGCAAGACACAAGGATTTATACTGTTTCGGTCTAACCTCTTAACCTACGTCCAGTCCCCAGACTCTCTGGGATTTCTCACTATAACAATTGATTACACACTCTACAACTCAAGAGTAATTCTCTCACTAGAACTTACTCTCCCTTACAAGTTGTAATCAATAACTCAATCTCCAAGTCCCCTTGACTTGAGATACTTTACAATAAATGATTTACAATCAAGAAACTCTCTCTAAGAGTAGATAAGATAAACACTGAAGTATGAATGTATCAACAGATACTTTACACAAGAAAAACTCAAAGAGTAGTTGAAACTTTAATGATTTTCGTTTTCTCACAGATAGGTTGTTGAGAAATTGAATGCATCTCTATTTATAGCTAGAGATCATTAAATGGCCGTTATAAATCCTAATGTGACCGTTGCCAAAATTGGAGGATGATTAGTGAAGGTTTTGGTCTTCTTCTCTCTCTACTCTTTGGTTAATCCAGCTTTGCAGAGGTTCAGGGTTGACTTCATGACATTTAATCCGTTGGAAGAGCATATGCTGGATGAGGAAAGGAAACATTAATTCCTTCAAAACGTGTGGAGAATGATTGTCCCGAAGCATGCAAGTTTTCTACACTTTGCATTTAATGTTCTGACTTTTCCTTTATGCTTTATGCTAATTCTCCATTTAATCCTGTCTAAATCATCTGAAACTCACTAACAAACTGGTTAAACATAGTTAGGAATAGCAATGAGTGATGATATAAAGTATTGGAATCAAACATACAGATTTCACAAATTCGTGTAACTTGAAATTTGAATTCAACGATGTAAACTCGAGTTAGTTCTTCCAAACTCGAGTTTTCATGTTTCATTAAAAGCCTAAACTAGAGTTTCCAAAAGTTAACTCGAGTTTACTTATTACAGAGAAGAATATTGCGATTTGGTATTTGGACAAGTTTAGAGAACAGTGCAAAACTCGAGTCATTAAGTGACTAACTCGAGTTTTGGACTTTTGATGAGAAATCATGTTTTAGTCCAAAAACTCAAAACTGGAGTTTTCAAAACATTCAATTTTAGCAGAGCTCTCTGCTTGACCAAAACTCGAGTTTCCAAAAGTTAACTCGAGTTTTCTCATTCTTTGAAAACAATGGAAACTTCTCTGTAAGGCCGAAACTCGAGTTTCCAAAAATAAACTCGAGTTTCCTCGTTTATGAGAAAACATTGAAAAGTTTTGTCAAAATGTTTAATGGAGTTTTCACAAGTTCAGAATCGAGCATTGTTCTCCGTATAAGGTAAACTCGAGTTTCCAAAGTAAACTCGAGTTTCCAAAGTAAACTCGAGTTTCCAAAGTAAACTCGAGTTTCCAACATAGTGTGGAAACTTAGAGAACTCTCTGTGTAGCCAAAACTCGAGTTTTCAAAAGTAAACTGGAGTTTTGCTAACTTTGAAAAACTTGATAGCTCTTTGTCTTGTCAAAACTCGAGTTTGTTAAATTAAACTCGAGTTTGCTTTGTCTGTGAAAAAGTCAAAAGCTCTCTGTGTGGTCAAAACTCGAGTTTTCATTTCTAAACTCGAGTTTGTCTTTCATTGCAAAAAGTTGAGTTTTTCTCTATCAAGTCAAAACTCGAGTTTCCAAAGTGAAACTCGAGTTTGCCTTTGACAGTAAGTTTTTCAACTTACAAAGACAAACTTCCATCTGTATTTACAATTGTCCGTTATCATCAAAACCAATTATAGAACTAACATTCTCCTCCTTTTTTATGATGACAACACTTGTAAACCAGAGGTGTTACTTGTTTTGAAAGATTTGAGATTTAAATGAAAATTTTCACAATTTGTTTTGAAATGCATCGTGACAGTTATAAACTTGGATAATTTTAGCACATAGATTCAATATCACAGAGTTGAGCATAGCAAAGAAATTGAAACATAAGATGAACATTGCATTTCAATTTAAGAAATTTCTACATTGAGAGTTAGTGAAAATACAGAACACAAACCAGAAATACAAGTTAAATTGAAAACACAGCATCTAAACTAAACACAGCCAAGCTAAACTCTTCAAACTCAATTCTGCTCTGGTTTCTCTGGTTCTTCTCCCCCTTTGTCATCAACAAAAGAGGATGGAGCTGAGATTGAAGGGTCAATGGAAGGGGTAGAGAGCTTGACAGTTGAGGCAAGGGATGGAATTGGGATTGGAGAGACAAGTGGAGCAGTTGAAGTGGCTTTTGTAGTAGGCTAGAAATTGTGAATGGGAGATGAGTAGAGGGGTAGAGGAATGTGAGGATGAAGATGGACCACTGGATGAGCTTGGACCGTCATGGTGAACATGGGAAGAATTACAATCTTCATCGAAATTGAGGTTCAAGAGAGCAAAAAGTGGTCTACCAAACCATGGAATGTGCTAAGGTTGATCAATCAGTGGTAGATGCCAAATTTTCTCATGGAACAAAATTACTGAAACAAGACTGGGAAAAGGAATCTGAGAATATTCTTTAAGAGGAAAACAAAACTTGGTCATTTCTTGATAAATCCAGTTCCCAATATTTTGAGGAACTTGAGCAATAATGAAAGCAAATATGAAATAATTTTCCTTGGAGAATCGAGAAAAGAGACCATTTTTCTGTTTGAGATTTCTGGCATAAATATACCAGATAGCCCGATATTTAGGAGGCATGGATGTAGGTGGAAAATTCAGAGTGTATAAATTCTCAGGAAGGGGCTCATTGGGTCTTAATAATTCGTAAATCTGCCTATTTGTAAAGCTTACTGATTCTATAGGTGGAGGATCAGAAATCTGTAGAAGATGGTTGAGATAGGCAGGGGATAAAACAATTTTATGACCAGCTATAGATGTAGTGAGTCTTACAGATAGAAAACCACCATCTATGAATTCTTCAAACTGCATGTGGTGATAGAATAGGCGAACAAGAGTAGGACAATAGGATGCTCGAATGGAGATTAGAGGATCAAACTGTTTGAGCCAGGGTGAGAGATCTAAATGACTTTCCTCCCTTAGTTTAGCTAGATCAACATAGACCACAAGGAAAAAGTCTTTTTGCGCAAAGTGTTCTCTGTAGCGAGTAGCATCTTCCCCAGTTAGATGAATGCCTTCTGGTGCCGAGAGATGATTATAGATTTCAACTAAAGCAGGAGAAGACGCAGATGCCCTGAAGCTAGATAGTTCTTGAGATGAAAAAGAAACAGAAGCTTGGGAACTGGCTTGGCTCGATGAATGTTCCTCAGAGAATCTAGATATTGCCCTTGCGATTCCATATGTAAAACGCCGAGGGAATGGCCTAGCCCGAGGTCGAGATTGTGATGTAGCTGGAGGCGCTAGGGTTGGGATTGAGGATTCAGATTCTTCCTGGTCAGGAATGATATCTTGCGAATTTGAACTGGAAGCCATTAGGGTTTTGAAGAAGGGATTTCAGGAGAGGAATCAGAGATGATAAAGAGAGGAGAGAGTTTCAAAAAACAGAGCTGGTGAGACGAAAGGTTCGGTAGTATTGTGAACTTTTGAAATTCCGCGACCAAAACTCGAGTTTCCCATTTCTTACTCGAGTTTTGTGGTTACTTCAACAGGTGTGTTGCTCTCTGTCTGCCCGAAACTCGAGTTTCCATTCTATGACTCGAGTTTCCAATTCTCGAAAACTCAGATCTAGCTTTCTGTCTCTTTGAAACTCGAGTTACTCACTTAACAACTCGAGTTTCCAATTTGCTCGAGAAACTCATTTCCCCTCTAGCCCCGACAAAACTCGAGTTTTGATTTCAAAACTCGAGTTTGCGTCTTTCGACAGCAAACTTCAGGATTTAATCATCCTACATAAAAAATTGCTATGTACTCCGAAGCTTAAGTTAGCAACAAATATTCATCAAAACCATAACTAACATTGAGAAAAGAAATACTTACAGCTCATTGGGGTTTACCATTCCCAATTCTCTTCTAATGAAATTGAATTGCTCCTTAGCTAATGGTTTGGTGAAGATGTCAGCAAGTTGAAGATGAGTTGGAATGAACATCACCTTGACATCTTTGTTTTGAACGTGATCTCGTATGAAATGATGTCTCACATCAATATGCTTGGTCCTTGTATGTTGAACTGGATTCATGGCCAAGCTTATTGTGCTTGTGTTTTCACACAGAATTGGGATCTCCTTCAAATTGATTCCCATGTCAGAAAGTTGTTGCTTGAGCCATAGGACTTGAGCACAGCAACTTGATGCAGCAATATACTCAGCTTCAGTTGATGATACAGAGACGGTTGTTTGCTTCTTACTGAACCAAGATACAAGTGAGCCACCAAGAAATTGACATTGGCCACTTGTACTCTTTCTATCCGTCTTGTAGCCAGCATGATTTGAATCTGAGTAGGCCACCAAATGTTCAGGTTGACCTTTGGGAAACCATAGTCCAAGAGTCTTCGTGTCAGCAAGATATCTGAAGATTCTCTTCACATTTTCAGCATGTGGCTCCTTGGGAGCAGATTGAAATCTTGCACACATCCCACACTGAATTGGATGTCCGGGCGACTTGCAGTGAGATAGAGCAATGAACCAATCATTCCTCTATATCTTGTAATGTTGAAATCAATGCCCTTTTCATCAGCATCCAAGGAAGTGGTTGAACTCATTGGAGTGTCAGCTCCATTGCATTGGTTCATTCCAAACTTCTTCAGCAGGTCATTGAGATACTTGGTCTGAGAAATAAAGATCCCATTCGATCTTTGCTTGATTTGTAGACCAAGAAAATAGTTGAGTTTCCCATCATGGACATCTCAAATTCTCCCGGTATATTCTTTGCAAACTCTTCACACAAAAATATCATTAGAAGCTCCAAATATGATATCATCAACATAAATTTGAACAATTAAAATTTCACCAACTTTATTGCTCTTAATAAATAAAGTTGTATCTGCTTCTCCTCTAACAAATCCTTGATCAAGAAGGAATTTGCTTAATCGCTCATACCAAGCTCTAGGAGCTTGCTTAAGACCATAAAGAGCTTTCTTAAGGCGATAAACATGATCAGGATGATGCTCATTTTGAAAACCAGGAGGTTGTTCCACATAAACTTCCTCTTGAATGAATCCATTTAGGAAAGCACTTTTCACATCCATTTGATAAAGTTTGACACCTTTTACACAAGCAAAGGCTAGAAGAACTCTTATAGCTTCCAATCTTGCCACTGGAGCATAAGTTTCTTCATAATCAATTCCTTCTTCTTGATTAGTTTCGCTGATTCATGCACTTAGCTTTTTACAAATATATAAGGATCATAATCATTAAAAAAAGGAGCAAGAGTCTATTCTCCTCTCACCGATTCTTCTTTATCCATATACTCCCTCTGTCCCTAATTATAGGAGCAAATTTTGGAGTTGGTTTTGGTCCTAATTATAAGAGCAAGTTTTAAATTTTGTCAATTTTTTCCTATAATACCCCTATTTATACTTATTATTAGGAGCATTATATATATGTGTGTTTACATATATATGTATATTTGTGTTTATGTGTGTCAATATATATATGTGTAGATATATATGTGTGAACACACACACACACATATAAACATATATGTGTGTGTGTGTGTCTCTATGTATGTAGATAGATCTATATGTATACACATATATATACACACACATATATGTTTATATAGTAAGACCATTATTTCAATTAGAAAGCGTGTGGAAAGAAAATTAGATCTATATGTATACACATGGCTATATAAAAAGTAACTAATATACATATATAAACTAATATGTCATGGATATCTAACGTAAGACAAATTAGAAACACTTATAATTAGGGCAACTTGTGTCATTTTAAATTTATATAAGGACATTTTAGGAAAATGCGTAAAATTAACTAATTTAACTCATCTCCTTAATTCTCCCAAAATCGGTTAAATTGCTCCTATAATTAGGGACGGAGGTAGTAACTTTCAATTAAATGCAACGAGACTAAATGCAATGCATTCTGATCCAAAATCAAAACTGAGAATACTAAATGTTTTACTCTTTGGAAGCTCTCTGTTTTATCCATCAGAAGTAGTCAACCAGAATTTAAATTTAATGAAGCTGCCAAGATAGTATGATTTTCGTGAATGATTTCATCCGCTTAATTTCGTTGTAGGACCAGCAAGATCATCAAATACATAAAGACAAAGTTCTTCCTTGGTTTATGCAAAAACAAAAAAGACGCAAGGAAAACAATTAATATGCACTAGTTAACCCAATAGTAATATAAAAGCATCAGAACATATAAGTTCCTTTTATACCATAACGAAACTCCCCACCCAAGATCCATACCCCTTACAAAATCATCATCTTTCTCATCAGAATAATTTGTTCTTTTTCTCCCCACCAAACTGTTTAAAAAGAAAAGAAAGAATAATTCCAACCCATCAATCTCCAAGTGTACTATCAGTAGGAAAGAAACAGAAATTTAAAGGCCCTAACTCAGCCACACGCCCACACATATGAAGAAACAATAAGGAAGAACATTTTGAGCTTAAATCTCAAACAAAGAGGATACTGAAAATATTACCAAAGCAAGATTGAAGGGAGAGTGAGAGCGCAGACTCCAAGATGCAGGAGAGTGAGAGCGCAGAGGCAAGCAAGACGCAGGAGCAGGACGTGTAACATCCCAATTTTTAGAGCGGAATTTTTTTTTTTCAATCAGAGTAGAGCATGGGAGCGAAAGAGTAACTGACCATAACAAAATATGAACCATAGTGTAACATAGTATTGACATTACAGTGATCCTACTATTCCAAAAGTAAACTACTGTTCAAAAGGTAAGTACAGAAAGCGATAAGATAACTTCTACGGTAAGATAAGTGTGACACAGACAGAACATAAGCATGGAGTAGTATGTAAGGTCCTACACAACAACATTGTGACACAGACAGGACATAAGCATAAAGCAGTATGTAAAGTCCTACACAAATATAGCCTGCACATTAACCTGTGCCACGATCACGTGTCCTCAGCGCTAGGAAAACTCAAAGCGGTATTATCATGTCTATAACCCGTACAAGGTCAGATGTATAACGACGACTCTAAGCAGAGCCGGTATATGAACGTATCTATGACATATATGTATATGAGAGCTATAGGATTAGTGTTACAGTACGCGTCCGTACCTTCGTTGACGTACGTAGTGTACTTTCTGACGGAAAACAGCGGTTTGTCCGACAGTGGCACGTTGGACAGCGTAACGGCAGCAGATCAGAGTTTCTGATGTCCTATAAGGGTAATATCACTTTTATTAGTGATTTGGCATTATAACTGGCATTTTAGGTAAAAATTACCATTTTGCCCCTATACCCCTAATTGGCGGAATTTCGCCAGCACTTCATTACTTTGGCTCCGTTTTTCCAAAATTTTGCCAGAACTTCGACCCAATGATAATTTTCAAAATTCTAAACTAATATAGCCCTATCATATGATACCCAATCATGCTTGAAAATTTAAAGGCTATACTAGCAGTACTACTCTAACTGTTGAAAGAACTACGAAAGCTTAAAGCTCACTATTTTAACTTTCAACTTTCAGAGACTCAATCCCTACTATGTTTTTACCTCGTCAGGCATCTTTCAATGCAATGAGGCTTAAAAACAAGAATAGGAATCTCATCTCCTACTTCCTAGATCTAACTAACAGTTCTACTAAAACTACCGAAAGAACTACGGAAACTAAAAGCTCGGTACCGGAAAACTTACCCAGAGCTTCGCTTCAATTTTCCCCAGAGCTCCTCTCTCTTCTTTCTCTCTCTATAATCGGTTTCCACTTCTCAAATGTGAGAAAAATGAAGAGGAGGGGGGTATTTATAGAAAATGAGGTAGGGTTTCGGCCGTCGGATCAACTTTGTGAGAAGCGATTTGCACCGTCCAAAGCAACTTTTCAAAAAAACCCTTTCTTCCCTTTTTGCTTTCACACTTGACCGAAATTCAAGAGGGTTTGACCAATGGGAGGTGGCCAAGTGTCCCTTCTAGAAGCCTTTCGGATGAATTTCTCCGATCGGTACCCGATTCGCGTAATTTCGGAAAAATCTCAAAATTCTGGATTTACAACTTTGAAGACATTTCCTCACTCATTAGAAATGTTCAAGTTAACCTAAATTTTGATTCCATATAGGGCTCTAACTGTCAGTCTGAAGTTCCTCGAAAAACGTGTCCGTACGGGTCCCGTTACGAAACTCGTTTTTGGAATCATCAACTTCTGGACAAAAATTCACTGATTCCTAATATGTCCAGATAATTTCAAACTCATTTCTAGATGTTGAGTTAGAATTTATTTTCTTCAGGTCCAAAAATGTGCCTATCAGCATTTTTCCCTATTTTGTTTTATTAGGAAAATGCACAATCGGCTTCAGAATTAACTTCCGGAAAAGCCTAACCGAAGATAAAAACCCACTGATCGATATTTTACCTTGACTTTGAAAATCTCATTCCTAGATCTCTAGATAGGATCCGTTTCCTATTTATTTGATTACTATTCACCATATTAAATTATATTATATAATAATACATAATATATAATATTTTCATTTTATTTCTTATCCTATTTTATTTTTTCTCTTTTTTTCTCTCTCTTTTTTTTCTGCCCATTTTTTTATTTCGTTTTTTTTATTAATTATTTAATTAATTATTTAATTAATTAAATAATTATTTTTACATAATTTTTACAGAATTTTCCCATTGGTCCATTCTTGCATTTAGGCTTAAAAATATCTAAACTCAACTATTTTTCTCCAAAATTTCCAATTAATTAACAAATATATTTTTACTCATTTTAAGCCAAAAACCACTAATTTTAGGGTTCTACATAATTTTTCTTGAATTTTCTTTGCTTATGCTTAAGTAATTAGCCCAATATTACTTAATTACTCAGTTATCACAAGTTGATAATTTTCTTACTTAGAATACCTCATTACCTTCATACTCTTGCATTAACATTAGAATTTCCATGCCTCTTGCATTATTCCATAATTTACAAGGGTATTTTGGTCTTTTTATTACTTTTTGAACATTCTTCTACAATTTCTCCAAGTTCATAATTTATTAAATTATCATAATTAGAGATAATATACTCTCTTAATTCAGTTGGTCATTTTACTGCCTTTTAAGATTTTTCATAAATTTTCTAAGTTATTTATGTCCCTTAGGGGCATTTTCGTCATTTTGGCACTTTGGCCCTTAAATTCTCTAATTTCCTACAGAGTTTAACTTAGAAAAATAGACTATATTTACACAAGTCTTAAGGTCAAAACTTCACTTATCAGAAATATCCAATTTATAATATTCCAGATAATAAATATCCGGGTATTACAGGACGCAACTCGCAAGACGCAACAAATCGAAGGGGCAGGACGGGGACGCAACTCGCAAGACGAAGGAGCAGGGGCAGCCGAGCAGGACGCGACTCGCAAGAGGCAAGACGCAGGAGCAGCAGGACGCAACACAACTCGCAAGACTGAAGAGTGAAGAGACTAGAGAGAGAGGCAGAGCCGCAGACGCAGATGGCCACGGGCAAGGAAGGACGAAGGAACAACCGAACAAGGAAGGATTGAGATTTGAGAATGAAGGGGGTTAGGGTTTCAAAGGGGAATTGGGTATTTGGCCATTTGGGTCTGGACTGGACGAGTGGCGATGGGCCGATGTGTATTTTTTTTGCTCAGAATGCAATGCATAGGTCTGTTTGGAAAGTAATATAATAAAAAAATATTTCGGTTTTTCGGTTTTAACCGAAATATTTTTTCAAAAACCGAACCGAAAACCGAAATAACCGAATTTGTAAGACCGAAATAACCGAAAATGCAAAAAAAAAAAAAAAAAAAAAAACACCGAACAGAAAAACCGAAAACCGAATTAGTCGGTTCGGTTTCGGTTTTGATTTGCTCACCCCTACTCATGAGAGCATTAAAAATAAATAACGGCTGGCGGTGAAAACTAAATAAACGTTAGTGAGGCAGAAGGGAACAAAATAGGATTTGGCTCCCATCCACTTTCCTTTTCATGCATCTTATTTCTAACCTCTTTTTCATTTCAACTGTTGGATTGAAATCTCAACAATTCAGATTTAATCTTTTATAAAAATATTATTTTAAAATATTTTATTAATATTTTTTAATAATTTAATTTTTAATAAACGTTGTCATTTCCTTATATTCTGGGCACCTTCTAGAGGTAATATGCCACATTGGCCATATATGTTTCTCTTTGATCAGTGTCATGAATTGATTATTTCTTATACTATTATTTCATATTCTCTGATAATATATGGGTAGAGCTAGTAAGCTATAAGTTACTTAAAACTTAGTGCTTTAGAATTTGAGTAGTGTCTTTTTGAAACACCTGTTAAGGTTGGAGCAATCAGGTTGATGTTGTGATGATATAATTGTAAACTTGAGAAGATTCTTCTCTCTGCCCCCTTCTCTCTGAGACTCACATAATTCAGCTTAAGAGACTTGTTTTTGAAAAAACAATTTAGAATATTGTATGCACTAAAAATTAATTTAAGATACGAAATGTTGCTGAAAAAATACTTCAAAAGTAGAATTTGCCAAATAATGGGTGTTGCTGAAAAAATATTTTATGTTATATAAAGTACACAAAAAAAATTATTTTAAGATATTGAATGCTGTTGAAATAATTACTTCCACGGCGCTGAATGTTATTTTTGGAAGAAAAAAAAAAAGTGAATCACACTCACATTTTACACCCAAGACAGTGTAATTTTGGGCAATGGAGAGGTAAAGGACTGCTGGAGCATAGGAGAGAAGATGCATCCATTTCTTTGGATTGGACACATAATCAATGTCTTTGTAATCTTGAGAGTCCATATAAAGGGAGGGAGAGAGAGAGATAAGGAGACAAGATAGAGACGGGATAAACAGGGGAATACCATTTCCATTAGCTGCCAACGGTCATCTCCATTGTAAAATCCGTACTTCTACAATGCTCTTTGAAGGTTTAAAAGTAATGTAATTCTTATCGCCTGATTTTTAAAGAACCAAAAAATGACATATTCATCAAATTCAAAAATACAAATGATTTCCAGCAAATCATATGATACTATCTCCGGTCGTACATATAGGACAAAGTTTGTAATACAATTTGCATTACAAACTTCGTCCTATATTTAGGACTGGAAGAGTAAGTTATAAGCATACCATATGATAAAATCATAGGTTCATGTGGCTAATAGTGAGACTCTAGCCACATAGCGAAGCTATTGCTTGATTTGGTCACATTCTCATAAATTAAACTGAAATTCAATATTCTAAGCAACTAAATCACTTACTGACTAGAGAGTCATCTGCCACATACTATTTAATCTATCAGCACCAACAACAAGAACAACAAGTCTTATCACACACTAGGTGAGGTTGGCTACATGTATCGTATGATGCCATTGCGTTCCATCAACAACTAAATCCTTAGATAAATTGTTGATTTAAAGGTCCTACTCAATAACTTAATTTATCACCACGAAAAAACAAAAAGTTCAAATCAAGAGGAAATATACAAGTAAATACTATTCATGTTGGTTGACCCTTTAGAACTAAGGAGGCTTGTCTGATGACTCTTGATACCCTCCAAACTTCATGCTGTACTCGATTCCATGATTCCTCAGTCTTCAGTTCTTTTGCCAAGTTTACAGCATCATCTATCCCAGGGAAGGATTGTGATCCATAGGCATTGTGTTTAGTTGGGCCATAGATCTGCAAAATGGAAGCTTGATGATTTAATGTGTTCATCATTCCATCAACATCTATATATGAAAATGCCAAACACCACTAAAAAGGCAAAATTATACCTTTGTTTCTCTAATTTTAGATAAAGTTTCAGTTTGGTCCTTTAATTTTAAAAAATATGTTTTCATTCTTTTATCTTCAACATCATCAGTGTAAAATGATGTTTTTTTTGTAACAATTATTGTTATTTTGAAAATTAAACTTAACATGTTAGCATTTAAAAATGTTTTTTTTCAACATTTAAAATTTTAATATCAACGTTTTTTGTTAACAATGTAGGGGGTTAAAAGACTAAAAAGACACTTTGTAAAGTTAAAGGATCAAAATGAAATCTTCCGTGAAGTTAAAAAACTAAATGTATACTTTTACTCCAGTAAAATTAAACATCACTACCAATATCAAGATTATTAATACTAATAGAAAATAGAAAATCTGCCTTAAAAGTTTTCAGCTTGTTGACTAGCTTGCTTTGCACTAATTTGCAAGTCGGAAGTTCAAATACATGGAATCCGAAAACAAAGCACCAAAAAAAAAAAAATCCATCACAAATTGCTCTATTCACGAGTAGTTAATAGTATTTGTGCAATGTGAATAATGAACAACAAGGTGGGGTGGGCCAAAAATTCACTTCTTACCAAATGCTTATGCCATGTCATTCCAAAGAGGCCATCTCTGTCAGTAAAGGCACGCTCAGCCATCATCAGTCTATCATTGAGCTCTCTCACTCTCAACTGGTCTTTCTTCCATGCTGTTGTTATCCAACCTCTACTTTCTTCTATTGCCTTGAAGAATCACTTCTCAATTTGAGAAAAGAAAATTCCCCAAAATAAAAATGACAAAATGCTATTGTTTTTTTAAACAAATGGTGGTTTATAGATACTAAAAGAGCTACCTTTCTCTGGTATTCTATCTCCTTTGCTGCTTCCTCAAGTTCTCTGATGGACTTGAATATGGGAGACAGATTTATGTCTTTGTTTGAAATCTCACTTTCCAGATTCTTTGCGCTAATCTGAGATTTAAACTTATGATGTGTTAATCATTAACTTGGTGACAAATTGTGAGTGTTCTTACCATAGAATTTATGACTGAAAAAAACTACCATTGAATCATCGACTATTCACAAACCATGATTAGTATGGCTCAATCATCAGGCCTCGTACAATGCACAGGACCCACATAATTTGGAAATATACCTGGAGTTCCTTAGCATAAGATAGATAGTCAAAAGGCAAGAACTCCTCATCTGCAAGCCAAAGAGCCACCAGACCCCAAACACTAGCCTCTGGTGATTTCCATAACATATGCAGTTATTGACTGGTTATAAACATATGAATCAAGTAACGAGATTTAAGGCTTATTTATCAGATACTAATAAAAGAAGGTCATAAGACCAACCTGCTACATGCCTTTGAAACTTGGGGTCACCGAATTTCTCCATCCAGATAAAATTATCATACAATGAGTGGTAAACCGGGTAATCTGCAAGTGATTTTAATCATGTCCAAGTCTTTAAAACTCCAAAAACAATAGAATTTTCAGATCATGATGCTAACTATAAGGTAAAGGTATATAAAATTATAAATGATTAACACTCAGAAAACCATAAGGTATACATAGACATGAAGCATTTTCCAAAGCAATCTTTTTTAAGTCTCTAAAGCATCGGTAGCATCTGCCCATCCCTGGCCTTTAAGTTGAAGTAGTTATGCTGATAATTTACAATTGAATCAACACTAAATGATACACATCCAAGATGTCTAGTTCTTGAAATAGCTGACTATAAACATGCGTGCCATATACTAGTTTGCAGTAAAAGGTTTGAGACGTCCATGTTCTACAATTAAGACACGAACAAAATGTAAATATAGATAGGACATAGAACATAATTCCATTTCTGGAAAAAAATGATTTCCCCCCAATTCCCATCATTTCCTTAGGTGTCAAAACTTTAGTTCTTGGGAGATCACATGTTATTCTCATCATAAATACCTAAAAAGCATGCTGGCATGTTTTAATTAGAGTAGCTTCTTCAGAAACAAATACTTGAACAAAAAAATAGTGATCTTTTTTTTTTCCTCATACATATGTGCTTTAGAGTTTTTTATCAATGTTTTTCGTTCACTAGAGAAAGTGAATCTAAAATATAAAGGATCCTATGGGGAAACCTGCATCAGGGCCATGAGCAAAATAAGTAATGAATTAATTTGGATCTTTACCTTTTCCAAAATACATGTCAGCAGATGGAATTCCCACATGCTGCAAAAAAGGTTCATAATCTGATCCCTCACCTCCTAATCTTCCCAACTTTCCATGCAGCAACAAGTTGTTTATGAGCATAGATATTGAGATTATACAGATTTACCAACATTAATCCACACAGATCATTACCTAGTTTGTTGAAATTAGAAATGAAGTGATTTATTCTCATTGCAATAAGCAGCTTAAAATAGGGAAAATACCACATGGGAAACCAAAAGCATTATTAACTTAAATATGGAAATGTAAACAACTGCAATTTGATACCATAGGAGAACTGCCAGAACCAGCCCATGTTTCATAGACAGTCAATGATGAGTTCTCCGGGTCCTTGACCTTCAGAAGAATCAATGTCAATATAGAAAAGCAAGGGTTACCAGCAACCAGGAAAGAAATTGAAATGCTAAGAGCCCATGATTGAATATTAACTTCCATTATACCTGTTGAGTTGCTCGTTTGATTAATTCATCAAGCTGTGGGGTAGCACTGGCATAGAACCCAGGTCCCGCTACTGCAGAGTCAGCGTTCAAGTAAGCAACCGCTCTTGAAGCAAGAATTTCTCTATTCTCTTCTACCCATTCAGTTGATCCTATCTGGAGGGAGTGATGAAATCAAGCTTTTGCTTTCTTTTAAGTAAAGAGAGACATGGAGAAAGAAAAATACAAGGCCATATTCCTCTGCATCCCAGCTACATAAGATAATCGTTCTTCTAGGTTTCCAACCTCTCCTCTGAAGCTTCCCAAGTCGTTGAGCAATCTGCATCATAAAAGGATCAATATCACCCATACACACACACCTTCAATACAGATAGAGCCAGTTATTCCCTAAAGAAATAGACATCATACAATCTTGGAAGGTAAGTGATTTAGAGAGTTATAAAACCAGTGGTCTAGAGGTCTATCCCAAGGTTTATAACAATCTTGGAGAAATAACTACTTTTTGGGTATAAGATCATCCTTTATGCGAAGGGGGAGAGAAATTTCATAAATTTGCATATGAAGTAATGTTTAGAAGAGAGCTGGCCTCTCGAATGCCAATTTTTGTCAAGTATTTCTTTGTATTTTGTTGCAGAAACTTCTGTTAGATTATTCTACACTGGTTGTATTGGGGAATAGGGTATTGAACAGAATCAGCGACTGTCCTTGTAACACTGATTCAGCTTCTTCTGAGTATTAACATCAAAGTCTCAGAATTTCCCCTCCACATTCACTTCTACTGTCATATTTACGTACTTTACAGTTATTGTTCAGCAGGGTTCTATCAAACACTCAATAGCTTAAATCTTTTTCCTTAAGCTCCACCCTTCAAGGACTAGACAATGATAATACACAACCAATATTACCTGGATCAGGTAAAAGAAAATCAATATCCTTTAAAGCACTCAAATTGATACTATAATGCCAAATGCCAAAAAATTATCACTCAATAATGCTGTACAAACTTTGGAAGATCAAAATTTTTAAATTAAGCTTGAAGTACTAATTGATACAATTGAGAAAACCAATTGAAACTTGACCATCTTCAGAAGCCAAAATGGGCTTCACCGTTTCAGTTTAAGTAAACCCATGGCTATGCAACCATCATTACCTCAAGTAGTGCTGCAGTACCACTATTGGGATCAACAGCTCCAAATGTCCATGCATCCCTATGGTTACCGAGGATGACAAATCTACAAGTAGTAGAAACAGTCAAAATAATTGTTTGTTGAATACAAATGATTGCCTAATCATATGATTATATTTATATAGAGGAAATTCTTACACACCGATCAGGTTCTTCTGCTCCTTTAATCACACCAATAACATTCTCAATCTTGGTTAATATTTGCTCCCCCTGAAAGCCAAAAAGTGAATTACCAATTCAGCAAAGGTATTCTTTTACTTCCACTGTGATATTTTCATGATCACAATTGATATAGCATGGCTTATGAAGTAGAAATATTGCAGAAATAACAACAACAAAAGGGGTTGGTCATATAGATTTCACAATATCATTGGGCTCTATCAAAAACCAACTCTTTAGAAAAGATTATTAACCAAAAGATGTAACTTAAAAGTGTTAGGTTTTCCTCTACCTCTTTTCAAAATCTTCAAACTAAATCTATACTTACTGTGTAACTGAGATTGAGAATTCCTGGACCAGGTCCAACCCTGTAAGTAGGTGCGTCTTTGTCTCCTTGCCAATCATCACTCGCTACTGGACCACCAATTGACCTCAGTATCTCTTCACCGTCTGCTGCTGAAACTGGTAAAGAAGGTAAAAACAAAACATCTCCTTCTTTTTCAACTTCATCCTCTGATAGCCTCTCACACTCATCGCCCTCGTCATCTCTACTCGCCCAACCTGGAGTGGTAGGATCACCCACTCCCTTATACACAGTTCCCACCTGAACACCACTCGGCGGCAACCACCTACCGTCAGGGAACCAGCGTGCCTCACCGGCGCCACCGTAATCCTTTCGGTCTGAATATATCACCGCCCCAATAGCTCCTTCCTCACACGCATTTTTTACAATATCCCCTCTGAATATTTTCCCATGTCTTGCCAATGCCACAGTACCTGAAACATTCACTCCAATTTCTTTCAATTTCAAATAGTCCTCCATGCGCCCATAGTTGACGTAAACCACAGGACCAATCACAGTGCCAGACTTAGCATAAGCATGGAATGTTGGTAGGACCTCGTCTTCGACATCGGCATAAGGATCGCCGTCGTAGGTTTCTTGCCGTAGAGTGAAGTTAGTGGGCTGTTTCGGAGGTGGGTTTATGAGCAATAAGGAGCGAGAAAGTGGGTATGTGAGTAATACCTTGTAGGAAGCGATGTGGGATGGAATATCAGAGGAGGTGAGAACTGAAACAACATAAGCTGCGGCCTCGGCGTTGGCTTCCGAGCCGGCGGAGTGAGGGCGGCGCGTGAGAGTGCGGAGGTGGTGGGATATGGAGGTATTATCAGCGAGGGAATCGGATATGAAGAGGGAATGATAAGTTGATTTTGAAGGTGGAGTAACGAAAAGAAAGAGATAAGAAGTGGTTATAAGCGCTAGGAACGTAGCTGCAGTAGCGGTTGGAGTGATCATGAGTCCTCCTTATAAGTTTCGATTTCCGGGGAAACAGATTCGATTATGATATTTTGATATCTTGAGCAGGCTCTGCCGCAGGGACTGGTTGGCTCTCGATCGGGTATGTCGTAAAATGATCGTTTCGTCAACAACGATGGAGTGAGACTTGCACAGCAAACTTGTTAGCTTCGCGCTATTTTTGTTTGCTTCGTCCCCTCGTATTTTATTGGGAAAAAACAATTATTTAAAGTTCCCCATTAAATATATTATTACCCAAAAGTAGGGCAGAGCAATGGGCGGGTTGGGCAACCCGAGGCTAAACCCATAGCCCGCCCATTTAATTTTAAATGGGTATGGGTTAGCCCATACCCGTACCTCAACCCATTTAAACCTGTGTAAATGGGCTAGCCCATAAATGGGAAATTAATCGGGTTTTGGGTAACCCATTTACATTTGACTTGTT
This sequence comes from Acacia pycnantha, assembly GCA_025563575.1. NCBI lineage: Eukaryota > Viridiplantae > Streptophyta > Magnoliopsida > Fabales > Fabaceae > Acacia > Acacia pycnantha. Next base: position 2,582,506 of record JAMWYP010000001.1, read on the forward strand.
TATTTTTTTAATAAAAAAAATATATAAGCATTAAGCATTCATCCAAATTCATCATTCCAATTTCTGAAATCTAAATCTTCAAAGTTCCATGATTACAATTCACACAAAATAACATAAATTTAGACAAGTACCATCGTTACATAATCTTGATGTTCAAACTCCAATTTTTAAATTAAAACATTACAACCACAAGTTCATAGATTAACAAAATGACATGTTTCCATTGAATCCGCATGCTTCAGTCTTCATCATCTTCAGATTCACTTAAAAGAATCTTGTATCCGACCCAGTACTAGAAGCTAATTTTGAAGATACTATAGATACTAGTATACCCAACAAATTACATGCCAACAAATTTAAAACTCAATACTTGGAAGCATTTGCTCTCCACCATGCAAAAACATCAAATTTTGGATCACAAAAGCCAACTGATTTAATTTGAAGATATTCATCCACTTCTAAAATATTCTCTACATTACATGTAGAGTCAATAGCATCTCACAAGTTCGAATAGATAGAGACATAAAGAGAGAAAGTAAGCGAGATTGAGAGTTGATGGCCATTATGATTATAGATTAGAGGTGGCTAAATACTCGAATAGGAAGAGACTCGGGAATGCTTTACGTGGAATGCGGAATGGGATGGGTAGTTAATAAAAAATTGCACTAAATGGGCGGTATGGGCGACCCATAGGTGTGCCCATAGCCCGCCCATTTAGATCCTAAATGGGCGGGTTCTAACCCAACTCATTATAAAGTCTTTTTGGGCGGGCTCAATATGACCCAATTACGCTGGGTTTTGGGTGAGCTCATGGGTTATGGGTTTTATGCTCGCCCTACCCAAAAGGCCAAAAATATCTGAAATTGGCTTTGAAAAAACAAATTCTTTAATTACATGTGAAGGATAATGAAATGACCAAAATTCCTTTATCCAAAACATAAAAAGCTATTGAATAAGGATTATGGCCCTGTCCTTATTAATTTTTTTCCTCTCTTTTTTTCCTCTCATCTAATCCAACCATTGGATTTAGTATTATTAAAAAATAATATTTTTTCTTAGTTTTAGGTAGATCAAATTTTAATAATGTATTTTTATTTTCATGCAATATTATAATAAAATTTTATAAGATAGTAAATTTCTATGAATTAATCTTTAATTCAAATATAAAGATAGGATGAAAAGGAGAAAATGAAAGAAACAATGAGGGTAGCCGGAATGAGATTCCCTGCCTATCCAAAGGATAGGCAAGGAGAGCTCCTCTCTCCTGGGCTGTCCAGATTAGATTTGGACGGTCCAAATCTTTTTCTTTTTCTTACTTTCTATTTTTTAAAAAAAAAATATTTTAATGGGTACAGAATCTAAAATAAATATAATTTCTCAACTAACATTTTTTCAAAAAATGATTTTTTTATTCAAAAAGCAACAGTTAAAAAAATGAAATTTGGACCGTCCAGATCAGATCTGGACGGTCCAAATCAGATAGGCAAATGATGCCTATCCTTTAGATAGGCACCAAAACTGGTTCCGAGGGTAGCCAGATCCACTGAAACTATAATAAAGGTGTCGTCCTCTAGGAAGCTTGTTGTATATTGAATACTTAATGATACATTTCATACTTTACGGAACAACTAATCCTCATTTTTCACCCATATATTATCTAACCAAATCCAATTCTCTCACTTCTAAAATAATACTACCTCCGGTCCTAATTGTAAGACTGAGTTGACTTTTTTGGAGAGATTAAAGAAGCTAATTAAATTATTTTAGAATATTTTTATTTTCATTTTTTTCTTCAAACTAATTAGTTTGACTAATAAACTAATATATAATCTAAAGAAATACATCATATGATATAATTAAGTAACTTATTTAATTTCCTTAATCTCTCAAAAAAAGTTAACTCAGTCTTATAATTAGGACATGAGGAAGTAATAAAAATAAAGATTGGATTTTAAGAGGTCCTGTTGTTTTTGCTAGAGGTTGCCATCATGTGCATGGTCCTCAATTAGGTACAACAATGACAATAGCTCGGCCTTCCAAGCCATCCCAATTTATTGATATACTTCCATGTTAAATACTCCCTTCCCTTCGGTCCTAATTATAAGAGCTATTTACCAAAATTTTGAGAGATTAAGGAAAGAAGTTAAATTAGTTAATTATAATTATTTTCTAAAAATACCCCTTGTTTAATGGAATCAAGGCGTTAAGCAGCAACTGCCACAAAATTAGGAAACCTGGAATCTCCAGCGTGAGTACCATTAAGGCTATGTTTGGTTCGACGGAGGGAAGGGGAAGGGGGGGATTTTAATGGAAGGAAGGGGATGGGAGGGATTTTAAAATTACCTTGTTTGGATTGATCAGAAGGAAGGGGAGGGGATGGATTTTAATATTACCTTGTTTGGTTTAGGAGGGAAGGGGAGGGAAATTTTTTTGACATTGACAACTTTACCCTATAAACACGCCTATTTGATATGTCTGTTTATGTTCCCTTGTTTACAGTCCACTCATGATGAACTGGATAATATAGTAGCTTGTGAGGTTTGGAAATTTCAGCTATTAATAATCGAGGGCTTTCTAGAAATTGAGAATTTAAGAATAGTTTGCTGAGTTGAATTATTAGCTATAATTGTGACATGTAGTTAATGCTTGCTAGGTGTAGCTTTGGTTAAATCAAGGTTTTTATTTTTTAAATATCTGTCTGATACCTTGCATTAGTTGTTGCTAAAACAGATGAAAGAAAGCAATCAGTAATATTTAAAAAAAAAAAAACTCCCAGACGATGCCGATGCCGACGCCGTGAACGTCAATGATAATCAATGTCGGGTTCGGTCGATCAGATTGTAAATCCAATGGCGGGAAGATGGAGTCAGCACAGAACCTCGGAACTGAGAATCCACCACCATTGTTGGCGTCTGAAGGCGTGAGAACCTTGGTAAACGACCCCACATTGTCATCGCCCTGTACTTCTGCGCATTCGCCAACGAGATGAAAGTGGCCATAAGGGTATTTTCAGAATAATAAAAAACTCTAGGGGCATCTTGGTCCACTGACACATCACTTTTTATAATCCCTCCAAATCCGTCCGATTTGGGGGGTGACGTTTTGGAGGGGAGGGAGGGGAAAATTTTAAAAAATTTCCCCTCCCCTCCTAAAAAATATAATTAGCCAAACGAGGGGAGGGGACCAAAATCCCTCCATCCTCCTCCTCTCCCCTCCGATCCCCTCAAACCAAACAAACCCTAAAGGAAAAAAATGTTTAAAATATTTCTTTATATGTGTGCACTGGCGAGATGTCATAATAAAAGTTTGATTCACCTTATTTTTTGTTTATTTCAAAATAAATTTACATATAAAAATAACAATATATAATTTAAAATTTGATATTATCCTCGTGTGAAAAAAAAAAACTGATTTGTTTGTTTGGTGAAGAGACGTGTAATTTAGTGTAGTTTGACCAAAATAAAAGAAAAAAGAAAAAGAAAAACTGGAGGGGGAGAAAAAGAATAAAAATAAAAGCGTGTTGTTAAATTAATTATTGTAGAAGAAGTATTAGTAGGGGTGATATGGGAAAAAATATGAAAAAAATTGCTCAAACTTATTTTATAAAAAAAATATAATTGAGGTGTATATAACATTAATGAGTTGCAAACATTATTTACTTATGTATTATTAAATTATTATTATCTTTAATTATTATTGAGAAAGTATAAATAAGGGTATTATAGGAAAAAAATTAATAAAAGTTAAAACTTCCTCTTATAATTAGGACCAAAACCAACTCTAAAATTTGTTCCTATAATTAAGACCGAATGGAGTACTTTCTTTTCCTCCCATCTTTAAAATAAGATTTCACGCTAGAAGAACGAGCTTTTATTTCTCCGTGCGTTGCACGGGATGATATTATTTCACAGATTATTTAAACATATTTTGCTTGCAAATTGATGCAAATTTCTTGTCTTTAAGGAATATTATAACATCACAACCAATGAATGACTATATATTAGAAATGAAACATCAACAATGGTGAACATAAATATCCTCCAATCGATTCTAAGTACATATTACAATTTAGGATTTCAAAATATGAGTAAAAAGGCTTTAGTGCCCTCTATTAGTTTCATTTATTCTTTTTAAAAAGTTTCATTGCTCTATTATTTATTTTTTTTTAAATTTTTGTTTCATTGAAGAAGGAAATAAAACTACATTAATCACACAATTATGAGTATGACTCGTTTGATGTATAATTTACAGTATTTTTATCATAATGACTAATGAGACTCTTTATTATTTTTTAATAATTTTTTTATATGTAGTCTAATATATCAGGAAAATTATATTTATCTGGGCTATGTAAAAAATTAAAGTAAAAAAAGTTATTTTCTCAATATTCAACTAAAAATCATTTATTTGATATTTGAGCTATGTTTTTTCTGAAGACCGGGGGGAGATATTGGGGTTATACCTTTTCTTTTCTCTTACTTTAATTATTATTTTTGATCGAATGGAAGTATATTAATAAAAACGATCAGCTCTTATAGTTTCTATGACTTTACTTGAATTATTTTGATTATTAAGCGAATTTTACCTAGAATATTATTATTATTAACGTTAATATACACACACTTCTTGAAGAAAAAAAAAGAAGTTAGGAAGAACGAAAGCCTCTTAAGAGGAGACTAATAGAGGATAATAAAGCAATATTACCAACAAATTGAAATCCTAAATTCGGTCAAAAACTTAATTGGGGATTTATTACATTTATCAACCTAATCTATAATTTTCTTATTTCAGACAGCTTTATATGGAATTTTCCCTAATGATGATAATGCTAATAATAATACTATTATTATATTATAGAAATAATTACAACTTTATCATGGAAATGAATACTGCACTATCTACACATAACCATTTTTAGTCCTTATAGCACAACTATATCATGAATAACTAACCTTTATATTCAGTTTGGTGGATTCTCTTCCTAGTACGTTTTGTCTTCTCATTGTGACTGACATTATGATTTTCTAAAGATCTGATCCTACCACTTATACGTACAAATGGATGCTTCCCTTTTTGTTGTACTGATTCTTCTGGAAAGATAATATAAGCTTATCATGATGATAATCAATATGACTACCAATAAACCACTTGAATAATTTGTGAGAGCAATAATTGTAACAACATGCGCCTGGGATGAGCCTTCCAATATTTTTTGATTATAAAGCAATAATAACCTGGGTTGGGATTGGCATTTTTTGACAAATATCAACAAAATTAAAGAATTTATTCTTTGTGAATCGGGGGAAAAAGAAAAAGAAAAAGGGAGAAGATTGAATATTCTTGTAACCAGGGTGAATTTGATATATTTTCTAAATTAGTTAATCAATCAAACTTCCACATCAACTCAACTCATAGTCATATCTTCATGTTTCACATCTAAGCACTCACACTTCTGTTAATATCACATTATCTTAAAGCACAAAGAAATATCTGCATGCAGGAATCATAGTTGACAAACACTACAGAACTATGAAACATTAGCACAGTACCTCGCGCCATTTCTCTGCTACCAAACGACCTAGAACTCCAGGACCCACAATCAAAACGTCATGTTGACCAATTGCTTTAGGAGATGAAGGCTCCGATTATTATATAGGAGCATCTTCTCATACCTGCAAATGGGTCGCTGTCGGTAACAATGTTGCAGACTTTAATCTGATTCCCGAATCTGAACTTGTGGAGGCAGAGAAGAGCAAATTTGGGGATTTAGAGAAGAAGTAATTGACATTTTTGGAGACAATGGAATTCTGTAATGAAAAAGGAAAAAGCATGTAATATTTCATCCATTAATATTATACTTTGAAAAAGGAAAAAACAATGTATTTTGGGTCTTGAGTTGAGCTGTGGCAAGAAGGGAAATGTCCGAGCAAAAAAAAGAAAATAAGGGACATGGAATTCTGTAATCAAAAAGGAAAAAACATGTAATATTTCATCCATTAATATTATACTTTGTAAAAGGAAAAAGCAATGCATTTTGTGTCTTGAGTTGAGCCTTGGCAAGAAGGGAAATGTCCCAACAAAAAAAAGGAAATAAGGGAAATGAAATTCTGTAATGAAAAAGGAAAAAGCATGTAATATTTCATCCATTAATAGTATACTCTGAAAAAGGAAAAAATAATGTATTTAGGGTCTTGAGTTTAGCCTTGTCAAGAAGGGAAATGTCCGAGCAAAAAAAAAAGGTGTTTGATAGACGGTGGTGAGGCTTATTTTGTCTTAATTTTTTGCATGCTTAATTGTATTTCTTGGAGTTCTATTTCTGCAAAATGCTGTGTGATATTTATGGATTCGAATTGATATGGTTTAATCTTTTTTGCCACGTTATTTCATTTTTACAGGTCTTCCGTTAATTTGTTTTTCCATAAAATGTTCTTTTTAGGAATTTTGGCAGGTATTCCGTTATTATTAAAAGGAAATGGAATTCTGTAATGAAAAAGGAAAAAGCATGTAATATTTAATCCATTAATATTATACTTTGAAAAAGGAAAAAGCTATAATATTTTGGGTCTTGAGTTGAGCCTTGGCAAGAAGGGAAATGTCCGAGCAAGAAAAAGGAAAGAAGGGAAATGAAATTCTGTAATGAAAAAAGAAAAAACATATAATATTTCATCCATTAATATTATAATTTGAAAAAGGAAAAAGCAATGTATTTTGGGTCTTGAGTTGAGCCTTGGCAAGAAGGGAAATGTCCGAGCAAAAAAAAAAAAAAAAAGGAAAGAAGGGAAATGAAATTCTGTTATTAAAAATTCAGCCAAAGGTGTTTGATAGACGGTGCTGAGGCATATTTTGTCTTAAGTTTTTGCATGCTTAATTGTATTTATTGGAGTTCTATTTCTGTAAAATGCTGTGTGATATTTATGGATTCGAATTGATATGGTTTAATCTCTTTTGCCACGTTATTTCATTTTTGCAGGTCTTCCGTTAATCTGTTTTTACCCAAAATGTTCTTTTTAAGAATTTTGGCAGGTATTCCGTTATTATTTTTAGGAAATGGAATTCTGTAATGAAAAAGGAAAAAGCATGTAATATTTAATCCATTAATATTACACTTTGAAAAAGGAAAAAGTTATAATATTTTGGGTCTTGAGTTGAGCCTTGACAAGAAGGGAAATGTCCGAACAAGAAAAAGGAAAGAAGGGAAATTGAATTCTGTAATGAAAAAGGAAAAATCATGTAATATTTCATCCATTAATATTATAATTTGAAAAAGGAAAAAAGCAATGTATTTTGGGTCTTGGCAAGAAGGGAAATGTCCGAGCAAAAAAAAAAAAAAAGGAAAGAAGAGAAATGGAATTCGTAATTAAAAATTTCGCCAAAAGTGTTTGATAGACGGTGCTGAGGCTTATTTTGTCTTAAGTTTTTGCATGCTTAATTGTATTTGTTGGAGTTCTATACCGCCAAAATCTTTGTGTGATATTTATGGATTCGAATTGATATGGTTTAATCTCTTTTGCCACGTTATTTCATTTTTGCAGGTCTTCCGTCAATTTGTTTTTCCATAAAATGTTTTTTTTTTAGGAATTTTGGCAGGTATTCCGTTATTGTTTTTAGGAAATGGAATTCTGTAATGAAAAAGGAAAAATCATGTAATATTTAATCCATTAATATTATACTTTGAAAAAGGAAAAAACAATGTATTTTGGGTCTTGAGTTGAGCCTTGGCAAGAAGGGAAATGTCCGAGAAAAAAAAAGGAAAGAATGGAAATGGAAAGGAAAAAGCATGTAATATTTCATCCATTAATATTATACTTTGAAAAAGGCAAAAGCAATGTATTTTGGGTCTTGAATTGAGCCTTGGCAAGAATGGAAATTTCCGTGCCAAAAAAGGAAATAAGGGAAATGGAATTCTGTAGAGACATGAATGATGACATCATCGGCTTATGAATAGTGTTTTGTGAGGGGAGCCAGTGATAAGCCGTTTAGAAGTCGGCTTGAGGGGAGCCATGAATGATGACATCATCGGCTTATGAATAGTGTTTTGTGAGGGGAACCAGTGATAAGCCGTTTAGAAGTCGGCTTGAGGGATGTGTTATTATATATATATGATATAATACGAACAAAATTTTACATTAAAGCTCAAAGGTAGTATTTTAGAAATGCCTATTTATCAATTTACTTTTCAACAAAAATTCATCAAAATAATAAGTGAGCTTTTATCATTTTAGGAACATTTAGGGCCCGTTTGGATGGGCTTTTTTTATTTATAAAAAAGCACTTTTTAAATGCAAAAAAAAAAAATATATATATATATATATATTAATTAATTTATGTGTTTAAATGATATTTTTTTTAAAAAAGTAAAAGTCACAAAAAAAAAGCCAAAATGGTGTTTTTTTAAAAGCTCCAATTTGATGCTTAAAAAAAACACTATAAAAAAACACTTTTTTCAAAAACTCATCCAAACGGGCCCTTACTCCGTCAATTTACTGAAGTCCCATTTGTATTTGTCTAACTTTTTATGAACAAGTAGATTATACATAGAGGCGGAACCAGAAATGTCATTTAGGGGGGACGAAAATTATTGAATAGGACCCAATTTTTCATGAAAGTACATTAAGCTCCATAAAAATTTTAATATTTTCATTTTAGTCCCTCCACGAAACTTTTAATGACGACTAAAGTGAAAACATTGAAATTTTTATGGGGTTGAAGTGTAATTTCCTAAAACTCTGAGTTTGATTCTATAATTTTAGGGGGCGGGGCCACCCCTAGCCCCCTAGGTCCATCCCTGATTATATATATGAACAACACATTAATTTCTAGTGGTTGGAACTCTAACCCGTAGGCACTGGAGCTTCTATGGTTGGTTGGTGATGGTTGATTCGGCCTAGAGACAGTTGGCTACCGCCAGTGACGATCAAAGCAACTTTTTTTTATTAAAATAAAGTAAGAGGCATCATTAGTTTTTTCACCTACAAGATTTATTTTCATTTTGGTCCTTGTTCCTACAGTAAAATTTCAGAATATTTTGGCCTCTAACTAAAATAAATTTGGTTATGTAGTCATTCAATGGAATTTTCCCAAAATTAAATAATATAAGCATTCGTTTCTTCAGTACTAATTTCGCAGACCTTGTGACTCTACAGACTCATTATGCTCATCCAAAGTCACCACAGGTGATTTGATACATATTTTGAATGTGACATTAATGTTGTTGGAATGGTGTCACGGATTACGGTATTACTTTGTCTTTTAATAGCCTCTTCTAATTAAATCGCCAATCAAGCATCAACGTCTTTCATAACATTATTTTCTTTCTTAAACATTATTAATTAATCCGTGGATTTTCTGTTAAAGTAGCTATCAACTTAGGATATGTGTTATGGTTACTAACTTGGTGACGTTTCATGCATCATGCATATTATAAAATTTAATAAGTTGTTGTTCGTAATATAATTTATAAATTTTTATATTTACTATGTTTTATATGATACGGAGTATATTATTATTGAGGACTTGAGTCCGTCATTACATTCAATTTATTGTATTAATTTATTATTTTTATTATTTTTTCTTATAAGAGTTTATTGTATTATTTTAATTAATAACAATAACATGCACTTATTTTTAAGGACGGGTTTGGTTCATGAAATTTGGGCCTCTGAAGTGGGAGTCAAGTTCCACTTTTGTGTTTGTTTTCTAGTGGTCCGAAGGCAAATGAAAAAACAAAAAACAAAAACAAAAACAAAAAACAAAAAACAAAAAACAAAAAAGAAAAAAGAAAAAAACACCCATCTCTTTTCATATATTGGTTATGTTTAATACCACCCCTCTCCTAAGGCTATGTTTGGTTGGAGGTGAGGGAGGGAGGGGAGGTGCCCCTCCCTAGTGTGAAAAGTCAGATATGTTCATAATGTGACATGTTTTCAAAGTTAATATACGGAAAACGATGCAAAAAGCTATGTAATTTTTAAATTTTCCCATGGGTAATTTGGTCAAAACATTTCCTCCCCTCCCCCCTAACCTCCCCTCAAACCAAACATAGACTAAGGAATTAGATAAGTGATTTACTTTAGTTCTAAATATAAGATTTTAAGGTCTTATGTTCGAGCCTTGTGAATACAAAAAAAGCCCCGCTAGGAGACTCTCCCACCATTGTCAGGTGTGCGACGCGGATTGGATCTGAATTAGTCAGAGTAAAGCTCTGAATACCAGATGGGCAACCAAAAAAAATTATAAGATTTTAATTCAATTTATCTCCTAAATTTATACTCTCTCTAATTCTAATTATAAGAGTCCAATAGCTAAATTATATGGCTTAAGAAAGAGGTTAAAATTACTTTAAAATAATAAGTATGTCTTGAAATAATTTTTTCCCCAATTATGCCCTTTTTATATAAGGGGTAAGTAAAAGAGAAAAATGAGTAAATACTAGTACCACCAACTATTTAATTAATGTAATATATATAACTAAAGAGGGACACAAATGAAAAAAAAAAAAAAATCATTAAATGTTGAAACAATTGGCTCTTATAAAGAGAACCAAACCAATTCAAATTTTAAACTCTTATAAAAGGACTCGAGGGAGTAACTTTTTCCCTCAAAATATCCCTATTGAGTACACATATTAAAAGAGATTCTATCAAAGGTAGTAGCATCAAACTGCCAATACATATGATTAAATAGGATATTGAGGGAAAATTAGCACATTCTGATATGTTTTGATGATAACTGACAATTGGAAATCAAAAAGATTGTCTAACTTAAGCAAATGTGTTGTAAAATTTGAAAAGCAAATTCACATTAATTTGACTCGAGTCATATTGTTTTGACTCCAGTCATTTATCTCTGTCTTAAGTAAAACACATTCTGATATAAAATGACTCCAGTCAAGAATGCATAACTCCAGTCATAACGTTTGAAAACCAATTTGCAAAAAGTCCCATGACTCGAGTCAGTCATTAAGTAACTCGAGTCATGCTATGTGTTTCAGTTTTCCAAAATGAGTCTTTCGATATCAGTTTCTAATAACTGATATGACTCGAGTCATCCAGTACTTGACTCGAGTCATGAGGTCACAGAGAGCCTCTACTGATAAACTATACTAATATGACTCGAGTCAGCAAATGTCTATTTCGCCTCTGTTTGAGAATGACTCGAGTCAACTTAGATTAACTCGAGTCATAAAATTACCAATTCCTCTATGTCTGAGATTAACTCGAGTCAAGAAAGAATGACTCGAGTCAAGACATGTGAAACCCTTCTCTGATTGAATGATTTAATCGAATGACTCGAGTCAAAGGAAAATGACTCCAGTCATTATACTTGATATTACTCTCTGTTCATACTTGACTCCAGTCATAGAAGGATGACTCGAGTCATGTTTACACATGAGCCTTTCTGGAATTAGGAAGATGACTCGAGTTAGTCATAGATGACTCGAGTCATGTCGCTCAGCATTCAAAAACAACATTCTCGTAATCTTCAATTCACTGATTTAAGGCCTAGGTACTTCATATTATTGTTGATTATTGATCCTAACCAAGTTTAATCAGTTTGTTTATGAGTTTCAGATGAATCTAACATGGTTTAAACCCTAAATCACTCAAAACCACTTTATGTCAGAAGTGCATTAAGTGCAAAGAAGAAATGAAGCACCCTTTGAGCAAATCATACTCTGAGCATACAAAAAGCATTACAACTATTTCCATTCAACATTCCAACTGAGTCAACGGACAAAACGAATGTAGAATGTCAACGGAGAATATTCAAACGAAAGTGAAGAGACGAAGCAAACACAATGCAACGGATATATTCCAACAGCTCATTTAATCTCTTCAACGGTCATTAAATGCCTTCAACTATAAATAGAAGAAGTATTGAATTCTCCAATTACTGAACAATTGAGCATTCAATTAGCAATTAAGTGCATTTACTGTTCATACTCTTATACACTATATCTTCGGATATATCAATCTTTAGTTCTTATATATCTTCTCTTTTAGAGAGTTCTTCATTGATTATCAATCATTGTAAGGATATCAAAGTATTGGGACTTTGAGATTGGGATACTTGATTATAACTTGTAAGGGGGAGTAAGTTCTAGTGAGAGAATTACTTCGAGAGTTACAGAATGTGTAATCATTTGAGTTAGTGAAATCCTAGAGAGTCTGGGGACTGGACGTAGGTCAAAGATTTAGACCGAACCAGTATAAATCACTTGTGTTCAATCTTTCTCTTCCTTACTCTGTCCATCTTTGTTTTTCTGTTCACAACTCACAGAGCGTTTTAGTCGAAAATTTTATATCCCCAATTCACCCCCCCTCTTGGTGATATTCCGTCTTTCAATGAGAAGTTGATCTTAGTTCTAAATATTAGACATATTTTTAAAGTTTGTCAATATTTTTCTATTTTACCCCTATTGATTCTTCTGGACCTCAAATATGAAACATGACTTTGCCCCTGCTCTAGTCTCAAGTGATAAAGGAGAATATTACTATTTAATCAATCTGAGTATAACAAAATTAATATAAAAAAATATGAGAATTAAATTATATATGAGTGAATTTGATATTGTGATAAGGTTTTATATGAGATGGAAAACAAGTTGAAGGCCAATAATAAGGAAATAACCGATTAGGTGGAAATACTAGTGACGCATTGAGGATTAAAAACTTTAAATTGGAGGATGAAAAACATTGGTTTGATGATATACACTTGCAAGAACAAATTTGTTGGACTAGATGGCCAATCATTACTCAGTAATCCAGTTCAACGAATTTTTCCTTCCAAGCATAGATCACCGGCCTACATTTTGATCATATAATTTAAACATCTTAATCATCAAACTGCCACAATAAATCTACTCAATGGAGTATATTTTTATTACAGGCCTTTACTTTGATTTCCCTCACAACCAAGCCCTTGTCACACAACCATATCCAACCATACAAAATAGAATTCTCAAGTTTGTATATCAACTATGTTAGACTAAACTTTATCAAATAAGATACCACACCTTTATCGCCTAAAATTGAGTAGGCCAGAGCCATGCATATTCTACTTAAATCTCCAAAGAGTCAAAATGCCTAAGATTAGTAAAATTAGCGCCCAATCCAAGGGTTGTTGCATTCGACTATAATGATGGCCCACAATGTGAACCACACATTAACATCTCCACATGTCGAGGTTAAAATTACAATCAACTCTCCTATCCAATACTCAATAATGATCTAAGCCCTTTCAAGGTGAGGCATTCAAACAAAAACACTTGGAAAAGAACAAAAGCATGGCAAACAAGATTCAATTAACATACGTGTACGTAAACTTTTGTTCACGAAATTTGTGATAACTAGATTTGCAAAACTTACTATTATGAGAATGATATAATGAAATTGCATCATTGTCATAATCATAAGTTTCGCAATCCCAACCATAACGAATTTCCTGGACAAAATTCAAATACAATAACTATAACAGCCACAGAGAATATCGAGCAAGTAGAAAAAATCTAAACTTTCATGTATCACTCAAGTGAACATACAAAAAGTCAACAAGCACAAAATGAATATCATATTTATACATGTGGAATGAAGACTTTTTCTTTCTTCTCATTTCCCAGGTCCTAAAGGAATGACTTGTCTGTATATGTAACCTCCAACTATATTCATCCTCTTTTTTCAATATAGAAAGGTACATATTAGATCAGATTATATAATGCTTTTCACTTGTTTTTTTTTTTTTTTTTTGCAAATCAGAAGAATATGTAATGAACACAATAACATGGATTATAATTGATAGCTACAAAAAAAAAAAAACCAATAAGCTTGGTGTTGTGCCATGTATAGTATATTTGGGACTCCTCTAGCCTCTATGCTATATATGTACGTTTTGTGTTACTTTTCATTACATGTTGAATCTTTTGATGTATGTGGTGGTGTTGATTGGCCATAATCAATGGTATTTGCTCGAAATGCAATGTACTATATATGTTCATGTTTTACATTACATTTCAAGCAAGTAGCAAATTAAATAATATTGGCCTACCAACACCACCACATATAACATATACCAGACACTTCTCAAGCTCTTCATACTCTTTTCTCTACATTATGCAATCATTAGGGCATATAAAAATATTTCTCACATAAATGTGAACATAAATTCAAATAAAATAACTGCAACAACCACAGAGATAATATCAAGTACACATTAGTGTGGATGTAACACAAAAAAATATGAACTTTCAATTATGGTTTCAACAAAGAGCAAAAATGAGTAAGAATCAGTGTTTCTACAAAGAAAGAAAAGGTGTGAGCATTAAAATCAACTGATTAAAACACTCATGCAAACAAAGACAAAGAAAGAGAACACTTACCGAAGAGGGCTAGCAAGGGTTTGTGAAAGCCAACGATTTTTGTTGAACGGGAGAGGAAAATGGCAATGACAGAGAGGGAGAGCCCCATGGAAAGGAATACCAAGTCATGTCGACTGGGGGGAGGGAGGGGGAGAGAGAGATCAAGGCTGCATGAGGGACAGAGAGAGGAAGAGTGCACGCACATTACTCCACGTGGCAAGAGATGAAGTCTGAGCATGAAAGTGAGTATAAATATTAAGGCACAAATTTTCTAGACCGGTCCTTTTTAAAACCAATCTAAATATTAATAATGAGATTGGCTTTAAAAACAATCAATTTCAATATGTAAAAAATATTTTTAATTCATAATGAGACCATCTTTTAAAACAACAGGTCTAATATGTAATTTTTAAAAGGGATAAGTATCATTTTTACCCAGAAAGTTTTGGCTAAAAGCACTGGGAACCTGAAAGTTTTTTTGGAGCAAAATTGCTATGAAAATTAACAAAATGAAGCAATCTTGCCCTTCCGTTAATTTTAACCATTAAATTTGTGCTACATTATGTAAACTTCCGGGGGTAAAATTACACCTAAATAAACTTTCAGATACCCACTGCTCCTCACCAAAATCTTTCCGGGCAAATTGCTACGTTTTGTTAACTTCTAGGATAATTTTGCTCCAAAAAAACCTTTTGGGTACCCAGTGTTTCTCAGCTACAACTTTTCAGGCAAAAATAATACTTATCCCTTTTTAAAAATAAAGAAACAAAATTTAAGAAACAAAATTTATTAACTAAAAATTAAATTATCTGAATGATCATATAACAAGAAAAGATGAAGTTTATCAACAAGAAATAATAGTAATAGATCAAAAGACAAAAAGATTGAACTTTTTCATTAATATCTTCACCTAAAGGAGGCAATACATGCATATATACAAATATATATCTGATGATGATCGGGGACAAAATAAAAAATACATCAAAAAATGTCTACAAAAGGGGTTTTGAAACCTAGACTATCGTACAATCATCATCAATCTAGGAGACGATCCTTAGGCAACATGGTCCAAGATGTCATCCAAGACCACCGCCAACTGCTCCAGTCTTTCGGAGAATCGATTTTTCTTCTCCATGACTTCCAAAATAGTGTCCTAGAGGTAAAAGATGGCCTCAACAATCTCCTCGAAGGTCGAAGGTGGAGAGGGATGTGAAGAGCAACCGTCGATGGCTGTCATTGTTGGAGGAGAGAAGGAATGTTGCCTCTTAGTTCTTGCCATTGAAAGAGTTTCCACTCAAAGAAGAAAGAGAGAAGTAGAAATAAACTTTTGAACTTGAACTTTAGAACTAAAGGCGCATTGGTATTTATAATCGGGATTGATGGCTGAAAACTTCAAATGATACTGATGAGACATGATGATATGCGTTGGAAGTTGAAACAATACGTATTTAGACCGGTCGTCTTTGAACATGCGGTCTAAATAATAATAAGAATTATACTAGATGTTCATCTTAACCGCTCTAAATAAAAACTGAATTGTGAGAAGATTAAACGACATTTAGACTGGTCAAGAGTTAAATGGCAGTTTAGATTAGCATATTTAGACCTTGTGCCATTACAATCGGTTTGAATTTAATTAAATTATATAATTAACAATACTTAAATATTATAATTTAATTATATATATATATATATATATATAAACACTTGTCAAGGGAGACACAAAAACAACTAAACATAGAAACAAGAGACGTTCAGGACCAGGACCAAGATCAAGATTAGAAATAAATTTTTTTTTCGTTAATATCATTTTTTACGTCATGCATAAAAAATACATCATTTTATATAATAAAAAAACTCATCATCCTTCCTCATTATCACCATAGGTAGGGGAGGAAGAAGAGAAGGCAGAAGAGGAGTCAGAAAAAAAAAATTTATACTTGACATCATTGATGTCGAGTATAAGATTCAATTTCTTGTTGATAGTGTACAATTGAGTGACGATTCTTGCAAGGCTTTGCTCCATGCGTTCTACCCTTGCATGGAGTTGGTCAAGAACCTCCCTCATCGAAGGAGGCAGTGCACGTGACAGAGTTCTGATTCATCTTACCATAATGTTGATAGAGAGGAGAGAAGAAGTAGATTGAAAGACAATTTTGAAGAAACGAAATGACTAAAGGAGTTTAAATAGGTATGACGGTTAAAGAATATATTTATTGGAATGGATGACTTCAAATTTTGAAGAGACACGTTTACTTTGGAAGCTGAAGAAACTCTGAAACATTTAAGACTGGATGTAAAGGAACTACGGTCTCTAAAGGATGTTTAAATAGGATGTATTAGCGACCAGTCTAAAAAGAATTTTAAATTTTCATAATATTTAATACTTATCGAGACCGCATTAAATTATAACCCACTACAAAAAAAAAAAAAACCGGGTGTTTGCAGCGGTTTATGTGTTGCGGTTGCTCATAACCGCTACAAAATCTAATTTTGTAGCGGTTTTTTCACTAAACCGTGACTAATTAGTAACGGAAGCCTTGACGGCATGTCATTTCGTATATTTGTAGCGGTTAACAAAAACAAGACCGCAACAAATTTGGCGCCACCTTAGCGCGCAATGGCAGGAATGTTTGTAAGGTGACATTCGCAGTGGTTTTTTTATACTAATCGCTACAAAATTGGCGCCAACTTTGCTGCGGTGGATTTCTAGCAGTTGCACCACCACAACTGCTACAAATATACGAAACGACACAATTTTGTCGCGGTCACCAGGAAGAGCGACCTTGACCGCGTCAAAATGTACAGTTTTTAGCGGTTTCATTCTTAACCGCTACAAATATTCGCACTATAAATAGAACTTAGGCTCCGTACATCAATTATAAAAATTAAAGAAATGACTAAATCTCGACTTGTAACTGAATGAACTATCTCGCTTGGTCGTCAAAGACATGCAGATATCAGCAGCTCTGATCTCTTATCTCGGGTGATAAGAGCTGCAGATATTTTCCTCTCTCATCCTTGCGAGGAAATTCGTTCAGTGACAAGCCAAAGTTTACTCATTTCTTTGGCGTTTAGACTTCTACTCTTCTGAGAACAGTAGATTCGGTTCCATTATAGCAACCTTTGTCTCACGAAAATATCTCTGAAGAAAATGACTCAGCAAGTTTTTCGTGGGAGATCGGCGACTATACTGAATCCGAATCCCCACGGACATGTTAGACTATTTTCGGTGACTTCATTATGTTTAATTTATTTCGACACTTTTGGAAAACTTAAATAAAAAAATTAAATGAATTGAGGTTTGTTATTTTAAATATTTTAAATATTTGTTATTTCGACCCTTGCAATTAGTTTATGAATCAAACTAATTAGTTTGGTAAAAAAATTTTGAAAAAAAATAATTTTGTAGCGGTTATAGAGTATAACCGCTACAGAATTGCAAGGGTCACTTGTGTTGTAGCGGTTCCTTAACCATAACCACTACAGAATTGCAAGGGTCGCTTGGTTTGTAGCGGTTGTCTAACCGCTACAAAATATCACGAAGAACGAGGCATCTTTGTCACGGTTGTTGCGGCGGTGACGATATAACCGTTACAAATATTTAAATTTTGTAGCGGTTACTATGGTAACCGCTACAAAATTCAAGCGGTTTTTAAACAGTGGTTTCTCATTTTCAAAGTCACAACTTCTAACGGTTTTGAGTTTTCACCATTTTCACCTTTCAACCTACCTTTCAACTTTGACTTTTAAACTTCTACTTTTCAACATCATGGTACAAGATAAGGGAAAGGGAAAAGCAGTTATCCTCCAGAAAAGGGGTTTAAGGGGCAGCAGTAGTAGTAGAGGGGGCCGGGCGAGAGGGCGTGGGGCTCAAAATATACCTCTGCCCTCTCAGCCCAGCCCTCTCAGGGGCAGGACGAGTTTGCCGAGCTCTTCGCCGATGAAGAAATTCCACACCCGGAGACCCTAGAGACCGTAGGGGGAGATCGAATAGCAAGTATGTCGTTGGATGACTTAGACGAGAATGAAGAGATCCATATTGACATTCCCATAGCGGAGGTGGAGCAGTTCATGGACCAGGAAAACCAGCGGGACCACGGGAACCCCCGACCGGCGTCTTCGCGTTCCACCGGATTTTTGGTGGATGTCGAAGGTATATGGGATTTTTTTTGGGAGAAATTAATTTAAATTCGGTACGTTTAATTCAATTTTTTTAAAACATAGTTATAGTAATTGTTTTTGTAATATTGCAGATTGACTTGGGAACATCAGCAAGATGACGCTGGATGTTTCCGCCCTCACTCAGATGGACGTGGACATGGCCGGGTATCGGGTCATAGTCCCGTGGAATGAGGACACAGACCAGGCGATTGGTAGTGGTGGTCACCTGATGAACCGATTCCTGTCAAAATTTGGTGGGAATTGGGCATGGTTCCCGATATTTTGTCATGATTGGAAGCAGGTGACGAAGGACATGAAGGAAAAGGCGTTTGCCGAGATTCTCCAGGTATTCAATGTTGTTTAAATAAATGTTACATGTTAATAGTTATAATTTTTAGTTTCTTTCTTTCCTTATTTATTTCTTAATTCATTAATAATTAATAATGAAATTATGATATAGAAAAAGTTTAAACTGCGGGAAAAACATAAGAGGTACGTGCTGATGAAATTGGGGGAAGGGTGGAAGAGCCGGAGGGGTCGTCGTCTCTACAACCGTAAGAATTGAGATGGCACTATTCCTCTGCAGCAGCTGATCGAAAAAGTCCCAGACGGCGTGGACCCAGTTCACTGGGCGGCTTTCGTCCATTATAAGAGGGGTGCAGACGAACAGGTACCTTTTGTAATTAATTATAGTTTAATTTTGTGTAAACATTATTTAATTTGAAGGTTAAATATAGTTTACTTTAATTTTGTTGAAATCTCATTTAAATTAATTTATTGTTTAAATATAGTTTAAATTAAAATTTTGTTTCCTTCTCCTTGCAGGCTCTGTCGCAGAGGAACACAAGAAGCCGGGCAAAGAAAAAGGTCCATCACACGGCAGGGACCAAGACGTTTGCTGTGACCTACAGTGAGATGGTATGTTCAAAGTTAACATGTTGATTGTTTGTTTTTGAAATAACAAAGTTTATATTGTTTTAATTCTTTCAGCAACAGAAGGCTCGGGAGGAGAACCGTCAGACGCACTATGGGCAGTTGTTCACATGCACCCATAAACACCGTGATGGGACACCGACCTCTGAGGTAGCAGAGGAGATAATAGTAAGTTAAAAAAAATTATATAATAAATGTTGTATATTTAAATTGATTTAATTATTTTATTAATCATTCATGAACTCTGTGCGTTAGGCCCAGATTGAGAAGAGCGAGGAAGAGCTGCGAGCGTCGCAGACCCCGGAGTTACAGGGGTCTGTGAATCCAACGGCCCCATTGAAAGCTGCTGTGGGCCCAGTCGAGCATCCTGGGCGCGTTAAGGGCATGAGACTTGGCGCCAGGCCTAGTATGGTGTACCCCAAGGGCTCCATCTCTGATAGTCCCGGACCCTCCAGCTCGAGAAGGCCACCATCGGAGGCGATTGACGCGTTGATTGCGGAGAAGGTTGCTGAGCGGGTTGATGCTTTGGTCGCCGAAAGGGTTGCTGCACGGGATGCCGCGGAGGAGGCCAGGAATAGGCGCATGAAGGAAAGAGTCGACCGTTGGTAAGCTAGTCATAGGCAGCGATGGGATGCTGCACGGGCCTTGACACAGTTGTTACCCGAGACACGGTTTCCATCTCCCGAGCCTCCCCCTTCATTCATCTATGAGGAATCCCCCTCACATGCTGCTGATGACGAGGACGTTGTCAACTCTGGTCGTGCACACACCCCCCTGAGACAGACCCCCCTAAGACACGACTTGATGATCATGCTCCTGATAGTTAGTTTTTATTTTGAACACTTCATTTTGTACCGCTGGATATTTGCTATGTTTTATTAAATATTTGGTTTGTTTAACCTATAATTTTGTTAAATATTTGTTATCATTAATTTTGGTACGTTATTTCAAAACTTATAGCTTATTTATATTACTTATAGTCAAATAAATAATGTAGTGAAAAATATTTCGTAAAATTTAACCCTAAATCTAAAATAGGGACAATAAATTTTTTCGCGGTTGTTGTAGCGGTTCTTGAACTAACCGCAACAAAATTGAATTTTGAAAAGGCGCCACATTTTGTCGTGGTTTTTGTAGACTAACCGCAACAAAATTGAATTTTGAAAGGGCGTCACATTTTGTAGCAGTTGTTGTAGCGGTCACCTAACCGCTACAACACTCTGGCGGGATTATGGATTCAAATTTGTCACGGTTATCAACCGCGACAAATTTGTCTCGTATGTTTGCTACGGTTGTTGTAGCGGTTTTAAAACCGCAACAAAGTGTTCCATGCATTTAAAGAGCTCAAGTTCTGCTATGAATGTAATTAAACATTGTATCTACATTTATGTTCTATCCTAGATTTGTTTGTTACATATGGATAAGTCATGGATCAAGCTACCGCGTAGTTCTCCTGTATATTTAGCGGGATTGCACTTTCTTAGATTTCGCCTTCTCTCACGCTAGTATTAATGGCAAGATCGTGTGTCCTTGTTTGCGATGTAAGTTTAAGAAGTGGCAAACACGAGATTGTGCTTTGGAACATCTTCTTATAAAGCCTTTCCCAGAAGCATATACATTCTGGGAGGTTCATGGTGAGCAACGTGGTATGAGATATGGGCTTCATCTTCCTCGAACCTCACAAGTAGGAAATCAAGTACATCAAGATGATCCGGTTAATGAAGCTATTCGTGATGCTTTTGGTGTTCAAGATGACAACTTCACAGCAAAAGTTCAGGGTCCAGAACCTGTTTTGTTCAGGAATGATGCAGCTCGAGAATTTTTCAGTCTCATGGATGAGAGCGATCGTCCTTTGTATCAAGGTTGTCAGAAATACTCAAAATTATCTTTTCTGATCAAATTGTACCATATCAAGTGCATGTGTGGGATCACTGATAAGGTAATGTCGATGTTCCTAGAATTACTTCGAGATGCTTTCCCTGACACGGACATTCCCTCATCCTTCAACGAGGCGAAGAAGATAATCAACAGATTAGGCTTGAACTATGAAAAAGTAGATGCCTGCCTAAACGACTGTATGCTTTATTGGGGAGAGGACGCTTGGAGGGAGACTTGTAAGGAGTGTCACACTTCGAGGTTCAGGACAGTTCGGAAAGGGAAGAAGCAAAAGAAGAAACCCGCAATGATTCTAAGGTACTTTCCTTTAAAACCTCGCTTACAAAGATTGTTTATGTCGTCTAAGACAGCTGAGCATATGAGGTGGCATGAAGATGATAAGAATCAAGATGGGAAACTCAGACATCCACGGGATGCTGAAGCGTGGAAAGCGTTCGACTCAGTCTTTCCAAATTTCGCGGTGGAACTTAGAAATGTTCGTCTTGCTTTGGCGATCGACGGTTTCAATCCGTTTGGGAATCTTAGCACAAGCTGTAGTATATGGCCCGTGATGTTGATACCCTACAACTTGCCCCCGTGGATGTGTATGAAACAAAGCTCCTTCATTATGTCCATGATCATTCCAGGGAAAAAGGCACCGGGAAATGACATCGATGTGTATCTCCAACCGCTGATCAAGGAGTTGGTGGAGTTGTGGAATGTACGTGTGGAGACGTACGATGCACACGAGAAGACATTTTTCAACTTGCGTGCGGCCTTGATTTGGACGATAAGCGACTTTCCTGGCCTCGGGACATTATCCGGGTGGAATGTGCATACCGGCCTTGCGTGCCCAGCTTGCAATTTTGACTCTGACTCAGTGCACCTTCCCCACAATCGTAAGTGGTGCTTCATGTGTCATCGGAGGTTTCTTGATGGTACGCACAGGTTTAGGTTGCAACGCAATCGTTTTAATGGGCAACAGGAAAAAAGAGGGCCTCCTCGAAATTTATCTGGTGAAGAAATCATAGTGCAGCTTCAGGATGTTGATGTTGAGTTTGGGAAAAGAGACGATCCGGCAAGGAGCGGGACAAAGACCGCCAGGGCTTCTGGTTCTACACCCCAGCAATGGCGAAAGGTAAGTGTCTTCTTCACTCTTCCGTATTGGAAAGATAATTTGCTCTGACACGGTCTGGATGTCATGCACATTGAAAAGAATGTGTGCGACAATGTGTTGTACACGATTCTCAACGAACCAAGCAAGTCCAAAGATCATCTGCAAGCGAGGAAAGATCTACGGGAGATGGGCGTTCGTGGAGACGCGTGGCCGGATGAGCATGACAGATTTCAACCGGCAAGATTCACCTTGACAAAACCGAATAAGGAAATCTTTCTCGCTACCTTGAAGAAAATAAAAGTTCCTGACGGGTATTCAAGCAACATATCACGATGTATTGACTTGCAGGCTCGAAAGGTTACAGGACTGAAGAGTCATGACTCACATGTACTTATGCAATAGTTACTTCTGCTGGCCATGAAAAATACGCTGCCTCTCGATGTGTCTCTCGTTTTGGTCGAGCTTTGTACTTTCTTTCGGAAGTTGTGTTCCAAGGTTTTGATAGTGGAGGAGCTCGACCAGCTGCAGCAGAAAATCATTCTTACACTGTGTCATTTAGAGATGATCTTTCCTCTGTCATTTTTCACGGTCATGGTTCACTTGACGGTACACCTTGTTCACGAGACAAAGCTTGCTGGCCCAGTTCAGTACCGATGGATGTATCCTATTGAGACGTACTTGTTTAAAACTAATTACTTTAGCATTACACCCTAGTTGCACGTTTAACCATTGATGCATCAAAATTTTTCCTTCTCAACTTTATAGGATTCTTGGGAAACTTAAATCTTACGTGAGGAATAAGGCGTGGCCTGAAGGTTCAATAGCAGAAGGTTATATCGGGGATGAGGTCTTGTATTTTTGTTCCAGGTATTTCAACGACATTGAGACGTCATTCAACCGACCGCCTCGTGTAGACGATTGTCCTGAGCCTGAGCCTGAGCCATCAGCAACAGAGTTGTTAATCCCTCGTGTTGGTAAACCAGTTGGCGGAAGTGAGAAATTCAAACTCACGGCACTTGAGAAGTTTCAAACACATAGACATGTCTTGATTAATTGCACCAAAGTTGAACCGTACCTTCAGTAAGGATTTCACAAACACACACACACAAACACACACACACACACACACACATACATACATACATACATACATACATACATACATACATACATACATACATACATACATACATACATACATACATACATACATACATATATATATATATATCCTTACATTTTATACATACTCACATTTCATTGCATGTTTAATTTCAGGGAATTCAGGAGTCATGTGAAGCGTGAACTGAGGATACGTACACAGACATCCTCTGAAATTGATAGAAAAGTCCACAGAGAATTTCAGGGTTGGTTTAGGAGGAGAATAATAAATGACCACAACCCGCACTCACCAGAATTCAGAGCTCTCGCACTAGGCCCGCTTGACCACGCCCAAAGATTTACGACATACAATGTCAATGGTTTTAAGTTTTGCACCGTCTTACTAGATCAGGGATTGCTAACCCAAAACTCTGGTGTATATGGCACGTTTGGGACGAGGAGTTATGCAAGCAGCAGTGACGAGAACATGCGGTTAGGTGACGTCCCGTATTATGGAAGGCTGCTTGATGTGGTCAGGATAAGTTACACAGGCCTTTTCACTGTGACGTTGTTCAAGTGTTTGTGGACGAATACCACAATGTCCAGGGGACTCACGACTGACGACTTAGGCATCACATCAGTGAATTTCTCTCGGCCTATTCACAGTGGTCAGTCTGAAGATGACGAGCCGTATATTCTTGCCTCAGAGGCCCATCAGGTTTATTATGTCACCGATGAGAGGCACAAGGATTGGAATATGGTGGTTCACTTAAAGCCTCGGGACCTTTACGACATGGGCGATGGTGATAACGTCGCCTACGATTGTGAGCCGTTCCAGCCCGCCAGCTTCGAAGACTTCTTCCCAAACGGCGATGACAATTTACTTATAGTTCGGTAGGTTTTTTAATTTACGCCTTATCAAATAGTAACATTTAACTAAAGTTTTATTTGTGTTCAAACGTATTCACCTCACACGTAACATTTTATGCAAACTTTCTTTGTAGGGATGGCGAAGAAGATTAAGAGAAAAACTTGTGCCTACGATGTAATATGTAATCTTTTTATTAAGTTTTTTTAATAAGGGTAAAGGAGCAAAAATACACATGTGTTTTACCTCAGGAGCGTCCAGCACCATATGCTTTTTTTGGGAGCAAAAATACACACGAGCTTTCTCAAATGGAACAATAATACCATCTCCGTTAATCATTTTAAACTCTGTTACTTTTTGTTGGTGGGCCCCACAATTATTACATCTTTCCTCCTTTCCTTTTCCCTTTATTCCGTCTGGGCCCCACACACACACTCTCTCTCTCACACCCCATTTCTCTTTGTTCCTGCGAACATCCCCTCTCTCTCTTTCTCGGAATCAGTTTCCCTGCCTGTCCAAAGGACAAGCAGGGAGAGCTTGGCTCTTCTGGGCCGTCCAGATGAGATCTGGACGGTCCAGATTTTTTTTATTTATTTTTTGTTTTTATTTTTTTTCTATATGGAAAAATCATTCTTTCACAGTTGAGAGATTATCTTTATTTTAGATTCTCTACCCATTAAAATTAGTTTAGATAAAAAATAAAAAAGTAAAAAAAATCTGATCTGGACCGTCCAGATCAGATCTGGACGGTCCAGAGCTTGTCCGTACGGACATGCTCTCCCTGCTTGTCCGTAGGACAAGCACCGAACCGGGTTCCCTCTTTCTCTCAGTCGTCTCTTCTCTCATCAGCAACCAAGTATGAAGGAAATAGAGCAAAGGAAATTAATAAACACCTCTGCGGTTTTCCCAATTTGTTTTAAAAAATAAACAGTTCCGAGTATGAATGCCTACGCTTCCTTGAAATAGTCAAATATATGATTTATGAAAATAGCATCTTTTCTAAATTACCATTGGAAATGAACGAAGCCCAGCAAAACTCAAAAATAGCAATATGGCACTTTATTGTTTGATACCAGAAGGTGTCAGTGTAGTAGCAGCAGAAGAAAATTGAGATTTCGTGGCAGAAGAATAACAACATTGTGCCTCTCATAGTGATATCAGAAATCCACAGTTCAACCCCTCATGGTCATCGTTTTGTTCTGATTAAACGTGGGGCAAGTCAATCAGTCTTAATTTAGCGACTGCGAATCAGATACCGCCACGTCACTATGTTCCCATGCGTTTCACCTCATTTGAATGCACTCACTTCTCTCCTGCTTAGTTCCCATAATTCCCGTCTGCTGAAGATCTGCAACTTTCACCTCCCTTCTTCCTCGCTATCTCGCGTTCCCTCTCAATTTGCATTGTTTTCTCTACCTAGAGATGACCGACGCAATTGAGCCTTCTACATCATCTTCATTGTCGTCGTCGACGGGGGACCTAAGCAACGTTATTCATCCGAGGCACGAACCCTTTGAGCATGGCCTCTTTCTCTCTGTTATGTGAAGAAAACGTTTTCAAAGTCAAGAAAGAAAGAGATACACAAAACATGGTGTGTTGTGGGGGGTTTCATCTTCAGGAAAAAAAACTTGGTTGCTGATGAGAGAGGACACGACTGAGAGAAAGAGAGAGAGGGGATGTTCGCGGGAACAGAGAGAAATGGGGTGTGAGAGAAGGTGTGCGTGGGCCCAGATGGAAAAAGGGAAAGGGCAAGGAGGAAAGAGGTGATAATTGTGGGGCCCACCAACCAAAAAAGTAACAGAGTTTAAGGTGGTTAACGAAGATGATATTTTTGCTCCATTTGAGAAAGCTCGTGTGTATTTTTGTTCCTAAAAAAGTATATGGTGTTAGGCACTCCCAAGGATAAAACACATGTGTATTTTTGCTCATTTACCCTTTTAATAAAAAAAATCCAGAACATAATTTGTAGCGATTAAATAACCGCTACAAACACAAACCGCTACAAATACGCATCCTAACTGCTACTAAATACAACTGCTACAAACAAGTGAGACCGCAACCGCTACAAAACGATGCGCAGATACCCCATAAATACCCCACCCCAACCACATTTAATATGCATCAGTTTCTTTTCTACATGCGTTTTCTCTCCGTCTTCTAACATATTTTTACGTTTTGAAAGAGGTTTTTTTACGTTTTGAAAGAGGTTAACTTATTGAAGGGAGTAAGTGTCGTTTAACCGGATCAAATCTAATGATTCTTACACTAATGTTTGTTATTTTGCAGTTGAACCGGTAATATTTTTCAACTTTCCTTCTACTTCTAGATACATTATTAAATGACTTGTACACACATTTTTTAAACAATAAGTATTATTTTAATTAACTCATTATTATTATTTTAATTAACTCATTATTAGTTCTTATTATACTTACATATTCTCATTATTCTGCACCTATATAATCACCTTATATATTTAAATATCATATTTTAATATCTTTCATTTTCATTAAAAAAATAAATTATTAATTACGTAATATTTACGTAATTACCTCGATAAATAATAATTTTTTTTTACAGTCATGAATTTGTAGCGGTTACACTGTAATACCCTAAAAATCTATATCATAATTTGGTAAAGTTAAACCTATAGAAAGTAGGTGAATATGAGATATCAAATATTAAGTTATAATTATTTTATTTTCTAAGGAAAAATCTCTTGGAAATTATAGAATTTAAGGGCCAAAGTGCCAAAATGACAGAAATGCCCCTACGGGACATAAATAACTTAGAAAAATTATGAAAAATCCTAAAAGACAGTAAAATGACCAACTGAATTAAGAGAGTATGCTATCTCTAATTACTGTAATTTAATAAATTATGAACTTGGAGAAATTGTTGGAAAATACTCAAAAAGAAGTGAAATGACTAAATTACCCTTGTAATTTCTAAAAATGCAAGAGGCGTGAAAATATTAATGTTAATGCAAGAGTATGGAGGTAATAGGGTATTGTAATTAAGAAAATTATCAACAAGTGATAATAAAGTAATTAAGTAATATTGGGCTAATTACTTAAGTATAAGTAAAGGAAATTCATGAATAATTATGTAGAACCCTAAAATTAGTGGTTTTTGGCTTAAAATTAGTAAAAATATATTTGTTAATTAATTGGAAAGTTTTGAGAGAAATGGATGAGTTTAGGTATTTTTAAGCCCAAATGCAAGAATAGACCAATAGGAAATTTTTGTAAAAAAAGTTATGTAAAAATAATTATTTAATTAATTATTAAATTAATTAAATAATTAAATTCAAAAAAAAATTAAAAAAAAGGGCAGGGAAAAAAAAGAGGAAGAAAAAAAATGAAAATGAAAATGAAAAATAAATTATGCAACTTGCTAATATTATATATTATAATTAATTAAAGTAAAATAGAGTGAATAGTAAATTAATATTTAGTAAACGGATCCTATCTAGAGATCTAGGAATGGGAATCCCAAAGTCAATGTAAAATATTGATCAGTGAGTTTTTACCTTCAAGTGACCTCTTCCGGAAGTTAATTCCGAAACCGTTTGAGCATTTTCCTAATAAGACGAAATAGGGAAAAATGCAGATAGTCACATTTTTGGATATGAAGAAAATAAATTCTAACTCAACATCTAGGAATGAGTTTGAATTTATCTGGACATATTTGGAATCAGTGAATTTTTCTGAAGAAGATGATGTTTCCAGAAATGCGTTCTGAAACCGAACACGTTCGGACACGTTTTTCGAGAAAACTTCAACTGGACTGTTGGAGCCCTATATGGAATCAAAATTTAGGTTAACTTGGACATTTCTACTAAGTGAGTATATGTCTTCAATGTTGTAAATCCAGAATTTTGAGATTTTTCCGAAATTACGCGAATCGGGTACCGATCGGAGAAATTCATCCAAAAGCTTCTGGAAGGTGACACGTGGCCACCTCCCATTGGCCAAACCCTTTATTTTGGAGCATGGATTTCGGCCTAGTGTGAAAGGGAAGAAGGAAAAAGGGGTTTTTTGAAAAGTTGCTTTGGACGGCCCAGATCGCTCCTCACAAAGTTGATCCGACTACGAAACCCTACCTCCTTTTCTATAAATACCCCCCCTCCTTCACAATTCTTCACACCATTTTCTCCTCCTTGGCCAAATATAGAGAGGGAAACAAGAGAGAGAAGCTCTGGGGAAAATTCTGCAGAAGTCTTCAACGGGTAAGTCTTTCGGTCTTTAGCTTTTAAGTTCTAGTTTTTAGTTCGGTAGTTGGTAGAATTGTTAGTTAGATTTAGGAAGTAGGGGATGAAATTCCTATTCTTGTTTTTATGCCTCATTGCATTGAAAAATATGCCTGAAGAGGTAAAAACATGGTAGGGATCGAGTCTCCGAAAAGTTGAAGCTTTTGTAGTTCTTTCAAAAGTAGGGGTTGTAATGCAAGAATAGCCTTTAAATTTTCAAGTATGATTGGATATCATATGGGAGGGCTATTTTAGTCTAGAATTTCGAAAATCATAATTGCGTCAAAGTTCTGGCGAAATTTCGGGAAAAAAATTTGTAAGAGTAACAAAGTGCTGGCGAAATTCCGCCAATTAGGGGTATAGGGGCAAAAATGGTAATTTTTACCTAAAATGCCAGTTATGTTGTCAAATCACTAATAAAAGTGATATTACTCTTATAGGACATCGAAAACTCTTATTTCTGCGAATTCTGTTGTCCGACGAGCATTGTTGGACGTTTCGCCGTTTTCGTAAACGTGCCATTTCGTCAAAAGTACCGAAGTACCATCAAACGAAGGTACGTTCGCGGCGTCTTGTATACTGACTCTGATGCTTATACTCTGCTTATATATGATATGGATAGTTTCATAAGCCATGGGTGGAACTCTGTTCTGGGCCATGCACAGTGGCTAAGGTAATAAACATAGATAATCACATACAGCTTCACGGGTTATGGTTTTGATAATACCGTTATGTTTTCCTAGCGCTGAGGACACGACCGATCATCGTGGCACTGGTGAATAGTGCAGGCAGATAACTTTGCTTGTAGGGTAGTTGTTATTAAATGATCAAGGATCATTCTTTGTATTTCTAGAAATATATGTTGATCATATATTGTTATATAAGCATGAGGTTAACCGTTACCTGAGATCCGATGGCCATTGGATCTCAGCTCTTACTATAGCATCACATCAAGGTGCGGAGAGAGGGACCAAGGACGGAGGATAAGAGTAAGCGGAGCGGACAACACACATGAAGATGAAGACCACGTGAAGACCGAGTAATGATCGGCCGAGAAGATTTAAAGTCGTAAACAGATAATGTATTAATCTTTATGAACAGGCGATTACGCCACTGTTATTGTTATAATCAGTTACTCAATGTTTTATTCTGATGCTCTACTCTGATTGATTTTAAAAAAAAAATTTGGCTCTGAAATTGGGATGTTACATACACTAACCGCTACTAAGTTTAAAACATTTTCTGGAAAAAATGGCGGGAACTTTTGTAGCGGTCATAGTAGCGGTTACAAACCGCTACAAATATTCAAAATAAAGTATACTAACGGTGGCAAAAAATATTTGTGAAAAATTGGCGGGAACGTTTGTAGCGGTTACCAACCGCTACAAATATTCACATGGCGGCAAATTTTGATTTCCAAAAAATGGCGAGAATATATGTAGCGGTTGGAAACCGCTACAAATATTCAAAAAAATTTAAAACCAATGGCGGCAAACCAGATTAATCTGTAGCAGTTACAAATTAACTTGTAGCGGTTTTTTAACCGCTACTAATCTCTCGAACCCGACGTCAGCCCAGCCCATTTAGTGACGGTCAGTGTCAACCGCTACAGATATAGTAGCGGTGTATATATATGTAGTAGCGGTTTTTTTTAACCGCTACAAATCAGCTTGCCATAGTGGATTTTGTTGCGGTTAGGCTAACCGCTACAAATGTCGTTTGTTGCGCCTAAAACCGCTACAAATAGGCCATTTTAACGCTACTAATGGTTGTTTTTTTGTAGTGACCGGTCTAAAAAATATTATTTAGACAGTACGGAAGTGCGCCCGCTCTTAAGTTGTATCAATATTTGCAAAATCGCTACGGGTCATAGTTTTTAAATCCTCTCCACCTACAGAGGTTTACATGTAAAGCCTTATAAACCTTTTTTTTCTAGTAGTGAAATCTAAAAACAAGCATGCTTCTCATATATAAATAAATAGATTGAGATATTCCTCTCCATCTCTCCCCTCCACCTCCAATTATATCTGAATAAATTTAATTAATCCAACGAGAGAAGGCAATATTAATAAGAAAAAAACAATGGGGATGAAGGATAACTAGAATACGAAATTTGAGAAAAGAGTTGACATTATATATGCCTTGGAACAAAAACTCAAGAGGAGAAGGATGGAAGCAGGAGTGGATTTAGGGGGGCTAGGGGTAGCCCCACCCCCCTAAATATTATTCTCTCTGATCCTAATTATAGGACAACATTTGAGAGTTGGTTTTGGTCCTAATTATAGGATAGTATTCTAATTTTTGTCAATTTCTTCTTAAAATACCCCTATTTTATTCTCTCAAGTGTGTTTGATTTTTGGTGAGTATTTGTATATGGGTGGGTAGACTCTTCCAATTAGTAAAACTTTTATATATGTGTGTGTGTGTATGTGTGTGTCTACACACACATATGTATGTGTGTGTACATATATATGTATATATGTGTGTTTACACACAAATATATATCTATATATGTGTGTGTTTACACACAAATATATATAGACACAAACACAAATATATATATATGTGTTTGTCAATATATGTGTCTACATATATAAACAAATTAAACACACACACACACACATATACATATATACCTTTGTGTGTGTGTGTGTGTTTATATGTGTACACATATATATATGTATACATATACACACACATATATAGTATATATAGTAAGACCATTATTTTAATTAGATAGCGTGTGGAAAGAAAAATTCGAGGTCGGAGAATATATGGCAGTAGCTGTTGATTTACTTATATTTATGTCATTTTAAATTTATATAAGGATATTTTAGGAAAATGAATAAAATTAACTAATTTAACTTCTTTTTTTAATCTCCCTAAAATCGGTTAAATATGTCTTATATTTGTTTAAAGGGATTTGGTCAAAAGCTCACTTTTTTCCCACTTTATAAGATCTTCAACTCCGTCCAAATACATTCTTCTATGCCTTATAATGCAGCATCGTCAAAGCTTTCCTTTTGTTTCCCCGTTTTTTACTGCCTAAGGTTAGTTTGTAATTAATTAGTCACGCGCGACATTCATTCTTTTTTTATCTAAGCTGGGATGATTCTATGTAATTTGTCCCCATTAGTCATTTTGTATCCTTCCTTTCAATTTCATGAAAGCGATGCCATTGATGTATATTGTCCACCGAAGTTATGAGGACCCTCACGTTATTGTTTCCTTTACTAGTTCTCTCTTGCTGCATCATATATTTCAACCGGCCAATGTCATATACATTATTGAAAGATATTTCTTTTTTACTAGGAAGATGATTAAGAACATGTTTCGAAATAGCATAGAAACCAATTTGTTAATGATTCTTTGATTACATACATTAAAAAAGATATTGTTTTGAGTTTTAATATGGATTCAATTATAGATAAATTTAATAATATGAAAACAAGTAGAGTAAGAGTTAAATGAAGTGATCTTATTTTCTGGAATATATTTTTTTTTTCAATTTTTATATATTAGGTAAGACGAACTTCTATATATAACATACCAATAAAAATATGATAGATATTATATATTTCATTGTTGTGTAATGAACAAAAGGATATTTTTCCTCTATGACTATGAAACATCCCCTTGTTTTTTTAAGTTTTTTTTTCAAAAAAATTGTTAAACTTTTTATTTGTTTGTGTCCTGGACTTGAGGATTTATCTCCCTGTTATTGATATTTTTAAAAAAATTAACAAATAAATGGTTATCTCCAATGTCATTGTCTCCCTTACCTGTTATATACGATCTCTCTTATCATCATAAATGTAGGAGCTAGTTAGTTAGGGGATTTATTTTTAATTATAAATATAAGACTTCAACTCATTTTGTTTTCAAAATTTGTAATCTTTTTTCAAACTATCCTTAAAAATTTCTTATATGAAAGAAGTTTTCATCAAATGATAGTTGCAATCTAGACGCATGACTAAAGAGAGTATTTTTAGGGAAATCAACGTACATTTTTTTTTTTACAAATAGCTAACTTAATTTATTTATTTAATATCTATAAATTAGATATCTGGTTCTTGCATTTAGAATCATAAGGAGTATGTTGGTTTTCCTAAGACAACATTTTAATACTTTTCATTGAAACTACCCGGAAAAACTCAATGAAATAATATAGTTGAAATACCAAAATTTAGATTAAGGCCTACACTTTCAACAAATCTTTACGACAAGATGAGCAATTAGGGTTGTAATTTTACATCAATACTCTTAGCCTATTTCCCCTCTCCTCTCAATCAGGAATCTCTCTTTATCCGAGACCTTTTCAAGAGTAATACTTAAAGAAGACGCCATGAATTATTGAATAATGAATTAGGGTCTCCACAAACACAAACACAAACACAAACAAAAACAAAAACGCAGAAGAAGATGAAATCAAAATGGATAAAACTAGAATAATGATAGAGAAGGAGGGATGGGGGAAGAAGAGATGTCCAAAGAGAGAGGCGGTTAGCAAGCGCCTGGATCTCCAAACTTAACAGACTTATTGCAACTTAACACCTCTGCCTTAAACCCACGTTGAAGAGTCCCAATAAGAGATTGGCCTGACACTGGTTCGAGAAGCTCACGGCCACCAGAAAAAGAAAAGGTCTCAGAGGTGTTCGATTATTAGAGGGGGGTAGAGGAGAGAGGAAATAGGAAATAGGCTAAAGGTATTGATGTAAATTTACAACTTTAATTACCTATCTTGTCCTAATTAAAAATTTGTTGAAAGTCTAGACTTTAATATGAATTTTAGTACTTCAATTGGATTTAATTGAGATTTTTCCATAAAATTAACTCATTAATAAAACATCTATTTTATTATGTGTAATCAATATATGGATGGTTTATAAAAAATTATAATTTTAAAAAATAAAATATATTGATGTCTTACATTTAGAATCTAAGTATACACTTATAACTAGCTCATATATTTAAAATTACATGTAATATTTTTTTTTTATTATATTCTTCATCCATGGGGTGAGAAGAATATTTTGCCATACCCAACCCCTCCCTTCACTCCCACAAATTTATACAATATTCTTGTGGACTCTAACGACTATATATATATATTATAAAAGGGGTTGGACTCACCCATGATCTAAGGACAGGATAAAATCTCTTTTTCTTCTAGGTGATGCTAATGTTGGGCAGGGCGAGCGGTCTATTACTCTCAGGTGTTTACCCAGACATCCAAGAGTTAGGATGCCTCCTTAGCACTTTGAGCAACTTCAGGATCGAACATTTTCTCTTAATAAGAGTATCCAATCCCTTTATCAGGCACAAGGGTTCTGACGATGTAATACCCTAAAATCTGACTTAGAGAAAATATCATAAATGAGTAAATATACCTATTGGAAATAGGTGAATATGTGGTGTCAAAAAGAATGTTAAATTTATCTTATTTTCTAAAGGAAAATTTCTTGGAAAATAGGAGAAATGTGATATAGTTCCAAAATGACGAAAATGCCCCTAAGGGACATAAAGGACTTAGAAAATTCATGAAAAATCCTAAAAGGAAGTAAAATGACCAATTGAATTAAGAGAGTATATTATCTCTAATTACGGTAATTTATTAAATTACAAACTTGGAGAAATTGTAGAAGAATACTCAAAAGTAAGGAAATGACCGAAATACCCCTGTAAATGCTAAGATAATGCAGAAGACATGAAAACAAAGATGTCAGGGCAAAAGCTATGTGGTAATAAGTCATTCTAATTAATAAAATTATCAACTTATGATAATTAAGTAATTAAGTATTTTTGGGCTAATTACGTAAGCATAAGCAAATGAAATTCAGTAATAATTACATAGAACCCTAAAATTAGTGATTTTTGTCTTAAAATTAGTAAAAACATGTTTACTAATTAAATGGAAATTTTGAAGAAAAATAGTTGAGTTTAGGTATTTTTAAGCCTAAATACAAGAATGAGCCAATTAGGGATTTTTGTGGAATTTTTGGGAAAATTGAAATAAATAAATAAATTAGATAATTAATTAAATAAAAAATAAATACTAAATAATAATTATTAAGGGCCATCCGAATTGCACAAGAAAATGGGATAAGAATAAGCTTTAAAATATCATGATATTTTGCACAAGTTGCATTATTTTATTATATAATTAAATATAGTGAATAGTAATCAAATAAATAGGAACCGGATCCTATCTAGAGAGCTAGGAATGGGATTTCTAAAGTCAAGGTAAAATATTGATCAGTGGATTTTTATCTTCCGTTAGACTTTTCCGGAAGTAAATTCTGAAGCCGATTGTGCATTTTCCTAATAAAACGAAATAGGGAAAAATGTAGATAGGCACATTTTGGATACGAAGAAAATAAATTCTAACTCAATATCTAGAAATGAGTTTGAAATTATCTGGACATATTTGGAATCAGTGAATTTTTGTCCAGAAGTTGTTGATTCCAGAAATGCGTTCTGTAACCGGGCACGCTTTTCGAGGAACTTCAGACTGACAGTTGGAGCCCTAAATGGAATCAAAATTTAGGTTAACTTGGAAATTTCTAATGAGTGAGAATATGTCTTCAAAGTTGTAAATCCAGAATTTTGAGATTTTTCCGAAATTACGCGAATCGGGTACCAATCGGGGAAATTCTATCAGACCGGGGCAAAAAGCAAAAGTTGGATTGGCTCAAGGGGGGGTAGCTGGACGTTTTGTGCAGCATTGTGTGTTCAAGGGTCAATATTTTGCCTTATCAAACAAGTTTAATCCAAGGGCTAAGATTAAATGCAAAAAAGACCATTATGCCCTCAATTTTTTCTATAAATAGGCAAGGCTTCTCTTCAAATTTCTCACCCCATTCTCACTTGAGAATTTAGAAATTAGAGAGAGGTTTTAGAGAGAGGAGCTCTGGAGAAAATTTGCAGCGAAGCTCTGGGTAAGTTCTTCGGTCCTTAGCTTTTAGTTCGGTAGTTTTAGTAGAATTGTTAGTTAGATTTAGGAAGTAGGAGATGAAATTCCTATTGTTGTTTTTAGGCCTCATTGCATTGAAAGATGCCTGACGAGGTAAAAACATAGTAGGGATTGAGTCTCTGAAAGTTGAAAGTTAAAGTAGCAAGCTTTAAGCTTTCGTAGTTCTTTCAATAGTTAGAGTAGCCTTTATTTTTCAAGTATGATTAGATATCATATGATAGGGCTATTTTAGTCTAGAATTTCGAAAATCATAATTGCGTCGAAGTTCTGGCAAAATTTTGGGAAGAAAATTTTCAAGAGTAACGAAGTGCTGGTAAAATCTCGCCAATTAGGGGTATAGGGGCAAAATGGCAATTTTTACCTAAAATGCCAGTTATAATGTCAAATCACTAATGGAAGTGATATTACTCTTATAGGATATCAGAAACTCTGATCTACTGCCGTTACGCTGTCCGACGTGCCACTGTTGGACGTTTCGCTGTTTTCCGTCAGAATACTAATTTACGTTAGACGTACTATTTACCGTCAACGAAGGTACGTCCGCGTCTTGTAACATTAATCGATGTTCATTGTATGCGTATATATGATATGTGTATTGTATGTGGTTGATGCACCGTCGTATGTCTATATCTTGTTAAGGTAGGTACGTTCGCGTCTTCGTAACACTAACTCTGATGTTCACTGTATGCATGTATGTGGTATGAGTATTGTATGCGTATATGTGGTTGAGGGTCTGTTGATATGTTGTGAGTATTGTTATGTGCTTTTGGATACATGCACTCCGTGTGGTACATTTATATGCACTCCGTGTGGTACATCTATATGCACTCCGTGTGGTACTTCTACTTACTGTTAATGTGAATGATTGTGGTCTATATACTGTATATGTGAATATGAGGTTAACCGTTACCTGAGATCCGGTGCGGATCTCAGCTCTTAACATAGCGTCAGGGTCAAGAGGACCGAGGACCGAGGACCGAGGAGAGAGGAAAGCAGCATGTTCATGGATCCGGTTGAAGACTTTCCGACGTTGTCCTTTACTTTTGATGTTCCGGCGGAAACATTTCTTTCAGTTGTTTTGTACTTTGAAACATACGGTCACTGTACCGCTGTTGCATCCAGCCAGACTTGAGGCTTTTTGAATCTATATATCAGTTACTCTTCCGCTCAAATGCTCTACTCTAATGATTTTAAATGGAAAAAAAAAAATTATACTGCTTTTGAAAAGTTGAGGTGTTACAGACGACAATTTCTTATAGACATCTCATGGTGGGGTCCCTAGACAAGCATGCGAGGCCCACATGCCGACATGCCTAGGTTCTATGGATGTGTAATGAAGAGTATTTGGTATCTACTTTGGAGGAAATAAATTCCGACAAGAGTGTGTTTGGAAATGGAAAAAAAGAAGTTCTTCTATATATATAGACACACATATATATAATTCATGACTCATAAATCATGATAAGTGATATTTCATGTTTGTAATAAAAAATCATTAATAGCTTTACATAAATTAAGAAATTCAGTTAAAATTAGTTAATATTTTTAAAATTATATTTGATAAAATTTATTAATTAGAAAGTCGATTTACTAAATTAGGAGATTTTTTTTTTTTAATCTATTTATGGGAAGGATGTTGGTAAAAACAACAAAAACAAAAAGGTAAGGGTAATGGTTGTAATAAAGACAAAGAGGGTTTAGGGAGTAATATATATATATATATATATATATATATATATATATATATATATAATATATATATATATATATATATATATATATATATATATATATATGGGAAAAGTATTTCTCCAGTCACTGGAGATAGAGTTATCTCCAGTGACCCCAAAACTACGTCGTTTTGAATTAATGAAGGGCGTGTTAGTAATTTTAGGTGAATTAATGAAGGGTGTTTTGGTAAAATTTATATGATTAAAAAATAAACAAAATTACAGAAACACCCTTCATTAATCCAAAACGACGTAGTTTTGGGGTCACTGGAGATAACTCTATCTCCAGTGACTGGAGAAATCCTTTACCCTATATATATATATATATATATATATAGGGTTTATCGTTTGTCATGTCACTTGATATAAGCTTATGTCAAGTGAGCCCAAAACTACGTCGTTTTGGGAGTTAAGGAAATTAATGAAGGGTGTTTTTTTATTTTTGTTTTAGTATTTATTATATGAATTTTATTAAAAGATCCTTCATTAATTCCTCTAACCTAAAACTACGTCGTTTTGAGAGTTTATTAATTCTTTTAACCCCAAAACGACGTAGTTTTGGAGTCACTTGACATAACCTTATGTCAAGTGACATGACAAACGATAACCCTATATATATATTGCGCGCACAAAAATAAAATAACTAGACATTTAATTATAAAATGATTTGATAAGATCCAAAATGCCAAGAGTTCGGAATATATTCTCGCCTTTTCCAAAAACTAGCCATGAACAAACTTTGTCGCTTTTTCTCATATATGAAACAAGATAGGAATTTGTCAACAACAAAAAATAATATAGGAATGTCTTTTGAAAAAAATAATAATTTTATTTTGTTTGAAGTACCATTTGATATTAAATGTTGGTACATCTCCTTATAGATTTTTGAAACTTGGTCTACCATATTGTGAGAGATATTCTCTTATATCACTTATATAAGAGTTAGATAATTAATTTGTTGATATTTAAAAAATTCTTTTTTAAAAAAAATGAAAAAAATGACATACTCGTAGTGAGCAACAATCAAAGTATTATAAAGGAATGGTCATAAAAAGAAAAATTACAAAGTTATGAAAGCAGTTTGCTTTGAGAAAATAAGAGCTTTAGGGAGAAAAAAAAGATGGCAAAAGACTACGATTAGTCTAAATTATAGTTTCTTGAGTGGTAAAAAATTTAGTTAAATTAATTAATTATAATAAATACATATGGGTTTCTTTAAAATAACCTCTCTAATCAGGTGCATTGGAAATACAATTGATAGAAACAGACTAGCTTTATATATACAATCAATATTATTTGTAAATAAAATTATAAATTTTGAAGACAAAATGAATTGAGGTATTATATTCTTAGGATAATAATGAACCTTTTGTCTATATCATATACAAGTATCTAAGATCAAAGGAAATAGATATTAAAAAAATTAGTTTAGTTAGTTATTTATAAAAATGTTTTAATTTTCCCAACATACTCTTTTAATCATTTGTACTGAAATTATCCTCATCTATCAAAATTCTTCTTTAGTAATAATAGTTTAGAAAATAATAAAATTATAAATATGATAGATAGTAAAATAAACGGAGTTTTTATATTTAGGATTAAAATAAATAATCAACAAGGTTCTACGAGGGTGTAGAATACACTCATAAACAAGTAAATCGATCAATCAAGCCGAAAGAACGCATTAAATATTCAAACACGGACGGCGTTTATATAAGCCAAGAAGAACATCATCATCTATCACAAGCACACACCAACAACACAAAAGAGGGCCACTCACGGGCAAAAACAAAACAAGAACACCAAAGAAAAAATGGCCGCGGGCTAAACCAAACAAGAACACTAAAGAAAAAATGACCGAAAATTGTCTTAGAGACAAAGTTTTTGTCCTTAAAAAAGCGGAACTTATCTCTGTGGCTCTCTCTCTCTCTCTGTGCTTACGTGTATGTCAGAAGAAGCACCCGTGACATCTCTTTCTCTTGCACTTTACCTCCACTTTCGCACCTGAAAGTCTAAAACACACCACAAAGAACCAATTAAACTTGTATATAAACCCCAGAAACAGAGCCAATCCTTACATAATAAACACTTTTGAACATTCTATCTCAGAATGTCAAATTCTCATTCTATTTGCTTCCTTCTTGTTCTTCTTTTCCTTCTGCAAAATCCTTCTGCAACATTGTGCCACACCAAAGGACTCAGACCCGGCCGGCATTATTCGGGTCTTGGGTTATCCATCAACAGGACCCAAATCCAGAATTCGGAGCAGCAATTCATGAGATGGGTTAACTTTGTTGGTAGCCTCAAGCACTCTGTGTTTAAGACTGCAAAAAACAAGCTTTTTCCTTCTTACACTCTTCACGTCTCTAAGAATCCTGCCGTAGCAGATTTTGCAACTATTCAAGAAGCCATTGATTCTCTTCCTTCCATCAATCTCGTGAGAGTGATCATTAAGGTTCATGCTGGTGTATACACGTGAGTACAATTACTTCTTGCTCTGTTTAAAAAAAAAAAAAAAAAATCCAACTTACTTTCTGTTCCTTTTTTTTCTTCATGCTTTGGACGACGTAATCTGTTGATCTTCCAAGACATGAATTCTGCTACATTTGTCTCTATCCTCAGTTTCTTTTATGTTAAACTGTGATATAGGACAGTGATTGTAGCTTTTGTTTGTTCTTGTGTTTTTTTCCTTCAAATTGAAACACTGTGAGTCTGTGACATTGGTGTTTGACCAAGGAAAAGCTTAGAGCATTTTTTTTTTTTTTTCCGAAGGGCAAAACTAATGACTTGAGGTTACAAGCAGTTGAACCTGCGGTTTCTCATTTATAGAAAAGCTTTCATGCCATTAGGCTATTAGTGGAAGAGTTTAGAGCTGCTGACTTTTCGTTTTCTTTTTTATCAATGTCTCTTGTTGTGCTTTGGATTAAATGGTATGAAACTTTGTGTGATTTTCTTCTTGTTTTTTCAGTGAAAAAGTGAACATTCCTCCTATGAAATCCTTCATAACCATAGAAGGAGCAGGAGCAGATAAAACTATAGTTCAATGGGGTGACACAGCACAAACACCAGGTCCGAGAGGGCAGCCTTTAGGAACATATGGTTCTGCAACATTTGGAGTGAACTCACCTTATTTCATAGCCAAGAACATAACATTCAAAGTAAGTTAGATTAAAAACCAAACAAAACACACACAAATGTTTCTATAAGATTCTGATATAACAGAAAAATAAGTGCAGAACACAACCCCAGTTCCTGCACCAGGAGCAGTAGGGAAGCAAGCAGTGGCATTAAGAATATCAGCAGACACAGCATCATTCTACGGATGCAAATTCCTAGGAGCACAAGACACATTGTATGACCATGTGGGTAGACATTATTACAAGGATTGTTACATTGAAGGCTCAGTTGATTTCATATTCGGGAACGCCCTATCTCTATTTGAGGTACGAGATAACTTATGGAAAATCACTATGAGGTTCAAAGGAATGAAAATAATTGCCAAAACATCTCACAACAACTGAGCAGTATGCAATAACAAATTTTGGTATAGGAAATGATAATAAGTCCGTGCTCCTCAATTGTTGTGAAACATTTTGATAATTACATTCTTTCTCTGGCCGGGACTTCAGCAATTTTCTCTAATTTGTGATCATACAGTATATGGTGGTTAGTTTCTGTTTGTGTTGTGGGTATTGAATTTTGATGAAGAAGGGGTGTCCCGTGAGATTGCAGGGATGTCACGTGCATGCAATAGCACAGAACATAGGGGCCTTAACAGCACAAGGAAGGAGCAGCATGTTGGAGGACACAGGGTTCTCATTTGTGCACTGTAAGGTCACGGGTTCAGGAGCACTTTACCTGGGAAGGGCTTGGGGTCCTTTTTCTCGTGTGATATTTGCTTACACTTACATGGACGATATCATCATTCCCAAGGGCTGGTACAATTGGGGTGACCCTAATCGTGAAATGTATGTAACTTCACTCTCTTTCTCTCTCTTTTGCATTCATCTTTTAAACTCAACCTTCTGGTCTATATACAATTATAGAGATAGATATATTGATGAGTCTGGTTTAATGTGTAAGGCTTCTCTGGGGTTTTAGGTGACCTTGGGACTTGGAGACAACTTTTCCCATGGCTCTTCTATGCATGTTTATCTTTCTGGCTTGGTTTGGTTTTCGATGCATTGCCTACATGATGGAATCCAACGGCCAACATTAACTTGAGAAATCCAATTATTTACATTGCTCCACAGTTTAAGGGACCATTGTATGAAGAGTAGAACAGTTATGGGTGGTTGGATTTTCTCTCCTATGTTAGGCTCTGCATATAATCTTGGTTCCACCTTAGGTTTCAAGTTTTCGTCCTAATATTCTCTCATTCCTATTTTTCTCCTTGTCTAAACCAATAGTTAAATTGTGTTTCTAAATTATATAAAACTTTCCTAAATTTTTGAAATATGTATGAACAACCCTATTAACTTATAAAACTTAACAACGATCTCACCTAAATTTTCAACTCTGTATGGTTAAATTTCAATAATTAATTATATACCCTTGCATTAGATTTTTGTGTGTATATAACTCCTAAACTATGAGTTCAATGCATATAAGCCCCTAAACTTTAACACACACACACACATAAAAGGAACAAAACTTTTAGTATGGGAGTCATCTACATAAATGTAAGAATTTGTGGGGATTCATCGTAAAATTTCAAAGTTTAGAGAAATTATCTATAAATAAATAAAATATAGGGTTCGGAGAAGTTATGTAAAATTTCCCCTTGAATTGTTATAAAATCATTAACACAGCCACCACCTCCTCAAACCTAAACCAGAAAGCGCCTAGCTAGTATTGTACAGAAAACAGCTTCAAAAGCAGAGGACTCTGTTTTGGTGTTGTTAATTCTTTGAATTAGTGAGTTCTCTTTTTGGACTAGTAAATAAGTATGCAAGTGGGGACAATGGGTCGGTGACTTTCAGCATAATCTTCAGTTGCAGAAGCCACCATCTGAGATATATAAGATAATACAAGTTTTCTTTTTGTCATGTTGTTGGTGATGTGGAGAATTTAGGAGCATACTTTTTCCCATACTTACAATACTAAGTGACAAGCATGTGTATCCGACAATCTCTATCATCAAGCATATCAGCTTTTCTTTTTGTTTTCCCCCCATTTTTTATGAAGAAGCCTATTGTCACCATACAATATAGAGTGTATTAGGTACATAGGAGGTTACAGTAATGTGAGGCCACAACGACACACAGCTCTAAGATGGTGCAAATCTACGTGTTGCCCACCTCACAAGACATCAAAAAGATGCAAACTTTAGCACTTATAGTTGAACTATATATAGAGAGAAGGGGGAGGGAGGGAGAGAGAGAGAGAGAGTTGTATAGGCACCAAATTAGGCGTGTCTGAGTTTTGGCTTATGTACAGAAAAGGAAGAGAATTGAAGCATGCGTGTGTGTATATAATGAAATGAATTCTGAAAAGAGCATGAGCCACCCACCTAATTGGCTCCAAGCTTCTATTTCTGTGTGTTGTGCATATGGTTTATTTATTTAGGTTATAACAGTATGGGCTTCTGTGTGCTTGACAAGCATAATGTTTTTGAGCAAAAAGAGAGATGCATAATGTTTGGTGGAGAAAGGATGATATGAAGCAGTAGGTGCACCCCATCTAACAAAATGCTACTATACCTCATGGCGCATCATGTACTATTTTTAAGCCTATTTCTAGAGATAAGAAAATGACACTTTAGGACCATACAAAAATAATAGCAACAATTTAGGACATTGGCTTGGAAATGATCAAATCTTAATTAGAAATGATAGAATCTTAGTTGGAAATCACAAAAGTTCAATTGACAATGATTTTTTTATTTTAATAGTCATTGTTCAACTTGCAAGCTTCTA
Source organism: Acacia pycnantha (assembly GCA_025563575.1). Classification (NCBI taxonomy): domain Eukaryota; kingdom Viridiplantae; phylum Streptophyta; class Magnoliopsida; order Fabales; family Fabaceae; genus Acacia; species Acacia pycnantha. The sequence continues at coordinate 2,625,790 of JAMWYP010000001.1, forward strand.
AAATTTCCACCCTTAGTGATGATGGGCAGTTGGTTTAATCCCATAACCCCCTTGAGCCCCTAGTACTAAAAAAAAGGGAGAGAGACATATAATGACCCCAAAATATGATTATCTCAAAATGATCTCTTAAATTGACAATGGTTTGTTTGAGTTAGCGTTATAAAAACACATTCACACAAGTCGAGACAAAACTCTTCTCACATACTTACCTCGTATGCTATAAATCACGTTGAAAAAACAATTTCTACCTTTAATCTGAACAGGCTCTTAATTTCTATGAATCTTTCAGGACTATTCTGAAATTAATTTTTGTGTGGAATGACTTGATTGCACTTAGAGAAATTGGTTGTTATTGCCTCACTTATCGTCATCATTTAATAAATAAAAACTGTGAATTGTTAAACTATTGTAAAGTTAAGGGTAATTAGGTAATTTCATCATAAAATTTAATCCAAGACTAATCCCTAAAAACTTTAGTAGTTATTAAGCTATTTCTTGAATTGATATTTGCTTATTTGAAGGGTATATTTTTGCTTTTCTTTAAAAAAAAGTCATTTTCCATTTTATTTATAAGCACATGGGCAAGGAGGGTGACTTAAATATGTGTTTGAATGGACCCACAGGACAGTATTTTATGGACAGTACAAGTGTACAGGACCTGGGGCTAGCTTTGCAGGCAGAGTATCATGGTGTAGAGAACTCACCGACGAGGAAGCTCAGCCTTTTATTACCCTTAGCTTCATTGACGGCGATGAGTGGACTAAATTGTAACTTCTCACATTTTATTTCTTTACTCTCAACAATTTTGATTTATAAAGTTTATATTTGTATTTTTATAGTAAGAGTAGTTGGATCCGGATTCTCTCAGAAGCAGAACCCTCAGTATCTTTCGATTTTATCCGTCCAAAAATTGATCCAAAGGTTCAAATCTATTTTAAAAAAAACCGCGCGCGTTAAAAAAATACTGCGCGCGGTTTTTTTTGCCTCATATTGAGATTTGAGCTTTTTTAATTTCTCTCTCCATCGAACGGTGGTGATGGGATATTGAGGGATTCTGAGCTTGTGCTTATGAGGAAATCCGGTTCCAAGAGTAGTTAGGCTCAACTAAAACCAAACACCTACTTAAATCTCAATTTAAAGAAAATTATGGGTGTGTGGGTTCCTTCTGCTAGGCGAAAGATAACAAAAACAAAAGAAATATTTTTATTTCTGTAGTTCCCATTACAAATCATTTACTGCTACTTTTCTTTTTTATATAATAGTGCAATAATGCTACAATTTCACAGCTTGAGCTTGACTAAATGTAACTGACCCTATTTGGTAAGAACATTTTAAGATTACATTATATTATAACACTAAAATTTATACTTCACTATTTTTTTTTTTTTATCAAGCAATACTTCACTATTCAAGATACAATTCTCCTTACTGAAACTATAGCATTGTTAAAAAAAATTGAAATCATAGCATAGGAAACTTAGGACCCGTTTTGTTACAAAGAATTGGTGGGGAAATGGAAAATCTCAATCTTCTCATGGATTTTGGGTGTTTGGTGGAAAGAAAGTCCAGTCAACATTTTCCAGTGAGTACTCATCTTCGTTTATTTGAAGGAAGATGCTTTCCATCCGAAAATGGAAGGAAAGCTGTCATCTTCCCAGGAAAGTGTTTTTTGACAGATTTACCCTTGAAATTCAAACTTGGCGGGAAGTTCGAATTTGGCGATTTTTTTTTTTTTTTTCACGAGTTCGAACTTAACAATAATATATGTTTTAAAATATATTTTAGCAAAAAAAATATTTTTCTTTTTTATTTTGAATTAATTTCTTTTGAGAGTAAAATAGACATTTCATAATTCTTTACCAACTACTACTTTTTCATTTTATTCCTACCAAACAACTCAAGCCATCTTCCCTCATCTTTCAAATCTTCCTTTCCCTCCTCTAAAGTTCCTTTTCTTTCTCACCAATTCTTTGTAACAAACGGGTCCTTGGCCACATTACCCCTTTGGATAACTATGGAAAATCACTCTTTTTTGGGCAAACCATGGTTTTTTTTAAAAAAAAATTGTCTAACACTCTAAAAGATGCTGCAAGTGTTTTTTTTAGCCAAAACCATGATTTTAGACAAAAACCTATTATTTTCAGATTTTTCTCTCTCCTTTGCTATCATGAGTATTTTTTTTAGTATCAATTAACATCTTTAAGTATTTTTTTAAGTACCCGTCAGCACCTGAAATATTTTTTCAAGATCATTTACCCTGAAATATTTTTTTAAGATCCTACAATAAATTTTTAAGATCATGAAGTATTTTTCAGTACTGTTCAATATCTTTAAATATCTTTTTAGTAACCGTCAAGATCCTAAAATAATTTTTCAAGATCCTAAAATAAAACCAGTTAGTACCTTGAATTATTTTAATTTTGTATACAAATTTATGTAATTTTTGGTATTTATTATGAAATTTAATGTTAAAAATATTTAAAATAAAATCTGATCTTTTATATGCAATTATCACAAAGGCTAATGTCCTTTTTGGTAATTTGAGTATGAAAAAGTTATTATGATAACAATATCCAAACACTATCACTTTATCAAAATTACTTTTTTCACATAGATTATCAAGTGGCCTTAAACTATATCACATATGGATTATAAAAAAAAATAAAATTAGCCCATTGTCTCTTTTTTCCATAAAACTACATGACAATTGACTGTAGCCTACAGAAGACTTCTAACATATTTACTTAAAAATTCTAATTTATCATGAATATAATTTTTGTGTGGTCCATATATCTTCATTACCTCACATTATCATGAATTAATTTTTATTTTATTTCTTTTTAAGTAAATGTGTGTAAATAGAAATTAAGAAATTAAAGGATAGCTTTGTTATTTGTCTTGTAATATTAGGTTTAGTATTTGAGATTCAATAAAGTTGACGCCTTTATCTCTCTGAAGAATCCACATTCCATGCTTATCCCTAAGAGGTTTTTTTTTTTAATAAAAAACATTTCATTAAATTTTTTATTTGTTTGACTTAAACTATATTTGATAGCTAGCTTGAAGTATTTTCTTAGTACTACCCAATATCTTAAATTAATTAATTTTTAATGCATCAAGCACTATAGAATATTTTTTTTTGAGATACTGTGTGCTATTTAAAAAATATTTCAGAATATTAAATGCGACTTGAAAACTATTTTAGGAATTGGGTGGTACAAGAAAAATATTTGTAGATGCTAGATATACTAGAAATTAATTAATCTGAAATATTAAGTGCCAAAAATATTTCAGGTGCAATATACCATTTAATCCAAATAAATAATAATAAAATTTTGAAGAAAAAAAATAGGAAAGGGTTCCCCTTACACATGCGGACCCCTCTTGGAGGTTGTAAAATGCCGATTTTTTTGGCTAAACTGAGGCAACCAAACCACCAAAGCAAATCCTGCTTGACTGAGCATGTCGATACACAGCAGGTGAACCATCCACTAGAAGTTTGAAGGACGTCTCTACATTCGGCCTTTTATTTATGGGTTTTTTGTCGTCCATTTTTTCTTCAACCTCCACTGCCTCTCCAATCACTCGTGATTAGAGAAATCATCTTTTATTTAGGTTTCTGGTCTTCTTTAGCTATTGCGATTCATGTTGCTTCTTCTTCTCTTCTCCTTTCTTTCTTCATCATCATCCCTAATTGATGTACATCGCTGTTCACTTTTTATTTATTATAAAAAATAACCTGCCCAACCTGCTTAACCCAGCGAGTTATTTGGGTTAGGAGTAAGTTACTCTGGTTTGGACCAAGTCATGCCTAGTTACTTATTTTCCAGTTCAGGCATTGAACCAGACCTGAGCCTGGTGTAAGAAAAACATATGTTTTTCAAGGCTTGACCAATAAGTCTGGTGTAAGAAAAACATATTTTTTCAAGGCTTGACCAATAAGCGTACAAGCTAGAGCCGGAAGCTATTTTTCCTGCGTTTTTTTAAGAAATATAATTACTAAATTACACCATTTAAATTTATTTAATAAATAAATGTTGTCAACATTAAGGTCTAAACAACACGCGTCATGCAATAAACAAACACAAGCACGAAATCATAATCAAAGATAAACTATTTTCCACATACTACAATTACAAATAATTAATGGGAAGACTTAACAAAAATATTTCCTATAAATAAGTCTTGAAAAGTGTAAGTAGTCAATAAATAAATAACACAAGATATGAACAACAAAAATCAATAGACAATAAGTTAGAAAATATAAAATTAGTAAGATTATTTATGAAATAAGAAATATCTTTTATAAGTTTTTAATTTTTATGATTTATAATACAAAATGTTCTTGTGAAACTTAATTCTAAAAAAGATAATAATAACTAAATATTTCCCAAAATAATTAACAAGGTTTTAAAAATCAATAATATTATTATCATATAAATAATTTTTTAAAAAAAACATATGAGCCTAAAAGGGTTAGCCCTTAAGTCCTACAGGACCAGCGCTTTTAATCCCTCACCCCTACAGGGCTAGCCAATCTTTTAGGCTCGTTTTCAGTTTTGAAGCAAAAATTTTAAACCTGATCCTTGTACATGCAGAGCCTAAACGGGCTCGGTCCGTTTTCCTGACTTTACGCACAAACACGGGTGGAAAAAAGGCTTTTAAGACTGGACAAAAGAGGTATCGTAAGACCGGACCCGCGTCAGATCTTGTTCCAGGCGGTATTAAAAGTCTCCCTTTTAAGAACGGACTCGAACCGGTTTTAAAGAGTTTCTTTTAGACCGAACATTTAAACATTTGGTCTTAAAATTCGTACTAAATAGATCTGAAATGTTTTTTGTTCGATCCTAAAACTCAACCTTTAAGACTGGACAAAAACTCGACCGCTTTTAAAAGATCCGAATATTAAGACCGGACAAAGATCAATCCGGTCCAAAAAATAGCGGATTCTAAGATCAGACGACTAATTACCCGGTCTTAAAAGACTGACTTTCAAGACCGGATGATATATGCATCCCGTCTTAAAAATTGAAATTGTAGACCAGACTTATAAATAGACCGGTCTTAAAAGACCAACTTTTAAGACCGGCTTAATAACAAATATGTACACCTGACCTTTAAGATCGGACATAGAAATACATCCGATCTTAACAGTTGAACATTTAAGACTGGCTTATTTATTTCTGGTCTAAATTTTCCCGAATTTTTTCTCTGTTCTGTTCTTCCTGATCATATATATTTACACAAATCCAACACTCAAAACAGCACATAAAAGTCGATACTTTAAGCTACAAGCTATGAACAATTATTATGAATAAATTGAATTGGGAAAAAAAATACAAATATTATTGACCATGAGTTATGTGACCTCTTAATTAATGATTATACTATGACTACAACAGCTAAATTAATTTATACAATAAGATAACTTACAATCACAATGAGTTACATATACAGCACGTAAATCAACATACATGCCCATTTATATTATTCACCATGCCTTCATCTGATTCCCACCCAACAACGTAACATCCTCTGTTATAACATGCCCCTTTGGATCGGATCCTGCCACAAAAATAAAATAAGAACAAATTCATAGTCAGCGTGACATTGTTTAAGAACATAGAAGGAATATAATATAGTTAAAACCTTAAAGTTTTTAAAGAATTTTGCATATGAATATTACCTTATGAATTGACTCTTTTATAAAGTGATATCCTCCTTTATCCCTTCTTGATGATCATTTCTTATGCCGGGTTAATTATCCGCTTCATCTTCTTCGTTCATGTCCGGTAGACCCCTTGAAAAAGGAGTACTCTCAGGAAGACCATAATTTGAATGACTTTCCTCATCAATATCAATGACCCTTTTTCCTTGGAGAGCTACAGACCACATTTTATTTTCTTGATCGGTGATATAGAACACTTGTTTTTGCATGGTCTGCCATAATAAAAGTTTCATCTCCAAAACTTCTACTATTGACATCGACTAAAGTAAATCCTAGCCGATCGATCTGAACATCATTATTGACATTAACCCACTTGCATTTGAAGATGAGAAATCTAATTTTGACATAGTCCACCTCCCAAATCTCTTCAATAACCCCATAATATGACATGACTGCCAATTTAGGCCTCTTATCTTTCGAATCGGAGAAGTGCATAGATTCACCTCTAACATAACACCACTGTTCTGGACTGTGCTCCTATCATCTAGAGACTTCGTGTAAAATGTATAACCATTGATCACATACGAATTCCAACTTATGACATCAACCTCAAGACCACGTGCTAACCATTTTATTGTATCAGAAACACATTCAGATCCCTCGACCTTTTGTTTGAACCAGTTTGCAAAAGTTCTGTTATGGTCCCTAATCAACCTTTGTTCGATCATTCGATGGTTTTCTTTCCTTACAGCTTCTTTATATGCAGATATGCTGGCTTGAACATCATCAACATTATTCAAGATGTATAAGTGGACTTGTGACAATTCATCAGGCTCCACACTCTTTACCGAAGCCCCTCGTTTACCCCCTTCAGCATGCTGACGTTTTGGAAGCCCGATATGTCTTACTTTGGCCAAATAATTTTGACAAAATTCCATGGCTTCTTCAGAAACATAATTCTGAACAATTGTTCTGGCCGGTATGCGTTCTTCACATACCCTTTTAGGAATTTCATAGATCTTCCAATAAGGTACACCCACTGTAAATGGATAGGGCCGCACAACTTTATCTCCCTCACTAGATGAACAATTAAATGAACCATGATGTCAAAAAATGTAGGAACAAAAAGCTTCTCAAGGTGGCACAAGATAAGATATCCTTCATTCTCCAATTCATCCAACTTTTCAATCTTGAAAATTTTACTACAAACCGCATTGAAGAAGAAACAAAGCCTAGTCAAAACGACCCGAAGATCATATTCGGCAATGCCTCGAATAGCTACTTGGAGTAGCTGATGCATCAAGACATGAAAATCATGAGACTTTTGGCCTACTAATTTCAAATCCTTCATCGAGACAAGCCTCTTAAAATTTGAAGAATACCCCGAGAGAACTTTTGTGCCATGTAAATACTCACAAAAACTTCGTTTCTCACCCTTAGACAAAGTATGAGAAGTCGGGGGACAATAAGTTCTCTTCCCATATGGCCTTGGATGTAAGTCTTCGCATATTCTCATTGCTTGCAAATCCAATCTTGCCTTCACACCATCCTTGGAACTACCTAGTATGTTGAGAAGCGTGCCAACAATACTATCACATACGGCCTTGGTATGATTGGAAGATACCACAACACTTTTGCAGGCCTCTTATCTTACTTGTACCGTGGGGTTTCACATATCGGACAAGTCTGCTTCTCTTCAAACTCTTTTCTATATAATACACAATCATTCGGGCATGCATGGATCTTTTTGTACTCCATCCCCAATGGACAAAGTATTTTCTTAGCATCATAGTATCGATGCGGTAACACATTATCATCCGGAAGCATGTCCTTAAAAGCCTCAAGCATTTCTAAAAAACTCTTGTCACTCCATCCATGACGTGCCTTCAAGGTTACCAATTTCAATACAGCATTCAACAATTGATATTTTTTACACCCAGGTATAGAGGCATCTCTGCATCACTGCACATATTACCATATGCATGTGATCGCTCAAAAGCCTCTTCTCCTACATCACGTATAATGTCCTCTATGCGATCATCCATATCCGTGTCATTATCATCGAAGGTCACTTCCCCATGTTGAGACCCAGTTGGCACTTTTTCACCATGCCATACCCATACTGTATAAGTCTTACAAAATCCTTCACAAATTAAATGTGTGTGTATAACTTCAGGACTTAGTCGCCTCTCATTCAAACATTTTACACAAGGGCAATAAAACTTCCCCCTATCATCATGGACATTTTGTTTAGCAAATTCTATAAATTCCCTCACCCCCATTCTGATATTCAACACTCATTAGTAAAGCATTTATCCAACTGTGATCCATAGTAGAATTCCTATATATAGACGAAAATCATTGATTATACATAATCCGAAAAATTGAAAATTGCATATAAAATAAGCCAACTTCAAATGCAAATATATGCTCAATGTCGGTTATATCTTCTTCTTTTTTTTTTTTTTTGTTTTACGGAGGAACTTGCTCATTAAATGCATAACAAAGAATCACTTTTGGTCATAAATGCATCACAGTGAACCCAAGAACCAAAATAAATGCATGATGAGGAAATTAAATGCATGGCATGAATGTCTTGTGGACTCACCTGTAGCATATAAATTCAAATGCGTTTGCTGAGTCTTACTTCTCCGGCCACGAACGTTGATGTTGCAGACAGCAAGAGAAACCTAAAAATACTTGTTGGTCTGTTGGGTAGGTCTAAAGTGCAAATATAATCTTCAAAATACAATATTCATTAACAACAGAGAATACCCACAAGAACATTTCATCGATTTCATTAAACCCATGAAAAACCCAGAACGATAAGTCGGAAAATCATAAAGTTATATAACCGAAACACCTCATACAGCTTGGTCTATAGACGTTTAGCTAAGGAACCAGAAAGTGATTGTCGAGAGAGGTACGCGAAGCAGCGACGAAGCAACACACAAACATTGGAGTCAGAACCTGAGTAATCACTTCGGCCCGACAAGAGATATTCAGAGAGGGAAATTTAATTTTCCGCGCGACAAAGACACTTATTTAGCTTTTTGGATTTTATTAATACCGGTTAATTATTAATTGTCCGGTCCTAAAGATATAATTAACTTTTTAAGACCGGAGGTTTAAAAGTATCCGGTCCTAAAGTTTTATTATTCATTTAATTTTAAGACCGGAGTTTATAAAACATCTGGTCCAAAAAGTCAAATACTTTTTAGACCAGTTACTTATAAAGTGTCCAGTCTTAACGGCCTTGGTGAGCGCAGTAGCAACTGAATGAATAAAATAATGGAAAATTGGAGAATAAGCTTCTTTAATTACTGGAGAACAAAAAGAAAAATACACAAGTTTAGTTCTTAATGTGTCTTACATTACTGGAGAATATGCACGTACACAAGAAAAAAAAACAAAAGAAAAACAAGATGAAAATTATCAAAAACAAGAATCTGACTAAACATCCTAAAACTTATTATCGTCTAATGCCTTGGCGATATCGGCGTGAACAACATTAATTTTCCACCGGAGATCAGCAAGTTCTTGTCTTTGTTACAGCAGCCACAATGCAAAATTAGAGGAAAGAGGAGAGGGGTCAGAGGTAGGCGCGCTGGGGCCAACAGGTTGGAGAGGGGGAGCACGAACCTCTTCATGGTCTGAAGGCTGGAGGGGGCTGGCAATCTCTTCATCGTCAAGAATACGGAGGAACTCAGCAAGGACAGGGTCGGCATAAGGATGGAGGGGGGTACAACAATCTTTTCATCATCCGAAATAACAATGGGTCCAACGTGTAACATCCCAAATTTTGGGATTTAAAGTTTGAATAATATATGGAAGTTAATTTTGAGATTTGGGCTTAAAATAATTATGAGAATAATTATTGGGGATTAAGGCCCATTTTTCTTTTATTTATTTCAGGAAAAGAATAAATTAAGGAAAATTAGTAAGAGATAATTTAGGCCTAAAAATTATGGAATTGATATTTTAAGGCCAAAAGAAATTTAATTGAGAAAGAGAATCCGTAAATGGAATTAAGGATTAAATTTTAATATTGATCCAATAAATGCAAATAAAGACTTTGAAGAAGATCAAGTAGGGATTAATATGAGTCCACAACACAACACATACACATATATTTTTCCATTACCATCAGAACCATTGGATATCAAAGCCCATTACTCATTATCATTTTTCATTCTTCTTTCCAGCCCAATACGTGACCCATAAGTATATTCAACACAGCCCATACTCCTTTCAGTTGATATTCCCCTTCAAGCCATAAACCCAACCGAACCATCAACACTTTTTCTTTTAGTATCTATTATCTATTCAACACGAAACCAGCAGGAAAGATATCACAGCAAACAAGGATTATCTTTTAGCCAGCTGATACACGAAAAGAAAAAAAAAACAGAGACAAGTCAAACACGCAAGAAAATGATATCACGGTTTCGGCGCAGCAGAACCATTCACCTCGAGCCCAATGCTGGAAAATCTCTCGGACCGTTTGTTTTTCTTCCTCAAACCAGACCTTTGGTCCTTATATACATCTCTGCTCGTCTTCATCCATTAGCACACAAAGAGCAGCAGAGAGTGGGAGACCGAAAGCTGAGACCGAGAAAGAGAGAGTCTAGTCCGAGAGTGTGAACGTGAAGGGGAGGGAGAGAGGGAGACCTGAGTCTGAGTGCAGAATCAGAGGGTGAAACCGAGAGAGAGAGTGAGACCAAGAGACAAAAGAGAACACTCACGCACAGAAAGTTGAGAACAAGAAAATCAGAAAGAAACAAGACATATCGGAGAGACGTATCGGAAGAAAGAAGGACCAAAAGTGCGTGCAAGCTTGAGGAACGACCAAGGTGAGTTCCTTAAGCCTTTCCCTTCTTGTTTCCATGGTTTATGCATGATGGGTTTGTTGGTTAAGGGAAGAAAAACGCTGGAAAATCGAAACACCTCTGTTTTTGGACTGAAAACAGAGTGGTGTTGTGAGCTTCTGTTTCTATGGAAAAAGTTTGAGTTTTTGTACGAAAATTTTATGGAAGATATGAGACACAATAAGGTTTAAAACGAGCCAAATAAAAGCTAAAACGGACGTGTAGATTGAGAGATACGATTTTCCAAAGTTGAGCCAAAAACCTGGAACGTTTCTGCACTTCCAGAGAATAGAACGATTTCGGGCTTGATTTTGAAATTGAAAATATTTTGTTTTTTCCTTGAAATTTTTACATTAATTAGTAGACTCAATAAGGTTTAAAATGAGCTTTGAATCACCTTAAACGGAGGTCTATAGCTCGAGATATGATTTTTTTAAAGTTGAGCTAAAAATCTGTAAAATTTTCGGTATAGTTCAGGAGCAGCAGAATGGCGTTGCATTTCGGATGCAGTAAAAATTTGAGTTTTTATATGAACTTTTTACAGTAAATAGTAGACATCTCAAACTTTTCAACGAGCTAAAGAACACCTAAAACGGATTTGTAGAAAGGGAGATGTGAATTTCCAAAGTTAGAAGTTAAAAACTGGAAAATGGTGTTTTCCAGGAATGAACAGTGTTTTTCGGGATCTATTTTGAAATGGTAAACGATTTAGTTTTGCCATGAAACTTTCCAGAAAAATGGTAGACACAGAGAGCTTTAATTTGATAGGTCACAAGCCTCATTTGGAGCTGTATCCAAAGAGATATGAATTTTTGAAATGGACCTATTATCTTGGAACTATTTTCTGGACAGAGAAGGATGAACGAAAATCTGGGAATGATACAGCAACTATTAAGCCTAGTGATTATTTTTCTACGAAACTAGACTTAATTAGTGACACATAGAAATTTGAATCACCCCAATCGGAGATCTAGTGAATTAATTATGAATTTTCAAAGGTTAATGAAAATTCTGAGAATTTAAAGTTAAGTCTGAAAGTAGGAAATTATGGGAATGAGGTTAATCCATAATTCGTGTAGTTAGTTACTTTGCGATGCAAAAAGTGACTAATGACAATGGTAAACGTTTATAGGTATATCTTGACACCTCTACCGATCCCATCAATTCCGGACAAAGTTAAGGATTCAAGTTTGAGGTGGGTAATCTGTTATCTTGTTAGCTTGTATGTATGTATTCATGTATGATGATCATGGTTGCTAGATTATTTGCATGTATGTATCATAGCTATGGATTGGGGCTGCGTGTCCTAAAATGGAGCTGCGTGTTCCAAAGGGCTGCGGTCCTTGGTCGTTAGTCTGCGGTTAACAGTGCGACTTGTTTATTGTGAATTACTCTATGCTTATACATGTGTTATACTATGATTTATATTTCATACCGCATATGAGATTAACTGTTACCCCAGGGTTCATTCATTTGAACTCCGGACCGCATGAAAGAAACAGGTAGTGGATCGGGATCAAAAGGAAAGATGCACTGTAAGGGTTACGCGGAAGGAACCTTTTGGAAAAAATATAGGTAGTTGGATTGTAGTTTATCGTTTATCATTTGTCTATTATGGAATAATGTATTAACATCCCACTATGGGATGGATTCGAATCGCGAAAAATTCATCCTCATGTTTTTGAACTAAGTTATGTTGTTAAAGTTTTATTCCGCAATTAAGTCGTCCAAATCATTTCGATGCCTGTGCGCTATAACTCTGATAAATAAGGGCGTCAAAAGGACGGGCGTTACAGTTTGGTATCAGAGCGTTGATTTGGACAAAGTTTTTGAAAAAGGATTTAACAAAACTTAGTTATTTCGAAAACAGAATGAGGATTTACTAAGGAGAATTACCCCCCTGACGAACTTTGCGGGTTCTATCGTACGCGTAGAGGAGCGAAGAGGGTGCAAACTGCTAGTATAAGAGTATTGGTTATGGAATACAGAAAAGACAAACGTGGTAGCACGTAATATGGGTTCTCGTTGTTAACCCTTGAGCTTCGATATAGAAGTCGAGTCTAAATTAAATCCCCGCAACACAATTTAGAAGGAAAGCAAGTATAGAGGAGTCAATATTGCTTAATGTTTCCTATAAGAATAGTAACTTACTGATTAAGTTTTCCTTGTTGGGACAATGACTTACTGTCTAGGTTTCCTGTAGGAACAATAACTTATTGACTAAGTTTCCCTGAGGAGACAATTCCTGCCCAATAGGGGCCGCTGGACACCATGCGTGTAACGAGGTGCAGCTTCGGGGATGAGGATCTTTGATTGAGTCCTTGGCGGTGGTGGTCCGTTACATAAAAAGGATACAGTGGATATGAAGGGGACAATACGTAGCATTTTTGGGAAAGCCATATGTTTTGAACTTAGATTGGTATATAGATGGGTAGTCAGTACCCAGAGATAAGTGTACTGGTATTAGTACCCCTAGAACAAATCGGCACTCGGAAGTTAAGCATGCTTAAGCAAGAGAAATCTCGGGATGAGTGGTATCCTGGGAAGTATCATAGGAATTTGGGATTCCTTTGATTTGAGACTTAAGTATCCGGAGGCAAGTGTAAACTTGCATATGCTGATTAGACATAGACGACGACCACAACCACAACCACAACCACAACAACAACACCCAAGTGATTTGAGAATGGCTATATGGTGATCCTTAGGAATGCCATGATAGACAAGATACGAAGATGATTGAAATAAAGATTATGCCTGGAGTTGGACTAATTATCCATATATATATAGAATGATCCCAGATGAGATGTTAAAGTTAAAGACAATGGATTGCGGAACCACTAAAGCGTAAGAACCTGGTAAAGATATGAATTCTCGTTATAATTTAGAGACGATTAACTGAAGCTATTTATGGGAAATTTTGATCGGAAAGGGCTACCTACGGGGAGTTCTGATCGAGGAGGTCTGCCTACAAAGGATGCTGACCGGAGAGCTTGACCGATCGTAAAAGACCGAGTTAAGCACCGAGTAAAGTGCCGTAGAGTGAAGCCACCGTGACGACGAACCGTAGAATGAAGTCGCCGTGACAACGAACCATAGAGTAGAGCTACCAGTGTATCGGATCTCAAGGTAAGTACATTGTAACGAATCTCATATCTTATGGGTTCCCTAGAGAAAAGGTTTACGTGATCTGTTGTATTGCTATAGAGTACTCCAGTGCTGTATGATATATCTATGTTATAATATGACTATACAATGGGTAGTAGGACCTTTGGGACCAGTGTGTCCATAGGTCGTTGGACATGCATACGTTTGGTGAGAAGCCCTAAGTCCTGTGAGACTATTGTGTTTATAGGCTGGTAGAAGCTCATAGTTGTTAGATAACAAATATCGAGAAGTGTCCCGAAAAGTTTGTGAAACCCGAGGATGGCAGGCAATTTTCGGAATAGTTGGGAGACTAAAGTAGAATGGACTAAGCATTCTACTGATGGCTTGAGTAGCCAAGGGCAAAGGACATAATGGATAGGTAGTAATGACCTTCTAAGACTAATTGTCTGTCCCTAAAAATGTTTAAAAATGGAATTTTAAACTTTCCAATGCACCTACTATACTTGAAATCTTCGAAATTGAATTTTTGAATTTATTAATTTTCAAAGCTGAGTTTTTGAATGGGATGTTTTCAAAGGAATTTAAGACCAAGGAGGTGGTCACTTTGAAATGATGTTGTCTCATAGAAGGGTTTGGTAGAACCCAGGTTTGAAACTGAGTTTTGGAACTACGGGGTGTAAGGCAGTACAGTGCGAAGAGGTCGAAACCGTAGTAGATGTACTCGGTTCTTGGATCTTGCTAAATGTTTTAGTATGTTTTGAATCGCTTGCCATTGTTTAAAGCTCTTTTGAGGGGATTAGTTTTTAAAAGCTTATACTCGCACGGCAGTGTATGCATCCAATCTAGGTAGTTTCGCCTTGTAAGGGCGCATGTTTTACCTTGTTTGGTCGGGACCCACGTAGGTGTTTGGAGCGAGCTCCCGGACATTGTCCTTATTCCCGGTTGGGGATTCGGTGGGGTGGCCGTTAATGTGCCGGTGCGTACACCGGGTCCCGAGTAGGGATGGAAACTCTCCCACATTGGTCAACAAGTGTGTTGCCACTGCGGTGGTTTGTGTATGAAAGGATTGGAATATGCCGCTGTACCAAAAGGTTGAAGTGGTGGCGAGAGCTTTTAAATTTGGAAAATGAATGATCCTGCTCATTAACGTGTGATGGTACTGCAGTGAATTGTTTTCACGAAGATTTGAGCTGGAAGCGATTAATTTTAAAAAGGTCATAGCACTATTATTGTTTGTATAGTGTGGATTGTGAAACATACTGCAACCACATAAATTTTCAATGAGTGAAAATTTGGAAATGAGACAGCATAGTTGAAATTATGACATTATAACATATGATTCAATAAAATTTGTGTCATTTTTAGTTATTTTATATCCAAAATTACTTTATTTGTTTTTTTACATCTTAAAATTATCAAATATATATTTATTTAACAAAATTCATGTCTTTTCAGTTATTTTACTTTTAAATATGTTTTTCAAAATAATCATCTAAAGTTTCACTCTTAAAAAAACCATTTATGTTATCATCAATCCAAACATAAATAATATTTTATAATCTGAGTTTTGTCTAATCTTAAATTTGCAAAAGTCATATTGCAAAATAACCACTTTTGTCTCTATTATTCCAAAAACACAGTCAATCATAAAATTAGCATAAAGAACACAAAAATAAATATAATTGAGACAAATCATAATATGTTCATAAATAGTAATCCATAAAAAATCAAAACAAGAGTAAAAAACGAATTTCCTAGTTGGGTTACAACCTAACCCCCAAATTGAGTAATTTAGAAACATAAATAAAATTGATAAAAACAACGTCCTTGTAAAATCCCTAATTATGATAAACAATTTCAAGAAATTAAATTGTAAAGAGCGAGAGAGAAGAAAAATCAATTTCAAAACTATTTAAGAAACTTGCAGTCTGCCTACAAGATGCTTTCAAGAGTCCTCTATACTTGGCTTCTACTGGAAGCCTTTTTTTTTTTTTTTTTTTTTTTTAAAAAAAAAAAATAAAAATTATACAGTTTCTTCTTAAAAAAAATCTCTAGGATGTTGTCACTTTCAGTATCACTCTACAGTGCCGGACTTAAAAATTTTAAGGACAGGGAAAATAAAAAACACTATCATACAAAAGTACTTGAAATACAATACAGATTTAATATACAAAAAATTGAAAGAAATCTATTACAAAAATTAAGATCACTTCACCTGATTCTTACCCTACGTGTTTTTATATTGTTAAACTCATCTATAATTGAATCCACGCTAAAAATCAAAGTAATTTCTTTTTCATTGTATGTAATTAAAGAATCATCAAGAAATTAATCTTTCATTCTATTTCGAAGCCTGTTCTTGATTATCTTCATAGCAAAGAAAAATCTTTCAATAGTTGCTATAGAAACTGGAAGAATTATGTCTAATCACTCTATCAATAAGAAAGTAAATGATGGACTTTCTAGTTCTTGCTAACATATTTGACATAATTCAAATGTAGTTGATAAATTAATCAAATTTGGAAGTTTAAGAATGTTAACCTCAAAATGTTGTAACTCTATCTTCAAATGCAATTTTTCTTATTCTGTGAAATTTCTAGAATAAAATTTATCATGTTTGCAAATATCATCACTATGAAATGACTTGTACATGTTTCTTGGATCTAAAGTCATACTCAAAACAAGTAATTCAATAATATTATCATTGAACCTGCTATTTAACTCTTACAATTGATAATGAATTGTAGTACGAAAGATATTTACCCTATAAAATTTTTAGTAGAAAAATTACCTTGTTCATGTCTAGCATGACCTCTCTTTCCAATATATATTGTACTCATATCTGGAATGTTAATGTCATGTTTTATGCAAAATTCTTGAATATAAACCAAGAAAGCATCTCAACCTGTCTCTATTAATTTCTGAAGTAACTCTTTTGTAGTTGAAACCAGATGTAAAACATTTGAGACTCTCGTTGCAAAGCTACACAAAATACTTCAATAATACCCACAATCAGATGTGGAACTAAGGGGCTAGGGTGGGCCGCCGCCTTTCCTAAAATTTAAAGGAAGAAAGTATTATATATAAGAAATAACACTTTGGTAATTTTATTAGGCTCCTCTAGATCCTCCGACTCTCGCCTTCTCAGTTCTCACCCATCTTGCGGCGTCCGTTTGCGTGCTTGGGGGAACTTGTCTCCTCATCACCTAGATGCATCTCACTATCGAAAGTTCTCGGTTTAGGTGAGCTTCCCTCTATCGGCGTCAGTCAATCGGTCATCCTCCATCATTGGTGCTACTACTCATCCACCGTTACCGAAGCAGTTCAATAAGCTCTATCACCTCTCCTTGCAGATTGTCTATTGGTCTTTGTCTGTTCTATATTTTTCTAACTATATAAAGAAATGTTTTTTCAATGGTTAATATAGACTTTGCTTGCAAGAAATATAAAATTTAACAAAGCTACAATTCTTGTCAATCGGGATTCCCTCTTTTTTCATTAACTGTCAATCGGTATTCCTTTTTTCCCCTCTTTATCCATTAATTGTCATGAACATAGAAACTAACTGCACATTTTTTTTAGTGGTTTGATATTAATAATATTTTTAAAATCATATTGGTTATGAAATATTTTATACTCTTTGTAGGTGATTATTATAGGGAAAATGCTACCATTGATACTTATTTTAAGAGAAAGAATAGTGAGTCTTTGCCCTCGTCTACTTCTAATGTTGAATTGTCAAATACTGAAACTTCTTCTTCAAAGTCTTATAGAATTGAAAATAAAGAGTAGTTAAAGAAGTTGATCTTGCATCATTGGAAAGAGATCTTGCACTACGCCCTCCAATATGCAAATATCCTATAAACCAACAAGAAGAAATTTGTCGTGCTTATCTTAAACTTGGTCCACTCCGATGCATGCTTCAATTTTTTTTTCCTGGGCCAAAGAAGAATCGATGTCATTTTTGCTCTTCTTGGTTTGATTTGTTTTCATCTTACTTAGAGTATTCTCCAAGTAAAGATGTTGTATTTTGTTTGGCTTGTTATTTACTTACTAAAGCAGGTAGTAGTCGTTTTGTACTTAATACATTTGTTGTTGATGGATCTAAAAATTGGAAAAAGGGATGGATCTAGAAATTGGAAAAAAGGTAGAAATTCGTTTTAACTACCTTTTTATTTTCAATTCTAGAAGACTTTGCAGAAGGAATCTCAGTATTTAACTGTTCAAAATTAGAGTAGACAAGGGCAAAGACTCACTATTCTTTTTCTTAAAATAAGTATTAATGATAGCACTCTTTCCCATTATAATCAACTACAAAGAACATGAATTATTTCATAACCAATATAATTTTAAAAATATTATTGATATCAAACCACTAAAAAAAATATGCAGTTGACTTCCATGTTCATGGCAGTTAATGGATAAAGAGGGGAAAAAAAGAATACCAATTGACAGTTAATGGATAAAAAGGGAATATCAATTGATAGGAATTGGAGCTTTGTTAAACTTTATATTCCTTACAAGTAAAATTTGCATTAACCACTTTAAACTTTATATAATTAGAAAAATATAGAACAAACAGAGACTAACAGACAGATAGTCTGTAAGGAGAGATGACAGAGCTTGATGACAACTGCTTCGGTAACGACGGATTAGCAGCGGCAACGATGATGGAGGACGACTGATGGACTACCGCTGACAGAAGGAAGCTCACCTAAACGAAGAACTTTTGATGGCAAGATGCAGTTGGGTGACAGCGAGATGAGTTCCCCTGAGCACACAAACAAACGCCACAAACTAGGTGAGAACTGAGAAGGCGAGGGTCGGAGGATCCGGAGGAGCCTAATTGAAACAGGTAGCCTAATAAAATTACCAAAGTGCCATTTTATATGTATAATATTTTTTTCCCTTTAAATTGTAGGAGGCGACTGCCAACCCTAACCCCTAGTTCCACCTCACTATGATCTACAAAATTTCAAATACATCCCCTGGTGACATATCCATGAGTTCAAAAGGCAGCTATAATAAATTCATAATTTATGCATGTATTGGACCAATTTAGTGTAGCCGTTAGTATCAGGACCACAAATAGTGTATCTTAACCTATGAACAGTATGGAATGAACCCTATTTCTCTCATCCCTTTTGATAAAATAAAAGACATACAGTTTTGAATGGGTCCATTGACGAATTACAGGGCAAGATCTGCACGAGTTGGGATTGCAGGCACAAGGAAATTGCCAAAGGGGGAATCAAAGATCCTGTAGTTTCCAGTGCAGCCATCTGCTTGTGCTTGTGCTATAGCAAAGTTTTTGGCCTGTTGAATTCTGAAATTGGATCCACTTATTTCAACCTCAGGAGCCTGGATATGACAGATGAAGTTGGGAATTATAATACTAAAACAGTTTTAAGGATTAAAAAATATTGAATAAGCCTCAAGCACAAAAATCCATAAACAAGGATAAACCTGCAATCCACCTGCTGGTGTTGCAGCTTTCTCGTTCTTTTCATCAGATGAAGAAGCTACATTCCTGTAAGTAAATAAAAGGAACTCAGAAATTAGCCTTTTTTTTCCTATTTGAAATTCAGAGTTTCAGGAGAAAGAAAAATCAGATGGAACATCAACGTATATCTTCGATTAAACTCATAGTAAAAGTGAATGTGTGAGAGTTTTTGAGAATCTAGACTGCTTCTTGCTATAACACAGATATACGCATCAAAAAGCTCAACGACGACATGAAACGTTATTCTCTCTATCGAGACAATATTGTTTCTCATAAGAATCCACGAGGAGAACAAGTTCTCGAATTGATTTCGTAAAATTGGAGACAAAGAAAGAAAGGGATTATTAATTCAAAAACAGATAAAGAGATCAACGGCGGGGACGTCAGTGATTTACCGGCGAGGCGGTGGCCGATGATCGGTTTTCAGTCTCTTTGACGCGGACGCCATTGTCTATCCATGTGGCTTTCTTTCTCGAATGGTCCAGCCTAATTTTACTTTCAGTTCCGAAAACAAAGAAAGTAGGCCCATTGGCCTTGAAGCCCACTCAAATCAAGGCAAAATCAATATGAAACGTTAATGATTTTTTTTTTTTTTATATCAAAAAAAAAATTTTACCCAAAAAATAAAAAGAAATTTTACCCAAAAAATCAAGAATTACCACAAAAATGAGAAATTTTTCTTTACAGCCAAACTATCACTCCCATTTGTGCTATGGCCAATTAAAGGCCTGATTGAGTTGAGATTTTGAGATTAGAAAAGTATGTTTACATAGACCGAAGCAAAACTTGTTTCACATACTTACTATATAAAATTAATCTATTATTAATCCAAACAGGCACTAAAAAGCAACAACTTATGATTTTAATTCCAACCAGCATTACTTTCATCTCACTAAACAGAGTCTTTGAATCCGTCAATGTATGTTTTCTTTTAGCACTAACCTTAACCACCCCCTATTTATAAGTTGGATAGAGAGGTATTTGCAATATATGATAAGAAATATCTCATATTTTATCCACTAATGGATAAGATAAATATGATTACATTAGGAATATAACTATCTCAATAAGATATTTTGGATTTGGAATGACATATTTTAAATATGATACGTTAAAACTAATTTAATTTACATAAAATTAAATATTACTCCCTCCGGTCCTAATTTTAAACTAATTTTAAATAATTTAATGATACGTTAAAATTATTTAATTAAACTAAATATTCTCATTAGAGGGGAAATAATCTTTAGTTGAGAGTACCTTAAAAACTGTTATTACAATGACCAAATATTCTCTCCTACCATATCCTATAATCTTCCTGCTATTTCATGAATCAAGTATTGTTATACGTGCGAAATTCATATACAACATTTTGAGCTTCTGAAGCTTTTGAAACTATATGAGATTTTTTTTTTTTTTAAATGTTAAAGCATTGCATTATGAGGTATGTAGTATTTATTATATAATTAGTCTTTATGGTTGGACAATTTTTTTATTGTATGCACAATAAAAAATATTTATTTGTAATCATAATAAAACATCTAATTATTTTATAATAATCTATTTTAAATGGGGTATATACTTTTATATTGAAAGTCCTAAATGTATTACATGTGAACCAGTTTTTGGATGTTTGGCACAAATCAAGAAGTTATCATAATTCAAAATTATAGTTTTTTTTTGGCCAAAAACATAATAAATAACAAGGGATTCATTTTGGATATGTTAATCAATAAATATAATTATTGATAATTATTTTATTTTTTATTATTAAATAATCATACT
Source organism: Acacia pycnantha (assembly GCA_025563575.1). Classification (NCBI taxonomy): domain Eukaryota; kingdom Viridiplantae; phylum Streptophyta; class Magnoliopsida; order Fabales; family Fabaceae; genus Acacia; species Acacia pycnantha. The sequence goes on from JAMWYP010000001.1 coordinate 2,646,722, forward strand.
TAAAAATGATTGGGAAAATGACAAATAAATACCATATGAATTTACAAAACCCCCAAAAGTCTCCTGAATTTATAAAAAGATTGAGAGGTACCAAGGACCTACGAGGGATATGCAAATTCGGGTAAAATTACCCTTTTGCCCTTAGTTTTAAATAAAGAAAAAAAAATACCCTCGCTCGTTGGAGGGCCTCCGCCGAGGGGGTGGGGTTTTTCTTTGGAGAAAAGAAATATTCTTTGAGGGGGGGTTCGAATCCCCACACATCCATGGGGCCAAGTGGCCCACCAGTTGGGCCACTTGATTCCTTTAATATACATATACATTAAGAAATATATATTCTTCTTAATATTTTTTCAATGGTATTTACAACTTTTTTTAGGTTTCCTTTTCTGGCCTCTGAGGAAAAAAAAAAAAATGCATTATTACAAAATTTTCATCGGTATTTACAAATTTTCCTTCGCTATTTACAAAATTTTCATTTTACAACTTTTTTTTAGGTTTCCCTTTCTTGCCTCTGAGGAAAAAAACAAAAAAATAAAGCATTATTACAAAATTTTCATCGGTATTTACAAAATTTTTATCGGTATTTATAACTCTTTTTTTTAGGTTTCCCTTTCTTGCCTCTGAGGAAAAAACAAAATAATAATAATGTATTATTACAAAATTTTCATTAGTATTTACAAATATTTTATCGCTATTTACAAAATTTTCATCGGTATTTACAATATTTTTTTTTAGGTTTCCCTTTCTTGCCTCTGAGGAAAAAAAATGCATTATTACAAAATTTTCATTGGTATTTACAAATCTTCCATCGCTATTTACAAAATTTTCATCGGTATTTACAACTTTTTTTTAAGGTTTCCCTTTCTTGTAATAATGCATTATTTTTTTTGTAAATAACGATGGAAGATTTGTAAATACCAATGAAAATTTTGTAATAATGCATTATTTTTTTGTTTTTTCCTCATAGGCAAGAAAGGGAAACCTTAAAAAAAGTTATAAATACCAAATAAAATTTTGTAAATAGCAATGGAAGATTTGTAAATACCGATGAAAATTTTGTAACTACGGTTGAAAAAATGTTAAGAAGAATATATATATATATATATATATATATATATATATATATATATATATATATATATATTAAAGAAACCAAATAGCCCAACTGGTAGGCCACTTGGCTCCATGGATGTGTGCCCCCCACACTTTCAAAGAATATTTTTTTAAAAAAACAAAACCCCACCCCCCTCGCCAGTGGCCGGTGCCCAGCCGGCGGCGGCGGCGGCGACGGCAGCCCTCCGGCGAGGGTATTTTTATTTTTTTGATTTATTTAAAACTAAAGGCAAAAGGGTAATTTCACTCGAATTTGCATATTCCTCATAGGTCCTTGGTACCTCTCAGTCTTTTTACAAATTCGGAAGACTTCTGGGGGTTTTGCAAATTCATATGGTATTTATTTGTCATTTTCCCAAAATGATTTGATTATTTCTTAAATTTCATTTAGTATTGATGCAAGTTATTGATTTCATTTAGAAATAGTAACATCTTTGTCCCACATTATAGATGATTATTTCCTAATTTGGTATTTTTTATATTTAAAAATGATTTGTTTATTTCATAAATTTCCTTTATTGTTGATGCAAAATATGGATATTGATTTGATTTAGAAATAGTGACATCATCATTCAACATTATAATTTATGGATTTAATGTTTCTGTTTTTCCTATAGAAATTTTTTTCTACCACACTCTTATAAAAGTGAGTAAGTCCCATCGTAAATATAAAAGATAGAAAATATTAGTGGGACCCACTCACTTTTATGTAAGTTTGGCAAAAAATATTGGGTTAAGGAGCAATTTTACACATGAAGTTTACCCCCGGGAGCGTCCAGCACCACGAAGTTTTTTTAGGAGCAAAAGTACACACGACGTTACGTTTTGGGAGCAAAAATACCACGGGCCGTTAGTTGACCGTTAGTAAACTGTTAACTTGGATGGAAGTGAACAGTAACGCGGGTAAAATTACACTTTTGCCCTTAGTTTTAGTTGAAATTACCCTTTTGCCCTAAGTTTTTTTTAAAAAAAATTAAAACAAAAATTAGACCCCGGTGGGCCCCACCACCGGCCCCCCACCGCCGGCCGGCCAGTGGCGGCGGCGGGCGGCCGCCGGTGGTGGGGCCAACCGAGGGGAGGGGGTATTTTTATTTTTATTATTATTTAAAACTAAGGGCAAAAGTGTAATTTTTACTTAAAAATAAGGGCAAAAGTGTAATTTTTACTTAAAACTAAGGGCAAAATGGTAATTTTCTCTTTTTACTTACCATCAATGTCCACGTCAGCGTCCATGTCATCGTCCACGTCAGTGTGTCAGTCCAAATAAGCGCCACGTCACACCACGTCAGCGTTCCATCCAAGTTGACGGTCAACTAACGGCCCGTGGTATTTTTGCTCCCAAAACGTAACGTCGTGTGTATTTTTGCTACTGAAAAAACTTCGTGGTGCTGGGCGCTCCCGGGGGTAAACTTCATGTATAAAATTGCACCTTAACCCAAAAATATTTATGCACGAAAAGAAGAAACATTAAACCCATAATTTATAGATAACTATTTCCTAATATTTTCTTATTTCCTTTATTTTTATTTTTCATATTAGATTGATTAAGCAATTATATTAGTTCATGTCCCCCATACTGATAATCTACTTAATTAATTATAAGAAAATTCATGCCCCGCTATCTTTATCTTTCTCCATGATGTGCTAACTTTAACATTTTGATTGTTGTTAGCTTTTGTATTTACATTATATTTTTTTTGTTGCTTTTGATGATTATTCCCTTTTGTATAAAGTATTTGATTTCTCATTTCTCAAATCAAGAACAATGTTATATGCGTCCTCGTATTTGACCCAAATCTGTTTTCATTAAATATTCACATAATTGCATTTCAATTAACATGTTGTATACGCTTAGAATTATTAATCAATATAACTTCAAAAAAGAAGAAGAATTATTCATCAATATAATATAATGGTAGCTCAGGATATATATTCTGACAAAAGGATATTCATAAATGACAAAAAAAATTATAAAATCAAACTTAAGTAGGCCGGCCCAAAAGGAAGATACCATGCTATGAGTATAGCTTAATATAATATGAAAACGTCAAACACAATTTAAAAAAAGTAAAGTAGACTCAGAACTTAGATTGCTAAAATGATGCATTCAAAAACTTAAAAACAACAATAGGCCCTCATTTTTCTATGGGTTAAGTAGCGATTTTACCAATGAACTATTGGGCCAGGACCACCCAACACAGCAAACTATTTTTTGGACAAAAAATACAAATAAAGTTTTAAAAACGTTAAAGGGGCACAATGACATTATAACCTGGAAATGTCCGTCTGTTTTCTTTGGATTGAGGGAAATACACTGCGTGGCTTGGTGAAAAATTAAAAAATTGCGTTGATGTTTTTCTACTATGGAAGACGAAGATCTGGAATTTTTTCCCTTTCCTTATCTGAACAAAAATGCCCAAGACAAAAGCCCCAAAAATCACTGATCCAGAAAACCCAACCCTCACGAATGCTTTTCCCTCTCTTCCAATTTTTGCTTCGTCTTCTTTGGTCTATTTCATTTTTGTTTCTTCCATGGCTTTCTCTGCTCCATCTTCAATCCTGCTTCAGATTTCCAGACTCATCTTCTTTGCATCTTTGACAGATTTGGGTTTATTCTATTTTTCTTGCTTCTCTCTAGTTACTTTGTCTTTTCTAATTTACCTGCTCTGGATTTTTCTGTTGCTTGTGTACTCCCTCGACCTCTGCATCTTCCCTTTCATCTCCCCAAGCGCCGCCGGCTCTGTCTCCTCCAATCCATCCAAACATGTTTCCTGGTCCGTCATCGCCGCGCTGATCCGGGGAGAAAGCTTGAGAATGGATTCGGGGTCGTTAGGGTTTTGGAGGGAAGTGGTGAGGGAGGAAATACTGGAGTAGCAGGAGGCCGGGAAGCGCGTGACGTTGCAGACGGTTCTGATGGAGGCGGCGACGCCGGTATTGGCGGTGGAAGGAGTTGATCGTGGTCCGGAATTAGAGTTGTGGATGAGAGCTCCGAGCGTGACACTGACAGAGAGAGTAAGGAAGAGGATAGCTAAAACAGAAATGAAGGCTACAAGGGGCTTGCGATTGGGGGTCTGAGGAAAGAGGGTTGATCTTCGAGGTGATCAGATACTTTGCCATAGCCATGGACGAACTTGGAGGAATTCATGGCGGGATCTGAGAAGAAGGAAGAAAATGAAGCCTTTGTTGGAGATGAAGATGTTGGAGGAATTCATGGCGGGATCTGAGAAGAAGGAAGAAGATGAAGGATGAAGCCTTTGTTGGAGATGAAGATGTCGAATGAATGAGAGAGGGAGAGAGATGAAATAGACGGCGTTACTTTTCCCTGACGTCATTGTGCCCCTTTAACGTTTTTAAAACTTTATTTGTATTTTTGGTCCAAAAAATAGTTTGCTGTGTTGGGTGGTCCTGGCCCAATAGTTCATTGGTAAATTCGCTCCTTAACCCTTTTTCTATTCTTGATTATTGCTTTGTTGGCATTAAAAGTAGGGGTGGACATATCAAACAATCCTACATCTCCATTATCAGCTAATGGAAGTGTCTTCTATCAGCCAATGGAATGTCATATTTCATCTTTCTCTTTGAAGGAGGGATTAAAGGTCCTGACAACTGAACTATTAGATGGTCATCTTTATTTTGAACTTTTTCTATTGATATCAATGTCGTCAAGGAGTTTGAGGCATGAGTTACTACTTTAGAGGGTTGGGAAATAAATATCCAAGGAATGAATGGAACAACAAACAGATGAATTATAGTCAGGGATGGACAGAAGGGGAGGCTAGGGGTGGCCCCCGGCCCCCCTAATTTTTTTCTTTTTTAAAAAAATAGTGGAATACCTTTTTTCTTTTCTTAAAATAATACCTTTGGTTTTATTAATCGATAGTGTGGAAATCCTTTACATTTGATTGATTTGGTTTGAAGAGATGGGGCCCTTTGTTTTCACTCCTACTCCCTGATGCTTCGTTTCCTTGCATATATATATAAAAAATAAATAAAGAATATAATAATAGAGAGGTTAGGCCCATAAACTTGAATTATCTCCAACCCTACTTGTTTGCACTCTTCTAAAATTTTTCGTCTTTTCTTCCTCTCTCTTGCGGCTCGTCTCATCATTTGTCATTTTTATCAACAACTGGTGACAAATTTTAAGAATCAATAAGGTACTTAAAATCACTTCTTTTCATTAAATTTCCTTCATAAAATTTATTATACATATTTTTATCTTTCTAATGATACTACTTTTATACTGATTAAAGAATATTTTAGGGTTAGAATTTTGGGCAAGTTTTGAGTTTTAACACATATTCAATTATAGATAAGTTTAACAATATGAAAACATGTAGAATAAGAGTCAAGTGAAGTAATCTTAATTTCTGTAATAGATTTCTTTCAATTTTTTATATATTAGGCCTGTGTTGTATTTCAATTACTTTTATTTATAAGGTTTTTTTTTCGCCCCCCATCGGTGAAATTCCTAGGTCCGTCCCTGATTATAGTCAAGTACTCAATCACAATATGCACTACTATCAACTAAATCATTTTCTTACCCTTAATTCTAAGTATGTAAACCGCTTCAAAAAAATCTCCCTTCTCAAATAATTGCTAAACACCCGAACAACTAAATCGATATTTGATGTTGCTCTGCTTGACTCTAAAGCCTAACAATAATTTCTCAACACAATGCTCTAATTATTTTGGAAAAATTTCAAGCTCTCCTTTCTGTAATTAAAGATGAACATTTAAAAAGTCAAATAAGATATTTAAATTCAAAAATTAATATACTACAAGGAATGAAAGATCAAACAAAAGGAGGAAAAGAAATGATTGAGGTCAGTGCAACTGCTAACTTTTCTTCGAAAGGTAGTGTCTTTTTAGTCATAATTCACTTCATGAGCAACAATATCCTAGGTATCTTTGTGGTCGTAGTATCTTTGATGAGTTCATAAGACTGACTTGCCATGATATTGAGGACAAAGAATTGAGATAATTAACCAATAATGAAAAACAGAGAGAATAGAAAATGAAATACATTGGGGATAGTAATATATATAAGCATTACTATATTTATGGATCAACTATATTTCTTGAAAATTAAACTTCTTGCAAATTTAGTTTGAATCACAATTATGATAACTTTTTGATTTATGGGCTAAATTATTATTATGATAACTCCTTGAATCATGGGGGTCAACTAATAATTAATTTATGGACGTAAAATATAAAATATTGATATTGAATTATAAAATAGTGCAATAAATAATTATGATAGTCAATAGAAGGTGATAAATATAGATATTGATATTTATCAGTGTCAAAGTAAACCGAATACATTAGTAACGTTAATAAAAACACAATTATTTTTTCAAAAAACAGTTGCTCATGGAATGGTTTTTAATGGCATTTCTACTATTATTATAGAGAAGATAGATAATCAAGATTTATTCAAAATTATAATAAAGGACCTAAGGAAAATAATATTTATTAAAAATGACCATAAAAATAATAATTATTTTGAAACCCTAAACCCTAAACCCTAACCTGGCCGAGTTGACCGAGTCACATGTTTTTCCCCCTTAAAAAAACGCATGAAACCCGTGTCCGCCTGAAAGTCGCCTGAGAAAAAGGAAGGAAAAGAGTGGGCAGAGCGATGGATGATGGAGAAAGAAGAAGGTTGTTGTCCGATTCTCAGATCTGATAACAAGAAGCTCTGAGGCGCCTCTTTGCCCTCAATGTCGAGGCTTTGGAAGACACCGGCAGTGGAGGCCACTGCTCGTAATGTCGAGGCTTTGGAAATACGCTGGCAATGGAGGTCGAAGGAGGAGTAACGGTCTGGAGGAAGAGAGAGATTTGAACTCACATAAGGAGAAGGTGGAGATAGAGAGATCTTTGAAAAATTTTCCCTCAGGCCACACCCGGATTGAAAGTGAGAGAGACTTGATATAAATGAAAAGTACTAAAGTTGTAGGTGAGAGAGAGGGATTTGAAGAGTATTAAGCCTATGTTTGGTTTGAGGGGAGGTTAAGGGAGGGAGGGGAGGGGAGGAAATTTTTTGACCAAATTACCCATGGGAAATTTTAAAATTTACATGGCTTTTTACATCATTTTTTGCATATTAACTTTATAAGCATGTCACATCATGAACATATCTGACTTTTCGCACTAGGGAAGGGCACCTCTCCTCCCTCCCTCACCTCCAACCAAACATAGCCTAAAGGTGAGAATTGAAGTGAGAGACAATTGAATTGACAATTTAAGATGTAGATCACGTGGCATGGCAGTGGCTCACTAAACTATGTTAACTTTTCTTTTAAACAAATTGATATAATATTAATATCCTGCCATATTTATATATTTGTCCATCACATAATCTATATGTACTCCTATATATATTTTATATTTGACCACAAAAAGGTTATTATTTTTAAAATATGAATATTTTTATTTATTTTAATTAAATTATATTTTTAATTAATACTGGTCTGACCCATTGACCCTTAACCCAGTACCTCTACCGGGTCCGGGTTTCAGAACCTTGGTTTTAAGTATTTGCTCATTACCTTATTTTACCAGCCACCTTCATGGAGTATTTTCCATGTACGTGCTAGAGGTGTTGCACATAAATACTTATGGAATATAACTTTGAATGATGACATTTGTTCCCCTTTCCCCTTTCTGATCTCCCATATGTTGCGCTTTGTATAGCTGTCTTTCTCTGATATATTTCCTTTTATGTATTTCATGTAATGTAAAATTGCTTTAATGTTTAGATAGTATGTTCTTAACTTCTCTACCAAGGAGAATCACCTATAAAAATACAATGTTAAGTTAGATTTCAGCACTTGTGCATGATTTTTATCTCAATTGTAGACCGTGTGTATTGTACTGTACATCTTTCTGGAAAATGAGGATAGGCTTTCACATCAGATCAAATTGTTAACTTTCTTAGTAATACAGACCAACTGCATCTCTGGAAGCTCCACTAACACTCTTTTTAAAAAATAAAATAAAAAAAAATCTGTTTTCACCAGGATGTTGCTATGGATTCTCTACATGATGAAGCTGAAAAGGCTGAGGGTGACTGCGATCACTCTTATGTCTTAAAAGATGATCTTGGTTATGTTTGTCGCGTTTGTGGGGTCATTGACAGAGGAATCGAAACCATATTTGAATTCTAGTACAAGGTTAGATTCTTATACCTGCATTATATTGAGTTGGTAAAACATTTCTGGGTTTGGAATTTTTTTTTTAACTAGAAAAAGTTGCTTTGAATTGAACAAAATAAATGTCCTGAATTTCCACAAAAGGGAGAGGGAAAGCTGTAATTTATTTTTCCATGCTCAAAATTCTCTTTGTGCATACAGTTTGAAACATCTAAACTTTAAATTGAAGCAAGGCTTTACTTGTTGGAAAATTTTTTAGGACAGATTATAACCCGAATAAGTAATTTTCATGATTAATTTGCTGGATCAAGATGTTTTTATTGAATAGTATTGCGAGTCCTTCCGTTTCTCTCCTCTGTTCTCTCATTCTTTCCCTCCTCTCTCTACACACATTCTCTTAACCATGACAGGGAGTCAGTCATCTTCTTCTCCGACTACTCTGTTGGAAGCAAGAAGTCTTGCACGCGATCAAGAAATTATCAGTCAAATGCAATCGCCGAAAGAGGCTACAAATGATTGGTCATCCTTGCCATAGACTCAAGAAGTTCAAAAAAAAAAAAAGCTCTGGAAGATCAAGAAGCTTGTAGGTCTTCCCAAGAAGAGTCCTTCGACAAGCAAGCGACTCTTATGGATGGCCCCAACCAGCGGTGAGGCTGATTCCATAAAGACCCAAGATTCTTACGCAGTCTCACTTAGTTTTGTGAATCATGACGTGAAACTTGAAGTTCAAGAGCTTCAGGAGCCCCAGTTACCACCATCTGCATCGTCGATTGTTCTTGCGTTGCCTCTGTTTCTCCCTCTATACTGTTTCTCTTTCCCTCTTTTTCTCTTATTCTCCTCTATCTCCCTCTCTTTCTCTTTTATACATTCTTTAACAGAGAACCTAATCTAAGCGTACTGAGTCTGAACTCTAATATCGAAGATCAAAAAAGAAAAAGAAAAAACTCTAGTATCAAAGGCTATTAAGAGAAAAAAAATCTTATGAGAAAAGCTAAAGTGAATATTGAGTGAGGGCCTCTATAGTTTATAACCTACACAGTGTAGGTTAATCAACTATTTAAATAATATGCTTGATGGAGATTACGGTGCAAATGATCTTCACAGTAGTTACAAGTATTTTGGTTCGACTCCCCTAATTAAGTTTCCATGTGTTACTTTGATATGGATCTCTCTTGAGCTGATATGCTTTATTCCTTCTGATTTATGAGCATATAATGATATGATATGTTAAAGCATGTGCATAGTACACTAAGAAGATATAACAGATGTGTTGGGACTTCAAAAAATAGTGACTTTTAGAATTTGTAGCGCGTGTCTTGAATAATATGAAGATTTTGATTTTTTTCATTAGGTCTCTTATATTAAAAATTGTTATATAGATTTTTAATAAATGGTAAATTAAACAACTTATATAACAAAAGCAATATATTTTTTTAAAAAAAATGGTGATGTTTTATTTATTTCTTTCTAAAAAAATGTAGTAAAAACTTGAATATGATAATGTTGAAGATTGCTCATTATTCATGAGTATAGGATGCCCCAACGAAGACTTATTCTCTGCCCACTCCATCTGCACCTTTTTCTTGGTGAGGCTTATATTGCTGCTAGGCTATGCCCTCTTATTGGCCATCAATAAATTTTGCGTGGGTCATCCACCTCTGGTTTATGGAGTTTGCCATTTGTGGATAGTATTACTCATTCTATTTAAATTTAAATTATTTTTATTTATTCAACGTTGTACCTGCATATATTTATACATATACACACAATATATATTTGTTTTTAATCTTTTAGTTATTACCCCATACTCAACTATAACCCTTAACTACTAAATACATATTGAATGATGGAATATTTTATTGAATTTTAATATGTAAATATAGTTACACCATCCATTTAGATAGAAAATTAATATCATTGGATTATTACAAATGGTGTTCTAAGCTTTTTTACAAGTGACACTCTAAATCAATGACAAGCAGTGCAGGCAATAGTCGTTGAAGGGGTGTAAAATGGCAGAGAAATCTACCTTTGATATTCCTGTATCTTTGAATTTGTTACATTGACAAATTATTGTGATTATTGTTGATTAGCATTTGTTACTCAATGATGTTGCGTTTTAGACATCGGTATCAGGGCCAAGTTCTGGATATCGCATTTTAAAAACAGGTATCAAAGATGGTATCAAAATTAGGTTCAGGTATTTGAATTAGGTTAAATTATTGAATTTGATACTTTACCAAATTACCGTGATTATTGTTAATTCGCACTTGCTACGTTGGGTTTTAAAGACCAATATGAAAACCGGTATCAGAGCTAGGTTCTAGATAGTGCAATTTATTTATTTCTTTCTTTCTAAAGGAGTTTTGATATTATGATATGATATGATGTGTGTCTACTAAATGGTAAACCTGTAAGGATTTCTTATACTCAATTTGAAAGGAGTTTTGATATTATGATATGATATGATGTGTGTCTACTATATGGTGGGATCAGCGGGTGCGGGCCAAGGGCGACAAGGGCAGGCCGAGTATATGAGTATGATAATAGGTATAAGAAGAAAAAGACTGCCAGCAAGACACCCACCAGCTCTAACCAATGGTGGGAAGATATGATAATTCCTAAGATAAATGCTAGCGCAACAACGCTAAATATGGAAAACCCTAGTCAGAATAATATTTCATTGGGCACATCCTATGCATGCATAGCAACCCTCAAAATAATCCTGCAATTTTTTTAAGAGTATCTATTAATGAGTAACAAACATTACTCACCTTATAGAATATACACATGTATTACTAAATTATTATTTTGTTTAATTATTCTAGAGAAACTATCAATAGGGGTATTTCAAAAACACTTGCATGATGTTTCATTTGATATTTCATAATTATCATTTCAGAACATTACCCAATTTCATGATATTTCATTTGGTACTATATGATGTTTCAAAACATTACTCACATATGAAGGAGAGGCACTGCATCACCATGTTACTAAGATAACTGAAGCACTAGCTGATATGACAATTCTTTGGCTCTGCCCATCTTAGTATCGTACTCTTCCACCTAATTGGTTCGGGTTCAGTATGAAAGGGAAATAATCGTTGGATGTCATCCTAGGATATCTCACGTTTCCCCTGATTCCTCAACTCCGGTGGTTCAACCAGAACTTGATCAGACCACCACTGCATTGGCCTTCAAGACGTGTGGTATTTCCAATTTTTGAGGAACCATTAAGGGCAAAGGGGTTACATGTGATAAAGGTATCAATATGTGCCCCTTTATGGGAAGAGTTATTTTACCGTGGGTTTCTAATGGCATCACTTACCACATACATGCCTGTATGGTGTGCAATACTAGTTAGTTCAATTGTCTTTGATGTTGTGGATCTCAATTCACGGAAGATGCTACCACTTGTACTTTTTTGGATGGTGTTAGGTGCAACATTTAGCCGATCCAGGAATTTATTTATGCCCATGCTCTTGTGCAGTCTTTACAATATCTTTGTCTCATTTGGCCTCTTCGTTAAAGACTAGTACTAGTTTGGGAAAAGTGGTGTATATTCATGCAAGTATTTTTTTTCCCCTTCGTCATCTAAAGTGCGACTAAGTCGGTATCAGGGAAAGGTTTTGGATGACGCATTTAATGTCGGTATCAGAGCCAGGTTCGAGACATCATATTTTAGTAGTCGATATCACACAGTTGGTATCAAAACTGGGTTCAGATATTGCATGATGTTTCATCTAGTACTATATGATTTCAGGTTTTCAAAACCAGTACAAAGGTCGGTATCAGAGCATGATTCTGGGTAGCACATTTTAATGTTGGTATCAGAACAAGGTTCATGATATTGCATTTTAATGGCTGAAATTACATTTGGTACTATATGAGGTTGGGTTTTAAAAACCAGTATCAGAGCCAGGTTCTGGAGATTTCTCGGAATTCAACATATTCAAATTTTTCTCCATGTCAACTGCCTGGCCTGCTTCTTACTAGTTTGGGAAAAGTGGTGTATATGCATACAAGTATTTTTTTCCCTTTCGTCATCCAAAGTGCGACTAAGCCAGTATCTGAGCAAGGTTCTAGGTATCACATTTTGATGTCGGTATCAGAGCAAGGTTCAGGACAACGCTTTTTAATATCCGCTATCACACGGTCGGTATTAGAAATGGGTTCGGATATTACATGATGTTTCATTTGCTACTATATGATGTCGGGTTTTCAAAACCAGTATAAAAATCGATATCAGAGCAAGGTTTTGGGTATCACATTTTAATGCCGGTATCAAAGCAAGGTTCAGCATAACGCATTTTAATGGTTGATGTAAAATTTGGTACTATATGAGGTTGGGTTTTAAAAACCAGTATCAGAGCCAGGTTCTGGAGATTTCTCGGCATTCAACATATTCAAATTTTTCTCCTTGTCAACTACCTCGGCCGCTTCTTTCTATTCCCTCGTGACTCCTCCTTTGGCTTCTCCGACCTTTCCTTCAATCTTCTTTGCTGAAAGGGAAATGTTTGTTGGATGTCATCCTAGGATGTCTCACGTTTCCCCAGATTCCTCAGCTCAGGCGGTTCAACCAGAACCTGATCAGACCGCCACTGCCTTGGCCTTCAAGACGTGTGATATTTCCAATTTTTGAGGAACCATTAAGGGTAAATGGGTTACATGTGATAAAGGTATCAATATGTGCCCCTTTATGGGAAGAGATATTTTACCGTGGGTTTCTAATGGCATCACTTTCCAGATACATGCCTGTATGGTGTGCAATACTAATTAGTTCAATTGTCTTTGATGTTGTGGATCTCAATTCACGGAAGATGCTACCACTTTTATTTTTTTGGATGGTGTCGGAGGCAACATTTAGCCGATCCAGGAATTTATCTCCGCCCATGCTCTTGCACAGTCTTTATAATATCTTTGTCTCATTGGGCCTCTTCGTTAAAGACTAGTACTTGTTTTGGAAAAGTGGTGTATATTCATGTAAGTATTTTTTCCCCTTCATCATCCAAAGTGCGACTAAGTCGGTTTCAGGCCAAAGTTCTGGATGACGCATTTAATGTCGGTATCAAAGCAAAAATCGGGACAACACATTTTAGTAGTCGGTATCACACAATTGGTATCAAAACTTGGTTCAGATATTGCATGATGTTTCATCTGGTACTATACGATTTCGGGTTTTCAAAACCAGTACAAAGGTCGGTATCAGAGCATGATTCTGGGTACACATCTTAATGCTGGTATCAGAGCAAGGTTCAGGATATCACATTTTAATGGCTGAAATTACATTTGGTACTATATGAAGTTGGGTTTTAAAAACTAGTATCAGAGCTAGGTTCTAGATAGCACAATTTATTTATTTCTTTCTTTCTAAAGGAGTTTTGATATTATGATATGATATGATGTTTGTCTACTAAATGGTAAACCTGTAAGGATTTCTTATACTCAATTTGAAAGGAGTTTTGATATTATGATATGATATGTGTCTACTATATGGTGGGATCAGCGGGGGCGGGGCCAAGGGCGACAAGGGCAGGCCGAGTATATGAGTATGATAATAGGTATAAGAAGAAAAAGACTGCCAGCAAGACACCCACCAGCTCTAACCAATGGTGGGAAGATATGATAATTCCTAAGATAAATGCTAGCGCAACAACGCTAAATATGAAAAACCCTAGTCAGAATAATATTTCATTGGGCACATCCTATGCATGCATAGCAACCCTCAAAATAATCCTGCAATTTTTTTAAGAGTATCTATTAATGAGTAACAAACATTACTCACCTTATAGAATATACACATGTATTACTAAATTATTATTTTGTTTAATTATTCTAGAGAAACTATCAATAGGGGTATTTCAAAAACACTTGCATGATGTTTCATTTGATATTTCATAATTATCATTTCAGAACATTACCCAATTTCATGATATTTCATTTGATACTATATGATGTTTCAAAACATTACTCACATATGAAGGAGAGGCACTGCATCACCATGTTACTAAGGTAACTGAAGCACTAGCTGGTATGACAATTCTTTGGCTCTGCCCATCTTAGTATCGTACTCTTCCACCTAGTTGGTTCAGGTTCAGTATGAAAGGGAAATAGTCGTTGGATGTCATCCTAGGATATCTCACGTTTCCCCTGATTCCTCAACTCAGGTGGTTCAACCAGAACTTGATCAGACCACCACTGCCTTGGCCTTCAAGACGTGTGGTATTTCCAATTTTTTAGGAACCATTAAGGGCAAAGGGGTTACATGTGATAAAGGTATCAATATGTGCCCCCTTTATGGGAAGAGATATTTTACCGTGGGTTTCTAATAGCATCACTTACCAGATACATGCCTGTATGGTGTGCAATACTAGTTAGTTCAATTGTCTTTGATGTTGTGGATCTCAATTCACGGAAGATGCTACCACTTGTATTTTTTTAGATGGTGTCAGGTGCAACATTTAGCCGATCCAGGAATTTATCTCTGCCCATGCTCTTGTGCAGTCTTTAAAATATCTTTGTCTCATTTGGCCTCTTCGTTAAAGACTAGTACTAGTTTGGGAAAAGTGGTGTATATGCATATAAGTATTTTTTTTCCCTTTTGTCATCTAAAGTGCGACTAAGCCGGTATCTGAGCAAGGTTCTAGGTATCGCAGTTTGATGTTGGTATCAGAGCAAGGTTCAGGACAACGCTTTTTAATATCCGCTATCACATGGTCGGTATTAGAAATGGGTTCGGATATTACATGATGTTTGATTTTCTACTATATGATGGCAGGTTTTCAAAACCAGAATAAAAATCGATATCAGAGCAAGGTTTTGGGTATCACATTTTAATGTCGGTATCAAAGCAAGGTTCAGGATAACACATTTTAATGGTTGATGTAAAATTTGGAACTATATGAGGTTGGGTTTTAAAAACCAGTATCAGAGCCAGGTTCTGGAGATTTCTCGGCATCCAACATATTCAAATTTTTCTCCATGTCAACTGCCTGACCCGCTTCTTACTAGTTTGGGAAAAGTGGTGTATAGGCATACAAGTATTTTTTTTCCCTTTCGTCATCCAAAGTGCGACTAAGCCGGTATCTGAGCAAGGTTCTAGGTATCGCATTTTAATGTCGGTATCAGAGCAAGGTTCAGGACAACGCTTTTTAATATCCGCTATCACACGGTCGGTATTAGAAATGGGTTCGGATATTACATGATGTTTCATTTTCTACTATATGATGGCGGGGTTTCAAAACCAGAATAAAAATCGATATCAGAGCAAGGTTTTGGGTATCACATTTTAATGTCGGTATCAAAGCAATGTTCAGGATAACACATTTTAATGGTTGATGTAAAATTTGGAACTATATGAGGTTGGGTTTTAAAAACCAATATCAGAACCAGGTTCTGGAGATTTCTCGGCATTCAACATATTCAAATTTTTCTCCTTGTCAACTACCTCGGCCGCTTCTTTCTATTCCCTCGTGACTCCTCCTTTGGCTTCTTCGACCTTTCCTTCAATCTTCTTTGCTGAAAGTTGGTCAAGTTGCAATAACAATGTATCATGTAGGTTGTGTTTTATTGGGCAAAAACATTTTGGTCAATAGGATCTTTGACCGTTCGTTGTGCGGCTCATAGTTATGGTTGCAAAGTGAAATCATTCACATATGAAGGAGAGGCATTGCATCACGATGTTACTGAGGTAACTCAAGCACTAGCTGGTATAACAATTCTTTCGCTCTGCCCATCTCAGTATTGTACCCTTCCGCCTGGTTGGTTCAGGTTTCTAAAAGGGAAATGTTTGTTGGATGTCATCCTAGGATTTCTCACGTTTCCTCAGATTCCTCAGCTCAGGTGGTTCAACCAGAACCTGATCAGACCGCCACTGCCTTGGCTTTCAAGACGTGTGATATTTCCAATTTTTGAGGAACCATTAAGGGTAAATGGGTTACATGTGATAAATGTATCAATATGTGCCCCTTTATGGGAAGAGATATTTTACCGTGGGTTTTTAATGGCATCACTTACCAAATACACGCCTGTATGGTATGCAATACTAGTTAGTTCAATTGTCTTTGATGTTGTGGATCTCAATTCACGGAAGATGCTACCACTTGTATTTTTTTGGATGGTGTCGGAGGCAACATTTAGCCGATCCAGGAATTTATCTCCCCCCATGCTCTTGCGCAGTCTTTACAATATCTTTACAATATCAAAGTCAGTATTAGAAATAGATTCAGGTATTGCATGATCTTACATTTGGTATTATATGATGTTGGGTTTTAAAAACAAGTATCAAAAGGGCATGATAAAAGAGGAATGTTGTTAGGTGAAAATCCAATCAAAACATGGTGAATTGGGCATGTATATATGTTCATTTAGGTGTTGTCTTTGTAATTCATATTGTATATTCGTTTAGGTGTGTTGCCTTAGTATATTCATTAAGAGGACATAACTCATGGTGAATAATATTTGTATTCATTTCCAATAATTCAATTTGTAATTCATAATGGATTGTTCATAGCTTATAGCTTAAAGTACTGTCTTTTAGGTGCTGGATTGGGTGATGGATGGGTAGGAGGAAGAAATAGATCAGAGAAAAAATACAAGAAAATTTAGACAGAATGATATAAATAACAGGTCTAAAAAAATTTGATCGAGAGTTTTAAGACCGGATGTATTACACAGAAGGTCGAAAAAGTCTGACTATTATGACCGGATATATCACACAGCTGATCCAGGCTTTTAAGACCAAATATATTACACAGAAGGTCTAAAAAGTTCGACTTTTAAGATCAAATGTATCACACAACAAGTCTAAAAATTTAGACCTTTAAGACCGGTTGTGTGTTTAGTTAAATATCTAATCTTAAAATTTGGACTTTTTAGACGGGCTGTTTTATATATCCGATTTTAAAAGTCAGACTTTTTAGACCTAACATAACTGATGTCAGGTCTATATAGTTCAAATTTTTAGACCTAATATTTTTTTACCGGTCTAATAACAATTGTTTAAGACCGGTCGCGCATCCGTAATAGACTTTTTAGACCATCTGTATCGAGAGACCGGTTTCATATCTGGTCTAATAGGGTTTTTTGTCTAGTCTAAAAAGCTTTTTTCTTTGTACCCGTGTAAGTCTTTTTCTTTGTGGTTATGTTCATCGCTGCTATATATCTCCAATAATTTTTGCTGTTATAATCTCCAATAAAGATTGAACCTTTTTGGGGTTTGGACTCTTGGCTAGCGTTAATTAAGAATTTCTTATTTGATTGATCTATTGCCTGAAACTTGAGAGAATCTTCGGTATATGAAGAGATTATTCTTGATGATTTCCTGAATGTAGCGTACTCCACTGCTGAGTTATTCATTAGCCTTTTCCTGGGTGTAAGTAAAATTTGACGATAAAAAAATGAGGAAAAAAAAACGAAGATATAAATTCAGGATGAGCGCCCCGGCGAAATGGAAGGGTGAGAGAGAACTGGTTTGGATCAGAGAGTGAAGAAAGGGGATGAGTGGTTGGAAGTGGCAAAATACATGTGGATACGAAAATGAACCTGAGGGGGATCGTGATGCTCTCTATTCAATACTGATAGATTTAATTTTGCTGAAAAAGCATGTCATCGTTTCTAGCTTCCAGGTTCTGTTTGTATTAGTATTTTGGTTTTCGTTTCTAGCTTCCAGGTTCTGTTCGTATTTTCCTTACTTGGTTGTGTCACTACTACAAAAATGGGTTATTACTAGTCTAAAAAACGTCCATATTTAAAAAAGTGATGTAACAAGTGAACACAGTGGCATTCTTGTAATTATATTGGCTATGAAACGTTTTTGAAGTCCCAAAATATAATTTGGGACTCCAAAAAAACATTTTTGAAGTCCCAAAATACAATTTAGGACTCCAAAAATAAATTTTTGGGCGGAATTGCTTTTTTGGCGAGCTGGTGAAACTTTTTGGAGTCCCAAAATATAATTTGGGACTCCCAAACTCATGGAAAATTTTCGGCGGGAATTTTATTTCGAGGGAAAAATTTTTGGCGGGTATGTTTTTTGGAGGGGAAATCTTTTGAAGTCCCAAATTATAATTTGGGACTCCAAAAATATATTTTTGAAGTCCCAAATTATATTTTGGGACTCCAAAATATATCCATAACCCGCCAAAAAGTATTGGTGACAAAAAATTATTTTTGAAGTCCCAAAATATATATTTTGGGACTTCAAAAATAATTTTTTGAAGTCCCAAAATATAATTTGAGACTTCAAAAATAAATTTTTTGAAGTCCCAAATTATAATCTGGGACTTCGAAAATATCCATAACCCGCCTAAAAGTATTGGTGACAAAAAATTTATTTTTGAAGTCTCAAAATATAATTTGGGACTTCAAAAATAACTTTTTGAAGTCCCAAATTATATTTTGGGACTTCGAAAACATAGTTGTGAAGTCCCAAATTATAACTTGGGACTTCAATTGTTTAATATATTAAGTTTTTTCTCTTTTTGCATTTGGTTTCTATCGGTTTAATCTGCTTCTTCCTCTTTTTCATTTCCATCATTCCGAGCTCGCATCTCTTCTTCTTCATCACTCTCGTCCTTGTGTGTCGATGCGTAGCTCCGTCCAGCTCAGGGGTTGATTTGGGTGTCTCGCCGTCGTGCTCCGTCCAGCTCAGGGGTTGATTTGGGTGTCTCGCCGTCGTGCTCCGTCCAGCTCAGGGGTTGATTTGGGTGTCTCTCTTCCTTCCTCCAAGGCTCCAACTCCGATTTGTCATCCACCTTTGTTCCTTCCTCCAACTCCGGCAATTTCGAACCAGTTTGATCAACGAGTGATTGCGGTTTGTCTCTCCTTTTCTACTTTGATTTTACCAATTTTCGTAGATCTGTGTCTCTCCTGTTCTGTTTCTTTATGGACCTTCGAGCTGGTTTTGGGTGATTTAAATCCATGTTTTTTTCATGTTGAGATGTTTTCGTTTCCTGATTAGCGTTGATATATATTTTTCGCTTTTCCCTGTGCTTGGTTGACGTTAAAACTATGGTTGTGTGTGGAAGAAAAGAGTGTGATTTTATTACACTGGGTTTATGAGTTATGGAACAGAGATAGCTTATGTTGTGGAAGGAAAAGTTTATTCAGGTTTCGTGGATTCCAGCAACAAAGTGTTTGATAGGGTGTTGGAGAAAGGAGAGGTGATGGTGTTTCCCAGGGGTTTAGTGCACTTCTTTATGAACGTCGGTACCGGTGATACGCCTGCTTCGTTATTTGGAAGTTTCAATAGTCAAAACCCTGGCTTGCAGAAGATACCGGCCGTCTGCAGTATTTGGTTCTGGAATTGATGAGAAGCTTCTACAGAAAGCATTTGGATTGACTCCCAAGCAGATTGGAACTATGAGAAGAAAATTTGATCCCAAAGGAGCAAGGTAGAGCACAAATATAGTAGGCATATGTTGTCCGTTACTCGAGTTATATTTTGGGGTTCAGTTTTCATGGTTTCTTTTGTCTGTTTGTTTCTTTTCAAGTTTCCTTCTCCTGTGAGTCAAATGTAGGTGGATCAATGGAGTGCTTCTTGGTTATATAATATATATCTAGCTCTAAACTTTATAAATTCGTTCCCCAAACCCCACAAAAGGATTTTAGAAAAATAATGTAAAGTGTTGTTGCTTTAATATGAACAATCATTCGTTTTAGCCACCAACCATGGACAGAGGGGAGAGATGATGAGGAGAAGGAATAGTCAGGACGAAAGTGAAAGGCATGATAATACTCATCCCATTAGAACAGGGGCAAGCCAAACGAAGACATAAAACACATTTTTAGCACGCAAGTATTTTGTCTAATTCATTGATTCTTGATTTAAATGAATTGTTCTAATGTCTGAAAATTTTTATTTTAATGATAGTGCAATCAAGACGTCTAAAATGTTTTCCGGGAAAAAAGAGGGTTTAGCTAAAGAACCGAAGTGGTTGTATCCTAAAGTAAGTAGTTTCGATTCAAGTTATTTAATTGATATGCATGTCTTTATTCGTTTTAAGAATTTGCTTTTAATTTATAGTGCCATCGACAACCCAGCACACCGAATGTGGATATTATGTTATACTTTACATGTTCAACATCATTCGAGCGGACAAACTACAAATTTGGAACAAGTACGTAATCACTCCCTGATTCTCAAATGATAATATTGTTGATGTTGTACTTAATTGAGTTATCTGATACCTTATTTTCCAATTTACAGATTTTTGGTACTGAGGCAGCGTACTCAGAGGAAGACATTGATTTGGGTCGAGACGCTTTGGCTGGCTATCTTCTTTCACATGTAGATGTGTAAAGATTAATTTACTTTGAAGATTTCTTAGTAGATGTATGTGTAGTTGGATACATCATTATATTTTGACACTTTGTGGTAGCTGTATATGTAATGTAGCTGGATACATCATTATATTTTGACACTTTGTGGTAGTTGTATATGTAGTATGTAGTAGTTACGTACCATTGTTGATCATATATATGATGGGTAATTGTTGAAATGTAATTCATTGTTCTAGTTTATTTGGAATCACACAAGGCCTGCAGGTTTTAATGGTTTACGAATGATCTGAACATTTTGGTAATGTATGTTCATGGCTAGCTATCTGGTTGATGGTTTTTATAGGGTAGAATTGGTGGGTTGTGCAAAATACGTGCTAGGTAATTTTTTAAAAAAAAGACACTTTTGGAGTCCCAAAATAACTTTTGGAGTCCCAAAATAACTTTTGGGACTCCACAAACACACTTTTGAAGTCCCAAATTATATTTTGGGACTTCAAAAGTGTCATTTTTGAAGTCCCAAGTTGTATTTTGGGACTTCAAAAGTGTCAGTTAGATGTACATTTATGCGTGACATTTGGAGTCCCAAAATATAATTTGGGACTTCAAAAGTATAATTTTACTACTACCCTTCAATAGACATCCCATGAATAAGGGACGTTAAAATGACTTATTTTGGGACTTCAAAGGGTCTTTTTGTAGTAGTGTGTATTTAATTTTTGGTGACCAAGATTGTGGTGCGCGTATGTCATGGTTAGGTGTTGGGTACCGTTACATATGGATGAAGAGCAACAACAAATCATTCTTCATTCAATGTCAGGCTACTTAAATGATTATTTACGCTATTCAAAAAATGAAGAAGATTCTAGAGTTGAAGCTGAAGTCAATGCTGAAGAAGTACTCAACACAAATAAAAATTTTGCTGCACCTGAGTTACAGCCTTCTCAAAAGGGAAGAGAAGAAGGAGCAGCCGCGATGCTGCAGAGTTGCTTGCTAAAGCATTGAAGGAATCTTCTGCCAAGAGAAGGGAATTTGCAAAAATGCGGAAGGATTCAAGAAGAATTGGTCCTATTAACTTGAATAGGGCTGAGGAAAAATATCGGCAACTTATGATAATACAAGGTGCCATAAAGTTGTTAACAGATTCTGTTATACGTAGTCCACGTGTCTTTAGTAATATGACGTGGCACATAAAGTTGTTCAAGTTGTTAGTCTTCGCTATAGTGTTTCTGGTGTATTCCACACATGTAATAATCCCGTGACTGCTATATAAAGCAGTTCACCATCTAATATCAATAAGATTGGTTCAACTATTCTGAATCTATCCTCATATTCAGTTTCGTTAATATGGTATCAGAGCCATAGAAACGCCGGCGAGGCTCTGTTCCGGTGACAACCGGTGAACAGAACATAAAGACATTGGCGGTGATCAGTCTCCACAATTCAGGATTGATCAATCACCAGAAACAATATCTACGGCTGCTTTTCCGGCGTCACCCGATTCTAATCTACAGCATCGTGGTTTCACAAATAAGAAAATCACTGTGAAACTCGATGATTCCAACTACCTTATTTGGAAGCAACAGGTGTATTTCATGGCAAAGCAACATCGGCTATTCAGCTATCTTGACGGATCTGTGAAGGTTCCAGGTCGACGTGTTCGCAACTCTGAAACAGGTCTGGAGGTTGATAATCCAGAATTTGACATGTATGAACAACTTGATTCTGCTCTAACGTCATGTCTTCTTGCATCGGTAACTCCTACTGTACTTCCTGATCTGGTAGGATTAGAAACCTCAGCTCAAATTTGGCAAAACTGAATCGCCTCTACTCTGATAAATCTGACTCTAAGATTCTTCACTATAAGAATCTGTTAACCAATCAGCGTAAGGGTGAATTAAGCATGCGAGACTATCTTGCCAACCTTAAATCCATCTGTGACCACCTTGCTTTATTAGGAGAACCGGTTTCAGATGCAAATCGCATATCTCATATACTGAATGGACTAACTATGGAATATGAATCAGTGATTGCAATCATTAATGCTACCAAACAGAAGTTTGATCTAGACACTGTGACAACTATGTTACTTGATTCTGAAGCTAGACAAAAGTCATTCATCGCAAATTCCCTAGCTCTAGCTCATTACACAAGTGCTACACCACCACAGTACTCTGACTACACTGCAGATGATCAGTTGGCCTACACTGCTCAACACAATCCTGCTGTACCTGGATCATTAGGACGAGGAGGATTTTCATCAGGTTCACCATATCGTCCTCAGTTCTACAATGGCAGAGGACGAGGTCGAGGACGTGGCTTCCCATCCCAGTATAAGACATCATGTCAGATCTGCCATAAAGTAGGACATCTTGTTGATGTGTGTTACTTCAGAAATGAGGCTACTCGACCCTCACCTCAGGTTCATTATACAGATTCTGCTGCTCCTAGTCACGCTCAATTGAGTAATACTGAAAATCATAGCTACTGGCCTTCTCAATATCATGAGGTTCCTGTACCTATGACTCACTGTGCTCCTACTGCTTGTTATCCTGCTGCTACTACTCCTACTTCAGCTAGGTCTACTGCTTCTGTACAGCAGCACATTAAGGCTCCTTCAATTGTTGCATTTGCCAATATTGCTACTGGTGAATCATCAATGGCAGGTAACTCCATTCACTCATCTGCAACTGACATGCCTCATGCTTTTGTGGCCTCTCCTAAACTGATTACAGATGAGGCTTGGTATCTTGATTCCGGAGCTACTCATCATATTGCAAACTCTGTTCAATCACTCCAATCTGCAGCACCACCAAAAGGTACAAGTAAGGTTATTGTTGGTGGAGGGACTAGCTTGTCTGTATCTCATATTGGACATACTTGTTTAACAAACTCAGATTCTGCCTCTAAGTTACATTTAAATAAAGTCCTTTGTATGCCAACAATGCAAAAGAACCTAATATCCATTGCTCAAGTAACCAAAGAAAATAGTGTTTCTATCGAATTTTTTCCTCATGCATGCGTTATTAAGGATTTGCAGACAAGGACGATACCACTACTGACTGGATCTGAGGCATCTGGAATGTACCAGCTTCATGCTCATTCAGTCTCATCATCACCACTAAAAGGTCAAAATTCCAGCAAGCAGCATCACACCTCTTACTGTCATCACACTACCAGTAAAGACTCCTTTTCCTCATGAAGAAGTTGTAAAGGATGTACTTAAATCTCTTCACCTTTTTGTAACCAAACTTTCAAATGATGATTGTTGCAATGCATGTAAAATGGGAAAGAGTCATAGGCTTCCCTTTGTAGCTTCTTCTACCATATACAATAAACCATTACAATTGATCTCAATGGATTTATGGGGTCCAGCGCCTTTTTCTTCCAATGGTTCTGTTTATTATTTGGCATGTGTGGATGCCTATAGTAGATTCACATGGATCTATCTCTTGAATACAAAATCAGATGCACTTGCCAAGTTCAAATAATTCAAAGTCATGGTTGAAAATAGATTTAACACGCACATACAACAAGTTCAAACTGATAATGGTGGAGAGTTCCTAGTTTTCTCTTCCTATCTAACTCAATGTGGTATTCAGCATAGATTTACATGCCCTTATACTTCTGAACAAAATGGCATCGTTGAGAGAAAGCATAGGTCCATTGTGGAAACTGGTTTGACTCTAATGGCCACAGCCTCCCTTCCATTGTATTATTGGGGAGATGCTTTTGTTTCTGCTGTCTTCCTCATTAACAGATTGCCAACAACTGTCTTACAAGGAAAATCACCTTATGAGAAGCTTTTTCAGGTTAAACCAGATTATTCTCTGTTGAAGGTCTTCGGCTGTGAGTGCTTTCCACTTCTACGCCCCTACAACAAACACAAGCTGGAGTTTCGATCAGCCTCGTGCTTGTTCCTAGGCTATATCACACAACATAAAGGGTACAAGTGTTTACACAGAACCACAGGCCGTGTTTACATCACACGACATATGCAATTTCATGAATCAATCTTCCCTGGCACTGCTCAGTTTAATATTAGACATGCTGCATCTCAAAGTGCCACCTCCCAATCATTAAAGTCACCATCGGTTCCTAGCTTTACACCACCTGTTTCAACTTTAGTCTCACCTATGTGTACTACCCCATCTGGTTTAACAGGCTCTGTGTCATCAACTTCTTCTAATCCCAGTCGTGCATCTTCTCAAATTCCCTCTGTGTCATCAACTCCCTCTACTCCTAGTCCTGCACCCACTCAAACTCCCTCTTCATCTCCTACTTTCACCTCCCACAGTCCACATCCTCCCACCCAATCCACACTGGCCAACACTCACACTATGACAACCAGAGGCAAGGCTGGAATCTTCAAACCGAAAATCTTTCATGTAGCTGAAGACGCCTTTGTCCCTAAAAACATTAATGAGGCATTATCTGATCCTAATTGGTCTAAGGCTGTCCAAGAGGAATTTGACGCCCTACAATCATTTCATACCTGGGAGCTTGTTCCTTATCCTACTGACAGGAAGGTTATTGGTTGCAGATGGCTATGTAGATTAAAAACTCATGCTGATGGCTCTATTGCAAGGTACAAAGGAAGGTTGGTAGCCAAGGGGTATTCTCAGGAAGCAGGAGTTGACTATCGAGACACTTTTAGCCCAGTTGTCAAAGCACCCATTCGTTCATTACTTACACTTGCTGTTACAAATCACTGGAAGTTGCATCAAATAGATTTTAATAATGCCTTTCTCAATGGTGAGTTGACCGAGGAGGTATTTATGGAACAACCACCAGGCTTTGTACAACTAGATTCAAGTGGTCATCCTCTGGTTTGTAAGCTAAAAAGAGCTTTATATGGATTAAAACAGGCTCCACGGGCATGGTTCTTAAAGCTGAGCAACTACTTGAAACCACTAGGATTTCTTGCTGCCAAGGCCGACTCATGTCTCTTTGTCAACAAGACCAGCAACCACATCACTTATCTTTTGGTATACGTTGATGATTTAGTCATCACAGGTTCTAGTGAGGAAGCTATTCAATCCATGATTACCAAAATGCAATCAATATTCTCCTTGAAGGACCTGGGTGAACTGTCCTACTTTTTAGGCATTGAATTTCAGAGAACCTCACGTGGCATCCATCTAACTCAAAGAAAATATGTTCATCAGCTTCTTGCAAAAACACATATGGCTGATGCTCATGCCTTTGCATCTCCTATGGCAGTCAATGTTCATCTCTTTGCCAATGATAGCTTGCCATTTTTTGATCCATCATTGTATCGCAGCATCGTGGGTTCCTTACAATATCTTTGCTATACCAGGGCTGACATTGCATTCACTGTCAATAAATTAAGTCAGTTTTTGCATGAACCAACCATTAAACAGTGGAACTGTGTCAAGAGATTACTTCGATATCTCAATGGCACAAGTACACATGGTCTACTGATTCAACCTGTGCAGCAATTCAGTATCCAAGCCTATGCAGACTCTGATTGGGCTGGCATCTCTACAAAGAAGAATAAAGATGATGAAGAAGTTCCAGTCCTCCCTGAAAACAAACGCTCTACAAGTGGCTATAGCATCTATCTTGGAGCTAACCCAATAATATGGGTGTCTAGAAAACAACAGGTTGTGTCTCGATCTGCAATTGAGGCGGAATACTGAAGTGTTGCTGACTGCATCACTGAACTAATGTGGGTGCTGTCCCTCTTACAAGAACTACACATAGATGTGATTAAAACACCATGTATCTGGTGTGACAACACAGGTACAGTGGCTCTTTCGTCTAATCCTGTGCTTCACTCAAAGACTAAACATGTGGAACTAGATGTCCACTTTATCAGAGAAAAGGTGGCCACTGGAATTGTTACTGTAGGCTATGTTCCATCATCCTACCAAGTTGCAGATATTCTGACAAAACCGCAAGTGTATGCTATGTTTGCTTACTGTCGTCGCAAGTTGAATATTCTATCTCAAGATGAAGTGTTTAATGGTAGATCAGATGAAGGTCAAAGAAGGGCAAATATATCAGAAGAAGATGCTATTCTTCAGCAGGAAGAATGTTAACAGATTCTGTTATACGTAGTCCACGTGTCTTTAGTAATATGACGTGGCACATAAAGTTGTTCAAGTTGTTAGTCTTCGCTATAGTGTTTCTGGTGTATTCCACACATGTAATAATCCCGTGACTGCTATATAAAGCAGTTCACCATCTAATATCAATAAGATTGGTTCAACTATTCTGAATCTATCCTCATATTCAGTTTCGTTAATATCACTTGGGTGAGATAAACAAGGCTCATGTGAAAATTACTGAGTCTTCTTCACTAGTGGTTGTATTCTCAATAATCCCTTAAAATGAGATGGGTGATTGAACGCGTAGCACCTTTATTTGCTTCTTTTTATTTCTATTATTTTGGTTTTTGGGTGCGTAACCTTCTGGAATGATATGTAGCATCTTTAGTTGCTTCTTTTTATTTTTATTTTGGACAATGTGTAGTCATCATCTCAACAAATTTGTGATTTAAATTTCTAAAAACATGATCTAACTTATTGGTTCTTATGCATGGATTTATATATTGACTTAGAGGATCAGTTTCGATTTATAAAGTATAATTCTTGTTATATAATACACACACAAAATTTATTAATAAACATGCATTATACTTTATTATTTATGTGTGGAGGATTCAACTTATATGGGTTGTTTTGTTAATAAAATTTTTGTTATACATATGGACAAGGGTAATTTTGTCTATTAATTGATTAGTATGTGTGTGGATAGGGTTATTATACAAACTCGGTGAAATAATAGATAATTCAAGTAATTATATATAAGCAGGGGTAATATTGTCTCTTCATATAATATCATCATATATTCTCATATTTGATGTAATCCAACCAAACGCTTTCAGGTTTATGCATCATCTTTCTTTAATGACAAACTAAACAAATTCATGTAATTATAATTACATTGCATTGCATTACATTCCCTCCGATTTTGTAAACCAGACGGCACTTACATGCTTCACAATCACCACTTCATTTGTAATATGACTAATAAAAATACAACAATTCATTTTATTTTTATCCTACATGATAGATAAGTCATATGAATAAATTCAATTTTTATGATTTTAAAAAACATAAACTTCATAATTTATAAAAATGAAAGACGCAATTCCCTCCCATGAGGAGTTATTTTTTAAAATAATAAAATTTGAATTTCTTTGAATGACTTCATCTTCCATATAAAATTAAAATAAGATGAAATGTTGTGTTTTAATTTGTTAGAGTAGAGATGAGCTGGCACTTATGGAATATGTAAACATTTTTTCAAAAATCAGGGTATGGGACCATTAGCATTTTTAAGCATCTTACCATGCTCCTCATAATCAAGCCTCAAGGTGGGAATAACATCAAAAACCAGGGCATGTGGGCGAACTGAAGAGCATTGACACGAAGCTTAGTTAAAACAGCCAAAGAGAAACAAGTGAATCAGAGGAGATGGAGTATCTGAATAGAAAAATATGCAAGACTTGTCCAAATTCATCTCTTATATACTGAAACTGCACTGCGCAGATTTAAGATCCTCTTTAACACCATACAGTTTTCATTCTTTCTTCTGATGATAAATAATGTATCATCAACGAAGAAGTAGTGAGAAATCATAGGACCACCTTGAAACAATCTCAGCCCCATTAAATCTAAGGAGACAAAGGATTACGTACTTTGTCCAACTTCTCAATTAGCTTTGTAACGCACCGATTGCAATTTGGATGACTTGAATGAACCTGAAATATATAATTAAAGACCACAAAGTATTAAAGGAAGATGAAGGGATAATAAGTCTTTAGATGAACGGGTGAGTATTAACTACTTGGGAATGCTGAATGAAAATTGCCAACAGATGAAATTAACCACGTCATTAGGCAGATTAAATGAGTTATTTATTTATTATTACACCAAAAAAAAATGAGTTATTTATTATAATAAGATACCAAAATTACCCTCAATAAAAATAAATAGCTAAAAGAGATTTTCTCAGGTCAAAAATTAATTAAAAAATTGGTAGAATCGATATAGGGTCGAAGAAAGGAATTTAATCATCCAAGAATCTAATAACAATTGAGAAGCGGTCACAGACAAGTTTTAAAGTAAAAAATGATAATATATTATATTGCTCACTTCTCAAGTCTAGTAATCAAATTCATTTTTGGTGCTTCATATCATAGTTATTCTCCCTAATAAATTGTATAGTTTAGGGTTATGGTGCTAAAATAACTTTCAACTTTTATCAAAAGTGTAACAATAATCATAAGCTATTTTTGGAGCAAAAGTGACCCTAAACTTTCAAAATTGGGGTAAAACCGTTAAACTTAGCTAACTTCCATCTATTACAATATGTACTGAAATACTCGCACTTAATAAAATACTGTGGCTGCTATGCAGATAATTAGTGCATAAACTAAGTAATTAAAAAGGAGTTGAAAAGTCAACATTTTTGGGGAGGGAAAACCGAAATTAAGAAGAAAAAGAAAAAGGAAAATTGAATGAAAATTAAAAGTAAAACTTAGTGAAGAAGTTATTGAAAAAGCAAATAGGATAAATGACCACTGATAGAAATTAAATCCTATCTAGAAAACCATGAATTAGGTTTCTAAGGTCAGGACTTATTATAGACAAGTGAATTTTTAGCTCGGAGTAGGTTACCTCTGAAGTTATTTCCGTAACCAAAAAGGGTTATACTAGACTGGCTAAGAAGCTATCTGATATTCAAAAAGCAAAGCAGATAAATGAAAATCTATAGAAACTAAGCCATAACTTGAAATCCAGGGATGAGGTGGTAAACATCTGGGCATATTATGAATCAGTGCATTTTTGTCCCGAAGATATTGTTACCCGAAGTAATTTCCGTAACCGACGGCGTTTATCCGAAAATGTTCGGCAGACAACGGAATACCCTGAATGTAATCAAAAATTTAGTTAACCAAGATATTTCCAAAGAGGAAGAATAGACCTTCAGGGTTATGTTGCCAGATTTTTGAGCTTTTCCAAGATTACGCGATTAGGACACCGAACAGGGAACTTTATCGGATGAAAACCCATAAAGCAAGAGATGATGCAGTGCATGACATCATTTTTGTTGACTTTGGGGAGGGGGAGGTCGGCCAACACCATCCAAGGGCCAAGAATGTGCCAACTCACAAAAGAAAGATCCGACGGTTGAGATCCGGTATGATAAAGCATGAATAGTGTCCAAGATTTCTCTATAAATAGCATCAACCTCTCTTCATAATTCTCACACCATTCCTTCTTGAGCAATTTGAAATCTTGGAGCAGAGGAAGAAGGAGGAATCCGGAGAAATTTGTAGCGAAGCCCTGGGTAATTTCTTCGGTACCGAGTCTTAAGCTTTAGTCTTTCGTTCGGTAGTTATAGTAGAAATGTTAGTTTGATCTTTAATCTTTCAAGTTAGTTTAGATATCATGTTTTAAGGTTGAAAATGATATACATTTCGAAAATTATGTTGGAGTTAGAGTTATGGCAAAATTTTGGAAGATTAGAGTCAAAGTAACGAAGTTCTAGCGAAATTTCGCCGATTAGTGAAGTCAGGGGTAAAATAGTAATTTGGTCAGGGGTAAAATAGTAATTTGGAACCAGAATGTATGTTATGATATTGATTAGTAATAAATATGTTGTTGTCCTTATAGGATACCTGTGATTACGTTCTGACCAACGATTGTACCGTATATCGTCAACGAAGGTACGTACGTTCGCGTACTGTAACACTAACTCTGATGGTTATATTATGCGTATATGTGATGTGTGTATGGTATGTTTATATGTGATGTGTTGTTGGAATGCATATTAATGTTAGAAGATAACTGTATGCATGCTGGGAGCGATATATCTGTAATGCTGGGAGCGATACATCTGTAATGCTGGGAGCGATACATCTGTGATGCTGGGAGCAATATATCTGCATGCTGGGAGCAATACATGTGCATTGGTTACGTGTTTATATACTGTTAAGGTTGTGATTATCTGTAATCCATATGTGTGTATATAAACATGAGGTTAACTATTACCTGAGGTCCGGTGTGAACCTCAGCTCTTAACATAGCGTCAGGGTCAGGAGGACTGAAGACCGAGGAGAGAGGAAAGCATCAAGCATAGAGATCCGGCTGCAGACTATCTTTTGTTGTCACGGCATGGGGACTGCCAGGGAGACACTTCTGTTGTTATTTTAAAAACTCTCGGTTATCGTACCGTCTCTGTAATTAGCCAGTGGGTATTTTGAATATATATATCAATTACACTCTTATTCCGATGCTCTACTCTGATAAAAAAAAAATTTATACTGCTTTTGAAAAACGGGATGTTACACTATGCAATCTAGTGATTTTTCATCTCCCTTCCTCTAATCGTTGCTATCTCCCTCTCTTTATCTTTTATAAATTCTTTAACAGATAACCTAATCTAATTAAGCGTACTGAGTCTGAACTCCAATCTAAGGGAAATGATCTTCAAAGTAGTTACGAGTATTTTGGTTCGACTTCCCAAGCAAAAGAATGAGTTAATTTCATCCCTAAGATTCTTCTCCACGTTTCTAGCTTCCAGGTTCTGTTTGTATTTGTTTTTCGTTTTAATGCCGCACTTGATTCTTGATGGTGAAATTTAGGCACTAATGAATTTGATTTAATCATCATGTAAAGAGGCCTTGGTGAAATGGCGATAGTTTTGAATCCAGTTTCTGGTTACATAAGCTAGAACCATATTCAGCAAGAACAGAGGTTTAGATTGTGCATGAGGGGCAGTAAAATGTACTACAAGATAAACTCACCAAGGTTTATCTACTATTGGTGTCTGTCAATAAAATAAAATTAGTGGCATTAGCATTTGTGAGCAATAATTTTACCGACCCGTATTTTCCTTGGTTGTGTATGTAATTTTTGGTGACCAAGATTGTGGTGCGTGTATGTCATGGTTTTTTTTTTTTGCTCGGAGTATGTCATGGTTAGGTATTGCTTATTTATTTACACTCTCCTCTTAATTGGGTACTGTTACATGGGGTGAGTAAGTGACCTGCAACCCGTTCAACCGCCCGTATCCCGTACAATTTCCCCCAGATTGGGCCCGTCACGGGTAACGGACTACCCCGTACCTGTTTACATAATATGGGCGGGTCACGGGTTGAGGCACGGGTCACCCATACCCACCCGCTACCCATTTAGTATAAAGAGGTGGAGGAAGTCGCAAGAAATTGCGGTGAGAGATTTCATATTTTTGTAGGCGAAAGGAGAAAGAGAGGCGGCTTCTCTGGTCGCGTTCAATTCACGAGCTAATTCTTTGTGCAGGGCTCATGAAGCTTCTTCTTTTTGCTTTCCTTTTTTTTTTTTTCTCTCGAAATTCCTTTTGTTTTCTTTACTAATATAGGAAACTTTTTTTTATTTATTCCCATTTTTATATTTATATTGAAAAAAACACGACTTGATTACCTTCCTTCCTTTTGCAAACTTGCCAATAAGCTTTCCTGGTTAACACTTAACACGAAATTTGAGGTTTTTCCCAGTTTGCAAATAAAACACGAATGTAAGGCGGTGGAGGGAAGAGACTTAAATTAGAATAATGGAATTTATGAGCGGAATTTACTGTGAATCGGATCCCCCGCCAAAAAAAAATTGATTGGATGGAGTCTAATTTAGTAATTTATAGTCGATATATACTGGTATCAGTGTCGGTGTTAAAATGTGATTAATTGATTAATATCAATTTCACCTGAAAGGCTTGTTTTGATTATTCTAGTTTAATAAGCAATAAAAAAATATGCGGTCATTTTTCAATAGTATGGATTTATTTCTTTAGTATGAGACTATGAGTCATGTTTTTATATAGATTTACCAATTTATACGTTACTTGTTTTAGTATCGTTAACTTGCAATTAATTTAAAAAATGGACTGGCATTTATGTAAATTTGAGGTATACTCAGATAAAGTCGTTGTGAGTATGACTAAATCATGCATTGAGATGAAATGGGGTTGGATGATAATTAAAGTTCCAAATCATCGTAAGCAGGGGCGGAGCTTGGGACAAAAATTTAGGGAGGCCAAATCTATACTCATTAACTAATTAATTTTTTTTTATGATTATATAACATTTTTTAAATATTCAGATTTATAATAAAAGTTGGAAAGAGAAAAAATAGGGAGAAGATAAAATCAAAGAAATAATATTATAGTATTACTCCCTGTATTTTGATGGACCAGAGAAAACACAAAGAAAATAAACTTTATAAATTAAAAGCCATATATAAAGAAACTTGCTATCTTCCGTGTTATAATTATGATGATGCATTGAAGATAAAACAGCTCCATTGTAAAGAAATTGAAAAACTCTATAATGGTATTGTTGTACTTCACTCTGATTCAGCAACATCATCTGCTGGCAATGTCTTTTTCCCAGATAAGTTAAATTTACAGCAAATACTTCTACTTCTGAGGTTGAGGTTTAGAATGAAAAATCAATTAACTTCATCCACATGTGTAGTGTAGAATGGGTAAAAGCATAGTAAAGAATACACCACAAAAGTAAATTTCATTGATATGCTAAAAATTTCAGGCAATTAGATTGGAATATAGAAATAAATGACAAGATTAACATACCACATGGAATAAAGATTGAATTATAAGCCCCAAAGATATAAAAGGCTGACTTGCAAATGAAAAAAAAAAAGAGAGGGAAAAATGTTATAAAAAAAATTGGGGGTGGGGGCCAAAATTAAAATTTACATTATATTAATTTTTTTTTTTTTACAAAATTCTAAACAAATTTTGTTTTTTGGGGGGTCATGGCCCCCTAGTCCTAACAAAGCTTCGTCCCTGATCTTAAGCTAACTTAAGAAGGTGTTATAATTTAATAAGATTTTTTTGTGAAACTAGAGAAATCCCCTTTAAAAAAAAAACAGAGAGAGATTAAAGTAACTAATAGCATGATTAGGCTTAAATATGAACTGATTGGAGTTTAATATGCACATGGGAGTTGGCCGAAAAGAAATCTCTGTGTTCATAATTAGAAATATGATTAAAGAGGAGTAAAAAATGCTCCCAAAAAGCAACAAAAAAAATTTGTCTTGGGCCCAAAAACTGTTCATGACAAAAAACCTTCTCTGGGCCCAAAAAAACCTGTTTTGGGGAAAAAAAGCCCAGATTCCTTACACGGGTTCCTTGGACCTGTTTATTAGTACCTGTTTAACTCGTACCCGTTTTTATACGGGCTAAACAGGTTTGACCACGGGTATGGACTGCCCCATACCCGTGTAAAATAAACGGGCAGGTCACAGGTTACCCCCAGGGTAGCCCCACCCCCCGTTGCTCAGTTAAGAGCATTGATCCGAAGCTTAGTTAAAACAGCCAAAGAGAAACAAGTAAATCAGAGGAGATGGAGTATCTGAATAGAAAAATATGCAAGACTTGTCCAAATTCATCTCTTATATACTGAAACTGCACTGCGCAGATTTAAGATCCTCTTTAACACCATACAGTTTTCATTCTTTCCTCTGATGATAAAAAATGTATCATTTATCAACGAAGAAGTAGTGAGAAATCATAGGCCCACCTTGAAACAATCTCGGCAGCCCCATCAAATCTAAGGAGACAAAGGATTACTTTGTCCCACTCCTCAATTAGCTTTGTAACGCACCGATTGCAATTTGGATGACTTGAATGAAACTGAAATATAATTATAAAGACCACAAAGTATTAAAGGAAGATGAGGGGATAAGTCTTTAGATGAACGGATGAGTATTAACTACTTGGGAATGCTGAATGAAAATTGCCAATGGATGAAATTAACCGCGTCATTAGTAGATGTTGGGACTTATAGGCAGATTAAATGAGTTATTTATTATAATAAGATACCAAAATTACCCTCAATAAAAATAAATAGCTAAAAGAGATTTTCTCAGGTAAAAATTAATTAAAAATTTGGTAGAATTGATATAGGATCTAAGAAAGGAATTTAATCATCCAAGAATCTAATAACAATTGAGAAGCGGTCACAGACAAGTTTTAAAGTAAAAAATGACAATATATTATATTGCTCACTTCTCACATAGACTTATTAGTAATCAAATTCATTTTTTGGTGCTTCATATCATAGTTATTCTCCCTAACAAATTTTATAGTTTAGGGGTTACGGTGCTAAAATAACCTTCAACTTTTATCAAAAGTGTAATAGTAATCATAAGCTATTTTTGGAGCAAAAGTGACCCTAAACTTTTAAAATTGGGGTAAAACTGTTAAACTCAACTAACTTCCATCTATTACAATATGTACTAAAATACCCGCACTTAATAAAATACCATGGTTGCTATGCAATCTAGTGATTTTTCTTCTCCCTTCCTCTAATTGTGTTGCTATCTCCCTCTCTTTCTCTTTTATACATTCTTTAGCAGATAACCTAATCTAAGCGTACTGAGTCTGAACTCTAATCTAAAGCAAATGATCTTCAAAGTAGTTACGAGCATTTTGGTTCGACTTCCCAAGCAAAATAATGAGTTAATTTCATCCCTAAGATTCTTCTCCATGTTTCCCTTCACTACTACAAAAAAACAAAAAAAAAATGACTTAAATAAGACCCAATTAACGTCCTTTTTCAGAGGGACGTCTCGAGTAGGGTAGTTGTTTTTTTAGAGTTAGGTGTCCTGAATTTATTTCAGGATGCCTCATATGAGGCGTCCTTAATAGCGTCCTGATTTATATTAAGGACGCCTCATATGAGCAATCCTGAAATGATGGATCGTCATATGAGGTGTCCTTAACTTTTTTAAGGACTCCTTCTTTAATTTTTTGATGTCCTTAATGGTTTTCAGGACACATTTTTTAGTTTTTTTTTTTGTTAAACTATCATATGAGGCGTTCTCAGTTTATTTAAGGACTTCTTAAATTATTTTTTGGCGTCCTGAATTTAATTTCAGGACGCCTTATTTTTTTTTAAAAAAAATGACTACTATATATTTATATAATTCCCAAATTGTCTGCAAAACAGGAATACAATATTTACAATCCACTAGCTAGCCACAATTTAAAAACAACATTCCTTCATTAACATATCAGGTTGATTTAACAGTGAAACATATATAAACTAGTGCACTACTATACATTTGAAATACATGAAATACATGATGAGCATCAACAACAATATAATGTCAAAATGAAATACATGAGGATGAACACAATGTCAAATTCGCACTATACATTTGAACTAGTGCACTACCGGCCAACAACAATGTCAAATTCACATAAAAACCTATAGGTATTGCAGAAGATGTCTAGCCAAAATGTCTCGAACCGTATCAACTTCTTCATTCGAGAACGGAGCAACACTATCAAAAAACTGTAAATTGGAAAACAAGCCATAAGATAAACCGATGAAGTGAATGAAATAATTAAAAACTCAAGTGTGCAATCTACAAAAATATCATAATTTAAGAATCATGGAGCGATCACGTACATATTCTTCACGTACATAATTTGAGAATCATGGAGCGATCACGTACATAAGTGTGCAATCTTCATATGGTTTCCCATATTCCTTCACAATGATCCTTTCTTGCAGCATATTCTTCATCATCTACCAATTCTACTTCACGTGTTATAGGTGAATTTGTTGAGAAAGGGAGTGTATCGTCAAGGTTCAGGCATTCTTCACCATACTTCTGTTTTTTACTTTGAAGTACAATAGACATTTTTATCGGCGAGGTCTGTAACATAAAACACTTGCTTCGCCTGGCTTGCTAGAATGAATGGCTCATCTCTATGACTAAGTCGTTGAAGGTCAACTGAGACAAATCCAAATTTAGGATCTATGACAACAGCATTATTTCTAACCCACTTACATTTCAATAAAGCAACTTTGAACTTGTTGTAGCTCATCTCCCATATTTCTTCAATAACTCCATAATAAGTCATTGATGCTAAAACCGGGTTTTTGTCTTTTGAACTCGAAAAGTGCATGGATTCAGCTTCAACCATCACCCCACTATTTTGCACAGAACTTCTGTCATCTTGGTCATTTGTGTAGAAAGAATATCCATTTATATCATAACCACTCCATGTGATGACCTGAAAAGAAGGCCCCCAGGCTAACCACTCAATTGTATCCGACACACCGGTCTCGTGCAATACCTTCTGTTGTAACCACTTTATGAATGTCTTCTTTTGCTCATTAGCTATCTGCATGTCGTTCTTCCTTGGATTCATATTCTTCAAACTCTTTCTGTGTTCATCAATGTATGGTTGAACTACTTCCATATTATTCAGGATGTACAAGTGTGCTTGCAACACCTCTTCATGAGGCATATTCTTCAGTCTGATTCCTCGAGTACCCTCGCTTATCCCCTCGTCATGCTGAGATTGTATCGTCACCCCTGATAGATAATCCTTGCAGAAGTCCATAGCCTCATCAACTACATATCTCTCAACTATTGAGGCTTCTGATCAATAAGGAT
Organism: Acacia pycnantha; assembly: GCA_025563575.1. NCBI lineage: Eukaryota > Viridiplantae > Streptophyta > Magnoliopsida > Fabales > Fabaceae > Acacia > Acacia pycnantha. The sequence continues at coordinate 2,683,781 of JAMWYP010000001.1, forward strand.
TTTTAGAATATCCTTTTAAGATCTTCATGTATCGCTCGACAGGGTACATCTATCCACCTTAGGTAAAATGAACCACAGAGCCTTACCTCCCTTACCAAGTGCACTATCAGATGCACCATTATATCAAAAAATGCAGGAGGAAAATGCATCTCTAGTTGGGACAAAATAATAGAACTCTCATTTTCCAATTCATCCAACTTTTCAATGTCAATGACTTTGTTACGAGATAGCATTAAAGAAAATACTCAATCTTGTTATAGTGGTTCGCACTTCATCTTTCATAATGCCTCTAATTGCTACTGGTAATAGTTGTTGCGTCAACACATGATAATCATGGGACTTCATTCCCACTAACTTCAAATCGTCCATTGAAACACACCTTCTCAAATTAGAAGAATATCCTTGTGGAACCTTAATGTCATATAGACACCCGTACAAACTTTTTTTCTCCGCTTTTGATAGTGTATAAGCTGTTGGCTCCATGTATGCTCTCTTACCATCTTCCATTACTCGTGTATGTAACTATTCTCTTATTCCCATATCAACCAGGTCTAGTCTCGCATTAATTTCATCCTTAGTCTTCCCTGGTATGTGCCAAAGAGTACTGACAAGGCTATCGCAAACGTTTTTCTCTACATGCATCACATCGAGACTGTGTCTCACATCAAGACTATGCCAATATGGAAGATCAAAGAAAATTGATCTCTTCTTCCATATATTCTTCCGACCCGCAATCCTTTGCTGCTTACCCAATATGACATTGATAAGTTTCACCCCACTATAAACTTCCTCTCCGGTCAATGCCTTTGGAGCCGTTCTATGCTCTGGTAAGCCGTTAAAGCGCTTTCTTAACTTACGATATGGGTGGAACCGACGAAGAAACCTCCTGTGACCGAGGTAGACCATTTTTTTCCGTGCTTTAGTTGATGGAAGTTCGTGTCTGCTTCACATATTGGACATGCTTTATGCCCCTTCACACTGTACCCTGACAAATTTCCTTATGCAGGAAAGTCGTTTATCGTGGTAAATATCATTGCACGCAACTTGAAGGACTCCTTCTTATATGCATCAAACACATCTACGCCTTCCTCCCACAACTTCTTCAAATCCTCAATCAAAGGCGCCAAGTACACATCGATATTGTTCCCGGGCTGTTTTGGTCCAGAAATCATCATAGAAAGCATCACGAACTTGCGTTTCATACATAGCCAGGGAGGTAAGTTGTATATTACAAGGAGAACCGGCCATGCACTGTGGGTGCTACTAAGAGTTCGATACGGATTGAAGCCACTGCCAAATTAAGGGAACATTTCGTCTATTTTCTTCCATTGCAAAGAGTCAGCCGGGTGTCGAAGATATTTTCCATCGGATACTCTCTCATCAGAATGCCATCTCAACTTCTTCGTCGTTGCCTCACTAGTAAACAGACATTTAAACCGCGGTATTATTGGAAGATACCACAATGCCTTCAAAGGTTGCCTTTTTGTTGTCTTATCTCTAGAACCACCACCTTTCATCACTTTGTATCTTGAAGTTTTACACTTCGGAAAATTACTAAGGCCTTCATACTCATTTCTGTACAATATGCAGTCATTAGGGCAGCTGTGTATCTTTTCATACTCCATGCCCATGGTAGACAAGATTTTCTTCACATCATACATACGATTTGGAAGTACATTATCATTTGACAACATATCACACAACAATTCAAGCAGCGACGTGAAACTGCTATCGGTCCACCCACAAGTTGCCTTTAAGTTGACCAAATGTAAGGTCCCAGTCAACCGTGCATACTTAGTACACCCAGGGAACAAAGGTGTCTCTGCATCACTCCGGACGCTATCATATTCATGCGATTGTGCAAAAGATTCTACCTCAACATCATGAATCATTCTCTCCATTTCATCTTCATCTACCTCAAGTTCATTTTCGTGGGACGTACTGGTACTTACTTCCTCACCATTCCATATCCACGTTGTGTATCGAAGGTTTATTCCATCACAAATTAGGTGATCCCTTATATCAGCAATATCCCTTCGAATCCCATTTAAACAATTAACACATGGACAATAATACATCCCATTTTTGTAGCCACATTCCTTCTAGAAAATTCAATAAACTCTTCCACCCCATTCTCATATTCTTCACTAGTTCTCAAAGCATTCATCCAACTATGACCCATTTTATTATCACCTAAGACATTTCCAACAACAGTCAAGTTCATAACAACTTCAAGAATGACATGATTCATATTCTCAATCTTGTAAAAAAAATTCGGCAGCATTTCCCCTCAACAGTAAGACATCCCAAAATTTCAACAAAACTTACTAACTAAGGCAATTTCAAAATTATCAGCTATTAAATCCAATAATTTCATCAATACAAAATATTAAAATATAGCTAAGTTTTCTAAGTCATAAACTATAAATAATGGACTTCTAAGCATCATGATTCATACTACAAAGTTTACCTAGTTCAATGCACATCAATAAAAAAACAACAATATTTCACTATACTTACCTCAACTTTAAATTCCGACGCTTGAAATTTATTTGCTCAATTCAACCTAAAGACAACAACAATAAAGACAACCTTAGAATTATTTAAACTAACATATGGGAGAGGGAATAATCATGATTACAAATAGTATTTCCCAAAGAAAATACAATTTCACTATATCAAATGCATTAAACACATTAATCATGTTAGTTTAAATATAAGTCATTAATCAATTTCACTATACAAGTCATTAATCATGTATCCTCTGTTCATGAAGGAGAAACAAGTGATCAAGTGCAAAGCATACATGCAGAAACACAAAAAACAAAGGAATTAAACATAGAAGGACAAGTGGCAACTTGGGAGATAAATTGGACTTTTGAGAAGGCAAAGTACAAGAATATAACCTCCAAGCTCAACCATAATGCACAAATCAATATATAACAATAAATTTTAACACAGAATTTGGTATTCAAACTAATTGTGTGGTTTGCAAAAATAATTTAGAGACTTAAAAGTCCATCCAGAAGTCTCAACTCTCATCTTTGACCATTCTCAATCAAGCTAACATCAAAATTGGTGTTACAATATATAGCTCAAACAACTCCACTAACCCAATTACCAAAACTTATTTCCAATAATGATATTATCAATATCAATTTAAAATGTAACTCACAAATCAATGTCCATTTTCAAATTTTCATATAACCTCCAAATTGTTTACTTTGTTACAAATTCTCAACTTATCCCAAACTCAATTGTTCTATCTCATCACATTTCTATCATCGGAGATTTACTTGAAATAATTAACAATAATATTTCTCTCCAACCATCCTAAAATTTTCAAATTTAGCTTACTTTAGTATTTAGGAAAAATACCCATAAGTCAAACATTCCTTAAAATCATCATTGTAATCCCGTTTCTTTCTTTTGTCCATTAATTCCTTTTCCCTCATTAGAATAATAAATTAATCACAACCTCCTCAATTTATTCAAAAACACCTAATTCCCAACACTTGAAAGTTAATTCAAAAGGCTCAATATATTTATAACTACACTTAGTTTTCAAAACTATAACCATCAATCTTCAATATAATACAACTCCAAATAAATCTAACTCTTTAAAATTCAAATTTTCCAGACAACTCAAGCAAAATCCAAACCATAGAACTCTTATTCATACCTCACTAACTCCATTAAAGACTAAATCAACAATTGAATAAAATTGATGAAGTAGCAATTAATGCAAAAAATCATACATTCAGAACCAAAAACCATGAAAGCAATGGGAGTATCATGGGCGATTGTCGGAGACTTGGCGCCAAAAGCAAGGTGGAAGCAAGACGGAGAAGGTGGGGGCATCGGAGAAGGTGGGCGTTGCCGGAAATGAGAGTGGGATAGGGTTGACGGAAGAGCTACGACGAAGAGCTACGGACCCGCGAAGAGCTATGGCGGAGACGGCAGAGAGTGAGGGTGACTGTTGCGACGGCTTGGGAAGAGCTTTGAAATGAGAGTTGGATAGGGTTGAGGGAAGAGGTAGGGGAGAGTGAGGTCGTTAATCAGAAGAGGGAGAGTGTGAGACGACAATATAGGGTTGAGGGAAGAAGCAGAAGAGAGGCTCGATCGAAAATCGAAATCAGAGTGGGATAGGGGCGGCGAATGGGCTTATAAGTGGATAAAGACGTCCTGAATTAGAGTTCAGGATGCCTCAAAATGAATAAAGGCGTCCAGAACCACAATCAGGACGCCTTAAAATTTAATTAGAGCGTCCTGATACTAATTCAGGACGCCACTAATTTTATTAAGGCGTTCTGAAGGGATATCAGGACGCCAAAAAATTAATTAGGGCGTCCTGAATTGCTATCAGGACGCCAATAAAAAAAATTGGCATCAAATGAATTCGCGAAATGGCGCGAAGGCGCTAAAACATTCATTTTTGGCACAAAAAAGTTCAAATTAGGCGGGCTGAAATTAGTTTAGGATGTCTTAATTTATTTTAGACATTCTAAATCCTATTTTAGGACTTCACATTTGAGAATATCAGTATTTATTTTACAAGAATGCCACTACGTTCACTTTTAACTTCCTTTTTAAAAATAAGGACGTCTCTTAGGGAAGTAAAAGCCACTTTTTGTAGTAGTGCTTGTTCGATAATTCTTTTTCAAGCTCAAAAACTTTTTAAATTAAAAAAAATCTGTTTCTGGTAAAAGAACATGAAAATTTTGAGAAGCTGGTAGGTTGTGAACTTGTCTGCGGTATGGCATTGGATTAATCAGATGCTAATAAATGGTACTCCCTCCGGTCCTAATTATAAGACCAAGTTGACTTTTTTGAAGAAATTGAGGAAGCAAATTAAATTACTTTAGAGTATTTTTATTTTTTTCTTAAACTAATTAATTTGACTAATAAACTAATATATAATCTAAGGATACACAACATATGATATGATTAAGCAACTTATTTAGCTTCCTTAATCCCTCCAAAAAAAGTCAACCTGGTCTTATAATTAGAACCGGAGGTAGTACTATTTATTTGTGTCAAAACTTTACAAAGTTGATCTGCCGAACAGAGAACTTGTATTTTTTATCGTCCTCTATGCTATCGTCTATACTGGTCATTATTTACAAAGAATGATTCTTTCCTTTTAGAAAACGGTTCATTGGCTATCGTTTAGGAGTATTTCTGTGTGCGTATGCTAATAAACAAATGATATACTCGTAGATTATAAAGAGAATATCTTGATGAGTATAAATATATTAGTACACCTCCATACATATATATGTCTGCGTGTCACTTAGTGAAGCAGAAATTAAATATTTGAATATGGAATAATGTGATTGAATATGATAAATTATAAGACTTTATGAAATTAATATAGTTGAGATTTATAAGAAGGGACGATAGTCTTCTTACAAATTCTCTTGTGAGAAGGGAACTGAAAAAAGCCATTAATTGGTCTGCAAATATTAAGTCTGAATTCGTTGATGAAAACGGGCTGTTGATACACGTAATTAGTTTGTAGTTTATTTTTTCTTGCCGATATACATTACTATGATTGTTTGATGCAAATGTTAAAAAAAAAAAAAATTACAAGTGTGTTTAAAAAAAATAAAGCGAGGAAGAAATTGTTGATATCATTAATGGTAAAACTTATAAAAACATTATTGTAATTAAAAGAGAGTCCTCGTTAATATATTTAATTTTAGCAACTGTGTGTTGAAAGGCTCATGTGTGGCAGCATGAGCCTTGAAGTTCTCAAACATTCTTTTTTGTTGCCCATCCGGTATTCAGAGTTTCGCCCTGACTAATCCGGATCCGACCCGAGTCGCACACCTAGTTATGGTGGGTGAGTCTCCCAACAGGGTTTTTCTGCATTTACAAAGCTTGAATTCGAGACCTTACTTAAGTGACACAAGCCGTTTATCACTTGTGTCAACCCCGGTGAAATTCTCAAACATTTTATCTACGCTGCAAAGATCTTTACTTATCATATATATAGTGAATTTGGTCTTCCTCGTGATTAAGTCTTTTCTTAAGGTTTCCTCTGGTCAGTTCCTCTCTACAATGTTGCTCTTTCTTACTAAGCTGCATCTCTTTCGGGAAAAGCACCAAAGTATCAATTTTTAACAAAAATTATACCCAATCGGAGCAATAGGGAAAATTTTTTCCTAACTAATGCAGTCAAAAAACTGACGCTTCTGTCAGCATGAGGCGTCAGAAATCTGACGCCCCCACCCCCTCCCACCCCCCACAAACACACACACACAGATCCCCCAGCCCCCCCCCCCACCCCACCCCAACGTCCCACCCCCCCAAGCCCACCAAACACGTGGCCCCCACCCCCATATACCTAACACACACACTTCCCCACAAACAATAATTTGATAATTATATTTAAATTTATAAATAATATTTAAAATTATAAATAATAATTCTAATTAATAATAAATTATAAAAAGAGTAAATAATAATCTTAATTAATAATTAGTGAATTAATAAAAATATTTTGTGAAATATGTTGTATATTCTTATTTAAAGTAAATCTTATTTACAGTGCGATAAAATGTCCACCAATCGATGCTTATTCGTCATTTTTATGGATTAAAAATGACCTCTTTTTTTCATGAACCAAAATGGGGTCCATGTTTTTTTTAGGGACTAGAAATATAATAGAGTAAATAATAATTTTAATTAATATAAATTTAAATATAATTATAATTATATTTAAATTTATAAATAGTAATTCTAAATAAGAGGTCATTTTTAATCCATAAAAATGACGAATAAGGGTCGATTGGTGGACATTTTATCAGGGACCAGAAATAGTATTTACTTTAAATAAGAATATACAACATATTTCACAAAATATTTTTATTAATTCACTAATTATTAATTAAGATTATTATTTACTCTTTTTATAATTTATTATTAATTAGAATTATTAATTATAAATTTAAATATTATTTATAAATTTAAATATAATTATTAAATTATTGTTTGTGGGGAAGTGTGTGTGTTGGGTATATGGGGGTGGGGGCCACGTGTTTGGTGGGCTTGGGGGGGTGGGGGATCTGTGTGTGTGTGTGTTTGTGGGGGTGGGGGTGGGGGGTGGGGGGTGGGGGGTGGAGCGTCAGATTTCGACGCCTCATGCGACAGAGGCGTCGGTTTCGGCGCCTCGACAGGCGTCGATTTTCGACGCCGTCGAGGCGTCGATCAGCGACGCCTTTATTTGCATTAGTTTGGAAAAAATTTTCCCCATTGCTCCGATTGGGTATAATTTTTGTTAAAAATTGCTACTTTGGTGCTTTTCCCCATCTCTTTCAGTAGGACGTAGATGGAATAATAACACTGTTACACAGGGAAGTCGCTCGAAGATCAAGATTGCTCAAGCAGGTATGCACCTAAGAATATCTATTGTGGCCACTGTAGAACTTTCTTAAAATTATTATTATTAATTATAGATTATATGAGTGGCAATTTTCACAATGCTTTCTCTCTAATTCTTGTCCCACCACATTTTTTTATTCTATTTGTTTCTTATTTATATTATTCATTTTTATTTATTTTATTTGTTCATTATTTAATTTATTTTCCACATTACTTTTATTATTGCTATCTTTATGTTAAACTTTGCTATTTTATATTTGTTTACATTTACTCTTATTTACATTTTATAACATATTATTGTCATTTTATTTATAGTATTATATATGACTATATAGTGTGATCTATATGATTGTGGATTTATCTTTGGGTTAAGGTGCAAATTTGTCAACCAACTATTACCCGAGGAGCATCTGGCACAAAAAACAATTGAGGGGACCAAAATTACCAATCAACAATTAAAAAGTGAAAAAAAAAACACCAAATAACTATTTTTAAAAAACAACTAACATAATTAAATTAAAATATGAGGCACTGGCGTAGGACAGTGGCAGAGACACTGGAGAAAAGAGCGGTTAAGCCTTCTTGTTGAATAAGGTAAACACCAATAGAGATGGGACCCATGGGAGCAGGCACTGTGGCAGCGACAAGTGCTGTTTGTGGAATCAGAGAGATGGAACTAGGGTGCAAGGCGTGTGTCGGTCGAAAGCTGTGGACTGTTAAATGAGTTCAAGAGGGTGAGTGGAACACCCAACAACAATGGAAGTTTTGGAGACGCCGACGTCGCTGACACTGTAACAGTCAATGGAAGACGGAGACACCAAGATAGTGACGAGGTAATAGTTCATTGGCAAATCTGCACCAAATTGTTTTTTTTTTTCACTTTTTAATTATTGATTGGTAATTTTGGTCCCCTCAATTGTTTTTTGTGTCAGATACTCATTGGGTAATAGTTGGTTGGCAAATCTGCACATTAACCTTTTATCTTTTATTCTATACACCATTTATATTGCTATAATTTCCTCCTCACTTTATACATCATTTATATTATCCCTCCCTCTTTCTACCTTTCTCCATTATATATGTTTTTATCTTCATATATTATCCTTCCCTCTTTCTACCTCTCTCTATACAATTTTAGACCATACAATTAAGACTATTGGTTTTGATAATGCTAGCGAGTTTTCATCTCAAGTTTTTAATGATTATTGCATGGCAATAGGAATAATAGTAGAAAATCTTGTGCTCATGTCCACACTCAAAATGGTCTAGCATAATCGTTCATCGAATGTCTCCCACTGATAGCTAAACCAATGCTTTTGAAAACAAAGCTTCCTATATCAGCTTGGGGGCATGCAATTTTACATACAACAGCAATCATAAGCATTAGGCCAACAAGTTATCGTGAATTCTCCGCATTATAATTGGCTTTTGGTGAAGAGCCAAATATTTCCCATCTTAAAATTTTTGGAATTGCGGTATTTTGTTCCTATTGCTCTATCACAACGCACAAAGATGAGACCTCAAAGGAGGTTAGGAATATATATATTGGTTATGAATCTCCTTCCATAATCAAGTATTTAGAGTCATCAACTGGAGATTTATTTACAACACGTTTTGATGATTGCCATTTTGATGAGACAATTTTTTCAACATTAGGGGAATATAATAGGCAGCTGAATAAATAAATTACATGGAAAACATTGTCACTATCACATCTAGATCCTCGTACACAATAATGTGAGCTTGAAGTTCCAAAAACAATTCATTTGCAAAATATTGCAAATCAAATGCCAGATGCATTTAATGACCTTAGGAGAATTACCAAATCTCACATTTCAGCTAAAAATGCTCCAATTAGAATTGATGTCCTAGTAGGACAACCATCAATTTCAAATGAAACTAAGCCATTCTTGAAGTGTGGTAGACCAATTGGTTCCAAAGATAAAAATCCTAGAAAAAAATGAAGCGATTAACCAAGATGGTCAAGTTCAGGAGGCAGACATAACTAATCAGAAGACCCCAGAGAAGGTCTAGGTACCTAAATATAATGAAGAGATCTCGATGAGTTGTGTCACTACAAGAAAAATATGGAACCAAAAATTATAGTTGTCAACAATGTATTTTCATATAATGTTGCAGCTGAAATAATTAATCAAAATGAGGATCCTGAACCTAGATCAGTTGAAGAATGTAGAAATTGAAATGATTGGCCAAAATAGAAAAACGTAATTCAAGCAGAGTCAAATTCACTTTCAAAGCATGAAGTTTTTAAACCTGTAATCCAAATACCAAATGGTGTAAAGCCTAATGGGTATAGATGGGTATTTAGACATAAAGCATGACTGGTAGCACTTAAGTATTTTCGTAAAGACCTGGTATTGATTATGAAGAGGCATATTCTCCTGTGGTGGATGCAATCACTTTAAGGTACTTAATTAGTTTGGTAGTGAGCAGAAAACTAGATATGCGTCTACTGGATGTTGTTACAGTCTAATTATATGGTACTTTAGATACTCAAATTTATATGAAAATCCCTGAAGGATTCAAATTGCCAAAAGGATGTAAGAATTCTCAAGAAAATTGTGCAATCTGTTTGCATAAATTCTTATATGGATTGAAAAAATATGGAAGAATGTGGTAGCATTGTCTCAGTGAATATTTGTTAAAAGAATGTTATAAAAATGATCCTATTTACCCATGTGTTTTCATAGAAGGAAATGGATTAGAGTTTGTGATAATTGTTGTATATGTGGATGATTTTAATATAATTGAAACTCCTGAGAGCTTCAAAAAGTTGTTGATTGTTTAAAGAGAGAATTTGAGATGAAGAATCTTGGAAGAACAAAGTTTTGTCGGGTTAAGGTGCAAAAATAGACATATGCTTTTTTTCGAGGAGCGCCCAGTAGCAAATGCTTTTTTCAAGTGCAAAAGTAACTATGTGGTTACAAATTAGATGCAAAAATAGCGTTTGAATGTTAAGTTTGACTTTTGACCGTTAAGTTTGACTTTTTTTGCTGACTGGACGATGACGTGGTATTTCAAAGGTGCAAAAATAATTTTAGGATATTGAAAAAATATTTCAGGTATTGATCGGTACTAAAAGGATACTGAAAAAAATATTTCGTGGTATTATTTGGTACTAAAAAGTATTTTCGGGATACCGATTGGTACAAAAAAATATTTCATAATTTTGAAAAATTATTTTAGGATCTTGAAAAAATATTTCAGGTATTGACCGGTACTAAAAGGATACTGAAAAAATATTTGAAATGCCACGTCATCGTCTAGTCAGCAAAAAAAGTCAAACTTAGCGATCAAAAGTCAAACTTAACGGTCAAACACTATTTTTGCACCTAATTTGTAACCACATAGTTACTTTTGCACCTGAAAAAAACATTTGCTACTGGGCGCTCCTCGGAGAAAAGCACATGTCTATTTTTACACCTTAACCCCAGTTTTGTCTTAGCCTCCAAATTGAGCACTTAGCAAATGGAACTATCCTTCATTGATCAACTTATGTTGAAAAAATATTAAAGGAATTCTATATGGATAAAGCACATCCATTATCCACTCCAATGGTTGTAAGATCGCTTGATAAGAAGAAGGATCCTTTTCACCCTCAAGAGAAAACAGAAGAACTTCTTGGTCCATAAGTACCATATCTTAGTGCTATAGTTGTACTAATGTATCTTGCCAATACAACACGACTCGATATTGCATTTGCTATGAATTTATTAGTAAGATTTAGTTCTTCTCAAACAAGAAGGCATTAGAATGAAAATTAAACATATATTTTGATATCTTCGAAGAACAAATGATATAAGATTATTTTATTCTAACGAATCTGGATCACAATTGATTGGTTATGTAGATGCAGGATTTTTATCAGATCTGGTAGATCTCAAATAGGATATTTATTTAATTGTGGAGGCACATTTGTATCTTGGCGCTAAACAAAACATACTTTAGCCACTAACTCATCAAGTCATGCAGAGATAATTGCAACTCACAAGGCAAGTCGAGAATGTGTTTGGCTAAGGTCAATGACTCAACATATCCAATCAGTGTGTGGTTCATTTCCTAAACAAAAGATTCCAACAATACTATGTGAAGATAATAAAACATGTATAGCTCAATTGAAAGGAGGGTACATCAAAAGAGATAGAACAAAACATATTTCTCCAAAATTCTTTTTTACTCATGATCTTATGAAGAGTGGTGAGATAGATGTTCAACAAATTCACTCATGTGACAACCTTGCAAATTTGTTTACCAACACACAGCCAACTAGAACATTTAAGAAGTTAGTGCATGATATTGGAATGTGTAGGCTCAAAGACATAAATTGATATTGTCATTAGAGGGAGCAAACATTGTGTGCTCTTTTTCCTTCACTAGGTTTTTGTCCCAATGGATTTTTCCTAGTAAGGTTTTAATGAGGCACAATATTTGTTTATGGACATCCAAGGGGGAGTATTGTAAAAATACTAATTGAGGTGGATGTCCATAAACTCCCAACTCTTGACTTTTCATTTTTTACACTCCATAACCTCTCCAATGAAAAGTCTTTAGGAGTCTTCATGCCCATAACTCAAATGTTCCAATTTATGCACTTATGAGAATTAAAGTTTGTTGTTTACTTTATGTAACTCTTGGTTGTTTTGGAGGACCTATAAATAGAGCACTATATACTACACTTTGGTGGTATCTAATTGAATAAAATATTGCTCTATCTTCTTTTATAATTCTTTCAAAAATCTTTTTATTTCATCTCTTGTATTTTCTCAATTAATTATAGAGGAGTGGAAACAATTAATACTAATCCTTTTAAATAATTTTATGAACTGGTATGCCTTTGTTGTTTCAGAGCTAGGGGTGGAAATAGGTCAGACCTCTATCAGGCAGCCTACAGTCTGGCTTGTTAGAGGCCTGGCTTGTTAAAGGCCTGGTTTGGCCTAGCCTGTTTGTTAAAAAGATCAAGCCAAGACCTATTTAAAGGCCTAAATATGTAAATAGGTCAGGCCTATTTTGTTAAGACTTGGCGTGTATGTAAGCCTTTAGGTCTGATCTGTTTACACATTAAATAAATATAATTATATTTATATCATATAAATAACATAATATTTATTATTTTTCATTCTTATATTCTACTAAAAGCCTATATTTATATAGGTTTTGATAGACTCAAAGTGTACAAAGCCTATTTGTGGCCTCCAACGCCTACAATATGAGGTCTTTTTAAAGGCCTACATTGTAAGTAAGCATTTAAAAAGGCTTCAGGCTCGATCAAACCTTATGAAGACTCAGGCCTAAGCCTTAAAAAAAACCTACATTCAGGCTCAAGCCTGTTTAGCCAAAGCCTGGTCTGACCTATTTCCATCCCTATTCAAAGCTGCAAAAGACAATAAAAGCAAAAAAAAAAAAAAAAAAAAAAAAAAAGTTAGAGGAAAAAGTCAGTGCACAAATAATGGAGCAAAATAAAAATAATCAACCAAGCAGCAAAAAAAGAGCAGGAAACAACAGAATTAACGAAGGTATAGCTTAGATATTGGGTACTGATGCAAGAGCAGAAAAAGGTTATTAGTGATGGAAATAAAAGCTAGATTTGATTGGGTGTTTTCTTTATAGTTGAGAAGGAATCAATAACCTAAATCTATTCACAGTTTTGTTTTGTTCTGGGATGTTGAAGTTAAGGAGAAAAATCATGGCCCCAAAAAAAAGAGCCCAAGTAGAAAAGTATGTACTCCCTCTGGTCCTAATTATAGGAGCAATTTAACCAATTTTGAGAGAATTAAAGAGATGAGTTAAATTAGTTCATTTTACTCATTTTCCTAAAATGTCCTTATACAAATTTAAAATGACACCAGTTGTCATAATTATAAGTGTTTCTAATTTGCCTTACGTTAGACATCCATGACATATTAGTTTAGTATATATGTAATATGTATATTAGTTGCTTTTTATATAGCCATGTGTATACATATAGATCTAATTTCTTTTCCACACGTTTTCTAATTGAAATAATGGTCTTGCTATATAAACATATATGTGTATACATATAGATCTATCTACATACATAGAGACACACACACCCATATATCTACACACACACATGCATGCATGCAGGCACACACACACACACACGCACACACACACACACACACACGCACGCATACAGAGACACACACACGCATACACACACACACACATACATGCATACATACATACATACATACACACACACACGCACATACATACATAGACACACATACACGCATACATACACACACACACACGCATACACATACATACACACACGCACATACATACATACACACACACACACGCATACACATACATACACACACGCACATACATACATAGACACACATACACGCATACATACACACACACACACACACGCATACACACACGCATACACACATACATACATAAATACATAGACACACACACACACACATACATAAATACATAGACACACACACACATACATACATACATACATACATACATACATACATACATACATACATACATACATACATACATACATACATACATACATACATACATACATACATACATACATACATACATACATACATACATACATACATACATACATACATACATACATACATACATACATACATACATACATACATACATACATACATACATACATACATACATACATACATACATACATACATACATACATACATACATACATACATACATACATACATACATACATACATACATACATACATACATACATACATACATACATACATACATACATACATACATACATACATACATACATACATACATACATACATACATACATACATACATACATACATACATACATACATACATACATACATACATACATACATACATACATACATACATACATACATACATACATACATACATACATACATACATACATACATACATACATACATACATACATACATACATACATACATACATACATACATACATACATACATACATACATATGATTTAAAGTTACTCCGCTTTTTTTAATATATGAAGGATATAATTAATTTGTATAGATTAAAAAAATAGCGTGGTTATTTTTTTTTTAGGAAACCTCTTGCTATATGCATTCAATATATTTAATTTGGGCAAAAAAGTTATAAAGTTAGATAATGTGAATTGATCAAGATATTGTATTTCGTATCAAAATAAGGGGGGAGGGGTGTCTCCAATGACATTTCTCCCCATTTTCTCTCCATTGACCTTCCCTATAATTGGAATAATCCTGATGGTTGGGATTTAATATTTATAATATATTAATAACAAAAAATATATAAATAAATTTAAACTATTAAAACTTGACCTAAAAAGTTCATAAGTGCATGAGATAATAAGTAAAAAAATTATAAAATATTTTAATAAAAGTCCACAGAGTTGAAATATTTTGATAAAATTTTAATAGTTTAAATTTATGTTTGTAGCGGTTTATTTTGACCCCTACAAATTAACCGCTACGAATTAACATTTCTTTTTTGTAGTGATAATAAGAAGGATCCTTTTCTCCCTCAAGAGAAAACGGAAAAACTTTTGGTCCAGAAGTACTATATCTTAGTCTTATAGGTGCACTAATATATCTTGCCAATACAATACAACCCAATATTGCATATCCTGTGAATTTATTGGTAAGATTTAGTTCTTCTCCAACAAGAAGGCATTGGAATAAAGTTAAACATATATTCTGATATCTTCGAGGAACAAATGATATTATCTTATTTTATTCTAATGAATCTGGATCACAATTGATTGGTTATGCAGATACAAAGTTTTAATGAGATCCACACAATGGTAAATCTCAAACAAGATATTTATTTACTTGTGGAGGTACAGTTGTATCTTAGCACTCAACAAAGCAGACTTTAGCGGCTTACTCATCAAGTCATGCAGAGATAATTGCAACTCACAAGGCAAGTCGAGAATGTGTTTGGCTAAGGTTAATGACTCAACATATTCAATCAGTGTGTGGCTTGTTGATAGGGCAAAACTTTAAAGCCTTATAAACTCCGCAAGTATACGGGCCGTATCAAGTAATAAAGTAGTGAGAAAAGATCGTCCCACGAGGACTAGTATTCCAGCCACTAATTCGTTATCTTAGCTTTAGTTGGACAAATGAGTAAAAGAGGGTGAGTTGTAACTTAACCGAATTTTTAAAGAGTTTAATAGAAATCACGCATTCAAGATGAAGAATCTCAAAGATGATAGTTTAGAAAAGTTAATCGGTGGAGAAAACGTAGCTAGGGCATAGAAATCCCCCTATGTTCCTCCAAGTATTTGAATTAAATCCCTAATTGACTATTATTTCCCATGATTGACGATCAATTCTCTAAAATTAGACTAAGTCCCAATGTCTTGACGCTACCTTAGTTCGTTATCTTTAAAAACAACCTAATGTCTTAGTATTGTTTGGAAAGATCAATTATTTAAACCAGAATTATAAGATCGCATAAACTCGTAAGCCTATGTCTAGGTCATGCAACTCTATGACGAATTAACGGTTCCGATTAAATGCACCAACATCTCTATTGTCATACACCAACCTATGAACAATCTAAAAGGTGATCATTCTTTAAGAAAGCTTTAAGCAAAGATAATTCATTCAATCATGGAAAATAACGTTCAATCAAGAATTCAAACAAATACTTAAATTCGCATAGGGTTCATCCTCGCCTAACTACTAAAGAAAATTAGCCGAGCATGGCTAGATTAACAAAATAGAAGAAAAGAGATGAAAATTGGAATTGTTCTTGCATCCTCTTTCTTCCTTCAGCTGTCTCCTCCTTTTCTTCCTTTTATCCTTTCTCTCTAAACCTTTGGTAAATACCGAAGTTTAGAGAGCATAAGGATATTATTTTCTCTCGTGTGTACTCTGGTTGCTTCTGTGTCTTGTCTCTCCGTATTCTCCAGTGTGTGTCTCCCTCCTTCTTTATATAGAAATTTCCTTAAGCTCTTCTTGGGTTGTGATGTGATCCTTTCCTTAAATAAAAGATATGCAACATCTTTTTGAGATCTCCAATCAGCTCCAAATATTTCGTAATCCACTCTCTCATATCAATCAATTAATTCAAATTGATTTCCTTTTTCTGCTCCTTTCTCAATCAGCTAATAACTCCTGCAAGATATATAAATAGTAATAAATTTAATCCAATATATCTCAGAATTGATACTCATTTAATCATAAAATATGCACTTATCACTTGTTTCCTAAACAAAAGAACCAACAATACTATGTGAAGATAATACAACATGTATAGCTCAATTGAAAGGAGGGTACATCAAAGGAGATAGAACAAAACATATTTTTCCAAAATTCTTTTTCAATCAAGATCTTATGAAGAGTGGTGACATAGATGTTCAACATATTCACTCATGTTACAATTTTGCAGATTTGTTTACCAAGACACTACCAACTAGAATTTTTAAGTAGTGCATGGTATTGGAATGTGTAGGCTAAAAAACATAAAGTGATGTTGTAATCAGGGGGAGTAAACATTGTGTACTCTTTTTTCTTAGGTTTTTGTCCCAATGGGTTTTTCTTAGTCAAATTTTAACAAAGCACAATATTTGTTCATGGACATCCAAGGGGAGTGTTGTAAAATTAATAATTGAGGTGGATGTCCATAAACTCCCAACTCTTGGCTTTTCATTTTCTACACTCCATAACCTCTGCAATGAATAGTTTGTAGGAGTCTTCATACACATAACTCAAATGTTACAATTTGTGCACTCATAAGGATTAAAGTTTGCCCTTTACTTTATGTAACTCTTGGTTGTTGTGGAGGACCTATATAAATAGAGCACTATATAGTAAAATTTGATGGCATCTAAATTAATAAGATATTACTCTATCTTTTTATATAATTCTCTCTTCATCTTTTCATTTCATCTCTTGTATTTTCTCAATTGACTATATAGGAGCGGAAACAATTAATACTAATTCTTTTAAATAATTTTTTGAACTGGTACGCCGTAGTTGTTTCATAGCTGCAGAAGACAATAAAAGCCAAAAAAAAATTGTCAGAGAAAAAAGTCAGTACACAAATAATGGAGCAAAAGAAAAATAATCAACCAAGCAGAATAAAAGAGCAGGAAACGACAGAATTAACAAAGGTATAGCTTAGATATGGGGGTACTGATGCAAGATCAGAAAAAGGTTAGTGATGGAAGGAAAAGCTAGATTTGATTGGGTGTTTTCTTTTAAGTTGAGAAGGAATCAATAACCTAAATCTATTCACAGTTTTGTATTGTTCGGGGAGGTTGAAGTTAAGGAGAAAAATCATGCCCAAAAAGAAAAAGAAAAAGAAGGCTAAGTAGAAAAGTATGTATGTTTTTCTTTTACTCCTCCTTCAACCTCAGGTTGGGGGCTTTCTCTCTCCCTTGGGAGTGTGTGTGGTTACTAAGTGAGCCTATTTGCCCGCCGTTCTTCTAACGACGGGGCCACCATCTCCTCTTCGCTTTTTCTGAGTGTCTTCTAGTGTGTGTGGGTTACTGGTGTGTCAGTCATTTGGGTATGCTTGGAGGAATGGAGGTGGGTAATAGCAGTATTAGCAATAGCGGAGGTAAAGGTATAAAGCAGGTGGTTCTGAGTTTAAATAATGAGGTGGATAAGTATGGTGGTACGCTTGTTGGGAAGATTCTTACAGAGAAAAAGCTGAATATCCCTACTGTTATTTCATTGATTAAGAAAGGATGGAAGCTGGATGATGAATTGGAGGTGCATGAACTAGATAGTAGTCAACTGATTTTTCTGTTCAGGTTTCAAGACGTTAAAGAGTATGGCCGGATTCTTAAAGGGAGGCCATGGTCAGTTCTTTGTTTTATGTTGAACCTTCAGGTGTGGGAAAATAACATGGTTCTTCAGGATGTTAACTTCAAGGTAGCTCCTTTTTGGGTTCAGTTCCATGGTGTCCCCTTGGAAGCCTTTGATGACAACAATGCTAGAATCCTTGGGGACTCTATAGGTGAAACGGTTCTATTTGAGAGCCCGATGGTTGGAGGAAGAATGGAAAGGAGCTTTATTAGGGTTAGGACGCTGGTGCAGTTACAGGATCCTCTTACTGCTGGTTTCTGGGTTCCGCGGGCAAAGAAGGACCCAGCATGGGTCTCGGTTAGATATGAGAGGTTACAATATTTTTGCTTCACTTGTGGTAGAATCGGACATAATAGTCGGGGTTGTAAGGCGTTAGCTCAGCAGGACTATGAAAGGCAGGGACATTTGTTTGGCAGTTGGCTCTCTACACCAAGAGTTCAGACCGCGGAGGATGTAGTGGTCGTGAGTAAGGAGGACTGGTGTGAAGCTCCATTTGTTGCAAAGAAAGACCCAGCAGCTTCATCGCGCCGGAGTTGGTTGCCGGGGAAGGAGGCTCCGGCTGGGAGGATGCCGATAGGATCGGTGGCGTGTAGGGATGGGTCAACGTCTGGGGTTGGAGCGTGTCAGGAGGCCAGGCGATCGGGTAAGGAGATTGTCTGCCAAAAAGTTGGTTCGATGGGACGTGTCGACTGTGCTGTTCCATTAGACGAGGAAGCGTTGACCCCTGGGCGGCTGCAGGTGTCTCATTCTCGGGTTGCTGGGACTGGGTTTTCGCAAGCCCAATATGCAGGTTTAGTCATGACACCAGTTTGGGCTGCCGAGTATGAAGACAATTTGGGGATCCCGAATTCCTCTATGGGCCCCTCCTCAGAGGTGTCCACAAATTCCCTTCCTGTTTTTTTTTTTTTTTTTTGATAATAGAGATGACCGCAAGGGTCAGAGGGAAAACATAAAGCAAGAAATTAAAACACAGGGAGATTAACTCCCAAACAATCCTGATCTACCCAAGCCCTTAAATACATAGGGCACATACCCATAATACCAGATTTAGATATACCTATCTTCGCCAAAGCATCGGCAATACGATTACTATGTCGCGGGATATAACTAAGATCCACCGACCAATCTCTAGATAACAGCTCCTCAATCTGCAAGAACAATAAGCTAGCCGCAGAAGAGTCACCCCTCTGAAGACGCTGGACTAAATCACTGTCATCAGATTCAAGCATAATTTTCCTATGACCCAAGTCCCAAGCTAACTTCAAACCTTCAAAAATCCCCCACTCCTCAGCAGATGAAGCATGACAGATACCAATAGACTTCGAAAAACCAGCAACCCATTGCCCCGACGAGTCCCTCAAAACACCCCCACAGCCTGCCTTCAAAGATCTTAAAGACATAGCCCCATCGACATTTAATTTACACCAGTTCGAAGGGGGTTTAACCCAGACGCTGTCAAGAAATGAACCTGACGCAGGGCCTAAAGAGCAGCGAACAAAATCCTGAGACATAGAGAAATTCCTCCAAACATGCAGAATGACAGTAGCAGGGTTCGAAGGTTTCACAAAATCAGGATCAAAAACAAAAGAATTTCTCCAACCCCACAACTTCCAGATAGAAACACCGAAAATAATACTCCAACTAGAGCCCAATTCCCTACCAATAATCCCTCTAATATTCAAAGCTATCCAATCTCTTCGGTTAGCAGAAAAGAAAGCAGAAAAAAACCTGACAGGGACAAGTCTGGACCACAAACGCCTAGCAAAAGCACAATCCCTCAGAACATGCAAGCAATCTTCAATATCGGCCATACAAAACTCACATAGCGGGGAAGAGGAAGACCAAGAACTCCTCCACTCATTAGTCGGAAGTTTGTTCAGCGCCACTTTCCATAAGAAAACTTTTATTCTTTCAGCTCCGTTCCACTTCCAAATCTCTCTAAATAAAGAGGAACGAAGATGAGAAGGGTTTCTTTCAATGAGGAAATATGCACTCCTGATTGAAAACACCCCGTTACTAGAAGCTCCCCAAACTAACAGATCATTACCACTGCCTGGACGAGGAGGAAGAATCGCCACTATTTCCTGAAGAATACTAGGAACCACACAACTAGAAATCCTAGGGATATCCCAATCCCCATCCCTTACCCAATCCCCTACCAGGGAATGAGCCTCCTCATCAGATAACTGTCTAGAGCAAAAATCCTTAATCAGCTTACCGTTTGATAACCAGGCATCTTCAAAAAATCTAGTCAAATGACCATCTCTCAGATGCCATCTAGCTCCCAAGTCAATAATCTGTTTCTGAGAGCTAATGAAGCGCCAGATCGGAGAATCACCCTTATGTGATACAAATAATGACGATTCATCTCTTAGCATGTACCTAGACTCAAGGATTTGCGCCCATAAACCACCAGACCCTACCACCAACTTCCATGTCAACTTGGACCCACAAGCCCGATTAAAGGCCTCAAGGCGTCTAAATCCAAGCCCCCAAACTCCTTCGGCCGTGTAACAAGATCCCAACCAACAGGGTGAAAACGCTTGTTAGATCCCTCTTGGCCCCAGATAAAATTCCTCTGTAGCCTCTCAACCTCCTGACAAACACTAGCAGGAATTCTAGTAACCTGCATCGGATACAGCGGAATTGAACTTAACACAGATTTAGCAAGAGTGATTCGTCCCGCTAAAGAGAGACAGCTCGCCTTCCAGGCCGAGAGCTTAACATTAACCCGCTCTATAATGTAATTGAAATTTTCCTTCCTCCTAGCATGATTCGCAAGAGGGAAACCCAAATACCTTCCAATCTCACCAGAAATCTGCATGTGAGTTACTGCTTTGATGTTGGCCTTGGAAATAGTAGATACTCTAGGGGAAAAATACATAGAAGATTTATCCCTACTCACTTTACTTCCCGACGCCTCACTAAACACTTCAAGGCAATTCATCATACAAGAAGCCTGATTGACAGAGGCAACCCCAAATAACAGAAGGTCATCAGCAAACATTAGATGAGATACCTTAGGACCCGTCCTAGAGGTAGCAATAGCTTTCCAACCACCACTTTCAACTGCATCACAGATAAGATGAGAGAGCTTATCCATGCATAGAACAAATAAGAACGGCGAAATTGGATCTCCTTGCCTAAGACCTCTCTTGGGGAAGAAAAATTCAGTTTGGGAGCCATTCCAAATAACGTTATAAGACACTGAAGATACACAACACATAATCAAATGAATAAAACTTTCCTCAAAGCCAACTTCCACAAGAACTTGTTTTAAGAAATCCCACCGAACTCTGTCGTAAGCCTTCTCAAGATCTATCTTCATAATTCCCTTCCTGTTGTTGCCCAACGTGTGTACCCGTTTTTATCCCCAGACAAGGCCCATGTGAGTGGAACAGATGTGGGGTGTTCTGGTTCGTTTGCTCAGGAATACACCGTGGAGTTTCCCCGAGATTCTCCTAGAAAATTAATAAATGAAGCCTCGTTGTACTCTTCGGTTAGCCAAACAGGTCCTTCCGCCGTGTGTGCACTCTCACCGGTCTCGGCTGTGGCGTTATCCTTGAAGAATGTTCAGTTGAAAAGACCCTATGAGGATGAATGGTCTTCGGTGGTACCTAAGAGACAGCGCCAGCTCTTATTTGATGAACCTGTGAATTCTAATCCTGTGTGTAGGGCTAAGGAGTTGGCTCAGCGGGGACGTCGAAGGACTCACATATCATTAAAATCCTTTGCTAGGTGCAAATCTTCTACTTCCTCCCCGGTACCTCTGTGCAATCCCTAGGTGCCTTGTGAAGTTGACTTTCCAAGTAGTTGGCTTGATGGCTCTGCTTCCCCTGATGTGAATTGTTGCTCTTCTCCTTCTCAAAACGCCGGTGGCTAGATGGGACCAGCCACCGGTTCGCCATGAATATCTTAGCCTGGAACTGTCAAGGCCTTGGGGTTGCCTTGATAGCCAGGAATTTAAAGGAAGAGTGCTTCTGCAAAAACCCCAATTGGTGTTCTTAATGGAGACCAAGCAGAAGGCAAGATATCTAAGGAAGCTGAGGTGGCGTTGTGGTTACTGTGAAGAGTGGATTGTGGATCCGGTGGGGAGGAGTGGAGGTCTAGCTATTTGGTGGAATGAGATCCTTAAGGTCAGTATTCTTTGTTTCCTCTTCCAATATTATTCATGCACGTCTTGACTCTGATGATTTGGATTGCCCTACATATATTTCCTTTGTCTATGGCCCACCTTGTGAAGAGGATAGACGGTTATGTTGGCAGGAAATTACTAGGATTAGTAGAAATATTTGTGATTCTTGGTTGTGCCTTGGTGACTTTAATGATATCTTGTCTCAATCTGAAAAAATGGGTGGGCGTCCTAGAGCGTGGAGGAAAATCTTGAATTTCAAATGCTTTATGGCGGGTTGTGAATTGGATGATTTGGGATTTAATGGTTATCGATTTACCTGGTGTAATAATAGAGAAGAACCGGATACAGTCAGGGAACGTCTTGATAGGGCAATGGGTAACTCTCTTCTTCGGGAACAATTTCCTAATCTTCAGGTTTTCCATGTGGAACCAGACGGGTCCGATCATCATATGCTATTTGTTCAATGTCTTCCTGCCCCTATTCGGAGAAAGAAGACCTTTCGTTTTGAAGAATCTTGGGCCCAACATTCTGAGTTTCCCCAGGTTGTGTCTAGTAGTTGGAGCTCTGGTTTTGAGGGGTATCAAAGTGCAATCGCTGTCTTTAATGGTAACTTGAAGAGGTGTATGGAGGCCCTTGAAAAATGGAGCAGGAAAGTTTTCCCTGATAATGCTAGGCTGCTGGAACAACTGAAAGTTAAGTTGGCTTCTCTCTCGCATGGTAGTTTAAATGCGGCGTCTATTAGAACTATTAGTGATGTTAAAATGGCTATGGACCGTTTGTATGAACTAGAGGAAAAATTCTGGTGGCAAAGGTCCCGTGTTAATTGGCTAATGGCAGGTGATAGGAACTCCAGATTCTTTCACTTGTCTACGGTCAAGAGAAGACAACGTAATAGTATCCTTAGCATTAAAAATGACGATGGTCAATGGTTGCTTGAGAAGAGTGATGTGGTTCAAAATGTTTCAACCTTCTTTCAGCAGTTGTTTACGTCTTCAGGGATGGTTAATCTGGAGCCTGTCCTTTCTTGTATTGATGTGAAAATTACGCCGGAAATGAATCAGCGTTTGATGTTACCGGTTACCAAAGAAGAGGTCAGGAGTGCAGCTTTTAGTTTGTGGAGCTCTAAGGCACCTGGGCCAGATGGCTTCTTGGGAGCTTTCTACCAAAAATCTTGGGCTAAGGTTGGTGATTCTGTATGTGGGATGGTGCTGGAATTTTTTGAGGGAAAATCTTCTCTTGATCTGATTAATGAAACTAATATTACCCTGATCCCTAAAGTACCTAAACCTGAGCATGTCTCCCATCTTCGCCCCATTGGTCTTTGCAATTTCTCTTACAAGATTATTTCTAAAATCTTAGCTGATCGTATGAGACCTTTTCTAGATAAATGCATCTCTTCTAATCAGGGTGCCCTCGTCCCTGGTCGGTGTATTTAGGATAACATCATCATTGCCCATGAGGTGTATCACTATCTGAGGAGGAAAAAGGATGGGAATAAATATGATTTTGCCCTCAAAATGGATATGAGCAAGGCTTATGACAGGGTTGAATGGGCCTTCTTGAAGAATGTAGTTCTACGGTTTGGTTTTTTGTGAGGATTGGATTTCTCTTGTTATGAAGTGTGTGACCTCTGTCAAGATGAGTTTATGTCTATCCGGGGAAGTTGTTAGCTCCTTCTCTCCTGGTAGGGGTCTACGTCAGGGGGACCCTATCTCACCATATCTTTTTATTTTGGTAGCTGAAGTCCTTTTGATTATGATCACGAAAAGCCAGGAAGCTAGTCTGTTGCAGGGAATTAAGCTGAGTATTAGTTGCCCGGTCCTTTCTCATAGCTTCTTCGCGGATGATGCTCTTGTATACATGAATGCTAATCGACGAAATTGCTGTCAGTTGGCCTCTATCCTTCGGCAATATTGTGAGGCTTCTGGTCAGCTTTTAAACCTTGATAAATCCAGCCTGTTTTTTTCATCTAATACCCCGGTCGACGTTCGTGAGATGGTGAGTCATCTTCTCCATATTCCTACCTCTGAGGATCCTGGGAAGTATCTGGGCATTCCGAGCATTTGGGGAAAGACTAAGCAGCAAGCCTTGGCCTATATTAGGGAACGTGTTACTAATAAGCTTCAAGGATGGGGGCACACCTCTCTTTCCTTTGCTGGAAGGGAGGTTATGATTAAAGCTGTTATCCAAGCTATTCCCATTTATCCTATGAATTGTTTTAAGTTCCCTCTAAAAACTTGTAGAGATATCCATAGCCTTATGGCCAACTTTTGGTTGGATGGTAATGCTTTTGGAAGTAAGACACACTGGAAGGTGTGGAATTATCTTACTATGGGGAAGAGTCAGGGTGGGATGGGCTTTCGAGACTTGGTCATTATGAATGATGCTTTATTGGCCAAGACTGCGTGGCGGCTTTTGAACCACCCTGAAGATTTGTGGGTTCGAGTATTGAAGAGTGTATAGTTCCCCAAGAAAGAGTTTATTGATGCGGTCAAGGGCTCCAGGGCTTCGTGGTGTTGGTCCAGCATTCTTGAGGGCCGAGAATTTCTGAGAAATGATCTTCAATGGGATGTGGGTTCTGGCCAGGCAATCAGAATCTGGGGTGACAATTGGGTTCCTGGGGTCGCCTTTCCTGAGAAACCGCATAATTGTGAGGATTTTTGTGTCAAGAAAGGACGAGTTAGTGATCTTATTGTTGAGGGTGCTTGGAACCTCTCTCCCATTGCGGCCTTTATATCGGAAGACGTCAAGGACGCTATCTATGTCATTCCGATCCCTAGCAATGGCTTAGAGGACAAGTTATTCTGGACTAATTCCAATAATGGGGCTTATACAGTTAAGGCTGGCTATCATATTGAAAAAGCAAAGACGTTAGGTCCGCCTCCTAAAGCGGGTACCTCCTGTGTTGTCCCTAATTCTTGTTGGAAGTCGATTTGGAGTATTAAGGTCACTCCGCGGGTGCAACATTTCATGTGGCACACTCTTAATAATGCGATGGCCACAAATGCTGCTCTTTACACCAGGCGGCGGTCTTCTATTAGCCTTTGTCCTATCTGTGAAGAATCTGAGGAGAACCTTGAGCATCTTTTCTTTCACTGCCATTGGACACGTTGTATTTGGTTTGGGTGTAGCTTGGGTTTTCGCTTTGACTGGTCCAATGTGTCCAACTTCAAGGTATGGTGGCTGACGGTCTCGGGTATGAACTCTCTTGAGCCCAGAGATATCTCCTTGCTTTGCTGGATACTGTGGTATATTTGGAAACAGAGGAATGATAAAGTGTTTAACCATGTGGAACCCAATCCCTTTGCTGTTATTGAATATGCTAGGATGAGTAATGCTGAATTCTGGCTGCATTATGATAATATGCATTCAGTGGTGAGGGGTTCGGATAGTCCGATCGCCCGGGGTGACTATTGGGCCCCTTCTAAGTCTGGTTACTTTAAATTAAATGTTGATGGGGCCTTTATTCCTGGTAGTAACCATGCAGCTATAGGTGTGGTTTGCCGTGACCACCATGGTGTTTTTAAGTGGGGCTTCGTGGATAAAATAAAGTCCATATCAGCCTTTATGTCTGAAGCTCTTGCTTTAAAAAGGGCTCTCATGTTAGCAATGGACTTGGGGCCATGACAAAGTTGTGTTTGAAACTGATTGTCTTTTCTTGCTTACTTGTATTGAAGCTAAGTCTCCTGATCTGTATGACTGGAAGAGTAGAAGCATCCTTCTTGATATTATTGGCCTTTTTTCTGACAGGGTTGGGTTTTCCTTATCTTATATCCCGCGACGGGGTAATAGAGTAGCTGACTTTCTAGCAGCGAGTGCTTGTAAGGAGGTGTGCCCGATTGGATGGGTTTCTCAACCATCACCTTCTTTGTATTCTCTTCTAACCTTGGATGCTCCGGAGGCTAATCTTGTTGTAGGTGGTGCTCTTTCCTCAAGTCTGGATCTAGTGGCTGGCTAATTCCTTCCTGTTTGTTCTGCTTATGTCTCTCCTATTATGTCTTTTAGCGTTTATTTGCTTCCTGTATTATGTTTCCTGCATCTGTTGCAGCGGTCTCCGTTTCTCTCTAGTTGTATATTTATTTGTGGGCTTGTTTCTGGATACTTTCTTTAGCTTGTCTCTGTTGTAATGCTCTTTTATGTCTAGTAATGCAAGTATCTTTTCCGAGAAAAAAAAAAGTATGTACGATTTAAAGTTACTCCGCTTATTTTTTAATATATGAAGGAGATAATTAATTTTCATAGATTAAAAAAAATAGCGTAGTTATTTGTTTTTTCATCCACATACATTAGCGTATTATTTGTAAAAAGTGTGTTTATTGATTTTTCTAAAATGTCTTCTTTAATAATCATTTGCATCAGAATTACCCCTTATGGAAAAACCCTTGCTATATGCATTCAATATATTTAATTTGGGGGGGGGGGATTTATAAAGTTAGATAATGTGAATTAATCAAGGTATTATATTTATTATCAAAATAAAGGGCGAGGGGTGTCCCCATTTTCTCTCCATTGACCTTCCCTACAACTGGAATAACTCTAATGATTGGGATTTAATATTTTATAATAAGATATTATAATATTAAATAATAAAAAATATATAAATAAATTTAAACTATTAAAACTTAACCTAAAAAGTTCAAAAGTGCATGAGATGATAAGTAAAAAGTTTATAAAATATTTTTAATAGAAGTACATAGAGTTGAAATATTTAGATGAAATTTTAATAGTTTAAATTTATGTTTATATTCAATTTTTTAATGATATTATTATAAAATGTTAAATTTTAACCATTGGATGTTGATCCAATGGTGGGGAAAGTAAATGGAGAGAAAATGGAAAGGAAGATCAATGAAGAATTCCCTCAACCCCTAACTAATTCATATATGGGAAAATCCATACAGGGATCCAATTAAAGCCCAAAATTTCAAAAAAGACCCCAACAACTTTCACATACCAAAAAGGGCCCTAGAGCCTTTTCTGGGATTTTTCATTAAAACGTTAGTTGTTAATCTGACTGATTTAGTTGCCACTACTAGAAAAATCGTAAATTGCGACGGAAAAAAATCCGTCACAAATTCCCTATTTTTTGCGACGGATTAATTACCTATTTTTTGCGACGGAAAAAAATTCCGTCGCAAAAAAAAAAAAAATTGCGACGGACGCGCATGGTCCTTCGCAAATTTGTGACGGACGTGGGCCGTCCGTCGCAAATTTGCGACGGACCCGGGGGTCCGTCGCAAGGTTTGCGACGGACGGCCCTCGTCCGTCGCAAAATTTACGACGGACGGACCCCGTCCCTCGCAAAAATTTGCGACGGAACAGGGTGTTCGGTCGCAAATCGCGTCTTAAACCCCCCCGAACTTTCATTCTCCATTTGAGCTGCCATCCGTTTCTCTCTTCTTCTCCAGTCGACTCTTGGTGCTCCGGTCAAAAACTTTCCGGCGTCATCCCCTCTCCTCCGGCCAATCACTTTCCGGCGTCATTCCCTTCCATTCCGATCGATCAGTTTGTCAAGTCATCTCCTTCTCCTCTCCTTAGGCACTTCTATTCCATGTAAGTTACCTCTCCTCTTCCTTTTTTTTTTTTACTACATTATATATATATATATATATATATATATATATAGATTTGATTATTAGATGTATTTATGATAAAATGATGGTATGTGATAATATTTTTTTATTTCTTGAATGTTGATTAAATTATTAGTTATTGATTCTTCATTACGGATTTGTAACCATTTGTGAGAATATTAAAGCTGCATTATTTGTTTATATTTCGCTATTGTATGGTTGAAAAATTGTGTATATTGAAAAATAGAATTATGTTGAAAAATAGGATTATGTTGAAATGATAAAAATGAAATGTTAAGAAATGATGCTTAGAGATACGAGAATTAATTACTTAATATAAAGTTGGTGGGAGGTGTGACTTAAAGGATTTATGAAATTTTTATGTTTTAGAAAAATTAATGATATTAACTAGTTCCTGAAATCTGTAAAATAATGAATGTTAAAATTTTTTAACAAAAATTGTCTCATTGAAATTTGGTAATATAAAATATTATACTTAACTAG
Source organism: Acacia pycnantha (assembly GCA_025563575.1). NCBI lineage: Eukaryota > Viridiplantae > Streptophyta > Magnoliopsida > Fabales > Fabaceae > Acacia > Acacia pycnantha. Next base: position 2,712,279 of record JAMWYP010000001.1, read on the forward strand.
TTATACAATAAACAAGTGATATTTAGGGATAAGAGAATTAATTAATTAAAAATAGGAAGAAGTTGTGAGTTTAAGGAATAATGAAATTTATATGTTTTATAAAAATTAGTTAAATTAATTGGTTGAGTTAATGTCTTATAAAAAACATGTTTTATTTGAAAAAAACAAATTTATTGCAGATTATATAACATTGATTAAGTCTTAAATATTATAAATGTTAAATAATCTCTTTAACTTAGCCCATATATCTTATAGATTTCTGGCATCGAATTACATGTTAATTATGTTGGTAACTGAACTAGTTAGGAAATATGGAAGGCAATCATGATAGAAGTTGGATGTACAATCGTCTAAGCGATAAAAGAGAACTAACTCAACAATTCTTGGCGGGTTTGAAAGAGTTCATCGAATTTGCTTTGGCACATTCAACTAATTCAAGTAGGGCGATCAGTTGTCCGTGTGTCAAATGTAGGTGTTTAAGATTTAAAGATCTTAGCACGGTGAAAATCCATTTGTGTAAAAAGGGATTCATGAAGGATTATGAATGTTGGGAATGTCATGGCGAAGTCCGACAGACACCGACAGGTTATTACGGGGGCAGTAGTCATCGAGACAATCTTAATCAATATGAGCAGTTGGTTATGGATGCCGCGGGACCGTCAATCGGCCAATATTTTGATCCCGCTACTCATGCTGAACCGTCATACATTGGAGAGGAGAACGATACACGTACTCAACCACAATACATGAGAGAGGATCCTCATCCGAAGCCGCTAGGTTCTATAAAATGCTTCAAGAAGCACAACGTCCGTTATGGGAAGGGGGCGAACACTTTGAAAATAGTGAATATTCATCGCTATCGGCTACCCCGGCAACACTAAGCTTGAAGACCGATCACCATATGAGTGAGAGGAATTACAACGAAATGATACAGATCATGAGTAAGCTTGTTCCCAAAGACAATAATTTGTCAAGGATTTTTACCAAGCAAAGAAAAAGGTGAAAGAGCTTGGTCTTGGATGTGAAAAAATCCATTGCTGTCCCAAAGGATATATGTTGTATTACAAGGATGATGCTGAGATGACCAATTGCAAATTCTGTGGACATGACAGATACAAAGTTGTGAGGAATGGAAGGAGAACGACGCGTCAAGCATTAAGCAAGATGTGGTACTTTCCTCTCGTACCCAGACTTCAGAGATTGTATGCATCAGAACAAACAGCTGCGCATATGAGATGGCACCGCGAGCATCGCAGGGATGAAAAATTTGTGACGCATCCATCCGATGCCGAAGCTTGGCGTAAATTTGACGAGGCAAATCCGTTCTTTGCTATGGATCCCCGTAATGTTCGTCTTGGTCTATGCTCGGATGGGTTCGCTCCTTTCAACAATACGGGCAGGACTTATTCCTGTTGGCCTGTCATTGTGACTCCGTACAACCTCCCACCTTCTATGTGCATGAGGAGAGAGTTTTTGTTTCTGAACGCGTTAATCCCTGGGCCATCCAACCCAAAAAAGAAGATAGATGTGTACCTCAGGCCTCTGATAGACGAGTTGCAGATGTTGTGGACTGAAGGCATTCTTACGTATGATGTATCATTGAGTCAGAATTTCACCATGCGGGCTGCCTTAATGTGGACGATAAATGATTTCCCGCATATGGGATGTTGAGTGGCGGCAAACGTCGGGAAGCTTGCATGCCCGGTATGTCTTGAATGAACACGGGTTTTAGCTTACAACACGTCGCAAGGTCGGTTGGTTTGACAGGCACAGGCGATTCCTTCCCCCAGAGCATCAGTTTAGGAGAAATAAAAAAGACTTTATGCGGAATGTGGTCGAACGAGCAGATCAACCTCATCGTTTAAGTGGCCAAGAAATATGGGACAGGGTGAAGTACATTCAAAGTGTCGAAGAAGGGACTGGTTCAAGCGAACCTGAGGGATACGGCGTTGATCATCATTGGAACAAACGCAACATATTTTGGGAACTACCATATTGGAAAGATCAATTGTTAAGACACAACCTCGATGTAATGCATATTGAGAGGAATGTGTTTTGCAATATTCTCGTACACCGTGATGGACACCAAGGGCAAGACGAAGGATACAAGAAACGCAAGACGAGACATAAAAGTGATTTTCGAAGGCCCGATTTGCATTTGGTGGAGAATGTCACGGACGGACGTCCAAACCTAGAGCACCGTACACATTCAACAAACAATGAATTTAGAATTGTTGCAATGGGTAACAGATCTGAAACTCCTGACGGTTATGCGTCAAACTTGAGAAGATGTGTTGATCTGCACGAGATGAAGTTATTCGGATGAAGAGTCACGATTGCCATGTTTTTTCCGTAGATTGTTGCCATGGGCCTTCAAAGCACTTCCGAAGCATATATGGTCTATTCGACGGAATTATCCATGTTCTTTAGAGAAATTTGTGCTTCGAACTTAATGTTGAAAAGTTACGTCACTTAGAGGCGAGCATACCAATAACGCTATGCAAGTTAGAGATGGTGTTTCCTCCTAGCATGTTTGACTCAATGGAACATTTGCCTGCTCACTTGGCCTACGAAGCAAAGGTAGGTGGTCCGCAACAATATAGGTGGATGTATCCGTTTGAGAGGTAATATATATTTCTTTCGTGCGGTTGTTAATTGAAAGACATGGTGCTTTAGTTTATAAATTCCCCTTACATTGTCCATTGTAGGTTTTTACGCACACTTAAGAACAAGATAAAAATCCAAGGTACGTCGAAGGATCTATCGCTGAAGCGTTTCTAGTCGAAGAGGCCACTAAGTTTGCGTCATACTATTATCCCCCTGAAATGATATCAAGATGGAGAGGGTACCTCGCAACGATGATGGCGGAGATACTTGCAATCAAAATTCAATATTTAATTTTCCAGGCCGAGTAGTGGGAAAACGTTGGAGGTCAACTTTAGAAGGAAGAGATAAGCAAGTAGGGGAGTGGTACATTCTAAACAATTGTGAAGAGGCCGCCCAGTACTTAAAGTAATAGTTCTTTTCTTTTTACTGTTTAGGGAAATATTACAGTATTAACTTCATCTTTTTGTTACAGTTACTTCTCTAATCGGGTTCGATCGACAAATCCTTCGATGTCGGATTCCGAAGTTGAGCAAATCACGAACTCTAAGTTTCCTCAATGGTTTCGATCCTACTTTGTGCAAAATCCATCAGATAGCAATGAAGTTGCGTGGAGTTTATCTTATGGAGCTGCAATAATTGTTACCCGGTGCAACAAATACGTAATCAATGGGTATCGGTTTTCAACTGTTCAAGCGAACGCAAAAACACTATGTTGCAATTACGGTGTATGTTGTAGAGGTGACCAAGTTGACGGGGTCGAGGGAGCCTACTACGGGAAGTTAATCGAGATAATTCAATTGCATTACCAGTGGGACAAGGTGGTGACTCTGTTTAAGTGTGAGTGGTTTGATAACAGTCGCGTGGGACAAAAGTGGACAAATATGGTAATGTTGAGATCCACTGGACAAGGAGATATACGGTTGGTTATGACCCATTCATCCTTGCTCAACAAAGCGGAACAAGTTTACTATACCTTATACCCCACATCCCGTCAAGGGTGGAGGGAGTTATCAAAACCAAAGCACGGCATATTATACCAAACACGAAAGAGTCGAAACAAATGACGGTATTCCCGAACCGTTCCAGGCTGATGTGGAACATGTACTTCCCTAAACATTGCCGACGACGATGTACCAAACAACTGCTTAATTCGGTGCGGAGTTAGAGTTGATTCCTATCCAAATTGATGATGAAGAATCGACGATGAGGAGGAAATGATTTACTCGATAGTGAATCGAGTTCGACGATTATGAGACTCCGAGAGGAAGGCATGCAAGCAGATGATGAAGAACAAGAATCGTCCGGTTGATGTGTGTTAGTTCTTTTTTATGACGATCTAATTATACTACATAATCCGTCATATACTTCGCTACTGTCATATTTAGTAAATATCTTTATATATATATATATATATATATATATATATATATATATATTGACATAATGTTTATAAGTGTTCAGAGATGGAGCATCAAGGAGGACGTTCCGGTAGTGGACATAGTAGTGGTCGAGCCCAACCCCGTCCTATCAGAGGGGGTAGGGGGACGTCATCTGGTGCCTCTGTAGGCAGAGGGCTCAGCGCTTCCCCAGATGTTCCCCTATTTGAGATGTCATCTTCACCGTCGGTTTATATGTCATCGTCACCGTCTCTTTATATGTCATCGTCGCCGTCTCTTGGGCCAGAACTTCCCATAGTCCACAAAGAAGGAGCGAGAGCAGGTTTACTTTACCATTTCTAATTGATTTACATATGTTTAGTTTTCTAAAACTATCTATGTACAAGCATCTTCGTAGTTGACATTCCTTCCTTCAAAGACAATGCATCGCCTCAAAGCCATGTCGGGAAGGAGGTAGTTCTTTCGAGGAACCAACTGGGATCGGTAGATCCCGCAAATGGAAAGATTTGGATTTGTCCTATTGGCACCACCGAGTAAGTCATGTAAAGTTCGCAATAATAATGTTATGATTTTCTACCTTTAGTTTCTATGCTAATATTTCCATCATATCCTCTCGTGTTCGATTTCTACCAAATAATGAGGCAACTAGTATCATCTCAAACCAAATATTTCGTAACTTCAATCTGCCTTACGGCTCTTGGACAGAGATTCCTCAGGATAATCGAGATGCTTGGTTCAATGAGTTCTTGGTAAGTTATGTGTTTTAATTTATGGTTATTAATTTCTTATTCAAATTTGCACCACTGATTGTTTGTCATTGATTTTCAGCGTAAGTTTAATACGTTGCCTAAACATCATGAAGACCTTAAATCACTTATAACTTCGTAATGGAAAATGGTTGAATGAGAGGTTCTTTAAATTGAGAAGAGGTAGAGGCCGGAAATATTGGATTCAACCTGAGGTTGCTGACCAATTACTTCAACATTGGGCGTCCGATGAGAAATTTCAAAATAAAATTCAGAAAAATAAGCAAAATAGGGCCAAAATGGAAGGACCTTCCTATGGTGGCGGCTGCATTTCACTGAGTGAGCATAAACGAAAAATTGTGAGTACACGTTATTTTGTATTTAACTATTCAATATTTTGTTCTTTGAAACAATTATTTAATGGTCATTATTTGTATTTGCAGGCACTGTCTGAGGATGTTGCTCCAGAAGATGTTGACTGGGTTGCCTTTGAGCGTACCCATTCCCAGCAGTCTGAAGGGAGTGAGCCGCGTTGGATTAACGCCAAGGCGCAGCAAGTAGCGGTGAGATATTATATTGCATTCTTTGTTTCAGACATCAACATATATTTATTTCATTTCACATGTCTTATTTGTGATGTATTTTTTTGCTTCTAGGACAATTATAAGAGGCTGACGAAGGAGAGAGACTCGCAGACTGCGAGCGACCCCACATCCTCTCATTCTGATAACGAGAGTCTATTCATTCAGTGCGCAGTGGAATGAACAACAAAGGTAGAATCTTCGGCACGGTGCCTCCGCCACCGATTTAAGCAAACGAAGCGCTCCTCATCCGACCATGAAGGTGTTTCGCAGTAAACATAATACATTTGATATTGATTGTTACATTTTCATTCCTTATTCTATTTGAATAAAGTACAAAAAAAACGTAGTTCCTTATTTTTTTGCAGATGAGATGAAGAAGATGAAGGCGTTGGTCCAGCGCGAGCGGAGGAGCTGCATGAGACACGCGAGATTGTCAGGCGGATGCAAGGGCAGACAGAGGAGCTGCATGAGACACGCGAGATGGTAAGGCAGATGCAGCTTCAACTTATGTCCCTAATGAAAAACAAGGGGCCGGCTTCTGTTGATGGTGACAACGTTGATGGTGGTGATGATAATGCTGATGATGATGATGCTGCTTTTTAGACTACTTTTTAGTACATGTCATTCAGGATAATATTATTTATATTTGTTTTCTCTATGTAAAACTACTTATGCTTGATACTTCGGGACAATATATATATATATATATATATATATATATATATATATATATATATATATATATATATATATATATTTGGATTAAAGTTTGTTCTAATTAGAAAAAATATTATTTTTAGAAAAAATATTATTTTTCAAAAAATTAATTTTAATTTTTTTTTTTAAAAAAATAAATTTGCGACGGATTAAAAAATTCCTTTGCAATTGCGACGGACTTTTAGTTCGTCACAAATTGCGACGGATAAAAAATCCGTCGCAATTGCGACGGATAAAAATCCGTCGCAAATTGCGACGGAGTAAATTAATCCGTCGCAATTGCGACAAGGATTTTTGCGACGGACAAAATCCGTCGCAAAATCTGTCGCAAAACGAGTTTTGCGACGGAAAAGCCCATTTTTGCGACGGATTTTTTCCGTCGCAAAAACTGATTTTTTTTGTAGTATCGGGGCTGATATTGTTGTTAAAGTGACTGATTTAGTTGTTAAAATATTGTTGTTAATGCGACTGATTTAGTTGTTAACGGGCATTGATTTTGTTGTTAATCTGGCTGCTTTAGTTGTTAACGTTTATACTAGAAAAGGCCCTAGGGCTCTTTTTGGTATGTGAAAGTTGTTGGGGCCTTTTTTGAAATTCTGGGCCTTAATTGGGCCCCTGTATGAATTTTCCTTTCATATATTTATGATCAAAGGGAGTATTGGATTATTTATGATCAGAGGGAGTATTGGATGAGAGTTTATCAGTATTTAAATAGGTGACTAGGAATTCAAATTTTAACCTTCATGTTTAAAGTAAATTTAGCTATGAGAGACATACAAGTACAAAATATGTTAACCAAACCACATTTTTAAAATCGGTTGTGAAGGATAAGGTTTAAAATGTTGTTAGATTCTATGTTTTGACGATAACAAAGTTTAGAAAGGTTTTACAAATAATTTGAAAGATAAACAAAGTATTTTGAACAAGTAAAAGATCATTGTTTTGTAAAAATTGCTAGATCACTTGAGTGATATTATTTCATCATTTCAAGTAGAAAAACAGATTACTCAAGTGACTACTCAAGTGATGTTATAAATCCTAGCTAAATCTTCATGATAATCTTTTTGGTGAAATATTCTTACAAAAGAATATCATTCGAGTAACCACTCAAGTAATGTGTTCAAAAATTCATCACCACCAAATCACCATAGTAAATAATCTAGTCATCAATAGTGTGAAAAATTTTCAAATGGAAAATCACTTGAATGACCACTCAAGTGATGTTCCAAGCTCGCTCGAGTAACCACTCGAGTGATGTGTTAAATCTCATCACTAGCACACCACTCAAGTGACATGTCCCAATGATGTTGTTCTTAAATGTTTTGAAGAGAATGTCACTCGAGTGACTACTCAAGTGATGAGAAAAAGAGCATTACAAGCACAACACTGCATTGATCATGGAAGTGTTTTGAAATCTAAAATTTTTCCTAAGTATAAGATCACTCGAGTGACCACTCGAGTTATGTGTTAAAACAACATCATTAGCATTATACTCTAGTGATGTGATCAAGTGATGTGTTTTTCTCAAAATCAAAGGAAACAAGATCATCACTTGAGTAACCTTGTAATCTTTTGTCACACTCTAGTGATGTATCAAGAGATTTGAAGCAAAATCATTCGAGTTATCCCATTTTGTGTATCACTAGCACATCACTCTAGTGACCTATCTCGTGCACTGTAAGTTTTTCAAACTGCTAAGTGAAGATCTTTCAAGTGATGCTTTACCAGAAAAAAGAGCATCGCTTGGAAACATTTTAAATCATTGCAATGATTGTGTAATTTATTCTTCTTGCTTCTAATCACTCTAACTCTTCATTATACTAGTACTTGAATGTTTTCTAGGTGATCAAATAAGGATTAACACACAAATTGGGGAAAAAACACTTTTGTGTCAGAAGCATTAAATGCAAAGGACATTTAAACGACGAACATTCTCTCTGCTTCAACGGTTAATTCCTTAGACACAAAGAATGTTCAGAGACTTCAACAACTATAACAAGGACCAAGGACACTCCAATGGTACATTCAATAAGACAACTATCATTGATTCACTCTATGTATAAATACCCAGAGCATTGAAAATGAAGCAACGAACTTCTACGAAAAACTTATTGTTACATTCATTGCAAATGTTTTAAGCTCTTAAATTCGAGTATGTATTTTAAAGATCATATATCTACTCTTGTGAGAGACATTTATTGATTCATTTATTATATAATAGATTCAAGATTGTGGAATCTTGAGTAGGCATTAAATTGCAAAGTGTAAAGGGGAGTGATTGTTCTTTGAAAAAGAACTAGCTTGTACTGAGGCACCAAGAGCTCTATGAATCTTGGAGAATAGTGGAAATCTCAAAAGACTTCTGAGGACGGGACGTAAGTCAAATGGCTTTGACCGAACCAATATAAATCTCGTGTGTTTATCTTTGGTGACATATTCTCAACTCTATTTTCATTCTTTAAAGTTTACATTAAATTTTAAGTTTTTAATTATCACCCAATTCAGCCCCTCTTAAGTGAAAGTCTTGTTATAAATATTAGTTTATTTTTCAAATTGATTCCTCAAACAACTAGTTTAAAATATATTGTTTTCAAAATATATGTTTGATCATTTATATTTGCATCAAGTTTTATTATAGTTCCATAAATTTATAAATTATATTTTTAGTTCCTCAATCATAACATTGTTTGTCTCAATGGAAAATATTGACTAATCAAACTTAATTGATAATGGTGCAATTAAACTTTGACAAAGAATTATTGCATTTTAATTCTTTTAATGTAATATTTTTTATATTTCAGATTGTGAAAATGAAAATGAAAAACAACCCTAAACATTCTAGTTTCATTTGTGCCACGCTAAAAATAATATATGTTGAAAGAATTAAAATACAAACATACTTTGTCAGCCATATAATCATCACTTAAATTTAATGAGTCATCATTTTCTATTAAATGATACTAACGATGTTAAGATTGAAACTAAAAATACACTTTATATAAGAGAGTAAAATAAAAATTGATGCAAATATAAAAGGTTAAACGTATATTTTAGCCTATATATATATATATATATTTTTTCTTTTTTATATTCATGACATTCTAAATAATATTTATCTAGACTGGTTCTAAATCCGATTTGGAAAGTCATTTTTAACCACCTGGCTAAATGTTCATTTTTATACTAGTGAAACTCTTTTGCTTTTATATTATAAAAAAGTCGTTTTTGCTACTATAGATAAATAAATATTAACTCAAATTAATATGAACTAGTGGTGGGTTCTTTTGTTTTAAATAAATTGATGCAAGCTCATTTTTTTTAAACTTTTGTGTCTGAAACAAACTTAATAGGTACAATTCAAATTATATAGTGAGAAAAGTTGGTTAGCAACACTTGGCTCATCACCAACACTTTAGATAGGGTTAAGAGTTTTGAACAGATCTACTAAGTTAGATTTTATATTTTCCTCCCCTTACTAACATGGAACGATGACATTTTAAGTTTAAAAAAATTAGTAGCCATCAAATTTGCGTTTCTAGTAACACTATTTTGTTGGATTATGTGTGGTTTATATATGAATATTCCATTTACTTGTTGATTAATGTTTTTTTATTTAAATTTTAACCTTTCAGAGTTATATATAAATATTTATGTATATTTTATTTAAATTCTATTATTTTAATGATGATTAAGTTCATTTATTTCAAGTATGGTTGGACCCGGTTCACATTAGGTACTTGTCCTAATGTGCTTTTTATGTGCTTATCCCTCTAATTAGAGAGACAATCACATTTTATTTTATTTTATTAATTTATATATATATATATATATATTATTTATTTAGATTAAAATTATATGTTACTTTCTGAAGTCTTTTTTGCACCTAGTATCTCAAATTAATTAGTTTCCAGGATACTGGTGTTACAGGACAAATATTTCTGTGTGCAGAACTAGAAACTAATTAATTTGAGATATTAGGTGTAAAAAAATTTTCAAAAAACAACATATAATTTTAATTATAAATAAAATGTGTTTGTCCCTCTAATTAGAGGGACAAACATATAAGGGACAAGCACCTTATGTGCTTCCGGTCGGACCCCTAATCTTTAAATAATTACCTAATCAATTGGTTATTGAGGTTTTTGTACCTATATTATGAAAAAACACTTCTACTACCTCTGATCTTTAGTATAAGAAGTAGATAATTAATTTATGAATATATTAAGAAAATTAGTTATTATAAAGTAGTTATTTGTAATAAATGAGTGTAGATTTCCCTTTAAAACACTATTTTTAATTATGTTCATTAGAACTAACTAATTGATGAAAACATTCTTAATTGTGTAACCGATTGGGATATTGGGATAGTTTGTGACAAAAATTATAAATTTGAAATATGAAATAGATTAAAGTCTTATAATATATTTTATACTAAAATAAACCGCTTGACTAATTCTTGTATCGGTTATTTCAATTCAAAGAGAAAGGGATGGATCAGTTGCAACGAGGAGGAGGAGAGATATAAAAGAGGGGATTGTTAATAGAGTGTGTCAGAGAGATGAGAGGAGGACAGTTATTGAGGGATCTTTGGTATTCTAAGGCACATTTTACAAGGCCCTCCACCTTGTAATTTGATTTCATCGTGCAGACTGATGCGGATAGGGATTTCACGCTGCCTGCTTATGTTCCTGTTCTCCTTTCATTCACATATTATTAATTAAATTATCCATAACATATAACATTATTTTTAAAAATACATGTTCAAAATATAATTTTAGACTTGGATAAAAGTATCCCACGTTATATGAATGAAATATCATTTAACAAGCCATACTTGTAAGTAGGGGTGGAAACAGGCCAGACTAGGCCAGACCTTAGCTTTAACAGGCCTGGCCTGTTAAGGAAGAAATAGGCCTGAGCCTGGCCTGTGGCCTGTATCAGGCCTATTTTTCGGCCTGAGTCTGGCCTGTATACAGGCCTGGCCTGTGGCCTGTTAAGGCCTATTTTTTTAAAAAAAAAAAAAAATTGTACAGAGACCATGTACCAATCAAAGAAAGAAACGTGGAAAGAGTTGAAGTCTCATCAAAACATTAAATTAAAAAACAAGAAATTTGTAAGATCCTTAATTTCAACCATGTTTATCAATGGTTCAGACACTCAAAGCATAAGAAGTCACCAACAGAACTAGACCCTGTAAAAAATCGAATGACAAAATGAGCTTTATGAAACAGCTATATCAGACACTCCTGTAAGAACATCAAATATATAATGCTTGAGAAGAAGTCACAAGTAGAGAGGGAGAGAGCAAGTCGCACAGCACCTATGCAGAACAGCTGAACAAACAAAATACCAGACAAAATACCAGACAAACAGGGGAAATAGAACAGCTGAACAGACAAAATACCAGACAAAATACCAGAAATAAACCTCTTTCCTTTTTTATTCATGTTTAGTACAGTAAACTCAAAGCATTTTCCATGTTTCCCCCATCTACAACACTTTAATTTCAAATAGAACAAACAGGGGAAATAGAACAAGGTGAGGACGAAATACCAGGAGACTCTTGGGTTGAAGAGTATGCGACGGCCGACGGAGTAACGGACGACGGTGAGGACGAACGGTGACGACTTAGGGCAAGCCGCGTCGGAGATCTGAAATGAGGTAACGGACGACGGAGTAACGGACGATGGAAGCTCGACGGAAGCAGCGTCGGAGATCTGAAATGGGGTAAGCCTCACGCTGGATGAAGAAATTGAAGATGGAAGGGAAGAGGGTCGAGCGGCGCCTGTGTCGAGAGAGAGCTTGTAACTTCCGAAACTTGGGGTTTTTTTTTTTTTTTTTAAATGGCCTGCTATGATATGAGTCTATGATATATATATTTTTTTTAAAAAAACAAAATTACTATTTTGCCCTTCCCTTAACAGGCCGGCCTGACAGGCTTTACAGGCCTGTTTTAAGGCCTAGGCCTGGCCTGTTAGCCTGACAGGCCAGGCTGCTCAGCCGAAGCTTGAGCCGAGCCATAGGCCCCTGACAGGCCCCTGGCCTGTTTCCACCCCTACTTGTAAGCAGTATAATTCTCTCCCTCTCTCTCTCTCTCTCACATAATAGTTAATAATTGCATTATATATGTTAGGAAAATCGGATATTAAATATTCTTAATGAAAAATATTGTATGGAGTCAATAAAAGTAGAAAATAAAACAAGCAAAAAAAAAAAATACATGGAGGCACAAGAATTTAATATGAAAAAAACATTCCCATTGTTATGGACCCAAATAATGGGCCTGGTATGTGCGAGGCCCAATTGAAAGGCTCTAGGCATGAAACCTTCCATGAAATAGGCAAACTGCCAATCACCCATGACTGTGCCGATACTGCAGGGATCATGCAGGATATGGAGAGCACATGATCAAGAGGTGGGAGGCGCACGACGACAAAATGTGGACAAGAAGGACGAAACCCTAGGTAATCTCTATAAATAGGGATTACCTACTGTGTACACATTCGACTCACCATCCATTCTTTATTATTCGGCCTCACCTGCACACACATTACCCCAAGGCGAATAGCCACCCCTGTGTAGCACAGTGATCCATTAGCAACCACTGTTATCTCCTCCATAGATATCAGCGGGCGCTACATCTGATCCGATATCAATTATACCTAGCCCCTCGAGGCTAGACATCTGTGTTCTATTACAGAACATTGGCGCCGACCGTGGGGAAGACGAAGGTAATGATTCCCAGAATCATAAAAGCTACTCGTAATCACTGAGTATGGCCGCTATTACTAGGAGCCGCAATCAAGTTCCTCGATCGCAGCAACTGCTAGTGGGACAGCCCGGGCCACAAATCCCAGAGCAGGCATCCCGACGCTCAGATTCAGTAGGCCCTGAAGTAGACCCTCAAAGAGACGGACTAGAGGCCGAAATAGAGGACACAGCTCGGTCTCCTCATCCCGGTCTAGGACGACGTAGGGGGCCAGGGCTTCCCTCAGCCCCATCACGAATTCCAGATTAACCATCCCGGCATACGCCTGTTGCACAACACGGTAGGATCGGTGGTTCAACGGATGGACAACATGGAAAACTGGCATCAACTCCAACAGGATGACAACGCCCGAGTTATTCGGGAAGAATTGGAACGACAAAATGCCACATGGCTGCTGGAGATGCAGCAAATGCTAAAGGAGCAATATGATGCTAGAGTAAACCAAGCCCGAGATGAAGGGCATAAAGACGAAGGTTCTAACCAAACGGCCAACTCGGCTCCTATACCCGATGACCGAGAGGAATCCCGAAGAAAGACCTCGGTCATCCATAGCCGAGATAAGGACCAGGAGAAGGAAGTCAGTCAGAAAATCGTAAAGGGCAGTGACGCGCGGGCCAAGCAGTCAAGGGACCAGCAAGCCGCTCAAGCCGACTTGAAGGGGGCTGAAGAAAAGCGATCGCAAAGACCATGCTACCAAAGAGGGCCCCCACCTCTCGGCAAGTCACCAGCTCAGACGAAAGAAACAGATGAAGACACATTTTTAGGACAGTTCACTGACAAAGTCATGGCGGTCGTGTACCCAAAGGGCCTAGATTCAAGGGAATTGCAAAAATATGACGGAACCCAAGACCCTTTGACGAACCTGAACAACTTTAAAATGGAGATTATGGTGAAGGGAATAAGGGGAAATGTAATACCTCGGTTATTTGCCGGAACGTTCAGAGGAGCCGCACAGTTGTGGTTTCATTCTTTGCCATATCTCTCCATTCCCGATATGAAGACGCTGGAGCAGAAGTTCTTACTAAACTTCACAACGAGTAGGCGTCAACTAAAGAGTGAGTTCCATCTCGCTCAGATTAAGCAGGGGCAAGGAGAAACATTGGGCAAGTACCTGGATCGCTTTAAGAGTATTGCGTTGCAAATTCCGGGGTTGAAGGACGAGGTACACCTGCATTGCATCATAGCCGGCTTGGACGCATCATCCCGGCTAAAGAAGTCGATCATTAAGCGGCGCCCTACAACGTTGGCCGACTTTCACGGACGATCGCAACAATATTTGGAGTTAGAACAGATGGAGATGGCAGCCAGTACTGTGAAAGATCGACCTAAAAGCCCACTGCACCGAGGAAGAGAGAATCAGGAGGCACACAAGAAAAATCCTCACGCCCTGGATAGCAATGATAAAAACCGAGATGCTAAATATGAAAAATACACTCCATTAAAGGTTTCCCAGGCGAAGTTATGGAAAGAGGTATGCACGAACGAAATGAAGAAGGTCGAAAGACCTCGACCCCTCGGTAGAAGAGCCACTGTTGACAAAACTCGGTTCTGTGAATTCCATGACCAACACGGACACACAACCGAGCAATGCTGGGATTTAAGGGATGCGATCGAGAAGTTTGTTCGAGATGGGAAGCTCCGGAAATACGTCATCCAGACCCAGGGAAAGCAGGGCAGCAAGCGGCAGGGAGAGGCCCAAGCAAAAGTCCGCCCCCCGGAAAAAGAAAAAGAGAACAGAAGAAGAAGCCCGAAGAAAGTGATGAGGAGTTCCCCGAAGCCAAGTACGACTGCAACGTGATTAGCGGAGGCTTTGGCGGTGGAGGAGACTCAACAAGCCAGCGGCGAAGTACCTCATGGAGGTACTGTTAATAAGGGACGCCCCAAAGTTTACGGAAGACTTAAGAAAACCCAAGTCTCCTGTGCTATGTTTTACTGACAAGGATTTAGAGGATGTTGCCCCGGGACATCATGACGGTTTGGTGGTCACAGGAACCCTCGTAAATTGCCGAGTCAAGAAGATCTTTGTGGACAACGGGAGTTCCGTGGACATCATTCTTTGGGACGCGTATAAAAGGATGAACTTTGACGCTGATGTTCTGAAACTATGTAAGACAACCCTAACCGGCTTTAACGGGCAGGATACCCGTCCAAAGGGTTACGTTGATCTCAAGTTGACCTTGGGAGATGCGCAGGCCTTCAAATCAGCGAGAGTCCGGTTTGTGGTGGTGGACTTCCCATCGTCATACAATATAATCTTAGGCCGGCCAACAATTCACAATTGGGATATGTTGGTGTCGTCCAAGCATAAAAAACTCAAGATGATTAGCAAGAAAAACAAGGTAGTCACCGTAAAAGGAGACCAAAAGCAGTCCCGGCAGTGTTATTACAACACGGTCAGGCATGAACCATCCCGATTACCACGAGACGATGTGGGCAAAACCCCGGAAGAAAGTTCAGAAGGAAAATCAATGAACGTGGTAGAGTTGGACCTCCGCGAAGAGGAAAAGATGAAAACTGAGCCAAGCGGCGAGTTAGAAGACTTTCTTTTGGGATCAGAACCCGGCCAGGTTACTAAAATCGGCAAGGCATTGGATCTCGCAAGGCGCGAAGAGTTGGAAAAATTCCTCAGGGCTAATAGAGATGTATTTGCTTGGAGTCCATCCGAGATCCCCCGGATCGACCCAGCCTTTTGTTGTCATCAGCTGGCGATTCGACCAGGGTCGACCCCGGTATCTCAGAAAAGGAGGAAACTCGGTGAAGACAGGAGGAACGCTCTAGAAGCGCACGTGGCAGAGTTGTTAGAGGCCGGTTTCATCCATGAAATACAGTATACCATATGGCTGTCTAACGTCGTCCTCGTTAAAAAACCCAATGGCAAATGGAGGGTATGCACGGACTACAAGAACTTGAACCAAGTATGTCCAAAAGATTCGTTCCTGATGCCCAGTATTGATCAACTGGTTGACAATTCCTCGGGATTCTGATTGTTGTCATTCATGGATGCATATTCTGGATACAATCAGATTGCAATGCATCCGAGTGTTAGACATGGAGGCTCCACGGAATAAAAAAGAAGTTCAGCAGCTGACTGGAAGGTTAGCAGCGTTGACTCGTTTTCTACCAAAATCAGCAGAAAACTCTCTCCCCTTCTTCAAAATGCTAAAGAAGGAAGCGTCTGACGAGTGGAACGCAGAGTGTGAGGCGGCATTTGAAAAGATCAAACAATGCTTGGCGGCGCCTCCAGTAGTAACAAGACCCGAGACAGGAGAGAGCCTGATATTATACCTATCCGTTGGCAATGAGGCGGTGAGCGCCGTGCTGATAAGAGAAACCAAGGACGGCCAGAGCCCAGTATACTTCATAAGTAGAGCCTTGCAAGGTTCAGAGTTGCGATACCAGAAGGTGGAAAAAATGGATTTTGCTCTACTAGTAGCGGCAAGGCGGCTCCGCCCGTACTTCCAGAGCCATCCTATCGTGGACCACACTAATCAGCCCATCCGGAAAATCCTTCACAAGCCAGACCTAGCCGGACGAATGGTGAGTTGGGCCATTCAGCTGTCTGAGTTTGACATCACCTACGAGGCTAGGCATGCAATCAAGTCTCAGGCGTTGGCGGATTTTGTGATGGAGCTAACCCCGGTGAATAGGGATGACAACCAGAATATTTGGAAGTTGTTTGTAGATGGATCATCAAACATTAAAGGGAGTGGAGCAAGAATCATTGTGGAAAGTCCTGAAGGCGTCTCCCTGGAGTTGTCTTTACGTTTCAACTTTTCCACATCCAACAACCAGGCGTAGTATGAGGCGGTAATAGCTGGTTTGATCCAAGCTAAGGAAAATGGGGCTCGTCGAGTTCACGTTTCTACTGACTCTCAGTTGGTAGCTTCTCAGATCAATGGAACCTACCAAGCCAAAGGACCTCTAATGATTAAATACTTGGGGAAGGTAAAGGAAATCATCACAGAGTTTGACGAGGTGACGGTGACACACATTCCAAGAGGAGACAATGTAAGGGCTGATGTCCTATCAAAACTAGCAAGCACCAAAAGTCCCGGGAATCACCGGACTATCATCCAACAAAATCTTCCGGAACCGAGTTGTGTGATGGTCATTTTAGAGTCAAGCAACTGGAGGAAGCCCATTGCAAACTATCTGGAAAGAGGAATCCTGCCTGACGAACCACTAGAAGCAAGAAAGCTCATGAGAACAGCAGCTTCATACACACTTGTTAATGACGAATTGTATCGTAAGGGTTTGCATTCTCCAATATGAAGTGCCTGGCGGCAAATGAAGCCCATTACGTTTTGATGGAGATCCATGAGGGGATTAATGGTCATCACATGGGAGCCAAGGCGTTGGCTAGAAAAGCGGTGAGAGCTGGATACTTCTGGCCTACCATGGCGGCGGATGCTAAGGGTCATGTCCAAAAATGTGATAGTTGCTAGAAGCATGCTAGCATCATCAGATCACCTCCGGCCTCCCTTAAGGTAATGTCTGCACCATGGCCATTCTTCAAATGGGGAATGGACTTATTGGAGCCTTTCAAGCGAGCGGCTGGGCAACTACGATGGCTCATCGTGGCGGTCGATCATTTTACAAAATGGATTGAAGTAGAACCAGTTGCCATGATCACATCAGCTAGGGTGCAGAAGTTCCTGCAGAAGAACATCATATCACGTTTCGGTATACCAGCCGAAATCGTCACTGATAACGGAACGCAGTTTATTGACAAGGGCCTTCAAAAGTTGGTAGCCGAGTTTAACATCCAGCAACACTTCGCGTCTGTGGAACATCCGCAATCAAATGGGCAGGCAGAGGCCGCTAACAAGATCATTGTAGACGGATTAAAGAAGCGAATGGAAGATGCTACGTCTAGCTGGGTAGACCAACTGCCCTATGTCCTGTGGGGTTATCGAACAAGTGTCCAATCATCAACCGGAGAAACGCCGTTCAAGCTGACTTACGGATGTGAAGCCATGATCCCGGTCGAGATCGGAGAGTCATCTTAGCGGAGGGTCACAACCCTTCAACATGAAGAAGAGAACAACGATGCAATTGCGGTTGAATTAGATTTGATAGATGAAGTTCGGATCACGGCACACTGTCGGGATCTGGCAGCCAAGCAACTTCTTTCAACCCGGTACAACAAAAAGGTGTGACCCCGGTCTTTCGACAAGGGGAGCCTCGTAGCAGGAACTTGCTTATCTTTGGACTTCCTCGTCCTTTTCTTCTCCCGCTTGGATCCATCCTTGGCGGCGGAGCGCTTGCGGGGAGCCTTGGCGATAGCAGCTGCCTCCGGACAAAGAGTTGGCCGCCCACTGTGGGTTCATCTACGGGAGGAGGAGGCGCAAATCCAAAGAGGGTTGGCACGAAGACGGAGCTCTTTAAAGAGATCAAGATGTGCTGGCTTTCCCATTTGTTGCCCTGCATAGAAAAGAGAAGGTTAGCTAACGAAAAATTTCACAAATGGATCATCCATGACCATAGAGCAAGTGAGCATATAATCTCATACCCCTGGGACCTCGTCGTTTAAATGAAGAAGTGTAATATAATCGGCGGGATCCATCAGCAAATCAAGGGAACTGGAAAGGGTGGTAAGCATTTCCACGACCGCTTCCTCAGCTGGTGTAAGGCTGGCCGGGCTGGGAGTGTAATCCCCAGACTTAAACTTATGATGGACGTTCGTCCAATAGAGAGGGAATCTCCCCTCTAGCACCCCAGAAGCAGATTTTTGAAGGAACCAGGGACACTGGAATGGAGTGGTCGTGACCTTGACAAAAGCCGACTTGAAATTTTTCCACGACTCAATAAAAGCTTTAAAAAGCTTATGCTCGCCTCTCCCCCGGAATGTGGTCTACCCAAACCAGAACGTTCCCCTACCTAGGAATGTATTCGTTTCTAAGGGGGCGTAAAAGGTCATGAAAACCGAGATGGTACAGCAGATACTCAATTTTTTGCAGAGGCTCTCAAAAGAAATAGCGAATGCCCAACCATTGGGATGAAGCTGTGAGGGAGCCAGGTGCAGATGGTTGAGGAGATCAACTTGGAAGTCGGTAAAAGGGAACCTGACACCAAGGACGGTAATAACATCCCGGTAAAAGAAAAAGAAGTGAGGCTCGTGAGGTTGGCTCTTCCTCGGCCGAGCGACGGCAACTGATTCATCGTCCAAGGGAAGTCCTAGGAATATCCAGGCCCGTTTGCACCTATACCGAGTTGAGGGAATTCCTCTGCGGTCAGGGTGTTCTTAAAATCGGTCACTCTCACACTAACATCCTTCTTGGGAGAGTAGGGGTTTCTGACCGATCCTGACGAACTGCACTCATCCGCCTGGGACGGCACAAGAGACTGAGACGGTGACGCCATCTATGCCTAGAAAGGGAAAAAAGGGTAGAGTTAGCAATAGCATTTACCCAGATCAATGCTAGGGTAAAGATGTGAAAGGTCAATGAAATGTTCAGAACGCTGCTGATCATGCACGCCTAAAAGTCCATGAAAACGGTAATATAGTAGAGAGCGTTGAACGAGTAAAGTGCCCGAATGACGAAGAAAGATGAGATATATAGTTTTGGGAAATCCAAAACGTGGATGAAAAGGTTTGAATTCAAAATGACAGGGGCAGTTGCGTAAGAAAGGTGAAAAGTCAGGACAACCCTAAAAGCGCAATGATGTCGTTTCTAAAACAATGTGGGCATTAAATGCTCGGGCCTTTCGAACGCCTATGACGTAGCACCTACGTCTGAGCAGGCAGTGATACGCAGAGACGTGGCAGTCTACAGAGAAAGGACACGTCTTTTCATATCAATGTGAACAGGCGGATTGCAGAAGAGTCATAATGGAAAAAAAGACGGTTCATATAACTGAGGATTATAACCGGAGTTGCACGGTACTAAAAACACGGTATGGCAGACAATGGTGACAACGCAATTAAAGTGGCGTGGAAAGCCGGGGTCCTTATTAAAAGAAATTAGGCGTATGGGGACAAAATTGAGTAAATGGAAGCCTAGAGAATGCGCTTAATTGGCCTCGGGTATTGGAAGGAAATTCCATACCAGTGATCGCATACATTCAAACAACCGGTGATCGCATACATTCAAACTTGTATCAGGCAAATGAAGAAAGCAGAAATCATCTTTATATTGATACTTGGTCAGGTTACACAGTTCTTTTACAAGGAAATAAACTGAACTACTCGTCAACAGCGACGATTACAAGGTTGAGGTAATGAAAGAAACTACATTTATGCATCCCCTAATTACAATAGGCGATGATGGCCAGAAACCTCCCACAAAGTTGGAGGGACCTGGTAGCGAAGGTCGAGCGACTATCCAACAAATCGCTGAAGGTGCTTGTTGGATATGCTGGAGTCCTTAGAGAAGTTTAGACAAGTCTAGGAGGACTGCTAAACAGGCCTCGGGCCTCCGCTGGTGGATGAAGAAGCTCTGACTAGAAGATGCCAAAATAAAAACCCGAACATCTTCCCAAAATCCCATACGAAGTTGAACCAGACGTGAAGACTGGCAACTACATCTGGAATCCCAGGCACCCACCAAGCGAGATGCTGGAAGACTAGCAACTATATTTGAAGGTAAGGCCACAGGGTCGAACGAGCGTTTTCTTTCTTCGGAATCTCTTTCTCCTTCCCCACATGGTTGGAAAAATGGAAGCGGGCCAGCGGATGATAGACTTTGAAACTCTCACAAGAAGGCCCATCATTTTTTAAGGAGTATGTACCTAGTAAAGAAAAGGCAAAGAAGACCAGTGGTGTAGGAGAACGAGAAGCGATGAAGAGAATTGATAGGCCCAGCGGAGTGCAAGGGCCACGCAGCAATAAATGGTGCTTTAATGGAGATGGCGTTCTGACTCCCATAAAAGAAGTCATGACTGTTATTAGGAAAGCGTGAGGGATAACTGCACACACATCACCTCAAGGCGAATAGCCACCCCTGTGTAGCACAGTGATCCATTAGCAACCACTGTTATCTCCTCCATAGATATCAGCGAGCGCTATATCTGATCCGATATCAATTATACCTAGCCCCTTGAGGCTAGACATCTGTGTTCTATTACAGAACAACCTCATTTCTCCATTTTTTAAAAATCTAAGTCATAAAATTTTTCCCTCATTTGCCTTCCCTTCCAAATTCCTCATACCAAACAGGCCCTTAGTTTCACTCATTCTTTTCTTTCCTTTTCACAAAATATGAAATACATAAAATAAAAAATTAATAAAATTGAACAATTAAAATTTGGGCCTCCACGTAGAAGTCATATCCTGTGGCACAAAGTTATATACAATAGTATTCCATTCATTTTGATATGCATATGATGAATGTAATATACATGGAGGGTTTAATCTAAAGTAATATTTCAAAAGGGTTTGATAATTTTATAGAAATGTTAGTGATACGAATAAAAATAAAAGTAATATTCAATTCAAATTTAAAAATTCTAAAGCCATATGCCTTTTTTATATTTTTTGATCCTTACAATTTAATTGAATTTTGATTTTAATATTTTTAGTTTCAAATCATGATTTTTGGTCATTATAGTTTTATATAGAGTTAGTTTGAGATGAACGATGTTAACTTTTAGAAAATGTTGTTAAATATATGGATCAAATCAAAATTTGTTTAAAGTATATGTATTAAAATCAAAACTCAATAAAAATATAGCGACCAGATGAGTTTTGATTTTTGTCTCTCTACTTAATAACTTTAATTTTAATCAAATTCTTAGAAAACTACAAGAACTTAAAACCACTATTTGAAACAAAAGGAGTCAAAATTTGATCAACATGTAAAGACCGGCAGTTGTGTTCTTCCGAATTTATTTGTCTAACGCATTCATATGTATATTTAGAATCCCAATATCTATATAACATTAATAACAATTTTGAAATTTATTATATTTAATTTGCTGGGGAACATGACACATGGGGACCATTTCAGGAATATGATAGAGAATGACCCCAGATTTTAAAATTGAAAATCAAGGCTTAAGATAATGAATTTTACAAACGGAAAGATTAATGGTAGATTATTCAAATCCTCATTTTTAAATTCTTGTGTCACATATGTATTCCAAATAATTTAGTACTAAGCTTATGTCATTTTCAAATGTTAGGGTCATTTCCCCCATTTACCATTGAGATCTAGGGAAAAAATTAGGGAGGGATTTTTTTTTTTTTTGGGGGATTGTCATAATTTATTACTAGCTAGCTTCTATCATTATCGAATTTTGAGGTCTTTATCTATCAAAGGAGGATTTAAAAAAAAAAAAAAACCTAATATCCTCATTATACCCTTCTCAACTAGGCTTGTTTCAAATACGAGAATGAGAATCATTTCATTCTAAGTTATTCATAATATTAGTATGTCCTTAAAATAATCTCAATGTGTGTTTTTCCCTTTATATTTGTTGTGCCATTAAAATGTTAAAAATACATTTTTATTTTTTGATAGTAAGAAAAGTTTAGGTGAGTCTTAGGGCATGCTTCCGGAATTAATGTATTTAAAATCACTCATCCATAAGATCCACATATTAGTAGTATTTGAAAATTTTAAACTTTAAAAATTTATGTTTATTTATTAAATTTACTAAATTCATGTGTCATAGACATAGTCGACCCTTAACAATTGACACGTCTAAAGTACATTTTGGTTTTAATTTTAAACATCAAACCTGTTTGTTTATTACCAACATGTGGTTGGTCCGGCGGAATGTGGTGTTGGATTCCCTTAAGAGGTCTAGGGTTCGAGCTGCGGTAAAACATCTCGTAATCCGCCTTATATAGAGCTACTACTGTTGGGAGGGTCGTCTTTACCACTACAGAATCCGGAGTGGTTCCATCATTTTTTTATCAAAATTGTTTATTTATTTAACCCTGTAATTTTTCTATATTCAGGGTGCGATAAGGGGGAAAACGTGGGGCTGGGGTCTTACTCTCCTTACTGTAACCTTTTTAACTTATTTAAATAGCTTTTCTTTCGAGAATCTGATTCTTCTCCCATGGAAATTTCGTCTGATTTCATCTCATTGTACAATAATAACTTACTTTCTCAGTTTATTACTTTAACTGGATGGGATAGATATGACTTTCTAAAGTAATTTTTAGGTATTTCATCAAGATTTTTTATTTTATTTTTATGTGCATAAGATATCTGAAATATTTTTTAGATGCATCTATGATTATAGTATATTTTTTAGTACAATACGGTTCTAATTATAAGATTAAGTTTGTAGTGTAAATTATATTATAAACTTGATCTTATAATTAGGACTGAAAGTAATATTTGCTAATAATTTAGATAATTTATTCAGCTTGATATGCCTAAAATGTACTTTTTGAGTGTTGGATACATTAAAAAATAATTTAAAGTGCTGACCCAGAAAGATATTTTAAAGTGCTACCTGCGTTATAAAATACTCTAAGCACATGATACACCAAAAAAAAAAAAAAACCTTTCAGGCTAGATGTTCATTAACCCTATAATTTATTACATGCATTCTATAAAAAACACAAAAGAACGAAAATAATTTTGTAAATTAAAACTTTCAAATTTCTTCACCTTGCATCTTGCCCATGCTGCATGTTCCAACGCTAACATTTTGTCATGTAATGCAGATTTTCTCGAGGCATTCACAGAAGAGTTTTTCTTTTTCTGCTTTGAGACACATTTTCTTTTCACATTCTTCTTTCTCACTTGTTTCTTATTTTTCGGGTGTGTCAAGAAATTTTTTACTTTTATGCAACTACGCTCTGGTTCAACATTTTCTTCAAAAATGGGAAATACGCCAAATCTGTGACCCTGAAGCTCCAACAACCTCGACTTTTGTCTGCAAATCTCTTTAACTGTTTCAGAACTTTTGTTTTTTGCTTTTGTTCTTAATCTTCGGTTTCGAGTTTCTTCTCTTCTGGGCAAATGGGAAGAGCGACAAGGTGGTTGAAGGGGTTGTTTGGGATGAAGAAAGACAGAGACAAAAAACAGAATTCAAACTCCGACCACCGTGGCAACTTGAACTCTGCGGCGGCGCGATCGGCGGCACCACCACCCAATCATCTTTCACCTGCAGAGGCTGCTTGGCTTCAATCATTCTACGGAGAAACAGAGGACCAGCAGAATAAGCACGCCATTGAGGTTGCCGCAGCCACCGCTGCAGCAGCCGATGCCGCCGTGGCTGCCGCCCAGGCGGCAGCGGCCGTAGTGAGGCTGACCAATCACAGCAGAACCACCACCATATTCGGCCGTGGACACGAGAAATTGGCGGCCGTCAAGATTCAAACAGTATTCAGGGGATTCTTGGTAAACAAAGTTCCATATCTTCTGAATTTTTTTTTTTTTTTAAATCTCGAATTAAAAAATGTTTTCTGGGTTTGAATTTGAACAGGCAAGGAAGGCATTAAGAGCCCTGAAAGGATTAGTGAAGATTCAAGCACTAGTAAGAGGATTTCTAGTTCGAAAGCAAGCAACTGCAACACTACACAGCATGCAAGCTCTGATTAGAGCTCAAGCCACGGTTCGATCTCATAAAGCTCGTCAAGTCATGAACAAAAACGAAGAATCATACAAATTTGAAACTCAGCCTCGAAGATCCACGGTAAAGATCCCAACTTTTCACTATCAAACTATTCCCCAATCCAAATCTTTCAACCATCACTTATTTTCAGGAGAGATTCGAAGAAAGTAGGAGATTATCTTCTTCCTTCGACGCTTCCATGAATAACAACACTAACAGTACTGATGGGAGTCCGACACCGAAGATAGTGGAGGTGGATACAGGCGGCTGCCGGCCGAAGTCAAGGTCTCGCCGGAGCAACACATCAATGTCGGATTTTGGCGACGACCCATTATTTCAAGCAATGTCTTCTCCACTCCCAGTTCCACAAATTCGAACCCCAGCTCGGATATCAACGGCGGCAGATCGGAGGGTTTTGCCGGAGTCAGAGTGGGGACTAACAGGGGAAGAATATAAGTTCTCTACAGCACAGAGCACTCCACGTTTCACCAATTCATGTTCATGTGGATCACTCGCCGCCACACCCAAGAGTGTCTATGCAGAAAGATTGGTGTGGCAATATGGAAACTATCCTAATTACATGGCGAACACTCAGTCTTCGAAGGCGAAACTGAGGTCTCGCAGTGCTCCAAAACAGCGGCCGGAGTCCTCCGGCGGCGGGGCAAAGAAGAGGCTTTCGTTGAATGAAGTGATGGAGTCTAGGAGTAGTTTGAGTGGGATTAGGATGCAGAGGACTTGTTCGAAAGTTCAGGAAGCCATTAATTTCAAGAATGCTGTGATGGGGAAGATTGAGAAATCTGGGGAGATTGAGAGAGATAGTTACTACTTGCAGAGGAGGTGGTATGGTGAATGATTGTTGTTGGTTGGGAAATTTGCAGAAACAGAGGTTGGAAACGACGAAAATAGAATCATAAGGTTCAACTTGTTGTACTTTGATGATAATAGCTTATAACTCATGGTAATTATTGTTATTTTTTTTTTCTCTTCATATTCTGTCATTGAAATGAAATGCAAGTGGATAATTCATTTCCTACAACTACAAATTGGTTCAATTATAATCTTTCATTGTTAGTGTGTGGTTCTTGCCTCTTAGTAGTTGAGCTTGCTTTCCCATGAGAAAACCATAAAAAGTGATAATAGAACGCCAAGGGGGTTTTTTTTTTTTTTTTGGGTAAAAAAAGCAAAATGAACCCTGATGGGTATTTGGTTGCAGGAATGTATGAAAATCGAAGGATGAAATGACAAAAATACGGGTTTTTTTTTTTTTTGGGGTGGGAGGTTGGGATGGTTCAATTGTATTCACCAGGTGGAGGTGTAATTTAGTTCACAGGGTTGGGAGTGATAGTTCTTTCGGTGTGTGGAGCATGTGATGATTCCAAATTTACGATCATTCATTTTGTACTAAATATAAGAGTGGATGATTAATTTATACCACTTTAGTCCCTATTATTGTAAGTCATTTATAGGAACAAAGTTTGGTTCTAAATACAAGTCATTTAAATGGTTATTCAGGAATATTTTCCAAAACTTTTTGGGAAAATTTCAAATAAATACCATTTGAATTTGTAAAACCCCCAGAAGTCCATCGAATTTGTAAAAAGACTAAGAGGTACCAAAGACCTATGAGGGATATGCAAATTCGCGTGAAATTATCCTTTTGCCCTTAGTTTTAAAAAATCAAAAAAATAAAAGAAACCCTCGCCGGCAAATCTCATAACGTAATTTACAAATCTCATAACGCAATTTACAAATCTCATAACGCAAAGTACAACTTTTTTTTTTTGAAAAGTGTACACCTCCAAAAAAAGTTGTAATTTGCATTATGAGATTTGTAAAAGTACATTTTTTATTATTATTTCAAATCAGGGGCATCAAAGAGTTGAAAAGTGTAAACCTCAAAAAAAAGTTCTAATTTGCATTATGAGATTTGTAATTTACGTTATGAGATTTGTAAATTGCATTATGAGATTTGTAAATACTGTTGAAAAAATGTTAAGAAGAATATATATTTTTATTATTGTATATATTGGGCCACTTGGCCCCTGTGTGGGAGGTGGGGGGTTCGAACCCCACCCCATAGTTTCAATGTAATTTTTGTTTAAACCCCCTACCCCCTCCCAAAAAAAAAAAAAAACCCACCCGCCAAAAAAAAAAAAAACCCCACTTGTGGCCACTGGCCAGGCGGCCACCCAGCCGGCGGTGGCCCTCCGGTTGCCGGCGGCTGGAGAGGTTTTTTTTTTTTTATTTTTTTTTATTTTTAAACTAAGGGCAAAAGGGTAATTTTACGCGAATTTGCATATCTCTCATAGGTCCTTGGTACTTCTCAGTCTTTTTACAAATTTGACAGACTTTTGGGGGTTTTTCAAATTCAAACGGTATTTATTTAGAATTTTCCCAAACTTTTTCTTATTTAATTTCAATAGGAAAGAGAGACAGAAGAAAGAGATATGATAATGATTTGTAAACATAGAGAGAACAAATTTTAGTAAAGGCAAGTTGAGAAAATTTTATCAATTTAAGACAACGATTTGACTGTTATTCTTTAACTTACAATAGGGAGCATTACTACATATTTACGCATTTATAAGGTTTAATACATAACAATTATAGCTAATAAATGTCATGTATCGATGTCGACGTAGAAGTTGCATAAGGATATATTAACAGTTAATTATGCATATCGTCTTGTATTGTAAGGCAAAATTCACGAAAACACAAAAGTAACGGTTGTAGTTAATAACCATAATTTTATTTAGTGACAAAAGGGACGGTTCTTTTGAAACTAATGTTATATAACACTTACATCAACTAAAACACAAACATAATAGTTATATCTATTGACCATAAAGTATGAACGACAAAAATGACATTTTATAATAAACAACTATCATGTAAGTAACAAATCTAAAAATCACCTTTTCAAAACCTCATTCTGTCTGACACCAAGTACCAGTTCTCCTAAGTTAAATATATTTTAAAGCGAAGTATTCAATTCTATTTATACCAACCAATTCCTTTAGTTCTTAGTACTTTTCTAAAATGTTCATTTTCATAACCTTGTCCTTCTCTCCCCATCATGGTCAGACGACAAAGAGCTCTTTCCATTCGTCTTCCTCCTCTTGCACATGTTGGCCCTCCCCTCCTCCTCCCCCTCCTCACCCTCATACTCCACAAGCCCTCTTTTTCGACCACTACATCTACTACCATCACCACCTTCACAAGCTCCTTAAATGGAGGCTTTGCTGTAGACGTTGGCCAACCTTTTCATGTGTCATACTTCATTAACTACATCGGCTTAATGGTAAGGACCAACATTCTTATCACATCGTGTAACTGGTGTCGAGTACATAGAGATTATGCAGGAGTTATTGGGACAATGTCAAGGTAAGGTATATATGCTTGTAAAAATGTTAACTTGAATTGTGTACTTTGCAGTATGCATATCATGTAGATGGAAATTGCATCAAGGAGTTTGTCATCAAGAAGGATGGCCAATGACTACACACATTGCGTCATGTATTGACATAGGCATATTTGTATAATCATGAAGAATGATTAGGGGATTTCAAATTCTTTTTGCGATTTAGCAGAAGAATGATTAAAACAAAGACAGAGATAGAGAGAATGTGAAAGTGGAGCTTGAATCACCAAGAGGGGGGTGAAGTGGGGATTCTGAAAACTTTTTTCTGATTGCTCTGTTTTCGTGTGGTAAAACAGAGATAAACAGAGTATAGAGAAGAGAAGCAAGAGACAAAGGATTTATACTGGTTCGGTCTAACCTCTTGACCTACGTTTAGTCCCCAGACTCTCTGGGATTTCTCACTATAACAATTGATTACACACTCTGCAACTTGAGTAATTCTCTCACTAGAACTTACTCCCCCTTACAAGTTGTAATCAATAACCCAATCTCCAAGTCCCCTTGACTTGAGATACTTTACAATAAATGATTTACAATCAATAAACCCTCTCTAAGAGTGGATAAGATAATCACTGAAGTACAAATGTATCAAAAGATACTTTACACAAGAAAACTCAAAGAGTAGTTGAAACTTTAATGATTTTCGTTTTCTCACAGATTAGTTCTTTAGAAGAATTGAATGCATCTCTATTTATAGTTAGAGATCATTAAATGACCGTTATAAATCCTAATGTGACCGTTGCCAACATTGGTGATGGATAAGTGAAGGTTTTGGTCTTCTTCTCTCTCTACTCTTTGGTTAATCCAGCTGTGCAGAAGTTCAGGCTTGACTTCTTGACTTTTAATCCGTTGGAAGAGCAGCTACTGGATGTGGAAAGGAAACATTAATTCCTTCAAAACGTGTGGAGAATGATTGTCCAAAAGCATGCTAGTTTTATGCACTTTGCATTTAATGTTCTGACTTCACTTTATGCTTTATGGTAATTCTCCATTTAATCCTGTCTAAATCATCTGAAACTCACTAATAAACTAATTAAACATAGTTAGGAATAGTAATGAGTGCTGATATAAAGTATTAGGATCAAACACAAAGATTTCACAAATTCGTTCAGTTTGAAATTCAAATTCAGCGATGCAAACTCGAGTTTGTTCTTCGAAACTGGAGTTTTCGTTTTTCATTAAAAGGCCTAAACTCGAGTTTCCAAAACTTAACTCGAGTTTTCTCATTCCAGAGAAGAATATCGCGATTTGGACTTTGGAGCAAGTCTTGTGAATAGTACAAAACTAGAGTCATTAAGTGACTAACTCGAGTTTCCAAAATGTTTAATTTTAGCAGAGCTCTCTGCCTGGTCTAAACTCGAGTTTCCAAACTGAAACTCGAGTTTCCATAAATCTTTGAAAAATGGAAACTTTTTTGCTTTCTTTGAGTTCTTCTCTGTAAGACCGAAACTCGAGTTTCCAAAGCCAAACTCGAGTTTCCTCATTTATGAGAAAACATTGAACAAAGCTTGTTAAGTCAAAACTAGAGTTTTCACAAGTTTAGAATTGAGCATTGTTCTCTGTATGCTATAAACTTGAGTTTCTGAAAGTAAACTCAACTTTCAAACAAAGCTTGGAAACTTAGAGAACTCTCTGTGTAGCCTAAACTCGAGTTTCCAAATGGAAAAATTGATAGCTCTCTGTCTTGCCAAAACTCGAGTTTGTTAAATCAAACTCGAGTTTGCTTTGTC
This sequence comes from Acacia pycnantha, assembly GCA_025563575.1. Classification (NCBI taxonomy): domain Eukaryota; kingdom Viridiplantae; phylum Streptophyta; class Magnoliopsida; order Fabales; family Fabaceae; genus Acacia; species Acacia pycnantha. Next base: position 2,741,767 of record JAMWYP010000001.1, read on the forward strand.
TGTGAAAAACTCAGAAGCTCTCTGTATGGTCAAAACTCGAGTTTTCATATCAAACTCGAGTTTGCCTTTCTTTGCAAAAACTTGAGCTCTTCTCTGTCAAGTCCAAACTCGAGTTTGCAAACTGAAACTCGAGTTTGCCTTTGACAGTAAGTTTTTCAACTTACAAAGACAAACTTCCATCTGTGTTTACAATTGTTCGTTATCATCAAAACCAATAGGGAACTAACATTCTCCCCCTTTTTGATGATGACAACACTTGTAAACCAGAGTTGCTACTTGTTTTGAAAAATTTGGGATTTAGAGAAAATTTTCACAAACATGGTTTGAAATGCTATATGACAAATATACAATTTGACAATCTCAACAAATTTATTCAATACCACAGAGTTATGCATAGCAGAAGCAATTGAAACATAAGATAACATTGCATTGCAACTTAAAAACTTCTACACATTAGTGATTAGTCAAAATACAGAATAGTAAATATAGAAACACACTAAACTAAAACAACTAGACTCTTCAAACTCAATGCTCTGGTTTCTCTGGTTCTTCTCCCCCTTTGTCATCAACAAAAGGGGATGGAGTTGAGATCGAGGGCTCATCCAGAGGGGTAGAGAGTTTGACAGCTTCAGTTGAGATGATTTCTGAAGTGGGCGAGGAAATCATAATGGGAAATGAGGTTATGAGTTGAGGGAAGTGTGGATTGAGGTGGAGCACTGGAAGAAGCTGAATCTTCATCGAAATTGAGTTCTAAGAGAATGAAGAGTCCTTGACCAAACCATGGAATGTGTGCAGGCTGATCAATCATAGGTAGGTGCCAGATCTTCTCATGAAACAGAATCACTGAGATAAGACTTGGAAAAGGAATCTGAGAGGACTCTTTAAGAGGAAAGTGAAACTTAGTCATTTCTTGATATATCTAGTGCCCAATATTTTGAGGTACTTGGGCAATGATAGAAGCAAAGATGAAATAATCTTCCTTCATGAAGCGGGAAAAGTGACCGTTTTTTTGTTTAAGATTCCTGGCATAAATGTACCGGATAGCCCGATGCCTAGGAGGCATAGACGCAGGTGAAAAATTTAGAGTATGTAAACTCTCAAGAAGTGGCTCATTGGGTTTCAATAGTTCATAAATCTGTCTATTAGTAAAGTTCACTGGGGCTATAGGTGGAGGATTAGAAATTTGCAGAAGACAGTTGATATAGGAAGGAGATAAAACAATATTGTGACCCTCTATAGTTGTGGTGAGTCTTACTGCTAGCAAGTTACCATCCAAGTGTTGTTCATACTGCATGTGGTGGTAAAATAATTTAACAAGAGTGGGACTATAGGAGGCTCGAATGGAAATCAGAGGATCAAACTGTTTGAGCCAAGGAGAAAGATCTAAGTGGCATTCTTCCTTTAGCTTAACCAAATCAACAAAGACTATAGGGCAGAAATCTTTATGTTCGAACCGTTGTCTATAGCGAGTGGCATCTTCCCCAGTCAGTTGAATGGAGTCGTTCAGAAAATTGCTAGGTGCTGAGAGGTGTTTGTAAATTTCGACCAAGGCAGAAGTTTCCTGGGATACCTGGAATCCAGATAGTTCTCGAGATGCAAATGAAGAGGAAGCTTGAGAACTAGCTTGTCCCATTGAGTGTGCGGCAGTAACTCCAGATACTTGCCTTGAGATGCCATAAGTGTAGCGTTGAGGAAAGGATTTCACTCTTTGTGGACAATCTGGTTGAGATTGTGGAATAGATCCAGGGGATGGGGTTAGGTGTGAAGGTTGAGATTCTTCTTGGTCGGAATTAATGTTGACAATGTCGTGCGGATTTGAATTGGAAGCCATTAGGGTTTTGGAAAGCGTATTTTTGGTGAAGAGTCGAGAATGGCAGAGGGAAGAGAGAACCTTGAGAACAGAGCTCTATCTGTGGAGAGAGTACGGATGAATAGGAACAGTCAAGTTTAAATAAGGCGCGAAAGCTTACCTGAACTTCAAAAGTGTATTGTGAACTTTTGAACTTCCGCGACCAAAACTCGAGTTTCTACTTACTAACTCGAGTTTTGATGTTGCTTCAACAGGTGTGTTGCTCTCTGTTTGACCGAAACTCGAGTTTCATACTCAATGACTCGAGTTTCCAATTTTCAAAAAATCAAGGCTGGCTTTCTGTCTGTCTGAAACTCGAGTTACTCACTTAACGACTCGAGTTTCCATTTTGCTCAAAAACACAATTTCTTTTCTGGCCCCGATAAACTCGAGTTTTGAAATCAAAACTCGAGTTTGCGTCTCTTGACAACAAACTTCAGGATTTCAACATCTTGCATAAAACATTGCTACGTACTCCGAAGCTTAAGTTAGCAACTAATATTCATCAAAACCATAACTAACATTGAGAAAAGAAATACTTACAGCTCATTTGGATTTATCATTCCCAATTCTCTTCAAATGAAATTGAATTGCTCCTTAGCTAATGGTTTGGTGAACATGTCAGCAAGTTGAAGATGAGTTGGAATGAACATGACCTTGACATCCTTCTTTTGAACGTGATCCCTTATAAAATGATGTCTCACATCAATATGCTTGGTCCTTGTATGTTGAACTGGATTCTTGGCCAAGCTTATTGTGCTTGTGTTGTCACTCAAAATTGGGATCTCCTTCAAATTGATTCCCAATTCAGAAAGTTGTTGGTTGAGCCATAGGACTTGAGCACAACAACTTGATGCAGCAATATATTCAACTTCAGTTGAAGATACCGAGACGGTTGCTTGCTTCTTGCTAAACCAGGAGACAAGTGAGCCACCAAGAAATTGACATTGACCACTTGTGCTCTTTCTATCCGTCTTGTACCCAGCATGGTCTGAATTTGAGTAGGCCACCAAATGTTCAGGTTGACTTTTGGGAAACCATAATCCAAGAGTCTTCGTGTCAGCAAGGTATCTGAAGATTCTCTTCACATTTTCAGCATGTGACTCCTTGGGAGCAGATTCAAACCTTGCACACATCCCAACACTGAATTGAATGTTTGGGCGACTTGCGGTAAGATAGAGCAATGATCCAATCATTCCTCTATATCTTGTAATGTTGAAATCAGTGCCCTTCCCATCAGCATCCAAAGAAGTGATTGAACTCATTGGAGTGTCAGCTCCATTGCATTGGTCCATTCCAAACTTCTTCAGCAGATCATTGAGATACTTGGTCTGAGAAATGAAGATCCCATTCGATCTTTGCTTGATTTCCAGGCCAAGGAAATAGTTGAGTTCTCTCATCATGGACATCTCAAACTCTCCCTGCATATTCTTTGCAAAATCTTCACACAAAGCATCATTAGAAGCTCCAAATATAATGTCATCAACATAGATTTGGACAATTAAAATTTCACCAACTTCATTGCTTTTAATGAAGAGAGTTGTATATGCTTTTCCTCTAACAAATCCTTGATCAAGAAGGAATTTGCTTAATCGCTCATACCAAGCTCTAGGAGCTTGCTTAAGACCATAAAGAGCTTTCTTAAGGCGATAAACATGATCAGGATGATGTTCATTTTGAAAACCAGGAGGTTGTTCCACATAAACTTCCTCCTGAATAAATCCATTTAGAAAAGCACTTTTCACATCCATTTGATAGAGCTTGAATCCTTTGACACAAGCAATGGCTAGAAGAACTCTTATAGCTTCCAATCTTGCCACTGGAGCGTAAGTTTCTTCATAATCAATTCCTTCTTCTTGATTATAGCCTTTAGCAACCAATCTTGCCTTATTCCGGACAATGATTGCTGATTCATCTCGTCTGTTCTTGAATACCCATTTGGTGCCAATGACCGGATGGTCCTTAGGCCTAGGTACCAAATCCCAAACTTGATTTCTATCAAATTGGTGTAACTCCTCTTGCATTGCTATCACCCAATCATTGTCTGAAAGGGTTTCGTCAATTTTAGAGGGTTCTATTTTCGAAATAAAGGCAGAAAAAGTAACTTCATTCAAAGTACTACTTCTGGTCCTTACACCTTGATTAACATCACCTATAACTTGGTCTAAAGGATGATTCCTTATAAATCTCCAAGCTCTAGGTTGAGGTTAATAAGGATTTTCCAAATTGTTTTGAGGATCAACTTCAAAAACATTTTCTGGATTTTCAATAGAGGCAGGAGTAGTTTTTGAAAAGAATTGATTTTTCAAAATATTTTCCTCATCATCCTTGGATTTGTCAGATTTGGCTTTACAGAATGCAACATGCATAGACTCTTCTACAATGCGAGCACAAATGTTAAAGACTCTATAAGCTCTACTTCTATTGGAATAACCCAAAAATATACCTTCATCCGCCTTGGGATCAAACTTTCCCAAGTTATCCTTACCATTGTTGTGGATGAAGCACTTACATCCAAACACATGTAAATAACTTAGATTTGGCTTTCTTCCTCTGTACAGCTCATAAGGAGTCTTGTTCAGCTTCTTTCGGAGGTATGCCCGATTCGAGATGTAGCAAGCCGTACTCATTGCATCAGCCCAGAACACTTGTGAAGTATTGTTCTCATTCAGCATAGCTCTTGCCATCTCAGTGAGGACTCGATTCTTTCTCTCCACAACACCATTTTGTTGAGGAGTCCTCAGGGCTGAGAAATTGTGACCAATCCCCATATTGTCACAAAACTCAGCAAATGCATGATTTTTGAATTCACCTCCATGATCAATTCGAATTCCTGAAATAATAAAGCCTTTCTCGTTTTGAACCTTCTTGGCAAAAACAACAAACTGATCAAACGTTTCATCTTTAGATGATAAAAATATGGTCCATGCAAATCTAGAAAAATCATCAACTATGACCAACGTATATAAATTGCCACCAAGGCTTTTTACTCTAGCTGGTCCAACTAGATCCATATGAAGTAGTTGAAGAGGTCTAGAAGTTGAAATCTCATTTTTCGATTTGAAAGAAGATTTAGTTTGTTTTCCTTTTTGACATGCATCACAAATCATATCATTTTTAAAGCGAAGTTTTGGAACACCAATCACTTAATCCTTTTTGAGTAATCTGTCAAGTTGAATCATATTGACATGAGCTAAACGCTTGTGCCATAGCCAACTATCATCCAAATTACTAACAAAACATTTTTCAAAAGTGGAGCCATCTCTAGAAAGGTTAAGTGTATAACAATTTCCTTCTCTAGGAGCTCTAAAAATAGATTTTGTTTTTATATTATCTAAGGAGAGAATATCCTTACTTACTATCAAGCATTCCTCAGAATCAAAGATGACTAAGTTACCTTTATCGGTACTTTGGCTTACACTGAGGATATTGTGACAAAGTCCTTCCACAAGGTAGACATCTTTGATTTGTGGTCCTTCATTGTTTCCAACTTCACCAATCCCAGCAATCTTTCCAGATTGATTTCCGCCAAATGTCACTTTGCCACCATCTTTATGCTTGATTGAAGCAAATTTGGAGTGATCGCTCGTCATGTGCCTAGAGCGTCCACTATCAATGTACTATTTGTTGGATTTTGATGCTCTTAGACATACCTAAAAAACACAAACAATCAGGTCTTAGGTACCCATCTTTTCTTGGGTCCTTTGGGGTTAGTTTGTGTCTTAGGAACCTTATAAGATACCTTAGGCACCCATTGATAGTTCCCGATAGGCGTACTCTTTCTTTCCTTTTTATGAGAACAGGAAGAAGTAGTATGCCCTTTTCGATTGCAATAATTGCAATGTGCAAAAGGATTTGAAGAATGAATAGATTTTCTAAAATAGTTCATGTAAGATTTTTCTCGAAATTTCTTTTCGCCTTTTCGTTTATCAAAATTTGGTTTATAACCAATTCCTGATTTATCATTTGTAAATCTTTATTGTTTCGAAATGACATTGAGCATCTCACTACCTCTAGTGAATTTCTCAAGTGCCTTCGTAAGATGTAAATTCTTTTTCTCCAAATCAGGACAATTTTCACAAGGCATTTCAGATGAAAGATTTTTAACTTGCATTTCAAGAGTTATATTTTTCTTTTTCATAGAAATGTATTTTTCTGCAAGTTTTTCAAATTCAGATTGAACAACAATGTATTCAGCAAATAACTCATCATAAGATGGCTTTGAATCATATACCTCATTGTTGTCATGTTGCTCTTCTTCTTCAGCAACTAAGCAAATGTTTGCTTTTTCTTCCTCATCAGCTTCATCTTCATCGGATGAGCTATCTCCCCATATGGCTGAGACATAGGCTTTCTTTTTGAATTTGTTGAACTTCTTTTTATCCTTGTTCTTCAGCTGGGGGCATTCAGACTTGATGTGGCCAGGCTTGTCACATTTGTAGCAAATGATCGGTTTCTTTGCCTCAATGCTGGTGCTACCTTTGTTGAATCTCTTGTAACCTTGGTCCTTCTTATGAAATTTCTTGAATCTTCAGACCATCATGTCCAGCTCTTCGTCTTTGTCTTCTTCTTCTTCTTCATCAGATTCCTTGGCTTCTTTAGCCGTCTTGAGAGCAATGCCTTTATTCTTGACATTCATCTCATCAAGTCCTTTCCTGAACTTCATCTTTCCTTCATACTCAGACAGGCTGCCAAATAAAGCTACTACCGAGCTCATTGATTCACCATGGGCTTCCTTAATGGCAGTAACTTTGGCTTCCCATTCCTTGCTGAGGATATTTAGAATTTTCCTCACTTGAACAGGTTGCTCGTATGTTTTGCCCAATGCAGCAAGCTGGTTGATGAGATGAGTGAATCTTAGCTGGAATTCGATGATAGATTCGCCGGTCATCATACGAAGAAAATCATACTCAGTCATGAGAGTATTGACCCTATTCTCTTTTACTCCGATAGTTCCTTCATGAGCTATCTCCAAAGCATCCCACATGGCTTTTGCTAATGGTAAGGTGCAAATAGGAAAGTACTCTTGTTGACTTAGAGCACTTTGCAGCATGAGGAGAATTGAAATTGTCATTAATGAGAAGAATATTCTTTTTTGTTGAGAGTGTATTTTTGGAATATTGAAATTTTTTCATGGGCAATTTGATCAATATGAGGTAAAAATTTCTCTCCCCTCCCCTCCCCTCAAATCAAACATACCCTAAAAGTGTATGATCACTCAAGTGATCATATTTTGTGCATAATCTAGTGCTCTGCCTTGTTTAAAAGAAGATCACACAAGTGATGCATTTCCAAAAGATAGAGCATCATATCGAATCTCTTGAAATTCATTCATAATCATTCATCACTTGTTTTCTTTTGCTTCCAACTACACCTAACACTTCATTACTTTAGTACATAAGCAATTTACAGGTGATCAATTATGGATTAACACACAAAATGCAAAAAAGCACTTTATGTGTTAGAATATTAAATGCTTCGAGGTTTGAAACGCTAAACATTTTCTCCACTCCAACATCTCTTTCCTAAGATACAAAGAATGTTATGATATCTCAATGGCTAGAATCAAAGACAAAACATTCCAAAAGATACTTTCGAGAGAAAGGGTCATTAATTATCTCACACTATAAATAGGAGAGCATTGAAGATGAAGCAATAACTTTCTGCCAAAATTTTACTATTGTATTCATTGCTAAGTCTTGAGCTCTTAAGTGTGATCTATACTTTAGTGATTATTCTTATACTATTGTGAGAGTCATTTATTGAATCATTTATTACAATGAGTTACTCAAGATAGTAGGATCCTGAGTGGGCATTAATCAAAAAGTGTAAGGGGGAACAATTGTTCTTTGAAGAAGAATTTATTTGTACTAAGGCACCAAGAGCCTTGTGAATCTTGGAACATAGTGAAAATTTGAGAAAGTTTTATGAGGACTGAATGTAGGTTAAGTGGTTTGAACTGAACCAATATAAATCCCCTATGTCAACCTTCGGTGATATATCTCTAACTTTACTCTCTTCTTGAAGTTTGAATTGAAGTTTAAATTTTAAATATTACCCAATTCACCCCCTCTTAGGTGAAAATCTTATGCTAACATTTGGTATCAGAGCTACTTTTATTGTTTTCAGGTTTAATAGTCTAAGAAGGATCTGATGGCAAGCAAGGGGTGAAGGTATACTTCTTGATGGAGCTTCAATCACTAGACCACTAGGTCTTTGGCAAGTCATACAAGATGGAGACTATAGTCCTATTACGAAGAGAGAAGGAGAAAGAATGATTTCAAAGACACCGACAAAGTTTGATGATAATGACAAAAAGCTTGTGACTTTCAACAACAAAGTCATTCTAGTGATTCAAAGTGCCTTGAGTCAAAAAGAGTACTTTAGAACATGTACTCTTCCCTTTGCCAAAGACATGTGGGAAGCACTAGAAATTACTCATGAAGGTACCTCCAGGATTAAAAAAATAGAGTCAATACTCTCATAACTGAGTATGACATGTTTCGAATGAAGCCAGGAGAAAGCATTGCTTAATTTGAGCTTAGATATACTCACATTGTAATCAAATTGCTTCTCTAGGCAAGACCTATGATAAAAATTCTCAATTGAGAAAAATCCTTAATATTCTCACGAAAGAGTGGGAAGCCAAAGTTATAGCTATAGAAGAAGTCAAAGGAGAATCAATGAGATTGGTTGCTACTTTTGTAATACCCGAATAGTTATTTATCTTAAATGCTATATTTTGATAAATAATACCTATTCTAAATAGGTGAATATGTGGTCTCAAATTTATGTATTGTATTTATTTTATTCCTAGGCAATTTTCCCTAAAATTGGGTAGACCAAAGACTAAATTTTCTAAACTTCAATTAGGGATCATAAAATACCCTACACTTAATATTTTAACACCTAGTTTTAATATAATCAAGATGGTTATAAGGGATTATGAAAATAATTATGGTGATTAAAGAATACTATAAACAATTGTGAGGCAATTGAATTTTTATTAATTAAGCTAATTGCATAATTCTTCACAATTAATATTAGGACAATATTATAAAATCCCATAAAGTATCATAATTGAGTATAGTCTTAAGTTAATCATAAGAGATGATAAAATGACACGGAAATAATTATTCCAATTGAAGAAAATTATCAACAACTAATGGGCAATTAAATTTGCAAAACATTAAAATATTTATGTAATTTTCGAAATTAATTAATTAATAATTAAAAAGACATGATTAAGAAGTTTATAAGATTAATTACATAAAATCCCTAACAAGTAAACCTAATTGACCAACAAAGGATATATTAAAGACTACTAAGCATAGGATTAAGACACTAATCAAGCTTATTAATTAACTTTGACAAGTCAACACAAATCAAAGGCTTGGATTAGAATTAATAAAGCAAGATCCTAAGGCCTTAAATTAACCTTATAAAGCTAAATCCTAGTGAACCCCTAATCAACCAATGAGAGTTTTTCTTTTAGATAATATAAGATTAAGTAAAAATAACAAAATGAAGAAAAAGGGGGGGGGGACGGTTTGTAGGAGTTGTGTGTGTGTGTGTGTGTGTATAGGAGAGAGAAAAGTGTGTTGTGAGAGTTGTGGATGATTGTGAGCCTAGTATTTTAGAAAGAGAAAAGTGAGTGAAGATATTTTGAGAGTTTAAAAGCCATTGGCATTAATTCAAGACTCAAGTAAATGAGAACCAATAGAAAATAAATTGTAGCATGAAATATGTTAATCATAGATCAAATATAAGGACTTATTATGCACAAGCATATTTTTAGCTTGGAGTAGGTTATCTCCAAAATCTTTTCTTCAACTTTTGGGATTAATCCTAAAATGATTAAGAGGCTAGTAAAAACCCCTAATTGAACCATAATTCTTGTTATTCCAAGTACTTCTCAAGAGACTTACATAAACTTCAAAATAAACCTCTAAAAATATTTGTGATTAATGGACTATGGATTTCATCTAAGAAACTAAAGCACCTAAAGCAACTAATTCTTGGAGCATCTAGTTATAAACACCAAGGAAGAGGGGACGAATTAGGTGGCTTGAAAGAGGGTCCAAGAATTTTCTAGCATATATCCAATAAGCACATGCAACTAAACATTAAGTAGGGGAATTAATTGGTGAGAGGAAATATCCAATTCAGATACGGTTCATAATGGAAATGGAAGAGGATAGGGAAGAGAGAGAGAGAGAGAGGACGTTTGAGAGAGAGGAAGGGTGAGGATGAGAGCTCAAGATTTAACCTAGATCCAATGGTCAAGAATTGAGTAGAGAAAGTTCAATGGAATTACCAAAGTTGCCACACCATTTTTCTATAAATAGGCACCTTCCTTCACTTGAATTTCACACCAAATTGCAAGAGCAATTCGAAATATAGAGTGAAAGTGGGAAGGAAGAGTCTTGGAGAAGGAGGAGCAAGGTTCTAGGTAAGTTCTTGATCCTTAGCTTTTAAGTTTCTAGTCTTTAGTTTTGTAGTTCTTAGTATAAATGCTAGTTTGATCTAGGAAGTAGGAAATAAAATTCCTATTCTTGTTTTTAAGCCTCATTGCATTGAAAGATGTCTAACGAGGTAAAAACATGGTAGGAAATAATTTTTGAAAGTTGAGAGTCAAAGTAGCGAAGCTCTGGCGAAATTTTATCGGTTAGCGATTTCGGAAGTCAAGGGTAAAATAGTCATTTGTGACTAAAATATATGTTAGGATGTTGTTTATGAATTAATAAGTACGATATTACCCTTATAGGATATATGTGGTTGCATTTCGACCAACAGACGTACCGTATTCATCGACGAAGGTACGGACGCGTACTGTAACCTTAACTCTTATGCTTGTTGTATGTTTATATATGATAGTTGTATTCATAGACTAAGACTTTGTCTTAGATGATTCATTATACATTCATCTATATACGGGTTATGATTATGTAATACCGTCAAGTTTTCCTAGCGCTGAGGACACGAGTGTACATCGTGGCACTGGTGAAGAGTGCAGACAAGAATAACATGCATATGCGATGGCTATGTGTGTTTATTATTTTACATATGTGATTATGTACTGCTGAGATGTCATGAATAAACTATCATTCATATATTTTCTACATAAGCATGAGGTTAACCATTACCTGAGGTCCGGTGGGCATTAGACCTCAGCTCTTACCTTAGCTTCAGAATCTAGGGGATTCGGGATCGAGGACAAGGGTATGGAGCCAGCGTGAAAACCAGACGAAGACGTTATTATTTTGATATGTACTTTATTTTATGAAACACTCGGATGAATTTACTGCCATATGAACAGCCAGATACACTGCAAACAATGTTATTCAGTTACTCTTTATTTTGAAAAAATTTCCGACACTCGACTCCGATCAAAACGCTATGAAAACGTTTACAAAAACGGAGTGTTAATTTTTGGTATCAGAGCATTTTACCTGGCATGACTCTAACTAAGTTATAAAAAAACCATTGGTGCCGAAGGTAGGGCTAGTCTATATGGGTAAGTCAATCAGTCACCGTGAACTCGGTGAGACTCTCATGATAGACACCTACCTGGCCAATAGGTTTGAGTAATGGAGTTAGGCTCTATGCCTTTTCTTTAAAGAGCATATTTTGGAAAATGAGTACTGATATAACACCATCCTAACACAAAGCTTACATGTGGAGTTGGTCCATACCGGACTAACCTCTGAGACCGACTGTAACATCCCAACTTTTCAAAAGCAGTATATTTTTTTTTTCGTCAAAACATCATTTTAAATAATCAGAGTAGAGCATCGGAGCGATTGAGTAACTGATATGTATAAATAAAATGCCGTAAGTCAATTTGGATACAACAACGGTATAAAAAAACCGTGTGATTCAAAAGTTTAATACAACGAAGTAGGTATAATCGGTGACCCTGAACAGAGTCTCTATCCGTGAATGTATCTCGGTGACCCCTAACAGAATCTCTATCCGTGATTGTAAAATCGGTGACCCTAAAAAGAGTCTCTATCCGTGAATGTATAATCGGTAACCCTTAACAGAGTCTCTATCCATGAATGTATCTCGGTGACCCCTAACAGAATCTCTATCCGGGGTTGTATCTATCACATATGGTACACTTAAGTACAATTCCATAGGCACGGTGCATATAGCACTGAATAGAATGGCCAGGTAAGTGTCTATCATGGGGGCCTCACCGACTTATACGGCGACTGAATGACATACCCACATAGACTAGCCTTGCCTTCGGCACCAAACTATTCACACAACATATCATTACGTATATGCATATCATAAACATCAGCGTTAGTGTTACAGTACGCGAACGTACATCCGTTGACGATATACGGAAATTCTGGTATGTTTTGACGGAAACTGCACGTTGACGGAAAACAGCGGGCTGACAGCGGCACGTCGGACAACGTAACGACAGCAGATCAAGGTTTCTGATATCCTATAATTATAATATCACCATTATCAATATTTGACATTATAACGGGCATTTTAGGTAAAAATTACCATTTTGCCCCTATACCCCTATTTGGCGGAATTTCGCGTAACTTCGTTACTTTGGCTCCGACTTTCCAAAATTTTGCCAGAACTCCGACCCCACCATGATTTTCGAATTTAATACTTAAAATAAAGCTAAAGATCTATCTAGCATTACTACTAAAACTACTGAAAGCATTAAAGACTAAAGACCGGAAAAATTACCCAGAGTTTATTCGCCGCAAAATTCCCGGGCTCCTTCCTCCTCCGAGCACCTCTCTCTAACTTCTCTCTAGGAAAGCTCAACTAGAGAAATGATTTTGGTGTGAAGAATGCAAAGGGAGGAGCTTGCTATTTATAGAGTTTTTGTGAGGGCATTTTGGTCTTTTTCCAATCTTCCAACTTTGAATTTTGGCCACATAACACATCTTTTTTGCTCAAACCACTTCTCCACCACAAAAACTCCTCCAAAAACGTGCTCCCCCTCCCCAAGGTCATTATTGCATTGCCACCAACTTTTGCTTTATGGTCTTGCACCGATAAAGTTCCCGATCGGTGTCCGATTGCGTAATCTCGGAAAAGTCTCAAAAATCCGGAATCACTATTTTGAAGCCCCTTTCCTTCTCATTAGAAATGTCTAATCTAAACTAATTTTTGATTCCATCCAGTGGCTCCAAAAGTCATCAAGTTTACGGTGATCATTATTTTACTCTGACATTGGAAAACCTATTCCTGGTACTCTAGATAGGATCCGTTTCCTATAGATCTGATCACTATTCACTGTACTTGTTTATACAATTTTACACTTCAACTTGCAATGTAAGGCACCATGATTTTTACCAACTCTTGTCCTTATTTCTTTCCTCATTTTCTGCTGGCCCTCTATTAATATTACTCAATATTTATTTTTTATTTAATTAATTATTTGATTATTTACTTATTTAATTTTTCCCAAAAATTCCACAAAAATCCCTAATTGGTCCATTCTTGTATTTAGGCTCAAAAATACCTAAACTCAACTATTTTTCTCCAAAATTTCCAATTAATTAAAAAATATGTTTTTACTAATTTTAGGCCAAAAACCACTAATTTTAGGGTTTTACATAATTATTTATGAATTTCCTTTGCCTATGCTTAAGTAATTAGCCAGAAATTACCTAATTACTTTCTTTTTACCAGTTGATAATTTTCTTAATTAGAATACCTCATTACCTCATAAATTTTATACTGACATTTCTGTTTCCATGTCCTCTGCATTATTTTAGGATTTTTCATAATTTTTCTAAGTTATTTATGTCCCATAGGGGCATTTTCGTCATTTGGCACTTTGGCCCTTAAATTCTCTAATCTCCAAGAAATTCTCCTTTAGAAAAGAAGATAATATAACATATTCTTCGAGACCACATATTCATCTTTTAAAAGTAGCTATTTAATTTATCAGGGTATTACATTTCTCCCAGTTGTTATTCTTCTTGAAAACTAAAGTCTGCCTTATTCTGACCAAAAGAATACTAACATTCAATACCTTGATACCTCGTACTTTATTGAGAATTCGTTTCAGCTTGGTCATATGGTTTTTATTATGTTTTAAGTTGATATATAGTGTTTCCGTGGTGTCAAAACACCGCGTACTTTATATATATTGCTTCCGTGGTGCCCATAACACCGCGTACTTTAGTGTTTTTAGCGTTTCCGTGGCGCCCATAACACCGCGTACATAAGTGTTTCCGTGGCACCCATAATACCGCGTACTACACATTCATCATATCGTATTTCGATATACTGTATCCCCGTGGTTCCCATACACCGCGGCAATACCATATATCTCGTACTCATGGATATTATGTCGTACTTCGATATATTATGTTCCCATGGTTCCCATACACCGTGGCAACATAAGATACCTAAAACTCAATAACACAATCGTGATTTGTTTTATGATAATGATTATTACAATGTTATGTGTGGATTGGTTTGACTTTAAGAGACTTGAGAGTAGTAAGTCATCACATTGTCATGCTGCAGCTAGACATATCCTGATCCTTTCCTATTGGTACCATTATAAAATCCACTTGGATTTGGGATAACCAATTTCTTGGTGCTGTGACCAACTTCTCTTTCAATCCATAAAATCTTGTCTCACAGTCTTTGTTCAATATTAATGATTTGGTCTCCTACTTGTGAACTTCGTTTAAGTTATGAAGAATTCCTCATGAATCTGCGGTACTATCCAGTTTTCGGACTATACGCGTCGGATCTTTGCTTCGTCTGCCTGCTGCTCCTCCTGGTGATTGAAAATTAGGTTTGGTTTGACCATTATGACCTTGTCATTTCGTACTTTGATATATGGTGTCTCCTGTGGCTCCCATACACCGCAGTCAACACCACAGATACCAAAATGTCTCCTTGGACTACACCATGGCAACACAAGATACTCCAAATGTTTCCATGGCGCCCACACACCATGGCAACATAAGATACCTCCTACTCAATGACATGATCATGGTCAAATATAACTAAGAAACATGGGACACATGTCTAACATCTAATTCGTAATACGGACTATACGTTCTCCTCGTCCTCTCCCTCGGCCTCTGCCTCGGCCTCTGGGAGCTCCGGCTCCTCTCAAATTTGCCATGTCGTGTTCTTTTTCATTTATTAAGGGAAACGTTAGATACAAGGAAGACATTTCGCATAACGCAAACTTTATCACACTAGTCTCTAGACTCTATCGAGCTTAGCATTTACACTGCTCCCAGCTTTTATCACTCCAGTATTCATACTGCTCCCAGCTTTTATCGCACTCACAACAAATAAACTCTATCGTACGTAGTATTCACAACGCAAACGAACAGGCACCCGCAACATTTCCTTCGTCAGATTCTCGTTGGTTCGTTCTACTCAAAAACAGGTACGAAGAAAAGTGGATCAAATCCAGTTTTCAGAAGAGTACGGAAATACGTAACAGAAATTTCTCCGATGGAAGTTCTCAACATGGGTCAAATACCGCATGTACTAGGATAAAATTACCGTCCAGTACAAACTGGCGGTTATCAGAGTGGTGCACCAACAGAGTGTGGTACACCGGTTCCCGATGGTATACCGGTATAGGGTAGTACATTGACTCAGGGCTATATCAGTACTCATTTTCAAAACATGCTCAAAGTTTAAAAGGCTTTTGAACATAACTCCGTTATTCGAACAGAATGGCCAGGTAAGTGTCTACCATGGGGCCTCACCGACTTATACGGCGACTCAATGGCATACCCACGTAGACTAGCCTTGCCTTCGGCACCAAACTGTCCGTAATAACATAGTTAAATTCATGCCAGGACTACTGCTCTGATACCATAATGTAACATCCCAACTTTTCAAAAGCAGTATATTTTTTTTACAAAATTTTCCTATAAATAGGAGGCTCTTCCTTTGCATTCTTCACACCAAAATCTCTAGTTGAGATTTCCTAGAGAGAAGTTAGAGAGAGGTGCTCTGGAGGAGGAAGGAGCCGGGGAATTTTGCAGCGAAGCTCTGGGTAATTTTTCTGGTCTTTAGCTTTTAATGCTTTCAGTAGTTTTAGTAGTAATGCTAGATAGATCTTTAGCTTTATTTTAAGTATTAAATTCAAAAATCATGGTGGGGTCGGAGTTCTGGCAAATTTTGGAAAGTCGGAGCCAAAGTAACGAAGTGCTGGCGAAATTCCGCCGATTAGGGGTATAGGGGTAAAATGGTAATTTTTACCTAAAATGCCCGTTATAATGTCAAATATTGATAATGGTGATATTATCATTATAGGATATCAAAAACCTTGATCTGCTATCGTTACGCTGTCCGTCGTGCCGCTGTCAGCCCGCTGTTTTCCGTCAACGTGCGGTTTAGTCGAAACGTACCAGAATTTCCGTATATCGTCAACGGAGGTACGGACGCGTACTGTAACACTAATCTTGTGCTGCTTAAATACATATATGTCAAAGATACGTTCATAGACCGTTATACAGACATTTTTATACGGGTTATGTCATAATAATGCCGTTATGTTTTCCTAGCGCTGAGGACACGAGTGGTATCGTGACACTGGTGAATAGTGCAGGCTGTTGTTGTTATTGTTACCCTATGGGGCCTTACATATTGCTATGTGCTTATGTTCGTCGTCATAATGATCATGCATCTATTGTATGCAAATGATATACCGTTGTCTGTATTGTTTGAGCATGAGGTTAACCGTTACCTGAGATTCAATGTGGTAAATTGAATCTCAGCTGTAGCTTCAGGGTCCTGAGGACCGAGAGTTGGAGAACGGGGGAAGCAGCACGAGTAGATCGCTAGCCGGGGAAATTTGTATTTCCGCTTTTTTACTTTCTTTTGAAACAGTAGGATAACTGTATTATCCATACAATGTTACACTTTGGTTTTTATTTGAATATGTATCAGTTACTCTTTCGCTCCAATGCTCTACTCTGATTGATTGAAAAAAAAAAAATTTGCTTTAGAAAACGGGATGTTACATTATTGGTATCAGAGCCAGGTTTCGATCCTGGGACCTGTGGGTTATGGGCCCACCACGCTTCTCCTCCAAAAACGTGCTCCCCCTCCCCAAGGTCATTATTGCATTGCCACCAACTTTTGCTTTATGGTCTTGCACCGATAAAGTTCCCGATCGGTGTCCGAATTGCGTAATCTCGGAAAAGTCTCAAAAATCCGGAATCACTATTTTGAAGCCCCTTTCCTTCTCATTAGAAATGTCTAATCTAAACTAATTTTTGATTCCATCCAGGGCTCCAAAAGTCAGTCCGAAGTTTACGGGAAAGCGTGCCATTAGGAAGAACTTTCGGAATCATCAATCTCGGACAAAAATTCACTGATTCCAAATATGTCCAGATAATTTCAAACTCATTTCCAAATGTTGAGTTAGAATTTATTTTCTTCAGATCTTTAAAATGTGACTATCAGCATTTCTCCCTATTCCGTCTTATTAGGAAAATGCTCTACCGGCTTCGGAATCAACTTCGGAAAAAGCTAGCGAAGATAAAAATTCACCGATCATTATTTTACTCGACATTGGAAAACCTATCCTGGTACTCTAGATAGGATCCGTTTCCTATAGATCTGATCACTATTCACTGTACTTGTTTATACAATTTTACACTTCAACTTGCAATGTAAGGCACCATGATTTTTTACCAACTCTTGTCCTTATTTCTTTCCTCATTTTCTGCTGGCCCTCTATTAATATTACTCAATATTTATTTTTTATTTAATTAATTATTTGATTATTTACTTATTTAATTTTTCCCAAAAATTCCACAAAAATCCCTAATTGGTCCATTCTTGTATTTAGGCTCAAAAATACCTAAACTCAACTATTTTTCTCCAAAATTTCCAATTAATTAAAAAATATGTTTTTACTAATTTTAGGCCAAAAACCACTAATTTTAGGGTTTTACATAATTATTTATGAATTTCCTTTGCCTATGCTTAAGTAATTAGCCAGAAATTACCTAATTACTTTCTTTTACCAGTTGATAATTTTCTTAATTAGAATACCTCATTACCTCATAAATTTTATACTCGACATTTCTGTTTCCATGTCCTCTGCATTATTTTAGGATTTTTCATAATTTTTCTAAGTTATTTATGTCCCATAGGCATTTTCGTCATTTGGCACTTTGGCCCTTAAATTCTCTAATCTCCAAGAAATTCTCCTTTAGAAAAGAAGATAATATAACATATTCTTCGAGACCACATATTCATCTTTTAAAAGTAGCTATTTAATTTATCAGGGTATTACACCGACAAAAATAAGTACATGTAGTATTTGACTCATGTTAAGAACTTCTATCAGAGGAACTCCCGTTACATATTTCCGTACCCTTCTAGAGACTAGATTAGATCCACTCTTCATCATTTTCCCTGTACCTGTTTTTGGGTGGAGAGAACCAACGAAATCCTGAACAAGGGTTTGTAGTGTAAATACTAGTGTGATAAAGTTTGTGATATACTAATCGTTGTTTTCCCTATATATGTCTAACGTTTTTCCATAATAAAGGAAATAGAACGAAATATGGCAAACTTACGAGGAGCCGGAGCTCCCAGAGGCCGAGGCAGAGGTCGAGGTAGAGGGCGAGACAGACAACCTCAAATGATCCCAATACCGGTAGTAAACCCTGAGCAACAAGCTCAAGATCCTAACCAACTGCAACAAATTGCCTGGCAAGAGGTAATGGCTGTAGTACATAAACAAAGAGCAATGATAGAAGAACTTCGTGCAGAGAGGAAAGCGGAAAGACATGCAGCATAACAACAAACTGAGGACGAAGAAGAGAGAGAAGAAGACGAGAGACAGACTGAGGAAGCTGAGGGGTTAGAAGATCCCAGTCACCACCTATACTCGGGAGGGCAATAGTGAATTTACCTCAACCCCCCAGATAAGCTGAAACTTCACAATATTGGGTTACCCAGTTCTATAAGCAAAAACCACCAGTTTTCCGAGGTAAACTGGACTCGGCTGAAGATTGGTTGATGAGACTAGAGAAGATCTTCAAAGTAATGGAGTTCCCTAAGAATCGCAAAGCTCAACTCGCGATCTACAAATTAGAAGGAGAAGCAGACTGATGGTGGAGAACCATGGCGTCAGCATTACGAACACGCTATTGTCCCGTCACATGGGAAAATTTTCTGGAAAAATTCAACGAGCAATACTTTCGTCCTTCTTCTGTACAAGTGACCAAAGAATCGGAATTCCTCCACATCCGACAAGGTCAAGACGAGTCATTTGATGACTACTATGCCCGTTTCACCAACCTATCACGATACTCATCGCACCTGCACAGGAACGATGACGAGAGCAGTATGGTAAATATATTGATATACGGGCTGAAGTACGAAATAAGGGAAAGACTTATGTCTCAGCGGTTCCAGGAATTAATTCATGCCATGGAAGCATGTCGGATGATTGAGCAAAACTTGAAAGAATTGTGGAAGTCCAGATCCTTCAATAGCAGAAGCGCCAGTCATAACAGATTTAACCATGGAAGCTCCGTTCAGAAGAGGAAAGCACCCTGGGGAAGTTTTCGTGAAAACAAGAGGCCGTTTCAGCTGGCCAATCAAATTTTCCAAGGGCACTGGGACCCGACCGTGTCCACATTGCGGGAGGTACCATCAAGGTACTAGCTGCGATTGGAAGCAGGTATGCTTCAAGTGTCAAAAGCCTGGACACATCAGCGTACACTGTCCTCAGAGTACTACGGAGATAAGGCCGCAAAACCCAGGACGGGTTTTTGCTCTGACAAACGAGGAGGCTAGGAAGTCTCCGGAGATAATCCAAGGTACTATATCTCTTCATGGGAATTTACTGCAAGCATTATATGATTTGGGTGCTAGCCACTCGTTTATTTCCTATGACTGTGCAAAACGTTTAGGAATGCATGCTTATAAATTACCTTAGGATTTGATAGTAGCTACACCACTTGGCGTAAAATCTCTAGCTTATGATGCATGCTTAAATTGTATTGTGAGTGTGAATGGACGAGTTTCAAATGTAGACCTTATCTTATTACCACTTCATGGCATCGACGTTATACTCGGTCTTAATTGGCTGACGGAAAACAGTGCAATGATTGACTGTGGTAATAAGAGGATATCATTCCCCCATTCCCCAAGCAGAGATAAAATTGACGTGAGCCTGAATTTTCTCTCTGCTGCGGAAGCTGAAAGATGCATGAAGCAGGGATGCCAAGCGTACATGGTATTCTTCTCGATCAAGGCCGAAGCCGAACCTTCACTCAAAGACATCTTTGTGGTTAATGAATTTCCTGACGTGTTTCCAGAGGATCTCACTGAGCTACCTCCTGTAAGGGAAGTCGAGTTCACCATTGAATTGATGCTTGGCACAGGGTCAATACAAAAAGCGCCGTATCGTATGGCACCAAATGAGATGCAGGAATTGAAAAAGCAATTGGAAGAACTTCTAGAGAAAAGGTTCATCCGACCCAGCGTATCACCATGGGAGCCCCAGTGCTGTTTGTGAAGAAGAAAGACGAAAGTTTTCGACTCTGTATCGATTATCGTGAGCTGAACAAAGTGACTGTCAAGAACAAGTAACCACTTCCCAGGATTGATGATCTGTTAGATCAACTATCTGGTTCTATTGTTTTTTCGAAAATCGATTTACGTTCGGGATATCATCAGCTACGAGTTAAATCTAGTGATATTCCCAAGACGGCTTTCAGAACCAGGTATGGGCATTACAAATTCCTTGTGATGCCTTTCGGTTTGACAAATGCACCTGTCGTGTTCATGGATTACATGAACCGTATTTTTCGTCAATACCTAGATAAGTTTGTGGTAGTGTTTATTGACGATATCCTTATCTATTCTAAAAGTAGAGAGGAGCACGAAGAACATCTGCGACTAGTATTGAGTATACTCAGGGATAAGCGACTCTTTGCTAAGTTAAGCAAATGTGAGTTTTGGCTACCGGAAGTTAGATTTCTGGGCCATGCCATATCACACAACAGAGTTGCTGTTGATCCCGGCAAAGTAGAAGCAGTTCTGGACTGGAAGAGACCAGAGACAGTGACGGAGATACGTAGTTTTCTGGGTCTGGTGGGGTATTACTGCAGATTCATACGTGATTTTTCACGTCTTGCCTTACCATTGACAAAGCTCACGAGGAAAAACCAACCCTGTGTATGGGGTGAAGACTGTGAGGATAGCTTTCAGAGACTGAGGGAGAGGTTGACTACAACACCAGTGTTGATTATCCCAGATCCGAGTGAGACTTATGTAGTCTATAGTGATTCCAGTGGGCAAGGATTGGGATGTGTCCTGATGCAGCAGGGTAGAGTGGTGGCTTACGCCTCTCGTCAACTGAAGCCACACGAGTCGAATTATCCTACTCACGATTTAGAGCTTGCGACTATTGTGTTTGCTTTGAAGATATGGAGACATTACTTATACGGTGCGACCTTAGAATTATACTGTGACCACAAGAGCCTGAAATACCTTTTTGATCAAAAGGAACTCAATATGAGACAACGTCGCTGGATGGAGTTACTAAAAGACTACGACCTGGAGATCAAGTATCATCCGGGTAAAGCAAACATCATTGCAGATGCTCTCAGCAGGAAGTCGGTGCAGGTGGCATACATAATGATTCAAGAGCAGAAGCTACTTGAAGATTTCAGGGATTTGAACCTATCAAATCAAATTTGTGTGGGTCTCAACACGCCAAATGAAGCCTATCTTGCAACTCTCCTTGTTAGTCAAGGAGAATATGATCTGAGGGTTAAAGTCGAGGAAGCTCAGAGGCAAGATGATTGGGCTATTGTGATACGGGAGAAGATCTCTCGGGGTGAGACCCAAGATCATGACCTATCACTTAGTGGATTGGTCAAATACAAGAAGTGAATTTACATACCGCCGGTTGATGAATTAAGGTGAAAGATACTGGATGAGGCTCATAAGAGTAAGTATACTCTACATCCAGGAATGGTCAAGATGTACCAGAATTTAAAATCCGAACTCTGGTGGCCCGGGTTGACGAAAGATGTAACCCAGTACATGGCCGGATGCTTGACTTGCCAAAAAGTGAAGATTGAACATCGGCGACCTCCTGGTCTTCTTCAAGGACTAGAAATGCCAGAATGGAAATGGGAGAATGTAACCATGGATCTGGTGGTGGGTTTACCAAAGATCAGGAATCACGATACAATCTAGGTAATCGTTGACCGATTAACTAAATCGTCACATTTTATCCCCATCAGTATCAACTATTATCCGGAATGATTGGCGGAGATTTATATCAAAGAGATCGTGAGACTCCATGGCGTACCTAAAAGCATTGTCTCTGACCGGGATACATGATTCACATCCCGTTTCTGGCAGGCATTGCATGAAGCTCTAGGTACAAAGCTGAAGTTTAGTACGACTTATCACTCTCAAACCGATGGTCAATCTGAAAGGATAATACAGACGCTGGAAGATATGTTAAGAGCGTGTGCATTGGATTTCAAAGGGAGTTGGGATCGACATCTTTTGCTGGCAGAATTTGCGTACAACAATAGCTATCATGCAAGTATACAAATGGCCCCGTTTGAGGCATTGTACGGGTGAAAGTGTCAATCGCCTCTATGCTGGACATAATCATCTGAGTGTCAATTGCTTGGGCCAGATATGATTGAACAAACCTCCGAGCAAATCGCTTTGACCAAGAAGAGACTCCTAGCAGCGCAAAGCAGGAAGAAGAGCTATGCTGACAAAAGGATAAGACCTCTAAAGTTTAACGTCGGCGACCATGTGTTCCTGAAACTATCTCCAGTAACCGGTGTCGGTAGAACGCTTAGGAGACGGAAACTCAGTCCACGTTACGTAGGACCATTCAAAATTTTGGCAGTGCGAGGACCAGTCGCTTACCAGATAGCCTTACCCCCGAACCTAAGTAATCTCCATAACGTTTTCCATGTGTCTCAATTGAAGAAATACCAACCAGATCGTGATCACGTCATTGAGTATGAAGACGTTGAAGTACGACATGATAATACCTTCATAGTCGAGCCGGAGCAAATTCTCAATTACCGAGAGAAACGGCTTAGAAATAGAACCATTCCGATAGTGAAGGTAGTCTGGAAGGGTTTTTCACCTAACGAGGCAACTTGGGAGACAGAGAAAGACATGAGGGAAAAATACCCAGAGTTTATGGCCCGAACTCTAGTTACGATAGAGTAAATTTTGAGGGCGAAATTTTATTTAACAAGGGGAGAAATGTAATACCCGAATAATTATTTATCTTAAATGCTATATTTTGATAAATAATATCTATTCTAAATAGGTGAATATGTTGTCTCAAATTTATGTATTGTATTTATTTTATTCCTAGGCAATTTTCCCTAGAAATGGGTAGACTACTAAATTTTCTAAACTTCAATTAGGGATCATAAAATACCCTACACTTAATATTTTAACACCTAGTTTTAATATAATCAAGATGGCTATAAGGGATTATGAAAATAATTATGGTGATTAAAGAATACTATAAATAATTGTGAGGCAATTGAATTTTTATTAATTAAGCTAATTGCATAATTATTCACAATTAATATTAGGACAATATTTTAAAATGCCATAAAGTATCATAATTGAGTATAGTCTTATGTTAATCATAAGAGATGATAAAATGACATGGAAATAATTATTCCAATTGAAAAAAATTATCAAAAACTAATGGGCAATTAAATTTGCAAAACATTAAAATATTTATGTAATTTTCGAAATTAATTAATTAATAATTAAAAAGACATGATTAAGAAGTGTATAAGATTAATTACATAAGAGTAAATACCCTTTTTGGTCCCTGAAATAACACACGCTACCCATTTTGGTCACTGAGTAAAAAAAATGTCATTTTTAGTCCTTAAACAGTAAAAAAAATGTCCCTTTTAGTCATTTTTTGTGGGCATTTTAATCCCTCACAAATTCCCAAAAAATCATTTTTAGTCCCTAAAAAGGACCGAAATGACATTTTTTTTACTCAGGGACCAAAATGGGTAGAGCGTGTTTTTCCAGGGACCTAAAAGGGTATTTACTCATTACATAAAATCCCTAACAAGTAAAACTAATTGACCAACAAAGGATATATTAAAGACTACTAAGCATAGGATTAAGACACTAATCAAGCTTATTAATTAACTTTGACAAGTCAACACAAATCAAAGGTTTGGATTAGAATTAATAAAGCAAGATCCTAAGGCCTTAAATTAACCTTATAAAGCTAAATCCTAGTGAACCCCTAATCAACCAATGAGAGTTTTTCTTTTAGATAATATAAGATTAAGTAAAAATAACAAAATGAAGAAAAAGGGGGGGGGGACGGTTTGTAGGAGTTGTGTGTGTGTGTGTGTAGGAGAGAGAAAAGTGTGTTGTGAGAGTTGTGGATGATTGTGAGCCTAGTATTTTAGAAAGAAAAAAGTGAGTGAAGATATTTTGAGAGTTTAAAAGCCATTGGCATTAATTCAAGACTCAAGTAAATGAGAACCAATAGAAAATAAATTGTAGCCTGAAATATGTTAATCATAGATCAAATATAAGGACTTATTATGCACAAGCATATTTTTAGCTTGGAGTAGGTTATCTCCAAAATCTTTTCCTCAACTTTTGGGATTAATCCTAAAATGATTAAGAGGCTAGTAAAAACCCCTAATTGAACCATAATTCTTGTTATTCCAAGTACTTCTCAAGAGACTTACATAAACTTCAAAATAAACCTCTAAAAATATTTGTGATTAATAGACTATGGATTTCATCTAAGAAACTAAAGCACCTAAAGCAACTAATTCTTGGAGCATCTAGTTATAAACACCAAGGAAGAGGGGACGAATTAGGTGGCTTGAAAGAGGGTCCAAGAATTTTCTAGCATATATCCAATATGCACATGCAACTAAACATTAAGTAGGGGAATTAATTGGTGAGAGGAAATATCCAATTCAGATAAGGTTCATAATGGAAATGGAAGAGGATAGGGAAGAGAGAGAGAGAGAGGACGTTTGAGAGAGAGGAAGGGTGAGGATGAGAGCTCAAGATTTAACCTAGATCCAATGGTCAAGAATTGAGTAGAGAAAGTTCAATGGAATTACCAAAGTTGCCACACCATTTTTCTATAAATAGGCACCTTCCTTCACTTGAATTCTCACACCAAATTGCAAGAGCAATTCGAAATATAGAGTGAAAGTGGGAAGGAAGAGTCTTGGAGAAGGAGGAGCAAGGTTCTAGGTAAGTTCTTGATCCTTAGCTTTTAAGTTTCTAGTCTTTAGTTTTGTAGTTCTTAGTATAAATGCTAGTTTGATCTAGGAAGTAGGAAAAAAATTCCTATTCTTGCTTTTAAGCCTCATTGCATTGAAAGATGCCTGACGAGGTAAAAACATGGTAGGAAATAATTTTTGAAAGTTGAGAGTCAAAGTGGCGAAGCTCTGGCGAAATTTTATCGGTTAGCGATTTCGGAAGTCAGGGGTAAAATAGTCATTTGTGACTAAAATATATGTTAGGATGTTGATTATGAATTAATAAGTACGATATTACCCTTATAGGATATCTGTGATTGCATTTCGACCAACAGACGTACCGTATTCATCGACAAAGGTACGGACGCGTACTGTAACCTTAACTCTTATGCTTGCTATATGTTTGTATATGATAGTTGTATTCATAGACTAAGACTCTGTCTTAGATGATTCATTATACATTCAGCTATATACGGGTTATGGTTATGTAATACCGTCAAGTTTTCCTAGCACTGAGGACATGAGTGTACATCGTGGCATTGGTGAAGAGTGCAGACATGAATAACATGCATGTGCGATGGCTATGTGTGTTTATTATTTTACATATGTGACTATGTACTGCTGAGATGTCATGAATAAACTGTCATTCATATATTGTCTACATAAGCATGAGGTTAACCGTTACCTGAGGTCCGGTGGGCATTGGACCTCAGCTTTAGGATCTAGGGGATTCGGGATCGAGGACAAGGGTAAGGAGCCAGCGTGAAAACCAGACGAAGACGTTATTATTTTGATATGTACTTTATTTTATGAAACACTCGGATGAATGTACTGCCATATGAATAGCCAGATACACTGCAAACAATGTTATTCAGTTACTCTTTATTTTGAAAAAATTTCCGACGCTCGACTCCGATCAAAACGCTATGAAAACGTTTACAAAAACGGGGTGTTACAACTTTATTTGGAAATATTTCTCAATATAAAGGAAAGCAAAAATTCAAAAGGGAGTTGGAAGAAATAAATGAGAAGACAAAGAAAGGAGTGCCC
Organism: Acacia pycnantha; assembly: GCA_025563575.1. NCBI lineage: Eukaryota > Viridiplantae > Streptophyta > Magnoliopsida > Fabales > Fabaceae > Acacia > Acacia pycnantha. Next base: position 2,767,930 of record JAMWYP010000001.1, read on the forward strand.
CTGAATGAAGTCAAAGATAAGGAATCAAAGGAGTCGAAAGAAGAAGAAGAACTTGAAGATGATGAGATGGGCATGATCGAGAAAAGATTCAAGAAGTTCTACAAGAAAGATCAAGGATTCAAGAAGTTTTATAAAGGAGGTCCTATTGGCAAAAAAGAAGCAAAAGATCAAATCATTTGCTTTGAGTGTGACAAGCCTGAACATATCAAGTCTGAATTTCCTCTCTATCGACAGAACAAAGAAAATAAGAAGAACAAGTTCTCCAAGAAGAAAGTATACATCTTTACAATATGGGGACATAGTTCTTTTGATGAAGATAGTGACGATAAAGAGGTTGCCAACATATGCTTGGTGGTCGAAGAAGAAGAATTAGATTCAGAGGAGGTAATGGATTCTGAACCTATTTATGATAAATTACAATCCGAATATAATGTTTTACATTCTAAATTTGTCAAAGTACTTAAAGAGTTAGTAAGATCCAATAAGAGAGTTAAATTACTTGAAGAACAACTCAAGGAACAATCCGTTGTCTCTTGTGAGACATGTCAAGTTTTGGAGGAAAAGAACAGATAGCACTGAACTAACCCGCTGAGAAACTCCACAAAAATTCATTGTAGTGATTATCATTGGATTTGTAATGTCTCTCATCATTTGGTAGTGCGGATCGTCCAAAACTTAAGGATGTCATCAAACACTATCCTAGGGTTGTACTTTGACAGTACAATTCTATCCGCCAATAAATGGGGAGAACAGTGTACTCTTAGGTATAACTTGAATACATGAGTATGATGGACTTGCCGAAAGGACTCACAACCTACAAGGGATTAGTCATTCAAAAGACCGATAGGGCTTGGATAACTTTTAGTTGACTCGAGAATCTATGCATAGTAAGTGAACATGAAAAGTCATGATCTGTCTTGGAGGAAGAAGATTCCTAGTTCTATGAAAAGAAACATTTAGTCAACCAAGAGAGATCATACTCAATCCTTGCTCTCGACTAATGTGAACGACGATGTGAGGGATGACGCTGACACGGTATCAAGATTAGAAAGGTAGATCACTTATCAACTCGATTAGTTCTGGGGCTTAGAGCATTGCTAGTGTCTTATGTGGTCATTAAATAAATTGGGTCTGTTAAAGGAGTTTATTTGGTCCAAGTTTATCTATATCAGTGCTTAATTGGGCCTAATGGGTCACACACTAAGATTGTTCTTGATTGTTTGATTTAGCAACTTTGAGCCAATAATTGTTATTAGGCTTTGTCAAGACTATAGGTGTATTTAAGTTGGAGTGAGACTCTAAACCCAATTAATTAAGGTGCCACATTTGGGCTTCTAGTGAGAAATTAGTTTCTCCACTAATAGGCCTAAATGTGTTAGAAGGCCCAACAGGGTCTTGGACCATAATTGAGGTTAGGTGATTAAAGATAATTTTGAATTATCGAAAGCTATATCCAATTAGGATTAAATAACGCATCTTGCAACAAATATTGAATAAAGATTGGATAAAGAATCCAAACATCATGATAGGATAGTATCAAAAGATCATGATAGGATTAATCCTCTAGGATTGGGCTTCGTGGATGGCACGTTTCTTGGATTGGGCCTTTCTAGTAAGCACTCGAATTAGGGTTAAAACTTAATTTAAATGGCGGCAATGGGATAAGGGCGCTAGATGTGCATGCATGCCACCAATCAAGAAAGTCTTGGGCTTTCCACTCTTGCACGAAGCACCCTAATCTTGGTCGATCAATCTTGTTCATTTCATCCTTCATTCTTGCAACTCACTGAACCTTAGGACACTACCATCATCTTAAGAAAATAAACCCAACTACTTGAAGCCTCCACCTTGCCATAGCCTAGGAAGCGTCCAAAAAGAAGGAGGATTCAAAGAGAAAGAGTTCTCGTTGCAATCAAAAGGCAATTGTGTGGATCAACATTAGAGGACATCATACACTTTGGTGTCTTCAAGTGATTAAAGGTAATCCTAAACCCCAATATGTTTTTTAACAAGTACATCCTAGGCATAACTCATGAGTATTGTAAAGAGTTACGGGTTTCATAATGTAATACTAAACCATCTAGACATAACTCATGAACACTGTAAAGAGTTATGGGTTTTCATGAGTACCATAAAGAGTTACGGGTTATAACTTATAAGCACCGTAAAGAGTTAGGGTTCCGCAATGATTAACAAAGATCAAATTTCCACATATTAACTTTCATGTGATAATTAATTTTGTTTTTCAACCTCATGATCAAGTTGCATGAACGTCTAGCAACACAAAAATTTAACTTTCAATATGTGGCTTCTAATGGATGCGTCAAAATGTGTAGTTTATATTAATAAATTGATGAAGCAGATGTATAGTTTACACACATACACACACACACACGAATGTCAAATTTTTCTTCTCATTTCTTTATAGCACCCAAAGCAATTGAACAACAACAACAATTGTGGGTATTATGTGATGCAGTACATGAAGGACTTAATCACTCATGGTCCTGAAAATATTGATACAACTAAGGTATATATATGCTCAATTTGTTCATATATATTCGGTCAACTATATATTACAATGTCTAACTTCTATCTTGTTCCTTTTGCGCACAATATTTTAATGCATCCTATACGATGTTTAGGAGGCATTAAAGTGTGGCTGAAGAGTTGGCAAAATCTGTGAAACATCAGTGGAAGAGTAAATACATATAGAATGATCATAAATTTCTAGATATTGGTGATTTATTTGTTTTACAGTTTTGGTTTTAATAGTGTATATATCTACAAGAATGATTTTAAATATATTATGATTTGTTGCATTATTATGTATATGAATGAATATAAATATATATTGTGATTTATTTTGTACAAGTGTATGTATATGCAGGGATTATCTGACAACCGTTATTTATGTCAACTATATATAATAATTCCTAAAGTAGACCATTATATATTATGCAAGCATTACCATATATTATGACGGTTGTTCATATGTACCCGTTAGTTACTATCGCAACAATAGGCATATCATGGTTTCACCAAGCTTCCATATATAACAGATGTTATATTATAACCGTTATAATAGATCCGGAATAAATAACGGTTTGAAACCATAATGTATCTGCATCGAGCACCTTCATATAAGACAGTTCGTAACCGTTATATAGGGCAGATAATAACCATTATATGTTGAGATTTTTGTAGTAGTGAAGAATAGGGGGATAGATATTAAAGAAATTAGTTATGTGAATTATTTGTAATAAATATGTGTTGGTTTTCCTTAAGTACATCTTCCAATCATTTGTATCAGAAATTACTCCCTTAATGAAAAATTCTTGTCACATATGCAATTAAAAAGAAAATTTTATGGACAAAATTTAAAATATATGAGACAAAATAGATTGAGTTGTTATATTTATGATTAATTAAAATCAATCTCTCTGCTAACTCTTATATTTAGCAAGGGAAATAACATTAAGTTTCCTCGTAAGAAAGTTGATGCTAACATAAATATGTAATCAATTCATCATGCTAACATAGAGCTTTTATTTAGTTTTATTTAATCCAATCCATATTCTATTCTCATCCTCCTCACCAACCAAACAACTTCTCATGTGTCGTGGTTAACTTGTCATGAATTGCTAATCAAATAAACAAACAGTAAAATAACCCAAAAAAAAAAGGAAGAAGAAGAAGAAGGGAAAAGACAAAAAAAATACCATTTGAACTTCAAAATCTTAAATAAGTGATTTCCTACTAAAATGAGTTGTCAGTTGTTATATTCTTTTAGTTAATGGCTATACTTTTATAGACAACAAGACTAATTTATGATTTTGAAGTTGAAGTGGTATTTTTTTTTTATCTTTTTACCAAAAAAAAAAAAGGAAAAGGAAAAGAAAAGAAGAAGGTGGAGAGAGATAAAACAAATGGGAACATATAATGATAAAAAAGAGGAGGAAAGGGTTTTGTACTTGGTACTACGGACAAACAATGACTTGTTAATTACTGCTACATTTTGTTAAAAAATAAAGTGTAAAGTAACAAAAAAGAAAAGGGTCTCTAAATCCTTTCCCTTTTATAAGAGGTGTATGTATAACACATTTTTTTACTCCCTTTCTTTCATTTATTTAATTCTTTCCCATTGAGAGGAAAAAGTTTTTAAAGCTACTTGCTGATTAAAGCATAATTATACCTTTACAGAATTGAAACTTTTTAAACATACGTGCATCTTATAACATGTTAGCCTCCAAAGTGTTGAGCAAAGCTGTTTCCACTACCAAAGTTGACGCAACGCAATTTACCAAAAAAATAAAAGGTTAAAGCAACGTCTTTAATTTACCAAGGATACAGTCATATACTCAAAGAAATAAGAAAATCAGATTATTATTATTTTTTTTTTTATGAATTAATTTTCTCTTTTTTCAAATGTGTTTATAGAAGTAGTTACAGTACTTACCAATAAAGTTTTCATATAAAAAGCAACATTTGAATAGATATTTCTTTTTGTGAAGATGTGGATTTATTAAATTATTATCAACTAGACTAAAATGAGAATTCAATTATTTATATATATTATTTTATGTTTTTGTAAATATATTTATCCTTCTATTTTCTAAAAATATCCCTCGTTAATATACTACTTCCAAGTTCCAATTACAATATTAAAGTTTTAAGTTCTTTTTTTTCCCCATTTGAATTAGTTTAGAGACAAAACCTGCTTGTGAGGATCAGTTTGGATGGTTTAAAGTTGAAAATAAAAAAGAAAAGACAATGTGTTGTGGTTTGAATTATAAATTAGAGGGATATATATGAGGCATCTAGCACCACTTGTGGTCCAATTTGCCTATAATATATTAAAAATGGTGCAATTTCACCACAAACTAAGATACAGGAACGTTATCTTACTGACATATGAGCAATTTAATATTTTTAAATAATCACTCGTATTATATAACCTTATATATCTGTGTTTAAGAAATATAACTTTCATCTCTATGATATTTACCAACACCAAGTCTGACGCGCTTCCTCACCTCCATCACCTCTGTCATCCACCGTACCCCTCGAAATTCCATCCTAATTCTCCCTCAGCCACCTTTGCCGTCCATCCCTTTAAATGAATTGTGAAATTGCATATCCACATAAAAAAATGTAATGATGTAAGGCATAAATAAAATGGTTGACAGAGAAATAATGTCAAAATTAGTAAAAGACAAATTAACATGTTAAATTTCAATAATTCAAAATGGACTAATATAAAATTTTGAAATTTTGCTAAATATGAGAAACTACGTAACTACTGTTAGTTTTTTTTAATAAAGAAAACCTCAACCCCTTGCCAGACGCCGACCGTTAGAGCTCTGGCACAAGTGCCTGGCGGCGTCAGCCCTCACCGAAGCTCCGATGAACTTGCTGGTGACTGGCATCCAGAGCTCTGACAGTCTCATATATTATTTTGAATTTCTTAATCAAAAGTCATCAATATAAATACTTGAATTGTTAATATAGATACTAACGTTGTAAATAAAGTCTACCGGAGCTCAAGCAGACTCATATATTTGTTTGAATTTTTTAAGCAAAAGTCACCAATATGGAGAATTGAGTTGTTAATATATATACTAAATTTATAAATAGGACCGATTGGACTCTCTCTCTCTTTTGAATTTCTCAAGTAAAAGTAGTCAATATAGATACTAAAGTTGTACATAGGGTTGACCGGAGCTCCGACTATTTTATATATATATATATATATATATATATATATATATATATATATATATATATATATATATATATATATATATATATATATATATATATTAATTTTTCAAGTAAAAGTCGTCAATATGGATACTTGAGTTGTTAATATAGATACTAAAGTCGTAAATAGGGACGGCCGAAGCACCAGCCGTCTCATATAGTTTTTTTTTTTTTTTAATTATCAAGTAAAAGTTGTCAGTAGGATACTTGAATTGTTAATAAAGATAGTAAAATTGTAAATAGTGGCGACCGAAGCTCCAACGACCTTTTTTTTTTATTTCTTAAGTTAAAGTCATCAATATGGATACTTTAGTTGTTAATATAAATTCAAAAGTCGTAAATAGGGTTGCAACATATTTTCTTTTGCTTGAAAGATTTGAAGAAATATATGAAATCATCGGAGCTCCAGTCGATCCTATTTATAACTTTAGTTTGTATATTAACAATTCAAGTATACATATTGGCAACTTTTCTTTGAGAATTTCAAAAAAAAAATAGAAGTGACCATCAAAGTTCTGGTCAACCCTATTTATAACTTTAGTATACATATTAATAACTCAAATATCTATATTAACGAATTTTGCTTGAGAAAATAACTCAAGTATCTATATTAATGAATTTTGCTTGAGAAATTTTTTTAAAAATGAGATAGCCTGACAACTTTTGTTTGAGAATTTCTAAAACATATGTGTGTGTGTGTGACCGTCAAAGTTTTTGGTCAACCCTATTTATGACTTTAGTATTCATATTAACAATTAAAGTATCTATGTTGATAACTTTTTCTTGAGAAATAAAAACAAAAAAATATGAGACCGCCAATTGTAACGTCCCGACTTTTCACAAGCAGTATAAATTTTTTTTTCAAACAAACATCATTTGAAAACATCAGAGTAGAGCATTTGAGCGGAAGAGTAACTGATATATATTTATAAACTGCCGTAAGTCCTGGTCGGTTACAACTACTGACAAGAACCGAGTATTTCAAAAACAGATAATAACAAAAGGAAAGACTTCCGCCGGAACATCGAAAGGAAGTCTTCACCTGCCTTCTACTCGGGCTGCTTGCCTCTCTCCTCGGTCCTTTGTCCTTCGGAGCTTGACGCTATGTTAAGAGCTGAGATCCGCACCGGATCTCAGGTAACGGTTAACCTCATGTTTACATATACAGTATACAACATATGTATTATACAATCAAACATATCCTAACAATACATAAACCCCTACCGATACGTCACACCTAGCAATTGATTCACACCAAGCATTTGTTCACACCAAGCACCTCACACCTAGCCAACATTTCACACCTAGCAATCACATCCCAATACCCCGCAGGCTTAATCATAATAACAGCACATAACACATCACGAGCTATCAACTACCACATTAGGCATACAATACACATAGTACACATACGTACATAATATCCATCGAGTTAGTGTTACAAAGACGCGAACGTACTTACACCAATAGTACATAAACACACAATGTATCATCAAACAACATATACGCATACGATAAACATCGGCGTTAAGTTTACCAAGACGCAAACGTACCTTCTTTGATCGGTATTCGCACGTTTTATGGAAAACGGTCGTTTTGATGAAAACAATAAACGCCCTGTCGGACAACAGAAACGGCAAAGAAACTAGGATTTCGACGTCCTATAAGAGCAATATCACTTCCATTAGTGATTTGACACAATAATCGGCATTTTAGGTAAAAATTACCATTTTGCCCTTCTACCCCTAATTGGCGAATTTCGCAAGATTTCGTTACTCGACAAATTTTCTTCCCGAAATTTTGCCGTAACTTCGACGCAACTATGATTTTCGAAAATAATGACTAAAATAGCCCTCCCATATGATACCCAATCATACTTGAAAATTTAAAGGCTATTCTAGCATTACTACCCCTAATTTTGAAAGAGCTATAAAAACTACAACTTTTCAGTACTCGATCCCTACCAAGTTTTTACCTCGTCGGGCATTTTTCAATGCAATGAGGCCTAAAAACAATAGTAGGAATCTCATTCCCTACTTCCTAAAACTATCTAACAATTCTACTATCTTTCGAACTAAAAACTAAAGATCGAAAGACTTACCCGTTGAAGACTTTCCTGACAATTCTCGCAGGGCTTGCCGCACAATCCCCCAGAGCTCCTTTCTCTTCTTTCTCACCAAAAATTTCGGCCAAGAGAAGGAAGAAAAGGTGTGAAATTTCTCAAGGGAAGGCATCTATTTATAGGCAAAAACAAGGGCCTTGTTTGGCAAATTTAAGGCTTTGTTTGGAAAATCAAAAACCCTTTAATTGCAACTTGTTCAACCATTTTCCCCGATCGGTACCCGATTCGCGTGATTTCGGAGAATTCACAAAATTCTGGATTTACAACTCAAGACATGTTCTCACTTAGCAGAAATGTCCAAGTTAACCTAAATTTTGATTCCATATAGGCCTCCAACAGTCCAGTTGAAGTTTTCTCGAAAAACGTGTCCGAACGTGTCCGGTGTCAGAATTCGTTTTCGGAACTACCAATCTCTTGGAAATAATTCATTGATTCCAAATATGTCAAAATTAATTCAAACTCATTCCTAAATGTTGAGTTAGAATTTATTTTCCTTATTTCCAAAAATATGCCTATATGCATTTTTCCCTATTTCGTTTTATTAGGAAATGCACAAACGGCCTCGGAATTAACTTCCTAAGAGTATAACTAAGACAAAATTCCACCGATCCTTATTTTTCCTTGACTCGGAATTCCCATTCCTAGATCTCTAGATAGGATCCGTTTCCTAATTTTCATTTTACTATTCATCATATTTCACTTTAATTAATTATATTAATATAATAATTGCAAGTTGCAAAAATTATTTTCCATTTCTTTTTCATTTTTTTTTTTATTTTCTGCCCAATTTTTCGTTTTTTTTTATAATTATTTTTACATAATTTTTACAAAAGTTTCCTATTGGTCCATTCTTGCATTTAGGCTTAAAAATACCTAAACTCAACTATTTTTCTCCAAAATTTCCAATTAATTAGTAAATATATTTTTACTAATTTTAAACCTTTCTCCACTCATTTTTGAGCTTTACATAATCATCTCTGAATTTTCCTTGCTTATGCTTAAGTAATTAGCCCAATATTACTTAATTACTTTCTTATCAATAGTTGATAATTTTCTTAATTATCACACCTCATTACCTCATAACTTTTATACTGACACATTTGTTTCCATGTGTTCGTATTATCTTAGCATCTACGGGGGTATTACGGTCATTTCAATACCTTTTTGGGTATTCTTCTACAATTTCTCCAAGTTTGTAACTTAATAAATTACCTAAATTAGGGACAATATCTTTCCCTATTTCAAATAGATTTTTACTTGCCTCTTTTATAGCTTTCGTAGGTATTTATAACCCATAATGTGTTTAGGGACCTATTTGCAAATTCCCAAACGTTTTAGGGACCTAATTGCAAACTATCTAATTTCAAGGGAAATTACCCTAACAACAAGGTAAACTTAATACAAGGTGTTTGAGACCTCATATCCACCTATTTTCAATAGGTATATTTCCCAATTTTTGATATTTACCCTAAGTGTGATTTTTAGGGTATTACACCAATGCTCCAATCGACTCTATTTATAACTTTAGTATTTATTTTAACAACCAAAATATCTATATCAACAAATTTTATTTGAGAAATTCAAAAAAATATACGAGACCGCCGAAGCTCTGGTCAACCCTGTTTACAACTTTAGTAATATATTAACAACTCAAGAATCCATATTAATGATTTTTCCTTGAGAAATTTTTAAAAACTATATGAGACTGTTGGAGCTTCGGCAGCTGGTTGTCGGCAAGGTCACCAAAGCTCTGGTGACGGTTGCGCGCCACCAAGGTAATTATGTAATTTCTCAAATTTTGCAACATTTTAAAATTTCAAAGTAATCCCTTTAGAATTATTGAATTTAACATACTTATTTGCCATTTACCAATTTTGACAGTATTTTTTTGTCTTTTTCCCTAAATAAAATAAAACATACATTATCTCTACCTTATAAATAAGATCAAATGAGTATTAATTTTAAATTTTTTCCCACTCAATTTAATATTACATTATTTTGGATCTTAGCTATCTTCAAAATTTAAATTTTATTTTTAAGAAGATTATTATTAAAAATAAATAATAATTTTACCTTAAACCTTCAATTAAAATTCATATTGTTAAAATAAAAAATTATTTAAAATTTTTATTCATAAAATTACTAATTTTTCGCCTTAGACTCTTCACTTTCCCTTTCTCCCTCTAATATTTAATTATACTTTTTGAAACTAATGATTGGCATTTCATTTCACTTGATTGTGAGTGAGTGTTAACTGTTGAAATGTCTTCGACAAAAAGAAACAAAGCGTTATGGACTCATATATGAGACCCATTTGCTGTGCGGCCCAACAAGGACAATTTATACCAGAGTCCTCCATAATCAGGTAAAATACTAATTGGCCTATAATCAAGGCTATAATCATGAAACATGCAAGTAGTGCGGCTGAAACATGGGCCTGAAGGCGCACAAAGCCCTAGGACCAAAATCCTAAAGGTAATCCCTATAAATAGGAGGTTAACCTAAAAGGTACACATTCTCTATTCACACTATTTACTATTCAGTCTCACTGTGCACACACCCCACCCCTTTCTGCTAAACGCCATACTCGTGTTGCACAGTGATCTCCTTGATATTCTTCGGTGTCTTCCTTGTAGACATCCTAAAACAATCATCTTCTCTTGGTATCTGCTTATAGATATCTTGGAGAGATTAACCGATCCAATATAAACAACATACTAGTCCATTGAGGCTAGACATCGGTGTTCTATACCAGAACATTGGCGTCGACAGTGGGGAACGAGAAACTTTGATTCCCGTGACCAATGATGGTTGGAACAAGAAGCAGCAGCCAGATACCTCTGCCCAGAAATCCAAATCTGAGGCAGGAAAATCAACGGCAGCACCAGCAAGAGCAACATCGCCAACCCGAGGTTGCAAGGCTCCCCGAGTAGCAACCCACATTTGAAGAGCATTTGACTCAGTATCTACCACCGCTAGAGGATATTGTCCCAGAAGATAATCAAGTGGAGCTTGAAGATGCGTCAGACACGACATCCTCCCCGACATTCCAGTCGTAGGTCCCTCCTACCGTTGATCCCGACATTCATATCATGCAGGCTTCCTTAAATGTTGTAATGAATCAAATGGAGAGGATGGAGCAGCTTAACCGACTTCAGAAGGAGGAGGATATTTGGTTGATACAGGAGGATATGGATCACTGCAATTCTATGGCAAGAAGAATTGAAGAGAATGAGTTTACTGGAGGAACGCCTTAGATGAGTTGAGAGTTTCAGAAACCAGGATGAGAGCGGCCCTAGTCGGCCTAATATCCTCGTTCGCAATGGGGGCAGGGATGCAAGTACCCCAAGCCGGGTTAATGCCTCGGCCTCTACTGTGTAGATGCTGAAAGTCTTCGCATAAACAATACGGAACATAACTTGGTCCGACATGATTGAGCCTAATACCCCGGTGGAACAAAAGAAGAGGAAACTCATCTCATAAAGGAGGAAGTCCCTTGAGGAGCATGTGAGAGAATTACTGGATGCCGGATTTACTCGGGAAGTTCAGTATACCACTTGGCTTTCCAACGTGGTCATGGTCAAGAAGCTGAATGGGAAGTGGCGAGTCTGTATGGACTACAAAGACCTGAATAAAGTATGTCCTAAAGATGCATACTCGATGCCTAATATTGACCATTTGGTTGACAACTCGTCTGGCTTCCAATTACTATTGTTCATGGACGCCTACTCTAGGTACAACCAGAGTGTGAGGATGCATTCGAAAAGATAAAGCAGTGTTTAGCTGCCCCACCGGTCTTGTCTAAGCCGGAGCTGGGAGAGACTCTCATTTTGTACTTATCCGTTGGTAAAGAAGCAGTAAGCGCTGTGCTGGTTAGAGAAACAGAAAATGGTCAAATGTCAATATACTTCGTAAGCCGAGCTCTGCAAGCCTCAAAGTTGAGATATCAGAAGCTAGAAAAAATGGCATTCACCTTGCTCACTACTGCCATATTTTCAAGGTCACCAGATCGTGGTCAGGATGAGTCAACCAATTCGACAACTGCGACATAAATCGGATTTAGCTAGATGAATGATTAGATGGGTGATAGAGCTGTCCGAGTTTGATATCACATATGAAGCTCGAAACGCTATTAAATTGCAGGCCTTGGCCGATTTTGTAATGGAGCTAACCCCTTCGGTGGAGAGGGAAGTTGGAGAAGTGGAAACTTGGAAAGTGTTTGTTGATGACTCATCAAACACTAAGGGTAGCGGAGCCTGTTAGCTCTCGTATGTTTTGATGATAACAAATACTGATCTTTTGATTTGATGAACTGTTCAAAGTGTTTCAGAATAATAATTGGCAAAGCATGCTCGAGTAGGAAACAAACATGCCCAAGCATCATTGCGTTGAAAGAAAAGAAAATGTACCAAGTCAATGCTCGAGCAGAGGTAAAGAGGTTGCTCGAGCAGTAACATTGTTTCCTTAAGTTTTTGTTTCTGGATGACTGATGCCCGAGCATAAATATAGCATGCTCGAGTAGCGTGCTTGAGCAAGGGAAAAAGGATACTCGAGCACTATCGCTCAGTTCCTTAGCTTCAGTCTCTGTTAGCCAAATGCCCGAGCATGAATATTTCATGCTCGAGCAGAGTGCCCGAGCAAGGAAAAAGGATGCTAGAGCAATATCGTTAAGACTCTTTCCCTTCGCCTCTGGATGACTTGTGCCTGAGCATGAATGTGTGATGCTCGAGCACCATGCTAGAGCAGAAGGAAAAGCTTGCTCGAGCAGCGTCGTTAAACATTCATCCTCTACTCTCTGTCTGACCCTTGCCCGAGCATGCCTTATGGCTTGCTCGAGCATTGGCGATCTGTTGCCCAAGCATGAAGTCTTTCATGCCCGAGCAACAGCGATATGAATACTTATCTTCGCCTCTGTTTGGGTCTAGCCCGAGCATGAATATGTCATGCTTGAGCACCATGCTCGAGCAGAGAAAATATCTTGCTCGAGCATTAGCGACTGAAATCAATTCCCATTTGCTACAAGAGAAGCTTGCCCGAGGAAGCATGATTTATTGCTCGAGCATGATCCCCCTGTTTTCAAATTACCGTCTGCCTAAAATTATATATAACTGTGTTTAATCTCATTACTTCATAATGGTACTCATTCCTAATCCTAATTGCTTTTAATCAGTTTGTTAATAAGTTTCAGATGATTTTATCATGGATTAAACATCAAATTTGCAGAAAGCAAATTGTGTCAGAGAAGCCTTAAATGCAGTTGCCATACAAGTGATAATATCCGTAACCAATACTCTGATCAATGTAAAGTCTTCTCTTACATTCTGTTTGTACATTAATTCTTGTTTCTCAACGGGAAAAACAAAAAGGAATAAAGAGAATGTCGTGACTGCGAAATCCACCTGGGTTATTTGAACGGTGAAAATATTAATCGAGCTTCATCTGCCTAACGGACACATTCAAGACTCTCAACGGTTAAACCTCAAGCTTCACCAACGGTCATTTATTACAACATCTATAAATAGTAGAACCATTGAATTCGCCAACTACCGAAATATTGTGCATTCAAATCAAACTTATTGCAATTTGTTGTTTCATCGGTATCCTCAGATATTCATTGTTCTTCAGTGTTCATTTATTATCTACTCGTGAGGAGTTATTTAAACACTTATTCATTTTTCTGTTTAAATCTTAAGGTTGATGAACCTTAAGTGTGGGTGTACGATTACAATTTGTAAGGGGGAGTGAGTCCTAGTGAATTAAGATCATCTCGAGTACAGAGTGTGTAATTGTAACCATTTGTGATTAGTGAAATACCCAAAGGATTTGGGGACTAGACGTAGGTAGAAGTGTTAGACCGAACCAGTATAAATTTCCCTGTGTCAATTTCCTTTCTCTGTTTCTTTCTGTATTACTTAAGTCTGTGTGTATTTCACGAAATTTTTTTGAGATCACCTATTCACCCCCCTCTAGGTGATATTCCTACCTTTCAGAGTCGTGATCATAGTAGAAAACCCAGAAGGAGTCTCTATGGACCACTCCCTCCGACTCAATTTTTCGACTTCCAATAACCAAGTCAAGTATGAAGTTCTCCTTGCCGGGTTGCTTCAGGCCAAAGAAAATGGAGCCAAGAAAGTTCATGTTTCTACTGACTCTCAGCTTGTGGCAACACAGATTGAGGGGACATATCAAGCCAAGGGCCCTTTATTGATAAAGTACTTGGAGAAGGTTCCAACAGTTATGGCAGACTTTGAAAAAGTGACTATCGTCTATATCCCAAGAGGAGACAATACTAGGGCTGACATCTTGTCTAAACTGGCAAGCACTAAGAGCCCGGGTACTCATTGAACTGTGATCGAACAAAGTTTGTCAGAGCCAAGTTGTGTCATGATGATCTCGGCGTCTGGTGATTGGAGAAAACCAATTATTAACTATCTTGAAAGAGGAGCCCTCCTCTACCATCTGAATAAGATGATTCGGCCAAATGATGAACGATCCTATGGCCTTGCCTAAATCAGGAACCTCCTCATCAGCAATCGGGATGGCTGTCCTTTCTTCCCCCTCTCGCACACTTTTCACAGTCACCCTACGTTGGTCTTGTGGAATTTGGTTGTTATGGTGGGCGGTTTGCTCTAAGTTAACAAGACCATCGGCAACAATACGCCGGTGTGGGACATCCAAATATAGTGTGCAAGGTCATCCTCCCTGTGGAGTGTGAGAAGGCTCGCCAATATTAACTTCTGGAGGCTGAAAAATTGTCTTTGCTGCTGAGGAAGGCTGGGGCTGGCTGGGTTGTACGTCCCGTATTTGTTAGTTCTCTATGGGTTTTGATGATAACTGACAATTGTAAACTCAAGATGAAGTTTTGTCTTTGGTAAGTTGAAAACTTACTGTCTAAGACAAAACTCGAGTTTTGTTTCAGTAAACTCGAGTTTTGCCAAAACTCGAGTTTTGCCTTGACAGAGGAGAGCTCAATTTTTACAAGTTGACAAAACTCCTGTTTGCATTTAGCAAACTCGAGTTTTGATCATACAGAGAACTACCAAAGTTTTTCGAACTAAGCAAAACTCCAGTTTCCATTTGGAAACTCGAGTTTGACAACACACTAGGTTCTCTGAGTTTTCAAAGTTATTTGGAAACTCGAGTTTGATTTTTTAAACTCGAGTTTACAAGTCACAGAGAGCTATACTTATTTCTGAGTTTATGAAAACTTCAGTTTCGATTTCAAAACTCCGGTTTTCAATTGAAAGAATATTTATCAAAGTTTTCTCTTATGAGGAAACGCGAGGTTGTATTTGGAAACTCGAGTTTCTACAAGACAGAGAGTCTTCACGTTTTACTCACTTTGAGAAAACTCCAGTTTGGTTTTGAAAACTCCAGTTTTGACTTAGCCTGAATTTCCAGATGTTTTCAAACTTAAGAGAAAACTCGAGTTTAGTATATGAAACTCGAGTTTGCACCAAGCAGAAAGCTTTGCATTATTTCAATGTTTTGAAAACTCTAGTTTACTTTTTGAAAATCCAGTTTTGAGGTTTTTGGACTTGAACATATTTTTCACTAAATAGTCCAAAACTCGAGTTTGTCATTAATCAACTCGAGTTTTTCCTCAGCGCTCAAAGCATGATTTTAAACTCAAAACACGACTTTCTTCTCTGGAAGAAGAAAACTCTAGTTTGCTAATGGAGACTCGAGTTTCCACTTTGAGCACAGTGACAAACTCCAGTTTGGATAAACAAACTCGAGTTTGTGTCATTGGATTTGAATTCCACGATGAACGAATTTGTGAAATCTACGTGTTTGATCCTAATACTTTATATCATCACTCATTACTATTCCTAACTATGTTTAAGCAGTTTGTTAGTGAGTTTCAGATGATTTAGAAAGGATTAAATGGAGAATTAGCATAAAGCATAAAGTGATGTCAGAACATTAAATGCAAAGTCCAGAAAACTTGCATTTAACTATATAATTATTTTAGGCGTCTTGAAATTATTTTAGGACTCCTTAATTTATTTTAGGGGTCCTGAAAATTATTTTAGGATGCCCAATTCTTAGAATTCAAATATATAATTACAAGAATGTCACTGCCTTCACTTTTAACTTCCTTTTAAAAAATAAGGACGTTTTTTTAGGGAAGTAATAACCCTTTTTTGCAGTAGTGATTGTGATGATACTCATATGTTATTCGTTTTCTATTTTTATAATTTGATATTCTTAATTTATATCTTTATCCCTCTTTTGATTATTTTATGTACTTGTTCAGAGTACGAATTTAGATGCATGAATTGTGTTCTTTACTTTTTCAGTAGAAATTTATTTAGAGAAATAATTATGTAATTGACTTGAGTAACATACTAACATTGTTGTCAAAATCGTGAGTTGACTCTCCGAGTTTACCGTTTTTACGTTTCTACCTTACTAAATCGAGTCAAGTTTCTAGTAAACTCATGTCAGCGGTAAACTTAGTTAAACTCACGAGTTTACACACCGAATTTGCCGTTTTTACGTTTCTAACTTACAAAATTGTGTTAATTTTTTCAATTTTGTCATCCTCAACGGCTTTATATATGAATTTTATAGAAATTTATTTATTAAATATAATAAATTATGAGTGTTGATATATTTAATTTGAATTATTTGGATTTAAAATATATTTAAATCAAATTTTTGTCATTTTTTATATTTTAATTATTTAATTATACACTGTTAATACATATTTTATGATAAAAGTAAACTCTTACGAATTTACGATTCGAGTTCACGATACGAGTTTATGTGACTATCACGAGTTTGTCTAAACTCGTGAGTTTGATAACCTTGCATACTAAGCAAAAATTCAATACATATTTTAGGAATGATTATGATTGCAAGTAGAGTTATAATTAGGAATTAATTAATTAGACCTAGTGAGTAGCTAGGGTTGATATTTTATTCTTGGTCATATACAACTATATATTTATTGTTGAACGTCACAGCCACAAATCTATTCTTAAGGAGATTCACCACCTTATTGGTTTCTGTTCATGTGTGTGACATATAACAAGTACAGAGTGGAACTTGTGAAAGAGAACTAGCCCTATCTTAAAAATTATAACTTATATTTTGGATTGGAGGGACGGAAACATTAAGAATTTAATAGATATAATTCAAAATTTTAATATATTATAAAGTTTATTAATTTTGAATATCTTATAAAATTTTAATTTTTAATTTTTCATCAATTTTATTAAAACTTATTTATTTATATTTATTTTAAATGGTCAAATATAAATTTTAAATATACTCCTACAGTTCTTGATATAATACATATCTACTTAATTTGATTTGATCAATGAAGTTAATTATATTAGTTTGTATGACATTTTTGATCTAGAACACACTACACATCTCCCTTAATTCCCTCATTATCTCTTTGAGTATTGTTAAGGGTGCATCAATAGAGGTAAATTAGAAAAAAGTTGACAAATATGATAATTATGTCTTATATTTAGAACCAAGATCAATTCCCCAAAGATGTCTTATTTTAAGGACCGAAGGAGTATTTTATTTTATCATAGAATAAGTTTGACTGTATGAGAGATTATGTGAATTATTTAAAGGGTTAAGGTGCATATTTGCCAACAAACTATTACCCGGGGAGCATCTGGCACAAAAAACAATTAAGGGTACCATAATTACCAATCATCAATTAAAAAGTGAAAAAAAGTACCAAATAACTATTAAAAAGACAACTATCACAATTACGTTAAAATATGAGGCACTGGCGTAAGACGGTGGCGGAGACACTGAAGAAAAGAGCAGTTAAGCCTTCTTGTTGGATAAAGCAAACACCAACAGAGATGAGACCCATGCGAGCAGGTGTTGTGGCAGCGGTGGCTTCTATTTGTGGTATCAGAGGGATGGAACCAGGGTGCAAGACACGTGCCGGTCGAAAGCTATGGACTGCTAGATTTGGTTTCAGTGCGTGATTCTCGCCTTGAAGCTGCATACGGGCCTTGATGAGTTCAAGAGGGTGAGTGAAACACCCAGCAACAATGGAAGCTTTGGAGACGTCGACGTTGCTAACACTGTGACAGTTAATGGAAGACGGAGACACCAAGACAGTAACAGGGTAATAGTTCGTTAGCCAATTTGCACCTCAATTGTGTTTTTTTTCACTTTTTAATTGTTGATTGGTAATTATGGTACCATCAATTGTTTTTTGTGCCAAATACTCTTCGGGTAATAGTTCGTTGGCAAATCTACACTTTAACCCTTATTTAAATTTATAATTCATAATTTTTGAACAAATTGTTAGGTTTTCACAAAAAGTACCAATGTGATTATCATAAGCGAATAGGGAGAGCTAAATTTCAAAAGAATAGCTTATTAGGAGGAGAGCCCATTAAACTTGTAAACCCACATTGGTCTTGAACTTATAAACCCTTGATACTTCACTTGCCCCTCCCCAGTCGGTTTTTCAAAAACACCCAAGACACAATGAAATAAAAGAGCCAATGTGATCATTATAAGCCCAAAATGGGAGACAAATCCCAATAAACTAGCCTATTGGAAGGGAGAACTGTTGATCTTATAAACCCTTCCCACTTGTGAGACTTCCCAATGTGGGACTCGTGTAAGAGTATTCATCATATTTTGCTTACCATCAATGTTGTTAAGAGTTTTCTTCATCCTCTCCACACACCTATTATAGTCCATTCTCTGCATCCGAAACTTGCCCAAATCTTCCATCATAATATTTTTTTAAATTAATTGATGGTGAGATGTTAGATAGGTGAAATAGTGAAAAGTGTGAAGAACAAAACAAATGAGATGAATGAGGAGGCACTGACTTCTACACAACAATTAAAGGAGACACATAAGAGGACAAGTTTGAGAGCATTGCTTATAAAATAAAGTTTGAGGGAAGACCAGACGGGGGTAGCAACAACAAGATTAACATAAATTTTATTAGGAAAGGAGATTATGAGATGAGTGAACATGAAAGAAGAGAGGCAAGGAAATGACTTCGGGCATTTACAAAGTTGTGGAAGCCCTATCTCCTTCAGAATCCTCATGTTTATGCTTGATTTCATTCTCTTCCCAATTACAAGTTCTTCATAATTAAGGCGATCTCCTAATAAGTCAAGTGTTTGATCCATGTTTAATTAATCAGCATTAGTTTCAATGTTAAGTGTGTAAATTTTCCCTTCAATATTATGTTACGTTTCGCGTTAAGTTCACAACCCCACGAGAAATTTGCCATTATATAATATTTTGAAAAAATATTTTCTTCTGTACAGCTTTTTGCACGTAACTAATTAAGTGGTACTGAATCATGCCTTTATTTGTCACAAAGAATTATGTATGGATTATTCCACTTATATACTCTTTTCTCAACTTTACTTATGGTGAACCTTTTTTTTTTTTTTTTACTTAGTCTATTCACAAAGAGAAAACACTTTTAACGTATGTGTTTTTAACCTTTTCATGTCTGTTTTCAAGGGATAGTTTATGTGAGTGATATAGTAAGTTTTGAATTGAATTTTGTTTTGTAACACGTCAAAAGTCATTTAAACACATGTTTTTTATTTTATTTTATTGTGTGATTTAAGGATAAAACATGTTGGATGATATATTTTTTTAAACACTCCATCATTTTCTTAATACATAGCTGGGTCAGATTTGAACATTTTCAAGCCAATTAGAGGTACTCCTCCCAACGATATTTTCTTTACTTGCTCAATCTCAAACTCAATATATACCTCATGTTTAAGTGGTTAAAGCCTCTGAACCAACGCTTGTTAGTATAGCCTCTTCCAATATCTTCTTAAAGAAATCATGTCATGTCATCATCCTTTATCCAAAAATCAAGTTCAAATAATTACCACTCCAACAAGATCAATCCAATCAAAGCCATGAAGACGCAGATGATTTGAATAATTAAAGAAGAATTTAGAAGGAGATAAATATAGATAAAGAAGACGATATTGATTCCTCCCAATAGAAGAGCAAGATTTTAAATTATACTACCTTGATTACCTTTGTTTTCTTCAACAAGCCATTGATGTCTATAGAAGAGACCCAAAGCTAGCACTCTGGTTTTCTTTCATCACCATATGTGGTTAATCCTCCTCTTGAGGATTGATCTTGTGGCTTGAGTTCTATGTTATCAATTAGGGAGTTTTTTGTTTGATTTTTTTCTTATTTATCTCTCTAATAATTTCCTAGCGTAGTTAGGTTTTGAAAATTCATTTATTGAGACTCCAAAACTTGAGTAGAATTTCATTTTGCTCAAAATCATTTGTTACTCGATCTCATGATTATTTTATGTTCTTGTTCAGATTATGAATTTAGATGCATGAATTAATTGTGTTCTTGACTTTTTAAGTAGAAATTTCTTTAGAGAACAAATTATCTATTTGAAATGAATAACATGCCAAGCGAAAATTTAATTATTATTTAAGGAATAATTATAATTTTGAGTAGAGTTATAAATAGGAATTAATTAGTCCTAGCTAGCGAGTTAGTTAGGGTTGACCTTTTATGGTTAGTCATATACTCTATGTCTATTGTTGAACAATGACACCCCCCATCTATTCTCAAGGAGATTTTGCCACCTTATTGTTTTTGTTGGCGTGTGTTGCATATGACAAGTACAAAGTGTGAATTGTGAAAGAGAATTATCCTTGTCCCAAAAATTATAACTATATTTAGGAATGGTGGGACGGAAACATTAAAAAATTATTATAGATGTGAATTCAAAATTTTTAATATATTGTCAAATTTATTAATTTTGAATATCTTATAAAATTTATAATTTTATTTTTCATCATGTTTGTTGAAACTTATTTATTTAGATTTCTTTTAAATGGTTAAATATAGATTTTAAATCTATTTTATTCTATCAAAGGGTATAAATTGAATAAGTTTGACTGAATGAGAGATTATTATGTGAATTATGTAAATTTATAATTCATAGTTTTGAACAAATCGTTAGTTTCTCACACAAAGTACCAATGTGATGATTATAAGCTAAAGGGACTCGTCATGTTGTCAATCGAAACACCAATGTGATGATCATAAGCCAAAAAGAAAAGTCTAATTTTAAAAGACTAGCCTATTAGAAGGGAAAACCTATTAAACTTGTAAAACCACATTGGTCTTGAACTTATAAACTCAAGGCACTTCACTCGTTCTCCACAGTCAGAACCCTCTGGGTAGCCTTTTTTGTAAACACTTTGGTCTTCTCCACGGTCAGAACCCTTTGGGTAGCCTTTTTTGTAAACATTTTGGTCTCAATGAAATGAAAGAGCTAATGTGATAATTATAAGTCTAAAAGGAAGAATTCAATCCCAGTACACTAGCCTATTAGAAAAGAGAATCCCCTTGAGTTTATAAACACTTTCCACTAGTGAGGCTTCCTGATGTGGGACTCAAAACTTTAGCTATAAGTTATGACATGGAGCCATGTTAATTTGTTCAATGGTTCAAGGTCCTCCGTCACTTTAAAAAACACAGACATCTTTGATGAACTGAGGCCAGAGCCATAGGCGGACATACATACAAGAGAAGGGGGCAAGTGCCCCTCTTGAATTGGGAAATTGGGTTTTTTCTTAAGAAAAAATAATAATACATATTTGAATGATTGTTCACCCTTAAATTAAGTGTTCACCCTTAATACATCAAGAATACACTTTGTAATCGAATGGGGGATAAATGGTTAAATGATTGTCTAGTGTCTTATATTGAAAAAGATGTATTTGATAGCATTGATAATAAAACAATTATGATGGAATTCCAAAAAATAAGACCTAGAAGGATGACATTGTAATTATTTTTATTGTAACATACTTTTGTTATTAAAATATATGTACTTAAACTTATTGAGTGTCCACCTTTCATTGTAATTTATGTAGCTGCATGTCTAACAACACTTAGCCTTGCTTTTTCTAAATGACAAATTTGTAAAATAATTGTCTCTCTTATTATATCATCAGTATTCACTTGATTTCATGAATATTTTTTAATATTTTTTTTTCTTGATTAATATTCATTTGTTTTTTAATGCATTTAAAACTTTTCATAAAAAAAAAATTGGGGGCAACGCCACTAGTGCCCCTTGATTAATTTTCTAGATCCACCAGTGGCCAGAGCTTTGGGAGGAGAGTGTTGGCAGCATCTATGATGAAAGCTTTGAACAGCAGCGAAGCTGCGATTGGGCTTGAATTTTCCTGTGTGAACGCTGTCACTCCCATTTTGAATATATATATTGATTCTTTCTCTTTCAGTGTTTTAATCTTTCTGCAGATTCTGAGGCTTTGGCTTCCATGTTTTCATAATAGTTGCAGATATGTTTGTGATTGAGATGAGTTTAATGGAAATGATGACTTTAGGAAAATTTTGAAAATATGACTTTTTTATGTATGAATTAGTATATATATAAGGGAATTTTGTTGGGAGATGTTCAAATTGAAAGACTTGTGGATTTGAATATACTGATTATTTCCGAGCAAAAAATATACTGATTATTATGTCGGGATTAGCGAGGTTATGCCTTTTGGTTTCACATTTAGTTTGAAGGTTAGGAAAGCACACCTGGGCTGCGTGTAGGTTTCTTTTTTAGGTATAAAAATGGTGACAAAATGTACCACTATTCTGAGATTCTGTCACACGTTGAAGTAAGGACCTCTCCCAAAGAAGTTAATTGCATTCACAAAAGTTTGAAATCGAGATTTCTTACTTAACGACTAGAACTCTTTGCTGGTGGCTACGTGTAGGTTAAGAGAACAAGTCAGACACACTCGCCTTACCAACCCCTTATACAACCCAAGAAAGCCACATGTGGGCTTCAAGGCCAATGGGCCTACTTTCTTTGTTTTCTGAACGTAAAGTAAAATTAGGTTGGACCATTCGAGAAAGCAAGCCACATGGATAGACAATGGCGTCCGCATCAAATAAACTGAAAAACGACCATCGGCCACCGCCGCGCCGGTAAATCACTGACGTCCCCGCTGTTTATCTCTTTATCTGTGTTTGAATTAATAATCCCTTTCTTTCTTTGTCTCCAATATTACGAAATCAATTCAAGAACTTGTTCTCCTCGTGGATTCTTATGAGAAACAATATAGTCTCGATAGAGAGAATCACGTTTCATATCGTCATTGAGCTTTTTGAAGCGTATTTCTGCGTTATAGCAAGAAGCAATCTAGATTCTCAAAAACTCACACTCTCTCACTTTTGCTATGAGTTTAATCGAAGATATACATTGATGTTCCATCAGATTTCTCTTTCTCCTGAAACTCTGAATTTCAAATAGGAAAAAAAAAAGGCTAATTTCTGAGCCCCTTTTATTTACTTACAGGAGTGTAGCTTCTTCATCTGATGAAAAGAACGAGAAAGCTGCAATACCAGCAGGTGGATTGCAGGTTTATCCTTGTTTATGGATTTTTGTGCTTGAGGCTTATTCAATACTAGTATTTTTTTTATCCTTAAAACTGTTTTAGTATTATAATTCCCAACTTCATCTGTCATATCCAGGCTCCTGTGGTTGAAATAAGTGGATCCAAGTTCAGAATTCAACAGGCCAAAAACTTTGCTATAGCACAAGCACAAGCAGATGGCTGCACTGGAAACTACAGGATCAATGATTCCCCCTTTGGCAATTTCCTTGTGCCTGCAATCCCAACTCGTGCAGATCTTGCCCTGTAATTCGTCAATGGACCCATTCAAAACTGTATTTCTTTTATTTTATCAAAAAGGATGAGAGAAATAGGGTTCATTTCATACTGTTCTTAGGTTCAGATACACTATTTATGGTCCTGATACTAAATTCTAGTGCTAAATTGGTATGATACATGCATAAATTATGAATTTATTATAGCTGTCTTTTGAATCATCCCATGGATATGTCACCAGGGGATGTGTTTGAAATTTTGTAGATCATAATGATGCTGAAAGTGACAATTTTTATATAAAAAAAGCTTTTAGTAGAAACCAAGTATACTTAAAAGCATCTTGCAGGCAGACTGCAAGTTTCTTAGATAGTTTTGAAATTGATATTTCTTCTCTCTCCCACTTTACAATTTAATTTCTTGAAATTGTTCATCATAATTAGGAATTTTAGAAGGATGTTGTTTTTATTAATTTTATTTGTGTTTCTAAATTACTCAATTGGGGGGCGACTGGCGAGGATGTAACCCATCTAGGAAATTAGTTTTCTATACTCTTGTATTTATTTTTGATGGATTACTATTTATGAACATATTATGACTTGTCTCAATTATATATATTGTTGTGTTTTTTATGCTGATTTTATGATTGCCTACAGGTATGTTTGAAATACCGGTGGCAAAAGTGTTATTTATTAATTTATTTTTTGCAATATAACTTTTGCAAACTTAAGATTGGACAAAATTCAGATTGTGTAATATAATTGATGTTTGAATTAGTAGTAGTATAAGTGGTTTTTCTGAAAGTGAAACATGTTTGGATGATTATTTTGAAAAGCAAGTTTAGATGTAAAATAACCGAAAAAAGACATGAATTTTGTTAAATAAATATATATGTGATAATTTTAAGATGTAAAAGGAGAAATTGTAACATGTTTCGATGATTAAAAGAAAAATAAGTTTTGATGTAAAATGACAAAAAATGACACAAATTTTATCAAATAATATGTCTTAATATTATATGTATATAATGTGATAATTTTAAGAAAAAATTTATTTTTTTTTTTAAATTATAAAAATCAAAATAATTAATTAGTTATTGTGAAAATTATGAAAATACTAGAAGACTTAAATGAATAACGGGAATTTAATTGAATCTAGTGTCATATATATGGTTCCTATAATCAGATTTATAGTATAATCTTTTATTTTAGGGGAAATGACACTTGAATACAATATGAAATTTCTAAACCATGAAAAGCCCATTAAATTTGTGAAAAGACAGAGAAGGGATGGGGGGCAATAAGGGATTTTGCATATTTTGTCAAAAAGAACAAAGTGCCCTTAAGAATAATGTAATGAAAACATAGTGTCGGTTGTAACTCTCACATTTGTTGAAATTGCTCTTGGGTGTTTCGGGCTCAAACTTCTTCTTCCTCTAACTCTCACACTTGGCATCATCGTCCTCAAATCAGCAAGGGTGGATGTAGAGAGAAGCATCAGGATTGCTCAACATGGGCTCCAATTTCTTCTTCCTCTAACTCTCACACTCAGCGTCGTCGTCCCCAAATCGGTAAGAGTGGGTGCAATTCGTCACATAATCGCCTGAAAGATAGTGAGAGTAAGTGAGTATTAAGGTTTTCGGGTTGTGGGTTTCGCATTGTCACCATCGATTGGAGTGGGGTCGCACAGATTTACAAATGCTGGTTATGTTATTAACCACATATGCTAATTGTCAAACACTACTAGAAAAATGTCATTTAGCGACAAAATTTGCGACGGAAAAAAATACGTCGCAAATTGGGGGGGGGATTTGCGACGGAAACAGAACTTTCGTCGCAAAAAAGGGTATTGAGATCCGTCGCAATTTTTTGCGACGGACCCCATTGCAACGGACAGATGAGTCCGTCGCATAATGCTTGCGACGGACTGATAAGTTCGTCGCAAAAATATGCGACGGACTCATCTGTCCGTCGCAAAAAGGGCGGACTGAAAGGCCCGCCCGTTTGCGACGGACACGTTCGTCCGTCGCAATTTGCGACGGACAGTCCGGTCCGTCGCAAGTGTCGGCAGACCACCGACAGTTTGCGAAGGACCGGACGGTCCGTTGCAAAAAGGCAGGCCAAAAGGTCCGCCGTTTTGCGACGGACACTGTCGGTTTGCGACGGACTACGGTCCGTTGCAAAACGCGACTTATACCCCCAGACGACTTTTCATTCACTTTCGCGTTTTCTCTCTTTCTCTCTTTCTCTCCTGAGTTTCTCTCTTCTTCGCCCAACTCCGGTGGTGCTCCGGTCAGCGACTTTCCGGCGTCATCTCCTCTCCTCCGGCGTCAGTTTCCGGGTTGGTTTTGGTCCTAATTATAAGACAATTTTCTAGGTTTTGTCAATTTCTTCCTAAAATCATAATTACTAATTAGCAACAACAAATTATTCTTCATCAAGATTTCTAAACATCTGCTTGTATTATAAACAATATTTGTGTGCTTCTCTACCTGGGGAGATTTTAAATGCACACAGATTCAATCCGACCTGATTTTCAAAATATAAACTGAATTCAGAATATGGAAACAATCACTCCAAAATCTGTATATATAATAGAGATGAAACTGCTGCGCCAACAATATAACATGATCCAATACTTTATCAAGATCTGTTAAGTTTTGGTTGTCCTTCCTTTTTGTTGATTGCTATAGCAAAAGATAGAGTGATTGTTATTTCAGGAACTAAATTTTACATCAACCAAACTCAATTCAATAAACAAACCTTAGTGTGATATATTCACATCTATGCCAAATAAATATCTCAAATTCCATATGTATTTCATAATTAAAATTTGTCTTAATTGCAGGTAAGAAAACAATTATGATTTTCCAAGCCTAACCAATATCTTATAATGAAAATTAATTTATGGTAGGGAGATTTGTCAGGAAATTAATTTATGCCCTCTTATCCAGGCTAATTTCTGAATTTGCCCCTTATTAAATAACTATTTACCAAAATGCCTCTGTCAGAAAACTATTTCCCAAAATGCCCCTGTCAGAAAACTATTTCTCAATCTGCCCCTGTTTAGTCGACTAAACCATATGGTTTAGTCGACTAAATCGCGGGCAAAAATTTTTTTTTCCAGACCCCCGACATTTAGTCAACTAAACCGGTCGGGGATTTTTAAAAAAGCCCATACCCGACATTTAGTCGACTAAACCATATATGGTTTAGTCGACTAAATGTCGGCAGAGGGGTTTTTTTTTAAAACCCCCAAATTGCGCCTAAACGAAACGAACAAACCCTAATCGACTAAATACTCTCCCCAAACCTCTCCCCATCTGTTTTTTTGCCTCAAATCCTTGTTCAATCCGTTGTTGAAGGTATAATTGTTGTGTAATCCTTGTAGTTTCACTTTGTTAAGCTTTTGTTCTTGTTTGTAATCTAAAACTCTCCCTTGTATAGCTTGAAATTGTGGTGTGAAGGATGAGTTCAAGTTCAAACACACTCGTTACTGTAATCTACTATAGTGGGAGGCATTTTCAAGGTCTCGATGGTGTTCAATTTGAAGGAAAAACAAAAATGATGAAAATCAAACGGGGCACTACGTACAACGAGCTCAAAGAAAGAATTTCCCAAAAATTGGGACTACATGGAAGCCAATGCATTCATCGAATAATGGCCAAAGTGGAGATAGTTGGTAAGGATAGTGTATACTACATTAGTAACGATGTATGTGATGATGAAGACGTAGATTGTGTCATAGATGCATTTGGTTGTCGGAAATCGCAACAAAAATTTATTGAGATATATGTTGAGATTGAATCTGGTGAATCATCAACCGTACCCATGCATACAAGATCTCCACAGTATTTTGGTGAAGAAGAAAGACCTGTCGGTTTATCTGCACCTTCACAAGGCTTAAGTCAGATAACATTGACACAAGAAGAGGAGAATGAGAAAGAGGAGGATGAGGAAGATGAGAATATGGACAACGATGAGGAGGACGAATTTGAGAGGTTTATTTCACTAGGTGAAAGCTCAGATACTGATGCGGAAGATGATTTTGATACTCGCACAAACCCTGGGAGTCCGAGTACCGCAACAATGCCACCGCTGAATGTTCAACCAGTTAGCAGTGGTAAGTAATTAAACTTGTATTTGTATTTCTAATTTCGATTTAGTGGTTATGACAAAAAGAACATTTTGACAAATGTAGAGCCTGTGACTGAGCCATTTTGGAACGAAAACCCCCACTATTCGTACATGGATTGGACGCAGTGTGATGATGAGATGGAGATGTTGTATGGTGATGATGACGAGCAAGGTGGTTGGCATTTAGGTGATCCATTATATGTGTCTCAGCAGTTTCCTTCTAAGTCGGAAATGCAACATGCCGTGAAATTATATTGCATGAAGTCTCATCGTACAGCCAAGGTTATAAAAAGCGATGACCAAAGGTTTGTGATGAAGTGTCAACTAAATGCTCAAGGTTGTCCCTGGTATATGAGGGCAATTTTCCACAAGAATGGATATAGTTGGGTGGTGAGTAAGTGGGGTAAAGAGCACACATGTCTGAACCAGAGTCTCACCCATGATCATAGACAACTGGATACAGATGTTATATGTGCATCCATTATCAGTAGGTTTTCATGTCCTTTTTGTTTTAGTTACATTCGGTTTGTTTATTGATAGTACATTTGGAATTTGCTTTGTGTTCACTAGGTATGTTAAGAGAAGATCTATCTTTAAAACCAGTGTTGATACAAGAGAGGATACAACGTCTGCATGGATATAATATAACATACAAGAAGGCTTGGATGGCGAAAATGAAGGCCATTGTGAAGTTGTATGGTGATTGGGAGGAATCATATGCATTGTTGCCCAATTGGTTGTCATACATGACGCAGTGTAACGTGGGTTCTGTTACTGAGCTTGAAACTAATGAATTGTGGATCCAACGTCGTGTGGTGCCAGACAAACGCGTCTTCAGTAGGGTTTTTTGGGCATTTCACCAGACCATTGAAGCCTTCAAGTATTGTAAGCCCATACTGCAAATTGATGGAACCCACTTGTACGGAAAATACAAAGGTGTCCTTATGATTGAGACTTCACAAGATGGCTAAACAGGGGCAGATTGAGAAATAGTTTTCTGACAGGGGCATTTTGGGAAATAGTTTTCTGACAGGGGCATTTTGGTAAATAGTTATTTAATAAGGGGCAAATTCAGAAATTAGCCCTCTTATCTATATAGTTGGGTTTCGACTTTATATTTGCTTGAGCAGTTTTATCTTTTTATTACTCATCCAGTCCTAAATATAGGACATAGTTTGTAGTGCAAAATGCACTACAAACTATATCCTATATTTAAGACCAGAGTTAGTATACAGTAACATCCAAATTAAACCATGCAGGTTCATTGGGGCAGTAAGGCTACAGCCCACCAGGCTTCGGCTATGGCACATGGTATATACAAATGATTCTGCAACAAATTTGGTATAAAAATTATACATGGATACAAATTAGACATTATAACACCTTGATCTCATGCTTTATCAAGATGTTAAGTTTTGGATTGGCTGAAGCAATAGAAATGAAGTTCTTTCTTTTTGAATAAATAATGGTATCTATTAACTCAAAACAGTTGCAACTGAAACAAATTCTAAATGGTGTTGATCTGACGACCTCCCAAATAATTCAATGAGTACAACAAATATTTGAAGCTGCAAGGGAATTAAAACACTTGTACAGAAAACAAAATGCCCCAATAATTCAACCTACCAACAAATACAAAATGACCAAATAATTCAAGCTATCAACAAATACAAAAGAGGCAGAATAACTTTGAAGTCGTATGCTCTATCTTTGTCTCTTTCTTCTTTTCTTCTGTATACCATCTCTTCCCCTGTTGCAGGAAAAACAGTAACAGAAAAAACAGTAAGGTGTCATTCTTCCTAAATATGGAAATGATGCAGTGCTTTGGCTCTTCTTTGACCAACTAACTTTCTTACTCTCTTGATCTTGTCTGTCTCAAGTCTCAATGCTACAAAATTTGTCATGGGAAGTTAATAGACTTTCTAGTGAAAAGCTTTACACATGCTTTACTGATATAATAGAATTTCTAGACGTGCTGCGAACTTTTTTTTTTTTTGACAAGATGAGAAAATCATTCAAATCTTTTCATAGCTAACATTCTGATCAACACAGTCACATGTAACAATATAATCCAGTTTAAAAAAATAAATCCTTAATAACTTAAATATAGAGCCAAAGGAAAAAATAAATCCAGCACCAACAATATTTGCATCTAAGAAAATTGTCATGCTCTTGTGAAGAAGCCCACCTGTCTTAGTGTTTACTGATAAAGAAGTTGAAGACTAATTTGTTTCCAATCCACATATTTTTATTTAGGAAAATCATTGCTGCTTTTATGCCTTCTCACTTAGATAATAGAGAGAATTGAGTAATGCTGAGGCAGTGAATTGCTCTCAGTGATGATATCATATATATATTGACCTAATACAACATTCTAGAGTAATCTGTACAAATAACGAATACCTAGCAGACCTATAATATCATGACACGTACAGGGCACAAATCCTGGAGAATATTGTGCAGGAGCTGTACCTGATGTACTACAATAACAGAATATTGGGACCACAGATAATTACACTATAATCATAATACAATCATTAGGGAATCACTAAACACTTATATTCTAACATTCCCCCTCAAACTAGGAGGAGTAACCACTAATCCTAGTTTGTCTCTGAAAAATTGAAACTGAGTTTGTGACAATGTTTTAGTGAGACAATCTGCAAGTTGATATGATGAGGGAATGTATCTGATATCAATCAATCCGGATAAAACTAGATCACGAATGAAATGAACATCGACTTCAATATGCTTACTCCGTGCATGTTGAACTGGATTTGCTGCCAAGGCCTTAGCACTCAAGTTGTCACACCAAATTACCGAAGGTCCTTTGAGGAATAGACCTATCTCAGACAATAAGGAGTTTAACCACTTAACTTCTGCAGAACCATCAGCTAAAGAACGATACTCAGACTCAGAACTAGATCGTGAAACTACCCTCTGTTTTCTTGAAGCCCAAGATATGAGATTATTGCCAAGAAAAACACACATCCCTCCAATAGATTTCCTGTCATCTAAGTCACACGCCCAGTCAGCATCAGTATAGGCTACTAGTTGAGGTTGTGAGAAGGGTTTTATGTGTAAACCAAGACTACTGGTTCCTTTTAGGTATCTAAATACTCTTTTGACTGCCTGGAAATGTGTAGTTCTTGGTTGAGAAAGAAACTGACTCAATTTATTTACAGCAAAAGATATATCTGGGCGAGTAGTGGTTAGGTACTGTAAGGAGCCTATTTCTTGTCTGTATTCAGTTGGATTGTTCAATAAATCACCATCCAAGGCAGAAATCATTCGGCCTATAACCATAGGTGTGGGAACTGATGCACAATTGCTCATACCAAATTTTTTGAGTAAATCTATTGCATACTTGGTTTGACTCAGGAAGATACCTTTAGAGTTTCGGTGAACCTCTAACCCAAGGAAATAGTACAAGGGTCCTAAGTCTTTGAGGGAGAAAACCAAATTCAGTTGTTTCACAAATTTTTCAACACAGACAGGATCATTCCCAGTTACAATGATGTCATCAACATATATCAGGATAAATATAGTGAGATCACGAGTTTGCAGCATAAATAACGAAATATCACTCTTCAAATTTTTAAAACCCCAGCTGAGAAGAGTTAACCTTAAACGATCGAACCTGGCTCTCGGAGCTTGTCGGAGACCATAAATTGCTTTGTTCAACTTGCATACATGAGAAGACCGTTGTTTATCAGTGAATCCCTCTGGCTGATACATGAATACTTCCTCCTTCAACACTCCATTGAGAAATGCGTTGTTGACGTCCAATTGACGAATCACCC
Source organism: Acacia pycnantha (assembly GCA_025563575.1). NCBI lineage: Eukaryota > Viridiplantae > Streptophyta > Magnoliopsida > Fabales > Fabaceae > Acacia > Acacia pycnantha. The sequence goes on from JAMWYP010000001.1 coordinate 2,799,404, forward strand.
ATCTGAATGTGACGGCAACTGAGAGTATGACTCGGATAGTGGTTAATTTAATCACTGGGCTGAAGGTTTCTCCAAAATCAACACCGGGAGTTTGTTGAAAACCTTTCGCCACCAACCTTGCCTTATGCTTCAGAATGGAACCATCAGCTCTGAGCTTTGTTTTGAAAATCCATCAATTATTGATCAGCTTCTGATTTGCATAAGGTACAAGCTTCCAGGTATGATTCTTCATTAAGGCACCATACTCCTCTTTCATAGCATCGAACCACGTGGGTGATGACAAAGCTGCTTGGGTCGACAGCGGCTCAGCTGAATGGCGATCAGATGAGGGTTGAGAAGAAGACGGAGCTTGTGCGACATTGGGGTTATCAGCCTTTAGGGATCCGACATATGGTGTCTTCGGTTGGGTTATACCGGTTTTGGACCGGGTCAGCATAGGATGCTGATTCACAGGCCCACTTTGATTTGGGCTTCGTGTATCAGCTGTAGACTCATTTGATCTTGTCAAAACATTAGTGTCGGGTTCCACATTCATCAACGATGGAGCTGAAGATGATAAATCTTCCTGTAATGGGCTTCTTAGTTCATCGGGTTCATCAGAAACTCCATTGTTATCTTCTTCATAGACACGCAAGTTCCTTTCCGACTGAATTACCAGAGGGACCGAAGTTGCTGCATCTTTACTCGTAACAGATTGATTTAAGAAACCTGTTCTAAAAGGAAAAACACCTGCATCAAAAACAACATGACGCGAGACTATGATTTTACCTGTTCTGCTTAAACACTTGTACCCCTTCTGCTGAGATGTTGTTCCAATGTAAACACATTTTTCACTATGGAATTGGAACTTGTGTGCATTATATGGTTTCAAACATGGGAAGCAGGCACATCCAAAAGCTTTTAACTCCATATAATTTGGTTCTGTTTTCATGAGCCGAAACAGGGGAGTTTTTCCTTCAAGTACTGTTGTTGGTAATCGATTGATTAAATACACAGCATACTGAAATGCATCCACCCAATACTTTAAAGGTATTTTCGCATGAGCAAGCAGGGTTAATCCCATCTCCACAATGTGGCGATGTTTTCTTTCAGCTCTCCCATTTTGAGCTGAAGTATATGGACAAGTGAACCTCAAATTAATTCCAGCTTCTTGTGCCACAGGTATAAACGGCTTATACTCACTGCCATTATCACATTGAATGGCTTTAATCTTTGTGTCAAATTGATTTTCTACTAATGTTTTGAAAATTTTGAATGCATGGATAGCCTCTCCCTTATGTTTCAATGGAAACAACCAGGTGTAACGAGTACAATCATCTACGAAATGGATATAAAATCGATGACCACCACTAGATTGTGTAGGAGCAGGGCCCCAAAGGTCAGTGTGGATGAGTTCCAATGGACAAGAAGCATGTGAAGCAGAGGACTGAAAGGGTAAATATTTTGATTTGCCTAATTGACAGGCTTCACAAATAGCATTATCATAGACAGAACTACTAGTGAGCCTCTTGTTACAACTATTTAAGACTTGATTTAAGATCTTAACACTAGGATGACCGAGCAAATGATGCCATTTCTGAATTTCCACTTGACTTTTACTGTCACAGGAGGCTATAAACACCCTGGGTTGCTCTTCAAGCTTTCTTGTTGTCAATGGGTACATTCCTTCCTTTGGAGCTCCCTGTATTTGAGGACTTTTTGTCACCGAATCCTTCACATGACAACCATAGTTAGAAAAGCACACATCCACCTGATTATCATGTATCAACCGATTGACATTGATTAAGTTTTTATTGGCTGTGGGAACATAGAGAACTTCTTTAAGCATTAATCCTGGTGATTTGTTACAGGGTATAGTTGTAGAACCAACCCCTAGAATTTTTCTTTTGTCTCCTGTGCAAGTAGTAAGATAACGTAGCTTACCAGATGGATTTATTTTGTCAAGATGTTCTGGGTGTGGAGTCACATGGAAGTTTGCTCCACTGTCGACATACCATGCCTGATCTGCATAGGGACTAGTATAGTGATCTTGCGAATCTGAGTAGCTGTCAGCAAAATATGACTGTGGAGCATAATAGTTGTTAGAGTTGTTCTCATCTCTGTAGTAGCAGGTAGCAATCGTGTGTCCTGGGTGTTGGCAGTGTATACAAAATGGACGACCACCACCACCACCCCGATTGCCACGGGAACGACCACCTCCTCCTCTGAATCCCCGAGAGCTTCCTCTTCGACCTCTACGGTTATGAGTGTTGTCACGATTAGAAGATTCATGCCGAGGAGCAGAGGCAGCATTAACAGAAGGCTGAATACTCAAGCTTGAAAAATGATTCATCTGGTTCAACCTTGATTCAAAAGAAAGTAAAGCTCCCTGAGCCTCAACCCAAGTGAGGTCAGGTTGGTCTATCAACTTAACGACAATGGCATTGTAATCATTGTCCAGGCCGTTAAGCGTATGTAGGATAAGATCGTCAGACGCCACAGGGGAACCGGCGAGAGCGAGCTCATCAGAAATAGTTTTCATCTTGTTGAGATACTCTTCCATCTTCATTGCATTTTTACGAGTGTTGTGCAATTCATTTTTGATCACCATCACCCTAGCTTTCGTTGAAGCACAGGTGAGGTTCCGAGCTTCATTCCACAGCTCATAGGCTGTCTTACAGTGAATGAATTGAACACCCACGTCCTGTGTCATTGTATTTCGCAACCAGCCGACTAGCATTCTATCAACAGAAAACCATTCGGCATAGGCTGGATTTGGCCGAGTTGCTTCATTGGAACCAAAAATGAGCTTCACCGGTGCAGGTAACGAACCATCGATGTGGCCGTCAAGTTGATTTCCTTCTAGTAGAGGGAGGACGATGGATTCCCAGACCAGGAAGTTAGTGCGATCCAGCTTGATCGCGGTGGTCTGGTTTGATGAGCTAAATAAGGTGTATGCTCTGTTGCTGGTTCGTGAACCAGAGTCTGTCGCGGAAGAAGAACCAGAGTCAGCCATTATTTCGACGCTCTGATACCAACTTAGATAATTGAGAGAATTGAGTAATGCTGAGGCAGTGAATTGCTCTCAGTGATGATATCATATATATATTGACCTAATACAACATTCTAGAGTAATCTGTACAAATAACGAATACCTAGCACACCTATAATATCATGACACGTACAGGGCACAAATCCTGGAGAATATTGTGCAGGAGCTGTACCTGATGTACTACAATAACAGAATATTGGGACCACAGATAATTACACTATAATCATAATACAATCATTAGGGAATCACTAAACACTTATATTCTAACATTCTCCTTTCTCTATCGCTCTGCATTGTTTCCCTTTTCAGCTTTACACTTCTGCTTGCTTTCTAAAACGTAGTGTTTGTGATGTTCAAAAGTTAATTTTAAATGAGCTTCATACAAAAAAGAATGACATTAAAAAAAGGGGCATTGTCCTATCTGATTCAAACAACTTTCTTCTTATTTACATGTTCTTTTCCGAAGGCTGACTTTTCAGCTTTAATTCTTTCACTCCCAATGAGACTTGCAACAGATATTTTAGACACGTTAGTACATTACTGTACAATGAAAAAGAAGAAATGAATGATAAATTCAAAATGTTTTGTACGAACAAATATAATATATCCCAAGCTAAGGAATGATATGATAAAAGCAAAAACGAAGGCTGATCAAAAGCACTAACAAAATATAAGAATACAACAATGAGTATTCTTATCTCCTAAGTCTTAAACATGAAACATAAGAAAGCTATCAAAAAAGACATTTGCTTGATCAAATGGTCAAACTTACGGTCACTAAATTTCAAAAAAAAAAAACAATAATACATATTTAAGGATTGTATTAACAGTTAGCAAGACATGGTAAATCCACTACATTTCACTAATTCACCTTTCATTCTAATCCACTACATTCACACAACTATTCATTATTAAATGACCCAAAATTCATTAAAGGCTAGTGGCAGAGCTGAAAACGAAAGGAAATCACCAAGAGGGGGGTGAATTGGGGATTTTAAAACTTTTATAATAACTTTGCACCCAAGCTGAAGCTAAACGTAAAGAGATAGGGAAGAAGAGCTTGACACAGAAAGTTTATCCTGGTTCGGTCTAAATTCTTGACCTACGTCCAGTCCCGCACTCTCCGGGTTTTTCTACTATCACTTAACTCGATACACACTCGTACTCAAGGATTATCCTCTCTAGGATACACTCCCCTTACAAGTTGTAATCTGAAATCCCAATCTCCAAGTCCCCTTGACTTGAGATCTTTTACAATGAATGAATAATTTGTATAAAATCTCTCTCACGAGAAGATAATGATAAACACTGAGGCTCTTTGTATATCAAAATACAATACAGAAAGAAAACTGAATGTATAAGAACTCTTGAGCTTGCTTTTCGTTTCTGCTTAATCTTTTCGTATTTTTCGAAGTTTGTAATCAGCTCCTTATATAGTGGTAAGTTGCTATGTGACCGTTACTTCTCAACTTAGCATGTTCTTCATTTGAAATTCAGTTTGATGAGGATTATAGCCGTTGGGTCCCGAATTTCGCCGATTCAATTCCCGGACGCGTGAAATCATTCTCGCCTTCTGATTCTTCGCGTTTATTCAATGATTCGTTTGATCCAAATTAATACCTGAAACATTCTCAATATAGAGTAGTTAAATACGTTTGAATATACTAAATGAATGCAATCAATTCGTATAAACATGGTAAGTTTTGCAGTTCAAAAGAATCAGATGAAATCAAGAACGATCATATTTGCTTCCGTCTTAAACTCGAGTTCTCCAAGTCGCTCGAGTTCGTAAGGCTTTTAGAGTATCCGGTTTATCTTTCAGAGAGCAAACTCGGAGTTTGATGTAAACTCGGAGTTTGTATTTTGTTTCACCATGTGAACTCGAGTTCACGAAGGTAGGCTCGAGTTCGAATACTCTCTAAGCTTTTTGTCGAATGAACACTGAGTAATATCTCACAAGATAAGGTGCTCGAGTCCATTAGTGATTAGGCTCGAGTTTAACACTATTCATGCCTAAGAGTTTTGGTTGCTCGATTAGAGTGGATCGGAGCACGAGTACAAACTCGGAGTTTGTACACTTGCTTTTCTTTCTTCAGATGAAGGGCTCGAGTTCATTATTCTTAGGCTCGAGTTCAGCTTAATTTATTCCATGACTTATTGAAGTGAACTGGAGGTTTGAGCTTAAACTCGGAGTTTGAAAAGAAGGAAAACTTGGGAACTCTTCGCAAGGGAAAACTCGAGCTTGTAATAACAGCTCGAGTTTACCTATTTTGTAAACTCTTCTTCGTTTGTCAAACCATAGAGTAAACTCTACACAATAGTATTAGGCTTGAGTCCATATACTTGGGCTCGAGTGCTCATTAAATTATAGCCATAGAAACAAGTGAACTCTACTCAAAAAGAATAAACTCTGGAGTTTAAAGAGATACAATTTAATTAGAAAACTTCCCGCCATGGGAAAACTCGAGCTTGTCTATATAGGCTCGAGTTTACTTGTTTGTAAACTCTTTATTATTATATCATGAGGGTTTAGGCTCGAGTCTATTTACTCGGGCTCGAGTTCGTTATGCCGTAAATATCCCGATGAGCTCTCTGTTTGCGTAAAACTCGAGTTTGCTTAGTTAGGCTCGAGTTTTGAGGTGACAGAATGATTTTGACTCTTTGTCATTTTAAAACATTCGTACTTGTTTACAATTGTTATTAATCATCAAAACACATAGAGAACTAACATTCTCCCCCTTTTTGATGATGACAACACTTGTAAACAATTAACTCCTTTAAGAACACTGTTTTGATCATTTGAAATCATTGAAGCATAAGTGTTCAGTGTAAATGCATCAGAATTAGATTTTAACATTTAAACTTTGATTCTATCAGAGTTAGCAGCTTAACATAAATCATAACACATATTGTCATTGCATAAGCTAAAACATTCAATGGTTTACAAAATGACATTTAGAGTTTCAAGAATACATATAAAAAAAATGACAGTTTGACAACTTGACTTCTCCTTCTTTACTTCAACTCTTCTCCCCCTTTGTCATCATCGAAAAGTGGAGGATGAGATGAGATAGAGGTTGACTGAAGAATAGGATCATGGGTAGATGGTTCAGGGACTATGGAGGTTGGGATTGGTTCAGAAGAAGATGGAGGTGCCGAAGAGCTAGGTCCAGCGGAATTGATGGACTGATTTTCTAAAATTTTGTCCATTTTGTCATGGAGGCCGGACATAGACACCAAAAGAGTGGAGATGCTTACCGAGTGATCTCCAATTTGATCCCCGAGACCTTGCACTTTCTCTTTGATAATCTCATGTTCAAGAATGAGATCTTCTTGTGCATCGAGAACTCCTCATATCCTTTCTTGACCGTGGTGAATCCCGATTCTATATTGGAAGAAAGAACAGAAACAACTTGGGCAATGTAAGTCTTTATTCTTTCATCCAAATCAGAGGGAAAGGATTGTGGTGGAGGTGGTGCACTTTGAGCTTCTTGAACTCTAGATTGAGTAGCTCTGGTTCTAGTAGGTCTTGAGGGTGCTCTGGAATGATCACTTCCTTGATCAAAGCTTATCCTCATCAAATTTAGGATATGCTGCCAAATTTGGTGGTTTTTCAGTTTCTCATTGGTGGTAAATACCTGACCCTTTCATGAAACATAATCACCGAGATGAGACTGCAAAGGGTATCTCGGGATGTTTTTCTTCCATGGAAACGAAATTTGAACATCTCTTTAAAGATCCAATCTCCTATGTTATGAGGGACTTGATCGATGATAGAGGCAAAAATAGGGAAGTCCTTTTGGCAAAGTGAGTGAAATTGCCTCCTTTTGTACTAAGTTTCTAGTGTATATATACCAAGCAGCTCTTTGCTTAGGAGGCATTGATACTGGAGTGAAATCCAGGGTCTCTAAAGCATCAGGTACAGGCTCATCGGGTCTGAGGAGTGTAAAAATTTGCTTATTCGTATAATTTGGAGAAGCAACAGGAGGAGGATTTTGGATTTGGAGGAGGGAATTAAGGTATGCAGCAGTGATGGTTATCTGTTTTCCTCTAATGGATGTGGTAATCCTTTCCTCAACCAAATTTCTATCCGCATCCAATAAATTATCACTTTGCATACAATAGTAAAAGGTTTTAACAAAGGATGGACTATATGAGGCTCTAATGGATATGAGAGGATCAAATTGTCTAAGCTAGTGGGTAAGATCAAGGTTACATTCCTCTTTTAAAGCATCTAGATTGACATACACAGAAGGGCAAAAACTCTTAGCCTCATAGTTTTCTTGGAATCGTATGGCATCCTCACCATATAGAGTGACATCCTCACTAAAGAATCCTTTAGGGATGGAGGAATGATTGTAAATTTCAAATAAGGCTGGGTTTTCTCTAGATACCTGAGGAAGAGAGTGTTGTTGGTGATGGGAGGATGATTGAGCTTGAGAGCTAGTTTGACTAGTTGTGGTCTTTCGAGACTTGTGTATCTGTTCTTTGCCCCTTCGAGGTGGTGTGTCAGCAGTTGAAGCTTTCTTTGAGGTATTCATCTTGACTGTGGTTATTGGAGTGGCTTGGGTAATAGGAATACCAGGAATTTGCTTGTCAATTCCATGCTTGAATCGTTTGGGAAACGATTTTACCCTGGGAGGACGTTGAGAGATTTTTGTATGATCGGTTTGGGGTTCTTGAGGATCAGAAGATTTGGAATCTTGGGTTGCAGATCGTTTGGACGCCATGTTCTCTGGTTTTCGTTTGAGGAAATTGAGAGAAATTTTTGGGAGAGTTTAGGTTTAGGCTCGAGGGTGAGATAGAGTGAAGACGAAAAGTCAGGTTTTTAAAGAAATTTTATCGACGCAAACTCGAGTTCTTAAGTGTAGGCTCGAGTTTGTGTAACGTTACTTACCTGGAATTCAAGAGTGTATGTGTGAACCCTTGAAATTTCTTGCTGGGCTCGAGTCGATCACATCGTAGGCTCGAGTCTGTCTGGTTCTCTGAGGTGGATTGCTCTCTGTCTCCCTCGAACTCGAGTCCGTTTACTAATAGGCTCGAGTCCGTCAAGATCTCTCAGATGAGTTGCTCTCTGTTTCCCGCGAACTCGAGTCCGTTCACTAATAGGCTCGAGTCTGTCAGAATCTCGAGATGAGTTGCTCTCTGTCTCTCGCGAACTCGAGTCCGTTCACTAATAGGCTCGAGTTTGGCGACTGATAGTTGCATTTCTTGCTGGTTCTTTCGAGCTCGAGTCTATCTTTGGTAGGCTCGAGTTTGTGACAGCCTTTACTTGCACTCGATTGTTTGGGATTTTGATTTCAATATACATCCCGCACAAAACATATCTACATACTCCGATGCTTAAGTTAGTGGACAATAATCATTAAAAAACATAACTAACATTTGAATTACTTACAACTCATTGGGATTTACCATTCCCAATTCTCTTCTTATGAACACAAATTGTTCTTTTGCTAGTGGCTTGGTGAAGATATCAGCGAGTTGCAAGTGAGTTGGGATGAACATGACTTTGACATCCTTCTTTTGAACATGATCTCTTATGAAGTGATGTCTGACATCAATATGTTTGGTTCTAGTGTGTTGAACAGATTCTTTGCCAAACTTATTGTGCTTGTGTTGTCACAAAGAATTGGGATTTCTTTGAGATGAACTCCCAAATCACACAATTGTTGTTTGAGCCAAAGAACTTGAGCACAGCAACTTGAGGCAGCAACATACTCAGCTTCAGTGGATGACACAGCCCACCGTGGCGCTTTTTGCTGAACCAAGACACTAATGATCCTCCAAAGAACTCACATTGACCACTTGTGCTTTTTCTCGTCGCCTTGTATCCCGCATGATCTGAATCAGTATAGGCTACTAAGTGTTCATGTTGATCTTTGGGAAACCATAATCCAAGAGTCTTTGTATCAGCAAGATATCTAAAAATTCTTTTAACATGTTCATCATGGGACTCCATGGGGGCAGATTATTGGAATCTAGCACACATTCCAACACTGAATTGAATGTCTGGACGACTTGCCGTAAGATAGAGTAATGATCCAATCATTCCTCTATACTTAGTGATGTTGAAGTTAGTCCCCTTTTCATCAGCATCCAGAGTTGCGGTTGAACTCATTGGAGTATCTGCTCCATTACAATCAGCTAGACCATATTTTTTTAATAGATCTTTCAGATACTTGGTCTGGGAAATGAAGATTCCATCATGGCGTTGCTTGATTTGAAGTCCAAGGAAGTAATTAAGTTCTCCCATCATGGACATTTCAAATTCTCCCTGCATTGTCTTGGCAAATTCTTCACACATAGTATCATTAGTAGCACCAAAAATAATATCATCAACATAAATTTGAGCTATTAAAACATCACCAAGTTTATTCTTCTTTATAAAGAGAGTTGTATCTCGCTTTCCTCTAACAAATCCTTGATCAAGAAGGAAAGTGCTTAACCTCTCATACCAAGCTCTAGGAGCTTGCTTAAGACCATATAAGGCTTTCTTGAGGTGATAAACATGATCTCGGATGATGTTCATTTTGAAAACACGGAGGTTGTTCAACATAAACTTCCTCCCGTATAAAACCATTTAAAAAGGCGGATTTTACATCCATTTGAAAAAGTTTGAATCCTTTAACACAAGCAAAGGCTAGAAGAACTCTTATAGCTTCCAATCTTGCTACTTTGGAGCATAAGTTTCTTCATAATCAATTCCTTCTTCTTGATTATAGCCTTTTGCAACTAGCCTTGCTTTATTACGAATGATTATGGCGGATTCATCACATTTATTTTTGAATACCCATTTAGTACCAATGACCGGATGGTCTTTAGGTCTGGGCACCAAGTCCCAAACTTGGTTTCTTTCAAATTGATGTAATTCCTCTTGCATTGCTATAACCCAATCATTGTCTGAAAGGGCTTCATCAATCTTAGAAGGTTCAATTTTCGAAATGAAAGCTGAAAAAGTAACTTCATTCAAAGTGCTTTTTCTCGGTTCTTACTCCTTGATTTGCATCACCTATCACTTGATCCAGAGGATGACTCCTACCGTATCTCCATGATTTTGGTTGAGTTTGAACACTGTTTTCATAAGCATTTTCACAATGTTTTTCGTTCAGAATCATCTTGCAAATCTTTTTCCGTATTTGTTGAAACAGAAGTTTGGTTTGTCACAGAAAATCATCATCATCATCCAAGGACTTGTTAGATTTGGTTTCACGAAAACAATATGCATAGATTCTTCAACGGTGTGATTACGAGTATTATAAACTCTATATGCTTTACTTCTACTTGAATAACCCAAGAATATACCTTCATCGACTTTGGAATCAAATTTTCCCAAGCAGTCCTTACCATTATTGTGGATGAAGCACTTACATTGAGAAGTTATGATTAATTCCCATACTATCACAGAATTCTCCAAAGGCATGATTCTCAAATTCTCCACCATGATCTGTACGAATACCTGCAATAGAGAATCCTTTCTTGTTTTGGACCTTCTTGGCAAACACAATAAATTGATCAAATGTTTTATCTTTTGATGATAAAAGAATGACCCATGTGAATCTTGAGAAATCATCTACTATGACCAATGTATAAAGATTGCCGCCAAGGCTTTTTACTCTAGCTGGTCCAACTAAGTCCATATGGAGTAATTGGAGAGGTCTATTAGTTGATAATTCCGTTTTCGACTTGAAAGATGATTTAGTTTGTTTACCTTTTGACATGCATCACAAATTAGATCATTTTTAAAAGAAAGTTTTGGTAAACCAATAACCAATTCCTTTTTCTGTAGTTTATCAAGTTGAATCATATTGACATGTCCTAAACGTTTATGCCATAGCCAACTTTCATCTAAGTTACCAACAAAATATTTTTCAGAATCAGAATTGTTTTTAGACAGATTGAGAGTATAACAATTACCTTCTCTTGGAGCTCTGAATAATGCTTTGGATTTAATACTATCTAAAGAGAGAGCATCCTTACTTACAATCAAACATTCTTGAATCATAGATGACTAGGTTTCCTTTGTCCGTGCTTTGACTCACACTGAGGAGGTTGTGACATAACTCATCCACAAGATAAACATCTTTGATTTGAGGTCCATTGCTATTTCCAATTTTGCCAATGCCAGCAATTCTTCCGACTCATTTCCACCAAATGTTACCTTGCCACCTTCCTTATGTTTGATTGAAGCAAATTTGGATTGGTCTCCAGTCATATGTCTTGAGCATCCACTGTGTATATGTTCCACTTATTGGGATTTGATGCTCTAAGACAAATCTGCATAAGAAGAGATATCATCTTTTAGGTACCCAATATTCTTTGGGTCCTTTTGGGTTAGTTTGTGTCTTAGGAGTCATATAAGATCCCTTAGGCACCCATTGATAATTTCCTATAGGTTTAATCGATCTATCTTTCTTATGAAAACATGAAGAAGTAGTATGACCTTTTCTATTACAATAGTTGCAATGTGCAAAAGGATTTGAGGTATGAACAGATTTTTGAAAATAATTCATGTAGGATCTTTGTCCATGTTTCTTTTGCCTTTCTTTTTGTCATAATCGGGCTTGTAACCAATTCCTGATTTGTCATTTGTAAATCTTTGCTGTTTTAAAATTACCTCAAGCATTTCACTTCCTCTAGTGAATTTTTCAAGAGTCTTTGTAAGGTATTCATTTTTCTTTTTCAGAATAGAACATTCATCACATATGATATTTTCAGAACCGAAAGATTTTCTACTTGTTGTTCAAGTGTTGTATTCTTCCTTTTTAAAACAGAATATTTTTCAGCAAGTTCCTCAAATTCATTTTGAACAAGTTCATATTCGTAAACAATTCATTATAAGTTGGTTTTGCATCCTTTTCACAAGCGAGAGATAGGCGTAGAAATCGTTTGAACTTGTTCTTCTAATAGTTTGATTTTTATTTTTGAAAATAAGAGCTCTTTTGCGGTTTTCTTAAATTCGGTATAAAGAGAATCATATGTTGAAGATAATTCATTATAAGGTAAATCGAATTACTTACCTCTTCGTTGTCCGATTCCTCTTGAGCCACAAGGCGAGAGATTGGCACTTTGTTCCTCTTACGCCTCATCTTCATCGATGAGTTGTTGCCCCATATAGCTGATACATAAGCTCTTTTCTTGAACTTATTGAATTTCTTCTCTTTGTTTTTCAGCTGCAGACATTCTGATTTGATGTGGCCTGGTTTCTCACATTCATAGCATATAATTGGTTTCTTAGTTTCTGTGCTAGAATTTCCTTTGTGAAACCTTCTGTGAGATTGGTCCTTTTTGTAGAATTTCTTGAATCTTCGGACCATCATTCCTAGCTCACCATCTTCATCTTCATCTTCTTCATCGTCATCTGATTTAACTTCCTTGATGGTTTTAAGAGCTATTCCCTTGTTCTTGACATTGATATCATTTAGTCCCTTTTTGAATTTGATATTCCCCTCATATTCGTAAAGGCCGCCAAATAGTGCTGCCACGGAGGCCATTGATTCGCCTCGAGATTCTTCAATTGCGGTGACCTTGGCTTCCCATTCCTTGGTGAGAATATTTAGTATTTTCCTCACTTGGGCAGGTTGTTCATATTCTTTTCCCAAGGCAATGAGTTGATTGATCGGGTGAGTGAATCGAGTTGAAATTCACCAATAGATTCTCCGGGCTTCATCTGCAATAGATCGTATTCAGTCATGAGAGTATTGATACGATTTTCTTTGATCGCAGTTGTTCCTTCATGAGCTATTTCAAGAGCATCCCACATTTGCTTAGCAGATGGCAAAGTGCAGATTCTGAAATACTCTTTTTGGCCAAGAGCACTTTGGAGCATATGAATTGCCTTGATGTTGAGAGTGACTTGTTTCTTATCATTGTCATCGTACTCTTCTTCTTTCTTGGGAGTTCGATGTCGGCTACAACCGAGGAAGGAACATAGTTTCCTTTTTCAAAGACCCTCCACAAACCAAACTCGAGGCCATTACATAGACCCCGAACTTAGCCTTCCGAATGAGTAGTGTTCTCCATTGAAACACGGGGTCGGTTGATTGAGGCTCCATCTCGGTAGAATTCCTTCCATTGGATCTTTGTGTCTAGGATGTTAATCCTTCAAATTGACAACTAGGCTCGATACCAAATGAAAACGAAAGGAAATCACCAAGAGGGGGTGAATTGGGGATTTTAAAACTTTTATAATAACTTTGCACCCAAGTGAAGCTAAACGTAAAGAGATAGGGAAGAAGAGCTTGACACGTAAAGTTTATCCTGGTTCGGTCTAAATTCTTGACCTACGTCCAGTCCCCGGACTCTCTCGGGTTTTTCTACTATCACTTAACTCGATACACACTCTGTACTCAAGGATTATCCTCTCTCTAGGATACACTCCCCCTTACAAGTTGTAATCCGAAATCCCAATCTCCAAGTCCCCTTGACTTGAGATCTTTTACAATGAATGAATAATTTGTATAAAATCTCTCTCACAGAGAAGATAATGATAAACACTGAGGCTCTTTGTATATCAAAATACAATACAGAAAGAAAACTGAATGTATAAGAACTCTTGAGCTTGCTTTTCGTTTCTGCTTAATCTTTTCGTATTTTTCGAAGTTTGTAATCAGCTCCTTATATAGTGGTAAGTTGCTATGTGACCGTTACTTCTCAACTTAGCATGTTCTTCATTTGAAATTCAGTTTGATGAGGATTATAGCCGTTGGGTCCTGAATTTCGGCCGATTCAATTCCTGGACGCGTGAAATCATTACGCCTTCGATTCTTCGCGTTTATTCAATGATTCGTTTGATCCAATTTAATACCTGAAACATTCTCAATATAGAGTAGTTAAATACGTTTGAATATACTAAATGAATGCAATCAATTCGTATAAACATGGTAAGTTTTGCAGTTCAAAAGAATCAGGATGAAATCAAGAACGATCATATTTGCTTCCGTCTTAAACTCGAGTTCTCCAAGTCGGGCTCGAGTTCGTAAGGCTTTTAGAGTATCTGGTTTATCTTCGTGAGAGCAAACTCGGAGTTTGATGTAAACTCGGAGTTTGTATTTTGTTTCACCATGTGAACTCGAGTTCACGAAGGTAGGCTCGAGTTCGAATACTCTCTAAGCTTTTTGTCGAATGAACACGGAGTAATATCTCACAAGATAAGCGGGCTCGAGTCCATTAGTGATTAGGCTCGAGTTTAACACTATTCATGCCTAAGAGTTTTGGTTGCTCGATTAGAGTGGATGGAGCACGAGTACAAACTCGGAGTTTGTACACTTGCTTTTCTTTCTTCGGATGAAGGGCTCGAGTTCATTATTCTTAGGCTCGAGTTCAGCTTAATTTATTCCATGACTTATTGAAGTGAACTGGAGGTTTGAGCTTAAACTCTGGAGTTTGAAAAGAAGGAAAAACTTGGGAACTCTCTGCCAAGGGAAAACTCGAGCTTGTAATAACAGGCTCGAGTTTACCTATTTTGTAAACTCTTCTTCGTTTGTCAAACCATAGAGTAAACTCTACACAATAGTATTAGGCTTGAGTCCATATACTTGGGCTCGAGTGCTCATTAAATTATAGCCATAGAAACAAGTGAACTCTACTCAAAAGAATAAACTCGGAGTTTAAAGAGATACAATTTAATTAGAAAAACTTCCCGCCATGGGAAAACTCGAGAGAAAACTCGAGTTTGCTTAGTTAGGCTCGAGTTTTGAGGTGACAGAATGATTTTGACTCTTTGTCATTTTAAAAACATTCGTACTTGTTTACAATTGTTATTAATCATCAAAACACATAGAGAACTAACAAGAGCATGTTGTATCACTAATGATAGCTTGTCCTTTCTTCAAAGCTTTTATGCCCCGTCAATAAACAAAGCACCTGAAATTCTAAACATGAACATGCAGTCACGCAAACAATAGTTAGCCACATAAATTAAGTAGGAAGTTTACTCTAGCACTAATAGTTTATGCAAATCAAACACTTGAAAAGGCATAGACTGAAAGCATACACAAAGAACACACAAATACTCACCATTCAAACAGCCTCTCAAAACTTTGAAATTGCTCTTGAAGAAAGTAAGGTTTCTCTTACAAATATTAAACTGATAACATGATTTCAAAGATTCAAATTCCCATTTCACTCTACTGTGATCAACACTATTTTCAGCAGCTCGCTGTCCCTATCTGGTTGTTTCTTCCACTAAATCCTCAACAGTTTGCCGCATTTCATTCAAAATATTATTTGTGCCCAGAGCAAAGCATTCCATCTCCTCTAAGCAAAGAAATATGTATGTTCCACCGATTTGTTAATGAGGGACGATAAGGGAAGGGACCCCTGCTCTCACCAATTTGTTTGGGTGATGATGATGGAAGAGAAAGAATGTTGGAGTGATGAAGATGAGAGATGGTTAGGGAAGGGAGAGTAGCATATTGTTAAGTTTTTAGACTTCTTTTTTTTCCCCCGAAAAAGATCTATTTTATTAATATCAAAATAAGAGCTACAATCACCAATAGTCGAAGCCAAGTAAAAACACTCAGAAAATACCTATAGTTACAACCTATCCCACAGCTTACCAATCAAGAATTAAAGCAAAACACAAAAACTATATCAGTATCTCAGTAAACCTATGAAAGAATAAAGCAAACTATTGTCTCAATCTATAGAAAAGAGTAAATGAAAACACTAACAGGAAATAAGCTATTACTAATAACCTGTATATGTAAGCAACAGAAAAAACTAACCAATACCTTCCCTATCTCGTGTATCCCTCCTGCATCCAGTGCCATCGTCAGTTGCTGCAGAGTCCCTCACCAACAAATTGCTTAAAGAAGATGGGATTAAAGCCAACCAATAAGGCTAGTGCATCTTCCTTGCTGCTTCAGTTGCTAACTTATCAGCAATATTATTTCCCTGTCTTGCTACCAAAGACAAGGATACATCCTTCAAAGACTCCAAAAGCCCAGAGATCTCCTCCAGCACCTCACGACATTGCCATTCCCCACCTGTAGAATTTTCCTTTCTTAGTATCCTAATCAGATTCAATGGTCACCCTGAAGTTAGCAAAATGTCCCTTGTGTAGAAGAGCCTCCTTCACCGCAAGGCACTCCACCATAAATGGAGAAGAAGCCCCAACAATTTTGGCAATACCCCCAACAAAAGAACCATTACAGTCCTTGCACACCACCCCTATGCCAGCCTCGCCCGAGGTCACTTTGAATGAACCATCAACATTTATTTTAATAGTCCCTTCCAATGGCGCCTCCCAGTGCTTCTTCCTATTCAGTTCAACCCTGTACACTCTTTTAGTTAGAGATACATCTTTATTCTTTGATTGCCAGAATTCCTCTACCTGCCCATTTACTAGCCGTACTACCTCATTAGCATCCACCATCTCGCCCCTGAATACCCAATTACAGCGCTTTTTCCATATCCACCAGCAAGATGTGGCAAAGAGTGATTTGCCATATTCATCTAGCAGTTCATTACCATACAGCAAATCACATAACCATTCCTCACAACGCCTCATAGACCACTTGCTAAATCTAAGACCTAGAGGACTTCCAAACCATACATGTTTTGCCCATGGACATAAGAAAAGCAAGTGTTCAATTCTTTCAATTGCAGATAGACATACTGGGCAGATTGGACTTGCAGAGCACTTCTTTTTGAACAAGGCCTCATGGGTTGCTACAGCCTTAGCTCCCAATCGCCACAAAAAGTGTTGGATCTGGAGGGGGCTATGACCCTCCAAATACCCTTCCATATATTTTTAGGAACTATAAATGACGTACCTGGGTCCTTGATACACTCCACTTCAGCACATTTTTTAGCCACAATATATCCTGATTTTACTGTGTATTTTCTATCCCTGTTAGCCAGCCATATAACCCGATCTGATCTCTCAATGTTAGGAATAGGGGTATTACGAATCAGTTCAATCTCCTCAGAGGTAAGCTTCGATTGAATAGGACTAAGATCCCATCTTCCATTGGCAAGAAGTGTTTCCACTTTGCTCCCATCCTCTTCTGAGACCCCCTCCCTTTCCTTTAGTTTTAAGTTTTCCAAGCCATGAATCCACGGGTCCCTCCAAATAGCAATTGATCTTCCATTGCCTACCTTCCATAATAACTCTTTGAGCAGTAAATCCCTCCCTTCAAGCAAACTAGACCAGCCCCAAGATGCATGTCTCCCCTTTCTGGCTCTCTGAAAACTCTCCTTAGGGAAATAGATTCCCTTCAAAGTTTGACACCAAGGATCATTTGGTTGATTCAAGATCCTCCAAGCAGTTTTAGCAAGAAGTGCTTTATTGAAGCAAAGAAGATCTCGAAATCCCATACCTCCCTCCCTTTTTCTCATTGTCATACGTTTCCAGCTTTTGCAATGAATAACTCCCTCCTCACCTTGTTGTCCCCACCAAAACTTAGAGATTAAACTATCTATTTCCACACAGGATTTTTTAGGAAATAGAAAGCAGACCATAGGGTAGGTGGGGATAGAATTAGCCACTGCTTTTATTAGCACTTCCCTACCAGCAAATTAGAGCAATTTTTGGCGCCAACCTTGAAGTTTGAGACCAATTTTGTCCCTTACAAACGCCAAGGCAGCCGCTTTGGAACGCCCCCAGATGGTTGGTAAACCAAGGTATTTCCCTGCCTGATCTAAAAAAGGAATGCCCCAACCGGTAGAGACCATTTCCTTGATATGTAAGGGAGTGTTGGAGGAAAAGAATATGCTTGACTTCTCAATATTAATTACCTGACCCGAGGCTCTGCAATATACTTCAAGAATCTTCTTTACCACATAGCAAGACAGCATATCAGCTTTCAAAAAAAGTATGGCGTTGTCCGCAAAGAAACAGTGTGACAAAATAGGGGCTCTACGGGCTAACTTGATACCCGTTAAATCCTTACATCCAACATGAAAGTGGAGCATGAGGGAAAGCACATCTGATGCTATAATAAACATATAGGGAGACAAAGGATCTCCTTGTCTTAGTCCACGCTCCGGCTGAAAGGAATCCACATTATGACCATTATATTGACCTTCAAAGTAAAAGTCGCTAATGATATACACTCCATGATCCACCCAACCCAACCTTCACAAAATCCCATCTTCAACATCACAACCATTAAAAAATCCTATTCAATATGATCGTAGGCCTTGTTCATGTCAATTTTCAGGGCTAGCTCTCACTTCTTCCTAGATTTCTTATTCTTCAAATAGTGGAAGGCTTCATGCGTGAGTATGATGTTATCTTGTATAATGCGTCCCGCAATAAAGCCTCTTTGGTGAGGAGAAATAATCCTATCCATTTGCCCTTGCATCCTATTAGTGAGGATCTTAGCTATAACTTTGTATGTGACATTGCATAGACCTATGGGTCTGAATTGATGCACCCCTTCTGCTTTCCCCTCCCTTGGAATCAGGACAAGGTTGGTATAGTTAATTTCCTTCAAACCAAAGCTACTAGCAAAGAAACCATTTACCATATTGCACACCTCTTTGTTCACTTCCTTCCACGACGATTGGAAAAACAATGCTGAAAAGCCATCCGATCCCGGGGCTTTATTTGCCCCCAGCTGAAACATAGCCTCTTCAATCTCAATGTCGATAACAGGTTTCATTAAGCAGGCATTATCGTCATCGGTCACTACCCTCTGAACATATGAGATAGTTTGCTCCATGGGTCTACCTCCAACTGAGCTGAAAATGCTTCTATAAAATTCACTGAATTCCTTGTTAATTGCAGCTCTATCCTCTAACCAGACCCCATTAGTCGTCTTCAACCTCAGGATTTTGTTGCGCATTCTCCTTTAAATCACACTACTATGAAAGAATTTTGTGTTCTTGTCCCCATAATTCAGCCAAGAGATTCTTGACCTTTGCCACCAATATATCTCTTCATTTTTCCATGCTTCCTCAATTTGGCTAACAAGATTTTCAGCCTCCCTCAGTTTCTCATCTGTAAAGCTCCCTTCATAGCAGAGACATAATTCCCTGCGCAAATGATCAATAACCCTTCTAAAATTAGGGAACTCCCTTTTGCTCCACTCCATAAGCTTCCTTCTACACAAATCCAATCTCTGAATTAAATCCAGCAAGCTATCTACATTAGAAACAGTAATCTCATTCCAACTGTTGCCCACTACTTTCAAAAAGTCCACAAGCTGAACCCAAGTAGCCTCAAACTTGAAAGTTCTAGGAGCCTTGGCCTCACTATAACAGCAATCAATAACTAAGGCATGATGATCAGAACCCACTGGATCGATATGGAACACCACTGCATGGTCAAATTCATTCCTAAACTCCACATTTCCAAGGGCCCGATCAATTCTTTCCCTTACAAAAGCCCCGCTTCTCTTATTACACCAAGTAAATTTAGAGCCTTTGAACTCTAAGTCTAGTAGTTTAGAATCTAACAAGAGGCTTTGAAAATTTAAGATCTTCCTCAAAGCTTTAGGGTTGCCTCCCTCTTTTTCACTTTGGGATAGGAGATCATTGAAATCACCTAGTGCCAACCAGGATACCGCAATACCAGCCGCCAATCTCCTCAAAACATTCCACACTACTCTACGGTCACCTTCTTTTGGGGGTCCATATACAAAGGACACCAACTTTGGAACATTTTAAACAGTTTGATTCCATGATAACATGGATAATGTTTTTAGATTTATAGAGCACCGTTAGATCAATGCTATCAAGCCACCAAACAGCAAGCCCACCTGACTTTCCACAAGGCTCTACATACAATTCATTGTTGAAACCGCACTTCTGTCGTAATTTCTTGCATTTCACAGACTTCAATTTTGTTTCCATAAGGAAGATTAGAGAGGGACGAAACTTTCTTACCATGTCCCTAAGGTTTCTAACTGTCAAGGCTCTTCCTAGGCCTTGACAGTTCTAGGAAATCATTTTCATGGCCCTTTGGTGGCTGTTAGAGGCAAGCCACTGTCACCCTCAGCTTCCGTCTTCTTCCGTCTTCCACTCTTAGCCCTGAACACGAAACCATGCTCCTCTGCATCCAAAGAAACAGGCACATCCAGCATCTCTTCACAGTCCAGAGTATCCATTGGGATATTCTCCTTATTTCCCTTATCTCTCCTCCTTCCCTGTCTCCTCAAGCGAGTTTTTGTTTTCCTCAGATTTCCAGCATATATAGAGATCTCATTAATGTAGCATTTTGGATCCGCCATATCCAGCTTTCTTCTCTTTGTAATAGGAGCTTCCAGGTCATCATCTGCTCCACGCTTCAAACCAAGTCCCATAAAGCCATTAATAACCTCTACTAGAGGCCTTTCGCTATAAGGAACAATTGCCAAGTGATACTCCAAGTCCTCCCTTGCACTTTGGGACATAGTTGCTGTCGGGGAAAAAAATTGAGCAGTAGAAGAAACCTCAAGATTTACGGTATGCACCTCCTTCTCTGCGCTCTTCACATCTCTCTTTTTTCCACTCCCTGACAGATTTGCTAACTGACTTGACTCGCCTCACCATCACCTACCACATTAGGCATGTCACTTCCTGCTTTCTGAAAGTTAGGCTCCCGTAGCACTCCCTGTCTCGATGATGGATTCGTTCTGATGAAAAACATATCATCTTCATCAATTTTAGCGCATTCTATACCTTCTGCTCAAGATCCTTCCTCCTACATATCGCATTTTCCTCCTGTTTCCTCTTGAAATAAACTGCTTCGCTCCAATTATCCTTTACAACCACTATCAATTCATCCAAAATTCTACATTGATTAGTGGTGATTCAGGCACCAAAACGTGGCTCAATGCTATTCACAACAGACATCAGCTTCTCAAATCGACACACACGAGAGTCATGGCCGATCTTGCCACAACTATAGCAAAAGTTTTGCAACTTTTCAAACCTTATGTCAGTCCAGAATTTATCACCGTTTGGTTTGTCCATCCAGAAACCAGATGCCAGAGTTTTCCTCAAATCAAGCACTACTCTCACACGCATGAAGTTGCGAACAAACCTGCCATTATGATGAGGATTCTCAGCTAGCATCACTTCTCCGACGTAGCCTCCTATTCTGATTGCGTTTTCCAAGCACATCGCCTCCATCGGGACATTGTGGATTTGGATCCAGATCGGGCATCGACTGAAGTCGAAATCCTCGCACTGCTTGTACTTTGGCCGCTCCATAAGATTCAGCAGAAAGCCGTTAATGGACCATGGATGACCGCGAAGGATTCTATTATATTCTTCTTCCTCCAAAAAATTAAACAAGAACGCGTTACCTGTAACATCAATTACATCAAAGCCTCTCTGGAGATTCCATGCCTTCTGCAAAATCCTTTCAATCGCAGTTCTAGTATAGAACTTAGATGATAAAATCTTGTCGATCAACACTTTCTCAGTCTTTTCCTCCCTCCAGATTAGCGGATCTTAAATTGTAGGTTCCTCCATTCGAAAGGTGTTTCTCCAATCAATCAAATCAAAGGTCCCCTCTCCACACAAAGGATGCCTCAAGAACCACACCGGCGGTTATCGTCGTCGTCTACACCATACCGGACCGTCGAGACTCCCCCAAACCTCCCAATCTTCCTTATCACTCTCACGCTAGGCGGAGAGAACGAAGCTCCCACACGTCAGCGTGGGGAGAACTAATGTTTCTTTTAGCATTTTAAAAGTGCATTTTTAAGTTTTTAGACTTCTGAAGCCACGTTAACATAAGAAAAACTTTCATGATAACATTGAGATTTTGCAAATACTTTTAGGTTTTTCACCTTGACCCATTTATCGAATAATGATTTAAATAAGGAAAATAAATATAAAATAAATCAGAATATCAAAGCTTAATGAAGTTAAGTAAAACTAAAATCAAGCATTCATTATTGATTCATTTAAGAAAAATGTAAAATAAACAAGATTATAAAGGTTAAAGAAGACATTCAAGATATATCTAATTAAATAAGGAATAAGAAGTCCCATATCCATTAAATAATATCTTTTTACAGTCTAAACTCTTATTTTCATATTAGTTTTTGGTTATTTAATATTATCTTATAACTTATTAGATAGACTATGTTGTCATATTGAGCAAGCATACGTGTACGTGTGACACGTAGACTATAATAAATATTGCTAAATATCATTTGGGATCAATTTATTTTTATTAGGGCTTCTTCTAATCCACCTTTCAAGAATACTTCCAATTAAGTCCCTACTTGCTTATCCTAATTTATTCACTTTCTTTACATTCTCTGGCATTACTGATCCTTTCCAGAGCAATCTCTATGTCCTCTTGAGAATCCCCAGACCCCTTAGGCCTCTTTTGTTCTCTTTGTCCTACAGTGAAATTGTTCTTGAACACGTCATGAATTCTTTGTCTAATTGAGAAAATAACAAAAATGCATACTTATCCCTATAACTGTTAAAAAAAAAAAAAACCTCACTTAATGAGATAAGGTTTATTGATGGATTTTTATGTTGTAGAATCGTACTATGAATTGTGAGTTTCTTTTTGCCCAACTACTCCATCCAATCTAAAATATAAAATAAAGTTGAATTTTTTGAAGAAATTAAGGAAGCTAATTAAATTACTTTAGAGTATTTTTATTTTTAGGTTTTTCTCCAAACGAATTAGTTTGATTAATAAACTAATATATAATCTAAGGCTACACAACATATGATATGATTAAGTAATTTATTTAGCTTTTTTAATTTAAAAAAAAAAAGTCAACTCTATCTTTTTTTTTTTTGCTACAAAAATTTTAGGAAAGGGGTTGGGCTCACCCACAATCCAAGGGCAGGGCGCTTGGAGCCCAGTCCGCAGGGCATACTGAACAGAGAGTACACATGCTTCCACCTCTACCAGCGTTTCCACTACTTCCCAGACCTACCAGCGTTTCCACTACTTCCCAGACCCCTATGATGCCTCCCCCAGCGCCTTGACCAACGCAGGGATCGAATCCCCTCCCTTGAGGTGAGGAAGTCCGACCCCCTTACCAGTTGAACCCAAGGACGAGGGGTCAACTCTATCTACTATGAATTGAGAGTTGAAGTTTTTGATTTAGAATGGACCGGGTTGGGTCAATGAAATAAATCACGCGACATTAAGTTCGTAAATCTAATGATACAGTAGTTTCATATTCAATGCATTTAATTGGAAGAAGCAGAGGAATGAATAGGAAACATGAAAAACCAAAAAAAAAAAAAAATTGAGGGAAGAGTTCAGAAGAAAAAGTGAAAAGTTCGATAAAAAGAAGGAAGACATATATGGGGAAAAATGTGGCACGAAATTTGCAATACATCTTGGGGAATGTTGGAATGGGAGATTATGAGACTGCATTCTTTATGTTTAACCAATTAAATACTCCTATTTCAAAACATTTACTACTTTAAACTTTTCATATAGATTAAGAAAATCATTAAATAACATAGATAATTAAAAAAATTAATTATATTTCATTAAAATACCCTCGACATTAATATTATCTAGAAAACACTATTGGAGTAGACTAAAATATTGAGGGTAAAATATTAAGGTTCAATAAAACAATTAAGAGTAAAATACTCTGACCACCCTCCTGTTTTGCCTTAATTACATAGACCCCTTTTTATTTTGGAAACCCATATAAACCTCCCTTAAAATTAAATTGTATGTTACACAAACATCTCTTATATTTTAAGATTATATTTCTAACCATCCAAACCGTTAAGTTTGTCTTTAGAATTTTTTTATTTATCAAAATGTCCCTCTTCAATATTAGAATATATATGTATGAGTGCGTGTGCCCGCGTGTACATATATATCACACACTCACATATATGTATGTATATATAGACACACGTGCGCACGCGTGTGTGGGTTAATAAAAATTTATACGACTAAAAAATTATTCTAATATATTTCCTAACTAATTTGTTAAAAAAATTATTAATTTTGACTTAAAATATATATTAAACACATATTTTTATCAAACGTAGTAAACTATATAAGTTTGAGATTGTATGTGTCATTTAAATCTATAATCTAATACTTTTTTTCACAAATATTTATAAACACATTTGATCGAACGCATGTTTATTTAAAAACTTACTTGAATATTCAACGTTTATGATATTTACATTAATCAATGCTAAAATCATCAAACAAATAACTATTTGTAAAGATAAAAATAGAAATTAATAATATATTAAAAAAACTCTTATATTCTTTAAAACAATTTTAGTCAAAATGTGCAAGACAAAATATATACACCAACCATGTGTAAGTTTCTATATAACATCCAATAAATTTTTTGTTATTACAAAGAAAAAACAGCAAAGCGCGATTTTAATCCTATTCTGAAGGAGCAACAGGAGGCGTTGGGAAAGCAGTTGAATGAGGATTGTTAGGAGCATTGCTTGACTTGATAATCTTCAAAATTCAAAGAAAAAAGAGAGAGTCAATTAAAATATTACAACATATTTAACAAAAGACATTGAATGTGACAAATTGACACAAACCTTCCTTATTCTTCTTGCTTCGATTTTTGACTTTACCCTTGCTTGCATTGAAGTATGCTCTTGAGTTACTTCTTTAACTGAAGTTTGTGATGAACTTATTGAACCTTCCCATAAAGAGAAATGATTAAACAAAAATAGAAAATATTATATGCAGTTATTGATAAAAATTGAGGCAATATATCACATGTATACTTCTCTTGACTTTAATGGGAGCTCTTTGACAAGTCCTTTTATTGTCCTAACCCTCTACAGTTAGCATACTTGATAGTTGACAGTCTTCATCTTTACATTTGATGGTACAATTTCTTTTTTCTTTTTTTTTCTACTAAGGCCCTCTTTGTTAGAGAGAGAAAGCCAACGATGGAAAGGGAATATAACAAGTTACCCTCAGAAAAAGCGTGTTTGGGGCGCGCGTCTTCCATCGAGTATGCTTCCCGCGAGTGTCAAAGTTTCATCAACCATTGGAAGGTGCTTTCCATCTAAAAGAGGCGGGAAGGTTGAAAAGTTCCCGGAAGAGTGAAAATGTCGGACAAAAAGGCCCCTTGAAAACACTGTACCTCTTTAAAAGCACAAGGAAGGCACAAGTTGGATGAAGCTGTCAGTGAAGAAGCTTGGAACTACAGTGGGCGTTAGAGGCAAAGGAGAAGCTGAATCCAGACACAGTTTACTGTAACTTCAAGCTGGGGGGGGACACACCCACTGTTGAATGCATTGTGAAGCAATTTTCAGACACAGACACAATTTACTGTGACTTTGATTTCTCTTGAATGAAAATTTTTAATATGAGTCTCTTTCTTTTATGGGTATTTCTATTTCTCCTCTGTGATGTGTTCCCTTACCAGTACACACACTAAACTTTCTTTAATTTGTTGGCTTGCTTTTAATGTCGGGCTTTCTATATGAAATTGTGAAGCCTTTTCACTTTTATGCAACAGAGTGCTCACTGTCAAAATTTTTGTTCGAACTTGAACATATTTTAAAGCACTACGTTCGAACATGTACCAGTAGTTCAAACGTCCTTGTTGCCATGGTAAGCCATTGGGTAACAGAAGAGTTATTTTTACATTTTGAACTTAATGACTTCATTCAAACGCTCCAAGTGACAAAAACTAAACCTGACATCTGAGTTAACGTTCCCATTGTAAAATGTCAAGTGTACCCTAATTTTTCCTTCTATCAAAATAGATACATCATTTATGTGCCTCTGGATTCTGTTGCTCTCATGTCCAAGTATATGTTTATTTTTATACAGCATTTGAAAAATCCAAATTCCATATTTTTTTTCTTTCCTCCTTATGCAGCATTTGACAAGCCCAAAAGCAATTTCTCTTATTGCTTTCACACAACTTGCATTCAATGAAAATTAAGAAAATTTGATTGTGGCTTTTTTGTGTATGGTATTAGTATGTTTTGTACTGCCATTTTCTCAAACAAATATACTATTATGCATATTGTAAACCTGTGACTATGTTCCTCTTCAACCTCACAACTGCACATTTTTTCAATTGTTGTGGTCATTTTAACTGAGGTCACTTTCGTTTTTAGTTTAGGGGCATTCTAAGAATTTCACCTAATCTCCCCACTTAACCAACACCAAATTTTTTATACCAAACATTTCATTTTCCCTCAACTAACTTTCATTCTCTAGTATACCCAGCATGTCACATTTTTAAAGTTCCCTCATAATATTCATTTCCTTTCCTTTCACTTCCATTCTTTTCCTTCCTCAAATCTTCCGTGTAACAAACAGGGCCTAACTCTAGGCCTTCCTGGAAGTCTACATCATGGGGGTGGAAGAGCATCTATTTCTTTTAACGTACTTTAATATGGTAAAGGGCTAAATGTACCCGAATATGTGGCCATGTAATTTGTTTTGTTATAATAAGCATCACAATAGTCCTCTACTTTTGCTCTCACAACAGCGCCATGTTTGCAAGGCAGTCCACAAAGTTGCCATACTTTGCATTCACAAGTATGGAAATTTAAGTTCATAGGAAATCTTGTAAATTCATCACATATTCAAATAAATTATTACCGGCCATCTCTACTTTACAATGTCTTCCATCCCTCATAACCTTGTTTATTTCATCCACAATTCTTGCACCGATATTTTGTTTCCAAGATGTAGTAGAATGAAACTTTTTGTAAAATCTCATCATTATTTTTGACATTAACCTATCTAACAAATTCAATGTTTATATTTCTCAGGTCATTAATCCACTCATTGAAAGATTCACAAGCATTATTAGTTATGTGTGGACTTTTGTAACTTTCACGAAATTCATCCGGGGTTCAAGCTAAGGATTCAATGGGATAGACATCAAATAGTGGTATGTCTTATCATCATGTCTTATCTTTTTCATTGCCTTCTTAAAATCAAATTCCTTTGGAGCCTTGACATCCATCCAAAAAAGTTCCCATAAGATTAACAATGGAAATTTAGCCTTGAAATTATTAATTGTTGATTGGTAATTTTGGTCCCCTCAATTGTTTTTTGTATCAGATGCTCCTCAGGTAATAGTTGGTTGGCAAATCTGCACCTTAACCCTTAAATAAATGCCAACCACAATATCTAGAAAAAATTAATTATATTTCATTAAAATACTCTCAACATTTATATTATCTAGAAAACACTATTGGAATTAACAGACTAAAATATTGAGGGTAAAATATTAAGGTTCGAGAAAACAATTAATGTTTTCCTAAAATTCTTGGTGAATCAGGTGATTAATATTTTAAAGTGATAATTATTATGAAGTTATGAAATGGTGGTGAACTTAACATAGATATGGTAGTATTCTAAAATTCTGTCCTTTTATGATGAGGAAGCTGAGACCATTGTCATTGAGCAGCCCTTTCAAACACAGAAGAGAATACTCTTATAATCTTTTCTTTTCCCCATTTTCTTATCAAAATCTCATCTTCACTCTTAGATTAAAAAATGAATGGTTCAGATTATTTATGCTTGTTTGGGATTACTTTTGGGGTCCCAAAAATACTTATTCACGTAAATTGAAACAAAACTTCTTTCACATACTTACCTCATATACCGTAAATCATAATTGAAAAACTGCTTTTGAAGGCTCCAATCACTATTCCAAAAAAATGAAATATATTATTATAGTATTTTATAATTTTTTAGAAAAATTTGTTTGTGTTGCCTTTACAAATTGTTTAAATCAGATTTTAATAGTTTGAATTTACTTATTCATGTTTAAAATAATATTTTTATAAAATCTGAAATCAGAACTATCTATTTTTATTATTATTATTTTTTAATTTGAGGGTGGATATAAGATTTTGAGAAGAATATGAGATAAAGGATTATGAGAGAACTTGAACCCCTTTAACAAACCCTTTTAACGGCATCTCACTCTCAGACCTTGATGAAGGATTGCACTAGTTTGCATATTTATCCTTTGCTTGACCTGGGAAAGAAAATAATACTGCAACAATTGATTCTGCTCCTTTGCTGACAAGTTCAGCATTTTCCCTCTAGCGTTCCAGTTTTTAATATTGTGAAGAAGACAATTTGATTTTACCTATTCCCCCCCCCCCCCCTTTTCACCTAAAAAAACTGGAAAGCTACAATTATGTCACAGTTTTCAGGCATAGAATATTAATATATTCAATTAAAAGTTTTAATAGTTTTTTTTTTCCATTAGATTATAAGAAAATTCAACTCGATATTAAATAAAAGATAAATAAACAAGAATATTAAGCACATTATAAATTGAAATTTAAAAAACGGGATTTTAGGAGGGATTATTTGTCTTCCTAGAGCCCTTCTTGTTTGTGTCTAAACATTCTCTCAAATATTTTCATATACAACAATTTTCATATAATAAGTCCTAGTGATATCATGCATAATCAATTCTGTTTATTTTTTTTAAGCAAAAAAAAAAATTATGTTTATTTATTACTCCTTCCATCCCTAAATGTAAGCTTGATTTAACCTTTCTTTGTTTATCAAAAAAGTAGTTAACCACAATAAATATGTAAGTAATGCATCTTTTTTTCCAATCATGCCCTTATACATAAAAAGGATAAGTGATCGAGAAAATAAATGAGAAAAATGTTTAGGAGAAAATAAAAATAACCTTCTTTCTTCTTTCTGCCTCTCATAAATAGCAGCACTTAATTAATGCAATTCATTCACCAGTAAAAAAAAAAACTATGCAAAAAAGCAAGGGTAAATATATATATTCCAACAAAGGCAAAATTAGAAAAATAAAACATTAAATGTTGAGACAAAACTAAAATCAAGCTTAAATTTGAGGACCGACATCTTCTCAAAATACATTAAGAGACAGAAGGAATATTTTTGTTGCTGTTAGTGGTGCTTTAAATACAATGCTTTTAATTGGAAGAAAAAGTGGTATGATTAGAAAACAAGTCAAACAAAGTTGAGTGAAGAGTTCAGAAACTTTGACAAAAAAAAAAGAGTTCAGAAACTGATGTGCAAAGAGTAACAAAGTTCTACGATCCAGCTACACCTGACATGGTGAGTTCGCTTGCAGGAACAGATGGCAGAATGCTGAAATTCTTTAATACTCCCTCTTGTCCATAACATAAAGCGCTTCTAAAAGGATAGCTTGTCTAAAATATAAGTTACTTATAAGATATTTAATGTTTACTTTTCAGCAATGTCCTTGTAATTAATACTCATCTCCAATTTTGCTTACTTATTAAATTTTCAAAAACACTTTTTAATAAGGGTAAAAGTGGAAAAAAGTTTCAATTGAAGATATATTTAATAATTTAACGGTTACTTCTTGTTTCCCGTAAATTAATTAAACTACCTATATTGACCGAGAAAGTATATATTACATATATAGTGGTGATCACCTGTGAAAATCTTGAGCAAAAAAAAAAAAAAAAAAAAGAAAGAAAAAAAAAATCACTTGTGTACATCCAGATCATTTCACAGTGACATTATTATACAACATTGTTTCATGATGAACTTGTTTACTTCTCTCTAAAAGGACAAAATTCATTTTCCACTATTTGGAAGTTGAAGTGGAACCAACCTGATCATTCCCTGCTCTCAAGTCACAACTATCTAAATCAACTGTCCCTTTTTTGTGTGGGTAAGTTGTCCTTTTACTTCCATCAACACCAGATTCTGACTTTGTCGAAACTGATGTTGTTTGTGTTCTTCAGGCATTACCTGAAAGGATTTACTTCAAAATTGAGGCCAGTGATGCTATAACTCATCATCAATATCCAATCTACTTTCCCTCTTGGAATTCTTCAGGAGGGGAACAAAATCAACGACTCCAGGACTCCTTTGTCCAAAACCGTACGGGTCCCTGCAACGAAGCAGTGTTTGCAGAACCTCCTTCATGGGAGGCCTACTAGCTGGTAGTATTGCAATACACATCACCCCTAGTCTGAACACGCAGCATATTTCATCCATATAGCATGCTTCCATAATTTCCTTGTCTAGAACTTCCTCTACATCTCCGCCCAGCTGCACATGTCGCCATGCCCATTCTGCAAGAGACGAGTGTTCATCTCCACGGTTCGCTTCCTTCCCAGTTGTAAGTTCCAGCAACACCACTCCAAAACTATACACATCGATCTTTTCATTGATTTTCGTTGTTTGAATATATTCTGCATTTCAAAGCGAGAATTCGCGTTAGATTGAATCTCAAGTATGCATATGAACACTTGAAAGAGATAGAAATATGGCTGCAAGTAAATCACCTGGAGCAATATAGCCAAATGATCCAGCTACACCTGACATGGTGAGTTCGCTTGGCGTGATCAATATTCTTGCTAGACCAAAGTCTGCAACTTTTGCATTGAATTCAGAATCCAAAAGGATGTTACTTGTTTTAATATCACGGTGAACAACGGGATGTGGGCAATCATGGTGCATATAGGTCAGACCTTGTGCAGCTCCAATGGCTATCTGCAATCTTTTCGGCCAATCAAGGACAAAATTATGGTTTAACCTATTCTTCCTGATCAGCCAGCGATCAAGGCTATTGTTTTCTAGATATTCATACACAAGAAGCATGGAATCATCATTTGACATGCAACACAACAGCTTCACAATATTGTTGTGACGAATGTCGCTCAAAATCTTAACTTCTGCTAGGAATGCATCCTCAAGTCTCTGCTCCCACTTCTTGTGACTGAATATCTTCTTCACAGCGACGTAGCCTAAACCATCTACGGGGACTTGGTATACCGTACCATACCCACCTCTGCCTATAATATTATGATCTGTCAAAGATAACACAATGTTCATTTCTGAGAAACTTACCGTCTGGAAGGAAGTCAACTTCCATGAATTATCCAATTCTTGCTTTCTTGATTTGTATAATCTAACAATCAAGTGTAAAACCAAGAAAGCTGCTAAGGAGGCCACAATCACTAGAACTATGATCAAAGCAAGAGATGCAGATGATCTCTTTCTTAACCTTTCAATTTGAAGGTCAGAACCGAAATTGCACAAGGGAAGGTTTAGCTTTTCGGTATCCGCACAGAGGCCAGAATTGTTTACAAAGCTATCAGAATAGCGAGGATTTCCAAATTCACTAGGAATCTTCCCTTTGAAAAGATTGGAGGAGAGATTGAGGTTTGTGAGGGTCATTGACAATTTACCAAGTTGAAGTGGAATACGACCGGAGAGCTGATTATTTGACAGGTCTAGTTGTGATAGGTTGGGTAAACAATCAATAGAATCTGGGATTGGTCCAGAGAGTTGATTGTGGCTCAAATCTAGAGAACTGAGAGATTTCCAAGATATGATTTCTGATGGAAGTGGACCTGTTAGCTGGTTTTGATCAAGCAACAAATTTATTAGCTTAGGAAGAGTGGTTAGCTCTTTTGGCATACTCCCATTGAAGAGATTCTTACTAGCTTCAAACTTGACCAGATTCTTCCAGGTAGATACTCCTACTGGTATTCTACCAGAGAATTGATTGTTGCTTATGATCAAACTTGAAAGATTCAAAGCCAATCTTTGAGGTAGCTCGCCGGAGAACTTGTTGCTGTTGATCATTAAAGTCACCAAATGATATGACGTCCAAAGGCCTGCAGGGATTTTGCCTGAAAATCTATTATTTTGAAGAAACAAGTATTGCAGGCTATTGTTGCAGCTTCCTAATGATTCTGACAGCTCCCCACTTAGATCGTTGTCAGAAGCACTTACTCCAACTAACTTGCCATTGTAACATAAATCCTCTGGCAAGTTTCCTGTCAATCTATTGGTTGCAACCTGAAAGGTTTCGAGTGGCGAATAACGACCAAAGTAAGGAGGCAAAGTACCTGATAGACCGTTTTCAAAAACCTTGAAATCCACTAGAGCTGGCAGATGAGCAAGGCTTTCTGGTATCTCTCCTGATAGTTGATTCATTTGCAGACTCAAACCTGTTAGCCTTTTGAGCTTCCCAAAACCATCTGGGATTTTTCCAGTAAGAAAATTCTCTGAAACATCCAGTACAGTCAGATTCAGAGCTTCAATTTCTGTAGGTATTTCCCCAGATAGCCTATTTTTCCAAAGATACAATATGCTTAGATTCTTCAGAGCAAACAAGCTACTGGGGATTTTCCCGTTTAAGGTATTATTTGATAAATCCAATTCCTCCAAACTCACCATTTCCCCAATACTTTCTGGAATTTTCCCAATCAAATTCATGGATTCCATCCTAAAGGTCTTCACTTTTTTCAACTTGGTGAAGCTCGCCGGCAACTGTGTAGGAGGAAGATTGGTGTTTAGGCGCACGTCTAAGAATTCAAGATTGGACAAGTCGCCTATTTCATCTGGGATACTGCCGTTAAATCTATAGTAGTAAAGTTGGAGATTTCTCAGCTCCTTCAACCTTCCTATGCTCGCCGGAATGTCACCGGAGAAATAGTTGGCGGCAAGATTAAGGAAACGCAGGTTGGCCAATCGGTCAACGTCGTTTGGAATCGGACCCACAAAGTTGTTCTGGGAGAGGTCAAGGTACTCAAGCTTGGGGCAATCATAGAGAAATTTTGGGAACTCCCCAGAAAAATAGTTAAATTGAAAATCAATAAAGGTGAGATTTTTGAGGTCACAGATGAAAGGAGGTATGGTTTTGGCTAATTTCTGAATTTGCCCCTTATTAAATAACTATTTACCAAAATGCCCCTGTTAGAAACCTATTTCTCAAAATGCCCCTGTCAGAAACCTATTTCCCAATCTGCCCCTGTTTAGTCGACTAAAACATTTGGTTTAGTCGACTAAATCGCAGGCAAAATTTTTTTTTCAGACCCCCGACATTTAGTCGACTAAACCATATTTTTAGTCGACTAAACCCATTTAGTCGACTAAAAATTCATTTAGTCGACTAAATCATTAAAAAAAAGTTAAAACTTGGAAGGCCAGTAACTTCGGGTTCGGAGTCCTGATATAAAAATTATCTTCAAATTTAATGAAGAGAAAGGAGGAAAAACAAGTGATTCTTTATTGCGCACGGAATACCAACAATTCATTAAATATAATCAAGTGATTTTTTAATTTTATATATATATATATATATAGTTTTCTTTTATTTGATGTTTTATTTTTATTAGATCATATAATATCTCCTAGACAATAAAGATAAGATATGTGTGTATACACAATTGATCGCGAGAGAGGGGCGGTGCCACAAGGAAAAGGAGATAGAGTGGGAAATGATGGTCCAATCCTAGGGTTTTGTCAGGATAGAGGAAATTAATTATATTTAATTGAGAGATATTTATTGTAAAATTAATTAATCATTATTTCTAATATTATTATCTAATAATAATTAATTGATCTTATTTTAGATTTTAATATCTTTATTTTTCTACCATGTATTTGGTAAACTTTCAATTTCAATGTAACAATTAATACTGGATTTTCAAAATACAATATATTCGAAATTGAGATTTTCTCTCCATTAATAATATGGATTTTAAAAGAAAAGAGAAATAGGAAAAATATCGACACTAAATTTGTGGGGCTTGATTTTAGGGGGAATAACAGTGTTTGGAAGTTATGCATAAGATCATATGTTGTGATAACACGGTAGTCAATCTAGCTAAAATCTAGGATCATAGCTAATACCTAGGATCACTAATATCACTATCCAATGACTCGGTAAAACAAATTAAAATGCTAACAATACTAACAATTCATTAAATATAGCAAATTGGGAAAAAAGCCCATGATATATATTTAATGAATTGTTAGTATTGTTGAAGTTAATAATCCCAACTTTTTCTCTACATGGTTCATGTCGTTGATTTCCGCACGTTGCTGATTCCACAATAAGAATGATTAAGTTATTTATTTTTTAATTGTTTATTGTGTTGAGTCGAGTCTGTTGGTTAGTGATATTAGTGATTATATTTAATGAATATAAAACATCAAATAAAAGAAAACTATATATATATATATATATATATCAAATTAAAAAATCACTTGATTATATTTAATGAATTGTTGGTATTTCCTGCGCAATAAAGAATCACTTGTTTTTCCTCCTTTCTCTTCATTAAATTTGAAGATAATTTTTATATCAGTGCATAGATCTCAAAAAGTTATGTGGAATCAAAAAAGAATCGCTTGATTCGGACTCCCGAACCCGAAGTTACGGCCTTCCGAAGTTTTAACTTTTTTTTTAATGATTTAGTCGACTAAATGAGTTTTTTAGTCGACTAAGATTGGGAAATAGGTTTCTGACAGGAGCATTTTGGGAAATAGGTTTCTAATAGGGGCATTTTGGTAAATAGTTATTTAATAAGGGGCAAATTCAGAAATTAGCCGTATGGTTTTGGTGATGTTCATGTCACCAAAATCTAGTTTTGTGACAGAGCCATCGGTGCAGTCGATCCCAGGCCAAGAACAATGAGAGGAATTCGGTGGGACCCACTGATTGAGGAATGGATGAAGGTGTTGTTTCAAGTGAAGTAGGACTATATGTTCTTGATCATACAGCTGAGACTTATTATTAGTATCAGCATCACTCAGTACAAAGAAGAAGAAGAAGAAGAAGAAGAAGAAGAAGAAAATGGAGTATAAGTAGTATGGCATTTTGGCAAGAAATAGGGATTTTTCTTTTCCCTTCAAGTTCTTACTCGTTTTACTCACCAACTTATTGCTCAAAGAAGAAGAAGATATAGGTGAGGTACTCACAGACTCACAGTGTACAATCCTCGAACATGCCTGAAGACTCAGAACAGAGAGTCAATGCCATTAGAGTGGCCCCGAAGTGGAAAGTGAAAGGCAAACCAGAGGATCCAAAACCATCATAGCTTGCTTGATTCCTCTCCCGTAAATTGATAATTGCCATTATAAAATTTTGGCGTTGAATGGGAATAGTGCAGAAAGTTTGTAAATTCTTTGAAGGAAAGAATAGGATGAAGTTTTTAGGTCCCGTTTGGTACAAGGAACTCATAAGAGTTTCTGGGAACATAACACAGTTCTCACTAGCAATACCTGTTTGGTTGCACAACTTCCCGTCAAACCAAGCTCCCACCTTGCTCCATCTTCCCACAAACGTGGGAAATTCAAATCCCTCCAAAACTGGAGGGATCTCAAAATCTTCCCGGGAAAGTGAATTAATGGGACAAAAAAGCCCTTCTGAAGGTGATCTCTCGCAGTTTCTTCAAGCTCGGTTCTTCGTCTCCAAATCGCTCTCCCTCCAAAGACACAGTCACAACCCAAGCTCTCTGGCCTTCTCGTTCCCAACGATGACGATGAGGAGGACAGTAGTGGTGGCTCGTCGGAGATGCAAGAAGGTTGCTGATGGTTTGGTTCAAGCTCTCTCACGGTGGTATGAACAGTGAAACAATCAAAGAAGATTTAACTGCCATCGAAAGTTGCAAAAAACAGTAATCCATCTCTCTTTCACCACTTTCAATTTCTGCTCCTTATTTTCATTCCTCATGACCAGCCTTCTCTTCCAATATGCTGAAATTAATTGCAGCACAGTTTCAACTACTGTCAATTTATGCGTTCGAACTCGACTCTTTTAGGTGAGTGTTACGTTCGAACTTGTCAACTACGTTCGAACCAAGTCATCCAAGTTACTGAAAAAATGTCTGATATGACGCGAGAATTCTAGGGTCAACTTCTGATATCCATATCTCTTTTGTCTAAACTCCTTTGAGCTTGCTTTTGGTGTCTATGTGACGCATTGGGAGTCTGGTTTTATATAAAAAAAGTTTCACTACAATCGGATCTGTGGTTTAAGAGATATGATCAAATTATTGAACCTTATCCATGTAAAATGTAAAACAGAGCCGAACAGAGCAGTATGTGATCTGTGGTTTTCTTGATGCAATCTGGGTTCCTTTCCCTTTCTATCCTTCTCCCTAGAAATCCTTCTCACCTCCGGCTGTCGTTCTAATCATCGCCCTTACAGATCCCATCGGCAGCTCTTTTGATTTTCCTTCTCAACCATTAACAGTCACGATGTGGGTAGTATGTTTATGCCTGATATAAAAATAAATAAATCAATCAAGTGTTTCTCTCTCTTTTTTATGTTAGGGGTATTATAGGTATTTTACCTTTCCTTCCCACTTAATCAACACCCAATTCTTCTTACCAAACATTTTATTTTCCCTCAACTTAAGTTCTATTCCTATGTCTACCAAACAGTTTAACTTTTTAAGTTCCCTCTTAATCTTCCCTTCCATTCCTTTCCCTCATTTAAGTTCCTTTCCCTCCTTAAATGTTTCCTGTACCAAACGGGGCCTTATATTGTTTAGTGATATGTAAGATTATAAAAGGGCCGAAGGAAGAAGATGAGATCGAAATGGAAGGAGCTAATCTCCTTTTTTTTTTTTCATTTTCTCTGACCGGACTCTAGAGGCGGAAGTGAAATGAAATTAAGAGGGGTGAAAATTATAGTATATTACCCGGGCTTAAACGGGCCGGTCCTACAGGGCCTCATGCCAGCCCTGCAAGTCCTTTTCGCTGTAGCTTTTTTTAAAAAAAAAATTATTAATTTATATATTTTTTATTTTTATTTTTTATAGAGTTATTTATCCATTTAACTACAAATACATAATAATTATACTCTAATTTTATGATTTGGTTTATTATTTGTTGCAAATAAAATTACTCTTATGTTTAACAAATTAAATTATTTGTTACAATAATAGTCATCGTACTAATGTTGCTTAGTGGTATGTTTCTTATGTTTTATGTTAGTTATCTGTGAACATAGTTTGCTTTTGATTATGAATTAGTGATTATGCTTATTTGTTGAATGATTCGTGGTGTAATTTACTAATTATATTTCTTTAAAAAACAGAGGAAAATTAATTAAAATTTGGAATAGTAATTTCCGGGCCATAGAGGGCCGGCCCTAACCCTGGTGCTCTCGGGCCGGGTTTTGAAAAACATATGTTTTTCTTACCTCAGGCCCTAGAGGGCCGGCCCTGGCCCTTCGGGGAACCAAGAGACCAGACATTTTAAACATCTGGTCTTAAAAATGTTTCAAAATAATAAAAAAGAAAAAGAAAAAACTCAAATGAAACAACCTGTCCTAAATCACCAAATCTGGAAACATTTTGAATGTCCCTCCACCATCAACGATGGAGAACCAAGAGAAGATTGGAAGTAACACCAACAAGAAAAACAAAAAAGATGAATACAAAGTCCATAAATAAGAAAACATAACAAGAAATAGAAATCATTCACCATGGAAATCGAATTTGAATCAATATAAAATCAGAGGTGAAAGTGAAGTCCAGATCTACAAAAAAAATCACAAGCTTAAAGCAACCAAATCTGAGCAGGATCCTCTTGTCGATGCTAGCAAAGCTTCAAGCAACCAAAATCAAAGTCCAGATCTGAGCAGGAGCGGTCAAGGTAGGAGCAAATAGACTTAAGCAAGAAGAGATCTGGGTTTGATTTTAAGCCGGATCTGTGCGAAGGCGGTGTGGGAGGAGCCATAGATCAAAGAGGAAGGAGCCGCCGTCATCCAAAATCCTTGAAACAGTACGCTTGCGCCGTTGCTAAGGATTGGAGTTGATGCCATCGCAAAACCCTCGAAGCATCTCACTGCCAACGTTGCCAATGATTTGATTGTGTGGCTCTTAGGATGACTTACGAAGATTGCGAGTAGGTTAGAGGAAGAGGATGTCATTCTTGCTGAGGATTTGACCCGTGAGGCTCTTAGGACACTCATTGAATCTATAACTAAGCAAATGTTATATCACCAAGAAGACAAGCAAGCTCATGGACTTAACGAGTTTAGTGAATTTAACTTTTTGTTAACACTTTTAAGACCGGTTGTTTGTAAAAACCGGTCTTAAAAGTATATTTTTAAGACCGGATCCTTTAAATCTGGTCTTAAAAGTGTTCTATATATTTATGAAATTGTCACCGGTCATATTTTTAAGACCAGATCTTTTATAATTCGGTCTTAAAAGTCTTCTATATATTTACAAAATTGTCACCGGTCATACTTTTAAGACTGAATCTTTTATAATCCGGTCTTAAAAGTTTTCTATATACTTGTTGGAAGTTAAGATTTAATTAGTTAGCATATACGATTATATTGTGCAATTATCTTAATTAAGTTGTTAAAGAGATTTTAGGAATTAAGTTAGCAGATCATGGTTTTTTGAATTTC
This sequence comes from Acacia pycnantha, assembly GCA_025563575.1. Taxonomy (NCBI): domain Eukaryota; kingdom Viridiplantae; phylum Streptophyta; class Magnoliopsida; order Fabales; family Fabaceae; genus Acacia; species Acacia pycnantha. The sequence goes on from JAMWYP010000001.1 coordinate 2,837,480, forward strand.
GTAATTATATTCCTGATTGTAATCATCTTAATTAAGTTCTTAGAGAGATTTTAGGAATTAAGTTAGCAGATCATGGTTTTTTGAATTTCGTAATTATATTCCTGATTGTAATCCCTAGATTATAGGAACTGCCTAGGTCAGAAGATTATTTACTTATTAGCATCTGTATATAATTCCAATTAAGCGAAGGAATAAATCATCGCATTCTCGGACTCATCTCTGATTAGCGTATTCTCACAATATTTACGAAATTGCCACCGATCATAGTTTTAAGACCGGATATTTTATAGCCCGGTCTTCACAGTGTTCTATATATTTACTAAATTGCCACCGGTCATACTTTTAAGACCGGATCTTTTATAATCTCGACTTAAAAGTGTTCTATATATTTACAAAAGTGCCACCAGTCATATTTTTAAGACCAGATCCTTTATAATCCGGTCCAAAAAGTTCTTTATATCTACGAAATTGCCACCGGTCATACTTTTAAGACCTGATTCTCTATAATCTGATCTAAATGAGGCGGTCTTAAAGCTCTTTTTTGCACTAATGTGGTTTGTTTTTCCATTTTATGGTAGAAACCTTTGTCAAAATTGTTGTGGAAAAACTGAAGTTTCATTCAAATGTGAACTCAAAAGGATTGATCATCTTGAACAACAAGTAGCTAGATTGGACATTGTTGTTAAAGAGAAGTATGAGATTATGGATGGAAATTGAAACATTTTATGGAAATTAATTATAAAATTTTGGTTTAAAATAATTATGAGAATAATTATTGAAAATTTAGGTTTATTTTTCCCTTAATTAAATATTTATAAGGAATAATTTAGGCCTAAAAAAAAGAAAATTAGAAATCCATATTTTTTGGCCTAAGGAAGATTAATTAGGAAGGAAAAACCCTTATGGGAAATTAAGAATTTATTTTAAGATTTATCTATGAAATTGCAAAAGATAAAATGATGAAGGAGTATACAAATACCAAGCAGCAAGTAAAGCCCAAACATTTTCCCAACCCATTAGATGATTCTTCATTACAATAACAAACCACCCAATTCATTTTATCAACACTTCAGGTTATTAGAGGATACAACATATCCTTGACTTAAAAAAGTATGACGCTCGTGCTCCGGGAAAAAAGTAACCCTCTCGTTCCGTCTTCCTCTGAGGAGGAGGATATGCTCCATAGAAGTTCGAAGAAATTAAAGAATGATGTTTCCTCTTGCATGGAAGAAGAATGGCCTAGACTGGGTGGAAAAGTTTTTAAGCCTTGGGGTGGAGGTTTGTCCTTCGCTGATAAACTCCGAGGCATTAGTAGTGTTGAGATTAAAACTAATGTTCAGGTGGAGGACAATCCCCTTTCAAATGATTCCATCTCTCTGTCTGGTTCCGAGAAGGAAGATAGCGAACCGTTATGTCAAATCTCTGAGGATCCTTTCAGGAATTTCCCGACCTTTTCTTTCTCTGATAAAATGAAAAAGAGACTTCATAAGGCTTGGAAATGTGCTGTTATTGTTAAACTTATGGGGAAGAATATTGGGTATAAATTACTCTTATCTATCCTCCAACCTTTATGGGCAAAAAAAGGAGTCATCAGCCTCATTAATATTGGCAATGGCTTCTTTGTTGTTAAGCTTTCTAATAGAGAGGATTACTTCAATGCCTTAACTGGTGGTCCCTGGATGGTTTTTGATCACTATCTGACCGTTAGACCTTGGGAACCTCTGTTTCAGCCTTGGAAAGCCTCTATAGACAAAGTTTCAGTTTGGGTAAGAATGCCCAATGTAGCTTTGGAGTATTATGACAAGGATGCCTTAACCTGGATTGGAGATAGAATAGGTGAGACCATTAAAGTAGATTTCAACACTTCTTGCCAGTTACGGGGGCGATATGCTAGAATTTGTGTCCTTGTGGATCTAGGGAAACAATTGATGTCTGGGTTCACATTGGATGGGGAAGACTATCATATCGAATATGAAGGGCTCCATGATCTTTGCACAAGTTGTGGGACTTATGGTCACAAGCCTGAGGTCTGCAAAACAAGGGCAGGACCGAGCATGAACGAGAAGAGCTTGAATGGTAACAATGGCGATATTGATCCTGCTGTTTCTTCTCAGGCTAAAGATATTAATTCTAATCATGATGTTTGGAGAGTGGTTCAGAGGCCATGTCACCAGAAACAGGGGCCTAAAGAAAAACTCGCCGGAAATTCCAGTCTACCGGTGAAGGGCTCTCGGTTTGGTGTCTTGGTCGACGAGGGAGAAGGACAGGTTGACGTTGTAGTGGTTGCGCAGTCTGACGAACCTGTGGTGGGTGAGCGTGAAAATGGTGTTGGTTTATTGGAGATGTCGAGGAGCATTAATATGAAACGTACTGATAAGGGGAAAAAAAGGAGGTGGTAAAAATAAACAGAATAAACTGAAGAAGTTGGTAAGAGACAGCACAATAGAGGTGACATCTGGGTTTGACAATAAGAAGGAAAAGAGGTCCAGGGATATTTCTCTCTCTGACGTGGGAGGTAAGGAGCGGACTAGAGAGTCCTATTTGTGTATAAACAATGGAGGAGGTAAAACTGAGAATGTGGTGGCTATTGAAAGTACAGAGAATAGGGAGTCTATCGAGAATTTGGGGGCTATTAAAGATATCGTTAATGACCCTTTGGACACTGTCTTTTGGGCCTTGGACAGTCCTTCCAATCCTCTTATTGATCCAGGCTACGCTGTATTGAGTGTTAGGCCATCGGGTCGATTTTGGGCTGGATCTGCACAAGAGGATTCGGATTGCATAATGGTTGGTGAAACCCCTGTGGAGGAAATGGGTGCTCCTGTTGGGCCGTCAGTCTGTGGTCAGTGAGCACTTTCAGCTCTATGTCCAAACCTTTTACTTATCAGCCCAATGTCTAAAATTCTCTATTGGAACTGTAGAGGAGCTTGTGGAAGAAATCTTTCCCAGAACATCCGACTTCTTGAGCGTCCTCATCATTTTAGCCTCATCATCCTTGCGGAGACCAAATGCGAGAACGATTGCAGGCTCAAGCACCTTGGGTCTCTGGGCTTTGATGGGATTTCTTTTATTCCTAGCGTTGGAAGATCGGGAGGACTTGCTGCAATTTGGAAAACCAACCTGCTTGACGTTTCAACCATTGTTGAGGATCGTCAATTTCTCCATCTTCGCTGCTCAATCCGTGGTAAGCCGGTTTTTTTTCTAACGGTGGTTTATGCGAATCCTAATTACGTTTTAAAACAAACTCTTTGGACTGAATTGGAGAAGTTAGCGTTTGCTTCGTCTGAGCCCTGGGCTGCTTTGGGCGATTTTAACGACATCATCTCCCAGGCTGAGAGGTCGGGTGGTGCTGGGGGCGATGAATCTAGATTCAACTTGTTTGCGGAAAGGATTCAAAGATGCAGACTATCTGACATGGGTTCCGTTGGACCTAAGTTCACTTGGAAAGGTCTGAGACTTCTAGGAGGTAGGAGGTTATATCAACGCCTTGATCGTGGACTGGCTAACTCTGCTTTTCTATCGGCTTTGTCTTCCGCTACTGTTCAGGTTCTTCCCCGTAATAATTTCTTCGACCATAATTCAATTTGCTTAAATTTTAGGGATGAAGGATCTGGGTCTTGTGGTTTCCGCCCGTTTCGTTTCGAGGCTATGTGGGTTCGTCATGAAAATTACTCTAATTTCTTGGCTAGCTCTTGGTCTGAGTCGGAAGGCTTACTCGGTTCTCTTGCTAATTTCCAATCCTCTCTTGGCTATTGGAATCGGAATGTGTTTGGCCTAGTTGAGTGGGAAAAACAGAACAGTATGTCTAGTTTAGAGGGCATTCAGAATTCGCCTGCTTACCCGTTTTCTGCTTATCTTTGTGATCTGGAAATTGATCTACAGGCTCGTTTAGAAAGACTTCTGAGACTTGAGGAAATCAAATGGTTCCAAGAATCTCGCTCGGATTGGATTACCAAAGGGGATCGTAATACAAGATATTACCACCTATAATCCAAGATGCGTAGGAGGAGAAACAATATTGTTATGCTCAAGAATGACAGTGGTGTCTGGATTGATGATGAATATGAACTGAAATGTATGGTTTCTTATTACTTTAAGAACCTCTACTGTGCTACTCCTTCGGATTCGCCCATTCTTAATACTCTCTCCAATTTCCCGGCTATTGATCCTCTGCTATTATCTGGTTTATCTCAGGTTCCTGGGGATGAGGAGATAAGGTCGGTTCTATTTGCTATGGGCTCCTTTAAAGCTCCTGGAATTGACGGATTCCCTCCGTTCTTCTATAAATCTAATTGGAGCATTGTGGGGCCAGCCCTTTGTAATTTTGTGAAACAGGTTTTTCAGGGTTTTGTCTCAGTGGCTGAGGCAAACAAAACTCTTATTTTCCTTATCCCTATGAAGGACACTATCGAGCTGGTTTCTCACTTTCGTCCTATCTCCCTTTGTATGGTTCACTATAAGTGTATCACCAAACTTATAGCGTTACGGTTAAGGGGAGTCATGGATAAATTAATTTCTCCTTTCCAATCCAGCTTTATCAGAGGTAGAAATATCAAGATAATATTATTGTGGGTCAGGAAATTCTCCATACCATGAGTAAAAATAGAAGCAGGAAGGGTCTTATGGCTTGGAAGATTGATCTTGAAAAAGCTTTTGACAGGATCCGCTAAGACTTTCTGAAGCAAACCTTGCTGGACGTTGGTTTTGAGACTGTTTTTGTTGACCTTATTTTAAGCTGTGTTTCTTCTGTTTCCTACTACGTACTATGGAATGGTACTCAAACTGATTTCTTCTATCCTAGTAGAGGTCTTCGTCAAGGTGATCCGATCTCCCCTTTCCTGTTTATCTTGTGCATGGATAGGCTATCTCACCTAATTTGTGACTCTGTTGAAGGTGGGAATTGGAAACCTGTTTTTGTCTCTAAAGAAGGGCCCAAGATCTCCCATCTTATGTTTGCTGATGACCTTCTGTTGTTTGGAGTGGCTTCAGAATCCCAAGCGGCGTGTATGTTGCACTGCCTGGATAAGTTTATGACTGCATCTGGGGGCAAGATTAACACCTCCAAGTCTTCCCTTTTCTTCTCTCCCAAAGTTCCTACTTATACTAGGTTGAGAATTAAATATTTGACTAATATGCATATCTCTAGTGAGATTGGTAAATATCTTGGATTCCCTCTCTCCCGGTGTAGGAGGAGGAGAGAAGATTTCCAATATATCATTGATCGCGTGAGAACCAATTATTGGGTGCTTGGAAGGCTAATTGCCTTTCTATGGCTGGAAGAATAACTTTGGCTAAGGCAGTGGTGAGTGCTATTCCTCTCTACCCGATGCAAGTGGCCAAACTGCCATTAAATGTTTGTTTGGAAATTGAAAGACTTCAGCGTAATTTTGTTTGGGGTCATGATGAGCACTCTAAACACTACCATTCTATTGGTTGGGATCAAATGACAAAGTCTAAGGAGTTTAGGGGGCTGGGATTTAGGAGATTGGCTTCTGTCAACAAGGCTTGCAGAGAAAAGTTAGCTTGGAAGCTTACTATTGGATGCAAGGGTCTATGGTATAACATTCTCATGGAAAAGTACATGAAGAAGGATGAAGAGTCGTTGATGAATTTCAGGGCTGGAGATTCTAAACTCTGGCGTTTTAGTTGTGCTCACAGAGATCTGGTCGATCAAGGTGCCAAATGGCAGGTGAGAAACGGCCTTACTGTGAGTTTCTTCCTTGATTGTTGGGTGGGAGCCGGCATTCGATTGAAGGACTACTATATAAGAAGTTTGTCGGAGGCAGAAGAACTCTCATGTGTGGGTGACTGGGTGAGGAATGAGACATGGGATGTTGGCAGCCTATGCAATATAATCAACTTTGTCGGTATTAGTAGACTTATCCCTGTTTTAGCCCCTAGGAAGGAAGCTGATCATGACTTTCTGATTTGGGAGGTTCGGGGACGGCTGTTTTTTGATTAAATCTTCTTATTCTCTCATTGAATCGAATCTAAATCAAAGGCGCGCCACTCTTTTCAAGGATATTTGGAGATGGAGGGGTGTGGAAAAAATTAGAGTATTTATGTGGAAGGTCCTGTTAAATAAGCTCCCTACAAATTTATGGAGGAGCTCTTGGGCTCATGTCCCTTATATCTGTGGCGGCTGTAATTCAGGAGTGGAAGATATTTTGCACATCCTTCGAGACTGCCCCTATGCTAGGAGCTTATGGAACAAGCTGATTGATCACAGGTATACTTCCTCCTTTTTCTCGGCTGACCTTAGATCTTGGTTATGTATGAATATGAGGAAAGAGCTAGGTTTATTATGGCATGGTTGTTGGAATTTACTTTTTGGAGTGGCCATATGGAAATTATGGGATTGGAGGAACCGTTGTATTTTCTATTGTAATTTTTCTAGGCCTCCTGATCCTGCTTCTGGCATTTCTATTATTTGGGAAAATTTCTTTGTATCGTTTGATTTATTTAGTCCTGTTGATTCTATGGGATCTATCTCGTTCTCTGGGTGGGTCTGTCCTCATGTGGGCTGGACTAAAATTAATGTTGATGGTGCTGTGGTTGTTGATTCTTATGTGGCGGGTTGTGGGGGAGTTTTTCAGAATAGTTCAGGTGCTTGGATTCTTGGTTTTACATTGAAACTAGGCTCCTGCAGCGCTGCTATGGCAGAAGAATGGGCAATTTTTGAAGCTTTACAGCTAGCTTGGGATATGGGGATGAATAGAGTAATTCTTGAGTCTGATGCCGTGGATATCATTAATTTGGTGCTTGATCCTACTTTCACTGCTGGTAGCTTGTTGTTACTGGATATCAGGAATTTCCTACTGCGTGATTGGCGAGTGATATGATTCCCGAAAGAAAGGGATGATTGGATAGACTAGGAATGGAATTTCGCACCGAAAGTTCAGCCTCCAACGCGTCCTAAAAGAACAGCACGTATCTCACGCTACAAACCTCGGATTTGAACGATTCCAAAACGAGGTGAAAGATGACTTTCTGAAACATGACTTTGACTCAAGAAACACCGAAAACGGACATGGGCATATGGAGATACGGAACCGAGAAATATAGAACGAAAACTGAAGTTTACCGATTAAAAGAAGGCGCCACAATTCCAAAGAATTGATAAGCCTAAGAACGCCACAAGGATTGTTGCCCTTGATAAGTTCAGAGATTCTCAAAAGAACCCTAGAGAAGCTTGTCTCTCACCAAAAAGGTTAACTTTCAAATTCTGCGTCCCTCAAAGAGGCTATGGTGTTCCCTTATATAGTGGACAACATCCATATTGAGTTTAACCTAATTATGCTTACACACAAAGCCCAATAAGCGAGCCCAATAAGCCTTATTACAAAAATATAACTAAAAGTAAGAATACTAAAACTAAGTGCAGAATTTGGGCCAAGTAATAAAATGAAGCCTTCATGCATATCCCTTGAGGCTTATTCCTCCAAGTTTGTTACCTTGGTCATGCCGCCTCCTATGTCCTCATCATTCCCTCCTTCTTCAGAAGAATTTGTCCTCAAATTTTAATCCTCTCCTCCTGGCTCAAACACTACCCTTTTCCTTCCTTTGTTCGCTTGCTTGACGTAACTCTCTACGTTTTTTTCAATGTTTGCCTTTACCTTCTCATGTAGTTTCCGCACATATTCAACCTTACTCTTACCATCTTTATGCTGAAAAACAGAGTTGCCTTTTTGCATCAAGTATCCAACTTGTCTTTGAATCTCCTTGGTATCTTGGGGGTTACTCCTATTGGCTGGCCTGTTAGGCAATGAAGCTCCTGGAATGAGATCAATTTGATGTTCTATGCCTCTTAGAGTTGGGAGTCCATGAGGTACCTCTTTAGGAAAAACATCTTTAAATTCGTGCAACATATTAGAAACCTCATTTGGAAGAGAGTTAGTAGGACATGCATATGTAAAATTATTCTCTTTACTCAAAAGCAAAAGCATTGGCTTTTTCAAATGCATTGCCTTTTCACCTCTTTTCATTTTATAAACAAGTTTGGTGCTTTTCTCTCTTTCTCTCCTTTTTTTTTCTTGCTCTCTTCCACTCTCTTTTCTCTCTTGCTTTCTTTTTTCTCTCATTTTAAAATTATCCTCACTAACTTCTCTTGGTGTCAAAGGTGCAAGAATAGTCTTGCGTCCTTTATGTACAAAAGAGAACTTGTTGGTGCAACCATCATGCATAACTTTCTTATCATATTGCCAAGGTCTCCCAAGAAGCAAATGACAAGCCTCCATTGGTACCACATCACATAAAAGCGTATCATCATACTTCCCTACGGAGAAGTTCACCTCCACTTGTTTGTTTACGGTCACTTCACCATCCTCACTAAGCCATTGAAGCTTGTATGGCAGCGGGTGAGGTTTGGTTTCCATGCCCAATTTAGACACCATTCGAGCACTTGCAACATTGGTACAACTCCTCCATCAATAATTAAAGAACATACCTTTCCTTGGATAAGGCATCTAGTATGAAAGATGTTCTCTCTTTGACTATCATCCATGTCTTTTGCTTGGCTACCCAACATCCTTCTTACCATAAACAAATCTCCTTCGGAATTATTTCTTCATCTTCATCATCATGTGAGGCGAATCAAGAAGAATCACTAGTAAGCTCTCCATCCTCTTTAAGTAACATAGTCTTCTTAGTTGGACATTCTGAAGCTATGTGACCTCTCCCCAAACACTTGAAGCATTTTATTTCACTACTCCTTGTCTTTTTAGGGATCTCATTGGATTTAGTTTGAGTCCTTTGAGGTGTAGCAGTGGGATTGCTTGATGAAGTACCTCCCTCCTTCTTATTTTTATCCTTCCAACTTGAAGAATTAAAATTTGAAGAGTTTGTCCTCATGACACCCTTTCTCTTGAGTTGTTGTTCTACCTTACTAGCTTGTTGCACTAAATCCTCCAACTCCACATAATTTTGCAACTCTACAACATCCCTTATATCACTATTCAGCCCATGCAAGAAACGTGCCATAGTAGCCTCCCGTTCTTCACTAATATTTTCTCTAATCAATGACACATCCATCTCTTTATAATACTCATCTACATTCATGTTACCTTGTGTGAGCCTTTGAAGTTTTTTGTGAAGGTCTCGATGATAATGGGAAGGAACAAATCTTCTTCTCATTAGCCTTTTCATCTCCACCCAACTATCCACCAATGGTTCTTCATATTTCACCCTCTCCCTTTGCAATTGGTCCCACCAAATGAGAGCATAATCGCTAAACTCCATGGCCGCCACCTTCATTTTCTTCTCTTCAGTATAATTGTGACATGCAAATAAGTTCTCAATCTTCATTTCCCACTCTAAATAGGCCTCCGGATCACTTTTTCCTTTAAAAGATGGCATATTAAGCTTCACTCCCTTAATTTTATCCTCTCTAGCATCATTCTCATTACCTCTTCTTCTCCTTCCTTCATCCCTCCCTCTCTGTCTATCTTCATCATGATTCCCTTGATTTTCTATTCTCTCAATTCTCTCATATAACTCCTCTGTGTGTTCCCTCATCATCCTTTGCATTTGAGTTGTAATGGCTTCAATTAACAACCTATTATCTCCTTCACCACCTGCTCCTGCCATAATTCAAGGAAAAGAACAAGAATAAAAGTAATAGGACCTCACCACTCGCTCATGTGTTTACACTCTTAAAAATGTATCACTCGTGTTTGTTGCTCTCTATAAGGCTTTTGTGTAGTGTGCTCTCTTGCCTTTTACCACTCAATAGCTCTCTTTAAGTTCTTTACAGAATCTCCAAGAACACTCAAGAGTACAATCCCAAACTCAAGAATTGGTGACTCACAATACAAATGGGAAAAGATGTCAAAGAAGACAAGACAAAGAAAACCAAAACAACTTGGAAGAATTATTCAAGGAAGACACTTTGGACTTGATTCACAAGTAGTAGTGTGTTTAATTGAATAGCAAGGTGCTGTCCTTTTTTTTTTAATACCTGATTCTTCAACAAAAGGAATTTGTGATTTTGGAAGCAAACTTTGAAATTGTACTAATTCAGAACTAAATTAGGTATAATTCCCCACAAATTGAGCTATTACTTAACACACTAACAACATACTACTCAAGAAACATGAATTGAAAGGATTAAAATTCAAGAACAAAGATGTGGATGAACACCAAGAACCAAGTGCAGAAATATGTGAACTGAACAAGAAATTGAAAGAAACAAAAACAAGAAGATTGAAAGAACAAATTACCCAAGATAACCCAATTCCAATCCTAGAACCGAGAGCTCTGATACCACATGATATGATTCCTGAAAGAAAGGGATGATTGGATCGACTAGGAATGGAATTTCGCACTGAAAGTTCAGCCTCCAACGCGTCCTAAAAGAATAGCACGTATCTCACGCTACAAACCTCAGATTTGAACGATTCCAAAACGAGGTGAAAGATGACTTTCTGAAACATGACTTTGGCTTAAGAAACACCGAAAACGGACATGGGAATATGGAGATACGGAACCAAGAAATATAGAACGAAAACTGAAGTTTATCGATTAAAGGAAGGCGCCACAATTCCAAAGAATTGATAAGCCTAAGAACGCCACAAGGATTGTTGCCCTTGATAAGTTTAGAGATTCTCAAAAGAACCTTAGAGAAGCTTGTCTCTCACCAAAAAGGTTAACTTTCAAATTCTGCGTCCCTCAAAGAGGCTATGGTGTTCCCTTATATAGTGGACAACATCCATATTGAGTTTAACCTAATTATGCTTACACACAAAGCCCAATAAGCGAGCCCAATAAGCCTTATTACAAAAATATAACTAAAAGTAAGAAGACTAAAACTAAGTGCAGAATTTGGGCCAAGTAATAAAATGAAGCCTTCATGCATATCCCTTGAGGCTTATTCCTCCAAGTTTGTTGCCTTGGTCATGCCGCCTCTATGTCCTCATCAGCAAGTTAACTTGCGGCCCATTAATCGTGATGCTAACAGAGTCGCTGACGCTCTAGCCAAGATGGGTATCTCTAATTCCTTTATTTTAGAAGTTTTCCCTCTTCGCTTAAGGTCTTGGATTAACCAAGAAAGATTGGGATTTATTTCCCCTCCTGTGTAATGTTTGTTGTTTGTAATTTGGGCTTATAGCCCTCTCCTTTTTATCAAAAAAAAAAAACTTCAGGTTATTAATTCATTAGCTCAGCACGTGCTTCTCTAATGGATCAACATATGAATTCATTAGTCACATTCATTTGGCCCACATGTTGATAAAAATCGAACCCTCATATTATTCACTTAGGTTTAGTGAGGAAGCCCAACAGCAAAACTAAGCCCGCAATTGATATGCTATTCCCAACCTCATCGACTTATGGTAGAGGAAATAGACAGATGAAACACAGTCAACGAAAGATCAGCGTAAAGCCAGCGGAAAGGTTAACGCCATTACGTAAAACTCAGAAGGATCAGATTCTCGCGTCATCTGCAAACACAACCCATACCTCTCGATCCTCACAACGCTGCTTAACCAATGGTCCTTCTCCTTCGGTTCATTCTTCTGTTGCGTCGGAATGGACCCTTAAAATTCTTTTAAGTGTTGCCTTGGTTCTCAATCATCCTATTGGTTTCAAACTTGAAACAGAACCAGATTTGAGGGTGAGAACCAAGATAGAGAGACGAGAACGTGAGACGAGAGAGAAAGGGAGAGAGTTTCCGGTAGGTTTCATTCTGTGCATTTGCACCAAAAATAGGGGCTCGGTTCAGCAAGGTTCTCGACGTGCAGACAAGCAGGAGCTGAACGTAAGCTTTCAGATATCTTCCTCCTAGTTTTTTTCTTTTCTGTCATCTTCCAGTGGTAGCTTGCCGTGAGTTAAGTGTGTGTGTACAAGCTGAGGTTCTGAAAAGGAAAACCAAAACTTGGTTAGCCTATTGATGTATAAAATCGTTGCACTAGGAAAAAGGAGAATAAAAGCTTGCATGTATATATACAAGTGTGTATCGCTGGCATGGAAAGAAAAAGAGAAAACTTCTCTATTATATGTATACCTTTTTATATAAATGTATATATATTGATTAGGAACCAAGGAACCTAGCATTCTTATATTGTGTACATTACAGATGAGCTGATAATAGTAGATTTTTTTTTATAAAAGTTGTACTTACTAATATAGTTGCTATCATGAAATAATATATATTGCTGCCTATGGGTCTCGGTCTTGAGGAGTTTAAATAAAGGGAAAATTACGTTCGGGTCCCAAGGAAAAAAAATTACAAAAAAGTCCCTTGAAATCACAAAATTACCCAGAAGTCCCAAGGGAATTTTTTTTGTAAATACATGCATTTCCTGTTGTAAATACATGCATTTCCTGTTGTAAATGGTTTGAGACTTTTTTGATATTATTTGTATAGAATTAAAATCCAGGTTTTTAAATGTTGTTGTAAATACATGCATTTTCTGTTGTAGATACATACATTTCCTGTTGTAAATGGTCAGGTTGGTCTGATCAAAGAGACCTTACATGAGTTCTGTCTCTCGTCGGGTCATCAAGTCAACCGAGCCAAAACCAAGGTACAATTCTCAAAAAATGTGGATATCCATATGAGCAGAGCACTTAGTGATGAATTGGGCTATCAACGAATTGAATCCCTTGGCAAATATCTAGGGGTTCCCCTTCTTAATGGAAGAGTATCTGCATCCACGTTTGAGTATATCTCTAACAGACTTCAATCGAAGCTTTCTGGTTGGAAAAGTCAGATGCTTTCCTTGGCTGGTAGAATCACCCTAGCTAAGTCGGTTTTGACTTTTTTACCTCTTTATACCATGCAAAGCACAACCCTTCCCTCTTCTTGTTGTGCAAAGCTTGAGAAGTTAATTCGAAAATTCATTGGGGATACTCGAATGACCATAGAGGAGTCAACCTTGTCAAATGGAAGGACCTTTGCCAACCATTAAATCATGGGGGAATTGTTATTCTCAACCTTGAATCCCAAAAGAAGGCTTTTATGATGAAATTGGTTTTCAAGATTTATTCTCAACCTAAGGCTCTTTGGGTTCGGGTGCTGAAGCAGAAATACGACATTTGTCATTTAAATGATCCTCCTTCTCGATCTCGTATGTCCTATTTCTGGAAAAATTTACTTAAGTCCTGGGAAGAGTCTTCCTTTCATATCAAGTGGAATGTGCGTGATGTCAGTCAAGTAAAATTCTGGGAAGACTATTGGATTGGCGATCTTGGTCCTCTTAAGCATTTAGCTTTCTCCCCTATCCCTAATCAAGACCTTGGCAAAACCATCTCAGAGTATGTGAATGTTGAAGGCTCTTGGCGTTGGAATTTGTTTCAACATCTTCTCCCTGCTGATATATTGAAAGCAATCTCAGCCACTAAGGTTCATCCAGACCCTCAGGGAGGCCTTTGTTCCTGGAACTTAAACTCAAATGGGAATTTCACTACGAAATCAGCTTACAAAGCTCTTGAAGCTTCAAACTGGAATGACTTTAATCCAGTTTGGTCTCAGTTATGGAAGCTTCCTATGGCTCAGAGGATAAGAACGTTCACCTGGCTCTTGTTAAAGGGGAAGTTGTTGTCAAATGAAGAAAGGCATAGAAGAGGTATGACCCTGGACAATTCATGCTCCATCTGCTCTAATGGTATGGAAAGTCTGGATCACATCTTTAAAGGGTGTCATATGGCTTCAAGTGTTTGGAGAAAAATTTTGCCTCCTGATATGGCTATTGATCCTTAGTCTAGACATTAGGAGTTGGTTGTCTTCTATCATCCAATCTTCCTATGACAGTTCATGGAAGATTGGGGTGTGCATCACCTGTTGGAAGCTTTGGGAGGTTCGCAATAAAAATATCTTTTCTAAGGATAAATTTACTGCTGAAGGGATCTTAGCTCACATTAGGGCCATAGTCGTTCATTCTCATCCCAGTTTTTCTAGGTTTCGTTTGATATTGTAATTTGCTATTCTTTTGATCTTGTTATGGCTTCGGCTCCTGTAACTCTTTGACCATTTTAATGGATTTTCACTTCATTCAAAAAAAAATATATACATTTCTTGTTGTAAATCGAAGTCCCAAGGGACTTTTTGATATTATTTGTATTAACAACAGGAAATGCATGTATTTACAACAAGAAATGCATATATTTACAACAACATTTAAACACCTAAACATTTACAACAAGAAATGTATGTATTTACAACACGAAATGCATGTATTTACAACAACATTTAAAAACCTGGATTTTAATTCCATACAAATAATATCCAAAAAGTCTCAAACCATTTACAACAGAAATGCATGTATTTACAACAACATTTAAACATTTGACCATTTACAACAGGAAATAAATGTATTTACAACAAGAAATGTATGTATTTACAACAACATTTAAAAACCTGGATTTTAATTCCATACAAATAATATCAAAAAAGTCTCAAACCATTTACAACAGGAAATGCATGTATTTACAACAAAAAGTCCCTTGGGACTTTTCTGTAATTTTGTGATTTTAAGGGACTTTTTTGTAATTTTTTCCCTTCCTTAGGACCTGAGTGTAATTTTCCCTTAAATAAAAGCAAAGATCTTGAGAGCTTGTTGTATCATATTGCATGTCTCACTAGTTTTGAGAATATATATAAAAGAATATAAAGATTTTACTGATGTGCGCGTATGTAGTTCGGTTTGCTTCACGGTTTAGTTTTTTTTTTTTATTTAGAAAAACTAAGAGCATTTTAACTGTTTTATATTTATATATATATATATATAGAGAGAGAGAGAGAGAGAGAGAGAGAGGTAGGATATTCTCACTACCTTCTTTTCTCACTACATTCTCACTACCTGTTTATCACCGCCAGATCTACTTTTGATCCAACGGTCCTGATTTACCCTACTTAATCCCCTTTTTCATTCTCCAATTTTCCCCTCTTTCCTCCGTTCTCTAATCCGCATCCTCCCAACTCCTCCAGCAATCGCCGAATCTCCCTCCTCTGTGCCGCTCCTCCTCACGCCGTCGTCCCTTCTCCTCCCAGCGATCGCCGTTAGTCCTTCCACTTGGATAAGATCAAATCTAGGGTTTGCGAGGTTAGTCTAGTTTCCGCAAATTTAATTACACATTAAATTTGCTGTTGTTCTGCGGATTTGTGTTTTGCCTGCGCGTATTCATTTTGGTCGGCGGATGAAAATTTGTGCTCAAGCTGCGATTTCGAGCGATAGGCCAGGTGGATCGCTTTTTTCTATTGTTCATTTTGTTGTCGTTCCTTCTTCAATTTCATTTTGAGTTGTTACGGTAACTGGTCAAGTTTACAGCGCATATGATCCGGAGCTCCGCGCAGTGCTTGAACTCGGCACGGACTCCGAGTTGTATGAGCTTGAAACAATCCTTTTTGTCCCAAGGTGGGTAAAATCTTCTGGAAAAGTGAAAATTCTGTTTTAATTTCTTGCAGAGTATTGTGTTGGGACATAATTTACGTAATTCTAATTTACATAATTTACGTACTTCCTTCTTGATTTTATAAATGTGTTCTGTAGCCTGCTGATGTCGTTGTCTTTGAAAACACAAATATAGGAAGACATCAGCTAAGTCAGGGGAAGAGCTCTGTAGATGAATTTTCCGACTTTGGCAGATTAAAAGTGATAGTTCTCGATTATTATTATGGAGACCTTTAATCATTTATTTTGATCTTGCTAAGATCAAACGCATCAAATTGAACGAGCAAGCGGGTAAGCGAAATTGAATGGCACCTCCTCTGTTCTTTTGCCTAATTTCAACAATAAATCATAATTCATATTCATAATGGACGAATATGGTGTTGTATCCAAATTTCAGACTGAATTACATATAAATTATGTTTACTGTACAAAGTTCTTATCGTGACTAGATCAAAGTAAAGTAAAACCCGTGCTTTAGAAAAATGATGCTCAGTCATTCGGTCGAGATTCATATTCTGTTGTATTCTTGTTTTACGTACGCCATGGGTTCCATTTCTTTATTCTCATCGATTCTTTTTGGGTCTCGTTGTATTACTTCGATGATTCGATCACTAGCTATCTGTTTGTTTAGGTACAGTGTTTACAATTGTGTTAGACCTTTTTTTGTCTTGATTAAGAGTATTTGAATGTTATTTATATGTTTATTATTTATAAATTTTTAGGTATATTATGGATGAGCATCCGGACTACATTGACTTAAATGATGAAATTAGGAATGACATACCTGGTGAATTGGGATATGACTTATTGAATATGGATGATGACCCAATAGATTACATCAACTTCAGTGATGATGAAATTGTAGAAGAGAGACCTCTTAATTTAGGAGATGACATATCGAATGATTTAATTGATAACATTCCAAATGTCATTCCCTTGACGCCGACAAAGAATTATAATATTTTGATTGAGGTTGGAATGGAATTTTTCGAACAAAGGGATGTAGTGGACTTGTATACAGCATATGGCAAGGTAAAAGGTTTCGGCATCAAAACACGAACAAGGAGGGATAACTACTTCAAGTTAGTTTGTGCTAGAGAGGATTATCCACAACCAAAAACAGATAAAGATGTTGCTCAAGTTTGTCAGACCAAATCAAAGAAGACATCATCAATTCGCAATGGATGCGAAGCTTGTGCAAAGGCTTCTAAAAGTGGAAAAACAAAAATGTGGAGAATTACACATTTTGACGACAACCATAATCATGTTTTTGTGACTCCAAAGAGTGTTCATTATCTAAAATCACACAGAAAAATGTATGATGCTGCAAGATCATTGGTTGAAAAATTTAATCAGTCAGGCTTGCCCACAGGAAAAGTGGCTACCATCTTCAGAGGCGATGAGTTATTATTTGAGTCGAGATTGTTATAATCATCTAAAAGGTGTGAGGAGAAGAATGTATAACATAGGAGATGCACAAGTGTGTTACACTATTGTGTTAAACAACAATCATTGAATCCAAATTTCTTTTATTCCATTAAATATGACAATGAGGATCGCATGGAAAGCTTTTTTTGGATTGATGTGAGGTCTACACAAGCTTATAAGCTTTTTGGTGATGTCATCACATTTGACATGACATACAGAACTAACAAGTATTCAATGCCATTTGGACCTTTTGTTGGTGTAAATAATCATTTACAATCAATCTTGTTCGGATGTGCTTTATTGAAAGACGAAACAGAAGATACTTTTGTGTGGCTATTTAAGGAATGGCTCCGAGGAATGAATGGGAAACATCCGGGCGCCATAATTACTGATCAGGTATAATCATTTAAAGTACATATTTTCAATTGTTTCTTATATTAATGATTGTATTCTTACATATGTCATTGAATTTATAGGACATGTCAATTACCAAAGCAGTATCCAAAGTTTTCCCAAATAGCAAGCATCGATTTTGTATGTGGCACATCACAAAAAAGTTTCCAGAAAAGTTGTCTCACGTCTATCAGCAGCATGCCACATTTAAGAGCGATTTCAATAATTGTATCCATACAAAAAAGAGCACTCAAGATTTTGAAGTCAAGTGGCAACGTATTCTTGATAAATTTGGTCTTAATGAGAATGAGTGGTTGCAGTCACTTTATTCTATTAGAAGCTCTTGGATACCAATCTTTAACAAATCCATATTCTTTGCTGGTATGAACACCACTCAATGTAGTGAAAGCATTAATTCATTCTTTGATTGTTTTGTTACATCTGGCACAACTTTGAAGGAGTTTGTAGAAAAATATAATCAAGCAGTAGATGCTCGTTATGAGTCATTCAAAAAACAAGACTATGAATCTAGGCACAAAGAAAGGCGTTTAACATTGAATATGCCATTGGAAGAGCATGCAACTAAGGTCTATACACGTGCAATTTTCACAAAGTTTAGTGATGCGTTTTCTCATAGTTTTCCTCTCTCTAAGGAGAAACTTGGGAATGATGGTGAGTGGGTTACCTATCGAGTTTTTAATAGGAAAGAGACAGATCATTCTGCAACTGTGAAGATGAAGTTGGAAAATAAAGAAGCTAGATGTTCTTGTCAGTATTTTGAGTTCATGGGAATCTCATGTGAGCATATTCTTGCTATTTTTTTTTTTGTTGAAAATGTTGAGCAGATCCCTGAACATATGATTTTGAAAAGATGGAGGAAGGAAGGAAATGATATAATTTGTACAAATAAGGACATTTGCCATTTTGATGGA
This sequence comes from Acacia pycnantha, assembly GCA_025563575.1. NCBI lineage: Eukaryota > Viridiplantae > Streptophyta > Magnoliopsida > Fabales > Fabaceae > Acacia > Acacia pycnantha. The sequence goes on from JAMWYP010000001.1 coordinate 2,855,619, forward strand.
GAAGGACTCCTTCGCGGCTGTGATATACGCTCTAAATTTTCCAAACTTATTGATCTTGCAGATATGTCCAATGAAGCAGCTAAGTTCGCTTGTGATGGTCTTGATTCTCTCACTGAATCTTTAGAAAAATTTCCAAGACTTGATGATAGTATTGGTCTTGAGGATTTCGATTTACAGTACTTGAGTTCTCAAACTGAAGTATCATCTATGATGAGATTGAAGGATCCCAACATTTCATAGACAAAAGGTCGAAAAAAGGACTCGCACAATATGTCACAAGGACATAGAATTCATAGTGGGATTGAAGAAGCGTCAAAGAATACTAATATTTGTGGAAATTGCAAGAAACGAGGACATAATAAATGTACATGTACAGAGAAAATTTTACATTGACTCAAATTATGTTTTTTTTTTTTTTCATTTTGGGTTACATGACATTTGTTGGATGATTATTATTTAGTTTATTATTTATAACTTGAACCTTTTTTCTAGCCTTGTCAATTTTTCTTTTCCAACAATTGGGAACCACTTTTTGGAAGTACACAATTGGATAATGGACAAGTTATCAACATATGTGTGTTTTACGGTTTCGTTTGTTCGCACGTGATTAAATATATGGTCCATTTTGTAATCCACACCAAGGTTGGAATACATCTTAATCAGAGTTAGAGAATTCCAATTGGAAACCACCTTAGAACAAGTAAAGAAAAAGAGTGACAATCATCATATACAAAATATTTTGTTTAAAACTAGCAAGGACGTGGACAATAATTAGATTTAGAGAAACAGAGCTATAAATGTTGCAGGTATTCCAGCACTTCTTCTCAACGAATCATCCATTGTTCGTGCTTTGGTTGCCCGGATCACACGTGTATGTAATTAATGGCCAATGTTTGTCACCTGTCTTGCTGCAAGCAAGGCAGCCCTGGATTCTAGATTAACAACAGCTAACTGTCCACACTGGAAATCATGAAGAACAGATCATGTCAATGGTCAGGAGAAAAAGTTTTTTAGGTTATCAAACCCCAGTCCCTACCAATGCATACCTTCTTCATTAACTCTTTCTTAATCTGGTAGTTAGCAGCTTCTGAAAGAACTTGTTAGTTCTGGGAAACATTTTCCAATTGAAAACCAACTCTTTAAACTTCAGAGTTTATATTTTTGTGTAGAGTTAACTTATTCCTATGAATGTAAATTGATGAACACTCGAGCCTAAGTATATGGACTCGAGCCTAATACTTTTGTGTAGAGTTTACTTTATGGTTTGACAAACTAAGAAGAGTTTACAAAACAGGTAAACTCGAGCCTGTTATTGCAAGCTCGAGTTTTCCCCTGGCAGAGAGCTCCCAAGGTTTCCTTCATTCACAAACTCCAGAGTTTAAGTTCAAACCTCCAGTTCACTCCAATAAGCCCTGAAATAAATAAAGTCGAACTCGAGCCTGTCAATATGAACTCGAGCCCTTCATTGAAAAAGAGTAAAGCAAATACACAAACTCCAGAGTTCATATTTGTGCTCCAGCCCACTCTTTCGAATGATCAAATTTCTTAGGCATGAATAGTATTAAACTCGAGCCTAATCACTAATGGACTCGAGCTGCTGGTTTGTGAAATATTATTTCAGGTGCTCGCCCGACAAAATGCTAGCGATGAGTCGAACTCGAGCCTACCTTGTTGAACTCGAGTTTACATGATGAGACAATTTACAAACTCCAGAGTTTACAACAAACTCCAGAGTTTGTTCCTCACAGAAGATGAACCTGATACTCAAAGTGCCTTACGAACTCAAGCCTGTCTTGACGAACTCGAGTTTAAGACGACAGCAAATATGATCGTTACTGTTTTCATCCTGATTAGTTTAAACAACAAAATTACCATTTCTATGCGAATTGATTACATTCATTTAGAGGATTCATATATGTATTTAACCACTCTAAATTAAGAATGTTTCAGGTATTAGTTGGATCAACCAAGACATTGAATTCACGCGACAAATCAGAATGAAGAAGGATTTCACGCGTCTGGAGTTAAATCGCTGAAAATCAGAACCCAACGGCTATAACCTCATCAACCTGAACTTCAAATGAAGAACATGCAGAATTGAGAAGTAACGGTCACATGGCAATTGACCACTATATATAGAACAAGATTACAAACTCCAAAAGTAGCGAATTCAAGCAGAAACGAAAAAGCAAGCTCCAGAGTTACATATACATTCAATTTTTCTTTCTGTATTGTATTTGATATAAAGAGCCTCAATGTTTATCAATATTTACTCTGTGAGAGAGCTATTATACAAATTATTCGTTCATTGTAATAATCTCAAGTCAAGTGGGACTTGGAGATTGGGATTTCAGATTACAACTTGTAAAGGGGAGTGTATCCTAGAGAGAGGATAATCCTTGAGTACAGAGTGTGTATCTGAATTCAGTGATAGTAGAAAAACCCAGAGAGTCTGGGGACTGGACGTAGGTCAAGAGTTTGGACCGAACCAGGATAAACTTTCGTGTCAAGCTCTTCTTCCCTATCTCTTTACGTTTAGCTTGACTTGGGTGCAAGGTTCTTTTAAAAGTTTTTAAAATCCCCAATTCACCCCCCTCTTGGTGATTTCCTTTCGTTTTCATTTGGTATCAGAGCAAGGTTGTCTATTTGAAGGATTAACATCCTAGACAAAAAGATCCAGTGGAAGGAATTCTACCCGATGGAGCCTCAATCAACGAGACCCCCAGGTTTCAATGGAGAACACTACTCATTCTGGAAGGCTAAGTTCAGGGTCTATGTTATGGCCTCTGAGTTTGGTTTATGGAAGGTTTTTGAGAAAGGAAACTATGTTCCTTCCTCAGTTGTAGCTGATGTCAGAACTCCCAAGAAAGAAGAAGAGTACGATGGCAATGATAAAAAGCTAGTCACTCTCAACATGAAGGCAATCCACATCTTTGCAAAGTGCTCTTGGGCAAAAGGAGTATTTCAGAATTTGCACTTTGCCATCTGCTAAGCAAATGTGGGATGCTCTTGAGATAGCCCATGATGGAACAGTGCAATCAAAGAAAATCGTATCAATACTCTCATGATCGAATATGATCTATTACGATGAAGCCAGGAGAGTCTATTGGCGAATTTCAACTCAGGTTCACTCATCTGATCAATCAACTCATTGCCTTGGGAAAAGAATATGAACAACCTGCCCAAGTGAGGAAAATACTAAATATTCTCACCAAGGAATGGGAAGCCAAGGTCACGGCAATTGAAGAATCTCGATGCGAATCAATGGCCTTCGTAGCAGCATTATTTGGCAGCCTCTCTGAGTATGAAGGGAAGATCAAATTCAAGAAAGGGCTAAATGACATCAATGTCAAAAACAAGGGAATAGCTCTTAAAACCATCAAAGAGGTAAAGTCAGATGACGATGAAGAAGATGAAGATGGAGATGGTGAGCTAGGAATGATGGTCCGAAGATTCAAGAAATTCTATAAAAAGGACCAATCTCACAGAAAGTTTCACAAAGGAAATTCTAGCACTGAAACTAAGAAACCAATTATATGCTATGAGTGTGAGAAACCAGGCCACATCAAATCGAATGTCCTCAGCTGAAAAACAAAGAAAAGAAATTCAATAAGTTCAAGAAAAGAGCTTATGTGTCAGCTATATAGGGCAACAGCTCATCCAATGAAGATGAGGCAGAAGAGGAACAAAGTGCCAATCTTTGTCTTGTGGCTCAAGAGGAATCAGATAACGAAGAGATTTGTCTTAGAGCATCAAATCCCAATAAGTGGTACATTGACAATGGATGCTCAAGACACATGACTGGAGACCAATCCAAGTTTGCTTCAATCAAACGTAAGGAAGGTGGCAAAGTAACATTTGGTGGAAATGAGTCCGGAAGAATTGCTGGCATTGGCAAAATTGGAAATAGCAATGGACCACAAATCAAAGATGTTTATCTTGTAGATGGATTATGTCACAACCTCCTCAGTGTGAGTCAAAGCACAGACAAAGGAAATCTAGTCATCTTTGATTCAGAAGAATGTTTGATTGTAAGTAAGGATGTTCTCTCCTTAGATAGTATTAAATCCAAAGCATTATTCGAGCTCCAAGAGAAGGTAATTGCTACACTCTTAATCTGTCTAAAAACAATTCGAGTCCGAAAAATGTTTTGTTGGTAACTTAGATGAAAGTTGGCTATGGCATAAACGTTTAGGACATGTTAATATGATTCAACTTGATAAACTACGAAAAAGGAATTGGTTATTGGTTTACCAAAACTATCTTTTAAGAATGATATGATCGTGATGCATGCCAAAAGGTAAACAAACCAAATCTTCTTTCAAATCAAAAACTGAAATATCATCTAATAGACCTCTCCAATTACTCCATATGGATTTAGTTGGACCTGCTAGAGTAAAGAGTCTTGGTGGTAATCTTTATACCTTAGTCATAGTTGATGATTTCTCAAGGTTCACTTGGACTATACTCTTACCTTCAAAAGATAAAACATTTGATCAATTTGCTGTGTTTTCCAAGAAGGTCCAGAGTGAGAAAGGATTCTCTATTGCAGGTATTCTTACAGATCATGGTGGAGAATTTGAAAACTATGCCTTTGGAGAATTCTGTGATAATATGGGAATCAACCACAACTTCTCAGCCCCAAGAACCCCACAGCAAAATGGAGTTGTTGAAAGGAAAAATAGAGTGCTCATTGAAATGGCAAGAGCAATGCTGAATGAAAATCAAACATCTCAAATGTTTTGGGCTGATGCTATGAGTACTGCATGCTACATATCAAACAGGGCATATCTCCGGAAGAAATTGGACAAAATACCCTATGAACTTTACAAAGGAAGAAAACCCAACTTAGCTCACTTGCACATCATTGGATGTAAGTGCTTCATCCACAATAATGGTAAGGACAACCTGGGAAAATTTGATCCCAAAGCTGATGAAGGTATATTCTTGGGTTATTCAAGTAGAAGTAAAGCATATAGAGTTTATAATACCCGCAATCACACTTGTTGAAGAATCTATGCATGTTGTTTTTCGTGAAACCAAATCTAACAAGTCCTTGGATGATGATGATGGTTTTCCTATGACAAACCAACCAGACTCTAAATCAACTTCTATCTCAACAAATACCGAAAAGATTTGCAAAATGATTTAAACCGAAAAACATTGTGAAAATGCTTGTGAAAACAAGTGTTCAAACTCAACCAAAATCATGGAGATACAGTAGGAGTCATCCTCTGGATCAAGTGATAGGTGATGCAAATCAAGGAGTAAGAACCAGAAGAAGCACCTTGAATGAAGTTACTTTTTCAGCTTTCATTTCTAAAATTGAGCCCTCTAAAATTGATGAAGCTCTTTCAGACAATGATTGGGTTATAGCAATGCAAGAGGAGTTACATCAATTTGAAAGAAACCAAGTTTGGGACTTGGTACCCAGACCTAAAGACCATCCGGTCATTGGTACTAAATGGGTATTCAAGAATAAATGTGATGAATCCGCCATAATCATTCGTAATAAGGCAAGGCTAGTTGCAAAAGGCTATAATCAAGAAGAAGGAATTGATTATGAAGAAACTTATGCTCCAGTAGCAAGATTGGAAGCTATAAGGGTTCTTTTAGCCTTTACTGTGTTAAAGGAATCAAACTTTTTCAAATGGATGTGAAATCCGCCTTTTAAATGGTTTTATACGGGAGGAAGTTTATGTTGAACAACCTCCGAGATTTCAAAATGAACATCATCCGATCATGTTTATCACCTCAAGAAAGCCTTATATGGTCTTAAGCAAGCTCCTAGAGCTTGGTATGAGCGATTAAGCAATTTCCTTCTTGATCAAGGATTTGTTAGAGGTGAAGCAGATACAACTCTCTTTATAAAGAAAAATAAACTTGGTGATGTCTTAATAGTTCAAATTTATGTTGATGACATTATTTTTGGTGCTACTAATGATACTATGTGTGAAGAATTTGCTAAGACAATGCAGGGAGAGTTTGAGATGTCCATGATGGGAGAACTCAATTACTTCCTTGGACTTCAAATCAAGCAACGTCATGATAGAATTTTCATTTCCCTGACCAAGTATTTGAAAGATCTATTGAAAAAATATGGTCTAGTTGACTGTAATGGAGCAGATACTCCAATGAGTTCAACTGCAACTCTGGATGCTGATGAAAAGGGGACTGACTTCAACATCACTAAATATAGAGGAATGATTGGATCATTACTCTATCTTACAGCAAGTCGTCCAGACATTCAATTCAGTGTTGGAATGTGTGCTAGATTTCAATCTTCCCCCAAGGAGTCTCATGCCGAACATGTTAAAAGGATTTTCAGATATCTTGCTGATACAAAGACTCTTGGATTGTGGTTTCCCAAAGATCAACATGAACATTTGGTAGCTTATACTGACTCAGATCATGCAGGCTACAAGACTGACAGAAAAAGCACCCGTGGCCAATGTGAATTCTTTGGAGGATCATTAGTATCTTGGTTCAGCAAAAAGCAGACACCAGTAGCTGTGTCATCCACTGAAGCTGAGTATGTTGCTGCCTCAAGTTGCTGTGCTCAAGTTCTTTGGCTCAAACAACAATTGTGTGATTTGGGAGTTCATCTCAAAGAAATCCCAATTCTTTGTGACAACACAAGCACAATAAGCTTGGCAAAGAATCCTGTTCAACATACTAGAACCAAGCATATTGATGTTAGACATCACTTCATAAGAGACCATGTTCAAAAGAAAGATGTCAAAGTCATGTTCATCCCAACCCACTTACAACTTGCTGATATCTTCACCAAACCATTAGCCAAAGAACAATTTGTGTTCATAAGAAGAGAATTGGGAATGGTAAATCCCAATGAGTTGTGAGTAAATCTCTACCCAATTTAATGTTAGTTATGTTTTTAATGATTATTATTTACTAACTTAAGCATCGGAGTATGTAGATATGTTTTGTGCAGGATGTGTATTGAAATCAATATTCCAAACCATCGACTGCGAGTTAGCTGTCACAAACTCGAGCCTACCAAGTTCGACTCGAGCTCAAGAGAACCAGAGAGAAATGCAATTATCTCAGGTCTCCAAACTCGAGCCTGTTAGTTGAAGAACTCGAGTTCGCGGAAGACAGAGAGCAACTCAACTCAGAAAACCTGACAGACTCGAGCCTATTAGTTAAAGGACTCGAGTTCGCGAGAGACAGAGAGCAACTCAGCTCAGAGCACCTGCCAAACTCGAGCCTATTAGTTGACAGACTCGAGTTCGCGAGAGACAGAGAACAACTAAGTTCAGAGAACCTGACAGACTCGAGCCTTCAAGTTTCTAGACTCGAGCCTAGCAAGAAATTTCAAGGGTTCACACATACACTCTTGAATTCCAGGTTAGTACTGTTACACAAAACTCGAGCTTACACTTATGAACTCGAGTTTTTGTCACTACAATTTTTTAAAAAAAACTGACTGCTCGTCTTCACTTTATCTCACCCTCGAGCCTAAACCTAAGTTCCTCTCAAATTTCTCTCAATCTCCTCGACGAAAACCTGAGAGTATGGCTTCCAAACGATCTGCAACTCAAGATTCCCAAAGCTCTGATCATCAAGAACCCCAATCAAATCCACCGATCGTTCCTCAGCGTCCTCCCAGAGCGAAATTGTTTCCCAAACGATTCAAGCACGGAATTGACAAGAAAATTCCTGGTATTCCTTCGACCCAGGCTACTCCTATAACCACAGTCAGGATGGACAATCCTAAGAAACCCCCAAATGCTGAATCACCATCCAGAAGGGGCAAAGAGAAGGTCTATAGAACTAGAAAGACCAAAACGAGTCCTCTTGCAACCGGTCAGGCTAGCTCTCAAGCTCAATCATCCTCCCATCATCAAGAACAATCTGTTCCTCAGGTATCTAGAGACACCCCGGCATTATTAGAAATATACAATCACTCTTCAATTCCTAGGGGCTTTTCTAGTGAGTCTGTAACTTTAACGGGTGAGGATGCCATTCGATTCCAGGAGGACTATGAGTCTAAGAGTTGTTGTCCCTCAGTTTATGTCAATTTAGATACATTAAAAGAGGAATGTAGTCTTGATCTTACTCATTGGTTTAGACAATTTGAACCTCTCATATCCATTCGAGCCTCATATAGTCCATCCTTTGTTAAAGCTTTCTATTATTGCATGAAAAGTGACAATCTATTGGATAATGATAGAACTTTAATTGAGGAAAGGATTACCACTACCATTAGAGGAAAACAGATTACCATCACTGCTGAATACCTTAATTCCCTCCTTCAAATACAAAATCCTCCACCTGCTGCATCCCCAAACTATACCGATAGGACCCGATGAGCTGTCCCCGATGGTTTAGAGATTCTAAATTTCACTCCAGTATCAATGCCCCTAAGCAAAGAGCTGCCTGGTACATATATACTAGAAACCTTGTCCAAAAAGGAGGTAACTTCACCTATTTTGCAAAGAATGACTTCCCTATCTTTGCTTCTATCATAGATCAAGTTCCTCACAACATAGGAGATTGGATCTTTAAAGAGATGTTCAAATTTCGTTTTCATGGAAGGAAAACATCTCAAATATCTTTGCTAGTCTTATCTCAGTAATCATGTTCCATGAGAGAGTATGGTATCTACCTGCCAATGAGAAACCTGAAAAACCAACAAAGTTTGGTCAACATATCCTGAACCTTATGAGGATAAGCTTCGTTCAAGGTAGTGATCACTCCAAAGCTCCATCAAGACCTGATCGATCCAGAGCCAATCAGTCTAGAGTTCAAGAGGCTCAGAGTGCACCACCTCCACCACAATCATTTCCTTCTGATTTGGATGAAAGAATCACGACTTACATTGCCCAAGTTGCTTCTGATTTTTCTTCCAAGATGGAATCAGAATTCAAGAAAGTAAAGAAAGGATATGAGGAGTTGACCGATGCCCAAGAAGATCTAATTCTTGAGCATGAGATTATCAAAGACAAAGTGCAAGGTCTCAGTGAACAAATTGGAGATCAGTCAGTGAGCATCTCCACCCTTTTGGTGTCTATGGCTAGCCTCCATGACAAAATGGACAAAGTCTTACAACATCAGTCCATCACTTCTGCTGGCCCTAGCTCCTCGGACCCTCCACCTACTTCTGCACCTTCTATCACAATCCCAATCCAACCAACCACCTCCATAGCCCCTGAACCATCTACACATGATCCTGCTCTTCAGCCAACCTTTACCTCATCTGATCCTCCCTTGTTTGCTGATGACAAAGGGGAGAAGAGTTGAAGTAAAGAAGCGATCCAATTTAAATGTCTTTGATCATTTCATCTTGTAATCTATTGAATACTCCAGTTTATGCAATATGACAATATGTATTATGCTTATTTGATTCATGTTTATGACTGCTGCTAACTCTGATCATCAGAATCGATTTCTAATATTAATTTCCAATTCTGATGCATTTACTCTGAACATTTATGCTTCATTGATTTCAAATGATCAAACAATGTTTTTAAAAGGAGTTAATTGTTTACAAGTGTTGTCATCATCAAAAGGGGGAGAATGTTAGTTCTCTATGTGTTTTGATGATTAATAACAATTGTAAACAAGTATGAATGTTTTAATAAGACAAAAGAGTCAAAAACATTTGTCATCGCAAAACTCGAGCCTAACTAGGCAAGCTCGAGTTTCTGCAAACAGAGAGCATATCGAGGCTATTTCAGCATGACGAACTCGAGCTTTGAATAAATAAACTCCAGCCTAAACTCTCCATGGTATAATGTTAAAGAGTTTACAAATGACTAAACTCGAGCTGTATAGACAAGCTCGAGTTTGCTTCTGGCGGGAAACATTTTCCAATTGAAAACCAACTCTTTAAACTTCAGAGTTTATATTTTTGTGTAGAGTTAACTTTTTCCTATGACTGTAAATTGATGAACACTCGAGCCTAAGTATATGGACTTGAGCCTAATACTTTTGTGTAGAGTTTACTCTATGGTTTGACAAACGAAGAAGAGTTTACAAAACAGGTAAACTCGAGCCTGTTATTGCAAGCTCGAGTTTTCCCCTGGCAGAGAGCTCCCAAGGTTTCCTTCATTCACAAACTCCAGAGTTTAAGTTCAAACCTCCAGTTCACTCCAATAAGCCCTGAAATAAATAAAGTCGAACTCGAGCCTGTCAATATGAACTCGAGCCCTTCATTGAAAAAGAGTAAAGCAAATACACAAACTCCAGAGTTCATATTTGTGCTCCAGCCCACTCTTTCGAATGATCAAATTTCTTAGGCATGAATAGTATTAAACTCGAGCCTAATCACTAATGGACTCGAGCCTGCCATTATTTCGGTGCTCGCCCGACAAAATGCTAGCGATGAGTCGAACTCGAGCCTACCTTGTTGAACTCGAGTTTACATGCTGAGACAATTTACAAACTCGAGTTTACATCAAACTCCGAGTTTGCTCCTCGCGAAGATGAACCCGATACTCAAAGTGCCTTACGAACTCGAGCCTGTCTTGACGAACTCGAGTTTAAGACGACAGCAAATATGATCGTTACTGTTTTCATCCTGATTAGTTTAAACAACAAAATTACCATTTCTATGCGAATTGATTACATTCATTTAGAGGATTCATATATGTATTTAACCACTCTAAATTAAGAATGTTTCAGGTATTAGTTGGATCAACCAAGACATTGAATTCACGCGACAAATCAGAATGAAGAAGGATTTCACGCGTCTGGAGTTAAATCAGCTGAAAATCAGAACCCAACGGCTATAACCTCATCAACCTGAACTTCAAATGAAGAACATGCAGAATTGAGAAGTAACGGTCACATGGCAATTGACCACTATATATAGAACAAGATTACAAACTCCAAAAGTAGCGAATTCAAGCAGAAACGAAAAAGCAAGCTCAAGAGTTACATATACATTCAATTTTTCTTTCTGTATTGTATTTGATATAAAGAGCCTCAGTGTTTATCAATATTTACTCTGTGAGAGAGCTGTTATACAAATTATTCATTCATTATAATAATCTCAAGTAAAGGGGGACTTGGAGATTGGGATTTCAGATTACAACTTGTAAGGGGGAGTGTATCCTAGAGAGAGGATAATCCTTGAGTACAGAGTGTGTATCTAAATTGAGTGATAGTAGAAAAACCCAGAGAGTCTGGGGACTGGACGTAGGTCAAGAGTTTGGACCGAACCAGGATAAACTTTCTGTGTCAAGATCTTCTTCCCTATCTCTTTACGTTTAGCTTCAGCTTGGATGCAAGGTTATTTTAAAAGTTTTTAAAATCCCCAATTCACCCCCCTCTTGGTGATTTCCTTTCGTTTTCAGAACTTTCCCATATAATTTTCTTGTTAACTACAAGATTCCATCAAGCCATCAAAAGAAACCAAAGACCAAAGGCTTTCAATTGGAGACTCATTTAAGATGATGATAAAACAAGGATATCAGTCTCTTACCAATTGATATATTTTTGTGAATGTAAATATACCACCACTCTTAAGAGGAGAAGAGAAGAAAAATAATTAGAAGAGATAAATCACCTTAAATTGAATCAAATCATTATGAATTAAAACTAAAGGTTCCATCTGAAGTATCTTTATTAACCATTTAAGATACCCTTAAAATCATTGACTGAAACTCTCCAGCACCAACTTTTACAGCTGCAAGAACTTGTGCTTTCCATTGACTGAGTTGGCCATCCTGAACATTAGATGCTGTGCCAATATCCAATAAATCTACATAAGTTTCTGATTTTTCACTTTAGAAATATACAAGATTTAGATCATCACTGTACAACTAAAAAAGGAAACAAATGATTATCCAACGAATCATAGCAAACATATGGTAATCAGGAAATAAAAATCGCTGCCTAATAGTATCAGCATAAAATGAAAAGCATAGTGCTGGTGTAGAATACCATCTAACCAAACTTGATTTGAACACATCAAGTGTCAAAAAGAATTGGCAGCTTTAACTACCAGGCTATCCATAAGTTCATTACAAGAAACTCAAATGTCCCTTCATAAAGTTAAGTCTTTGTTCTATGCAACCCCTACGAAGAATTAACCAAACTAAACAATTCACCAAGATCAATTATTCAACTACATATACAAATAATTTGGAAAAAATCCAATTATAAAGCAACTAGGTGCTCCTTCATAATCTCGGCAACAAAATCAATGCTATACGATTCATTCTTAGCAAAAGATTCGGAAAAGCCAAAAAAATTATACAATCAATAACCTTAACATACACCTAGCATCAGCTGCAAGAAATAAAAATCGCGACTCAAGTGCAGATATATAGTCATCTCGTTCTTGAAGGTCCACTCCTATCATTGCCCGGTCAAACTCAGTTCTACTCGGGATTGATTTGAGCAAAGGGCTGAAGTAGCTGATACATGGAAAAAGAAAAACATTTTCACTATTCAAACACTTAGAATTACGTAAATTATGTCCCAACACAATACTCTGCAAGAAATTAAAACGGAATTTTCACTTTTCCAGAAGATTTTACCCACCTTGGGCCAAAAAGGATTGTTTCAAGCTCATACAACTCGGAGTCCGTGGCGAGTTCAAGCACTGCGCGGAGCTCCGGATCATATGCGCCTGTAAACTTGACCAGTTACCGTAACAACTCAAAATGAAATTAAAGAAGGAACAACAACAAAAAGAACAATAGAAAAAAGCGATCCACCTGGCCTATCGCTCGAAATCGCAGCTTGAGCACAAATTTTCATCTACCGACCATAATGAATACGCGCAGGCAAAACACAAATCCGTAGAACAACAGCAAATTTAATGTGTAATTAAATTTGCGGAAACTGGACTAACCTCGCAAACCCTAGATTTGATCTTATCCGAGTGGAAGGACTAACGACGATCGCTGGGAGGAGGAGGGATGACGGCGTGAGGAGGAGCGGCGCAGAGGAGGGAGATTCGGCGATTGCTGGAAGGAGTTGGGAGGATGCGGATCAGAGAACGGAGGAAAGAGGGAAAAATTGGAGAATGAAAAAGGGGATTAAGTAGGGTAAATCAGGACCGTTGGATCAAAAGTAGATCTAACGGTGATAAACAGGTAGTGAGAAGGTAGTGAGAAAAGAAGGTAGTGAGAATATCCTACCTCATATATATATATATATATATATATATATATTTGCATTTGGAGAAATCAACCTAGTTATTATTTAATACACATATATGTAGCAAAGAGAATCTTAAAGAAAAATCAATTGAGAACCTTAAACAGAATCTACACTCAAGTAACAAAGTGTAGAAATGCAACTCTTCATTTCTAAACTTGCCGAGATGTTTGATATAAGGTTATAAACATAATAGTAGTTTAGACATAGGTATACTATGAATGGATTTGGACAAATATGTTCATTCAGAGTAGTGTAGCGGAAACAAAACTGTGCAAATTGAGGGAAAGTAATGAGAAATCGATATACGTAGCAATGTGGAGGTTGAATTTGGAGAGGACATATGGGAAATGCAAAGCTCCTAATATGCCTATTAGCATATGAATTTTGGGAACAAAATTTCTATAGGTGCTAAATTTTCATTCATAAGATTTATGTCATTTTATAAAAAATTAAAATATTTAGCGGCAAATAGAATTTGTCAAAAGGTTAAGGTGCAAACTCACTCTAGAAGTATTCGCGAAATCTCAATATTACCTGGTAAGTTTTTCTTGTCTCAATATCATTTTAGAAGTCTAAAAACGCGGCAATGCCGTTAAAAGTCCAAACATTTAATTGTTAGTTGACCCTATTTTACTGATGTGGCTTGCAAATGTAGCATCCACCTCACTTTTTATATGAGCCATGTGGTTGAGGCGGTCTAGGTGGAAAATTATTTTCACTTTCAACTTGTTCCTCCATAGCATTGTTCACCTGTGTTGGCGCAAACAGAATCTGAGAAATTCACCTCACACATCCCAATCTATATCTGTAAAAGCTTGAATCCCCACACACGTACATCAATCTATATCTGAGGATGATTTGGACCACCGAAGAATAGTGATTCATGACTTAGCGACCGACGCTGTTGAAACTTGAAAGTGGTTCTATGGCTGAGCACCGACAACGCCTTTGTAGTAGGCAGAAGTGCTATCATAGAAGCACTTTTGGCCGGTAGTTTCGGCTGCAAATGACATTCACGGACATGTTTGCTAAAAAGGAAATATTCTGCCGTACATGTTTTTTTCTTTCTTTATGAGTAATATGCAAATAGTCAATATTTACATGCTTCTAGCTAGTATACTGATAAGTATATATTTTATAATTAAATAAGGATAGATTCTGGGATATATTAGATTGAATTTATAAAGATTTTGTACTTATTTAATTATCTTTATTACTTATCTATCTTTTAATTAAATATAGGATAAAAGAATATCATAACAGAAAATCTATTGATATTCTACTTATTTGTGCAGGTGATCTGAGAGAAGCAACAAATTAAATTAAAAAGATATATTATAATATTTCTATTATAATATATTGAATCAAAAAGGATAGAGACCGTGGCCCACAAGGCAATATATATTAAAGGCAATTGATGAGACGCAAAACGGAGGAGGAATTCGGAAGAAACAAAACGGACGGGACGCACAGAAGAAAAGAAAAGGAACGAATCGGAAATTGAAGGGAGACGCACGAACGAGATAAAAGAAAGGAGGAGAACACGCAGACACGAAGACGCAATTTTGGTTTCATCTTTTATTCATTTGGTAACCTAGCCATGCTTGGCTAATTTCCTTTTAGTAGTTAGGGCGAGGATGAACCCTATGTTAATTTGAGTATTTATTTGAAATTCTCTATTGAATGTTATTTACCATATTGAATGAGTTATATTTACTTAAAGCCTTCTCAAAAGAGTGATCACCTTTTAGATTGCCCATAGGTTAGTGCATGACAATAGAGATGTTGGTGCACTTAACCATAACCTTTAATTCATCATAAAATTGCATGACCTAGACATAGGCTTACAAATTTATGTGATCTTATAATTCCGGTTTACATAATCTTTCTAAATAATACTGAGACATTAGGTTATTTTTAAAGATAACGACTAAGGTAGCATCAAGACATTGGGACTTAGTTAAATATTAGAGAATTGATCGTCAGTTATGGGAATAACAGTCAATTAGGAATTTAATTCGAATACTTAGAGGAACATAGGGGAATTCTATGCCCTAGCTGCGTTTTTCTCTATTAATCATCTTTTCTAAAACGTTCTTGAAATTCTTGAAATTCTTGATTCTTAATTTTTTATTTAATTATTTAAAACCTTTTTAGTTACAATTCACCCCTATTACTCTATTTCATCCAACTAAAGCCGAAATAACTAATTAGTGGCTGTAATACTATTCCTCGTGGGACGATCTCTTTCTCACACACTTTATTACTTGTAACGATCGGTGCACTTGCCGAAGTCGCAACAAGTTTTTGGCGCCGTTGCCGGGGACTAGAAATATTTCAACACTAAGTAGTTGTAAAAACTCTAGATTGGATTTCTTTCTCTTTTGTTATCTAACTCTGTTTATGCGAGGTACCATAGACAGAAATTCGCTGCAGTTTGATCCTGAAATTGAAAAGACAGGAAGGAGAAATCGGAAACTTGCTCAACAAAGTAAAGGAAAGGCTAGTAACTCTAGTACTGGGACTGAACCGGTTATAATGGCAGAAAATGGTGAAGATCCTCTTCGCCTTCTTCCTCCAAGAAAGACCATGGGCGATTATATGACGCTTAATCCTGCCAGGGCAGCAACTAGCATTGTCAATCCAGCTGTAAATGCAAATAATTTTGAAATCAAGCCATCCCTCATAGGCTTGGTTCAACAACGCTCTTTTAGTGGGAGTGATTTAGAGGATCCTAATCAGCATATTGAGACTTTTCGCAGATTTGTGATACCATCAAGATGAATGGGGTTTCTGAAGGGGCTATTCGTGTGAGACTGTTTCATTTCTCTCTGACGGGAAAGCGGGAGCTTGGCTTCGTTCTTGTCCTAATGGAAGTCTCTCCACTTGGGACATTATTACCACAAAGTTCCTGGAGAAATTTTTCCCTTCTTCTAAGTATACAAAGCTGTGTCGGACATCCGTTGCTTTACTCAAGGCAATGGGGAATCATATTGCCAAGCCTGGGAAAGATTCAAGGAGTTGCTTAGGAAATGCCCACAACATGAGCTGCAAGACTATGATCAGGTGAGAATATTCCTCAATGGGATGCTTCCGTCCTCTAGGATGATGATTAATCTTTGCGGCGGGTGGTACGTTAAAAAATAAAACTCCAGAGGAATCATTGGAGTTGTTTGAAGATATGGGGTCCTTAGAGAATGAAACAGTTACTCCACAACCAAAGAGGGGAGTTCTTCAGCTAGACTCTTACAATACAATGTTGGCCCACAATGAGAACATTGCTCAACAAAACAAGGTGATCCAACAGCCGAATTTAGAGAATCGATTGGTCGGATTATCAAAGCAAATAGCGAGAGAAGCCAAGGGTCCTTCCCTAGTGATACCGTGGTCAATCCAAATGAGCATTGTAAGACCATAACTACAAGGAGTGGTGTAGTGGTTCAGCTAGGTTGAGAAATCGTTCGATGAAGGACAAGTCCGAGAAAGGGGAGGAAGAGGTCGAGCAATGTAATGTGCAGCAGGTTCCAAAGGAGATAGTTACAAAGAAGTCTCCCACTCCTTCTTATGCAAAACCTCCTTATCCCCAAAGGTTGAAGCAGCAAATTCAGAAGCAACAGTATGCCAAGTTCTTGGATATTTTTAAGAAATTGCAAATATGCCTAATTATGCAAAGTTCATGAAAGATTTGCTTTCCAAGAAGCATAAGTTGCAAGAGGCGAAACTTGATGGCATTGACTCGGCGGTGTAGTGCTATCATTCAAACTAAGTTGCCACCAAAGCTTAAAGATCCGGGCGGCTTTAGCATTCCTTGTGCAATAGGGAATGTCAATATGGGCGAGCACTTTGTGATCGGGAGCTAGTATTAATTTAATGCCCTTATACGTGGCAAAAGCTCTCGGCATTAAAGAGATGAAGCCTACTATGATGTCATTACGGTTGGCGGATAGATCCATTAAGAAGCCAGAAGGTGTCATTGAGGATGTGCTTGTGAAAGTGGACAAATTCATCTTCCCGGTGGATTTTGTGATTCTTAACATGGAGGAAGATTCTGAACTTCCTTTGCTTTTGGGAAGACCCTTCTTGGCTACTGCGAAAGCGGTAATTAATGTAGCTGCTGGAAAAATGGAATTTCAAATGAATGACGAGAAAATTACTTACAATGTGTTTCAATCCATGAAATACCCAGTTGATAATAGTGACTTGTTTGAAATTGATGTAGTTGACGAAGCCATTCAGGAGGGTCTTTTTCAAGAAGATTCAGATGAGTCCTTAGAGGATGATATTGCTCAGTTATTGCAGGTGGAAGAAGAGGTTTCGCAGATGAAAATTCTAATTTACGGGTAGAGAAGCTGCAAAGGAAGGATTATGATGCACCACTGTTGCCCTAAGGTAGAACTAAAGGAGCTCCCTTCTAATCAAGTATGTTTTTCTAGGAAAGGATGACACTTATCCCGTTATTGTTAGCGCCGAGTTGTCACCTACCGACGAAGAGAAGTTCTTGAAAGTTTTGAGTACCCACAAGACTGCAATAGGGTGGTCTATATCGATTTGAAAGGGATTAGTCCCTCATTCTGCACGCATAAAATTCTAATGGAGAACGATGTAAAACCAGTAAGGCAGCCCCAGAGGAGACTTAACCCGACTATGAAGGAAGTGGTGAGAAAGGAGGTAATGAAACTGTTAGATGCAGGTATGATTTATCCTATCTCTGATTCAAAATGGGTTAGTCTAGTACATGTAGTACCGAAGAAGGGTGGAGTCACTGTAGTGCAGAATGAGAACAATGAATTGATATCCACTAGAACTGTCACGGGCTGGAGAATGTGTGTGGATTATAGAAGATTGAACGATGCCACTCGTAAGGACTTCTTTCCTTTACTATTCATGGACCAAATGCTTGAAAGGCTTGCAGGTCACTCTTATTACTGCTTCTTAGATGGCTATTCTCGGTTACAATCAAATAGCAGTGGATCCAAAGGATCAAGAGAAAACAGCTTTCACTTGCCCCTTTGGTATTTTTGCTTATAGACGGATGCCCTTCGGTCTTTGCAATGCTCCAGCTACTTTTCAGAGGTGCATGTTGTCTATCTTCTCTAACATGACTGAGAGGTTTATTGAGGTATTCATGGATGACTTCTCTGTTTTTGGCACTTCTTATGATACATGCTTGGCTAATTTGTCTCGTGTACTCCAAAGATGTCAAGAGAGTAATTTGGTGCTTAATTGGGAAAAATGCCACTTTATGGTGAAAGATGGGATAGTCTTGGGTCATAGAATATCTAATAAAGGGATAGAAGTGGATAGAGCCAAGATTATGATCATCAAAGACTTACCTCCTCCCACCAATGTACGTAGTGTTCGCAGTTTTCTTGGTCATGCAGGTTTTTACCGGAGGTTTATCAAGGATTTTTCCAAGATAGCCAAACCACTTGGTCAGTTGTTGGTCAAGGATGAAGACTTTAACTTCAACAAAGAGTGTCTGATAGCATTCAACTTGTTGAAAGAAAGATTAACAACTGCACCTATTCTGACAGCACCCGATTGGGATCTACCGTTTGAGCTGATGTGTGATGCCAGTGACTACGCCATAGGAGCAGTTTTGGGGCAAAGGAAGAATAAGTTGTTACATGTTATATATTATGCAAGTAAAGTTCTGAATGAGGCACAGTTGAACTATGCAACAACTGAGAAGGAGATGCTTGCAGTTATTTATGCATTAGATAAGTTTAGACAGTATTTGATTGGTTCCAAAGTTATTATTTTTACGATCATGCTCTAAAATATCTCTTGACTAAGCTAGACGCTAAGCCAAGGCTTCTCCGTTGGATCTCGCTACTCCAAGAGTTTAAGATTGAAATCAAAGACAAGAAAGGGGTAGAGAATGTGGTAGCTGATCACTTGTCTAGGATTCGAGTTAAGGAGTTGCAAGATGATTCAGAAATGGAGATTCATGATGAATTTCCAGATGAGTATGTCTTGGCAATTAGCAGTGTTCCTTGGTTTGCTGATTTTGCTAATTATAAGGCCATTAGGATGATACCAGAGGGACTAACATGGCAGCAGAGGAAGAAGTTCATGCATGATGTTCAGCGGTATATCCAGGATGAGCCTTTCTTATTTTTCAGTGTGCGAGATGGAATGCTCCAGTAGCCGTGAGGAGGAAACTCATAAGATCCTCTGGCATTGTCACGGTTCAGATTATGGTGGACATTTCGCTGGAGAACGCACTGCTGCTAAGGTACTACAAAGCGGTTTTTATTGGCCTACATTGTACAAGCATGCTAGGAAGTATGTTGAGCAATGTGATCTTTGCCAGAGAACAGGGAATATCTCTAGGAGACATGAGATGCCACTCAACAACATTCTTGTTATTGAGATATTTGATGTGTGGGGAATTGATTTTATGGGGCCATTCCCAAGCTCTTTTAACAACAAGTACATTCTTGTAGTTGTGGACTATGTTTCAAAGTGGGTAGAGGCAATTGCTCTTCCCACTAATGAAGCTAAGGTGGTGATATCCTTTCTCAAAAAGAATATATTTAGCAGGTTCGGGGTACCGAGGGCCATTATCAGTGACGGAGGCACTCATTTTTGTAACCGACAGTTTCAATCATTGCTTAGCAAATATGGTGTCACTCATCGTGTCACTACTCCATATCACCCACAAACTAGTGGGCAAGTGGAGATTTCTAACAGGGAATTGAAGCAAATTCTGGAGAAGACTGTTGGGAAATCAAGGAAGGATTGGTCCCAGAAGCTTGATGATGCTTTGTGGGCATACCGAACGGCATTCAAGACTCCTATCGGCATGTCACCGTTTCAGCTATTATATGGTAAATCTTGCCACCTTCCAGTGGAGCTTGAGCATAAGGCGCTTTGGGCAACTAAGCTACTGAACTTTGATGTTAAATCTGCTGATGAAAAAAGGCTACTTCGGTTGAATGAGCTTGATGAATTCAGAATTTTTGCATATGAGAGTGCTAGCCTCTACAAGGAGAGAACCAAGAGATGGCATGACAAGAGGATTCTTCCAAAAGAGTTTCATCCGGGACAGCAGGTATTACTTTATAACTCTCGTTTAAAACTTTTTCCAGGGAAATTGAAGTCTAGGTGGTCAGGACCGTTTGTAGTCAAAGAGGTTACACCTTTTGGTGCAATTGTCATTGCACCAATAGGTTCAGATGACGCTTTTAAAGTAAATGGGCAGAGATTGAAGCCTTACCATGGTGGAGATATTGACAGAGGAAGAACCTCCGTGGCACTAGAAGCTGAGATTTAAGATGATATCCATCAGGCTCAGGACGTTAAACAAGCGCTGATTGGGAGGCAACCCAATAAGTTTTCTTTTTCATTTTTAGTTAGTTTTAGTAGGATAGGAAGGTTGTGAAAAGTATGGAGCAAACTATAAGCTCCATACAACCTTAAAAAAACAAAAAACAATTTTATCCAGACAGTTGGCGCCCAAGGCTCCAACTCTCTGAGCAAAGAGGGCATGGAGCGAAAAAATAAAAAAAATATATATATATATATATATATATATTTTATCCAGAAAGTTGGCGCCCAGGGCGCCAACTCTCTGACCAAAGAGAGCTGCGAAGAAAAAAAAATAAATAAAAAATATTTTATCCAGAAAGTTGGCGCCCAGGGCGCCAAAGTTGGCGCCCAAGGCGCCAACTCTCTGACCAAAGAGAGCTGCGAAGGAAAAAAAAAATTTAGAAACCCTTCTTCTTCCTCCCACAAGCCGATCTGTTTCTTTCTCTTCCCCTCTCTTCGTCCATTTTTCCAGTCGAACCCAAGCCCCCACCATCCACCACCCCCTTCCCACCGCCGCTCCCCCCCCATCCATCCTTCCACCGTCCTCCCTCTTCCCTTCTTCTTCCTCAACCACCCCTTCGTCGGACCCCCCCTCCCCCTTCATCGTCCCCCTTTCTTCCTTTCTTTCTTTCCCACCACCCTCCCCCTTCATCCCCCATTCCCCCACCGTCGGACCTCCCCCTCTTTTCCTCTTTTCCTTTCCTTCTTCCTCCCTCTTCCCCCATCTTCCCCCACCCCATCCGTCAAACTACCCCCTTCTTCCTCCTCAATTTTTTTGTTTTTCCCATTCACCCACCATCCCCCAAAAAAAAATAAAAAAAAAATTTTACAGGTCAAAGGCACAATGAGCAAGGGGAAGGACAAGGACAAGGCTATTCAACCATATGCCCCTCCGGTTGCTGGTTCAAAAAGAGCTCGAGCTTCTTCCTCCTCTCACACCACTTCTAGAGGTTCCAAGTTTCTATCACAAGCAAGTAGGGAGCGATACCGGTCCTGGTTTCTTCCCAAGAGCTTTGTCCCTGAGAGGGTGATTGATCAATTCCTGCCTAGTGTACCACCAATAGAAGAAATCATCCGGCGCCGCCAATGGAAGACATTGGTAACTTTCCCTACTGACAGCTCTAGTACACTCTGTCGAGAATTTTTTGCAAATGCTGATGTTGCACAGATAGGGGATACTCGTATATCTTGGGTTAGGGGTATATCTGTTCCATTTGATGCTGCCACTATTGAGAGTTTTCTGGGTACTAGTTATGATCCAGGCAGCCCTTGTGCTTTCCAAGATCATATGAAATTATTTGCCCCTATCCGTCCCAAACGATTTAGACCTGATATTGTTGATTCCGCTGAATCTCTGCGAGTGCGCATTGCCCATCCCTCTTCGGATCGGTGTGATAGGCACAAATTACCCGGCATCCTGAAAAATTGGTCGGATCGATCTTACTGCGGAGGCCCGTCCCTGGTTTTACTTCATCAATAGCAACATCCTTCCATCTACTAACCATGGTGATGTCAACTTGGAGCGAAATTTGTGCTCATTTGTGAAATCCTGGGCAATCGAAATATCGATATAGCTTCGATCCTTTCAGATAGAATTACCCAAACAATCACCTCGGGAAGGAAGGAGAGCAAATTGGGACATTGCTCACTTATCATGCAACTTTGTCTACGGGCAGGTGTCACAATTCCAGCTAATGAAGCTATGGATGTTCAGTTGGCTTCCCCGATTCAGTGGTCCACCATCGATAGCTGGACCTCCGATGCCTCCAGGCATGCCAGGATGCGAACCCCGATACAGACACAGCCCCCCACCCATCCTGGCCCATCCACTACTCAGGAACCTACTGGTGTCAGTGACGAGACCTCAGCTGATCCCACTACTCTTAGGCAACTAAAACGCCAAGTGCGTTATCTGACCCGGATGGTCGAGGCCCTATGCATCAAGCAGAATATTGACCCAACTAGTTGTCAACCAGCTGAGGACGACAACGATCCCGACGATGCGGTCACACAAGACGACGCCGATGACCACTTCGATGACTTTTGACAGGAGCACTCCACATCAGAGTTAGAGACCTAAACCAGGGGAGTACTAGTTCCTTTCCTTTTATTGATTGTCCAAACATTGAGGACACTGTCTGATTTATGTGTGGGCTAGGGATATGATTTCTTTGTTGTTGCTTGTTCTTATTCAATTGAAAAGAATTCCCTTGAAATTTTTTTGATTTTGTTTAAATTGACCTTAACTTTGAGTTTTCCCCATCTTAGTGAATATTATCAAGTCAAAAATTAAAATAGAAAAGAATGTTTCAATTAAGTCTCTAAGCCTTGAATTTTTGTAGCAGTCTTGAGATGGACTATGAGAATAGGGAATAGTTTGTAATAGGATCAATGTATTATTAGTTTTTGAATATTTTGCTACATGATTTCTTTAGAAAATTAGATGATGACCTTGCTAGCTAAGTAAACCTTTTGTTCGGGGAAATGAAAAAAAACAACAACTCCGCCGACATCTCTAGACTTGACTTAGTAACTGGTGCTGCATCATCCATGTGCAGGGGTCGCGTCAAACGGTAAAGTCCAAGAGAGTTATGAGTTGGGCTAAAAGCCTCTTGAGGTGCCTGTTGGAGTAACTGAGTAACCGGTGCTGCATCACCCATGTGCAGGGTCGCGTCAAAAGGGGACCTACAACGGCTCAAGACAAAAAAAAAAAGAAAAAAAAAAAGAGAATGAGTCATTTCTTACCTAAGGATCCTGATTAAATTAAATGAAAAGCTTGGTTTAGTGGGGGCATTTGAATTTTTCTGGAAAAAAATTAAGTAGCGTAATATTCGTCTACTAATCTTATTGTTGATCTCATTATTCACTGATCCTTTGATTATGGGATGTTAAGAGATTATTATAATTGTTTAAGGCTATTGACTTAGTGACCTATTCTTATAAGACATTAACTTAAATAAGATTTGATGATATGATCTAAGTGTGGTGGTTTATTGCTCTCTGTTTAGGAATTCCATATGCAATGTTCCTTTCAGATAATTAATTCTCTTTCTTTTGCTTGAAGACAAGCAAAGATTTAAGTGTGGGAGAGTTTGATAAGTATATATTTTATAATTAAATAAGGATAGATTCTGGGATATATTGGATTGAATTTATAAAGATTTTGTACTTATTTAATTATCTTTATTACTTATCTATCTTTTAATTAAATATAGGATAAAAGAATATCATAACAGAAAATCTATTGATATCCTACTTATTTGTGCAGGTGATCTGAGAGAAGCAACAAATTAAATTAAAAAGATCTATTATAATATTTCTATTATAATATATTGAATCAAAAAGGATAGAGACCGTGGCCCACAAGGCAATATATATTAAAGGCAATTGATGAGACGCAAAACGGAGGAGGAATTCGGAAGAAACAAAACGGACGGGACGCATAGAAGAAAAGAAAAGGAACGAATCGGAAATTGAAGGGAGACGCACGGACGAGATAAAAGAAAGGAGGAGAACACGCAGACACGAAGACGCAATTTTGGTTTCATCTTTTATTCATTTGGTAACCTAGCCATGCTTGGCTAATTTCCTTTTAGTAGTTAGGGCGAGGATGAACCCTATGTTAATTTGAGTATTTATTTGAAATTCTCTATTGAATGTTATTTACCATATTGAATGAGTTATATTTACTTAAAGCCTTCTCAAAAGTGATCACCTTTTAGATTGCCCAAAGGTTAGTGCATGACAATAGAGATGTTGGTGCACTTAACCAGAACCTTTAATTCATCATAAAATTGCATGACCTAGACATAGGCTTACAAATTTATGTGATCTTATAATTCGGTTTACATAATCTTTCTAAATAATACTTGAGACATTAGGTTATTTTTAAAGATAACGAGTAAGGTAGCATCAAGACATTGGGACTTAGTTAAATATTAGAGAATTGATCGTCGAGTTATGGGAATAACAGTCAATTAGGAATTTAATTCGAATACTTAGAGGAACATAGGGGAATTCTATGCCCTAGCTGCGTTTTTCTCTATTAATCATCTTTTCTAAAACGTTCTTGAAATTCTTGTAATTCTTGATTCTTAATTTTTTATTTAATTATTTAAAACCTTTTTAGTTACAATTCACCCCTATTACTCTATTTCATCCAACTAAAGCCGAAATAACTAATTAGTGGCTGTAATACTATTCCTCGTGGGACGATCTCTTTCTCACACACTTTATTACTTGTAACAATCGGTGCACTTGCCGAAGTCGCAACATATACCTGTAGCATATTTATGTTGATAACCCTCCTAGACAATGGCGGGACCACCTTGTGGCAAGCTGAGACCTTAGTCCAAGTTGGCATTCTCTTATTTTATGTATTTATAGATATGTATCATATAATATTTTATTTTGGTCAATAGATTTGGCCCCAGCTAAGTATTTTAGTCTACGTGTTTTACTCTTTCTAATGAGGGTAATATTGTGTTGATTAGTGAAATTTTTGGGATTATAATTTTAGCAGAGTCTTGAGTTTTGATAATAGATGACTATGTATATGTAGAAGATGATTAATGACTAATTTTAATTAGTTTGGAATCTCTCTCTTAGGGCCCGTTTGGTTCAAGGATCTTTAGATAGGGAAAGGGAACTTAATATAAGTTCCTTCTTGAAATCCGTTTGGCGCGCCTTCTTCCTGGGAAGTCACCTTCCCTGCCTCGCTGAAGCTCCCACAAACGAGGGAATGTGGTCTCCCTCCAAAATTGGCGGGATCTTGAAAACTCTCCCGGGAAAGTGAATTTTGAAGACCAAAAGCCCTGCGAATTGATAAACCACAATCGAGCCACAATCGACACTGGAGCTGGAAGAAGAAGCAGACGAAGGTTGAGAGCACAGCGTGAGCTTCAATCGAAGGAGTAGGCGAGCAAGATCGATTCGAGGTAAGAGAATGCCTTTTTTGTTGTTGTTTGTGCGATGTGCGTGTGCGATGTGCGTGTGCAATGGTGATGGCTTGGTTACCTGGTATGGTTAATAATTGATCTTGTCAATTAAAGTAGATGGGATGAAAATAATATGTTTCAACCTTAAAAGTAGATGTAGTTCGTAAAGAGGAGTAGTAGATGACATTGAAGCAAATGGGTGTGGGAAAAAATTGTGTGTAGGTATGGAGCAAGAGGCAGAGCAAATGGTTGCAATGTTGGCTGGATGCTTAGCTTTGCTTATAGCGGTGAGGACGTTGATTGTGAACTTGATAGTTGCAGTGGGATCAAGTAGACCGAGGCACTTACCGGATAGGTCATATAGATTAGACTTTCATGCGAAGAGAGCGAATTTGAGGGCAATGGTATACGGTAGTGATACGACGTGTTTCAACCAAATTAGGATGTATCGGGCAACGTTTGATAAATTGTGTCACATGTTAGACACAATTGGTGGATTGAAACCAACTAATCATATGCTAGTTGATGAGCAAGTGGCTATGTTCCTTCACATCCTCGGCCATCATGTCAAGAACAGGGTAATCCAATTTGAGTTTGGAAGGTCGGGTGAAACGATTAGTAGGTATTTCAAACTAGTGTTGAATGCTACCATCCGACTACAATCATTCTTTGCTTAAGAAACCGGAGCCTATTCGGAGGACTCAAATGATAATCGGTGGAAGTGGTTTAAGGTATGTAGCATGTGTTTTTGCAAATGACATGTTAAATTACTAATTGTTGAACAAATTATGGTTTGACCACATGCTTTATTCATTGGTTATTTTGCGGGGGTGTCTTGGTGCATTAGATGGGACACACATACGCGTACAAGTCCCTGTAGAGAAAAAGGCGAGGTATAGAAATAGGAAAGGAGAGGTAACAACCAATGTTTTGGGTGTATGCTCACCGGATGGTCAATTCATATACGTCTTGGCTGGATGGGAAGGGTCAGCTGCCGATGGGAGGGTGTTGCGAGATGCGTTACGAAGACAACATGGTCTACGAGTACCACAAGGTATGCTTGATATAGTTTGTGAAATATAAGCAAGTATATATCCTGTTTAGCTATTAAGAAAGCAAATCACGTGTGTTCGTTTGTTTCCACAGGGAACTACTACCTGGTTGATGCGGGGTACACAAATTGCCAGGGTTTTTTGGCTCCTTATAGAGGCCAAAGGTACCACCTTAATGATTGGAGACATGGAAGCCATCCGCGAACTCCGCACGAGTGCTTCAATATGCGACATTCGGCTGCCCGTAATGTAATAGAAAGATGCTTTGGCATACTCAAGTTACGTTGGGCAATCCTCCGGAGTGCATCTTATTACCCAGTGAAGATCCAAAACAGATACATCGTCGCATGTTGTCTTATCCATAATTTGATTCGTCGTGAATCGGTTCAAGATCCTCTTGATGAGCGGCTTGAGTCATTTGATCTTTGGAGCTCCCACTATCGAAAACACCCCCACGATGCCAATGGAAACTACTGACGTGTGGAATAATTTTAGGGAGAGTGTTGCAAATGACATGTTTGCAAACTTTGTGACACGTAGTGATCATTGATGATGTTGTACAATAATGTTAATCGTTAGACTATGTTGTAATTTGATTGGTTGGATGTTTTAGATTGATCGCCCATTTCACTTGTGACTTTAATGAAACAATTTGTGTTAAACTTGGAGCAATTTGTCCGATGATTACTATATGTTTATGTTGCACCAAATGCATGTTAATGCACTTTGTGGTTTATTTGTCAATTTTTTAGATGGAGCGAGTGATCAAGCGGCAAAGGGCAAACAAAAGATGTGGACGCCGGTGGAGGACAAGGTGTTAGTGGAATGCCTTGTAAGTCGAAGGTTGACCACAAGTTCATAGGCGATAACGGCTTCAAGTCGGATTTGCCAATGCCTTGCGTCTATGATGGAAGAAAAGCTTCCGGATGTGGGATCAAGGCATGTCCCCATATAACATCCGAATTAAGACACTTGAAGAAGCGTGGCAAACGGCTCACGACATGGTCTACGGTACCAACACATCGGGATTCGGTTGGGATCGACACAAAATGTGTCACGCTGACAAAGAGGTGTGGGATGAGTATATAAAGGTATGTTCTTCCATTCCTCACTGTGATACGGGCAACTTTACTTCCAATGTCAATTAACTTATCCGCCTTGTTCTCACATATATTGTGAATTCACAGTCTCATTCAAGGGCGGCACAATTTCGCACCAAGTCCTTCCCAAACTTTGAGTCCCTCACCATGGTATGGGGTAAGGACGGGGCGTGGGTGACGATGCGAACTCTCCGGAGGGATGGAGGATGAGGTTAATCTTGAGGACGAGGATCTTCCTGAAACGCCTCATCATGTCACTGCTGAATCTGTTCTCACACCACCAATCAATTTGACTTCACCAATTGAATTGAACGGAGCTGAACCATCTACCAGTCGACAAAAGAAGAGACGATTGAACCACTCTGAAATAATGGCTGATGCATTAAGGGACACAGTGACATCTTTGGACAAGACAATAGTTGGTGTGGTTGACAAAGTTTGCAATCAGATGGCTGCTCAACAAACCCAAAGGCAAGCTGACCTTGAAGCAAAGGGTGATGATCTTTTCATGCAGCTACTGGAGGTTGAAGATCTGACTTGGAATGAGAGGAACCTTGCTCATATAAAGATTATTGCCGGTGATAAAATGTTGAGTGCGTTTGGAAAAATCCCCGCAATGTTTAAGCTCTCTGGATCCGTAGCCTGCTTTGCTGTGATAGGTTTCAATGTAATGTCAATATTGTATTTTGGTTGATGGTCGGGTGATGGAGTTGTGTCATTATACTTTTGAGCCAACTCTGTCTTATGTTTTGGACACCAAACTTTGCACCATGTTCATATTGGGAAATTAGGTACATTGAACATGGGATAAATTTTGGTCTTCCCTATGTACATCTATGATTACTTTTGTTCGTCCCTACCATCTGTATATAGGCCAATGTTATAGGTCCATCTGGGTGTATGTCACTTTAGCTGATATGACTATGTAATTGCCATGGGTTTGCAAATGTAAACTGGGCTACCAATGTAGACACATGGTATTTTTGAATATAAATATATGGTTACCTTTCTGTTTTGTCCCCATTTCATTAAGTTTATGTTTCCAGGCTTATCCTTCATTTATGGAAGAAAATGGCGAGGGTGAAAATGACGCCTGATCGGTTGAAGGAACTGGGAATCACAATGGAGGATGTGAGGAACTACAGGAAGCATATGGGTACAATCAGAAGGTGTTCTCGGGAGGGGGGGTCGAAGTACAGGACGAAAGAAGACTACGATGAGTACGAAGGAGCAGCGAAGTGGAAACGTCAGAATGAGGCGAAGGAGGCGAAGAAGAGAAAGCGTGCAGAGAGGAAGAATGTGACCGCCACGGCGTCGAAGAAGAGAAAGGGCCACATGGAGGTCGACGGTGATTCATCATCGGAATCCTCAGTACACAAAAACGCCAAAAGCTAGAGGCGAAGAAACAGGGGAAAGCAAAGGTTGTTGTCGGTGTGATTACGGAGGCAACGACGGGGTTGGAAGCCAAGTGATTCGAGACCATGGATCATCGAGAGGAAACGAGGAAGAAGATGACATTGTCGAGAAGATAAGAGGAGGCGAAGTTATATAAGAAGTGAAGAAAGTGCACCGCCGGCCAAATATGGTGCACGAAGCAAAAGCGGACTTCAAACCGTCTACACTTGAGGATTATGATGTGAGGTTAGTTGGTCGTAGCCTATGTAAAATGAGTACAATAAGAATGGATACATTTGAGGAAGATTTCCCATTTGGGATATCAGAAATCCTTAGACCTTTCGGGGTTTGCTAGAGTTGTCGTTGCCTTCTTGTGAATCTGTTGTTAAGGTTTTTACGGCAACCTTAAAATGTCTAGAGGGCGTAGTTTCATCATGTGTTAGGGGCGAGAGGATAGAAGTAAATGAGAAAAACGTGTTACAGTGGTTAAATGTGAAGACTCCCCAGTCAAAGGATACTTCATTTAGTGGAGATGAAATGGACAACATCCTTCTAGAGGGTGGTAGAGCGAGGATGATAGTGCTTTATGTAGACCGAAACAGTTGCCTTATAAATATAGGGTCCTACACTACTTGTACAGTAGGAATTTTGTCAACAAGGGCAAGCACTACACAACCTTGAGCGGTGATGACAAACAAATCTGACTTGTATGATTCGGAGGAAGCCTTTTAATATGGGGAAGAGGATAGTCGACATATGGGAGTGAAGGGGTAAAGGGTGTTAAGTGCAAGGCAGAGAGACCTCCAACTCCTTCTGCAAAAAGTGGACCTTCACATGTGGGTGAAGATGCTGTAGTTATTGGTATGTAATTTTTCCAGGTTAGTTTTCAACTGAATGTGGTTTGCAATTTGTGTTGGTTGATTTATATTTAGAATTTGCAAGTTATATGCATTTTGACTGCATGCATATTGATTATGGTTGGATACTTGCATGCAACAGAAGAGAAGCAAGAGGAGGAAGAGGATTTTGATGGTGATGCCAATGGGAGTGAGGGGGACACAGATGCAACAGTAGAGGAGGAAGACAGTTCTGGTAGTGCCACCGGGAGTGAGCGGGACACACCTAAAAAATCAGGGGAGGTAGAGGTGTCTGCTGAAATTATTGGGAGTGAGGGGAAGACAGATGGAGAAGAGGATGATGGCGATGTTTGGTAGTGCCTCTAGGAGTGATGGCCACACACATGGAAAAGAAGAGGAGGAGGAGGCGTCGGTGGTGCCAGTGGGAGTGAAGCCGACACAAATGAAAAAGAAGAGGAGGAGGAGGTTCATGGTAGTACTAGTAGGAGTCAAGGTGACGAAATGAAAATGAAGAGGAGGAGGAGGAGGTTCATGCTTTGGTGGTAGTGGGAGTCAAGGTCACACAAATGAACAAGAACAGTATGAGGCCTTTCATGGTGGTAACAAGGGGACAGAAGGTGACACGAGAGGACGAAGGAATGGATGAACAGGGTGGTGGTGGTGGTGTCAAGGGGACCACAAGTCAGACCACTGATGACAAAACCAGTGAGCAACAGCATGGAGGTCATGACAATGTGAACGAAGGTCCCACAGCTGAAAAGCAATTTGAAGAAGATCATGGTGGTGAGTACAATGCGAATGAAGCTCCAACAGCTGAGGAATTGGAACCAGTAACCCCACTCTCCCTTGTGACTCTCCCTGAACCTATCAATCCCCCTCCTGCCCCATCTAGGAACATACTAGATGCTGTTCCCTTGAGATTCATACCCAGTACAAGTTTAAGAAGCACCCTGGCAGCTCAGAATTTGCCCCACATCTTCTCAGCTGAAGAGCCTATTCCTGCTCCATCCACTAGGCCTGCAACCCCCATGTACATCCCAGTTAACCTCCCTGGTTCACGCACTTCACCTCTAAGACGAACCAGTACTAGGAAGTCGCCAGCGAAGACAAGGAATAAGAAATAGATATTAGTTTGTCTTTTATGTTGTAATCTTTTTTGAGATGATTCAGTACAGTGTCTTGGCTCACATGATAAGTCATTAGTCCTGGTTACCTTTTTATATGTTTTTGACATGATTCATCTTGGTTGATATTATGTCGGTAAGTTCGAACTTCGGTGTTAGGTTCGAACTTCGGTGTTAGGTTCGAACTTCGGTCAACTGTACCTTGCGACATACATGGCAACGGTTTTTTTTCCCTAAACTTTGGTCATTGCAGCAATATTTTCACCATTTGTGGATATTATGCACCAATTTTTTGGAATGCAGTAAGGTCCTTCAATCAGTCATATGTTTTTCCATCATTTTGATGCAGCATTTGACCACCACATGATATGCTGATATTATGCTGATATTGTTGATATGCAGCATTTGTGGATATGCTGATAGAATGCATCTTATGCTGATATTGCTTCAAGTATAACTAAGCCATTTTTTAGCATCACATTTGGTCATTTGTGGGGTGCATTATGTTTCTTGAAGGTAAGTTTTTGTCCATTTTTATACAGCATTTGAAAAAACCAAACTGGTTTTATTTTAATTCCTTCCACCCACCTTCAATTGAATGCAAGTTACGGTGATATTGCTTCCGGTATAAGCGGTGATTTCGTGCATGACATTGTTGCACTTGCAATCACTTTTTGTCCAACCATAGACTGTGATATGCATTTTTTATACCTCAGTGTTTATTAAGTTGCTCACTTATCAACTATAATCATGGACTTGTCAACTTCTCCAAAGATATTGTTTTTTCCCAAACTCGATAGTTTCCTGCATTTACCTCAACTTTATCAGATTCTGTAGCCACTTTCAAAGAGGTCAGTTTGGTTATTCTTGTCTTGAAGCTCCTATGTTCTAATTAATTGTTACATCACACATTCCAGTCGTTTTACGCAACTCTGTTTGCCTTACCAACTTCATCATTTCATTTCATGGACTTCACAATTTCAGGGTCTACCACAAACAAATTTGAATTTTCGTTTTACCCCTATCTCAAACCAGCACCTGGGTTCTATGTTGAAACATTTCCTTCGTTATTCCTCTTCCGAAATTCATGTCGAAACAAGATTGGTTCATATCGTGTTGTCCCCCTCTTTTCCTTCCATTTCTCACTCCGGTGTTCTTCGCTCCTGGGTTCTATGATCCTCGCGGTTTAAAATTTGATGATGAGCTCTCCACCAACTTCCCCGTCGATGCGTTTCGACCTGCTCTGTTTCGGTAGAATTGGGCAGACGAAAAAAAAAACGTTCTTGGGTTTTTTTCCTGGGGGCATTAAGGGGATTTTACCTAACCTCCCCACTTAACCAACACCCAATTCTTCTTACCAAACAGTTTATCTTCCCTCAACTTACTTAAATTCCCATGTCTACCAAACAGCTCAACTTTTTAAAGTTCCTCTCAATCTTCCTTCCCTTCCTTTAAGTTCATTTCCCTTCTTTAAGTTCCTTTTACGCCTCCTTAAATGTTACGTGGATGGGGCTTTGATTGATTTTGATTTCAAGGACGTGGACGTTTTGGAGTTTCTGGACTTTGATTTTATTGGACTTGCAGATTTCAACATGTTCTTAATTAATCATGGACGATTTCAAACAAGAAGGAACGCGGAGTGATTCTTAGTCATTCTCTTTCTTTGTTGATTATTATTTTTTTAATATCATCCTTTGAATTTTGTCATTTCATTTTAATTTTGAAAATCATGAATGAAGCCAGAGTAAGGTTGATTAATAATCTTGAAATGGAATAAGAGAAGCAATTAGAAGAGAACTAAGATAATTCATAAAGAAGCTTCAGTCTCTTGAATCTTAAGAAATTCAATGTCAAGATTCGAATGTGAAGAAGCCTCAAAGAGATAAAAGTGAATGATCTGATACTAAATAATCGGTGTCAGATCAAAGTGAAAGATAATCTCAAATGCAGAGATTTCCAAATAAAACTTCAAATTATGATGGAGTTCAGAGAAATAATTCTCCTCAAACATAGAATAAAAGTCAATCTCAAAAGAAGAAATAAAACCTAGTCCAAATCCTCAACCCTTGAAATTATAAGATTTAAGAAGACATACTAAATGTTTCTATTATGAAACAAATATGATTTTTTTTTTGAAAAGTACAGGCAAGCCAAAGCTTGAAGAGAAAAAGAAGGGACTAGACTAAGAGTCTAACTCATAATACAACAACCAGAAAAACGAAACTAGTAACAACAGGCTAGTTGGTCTTTCAAGACCATATCCAGACAATCCTCAGGAATCATTGGATTTAACATCACATCTTCATCAATAGAAGCATCATGACCTTTTTTGGCCATATAGTCAGCACAAGGGATGTTGTCTCTAGGAGTGTAGTGAAGTTCGACGTTCCAGTCTTGGAAGAGAAGATCTCTAGCCTCCTTGATAATATCGCGAAGCGGGTGATCATCAGAACAACAGTCTCGCATGAGGGTATTAATGCTGTCCAGAGAATCAGAATAAATGAGGAATCTCTGTAATCCCATCCGTTGGGCCATTTTTAGACCTAATATGATGGCATGCAACTCGGCCTCAATGACAGTATGCAGACCAAGAAATTTGCAGAAGCCCATCAACCAGTGACCTTGGGAATTCCTGACGACTCCACCACAGGCAGCTTGGTATTGATCCCGCACCAAGCTTGGTATTTTTAAACAAATATGATTTGAATAAGAAATTTGGGATATGTTTCTATTATGAAACAAATATGATTTGAATAAGAAATTTGGAATATTTCTGCTAGAAAATATAGAGAAACCCTGGGATATTGTTGAAATGATAGAAGACATAAAATTCTTCCGAGTTTAGAAAAACAATAGTTCCTGAGAACCCATCAAACTAGGCTTGAGAAAGAGATTTGGCTACTAACATCTAATACACTGAGTGTGAGTAGGAGATGTTAAAATATGTTAGTCCACCTTTAGTGAATTAGAGCCCAAACCCGAATCAAAATGGTCATTATTCAAATATGGAGAGACATGAGTTAATAAAGAGATATATCTTTTATGATTTAAAGATAATATCTATTACTATATAACAGGGTTACATTTATTCATATGTGACCGTACATATGCTATATTTATGGATGTGGGATTGAGGGATGAGAGTAGTACACACACACACAAAATAATGTTCTCTTTCAGGGTTAGAATCGGAATTGCACAAGGGAAGGTTTAGCTCTTCGGTATTGGCACAAAGGCCAGAATTGTTTAGACAGCTATCAGAATAGCCAGGATTTCCAAATTCACTAGGAATCTTCCCTTTTAAAAGATTGGAGGAGAGATTGAGGTTTGTGAGGGTCATTGACAATTTACCAAGTTGAGATGGAATACGACCGGAGAGCTGATTATTTGACAGGTCTAGTTGTGATAGGTTGGATAAACCATCAATAGAATCTGGGATTGGTCCAGAGAATTGATTGTGGCACAAATTTAGAGCACTCAGAGATTTCCAAGATATGATTTCTAATGGAAGTGGACCTGTTAGCTGGTTTTGATCAAGCAACAAATTTGTTAGGTTAGGAAGAGTGGTTAGCCCTTGTGGCATACTCCCATTGAAGAGATTCTTACTAGCTTCAAACCTGACCAGATTCTTCCAGGTAGATACTCCTGGTGGTATTCTACCAGAGAATTGATTGTTACTTATGATCAAACTTGAAAGATTCCAAGCCAATCTTTGAGGTAGCTCGCGGTGAACTTGTTGCTGTTGAGTGTTGATCATTAAAGTCACCAAATGATATGACGTCCAAAGGCCTGCAGGGATTTTGCCTGAAAAACTATTATTTTGAAGAAACAAGAGTTGCAGGCTATTGTTGCAGCTTCCTAATGATTCTGACAACTCCCCACTTAGATCGTTGTCATGAGCACTTACTCCAACTAACTTGCCATTGTAACATAAATCATCTGGCAATTTTCCAGTCAATCTATTGGTTGCAACCTGAAAGGTTTCGAGTGGCGAATAACAACCAAAGTAAGGAGGCAGAGTACCTGATAGACGGTTTTCAAAAACCTTGAAATCCACTAGAGCTGGCAGATGAGCAAGGCTTTCTGGTATCTCTCCTGATAGTTGATTCATTTGCAGACTCAAACCTGTTAGCTTTTTGAGCTTCCCTAAACCATCTGGGATTTTTCCAGTAACAAAATTCTCTGAAACATCCAGTGCAGTCAGACTCAGAGCTTCAATTTCTGTAGGTATTTCCCCAGATAGCCTATTTTTCCAAAGATACAATATGCTTAGATTCTTCAGAGCAAACAAACTACTGGGGATTTGCCCGTTTAAGCTATTATTTGATAAATACAATTCCTCCAAACTCACCATTTCCCCAATACTTTCTGGAATTTTCCCAATCAAATTCATGGATTCCATCCTAAAGGTCTTCACTTTTTTCAACTTGGTGAAGCTCGCCGGCAACTGTGTAGGAGGAAGATCGGTGTTATGGTGCAGGTCTAAGAATTCAAGATTGGACAAGTCGCCTATTTCATCTGGGATACTGCCGTTAAATCTACAAAACTAAAGTTGGAGATTTCTCAGTTCCTTCAACCTTCCTATGCTCGCCGGAATGTCGCCGGAGAAATAGTTGGCGGCAAGATTAAGGAAACGCAGGTTGGCCAATCGGTCAACGTCGTTTGGAATCGGACCCACAAAGTTGTTCTGGGAGAGGTCAAGGTGCTCAAGCTTGGGGCAATCATAGAGAAATTTTGGGAACTCCCCAGAAAAATAGTTAAGCTGAAAATCAATAAATGTGAGATTTTTGAGGTCACAGATGAAAGGAGGTATGGTTTCAGTGATGTTCATGTAACCAAATTCTAGTCTTGTGACAGAGCCATCGGTGCAGTCGATCCCAGGCCAAGAACAATGAGAGGGATCCGGTGGGGCCCACTCATAGACGAATGGAAAAAGGTGTTGTGTCAAGTTCAGTAGGACTGTATGTTCTTGATCATAAAGCTGAGACTTGTTATTAGTCTCAGCATCACTCAGTACAAAGAAAAAGAAGAAAATGGAGTATAAGTAATATGGCATTTTGGCAAGAAATAGGGATTTTTCTTTTCCCTTCAAGTTCTTACTTGTTTTACTCACCAAATTATTGCTCAAAGAAGAAGAAGATATAGGTGATGTGCTTACAGTGTAGAATCCTCGAACATGCCTAAAGACTAACACAGAGTCAATGCCATTAGAATGGCCCCGAAGTGGAAAGTGAAAGGCAACACAAGGGGGGGCAGGGGAAGACCTTGCCTTAACGCAACAAATGCCAACCACCCACTTCTTATCCTTTTTTTCTATGGATTTTCGAAGCGGATGGTTAATGGTTGTTGTGGTTTTGCTGCTGTAAATATGGTTCTGAATTTTCAAGCAGCCATGTTTATTAAAAAATGACAAAAATATTTCACGATTATTATTCGCAAATAATCGTCAAGCATATATGATTTATTTGACACTTAATTTAAATAACCCCTGAAGTATGTTTATTTAGTGAAGGCATCACAATTTTTTACCAACATTGAAACCTAACTATTTGGTGCCTTTTCTATTGTAACAGTCAAATAAATTATCTTGTATTTGGTGATGGTTAGTTTTTTCCATTTTATGGTAGAAACCTTTGTCAAAATTGTTAAAGAAAAACTGAAGAAAAGTTTCAATCAAATGTGAACTTAAGGATTGATCTTCTTGAACAACAAGTAGCTAAATTGGACATTGCTGTTAAAAAGAAGTATGAGGTTATGGATGGCCATATTAGATAGACGGAGTCACGTATAACAGAGCTTGCACTTGATTTCAAATACTACCTCCGTCCCTAATTATAGGAGCAATTTAACCGATTTTGGGAGAATTAAGGAGAGAAGTTAAATTAGTTAATTTTACTCATTTTCCTAAAATGTCCTTATATAAATTTAAAATGACACAAGTTGCCCTAATTATAAGGGTTTCTAATTTGTCTTACGTTAGATATCCATGACATATTAGTTTATATATGTATATTAGTTACTTTTTATATAGCCATGTGTATACATATAGATCTAATTTTTTTTTCACACGCTTTCTAATTAAAATAATGGTCTTGCTATATAAACATATATGTGTGTATATATATGTGTATACATATAGATCTATCTACACACACACATGTAAACATATATATATGTTTATATATGTGTGTGTGTTCACACATATATATCTACACATATATATATATATTGACACACATAAACACAAATATACATATATATGTAAACACACATATATATAATGCTCCTAATAATAAGTATAAATAGGGGTATTATAGGAAAAAAATTGACAAAAGTTAAAACTTGCTCTTATAATTAGGACCAAAACCAACTCTTAAGTTTGCTCCTATAATTAGGGACGGAGGGAGTACTTTAGAGATTTCATTCATCTCTATTCTATTGAGTTCAAGGAATTAATTTGCTTCCAAGGCTTCACAACATGACTTTTAAGCTCCTTCTACCCATACTGGAAATGAATTTCAATCCCCTTAACATGAGAATCCCTACTCCAACTATTTTGAACCTACTATTCTGGTCCTATTTATAAATCCATTTTAACTAAATTTCACATACCAATGAGAAGTAGTTAATCCAATTATTATGGGGTAAATTGTAAACTTTGCCCTCATTTATGATTGAGTATTTTTTAACTGTTTCTTCTCTCTCTATTTTCAAGAGTGCAATTAATATGGGTAAAATTGTCATAATCTCATTTATTACATGAAACTAGACTTATAAATAAGACCAAATTTTTTGATTAAAATGGACTTATAAATAGAATTAGAGTGGTTACTGTAGAAGGTGGCAAGTGTGATGATATACCTTACTTTTCTCCACACTCCTTCCAACAATCTCCCAAGATGTTCCTCCAGGACACCATGTGCCTCAATCAAACACCCATTGGTACAAAAAGGGCTTTTAGACCGCCACATTTAAACCGGTTATAGAGGATTAGGTTCAAAAAGTATGAATGGTGACAGTTTCGTAAATATATAAAAAAAAAAATAGACAGAGACATTTAATATAAGGTCTAAAAGATATTATTTAAACCAATTTTCTGAATAACCGGTCTAAAAAGATAAATACACAAATAAAATAAAAATGTCAAAAAGGTCAATAAGGTATGATTGGTGGCATTTTTGTAAAGATCATGAACTTCTGAGACCGATTACTTTTAAATAAGGTCTAAAGGATAACATATGTTTAAGAGCGGTTAACTATATAAGCGGTCTAAATATCTGTTCTGCATTAAAAATAATTAATTAAAAAAATAAAATATTTATTACTTTTTAGACATAATCTTCAATATAACTAGTAAAAAAGATAACTTTTAAAATATAATGTTCAACATAACCGGTCTAAGGATGAATCCCTAAAATCAATAGCTCTCTTTTTTTTATAACATTGAGCAACCATACATCATCTAGAACTTATCATTAGCGAGTGTCCTTTCTAGCTCCAAGTCAGCAATCGAAACAGTCTGAAGCCCTGGCATGGAAGAAAGGCCCACTTTGGCCAAATGATCCATTGCTCCATTTAACCAACGACTGATATGTTGGATATTAACGTTCCAGTTTCGGTCTATGACACTCTTGATTTCTTCAACTAGCTACCGATCTTCGTGCATTTGGTTTATAGGTCCCTTCATCAGTTTGACAGCATTAGCAGAGTCCGTCTCCAGGATTACAGCCTTATACCCCATATCCCGCACGATCTTGAGTTCATGAAGGCAACCCCAAACCCCAAAGTTCAGTAGATAAGTAATCACCATCGTTACCTTTGAAGATAAAACCCCTGAGGAAAGAACTGTGCTCGTCACGCAGCAGCCCCCACTAGCTACACCTAGAGTAAACGGTGAGAAAGATCCATCGGTGTTGAGCTTGACCCACCCTGTCGGTGGTGGAGTCCAGTGCTCCCTTTGCAAGCTCTGCCGAGTTGAACCAGTGTTCTTGGTGCGATATCTATCATGCACCTTAGTCAAGCTTGTTATAATCGACATGACACTGTGCAGTAATGCGGTGTTCGAAGTTCTCTTTTGTTCAAACACAAAGGTGTTGCGACGTCTTCAGAGCCACCAGCACACAATAGCAAAACTTGTCGCCATTCATCTGATTGCTGGTCTTTACCCCGGTTACTGAGATTCCATCTGATCCAGTGTTCAAAAGGCAGAGAGTTAAACTCAGACCATAGATGTAGAGGGACAATCTGCTTCCAAAGCTCGACCGTGTCAGCACAGTCTCTAAGAACATGGATTAACGACTCCATTTCCACATTGCATACTAAACAACAGGCATCGATGCTCAAACCAAGTTTATACCTCGACACATTAGTGAGCAGACGTTTGTGTAAAGCAAGCCAAATAAACATTTTACACCGTTTTGGAATCTATAGCTTCCATACCCCCATAAAGGATCCTATTGAGACATGTCATTAGTGAGGGGCGCATAAGCTGACTTCACAGTAAAGGTACCACCCTTGTTCCATTTCCACCATACTTGCTCATTTGGCAACTCCTCAATGCCCTCCTTCACCTTATTCCATGTACGCTTAACCCCACTCCACAAGTTGGATCCTGCTCTTCCCAAATCTGTAACATCCCGAATTTTGGACCCTGACAATTAAGAGTAAGCCCAAGGTAGGCGGACAACTAAGCCCAGTGCGAAAAGAATCTCAAGAATGTCGAGAGATAGGAAGCCTCTCAAGGACTAAGTAACTCGGCTATACGGGTCAGTGGACCTAGTATGTATAAGCCGTGGAATTAAAGTGCCAGTGAAAAAGGGGCACAGAAGACCTATACGGTATAGATCTGGTTGGAAAAGATGCCACCCAACTATGTCCTGAGGTATAAGACAATTAGTTGAGCGAAAATATGCCAGTATAAGTAAGTATATGGAATTTTTAGGGCAATCGGGTATGCCTTGCATTTTTAAGAAAAACATTGGTATGTGGCATCATTTTTCGGGTCTTGGAATGTGTGTCGCAATCTCGAGTAAAACCCAAGCAGAATTCCAGGCAAATACTGATAAAGTAGCTTTATTAAAGTAACTTTAATAAAGTAAGGTCATGATGACTAATGATGACATACTTTTGTGTTGGTCCAATAAAATCATGACACGTGTCCCGTCATCATGATAAGGGAAAAAGCTACTTTTGTGTTGGACCAGTAAAAGCATGACACATGTCCCTTCATAATTACAGGTGCAAAAGTCGAAAAGCTTGTGGAAGAAGCTATGTGAAAGGAGATATTTTGAGAGCATTTTGGCAAATTGCTATAAGGGACATATGTGCATGTAATTAATATGAAATGATGACTCAAAAGCTTCTTAAATAAGCTTCTAATTCGTGCAAAACAAGGAGAAGAGAGAAAAATCAACAAAACTTGCAAAATAAGCTAAGTTAAGAGGATATTTTGTAAGGGTGCTTTGGTAATTTGATTTGGGGGATTTTTAAGTGCCCTCTTGACATGTTTTAAGACGTTTTGCACTCCTATTTGCATGAGTATTTTGACCAAGAGCTCAAGGACCATAGAAGTTAAAGTAACAGTGTAGAAGGGCACAAAAACACTTATATGGTATTAATTGGTTGGTAAAAATGCCATTTAGCTATGCCCTAAGGTATGAGACAGTTAGCGGAGCAAAAATATGCTAAAATAAATATACACATGACATTTCCTGGACGGCTAAGGGTTCCCTGCGTTTTTGAAGAAAAAGAGTAGGAAAGAGAAGTTACTTGGAGAAGAAGAAAAAGGTCAAATCAAGTCATCATGAAGAGAGATAAAAGATTAAAAAAAATAAGATTAACCTACACCACACATTTGAATATGATTTTGTGGACCAAAATGGCGCCACCTCACCAGCCTAGAAGCCTCTAGATTTCCTTGGAGAAAAAGTAACAAGAGCACAAGCTTTTACCCACAGAACATTGTATTAACCATTGGACAAAAGCTTGCACCAAGTACTTTCAAAATTAATGATTTTTTTGGACATAAATGGCACCACATACCTGCCCAAGAATTCTCTATAATTACTTGGAGAGAAAGCCAAGAAACAAGTAAAAACCTAGCACACCCTTTGGACCGCTGGACAATAGCAAGTCTTGGACAATTGCCCTAACCAAGAGAGTCTATTTAAGGACACCTCTTGCCCATTTCTTTGCTACCTAGGGCGTGCTCAAAGAGAGAAGAGAGAGTTTTCAGCAAGGTCTTGGTCTAAGGAGAAGAAGGAAACACCCGAGTTCGAAAAACCGAGGTAAGTACTCAACCGATGACTTAGTGATTCTTATTTTAAGTTTCTGCCCAATGATGATGAACATGGGGTTACAGTGGGATTTTGATATTTTTGAAGCTTTCATTGAGTCCAAAACTTGATTTTGAGTGGGGATAAGTTAAAGTTACCTTTTTCCGGACACAAAAAAAAAACCCTAAGTCTTAAAACAAGCAAATATGACAATAACAGTATTTTCTTGGCAGCGATGTTAAATCGATGGATTTAAAATAGTAAATGAATTCCGTTTGTCTTGAAATTTTACAGGGTTAAATTAGACATCTTTAGGTTCATTTTGGTATAAGATTTTGTGTCTTTTCGGTTTCCCTATTGAGAGATATTTAATGTTAAAAATACCTGGGCTTTTTTCTTGGACAAGCTGCTAGGGTTTGGAAATAAGGGAAGGATTAGAACCTAAATGACTTTGGAAACCATTTTTACTGTAAACTAAACAAAATAAGGGTTCCATGTCCGCCGGAATCACATTGATTGTATTTTTCTATAATTGATTAAAATCTTTGAAGTTGGATCACCGTTTCTAGAATTTTTGGGGAAGGGGCGAATTTCATTATTTTGGAAGAGGAAATTTACATAAGTGTTTAAATGGGATGTGCTTGTTGTATCTAGGGATGTAACATGTTTGGGAAATATCTCAAACACTGGGGAAGAGTTTACTGTTTTCAAGGAAATTCCATATAGTAACTGTTAACTCACATACTCTATGTTACTCTCGCATGTGTGTTTTTATCATGATTGAGGATTCGAGCTATAGTGCCTAGAGGACTGTGTGTCCTTGGGTCACTACTGAAGTCCGAGGTATATGAGGTAGGTAGTACCTATTTCGACTGTGTGTCCTTGAGTTGCTACTGAGGCCTGAGGCATGTAGGGTAGGTAGTATCTATTGAACTGTGTGCCTTAGGTCACTACTGAGACCCAAGGTATATGAGGTAGGTAAAGCCTAGGAGAGTGTGTGTTCTTAGGTTGCTACTGAGGCCTCTTGAGGTAGGTAGTTAGGGTTGGAAGCCTTGGCTACTGAGGCCTCTTAGCACTATTGGTTCCGGGGGCTTGTCTTGAACAGGTGGTCTTGCGAGTTTGTGGTACATGTCATGTTTGGTTTTCCTCATTGTGATTTGCATGACATGCATTGCATACATATTGTATATGAGTTTAAAAGTTACTATGGGGTTCAATTTTGAACTCCAAACAGTTTCAAAGAACATAGGTATTAGTTGTTCAGCTGTTCAGGAACAAAGAGGTAAGGGCATGGTGTGGAAGACTGGAGAAATAGGGGGTGCCCCATCATGTTTGTATATCTATTTTTGGGATGACTGTATGATTTATACTTATTATACAGTATTTATTTTGGACGATTGTACCCGTAACCCTTTGAGGACTACTTTATGTTTTTGTTTGTACCTTTGCTAGTATATCGTAAGTTGTCCAAACCGATCATATGCTCTATTGTGCACACTCTAAGGTATGTTAGAAGGAATAATTAATAAAGGAAAGGCAATTAAATAAAAGGATCCCTCTAACCTGCCACCCGAAAAGGCGAGGCCGGTAGGGGTGTGACAAAATCAATCTTTGGTAATATATCGGATCCGCACTTATATTTACTTTGTATGACTTGAACCCAAAGATCATCCTTTCTAGTAAATAAGTTCCACCCGATCTTCATGAGGTAAGCTTGATTATAATAATTAGTATGACGGATCTTTAAACCAAGCTTTGGGTTTGCAAATTGTATCTCAAGCGACCAATGGTATTTTCCTTTGTTCCTCAGTACTTCCCCATAAGAACTGTTTGCTGCATTTATCCAGGTCTTCACACGTGCTGGCTGGGAGGAGGGAGGTTTGCATGACATAGCCAAGGATAGCCGTGGTGATCGTTGTAATGAGAGTAGCCCTCCTTACTAAAGATATCTATTTTGCTTTCCAGTTAGATAATGTCACTTTAACCTTATCTACCACATAATGAAAGGACTCCTTAGTGACACATTTATGATGCAAGGGAACACCGAGGTACTTGCCCAAGTCATTTGTGATTGAGAAACCCAGGGAGGCACACATCTCACTCCTACGAACATGATGAACATTTTCTGAAAAGAAAACTCTAGTTTTCTGTTGGTTAATCTTTAGGCCAGAACTTTAACAAAATGCCTTGAGACACGAATTAATGACAGATACTTGGTCCATTGACGCTTCTGCAAAAAGGATGACGTCGTCCGCAAAGAACAAGTGCGAGATAGGGGGCCCAATTCGAGTAAGGCGAATAGTCTCTAGTGTCCACCATAGATGGCATCCTGTATCAGATGAGCCAATTTCTCTATGCATATGACAAATAAGTATGGAGATAGCGGGTCACCTTGCCTGACTCCCCTAAAGGGGCGGAAGAGCTCAACTTTATCCCATTCCAAAGTGGCAAGTGGAAGACCTTGATTTACGCAACAAAAGCCAACAAGGCAACAACCCATTTCTTACCTTCTTTTCTATGGATTTTGGATGTATTGTAAATTGTTGCTGAGGTTTTGCTGCTGTAAATATGGATCTGAATTTTCAAGCAGCCATTAGCCATGTTATATTAAAAAATGACAAAAATATTTATTATTCGTCAAGTATATATAATCTATCTTACACTTATTTTAAAGAGTAAATACATTTTTTGATCCTTTACAAAAAACGTGATCCCCATTTTAGTCCCTGACAAAAAAAAAAAGTATCGTAGTCCCTCACAAATTCAAAATACACTCAATTGGTTGACATTTTGATCCCTCACAAATTTTCAAAAGGTCCTTTTTAGTCTATAAAAATGACGAATAAGGGTCGGTTTTTTTGTCAGTGACCATAATGGGGATCAAGTTTTTTGTAAAGGACCAAAAAGAGTATTTACTCTATTTTAAATAATCGTGAAATATTTTTTTTCCAATTGAATGCATCACAATTTTTGATCGAAATTCAAACCTAACTATTTGGTGCCTTTTCTATTGTAACAGTAAAATAAAGGGTTAAGGTGTAAAAATAGACATGTGCTTTTTTTCGAGGAGCGCCCAATAGCAAATGCTATTTTCAAGTGCAAAAGTAACTATGTGGTTACAAATTAGATGCAAAAATAGCATTTGACCATTAAGTTTGACTTTTGACCGTTAAGTTTGACTTTTTTTGCTGACTGGACGATGACGTGGCATTTCAAAGGTGCACAACTAATTTTAGGATCTTGAAAAACTATTTTAGGTATTGATCGGTACTAAAAGGATACTGAAAAAAATATTTCAGGGTACTGACTGGTACTAAAAAGTATTTTCAGGATACTGATCGGTACCAAAAAAAAAAAATTTCATAATTTTGAAAAATTATTTTAGGATCTTGAAAAAATATTTCAAGTATTGACCGGTACTAAAAGGATCTTGAAAAATATTTGAAATGCCACGTCATCGTCCAGTCAGCAAAAAAAAGTCAAACTTAACGATCAAAAGTCAAACTTAACGGTCAAACGCTCTTTTTGCACCTAATTTGTAACCACATAGTTACTTTTGCACTTGAAAAAACATTTGCTACTGGGCACTCATCGGAGAA
The DNA here is from genome assembly GCA_025563575.1 of Acacia pycnantha. Lineage (NCBI taxonomy): Eukaryota > Viridiplantae > Streptophyta > Magnoliopsida > Fabales > Fabaceae > Acacia > Acacia pycnantha. The sequence continues at coordinate 2,900,408 of JAMWYP010000001.1, forward strand.
AAGCACATGTCTATTTTTGCACATTAACCCTAAAATAAATTATCTTTTATCTGGTGATGGTTTGTATGTCATTCTTCAATTTTAATTTAAGTATCCGTTCTTTTATTAAATGCTTTAATTTTTCTTTTTAGCACCGTTAGCCCATGTAACTTTACTCTGTTAACATTGTTAACCCATATACATAAGCTAATTATGCTAACTAATTAAAGTTATAGGATTTAATAAGAGAAAAACACATAAGTATCAAATTTAAAGTTAAAGAAAACTACAACTATCTCAAGAATGTTTTCCTGATTCTTTAATCTCAAATCAATTTTTAATTGATGCATTGGTCTAAAGTGTCATTTCTGAAGGGGAAAAAAAAAAACACAGAGAAAAAGGAAGATCGGTGGCTAGCTCTTAAAAGATCAATTTTATAATTATCATTAGAGTAAAATACTCTAATCAACATTCTATTTTATCTTAAGAGTAAATACTCTTTTTGGTCCCTGATAAAAAACACGAACCCCATTTTGGTCCCTAAAAAAAGTCATTTTTAGTCCATGAAAAGGACGAATAAGGGTTGATTGGTGGACATTTTGATCCCTTACAAATTTCCAAAATGTCCTTTTTAGTCCCATAAAAAGGATGAATAAAGGTCGATTTTTTTGTCAGGGACCAAAATGGGGTCCGTGTTTTTTGTCAATTGATCAGAAAGGGTATTTACTCTTACCTTAATTACATAGAACTTCCTTATATTTTAAAAGCATACACTTAAGTCTAAATTATTAACTCCGTTATAATTTATATAAAAAAATAAAATTTATTTACGAATTTATCCTTAAAACTAAACCCAAACTTTTAATTGACAACTTATAAATAGCACGAACTTTAATTCTTAGAATTTGAGTAATTTTTTTAAATGTTGGAAGGAAAAAATATGAAATCATAAATTTAAATGACTTATATAATCTCACAAACCTATATTGTTTATTATATTTGATAGAAAAAAGGGTTAAAGTGTAATTTAGCTAATAAACTATTGGCTCAGGAGCGTCCAACACAATTAACTATTAAGTGAACCAAAAATACTTTTAAAAAGGTGCAGCCAGCACAAAAAAAGTTTTACTCAGGAGCGCCCAGCACAACACCATTAGAAAAAAAGTCAACGTCCGTTATCTAAGGTGCAGATTGGCTAACGAACTTTTACTTTAGGAGCACTCAACAAAAAAAAAAAAAAAAAAAAATTACTCAGGAGTGTCCAACACACAATTCTAAATTTTACAAAATTAATTTTTTTTTTCTCAATTATCATTATTCAAAACTACTTGTATAGATATCTATGGACAAAAATTATTATTCATTCTTCAATTTTGTCAAAATTATAATTTTCTAAAATAAACAAATTTTTTAATTAAAAATATAATTATATGATTTAAATAAAACTCAATGTGTTTTATAGCTTATTATAGGGTTAAGGTGCAAAAATACACATGTGCTTTTCTCTGAGGAGCACCCAGCAACAAGTGTTTTTTTTAGGTGTAAAAGTGATTATGTGGTTACAAATTAGGTGCAAAAATATCTTTTAACCGTTAAGTTTGACTTTGTTTGCTGACTAGACGATGACGTGACATTTCAAAGATACAAAAATACACATGTGGCTTGTCATCAAGAGCGTCGAACACCAAATTCTTTTTTTTTAATTTAATAATTTTATTTTTAGTATCCTGAAAGTACTTTTTACCAGTCAGTACCCTGAAATATTTTTTTCAGTGTCAGTATCCTTTTAGTACCGATCAATACCTGAAATATTTTTCAAGATCCTAAAATAAATTTTCAAGATTATAAAGTATTTTTTATGTACCAGTCAGTATCCTGAAAGTACTTTTTAGTACTAGTCAGTACCCTGAAATATTTTTTTAATATCAGTCAGTATCCTTTTAGTACCGGTCAATACATGAAATATTTTTTGAAGATCCTAAAATAACTTTTCAAGATTATGAAGTATTTTTTCTGTACAGTCAAGATCCCGAAAGTACTTTTAGTATCATTCAAGACTCGAAATATTTTTTTCAATATCGTCAAGATCCTTTTAGTACCGGTCAATACCGAAATATTTTTCAAGATCCTAAAATAACTTTTCAAGATTATGAAGTATTTTTTCTGTACCAGTCAGTATCCTGAAAGCACCGATCAATACTGACTGATACTGAAAAAAATATTTCAGGTATTAACCGATACTAAAAGGATACTGACTAATACTGAAAAAAATATTTCAGGGTACTAACGGGTAGTAAAAAGTACTTTTAGGATACTGACTGGTACCAAAAAAAAACTTCATAATCTTGAAAAGTTATTTTAGGATCTTGAAAAAAGATTTCAAGTATTGACCGGTACTAAAAGGATACTGACTGATACTGAAAAAAATATTTCAGTGTACTGAATGGTAAAAAGTACTTTCAGGGTACTAAAAATAAAATTTTTAAATTAAAAAAAGAAAATTGGTGTTGGATGCTCTTCTTGACAAACCACATGTGTATTTTTGCACCTTTAAAATGCCACGTCATCGTCCAATCAGCAAAAAAAGTCAAACTTAACGGTCAAACGGTATTTTTGCATCTAATTTGTAACCACGTGTGTACTTTTGCACCTAAAAAAAACACTTGCTACTGGGTGCTCCTCGGAGAAAAACACATGTGTATTTTTGCACCTCAACCCGTTTATTATATATGTTAAACAAAAAAATTATTTGATTTATTTTTATTTTAGAAGAAATTTATGTGAGTTAAAAAATTCATTTAATGTTAATCATACTCTAGATATATATGTGACAAAGATCCTAAATACATTTAAAAAAATTGATTTAAAAATCTTACAACAACGAACTAATAAATCCAAACCAATTAAAATTATTTATTAATCATGCTCTAGATATATACGGTCATCTATTATCAAAAATTAAAACTTTGTCAGAATTCTAACATCAAAATTTTCACTAACTAGTACTATATTACTTTCATTAGAAAAAGAAAAATATGTAGAATAACTTTCATGAAATTAATTTATTGAAAAGAAATTAATTTAACTACCTAAATGATTTTATAAAATAAATAACATACCTTAAAATATCCTCTTGACTCTCCTTTTCTTGCCTCACGATCACTCAACGCATGCACACCTCGCCTCTGCGCCTCTCCAACTCCTCTCAACACATACACACACGCACGCCCGCTCACCGCGGTGGGAGGTAATTGATTACCTCCCTCCCACCGCCATTAAATGTACGGTGGGCAGCACATAAATATATATTATATTTTTTATAATATATTATAATTTTATAATTTTTTAGTTTATTTATTAATTTTACATCCTTATTTTACTAATTTCTTTCACTGTCATAAATGACATTTTATATGAAAACCTTTATGTTGAGAATTACATAATAAATTCATATATCATGATTAATTAATTTTTCTTATTTATAATTAAATCCTAATATAAAAATTAGGATATTACAATATGGATTCGACTATTCCTCAAACTCGCCAATTAGTTAACTATATACATGTTTTAGTCAATGGTTGTATGGTAGATATACCAAGTTATCGCTGCAAACCCCAAGATATTATTACAGTGGGGGATGAACAAAAGTCTAGAACTCTGATTCAAAATTATCTTGATTCATCCCGTGAGGAATTGCCAAAACATTTGACTCTTCACGTATACAAATAGAAATGATTAGTCAATCAAATAATAGATAGTAAATTGGTTGGGTGTATTTAAATAATTCTATTGTTAAAGAGAGGGATTTTGGTAAAACAAAAGTCAAAAAGTCAAATTTAATTGTCAACTGACGATTTAGGTGGATGGAAATAGAATCTTAAAATATAATTGGTTTGTGTAACATACATTTTAATTTTAAGCGAGGAACATATGAGTTTTAAAAATAGAAGGGTGGCCAATGTAATTAAGGCCAAACATAGGAGTAGCTAGAGTATTTTACTCTTGCGATTAAGTTTCAAAGAATTTTAAAATTCTAGTATAGTCCAATAGATGTCCTATTTCATCAGAATTAATGTGAAATGACAAAATAACTTCTTAAAAATCGTCATCAGGTTTTATTTGCTACTAAGCTCCATAGAATCAACAGTGATTAATTTACAACTGATATCCCATTTTCTATTGGAAAAATTGTAAATTAACACGTGCAGGCATTTTAAAGTTTCAGTACATCTTTTTTTAGTGATTTAGTATTAATTTACAACTAATTATAATTACCTTTTACTTTTTAAGAGGGAATATTGAAAACTAAAAAGTACAATAACCCACTGAATTAAAAAATTAATTAAATATAATCAGAGTTAAGGATGGTTAAAGAATTATTTGAATAGTTAATAATTGCCATTTGGAAGGTAATCCTATATATCATATATGGGCAGGGAGTGCTTGATGTGTCTTTAGGTATGTTTGGTTTGAGGGGAGGGGAGGGGAAAACTTGTGGGCCCCACTACACTTAATTTTGAATTTTTTTCCCTCCTCTCCTTTTTTTTTTTCTCCCCTCCCCTCCCCTCCCCTTCCCTTCCCTTCCCTCAAACCAAACATTCCACGATGCCCATCAATTTTGGGACCCTTCCCAAATGTTTTTTCATGATTCTTTTAATAATTATAGGGTTAATGTGCAATTTTACACACGAAGTTTACCCCCGGGAGTGCTCAGCACCACGAAGTTTTTTAAGGAGCAAAAGTACACATGATGTTAGGTTTTGGGAGCAAAAATACCACGGGCCGTTAAAAAACTAACGGTCAACTAACGGCCCGTGGTATTTTTGCTCCCAAAACGTAACGTCGTGTGTACTTTTACTCCTGAAAAAACTTCGTGGTGCTGGGCGCTCCTGGGAGTAAACTTCATATGTAAGTAAAATTGCACCTTAACTCATAATTATATCATCGTTAAACATAAGAGAAACTAAACATTGAAAAAGGTATAATAGATAATAAAACATTTCTCATCATTTTACAAACTAAACCACATTAGAAAATGGCACAACCCAACTAACATGTTCAAGTAAACAAAACTCATCTTTACATCAATTTACCAAACAATACTTGGGCCTTGAGCTTCTCAACCCAAAACATAACATTCACCATAGGCCCAATATAAATACCCGATAAATACTTCATTACATATCCAAAACTGTACATGTCAAACCCAAAATGTGGACTCACAAGTTAAAACATAATTCTTAGGCCTCCTCTGCCCATCAAAATCATCAACAATTCAATACTGATTCAATGTATAATAAAGCTATCTCATAAAAATCAAAATCTCAGTATGCAAAATGAACTATGGTGGCAATACACAACTATTCTAGCACATAATTGAAGGAGGAAGTTTATAGACGAATGTATAAACAAAACCTGACACATTCCCTAACAGACAAGTTCTAGAGCTGTCACCTAAAAAGAAAGTTAAATCAACGGGGTGAGGTAAAAATTTCAACAACCAACAATCAATCTCATTAAGCATACGAGTATATGCTTGTAAAATTCTTTTCTTAAAACTTAATTATCATACAATTAATCAAATTTTTGGATAATAACTATGGCGTAAAAGGGAAAACTTAAACCTAAAGGTCTACCATAGTAAAAAATTACAACTCCTCTCTTAAAAGTCAACCATCGTGGAAAAAGAGTTCGACTAACAATTTGAAAACATTACCATAGTTATAAAGTATTTAAATCATTGCAAATAACTATTTTTATGGAAAGTAATGAACTGGATATTTAAAATTTATCATAGATAATAAAAACTTTTCTAAATAATTGTATACTAAGCTATCACAAATGAACTCATTTATAAAGTCATTCAAATTAACAGTTGGGCTTCGAGCTTTTTGAAGCTAAGAATAAAATATTCAACCATAAGCCTAGAGATAAACTCATTTTTTAGTACTATTCTTTCTAAAACACTTGTAAAATGTCAAAAGTCAACTATCTATCAATCAAACGTTTAAAATTTATCATATATAATAAAATTCTTCTCATATTTCATAAACTAAACCAAATTAATCAACACACTTGGGCCTTAGACTTCTCAAAATCCATAATATAATCATTCAACCACACGCCCAATATCAAATTCAACTATCAAAATATTGAAACAACAATTTTCTCAAATATCTAATTGAGTTATTTATCCATAATAAAAAACAATATAATTCAAAACATAATATCATATCAAAGTGTGTAACATGAGCCTTACAGTGATAACACACAACAATTCACCACATAAATTAAAAAAAGAATAAGCTTTATAAGGATTATCACAATAATCTAGCCTCTAGAGCCTTCCCCAATTTACTAGCATAAAAACTATTACCTAAAAAATGTGAAATCAATGGGTGAGACAAAAGCCTCCATGATCGGCTATAACAAAGTATTAGAGATATAATTCATAAATCCCATATCACAATTTTCACATCACAAATTTCGTACCACAAGTTCTATATCACAATTTCCATATTACAAATTTCCAAGTTGTCTCCTATCAATCTAACTAAACCGTCTTATTTTCGCCGACTAAACTCATGAGCTAAGTTACTATTCATGTTACTGGCCACTCAAAGGTTCACTGATCATATGATGGACGGACCAAAATCCACAAAACACACGCCTAGACCATAGGTTTTTTTGCTCTCATTGAATTAATGGGGTGCCATAGCCCCTCGTTAAACCAATGGGGAATTTTCTCACTGAACCAGTGAAACGATCCTTCATTAAAGTAGTAGGATAATAGAAGACCAACCATCGTGTATTAGTGGAGGCCATGTCACATGGTAGAACAGACTACTCCAGCTCATCCTCTTCTAATCATCCCAAAAATTATCAAAAGTGTTGGATATGATTAGTTTTGATGATGTCTTATATAAATGTTATTATTAAGAGCAAAAAGCTTGTATAATATATTTATCTCCTACATTGACTAACTATCATATTTAATGTAGATTAGTCCAAGTTGAGTTATAAATCAAGAAGGAGACAAGAGATTTTAGAAAGAATAAATTGGAGAGAATGTCAAGTTCAAGAAGAAGATGAGAGATTGAAGAAGGAAGAACTTGCTGAATGGAATGAGAATATCATTACTCAAGTTCTTATATTGATGCTTGAAGTCTCCAAGATCATATGGAAGCTGGAATGACTCAATTAGGAATTAAAGTCAGCAAAAATCAGCTTCAGGAGGAGAAAACTCGAGTTCAGATCTAAAAACTCGAGTTTCCTACTTCGCTACAATGATTTGCTCCTCTGATACGAGCAAACTCGAGTTAAGAACACAAAACTCGAGTTTGTCACTAACTAACTCGAGTTAGTAATGTCTTCAGCATCTCTAGCGTCTCTGGACGAGTTAAACTTACAAACTCGAGTTTACAACGCCCTTCAGCAACTCTGTTCAACTTTGTTTCACGTTTCACTTGGGCGACTTCTGGTAATTCGATGATATCTCCTAAACTAGAAATCGGATTAAGGTGAAACCAATTTTGTATGAAACTAGACTCCCAATGCGTCATTTTGAAAAAGATTCAAGCCTAAAAGATTCAATCCTAAAGGAGTTCATATGAAGGAGCTATGAATTTTAGAAGTTGACAGTGAAAGTCACGCCACACAACAGACCAAGCTTCAATGTTTTGAGTGTATCTCACAAAATACAAACCCAATTGAGCTGAAATTGGTGGCATATGAAAGTAGACTCAAAGGGATTTCCATCAAGATTTGAACCAACCCAAACGAAGTTCAGACCAGGGAGATATGGCCTTCTAAAGTTGACCTTCTATTCAAGATGTTGCAAAGACACTAGTCCTGGACAACTTCTATTAAATCTATCAATCTACTGAAGTTTGCTGTCAAATGAAGTAAACTCAAGTTTGTAAAACCAAACTCGAGTTTATCGAAGGTAGAGAGAAAACTTTGGTTTTGGGATAAAACCAAACTTGAGTCATTAAGTTGGAAACTTGAGTTTCCATCAAACAGAGAGCAGCGAACGTCAGAGCATCTTCCAAACTTGAGTTTGTGAGACCAAAACTTGAGTTTCGATCAGACAGAGAGCAATTTGGAGTAACACAACAACCTCCAAACTCGAGTTTACATCTCTGCTTCATAAAACCACAATGTCAAAAATCTCGTTTCTCATCAAGAACATTTAGATGAATACCCAAATGACTTATAATACTTCTTAACATTATTTATACCATTTGTGTACATGTTTCAGATGATTAAACGAAGGATTAGATGCAAATCTTCAAAATGTCAGATTTGTGTCAGAAACATTGAATGTGCTGCAGAAGCTCTAACAACTACTTCCAAGGGATTTCAAACGGTCATATTCTTAAATGGAAGAATTTCTCAAAGGTCATAGATTGCAACTACCTATAAAAGAAGAAGCATTCAAGATAGAAGAAGTGAGAGAAGAGATTGCACTATCAAAATGCCAATATTCTGATTTAAAACTTTATCTCATACACACTCTGTTCTCAATGCCTACAAAGTTCATCATAGAGAGTGAGATTATTTGTGTTAGTTCTCTATTGGTTTTGATGATAACGGACAATTGTAAACACGGTTAAAGTTTGTCTTTGTAAGTTGAAAAACTTACTGTCCTAGGCAAACTCGAGTTTCAGTTTGGAAACTCGAGTTTTGGCCTGATAGAGAAATGCTCAAATTTTTATAAAGAAAGGCAAACTCGAGTTAAAGTTTGAAAACTCGAGTTTTGGCCATACACAGAGCATTTGAGTTTTTCACAGACAAAGCAAACTCGAGTTTTGACAAGACAGAGAGCAACCAAGTTTTTCGAAGAAACCAAAACTCCAGTTTCCATTTGGAAACTCGAGTTTAGGCTATACAGAGAGTTCTCTAAGTTTCCAACGTTTTATGGAAACTCGAGTTCACGTTAGAAAACTCGAGTTTTCATCACTTGAGAACAATTCTCGTCTCTGACCTTGTGAAAACTCTCATGTTCAAATCGACCAAGCTTTTCAAAGTTTTCTCCTATAAGAGGAAACTCGAGTTAAGTTTTGAAAACTCGAGTTTTGGCTTTACAGAGAAGTTTTCAAAGTTTTCAACAAATGTGAAAGCTCGAGTTAAGTTTTGAAAACTCGAGTTTTGGCCAGGCAGAGAGCTCTGCAAAATTCGAACCTTTGAAAAATCGAGTTATGATTTGGAAACTCCAGTTTTTAAGCTTTTGGACTAAAACATGATTTTTCATCTAAAGTCCAAAACTCGAGTTAGTCACTTAATGACTCAAGTTTTGCACTGTTCACTAAGCTTGTCCAAAATGCCAAATCGCGATGTTTGTCTCTGTGAAGAGAAAACTCGATTTTGGATTGAAAACTCGAGTTTCAGTCTTTTGCTAAAAGTTCACTGAAACATGAAAACTCGAGTTTCGAAGAACTAACTCGAGTTTCCATCGTAGAATTTGAATTTCGATTTGAACGAATTTGTGAAATGTTTGTGTTTGATCTCAATACTCTATACCATCACTCATAACTATTCCTAACTATGTTTAATCAGTTTGTTAGTGAGTTTCAGATGGTCTTAGACACGATTAAATGGAGATTAAGCAAAAAGCATAAAGCATGTCAACACATTAAATGAAAAGTGCAGAAACCTTGCATGCTTTTGGACAAACATTCTCCACACGTTTTGGAGAAGTAAATGCTTGCCTTCTACATTCAGCAAACTGCTCTTCCAACGGATTAATAATCAGAGAGTCAACTCTGAATTTCTGCAAAGCTGAATTAACCAAAGAGTAGAGAGAGAAGAAGACCAAAACTTCATCTAATCATCTCCCAACATCACCAACGGTTATAATTGGGATTATAACGGTCATTTATGATCTCTACCTATAAATAGAGATGCATTCAAATCTTCTCAACAACCAATCTGTGCAAGAACGAAAATCAACATAGTTTCATTTACTCTTTGAGTTTTCTTGTAAAAGTATCTGTTGATACATTTATTCTTCATTGATTATCATATCTACTCTTAGAGAGAGTTTTCTGATTGTCAAATCATTTCTGTAAAATATCTCAAGTCAAGGGGACTTGGAAATTGGGTTATTGATTACAACTTCTAAGGGGGAGTAAGTTCTAGTGTGAGCATTACTCTTAAGTGCAAAGTGTGTAATCAATATTGTGAGTGAGAAATCCCAGAGAGTCTGGGGACTGGACGTAGGTCAAGTTGTTGGACCGAACCAGTATAAATTCTTGTGTCTTGCTTCTTCTCCCTATACTCTGTTTTATCTTCAGTGTGATATCCTGAAATAGAGTATTCGAAAAAGTTTTTGAGAATCCCCAATTCACCCCCTCTTGGTGATTCAAGCTCCACTTTCAATTTGTAATGAACTTCAGTGTTTATCTTATTCACTTCTGAAAGAGAAGATTCATTGTAATCATTTTATTTGTGAGTTACTCAAGATTGAGTGATCTTGAGTGGGAAACAGATTGTAACCTTAAGGTATGTAAGGGGGAGTATCTTGGTGAGAGATTTGGTTTCACAAGTGCTTGGGTGAACTTGTGGGTTTGTAAAGCTTCTCTTGTGCCCGGATTAAACAAGAGGATAGTGGATTGAAAATCTCAAGTGGAGCTTGGGGACTGGACGTAGGTCAAAGATTGGGCCGAACCAGTATAAATCTCAGTTTGCATATTCTCTTTCTTAATCTCCTATATTTCCAGCATATATGTTTGAATGACTATCTATAGCTTTATAACTCTTTACTGTCATACAAACAGGTATTACTGAGTTGCAAAAAGATTTTTAAAGTTCCTAAGTTTTTATACTTCACCCAATTCACCTCCACTTTTAGGTTTAGCCAGTTCTTACAAAAAGCTTAAATGAATTTTCTCAAGATTTCACATTGATGCAATTGTTATTCAAAGGGAAAATGACAAATAAATACCATATGAACTTACAAAAACCCCAGAAGCCTACCGAATTTGTAAAAAAATTGAGAAGTGACAATGACCTATGAGGGATATGCAAATTCAGGTGAAAAGTCCACACTGCCCTTAAGTAAATTTATGAAGACACTAGAGGGAGTAAGGACACTCCATTCTCATTCGATTGCCCTAGCGCGTTCTTCATTGTCTTCATCTCGACGCTCGTTCTTCATCATCTTCCTCGCGACGCCGTGAATCCCTTAAGAAAAATCTGGTTTGATTTTCTGAAATTTTAATCGTTTGCGATGTGGTGATTGTTGAGGTTGGACTCCATTGTTGGAAGGTGAAGGAAGGAGAGATGAAGAAAAAGGTGAACAATAAAACAAGCTCAAGAGGCTGAAAAATCCAGTAATGAACAGTAAATGCGTTTGAGAAAGAAGATGAACAGTAAATGAGGACTTTTAATAAAATTCGTAATGGGATGAACAACTTTCAACAACTATTTTCATATAAACCGTCATTGAAAGTTAAGAAAAAAAAAAACAATACTTTTGACGACTGTTTTTTCAAAAAAAGTCGTAAAAAACAATACTTTTAACGACTGTTTTCTTAAAAACAGTCGTTAAACATTTTGAAAGTCGTTAAACCATTGTTGAAAGCTAAGCAAAAAAAAAAAAGTTACAACAACTGTTTTTAAGAAAACAGTCGTTAAAAGTACTGTTTTTTATGACTTTTTTTGAAAAAACAATCGTCAAAAGTACTTTTTTTTTTGCTTAACTTTCAACGATGGTTTATATTAAAATAGTCGTTGAAAGTTGTTCATCCCATTACAAATTTTGTTAAAAGTCCACATTTACTGTTCATCTTCTTCCTCAAATGCATTTACTGTCCATTACTGGATTTTTCAATCTCCTGAGCTCGTTTTACTGTTCACCTTTTTGTCCATCTCTCCTTCCTTCACCTTACAACAATGGAGTCCAACCTCAATAACCACCAAATCTCAAATGATTAAAATTTCAGAAAATCAAACCAGATTTTTCTTAAGGGATTCACGGCGTCGCGAGGAAGACGATGAAGAACGAGCGTCGCGATGAAGATGATGAAGAACGCGCTAGGGCAGTCGAATGAGAATGGAGTGTCCTTACTCCCTCTAGTGTCTTCATAAAGTTACTTAAGGGCAGTGTGGATTTTTCACCCGAATTTGTATATCCCTCATAGGTTTGTCAATTCTCAGTCTTTTTACAAATTCGGTAGGCTTTTGGGGGTTTTACAAATTCAGATGATATTTATTTGTCATTTTCCCTTATTCAAATCATCTCCACACATATGTGACAACGGAGGCCATGCCACCCGTGCGCTTGCGCGTGTGTTTTGATGAATGAATAAGGGGGAGTGCATATGTTAGTTTTCTTTTTCTTTAGTAAGGAAGGAGGTACACATGAACCCACCAGATTTCTCCCATATACATCCACTAGGGTTGTCCAAAAAACCAGAGGTCTGGTTGGTCCGGTCCAACCCGTGGTAAAAAAAAGTGGTCCAAGACAATTTGACCGGACCGGAGAAAACTGCTCGGGTTGGACTAGACTTCGGTCCAGGGGCTTGACCCCTTCGACTGGTCCGGTCTGACCCGAGGTCTTTTTTTTTTTTTTTTTGTAAATCACCACTACACTGAGCCGTTCATTTGAGTCTAGACATCCTAATGTGCTTTTTAATTTATAGGAATCACTTTTCACTAGGTCACTTTTTATTATTTTCGGAAGTCAGGTGAAACCAGAGCTAAAATATTGCCTCCCAAGAAGGAAAAAAAAAATCTGGAAAAACATTTGAAAAAAAAACTGGACTGCCTGGATTGATCTAGGCAGTCCGCCAATCAGGTCCAGTTCAGCCCGAGCTCGGGCTGGAACCAGACCAGACCTCAGGCTGACTTTTCCTGCCCGAGGTCATATCGGGCCAGACCTTGAGTTGACTTCCAACCCGGTCTAGCCTGGTCCTTGGACATGCCTAACATCCACCCACCCCCTCCCTCCCAAAACAAAAAAAAAAAAACAAAAACAAAACACCCCACCTTTCTTTCCATTTAGTTTTCTTTTGATTTACATTATCCTTTCTTTGTTTTTAATAATCATCATTTTTATTTATAATAACATTTTTCAAAACTTTCATAAGATTCAAATGGTGGGGCTACGCTAAGTACTTTTTATTAAACAACGTTTTCATAATATTTGAATAACTATAATATGTTATTTAGAAAAATAGTTAAATACTTTTATTTAAATCTCTTTTAACTTTGTCAATTTTCTTAGTAGAAAATTAAATTTTATTTTGAGTAAATTATTTTTCACAATTAAATACTTGATAATCTTAACTATCATGAAATAATTTCATCCAAATTTTACTTAAATTATAATAGTAAAACTTGAGATGTTACCGTGATTGTGAGTGTCAAGTGGGACAATTTCATATTCATAGCATTATCACAAATGTCACATGGTTACGTGCTTATTACTTTACAATAACATAACCTTATCCATATTTAACAAATGGGTGCACAAAAATTAATACATAACAATTTATCCTCTTACATCTTTTATTTCGTCTCGCCTTATTTCCTTTTATTGAACCATGAGCTAGTACTTACCTATGTCACTGGTAATTCAACTCAACAAGATCATTGATTAAGTGATATAGATCGACCAAAATCCACAGAATACCAAATCGGACCATAGGTTCCCCCTCTATTAGTGGGATGTCAAGGCCCTACTAAACACAAATAGGCCAAATGACTAACCAATGTACACTACCTTATTTCCTCTTTTGCACAAGAATTTATTCCCTTATTTCCTTTATGAATAACCTCCCATCAAATAAACATCCACCTTACCCTCACATATGAATACTCAAGAGATATAGAGCCCGTTTGGATTGACTTAAAAAAAAGTGCTTTTTTTTTAGCCCCATGTTGTGCTTTTTTTTAAGCTCAAAATTTGAACTTTTGAAAAAAGCAGCATTTTAGCTTTTTTTTGTGACTTTTACTTTTTTTAAAAAATATCATCTAAACACATAAATTAATTTTTTTTGAATTAAAAAAGTGCTTTTTTTTTTATGAAAAAAGCCCATCCAAAAGGGCCCATAATCACACTGAGTTATCATATATCATTATCAACTCACAAGTTATTAAGACAATTTCTCCAATCTCATAAATCGACATCAATTGATATAATATCATGTCACTAGCTAGTAATTTCTCAATGAAAATCATTGTTGTCAAAAACTAGTGCAAAAACATAAAAATGTACATTTTTACGTTTTTACTCGGGTCATACGTGCTGAAACGGAAGTAAAAACTGTCATGAGTAGAAACTGGTGGAAACGCTGCTCAAACACATAAAAACGTAAGTTTTTAAAGTTTCTACCGTATTTACTTTAACAAAAAAAAATGACTTTTTTTTGCCTGAAAAAATGATGAAAAGTTGAAAACCCTATTTCCATCGTGCTTGGACTCATGATTACTAGAGAGCGGAGACTGGAGTTGCAATGAGCAGAAATTGGTAGAAACGCTGCTCAAACACATAAAAACGTAAGTTTTTGCAAGAGTTCTCTTAGTTTCAAATGGATGATGTTACTCCATTTGAACCGTAGATTAATGGTCGGTATAGTTTTGTAGAATTGCTAGGGAAGTGATAAAATACCTTGAAATTTGGTTGTTTAGTTTGATTATTGTAGAATCTATCATAAGACATTGTCTTGACATCACATAGTCACACACTGTGGAGGACCGGACTTGTGTGAATTTTTGTTACTAGGGCATTCGTATTTTGATGATACAACACACGGTCAAGAAGGGGATGAGAACAATATTAGCTTTGCACCATAGTGGAATGATCCCTCCAAAGGTGGAATAAAAGGTCTTTCAATTAAGTCAGATGGGTGACACTACTTTTTCGAGGCATGAAGCCTGATGCAATTTTAGATACTTCTATGTAGATGTATATTCTTTGTTGATGTAGCTACATTTTCTAGATTGACCAGTAAGTGCATATACAATTTAGAAAAGTTCAGGATTGTTGAGGCGTTTATGAAAAACTCCTATGTACTCCATAAAGACACAATTTTAGTCTTTGATGGGATGAGGTCCAGCCTACTGTAGTGATATATATATTTTTTTCTTCTATGTACACATTTGCAAAGTCTACATAATCACCTTTTATGTGTTTAATGCAAGTTTATAATTTTTTTAATGATTTTTTTATAGATTCAAAATGATTTTTTACTATCATGAAATGCTTGGTTGTAGATTTAAAATGAATTTTAAATGTATATAAATATTTTTTTTTATTTTCCATGGATTTTATCGAAGAAAAAAAATTTCTATCAAGAGAAAATCTATTTAATTGGGCATAATACAAATGCAAGGTTATTTTTTCTAGCCATGGAAAAAAGATAATGAAATTAGTATTTTATTAGGTTATTTTAGGGGGAAAAAATCAAGGGAAAATTCCATTTAAATACCTCTTGAATTTGTAAAACCCCCAGAAGTATGTTGAATTTGTAAAAAGACTGAGAGGTACTAAGGACTTATGAGGGATATGCAAATTCGTGTGAAATTACCCTTTTGCCATTAGTTTTAAATAAATAAGTAAAAAATAAAAAACCCACCACCACCCACCACCACCACCACCACCGGCGGCCGGCCGACCACCACCACCGCCGACGGTGGTGGTGGTGGTCGCCGGTGGTGGTGGCGCCGGCCGCCGGTGGCGGTGGTGGTGGTCGCCGGCCGCCGGTGGTGGTGGTGGTGGTCGCCGGTGGTGGGTGGTGGTGGGTTTTTATTTTTTATTTTTTACGTATTTATTTAAAACTAAGGGCAAAAGGGTAATTTCACACGAATTTGCATATCCCTCATAGGTCCTTGGTACCTCTCAGTCTTTTTACAAATTCAACATACTTCTGGGGGTTTTACAAATTCAAGAGGTATTTAAATGGAATTTTCCCAAAAATCAATCACTTTGGAAGGTTAGTTATAGGAAAATATTTTTTTAAAAAAAAAATTAAACTCATTTTATTTTATTTTTTAAAAAAGTAGAATTTCTCACTTAATAGAATATAAGGTGTTGTTAAATTATTTATTGTGGAAGAAGCATTAGTAAGGGTGATATGGAAAAAATCTAACAAAAAGTTGCTCAAAATTATTTTATTAAAAAAATTAGTATTATTAAGTTGTATGTAGCATTAATGAGTTGTAAGAATTAATTATTTTATAGAATATATAGGTGCATTACTAAATCATTAGTGTGTTTAATTATTATGGAGAAAATATAATTAGGAGTATTTTAAGAAGAAATTGACAAAATTAAAACTTGGTCCTATAATTAGAACTAAAACTAACTCTAAAATATGTTCCTATAATTAGGACCGGAAAAAATATTACATAGAGGTGATCACGTGTGAACATCTTTTGAGCAAAAAAAAAATCACTTGTGAACATCTCCTTATTTCACAGTGACATTATTATACAACCTTTTTACATGATGAGCTTGTTCTCTTCTCTCCAAAAGAACAAAATTCGTTTTCCACTATTTGGAAGTTGAAGTGGAACCAACCTGATCATTCCTGGCTCTCAAGTCGCAACTATCTAAATCAACTGTCCCTTTTTTTTGGGGGAGTTGTCCTTTTACTTCCATCAACATCAGATTCCGACTTTGTCAAAACTGATGTTGTTTGTGTTCTTCCTGCATTGCCTGAAAGGATTTACTTCAAAATTGAGGGTGGTGATGCTATAAATCATCATCCATATCCAATCTACTTTCCCTCTTCGAATTCTTCAGGAGGGGAACAAAATCAAAGACTCCAGGACTCCTTTGTCCAAAACCGTACGGGTCCCTGCAACGAAGCAGTGTTTGCAGAACCTCCTTCATGGAAGGCCTACTAGCTGGCAGTATTGCAGTACACATCACCCCAAGTTTGAAGACACAGCATATTTCATCCATATAACATGCTTCGATAATTTCCTTGTCTAGAACTTCCTCGATATCTCCGCCCAGCTGCATATGTCGCCATGCCCATTCTGCAAGAGACGAGTGTTCATCTCCACGGTTCGCTTCCTTCCCAGTTGTAAGTTCCAGCAACACCACTCCAAAACTATACACATCGATCTTTTCATTGATTTTCGTTGTTTGAATATATTCTACATTTCAAAGCGAGAATTCGCATTAGATTGAAACTCATGCATGCATATGACTACTTGAATGAGATAGAAATATGGTTGCAATTAGTAAATCACCTGGAGCAATATAGCCGAATGATCCAGCTACACCTGACACGGTGAGTTCGCTTGGCTTGATCAATATTCTTGCTAGACCAAAGTCTGCAACTTTTGCATTGAATTCAGAATCCAAAAGGATGTT
Source organism: Acacia pycnantha (assembly GCA_025563575.1). Lineage (NCBI taxonomy): Eukaryota > Viridiplantae > Streptophyta > Magnoliopsida > Fabales > Fabaceae > Acacia > Acacia pycnantha. The sequence continues at coordinate 2,917,719 of JAMWYP010000001.1, forward strand.
ACTCATTTTAATATCACGATGAACAACGGGACGTGGGCAATCATGGTGCATATAGGTCAGACCTTGTGCAGCTCCAATGGCTATCTGCAATCTTTTCGGCCAATCAAGGACAAAATTATTGTTTAACCTATTCTTCTTGTTCAGCCAGCGATCAAGGCTATTGTTTTCTAGATATTCATACACAAGAAGCATGGAATCATCATTTGACATGCAACACAACAACTTCACAATATTGTTGTGACGAATATCGCTCAAAATCTTAACTTCTGCTAGAAACGCATCCTCAAGTTTCTGCTCCCACTTCTTGTTGCTGAATATCTTCTTCACAGCGACATAGCCTAAACCATCTATGGGGACTTGGTATACCGTACCAAACCCACCTCTTCCTATAATATTATGATCTGTCAAATATGACACAATGTTCATTTCTGAGAAACTTACCCTCTGGAAGGAAGTCAACTTCCATGAATTATCCAATTCTTGCTTTCTTGATTTGTATAATCTAAAAATCAAGAGTAAAACCAAAAAAGTTGCTAAGGAGGCCACAATCACTAGGCCTATGATTAAAGCAAGAGATGCAGATGATCCCTTTCTTAACCTTTCAATTTGAAGGTCAGAACCGGAATTGCACAAGGGAAGGTTTAGCTTTTTGGTATCAGCACAGAGGCCAGAATTGTTTAGAAAGCTATCAGAATAGGCAGGATTTTCAAATTCAGTAGGAATCTTCCCTTTGAAAAGATTGGAGGAGAGATTGAGGTTTGTGAGGGTCATGAACAATTTACCAAGTTGAGGTGGAATATGACCGGAGAGCTGATTATTTGACAGGTCTAGTTGTGATAGGTTGGGTAAACGATCAATAGAATCTGGGATCGGTCCAGAGAGTTGATTGTGGCTCAAATCTAGAGCATTGAGAAATTTCCAAGATATGATTTCTGATGGAAGTGGACCTGTTAGCTGGTTTTGATCAAGCAACAAATTTGTTAGCTTAGGAAGAGTGGTTAGCTCTTGTGGAATACGCCCATTGAAGAGGTTCTTACTAGCTTCAAACTTGACCAGATTCTTCCAGGTAGATACTCCTACTGGTATTCGACCAGAGAATTGATTGTTGCTTATGTTCAAACTTGAAAGATTCCAAGCCAATGTTTGAGCTAGCTCGCCGGTGAACTTGTTGCTGTTAATCATTAAAGACACCAAATGATATGACGTCCAAAGGCCTGCAGGGATTTTGCCTGAAAATCTATTATTTTGAAGAAACAAGTATTGCAGGCTATTGCTGCAGCTTCCTAATGATTCTGACAGCTCCCCACTTAGATCGTTGTCATTAGCACTTACTCCAACTAACTTGCCATTGTAACATAAATCCTCTGGCAATTTTCCTGTCAATCTATTCGTTGCAACCTGAAAGGTTTCGAGTGGCGAATAACGACCAAAGTAAGGAGGCAGAGTACCTGATAGACTGTTTTCAAAAACCTCGAAATCCACTAGAGCTGGCAGATGAGCAAGGCTTTCTGGTATCTCTCCTGATAGTTGATTCATTTGCAAATAAAACCCTTTTAGCTTTTTGAGCTTCCCTAAACCATCTGGGATTTTTCCAGTGAGAAAATTCTTTGAAACATCCAGTACAATCAGATTCAGAGCTTCAATTTCTGTAGGTATTTCCCCAGATAGCCTATTTTTCCAAAGATACAATATGCTTAGATTCTTCAGAGCAAACAAACTACTGGGGATTTGCCCGTATAAGCTATTATTCGATAAATCCAATTCCTCCAAACTCACCATTTCCCCAATACTTTCTGGAATTTTCCCAATCAAATTCATGGATTCCATCCTAAAGTTCTTCACTTTTTTCAACTTGGTGAAGCTCGCCGATAACTGTGTAGGAGGAAGATTGGTGTTTTCGTGCAGGTCTAAGAATTCAAGATTGGACAAGTCGCCTATTTCATCTGGGATACTTCCGTTAAATGTACAGGAGTTAAGTTGGAGATTTCTCAGCTCCTTCAACCTTCCTATGCTCGCCGGAATGTCGCCGGAGAAATAGTTGGCGGCAAGATTAAGGAAACGCAGGTTGGCCAATCGGTCAACGTCGTTTGGAATCGGACCCACAAAGTTGTTCTGGGAGAGGTCAAGGTGCTCAAGCTTGGGGCAATCATAGAGAAATTTTGGGAACTCCCCAGAAAAATAGTTAAGCTGAAAATCAATAAAAGTGAGATTTTTGAGGTTACAGATGAAAGTAGGTATGGTTTTGGTGATGTTCATGTCACCAAGATCTAGTTTTGTGACAGAGCCATCGGTGCAGTCGATCCTAGGCCAAAAACAATGAGAGGAATTCGGTGGGACCCACTGATTGAGGAATGGATGAAGGTGTTGTTTCAACTTAAGTAGGACTGTATGTTCTTGATCATACAGCTGAGACTTATTTTTAGTCTCAGCATCACTCAGTACAAAGAACAAGAAGAAGAAGAAAATGGAGCACAAGTAAAATGGCATTTTGGCAAGAAACAGGGGTTTTTCTTTCGCCTTCAAGTTAAGTAGGACTGTATGTTCTTGATCATGCAGCTGAGACTTATTTTTAGTCTCAGCATCACTCAGTACAAAGAAGAAGAAGAAAATGGAGTATAAGTAATTTGTTTCGACCAAATTATTGCTCAAAGAAGAAGAAGATATAGGTGATGTGCTTACAGTGTACAATCCTGGAACATGCCTGAAGACTCAGAACAGAGAGTCAATGCCATTAGAGTGGCCCCGAAGGGGAAAGTGAAAGGCAAACCAGAGGGTCCAAAACCATCATAGCTTGCTTGATTCACCTCTGGTAAATTGATAATGGCCATTATAAAATTTGGAGATTTTGGTGTTAAACAGGAATAGTGCAAAAAGTATGTAAATTCTTTGAAGGAAAGAATAGGACGAAAGTTTTATATTGCTAAGTGATATCACTGATATGTAAGATTATGGAAAGACCGAAGGAAGCAGATGAGGTCGAATGGAATCTCATCATCTCACACTCACACACTCCCCAAGGTTGACTTCAAACCCACGTGGCACAACATGTTATTATAAGACTAAATTGACTTTTTTTAAGAGATTAAAGAAGTTAATTAAATTATCACGCTGCTCCTATTTACAAGTCCCTTTTAACTAAATCACACATACTAAGGAGAGGTAGTTAGCTCAATGATTATGAGGTAAATTTTCAACTTTATCATCATTTCTAAATGAGTATTTTTCAACTTTTTCTTCTCTCTTTATTTTCATTAGTACAATTAATATGAGCAAAATTATCACAATCTCATTTATTACCTGAAGAATGATTTATAAATATGACAAAAAAATTTGGTCAAAAGAGATTTATAAATAGTACTAGAGTGATACTTTAGAGTATTTTTATTTACTTTTTCAAAACGAATTAGCTTAACTAATAAACTAATATATAATATAAAGATATACAATATATTATATGATTAAGTAACTTATTTAACTTCCTTAATTTTTCTAAAAAATGTCAATCCTGTCTTATAATTAGGAGTAAGTGTTACTCCCTATGGTCTTTATTATAAGATATCAGTTAGTAAGTGTATTTGATATTTTTTATAAGGTATTTGTTTGTTTCGAATGAGTATTAATTGTTTTTTTTTCATATATGTCCATAATTAATAGTGGTAATGGGTGATAGTAAGAATAATATAATATTAGAGTTTAATGTAACTAGTGGGGGTAATATTGAAAATTACTTAAATTTTAAGATAACTTTATTGACTTTGATTATTTTTATTAGTTTGTGTAAATTGTTAGTTGATACTTTATAATAAAGACGTATTGAGTGCAATTATTGAAACAACTTGGAATTTTTAACTGTTATGAACCACAAATGAGCGGGAATTTTGTGTAAAGTCTGAGTGGGAAAGCCGCACGCCATTGTTGAAGTTTGGAATGCATCACGCTAGTCACGTTTGAAAAAGACAAATGCCAACTACCCAACAAAAGCCAACAAAAGGGGGCAGGGGAAGACCTTGACTTAACGCAACAATAGCCAACAACCCACTTCTTATCCTTCTTTTCTGTGGATTTTGGATGGATGGTTAATGGTTGTTGTGGTTTTGCTGCTATAAATATGGTTCTGAATTTTCAAGCAGCCATTTTATATTAAGAAAATGAAAAAAATATTTGACGATTATTAATCGTCAAGTATATATGATTTATTTGACACTTAATTAATTTAAATAACCCTGAAGTATGTTTATTTAATTTACAAGTGAAGGCGTCACAATTTTTAACCAACACTGAAACCTAACTATTTGGTGCCTTTTCTATTTTAATAGTCAAATAAATCACTATATAATTATAAGATTGAGTTGATTATTTTAATAGTCAAATAAATCACTATCTCAGGTTCTAATTATAAGATTGAGTTGATTTTTTTTTTTTTTAGAGATTAAGGAAGTTAAATAAGTTACTTAATCATATCATATGTTGTGCATCCTTAGATTATATATTAGTTTATTAGTTAAATTAATTAGTTTGAAAAAAAATAAAAAAATAAAAACTCTAAAGTTATTTAATTAGCTTCCTTAATTTTTTTTAAAAAAATTAATTTAGTCTTATAATTAGGACCAGAAGGAGAATCTTGTATTTGGTGATGGTTTGTATGCCATTTTATGACAAAAACCTGTGTCAAATTTGTTCAGGAAAAACTCAAAAAGTTTCAATCAAATGTGGACTAAATGATTGATCATTTTTAACAAGAAGTAGCTAAATTGGACACTGTTGTTAAAAAGTATGAGGTCATGGGTGGACATATTAGACAAAATGGAGTCACACATATCAAAGCTTGCACTTCTTTTCAAAGACCTCAAATATTTCATTCATCTCTATTCTACTGAGTTCAAGGAATTTGCTTCTTTCAATGCCTCACAACATGACTTCCAAGGGCCTTCTATCCGTACTAGAAATGAATTGAAATCCCCTCAACATGAGAATCCCTCCTTCAACTATTGTGAACCTAGTCCAGAAGGTGGCAAGTGTGATGACACTTCTCACTTTTCTCCATACTCCTCTTAACAATCCCCCACTAATGATGTTCTTCCTGCACACCATGTGTGTCAATCAAACACTCTTGCAAGCGCACAGATTGTGATTCAATAACCTTACTTTCAATTGTATCTCCCCCTTAGCTTGTAAACCCTCCTCGTGCGTCTTCTAGGGAAATAGTTGAGCCTCATCCATTGAGATTCATACCAACTAATCATTTTAGGTTAGGCCTTGTTGCTAAGAATATGTCACATTTATTCACAATTTCTAGACCATTTTGTCCTCTACCTAAACATCTTGTTCCCCCATGTTCTTCTCTATCAACCTCCCAGGTTCAGGCACAACATCCCAAAGGAGGTTCGCTTCCAAGAGGTCCCCAATGAAGAGGAAGAAGAAGAATTAGGGGTACATTACTTTATATTTTCTATTTTAACTTGTAATGATTGAGGAAGGACATGAGTTTGCTTGCCTTTTGTTGTTGTTCCATCTGCATTAATCTTCTTCAAGCTGTTAGATGTCATTATCTCAATTCAAATTGGGTTTTTTAGTTTGAATTTGGACTTCTGTTTCTTTTAATTAAAGTTAGAATTTGAACTTATGTTCCTTTTGAAGTTAAAGTAACGAACTTTACTTTTGTCATCATCTTCGGTTAATATCAGTTATCTATCTTGTTTCTTATTTTTCAGCTGTTCAGCAGACTATACATATGTATATATGTGGGTTGTAAATGTGGATTATCAATGATAATCTTTAAAAGTAAACTTTTTCTTGTAGACACTGCACATCCTGGTTCTATATTTCCCTTTTTCCTCTTTCATTCTTTAACTTTAAAAATAAAATAAATATCGTGCCTTTGCTTTATATTTTTATTTTGCAGGTTATATTTGCAAATTATGCAAACTTCTTATCCATTCAACTTGTGACTATGTTAATATAGTTGGCTTAATCAATTATTCATACAAGCGAGGCACTTCGTTATTCACCATTTCAACCTCACTTAAACCTCACTTTTATTTCCTATCAATATCACCATAAAACAAAGTTTTGAATTTAACACAAAATCTTAACATTTCATTGCTTCATTCATTCAATTGCATTTGACACTTTTACAGCCTTTTTCCATATCCTCCTTACAAGGAATTATAACTAAATACAATAAAATCACATTTTTGGCAAGTTAACATCAACAATATGAACTTCACATTGTTTTTCTTCCTACACAAACTTAAAACAAAAACTTGCTTCAACTTAGCCAATTCATCTCCCAATTTCTTCATAATCATCCTCTCTTCTTAATCTCCCCAAGCATAGTATAGATTTCCAAAGTGTGGAAAAGCTTTGCCCTTGAACTTAGCCACTCTCCTATCAACCTACAAAAAAAACCATAACACCAAATTAAATCTTAATTTATTTTTAATCAATCTTCTTTATAACAAAAACAATGTCTTACTTGCATGTATGGATCCCACACACGTTCATTTTCCATCACACAATAATTCACATTGTCCCAAGTAAAACCATTAACATTTTATTCCCCATTTAACATGTCACAAACTATCATTCGATCTTCCTTTAGCCTCCTAATTCAACTACAAATATCACTCTTTCCCTTCAGCCCACACTTGGAAACCTCACCTCCAGTTTTCTCTCAAAATGCATTAGATCAACTGTAAACCATGTTGTTTTCCTTATGTTATGTCTTGTTTTTCTCATCTCAACAAACAAATCCACAAGCTCAATCTCTTCTTCACTTGTTCGCACACATTTCATTATTTCCTACCTCCAAAACAAATCAAAACCAACATTAGCAAGATTCACACACATTGTATATCTATTTTCCCTCTTTGCTCCTCTCAGAAACTAACCTGTGCAACTAAAACAATGTGATGCTACAGTCGTTATTTCTGCCATGTCTGTCTTCCTTCTCTCCTTTGTCCGTCGTATTGGTCGTCACCGTCGAAGATCTCATCCACAACTCCTTTGATTTACCTTCTTTCCCAACACAACCAACTTTGGGGAGGTTCAGTTTCTCTCCCATAAAAAAAGAATTTAATTGAAGCCTTTTTCAACATTAGTTAATGGGTATTTAACAAGTGCTTTCCACTTAACCTATACTGCCTTTTCTTCCAAACAAATATTTTGTTTTCTCTCAACCTATGTTACATTCCCATGTCTGCTGAATAGCCTACTTTTTTAAGTTTGCTCCTAATCTTCCCTTCATTTCCATTCACTTTCCTTCCTTTCCTCTCATTCATCATATGTTCCCTGTACCAAATAGGCCCTTACAACCTACAATCCTCGAATTGGCCTCAAGGTCATTAGAGAGGAAGTAGCAAGCCATTGTCTAAAAGTGGGCAGTGGAAGACCTTGACTTACGCAACAAAAACCAACAACGCAACAATCCATTTCTTATCCTTCTTTTCTATGAATTTTGGATGTATTGTAAATAGTTGCTGAGGTTTTGCTGCTGTAAATATGGATCTGAATTTTCAAGAAGCCCTGAGCCATGTTATATTAAAAAATGACAAAAATAGTTGTTAATCGTCGAGTATATAATCTATTTGACACTTATTCTAAATAATTGTGAAACTTTTTTCCATTTGAATGCATCACAATTTTTGATCGAAATTGAAAACTAAGTATTTGGTGCCTTTTCTATTGTAAAAGTCAAATTAATTACTACCTCCAGTCCTAATTATAAGAACACTTTTGTAATGCAATTTGTACTACAAAAATATTCCTATAATTAGCACCGGAGGGAATATCTTTTATTTGGTGATGGTTTAATTTGTATGTTTTGCCTTTTTTTTTTTTTTTTTGGAAAACCATCATTCGTGATATAGTTGTAGTTTCCTTCAATTTTTATTTAAGTATCTGTTTGTTTTTTTATTTATTAAATGCTTTAATTTTACTTTTTAGCACCGTTAGCCCATGTAACTTTACTATGTTAACATTGTTAGCGAAGCTAATTATCCTAACCGAGTAAAATTATAGGATTTAATAAGATAAAAACACATAAGTATCAAATTAAAAGTTAAAAAAAACAACAATTATCTCAAAACTGTCATTTCCAAAAAAAGAAAAAGGTAAAAAAAAAAGGAAGTGTTCTGGTGTAGAACACAGATGTCCAGCCTAATGAGCTGGTGCTTTGATATTTGATCAAAGGTCTCTTCCTGAATGCCTATGAGGAAAGCACCCAGGAGAAAGTAGGATCACTGTACACAACCAGGCTCTTCGCCAAGGGGGTGGGGTGTGTGCACAGTGTGACTGTATGTAAATAGTTCAGAGATTAGAACGTGTGTACCTTAGGGCTTGACCTCAGTATTTATAGAGTGTACCTTAGGTAGGATATTCTGGGCCTCGCGTGATCTCCGCCCCAGGATCCTAACTGTTCTATCATATCCGAAGATATTCTTTGATTATTAGGGGAGTTAGGATCCTCCATGATATTAGATAGGATCGGGTATGCCTTATCCCTATAGTTGGGCCTCACCGCTATTGGGTCTTGTACAGGTCTGTAACAGTTGCCCCCAGCCCGGTAGTTCAAGTCTTTGAGCTGTCGGGGTGTATTATGCTTCCGGACAGGTTATCCGAGGGGGGTTGAGGAGCCCTTGGCCCTCTGGTGACCATATCGTGCCTCGTCGGGTTAGGTTTCTTGGGCCTCAGCTTCGGCCCCTCTTTTCTCCCAGGTGCGAGGTAATGTCACGTGACTCAAGGATCCGAGGTAGTAACTAGGGGTTTGAGGATTCGGGGTACTTACCGTGAACCCTGCGTGACTTCGGGGGAGTAACCCCTCTTTATTCGCCATCATTGCCTCCTAACACCTGGCTCAACTAGATTGGGGATGGGTTTCAACTGCCATGCCTAGCCGCCTCCGGTTTTCGTGAGCATTTAATGCCCCTGTCGCACGTCGTACGTCACCCCCATGCTTTTAGGGTGAATGGTCTCTTAAACACCTGTCGTTTGGGTGTCATTTGAACTTCCCTCCATTCTCCTTTACATCATTTGCAATTGGCACTCTTCACTTCACTTCGAAAATCTCTGCCCCTCTCACACCAAAAAATCTCTACGCTTCCCTGATTCTTTTCACTTTTCCATCTTCCAATCTTCGAATCCTCAGGTATGTCTCATTCTTCTCTACCTTTGAATGCTTTTATTTTGATGTTATGCGTACTTCTGAAATTTTTGATTCTCGCTTCTTCTTTCTTCTTCCGTTAGTAGGCTAGTGTTTGGGATTTCTGGGTTTTCTGGGTGAGTTGGCCGTTCGTGTTTCTGGGTAACTTCTGGGTGAGTTTGCAGTTAGTGTTCTCGTACCCATACGTCCCTTCTTTGGGAAGTGTTTTGCCACTTAGCTTTGTTCCTTCTGGTTTCCCCCCTCCTTATCAATCCTTTTATGTATTTCTAGGTGTGAACCTCCGGCCTTGATGGGTAGGGGTAACCGTCCATCTTCTTCGAATCAACCTTTAACTCTGGAAGAGGAGGAAGCCCTGCGGGTGCGTTATCCTCGGACTAGTTTTTGGCTGTTAGGCTCTCCCCTGTCCGAGGAGCAGAAACTAGCCTCCATTCTCCGGGGTGGGTCCGGTGGGAGGAGTACTGAGGGGTCTCAGCCATCCGTTCCTAGGTCCAGCCATCCAGGCACCGACCCCGTTAGGCCTGGTCCCATGAGTCAAGGCGAAGCCGAGGTCATTTCGGCCGAGCCCATTAGCTTTTATGAGACACCTCGCCGCACAATGTCGGAGTCCCTTCCTGACAGGTATCTCGGTCCCTGCTGGGAGTGCATTGCTCTGAGTTCCCAATACATTGCGAGTGGGAACAACTCCATGACCAACAGTACCCTAGGTTCCTGTCGTCATAGGACGTCGTCTGAGCCTAGCCCGGCTACTGGGGGTCTATGTTTGTCAGATACAACCAGTCTTCATTCTTTACGCAATAGTTTATCTCAGTCAGGTATACCCCTTAGTGCTTATTGTAGCTTTTTTGTTTTTGTTATAGGTAAATGGAGTCCTCATCCTCTCCCCGTAAATCTCGATCTAAAGTCGGAGAGTCAGATTCCGCTGGTCCTCCCCAGGCTTTTTTGGATAAGTATCCCTGGGTGACACATGAGGTTCTGATGACGCGTTCTTTGATGACTTCCTCGGACGTGGATTAGCTAGGCGTATCGGATTTTACCAGATGCTTCCTGAGTCCTCCCGATGATGACGAGCCGATTTCCTATACTCGGGAGTCAGGGTACACCAATTTCTTTTTCTTTTATAGGGACTACATGTCCCGGCTTGGTATTTGCTTTCCGTTTACCGAGTTCCAAATTTCTACCCTTAATCACCTTCGCCTAGCCCCGTCTCAGCTTCACCCTAATGGGTGGGCTTACCTTGTGGCGTTCTAGTGCTTGTGCGGCTCGTTTGACCCAGTCATTCCTTGTACTGCCACCCTCTTCTTCTATTTCTTCTGTCACTTCACCCCTCGCTCGAGTAGGGAGTCTGCTAAATTGAAGGGGTTGACTTCCCTCCGGGGCGATCCCGAAAAGAAACTTTTCCCCGCCTACTCCGACTCTTTCAAGCACTTCAAAAACAGCTTCTTCAAGGTGGTCGCCAACCTTGATAAGCAATCCTGGTTTCTGAAGGGTCCTGAGGGCCCAGATGTGGAGTGGCGGTTTTCGTTATACTGGTCCATCAATCATCACAAACTTGGTTCCTCCTCGTATCAAGTTAGCACTGACGACCTTTCGGCCGAGGAGGCTCCCTCGGTAACTCGGCTGGCCTCCTATGTTGCAGAACATGGAGTAAAAAGCGCGACCTTTTTTATTAACCGGGCTGGTACTAGGTTGGCATCAAGTACGACTTCTATTGCTACCGTACCTTGTGTGTTTAAATTTACTTATTCTGTATTTAATCCTGACTTCTAACCTCCTCGTTTGCTTTGCAGATCCCCGTATGGAGGGGCTACCTAAATACTTAGCATATGTGAATCCGGAGGTTGCAGTGCCAACGAAGAAGGCACCTCAGAAGCGGGCCACTCCCTAGCCTCAGAAGAATAAGATCGTCGGTGCTGCGGTCGTGACATCTCAAGCAGCTGCGGCCAAGAAGGCCAAGGTTGTAGAAAAGCAAGGTGCTCCCCCATCTCACCACACAGGCCAGGCTTCTCCAACGGCCGGTGCGAGGAAGGAGGTCCTCCTCTCCGACTCGCAAAGTCCTCTGTCTCCCCACGACTCCTACTGCTGCTCCTCCAACTGGCGAGATTGTCCGTGGTCTGGCCTGGGAAAAAAGGAATCACCGAGGAGTTTGGTCTAGCCTTTCTCCCGCCTCGTCAATTTATGAGTTCCCTGCCTCTTGCCCTCGTGGATGAGCGCGTGGTGCACGAGGTGCAAGACTATGTCTGCAAGTCCATCGGGGTGTCGTAGGCGTATCTTCACCTCAAGGGAAAGTATGTTGGGGCCGCGGCTGAGATCTTGTGGGTGAAGCTCGAAAGGGACGTGGCCGAGGAGAAGGCGAAGAGGTTTGCTGAGGATAAGCAACAGGCTGAGGAGGCAAAGAACCGTCCTCTGGAGGAGAAGGGTCGGGCCGAGAAGGAGCTTAATACCTTTAAAGCCGCGACTGGAAAAGTGATAGAGGAGCTTCTACTGATGAAGGATGCTCTAGACAAGACTACCTCTAAGCTTGTCAATATGCGGTTGGCTCACTCGAACAGCATGACTGCTGTGAAGGCCCTACAAGAACAACGCTGTGATCTCGCCAAGAAGCTGGCTGAGAGGCGGACCGCCCTTGCAGAGGAGAAGAAAGCCCACCTTGAGGCTGTGGAAACTGTGAAGGCGGCTGCGGCGGACTCCTTCAAGATGGCACTCGCACAGACTTTCCATCTTAATCCTGAGGTGAAATTGAACGTCGCCGGGTTTGACCACCGGGCTTATATCAAGGATGACGTTCTGGTTCCGCCGCCCTCTTCTCTCGGGGACGAGTTGGTGTCCCTTGCTGATGAAGGCCTAGGTAACCAGGTCGGTGAAGAAGCTTCCTCGGCGGTCCCACCCGATGGGGATGGAGTACCTGTAGAAGATGCGGCCCCTCCAAGCTAGGCGTTAGTTTATTTTTTGCCGATGTCTGATACCGGTTATTCTTTCCTATGTAATCGCTGAACTTTGAGGGTGGAATATCACCTAGAGGGGGGTGAATAGGTGATCTTGATAAACTTTTATGGGATTCACTTTAGAAAATAAATTACTGGAGTAAGAGAAGAGAAATGAACACAATGAGATTTATACTGGTTTGGTCTAAATCTTTGACCTACGTCCAGTCCTCAAGTACACCTTGAGATTTCCACTAGCTCTTTAAACACACGTACAATTACCCACTCTGTAACTTAGGATGATCCTTTCACTCTCGGACTCACTCCCCCTTACAATTTGTAATTGTACACCCTTACTTAAGGTTCCACAACCTCAAGTTTGAACAATAGAAATAATGAAGGTGTTTGACAGCTCCTCACGAGTGGATAAAGTATGAACACTGAAGTACTATAGGTATTGAGATTCTCAAGATGATTGTAGTAATAAGAAAGATGTATGTCTTGTATTCTCTTGAGTTGTTTTTTTCAATTGAATCAGATGTCTCTTTATAATGTTCATGATTCATGTCGATCAGTGTTTGAGAAGATATCCGTTGGGTCATACTGTCTCTTGGATTTCCGATGATTGCTCTGCATTGAAGATTATGACCGTTGCATCATTTAGTGTCTTTACTCATTTTGTGCAGGGAATCACTCTGACTAGAAGCTATAGTAAACGTTTCCAAATGAGGGACTTCATCTTCTTGATTATTCCTCTGTTTGTTGACGCGTGAAAATCAATGCTCTGATTTTCTGTTTCGTCAATCAATGGTTGATTCCTGAAACTCACTTAAGTAGAATGATTAAAAATAGAAATGAATGAGTTTGAATATGATCAGTAATAATGGTGATTAACTGAAAGAAATCAATCAGAGATAGCGTATCGTGATTCTGTTCGTGACGACCCTGCTCGAGCATGGTGTTTTATATTGCTCGGGCAAGCCTCAAGGAAAAACAGAATTCCTCGCTGATGTTCGGGCAAGCTATTATGATATGCTCGAGCAAGCCTCAAGGAAACTAGAGTTTCTCGCAGTTGCTCAGGCAGGCTGTTATGGCGTGCTCGAGCAAGCCTCTGACAGAGGCAAGAATCAGGGATTTTTCGATGCTGCTCGAGCAAACAATATATGTTGCTCGGGCATGGTGCTCGAGCAAGGATAAAGGACCTGCTCGGGCAAACAACAGATGCTGACGAAACAAGCAGACTTGAGTTGAGCTGCTCGAGCAAGAGTTTTTCTTTGCTCGGGCATAGTGCTCGAGCATGAAAGAATTCATGCTCGGGCAAACACTATCCAGAGGTAAATTTAGGGGGCTGCTCGAGCATGCTTTTTCCTTCTGCTCGAGCATTGTGCTCGAGCAAGCTTTCTCCGATGCTCGAGCAAGCTTTCCGTCTTGCAATCTTTTTGCCTCTGCCTCGTTGCTGCTCGGGCAAGGGATTGTCCCTGCTCGAGCATGATTGCTCATTTTGCGTTTTAAATGAATATTGATACGATGTTGCTCGGGCAAATGTATAGGTGCTGCTCGGGCAAGATTCACATAACTTAGCTTCTCAACCTTGAATCCCGATGAAGCTCGGGCAACATCTGTGACCTGCTCGGGCATGCTTTGATCCACATATTTTTCACTCAATTTAATAACTCATAAATTGTAATAATCAAAACACGAGAGCCAACATTCTCCCCCTTTTTTATGATGACAATTGTTAGGATTTTGTGATTTGAGGGGAATTTCATAAGTTATTGAATTGAGATAATTTTGAAAAATCAGAGAAATAGAATGGTTCATATGTAGATGAGTCAAGGGAACATTTTTCATTAGTCATAGCAATTGAGTACAATGTTCATAATTAACAGAATACAAGATAGACATACTACAAGTTCAAATCAAAAACATCAACTGCTAGTCCTATCTATTCTCCCCCTTTGTCATCAGGAAAAGAGGGGCCTGATGAGAAGGAGAGGCCTGAGCGGAATGAGAGGGAAAGTCAGAAGAGGAAGTAGACGGAAGAGGGACAGTGGATGGATCAATTGGCTGCCTGGGAAGAATCTGAGAGCTTGCAGGTATGAAATGTTGGACAAAGGCGTCCAATGTGGCATATAGGCCAGAAATTTGTCTCTGTTGCTGCCCTGCCACACGCAGGACTTCACGCTTGAGCTCCTGTTTCTCCTCATACAGGATGACATAGCTAGACTCTAAGTCGGTCTTCATCTCGGCCAAGTCCATGTCAAAAGTAAGACCGATATGCTGCTTGAGGTTCTTCATCTCATCGGACATGGCGGTGATCATCTTAGAGGTAAGCTTCCGGAAGGCGTCCAGAGACTGTAACACCGGGGCAACAGCTGCGCGAACGGAGGAGTCTACAGCTGCCTGGATTGCGGCCTAAGTAGCTGCCTGAGAGAAGGAAGGAGCAGATGTAGAGGGACTAGCCTTGGAAGACTCTGCTTCATTTGGAGGAGCAGTGGAGGGGACTGAAGGCCCACCTCTGGGGACTGAAGGATGGGAGGAAAGAATTGGTTCTTTTCCCTTGCGCTTCTTCTTGGACAATGCTTCGGTGAAGGACACCTGGAGACGGATCAGGTGCTCTGGCCCAAAGCGAGGAGGATATTCTTCCTTATCCTCTGATAAGTACCATACGTTGTTGACTTCGAGGATCCGGGACACCAGAGTAGGATATGGAATAGTGGCTCGAAGCTTGACCTTAGCCTCGGATATGAAGGAGAGCATCTCGTCTAGAATCCATTTACCCAGGTTCCTTGGTTCCTTGGCAATTAGAGAGGCAAATCTCTCAAAATCCTTCAGGACAAAATGTGTGAAGCTCTGCCCCTTCTGGACTAAGCTCCGGCTGTAGATGTACCAGAGAACCTTGTGCGCATTGCTCATAGAGGAAGGGGTCAGATTGAGCTTCTTCTTCTCATCTACTGGGATGTGAGGAAATAATATCTGGTGGCACTGAGCAGGAGACAGCTTCGGGGGATCTTCAGGAGGATCAACGATGCCAAGTAATACATTAAGATCATAAGCGGTGAGCTTAATGATCTTACCTCTGATGGTAGTGACCAGTGTATCTTCATCATCCTCCTGAGCCTTCTCTAGGACATACATGTTATGGTAGAAGACCCGGACCACCTCAGGAGAGAATGGTTTGCTGATACCTAGTAGAGGCATGAATTGCTGCAGCCAGTCCGTCATATCAAAGTTGCACTATTTCTTGAAGTACTCCAGATCAACGTAGACAATCGGACAGAAGGGTCTCGTCTCATAGTATCTAGCATATAATAAATGATCATCGACAATAACATGACCCTGAATCATACCAGAAGCTGGTTACGGTAATTGACCGTTCTGCGGTCTGCTAGTGGAGACGTGTTCTCGTTTGCTTCCTGATTCCTGAGACTTGAATGAGAAAGAAAATCTCTTGCTTCCTGAAGCTTGTGATTTCTGACTCATGGCGGACTTGGAAACTTGAGGATGGTCTTCTTTCTCCTTAGAGAGAATGGCTTCGATTGAGCGTTCGGAGTCGTCGGTTGAGTGAGCCGAAGAGGGTGAGCGTGCGCGTTTCCTTTTCCCAGAAGATAGAGACCCAGTATGGAGGTGCGTAGTGTGCTTGGGAGATCCCTGAGAACCCGCTCCTTTCGACTATTCTGGAGCAACCTGTACTTTGATGATTTTCAGTGTTTCCGACGTTTTGACTTTCGGCCGATAGTAACGTGATTTTTTACTTGGAATGGATTTGGAGGGAGTTTTGTCACTGGATCCAGCCATTGGGTAGAGTGAATTAGGTAGAGAACTGGATTTGGGGAAGATATTTTTGACAGAGGTGCCGATGAGTGAAGGGGTGAGAGTTGGAGGGAAAACGAGTGAATCAGAGGGAATCAATCGGTTGAAAGAAGGAATTAAGCGTTAAGGAACAGTTGTACCAGTTAGTTTGGTAATGATTTGAGATATGGGGTGACGGAGTGATGGGATTTGGGAGAATTTTGAAAGGGGGAAGAAGAAAGGGTTTTTAACGGAGAAGGAAAATGAACCGTCTGTTCCTTTTTAAAAACAACATTCTGCGATGTTGCTCGAGCAGCATACCTTGTATGCTCGAGCAGTGGTCTTGCTCGGGCAGACATTAAGTCTTGCTCGAGTATGGACGAACACATGCGTTTTTATTTTGAAAAATTAAGGGCCAAGCTGACCTTTAATCAAGTATGTACTGTGAATACTTGATGATGATTGATATACCAAGGTTTTTCAGGGTCTGAAATGGGCCTTTCAAGCTTGGATTTGCTTTGTCAGATTTGTATGCTCGGGCAGGTGAACCTTGTTGCTCGAGTAGCTTGCCACATTTTCTTGCTAACCCGTTCTTGCTCGAGCAGGTTCTTCTGTGTTGCTCGAGCAGGTGCTCCTTCGTTGGCGAGATGCTCATTGTTGCTCGAG
The DNA here is from genome assembly GCA_025563575.1 of Acacia pycnantha. Classification (NCBI taxonomy): domain Eukaryota; kingdom Viridiplantae; phylum Streptophyta; class Magnoliopsida; order Fabales; family Fabaceae; genus Acacia; species Acacia pycnantha. The sequence goes on from JAMWYP010000001.1 coordinate 2,934,258, forward strand.
CAGATCTTATGGCGTGCTCGAGCAAGCTTCAGGATTTCTTCATTCTAAACCAGGAACTTACGCTATTGCTCGAGCATAGCTGGTGGTCGTGCTCGAGCAAGGACGTCTCTGTTCGTCTCTGTTTTTCTATGTTCAGACAGAGCATCCTACAAAAACAAATTCTAGAGACTCCGATGCTAAAGTTAGTATTTATCTTGTTGAAGCAAATCATTTAAGAAGAGAATACTTACAATTCATTGGGATTAGCCATACCCAATTCTCTCCGTATGAACGTGAATTGTTCTTTGGCTAATGGTTTGGTGAATATATCGGCCAATTGAAGATGTGTAGGTATGAACATTACTTTGACATCTTTTCTTTGGACATAGTCACGAATAAAATGATGTCGTACATCAATATGCTTGGTTCTTGTGTGTTGAACTGGATTTTTGGCCAAGCTAATTGTACTAGTGTTATCGCATAGGATTGGGATCTCCTTCAAGTGAATTCTCAAGTCTTGAAGTTGTTGTTTAAGCCACAAGACTTGAGCACAGCAACTTGAAGCAGCCACATATTCAACTTCGGTGGAGGATACCGCTACAGTTGTTTGTTTCTTGCTAAACCAGGAAACCAACGATTCACCGAGAAACTCACATTGTCCACTGGTACTCTTTCTATCAGTCTTGTACCCAGCATGATCTGAATCAGAATACGCGACTAAATGCTCTTGTTGACTTTTTGGAAACCAGAGCCCCAATTCCTTTGTATCCGATAGTTACTGAAAAATTCTTTTGACATGTTCGGCGTGAGATTCTTTGGGAGCTGATTGAAATCTTGCGCACATTCCCACACTAAATTGAATGTCTGGCCGACTCGCTGTTAGGTATAGCAAGGATCCAATAATTCCCCAATACTTGGTAATGTTAAAATCTTTCCCTTTTTCTTCATCGGCATCTAGAGTGGCCATTGAGCTCATTGGTGTGTCTGCACAATTACAGTGTTCCATTCCAAATTTTTTGAGTAGGTCACGAAGATATTTTGCTTGTGAGATGAATATGCCATCCTTTCGTTGTTTAATTTGAAAACCGAGAAAGTAGTTGAGTTCTCCCATCATAGACATTTGAAATTCACTTTGCATTACCTTAGAGAATTCCTCACACAAGAGATCGTTAGAGGCACTGAATATAATGTCATCAACATATATTTGTACAATCAAAATTTCATTAACTTTGTTGGTTTTAATAAATAATGTTGTGTCTGCTTTTCCTCTAATAAATCCTTGATCTAACAGAAATTTGCTTAACCTTTCATACCAAGCTCTAGGAGCTTGTTTAAGACCATATAGAGCCTTTTTGAGGTGAAAAACGTGATCTGGATGATGGTCATTTTCAAAACCAGGGGGTTGTTCAACGTAGACCTCTTCCTGAATGAAACCATTTAGAAAAGAACTTTTAACATCCATTTGATAGAGTTTGAATCATTTGATACACGCAAAGGCTAAGAGTACTCGTATGGCTTCCAATCTAGCTACTGGAGCATATGTTTCCTTATAATCAATACCTTCTTCATGATTATAGCCTTTGGCAACCAATCTAGCCTTGTTTTGGACTATGATTGCGGATTCATCACGTTTGTTCTTAAATACCCATTTGGTGCCAATAACCAGGTGGTCTTTAGGCCTAGGTACCAAGTCCCAAACTTGATTTCTATCAAATTGATGTAATTACTCTTGCATTGCTATCACCCTATCATTGTCTGAGAGGGCTTCGTCAATCTTAGAGGGTTCAATCTCAGATATGAATGCAGAAAACGTAACTTCATTCAATGTGCTTTTTCTAGTCCTTACACCTTGATTTATATCCCCTATCACTTGATCCAAGGGATGATTTCTTATGAATTTCCAAGGTTTGGGTTGAGATTGATCAGGGGTTTCACAAGGATTTTCTGAATTGCTTTAAAAAACGTCAACTGGATTTTCAAGAGATGCAGGGGTAGTTTTTGAAAATAATTGATTTTTGTAAGAGATTTCCTCATCATCATCTAGAGGTTTGTCAATTTTAGATTCACAGAATACAACATGGATTGACTCTTCTACTAAGCGAGTACGTTTATTGAAAATTCTGTATGCTCTACTCCTATTTGAATAGCCAAGAAAAATACCTTCGTCTGATTTTGGATCAAACTTACCCAGGTTGCTTTTACCGTTATTGTGAACGAAGCATTTGCATCCAAATATGTGAAGGTGGCCCAAGTTTGGTTTTCTTCCTTTGTACAACTCATACAAAGTCTTGTCAAGTTTCTTTCTGAGATAAGCTCTGTTTGAGATGTAGCTGGCTGTGCTCATGGCATCTGCCCAGAAGACTTGTGAGGTTTGATTTTCATTTAACATTGCATGAGCCATTTCAGTGAGCACTCGATTCTTTCATTCAACCACCCCGTTTTGTTGAGGAGTTCTTGGAGCTGAGAAGTTGTGATCTATTCCATGAGTGTCACAGAATTCTTCGAAGGCTTGATTTTCAAATTCACCTCCATAATCAGTTCGAATTCCTGAAATGCAAATACCTCTATCGTTTTGCACCTTTTTGGCAAATACAACAAATAGATCAAATGTTTCATCTTTTGAGGATAAAAAAATAGTCCATATAAATCTTGAGAAGTCATCGACAATGACTAGAGTATATAGATTCCCACCAAGGCTCTTGACTCTTGCTGGTCCAACTAAATCCATATGAAGTAGTTGAAGTGGTCGATTGGTTGATATTTCAGACTTGTTTTTAAAAGAAGATTTTGTCTGTTTACCCTTTTGACAGGAGTCACAAAGCATGTCATTTTTAAATTGAAGTTTAGGTAAACCAAGGACTAAGTCTTTTCTTAGCAACTTTTCTAATTGAGTCATATTGACATGAGCTAGTCGCTGATGTCATAGCCAGCTTTCATTCAAGTTGCTAACAAAACACTTTTCAGAGTATATCTTAGGTAGGTCTAATGTATAACAATTTTCCTCACGAGGAGCTTTGAATAATACCTTAAGTGTACCTTTATCAATTGGTAGATCATTTTTGTTAACAATGAGGCATTCTTCTGAGTCAAAGATGATCCAATTATTTTTGTCTGCACTTTGGCTCATGCTTAGGAGGTTGTGACAAAGACCTTCCACAAGGTAGACGTCTTTGATATGAAGGCCTTCTTTTGCACCAATTTCATCAATGCCAGTAATTTTTCCCGATTGGTTTCCTCCAAAGGTGACTTTGCCGCCATCTTTTGGTCTCATTGCAACAAATTTCTCTGCGTCTTCCGTCATGTGTCTAGAGCATCCACTGTCGATATACCACTTATTAATTCTTGATGCTCTCAGACATACCTGCAAGTCAGAAAGGATTAAGTTTTAGGTACCCATTTTTTTATGGGTCCTTTCAGGTTAATTTGGTTTTTAGGAGCCACATAGGATCCCTTTGGTACCCACTTGTAATTACCAATGGGTTTGGTCTTTCTTTCCTTCTTATGGAAACAGGATGAGGTGGTGTCCTTTGCGATTACAATAATTGCAATGGGCAAAAGGGTTTGAGAAATGAACTGTTTTCTGAAAATAATTCAAATAATTCTTTTCTCCAGTTTTTTTCTTTCCTTTCTTCTTGTCACATTCGGGCTTGTAACCAATTCCCGACTTATCATTTGTAAACCGTTGTTGCTTTAGAATCACATTGAGCATGTCACTACCTTTTGTAAATTTTTCAAGAGTCTTTGTAAGATATATGTTCTTTTTGTCTAAATCAACACAATCTTCACAAACAAGATTTTTGCAAGTAAAGTTTTCAACTTGTTGTTCAAGAGTTATGTTTTTTCGTTTTAGAGCTATGTACTTTTCAGCAAGTTTTTCAAAATCAGATTGCAACTCAGAGTATTCATCAAATAACTCATCATAAGAAGGGTGTGAATTACATACCTCATTGTTATTACCAGGTTGCTCTTCTTCCTCTGCGACTAGACAAATGTTTGTAGTGTCTTTTTCTTCCTCGCTTTCTTCATCAGAGGAACCATTTCCCCATATGGCAGAGACGTAGGCTTTCTTTCTGAATTGATTGAATTTTTTCTTTTTCTCTTTTTCATGTTCTTTCAGTTCAGGGCATTCTGATTTATAATGACCGGGTTTCTCACATTCATAACAAACGATTTGATCTTTATCCTTGAACTCTCGTCGATTGCCCGGGGTTCCTTTCTGAAACCTGTTTCTGGATCCTTGATCCTTTCTATAGACTTTTCTGAATCTTCTTACCAGCATGCCTATCTCTTCATCATCCTCGTCATCTTCATTTTGATCTTCTTTTATAGTATTAAGAGCAATGCTTTTGTTCTTACTAGTGTTGACTTCATCTAGACATTTTCTGAATTTTAGTTTGCTTTCGTATTCGGATAGACTTCCAAATATGGCGGTTACTGAAGTCATTGATTCTCCACTGGCCTCTTCTATTGCTGTGACCTTGGCTTCCCACTCTTTTGTTAGAACATTGAGAATATTTCTAACTTGAGGACGTTGTTCATATGTTTTTCCAAGGGATGCCAATTGATTGGTCAAGTGTGTGTAACGGAGTTGGAACTCAACAATGGTTTCTCAGGACTTCATTCGAAGTAAGTCATACTCGGTGGTTAGAGTATTAATACGATTTTCTTTAATGTCGGAGGTTCCTTCGTACGCGATTTCCAATGCCTTCCACATTTCTTTTGCAGTAGAGAGATTACATATCCGAAAGTACTCCTTTTGGCTAAGAGCACTTTGAAGCATCAAGACGGCTTTTCTGTTAAGAGTAATTTTCCTTCTGTCAGTCTCATCAAATTCTTCTTCTGTTTTATGAACCGCAATTCCTCCTTCATTTCTTGTAGGAACATAATCCCCATTTTCTATTACTTGCCAGAGATCATATTCGGTTGCTAGCACGAACACTTTGAATTTTGCTTTCCAAAATGAGTAGTGGTCGCCATTAAATCTAGGTGGTCGGTTGATTGAGGCACCATCAGGTAATATTGCTTCCATGATCTATCTCGGGATGTTAAGCCCAATAGAGAAACCTTGCTCTGATACCAAATGAGGGTGGAATATCACCTAGAGGGGGGTGAATAGGTGATCTTGATAAACTTTTCTGGGATTCACTTTAGAAAATAAATTACTGGAGTAAGAGAAGAGAAATGAACACAAGGAGATTTATACTGATTCGGTCTAAATCTTTGACCTACGTCCAGTCCTCAAGTACACCTTGAGATTTCCACTAGCTCTTTAAACACACGTACAATTACCCACTCTGTAACTTAGGATGATCCTTTCACTCTCGGACTCACTCCCCCTTACAAGTTGTAATTGTACACCCTTACTTAAGGTTCCACAACCTCAAGTTTGAACAATAGAAATAATGAAGGTGTTTGACAACTCCTCACGAGTGGATAAAGTATGAACACTGAAGTACTATAGGTATTGAGATTCTCAATATGATTGTAGTAATAAGAAAGATGTATGTCCCGTATTCTCTTGAGTTGTTTTTTCAATTGAATCAGATGTGTCTTTGTAATGTTCATGATTCATGTCGATCAGTGTTTGAGAAGATATCTGTTGGGTCATACTGTCTCTTGGATTTCCGATGATTGCTCTGCATTGAAGATTATGACTGTTGCATCATTTAGTGTCTTTACTCATTTTGTGCAGGGAATCACTCTGACTAGAAGCTATAGCAAACGTTTCCAAATGAGGGACTTCATCTTCTTGATTATTCCTCTGTTTGTTGACGCGTGAAAATCAATGCTCTGATTCTCTGTTTCGTCAATCAATGGTTGATTCCTGAAACTCACTTAAGTAGAATGATTAAAAATAGAAATCAATGAGTTTGAATATGATCAGTAATAATGGTGATTAACAGAAATCAATCAATCAGAGATAGCGTATCGTGATTCTGTTCGTGACGACCCTGCTCGAGCATGGTGTTTTATATTGCTCGGGCAAGCCTCAAGGAAAAACAGAATTCCTCGCTGATGCTCGGGCAAGCTATTATGATATGCTCGAGCAAGCCTCAAGGAAACTAGAGTTTCTCGCTGCTGCTCAGGCAGACTGTTATGGCGTGCTCGAGTAAGCCTCAGATAGAGGCGAGAATCAGGGTTTTTTTGATGCTGCTCGAGTAAACAATATATGTTGCTCGGACATGGTGCTCGAGCAAGGATAAAGGACCTGCTCGGGCAAACAACAGATGGCGATGAAACAAGCAGACTTGAGTTGAGCTGCTCGAGCAAGAGTTTTTCTTTGCTCGGGCATAGTGCTCGAGCATGAAAGAATTCATGCTCGGACAGACACTATCCAGAGGCAAATTTAGGGGGCTTCTCGAGCAAGCTTTTTCCTTCTGCTCGAGCATTGTGCTCGAGCAAGCTTTCTCCGATGCTCAAGCAAGCTTTCGGTCTTGCAATCTTTTTGCCTCTGCCTCGTTGCTGCTCGAGCAAGGGATTGTCCCTGCTCAAGCATGATTGCTCATTTTGCGTTTTAAAGTAATATTGATACGATGTTGCTCGGGCAAATGTATAGGTGCTGCTCGGGCAAGATTCACATAACTTAGCTTCTCAACCTTGAATCCCGATGATGCTCGGGCAACATCTGTGACCTGCTCGGGCATGCTTTGATCCACATATTTTTCACTCAATTTAATAACTCATAAATTGTAATCATCAAAACACGAGAGCCATCAAACTTAACTTTTGTAAATCCATTTTATTAATGAAAATTTACTTCAGTATTCGTCATGTGTTTCCTTTTTTTTACGCGTCAATTGTGTGTCATTAATTTTGTGACCGGGCCAGGGTGTTAATTGCGTAGAGTCCTCATGTACTCTTCTGGTGTTAGAGACCAAGTGTATGGGTACGGGTTTTCGAATTAATCACGATACGGGTTCCGGAGTCGTTGTTCGGTATCTTAACCTGGATAAGGGCAAACTGTCACATGCTCAGCCGTGGTCGTAGGGACACATATTTAAACATTTCGACTTGATCAGGGTTCGACATGACTGTTCACCTTCTTATCTAGGTGTCAATTTCAATGCATCAAAATATTTACAAGGGCTGATGACAGCGGCCTCGCGTAGTTTTTAATGACCCGGGCTTGTGGCCCCGGTGTCAGCGTTGTACCCATGGTTGGAGTATGACTGGGTCGAGCAACCCGAGTCTTGGTCCAATTCCTTGTAGGTATTTGGCATGCCATTAACTAATCTTTGAATTGAATTTCCATTGAGGAACCGTCCATTAATTCAAGAAATGATTCGCTCCAAAGAGCTAACAACTTAAGACAAAAACTTGCATGAGTAAATAAACCATAATTAAAATGGAAATAATAAAAACGAACTAACTCGGACATGGTGTGTCTGACATAGGAGGCATGCCGTAACTAGGTCTAGCTATAGTAAACCCTTAGCTTATCGGCATTCCACATCCTTTTGATTGGCTTCCTTGCTAGGGTTTCGAGAATGTAAGCTCCTTTGTCGAGCTTCTCCTTGACCCGGTACGGGCCGTCCCAATTTGCAGCGAGTTTTCCATCCTTGGCGTTTTTGTTGCCGGCGTCAGATCTTCTAAGAACTAGGTCGCCCCTATCGAAAGACCGGGGTCTCACCTTTTGATTGTACCTAGTTGCGATGAATTGTTTGGCCGCCATATCTCGGCAGTGTGTCGTGACCCTGACTTCGTCCACTAAATCTAACTCGGTCGCCAACGCCTTTTTGTTCGTGCCCTCGCCTTCCCTGAGGGTACTCAGCCTCCTCCACGATGGTTGGCCTATCTCGACGGGGATCATGGGCTCGCATCCGTAGGTCATCCGGAAGGGGGTTTCTTGGGTTGCCGATTGAATGGTGGTTCGGTAGCCCCATAACACGTTATAGAGCTGTTCAACCCAACTGGATTCGGCGTCTTCCATCCTTTTTCTTAAACAGTCCAGGATTACCTTGGCCGCCGCCTCGGCTTGGCCATTTGACTGAGGATGTTCGACAGAGACGAAGTGGTGTGTGATGCCGAGATTGACCATCATGTCTTGGAAATTCCTGGCAGTGAATTGGGTGCCGTTGTCTGTCACGACTTCAGCCGGGACTCCGAAGCAGGAAAAAATGTTTTGTTGTACGAAACGTCGCACCCTAGCCGAGGTGATTGTGGTTAAGGGTTCGGCCTCAATCCATTTCGTAAAATAATCGACGACCACCACTAACCATCTCAGTTGTCCGGGGGCTGCTTTATATGGGCCGAGCATATCCATTCCCCACTTGTAAAATGGTCAAGGGGCCGAGATATATTCCATATTAGATGGAGGGGACCAAATGATTTTTGCATGTTTCTGGCAGTTGTCTCACGTTCGGACGAACTCCTTGGAGTCCGCTTCCATGGTCAGCCAATAGTAGCCAGCCTATAATGCCTTTTTTGCCAAGGCTTTCGCCCCCATGTGCTGCCCGTTAATTCCTCCATGAATTTCTGCAAGAACGTATTTGTTCTCGCTCGAGCTCAAACACCTTAACATTGGGGAGTGTAGGCCTTTTCGGTAGAGGTGGTCTTCCACCATCGTGTACACCGCGGCCTCCCGAATAAGCTTCCTTGCCTCGGTGCTCTTGAGGGGGAGGATTCCTCGCTCCAGGTTGAAAGAGATGGCTATCACCCAAGAGGGGGGGTGAATTGGGTGTCTAATTAAAAACTTAGAACTTTAAAAATCTTTTAGCAATTTACTGAAAGTAGTTTGAATGACAATTGTAATTTTCAAAGTGATAAACAATCATTCAAACATACATGCTGGAATGTAAAAGATAAGGGAAGAGAATATGCAAACTAGATTTATACTGGTTTGACCCAATCCTTGACCTACGTCCAGTCCTCAAGCTCCACTTGAGATTTTCAATCCACTATCTTCTTTCAACTTGATTACACGTTCTGTACTTGAAGTAATCCTCTCACTAGGATTCACTCCTCCTTACAAACTGTAATCAAAACACCCACTTGATTACACACTCTGTACTCGAAGTAATTCTCTCACTAGAACTTACTCCCTTTACAAGTTGTAATCACTACAATGGTTTCCACTCAAGATTACCCAATCTTGAGTAACTCTCAAATAGAATGATAGGATGTTTACAAATAAATCTCCTCTCTTAGAAGTGAATGGATAAACACTGAAGTACAATATAAAACATCTCACTCTCTATGATAATCTATGAAAACATTGAAAACAGAGAGTGAAGGATGAGAATATCAGCATATCAGCATGTTGAGTATGTAGGCTTGTATCTCTACGTTTTTCTGTCTTGAATCTATCTTCTTTTATACGTAGAGATCAGCTCAGATAAAACTAGCCGTTAGAACTCCGTTTTCTGAACCAGCTATGACATCACAATTTGCTTTACTCTTGATCTTCAGATTAACAGCCTTCGTTCCAGCTATGACATCACAATTTGCTTTGCTCTTGATCTTCAGATTAACAGCCTTTGATCGTCTGAAACATGTCACAAATGATATAAATAATGTTAAGAAGTATTATATATCATTTGGGTAATCATCTGGATGTTCTTGATGAAAAACAAGATTTTCGAAACGCTGATCTTCTGAAGCAGAGGTGGAAACTCGAGTTTTGAATCACAAACTCGAGTTTTGAAGATGCTCTGACATTGGTTGCCCTCTGTGTGTGATGGAAACTCGAGTTTCCAACTTAATGACTCGAGTTTCGGTCTTTCCCAGAAATCAGATTTTGCTCTCTGTCCCCGACAAACTCGAGTTTTGTTTCCCAAACTCGAGTTTGCTTCATTTGATAGCAAACTGAGCAATATTGTGAAACAATAGTCAACTTTCGGGGCCATATCTCTCTGGTCTGAACTCCGTTTTTGTCCGTTCAAGTCTTGATAGAAAGCCCTTTGAGTCTAATTTCATATGCCACCGATTTCAGCTCAATCTAAATTGTATTTTGTGAGATACACTCAAAACATTGAAGATTGGTCTGCTGTGTGGCGTGAATTTCACTGTCAAATTAATAAATTCATATCTCCTTCATATGAACTCTTTTTGGCTTAAATTTTATATCAAAATGACGCATTGGAAGTCTATTTTCCAACAAAATTGGTTTCACCTCAATCAGACTTCTGGTTTGAGAGATATCGATGAATTACCAGAGGTCGCCAGCTGAAACGCGAAACAGAGTAGAAGAGAGGTGCTGAAAAACCACTTTTGGCTCGAGTCAATCTTGACTGGCTCGAGTTTAGAGGTAAACTCGAGCTTAAACTGCCTGGCTCGAGTCTGGGCTTCCTGTGGCTCGAGTTTTGACTTCCTGGACCTTGATTTTGCTTGTTTTAACTCCGAATTGATCCATTTCAACTTCCATATGATCTTGGAGGCTTCTAGCATCAATCTAGAGACTTGAATGAAGATATTCTCATTCCATTTAGCAAGTTCTTCCATCTTCCTTCTCTTCTCTTAATCATTCTTCATAATTCAACTATTTCTTACTTCTATTCTCTTCTTCTCTTGATCATTTTCATAATTTAATTCTTCAATATATCATCTTCTTCTTGATCTTGACATTCTTTTCAATTCCTTCTTTCTTTAGTCTCTTATCTCCTTCTTGAGCTATTATTCAACTTGGACTAATCTACATTAAATATAGTAGTTAGTCAATGTAGGAGATAAATATATCATATAAACTTTTTGCTTTTAATAATGGAATCTATATAAGACATCATCAAAACTAATCAAAACCAACATTCTCCCCGTTTTTGATGATGGCAAATACTTTAAGAAAAATATGTATGAATATAAAAACTAATAAACCCAGCATATTTTTCTTGCCATTCTCTCCCCCTTATTTGTCATTAGCAAAAAGTTGAAGTAAAGAAGAGATACTTGTAGAGGCAAATATGAAACCACATTAGACAAAATCAAAGAACTGATTTTCTCTCCCCGATTTGAAATTGTTTTCATTCTTAATATGATACAATTTGGAATGTTTTTATGAAAACAACTTTGAGAGAAGTTGGAGAGGTTTTCAAAACATCTTTCACAATTAAAGCATATGAATACCAAACATGTGCAAAATTTACTGAATATAAAAAGGTAAAGTTCAGAAATGCTCATGTAGGTTCTGCAAATTGATGAATGATCAATGAAGTCCATTTGCTTGTTTTCTTCTTGTCAGATCCTTGAATGAATATGATAGTACTCAGCTTCCATCTTTGCCTTTTTCTTCACAAAGCTCTTCTATAGAGTATAACTAGCGACAATGATGAAACGTGGAAGCACTATTCCTTAATTTGATAGTTTCTTCTTGTAGTGCATTAGGGAGCGTCCTAGCACATAACAGATTCTCCTACCACATAATTTGAGCACTTTCTTTGCCAAAGAGATTTGTTAGTGCAACATGATATCAAAATATCTCTTTCTATATGATATTTTCAAATTAAGATAATGAAGGGAAAATATGATATTAATTCATCATCAAAACTAATACAACATTTAGAACCAATCATGATAATTAGATAACAGAAACAACCAGGATTGAGTAGAAATCAGAATCAGAGTTTGAATTTGAAACATAATTAAAACATCAGAATCTGAAATCAGAATTAAGATTTGAAACACAATCAAAATTAAGATTTCTATGCTCAGGTTTAGTGAACTTGCAAGCCTCAGGTTTGATTTCTATGCTCCAATGCAGATGAGAATGTTTAAAAGGATTTTCTTGAAAATAAAGGAGATAAGCTTTTAAGATATAGAACACATGAGAATGTGAAGCTCCCCCTTGATAAATGCATGACTAAGGGTAAAAAATAAATGATACAAAAAAAAATGTTATTTCCCAATGACAAGCTGGAAATATACTTTATGCAGAAAAGATGTCATTGATAAAATTCATGTAAGTTTGAGCATAGAAAATCTTATCCATAAGGATAAGCATTTATCAATTAATAGTTTATGAATGAGATCATTTTTTCAAGAATGATAATGAAATATGCAAATAGTTTCAAATTTCAAATTTTCTTTCAAACATAGATGAAGTATTAAGAAATTCTATGAAAGATTCATTTTTGAAACATGTTTAAAATCATTGCTCACTCTAAACATGGTGGAAGTCAACATGTTAAAGAATAAATCAGAATGCTTCAAGATTAAAAGAACATGTGAAACATTGAAGTTTACATGTAGAAGAATTTTCCCAAGAGCAAGAGTCATGAGGGTAGAGCATTACCAAAACATGCTTAGTACAACAGAAATATATGAGCACAATGACTTTGCTACTGATCAAGAGATGATCTTGCCTTTTAGAATGAAGTCTTAAAAGTATATGAATATTCAAAGCAAGAATTTGATTATAGTTACTCAAAGATGGATGAAGACAAAGTTTATGCATTTGAGTAATAACATGACTACTAGGATTCATGAATGATGAAGCACAAACTCATTGTCCAAATGACTAGAGTTTCAGAATGTTATCCTAGTAAGTTATTCCACTAATGGTTAATGCATTAAGATTCAATGCACTAATGAACATTCATAATGCTTGGAATAACTTGGCCAATAAGAATTTATGCAGTAGGCATAACACTCACAAATTGAATTCTTTGATAGGAGATAAGCTTGAAACTCATATATGATCAACTTGTTAGACATGAGGTCCAACTAGTTAGAGAATAAAGAATGAGGAGTTCAAGCAACACATTGAATACCAAATATCAATATGTGAATGATATAGAAAATTCTAATGGACAGATTTGAAGCATATCTGACATTCACTATTCAAAGATTTAACTTCCAATTTTGAAACATCATTTGAATGCAATCAAAGCATGAATATTTTCCAAAACATGTGTATGCATTTTCACAAAACAGAGTGAATTGAAATCCAAACAAATTTTAGACTTGTGCATTTCAAAAACATAAACTCAGCAAATTGTGCACAATTTCACTTGTTTGATCATCAAAAACTCACTAACAAATTGATTAAACATAGTTAGGAATATTAATGAGTGATGATATAAAGTATTGGGATCAAACACAAAAGTTTCGCAAATTCGTTAAGTTCGAAATTCAAATTCTCCGATGCAAACTCGAGTTAATTCTTCGAAACTCGAGTTTTCATATTTTAGTAAAAGGTCGAAACTCGAGTTTCAAAATCTTGACTCGAGTTTTCTCATTCCAGAGAAGAACATCGCGATTTTTTCTTTGGACATGTTTTGTGAACAGTGCAAAACTCGAGTCATTAAGTGACTAACTCGAGTTTTGGACCCTTAATGAAAATTTGTTGTTTTAGTCCAAAATCTCAAAACTGGAGTTTCAAAATCAAAACTGGAGTTTTCAAATGTTCAAATTTCGCGGAGCTCTCTACCTGGCCAAAACTCGAGTTTCCAAAACTTAACTCGAGTTTTCATTTTATTTGAAAACTATGTAATCTTCTCTGTAAGGCTGAAACTCGAGTTTTCTTGTTTATAAGAAAACTTTGAAAAATTTTGTCGAATTGAGGAATGGAGTTTCACAAGGTCAGAGTCGAGCAATGTTCTCTGAGGATGCAAAACTTAAGTTTTCAAACTTAACTCGAGTTTTCATGAAACCCTGGAAATTCAGAGAACTCTTTGTAAAGCCTAAACTCGAGTTTTCAAAGTAAAACTCGAGTTTTTTCAAAACTTTGAAAAAGATTAGAAAAACTCAGACAAACTGAAAAACTGGAGTTTGCATATGACAGTAAAATTGCTGATTGAAATTGAATAAGTTTCAAAATTTTTTAACTCAACTAAAAACAAACAAATAATGAATTATAGTGTGAGATAAGAATTAGATATCACCGTAATTCCTTTCGTCCTCGTAGAAGCTTGCTTGATTAAGATGGATTTGATGTAGATGACTCCTTTTCGGATGTTCACCATCAACATTAAGCTTAGCTTGTGTAGCTTTCTCAAGACTTGGATCATTTCTCTATGTTGCATTTGAGAAGCTTTCTTTGATCCTACAAAACCATATAAATCTTTTTATTTCTTGGTATCCAACCTTACTTGGATCCAATCATCGTTGGCTTGTAGGAACCGAAATTCACATGCTCTTATGATTATAATTACGAAGAGGAAATTGAGCATAATGAATTGATCATGACTTTATGCATAAAAGATTAACTTTCTTTTCAAATCATGATGTATGCATAAAGAATTAAAACTATTGAACATTGCAATCCCTTTATAAACTTATTAAGTGAATTTGTAAGGGATGTGAAAAATCAGCTTCAAAATAGTTTGCAATGCTCATTCCTAAGGCTACAAAATATAAAACCTCAATGAATATTTTAGATGATAGGAAAGGAGGTTTTACCATTGTATACCTTTACCTTAGGTACTTGGAGTATTGGCTTTTCTTACCCATTGGTTCTTCACATGTTTTCCCATGGATTTATGCAAAGCTCTCTCAGAGGATATAGACTTCAATAGTCTTCTTTTTGATGTTTGAGAGATTCTCCTCTTCTTGTTCTCCTCAAGATAGTTGAATGGTACTCTATGGTAGTTTGTTCTTGAGGTGGAACATACTCCTTTTGCTTGTATTCATTGCTTCTTTTGATGGTTAGACCTTGTAGTTCTAGCAATGGCTTCTCCACGAGTTCTCCTAACGGATGTGAATCTCCTTTTAGGTTCATGAGAAACTCTTGGACTTTTCTTCCTCTTCTTTGTACCTTGATGTCCATTGATATACAAATCATCCTACATACATGGAGTACTAGATGGACATTTTGGTACCCACTTATACTTGGGTCCTTGACTGTTAGTAGTGGACCTTTCTTGTCCTTTTGGAACCCAAACAAATTTATTTCTCACATTATAATTTCTCCTAATATAGCATGTGTGAGAAATATGTACAGATTTACCACAATAATTGCAAACAATATGATGATGTGCATTATAAGATTTTATGCAAGTATTGTGTCGGTTGACAGAATGGAAATTTAAGTAAATCTCATTTGAATAATCTTTCTTCCCAATAAACTTTCCAGCATCATTGAAAACATTTTTGCTTTTCAAAATAGAATCAGTAATTGGTTGAAAAATAATTTTATGCAAACTTTCAAAATCATCTTTCTTAGATACACAAGAAGAATTGGAATTGTTTACCACATATGCATCTTGAGCTCTAGATAATGATTGATCACGATTGTCCATAAGCTCTTCCTGGGAATCATCTTCCTCTTGTTCTTTTGTGTTGACTGGATCATGGAAGTATTCAATGATTTCTCCTCCTTCAATCTCCAGTTGTTCATCAGTCATAGATATGCAATTTATAATTTCTGATGAACTATCAACACTATCAACTTCAACACAATTGTTAGAAGCATAAATAGAATCAAGAGTATCCCATATTTCTTTAGCACTAGAGCAAAACTTGATTTTCTGAAAATCATTTTCGGTTAAAGCATAGTAAAGGATTTGCATTGCTCTAATGTTCAATGAAAACATTTTCTTTTCCTTTTCTGTCCAATCCTTTCTTGGTTTGAAATCAAAGATATTTATAAAAACATTCCACATATGAAAATCAGTTGCTTTGATAAAACTAGTCATTCTAGCTTTCCAAAACCAAAAATCGATATCTTTGAAAAACGGTGGGATGGTAAAATCAAAACCTTCCGAAACAGAGCAGCACCCAAAATCAGCCATTGTTAACTCTTGAGACTGTTAAGTCCTTTAAATAAGAGCCTAGCTCTGATACCAAATGAAAGAGATGGCTATCACCCAAGAGGGGGGTGAATTGGGTGTCTAATTAAAAACTTCGAACTTTAAAAGTCTTTTAGCAATTTACTGAAAGTAGTTTGAATGACAATTGTAATTTACAAAGTGATAAACAATCATTCAAACATACATGCTGGAATGTAAAAGATAAGGGAAGAGAATATGCAAACTAGATTTATACTGGTTCGGCCCAATCCTTGACCTACGTCCAGTTCTCAAGCTCCACTTGAGATTTTCAATCCACTATCTTCTTTCAACTTGATTACACGTTCTGTACTTGAAGTAATCCTCTCACTAGGATTCACTCCCCCTTACAAACTGTAATCAAAGCACACACTTGATTACACACTGCACTCAAGTAATTCTCTCACTAGAACTTACTCCCCTTACAAGCTGTAATCACTACAATTGGTTTCCACTCAAGATCACCCAATCTTGAGTAACTCTCAAATAGAATGATAGGATGTTTACAAATAAATCTCCTCTCTTAGAAGTGAATGGATAAACACTGAAGTACAATACAAAACATCTCACTCTCTATGATAATCTATGAAAACATTGAAAACAGAGAGTGAAGGATGAGAATATCAGCATATCAGCATATTGAGTATGTAGGCTTGTATCTCTACATTTTTTTGTCTTGAATCTATCTTCTTTTATACGTAGAGATCAACATATGACCGTTTGAAGATTTAGTGACTGTTGGGTAAAGAAATATAGCTGTTAGACTCAGATAAAACTAGCCGTTAGAACTCTGTTTTCTGAACCAGCTATGACATCACAATTTGCTTTACTCTGGATCTTCAGATTAACAGCCTTTGATCGTCTGAAACATGTCCACAAATGATATAAATGATGTTAAGAAGTATTATATATCATTTGGGTAATCATCTGGATGTTCTTGATGAAAAACAAGATTTTCGAAACGCTGATCTTCTGAAGCAGAGGTGGAAACTCGAGTTTTGAATCACAAACTCGAGTTTTGAAGATGCTCTGACATTGGTTGCCCTCTGTGTGTGATGGAAACTCGAGTTTCCAACTTAATGACTCGAGTTTCGGTCTTTCCCAGAAATCAGATTTTGCTCTCTGTCCCCGACAAACTCGAGTTTTGTTTCCCAAACTCGAGTTTGCTTCATTTGATAGCAAACTGAGCAATATTGTGAAACAATAGTCAACTTTCGGGGCCATATCTCTCTGGTCGGAACTCCGTTTTTTTCCGTTCAAGTCTTGATAGAAAGCCCTTTGAGTCTAATTTCATATGCCACCGATTTCAGCTCAATCTAAATTGTATTTTGTGAGATACACCCAAAACATTGAAGATTGGTCTGCTGTGTGGCGTGAATTTCACTGTGAAATTAATAAATTCATATCTCCTTCATATGAACTCTTTTTGGCTTAAATTTTATATCAAAATGACGCATTGGAAGTCTATTTTCCAACAAAATTGGTTTCACCTCAATCAGACTTCTGGTTTGAGAGATATCGATGAGTTACCAGAGGTCGCCAGCTGAAACGCGAAACAGAGTAGAAGAGAGGTGCTGAAAAACCACTTTTGGCTCGAGTCAATCTTGGTCGCTCGAGTTTAGATGTAAACTCGAGCTTAAACTGCCTGGCTCGAGTCTGGGCTTCCTGTGGCTCGAGTTTTGACTTCCTGGACCTTGATTTTGCTTGTTTTAACTCCGAATTGATCCATTTCAACTTCCATATGATCTTGGAGGCTTCTAGCATCAATCTAGAGACTTGAATGAAGATATTCTCATTCCATTTAGCAAGTTCTTCCATCTTCCTTCTCTTCTCTTAATCATTCTTCATAATTCAACTATTTCTTACTTCTATTCTCTTCTTCTCTTGATCATTTTCATAATTTAATTCTTCAATATATCATCTTCTTCTTGATCTTGACATTCTTTTCAATTCCTTCTTTCTTTAGTCTCTTATCTCCTTCTTGAGCTATTATTCAACTTGGACTAATTTACATTAAATATAGTAGTTAGTCAATGTAGGAGATAAATATATCATATAAACTTTTTTCTCTTAATAATGGAATCTATATAAGACATCATCAAAACTAATCAAAACCAACACAGGTAATCTTCGATTGGCTTCCTCCAATCGGTGGAGGTGGATATGGTCATGACACAACTCGATTCTTCTAACTTTTGCTGGACCACTGTGGTTTGCCGGGCCCTTTGTACTAGCAAGCTTTGAGAGGATGTCGGCTCTGACATTTTCTCCTCTAGGGATGTGTGTGACCGTTACCTCCTCAAAGTCAGATAGCGCGTCCTTTACTTTATTTAGGTACTTCGCCATCAAAGGGCCCTTGGCTTGGTACGTCCCGTCGACCTGGGTGGCGACGAACTGTGAGTCGGTGAAAACCGTAACTCTGGGCTCCGAGGTCCTTGGCCTGTTGGAGCCCGGCAAGGAGTGCTTTGTACTCGGCTTGATTGTTTGACATTGGAAAGTTTAGTTGCAGGGAATGTTCAATTGCGACCCCTTCAGGGCTCTCTATGATTACTCCGGCCCCACTTCCCTTGGAATTCGAGGAGCCGTCCACATACACTTTCCAGAGGTCGAGGTTATTGACATCTCTCTTTGCTGGGGTCAGCTCCCGGAGAAAGTCCGCCAACGCCTGTGACTTGATGGCGTGTCGTGCTTCATAGGTGATGTCGAATTCTGATAATTCTATGGCCTAACTGATTATTCTGCCGGCCAGGTCGGGCTTGTGCAATACCTGTCGGATCGGTTGACTGGTCCGAACGACGATTTGATGTGCTTGGAAATATGGGCGAAGTCTTCTTGCCGTTGTCAGTATGGCGAAAGCCACTTTTCCAACTTCTGATACTTGAGCTCCAAGCTCTGCAAAGCTTTTCTTACAAAGTATATCGGCTCCTGACCGTTCTCGGTCTCTCGGACCAATACCGCGCTCACTACTTCTTCCCCGACCGATAGGTAGAGGAACAAAGTCTCACCGGGCTGCGGTTTCGACAGAACTGGCTGGGTTGCCAAGCATTGTTTGATTTTTTGGAATGCGGCGTCACACTCCGAGTTCCAGTCTCCCGTTGTCTCCTTTTTCAACAATTTGAAAAAGGGGAGGGCATTTTCTGCCGATCTCAGCAAGAACCTGGTTAATGCCGCCAGTCTTCCCGTTAGCTGTTGGACTTCTTTCTTGTTCCTTGGGGCTTGCATGTCAAGTACGGCCTTGCATTTGTCCGGGTTGTCCTCAATTCCGCGACTGGTTAACATGAAACTGAGGAATTTTCCAGCTGGCACCCCGAAAGCGCATTTGGCTGGGTTTAGCCGGATTCGGTACTTCCTTAATTTGTTGAAGGTTTGTTCCAGATTTCGGATGTGGTTGTCGGGGTCGTATGATTTGACGATCATGTCATTGATGTAGACCTCAAAGTTCTGACTGAGCTGGTCCTCAAAAAGCTTGTTCATCATTCTCTAATACGTTGCCTCGGCATTCTTCAAACCAAATGGCATGACGTTATAGCAATAGTTTACTTTTTCGGTGATGAAGGCTGTCGCCTCTTGGTCGATGGGGTGCATCGTGATTTGGTTGTAGCCTGAGTAGGTATCCATGAAAGACAGCAGCTGGAAATCGGATGAATTATCCACTAGCTGGTCGATGTTGGGCATCGGATAGGCATCTTTTGGGCATGCCTTATTTAGATTCGTGTAGTCCATACATATCCTCCACTTTCCGTTTGGTTTCAAAACCATCACCACGTTGGATAGTCATGTGGTATATTGTATTTCTCGGATGAACCCTGCCTCCAACAATTCATCGACATGCTTGTCAAGGGTCAGTTGCCTTTCTGGTCCTCTTTTTCTCTTCTTCTGGGCCACTGGTGACGATTCTGGCCGAATGGCCAATCAGTGACAACAAATATCTGGGTCGATCCCAGGTATTTCGCCCGGGCTCCAAGCAAAGACATCTCGGTTCATTGCTAATAACTCCTCCAATCTTATTCTTAAGTTCGGGCTCAATGTTCTGCCTATCTTTGTGATTTGGGTTGGCCCATTTCCCACGATTAGATCCTCCAATTCTCCCTCTGGTTCTGGAAGAGGGATCTCGGATTCTTCTCGTAGGTCCAATTCCACCATGTTGACCGGCTGGCTGGGCTCCCCTGGTCCTCGGTCCTTCGTGTCGGGCTGGATGTTCTGAGGTTGAGGAAGGCCTGAGGCTACGCCTTCGCCTTCCCGAACCGTCTTGAAATAGCATTGTCGGGACTCCTTTTGATCCCCCTTGATGGTGAGGACTTTGTTGGTATTACTCACCATTTTTAGCTTCTGATGCTTGGTGGATACTAACATATCTCATTTGTGGTTAGTCGGCCTGCCTAATATCACATTATACGGGGAAGGGAATTCGGCCACAATAAACCTTACCCGTTCTGACCTGAAAGCTTCCTTCGTCCCCAGAGTGAGTCTGAGGTCAATGTATCCCCTGGGAGAGGAGAGTTCCCCATTAAACCTTACCAGGGTCGTCTTGCATGGCTTCAAATCTTCTTGATCGAGGTTCATCCTTTTGAAGGCGTCCCAGATAATAATGTCTGTCGAGCTTTCGGCGTCTACGAAGATTCTTTTAACCCGGCAATTCACTAGAGTTCCCGTGATGACGAGGTCATCCTGATGTCCTGGCACTACGTCCTTCATGTCATCCTTTGTGAAAAGGATTTGGGGACATTCCGCTTTATCCGCCTTTTTCGGGTCTTCTTTGAACTTGGGGTGGTCCCTTACTGAGAGGACCTCCTTCAGATACTTCCTTTGCTAGCTTTCCGTGTCTCTGCCTCCGCCAAAGGCCCTACTAATCACATTACAATCAAACTCGGCTTCAAGGAAATCATCTTCCTCATTGGTCGACCTCCGCCGCTTATCGTCTTTCTTCTTCTCCGAGACCGGGTTGTCCTGTCAGTCTCCTTGCTTGCGCATGTCTCTCTTCCGCCCTTGAGTTTTGATCACATATTGGCGTAGTTTCCCCTCCCTGACAAACTTCTCGATGGCATCATGGAGTTCATAGCACTGGTTCGTAGTATGCCCCGGTCTGTCGTGGAAAGCGCAGAACCGAGTATGGTCTGTAGTGGCTCGGTTCTTGAGAGGCCGAGGTCTCTCAATTCTCTGCATCTCGGTCGATGCTACCTCCCGCCAGAGCTGAGAGAGGGGGACATTTAAAGGGGTATATTTGTCATACTTACTCCTCGCTTCATATTTTGCATTGGGAGATTTATTGTCTGAGTTTCTTCCCCGAAGATCTTGTTTACGGCCATCGGATTGGTTCTTGTCCCTTGCAGGTGTCTTCCTGTCCTATTCTTTCCGGGGAGCATTTGCTCCATTTCCAGATATTTCTTTGATCGCATTATAAAGTCGTTCAGGTTTGTGGGAGGTTCTTTGAAAATCGATTCTGCTAGCCGAGACTCACTGTCGAGGCTGTCGGCTAGGAGGTGCACATGTACCTCTTCCTTTAATCCGCGCACTTGTAAGGCCGCGTCCCTAAATCGGTCCAGATAACTTTGTAGTGTCTCCCCGTGCCACTGCTTAATTTTGTCCAAAGTGTATTGAGAGTTCGATTGTTCTTTGATGGTTGCAAAATTCAACTCAAATGCCTCGGCCAACTCTTCGAAATGTTGTATCGACCTCACAGGAAAAGTATGGAGCCATTTTAGTGCCACTCCTTTGAGAGTTGCCACAAAGATTCGGGTAATGACGGGCTCCCAGAGCCTTCTCACGAACATAACTACCTCGAAATTTTCGACGTGGGTAGTCAAGTCTTGGGTTCTGTCGTATTTGGTGAGGTCGTCCAAGCCGAAATCGTCCAGGTATGGTGAATTGAAAATATCATCTGAGAAAGGACTGGTATTGTCCTGCCCGATGTACCTTCTCCGTGGTACCGCTATTGCTAGACACCGTGGAGGTCTGCTACCTCGGTTATCATCCTCTTCATCCAAATTCTTGTTAGGGTACCGCGAGCTCTTGCCTCGGACGTTCTCCGACCTGTCCTTCCTCGGTCGATCGCAAGAAGTTTCTCTATCTCGGTCCTTTCCTCGAGTTCGACCGTCCCGGCCTTCCTTGGAGGACTTAGACTCCCTCGACGCGGACTCCCTCTGCTTTAAACATTATTCCAGTCGCTGCATGTGCAAGGAGGTTCGGTGTTCCGAGGTCTCCATGCATCTCAGCAGTGATCTTAGAGTGTTTTGTAGGGGCGAATCTCTGGGTGCTCGACTGGGAAAGCTTCCGGGACTGGGTTCTGTGGTCCTTGGTGGACGTCTATTTTTTTAGGGTTTCGCGCTGCCGAGGACTCCATGTCTGACGAGTCGTCTGCCAGGTGCCCATTATTATGGGTGGAATTGATTGGCTCATCGTGTCGCGGTGATGAGTGCTGATCTTCCCCTGCCTGTCCATTATCCTGGGCGGGGTTGGCTAGATCCTCAGCATGTTGTTGCTGCCTTTGGCTTGTGCTTCTTGTATTAACCCTCATTGGTCACGGGGATTGAAATTTATGGTCCCCACGGTCGGCGCCACTGTTCTGGTGTAGAACACAGATGTCCAGCCTGATGGGCTGGTGCTTTGATATCGGATCAAAGGTCTCTTCCTGAATGCCTATGAGGAAAGCACCCAGGAGAAAGTAGGATCACTGTACACAACCAAGCTCGTCGCCAAGGGGGTGGGGTGTGTGCACAGTGTGACTATATGTAAATAGTTCAGAGATTAGAACGTGTGTACCTTAGGGATTGACCTCAGTATTTATAGAGTGTACCTTAGGTAGGATATTCTGGGCCTCGCGTGATCTCTGGCCCAAGGATCCTAACTGCTCTATCATATCCGAAGATATTCCTTGTTTATTGGGGGAGTTAGGATCCTCCTTGATATTAGATAGGATCGGGTATGCCTTATCCCTATAGTTGGGCCTTGTACAGGTCCGTAACATGAAGAATGGTGGTTAGCTCTTAAAAGACCTATTTTATAATTATGATTAGAGTAAAATACTCTAACCACCCTTCTATTTTACCTTAATTATATAGATCTTCCTTTTATTTTGAAAACATACACTACAAAAAAAACTGATTTTTGCGGCGGAAAAATTCCCTCGCAAAAATGCTATTTTCCATCGCAAAACTGGTTTGCGGCGGATTTTGCGGCGGAATTTGGTCCGTCGCAAAAAAAGTCCTCGCAAATAACTTTTGCGACGGAAAATGCCCTTTTCCCTCGCAAATTTTGGCTTTTGCGAGGGAAAAATTTTCCCTCGCAAATATTCAGAATTTGATTTTGCGAGGGAAAAGTTTCCCTCGCAAAAATGCAGAATTTGCGAGGGAAAAACCTTTCCCTCGCAAATTCTGCATATTTTGCGAGGGAAATACTTTTCCCTCGCAAATTCCAATTTTTTTTAAAAAAAAATATGAAAAATCAGAAAAAATTAAAAAAAATTACATAAAAAATATTAAAAATTAGAAAATAAAAATATTTGTATATCATAAAAATAAATTGTAACAATCATAAGAGTTTACATAGTAAAAACAAAATATTACAAATTATAATGTTGAGACTTGAGA
The DNA here is from genome assembly GCA_025563575.1 of Acacia pycnantha. Lineage (NCBI taxonomy): Eukaryota > Viridiplantae > Streptophyta > Magnoliopsida > Fabales > Fabaceae > Acacia > Acacia pycnantha. The sequence continues at coordinate 2,957,521 of JAMWYP010000001.1, forward strand.
CCAAAATGAACTAAAATTTGGATAACAGAAGCACCAGCTGGGCAGCAGCAGCAGCTTGGGCAAAGCTGAAAAAAAGCAGATTTAATCAAATGACTAAGATCATGATGTAACTACAGATGGTAAATATTATTACATTCAAAATTCAGACAGGTAGCACTACACACAAAAAACTACAATGTCTTATCCTGCAGCATAAACAGATATCTTAAACATTTTATCTTGCATCACAAAGGACAAATAACATGTACCTGGCAAGGATTCATTTAGCTGGCTGATAATGTCCTGACAAGTAGCATTTTTACTCTGAAGAGAATCCTGGGAAAAAGGAAACAAGTGGTTGATTTGCCCAGAGAAATAATTACAAGCTAGTATTTAAACACTAGAAATTCTGAATCTATGTGAATTCAATCTCCTTGTTCTAGAAGCAAACGCAACAGAATACCAGAAAAAGATAATATATACTTGCCAAGCATCTCCAGTATTGTGTTGCATAAACTATAACACATGATTACCTGACTTTATTAGCCATACTATCATAAATATCTCATGGAATTTCCAACAATCAGAAACATTTGGAGTGAATTTATAGCACAATGAAACAAAAGTGATCTACTAATGTGATATGCCCCAAAATACCATCGTATGGAATGATATAGGCCTAACACAGGCTTCCACAGACAAAGTCCGGCTGAGGCTCAAGCCTGTGCAAACCTTCACTACAAAAAAAATGTTTTTTGCCGCGGAAAATGAAAGAAGTCCCATTAAGTTGCTTGAAAGCATTAAACGTCTCTCTCACTTTTTTCTGACTATTCTGCAACAAGCCAGAAGTCCAATCACAAAAGAAATACCTATGACCGGTAAAGGATAAAAATGTCGCTTTTATAATTAGAGGGCTAGTTTGATGAAGGCCGGTCAGGTGTGAGACACCCACAAGGTGGAAGGATACCTCATATGAGTCATATCGAGCCACAACAATTGCCACCAACGAATGGATGCCACAAAAAGTTATCTGTAGCATGCAAAGCATGGTGGTTCACACAAATCCATGCCTAAATTGTCTAAGGCGAATACAATTATTCTAGGGCTTATGAACTGCATCCATAAATTATCCGAGTGACCTAAAAGTAAACATCACCATATACTCAAAAGCAGCATAAATTTTGAAAACAGTATGCAATACCAGAACTATGATTGAAATTGAACCATAAAAATATCTGAACTAAGAGAGTTCCATACCACTCGATGGAGCAACGGCTCTAGAATTGGCTCCAGCATTTTCCGGACATAGTTACATGTCATCACATCATGCACCACACTGAACAATATTGAAAATAGTTGAAGTAAAAAGTCAGAATTGAACAGTTCAGTTAATCAAACATGTTATATGATAACATTCTTCTTATCCATATTAAATTACTTCTAGTTAAATTTTATTACAATAGAGGGTTAATTTGACAATCAGTCCTCATTAGCAACCATGTAAGGAATATTTATGATATCAATTTCCCACACGCAGCCAAATTCCATTCGGGAAGATTAACATTATATCATGATTCATAAGCTTTAAGTCATATATAAATTCATCGATAATATATTTTGTACCATTTTCTTCATATCAGGTACACCCTGAAGGCCTGATCCCTTCCTCAAAACAGGGTTGAGCTACATTTAATCCAAATGCACTTTGCTTCTAGGTTGAAGCACAAATAACAAAGATATGAATTCGATAATTAAGCAAACCCAATGATATATCAAGCTTTCGGCAATCGAACGAGTTAATAGCAACCAAATTTAGAATGGTTATGGAGCATTCATTGTTAATTCCCTCGGTAAAAACCCATTTAAGTTTAAGCAACCACCGAGTCAGATACAGTCACTAAAAAAATTCTATTTGTTTTCTCACTTCATTTCTCACACAATATTCCAATTTTCCGAAATCATATCGACCAACAGGAAGAAAAAATTGAACAGTAATCGATGAGAGGAGGGGAAAAACAGCAGCGTCTTACGTGGAAAAGGCGGGAACCTTTCGCGCTTATCCTCGGGATCGCTACTCCCGATTTAGCCTCGCCGTCTTCGGGCGTCTCTTCGCGACATCGCCGAAGCTTAAGAAAGAGGCGCAAGGCTATGAGGAGGCGGTGGTTGTGACCATCCAAATCGAAAAACATGCGGCCAAAGAAACGAACAGTAATCAAAAGGACAACGGCAACAAAACCAGTAAATGACAAGACATTATTGATCTCGCTAAAGCGTTATGCCACTTTTGTGACTATATGTGTGTCGATTATCTCTTACCATTAACTGAGTTTGTTTGCTTGCATGTAGAATGCTTCTTGGCCTCGAAGCTCACTCGCCATCTACTTTTCGTTGTTCCTTCGACGATGGATCTGAGGCTTCCCGAGGGAGAGAAAGAGGCGGACCGAGGGAGAGAAACAGATCTGAGGCGTAAGGGAGAGAAAGTGGCGGACTAGGGTTAAGAAATCACTAATTTTGCGGCGGAACAAAATTTCTCTCGCAAAATTAAGGTATTTTGCGAGGGAACATAAGTTTCCCTCGCAAAATTAAGGTATTTTGCGAGGGAAAATAGGTTCCCTCGCAAAATAACTTAAGTTTGCGAGGGAAATAGGTTCCCTCGCAAAATTACTGAATTTGCGAGGGATTTTTAGTTCCGTCGCAAATATACAAATATTTGCGAGGGAAAAATGTTCCCTCGCAAATTCCGTCGCAATTTTTGAATTTTCTAGTAGTGATACATTTAAGCTGTTAACTTCGTTAAGAATATTCTAAAAAAAATCTAAAAATATATTTTTTTGTTAAATTTTATATTAAAATATAAAATATATTTACTAATTTACCCTTAATACTAAATCACAACTTTTAATTGGGAACTTGTAAATATCACAAACTTTTAAAAGTTCAAGTAAGTTTTTTAAACATTGGATGGAAAAAATATGAAATTATAAATTTAAATGACTTATATAATCTCTCGAACCTATATAGTTTATTATATTTGATAAGTGTTATATTAAGAAACTAGAAATAAAGAAATTTCAAATAAAGAAATTTTTAACATATTAGAAAATAAAAAAATCTATTAGAATAAAAATTTGGTGGTATAATTTTTTTTGTTGGCCCACATGTGTGTGTATTTAAATAATTCTATTGTTAAAGAAAGACATTTTGGTAAAACAAAAGTTCAAAAATCAAACTTAACTATTAACGAAGGGTTTGAGTGAATGAAAAAAGAATTTCAAAATATAATGGAGGTTTGTGTAACATACATTTTAATTTTAAGGAAGATCTATATGAGATTTTAAAATAGAGGGGAGATCAATGTAATTAAAGCAAAATAGAGGGGTAATTAGAGTATTTTACTCTTATAATTAAGTATCAAAAAAATTTAGAATTCTACTAAAGTCCCATAGATGTCCTATTTCATCAGAATTAATGTGAAATGACAAAATAACTCCTTAAAACACTCATTCATCAGGTTTTATTTGCTACTAATCTCCATAGCTTTAATAGTGATTAATTTACAATGGATATCCCATTTTCTATAGGAAAAATTGTAAATTAACATGTGCAAGCATTTTAAAGTTTCAGTACATCTTTTTTCAGTGATTTAATATTAATTTACAACTAATTATAATTACCTTTTACCTTTTAAGAAGAAACATTGAAAATTAACAAGTGCAACAACCCACTTAATTAAAAAGTTAATTAAATATAATCAGAGTTAAGGATGGTTAAATAATTATTGAATAATTAAGAATTGCCACGTGGATGATTGGAAGGTAATCCTATCATATATCGGCAGGGGGTGCCTGATACATCATTAGTGTCGTGCCCGCGTTTCCCCTCAATTTTGAGGCCACTCCCAAATGTTATTCATGATTAAAAAAAAAAAAAAGAGAGAGAGAGAGAGAGATTGAGAGAGAGAGAGAGAGAGACTAAACATTTAAAAAGGTGTAATGGATAATAAAACATTTCTAATCATTTCACAAACTAAGCCACATTAGAAAATGCAACGACCCAACTAACATGTTCACTAAAGAAAGACTCCTCTTTTCGTCAATTTATCAAACTATACTTTTTGTTGTTGTTACATTTATCAAACTATACTTGGGCCTTGAGCTTCTCAACCCAAAATATAACATTTACCATAGGGCCAGTACAAATACCCGATAAATACTCCTTCCGTCCCTAATTATAGGAGCAAATTTTGAAGTTGGTTTTGGTCCTAATTATAAGAGCAAGTTTTAACTTTTGTCAATTTTTTCCTATAATACCCCTATTTATACTTATTATTAGGAGCATTATATATATATGTGTGTTTACATATATATGTAGATTTGTGTTTATGTGTGTCAATATATATATGTGTAGATATATATGTGTGAACACACACACACATATATAAACATATATATGTGTGTGTGTGTGTGTGTGTGTATGTATGTATGTATGTATGTATGTATGTATGTATGTATGTATGTATGTATGTATGTGTGTGTGTGTAGATATATGAGTGTGTGTCTCTATGTATGTAGATAGATCTATATGTATACACATATATATACACACATATATGTATACACATGGCTATATAAAAAGCAACTAATATACATATATAAACTAATATGTCATGGATATCTAACGTAAGGCAAATTAGAAACACTTATAATTAGGGCAACTTGTGTCATTTTAAATTTATATAAGGACATTTTAGGAAAATGAGTAAAATTAACTAATTTAACTCCTCTCCTTAATTCTCCCAAAATCGGTTAAATTGCTCCTATAATTAGGGACGAAGGGAGTACTTCATTACATGTCCAAAACTATACATGTCAAACCCAAAATGTGGACCCACAAATTAAAACATATTTTCTCTGGTCCTAATTATAGGACATATTTAACTGATTTTGAGGAGATTAAGGAAATAAGTTAAATTAGTTAATTTTAATAATTTTCCTAAAGTGTCCTTGCATAAATTTAAAATGACATAAATAAAAGTGAATTAACAGAGCTTGCCACTTACCTCTCCAACCTAAAATTTTTCTTCCCACACGCTATCTAATTGAAATAATGGTCTTGCTATATATATATGTGTGTGTGTGTGTGTGTGTGTGTGTGTGTGTACATATAGATATATATACATATACAATGGCGGACCCAGGAAATTATGGGAGGGGGCACAATTGGTGGGGGGATTCGGGGGCAGCGCCCCCAAATTTTTTTTTAAGGAAAGTTTTAAATGCATTAAAAAAAATAAAAAAAAAATATATCAAAAAAATATTTATGAAATCAAGTGAATATTGATGATGTAATAAAAGAGGAAATTATTTTACAAACTTGTCATTTAGAAAAGTAAGGTTAAATACTGTTAGAAATGTAGCTACATAAATTACAATGAAGAGTGAACACTTAATAAGTTCAAGTACATATATTTTAATTAAAAAAAGTATATTATATTATAATAAAAATAATTACAATGTCATCCTTCTAGGCCTTATGTTTTGGAATTCTATCATAATTGTCTTATTATCAATGCTATCAAATACGAAGTGCAATCTTGATATATTAATGATGGACATTTAATTTAAGGGTGAATAATCATTCAAACATGTATTAATTCAAGGAAAGTAGATAAATAATGCTAATGCTAATGAAAATTTGAAACCATTATATTCAAGTTATTAATTCTAACTCCATTAACTTGAATTATTATTTTTTTTAAAAGAAAAATCCCACATTTTTGGGGGCAACAACATACCTAGGTCCGCCTCTGTACATATATATGTGTGTACATATATCTACACACTATATGCATACACACACACACAAAGATATATATATATATATATATATATATATATATATATATATGTATGTATATGTGTATGTGTGTGTGTTTATATATGTAAATACACACACATATATTGATGACACAAACACATATATACATATATGTACACACAAACAAAGATATATATGTATGTGTGTGTGTGTGTTTATATATGTAAATACACACACATATTGATGACACAAACACAGATATACATATATGTACACACATATATATGTGTGTGTCTATATTAAAAAAGGACTCTGGGTTTAATTATTCTGGACCACCAATTTTAAAAAACAAAACTTTTTGGTCCAACGTTATTTTCTGATTCATCTTCCTTCTTGAGGCGGTGAGGTCTCGTTTGGGCTCCATTTGAGATACAAGTTTTTTTTTCCTTCTAAAAACTCCTAAATTCATGATCTACGTTTTTGACATATAATTTGACTGTTAACCCTTAGTGCTATTCTAATTTCGTCTTATCAACGGGGATTGTCACAAGTGGTAAGCGGCTTATGTTCCTTAAGCAAGGTCTCGAGTTTGAGCCTTATGAATGCAGAAAAGCCCTGCTAGGAAACTCTCCCACCATAGCCAGGTGTGCGACGCGGGTCAAATCCGGATTAGTCAAGGCAAAGCTCTGGATACCGGATGGGCAATAAAAAAAATCTCATTTCGTCTTGGTTAGCGACCTTAGGATATTCTACCGATTGAAGAATGGTGTTAGTTCTGGGAAAGAAAAGTTCCGCTCTGGTTCCTTTGTCGATTGAAGAAGATGATTTGCTTCATTGAAGTTCAAAAAAGATTAATAATGTGGAGAGTTCTGAGAAGAAGGAAGAGTGGCCTAGCCTAACCAAGAAAGTAACGAAGTTATGGGGTGCTGGCTTGTCTTTCATAGAGAAGCTCCAGGGAATCAACCAAGGAGAGAAAGGCGCTGAGGAGGGAGGTAAGGATCAGGGGCATATTGATGATATCTCGTCAGATAGTGCCTCAGAAATCAAAGATAGTGAACCTCTATGTCTGATCACAAAGGAAGCGAATAGGAACTTCCCAAAGTTCAACTTCTTTGAGAAAATGAAGAAGTGTCTCCATAAAGCGTGGCATCAAGCAGTTATTGTGAAACTTCTTGGGAGAAACATTGGGTATAAAAGCTTGCTGTCTATTTTACAAACCCTTTGGGCTAAGTATGGAATCATTAATTTGATTAATGTTGGTAGTGGGTTTTTTGTGGTTAAGCTTTCTAACAAGGATGACTATTTGAATGCTTTAACGGGAGGACCTTGGATGCTGTTTGATCACTACCTAATTGTTAGACCTTGGGAGCCTCTGCTTCATCCATGGAAGCCTTCTATAGACAAGGTGGCGGTTTGGGTAAGAATGCCTAAGTTATCTCTGGAGTATTATAACAAAGAGGCTTTAACATGGATTGGAGATAGAATATGGGAGACCATTAAGATCAACATTAATACCTCTTGTCAGCTTAGGGGTCATTATGCTCGAATTTATGTTCTTGTTGATCTGAGTACAGTTGCTGCCTGGGTTCATTTTAGATGGGGAGGAATATTACGTGGAGTATGAAGGTCTTCACTGGTTATGTACTAATTGTAGGGTTTATGGGCATAAAGCAGAGCACTGTAAAACCGAAAAAAAATCAATAAACCCAGTTGAAAAGGAGTGTGATACGTAGAGAGAGAAATCCAAAGGAGAGAGGGAGTTGGAGGTTTCTTCACATTGTGAACAAGATACATGGACAATAGTGAAGAAATTTAATGAAAAGAAAAATGGGAGCAAGGAAAAGCAGGTTGATCATGAAAATGACAGGGGCTTGAGATTTGGTGTGTTATTTGATGGGGTGATAGGAAAAGTTGAGATAGAGCAGAGTAGGGTGGCGAAAGTAGCGGTAGTGATGGGGTGAATACTGTCAGGATAGCTCTGACATAGTGGAGGAAAAAAGAGGTGATGATGGGGTGATTACTATCAAGAGGAAGAAAGGTAGAGGGAATAAAAAACATGGGAAATGAAAGATTGTGGCTAAGGAAAATAATAAGACCCTTTTAAGTCAACTTGTGCAGAGAAAAGACAAGAGGTCTTGGGATATATGGTGGAAGGGAAAGCTTCATTGAGATTAACACCAATGTTATTAAACCCGGACCAGACCAGCCGGTTCGGACCGGAAAACGGCGAACCGGCCATGAAACTGGTTCGGTCTACCCTAGAAACTGGGGTTTGGGTCTTTTTTTTTCTCTTTTTCTTTAACCGACATGCAAAGAAGGAGAGATGAAGTGATGAACAGAAAGGACTAGAGAAAGGCCAACAGAGGAACCCCCGGTGAGATAGACTTGGAAGGAAACCAAAGAAACGCCACTGGATCGAGAAACTGCCAGTGAGATCGATAAGGAGGGAGGCCAGAGCGACCGCACTTCTTTCCCCTCAAAATCCGCCAGAGATCGACAGGTTGGGCAGAAGTTATGGGTGGTTGGGTAGAAGTTGTGGGTGGTTTGGGTGGAAAAGAATGAAACTTGTAGAGAAGAATGGGGTACTTCAATGGCTCACCCTTTTTGTTCAGTTTTTGCAAAATACAACTTCAAGACAACCCAAAAGCTTTAATGGACTTAGGCGTACAGTGCAGAGCTACCTAGCTAGCTGTGAAGACATGACAATAGAGAGGTCTCTCACTCAACTTTCACACGTCCCAAGTATTATTTAAATATAAAATTTTTTTATTTTTATAATCTCATATTAATAACTGAAAATCTTTACTTTTTTACCGGTTTGACTCCGGTCTGACCCACTAACCCTTGACCCAGTATCCCGACTGGTTTAGTGGCCAGTCCGGTTTTAATAACCTTGATTAACACTAGGAGAAGAGTGTGAAGGGTCCCATGTTGCGTTTCAAGATGCTGCTCACATCACTCACCTAACGGATCCTAATTTCTTGGTGGGTCCACTGGAGATGGAAAGGCATGAAGAGGATTTACATTTGGATTCTTAAATGGATCTTGATTGCATGGTGAGCCTGGTGAAGAGGGAAAGGCTTGAAGAGGAATTTCATTTGGACTCTCAAATGGACCCTAGTGACTCTGGCTTAGTACTTGGGTTGTCGGGAAAATTTTGGGCCGACTCCTTTGTTTTGGAGCTAGACTGTGAGATGGTAGAGGAGACTGGTTCATAGATTTTAGTTGGGATTATTGGGCCGAATTCCAACGCTCAGTAATATTGGGTTTAACTTTTCTCAACATCATTTGGGTTTAGTTTTTATATAAAACAAAAAAGGTTGCTTAAGACCAACATTATTTTTTGGAACGTACGTGGCGCCTGCGGTGGGATTTTTTTTCCAGAATATCCATATTGTTTGCAGCAAAAAACCTCCCAGCCTTTTGTTGTTAGCAGAGACGAAGAGTGATACTCTTGATCGTTTCAAGTCCTTAAGTAGGCTCGGTTTTATGGACTTGCTTTTGTTCCTAGTGTGGGGTGGTCTGGAGGAATTATCGCTGCTTGGGAATCAAATCAAATGGATGTTGCTTTCATTAATTTGGGAAGGCAATTCATTCATCTTTAATGCAGCGGAGTCGGGAGTTGGTGCTTCTTCCTTACAGCGGTTTATGCAATTCTTGATTATACTCAAAAAAATATTTTATGGAATGCTCTTCGGAAGTTGGCGTCATCAATATCAGATCCATGGGTTCTTATTGGAGACTTGAATTATGTGACTTCTTCGCTTGAGAGGACGGGAGGCTTTGGTGCTTATATTGACCAAATGTCCTTGTTTTCTGATAGGATTGATCAGTGTAAGGTTTCGGACCTTGGTGAGGTCGGTCCGTGCTTCACTTGGAAAGGACCGAGACTTAGAGGAGGCCGGAGATTATATGAGCGTCTAGACCGTGCTATGGCAAATGAGGTATTTATCTCAGAATTTTCTGATTATTTAGTTCACGTGTTAGCCAAAACTTGATTCTCTGATCACAATCCTATTTGTCTGAATGTTGGAGTTAATAATAATTCTCGTCCTAGAAATCATCTCTTTCGATTTGAGGCTATGTGGTTACATCATGATTATTATAATGATTTTTTTAAAAGTACTTGGATGAGTGAGGGGGATCTGAATTACTCCTTAGATCATTTATAGTAGTTGCTTGGTTCGTCGAATAGAGAGGTTTTTGGTGTGATTGAACGTCAGAAAAAGTGTATTATTAATAGGCTTGATGATATTCAACATGCTCATGGGTATCCTCATTCTGAATTCTTATGTAATCTGGAATCGTAATTACAGGAGGAGTTGGAGAGATTTCTAAAACTAGAAGAAATTAAATGGTTTCAAAAGTCAAGAAGTGAGTAGATCACTAAAGGAGCTTGGAATACTCGATTCTATCATTTGAGATCGAAAATGCGAAGTAGGAGGAATAAAATTGTTATGTTGAAGGATGACAACGGGGATTGGGTAGAAAGAGAGGATGATTTAAATCCTTTAATTCTTAGTTATTTTAAAAATCTTTATTGCCCGCCTAATCAAGATCAGTTAGCTGTTTCTACTAGATCTGCTTTTCCAATCATTGATTCGTCTCAATTGTCTTGCTTATCTTTGGTGCTGAATAATGAGGAAATTAGAAGGGCCCTCTTTTCTATGGGAAGCTATAAGGTCTCGAGAGTTGATGGTTTCCCTCCTTTTTTAAAAAAATATAATTGGTGTATAGTTGGTCTTGCCCTTTGCAATTTTGTGAAGAAAGCCTTTAAAGGGGAGATTTCCCTTGAGGAGGCTAACAAAACCCTCATCTCTTTGATTCCAAAGAGGGAGCATATTGGGTTGGTTTCTCATTTTAGACCTATATCTTTGTGTACTGTCCAATATAAGTGTGTTACTAAGATTATAGCCCTGGGATTGAAAGGGGTGATGAATGACTTAGTGTCACCCTTTCAATCTAGTTTCATAAATAGTAGATGCATTCAAGATTATATTATAGTGGGACAAGAGATTCTACATATTATGGGGAAGAATTGCAGCAGGAAAGGTCTTATGGCGATGAAGATTGATTTGGAGAAAGCTCTTGATAGAATTAATTGGGTGCTTCTTATACAAGTATTATTAGAGGTAGGTTTAGATAGTCATTTTGTGGACTTTATCATTAACTGTGTATCCTTGGTATCGTACAATGTGTTATGGAATGGCTCACATACTGAATGTTTTCGCCCTAAGAGGGGTCTTAGACAAGGAGATCCTTTGTCCCCCTTGTTGTTTGTCTTATGTATGGATAAACTCTCTCATTTTTCTGTGATTTGGTTAAGGAAGGTAGATGGAAATCAATTTATGTTTCCAAGTCGGGTCCAAGTATTTCTTACTTGATGTTTGCAGATGATTTACTTCTATTTGAGGTTGCAACTGAATCCCAAATTGTTTGTATAATGAAATGTATCCAAGACTTCATGAGGGCTTTAGGAGGGAAGGTCAGTACAACAAAATCATCTATTTTCTTTTCTCCCTGAGTTCTGGTGCATTCTAAGTTATAGATAAAGGATAGGACTCAAATGCAAATCTCTAGTGAAATTAGAAGATATTTGGCTTTCCCTTTAACTCGTAATAGAAGCTTGAAGGCTAAATTCCAGTATGTCATTGAAAGAGTTAGTTTGAAGTTGAGTATGTGGAAGGCTTCTAGTTTATCTATGGCTGGTAGGATTACATTACCCAAGTCGGTAGTGAGTACAATTCCTTTGTACCCTATGCTTGTGGCTAGGATTCTTAGTAGTGTCTGCCAGGAAATTGAAAGACTCCAAAGAAATTTTATTTGAGGTCATGATGGAGATACTAGAGGTTTTCATCCTGTTGGTTGGGATCAAATTACAAGACCTAAGGAATTTGGGGGTCTTGGTTTCAGGAGACTCAACTCAATTAATCGGGCATGTGGAGTGAAATTAGCATGGAGGTTAATTAGTGGACCTAAAGGCCTATGGATCGATATTTTAACTTAGAGGTATATGCTAAGGGAGGAAGGCTCTTTTTTGACCTATAAGCGGGGAGATTCCCGTTTATGGCGCTTTATTTGTTCTCAAGAAGAGGTTGTGGATCAAGGAACAAAGTGGCAAGTTAGAAATGGACGTGTTGTAAACTTCTTTAATGATTGCTGGCTTGGAGAGGGTTTGAAAATCATTTTTTTAATTTTTTTTTTTTTTTGCATACTTAATGGAGGTAGAGGGGAATTCTGTTGTTGGGGATTGGGTGGTTGGTGGATGTTGGGATGTTGAGAAACTCTCAACTATTATTAGTGCTGATGGCTTAAGCCGAATTGAGCTATTCTTCCTCCTAGATCTGATGCGCTAGATGATTGTATTGCGTGGGGTGCGGCTAGTGATGGCAGATTCTCTCTTAGGAGTGCTTATTTCCTTATTGAGCCTAATCCTTTACATTTGAGGGACAAAGTTTTCAAACTCATCATATGGAAATGGAAAGGGGCGGAGAGAATTCGTGTATTTATGTGGTCACAATCTTCACCTCTTTGTGGATTTTGTGCTACTGATCTTGAGGATACTCTGCATATTTTGAGAGATTGCTAGTATGCAAGAAATATGTGGTCTACAGTAATTAAATGAAGGTACGCTTCCCTATTCTTTTCTTACAATTCACAAGACTGGTTGGTATTTAATTTTAATCATTAGGTAGGGAAAATGTGGGAAGGGCGTTGGGAGTTATTTTTTGGGGTAGCTATTTGGAAACTTTGGGATTGGACAAAGCATTTTTTATTGTAACTTTAGTAGGCCTTGTAACCCTGATATTGTATTATCTATGATGCAGTCTATATTTGTTTCTTTTGATGACATTGAGGGTCTCGAGGCCAATTCAGGACGTGGTCCGGGGCTAGGTTGGGAAAAGCCTCCTCATGGATGGTACAAGTTGAATGTGGATGGAGCTATGGAATTGTAATCCTCTAAGTTTGGTTGTGGGGGTTTAATTCATGACTCCTCTGGCAACTGGATTGTCGGTTTCACTAGGAAGATTGGCTTATGTCAATCCAATTATGCTGAAGAATGGGCTATAGCAGAAGGTCTTCAATTGGCTTGGGATTTAGGGCTGAAGAAGATCATTTTGGAGTCTGATTCATATGAAGTTATTAAGCTGATTTTAGATGACACTTGTGGTACTGGAAGTAGCCTAATAGTGAAAGCTAGTGAAATGCTTGGTAGAGATTGGCAGGTTGATGTTCGAGGCATCTCTCGTGATTTTAATAGAATTGCGGACGCCTTAGCTAAATGAGGCATCTCTTCTTCTGCAATCTTAGATGTGTGTCCTTCTCATTTGAGAGCTTGGGTAAACCAAGAGTGTTTAGGATTAAATTCCTCCTTTGTGGAATTTCTTTTCTGTAATGTAGGCGTTTAGCCATCTTTTATATCCAAAAAAAATGACTATTTTAAAAATATGTTTGAATCTGCATGTGTTGAATGTTTCTAAGAAAATCTTAAGTAAATATCACTTGAACTTCAAAATTTTAAATAGACGATTTTCTAATAAAACCAGTTGTTAGTTACTTTACTGTTCTTGATAATCCCATTATTATTGTTGTCAACATAATTTGGAAGTTTATGTGGTATTTTTCTTTCATTTTCTCAATGTTTTTCTAATGCTATTACATTGCTTTTTTGTGTTTAAAGAAAGGGGGAAAAACAGATAAAGAACTTTAAAACCACGAAAACATAAAAAAAAATGTTTTCAATGTTCATAATATAATATTCATAATATTATAGAAGTATTAGTTTTGATTTGTCATTCTTGAAATTGAAATGAAATGACATAAATGTCTTCTCCTCTTCTTTGCAAATTTCCAATCCAAATAGTCTCTCACCTTGCAACTTCCTCAGCTTCTTCGCCTTCATGTCCCTCTTTCCCATCCAACCATTTCCTTCTATCTGCGATTGAATCATCCTCAGGCTTGAGATTGCCTTTCTTGATAGTTGATTCTGGTTTCGTTTGGTTCCAATTTATCTCCCTCTGTAGCATTTTTTTTAGGTTTCCAGGGAAGAATTCTTGGAGAACATGAGGAGGGTTAGAGGAGTTGCTATTGTCAAACAGGCGGGACGGTGGTGGTCGAACTCAGTAGATTCGCCGCCGAGATTAGAGACCCCTTGAAGAATGCTCGTGTATGGCTCAGCACCTTTGACTCAGCCGAGGAGGCGGCTTGAGCCTATGACGCCACAACGATAGCCTTTTGTGGAACCAAGGCCAAGACTAGTTTCATTATTTCTCCTTCATTTTCCCTGTTCAGTTAAAACTTTTGTTTATTTTAGCAAATTATAATTTTGACAAAATTAAAGAATGAATAATTTTTGTCCATAGATATCTATACAAGTAGTTTTGAATAATGCCAATTGAGAAAAAAATATTTAATTTAGTAAAATTTAGAATTTTGTGTAAGAGTTCGTTGGCCAATCTGCACCTTAGATAACGGAGGTTAACTTTTTGTTAACGGTGTTAATGGCGTTGTGCTTAGCGCTCCTTTTTAAAAAAGTTTGTTGGTATTTTTGGTCCACTTAATAGTTAATTGTGCTGGACGCTCCTGAGCCAATAGTTCGTTGGTAAAATCACACCTTAACCCATATATATACATACATATATAAATATATTATTCGAAAATAATAATGGTATTATTTAATTTATTGATAATAATAATATTATATATAGTATTTAATTTATTTGATAAATTAAATAACTATAATAAATTGAGATATTGCATCTTAGATTTATTTTTCGAATAAAGATATTGCATATCAGATTTAATTTGAACTGAGATATCGGATCTCATTTTAAATTAAATATAACGATATCATATCTTGATTTAATTTATAAATATAAATTAAATCAATTTAATTAATATATTTTTTAATCCGATTCAAAATTTGTTTTGAATATAATACGCCCGCTAGGTTTAGAAAACCTACGGGACATTTTGTCGAGCGTATTAGAAAGCCGCGAGAAACCCTAGATAGAAAATAGAGAGACGCACGCTTTAGGCGCTAGCACGCCTCCGTTCGTGTTTCTGAAGGCTGTTCGTGTGGATACCGGTAGAGGAAGGCGATTCTAAAGAGTCGGCTTCTGCTGATCGAGAAGGTAGCCCACCAGTTCAAATTGTTCTGCAAAGGTACGATTCGGAAACCCTAAATCCAGATTTAAACGCTATTGAGCGATCCGCCTAAGGGATTCAGTAAGAGTTTTATTCCGCTGCGTGTACGAATCCCAACAGTGGCATTAGAGCCAACTCAACGTGCGTTTAAATAAGGTTTTACGAATGTTTTATATATGTGACATATATGCTTTAAACCGAATCTTGCATGCTTAAAATCGAAATATATGATAAACTGATTTTGAAGCATTCATCTTTTATCCAAAAAGATCATCCTTTTTCGAAAAGATCGCGTTATGAATACGGTTGTTTCACGCTAGGGTTAGGTTCGGATTGAAAGTGAAGGAAATCACCAAGAGGGGGGTGAATTGGGGATTTAAAAAAATTTCTTCGAAGTGCTCTGTTTATGAATACTGAAACAGAGCTATTGGGGATTTAACAAATTCTTTTCGATCACCCACACAACAGATAAATGCCAAGATAAAGTGGAGATAGAGAAGAAGAGCTTGACACAGAAGATTTATACGGTTCGGTCCTAACTCTTGACCTACGTCCGGTCCCAGACTCTGGGATTTTCCACTATCACTCGAACACAATTACACACTCGTAACTCGGGATGATCCTTTCTCCCTAGGACTCACTCCCCTTACAAGTTGTAATTGTATCTGATTACCCAATCTCCAAGTCCCAAGACTTGAGATTCTTACAATGAATGATATACAGAAAATTAACTCTCTTACAGAGTAGATAAGTGATAAACACTGAAGCACAATGTACCAAAGATACAGATGAAAATAAAGCAGTAAAAGACTAAGTTTATTGTGTGCGTTTTTTGTATGTGTCTTTTTTTTTTTTGCCAAACTTCAAATCTTCAGCTCTTTATACTGATTTGAAGTAGATGACCGTTATAGATCCGTTGAGACTTCAATATAACCGTTGCCTTCAATAGACAAGGTCTTGGTTAAGCTTTTTGTCTTCTTCTCTCTCTAATCTTCACTTAATCCAGCTGTGCAGAAGTTCAGAGTTGACTCTCTGCAAATTAATCCGTTGGAGTAGCGATTCTTTGGATGTAGAAAGCATTCTTTTATCTTTTCCAAACGTGTGCAGATGGATTAACCAGAAGAATGCAACTTTTCTGGGTTTTGCATTTAATGTTCAGACATGCTTTTTGCTTTTGTACAAACCTTCATTTAATCCTGTCCTAAATCATCTGAAACTCACTAACAAACTGATTAAACGTAGTTAAGAATAGTAATGAGTGATGATACTGTATAGAAATCAAACACACAAGTTTCGCAATTTCATTCTGTTCGAAATTCAAATTTCGCGATGGAAACTCGAGTTAGTTCATCCAAACTCGAGTTTTCATGTTTCAGTGTTATTTCTGTTAAAAGACCGAAACTCGAGTTATCAATCGAAACTCGAGTTTTCTCATTCCAGAGACAAACATCGCGATTTGGCATTTTGGACAAGTCTGGTGAATAGTGCAAAACTCGAGTCATTAAGTGACTAACTCGAGTTTTGGACTCTTAATGAAAAATCAAGTTTTAGTCCAAAATCTCAAAATTGGAGTTTCCAAAACAAAACTGAAGTTTTAACTTCTCTGTAAGACCAAAACTCGAGTTTTAAAACTAAAACTCGAGTTTTCTCTTTTATTGAGAAAACTTCGAAAACTTTGTTGAATTGAGAAATCGTGTTTTCGCAAGGTTGGATTTGAGCAACATTCGCTTATGATGCAAAACTCGAGTTTTCAACCTTAACTCGAGTTTTCATGAACTTTAAAAACTTTTAAGAAATACTTTGAAAAGTCTAAACTCGAGTTTCCCATGGAAACTGGAGTTATGGAATCTTTGAAAATCTTGGGTTCTCTCTGTCTTGTCAAAACTCGAGTTTTCAATATGTAACTCGAGTTTGCTTTGTTCAGCGAAAAACTAGAATGCTCTCTGTGTGATCAAAACTCGAGTTATCAAATCCTGACTCGAGTTTTCTTAACTTAGTAAAAATTCGAGCATTTCACTGTCAGGTCAAAACTCGAGTTTTCAAACCAAAACTCGAGTTTGCCTTTGATAGTAAGTTTTCCAACTTACAAAGACAAACTTCTCTTGTGTTTACAATTGTCCGTTATCATCAAAACCAATTGGGAACTAACACGGATTCTGTGGCTTTTTCGATCACGTTCTGAAAGGTTCAGATCGGAGATCATGCTAAAGTCGCGCAATCTGATTGGGGTCGAAATGTTCGGAGTCACTGGGACGCTAGGGTTCATCCTTCAACTGCGTTTGTATTTTTGAACTATCCAGATTCAACGATGGTCAGGTTTGACTTGACCACGTTTGGACGTTCAAGATCAAACACGTTAAGGACGACTCTCATTCGTGCGACCATACTCGAACAGCGAATCTGGGGTTTGAAATTTTATAAATTATTTTCGGAAAAAATCATTTTTTTTGGGAAATTATTTTCGAAAACAAGAAGTTATTTTGAAAAAAAAATTCTAACGGGGGCGCTGCCCCTTGACCCCGCCCGTTAACCGGCTAGCGGGACCGCCGTAGGGATCCCGGCTGATTATCCGTAGCGCGAGAATTTAAATCATGAATATAAATAGATAATTTATCCCCTCGTATGTTGAAACGAGGTTTCTGAAGTATTTTTCTTTAATTTTATCTAGAGAAGTCCTCTCATTGGCTTGAGAGGATTCTAGGTTAGGTGAGCCATGTTGTATCACAGTCCTTGAATTATGTTTTGGTTTTGATCCTTGCATGATTTAATTTAGAAATTATATGAGATACAATAGGGATTGCACTCATATGATTGATAGGATTAATTAGATTAAATAATACCTTCTAAATAAAATCTTAAGCCATAATGCCGTCAATTAATGAATACTTGTCAAAACCTAGATCACCCACTTGTATGTTCCACCAAAGTAGATGCATCTGAGTTATCTTGGTGAGACGAGAGTGAGTAATGGTGATACTCAATATTCATTAATTGTCTTGACTTAATTGAGATCATCAAAACGGTTTTGGATCTCAAGGAATTAGATGGGATTAAACGTGCCGGTCATATGATGATCGAATCCCATAAACATCTAAGAATTACATGTGATGTAATTGGCAAATGTTTTCCTACCTAAATAACTTAAATTTAAGCGTCCCGCCAAAGCGACTTAATTTTAAGCCAAATATGGGTCTTAGCCCACTAATTATAATGAGGGTTGTTAATTCAGTGGGAGGTTACTACTTAAACTTTGCATATCTTTAGTTGTAGAATCATGTAGTCTAGTAATACTTCAACACCATCAATGCGATCAGTCCTTAAGGAGGACGAACTTGATGAGACAAACTTTCTTGACATGTTTGGGAACTTAAGCGTTGATCCTAAACACGAAAGAAAAGAATATCTCATCAATCAACCCATTCCGAGCAATTGCGATCCAAGAGCTCGACTAATGCTTATACGAAGCATAAGGATGACTCTGTGGATACGAGGATGCATGATGCTTGCCACTATGCTTCTAGACCTCAATAGAGATCTAGAACATGTGGAGGCCTCTCGGGATGATTGTTCATCCTACGGAAATGTTCCAAGAATGTGCAAGGCAAGAGAGGTATGAGACCACAAAGGCCTTTCATTCCCGCAAGTCGGGCCGAGGGTGCATCGCTTAGTCCTCATGTTTTGAAGATAAGGGCTACATTGATCACCTTGAGAGGCTTGGATTCCCCATGTCCCAGGAGTTAGCTAAAGATGTGATCTTGAACTCACTCCCAGGAAGTTATGATAACTTTGTCATGGATTACAACATGAACAACCTAGAGGAATCAATTTCTGAACTGCATGGGATGCTCAAAAAATGCTAAGCTGAGCCTTGGAGAGGCCCAGTTCTGTTTTGTCCGTTCAAAAATGGAAGGGGTATGAAACCGAAAGCCAAGAAGGCAAAACCTTCGAAGGATAGAGTCTGCTTATTTTACAATGAACTTGATCATTTGAAAAGAAATTGCAAACTCTACCTCGAAGATCTGGACAAGAACAAGAAGGATAACAGGGCTATCGCTTCAAGTATCTATGTCATAGATATTCACTTTTCTACTTCCTCAACATGGGTATTGGATACTACATGTGGATCTCACATTTGAATAAATGTAGGATCTCAAGGACAGTAGAAAATTGAATGGACATATCTATGATATAACTACTAAAAGGTTCAAGTCAAATGATTTGAATCCGACCCATCTATGACATTGTCGTCTAGGCAATATAAATGAGAAACGTATTTCGAAACTCCATAAAGATGGATTTCTTAACTCATTTGATTTTGAATCAATTGATACATGCAAGTCTTGTTTATTGGGAAAGATGACAAAGGCACCTTTTACTGAACACAGTGAGAGAGCCACCAATTTATTGGGCCTCATACATACTGATGTGTGTGGACCAATGAATACATCTCGCGAGAGGAGGTCATTTGTACTTCATTACATTTATAGATGATTTCAGTAGATATGGATATATCTATTTAATGAAACATAAGTCAGAATCTTTTGAAATGTTCAAAATATTCCAAAATGAAGTGCAAAATCAACTTGGCAAAACAATTAAGACACTTCGATCTGATTGGGGTGGTGAATATTTGAGCCAAGAGTTCATTGACCATCTTAGGAGTTTTGGGATCGTCTCGCAACTTACTCCTCCAGGAACACCTCAATGGAATGGTGTTTCTAAGCGGAGGAATCGAACTCTATTAGATATGGTTCGATCTATGATGGGTCAAACAGATCTTCCACCTTCCTTTTGGGCCATGCCCTAGAAAGCAATGCGTTCACACTAAACCGTGTTCCGTCAAAGGCAGTTGAAAAGACATCATATGAGATATGGACTGGGAAGAAACCCAATTTGTCATTTCTTAAAATTTGGGGATGTGAGGTTTATGTCAAACATCAAGCCTCTGATAAATTATCATCCAGATCCTCAAAATCCCTTTTTGTGGGGTATCCTAAGGAAACTAAAGGATACTATGTCTACAATCCCACCGATCACAAAGTGTTTGTTATTCGAAATGGTGTCTTCTTGGAAAAAGAGTTTATCTCTAAAAGAACCAGTGGGAGTAAGGTAAACCTCGAAGAAGTTCAAGAGTCACAAGACAATGTAGAACCACAGATGGAAACCGGAGAAGACTCACAACAAGTTGTTGAGCCTACTCATGTAATACAAGACCCACGAAGGTCCGATAGAACACGGCTACAGCCTCAGAGATATGGATTTCTGATTATTGGAAGCCGTGATGTTTTGCTCATTGAGCACAATGAGCCAACTACTTATCGCGAGGCCATGGTGGGACCCAACTCTGAAAGATGGCTTGGTGCCATGAAGTCTGAAATGCAATCCGTGTATGACAGTGAGGTATGGGCCTTAGTCGATCCACTTGATGGTGTAAAAACTGTTGGGTGCAAGTGGGTTTTCAAAGAGAAAACTAACATGGAAGGCAAAGTAAATATCTTCAAGGCACGACTGGTTGCAAAAGAATTCACTCAAACTCATGGTGTGGACTATGATGAAATCTTTTCCCCAGTTGCAATGGCCAAATCAATCAGAATCCTTCTTGCCATTGCATCATATTATGACTATGAAATATGGCAGATGGACGTCAAAACAGCCTTCATTAACGGAAAGCTCCTTGAGGATGTGCACATGACACAACCTGAGGTTTTTGTGCGTCCAGAGGACTCTGGTAAAGTTTGCAAGCTTCAAAGGTCTATTTATGGATTGAAGAAAGCATCTCGGAGTTGGAATCATCGTTTTGATGAAGTAGTCAAAGAGTTTGGATTCATTCAAAACATAGATGAACCTTGTGTTTACAAAAAGGTTAGTGGGAGCACAGTTGTATTTCTAGTGTTTTATGTTGATGACATCCTACTCATTGGGAATGACATTCCTACCTTGCAGATTGTCAAGTCTTGGTTAGGAAAGTCTTGGTTAGAATCATCGTTTTGATGAAGTAGTCAAAGAGTTTGGATTCATTCAAAACATAGATGAACCTTGTGTTTACAAAAAGGTTAGTAGGAGCACAGTTGTATTTCTAGTGTTTTATGTTGATGACATCCTACTCATTGGGAATGACATTCCTACCTTGCAGATTGTCAAGTCTTGGTTAGGAAAGTCTTTCTCAATGAAAGATTTAGGCGAAGCCACTTACATCCTTGGGATAAGGATCTATAGAGATAGATCTAAGAGGTCGATAGGCCTAAGTCGAGCACATACATAGACAAGATACTACATAGATTCGGTATGCGTAATTCAAAAGGGGTAATATGCCCATGTCTCATGGCATCCATCTCGGTGAGAATCTGTGTCCTAGTACACAGGATCAAAGAGACCGCATGAGTAATATTCCATATGCCTCCGCCATTGGATCTATCATGTATGCCATGTTATGTACTCGACCAGATGTGTCATTTTCCTTGAGTATGACCAGCAGATATCAGCAAGATCCCGGCGAGGGTCAGTGGACTGCTTCAAGAATATCCTTAAGTACTTAAGAAGGACTAAGGACTTATTCTTGGTATATGGTGGCTTGGAAGATGAGCTCTGTGTGATTGGTTACACAGATGCGAGTTTCCAAACTGACCAAGATGATTCAAGATCACAATCAGGGTATGTATTCCTATTGAATGGTGGAGCGGTGAGCTGGAAGAGCTCTAAGCAGAGCACTGTAGCTGATTCTGCAATAGAAGCTGAGTATATAGCAGCATCGGATGCAGCTAAGGAAGCTGTTTGGATCAGAAAGTTCATCACTGAATTGGGGGTGGTTCCCACCATCTCAGATCCAATAGACTTGCTTTGTGACAATAGCGGCGTTATTGCGCAGACCAAGGAGCCTAGGTCACATCAAAGGACCAAGCTTATACTCAAGCGATTTCATCTTATCAGAGAAATCAATGATAGAGGTGATACAAAAAGAATTATTATGCAAAGTACCAGGAGAAAGCAAGTTATTGTTGTAACACCCCAAATTTTCATGTAAATTAATCAATGAAATATATGAATTTTTCCCCAAGTAGTAGTCAATGGTATATTATTTTTCTGACAAGATAAATTAATAATTGGAAAAATAATGTGGAATTATTCAATAAAGGTGGTTAATAAATTCGGATATAAATAAATTGAGGTAAATAATGTCAAAGAAGCTAAATATGTAATTTACCTCATTATTTATTTATTATATTTGACCACAAGAAATGAAATATGACACCATGTTATCGTACAATATAAAGACCTAAAAGAGATTAGAAGTAGTTGTTGGACAAAATTTTAATAAATTTTCCTCTCCCATCAGATTGCCACTCACGGTTTAGAAAGAAGAAGAAGAAGGAAATAATGATCTTCCTCCAAGATTACACAAGATGTTGGACATGAGAGAAGCATGGAAGAGCACTTTTTTTTCTCTCCATTATTTCCTATCACTTGACGTGTGGAAGAAGCACAAGGAAAAATAAATAAATAAATTACTTGATGCCCCTCCAAAACCGCCAAGGAGAGAAAGATTGAATTGATGGATTGGATAAAAAAAATGTAAACGGTACTTCCCAATGTGTCAGACGTTGGAGGAGCAAAAAGGTGGGATAAGAAAAAAAACAAGTATTACTTCCTACTCTACTTATTTCTGCCGGTTGAGAGGAAGAGTGAAGTGAGTGATGAGACAATTTAGAATTAATGAAGAAAGAGAAGTGGAGGCACACATTGATTAAGGCGGGGGAGATCACAATTTCTTCATTGTCTCTCAACGTTCCTGATGGGAACCAAAAAAAAAAAAAGAGAAAAATAAATGAATATTTGTCCTATATTTTCCTAGACATCCGGACGTGCACAATTAGAGGACCAGAGGAGCATGAAAATGTTATTCCAACACCCCTTTAAGTCGGTTCTACAAGATTAAAGAGAATGAGAGGAGATTTCCTTAGATTTTTCTAGAGTGTTGGAGAGTGTTCAAGAGACAAGATAAGCCTAGAATAATCCCTGGTAGTTTATTTAAAGGGTTCCTCTTTTCTTTGAGGTCGCTGGACGTTTTGAGAAGCAGAGAAGAAGAAGATCAAAGATTGAGAAGAAGACATAAAGAGAGCCAAACAACACATCCCAGAGGAAGGGTAAGGACTTTGAATATTTATTCCACCTTCTTCTACTTCCGTTTTTGGAAGTTAAAATTTTAAAGAAAAACTCCTTCCTTGTTATGTGAAGGTGAAGGACGAAAAGGAGGAAGAAGAAACATTGAGAATCAAGTTTCTAGTTGGAGGAATACTAAGATCAAGTAAGTTGTAGTTTTAACTACCTATAAATTCATGGTTGCTAAGTTGAAAATGGTAGTATTTTGTGAGATGGGTTGATTAGTGAATTAAAATGATTGATGAAAAATGAACTTATGATATAGGTGTTGGTAGAAAGACTAATATGATGTAGGGAAAAAGTGATTGAATGCAAATGATAACTTTTTGTATGAGTTTGATCTGCTACAAGGACGTGAGGAAACTGGTTCATTGTTGGAGAAATTAATGCCTTCCACGTACAGTAACTTAGAGATTTATGTATGATTGCGGGAGGCTTATTTTTTTTAGTCATCAAATAAATATTTTAGAAGAGTTACTTATAATTATAATTTGGTTATTTTAGGGTCACTTTGATTCTGTGCACCAGAGAAAATTATACTGATAATTTTGGTCAACTACCAGGTAGTAACCTTAATCCTCATATGTCTTGTGTTGCTTTGTATGTTTGCTTTTCCATGATTGTGGACCCGTGTCTCTTGAAAAGGGACATGCGTTTGTATGCATTCAGTGTGGTCTGGGTTCAGAGCCCGACTACTGTGTTTTTCCTGGCGCTGTGGATCCGGGGCTTGCTTTGTTGAGCAGTCTTGCATTTGTTTCTAGGACATTTAGTCCTTCCGCAGTTAACACGGTATACTTGGTATGTTGTATTTGTGTTACTGCGCGTTTGTTACTGAATGCCTTTATTTGGTGTTTTTCCTAATTATGGTTGCATACATACACTGTTTATGCATTACATATGAGATTAATGGTTACTCTGGGATCCATTTATGAATCCCAGATTTTTTGTAGAGCTTCTGGAAGTACCTCAAGGACTGTACCTGGTGAGAAGGGTAAGAATGCGGAGCTGGAGTAGACGGTGTTGATGGTGGTAGAGGAAGATTTATTTTTGATTTTATTTTGAGATGGGATAACTGTATATTCTTTTGGCCTCGTAGGCACTGGTGGATGATTGTATATTTTACCCTTCGGGTTATATTTTGTCACTTGCATTTAATTATACCAGTATTGTCTAAAATTCAACCGGGAAATGCCCTGCCGCGATAAACTCTGATGCATGCTAATAAGTAGTAATTAGATGATATTTGGTAATTATAAAAGGGTATCCCCTCTATCCGCCACCCGAAAGGGCGAGGCCGATAGGGGTGTTACATTTGTGGTATCAGAGCTCGGTTTGGATAATACTAGTAAAGAGAAAATGGAGATAGGTAATGAACTGATATAAGTTTGGTTGATGGGTTAGGAGAAGAAGAGTGGAAGATTCGGGAAGTACTAAAGTAGAAGGAGCGTGGCTAGAAAAATGAATGATGTTATGAACTAAGGTCTAATTTGGATTTTCAAGTCTTTATAAATGATATGTTTCGGTCTCTGCATGCTTACTTTGATATCCTGATCTGATTAGCGGGGTATGGTAGTATATTATGATAGCCAGTAAGATTTTGTAATGGAAGTATGTGGATCATTTAATATTTTGAAGCAGTAGTTTTATGAAAAAGATGCATATTATTAATGAAATATTAGTATGTGTGTTTTGGTACGAACATGTGGTGTGATTCAAAATTTAATTATGCAGAATTGATATTTATTTCTTTCTGTTGCGGTATAGTTAAAAATTTAAAATGTCAAGAAGAATGGAAAGACCCAAGTGAGAACCAGAACTAGAACATAATCCACCAGAACCCAATTTAATGCAACAAATGATGGGTCTGATACGAGAACAAGGAAATATGATTCATGAAAGAAAGCTCGTCAAGACCGAGACCATGAAGAAGAAGGAATTGTTGGTGGCGTAGAAGGAAGATTTGGTTGCTAATCCTAGGGCTTTTGATGATTTAGTCAGGATATGATTTAGATTCCCAGATCCTATCAGGACTTTAAGATTAAATGTGCTTAGGCGGAAGAAATTCTTGAGATAGGTGATCTCTTAGGAAGCATCATAGGAATTTGAAATCCTTTAATTTGAGGCCTGAGCGTCTTTAGGTATGACATATGATAATCCTTAGAAATGTTATGTGGATGTTAGATTGAATATGGTAATGATTGAGGCTAGGCTTGAATTTGATCTAGGCTAAAATTAGGCTTAAATCGAAATGTGATTAAGGTTGTACTAAGGTTCTAGTACTTGAGAATAGGAGCCCGATGAATATTGATTGATGTTGAATTGTCAGCATGTTTGTTTGGGTATGATTGAGGATTGATAATTGACCTTGAGGTAGAAGAATATTGTTAGAATATACCCCTGTAATATTGAGGATTGAGCTGAAATTAGAACCTCGCGATTAGTGTTGACACTACTTGAATGTTTCGAGGTTTAGACCAAGAATGTGAATTATGATCCTAGTTTGTATATTGGGTATTGTTAAGGCAATATGATTTCTTAGCCCAACTAATGTTTGAGGTTCTAGGAGTTAGATTTTGAATCTAGTAATTATTATTGTTTGGAGTTATTTGAGGATGTAGCCCGAATGTTGTAAGCTATGAATCATTATGAACATAGTATGTTTATTGGGTATGATCGAGGTTTTAGTACTAGGTTAATGAACCTAAGAATCTGATTTGATAATGAGAGATTCTTTAGGCATTTGATTAATCTGAATGCATTGAGGCACTAGAGTATTGTACCCATGTGTATGAGGTATCTGAAGGTTACTAGTTGTTAGGGAATGATTTTAATCTCATGATTTTCCCTAGAAAGAATGAGTAATATTTTGTTCCTTTGTAGAATCAAGGAGTAGCTAGAACCTTGGTAGCCACAGGTTGCGGTCTCATGATTAGGACTAATAGTTGTAGATATGTTAGTGGCTAGTGGTTTCCCTGGAAGATGTGGGTTAAATATTTGGCACGGAAGTTGAATTTGAGACTATGATTGGAGTTGGATTATTGTCGAAAGTTCATACACACAACGACCCCAGATGAGGTTTATATAATTGAATGTATTGCCATGGGGTGCTCCAGTGCTATGTGTATTATTACTGGAATGAAATTGAGGTATGATTATATAGTGGGTAAAGAGACTTACTAAATTGGTATGACTTCAAGTTAATAAATTTGATATGTGCTCAATGAGAGGCCCTAAGTCCTATGTGACTGGTATGATAGACTGACAGAAGCCCATAATTATTAGACCATGAATACTAGGCAGAGTATCGAAGAGGGAGTAAGCCTGAAAATTTCCGGCATTATTTTTGGAATGATCGAACTGACAAAATGAAATTGAGTTTGTGTCATATAAATGACTTAGGTTACAAGAGTTAGAGCCTGAGATGTACTTGGAGTTATTGACCTTCTATATCAGTTGTCTAGTTCCTGGTACATGTGGAAATTGAATTATGAAGTTGCCAATGCACCTGCTATATTGTGAACTTTGTTTGAAATCTAATTTTCTGAACTGAATTTTTGAATGAAATTTTTCTATGGAATTTGAAATAGTTCTTTTTGAACACTGTTGTCTTATAGATAGGGTCCTTGTGGAACCCGGATTTGAAATTGAATTGTAAATCATGTTGTAGTGGAAGCAGTACGGAACTGGAAGATGTCAGAAACTATTGTAGAAATACTTAGTTTGCAGGATCTTGCCAAATTTTTTCGAAAAAAAAAAGTTTAGAGATTGCTGGCCATTGCTCAAAGTTATTATGAGGGGATTAATTTTGAGAAGATGATACTTGCACCAGCAGTGCCTACACCCAATCTAAGTAGTTCCGCCTTGCAGGGGCACGTGATTTGCCTTGTCTGGCCGGTACCCACGCAGGCGTTTAGAGCAGGGCTTCTGGATAGTGTATTTTCTCCCGGTATGGGATTCCGGTGGGTGACCTATTATTGTGCCAGTGTGGACACTGGTCCCTTATGGATGGAAAATCTCCCACATTTTCCGAAAAGTGCGTTGCCACTTTGGTGGTTTGTGTATGAAAGGATTGGGGTATGACACTGTACCGAAAGGCTAAAATGTTGGCGAGAGCTTTCGAATGTTAAATATTGTGAAATGAATTTCCCCTTTGAAAATTAAATCGGCAGGAAATGTGTTTTCGTATTTGAGCTAGTAGTGAATGTATTTTTCTTGAAAATTGAGCTGGCAGCGATTATGGTTTATTAAAAATGTGAAAATAATGTTTTGCGTAATTACGAAAATGTACTGTGACCACAAGAAATTTTTTTGACTAGTTGAAAATTTGAAATGTTGAAAGTGAGACAACATAAAGAAATGAAAAGCGGTGCAGTTGGTGATAGTATTAACATCGGAATAGAAACTGATAAAATGGTCTACAAATTTGAATTGGTTAAACCATACCGTACTTTCCAGTTATCGTGCCAAGCAAGAGGAAAATGGTTCGAAAGCTTAAAATTGAGGGAGCCCAGACGAAATAGATGAGCAGAGGCTCAAGGCAGTAAGACCCGATGTGCAAGTTTGCACGGGGCGGTGTCCCTGAGCAGTAAGACCTGTGATGCTTAGCACTGTGTGGAATACTGATTGGCTTGCATGTCCAGAGAATGAAGTAAGATTGGCCCAATAGCAAGAAATCCTCAAGTAATAAGGCTTTAATATTTTGCGCAAATGGATGGAGTTGTTGAAAGATTATAACCTGGAGATAAAATACCATCCAAGTAAAGCTAATGTTGTCGTAGATGCGTTGAGCCGGAAGACTATGTAGGTAGCATACATGATGATGGAAGAACAGAAGCTGCTAGAAGACTTCAGAGATCTAAATGTGTCAGGCCAAACCTTGGAGAATAAAGATGTGGTTCATAGAGTTTATATGGCTAACCTCCTTGTCAGCCAAGAGGAGAATAATCTATGCACAGAAATAGAAGAAGCTCAGATGCAAGATGATCTAGCAGTATCCATTCGAGAGAAGATTACTCGGGGCGAAGTGACAGAATATGATATCTCAAATGGCTTGATCCGGTTCAAGAAACGAATTTATGTGCCGTCTAGGGATGATTTGAGGTACAAGATTCTAGATGAGGCTCACAAGAGCAGGTACACTATTCATCCAGGCGCAGTCAAGATGTCTCGGAATTTGAAATCACAGCTTTGGTGGCCTGGAATGAAGAAAGAAATATCAAAGTATGTGGCTAGATGTTTGACTTGCCAGAAGGTTAAGATTGAACATCAACGACCAGGAAGACTCTTGAAGGGACTGGAGATTTCCGAATGGAAATGGGAGAATGTAACCATGGGTCTGGTAATGGGTCTACCCAAGATCACGCATTTGGATGCAATTTGGGTAATCGTTGACCGACTCACTAAGTCTGCTCATTTTCTTCCTGTTAGTGTCAATTACTCTCCCGAGAAGCTGGCATAAATTTATATTCGGGAAATAATCAAACTTCACGTACACCAAAGAGTATCATCTCTAACAGAGATCCTCGGTTCACTTCTTAATTCTGGCAAGCGTTATATCAAGCACTAGGAATGAAGCTAAGATTCAGTACTTCCTATCATCTGCAAACAGATGGGCAATCAGAGAGGACAATCCAGACACTTGAAGATATGTTGCGAGCTTGTGTCTTGGATTTTAAAGGCAGTTGGGATTGATATTAGCCACTAGCAGAATTTGTTTATAATAATAGTTATCATTCTAGTATACAGATAGCTCCTTATGAAGCACTGTATGGATGGAAATGCCGATCACCTCTATGTTGGACCGAGTTATCTGAACATAAGCTAATTGAACATGAGATTGTAGATGAAACTTTCGAACAGATCAACCTAATCAAGAAGAGGCTCCTTGCGGCTCAGAGCAGACAGAAGAGTTATACAGATAAGAGGAGGAGACCTCTCGAGTTTGAGGTAGGTGATCATGTGTTCTTGAAGATATCTCTTGTTACAGGAGTGGGAAGAGCCATCAAGTGTAAGAAACTAAGTCCTTGATATATAGGTCCTTTTGAGATTTTGGCAAAATAGGGACCTATAGCTTATCAGTTAGCATTGCCGCCAAGTCTGAGCAGGTTGCATGATGTTTTCCATGTCTCTCAGCATGTTCTTGAGAATGAGGATGTTTAAGTACAAGAAGATCATACTTTTGCAGTAGAACCCGAACGGATTATTGACAATCAAGAAAAGAAGCTCAGGTGTAAGATTATCTCTTTTGTGAAGGTGGTTTGGAAAGGGTTATCCTCTAGAGAAGTGACATAGGAAGCAGTTGAGGATATGAAAGAGAAATACCCGGAGTTTATGTCTAGGAGCATGATAAATGAATAAACAAATTTCGAGGACGAAATTTATTTTACGGGGGAAGAAATGTAATACCCCAAATTTTCATGTAAATTAATCAATGGAATATATGAATTTTTCCCCAAGTAGTAGTCAATGGAATATTATTTTTCTGACAAGATAAATTAATAATTGGAAAAATAATGTGGAATTATTCAATAAAGGTGGTTAATAAATTCGGATATAAATAAATTGAGGTAAATAATGTCAAAGAAGCTAAATATGTAATTTACCTCATTATTTATTTATTATATTTGACCACAAGAAATGAAATATGACACCATGTTATCGTACAATATAAAGACCTAAAAGAGATTAGAAGTAGTTGTTGGACAAAATTTTAATAAATTTTCCTCTCCCATCAGATTGCCACTCACGGTTTAGAAAGAAGTAAAAGTAGGAAATAATGATCTTCCTCCAAGATTACACAAGATGTTGGACATGAGAGAAGCATGGAAGAGCACTTTTTTTTCTCTCCATTATTTCCTATCACTTGACGTGTGGAAGAAGCACAAGGAAAAATAAATAAATAAATTACTTGATGCCCCTCCAAAACCGCCAAGGAGAGAAAGAATGAATTGATGGATTGGATAAAAAAAAATGTAAACGGTACTTCCCAATGTGTCAGACGTTGGAGGAGCAAAAAGGTGGGATAAGAAAAAAAAAACAAGTATTACTTCCTACTCTACTTATTTCTGCCGGTTGAGAGGAAGAGTGAAGTGAGTGATGAGACAATTTAGAATTAATGAAGAAAGAGAAGTGGAGGCACACATTGATTAAGGCGGGGGAGATCACAATTTCTTCATTGTCTCTCAACGTTCCTGATGGGAACCAAAAAAAAAGAGAAAAATAAATGAATATTTGTCCTATATTTTCCTAGACATCCGGACGTGCACAATTAGAGGACCAGAGGAGCATGAAAATGTTATTCCGACACCCCTTTAAGTCGGTTCTACAAGATTAAAGAGAATGAGAGGAGATTTCCTTAGATTTTTCTAGAGTGTTGGAGAGTGTTCAAGAGACAAGATGAGCCTAGAATAATCCCTGGTAGTTTATTTAAAGGGTTCCTCTTTTCTTTGAGGTCGCTGGACATTTTGAGAAGCAGAGAAGAAGAAGATCAAAGATTGAGAAGAAGACATAAAGAGAGCCAAACAACACATCCCAGAGGAAGGGTAAGGACTTTGAATATTTATTCCACCTTCTTCTACTCCTGTTTTTGGAAGTTAAAATTATTAAGAAAAACTCCTTCCTTGTTATGTGAAGGTGAAGGACGAAAAGGAGGAAGAAGAAACATTGAGAATCAAGTTTCTAGTTGGAGGAATACTAAGATCAAGTAAGTTGTAGTTTTAACTACCTATAAATTCATGGTTGCTAAGTTGAAAATGGTAGTATTTTGTGAGATGGGTTGATTAGTGAATTAAAATGATTGATGAAAAATGAACTTATGATATAGGTCTGGGTAGAAAGACTAATATGATGTAGGGAAAAGTGATTGAATGCAAATGATAACTTTTTGTATGAGTTTGATCTGCTACAAGGACGTGAGGAAACTGGTTCATTGTTGGAGAAATTAATGCCTTCCACGTACAGTAACTTAGAGATTTATGTATGATTGCGGGAGGCTTATTTTTCGAATAAAGATATTGCATATCAGATTTAATTTGAGTTGAGATATCGGATCTCATTTTAAATTAAATATAACGATATCATATCTTAATTTAATTTATAAATATAAATTAAATCAGGGGGCTTTTAATTCGGATTAAATAAATAGATTTGATTAGATCTATCAGATAGATTTAATTAATATATTTTTTAATCCAGATTCAAAATTTGTTTTCAATATAATACGCCTGCTAGGTTTAGAAAAACCTACGAGACATTTTGTCGAGCGTATTAGAAAGCCGCGTGAAACCTTAGATAGAAAATAGAGAGACGCACAGTTTAGAGGCGCTAGCACGCCTCCGTTCGTGTTTCTGAAGGCTGTTCGTGTGGATATCGGTAGAGGAAGGTGATTCTAAAGAGTCGGATTCCGCTGATCGAGAAGGTAGCCCACCAATTCAAATTGTTCTGCAAAGGTACGATTTGGAAACCCTAAATCCAGATTTAAACGCTATTGAGCGTTCCGCCTAAGGGATTCGGTAAGAGTTTTATTCCACTGCGTGTACGAATCCCAACACTATTCTCTTCATCTCTTTGATGTATTTGCTATGTAATGTGATGGGGATCTGCATCGGTGCTCCAGTTTCCTGTGGGTACTTTAGCGAGTCAATCGATTTCTATCATTGAGTATGAAACTCGACGCCAATGGCAGCCTTAGAATACATGTGAGAGAGTAGGTTGGATTTGTGAGAGATTTTACCCTACTTTGTTTAAAATCACAATTTGACCCCTTCTTTTGCGAGGTTTACATTAGGTGCACATCCCTTATGTGTATCTTATGTGCTCATCCCTCTAATTTTGGGATGAGAAATTTTTTTATATATTTTATTTATTTATATTAAATTATATGTTGTGTCTTGAAATGTTTTTGTACCCAATATCTCAAATTAATTAATTTCCATGATACTGGTATTACAGGAAAAATCTTTCTAAATGCAGGGTTGAAAATTAATTAATTTGAAATACTAGGTGCAAAAAATATTTCAGGATGCACCATATAATTTAGGGTTAAGGTGCAAAAATATACATGTGGTTTTTCTAAAAGTGCATCCAACACCAATTGCTTTTTTAGGGTGCAAAAGTGACTATGTAGTTACAAAAGTAGAGCAAACATACCCATTGACTGTTAGTTTAACTTTTTTGTATTTTTAAAGCTGACATAGACGATGACTTAGCTAAATTTTATCCCAGTTGGTAGTAAACTGGAGAAAATTACAGAAAATGACATTAATATTTTGGAAATTACAGTTTAACTCTTCTCTCTCCCAATCTCAATCTTACCCATCGGGCAGCCATTTTGGCCTCCTCACGGCCGTTGCCGCCTTTTTGTAATTTTCAAAACTATCTAGACCATTTTCTATAATTTTCTCCAGTTCTCCATTGCCAGCTGGGATGAAATTTAGTTGAGTTATCATCCATGTCAGCCTTCAAAATACAATAAAGTTAAACTAACGATCAATGAGTATTTTTGCTCCTCTTTTGTGGTATAGTCACTTTTGCACCCCAAAAAAGCACTTGATGTTGGGTACATGTAATACCCGGATAATTATTTATCTGGAATATTATATTTTAATAAATAATACCTATTGGAAATAGGTGAATATGTGGTCTCAAAATTAGGTATTATTTCTAGGGATATTTTCTATTGAAAATAGAAGAGTTAAAGTGCCAAACAAGCCCTAAATGTTGTATGAGTCATAAAATACTATGATAAATCCTTAGAGGCAGTAAAATATTTGTTAAAAATTAGAAAGTATGTTGTATCTAATTTAGATAATTTTTGGGATTATTTTCCCTAGAAAATAATGAGGAGAAATTAAATATAATTTTGGGGAGCATAAGGGTGTGCATGGGAACCATTCTGTTTCCCAGCACTGATTTTGAGATGAAACAGTTTGTTCTGATTCTGTGCCTGGGAAAAGTTCTGAGAATCAGAATTACGTTTGTTAACTCAATTTATTTTTACTCCGAGAATCAGAATTACGTTTGTTAACACATTTTATTTTTAGGGTTTAATTTTTCTGCTTTTGCTGCAGAAATATTTTTTCTGCCACTCATATAAAAGTGAGTGAGTCCCACTAATATTTTCTCTCTCTTCTCTTTACAAATGGGACTCACTCACTTTTATATGAGTGTGGCAGAAAAAATATTTCTGCAGCAAAAGCAAAAGCAGAAACATTAAACCCTTATTTTTATTTATGTAATTTTTATATTCAAAAACTTATTTATGTGGCGGTGGCGGTGGTAGTGGCGGCGGCGGTGGGGGTGGTGGTGGCGGCGGTGGTGGGGTGGGGTGGCGGTGGTGGTGGCGGTTGGGGCGGTGGTGGCGGTGGCGGCGACGGTTGTGGTGGTGGGGGCGGCGGTAGGGGTGGCGGCGGTGCGGTGGTGTTGGCGGCGGCGGTGGAGGTGCGGTGGTGGGGGTGGGGGTGGCGGTGCGGTGGCGGTGCGGTGGTAGTGGTGGTGGTGGCGGCGGCGGCGGTGTTGGTGCGGTGGTGGTGGCGACGGGGGTGGGGGTGGTGGTGGTGGCAGCGGCGGCGGGGTGGGGGCGGCGCCGGTGGCAGTGGCGGCGGCGGCAGGGTGGGGGTGGTGGTGGCAGCGGTGGTGGCAGCGGTGGTGGGGGTGGCGGTGGGGAGGGTAGTTGATCCGTCGCGTAGGGTGATTGGAATTTCTTCGCTTCATCAATGTCACAATCGAGAGAAGGGGAAAAATAGATTCTGACTTTGTGCCCTGGAATATAAAAGCATAAATTTTCTACTTCTTTTTTTTTTATTTCCCAGCACAAAAAAGAAACCGGTTCATCCCGGGAACAAAAAAATAAACCGGATTTACCAAACACAATTCCTATCCAATTTTGTTCCTGGGAACAGAAATTAAGAAAAAACTCATTCTGAGAGCGTTACCATGCACACCCTAAGTGACCCAATGATTTTTAATATTTTACATGGAGCATAAAATACCAATGTCAGTAAAATAGTTGTGAGATAATAATTAATCTCAACTAAGAAAATTATCAACAATTAGTAAGGGATTAAATAAATAATTATTGGCTAATTATTTAAAACATGAATCAAGGAAATGACCAAAGATAATGGGAGAATTGCTAATTAAATACTTAGGTAATGGATTAAGGGTTAATTAAGCTTTGTTAAACAAGAGTTGAAAAGTCAAAACTTGGCCAAGAAGTGAGCTAGCCGAAATTATGGGGATATTTGGGAGTAAATGAGATTTTTGTGCAAGTTGTTAATAAAATAACAATATAAAAAGAAGATATTTGTGAAAAAGCATATAGAATAAATGAGAACCGATAGAAAATAAATCCTATCCTGAAATCCTTGGATTAGGTAGCTAACATCAGGACTTATTATAAACAAGTGAATTTTTAGCTCGGAGTAGGTCACCTCCGAAGTTATTTCCGTAACCGAAAAGGGTTATACTAAACTGGCTAAGAAGCTATCAGATATTCAAAAAGCAAATCGGAGAAATGAAAATCTATAGAAACTAAATCATAACTTGAAATCCTTGGATTAAGTGGTAAACAACTGAACATATTATGAATCAGTGAATTTTTGTCTAGAAGTTGGTGTTTCCGGAAGTCATTTCCGTAACCGACACGGTTTGACCTAAAATGTTCAGCAGGCAACGAAATACCCTTAATGGGTTCAAAAATTTAGTTAAACCAAATATTTCTAAAGAGGATGAATAGGTCTTCAAGGCTATGTTGTCGGATTTCTGAGATTAGTTAAGATTACGCGATTAGAACACTAAACAGGGGATTTTATCGGGTAAATCCATAAAGTAAGGGATAGGATGATGTCATCAATGACATCATCAACTTGTTGAAGAAGGTTTGGAAGATTACCAAAATGCCCTTAGAAATTCTCAATAAATAGGCCTTGAATCCATGGGAAATTCTCACATCAAATCCTCTTGCATATTTCGAATTCTAGAGAGAAGTTAGAGAGAGGAGCTCTGGAGAAAGTTGTAGCGAAGTTCTGGGTAAGTTCTTCGGTCCCTAGTCTTGAGTTCTAGTTTTGTTCGATAGTTCTTGAAGTTTTAGGGTAGATGTTGTTTTGATCTTTAATCTTCCAAGTATGATTTAGATATCATGTTTTAGGGTTAATTAAGGTATTTATTTCGAAAATCATGTTGGAGTTAGAGATATGTTGAAGTTTTGGAAGATTAGAGTCAAAGTAGCGAAGCTCTGGCGAAATTCCGGTGATTAGGGGGTCAGGGGTAAAATGGTCATTTATGACTAAAATGTCCGCCATAATGTTTGATCATTAATAAATGCGCTATTGTCCGTATAGGATATCCCTGATTACGTTCTGACCAACCATCGTACCGCATATCGTCAACAAAGGTACGTTCGCGTACTGTAATACTAACTCTGGTGTTTATTGTATACGTATGTTATGTATGCCTATGTATAATGGATGATAACTCTGCTGTATGTTATGTATTGTTGGTATGTTTACGTCTGCTAAGGGCCACACATTTTATGTGCTATTGGGGTACGTCTGCTAAGGGCCATGCGTTTTCTAAGGGCCATACGTTTGCTAAGGGCCACACATTTTATGTGCTGTTGGAAATACGTTGCTAGGGGCCACACATCTGCCTGGGGCTTATGTGCTGTTGGGATGGGCGTGCTGTATGTGATACTTATGTTGTATGATCATATACTGTTAGTGATAGGAATGTCTGTAATGCATATGTTGTGTATGTAAACAGGAGGTTAACCGTTACCTGAGGTCCGGTGCGGACCTCAGCTCTTAACATAACGTCAGGGTCAGAAGGACCGAGGACCAAGGAGAGAGGAAAGCAACAAGCTTAGAGGTTCGGCTGAAGACTATCGTTTGCTGTCACGGCGTGGGAACCGCCAAGGAGACACTTCTGTTGTTGTTTATTATAGAAACTCTCGGTTGTTGTACCGCTTCTATAATTAGCCAGTTGGCATTTTGAATATATATCAGTTACTCTTATGCTCCGATGCTCTACTCTGATGAAAAAAATATATACTGCTTTTGAAAACGGGATTTTACAGTACACTTTTAAGAAAATCACATATGTCTTTTTGTACTTTAACCCTATAATTTAATCTTTAAAAAAAAGTGCTCACCCTAAAATTAGAGGGATGAGCACATAGCTAGTGCACCTAATGTGAACCCTCTTTTGTGAAACATTGGGTAAAGAAGCAAAAATACACATGTGCTTTACCCTCGGGAGCGCCCATCACCACATGCTTTTTTTGGAAGCAAAAATACACATGTGGTTACATAATAGGTGCAAAAGTCACATTTTCTATTATAAGTAGAAACGCCGTTAATTAGTTTTACCGTTAGTTTTCCCAGCTGGAGATATTCATCATCATTCCAAGATAGAGAACGAAGAAGCAGTGATGGCGCGGTATCTGGATAGCCTTAACTTTAGGTTTCTTCACCATAATGTTGATATCTGGATAGCCTTAACTTCAGGTTTCTTCAGCAAAAAAAGGAGCAACGAGACAATAATTCTAGCTTTTGCTATGCTTTTTTCCTTTTGGCCATTCTAGCTTTTGAACCTCTTTTTCTTTCTCTGAAATCTTGAAGATAGGAAGAAGAAATAAAAGAAGCAAACCAATCAAAATCAGGGCGCGAGATATTAATTCAAAGATCGATAACCATTCCCAAAGCAAGCCAAAAGCCGAGTACAACAAACCTTCTTGTTATCCTCTGTTTCTTATCACTCTTATTTTATAAGAAACAGAGCTTTGCTTTCTTATGTGTAGCAAGCAAAGCTTTGTTTCTCTCATATTTTATAAGCTAAGCTGATGTATATACATATATGGAATCTAAAGTATATAGAGCTAGTACACATACACACACTTTTATATATGCAATAAGTTCCCTTGCATAAACTTGTACATCTAGAAAAACTCCTCTGGAAAATCAACGTCAACCCAAAAGTAGCAGATAAATAAAGGAACACTAACGCTAATCTCTCATATGCCAACAACTTATATCAATATATATATTTTAACAGCAATAGTTTTCCTCCCTTGCTTTCCTTTTATATGCAGCGGCATTTTCATACACACACAGTGGTGGACCCACACTGGGGCCAGTGTGGGCAAGTGCAGACAGTAAAATTTTCATAACGTATATATATTTTGAAGGAGTTCTTTACAATATTTTCAGGTGGTCTAATTGGTTATAAGTGTACCTTTAACTAGCTAGAAGTCTCCTGTTCGATCCTTGCTCTCCTCCCCTCTTCCTCTTTTGTTCATTTTTCATTGTTCCTTTATTTTTTTTCACTCCAAAGCCCTCAACCCTCGACAGATCCACAGCTTCACCCTCAACCATCGCTCACTGCTCTCCGCTGCACCGTCGCCCTCAACCCTCGCTCCAGATCCACAGCTTCGTCAGCTCTGTCATCTGCTCTGTCTTCCAGCTGATAGATACAAGTAACAGAGGCAAGATTAACATTGATGAGTTACGCTCAGGGCTGCATAAATTAGGGCATCTAATAACTGATGAAGACCTCCAAATTCTGATGGAAGATGTGAGTATACCCTTCTACCTGGAATATTTACTTCACAACAAGTAGTGTTTTGAGCTTTGAAGGTCTGGAAACCTTTTGTGTGTGTGCGGGGGGCCAGAGAAGGTTTGGAAGTCAAAATCAAAGGTGCTAAAATGGGTAGTTCTGTCACACTTGATTTTTTATTTTGTTCAATTTTTTCGGAGATGTACTGATGCAAACATATTATTGCTTAGAATAGTTGTGTTAGTTCATCCACCTGGCTTTCCTAATAAAGAGCCGCAAGCATAGAAATTAATAATTCTCCTTTTTACCTTTTTGTCTTCCTTTGCAGGGTGGCGTAGATAAGGATGGACACTTGGATTATGGAGAATTTGTAGCTATGGCAATGATGAGCACTTTCACAAAGCTTTCCAATTTTTTGACAAGAACAATAGCGGGTATATAGAAATTGCGGAGCTACCTGAGGCCTTAGCCGATGAAGTTGATACAAACAATAAAGTCATCAATGCAATTATGCATGATGTGGACACAGATAAGGTCAGTCTACTTTTCCTTCTAATAGCAATCTTAAATTATGTTTTTGAGTCAATTTGATAAGTGATTTCTTATCTTATTTATTGGGTTATGCTTTTCTGGTTGTTCATTTGTTTGATGATTAGACAAAATCCAAATTTTAACTTCTTTCTTATCAAGGGCAAGCTTGAAAGGCTTCTAAACCACTTGAATTAGTTCCATGTGTGGAATTCAGGAGTTCTTGACCTTAGAAATTTTTGCACTATCCATTGTCATTTTGTATGATCCCAGAATTCCCTATTGTCCTTGATGCTGTGAATGCATTAGTTCTGTTTTGTCTTGTTGAAATGATCACTTTGCCTTAACTTTGCATGAGATAAAGCTTGTTGTAGTGGCAGTAAATGTGTAGGTGCTGTTAAAGTTCTGAAGTGCCCCTTATTCGTATGCTTTTCTGCATCAACGTTTCAGTTTAGTTGCTGCATGGGTTGACTCTTTTTCAGGTTTTAAAATTGGCCTAATACCCTCATATTTATGAATTTAGGTTATGGAAGTGATTGTATTAATTACTATCTCCATGTGTGTGTAACTGTGATCAAAGAGAAGGCACATCACTGAATGAGACTTCCTCTTCTTTTCCCTATTTCTCTGTCTTTGCTAGCTTGCGACACTGCACAAGGGAAACTCTGAAGAGAACAAAAAACTTGGGAAAAAGAAAGAACAAACATGGTATCAATATACTTAATTTTGGGTAGATGAATAGGGGAAGAGTTCCTTGCACTCCTTGATTTAAATATGTGGAGTGTGACATGCCTAATAAATTTGAAGTTTCTGTGTTAGTTTGGGAAACTTAGTCCTCCTATAATTTGCAAAAGGAAGCCATGATAAAGATCATGCAGATTAATATAAGGCAAAATATTTAGTTGGACTGATTCAAGGGGATTTCCATGCACCATGCGTGTCCATGTACATCCCCATCTCCGTCATTCCCTTTGCATGTTGTGTGTTTTGAGGGTGTATACGAAGCATACAACAATGAGCACAGGTTTTTACATTCATAAAATTATGTGGAAGTTGGTTATATCAGAAGACATTTTAAAGCTTAACATAAAATGATCCAGAAGATTCATGATGCCATTTTTATAAGGTGTTTTTGTCAATATATATTCCTTTTCCTTGTTTGGGCTTTGACATCTCTATTTATTATTGGCATTTCACTACAAAGTTCATTTTGTAATGATCAAATTCAAAGGCATTTTAAGTTTTGCACTCTTGTTCGAGTGTTTGCCTCTATCATTAAAATAAACAATAGGAAGTGGTGGATGAGTTTAGAATGCTTTATAGATTCAAAGAATATATTATATTCTTAACTAAATGTGGAGGGGTCTAATTTTGGGTTACTACAGCTAGAATGCTAGATTTAAATTGCTTGATTATTATTTTTCTATGTTAAATTGAAGCTTTCTTTTCTTTTATTGTTTATATTCTTTTGTTTTTTTAATGCGTTTAAAACTTTCCTTAAAAAAAAAAATTTCGGCGGTGCTGCCCCCGAACCCCCGAATCCCACGACTAATTATGCACCCACAAACCTAAAATTCCTGGGTCCGCCACTGCGCGCGCGCGCGCGCACACACATATATATATATATATATATATATAGACACACACATGTATAACTATTCAACACCGCAAGCTTCTCTCTCTCTTTTTCTTTTTATAACACGATAATACACATATATATATAAACCGAACATAAGCAGTGATACAGACCAAAACGTTGTACAGTATGTAATATATATATATATATAGACACACACATGTATAACTATTCAACACCGCAAGCTTCTCCCTCTCTTTTTTCTTTTTATAACACGATAATACATATATATATATAAACCGAACATAAGCAGTGATACAGACCAAAACGTTGTACAGCATGTTTCCTATCGTGTTCCCTCCACGTGAAACTATATGACCCAAAGCCCCTGTTTCATTGTTATGGTTTGTTTAAGACTGTTCTAGTTTTGCTTTGAAATATCAGTCATGCATTTGACTAGCAGCAACGGAGTTTAGTTTTCAGTTTTTTTTTTTTTTTATTTAGAAATGACATGTGAAACTTCCTCTACTCTAGCTCCTAAACACAGAGGACTTACAAATGGAATCATAACTACATTTCCAAAGGCTTAAAACTTAGTACCTACGTTGGGAAAGTGACAGAAACTAGAAGGGAGGCGTTTCAGAGACTCACCTCCAGTTACGACGTGATTCCCAACAAAACCAATTACCCCTGCTTCATGGTGTGTTTTGCAGAGATAGAGAACAATGGCTGAATTCACTTGCAGCTCCCACGTTTCGTACCCTTCCTCTCTCTGTTTCGGTTTGAAACAACGTAATGACAAGAACTGAGGGTATGGCTTTATACTGCATGAAGGGCCTGGTCCGAGGTGAAGGTGAACATCGGTTTGTTGTACAAGAAACAGAGGATAACAAGAAGGTTTGTTGTACTCGGCTTTTGGCTTGCTTTGTGAATGGTTATCGATCTTTGAATTATTATCTCGCGGCCTGATTTTGATTGGTTTGCTTCTTTTATTTCTTCTTACTGTCTTCAATATTTCAGAGAAAGAAAAAGAGGTTCAAAAGCAAGAATGGACAAAAAGAAAAAGCAGAGCAGAAGCTAGAATTATTGTCTCGCTGCTCCTTTTTTTGCTGAAGAAACCTGAAGTTCCAGATACCAGCATTATGGTGAAGAAACCTGAAGTTAAGGCTATCCAGATACCGCGCCATCACTGCTTCTTCATTCTCTATCTTGGAATGATGATGAATATCTCCAGCTGGGAAAACTAACAGTAAAACTACTTAACGGCGTTTCTACTTATAACAGAAAATGTGACTTTTGTACTTATTATGTAACCACATGTGTATTTTTGCTCCTAAAAAAAGCATATGGTGTTAGGCGTTCTTGAAGGTAAAACACATGTGTATTTTTGCTCCTTTACCCGTGAAACATTGGTTCTAAATTTAGATTTGGTTCATTGATTTTTTTTTTTTCCATACAGTAGTTCAATTTTCTGGGTAATTGACTTTGTTTGATTTTTTTCTCCTTTCTTATTTATATTATTTGGGTTCTTCATTGTCCATGGCTGCTTGAAGGTATTTCTTACTTGTATTTGTATTGGATTGTTCGTCATTTCTGGGTTTTATGGCTGTGGATGGGGTGAGGGCCAAAGGACGGTGAGGCAAGACGAGACTGAATGGCCTGAGTGATGAATTTGAAGGGGAGGATCACTAGTGCAAAAAAGGGATTTAAGACCGCCTCATTTAGAGCGGATCATCGACGCCCCGCTCTTAAAGGTGTGACCGGGGGCAGTTTTGTAAATAAAAAGAACTTCTTATACGCTAAAGTGCTTTAAAACTGCCACATTAAGACCGGACTATATAAGGACCGCTCCTAACAATATGACCGGTGGCAGATTTGTAAATATAAAGATCTTCTTACACTTGATCATTTTTTCATAGATCTTATCCAGACCTGTTAAAATAACAACCGGTCTTAAAAATGTTATTAAAAAATTGAAATATCAATTACTTTTGGAGAAATCTCATACAGCCAGACTTATATTTTCTACACTCCAAAATTAATACGGAAAAATTAAAATATAAATGTATTAAAGTTTTAAGACCGAACATATATAAAAGACGGTCTTAAAAGTTAGACTTTAAGACCAGGACTTAAAAGTTGTCCAGTACTAAAGTTTAAATAAAAAATTAATAAAGTTAAGACCATAGTTACAGAATGACCAGGTCTTAAAAGTTAGACTTTTAAGACCAGGACATAAAATTTGGCGGTACTAAAGTTTGAATAAAAATTAATTAATTTTAAGACCGGACATATAGAGAGATCGGTCTTAAAGGTTATCTTTTAAGACCGTATATGTGTATTTGTCCGGTCTTAAAAATGAAGCGCCAAACGTTAACTTCGCGCGGAAGCTTTTGTCACTCTCACTGAAGAACCCCTGTTCACGTTGCAAAACCCTTAATGTTCTATTACCTCTCTTCCTCGCCCCGCGTACCGTTAGCCTCTGTTACTCCCTCATTTTCTCAGGCATTCCTCTCTTACTGTCTTGAAAATGAACGGTGAAAACGATTCCACTCGTGTTCTTGAAACTCCGAGATCTTGGTTTGGTGGTGAGGGTCGGACGAATGAACCCTCTTCATCTCACATTGAGCTTCCTCGGCCGTGCACGCAGTGGTAGAAGCGGCACACGAATGATGGAAGTATCCCTTAGTCGGAATTCGGGACGAAGCTCGAGATTCTTTTTGATGAAAATTTGCAACCTTTAGGTCATAATAAAAGCACATATACTAGTTTTGTCGGCGCTCTAGTACGCAGTAATGTTAGCATTTTGGTGATGAGTGGACAAATGTGGACCAAAAAACAATAAAGGATCCTATGTGGGACACTATCCGGCTTTACATTCACCGTCCCCAGTGCGAGAAGTTGAAAGCCTCAACATTGTCTTATTGTCTTTGAGCGGTTCGGGAAGTTTAAGACCTTTCGGCTAACACTTATATTTTTGCCGAGAGAAGCCCGACCATCAACCACAGGACAAGTACAAATTTCTTGATGAACAAACTTGGCAACAATTTGTTCGAAGCGGACCACTCTCGAAGCTCGGTGAGTTTATATTTAGTTTTGTTTGCACTTTTGTTTGCTTATTAACTTTGTGCGGATATGTGAATTGTTATTGTGTATATCTAATCTTGTTAGTTAAATGGTTTGGTGTGTGAATAGAAGTATACATTTCTTGCCTTTGTCCGCATGAGAGGAGCATTTCCTAGTTCCTTGCAAGTCGATATGTAAAGCGTGTAATGGCCATGGTTAGACGTTCTTTGTTAGTTAGTAAGTATGTTAACTGTGTAATGGTTTCGGTGCAAGTAGTTAGTTAGTTATTCTAATATGTGTAGGAACCATTTATGATGAATGAATGAATTGACTGAGTTGGCAGCATTTCTGCAACTCGCTTTCCTTTGGTTTTCCCAATTTCTTCTATAATGCTACATCTTCCTTAAGTAAAATGTTGAAACTTGATGAAGTGAATTTGACTAATGTTTGACGTTCATATCAAGCAGAAGTTCTCTAATTTCTGTTAGTGACATGGCTGGAATTCATAATTGATATATAGTTGTTTTCAATCTGATTCACGAAAATAAGGGAAAAATATCGGGAGATTGGGAGAAAGAATGATTGCCCACACAGGGCTTCTCGCGCGGATATGAAAAGGCCGAAAAGATTTGATGGCGACCAAACGGAAGAGATTGGAAGATGAAGTGAATCCAATCCTTCTACGGTAGTTGACCACCACCATCTCCAATACGTCGCGAGGAGCTGTGGTTGTATATTCGGCAAAAGCCAAGCGGCGCTTACATGAGTGAAAAAACTCATGTAGTTCTTGAACAATTGTAAGTATCGATATTGTTATTTTTACTTACTAAACATGTTTCATCACTAAGCTTCTCGTTATCGTATCTTACGGGAAGATCTTAAAAAGAAAGAGGTAGAGGATCTTTTGCGTCGGACGGGAGGAATGATGTTCGACGGCCATTGCGACCGGAAAACCAGATCACTTGGGGCGTGTAAGGGCGATTGGAGGACGGGTAGGCCTAAAGCAATACTTTGGTAAATCCAAACGCCACAGACAAAGTATGGTTACCCGGGAGGAGATGGATCAGACGCTTGCCAAATTAAGTGAGGAATCAGCGACGAAAGATGCTGCATTGAGGATGTTTCAATCTGAGATTAGCAAGATGAAGGAGGAGATGGAGAAAATGAAGTCCCTCCTGAGCTCTCGGCCATAGACCAGTGTGGATCCCTTGACACCTTCAGCTGCACCTATGCAGCAACGAGCACTAGAGGAGCTGCATTGTTGGACGATCGAGCAACCTTGTCATCGTATGTGGAGGATCGTGATGGTCATAGACAATTGGTTGCTAAAGGGACTGTCCACAACTTGGGATCAAGCGTACACCACGAACAAATGGGCGATGATGAAGTCGAGTGTCGGTTGAAGAGGTGATCTTTGATGCACTGTCCCTCTCCCAACCGATGAGTGAAGCT
This sequence comes from Acacia pycnantha, assembly GCA_025563575.1. Classification (NCBI taxonomy): domain Eukaryota; kingdom Viridiplantae; phylum Streptophyta; class Magnoliopsida; order Fabales; family Fabaceae; genus Acacia; species Acacia pycnantha. Next base: position 3,001,793 of record JAMWYP010000001.1, read on the forward strand.
TGTGAGTGATGTCAAGGGAACCTTCATCTCTTGGCCGGTGAAGCTTGTAGATGTCTCTACTCCTCCTCAAGCTCCACCCCCTCATCAAGCTTCACCCCTCCTCAATCTCCATCCCCTCCTCAAGCTCCACCCCTCCTCAAGTTCCATCCCCTACGCTAACTTGACGGCCAAGGAAAAAATAAAAGATTTGGTAGCCAAAAATGGTTTAAAGATAAATCGTGGCTGTCGATGAAGTAGTAGGCATCCCAAATCCTGAACCGGTTTTCTTTGATAATGAAGATGTAGAGACCATGCTGCTTCCTGGAAAGCAGGTTACTAGTCCATGTGTTCAAATATTTATGAAGTATCTTCTTCCTTGATTACATAATTTAAATGCACCGTTTAGACACACATACATATATACTAATTCCCTGATCGATGTCATTCTTATAGGTGCATGCACGAGAAACTGGTTCAAGAGGCGAGAATTTGATTTTGGATTCTTGTGCCCGGTGTATGCAAGTACAACACAACCTCGGAATTGAGACAGAGTACATATCAAAGAGGTTGTGTCAAGTGCCAAGAAAGGTGTACTTGTTTCCTTATGGCTCGGTACATATATATCACAATTCTTGTCTCGCAATTCACTTAATTATGCTACATATATATATATATATATCAACGATACTTTCTTTCTTTGTGAATTTTCAGCAACCATTTGGCGATTGGTCGTCATGAACATGGAGTCGCATTATGTTATCTTCTTATGCTCCATTCACTGGATCCATCGCTTGTGTTGAAGCGATCATCAGTGAACATTACTGATAAATTTGTGATTTTGATGATAGGCATGAAGACCTTCCAAGTTGATGTAAAAAAAAAGCGTGGGGTTCAGATCACAAATCCTAAATGGCACATAATTGAGGTTAGTACATATTTGGACATGGCATAATTGCCTTCTGAAGTTGGTCAGTAAGCTATATATGCTCTTATATATATTTATTGTTATTTTTAGACCCGTCGGCAACCGGAAGAATCGAACTTATGTGGCCCGTACGTCATGAAACACATATATGATATTGTGACGGAGGGAAAGACTAAACTCACTTTAAAGGTAAAATGTTATGGTGAATTCGATCAACGATGGCTTAATGTTACATATGAAATATGCACGTAATAATATGTTATTTCATTTTGTCTTTGATGTTACGAGAGGTTTTCTGTAAAAAGCCATTTTTGATGATGAAGTGGAGCACATACGCGATGTTTTTGTAAATATCTCGTATAAACCGGTCTTAGAAAATCAAAGTCAGACAATAATTAATGTCCTAAATTAATTCATTTGTAAATAATATATGTTGTAGCAACAATAGCCTTGATACACACATTTGTTTATTTTTTCGACTAGCTAATTCATTCTTTTGTAAATATAACGCAATGCAATTCAATAATAAATTTGTTTATTTTTTGGACAATTTGTGTGTGTCCATTTTGGGTTTCGAATGAATGGATTGGTGGATAAAGCTATTTAGTGCTTGAAATTTGAGGTACGAGACGGATGTTGAAAATGAGCCATAAGAGGCTCACGAAAAGTATTCGCGACTTTTAGGACCGTATATTTGTTAAAATTACGGTCCTAAAGGTCTTCGTCCATTTTAAGACCGTATATTTAACAAATATCCGGTCCTAAAGGTCTTCGTCTAATTCTAAAAATATGGGTAGAGACTTTTAGGACCGTATATTTGTTAAGTACGGTCCTAAAAGTCTTCGTCCATTTTAAGACCGTATATTTAACATATTTCCGGTCCTAAATGTCTTCGTCTAATTCTAAAAAATATGGGTTGAGACTTTTAGGACCGTATATATGTCAAGTATTCGGTCCTAAAAGTCTAGAAAATATATGGCTAAAATATTAGGACCGTATATTTGTTAGTTGTCCGCTCCTAAAAGTCTTCGTTTTATTTAATAGATTGCCGAAACCTTTAGGATCGTATATTTGGTAGTTGTCCGCTCCTAACTTTAAATTTTAAAATAAGGCTTAATTTTTAGGACCGGGGATTTATTATACGTCCGGTCCTAATATTCTTCATTTAAATAGAATTGGTGACTCGGTTTTCAGACATATGGTTAGGGTTCAAGGCAACCATGTTTACGGCGTTCTTCTCAAGTTTTGTGCTTCGTTGTCCTCGTTTCTACTTTTACGGATGTGAAGAACGTCATCGATGTCCCTTTTCTTTTTGTCTCGAAAAGAAAGAAGATAACGAAAAGGACACCGAAAATTTCATCACATCGGAAAAGTAAAGGGGAAGACAACGATGGTCCAAACTTGAGAAGAGTCGTCACTCTGTTTGTTTTTATTCGAAAAAGGTAAATAATTTTTTTTTGTTTTGTTTTGTATGGTCGCAACTGTTAACTTTATTCTGCAAATTTTTAAGATTGTTCACCACGAAGAGGACAATGTTTTGTTTGTTCTTGTTGTCGGAGAAAAAAGAACATAAAGTTAAAGGCAAACAAGGAAGGCGATTGGGAAATAAAAATTTTATTTAAATAATATTTTTTTTTCTGCTGCCTTGTGAGGCAGCAGTACAAAAAAACAAAGTAAAAAAAAAACTTAAAAATTTCTAATCCTCCCCATCTTTGTCAGAGGGGGGAAGGGTCGGAGACGTCGTCATCGAGGTATGGTACTTAACGTCATTGGCGTCGAGTACGCGTTCGGCTTGTTGTTGACGGCGTGATAGACTGAAGCAGTTGGCCCAACGGAGGTGCCTCAGGATTTCGCCCAGCAGGAGGACCTCGTCGTGGTGGAGAAGCCATTACGGTGGAGGTTCTAGGAGGAGATGGAGATGAATGTGAAGAAAGTAACAACGGGTTTAAATAGAGAACCCATCCCGAAGAATGTGAAACTTAGGAAACATTAACGAGGAGACGCATATTTGCTCGAATACGAGGAGACGCCTAGTTGGGAAGTTTATGTGGAAGCCGAAGAGACTCGAATCATTCATTTCAACATGGGGAAGGGACTCTCTGTTTGAAAAGAATGAACTTTTAATACTGGATACTGTGTAAGATCCGTTCTAAAAAGTAATTTTTTTAACCAAAAATTCTTACTTGAAAAAAATAAATTGAAATATAATAATAAATGAGTTTTAGGACCGGATACAAAGTAAAATATCGGTCTTAAAAAATGATTTTTAGGACCGGATATATGATAAAAGGACGATCTTAAAAGTAATTGAATTAAAAATTAGTTTTAGGACCGGATACAAGATAAAAGTTCGGTCTTAAAAGTTTGTTAAAAGTAAATGACTATTAGGACCGGATATTTTGAACAAATACGCTCTTAAAGTAGAAACATTAAATTCATTATATTGAAAAATTCATCATCGATGTTTATCTCTCCTGCTATCGTCCTTATATACTCCACACACTACCTCTTTGTTACGTTAACTCCTCACTTCATAGCTCTACGCCCCAACTTCTCAAATCCTCAAACCATGGTTAGATACAAGCAAACTGCTCGTAGGGGTGCATACACGCCTCAAGCTCGTGCCATGGCTAGATCATTATATGGTGCGCCTCCTCCAGCGACAATGCGTCGTATTGTTTCCGAAGACTCTCGGGTCAATGGACCCATTGTTATTTCTTCGGATGATGAAGAGATTGCTCATGCCGCACCCCCCCTCGATCCTTCTGCCGATCCTGTCCTTGCTGAGTCCATCCCTCATCTTGAAGCTGGCCATGCAGATGTTCGTAATCCCCCTCTCCAACCTGTTGGCCCCAACGCGCCTACCTCTAACCCCTCTCCGCTCTCCTGTAATGATCCATTCATATTGCGGGTGGAGAGAATAAGACAACAACTTGCTGATCTCCGGTGGGAAATTAATGCTCTTCACGCCGAAATCGCCGAGGTTGTTCAGTCAGATTCCTGTGGATGATATTATTCAGCTTGTTTTTCTTTTGTTTTTTTTTGTTGTTGTGTATATATTCTAAAGTAATGTAAGAAACATTAAGAACACTATGAATTTTTGGTTGTTCTCCGGTAATTCATTAAGATATTCTCCAATTTTCCTTAATTTTTGTCCTAAAAATATCCTTTATTTTATTTATTTAATATTGCTATCACCAAGGCCATTAAAACCGGACATTTTATAAGTAACGGATCTAAAGAGTATTTGAATTTTAGGACCGGATGTTTTGTAAACCTCCGGTCTTAAAACTTAAAAGACTAATAAAATTTTAGGACCGGATACTTTTAAAACTCCGGTCTTAAAATGTTAGTTGTATCTTTAGGACCGGACATTTAATTAATAACCGGTATTAATATAATCCAAAAAGCTAAATAAGGTATCTTTGTCGCGCGGAAAAATTAAATTTCCCTCTCTATCTCTTGTCACGCCGAAAGTGAATACTCAGGTTCCGACTCGAAATTTCCTCTCGGCTTCGTCGCCGCTTCGCGTACCTTTCTCGACAATCACTCTCTGGTTCCTTAGCTAAACGTCTATAGACGAAGGCTGTAAGAGATGTTTCGGTTTAAACTTTATTACTTTCCACTTATCGTTCTTGGTTTTCATGGGTTTAACGAAATCGGTGTAATGTTGTTATGGGTATTCTCTGTTGTTAACGAATATTGTTTTTGAAGATTATATTTGCACTTTAGACCTACCCAACTGACCAACAAGTGTTTTTAGGTTACTCTTGTTGTCTTGTCTGCAACATCAACATTCGTGAGCGGAGAAGTAAGATGACTCTGCAAACGCATTTGAATTTATATGCTACAGGTTAGTCCACAAGACCTTCATCCCCTGCATTTAATTTCCTCGTCTTGCATTTATTTTAGTTCTTGGATTCTTTGTGATGCATTTATGATCAAAAGTAATTCTTAATTTGTCTAATAATATATAGGAATTCTACTATGGATCACGGTTGGATAGATGCTTTACGAACGAGTGTTGAATATCGAATGGGGTTAGGGAATTTATAGAATTTGCTAAACAAAATGCCCATGATGATGGGGAAGTATTATTGCCCTTGTGTAAAATGTTTGAATGAGTGTCGACTATGTCACGAAGTTATACGCACACATTTAATTTGTCACGGATTTTGTAAGACTTATACAGTATGGGTATGGCATGGTGAACAAGTGCCATCAAGTGGGAAACAACATGGGGAAGTGGCCTTTGATGATAATGATACGGATATGGATGATCGCATAGAGGACATTATCCGTGAGGTAGGAGAAGAGGCTTTTGAGCGATCACATGCATATGGTAATACTTGTCCGATATGTGAAACCCCACGGTACAAGTCAGATAAGGAGCTTGCAAGAGTGTTGTGGTATCTTCCAATCATACCAAGATTCAAGCGATTGTTTGCGAATGAAAATGATGCAAAAAAATTTTGAGGTGGCATGCAGATGAGAAGATTTCGGATGGATAGCTTCGACATCCGGCCGATTCTTCTCAATGGAAGAAGATCGATCAATTATTTCCGAACTTCGGCGAAGAACCTAGGAACCTCAGGCTTGCCCTTAGCACGGATGGCATGAATCCCTATGGAAGCCTTAGCAGCATACATAGCTCATGGCCTGTACTCCTGATTGTTTACAACTTATCTCCTATGTTATGCATGAAACGAAAGTACATCATGTTGTCTATGTTGATTTCGGGACCAAAACAACCCGGAAATGACATAGATGTTTACCTGGAGCCCTTGATCGAAGACTTGAAGGAATTGTGGGAAGAAGGTGTCGATGTTTTTGACTCTTTCAAGAAGGAGGTCTTTAAAATGAGAGCCATGATATTTTGTACTATAAACGACTTCCCAGGATATGGGAACTTGTCGAGTATAGTGTAAAAGGCCATAAAGCATGTCCGGTTTGTGAAGAAGGCACATGCTACCATCAACTTCAACATGGAAGAAAGACGGTGTATCTTGGACATAGGAGATTTCTTAGACGGGGCCACCCATATCGTCGATTAAAGAAGGCCTTTTTTGTGGCCAAGAGTATGAAGAAGCTCGGTGGCATTGGTCGGGAGCAAGTGTATGAAAAGGTTAAAAATATCGGTGTCATCTTCGGTAAGCTTTGGAAAGAGTAGAAAAGAAACAAATATATGGAAGAAGAGATCTGTATTCTTTGATCTTCCCTATTGGCGCAATCTTGATGTGAGACACTGTATTGATGTCATGCATGTGGAGAAGAACGTATGTGATAGTATTGTGGGCACGCTTCTCAACATACAAGGTAGTTCGAAGGATGGTGTGAAGGCAATATTGGATTTGCAAGCAATGGGAATACGCGAAGACTTGCATCCAAGGCAATATGGGAAGAGAACTTATTGTCCCCGGCTTCTCATACTTTGTCTAAGGATGAGAAACGAAGCTTTGTGAGTGTTTACATGGCACAAAAGTTCCCTCGGGGTATTCTTCAAATTTTAAGAGGCTTGTCTCGATGAAGGACTTGAAATTAGTAGACCAAAAGTCTCATGACTGTCATGTCTTGATGCAACAGCTACTCCCAGTAGCTATTCGAGGATCGCCGAATATGATCTTCGGGTCGTTTTGACTAGACTTTGTTTCTTCTTCAATGCGGTTTGTAGTAAAATTTTCAAGATTGAAAAGTTGGATGAATTGGAGAATGAAGGATATCTTATCTTGTTCCACCTTGAAAAGCTTTTTGTTCCTTCACTTTTTGACATCATGGTTCATCTCATTGTTCATCTAGTGAGGGAGATAAAGTTGTGCGGCCCTATCCATTTACGGTGGATGTACCCTATTGAAAGATCTATGAAATTCCTAAAAGGGTATGTGAAGAACGCGTACCGGCGGAAGCATCAATTGTTCGAAATATGTTTCGAAGAGGCCATGGAATTTTGTCAAAATTATTTGGCCAAAGTAAGACATATTGGGCTTCCAAAACGTCAGCATGCTGAAGGGGGTAGACGTGGGGCTTCGATAAAGAGTGTGGATCGTGATGAATTGTCACAAGTCCACTTATACATATTGAATAATGTTGATGAAGTTCAAGCCACCATATCTGCACATAAAGAGGCTGTAAGGAAAGAAAACCATCGAATGACCGAACAAAGGTTGATTAGGGAGCATAACAGAACTTTTGCAAAATGGTTCAAACAAAAGGTCGAGGGATCGAATGTGTTTCGACACAATGAAATGGTTAGCACGTGGTCCTGAGGTTGAAGTCGTAAGTTGGAATTCGTATGTGATCAATGGTTATACATTTTACACGAAGTCCCTAGATGATAGGAGCACGGTCCGAACAGGTGGTGTTATGTTAGAGCTGAATCTATGCACTTCTCCAGTTCGAAAGACAAGAGGCCTAAATTGGCAGTCATGCCATATTATGGGGTTATTGAAGAGATTTGGGAGGTGGACTATGTCAAAATTAGATTTCTCATCTTCAAATGGAAGTGGGTTAATGTCAATAATGGTGTTCATATCGATCGGCTAGGATTTACTTTAGTCGATGTCAATAGTAGAAGTTTTGGAGATGAACCTTTTATTATGGCGAGACCATGCGAAACAAGTGTTCTATATCACCGATCAAGAAAATAAAATGTGGTTTGTAGCTCTCCAAGGAAAGAGGGTCATTGATATTGATGAGGAAAGTCATTCAAATTATGGTCTTCTGATAGTACTCCTTTTCAAGGGTCTAGGACATGAACGAAGAAGATGAAGCGGATAATGAACCCGGCATAAGAAATGATCATCAAGAAGGGATATGGGAGGATATCACTTTATAAAAGAGTCAATTCATAAGGTAATTAATATTCATATGCAGAATTCTTAGAAAACTTTAAGGTTTTAACTATTATTATATGATGTCTATGTTCTTAATTAAACAATGTCATCATTGAATATGAATTTGTTCTTGTTTTGTTTTTGTGGCAGGATCTGATTCAAAGGGGCATGTTATAAAAGAGGATGCATATATGTTACGTTGTTGGGTGGGAATCAGATGAAGACATGGTGAATAATATATTGGACTACATTTGTATGTTGAATTACGTGTTGCATGTATTGTAACTCATTGTGATTGTAATTAGTTATATCTTAGCTTATTGTATAAATTACTTTAGTTGTTGTAGACTTAATTAAGAGGCCACATAACTCATGGTGGATAATATTTGTATTCTTTTTCCCAATTCAATTTATTCATGTTCATAGCTTGTAGCTTAAAGTATATCGACTTTTATGTGCTGTTTTGGATGGTGGATTTATGTATATATATTGATCAGGAAGAACAGAACAGGGAAAAAATACGGGAAAATTTAGACCGCAAATAAAAAAGACGGTCTTAAATGTTCAAATATTAAGACCGGATGTATACATAACACCGCTCTTAAAGGTGTTAAGCCGCTCTTAAAAGTTGGTCTTTTAAGACCGGTCCATTGAAAAAATACGGTCTTGAAAGTCAGTCTTTTAAGACCGGGGTAATTAGTCCTCTCGGTCTTAGAGTCGCTATCTTTAGGACCGGATTTATATTTGTCCGGTCTTAATATTTGGATCTTTTAAGAGCGGTCGGTTTTATGTCCGGTCTTAAAGTTTGAGTTTTAGGACCGAACCAAAAATATTTCAGATTTTTTTAGTACGACTTTTAAGACCGAAGGTTTAAAATGTCCGGTCTTAAAGAAACTCTTTAAGACCGTGGAAAAGTCTGGTCTTAAAGGTCGACTTTTAATACCGCCTGGAACAAGACTGGTCGCTGGTCCGGTCCTAATGTACCTGTTTGGTCCGGTCTTAAAAGCCTTTTTTCCACTAGTGGGAGCACTTGGTCTAGTTGATTTTTTTGAGTGATGATGATGGAAGAGTGAGAAGGTTTGAGTGACGAAGATGAGAGAGAGGATCCTTGAAATTCCCAGAACCGAATATCTAAACATCTAAACCACACCATTTAAGCCTGCAACATAATTTAGAATATTCTCAAAGTGTGGATCGCATGCATTACACAAGTCTGAAAGAAGAGCTGCTATTCGTGACTCATAAATTGTTTAAGTTTAAAAATTATAAATGTATATAAGTACAGAGCAAATTAAATGAGGGATGATAAGGGAAGGGACCCCTGCTCTCACTGATTTGTTTGAGCGATGATGATGAAAGAGAGAAAGAAGGTTGGAGTTATGAAGATTGAGATCTAGGGAAGGGAGAGTAGCAGATTTTTTATTTTATTTTTTTGTATGAATAAGGGTATTTTTTGTTTTTATTTTATTTTTTCAATTTATCAAATGGCTGCCACTTCATCAATTCAATCAGAATAAATTAGTCAATTTAATGGTCAAACTTAACATATGTTTAAGGCCAGTTTGCACCTTAACCCATTTATCAAATAATGATTTAAATAAGGAAAATAGATCTAAAATAAATTAGAATATCAATCCTTAATGAAGTTAAGTAAAACTATAATCAAGCTTTTATTATTAATTCCTTTAAGAAAAATGTAAAATAAACAAGATTATAATTAAGTATGTCAGTTCAATCAAGAACCTTAAGGAGAATTCACTCTCAAGTAAAAAAGTGTAGAAATGCAACTTCTCATTTCTAAACTTGTTGAGATGTTTGATATAGGGATAACGTTATAAACACAATAGTAGTTTAGACCTAGGTAAACAATGAATGAATTTGGACAAATATGTTCATTCAGAGTTGCGTAGCGGAAATAAAAGTTTGTACATTGAGGGAAAGTAATGAGAAATCAATATACGTGGAAATGTGGAGGTTGAATTAGAAGACATATGGGAAACCAATATAAGAAATGCAGAGCTCCTACTATGCCTATTAGCATATGAATTTTGGGGACAAAATTTCTGTAGGTAGGGAAAATTGCAACATCCTAAATTTTTATTCATAAGATTTATGTCATTTTATAAAGAAAATATTTAGCGGTAAATAGAATTTGTCAAAGGGTTAAGGTGAGCTCACCTCATAAGTATTCGTGAAATCTCAATATTGCCAAATAAGTTTTTCTTGTCTCAATATAATCCTGGAAGACTCTAAAAACATGGTAATGTCGCCCCTACATTAACAGTCCAAACATTTGCTGCTGTCTAGGGGGAAAATTATTTTCACTTTCAACTTCTTGATTAATTGGTTCTTCAAACAATTAATTGTCATTTGAAGCTCTTTAGAAGTTTCATTGATGTTGATATCATCAACATAATCATCAATTATAACAAATTCATTTCTAGATTTTTTCATAAAAATGCATGGACATATTGAATCATTTTTGTATCCTTTTTTCAAATAATATTCGTTGTGGTAATTATACCACATGTGTCCTGATTGCTTCAAGCCATATAGAAACTTATTTAACTTAATTGAGTATTATTCTCGAGAACTTGAATTAGATGATTCTAACCTCTTGAGTCCTTCAGGCACCTTAAGTCCTTCGGAGACATGTGCTTTTGGCACCTTAAGTCCTTTGGGGACATGTGCTTCTGGCACTTGCTAATAGATTGTGGCTCATGATCTCAGTATCATTCATTACATCATATGTTACATTATAAGCAAATATATTGTCAACTTTGACTTCCTTTTGATCCCATCAGATTCTATTCATAACATAATTTTTACATATTTCAAGTACTTGTGTCTCTTCTGGGACTACAACATTCTCTTCTAGAGATATGTCTACTGGAGATAATAAATCTTCAGGAGATGACTCTTCTAGAGCTACTAATTTTTTTTAAATTATCCTTGACTTGACCATCTCTATATTCTTAGCCCATTTTCTCTTACGAGGATTTTTATCTTTGGCACCGATGGGCTACCACGTTGCACGTGTGCTTTAAATTCATTTATAATAGGTTGTCCTTCAGGGACGTCAATTCTAATAGGAGTATTAGTAGTTTGGATATGTGACTTTGTCACTTTCTTTGGGTCAGTAAATGCTTCTGGCATTTTATTAGCTAAATTCTGCAATTGATTTTTTTTTTTTTTTGAACTCTTAGTTCATATTGTTTTGTATAAGGATCAAAATGATCCAATAATAATTCATTCCAACTAATCTCTTTACCCAACTGCTTATTTTCTCCCCCTCATGTTAGGAAAACAATGTCAAATGATAATTGAATAATCATGCAGTATAAGTCTCCTAAATCCATTTGTTTCCTTTAACAACATCATTTAGTTTCATTTAGAGACAAACAAGAAGAAGGAGAACCTTATACAATATTTATCCCAACTTTATTTCAGTATTCATTTATGTGCATTGTGGTGCACATTCAAATCTTTTAAGATGGAATTTTTCTGGCTCCTAACCAAATTCCAATTTTACAAGGGGAATTTTGTTGGCTTATGTAAATGCTGTAATATATAAGATCATATACCAACATAGTAATTTTGTTCTCATAAGCATTGATCTAGCTATTTATGGATGCTTTAAGACATGATTTCTGGATCGTATAATCTGGAAATAACGCGCTTAATTTATTCAAACATTATTGCAAACTTCATGTTACAAACATTATTGCAAATTTCAGGTTACAAACATTATTGCAAACTTCATGTTACAAACATTATTGCAAACTTCATGTTACAAACATTATTGCAAATTTCAGGTTATAAATAATATGTTGGTTATTTATGAAGAATCTTTTGGTTCTTCAATGGATGTCAATACATAATCTTATTTATATATATATGACTCGGATAATCAAACAAGTCATGCCAACAATAAATTTGTTTGAATCAGTAAACTTCTAGTTTACTGTAACATATATCTCAACCAATCATAAACTTTTCAATTTCCATAAAATTATGATTTAAATCATAATTTGACATCCATTTTGGGTGATCTATTAGACTTTGTGTGAGAAGTATATAACTTTTCAAAAATTGACTTACACTTGTTTTCTAACAACTTCCCCCTCAAGTGAGTCATACAAATATATTTTCTTTATATCTATATTTTAAAATCACTTTCAAAATCTTTAAAGCTCGAAATAGTTCTTCAAGAACTACCATATAATATTACATCACCATATAATCTCATTAATAATATACTTCAATTTACTTATATATGCAAAATATATACAGTCTACCACATATGAAGATATTCATGATCAAAATAACTTAGAATCACACATATGAAAACTTTTTAGCGGAAAATTCTCATGGTAACAGATTTATGAGATGTGATCACAATAAATGCAAATAATAATATTTTTTTAATAAAAAAAATTAAACATCATATTACCTTATGCTCTTTGCCTCTTTAATACCTCATTGGCAGCATTAGCAAATGTTTGATTTGCTATATTTGTAAACTTCTGGTTTACAATTACAATCCCTTGCATTATTATTGGTAAACTTTTGGTTTACAACAAACTTCTAATTTGTATTATTATTTGTAAACTTCTAGTTTACAATAGCATGTTTTTTCTATATGTAATCAATTTTTGTAGATATTTTTTTGAAACTCAACAAGTTTCTTAGAATAAAATGCTTTATTAATGCATAATTTTGTTCCTTCAAGTAACAAAATATTAGCTCTTTTGGAGCCTTCTGTCAAATTTATACTGCCATATATATAGTCTGAACATTATCATGTTTTACACAGTTGGGCAAAATATGCTAATTAGTCCCCAGGACTATTAGCCTTTAGACTTATTACGGCATAAATATTTGCAAGTTATTGTCTTCTGGACAATACTTTTTCTAAGGCTACTAAAATCTTAATGTATTATACAATATTTGAAACATAAACCTTCAGGGCCTTAATATTAATAACAATCAAATCTCTGAGTGTGAACAAGCTCCTGTACCTCTTTCATGGGTATAGAAGATTGAAGGACCAAATATCTCATAGGTATAAATCACTGTGCAACGTTACTATGCAAAATAGTAAATCACTATGCAATCAGGTATGTGCAAAATAGTAAATCTCTATGCATAATACTAAATCACTGTGCAATCATGTTTTCATTACTGTACTAAATAGTACATTACTGTGTAAAATAGTAAATCACTGTGTGAAATGCATTTCTAACCGATTTAAAGATCTTGTATAAGATATAAAAACCTTATATACCATAAAATAGTGAAATAGTGAGGAGCAAGATATGAGTGTAATATCATGAATTTCAGCATATTTATTATACCAAATAATTTCCTTCGTGATTCTTATCAATAACTTTTCTCCACTTCATATGGGAATTTGAACTAACATGATTACAACAATGACTATGCACAAAATTATAGCCACAGTTACACCTCATGTCCATGACCAATTCATTCATTACTTTATTCACTTCTGGGAATGGAGTCGTGCTTATTAGATAAGCTTCATGATTTTTACAACAAAAACTCATTATTTTTTTCGACCACATGAGGTCAAGAAATTAATTTAGTATATTTCTTAAAACTTCTTTCACAATATTGCTACTGCAGGAGCAAATTGGATACACTTGGAAGAATAACCATCTTCTGGTAGTCATACATACATTTCTTTTAATTTGTTTTAAAGAACAAGAGGATCTTTTAATTCCAAATATTCAATTTTGAGGCTTTATAAACCACAAATTTAAATTTCATTATACAATAAAAAGAAATTTATGAAATATAAAACACAATATAATAACATAAATAATAATAAATTCATAAAGACAATAAATAATTCATAAATTATGATGTTACAATGAAATTAGGGTTAAGGTGCAGATTTGCCAACGAACTATTACCTGAGGAGCATCTGACACAAAAATCAATTGAAGGTACCAAAATTACCAATCAACAATTAAAGAGTGAAAAAAGTACCAAATAACTATTTAAAAAAAAAACAACTATCACAATTACGTTAAAATATGAGGCACTGGCGTAGGACGGTGGCGGAGACGCTGGAGAAAAGAGCGGTTAAGCCTTCTTGTTGGATAAGGCAAACACCAACAGAGATGAGACCTATGCGAGCAAGCGCTGTGGTAGCGGTGGCTGCTGCTTGTGACATCGGAGGGATGGAACCAGGGTGCAAGGTGCGTGCCGGTCGAAAGTTGTGGACTGTTCGATTTGGTTTCGGTGCGTGATTCTCACCCTGAAGCTGCATACGGACTTTGATGAGTTCAAGAAGGTTAGTGGAACACCCAACAACAATGGAAGCTTTGGAGATGCCGACATCACCAACATTGTGACAGTCAATGGAAGACGGAGACACCAAGACAGTGACGGGGTAATAGTTCTTTGGCCAATCTGCACCTTAATTGTGTTTTTTTTCACTTTTTAATTGTTGATTGGTAATTTTGGTACTTCAATTAATTTTTGTGCCAAATGCTCCTCGGGTAATAATTTATTGACAAAACTGCACCTTAACCCATGAAATTAAAACTTATGGCTTCAGGCCATTTAGTTTTAATGGCTTCAAGTTAATTAATTCTCATGTCTTTAGGCTAATTAGTCTCATGGCTTCGGGCCAATGATGAGAATTTAGAATTATATGGCTTCTGGCCTTTTATCTTTAGGATAGATAAAAATTCAATATATGTTTCTAGCCATCCGATAAAATAAAAGATGAAAAAGTATATGACTTCAGGCCATAGAATAGGGAATCAAATGTATATGACTTACAGCCATATAATATAAAAATAGAAATCAAATGAATATGGCTTCTGGCCATATTTTATCAAAATAATAAATCAAAGCGATATGACTTCTGGTCATATAATCTCAAAGTAGGGATAAAAGAAATATGACTTTTGGCCATGTAAAAGGAAATCAGAGCAATATGACTTTTGGTCATATAATTTCAAAATATGAAATCAAAAGTGTATGGCTACTGGCCATACTAAAATAAAAATATCAATAATATAAAAGAACTCGTAAAGAAGATCATTTAATTAGGCATATACTTTTAAAGGTGCCATACAATAATTTAATAATAAATACTTTTCACATGTTTCATTTTTGTCTTTTTCAAATTTTTCTTCATAGAACCCCAAAATTTTTGGCGCAATGATCTGCATAAATAATTAAGAAGGGGCCTACTGGCATGTTTATTTTCAACTCCTCCATACCTTCTAACACGTTTTCATCCTTTTCAATCAATCATTCATTGAATGACACATCATCTTCGCAGCATTATGTCGTCAGAAGTTCTGATTCTTCCCTAGATCAGAGCACCAATTCGGCTGTTCAAATAGAGGACCATAGAATGCCTAGAACGATCCAGCCTGTCAATAGGAGCAAGACTGGGCCTTCCCCTCTTCAGCCCAGTGGAGAAAAAGAACCCCAATCTAGAGCCCGTGGGATCAAAATCTCTTCTGGGCTCAATATTCAGAAATTGGGCTCCAAACCTTTCTCTGAAGGAGCTGGGCCTTCGGTCAGGGTCATGAAGGAGATGGCACATGGCATCCAGAATGAGCTTGAGTCCCCAATTGATGGGATGCAGGAAGTGGGCATTGATCAGCCCCCCAACCTACCCCTTTAATTATTATTTTTATGTCAATAATAACTTGGAACTGTCAAGGAGCTTATAACAAAAAGTTCCCTTCCATTTTTAAATCGTTTGCTTTTAATTATAAAGCTGATATTTTTGTTGTTTTGGAACCTAGGATTTCTGGTGCTAAGGCTGATTCAGTTATTAAGAAGCTTGGGTTTCAAAATTCTCACAGGATTGAAGCTTCTGGTTTCTCTGGTGGCATTTGGATTCTTTGGTCTTCTAAAGTGCATGTTAACATCTTGGTGAACCATTTTCAATTTGTTTACTTGGAGGTTTCATATGCTAGCCAAGACATTAAATTTCTTTTCACTGCAGTCTATGGAAGCCCTCAAAAGCATCTTCATAGATTTCTCTGGCAAGATCTTGCTCTTTTATCTAATGGCATCTCTTCCCCCTGGATGTTGGCTGGAGATTTTAATGCCATTCTTCATTGCAATGAGCGCTGTGGTGGCTCGGTTAACAGAGCCCAGGGATGTGGGCTTTTTAAGGATTTCATGCTCTCTACCGGGCTTGTTGATTTGGGCTCTCAAGGCCCAAAATTCACCTGGAGGAGAGGGACTCTCTTTATGAGACTTGACAGGGCCATATGCAATTCCCAGTGGCTTCTTCGGTTTCCATCAAGTATTGTCAATCACCTTCCTAAGGTATTATCTGACCATCTTCCCATTGCCATTTGCTTGAGCCCATCCCAGCGTCAGTCTCCCTCCCTGTTAGATTTATTGCTCCGTGGATTTCTCACCCTGACTTCCAGGGTATTGTTCGGCGCATCTGGGGGTCGGGTAAGGACCTCTTTTCCTGTATTGAAGCTTTCAGGAAGGAAATTCAGCCCTGGAACATCGCTACTTTCGGAGAGATTGGGAAGCGCAAAAGGAGACTCTTTAGTCGTATTAATGGCATTCAATCCAGGTTGGAGCTCAACCCCGATTCCTGCTCTGATTTTCTTGTGGATCTCGAAATTTCCCTTAGAGAGGATCTCGAAGAAGTTTGCTTCCAGGAAGAATTATTGTGGCTTCAGAAACCCTCCTCTGATTGGATGTGTTTAGGGGATAGGAACACGAACTACTACCACCTGAAAGCTCTGATTCGCAGGAAAAGGAATTATGTTTTCCAGCTCAAACTTCCGGATGGGACATGGTTAAAGGATGGTGAACTTCTTTCATCCTATGCTCGCCAATTTTTTGTGGATCTTTTCACCCCAGAGAACCCTGTCGCCATTCAGTTTTCCCTAAGGGGGCCTTTAGACTCTTGCTCCTCACCCAGATCTTATTCTTAGATCGTTCAGTGACCATTGAGGAGGTGAGGCAGTCCCTGTTTGAAATGAAACCTCTCAAATCACCAGGCAAGGATGGTATTCATGCTCTCTTCTACCAATCTCAGTGGTCCTCGGTTGGCCAAAGCATTTTTGATTTTGTGCTCCGCTTGTGGTCTGGTAATTCCATTGAGCCCCATTTAAATCATACTTTGTTGGCTTTGATTCCTAAAGTCAATCAGCCTTCGCTAATCAGTGAATTTAGGCCAATTAGTCTCTGTTCGGTGTTATACAAAATTTTCTCCAAGACCATTGCCAATCGGTTGAAATCAGTGATGCCTGATTCAATTGATCATTACCAGTCTAGTTTTGTTCAGGGAAGGAATATCATCGACAATATTATTATTGCCCAGGAAGTGTTTCACTCTATGCGAGGCAAAAAAGGCAAATCTGGCTGGATGGCGATTAAAATTGATTTGCAGAAAGCCTTTGACAAACTTCGTTGGGACTTTGTGGCCGACACCCTCAAGGATGCCGGTATCCCCTGTAATCTTATCCGGATGATCATGAACTGTATTTCTTCCACCTCTATGTAGGTGCTTTGGAATGGGAATCTCACTCCTCCCTTTTCACCAAAGAGGGGAGTGAGACAAGGAGATCCCCTCTCTCCTTACCTCTTTGTCTTGTGTATGGAGCGTCTCTCCCAATTGACCTTTTCCAAGGTTAACTCCGGAGAATGGCAAACCATTAAGTTAGGCCAGCATGGTGTTCCCCTATCCCATCTATTTTTTGCGGATGACCTGATTCTTTTTGGCAAGGCTACGCATGAGCAGGTTTGACTAATTAAAGAAACCTTGCATGAATTTTGTCAATCGTCTGGCCATCTGGTTAGTCAGCCTAAGTCCAAGGTCTATTTCTCGAGGAATGTAGACCCCCAAACCTGCAAAAGAATCTGTGATGATCTTGGATTCCAGAAATCTGATTCCTTCGGTAAGTATTTGGGAGTCCCTCTGATTAATGGCAGAGTCTCGTCCTCCACTTACCAGTATATCCTCGATAGTCTCCATTCTAAGTTAGCTGGCTGGAAAAGCAAATCCCTTTCTCTGGCCGGTCGCATCACTATTGCTAAATCTGTTCTGTCGGCCTTACCCCTTTATACTATGCAAAGCTCTAGTCTTCCTAAATCCAGTTGCAAGGAGATAGAGAAACCCCGGCAACGGCGCCATTTTTGGAAAGATTTTTGTCGTGTCTTCCAAAATAAACCAAGTTCAAAATGATTTGTAGTGATAGGAACCTGGGTCGTTTCCTCAACGAATTTGCAGCAAGTTCGATTAACAACAATAATAGCCAAACAGAACAGTAACAATGGGGGTTTTTGGTTAACATATTAAAACGAAAACTAATAGAAATAGAAACAGAATGAAACGAAGATTAAACAGATAAATGTAAGATTAACCCAGATTTCGAATTCCACCAACTTCCTTCCTTGGACGAAAAATGAATTGAACAAACTCGTGATTGATTACGGACGAACCGAAATCTCTGCGTTCGTCCGAAATTCCCTCAACTAAACGATCGTTTAGCGTTTATCCGAACAATGGCGTGTCATTGTACGATCGCACGAAAACACTCAAACCCAGTTCGAATTAAGTCCTTGGGATTTCTCAATCTAGGCATTAAATCTAACACCCAATCCGAATGCAAATCGAATCCGAAATTACAAAACAACCGAATTTGTTACCGTTAAGAGCGAGTCCTCTGGATAGTGGAATCCTTAATCCGTGGGCTAATCAGAAGCTTAGCCCAAGATGGCTATGCGAACGAAAATGGAGCAGAAATGAAGAAGTTCATGACGAACACGAAGAACTCGAAGAACGGATGAAGAACAAGCGAGAGAATTTGAAACTTGTGTTTTTGATCCACTAATAGGGTAAAAACGTGAATGAATCTGTTTGTGGCGTTGCCTTACTTAAAAATAACCTAAAACGAAATGGGCTCTCATAGTTTTAGCCCAAAACAGAAATAAAATAAAACTGGACTTAAATTACAAAATTCGGGTCCAAAATAAATCCAGATTTGTACATCCGACTTGGGCTCCAAAATACACCGCCCTCTTGACCGAATTTGCTCTTTATGTCTTCATAAATATTGTAGCTCTCTGAATCATCTGAAATATGAGATAAAAATGAGGCAAATCCGATGTCTGGTTCAAGAGTTATGGTAGAAATAGTGAAGCAACACAAAACTGGGATTTTATTATTAAAAATGGCTAAAATGCAATAAAAGGCCCAAGGCCCAAATAAACATAAGAGCCATTATTTATTAGCTAAAGGGTCCTAAATTATTATTCAAGAGACAAAAATAAGTGTATAAAATATTCAATTATCAGGTTATACAGAGGATCATCGCGGAGTCCATCTTGTTAATTGGCAGGAATTATGCCAGCCTACTAAGTGTGGAGGGTGTGGTTTTCTCAAGCTTGATTCTCAAAATAGGGCGTTTATGATGAAATTGATATTCAAAATTCATTCCCAGCCTGACTCTTTATGGATTAGGGTCTTGAAGCGCAAATATGCGAATCGATCTTAAGCGAATCCCTTCTTAGGGCTTGCATGTCTCACTTTTGGAGAAATTTGATCAAGTCCTGGGAGGATGCTTCTCTCTACATCAAATGGGATCCTGGTATTGATGGTAAAATCAAATTCTGGGATGATTTTTGGGTAGGTGACCATGGGGCCTTGAAAAATATTTTGTTTTCTCCCTTATCCTCTCTAGATATCTCTAGGCCTATCTCTGATTTTGTGATGGATGATGGTTCATGGAATTGGAGATTATTTCAGGAGCTTCTTCCGTCTGATGTGCTCAAAGACATTTCCTCCACTAATCCCAATAGATGGCCCCTATTGTCTACTTGCTTTTGGAACTTAGGCAACCAGGGGAAATTCTCCACTAAGTCAGCCTATCAAGCTATCGAATCAATGAATTGGAATGAGCACGATACCATCTGGGCCAAGTTGTGGAAATTACCAATGGCTCAAAGGGTTAGAACCTTCACTTGGCTCCTTCTCAAAGGGAAATTGTTGACTAATGAGGAGAGGCTCCGTAGAGGCATGACTCCGAGTCCTTATTGTTCTCTATGTGATCACCATTGTGAAGACTTAGATCATGTTTTCAAAGGTTGTAAAGTTGCCTCCTCGGTTTGGAGAAAAATTCTCCCATCCGATATGTCCCAGGACTTCTTCAGATTAGGCATTCAGGAGTGGCTATCCTTGATCATTCAGTCCCGATCTTTGGACTCCTCTTGGAAGATTGGGGTTTGTATCACTTGTTGGAAGCTTTGGGAAATTCGCAACAAGTCCATTTTTGCTAATGGTGTTTTTATCTTAGATAGTTTCTTAATTCAGGTTAAGGCCATTGTTGGTCATACTCAACGGTGCTTTTCCCAGTTTAATCTTCTTTTGTAATTCTCCCAGTCAAGTCGTGTACATTTTCTGTTTATTAATAGAATCCCTTCATTCCAAAAAAAGAAGGAAATATACCTGAGAAAGGTATCAAAGAAGCACCACCTTCGGCGTCCTCTCCTTTCAATTGGTTCAGATCGCTTTCCATAGAGAATCACTTCCCTACACCAGATTCCAATGAATCTTTTCGCTTAATCGGTGGAAGGACCGTCAGAGTAGACTGATCTAGATCTGCCACATCCTCTTCAACACGTCAAGGCAGATCGCTGACAGTGTCGAGTCCAGACCGTCTGTTTGGTCTCCTACTCAAAAAAGGACTTGCCACGGCAGAAACAGAAGGATCCGCTGGAGATCACATGGTTGGATCCGATGAAGTAGACTATCGTGCTGATATTGTGTTATAAAACTGAAATAAAAATATGAAGAAAGAAGAGCAGAGGACAAAGAACACAAAGCGAAAGGAGGAGCAGTCATTCTTATTGATATGTTTGATGTATATTTGTGTGCGGGGAGGAGAGTATTTATCATGCTTATTAAACCCAGACTGGACCGGCCAGTTCAGATTGGCAACCGGTGAACCGGTCGTAAAACCGGTTAGGTCTGTAGTAGAAACTGGGGGTTAAAGTTTTTTTTTCCAAAAAATGTTGATTGAAGAGGATGTTTACAGGGAGAGATTGAGAGAGATGAAGAGAAATAAAGCCATGTGAAACAGATCCGATGATAGCAATAGATCCAGTGAAAATAGAGCCGGTGTGAACAAAGCCGGTGAGAAGAGATAACACCTGAAGAGGAGAACGATGGTGATAGATTGAGGACCTCATGATGCACCGTCATGGTTTGAAACTTTCCGATGTGAATGTAACATCCCAAATTTTGGGATTTGAAATTTGGATATTTTATGGAAATTAATTACGTGATTTTGGTCTAAAATAATTATGAAATTAATTATTGGAAATTTTGGGCATATTTTTCCTTAATATTCGAATAAGGAATAATTTATGCCTAAAACAATTTGTAGGAATAATATATGAGAATTAAACAGTGGAAATTGGCAAAATGATTAAATTAATTTTCGTTGAAATATATATATATATATATATATATATATATATATAAAGAAATTAATGTCCATGGCAGTGAAAACGTAGTTTTCACCTGAAAACAGAAGGGGAATGAAAAATCGTAAAACGTAAAATCGTAATACAAAACGTAGTTTTTACCTGCATATATATATAAAGAAATTCAAGAAAAGCAAGGCACCTGCCATCATCCATACATATATTCATCCATGCAATATCAATCAAAATATCCAACATTGTCATCAAATACCATTTAAACAAAGGCAAACAACCTCAATACAGTTCAAAATGCAAGTCTAATCTTACATTTTCCATGTGGTTTCCCACTGAATCCCATGATTCGCCTCGGCTCTCTGCGCGGTAAAAGTGGCAGCCAGCACAATGGCTCAAAGCTAACAGGTGCAGAATGTAAGCAACAGAATGAAGGGCACATTCGGGGAAAAGCTACACCATGAAGTATTTATAGTTAGTGCAAGATAAGCATCCAAAATCAGTCATTAAAATAATAATCTGTAGATAATAACACCTCATCATAATGAATGCCAGATTAAAATAACAATCTCTTGGGTTCATAACTGTATCAGGTTCTACTCCACAGAGAGAGAGCAAAAACCAGAGTCTCAGATATTATCTTCAGAGACATATTTCATCCAGTTTAGTAGCCAAACAGGTATTTTTTGCATTGTACTATCAAATGTACATTGGGAAAGAGAGAAATGCTTCCAAAGTTTACAAGAAGATCAGACACACATGCAATGTGTATATTGACTACTAAACTTATGGGTACTTGGAAAAGGGTTCCCAATTGCACCATCAAATATACAACCTCACCAGTTTGATCTCAGATATATAGGCATGAGCACTTACCTTTATATGCAGAGTTCCATATTCAGTTTCCAGTCCAATAATGCCCTGAAAATAAATTAATCGTGAAAAGTATATCAATAAACAATTTAACCGTTCATAAACATAAAGTACAAAAATTTGTATTGCATAATACAAGGACATGTATGACTGATGATTGTAAGAGAGAACACAATTTCACATTGTGTAATCTGCCTAAGGGTACTCAATGATCACCAGAACCAAAAGACAAATCCATATTGAAGATAATTAGCACATCATTGGCAAACCAAAGGGAATTCTACATTGACTTGGTCAGTATCTTTTAAGATCATCACACATCTCTAAGCTAGTACGGAAGAGTGAATGTTAAAGCATGCCTTAGCTTAATAGTAATTCCTTCATTTATTCTAAAATATCAAAATTCTCATACCTCCCCTTTCCCTTAGATGATACCAGAAGTCCAGCCAACTATTTCCTTTGCTTCTTGTCGTTCAGGCGCTAAGCTGTTCTTTTGTTTCTTCAACCAACACTGAAACAATGAAGATAAATGCAGTGACTTCTATACTCATGGTCATTATAAGGATCTAAAAGAAATCTAGATCTAAAGGAGTAAGATGTTAATGAAATTATATATATTCCTCTGTCAAATTAGCTTCCAACATGAGAAGAATCTGGGGATTACAACCATTTTCAGCAAAAAGGTAGATCTTCAAACCAAGAATTGGAAAGTAACTTATCTCACCAAATTTGGATCCGCAAGTCTCACGATTCCCACAAAACACCCATGTATCACACAAACAAGGCCCATTATTCCCAGTACACATGGATTTACAAGCGTTGCATCAACCTTCAGAAGTGTTGAATTTAAACTCAGAACCCCACTTCACAGTGGAACCCCAGAGCTCCAAATGATCAATTCCTCTATAGCATCCTCCTCCATAACCCTGATCCGATTTAGCAATAGCACCACCGCCTTGGTCGACCAATGCTATGGACTCAGAGAGTGATGAGCGGCTGCCGGAGGAGGAGGAGGCGAGGCTCGATTAGGGATTTGGGTTTGAATGTTTGATTTGAAGAGCCGAGCGGCGAGCAGTGACACGAGAATGACTGAGGAACTGGAGAAGTGAGAAGAATGGAAATATAGGGTAAATGGGTAATCATTTTGGGGGAAAAGAAGTATCTGGGCAAAGCGCGTTTTTTCCCAAAACATAGCGTTTTTGCGTAAAAACGCTACGTTTTGACCGATTTCACTCAGACTGCGTTTTTTCCACAATGAAACACGTTTTGCTCATATTAAATCGTAAAATCGGCGTTTTTTCGCTTTAAAGCGCGTTTTTGACTACCATGTTAATGTCCACTACATAATATAATATATCCAATTGATATTCATAAATTGTAACGGAACGTGGAAAGTTAAGAGACAATGGACATCCACATAATTTAATATATTCATAACAATGATCTACTTTTTGACATATAATTTGACTATTTTAGAACACGTTCGGATTTGTGTTGAATAGTTCTATTAAAGTGTTTTTTTGTTTAAAAAAAAGAAGAGAAAAAACATATAAAAAAACTTTAAAACTATGAAAAGATAAAAAGATGTTTTTAATATGATAGAAGTGTTATTCCTTGTTATTTTTTAAATTAAAATAAAATGACATAAATACCCTCCCTCGTCTTCCCAAATTTCCAATTCCAATCTTCTCTCACTCTTACGACTTTCTATTCCTCAGCTTCTTCACCATCCTATATCTCTTTCCCCTTCTAACATTTCCTTCTATCTCTCCATCTGCTTTTTTGCATTCCTTGCCTTAATCCCCAATCTCTCAAGAATCTTATTCGGATTTCTTCCATATATTTCACAAATTGAAATGGCCATCTGCAATTGAATCATCCACAGGCTTGAGATTGCCTTTCTTGATAGTTGATTCTGGGTTTCGTTTGGTGTGACAGTTTTGTGAAGGAAGAATTGAATGAATATTATTGATATGACAATATGTATATATACACAGTGAGATGCACATGGTTGCATCATAAACAGATTAGTTACAATACAACTGAATAATAATAACAAAGTAACAAACTAACTAATTATGTTACTCCTATCACCCCCGCAAGCTGGAGCATGAATGTCTTTAAGACCCAGCTTGGATGTGAGCTCATGAAATCGGGTTGGATGGAGTGGTTTTGTGAAAATATCTGCGATTTGATCAGCAGACCGTACCGGAAGAATATGAATAACCTTTGCCTGAACTTTTTCACGAACAAGATGACAAATTTAACTTGATATGTTTAGTCCTCTCATTAAAAGTGGGATTAGCAGCAATTTGGATTGCAGATTGATTATCACAATAAACAAGAGCAGGATCAAGATGAGATATGTGAAAATCATTCAAAAGGTAAATCAACCATTGTAATTCACAAGTAGTAGAGCCCAAAGCACTATATTCAGCTTCAGAAGAAGATTTGGAAACTGTAGCTTGTTTCTTGGCTTTCCAAGAAATCAGAGATGAATCAAGAAAAATGGCAAAACCAGTGATAGAGCGACGTGTATCCACACAACCAGCCCAATCAGAATCACTATAACTACGTAATTTCAAATCAGAATTAGCTGAAAAGAAAATTCCAGTACCAAGAGAATTCTTAAGATAACGAAGAACACGATGAGCTGCTGCTAAATGAGTGTCATAAGGTCTAGACATGAACTGACTAAGTTGTTGAGTGACAAAACTTAAATCAGGTCTAGTTGTAGTAAGGTATTGCAAACAACCAATAAGTTTGCGATAAGAAAGAGGATCAAGTAGAGGCATACCACGATCTTAAGAAAGCTTCAAATGATGATCCATAGGACAGGTAGCAGGCTTGCAAGCCAAATAACCAGTGTCATCAAGCAATTCTAAGGCAAACTTGCGTTAAGACAGAAATATACCAGCTTTAGAACGAGCAAGCTCAAGACCAAGAAAATATCGAAGTTCACCAAGGTCCTTAATGGTAAATGCTGAGTGTAATTGTTGTTTAACTAACTGAATTTCAGCCAAATCATTTCCAGCAAGCACCACATCATCAACATAAACCAATACAACAGTAAATGAAGTGGAAGATGCTTTAAAAAATAGAGAATGATCATATGCTGATTGTGAATAACCATAGGATAACAAAGCAATGGAAAGCTTAGAATACCATTGGCGACTAGCTTGTTTCAAACCATAAAGGGACTTTTGTAATTTACACACTTGATTAGGATGAGAAGGTGTAAAACCAGGAGGGAGATCCATATAAACTTTTTCATGCAAATCTCCATGTAGGAAAGCATTGTTAACATCTAATTGGTGCAAATGCCAATGTTTTGCAGTAGCAATTGAAAGCAATAAACGAAGTGTAGTCATTTTTGCAACCGGAGAAAAAGTGTCAAAATAGTCAATACCTTTGGTTTGAGTATACCCTTTGGCCACAAGCCTAGCTTTATACCTTTCTATATCACTGTTAGCTTTAAATTTGGTACAAAACACCCATTTACAGCCAATAGTACTCTTTCCTGGTGGTAAAGAAGTAAGAACCCAAATCTGGTTTTGCTCAAGAGCATTAAGTTCTGCAGTCATAGCATCTCTCCACATAGAATGTTTCATAACTTGCTTAAAAGAAGTAGGATCAGGAGAAATAGTAACAGAATTGACAAAAGCTTTATAAGTAGAAGAAAGGGAGTGATATGAAAGAACAGAAGATAAGGGATATCTAGGACTACCTTTGCATGGTGATTTAGTAGTAGAAGATAAGAAGGCACAGTGATAATCCTGCAGATATGAAGGAGCATGATGGGGCCGATTTGAACGACGAAAGGAAGGAGGTGAGGGTAAGGGAGGTGGAGTAGTAGTCGGGGTAGGGGAATGAGTGGTTAAAGATGGGGAAGGGGGAGGAGTGGAATCATCAAGTAGAGGAGAACATAGTTGAGGTTCTGGTAAGGGAAAAGAAAGTGAAGAGATGCTGCCATTTTGAAAGGGAAACACATTTTCATGAAAAATTACATCGCGAGAAATAAAAATCTGGTTGTTAGATATATCTAGCAAAGTATATGCCTTTGAACCATGTGGAATGCCCAAAAAAACACATTTCCGTGCTCTAGGATCAAATTTAGAACGATGAGAAGATAGAGTGGATGCATAACAAAGTGAACCAAAAACTTTAAAGTGTAAATAAGAGGGAGGAAAACCATGTAAACGTTCAAATGGTGTGCAATTTTGAATAATAGGAGAAGGTAAACAATTAATGATGTGAGTGGCATGCAAAACAAGAAAAGACCAATATGAGAGGGGAATATGAGATTGAAAAAGAAGTGCATGTGCAACATTTAAAATATGTTGGTGCTTGCGTTCCACTAAACCGTTTTGTTGAGGAGTAGCAACACAAGATGTTTGATGAATGACACCTTTAGAAGCATAAAAATGGGGTAAATGAAATTCAAGACCATTATCTGAACGCAAAATTTTAATAGAAGAGGAAAATTGAGTTTCCACAAGAGCAAAAAATTGAAAAATGTGAGTACGGGCATCAGATTTATTTTTCATTAAAAATATCCAGGTATATCTAGAGTAATCATCAACGAGAGTGAGAAAATAGCGATGTCCTTGCACAGAATGAATTGAAAAAGGACCCCAAATGTCAGCATGAAGTATATCAAAGATTTTATTAGATGAACTGGTGCTTACAGGGAAAGATAAACGCCTTCGTTTGGCAAAGTGACAAGCATCACAAGTAAAGGAATGAGATACAGAGGAAATATCAGGTATTTGTTTATGTAAAACAGATAAAGTTGAGGCAGAAGGATGTCCCAATCGAAAGTGCCAAAGAGAATCTGGTAAAACAGAACATGTATTGGTCATAAGAATCTGAGAGGTTGGTTTCTGGAAGTTCATATCTGCAGTGAGTATGTAAAGACCTTCAAACATTCTAGCTGAACCAATCATCAGCAAAGGATGAGTTTGGTGTATCTGACAGGTATTAAAATGAAAGGTGAGAAAACAATTGTGAGAACGAGTCAATCTTGATACAGAGACAATATTAAAGGAAAAATAAGGCAAATAAAGGACATTCTGCAAGATTAAAGAATCAGATATACGAACCGTGCCTGAGAAGCGTGCAACAGTGTTAGAGCCAGTAGGAAGTCTTACAGAAATTGGGGAAATAGGCTTATATGAATCAAACAAAGCCAAAGATGAACAAACATGATCGGTTGCTCCAGAATCAATTATCCATGAACCAGAATTAAGAGAAAAGGAAGAAACAGATAAACCTTCAGTTGGAACCGAGGCAGACAAATTATTGATTGTTGGTTGAGATGGTGCAGATGAATTGAGCAAAGTGAGAAGCTTATTGTACTGATCAACAGACAATTGAGGTAGGACAGCAGGCTGTGAAGCAAGAACTGGGAGAGAAGCCAGAGCAAGTGAAGATTGTTGAGCATTACCAGACACAGGGGTTACAACACT
The DNA here is from genome assembly GCA_025563575.1 of Acacia pycnantha. Taxonomy (NCBI): domain Eukaryota; kingdom Viridiplantae; phylum Streptophyta; class Magnoliopsida; order Fabales; family Fabaceae; genus Acacia; species Acacia pycnantha. Next base: position 3,029,332 of record JAMWYP010000001.1, read on the forward strand.
GTTCACCGAAGTTGGAGACTGACCAGAAGACTGAAATTTGAAACCAGGTGGAAAACTGTGTTTACGTAACAGGTGGCCTCAGTATGCCTTGGTTTGCCACAAAATGAACATTGCTTGACCTTTGAACCAGGGGGAACAAAACGTGGAACTTGAGCAGCAAGGACCTTAGGTTTAGAAGGCAAATGGAGTTCCCTTTCTTGTTGAACAATCAGTGAAAAAACACGAGTAATAGGGGGAAGAGGATCAAGCAACATGATCTGAGATTTTGCAGATACAAAAGACTCATTCAGGCCTTTCAAGAAACGAATTACCTGATCCTCATCCCGATGAAGTGAAGCCTAACCGAGAGAACCACACGTACATGGCTTCAACGGACGGATATTTGCCATTTCGTCCCAAAGAATCTTCATACGGGTAAAATACTCACTGACAGTCGAACCACCTTGTCGAAGGTTGCAAATCTCCTCTTGGAGATCAGCAATCCGAAACAGATCGGATTGGGAAAAATATGACTGTAGGTCACTCCAGATTGCAGAAGCAGAATCGAACCATAAAATGATCTTAGCAATTGTAGGAGAAAGAGAACGAGTAAGCCAACCTTGAACAAGATTGTTGCAACGTTCCCACGCCGGAAATTCAGGAGCAGTCGACAGCGGAGGAACCTCTGAGCTATCAATGAAACGGAGCTTATTCTTCGAGACAAGGGCAGAACGCATGGACCTGGACCAGCTATGGTAATTTGCGCCATCAAGAGGACTAGCAACGAGGACGAGAGCTGGATTTTCGTTGGGATGAATGTATAATGGAGACAACAGATCACTAACCGGAAGAGGAATGGCGGAAAAAAATGGAGGGAGAAGTATGAGAATAAGGTTGATCGGAAGTGGGAGCCGATGCCATTAAAACCGGTGAGGAGGGAGGTCGATTTGGTGAAGCCGTGAAGGGCGTATGGTTATGGCGGAAGAAACAAGAAGGGAATCGGGAAAAGGTGAATGAAAAAAGGAAATGTGTAGAAAAAGGAGGAAGGTTTCGAAGAAAGAGAAAAGGGAATAGTGGTCAAAGAGTCACAAAGGTAACAGGGAGAGAGAAAGAAAGGTGAAAAGGACGGGGAAAAAAATTGTCAGTGGCTCTGATACCATGTGACATTTTTGTGAAGGAAGAATTGAATGAATATTATTGATATGACAATATGTATATATACACAGTGAGATGCACATGGTTGCATCATAAACAGATTAGTTACAATACAACTGAACACTAACTATACAACAGAATACAACTGAATAATAATAACAAAGTAACAAACTAACTAATTATGTTACTCCTATCATTTGGTTCCAATTAATCTCCCTCTGCAGCCTATTTTTTAGGTTTCCAGGGGATAATTCTTGGAGGATATGAGGAGGGTTAGAGGAGCTGCCATTGTCAAACAGGTGGGACGGTAGCGGTCAAACTCAATGGATACGATGTAGGGGCGGTTTTAAAAGAGGCTAGGTACCGGGGCATGAGGAAGAAATCGTGAGCTAGATTCGTTGTCGAGATCAGAGACCACTTGAAGAAAGCTCAAGTTTGGCTAAGCACCTTCGACTCTGCTGAGGAGGTGGCTCGAGCCTACGACGCCATGACTATAGCCCTCCATGGAACTAAGGCCAATACCAGTTTCCTTATCTGTCCTTCATTTTCCCTGCTCAGTTACCCCACCACCAATTTGTTTTTTTATTTTTAAAAAAAAATTGTTGCCACTTAATCTCTGGTTTTGTGCATTATTGCCAAAATATTATCTGCATTATTTAGGAGGTTCTTGTCTAATTTTGATTAAACAAGCATATCGAATAAAAGCAAGGAAGGATTATATAATATCTTCTCTTGTATTCATTTCTCTCTTCAGTTGCATTTTTCGATCTACTACCGGAGCTTCCTTTGGAGCCTACGGAGTTGTCGATCACTCATGTTGTCTTAGTTACACTAACTCCAATGGAACCTAGAAGTGAGTATTACGGAAATTCTGATGTTGCCACATGGGAATGTGTTGCTTTGATGGTCAATCATCGTCAGCTCAAGAAAACGTGGATGAGGGCTTTTATTGATTTTGATTTCAAGGACATGGACATTTTGGTGTTTCTAGACTTTGATTTTACTGGAGTTGCAGATTTTGACATGTTCTTAATCATGGACGATTTGAAACAAGAAGAAAGGCAGAGTGTGTTCTTAGTCATTCTCTTTTTTGATTCTTTTTTTTAGCGTCATAAGGAGAATTCTGTCATTTCATTTTAATTTTGGAAATCATGAATGAGGCCAGAGTAAGGTTGATTAATAATCTTGAAATGGAATAAGAGGAGCAATTAGAAGAGAATTAAGAAGATATATAATTCATAAAAGGAAAGTCAATCTCCTTAATCTTAAGAAATTCAATGTCAAGATTCCAATGGAAAGAAGCTTCAAGAGAGATAAAAGTGAATGATCTAATACTAAATAATCGATGTCAGATCAAAGTGAAAGAAAATCTCAAATGTAAATATTTCCAAATAAAACTTCAAATTATGATGGAATTCAGAGAAATAATGCTCCTCAAACGTAGAATGAAAGTCAAACTGAAAAGAAGAAATAGAGCCTAGTCCAAATCCTCAACCCTAAAAATTATAAGATTTAAGAAGACATACTAAGTGTTTCTATTATGAAACAAATATGATTTAAATAAGAAATTTGGAATGTTTCTGCTAGAAAATATAGAGAAACTCGGGGATATTGTTGAAATGATAGAAGACATAAAATTCTTCTAAGTTTAGAAAAACAATAGTTCTTGAGAAGCTATCAGACTAGGTTTGAGAAAGAGAATTGGCCACTAACATCTAATCCACTGAGTGTGAGTGAGATATGTTAGAATATATTAGTCCACCTTTGGTGAATTAGAGCCCAAGCCTGAATCAAAAGGAGTTATTATTCAAAGGGAAAATTATAATAAAGGACCTAAGAAAAATAATATTTATCAAGAAGGACCATAAAAATGATAATTATTTTAAAGAACCAGAAATTAAAACATTAAAATAGAAAGACTAAATTACCCCTGTGCTATCTCCAAATCCTCGTCTTCCCCGTATGTAACTGTTATTGATTATAATGTCTCAGTCGGAATTTGGAATGATCTACAAAATTAATCTTTCCAAGAGTTGATTCTAAAAGAGCAAAAAACATCATGCAACTTTGATATTTACTGCTAGAGGCTCCCAACTTTGTGTAATATTTGGTTTAAGAGTAAATACCCTTTTTGGTCCCTGAAATAACACGCGCTACCCATTTTGGTCTCTGAGTAAAAAAATGTCATTTTTAGTCCTTAAACAGTAAAAAAAGGTCCCTTTTAGTCATTTTAGTCATTTTTGTGGGCATTTCAATCCCTCACAAATTCCCAAAAAATCATTTTTAGTCCCTAAAAAGGACCGAAATGACATTTTTTTTACTCAGGGACCAAAATGGGTAGAGCGTGTTTTTCCAGGGACCTAAAAGGGTATTTACTCTTGGTTTAATTACTCAAGCGCTGATATTTCAGTGCTAAGTTTTCCAATGATGAGGTGGAAAGACTATTAAATTCTTCAATTTGAAAATTTGTATGAGCTTAGTTGCTTATTGGTTTTGTGGATGAAATATTTAATGTCCCAGCTGCATACAAAGCTCATTTTGGAGTGCCAATGGCAAGATCAGTGTTGAACCCAGTGAACATTCACCTCAACGCATCCACAATAGCTTTCTTTTTGAGCCACTCTTTATCATCAACAATAATGGTAGACCAAGAGTTCTTCCATCTAGTAGAGTAAGCCCTAAGAGTTTGGTCAGAGAAAAATAGAGACAACAACAAAAGCTTCAGGCATCCCACTGTTAATAGTGATTACCAACGGTGAAAATCATGACCCAAAAGAAGTTCGATACGCAATGGAGGGAGGGGTGATAGAGTACGAGAGGTCTCTGAAGGGTGAGGACTCAGAATTTGTTGTCGAAAATACTAAATAGGTAGAAATTGAATAATAACAAGAATCTGTACAATTAAGATTGCATATATGGTAAACATACAATAATTCTGTATAATATGAAAACCTAGAAAGAAACTCGTAAGACTGCTGAAATATGATAATGAACTTTGAAGAAATCTGGGTCCAACATACGTTGTTTCCTTAAGACAATTTTATTCCCTCTATGTGGATTCCCAAGGTTGATGAGCAATTATCTCTCAGGATAAAGCGGATTTTTCGTCTTCAGAATGATGACACTCTCACTCAGAAGCCCAAGCGAACACAACGAGTCTGCTTTCAGAATTGCACATAATATGTTTGCAGAATGTGGTATGCAGATAGGAGTGTTTGAGATTGATTTGAGATATTGTTTCTGTCACTACCACGCCCTATTAATAGATGACAGAAATTGATCATATGGACTTGACTCTTGTAGCGAACTAGTGTATCGTGCGAACATACACACTAGAACAGAGCCAAAAAAAGCGAACGGCAACCCTTGCTGGTGAACTGGTGCATCATACAAACAGATGCACCAGAACAGAGCGAACTTCCAAAACGATTTTGTCAAACTGATCCGATATTACGATCCGCTTACAGCCGTTGGTTGGGAGAAACACAGAGGGGCAAAAAGGAATTAATAAAAGTTCAAGGACTATTTGGAAATTTTAAAAACTATTTTAAATTTCACACACGCGTAAACCAGACTTGGAGGGCGGTATGCGCGACAGAGCCAGATGGATGGACAACGACAGCAGCGCGCGCGTGTTTGGTGAACCAAGGGTCACCTAAGTCCTTAGCCCTCCACAAAAGTGGGTTAACCCAAGGGCCCAATTCAGAGGAGTAAAGTTGAGTCTTATATACCCTATTTTTCCTATTCATTTGTCCAATATGGACTTCTATCTATCCACTCATTCCTTATTCCTTTTTTCCTCTTATTCTCCAACTTACTTCTTATTCATAACCCATGGGATTAGATCCAAAATTCCAAAAATCCCCCACATGGATAAGAAGTTAGTCCAGCATGACCAAATGCAAATGATCATCTATGTAAAGTGCGATTCCTCTACGAGAAATAACTGCATCAAGATAGGTAGGGGTTACCTTTGAACCTTCTTTAGTAAAAACCTATCGGATATACTGGTCAATTAGTGGACGCGTTGTCTTGAATTTTCAACCTTTTAGTGTATACCAAGACAATAGGAGTCACACAGTTGCTCATCTAGCATCATTAGTTCTCATGCTATGTCCATTTTGGCCATGGACATCTGCCTGCTTCTGCGAGTGTTTTAGAGAATTGGCCGTTTTAAATTCTCATAGAAGCGGCCTAAACTTCACAATCACATAAGTGATTCCTTGTAATGTAAGTCAACATGCATCATCTGAACACATCAAATTAAGAAACCATTAAAAGCCCAAAGGCTTACCCTTATATATATATATATATGCATTGTCTTGTCATAGGAATGAGTATGAGTTTAAACATCTATAGTGTTTACAGTCGATTATCACTTAGTTGTCTCTTTGAACCTAGTTTGTGGGATCTTTCACTTTTCTAGGTAGAGTTACCGCAATAATTAACAATGGATCGGCCTTAAACCCACTCCTTTCAACGCATTTCTGATCAACTCTCTAGGAATCCCTTTAGTCAATGGATCCTCTATATTCTTGTTTGATTTCACATAATCAATTGAGATGATTCCATTCGAGAGTAGTTGTTTGATGGTATCATGTCTACGACATATATGTCTAGACTTGCCGTTGTACATGACATTCTTGGCCCTACCAATAGCTGCTTGACTATCACAATGTATAAACACTGCCGGTACCAACTTTGGCCAATTAGGAATGTCTCGAAGAAAATTATGAAGCCACTCAGCTTCTTCACTAGCTTTATCTAAAGCAATAAATTTGGCTTCCATGGTTGATCTTGCAATACAAGTCTGTTTGGATGACTTCTAAGACACAGCACTCCCACCACGGGTGAATACATATCCACTTGTGGATCTTGTGTCGTTAAAGCTGGTGATCCAATTTGCATCACAATACGCTTCTAGCACTGCAGGGTACTTCTCATAATGCAAAGCAAAGTTTTGAGTGTGCTTTAAGTAATCCAAAACTCTTATCATAGCTCTCCAATGAAGCTCATTTGGATTACTTGTAAAGCAACTCAACATGCTTAGTGCGTAGGCAATATCAGGTCTAGTACAGTTCATAACATACATAAGACTACCTAGCACTCGAGCATACTCCTTTTGTTTTTCAGCTTCGTCAGTATTTCTCAACAGTTGAAGATTAAAATCTATAGGGTTCATCACAGAAGCTATGTTCAAGGAGAACCGGCCATGCACTGTGGGTGCTACTAAGAGTTCGATACGGATTGAAGCCATCTGTACAAAGCCCCAGCCGAAGGTTTCTTGGCTCACTGCCAAATTGAGGGAACATTTCGTCTATTTTCTTCCATTGTAGAGAGTCAGCCGAGTGCCGAAGATATTTTCCATCAGATACTCTCTCATCAGAATGCCATCTCAACTTCTTCGTCGTTGCCTCACTAGTAAACAGACGCTTAAACCGCGGTATTATTGGAAGATATCACAAAGCCTTCAAAGGTTGCCTTTTTGTTGTCTTATCCCCAGAACCACCACCTTTTTTTGTCACTTTGTATCTTGAAGTTTTACACTTCGGACAATTACTAAGGCCTTCATACTCATTTCTGTACAATATGCAGTCATTAGGGCAGCTGTGTATCTTTTCATACTCCATGCCCATGGTAGACAAGATTTTCTTCGCTTCATACATACGATTTGGAAGTACATTATCATATGGCAACATATCACACAACAATTCAAGCAGCGACATGAAACTGCTATCGGTCCACCCACAAGTTGCCTTTAAGTTGACCAATTGCAAGGTCCCAGTCAACCGTGTATACTTAGTACACCCAGGGAACAAAGGTGTCTCTACATCACTCCGGACGCTATCATATTCATGCGATTGTGCAAAAGATTCTACCTCAACATCAAGAATCATCCTCTCCATTCCATCATCATCATCATCTACCTCTAGTTCATTTTGGTGGGACGCACTGGTACTTACTTCCTTACCATGCCATATCCACGTTGTGTATCGAAGGTTTATTCCATCACAAATTAGGTGATCCCTTATATCAGGAATATCCCTTCGAATCCCATTTAAACAATTAACACATGGACAATAATACATCTCATTTTTTGTAGCCACATTCCTTCTAGCAAATTCAATAAACTCTTCCACCCCATTCTCATATTCTTCACTAGTTCTCAAAGCATTCATCCAACTATGACCCATTTTATTATCACCTAAGACATTTCCAACAACAATCAACTTCAAGAATGACATGCATGATTCATATTCTCAATCTTGTAAAAAAATTCGGCAAAGATTCCCCTTAACAGTAAGACATCCCAAAATTTCAACAACAAACCATTTCAACATAATTCAACAAAACTTAATTACTAACTAAGGAAATCTCAAAATTATCAGCTACTTCAATGCACATTAAATAATCTAACTAATATTTAAGACCAAATGCTCCTCGCTTTCTGCCCAAGGTCGGCACATACACAAGAAAATTAAAGAAAGAACAAGAATGAAGCATCAAGCAATAAAGAAGGCAAAAACAAAGCAAAGAAGTTGAACATTAAGGTAAGTCATGAGTTTTTTTGCACTTCCTTATATATAACATCAAGAGCCCCCTACATATGTAAACTCGAAAACCAGTGGAAGTGTAGAGGAAATAATAGTATATATTCGAATTAAGGCGTCCTGAAATATGAATCAGGACGCCCAAAAACAAATAAAGGCGTCCTGGTACAAAATCAGGACGCCTTAAAACAAATAAAGGCGTCCTGATTTTATATCAGGACGCCTAAAATTAGTTAAAGGCGTCCTGAATATGTTTCAGGACGCCAATAATATTTTTTAGGCGTCCTGATATAAAATCAGGACGCTAATAATATAATTTAGGCGTCCTGTTCCTATATTCAGGATGCCTAAAAAAAATTCCCTTAGCGCCAAAAAAATTTCACGAAAAAAGAGCGTCATGGCGGTAATTATTGGCGCTAAAAATTTAATATTTGGCGTTCTTAAATAATTTTAGGACGCCTTATCTAATTAAAAGCGTCCTGAAGATTAGTTTAGGACGCCAAATGCTTAGAATTCAATTATACAATTACAAGAATGCCACTACGTTTACTTTGAACATCCTTTTTAAAAATAAGGACATTTTTTAGGGAAGTAGTAACCCTTTTTTGTAGTAGTGCCCCATTCTTGTCTACAACCTCGACGGAGCATAGCATCAACCATGATGCAAGGTGTGAGGAACGAGGAATTGAGTGGTAGCTCGATGCAGTCGTCTTCAACAGTGATGAAAGGAAGAAATGAGAAATCGAGAAGGAAAGTAGTTTTCCTGACCTAGCTTGGTTATATTTTGGTTATAAGTTGCAAGAGAATGAGAAAAAACTAGATGATCTTCATAAACATGTTACCTTATTGGAACAAACTGCAGGGTCTTTTGAGACAGAAAATTCGAGATATCTCCAAATTATAGAAGAGAAAGACAAAATTTTAGAGGAGCTCCAGAATGAGGTTCTTTGTCTGCAACAGGAATCACGCAGAGGAGAATTTGATCATGAGAAAAAGTTAGATTTAGAGAAACTCATGCATCAGGCGGCTTTACTGGGACATCAATTCTCTACCTCATGGGTCTCCTTCTCTTCACAGCTTGCTGAGAAGCAGGCTGAGATTAATTTGGTCCAAGATGCTTGTGATAAGATTACAGCAGCTGAGATTATAGCCATTCTTGAAACCGAAGAGGAGAAGTTAATGATAATAGAACTTGAAGACGATATCCGTGATCTTGAGCACAAACTGAAATTGCAGGAGGAAAGATGAAGCCAGTCTGAACAAGTTGCATCAGAAATTGAAGTAGAAATGGAAATAAAGCAGTTAACATTGAAAGGGTTGACTGATCAAATAGAGACCAGGTTGAAAAGCTCGGATGACTTGTATCATAAACTCAAGATGGAGAATAGAAATTTGCTTGAAAATGTCACTAAATTGTTGTCAGAAAGGGAAAAACTGTTAGGCTTCATGATGGGACTGGAAGAAAAGATATGTGAATTTTCAACCACAGACACTTAACTTATGGATAAGTTGGGAGGTAGCATTGCACATTCATTTGAGAATGATTGTCCAGGGATGAATTTTTCAAAGGAGGATGAATTTCTCACAAAAGAGAATATTAAAATGCATTCTCCTATGGGGTCAAAGAATTTGGAGGTCGTTTATGATGCAAGGTCACCATTTAAGGAGCTCAACGATTAGCAGATCTTGGGAAAGAAATACCATATAGATGTTGTGTCTATTTTCACTTTCTGCCAAAAAAGATATGTCATAGTTTTAAAAGATGACGATGTATATGGTCCATTTAATTGATTTGTATCTTCTTGTGTATGAAGATTTTTTTAAAATTTTCAATGATTGTTCCTCAAGTTATTCCCATTTCCTTAAATAAAGAAGATAGCATTTGTTCTGCTTATCAGCTTTTGTCCAAAGGTTTAAAATGGTCAATTCTTAGACAAAATCCAATGATCTCTCTCAGAAACCACTCCATTTATACGGAGTTATAAAAGCTACATATTTCTACCTAACTGTTTGTAGAGAAACTTGTAACCAGCATTGTTAATCTTACAATAATAAATGAAATATTGTCATATTTGTATGTTGGAAAGGGATTACAAATGAATCAGGTTAACTAGAATCTCTCCACTGATAAACCTAATTTTATATTTAGGACAATACAGGCTCAATGCCTTGATGCTACTTAATTTCATTTGCCAAGACAAAAAAAAATCATTAGCTACTGCTTGATGAGACTGAGCTTTGAGAAAGCTGCAACAATCCATTCCTCAAGCCCGCAAGATTTACTCTGTTGACAACCAAAATACTTGTCACGCCCATTTTAGAAACCTGCGAAAACATTAGGCGGATCAAAAGAAATTCATAAACCTTACTATAGAATCAAGTCTTTCTATTAAAAAATAAACCTTATTTTCTTCAATTCCAAGTGAATACATAAATGACCCCGGTTTTTCTATGAATTCTCAGGAAAACTACTTTCTTTCGCAATTTCTCGTTTCTCCCTCTCGTCACTGTTGAAGACAACTGCATCGAGCTCCCACTTGATTCCTCATTCCTCACACCTCGCATCATGGTCGACGCTTTGCTCCGTCGAGGTTGCAAACAAGAATGGGGGTTGCAGACGAGAAGCGAAATCACAGAAGACAAGAATGGGGGTTATAGACGAGAAGCTAAATCGTAAATCGCAGAGTAAGATTTTTCCCCAAATATGAAGTCGCCTACTGTTATGGGAATATCCCAGTCATCAATTACTCAGCCATTTAGGATTCCACTTGTCTGATACACAGTCCTATTTAGTGTATATGTCATTAATTTAGGTCAAACCTTCAAACTTAACAGTCAACGTCCTCCCCTTTAACGGTTTTTGTGACTTCTGCTCCTATTTTGTAACCACATAGTCACTTTTACACCTCAAAAAAATACTTGTTACTGGCGCTCCTCTAACTAAAGCACATGTGTATTTTTTCACCTTAACCCTTTATAATTTAATTTTTTAAAATTTCGTTTGTGATACCGTTATAAATTATATATGTAAATCATATTTTAACTATTTATGTTTACTTATGAGTAAATACCCTTTTAGGTCCCTGAAAAAACACATTTGACCCTTTTTCGTCCCTGAGTAAAAGAAATGTCATTTTGGTCCTTTTTAGGGACTAAAAAGGACCTTTTTGGGAATTTCTGAGGGATTAAAATGTGCAAAAAAAATGATCAAAAGGACTAAAAGGGACCTTATTTTTCCATTTTAGGGACTAAAAGTGACTTATTTTTTATCAGGGACCAAAAAGGGCATCCGTGTTTTTTCCAGGGACCAAAAAGGGTATTTACTCTTTACTTATTTATGTTTAAAATAAGTTTTTATAAAATATGAAATATGAACTATCTATTTTTTTAATCTGAGGGTAGAGATGGGATTCTGAGAAAAAAAATGAGACAAAGGATTATGAGATAACCGTAACCCTTTCAAGAGCTTCTCACTCAACCCTTAGTAAAGAATTGCACTAGTTTGTATATTTATCCATTGCTTAACCTGGAAAGAAAATAATATTGCAACAATTGTTGTAAAAAACTAGTGTAAAAATGTAAAAACTTACGTTTTTACTAGAGTGATACGTGTAAAGACGCAAGTAAAAACTGTCATGAGTAAAAACTGGTAAAAACTACAATTAAAAATGGTAAAAACTTACATTTTTACCGTTTTTACTTAAAATCAGAAATAAATAAAAACAAAAACCATATTTTCATTTCCCCAAAATCAAAAGACTATGAATGATGTTATTTTTGTGATGGTCAATTCAAGATTAGGTAAGAAAAAGAAAGCTCAAAACTCTCATGCATATAATTTTGATAATCTTCCATATGATGATAATTGGATAGTGGAAATTGAAGAAAATTGAAAAGATGTAGACAACTTAGATGTTGATGCCCATGATGAGAAAAAGCTTGATTGAAGTTGAAGTGGGGGAACCTTTGAATGATCATAATTTGAACATTGCAAGTTCTACAAATGATGCAAATATTAGCATACAAACTAAAGGTAAGCAATTGTAATATTACTAGTAACTGTATATGACTTACTCTTGGTTGCCGACAGGACGGATCCACACAAGCTCTGTCGCAGGATCAACTGATCCCCCGACTAGTATATCTAACGAACTAGCTTCCCCGGCCTGGCTTTGAGGTGACACAGTGTGCTGAAGGAAGAAATGTGAAGTATTGAAAATGTTAGTACATAGATGCTTAAAGAAAACAAAATACATCTAAATCAATCAAAAATCATAAAGTAAACCTGTTGTTCCCCTTGCTGCGGATAAGTGGGAGTAACAAGCACACCTGTACCGCCCATTACAAAGTCGGTAATAGACGATGAAGATGACATGTAAAGTGACGGCAACTCTGGGGAAGAGCTAATCCCTCTGCCTACAGAGGGGGCAGATGACGTCGCTCTACCCCTTCTGATAGGATAGGGCTGGGCTTTACCACCACTACCTAAACGCCATGTTGAATGCTCCATCTCTGAACACTTATAAACGTTATGTCAAAATATATATAAATATAAGAAATATACTTAATATGTCACTAGCAAAGTAATAGAATATCTAGTATAACAGATCGTCGAAAACAAAAAACTAACACAAATCAACCAGACGATTCCCGTTCTTCGACCTCTGCTTGCACTCCTTCCTCTAGAGTCTCATAGTCGTCGAATACAGATTCACTATCAGAGTAAATCTCTTGTGCCTCATCACATGATTCCTCATCATCAATATGGATAGGAATCAACTCTAACTTCGCAGCGGAATCAAACAGATTGCTTAGTATATCATCCTCGGCAATATTTACGGGCAGTATATGTTCCACATCAGCTTAGAACAGTTCAGTCATACCGTCATTTGTTTCTGACTCTTTCGACTTGGGTATAATATTCTGTGCTTTGATTTTGATAACTCCCTTTCACCCTTGGCGAGATGTGGGGTATGATGTTTAATAAACTTGTTCCGCCTATTAAGCAAGTATGAATGGGTCATAACCAACCGTATATCTCCTTGACCAACGGATCTCAACATTTCCATATTTTTTCACTTTTGTCCCATGAGGAGTGTTATCAAACCACTCACATTTAAATAGATTCACCGACTTGTCCCACTTGTAATCTAGCTGAATTATGTCAATTAACTTCCCATAGTAAGCGCCCTCAACTCTGTCAACTTGGTCACCTCGACAACATACACCGTAATTGCAACATAGTGTATTTCCATTCGCTTCAATAGTTGCAAACCAATACCCATTGATTACATATTTTGGCATCAGGTAACAACTGTTGCAACTCTATAAGATAAACTCCACGCAACATCATGGGGAGCTAATTGATTTTCCACGAAGTAGGATCGGAACCATTGAGGAAACTTAGCGTTCATGAATTGATCAACTTTGCAATCTGACATCAAAGGATTTGTCGTTCGAACCCAATTAGAGAAGTAATTGTAACAAAAAAAATTAAATTAATACTTTAATACTTAATGTAACAGTAAAAATAGAGGAAATCTTACTCTAAGTATGGGGTGGCTTCTTCACAGTTGTTTAGAATATACTACTCCACTACTCGCTTATCTCTTCTATCCAGAGTTGACCTATAATGTTTTCCTACGACTCGGCCTGGAAAAATAAACATTGATATCTAAGCAATCGTATCACCGCCATCATCGTTGCGAGGTACCCCTCTCTATCTTAATATCATTTTAGAGGGATAATAGTATGATGCAAATTTAGTGGCCTATTTGACTAGATACGCTTCAGCGATAGATCCTTTAACGTACCTTTGATTTTTAATCTTGTACTTAAGTGTATGTAAAAACCTATAATGAACAATCACATGGTATTTATAAACTATAACACCATGAGAGTCAATTAATAACTGCGTGAAATAAATATATATTACCTCTCAAACAGATACATCCACCTATATTGTTGCGGACCTCCTACGTTTGCTTCGTAGGCCAAGTGAACAGGCAAATGTTCCATTGAGTCAAATAAGGAAACACCATCTTTAACTTGCATAGTGTTATTGGCATGCTCACCTCCAGGTGCCGTAACTTTCCAACATTAAGCTCAGAAGCACAAATTTCTCTAAAGAACATGGAAAATTCCGTAGAATAGACCATATATGCTTCGGTAGTGCTTTGAAGGCCCATAACAACAATCTCTGGAAAATAAAAAACATAACAATTATGACTCTTCATCCCGAATAACTTTACCTCATGCATGTGACACATCTTGACAAGTTTGATGCATAACCGTCCGAGAGTTTCAGATCTTTAACACATCGCAACAATTCTAAATTCTACTCCTTGTTGAATGTGTACGATGCTCTAGGTTTGGAAGTTCGTCTCATGGCATACTCTACCAAATGCAAATCAGGCCTTCTGCAAATGGCTTTTTATGTCCCGTCTTGCGTTGATTGTGTCCTTTGTCTTGCCCTTGGTGTCCATCACGGTGTACAAAATATTGGAAAACACATTCCTCTCAATATGCATGACATCGAGGTTGTGTCTTAACAATTGATCTTTCCAATATGGTAGTTCCCAAAAGATGTTGTGTTTGTTCCAATGATAATCAACATCATATCCTTTAGGTTCGCTGGAAGTAGCCCCCTCTTCAACACTTTGAATGTGCTTGACCCTGTCCCATATTTCTTGGCCACTTAAATGACAAGGTTGATGTTCCCGTTCGACCAAATTTTGCCTGAAGTCTTTTTTTTCTCCTAAGAGGATGATCAAGGGGCAGGAATTGTAACGTCCTCCAATTTTACTTAACATAATGACTAATTAAGGGTTGATCAACAACTAAGTAATGCTTCATCATTTACCAAAAAATACAAAATAAATCAGAGTATGCATAAATGAGCCCTAACGTGGCAATATACAATCATCCAACATAAAACAAAAAGACAGAAGCACTACTTCTGGCAGAAGTAGCCTATATTGGATATGATTAGTTTTGATGATGTCTTATATAGATGCCATTGTTAAGAGAAAAAAGATTGTATAATATATTTATCTCCTACATTGACTAACTACTATGTATTTAATGTAGATTAGTTCAAGAAGAATTATAGAGATTATTCAAGAAGGAGATAAAAGATTACAAAAAGAAGAAATTGCATAAAGTGTCAAGGAAGCAAGAAGTTATCAAAGTATTTTGGGAATAATCAAGAAGAAGAGGAAATATTGAAGAATGAAGAACTCACAAAGAATGATTAGTCCAAATTAAATTATGAAGAACGATGAAGAGAAGAGAATAAAGAATTAAATTCTGGAAAATAATCAAGAGAAGAAGAAGAGAAGAGAAGAAAGAAAGAGTTAATTATGGAGAATGATCAAGAGAAGAGGAAAGAAAGAAGAACTTGTTAAATGGAATGAGAAAATCATTATACAAGTTTTTAAATTGATTCTAGAAGTCTCCACGATCAAATGGAAGTTGGAATGACTCAAATCAGAGTTAAAATAAGCAAAATCAAGTTTTGGGATGATTTAACTCGAGCCAGGAAGCTTAACTCAAGCCAGAATGGTTTCTACAGTGTTTTGGGCATTTAATAGGAGTTGACTCGAGCCAAGAAAAGCATTGACTCGAGCCAGGGCCTTGACTCGAGTCATTCATATTGTTGACTGGAGCCAATAGTGATTTTCAAGCCATTTTCGCACTCTGGAACGAGTTGACTCGAGTCAGACGTGTTTTCAGCAACTCTGTTCTACTCTATTTCACATTCAGCTTTGGGCGAGGTCTGGTAATTCGATGATATCTCCCAAACCAGAGATCGGATTGAGGTGAAACCAGTGGCATATAAAACTAGAATCCCAATTAGTAATTTTTATATACAATTCAATCCAAAAGGAGTTAATATGAGAGAAATACGAATTTCACAAGTTGGTATATCAATTAACGTCACACAGCTGACCAACCTTTGATGTTTTGAGTGTGTCTCACAAACAAAAAATCCGATTCAGCTGAAAAAGGTGCCAATTGAAAGTAGACTCAAACTTATTTCCATCAAGATTTGAAACAACCAAAACGGAGTTCAGACCAGAGAGTTATGGCCTTTGAAAGTTGATACTCAAAATTTTGGATTCATTCCAGCATAGACTCGGTTTTCTGGAAGTTGCTCACAATATAGACAACCAAATGAAGTGAAACCAATTCCATATGACTCTAGATTCAACAAGTGTTTCATAGAATTTGGAAGAAACCAATTTTGATGAGCGCTTCCTCAAGTCAAGTTCAAGTCAAAGAACAAAAAATTTGAGGATTTTGCCTTGAGCCAGAAGTTCCACCTCAAGTCTAAGTGAAGGCAGAGAGTTAGACATTTTGAGAGAGGTTTTTACCTCGAGCCAACAAGCGCACCTCGAGTCAGAAGGATCGTTTCTCAGAAATACCAAAGTGCTTTGTTGAACCTGACTCGAGTCAAGCTTTTGGTTGCCTCAAGTTTGGGCACAGACTCGAGCAAGTTCTTTTGTGCCTCGAGTCAAATGCTTCTGAAGCTAATAATGGATCAATTGATACTCGAGCCAGGATTTTGAGTGCCTCGAGTTTGGGCACAGACTCGAGTCAAGGTTTCTGTTGCCTCGAGTCAAGACGAGACAAAGAGCAATCTGGAGTAAAGGCTAACTCAAGTCAACTATTTGTAACTCGAGTCAGAGACATTTCAAGCGTACAGTTCAAACTCATCGTATCTGAAATCTTAGCTTCTCCTCAAGAACATCCAGATGGATTCCTAAAGAACTCATACTACTTCTTAACATGACTTATATCCTTTTTGTATAAGTTTCAAATGATTATATGAAGGACTCAAATCAGTCAGACAGCAAAGCTCAGTAGCAGCAACGTCTGAGATTTCAGAAAAGATTGCTATCTGATTTCTACTTGCTATACTTCTCAATGCTATTAATCATGTTTGTTAGCAAGTTTTAGACGATCAAACAAAAGATTAACATCAGATTATCAAAAAGCAGATGATGACGTCAGAAGCTTCAACGACTATATTTAATCCAACGGTCATATGCTAAATGGGAAGAATTGTTCAAACGGTCGAATACTCTTCATCAACTATAAAAGCAGAAGCGTTCAAGATAGAAGAGGTTAGAGACAAGAGCATACAATGTCGAAATGTCAACATTATGAATCCAACGCTTAACTCATATACTCGATCTGTTTCACAATGTTTATATAGTTTTCAGTAGAGAGTGTGATGATCAATTATGTACTTCAGTGATTATTATTCATATACTCTTGAGAGAGTCTAAAAACTTATTTGATTATCTGTTTAGTGATCAAATCTCAAGGTTGTGGAACCTTTGAGTGTGGTGTACAGTTACAACTTGTAAGGGGAGTGAGTCCGAGTGTGAAAGGATCATTCTGAGTACAGAGTGTGTAATTGTATCCCTACAGTGTGTAAGGGGGAGTATCTCGGTAAGAGATTGTAAAGGCTGCACAAGTGCCCGACTAAACTTGTGAGGTTGTAAAGGCTTTTCTCTTGTGCCCGGTTAAACAATGAGATAGTGGATTGAAAATCTCAAGTGGAGCTTGCAGACTGGACGTAGGTCAAGGATTGGTTCGAATAGTATAAATCTCAGTTTGTATATTCTCTTCTCTAAACTCTTACATTTCCAGCATATATGTTTGAATGACCGACTATTGCTTTATAAACTATTTGTGTCATTCGAACTACTTTCAGTAAATTGCGAAAAGATTTTCAAAGTTATCTAAAGTTTTATCATACACCCAACTCACCCCCCTCTTGGGTGACAACCAGGTCTAACATTTGGTATCAGAGCGGGGCTCTTATTTAAAGGACTTAACAGTCTCAAGAGTTGTCAATGGCTGATTTTAGGTGTTGCTTGTTTTCAAAAGATTTCGATTATACCATTCCACCGTTTTTCAAAGATATTAATTTTTTGTTTTGGAAAGCTAGAATGACCAGCTTTATTAAAGCGTTTGATTTTGATATGTGGAATGTTTTTATAAATGTCTTTGATTTCAAACCGAGAAAGTCTCACCTCCCTCCTTCAACCTTCTTCTCCGTTCATGGATTTTCCCACCAAACCTCCCTACCGAAGATGAGCGTCGTGAGGTGGTTGAGAAAGCTCCTCCACCCATGGATTCACCCACTAGACCGAAACCCAAATACCCATCAAATCTGACCTCAATACTCACTGCTGGTATTCCGTCGGTCTTTCGACGAGATTGATTCATGAAGGGGATAAAGAACTCACCGTCAATCTTTTTTCCCATGGACTTGCTGCATGGTTCTGTTATCAAAGAACTCACCCAAATCCAAGCAGAAAAAATCAAAAAAATCCAATTTAGTTCCATCACCATCAGAGGTGATAAAGAATCTCAGCTAATATTTTTCCTTTTTCTTACTCATTTCCTCACCTTTCAACAAGAAAACTAATGATTGATCTCTTGCTCTTCTTGGAACCTTTATCTATATCTCCTCCTCTTTGGCAATTGAATCGAGCTCAAGCATGGCAGTGGAGGGAGAAAAAAGTGGAATGAGAGAAAGGGAAGACGTTGAGGACAGAGAGTAAGAAGGGACGAGTTTACTGTCGCCACCATTACAAATCTCCATTCACCATCAATATCCACCATGACCATCGTCGAAGGTCTCACAACAACACCATTGGAAGGCACTGGCCGTTCTCCCGTCCTCATCATTACCACCCTTCATCTCACTAGCACCATCATCCATTCATCACCAACACCACCATCATCCTCTCCATTCTCATCACCATTGATAGAAATCAGGGCTGGAAGGGAGTCTATGATTTTCAAATGAAGAAGGGAAATAAGGAAATTGGAGAGGGAGACAGTCTTTGACTTCACCACTGCCACTGTCGGTTTCTCTCTCCACCATCGCCATCTCTATCTTCTTCTCCTCAGGACCACCAAAGCCAGTGGGAAGGAAATAGAGAGAAAGAGGAGAGAGAATGAAATAGTGAGAAATAGAGGGGAGGGCATTTAAGCCTTTTCCCTCAGACTTTGATATCTCATATTCCTGCTAGAGTACTTATTTATCCTTTTGCTAATTTAATCGACATTTTGAGGTTTTACAAGTTCAAATGGTATTATGTATCTTTTTCCCTTATTCATTTCTTCTTTTTCAGATGCTAACTCTTTAGCTTGAATTCTTTCACTCCAAGAGTAACTTGCACCAGAAATTTTGGACACATAAATGGACAATAAAAAAGAAGAAATGAATGACAAATTCAAAATGTACTAACAAAGATTATATATTCTAAGAAAAAAAAAAGATATGACAAAAGCAAAGACTAATCAAAGCCTCCAAGTCTAATCAAAGCATCCAATTACACATGCTTGTATATTTCTCAAGTGGGGAAAAAAATAACCTTAACAATAGAACTTGTAGGGGATGCATAGCAAAACGTGAACTTTTAACATGTGGATGTATATCACACAAATATAGAAGCATTAGTGTGATTGATGCTAATGCATTGATTAAAGCGCAAATATGCAGAGCACGTTTTCATGAAAAGGTCTGTTAAAAAATTTGTCTTATATCTAGTGGACAAAAGGAGCTAAATATATGTCATTGGATGCTAATACATAGCGTGATTCACTTCAAGCAATTCTTTCAAGTGTGTGTGATATGTGTGTGTATGTGTGTGTGTATATGTGTGTATATGTGTGTGTGTGATATTCAGAATTAACTTAAACTTTTAATTGATGATGTTTGCAAAGAAATAAGCGGCCAAAGAAGGAGATAAACTTTTTCTATTCAAAGCAAAGAGATTTATATGTTTCAGAATGTTATCACCAAACTAAGCAGAACCCACTAAGAAAAGAAAAATATATACCCGGCAAAGCAATACCAACAGACACACGACACACTTTCAAAACCAATGTCTAACCCAGCACACACATATATATGTTATCACCTAACTAAGAAGAACCCACTCAAAAAAACGTGATTAACTTTTTCTATTCAAAGCAATACACACCCTTTCACTATCTAAGCAAAGAGATTTATATGTTTCGGAATTAAATTGAACTTGAACTTTTAAGTGATGATATCTCCTCTAAGCTAAGAAAAATATACATGTTCCACCGATTTGTTAATGAGGGACGATAAAGGAAGGGACCCCTACTCTCACCGATTTGTTTGAGCGATGATGATGGAAGAGAAAGAATGTTGGAGTGATGAAGATGAGGGATGGTTAGGGAAGGGAGAGAGTAGCATATTGTAATGTTATGTTTTTAGACTTCCCAAGCCAAATTAACATAAGAAAAACTTTCTAGACGACATTGAGATTTTGCAAATACTTTTAAGACGAGTTTGCACCTTAACCCATTTATCAAATAATGATTTAAATAAGGAAAATAGATCTAAAATAAATTAGAATATCAGACCTTAATGAAGTTAAGTAAAAGTAAAAGTGTAAAACTAAAATCAAGCATTTATTATTGATTCCTTTAAGAAAAATAAACAAGATTATAAAGGTTAAAGGAGACATTCAAGATATATCTAATTAAATATGCATATTTGTGTGTGTGTATAAGTAAATAAATAATTAAATAAGGAATAAGAAGTCCATATCGATTAAATAATATCTTTTTACAGTCTAAACTCTTATTTTCATATTAGTTTTCGGTTATTTCAAATTATCTTATAACTTATTATAGACTATGTTGTCGTATTAAGCAAGCACAACTGTAGGACGTACACTATGATAAATATTGCTAAATACCATTTGGGATCAATTTACTTTTATTAGGGCTTCTACTAATCCACCTTTAATTACTTAAGGTGTCACTTGTTCAAGAATAACTCCAATTAAGTCCCTACTTGCTTATCCCAATTTCTTCACTTTCTTTACATTCTTTGGTATTATGCTAATCCTTTCCAGAGCAATCTCTATGTCCTCTTGAGAATTCCCAAACCCGTTAGGTATCTTTTGTTCTCTTTTTTCTACAATGAAATTTTTCTTGAACACATCATGAACTCTTTCTAATTGAGAAAATAACAAAAATGCATACTTACCCCTACAAACACAAGCCTACTTTTTTAGATGTTACAAACCTCACACCTAATGAGGTAAGGTTTACTTTGTAGCAACTGTGGTTTATATGGGCATGTTGGAGATATCTGTCCATCGAAGAAAAAATAGAGCACTAAGGGTGAGAAGAATGGGGAGTCTACTGGTGAAGGAATGAATTAGGGGGGAGGATAATAATGAACAACAGGAGAATAATCCTTATTCCTATCGTGAACAGTGGAGTATGGTTCAAAAAAAACATAAGGCGAAGGATACTAAAGAAGGAACAGTGATTCAGGATGGAAGAGGATTGTGCTTTGAGGTCCTAGCAGCACAGAGGACAAACAAGGTGCAGAGGGCACTAACAAGGAATTATAGGTTATTGTGGCTCAGAAAGTAGAGACGCGACATCCTCCACAACGCATAACCTCTGTACGTACCATGAAACAATAAAAAAAGGTGAATTCGTTGCTGGATAAAGAAATTTTCTCTGACAAGGAGGACCACAAAGATCCACGTGTCAATCTACCAGTCGAGACGAGGAATAGAGTCGAGAAAAGAACAAGGGAAAAAAGCAAGGTTCTGAAACCCGGACCGGTCACTGAACCGGTCGGGGTGTATAAAAATTGGAAAATAATTAATTTCTTATCACACCAACCTAAATTTGACATACTATATATCATTTCAATATTTTAGATCAGTAGCAAAATAACCATATACTTCAATACTTGTGACATATTCAGATATTCCTAACAATTTTCTTTACAACCTATATCATTTTCTTCATGATAGCAAAATATCAAAAACAAGTATATGATGATAAAATATCCTCAAGCAAGATCCTTTTTAACACCAGAATGTGTGGGAGGATTGCTAGACTCGAGATTGGGAGTGGTAGTATTCTAGGCACCTTCATTATTAAAACATTTAACAATAATAAACCTGAAGCTCTGCACAATGGAACGAAGCTCTAAATCGAGATGAACAAAGCTCTTTCACGGTTTCACCTCAAGAAATAAAAAGTAGTGTGAGGCAAAATTTCAAAAAAAAAAAATAAAAAACATAAAAAAATAAAATAAAATTGTCTGACCGGGTCACCCTGGTAACCCGTCCGGGTCACACCGGTGGAGGGCCTCGGGCTTAAACGGGCTGGCCCTGGAGGGCCTCGGGCCAGCCCTGCAGGCCCTTTTCACTGTAGCTTTTTCTTTTTTTTCTTTTTTAATTTATTAATTTATATATTTTTTGTCTTTGTTATAGAGTTATTTATCCATTTAACTACAAATACATAATAAATATACTCTAATTTTATGATTTGGTTTATTATTTGTTGTAAATAAAATTATTCTTATGTTTAACAGATTAAATTATTTGTTACAATAATAGTCATCGTACTAATGTCGCTTAGTGGTATGTTTCTTATGTTTTATGTGAGTTATTTGCGAACATAGTTTGCTTTTGATTATAAATTAGTCACTGTGCTTATTTGTTGGATGATTTGTGATGTAATTTACTAATTATATTTCTTTTAAAAAAACATAGGAAAATTAATTAAAATTTGGAATAGTAATTTTCGGGCCCTGGAGGGCCGGCCCTGGCCCTGGTGCTCTCGGGCCGGGCTTTAGAAAACATGTATTTTTCTTACCTCGGGCCCTGGAGGGCCGGCCCTGATTGCCAGCTCTATGAGTAAGTGACCCGCATCCCGTAGGATTTTACCCGGATTAAGCCCGCCCAGATTGGGCCCGGTACGGGGACGGGTCAGCCCCGTACCCGTTTTGATTATACGGGCGGGGCACGGGCCGTTTATATGTTTTTTTTTTTTTTTAAATGACTTAAGTAATCACTAATAACCCTTCTTCTCTTTCATCATATAAGTTGTACACGCATGTAAACAACAATGACGCCCAAGCAAGCCTGAAATTATTTTAAATGTTGTAAAAAATAAGTTTCCTCTCCACTCCTAAATTGCCACAACCTTGCACATTAATTGCTTTAGTCTAGTAAGTTAAGGTGTGGCAAATGATATTTTAAATGTTCAAAACTTTCGAGTTCGATAATTCTGTATGAAAATTCACCAACGGATTACATCTTAAACGTTCCAGAGCATTCGTTCCAAATTTTGCTAAACTCATAAGAAGCCTCTATATTTTCCCTATCATAAACTAACTTTATAATCAAATGAAGGAACCAAATTTAAACTCCCTACAGTAGACTTTTAGCAAGGGAGCAATCAAAGAGAGGAAATATAGATTAATCGAAGATCGAAAGGCGAACGAAAATTATATACCTAATTTAAAAAATACAAAAGAATC
The DNA here is from genome assembly GCA_025563575.1 of Acacia pycnantha. Lineage (NCBI taxonomy): Eukaryota > Viridiplantae > Streptophyta > Magnoliopsida > Fabales > Fabaceae > Acacia > Acacia pycnantha. Next base: position 3,052,372 of record JAMWYP010000001.1, read on the forward strand.
TTTCGCCTACGTTCTGCTGCGGTATCCATTAGTGCTGATACCGCCCCCAAATACCTCGATTGGCAGCGATGGAGACCACTAGACGTCGTCCGATTCTCTGAAACGATAATGTCGGGGCCGGAAGAAACAGTGCATTCGTTATCCAGTGAGCCAGGCTGCTGTGGGCTTTTGGGCTTAAGCCGGGGTCCCATCGTCACCTTTTTTATGTGTATTTTTATAAGCGTGATCTTTTTTTTTTTTTTTTTGCTATAAAAATTTTAGGAAAGGGGTTGGGCTCACCCACAATCCAAGGGCAGGGCGCTTGGAGCCCAGTATGATCTTTATTGATAAAAAAAAAAGGCCCAGATATGTAAACGGGTTCCCTGGACCTGTTTACTAAAACCCGTTTAAACCGTACCCGTTTTGTGCGGGGTTAAACGGGTTTTTTCCCGTACCCGTGCTGCCCCGTACCCGTTGAAAATAAACAGGCGGGACGTGGGTTACCCCCCGGGGCAGCCCCGCCCGCCCGTTGCTCACCCCTAGTCAGGGTAATTCTACAAGATGAGATGTTATTTATTTATTTTTTTTGCTAATAAAATTTTAGGAAAGGGTTTGGCTCGCCCACAATCCAAGGGTAAGGCGCTTGGAGTCCAGTCCACAGGGCATATTGGATAGATAGTACACATGTCTCCACCTCTAGCCGCGTTTCCACTGCTTCCTAGACCCCTAGGATGCCTCCCCCAGCGCCTTGACCAAAGCAGAGATCGAACCCCTCCCTTGAAGTGAGGAAGTCCGACCCCTTCGCCAGTTGAACCCAAGAGGGGTACAAGATGAGATGTTATTGAGAAACCCATATCGAAGCAACTAGATGAGATGATAGCAGATGAAATACGGCCTGAGAATTTAGTGGATACTAATAAGGCCCAAATGGAGGTAATGACTATTGACCCAAGTGAACCCCAATTAATTCGATACACTCCTCTTGACCCTAGAATTGGGCTTTCTTTAATAGACCCGTTAGAGACAACTATGGACTATGGTGCATTGGATGTGTCTCTGGTGCCAGACACCCAATTCTCTCCAATAGGAGTTTGAGATTTTATTGAGATTTTATTCACCCTTTTAAATATTTTTATGGATAAAATCTTATTTTGGAATGTTAGAGGTGCTGGGAACAGGGCCCTCCTAAGAAATCTTCAACCAGTATGCGATGGGCCCAAGCCCAATATCATTATATGAGTTGAAACCAATATCTCTTCAGAAATCCCCTTCCAACTGTTACAAGCTCAGGGGTTTGACGCAATGATATGAAGGCATATCTGGAGGCATTGTCCTTCTTTGGAAAAGTAATTATGTTTGAGTGTCTGTGCTATGTGTTGACAGACAGTATATTCATGTTAGTTGCGTCTTTTCTGATCAAACGTCGTTCCTATTAACGGTTGTTTACGAAATTCCCCATTCCAACTTGAGATCGTCTCTCTGGGCAAAATTGAAGAATCTGGTTATGGCAATAACACAACCCTGGGTATTGCTAGGAGATTTCAATGATATTCTTTCTCCTAATGAACAAGTGGGAGGAAAAAGATGCAATCATAAATGAATACAATGGTTCTATGATTGGACAATGGAATGTTGTGTCTTGGATCTTGGGCTCATGGGTCCTCAGTTCACATGGAGGGGCCCAAAGACTATTGGATTTGCTCACCTTTTCGAACGACTAGATCGTGGATTCAGAAATGTTGGTTTCCTCGCCAAAATCACCGAAGCCTTCATTAAGGTATTTACTAGAACCTCTTTCTCTGACCATAATCCGTTGCTCTTAGTTTTACAGAGGCAAGATAATATAAATCTATCCAAGCCATTTAGATTCAAAGCCATGTGGCTTTCTCGTGAATCTTTTGATGGTCTCCTAAGCATTTGTTGGACTGATGATTCTAATATGGTTAATGCTTTGACTAGTTTTCAAAAAGGTCTTACGGATTGGAATAAAAATTGCTTCGGTTTGGTGGAGAAAAGCAAGCAAATATTGCTTGTTAGATTAGCAGGCACTACCAAATATGGCTTCCTTATTTTTAAAAATGAAGTAAAAAATGAACGTAGTGGCATTTTTGTAAAATAAATACTGATATGTTCAAATGTGGCGTCCTAAAACTATATTTAGAACGTCTAAAATAAATTAAGGCGTTCTAAAAACATTTAAGGACTCCTTATTTAAATCATTTTGTGCCAAAATTTAATGTTTTAGCGCCATCGCGAATTCATTAGTTGAAATTTTTTCTTATTGGCGTCCTGATTAAAGTTCAGGACGCCTTAATTTATTTTTCGGCGTCTTGATACATTTTCAGGACGCCTTAATAACAATAGTGGCGTCCTGATTTAGTTTCAGGACGCCCTAATAAATTCTAAGGGGACCTGAATAACTATCAGGTCGCCTTAATTATAAATTAAGGCGACCTGATATTGGTTCAGGATGCCTTAATTTTTTTTTTGGCGTCCTGAATCAAATATTAGAACGTCAAAATTGGAAAATTGGCGTCCTTAATATACTTTCAGGACGCCAATTTTCCTTTTTCTAATAGTTAAATACTCAGATCGTCACTCTCCTCGATCAGTCCGACGATAGACTTTCATTTACTCCCTCTCCCCAAATCTTCTCACCTGTGCCGCCTCCTTCCCTAAATCCTCTCGTCGTGGCCATTTTCGCCGATGTCCGTCACTGCCTCGCCGCTCCTCTGTCTCTACCGTGCCTCTCCTCCGTCTCTCACACTCGTGGCTCTCTCCTCGGAACTACTGTAAGTTTGTAAGTTTTCTCGACCTAAAAAGTTTGTTGGTGTCTGCTCAGCTTATGATTCATCAATCACCTATTTTGGCATTCTTAGGTGGCTTCGTCGTAGATACCACGTACACCGGTTGTTGATGTCGTTTTCCATTGAGTGAGTGTCTCACTCCGCCTCCTTCTGAAACCCAAACCCACCAAGCCCTATCACTGGTTCGTCTCCTAATCACTTCCATTGTTAGGTAATGCTTGTTCTTCTTGTTCTTTGATTTCCTTTTTGAAAACGAAAGGAAATCACCAAGAGGGGGGTGAATTGGGGATTTTAAAACTTTTAAAATAACTTTGCACCCAAGCTGAAGCTAAACGTAAAGAGATAGGGAAAAAGAGCTTGACACAGAAAGTTTATCTGGTTCGGTCTAAACTCTTGACCTACGTCCAGTCCCGACTCTCTGGGTTTTTTTACTATCACTTAACTCAGATACACACTCTGTACTCAAGGATTATCCTCTCTCTAGGATACACTCTCCCTTACAAGTAGTAATCTGAAATCCCTATCTCCAAGTCCCCTTGACTTGAGATTTTTACAATGAATGAGTAATTTGTATAAAAGCTCTCTCTCAGAGAAGATATTGATAAACACTGAGGCTCTTTGTATATCAAAATACAGTACAGAAAGAAAACTGAATGTATAAGTAACTCTTGAGCTTGCTTTTCGTTTCTGCTTTTTCTTTTCGTATCTTCAAGTTTGTAATCGCCTCCTTATATATTGGTGAGTTGCTATGTGACCGTTACTTCTCAACTTAGCATGTTCTTCATTTGAAATTCAGTTTGATGAGGATTATAGCCGTTGGGTCCTGAATTTTGGTGATTAAATTCTCGGACGCGTGAAATCATTACGCCTTCGATTCTTCGCGCTAATTCAATGATTCGTTTGATCCAATTTAATACCGAAACATTCTCAATATAGAGTGGTTAAATATATTTGAATATACTAAATGAATGCAATCAATTCGTATAAACATGGTAAGTTTTGTAGTTTAAAAGAATCAGGATGAAACCAGTAACGATCATATTTGCTTTCGTCTTAAACTCGAGTTCTCCAAGTCAGGCTCGAGTTCGTAAGGAAGTTTAGAGTATCTGGTTTATCTTCTATGAGAGCAAACTCTGGAGTTTGATGTAAACTCTGGAGTTTGTATTTTGTTTCACCATGTGAACTCGAGTTCACGAAGGTAGGCTCGAGTTCGAATGATCTCTAAGCTTTTTGTCGTATGAGCACCAAGTAATATTTCACAAGCTAAGCGAGGCTCGAGTCCATTAGTGATTAGGCTCGAGTTTTAACCCTGCCAAGGGAAAACTCGAGCTTGCAATAACAGGCTCGAGTTTACCTATTTTGTAAACTCTTCTTCGTTTGTCAAACCATAGAGTAAACTCTATACAAAAGTATTAGGCTCGAGTCCATATACTTGGGCTCGAGTGTTCATCAATTTATAGCCATAGAAACAAGTGAACTCTACTCAAAAAGGATAAACTCTGAAGTTTAAAGAGATACATTTTAAATAGAAAACCTTCCCGCCATGGGCAAACTCGAGCTTGTCTATACAGCTCGAGTTTACTCATTTGTAAACTCTTTATTATTATACCATGAGAGTTTAGGCTCGAGTTTATTTACTCAGGCTCGAGTTCGTTATGTTGAAGTAGCCTGCAAACTCGAGCTTGCTTAGTTAGGCTCGAGTTATTCGGTGACAGAATGATTTTGACTCTTTTGTCATTTTAAAACATTCATACTTGTTTACAATTGTTATTAATCATCAAAATACATAGAGAACTAACACTTTTCACCTTAATTGCTGGATTTTACTTACTCTGTTTAGGATTAGGATTTTCATTTAGATAATGCTACAATTGAATTGATTTTCCTGTTTACCTTTACATTAGACTGCATTTGGTATATTAAAATTGTATTTTCTTTAATACTTGGCCTTGTGAGTTTCTTGTGCATTTTGAACCCTTGTAACAAATATATATAGATGTAACATGGTGGAGGGAAGTTTTGGAGCATTTCTGAATAAAGGATACTTGATGTAATATTTCCATGTGCATTGCTTTGGTTTGGTGACTCTTTTATATTGTTTTAGAGTGTTTTACATGTCTCTTGAAAGTTATAGAAGTTTGGTAATGTTGGTAATGTTCTGACTAAAATTTTGGTAATGTTGTAAATGTATGAATTCAATATGTTGAGCAATAGAAGTGAGGCAACGGTTTGTTGAATTACTTGAAATGATTTTGTTGTTGAAATTTTGGGATGTCTTACTGTTGAGGGGAAATGCTGCCGAATTTTTTTTTTTACAAGATTGAGAAAAAAACATGTCATTCTTGAAGTTGTTATGAACTTGACTGTTGTTGGAAATGTCTTAGGTGATAATAAAATGGGTCATAGTTGGATGAATGCTTTGAGAACTAGTGAAGAATATGAGAATGAGGTGGAAGAGTTTATTTAATTTTCTAGAAGGAATGCGGCTACAAAAAATGGGATGTATTATTGTCCATGTGTTAATTGTTTAAATGAGATTCGAAGGGATATTCCTGATATAAGAGATCACCTAATGTGTGATGTAATAAACCTTCGATACACAACGTGGATATAGCATGGTGAGGAAGTAAGTACCAGTGCGTCCCACGAAAATGAACTAGAGGTAGATGAAGATGGAATGGAGAGGATGATTCATGATGTTGAGGTAGAATCTTTTGCACAATCGCATGAATATGATAGTGTCTGGAGTGATGCAGAGACACCTTTGTTCCCTGGGTGTACTAAGTATACACGGTTGGTCGGGATCTTACATTTGGTCAACTTAAAGGCAACTTGTGGGTGGACCGATAGCAGTTTCACGTCGCTGCTTGAATTGTTGTGTGATATGTTTCCAGATGATAATGTACTTCCATATCGTATGTATGAGGCGAAGAAAATCTTTTCTACCATGGGCATGGAGTATGAAAAGATACACAGCTGCCCTAATGACTGCATATTGTACAGAAATGAGTATGAAGGCCTTAATAATTGTCCGAAGTGTAAAACTTCAAGATACAAAGTGAAGAAAGGTGGTGGTTCTGGAGATAAGACAACAAAAAGGCAACCTTTGAAGGCATTGTGGTATCTTCCAATAATACCGCGGTTTAAGCGTCTGTTTATTAGTGACGCAATGGTGAAGAAGTTGAGATGGCATTCTGATGAGAGAGTATCCGATGGAAAATATTTTCGGCACCCGGATGACTCTCTGCAATGGAAGAAAATAGACGAAATGTTCCCTCAATTTGGCAGTGAGCCAAGAAATCTTCGGCTGGGGCTTTGTTCAGATGGCTTCAATCCGCATCGAACTCTTAGTAGCACCCATAGTGCATGGCCGGTTCTCCTTGTAATATACAACTTTTCTCGCTGGCTATGTATGAAACGCAAGTTTGTCATGCTTTCTATGAGGATTTCTGGACCAAAACAGCCCGAGAACAATATCGATGTGTACTTGGCGCCTTTGATTGAGGATTTGAAGAAGTTGTGGGAGGAAGGCGTAGATGTGTTTGATGCATATAAGAAGGAGTCCTTCAAGTTGCGTGCAATGATATTTACCACGATAAACGACTTTCCTGCATACGGAAATTTGTCAGGGTATAGTGTGAAGGGGCATAAAGCATGTCCAATATGTGAAGCAGACACAAACTTCCATCAACTAAAGCACGAAAAAAAAACAGTCTACCTCGGTCATAGGAGATTTCTTCCTCGGTTCCACCCATATCGTAAGTTAAGAAAGTGTTTTAACGGCTTACCGGAGCATAGAACGGCTCCAAAGGCCTTGACCGGAGAGGAAGTTTATAGTCGGGTGAAACATATCAATGTCATGTTGGGTAAGCAGCAAAGGATTGCGGGTCAGAAGAATATATGGAAGAAGAGATCAATTTTCTTTGATCTTCCATATTGGCGTAGTCTTGATGTGAGACACGGTCTCGATGTGATGCATGTGGAGAAAAACGTTTGCGATAGCCTTGTCAGTACTCTTTTGTACATACCAGGGAAGACTAAGGATGTAATTAATGCGAGACTAGACCTGGTTGATATGGGAATAAGAGAACGGTTACATCCACAAGTAATGGAAGATGGTAAGAGGGCATACATGGAGCCAGCAGCTCATACACTATCAAAAGCGGAGAAAAAAGTTGGTGTGGGTGTCTATATGACATTAAGGTTCCACAAGGATATTCTTCTAATTTGAGAAGATGTGTTTCAATGGACGATTTGAAGTTAGTGGGAATGAAGTCCCATTATTATCATGTGTTGATGCAACAACTATTACCAGTAGCTATTAGAGGCATTATGAAAGATGAAGTGCGAACCACTATAATAAGATTGAGTATTTTCTTTAATTCTATATGTAACAAAGTCATTGACATTGAAAAGCTGGATGAATTGGAATATGAGAGTTCTATTATTTTGTCCCAACTAGAGATGCATTTTCCTCCTGCATTTTTTGATATAATGGTTCATCTGATAGTGCACTTGGTAAGGGAGGTAAGGCTCTGCGATCCAGTTTACCTAAGGTGGATGTACCCTTTCGAGCGATACATGAAGATCTTAAAAGGGTATTCTAAAAATCCTTATTGACCGGAAGCCTTAATAGTTGAGAGATATGTAGTTGAAGAGGCTATGGACTTCTGCAAGGATTATCTATCAAGGGCGACGATACAATCTCAGCATGACGAGGGGATAAGCGAGGGAACTCAAGGAATCAGACTGAAGAATATGCCTCGTGAAGAGGTGTTGCAAGCATACTTGTACATCCTAAATAATATGGAAGTAGTTCAACCATACATTGATGAACACAGAAAGAGTTTGAAGAATATGAATCCTAGGAAGAACGACATGCAGATAGCTAATGAGCAAAAGAAGACATTCATAAAGTGGTTCCAGCAGAAGGTATTGCATGAGACCGGGTGTCGGATACAATTGAGTGGTTAGCCTAGGGACCTTCTTTTCAGGTCATCACATGGAGCGGTTATGATATAAACGAATATTCTTTCTACACAAAAGACCAAGATGACAGAAGTTCTGTGCAAAATAGTGGGGTGATGGTTGAAGCTGAATCCATGCATTTTTCGAGTTTGAAAGACAAAAAATTGGTGTTAGCATCAATGGCTTATTATGGAGTTATTGAAGAAATATGGGAGATGAGCTACAACAAGTTCAAAGTTGCTTTATTGAAATGTAAGTGGGTTAGCAATAATGTTGTTGTCATAGATCCTAAATTTGGATTTGTCTCAGTTGACCTTCAACGACTTGGTCATAGAGATGAGCCATTCATTCTAGCAAGCCAGGCGAAGCAAGTGTTTTATGTTACAAACCTGCTGATAAAAAAATGTCTATTGTACTTCAAAGTAAAAAACAGAAGTATGGTGAAGAATCCCTGAACCTTGACGGTACACTCCCTTTCTCAACAAATCCACCTATAACTCGTGAAGTAGAATTGGTAGATGATGAAGAATATGCTGCAAGAAAGGATCATTGTGAAGGAATATGGGAAACCATATGAAGATTGCACACTTATGTACACTTATTTAATCATGACTTGTGTTACATCAGTATCTTATAATATCCTTTGGAATGGTACTACGACAAAATATTTCTCAACTAAGAAAGGTCTTAGATAAGGTAGCCTAACCTCTCCTCTATTGTTCGTCCTCTGTATGGATAAATTACCACATATGATCTGTGATGAAGTGGAGTCAGGCAATTAGAAGTCGATTCTGGTTTCAAAAAAATGGGTCTATGATTTCTCACCTTATGTTTGTTGGTGATCTTCTACTGTTTGGTGGGCAACAAAAAATCAGGTGGAATGTATGCTATCTTATCTGAATAAATTTTGTGAGGCTTCAGGTGAGAAAATCAATAAAGCCAAATCCTCAATCTTCTTCTCACCTAGAGTTCCAAAGTCTCAGAAGTAGAACATAGCTAGAATTTATGGGATTTGTATTTCATCTGAAATTGGGCACTACTTAAGCTTTCCTTTATCCAGGAAAAAGAAAGCATCAGAGACTTATCATTATATTGTAGATAAGGTAAGAACAAAGTTGTCAACATAGAAAGCGAAATGCCTCTCAACTGCAAGCAAAATAACGTTCGCAAGATCAGTTCTGGCTACTGGCTGAAATTCTAACTTCTATTTGTCAGGAAGCAAAGAAGATTCAACACAGTTTCACTGGGGTCATCAGGATTCAAGCACTGGCTTTCATCTCATTGGTTGGTAGCAACTCATCCTACCTAAAACATAGGGTGGCCTTGGCTTTAAAAACCTTTCATTTGTGAATAAGGCCTGTGGAGCAAAAGTGGCATGGCGTCTCATTATGGGATCCAAAGGTCTATGGGCCCAGGTGCTATTAGGTAAATAGATGCTCAGAGACGAGGGTAACTTGTTGAATGTTTAAAACTCGAATTCCCTATCCTAGAAATTTTTGGTTCAACAACGCCATTTAATTAATTTGGGTTCTATATGGACTATAAGAAATGGCAACACAGTGCAATTCTTTAACGATCCCTGGTTACTTCCGTCTGGAGTACTGAAAGATGTGTATCTCATAGAACTTTCTATCGATGAGGCTAGCAGTACAATTTCAGGCTGGGTCTCAAATGGTGCTTAGGATTATAACAAGCTTTTAACTATACTTCCTCCCCAAATCATTCAGAGATTATTCGCTAAGATTACGCCAAGAGAAGAAGCAGGAGAGGATGTGCTTGTCTGAAGAGGTACATCTAGCGGTTTGTTTACTGTCAAAAGTGCATATAACTTACTGGAGAATATTGATAGTAAATCGGATGAGATATTGTTTAAATATATATGGAGATGGAAGGGGGCTGAATGTATACATGTGTTTATGTGGATGACCTTCTAGAATCGACTACCCACAAATCTTTGGCGAAGTAGATGGTCCCAAACATCACCACTGTGTGACTATTGTGGCGAGGCTAGTGAATCGGTTTTACACATACTTAGGGATTGTGTCTTTGCGAAGGAAATATGGATTAAGTTAGTACATCCTAGTTTTGTCTCTCAGTTTTTTTCATCCTCTTTAAAGGATTGGGGTCAACTAAACTTTAAAAGGGACATTAGTACTCAGAGATCCTGGAGAATGGCATTTACTATGGGGAGTAGTTATATGGAAACTTTGGCTTTGGAGGAATAGTTTGATTTTTGATTCTGATTTCAGAAACCAAATAACCCGTTAGGAGTTTTATTGAGCATCTGAAGGAATTTTGTCATGTCATGTTACAGGAATACACTGATTGTCCTCAATTATTAATGCATCATTAGAGGACGGAGAGAGGTCAGAGGTAGGCGCGCTGGGGCCAACAGGTTGGAGTGGGGGAGCACGAACCTCTGCATGGTCTGAAGGCTGGAGGGGGCTGGCAATCTCAGGACAGGGTCGGCAGAAGGATCGAGGGGGGGGGTGCGGAAATCTCTTCATCATCGGAAATAAAAATGGGTCCAACGACTCGAGACCCTTCGGCCACAATAGGACGCACTCTCGCTGGAGGAGGCGCACCGTATAACGATCTAACCATGTCACGAGCTTGAGGTGTAAGAGTACCCCTACGAGCGCTTGCTTGTATCTAACCTTTGTTTGAGGCTTTGAGCAGTTGGGGCAGAGAGCTAGGTAGTGAGGAGTTAACAAGGACAAAGAGGTAGTGTGTGGAGTTAATAAGGATAGAGAGCAGGAGAGATACACATCTGACTGTCAATTAAGAGCGTATTTGTTTAAATATCCGGTCCTAATAGTCAATATTTTTTAACAATTCGATAACTTTTAACACCGACCTTTTACCTTGTATCCGGTCCTAAACTCATTTTTTAATTCAATTACGTTTAAGACCGTCGTTTTATCATGTATCCGGTCCTAAAAATCATTTTTTTCAATTCAATTACTTTTAAGACCGATTTTTTTTTTCTTTTATCCGGTCCTAAACTTCATTTATTTTTATATTTTCAATTTATTCATTTCAAGTAAGAATTTTTGGTTAAAAAATATTACTTTTAAGAACGGATCTTTTACAGTATCCGGTATTAAAAGTTCATTCTTTTCAAAATACTCAGATAGCAGAGTTCCTTCCCTATGTTGAAATGAATGATTGAGTCTCTTCGGCTTCCACATAAAACTTCCCAACTAGGCGTCTCCTCGTATTCTGAGGAACTCTTCGTCTCCTCGTTAGTGTTTCCGTCGTTTCACATTGTTTAGGATGGTTCTCTATTTAAACCCGTTGTTACTTTACTTTCTTCATATTCATCTCCATCTCCTCCTACAACCTCCACCGTAATGGCTCCTCCACCACGACGAGGTCCTCCCCGCTGGGCGAAATCCTGAGGCACCTCCATATCCTCCTCCGTTGCCTCCGAACCCGAACTTGTACCAGATGCTGCAGCACCTGATAGCCCGTGTCAATCATATAGAACGACGCTTGGGCCAACTGTTTCAGGTCTATCACGCCGTCAACAACAAGCTGAACACGGTACTTGAAGCCTATGACGTTGAGTACCATACCTTTGATGACGACGTCTCTGACCCTTCCCTCCCCTCCGACAACGATGGGGAGGATTAGAAATATTTGTTTTTTTTTTCTGTACTACTGCTGCCTCACAAGGCAGCAAAAAAAATAGAAATAAAATAAAATTTTTAGATCCCAATCGCTTTCCTTGTACTTGTCTTTATCTTGATGTGCTTTTCTTTTTTCCGACAAAAAGGAAACAAACAAAACATTGTCCTCTTCGTGGTGATCAACATTAAAAATTTGCAGAATGCAGTTAACAGTTAGGACCATACAAAACAAAACAAAAACATTGTTTACCTTATTCAAATAAAAAAGTGTGACGATTCTTCTCAAGTTTGGACCATCGTTGTCGTCGATTTGACTTAACCTAGTGCGAAAAATCACAGTGTCCTTTTCGTTATCTTCTTTCTTTTTCCGACAAAAAGAAAAATGACAAAGAAAAGGGACACCGATGATGATCTTCGCATCCAGGTTAAGTAAAAACGAGGACAACGAAGCACAAAGCTTGAGAAGAACGGCAGAAACTCGGTTGTCTTGAACCCTAATGATTTGTCTGAAGAAAACTGAGTCACCAACTCTATTTAAAGGAAGACTATTAGGACCGGACATATAACAAATCCACGGTCCTAAAAGTTAAGCCATATTTTAAAAATAATCAAAAATTTGAAGTTAGGAGCCGACAATTAATAAATATACGGTCCTAAAACTTTCGGCAATATTAAAATAAACGAAGACTTTTAAGACCTGACTCCTAACAAATACACGGTCCTAAATGTCTAGCCATATTCTTTGGAATTTTACGAGACTTTTAGGACCTGAAATTAATTAAATATACGGTCCTAAAATTCTAGCCGTATATTTTAGAGACTTTTAGGACCGGATATTTGACATATATACGCTCCTAAAAGTCTACCCATATTTTTTTAGAAGATGAAGACTTTTGGGACCGGATATTTGACAAATATACGGTCTTAAAATGGACGAAGGCCTTTAGGACCAAACTTTTAACAAATATACGGTCCTAAAAGTCGCGAATACTTGAGTCTCTTATGGCTCATTTACAACATCCGCATGTACCTCAAATTTCAAACACTAAATAGCTTTATCCACCATCCCATCCATTCAGAAACCCAAAATGGACACACACAAATTGTTCGAAAAAATAAACAAATTTATTATTGAATTACATTGCGTTATATTTACAAATGAATGAATTAGTCGAAAAAATAAACAAATGTATGTACAGAAGGCTATTGTTGCTACAGCATATATTATTTACAAATGAATTAATTTAGGACATTAATTATTGTCATGACTTAGCTTTTCTAAGACATGTTTATACAGATATTCACAAAACACATCGCGTATGTGCTCCACTTCATCATCAGAAAATGGCTTTGCACAGGCAAACCTCTGTAACATCAAAGACAGAAACATAAGTAACTTACGTGCATATTTCATATGTAACATTAAGCCGATGATCGAATTCAGCCAGAACATTTACCGTTGCACCGATTTTAGTCCTTCCATCCGTCACAATATCATATATGTGTTTCATGACGTACGGGCCACATAAGTTCGATTCTGGCGGTTGCCGACAAGTCTAAAATAACAATAAATATATATAAGAGCATATGTAGCTTACTGATCAAACTCACAAGGCAGTTATGCTAGTGTCCAAATATGTACTAACCTTTGGTTGGAACCATCTAGGCTCTTTGATCTCAAACCCATGCCTTTTTTTTTACCCGAACTTGGAAGGTCATCATGCCACTATCATCAAAATCAAAAATTTATCAATAATGTTCACTGAAAATTCACAGCAGAGATTTCATCCAAGACAATCAAAATGACATGCTTACTTGTTGACAATCTGCTTCAACGTAGGCCCTAGATCGCCGTGAATGGAGCATAAGAAGATAATTGTGTGCGCCTCCATGTTCATGACGACCAACTGCCAGTGGTGGCTGAAAATTCACAGTAGTAAAGTACTCAGTGATATATATATGTAGCAGAATTAAGTGAATTATATTGCAGACAAGAATTGTGATATGTACCCGAGCCAGTATGGAAACAAGTAGATCTTTCTTGGCACTTCACACATCCTCGTTGATATGTACTGCTGTTTCAATTCCAGAGGTGTTGTACTTGCATAGACTGGGCACAAGAATCCAAAATCATCGATTCTGCCCTGTTGAACCAGTTTCTCATGCATGCACCTACAAGAATGACATCGATCAGGGAATTAGTATATAATGTGTGTCTAAACGATGCATTTAAATTATGTAATCAAGGAAGAAGATACTTACTTCATAAACATTAGAACAATTGAACAAGTAACCTGCTGTCCAGGAAGCAGCATGGACTCTACATCGACATTATCAATGTAAAGCGGTTGAGGATGAGCGAGGCCTACTACTTCATTGACAGGCCACGATTTATCTTTAAACCATTTGTTGGCTACCAAATCGGATATTTTTTCCTTGGTCGTCACATTAGCAGTAGGGGGTGGAACTTGAGGAGGGGTGAAGCTTGAGGAGGGGCTGGAGCTTGATGAGGGGGTGGAGCTTGAGGAGGGGATGGAGCTTGACGAGGGGATGGAGCAGCTTGAGGAGGAGTAGAGACATCTACAAGTTTCACTGGTCAAGAGATGAAGGTCCCTTGACATCACTCACAATCTTCAGCTCATCAGTTGGGAGAGGGACAGGTGCATCAAAGATCACCTCTTCAACTGACACTCTGACTTCATCATAATCCATTTGTTGGTGGTGTACAGTTGATCCCAAGTTGTGGACAATCCCTTTAGCAATCAATTGTCTATGACTATCACGATCCTCCACATACAGATGACAAAGTTGCTCTAACTGTCCAACAATGCAGCTCCCTCTAGTGCTCTGCTGCTGCATAGGTGCAGCTGAAGGTGTCAAGGGATCCACACTGATCTCTGGCCGAGAACTCAGGAGAAACTTCATTTTCTCCATCTCCTCCTTCATCTTGCTCATCTCATATTGAAACATTGCCCTCAATATAGCTTCTTTGGCCGCTAATTCCTCATTTAATTTGGCAACTTTCTGATCCATCTCTTCCCAGGTAACCACACTTTGTCTGTGGCGTTTGGATTCACCAAAGTATTGCTTTAGGCCTACACGTCCTCCAATCCCCCTTACACGCCCCGAGTGATCTGCTTTTCCGGTCGCAATGGTCAGAACATCATTCCTCCCGTCCGACGCAAAAGATCCCTCTGCCTCTTTCTTTTAAGATCTTCCCGTAAGATACGAGATAACGAGAAGCTTAGTAATGAAACAAGTTTAGTATGTAAAAATAACAATATTGATACTTACAATTGTTCAAAGAACTACACGAGTTTGTTCACTCGTGTAGGCGTCGCTTGGCTTTTGCCGAATATACAACCACAACTCCTCGCGACGTATTGGAGATGGCGGCTGGTCAACTACCGCAGAAGGATTGGATTCAACTTCATCTTCCAATCTCTTCCGCTTGGCTGCCATCAAATCTTTTTCGGCTTTTTCATATCCGCCGCGAGAAGCCCTGTGTGGGCAATCATTCTTTCTCTCGATCTCTTGGTATTTTTCCCTTCTTTTCTGTGAATCAGGATTGAAAACAACTATCAATTATGAATTCCAGCCATGTCACTAACAGAAATTAGAGAACTTCTGCTTGATATGAACGTAAAACATTAGTCAAATTCACTTCATCAAGTTTCAACATTTTACTTAAAGAAGATGTAGCATTGTAGAAGAAATTGGGAGAACCAAAGGAAAGGGAGTTGCGTAATTGTGCCAACTCAGTCAATTCATTCATTCATCATAACTGGTTCCTACACATATTAGAATAACTAACTAACTACTTGCACCGAAACCATTACACAGTTAACATACTAACTAACTAACAGCAACGTCTAACCATATTACACAGTTTACATATCAGACTTGCATGGAACTAGGATATGCTCCTCTGATGCAGGACAAAGGCAGGAAATGTATACTTTTATTCACACACCAAACCATTTAACTAACAGGATTAGATGAACACAATAACATTCACATATCCGCACAGGTTAATAAGCAAACAAAAGGGCAAACAAAACTAAATATAAACTCACCAAAGCTTCAGGAGTGGTCCACAGCTGAATAAATTGTTGCCAAGTTTGTTCATCAATAAATTTGTACTTGTGCCAGGGTTTATGTTCAGGAAGAACTCCGGCAAAAATATACGTGTTAGCTAGAAAGGTCTTAAACTTCCTCCACCGATCAGCACAATAAGACAATGTTGCGTCTTTCAACTTCTCAGAGTCAGGGACGGTGTATGTAAGCTGGATAGTGTCCCAAATAGGATCCTTTTTCGTACTTTGGTCCACATTTTTCCACTCAGTTGTCAAGATGCTAACCTTGCTTCGAACTAGACAGCCGACAAAACTAGTATATGTGGTTTTATTAGGACCGAAAGGTTGCAAATTTTCATCAAACCGAATCTCGAGCTTCGTCCTAATTCCGACTAAGGGATACATCCATCATTCGTGTGCCGCTTCTACCACGGGCGTGCACGCGCCGAGGAGGCTCATTGTGAGATGAAGAGGGTTCGTTCTGACCCACATCAGTCACACCAGTACCTGGCGTTCCAAGAACACGACTGGAATCATTTTCACTGTCCATTTTCAAGACAGTAAGAGAGGAATGCCTGAGCAAATGAGGGAGTAATAGAGGCTAACGGTATGTGGGATGAGGAAGAGAGGTAATGTAACAGGAAGGGTTTTCGCAACGTGAACAGGGGTTCGTTCTTCAGTGAGAGTGACAAAAGCTTCCGCGCGAAGAAACATATATTTGGCGCCTCATTTTTAAGACCGGACAAATGAGTATATAAGGTCTTAAAAGTTAACCTTTAAGACCGATCTTTCTATAACTCCGGTCTTAAAATTAATTATTTTTTTATTTAAACTTTAGTACCGGCCTGATTTTATGACCGGTCTTAAAAGTCTAACTTTTAAGACCGGTCTATCTATATCTCCGGTCTTAAAATTAATTAATTTTTTATTTAAATTTTAGTACTAGCCATATTTTAAGTCCGGTCTTAAAAGTCTAACTTTTAAGACCGGCTATTATATATGTTCAGTCTTAAAAATTTAATACATTTATATTTAAATTTTTCCGTATTATTTTGGAGTGTAGAAAATATAAGTCTGGCTGAATGAGATTTCTCCATAAAGTAATTGATATTTTAATTTTTTTAAAAACATTTTTAAGCGTGGTTGTTATTTTAACAGGTCTGGATAAGACCTATGAAAAAATGATCCAGTATAAGAAGTTCTTTATATTTACAAATCTGTCACCGGTCATAGCTTTAGGACCGGTCCTTCGATAGTCCGGTCTAAATGTGGCGGTCTTAAAGCCCTTTATTGTATAAGAAGTTCTTTTTATTTACAAAACTGCCACCGGTCACACCTTTAAGACCGGGCCGTCGATGATCCGCTCTAAAAGAGGCGGTCTTAAAAGCCTTTTTCGTATAAGAAGTTCTTTATATTTACAAAACTGTCACCGGTCATACCTTTAAGACCGGTGCGTCGTTGATCCGGTCCAAATAAGGCGGTCTTAAAGCCCTTTTTTGCACTAGTGACTTAGTCTAAAATATAAGTCACTTGTATGATAATTAATGTTCATTTCCGTAATGTCCTTGTAATTAATACTCATCTCCAACTTTGCTGACTCATTAAATTTTCAAACACACTTTTCAATAAGGGTAAAAAAAAAAAAAATCAATTTAAGACATATTTAATGATATAACTGTTACTTCTTGTTTCCTTTGCATTAGTTAAATTGTCTTATATTATGTAAAGGAAAAAGTATATACCACTCATATTCTATTTATAAGTCTAGTTTAACTAACTCTCGCATTCCAATGAGAGTTAGTTACCCATTAATTATGGTCTAGATTATCAATTTTACCCTTATCTATGATTAATTCCAAAAACCAACATGAATAAATTCTTTTTGCTGGTTACAATTAATAGAAGCAAAAAGGTAAAAACATGTTCATTACTATGAAACTGGACTTATAACAAGAACCAAAATCTTTAGTCAAAATAGACTTATAAATAGAATAAGAGTAGTATTACATAGTGGTGATCAGGTGTGTATCTTATTTCACACAGTGACATTATTATACAACTTTGTTACATGATGAACTTGTTCACTTCTCTCTAAAAGAACAAAATTCATTTACCACTATTTGGAAGTTGAAGTGGAACCAACTTGATCAGTCCTTGCTCTCAAGTCACAACTATCTAAAGCAACGAAGCAGTATTTGCTTCAAATTTGAGGCCTGACTTTGTCGAAACTGATGTTGTATGCGTTCTTCCTTCATTACCTGAAAGGATTTACTTCAAAATTGAGGCCAGTGATGCTATGAATCATCATCATTATCCAATCTACTTTCCCTCTTGGAATTCTTCAGGAGGGGAACAAAATCAACGACTCCAGGACTCCTTTGTCCAAAACCGTACGGGTCCCTGCAACGAAGCAGTGTTTGCAGAACCTCCTTCATGGAAGGCCTACTAGCTGGCAGTATTGCAGTACACATCACCCCAAGTTTGAAGACACAGCATATTTCATCCATATAGCATGCTTCCATAATTTCCTTGTCTAGAACTTCCTCTACATCTCCGCCCAGCTGCACATGTCGCCATGCCCATTCTGCAAGAGACGAGTGTTCATCTCCACGGTTCGCTTCCTTCCCAGTTGTAAGTTCCAGCAACACCACTCCAAAACTATACACATCGATCTTTTCATTGATTTTCGTTGTTTGAATATACTCTGCATTTCAAAGCGAGAATTCTCGTTAGATTGAAACTCATGTATGCATATGAAAACTTGAAAGAGATTGAAATATGGTTGCAAGTAAATCACCTGGAGCAATATAGCCGAATGATCCAGCTACACCTGACATGGTGAGTTCGCTTGGCTTGATCAATATTCTTGCTAGACCAAAGTCTGCAACTTTTGCATTGAATTCAGAATCCAAAAGGATGTTACTTGTTTTAATATCACGGTGAACAACGGGATGTGGGCAATCATGGTGCATATAGGTCAGACCTTGTGCAGCTCCAATGGCTATCTGCAATCTTTTTGGCCAATCGAGGACAAGATTATGGTTTAACCTATTCTTCTTGATCAGCCAGCGATCAAGGCTATTCTTTTCTAGATATTCATACACAAGAAGCAGGGAATCATCATTTGACATGCAACACAACAGCTTCACAATATTGTTGTGACGAATGTTGCTCAAAATCTTAACTTCTGCTAGGAATGCATCCTCAAGTTTCCGCTCCCACTTCTTGTTACTGAATATCTTCTTCACAGCGACGTAGCCTAAACCGTCTACAGGGACTTGGTATACCGTACCATACCCACCTCTGCCTATAATATTATGATCTGTCAAAGATGACACAATGTTCATTTCTGAGAAACTTACCCTCTGGAAGGAAGTCAACTTCCAGGAATTATCCAATTCTTGCTTTCTTGATTTGTATAATCTAACAATCAAGAGTAAAACCAAGAAAGCTGCTAAGGAGGCCACAATCACTAGAACTACGATCAAAGCAAGAGATGTAGATGATCTCTTTCTTAACCTTTCAATTTGAAGGTCAGAACCGGAATTGCACAAGGGAAGGTTTAGCTTTTCGGTATCCGCACAGAGGCCAGAATTGTTTACAAAGCTTTCAGAATAGACAGGATTTCCAAATTCACTAGGAATCTTCCCTATGAAAAGATTGGAGGAGAGATTGAGGTTTGTGAGGGTCATTGACAATTTACCAAGTTGAGGTGGAATACGACCGGAGAGCTGATTATTTGACAAGTCTAGTTGTAATAGGTTGGGTAAACGATCGATGGAAGATGGGATTGGTCCAGAGAGTTGATTGTGGCTCAAATTTAGAGCACTGAGAGATTTCCAAGATATGATTTCTGATGGAAGTGGACCTGTTAGCTGGTTTTGATCAAGCAACAAATTTATTAGCTTAGGAAGAGTAGTTAGCTCTTGTGACACACTCCCACTGAAGAGATTCTTACTAGCTTCAAACTTGACCAGATTCTTCCAGGTAGATACTCCTACTGGTATTCCACCAGAGAATTGATTGTTGCTTATGATCAAACGTGAAAGATTCCAAGCCAATCTTTGAGGTAGCTCGCCGGTGAACTTGTTGTTGTTGACCATTAAATCCACCAAATGATATGACGTCCAAAGGCCTGCAGGGATTTTGCCTGAAAAACTATTATTTTGAAGAAACAAGTGTTTCAGGCTATTGTTGCAGCTTCCTAATGATTCTGACAGCTCCCCACTTAGATCGTTGTCATAAGCACTTACTCCGACTAACTTGCCATTGTAACATAAATCCTCTGGCAAGTTTCCTGTCAATCTATTGGTGGCAACCTGAAAGGTTTCGAGTGGCGAATAACGACCAAAGTAAGGAGGCAAAGCACCTGATAGGCTGTTTTGAAAAACCTCGAAATCCACTAGAGCTGGCAGATGAGCAAGGCTTTCTGGTATCTCTCCTGATAGTTGATTCATATGCAGACTCAAACCTGTTAGCTTTTTGAGCTTCCCTAAACCATCTGGGATTTTTCCAGTAAGAAAATTCTCTGAAACATCCAGTACAGTCAGATTCAGAGCTTCAATTTCTGTAGGTATTTCCCCAGATAGCCTATTGTTCCAAAGATACAATATGCTTAGATTCTTCAGAGCAAACAAACTACTGGGGATTTGCCCGTTTAAGCCATTCTTCGATAAATCCAATTCCTCCAAACTCACCATTTCCCCAATACTTTCTGGAATTTTCCCAATCAAATTCATGGATTCCATCCTAAAGGTCTTCACTTTTTTCAACTTGGTGAAGCTCGCCGGAAACTGTGTAAGAGGAAGATTGGTGTTTAGGCGCAGGTCTAACAATTCAAGATTGGACAAGTCGCCTATTTCATCTGGGACACTGCCGTTAAAACTACAGGCGTAAAGTTGGAGATTTCTCAGCTCCTTCAACCTTCCTATGCTCGCCGGAATGTCGCCGGAGAAATAGTTGGCGGCAAGATTAAGGAAACGCAGGTTGGCCAATCGGTCAACGTCGTTTGGAATCGGACCCACAAAGTTATTCTGGGAGAGGTCAAGGTGCTCAAGCTTGGGGCAATCATAGAGAAATTTTGGGAACTCCCCAGAAAAATAGTTAAGCTGAAAATCAATAAAAGTGAGATTTTTGAGGTTACAGATGAAAGTAGGTATGGTTTTGGTGATGTTCATGTCACCAAGATCTAGTTTTGTGACAGAGCCATCGGTGCAGTCGATCCTAGGCCAAAAACAATGAGAGGAATTCGGTGGGACCCACTGATTGAGGAATGGATGAAGGTGTTGTTTCACGTTAAGTAGGACTGTATGTTCTTGATCATAGAGCTGAGACTTATTATTAGTGTCAGCATCACTCAGTACAAAGAAGAAGAAGAAGAAGAAAATGGAGTACAAGTAATATGGCATTTTGGCAAAAAAAATTGGGGTTTTTCTTTTCCCTTCAAGTTCTTACTTGTTTTACTCACCAAATTATTGCTCAAAGAAGAAGATATAGGGAAGGTACTCACAGACTCAGTGTACAATCCTCGAACATGCCTGAAGACTCAGAACAGAGAGTCAATGTCATTAGAGTGGCCCCGAAGTGGAAAGTGAAAGGCAAACCAGAGGGTCCAAAACCATCATAGCTTGCTTGATTCATCTCCGGTAAATCGATAATGGCCATTATAAAATTTTGGCGTTGAATGGGAATAGTGCAGAAACTTTGTAAATTCTTTGAAGGAAAGAATAGGACGAAGTTTTCCATTGTTTAGTGATATGTAAGATTATAAAAAGGGCCGACGGAAGAAGATGAGATCGAAATGGAATGAGCTCATCTCCTCGTTGTTTTCCTCAAATTTTCTTACCGGACTCATGTGAGAGAAAACTCATTATAGTATTATATTTTACTCCCTCAAGTTCTAATTATAGGTGTAAATTACCATAATTTTGAGGGATTAAGGAAGTAAGTTAAATTAGTTAATTATGAGTATTTTTTGAAAATACCCTTACCCAAAATTTAAAATGACACTAAGGAAACGCTTGTTGAACAAATTCAAGACATACGCATAACTAGATCTAAGAAGATGACAATTCTTGATTAGGATTTATCTAATTTTATAAAGAGCTGAGAATTTTTTTTTTTTTAATATGTCACAATCACGGTGGAACAATAGCAACCGTCTTTTTTAAAATAAAAAAATAAAAAAATTGTTTGATCCTCTATTATTTTCGCTCTTCAAGTTTGTTAATTTTATTGGCCATGTCGATCGGAAAAAAAATAGTTTGCAAAGTTTACTTCAAAATATATAGGTGTATTATTAAATTATTATTGTCTTTAATTATTATTGAAAAAGTATAAATAGGGGTATTATAGGAAAAAATTAACAAAATTTAAAATTTGCTCTTATAATTAGAACCAAAACCAACTTCAAAATTTACTCCTATAATTAAGACGGGAGGGAGTAATATCATATTTATTGGGAAGAATCTCATCATCTCACACTCCTAAGGTTGACTTTAAACCCACATGGCACAAAATGATAGGTGTTATTCAATGATACGAGAGAGTATAGAATTCAATTATTGAAGCAACTTGGAATTCTTAACTGTTATGAACCACAACTGAGCGGGAAGCACATGGATTCTTTTAAAGTCGAGTGGGAAAGCCGCACGCCATTGTTGAAGTTTTGAACGCATCACGCCATCACGTTTGAAAAAGAGATGCCAACAACCCCACAAAAGCCAACAAAAGCGGGGGCAGGGGAAGACCATGACTTAACGCAACAAATGCCAACCACCCACTTATCCTTTTTTTCTATGGATTTGGGATGTATGGTTAATGGTTGGATTTCTCTAGTAATCATTTTTTTATTATTCTTTATCATCTCAAAATTATATTTGTCCAATCATATAATATAATTTATATTTAGATTGATAGTAGTATAAGTTGCTTTTCTAAAACTGAAATTTGTTTGGATTGACGGTAGCATAAATGACTTTTATGATAATTATAAGAGAAAAATTAAAATTACAAAAAAGTGAAAAATGTTAACTTGAAAAAATCGAGACACTCAATATGAATTAACTCAATTACACAACATAGTGATCACATATAATGCATAATCTCATTAAAACATAATAAAATATGATCAATACAAAATTCAAGTACATCAACAAAAAAATTTAACTCAAGAGCAATTCATCATAGAGAAATACAGAAAATATTTGCACAAGAAGCCATTCTAAAAAAAAAAAAATCAGAAAATCTAGATCTCAAAATCACTTCTTCACCGCAATTTTGACATCTAGATTTTTCTGATTTTTTAACTTTTAACTTTATATTTTAGACCCATTGTCTATTATCCGATCTAAAAAGTGTTAGGCTTTTTTAAACCGTTCGATATAAAACCTAATCTTTAATCAATCTAAATAGTCATTTTTAACCGGACTTAAAAGTCTTTTTTTTAGCCGTGATAGAACCATATATATACTAGGATTGTACATAAAATGAAATGGACAAAACTTGAGTTATGTTCCTTAAAATTATTACGTCCATTGTTGTAATGACATATGTCCTATTCCCCCCCCCCCCAATTAACATTCGAGGTTAAATGTAGTTAGGAAAAAAAGTTATATAAATGGCAGAATTTAATTGGAATAATGGATACAATGGTTCCAAGAAACTTAACTAAGTCTTGTCTAAATGAAAAATATTGTGATTTTAAATATGTATCATTTTGATATATCTCATGCACTTTTATGTGACGACAACTAATGTTATTGGCATGAATTTTGTTAGAATGAATAGTACCCTTTGTTACTGAGATTGTCATCTAAGGACCTGTTTGTTACAAAGAAAGCTTGGGGAGGGAAAGGGAAGATCCCAATCTTCTCATGGATTTTGAGTGTTTGTTACACAGAAAGTCAAATCAGCATCTTCCAGTGAGGGTCCATCTTCCCTCATTTGAGGGAAAATGCTTTCCATCCGAAAATAGAAGGAAAGCTGTCATCTTCCCAGGAAAATAGTTTTTTGACAGATTTACCCCTAAAATTCAAATTTGACGGACTTGGTGGGAAAGATCAAATTTGGCGGGAAATTTCAAATTTGGCGATTTTTTTTTCACGAGTTCGAATTTAACAATAATATATTTTTTTAAAATATATTTTAGCAAAAATATTTTTTTTTATTTTGAATTAATTTCTTTTGAGGGTAAAATAGACATTTCCTAATTCTTTACCAACTACCACCTCTTCATTTTCTTCCTACCAAACAACTCAAGTCATCTTCCTTCATCTTTCAAATCTTCCTTTCCTTTCCCTCCTCTAAAATTCTTTTCCCTCCCTACCAATTCTTTGTAACAAACGGGTCCTAAGTTTTGAGTGTTTGATTAGCGAGGGAAGGCAATAAGAATATTATGTTCTCACCGTACCATTGAGTAATAGTGTGTTTGAATGGGGAGAAATTAGGGGAGGAGAAAATAAAGGGGGAGAAAACTGAAGGGATAATAATATCCATGTTGTATTTGGATAGAGAGAAAAAATAAACGAGAGTTTGTTGTTTTTTTAAAAAAGTTGTTAATTAAAATATAAATAAATAAGCACTAATGCTAAGACCATATAAGAAAGAGAAGTTGGCCTTTGGAGTATTTAGCTCCATTCAAATGTCAGCAGCTGAAAAGTTCCTTTCCCTCGATAGGTATGGGTCAAAATAAAACATTAACCTCGGAGGGATGCAGCTTGAGAAGCCAATTGGCGCAAAGAGTATGTGTTTCTAAATACTAGTACATGATAACAGGAAAGATAGGATCCGGATTCTCTCCTCATCCCTCCTCTCCTCATCCCTCAGTATCTTTACATCCTAGCCGTCAAAAAAATGATCTAAGTGTTCAGGAAGAGACACATCATCAGTTTGAAAAAACCGCATGCGGTGAATATAAAAATTTTCTTCCTGACCGTTAAATCCATTTTTGGACGGCTTAGATGAAGACGCTGAGGGAAGAGGAGGGGAGCGCTTCTGAGATAATCTGCTTCCGGAAAGATACCAGTCAGAAAGTGATGACATTTCTTGCATCGTTATAGATATTCTAAAGGGAAATACTTCCTCAAAAGAAAGTACTATTAATTACGGTATACTAGGAAACAGATAGAAAAATGCCAATTGAATTATAATTTTTTTTTAATAACAACAGTAATAGGATTAACAAAAATAGTAAAGTAGTTGGTAACTCACTTTAATGAAAAATCACCTATTTAGGATTTTGAAATTCAAGTGATTTTTTTTTTTTGTATTTTCCCTAAAAACAAATAAAAGTATTCAATTTGTTGTTAAAATTTAAGTGATTTTCAATATTACATATATGAGCATGTTTGGATTATTTTTTAGAGAATAAATTTGGGGAAAAAAGTGATCATAGAAAAAAGATTATAAGCAGAATAGATTATGTAAAGAACCTGATTTTAAAAACAGCTACAAACATTAAACCGCTACAAAAACCGTCGCATCAACCACTACAAAATGTGCAATATTGAAATTTGAATATTTTAAATCCCGCCAACGTTCATTAATTTGTAGCGGTTTTTAGTATAACCGCTACAAAATGTGATATTTTGAAATATATTTATTTTTAAAAAAATACTAATGAATTTTTGTAGAGGTTTTGTAACCGCTACGAAACGAAAAAGAAGCGCTACAAACGTTAAACCACTACAAAAACCGTCGCATCAACCACTACAAAACGTTACGTATATCCCTATAAATACCCCCACCACACCTCATTTCACACTCTCATTCATTTCTTCCCACCCCCTTCTCTCTCGTTTTCTCTAATTTCCTCCCAGACCTTACAAAATCTTTGATTTTAATGTTTTATTTTTTTCCTTCTTATAATATTGATGCTTTTAAGGACATTTCCTCAATATTCCTTCTATCATCATCAACATTCTTTCCATAATCAAATATCATCTAATGGACAACATAATTTTTTTGCTACACATTCTTAGAGGTGGACAACACAATAGGTCCTTATTATCTACACATTCTTAGTATTATACTTACATAATATTTATACTTATCTGACTTAAGTTAATCATTTTTTTAAATATTAACTATTATAATTTAAATTGTCACTTAAATAATAAAAATATTCAACATAATATTGTAACAATTGACTCAAATTATAATTTTTTTTTTCCAATTTTGCAATATTTTGTAGCAGTTGTAAAACTGGTACAAATTTTAATTCAAATTTGGCTTAAATATTTAGCACAATTTATGAAATTTTATCCAATATTTGTAGCGGTTTTATAACTGCTACAAAATTATGGTGCCATTTTTTTTGAAATTCGTCATCTTGATCGCATCTTGTAGCAATAACTCAAAACTGCTACAAACACAGTAGAGGTTTTATTATATGAGTAGCGGTTTTAGAAACCGCTACAAAACATCTTGCAACGGTGTATTTTGTAGAACCGCTACTATTGTCATTTGTAGCGGTTACAAATACGTAATTTTAACCGCTACAAAACGTCTTTTTTTTTTGTAGTGATAAAATGATAATGTTTGGATAATGGTTATCAGAATATATTTTTTCATGTTCAAATTACCAAAAAAGAAATTAGCCAATGTGATAATTGAATATAAAGAATAAGGTCCCATTTCAAATATTTTTAACATAAAATTTCATAATAAATACCAACATTTAAATATATTTAACTACAAAATTAAAAGTATAACATTTGTCAATTTTATCATATGATAAAATAGCTAAACATATATGTATTAACAAATTGTATAGATTAACATCATTTTTAAATAGTAATTATGTTTAAAAAGATATTTTAGACTGAAATACGTAATTTATCGATGGCTAAATATGGAAGCCTAAAAAATAGGACAAATTTCACCCCTTTGTAGTAAATTATTTCAGTCAAACTCCAAAATTTTTTGAAACTTTACTGCACCCCCATAGCCAAAATGAAATTAATTTTTGTGGGTAAAAAGACAATGATGTCCTTAATTTACTTTTCTTATTTGTCTTGTAAATATTTATATTTGTCTCATGAATTTACATATTTATCTTGCAAATGACCAAAATATTTTTAATTCTTTAGGTTCTTTTGAATCATTTTATTTGTCTTGTAAATTTTCATATTTATCTTCTAAATGACCAAAATGTTTTTAACTCCCTAGGTTTTTTGGAATTCCTTTATTTTGTCTTGTAAAAACCCATATTTCTCTTGTCAATGGCCAAAATGTTTTTAATTTTCTATGTTCTTTCGAATCCCTTTATTTTTCTTGTGAATATTTTTATTTGTCTTATAAATACCCTAATTTGTCTTGTAAATGCTCTTCTGAAAAAATAAAGAAGGGCATTATTGTCCTAACAAAAACTAATTTCATTTTGACAATGGGGTGCAGTGAAGTTTCAGAAAGTTGTAGGGCTTGACTAAAATTATTTTGCTAACAAGGGGCTAAGTGAAATTTTCCAAAAAGAAAATAAGAGTGACATACTTTCAAGGCTTTTTGACCAAAATGAATTTTTTTTTTAAAAAAAATTACCTAATTAAATCAGATTGGAAACATTTTACCAAAGTAATGCAGTTGGTGGCGCTAGAAAAGGTCACGCCACTTGTGGCGTAAAAAACATTCACGCCACTGACACAAACTGACAAATTTTGTGTCAGTGGCGTGAATGTTTTTTACGCTACAAGTGGCGTGACCTTTTTGTGTCAGTGGCGTGAAGAAAGTTCACGCCACTTCATGCCACAAGTGGCGTGAATTAAATTCACGCCACCTAGGTGGCGTGAATTATTGTGGAATCAGACCCACTAAAGTGGGTCTGATTCCATATATTATATATATATATAAAATACTATATAATAATAATAATAATATATAATAATAATAATAATATATAATAATAATAATAAAGTGGAATAATTTAAAGCTCTACTTCATTTAATTTGAAGTCAAAAGAAAGAAAGCAGGGAGCTGAAATAACTCATTAAGAACGCATTTTAAAAGATTACGCGGTACAATTTGGTTATAACAACAGATCACAATACAGGGGATCTATATATTTGTTATACACCAAATATTTGTATAGCAACAGTATTGATTTTCGGATCTGTATCTTTTTTATACAGATTATACAGATCCCAAAATTAATACTGTTTTACCCTCTAAAGAAGATATTTTGGCTTTTTATAAGACACATATTTTGGCTTTTTGGCTTTTTTTTTTTTATATATTGTTGTTATACAAATATTTGGTGTATAACAAATAGATAGATCCCCTGTATTGTGATCTGTTGTTATAACCAAATTGTACCGCGTAATCTTTTAAAAGGCGTTCTTAATGAGTTATTTCAGCTCCCTGCTTTCTTTCTTTTGACTTCAAATTAAATGAAGTAGAGCTTTAAATTATTCCACTTTATTATTATTATTATTATTATTATTATTATTATTATTATTATTATTATTATATTTTTTAATATATGGAATCAGACCCACTAAAAGTGGGTCTGATTCCACAATAATTCACGCCACCTAGGTGGCGTGAATTTAATTCACGCCACTGACACAAAATTTGTCAATTTGTGTCAGTGGCGTGAATGTTTTTTACGCCACAAGTGGCGTGACCTTTTATAGCGCCACCAACTGCATTACTTTGGTAAAATGTTTCCAATCTGATTTAATTAGGTAATTTTTTTTAAAAAAAAAATCATTTTGGTCAAAAAGCCTACTTTCAATGCACTCATTTGTATATAATCCACGCAACAGCGGAGATATTTCCAATGTTATTAAATGCAAACCGGTCGGTTTGGCCCAACTGACGAACCAGTCGGTGAACTAATCCAGATATTAACCTTATTTAGTTTTTTTCCCCTTTATAATTTCATATTAATAACCTTGAAATCTTCATTCTCTCACATGTTTGACCACGAGTTAGCTCTGATCTGATCCACTAACCCTTAACTCAATACCTCGAATGCAGTGGCGGAACCAGAGAATTTTTTAGCCCGGGCCAAAAAATAAACATGTTGAACTATTTACTAAATAATTCGCATAACATTAAAAATACAAATAAATAATAATCGACAATTATAAATCAAAATAAGATATAAGATGATCACATTTTCAGTAGGTATCTCAAACAAGAATTTTACCTTTCTCTTATGGCTCAATGAATAATGAACCAAACATTATCCTAAAGATATCACAAACACAATAATAATAATAATAAAATAAATAATAATAATAATAATAATAATATGTATAATGAAATATAATAAAATTAACACTTAAATACGTATTCCACCTACCTCAAAAATAAAATAATTGGAGAAAATAAAAAAATATAATATGAACCCCAAAAAATATTTTTAAAAAACATAAAGATATGATTCAATTTCAACTAAGTAAACAACTTATTATAATCTATTTTTTAAGGAGAAATTCATTATAAAATCATAAGACAAACACATAATAAATCCAAACTGATTAAAATTAGCAATTAATCATCCTCTCTCTATATAGTCATCTATTCTCAAAACTCAAGACTCTCCCAAAATCATAATCCCAAAATTTTTACTAATCGATCAACACAATATTGTTGGGTTTGATTAGTTTTGATGATGTCTTATATAAGTGTCATTCTTAAAGAGCAAAAGTTGATTGGTATATTTATCTCCTACATTGACTAACTTCTATATTTAATGTGGATTAGTTCAAATTGAATTATAGCTCAAGAAGGAGATAAGATATTATAGAAAGAAGAAATTGAAGAAAATATCAAGTTCAAGAAGAAGAAGACATATTTGAAAAATTAAATTATGAATATGATCAAGAGAAGAAGAAAGGAAGAAGACTTGATAAATGGAATGATAAAATCATCATACAAGTTGTTAGATTGATTCTACAAGTCTCCACGGTGATATAGAAGTTGAAATGACTCAATTCGGAGTTAAAATGAGTTTGTTAGAGTGATTTTCGCCCAAAGAAGGATTTAACTCGAGCCAGCCATCCATTAGCCTCGAGTCAGCGTTTCTACAGTGTTTTGCTACAGTAACGAGCTACAGGACACCTTACCTCGAGGCAACCATATTTGTGCCTCGAGTCAGCTACCTCGAGGTGAAATTCCAGCTACCTCGAGTCAAATGCAAGTCTGGAGCACTCTGTTCTACGTTCAGCTTCGGGCGACCTCTAGTAATTCGACAATATCTCTCAAACCAGAGATCGGATTAAGGTGAAACCAATTGCTTTGGAAACTAGACATCCAAACGGTCCTAGTCGCACAAGAATCAAGTCCAAATGAGGTCAGATGAGAGAGCTATGAATTATTGAAGATGAAAATACAATTACCGTCATACTGCTGACCAAGCTTCAATATGTTCCGTATATCTCAAAAAATAAAAATCCAATGGAGCTAAAATCGGTGCCATTTGAAATAAGACTCAAAGAGATTTCCATAAAGACTTGCACCAGACAAAACGGAGTTTGGACCATGGAGTTATGATCTTCTAAAGTTGACACTCGAAATTCTGGAAGCAACAGAGATCA
Source organism: Acacia pycnantha (assembly GCA_025563575.1). NCBI lineage: Eukaryota > Viridiplantae > Streptophyta > Magnoliopsida > Fabales > Fabaceae > Acacia > Acacia pycnantha. The sequence goes on from JAMWYP010000001.1 coordinate 3,082,374, forward strand.
ATTGAAGATCAAAGAATTGAGAAGGAGCGAATTAACTCGAGCCAGCAGTGTTACCTCCAGTCTACGTCCAACCAGAGAATTTGAAGAATGGATAAGGGTTTTTAACTCGAGGCTACTCAAGCCAAGGCACACTGCACCTCGAGTTGAACTACTTCTGGAATTAATGATTAATTCATGATTGCCTCGAGTCAGGAATGTTGTTACCTCGAGTCAAAGCCAAACAGAAAGATGGACGTTTTGAGAAGCATTTTTACCTCGAGCCAACATGTATACCTCGAGTCAAAATGGAGACAGAGAGTTAGAGGAATTGGAAGCACTTTTTAACTCGAGTCAACACCTTCACCTCGAGTCACCCACAGTGAGAACAAAGAACGTACGAGTGCTTGACAATAGTGTGAAATTTCAGAAATGAGTATTGTTAATTAACTTCTACTTGCTATTCTTCTCAATGTTATTAATCATGTTTGTTAGCAAGTTTCAGATGATTAAAGTTTGAATTAACATCAAACTTGACAAGAATCAAAATCTGTCAAAAGCAAGAATATGAAGGAAGCTGGAGATTTTCAGAAATGACAGAACAAGATCGAATTCAACATGGACATTGTAGAAGTGAAGCTGAATACTCATCTATAATGTTCTTCAATGAATTAGAATGCTCAACTTGTTCATCAGATCCAAATGCTACGATTTGAATATCCAACGGTAATATTCCAACGGTCATATTCTAAAATGGAAAGAATTGCTCAAACGGACAAATACTCTTCAACCACTATAAAAGCATAAGCATTCAAGAAAGAAGGGTTTGAGACACGAGCTTGCATCTTCAATATGCCAATACTATGTTAAACTCATACACCTACTCTCCACTCTCTGTTTTTCAATGTCGATGTAGTTTACAGTAGAGTGTGATGATCAATTGTACTTCGGTGCTTATTCATTTTCTCTATTAGAGAGAACACTTCGATTATGAAATTATTGTAAGAATCTCAAGTCGTGGGACTTAGAGATTGGGTTATCGATTTACACTTGTAAGGGGAGTATATTCTAGTGAGAGAATAACTTGAGTACGAGTGTAACGATTGAAAGGAGTATCTCAGTGAGAGATTCGGCATCACAAGTGCCAGAGTAAACTTGTGGTTTGTAAAGGCTTCTCTTGTGCCCGGTTCAAACAAGAGGATAGTGGATTGAAATCTCAAGAGGATCTTGAGGACTGGACGTAGGTCAGGGATCGGCCGAACCAGTATAAATCTCTGTTTGCATATTATCCTCTCTAAACTCTTACATTTCCAGCATATATCTTTGAATCAATGATTACTGGTTTATAAACTATTTCTGTGAATTGCGAAAAGATTTTCAAAGTTATCTAAAGATTTATCGGACACCCAATTCACCCCCCCTCTTGGGTGATTGCCAGCTCTTTCATTTGGTATCAGAGCCAGGTTCTTGTTTAAAGGACTTAACAGTCTCAAGAGTTTTCAAATGGCTGATTTTGGGTGTTGCTTGTTTTCAGAAGGTTTCGATTATACCATTCCACCGTTTTTCAAAGATGTTGATTTTTGGTTTTGGAAAGCTAGAATGACAAGCTTTATTAAAGCGTTTGATTTTGATATGTGGAATGTTTTTATAAATGACTTTGATTTCAAACCAAGAAAGGATTGGACAGAAAATGAAAAGAAAATGTTTTCACTGAACATTAGAGCAATGAAAATTTTATATAGTGCTTTGACAGAAAATGATTTTAAGAAAATCAAATGTTGCTCTAGTGCTAAAGATATTTGGGATACTCTTGATTCTATATATACTTCTAACAATTGTGTTGAAGTTGAAAGTGTTGACAGTTCATCTGAAATCATAAGTTGTATATCCACGATTGATGAACAAACGGAAGTTGAGAATGAAGAAGGAGAAATCAGAAAGTGCTTCCATGCTTTAGTCAACACAGAACAAGAGGAAGACAATTCCCAGGAGCTCATGCACGATTATGGTAAATCATTATCTAGAGCTCAAGATGCACATCTGGTAAATAATTCCAATTCTACTTGTGTAGTTAAGAAAAATGATTTTGAACATTTGCATAAATTTGTCTTTCAACCGATTATTGATTCTAATTTGAAAAGCAAAAATGCCTTCGAAAATAATGCTGGAAAATCATGTGGGAAGAAAGAATTTACAAATATGAGTTATTTGATATTGCATCCACTCAACCAGCACAACATTTGCAAAGCCGTTCAAAATAAGCATCACTCTGTTATTTGCAATTATTGTGGAAAATCTGGTCACATTTCTCACACTTGCTATATTAGAAATTCTAATGTGAGAAATAAATATGTTTGGATTCCGAAAGAACAAGTAAGTCCCAATACTAACAGTCAAGGACCCAAGTATAAGTGGGTACCAAAATGTCCATCCAATGCTTCATGTGTGCAGATTGATTTGAAAAGCAATGGACATAAGGGTACAGAGAAGATGAAGAAAAATCCAAGAGTTTCTCATGAGCCTAAAAGGAGACTCACATCGAACAGGAGAACTCTCAGTGCACCCATTGCTAGAACTACAAAGTCCAATCATAAGAAGCAATAGACACCCGTGAGAAGACTACATTCTGCCTCAAGAAGAGACTACAATGAAGTACCATTCAACTATCTTGAGGAGAATAAGAAAAGAAGAATCTCTCGTGCACAAAGGAAAAGACACTTGCTGTTTATATCTCTTGAGAAAGCTTGGTATGCACATAGAAAGACATATGAAGAATCAGTGGGTAAGCAAAATTAATCCTCCAAGTGCCTAAGGTAAAGGTATCCATTGGTAAAACCTCTTACGTTATTATCTGAATTATATATTGAGGTTTTACATTTTATAACCTTAGGAATGAACATTGCGAACTATTTTGAAATTGATTTTTCACATCCCTTAAAAAATCTACTTAATAAGTTTATAAAGGGATTGCAATGTTCAATAGTTTAATCTTTATGCATACATAATGATTTTAAAAAAAAAGGGTATCTCTTTTATGCATAAAGTCATGTTTAATTCATGTGCTCAATTGTTTGAATTGATTATATTCTTAAGAGTATGTAAGTTTTGTTCCTACAAGCTAACAATGATTGGATCCAAGTAAAGTTGGATACCATGGGAGAAAAAGACTTATATGGTTTTGTAGGATCAAAGAAAGCTTTTCAAGAGAGAAACTTCATAGACAAATAAATTCAACTCTTCAGAAAGCTGAAGAAGCAATGCTTGATGTTAATGGTGAAAGGAGACATCTGCATCAATCTATCTTAATCAAGCAAGCTTCCCTACAAGGACAAAAGGAATTACGGTGATATCTAAACCTTACCCTATATTGTACTTATATGAAATTCATAATTGGGTAATGAATACTTGTCCATTATTGTATCCCTTTAACAATCAACCATTTATGTCTTTCAAAATGTTTTTCAGATTGCTAAATGGACCAAGAGTGAATTTGTACATTACCTTCTGATTTTATGCTTTTGAAGTGCACAATTCTGAAATAGGTTTGATTCACCTTGTTTTGTGAAAATTCATACAAACGTTTTTGAAAATATTCATATTTGGTTGCATTCCAATAATGGTTCAAAATTGGAAGTTAATGTTGTAAATTGGATGTTGGATATGACTCATCTGGTAGAATTTTTCCTATCTCTTTTGTTAGCTCCAATTGATGTTTTGATGATAACTAAGATTTCAAATAAGATATACACAGAAGAAAGATAAGAAAAATGTCTTAACATTAGCCAAAATCACATTTTATCAGATGAATGAATCTTCTGTCAGAAGACCTCGAGTTAGTTGATTAGCCTCGAGTCAATCCATTCAATATATATATATAATCTTCATTTGCCTCGAGTTTGCAAGAAGTTTGCCTCGAGTCAGTCACCTCGAGTGAAAGTGAACCCTGCCTCGAGTCATCATTTCTTAACTTATTCTAAAGAATCATAAGCAGCCTCGAGTCTAACACGTATGCCTCAAGTCTATTGACCGTTCTGACTCGAGCCTATCGTATGTCTACCTCGAGTCTCCTAACTCGAGCCAGTGATAAAATTGCCTCGAGTTAATATTATCTCTGATTTGAAAATTACTCTATTTCTATCTGATATCCCTGAGATTCTTCAATGATTGTTCATATTAACTATCTTTCATTTACTAACATGCGTTTGACCAATCTGCTTATCAGATTTCAATTTACTACGTTTTATAAAAATGCATACAAATGTTTTGAAAAAAAAAAATACTTTGATTGCATTCAAATGGAGATTCAAATTTGGAAGTTCAATCTTTTTATATTGAATGTCAGATATGCCTCAAATTTGTCCAGTTGAATTTTTCCTAGCCTTCACATTTTGATCTTTGGAGATCAATGTGCTGCTTGAACTCTTTTGTTTCATTCTCTAACTAGTTGGACTTCATGTCTAACGAGTTATTCCTATATGAGGTTCAAGCCTACCTTCAAGAAAATAATTCAATTTGTGAAACTGATATGCTTACTGCATAATTTTTCATTGGCAAATTATTCCAAGCTTTATAAATGTTCATTAGTGCATTGAATGATAACGCATTAACCACTAATGGAATAGCTCACTAGGATGATATTCTGAACTCTAATCATTTGGATTAATGTGCTTCATCATTCAGGAATCCTAGTATTCTCTTTGTTGCTCAAATACATCAGTATTTGTCTCCATCTATATTATGAGTAACGATAGATGCATATCCTTAATTTTATTCTTGCCTTGAGTATTCATATATTTCTAATTCTAAGAAGCAAGATTATCTCTTGGTCATAGCAAAGTCATTATGCATTTATATCTCTATTGTACTAAGCATGTTTCGATAATGCTCTATCCTTATGACTTTTGCTTTTGAGAAAATTTTTCTACTTGTTAATCTCAATGTTTGACATGTTCTTCCAAATCGAAAGCATTCTGATACATTCTAATATACTCTCTAAACTGTTGATTTCCACCATGGTGTGAGCATCGATTTTAAACATGCTCCAAAAATTTGGTTAATGATTCGAGTAAAAATTGCTTTCAACTTTATCAAACTTGAATCAGAAAGCTTCTATCACATTTGCTGTTAAAATAACTCGAGTTTCGGGTTCATGCCTCGAGTCAAGTTCTTTGAAAAACTAAGTCGAAATATGCTTGAACTTTGACTGACTCGAGTGCACAAGTTTAACTCGAGCCAGATCAGTTTAATGAAAAAAAATTACAATGCTTTTTGATTAAACTTACATGCATTTGTATCAATGACATCTTTTCTACATAAAGTGTATTTACAAATTGTCATTGAGAAATAACATTCTTGGCATCATTTAATTATTACACTTTTGATTCATTGGATTGAATTTATTTGATTGGGTAAAATTATGTGAAAAGGAGCAGCTCATGTTTTAAATATTTGATCATTTCTTGTATAACTTTCGCTACCTTCTTTATATTTGCTTTTGAAACTCTACTGCTAATCTCTAATTTGCTTTATCTTTAAGATTGCAAGATGGTTAATGTTTCGATTTTGCGGTATGATTAATATTTCATTCTATTTATGCCGCCAATTCGATTCGATTACGGTTCCCAAGCTTAACTTAATTATATCTATAGAATTGTGTCTAATCATATGGACTCAAGAAACATTGGGTACCAAAGAGTAAATATTTGTTTTGCAGGATCCTCTGCTCTTGCATTAGAAAATAATGAGAAGCTTGTGAGGTCTTCTCCGTGAACAACAAGTAATTGTTGCGTAATCAATCAAGCTATCCGGAAAAAGAACTTCAACTACACCGAGCTTACAACAAACATATTGAAGTTCGTCATTCCCGCATGAAAAGATTATGCAACTTTGTGAAACTCATCCTTATGCATCAAATATGGAAGATCCTAAGTATTGATCACATCAACCAATAGCGGCTAGCCAATGATGCATCTATGGATTAAATTGATTATGACTTGAGTAATTACGATATTACTTAAGTGAGGTATTGTATTCTGAGATAATGTGCATATGTCATGCTTGGCTAACTTGATTTCACTCATTTCATTTTATTTCATGAAGTTTTGCCCAAGCACATTCATTTTTCTAACAGTATTGCATATTAATTGTTAATACGTGAGTAGTGGGACAATACTAGAAGTATTCAAGTGGAATACTCAAGTACTGTCAGGCTGCCTATTTGATTTAACGCAGCATTTGATAAGTATGATTCATTTGCTGTGCATCATTTTATAAATGAAAAGGCATATGTTTGAAAATCATCATTTTTATATACTACTCTTTATCTTCACTTGATCAAGATTTTGAAAACGTCATATACCTTGTGCATCACCTGTGCTTTATCCTCAATTCATTTAACATTGGTATAACATCATTATTTGGTATTGTTAAAGAGAATGCATTCATTAAGGGGGAGCTTCACCTTCATCTGTGTTTTTTTTTCTATCTTAAAGCTCATCTCCTTTATTTGAAGAAAACCCTATTTAGCATACTCATCTGCATTCACTATGTTTGTATTAGTTTTGATGATAAGTTAATGTCATATTTTCCTTTCATTATCTTGATTTGAAAATATCATATAGAAAGGAATATTTTGATAGCTAGCTACAAAGGCCGTAAGAAAATGAGTAAAATTAGCGGTGATATACCATGTAATGCCACAAGAGAGGTATCACTACGGAATTACATTTGGTATGCACTAACAAAGCTCTTTTGCAAAGAAATTTTTTATGTGGCAGGAGAATCTGTTATGTACTAGGACATTCCTTAATGTGCTACAAGGAGCAATATCTAAAAAGAAGGAGGAAAACTTTTTGATGCTAGCTGAAACATGTTCTACATAAGTGATCTATGATGAAAATGATGGTAGTCAAGTATTGATCATATTCACTCATATGAGATAACCCTCAAGAAGCAAGTACATCCATTTTCACATCTCAAAGGATATTCATAATCCTTCCATTAAGCACACTACAGATGAACTCACACGACAAGAACAAGCAAGCAAATGGACTTCATTAATCATTCATCAATTTGCAGAACCTACATGAGCATTTCTGAACCTTATCTTGTTATATTCAGTAAATTTGCAGAACCTACATGAGCATTTCTGAACCTTATCTTGTTATGCTTTAACAGTGAAATATGTTTTTTGAAAAACTCTCCAAAATCTTCAAATTTGCTTTCATAAAAACATTACAAATTGCATCATATTACTAATGAAAACAACTTCAAAATTGGGAATCAATTCCTTGACTTATTCTAATTTGGTTTCCTATTTGTCTCTCTACTAGAATTTCTTCTTTACTACAACTTTTTGCTAATGACAAATAAGGGGGAGAGAATGACAAGAAAAATATGCTGGGTTTAATACATTTTCATATTCATACATATTTTTCTTAAAGTATTTGCCATCATCAAAAGGGGGAGAATGTTGGGTTTGATTAGTTTTGATGATGTCTTATATAAGTGTCATTCTTAAAGAGCAAAAGTTGATTGGTATATTTATCTCCTACATTGACTAACTTCTATATTTAATGTGGATTAGTTCAAATTGAATTATAGCTCAAGAAGGAGATAAGATATTATAGAAAGAAGAAATTGAAGAAGATATCAAGTTCAAGAAGAAGAAGAAGACATATTTGAAAAATTAAATTATGAATATGATCAAGAGAAGAAGAAAGGAAGAAGACTTGATAAATGGAATGATAAAATCATCATACAAGTTGTTAGATTGATTCTACAAGTCTCCACGGTGATATAGAAGTTGAAATGACTCAATTCGGAGTTAAAATGAGTTTGTTAGAGTGATTTTCGCCCAAAGAAGGATTTAACTCGAGCCAGCCATCCATTAGCCTCGAGTCAGCGTTTCTACAGTGTTTTTGCTACAGTAACGAGCTACAGGACACCTTACCTCGAGGCAACCATATTTGTGCCTCGAGTCAGCTACCTCGAGGTGAAATTCCAGCTACCTCGAGTCAAATGCAAGTCTGGAGCACTCTGTTCTACGTTCAGCTTCGGGCGACCTCTAGTAATTCGACAATATCTCTCAAACCAGAGATCGGATTAAGGTGAAACCAATTGCGTTGGAAACTAGACATCCAACCGGTCCTAGTAGCACAAGAATCAAGTCCAAATGAGGTCATATGAGAGAGCTATGAATTATTGAAGATGAAAATACAATTACCGTCATACTGCTGACCAAGCTTCAATATTTTCCGTATATCTCACAAAATAAAAATCCAATGGAGCTAAAATCGGTTCCATTTGAAAGAAGACTCAAAGAGCTTTCCATAAAGACTTGCACCAGACAAAACGGAGTTTGGACCATGGAGTTATGATCTTCTAAAGTTGACACTCGAAATTCTGGAAGCAACAGAGATCAATTGAAGATCAAAGAATTGAGAAGGAGCGAATTAACTCGAGCCAGCAGTGTTACCTCCAGTCTACGTCCAACCAGAGAATTTGAAGAATGGATAAGGGTTTTTAACTCGAGGCTACTCAAATGCAACCTCGAGTCTCCAGACTCGAGCCAAGGCACACTGCACCTCGAGTTGAACTACTTCTGGAATTAATGATTAATTCATGATTGCCTCGAGTCAGGAATGTTGTTACCTCGAGTCAAAGCCAAACAGAAAGATGGACGTTTTGAGAAGCCTTTTTACCTCGAGCCAACATGTATACCTCGAGTCAAAATGGAGACAGAGAGTTAGAGGAATTGGAAGCACTTTTTAACTCGAGTCAACACCTTCACCTCGAGTCACCCACGCAGAACAAAGAACGTACAGTAGCAGCAACAGTGTGAAATTTCAGAAATGAGTATTGTTAATTAACTTCTACTTGCTATTCTTCTCAATGTTATTAATCATGTTTGTTAGCAAGTTTCAGATGATTAAAGTTTGAATTAACATCAAACTTGACAAGAATCAAAATCTGTCAAAAGCAAGAATATGAAGGAAGCTGGAGATTTTCAGAAATGACAGAACAAGATCGAATTCAACATGGACATTGTAGAAGTGAAGCTGAATACTCATCTATAATGTTCTTCAATGAATTAGAATGCTCAACTTGTTCATCAGATCCAAATGCTACGATTTGAATATCCAACAGTAATATTCCAACGGTCATATTCTAAAATGGAAAGAATTGCTCAAACGGACAAATACTCTTCAACCACTACAAAAGCATAAGCATTCAAGAAAGAAGGGTTTGAGACACGAGCTTGCATCTTCAATATGCCAATACTATGTTAAACTCATACACCTACTCTCCACTCTCTGTTTTTCAATGTCGATGTAGTTTACAGTAGAGTGTGATGATCAATTGTACTTCAGTGCTTATTCATTTTCTCTATTAGAGAGAACACTTCTGATTATGAAATTATTGTAAGAATCTCAAGTCGTGGGACTTAGAGATTGGGTTATCAGTTTACACTTGTAAGGGGGAGTATATTCTAGTGAGAGAATAACTTCGAGTACAGAGTGTAACTGATTGAAAGGAGTATCTCAGTGAGAGATTCGGCATCACAAGTGCCAGAGTAAACTTGTGGTTTGTAAAGGCTTCTCTTGTGCCCGGTTCAAACAAGAGGATAGTGGATTGAAATCTCAAGAGGATCTTGAGGACTGGACGTAGGTCAGGGATCGGCCGAACCAAGATAAATCTCTGTTTGCATATTATCCTCTCTAAACTCTTACATTTCCAGCATATATCTTTGAATCATTGATTACTGGTTTATAAACTATTTCTGTGAATTGCGAAAAGATTTTCAAAGTTATCTAAAGATTTATCGGACACCCAATTCACCCCCCCTCTTGGGTGATTGCCAGCTCTTTCAAATATTACCCTCATTGGAAAGAGTAAAATACGTAGAATAAAATACTTAGCTAGGGCCAAATTATTGGACAAAATAAAATATTATATAATACATATATATAAATACATAAGATAACAGAAGGCCAGCTAGACCCCAACTGACCACAACGTGCTTCCGCCATTGCTCGAATGGTTTGGGTTTAATAACCTTGGATATTTCTCATCTACACTCACCATTTGCTTTAATATCCTGTTGTTGAACCCATGAACACACTGGAAAATATATCCTTCAAGAAAGCTTTATTAGCTTGTGACTGAATAATGTTTGTAACTATGGTCCCTTGTGAGTTCGATCTTTTGATCAACTTCTTCACTTGCATGGTAGTAAAAACGTAGATTTTACCTGAAAACGGAAGGAGAATGAAAAATCGTAAAACGTAAAATCATAACGTAGTAAAAACGTAAAAAAATCGTAAAAACACAAAAGCGTTTAGAAAATTAGTAAAATCGTTTTAATGAAAAAAAATTGTAAAATCGCAGTGATAAAATGAGTTTTTAACTACCATGTTCACTTGTGACCCAGAAAATTTTGAGCAGTTATCATTTGAAATGACCGAAGTTGAGAGGGAAAATGGGGAAGGAAAGAGAAACACAGAAAGAGAAAAGCGAATGATATTTTTTATTGGGGAATTTATGACACCATAATAATGACCCGACTACCTAAAAAAATGAAAAGAAAAAAATTTTCTTCTCCAAATTAGGATCAAAAATTGTTTTTCCAATTCTTTTTTCCTATTGTTTAGCTACCTTTTCATCATCAAACCATGGTTTTCAAGCACAAATGTGGTTTTTTTTTTTCTTTCTATTTTATCCAAATAGGCACTAACTATATTAAACTCTAATATGATACTTCATCAATCCTTTTTATAAGGAGCATTATCTTTCATAAGGATGATTTTTAATATATGGATCGAACAAATTCTATTTATATAAAATTTTAGAGTGGTTTTTTCATTTTTGCCCTCATTAAATATACATCACTTATTATCTTTCTGTATAAATTTTCACTCATTATCTCTTTCATGTACCACTCTAGTCCTATTTTTTATAAGTTCATTCTGATAAAAAAAATTTGGTCCTGTTTATATATAAGTCCAATTTCATATAATAAATGAGATTGTGACAATTTTACTCATATTAATTATAGTCATGAAGATAGAGATTGTAACAATTTTACCCATATTAATTATACCCATGAAGATAGAGAAAGAAGAAACAGTTGAAAAATACTCAATCATAAATGAGAGCAAAATTGAAAATTTAACCCTATAATCATTGTGTCAACAACCTCTCCTTGATATGTGAGATTTGATCAAAATAAACTTATAAATAAAAGTAGAGTGATACCCTCTTTCTAAACAAGAGTATAATTGAAAAGAAATGTACATAAGTTTCACATTCATTATTTTTAACTAACATTTTGAACTATATTGTAGTTGTCTCTTATAAAAAGATCAGAAGGAGTATTAATTATTACTCTCTCCAACTACCCATATTAAATATAAGCAAATTTTAAAAAATATTTAATGCACCTTGAAGACTAGCAAGTGTCTTATAATAAAGACAACGAGAGTAAAGTCTAGCGCCTTTATCAAGTTAATATATGTGTGGGGTGTTGGGATTTTTTTTTTTAATAAATTAAAAAAAAGTTCAAATGGCTATTTGCCTCGGAAGTTTTCTGGAGGAAGCAATTTTTCCTCGTAATTGTCAAATTAGGAGCAATTTTACTTTGGCCAATATCCCAATTAAGTTTGACTGTTAGTAGACTAAATATGTTTAGTTGGCAATCCACGTGTCATACACTTCAATTTTGTTTTTGGTTTAGGTGTAAATTTGCTTTGAAAGTTTTCACTCAGAAGTAATGCTACCCTAGAAGTTTCTAAATAATAGTAATTTAACCTTCTCTATTATTTAGGTTAAGTTTACCCATTAGTTGACAAAATATGCTTATTTGGTAGGTTCATGTGTGATCATCTACTTCATTTTTTTCAAAGTTAGATTTAAAAATAAGTATTTTTTTTTTAAATGCATCCTATCTAAAGGATTAGAGAAAACATCTTGTGCGGTGAAGAGAAAGTCAAAGAGGTGACTTGCTTATCTCGATGTCATTGGCGTACGATGGCAGAGACCTTGTTCTCGGTAATCTTCCATAGTGTGTTATGCATCTAGTGATTGAATCTTTTCCTTCATTATTCTTTGGCGAATATGAGCCTCTCCTCCATATATAACTTCTTATTCTTCAATGTTGTTCATGCTGCTAGCTCAACATATTATTCAACTAATAGTCAAACTTAACGTAGATAACTATCAAGGTGACATTGATACGCACTACAAAAAAAACTGTAAGGGGTTTTCCGTCGCAAAATGCGTTTGCGACGGATTTCGTCCGTCGCAAAAACCCTCGTCGCAATTGCGACGGATTTCAAAATTTCCGTCGCAAATTCAAAATTTTAATCTGTCGCAAAATTTGCGATGGATATTTCAATCCGTCGCAATTGCGACGATATTATAATCCGTCGCAATTGCGACGGATTCTACTTCCGTCGCAATTTCACCCGTTTGCAACGGATTTAAATATCCGTTGCAAATAAATTTTTTTTTTTACTTTTTTTTTTCGAATTTGTGTTTTAAATTTTATTTGATTTTGCGATAAAGTCCAATTCCGTCGCAAATATCATTATTTTGTTTCAATTCTGCTTTGAATTTTATTTTAAAAATTAAAAAAAAAATATTAAAAACCAATTGTATACCATAATATATATATATATAATAACAATCAAGCATAAAGAGTTTTACATAGAGAGAAAAAAAATACAAATAATAGTGTTGCAAATAACATGTACTAAAAAGTAGTCTAAACAACAGCATTATAATCATCATCAGCACCACCATCATTGTCATCATCACCACCAGCGTTGTCATCATCAGCAGGAGCCGGATCCTTACCCTTATTTTGCATTAGGGACATGAGTTGAAGCTGCATTTACCTTACCATCTCGCGTGTCTCATGCAGCTCAACTGCTTGCGACTGGACCAACGCCTTCATCTTCTTCATTTCATCTACAAAAAATTAGGAACTACGTTTATTTTTTGTACTTTATTCAAATAGACTAGGGAATGAAAATGTAATAATCAAAATCAAATGTATTATGTTTACCTGCAAAAACACCTTCATAGTCGGATGAGGAGCGCTTAGTTTGCTTAAATCGGTTAGCAGAGGCACCGTACCCGAAGATTCTACCTTTGTTGTTCAATCCGCCTGTAGCCTGAATGAATAGACTCTCGTTATCGGACTGAGAGGATGTGGGGTCGCTCGTACTCTGCGAGTCTCTCTCCTCCGTCAACCTCTTATAGGTGTCCTACAAGCAAAAAAATACATCACAGATAAGCCATGTGAAATGAAATAAATATATGCTGATGTCTGAAACAAAGAATGCAATATAAATATCTCACCGCTACTTGTTGCGCCTTGGTGTTAATCCAGCGCGGCTCACTCCCTTCAGACTGCTGGGAATGGGTACGCTCAAAGGCAATCCAGTCAACATCTTCTGGAGCAACATCCACAGACAGTGCCAGTAAACACAAATGATGACCGTTAATTAATTGTTTCAAATAACAAAATATTGACTACTTAAATACAAAATAACGTGTACTCAAAATTTTTCGTTTATGCTCACTCATTGGAATGGAGCCGCCAGCATATGAAGGTCCTTCCATTTTGGCCCTATTTTGCTTATTTTTCTGACTTTTATTATTAAATTTCTCATCGGACGCCCAATTTTGAAATAATTGGTCTGCAGTCTCAGGTTGAATCCAATCTTGCCCGCCTATACCTTTTCTCAATTTATAAAACTTCTTAGACAACCACCGGCCTGCCCTGTAGTTATAAGTTTTTTTAAGGTCTTGCCGATGTCGAGGCAACGTCTTAAACTTATCCTGAAAATCAATAACAAACAATCAGTGCTCCAAATTTTAAAAGTACTTAATCATTTTACATTTGGATAAGAAATTAATAACCATAAAACACATAACTTACCAAGAACTCATTGAACCAAGCTTCCCGATTCGCCTTAGGAATCTCTGTCCAAGTGCCGTAAGGCAGATTGAAATTACGAAATATTTGGTTTGAGATGATATTAGACACCTCAATATTTGGTAGAAATCTAAATACAGAGGATATGATGAAAATATTAGCATAGAAACTAAAGGTAGAAAATTGTAACATTATTATTGCTAACTTTACGTGACTTACTCGGTGGTGCCAACATGACACATCCAATTCTTTCTTGTTGCAGGATCTACCAATCCCCAGATTGGTTCCTCGAAAGAACTACCTCCTTCCCCGACCTGGCTCTGAGGCGACGCAGTGTGCTGAAGGAAGGAATGTCAACTATTAAAGATGCTTGTACATATATGGTTTTACAAAACTAAACATATGTAAATCAATTAGAAATGGTAAAGTAAACCTGCTCTGCTCCTTGTTGTGGACTATGGGAAGGTCCTGGCCCACCTCTACCACCCATAAAAGAGTCGTAGTAGACAGTGACGATGACATATAAAGCGACGGAGACGTTGACATATAAACCGACGGTGAAGATGACATCTCAAATAGCGGAACCTCTGGGGAAACGCTGAGCCCTCTGCCTATAGAGGGACCAGATGGCGTCGCCCTACCCCCTCTGATAGGACGGGGGTGGGCTCGACCACTACTACGTCCACTACCAGAACGTTCTCCTGGATGCTCCATCTCTGAACACTTATAAACATTATGTCAAAATACATATATAAAAAAGATATTTACTAAATATGACAGTAGCGAAGTATATAACTGAGTATGTAGTATAACAGATCGTCATAAACAAAGAACTAACACACATCAACCGGATGATTCTTGTTCTTCGACATCTGCTTGCACGCCTTCCTCTGGAGTCTCATAATCGTCGAACTCAAATTCACTATCAGAGTAAATCACTTCTGCCTCATCGTCTGATTCTTCATCGTCAATTTGGATAGGAATCAACTCTAACTCCGCAGCCGAATTAAACAGATTGCTTGGTACATCGTCGTCGGTAATGTTTAGGGGCAGTACATGTTCCACATCAGCCTGGAACGGTTCAGGCATACCTTCATTTGTTTCCGCCTCTTTCGAGTAAGGTATAATATTTCGTGCTTTGGTTTTGATAACTCCCCTCCACCCTTGACGGGATGTGGGGTATAAGGTATAATAAACTTGTTCTGCCTCCTCTCCACCCTTGACGGGATGTGGGGTATAAGGTATAATAAACTTGTTCTGCCTGTTGAGCAAGGATGAATGGGTCATAACCAACCGTATATCTCCTTGTCCAGTGGATCTCAACATTTCCATATTTGTCCACTTTTATCCCACGCGGACTGTTATCAAACCACTCACACTTAAACAGAGTCACCACCTTGTCCCATTGGTAATGCAATTGAATTATGTCGATTAACTTCCCGTAGTAGGCTCCCTCGACCCCGTCAACTTGGTCACCTCGACAACATACACCGTAATTGCAACATAGTGTATTTGTGTCTGCTTCAACAGTTGAAAACCGATACCCATTGATTACGTATTTGTTGCACCTGGTAACAACTATTGCAACTACATAAGATAAACTCCACGCAACTTCATTGCGATCTGATGGATTTCCCACGAAGTAGGATCGAAACCATTGAGGAAACTTAGAGTTCGTGAATTGCTCAACTTTGGAATCCGACATCGAAGGATTTGTCGATCGGACCCAATTAGAGAAGTAACTGTAACAAAAAGATGAAGTTAATACTTTAATACTTCCCGTAACAGTAAAAAGAAAAGAAATCTTACTTTAAGTATTGGGCGGCCTCTTCACAATTTTTTAGAATGTACCACTCCGCTACTTGCTTATCTCTTCCTTCCAGAGTTACCTCCAATGTTTTCCCACTACTCAACCTGGAAAATTAAATATTGAATTTTGATTGCAAGTATCTCTGCCATCATCGTTGCGAGGTACCCCTCTCCATCTTGATATCATTTCAGGGGGATAATAGTATGACGCAAACTTAGTGGCCTCTTCGACTAGAAACGCTTCAGTGATAGATCATTCGATGTACCTTGGATTTTTTATCTTCTTCTTAAGTGTGCGTAAAAACCTACAATGGACAATGAGAGGGTATTTATAAACTAAAGTACCATGTCTGTTAATTAACAACCGCGCGAAAGAAATATATATATTACCTCTCAAACGGATACATCCACCTATATTGTTGCGGACCTCCTACCTTTGCTTCGTAGGCCAAGTGAACAGGAAAATGTTTCATTGAGTCAAACATGCTAGGAAGAAACAACATCTCTAACTTGCATAGCATTATTGGTATGCTCGCCTCTAGGTGACGTAACTTTTCAACATTAAGTTCAGAAGCACAAATTTCTCTAAAGAACATGGAAAATTCTGTTAGAATAGACCATATATGCTTCGGAAGTGCTTTGAAGGCCCACAACAACAATCTCTGGAAAAAAAAACATGGCAATCATGACTCTTCATCCCGAATAACTTTGCCTCGTGCAAGTCAACACATCTTCTCAAGTTTGATGCATAACCGTCCGGGAGTTTCAGATCTTTAACCCATTACAACAATTCTAAATTCTGTTGTTTGTTGAATGTGTACGGTGCTCTAGGTTTGGAAGTCCGTCTTGTGGCATTCTCCACCAAATGCAAATCAGGCCTTCTGCAAATCGCTTCTATGTCTCGTCTTGCATTGACTGTGTCCTTCGTCTTGCCTGTCCATCACGGTGTATAGAATATTGCAAAACACATTCCTCTCAATATGCATGACATCGAGGTTGTGTCTTAACAATTGATCTTTCCAATATGGTAGTTCCCAAAAGATGCTGCGTTTGTTCCAATGATTATCAACGTCGTATCCCTCAGGTTCGCTTGAACCAGCCCCTTCTGCAACACTTTGAATGTACATGACCCTGTCCCATATTTCTTGGCCACATAAACGACGAGGTTGATCTGCTCGTTCGACCACATTCCGCATGAAGTCTTTTTTATTTCTCCTAAACTGATGCTCGGGGGGAAGGAATCGCCAGTGCCTGTCAAACCAACACACCTTGCGACTGTAATCCAAGCTAAAACCCATGTTTTGTTCAAGACATACCGGGCATGCAAGCTTCCCCGACGTTTGCCAGCCACTCAACATCCCATATGCAGGATACTGAACGATACTTAAAAAATACTAGATGATCTCGGAAAATTATTTTAAGATCTTGAAAAAATATCCTGAAGTATATTTTTAGTACTAGTCAGTACCCTAAAATACCAGTTAGTACCCGTCAGTACCCTGAAAAAATATCCTGAAATATTTTTTCAGTATCTTGAAGTATCATTTTAGAGTCATTTAGTACCTTAAAATATTTTTTCAAGATCCTAAAATATTTTTCAAGATCCTGAAGTATTTTTTTCAGTATCAGTTAGTATCTTAAAGTATTTTTTAGTACCATTCAGTACCTAAAATATTTTTTTTCAGGATCCTTAAATAATTTTCAAGATCATGAAGTATTTTTTTAGGACTGTTCAATATCCTAAAGTATATTTTTAGTATCAGTCAGTACCCTAAATTTTTAATTAGGTTAATGTATTTTTTTTTTCTTTTATCATGTTCTTAGTTCTACATGATTTTAATTAATGTCTCTGTAGGTGTTTTCATCAGCTCCATATAGTTTCACCTTATTTTTATCTAGCTAGCCTCTAATATTTTTCTTTTTATCAGTTATCTAAAACTACTTAGGTATGAATAATGTATTGATATACAGAAGAGATACAAAGAAAATAGACATTTGATCTCAAGATGAAATGTAACTCGTATATTTTGTTTTTGTTGAAAACTATCACATATATTTACATCCTCTATTATTTGATTTCACAAAAATGATATGAGAAGGATAAGTTACAGCACATGGCGCCACATGTGCAAATTTTCACTCATCAGACCCCAACATTTAATAACACAGACATGAATCTAGTTAGCTATCATCATTATCATCAATGTCTAACCTACTCTCCCTTTTAGAATTCTTTAGTAGAGGAACAACCTCAAAATGACCAAAATTCATTTCTACATAACCAACTGGTTCTCTCAAGCGCAGCAATACATTCAGAGCCTCTTTCATGGAAGGTCTACTAGCTGGCTCTTTGTTTGTACACATCACCCCAAGCTTGAAGACACTGCACATTTCCGACAAGTAAAATGTTTCCTTAACATCTTCGTCTAGAACTTGTTCTATGTTGCTTCCTAATCGAATCTGACGCCATGCCCATTCAGCGAGAGACGAGTGTTCATCTCCATAGTTAGCTTCTTTTCCTGTTGTCAGCTCAAGCAGGATCACTCCAAAGCCATATACATCAACCTTTTCGTTCACTCTTTTCGTTTGAGCATATTCTGCAGATTCAGAATGTTTCAAATAGCATCCATATATACCAGTTTGTGGAGTTTGAAAGATACGAAATTTAATTTGAAACTACACTAAGCACTTTGTCCCTTATTAGTCTCTCTGTCAAGTGACTCAGAAGTCAAATGGTGAGGGAAGGATTGAAATGTAATAAATTCGTGATGTCTGGGGACTAAACTGCATAATTTACTAATTTTTCTGTGAAGATAAAACAACCAGTGACCAAATAGTTAGTTCCTTGAATAGTATGACTTTCTATTATATACTTCATCTAGTCTTAAATGTATGGGCTGGTAAAAGGATTTTAAATACAAAACCTCATTATTTTACTTTATCTTTCAAGTTTATAATTTTTTTCTAAACTCATTGATTACATGCTAAAAAAAATAGTTTCCAATGCATATTAAAAGAGATATTTTAGAAAAACCAACACATATTTTTATTAATAACTAATTTTTTTAATATCAGCAAATTAGTTATCTAGCTCATATGTTAAGGATATGAATATATATAAAATATATATTGCAGCATTTATTTTACCTGGAGCAATGTAACCAAAAGAGCCAACAACAGCTGACATGGTATCTTGTTCTCCTTGTTTGATCAACATCCTTGCAAGACCAAAATCTGCAACTTTTGCATTGAATTGAGAATCCAAAAGAATATTGCTTGCTTTGACATCGCGATGAATAATCGGCGGTGAGCTGTCATGATGCATGTAGCTCAAACCTTGTGCAATCCCAATGGCTATTTGCATTCTCTTTGGCCAATCAAGAAAAACACTGTGAACTGTAGAAGATGATAACCCACCTGAAGGGCCATTTCTAATCTTCTTGTGTAGCCACTTATCAAGACTGTGATTTTCCATATACTCATAAACAAGAAGCAGAGAATCCTCATTAGACATGCAACATAGCAACTTCACTATGTTAATGTGACGAATTGTGCCCAAGATTTTAACTTCCGCAATAAATGCATTCTCAAGTTTCTGATCCAACTTCCTATTGTTGCTTATCTTCTTCACTGCAACATGGCCGACATCATCGTTGATGGCGATACGGTACACTGTACCGTACCCTCCTCTGCCGATGATGTTATAATCCGCCATGGATGAGACGATGTTTGATTCTGTGAAACTAAGCCTTTGGAAGGAAGTTAACTTCCATGAAGTGTCCAGTTCTTGATTTCTCCTTTGGTAGAATTTCTTCATCAAAAATGATAACAAGAAAACTGCTATGCAGGCTACTACAACAAGGCCTATGATCAACCCAACAGAAAAAGATGAGCCTTTGCTTGAACTTTGAGGGACAGAACCAGAATTGCACAATTTAAGGTTTAATCCATCTGTATCAGCACAAAGACCAGAATTGTTCAAAAAGCTGGTGGCATAAGCAAGATTATCAAATTCACTGGGAATCTTCCCAGTCAAATGATTAGAGGAAAGGTTGAGAACAGAGGGTCTCAAAAGTTGAGATGGAATTTGGCCAGAGAGTTGATTTTCTGACAAATCTAGTTGAGCAAGGTCAAGTAAATGACCAATCGAATCTGGGATTTCGCCGGAGAGTTGATTTTGGCTCAAGTTTAGAGTTCTCAGAGATTCCCATGATATAATCTTCGATGGAAGTGGCCCAGAAAGTTTGTTCTGATCAAGCAACAAAGTTGCTAGCCGAGAAAGACTGGTTAGCTCTTGTGGGATACTTCCATTAAAGAGGTTTCTACTTGCATTAAACACAACCAGATTCTTCATGGAAGATATTCCTGCTGGGATTCTACCAGAAAACTGATTGTAACTAATTGTCATGCGTGAAACATTCACAGGCAATTTTTCAGGAAGCTCACCCGTGAAATTATTGTCATTGATCATAATAGTTGACAAATTCTGAGACGCCCAAAGGCTACTAGGAATTTCACCAGAGAGTTCATTATTGTCGACTCTCAACTCTAGCAAGCTGCTACAATTTCCAAGTGAGTCTGGTAATTCTCCACTGAGTTTATTTTCATAAGCTGTTAATCTTAATAAATTTCCATGGTAACACAAGTTCAGAGGAAGACTACCTGTGAAATTGTTCGAAGCAATCTCAAATCTTCTGAGATTTGAATGGAGCCCAAACTCTGGAGGAATATTGCTTGATAAATTGTTGAAGAAGATACTAAAGTCTATTATAGATTGAAGACGGCCTAAGCTTTCTGGAATCTCACCTGATAATTGGTTAAGACCAAAGTTCAAACCAGTTAGCTTCTGGAGATTCCCAAAGCCATTTGGTATCTTCCCTGTAAGCTTGTTCTGAGCAAGATCAACGATGGTCAAGTTTAAAGCTTCAATCACTTGAGGTAGCTCACCATTAAGCTGATTCCTCGAAAGAAACATAATGCTCAGATTCTTCAGCATAAACAAACTACTTGGAATTTTGCCACTTAACTGATTCACGGACAAATCCAATGTCTCTAAGTCTGCCAGTTGCCCGATGCTTTCGGGGATTTCACCGGTCAAGTTGCAGGAAGACATCTCAAAATCCTTCAATTTCGTGAGCTTCATGAAGCTAGAGGGAAACTGTGAAGGTGAGAATTGGTTTGAGCCTAAATTTAAGACTTCAAGATTTGATAAGTTGCCTATTTCACTTGGGATAGTGCCATTGAAGAAACATTGATTAAGCTGAAAACTTGTGAGCTCTTTTAACTTGGTGACACTCACCGGAATCTCACCGGAGAAGTTGTTACCGCCAAGGTTAAGAAAACGCAGGCCGGCCAATCGGTCAATGTCATTGGGAACCTTACCAACAAAGTAATTATTAGAGAGGTCCAAGTGCTCCAGCTTGGAGCAATTGTAGAGATACGTTGGGAACTCCAGAGGAATGTAATTCCATTGAAAATCAATAGAACTGAGATTCTTAAGCTCACAGATGAAAGTTGGTATCGGTTGGCTTATATTGATGTTGATCAGAGCCAGCCCTGTAACAGAGTTATTGGTACACGTTATCTCAGACCATGAACAATGAGATGAGGAATTTGTCCAGTGACTGAGAGAAGATGGGTTGTTAAAGTACTGTTTCATCCTCAGCAAAACCTCATGTTCTTGAGCATAAAGTTCAGACTGAGAATTCATGCAGCTCAGGAAGAGAAGGAAGAAGAAGAACAATGGAGTTGGATTTCTCATCTCTGGCGGTGTGTGAATTCACTCAGTGGTTTCGACGAGGAAATAAGATTTGATTGGGTGATAAGTTTGATAAGAAAGTGAGAATCACGTATGTCTATTCACATTCTAGGAGCTGTCAGCAATGTCGGGTTTCACACGGATATTGAAACGATGAAAATTCTTCGTCTCGGTCGCTTGTTGGGTTATACTACCTCCGTTTCTAAATATTCTAAATATAACTATTACCTCCTACCACTCTACCATTCTGATTCTATTTATAAGTTCTGTTTAATTAAAAAAATTTGATCTTATTTATAAGTCTAATTTCATGTAATAAATGAGATTGTGACAATTTTACCTACTACTCTGGTCCTATTTATAAGTCTAGTTTGACCAAAAAATTTGGTCCTATTTATAAGTTCATTTTGACCAAAGAAATGAGATTGTGACAATTTTACCCATATTAATAATGATGAGAGAGATTGGTTAGCTATGTTGGGAAGAGAAAAAGATAAGAGAGATTTGACAATAAATTTTAAAAGGTACTCATTCATAATGAGGGTAAAATTGGAAATTTGCTCTATAATCATTGAGATACCTAACTTTCCTTGGTATGTGAAATTTGGTCAAACTGAACTTATAAATAGGACCAGAGTGGTATATTAATTATACTCATAAAGCTAGAGAGAGAAGAAATAATGGAAAAATATCCAATCATAAATGAGAGTAAAGTTGAAAATTTGCCCACATAATCATTGTCAACTACCTCTCATTGGTATGTGAGATTTGGTCAAAATGGACTTATAATAGGATCAGAGTGTACTAATGTACCCTTTTTTTTTAAAGAAGTTAAATAAATTAATTAATTATAATGTATATTTTATCTTTAGATTACATGCCAATTTATTAGTTAAATTAATTAGTTTGAAGAAAAAATAAAAATATTTAAAATTAATTTAATTAACTTCTTTAATCTATCAAAAAATTTAACTTTATCTTATATTTAGAAATGGAGGGAGTATATAAGAAATAATTGATTTCTTGGAGATATTAAGAAATGTAATTAAATTACTTTAAACTACATATATTTATATTTTTTTCTCCAAATTATTTTCTCCAACTTATAAACTGATACTCCCTTCAATCTTAAATATAAAGCAGAGTTGACTTTTTTTTTTAAAAAAAAATTAAGAAAGCTAAATAAGTTACTTAATCATATCATATTTAATGTAGGAGGGGATATAATCCATATTTGGTAATTGGTGCTTTTCTTTTACATGCTTGTCCCTTTAATTACAAGGATGATACATTTTTATTTTATTTTTTATATGTTATTTATTTAGATTAAATCATAGATGTTCTACCATAAAATATTTTTTGCATCAAATATTTCAAATTAATTAATTTTTAGAATACTGGTATTACAGGAAAAATATTTCTAAATACAGAATTAGAAATTAAGTAATTTAATATATTGAGTGCAAAAAATATTTTAGGATGAGCATATAATTTAATTTAAATAAAAAATATAAAAAAAATGTCTCATCCCACTAATTAAAAAAATAAACTTATAACAAACATGAAAAAAAGAAAAGAAAAGTACCAAATGTGAACCGACGATGACGGAGGGCCTACAAACTTGAACTTTTCAAGGTCAAATACATTTGGCGGGTCAGAGACGTTTAGTCTTTTGTAGGCCCCACACAAATACCGTGATTGGTTAGTTAGGAAATCAGAGCCGATGTGCCGCACTATGCAACCACAAACCTTTCTCGATAGAAGTCAACGGATCTTTCTTTGCTGCATTCTAGTCATGAAAGCCAATTTGCAGGACTAGTGTGCAAATTTGACCCAAAGTTTTCATTTTGGACCATGGGGTCTCCAACATTTTAACCATAATTGTCCCAGTCATACAACAGTTAAGTTTGAACATCAGTTAACTAAGTAAACTTGCAGGTCCACGTATCATTCACTTTTAAAAAAAAAAGAAACTTCTCAATACCTCGCATTTAAAAACTTTTAAGATAAATTTACACCTTATACCTAATTTGTAAAGAGAAATAAATAAATTTAGTTAGTTATTTATTTATTAAAAAAATCAGTTTTTCTAACATACATTTTCTTAATTATTTACATTGAAACTTCCATTTAAAAGATTTGTAATATGTGCAATCAATAAGAATAATTTATTAAAAAAAGGGAAAAATATTTCTCCAGTCACCGGATATAAGTTACACTACTACAAAAATTGGATATTACTACCCTAAAAAACGTCCTTATTTAGAAATAGGACGTCCAAAGTGAAGGCGGTGGCATTCTTGTAATTATATTTAAGGAAGTTGAGCCTTCAGCGTCCACAATAAAATTCATTTATGGCGACCTACATATATTTCAGGACGTCTTTAATGTGTCAATTCTTCGCTCCCTGAATTTTTGTTTGGCGCCAAGGATTTTCTTTTAATAATAATTATAAAATTTAATAATATTGGCGACCTGAATGAGAATCAGGTCGCCTATATTTTATAAATGGCGACTGATTCTGATTCAGGTCGCCTATATTTAAAAATGGCGACTGAATTAGAATCGGGTCGCCATTTTTAAATATAAGCGATTTGATTCCGATTCAGTCGCCATTTTTAAAATATAGGCGACTGAATCGAATCAGTCGCCATTTATAAAATATAGGCGACACGATTCTCATTCAGTCGCCAAAAATGGAATATAGGCGACTGAAAGATGATTCAGGTCGCCTATAGTCAATTTTTTAGGTTAATAAACTCGCGCCTCTTCATTTTCCCTCACACACTCATACTCCGACAGAGGCTGCGAAATCTTCTCAGACTCACTCTCGTTCCGCTCTTCGTCGCTTTCCTTGCCGTACGTCTCCGCCGTCGCTCCTTCGTCTCCGCCGTCGTCAGCGATCGATCACGGTACTCTCTCGCTCACTCCGCCTCTTTCGCCGATCGAAGAGACCCACCAAACCCAAGTAAGCTTGTTCGGATGTTACTCTTAAGTTCTTTGATTCCTAATAACCCATTTTAATCGTTAATGCTTCTTGCTTATAGATTGGATTTTTGCTTCTGATTAGGATTCATTCCTTTCACTCGCTCACTCCACCTCCTTCCCGATCAAAACCTGCGAAACCAAGTAAGCTTGTTCGTTCTTCTTGTTCTTTGATTCCAAAGTGATTGGTTGTAGTAGTTGATTTTGAAGGATTATAGGAGTATTTTGTGATTAGATAGTGGTTTAGTTTTGGTTGTTCTTATGCCTCTGGTCATTCATTGATTCTCTGTTAGATGTGCTTTGTGTTACTCTTCCCTATCGAACTTCTATATTCATCGTAATCTCTTGGAGTCGCTTTATGATTAAGGCCCCAATGTCCTTAAAGGTAATACTTTGATAGCAATTAATTCAATGCAAAACACTTCTAGCTTTAACTGTTGTAAAAAGCACGTTTACTTTAAGTAAACATTGACTCTATGGCTCTATGGTTTCTTTATCTTACATAATTGATAAATTGTTTAGCTGAAATTGGTTTAGTTATTAAGTTTAGGGTTATTAAGCTGAAATTGGTTGTTATTGAAATTTTGGGATGTCTTACTTTTAAGGGAAATCTGGCGAAATTTACTTAAAAGAAAACATGTCGTTCTTGAAATTGACATGAACTTGACTGTTGTTGGAAATGTTAGGTTGTAATAAAATGGGTCATAGTTGGATGAATGCATTGAGAACTAGTGAAGAATATGAGAATGGGGTGGAAGAGTTTATTGAATTTGCTAGAAGGAATGTGGCCACAAAAATGGGATGTATTATTGTCCATGTGTTAATTGTTTAAATGGGAGTCGAAGGGTTATTGCTTGATATAAGGGACCACCTACTTTGTGATGGAATACACCTTCGATACACAACGTGGATATGGCATGGTGAGGAAGTAAGTACCGGTGCGTCCCATGCAAATGAAGTTGAGGTAGATGATGATGATGGAATGGAGAAAATGATTAATGATGTTGAGGCGAATCTTTTGCACAATCGGGTGAATATGAAAGCGTGCGGAGTGATGCGAGAGACACCTTTGTTCCACTGGGTGTACTAAGTATACACGGTTGGCTGCAACCTTACATTTGGTCAACTTAAAGGCAACTTGTGGGTGGACCGATAGCGATTTCACGTCATTGCTTGAATTGTTGTGTGATATGTTGCCGATTGATAATGTACTTCCAAATCGTATGTATGAGGCCAAGAAAATCTTGTCTACGATGGGTATGGAGTATAAAAAGATACAGATTGCCCTAATGACTGCATATTGTACGAAACGAGTACGAAGGCCTCGGTAATTGTCCGAAGTGTAAAACTTCACGATACAAAGTGAAGAAAGTTAGTGTTTACGGAGAGCGAGACAACAAAAAGGCAACCTTTGAAGGCATTGTGGTATCTTCCAATAATTCCACGGTTTAAGCGTCTGTTTACTAGTGAAGCAACGGCGAAGAAGTTGAGATGGCATTCGATGAGAGAATATCCGATGGAAAATATCTTGGCACCGGTGACTCTCCGCAATGGAAGAAAATAGACGAAATGTTCCCTCAATTTGGCGGTGAGCCAAGAAACCTTGGTGGGGCATTGTACAGATGGCTTCAATCCGTATCGAACTCTTAGCAGCACCCATAGTGCATGGCCGGTTCTCCTTGTAATATACAACTTACCTCCATGGCTATGTATGAAACGCAAGTATGTGATGCTTTCTATGATGATTTACGGACCAAAACAACCGGGAACAATATCGATGTGTACTTGGCGCCTTTGGTTGAGGATTTGAAGAAGTTGTGGGAGGAAGGCGTAGATGTGTTTGATGCATATAAGAAGGAGCACTTCAAGTTGCGTGCAATGATTTTTACCACGATAAACGACTTTCCTGCATACGGAAATTTGTCAGGGTACAGTGTGAAGGGCATAAAGCATGTCCAATATGTGAAGCGAGACACAAACTTCCATCAACTAAAGCACGGAAAAAACGGTCTACCTCGGCCACGGGAGGTTTCTTCATCGGTTCCACCCATATCGTAAGTTAAGAAAGCGTTTTAACGGCTTACCGGAGCGAATACGGCTCCAAAGGCGTTAACTGGAGAGGACGTTTATAGTCGGGTGAAACATATCAACGTCATATTGGGTAAGCAGCAAAGGAAGGCGAGTGAGAAGAATATATGGAAGAAGAGATCAATTTTCTTTGATCTTCCATATTGGCGTAGTCTTGATGTGAGACACGAGTCTTGATGTGATGCATGTGGAGAAAAACGTTTGTGATAGCCTTGTCGGTACTCTTTTGCACATACCGGGAAGACTAAGGATGGAATTAGTGCGAGACTAGATCTGGTTGACATGGGAATAAGAGAAAGGTTACATCCACGAGTAATGGAAGATGGTAAGAGGGCATACATGGAGCCGACAACTCATACACTATCAAAAGCGGAGAAGAAAAGTTTGTGTGGATGTCTATATGACATTAAGGTGCCACAAGGATATTCTTCTAATTTGAGAAAGTGTGTCTCAATGAGCGATTTGAAGTTAGTGGGAATGAAGTCCCATGATTATCATGTGTTGATGCAACAACTACTACCAATAGCTATAAGAGGCATTATGAAAGATGAAGTTCGATCCACTATAACAAGATTGAGTATTTTCTTCAATGCTATACGTAACAAAGTCATTGACATTGAAAAGTTGGATGAATTGGAGAATGAGGGTTATATTATTTTGTCCCAACTAGAGATGCATTTCCCTCCTGCCTTTTTGATATCATGGTGCACTTGATAGTGCACTTGGTAAGGAGGTAAGGCGTGCGGTCCGGTTTACCTAAGGTGGATGTACCCTTTCGAGCGATACATGAAGATCTTAAAAGGGTATTCTAAAAACCCTTATCGTAGGAAGCCTCAATAGTTGAGAGATATGTAGTTGAAGAGGCTATGGAGTTACGCAAAGATTATCTATCGGGGCCGACGATACAATCTCGGCATGACGAGGGGATAAGCGAGGGAACTCGAGGAATCAAGGCGAAGAATAAGCCTCGTGAAGAGGTGTTGCAAGCACACATGTACATCATGAATAATACGGAAGAAGTTCAACCATACATTGATGAACACGAAAGAGTTTGAAGAATATGAATCCAAGGAAGAGTGACATGCGAGATAGCGAATGAGCAAAAGAAGACGTTCATAAAGTGGTTCGGTGAGAAGGTATTGCACGAGACCGGAGTGTCGGATACAATCGAGTGGTTAGCTTTGGGGCCTTCTTTTGAGTCATCACTTGG
The DNA here is from genome assembly GCA_025563575.1 of Acacia pycnantha. Lineage (NCBI taxonomy): Eukaryota > Viridiplantae > Streptophyta > Magnoliopsida > Fabales > Fabaceae > Acacia > Acacia pycnantha. The sequence continues at coordinate 3,110,142 of JAMWYP010000001.1, forward strand.
AGCGGTTACGATGTCAACGGATATTCTTTCTACACAAAAGACCAAGATGACGAAGTCTTTGTGCAAAATAGTGGGGTGATGGTTGAAGCTGAATCCATGCACTTTTCGAGTTCGAAAGACAAAAACCCGGTGGTAGCATCAATGGCCTATTATGGAGTGATCGAAGAAATATGGGAGATCAACTACAGCAAGTTCAAAGTTGCTTTATTGAAATGTAAGTGGGTTAGCAATAATGCTGTTGTAATAGATCCTAAATTTGGATTTGTCTCGGTTGATCTTCAAAGACTTGGTCATAGAGATGAGCCATTCATTTTAGCAAGTCGGGCGAAACAAGTGTTTTATGTTACGAGACCACTGCAAATAAAAGAATGTCCATTGTACTTCAAAGTAAAAAAGAAGTATGGTGAAGAATCCTTGAACCTTGACGATACACTCCCTTTCACAACAAATCCACCTACAACACGTGAAGTAGAATTGATAGATGATGAAGAATATGCTGCAAGAAAGGATCATTGTGAAGGAATATGGGACACCATGTAAAGTAAGATCTTCAGTTACAAAATGATTTGTTTAACTACTATGTTCTTTTTGTGGTCGTTTAACATGTTGGTTCATTTTATTAATCTGTTTATTATTTAAAAACCTATCTAACATAAATGATTGGTCTTTGATGAACAGGAATATGTCTAGCTCGGACGAGTCATCGGGAGATAGGGTTGATATGCCCGTTGAGAGAAAAGGGAGAGGTAGCACACACATGGGTGAGCTAATTGCTCGCCGTGTGATCGAGAAAAAGAGGTTGCATGTGGAGTTTGATGAAAATATGAATCCGGTTGGCGAGAGAGGAAGACTGACTTCATTAGCTATTTAGGCTATCGGCTCGAAGCAAAGTGCGTATTGTTTACTCGGCTTGGAAGTTCGTTGATGATAAGACGAAGGATTTGATTTGGACACGATTTTGGTATCTCACTTTCGATATATCTGCATTTGTATCTTTAGTCTTATTACTTGATTTCGTCATATCTTCTCTTTCACCTTGCAGCAAACATTTGATGTCCCTAACACTAAGGCCATGAGGAAGCATTGGATGGGCGAAGTTCGTCTCCGTTGGAAAGATTTTAAGAACAAGGCGACAAAAAAGTATATTCGCGGGGCAAAGAGGGACCAAGATCCATGTAAGACCTATTCCTTCATTTCTCAGGAGGACTGGAGGGAGTTTGTGGCGTCCGTGAGAATCCTGAATTTCGGTAAAATTTTGTCATATCTTATCTTTAATTTGAATCTACTTGAATTAAATGCGATCGGTTTTGTTTGTTTTCGTGTCACGAGAAAACAAGCCAAGCCAATAGAGAGAGGCAAGCGAAAAATAAGTATCCGCATTGCTTGTCTAGAGGTGGCTACGAAAGTGGAACGAAAGATGATGGAGGAAGAGGCTGCGGCGATTGAAGGAAGCTTCCCAATCCGATCCTTCCACTTGCTATCCAGGCCCCAGCGTCCTCCTCGTCACAAAAATGGAAAGCTGCGAGGATGAAGGGGGACAAAGTTGCGGTTGCCTCAAAGATCGTAAGTAGTTGAATTAGAAGTATTAAATAGCCTCAGTTGTTTCATACTATATAAGAGTTTAGTTATTATTTATGAAAAATCTTATGGTACAGGATTCACTTGAGCAGCAGAGTAGCCAAGGCTCATTCACGCCGGGTACGCGGCAGGACATTTTGTCGACGGCGATTGGGAAGCCGGATTACCCCGATCTTTGTTCGAGGGAGACGAGGGGAGTGAGTGTCGCAAAATTTTTCGGACGACGTTCACGTTTGTATGACGCAGAGCCGGCAGGAGCTTGAAGCCGAGTCGAGCAAACCTTATGAAAGATGTTATGGCACAACTACGGGGTGAAATGCAAGCTATGGTACAACAAACAACGTACATCCGACGAATCCCGAATATCCCAAGAGCAAAGATAGTTTTCACCTCCAGAGGTACATATTAGCGGACCTTCTCCCCCTCCGAGAGGTAGTTATTGGCGGACCGTCTCACACCTGCAGAGGTTCATATTAGCGAACCGTCTCACACTCCAGAGGTGCATATTAGCGAACCGTCTCACACTCCACAGGGAGGTATAGCTTGCACCCTATATTTGGATGACACACACCGGCGGATTGTTGCCGATGGTCTTGTTTACCCAGAACAAGACAAACACCACAACAAGCAAATTCCAGTAAACCAACGTCGGGTGACTGTGCGAGTGTGCGAGAGGGGAAGAAGAGACAGCCGTCCCGATTGATGATGAGGAGGTTACCACACTAGGCGCTGCCATCACATGGTTCATCCTTTGGCGGCTCATCTTATTGAGATGTGGACGACACTGCGATGGTAGGAAATACATTACTGATTGAGTGTGAGTTGTTTTCCGATTGATTTTCATTGCTCATTCACTCATAATATGTTTTTATGTTTTCATAGGATGAACAAGCTGCTGGCTTATTTCCGTACCTAGCACAGTGCAAGAGATGTACAAGGACATCGTCCTGGATGCACGGCTTCGGCTCGCAGTACGTTACCCAGGAGGTCAATTTATGTTGGTCTAACAATGAGCGACGGAGGGTCGTCTTGTTATCTAGCGCCAATACATGAAAGGTGCATACTTTTGTTTTGTCTGAAAAGATTTTTGTGTCAAAATTGCGGTCTTATCTTAATTTAATATTAATACGTATATGTTGTAGTGGTCATTGGACGCTGTGTGTTGTTTGTCCGAGCAAGAACTCCTGTTATTGGTTCGATTCAGGGAGGACCGAAGTGGTTTAAACCGACGGTGAGTAGTTTCAATTCAAGTTATTTCATTGACACGGTAGCTTTAGATATGCCTTTATTCGTTTTTAACAATTTGCCTTTGATTTATAGTGCCATCAACAACCGGGGAGCACCGAGTGCGGATATTACGTTATGAGTTGGATGCAATCCATCGTTAACACGGACGTACTCAAGGTTTTCAAAACGTACGTAATCGCTCGTGATTCTCAAGTTTATTTAATTTTTGTTGTTGTACTTGAGTTGTTAATTATTTCCTTCACTTAATTGGTTTATCTTATACCTTGTTTCCCCAATTTACGCTTTTGGGTACTAAGGATCCGTACTCGCAGGATGAGATCGATTCGGTTCGAGACATGATATCTAGATATCTTCTTCAACACATAGCGTCTAGTTAGTACCGAGCATGATTAATTAATATGTTAACTGTTGTTCATTTGTATGTATTTGGTGTTTTGTCCGTACAAAATATGCAATTTTGGTGTTATATATAGTCTGTTTATGTATTGTGTTAGAGTGAGATTCTTCTCGTTGCTTGTGGTGGTTTCGGCCGATTCTTGTTAGATCGAGTGTGATTCTTCGTTGCCTTGGTAGATGTTCATATTTTGTAGTTTACTTTTTAAAAAATTTCAACAAAGGCGACTGATTTTTAAATCAGTCGCCTTTATTCTGATAAGGCGACTGATTCTAAAATCGTCGCCTTAAGTTCAACAAAGGCGACTGATTTAAAAATCAGTCGCCTTTCTGAAATTAAGGCGACACGATAAGAATATCGTCGCCTTTAAGGCGAATTATCTATCTTTTTATTTAGCTTAATAAGGCGACCTGATTTTAAATCAGGTCGCCTTATTTACCTATATAAGGCGACCTGATTTCCAATCAGGTCGCCTTATATAGATAAATAAGGCGACTGATTTCAAATCGTCGTTTATTAAGCGACTGATCTAATATCGTCGCCTTAATAAGACGACCTAATTTTGGATCAGGTCGTCATTTTGGAAATTTTCCTCTACCCCCTCCAAGACGTCCCTCAGAAAAGGGTCGTTAATTGGGTCTTATTTAGGTCGTTGTTTAGCATTTTTGTAGTAGTGTTATCTCCAGTGACTTCTAAAACAACGACGTTTTAGATTAATGAAGGGTGTTTCTGTAATTTTAAGTGAATTAATGAAGGGTGCAAAATTACGGAAACACCATTCATTAATCCAAAACGATGTAGTTCTGAGAGTCACTGGAGAAATCCTTCACCCTAAAAGAAATTATAAATTTAAGAACTAAAGTGTATTGAAGTCTTATATCTAAGACTGAAATAAACTCTATAAGTAACTCTTACATTAAATAATAGATGAAGTAACTACAAAATTTAAAAATAAAGAAAAAACAGTTAGTAAAAGAGTAACTATGTGCTCATTACCAAACTTGCCCATTGATCCACTTTCCAATATGGGCACGAGTTTGGTTTCTTTTCATATCAGTCTGATTGACTAAAATTTACTGGTTGCAAATAATCCATTAATATGTACCAAGTATTCTTCATAATAGTAAATATGGTGGTCTTGGTCAAAAGAAAAAAGAAGTATATATATGAAATGATTGTTACATCAATTAAAATAAACTTGATGTTGCTTAAAAGATAAATTTTTAATTTTTTATAAATGGAAAAAAGTATATTTAATAGAATTATTCTATTTTTATATCTAACAATGCTTGAATTTAAAATTAGTCACTTGAATCAGCATTATATTAAATAATTAGGTAAATATATTAGTGGTTTTTTTAATGAATTTCAGTGGAGGTATTGAATGATTATAATGTGGAAGTGGAGTGTAGTGTGGATGATGCAATGAATCTGATGAAAATAAAATATTTTTTTGCCCATAGTTTAAAATGAAATACTAATCGTATACAGCCCGCCATTGTTGAACAGAGAACACTATAAAATGGAAGTTTTCACGAAATATTGTAAATTATTTTATCACAAATAATTCTAGTTTTTGTTGTGTTGTATGTAGGAGTACTTGCATTGTCCTCAAGCGGAGGGGGAAAAATAGTTTTTATGGTTCAAATAATGCAAGAATCCTTTATATAAAAAAAATAATAATTCAAGAATCAAAGTTACATACTGATGATAACACAAACTATTTTTTTTCCCAGAAACAAGTAATTTTATATAAAAATGAAGACAAATAAACACTCCTGAAATATACAAAACTCATGAAATCAGTACCCTGAAATGCACAAATGACACAGAAGTTCTTTTTTACTTGAAAGAAAAAAGGGTCATTTCACCAATTCAGAAAATTCATTTTAGTCCAAGGAACTTTTGTGTCATTTACACATTTTACAGTACTGATTTATATTTTATATATTTCAGGAGTTTTTTTTTTTTTTGTCTTTTTTAAAGTCATTGTTTTTGGGTATGATGAATTGATGATGATGTCATTGCATATGTAAAAGGTACGTAAGATAGATTTGCACTTCAACTATGGATCACGTTGGGGGTTTAATTATTAAAGGGAGAGAATAAGAGATGTTAGGCGTTCAAATAAATGCTTCAAGAAAAACTAATGTTTGGCTTCTTATACCATAAACAAATTGAAGATCTGACTTTCCCGACGTTGAATCAAAACAGATATGATTTTATGTGGGACTTGTAACAATGCATGCTCTCTATAGGTGGCCCTCTTTGGTTGACTTCTCCTATCAGAACTCTGTGTAGGTGGCCCTTTTTGATTGGTTGTCTTTCAATGAAAGCACAATTGTAATAAGTATGAGTCTTTACGAGAACCATATCCTAAAAGTTAGTTGTTGGAGTTAAGGAACATAAAGCCTTAGAAAACCTCTCGTTCAAAGAGACCCTTCTAATGTAGGACTGGTGACAAATTAATAATCCAAGAAAATCAAACTCTGACTGGATGGAAATCATGCATGAATGCATGCTAACAAGAATTTCATTGTTGATTATGGCATTGAACCCATATTTTCCAAAGGATTCTTGCATGGATTAAGTGCGTGTTTAGATTAGTAATAAGAAAATTGATTTAGAGGAAAATTGATTTAAGATGATGATTTTAAAGATAGATTTGGTTGTAATTGAGTTATAAGATGCATTTTGGGTATAATTGAAAAGTCAAAACCATTTGCTATCCTAGTGGTTCTGCCATCGTGTACGCAAGGTATTCTTTAGCATTATCGTGAGCAGTATGGTTTGCTTAGGGGTTCGTGGTGGCATTTACAAGAAGGATCACTTTGGCAGGCTTTGTCAAGTTAGCATATCAATCCCATCCTACCTTTTTTTGCCCCATCTCTTGCTGGCGGGCGTGATGAAGCCTCCCCCCACATGTAAAATTTGACTGGCTTATTGAGACGTTTTCAGATCAAGTAGAGGTGATCGGAAATCGCAAGCATTCGGAAGAGAAGGGAAAGGAAACTCGGGAAAGGGAAAGTGAGAAACTGAAGAAAATAAATCTGAATATGTATATTATGCATAGGGTACATTATATCTTATAGCCTCCAAGTCTCTGTTTACACACGTGGGGTCTACCATACAGTTACAACTAATATTGATAATATAACAAACTCTTAACTAAGTAACTAAATGAGTTAAATACAATTAACCAAAGGAAAATGTAAACCATCTACCCATTTTCTTTATTACATTCTGTCAGCCCCCCACAAGCTAGAGCATGGACATCAATCATGCCCAGCTTGGAAACAAGAGAATGAAATGGACTATTACCAAGTGGTTTAGTAAAAGGATCAACAAGTTGATTGTGAGAGCGAATATAGGTAGTAACCGAATGATACCCTGCTGAACCTTATCACGAATTAGATGGCAGTCCAACTCAATATGCTTGGTGCAGGCATGAAAAGTAGGATTTGAGGCAAGTTGAAGTGCTGATTGGTTGTCACAATACAACATAGCAGGCTGTGACTGAGAGATATGTAGATAATCTAACAGATATAAAAGCCACTGAATATCACAAGATGTCATAGCGAGGGCACGATACTCAGCTTCACAAGAAGACATAGAAACAGTACTTTGCTTCTTGGATTTCCAAGAAATAAGAGCATGATCTAGAAAGATGCAATAACCAGTAATAGATCGTCTAGAGTCAAGACAAGCAGCCCAATCACTATCACTAAACCCCTTTAATGAAAAATCAGAAGTAGAAGGGAAGAACAAACCCTTGGAAGGAGTAGATTTCAAGTAGTGAAGGACTCGTTGAGCTGCCTTGAGATGAAGATCAGTAGGTGCTGCCAAAAACTGACTTAATTGTTGAGTAACAAAAGCAATGTCTGGTCATCTGGTGGTTAAGCACAAAAGCCTACCAACAAGCTTTCGATAGGAATACAAGTAAGACAAGGATAATCAAGGGGAGGGATATCTGCTGGAAGAGGGATATGGGGATCATGTCATGTAGTAATATGATAAGGAAAGGATGATTCATAAAATATAACATCACGAGAAATGAAAAACTGATTAGTGTGAAGGTTAAAAAGCAAGTAGCCCTTTGTATTTTCAGGAAAACCAAGAAAATGACATTTAGAGGCCCTTGGATCAAATTTAGATCGGCATAACATAAAGAACCAAAGACTTTTAATTCAGAATATGATGGTGTTTTGTGAAACAGTAAATCAAAGGGAGTGGAATGATTAAGCAGTGGAGAAGGCAAGCGATTAATCATAAAAATAGCATGTGAAATCGCAAAACACCAATAGGCTTTGATACCATGAGACGTTTTCAGATCAAGTAGAGGTGATCGGAAATCGCAAGCATTCGGAAGAGAAGGGAAAGGAAACTCGGGAAAGGGAAAGTGAGAAACTGAAGAAAATAAATCTGAATATGTATATTATGCACAGGGTACATTGTATCTTATAGCCTCCAAGTCTCTGTTTACACACGTGGGGCCTACCATACAGTTACAACTAATATTGATAATATAACAAACTCTTAACTATGTAACTAAATGAGTTAAATACAATTAACCAATACAATTAACCAAAGGAAAATGTAAACCATCTACCCATTTTCTTTATTACATTCTGTCACTTATCGACCTTGTGTTTGAGGATCCGGTTTCCTGCTCGACGACATGCAGGGAGAGTTCCTCCTTTGATCAGGATATGAATCGTTCAGATGAGATTTGGACGATCTAAATTTTATTTTATTTAGTTGTTTATTTTATATAAAAAAATATTTTAAAAATGTAAAAAATTATTTTCTAAAAAAATTTGTTGGTTCAAAAATTATCTTTATTTTAAATTCTCTACCAATTAAAATAATTTTTATAAAAAAAAGGTAAACAAAATGAAATCTAGATTGTCCAGATCTCAATCTGGACGGTCTAGATGCTACCCCAAGGGAGGAGCTCTCCTGGCTTATCCAAAGGACGAGCAAGGAAACTAGATCACGTGTCTTACCTGTAGTTACTTTTCTTTGTTTTCCCTAGTTTACTTTAACGCTATTGGGCCTCCCAGCGATGAGTGTGTTTGGTATAGCTTTTAAAGAATAACTTCGGCAGAAAAAGTGATTTTAGATAATAGCTTCTAATTTTTTTTCTTTTTTTTTTTTAAAAAAAAAAAAAGCTCATGGAAAACCATCGTTTTGAACCCCCCCTAACCATGGTTTTCGGTCAAAACCATAGTTCTGTGAAATGAGTGTTTGGGTAGCTTATCTTAAACCATGGTTTTGATGGTCAAAAGCTATTTGTATTTTCTCTAAGGGTTTGGTAACTTCACTTATAAAACTATGGTTTTAGCCAAAACCATCGTGTCCATGTAAAGATTATTTCCCTCACGAGTACGTTCACCTACTCCCCCAAAATATGGATACACCCCCATAAGCTTTGACAATGATATTGATCAATTCCATAATTAGTACTATTTACCCAGCCCCAGCCCCACTGAAAAGTCTTATTTTTCCCCACGAAAAAAAAGGGCTAAAAGATCTACTACTTTAATTCTTGTTTCAAAAATAGATAATTTTGTATCTAACTATATATAAAGGCAGGCACAGGTCTATGAATAGGAGATGTTGTGTGAGAATCTACAAGACCTAAATTATCAATAGGTTCTCCAAACACATTGAAAATTTGTCCTATAGTTGCTCCACCAACTAAAACACTTAGAGGAACTTTCCTGAGAAATGAATCAACTCGAGCTCTGTTATGTAGTATTTCCATAATCAAAACCTCCCTCCTCCCCCAAAAAAATAAATTTGAGTGGCATAGAACAAACATTGTCAGAAAAGAGCACATTCATTTCTATATAATAGAAAAAATGGTGGATGTAAGAATCCACAGCTAATGTAATAATGTCTTTCAAGTGGCACGTTACTTTTTACCTCGTCGTTTCAAACGAAGTTTTACCACAACATTCTTTTAGTTTGGAGCCGACATATAATTGATTCAATTTTGAAATCGTGAATAGTTATTGATTCAATCGATCCATAATAATCCATATTTTTTCCTTCTATATATGAATGGATGATTTCTAAAGTAAAAGTAAAGAAATATAAATAATAAAAAAAATCAATATCAAATGAATTAGATATTTTAAGAATATAATTTCTATTCAATTTCAGTTTATTTTTCAGAAAAATAGAGATTCAAAATATTCTTATTAAAAAAAAAATAGAATTAGAATATCAAAATTTTAATAGAATATTTTTATTTATTTATGAAGAATTTTTAAGATTCAAACACTTCCAGCGTTATAATCTACAAACAATTCAAATGTTCCAGGAAGTTGGTCGAATAAGCTAGAAATTAAATTATGTAATACTCAAGTTCAGCAACAGCATCTTACTGCAAATTTTTAAGTCTTGGTTCATATATATGCCTAAATTAGAACATGAACGGCGCTGAACCCAACTAGGCATGCTAAAACAACATACAAGCAAATGTAGCTCATGGAACAAAATGGAAGGTAATCTGGTTCAGATAACTTTTTCAAAGTTTCTTCCCTTTTCCTTCATCACATCATTAATGGAGTTCAAGAACCACTCCATTCCACAGGAAGTAACACAGGGCCATAATTTGTCGAGGAGAACAGTAAGTAGGATGCACATACAAAAGAAAACAAATTCTCTAGGACTTAATCCCATGAGCTGTTGCCAAGACCAATCATTTTCAATTTCAGCCATCTACTTATTGATCAGCATGTTCATACTATCGAAACTGAGTTCACAACATTAAATGCTTACATTCTATTGACAATAATAGAAAATTCTATATATACATGGTGAGAGTTCTCACTGTTGACCTGCTTTTTCTTTATATTAAGCATTGTTACTCAACCAAATCCTATTAGCAAGTTTATTGTCTTTATGAAAATTTGCAGTGCTTAATATTCATGCGGTTCTAAATGTAGGAACTAGTATAGGGGTTTGCTTTGGTCTTGACTCCTGAATGTAAAAAGCCAATCCACTTTATCTCCCAAATTTATAGTTTATTCTCTAAATTATCCCTATTAATTGACCTTAGAGGGGTTAGGAAACATAACACATTTCTTACAAATAACTAAATTAACTAATTTTCTCAATTTTTGCAAATTAGTTATCTAGCTCTACATTTAAAATCAGAGAAGTACCATTCAGATATAGTTTCCAAAAATAAGCCACAGTATAATAACAAGTCCGATAAGCCAGTTCAAAACTAAGTATTTATCACATCATACTAGCTATATGCTATCAAGCCAAAGAACACAAACCACATTGGATAAGCTGTTGTTCAAAGGAGTAATATAGAAATGACGCATCCCCCTGATCATTGTCTTAGAGAATTATTCCAGTTCTCCACTGTGCAATGCTTAATTAGCAACAAAAGTTACCAACCTAAGTCGATGCAGCCGCGGGAGCTCCTGGTTTAAGAGTAACAGTGTTGAGTCGCTCTAGAACCACCCTTGCATGGAGTTGTTAAAGAACCTCCTTCACTAATGGTTAGGGTGGAGATGGTGAAGGCGGTAGAAGTTGTGGAGGAGGAGGAAGAAAAAGGAAGATGAACTGAAGGAGTCCTAACGTGTCTCACCAGATGATCGTCAGAGGAGAGAAGAGGGAGCATGAAAAATAATATTAACGTAAAGAAACAAAAAGACCGAGGAGATTAAATAGACTTGACAAATGAAGATTAAATTTATTGAAGTAACTTTAGATTTAGGAAGTAGATTACCTTGAAGCTGAAGAAACTCTGAAACATATAGACTAGTTGTAAAGAAATAACCGTTTCTAAAAGGGTGTTCAAATTGATTGTTTTAGCAACCGGTCTAAAAAGAATTTAAATTTTGAAATTTTTAGATAATATTTCATACTTAATGAGAACACATTAAACTATATAACTGGTTTAAAAAATATTAATTAAACCGCGCAGAAGCGTGACCGGTATTAAGTTGTATCAATATTTACAAAATTGTCATCAATCATAATTTTTAAATAGTCTCCACGTATAGAGGTTTAGATGTAGCAATCTTGGGGTTAAATATATAATTTCAAAATTTGAATTTATATCACTGAGGTCCTTAGAAGTTTTTAGATGGTAAATCATATATTGAGACTTTCTTAATATATATATATATATATATATTTTTTTTTTTTTTTTTTTTTGTTCCGTGAGACCATACTACTATTTTCCCAACTAATTTTTTTACTTTTATTAATTGCACAAAAATTTGTGTTTGCGCTCGTGTAATAGTATTTCTAAGAAGTGATGGTGAAAGCCAAGAGGTGCTTTCCCTTAAAAGAGCTACCTCTATGTAACATCCCAACTTTTCAAAAAGCAGTATAAAATTTTTTTCATCAGGGTAGAGCACCGGAGCGATTGAGTAACTGATACTTGTATTTCAAATGCCGTAAGTCTGGCTAATTACAACAACGGTACAGTAACCGAGTGTTTTAAAAGTACATAACGACAAAAGAAAGGCTTCCACGAACAACGAAAGGAAGTCCTCACTGGATCTTCTATGCGGGTGCTTGCCTCTCTCCTCGGCACTCGGTACTCCCGACCCGACGCTATATTAAGAGCCGAGGTCCATTGCAATCGGACCTCGTGTAGCATTAACCTCATATTTATATATAGCAAGATATGGACTACAGACAATCACAACATTAACAGCACAAATTCATTCAGCAGATATAGCACAGATAAACATATCCTGGCAGCACATAGGCCCTACCCCTGCAACGTATCCTGACAGCACATAGGCCTCTGACAGCACGTAGGCCCCCTTGACAACACATAGGCCTCCGACAGCACATAGGCCCCCTTGAAACGTATCCCAATATCCAACAGGTATAATCATAACAACGGTACATAATCATACCACAGAACATACAATACACATAGCACATATATGCATACCATAAACATCAGAGTTAGTGTTACAGTACGCGAACGTACATTCGTTGACGTTTTACGGTATTTCGGCACGACGGTTGGTCAAAACGTAATCAGGGATATCCTATCAACATAACATTGTACTTGTTAAGGATCTATCATTACGACGGACATTTTTAGTCAAAATGACCATTTTACCCCTGACCCCCTAATCGGCGGAATTTCGCCAGCACTTCGTTACTTTGACCCTAATCTTCTAAAATTTCAACAAAACTCCTACTCCAACATAATTTTTGAAATATAAACCATATTAATTAATGATTTACATCATAACAGGCATTTTAGGTAAAAATTACCATTTTGCCCCTGATGCCCCTAATCGGCGGAATTTTGCCAGAGCTTCGCTACTTTAACTTTAATCTTCCAAATTTTTGCCATAACTTCGACCCCACCATGATTTTCGAAATAATGACTAAAATACCCCTAACATATGATATCTAATCATACTTGGAAGATTAAAGACTAATATAGCATTTCTACTCTAACTACCGAAAGAACTACGGAAGCTTAAGACTAAGTACCGAAGAACTTACTCAGAGCTTCGCTGCAGAATTCCCCGGACTCCTCCTTCTCTCTAACCTCTCTCTAATTTCGGAACTTTCTCTTGAATTTGGTGTGAAAATATGAAGAAGGTTGCAAGTCTATTTATAGGCAAAACGCGAGGGCATTTCGGTAATCTTCCAATCTCCCAATTTTGATTCTAAACCACAAGTCCTATCTTATTGCCCAAGCTCCTTCCTCCTCCACCCAATGCATGCCGACCTGCCCCCTTGTCCCCGAGGTCAAAAATCCAATTATATGGTGCCATGTGGCCCTGTTCTAGAAGATTCTACCGATAAAGTCCCCGATCGGTGCCCGAATCGCGTAATCTTGTAAAATCTTAGAAATCCGGAATGATAACTTTGAAGTTCTTTTCTCACTCATTAGAAATGTCTGGGCTAAATGACTTTTTGATTCCATACAGGGTTCCAACGGTCCTGCGGAAGTTTTACGGAAAAGCGTGCCGGTTACGGAATCAACTTCCGGAATCGTCTACCTCTGGACAAAAATTCATTGATTCCAAATATGTCCAGGAAATTCTCAACTCATTCCCAGATGTTGAGTTACCATTTATTTTCTTCAAATTCCAAAATCTGTGACTATCTGTCTTTTTCACAGATTACCCTATTTCGTCTTATTATCAAAATGCTCCACCGATCTCGGAATTAACTCCTGGAACAGTCTATCTCAAGATAAAAATCCATTCTTTCATATTCTTTACTGACTTTAGAAATCTTGTTCCTGGTTCTCTAGATAGGATCTAATTCCTATCGGTGTTTATTTTCCCTATTTACTTTTACACTTAATTAATTATTAATTAAGAGTTTCAATTTTTCATCCAACCTCATTTTCAACCATTTTCTTCTCCACCATGTCGGCACACACACACATTTATTTTATATTTTCTGTTTTTAATTAATTAATTATTTAATAGATAATATATTATAATTTATTTTGTATAATTATTTTACAAAATTTCCTATTGGTCCATACTTGTATTTAGGCTTAAAATTACTTAATCTCTTTTATTTTTCTTCATCTTTTTCAATTAATTAGCAAACATATTTATGCTAATTTTCTAACCATAAATTACTAATTATAGAGTTCTACATAATTTATCACAATTATTCCATTGTTCAAGCTTAAATAATTAACCAATAATTATTTAATCAATCACTTATTATTTGTTGATAATTTTCTTATCTAGAACTAATTAGTTCCTCTCAGAATCTGAACTAACATTGCTATTTTATCTCCCATGTAAAATATCAATAATTATGGAGTTAGTTATGATCTCCAAATACTTTATATTTATTATTTTACAATTATTCCAAGCTTATAATTTATTAAATTACCAAAATTAGAGACAACATATTCTCTCAATTTTAATAATTATTTTCCTACCTCTCAGGATTTTTCATAATTTTCCTAAGTTATTAATGTCCTACAAGGGCATTTTCGTCATTTTGGCACTCTAATTTTCAAGAGATTTCCCCTACAAATTTGATATCACATATTCACCTATTTAATAGGTATTATTTCTTAATTTATGATATTTACCCTAAGTCAGTTTTTAGGGTATTACACTCTAGGATTTTCTTGGTATGATGGATTTGAAGGGAAGGGAAGAGGAGGAAAAAAATTTATGAGTTGTATTTAAAAAGATAGGAGAAGTGGGGTCATAAGATTTTACTACCTCCAGTCCTAATTATGAGAACATTTTTGTAGTGCAATTTACACTACAAAAAAGTTCATTAATTAGGACTGGAAGGAGTAATAAAAAGAAGATGTAAGATAAAAGAGTATAAAAAATTAATTAAAAACTTTTAACCTGCTTCTCTCATTTTTGTAAATCCAATTCATTTTTTTTTTCTCTCCACTCACTTTCCCTCCCCTTCCCTCATTCCAAACAAGCCTTAAATAAGAGAGAACTTTCAAGTTCAAATAATTTACATAGATAAAAAAATATGTATAATATATTGCGGAGATACAAGGAAAGTATAGTTTCACCTTTTTTTCAAGGGTTAAGGTATAGATTGGCCAATAAAGTGTTACGCCAAAAGTACCCAACACAAAAAAAAAAAAAAAATTTAAGTGAACCATAACTACCAAAAAACAATTAAAAAGTTCAAAATATCATAATACCGTTAGAACTAAAATAAAAGCCATTAAAAAAAAAAAGGTCAAGTTTTGAACAGACTAGAAGTATCAATAAACAATTAAAAATAGGTAACTAGCACAATTAACAATTAAAAATAGGTATATAGCACAATGACGTTAAAATCAAACAAACGGCTTTTTGGTATTAGACTGATTTTCAATGGAGCTTGGTGACTGAATTTTTGACACAAGCAAATCAGAGAAAGCCACATCATGGGACAGTACAAAACCAATGAATAAAAAGAAACTTCTTGAAATTCGCCGATGAAAGGCTTGAAGAGCATGGAACAAGCCAGTGTAGGAGAAAAAGATAATTAAATTACTTTAAACTCCTTATATTTATTTATTTTTTCAAACTATTTTGTATAAGTTATAAAATGATGCTTCTGGAAATCTTAAATATAAGAAAGGGATAAGATATTGTCACTACTATTTTTTTATTACTACCAATGTCACTACCACTTTTTTACTATTAGATCATAATCACAATTGGAAAGAGAAATGATAAAGGTAGATGAAATTATGATCTAACGGTAAAAAAGTGGTAGTGGCATTGGTAGTGACAAAAAATGGTAATGACAATATCCTATCCCTATAAGAAAAAACTGATTTGTTGTTTGAGAAATTAAGGATGCTAAATAAGAATAAGTTACTTAATACTCCCTCCGGTCCTAATTATAGAAACATTTTTCTAGCGCAATTTCCTACTTTTTTCAAACTATTTTGTATTTATCAATTTATAAGTTAGGCAAAATAATTAGGAGAAAAAATGATAAATATAAATATTTTAAAGTAATATAATTACATTTCTTACTATATTTTAAAAAAAACCAGTTCTAGCTTATATTTAGGGTCAGAGTATATAATTTAATAATACATTGATTATATAACTTATTTAGTTTTTTTTAATTAAAAAAAAAAGTCAACCATCTAATGATATCTTATATTTATATTTAAGGTAGGAGGGGATAGTGCCTACCAGCTTGGACTTTTAAAGGTCAATTACATTGGGCGGGTCAGAGACATTAATCATTTGTAGGCCCCACACAATGCCGTGAGTGTTTATTGGTTAAGAAAATCAGAACCAATGTCCCGCCCTATGCAACCAATGGCCCCCTCTATGCAACCACAACTTTCTAGATAGAAGTCGACGGATCTTTCTTTGCTGCATTCTAGTCATCCAAGCCAATTTGCAGGGCTAGTGTGTAAATTTGACCCCTAAAGTTTTCATTTTTTTTGAGTGTAAAGGAATTCCATTGAAAAATTAGAAAGATACAAAGGAATGGGAAACCAAGCCCAAAGCAGAAAAAAACAAAGAAACAACAGAGAAGCTTACAGAAACAGCAAAAAAAGAATCTGGAAGCTTACAATAAGATATTAAACTTCGAAAAGCAAGCCTGAGTGTGCACTACAAGGGATTTGACCATAACTAAAATCTCCTCAGGAGAAAAAGAAGCACCAGTTAAGATCCTTTTGTTGCGAATTCCCCAAAGCTTCCAGCAAGTAATACATATACCAATCTTCCAGGAAGAGTCTAAAGATGGGAGACAGATTATGTGAGTTAGCCACTTAATGTATCCATTCGAAAAATCCGCACTCATATCTAGAGGAAGGACTTTCCTCCAGATCGAGGAGGCTATGCCGCATTCTTTGAAAATGTGGTTAATCCCTTCATCACCGGTCCGACAGAGGGAGCATCGCGGATCATCGGTCATACCACGTCTAAGGCGTTCCATATTAGTCGGCAGCTTCCTTTTAGAAGAAGCCAGATAAAGGTTTTGATTCTCTGGGCCATTGGGAGCTTCCACACATGGGACCAAACATTGTTATATTCGTTCCAGTTTGGAGATTCCAGCGCTTTATACGCCGACTTGGTAGTGAAACATCCATTCTTGGATAAACTCCAATAACAAAACGAAGCATGAGGCAATATAGAAGGATGAGAAACAGAGATTTCCTGTAATAAATCGATTGGCAAAAGATGCTGAAAAAGCGGCCAATGCCAAGTGCCGTCAGCAGACCTGAAGTCCAGGATAGTCTTGGCGAGATCCTGATCAGAGAGAGGGGAGAAAGAGAGGTTTTTGAGAGGACCCAAATCCCCTACCCAGAAGTCATCCCAGAACTTGACTTGGCTACCATCCCCTGGGGACCATTTAATATAGAGCGAAGCCTCAGACCATTGTTTTATAAGGTTCCTCCAGAAGTAAGACATCCGAGAGCGACAAGGTACTTCTTTGAGATTGTTGACGGCATATTTTTGCTTCAGAACTCTAACCCAAAGGGAATCGGGTTGAGAATGAATCTTAAAAATCAACTTCATCATGAAAGCTTTATTTTGGGATTGAAGGTTCAAAAGACCACACCCTCCATGGTGGGATGGCTGGCATAAATCCTGCCACTTAATGAGACTAACGCCCCGGTGGTCACTAGTATATCCCCAAATAAACTTTCGAATCAATTTTTCAATCTTGGCACAACACGAGGAAGGGAGGGTAGTACTGCATTGTATAAAGAGGCAAGGAGGCCAGAACAGATTTGGCGAGGGTAATACGACCAGCTAAGGAAAGGGACTGACTTTTCCAACCTGAGAGCTTTGATTGCAATCTGGAAATGATGAACTCATAGGTGGACTTAGAGACCCTACTGTTCAGGAGAGGGACACCGAGATATTTCCCCAGGGAATCAGTTTTCTGGTAGCCAAGAAGATCACAAAGATTCCTGCTCAACTGGGGATTGATATTCCTGGAGAACTGGACTTTAGTTTTTCCCCTGCTCACAGAATGGCCTGAGGAAAAGCAAAACTCGTGGAGGATTTCTTTTATCAAAACAACCTAATGCGTAGAAGCCTGGCCAAAAAGGATTAAGTCATCAGCGAAGAACAGGTGGGAAAGAGCAACACCATTGTGACCCATTTTAATTGTCTGCCAATCACCCGAGCGAACTTTGGCTTCAATT
The DNA here is from genome assembly GCA_025563575.1 of Acacia pycnantha. Classification (NCBI taxonomy): domain Eukaryota; kingdom Viridiplantae; phylum Streptophyta; class Magnoliopsida; order Fabales; family Fabaceae; genus Acacia; species Acacia pycnantha. Next base: position 3,127,991 of record JAMWYP010000001.1, read on the forward strand.
AGTTGAGAGAGACGCTCCATACAGAGAACAAATATATAGGGAGAGAGAGGATCTCCCTGCCTAACTCCTCGTTTAGGGGAGAAGGAGGGAGAGGCCTTCCCATTCCACAAGACTTGCATTGTAGGGGAAGTTACACAATCCATAATCAAGCGAACCAAGTTGCCTGGGATACCCGCGTCAATAAGAGTGTCTTCAATAAAGTCCCATCTCAATCGGTCAAATGCTTTCTCTAAGTCAATCTTAATTGCCATCCAACTAGATTTACCTTTTTTCCCTCTCATGGAGTGAATGACCTCCTGAGTAATAATGATATTGTCAACAATACTTCTCCCATGGACAAAGCTAGACTGATATTGACCAACCAAGGTAGGCATGATTAATCTCAGTCTATTGGCCACAGTCTTAGAGACAATCTTGTAAAGCACCGAGCACAGACTAATGGGCCTAAATTCACTAATAAGGCAAGGATGGCTAACTTTAGGAATTAAGGCTAAAAGGGTGAAATTCAAGGAAGGATCAAGAGGCTTACCTTCCCAGAACTGACGCACGAAAGAGAAAACACTGGAACCAACAGTGGCCCATTGAGACTGATAAAACAGAGCATGAATGCCATCACTACCAGGGGATTTAAGAGGCTTCATTTCGAAGAGAGCTTGTTTAACTTCTTCGAAGGTCACCGGGATATTAAGCCTCATAAGAGCATGATCAGAGAGGCTAGGAAAGGCACCATTCAACGATAGAGGAGTGAATGAGGGAACATCAAGAGAGTAAATATCAGAGAAGTAATTACATGCAAGATGAGATAATTGATCCTCTTCGTTTATCCAAGAACCATCCGAGGATTTAAGCTGAGAGATGAAGTTCCTCTTTTTGCGAATAAGAGCTTTCATATGATAGTAATTAGTGTTGCGATCACCCAGACAGAGCCAATCGGAAGAAGATTTTTGAAGCCAAAGGAGCTCCTCTTGAAAGCACACCTCCTCCATCTCCTCTCTCAACGAAGTTTTCAGATCAGACAAGAAAGTGGATGACGCATCAGGAGAGTTCTCCAATTTGGTTTGAATTCCATTGAGACGACGGAAGAGGCGTCATTTGCGGCGGCCAATATGGCCAAAGGTTTCAACGTTCCATTTCTGAATCTTAGATTTGAAAGAGTCAATGCAGGCCATAAGATCATCCCCCGACTGCCAGATACGATGAACAATGGAAGAGAAGTCAGAATGAGAGAGCCACGCAGCTAAGAACTTGAAGGGAGGATCCATAGGACCGGACAAATGGCAAAGGCCCAGCTTAATCATGATAGGCCTGTGATCAGACATAATTTTAGGGAGATGATCCACAGAGGAGTTTGGAAACAGCTGGAGCCAAAGAGTATTGCAGACAGCTCTATCCAGACGCATCAATAAGGATCCCCTCCGCCAGGTAAATCTCGGCCCACTAAATTCCAAGTCCACCAAACCATTTGAGTGGAGAAATTTATTGAAGAAAGAGCAACCACGGGCACGATGAACAGATCCTCCTCTTCTCTCATCTTGATGGAGTATGGCATTAAAATCGCCAGCCAAAAGCCAAGGAGATGAAATATTAGAAGCAAGGTGATCCAGATCATGCCAGAGAAATTTCCTGAACTGCAGTTGAGGGCTGCCATAGATAGCAGTGAAGAGAAATTTAAGATTGTTTCCCGGCCAAGAAACTTCCATATGAATGAATTGCACCTGATTGACAAGGACATTTATAGACACCTTCGAGGACCATAAGATCCAGATGCCACCAGAAAATCCAGAGGCTTCAACTCTGTGAGAATGAAGAAATCCCAGCTTCTTGATAACATTATCTGCATTAGTACCTGAAATACGAGGTTCAACAAGAACAAATGTTTCAGCTTTATACATAGAAACAATTGACTTGAATAAAGAAGGAAACTTCTTGTTAGAAGCCCTTGGCAATTCCAAGTAATAATTGACATATTAAAAATTAGGAGGTAAGAGAGGGCCAACTCCCTCTGCCTGAACTGCAACATCCGAAGCTCCAATATCACTTTGGATATCTCTAGCTAGCTGCTTCATAAAACGGATAGAAGGTCTAGCTGAGTCAGGGTTGGGCTTGGCACCTAAATTATGTATAGTGACTCCTGAAGCAATTTTGATTCCACAGCTGGTGGAAAGAGGGTCCATTCCTTGGGGTATGCTATATTTTAACCATAACAATGTTGTCCTAGTCATAATACAATTAACGGGGGTTGACACGGGTGGTAAGCGGCTTGTATCGCTTAAATAAGGTTTCGATCGAGTTCGAGCCTTGTGAATGTAGAAAAGCCCTGCTGGGAGACTCACTCACCATAGCCAGGTACATGACTGAGTCAGATCTGAATTAGTTAAGGAAAAACTCTGGATACCAGATGGACAACCAAAAAAATATGTTGTCCCAGTCATAATACAATTAAGTTTGATCATCAATTAACTAAGTATACGTGCAAGTCCACATATAATTCATTTCAAGAAAACAAAAATTCTCAATATCCCGCAAGTAAAAACTTTTAGGATAAATTTATACCTGAAACCTGATTTGTAAAGAGTAAATAAATTAATTTAGTTAGTTATTTATTAAAAAAATCAGTTTTTCTAACATACATTTTCTTAATTATTTACATTGAAGCTATCCTTTGAATAATCTGTAATGTATGCAATTAATAAAAATAATTTATAAAAAAATTATAAATTAAAGAACCAGAGTGTATTGAAGTCTTATATCTAAGTATTGAAGTCTTATATCTAAGATTGAAATAAACCTTAACTAACTCTCACATTTAGGAATTGATGATGTAACTTACAAAAAAAAATTAAAACAAAAACACAAAAAGATGGGGAAAAGAAAAACCGTTAGTAAAAGAGTAATTATGTGCTCATCACCAACCTTGCCCATTGATCCACTTTCCAAGATGCGCACGAGTTGTATTTCTTTTTATATCAGTCTGATTGACTAAAATTTACTGGTTGCCAATAATCTCTTAATATGTACCCTCTAATCTTTATTATTATAAGGTTTAACTAGCAATTACATTTAGTCTTTCTTATAAATCACATGCTTTTTTTCAAAGCGCATTAATAATTTTTTTCCATTTATGCTTATAATTAATAAGGGTAGTGGGTAAGAGTAATAATTAATATAATATTAGAGTTTAATGCAATTAGTAGGGGTAATATTAGAAGTTACTTAAATTGTAGGACAACTTTATTGACTGTAACTGTTTTTATCAGTCTGTAAGAATTATATTGTTAGTTGGTACCTTATAATAAGGACTAGAAGGAGTACCAAGTATTCTTCGTAACAGTAAATACGGTGGCCTTGGTCAAAAGAAAAGAAGTATATAAATGAAATGACTGTTAGATCAATTAAACTGAACTTGATGTTGCTTAAAAGATAAAGTTTTAATTTTTATAAATTGAAAAAAAAAATTATATTTAATAGAATTATTCTATTTTTATATCTAACAATGCTTGAATTTAAAATGAGTCACTTGAATCAGCATTATATTAAATAATTAGGTATAAATATATTAGTGGTTTTTTTCAATGAATTTCAGTGGAGGTATCGAATGATGATAATGTGGAAGTGGAGTGTAGTGTGGATGATGCAATGAATTTGATGAAAATAAAATATTTTTTTTCTCATATTTTAAAATTAAATACTAATCATATACAGCCCGCCATTGTTGAACGGAGAACACTATAAAATAGAAGTTTCCACGAAATATTGTAAATTATTTTATCACAAATAATGCTAGTTTTTGTTAGGTTGTATGTACTTGCATTGTCCTCCAACAGAGGGGAAAAAAAAATAACACCTTCGATTCTAATTATAAGAATGGGTTAACTTTTTTTGAAGAGATTAATGAAATTAAATAAGTTACTTAATCATATCATATGTTGTGTACCCTTAGATTATATATGAATTTATTAGTCAAACTAATTAGTTTGGAGAAAAAAATACAAATACAAATACTCTAGGGTGTGTTTGGTTTGGAGGTAGGGGAAGGGAAGGGAGGGAAAATGGAGGGAAAAGATGAGAAAAGTTATTTGTAGTGGGGCTCACAAGATTTCCCTGCCCTCCCCTACCCCCACCCCCACCCCCACCCCCAAACCAAACCAATGCTAAAGTAATTTAACGAGCTTCCTTAATTTCTTCAAAAAAATGTCAACTTGGTCTTATAATTAAGACCGGATGGAGTATTTTTTTTATAGTTTAAATGATGCAAGAATCCTTTATCAAAAAAGTAATTCAAGAATCAAAGTTGCATACTGATAACACATAACCTTTTTTTTTTTCCAGAAACAAGTAATTTTATGTAAAAATTAAGACAAATAAACACTCCTGAAATATACAAAACTCATAAATCAGTACCCTGAAATGCACAAATGATTCTTTTTTACGTGAAAGAAAAAAGGGTCATTTCACCAATTCAGAAAATTCATTTTAGTCCAAGGAACTTGTGTCATTTACACATTTTACCGTACTGCTTTATATTTGAGAAAATTTTAAATAAATACCGTTTGAAATTATAAAATCTCCAAAAGTCTTCCAAATTTGTAACAAGACTGAGAGGTACAAAGGACCTATGAGGGATATACAAATTCGGGTGAAATTACCATTTTGCCCTTAGTTTTAAATATAAAATAAAATAAAATACCCTCCACCCCGCCGCCGACCACCACTGGAGGGTATTAAATTTTTTTTTTATTTAAAACTAAGGGCAAAATGGTAACGGTATTTATTTGGAATTTTCTCTTTATATTTTATGTATTTCATGAGTGTTTTTTTTTTTTGGGTCTTTTTTAAAGTCATTGTTTTTAGGTATGATGATGATGTCATTGCATATGTAAAAGGTAGGAAAGATAGATTTGCACTTCAACTATGGATAATGTTGGGGGTTTAATTATTAGAGGGAGAGAAAAAGAGATGTCAGGCGGTCCAATAAGTGCTTCAAGAAAAGTAGATGTTTGGCTTCTTTTACCAGAAACAAATTGAAGATCTGACTTTCCCGACGTTGAATCAAAACAGATACGAGGTATAAAAATATATATGTGTTTTATCCTAAGGAATGTCTAACACCAAATGTTTTTTTTAAGTGCAAAACTATACATGATGAACTTTTAAAATTGGAGTAAAAATACACATGCCGTTAAAATGCCTTAATTGACATTAACTATGTTATAAAAATACCAAAATACCCCTCTCCCTCTCCACCTTCATCCTCTGCAACTCTCTCCTATCCAAGAATAGGGACCCTCACATTATCAGATAAATCAAAACTCAATCTTCAAGAACATATCATCCATAAACTCAAATCAAAATGCAAAGAGACAAATCAAACCCAAAACCATTAGTGGAAGAAGATGAGAATCAATCGATGTTTACACAACAAACTTGTATACTCAAAGCAAAAATAATAATATATCTACACAAATCTCTCCATATCATTTTAAAAGCGTTAGAAAATGCTGTATGAGAGTTACTATGATCACTCTCATTTGATAAAAGGTTTTATAAGTATGAATCTTAGAATTAGCAACAAAACCATAGAAAAAGAAAGTTCAGTTAATTGTCTCTTGCTTCTTCTACTGGTAGCTTGAGCCTGATGTATATATTGCAAGATCTCCAGTAGCATGAAAACGCGTTCACAAAAAACGCCATCTCTGGCACTGAGATCGCTGCACTGGAATTGAGATCGTTGCGCCGGAAGCAAGTCGATTCCAAGAACTGCATTTTCTTCTTCAAGCACCGTACAATTCAGATATTCTAGAGGTCATTCTAAGGGCAACTCAGGAAATTAATAAAAATTTAAAGCATTTTTATTTTTTTAAATGGCGTGTGGCCTACCAAAAAGTAACGCTTGTCAAAGTATTTTAACGGCATGTGTATTTTTGTTTCAATTTTAAAAGTTCATGTGTAGTTTTACACCTAAAAAAAGCATTTGGTGTTGGACGCTCCTAAAGGTAAAACACATTATATTTTTGCACCTTTACCCTTTCAAATGTGGGACTTGTAACAATGCACCATCTTTGCAAGTGGCCCTCTTTGGTCAAATCCTCCTGTCAAAACCCAGTAACGCTTTTTGATTGGTTGTCTTTCAATGAAAGTATCATTGTAATAAGTATGAGTCTTTACAAGAACCATACCTTTAAAGTTAGTTGTTGGAGTTAGAGAACATAAGGCCTTATAAAACCTCTTGTTCAAAGAGACCCTCCTAATGTAGGACTGGTGACAAATTAATAATCCAAGAAAATCAAACTCTGACTGGATGGAAATTATGGCATGGAGGTGGAGAAATGAATTTGTTTCAACAAAACCACAGGACTTGCCCGGTTGGGGTAATCATGCATGAATGCTAACAAGAATTTCATTGTTGACTCTAGTATTCAACCAATATTTTCCATAGGGTTCTTGCATGAATTAAGTGCGTGTTTAGATCAGTAATAAGAAAATAGATTTAGAAGAAAATTAATTTAAGATTTTGATTTTAAAAATAGATTTGGTTATAACTGAAAAGTCAACCATTTGCTACCCTAGTGGTTCTGCCATCGTGTACGCGGGTGTGGCTCCCATCCTCTTCCCTTTCCATCCACTTCTCATCCTCTTCTCAATCTCAGCCGTTGGATTGAAATCTGAACGGTTCAAATTTAATCTTTTTTAAAAATATTATTTTTATATTAAAAAATAAATTATTAAAAAAAATATAAAAATAATACTTTTATATAATATTATATCTGAACGGTTAAGATTTCAATCCAACGGCTGAGATGGAGAAGAGGATGGAAAATAGATGGGAAGGAAAGATAACCATAACCAACCCCGGTGTACGCATGGTATTCTTTAGCATCATCGTGAGCAGTATGGTTTGCTTAGGGGTTCGTGGTGGCATTTACAAGAAGGATCACTTTGGCAGGCTTTGTCAGTTAGCATATCAAATCCCATCCTACCTTCTTTTGCCCCATCTCTTGCTGGCGGGCGTGATGAAGCCTCCCCCCACATATAAAATTTGACTGGCGGCTTATGGATCATTAAGATGAGATCTAGAAAATTCAGATTTTATTTTGTTTATTTTTTTATTTTTTATAAAAAATATTTTAAAAATATAAAAAAAAAAATCATTTTTTAAAAAATATGTTAGTTCAAAGATTATCTTTATTTTAAATTCTCTACCAATTAAAATAATTTTTATAAGAAAAAAAAGGTAAACAAAATGAAATCTGGACCATCCAAATCTCAATCTGGACAGTCCAGATGCTACCCCAAGGGAGGAGCTCTCCTTGCTCGTCCAAAGGACAAGCAAGGAAACTAGATCCCGTGTTTGATCCATCTTACTAGCAGTTACTTTTCTCTATTTTCCCTATTTACTCTAACGCTATTGGGCCTTCCAACAAGAGTGTGTTTGGTATAGCTTTTAAAGAATAACTTCTAAGAAAAAAATGATTTTAGATAATAGATTATTAAGAATAGCATCTACAAAGGTTTTTTTTTTTTTTTTTAAAAGAACTTATGGAAAACCATGTTTTTGAACCCTAACCATGGTTTTCGGTCAAACCCATGGTTCTGTGAGATTTGAGAGTGTTTGGGTAGCTTATCTCAAACCATGGTTTTGATGGTCAAAAGCTATTTGTATTTTCTCTAAGGGTTTGGTAACTTGTAAAACTATGGTTTTAGCCAAAACCATGGTTTCCATGTAAAGATTATTTCTCTCACGAATACGTTCACCCACTCCCCCAAAATTTGGATACACCCCCATAAGCTTTGGCAATGATATTGATCAATTCCATAATGAGTACTATTTTACCCACCCCCAGCTCCACTGAAAAGTCTTATTTTTTCTCCACAACAACAAGGGGCTAAAAGATCTACTCCCTTAATTCCTATTTCCCCTGAGAAATGAATCAACTCGAGCTCCATCACGTACTATTTCCATCATCAAACCCTCCCTCCTCCCCCAAAAAAGAAATTCGAGTGGAATAGAACAAACGATGTCGAGAAAGAGCACCTTCATTTCTATATAATAGAAAAGGTGGTGGATGTAAGAATCCACGGCTAATGTAATCATGTCTTTCAAGTCGCACGTTGCTTTTTACCACATCGTTTCAAACGAAGTTTTACCATAACATTCCTCTAGTTTGGAGCCGGCATGTAATTGATTCAATTCTGAAATCATGAATAGTCATTGATTCATCGATCCATAATAATCCATATTTTTTCCTTCTATATGAATGGAAGATTTCTAAAGTAAAAGTAAAGTAAAGAAATATTAAAAAAATTCAAATGAATTCGATATTGTAGGAATAGAATTTCTATTCTATTTCTATTTATTTTTTAGAAAAATAGAGATTCAAAAAAAAAAATAGAAAAAAAATATAGAATTAGAATTCAAAATCTTAATAGAAGATTTTTGATTTATTATCAAAATCCAATTTAAATTTAAAAATTTATTAATTAATATTCAATATGAAATAATTTTTTAAATATATAAATATATTCTAAATATAAATTAAAAATATATAAATAATAAATCTTATTTAATATATTTTCTATTTTTTTTTATTAAAATAATAATATCAATTTTGAATATACATATACAATACAAATAAAAAAAAAAGAAGTTCTTTTTGAATCTACATTTTCAAAGTGACTCGATTTAGAGATGAATCATAAAAAAAAAGAAATAATTTTTCAAGATCATTAAGTATATTTTCAGTACCAGTCAGTATCCTGAAGTATTTTTTAAGTACCAATCAGTACCCTAAAATATTTTTTCAACATCCTAAAATATTTTTTCAACATCAAGATGTATTTCTTCAGTACCGGGAAGTATCTTTAAATATCTACAGTATCCTGAAATATTTGTTAAAAAAAACAAAAAGAGAGATCAGTGTTGTTTTTTGCGCAGTGGACCGGAAGTGAACTCTAGTGGCAGTGGATTGAATCCAATTCCTTGATTGAAGAAGGCGAGGAGGTGTAGTTTCAGATGGATTTGTACAATTTCTGAATGTTGGAAATGGGGTTGATTGGTGGCCCACGGGCTAGCCCCAACCTAACCCCAAAGAGTGGGGCTTATTTAGGGTTAGGGCCAAAAATGGCCCCATCATATGGGGGCCAAACATGGGGCTTAATTTGACAGCTCTACCTAACACTCCTTATACATGTTAAAATCAATTATAATTCAAAAGCCACAGTTATTCCATAAGCTACCCAACAGCCCGTATGCATGCCAAAGTCTCTCTTGAGATTAAGGTAACTCTCAAGGCAATGGCTCAACCTAAGGTCACACCAGTCATTTAGAACTAGAGAGAGTTAATTTTTAAATTTCAACCATATTTGAAATTAAAAAGTGAGTGCACATCAAACCCAGATTTACTTGGGAAAAAAGAAAAATTCTTCATAATGATGTAATGTTTTGTGCTTATCAGATGTCTATGCTTTACTTGATGCATATTTGTGCATTTTTAAACTTAAAGTCCCTTGTAATTGAAACCTAGTTATCGTTTCTTGATCATCCTGAAAACTTTAACGAGAGAAATAGCTAGAGACAAAAGGGGAAGAGAAATCCCAAAATGGCACCATTTCTGTTGATATTTTATGTATTCAGAAAGAAAGTGAGAGGTAAGAAAATGTGATTGTACTGGATATAAGACCAGTCATTAAACCGATTGAGGCAGTGGTTCGAAGGTTAGTAGTCCCCAGCAAGGGACGGTTCTAAAGTAGTCAAAAGCTATCCCCAACACTCTTCTATACACAATCAAATTTTTCTACATGTCACTTTCCTTCTAAATACATGAAATATAAACAGAAACGATGCCATTTTGGGATTTCTCTTCCCCTTTTGTCTCTAGCTATTTCTCTCCTTAAAGTTTTAAGGATTATCAAGAAACGATAACTAACTAAGTTTCAGTTACAAGAGACTTCAAGTTTAAAAATTCACAGATAATCATCAAGTAAAGCATAGACATCTGATAAGCATAATACTTACATCATTATGAAGAATTTTCAAGATTCAAACACTTCCAGCGTTATAACCCACAAACAATTCAAATGTTCCAGGAAGTTGGTCGAATAAGCTAGAAATTATGTAAAACTCAAGTTCAGCAACAATCTTACTGCAAATTTTTAAGTCTTAGTTCATATATATGCCTAAAATTAGAACATGAACGGCGCTGAACCCAACTAGGCATGCTAAAACAACATACAAGCAAATGTAGCTCGTGGAACAAAATGGAAGGTAATCTGGTTCAGATAACTTTTTCAAGGTTCTTCACTTTTCCTTCATCACATCATTAATGGAGTTCAAGAACCACTCCATTCCACAGGAAGTAACACAGGGCCATAATTTGTCGAGGAGAACAGTAAGTAGGATGCACATACAAAAGAAAACAAATTCTCTAGGACTTAATCCAATGCATTGTTGCGATGACCAATCATTTTCAATTTCAGCCATCTACTCATTGATCTACTTGTTCATACTATCAAAACTGAGTTCACAACATTAAATGCCTACATTCTATTGACAATAATAGAAAATTCTATACATGGTAAGAGTTCTCACTGTTGACCTGCTTTTTCTTCATATTAGCGTTGTTATCAACCAAATCCTATTAGCAAGTTAATTGTCTTTATGAAAATCTGCAGTGCTTAATATCCATGCGGTTCTAAATGTAGGATCTAGTATAGGGGTTTGCTTTGGTCCTGAATGTAAAAAGCCAATCCACTTTATCTCCCAAATTTATAGTTTATTCTCCAAATTATCCCTATTAATTGCACTTAGAGGGGGCTCCATAAGGGACGGATTCAAATGCAAATGATTAAAGGTAGTAGTTTAGGAAACTAACACACATTTCTTACAAATAACTAAATTAACTAATTTTCTCAATTTTTGCAAATTAGTTACCTAGCTCTACATTTAAGATCAGAGAAGTAACATTCAGACTTAGTTTCCAAAAATAAGCGACAGTATAATAACAAGTCCGATAAGCCAGACCAAAACTAAGTATTTATCACATCATACTATATGCTATCAATCCAAAGAACACAAACCACATTGGAAAAGCTGTTGTTCAAAGGGGTAATATAGAAATGCCACATCCCCATAATCATTGTCATAGAGAATTATTCCAGTTCTCCACTATGCAATGCTTAATTAGCAACAAAAGTTACCAACCTAAGTTGATGCAGCCGCGGGAGCTCCTGGTTTAAGAGTAACATTGTTGAGTCGCTCTAGAACCAAAATTAGTGATTGAGTTCCCAAATTACCTTCACCATGAGCCTTAAGCGACACGTAAAGCTGCTGAGCAAGAGCCAGCCCAGGCAAAGCAATACCCATGTTTTGACACTCCTTTAAACAAATCCCCAAATCCTTCACAAAGTGATTCACATAGAATCCAGGCGCAAAGTCCCTCTTCAAGATTCTATGCCCATACAAATCCAGAGACTTCGAACCAGCCGCTCCCGTAGAAATTGCATCCAAGTATAATCCCACATCAAGCCCAGCTTTGTGAGCATACACCATACCCTCCACGAGCCCCACCATGGCTGAAGCAATTGTAATCTGATTAGCTAACTTTGCAAATTGCCCCTTCCCACTACTACCCATATAATTAACCTTCCCCATGAGGGAAAATAGTGGGCTCAACCGATGAACTACAGACTCATCTCCCCCTGTGAAAATTGCGAGGGTTCCGCCCTTAGCACCACGATCACCGCCGGAGACAGGGGCATCAATGGAATGACAGCCTTTGGAAGCGGCAGCGGAGGCGATTTCAACGGCAAGGGATGGTTCTGAGGTAGTCATATCAACGAGAACCCCACCAGGCCTAAGTCCAGAGAGCGCACCGGATTTGGAGTCCAGAAGGACCGAACGGACATCAGAGGGGTAGCCGACGATGGAGAAAACGACGTCGGATTGGGAAGCCACTGCGTGAGGAGACTGAGCTAGCTGAGCACCCATATCGAGAAGTGGTTGAGCCTTAGAGACAGTTCGATTGAAGACGGTGAGCTTATAGCCTGCTCGAATTAGGTGGCCGCACATTGACTGCCCCATGACGCCGGTGCCGATCCATCCCACACGGGTGTTCGATGGGCTAATCGGCTCAGCGGAGGCGGCGGCCATGAAGTAGCGGAGGAGGGTAAAGAAGGCGACGGAGGGATTGGAAGAGTGAGAGTTGGAGAGAGAGTAGGAGTGCCGGCAGTTCTGGTACAGTGAGGGCCCGTTTGGTTCAGGGAACATTTAAGGAGGGAAAGGAACTTAAAGAAGGGAAAGGAACTTAAAGGAAGGGAAGGGAAGATTGAGAGGGAACTTTAAAAATTGAAATTGTTTGGTAGACATGGGAATATAAGTAAGTTGTGGGAAGATAAATTGTTTGGTATGAAGAATTGGGTGTGGGTTAAGTGGGAAGATGAGGCAAAATTCCTATATTGCCCTAAAAATAAAAAACCCAGAAAAAGAAATTGGACTGAAATTTTTTTTCTTCATCGAACAAAAATGAACCCTAACCAAATCGCGGCGTGGTTCAGATGCAAATTGCAATGAGACATCAACGTAATCAAAAGCTGTATGAAGAAAAACTTCCAATAATGCGTGATATGAACAAATTTGAATGACATGAGAACAAGATTCAAATAAAACAGGGGGCCAAAAAACTGTGAGTAAACGTTCGAACTTTATGATTACGTTCGAACTTTATGATTACGTTCGAACATAAACACACAACAAAGAAGACAGCAGTTCGAACGGATTACATGACAGCAACGTATAATTTGACAGCAGCACAACATCATATCACCAGCCAACATATATAACACAAAACGAACAACCCACAGACACACAGGACAAATAGACAAACAATATTTCATCATACATGTTTCATAATACACAAACAATATTTTCTCGCCACCGCACAAAAGAAGAAGAAGAAGAAGAATTTTACATCACTGTATAAAAGAAGAGCCACTGTACAGAAGAAGAAGAAGAAGAAGAAGAATTTTCTTCGTCATTTCCTTCCTCACCAATACGCAACCCGAAGAAGAATTTTCTGTCATTGTACACCCATGGCTTCGTCCTTTCCTTCCTCACCAATACGCAACTCACACACCAAATCGATCTTCGTTGCCTACTCGTTCGATTGAAGCTTGCCGTCGCCCGAACCTTGTTTCGTCTACTCCTTCCAGCTCCAACCTCGTCTCTGCTCCAACCTCGTCTCTGGTTATGTTTCGAAGGGGCTTTGAAGTCAAAAAATTTCACTATCCCGGGAAGTTTTCAAGATCCCGCCAGAAATGGAGGGAGCTGAAATGGAGGGAAATTCCCACGTTGGTGGGAGCTTGGGAGAAGGTGGGAAGCTGAGTTCCCTGGAAGTTCACACACCAAACATGTTTCTCGGGTGGGAACTGTATTAAGTTCCCTCCCCCTCCGCTGAATTCCCTGAACCAAACGGGCCCTGAGCGCAGCAGAAGAGGCAGGGGCATTGCCTTTCTTTTTTCCGGTCAATATTATTACATTATCCTCATTGTTAAGCCGACGGCAATTATTTGTTTGTCGTTTTGACCGAGGAGATCCCCGACCAAAAATAATAATTTACGATCTAATTTTTCTTGACCAATATTTTTTATTTTTGCCCTTAAATATGACACTCGCTTTTTTTTAATATAGGACATAAAGTTCATTTTGGTATTAAATATAATATATAATTTTTATATTTATTAATCTTTTTCTAATTTATCACTATTGATACTCCCTCAATAATAATCAAGAAGGAGAGAAAATGAGGGAATTAAAGAAGAAGAAAAGGGTATTAAGAAACATACATCGATATTAACTAAATTTTTTAATCTAATCAAATTAGGTAAATATATTTTATATTAAGGATTGGAGGAGTATCCGATAGGAAAATACTTATATCAAATTTCTTATATCTATTTCATTAAGTTCTCTTATTATATCCAATATGTGTTCTATTTTTTAATTAATATCATTTAACTATAAATTTATATTTAAAAAAATAGGACACATGGTCATACGAAGAATCGATTGGTATCTTTAGAAACCATGGTTTTAGAAGCCATTTTCTATAAGTTGAGACAAAAGTCATCTTACATACTTACCTCATAAATCATAAAAATTATTTTCAAAAGCTAATCCAAACATATAATACTTATTAAGAAAAACTAAGTAAAAAACATACAGACTACTCTCTGGCCTCTTTACCTAATAAATTCAAATGAAAATATAGGAGCCCAGTGAAGAAAAAAACACAACAAACCACCAAAACAAGGAGTTAGAGAAGAGCTTTGAATAGAAAGCAATGTTATTAAACCCAGACCGGCCAGTTCGGACCGGAAACCGGCCATAAAGCCGGTCCGGTCTACCATAGAAACGGGGGTCAAGTGTTTTTTTTTTTTTTTTAATAAACCGACATGCGAAGAGGGAGAGATGAAGTGATGAACAGAAAGGACTAGAGAAAGGCCAATAGAGGAACCGCCGGTGAGATAGACTTGGAAGGAAACCAGAGAAACGCCGAGATCAACGAGGAGGGAGACCAGAGCGACCACACTTCTTTCCCCTCAGAAATTGCCGGAGATCAATGTGGAGTGAGGCCACTGTGGGTGGTTGGGCAGAAGTTGTGGGTGGTTGGGCAAAACTGTAGGTGGTTTGGGTGAAAAAGAATGAACCTTGTAGAGAAGAATGGGGTACTTCAATGGCTCACCCTTTTTGTTCAGTTTCTGCAAAATACAACTTCGAGACAACCCAAAAGCTTTAATGGACTTGGGCGTACAGTGCAGAGCTCCCTAGCTAGATGTGAAGACATGACAATAGAGGGGTGTCTCATTCAACTTTCACGGTTTTCAAGTATTATTTAAATATAAAATATTTTTTATTTTTATAATCTTATATTAATAACTGAAAATCTTTACTTTGATCCCAGTTTGACTCCGGTCTGACCCACTAACCCTTGACCCAATATCCTGACCGGTTCAGTGATCGGTCCGGTTTTAATAACCTTAGAAAGTGAAGCAAAGGCTAAGACAACCACGTGTAATGTAAGCCCTAAAACCACTTGTGAATCACTTCAAATGTAATAGCCCGAAATGTGAGCTTGAAAGCTCATGGATATCTCTGAATAACTTAGGCTACTAAACCCAGTGAAACCAGAGTTCTAGTCAAGAAGTGTCCTAAAAAGACAAAACATGATTCTTAAAGACTAAATTATAAACTCTAAATTTTTCTAAGACGACAGTGTAAATATGTTAGAGACTATAAGGGAGTTTTAAGGGCAAAATGAAAGAATTGAGTTTTTTGAGATCATCAAGAGATATTAAAGAAGATTATACAAAGGGCAAGTGCTTTGGGTCAAAAGGGCAATCAAAGAAACCTTGTTTGACATAATTTCGCAAGTTCTAGAACCGCATGCAATTTATAAACTTTATTTGTTTTAATATCATTTTGTCTTTTATAAAACAAAAAAGCCCAATCAAAGAGGGTAAGAGGGATCAGAAAATTTAGGGCCAATAGTGATAATTGTGAAAAAAAAATTACTTGAAACTCTCATAAATCTCATAATGATAAGATAAACGTTTCAAAAACATTTGTCCGGTTAAAAGAGGTGAAAATAACTCAAAAAGAGAATTTTAGTTATTTTTGAGATTTTGGCTAATTACATTATATTTAGCCAAATTCTATTATCTGAGATATTTGGAGGTCTCAAATAATTGGATACAAAATGAGGAATATTATTTTGGAACTATTATGAATTTATAAAAATAGAATCACCAAAAGAGAAGATTAGCTTTAAAAATATTTAATTCATGATTTAGCCTATAAGAAAAATTAGAAGGTTTCCCAATAATAAAATGTAATTTTTTGAGCTATGACACAAAAATTATGATGAACGAATCATTAAAAACATTTGATAGAGCTAAGGTATTAATTTATGGTTGTTTTATGATAAGCAGGCAAAGTCCAAATTGTGTGCTTCTTCTCCTTATCCTCCCTAAAGATGATGTGATGCAAACTGTCGGTCCATATATGATTATGTGGAGTTTCAAATGAACAGTGGAGGTGGCGGAGAAATTCATAGATTCCTCTTGAAAATAATGCAATTAACATTGGATCTGATTGTGCTTTCTCTGCCATTATTTTTGTTATTGTCCTCATGAGGATTTTTTTTTTGGTATTTCGTCCAGTTCATCAGAATTTTCAATTTTGATTAATCTTGATTTCACTCTGTGTCGGGCCCACGGTTGTGGAAGAAGAGCTCTCAACACCATTTTCTCTATTCTCATGCTTCGAACCGAGGACGTGATTAAGGAAAAGCAAGTCTCTTTAGACAAGTTATTGGTTCCATGAGGATATTATTGCCTCGAGTAAATTTGGTAGCCGATAATTGGGTATTTGGACCTTAATCATAGTTGCATGCCTTATTGGCGAATAATGCTCGGGAAGTTTCTTTCAGGGCTCCAAAACCTATGTTTTGGAAATAAAATCTAGGTTTTGTCACAAGTCTGTTAAACAACCATCTTTTTTTCAGAAGCTATTCTGCATCAAAACTTAAGTTTTGCAATAAGTTTGTCAAACACCCCTAATTGTTTTTTCTAGAAGCTATTCTGCATCAAAAGCTAGATTTTGGAGAAAAAAACTATTTTTTTTATATTTTTCTCTCTCCTCTGCCATCATCATCAATATTTTTTCAGTACGAGTCAATATCCTTATGTATTTTTTTAGAACCTTTCAGTACATTGAAATATTTTTTCAAGATTAGTCATTACCCTGAAATATTTTTTCAATATTCTAAAAAAAATCAAGATTATTATGTATTTTTTTCAATATCCTTAAGTATCTTTTTAGTACCCGTTAATACTTGAATTTTTTTTTTCAAGATCAATCAGTACCCTAAAATATTTTTTTAATATCCTAAAATAAATTTTTAAGATCATGAAGTATTTTTTTTTTCAATTTTTCATGATCTTAACAATTTATTTTAGGATATTAAAAAAATTATTTCAGAGTAATGACTTATCTTGAAAAACTATTCCAGGATACTGACAGGTACTAAAAAGATACTTAATAATTAATACTGACTGATACTAAAAAAATATTTCTCATGGTCTTAAAAATTTATTTTATAATTTTGAAAAAATATTTCAGGGTACCGACTAATCTTGGAAAAAAAATTCAGGTACTAACAGATACTAAAAAGATACTTGACGATATTGAAAAAATACTTCACGATCTTGATTTTTTTTTTTTTGGATATTGAAAAAATATTTCATGGCAATGACTAATCTTAAAATAATATTTCAAAGTACTGAAGGTTACAAAAAAATACTTAAAGATATTGACAGGTACTTAAAAAAATACTGATGATGGCAGATAAGAGAGAAAAAGCTGAAAAAATAGCTTTTTACAAAACCTAGGTTTTGATGCAGAATAACTTCTAGACAATTTTTGAAGTGTTTGATAAACTTTTGTCAAAACTTAGGTTTTGATACAAAATAGCTTCTGGACAATTTTGGAGAGTTTGACAAACTTTTGTCAGAACCTAAGTTTTGATGCAGAATAACTTCTAAACAAATTTTGGAATGTTTGGCAAACTTTTGTCAAAACCTAAGTTTTGAAGTTATCCAAACACTATCATTTTTATCCAAAAGCTATACTCCAAAAACTATTCTCCAAAACCCATTTTTACTTCATAAATCCCAAAAGCTATTCTCCAAAAGCTACATCAAATCACTTTTAAGTTCTCTCTCTCTGCCTCAAAGACCTTTTATAAATGCTTACTTTTTATATATGCTTTCTGCGTTTTGGAGTCTATTTTGTCTTATTGTTTTGTAGGTTGTTTAATGTCTTGCTTGAGACATTGTAGCTCCATTTTGATTTCAATATAATCAGTTTTTTTGTTGGGAAGGGAAAAAAACAGATAAACTTTGGTCTATATATATACTTCAACGTTGGGGGAAAAAAATCAGATAATATTGGAGAGAAATGGCATGAGACATAAGGGTAAGAGAAACCACAACATGGCATCATTTCTGTTTATATTTCATGCATTTTGTGTATGGAATTCACATTTTATAACATCATCTTGAAAAACACCAATATGAGAATAAAATATACGGTTCAAGTCATGCCCAAGAACATTGTGCTTCGCCATCCAAGCTAAGAAATGCAGACACTTCCCAGTATTAAACAAACCATTCTTGCAGGAAATAGGGATACTTAATAACAGTAACAAAAATATAAAATCATAACTCAGCATAATCATGGTGGGCTAAAGCCCCGCTACAACCCTTTGGGTCTCGAGTTCAAGTCTTAGAGGAGACACTTATGTTGGGAGAGACAATCATGAACCCCGGACCGAATACTAGATAGTAATATTTAAAAAAAAAACAAGAAGAAGAGAGAGAGAGGTGAGCTTGGGGCCATCTGACCATGCACCAAGGCAAAGTACACAAACAAAGCCGTTGAACAAAATATTGGTGATTAAAAACGGTTTAATGATGATTAAAAGGGTAGTTTCTAAACATCGGAATAACAGTGGTTTAATGCAATTGAAAAATTTTCAGGTCATTAAATATAGTTAAAGAATAATAAAAATGACTAATTAAAAACACATAAATAATCCAAGGGTCTGCTGCCTCCAAATACTTCTCTTGATCTCTTCTTAGCCTTTTTACCAGCCTAAGCTCACATCTTAGTATATACTAAAGTCTCCTCAATCTTGAGCAATATAAGACTTCTTTTGGCACACAAACACAGTATAGCTCCAACACAACATTCATATACTGTGTGAGCATGTGTAGGATTCATATCTTACAATTATACTCACAACTCTTCTCTGTGTCTCTCTCCAAATGGAACATGTGCATTCACAACATTAAATGTCTACATTCTATTGACAATGATAGAAAATCTATACATCATGAGAGTTGTCACTGTTGACCTGTTTTTTCTTTATCTTAGCATTGTTACTCAGCAAAATCTTATTAGCAAATTAAATTATCAATATGAAAATTGGCAGAGTTTAACACTCCTCCCATCCTAGATGTAGGAACTAGTGGAGGGATTTGCTTTGTAAGACCCCAATAAACTTTACCGCCCAAATTTATGATTTATTCTCCAAATTATCCCTATTAATTACACTTAGACTTTTCTTACCCACAAGAATGTTAACTAATAATTTCCTCAAGTTATCTAGCTTCTACGTTTAAGACCGGATGAGTAACATTTAGACATGGTTTCCTGAAATGAGCCATCCATAGTATGATAACATGTAAGACAAACCAGTCCAGAACCAACTATTTATCACATCATAATCAATCCAAAGAACAAAAGCCATATGGAAGCAGTCTAACACAAGCGGAAGTTACCCAAGTTCATCCTCATTAGGGATAAAATGTTGTTCACCGGAAGGGATCACATAATAATGTGGCATCCCCAAGTTCTTCATCATCGAGAATTATTCAGTTCCCCACAATGCTTTATTAGCAACAAAAGCTACCAACCTAATGAAGACTAAGATTGTTGAGTCGCTCTGGAACCAAAATTAGTGATTGAGTTCCCAAATTACCTTCGCCATGAGCCTTAAGCGACACATGAAGCTGCTGAGCAAGAGCTAGCCCAGGCAAAGCAATACCCATGTTCTGGCACTCCTTCAAACAAATCCCCAAGTCCTTTACAAAGTGATCCACGTAGAATCCAGGAGCAAAATCCCTCTTCAAGATTCTATGCCCAAACAAATCCAGCGACTTGGAACCCGCCGCTCCGGTCGAAATTGCATTCAAGTATGATTCCACGTCAAGCCCAGCCTTGTGAGCATACACCATTCCCTCCACGAGCCCCACCATGTTTGAAGCAAGCGTAATCTGATTAGCTAACTTCGTGAATTGCCCCTTCCCACTACTACCCATATAATTAAGCTTCCCCATGTGGGAAAACAATGGGCTCAACCGGTGAACTACAGACTCGTCTCCCCCTGCGAAGATTGCTAGATTTCCGTTCTTAGCACCAAGATCACCACCGGAAACAGGGGCATCAATGGAGTGACAACCTTTGGAGGCGGCCACGGAGGCAATTTCCACGGCAAGGGACGGTTCTGAAGTAGTCATGTCAACGAGAACTCCGCCGGGCCTAAGTCCGGCAAGGGCACCGGATTTGGGGTCAAGAAGGACCGAACGGACATCAGAGGGGAACCCGACCATGGAGAAAACGACGTCGGATTGGGAAGCTACGGCGTGTGGAGAATGAGCTAGCTGAGCGCCCATATCGAGAAGTGGTTGAGCTTTAGAGACAGTTCGATTGAAGACGGTGAGCTTATAGCCAGCTCGAATTAGGTGGCCGCACATTGACTGCCCCATCACGCCGGTGCCGATCCATCCCACACGGGTGTTAGATGGGCTAATGGGCTCGGCAGCGGAGGCCATAAAGCGGCGGAGAAGGGTAAAGAGGGCGACGAAGGGATTGGAAGCGTGAGAGTGGTGAAGAGAGTGGGAGCGCCGCAGCTCTGGGGGAAAGAAGCAGTGAACGTAGTAGCAGAGGCAGGGGCATTTCTGTTCTTATTTTTTTTTTTAAGATTCAGAAAATTTTTAAGTATTTATATTTATTATTATTTTTCAAATTAATTTACCTAATTTATAAATTAATATATAATTTAATAATATACATTACCCAATATTATAATTAATTAATGTATTTTATTTATAAAAAATAGTTAATTGATTTTTTTATCAAGGATGGGACCAGTAATAAAAGTACTGCCTCTCATTAAGCGATGCAAAGGGTTGTGTGGCTCTCAACTCCTACATTGTTCAGGCTAGATAAAGTAGAATCTAATGCGATGTTGTGTCACATGTCTGTGAGTGATCTGTCTTGAGCTCAAAAATAAAAAAGGACCACATCCTCTTCTAGATATAAGAATTAAACAACAAGTTTATTTTTATCTTAAATATTTTTTTTTATTATTTAATATAAGACCTAATTTTTTTTTTTTTAGAGATTCATAAAGCTGAATAAATTATTTTAAAGTATTTATATTGATTATTTTTTTCCAAATTAATTAGTTTGACTTATAAACTAATAAATGATTTAATGATGAATAACATATGCTCTCTAGTTATTTTTATTAGCAACAACAACATTGATTACGCAAAATCAAATGGCAGTTAAGATTAGTTAACAATAATTAATGTGTAAAAAATGTGATGTATTTTCCAAGTATACTGCTATTTATGAAAAGAATATAGGAGACATAATGAATAAAAATATGAGAGAAAATGGATAATAAATAATCGGGTTAAGGTGCAAAAATAGACATATACTTTTGTCAAAAGAGCGCCCAGTAGCAAATATTTTTTTTAGGTGCAAAAGTAGACACGTGGTTACAAAAGTGGAGCAAAATTAGCATTGACCGTTAGTTGACTTTTTCTGTACTGAAAATGATGACGTGGACGATGACGTGGATGTTAATATTAATGTTTTATGAATTATAGATCAGCTCCAGATACATTTCAAAAAATTTCAATTTAGTCCCTCTATAAACTTTTAATATTTTCATTTTAGTCCCTCGTCAAAACTTAGCTTTTTGACCGATACCTTCTTCTTTCTCCAGAGCGAGAGGCCGCTCTGCGCCATGTTCGCCGGCAACCCAACCTCTTCCTCTCAACATCTTTGGCAAGACGCTTTCAAAACTGATTAAAGCATAACTGAATTGATCACAATCACTTTGTAATGGCATACATACAAACTCATAAAACAATTCCATCATCTTCCCAACAATTTTTGACAGAGAAATACAGAACAAAATCGACCAGAAGAACAAACTCAGCGGAACAGACCCAATTGTTTTCACAGGATCAAAAATGAAATACATATCCAATCACCAAATCATGAGGAAACAATACAGATCGTGATAAAACTTGAATCAAGAGCTACAACTTCACCTCAAATCCGATGAACCAGAATCAAGAGCTACACAATCTCCCCATCGCCAACAACTTCACCTCCGGACAACATGTACACCCCACCCATTTTTCGATCCGGCGCGTACATGTGCCGAATGGCATCATCAATGCTTTCTCTCTCCTGAAAAGCCGCAGATCCAAGATCTTCCAAGAACTTGCTCACCGTGCGCTTCCTCAGATCCCGAGCGTCGATTTCACCGCACATCGCCTTCTGAGAAGCCATAAAGAGGCAGTTGCCGTCGGCCGAGACCTCACCGCCATGAGAAAGCCGGAAAACAAGAACCCAGAAACATATATATATCAGAATCGAAATCGGAATCAAGGAAATCGAAGAAATCGAAATCGAAAAAAAAAACAGAATCGAAAGGAGGGAAGAAGAAGAGGGGGAGGGTTTCGACCGTCAACCCTTCTCTCTCTCTTTCTAGTTGAAGAAGAAGAAGGAAGGAAGAAGAAGAGGGGGAGGGTTTCGGTTGCCGTCGGAAAATATTGTCGTGAGGTTGAAAGAAGAAGAAAGAAGGGAAGAGAGAGGAGTGACACGTGTGGGAAGAAGAAAGAAGGGAAGAGGGAGGAGTGACAGGTGGCTTAATTTTAATGGAGAAGTCAGATCCCACTGCCACGTCAGCGTCAAATAACGGTCAACTAACGGTCAATGCTAATTTTGCTCCACTTTTGTAACCATGTGTCTACATTTGCACCTAAAAAAAATATTTGCTACTGAGCGCTCTTTTGACAAAAGTACATGTCTATTTTTGCACCTTAACCCTAAATAATCAAATGAAAGAGAATTAGTGGTAAGAGTAAGACAATTTATAGAGTAAAATATTCTAATCACCCCTCTGTTAGGCTTATTGTCAAGTCTATTTAGATAAACAAGTCAGACCTATTTTCATAAAGTCTAGCTTACAGGCCTAGCCTATTTAGTTTTTTTTAAAAATGTATTATTATCCATAATTATATATAATTTAATCTAAATTAATTTTGTAAATTATTTGTAAAATTAATAACTTAGTCTTAACTATAAGTTTCACATTTCATCATTTACTCATGAACTCAAACTTTTAATTCATGAATTGATCACTAGGGGTGAGCATTCGGTTTTCGGTTAAAACTGAAATACGCATATTTTAACCACTAAACCGAAACCGAAACCGAAGTACCGAAAAACTGAAATATTTCGGTTTGATTTTATAGTTAATTCGGTTTTTAGACTTAAGTTGGGCCTTCTTATTTGGATTAATTTTGTAAAATGGCCAATTTACTTTTTTTTTTTTTTTTTTGCTGAATCAATCTACAATATTGACTATTAAGTGCAACCTGTCTATAGTATATTTTACATGGAGCACCTGGTATATATCGATTTTCACTTGTATGACAATAGGTTGCAGATTTTAAAATCAAAACATGGAATAATGATGGAAAGAGGAATTGGGTTGGGTCTTCAGTTGAGGTAGGCCAAGGGTCATGACTCATAAGGTTGAGTTTTATTCATACATATGCATCGTCGTTTTAATTAATTTCAGTTAATTTTACAAAAAAAAAAAAAATCGGTTTTCGATTTTAACCGAAATAAATTTGTAACCACTGAACCGAAAACCGAATTAAGCTAGTTTAAAAAACCGAACACCGAATTATTCGGTTCGGTTTTCGGTTTCGGTTTTGATTTGCTCACCCCTATTGATCACATCTACTTCTCTTCTTTTTGATCACCCAAGATGACAATGCTAGCTCACTACCTTTCCCTTAATTTGTGTCATTTGATGCAACATAATAATTACAATAAGTTTATTTTAGTAAGTTTTTTTCATTTTGTGCAAGAAAAACAAGAGGTAAAATCTAGTTTTACATGCCACTTGTCATACTTGGTTCATTTTAAAAATTATGTTTCCTTAGTTAATAGATGATTGATTTTCCTTATTCAATTCCTACTTGCTTAGACAGTTGTTGTCACTTAGTGTTCTTTTCTTTCTCTTACTAACTCTTTTATTTTATCTGAGAATGAATTCTTAAACTTTTAAGATATAACGTAGGCTTTTAAATAGGCTTGATGAATTATATATGAACTTAAATACATAGATTTTAGGCCTATTTAAAGGCCTATATTTTAAATGGGTATTTAAATAAGCTTCAGGCTTTGTCAGGCCTTTTAAAGGCTCAGACTTAAAAAGAAGCCTACAAGAAGGCTCAGGCCTAGACCAAAGCTTTAGATCTCCGTCGCAGGCAAATGCCTACTTAGTTAAAATCTAGTTTATTTCCACCTCTAAAATTAAGATTGGCTTTCAAGCTTTTATTTACCAAAATATCCCTATTTAACATGAGAATTATTTAAACATTTATTTTGTCAAAAACAGTATGCAACAAAAAAATAATTCTAATATATATTTTCAAAATTTCTAATATGTTCTAAAAAGTATTAATTTTAATTACATTAACAAAAATTTATAATTTTAATTTCTCATCATATTTATTGAAACGTGATTATGTTGGATTTTTTAAAATAGATAAAACATATTTCAAACACATATTTTTGTTATCATATAGGAGAGCTGTTCGTACGGGTTGAACCAGTGGGCTGAACCGTAAAATTTAGTTAGTTGGATTGTGAAAAACTAAGACTGAACCCACCTAACCCAAACCCACGATGGGTCAGCCTCCCAAGTTGGCGGTGAGCCCCTTTTTGTTTTTTTTTTAATGAAATTCTATAAAAGTGTAAGACCATTAATATATCTTACGGCTTAAAAATTGAAACTGTAAGTTCTAACATGTAAAAGTGAAATTATGAAAATCTTACAGCATCACACACATCATGCTTCAAATTTGAACACCATCAATATTGACTAATATTTGATTGCATTAAATGTTACTTATGGATTTTAGATTTATTTAGTTTGTAATATGTGGAATTGTCATGCATGCTTAATTTGTGAGTCTGAAACATTGAATTTGATGTTTTATTATCTTTTAGGATTTTATAATGTATTCTTAATTTTTTTATGGTTTAAGTTTGTAGGAAAAAATATTTCATTATATTGTTTAAAAAAAAAGTTTGGAAAATGCAGTATGAAAAAAAATTAAAAGAATAAAATAAAACGGATTAAGCGAGCCAACCCGCCAACCCATAGGTTTTAGGTTGAGTTGAATAAATGTTAGCCCATTTTGATACGAGTCTTTTCAGCTCAACTGAGTAGGCCGTCAACCAACAGTACGCTAGCCCATATTATGAGCGCTATCATATGGTTAATAATATAATTTCAAGAAATTATATAAAATAATTGATCTATGGGGCCATTGATTTTTTCCTAAAGTTTGCAAATGTTCAAAAATAAATTACAAATTTGATATGATGAAGGGAAAATTAATAAATAAAATTTACGATTAATATAATTTTCAATCCCTCAAGTTTGTCCCCATTTTGATTTTTGATTTCTCAAATTTTAAAGGGAAAATTAGAACAAGGGACCTATATAAAATAATATTTATTATAAAGGACTTTAAAAATGGTAATTATTTTGAAAGATCAACCAATCAAAATATAGATATACAAGTACTACTTTACCCTTAACCTTTTCCATCCTTTCTTTCTCACTTCCAACCCCTATCCTTTTAGCAATTTATCAGACCTTGATTCCTTTTGTCGTTTCCTTCTTTCGCTCTTCCCTCCCAATACCGCACTGTTTCCCACTATGGCTTCATATATTCTACACCTAAAACAAACTAGAAAGCGTGGGAAAGATAGGTGCGCTAGATTGATATTAAGAAAGTGGAGCAAACCAGAAAGCCTTTAGTCGCATTCTCAAAACGCTAATTTGGTTTCATCGGAATTCTCAGCATTCAAGCCGGCAACCGGAGGTGAGTCTTTGGGTCTTCTATTCGTTGGATTTCCGCCACTTCCCAACACAAGCTTTTGAATATGGAGCCTTAGGAATGAGTCTTAAGCCTGTTGCTATAAAAGCAAAGAAACAGATAAAACGTGGTGCATAATAATTATAGAACCCATAAACCTTGAAGATTTGCTATGTATATAAGTTGCTAATCCTTATAACCCAAAGCTTATGGTTATATAAATTATATGTGTAGTTGCTGCATAGGAAAAGAGGAAATAAACATATATAAGAAGCATGTCGTATATGTGAGGGTATATATATATATATAGATATATGTATTAACTTGCTGCCATGCGTGTTAACCTTTGCTGTCATATATTATCAAAGAGTTACCATCTTATATATATATATATAGGGACGGACAGAGGGGGGGGGGGCTAGGGGTGGCCCCCGCCCCCCCTAAAAAAAAGGAAAAATAAAATATATATATATACACACACACGTTGGACCAGAGGGATGAAATAAAGTGCAGTTGTGTAACTCTATCTTGTTGGCCCACAAGTATACCAAAAAAAATTTATATATATGCTGGCCCACAGGTTTGCTTTTGTTATTAATGTGGCTTCCATTTATATTCACGGAAAAACAGCTCACACTTTAATATATATTCCAAACGTTACTTGTTTTCCACTTTTAGAAAATTGCCAATCTCTTCTTCCTTTCTCACTGGCAGCTCGTTCAACATTTTTTCAATAGCTTACGCGCAAATTTTGAGAATCAATAAGGTACTCAAAATCATTTCTTTTTGTTAAATTTCTCAAATGAAAATTGTCAGCTTCTACAACAACAACTGAAAGATCTTTCTCTGCTATGAAGATAATCAAGAACAGACTTCGAAATAGAATGGAAGACCAATTTCTTGATAATTCTCTGATTACATACATTGAAAAAGAAATTGTTTTGAGTTTTAACATGAATTCAATTATAGATGAGTTTAACAATATGAAAACACGTAGAGCAAGAGTCAAGTGAAATAAACTTAATTTCTGTGATATATTTCTTTCAATTTTTTGTATATTAAGTCTTCATCGTATTTTAAGTACTTTTATTTATAATTTAACATTTTTTTATTTTCGCCCCCCATAAGTAAAATTCCTGGGTCCGTCCCTATATATATATATATATATATATATATGTTAAGAAGAAGAATGAGAACGTTGTCTTGGAAAAATAATCACGTTTGCTGGTATAATTACTTGCTATTTTATTATATATAAATATACATATAAGGTTATCTATATATATAGGTAGCTGGACGTGGAATGAAAGAAAGGAAGAATCATTGTATCAATGCGTGTGTGTATATATAATCACTTCACACATGTAATTATATATATATATATATTATCGTACTGGAAAGCTATTTTTGTTGATGAATCTTTAGGAAAAAAATAATAGGGAGCTTGTTGTTATGATATAGATATAGATATCTAAACGGATCCATATTTATATATACATGGTTTGGAAACAAAAAGGAAATTTTGCTGTTATGTAGATATATATATATAATCATATGTAATGGAAATAAAAAGATACTATTTTATGAATATCCAAAGAGTATATATATGATTTTATTAATATCTAAAGAGCATAATTTATATAAATATTATTTATAAACTCCTATATAATAGGATCTAATCTAACTAATTCCTATATTATTTCATTTATGATATTATCTACAAATATATATATACACACACATACATGGTTTCATATTAAAATCTTTTGCCTTCTGTACCATATCATAAAATAATAATTAACAAATAGGTTGTTATTGATAAAATTTTTAGAGGGTAGCTTAAGGCTTTGGAGTAGTATTAGAGAAAATTTAGGATAGTTTGGAGTACAATATTGATAGATATTCATGTTTAATGTTTGTAGACTCTCATTGAGAACTTTGGAGTAACTCTTGTTTAATTACCTACAAACTAGGAAGTAACAGGTAACTCTGAATATTCTTCCATATACTTGTAAATTGTATGTGATTGTGAGTAACTATCTTTTATTTAAAAAAATTCAAGGACTGAATCATATGTATATGTGTATGTATTGTAAATTGATATTTTATATGAATTGAAGCATGATTTATTGTTACTGAACATATTTGTCATGGCGGCTGTATTTGTGATGGGTTGGAGTAAGGAGGGATTTGTATGTTGAGATCTTTTACCACGTGGTATGTCATCACTCTGTGCACAGTGGATGACACTTGTCAGGGCCCCTTCTTCCACCTTGGCGCGCAATGGCGGGAATGTTTGTGGCGGTCAATTTGTAGCGGTTATTTGAGTCTAACCGCTACCAAGTTGGCGCCAAGGTTCGCGCCAACTTTGTTGCGGTGATTTTGTAGCGGTTTCTTCACCATAACCGCTACAAATAAACGAAAAGACACAATTTTGTCGCGGTCACCAGGAAGAGCGACGTCAACCGCGGCACAAGCTACATTTTTGTAGCGGTTCCATAGTTAACCGCTACAAATTTCACATTATAAATAAAATATAGGGACCGTACCCCCACGGACATGTTGGATTATTTTCGGTTACGTCATTATGTATAATTTATTAGTGTGGACACTTTTAGAAAAATTAAAGAAAAAAATAAATGAATTGAAGGTTTGGTTTTTAAATATTTGTAACAAACTAATTAGTTTGATTCTTAAAGTTTATGAATCAAACTAATCAGTTTGGAAATTTTTTTGCAAAAAAACTCATTTTGTAGCGGTTAATAAGAATAACCGCGACAATATGTGGACAAATTGTAGCGGTTACAACGTAACCGCTACAGAATCTGAAGGGTCTTCTTTTTTGTAGCGGTTGTTGTGGCGGTTATTTTACAACCGTTACAATTATGTAAACTTTGTAGCGGTTCCTTTGGATAACCGCTACAAAATCGTACGACTTTATAAACCGTGACACACAATTTTCAAAGTCACTTCTAACGGTTTGAGTTTTCACCGTTTCTACCTTAACAGTTTGAGTTTTCACCGTTTCTACCTTTACCCAACGGTTTGAGTTTTCACCATTTCTACCTTTACCCAACGGTTTGAGTTTTCACCGTTCTTACTGTTAAACTTACACCTTTCAACATTATGGATTCTGGACGAGGTAAGGGAAAGGGAAAAGTAACTGGCCCACCGAGAAGGGGTTTAAGGGGCGGTAGTAGTAGAGGGGACCGAGACGAGAGGGCGTGTGACCCGACATATACCTCCGCCCTCTGCGGGGCGGCGAGTTTGCCTCGCTCTTCGCCGATGAAGAAATTCCAAACACGGGGACCGTAGGGAGATCGAGAAGCAAGTTTGTCGTTCGACGATTTAGACGACGAGAATGAGGACATCCATCTTGATATTCCCATAGCGAGATGTAGAGCAGTTCATCGGCGGGGAAAACCAATGGAGCACGAGAACCCCGACCGGCGTCTTCGCGTTCCACGGATTTATAGTGGATGTCGAAGGTATATGTAATTAGTTATTTTGTGAGAAATTAATTTAATTTGGTACGTTTAATTCAATTTTTGTAAACTTGCAGATAGTCACGGAACATCGGCGGGGAGGACGCTGGACGTTTCTGCTCTCACTCAGACAGACTGGGAGATGGCTGGGTGTCGGGTCGTAGTCCCGTGGAACGACTGACAGACTAGGCGATTGGCAACGGCGGTCACGATGAACCGATTCTGTCTCGAGTTTGGTGGCCATTGGGGTGGTTCCCAATTTATTTCAAGGATTGGAAGAAAGTGACAAAGGACACAAAGAACAAGGCGTTCTGAGAGGTTCTACGGGTAGTCAATATTGTTTAATTAAATTGTACATGTTAATAGTTATAAGTTTTAGTTTATTTCTTTCCTTATTTGTTTCTTAATTCATTAATAATTAATAATGAAATTATGATATAGAAAAAGTTTAAAGCTGCGCGAACAACACAAGAGGTACGTTATGATGAAAGTGGGGGAAGGGTGGAAGAGCCGGAGGAACCGTCTCTACAATATTATGAATGGAGACGGCACTATTCCTCTGCGGCGGTGATCGAGAGAGTCCCAGGACGGCGTGGAACCGGATCGGTGGGCGGCTTTCGTTCAATATAGGAGTGGTGCGACGGGCGGTACATTTTATTAAATTAATTAATTGTTTCACTTAATTGATAATTTAAATTGAGTTTAGGGTTTAAATTTAAATTTTGTTTCCTCCTCCTTGCAGGCTTTGTCGCAAAGGAACACAAGAAGCCGCGCATGCGAGAGAGTCCATCACACTGCGGGGACCAAGACGTTTGCGGTGACATACGAGGAGATGGTATGTTATTATTTAACATGATCATTGTTTTGTTTTTGAAATAACAAAGTTTATATTGTTTTAATTCTTTCAATGACGAAGGCTCGGGAGGAGAACACACACACGGACTATGGGAAGTTGTGGACACGCGAGATGGGACGCCGACCTCGAGGCGAGCAGAGGAGATAATAGTATGTTAAAAAACATTATTTATATAATGAGTGTTGTATATTTAAATTGATCGTCCGTTATTTTATTAATGGTTCATGAACTCGTTGGTCGGCCCAGATTGAGAATACCGAGGCGAGCTACGGCGTCGCAGACCCGGAGTCACGGGTGCAGCCAGAATCCTACGGCCCCATTGAAAGCTGCTCTGGGCCCAGTCGAGCATCCTGGCCGCGTTAGGGGTTTTGGCCTTGGCGCCAGGCAGTGTTGTCAAAAACTAGTGTAAAAACGTAAAAACGTACGTTTTTACGTTTTTACTAGGCCTAAAC
Source organism: Acacia pycnantha (assembly GCA_025563575.1). Taxonomy (NCBI): domain Eukaryota; kingdom Viridiplantae; phylum Streptophyta; class Magnoliopsida; order Fabales; family Fabaceae; genus Acacia; species Acacia pycnantha. Next base: position 3,158,608 of record JAMWYP010000001.1, read on the forward strand.
GTGCTAAAACGCAGGTAAAGTCGCCCTGGAGCAAACACGGGTAGAAACGGAGTCTAAAAACGTAAACTCGGTAAAAACGTGCGTTTTTACCGAGTCCACCGTTTTCACTTAAAAGGGAATAAAAACCCTATTTGCTATTCCTATTTCTGATTTCTCCAGTCCTGTTCTCCTTCGATTTCGACTCTTCGAGGCTTCGACATCGCGAGTCCAGCTGTGAGCGACTTGTGGTTGTCGTCTTGTGGAGTTGCCTTGCCAATCCTCTGCTCAGACCTATACTTGTGGAGTCGCGAGTCCAGTTCTCCATCGCATCGGTGATCATCGTCGTCCACTCGTCCGTCGGACCCAAACCATCGGCGTCGCCCTTGAGAGGCTTTCAAGTCTACCAATCCTCTGCTCAGACCTAAACCATCGACATCGCCTTGCCAATCCTCTGTCGGACCTAAAATCCTCTGCTCAGACCTAAACAATCGGCATCTCCAAGGTTTTTTTTTCTCAATTTCTTTCAGTTTCAAGTTTTTGCTCTTCTCAGTTAGTTGACTAGCTAGGAGCCTAGGACGTTGAAATCTCCAAGTTTTTTGCTCTTCTCAGTTAGTTGACTAGCTAGAAGTTTTTGCTCTTCTCAGTTATTTGATTTGTATACTGATTTGTGCTCTGATTTGTATACTGATTTGCTTCTGATATTTCCTATTTAGTATGGCTTCAAGTGATGGTAGTTGTCCGACTCCTTCTCCTAGGGCTGGTAGTAGTAAGAGTAACACAGACACAACTAACACTAGCAATATAGGGGCTGAAGTTGATGCCCTTAATGAGGATAGTTTGGTTGAAAGGGAACCTATGGATAGTGATGATTTGAACATTTCTAACTTTACAAATGAACTTGTAAGAGCAAGAGATGACATTCAATATGATGTATTTGATTTGAATGAATTGTTATAATTTAGGAGTAGTTATTTACTGATTTATGATTTTTTTTTCATGCATAGATATATAATTTTGATCTCTAACCTTAAGTAGTAGAAAGTAAAAACTTTACGTGTCGTGTCGTTTCTACGATTTACGTTTCTACCACCCCTTTCCGTCTCTACGTAGAAACTAGTGTTTGACAACATTGGCGCCAGGCCTAGCATGGTGTACCCGAGACAGGGCTCCTCCTCCGCTCCCGGACCCTCCGGCTCGAGAAGGCCACCAGCGGGAGATTTCGAGGCGATCATTGCTGAGAAGGTTGCTGAGCAGGTTGCCGCAATTGAGGCTGCACGGAGGGCCGACGAGGAGGCCAGGAATAGGTGCAGGCAGGAGAGCATCGACCGTTGGTGGGACCGTCATAGCTCGAACTGGACTTCTGTTTGTGGCGTGCTGAACAAGCTGTGTCCTAATGCACGCCTTCTAGCTCCCGAGCCTCCCCCTCCGTTCCTCTTTGATGATTCCAGCCCACGTTTTTACTAATTTTGTGCGCAAAAGCAAATTATTCCATGACTAATCAGTATTATATTAACTTCTAATTTTGTGCTTTTTTACTAATTTTTTTTCCCAAAGCTTTGTCGCGGTTCCATAGAATATAACCGCAACAAAGATGAATTTTGGCGCCAAGCTTTGTCACGGTTTCTTCCTTCAACCGCTACAAATTTTGTGTTTGTAGCGGTTATTGTCATGGTTCATTTTGTCACGGTTTTTAAATCGTGACAAAGGTGATATTTGTAACGGTTGTTGTAGCGGTTTTGTAACCGCTACAAACCAATCGATGCATTTAAAGATCCCAATTTTTGCTTCGAATGTAATTAAAGTGAGTCGTCCACATTTATGTTCTATCCTAAATTTGTTTGTTACATATGGATAAGTCATGGATCAAGATGCCGCGTAGTTCTCCTGTGTATTTAGCGGGATTGAACACTTTCTTAGATTTCGCCTTCTCTCACCTGTTTTCTTCAGGAATGATGCAGCTCGAGAATTTTTCAGCCTCATGGATGAGAGCGATCGTCCTTTGTATCAAGGTTGTCATAAATACTCAAAGTTATCTTTTCTGATCAAATTGTACCATATCAAGTGCATGTGTGGGATCACTGATAAGGCAATGTCGATGTTCCTGGAATTACTTCGAGATGCATTCCCTGACGCGGACATTCCCCATCCTTCTACAAAAAATAGATGCCTGCCCAAACGACTGTATGCTTTATTGGGGAGATGACGATCGGAGGGAGACTTGTAAGAAGTGTCACACTTCGAGGTTCGTGACAGTTCGGAAAGGGAAGAAGCAGAAGAAGAAACCCGCAAAGATTCTAAGGTACTTTCCTTTAAAACCTCGTTTGCAAAGATTGTTTATGTCGTCTAAGACAGCTGAGCATATGAGGTGGCATCAAGATGATAAGAATCAAGATGGTAAACTAAGACATCCACGTGATGTCAAGCGTGGAAAGCGTTCGACACAGGCTTTCCAGATTTCGCGGCGGACCCTAGGAATGTTCGTCTTGCTTTGGCGACCGACGGTTTTAATCCGTTTGGGAATCTTAGCACAAGCTACAGTATATGGCCAGTTATGTTGATACCCTAACACTTGCCCCCGTGGATGTGCATGAAACAAAGCTCCTTCATTATGTCCATGATCATTCCAGGGAAAAGGCACCGGGAAATGACATTGATGTGTATCTCCAACCGCTGATCAAGGAGTTGGTGGAGCTGTGGAATGTAGGTGTGGAGACGCACGACGCGCACGAGAAGACACTTTTCAACTTGCGTGCGGCCTTGATTTGGACGATAAGCGACTTTCCGGCCTCGGGACATTATCCGGTGGCATGTGCATACCGGCCTTGCGTGCCCGGCTTGCAATTTTGACTCGCTCGGTGCGCCTTCCCCACGTCGTAAGTGGTGCTTCATGGGTCATCGGAGGTTTCTCGATGGTACGCACAGTTTAGGTTGCAACGCAATCGTTTTAATGGGCAACAGGAAAAAGAGGACCCCTCGAAATTTATCTCGGTGAAGAAATCATAGAGCACTTCGGGATGTTGATGTTGAGTTTGGGAAAAGAATGATCCGGCAAGGGCCGGGACAAAGACTGCTGTGGCTTCGGTTCTATGCCCCAAGAATGGCGAAAGGTTAGTGTCTTCTTCACTCTTCCGTATTGGAAAGATAATTTGCTCCGACACGGTCTGGATGTCATGCACATTGAAAAGAATGTGTGCGACAATGTGTTGTACACGATTCTCAACGAACTGTGCAAGTCCAAAGATCATCTCGCAGGCCAGGAAAGATCTACGGGAGATGGGCGTTCGTGGAGACGCGTGGCCGGATGAGCATGACAGATTTCAACCGGCAAGGTTTACCCTGACAAAACCGAATAAGGAAATCTTTCTCGCTACCTTGAAGAAAATAAAAGTTCCTGACGGGTATTCAAGCAACATATCACGATGTATTGACTTGTAGGCTCGAAAGGTTACAGGGCTGAAGAGTCATGACTCACATGTGCTTATGCAACAGTTACTTCCGCTGGCCATGAAAAATAGCTGCCTCTCGATGTGTCTCTCATTTTGGTCGAGCTTTGTACTTTCTTCCGAAAGCTGTGTTCCAAGGTTTTGATAGTGGAGGAGCTCGACCAGTGCAGCAGAAAATCATTCTTACGCTTTGTCATTTGGAGATGCTCTTTCCTTCGTCATTCTTCACGGCCATGGTTCACTGACAAGACACCTTGTTCAAGAGACAAAGCTTGCTGGCCCGGTTCAAGTACCGATGGATGTATCCTATTGAGAGGTACTTGTTTAAAAATAATTACTTTAGCATTACTCCCTATTCGTATGTTTAACCATTGATGCATCGAAATTTTTCCTTGTCTACTTTACAGGTTTCTTGGGAAACTTAAATCTTACGTGAGGAATAAGGCGTGGCACGAAGGTTCAATAGCGAGAAGGTTATATCGGGATGAGGTCTTGTATTTTTGTTCCAGGTACTTCGATGACATTGAGACGTCATTCAACCGACCGCCTCGTGTAGACGATTGTCCTGAGCCTGAGCCGGAGCCGGAGGCAACAGAGTTGTTAATCCCTCGTGTTGGTAGAGCAGTTGGCGGGAGTGAGAAATTCAAACTCACGGCACTTGAGAAGTTTCAAGCACACCGACATGTCTTGATTAACTGCACCAAAGTTGAACCGTACCTTCAATAAGGATTTCATTGCATACTATATATTTCCTTACATTTTATACATACTCACATGTCATTGCATGTTTAATTGCAGGGAATTCAGGAGTCATGTGAAGCGTGAACTAAGGATCCGTACACAGACATCCTCTGAAATTGATAGAAAGGTCCACAGAGAATTCCAGAGTTGGTTTAGGAGGAGAATAATGAACGACCACAACCCGCACTCAGCAGAATTCAGAGCTCTCGCGCTAGGCCCTCTTGACCACACCCTAAGATATACGGCATACAATGTCAATGGTTTTAAGTTTTGCACCGTCGCACGAGATCAGGGATTGCTGACCCAAAACTCGGTGTATATGGCACGTTTGGGACGAGGAGTTATGCGAGCAGCAGAGACGGGAACATGCGGTTCGGTGACGTCCCGTATTATGGAAAGGCGCTTGATGTGGTCGGGATAAGTTACACGTGCCTTTTCACCGTGACGTTGTTCAAGTGTTTGTGGGCGAATACCACAACGTCCGGGGACTCACGATCGACGACTTAGGGATCACATCGGTGAATTTCTCCGGCCTATTCACGGTGGTCGGCCCGAAGATGACGAGCCGTATATTCTTGCATCAGAGGCCCATCAGGTTTATTATGTGGCCGATGAGAGGCACAAGGATTGGAATATGGTGGTTCACTTAAAGCCTCGGGACCTTTACGACATGGGCGATGGTGATAACGTAGCTTACGATTGTGAGCCGTTCCAGCCCGCCAGCTTGAAGACTTCTTCCCGCACGGCGATGACAATTTACCTATAGTTCGATACGTTTTTAAATTTATGCTTTATAAAATAGTAACATTTAATTAAAGTTTTAATTGTGTTCAAACATATTGACCTCACGCGTAACATTTTATGCAAACTTTCCTTGTAGGGATGGTGAAGAAGATTGAGAGAAACACTTAATGCCTATCTTTGTAATATGAAATCTTTTTAATATTATGTTTTTTTTTTTAAAAAAAAAACTCAGAAATTACTTTGTAGCGGTTATATAACCGCTACAAACACTTAAAGAAACTCAGAAAAAAAACCCTTAAGTTTTTTTAAAAAAGAACTCGAAATTAATTTGTAGCGGTTATATAACCGCTACAAACCCTTAAAAACCACGACAAATTAAACCGCTACAGTAACCGCTACAAAAACCCAAAAACCGCTACTAAATACAATAACCGCTACAAAAAAGTGAGAAACCAACCGCTACAAAATGATGCGCGAGACCCCACCATAAATACCCCCACCCAACCTCATTTAATATGCCTCAACTTCTTTTCTACCCACGTTTCTCTCAGTCATCTCAAATATTTTTACGTTTCAGAACATCGTGAGTTTGAAAGGGGTAAGTACCGTGTAACCGGATCAATTCTAATGTTTCTCATACTAATTTATAGTTCTTGTACTAATTAAAGTTTGTTATTTTGCAGTTGAACGGGATATATCTTTCAACTTTCCCTATTCTTTCATATACATTATTCAATTGATTTGTACATATAATTTTTAAATATTGAGTATTGTTTTAATCACCTCATTTCTTAGTACTTATTCTACTTACATAATCTTATTATTTTGTTTCTATACATGCACCTTATATATTTAAATTTCATAATTTACTACCTTTTATTTTTATTAAAAGATATATTAATAATAATTACTGAATTACGCCGATAAATGATATATTTTTTTTAAAACCGTAATGAATTTGTAGCGGTTACACTAACCGGTACAAAATTTCAAATAAAATGGCGGGTTATTTGTAGCGGTTGTAGTAGCGGTTTAGAACCGCTACAAATATTCAAAAGCACATGATGGCGGGAATATTTGTAGCGGTTGCAAACCGCTACAAATATTCAGATAGCGGCAAATTTTTTTTGGCGAAAAAATGGCGGGAATATTTGTAGCGGTTTGTAACCGCGACAAATATTCAAAATAATAAAAATTTATGGTAGCAAAATTATCAACACATTATTCTGTAGCGGTTATGAAATCGTTACTAGAACCGCTACAAGTTTATTTGTAACGGTTAACAACCGTGACTAATGTCTCGAAACACACGTCGAGCCCGCTCATTTAGTGACGGTTTTTGAACCGCAACAGACGTTGTAGCGGTTTATGCGTATGTAGTATCGGTTTTTTTAACCGTTACAAATCGGCTTGCCACAGGCGTTTTTGTCGCGGTTCCTCTAACCGCTACAAATGTCGTTTGTCACGTCAAAAACCGTTACAAATAGGTCATTTTAACCGCTACTAATTGTCGTTTTTTTTTGTAGTGACATAACATACAACAGAGCTATCAGCTACCACATATAAGTGTACAACACACATAGCACATATACGCATACAATAACCATCAGAGTTAGTGTTACAGTACGTGAGCGTACCTTCGTTGACGATATACGGTACGTGTGACGATCGGAACGTGATCACAGTTATCCTATAAGGGTAACAACGTATTCATTAATGATCAATCATCATAACGGACATTTTAGTCCCCAAATTACCATTTTACCCCTAACCTCCCTAATCGACGAAATTTCGCCAGAACTTCGTTACTTTGACTCTAATCTTCCAAAATTTTGACATATCTCTTTCTCCAACATATTTTTGAAATAAATACTATTTTTAATCATAAAACATGATATCAACAATATATTGGAAGACTAAAGATCAAAACAACATAAGCTATGAACTTAACGTAGAACTTCAAGAACTACCGAACTAAACTAAGAACCGAAGAACTTACCCTTGAAGAACTTCCTTCAACCTTCTTGCTCTCACTTCTCTCTAACTTCTCTCTAGAATTGCTTTGTGAATTGGTGAAGAATGAAGAGCAAATAGGAGGCCTATTTATAGACTTTGTTGGGGGCAAAATTGCACTTTTCCATCTTGAATTCTAGCCTTAGGATCTATGGTTTTTGTCAAGGTTTGATCTCCACCATACACATAGATGCCGAACTCAACCCCCCTTATTTTCAACAAAATGATGTCATCCCCCTTATGTCATCCCTTGACTTTATGAACTTACCCGATAAAATTCCCTGTTCGGTGTTCTAATAGCGTAATCTTAACTAATCTCAAAAATTCATCGACGTAGTCTTGGAGATCTATTATTTCTCTTGAGAAATATCTGGATTAACAAAATTTATAATCCCATTATGGGTATTTCCTAGCCTGCTGATCATTTTAGGACAAACACCGTCGGTTACGGAAATGACTTCGACTAACACTAACTTCGGGACAAAAATTCACTGATTCATAATATGTCCAGTTGTTTTCTACTTAATCCAAGGATTTCAAGATAGGATTTAATTTCTATCGGTTCTCATTTATCCTATATGCTTTTTCAACAAATATCTTCTTTTTCCCAAAAATATCATGATATTATTTTAAATATCCTTAACCCTTTTCACATTAATCCCTCTTCCCTTTTTCCTCCAAAATTTCGTCCCCTCCCCCTTTTAATTTATTTCACATTTTTTTATTTAATTATCCCACCTTATCTTATATATTTTGGCTAGAAATTCTCCCATTGGTTGATCCATTATCACATAGATTAAGGTTCAATTAATTAGAACCATTAGATTAGTTTTAAAAGATTCAATCTTGACCCTTTATATTGTTCAAAAAAAAATCTTGACCCTTTATTAACCATTGACATTCAATTTAGGGTTTAAATACAATTAACTTTGGATAGAATCTTTGTTCATGCCTAAATAATTAGCAATTAATTACTTATTTAATCACTTACTAATTGTTGATAATTTTCTTAATTAGGATTAATCATTTTCTCACAACTATTGGACTGACATTGGTAATTTATGCTCCATGTATTATATTAAAAATCATAGAGTCATTTAGGGTTCCCAAAATAATATTTAATTTTGCCTCATTATTTTTCAAGGAAAATAATTTATTAAATTGCCAAAATTAGAGACAATATTCTCTCCTATTTTTAATAAATATTTAATTGTCTTTTAGGATTTATCATACTATTCTCAGGGTATTTCATGACCCACAAGTGCATTTTAGGGACTTTTGGTGCTTTAATCCTTCTACTTCCAAGAGAATTTTACCTTAGAAAATAGAATAATTACACTATAATATTTTGAAACCACATATTCACCTATTTTTAATAGATATTATTTACTAATTTATGATATTTATCATAAGTATGATTTTTAGGGTATTACAGAAACTTTCCTGCAAACTGGATTCTGCAAACCACCTTTGCCAATTTCATTTGGGACACACCACTCAAAAGCCATGCTTCTTGTCTACCCTCGCAGAGTGAGAGTTATTGTACACACAACAAATTTGATTTATGTGGTCCATGGAAAGATCAAAATAATCCCACCAAAGGATCTAGGTTTGAAAATGACTTGAGTGAATATCTCAATGTGTTGAAGGTATTCGGTGCATTGCATGATTTACTTCTAGAACTAGCAAGAATGTCCCAGGAAAAAATCATGATGCAACCTATTTATCTGAAGACCTTAGTGAATCTTTACTGGTTGGATTAGCTCTTGTTCAATCCTGTCAAATTCTGGAACAATCCACCCTACCCTATCCCTTTGTCAGGACAAAGCTTAATATTTGCCATGATTTCCTTTTTGATTAATTCTACCTGTGTTTTGTTAAAAATTTGTCACTAAATTTTCATACTGTCACAAATATTCGATTAGTTTTGTAGAGAATGCAATATCGCGATTCTTGTTGATATATAAGTTGAGCAGATATAAAGGTTCAGACATAACCGTGTTTGCCTTGCATCTCTCCCTCGCGTTCTACGTTTCAAGTTTCAACTTTTTCCTTTTTTGATCAGGCGCCAAAAACAGAGAACAGAGTGTCACGTTTTTTACAGATTTCCTTTTTGTTTTTTAAACCAGGGATATTAATGTCATTTCATTTTTTCACTAATTACCCATCAGGGCCCTAGGGCCCTTTCTGGGATCTGAAAGTTGTTAAGGCACTTTTTGAGATTCTGGGCCTTAATTGGGCCCCTATATGGATTTTCCCTTTATATATTCATATTTTAATTTTTGGTCATTCTAAATAATTACAATTTTTAAGGTCCTTTATAATAAATATTTTTTTACTAGGTCCTTTATCTTAATTTTTCCAATTTTAAACCATAAGTTTCAGTCCTTCAAGTTTTATTTTTTGAGAATATTGGTCCCTATAACTCAATAAAAACTTGGACTATTTTGCTTCTATAGAGACCAAAATAAATGGTTTGTAAATTGAGGGATAAAAACCAAAATAAAGGCAAATTTAAGGAAACAAAAATGATATTCACCATAAAATTTTAATTTAAAAATATTTTTTTTAGAATTGTTTGCAATATTATTAACGAAATTAAGGGTTTGGACCTGAGTGTTTGTTTTAATAATAGATGGGAGGTCTTTGTAATTAAAGTAAAATAAAAATGGTGGTTAGAGTATTTTACTATATTTAATATAAATATATGTATTTAATAATTAATAATGGTAGAAAAGAAAAAAAATAGTTTAAATTTCGAGACAAAAAAAGTTGTTTATATTAAATATATGCCCTCACGAGAGTGAAAGCTATTGGAAGATTTTAAGATAAAGAAATATGTTTATTGAAAAGCCATTTTCTTTATAAATTAAGGAATTTATATAAAGGGTTTTATAGAGAGTTATAATATCAAAGGTCACAAATGTCATATCTCTTTAGTTTATAAAGATACCTAAGAAAAGATGTGGTAACTATTACTTGATGAAATGTTGTGTTCGTTTTTCAAGAAGACCCTACATAGTACATACTAATACTATAAAGGTGTAGCTTTTCATGGAAGAGTTATTTTAAATAACCATTGGTTATTTAAAATAGGGTTAAGGTGCAAAAATATACATGTGCTTTTGTCAGACCAGTAGCAAATGTTTTTTTAGGTGCAAAAGTGACTATGTGGTTAGGAAATAGGGGCAAAAGTCACAGTAATCGTTAAGGGATAGGACGTTGACTGTTAAGTTGGAAGGTTTGACTAAAGTTAATGATGTGGATGCTGACTAGGAGTGTGTAGTTGTATGATTAATTAATGAAATGGAAAAAATGATTTATTTATATGGAGAAAATATAATTTCTTTATCTTTTATTTATCTAAAAAATTTAATCCCCCAAAAATATAATTTCTTTATCTAAAAAATTTAATCCCCCAAATTTTTTTGCCCAGAAACCTGATCGTTCATCCGATTGCAAGCGACACCCATAGCCTTCAATATCGATTTAACCCCCACCCTCCCCTTCAATCTCGATTTGGACCCCCTCTGCTCCACCGCCGGCAACCCTCCCAGCTCGATCTAACCCCCCTCTCCCTTCCAAGCTGATGTGATCTGAATCAGCAGCCCTCTGGATCACAAAATCCAGATTCTCACCACACAATTTAACATTCCAAACCAAGCAAAATCAGAATCCACAGAAATTTCATCATAACAAAACCGTGAACCAACTAGATGCTCAAAATTGAAAATCTCTCGACAAGATATTTCACGTTTAATCATAAACAGATTGGGAATTTAAAAAAAAAAATCAAATCCAATTCTGGAAAAACAATAAACAGATCTAAGGTTTGCATACAGAAGGGGGAAAAGATTAACAGAAAATACTGAATCAAATTGGGGACCAAAATCACTGAGAGAATCAAAGGCAAGAGATTTGAAGAGCCAGCTTTCTATCAAATCAACGGGGAGACGACAACGTTCTGTGGTGGAGGTGACGAATCTATGCAAGGATCTGAAGCACAAGGTGTCGATCCGAAGGGAGGACTGAGGAAGGAGGCGGCGATGAATCTGAGATCGGCGATGAATATGAGATTGGTGATGAATCTGAGATCTAACCGGTGTCGATCCGAAGGGAGGACTGAGGAAGGAGGCGGCGATGAATCTGAGATCTAACCCCCCTCCCAACTTTGTATTTCGATCAGGTGTTTCTGGGCAAAAAACAAAACTTTGGGGATTAAATTTTTTAGATAAATAAAAGATAAAGAAAGTATATATTTTGGGGATTAAATTTTTTAGATAAATAAAAGATAAAGAAATTATACTTTTGGGGATTAAATTTTTTAGATAAATAAAAGATAAAGAAATTATATTTTTGGGGATTAAATTTTTTAGATAAATAAAAGATAAAGAAATTATATTTTCTTCATATAAATAAATCATTTTTTTCCAAGTCATCAAATAATCAGCCAACTACACACTCCTAGTCAGCATCCACATCATTAACTTTAGTCAAACCTTCCAACTTAACAGTCAACGTCCTATCCCTTAACGGTTACTGTGACTTTTGCCCCTATTTCGTAACCACAGTCACTTTTGCACCTAAAAAAAACATTTGCTACTGGGCGCTCCTCTGACAAAAGCACATGTGTATTTTTGCACCTTAACCCTTTAAAATATGTTAGCTTATAAGGGTTCATGAATTAAACATACGGTTATGACTTTTAATTGAAGATGTGTTGTTTCAAGAGACACCACTTCAAGACATCATTTCATGTCCTATGAATACCCTGCACCATCATTTCATTTGTGACATATGATACAACATCAGAAAATCACATAACAATAAGAGATCAAACTCATTGCTTTTGTTTTTTAGTGCACACAAAGATAAAGTCAAATTATCACTTTGTAAAAGCCATTATTGTTTTGGCTTGAGTGTTGTGAGTGCAATTCATACTATCCTGTAGAAAATTCGCTCATCAATTCAAATTGCATCCTATAAGATAGATATAGTTGGGGGCGAATTAAGCCTAAATGGAAGTGTTACCCACACCTTGATGATATTGTGTACTACTTTCTTTTTCATCTCTTCTTCTTTTACTCCTTAAAGATCTAGCTCATCCAATAAAAGCTGCTTATAAAAAATACTGAATGAAGTAAGTTACTTAACTTCTTTAATCTCTAAAAAAAAAGTCAACTGGTTCTTATGTTAATGACCATAGGGAGTACATAAAATATTTCAATTCATTTTATCACCCAAATTTATAATTTTCTCCTCAAACTATTCCTATTTATTCTATATAGAGGGGGGGGGGGTTCACCAAGAGTAGTTACAATACACATAATTAGAAAGAGTATTATAGACAAATCAATATATATTGGGATAAGTATTTTTTTTGCCCTGGAAGTTTTGGCTGAGGAGCACTGAGTGGATGATAAGTTTTTTTTTGAAGCAAAATTGCCATTGAAGTTAACAAAACGTAGCAATTTTTCCTCTCCGTTAATTTTGACCGTTAAGTTTAACTGATGTGTCATGTGGCATGCCACCTCATCAATCAACTAGAGTTAAGTATCATTTTCCCTCGGAAGTTTTTGCTGAGGGGCAATTTTACCCCAGAAATTTACAAAACGCAACAATTTTGACCTTTTGTCCTCATATATTAAATTTGACTATTAAATCAGTTAAAGAACACACGTCATGCCTTGAAAAGGTCAAACTTGGAGTCAGAGAGGGAGATCCTTGAGACGTTGAGCTCAAGGCGGCAAGAATTTGTGAAGTCAAGATGGTCAAAGGGACTGAAAGGTCTGTCGCAGAACCCAGAGGAAGCATTACTTATGATCTAAGCAAATGAAATGCAAAACGAGAAATGAATTGTTTCAAAAATTGGTTCAGTAAGACAAATCAATCTTTATAGTATTTACCTTTGTATAGATTGATCTAGACTACTCACCCTGTCCCACAAGGTAAATCGATACTGCTCCTAAAAATTCCAATGATTTTAAAGGAGGGTATAGATTTATAAACAAACCTTTCAATCCTTTTGACTAGTTCGGCTTCACAAATTCCGGCCGCCTTGAGCTCAAGTCTCAAGGATCTCTTTCTCTGACTCCAAGTTCGACCTTTTCAAGGTATGACGTGTGTTCTTTGACTGATTTAATAGTCAAATTTAATATTGGGGGACAGAAGGGCAAAATTGCTACGTTTTGTAAACTTCAGGGGCAAAATTGCTTATCAGCGAAAACTTCCGGGGCAAAAATGATACTAAACTCTATTTGATTGATGACGTGGCATGCCACATGGCACATCAGTTAAACTTAACGGTCAAAATTAACAGAGGGGTAAAATTACTACGTTTTGTTAACTTCCATGGCAATTTTGCTTCTAAAAATACTTCCATCCACTTAGTTCTCCTCAGCCAAAACTTCTAGGGCAAAAAAAAAAAAAAATACTTATCCCATAAATATTTATTACAAAATAACTAATTTAACTAACTTTCTTAATAATATTAACAAAATTGAGTATATTGCTCTTCTATTAAGCTTTTGCTCTGCTGTCAGAGTTGAGATGTGGGCAGTACTGACTGTTTAAAACTTGCTATAAGTAAGAATCATACCTGCATTATTGTTGAGTGTGATTCGGCAGCAGTGGTACAGATGCTAAAATCAATGCAACTTGCTGAGGAAGATGGAAATCGATTGCTGACAGAGATCATTGAGGTAAGTCAGAAATTGCAATGTATAGCCTTTGAGCATGTTTTTAGAGAAGGAAATCATTGCGCTGATATATTAGCTAGAAATAGTTGTAAGCAGAAGGAGGGGCTAGTTGTATTTGATCACCCTCCTTTGGCTGTTTGTAGTCAGTTGCAGCAGGATGCTATGGGTGTTATGTACCCACGATGTATATTTGATTTAGTAGTAATATGATTGGGCTAGATGCCCCATTTACACCCAAAAAAAAAAAAAAAGATAGGAAGGATTATATGAATAAAAAATTCCCAGTGCAATCAATGTTTTTCACTCTAATTTTAATCTCTATAAATTATATAATTTATTGAAAACTTTATTGTTTAAAAAAATAATAATAATTCAAATAATAACGGAGTTGGAGACTATGAACAAGTTACTCAAAACAATAACTGATCTTTAATTATTTTTTTATGTCAATCTTTAATTAACTAGAAATGGTTTGCTAGGATATTTGAGAGTCTAAAGTCTAAACTCTAAATGTACTTGGTACCGATGAGAATCCAAATGTCCCAAATGCTCTTCCAAGCTTATTAAGAGCATGTTCAAACCAACACCGGTTAATAAGAAGTGAGTTCTACAAATGAGTAGAGGAAGATAGTGAAGGAGGCAAAGTCTTTTATTGATGTATACATGTGTTTCTCTTGTTTGGGTTAATGGATTTCAATTTTCACACAAGCATTAATTAGGGAGGCTAAAGTTTTTTTTTTTTTTTTGGGGGGGGGGGTTGGTAGAAGGATGAAACTTAGGGTGTGTTTGATTTGAAGGGAGGGGGGGGGGGAAATTTTTTACCTTATTTTGACCAAATTGGCTATGAAATTTTTTCACTATTCCACAACTGTACTCTCAACAAAAAACCTTTTTCTTCTTAGGGAAAAGTATTTCTCCAGTCACTGAAGATAGAGTTATCTCCAGTGACCCCAAAACTACGTCGTTTTGGATTAATGAAGGGTGTGTTAGTAATTTTAGGTGAATTAATGAAGGGTGTTTCGGTAAAATTTATATAATTAAAAAATAAACAAAATTACAGAAACACCATTCATTAATCCAAAATGACGTAGTTTTGGGGTAACTGGAGATAACTCTATCTCCGGTGACTGGAGAAATCCTTTACCCTTCTTCTTATTAATGACAATTTGATAAAAGTCTTTCCTCCCCCCTCCCCTCAAACCAAACACTCTTAAGTTCATTCACTTACAATTTAATTAACAAATCAAATTTGGGTAAAAGAGCAAAAATACACATGTGTTTTACCCTCGGGAGCGCCCAGCACCATATGCTTTTTTTGGGAGAAAAAATACAACCATTTTGGAGCAAAAGTCATACCCCATCATTAATTTAACAAACATCTGTTATGTTACTCCTTCACTGTCTTTGGTTTGAGTGTTTTCGTCCTTTGCTCTTTCTCACTCATCATTTCACCCCTCACCTATTTCTCTCTCATCATCAGGATTTTTTTTTTGATATAAAAATGGTGGCAAATGTGCAACCACTCCGGGTACTGCAGTGGCAATGATGACCCTCCCAACAGTGGTAGCTCCATACAAAGCGGATTACGAGTGGTTTTACCGTAGCTCGAACCCTAGACCTCTTAAGGGAATCCAACGCCACATTCCGCTGGACCAACCACATGTTGGTCATCATCAGGATTTTATTATTCCTTTCAGCAAATCCTGTAGAAAAAATTGAATTGCTAGCGACCAAATTGTCTTATTCTCTTGTTCGTCCCTCTTTCCCTCTCCCTCTATATAGTCTCTCCCTTCCCACTCCTTCCTCGTCTCACGCTCGCTTAACACAGATGTCATTTCTCATTTTTCTCTCATCTTTTTGCTAAGAAACAATGGAGTGATGATCTTCCTTTCTCCGACTCAGATCTGCTGACGAGTGGTATGCCGAATCTTTTTCCGCGTGCTAGATCTAGTTACGCATTCATCTTCTTCTCAAATTTGTCATTTTTTTTCTTGCTCAGTTCAAATGTTTCATTTAAATGTGGGATTTAAACTTATTTTCTTGCGTCAAATAACTCCCAGCAATGGTTCCCCATGCACTGAACAAGGGACATGCATTATATCACGAAGATGAGTTCATAAAATACACTTAAAGAAACATAGAAAGAACATCCAAATACACAAACAAAAAGGGAAAAGAGAGTAGAGAACCACCACATATTATGGCAGAAAAAGTAGTTCTCTCAGAAAAGGTCCATAAGGAAATCAATCTGGCGTAAAGCACAGCTGGAAGAATGCATGCATCTATAGTCCTAGAGTATTGGATGATTAATTTGAACAAACCAATGGCATATCTGAAAATAAATTTCCATAGCACAAGAAAGGAAGCAGCAATGTGCCCCTTATAGTTTTTTTGTCAAAAACACATGCTCCCCGGCACTGATCGACCTCTTGAGCGACAGCGACAGCGTCGACGTCATCGATCATCATGGATGAACACTTGCGCTTCAAGGTAGAGTTCCAGTGATTCTTGATGTCGTTATCGGTTCGGACGGAGAGTAAGTGAGCGATGGTTGCCCATTTGTTGTCGAAACGAGCATGAGCCCTGATTATGGTCTCATCCTCATCTACCGTGAATGCCCTGTGCTCGACCTGATGGGAGAAATGATGAGTGAGAAAGAGCAAAGGATGAAAACACTCAAAATAGAGACGACAGACTTTTGTTAAATTAAAGGTGGGTGTGACTTTCGCTCTAAAATGGTAACCACATGTATATTTTTACTCAAAAAAAACATATGGTGTTGGGCGCTCCCGAGAGTAAAGCAATGTGTATTTTTGCTCATTTATCCAATCAAATTTCGCCATGTGTAATTTCTGTCATTATTGATAGTTTGAACCTAATTTTAAAATATTATTATATAAATTTCAAATTTAGAAAAAATCTATGTGCTTAGAATTTTATTGAAAAATTAAACCTAAGCCATACAAGCAAATGAATCTAAATTTTTTCCCAGAAATAATAACAGGATTTTTTTTTATACGAATAATAACAGGATTTGAATTAATGGTTGTCCCAAACATTTGGATCGTACCTCCTTGGGTTTGTGGACCTTTGTATCAATATATACTTCTAAACCTCCTAGCCCTTCAACTATTGGGCCATCTGTATGTCTACCTGTCAATTTCATCATCTTTCATTGGAACTGATCTGGCATATCCATTATAGATGAACACGTCGACAACGGAGGTCCCTTTAGTTGTTTATATTCTCTTTCCTATTTACGCGTGAAAGTATATTTCAACCATCCTTTCAATCCCATTGGCTATTTCCTGTATAATTTGTTCCCTATTATTTAATTTTCTACTTTATCCGATGAGGGCTGCATTTTTCCAATGTTTATTTCTCCAAACCATGCATTATTAGATTCGATATTCTTATCCTTACTGGCTCCTCCTGACGGTCCCTTCAACTTCCGATAACAAGTCATCGGAAGAATGGAAATAAACCGCATTATCATTAATGCATGGCCTTCTTCTTTCATCGTTCCCGACGCTCATTAGTTCTTAAACGTTGCTATTTAACTCTCGTTGGAGATCATGCTTTCACGTTCAGAGTCGAAATTTTTAATTTTTAATTTTGATCCTCCTCGTCAATATGGCATCACTGTCGCTTTTGTCAATGGAAAGTGTGCTCTCATTCCTTGAACTAAATGGTACTAGCAACGCCTGGTCAATTACGTCGAAGGTGGTAAATACTTTCTGGGATATACCGTACACAAATATGAGAAAACAGATAACCTTCAACGTCGTCCTTTCCGATTCAAAGGTATAGTGTCCTTGACCATGTAAATTTCCTCCTATACTGTCATATACTTGATTGATTTGGCCACATGCATATTTCATCTGACGAAAACCTCTGCACCGAAAAAAACATTGCAGGGTTATGTTTGTCTTGCTGTGCTGCGCCGAAGAGATGTAATCCGATGATTTTCAAGTGTTTTTGTTCCTGGCTTTTGTTTCCAGATGTCTCATTTTGCTGTTGAACAAGGACCCAATATTATCAACCCAGATCTCAAGCTTGTCCTCCAACCCCTTACTCGTGTCAAATATGTCAGCGACGTCATACCGACTCCACATAACATCTTCCAACCACTAGCCCCCTTAGCGGCCACTACATTGCTTGAAACTACGCTTATAAGTATTATCTTCATTTTAAATTCATTACGATGATCTCGTCTACTTACAATGCTTTATCATATTGATATTTCCTACTATCATTTCGCAGATGTTGTTGGGCTGGTGACTAATGTTTCTAAACTAGATGATGTCATCGATGAAGGGGAAATTATCTATCAGCTGAACTTTCAGATTATGGACGAGTGGTTTGAAAGAATTTTTTTTCCTTTGTTCATTTCTTTATCTCATTAACATAGATTCTGATTTTCTTTTAATGTTTGTAGTGGCAATTCTTTCCATTGCTGCTTCCGAGGAACGCCTGCCTTTTGGGCTAATGTCAGTTATTCCAAGGTTCTCAACAAAGAAGATGTTGTTGTCGCACTGCTCTTTGTCAATATGATTAGAACTAGAGGTATTACTTTTTTCACTGTGTAGATGGGGTTAATCACATTTACAGAGTTGTGTTTTTTCTAATTTCCCTCAGTGATGTTTATTTTCTTTTTTAACTGTACATTTTAGCAGATGGAGAAATTATCTTCCTCAGTCATTGTGACCTTTCAGAGGCAATTTTCAACCATAACCACCCTGCCATCGTCAATTTTCGTCATTGGCTTGCTCGTGAGTCAAAGGTTAATCTGATTGACGACAACCTTTTCACTGCACCATCGCGCCTAGCTATTCATCTCGGCCCTTAAATAGTGTTTCCCTCATTTCTTAGTTATGGTTATCCTTTGTTTTTAAACTTCTGGACAATTTCATTAGCTTTTCATGCGTTGCTGTCTGTATTTTCTTTTCGTCGTTCGGTTAGTTATTAATGCTTCATCAAGACACTATTGAAGCTGGTTCTGTTGCAATACATAGCCCACTTGATTATAACGTTTAACATCTTTTGGCAAATATATATCAAATTTCCTTATGATTGATGTATTCTAATTTCCCATAGTGTTTAGTATTGTATTATGTATGTTAACATAATACCTGCCAACTTTAGAAACTAAATAGTCATTACCTCTCAACTTTTCAAAATACCATGTTTCAAATGCATTTAACAAAACCAACTTTCCTCACATTCAAGCAACTGGTATCCAACATTAAAGAATTTTAAAGTGTAATACCAATTTCCACTTGGTAGTTATTAGCTATTACTCCACCAAAGCGTGTTTATGTTGAACTGGGTTTTCCAGAGATAGCTGCCACCAAACTGAAAGTTATGGCCAGTTGATGGTTGTTTTTCCTTTTTTTTTTTCCAGTTATTTTGTTATCAGTTACATTTTTATTCACCCCTCTCTCGAATAGACTACAATACCATGTACAAACGTAAGATGAAAAAAGTGGTGAATTTTTTAATGTTTTCTGGAAGAATCACAACTTCCAAATGCCAACGCATTATACCATGTACACGTTAGCCCATATCATTTATTTCCATTGTAATACATGCATCTTATGTGGAGTCAGTTCGCAACAATCATGAATGGTTTACCACTTTGAGTCATCCATCTGTTAATACTTCTAATCTTTTTTGATGTAGATTTATGAATATGAATTTCATTAAAAATCGAGTTATATTTGATAAATATATCTTTTACAAAATCATTCTAGACCATCGTTGTGCAAAAGATATCAAATTGCACTATCATTCATTGTGAAAAAAAATGGAGAAATAATTTTTTTTTTTAGAAACATGACGACAGTAGGTTCATGGATTTAAAATATAACATATTTAAGTACCAATTAAATGTAACGATGCAAACATACTTGATACCTCTTCCGTTAAAATCCATGAGTCTATAAACGATTCCAGTCATATATTACATTTGGGATGTTCTATCCACAAAATAGTTGCATATTCCTACAATTCGAACATCGAAGTCATATATTAATTTTTTTTACAAGTTTTAGTTTCTTCTTTATCCACTTTTCTTCTTTCTTTATCATAGCGTCTTCATATCTCTAAACTGTAAACCTTACTGATTCTGTAGGGTTCAGACAGACGCTTGCGAATATGTCATCCGAAAATGAGATCCCACCTGTTCTATCAAATGTTACCAATCGAGAAGGCAAATATCACTTACTACACAATAAACAAAAACTTTATGTTACCATGTTAGCTTTTGGTCATTCTACTTTTCAAGCTTTTGCTCAATCTTTTGTTCATTCTGAAATGAGATCCCAACTTATTTTGTAGTGATCACACCGGTCACGTTTGTCATCCAATCTTCACAGAATCATTCCGTTACTATTCTTCCAGACATCACACAACGACAAGGCAAGTAACATAAACTACTATGACTTTTTCTCATTACATAGCTTTAAATGTCATTTGTAAAATATAAAAAATCCTTCCACTTAGATTCCCAGTTTATTAAATTTCAGGATTGTACTGAATGTATGCTTATTTTATTGGAAATTCACAATGTAGGCAAACGACCGTGTGTGGAAAAATTTAATTCAGGAAACTCTGTTAGGAGGACATGTGATATGTTCAAGAGAGTGAGTGAGATGCAAGCACCGCAATCTACACTTATCAATCGAAATACAGAGGATGGAAAATTTTCTGTTTTATCTGATATTACTAATGAACGGACGGAATCTAATTCCAACCATACCAACAGCAGTGCGTTAACGGAAATCGGCAGAGGACAGAAGGCTACTTCTGTTAACCCCTCTTCATTTTCAGTTAATCAGCACAAACTTAAAAAAAGAAGCTTGACTAATGTATGTCAAGTAGCAACAGATGTATCCCATAGATTTGAAGAACCACTAAGTTCAGGTAAATTTCACGCGCTGTTTATTTAATCTAATGGTTGCTGTCGTTTTGAGTGAGTCCTCATTTTGCGCTTGATATTAATGCAGTACATGCTGAATTGAACCAAGATGCAAGAGATGATGAAAATGTACGTGGACAAGATCAGTCAACTTTTAATCAGTCATTCCAATCCAGCTACTTAGATGATGGTGATGATAGCCACGAGTGTAGTTCATGTGGTGCACAAATGTGGGCTGCAGAAAGTATTAAAAGTGTTAAGAAAAATCTAAACCCACAATTTGGGATGTGTTGTTGTAACGGGAAGGTAATTGTACCTCTAATGAAGAGAGCCCCTGCAGAACTTGAGAACTTATTTGTCAACAAGCAATCAAGATATTCCAAAAATTTCTTGAAAAACATCCGCTCATACAACAACATGTTTTGCTTCATATCGATGGGTGGAAAAATTGACCATTCTATAAACTCTAGGGGAGGAGGGCCTTATTCTTTTGTCCTTTCAGGGCAAAATCACCATCTTATCGGGAGCTTATTGCCCCTACTGGAAATCGTCCGGTGTACGCCCAAATGTATATTTATGATACTGACAATGAAGTTTCGAACAGAATTTCGTCAGTGAGGTTAGTTTTCCTTATACCTAATATTTTTTGTTAGTTTTTACAATATAACACCACATGGAATAGATAATTAAACTTTATTTGTTCACTTTACAGCCGTCATGTTAATGCTGAAAACTTGGACCCTACCATAGTTGAGATTTTGAAGGAATGCCTTGATAAGCATAATTCCATAGTGAAAAATTACAGAAAAGCTGGAGATATAATCAAGGATAATGTTGTCCCTGATATTAGCATAAGGCTAATCAGAAATAGCAATTCAAGCATGCTATCTAGGCAATATAATATGCCAACAACATCAGAACTTGCAGCACTTATTGTTGGTGATTTTGACAAGTCATACACTAAAAGAGACATCATTGTCAAACGTCAAAGTGGAAGTTTGCAACGATTGGATGATCTACACATGTCATACCTACCACTTCAATATCCTTTATTATTTCCTTACGGTGACAATGGATACGACTCAACAAATGAACATTCCAATGAATCATTGTCAACGACAAAGAAGAAGAAAAAACTCACCCCCAGGGAGTACTTGGCGTTCCGTCTGATGAGCAGGAAATCAGAGCGATCACTTATTCTGCAAGGGCAAAAATTACTTCAACAATTTGTTGTTGATGGATATTCTATGGTTGAAAGTGATAGGCTTGATTACATAAGAAAACATCAAAAGGAATTAAGAGTAGATCTTTATAGTGGACTATCAGACGTTGTTACAAGAGGAGAAACGGATCCTTCATCAACAGGACGACGAGTTATACTACCATCTTCTTTCACTGGGGTGCACATTACATGATTCAGAATTATCAAGATGCTATGGCTATTTGTTCCTGGGCTGGTTATCCAGATCTTTTTATAACATTTACATGCAACCCTATGTGGCCTGAGATTACTCGTCATTGTAACAAAGATGGTTTAAAACCATGTGACCGACCAGAAATCTTGAGCAGAATATTCCACATAAAGCTACGAAAGTTGATGCGGATTTTGAAGGATGAAAACATATTTGGTTTGATAAAAGCAGGTACGTTCTAGCCTAACATATAAAACTACTTGTACGTCATTTTAATTATTTAAATTTCGAATAGGCTATGTTTTTTATTATAAGAAAGTAGATTCAAAATTAATTGTTAGAAAACACATTTCGGTCGATACTTAATTGTTCTGACAAACATATTTAGGAAGGATTACTTGTGCACATGTATAATCTATTCCTTCAGAGATCATCTTAGCCTTTCACAAGTCAGAATTAGGGACTCCTTCAGAGATCATAGGAATATTAACATAAACTTATTGAGTGCACACAATATTATTTAGTAAAATGATTCGTTTTCAAATAATAAAATTCATTGATCTTTTGGAATTTTCAGATGTTTACACAATCGAATTTCAAAAAAGAGGCCTACCACACGCGCACATCATATTATGGATGTCAGATTCAGACAAAATAAAAACAACATCCCAGGTTGATAGCTTAATATCAGCAGAGATACCCGACAAAGATTTAGACCGCAAACTATACGAATTAGTTGGCAGTTACATGGTTCATGGTCCATGCGGTCGGGCATCAAACAATTCACCTTGCATGAAGGATGGAAAATGTTCCAAGTACTTTCCTAAAAAGTATAATGCATGTACTACGTTGGATGAAAATGGATATCCAACGTATCGAAGGCGAAACGATGGACGTACGGTGTCAAGGAAGGGTGTTCATCTAGATAACAGATACGTCGTCCCTTACAATGCTAGGTTGTTAAAGCTATTTTTTGCTCATCTGAACATTGAAAAGACAAATCAGTCACGAGATGTAAAATATCTATTCAAATACATCAGCAAAGGGAATGACCGCGTCATAGCAGGAATATACAGTAACAACAATAACCCAGGGTCTCAACAAACATTTGATGAAATTTCTCACTACCTCAATTGTAGGTATGTATCTTCATGTGAGGCATCGTGGAGAATCTTTGGCTTTGATATCCACCATAGACAACCACCTGTTGAAAGGCTCAGTTTCCATCTTCATGAACAACAAGCAGTTTATTTCTCACAAAAACAAAGGATGTCATCCCTTATGAACAACCCTAGAGTTAAAAAATCAATGTTCCTTGTTTGGTTGGAAAAGAATAAGGATGACCCTTTCGCCAGAACTCTAACTTATTCTCAATTCCCAAATTACTTTACATTTGTCAGGGAAAAAATAATTTGGAAACATCGTCAACGTGGTTTTTCCGTTGGAAGGCTTGGTCATTCTACACCTGCTCAAGGGGAGGTATACTACCTTCGCTTGCTATTGACAAAAGTTCGTGGTCCAAAAAATTATGAGGACATTAGAACTGTTCATCAAATTGTCTACCCAACATTCAGGGAAGCATGTTACGCACTCAGATTGTTAGATGATGACAATGAGTACATTGATGCAATTAAAGAAGCAGCACCGTGGGCATCAGGCAATTACCTACGAAAGTTTTTCACAAGTATGTTATTAAGTCATTCCTTATCACAACCGGGTATTGTTTGGGAGAAAACTAAAGATATCATATGTGAAGATTTGTTATACATCACACATGCAAATCAACTCTTTAAAGGTATGTTGCTTTATTACTACTTTACTTTTATGTGTAGATTTAATTCTTTTAACTAAGACCATAGCAACAACTACTAAAATAATTACACATTTCATTTCATGTTACAGGATTGCAATTTTCAAGTACACATAAAGAAGCTGTTGGACTATTGGAAATTGAAAAACTTCTGCTACGTAACGGTAAATGCCTCAATGACTATCCATCATTGCCCAAACCAAATGAGGAAAAACTAATAGACATGTCTAACCAACTCATACTCCAGGAGTTGAACTACAGCAAAGAAAAAGAGAACAATGAAGCTATTAGGTTGCAGAATCTAATGACAGATGAGCAAAAGGAAGTATTCCATAAAATACTTTCATCTATTTCTTCACGGAAAGGTGGATTCTTCTTTTTGCATGGCTTTGGTGGAACAGGGAAAACATTTATTTGGAACGCACTTACAGCTTCCATACGATCTAATGGCGGTATCATCCTTAATGTAGCATCCAGTGGAATTGCAGCTACTTTACTACCATCTGACGGAACAACACATTCAAGATTTTTAATCCCTATAGATGTCAATGAAGATTCTGTTTGTTCAATTACCCACAATTCACCAACTGCAAACTTGATCAAAGCTACTAATCTCATTATCTGGGATGAAGCTCCAATGGTGAAGAGACATTGTGCTGAGGCTTTTGATCGTACTTTACGAGACATAATGAAGGCAGATACTATTTTTGGGGGCAAATGTGTTGTCATGGGGGGTGATTTCAGACAGATCCTTCCAGTCATTCCTAAAAGTGGACGAGCTGAGATCGTAGATGCATCTATAAATGCTTATCCTCTTTGGAATGAATGCCAATTATTGCAATTGACCAAGAATATGAGGCTAAAGTCTTCCACAGATCCAACTGAGCAAGACAAAATTAAAGCATTTTCTGAATGGTTGTTACTTGTAGGAGAGGGTGTTATTGGATTACCACACGATGGTATTGCAAGTATACATTACCATCAGATCTACTACTTCATGATGATGACAATCTAATAAAGTGTATCGTTGAACATATCCGGACTTAGTTGAGCGTTTGTTCGATGAAGATTACCTAAACCAAAGGACAATACTAACACCAACTACAAAACATCTTGATTCCTTGAATGAGTACATCTGTTCATTACTTCCAGGAGAGGAGGCGGCATACTTTAGTGCTGACTCTTAAATGGTATGGACCATGCAAATGATAGTATCGATGATTTGTACGACACAGAATTTCTAAATTCAATTAAATGTTCTGGGATTCCCCATCACAAATTGGTTTTGAAGGTGGGAGTTCCCGTAATGTTAATAAGGAACATTGACCAAGCATTAGGATTGTGCAATTGTACAAGACTTCAAATTACCCAACTAGGAAAGAACGTCATTAAGGCCAAGGCCTTGAATGGGACAAGCGCAGGCAAAGACATTTCGATACACAGGTTGGACATGAATCCATGTGAATCTAAACTTCCATTCAAGATGACTAGAAGGCAATTTCCAATCATCATTTCTTTCGCCATGACAATTAACAAGAGTCAAGGACAATTGATGTCAAATGTAGGTCTTTACCTACCAAGTCCAGTTTTTTCACATGGACAACTTTATGTTGCCCTATCTAGGGTCAAGAGTTTCAATGGTTTGAAAATACTTATTTTAGATGAGCATAATAAGTGTATTGATAGTACAATTAATGTTGTTTACAGAGAAGTTTTCCAGAACCTTTTGCAACATTAACAGTTGGTAACTATTCAAGTTCATTTGTCTCACATTTGTAATTGTTGTTGTTCCAATTTCATCCTTGTATTATTATTTTCCAATGTTGTGAAGTAATGTGTCTTTACAAATGTGTACAAATGATCTACAATTCAATAAAACTACAATGTTATTAAACTTATAGCTTTCTTGCCATATTACACCCAATAAAATTTCACCCTTCGTGCAACGCACGGGTCTATAAGTCTTGTTGCTACTAAGAAAATAAATGAATTTTTGTTTTTTTTAAGGTCCAGAACAAAAAAAACGTCAAAAACTCTCATAGAAAAATTCTGATCTAAAAAAATTCGTATTAATAACTTATTTTGTAAGTAATTAATAATTCTATCTATAGGTTTTAACTTTTTTTTTTGGTGACTTTTTTTATATTGGAATTTTTTACATTTTTTTTTGACATTTCCTTATTTTCAGAACGTTAAAGGGATCTTCCCACATAAATATTCGGAGACTTGACTGCATGTTGCCATACTCCAAGGACTAGGACTTGAAGGCGGCTTTCTGCGTCGCAAACCAAAAGATCAAAATGGCTTTAGTAAAATTTAATATGGGAAGTGATGTTGGTAGCAAGGACGGGAAGTGTAATAAAATGATGAAGAAGAAGAAGGATACGATCGTCCGTAAAAATGGCGGCTGAAAAACCAAAGCGGCACAATGTGAATGGTCCAAGGTACAGCATTTGTGATTCAACTATAAATGGCGCACGATTATATCGGTTATTTTGTGAATAGCTCTGGTAATTTATATATATATTTTGGTGAATTTTTTTCCCAATCTTTCTGATTTTAGCAATAAAATTAGCCGTTCCTGTGATTTCCCCTCTCTCTGGTTCCCCTAATTTAGCTCTTGTTGCCGCTTGTTTCTCAGCAATGTACACGGCTATCAAAGAGAGAGAGTGAGAGAGAGAGAAGGAAGAAGGGGAAGATACAGGCAAAAGCATATGGGATGCGGATTATACTCTCGTCGACGTTTAGGTTTCAACATCTCATTCCATTGCATTGAGTTGATCGAGAGAGCCATAAATATTGCATATACGTACATATATATAATTGCAGATAGAAATTGATAAACAAGGGTCCTATAATGTCTTCGCCTGAGGCTCTCGATCGGTTGCTTTTCTCTCTCAGCAGAGCCTTTTGTACTCCATTCTCCGTTTTCATTCAGATCCAGGTTCACTTTTCTTAATTCTCTCTTATATACGGAAACGTTGTGAAAAAGCATTATTAACATATTCATTTTCTATTCTTCTCTCCTTCTGTTTTCTCTGGAATTATCCAACTCTAGTAGATTTTTAATTTGGTCTGTTCAGTTTGTTATGAATATTTATTTAATCCAAAAACCAATGCAAAACCTGGAATTCAATTTAATATATAAGACTCAATTATTTTTAAGCCTCACACCTTTTCAGAAGCACAGTGGTTTAAATTAAACGAATTAAATTATTAAAATACATACATTAATGTGAAAAGTTTCACTTATGCTTCAAAGGGAGTTCCTAAAATTTTCACCAGAAAAAAGGGAGTTTCTAAATTGATTTTATAATGTCAGGATTAGCCGTCTAGCTGCTAACAGTATATATAATAAAGTTAAACTAGTTTGGTTATTGTGGGTTAGAAATTGGAAATAAAGCAAAACTTTCTCATCAGTACTATGGTCTAACAGGTGACTTCACTTTACATATTAAGCAAAACTTTACATATTGTCTCATTCATTACTGAATGACTAGCACAGAATTTGCATGGCTGTGAAAACTGCTTTGAATGAACCCTGGCCCCTGGCGACCCTGGCATGCTTTTATTTTTCTTGCAAGCTTCACTGGTCTGTTTGGTAGGAGGGAAATAGATGGGAGGGGAAATTTTAATGAGGTTGATTTAAAAAAAAAAAAGAGAAGTGGGGTTAAAAAACTTTTTAATTAAATTTTCTTATTTTTTTTATCTTATATCTTCTCTTTACTAAAATTTTATTACCGCACTTATCCATTTCTTTTCAATTGAACTCATTAAAATTTCCCCTCTCCTCCCCTCCATTTTCCTCGTGTCAAACAGATCCGAGCTCAAGGACACATCAAAGTCAATCTGTGAATTTTCATGGTTTTTGTATGAAATGACACTAACTGTAATGAATTAGTAGTTTAACCTTAAATATCTGAGTACGGTGTTTTTATATAGCCAAATACATCAGCAATTTGGTGACATAATTTTTGCCTTTCAGCTGGTCATTTAAATTAAATAAGTTTCCATGAAATGCTGTTCTAAATTCATCGATACTAGTTGCTTATGAAAAATCCCTACATGATACTGTGTCATTCAAAGCTAAATTTTATGTCTGCTCTGTAGGGATGTGTAATTTGCTTACTTCTTGGTATTGGTTGGGCTTTGGCTGCTTCTGTCAGGTACTCATTGATGTTAAACAGTGAAACAATTTCAGTACCATGTTAATGAGATATTTAATATACACATATGTGTGTATATATAATTCTTTACAGGAACCGAGAGATAAATAGAATTAAGCACAATATGCGGAATGGCAACAACTTTGCTTTCCTTTGTCACAATATCAATGAACTTGAGCACTCAAATCAGGTCAACCTGCCAACAGTAACTGTAATTATGCCACTAAAAGGTTTTGGAGAACACAATTTACGCAATTGGAGAAGTCAGGTAACCTTTTGGACACATGTCTTTAGAACTTTCTTTTTTAGTGCGTTCCTTTAGATAGAGCTAGGAATTCAAGTTGGGCCCATCAGACTGGCCTGATTTTCCCACATTATATGGAGGGTCTGGCTTGAGGAATTGTGAAAAGAACAATTAAAAAGGCTTCTGGGTTCAAGTTTGAAAGCCCTACAAAAAACAGGTCGGTTTAGGCTAGTTGACCTAACCCTATTTCCGAAGCGTCAAATACTACCTCCGGTCCTAATTATAGGAACACTTTTGTAGTGTAATTTGCACTACAAAAGTATTCCTATAATTAGGACCGGAAGGAGTATTCTGTTTTTGGATAATGAAGATGACAAATTAGGAAAATCTAATTTTGTTTACAATTTGGACTTCAGAAAACTATTTTGTCTTTAAAATTTGGATTTGTATTACTCAATCTGAACGTTTAAACATTTAAATTTGTTCCTTTAGATTTTAGATTTGTATTATGCAAATTGGACTTTAGAACATTTATTTTTGGTCCTTTGGAGTTTTGATATACTTTGTGACCTTGTTAAACTTTTAAAAAAAACAGAAATATTATCTGAGATTTTAGGCCTAGCCTTCAGCCTGATCAATTTGGGTCGGGCTTTAAGAAATGACCAAAATAAGATAAATAGGGTTTTTGAGCTTGAGCCCAAGGGCTTGGCCCATATGGGCCAAGCTCATCTGTTTCCTAGCTATATTCTTTGATATGTCATTCTTTCTGAAAATGCTATTTGATTCGCTTCTTTGGGTATTGGAAATTTTGTATCTAACTTAACCGTCATATGTGCTTATACTACCAACATATCCTCTCTATATACTGTCTTTATCCTAAGTTTGAGAGAATTCCCTATAGGTTGCATAGCTATATCGAATTTCTTATTAAAGTTTAAGTCGTATGATTTTTTTAGTATTTTCCAGATTTTATCAATTGTGGATTTGTGGTGTTTGACTCTTTTCTTTTTCCAATTTCTTCATGACCTTTATGCTTTTTATTTGAGGTTCTCCTTCTGTCATTTTACAAATGTAGATAACATCTCTCTACGGTGGCCCTCTAGAATTTATTTTTGTGGTAGATAGCACAGAGGATCCTGCTTACCATGCTGTGTCAAGACTAGTATCAGAATATGAGGTATACATAACCATGGAATAGATTAAAATTTATATCCCTATTTCAGAGATCTGTTTATAGTTTTGGTTATGTCCTAAAATATACTCACTTAGTCATTCCCCTCTTTATCCAAGCCTGGAAGAAGTGCAAAATGATCTAGATTCTTGGCTTCTTGGTGCAATTGCAAAAAAGGCTGGTTGAAGGAGATCATGTACCTGTACCTTTCCAACTAATACAACACACACTCACACTCACACCACTTCTAAAGAAAACATGAGATTTTTGGGGGGAGACATACAGAGACAGATGGGAAGAAGAGAAACAGAACAAAAATTGAGAAGGAGAGAAGACAAAAAGTAAGGAGGGGAATTAGACAGAGAAATGAAAGGGGGATAAAAGCAGAAGAAGGGGGAATAAGAAGAACTTGAGGGGGATAGTGATCAAATTAGCTAACTCTCAGCAAAATTCATTTCCATTATCATCCAAGTCTCCTTACAAGGTCTAGGCTATTTATAGAAAAAGGTTTTCTTAACTACTCCCTCTGATCCTTAATATAAAACATATTTGAAGAGTTGATCTTGGTCCTAAATAGAAGACATATCTTTTATATTTGTCATTCTTTTCCTAATTTACTCCATTGATGGTTCCTCAACAATAATCAAGGAGAAGAGGGAATGAGGGAATTAAGGAAGATGACTAGGGTGTTTTGGAAAATACACGTCATAATACCTAATTTAACTAACATTCTAATCAATTAGGTAAATATGTCCTATATTAAGAACCAGAGAGAGTAAGAAGTAAGCCTACTTGTAGAAGTAAAACTAATTGCACAATTAAACCTATTCACCTACTCCCAACTACTCTAAAGGTTACTTGGAAAAGTAAACATATTCCTACTTCTCTAAAAGTTTCCTTAATTAACAAGGAAACTTACAATTTGCTAATATAATATAATTAAAACTAAAAAAAAGTAAAGTAAATTCATTTCTTTCTTGAATAAAATCTTCTACATTAGGTTTCCTCAAAATGTATTAGTTCTTATTTTTCATGACCAACTTTGATGTTATATTGGTTCATGCAGGATCATGTTGATGCTAAGATTATTGTAGCTGATTTCGCAACAACTTGTAGTCAAAAAATTCACAATCAGTTGGTATGTTAGCTTTTCCATTTCTGTTAATTCATTAGGTCCTTCTTTATGGGATAATTTTTCATTTACTTTAGTAATACACATTGTAAGCACATTGGCAGGTTGGAGTTGAAAATATGCGTAAAGACAGCAAATATGTATTGTTTTTGGATGATGATGTTAGGCTACATCCTGGAACAATTGGAGAGCTCACTAAAGAGATGGAGAAAAACCCTAATGTATAACTTAAAATCCTTGTTTTCTTCTTGTTTAATTAGAGTAGTAGGGCTTCTACTTGCCCAAATTATATAATTATTCTCAAGTGTTTTTATGCTTAACAGATATTTATTCAAACTGGATATCCTCTCGATTTGCCATCTGGAAGTCTTGGAAGTTATTGCATCTATGAGTACCATATGGTATCCAACTGCAACTTTCGTAGTATCTCCAATCACTTCTATGCTTTCCCCCCCCATTGGTATAGGATTGTGTGCTTTGTGTATTTTTTTGAAAGGTGATTCACTGTAAGAAGTCTCACTAAATGAATTTAACTATCGCATTCAGAAATCACTAGATACTTAATCATTATTTAAGTAGTTAGCTGTTATGATTGTAAAATGTCAGTGATGGGCCTGATGGCTTTCATGTGGCTTTCATTGTATCATATTTGCTTAACTTGGTTGTTTTTGTGCCTTTCTCAGCCATGTTCAATGGGCTTTGCAACTGGTGGAAAAACTTTTTTTCTGTGGGGAGGGTGCATGATGGCAAGTAACCTCTACTTTTTGTTTGATTTGGTTACTGCATCAGAAAATGAAAAGTAGATTCTAACTATTCGAATGTCTTCAGATGCATGCTGATGACTTTAGGAAAGATCGTTGTGGTGTAGTCTCAGGACTTCGATATGGTGGATATTCTGATGATATGACTCTTGCAGCTATAGCTGGTAAATCTTTGATTCTCTCCCTCGCTATTAAAACAAAGTCCAGATCTGTCTCTGGTTCAAAATACTAGTTCACATTATGTTTTTATAAAACTAGCATCTTCAATTTGTGATGTGTTTTTGGACAAGAAGTGCCACAAGCTTTCAGTAATCCATATGGCATTAACTAACTTTTTTTAAGAAGAATTATTTCCTTGTCTTCCATTCCTCTATTAATTTATTTTGACCAAATTCCATTCCGTTTTATAATATCATACCATAATGTTGTTCCTTCAGGGGCTCACAAAGAACTCATCTATTCTCCTCCAGTTGCTGTCTTTCCTCATCCACTTGCAAGTGATCTTAATTTTGGAAGGTCTGTGACACATACTCATCAAAGTAGTGTTATGGTTGTATTGTGTTTGACATTTTTAACCATGATCAGGTACTGGAATTACTTACGGAAACAAACATTTGTGTTGGAGTCATATGTAACAAGGACTAACTGGATAATGAATCGTGTGTTATTCGTTGCTCACTGCTATCTGTCATGGGGATTTGTAACACCATACGTCATGGCAATTATTCATGTTGTGGCAGCGTTAAGATTTTTTGTCAAAGGGTACTCATATGAGGAAATGGCTTATGGTGATCATTCTACTTCTCCTTTTACACACTCACACACTTCATTTTTTTCGTAATT
The DNA here is from genome assembly GCA_025563575.1 of Acacia pycnantha. NCBI lineage: Eukaryota > Viridiplantae > Streptophyta > Magnoliopsida > Fabales > Fabaceae > Acacia > Acacia pycnantha. Next base: position 3,190,684 of record JAMWYP010000001.1, read on the forward strand.
AATGCTCCTCCGGTCCTAAATATGGGACCTAGTTCTAGGTCTTACATTTATGACCAGAGGTATTATTGTTCAAGCCTCTCTGCTTTTGTATTGTTGACAAATCCTTATTGTTCTTCATCTTCTCATTTCTTGAAGTTTGATTTTATGCCTTTCATGCAGGGTTATCGCTGGTTGGCTTCTTAATTGTATGCACTTTCGTTGCTCTTTCTTCAATGTGGAACTTGACAAGGATAGAAGTTCATCTGTGCAACCTTTTGTCCCCAGAGGCACCCCGGCTTTCTCTTGCTTCCTATAATTGGTGTCTTGTAAGTATTTCTTTAAGCTTCTTTTATATATGGACTGATTTTAGTGGCCATTATCTTAGGTACCTTATTATTCATTTCCGATGGTGTCAAGTCCCGCTACTAGTGCCCGAATTAATTGTATTGATAATAGTGACATAATACTTTCATCAGCAAAAAGCATGCACATGCAGATTTCTTCTTGTATAAACTCAGTTTGAATGTTCACAACCAAGCTAAACAAGTAAGATCTTGATGATTATCCCTAACATAGAAAAGTCTTTTCTCACCTCTAGGCATTTTAACACTAATTGTTGCTCCTTCATACATATCTGATATAAAGTTTACTAGAAGTGCATGTTGATGTGGGGAGAGGAATTTGTTAAGTACATAGAGACATGACACCACAAGTATAAACGAATGTAAACATGTTAATATATAGGATTTATTTTCTATCAAAGGATGTTTAATTACTTGCTGATAAAGCTATCAATTGATATCCATTGAGCAGGTGTTCACAGCGATGATGGTTGGTAACTTTTTATATCCTATATCCGCTGTTCGTTCTCGTTTATCTCAATATATCAATTGGTCTGGTATTTTGTACTATCTGGAAGATGGAAAAGTGTGCAGGGTAAGTTGATCAATTCCTTGTGTCAGCTTCAGTAAAACATTATTTCACTCGATCATCCTCACAGATGCACAATTTCTTGTGGCTGTATATATTAGATGAAGCATGCTGTATGTGAAATGCATGATTTAAGATACAATTGCTTTCTAAGCAAAATGACAATTGGGAGAGAATTGCATTAGATAATTTGAATCATATACAATGCATTTTAAAAGAAATATGCGTGTTTTTTTTTTACCTATTTGGCAGCTTATGTATCTAATGGATTCTTACAAGATAATGACGTTTAGTGGATAATCGAAAGGATTTAATTAAAGATTCACTAAAGTTAGCAAAATCCTGAATAAACAAATAAAACTTAAATGAATAAATGGACTCAAATTGACTTTAGGTGGATTGGCCTTCAAGTAATGCCTCTTGTAACTCCAAGCAAGCCACTTTTTAACTATTTCAGAGTCTCTCATGCACTATTCACATTCATGGCTCTCCATTGTGTTCAATCTTCCTCCTCCAAGTGTGTGTGTATTTGTGTTTTTGTCTTCCAATATGTTGTCTTCGTCTCCAAATGCACATTGTAGCCTCTTGAATTTGATAATCCTGTTTTTTTGACCTTTCCTCCACTTGGCCAATACCATGAAAAGTGACAGAATTGCCCTCTGGATTCATATCAAAATTCCTGATTAAGGCTCCAATCTGCACCAAAGTTTTCTTCCCTAAACATATCAACCACCCTTATTTCCCACCTATATAATCTATAATTCTCTGTAAATGTTTTAATAACTTGCTCTGTACCTTCTTACATTCTAACAAATCCTGAATTGAAGCCGCCAATGCAGCACAATCCCACTCAAAAATCACTCTTCTATGCATTCCATAGCTCTGCCTCAAAATGCGTGAAAAATTTATGATTTGATGTAAAACCAACAAGTTGTTTTATGTCGTGCAGATTGAAAGAGTACCGAGAAGCAAGGATATGCGTCCAGTTTTCACAGACTTGGGAGGAAAACACTTATTTGGAAAGAAAGGATTAACTCGTCGGAACTCATTCATAGGTTTTTGGTCCAGTTTGGCGCAATGTCGTCAACCCAAGAAACATGCATGATATTTAAGATCCCTACTTTTTGACAGTGAATGAGCAGCTTGGCCTTTGGAGAGAAAAGTACGTTGGCAGATTAATTGGTCTCTTTTTTGTTTTGCTTGGGGCATTCGTCATTGATTGTAAGGCTGTTTGTATTATAGTCCCATTTTTTGGTTACCCATTCAAATCATAATTCTTTAGCACAATCATTTTCCCATTTAGCCTGATTTTGTAATTGCTAAAAGTATGTTTTTTTTTTATTGTTATTGTATTTTTTTAATCTAGTGTAGATAGTTTCAATTCTAGAAACACAATTGTACTTTGCCCTTAACCTTAGGGATGTAATTGTAAATACATCAGGGTTTTTCCTTGCAAAGAACCTATGTATTTTCTAATCATTTAACTTGGGATTAGAACTTCATGCCCAAGAAAAGTTGTATTAAAGCCTGTGAGCTCAATTTGAACTTTCTTCAAGCCTTTGTTGCCTTCTTTCTCATACCAGTGGGACCTCAATCTTCAATTTCAAGCCCTAAATAATATTGTCCCTCATCATGTTACTTACCCTCAATCTGCTTTGCTACTAATATGAGAATAAGCGCCATCCATTCATGAAGATTCCTATGGAAAAATCATTGTAGTAGTTTGGATGAATGACTGACTGCCAAAACTCCTTGACTTACTAATAGTCTCTATGAATGTGTATCTCATCTTCTTTCGTTTCCAAACAGCAATGACAGTTATCCGTTGAGTATAAGCCCCTCCACCATTTAAGCTTATTTGTAATAATTAGTTCATGCAGGTGTGATCCAAGTGAAAATCTTGCATCTTCGGGGGGATTTTTAGCTTCCTAATTTCATCCCACTTTAGCTTAGATTGTTCCCTATTTCCATTGAGTGCCCTGTAAGCTGATCTGACTGAAAACATTCCACTCTTCTCATATTTCCTATGAACACTATCATTACTTGCCCTATCATAGAACGACTGCAAACCTTCGAGAGCATGACTCGTGTGTTAGAGCCACGAGGATCAACATTCAACATTCAGAAGAAAGTCATCACCACAACCATACATACCATGAATCACTTTCACCTAGAGAGACTCTCTATCCTTCACCAAGACCCAGCCAAGCTTTATCAGAAACACGTTATTTTATTGTTCGATTCTCTTGGAGTACTTATCCCTCAGATGCCCTTTCTTCTCGCAGAAGAAGTATATGGCATCATTCTTGTTGATGGCATGCGCTGACTAAACCTATGGACTAAATTTTAGACCATGTCACTAGTGACTCTTATGAGCTCTCCACAAGTGTGATGTAGATCAGCCAAAGTACTACAGAGCAAAAAAGGGACTATGGGTTCCTCTAGTAGGAGTTACTGCCCATATAGCCCCTGGAGTGTTGTATTAGTGGGTTGTTCGCCGTTTTTCTACCGCAAGTATATAGGTCACAAGTAGTATAAAAATTTATTGTTCCCACAACAGCTATGGCAAATGTGGGCTAGTTAATGCAATTATGCTCTTAATTAGGTTGAGCAAAGTCATTTAAAGTATTTCAATTTGAAAGAACAATTTTGATTCAAAACAAACTAAATTGAAAGAAGCAAAGTAAAAGTTTATTCTAACTTCAAGAAAATGAGGCTCTAGAATCACTTCTCCCCTCTAACGAAAAACCAAGTGTTTGCATAAGATTCACAAGTATTGGAAAAGCTTTCTCAAATCAAAACCAACAACTATTTTCAAAGAATTCATTCAATCTAATGATATAAGTTACATGCAAAACAATGAAGACTAATAAGAAATTGGTATATTAGATTGGAAAAATATTGTCTAGAGACATGTAAAAAATGTTCATGCTTATGCTCAACCAAACCATTTTATTAAGAAGTTTCAACATAAGATTTTTATGTAAAGTCCCCTTGGAAGCATAAAATTGGGGGCATTGAAAACTCAACACCATTATTTGTGTGTAAAGCCTTAATAGAGGTACAAAACTAAGTTTCAACAAGAGCCAAAAAAAAATTTAAGTTGAGTTCTTGCATCAAATTTAGAATGCATAAAAAGTAACCAAGTATATCTTGAGCAACCATTAACAATTGTAAGAAAATATTGATGACCCTGAATAGAAGGAATTGAAAAAGGGACCCGATATCACATGAATCAAATCAAAGATTTGGGTTTGTGGTTGGGTCAAGAACATAAAGTTTGTAAATTAATTAAATTTATTTATGGACTTAAGCAAGCCCTAAACAATGGCATAAAAAGTTTGATGAAGTTGTTCTAGCAAATGTGTATAGAATCAATGAATCTGACAAATATGTTTATAGTAAGTTTATAATGAAAAATGTGTCATTATTTGTTTATATGTAGATGACATGTTAATTTTTGGTACTGATCTAGACGAAGTAAATAAAACAAAGAAATTATTGTATGATAAGTTTGAAATAAGAGATATGAGAGAGGTAGATGTCATGCTAGGGATCAAGATTATTAGAGATAACAATTGTCTTGGGCTTTCTAGGCCTCATTACAATGAGAAAATATTAAATAAATTTGATTATTATGATTGTTGTCCTATTTCTATTTTATTTGATTCTAGTATGAATTTAGTACCAAATAAAGGTTGTCCTATGAGACAACATGAACACTCAAAGGTGATTGGATGCTTGATGTATGATATGAGATGTACAGGACCAGACATAGCATATGTTGTGGGAAGATTAAATAGATACACAAGCAATCCAAGTATGACACACTAGCATGTTGTGGCAAGAGTGTTGAAATACTTGAAAGGAACAATTAACTATAGTTTAACCTATAGTGGTAATCCTTCAATTTTGCAAGGATATACATATGCTAGTTGGATAACTTATTCAGAGGATTATGCATCCACAAGTGGATGGGTCTAAACCCTTGATGGGGGTGCTATTTCATGGAAGTCAAAGAAATAGACCTGTATAGCAGATTCTGCTACAGACTCTGAGTTTATAGCATTGATTGTAAGTAGTAAGGAAGCATAATGGTTAAGAAACTTGTTGCTTGAAATTATTGGTTGTAAGTAGTAAGGAAGCATAATGGTTAAGAAACTTGTTGCTTGAAATTCTTATATAGTCCAAGCCAATGGCACCAATATATATTCATTGTGATAGTCAATTTGCTCTTGTAAGGGCTTATAGTCAATTTTATAATGGAAAGTCACTACATATTGGCTTAAGACATAGCTATGTGAAAGATTTGATTTTGAATGGAGTAATTTCTATTAGTTATATAAGATCTGAATTAAATATTGCATATCCTTTGACGAAATGTTTGACAAGGGATTTGGTGTTAAGAACACCAAAAGGGATGGAATTGAAGTTTATAAACTTTGATCGCCAATAGTGGAAACTCAACTCACACTTGACCATCACAACAAATATTGAGTTTAATGGTGAAAGTATGCTACCAGAGTGATTGTAAGTACTTGACTTTTAATACATCTAAGTTGGAAAGTACTTGGCAATCATGAGAGTAAGGGGGCGTAGGTTGATCCTAATTTGACTCTTAATTGACCTATAAGTATATATTTGCGGGAACATTTATCACGGTGATGCTTTTGATGGAGTCTACTTATCTGAGAATGAAGTGAGACTGCTTCTAAGAGTCAAAATGCTTGACTCTAAAAACTTCTTACAAAAAGGATACATACACAAGACCACAAATAAATGTGCCATTAAAAAGTGTTATACAATGGCCTGAGATCCCATGCATAATTTATGTACACCTATTCATATGGAATAATTGATTTAAAGCTTAGTCTACCATATTATTTCGGATGTATAATCCGTATCTCATTTAGATAAAGATTCAAATCCTCGAGATACCTCTATTGACAACACGAGATTTCCAAAGTGGTAAAAGATTGTGATCATTTTAAAATGGTGGGGGATTGTTGGAATATTTTAAAATGAAGATATATGTTTTTTTTTGTTAAGTCATGTTCATTAAATTAAGAAATTTATATGAAGAGTTGTGTAAGAAGTTATAATACTAAAAGTCAACAATGTTATGTCTGTTTATTTTCTAAAGATACATGTGAAATGTTATAGCCAGAAATGTGACAACCACCACTTGGTGAAAAAGTTGTATTGTATTTATGAGAAAACTCTATATAATATAAAGGTATAACTCTTCATATGTCATATGTCTGTTCATGAATTAGTATACAAGATTCATGAATTTAAAAATCATTATAACTTTTAATTGAAGAGGTGTTGCTTCAAGAGGCATCACTTCAAAACATCACTTCATGGCCTATAAATACCCAACACCATAAATCATTATGACATCTTAGAAATCACACAACAAAAGATCAAGCACATTACCTTTGTCCTTGAGTGCATATAAAGATAAAGTCAAATTATCATTTTATAAAAGTCATTGTTGTCTTGCTTGAGTATACGGAGTGCAATCCATGCTCCAGAGTTTTCGTTGTATCCTGCAGGAAATTTGCTCATCAATCCAACTTACACCCTATAAGATAGGTATATGGGAGCGAATTAATCCTAAAGGAAAGTGTTGCTCACGCCATGAAGACATTATACACTATTTTCTTCTTTATCTCTTATTCTTGTACTTCTCAGATATCCAACCCCTCCAACAGTTTTTGGACCGTCCTTCTTATTTGCATAAAGCCAATTGATCCCCCCCCCCCTCCCATGAATTTTAATAATCAACAAGTGCTGCCAGGGTCGTTCAAGTCTACTATCCCACACCTCCTCATCTGTCCCAATTTTCCCTTTGTTCTTCTCGGTATCAGTCTTAAGTTTCTGCATTTCACCCTTGTCTTCCATTCCACTCTTCAGCTCTTGTGGCCAGAGAGACTTCACTGGTGAAGCTACGTACCCTCCTTCCTTGGCACCTTTCCTCTAGCCTCACTCTCACTTCTCACATATTCATCTTGAATCATCTCTGAAGGCAACAACAGGAATCTCCACGATTTATGGTTGGCACCCCTTCTCCACCCCCTCAACCATCCCACAGTTTCTGAAAGGCCAATCTCGTTAGATGGCATGGAAAAGTCCCAAAGAATCTCTCTCTTCTCTCTTTCTCAACAAGGGATTTTTTTTTTTTTGGCTTGTTTCATGTTTGAAATCAATGCTTTTCCTTCACGAGTTATCTAATGACTTCTTACTTGACGATACTGTGGTAATCATTCAATAAATGTTTAGAAAGTTTAATTTAATGCTTCTCTCCACTTCTTTCCTATTATCTGTATCACCACTAAAGTTAAATCTGCTGTGTGTGAGTATAGCATTTTGTTTTGTGGAATTATACTTATTATGTGAAAATTTAATTGTTTAAATACTGAAAATTTAATCTTGGTTATTTTAACATATTGAAAAATTTTTTGGCCAAAACAAAAAAATTGTATTTTGCAAAATTTGTGTTATGTGTAATTCATATGTCTAAAAGTTTGGAAAACTAGTTTTAGGCAAATATATCAGCATTTGATTTTTGCAAGGTTACCTAAGTTATAATATGTTGAAATTAATCTTTAAAAAATTTTGGGCGCGTAAAATAATGGGAGATTTTTTTTCTTAATCTAATCACACTTGTGTTAATTAAATTAAAATTCTCATTTAGTTTTGTGAATGTATAGAATTTAAATGCCCATGTTTGATATTTGTAATTAGCATGCATTTTCAGGAGGAACCACGACATTTTTTTACGTGTTACATGCATAATTAATCACGTGAATTTTAAAAATATTTTTATTGGACTTGGCTCACATCCACTTCTATTCCCATCTTCTTCATTATTTCAATTGTTTGATTGAAATCTCAACGGTTTATATTTAATCTTTTATAAAAATATTAATAAAAAAATTAAATTATTAAAAAATATTAATAAAATATTTAAAAATATTGTTTTTATAAAAGATTAAATCTGAACCGTTGAGATTTCAATTCAATGCTTAAAATAAAGAAGAGGATGGAAAGGGAAGTGGATGAGAGCCAAGTCCATTTTTATTCACCGGTAGATAGTTAGAGTTACATATTTAATTGGGGGAATGGAATTGGCTTTATATTTTTAAACTAGCTCACACGTATTAGTGAATATAAATAAATTTAGTAAATGTATAAAAAAAATACATTTAATAAATTTTAGATAAGAGTGTGCAAGTATTCATTGACAATATGACAGGCTTTGTTTGGGAGTTTGGAAGGAAGGGGAAGGAAAGGAATGCAAGGAGAATGGAGGGGAGGGGATGGAAGGGAAATGGAGGATATTTCCTTCTCTTGTTTGGGAGTTAAAAAAATAGTAAGGGAGGAAGATGGAGGATTAATGAGTTATTTTTATCATTTTGTCATTTTCTTTAATAATTATTATATTTTTCAAATAAATTTAAATTTAAATTTTCTAAAAAATTTATTTATGTAATTTTTATATTCAAAAAATTATCTATGTGGTGGCGGCGGTGGTGGGGTGGTGGTGGTGGTGGCGGTGGTGGGGCGGTGGCGGTGGTGGTGGTGGTGGTGGTGGTGGTGGTGGTGGTGGTGGTGGTGGTGGTGGATAAGGGTAACAAAGTAATTATTTTATTTCTCCTCTTAAAACCCCCAATATGGGGGAACTTTATTTTTTAGAAGAAGGAGGGTTTTGGGGGATTTGTAAAAATCTCTGATTCCCTCCCCTCCTATTTTTAAAACTTGCAAATAAAGGAATGGACTACCAAAACCCTCCATTCCATTTCCTTTCCCTCCAAAATGGAACTCCCAAACAAAGCCTAGGGATAGCACCCATGAATGCTCCTTGTAATGAGTTTGGATGAGCATAAGAGATAGATAGTTAGACTACTGCTAACAATCATCATAATAGTTCCTTGCATTTCGATCATCAACTGGTCTAAGGGGTCGTCAACCTTCAATGTAAAATCCATATCCATACAACCAAGTTACAACATAATACTATCATCTTTAATTTCTAGTCGAGATGGTCAGTACCATCCAGACTTACAACATAATACTTTCATCTTTCTAGTCGAGATGGTCACTGGTCAGTACCATCCAGACTTGTTCTGTCATTAAGTTCAGCAACAATTGTAGTAGTAGCTATAAGAATTGGAAGATTACATCATCACAATTATCGTGTCATGCATGCATGATTGAGAAATCTTAATTTTTATATATTTTATCCCATATTTTTCATTTATTTTGGGGACAATTTTAGGCTAATTTGGAATTATTAGATAATATTTGGATTGTTAGCCAATTTTAGGAAATAATATAAATTTGAATTTATTATGAGTTTAATTAGCTTAAATTATTAATATTCTGATTGCTATTTTGTGATTGAATAAAATTTCTAAATATACAATAGATCATGATTTTATTTAATTCTTGCAAGATAAGGAAATACACATTAGAAGATCCTAAGGTGCAGAATTTTTCTTGGAAGCTAAAAGAAAATCTAATGGTAGAATTTTATTGGGCTTTTTAAATTTTAAAGGGCTCAAGTTGGTATCCAAACCTCTGCTCTCCTTTCTTTTAATTAACCTAACAGACACAACATAAGGGAATATAGTTTTCCTGTTAATATTCTTTGAAATTGTAATTACTATAATTTGACTTTTGTTTTTGAAAAAAAAAAATTGTCAATAATATAATGATGAGTTGTATCAATTATTGTCAAACTCACAAATTGACTTTTTGAATTTACCGTTTACACGTTTCTATCTTAAAAGAACAAGTTGAGTCACTGGTAAACCCGTGTCAGTTGTAAATTCAGTTAAACTCACGAGTTTATATACCAAGTTTACCATTTTTACGTTTCTAGCTTACAAAACCGTGTTAACTTACTTTTAAACTCGTGTTAACCTTTTTGATTTGATAATGTTTAGCGGCTTTATATATAAATTTTATAGAAATTTCTTTATTAAATATGATAAATGAAGAATGTTGATGGATTTAATTTCAATTTTTGGGTTTGAAATATATTTAAATCAAACTGTTGTCATTTTTATATTTTAATTATACACTAGTAATACATATTTAATAATGAAAGTAAACTCTTATGAGTTTACGATTCAGGTTCATAAGACTAGTTCAAGTCACTATCACGAGTTTGCTTAAACTCGCGAATTTGAAGACAAGGTTTTAGTGAGAATAGGAAAGCTCAGAATGAATAGTGACTGAGCCTTATCCTTCTATTTATAGAGTGAGTCAACCAATTACATTGTGACATCTGTCCTACTAGGATTATTCTAGAATACATCACATATTTACAATATATAAATATTACACAAATAGTGTATTTCTAACTTCCTCTTTCACGTTGAAGCTTCTCCTTCTTCTTCTTCTTCCGGGTTGCATCAGTAGAAATTTGTTGCTGATGCCGTTTGACTGGAGCTACTGTGACTCCTAATTTGTCTCGAAGAAACTAGAACTATGTGTGATGCAGAGGTTTAGTTAAGCAGTCAACAACTTGGAATTTAGTAGGAACATATTCCACTTTCAGCAATTTAGACAGAACCCGATCTCTCACATAGTGCACATCTATTTCGATGTGTTTGGTCCTTGCATGATGAACCGGGTTAGCAGCAAGGGCTGCTGCACTGGTGTTGTCACACCAGATGGTTGGGATGCTCTTCAGTCTCAACTTCAGCTTAGAAAGTAGTGATTTTACCCAATTGAGTCCAGATGCAGTGTTTGCTAAGGATCGATACTTGAACTCACAGCTTGAACGAGAGACCACAACTTGTTTCTTGGAAGGCCATGTTACTAGAGAGTTACCCAAAAAAGACGCAATATCCTCCTACAGACCTTCTATCGTCTGGGCAAGATGCCCAATCGACATCAGAAAATGTAGTAAGATTTAGTAAGCTTGCTGGCTGAATGTGTATACCATAATGTATGGTGCCTCTGAGATAGCGTAGGACTCTTTTTACAGCTTTCCAGTGTTCAGTAATAGGTTGAGAGAGAAACTGACTAAGTTTACCTACACTGAAGCTAATGTCTGGTTGGGTGTTGCATAGATATTGGAGGGCACCTACTGCACTTCGGTATTCCAGAGGATTGGCAAGTAAATCACCTGAATATGCAGAAAGAGACTTATAGTCAACCATTGGAGTTGGACAAGGAGATGCATTTCCCACGTGGAATCGATCTAGAAGATCACATATATACTTGCCTTGGGTCAGATACAGACCAGATTTACCCCTGTAGGCTTCGATCCCAAGAAAATAATGAAGAGATCCTAGATCTTTAAGAGAGAAAATTTTGTGCAATCTGGAAGTAAAGCACTTCAGACTATAGGGGTTACTACCTATGACAAGAATGTCGTCAACATAAATCAAAAGCATTAGAATCTGAGTTCTGTCAGAATAGATAAATAAGGAGATATCACTCTTAGAATTGGAGAAACCCCAGCTTAAAAGAACATTTCGAAGCCTGTCAAACCAAGCTCGTGGTGCTTGTTTCAATCCATAAAGTGCTTTATTCAGTTTACACACATAAGTAGATTTAATGGGGTGAATAAACCCAACTGGTCGGTCCATGAGAACAGGTTTGGATAGGAAACCATTTAGAAATGCATTGTTAATATCTAGTTGTTTGATCTCCCAATTTAAGGCAACAACAATTGTCAACACAATGAGAATAGTAGAGGCCTTAATTACTGGACTAAAAGTCTCATAGAAATCAGTACATTCGGTTTGTTGGAAGCCTTTAGCCACAAGTCTCACGTTCCGTTTTGCCAAGGTACCATCTGAATGAAACTTTGCTTTGAATATCCATTTATTGCCTACCACATGGTGCCGAGGAGACCATGGTACCGGTGACCAAGAGGAGTTTTTCTGTAGAGCAGAGAACTCTTCAAGCATTGCTTGCTTCCAAAGAGATGATTTCAGGGCTTCTTGGACTGTTTGGGGAACATATTCAGAGGCTTGAGTCAGTCCGACGTAGGGAAGTTTTGGTTTGAAAATCCCATGTTTGCTTCTGGTCTCCATTGGATGAGTATTTTGAGCTGCTATGAGCTGAGGAGCAATGATTGATGTTGTTGGAATTTGTTGATCAGACAATGTAGTGACAGAAAAAGGGTCTGAAAATTCAATTTGAGCATTGTTGTCAACTGAAACATTTGTTGGTGAGTTGACTGAGATACCAACTGGTGAAGAGACTGAAATATCAGCTAGTGATGCTGAGATTGATGTAGGAACTGATGTAGTGACTGATTTGTGAGGCATATAGGAGCGTGGCTGAGAACCAGAAGGCTGAGATGAACCATAAACACTCCTGATGAATTGAGAGCCATTAGGAAGCTGGTCATCTACACTAGATAGTGAGGTAATTGAATTCTCAGATGTGGTAGGAGAAATGTTGCTGAAATTGACATAGTCTGGAATCTATGTTTGAAGAGAATTCATAAAACCATTAGCAAAAGGAAAATCATGTTCATTAAAGACAACATGGCGAGAAATATAGGTTCTTCCTGTTCAACTCAAGCATTTGAATCCTTTGTGAGATCCATTATAGCCAAGAAATACGCATTTTGTGCCGTGGTATTGTATCTTGTGTTGATTATAGGGTCTAAGGCAAGGGAAACAAGCACACCCAAAAAAAGTTAGACTCTTATAATCTGGCTTCCTATGATATACCACCTCAAAGGGCGAAATGTTTTGCAGAGTGCTTGTAGGCAACCGATTAATAAGATATATTGTAGTGGAAAATGCTTCCCACCAATAGGATATAGGCATGTAGGCTTGAGCTAATAGAGGAAGGCCTTTTTCAACTATATCACGATGCTTACGTTCTAGTCTACTATTCCGGGCAGAAGTATAAGGACAAGAATGTCTGAAAACAATGCCATGTTCATCAAGAAAGGTTTGAAAATATTTGAATTCGCCACCCTAATCACTCTGAAGAGTTTTGATTTTCCTTTCAAATAAGTTTTCAGTCATGTTCTTGAACATTTTGAAAGTTGATAATACTTCACTCTTGTTTTCAAAGGATATATCCATGTATGTCGACTATGGTCATCTAAGATACTTATGTAATATCTATAACCAGCAACTGATGTGATTGGGGAAGGTCCCCAAAGATCAGTGTGAATTAAATCCAAAATAGAAGAAGCTCGAGACAATGAATCAGTAAAGGGTAATCTATGTGATTTTCCAAGTTGACAAGAATCACAAAATATAGAATCTTCATTAGTTGGACAAGTAACATTACAATCCTTTAGGACTCGATTTAAAACATCTTTACTTGGGTGTCCAAGTCGTCGTTGATGCCATGACTCTAAAATAGGAGAATGATTACTAGTCTTATGATTCTTATGGAGAACTGAAACATAATTAGCAGCATTAGAGGTATTAACAGGAACCACTTTGTTGTCTATCCGATAAAGCCTTGGAGTACAACCTCTGGTTGTGGTCCCTTGAAGTAAAACTTTATGCCAAGTCTTGTCCTTCACAAAACATCTATGTGAGTGAATTTCGACAAATACATCACTGTTATCATTTGTCAACTTAAAACCACTAATTAATTGCTTAGCCATTTGAGGTGCAATGAGGACATCATTTAAAGCAAGTGATTTCATCTTAGCAGAATTATCACATAGTAGCTTAGCATTCCCTGTACCCACTACATTAACAGGGGCTTCATCTCTTACTGAAAGGGAGCATATACCTGAGTTAGCTGTGGGTTCAACATTTTATGGTGTATTGGTCATGTGGTGTGTAGCTCCAGTATCCGATACCAAGCTAGATCGTTGGTGATTTCAGGAGTTGCTATGTAAGCATATGCTCCATCATTGCATTTAGGACTCTTAAAATTCTTGTCAAAGTGGCGAAAGCAATCAGCTACTTTGGTCCTAGTTTGTTGCACAGATGACACCAAATTTTGTTGTTATGATAGGGAGATGATGAGTAGAAGATGAGGACTGGAGTTGTTCAATCCGTGACTCATAGGTGAGGAGTTTAGATTAAAGGTTAGCCTAGCTGAGATTGTCCTTCTCAGTGAGAAGAACCACAATAGGAGTGTACTTTAAATTGAGTCCAGCCAGAGTCTAGGTGACTAAATCAGTGGTTGACAATGGGCATCCGGCGAGAGTGAGATTATCTGAGAGGGATTTCATTTTGATAAGCTACTCCCTCATTTTCAGCAAACCCTTCTTGATTTGCTGAAACTCGCTCTTGAGGTAAGTGATGTTAGATCGGGTATTTGCATCAACAAGTTCAGTGATGCATTTCCAAAGGCTGGCGACAGTCTTGCAAGTAGTCATCTGTGAAGCTACCTCCACAGTTAGAGTGCCGAAGAGCCATCCCAAAAGGATCTGGTCCGTAACGTGCCATTTGTCATACGCAGGGTAGGGCAAACCTGCTCGGCAGAGTCTAGGACGTATTCAAGTGGAACGACATTCGTGCCCAAAACATGTCCATCGAGACAGTGGCCGCAAATAATCGGCATAACAGTCGATTCCCAGGTAAGGAAATTGTCTCCGTCCAACTTGATGAGACTTGCTTGGTTCAGTGAGCTTAGGAAAGGCACAGGTCGAGTGATGACATGGGGAGAGTGTTGAAAGGCAGAGGTTGTATATGGATTGTTGGGGGAGATCGGGATTTGTGGGGGAACAAACAAGGAGGGTGATGAGTAAGGTTGTGAAGGCATGAATGAGGAAGAAGAGAACGGTCCTGATGAGAACGGTGGGAGAGAGTACAAATAAGAAAGGGGAATGGAGGTGGAGAAAGACAGTGGAGCAAAGCCCAAGTAAGCTATCGAGGTAGAGGAAAGATGTGGGAGTTGTTAGATCCCAAGTGTTTTGTTGATAACAATATAGATTTAAGGTTTTCAAATTAAAACCAAAGAGTGAAATAAATCAATTCAGTATCTGTGCATTATGAGTTGTCCTTCTCGAGAATGTCCAAGTAACTCTCGAGAATGGAAGGCTAAATTCAAAATACTTCAATATGACTTCAACTTTCAAAAGCTGAATTCTCAAGAATGAGGTTTGATTCTCGAGAATTGACATGATCCCAAAACATCATATCAGATACTAATTCTCGAGTATTGACCAGTGACTCTCGAGAATAAGCTTAGCTTATCACAACACTTATCTTCTAATGGTATCGCTAATTCTCAAGAATAAGAAAGCAATTCTCGAGAATGGTCAGTGTATTCACAATATCAAAATTGCCTTCTGTTATATCATTCTCGAGAATGGTAGTATGATTCTCGAGAATGGAAGAGACATCTCCATTTTGTGTTTAAATGGAAATGTGATTCTCGAGAATGCATGAAGTAATTCTCGAGAATGGTCTTCTGTTAAAATGTATTTTAGGTAATGAATTCTCGAGAATGCTTTGGGCAATTCTCGAGAATGGTCGAGTCTCCTTCACTATCACTCATTTACATAAACTTGATTCTCGAGAATGTTGTGTCAATTCTCGAGAATGATCGAGACCTCCTCCTCGTAACTCATTCTATTTTAACATGATTCTCGAGAATGGAAAAACAATTCTCGAGAATGATATTACTGGAAGATATCCATTTGACTCACGCATGTTTAAATCATTCTGGAAATTCATGGGTTATTTCCCAATGCTTGTTAATCATCTTCAAACTTGTTTTTACCATGTCTAACCATTTCCTTGATTGAGTTTCAGTTGATTAACCGTGTTACATTTGAATCTGAGCGAAAGGCAATCCAATGTGGCAACACATTAAATGCTAGACAGAGAAACATTTGGAATTAAAGAGTGTAGCAGACGAAATCATTCTTTTGAGGAATACCTATTCCAGCTTATACACTGATTATCTCTCTGCACAAGATCGTCACTGCCGAGAGCATTTAATGAAGCAATGCTCAACTACTCACAGTCATTTTTGCTTCTGTGTCTAACGTAAACACGAAGAGTCTCAACGACTATTTCTTGAAGCTTCACAACGGCATTAATGGTGTTCTCTATAAAAGCTCACCACATTGAATTCTGCTAACGACCGAAAAACTCTGCGCATTCAATTCGAGATTATTGCATTTACTGTTTCATTAATATCTTCAGATATCTAGCACTTCAGTGATTATCACTTATCTACTCAGTGAGGAGTTTTAAACACTTATTTGATTATTGCTTAGTTGTTAAATCTTAAGGTTGTGGAACCTTAAGTGTGGGTGTACGATTGCAACTTGTAAGGGGGAGTGAGTCTGAGTGTCCTAAGTTGTATTCGTATTTGAAAGATTTAGTGGAAATCCCAAGGTGTACTTGGGGACTGGACGTAGGTCAAAGTATTCCGTGTCTATTATCTCCATCTCCATCTCTATTATCTTGTCTCTGTGTGAATCTTCCGAAAAGATTTTTGAGTTCACCTATTCACTCCCCCTCTAGGTGATATTCCACCTTCAGGAGTACTGTGGTCACTGTGGAGTCATGCAGAAAGGGTGGCGAATGAGAGATTGGGGATTGTGTATGAGAAATGAATGAGGTAGGGTTAGGGTTAGCTGATAGGACGATGGTGGATTGAGATAGAGGTGGGTCATTGGGATTCCTAGAGAAAGATGTCATTTCTGACCTAGATGCTCTGATACCAAGTCAAGGTTTTAGTGAGAATAGGAAAGCTCGGAATGAATAGTGATTGAGCCTTATCCTTATATTTATAGTGAGTCAACCAATTACATTGTGACATCTATCCTACAAGGATTATTCTAGAATACATTACATATTTACAATATACAAATATTACACAAATAGTTTATTTCTAACTTTTGACAAGCTTGATTGTATCAACTTTCAATTTAGTAAGCATTAGAAATAATTTTGTTTGGATTCTCTTAAAAAATTAACAGATAAATATTTTATTTTTTATTTACCAGTAACAGATAAGTAGCCAGTTATATTTTGAAGAGACCAATATTTAAAGAGAGTGAGACTCAGCTCAACCTTCAAATTTGGTCTTGAGTAAGTTTGCGGTGACTTCATTATTAATCAAGATTCCATCCAAACCTTACAACCTTCATTATAATTATAATATTATAATATATTTTATTAACAACTTAAAAGTGAAAGCTTAATCAAAGAAACTAAATTTGCTTCTTATTAAAACGAACGGGAAATAAAGTTTATTTCTCATATATAAAAATAATAATTAATTTAAACTTGGTTAGTTAATTTAAAAAAATGCATCACACTAAACTAATAATTTTAAGACATTGAATTCAAATTGATATTATAAAAAAAAATAAAAAATAAAATCAAAGGGCAGTACGGTTATACGTGATATACTGATAACACAACAGTCCTAAATTTTGTAAGGGATTTGGATAAACTCATATGCAAATTAACTCCATAAAAATTTAATTTACCTCTATTTTAAGAAAACAAAAAAAAAAATTACTCGAACACTTAAAATAAATAAATGCTTACCAAAAAATCAAATAAAATGAGCCACCAAATTCTGGTAGCATTGTTCAGAATGGGGTCCAGGAAAGTATTTTAATGATTGTATTTTGAATGTTTCAATATCTACTGAATTCAACCTTTAATTTATCTTGTTGGTCCAACTTTGTTGCTATAAAAAACAAACAAAAAGACCAATCTTTCAGTCAATGAAATCAGACATTGTGCTTCTTCTTCCTCAAGAAATGCACAGTAAGTGACCAAAGAACTTCTATAAAAACAACCTCACATGGCTGCTATCTCATGAACCATACAGAAACAACTCATTACTCATGGAAGAGAATACTAACCAAGTTGTGCTTTTGGGAGCTTGGCCAAGCGGCCCATGCGCAAGCGTTGCACTAGCCCTTAAACTTAAGGGCATACCTTACAAATACGTGGAGGAAGATTTAACAAATAAAAGTGAGTTGTTGCTGAAGAACAATCCTATCCACAAGAAGGTTCCAGTGCTCTTGCATAACGATAAGGCAATTTCTGAGTCACTTGTCATCTTGGAGTACATCGAAGAGACTTGGAGTCACACCCCAAATATTTTGCCTTGTGATCCTTATCAAAGGGCAAAAGTTCGCTTCTGGGTCAATTACTTTGATCAAAAGGTGAATATCATTCCTCTTTACCTTACAAAACTGTTGT
This sequence comes from Acacia pycnantha, assembly GCA_025563575.1. Classification (NCBI taxonomy): domain Eukaryota; kingdom Viridiplantae; phylum Streptophyta; class Magnoliopsida; order Fabales; family Fabaceae; genus Acacia; species Acacia pycnantha. The sequence goes on from JAMWYP010000001.1 coordinate 3,208,728, forward strand.
GTGTTATATCGCTTCGAAGGTATACTCCCTCTTGTCTTTAATATAAGACCGCTAATTAAAAAGTTAATCTAGGTCCTACATATTTTTCAATCTTTTCTTGATTTACCCCATTGTAATCCCTCAACAATAATGAAATAAGAGAGAGATTGAGGGAATTAAGGAAGATGATTAGGGTTTTTAGGAAAAAACATGTCATATTAACTAATTTCATTAACTTAATCAAATTAGATAAATAGGTATTACATTAAGAACAAAGGTAGTATCTGATGAACTGTTATGCCAAAAATTTGACAGTTTAATTTTGAGATTCTAACACAAGATAAAATTGACTTGGTCCTTTAGATCTGTCCAGCTATCAACCCCATCTTCATATCAAGAGCAGAAGAAAGAAAGAAAGCAATTGAAAATCTGAATGAAATGATCAAAGTTTTCTATGAAGGTGTGAAGAAAGATTTTAGGGAGGAATTCCCTTATTGTAAGGGTAAGTGCTTGGGACTACTGGATATTGTGGTGGGGACGAATGCAGGCAATTACAAGGTCATCAATGATGCTTTGGGAATGGAAGTGATTCATACTCACATAAACTCTCAGTTCTTGTCTTGGATAGATGCCCTGCGGGAACATCCTCTTGTGAAGGACACACTGCCTCCTCATGATAAGTTTGTGGCCAAGTTCATAGAGAAATTTGGTCCTATCAACTAAAACGACTTCTTATTTCTGTTTACTGTATAATCTGAATGAAAAAAATATTTTCTTGTATTTTGTGTATTTTCAGAGTTCATAACGGTTTTGTTGTAAAATAAAAAATATTAGCAACTATTTCTTGTATGATGAAAGCTCCTCGTTGGTTAAATTTTGGGTGTTGCTTGACGTTCATGCATAAACTCATGAGGTGAAAAACCAATTTTTTTTTTTTATTCTTCACTAATTAATTGCAGCGGAATTTATAATTTATAATAGTAATTCTTTACGGTACTCATGAGTTACTTAAACAAGTTAATATATGAGAACCCGTGACTCTTTACGGGTGCTCATGGAACTAAATATCATAAACACAAGAGTTGTGATTCTTTACGAGTGCTCATGAGAACCCGTAACTTTTACGGTACTCATGAGTTAAAACCTATAATTGCTTAGAGTATCTTGTAACTCTTTACAGGTGCTCATAAGACTAAAAATCATAAATAATTAACCATTATAAAAACCTGCAACTTTTTACGAGTGCTCATGAGAACCCGTAACTTTTACAGTACTCATGAGTAATAATTTCAATTATGTTTTCAGACTTCATGAGCATCATGGACCCTATAACTCTTTAACTGGATCTCATGAGTTTTTCCAAATTAAATGATAAAGTAAATACTCATGGGTTCCTTTTTAGGATCTACTCATTAAAACACATGAGGGGTTTTAGGATTACCTTAGATCACTAAAGACCTCAAATGTATGACTCCTCTAATACTGAACCACACGGCTATCTCCCGATTGCCTTGAGATCTCCTTCTCTTTGATTCCTTTCTTTCCTTGAATGCTTGCTAGGTGATGGCAAGGTTGAGGATTCAATGTTCTTAGGTTTTCTTTATCTCAAGAAAGTTAAGTTTCTCGAGATTAGGTAGATGACAAGAAGAACAAGATTGGATTACCTATGAATGACGCCTCTTGCTCCTTTTCTTGGTACTTTGGCTAAAATTTTCTTTGGTTCAAGAGGGCTCAATATTTCAGCCAACACCTTAGGGTTTTTTTCTATGTTGGCCAAAATTTTTCAAGACTAAAATGTCATGAATTTTTCAGCCAACACCCTAATTAGGGTTTAAGATTAAAGGTCCATTAATTGGTATTATCCAAATAATTAAGAAAATGGATTGAATTCATATCTTGAATTAAAAATTCAAGATAATAGATCACATCCATATCTTTAATTATTTCTTAAATTAATAATTCAAGATAATTGATCATATCCATATCTTTAATCATTTCTTTATCATTTATTTATTGGACATTTATTTATTTATTTACACACACATATATATATATACATACATTAGATAATGCAAAATTATCTATTTAAAATTCAAATTCAAAATGGCCTAAGACCGCGTTTGGTTTTCTAACATATTTGGGTTTATTAGTGGAGAAACTAATTTCCCACTAAGGAACCATATATAACGTCATTTTTGTATATTGGGGTTGGAGTCCCACTCCAACCCAAATACACATATTCTCTTAAAAAAACTCAATAACAATTATTAACCTAAGTTTGCTAATTTTAAGCAATCAAGAATAACCTTTGTGTGTGACCCATTAGGCCCAATTAATCACTGACATAATAACCTTGGACGAATCAAACTTCTTTAATGGGCCCAAGTTATCTAATGACCACATAAGACACTAGTAATGCTCTGTGGCCCCAAAATTAATTGAGTTGATTAAGTAATCTACTTTTTCTAATTTGCATGTAGTGTCAACATCATCCCTCACATCGTCATTCACATTTAGTTGAGAGCAATGATGAAGTATCATCTATTTTAGTTGATTAAATGTAGCTTTTCACGGAACTATGAATCTTCTTCTATTGACTCTAAGATGGATCATGACTCTTCATGATCGCTTACTGTGCACAGATTCCTGAGTCAACTAAAAGTCATCCAAGCCCTACTGGTTTTGTGAACGACTAATCCCTTGTAGGGGATTGTGAGTCCTTTCGGCATGTCTATCTACACTCATGTATTCGAGTTATACCCAAGAGTACACTGTTCTCCCCATTTTCAGGCAGATAAAGTTGTACAGTCAAAGTATAACCCTAGCAGGACATAGTGCTTGATAACATCCTCAAGTCTAGGATGATCCGCACTACCAAACAGTGAGAAACTTTACATATCCAATGATACTCTCTATAATGAATCTTTGTGGAGTCTCTCGGTGGGTCAGTTCAATGCTATCTGTTTTCCAACAGATCCACCCACAATATCACCATGCATGTATTCCATGAGGTCCCTACCTTGTATCTCTATACAAGTAGATGATATCGTACTAGTCTTATTGAAATCACCAATGCCCTTTCTTGATGATTGAACACTAGGAACTAGTTTCAGATAATAGACATTCAGTGTTCTCGAGTCCTCATGATCATGATCCTTACCATAGATCCTCGAGTGAACACTTGTTCTATTCCTAGGGTTTTTATCTTTAAATGCATATTAAACTGAACATAAAGATGAGACATAAATATGACAAAGATAAAAATCTACTCAAATACATAAATCATAAAATACTAAATAGAAAAAGGTGTTCCTCTATCAAAACAGATTGTCTCTAGAACACCTATTTACTAACACTCCTTGCAATAAAAAAAAAAAAAAAGTTTGTTCAGAGGATAATATTTCTGATGTTATCTTGGATGCATAAAGTTTGATTCGATTCCCTCCGTTTTCGTCTAAATGATTGTTTTATTCCATCAAATTAATTTTCAAATTACAAGTTTTTTAATGAAAGAAGAAAAATTAATAAATTTTGCTCTTGATATGACTAGAAGTGAGACTTCCTTGCTGAACACTAGGCCATCTGATTCAAGTCTATGGAAATTTATTTGCAAACAAAGTAGTATTGTAGATGCAGGTATGAAGTGGCAAATCAGGAATGGAAAATCAAAATGATTCTTCCTTGATTTTTGGCTCTTTCTAAGTAGATTGATAAAGGATCTATGTCTTAGACCTTTATCTCTGGATGAGGTGGAAAGCAAAGTTGAAGACTGGGTTATGCATGGCACATGGAACTTAACAAGACTAAGTAATTTAGTCAGTGGTGAGATAATTCAGAGTCTCATTGCAATTTTACCCCCATGGAAGAAGTTGGTGAGGATGTTATGATATGGAATGGCTCCTCAAATGGGTATTTTTCTATCAAAAGTGCATACCATATGATTGAAAAACCACCTCCCTAATCCTACAACCAGACTTTTAAAGATATTTGGTCATGGAAGGGGGCTGAGAGAATTAGAGTCTTTCTTTGGCTTGCTTTTAATAATAGGCTACCCACCAATGAATGGAGAAGCAAATGGCTACCTACCTTGGCTTGCTATCATTTTGCAATCCTGGAATAGAAGATAAATTACATATTTTCTGAGATTGCTTCTATGCAAAACAGATTTGGCAAGCCTTAGTTCACCCAAGATATGACAGAGAGTTCTCTCCTACTCTCTTAAGGACTGGATGACTCTAAATCTAAAAAAGGAATTGGGGCTATATATTTCTCAGGACTGAAACATTTTATGGGGAGTAGCTATCTGGTTTTTGTAGAACTGGAGAAACAAAAATATTTTCCAAATGGATTTTCAGAAACCAATAGATCCTAGAGGAGCTGTTAACAGATCATGGAAATCCTATTGTAAAACTACCTTAACATGTATTCTGCACGAAAACCACAATATGCCAGGTCATGTCAATTGGCAAGCCCCTTGTTAACTGGTTGAAACTGAATGTGGATGGTGCGGTGACATCTAATAGTAGAAAAGCTGGTTGTGGAGGAGTTATTAGAAACTCAATTGGAAGTTGGGTAACAGGGTTCACTCAATATCTGGGACAATGTGGGGTGTTTGAAGAAGAGGAATGGACTGTCTTACTAGGGCTTAGACTTGCATGGGACAAAGTTTTAAGAAGATTATTGTTGAATCAGATTCCAAGTTACTGGTGGACTGGATAATCAACAAGCAGGATGCCTCAACTAGCAGTATGGTTTTCTTGCAAGTCAAAACCATGCTAACCAGAGATTGGGAGATTCAACTACGGCATATACCTCGAATGCAAAATTCTTTAGTTGATGCTTTGGCAAAAGAAGGCTTCTTACAATCCTCACTCTTGCATGAATGTTTGGATAATATAAGGACAATTTTTAACAGTGACTGTATGGGACTTGAGGACTTGATCCCCTTTTAGGAAATATTAATACATAAGGGCTGCGCCTTATTGCATTTTACCAAGAAAAAGAAAAAACATAACGGAGCCGCACGCTGACACGGATTTGGATTGGGTGCGGGAAGCTCTCTTATTCGGGGTGCACGTAAGGTGCTTCTCACCTTATGTGCCCCTTACATAAGGGGCACATAAGGTGAGAAGCACCTTATGTGCTCCCCTCTTATTCGGCAGCACGCACCCATCTCCTCACCATCATCAATTGCTTCAATTCCATCCCTTCCATTCACATGGTTTTTTCCCCCTCCTTCCACCAACACGTTGTTTCATTCCCATTCAGCCACACGCCCACGCCATTTATCCACAAATATTCCACAAATCCTTCTAATCGTTCTGGCGTATTATTTGGAGCTTGGAGGAGAGAATAAATCCATGGTAGCTTAAGTTCTTTTGAGAGACAAACTTGGGAGGAGTATGGAGGAAGCTAGGGCCTAGAATTGACATGTAAAGATCACAGGGGAGTGTTTTTCTTTTTTTCTTTTTAATTCAAGACTTGAGATTATTTAGTTTTAAATGATTTTGAGTTGTATTAATTGAGAACAATCTAGTTTTACATTATAGACATATCTCTTTTGGATTTGATTGATAATTTGAAATGTTTTATGCTTGAAACAATTACTGTAATTTTTATTCGCAAACCTTTGGAACATCAATTGAATTTTTAATTGAGTTTTCATTATTAATTTAATTGTTAATTTGGGTTCATCCTCTTGATTGTTTAATTGAGTTGGTTAATTGTTTAGTTGTTTAATTAGATAATTGTAAATATGATTTCCAAAACTATCTCAAAACTATTTTGACTGGTTTTAATGGGTTTACTTAATCAACGCTTATTCAATTATGAGTTTTCTAGTGGATTAAGTGTTGTTGAACTTGAGGGTTTCCCATATTTTTATTAAGTAATTAAATTCATTAATTTCAAACTTTCATTAATCTCCCTTTGGTCAAATTAATTAATTTGGGCTAAGAAAGTTGACTCCATGCAAATCCTAAATTATCCCCGTTAACATCATAACAGAATTAAATCTTTGTTAATTGTCTTGCTTTTAATCGATCTTTTGCTTAGAATTTTAATTCCTCTCTCATAAAAAAAAACCCCAAAAATTGCATTCAAATTCATATAGATTAGTCTCATTCTCATATAGGTTTTAGAGTCAATTGTATTAATGCATTTAGTCAGTTAATTGCATCTAGTTAGTCATGTCTTGCATTCTAGTTTAGGTATATTTCATTACATCTTTTGTTACTTAAAAGTCAATCCTAAAGAAAACAGTTTGCTTCTTGGAATAATGACCTAAATTGTCACTATATTGTATTAGTAGTTTGTCCTAGTTTAATTAATTGCTTTAGCAACAAAAACACACATCAAATTTTTTTTTTTTTTTTTGATAAAAAATTTTTTGGAAAGGGGTCGGGCTCACCCACAATCCAAGGGCAGGGCGCTTGGAACCCAGTCCGCAGGGCATACTGGACAGAGAGTACACATGCCTCCACCTCTACCAGCGTTTTCACTGCTTCCCAAACCCCTAGGATGCATCCCCCAACGCCTTGACCAAGGCAGGGATCGAACCCCCTCCCTTGAGGTGAGGAAGTCCGACCCCCTTGCCAGTTGAACCCAAGGACGAGGGGTAACATACATCAATTTTGGATTACTCACCTTGTGTGTTCAAGAGAGAACAAGCCTTCTAATGAATTGGAGAGCTGCCCCAAAGGAGGCTCATTGGGCTGAGTTCCAATAAATGTTGCGGATAAAAAGGAGAAGAAAGATAAGAAAAAGTGGAAGAAAATTGCTCCCACTCCAGCTACAAACACAGGCTGAGTGTTTGTTCTGTAAGAAGGGGCACATGAAGAATGAGTCCCAAAGTGGAAGCTTGGCATGAAAGAAAAGGTATTGTTATTTCCTATGTTACTTTAGAATCTCACTAAACTAATGTTAACAAGGACACCAAGTGGATTAATACTAGTTCTATGATACACATTTCAAATACCATATAGAGCTTTCTAACCAGCAGGTGTTTACATCCTAGTGAGGAAAAAGTCTATCCATGCAAAGTAATTGGGAGAATGGGAAAACCATGCGCACGAGCTGGAATGAGAAGCGGAAAATCGGAGCAGGGGAAAAATGGAGCCACACGTGAGCAGCGGTGAATCGAATCTCCACGTTGAAGGCATTGACATTTTTATATCTTGGGCAAAGCTTAGATTGTAGCCGTCATCTTCTCTTCTCTGTTCGAATTCTATGGGTGTATGTTCAGGGTTGATGAAGGGTTGAAGTTTGAGCTCATTAGTGGACTATAAGCTCATATCTAGGTAAGTAATGCTAAGATTTTGTTAAAGATATCATCTTTATTGTTGAAGTTGGGGTTTCATGTTCTTGGGGAGGGTTTTCAAACATTATGCTCTGTTTTTTGGGAAGGTAACAGAGGGGTAACAGAGGGTATGCTCTGTTTTTAGTGGTTTTTGGTTGATATGATTATGAATCGTTGTTTAAAAGTTCTGATAAAAGATAATAAATTTGTTGTAAATACGTACTTTTATTGTTGCTAATATATACTTTTTCTGTTGTAAATACAATCCTCTTATTGCAGATTGTCCTGAAATATGGCAACACATGATTGTCCGCGTGCTGATGCCCCGACAGAGGGCAAGTGACTTCATGTAACCCCTTTTGTATTTTGATGGGTGGGAAAGAAGTTGTAATTATAGCATACACCTAGGGCAAGTGACTTCATGTTTCACCCCTTTTTGTATTTTGATGGGTGGGAAAGAAGTTGTAATTATAGCATACACATGGAAGTCAAATTATATGATATTAAGTTCAATGAGTGGGTGCAAATAGCCACTTACTCATACAACTTAATACTTTGAAATTATATGAAATTATATTGCTTGTCAAAATTCTCAAATTTGTTGTAAATATATACTTTTCGCTTGTAAATTTATACTTTTTGTGTTGTAAATAGCCTCTGAAGTCACAATGGAAAAACGAAGGTTTTCATATTTGTTGTAAATATATACTTTTCAGTTGTAAATCTATACTTTTTGTGTTGTAAATAGCCTCTGGAAGTTACAATGCAAAAAATGAAGGTTTTCATATTTGTTGTAAATCTATACTTTTTCAGATGTAAATCTATACTTTTTGTGTTGTAAATAGCCTCTGGAAGTCACAATGCAAAAAACGAAGGTTTTCATATTTGTTGTAAATCTATACTTTTCGCTTGTAAATCTATACTTTTTGTGTTGTAAATAGCCTCTGGAAGTCACAATGCAAAAACGAAGGTTTTCGATTTGTTGTAAATCTATACTTTTCGATTGTAAATCTATACTTTTTGTGTTGTAAATAGCCTCGGAAGTCACAATGCAAAAACGAAGGTTTTCGATTTGTTGTAAATCTATACTTTTTCGTTGTAAATCTATACTTTTTGTGTTGTAAATAGCCTCTGGAAGTCACAATGCAAAAACGAAGGTTTTCGATTTGTTGTAAATCTATACTTTTCGGTTGTAAATCTATACTTTTTGTGTTGTAAATAGCCTCTGAAGTCACAATGCAAAAACGAAGGTTTTCATATTTGTTGTAAATCTATACTTTTTCGATTGTAAATCTATACTTTTGTGTTGTAAATAGCCTCTGGAAGTCACAATGCAAAAACGAAGGTTTTCATATTTTCCCATTCCCCGTTGAACAACACATTATCGCTTACTCAACATTCAACATAGTTTTTCCCGTTAATAATGTACATTTGGCTCGAAGGCTAGTCACAATAGTCGATCTTACTCAACATTCCCATAGGCTTTCGCTTTACTCAACATTCAAAATAGTCAGATCTTGCATTGCTTTCAACATAGATCTTGCTTTCATACATTCAGTTGCCATATACATTGTCAAAATAAGCCTATTCTCAATGCAAACAATTTCAACTATTTTACAATAACATCTACAACTTTATTTCTTCTTCTTCGATTGTTGGTTGCCTGGCAGTCGGGACAACACCTTCTGCGCATGTGTGTTATTCTCATGCGATACAAGCCACCATAAGCATTCAACCTTAATCTGCTCCAGTTGTTCTTGTGATAACTTAGGCATGGTATACCCTTCTTTGTCTTGGGGAGAGCCATTCCATCCGTGTAACCATGATAGAACATGGATACCAAAAGAATGCCTGAAATGAAAATGTCACATACCAACCAAAAATTTCAAAGTGATGAACAACAATGAACCCAAAATACGTACGTATCATTTTGCAAATGCACTTTGGCCCAGTTTACTTGGTCAGTAATTTGTCTTCCTTTGGCAAATAGTTCTGGTTTCACTCTTCGAAGTATTTTATGGAAGCAATCTCTCTGTATGAACATAAAAATGTTTCAGTCACCATAATCGCTTAGTTACCATAAAAAATGTATGAACACAGGATAGCATCAAGTATAAAACATTACCATAGTTACGATGATGATTTAAGCTATAGATGTAAAAGTGAAAGCTTTCAAAATAATATAACCAAGGCATTTAGTACAACTACAACTCGTTTCATATTTAAAACAAGCTCAATTAAACATATATTTATGCTCATAACAAGACGTAAACAAGCTCAATTATTCATCATCTTTGGTTTGAAGTAAAGCCCATGCATTCATTAACATAGTTTGTTGTAATCATCCTAAATTTAAGATTTACTATTTCTATGTTGATGCAATAACAATGCGAAAGGAATACAATCTCCATTTAACAAAAACGGGGCCACACCTTTTCTAAGGGATTAATGGCATCATACAATGTTGTGACTTCATAAAAGTTCAATTTCAAACAAGTTAAAAATTAAATTTGACTCTGATTTTCCCCCCTTTTACTCTCAAGGACATAGTCAATTAATTATATCAAGTTCATTCAACTAAAGAAAGTTCTCAACTCAATTGATTGTGGAGATGTTCATAAAAGCAAAGTTACAAACACAAGATTATATAACCTAGTACACCAAGGAATTGCGAAAACCAAGTAGATTCACATCAAGACAATTTTAAGATAAATTCGTAGAATATGAACTTTGAATTCAAAAGGCAATGACTTCAGCAAAATGAAGTTCGGTGGCTCAAATTCCTTCAGAAAAGTTGAATGAATTGCATATGATCCCACTTTCTAATTCAACTCAACTCAATCATGTTTTGGCCTTCTTTACTTCGGATAGATTAAAAGAAAATGCAATTCCACCCAAAAGTTTAAGTTTTTAAGCTCTATTAAGTTGCAAGATCCAACAATTCCAGCCCAATTCCAATGAACTAAGTAGTGTTTAGTCACAATGAAGCAACTTAATTATTCGGACTAAAGCAAATATCATGAAACTCGTTACTTACATTTGTATAGGGAGGGAAGAACAAAACCAGGTAGGTATTATATAGGGAGGAAAACTTGGCTAAAAGGGCCTACTACTAAAAGCGGTGTGGAAAAACAAATGATAATGGCTATAATCCTTATAAACCTTAGATTATCATTCGAACATTTCATCAAACGAACATAATAAATTTAATGTTCCAATTCAAACATCAAAGCAATGAGTTTCGGATTTCATCAATCATTTTTCGCACAATGTGGTATCTACGCACAAGTTCTCGCAAAATGTGGTATCTACGCACAATATCCAGTTATCCACAACCTCTACGTAATCAATGGCGATGATAACAAATCCTAAGAGTCTAAGACCTTCAAGAGCAATAACAAGTAAGAGTAATAAGAGGGGGAAAAAATCATCAGGAACATATTAACTAAAAAATTTTACGCATAGCCTGTCCAATCTCATTCTTACCCACTCGAATCCAGATTAGTTTTGCACAGCAATGAAGAAATGGTTTATAAATTCGTTTTGCTAAGAGTAATAAGAGGAAGGAAGCGAAAATTAAAATTTCAAATAACCCTAAAAACTACCGGCGAACAACTCACTTACACGATGCGGGAGTCTCGCGCAATCCCACCGGCGACGAACAAGGAAGGGGAAGAAAAACAAAGACGCTAATTTCACTGTCTCTCGAACGCCGTCCCAGTGTCTCTGGTCGAATGGACGGCGTCGAAGAAGGTCGCTCGGGCGACGCGCCGAGGAAGGTCGCTCGGGCGACGGCGTCGAAGAAGGTGCTCGGGCGACGGCGTCGAGGAAGGTCGCTCGGGCGACGGCGTCGAAGAAGGTGCTCGGGCGACGACGTCGAAGAAGGTGCTCTGGCTCGGTCGAATCGATGGAATGAGAAGGTGCTCGTGGATTATGTGTGTTTCCCCTTGTCCTTAATGGTCATTTTGCATTGACATATAATTACACAGAAGTCCCTAGGGACTTTTGTGTAATGTGAATTCTTGGTGGGACCTAAATGTATTTATTTGTGATCCTTGGGACCTGAGTGTGATTCTCCCAAAGTAATTTGGGACCACATGGAAGCAATTGGGACTTTTTAAATAATTTTATCAAACAATTTTGTTTTAGATCTTTATGCAACTTTTTATGTTGTTACAAGAGAAAATTGATTTCTATATCCAAATTAATTCCTTATGGTTATTTTTTGAACATTGTAAAGGATTTTTTAGCTTTAATAAGGATTCTTTTCCAATTGTAGACATTGTTTTGATTAATGGTTTGTTTAAAATTTTTGTGATTCACCCCAATCTTGTATTGTCATGCGTGGTATTAAAGGAATTTGTCATCGATGAAAATTCAATACGCTTATGGCATAGGAGATTGGAGTCAGAGTACACTAAAGATGAACTTCTCCCATCCTTGGACTGTTCGGAACTTGGTTTTTGTGTGAATTGCATTGCGGGGATACAGAACAAGAAATCACACAAGCGAAATTCATGTAGAAAAAGGAAAGAAAAAAAGGGAAAGGATCTAATATGCAACATATTGAAACTGCAGGTCGCTGGTGATTATCACAGGGAAGAAAAGTATCCAAGTTGTTGAAGATGAATTAATCCCGGGCTGGTTAAGCATCCACAATGGACAAACGGCTCCTCAATTAGTATCTAAGAAAGTCCATTCAATAGACAAGAAATACTAGTTTCAGATTCTCAAAGTCATGCATCCTTAAAAATGTTGCCAACCACTGAACTAGCTAATGCTCCAAATCTCCAATGTAGAAGTCTTCAATCATATCAAAGACTCGAGTTGCATGTTGTGGGCTGCCATGTGGAAGTAAAGAATCATACCAGAGGGAGAAGAGAGGACATTAAAACAAGAATAGTAGGCTTACGATTTTACAGTAAGAAAATGGAACAGAAATACATTGACAATCAAGCAGTGCATCAAGTTTATTAGGAAATTGGCATGTTCTCAATGGTTCATGCAGCAGTATTAATAGACAAAGTTCTAATTTGAATTAAATGGCATTGTTGAAAGTCTCAGAATGTGTTGGGAAGAGGGATTTTTGACAAGTGGTGGTCGCAAGTGATTCTAGAGAAATAACCAACAAAATTAGAGGAAACAAGGCCTCTCACCACACAGGGAACAGCCATACTGACAAAATCAGGATCCCACTAGGGAATGTGACATTGTTTTTACTTATATTTGTAGGAAAGACAATAAATGCTGAATTGGCTTCCTAAAGCTTCCCCTGATCTCAATGTTTATTTCACTAGGGAATGTGACATTGTTTCTTTTGTATGGTTCTTCCTTAGCCTTTTTGTGTTTTTTTTTTTTTTAAAAAAAAAAAGGGGGGTTCTAATTTGAACCACATACCATCTTTTATTGACGCTTAGGTCATCCCTAGATTCCATGGTAGAGACACACAATGAAATAACAAAAGCCTATATATGAGTTTGGATGGAAGAGCATGTGAATGAAATGAAGGGGATGAGATTACAGTATAGACAATATATAAGGAATTATTCTGGCTTGCAAAAGGATTTTTACCATAGAATTGTAGTCAGATATTACTTTCTTTTCTTTTCTTTTTTTTTTTTTTTGCTATATGACAGAAAATATTTGAGCCTAAGACCTCCTGCCAATCACCTACATGGCTCCATCTTCCATTAAGAGCACAACTAATAGCATGTAAATCTGAACAGTGGCAATGTTTTCTACGTCCTCAGTTGAACACAACATGAGGAGCTAAGGTGGAAAATATACAAACACAAGTATACTAGTTGTTGTCAAAACTTTGTTGGCTAACCTAACCAACTAAACCTATACAACAGCATGCTTCAGTTTATTTGTTATTTTCAGTCATATACCAGAGAGGACTAAAAATAGTATAAGGGAAGAAAATATTTAAAATATTCACTTAAGAAATACGGATAGAGGGGGAATGAGAAAAGTATAATGGTTATAAAGAGGAATATCTCAAAGCAAAAATATACATACCCATAAAACCCTTCAGTTGAATCATCTCCTGCATGCGTTAGAATGGCATCGCCACCTGGATGTTCCTCTACATAAGAGGTCACATCATAAACCTGCAGAAGATCAGGCACAAATAAATGTAAATTATACATCAGTTAAGGAGGGGGAAATGCAAAATTATTCTAAAAGCATAGAATGTAGTCTAAGGATGACTGGTAAATTGAAGAAGTAATTTGGAGATGTCTTTTGGCTTTGACCAAAAACTTTATGCATGTGACACAAGCTTTTGGTATTAGAGCTGCTTGTTGTTTCAAGTTTGTAAAGGCACTTAAAGATGTAATATAAGGCCGTACCCTGTTCTTGATTATTATCCAGCAGTCTGTTCTCTTGTTATGTGATGAGACTTCTGCTTTGGTGTAGGTTTTTGATGCCTGAGTACAAGAGAGCATGCAGGCCACCAGAAAAAAAAAAAAAAAAAGTAATGTAATGTCTATTTAGCTTCTTTAAACAACATTCAAACTCACAATTGAATCCATATAGAATTCATTTTGTGACTTGCAGTGCTCAAATTACTTCACTGGTCATACCCAAAGTCTCCAAACTCTATCCACACATAACTAATTGAAAAGTATATGATTTGCATATTTCCATCTTAGCAAACTAGCTTCAAACTCTCAAAATAACAAAAAACAAAAAAAAAAACAAAAATGATACGCCCTCATCCAGAACAAAGCAAATTCTATCTTTCCTTTCAAGAAAATTTCAAGGTGCAAAAAGATGGATGGACTAAAGTCTCTCCAACAGAGCCACAGAAGCATTCAAGACGTTATGAACCAACTTCTTGATTTACATTAATTTCCATCCTGAAGTACTAAATTGTAAATTTCCTGAGTTTTCTCATAAAGCCAAATGAAAAGATGATTCAAAGAAATTAAAGTTGCATTACTTTCATAACCTGTCATTTAGGCATCTATTCAAAACACAAACATCAACTAGAAATCACAGGGAAGCCAAAGACGCTGGTCCAACTATGCACCCAATTCAACTAAATTAGAAGCCTCAGCTAAGTTTTCAAGCCATATTATTTATATTTGTTTCTTTTCAAGTATGGACTAAACATAGAATGACAAGAATCCTGAAAAGCCCACCAAATGGTTTTAAAATAGTAACAAGACAGTAAACTATTGACTGTTCAAATGGTTTTCACCTTGATCCGAATCAGGCTAAAGGCTTACACTCTTGCTCAATTACTATCTTTGCTCAAAAAACTAGTGGTAAACAGAAACCAAAATGAATGAACCTAAGCGCTAGACTAATAATATCGTACAACAACAAATACCTTGTTATCGCTTAAGTTGGACTGGCCTTTTCCCGTATGCTCTGAGGAGGGGAAAATAATTCAGAAAGTGGTTTAGATACACTTCATAAATCACTATAAGTGCCCACAGAAATCATCGAAAATTACGAAGAAGTAAAAATACGAACTAGATTTGCCGTCTCGCGATATGAAAACAAAAATACTCAGCAAAAAACCGAGAACCAACCCCAAGGCAGCTATGATCACCATACTTTTGTGAATCCGGCGTCTCTAATGAATGAAATCTGAATCAAGGAAAAAGGAAAGGATTTAAGTAAAGCCGGGAAGGAGACTTGAAATGTCATGGAAAGTAAGAATCAATCTATGCAAGAATCTACAGGAAATGTATGTGAGTTTACAGTATTTGAGCAGCGAAAGCTGCCGGCTAGGGAGGCTCAAGGATTCCGAAGATCGCAGTTGGCTATGGCATGTGATATTTTGCTATTTTTTAGTGGGCTACTGTGGATTTGAGGTCCGTTACTCTTGAGGGAGGGAGGAGAAAATAACAAATAAAAACAATATTTTTTCAGCTAAATATAATATTTATCATGTAGCAATAATACTTTAGAAAAAATTACTGAAAATTTTCTCATTACAAAATGTATTGTCTAAAGTTAGCTTAAAAAAGTTTAAGGGCCTATGTGTAACTTATCTTCAATAAGTACAACTCTTCTTTCTTTTTTTGCTTAGAGCATCCAATATCCTAGGGCAAGCCATCTTTCAGGCACATCAACGGCCTCAGACTAATCCGGACCGAGACCGAGGGCCCCTTTCGGGGGGAAGCCTCTACCACCCATGCATGCTGCATTCCCACGCATGCGTGGGCAGTGGCGGAGCCACACTAGTTTTTAGGGGGGCAAGTGAACCCATAAAAAAAAAATATTTTGTGAAGGAATTTTTAATACAAGAAATCTGATTAGGTCAATTGGTTAGAGCTTCAGTCTTTACTATATTAGGTCCCTGGTTCGAAGGCTGGAATCACTCTTTCTATCACTTTTTTTTTTGCCAAATTTCTTTCCTCATTGTGAGTTCGTCCGCCCTCAATTTCTTCCCCAAATAATTGCTTTCCTCATTGTGAGTTCGTCCGCTCCCCATTTCTTCCCCAAATCCGAGTTGCTTGATTTCCCCATTGCTTTCCTCAGAGCTCGCTCGTCCGCCCCCCATTTCTTCACCAAATCCGAGTTCGCCCGATTTCCCCCAAATCAAATGGCAGACTTCGCCCCCAAATCGAAGCCAAGTCGCAGACGCCTGCCGCTTTGATGCCCCGATTCGGTTTCCTTTTCAAGTTCGGCTGATTTTGCTCAACCTCAAGCTCCGCTCGTCCGCCCCCCATTTCTTCCCCAAATCCGAGTTCCTGATTCTGCTCAACCTCAAGCTCCGCTCGTCCGCCCCCCTTTTCTTCAGCAATTTGGTTTTCTCAACCTCAAGTCCTCAATCAATTTCGCAGTTTTAGCTCATATCTTTTGTCTTAATTCATCGGTTTGTTCTTGCCTCGATTCTGGTTCATTCTTTGATTAAGTTCGGTTCATTATTGGTAAGAAGAATTTGTATCCTATCTTATCGAACGAACTTGCTCGATTCTCGGTTCATTCTTTGATTGCCTCTTGTTGTTGCCTCGATTAAGTTATATTTTCGATTGCCTAAAATCAAATGTTAGTTTTGATTTCTGTCTCTTGTTGTTGCCTGATTTCTGTCTCTTATATTTTCTGAGTTCACCCGATTCCCCCTCCCCCCAAATCAAATGTTAGTTTTGTTGTGCAAAATTGATTACTGGTACCGTTTGATTGAGCTTTGAATTAGGATCAAAAGTAAATCAAACTTTTGTGAACCCAATTATCAAATACTAGCTTTCCTTGTTGTTGTATTATTTCATCAGACGAATAAAAAGTAGTATTAATTAGGTGCAACCAACTTGCTCCATTTGAAGGTTGAGGAAGTTTGTGGCGTCAGGATTCAGCCCTAGTGATCCTGGAATGTAATTTCAACATGTTATTCTATTGGTTGCTATTGGTTGCTTTTGTTGGTAAAATTCATTGCTATTGGTTGCGTTGGTAGAATTCATTGCTATTGGTTGCTTTTGTTGGTAGAATTCATTGAAATGTAATATCAACATGTTATTCTAAACTCTAGATGGGGCTAGAGGCAAACGAGAGAAATTAGAGGAGGAAAGAATCAAGCCACTATGCAATCTTAAAGCATTTAAAACTTTCCTTTAAAAAAAATTTTCGGGGGCGCTGCCCCCGAACCCCGAACCCCTTCACTAATTGTGCACCCATAAACTCTGATTCCTGGCTCCGCCACTGTGCGTGGGTGATAGAGGCTTCCCCCCAAAAGGGTCCACCCGGTCTCGGTCCGGATTAGTCTGGGGCCGTTGATTTGCCTGAAATATGGTCTGCCCTAGGATATCAGATGCTCTAAGCAAAAAAAAAAAAAAAGTTGTATATAACTGTAATTTATCTTCAATTTTATGTAAAACAGAAAATATTTGTATATAGTTAAAAATATATTGCAAACACTTAAAAAGAGTTTCACTCAACGGAAATAAGTTGCTAATACTTACGATTTTAAATACTCATTAACAGTGAGGATTTTCATCAATTTTCCCATACTTCTGTTAAGCGTTTGTTTTCCAAATCTTCTTTTGGAAATTGGGATGAAAATTGATTCTTGTTTCATAATATAATAAATCGTTTATCTTTTGGAGTAATCATGTTGAGTCACTATCAAACATTAAATGTGAACACAAAGAGTACATATACATACACCTTAGCCTGGGTTATCGTTACTTCGCAGACTCCTAAGATGTCTCCCCCAACGTCTTGACCAACTCCAAAATTAAATCATCTCTCTTTTGGTGAGAGTGTTTCACCCTTTTATCAGTTGAACCTAAGGATAAGTTGGTAAGATGTGTAAAGTTGGATCGGTAAAAATGAGTATAAACGACCAATTGGCCTATCGCCACTAGTTTTTTGGTTTGTTGTAGTGGGGCTAGATCTTCATGGTCTACTCTCCATCTTTTCTCAAGCTTTGGCTTGCCTTCTTTTCCAAAAAAAAAAAAAAAAAGAGTATAAACGAGACTATTGAGCCCAAGCTCATTTTGCTTCAGCCCATGTCAGATTTTGGGAAAATCCATATGGGGACCTTTTAACCCAAAAAAACCTAAAAAAGGCCCTAAGACTTTGACATTCCCAAAAGAGGCCCCAGGGCCCTTTTTGACATCTGAATGTTAAGTGAAATGACAAAAACGCCCTCAACGAACACTCTCTCTCTCTCACTCATGCCTGCTTGACTCTCACTCTCGTCTCGCCATCGATCTGCATTAATGCCCATGGAATAAAATGCGCTCTCTGACCTCTTCCCTGCACTAAGAAAATAAAGAAAGTATTTCTTTCCCTCCATTACTCATTACTCAATGGACCTTTCTAATTTTATTTCTTGCAAGACGATATCGGGGAAGGAGGTGCAGCCCGTAGTTTCACTTTTCATGAACTTGCAGCTACAATGAGGGGTTTCAAGCTCGTGAATTTGATCGGGGAAGGAGGTTCTGGAAGGGTTTACAAAGGTCGTCTTGATACAGGACAGGCAAGTTAGGTTTTCATCTCTTTTTCTTTCATCACCTCCTCACAACAGCTTTCCTTCCAAAACTTTTTCTTTAGTTTCTTCTGATTTTTTGATGTGTCTAAGTATTATCTTTTAAATTTTGCATTGTCTTGTTGGGACTTGAAGATTATATTTACGGCTTCCAAAACTTTATCTTTAGTTTCTTCTGATTTTTTGATGTGTCTAAGTATTATCTTTTAAATTTTGCATTGTCTTGTTGAAGATTATATTTACGGCTTATTTTCTATTTGCAGCTTGTTGCCGTCAAAAAATTAAATCACGATGGTCATCAAGGTTTCCAGGAATTCATAGTAGTGGTTCTCAAGTTAAGCCTGCAACCCCATTCTTGTCACCTTGTTTGGTTACTGCACTGACGGAGATCAAAGGCTTTTGGTTTATGAATATATGCCAATGGGTAGGTTGGAAGATCATCTTTTTGGTAACTTTATTTCTTAGTTGTTGGTGGGGGCTGATGTAGTTGTAAGAGGGGGCTGATGCAGTTGTTAGTGGGGGCTGTAGCACCTCAAATCCAACACCCGAAAACTTGGCCAAAAATATTCAAATTATCTCCAACACGATTAATCATCAACCAAATCATTTAAAATCATAACCGTTTCAAACAGAGTTCATAATACAAAGCCAAAATAGTTTTCCAAAATATTTCAGAGTTTAATACAAAGCGGAAGTCTTAGGTCTTGGCAAATAGAAATAACATAACATAAACTACAGGAGTACAAAGAGCCTCCAAAGCTCACTCCATAGGTGCCTTCCTTGCTCCTTACTAGGATATTCACCGAAAAATGTTAATATGGGATGAGATTTCCACATCTCAGTAACTACTGAATATTCTACCGTACACAAGCAAATCATATATGACTAAAAACAAGAGATAATGAAATACATTTATTTTTGTATATAACTATATATATATTCCAAAAGTTCTCATAAAAAGATTTTACAAAAACGTTTATCATTTAATCAACTTAAACCATTCAATAATATAACATGCAGATGCAACCACCCTTATATCCTCTTCCGTCCTTATACCGCTGACCGGAGCCATAGGCTAACACATAGTCCAATGAAACATATTCATGTGACCGAATTGTTCCAAGCTCACCAAAACTTAAGATATACCTGGCCAAAAGTATAGAGCTTAAGTATGGACTATGGCTCCCCTCCCTATCAGAATAAAGGAGGTGTCACATGTCCCACAGCTCCAATGCAATCCCGGCCAGAGGATAACATGGAAAAAGGGGCCCTGAAAAGTACCAATCCACTGTGCACCGAGTGGTGGCATAAAATCATAACATATTAGATTCCTCCAAACTCCATCCCAACACAAATACAACCGCCATGATAAATGCACTCATTCAAAAATAATACATTAGTAAATAGTAAACAGTAAATAGTAAATAGTGCATAGTGAATAGTAAATTGGTATGTATAATACGTGCATTTAGTGCCATGTACAAATACAATCTAAAATTTCCATAGCAGGATCTTAAAACCTTACAACCCATAAAATATTGAATCATATATATATCAGTCTAAAATAAATAGTATAAGCATAAAAATATAATCATACATAATTCACAAGTATAAGGAAAATATCCGAGTTACCCACTCGGCTAACTCCCAAATAATCACCAAAGCAACTACCGGTATCCCCAAATAATTACCACCTCACTCTCTCTCTCTTTTCTTCCTTTCTCTTTCTCTCTCTTCCTTCTCTCTCCCCTTTTCTTTCCTTTCTTCTCTGCGTTTCGCGTGCGCGTTGTGTGTGTATTTATAGTTGAGAAAAATGGGTCCTTAATCATAATTTACACCTCTGGGTCATTCTACGTAATTTTCCCCGCACCAAATTTTCAAAACTTTCACGTGAAGACTGTCGGAAAGTTTGAAATTATTTTCCAGTGGGTCCCACATGTTTTGTTTTGTTTCTAATGTTTTTCTTTGCCCGTGAGTTTCTCATTCGTCCTTACATATATGTAATATATAATATAATAATTATATAATATAATAATATAATAATATAATATAATATAATAATTATAGTATAATAATTCCACCGTCCGTCCGTCCCTACTCCTTACTTTGTATATATATAGTATAATAATATAATTTAATAATATAATAATACATTATAATAATAATTAAATATAAAAATATATATTTATTTTTGAAAAAATAAATTTTTATTTTATACCTCTAGATCTCCTTTAAACCTTAAAATACTTAAGAAATCATCCTAAAATTACTTAATTACCATTAGAAAAAAATTTGGGATGTTACATTTCTTCCCCCGTTAAATAAATTTCGTCCCCGAAATTTAATATACGTAGGAATTCTACTTACCTAATTAAATAAGTGAGGATAGGTTTGTCGCATGCTCTCCTCGCTTCCCAAGTAGCATCTCCCAAGCCATTCCTTTCCATACTACCTTCACAAGCTTAATGGTCTTGTTTCTCAATTGCTTTTCCCTTTCATCTACAATTCGCTCCGCTCGCCTTTATATGTCATGTTATCATTGAGTTCTACCTCCTCTCGCTTCAATAACATGAGAAGGATCTGGTCGGTACTTCTTCGCCTGCGATACGTGAAAACATCATGCAGATTTGCAAGTTGTGGGGTAACGCAATTTATAAGCTACCGACCCTATTTTCTTTAAAATCTCATAGGGACCCATATAACGAGGTGAAAGCTTCTTCGCTCGAATCGCTCTACCAATGCCGGCCATTGGTGTGACTCTTAGAAATACATGTTCACCTTCCTTGAAATGCAACGGCCGCCTTCTCCTATCAAGATAACTCTTCGTCTACTCGAGCAAGTGAGAAGTTTCGCTGGATCACCTTAATCTTTTGAGTTGTTTCGTCCACCAACTCGACCTAGTAAACTTCGTTCACTCAGTTCTGTCCAGCAAATAGGAGATCTACATTTCCTCCCATACAAAGCCTCATAAGGTGCCATCTCAATGCTGGAGTGATAACTGTTGTTATATGCAAACTCTGCCAGATGAAGATGATTGTCCCAACTTCCTCCCAGTTCGATTGCACATGCTCGCAACATGTCTTCCGAGTTTGTATTGTCCTCTCGCCCGTCCGTCGCTCCGAGGATGGTAAGCGGTACTAAACCTTAGTCGAGTTCCCATAGCATCTTGCAATGCTTTCCAAAATGTGAAGTAAATCGCGCATCACGATCGATACGATGTCTGTTCGGTATCCCATGTAATCTGACAATCTCTTTCATGTAGATTTTCGCTAGTTTCTCAAGAGAATATTCTGTCGCTATGGCTAGAAAATGGGCCGACTTAGTCAATCTATCAACAATTACCCGGATAGCGTTATGTCCAGACGCAGCTAAAGGAAGTCCCGTGATGAAATCCATTGAGATACTATCCCATTTCCATTCGGGATTTCCATTTTGTAATAATCCAGGGGGCTTTCGATGTTCGATTTTGACTTTCTGACAAGTCAAACAACGAGTAACAAACTCAGTCACGTCTTTCTTCATGCCGCGCCACCACCAATTCCGCTTCAAATCATGATACATCTTGGTTGCTCCGGGGTGAATAGTATATTTGCTTCGATGAGCTTCCTCTAGCACGAGCCTTCTTATTTCTCCATCGTCGCCTAGACACACTCTTCCCTTATACCTTATTATCCCATCTTCAGACTCTTATGGTCACTAAAAACCTCGAATCGTGAACCATAGAGATGGTGCCTCCAAATCTTTAGAGCAAACACCACTACTGCCAACTCTAAGTCGTGAGTAGGATAGTTCTCTTCATGTGGCCTTAACTGTCGGGAAGCATAAGCCACTACTCTACCATCTTGCATTAGTACACACCCAAGACCTTTCTTGGAAGCATCAGTGTACAAGGTAAAGGTCTGAGTAGGATCCGGAATTGTAAGTACGGTGCCGTAGTCAACTTAGTCTTCAAATTTTGAAAAGCCGCTTCACACTTCTCGTCCCACACAAAAGGTTGACCTTTCCTAGTTAACTTTGTTAAGGGCATAGCTAATCGTGAAAAGCCCTTAATAAATCTCCTATAATAGCCACCAATCCTAGAAAACTTCGATCTCGGCCACGTACTTTGGTTGTTCCCATTGAAGAACTCGCATCAATTTTGGTAGGGTCTACCGCAACACCTTCAGCTGATACGACATGGCCAAGGAATTTTACTTCCTTTAACCAAAATTCGCACTTAGACAACTTCGCATAAAGCTTGTGTTCCTTCAACACTTGTAACACAATTCTGAGATGCTCTTTATGCTCTTTTTCATCCTTAGAGTAGATAAGGATGTCATCAATGAAGACCACTACAAATTTATCTAAATATGGCTCGAAAATTCTATTCATGTAATCCATGAATACAACTGAGCGTTTGTTAGCCCAAATGGCATAACAAGAAATTCATAATGGCCATATCTAGTTCTCGAATGCGATCTTCGGGATATCTTCGCTTTGACCCTTAATCGTGGTAGCCCCGATCTAAGATCAATCTTGGAGAATATGGATGCTCCATTCAATCGATCAAGTAGATCATCGATCCGGGTAAAGGATATTTGTTCTTTATAGTCACTTTATTCAACCGGCGATAGTCGATGCATAGTCTCAGCTCCCATCTTTCTTCTTCACAAAGAGCACAAAGCGATCCCCAAGGAGATACACCGGGTCCGATGAAGCCCTTTTCCATCAATTCTTCGATCCGCTTCTTCAACTCGCTAGTTCCGATGGAGACATTCGGTGACGGAGCTTTAGAGATAGGTCCTGTTCCAGGTACGAGATCGATAGAAAATTCTACTTCTCTCTCTGGGGGTAAACAAAAAGGCATTTCGCATATGCTTAAATTCAATCGAGGCACACAATCATACGATATAAAAGAGTGTGTAGCACCCGAATCAAATAAAGCTTCAACTTCAAGGCCTTGGATTTTGAGGGTACCTTTAATCAAATTTGGTGAAGTACTTGCCTCCTGGTGTGATAGTGCGAACACCTTGCCTGGAACTGCAGCTTCTAGCATCATTGGCCCTTCGAGGCTCTTCCTCGCGTAACACGGAGATGTGTCCGGCTTTCCGCAATTGAAACATGTCACACAATGTCCTTGGTGTACCTTTCCACACCTGGCACACTTCTGACTATTTGCAGTGCTAGCCACAGGAGCTGTGGATCCCCTATAAGAGTTTTGTCCTCCACTAAATTGACTCCCTTGGGGTCTACTGAAATGGCTCCTCTGGGGTCTACTAAAATGACTCCTTGGAGATCCATTGAAATTACCCCTTGGTGGTCCACCAGAAAGATTTCTTGATGGTTGACTAAATCGCGTATTCACACCACTGAAATTATGACTGTGCTTCTTAGTGATTCCCCCATAGGTCTCATAGGAGGTGCAGATCGGCTTGAAGTCCTTTCATCTTCTCGCCTTCTTCTTCTCGCTTGCTTCTGGCTATCGTGCGTAATTTGTCACATATCTCTTCAAAGTTCTTTGCTCCATCCAGAAATGGTGCCAAAGCCGTCTTTAAATCTGGTCTAGCTTTTTCCACTAGCCGAGCACACATCCATTTTGGGTTGTTTTGCGAATATTTGCAAAATTTAGACAACTCCAAAAGCGAGTGATAAATTCATCCTCGTGCAATCCCTCTTGCCTGAATGTGAGGAATTCAGTCTCTTTCTCTATTCTGATTGAAGGGGAAAAATAATAATTCTCGAACTTTTCTTTAAATTCTTCCCATGTCATCTCTTCATCAGCATTCTTGGTGCTTTCCCACCATTGTTGGGCCGCTTTCTCCATCAACTGCTTCGCAACTTGTACCTTTTGTTGTGAGCTGATTTCGATAACTCTGAATATCTTTTCGAGACGCTTCAGCCATTCTAGTGCTTCGATTGGGTCTAGCTTCCCCTCGAACATTGGAGGAGTGAACTTCCGGACTTTTTCCCAAACCTCAGTAATAGGCGGAGGGTTATACTGAGTATGGGAACTGCTACTACCTCTTGATTTTGTGCCAGTACGACTCCCACCCCCTGATTGATGGTCAGAAGGAATGACTTCCCTGGCCGTAGGCTTCTTCTTCTTACCACCTTGACCTCTTCTTTCTGCTAATTCGTCCTCGTGCCTATTCACTTTCTCTCTTACCTCCGAGGATTGCATCGCGTAATTCGCTAGAAGGGCATTGTTATCCCGAGGAGGGGGAACATTTTGATGCGAAGAGGGACCATTTTGTCGTGAAGCAGGGGTTGTATTAGTCCTTCGAGTTCTCCCCATTTTCTTCTCCTATGATCTACACTATAAGGATGCTAAGTAAGGGTTAAGTGGCTAAAAAAAAAAATTCTAAATCTAATCAAAGAGAAGGGCACATGTTATGATATTTAATTTGCCACGACCTCTAAAAAGTTTAAAGAAGTCATTTTAGAAAATAGACAAAATTTGTCATGGAATGTTTAGCTCTGATACCAAAAATGTAACACCTCAAATCCAACACCCGAAAACTTGGCCAAAAATATTCAAATTATCTCCAACACGATTAATCATCAACCAAATCATTTAAAATCATAACCGTTTCAAACAGAGTTCATAATACAAAGCCAAAATAGTTTTCCAAAATATTTCAGAGTTTAATACAAAGCGGAAGTCTTAGGGTCTTGGCAAATAGAAATAACATAACATAAACTACAGGAGTACAAAGAGCCTTATATCCTCTTCCGTCCTTATACTGGTATTGGAGCCATAGGCTAACACATAGTCCAACAGAAACATATTCATGTGACTGAATTGTTCCAAGCTCACCAAAACTTAAGATATACCCGGCCAAAAGTATAGAGCTTAAGTATGGACTATGGCTCCTCCCTATCGAATAAAGGAGGTGTCACATGTCCCACAACTCCAATGCAATCCCGCCGAGAGGATAACATGGAAAAGGGGCCCTGAAAAGTACCAATCCACTGTGCACCGAGTGATGGCATAAAATCATAACATATCAGATTCCTCCAAACTCCATCCCATCACAAATACAACCGCCATGATAAATGCACTCATTCAAAAATAATACATTACGCTTCCATTAATATCAAATAAAACCATTGAAATTCATGATCAATAAATAGTATCACTGTATGTATTCGTGAATAGTAATTTACCATACGTAAATAGTAAACAGTAAATAGTAAATAGTAAATAGTAAACAGTAAATAGTAAATAATAATTAGTAAACAGTAAATAGTAAATAGTAAACAGTAAATAGTAAATAGTAAACAAAGAAAAAGAAACAATAAATAGTAAACATTAAATAGTAAATAGTGCATAGTGAATAGTAAATTGGTATGTATAATACGTGCATTTAGTGCCATGTACAAATACAATCTAAAATTTCCATAGCAGGATCTTAAAACCTTACAACCCATAAAATATTGAATCATATATATATCAGTCTAAAATAAATAGTATAAGCATAAAAATATAATCATACATAATTCACAAGTATAAGGAAAAATATCCAGAGTTACCTTCTTGGCTAACTCCCAAATAATCACCAAAGCAACTACCGGTATCCCCAAATAATTACCACCTCACTCTCTCTCTCTCTTTTCTTCCTTTCTCTTTCTCTCTCTTCCCTTCTCTCTCCCCTTTTCTTTCCTTTCTTCTCTGCGTTTCTTAATCATAATTTACACCTCTCGGGTCATTCTACGTAATTTTTCCCGTACCAAATTTTCAAAACTTTCACGTGAAGACTGTCGGAAAGTTTGAAATTATTTTCCAGTGGGTCCCACATGTTTTGTTTTGTTTCTAATGTTTTTCTTTGCCCGTGAGTTTCTCATTCGTCCTTACATATATGTAATATATAATATAATAATTATATAATATAATAATATAATAATATAATATAATATAATAATTATAGTATAATAATTCCACCGTCCGTCCGTCCCTACTCCTTACTTTGTATATATATAGTATAATAATATAATTTAATAATATAATAATACATTATAATAATAATTAAATATAAAAATATATATTTATTTTTGAAAAAATAAATTTTTATTTTATACCTCTAGATCTCCTTTAAACCTTAAAATACTTAAGAAATCATCCTAAAATTACTTAATTACCATTAGAAAAAAATTTGGGATGTTACAGGGGCTGATGTCATTGTTAATGGGGGCTGATGTCGTTGTTAGAGGGGGGCTGATGTAGTTGTTAGTGGAGGCTAATGTCGTTGTTAATGGGGCTGATGTCGTTGTTAGTGGGGGATGATGTAGTTGTTAGTGGGGGCTGATGTCGTTGTTAGAGGGGGCTGATGTTGTTGTTAGTGGGGGTTGATGTCGTTGTTAGTGGGGCTGATGTAGTTGTTAGTGGGGCTGATATAGTTACTGATATTGTTGTTAAAAGGGGCTGATATAGTTGTTAGTAGTTACTGATATTGTTGTTAATGGGTGCTGATGTAGTTGTTAATGAGGGCTGATATGGTTGTTAGTATTTACTGATGTGGTTGTTAGTATTTACTGATATTATTGTTAATAGGGGTTAATGTAGTTGTTAGAGAGGGCTGTTTTAATTGTTAGTATATCAGCCCCCACTAACAACTACATCAGCCCCCATTAATTAACAATCATATCAGCCTCCACTAACAACTACATCAGCCCCCATTAACAACTATATCAGCCCCTACTAACAACTACATCAGCCCCCATTAACAACCATATCAGGACCCACTAACAACAATATCAGTCCTTATTAACAACTACATCAACCCCCACTAACAACAGTATCAGTAATCACTAATAGCAACATCAGTACCCACTAACAACAACATCAGTACCCACTAACAACAACATTAGTTTGCATTAACAACAAAATAACACCTATTCATGTTTGTAAGTATATAGGATATTGTAGGACCTATCCATTCTTTTGTTGTTCTATATCATGAACAAATATCATAAAAGAAGGAAAAATTTCCTCTTCTTATTGAATTAAAATTGTCAAGTTAGCATCCGTAGACTATTTGCAGAAATACAAATGTTGAACGTCATTGTCATGAATACAAATTTATCATAAATACATATGCATGTGCACACAAGAAGTGATCAACTACAATGTGTCCTAACAACTATGTTGCTTAATGTCTCATCTTCGCATGCAGGACTCCTCAATGATGGACACAAAGGTTCGATTCAAAGCTTGTTTTTTTGGCTTTGCACGTGTTGCTTGAAGAATTCTTCAGTGAACAAGTTGTATCTAAGAAGCTTGCTGCCTAATGCCTCTTCTTCCGCTTGTGGGATTCTACGATCATCGACAACACTTTTTCTCGGTGTGTGTTCTTAGAATGGCTGACCAACCACCACAACAAGCCGACCTTCATTTCCCGCAGTTCTTCCATGGAGTAGAAAGGCATTGTGAATCCATCCTCTTACTCTGTCCCATCCCACATTTGTAACCACTAACAGATTTTGTGCATGAAATCCGCACTGAATATGTGTCTGGTGATTGTTCCTCCATCCTCTAGTTGATCAGCTACCAAAGTCTTTGCAACCATAGTCATGAGCTGCATATGAGAAATTATGATTAGCACCTTGTGAAAATGACAGCAAGCAAAAGTTGCCTCAACTTGAAAAGCCTGACAGCAGTCAATAAGGTGCAAAAACATTTTCGTATAATGCAAAAATTCAGCAATTTGATGTTTTCAAGTAATGCACAATTAAGGAGCATTGATAGCAACAAAATACAGTTCTAAAGTTCAACAGCAACTGACCAACAACTCCAGAATTTTACTTTCTAAACTTCTGTAATAAAAATGGTTATGACAACAATGAATTCCAACCTCCGAAACCACATTCTCGACATTGCAATGACAGCATATGATGACATGTATGACATGGACCATGTCATTCAAAATTCAGTGCAAAACAAGGTTGTAACCCTCGTAGAATTAATTCAATTTTTGAGTATCACATTTAATGTAGAATTTGGCCACAATTACTACATAATGTCAACAACGAATTATTACATAAATTGACCAAAAATTCAACTTGTAGCTCCAATTTTCACTGCCAAAAAGAACTTTTAAAAATCTATATACGTCAATTGTGCTTCAACACCGCATGTGAATAAAGCTATTATCAAATAAGATACTCGCAAACTTCATAAAGTAACTTTTGAGGAGCAAGGCAATTATAGATTTCATTTAAAAGACAAAACCTATCTTCCTGATTATCTTTAGTTTCTCCCCTTCAAACAAGTAAACCAAGTTGCAAATACAATGATACAAGTGTATGCCCTATAGTAATTGCCATAACAATTGACCCTAATTTTAAAGTACAGACTGACATCCCCACAATAATATCAATCAATTATCATTCAAACAAGATGTCGAAATGTAGGATACTGAGGCACTTAGATTTCAAAATTTGTTGGAATTTATATTTAGTCTAGGGAAGAATACCTTATTAACAAATGTTCTATGGAAAGGGCTTTTATCATCATTTAACTGCAAAAGAGAAAATAATGTTCAAAAGAGAAGCAATGATTAGATACCACAGAAGCATATATTTTTGCTCATAAATACTTCTAAAAAGCCAAGATTTGTTAAAGGTCAAAAGGTACTTCCAGAACTCTACAATGATAGCATATAAAAAAGGTTGAAGCATAATTTTTCCTTACAGGTACTTCTCTGGTTGTAGGCATACTGAAAAAGAGATAATACCATTACAACCGCAAAAATTTTGAGTATCCAGCAAATTTAGATGATATGCAAATAGGAATCTAGATCCAGGAAAAGCTACACCTCCGGATTGAAACATATAGTAGGTTTCACAAATGCATGGTCCGCCAACTGCTATTCATGTGGTTTCACATAAAAAAGTAGCTAACAGTTAGTGTCCTTTCCAATCATTAAAAATAAGTACTCGCATTAGACATACATCAAAAGTCATTACCATAACTAGTCCTCTAACACAAGTATAAAATATAGTGGATCATAAGTGTGATCAATTTGTTCAGACTGCCAGTAAAACTTGTTATAATCAACAAAGTTGCATATCCACAAAAATTATTAAGGCAAGTTGCTAGACATCGATGACCTAATTGATGGAACTTGGGTTATCATTATTGAACTACTGACCCAACATATTAACCACACTGGATGAGGATAGGAAATATGAAGAAATTGGTACTGTTAGTCTAACACAAATCTTCCAATTTGTGTTATCAACATCCAAACAAATAAAAAAATTAAAGAAAGAAAACCAGAAACCTCCAAAGGTATAAACAGAGGCACAAAGGTGGAGACCGACGACGGAGGTGCAGACCAAGACCGACGAGCACGGCGACGTAGACTGACTAGCACGGAGGTGTAGAGGTGGAGACCGACGAGGAAGGAGGCGCAGATGCGGAGACTGACAAGGATTTGAGAAGTTCTAGAATGATTTGGAGGTGAGAGAGAATTGTTCAATTTAATTTCAGACTTTCACCACCAAGGGCACCAATGTAATTTCGTTTTTTGACATAATACCAGAAAGGGCCCTGGGGCCTCTTTTGAGAATGTTAGAGTCTTAGGGCTTTTTTTTTGGTTTTTTGGACTAAAAGGACCTACATATGGATTTTCCCTTAGACTTTCCTGCCACCCCACCACCTTTTTTTTCCTCTTTAATATGTATTTGCCTATTTTTTATATTTTTTCTTTATATATTATATATTTTGGAGAATTTGAATATTTAAAGTTTTTTATTATTAAAAAATTATTTCAATAATTTTATCTTGTGAAGAAAATAATTTCATTATATTTTTATGCATATTATACAAGGGGAAATATGAAAAAAAAAAAAAAAGGCAAATACAAATTTATAAAAAGCCAACCCACACAGGGAGGCTTGGGCAACCCATCGGGAGGCGGGCCTTTTCAACCTGCTTCTGGTTCACATTCTCAACTCCACCTTTTTGCTTGTTCTAATTCATCAGCATCAAGGTTAACCAAAACCACCTATTTATTAACATTTAATTAGTAAAGGGATTGGACACTTTTATTAAAAAAAAATAGGGTTCGATCTTGGAGTTAGTGAAAGCGCTGGGAGAAGGACATCCTAACTCCTAGGTGCCTAGATAAATGTCTGAGGATAATAGATGGCTCGTCCTGCCCAATATTAGTATCACCTAGGAGGAAGAGAGATTTCGCTTTGTACTTAGATCGTAGGTGAGCCTAACTCCTTTCCTAAAATTTTTATATAAAAAAAAAGGTTAACCAAAACCCATAACAACAGCGTTTTCATGTATGTCTTTAATGAAGTAGTGATTTTTAATTACTTAATGATGGACATCGCAATAACATGTGACGGCTTGGTGAACATTAAACTCGATATATATCCACATTGATACATTGATGGAGCTATTCTCTGCACAAGTTTTGTACTGTTAAATCCTTGTCTCTTTTATTTTTGTATTTCAAGGTTTCTCATTATGATCACTTGCCTATTAACAATTTATAGTTAAAAAAGAGGTAAATGTGCAAATTTACCAATAAACATTTATAGCATGCAATAATATATTCACAGAATCATAACAAAAACGACATGTTTGTTAAAATAGGAGGTAGTGGGGCCCATGGTATTTTTCTAAAAGTATCAAAATACCCTCAACTCAAAAATGGTAAAGATACAAAAGTACTTATAGACTTTTATATAAAGTATGTCAAACACTATTTTATTTATATATGAATTTAATGTGTAAATATTGTGCAAAATATATATATTATATATATGAATGTAACGTGTAAATTTTACTATTTGATTTTTCGAACAGTTTAATGTGTAAATTTTTTAATGTGTAAAAAGAAAAAGCTAAACTATTTTATTTTTCGGATAATTTAATGTGTAAAAAGAAAAAGCTAAACATTTTTGTGCAAACAGTTTAATGTGTAAATTTTTTAATGGTAATTTCACTATTTTATTTGGCAAATTTATATTTATTTTAAATTTTTATCCCAAATTATCACATTGTGTGCAACATATATTATATATATATATATGAATTTGATTCATGCCCCTTTTTTGTCATTTTCCATCTCATCTATCTTTTTAAAAGTTATGCCAAACAAGTGGCATTAAAAACAAAAGCCACTTCTGTTACCGTTATCCCAAACACAAATCACATTAGAAAAAGTTTACCAGAAAATAAATACATCAAGAAAAGTCCATCAGAAGCAAAAGTCACTTCTACCAAAGTTATCCCAAACGGCTTCGTTGTGTATAAATATTCATGAACATTCAAAATGGAGATGAAAGTACTAAAATACACCTAGTAAAAAAAACACACACACACACATGGAAAATACTCTATCTAGTCTTTAATATAATATATTTATACTTTGATTAGATTAAGAAAGTTAGCTAAGTTAGTTAATGTGACAAACATTTTACAGAAAACTCTAATTATTTTTTTTAATTCTTCATTTCATCTCCTCTTTAATTATTATTGAGAGAGCATTAATAGAGTTAAATTAGGAAAAGATTGATAAATATAAAAAATATGTCTTACATGTATGACTAAGATTAACCCTCCAAATATATCATATATTAAGGACAAGAGGGAGTATATTTTATGAAAATTATTTTCATGTATTTGGTAGGTACTTTAGTCAAGTTTAAAGTTTGCATCTCGTTCTTTTTATTTCTTTTATTTGGTCAAGGATTTTGAATCTAGCATAGTTTAATGATTTTATTCATTTTAAAATTAAGTCAATTTTGTGTTCCGTACACCTTAATTATTTTTATTTGGGAAAAATAATATGTTCCTTCATAATTATTTTCTTATGAATTTATAAATTTAAAAAATTGAAATAGAAAATTTAAGTGGCATAATAAACATTATCACATCCAATTAATAAATTCTCAAGTCCAATTATAGTGTTGAGTCTATATTAACTAGAGGTAAAGTTAAAATTTTTGAAGTTTAAAGATAGAATTAACAAAGCTTAAAATATTTCTTAATTATGATAGAACATTTAAAAGTGACTTATAAATAAAAGTAGATGAGTAGGTAATAGTAATTTGCTTGTTAATTTAAAGTTGATGCATGAAATTCCATGTTATGTTGATAACAATAGCGTAGAATTTGAATGGCTATATAGACATGCTTTTTTAAGTTGGGGTATTTTGGTCAAGTCAAAAAAAATTGGGGTGTTTTGGTATTTTCATGTCCATTTTGAAAATATATAGATATTTTTACACCTCCAAAAAATATATGGTGTTTGGTGCTCTTTCAGGAAAAAGTTTATGGCTATTTTTGTATATTTACCCTTTTGAGCTGAGGACATTTTAGTACTCTTAAAAAAATAAAATGGGTCTTTTACAAAAAGTAACGAACATTAACCTATTTTAATGAACATGTCATTTTTGCTTTAATTTTAAATATTTAGGGGTATTTTTGTGTCTAAGAAAATTTTATGGTATTAGGCGCATATTGGGTAAAAGTTTATGGGTAAATTCACACAATGACCCATAAAAAAGGGATAATTTCAGTTAAGCCCACTGTTGATGCCACTTTGTTTTAATTGAAGATTGAAAGATTATGAAATTACACTGCAATATCAAGGAACCTAAGTGAAATTATGTTTTTGATGGTAAATGACCAATATGTTGTTCTGGTTCAGAACTCAGATGTCCGGCCTATTGAAGGTCCGGTGATTTGATATAGGATCTGTGTGCTCCTCCTGTATGCTTATGGGACAAGCATTCAGGAGAATGTATGATCACGGTACACAAGCAGGCGTTTCGCCTAAAGGGGTCTGTGTGTGTGTGATTGAATGTAGATTAGTCAGGCTTAGAGATTGTGTACCTGGCGCCCGTCTCCTTCCTCTGTATATATAGAGTATACCTGGTTAGTTAGTCCCTTGGCTGCCACACCGTACGTGTCCTGGGATCGTGTTGTGCGTGTCCGGGATCGTGTGTGCGTGTCCAAGGTCATGGTTGGGTCCCACGGATAGTGGGTTGCCCCCTGTACTAGCCAGTGAGATAATGGACCTAGACTAGGTCCGTAACAGTTGCCCCCAAGCTTGTTGATCGCGAAGTAACATGATATCCTTGCCCCCCAGCCGGGTTGTCCAGGTCTCTGGTCAACCGGGGTGGACATGTTGCTGAATCCTGATATTGTATCGGAGCTGCTACCCCCCGTTTTACTTTGATAAGGTGTCTATCGAATTTCAAACAACCTCGGAGTTACAAGTCTTGGTTGAATTGCCCCCAGACATGTGGTCCGGGTTATGTTTGCTTTTAAATTTCGTTGTTCTTCGACCATCCGGGAGTCCGAGCTCGCCTCTTGCACGGTCGAAACCTCCAAGTGTGGGTCCTTTCTCAGAGGCTGATTAGCCTAACCGGTGAGCCGGGATACTTGATTGTGAGCACTGCCCCTTGTACCCGGGCGCTTTCTCTGCCGATTCCTCTTCTAAGTCATCATTAGCCTCGCCAGTGGCGTCCTCGACTGTCGTGAAGCCGAACCGAGGGTGCTAGCCTATATGACCCTTGGCGTAATTAATGCCCGACGGATGCGCATTAAATGAACAGTCACGTCGCCTTGCTAATGAATGAAAATGCGCTTTTGCCCCGTCGATTGGGTTTTCGAAAGGTTTATACCCGCCTGAGCCTCCTTCATGCCATTTTACCCAAGTTGTTCGAAGAAATTCTCTCCGACGATTTTCGCTTTCCGGAAGATAATCCGTCTCGTGAGCCATCTTCATTCCGCAACTTTCTTCGATCATCTCCATAACTTAGGCGGTATTATTGTTTTCCTGCCTCTTTCTTTTGTTACGCTCTCGATCTGTTTGTTTCACTATAAACTTGCGTCGTACTTAGTTGAAGCTCCGGTAGATTTCTTCATTGAGTGAATTTTCGCGTAGTCCCGTTTTCAATTCCCACATTTGTGCAAAAATCCCCTGTTTTTCGAGTGAGCCGTTTCCTTTTCGTTCATTGATCGTTAATTCCTTTGAGAGAGTGGTTCCAAATGTCGAAGGACATAAAGGATATGACCCCCGAAGAACTGGATGAACTACGCCAAACCGTCAGGGGAAGAAGCCGTTGGTGGCTTTGGGGCGATGAATCTTCTCGTCCAACGTCGCAAACCGTTGCTTTAACCGATCATCACCGTGGAGGCAAAGGAAAAGCTTCTGGTGGCGGGCAGGCGAAAACTCGAGACGGCACATCATCGGTTAGGGGAAGTCCCAATGTTTCCTTCCCGCTTCTTCCCAATCCAAGGGTGTTTAACCCGAGCTTCGACGTGTCCGCTTCTCCGGGCCTTCCGAATAACCAGTATAACGAAGTGGCTAGTTCGGGCCCTAGGGCCGAGGTTGATTCCTACATTGGCCCTTGCTATGACTCGCTTGTACGAATGCTCACGACTTATTTCTTGCGGGGATTCCTCCACAGCCGACTTGATTTTGGGCTCCTGCCGACACAATCTTGTCCCGGCTCCTCAAGCTTCATCGCCGAGTCCTGTTGACTTGGATTTTAATCTTACCACAACCGTAAAATCCCGCCTTCAATTTTTGACATCAGGTATGCTAGGAAGATTCTGATCTTGTTTATATTTTTATTTGTGTTAAGTATAATGGCGTCGTCTTCTTCTTCCCACGCGGCTGAGTCAGAGTCTGGAAATGCAAACCGCGCTAGCCCCCCAGGATTTAATTGAACAATTCCCTTGGGTTACCCGCGAAGTGTTGTCCTATCGGTCGAAGCTGACCATAGAAGACTTGGAAGGTCTCCCAGTTCAAGATACTAACACCTACTCTCTCTGTCTCCCGGAAGAGGAAGAGCCTGTGTGCTCCGTGAGGGAGGAGTCACAACTCCTTTTTCTTTTTCTATACTGACTACATCACCAGACTTGGGATTCGCTTTCCCTTTTCCAATTTCAAATGGCCACCCTCCAATTCCTTAGTGTAGCTCCTCGCAATTACACCCCAATGGATGGGGTTACTCGATTGCCTTCGAGTGGTTTTGCATGAGCCTTGGTCTCGCCTTGCACCACCTCTATGTTCTTCTACTTCTTCACCCCCCATACCTCTCGTTCTGGGAAAGAGCCGCCGGAGCTCAAGGGCTGGACGTCCATTCGGGGAATAGCCAACCGGCGTTTGTTTACCCCAGTCTCTGACTCTTTCAAACGCTTCAAGAGCAACTTTTTTAAAGTTGTCGCTAAAACTGGCACAACTCCTTGGTTCCTCAAAGGGCCGGACTCTGCAAAAGTCGACTGGGAATTTAGTTTGTATTGGTGTCAAGATCACCACAACGTGTCCCCTAGCGCCTATAAGGTAGAGCGGTCCAATCTGCTGAAGCCTGAAAAGAAAGCCATCGACGCTATAATAGACCATGTTAGAGCGAACGGTACTGTTGGGGCCGGCTCCTTGGTGGCCCAATATCGGGCCGAGGCTCAGCGTCGAGATGAGATGGTGTCAAGGCCGAGTATGATATTTCTGCTGTTTAAATATCGGCGTTGCTCCGCGTCTTAGTAAAGTATTCATCGTTTTTGCCTTCCTAGTAGCTAACACGGTGTCTGTGTTTTGTGCAGGTCTCAAAATGAAAGAGCCGCAATATCTTTCTGGGATCCCAGAGCCAACAACAAAGGGGAGAAAGAGGTCGGCCAAGGACGCGGGCAAGTCGAAGGTCGGAGAGTCATCGAAGCAGGCCGAGCCAAAGAAGCTCAAGGTCGGGGAGTCGTCGAAGCCCGCAACTGATGCCAGGACTGTCTGTCCTATCCGAGCCTCCCCTACCACGGTCTCGCCACCTCCCAAGTCGACCGACGTCCAGCCCTCCTCATTGCCTGATACCCCGGTTCCCCCTCGTCCTTCAATTGTCATTCCCCGTTCCCATTTGTGGAGTAAGGGAATTACCGAAGAACTCAGCATCGCACTCTTGCCTCCTACCCGCTATCAAGAGCCAGTACCCTTGCGGGAAGTCAATGTACGAGATGTCCAGGAATTGGGAAATGCTTTCCTGAGAGGTGCTGGTTTGACCCAATCTTTTCTCACCCTCCACCACAAGTATGCGGAGACTGCCGCGGAGCTGAAGCGTGCCCGATCAGAACGCGATGAAGCTCTGAAACAATGGCAAATCGCTTCGAACGAGTTCCAGGCTCGTGAGGTTCAGCTGGGGAAAGTGGAGTTTGCACTGAAAGAGACCCAGGGTCTCTTGGCTGACTCCAACGTAATAATTGAGGGCTTTAAAGCGGCTCAAGCTAGCAGCGAAGAGCAGTTGAAAGCCATAACAGCTGAGAGGGACAAGGTCAAAGCCGAAGGGGAGGCGTCTTCAACGCATCTGAACGCGGAGATAACCCGGCTTCAGGAGTTGCTACTGGGATCCGTGGTGGAGGCGTTTGAGAATTCTCTTGCCCAGATCCGGGCTTTGAACCCAGGGGTCGAGCTCAACACTACGGGGCATCATTTTCGGGCCTATGTGGATGACGGGCAGTTTGTCCCCTATGTGGAACCTCCTGCTAACTCCGAGACCCGGATAGATGGCGATGCGACCGTGCTGGAGGCTGAGCAGGGTGAGGAAGTCTCGACCGCCCCCAAGCTCGTGGGTTGATTTTCTTGATTTATAGTTTGTATATTACATTCGGTTGTGTTGCCGGCAATGACTCTTATTGAGCAGTTGGCCAATCGGCCATTTTTGCCTACGATTAATAGTAGATGGTAACCTAGCAATCATAATGCATCATATAAGAATATAACTTTACCAGTTATTGCGGTCGACCGGGCCAAGGTCATATGCAAGTAAGCAGAATCTGCGAACGCGCTTCTTAGTCATAAGACCATAATGTTTTAAAGTGCTAGTGTTTGCACTGTCTTATAAAATTCCTGGTATTGTAACCGGGTCATCCAAAGGCAAA
This sequence comes from Acacia pycnantha, assembly GCA_025563575.1. Lineage (NCBI taxonomy): Eukaryota > Viridiplantae > Streptophyta > Magnoliopsida > Fabales > Fabaceae > Acacia > Acacia pycnantha. Next base: position 3,245,826 of record JAMWYP010000001.1, read on the forward strand.
TGAAAATTGCCACCTGCCCGGGTTCGGTTTTGTCCCGATAGCGTCCGAGCATTTTGACTTGATCAGGGTCTGCATGACATTTTCTATTGATACCGGAGTAAATAAGCGTGTGCGGGTGCGATAGCTATCCAGACCTATTTTCTTCAGCTGAAAAGCTAGTAACAATTTAATCTTGAAAAAGACAATGTTTGGAATTCAATAAATACTCTCCAACGAGAGTTTCATTCATATTCGACAAAGCAATTGTTATGAAGGGAAAAGCCAGCAGGCTAACATTGAACAAAGAACATAATGGAAAAAGATGCTTTAAGACAAACAAAAGATAAGCCTAACTGAAATATGCCTTTAACTTGTCCGCATTCCATGTTCGCTTGATTGGGGCTCCGTCCAAATTTTCCAGAATGTAAGCTCCTCTCTCAAGAGTTTCCCGAACGCGATAAGGTCCGTCCCAATTAGCTGCAAGCTTGCCGTCTTTGGAATTCTTGTTTCCAATGTCGGCCCTTCTAAGTACCAAGCAACCGGGTGGAATGTCCAGTGGTCTAACCTTCTTGTTATAACGAGCCGCGATCGGCTGCTTCATTGCAATATCCCGACAATGGGAGGTGACCGGGCCTCATCGGCGAGATCCAACTCGACGCTAACGCCTCACTATTGGTGTTTCTCCTTGTGATAAAATGCTCTTCTGCGCCAAGACATCATCCCTATTTCGACGGGAATCATGGACTCACAGTAGTAGGCGGCCTATAAGGAGTTTCTTGAGTGGATGTCGGCGGTTGTTCGGTTTCCCCAAAGAACAAAGGGTAGTTGATCAGCCCAAGAGGTGTCAGCCTCCAGCATACGTTTCTTCAAACCATCAAGGATGACCTTATTGGCGGCTTGACTTGCCGTTGAACTGCGGGTGTTCCACGGAAGCAAAGTGATCTTGTATTCGTATTCATAAATCAAATAACGAAATCCGACTCCGGTGAACTAAGTTCCATTGTACATTACTATCTCATTTGGTGCTCCGAACCGCGTAATTATATTAACTTCAACAAATCATTGCACACGTGCGAGGAGATCGTTGTGAGAGGTTCGGCCTCAATCCACTTGGTGAAATAGTCTACGCCACGATTAGCCACCGTAGTTGCCGGTCTTTGTCTTGAATGGCCCCAGAATGTCCATGCCCCATTTGTAAAATGGCCAGGGGCCGTGATGGAATGCAGCTCGGCGGGGCGCCCAAATAACTCGGCATGTTTCGACAACTATCACATTGTCTTACAAGGGTCTTTGAATCCGCCTCCAATGTCGGCGGTAATAACTTTGCTCGAAGGGTTTTTGGCGAGCGCCTTAGCCCCCATATGCTGACCGTTGGCCCCTCCATGAATCTCGGCCAGGACATACCCGGCTTCGTTTGGGTTCAAACACCTTAGCATGGGAGAATGTAATCCCTTTCGGTAGAGTTGATCCTCCACCATTGTGTACTTGGCCGCGTCTCGAACCAACATTTTAGCTTCCATTGCATCATCTGGGATGAGTCCACGTTCAAGTTAGTCTTCTATTGGCTTTTTCGGTCGATTCAACCGAAATAGCCATCATGCACCGGATCTTCGAGATTTTGCTGGACAACCGTGCGGTGACAACCAGCCTGCTTAGTGCTTGCCAATTTTGACAAAATGTCGGCTCTTGCGTTTTCTCCTCGAGGAATATGGGTAACGGTTGCTTCATCGAAGTCTGACATTAAGTCCTTGGCTTTTAGGAGATACTCGGCCATTAGTGGGCCTTTAGCCTGATACGTACCCTCGATCTGAGCCGCCACAAGTTGGGAGTCGGTGAAAACCTTAACTCTTGTGGCCCCATTTTCCTTGGCTTGAAAAAGCCCGGCTATCAAGGCCTCGTATTCTGCTTGATTGTTCGAAGTTGGGAAGTTAAGATGCAACGAATGCTCAATTGTAACCCCCTCTGGACTCTCAATGATGACTCCGGCTCCACTTCCTTTCGTGTTCGACGATCCGTCGACATACACCTTCCATTCGCCCGCCATCGTATCTTCTGCCCTAGTAGCCGGGGTGAGCTCTCTGATGAAGTCGGCCAACGCCTGCGACTTGATTGCATGGCGAGCTTCATAGGTGATGTCGAACTCGGAGAGTTCTATCGCCCAATTAGTCATCCACCCCGCTAGGTCCGGCTTATGTAAGACTTGTCGAATTGGTGGCTTGTTCTAACAACAATATGGTGACCCTGGAAATAAAGTCTTAATCGACGGGCCGCAATAAGCGGAGCGAATGCCACTTTCTCCGGCTTTTGGTATCGGATCTCGGCATTCGGGGTTACTGCGACAAAATATACAGGAATTTGTCTGTGTTCCGCCTCTCTTACTAAGGTCGCGCTGACGGCCTCCTCGCCGATGGATAAGTAAAGGAAAAGACTCTCGCCGAGGTTGAGGTTTTGAGAGGGTGGAGGATTGGCCAGACATTGCTTTATCTCTTCAAATGCGTCATCGCACTTTGAATTCCACTCCACCGATGCCTCCTTCTTTAAGAGCCTGAACATGGGCAAAGCCTTCTCTGCTGATTTTGGCAAAAACCTGGTTAGGGCGGCCAATCTTCGGTTAAGCTGCTGGACTTCTTTTTATTACTCGAGCCTTCATCTCCATCACCGCCCTACATTTGTCGGGTTGGCCTCAATGCCTCGGTTAGTCGGCATGAAACCCGGGAACTTTCCGCGGGGACGCCAAAAGCACACTTGGCCGGGTTCGGTCGGATTACGTAGGTTACGAGTTTGGCAAATGTCTGCTCCAGGTCTTGTATATGACGTTGCTAGTCCAAGGTTTTGACGATCATGTCATCTATATACACTTCCACATTGCGGCCGTCAGTGCAAAGACCTTATTCATCATCCTTTGATATGTAGCTCCAGCATTCTTCAATCCGAAAGGCATGACATTTTAGCAATAATTAGCTCTTTCAGTAATGAAGGCAGTCTTTTCCTGATCCTCTGGGTACATCGCTATCTGATTATATCCGGAATATGCGTCCATAAAGGATAGGAGCTGGAATCCTGAGGCGTTGTCCACCAGTTGGTCGATGTTTGGCATTGGGTAGGAGTCCTTCGGGCACACCTTGTTCAAGTTCTTGAAATCTGTACAAACTCTTCACTTCCCGTTTGGCTTTTTTACCATCACCACATTTGATAACCGGGTTGTATCTTGAATTTCCCGAATAAATCCGGCTTCAAGCAATTCTTGGATGTGAATTTCCAATGCTTTCCTTTTTTACGGTCCGTGGTTCCTCTTTCTGCGACAGGGATTGAGCCGGATAGACTTCTAGTTTGTGACAACAAAACTTCGGGTCTATTCAGTACACGAGATGAATTCCGGGCGAAGACATCCTGTTTTCCTTCGGGAACTCCACCAAAGCGCTTCTAAGTTCGGGAGATAGGTGTTTGCCGATCTTAGTAGTGCGGAGAGGGTCTCCTATCACCGGATCTTCCGGGTCTCTAGGCTCAGGCGTACCTCCTCACCGCAGATGTCTAATTCCACGGTATTAACTTCGTCGTCTGGAGAATCCCGATCCGAACGGTCCAGATAGCTGCTTCTTTGGGGCCGTGACGAAGATCCGCCCTCCCCAGTCGGCGGTTTCAAAATAGCCTGTCGAGACTCTTTTTGATCCCAGATTACCGTGACCACGGTTCCTTGGTGCCTATCACCTTGAGTTTTGATGCTTAGTAGATACCGGCATGTCCCACTTGTGAATGGTTGGCCTTCCCAAGATTATGTTGTAGGGTGAAACGAAGTCGGCCACTATGGCTGCACTCTTTCGGACTTGAAGGCGTTTTTGACTCCAAGGGTGAACCGGAGGTCGATAAACCCCTTCGGACGCGATTGTTCTCCATTAAACCCGATGAGGGTTGTCTTGCAAGGCTTTAAGTCGTCTCGGTCCAGGCTCATTCTTTTGAACGCCTCCCAGCTTAGTATGTCGGCCGAGCCCGGTTATCACTAGCCCATCTTGATGGCCGGGGACAACGTCCCTGAGGTTGTCGTTTGTGAAAAACAAAGGCGATCGTGCTACCTCAGTGTGATGTTCCTTGAATTTTGGGCGGTCTCTGACGGATAGGACTTCTCGAAGGTATTTCCTTCGTTGGCTCATAGTATCTCCGCCTCCGCCCATTGCTCCGCTGATTACGTTACAGTCGAATTCGGCACGGAAAGTCGTCATCGACTTCGGGGGCCTTGCGCTTATCTTCCTGCTTTTTGAATTTTCGGGAGTCTGCTTTGCGGTTCTTGGTCTTTCGTTTACCACCTTTTCCTTGATGCTCTATGACATACTGTTGAAGTTTGCCTTCACGAACAAATCGTTCGATTGCATCACGGAGCTCGTAACATTCATCAGTTGTATGACCTCGACCATCGTGGAATGAACAATATTTAGATTGGTCTACCCCCCCCGCTCTTGTTTTCGTTCCCCCTTCTGCGGGATTCCCTATTTCTGTTGTCAGATAAGTCTCGACCCCTGGGAGGGGAGGTTCTATCTTGGTCCCGCCTCGAATTGGGATTGTTTGCCATTCGCATATGCTCGACGTCCAAGTACTTCTTTGAACGGGTTATGAAGTCGTTGAGATTTTTTGCCCACTCCTTTAAGAAAGATTCTGCCAGGCGGGACTCTTTATCAAGGCCGTCCACCAATAAGTGAACGTGTACGTCCTCGTTGAGTCCGCGCACCTGTAGTACCGCATGATTGAAGCGGTCAGGTAACTTTGGAGCAGCTCTCCCGCCATTGCCTGATTTTGGAGAGAGAATACTGTGATTTTGGTTGCCGTTTGCTAGTCGCGAAGTGCAACTCAAAGGCCTCGGCCAGGTCTTCAAAATTGTGGATCGACCCAAAAGGAAGAGTGTGGAGCCACTTCAACGCCGGCCCTTTTAACGTCGCGGCGAAGATCCGCGGCACGATTGGTTCCTTGAGACCTCTAGCCGACATGTGAACGTCAAAGTCTTCTAAATGAGTCGTCGGGTCTTGTGTGCCGTCGTACTTTGTCAACTCGCCCAAATTCGGCTTCTCGGGAATCGGGCGTTACGGATTTCCTTTGAGAAAAAGCTATTGTGCATTTGGTGACATATCTCCGTCGTTGGAACCCACTTGGAGGAATCGTCTGTCACCTCGATGGTTCCTCGCCCGAGGTCGACCTTCTTCATCTCGGTTTAGGTTTCTCCTATTGGCCCTCCTGCTGTTGACGGTTTCCGCCTTCTGCCTGTTTGTGCGACGAGCTGAGCTCTCGTCATCGTCGTCCTCTCTCCAAGTTTTATCTTCCCAGTCCTCGCTGGAAAGGGTGTGGGTCCGTCTTTTCTCCCGATCTTCCGCTCGGCCGATAGTGAAGGGTATGGCGCTTGTCTATGTTGTCCACCGTCTCATTATCGCAAGCATCCGGCTTGAAGAGATCGAAAGTCGGCTCGGCTGCGGGTTGTCTCGGCCGCCTCTGAATTGGAATTACGTGGCCCACGGTCTTGGTTTCGTGGAGCCGAGGACTCTGTGTCGGACAGGTTGTCCTCTTGATGTCGTTCATTGTTGGGAATCAAAGGGTCTTCTGGCTGAGATAACCGATCTTCTCCTTCCTGATGGTCTCCATCGTATTGGTTTATCGGCTGCTCGCTACGGGGTGGTTGACGGGTGTCTCCCGCTTGATCCGCCTCCGATTGTCTTTGGCCTGAAGCACGAGTGCTTATCCTCATGGTCACGGGAATTGAAGTTTATTGATCCCCACGGTCGGCGCCAGCATTGCAGTTCGAACTCGGATGTCCGACCTATTGAAGGTCCGGTGATTTGATATAGGATCTGTGTGCTCCTCTGTATGCTTATGGGACAAGCATTGGGAGAATGTATGATCACGGTACACAAGCGGGCGTTTCGCCTAAAGGGGTCTTGTGTGTGCCGTGTGACTGAATGTAGATTAGTCAGGGCTTAGAGATTGTGTACCTGGCGCCCGTCTCCTTCCTCTGTATATATAGAGTATACCTGGTTAGTTAGTCCCTTGGCTGCCACACCGTACGTGTCCTGGGATCGTGTGTGTGTGTCCAAGGTCATGGCTGGGTCCCACGGATAGTGGGTTGCCCCCTGTACTAGCCAGTGAGATAATGGGCCTAGACTAGGTCCGTAACAATGTTATTCATTCATTTTTTTTCTTTCTAAACTGCATATATATGAAATGTAACAACAAACAATAGAAATATTTGCAAATGTATATATGGAGATTTACAACAACTGATACAAAAATTTATAAGAATTTATAGGTGAATTTATAAATGTACATAAGCATTTTAACAATTATCAATAAGAAAACAACAAGTGTCCACATGAAGAAGGGATTGGCTTTCGTCCGATACGCTTACCATTCGCTACCCTCCGCTGCACCGAAGACGACATCGTTTTGTTTAATATCATATTGCTTTTATAATTTTCACCCGAAAAGAACCAAAAAGGTCCAAAGTCCATATTGCATCTTCGCGCCAATCAGTATCCCTTTCTTCTTCCTCCAGCTGCACGGGAAAATCTGAGGTGGGAAAACGTGCGGCGTCTTCCATCTTCACTCCAGCATCCCTCTCTGGACATTAACAAATTAACGTAAAAAGGTAGGGAAACAAAAGAAATTGTGGAGGAGTGAATCTGACATCAGCTCCCAATTAGTTGGGCTTTTTTCGAAAGCCAATTCAATCGCAGTGCATTTCTTCTGCTTGTGGAGGAGTGAATCTGACATTGGCTGGTTGTGCCACAACAATCATTCCCTGAAATTGGATTTCAAGTTCGTCATTAGTTATTCAATTTTAGGGTAATTTCTTGCTTCAGTTTCAGGTTTACATATCGCCCATTTCTCGTGGTTGATTTAAAATTGACGATATCATCATGTTACAATATCGTCATGTTAAAATTAGCATATCGTCTATTTTACATATCGCCCATTTCTGCCAAAATATAACATGATGATAAACTATGTTTTAAAACATTAGAAGGGTTTAAAACATGAAGTCTCAACAATAAAATATAAGCAAATGTTGCTGAGCATCATGAATGTCAATGAGTTGCTGAGAAATATAATTTTTGCAAATGAGGCTGCCAAACTTTGGTATTGAGCTATTTCTATATTTCTATTTGTGTGTTTGTATTGTTTTTTAGATCAAAATTTTTATATTTTCCATTGTGAGTTTATATTTATATTGGGTACATATTTTTCAATTTTGCAGATGGATATAAATTTATCTCCTAGACTTGATCTTGAATTTAACAATATAGAAGAAGCATGGGAATTTTGGAGGGCATACGGAAGAAGAATTGGTTTTGGTGTTCGAAAACAAAGTTTTAACAAGAGCAGAAAAGATAAGTCAAAATATTCCTCTTATCTATATGTTTGTCGTAAAGAAGGGGTGAAGAAACCAGACATTCATAGTGTGAAAACTAGAAAGCCTAGAGAAGAGACAAGAACAGATTGCAAAGCAAGAATGAAAGTTAAAGAAGTTGATGGAAAGTACAAAATAAATGAAGTTTTCCTAGATCATAATCATCCTCTTCAACCTCCTGAAGCTGTTCATTTATTTGCATCGTTTCGAGGATTAACACCAGCTCAACAATATGAATTAGAAAATGCTGAAAAGGCTGGGATTAGTCAAAAATCAGCATTCAATTTACAAAGTCAATATGTAGGAGGTCGAACCAATTTGGGATATACAAGAGGTGATGTGAAAAATTATCTTAATTCAAGAAGGCAACGAGCCATGAAATATGGGGAAGCAGGATGTATCTTTGGGTATTTTGAGCGTCAATTAGCAGAAAATCCATCTTTTTTTCATGCTCACCAAATGGATTCAGAGGAACAAGTGACAAATGTATTTTGGGCTAATGCACGCATGTTGGTCGATTATGCTTGCTTTGGTGAAGTAATTTCACTTGATACAACTTATTGCACAAATCGTGACCATAGACCTCTTGCTATCTTCTCTGGCTTTAACCATTACAGAGGAGGGGTAATATTTGGAGTTGCATTGTTATATGATGAGACTGTTGAGAGTTTCAAATGGCTCTTTCAAACTTTTTTGTGCGCACACAAAAATGGAAGGCCACTAACTATGTTTACCGACCAAGATGCTGCTATGTCACGTGCATTACAAGAAGTGATGCCAGAGGTAAAGCATGCCTTGTGCACTTGGCATATTTCAAAAAATGCAATGAAGCACCTTCCAAACTCAATGGTTAGTGATTTCAACTATTGCATGTATCATTGTTGGGATGAAGTTGAGTTTGAAGAAGCTTGGCAGACATTATTATCACAACAAGATATGGAAAAAAACTCGTGGTTGATGTCCATGTACCAAATAAAAGAGAAATGGGCGATATGCTATATGAAGAACTCAAAGACACTTGGCATGAGAAGCACACAAATCAGTGAAAGTGTCAATGCATCTGTCAAAAGTTGCACCCATGCTAAATTGGATATCAATCGATTCATCCAACAATTTGAACAAGTTCTAGAGGATAAGCGTTATAACGAACTGAAAAGTGATTTTGAGGCGCTTGACAAGTTGCCAAGGTTGATATTACGGAGTTCAAGTATGCTTCGTCAACTTTCTGATATCTATACTCGGCCTATTTTTAACTTGTTCCAACAACAATGTGATCTACGTGATGCTACATGTATAAAAGAGAGGAAAGAAAGAAAGATCATTAGGGATGTGGAGGATAATGTCACAATGTTTGATTATGTGATCACCATGGATGGAAGTAAACGAGAGCAATTGAAGTTGATCCTAAACTTCAAAGATCAAATCGGTATAGACAATTATGCCCTTTACTTGTTAAATTAGCTAATGATGCATCAGAAAGTTCAGAGGCATTCTCACTTGTTCATGAAGCTGTCTTGGAACTAAGTAAAAAAGTGACACATCTTCACATAAAATACCTAAAACATGATGGTATAGGTGATGACAATGGTGTGGGGAATCATGATGGTGATAATGGTGGTGGGAAAGTTGTTGGCTTCAAAAAGAGATATGGTAGAAAGATCAGTAAACGAATCAAGAGTTGTCTTGAAATTAGTCGAAGAAAAGGAATAACAAAAGCCTCTAAAAAGCCTCATAAAGCTTTACAGGTATACTTTTGATCAATTCTTTTTTTCAAAGATGCTTAATGGTTATTACAGGCTTTAATGTTTCTTTCTATATATGTTTTAGGGACAACATAGTCAACTTCAAAAATCTGAGACATCAACTCCAGTTCAAAATAATAATATGATGTTGGCTAGCTCTCATTCAAGTCAAATGACTCTTACGAATTTATTGATGGTATGTCATATGATGTTGAATAGCATCCTCAACTTGTTTGTTTTATGTATTCAGAGATTTATTTTATTTCATTTTTGTTATTATAGGCACCACTTGACTGCGACTTCACATCCCTTGAAGCACTAGATTTTAGCCAAAAATATAATACTGGTAAGCATAAAGAATAATGATAATGAAATAAAACAATTTAGCCTCTTATATTGAAATATGAAATTCTTTACATAGCATTGTCTCGTCTTACAATAGTGGACAAATTCAAGACTTTTAATATATATTCACTGTTACAAATACAAATTCAATGATTGACTTTGATCGTCCTACATGAAGCTTCCAATCCACCTTATTTTGTCCAGCTCTTTAGTACATCTTATGACTTCCTTTGGGCTGCTCTCTTTTTTGCTCAAGCAGGCTCATTTTGCACTTCCTTTGGTCTGCCGTCTATTTTGGTCAAGCAGGCTCATTTTGCACTTCATTTGGTCTACTTTCTATTTTGATCAAGTAGGCTCATTTTGTACATGAAGTCTTCATTTTGTTCTTCTTGCCTCCCATGTCTTCTCAATTGATGTTATGAAACAAAATCAAGAAACAGTCATTTGTTTGTATATGGATAGAAAATGATGTTCACAGACAATGTTTCCCAACAGGATTAAATGGCAAAAGACAATGTTCACAGACTAAGGCAGCAAAGACAATATTTCTTGTGCTCTTCAGCTGAAGCCTCTGTTCTTGGTTATTCTTCTGCACATTTTCTGGTATACCCATCAAATGCAAAGTCAGAATCTTTCCCAGAGCCAATAATTGGATGATTTTGAGAAGAAAGGGTGTGTATAAGTCTGAAAGATCGATATTTTCTCCCTCCTCAGTGAGTCCAAAATCTCCCCCTTTATAATATGTTGTTGAAGCAAAACAGGCACATCATCGGGAGTAACATACCCATACCTATGCATATAAATTGAAATGAATACTAATCAATTCAATATTTGGTATATAACAGACTAAGTTAAAAATGGTGATTCCAAAACAAGAAAATGAAAAATTCAGTCACCAAAAGGAAGTCCTCCTCCTTACCAGTGCCCCATGATTTCTCCATTGATGTTTGATCCAAATATAATGACATTTCCTGCGTACTTATGCCCCCCAAAAATGTGTGAACCTCTTAAGGGTTCAGGAGTTCCTGGAAACCATTCTCCATCCTTTACAAGCACTTCTTCAAAATTTAAACAGTTCAAAATTAGGGTCTAATTTCCAAACATTAAGTGCCAACCAAGTCTAAAGTGGACTTGTAAGCTTACTTATCTAATGCTTCAAGGTATTTCTGCTTCCTAACTTACCTTTTCCATCCAAGCATCTTCGTACTCCATAATATATGGGTTATTTAGCTTTGAAATCAGGTTCATCTGAATGAAAAACATAGATCTCTTTTTTATGTCAATGGAAATAAAAAAAAATGTTCAGCACCAGCTTCAGCTTGTATTTAACTCACATCCAGATACTTGTTCGTAGTAAGAACAGAGTGTAGGCAGCAATGGTAAATTTATAAATCATCAAAGATAAATGAAACTGGGCATAAGAACAGAGCAAAGTTATTATTCTTGAGAATATTAATGGCTGACAGAACTGGGCATAAGAAGCAAATATGACATAAAAGAGACAAACCTGTTTCCACAATCAGAGTTTAAATTAAAACTCAAACATGTCAAGAGGTTCATAAAAGTGAAAATAAATGACAGCAAGGAAGACAGAAGAGACAGACAACAAATTTACTATCTTCAAGGAGGATAATATATCTAACAGCCTAAATACACTTCTTGCATCTCCAGTTAGTACAAGCCGATTTATCTTGTCTAATTCACTTAAGTGGACAGAAAGAATAATCACATTAACATGTATCCACAACATCTTAAACACAATTTACTAACATCACTTCATATACATTCTCTTCAAAATCAGTTCAACCAAATCATATCAATATCATTAATAATCACATTGTAATCCACAGATCCTGGCATTATCCATGAATATCACCAAAGCCCCTACAGGAAAAAAATTCATCCTCAGTCCACACGAAATAAGGGAACTAATTATAAGAAACAAAGTTAAACTATTTCTATAAGCAAATAAACAATAGCAACCACCACCACCATAAGCAAATAAACAATGGCAACCACCACCACCATGTTAACATAACTCATTCCCAAGAAATTTGTTATTTGGAACAATAATAGAAGCATTCTCAAGTTATTCATAAATATAAGCTTATCTCTTTAGTAAAATACCATAAGAATACACCTTTCAAATTTTTTAGGCCATACGCATATTCATAAGAGGCAATTCCATATGCATTTACCAGAGTTCATAGCACAGATCCACTTTGGCTGGCTTCGCCACAACAACACACGCTTTTAACCAGGAACAGATTGCAGAATGTGTACCTCAGTAGCGACATCTTTGGCTAACTTTGCTATTTCTTTCACCAAGCACTCTGCAATTGAAGCCTTGTGCTCCTTGAGGATAGCAGTTGCCTTATGAAGGAGTGCAGCTCATTTCCACAATGGAGTCTTTACCCACGACTTCTGTGCAGATTTTGTCGAGTTCATGACTCTGGGTCGCCGTCTCACATTTGGTCGATGCCAGAGGTCCGTTTGAGCTCTAGGTTGCCGAGTTCAGGGATGGGCAGATCCGATGGCAGAGGTCCGTTTGAGCTCTGGGTTGCCGCCTCACATTTGGTCTATGCCTGGTTTCTGTAAACCTCCCTCGAAACCAACGGTTTAGATAAAAAACAAACGAACGGTCCAGAGTTTTTCCCACACAAAACGGTGTCGTTTTGAGTGCAGCGGAGGGCAGCTGATATTAGGTGTATCGGACGAAAGCCGGATCCCATGAAGAAAGGGTATTTTGGTTACTATCAAAACATAGTTTCACTCAGGCAATTCGGTACAACCGTGTAATTTCAAATTTTTTTGTCCTTATAAAAAATAAAAGATACTAGCTAGTATATTCAACTTAAATTTTCACCAAAAAGAAAAAGAAAAAAGAAAACAATGTCATTATTCGTCCTTGGATATTTATGGAAATGCCAGAACTTTCTATTTCGCAACAGCTACCATGTCAACGTTTTCGGTCAAAAGTTCTCTCTAGTGATCGATGTAACTAGAATTAACAGGAGTGCCATTTTTTATCAGCTTTTAAATGTTCCTGGATACTTTTGACCAGAAAAAAGTTTTTAGTGTTTGACGTAACACACACTTAGTTTAGATATAAACTTAAACTTAATTAAATTGGCTCGGTAAAAATAATAAATATATAAGATAAAATTGATTGAGATATTATATTTTATACTAAGTCTAAACCCTCAACTAGTTCTTTTATTAGGGACCAATATCGGAACCAGTATTTGTTTTGGGAGCATTTTAGAAAGAAAAATTACCCTCAGATTCTAATGAAGACAAATTAATACTACAAGGTCCCTTGAAATTACAAAGTTCCTAATATGTTTTAGGGGGCGTGAGGGTAATATAATCCAATTATAAAATACCTAATTGACCTGAATAATAGACAATGAAGAACATAGACAAAGTAGCAGTGTCTAGGTTGACAAATTAATTTGCCTTAATCAATAAGTGTGGCGACACTTATTAACAACTAATGCCAACATGTATAACACACTTGTTATTGACAATTTGAAGTAACTATATGAGCAACTATTGTAGCATGCATTAACAACTAATCAGTGAGGGCTGCTTGGTAATTTCAAAATTGTATTATATTACCCTTAAGTCCCTTGGGACCTATAATAATTTTGAGATTTTAAGGGACCTTGCGGTATTAATTTGTCTTCCTTGAAATCAGAGTGCAATTTTCCCTTTTAGAAATGTTCCTTAAAGATTAAAATAAGCGCTCTCATATACTACCTCTAGTTCTTAATATAAAAGCTAGTTAGAGTTAAATTTTGTTTTAAATATAAGACCGCAATTCACTTTATCTTCAAAATCTATAATTCTTTCTTTAAATTATTGGTATTGATTACATTTACACATATTAAGGGGCTTTCCATTCAATAATAGTCATAATTAAAAAAGTTACTTTAGGAAAATTCACTCATATTTATTATAATTAACTAATTTTCTTAATATGTTTAAATTAGTTATATAAGTCTTATATTAAAGATTTGATGTAATAGCTATTTTATTGGGTTTCAAGGATTTGGTGAGCCCATTAATGGAGATCAATTTTCAAATTCCAACACCATTGTAATAATCCCATTGTCTCTTAATATGAATTACAATTTTAAAAAATATAGAAATCATCAAGGAAATAATAAATGGGAAAATTCCATTAAAATACCATTTGAATTTGTAAAATCCCCAGAAGTCTTCTGAATTTGTAAAAAGACTGAGAGGTACTAAGGACCTATGAGGGATATGCAAATTCGCATGAAATTATCCTTTTTCCCTTAGTTTTAAAAAAAAAAAATATATATATATATATATATATATATATATATATATATATATATATATATATATATCCCTCCCCGGCCCGGGAGGGTTTTTTTGGAGTGGATTTTTTTGGGGGTTGGGGTTTAAACAAAATTAATTTTTGAAAGTGAGGAGGAGGTGGGGTTCGAACCCCCCCATCTCTCAAAGAGGAGCCAAGTGGCCAACCAGTTGGGCTAGTTGGCCCCTTTAATATATATATACAATAATAAATATATATATTCTTCTTAACATTTTTCCAATTATATTTACAAATCCTGAAACGAAAATTACCATTCTACAAACGAGAATTACCACTTTTTCTACAGGGTTCCCTTTTTTTACCATTTGATGCATGTTTTGTAAAACCAAAAAAATTGCACTATTACCATTCCACAAACGAGAATTACCATTACAGAAACGAGAATTACCACTTTTTCTACAGGGTTCCCTTTTTTTACCATTTGATGCATGTTTTGTAAAACCAAAAAAATTGCACTATTACCATTCCAAAAACGAGAATTACCATTCCAGAAATGAGAATTACCACTTTTTCTACAGGGTTCCATTTTTTTACCATTTCATGCATGTTTTGTAAAACCAAAAAAATTGCACTATTACCATTCCACAAACGAAAAATTACCATTCCACAAACGAAAATTACCATTCCAGAAACGAGAATTACCACTTTTTCTACAGGGTTCCCTTTTTTTTACCATTTCATGCATGTTTTGTAAAACAAAAAAAAATTGCACTATTACCATTCCACAAACGAGAATTACCACTTTTTCTACAGGGTTCCTTTTTTTTTTTAACCATTTCATGCATGTTTTGTAAAACCAAAAAAAAAATTTCCCTATTACCATTGCACAAACGAAAATTACCATTCCACAAACGAGAATTACCACTTTTTCTACAGGGTTCCTTTTTTTTTTTTTTTACAATTTCATGCATGTTTTGTAAAACCAAAAAAAAAATTGCACTATTACCATTCTACAAACGAGAATTACCATTTCACAAACGATAATTACAAAAGTGGTAATTCTCTTGTAAATGCTCTTTTTTTTTTTTTTTAAAAAAAAGAAAGATATTATTGTTTTTTCACTCATAAAAATTAATTTCATTTTGATTACAGGGATGCAGTGAAGTTTAAAAAAGTTTTTGGTTGACACAATTAATTTGCTACCGGAGATTGACTGAAATTTTCCCTTTCATTAGTTCTTCAGTACACCTTATCCAATTTTAACGCTTTAGATTAGAAAACATAACATTTTTTTTTCTAAACAAGTCATAAAGCTACACTCTTTTGATGATCAAGACTAACAAGTATCAATCCTCTCATGCCTTCACTACTACAAAAAAGGGTTATTACTTCTCTAAAAACCGTCCTTATTTTTTAAAAGGAAGTCAAAACTGAACGCAGTGACATTCCTGTAATTATATACTTGAATTCTAATAATTTGGCGTCCTAAAATAATTTTAAGGGCGCCTAAAAACAATTAAGGCGTCCTAAAATAATTTCACGATGCCTAAAATTAATTTTTTAGCGCCAAAAATTAATTGTTTAGCTACATTGGCGCCATTCCGCGAATTTATTTGGCGGCAGCTAACGTTGGAGGAGTAATTTTTTTTATGGCGTCTTGAATAATAATCAGGACGCCTTTATTTTACTTATAGGCATCCTGAATTAGGATCAGGACACCTTAATGAAAAATATTGGCGTCCTGAATCATGTTCAGGGCGCCAAAACTTGAATTTTGGTGTGCTGAATATTTTTCAGGGGGCCAAAACATGAATTTTGGCGTCCTGAAAATTTTGCACGGCGCCAAAAATTGAAAATTAGCGTCCTGAACTTATATTCAGGACGCCAATATTGGCTCATTTAACTAATAGACGTTTGAATTCCATTTACTCTCACTCACAGTACACTCCTCTCATCACACTCCGATCCTCTCACCCCGATAGCTCTGCTAGGTTTAAATCGCCATTTCTCATTTCCCTCCCTCTACGCCTCGCCTCCATCTCCGCCATGCGTCGCCGAGCCTCTCCGTCTCCTCCCGTCTTCACGAAAACCCAAGCCGAGGTCCTCTTCGTCTTCGGTTCTTTCTTCAAGGTAATCGTCGGCCATAACTTGGAATGATTTGCATGCGTACAGTTAAGAGTGATACTGAATGATTTGGTTTTTTTTTTTTTTTAATTTTGCTATGACCAACGCTGTATGTTCATGCTAATGCACGTAATTGAGGCTAGGTTATGGTGTATGACTTAGACTCATCAACCTCTATATTAATACGATGTTCACTCAAATATATTATCACACAATGAGCTCATACCCTTTTCTTTTGGGATATTGTATGAACTATTTTCCTAACCTATCTTTTGTGGTACATGATGCTTGCAATTCATTATTGAGGTCCCCTCCTTCCCAACTCCCTGAGCTAGCCTTAGGCGGCAACATCATTTTATCTTGAAACAGGGTGGAGAATCAACAACTAAAAGCTAATTTATTGTCAAAGGAGTGACACAATTTGTGTTAAAAGAAAGGAATTAAGTAAGGGTTTTGTTTGGTCTTATAATGAAATTTCAGCTCTTTGACTAGAAAATCATTTTGTAGCATCCGACAAAAACATTCATGCTGCAGATTTTTCTTTTGATCGGGAGGATCACTTGTCCTCTGTTCTTGTATTGTTCTGTCTTTTCATTAGCAACCTTTTGCAAAGGACTTATGCACCCGAAAAACATTTAAAAAATGCTATTGGAAAAATAAAATAACAGTGAAGTAATAGTTTGTTGTGCTGACTTCTTATGTGAGCTTGTTCATTTATTTGTGTATTTTTTTTCTGCATGCAGTTCTTTTTTGTTGTTTCCCGAGTTGGAAGTGGATATATCATCTATTCTTTTAATCAAGAAAAGCTTAGCAACTGAATACAGGTATTTGTAGAAATTTGTGTTAGAATGTGATTTGCATATTTGAATTCTGTATTAAGGCATTTATGTCTGTTTATTTCGTGCTTTAATATAAAAGCATGTTATGAAAACTAAATTGAGGTATTGGTTTATGGTTCTCTCGTTAGATTAAACTGATCAAAATTTTCTGGAGTTTATAAAATATTTTCCTTTTGAAAAAGCTTCCCGCCAGAGGCAAACTTGAGCTTACATTCAGCAGGCTCGAGTTTACATACTTGTAAACTCTTTAAACTCATTTTCTTGGAAGATTCAAACTGGAGTTTGCATTTCGAAACTGAAGTTTGGCTTTGACAGAAAAATTCTGATTGAAATTGAATAAATTCCAAATCCTTTTAACTTAACCAAAGACAAACCAAAAATGAATTTAAATATAATCATAGTAAGAGGCAAGAATTAGATATCACCGTAATTCCTCTTGTCCTCATAGAAGCTTTATTGGTTGAGATGGATTGATTAGATAACTCCTTTTCCAATGTTCACCATCAGCATCCAGCAGCTTGTTTAGCTTTCTCAAGACTTGATCATTTCTCTATGTTGCATTCTTGAGAAGCTTTCCTTGATCCTACAAAACTGTATAAATCTTTTTCTTCCTTGGTATCCAACCTTCCTTGGATCCAATCATTGTTAGCTTGTAGAAATAAGATTCACATGCTCTAAAAAATACACTCAATTCAGAATAGTTGAGCATAATGAATTAAACATTACTTCATGCATAAAGAGATGTTCTCTTTTCAAATTATCATGAATGCATAAAGAATTAAGTTATTAACATTGCAATCCCTTTGAAGACTAAATCAGGAAGTTAAAGCCCAATTTGAAAAAATAGTTTGCAATGTTAATTCCTAAGGTTAAAGAATATAAAACCTCAATGAATATTTCAAATGATAGCATAGGAGATTTTACCATTGTATACCTTTACCTTAGGTACTTGGAGTATTTCCTTTGCTTACCCATTGGTTCTTCATATGTTTTCTTATGGGTGTGGGCAAAGTTTTCTCAAAAGACATAAACAGTAAAAATCTTTTCCTTTGTGCACGAGAAATTCTTCTTTTATTATTTTCCTCAAGATAGTTGAATGGTACTTCATTGTAGTTTCTTCTTGAGGCAGAATGTATTCTTCTTATAGGTGTCCATTGCTTCTTACGATTTGATTCTGTAATTCCAGCAATGGATGCTCTGAGAGTTCTCTTGCTTGATGTGAGTCTCCTTTTAGGATCACGAGACACTCTTGGATTCTTCTTCATCCTCTTAATACCTTTATGTCCACTGAATTTCAAATTATCCTGCACACATAGAGCACTAGATGGACACTTTGGTACCCACTTATACTTGGGTCCTTGACTGTTAGTAGTGGACCTTACTTGTCCTTTAGGAACCCAAACAAATCAGAATCATTTTTAACTATACAAGAAGAATTGGAATGGTTTACCATATATGCATCTCGAGCTCCAAGTAATTGTTGATCACTGTCGTGCACAATGAGCTCTTCTTGGGAGTTCTCACTCTCTTGTTCTTCTGTATTGACTAGATCATGAAAGTGTTCTAAGATTTCTCCTTCTTTATTCTTCACTTCCAATTGTTCATCAAATGTGGATACACAGCTGATAGTTTCAGATGAATCATCAACACTTTCAACTTCAACACAATTGTTAGAAGCATAAATAGAATTAAGAGAATCCCAAATATCTTTAGCACTAGAGCAACATTTGATTTTCTCAAAATCTTTTCGGTTAAAGACTCGTATAATATGTTCATTGCTCTAATGTTTAATGAAAACATTTTCATATCTGTTTCTGTCCAATCCTTTCTTGGAGTGAAGTCAAAACGATTGTAAAGACTTTCCACATATCAAAATCAGTTGCTTTGATAAAACTAGTCATTCTAGCTTTCCAAAACCAAAAATCAATATCTTTGAAAAGTGGTGGAATGGTAAAGTCAAAACCTTTCAAAACGAAAGCAAAGACCCAAAATTAGCCATTTGATAACTCTTGAGACTGTTAAGTCCTTTAAACAAGAGCCTAGCTTTGATACCAAATGAAAGACTTGGCTATCACCCAAGAGGGGGGTGAATTGGGTGTTTGATTAAAAACTAAGAACTTTAAGAACTTTTCTTAACTTGCTGGAAATAGTTTGAATGTCAATAATAATTTATAAAGTGATAAACAGTCATTCAAACATATATGCTGGAATGTAAGAGATAAGGGAAGAGAATATGCAAAAGGTGATTTATATTGGTTCGGCCCAATCCTTGACCTACGTCAAGTTCTCAAGCTCCACTTGAGAATTTCAATCCACTATCTTCTTTCAACTTGATTACACGTTCGTACTTGAAGTAAACCCCTCACTAGGATTGACTCCCCTTACAAACTGTAATCAATACACCTGTTTGATTACATACTCTGCACTCGAAGTAATCCTCTCACTAGGATTCACTCCCCTTACAAGCTGTAATCAACACAATGTGTTTCCTACTCAAGATCACCCAATCTTGAGTAACTCTAAGGTAGAATGATAGGATGTTTACAATGATTCTTCTCTCTCAGAAGTGTATGGATAATCACTGAAGTACAATACAAAACATCTCACTCTTTATGATATATAGACATTGAAAAACAGAGAGTAAATGATAAGCAGATCAGAGTATAGGCATTCTGGAGATGTAGGTTTGTTCTCTTCATTTTCTGTGTATTCTATCTTCTATTTATAGGCAACTGAATTCACTTCGTTTGAGTCATTTGTCTGTTGAAGAATATTACCGTTATGAACAGTAACCATTGCAAATCCAATCAGATTTGAATCCATTCGAAATTCTAGCTGTTGGGAGCCTTTCTGCATAATTCCCATTTCTGCATAATCTTTATTAGTTGGAGACATTTCCGTTTAGAGCGTCCTGAATATTTGCCCATGATGCGGTGTTTCCTAAAATAGCTTTAACAAATCATGTCTCGTTGCTTTCTGTCTGTTTGAGGATAATTATCCTCCTTTCCAGCGAGTTGCCTTTTTTGCTTCGTTTTTGAATGTTTGAATCCATTGGTGAAGCATTACAATTGAGTAGACAGCTTCGTTTCTTCAAGTTTCTAATTGGATTCAGTCCTCTTTCGTGTTTCTGAAAATCTGCAGCAAGTTCATCTTCTAGATCTTGATTTCTGTCAAGATTGATGTTCTCTCAAGCTTTAATAATCTGAAACATGTACACAAATTATATAAATAATGTTAAGAATAAGTATAAGTCATTTGGGTAATCATTTGGATGAGAAATGAGACTTTCGGAATACTGATTTTCTGTATCAGGGACATGAACTCGAGCTTGGTTGAGTAGGCTCGAGTTTCCCTTTGTTGTTGAAGGCTAAATTCCTCTCTGACTGAGCTAAACTCGAGGGTGTAAGTTTTAGGTTCGAGTTTGGATGATTTTCGCGACCTGGTAGCTCTCTGTAACCCGCGAACTCGAGCTTGTCAACTAATAGGCTCGAGTTTGCTTCTCTTTATAGCAAATTGTGCAACACCCAGAACAGACTGTCTAATTTCGGGGGCCATAACTCCCTGGTCTGAACTCCTTTTTGGTTGGCTCAACTATTGATTGGAAAGCCTTTGAGTCTACTTTCCAATGCCACCAATTTCAGCTCAATTGGATTTTCCGTTTGTGAGATACACTCAAAACATTGAAGGTTGGTCATTTATGTGACGTGGATTTCACTGTCAACTTCATAAATTCATATCTCCTTCATCTGTACTCCTTTTTGCTTGAATTATATATCAAAATGATGCATTGGGAGTCTAGTTTCATATGCCACTGGTTTCACCTCAATCTGATCTCTGGTTTAGGAGATACCATCGAATTACCAGACGTCGCCCAAGTGAAACACTGAACAGAGGCTGAAATGCTGAAGACCTCTGCAAGCTCGAGTTTGGAGTTCCAAACCTGAGGTTTAAGTTCTAAGCTCGAGTTTGCCTTGTCCAGAGGCGCCAGAGTTGCTGAGGACATTACATGCTCGAGTTTGCTAGTTATGGGCTCGAGTTTGCTGATCCTGGAACTGATTTTTGATGGTTTTAACTCTGAATTGATCCGTTCCAGCTTCCATATGATCTTGGAGACTTTTAGCATCAATATAAGAACTTGAATAAAGATATTCCATTGCATTGCAAGTTCTTCCTTCTTCAATTTCTTTTCTCCTTCTAGATTATCCCCCAAAATCATTTGATAACTTCTTGCTTTATGATATTCCCATTATATTGTGCAAGAGCTTCCTTCTTTAATCTTGATTATTCTCCATCAATAAAGTATACTCCATTGTAGCTCAAATATGATGAAGCTTCATTCCAACTTCTGTTTGATCATAGAGACTTCAAGTTCTTCTTTCTTTAGTCTCCTTTCTTGATCATTCTCCATTATTAAACTTTGCATCTACAATAAATATATGAATTAGTCAAGGTAGAAGATAAATGTAGTATGCAACCTTTTTGCTCTTAAGAATGACATCTATATAGGACATCATCAAAACCAACAACAATATCATGGAGGTTGCCTCTTGTGTAATTGTTCATGTATCGCATCAAAATACAAACCACGTGAATAATTATTCTTCGATTAGAGTCCCTAGAAGCAAAGTACCCAAGGGGTTCAAATACAGGGCATCACACACTAGTGCAAAAAAGGGATTTAAGACCGCCTCATTTAGACCGGATAATCGACGCCCCGGTCTTAAAGGTGTGACCGATCACAGTTTTGTAAATAAAAAGAACTTCTTATACAATAAAGGGCTTTAAGACCGCCTCATTTAGACCGGACTATCGACGGACCGATCCTAAAGCTATGACCTTTGGCAGATTTGTAAATATAAAGAACTTCTTATACTATATCATTTTTTCATAGGTCTTATCCAGACCTGATAAAATAACAACCGGTCTTTAAAATGTTATTAAAAAAATTGAAATATCAATTACTTTATGGAGAAATCTCATACAGCCAGACTTATATTTTCTACACTCCAAAATAATACGGAAAAATTTAAATATAAAGGTATTAAAGTTTTAAGACCGAACATATATAAGAGCCGGTCTTAAAAGTTAGACTTTTAAGACCGGACATAAATCACGGCCGGTACTAAAGTTTAAATAAAAAATTAATTAATTTTAAGACCGCAGTTACAGGATGACCGGTCTTAAAAGTTAGACTTTTAAGACCTGACATAAAATCAAGTCGGTACTAAAGTTTAAATAAAAAATTAATTAATTTTAAGACCGGAGTTATAGAAAGACCAGTCTTAAAGGTTAACTTTTAAGACCGTATATACTCATTTGTCCGGTCTTAAAAATGAGGCGCCAAATATATGTTTCTTCGCGCGGAAGCTTTTGTCACTCTCATTGAAGAACCCTGTTCACGTTGCGAAACCCTTCCTGTTGCATTACCTCTCTTCCTCACCCCACGTACCGTTAGCCTTTGTTACTCCCTCATTTGCTCAGGCATTCCTCTCTTACTGTCTTGAAAATGAACGGTGAAAACGATTCCACTCGTGTTCCTGGAACTCCAGATACCGGTTTGACTGGTGTGGGTCAGAACGAACCCTCTTCATCTCACAATGAGCCTCCTCAGTGCCGTGCTCGCCGTGGTAGAAGCGGCACACGAATGATGGATGTATCCCTTAGTCGGAATTCTGGGACGAAGCTCGAGATTCAGTTTGATGAAAATTTGCAACCTGTCGGTCCTAATAAAAGCACATATACTAGTTTTGTCGGCTGTCTAGTACGCAGCAAGGTTAGCATCTTGACAGCTGAGTGGAAAATGTGGACCAAAGCACAGTAAAGGATCCTATTTGGGACACTATCCGGCTTACATAGATCGTCCCTGACTCTGAGAAGTTGAAAGACGCAACATTGTCTTATTGTGCTGATCGGTGGAGGAAGTTTAAGACCTTTCTAGCTAACACGTATATTTTTTTGAGGTTCTTCCCGACCATAAACCCTGGGACAAGTACAAATTTATTGATGAACAAACTTGGCAACAATTTTTTCAGCTGCAGACCACTCCTGAAGCTCTGGTGAGTTTATATTTAGTTTTGTTTGCACTTTTGTTTGCTTATTAACCTGTGCGGATATGTGAATGTTATTGTGTACATCTAATCCTGTTAGTTAAATGGTTTGGTGTGTGAATAGAAGTATACATTTCCTGCCTTTGTCCTGCATCAGAGGAGCATGTCCTAGTTCCATGAGAGTCTGATATGTGATCTGTGTAATATGGTTAGACGTTGTTTGTTAGTTAGTTAGTATGTTAACTGTGTAATGGTTTCGGTGCAAGTAGTTAGTTAGTTATTCTAATATGTGTAGGAACCAGTTATGATGAATGAATAAATTGACTGAGTTGGCAGCAATTCTGCAACTCCCTTTCCTTTGGTTCTCCCAATTTCTTCTACAATGCTACATCTTCCTTAAGTAAAATATTGAAACTTGATGAAGTGAATTTGACTAATGTTTGACGTTCATATCAAGCAGAAGTTCTATAATTTCTGTTAGTGACATGGCTGGAATTCATAATTGATAGTTGTTTTCAATCCTGATTCACAGAAAAGAAGGGAAAAAGCACAGGAGATCGGGAGAAAGAATGATTTCCCACACAGGGCTTCTCGCGGAGGATATGAAAAGGCCGAAAAAGATTTGATGGCAGTCAAGCGGAAGAGATTGGAAGATGAAGCTGAATCCAATCCTTCTGCGGTAGTTGACCACCGCCATCTCCAATACGTCGCGAGGAGTTGTGGTTGTATATTCAAAAGAAAAGCGGCGCCTACACGAGTGAACAAACTCGTGTAGTTGCTGAACGAATTGTAAGTATCGATATTTTTATTTTTTACTTACTAAACATGTTTCATTACTAAGCTTCTCGTTATATGTATCTTACAGGAAGATCTTAAAAAGAAAGAAGCAGATGGATCTTTTGTGTCAGACGGGAGGAATGATGTTCTGATCGTTGCGACCGGAAAACTAGATCACTCGGGGCGTGTAAGGGGGATTGGAGGACGGGTAGGCCTATAGCAATACTTTGGTAAATCCAAATGTCACAGACAAAGTGTGGTTACCTAGGAGGAGATGGATCAGACGGTTGCCAAATTAAATGAGGAATCAGCGGCCAAAGAAGCTACATTGAGGGCAATGTTTCAATTTGAGATGAGCAAGATGAAGGAGGAGATGGAGAAAATGAAGTTTCTCCTGAGCTCTCGGCCAAAGACCAGTGTGGATCCCTTGACACCTTCAGCTGCACCTATGCAGAAGAGCACTAGAGGGAGCTACATTGTTGGACATTCAGAGCAACCTTGTCATCTGTATGTGGAGGATCGTGATAGTCATAGACAATTGGTTGTTAAAGGGACTTTCCACAACTTGGGATCAACTGTACACCACCAATAAATGGATGATGATGAAATCAGAGTGTCAGTTGAAGAGGTGATCATTGATTCACCTGTCCCTCTCCCAACTGATGAGCTGAAGCTTGTGAGTGATGTCAAGGGAACCTTCATCTCTTGGCCAGTGAAGCTTGTAGATGTCTTTACTCCTCCTCAAGCTCCATCCCCTCGTCAAGCTCCATCCCTCATCAAGCTTCACCCCCTCCTTAATCTCCATCCCCTCCTCAAGTTCCATCCCTTACTGCTAACTTGACGGCCAAGGAAAAAATATCCGATTTGGTAGCCAACAGATGGTTTAAAGATAAATCGTGGCCTGTCAATGAAGTAGTAGGCCTCGCTGATCCTCAACCGCTTTACATTGATAATGTCGATGTAGAGTCCATGCTGCTTCCTGGACAGCAGGTTACTAGTGGAATTGTTCAAATTTTTATAAAGTAAGTATCTTCTTCCTTGATTACATAATTTAAATGCATCGTTTAGACATACATACATATATACTAAGTCCCTGGTCGATGTCATTCTTGTAGGTGCATGTATGAGAAACTGGTTCAACAGGGCAGAATCGATGATTTTGGATTCTTGTGCCCAGTCTATGCAAGTACAACATCGTTGGAGGAGAGACAGCTGTACATATCAAAGAGGTTGTGTGAAGTGAGAAGAAATGTGTACTTGTTTCCATACTGGATCGGGTACATATCACAATTCTTGTATGCAATTCACTTAATTCTACTACATATATATATCACTGAGTACTTTACTGCTGTGAATTTTCAATCAACACTGGCAGTTGGTCGTCATGTTGATGGAGGCGCATACAGTTATCTTCTTATGCTCCATTCACGGCGATCCAGGGCCTACGTTGAAGCAGATTGTCAACAAGTAAGCATGTCATTTTGATTGTCTTGTCTGAAATCTCTGCTGTGAATTTTCAGTGAACATTATTGATAAATTTGTGATTTTGATGATAGTGGCATGAGGACCTTCCAAGTTGAGGTAAAAAAAAGGCATGGGTTTGAGCTCAAAGATCCTAAATGGTTCCAACCAAAGGTTAGTACATATTTGGACATGGCATAACTGCCTTGTGAAGTTGGTCAGTAAGCTATATATGCTCTTATATATATTTATTGTTATTTTTAGACCCGTCGGCAACCAAAAGAATCGAACTTATGTGGCCCGTACGTCATGAAACACATATATGATATTGTGACGGATGGAAGGACTAAAATCGGTGCAACGGTAAATGTTCTGGCTGAATTCAGTGACTGGCTTAATGTTACATATGAAATATGCACGTAAGTTACTTCAGTTTATGTCTTTGATGTTACAAAGGTTTGTCTGTGCAAAGTCATATTCTGATGATGAAGTGGAGCACATACGCGATGTGTTTTGTGAATATCTGTATAAACTGGTCTTAGAAAAGCTAAGTCAGGACAATAATTAATGTCCTAATTAATTCATTTGTAGATAATATATGCTGTAGCAACAATAGCCTTTTGTACATTTGTTTATTTTTTCGACTAATTCATTCATTTGTAAATATAACGCAATGTAATTCAATAATAAATTTGTTTATTTTTTTGAACAATTTTTGTGTGTCCATTTTGGGTTTCTGAATGAATGAGATGGTGGATAAAGCTATTTAGTGCTTGAAATTTGAGGTACAGGCGGATGTTGTAAATGAGCCATAAGAGACTCTGAAAAATATTCGCGACTTTTATGACCGTATATTTGTTAAAAGTCCGGTCCTAAAGGTCTTCGTCTATTCTAAAAAATATGGCCAGACTTTTAAGACCGTATATTTTTCAAATATCCGGTCGTAAAAGTCTTCGTCTAATTGTAAAAAATATGGGTAGACTTTTAGGACCGTATATATGTTAACTATCCGGTCCTAAAAGTCTCTAAAAAATACGGCTAGAATTTTAGGACCGTATATTTAATTAATATTCGGTCCTAAAAGTCTTCGTAAAATTCCAAAGAATATGGCTAGACTTTTAGGACCGTATATTTGTTAGGAGTCAGGTCTTAAAAGTCTTCGTTTATTTTAATAGTTTGCCGAGACTTTTAGGACCGTATATTTGTTAATTGTCCGCTCCTAACTTCAAATTTTCGTTTATTTGTAAAATATGGCTTAACTTTTAAGACCGTGGCTTAACTTTTATAATTGGTGACTCGGTTTTCAGACAAATCATTAGGGTTCAAGACAACCGAGTTTCTAGCATTCTTCTCAAGCTTTGTGCTTCGTTGTCCTCGTTTTTACCTCTCCTTTTTTTGAAGATCATCATCGGTGTCCCTGTATTCTGCAAATTTTTAATGTTGATCACCACGAAGAGGACAATGTTTTGTTTGTTTCCTTTTTGTCGGAAAAAAAAAGAACATAAAGATAAAGACAAGTACAAGGAAGGCGATTGGGAACTAAAAATTTTATTTTATTTATATTTTTTTTCTGCTGCCTTGTGAGGCAGCAGTAGTACAAAAAAAACATTGTAATTTCTAATCCTCCCCATTGTTGTCGGAGGGGAGGGAAGGGTTGGAGACGTCGTCATCAGAGGTATGGTACTCAACGTCATTGGCGTCAAGTACCGCGTTCAGCTTGTTGTTGACGGCGTGATAGACCTGAAACAGTTGGCCCAAGCGTCAGTCTATATGAACGATGCGGTCTATCAAGTGCTGCAGCATCTAGTACAAGTTCAGGTTTGGAGGCAACGGAGGAGGATATGGAGAAGTAAGACTCAACAAACGCATTTGAATTTATATGCTACAGGTGAGTCCACAAGACCTTCATCCCGTACATTTAACTTCCTCGTCGATCATGCATTTATTTTGGTTCTTGGATTCACTGTGATGCCTTTATGACCAAAAGTGATTCTTTGTTATGCATTTAATGGGCAAGTTCCTCCGTAAAAGTGATTCTTTGAGCATATATTTGTATTTGGAGTTGGCTTATTTTATATGCAAGTTTCAATTTTTTTGGATTATGTATGATCAATGATTTCCGTCTATATATAGGAATTCTACTATGGATCACAATTGGATAAATGCTTTACGAACGAGTGTCGAATATCAGAATGGGGTGAGGGAATTTATAGAATTTGCTAAACAAAATTCCCATGATGATAGGGGGAAGTTTTATTGCCCTTGTGTAGAATGTTTGAATGAGAGTCGACTAAGTCCTGAAGTTATACACACACATTTAATTTGTCACGGATTTTGTAAGACTTATACAGTATGGGTATGGCATGGTGAAAAAGTGCCAAGTGGGAAAGAAACATGGGGAAGTGGCCTTTGATGATAATGACACGGATATGGATGATCGCATAGAGGACATTATCCGTGATGTAGGAGAAGAGGCTTTTGAGCGATCACATGCATATGGTAATATGTGCAGTGATGCAGAGACACCGCTATACCGTGGGTGTAAAAAATACCAATTGTTGAACGTTGTATTGAAATTGGTAAGCTTGAAGGCACATCATGGATGGAGCGACAAGAGTTTTTCAGAATTGCTTGAGGTTTTGAAGGACATGCTTCCGGATGATAATGTGTTGTCGCATCGCTACTATGATGCTAAGAAAATACTTTGTCCACTGGGGATGGAGTACAAAAATATCCATGCATGCCCGAATGATTGCGTATTGTATAGAAAAGAGTTTGAAGAGAAGCAGAGTTGTCCGATATGTGAAACCCTACGGTACAAGTCAGATAAGGGGTCTGCAAAAGTGTTGTGGTATCTTCCAATCATACCAAGGTTCAAGCGGTTGTTTGCGAATGAAAATGATGGAAAAAATCTGAGGTGGCATGCAAATAAGAGGATTTCGGATGGACAGCTTCGACATCCAGCCGATTCTTCTCAATGGAAGAAAATCGATCAATTATTTCCAAATTTCGGCGAAGAACCTAGGAACCTCAGGCTTGCCCTTAGCACGGATGGCATGAATCCCTATGGAAGCCTTAGCAGCATACATAGCTCATGACCTGTACTCCTGATTGTTTACAACTTATCTCCTATGTTATGCATGAAACGAAAGTACATCATGCTGCCTATGTTGATTTTGGGACCAAAACAATCCGAAAATGACATAGATGTTTACCTTGAGCCCTTGATCGAAGACTTGAAGGAGTTGTGGGAAGAAGGTGTTCATGTTTTTGACTCTTTCAAAAAGGAGGTCTTTAAAATGAGAGCCATGATATTCTGTACTATCAGACTTCCAGCATATGGGAACTTGTCAGGGTATAGTGTAAAAGGCCATAAAGCATGTCCGGTTTGTGAAGAAGGCACACGCTACCATCAACTTCAACATGGAAGAAAGACGGTGTATCTTGGACATAGGAGATTTCTTAGACGGGGCCACCCATATCGTCGATTAAAGAAGGCATTTTTTGGTGGCCAAGAGTATGAGGAAGCTCCGGTGGCATTGACTGGGGAGCAAGTGTATGAAAAGGTTAAAAATACCAATGTCATCTTCGGTAAGACTGGAAAGAGTAGAAAAGAAACAAATATATGGAAGAAGACATCTGTATTCTTTGATCTTCCCTATTGGCGCAATCTTGATGTGAGACACTGTATTGATGTCATGCATGTGGAGAAGAACGTATGTGATAGTATTGTGGGCACGCTTCTCAACATACAAGGTAGTTCGAAGGATGGTGTGAAGGCAAGATTGGATTTGCAAGCAATGGGAATACGCGAAGACTTGCATCCAAGGCCATATGGGAAGAGAACTTATTGTCCCCCGGCTTCTCATACTTTGTCTAAGGATGAGAAACGAAGCTTTGTGAGTGTTTACATGGCACAAAAGTTCCCTCGGGGTATTCTTCAAATTTTAAGAGGCTTGTCTCGATGAAGGACTTGAAATTAGTAGGCCAAAAGTCTCATGATTGTCATGTCTTGATGCAACAACTACTCCCGTAGCTATTCGAGGATTGCCGAATATGATTTTCGGGTCGTTTGACTAGACTTTGTTTCTTCTTCAATGCGGTTTGTAGTAAAGTTTTCAAGATTGAAAAGTTGGATGAATTGGAGAATGAAGGATATCTTATCTTGTGCCACCTTGAGAAGCTTTTTGTTCCTTCATTTTTGACATCATGGTTCATCTCATTATTCATCTAGTGAGGAGATAAAGTTGTGCGAAGGGGGTAGACGTGGGGCTTCGGTAAAGAGTGTGGATCCTGATGAATTGTCACAAGTCCACTTATACATCTTGAATAATGCTGATGAAGTTCAAGCCAGCATATCTCGCACATAAAGAGGCTGTAAGGAAAGAGAACCATCGAATGACCGAACAAAGGTTGATTAGGGAGCATAACAAAACTTTTGCAAACTGGTTCAAACAAAAGGTCGAGGGATCTGAATGTGTTTCTGACACAATGAAATGGTTAGCACGTGGTCCTGAGGTTGATGTCATAAGTTGGAATTCGTATATGATCAATGGTTATACATTTTACACGAAGTCCTTAGATGATAGGAGCACAGTCCAGAATAGTGGTGTTATGTTAGAGGCTGAATCTATGCACTTCTCCAGTTCGAAAGACAAGAGGCCTAAATTGGCAGTCATGCCATATTATGGGGTTATTGAAGAGATTTGGGAGGTGGACTATGTCAAAGTTAGATTTCTCATCTTCAAATGCAAGTGGGTTAATGTCAATAATGGTGTTCAGATCGATAGACTAGGATTCACTTTAGTCGATGTCAATAGTAGAAGTTTTGGAGATGAACCTTTTATTATGGCAGATCATGCAAAACAAGTGTTCTATATCACCGATCAAGAAAATAAAATGTGGTCTGTAGCTCTCCAAGGAAAGAGGTTCATTGATATTGATGAGGAAAGTCATTCAAATTATGGTGATCTTCCTGAGAGTACTCCTTTTACAAGGGGTCTACCGGACATGAACGAAGAAGAAGAAGCGGATAATGAACCCGGCATAAGAAATGATCATCAAGAAGGGATATGGGAGGATATCACTTTATAAAAGAGTCAATTCATAAGGTAATATTCATATGCAGAATTCTTAGAAAACTTTAAGGTTTTAACTATATTATATTCCTTCTATGTTCTTAATTAAGCAATGTCACGCTGACTATGAATTTGTTCTTGTTTTGTTTTTGTGGCAGGATTCGATTCAAAGGGGCATGTTATAAAAGAGGATGCATGTTACGTTGTTGGGTGGGAATCAGATGAAGGCATGGTGAATAATATATTGGACATGTATGTTGATTTACGTGCTGTATTAATTTGTAACTCATTGTGATTGAAATTAGTTATCTTAGCTTATTGTATAAATTACTTTAGCTGTTGTAGTCTTAAGAGGCCACATAACTCATGGTGGATAATATTTGTATTCTTTTGCCAATTCAATTTATTCATAATTGTTCATAGCTTGTAGCTTAAAGTATCGACTTTTATGTACTATTTTGGGTGGTGGATTTGTGTATATATATGATCAGGAATAACAGAACAGGGAAAAAATTCGGGAAAAATTTAGACCGCAAATAAATAAGCCGGTCTTAAATGTTCAAATGTTAAGACCGGATGTATTTCTCTGACCGGTCTTAAAGGTATTAAGCCGGTCTTAAAAGTTGGTCTTTTAAGACCGGTCCATTTATAAGTCCGGTCTAAAAGTTCAATTTTTAAGACCGGATGTATATATCATCTGGTCTTGAAATTCATTCTTTTAAGACCGGGTAATTAGTCGTCTGGTCTTAGAATCTACTATTTTTTGGACCGGATTTATATTTGTCCAGTTTTAATATTCGGATTTTTAAGAGCGGTCGAGTTTTTGTCCGGTCTTAAAGTTTGAGTTTTAGGACTGAATAAAAAATATTTCAGATCTATTTAGTACGACTTTTAAGACCGAAGGTTTAAAATGTCCGGTCTAAAAGAAACTCTTTAAGACCGGTTTCAAGTCCGGTCTTAATAGGGAGACTTTTAATACCGCCTGGAACAAGACCTGACGCGGGTTCGCTCTTACGATACCTCTTTTGTCCGGTCTTAAAAGCCTTTTTTCCACCCGTGACAACACTCTGTAATTGGTTTTGAATCAGACTTTAATTCTTCAGCTGCGTTGTAATTGGTTTTGAATCAGACTTTAATTCTATGACTTCATTAGGATGCAATTGCTACTTGGAAGATTTTGAGGTGGCTCATTCACATCATTGGGTGCAAGTTTCATGGATGAAATATGATCAAGTTTCTATATGGAATGATACAGGGATGATGCAAGAAATTAAAAGAGGAAATCAACAGTTGTTTGCTAACAGAAAGCTTTGCTTTAAATTCATTGTGGAAGGTCCTATGTCTAGCAAGGTAATGATCAAAGAATGTGGGATCTGGCCAGTGTATGTCTCAGAATGTGAGAAAATGGAGAGGAAAAGGAAGAGGGTTGAAGATATCTAAGTGGAAGATCTTCTGCCTCCCACAAAGAAATTCAAGAATTTTGGTGTCTCAACTCACTCCCCAAGGCTAATGCTAAATCCAAGAAATCTTGTGATAACTTCATTTGTCACCCCTTGGAGCTCAACTCAAATGTATCTACTAGTAAGGTTTTGTCCTTGCCCTAATTTTTCAAGAGAATACCTTTATGCATATTCTTTTCAATGTATGTGAAATTACACGCCTCTTTTTGTATGAACAAGTTGTCTTTTCCAAGTGAATTAGAATTCTGTTAAGCTAAAATTATTGCCCTCATTTAACTTAATCTTGTTATACAACTTTGATTAGCAGCATAAAGGATGAGTACAATTGGATGCTACCAATTTCAATGGAGTGATTATTAGCAGGATGAGTCCTCCTCCTCCTCCTACTTTGTTTAAGGATCACATTAGCATGAGGAGAAATTGGAAATTGAATATGGATTTTGCTGGTTATAAAGAGTATTTTCAATTATGTGAAAATAGTAATGCATATTTTCTAGTTACTAGCATGCTTTATGGACATTATCTTGTCTAATTGGGTAGTTTTATTGATAAATCGA
Organism: Acacia pycnantha; assembly: GCA_025563575.1. Lineage (NCBI taxonomy): Eukaryota > Viridiplantae > Streptophyta > Magnoliopsida > Fabales > Fabaceae > Acacia > Acacia pycnantha. Next base: position 3,277,928 of record JAMWYP010000001.1, read on the forward strand.
AGTACTTAAGGATGTAAACAACTCAATTGAAGTTGTAGACTTGGCCTTCAGATTTTGTCAAGTTCTCAATGTTTTCATTCAATAAGAAGAGTGGTATCATGATCCTCTTCATGGCCGATATCTTAGTGTCCCTCAATACTATCCATCAAGATCAATCCAAAAGTTCATAGCGTAGCATATTATCATGCTATTAAAAATTAAAAATGAATATGAATCATGGTATAAAATCATTGAGCTTTAGACCATTTTTTAACAGTTTTTGGAGGCGAGCATGCAGTTTCGTGACACAACCTGGCTTCAACTGGAGGATTTATGAGAGTCCAAAATGATATTAGGATCAACTACTAGGATACTACTACTTTTCTCGAATGAACAACTTATTATTATCATTTGGTGCAGAATAGAACATGGAGACATAACTAAGGAGATGCTAGCTAGCATGTACTAAGATTAAATTTTGGCTTCTTCAAGAGCGATAAATAAAAAATAAAAATTCTTTTTAAATACACAAAATAATTATCATATTATTATTTTAAAATAATAGCAAGACATCAAAAGAAGTAACTAATTAAAATATAATAAAGCGATCACATACAAGTGCAGCTTTCAAGGAAAGAAAATATGAAATTTGGTTGGTGTAGAAGTCAGGGTGTTTGGTGTTTTTGGGATTCTGAAGCATGGCCAATGAGGTAACCCGACAACACAAGAAGAGTTTTGCAGCCTCTATTTTGTCCAAACAGTATATCAGTGTCTAATCTGTCCCCAACCATGCAAATCTGTGATTTCTCAAGCCCAAACTTGTCATTTGAAAATATCACACCAGATTCAATGGAGACTTCTTGAGCAAAATGTCAAGTTCTTTCATTTAGTAAAATATAAAAAGCTTACTTGTTAGCTAAGTAATCCATCATGAAGGTTGAGGGCTTTCCAAACACTAGCGGCTCACGTTGAGTAGATTATCTAATAGCACCAAGACCAACCATAGATCCCCAACCTAAAATCAACAAGAGGAGCATTACATAGATTATTAGCTTATGGGGAAAATATCAAGCAATATCTATTTATAAGAAAGTTTTATTGATGCCTATACTTTGAAACTTAAAGTACTGCTGAACAAGATGACATTCAAGTGAAATATAACAAATAAACAAGATGATTTTCAAGATGAAACATAACAAATTTTCCATGTACTTGAATTTTTTGAAACTTTCTCTATCTTGCAATCTATTGGCCAGCTCAGAATCAGTTATTTCACTGTTAGGCCAATATAAATCTAGCTTGTTTTTATTTAAAGGAAAATCCAAAAATGTTGTCCAATTAAGATTTGCAAACACAACAAGAGGATGAAAGAAGGTTTAGCCTACCCATCCAAAAATGTTTTATTATTTGTTTGATTCAAAATTTACTGTTTTAAATTTTATTCTTATTTTTATTTAATTCTGATGTGTGAATAATCTGGAATTTGAAAATTAACTTTTATTTTAAAACTCACAATTTGAAACTTTTTTATATCATTTCAAATCTGGTTTTGAACTATTTCTTTTTGTTCAATCATTGTATTTTTTTTTCTCAATCTAAATTTGTGGACAATTCGATTTGAAAGTTATCTTTTTAAAAGTGAATTTTTTGAACTAAACTTTTTTATGTTTGATTTGAAAGTTAAGTTTTTAAACTTTTTGATGTGTGATTGTTTGATGTTTGATTAAAAATTACTGTTTTAAAGTTTATTATTTTTCTTATTTTATTATGTTGATTGAATAATCTCGAATTCAGAAATTAACTTTGTTTTTTTTTTTTTGATAACAAGAACCAAAGCAAATCAAATAAAACAAATAGTCAAAACAAAAGAAAAAAAGGGACTAAGATCCCAACCCTCTCCTAATATGAGCTACACTCATCACATCAGCAAGAAGAAACTGATAAAGGCCAATAGGAGGATCAGAGAAATGAGCTTCATCTGGGATCTCCACATGAGATAGGGCCATGCTTGCCAGCCAATTCGCACATTGATTCCCTTAATTCCCTAAGGACATAACAGTACCTTATGTCCCATTGACGACGAGTAACTGCTCGTATCTTAGCCACCAAATGGGACTCACGAGCTGCATTACCTGCTTTAGAAAGTAATGCGATGACTGTTTGACAGTCACTTTCAACCACTACATGTCTCCAACCTGCCTCTCATGCCATCTCTAGCCCCCTCAGGACTCCCCACAACTCAGCTCTTAATGCTGGACACCTTCCAAGTCGAGCAGAGAAACCTCCAAGCCACTTTCCAGAACAGTCCCGCAACAAACCCCCACATGCCGCCACCTGTGTTGTGCCTTTAGAGGCCCCATCACAATTAAGTTTCACAAACGGAGCTTCAGGAAAAACCCAACGAACAGTGGTAGGATAGTGCCCTACACTACTAACCCCTCCTTTAATATTTGCCATTCTAATATCTTCCAAAAACTGAAAGACAGTCCCGGGCCGATACCTGACACTCTCATCTTGCGTGTTGTAGATAAACCCATTCCTCCATTTCCAAATGAACCAGCAGGAAACAATAAATACGGCATGCCAACTATGTCTGCCAACACCATTGTCATCACATGTCCAGTTCTCCCTAACCCAGTCAGTCCAGTCATACTGACAGAACGAGTGGAAGCGATCAGTTGGCAACACTTAATACCAGAAAGCACAAACTACAGGGCAGTCCCGAAAAGCATGTAGGCTAGTCTCTTCTGCTTGTTGGCACAATGGGCAAAGGTCGTCATTACCAGTCCATGAGCGGATCCAAGACCGTAGTGGGAGTCGTTGATGAAAAAATTTCCAGCCAAAAATTTGTACTCTATGGGGTCCCTCCCACTTCCATAACTTGTTCCAAGTGTCACCCCCTATATCAGAGGAGTAAAAGCCAGATTCGGCTAAGAACATGTAACAGCTTTTGATACTAACACCAGTTGAATCCCCAACCAACCAGAAAGACCGATCCGGCCCATCATCCGCGGACGGAGGGAGCATCCCTCTAATTAGGCCAACCACATCTACAGGGAGAAGACTGTGTAATAATGGCAGATCCCAACAGCCATCATGGCCAACAAATCTAGTCACCCTACATTCCCGCATATCATCTGGAATGGGGCTCAAAGCATAATCTCTCAGGAAAATAGTAGAAGATACCCACTTATCTTTCCAAAATGAGATAGAAGCCCCATCCCCTATCTCCCAAAGTACCCCATCCTTCATATTCTGGAATATATTACACAGAGCGCTCCAGAAGGGTGAACCCCCGGCCTTAAACAAAGGCACTTGCCCATTATGAATCTTATATTTCTCCCGTAGGAAGCGAACCCAAAGGGCATCTATCTCATTCTGAAATCTCCAGCCATACTTCATGAGAAATGCATCATTCATAATAGCTGCTGATTTCAACCCAAGCCCGCCCATATGTTTGGGAGTAGTCAGTACATTCCAACCCAGAGCATGGTAGGCTTTCCTTAGCTGGGAGTCCCCCCAGATAAAATTTCTTTGAATTCTATCAATCTCATGACATATATTCAATGGGAGGCTCGCATACTGCATATGGAAGTACGGGATAGTAGATAATACTGACTTGACAAGAGTTATTCTACCTGCTTGAGACAAGCACTCTTGTTGCCAGCCACCTAGTTTCTTACGTAGCTTGTCCACAATATGCTGGTATGATTGCTTAGTTGCTCGTCCATGCACCATCCAAGCCCCTAAATATCTTCCAAGGCTTTTAACTCTTTTGAATCCACTCTTAGCTGCCAAAGAAACAGCCAATTCTTCCGGAGTGTGCTTAGAAAGGTAAATCACCATTTTCTCAATGCTTACTTTTAGACCTGAAATCTGTTCAAACAGAGATAAGCATTTCATAACAATATCCAGTTGCTCAGGCCTTGCCTCTGCAAATAACAAAAGATCATCAGCGAACATCAAATGAGAAATTGGGGGCCCTTCCTTCCCCACTTTAATAGGGGTCCACAGACCACCATTGACAGCTGTGGAAATAATATGAGACAGTTTCTCCATAACAAGAGTAAATAAGTATGGTGATATAGGGTCACCCTGGCGCACACCCCTAGAAGGTTGGAAAGATGAAGTTTTCCCACCATTCCACAAGATGTTAAGCGAGGAAGTAGAAACAATCTGCATTATTAGATAAACAGTAGCACACGGTAATCCAACCTCCCCAAGGACATTATGGAGAAATTTCCAGTTCACACGATCATACGCCCTTTCTAGATCGACTTTAACCGCCATGAACTGCCTTCCTCGCATTTTATGCATTGAGTGAATCAATTCTTGAGCAATGACAATGTTATCATGAATCTGCCTATGAGGGACAAAACTAGCCTGGAAGGGCGAGATGACAATCTCCATGATCGGCTGCAAGCGACCCACAATCAACTTGGTAATCAACTTATACAATACTGAGCACAGAGATATGGGCCGAAAATGAGCCATAGACGTTGGGACCTGCACTTTAGGAATTAATGCAATCAAAGTAGCATTTAACCATCGAATATGAGAGGGGTTCTTCCATACATCCACAACAAGCCTCATAATCTGGTGCCTAATCACCTTCCACTGTTTCTGGAAAAACACTGCAGGGAACCCATCCGGCCCAGGGGCTTTATAACTTCCCATACTAAACAAGCATTTACGGACTTCCTCACAAGAAGGAATCCGATGCAAACCTTCCAACAGGTTGTGAGGGATACTCGGCCAAGAGGAAGTAAGCCACCTACGAGTGGGATCCGTATCAAAAAACAAATTCTGAAAATAAGAAACCGCCATACCTTTGAGCTGATCATCTTGTTCTACCCAAATATGGTGCTCATCTTTCAACCTGGAAATTTTATTAAAACTCCTCCTGGTGACCGTCTTAAGATGGTAGAATTTAGTATTACGGTCCCCTTCAGTAAGCCACTGGTGACGAGACTTTTGGAACCAAAACATCTATTCCCTCTTCAGAATCTCATTTAATTGATTTCTACACTCCAACTCATTCGCAACCAAGAGCGGAGAATCACTATTCACCCGTTCCTGCTGCAACACCTCCAACTCCGAACTTAGGCTATTCTTCATCTAAAAGATATTACCATAAACCTCCCTATTCCACCGTCTCAACGGCGAAACAAACCGGGCTAGCATAACTGGAAGTTCAAAACTCGTCCTCCATTGAGATAACATAAACTCAGGGAATTCCGAGTGATTTATCTAATCTGCTAGAAACCGAAACGGTCTATCCTGCTTACCTTCCGGTGGACCAGACATTCTCAATAACATAGGAGAGTGGTCCGAGTTGTATCTCAGTAAGTTAATCACGTCCGCCTTATCAAACGCCATTAGCCAAGAAGTATTAGCACTAACCCGATCAAGTTTCTTGTAGACGCGCTCCAGATGAGCCCACTTAGGACCCATCCAAGTAAAGAAACCACCTGAAACCTGAATGTCATCAAGTTGCCATCCTGTCAACCGATTCCGAAAAACCCGACACGGTTCAATAGCAGCAGCATTACCCCCTCTCTTCTCCTTTACATCCACAATCTCATTAAAATCACCTGCAACCACCCATTTGTCCAAACCAGTACTCGCAATACCATCCAGACAATCCCACAGCGATCTCCGTTCCTCCTCCCTAGGGCTTCCATAGACAGCCGTAAACTGAAAAGCATGTCCCATAGCCCCCACACTCATATGGACATGTTGGAAAGAGGTATTTACCATATCAACCTTAACATCGTCAGATTTCCACAGGATCCATATTCCTCCAGAAAACCCCTGTGCTTCCTCCACAAAGGAGCTATCAAACCCAATTTTCCTTCTTAACTTCAAACACTTTTCCCCACTGGTTTTCGTCTCAACCAAAACTAGCAATTTAATATGATATTTTGATATCAGAAACCTCAACTGGCGCCCAAGATCAGCACTGGCCGCCCCCTGCTATTCCATATGAGGAATGACATCATGGTAAATGGTGTGAAGGGCCAGGTGAAACGCCCACCTGAGGCACTGTACCACTACTTCCCGCCTTCACTCTAGCCTTACCACTCCCCACCGGTCTACCCCTCTTTTTGTTACCCCCATTCATTATTTGGCTTATCCCGGCCACCCCACCACTGCCTCCAGAATCATTATAAGGTTTTTTCTCATTAATTCCCTTGTCTTTAGAGAGCTTCTCCTCACTATTTTTTGAATATCCCACACTCTTCCTCGGTGCCTCACCTTCAGTGCCCACATCACTTGACACGTCCCCCACATGCACACCACTAACGTTAGAGCTATTCAAATTGGAGACACACTCTCCTTCTCGGCTTGAGGTACCACTTCCTTTCTCCACTCCCACCACACTTGGACCCACTTCCTTGGGTAGTCTGCCATTTAACTTTAATTGACTCCTTTTGTTTTCACATCGGGCCCCCATGAGGTGCTCACCACCAACCTCCACGCAATCTCCAAGTTTGACATTGCCCACACCAGCAAGACCCTCCCCACTTGTCACGGCCTCCACTCTCAAATTAATGCCCATTGCCACGTCCTGCTCCATATTATCCTTCTCACCGAATCCTTATGCACCCTTCATAATTTCCTTTTGACCGAAACCTGCTCCCATCGACAAACTACCCCCCACGGTCTCCTCGCCCTCCACAACTACAGCCACCAGATCAGCGTTGCAGGACGACCCAGCGACCACCTCCATCCCCGACTGCTCAGACTCTTGTATCGGCAAAAACCTGTTCTGGCCTTTAAGAGCGATAGCAGCTACAACCTTCTCTCCAGTATCTTTCCTTCCTACTACCTTCCAGACTTCAGTAGATCGATTCCCCAGCTGTAATTTATCAGACCGACCCTTCGAACATGTGCCTAATCTGTGGCCAAATAGCTTGCAGTCCACACATACTTCTTCAAGCCCTTCATACACTATCGTTCTTTCTTTGTTTTCCAGGATAAAGCTCAACTCTAACGGGTTAGACAAATCTATTTCCACACACAATCTAGTGTAGCGACCTCTTGCAACAGACGTAGCCGCTGCATCCCTTCTAATAAATTTCCCAATGAAATTACCAACATCTTCCAGCAGTCTCGTTTTGACAAATTCCGGAGGGAACGAAGGCAGGACCACCCAGACTTTAACTTTGCTTATCATATCGATCTCAGGGTCAAAGCCTGGCCCCCATTCCTGAACAGCGATATAGGTATTCTGAACCCTCCATGGACCATCGGATTTAGCCAAATTCAGGTCCTTTACGTTTTCAAATCGCACTAGATAAAACCCATTGGTGACATCCGTAACTGCAACTCTGTCGTTTCTCACCCACATAGACTCTAGCCGATGGCGCAAATACTCAAAGGTGAATTTTCTTCCCAGGGGTTTAATCACAAGGGTCTGTCGCCACCTACGCCACGCACGCTGCTTGAACTCGTCGGTCAATGAGAAGACCATAACACCCTGCTCATTCCGCCGATGGCTTATTTCATTGTCCACACCTAACCATTCCTCCACATTCTCATCGTATATCTCTCCATCCCACACAGGCTGGGACGTCCGAACAGCTCCCACATATGACTTCACAGCATCTCCGTCACTCCCCATTGCCACAAAGGGAGCCAAACCCTAGGGAACCAAACCCTAGCAGAGCAAAAACATTTTCAACTTTGTTTTAGTTATCTGAAATTTTTAAAATTTTGCAATTTGTATTGTTTTTATTAATTTAAATCCTTTTGATTTGAAAGTGAATTTTTTTAAGTTAATATTTCTATTTGTTTTTCTTGTTTGATTCAGAATTATTGTTTTAAAGTTCATTCTTATTTTATTCAAAATAAACTTTGTTTTTGTTATCTGAAATTTTTGAAATTCGCAATTTGAAAATTTTAAATCTTATTATTTTAAATATGATTTTGATTTTTTTTTCAAATTTTATATTTGATTTAAAAGAGAATATTTTGAACTGAATATTTTGATATTTTGTTTCCGACTGAATTTTTTTGGAAGCGAACTTTTTGAACTTAATATTTCTTGTTTCATTATTTGTTTGATTAAAAATTTACTGTTTTAAAGTTTATTCTTATTCTGCTTTAATTATGTTGTTTGAATAATCTGGAGTTTGAAAATTTACTTTGATTTTGAAATTCGCCATTTGAAAATTTGTTATCTAATTACTTTAAATCTGGTTTTGAACTATTTGTTTTTAAATTTTAGTTCAATTATATTATTATATGGACAATCCTTAATTTCAGATATTTGATTTGAAAGTGAATTTCTTGAACTAATTATTCCTTGTTGTTTTACCATTTGTTTGATCTGGAATTTTAAAATAATAAACTTTGTTTTTGTTATCTGAAATTTATAAAATTGGCAATTTGAAATTTTTTATTATGTGGACAATCCTTTTGATTTGAAAGTGAATATTTTTATGTTTGATTTGAAATTGGATTTTTTCAACTTAATATTCCTTGTTGTTTGACTAAAAGTTAATGTTTTAAAAATCATTCATATTTTTATTTTATTCTTTGATTGAATATTTAAAATTCGTAATTTGAAATTTTTTTATCATGTTATTTTAAGTCTAGTTTTGAACTTATTTTTTTTATTTTTTTTTTCAAATACATTATGTGGTCAATGCTTTTGATTTGAAATTGGATTTTTTCAACTTAATATTCCTTGTTGTTTGACTAAAAATTAATGTTTTAAAAATGATTCTTATTTTTATTTTATCTTTGATTGAATAATCTGGAATTTTAAAATAAACATTTTTTTGTTATCCGAAATTTTTAAAATTCTCAATTTGGAAATTTTTGATCTTATTACTTTAAATATGGTTTTCAACTATTTGTTTAGTTTTTTTAAAAAAAAATATTTGATTTGAAAGTGAATTTTTTTTAAGATAATATTTCTATTTGTTTTCATTGTTTGATTCAAAAAGTTTATTCTTATTTTATTCAAAATAAACTTTGTTTTTGTAATCTGAAATTTTTGAAATTCGAAATTTGAAAATTTTAAATCTTATTATTTTAAATATGATTTTGAATTTTTTTTTTTTGTTTATTTTTTTTTTCAAATACATTTGGACAATCCTAGATTTTAGATATTTCATTTAAAAGAGAATTTTTTATAATTGATTTCAAAGTGAATTTTTTTGGAAGTGAACTTTTTGAACTTAATATTCCTTGTTTTATTATTTGTTTGATTCAAAATTTACTGTTTTTTTAATTCTAATTCTTAATTAATTCTGTTGCTTGAATAATCTGGATCTTTAATTTTAAAATTCGCAATTTGAAAATATTTGATCTTATTACTTTAAATCTTGTTTTGAACTATTATTTTTTTAAAAAAAATTGTTCAAATATATTATATGGATAATCCTTGAATATTTATTTGAAAGTTAATTTTTTGAACTTAATATTCCTTGTTTTTTTACCATTTTATTGATTGTTTGATTCAAAATAACTGTTTTAAAGTTTATTCTTTTGATTTAAAATTCGCAATTTGAAATTTTTTATCCTATTACTTTAACTCTGGTTTTGAATTATTGTTTTTTAAATTTTTGAACTAATTTTTTTTTTATATTTGATTTGAAAGTGAATCTTTTTAAAGTGAATTTGTTGTATTCTTGTTGTTTTACCATTTGTTTGATTTGAAATTACCGTTTTGAACTTTTTTATTTTTGCTCAAGAATTACCATTTTGAAGTTTAGTCAATCTCTTAGGGTGTGTTTGGTTTGAGGGAAGGGGAGAGAAAAAAAAGGAGAGGAGGGAAAAAAAAATTCAAAATTGAGTGTAGTGGGGCCCACCAGTTTTCCTCTCCCCTCCTTTTTTTTCTCCCCCCTTCCCTTCCCTTCCCTCCCCTCCCCTTCCCTCAAACCAAACATACCCTTAGTTGCTTGTTTGGGATTATGCTTGAAATCCTCAAAAGTGTTTTATTCACGTTAATTGATACAAAATTCTTTACATATTTATCTTGTAAATCACAACTGAAAAATTGTTTTTAAAGGTTTCCATTGTTATTCCTAACAAGCACTATACTAAATTAATTTTAATTATTTCTTCTTGTTCCTGTGTTTATAGTTTAATTATTCGATTCAAACAGAACGGTTATTATTTTAAATTTGATTGGTTTGGAAATTAGTTTTATATAGATTTAATATATTCTGAGTTACGTTTTAAATTTACCCAGTAAATTTCAATTCTAAACTAATAATATGAAATTTTAAAAATCCGTTTTGAACTATTTTTGTTTAATTTTTGATATTGACAAAATATTTGAGATATATTATGTTGACAATCCTTGATTTCTTTTTTGATTTCTTCTTGTGCTTCTTATTTTTTATCGATTCAAGAATTAGAAATTTTATGGTTATTATTTTAAATTTGACTGGTTTTGAAATAAATTTTTTAATAGGTCACGCATATTTTGTACAAGTGATGTTTACAAAACAAACAAGTATTATGAGTTTAATATTTCTATTTTCTTTTCTTATTTTATTTTATTTTATTTTTGTTTATTTAGTAGTTTAATTTTTATTATTTCTTCATTTTCCTGCTTTATTATCTGGTTACTATTTTTTTATTTGAATTGAATTTTTGTATTTAATATTTATTGTCTTATTATTTGTTTGATTCAAAATTAATGTTTTGATGTTTATTCTTATTTTATTGTATTGATTGAATAATCTCAATGTGGTTATTGAGCGAGATCTCTTTGTTAACAATTTATCATGAGATTTAGCTTTTGATCGAGCTCAATGACATCGTATGATCCATGTAGTTGACACCAAGTGGCATTAAAGCTTTGTAATTGTTGTATGTTTAACAATCCTTGATTTCTTTTTGATTTCTTCTTTTGGTTTTTATTATTTTGTATTGATTCAAGAATATGGTGTTTTATGGTTTGAGAGGAGGGAGGGGAGACCTAGAAAAACTTAATTATTAGTCTCTTGGTTTAAACACCTCATTCCCTCAAATCAAACACACCCTAAGCAACACAATTATTATTTTAAATTTGACTGTTGTAGAATTAAATTTTTTTTTTATAGTTTACATATATTTTGAGTCAATTGTTACATTTTGTCCGTAAATTTCATTTCTAACCATGTGAATCCTTATTTAATTTATTTGGATTGATTGATGATTAAAAAATTCGGCAATTTGAAGATATAACTATTATTATATTTCGCATTTGAATATGGTTTTGAAATAAATTTGATTTTCACAAACAAATATTTTTTGATATTTGTTACGGACCTAGTCAAGGCCCACTATCTCATTAGCTAGCGCAAGGGGCAATCCACGTAGTGGTCACAACCCACTAACCGTGGGACCCAGCCACGACCAAGGCGGTTGGCACGATCCCAGCCACGACCAGGATGATCTGCACAATCCTTGGACACGCACAACATGGGAGTCAAGGCGTCAACCGACCAGGTACACTCTATATATATAGACGGAGGAGATAGGCGCCTGGTACACATTGCCAAAACCCTAACTAATCTACATTCAGTAGCACGGCACACACAGCACCCCTTGAGGCGAAACGCCTGCTTGTGTACCATGATCACACCTTCTCCTGGACGCTTGTCCCATAAGCATACAGGAGGAGCACCCAGATCCCATATCAAATCATCGGCCCTTCTATAGGCCGGACATCTGAGTTCTACACCAGAACAGTGGCGCCGACCGTGAGGATTGGTAAACTTCAATTCCCTGGACCATGAGGATTAGCACTCGTGCTCCTAGCCAGAGACAATCGGAGGCTGGCCGAGCCGGAGACACCCGTCAACCACCACGACAACCACCCCGTAACGAGCAGCCGATCAACCCGTACGAGGACGACCAGCAGGACGAAGAGGACCGGCTATCTCAGCCAGAGGAACCTTTGGTTCCCAGCAACGAACGAAACCGTGAGGACAACCCGTCCGACACGGAGTCCTCGGCTCCACGAAACCAAGATCGTGGGGCCCAGAACTCCAATCCAGGGGGTGGCCGAGACATCCCACCTGCCTAACCAGATTTTCGTTCTCTCCAAGCCGGGATGCTTGCGATAATGAGGCGGGTAGACAACATAGACAAGCGTCATACCCTTCACTACCAGCGAGCGGAAGAGCGGGAGAAAAAATGGAACAGTGCTCTTTCTAGCACGGACTGGGAAGATAGAACGTGGAAAGAGGATGACGAAGACGAGAGCTCGGCTAGTCGCGCAGACAAGCAGAGGACAGAAACCGCTAATAGCAGGAGGCGGGCTTCCCCGAGTAGGAGTGCCAATAGGAGAAACCCACACCGAGACGAAGAAGGCTGACCTATGATCAGGAGCAATCGAGGTGACAGGGTTCCGTTCGGATCGATTCACAATTTCAAGGACCTGGGCGAGGCCTTTGAGTTGCACTTCGCAACTAGCAAACGGCAACCGAAATCCCAGTATTCTCTCGTCCAAAATCAGCGGCGGCGGGAGAGCTGCTCCAAAGTTATCTTGATCGTTTCAATCACGCGGCACCGCAGTGCGCGGACTCAACGAGGACGTACACGTTCACTTGTTGGTGGATGGCCTCGATAAAGAGTCCCGCCCGGCGAGAATCTTTCCTAAAGGAGCGCGCAAAAATCTTAACGACTTCATAACCCGCTCAAAGAAGTACTTGGACGTCGAGCAGATGCGAATGGCAAACAACCCCAATCCGAGGCGGGACCAAGACAGAACCACCCCTCCCAGGGGTCGAGACTTCACTGACACCAGAAATAGGGACTCCCGCAGAAGGGGGAGCGAAAACAAGAGCCGGGGTGGTAAGTGTGATCAGCGGAGCAAGTACGAGAAATATGCAGCCCTGACTGTGCCTCGGTCTCAAGTGTGGAAGGAGGTGTCAACAACCGAGATGAAGAAGGTGGACCGACCTCGTCTGTCCTATCGAAGATCCGGGTAGACCAGCCCAAATACTGCTCATTCCATGATGGGCGAGGCCATACAACGGATGAATGCTACGAGCTCCGTGATGCAATCGAACGATTTGTTCGTGAAGGAAAACTTCAACAATATGTCATAGAGCATCAAGGGAAAGGTGGAAAACGAAAAACCAAGAACCGCAGCAGGGTCCCCCCCGGAAGTTCAAAAGCGGGACGATAAGCGCAAGGCTCTTGAGGTCGATGACGAATTTCCGAAGCGGAATTCGACCGTAACGTGATCACGGAGCAATGGGCGGAGGCGGAGATACTATGAGCCGCCGAAGGAAATACCTCCAAGAAGTCCTATCCGTTAGAGACCGACCAAAATTCAAGGAATATCATAATGAGCCAGCACGTTCGCCCTTATTTTTCACGAGTGACGACCTCAGGGATAGTGGTCAATTGCCGAGTCAAGCGGATATTCGTGGACGCCGGCAGCTCGGCCGACATACTAAGCTGGGAGGCGTTCAAAAGAATGAGCCTGGACCGGGAAGACTTGAAGCCGTGCAAGACAACCCTCATCGGGTTTAATGGAGAACAGTCACGTCCGAAGGGGTTTATCGACCTCCGGTTCACCCTAGGAGTTAAAAGCGCCTTCAAGTCGGAAAGAGTGCGGTTCATAGTGGCCGAGTTCGTTTCACCCTACAACATAATCTTGGGAAGGCCGACCATTCATAAATGGGACATGCTTTGGTATCCACTAAGCATCAAAAACTCAAGGTGATCGGCAACCAAGGAACCGTGGTCACGGTAACGGGGGACCAAAAGAGTCTCGACAGTGTTACTTGAAACCGCCGAATAGGGAGGCGGATCCTCGTCGCAGCCCCAAAGAGACAACTATCCGACCACTCGACCGGGATTCTCCGGATGATGAAATTAATACCGTGGAGTTAGACATCCGCGATGAGGAAGTGCGCCAGAGCCGGCGGAGACACGGAAGATTTGGTGGTAGGAGACCCTCTCCTGGACCACTAAGATCGGCAAACACCCGTCTCCCGAACTTAAAAGCGGTTTGGTGGAGTTCCCGAGGAAGAATCGGGATGTCTTCGCTTGGAATTCATCTCAAGTACGGAATAGACCCAAAGTTCTGTTGTCACAAACTAGAAGTATATCCGAGCTCAATCCCAGTATCGCAGAAAGAGGAACCACGGACCTTAAAAGGAAAGCATTGGACATTCACGTCCAAGAATTACCGGAGGCTGGATTTATTCGAGAAATTCAATATACAACCCTGGTTATCAAATGTGGTAATGGTAAAGAAGCCAAATGGGAAGTGGAGAGTTTGTACAGATTACAAGAACTCGAATAAGGTATGCCCGAAGGACTCCTACCCAATGCCGAACATCGATCAATTGGTGGACAATGAGGAAAAGACGGCCTTTATTACTGAAAGAGCTAATTACTGCTACAACGTCATGCCTTTCGGATTGAAAAATGCTGGAGCTACATATCAAAGGATGATGAATAAGGTCTTTGCAAACCAGATCGGTCGTAATGTGGAGGTCTACATAGATGACATGATCGTTAAGACGTTAGACCAACAACGTCATATACAAGACTTGGAGCAGACATTCGCTAAACTCAGAACCTACAGGATTCGACTGAACCCGGCCAAGTGTGCTTTTGGTGTCCCTGCGGGAAAGTTCTTGGGGTTCATGCTAACAAACCGAGGCATTGAAGCCAACCCGGACAAGTGCAGGGCGGTGATGGAGATGAAGGCTCCGAGCAACAAAAAAGAGGTACAACAGCTTATAGGAAGACTGGCCGCTCTAACAAGATTTCTGCCAAAATCAGCGGAGAAGGCATTGCCCATGTTCAGGCTTTTAAAGAAGGAGGCATCGGTGGAGTGGAATTCAAAGTGCGATGTCGCATTTGAAGAAATAAAGCAATGTCTTGCCAATCCTCCAGTCCTCTCAAAACCTCAACCTGGTGAGAATCTATACCTGTACTTGTCCATTGGCAAGGAGGCCGTTAGTGCGGCCCTAGTAAGAGAGGCGGAGCACGGACAAATCCCGGTGTATTTCGTCGCGTAACCCCCGCGAATGCCGAGGTCCGATATCGAAGCCGGAGAAAGTGGCATTCGCTTTACTCATGGCGGCCCGTCGATTAAGACCGTACTTCCTGGGTCACCATATTGTTGTTAGAACAAGCCACCGATTCGACAAGTCCTACACAAGCCGGACCTAGCGGGGAGGATGACAAATTGGGCGATAGAACTCTCCGAGTTCGACATCACCTATGAAGATCGCCATGCAATCAAGTCACAGGCGTTAGCCGACTTCATCAGAGAGCTCACCCCGGTTACTAAAATGGATGATGCGATGGCGGGCGAATGGAAGGTCTATGTTGACGGATCGTCGAACGTGAAAGGAAGTGGAGCTGGAGTCATCATTGAGAGTCCAGAGGGGGTACGATTGAGCATTCGTTGCATCTTAACTTCCCTACTTCCAACAATCAAGCGAATACGAGGCTTTGATAGCCGGGCTTTTTCAAGCCAAGGAAAATGGGGCCACAAGAGTTAAGGTTTTCACCGACTCCCAACTTGTGGCGTCTCAGATCGAGGGTACATATCAAGCTAAGGGCCCGCTAATGGAAAAGTATCTCTTAAAAGCCAAGGATATAATGTCAGACTTTGAAGAAGCCACGTTACTCATATCCCTCGGGGAGACAACGTAAGAGCCGACATCTTGTCAAAATTAGCAAGTACTAAGCAAGCTGGTTGCCATCGCACAGTTGTTCAACAGAATCTTGAAGATCCAGTGTGCGTGATGGCTATTTCTGTTGAAGCAGATTGGAAAAAGCTAATTGAAGACTATCTCGAGCGTGGAATCATCCCAGAGGATGCAATAGAAACGAAAATGTTGGTTTGCGACGCGGCCAAGTATACAATGGTCGAGGATCAACTTTATCGGAAGGGATTACACTCTCCAATGCTAAGGTGTTTGAATCCGAATGAAGCAGGATATGTCCTGGCCGAGGTACATGGAGGGGCTAACGGTCAGCATATGGGGGCTAAGGCGCTCGCCAGGAAAACCCTTCGAGCAGGTTACTACTGGCCAACGTTAGAAGCGGACGCTAAGACCCTCGTTAAACAATGAGATAGTTGTCAGAAACATTCTAGAGTCATTTGGGCGCCCCCGGCCGAGCTTCATTTCATCTCGGCCTCGTGGCCTTTTTACAAATGGGCTGAACCTCTTACTACGATTACCTCGGCCCAAGTGCAGCGATTTGTTGAAGTCAATATAATCACGCGATTTGGAGCACCAGCCGAGATAGTAACAGACAATGGAACTCAGTTCACTGGAGTCGGGTTCCGTGATTTGATTTATGAATACGGAATACAACATCACTTTGCTTCCGTGGAGCACCCGCAGTCTAACGGGCAAGCTGAGGCCGCCAATAAGGTCATTCTTGATGGTTTGAAGAAACGTATGCTGGAGGCTGACACCTCTTGGGCTGATCAACTACCCTTTGTTCTTTGGGGAAACCGAACAACGGCTCGTACATCCACTCAAGAAACTCCTTACAGGTGGCCTACGGGCGTGAGTCCATGATTCCTGTCGAAATAGGGATGATGTCTTGGCGCAGAAGAGCATTTTATCACAAGGAGAAACGGCCAATAGTGAGGCGTTAGCGGCCGAGTTGGATCGGCCGATGAGGCACGGGTCACCGCCACCGTCGGGATATTGCAATGAAGCAGCTGATCGCGGCTCGTTATAACAAGAAGGTGAGACCACGGACATTCCAACCCGGCTGCCTGGTCCTCAGAAGGGCTGACATCGGAAACAAGAATTCCAAGGACGGCAAACTAGCGGCTAATTGGGACGGACCTTATCGCGTTCGCGAAACTCTTGAGAGAGGAGCTTATATTCTGGAGAACTTAGACGGAGCCCCAATCAAGCGAACTTGGAATGCGGACAAGTTAAAGGCGTATTACAGTTAGGCTTATCTGTTATTTGTCTTAAAGAATCTTTTTCCATTCTGTTCTTTGTTCAATGTGGCCTGCTGGCTTTTCCCTTCATAACAATTGCTTTGTCAAATATAAATGAAACTCTCGTTCGAGGGTATTTGTTGAACTCCAAAGTTGTCTTCTTCAAGATAAAATTATTACCAACTTTTCATTGAGCAAAATAGGTCCGGATAGCTATCGCAGCCGTACACGCATATTTACTCCGGGTATCAATAGAAAATGTCATGCGGACCTAATCGTGTCAAAATGCTCGGACGCTATCGGACAAAACCGAACCGGGCAGTGGCAATTTTCATTTGCCTTAGGATGACCCGGTTACAATACCAGAATTTGATAAGACAGGTGTGACACTAGCACTTTAAAACATTATGGTCTTATGACCAAGAAGCGCGTTCGCAGATTCTCGCTTATTTTCGTATGACCTTGGCCCGGCCGACCGCAATAATCGGTAAAGTTAGATTCTTATATAACGCATTATGATTGCTAGGTTACCATCTACTATTAATCGTATGCAAAAGTGGCCGATTGACCAACTGTTCAAAAGTCAAATACCTACGGTAACACAATAGGACAAAACATACAAAGCCGCAAACAATAAAATCAACCCACGAGGCTTGGGGACGGTCGAGACTTCTTCACCCCGCTCGGCCGCATCACCATCAACTCGGGTCTCGGAGACAACTGGAGGATCCACATAAGGGACGATCTGCCCATCTTCAACGTAGGATCGAAAGTGATGCCCCGTGGTGTTGAGCTCGACCCCCGGGTTCAAAGCTTGGATCTGGGCCAGGGAGTTCTTAAACGCCTCAACCACAGATCCTAGTAGCAACTCTTGCAGCCGGGCTATCTCCGCTGTCATATGCTTTGAGGACGCCTCCCCCTTAGCTCTAATTCTGTCCTTCTCCTCCACCACGGCCTTCAACTCTTCCTCGCTCTTAGCTTGAGCCGCTTTAAATCCCTCAATTATTACATTGGAGTCAGCCAAGATCCCCTGGGTTTCTTTCAAAGCGAATTCCACCTTCTCCAGCTGGACTTCGCGAGCTTGGAATTCATTAGAAGCGACCGCCATTGCTTGAGCCTCATCACGCTCCGTCTGGCACGCTTCATGTCGCAGCGACCTCCACATACTTGTGATGAAGAGTGAGAAAGGCTTGGGTCAGCCGGCACCTCTCGTAAAAGCGTGTCCACCGCTTGAATATCTCGGACATCCGCCTCCAGCAGGGTACGGGCTCTTGATAGCGGGGAGGAGGCAAGAGTGCGACGCTCAGTTCTTCGGTAATCCCTTTTAGTAGGAGAGGATCGGATAGGAGAGGCTGGGATAACGGAGGCTGGTGTGGCGTCGGTCGAGGGGCCGACCCTGTGTTTCTTAGATTCGGCCGGCTTCGAGGACTCTCCAACCTTGGATTTGCCCGCATCCCCTGCCGACCTCTTTCTCCCTTTGGCAGGTGGGTCCGGGATGCCAGATAGATATTGCGGTAGCGGCCCTTTCATTTTGAGACCTACACAAAACAGACATTATTTTAGCTACTAGGAAGCAAAACATAGTACTTGACTAAAACACGGAGCGACATCAGTATTAAACAACGGAAATGTCATACTCGGCGCGATACGAGCTCTTCCCGGTGCCAAGCCTCGTCCGATACTGGGCCACCAAGGACGCGGCCCCAACAGTACCATTGGCCTTCACGTGGTCGGTTATGGCATCAATGGCTTTCTTCTCATGCTTCAACAGAGTGGACCGCTCCACCTTATAAGCGCTGGGGAAACGTCATGGTGATCTTTACACCAATACAAAGTTAAATTCCCATTCGACTTTTCTTGAATCGGTCCTTTGAGGAATCAAGGTTGTACGCCGACTTAGCGACCACCTTAAAAAGTTACGTTTGAAGTATTTGAAGGAGTCGAGAGAGGGGGTAAATAGACGCCGATGGGCTATACCCGGATGGACGTCCGGCCTTTGAGCTCGGTGGTTCCCTTCCAGAGCGAGCGGTGTGGGGAGTGAAGAAGTAAAAGAACATCGAGGTGGTGCAAGGCGGACCAAGGGTCTTGCAAAACCATTCAAAGGCAATCACGTACCCCCACCCATTGGGGTGCAAGCGTGAGGAGCTACGCCAAGGAATTGGAGGATTGCCATCCGGAATTCAGAAAATGGAAAATGAATTTCGAGCACGGTGACATAGTCAAGGTAGAAGAAGAAAAAGGAGTTGTGGCTCCTCCCTTATGGAGCACACAGCTCTTCCTCTTCCGGAGGCAAAAGAGTAGGAGCTAGTTTCTCGCATGGGGAGATTTTCCAAGTCGGCTTTGGTCAGCTTCGACCGATAGGACAAGATTTCGTGGGTAACCCAGGGAATCGTTCAACTAAATCCCGTGAGGGGCTAGCACGGTTCGCGTTTCCGGACCGGACTCTACGGTATGCGAAGAAGAGGATGACGCCATTATACCTACCACAAATAAAAAATAAAAGGTAAACGATCAGAATCTTCCTAGCATACCTGATGTCAAAAATTGAAGGCGAGATTCCACAATCGAAGAAAGATTGAAGTCTAAATCAGTAGGACTCGGCGAAGCGGCTGGAGGAGCCGGGGCAAGATTGTGTCGGCAGGAGCCCAAAAGGAACTCGGCTGTGGAAGAATCCCCGATAGAAAGAAGTCGCGAACATTCATACAGACAATCATAGCAAGGGCCGATGTAGGAATCCACCTCAGCCCTAGGACCCGGGCTTGCCACATTATAGTACGGGTCAGTTGGGAGGACAGGAGAAGCAGACACGTCAGATTTCTTCAAAAGCAATCTCGGATTGGTATGGAGTGTGGGGGAAATGTTCGGATTTTCCCTTACAGAGGAGATGCCCTCTCGAATCTTCGCCTGCCCGCCACCAGAAGCTTTCCCCTTGCCTTCACGGTGATGATTGGTTAAAGCAACAGTTTGCGATGTTGGACGAGAAGATTCATCGCCCCATAGCCACCAACGGCTTCTTCCCCTGACGGTTTGCGTAGTTCATCCAGTTCTTCGGGGTCATATCTTTTATGTCCTTCGACATTTGGAACTATTCTCCCAAAGGACTCAACAATCGACGAGCGAAGAGGAAAAGGCTCACTCGAAAACAGGGAATGTTTGCACAAATGTGGGAATTGAGAACGAGATTGCGCGAAATTCACTCAATGAAGAAATCTAATCGAAATTCAACTAAGTACGACGCAATTTAGTAGCGAAACAGAGACTACAAAGCCTTGGACCAATGTCCACAAACAGACACAGAAAGAAGAAACTACATATCAGAGCGGAACAAAGAGAAAGATAGGAAGCGTAATACCTGCCTAAGAAACGAGTGGTTGTTCAAGAGATTGTGAAATAGAAACGGGTTGCTCGCAAGATTGAACTTCTTCGTCAAGGCGGTGAATCGGCGGGAGAGAAATTCTTGGGAGCAAGAGAGTGAAAGTGAAATAATGAATAGACTTGGCGGGTATAAAGCTTTCGAAAACCCAAACGACGGGGGCAAAAGCGACTTATCACTCTGAAGTAAGGGTCACGTCTCCCGCATATTTAATGCGCGTCTGTCAGGCATTAAATGCGCCAAGGGCCGCATAGGCTAACATCCCCTCAGTTCGGCTTCACGACAGTCGAGGGATGCCAGCTGGCAGAAACTAATGATGACTTAGAGAAGAGGAATCGACAGTAGAAAACGCTCGGGGACAATGGGCAGCGCTCACAGAAAAAAATAAGTCAAACACCCCAGCTCATTTTGAAAGCTGATCCGCTACCGAAATACCTCGGTCCCGGATCGCTTCCTCCTATGAGCTCGGCTGCTATGATGGCAAATCCCAATCTGTTCCTTTTCAGGAAAGACTCGGGTTTAGGGATCTTAACTACGCAAGAAAAGAGCCCGGATACCCGGATAATTGAAGAACAGTGGCATCTTGACAATCGCCAAGGTAACCCGGACCACATGTCTGGGGCAATGCAATCAGAAGACAAGTAACTCCGAAGTTCTTTGAAGCTCGGATAGATGCTTTCTCAAAGTCAAACGAGTGGTAGTAACTTCGATACGAATTCCGGATTCAACAGCATATCCACCCCGGTAAACTCGGTAGCTCATAGACACGAACAACCGAGCTTGGGGAAAGCTGTTACGGACCTAGTCAAGGCCCACTATCTCACTAGCTAGCGCAGGGGCAATCCACGTAGTGGTCACAACCCACTAACCGTGGGACCCGGCCACGACCGGGCGGTTGGCACGATCCCGGCCACGACCGGGATGATCTGCACAATCCTTGGACACGCACAACATGGGAGTCAAGGCGTCAACCGACCAGGTACACTCTATATATATAGACGGAGGAGATAGGCGCCTGGTACACACATTCTAATCCCTGACTAATCTACATTCAGTCACACGGCACACACAGCACCCTTTGGGCGAAACGCCTGCTTGTGTACCGTGATCACATCTTCTCCTGGACGCTTGCCCTATAAGCATACAGGAGGAGTACCTAGATCCTATATCAAATCACCGGCCCTCCAATAGGCCGGACATCAGAGTTCTACACCAGAACAATATTAACACTCATTTCAAAAAAAAAAAAATACTTGATTTTGTTTTTAACTTTTTTATATTATCATTCGATATCCGATTTGAGGTTCATAACTGCCTCTCCAAGTGTCTTCGAGACCAAGAGGAATGTAGCAAGACCTTACATCGTTAGACCAACTCTATGTTGGTGATTTTGTTTTTACTTTCTTCATGTAGTTCTCATTTTTCTTTATTTATTCAGAATCTGAACTTTTAAATTACATTATTTTTATTTTAAATTTGATTTGTTTTTCTTCGAGACCGAAAGGGATTTAATGGCCTTATATCGTTAGACTAACTCTATGTTGGTGGTTTTGTTTCTACTTTCTTCATGTAGTTCTTCTTGTTCTTTATTTATTTATTCAGAATCTGAAATTTTAAATTACACTATTTTTATTTTAAATTTGATTGGTTTTTAAATAATTTCTTTTATAGCTCACAATCACAAATATTTTGAAGATATTATGTTCACAATTTAAACAAACATTATGAATTTAATTATTTCTTCATGCTCTTTTTTATTCTTTGTTTTATTCAAAATTACTGATTTAAAGTTTTTCTTATTTTATTCTATTGATTAATAATCTAAAAATTTAAAATTTACTATCTTATTTTTTTAAAAAAATTGAATGGTTTGGAAATAATTTTTTTGATATCAGACATAAATTGTCAGTTGCTTATTAAATTTATTCAGTAAATCTGAATTTTAACTTAGTAGTATAAGATTTTAAAAATCCGTAATTTGAAAATAAATTTGATTTTGATCTAAACTTTTTGATTTTTGATTTTAACAAATTTTATTACCGTTGACAATCCTTGATTTCTTTTTTAATTTATATAGCACACAAATATTTTGAATATGTTATGTATACAACCCATTGTTTGGTTGTTAACTAATATTTAGAATTTAATGTTTCTATTTGTTCTTATTTAATTACTCCCTTCGGTTTTAATTATAAGAACACTTTTTTGCACTACAAAAGTATTTCTATTATTAGGACCAGAGGTAGTATTTGTTTGATTGAAAATTACACTTTTATAGTTTGGTTTGAATTTTTTTTATATTATTTACTAAATTCATTTTCATTTTTTCTTCTTGTTCCTATATATATGTAGAAGAAAGAAGTAAAGGAAATCTCAACCCCTTATGTATTTTTTATTGATTCATATAAGAAATTTTAAACTACATGGTTATTATTTTAAATTTGACTGGTTTTGATATGAAAGGGAAATCCTTGTGTTTATTATTTGTTTGATTCAAAATTCAAAACCATAATATCCTCCCTAAAATTATGTTTTTGGAGAGTATCCAAACACACACTAGTGACTTTTCCATCCGGGAAATTAATCTAAACACAACTTAAATTAAAAGGGTAACACTTCATTAATTAAACCCTACAGCTACAATTTTATAAATTAATTTAAGATAATTCCTTTTTTTTAAAAAAAAGTTTGTGTTATACCTACTTCTCCTATTTATAAGTTACTTTGAGCATGGTTAACATAAAGGGAAAATTAAAATAAAGGACCTAGAAAAAACAATATTTATTATAAAGGACCATAAAAATAGGAATTACTTAGAAGGACCAAAAATCATGATATAAATTTAAAATCACTAAGTTGCCCCTAATCAAACTTCAATATTATCTCTTGTATTTATAATTTAAAAAATAATTAATATTAAAACTAAAACCACACATCATGATATAATGGGTTCTTTTTTTTCAATATATTATTTAATTAACAACAGTTAAACTCATATTTTTTTGATTTTTAATCAATTTATATCATTAAGTTGCCCGCTTTATATTTTCAACGTTGGACTCAATTCAGCTCTTTTTATAAAAGATAAAAACTAAACTCATTTCATATTTTTCAGGATATTATAATATTTTAGAGTTTTTAATTTTATTAGCATTAAATGAATTTTTTAACCCACATAAATTTCTTCTAAAACAAAAATAAATGATATAAAATTTATTGGTTTGGCATATATGACAAATTATAAAATACCTTGAGTTTTATTAAAATTATATAATTCTATATTTTTTATACGAATATAATTCTATCTTAACTTAAAAAAATGTTTGATTTAAAAAAATATAAATTTTATAAAATTGAAGAAGGTATAATTTTATATCTCATACCTATCCATCCAAGTTTTGAAAAATGAAAAAAAAAAAAGAGAAACCTCTTCTTTAATTTAGTGAATCTTAGAATTCTATATTAGTTTTAAAAATAGAATGTGAAAGAGAATTTAGGAGAGAATGCAGATAATTTTATTAGGGTCATTTTAGTATTTTTAATTTTATATTTTTATATTTGGTCCTTCTAAGTAATTACAATTTTTATGGTTCTTTTTCATAAATATCTTTTCATGCATGTCCTTCATTCTAATTTTCCCTAACATAAATTAAGAAAAGTCTTAAATCTCATTAATTGTACATTAAAATTTAATAATTTTACAATTTTATCCTCATTTAATATATAATATACCCTATGAAAATAAGGTGAAACTGAAACATAATAATAAATAAAAAGTATTATATATTCATATGAAAAATTTAACGAGACCATTTATAAATAAGAGCAAAATAAATGTTCTCTCAATACATTTCCCAGACTGAGAGCTTCTCTCAATTCTATAATAGGACATAGGAATGGTTTTAAGTGATAGCAGTCTATTTTTTATTTTTATTTTTTAAAAAATATTTATGTAGGCGGCACTTCTTGGGATCTCTACAGATTTTTTTTCCTTCCAAAATAAGGTTTTAACCGCTAGACGCTCCTCGGAACCCTACACGCTTTTCTCAATTATTTTTTGCTTCCTCTATGCGCCGTCCGGCTTCTCCCCTCCCTTTCCTTCCCTGTAATATATCTCCTTCCTAAGAACCCGATATCCTTGCTTGCTACTTGCTAGGGGAATCATACGGAAGTTTCCTTAATATGTATTAAGGAATTTTCGTGGCCAAAATTCCAAAATTCCTTAATACATATTGCGGAACTTTCGCATCTTGTTTCTTTAGGTTCCTGTTTCTTTCTCTGATTACTGTGATTCTTGTTTTGCTTGCTTGTTCACTTTTTGTTTGAAGATTTGGGTTTCTTTCTCTGGTGGTTGTGATTTAACTCATGCCTGCTCACTTTCCGTTTGAACGTTTAGGTTTTTCTTCTCTGGTTGTGATTTTTCTGCTGTTGGCTCTTATTTCGCTTGCTTGCTCACTTTTTGTTTGAAGATTTGGGTTTCTTTCTCTTGTAGTTGTGATTTATCTTCTCCTTGCTCACTTTTGAACGTTTAGGGATTTTTTTTCTCTGGTTGTGATTTTTCTCTTGCCTGTTTGATGGTTTAGGCTTACTTTGGGTTTCCTTATGTTATAATTGTCAGAATTTTGTGTTTGTTTATTGTAATTAACATTTGTTTGCCTTTGTTCATTTGTGTTTGATATTTTATGTGGTGTGGTTGTTACCCAATTTGATCTGTTCTGCTTAAGGGTTTGTTGGGGTTCTGCCTTATCCTCTGCATTCCCAGTTTGATAGGGTCTAAATTTCTCGTAGTTTACATAAACAGGGGAAATCATACGGAAGTTTCCTTAATATGTATTAAGGAATTTTCATAAGCAGGGAAAACTCCTTAATACATATTAGGGAACTTTCACATCTTTATTGTTCAACTGTGTTAGGAAGGAAGGCATTGATTACTCTCCCTATGAAGGCGAGGGTAGGTAAAGCTAATTTATTTGGTATTAACCTGCTTCTTCTTTTGTGATTCTTCTTTTGCATGCTCACTTTTTGTTTTAAGGTTCAGACTTCTTTCTCTCCTTGTTGTGATTTTTCCTTTCTCTTGTGATTTTTTTTTTCTTGCTCACTTTCCGTTTGAAGGCCTATTTTGGGGTTTCTTGTGATATTATTGTCAGAATTAAGTTTGTTTATTGTGATCAACATTTGTTTGGCTATATTCATTTGTGTTTGATATTTTCTGGGGTGTGATTGTTACAAGATTGATCTGTTTTAAATTTGTACACATTTGTTGTGTCATTTTTAGACTGTATTCTTGTGTTTTGTTTGCTATCAAGGGGATGTCAAAATTGTGTTTTTTAATTGTGATCAACATTTGTTTAGCACTGTGTATGATATTTTCTGAAGTATGATTGTTACAAAATTGATGTGTACAAATTTGTTGTGCTTGGACTGTATTTTTTTTGTTTTGTTTGCTATCAAGGGGATAAAGTTTGTAGTTGCTTTGATGCTTTCATAGGTTCTAATTTTGGCTGAGGTTGTTTATTTTGATTTGGTTCCCTTTATATCTAGGAAAGAAGTTTGTGCCATTTTTTTTATCTGTGTTGAAGTTGTACACATTTATTGTGCCTTTTTTCCCCTTCTATTTTCTTTCTGAAGCTGTCAAGGGACCAAGGCTGAAGCAACCAACAAGTCAGTCATGCTGAAAGAGTCCTCCGAGGTATGTTATGTTGAAACTAGTTTTTCATGTTACCTGGCTGTTCTGTTCAAATTCCGGTTCTTTTTTATTATTTATTGATTATTGATTCAATTTGGAGGTCTATCTATAATCATAGTTTTTGAACTAAATTTTATTTTATTTATCTGAAATTTTTGAAATTCGCAATTTGAAATTTTTTGTCTTAGTATTTTTTTAAAATTGAATTTTTTGAACTAAATTTTTTTATATTTGATTTCAAAGAGAATTTTTTGAACTTAATATTTCTTGTTTATTTAGTTGATTTAAAACTGTTTTAAATTTTATTCTTATTCTTATTTTAATCTTTTGATTGAATAATCTGAAATTTTGAAATAAACTTTGTTTTTGTAGTCTAAAATTCTTAAAATTCGCAATTTGAAAATTTTTATACCATTTTTTTGAACTATTTTTTTTTTTTTTTTGATTTGAAAGTCAAGTTTTTGAACTTGATATGCCTTGTTTTTTTTTAGTATTGTTTGATTCAAAATTACTGCTTTAAATTTTATTTTGTTAATTGAATAATCTCGCATTTGAAAATGAATATTGTTTTTGTTATCCGAAATTTTTACAATTTGGCAATTTGAAAATTTTAAATCTTATTATTGTAAATATTATTTTGAACTAATTTTGTATATTTCATTTAAAATTGATTTTTTAAAGTGGTTTTTTAACTAAAATTTTGATATTTGATTTCAAAGTGAATTTTTCCAACTTAATATTCCGTGTTTTATTATTTAGTTAACATTTACTATTTTAAGTTTATTCTTATTCTTATTTTATTCTTTTTCATTGAATAATCTGGAATTTTAAAATAAAATTTGTCTTTGTTATCTATCTAAAATTTTAAATTCGCAATTTGAAAATTTTTTATTTAAAATTCGATTTTGAACTACTTTTTTTTGTTCAATCATAATTATTGAACTACCATTTGTGGATGATCATTTCGATTTGAAAGTTATTTTTCTTAAAGCGAATTTTTGGACTAATTTTTTTTATGTTTGATTTGAAAGAGAAGTTCTTTTATTGTTTGATGTTCGATTCAAAATTACTATTCTAAAGTTTATTCTTTTTCTTATTTTATTCTGTTGATTGAATAATCTCGAATTTGAAAATTAACTTTCTTTTTGTTATCTGAAAATTTTAAAATTCCGAAATTGAAATTTTTTGATCTTATTATTGGTTTTGAACTATTTTTGTTTTATTTCGTCAAATCCTTTTGATTTGAAAGTGACTTTTTTTATGTTTGATTTGAAAGTGAATTTTTTGAATTTCATATTTCTTCTTGTTCTTTTTAACTATTATTATTTTATTTTTGTTCAAATATTTGGACAATCCTTGATTTCAGATATTTTCTAAAAGTGCATATTCATTCTTGTTCTCATTTGAAAAATTTTGATCTTATTATTTTTATTTTCAATGAATTTTAAAATAAACTTTGCTTTTTGTTATCTGAAAATTTTCTAATTCGCAATTTGGAATATTTTTTTTTATCTTATTACTTTAAATCCTTGATTTCGGATATTTGATTTCAAACTGAATTTTTTTGGATGTGATTTTTTGAACTTAATATTCTGTGTTTTTTATTGGGTTAAGTATCAATTTTGCCTCTTAAGTTTTCGACTTAGCAATGTTGCCCCTCATGTCTCAAAACGTAGTAATGTTTGTCTCTCCGTTAACTGCCAGTCAACTAACGTTGATCATTAGAGTTTTTAACGGAAGTGCAACATTACTACGTTTTGAGACTTCAGGGGCAACATTATTACGCCGAAAACTTAAGGGGGAAAATTGGTACTTAACCCTTTTTTTATTCTTATTTCAAACTGAATGAATAATCTGAAATTTAAAAATAAAATTTGTTTTTTCCTATCGTAATTCTTTTAAATTTGCACTTTGATCTATTTTGTGTTTTTTATTGGGTTAGGTATCAATTTTGCCCCTTAAGTTTTCGACGTAGCAATGTTGCCCTGAAGTCTCAAAACATAGTAATGTTTGCCTCTCCGTTAACTGCCAGTCAACTAACGTTGACCGTTAGAGTTTTTATCGGAGGGGCAACTGTAACATCCCAATTTCAGAGCCAAATTTTTTTTTTAAAACATCAATCAGAGTAGAGCATCGGAACAAAACGTTGAGTAACTGATTATAACAATAACAGTGGCGTAATCGCCTGTTCATAAAGATTATCTGATTATGACTTTACATCTCATCGGCCGATCATTACTCGGTATTCTCGTGGTCTTCATCTTCATGTGTGATGTCTGCTCTGCTTACTCATATCCTCCGTCCATGGTCTCTCTCTCCAGACCTTGATGTGATGCTATAGTCGAGCCGAGATCCAACGTTCATCGGATCTCGGGTAACGGTTAACCTCATGCTTATATAACACTTTATGTTCAACGAGATATTTCTATGATTACGGCAATGATACATGATCATTTAATAACAACCGCCCTACAAGCAAAGTTATTTGTCTGCACTTTAATTGTGTGCCACGATGTACGTCGTGTCCGTAGCGCTAGGAAAACTATGACGGTATTATATTTACTATAACCCGTAAAGTCGTAAGTGATTATCTAAGTTTATTACCTTAGTCACTTTGTGCATGGCCCAGAACAGAGTTCCACCCATGGCTTATGAAATTATCCGTACCATATATAAGCAAACTATAAGCATCAGAGTTAGTATTACAGTACGCCGCGAACGTACCTTCGTTTGATGGTACTTCGGTTTTTTTGACGGAAATGGCACGTTTACTTTAAAACGGCGAAACATCCAACGGCTCGTCGGACAGCGTAACGGCAGCAAACTAGGATTTCTGACGTCCTATAACAGTAATATCACCTCTATTAGTGATTTGACAACATAACTGGCATTTTAGGTAAAAATTACCATTTTGCCCCTATACCCCTAATTGGCGGAATTTCGCCAGCACTTCGTTACTCTAGCAAATTTTCTTCCCGAAATTTCGCCAGAACTTCGACGCAATTATGATTCTTGAAAATAATGACTAAAATAGCCCTCCCTTCTAATATCAAAACATAAAAATAAAGACTACTCTAGCATTACTAACTATTGAACTAAAGACTAAAAACCAAAGACCGAAAGACTTACCCGTTGAAGACTTCGTAGAACTTCCCCAGAGCTTCTCTCTCTACTTCTTCCTCTCTCTAATTTTCGGCCAAAGGGCAAGAAAATGGTGTGAAAATTTCTCAAGGGGAGCATGCCTATTTATAGACTTTTTGGAGGGACAAGGTTGGAATTATGAAAGTTGTTTGCACTATTCATGTCCAAGAGTTGCACACAATTTTTGCCCTTGCCTTTTCCCCTCTTGGCCGACCTCCATGATGATGTGGCAGCCAAGGATTGGCTCCAAATGGTGACTAGGCTTGCTTTATGCTCTAGTCTAACCGTTTTCCCGATCGGTACCCGATTCGCGTAATTTCGGAAAAATCTCAAAATTCCGGATTTACAACTTTGAAAACATGTTCTCACTTAGTAGAAATGTCCAAGTAAACCTTTATTTTGATTCCATATAGGCCTCCAACAGTCCAGTTGAAGTTTCCTCGAAAACGTGTCCGATCGCGTCCGGTTTGTAACGCATTTCGAAAATACCAACTTCTTCGAAAAATTCACCGATTCCAAATATGTCAAAATAAATTCAAACCCATTCCTAAATATTGAGTTAGAATTTATTTTCCTCTTTTCCAAAAATATGCTTATATGCATTTTTCCCTATTTTGTTTTATTAGGAAAATGCACAAACTACCTCTAATTAACTTAGGAAGAGGTCACTTAAAGGTAAAAACTCACCGATCAATATTTTACCTTGACCTTGGGATTCCTATTCCTAGATCTCTAGATAGGATCCGTTTCCTAATTTAAATATTACTATTCATACTTTTTACTTTAATTAAATTATATTATATTTTATTATGCAACTTGCAAGATATTAAAAATGTGAACTTATCTTCATTTGTTTGTCCATAATTTCGGCAGCCCCAAATTGTTTGGATTTGTAAATGTTTTCTATGTATTTATTTAATTACTTAATTAATTATTTAATTTACTTTTATTTAAAAATTCCACAAAATTCCCTAATTGGTCTATTATTGTATTTAGGCTTAAAAATACCTAAACTCAACTATTTTTCACAAAATCTTCAATTAATTAGTAAATATATTTTTACTAATTTTAAGCCAATTACCACTAATTTTTGAGTTTTACATAATTATTTCATAATTTCCTTTTTTTAGACTTAAGTAATTAGCTAGAAATTACTTAATCACTTTATTATCATTAGTTGATAATTTTCTTAATTAGAATGTCCCATTTCCTCATAATTATAATACTGACATTTCTGTTTCCATGTGTTCTGCATTATTTTAGAATTTGTGAGGGCATTATAGTCATTACAATACTTTTGAATATCTTTATTCAATTTCTCTAAGTTTGTAATTTATTAAATTACCCTAATTAGAGATAACATACTCTCATTATTCAAATAATTATTTCACTGACTTTTAGGATTTTTCACAATTTTCCTAAATATTTATGTCCCTTAGGGGCATTTTGGTCATTTGGCACTTTGGCCCTTAATTTCTCTAATTTCCAAGATATTTTTCCTTAGAAAATAAGTTAATTATATCTTATTATTTTATATCCCATATTCACCTATTTTTTATAGGTATAATCTTACCAAATTATGATACGTATTTTTTTGGGGTATTACAGCAACATTGTTACGTTTTGAGACTTCAGGGACAACATTATTACACCGAAAACTTAAGGGGCAAAATTGATACTTAACCCTTTTTTATTCTTATTTCAAACTAAATGAATAATCTGAAATTTAAAAATAAAATTTGTTTTTTCCTATTGTAAATTTTTAAAATTTGCACTTTGATCTTTCTTTTTTTTGTCAAATGCATTTGGACAATCCTTGATTTTCAGGTATTTGATTTAGAAGAGAAGTTTTTTGAAAAAGAATTTTTTGAACTATTTTTTTTTTAATATTTGATTTCAAAGTGAATATTTTTGGAAGTGAACTTTTTGAACTTAATTCCTTGTTTGGAAGTTTTTTGAACTTTTTTTTTTATTTGTTTTATTCAAAATTTACTCTTTTAAAGTTTATTCCTATTATGTTTGAATATTCTGGAATTCGAAAGTTAACTTTGATTTTCGCAATTTGAACGCTTTTGATATTTTATTACTTTAAATCTCGTTTTGAACTATTTTTTAAAAAAAAAAATAAAAAATTTGTTCAAATATATTATATATAGACAATCCTTGATTTCAGATATCCTTGTTGTTTTACCATTTTTGTTTTGATTGTTTGATTCGAAATTATTGTTCTAAGTTTATTCTGTTGATTTGAAATTCACAATTTGAAAATTTTTATTTGAAAATTACTTTAAATCTGGTTTTTTTTTTCTGTTCTAATACATTATGTGGACAATCCTTTTTTATTTGAAAGTCAATTTTTTGAACTAAATTTTTGATATTTTTTGTAATTAATATTCCTTGTTGTTTCACCATTTGTTTGATTGTTTGATCCAAAATTGCTGTTTTAAAGTTTATTCTTCTTATTTTATTCAAAATATACTTTGTTTATGTTATATGAAATTTTTTAAATCTGGTTTTGAACTTTTTATTTTTATTTTTTTTTCAAATAAATTATGTGGACAATCCTTTTGATTTGAAACTAAATTTCTCATCGAGAAAAAAAGAGAAACTAAATTTCTCAAGGCGAATTGTTTGAAGTTAATATTTCTTGTTGTTTTATCATTTGTTTTGATTGTTTTATTCAAAATTACCGGTTTCAAGTTTATTCTCATTCTTATTTTATTCAAAATAAACTTTGTTTTTGTTATCTAAAAATTTCAAATCTTATTATTTTAAATATGATTTTGAACTTTTTTCTTTATTTTTTGTCAAATACATTTGGACAATCCTAGATTTCAGACATTTGATTTAGAAGAGGATTTTTTGAACTAAATTTTTTGATATTTGATTTCAAATGAATTTTTTTGGAAGTGACATTTGTTTTACTGTTTGATCCAAAATTGCTGTTTTAAAGTTTATTCTTATTCTGATTTAATTCTGTTGTTTGAATAATCTGGAATTTGAAAATTTGTGATATTATTATTTTAAATCTGGTTTTGCACTATTTTTTTGTCAGTCATTTTATTGTACTAAATTTGTGGACAATTATTACTATCAGTTTGTTTTACCGTTAGATTAAAATCTCATTGAGAGTAAGTAATAACACTAATTGGTAGTAAATGATATCCTATCCCATTTTTTTAAAAGTGAATTTTTTAAACTAAACTTTTTGATGTTTCATTTGAAAGTTATTCTTATTCCTTATTGTTTTAGTATTTATTTGATGTTTGATCAAAAATTACTATTTTAATGTTTATTATTTTTCTTATTTTATTCTGTTGTTTGAATAATCTCGCATTTGAAAATTAACTTTGTTTTTGTTATCTGAAATTTTTAAAATTCACAATGTGAATTTTTTTATTAATTTAAATCCTTTTTCTTAAAGTGAATTTTTTGAAGTTAATATTTCTTGTTTTAACAAAAATGTTTTGATTATTTGATTCAAAATTACTGTTTTAATGTTTAATTCTTATTCTTATTTTATTCAAAATGAACTTTGTTTTTGTTATCTCAAATTTTTTAAATTTGCAATTTGAAAATTTTAAATCTTATTATTTTAAGTATGATTCTGAACTATTTTTTTTTTATTCGAAATACATTTAGAAAATCCTAGATTTCAGATATTTGATTTAGAAGCGAATTTTTTAAACTAAAGGATAATCAATTGGAGACTATTATGAAGTTCCTATCTTTGTTTGAACAGATTTCAGGATTAAAGGTAAGCAAGGAGAAAATTGTCATCTATTTCTCCAAGCACATATATGAGGATTTGGCTGGTTCATTGGAGGCCAAGAGTGGCTTCAAGAGAGTTAAGAATGTTGGAAGATACTTTGGGGCTTGGATGATACATGGGCGTGCAACTAAACAATATTATCAACATATTGTGGAGAAGTTATGGAGGAAGCTTGGTGGGTGGCAGCAGCAGTGTCTGTCTCAGGCTGGTAGAATAACTCTTGTCAAGTCAGTATTATCTACTATTCCTTTATTTCATATGCATTATGCTAGGCTCCCCCTAAATATATGCAATAAGATTGATAGAATTCAAAGGAATTTCATTTGGGGTGATTCCCACCTTCATAAAGCTCATCATGCTTTAAGTTGGAATGTGTTGACTAGTCCTAAGACAATGGGAGGACTTGGTTTAAAATCGGCTGCAATTATGAATGATGCTATCCTTATGAAGTGTGGTTGGAGGTTCCAAAATGACCAAGATGCCTTATGGGTTCGTTTTCTACGGGGTAAGTACAAGGTACAAATTGAAAACTTGCCAGTTCTTAAAACTGGTTATTCACTGTTTTGGACTTCTCTATGTAACATTTTTATTAATATGAAGGATGAGGTGGTATGGGAAATTGGAGATGGGTCTACTATTTCTTTTTGGAAAGATAAGTGGGTGTCCTCTTTCATTTGTCTTTAGCACTACACAGTAAGTCCCATTCTTGCTGAGATGCATGATTCTGTGGTTAATAGGTTTGTTGATCAACATGGCCGGTGGAATCTGCCTTTATTAAATAGCCTACTTCCCCAGAACGTGGTGGATCTAATTAGAGGTATGCTTCCGCCTTCTTAAGTTGATGGGCCAGATCGTTCCTTTTGGTTGTCTAGAAACTTATCTGGTGTTATTATTAAAAGTTGCTATTTGTATTTAGCTGAGTCTGGATTTCAACAATCTGTTATTAATTGTGACATGTGGATAAAGTTATGGAAATGGATGGGACCACCTAGAATACAGGTATTTGGATTGAAATTATTTCATCAGCGGCTCCCTTTGAGGTCATGGATCCGTGCTTGGTCTGATAACGATGGTCTTTTCCCACTCTGCCATCAAGAAGCAGAGACCAATATACATGCATTTTGAGACTGTCATGTGGTTCGTGTTTTCTGGTATGAGGTAGTACATGGTGATCAGCTACATTCTTTCTTTAGCTATGATTGGATTGACTGGGTAACAGAGAATTGGAAGAACGATGGAATTACTCTAGGAGGATCTCTTTGGCATGAGTTATTTATTGTCTCTTGCTGGTTTATTTGGAAATGGCGAAACGAATCTATCCACAACAGCAAGATGCAAGTAGTAAATATTGCATGAGGCCCATTCTTAAGCTACTGGGAGTATTAAAATCTGGAAGTGACAGTGGAGTGTTTCAACGCATAGCACAGAATCATGCTAATGTTCGCTGGTCCTTTCCAGAAGATCTTTTTGTGAAACTTAATTCAGACGGGGCATCAAAGGGAGCTGAACAAGTGGCGGCCTGTGGGGGTTTGCTGCGAGACTTTTCTGGTAAGTGGCTTGGAGGTTTTGCTATGCCTCTTGGGAGGTGCTCAGCGATGCTAGCTGAGTTATGGGGAGTTTTGCGAGGATTAGAGTTGGCTTGGGAGGCAGGTTGGAGGCATGTAGTTGTTGAAAGTGACTGTCAAACAGTCATTGCATTACTATCCAAACAAGGTAATGCAGCTCGTGAGTCCCATTTGGTGTCTCGGATACAAGCAGTCACTCGTAGGCAGTGGGTTATACATTACAACCATGTTCTACGGGAGGGCAATCAGTGTGCAGACTGGTTGGCCAATTTTGCTTTGACGCATGTGGAGTCTCATGATGGAACCCATTTCTTTGATCCCCCTGCTGGTCTCTGTTGTTTCCTTGTTGCTAACCTGGCAGGAGTACAGCATGAGAGGAGACGTCTGAGGCTTTAACTCCTTAGTTTCTTTCATTGATTTAGTTTTTCAGTTGATTATCTTTCCTTGCATATAAAAAAAAGTGTTAGTAATCAACAAAAGCAAAAGAGGTGGTATAAATGTAGACCTTCTTGAGTTCTTTTATATTTTGGCATCTTGTAATAATGTAACAAAATGTTTCTATGGATGTAAATCTTGTGTGCTTGATTAGTTTTATGGATAAAGTTAAACCATGTGGGCTCCCCCCTCTTTTGGACTGCTGATCAATTTGGAAACTCCAAAGTCAGAAATACTCATATTTATCTTGTGAATTTTTATATTTATCTTGAAATGACCAAAATGTTTTGATGTTCCCAGGTTTCTTTGAATTCTTTTATTTATCTTGTAAATATCTTTATTTATCTTGTAAAATCTCATATTTGACTTTTGAGTTTCCATATTTATCTTGTAAGTAGTCAAAAATATTTTTAACTCCCTAGGTTCTTTTGAATTCATTTATTTGTCTTATAAATGTCTTTATTCATTTTGTAAGTGTCCATATTTATCTAGTGATTTTTCATATTTATCTTTTTAATGGCTAAAATGTTTTAATTCTCTAAGTTCTTTTGAATCCCTTTATTTATCTTGTAAATTCTCTTATTTATCTTGTAAATACTATTCTGAAGAAAAAATAAATAAAAGAAATGCATTATTATCTTTTCACCTACACAAAAATCAATTTTATGTTGACTATGGAAATGCAATGAAGTTTCAAAATTTGTTGGAGTTAACAAAAATTAATTTACTACAGGAGAAACTTGAAGTTCTTCAGTACATGTCATACCCCTTATAATTACTACATTTATCAGAGTAATACAACGATATATAGTGAGCAACACAGGTACAGAATAATAAATTGATAATAGTATACAATCTTGGAATTGTTTAGGAATAATTTACAGAGTTCCTAATACAGTGATCCAAAATATTATCAGTGTCGTTATATACATTACAACCCAAAACAAGTTGAAACAAAACTTCTATAAGTTCTACAGCTACATCTAGTATCTAGGCAGTAGCTATCATTACTCCGTAATTGTAGCATTTCCTTTGGAGATATTCCTGCTGCTTTGTCCATGTCCCAAACCTATCCTCTTAGGGACATCTGGGATTCGATTTGAACCCCAGAGTAACACGTTAATCCCACAAACAAAGTATAAATAGCATATAAAGGTTAATCAAAGTAAATAGTCCACACAACATAAAACGTTCAGATGATACAGTTCATAAATACACAGCACACAAACCCTAGCGCTAGGTATAACGAATTGGCATGTACGGAGAGTCCTTCCGTACGTTGGAGTTCTCAATCAGGACACCCAACTAGGAATATTCGACTAGAAACTACCGAGAGTCCTATCCGAAATCCACCAGCGTTCTCAATCGGAAGTTCCCTAAGTCGCTTGAATGCAGCTAGGATAGTCATCTAAGAACCTCGGTCCATTAGGCCCTATGCCTAGTTCTAACCACCGGGAAGGTACTCCATGATCAGTCCTTCCGCTTAATTGAGCCACGAGTGGTGCTGGTCCCTTACGGGACGGGACATCCACAATATGATCCAACAACATACACAACTATACAGAGTATGTGAAATTAGAGTTACTACCTTATTGCTTTATCCAAGTAGATTTTGTAAACCTCGTGTGTTCCAGAAATTACGGGTTCCTCAAGAATTTAGACAGTGAACCACAAGATTATTGATCCTCTTCTTCCTTTTCTTTCAACCGACTTCCCTCTTGCCTCAAGCTCGCTTTTCCGTGCTCAAGGGTGGAAGGCCGACTGGAATGAGTGAATAAGATGGGAGATTAATGAATATTTAGGGTGTTAAGTCGGCTGGAACTTGAGAAGTATCATTAGACATAAAGTTTTACTTATTTTCCATAATTCCATCTTGTGCCTTTCTCTTTGACCGAGTAATGGAATGAGAAGGGAATTAATGATTCTTTCCTTGGTAAATTCGCTTGGAACAGATGAATGAAGAAATTTATTTGACTTAATGACTTCTTCATAATTATCATTGTGGTCACTACCAATTTTGACTAATTTTATTAGCTCATAACCCATGCTCATGTGCCCATAAATTTTAAATAATTATAAGACATGCGGCACAATCCCGTAAAATTTGCAATTTCAACCTTCCTTCAATTTTTCTCATAATTTCTAATAAATCCAATGTAGCTCCTTTTCATTCCTTTTGGTCGTATTTAATACTCCATAATGGAACAAAGAAGTATTGATTCCTTATATCCATTGGTGCCAACATATGTCTCAGAATTTTCGGTTTCGGTGAAATCGGGTATATTGGGCCAAATTGACCTTTTAGTCAAAATTCACCATTTCTTTTCTCCAAATGTAAATACATCATACATGGAATTTATCAATGCAAATTTGGAGATATTTCTTTTAGTCAGAATTTTCGTTTGTGGAATGGTAGTTCTCGTTTGTGGAATGGTAATTTTAGTTTGTGGAATAGTAATAGTGCAATTTTTTTTTTGGTTTTACAAAACATGCATGAAATGGTAAAAAAAAGGGAACCCTGTAGAAAAAGTGGTAATTCTCGTTTCTGGAATGGTAATTCTCGTTTGTGGAATGATAATTTTCGTTAGTGGAATGGTAATAGTGCACTTTTTTTGGTTTTACAAAACATGCATCAAATGGTAAAAAAAGGGAACCCTGTAGAAAAAGTGGTAATTCTCGTTTCTGGAATGGTAATTCTCGTTTGTGGAATGGTAATAGTGCAATTTTTTTGGTTTTACAAAATATGCATGAAATGGTAAAAAAAGGGAACCCTGTAGAAAAAGTGGTAATTCTCGTTTGTGGAATGGTAATAGTACAACTTTTTTGGTTTTACAAAACATGCATCAAATGGTTAAAAAAAAGGAACCATGTTGAAAAAGTGGTAATTCTCGTTTCTGAAATGGTAATTCTCGTTTGTGGAATGGTAATAGTGCAATTTTTTTGGTTTTACAAAACATGCATCAAATGGTAAAAAAAGGGAACCTTGTAGAAAAAGTGGTAATTCTCGTTTCTGGAATGGTAATTCTCGTTTGTGGAATGGTAATAGTGCAATTTTTTTGGTTTTACAAAACATGCATGAAATGGTAAAAAAAAGGGAACCCTGTAGAAAAAGTGGTAATTCTCGTTTGTGGAATGGTAATAGTACAACTTTTTTGGTTTTACAAAACATGCATCAAATGGTAAAAAAAAAAGGAACCATATTGAAAAAGTGGTCATTCTCGTTTCTGAAATGGTAATTCTCGTTTGTGGAATGGTAATAGTGAATTTTTTTTTGGTTTTACAAAACATGCATCAAATGGTAAAAAAAGGGAACCCTATAAAAAAAGTGGTAATTCTCGTTTCTGAAATGGTAATTCTCGTTTGTAGAATGATAATTTTCATTTCAGGATTTGTAAATACAATTGAAAAAAATGTTAGGAAGAATATATATATTTATTATTGTATATATATCAAAGCAGCCAAGTAGCCCAACTGGTTGGCCACTTGGCTCCTCTTTGAGAGGTCGGGGGTTCGCACCCCACCTCCTCACTTTCAAAAATTAATTTTGTCTAAACCCCCACCCCCCCCCCCAAAAAAAAACCTCACCGGTGGCCGTCGGCCGGCACCCAGCCGGCGGTGGCCGTCGGCCAGCCGGCGGTGGCCGCCGGCCGGCGAGGGGTTTTTTATTATTTTTATTTTTTTAAAACTAAGGGCAAAATGGTAATTTCACACGAATTTGCATATCCCTCATAGGTCCTTAGTACCTCTCAGTCTTTATACATTCGGAAGACTTTTGGGAGTTTTACAAATTCAAATGGTATTTTAATGAAATTTTCCCATAATAAAATCTATGTAATGTGCATTTTGAAAAGTGAAATATGTAATTTAAACTTTTTAGAAGGAGTATTTTCGAAAAAAAATTAGGAAAAGTTATTGATTGAAAAATCAATTAGGGAATGATACTTGGAATCATGTTATGAACTATAGTTCTTTATGAGAAAATATATATATGTGCGCGCGCGCATATGAAATGACAACATTACCCTGTATGTACAAATTGCCTTCTGTGCGCAAATAACTTCAATGTTGCCCTGAAACACAAGTGCAAGCATTCTTCAACTGGTGCATTTTGTAACATCCCATTTTTAAAAGGAGAATAATTTATTTATTTTTTTTTATCATCAGAGTAGAGTATCGGAGTAAGAGAGTAACTGATACATATATTTAAAAGGCCAACTATAGTATGTCTGGCTAATCGCAGTAGCGGTACATTAATCCGAGTGTCTAACGTAAAAGTAAATACATAACAAAAGAAAGTCTTCAGCCGGGTCTCGAAGCGTGCTGCTTGCCTTTATCCTCGGTCCTCGGTCCTCGGTCCTCCTGACCCTGAAGCTATGTTAAGAGCTGAGGTCCAACGCGTACCGGACCTCAGGTAACTGTTAACCTCATGCTTATATACACAATATATGGGTTA
Organism: Acacia pycnantha; assembly: GCA_025563575.1. NCBI lineage: Eukaryota > Viridiplantae > Streptophyta > Magnoliopsida > Fabales > Fabaceae > Acacia > Acacia pycnantha. The sequence continues at coordinate 3,317,223 of JAMWYP010000001.1, forward strand.
CAGATATTCACAATATTAACAGTATATGAGCACGCAACCAAATGTACAACAAGTGTATCCCAATAGCACATAAGCCCCTTGGCAGATGTGTGGCCCTCAACAAACGTATCCCAATAGCACATAAGCCCCCCTGGCAGATGTGTGGCCCTCAGCAAACGTATCCCAATAGCACATAAGCCCCCTGGCAGATGTGTGGCCCTCAGCAAACGTAAACATATCAACAGTACACAAACACACAGCAGAGCTATCAAATACCACATATAATACACATAACACATATACGCATACAATAAACATCAGAGTTAGTGTTACTAGTATGCGAACGTACGTACCTTCGTTGACGAATACGATACGTCTGACGGTCGGTAAGTGATAACAGATATCCTATAAGGATAATATCACATTTATTAATCAAACAATATTCTAACAGATATTTTAGTCATAAATGACCATTCTACCCCTGACTTTGCTAACCGACGAAATTTCGCCAGAGCTTCGCTACTTTGACTCTAATCTTCCAAAATTTTGCCATATCTCTTCCTCCATCATATTTTCGAAATAAATACCATATTTAACCATAAAACATGATATCAACAATATACTTGGAAGATTAAAGATCAAACTAACATCTATACTAAAACTACCGAATGAAATACTAGAACTTAAAACTAGGGACCGAAGAATTTACCCAGAGCTTTGCTACTTCTTCACTAGAGCTCCTCCTTCTCTCTTCTCTCTAAATATTTTCGAATTGCCTAAGCAAATTTTGGTGTGAAATTTCAAGATGAAATGGAGGCTATTTATAGGAAAACTCCAAGTCCTTACTTCCCTTACAAGTTTTCTCCCTTCCCCAACAAGGCTTCTCCTACTTCTTTGACAAGTTGATGATGTCATTCATGACTTTTAGGGCTGATTTGTTAAGCTTAATTAATTTCCTAATCATGTGTTTAAATGCCCACTAATTACATGTGCCATTGCATAATTGTTGTGTTAGCTTAACCATGGAAATTAGTGCTTATAAAATCACAAATACTTTTAGGGATATGTTCTGAAGTTTATGTAGTCTCTTAAGAAGTATTTGGATTATCAAGGATTATGGTCCAATTAGGGGTCTTTACTAGCCTTTTAGTCAGTTTAGGATTAACGTCGACGGTTATGGAAATGACTTCGGAGATAACCCACTTCGGGATAAAAATTCACTTGTTCATAATATGTCCTGATATTTAATACTTAGTTCACATATTTTGAGATATGATTTATTTTCTATCGGTTCTCATTTATCCTATTTGCTTTTTCAACAAAATATATTTTTCTTCTTATTATTTTACTTCCACTTGCATAATCACTTTACACATACACAATTCAACACTTCCTCTCTCTTTTTTCAATAATTTCGGCTCCCCCTCCCCCTTTTTGACTTTTTCAACTCTTTTTATTTATTTAATTTATGCTTTAATTATCTAATTAGCCCATTGGTTATTAGCTATTAACATGGATTTAGGCCTTTCTAATTGTTAGAAATTTTGTAAGCCTTAGATCTTGTTTTATGAGATTCAATCTTAGCCATTGCTTAATGTTTGACTTGTCAAAGTTGATTAGCAAGTTTAATTAGAGCCTTAATCCCATGATTAGTAATCTTTTGTTAATCAATTATGCTTTAGAAATTTCATGTACTTAATCTCATCCATTTCTTAATCATTTCTAATTAATTAGCATTTATATTTATGCTAAATCTTGGCCATTAATCTTTAATTAGGGATTAACTTTGGATACTTCCTTTATTCATGTCTAAACAATTAGCAATTAATTACTTATTTAATCACCTACTACTTGTTGACAATTTTCTTAATTAGACTTGATTATTTCCTCACAACTATTGTACTGATATTGGTCATTTATGCTCCATGTATTATTTTAAAAATCATGGGGCAACTTATGTTCCCCAAAATAATATTAAATTTTGCCTCTTTAATTTTCATGGAAGATAATCTCATAAATTCTTAAAATTAGAGACAACATACTTTCCTATTTTTAATAAATATTTAATTGCCTCTTAGGATTTATTATAATATTCTCAGGGTATTTTATGACCCATAATTACATTTAAGGATTTTTGGCACTTTATTCCTTTTAATTTCAAGAGAAATTACCTTAGAGAAATAAGATAAATACTACACTAATTTTTGAGACCACATATTCACCTATTTAAAATAAGTATTATTTATCACAATATAATATTTAAGATAAATAATTATCCGGGTATTACACATTTTATCTTCCCTTATATGTAAATGACTTCAATGTTGTCTTGAAATACAACAAGTGCAAAGATTCTTTGATGGGTGCAATCTATCTTCTTTTGCAAGCAAATTAACTTCCCTTTGTGCAATGTGCAAGTTAACTTCACTTATGTGGGAAGCAATTTTCAGTCCAAATTATACAAATGGAAAACAATTTTCCGCATGTGCAAGAAATTTCATTGATAATAAAGCAATTTGCATATAATAGAAGTTAATTTGCACATAATAAAAGTTAAATTGCATGTAAGGGAAGTTAATTTGTACATAAAAGAAGATGGATTGAACCCGCTGAATATACTTTAACTTGTTGTATTTCAGGATAATGTTGAAGTAATTTGCATATGAAAAATAAAACATTTAATTTGCACCTTAGGAAGTTAGATTAAATTATTCAGAAATGGTAGTGTCGTGATTTTATATGTAAATCTATTTCTCCTAAAGACTATAGTCCTTCACATGATTCCGTTTACCATTCCCCCAACTATTTTTTTTTAATAGGCTTTCGCCAATATTCCCAAACATTTCTTGATTACATGTATACAATCTTTATTCCATTAAGCCATAGAAAGAATATAATATGATGCTTAATCCTTCTCCTACACCAGAAGTAAAGCATTCTTCAGAAAAAAAGACAGTTCAAGAGCATCAACCATTTGCAACAATATAAGAAACTGTAGAAAGAACGGAAAGAATCAGAACTAGATTCTGCAAAATCTTTAACTTCCCATACCCCATAACGAATGGTATTGGTAAAAACATCCATTAGAACCACGCAAAAGGTATCTCCCAGGCCAGTGCAGTACAGATTCCTCCGTCCCAACAATTTCAAATGAACAACAGAAAATGTCGCAGGAAAATATCAAACAAAATTATTGCAGATAAATATCAAAAATCCAAAAAGTCCTACTTGCACACTGTAACATGTATTGGCATTCGTGATATGCATTATTACACTTGCTCACTTTTCAAGAAGGAAAAAAGACTTTTGATCCTAGCTTCGATGCTCCACCGAAACCGAAAGTCACATCACCTTTTCTATATATACATATATATACACATATATATATATATATATATATAAATGGTTTATATCAGGAACAGAATAAAGTGCATGGCAAGAAGAAAATAAGGAAGAGAATAAAGTGAAGTAGAAATAAAATGTTAAAAAAATCCCTCATTAAGATATTTATTATGTGAGAGTAGTTAAAGTTTGATCAAGTGCCAGGTTCTTTACTGTACAACTTTTGTTATATGTATTTATTCTACTCATTCTAATTATAGGAGTACTTTTATAGTATAATTTATAATATAAAAATGATCCTATAATTAAAACTGGAGAGAGTATATTTTATATGAAAATGTTCCATTTTTTGATGGAATTGTATAAAACGAGAAATTTTGCACAATTAAATGTAATGTGCGTACGAATGAAAATAAGTTGCATATAAACTATTTGGGAGTCAAAACAAACATATTTGTAGCTAAAAGCATGTTGTGTGCGAAATTATTAAACCCGGACTAGCCATGAAACCGGTTGAGGTATTAGATTCAAGGTTAGTGGATTAGATCAAGGTCAAATTGGAATTAACCCGAGGCCAAAATATGGTGAGGAAATGAAGATTCCAAAATTATTAATATGAGATTCTAAAGATTTTTTTTTATATTAAAAATCAATCTCATTTTAAAAAGGTAAACCTGGTTGATAGCCAGACTGGACCATTAAGTGACTAGTTCGCTGGTTTTTGAGACGAACCGATCGATCTAGTCCGAGCTTAATAACCTTAGTTGTTAAGGTTTTAATAACCTTAGTTGTTAAGGTTATTAAACCTGGACCAGCCACTGAATCGGCCAGAGTATTGAGTCAAGGGTCAGTGGGGTTAGATTGGAGTCAAACCAAACCTATATCGGGGCTGATAAAGAAATGAAGATTTCAGAGTTATTAATATAAGATTCTAAAGAAAATTTTGAAAAAATCAATTTCTTTTTTTTAGAAAGGTGAAAAGGTTGATAGCCGGATCAAACTGGCTAAGTAATCGGTTCGTCGGTTTTCTGGCTAAACTGACCAATCTGATATGGATTTAATAACCCTATGTGCGTATAAAGATATATGGCAAGCAGCTTAATAAAAATTACATTTGCTTACCCCTCATCCTTGGGCTCAATTGGCAAAGGGGTCGGATACTCTCATCAAAAAGAGGGGGTTCGATCCTGAAGTTGGTCAAGGCGCTGGGGGAGGCATCTTATGTGATGTGAACTTGTGGAAATGCAGGTTGAGGTGGAGACATGTGTACTCTCAGTCCGCTATGTCCTGGGGAACAACGTCATAGCACCCTACCCTTAGACTGTAGGTGAACCCAACCCCTCTCTTAAAAATTTTTACCAAAAAAAAAAAAATTACATCTGCTTAAATAAATTTTATGCAATAAATAATTCTTCCTAAAACGTACCACCATCACCTTTAACAAGCACGAATCTTGCTTTCCTTTTATCTCCATTAAAATTCCAAAACTAGCGGTCCCCAACAGAACGAACCAAACACAAACACAAACACAGATAGAGTCTCTATCATAGAGACATGGGTTGCTGTTTCCGGGGCACAAGAACTCAGCCTCCCATGGCTCGCTCCTTTGAACAATACTCATCTGGACCACCACCGCCGCCGAGAAATCTCCGGCAAGAAGTCCTGTTCCAAATCCCAGGATGCAGAGTTCACCTCATGGACGACGGCGAAGCCGTGGAGTTAGCACAAGGCCACTTCGAGATCGTCAAAATCGTGGACGACAACGAGTCACTGGCCACAATCGTGAGAATCGCCGGCGGCGAGCTTCAATGGCCGTTGACGAAGGACGAGCCGGTGGTGAAGCTGACGGCGGTGAATTACCTGTTCTCGTTGGCCGTAAAAGACGGCGAGCCTCTGAGCTACGGCGTGACGTTCTCGGAACAGAGTATTGGGAGCTTGGGGTTTTTGGATTCGTTCTTGAAGGATCATTCTTGCTTCACAGGTTTGAAATCGAGCAACAGTAGGAAAAATGATATTGATTGGAAGGAGTTCGCTCCCAGGGTTGATGATTATAATCATTTTCTGGCGAAGGCCATTGCCGGAGGTACTGGTCACATTGTTAGAGGTATCTTCACGTGTAGCAATGCCTATACAAACCAGGTTTGCTTTTTTACCTTTTCACTTCTTCCATGACACCTTTTTCGACATTCTTAAAAGAAATTTCCTTCTTTTACTGTTTTATTTGTTACTTCTAGTTTTTTAGATGGACTCAAGTTGTTATCTTTTAGTTCTCTTTCTTTAGATATGTTGTAAAACTTATTGATGTTATTAATATCATTATTTTATAAAAAAAATTACCTCTATTTAAAATTCATTAAGTATAATTTTAATGGATTTTTTTGGATGTAATTCATAATATTAAATATGAGTAGGGTGCTGAGAGTTTTGTTATATTTGGAGGAAAAAATATAAACAAGAAAAACGTTAGCTGTCAATTAAATTATAGGGAAAATCATTTTCAGGGTCCTTTTAAGGCTGACAATCCCAAAAAAGGCCCCAAGATTTTGACGATCCCAAAAAAGGTCCCAGGGCCTTTTCTGGGATTTTCAGAATCTTGGGTAAGTTGTCAACGGGGCTGATATAGTTGTTAGCAAAGTGTTGTTAACGGGGCTGATTTAGTTGTTAAAACCTACCCGTTAACAACTATATCAACCTCGTTGACAACTCACCAAAAATTTTGAAAATCCCAGAAAAGGTCATGGGCCCTTTTTAGGATTGTCAGAATCTTGAGGCCTTTTTTAAAATTATCAGTCCTAAAAGGGTCCTGAAATGGATTTTCCCTAGATTATATGCAATAGTGGGAGAAGACACAAGTGGCCCTACAAAGACTTTTCCCCCTTAACTACTACTGTTACCTGTCCGTTTAAATTTTTTTTTTTTATCTCTTAAAAGAAGTGTATTAATGGCACGATATTTGACGATATTACTTTCAGAACCCCATAATATCTGTATATTGTGGCAACGGCATAAAGTTTTTGGCTGCATATCCGTTTTACACAGTAAGTATGCTTGTTAAACTTGTGATCTAAAATTAGTTGGGAAAAAGCAGATCCAGAAAGGAGGAGAAACAATTCTAAAAGGTAGTGCTAAAGACAACAATGGCATCATGCGCAGAGATAGCAGGGGATACAGTAGTTCTGGTTCCACCAACAAGAACCAAATGAACAAGAACCTCAAAAGGTATCCAAAACTAGTTCTTATAGTTGATACACACTGTTATGACTCCCACCTTATATGCTAGTATTTTGGAATGGGCTATCTCTTTGGACTTATGTTCATAACACATACACACATATGTATATGGTGGTCATAAGGTAATGAAGATGTGAATGAATGTGGTAATGTAGGGCGAGGAATGTGTCGAAGATGACAGAGAAGTTAAGCAAGTCATTGCTAAATGGAGTTGGAATAGTGAGTGGATCAGTGATGGGACCAGTTATGAGATCCAAACCAGGGCAAGCTTTCTTTAGGATGCTTCCTGGCGAAGTGCTCTTGGCTTCTCTTGATGCAGTTAGTAAGTCAATAATCTTAACTTTTACGAAGAAAAAAGTGGAGGGAATACTAGAAATAAAAACTAAAATGGTAAAAAAAGAATTATACTATTTTTGAGAGTTTTCCCTCCTAATATTCTTTTCCCCCTAATTTTCAAGATTTATTATTTGTCTTTGTTCTTAATATTCTATTAAATCCTAAATATAGCAGTTAGTGAGAATTTTTGTTGAAGTCGTAAACGTAAAACCTTAATTAATTCATAATTCATTTTGTCTCCCAAATTTACTTTTTTCCTCTTGAACTATCCCTATTAATTATATAATACTAAGATGGTTTTTTTATTTATGGAGTAGTATCTAACACATTTTCTTGCAAATTACCGACTTAACCAATTTTCTTTATCTCAACAAATTAGTTATTTAGCTCATATATTTAAGAGCGGAGCGAGCATAGTTTATGACTTATTCAAGCCTTTTAACGTTCTTAATGTTGTTTTCATGTGACAGACAAGGTTCTTGATGCTGCTGAAGCTGCTGAGAAACAGACACTTACTGCAACATCCCATACTGTAACCAGATCCGTCACTGACAGGTACTTACTTTTAAGCCATGGAATTGCGTAAAACAATATTATAGAAACCATATATGTAACAAAATTGTTAAGCTCATGAAAAATTAGCTGAGTCATTTCATTTCACCTTAGTAAAATATGTGAGCAACCTTTCTGGCCTTGTGTCTTTGCTTTTTGCTGAGTTTCTTAATTAAAATTCTGACCCGGATGTTATATAAGGTAGTTATAATTGGACATATATTCAAATCAATCTAGCTAGTGTAGAGTACGAGGAGGACATCTTCTCATTATCTTAATTTCTCATAATCTCTTATAGTCCTATATGGACCGTTGATTGGGAAGAGAAACCAATATTGATCATTGATTGATAAGTGAAGAAAAAAGTTAAAAGAGTTATAACTTGATGACGTGACTCATTTTTTACTTTTCAAATTTAATTAAACGGACATGATTTAGAGATTATGAGGGATGATGAGAAAAGAGACAATGAGAGAAATTGGACCCAGTAGAGTACTAGTAACTTTGGCTTTATTTTTTCCCCCATTTTTTATAGTAAAAAAGAATCAGAAAAATCAAAGCCTGATTAGCATAAACATGCCATTTAATTAATGGAGTCACATGTTAGGCACATAACATGCTTATTTACATTTGATGGGTTAAAAATACACCAAAATATAATTAAAAATAATCATATTGACATAAAAAATAAAAAACAACTATTGGACTTCTATGATGAGCTGGTGGCTTGACCCAACAGGCCATAAAGGTTTTTTCCCCCATATTTTTATGGATTTTCATGTTTTGCTCCATGCTCAAACTTCTATGAGTTGTAAAAGCATGTACATGGACATGAACTTACATGGTTATAGCCCCATTTGTACCCTCAGTATTGCTTTAACATTATGGGCCTTCAATGTGGCAAATTAAAGCCCAACTGTTCTTTCTAACCTCTTGACTCTTCCACTTATTAATGGGCTTAACATTGTTGGCCTTCAATGCTATGTGAAAAATCATGGGATTACCCATCGTCCTTTCCTTGGGTTCAACTGGTAAGGGGGTCGGACTTCCTCACCTCAAGGGAGGGGGTTCGATCCCTGCGTTGGTCAAGGCGCTGAGGGAGGCATCCTAGGGGTCTGGAAAGCAGTGGAAACGTTGGTAGAGGTGGAGGCATGTGTACTCTCTGTCCAGTATGCCCTGCGGACTGGGCTCCAAGCGTCCTGCCCTTGGATTGTGGGTGAGCCCAACCCCTTTCCTAAAATTTTTCTACCAAAAAAAAAAAAAAAAATCATGGGATTGATTAGACACTTTGAGCTTATTTGAGTTAGCGTTCAAGAAGCACATTTACGCAAGTTGAGATAAAATTTCTCTCATATACTTATCTCCTACGCCGTAAATTATGTTGTAAAAGCAACTTTTACTGCTAACCTAGTAGACTACATGGACACCACACCACCTTGACAAAAGATTTCTTGTATGACGGTATTGTCGTCCTGTGTTCATACCAATAAACTCCCCTGTCCCTTATTTTATAACTTACGAATTACGTTGTTTAAGAAAATTGTTAAATTTAGTTAAAAGTAAGAAATATATGGAAAATATTCCCCCTGCCCCCCAACTATAGCCTTATTTATAAGTTGGTAAATGAGAGAGAGAAATAATAAGAAAAATAAAGAAAGATAATGTATGGGAAAAATTAATTAGGGATAAATTGGTAAAAATGTATTCAAATGCTTAGACAACCCCAAAGTAAATCTTATAGAAAGGGATGAATGAACTAAAAAAATTTGGATTTCATAAGAAGGTAGAAAGGAGAACTTTTTGTTTTTGTTTTTGTTTTTTTGATCTTGTGTGATGTATATAAACATGATTTAGAATGGTGGATGAACAGGTTTGGAGAGGACGCAGGGGAAGCTACAGGGCACGTGCTTGCAACTGCAGGACATGCTGCTAACACTGCATGGAACGTTTTCAAGATACGAAAGGCCATCAATCCAGCAGCGAGCAAAACCGGAGTCCTTAAAAATGCAGCCAAGAACACAAGCTTCAGATAACTACTCATAATCCAATTTATTGGTGAATTTATTAGTAAGCACAAAACTGTATTACCCAAAGTAATGGGAAACTGGTTGATGATTATCTTGTGGTTCGGTGAATGTGATGGTTTGCTTTATATTTTTCACCTCTTTTTATATACTCCTCCGGTCCTAATTATAAAACATATTTAATCGATTTTGTGGAAATTAAGGAAAGAAGTTAAATTAGTTAATTTTACTCATTTTTCTAAAATGCCCTTATATAAATTTAAAATAACATGAGTAAAAGTGAATCAATAGCTCCTACCACATACCTCTCCAACCTAAAATTTTCCTTTCCACATGTTATCTAATTGAAATAATGGTCTTGCTATATATATGTGTGTATATATATGTATACATACATATATATAGATATATGTGTGTACATATATCTACACACATACATATGCACACACACACATAGATATATATATATATGTGTGTGTGTGTGTGTATACACACATATATTAACAGACATACAAACATACATATATCTATACACACACAAATATACATATATTTACACACACATGTGTGTGTCTATATATATTTTTGTATACATACATACATACATTTATACACACACAAACATGTGTGTGTCTATATATATTTGTGTGTAAACACACACATATATACATATATATAGACACACACACATACACATATATAAAAGTTTCACTAATTGGAAGAGTCTCTACACCAAAAACCAAATATGCTTGGGAGAATAAAACAGGGGTATTTTAAGAAGAAATTGACAAAAATTAGAATGTTGTCTTATAATTAGGACCAAAACCAACTCCCAAATGTTGTCTTATAATTAGGACCGGAGGGAGTACCATTTTTTTTTATCTCGTATATTATTTCTCTCCTTTTTATTATTCTAATTTTCTTATAATTTATTACATTTCAGTATCATTATATTGCGATGTGCGTGAATGTGTAGAACAATCATGTATACTATAAATTTATTTAGATATCAGAAATATATTCTTTGGACCCCATTTACAACTTCAGCAATAATATTTTCTTGATTAATTAATTAACTGATTGATAAGGTAGGAACTAATCCAGACGCCCTGTTGTTTGGTTGCATAATTTTTTGAAAAGATAAATATTTTAAAAATTCTTATATTAAACAGGGGAATTTTGGTTAAAATAAAGTTTAAGAGTCAAATTTGATTGACAAATTATTGGTTCAGGTGGAGGAGGAAAATAGTATCCCAAATATATAAGGATATTAACTGTAAAAGATGTTTATATGAGTTTTTTAAATAGATAGGAGATATATGTAGTTAAAGTAAAATTAAGAGGTGTTTAGAGCATTTTACTTTTATAATTATTTGCAGAAAAACAAATGAAACACACCCTAACATAATGTGGAGCATCGAAAAGGTAGAGGATGAGTGCATGACATTAGATGTGAGCATATCTCTCAACGGGAATTCGAACATTGGTTCACCAACTGAGAGACTAGCCGTTTCTAGAACACCTAATATTTAACAATTGTCTCTCTGTTTTTTTTTTTAATACTAAAATTTTAGGAAAGGGGTTGGATTCACCTATGATTCAAAGGCAGGGCGAAATCTCCATTCCTCCTAGGTGATACCGATGTTGGGCAGGGCGAGCCGTCTATTACCTTCAGACGTTTATCTAGACATCTAGGAGCTAGGATGTCTCCCCCAGGCCTCAACCAACTATAAGATCGAACCCTCTCCTTTTAGTGAGAGTGTCCGATCCCCAAGGACGAGGGGTCAACAATTTTTTTTTTGATAAAAAAATTTTAGGAAAGGGGTTGGGCTCACCCACAGTTCAAGGGCAGGGCACTTGGAGCCCAGTCCACAGGGCATACTGGACAGAGAGTACACATGCCTCCACCTCTACCAGTGTTTCCACTGCTTCCTAGACCCTTAGGATGCCTCCCCCAGCGCCTTGACCAACGCAGGGATCGAACTCCCTCCCTTGAAGTTAGGAAGTCCGACCCCTTTGCCAGTTAAACCCAAAGACGAGGGGTGGGTCAACAATTGTCTCTTGATATTGTTTAGCGTGTACCAAAGTATTGGTTGGATTTGTGTTAGGCCCAGTAGGTCGGGCCCAAACCTGAATCGGCTTCTTGTCGTCACACTGTTGTTGGCCTAGATCTTTTCTGCCTATTGGCTATTACAAATATTTTTAACTGCTACATTTAGGATTGCATCACCTTCTGATAAAGCTCAGTTTTGTATTTGTACGTCTTGTTTTCTTTGCTGTTATGTAACTTGAATCTTATAAACTCTCAATTTACTTAATATTTTTTAGTTCTCGTATATTTAAAAAAAATGAAGTCTCCTTTTTTTTTTTTGACAAACATCTAATTTCTTTATTTCTCTTTTATTCCTTTTTTGTAGGCACCATTTAGGAGATAAAATAGGTGAGATATTAAGCGATGTGTTGCTCAAAATAAGGTGAATGGGTATGGGCAAGATTATGTAAATTTTTTAGGGTTAAATAAAGATTATTGGAAATTCTTCACATGACTTGATAAAAAATAAAATTTTCCTTTCCTTTTCTTCTATTCAGTATATACCATCCTTGAGATGATAGAAGGATAATTACTAATAGGTACTCAATTCACATCTTGATGGAAGCTGAACTTCATACATGCCTTTGCCCCGGTGGTTCATGTATATTACCTAAGGCCTTTGTTTAAATAAGTCTCTCATTATAACTTGTAAACTGTAGGATCTTCAAATACTCTTCCGCTGATGAGTTCCTGTTGGAATGGGCCTAACCGTCACTTATGGGCCTTTCTTGCTTAAACCCTAATTTGTTATATGATTAAATCAAATCAAATCAAATCAGATCTTATCTATTTAAATTTTGAATTATTGTTTCCTTGATTATAGGAGAGATTCTAGTGATCAGATTAGGTTATTTCTCCTATATATGTACATGCATATTAGATGAATAATAAGCCGAAAGCTGCAACCCTAATTATTTCATGGTATCAAAGCCAGGTCATTTGGCTCAATGTCATATAAGGCAACTTTAAATGGTCAACTACGGGTCTTCACCGTTGACGATGGAAAATCATCATTCCTCGTCAAATGCTGATAGCCCCAAAAGGACCGGCACGTCAACTAATATGGGAAACCATGGTGTTGTTCCGATTGGGGCAGTGCCAGATTCCCTCTCCCAACTAATGATAGTGCATCGATTGAATGAAAACAACTATCTTCAATGGTCCCGGAATGTAATATTCTTAAAATAAAAATAAAAAAAATGCAAAAAAAAAGTGTAAAAAAAAAGGTATATGTATATATATCTTGTGGCGGGTATGCTGCCACCGATCTGGGTCAGCATCCTGCCACTCTACGTAGTAGAGAGGGAAATATATATATATATATATATATATATATATATATATATATATATATATATATATATATATATATATTCATCCACCGCCATTCCTCCCGAAATATATGTGTGTTGGTGATTGTGTGTGTGTGTGTGATAGTGTCTGTGAGAGTGTGAAATCAATTGGGAGAGAGAGAGTGAGAGAGAAACGGTGATATAGGAGAGAAAAGAGAAGAAAAGAGAGTCTATCTAAGTTTTTAAGGTAAGTTATATATTTTATATGATCATATAGGTAGTTAAGTTAATTTCTTTTCAACAAATTTTCTCAATGAAAGTTGTTCTATGTTTTTTTTTCTCTTTCTAACGAGAGTAATATATTGATTAGTGAAATTTTTGAGAAGGCTGTGTTATGTAGTGCATGATTAATAAATAACTTTAATCGATTTAGATTTGTTAGTTGATTGTTGTGGGAATTTAGATTTATTTTCTATTTAAAAGAATTTAGGATTTATCTCCTATAGGATGTTTTGCCAATGAGGATTAAAGCATTTGGTTGGATTACTGGAGGCATTATTATGGGTTTAATTGGTTAGTTTTGCTAAATCTTGAATTATATGAAATTATGAATTGGGATTTGTGATTTTAAATTAAAGTTTGATATGATTTGATTATGTGAAGGTTTGGAGATTGTTTTATAAATTGGATTATACTTATAAAAGTTAGTATTAAGTTAAAAATTGAGGATATGGTGATATTTTGGTGATTATAATTAGTGAAAAATAATTTATGAAGGAAGAAAATGAGATTGTAATAATGATTTGAGGAATAGATAAATTGTCATTTTTTTAGGAAAACTAAAGTGAGATAATAGTTAAATTAATTAATTATTATTGTATTAGTGGTTATTTTTGTTAATTCTATTAACGTATAATTATATATTTATTTTTAGAGTAGATTTGATTTCTCTCACGCTTAATTTTGTGTCAAGAACTTAAGGTAACCACTTCAATTTATCTTGTATACTTGTTGAGGTGATTACAAGCGTATGTTCATATTTGCAAATGATATGAATATGATATATTATTTTACCTATGAAAAATTTATATATATGAAATATATGATTGATATAAACTTTTTAGCTAAGTAGGCATAAATTGTTTATATTGTTATAATTAAATTGTTTATATTGTAATTATGAAAGATTATGCATGGTATTGAATATTGGATATAAGTATAAATTGTTGATGTTGAAATTGTGATATTGCACTGCATATTGAGGTGTACTAGATTGAGATGAGATGTGATGGTAAGAGATTGATTTTATACCACATGGTATAGCCATCACTGAGCGTGCAGTGGATGGCTATGACATTTTCAGGGCCCTTCATATCATCATTTTCCTTTGGTCGGGATAAGGGTCAGCCCTTGGGACAGTGACACCTTTCTCTATTCGAAAGAAAGGGAACCCATGGTTCGATATGAGTTCTATAGCCTTTGGCCGGGCTACACCTCATCATTGGTGAGCTTGGTGCAATCTTACCAAAGAGATTAAAACTATTATATTATAGTCCATGGGTTCTGTCAGTGGTTATAAGGATGGTTGAAGGAGTTACATGCATATTGAATAATTTGGAACTATTTAATGGTTTAGAAAACTACTCAGACTTAATGATATATGAAAGCATATTTGGCCCACTTAACTATATTGTAATTATTCCCTGTATACTTGTTAAATTGGGTATGTGGTTATTGAGTGCTCGTGACTCATCTCGTCATTGTTTATTTTTTCAGGTGAAAATTTAGGCAATGATACTAAGTGGAAGGCATCCGAGACTTGATTTGAGTTATCAATCTTGTGTGCCTCATTTTGTTATATGAGTATAATCTAATGTATATTGCCAGGACCTTTTTGGTACATTGAATAATTTGAATACTTCGCTGCATAATATAATTTGTATTATGAACATAGCCTTTTGATATGATGTTTAATGCAGAATAATTTATTTTGGTTGGACTTAAATATGTTTGGGTATAAAGTAATTATTTAAATGGTAATTTTGGAAGAATGTTGCATGGAACATATTGATGTACATTCGAGGAAAGAAGAAGGCGAAGTATCTCACCAAAGATCCACCCTCAGCTAACTCTGTGGAATTTGAGACTTAGTGTGTAGAAAATAATATAGTTATGGCATGGTTAGAGAATTCTATGACTGTTGAGATAAGTGAAAATTATCTTCTTGCTACTTCAGCCAAGGAAATTTGGGATTCTGCCTGAAGAAGCTTCTTTGTCCAGGAGAATATTGTTGCAATCATCCAAGTCAAACGAGCACTTCAAGAGCTATATCAGGGTGAGAAATCTGTTACTCAATACTATGCTGCTTTGGTGAAATTGTCACAACGATTAGACTTGTATGAAAGTTATGAATGGTCTTATCATAATGATATAATTTACCATAAACACTTACTTGATCGAGAAAGGTGTTCTGATTTTTTTCTTGGTCTCAATGACTCATATGAAGATGCCCAAGGACGCATAATGAACATGAAGCCACTGCCTTTATTGGAAGATGCTTTTAATATGATCAAATGTGAGGAAAGTAGAATTTTTTTTGACTTGAGGCTCACCTAGCCAGGTAGCAATTCCCCAGGAGACATCTGCCCTTGTTGTTCGTGGAAATCAAGGAGACATGTGAAGGTGGAATATCACCTAGAGGGGGGGATGAATAGGTGATTATAAAAATCTTTTCATTAAACGCTCAAGAACACTAAACAGAGATAGGAAAGGAAATGAACACGGAGAGATTATACTGGTTCGGTCTAACTCCTCGGCCTACGTCCAATCCCTAAGCACCTTGGGATTTTCACTATCACTAGTACAATTACACACTTCGTACTGAGGATGATCCTCTCACACTAGGACTCACTCCCCCTTACAAGTTGTAATTGTATACTCACACTTAAGGTTTCACAATCTTAAGATTTTACAACTTAATAAGTAATCAAATAAGTGTTTATGAAAACTCTCTCCTATTGGCAATTGAATATGGGTTATGGAGAGAGTTCGAGAGAGGAGACTATATTCCAGCTACAGTTGAAGATGGAGTTAGAACTCCAAAGCTAGAAGAAGAATATGATGAGAATGACAGAAGACAAGTCACTCTCAGTAGCAAAGCAATCCTCATGCTTCAAAGTGCTCTAAGTCAGAAAGAGTACTTTTGTATCTGCACATTATTATCTGCTAAAGCTATGTGGGATGCGCTTGAGATTGCACATGAAGGGACGAATGGAATCAAGGAGAATCGAGTAAATACCCTTATGACTGAGTATGATTTACTCCGTATGAAGTCTGGAGAATCCATTGGCGAATTCTAGCTCAGATTCACTCATCCAACTACTCCCTCTGATCTCACCTTTCCCTCCTTTTTGCTTGATGATAAAGGGGGAGAGAAGTGACTCCATGTGATTGAGACTGATATACTTAATTGCTTATGTTATATTGTTTTTTATGTACTATCATATTTATGTACTAACAAACTTGATCTATGTACTTCTTTTAATTATCAATGCAAATTTCCTAATTATGCAATCTTGTGTCTATGATATTATATAATGTTTCATTAATAACATATTCTTTTGGTGATCCCAAAGCTTTTTAGAAAGTTTTCAAATATGTTCTTCAAAATAGCTAAGTTTGTCATCATAAAAAAGGGGAGAATATTACTTCTCAATTTATGTTTTGATGATAACAGACTTGGAAAAGAAAAAAGGATTTAGTTCAGTGAGATTAGAGGTGAGCATACTCGAGTATTGGAAGCAATAATAATACTCGAGTATGATAACTCGGATACTCGAGTATTCAAGTGAATACTCGAGTATAACAAAATCCTCAACCTAAGACTCACCTCTCATTGTAGGAACTGAAGATGATACTCGTTGACTCTGGCCCCAATGTCTGATAAGTACTCGATTATGCTTCAGCAATACTCGAATGGCAGCCAAATACTCGAGTATAAATGGTTGATCACGAAGCACTAACTTGTTTTCTGAGTAACGCTCGAGTATTCAGTAGTAATACTCGAGTACAATACTTGAGTATGGGGATCTGGTACTTGAGTATAAACTTTGAGTAACACTCTCAAAGCGTTCTGGGAAATATCATTAGGGTACTCGAGTATCCAAGTGAATACTCGAGTATTTTCGAGCACAGAAAGACATTGCCAAAATTTGATGTGTGAGATTTAGAAGGTTACTCGAGGAGAATTGAAGGTACTAAAGTATGGTACTCGAGAATATTGAAGAATAACAAATTATTGGTTCAAAATCTCAACACTAAAAACTTTGTCTTCCCAAATTCAAAATCACTGATTATCATTCTATAACTTCTAATTATTACTTATTATTATTATCAATGCTTCTAAACATGTTTATTAATTAGTTTTAGATTATTAGTTGAAGGATTACGTGCAAGTCCTCAAAAAGCAAGATTTGTGTCATAACATTAAATTCCTAGGTAGAGAAACAGAGCACACATGAAATGCAATTCAGAGAAGGTCAAATGATCAACTTCTGAGACACCCATTCCGGTGATAGTGAATGTATCCTTAGTCAATTACAAAGACCAAAGGGATGCCGTATGAAGATTTTCAACGGCAATACGAAAGCGACATTTCCTCAAATCTTCCAAAGACTCCGGTTTGGGTCTCACAGAAAGTTTGAAATATCATAACAGATAGTTTTAAACTTCTCCAATGATCATCAATGGAGTTCATCTATAAAAGCCAAAGCATTCAATATAGAGCTACCAAACAACGACGATTATATTCATTGCTCAATTATTGATCATTAATACTCTTCGAAATATCTTTTGATATTCATATTCTTCAGTGTTCATATATCTACTCTGTGAGAGAGTCTTTATTATTCAACTGATTATTATAAAATCTCAAGGTAGTGGGACGTTGAGTATGGTTGTTTGATTACATTTGTAAGGGGGAGTGAGTCCTGGTGAGGATTACTTTGTAAGAGCTTTGTAATCATTAAAAGATAGTGGAAATATTAGAGATACTCTGAGGACTGGACGTAGGTCAAGATATTAAGGTCGAACCAGTATAAATCTCTATGCACACTTCAGTGATATCTTTCTAATCCTTCCTTATTGATTTAATTATCTGTTAAGTTTGTTTTAATTTTTATAATTCACCCAATTCACCCCCTCTTGGGTGATACACCGCGACTAACATTTGGTATCAGAGTAAGGTCTTCTCTTTATAGCACTAACATCCCAAGAAGGATCCATGGAAGGAATTCTACCCGACGGTGCATCCATTAACAGACAAACTGGCTTTAATGGAGAACATTACTCATTTTGGAAAGCTAAATTCAGATTTTCATTTTGGCTAATGAATATGGAAGATGGCAAGTGATCGAGAAAGGAGACTATCTTCCAACAAAAATAGGAGGAGTTCATGTAGCAAAGATAAAAAGCAGAATATGATGATAATGTTAGAAGACTAATAACACTATACAACAAGGCCATCCTAATGATTCAAATTGCATTAATTCAGAGGGAATACTTTTGAATATGCAATCTATCACCAGCCAAAGATATATGGAAAGCTCTCGAAATAGCTCACGAAGGTATCTCTGGCATAAAAGAGAATAAAGTCAACACTTTAATGACTGAATATGGTTTACTCCATATGAAGTTAGGAGAATCCATAGCTGAGTTTGAACTCAAGTCTACTTATCTAATAAATCAATTATCGGCCTTGGGTAAAGTGTATGACCAAAACTCCCAAGTGAGGGAAATACTAAATATTCTCACTAAGGACTGGGAGGCGAAAGTCACAACAATTGAAGAAGTTATAGAAGAATCAATGAGATCAATAGCTACTTTCTTTTAAAGCTTTTCTGAATATGAAGGGAAAATGAAGTTCAAAAAGGGACTAGAGAGTCAACAACAAAGCCAAAGGTATAGCATTCAATGCCATGAAAGATAAAGAAACGAAGGAAGACGATGAACTTGGAATGATTGTCTGAAGGTTCAAAATGTTCTATAAAAAGGATCAAGGCTTCCGAAGATTTCAAAAAGGAGGCCAAAGTAGCAGAAGTGAAGTCAAGGATCAAATCATCTGCTATGAGTACGAGAAGCCTGGACATATCAAATCTGAATGTCCACTCCTAAAAAATAAGGAGAAGAAGAAGTTCAATAGTTTGAAGAAGAAGGCTTATGTATCAGCTATCTATGGAGATAGCTTATCTGATGATGAGAGCGAGGAAGAGGAAATAGCCAATATCTGTCTTCTTGCAGATGAAGAATCTAATAAAGATGAGGTAATTGATTTTAAACCCACTTATGATGAATTACTATCTGAGTATAATGCATTACGATTAGAGTCTAGAAAAATTTCTAAAGAGCTTATAATTTCAAGGAAAAGAATTAAGTCTCTCAAGCAACAAGCTCAAACACTCCTCAGATTTGTGAAAACTGTCCTAATTTGAAGAAAAGAAATTCTTATCTCAATAAAGCCCTTAAGAAATTCACTATAGGTAGTGAAATGCTCAATTTGATTTTGAAAGATCAAAGGTTTACAAATGACAGAGAAATATGATACAGACCTGAACTAGATAAAAGAAATGGCAGAAAGAAAATAGGAGAAAAATTATATCTGAAATATTTTTGAAAATCTGTTCATTAATCCAATCTGTTCGCTCATTGTAACTATTGCAACTGAAAAGGGCATAGTACATCTTCCTTTTTTTTGCAGCAATCTCTTCAATGCCAATTTTAAGTTTTATCACTTTGTCCTCGAAAAATAAAACCTCGTATAGGAGTTGTATGTCCCTTGTGGATGACGAGCATAGGAAATTTCTTCATGCTTCAAGAAAACACATTTCAAGGCCTCCTTATATTTCCCCTACATATCTCATACAAGTAATTTTTTATTCCTTTCATTAATAGTTCTGCATAAAGTTGCTCATCATTGTCGATGTTGATTTTGTTTTGAAACTTCTTAAGCTTGTTAATGTTGGTTAAATTTAGGGTGCAGTCTGACATTCAACCAACATGCTCATGAGTTTGAATAAGAAAAATTTTGATCTTACTATACTCATGAGTAATATCCATAAATTTTACCATACTCATGAGTTACATTCGTAACTCTTTACGCAGAGAATCTCATTTTCTTTAACTCATAACTCCTTATGGGTTCTCACGAGTTATAACTCGTAACTCTTTACGGGTTTTCATGAGTTATAACCAGGTGCTCAAAGGAGCTTGTTAACAAAATACAATATTGAATATTGAAGACAATATCATTAAATCACTCATTAAACCCAAATAGGATTTTCCCTTAATAGCCATAACTCTTTGTGATACTCATGAGAATTCGTAACTCTTTACAGTGCTCATGAATTATAACCCATAGCTCCTTAGATCAAGTTAATAAGTAAAAAATATTAAATTTTGATTATTGTGGAACTCGTAACTCCTTACAGTTCTCATGAGTTATAACCTGTAACTCTTTATGGTTCTCATGAGTTATAACCCATAACTCTTCACGCTCTCATGAATTGAAAAGTTAATCCATGAGTTACAATCAAATGCTTTAGACCAAGGAGTAATCATTATATTTCTCATGAGTTACAACCCATAACTCTTTACGATACTCATAAGAACCCATAACTCTTTACGATGCTCATGAGTTAAAACTCGTAACTCATTACGGTACTCATGACAACCTATAACTCTTTATGCTATTCATGAGATATTAATATCATAAATATGATATGTTTAGGATCTCCTCATTAAAACACGTAAGGGTTTTAGAATTACCTTAGATCACTCAAAGACCTCAAAGTATATGACGTCCTCTAATGTTGATCCACACAGTTGCCTCTTGATTGCAACGATAACACCTTCTCCTTGACTCCCCATTCTCCTTGAATGCTTGCTAGGTGATTGTATGGCGGAGGCTTCAATTCTTTGGATCTTCTTTTCTCAAGACCATGATGGTGTCTTTTTCTTGAACAATAACGCACGGCCCTCTTTTTAACAACCGTGTGTGCGTTTTCTTTCTTAAAATAAGTGTAAGAAAATTATGCTAAAAAATCAGGTACTTAAATTAGGGTTTAACCCTAATTCTAGTGCTTAAAAGAAAAGCACATTCCAACTAGAAAGCCACATTCTCTATCCAATATTTATTGGATCTTTATCCAATCTTTATTGAATATCTATCTAATCTTTATCGGATCTTTATCTAATCTTTATAAGATATTACTTTGGAAAATTCACAATTATCCTTTATCACCTAACCTCTTGAATTTAAAATTTGAATTTAAACTACTATTTTAAATTCAATATTTAAATTCTAAATTTAAATTGGCCTAAGACCCTATTAAGCCTTTTAACATATTTGGGCCTATTAGCTGAAAAACTAATTTCTCACAAATTATCCAAATATGACACCATTTATGATTGGGCTTGGAGTCCCACTTTAATCCAATTACACCTATAGCCTTAACAAAGCCCAATAACAATTATTGGTCAAATATCAATCAAGAACAACTTTAGTATATGACCCATTAGGCCCAATTAGTTACTGACATAAATAAACTTGGACCAATTGCCCAATTTATCTAATAACCACATAAGATACTAGCAATGCTCTATGGCCCCAGAACTAATCGAGTTGATCAAGTGATCTACCTTTCTAATTTGGATATCGTGCCGACATCATCCCTTACATCGTCATTCGCATTTAGTCGAGAGTAAAATAAAGTATCACTTCTCTTGGGTGACTAAATATAACTTTTCACAAAACTAGGAATATTATTCTATTGACTCTAAGACTCTTCATGATCGCTTACTATGCATAGATTCCCGAGTCAACTATAAGTCATCCAAGCCCTACTGGTCTTATGAACGACTAATCCCTTTTAGAGGACTATAAGTCCTTTTGGCATATCCATCTATACTCATACATTCGAGTCATACCCAAGAGTACATTGTTCTCCTTATTTTTTTCAAGTGGATAGAGTTGTACAATCAAAGCATAACCCTAGGACATAGTGTTTGATGACATCCTCAAGTCTAAGACGATCTGCACTACCAAAAGATGAGAGACTTTACAAATCCAATGATATTCTCTACAATGAATTCTTGTGAAGTCTCTTGGTGGGTCAATTCAGCGCTATCTGTTCTTTAATAGATCCATCCACGACATCAGCTAAGTTATCACCTTGCCTGCATTCCATGAAGTCCCTACCATATATCTCTACACAAGTAGATGATGTCGTATCAGCCTTATTGAGATCACCAATGCCCTTTCTTGGTGATTTAAGACTAGGAACAGGATTTAGGAAATAAACATGTAGTGTCCTCGAGTCCTCATAATCATGATCTCTAACATAGATCTTCGAGTAAACACTTGTTCTATTCCTAGGGCCTTTATCTTTAAACACATATTAACCTCGTAAAATATAGGTGAGAGATAAATATGATAAAGATAAAGTGTGCTCATATATTTAAATCATGAAATACCAAATAGTAAAAGGTGTTCATCTGATAAAACATATTGTCTCTAGGACACCTATATACTAACAATTAAGAGGGAAGATAACTGGAGAGAAGGAAGGGAAGAGAATGAATATTTCAATTAACTTCTCAAATTTATTGCTTTAGACGTGTCTCGGGAAGTCTTGAAACGTGTGATATCAATTCATAGCCAGAATCTAAGTTACAAGCTTACTTAGTGCTAATTCACTCTCTTGTCAGCATAAACTAACAAATTCTAAATAGAAGGACTGGTACTAATAACTATGCAAAAAAAAAGGATTCAATAAAAAGAAATAACTGCAAGGACCTTATTCAAAATTCAGTAAGACTATAAGGACTAACATATTAATGTTCCCTTTAAAAAATAAATTACTGACATATTACAAACGGAAAATTCCATCTCTGTCGATAATTTCTGATGGAATAATTTCTGTCGGTAAATTTCTAATGGAATTGAAATTTCATTAGTAAACCAATTTGTCACATAAAATTTAGCAATGGAACATATTCTGTAGGAAATTCCGTCAGAAAATTGAAATTCTGCCAGTTGCCGCCGATAATAAGCTGTTTTTTTTAGTGTGTATGGGTGAGTTTGATAGAGTGATAATTTGCAAATGCCCTCAAATTGTGTCACCTTGTGTACTATATTAACTTAAACACAATGACTGAAATAGGTACTATATGTGTGGATCAAATCCAACTTGTCATTGTTTTTGGGAAAAAAATACTTATGTGTTGGATGTGGAAATAGTCCCACATTGCTTAGCAGACAAGGGGGGAGGCGGAGGATTTAGTATAAATAGAGGCCCTCCTCCTCCCTTTTAGATAATCCCTCAATTGTCTCTTAAGACATTTGTATATCTTCATTTCTTGTGGTATTTCACTTGTTAATTATTTGGAGTGAATTTAGGATATGATATTTCTCCTATATTTGTCTTATTTAATATTTATTAGTTGCAATTAAATATAGTAGTAGTGGCTTATTATATTATTAAATTACATCTAGAAACTTAGTTTTCTAGTTAAGTAATTTTCTAGTATAATCGGTTACGCTCTATGTATCCCGCTTCCGCAACAATTGGTATCAGAGCCTGGTTTTGTCTGAGTATGCTCTGTGGTTGTAGCCTTGTCTCAGCTTCTAGATCAGAAAATAATTAATTTTGGGCTTTTATTTGGTAGCTATTAAATAATTTTTGAAGCAGAAATGGCGGACAAAAAGGGCGATGTAGCCACAACAGGTGTCAGTAATTCGTCGTTGGGATCTTCGTATTTGACAAGAATATTGTCCAATGAGAAGTTTGCAGTTGAAATTTTTGAAGGATCTGGACATTTTGGGATGTGGCAAGGCGAGGTTCTGGATGTCCTTTTTCAACAGGGACTAGACTTTGCACTTGAAGAGAAAAAACCAGATAGCATGGAGGAAGAAGAATGGAGGGTGATCAATCGTGTTGCTTGTGGTACTATTAGATCGTACCTTTCAAGGGAGCAAAAATATCCACACACAAAGGAAACTTCTACATATAGACTGTGGAAGGCACTGGAGGACAAGTTCTTGAAGAAAAATTGTCAGAATAAACTCTATATGAAGAAAAGACTGTTTCGCTTCATTTATGTTCCTGGTATCACAATAAATGAGCATATCATTAACTTCAACAAGTTGGTGACGGATTTGCAGAATATGGACGAGACCTTTAAAGATGAAGATCTGGCCCTGATAATGTTGGGATCACTTCCTGATGAGTACGAGCACCTGGAGACTACTCTTCTTCACGGTAAGGAGAAAGTTTCTCTTGAAGAAGTTTGTTCTGCTTTGTAGCCATGAACAAAGAAGGAAAGAGAAACAAAAAGGTGGAGATGCACAGGCTCTAGTGGTTAGAGGGCGTACTGAAGACAAGAAGAGATCAAAGAAATGGCGATCCAAATCTAAGTCCAGACCCAGCAAAGATGAGTGTGCCTTTTGTCGTGAAAAGGGCCACTGGAAGAAGGATTGTCCGAAGCTGAAGAACAAGGGCAAACCTGGCAATAAGAAGGCTGCTATGGACTCAAATGTAGCTGATTGGGATGATGAGAATTCAAATTTCTCACTGGCTACAATGACATCATCAAAACCGTCGGACGTATGGTTGTTGGACTCAGCTTGTAGTCATCATATGTGTCCTAATAAAGATTGGTTCACTGATTTTGAAGAAGCAGAGTGTGGAGTTGTTCACACAGCAGATAACTCTTCTCTTACCCCATATGGCATTGGTTCAATCAAATTAAGGAACCATGATGGATTGATCAAGACATTGAAAGATGTTCGATATGTACCGGATTTGAAGAAGAATCTCATTTCTGTGGGAACTCTAGATTCAAAAGGGTTCAAGATCACTACAGAAAGTTGAGTAATGAAGGTATTCTCCGGTGCACTGGTGGTAATGAAGGGTATTCGGAAGAACAATAACACGTACCACTATCATGGTAGTACAGTTATTGGGACGGCAGCAGTGACATCCAGTAGTGAGAAGGATGCAGAAGCAACCAGGTTGTGGCATATGCGCTTGGGACATGCTGGAGGAAAATCCTTGAAGGCTCTAGCAGATCAAGGATTTTTAAAAGGATTGAAGCATTGCATCATGGATTTTTGTGAGCATTGCGTAAAGGGGAAACAGACAAGGGTAAAGTTCGGTACAGCTATTCATAATATGGAAGGTATTTTGGATTATGTACACTCTGATGTTTGGGGTCCTTCCAAAACAGCTTCATTGGGAGGAAAGCATTATTTTGTAACTTTTGTTGATGATTTTTCCCGAAGAGTTTTGGTGTATATGATGAAGACCAAAGATGAAGTTTTGGGAATTTTTCTCAAATGGAAGACGATGATAGAAGCACAAGCAGGTAGGAGGATCAAATGTCTTCGCACAGACAATGGTGGAGAATACAGGAATGATCCTTTCCAGAAGGTTTGTGAGGATGATGGCATCGTCAGACACTTCACCGTCAGAAATACACCACAACAGAATGGGGTGGTAGAACGCATGAACCGGACTTTACTGGAGAAGGTTCGGTGTATGTTGTCTAATGCTGGCTTGAGCAAAGAATTTTGGGCTGAGGCAATAACATATGCGAGTCATCTCATTAATCGTCTACCATCTGCTGCTATTGGTGGTAAGACACCGTTGGAACAATGGTATGGAAAGCCTGCTAATGATTATGGTTCTTTACATGTATTTGGCTCAATTGTATACTATCATGTGAAAGAATCAAAATTAGATCCTAGAGCAAAGAAAGCTATCTTCTTAGGGGTCACTTCTGGAGTTAAAGGATATCGTTTATGGTGTCCAGAGATAGAGAAGGTTGTGTTTAGCAGGGATGTTACCTTTGACGAGACTGCTATGTTGAAAACAGTAGCATATGAAGATACCAAACAGACCGATAGTGCTTCGAAGCAGGTGGAGTTTGAAGGAAAGATGATTTTCCTAGTACAGAGACAAGACGGGGAAATAAAAGAAGACTTTCCTGTAGAAGAAGAACCAGTTGAGAATGAGGTTTCAACATAGGAACCTCAACAGCAACATGAATCAATCGCAACCGGCAAGCCAAAACGAACAATTAGAAAGCCTATTCGCTTCATGGATATGGTGGCTTGTGCAACTTCAATTACAACTGATGGTGTTCCTTCAACTTATAAATGAGCTATCCGGAGCTTAGAAGAAGATAAGTGGAGGAGTGCCTTGAATGAAGAAATGCAGTCCCTTCATCAGAATGGTACGTGGAGGTTGGCCAAACTCCTAAAGGGTAAGAAGGCAATTGGTTGCAAATGGGTGTATGCGAAGAAAGAAGGATTTCCTAACCAAGGTGATGTGCGCTACAAAGCAAGACTGGTAGCTAAAGGCTATGCTCAGAAGGAAGGAATTAACTACAATGAGGTTTTTTCTCCAGTTGTTAAACATTCCTCCATTAGAATTTTGTTGGCTTTGGTAGCACAGTTGGATTTGGAACTAGTTCAGATGGATGTAAAAACTGCATTTTTAAATGGAGACTTGGAGGAGGAAATCTACATGACTCAGCCAGAAGGATTCAGAGTTGCTGGAAAGGAGAATATGGTATGTAAACTTGAAAAATCTTTATACGGATTGAAGCAGTCTTCGAGGCAATGGTATAAATGATTTGACAAGTTTATGTTGCAGAATAAGTACAGGAGAAGCAAATACGATCATTGTGTGTATTTGCGGAAGCTTGAAGATGGATCCTTTATATATCTTCTTTTGTATGTTGATGATATGTTGATTGCTTCAAGAAATCAAGCAGAGATTGAGAAGCTAAAGGGTCAACTAAAGGAGGAGTTTGAGATGAAGGACTTAGGCGAGTCAAGGAAAATACTTGGCATGGAGATAACAAGAAATAGACAATCGACGAAGCTCTTTTTATCTCAAAAGGAGTATTTGAAGAAGGTGCTACATCATTTTGGTATGAATGAAGAAACGAGGTCGGTTAGCATTCCACTTGCCCCGCATTTTAAGCTTATGTGTCGATATGTCGCCGAAGGATGAAGACGAACGAGCATATATGTCTAGAGTGCCATATGCAAACGCTGTTGGTAGCTTGATGTATGCTATGGTTTGTACGAGACCAGACATTTCACAAGCTGTTGGAGTTGTGAGTAGGTATATGCATGATCCCGGAGAAGAGCATTGGCAAGCTGTGAAATGGATTCTACGGTATATTTGTAATACTGTAGATGTTGGATTGGTCTTTTAGCAGGATGTAGATCAACATCTAGTTGAGTATTGTGACTCAGATTTTGCAGGTGATTTGGACAAACGAAGATCAACTACTGGTTATGTGTTCACTCTGGCAAATGCACCAGTTAGTTGGAAGTCTACTTTACAATCAATCTGTAGCTTTGTCTACGACAGAGGCATAGTACATGGCAATGACAGAGGCTGTAAAGGAGGCGATTTGGCTGCAGGGGTTGCTTGGAGAGCTTGGTATTGGTCAAGAAAGCATCACAGTATTCTGTGATAGCCAAAATGCTATTCAGTTAGCAAAGAATCAAGTATACCATGCAAGGACGAAGCACATTGACGTCCGATATCATTTTGTAAGAGAAATTTTGGAAGAAGGAGGAGTCGTGATACAGAAGATATGGGACAAGATAATCCTGCCGATATCTTCGACGAAGGTGGTGACTTCTATTAAATTTCAACATTGTTTGGATTTGATCAACATTGTTGAACATTGTATTTCGAATAGAAGTTGCAATTAGAATTTGTAAATAGGAAATCGTGAATGTGGGTATCTTTCCAAGGTGGAGATTTGTTGGATGTGGAAAGAGTCCCACATCGCTTAGCAGACAAGGGGGGAGGCGGAGGATTTAGTATAAATAGAGGCCCTCCTCCTCCCTTTTAGATCATCCATCAATTGTCTATTAAGACATTTGTATATCTTCCTTTCTTGTGGTATTTCACTTGTTAATTATTTAGAGTGAATTTAGGATATGATATTTCTCATATATTTGTCTTATTTATTATTTATTAGTTGCAATTAGATATAGTAGTAGTGGCTTATTATATTATTAAATTACGTCTAGAAACTTTGTTTTCTAGTTAAGTAATTTTTTAGTATAATCGGTTACCCTTTATATATCCCGCTTCCGCAACATTATGTATTCTACTTTTGCATAAATAATTTGGAAAATTGGAGAAAAGTCCGTTTAAAAAAAATTTATTGTGAGAGGGATTGGCAAATTGTCACATATAGAAAAAAATCCTTCAAATTTTGCATACACAGAGTACTTTAATTTAGGTACTTCTTACCAATAATATTTTCAATTTGAGACTTTTTCCCAATTTTCCTTTTTCCAATACTAATTTTCATAATATTTTGTGTGATTAAATCTCTTCTTTAAGACCTTATAGTAATTCTCCAAATACCACACATTTTTTTATTGGCAGTAGGAAAATTAAAGTCACATCTTTATTACAAGCTTCACATAGATATAGGCATAAACGCTATATAAACAACGTTCGTACGTACAACAATGGCTCATCAATTGTCAAGGCAAATAAGCACTTTGTGGGAAGAGCAAAACATAAATAAATAAACACGGTAAAACAAAATGGCTATTCTGATGTAACTTGGAGTTTATGAAGGATGTAAGCATCAAGCCATGTATTCAAATAATGGCTGCTCTCGGTTTAATCTCATTTGTTTGATTTGATTGATCTTCTCCAAGTCATTCTCTGTGAGTGACCAATCAAATATCTCTAAATTCTGTTTCATTCTTTCTTTGTTGAAACTCTTGGCAATAAAACCCACTCCTTGCTCAAACAGCCATCTCAGAGAAACCTATATTTCACCAAAAAATAATTGCATTCAATGGAAATACTACTTCCAATCCTAAATATAGAACCTAGCTAGACCTTACTTTGATCTTAAATATAAGACATCAATATACTTTGTCTCTCAAATTTATAATTTTTCACTAAAGTATCACTTTTGATTGAACATAATAAAGGGGTTTCATCAAGGAGTAGTTATAATGATTGTATATTATTAGAAAAGGGTAATCTAGGAAAACCAACACTCATTTCTTTCAAATCATTAACTTAACTAATTTCCTTAATCTACTTAAATTAATTATCTAAATATTATATTAGGGAGCGTTGGGAGAATATTATCAATCAGGTCATTACTAAAAACTAACACCTTAATTAGATTAAGTAGTACAGTGGAATCAAGAAGAAAGTAAGCAAGTAAGCAGTTCAAAAATTTGAAAGCAACTTGAAATTGAAACTAAAACCTGAGCAACTGATTTGCCCTGAGATTTAGCAATGTCAATAAGTATTTCATTGTCTAGGACCCGATTGTTGCCCCAAAATGTGCCTGGAGCCCCGAGTGGAGAATACGCTGTTATAAGTATTCCCTTTTGTTTGCAGTACTCTCTTAGCTCCTTTTGTTGATACGTAGGGTTCATTTCTACCTGTATAATAAAATATAAGAGAAAAATATTTTAACTTCTGTTGACCATTTTCTTTTAGAAAATTTGATTTATGCCCAGAAGGTCCTTCCCCACATATGATTGTGATTTGTGAATATGTCCTCACTCCCAATTTTTCCTTAAAAGTCCAACCCAACGGCAGAGTTTGGTGGGGGGCAAAGAGGGGCCACACAGAAAAGTTTTAATTTTTCTTAATATTATCAAAGTATTATGCATTTTGAGCAAAAGTTTCTGAAATTCTTACATTAGGTAACTAACATGCTTAATGATTAGCTTTCATATTGGAAAAGTCAACGCAAGTGATAATATGTCAATCAAAGGATAAAACATAGACTTTTAAACATCTACAGACTATTGACATAATTCACCTTATAGTTTGGATATTTGTACACATCAAACTCATAATAATATTACAATTCATATTTTAATTTCATTTTATGTCAAGAAAATCTAAATTAAAGTGTAAAATTTCTCAACATGATTGCAAATAACCCTAAAATGTGCTTATCCCTCTAATTAGAGGGACAAGCACATAAGAAGCAGATTAGGAAAAGCACCTAATGTAAACCCCATTTCCTAATCTGCTTCTTATGTGCTTGTCCCTCTAATTAGAGGGATAATCACATTTTATTTTATTTTATATATTTAGATTAAAATTATAAGTTGCTTTCTGAAAAAAATTTACACCCAACAGCTCAAATTAATTACTTTCCAGGATACTGGTGTTACAGGACAAATATTTTTGTGTGCAGAACTGGAAACTAATTAATTTAAAATACTGGGTGCAAAAAAAAACATCAGATAGCAACATATAATTTTAATTTAAATAAATAAAATATAAACAAAATAATAAATAAATAAATAAAATGTGTTTGTCCCTCTAATTAGAGGGACAAGCACATAAGAAGTAGGAAAAGCACCTAATGTAAACCCCTTTAAGAAAAGTTGGGATTGCACAATACATGGAAGATTTCCAGCAAAGTTTTGCCCAACAGATTATTTTCTCAAATATGTTTGCCAGTAGAGTTTTAATGGTCTTACTTGATTCAGAGAAGGAATTATAGTAGCGACTGACAGTAAATTCTCAAGTGTCTTCACAGGGAAGTTACTGACTCCAATTGATTTTGTGAGACCAAGTTTTTTGCACTCTTCCATTGCTGCCCACACGCCCTTTACATCTAATGGTTCTATTTCCTCCTTTGATGGGAATTCACGGTCGCTCTTAAGTCTCGAACTTAAGGGCATATGGATCAAATATAGGTCCAGATATTCCAGTTTTAGTATCCTGCATGTATAATCCGCAATGTTGTTTATAGATACTTGTAAGTAAGAACTCTGAAAACCTTAAAAAACAAAAAAAAAATTTGAGCTGACCTAACAGATTTTTGAAGAGCAGGAAGAACACGATCAGGATAAGCATCAGTTATCCACAGCTTGGAAGTGATGAAGAGTTCGGCTCTTGACCCAACAAGGCCAAGTTTGAGAGCTTCTTCTATGGCTTCCCCTAGTGCCTGTTCTGTCCCATAAAGTGAAGCTGTATCAAAGTGTCTGTATCCTGCTTTGATTGCATCCATGACCGCCGTCTTGGCTACCTCGTGGGGAATTTGAAACCCAGCAGCGGTACCTAGGCCGATCACCGGCATACTGTGGTTTTCGGAGAGAACCAACCTTGGGATGTTGTTGTCGGACATGTTGTGCTGTGATTTCTTATGGTAACCAAAGATATTTGTATTGATATTCAGGCTTGAGAAATTGTGCCACTAACAATTGTGCATATATATATATATATATCGTGTGGCTTATTGATGAGTGTTATTATGATTTGACCAATGATAGTGACATTTCAATTAATTTGATAAACTAAAGTTTGATGAGGATGACAAGCAACCTTACTCTATTGGTTTATTAATTAATAGAAGAAACACAATACCCGCAACAACGAAAGGAATCATATTCACGTGTTTGGTCAAAAGTCAAACATTCTAAACAAATGTACACATATATATAACTATATCTTAACCATTGACTTTGGTAGAATGCTACAGAAAATTTAATATTTTTAATTAATACGTTTTGAAATTTCTAGTTTAAATGAGGTGCTGTAACAAAACACCTTCCAAGTTATTCTTCAGAATATGTAAATTAAATAAGCTTCACTAAGTAGAGGTGTTCACATACCAGAATGGGATTTGTCATCAAAAAACGTTGCTAAGGTTTTTCTAAAACACCGTGAATTTTTATTTTTTATTTTTTTAAAAAATTGCTCTTCCCATGGTTCCGTGCGGGCACTGAATTAAGCAGCCTGTGGAACCCCATCACTAGCAACAAATTAAAGGAAATAATGGTTGTTGGATTATGGCTGGTCCACCTTGGTAGATTAGTCGAAAGTCCAGTAAGCCACTGGCTAAAATGCAAATAATTTTTTTTGTGGACGATGGGCTTTGATATTTTCTTCATATTTAATATGTATGAAGGAAACAATGGTGTACGTTGAGTTACGAGGAGAGACAATCAGTTTTTGTTCTCTTAATGGAGAAATAAGTTTCTCCTTACAATGGTGTGTACATTGAGTTATGAGGAGGGACCATCAGTTTTGTTCTCTTAATGGAGAAATAAGTTTCTCCTCTTAATGATGAAGTCATGTTATAAGGTTACCCAATGAATGAGCAATATATATATGTGTATCTACATATGTATACGGGATAGGATATTGTTACTACCAATTTTATGTCACTTCCAAGTCACTATCACTTTTTCACCGTTAGATCAGAATCTCAATAGGAGAGATAAATGATAAAGGTAAATGATATTCTGATCTAACGGTGAAAAAGTGGTAGTGACTTGGTAGTGACATAAAATTGGTAGTGACAATATCCTATTCCTATGTATACATATGTGTGTGTTGTTTTTCTACTCCGAGATACGACAAAATATTCTCAAGTCTCTCTTCTCCTCCTATAATTAGGTTGTGTATTTGTTGTACATTTATAATGGTGTCCAATAGTGATTTGGTTTGGTGTGGATATTTGATGTGGTAGATAGCACTTCAGGTACGCCCTAAAATCTCATATTGGTATCAGAGCCAAGTTAAGGTTTATATTATTTGTCTTGTTGACTTTGTGTCTATGCTTGATTGTCACAATATTTATCTTATAGGACAAAGGTGCAAAAATGCATATGTGCTTTACCCTCAGGAGCGTTCAACACCAAATGTTTTTTTGGGGTGCAAAAGTGTCAATGTGGTTACAATTTTGGAGCAAATATCATAGAAAACGTTGAGTGAGAAGATGTTGACCGTTAAGTTCAATGGTTGACCTAAAATATGCTGATGTGTATGAGAATTGGAGTGAGAAGAAGGCAAGGGATGTGTATGCCTTCTCCATTCTCTCTTGTACTCTTCTCCTTGTTGCGGTGTCGCCACCGCCTCCTCTCACGGAGTCATGGAGGATGGTGAATCAGACCATACTCCACTCTGATGAAACCTTCTCCTTCAAGCACCTCTACTCTGGGGAGACTTCCAGCCATCCCCACAAATTTCTGGCAAACCAAACACTGGAGATATGAACAAATCTGTTCCATAGAGATGGCTCACAACTTGCAGAGTGAAAAAGATGGAAACTTTGTCTACTTTGGTTTACAATGAGTCAATGTTTACAAAACAGTCAGAAACGAAAAAAAAAGGCCCTTGAGGAGAGAAGCGACATAAATTTCTACTCCATGAGTAGCTTCCTATACCTCTACTTCTCTCCCTCTCAATCTCTCTGTTTTTTTTTTTTCACAGAGAAGGAAGAAAATTCAGAGAGAGAGATAATTGGTGAGAAGGAAGGTTCTATGCAAGTCACGAGCAGGTCACCAATCCATAGCTAAATCAGGAAAAAAAACCTTAATAGGTTCATTACAATAATAAATAGGATGAAACATGTACCTATTTATATATTACATAGGTACATGTTTGCTTTATCTGCCGCCGTCAAATGGAATGCAAAGTTTGCTTCTGGTACCTTCTTCAAGAGCCTCTGATCTTTGGCTTTCCTCTGAATTGAACGCGACTTCTTTCATTGTCTTTAGATTGTCCTCTGGCTAATGGAAAATCTAATAGGGCTCCATCTCTCAGTTCTTTGTGTTCAGGTTCGGATCTGCGCCTCTTATGATTTTTATTTCTTGAGCTTATCGATCTTCCATAAATCTTAAAAAAAATTCTTGCATTCGAACCACACTAATGAATTGATGTTTGATTGCTTGAAAAAAATGTTAGCAATAATACTTGCAGAAACAAAGAATTAATTAATGACATTATTTTTCTCTTTTCACAAATCCAAAGAATTGTCGGCTCTTCCTCCTCTGAACCATTCTGTATATTGAGATAGATTAGAGTTAAAAGGGATGACGTGTGGAGCGGGGTGAGTAGAAAAGAGATAGAGATGACTCGGCGATCTATGTATATAAGCATCCATGTGTCACAACGAGTGGGTTTTGATGGTTTTGACGAAGGAATAGAAGGAGAGGACATGGGAGGCATATCCAGCTATGATTTGGATTTCGTTCAATGATTCTCTCTCTTAACGTTTTAATGTTTTTTGTGACTTTTGCTCTAAAACTGTAACCACATTGGTACTTTTGTACCTAAAAAAAGCATTTAGTGTTGGGCGCTCTTGAGGGTAAAACATATGTGCATTTTTGCATCTTTATCCTATCTTATATGCATAAGTGAAAGCACAGTTTATTTATTTATTTATGAATCTTTTATTGAGCAGTGACATGATTTGCTTCTCGAGACACACACACACACAACTAATCTTATATTAGTTTAATTTTCACAATGATCAGTAGTTCCTATTTTCTTTCTAGGTTGGGTTATATGGATCTGACCCAGATAACCAAAATTCCTTGGGCTCAAAAGTGTTTGGGCTATGTAGATAAATAAATAAAGAAAATGATCTATTATTTTCCTATTTTTCAGAGCAAAATGGAATATATTTATTAAATGAGGGAAATCTTTATCACAAAATCAAAAATATGTCAACAAAGAACATTACCGATGTGTTAAAATAAGGGGGATAAGTTGAATGGTGATAATAGGGTATCTGGCACCGTAAAAGTGCAATACAGATTAAAGGAACAAGAGGAAATTGAGCCTTTAACAATTATCATAATGGAACCTGAAGCTGGGAATACAACTCAACACATGAGAGATATGGAGGCTTATCAGGCTTGGAAGAAGAAAACAACATTGTGAGGATCACATTACTATGGTAGATAACCTTATGTACGAATAAGAGAAGCACCAAACTATATAAGTCATGTGGGCAGCACTGAAGGACAAGTTCGGTGGCATGTCCATTACTAAGCTTAGAAGGCTAAAGATTAAGTTCGATACCTATAAGGTTAGTCATAATACTCCCATGAAACAACATCTGAGAGAGATGGTGAGTATGATCATAGAACTAAAGAAAGATGGGCATACTTTATCTGATGAACAACATGTATTCAAGCTGTGATCAGATGACTCCCTTCTAGTTGGGAGCATATGAATGTTAATCTAACACATAATGATAACATCATTACTTTTAATGATGTTGCTAAGCACCTTGAGCTTGAGGAAGATCTCTTGGAGGATTATAACCCGAAGGTACACTAAGGATGCTAGTCCTTCTAATCATAAGCCTTATTTTAGAAAGGGAAAGAAATTCAAAAAGAAGGGAAAGAAGAATGACCCTAAATCTAAAAGGGCAAAATGCATCTCAAGAGGAAAGGCAAAAAGAATGAGAAAAGGAAAGTTGACCTAACAAAGGTAAAGTGTTTAACCTACCAGAACATGGGCCATGTTGCACGAGATTGTACCTAGTGAAATGAGAATGAAAAGGTACTAGTGAATTATGTGAATTCACATGTTCCTTTTTGTTTTGAATATTGCTTTTCTAACAGAAATTATTTCTTCTTCTTGGATTTTAGCCTCAGGCTCAACAGACCATGTAACTAGAGATTGAGGATCTTTCATGGAATACTATCAATTGCCATCTCTAAGAAAGTTGCTTTACCTTAGGCTCAACAGACCATGTAACTAGAGATCGAGGATATTTTGTGGAATACCGTCAGTTGCGTATTTAAGCAAGTATATTTACATAGGAAGCAATACAAAGGTTGAGGATAAAGGTATCAACACCTGAAAATTAGCTTTGCTTGGTGAAAGACCTTGATACTTCATGATATGCTTCATGCTCCCAACATTTGACGGAATTCAATTTCTATTTTATGCCTTTTAAATTATGCGTTTGATGTAAATTTTCATGGCAAAGTTGCAAACATTTTGAATAATTCAACCTTTTATTGTTCAACTTTCCTTTCCAAGAGGTTTTTTGTTATGGACATTATTAGTAATTCTCATGCACATGACTGTTTCACTATGTCCTCTAATATGACTGTTGATATGAGTATCTGGCATGCTAGACTAAGAAATATTAATCAAAATAGGATGACTAAACTGAAGGTGGAATATCACCTAGAAGGGGGGTGAATAGGTGATTACAAAACTTTTTCACTAATTGCTTCAAATGCAAATAAGACAGCGACAAAGAAAGGAAATAGACACAGAGGAATTTATATTGGTTCGGTCTAACTTAACAACCTACATCCAATCCCCAAGCACAGCTTGGGATTTCACTAACACTTCAAAACAAATACAATTACACACTGTAACTCTGGGTGATCCTATCACTCTAGGATTCATTCCCCCTTACAAGTTGTAATCGTACACCCACACTTAAGGTTCCACAACCTTAAGATTTTAACAAATCAAAGATAAGTGTTTAGAAAATCCCCACGAGTAGATAAAATATAAACACTGAAGTACAGGTAATATATGAAGATATTAAATGAAACTAATGAAACAATAGATTGAATAAGTTCGTATTGAATGTGCAGAGTTTCGGTAGTTGAGAATTCAATGTTTCTGGTATTTATAAGTGTTGACATTTATGACCGTTGAGAAGCTAGATTAGTCCATTGAGGTTATTTAATATAGTTGTTGGAGAGACGAGAAACAAAATCATCAATGCTCACAGACATTCTTTAATTCTTTTATTCCTTCGATTATGACCGTTGTAAGCCCAACAAAGAGAATGAAATAATCTTGCTCAGAACGTCTTTCTGATGCCCAGAGGTATGTCCATTGGTTGAGTGTCTCGAATAGGTAAGTGCATTAAATGCTCTGACACGTCGGATTACTTTATTTGAAAAATAGGATTAATTTGCATTCTAATCATCTGCAACTCATTAACAAACTGATTAAATGAAGTTAATAACAGTAATGATTGATGATATGAAGAATCTAAATACATACTTAGAAGATTTCAGAAGATGTAAAATGATTTCAAGAATAGAGCAACACTGGCTCGAGTCAAGTCTATCATAGGCTCGAGTCAAACCATCGATCAAGGCACAGAGAGCATTTGAAATTACTATATGACTCGAGGTAGACAAAAGCTTGGCTCGAATCAAGACTTGGGCTCGAGTCAGAGAAAGACGTGGCTCGAGTCAAATTGAATTAATCATTTAAACAATAGCGGCTTTTAACTCGAGGCAAAAATATTCAGGCTTGAGTCAGCCTCTAGACTCGAGGCAGCCAAAATAGGCTCGAGTCAAAAGCGAAGAAAAGGAATTTGGAAGTTCAGAAACAGGTGCCTGGCTCGAGTTAGTAAGTGTTGGCTCGAGTCAAAGTCCATTTTCAAAAGTAACGGTCTATATTCTTGGCTAAAGTCAATCTAACTGGCTCGAGTCAGCGAAGATAAATCAAAGAGCTTTTTCAAGTTTTCAAACCACTTGGCTCGAGTCAGAGAATGATCTGGCTCAAGTCAAGGCCCAAACTCGAGGCAGCGTTTTGGTGGCTCGAGTCAAATATGGCAATTTTGAAATATATGAAAGGGGATTGACTTGAGTCACGAAGTATTGGCTCGAGCCAATCTTACATCAAACTTTTTGCTGATAAACACCAAGTTTTTTACTGAATCAAACCATTTAGATTTTAACCATAAAGTATACATTGTTTCTAAAGTTAATCATCATCAAAACATATATTGAGAACTAACATAAACTAGCTAAAGAAGGGTTGCTAGGTTTAATTTTGAATATAGAAATGT
This sequence comes from Acacia pycnantha, assembly GCA_025563575.1. Lineage (NCBI taxonomy): Eukaryota > Viridiplantae > Streptophyta > Magnoliopsida > Fabales > Fabaceae > Acacia > Acacia pycnantha. The sequence goes on from JAMWYP010000001.1 coordinate 3,354,731, forward strand.
CCTTATATGAAAATTGTCTCGCTAGTAAGGAAACTAGAAAACCTTTGAGTAAGGGAACTAGAGCAAAAAGTCCATTGCAATTAATCCATTCTGATATATGCAGTCCTATGAGTGTGAGGGCAAGACATGGAGCTTGGTACTTTATTACTTTTATTGATGACTTTCCACAATATGGTCATATCTATTTGATCTCACATAAGCTTAAGGCTCTTGACTGCCTTAGATGATACATGAATGAGGTAGAGAATCAATTGGACAATAAAATCAAAGCCTTACACACTAAACGAAGAACTTTGTGAAGAAAAAGGGATAATTAGACAGCTAACCATCCTTAACACTCTACAATAAAATGGAGTTGTAAAAAGAAATAGAGCGCTTCTTGACATGGTTTGGTCACTACAAAAAAATTGACATTTTGTAGCAGTTAAAATTGCGTATTTGTAGCGGTTTTAACCGCTAAAAACAACAGTAGTAGCAGTTCAAAGAATTGCTACAAAATATACTGTTGCAAGTGTTTTGTAGCAGTTTTTTAAAACTGTTACTCATGTAACAAAACTGATACCGTACTTGTAGCAGTATTAGGTGACCGCTACAAGATGACAGAATGTGTGAACATTTTGTAGTGGTTAGAAAACCACTACAAATGACGGCACACAAATTTTGAGTGGCTAGAAAGGAAAATTGAGAAATTAGCGCCAACATTGTAGCGACTATTAAATTGCTACCAAGTACTTCCACAAATTTTAAAAACTGGTGGCAAAAGTTAGTAGTGGTTGCAAAACCGCTACAAAATATCAAAATTTTGTAGTGGTTGTAGAACGACTACAAATATTGGATGAAATTTCAAAAATTGTGCAAAAAATTTTAGGCGAGTTTGGATTAAAATTTGTAGCAGTTCTAAAATCACTACAAAATGTTGCAAAATTTAAAATAAAATCATTACGTGGCTCCTTTGGGAGGAGCTGCTGTGGTTGGGTCACTATCTACGATGGAATAGGGAAATTTCTATCCTCATGCTGTCCTCGACAAACCCTACCACTACCTCTACTACTACTTCCCAGTAGAACAAGTCTATGTTGCAGCACCTCCCTTCCCTTGTCCTTATCTCTCCTGTAAGCCATAACTTTGTAAATGCTTGAGCAAAACATCAGAGATGTAGCGAAATCTTCTAGAGGGCGCTTCAGAAACAAATTTGCATGGTAAATTGTTTGGTGGCGGTGCGTGCATAAAGGCTTCATCTTTGTAGCAGTTTTTTATTTAAAAAAACTTCTATAAAGTGTAGATACTGGTAGCAGTTTAACAAAAAATGCTATACTAACCATAACAAATAACGAAATCCTACCTCGTCCAATGTGAAACTTTGTAGCTGTTCTAAGTAACCACTACAATGTGCAAAACTATTTTCATTCTGTAGTGGTTTCTATGAGTAACCGCTACAAATATGCAAGACTATTTGCATTATGTAGTGATTTCTATTGACAATTATAAAACTTGATTGGTTGCAAATGGTATATACAACATGAAGGTATAGATTATGAGGATACCTTCTCACCTATTGTGCGCTTCAATTCTATAAGGCTTAGTCTGGCAATAGTAAATAGTTTAGATTTGGAATTAAATCATATAGATGTAAAATGCTCATTTCTAAATGGTAATATGGATGAAGAAACCTATATGCAACAACATTACACTACTACAAAAAGTAAATATAATGACATTAATTAACGTTTGTTTTTAGAAAAACAAAAGTTAAAAAGGAGGCAATGTCATTTTTGAAATTTTGGCTTAACTTTCAACAACTGTTTCAAGATAAAAAGTCATTAACGACTGTTATGAAAATCAGTCTTTGAAAGTTAAGCCCAATTTTTTTTAAAAATGAATATTTGTGAGTTTCAACAACTGTTTTTAAAAAAACAGTCATTGAAAGTAAGAAAAAGTATAGGTTGCAACAACTTTATTTTAAATAAGAGTCGTTGAAATCTTGCCTCAACCTGGTCAAGAATAGCGAGCCTACCTGAGAAGTAAAAAATGATATTGCTCTTGTTCATCGTACCTTGAACGAATTTCGCTCCCATTTGATTGGTGGACATGATGGGTTCCTCAAAACTTTCCACAGGATTGCAAGCTATGTTATTGGCCGCAGATACGTGAGCACATTCATGTCTTTATTCAAAGTTGTTCAATTTTTCTATAGGCTAAAGTATCACAATATATATAGTGAAAAATCTCTCGGTTTTAAGTTTTAATGATAACAACCACTTGTTATGAAAGAGAACTTAATGATTCAAGACAACTCGAGTTTATATTTGCAAAACTCGAGTTATCAAATTATTATTCAAACTGACTTAAATCAGGAAGTTAGACAACTCGAGTTCTTAATTAAGAAATCGAGTTATTGTTTCAAAATCAAACACTCAACGATTAAAGTTCTTGACTTCTACTCATTCTGGATAAAACAAGTTAAAACTCGAGTTTTTCTATGGAAAACTCGAGTTCCAAGCAATCAACTCGAGTTCACCTTATAAAACTCAAGTTCTGAGATATCTCTTCAACTCTTCTCTCATATTGTCTATACTCATTGAATGTTATGAAGAACTTGAGTTTCACGTTATGAAACTTGAGTTTGAATAGTGGCAACTCAAGTTCTTATGTTTTCCAAAGGACTTATAATTTCAACCAAACTTTCAAAATACTAACAACTTGAGTTTGAACAGTTATGACTCGAGTTCTCTTTATTTTTCAAAGAGTTATGATTTCAGCCAAATGCTAAAACTCGAGTTGTATTTGAGCAACTTGAGTTCCTCGTTAGAGTTACAATTTCATAACTCGAGTTCCCCATTGAAAGCATATTTATAAACTGAACTTGTTTTGTAAGAGTTTTGTTTAGAAGAAGATTGGTAGGCCTGAAAACTTGAATTCCTAGGAAGATTGGACATAAAACGTGAACTAAACAGGGAACTTATTTATCTTTCCTTCCCACCTATTATGTGTACCAAACAGACCTCTTGGATGAAGTTTTCTCCACTTTTCTTACTTTCCGAGCACTTGTAAAAAATTTATTTAATTGTAAAATTCACTCATTCCAATTTGATTGGGGCGGTGAGTTCTGGCCTTAACTAAATTACTCTCATCCATTAATACCATCGTATAACTTGTCCTCACACACACAAAATAACGCTATTAAGCACCGGCATCGTTCCATTGTAGAGATAGGTCTCACTCTTTTGTCTCATGTGAATGTGCCACGTCTTTACTGGTCTTAGCTTTTTCTATTGCTACTAAGCCTTTTTTTTTTTTTTTGATACAAGGCGAGGGCAGGGGGATTGAACTAAGGACCTAAGGGGGGGAAATGAATCCCAATACCACTGCACTACAAGGAGTGCCGGTGCTACTAAGCGTTTTTGAAACTCTGTTTGAATCCAAGCCCAACTATTCCCTCCTCAAGGCTTTTGGATGTGTTTGTTGGCCCAATTTAAAGGCCTATAACAAAAATAAACTTGAACCCAGGTCCTCCTTAAGTGACTTCATGGGCTATTCCTCCAACCATCTTGGTTACCTCTGTTTAAATGTCACTACAAAAGAAATGAACACCTTTAGGGATGTAGTTTTTCATGAGGCCCAATTTTCCTTCTCTGAGCCCAACTATATTAACCCACCTAACCTTCCCACCTCTCCCACAACTATCCTTCCATTTATCCCCATGAGCCCAGGATCCACATTGCATCCATCACACATATCCAGCCCAGCCTCGCCATCCATTCTAAGCCAAAATACATCCAGCCCAATCACATATGATAACTCCAGCCCATCCTTTCATGCCCAAATTCCCTAGGTTTTGGACACTGAGTTCATTTTGGACATTGGGGTATTGGAGGGATAAGTGCTCTAATAACATTTTGAGAATATCCAACATATGTAAAGCAAAGGAAGAATTAAAGAAAGAGACAAATGAGTAGAACATCTTAGTATTCTCATTGATATTCATAGTCACACTTCGAGTTTCTCTCATAATCATTTTCTCATTATCTCTCCATAATCTCTAAACCATGTTTGTCCAATCAATCTGAAAGGTCACAATACTATTTTGATTTTTCTCTTCTCTTCTCAATCAACGGTATAAATAGGCTCATGAAAGATAATGAGAAAAAGATATTGATTTGCTTCTATTTACAATGCTATATATAGTGAATTATATAAATCATATGGTGACACGTGTATACTTATGTAATTATCCTTTAGGGCTTACTTGTCTATCTCTTGAAAGTATTTGTTGTGATGGCCAAGTGCTTGAGAGGGTCTTGCTTTTGGAAGTCTTTATTGCTCCTGATTTATATTGTGCTCTAACAGACTTGAACGCTAGTTTTTCAATTTTTACTGATTTAAATGACTTGAAGTTGAACTAGTATTTAATAAATTATTTTCAAACAAAAAGCTATGAATCTTGTATATGAGCATGAAAATAGAAATTAAAAGCAAAGCGAGAACATGGGCATATTTCTTGAAGTTGAAGAAAAAAAGGCTTGTCAGAAAAATCAGTGTAGCTTGATGCTTGCTTTTTCTGAGAGGCAGAGAGAAAGAGAGAGAGAGAAATTGGGAAGGGAAGAGCGAAGAGAGAGAACAGAGGTGAGGGAAGAATATGAGGATTGAACAAACATGAAGGTTGTGTGAGTCATTTATGGGCAGGGATTCTCAACAAGTCCTAAAATACCACCTAGGATTATTATTTCATCCTTTGTGCCGATATGATGAAATAATTTATTTTAGAGTGACCTTATTGTCTTTCTTTTTTTAATAGAGATTCAATTGTTTTTTTAAACTTTTTTGTGTGTGGTTAAAGTATAAGTTTAGTCCTTTATATTTGCATTAAGTTTTATTCTAATCTTTTAAGTTTGAGAGTGCATTTTTAGTCCTACGATCTTAACACCGTTAGTCTTATTTAATTAAAAATAATAACTCATCAAATTTAAATAATAACTGTGTAATTAGACGCATACAAAATATGTTTGCATTTTTATTCTTTTTAACATTATATTTTTATATTTTTAATTGGGGAAATTAAAAGTGATTTAAAATGAAAACATGATAATTGAATATTTAATACACTTCTTTTTATCTCTTGATTAATAATTTAGGACTCTTTAGTTAATAAATAATGGCTTTTATACTTATTTGGGCTTTGGGCCTTTGATTAGCTTTTAGCCATTTTTTATAATAAAATTCCAGTTTTACATTGCTTCACTATTTTTACCATAACTCTTGAACCAGACATCGGATTTGCCTCATTTTTGTATCATATTTCAGATGATTCAGAGAGCTACAATTGTTATGAAGACATGAAGAGAAAATTCGGACAAGAGAGCGGTCAATTTTGGAGCCAAAATCTGGATTTTATTTGGGCACGAATTTTGTAATTAAAGCCCACTTTTATTTTAATTTCATTTTGGGCTGAACCATTAGACCTAATTCGTTTTTAGGTTATCTTTAAGTGTGGCAGCCGCCACACAAACATTCATTCATTGACGTTTTTACACAGTTGAGGATTAAATACAGAAGTTTTATTTTCTCTCAAATGTTCTTCGCGTTCTTCATCTTTTCTTCATTTTTTCCAGCCATGCTAGGCTAAACTTCTGTGATTAACCCAACGTTGAGGATTCCATGATTCGTCTAGAGAGCCTATGCTTAATCGATAACATTACTCGTTTCAGTTTTCATCTTATCGGATCCGATTTCTGAAAATAGTTCGAATATTAGATTTAATATTCGGTTTGGTTTGTCCCAAGGACTGAGTTCAAACTAGGTTAAAGTTAAACCAAATCCCTCATTTTACTATTCTGTTTCATTATTGTTGTTAATTAAGCCCGCTGCAAGTTCGTTGGGGAAACGACCCAGGGTTCCCTATTTCTACAAATCATTTTCGAACTTGGTTATTTTGGGACAGACGGCAAATCTCTTACCAAAACAACCCAAAATTTTTGGACTTCCCCCTTCATCCTTGCTACCTACATCTCAATTTTTGGACTTCACCCTTCATCCTTGCTACCTACATCTCAATTTTTGGACTTCATCCTTCATCCTTGCTACCTACATCTCAATTTTTGGACTTCATCCTTGCTACCTACATCTCATCCCTGCCATGAACATCATCTCATTCCTACCGCAGACCAAAGATTCTCGAGCAAAATAATACTCTTCCGATTTTAAATATAGGGTTAATGTGCGATTTGACCAATAAACTATTGGTTCAGAAGCGTCCAACACAACTAACTATTAAGTGAATAAAAAATACCAACAAACTTTTAAAAATGAGCGTCCAGCACAACAAACTTTAAAAAATGAGCGCCCAGCACAACGCCATTAGAAAAAAGTTAATGTATGTTATCTAAGGTGTAGATTGACCAATGAACTTTTATTTCAAGAGCGCCCAGCACAAAATTCTAAATTTTACTAAATTAAATAATTTTTTTTCTCAATTGTCATTATTCAAAACTACTTGTATAGATATCTATGGACAAAAATTACTCATTCTTCAATTTTGTCAAAATTGTAATTTGCTAAAATAAACAAAAATTTTAATTAAAAATATAATTATATGATTTAAATAAAACTTAAGATGTTTTATAGTTTATTATATATGTTAAACAAACAAAAAGTTATATGATTTATTTTTATTTTAGAAGAAATTTATGTGAGTTAAAAAAATCATGAGCCAATTATATCCGTATGGAACTTTCGTAGGTCAAATTGCTCCTTAACCCATTATAATCGCTCCTTAACCTATTATTAAATTGTCCTTCCTCAAGCCTCTTAAGTTATCTTTTTTTTTTTCAACAAGTCTCATATTCATATAATCATCATTGATATCCATTAAGCTCTTTTTATAAAAATAAAAATTAAACTCATTTCATTTCTTTCAGGATATAATAGATTTTTTATATTTTTTAAATTTTATTAACATTAAATGAATTATTTAACTCACATAAATTTCTTCTAAAATAAAAATAAATCATATAATTTTTTTGTTTAACATATTAATAAACTATAAAACACATTGAGTTTTATTTAAATCATATAATTATATTTTAATTAAAACTTTTGTTTATTCTAGTAAATTATAATTTTGACAAAAATGAAGAATGAGTAATTTTTGTCCATAGATACTATACAAGTAGTTTTGAATAATGACAATTGAAAAAAAGAATTATTTAATTTGGTAAAATTTAGAATTTAGTGTTGGACGCTCCTGAGTAAAACTTTTTTGTGCTAGGCGCTCTTGGAGTAAAAGTTCGTTGGTCAATCTGCACATTAGATAACAGATATTAACTTTTTTCTAACGGCATTGTGTTGGACGCTCCTTTTTAAAAGTTTGTTGTGCTGAGCACTATTTTTTAAAAGTTTGTTGGTATTTTTGGTCCACTTAATAGTTAATTGTGTTGGACGTTCCTGGACCAATAGTTTATTGGCCAAATCGCACCTTAACCCTTAAATATACGATATAGTTTATAATACAAATTACAGTATAAAATATGTCATATATTCCTATTCCATCTTTTTTTTTTTTTTTTGATATAAAAAAGTTTTGGAGGGGTTCGACATCAGTTCCCCACCAAGGCCAGGGCATGGCCCCGGGCTCTATGAGCACTTACTGGGGACTTACGAGATCGCCTACCAAAGGAGTCCCAGCAACGGCAGAGGAGATCGAACCCACGACCCAAGGGCCTAGTCCTGAATCCCTTACCATCTATTCTTGTACACCAATGTCTCCCACTTTTGTTCTATTCCCAACTCCTTGGTCCACGTCGTTACCTCCTTCGGGCTCAGTTTGGAGAAACTCCTGGGAATAATGTGATTGGGCCGTGGCTGCAGTTCTTGTGGGACACCAATTCAATGTTCTTCATCAATCTGCGAACCCGTACAAGCTGATGAGGCCTAAGATATGAGATATCAGATTAGGATTACTCTATTTCAAGGACACTTTCAATTTTAGGATGATGTTAACCAACTCTTTTACATGATTTAATGCGATGGTTGTGGAAAGACTAATAAGTACCGCGCGTTTTTTTACCCTTAATGTTACAACTTCTATTTTTCTTTTTCTTTTTTCTATTTTTAAAAAAATTATTAATTATACGTCAGGAAAGCGCTACAACTTGTCTAGACTTTATGTAGCTCTCTTTTAATTGAGGAAACTAAAAATGTTTTAAAATGAAAAAACCCTAAATTTATAGGTTTCATCCTTGCGACCAAGATCTCATCCTCATAAGGAATGAAAAGAATTAAAATGCAAACATGCTTTGTTAGTGTTAAACTGCATAATCATCACTTAAATTTGATGAGTCGTCATTTTCAATTAAATTAGACTAACGCTGTATTTTTGGACTAAAAATTTACTTTATAAACTTGAGAAATTAAAATAAAATTTGACTTAAACAAGGATCAAACCTATACTTTTTTTTTTTTTTTATTATGGGGACCTAACAGTCCCAGGCAGGGTCAAACCCTGATTCACTTGGCACAAGGCCAGATAACATACCACTACGCTACCCAAAGCGTTGGTAACCTATACTTCTTTATTCATGGATGAAAGGATACATAGTCTTTAAAAAAAGGATACATTACAATTAGGCTTGATTAAATAAAGACCACACACTAAATTAAAGAAGCCCAACCCACATAAGAAACTAACAGACATGAAACCATAGCCCAAACCACAAAATAGAAACCAGAAGCCACAAAGTAGCAACTAGGACATTGCAGAAATGGAATACAGGGGTTGACATAAGTGGTAAGTGGCTTGTGTCGCTTAAATAAGGTATTGAATTCGAGCCTTGTGAATGTAGAGAAGCCCTATTGGGAGACTCTCCCACCATAGCCAGGTGCGCAACGCGGGTTGGATCCGGATTAGTCAGGGCGAAGCTCTAGATACCGGATGAGCAAAAAAAAAAAAAGGAATACATCTGAGGAGGACAAAATGGCCACTAGCATACTTTACACCAAGAAAAGTCCGGAGCATAAACCTTCTACAGGTGCCATAAAGGGCAAGGGTATCCCAAGAGATACTGAAAAAAAAAGGGAAAAACTTCTAGCAGATTGAAACCTGACAATAAAGCTTGTAAGAAACAACAATGGATCTCATGTTGCAATATCCAAGCTTCCATGCATAACAAATAAAATAAAACACACGAGCTGTAGAAAAGAACACACCCACTAGAAGGTAAAACTAGGAAGAGAGGATCAATTCTCTATTTATAGACCATAACCTAATCTTAATTTGTAGACCTTAACTCTATAACACAAGAAATACAATGATATTTGAGCTTAGTTTCTTCAAGAAATTATCAAAGATAAGAGGGAAACCAAAAAAAAAAAAAAAAAATTTGCGAGCTTGGAACCATTCCTTAAACTCATACTGCTGATGATGTGATCGAAGATAATGTAATTTAATGGTCTGATTTTTGGTTATTAGCATCTATCAATCACTCTCAGTTATTTTAAATTTATCCGTGTTCCTTAAATCAGTGAGTGGACAACAAATGTGCACAAAAATGAAAGTTGAATCGTATATAATTCTTGGTTTCGGCCTTAGTACTTGGTCACAAAAAGGAATAAGTAAACCTATAAAGCAATATGAACAAAGCAAATTTCCTGCATTATACTAATTAAATTAATAGTCATTATTGCACTAATCTCTATAAGACACACACACACACACAAACACATATACAGCCCAATTAATTAATTAATTAATAGGGAGGGAGGCATGTTAAGGTCCTGGTCAACTATGCTTTAATTTGTACGTCTGTGTGGCCTCAGCTGAGTGAAACATCTTATAATCATGTTTTTTTTTTGGGGCCACACACACACACACACACATATGTGTGTGTGTGTACACACACACACACACACATATACATACACACACTTATATACACACAAATATATATATATGTCCCGGCGTTTTAATCACAATGACCCCTTAACAGTGAAATGAAATTTCAAAAGAATACCAGAATGTTCAAAAGTAGTTTTTAGAGGTCACTGTGAGGGTTTTCTCAACTTAACTACGATGTATTTTGTGCGGTTCAAAATGCTACAATGGTTCCCCCATGAAGGGATTCTTATGGAAGAGTCAAGCTAAGGCTGGCCTCTTATTTCTTTTGATTTGATCAAAAGTTTCCCATCGATACTTAGAGGTTAAAGGGTTATCACATCTCTAAACAAGTACACTTTTCAGTTGTTGAACTTATGTTCTCTTCCTTTACCATCTCAACCAAGTATTTAAGAGCTTCACTCTACTTTGTTTTTTCTTGAGCAAAAGATTAACTCCACTTGATACATCAATATGACCAGTTACAAGATGATTCCAAGCCGCAATAACTGACCACTGAGTCCACAAGGCTTTCATTCATTTTCCTGCTTTATCTCCACACTCATTGACCATAATGACTTGGAAAGCAGAAATCTTGTGTTTGATTCATGCCTTCTCACTCACATAAGTCAAAGTAATTGTTACATGCTTTCCTTAGCTTTTTCTTAGTAATTCTTTTTGTATATTAACTTAATGCTCCTTTTAAAACTCTTGCTTTTTAAATATCATTGTGTCTTCGTCAAAAAAAAGAAGAAGAAATAATTAAAAGTGATATATGTTCAAAACAGAAGAAAATACATTATTAAAATATTTCATTCTCATGTTGAGGCTACACTTTTTTTGTTTTTGTTTTTGTTGACAAATGGGATTGATCAACACATATCACGGAATGCTGTAGCAAAATCTTGCTCTTAAGAGTTCCCAGTCCTAATTACCCTTGAGATTCACAAAGTGACTGACTGGCAGGGAAACCTCATCCTCCGTAATGTCTCTGAACGCCAGGAGTTTTAGGAGTCCCACCTCAGGTAACCAATTATGAGTCCAAAACCGAGTACGAGAGCTAGCACCAAGTTCCACCGTGTCCCCATCTCCACATCATTCCATAATTTCTTGATGTCTCCATAAGTAAGAACAATTATGATTTTGCCTGTGAGGACCCTTATAATCATCTCATCCATATTTCTCTTGAAAAACCTGTACCCAGAGAAGGTCTAGTTGGGAGCGTAGAGCAAAACGAATCTTCATAAGGAACTTTTGATTTCTAACTGTCGTCTCTCATTTCTTAATTACAATCAATAACAAAAATGAAAAGGAAATTAATGAACTAGAGACATTACCCAAAAGTAATTTATATTTTAATATGATTTTTTTTTTTAAAAAAACATGACTTGTTTCTTACTTTCTTTAAGTTGGGAGATTAATTCAATTTATTTCTTTAGACAAATTGTTTTTTTTTTTTATGATTAATAAGGTTTATAAGGTATAAATAGATATTGAATAATAAACTACTATCTATAAAAAGACATACGAAAACTGACTATTTAAATTTAATTAATAAATTTTTTTTTTTTTTAAAATTATAGTCAATCGAAGACAATCATACTAACCCAATAACTAAATTAATGTAAAGCTGTTCAAGTCATTCATTATTGGACTAAGATTTTAACTAACCCGTTATATATCCAAATCCAATGTACTGATCTGATCTCTGCATTTTATTCATTATCTTAAGGAAATCAAACAATCCTATTCTCATGCATTATAATTGCATTCAAATTTAGCCTCCTTCTCGTCACCCTAGCTTCATAGTACATAACCCACTTTAGATTTGGCCTGCGCATGCCTATAATTAATTTATATAGTAGCCAACACATGTTTAATATGTTCAATGTGAACTCAAGAACCTAAAATAAATAATTTTATTTATTTATTTATATCGGCATCATGAGTACCAGCTTTTTATGACTGAGGGGGAGAGGGAGAGAGATTTGGTTAAGGAGCCAGAACCTGGAAATTATTCTCCTGACAATTCTGGGTTTGATTATTATTATTATATATCATATTCTTTTTAAATGCACCACTCAGTGATCATCCTTTTTTTTTTATTACTAGTCTTCTACTTTTTTGTTTGTTTGGTGGGCTAATATAAATTAATTGTACATATCGGACCTAACTAACCTATGAAAAGCCACTTAATTATTATATTACATATGATCCTTATAGTTAACGTTTTTTTTTTTTTTTAAAAAAAGATTAAGGAAGCTAAATAAACTACATTAAAATATATTTATTTATTTATTTTTCTCCAAATTAGTTTACCTGACTCATTATATAAAATACTTCCTCTAGAGTTCATCTTGGTCATAAATATAATACAAAATTTTTATATTTGTCAATCTTTACCTAATTTACCCCTATTGATGTTTTCTGAACAATAATTTAGGAGGAGAGGGAAGAAGGGAATTGAGGAATGTGACTAGAATGTTTTAGAAAATATATGTCATATCAACAAACTTAACTAACTTTCTTAATATAATCAAATTAGGTAAGTATATTTTATATTAAGGACCGCAGGGAGTATAATAATACACAAAATATGCTTTGATTAAATAATTTATTTAACTTTCTTAATCTATCCAAAAAAAGTCAAATGGTTCTTATCTTAAAAGACTGAAATGAGTAATATTTCGAGCTATATCTCTTTAAGCTATAAAAACTGGATGATGCTCTTCTTTGGTTTCCTTGAAATTTGGCTGGACTAATTAATTATGAATAATCTTACATAATATATATGTACTACATATATACATACAGATATAAGACTTATACATTATCAGCCATGCAATTTTTTTTTTTTTTTTTTATTACTATTTACCCTTTAACAGGCCAGTCATACCGCTAGAGTTACAATTATAAGAAAAAGAGAAATTAATCTACAGTTGAGAACTGAGCCAAGTTTATTTCATGTCTTGACTAACCTTTTGCCAGCTGGCTACCTTTGATGAAGAGTAGTATACCTATGGCTCTAAGCTAACAAAGGCAGTGGCGGACCCACACTGGGGCCAGTGTGGGCAAGTGCACACAGTAAAATTTTGATAATGTATATATATTTTGAAGGAGTTCATAACAATATGCCCAGGTGGTCTAATTGGTTATAAGTGTACAATTAACTAGCTAGAAGTCTCCCGTTCGATCCTTGCTCTCCTCCCCTCTTCCTCTTTTGTTCATTTTTCATTGTTCCTTTATTTTTTTTTCACTCCAAAGCCCTAAACCCTGACAGATCCACATTTTCAATTCGCCCTCAACCCTCGCTCACTGCTCTCCGCTGCACCGTCGCCCTCAACCCTCGCTCCAGATCCACAGCTTCGTCAGCTCTGTCATCTTCTCTGTCTTCCAGCTGATAGATACAAGTAACAGAGGCAAGATTAACATTGATGAGTTACGCGCAGGGCTGCATAAATTAGGGCATCTAATAATTGATGAAGACCTCCAAATTCTAATGGAAGCAGTGCCTGTGAGTATACCCTTCTACCTGGAATATTTACTTCACAACAAGTAGTGTTTTGAGCTTTGAAGGTCTGGAAACCTTTTGTGTGTGTGCGGGGGCCAGAGAAGGTTTGGAAGTCAAAATCAAAGGTGCTAAAATGGGTAGTTCTGTCACACTTGATTTTTTATTTTGTTCAATTTTTTCGGAGATGTACTGATGCAAACATATTATTGCTTAGAATAGTTGCGTTAGTTCATCCACCAGGCTTTCCTAATAAAGAGCCGCTAGCATAGAAATTAATAATTCTCCTTTTTATCTTTATGTCTTCCTTTGCAGGGTGGCGTAGATAAGGATGGACACTTGGATTATGGAGAATTTGTAGCTATTTCTATTCATTTCAAGAAGATGGGCAATGATGAGCACTTTCACAAAGCTTTCCAATTTTTTGACAAGAACAATAGCGGGTATATAGAAATTGCGGAGCTACTGAGGCCTTAGCCGATGAAGTTGATACAAACAATGAAGTCATCAATGCAATTATGCATGATGTGGACACAGATAAGGTCAGTCTACTTTTCCTTCTAATAGCAATCTTAAATTATGTTTTTGAGTCAATTTGATAAGTGATTTCTTATCTTATTTATTGGGTTATGCTTTTCTGGTTGTTCATTTGTTTGATGATTAGACAAAATCCAAATTTTAACTTCTTTCTTATCAAGGGCAAGCTTGAAAGGCTTCTAAACCACTTGAATTAGTTCCATGTGTGGAATTCAGGAGGTTCTTGACCTTAGAAATTTTTGCACTATCCATTGTCATACTGTATGATCCCAAAAATCTCTATTGTCCTTGATGCTGTGAATGCATTAGTTATGTTTTGTCTTGTTGAAATGATCACTTTGCCTTAACTTTGCATGAGATAAAGCTTGTTGTAGTGGCAGTAAATGTGTAGGTGTTGTTAAAGTTCTAAAGTGCCCCTTATTCGTATGCTTTTCTGCATCAACGTTTCAGTTTAGTTGCTGCATGGGTTGACTCTGTTTTCAGGTTTTAAAATTGGCCTAATACCCTCATATTTATGAATTTAGGTTATGGAAGTGATTGTATTAATTACTATCTCCATGTGTGTGTAACTGTGATCAAAGAGAAGGCACATCACTGAATGAGACTTCCTCTTCTTTTTCCTGTTTCTCTGTCTTTGCTAGCTTGCGACACTGCACAAAGGAAACTCTGAAGAGAACAAAAAACTTGGGAAAAAGAAAGAACAAACATGGTATCAATATACTTAATTTTGGGTAGATGAATAGGGGAAGAGTTCCTTGCACTCCTTGATTTAAATATGTGGAGTGTGACGTGCCTAAGAAATTTGAAGTTTCTGTGTCAGTTTGGGAAACTTAGTCCTCCTATAATATGCAAAAGGAAGCCATGATAAAGATCATGCAGTTTAATATAAGGCAAAATATTTAGTTGGATTGATTCAAGGGGATTTCCATACACCATGCGTGTCCATGTACATCCCCATCTCCGTCCTTCCCTTTGCATGTTGTGTGTTTTGAGGGTGTATACGAAGCATACAACAATGAGCACAGGTTTTTACATTCATAAAATTATGTGGAAGTTGGTTATATCAGAAGACATTTTAAAGCTTAACATAAAATGATCCAGAAGATTCATGATGCCATTTTTATAAGGTGTTTTTGTCAAGATATATTCCTTTTCCTTGTTTGGGCTTTGACATCTCTATTTATTATTGGCATTTCACTACAAAGTTCATTTTTTTAATGATCAAATTCAAAGGCATTTTAAGTTTTGCACTCTTGTTTGAGTGTTTGCCTCATTAAAATAAACAATAGGAAGTGGTGGATGAGTTTAGAATGCTTTAAAGATTCAAAGAATATATTATATTCTTAACTAAATGTGGAGGGGTCTAATTTTGGGTTACTACAGCTAGAATGCTAGATTTAAATTGCTTGATTATTATTTTTCTATGTTAAATTGAAGTTTTCTTTTCTTGTATTGTTTATATTCTTTTGTTTTTCAATGCGTTTAAAACTTTCCTTAAAAAAAATTTTCGGGGCAGCCCCCGAATCCCACAACTAATTGTGCACCCACAAACCTAAAATCCTGGGTCTGCCACTGAACAAAGGTGTGTCTTGATTTTTAAATATTATTAAGAAAAATGTGTTCATTTAAAATTAATTACCACTATTTCCTAATATGAAATCTAGAATGGTACAAATTGCATATGCATGCATGTGTACAATAATAAGCTTGCTATATTAATTTTTGAATGATTTTCATAAGGGGCAAAATTGATTCAGAACACCATTTATTTCTGAAATAAATTGATAAATTATAAAGCAATTCTATATTTTTATTTATTGATCGTATAGAATATTTATAAGGTGATACGCATAAGGGTTTAATCTAACTAAACCTAAGAGGATATCTCCTATAATCAAGGAGTACTCAAACTTCAAATAAGTATTTCAAATTCAAATAAAAACAATATAACAGAAAAATCTAATAATCCTAATAATAATAATAATAATAAATAGGATAATTAACCTAACTCTAATTAGGGTTAGGGTTTCGGCTATCATGGGTTGAATAAGGTCCAACTTTCAACGCTCCACCTTAAGCTGGGGAATAGATATTGATCATCATTCGCTTACTTCTAAACAAGGTTCTGAAACTCGAACCCCGATGACTAAAACGGTCGAGGTACTGGGTTAAGAATTAGTAGGTCAAACCGGAGTCGAACCAGTCAGGGTATTGACAAGACATATAAGATAAACAATGAAAAAGAAGGAGGGAAAATAAATTTTCAGAGATGTTGGACTAATTATGACGGTCAAGTGTCAACTCACCCACAAGGTGGGACCCACCTCTTTCACCAATTTCCATTTCCACTTTTCTTCAACCACTACCACTTTTACTCTGCCACATATGACTAAACGCTGCTCTAATACACATTAATTAGTCCTTCCCTCTTTACTTGTTTATTCAGTAATCTCTGTCACTCATTATCATTACTTCCTAACCATATTTTTTCTCCATCTTCTTCACAACTCCTCCTACCTCCATCCTCGTTCCCTGAGAAATACCTTCACTGAAAATGAGTGAGAGAGGGCTTAAGAAACCATGACCTTCTTCGACAAATCCGACGGTAAACATGACTGGTTCTCCCTTTTGAAAGTGGAGCTGAATCACCAAGAGGGGGTGAATTGGGGATTCTAAAAACTTTTCGCGATGCTCTGTTTTTAAGTGATGAAAACAGGGATAAACAGAGGATAAGGAAGAGAAGCAAGACACAGAAGATTTATACTGGTTCGGTCCAATCTCTTGACCTACGTCCAGTCCCCAGACTCTCTGGGATTTCTTACTATCACAATTGATTACACACTCTGCAACTCAAGAGTAATTCTCTCTCTAGAACTTACTCCCCCTTACAAGTTGTAATCAATATCTCAATCTCCAAGTCCCCAGACTTGAGATTCTTTACAATGAATGATTTACAATTAATGAACTCTCTCTAAGAGTGGATAAGAATAAACACTGAAGTACAATGTATCAAAAGATACTTCTTACAAGAAAACTCAAATAGTAGTTGAAACTTGAATGATTTTTTCGTTTTCTCATTGATTGGTTGTTGAGAAGAATTGAATGCATCTCTATTTATACTAAGAGATCATTAAATGACCGTTGTAATCCTTAATGTAACCGTTGGCAGCATTGAAGAAGGATTAGTTGAAGGTTTGGTCTTCTTCTCTCTCTACTCTTTGGTTAATCCAGTTGTACAGAAGTTCAGGCTTGACTTCTTGACTTTTAATCCGTTGGAAGAGCAGCTACTAGATGTGGAAAGGAAACATTAATTCCTTTGAAACGTGTAGAGAATGATTGTCCAAAAGAATGCAAGTTTTCTGGACTCTGCATTTAATGTTCTGACATCACTTTATGCTTTATGCTAATTCTTCATTTAATCCTTTCTAAATCATCTGAAACTCACTAACAAACTGATTAAACATAGTTAGGAATAGTAATGAGTGATGATATGAAGTATTAGAATCAAACACAAAGGTTTCGCAAATTCGTTCAACTTGAAATTCAAATCCAGCGACACAAACTCGAGTTTGTCACTGTGCTCAAAGTGGAAACTCGAGTTTCCATTAGCAAACTCGAGTTTTCTCCTTACAGAGAAGAAAGTTGTTTTTGAGTTTAAAATCATACTTTGAGCGCTGAGGCGAAACTCGAGTTGATTACTGACAAACTTGAGTTTTGGACTATTATAGTGAAAAACATGTTTAAGTCCAAAACCTCAAAACTAGAGTTTCAAATAGTAAACTGGAGTTTTCGAAACACTGAAATGAAACAAAGCTTTCTGCCTGACACAAACTCGAGTTTGCAATATTAAGCTTTCTTCGATTGTTGTGACCTTGGCTTCCCAATCTTTAGTCAAGATATTGAGAATTTTTCTAACTTGAGGGACGTTGCTAATATATTTTACCCAAAGCCACTAGTTGATTGATCAAATGGGTATAGTGAAGTTGAAATTCAGCAATGGACTCTCCAGTCTTCATACGAAGAAGATCATATTCAATTGTTAGCGTGTTGATGCGATTCCCCTTTATGCTAGAGGTTCCTTCATAAGCTATTTCCAAAGCTTTCCACATCTCTTTGGCACTTGAAAAATTACATATCCGAAAGTACTCTTTCTGACTAAGAGCACTTTGTAACATCAAAACAGCTTTACTGTTAAGTGTTATCTTTCTTCTATCATTTTCGCCAAACTCTTCTTCACACTTGCTAGAGACCATACTTAGTTGCTAGCACAAACACTTTAAATTTTTCTTTCCAAAATGAGTAGTACTCGCCATTGAAACCAGGTGGTTGATTGATGGAGGCACCGTCAGGCAATATTCCTTCCATGATCTTTCTTGGGATGTTAAGCCCAATTGAGAACACTTGCTCTGATACCAAATGAAGGTGGAATATCACCTAGAGGGGGTGAATAGGTGATTATAAAATCTTTTCGCAGGAGTCTTAAGAACACAAAGACACAGAGAGATAAAGAGAGGAAATGGACACAACGAGATTATACTGGTTTGGTCTAAATCCACAACCTACGTCCAGTCCCCAACTCCTTGGGTTATCTCTTAATCATAGTTACAATTACATACTTCATACTCAGGATGATCCTCTCACTACGACTCACTCCCCCTTACAAGCTATAATCGTACACCCACACTTAAGGTTCCACAACCTTAAGATTTGACTAATGAACAATAAAATGATAAGTGTTTGACTCTCTCACAGAGCAGATAAAATGATGAACACTGAAGTACACAAAAATAATATCCGAGGATATTAATTAATGAAACAGTAAATTGTTTTTGAGTCGAATTGATTGCACAACGTTTCGGTAGTTGGCTAATTGAATGCTTCTAATATTTATAGTTGATGGCATTTAAGACCGTTGAGAAGCCTGAAGATTTTTCTGTTGAGACTCTTCAATATTTTTGTTAGAGAGATGAAGGGTTGAACCATTAATGCTCTGTAATAACCGTCTTTAACATTCTTTATTCCTTCGTTTATGACCGTTGAGGCACAACAATGGGAATGAGGAATATCTTGCAAGAAACAACGTCTTTCGTATGCTCATAGGAATGCTTACAGGATTATCGTCTCAAATAAGCAAAGAGCATTTAATGCTTTGACACATGAGATTGCTTTATTCAAGAACAAGGTTAATCCACATTCTAATCATCTGAAACTTATTAATAAACTGATTAAACATAGTTAGGAGTAGTAATGAGAGATGATATGAAGTATCTAAAAACAATCTCAGTGAATTTAGAGATTCGAACACGGTGTTTTTAAAACTGAGATAAATTGGCTCGAGTCAACTTGATTTTGAAAAACGTAGAGCATAAGTGAATCAAATTGATCAAATCGAGTCAAATAACTCTGGCTCGAGTCTGAGATCAAACTCGAGGCTCAAGTCAATTTGCAATTGATCACTTAGCTCCTAAAGGTTCTTCAACTCGAGGCAAAAAATGTGTGGCTCAAGTCAAAGACCAAACCCAAGGCACCAAAATCCTGGCTCGAGTTAGATACAATAAAACACTTTGGCATTTTCGAAAGAGGCTTTTCTAACTCAAGGTGATAGGTGTGGCTCGAGTCAATCTCATTTTTAAATATAATGGTCAAGATTGGCTAGAGTCAATTGTCTTTGGCTCGAGTCATGCGAAATATAATTTTGAAATGATTTTAAGTTTTTAGACAATTGGCTTGAGTCACAAATATACTGGATCGAGTTTAGTCCTAAACTCGAGTATGACTTTTGGTGGCTCGAGTCAATATGCCAATTTTGCTATAGATGCAAAGGGATTGACTCGAGTCATTAAGCCTTGGCTCAAATCAATCTAACAGCAGTGAGCTTTAACTGATATGATCCACTAATTCGACTAAGTTCAAACATTTGCTTAGATCATAAGTCTTATATTGTTTACAATAGTTAATCATCATCAAAACACATATAGGGAACTAACACAATAAGGATCATCTGAAGGTATTATTCAAAGCATCAAGAGAAGGTAACTATTATACTTTCAATATTCCTAGCAGTAATATTAACTCTGAAAATTGTTTTCTTAGCAACATGGATGAAAGTTGGTTTTGGCATAAATGATTAGCTCATGTCAATATGCACCAACTGGACAAGTTGCTCAAAAAGGAATTAGTTCTCGGTTTACCCAAGCTTACATTCAAAAATGATTTAATCTGTGATGCTTGTCAAAAGGGTAAACAAACTAAATCCTCTTTTAATTCAAAGAATAAAATCACGACAGATCAACCACTCCAACTTCTCCATATGGATTTAGTTGGACTAGTAAAGGTTAAAAGCCTTGGTTTCAATTTATATACTTTGGTAATAGTCGATGACTTCTCCATATGGATTTAGTTGGACTAGCAAGGGTCAAAAGATTAAACTTTTGATCAGTTTATTGTTTTTTCTAAGAAAGTGCAAAATGAGAGGGTATGTGCATTTTAGGAATAAGGACAGACCATAGAGGAGCATTTGGAAATCAAGCCTTTAGAGAATACTGTGATACAAATGAAATTTACCATAATTTTTTTAGCTCCAAGAACTCCTCAACAAAATGGTGTCGTAGAAAGGAAGAATAGAGTTCTTACAAAGATGGCAAGAGCAATGCTGAACAAAAAGAATGTTGCAAAAGTATTTTGGACAGATGCAATGAGAACGGCATGCTATATATCAAATAGGGCATACATCAAAAAAGGAAGGAAACCAAACATTGCTCATCTTCATATATTTGGCTACAAGTACTTTATTCACAACAATGGTAAGGAAAACTTAAGAAAGTTTGACCCAAAGTCAGATGAGGATATATTTCTTGGCTATTCCAATAGAAGTAAGGCTTATAGAGTTTATAAAAAACACATTTATGTTGTTGAAGAATCTGTCCATGTTGTGTTCTTTGAATCTGACTCTTCTCCTAAACCTTAAATGATGGAGCTGAATTGATTCATCTTAAGCAAACCTTATCAAAATATCCTTCTCCCTTAGAAAAGGAACCTAAAATCAATCTTGAACCTTTTGATCAATATCAAAGCCAATCTATAGATCAAGGTCAACCTAAAGCCTAGAGATATAATAAGAGCCATATAATAGATCAAATTATAGGCAATGCAAATGAGGGAATGAAAACTAGGAATAAGGTCTTAAATGAAGTCAGCTTTTCTTCCTTCATTAATGAAATCAAACCCTCTAATATTGATAAAGCCCTCTTAGATAATGATTGAGTGATAGCAATGCAAGAGGAACTAAATCAATTTGATAGAAATCAAGTTTGAGACTTTGTATCCAGGCCTAAGGACCATCCGGTCTTTGGCACCAAATGGGTATATAAGAAGAAACGTGATGAATCCGTAGTCATTGTCAGAAACAAGGCAAGATTAGTGGCCAAAGGCTATAATCAAGAAGAAGGTATTGATTATGAGGAAACATACGCTTCAGTGGTTAGATTAGAAGCTATATGAGTACTCCTAGCCTTTATGTGTATCAAGGGATTCAAACTCTATCAAATGGATGTCAAAAGTGCCTTCCTTAATGGCTACATTTTGGAAGAAGTCTATGTTGAACAACCTCTTGGTCTTGAAGTCATTTCCCATCCTAATCATGTTTATTGTCTCAAAAAGGATCTCAACAGTCTTAAACAAGCTCCTAGAGCTTGGTATGAAAGACTGAGCAAATTCCTCCTAGATCAAGGATTCATCAAAGGAAAAATTGACATAACTCTCTTCATTAAGCATAATAAGAAAAATGATTTATTAATTGTGAAAATTTATGTAGATGATATTATATTCGTGCTACTAATGACTCTGTGTCAAGAATTCTCTAAGACTATGCAGGACGAATTTGAAATGTCAATGATGGGAGAATTAAATTTCTTTCTCGGACTTCAAATTAAACAAAGGAAGAATGAGATATTTATCTCTCAAACCAAATATCTTCGAGATCTTCTCAAGAAATATGGAATGGATCATTGCAATGGAGTGTCATGAGCTCTACAATGTTGCAAGATGCTGATGCAAAAGGATCTGATTTTAGTATTATCAAATATAGAGGGTGTTAGTCCTGACTATCACCCAAGAGGGGGGTGAATTCGGTGTCTGATAAAAATTTAGATAACTTTGAAAAGCTTTTCACAACTTGCTGAAAGTAGTTCATTTGACGGTAATAATTTATAAAGCGATAGTTAGTCATTCAAATGTATATGCTGGAAATATAAGAGATAAGGGAAAAGAATATGCAAACTGTGCTGGTTCGGCCCAATCCTTGACCTACTTCCAGTCCCTAAGCTTCACTTGAGATTTCAATCCACTATCCTCTTGTTTAATCCGGGCACAAGAGAAGCCTTTACAAACGCACAAGTTCACACAAGGACTTGTCAAGCCAAATCTCTCACCGAGATACTCCCCCTTACACACCGTAAGGTTACAATCTGTTTCCACTCAAAATCACCCAATCTCGAGTAACTCTCAGATAAACAGATAAGATAATTACAATGAATCTTCTCTCTCAAAAGTGAATGAATAAACATTGAAGTACAATACAAATCACTTCACTCTCTATGATAAGCTATGTAAGCATTGAGAACAAAGTGTATATGAGATAAACGTTGGATTCAGAAATTTGACATTTTGACAGTGCAAGCTCATGTCTCTGACTCCTTCTATCTTGAATGCTTCTTCTTTTATAGGTAATTTCAATTAATAACCATTGAGCTTTGAGTTAAGAATATGACCGTTGGAATAAATATAGCCGTTGAAGCTTCTGACGTAATCATTTGCTTTTTGTAAACTGATGTTAATCCTTCATATAATCATCTGAAACTCATTAACAAACTGATTAAACATAGTTAAAAATATTAATGAGTGATGATAAGGATTAATGAAATCACAAACAATGATTTTGGATTTTCGAACATGGTGATTTTCGAACATAGATGGGTTGGCTCGAGTTAAACAAATTCTGGCTCGAGTCAAGAGCACTTCAAAAATGCTGAAATGAAGTATGTGAGGAATATTAACTTGAGGCATCCATCCTTAGCTCGAATTTATCCTTAGACTCGAGGTTGTATTCGGTGGCTCGAGTTCACTCGTCTGATTAGCTCTTTACCAGGTTGCTCAAACTTTGATGTGGATTGAGTTGGAAGCTTACTGGCTCAAGTCAAAAACTCCTCTCTATTTGTATAACTCTCGGCCTTCCCAGGACTCGAGTCTTCCATTCCTTGTCTCGAGTCAAATCCCCCTTCTTGATAGACTTTTTAACTCTGACTTGTAATTGGCTCGAGTTAACAAAATGCTGTCTCGAGTTTTGCATTAGACTCGAGGTTGCACTATATGACTCAAGTCAATTCGTCAGATTAGTTCTTCATCAAGTTGCATAGGCTCAAGTTGACACTTAATGGCTCGATTCAAAAAGTCCTCTCTATTCTTCAGACTCTCTGGTTGACAGAGGCTCGAGTCAGATGCATCTAGGCTTGAGTCAAAAACCTTTCTCTAAAAGCTTATATGATGGACTTTCACTTGAATCAGACAAGCCTTGACATCAAAACTTTTTTGATTCCAAATTATGTGAAACACTTGTTGAGTCTAGATTCATATGAAATTGGTTTCACTTCATTTGGTTGTGTATAGTGCGAGCTATATCCGGAAAACTGAGCTTATGCTGAAATGGTTCCAGAATTTCAAGTGTCAACTTTAGAAGGTCATATCTCTCTGGTCTCAGCTCCATTTTGGTTGGTTCAACTCTTGACGGAACTCATTTTGAGTATACATTCATATTCCATTGATTTCAGCTCAATTAGATTTACACTCAAAACATCGAAGCTACTTTGGGCGTTGATTTCATATTCTGAGTGACGCTGATTTCACTGTCAACTTCTACAATTAATAGATCCTTGATATAAACTACTTTGGGCTTGAATTTTATATCCAAATGGCGCATTAGGAGTCTCTTATAATACAAAATTAGTTTCACAACAATCCAATCTCTGGTTTGGGAGATATCATCGAATTACCAGACCTTACTCAGCTGAAATGTGAAACAGAGGTGAACAAAGTTGTTGAAAATCACTATTGCCTAAAATCTGAGATATGATATCTGTCTATTTAATTAATTCTGAGATACTATATCTCAATTTAAATTAAATCAGATATATGATATCTCTATTCGAAAATTAAATATGATATATGATATCTCTATTTATTTTAGTTATTTAATTTATCAAATAAATTAAATACTATATATATATACATATATATATCCTAGATTAAATACAATATTCATTAAATCTTAAACATATATAAGATTCAATGAATCTGGATACTTTTACACGTGTTGGGCTATTCTTGTGTGTGACCCTGCAGGCCCACATGAGATTGGCAGCGGGCCGATACTGTATTAGCCCACAAGTCGCAAGCGGCCTCTAGCAAGACATTGCGACTACCCAATTCATATGGGGATCGATGATACGATACAACCTATCATACAACCATGTCACGTCCCTTTTGTCACGCGATAACTTGGTCAAGGATGAGGCATGGATAATGTCAACTTCTGTTCTTGACCATTACTTTTCGATTCTTGAGTAGTCTAACAATTGAAATGGAAACTCCTTTCCATCGTAGTATGGCCATACATTTCTCAGACTCACTCATCGAGGGGCCCAATATTATCTCTCTACAAATGTGAGGCACAAATTTCATCTTGACCATTCACATTCCTCTGCATGAAAACCACTGATCCCGATCCAAGGCTTTATCATCACCCGGTCAAAGGTGACTTTTGACTAGGTCAAAGAGTAGCGACTCATCATGTAGGAATCCATGATGATCTCAGGTCAAAGGGCATTGTGACGCGGTTATACATGAGAAAATCTTATGACTTAATCCATGCAGCTTTCTCATAGAGGGTCGGTCCAACACCTTGTACTCTTATAAGTGCCTATGACTTTGATTCGTATCTCCATACCTCATCAAAGTCATACTGGTCTTATTTCATCTTCGCTCCTGTGTAGATGACCGACCAGGGACATTTAGGATAATCAATAAGATATATCCAATGATATAGTTATCACTATAAACATGTAAATGAAAATGATAACTAAATGAAGAATACTTTAAATGACATTCACGTTTAAAGTACAATGACTTGCCCCTAGGACATAATTTCCAACAGACTCCCACTTGCACTAGGTGCAATCATTAATTACTCTAATTCCCATTGTCCTAACATGACGCTCATGTTTTGCTTGTGCAAGTGGCTTAGTAAGAGGATCAACAACATTGTCTTCTCCTGGTACTTTGCATAATTTTATATCACCTCTATTATTGATTTCTCTGATAAGATGAAATCGCTTGAGTATGTGCTTGTTCCTTTGATGTGACCTAGGCTCCTTGGTTTGCGCAATAGCGCCACTATTGTCACAGAGCAACTCTATTGGATTTGAGATTGTAGGAACCATCCCTAGTTCAGTAATGAACTTTCTAATCCAAACGGCCTACTTAGCTGGATTCAATGCTACTATATACTCAGCTTCTATTGCAAAATCAGCTACAGTGCTATGCTTAGAGCACTTCCAGTTTACCACACCACCATTCAAAAGGAATACATATCAAGATTGCGATCTTAGATCATCTTGGTCAGTTTGAAAACTCACATCTGTATAACCAGTCACACAGAGCTCATCTTCCAATCCACCATATACCAAGAATAAGTCCTTAATCCTTCTTAAGTACATCAAAATATTCTTGACAGCAGTCCAGTGACCCTTAACGGGATCTTGTTGATATCTGCTGGTCATACTTAAGGCACATGATACATCCGGTCGAGTACATAACATGGCATACATGATAAATCCAATGGCGGAGGCATATGGAATCTTACTCATGCAGTTTATTTGATATTGTGTACTAGGACATAGATCCTTACTGAGATGGATGCCATGAGACATGTGCATGTAACCCCTTTTAGAATCCTGCATACTGAACCTATGCAGTATCTTGTCTATGTATGTACTTTGACTTAGGCCTATCAGCCTCTTGGGTCTATCTCTATAGATTTTGATCCCTAGGATGTAGGAGGCTTCGCCTAAATCTTTCATTGAGAAAGACTTTCCTAACCAAGACTTGGCACTCTGCAAGGTAGGAATGTCATTCCCAATAAGTAGGATGTCATCTACATAAAGCACTAGAAATACAATTGTGCTCCAACTAACCCTTTTGTAAACACAAGGTTCATCAATGTTTTGAATGAATTCAAACTCTTTGACTACTTCATCAAAACGATGATTCCAGCTCTGAGATGCTTGCTTCAATCCATAAATGAATCTTTGAAGCTTGCATACTTTACCAGAGTCCTCTGGACGCAGAAAGCCCTCAAGTTGTGTCATGTACACATCCTCAAGGAGTTTTCCTTTAAGGAAGGCTGTTTTGACGTCCATCTGCCATATTTCATAGTCATAATATGTTGCAATGGCAAGAAGGATTCTGATTGATTTGGTCATTGCAACTGGGGAAAAGGTTTCATCATAGTCCACACCATGAGTTTGAGTCAATCCTTTTGCAACCAATCGTTCCTTGAAAACATTTACTTTGCCATCCATGTCAGTTTTTTCCTTGAAAACCCACTTGCACCCAACAGTTTTTACATCTTCAGGTGGATCGACTAAGGTCCATACCTCATTGTCATACATGGATTGCATTTCAGACCTCATGGCATTTGGCCACCTTTCGGAGTTTGGTCCCACAAAAAGGCATTTTGAGGATCTGGATGATTATTTATCAAAGACTTGGTGTTTAACGTAAACCTCACATCCCCAAATTTTAAGAAAGGACAAATTGGGTTTCTTCCCAGTCCATATCTCATATGGTGTCTTTTCAACTGCCTTTGACGGAACACAATTTACTGTGAATGCAACTGTTTCTAGGGCATGGCCCCAAAAGGAAGGAGGAAGATCTATTTGACTCATCATAGATCGAACCATATCTAATAGAGTTCGATTCCTCCGCTCAGAAACACCTTTCCATTGAGGTGTTCCTGGAGGAGTAAGTTGTGAGATGATCCCACAACTCCTAAGATGGTCAATGAACTCTTGGCTCAAATATTCACCACCCCGATCAGATCGAAGTGCCTTAATTATTTTGCCAAGTTGGTTTTACACTTCATTTTGGAATATTTTGAACATTTGAAAAGATTCAGACTTACATTTCATTAGATAGATATACCCATATCTACTAAAATCGTCTATAAATGTAATGAAGTACATATATCCTCATCTGGCAGATGTATTCATTGGTTCACACACATTTGTATGTATGAGGCCCAATAAATCAGTGGCACTCTCACTATGCCAGTAAAAAGGTGCCTTTGTCATCTTTCCCCATAGACAAGACTCACATGTATCAAATGATTCAAAATCAAATGAGTTAAGAAATCCATCTTGATGGAGTTTCGAAATGCGTTTCTCATTTATATGGCCTAGACGACAATGCCAAAGGTAGGTCGGATTCAAGTCATTTGACTTGATCCTTTTAGTAGTTATGTCATAGATATGTCCATTCAATTTTATAATGTCCTTGAGACCCTACACATTTATACAAATGTGAGAACCACATGCAGTATCTAATACCCATGTAGAGGAAGTAGAAAAGTGAATATCTATGGCATAGATACCTGAAGCAATAGCTCCGCTATCCTTCTTGTTCTTTTCTAGATCTTCGAGGTAGAGTTTGCAATTCCTCTTCCAATGACCAAGTTCATTGTAGAAGAAGCACACCCCATCCTTCGGAGGTTTTGCCTTCTTGGCTTTCGATTTCATACCCCTTCCTTTCTGAACGGACAAAATAGTGTTAGGCCTCTTCTTAAGGCTCTGCTTAGCAGTTTTGAGCATCCCATGCAATTCAGAAATTGATTCCTTCATATTGTTCATGACAAAGTGATTATAACTTCCTGGGAGTGAGTTAAAGATCACATATGTAGTTAACTCCTGGGACATGGGCAATCCAATCCTCTCAAGATAATCAATGTAACCTTTCATGTTGAACACATGAGGACTAACTGATGCACCTTTAGCCATCTTACAGGAAAATAAAGCCTTTGTGGTCTCATACCTCTCTTGCCTTGCCTGTTGCTGGAACATTTCCATAGGATGAACAATCATCTCAGAGATTTCCACAAGTTTTAGATCTCTATCAAGTTCTAGAACTATAGTGGCAGGCATCAGGCATCCTGTATCAACATAGTCATCCTTATGCTTCGTATAAGCATCAGTTTAAGCTCTTGGATTAGTAGCTGTAGGCTCGTCAGGAATGGGTTGATCAATGAGATACTCTTTTCTTTCGTGTTTCAGATCAACGCTCAAGCTCCCAAACATGTCAAGAAAGTTTGTCTCATCGAGTTTGTCCTTCTCAAGGACTGATCGCATTGATGGTGTTGCAGTATTACTACATGATTCTATAACTAAAAGATATGCAAATTCTAAGTAGTAACATCCCACTGAATAAAGAAGCCTCAATATAATTAGTGGGCTAAGATCCATATCTGGCTTAAATTTAAGTCTGCTTTGGCTGGACGCTTAAAAATAAGTTATTTAGGTAGGCAACCTTTTTGCCAATTACATCATATGTAACTCTTAGATCTTTATTGGATTCGATCATCGTATGACTCGGCACGTTTAATCTCATCTAATGCCTTGAGATCCAAAACCGTTTTGATAATCTCAATCAAATGAAGACAATAATGAATTTGTGAGTATCACCATTACCCGCGCTTGTCTCACCAGGATAACTCAAGTGCATCCATTTTGGTGGAACATACAAATAAGCGATCTAGGTTTTGACAAGTATTCATTGATTGACGGCATTATGATAATTGAATATTATTTCACTTATTTGTATCTCTTGGTTAATAATTTAGGAATACTTAATAGATAAATAATGGGTTTTATTACTTAATTGGGCTTTAGGATTTTAATTAGATTAATTTAGTTTTTGGTAATAAAATTCCAAATTTACAGTGCTTTTACTAGTTTCGCTATAACTTTTGATTTAGATATCGGATTAGCCTGATTCTTCTTTCGTATTTTAGATGATTCAGAGAGCTACAATTGTTATGAAGACTCGGAAGGCTGATTCGGACAAGAAGATGGACAAAATTGGAGCTAAAGACAAATGCATTTTTCTAGATTTTTATTCTTCCCGAATTCTGTAATAAAAGACCAATTTTTAGAAGTTTCCTATTTTTTTAGAGATTTCCTATTTATTAGAGGTTTCCTATTATTAGGGGATTCCTATTTTTGTTTAGTCATCTCTCCTATATAAGGAAGATTAGATGGTGGCTACAAACATATTCTCAATTACGCTTTATGAGACTTTTGGATTAAATTAGAAGCTTTTTATTTTCTCTGAGTTGTTCATCATGTTCTTCATCTTTTCTTCTGAGTTTTTCCTAGCCATGCTTGGCTAAGCTTTTGTGGTTGACCCATGGATTGAGGATTCTGTGAATCCAGAGGGCCCGCACTTCAATCGGTAACGTAATTTGTTTCTGTTTATTTTAATCGGATCCGATTATGATTGCAGAATGGGTATTAGATTTAATACCCAGATTGATATCCCAAGGACATAGGTCGGACCGGGTTACAGAGAGCGTTGTGCGATCGCACAGCAAGCTCGCCATGAGTTCGATCAAATGCTAGGCGATCGTCTAGTCGAGGGAGTTTCTGGATAAACGCAGAAATTTTGGTTTGTCCAGAATCAATCACGAGTTCAATTATTATGTTTTTGTCCGATGAAGGTTATGGAATCCCAATTCTGGGTTAATCGTTTTTAATCTGATTAATCTCATTTTCTTATATTCTGTTCTAGCTTTGCTTCATTTTAATTACCTTGAAAAACTCCCCCATTAAGTTCTTGTGTTACTTGTTTACCGTTGATTTTGGACCCATTTGTGAATTCCTTGAGAGAAACGATCCAGGTTTCCTATATTACAAATCTTTGAATCCTGGTTATTTTGTGAGGGCTCGGCAACTCTCACCAAAATTTGGCGCCGTTGCCGGGGAATTTGCATCGGTCTAATTACTGACAGTTGCTAGTCATTGTGGCAAATAATCTTTTGCCTAACCAATCAGGTATTTCAGAAATTGTTTGACTTACTCTGATTGGGCTGGTTATTTTTTTATTTATTTTGGTCTCAGCGGGATATATCGGGTATTTCAGAAATTGTTTGACTAATTGACTTACTCCGATTGGGGTGGTTAATTTTTTTTATTTATTTATTTTGGTCTCGACGGGATATATCGGGTATTTCAGAAATTGTTTGACTTACTTCAATTGGGTTGATTTTTGGTGAGCTGAAGGAAAATAGCATTTAATTAAGAACATGGTGCTTTAGCACTATGGTCTTCGTATTTTAGCCAAATTCCATCGTTTAGACCACTTTTTCAATTTTTATTTATTTATTTGATCTTTTGGTCCTCAAATAGTCTAAGAGTTGCCCTGTCCAAGTCCCATAAATTTTAAAAATCATTTGATAGTGTTTTGGACTTGTTTGGGTCAATTTCTAACATAGGTTTTTGCTTTTGCGTTTTTGTTTTTTGTGTTCTCTTGTTTTTTTTCTACTTTTACCACTTTTGGTGGCAGTTTCGTAATTCTGTGTGTTTGCCAATTCTGCTTTGTGTGTATGCTGCATGAGTACCAGGAATACTACTAATCCAGAAGATTTGTTACCATTTGATCCTGAAATAGAAAGAACAGTTCTTACTGCTAGAAGAGTTGTTAGGCTAAGTCATAGAATTAATACTGAACTTGACACTGAATTGGAGTCTGATTGTGACCATTCTAATTGTGTCCATTCTGTTGATCTTTCTGATTGTGGTTCTGATAGTATTTCTGATAGTCTTGTTGTTTTCACTGATTCTAGTAACAATTTTGCTAACTCAGACATTATGGCAGAAGAACAGGCAAATCGTCCTACTTTAAAGGAATTGGCTGCACCTGATGTTAATTATCAACCTTTGTGCATCCAATATCCTAACCTTGCTGCTAATTTTGAGCTTAAATCTGGTCTAATACACTTGTTGCCTAAGTTTCATGGTCTTACAAGTGAGTGCATTAAGCATTTGAAGGAATTCCATGTAGTGTGCAGCACAATGAAACCACAAGCCATTGATGAAGATCATATCAAGCTGAGAGCTTTTCCTTTCTCATTGGATGGTGCAGCCAAGGATTGGTTGTTGTACCTTCAGCCCTCATCTATTGGGAGTCGGATGATATTCGAGAGGTTATTTCTAGAGAAATATTTCCCTTCCTCAAGAGCAATCTGCGATCAAGAAGGCGGTAGACAAAGGGTTGGTGGATGCTTCTAGCGGTGGGGCTATGAATAACAAGACACCTGAAGATGCTCGAGACTTGATATCCATTATGGCAGATAACTCTCAGTAGTTTGGCACCAGGGCCAATAGTACTCCTGTTTACCATAATCAAGCACCCCCAATCTAGTATGATTCTCAGAGATTAGAGACTAGACTTGATGATCTGACTTCCCTTGTGAGGCAGTTGGCAGTGACATAGACAATACAATCTTCCCCTCCCCAGATTAGGTACTCCTGTGGGTTTTTTTCTGACCCTTATCATTCTACTGACTCTTGCCCTACCTTGCATGATCCTACTTACCAAGACCAGTCAGTAGCTGCAGTGGGTGTTTTTCTGGGAAATCCACAATACCAGCAGAATAATGCCTTTTCCAATACTTACAATCCTGGTTGGAGAAATCACCCCAACTTTCGCTGGAACCAAAATCAGAACCAAAGTAACCAGTATCAACAGAATTCTGGGAATTACCAGCAGAGACAGTACAAACCACAGACTTTCCAGCAACAATCTGCACCTCCTTTGCCAGCACCACCTCCTCGGCCAGCCATATGTGCACCTCCACAAGCGGCACAACAGCAGGCTAGTAGCAATAGTGGTTCCTCATTGGAGGATATGATGAAGCAATTTGTCACAAACAATATGCAGTTCCAACAGCAAACTGGCACTGTTATTCAGAGTTTGCAAACTCAGATTGGCCAATTAGCAACATCATTGAACCAGCTTCAACCTTAAGGATCCAACACTCTTCCTTCACAAACAATTCCCAATCCTAAGGGAAATGTGAGTGCTATATCACTACGGTCTGGCAAGCAATTGGAGGAACCTAAGCAAGCTGCAGATGTGACTTCCACATCAGAAAAAGAGTCATAAAATGTGAAGATTGACTCTGAAAAGAAAAAGGCAGTGCAACAAGGTGAAGAGGAAGACATTCCCATTCCTCTTCCTTTCCCTTAGAGAGCCTCTCAATCCAAGAAGTTGGTAGAAAAAGCACAACGAAAGAAGTCACAAGAGAAGGACATTCTAGAGACCTTCTGGAAGGTTGAGATCAATATTCCTCTCTTGGATGCCATCAAGCAAATTCCAAAATATGCCAAGTTTCTCAAGGAGTTGTGTACCAACAAGAGAGGATTGAAGGGGACTGAAAGAGTAAGCTTTGACCAGAATGTGTCGGCACTTCTAACACCCATGCCTAAAAAATGCAAGGATCCAGGAATGTTTCCTATCCCTTGTATTATTGGTAATTATAGATTTGATGATTGCATGTTAGATCTAGGTGCTTCAATTAATGTCATGCCTGCCTCTATCTATAAATCTATTGGTCTTGGTCCCTTGCGTCCTATTGGTGTTGTTGTCCAGTTAGCTAATAGGAGTAATGCTCACCCTTCTGGTTTGGTTGAAGACGTATTGGTCAAAGTTAATGAATTGATATTCCCTGTTGATTTCTATGTCTTAGATATGGAGGCTGAGTCTTCTAGTAGTAGATCACCAATCATTCTAGGGAGGCATTTCATGAAAACAGCTAGGACTAAGATAGATGTGTATTCTGGTACTCTTTCCATGGAGTTTGGTAATATATTTGTGAATTTCAATATCTTTGATGCCTGAAACATCCTAGGGAAGAGCATTCTGTTTTCTGCATTGATGTGATTGATGACGCTGTGGATGATGTTCTCACTGAATGGTATGTTGATTATCCCGATTTTGCATCTATGAGTGACTTTGTTAATTGTGCATGTTCTAATAATGAATGGTTTCCTATTTGCACTGAGATTAATGATGCATTATATGGTCATTGTGATTTGATTGGTGATTCTTCATTAATTATGGATTCTGATGTTGGTTGTGATATCCATTATGATATTCATTCCCCTGACACTATTGATTTTAAAGATACTCCACTTACTGCTAACCATAATGATGCTGTGAATGATAGATGTAATATCTCCATTGATTTTATTGATATTATTAATGATCTTGACATGACTATTGTTAGTAGGGATACTATTAAAGATAAGTGTGGGGAAAGCCTTGCTTTTGATATGCATTTATAGGGAAAGACCATCACGAATCATGATGTTTCACATGTAGAATTTGTCTTGTGTGATTATTTGAGCAACCATTGTGAAACTATTTTGAGTGATCACTTGAATTATTCTTTAGAGAGTTTGACTCTTACTGAGGAGAGTCATATTGATTTTGTGGGTTGCTCAAAATATCTGGAAGTTCCAACATTTTCTTTTGATCATTTTCTTTTGGGATCTTCCTTGATTCTTGATAAATCAAATTTTATTGATTATATTTATGTGGGACGAGATACTGCTTGTTGTCATGATTTTATGTAGGTACATGGATTGATTACTCCTATCCAAACACCTTCCATACTTGAGCTGAAATGTTATTTGCGGATCTTAAAAAGGAAGTTGTTTAATAAACATCAACAAGGGACATCACTAGTGCTTTCATGTGACTTAAAACCAGACAAAGGAAAGAAGCCAATTATGCCACTTCATTTGAGTCTCCAACATTTTAATAGTCCGGTCGTACTCCCACCTTACTCTTTTACTTTCGTTACCTACTATTATTGGTTATATTTATCTTTTGCACTAAGGTCAATGCATGATTTAAGTGTGGGGGAGGGATTTTGTTCTTACTTTTGGTTTTTGTTCTTTGTTTTCAAAATGAGAAAAAGAAAAAGATTTTTGTTTTTGCTTTGGTTTTTATTCCTTGTGTTCAAGAAAAGGAAGAAAAATTTTCTTTTGTGAATAATTTCCCTTTTTAAAATAAAAAAATAGTTTTTATGAATAACACACTCTCTTTCTATGATTGCTTTACCTCTTGTGAACTTTGATATCTTGTTTTGATGGATCCTTCTGTTTGGGGTTGAATTTTTGAACTCTTGGATTATATTTCTTGGTAGTTAATTTTGGGATGCTAGTTGCATGATTCGGTATTGACCTTTGTGAGATTTTGGGTCTGCATGAATGGACTTCATCATTTACCATTCTTTCTTTCCTGTGTGCATCTACTCATGATTTTTGTTCTCTAGAACTTGCTCCCTTTCTTTTTTAAACTAATTTTTTCACTTACATGCATTAACATGATGGAAGCTTGTTTTCTTTATTTTATTTTCCCCACTTTGGCCAAATAGCTTTTCCTTGCATTATGTTTCCTTTGCTAGCCCCTTTGTGCCTTTTTGACTAATTCTTTTCTAAACCACATTACAAGCCTATGCGTAAAATCATTTTATTCCGCACCTTGGAAATTTATTGAGCATTGGTTTCACCTTGGTTTTGTGTTTAAGTGTAGGGGTTGTTCAGGAGTGCAACAGTTTAAGTGTGGGGGGTGATATTTGATTTTGTCATTGTGATTATAACAAAAAAAAAAAGAAAAAAGAAAAGAAAATACATAGAAAGAAAGAAAAAAAAATGCATAGAAAGAAAGGAGATATATGAAAAAAAAAGTTTTTATACATAAAGAATGATTGTGTTAATTAGTGCTCTTTTTAATTTCTTTGGTGCTTAACCTCTCATTCCATACTATTACCTACCTTCACCCTATGTTAATGCAAATACAATGGCCAACAACTCCTTTTCAGTGGTCGTGTAATTAGACTGAGCAGAATCCAAATTCTTGGAGGCATATGCAATGACATGAGATGCTCTGTCTACCCGCTGTGCCAAGATAGCACCAATCGCATAATTAAAGCCGAAATCTGGATTTTATTTGCGCACGAATTTTGTAATTAAAGCCCACTTTTATTTTAATTTCATTTTGGGCTGAACCATTAGACCTAATTCATTTTTAGGTTATCTTTAAGTGAGGCAGCCGCCACACAAACATTCATTCATTCACGTTTTTACACAGTTTTGGATTAAATACAGAAGTTTTATTTTCTCTCAAATGTTCTTCGCGTTCTTCGTCTTTTCTTCATTTTTTCAAGCCATGCTCGGCTAAACTTCTGTGATTAACCCAACGTTGAGGATTCCATGATTCGTCCAGAGAGCTTGTGCTTAATCGATAACGTTACTCTTTTCAGTTTTCGTCTTATCGGATCCGATTTCTGAAAATAGTTCGAATATTAGATTTAATATTTGGTTTGGTTCTTCCCAAGGACTGAGTTCAAACTAGGTTTAAGTGTTGCTGTGCGATCGTACAGTGAGGCACCACTGTTCGGACAAATGCTAGGCGATCGTCTAGTCGAGGGAATTTTTGGACGGATGCAGAGATCTCGGTTCGTCCAGAACCAAACACGAGTTCGTTCATATTTCGCTCAAGGATGGATGTTTCTGGAATCTAAACGTTGGGTTGGTTGTTCTTAATCTGTTTCAGTTTATTAACGTTTTTCTATCTGTTTCCACATATTTTGGTTTATTTCAATTTATTTCGTTTTAATCTGTTGAATCAAGAAAAAAAGAAAACCCCCCAATTTACTGTTTCTGTTTCGCTGTTGTTGTTAATCAAACCCGCTACAAGTTCGTTGAGGAAACGACCCAGGTTCCCTATTTCTACAAATCATTTTTCGCTGTTTTAAGTTTTGATTCTAGGATTTCTACTAGTGTCGTTTTTTTTTAGTATCTCTGATTCGGCTGAAAATTGGCAGAGTGATAGAAAATGGCAAATCTTTGACCTCACATCAGAATCTTTGATTCTTCATGTGGTATCCTCCGTTATGCTAAATTCCATCGTTTAGACCACTTTTTCAATTTTTGAAGTTTTTTTATTCCATTTTTGGGTCCCCCAATAGTCTAGGAGTTGCCCTGTCCAAGTCCCAAAAATTTTAAAAATCATTTGATAGTGTTTCTGGACTTGTTTTGGTCAATTTCTAGCATAGGTTTTTACTTTTGTGTGTTTTGTTTTTGTGTTCTCTTAGGGTTTTTATACTTTTTACCACCTCTTGTGGCATTTTCGTAATTTTGATTGTCTGGTGGCATTTCTGTGATTCTGAGTATTTACCAATTCTGCTTTGTGTGTATGCTGCATGAGTACCATAAATAATACTAATCCAGAAGATTTGTTGCCATTTGATCCTGAAATAGAAAGAACAATTCTTACTGCTAGAAGAGTTGTTAGCCTAAGTCATAAGATTAATACTGAACTGGTCACTGAACTGCATTCTGATTGTGTCCATTCTGTTGATCTTTCTGATTCTTATTCTGATAGTATTTCTGATAGTCTTGTTGTGTTCACTGATTATTGTAGCAATTTTGCTAACTCAGACGTTATGGCAGAAAGATAGGCAGATCATGCTACTTTAAAGGAATTGGGCGCACCTGATGTTAATTATCAACCTTTGTGCATCCAATATCCTGACCTTCTTTGCTAACTTTGAGCTTAAATCTGGTCTAATACACTTGTTGGCTAAGTTTCATGGTCTTGCAGGTGAATGCCCCATTAAGCATTTGAAGGAATTCCATGTGGTGTGCAGCACAACGAAACCACATGCCATTGATGAGAATCATATCAAGCTGAGAGCTTTTCCTTTCTCATTGGACGGTGGAGCCAAGGATTGGTTGTTGTACCTTCAGCCCTCATCTATTGGGAGCTGGTGATATTCGAGGTTATTTCTAGATAAATATTTCCCTTCCTCAAGAGCAACTGCGATCAAGAAGGAAATTGGCAACATTAAACAGGTCACTGGGGAGACTATGCATGAGTATTGGGAGAGGTTCAAAAGGTTATGTGCAAGCTGTCTACACCATCAAATAAATGAAAAAGACTTGATTAACAGTTTCTATGATGGTCTACTACCGGTAGACAAAGGATTGGTCGATGCTTCTAGCGGTGGGGCTATGAGTAACAAGACACCTGAAGAGGCTCGGGACTTGATATCCATTATGGCGGATAACTCTCAGCAGTTTGGCACCAGGGCCAATAGTACCCCTGTTTACCATATTCAAGCAGCACCCCCAATCCAGCATGATTCTCAGAGATTAGAGACTAGACTTGATGATCTGACTTCCCTTGTGAGGCAGTTGGCAGTAACACAGACAGTGCAATCTTCACCTCCTCAGAGTGGGTACTCCTGTAGTGGTGGTAGTGGTTCCTCACTTGAAGATATGGTGAAGCAACTTGTCTTAGCCAATATGCAGTACCAACAGCATACTGACACTTCCATTCATGATTTGCGAACACAGATAGGGCAATTGGCAACATCATTGAACCAACTTCAACCTCAGGGATCCAACACTCTTCCTTCACAAAAAATTCCTAATCCTAAGGGGAATGTGAGTGCTATCTCCCTTCGATCTGGCAAACAATTGGAGGAACCTCAACCAGCTGCAGATGTGACTTCCACATCAGAAAAAAGAGTCAAAAACTGTGAAGATTGACTCTAAACATAAAGAGGTAATGCAGCAAGATGAAGAGGAAGACATTCCAATTCCTCTTGCTTTCCCCCAGAGAGCAATTAAATCCAAGAATTTGGTAGAAAAAGCACAGGAGAAGGATATACTTGAGACATTCAGAAGAGTAGAGATCAACATTCCTCTATTAGATGCAGTCAAACAAATTCCTAAATATGCCAAGTTTCTGAAGGAGTTGTGCACCAACAAGAGGCGACTGAAGGGGGATGAACAAGTGAGTTTGAACCAGAATGTATCAGCACTCATCCAGCCTACCATGCCTCGTAAATGCAAAGATCCAGGGACATTTTCTATCCCTTGCCTTATTGATAATTATAGATTTGATGCTTGCATGCTAGATTTAGGTGCTTCTATTAATGTCATGCCTGCATCATTTATAAATCTCTTGGTCTTGGTCCCTTGCGTCCTCTTGGTGTTATTGTTCGAGTTAGCTAATAGGAGTAGTGCTCATCCTTCGGTTTAGTTGAAGATGTATTAGTCAAAGTTAATGACTTGATATTTCCTGCTGATTTTTACATCTTAGATATGGAGGATGAGTCTCTAGTAGTAGGTCACCAATCATTCTAGGGAGGCCTTTCATGAAAGCAGCTAGGACTAAGATAGATGTGCATTCGGTACTCTTTCCATGGAGTTTGGTGATATATCCGTGAATTTCAATATTTTTCTGTGAGTGATTCTCCCATTTGTGCATGTGCTGATAACGAATGGTGCTCTGTTTGCACTAACTTGGTTAAGGCTGCATTATTTAGTGATTCTACATTACTTGTGGATTCTGATGTTCATTCTGAATTTGAGCTTCATCCTGATTCTGATTTTGATGAGCTTGCTTCTAATTTTAATTTTGATAAGCTGAATTCGATGTTAACATTGAGCCGTATAGCCACAGTTCTTCTTACTTCTTTGAATGTGGTTTCGGGATTTCTAGTGTGATGCCATCGAGTTGTTGCAACACCCCCAAGCTTCTTCCCTCCACCGAGCAACCGCCCAAACTAGAGTTGAAATCCCTCCCGGATCACCCGAAGTATGCATTTACGGAGGTGAATGAGCGGTTGCGATCATTGTGGCAAATAATATTTTGCACGATCAAGAAGAGAAGTTGCTAAGCTTATTGAGGGCGAACAATAAGGCCATTGGGTGGACATTAGGCGACATAGTTGGCATCAGCCCTTCTATGTGCATGCATCGTATTCATTTGGAAGAGGAATCTAAGCCGGTGAGGCAACCCCAGAGACGCCTTAATGCTCTTATCCTTGATGTGGTAAAGAAGGAGGTCACTAAGCTCCTACAGGCTGGCATCATCTATCCCATTTCTGATAGCCAGTGGGTTAGCCCGGTCCAGGTGGTTCCTAAGAAATCCGGAGTCACTGTGGTAGCTAATTAGAAGAATGAGCTCATTCCTACTCGAGTTCAGAATAGTTGGACAGTTTGCATCGACTATAAGGGACTCAACCAAGCCACTCGCAAGGATCATTACCCTCTACCTTTCATTGATCAGATGTTAGAGTGTTTGGCTGGTAAGTCTCTGTATGGTAAGTATTTTCTCTGAGTTTCTAGAGGACTGCATGGAGGTTTTTATGGATGACTTCAATGTATATGGGTCTGATTTTGATGCATGCTTGGCTAATTTTTCTAGAGTTTTGCATAGATGTATTGAGTCTAATCTTGTGCTGAATTATGAGAAGTTTCACTTCATGGTTGAGTCAGGTATAGTCTTGGGACACATAGTGTCTAGGAAAGGGATTGAGGTAGACCCTGCTAAGATAGATGTAATTACTGCTTTACCTTACCCCGCACGTGGGAAGTTCGCTCTTTTCTTGGCCATGCAGGTTTCTATCGGCGTTTCATTCGAGATTTCAGCAAGACTGCCCGACCCTTGTCCAATCTTCTGCATAAGGACACTAACTTTGTATTTTATGATACTTGCAAGGCGGCCTTCGATCATTTGAAGCGTTGCCTAACTACAGCCCTAGTGATCCAGCCCCCTGATTGGTACCTCCTTTTTGAGTTGATGTGCGATGCTTCCAATTATGCGGTTGGTGCTATCTTGGCACAGCGGGTAGACAGAGCATCTCATGTCATTGCATATGCCTCCAAGACTTTGGATTACGCTCGTCTAATTACACCACCACTGAAAAGGAGTTGTTGGCCATTGTATTGCTTTTGATAATTTTAGGTCATATCTGCTAGCTAGTAGAGTCATTGTTTTCTCTGACCATCGCTTTGAAGTTTCTTTTGAAAAGGCGGATGCTAAGCCACGACTCATCCGGTGGATGTTGCTGCTCCAAGAGTTTGATGTTGAGATTCGAGACGAAGTGGAGCACAAACCGGGTAGCCGACCACTTGAGTCGCATCACCCATTCTCCCTCTCACCCTCTTCTATTCGGGATGATTTCCACGATGAGCGGCTTCTACACTGCAAGGTAAGACCCCATGGTATCTTGATCTAGTTAACTATTTGGTAGCTGGTGTTTTTCTGTAGACTCCACTAGGGCCCGAAACCTAAAATTGAAAAGTGAGTCTAAATATTATGTTTGGGATGACCCTTATCTGTGGAAGTTTTGTAGTGACCAGATAGTTAGGAGATGTGTACCTGACCATGAATTTCACTCCATATTGCATTTTTCTCATGCTTCTGCTTGTGGTGGTCACTTTGGACCCCAAAGAACTGCTAGGAAAGTGTTAGATAGTGGATTATTTTGGCCTTCCTTGTTTTGTGATTCCCATCTGTTTTGTAAGTCATGTGATAACTGTCAGAGAGTAGGGAGTATTTCTCGTAGGCATGAGATGCCCCAAAACCCTATATTGTTTTGTGAGATCTTTGATGTTTGGGGTATTGATTTTATGGGTCCATTTCCAACTTCATATGGTTATACTTACATACTGCTGGCTGTTGATTATGTCTCGAAATGGGTTGAGGCGAAAGCCACCCGGACTAATGATTCTTCTGTGGTGGTGGACTTTGTTAGGTCTAACATTTTCTGCAGGTTTGGCATTCCTAGAGCTATTATCAGTGACCAGGGCTCCCATTTTTGTAATCAAAGCATGGGTGCCTTGTTACGCAAGTATGGAGTGCTACACAAGGTCTCCATAGCATACCACCCTCAGACCAATGGTCAAGCTGAAGTCTCAAATAGAGAGATTAAGCAAATCCTTTAGAAGACTGTTAACTCTACCCGGAAAGATTGTAGTAAGCGATTAGAGGATGCTTTGTGGGCATATCGCACCGCCTACAAGACTCCGATTAGGGATGTCTCCTTATCGGATTGTCTTTGGTAAGGCATGTCATCTTAGGTTGAGTTGGAGCATCAAGCCTATTGGGCCATTAAGCAATGTAACATGGATTTGGCTCGATCAGGATGGAGAGAAAGCTACGATTGCAAGAATTAGATGAGTTGAGATTGGATGCCTATGAGAGTTCACGGTTGTACAAGGAGAAGACTAAGGCATTCCATGATAAGCATATTTCGAGGAAAGAATTTTCGTGGGCAGAAAGTTCTTCTATTTAACTCCCGTTTGAAGTTTATGCCGGTAAGCTTCGATCTAGATGGGATGGCCCTTTTGAGATCACTAACATTTTTCCATTTGGTCTTGCTGTTGAGCTATATGATCCACCCACGGGAAGAACCTTTAAGGTCAATGGGCATCGCCTCAAGCAATTTCATGAGGGATCCCAACAAACACTGAGGAAGCGAGATTCTCCTCATTGATGCCACTTATCCTCCATAAACCCTTGGGGAGTATTCTTCTTTCTTCTCACTTTTTCTCTTTTATTTGTTTTCCTTTTTCTACTTTGCTTTTTGAAAATAAATACATTCTTTCTTTCTAATGATTGCTACATATTATGAACGTGGACATTTTGGTTTTAATGGATCATTCTGTTTGGTCTACAATTCTTGACTCTTTGATTACATGTCTTGGTAGTTGATTTGATGTTGTTGATTGCCTAAGTTGGTATTGACCTTGTGAGGTTTTGGGCCTGCATGAATGGAATTCATCTTTTGCCATTCTTTCTTTCATGTGTGCATCTCTCATGATTTGTGTTCTCTAGAACTTGCTCCTTTTCTTTTTGAAACTACATTTTCACTTGCATGCATAAGTATGATGGAAGCTTGTTTTCTTTCTTTTATTTTCCCACTTTGGCCAAATAGCCTTTCCCTTGCATTATGATTCCTTTGCTAGCCCCTTTGTGCCTTTTGACCCATTCTTTTCTAAGCCACATTACAAGCCTAAGCGTAAAACCATTTTATTCCGCACCTTGAAAATTTATTGAGCATTGGTTTCACCTTGTTTTGTGTTTAAGTGTGGGGTTGCTCAGAGTGCAACAGTTTAAGTGTGTGGGGGGGGGAGATATTTGATTTTGTCATTGTAATTACGTATACAATGAAAGAAAAGAACAAAAAAAAAATCAGAAAAAAAGAAAAGAAAAGAAAATACATAGAAAGAAATCGATATATGAGTAAAATAAAAGTTTTCATACATAGAGAATGATTGTGTTAATCAGTGCTCTTTTTGATTTCTTGGGTGCTTAGCCTCTCATTCCATACTATTACCTACCTTCACCCTAGCCCCATTACAACCTTTAATAACAAGCTCTCTTGATTTGTGCATGTATGTGTTATGATTAGTGGAGACGTAGAAGTTGAGTAAGCTTATGGTAGAACAATTTTCTTGAGTAGAATTTGAGCGATACACTAATTTACCCTATACACTTGAGAGAATAATTGAGAGCATCCTTTGAGAGACCATCTTTTGTGGTTAGCATCATTGATTGAGATTGCCATGATTTGTAATTTGAGATGAAGGGATTTTGGTCTTGAATGATTGGTCTTTTGAAGCTTTGTGTCCCTTGTTTGGTTTTTGCATTGTTAGCAATTGTTAGAAAAAAAAAGTGTTTCCTTTTAGTCTTTTTCTTTGAATTTTGCTCAGGAGTGCAAAAAGATAAGTGTGGAGGAATTTGATAATTGAATATTTAATACACTTCTTTTTATCTCTTGATTAATAATTAGGACTCTTTAGTTAATAAATAATGGCTATTATACTTATTTGGGCTTTGGGCCTTTGATTAGCTTTTAGCCATTTTTAATAATAAAATTCCAGTTTTACATTGCTTCACTATTTTTACCATAACTCTTGAACCAGACATCGGATTTGCCTCATTTTTGTCTCATATTTCAGATGATTCAGAGAGCTACAATTGTTATGAAGACATGAAGAGAAAATTCGGACAAGAGAGCGGTCAATTTTGGAGCCGCAATCTGGATTTTATTTGGGCACGAATTTTGTAATTAAAGCCCACTTTTATTTTAATTTCATTTTGGGCTGAACTATTAGACCTAATTCATTTTTAGGTTATCTTTAAGTGAGGCAGCCGCCACACAAACATTCTTTCATTCACGTTTCTACATTGGAGTGGATCAAAATAGAAGTTTTTACATTCTCTCAACTGTTCTTCACATGTTCTTCGCGTTCTTCGTGTTCTTCGTCCGTTCTTCATTTTTCCCAGCCATGATCGGCTAAACTTCTGTGATTGACCTAACATTGAGGATTCCATGATTCGTCCAGAGAGCTTGTGCTTAATCGGTAACTTATTCAATTTTGTTTTCATCTTATCGGATTCGATTTCTGGAAATAGTTCGAATATTAGATTTAATATTCGGTTTGGTTCATCCCAAGGAATGAATTTGGACTAGGTTAGAGTGTTGCTGTACGATTGCACAGTGAGACGCCACTGTTCGGATATATTCTAGGCGATCATCTAGGCGAGGGATTCTCCGGATGAATGCAGAGATTTCGGTTCATCCGGAACCAAACGTGAGTTAGTTATATTTCGTTCAATGATGGAAGTTTCTGAAATCTGAACGTTGGGTTGATCATTTGTCATTCTGTTTCTGCATATTTCGTTCTGTTTCATTTTGTTTATTTCATTTTGTTTATGTTATTTCGTTGTGTGTTAATCTGTTAAACCAAACCCCCCATTTTACTGTTCTGTTTCACTATTGTTG
Source organism: Acacia pycnantha (assembly GCA_025563575.1). Classification (NCBI taxonomy): domain Eukaryota; kingdom Viridiplantae; phylum Streptophyta; class Magnoliopsida; order Fabales; family Fabaceae; genus Acacia; species Acacia pycnantha. Next base: position 3,398,402 of record JAMWYP010000001.1, read on the forward strand.
TTAATCAAGCCCGCTGCAAGTTCGTTGGCAAACGACCTAGGTTCCCTAATTCTGCAAATCATTTTCGAACTTGGTTATTTTGGGAGATACGGCAAAAATCTTTCCAATGACTGTCGGCCATTTTTAGAATGTCCGATCTGAACGCTTCAGAACTACATGAAACGGTCTTGAGAACCGACTACCTGTCCGTATACAAATCCTAACGTAGAACTATCGTTTAGCAAATTTAGTTTTAGCATATATATCACATATAGATTCGGTTTAAACATATATATCACATATATAATCTCATGTTTAAAACCCAATTTAAACATACGGTTGACCTGGCTCTGATGCCATCATTGGGATCCGTACACGCAGTGGAAGGATTCTCATCCACTAAAATTTTATGAATCCCACAAAGAGGATCTATCAACGGCATTTAGATCAAGGTTCGTTAGGAAAAACCGTACCTATTCGAACTGGTATGCGTGCCTTGAGAACTCGTGGGCTAACACCTTCTTGCTCGATCAATCTCTAGGAGTCAACTCTACGAATCCAATCCCTCTACCGGTATCCACACCAAACAGCTCTCCAACACGTACGTCAGCGAGCTAGCGCCTTCTTACTTTGTGTCTCACGTTTTTCTCTTTAGGATTTCTTTCGCGGCTTGTTGGTTCGTTCTCTTAATACGACTATATCAATATCTTTTATAGAGTTTCTAAAACCCTAATTGGGTCGTATTAAAATATTCGAGATTAATCTAAATTAATGTTGAAATTCAAATTTGGATATTAATTAAATCTGTCCAACATATCTAATCTAATCTATTCAATTAATCCAAATCAAAAGCCTGCCTAAAATCTGATATATGATATATGTCTATTTAATTAATTCTGAGATACTATATCTCAATTTAAATTAAATCAGATATATGATATCTCTATTCGTGGACACTTTTACTCGTGTTAGGCTATTCTTGTGTGCGACCCTGCAGGCCCACATGAGATTGGCAGTGGACCAATACTGTACCAGCCCACAAGTCGCAAGCGGCCTCTAGCAAGACATTGCGACTACACAATTTATATGGGGATCAATGATACCATACAACCTATCGTATAACCATGTCACGTCCCTTTTGTCACGCGATAACTTGGTCAAGGATGGGGCATGGATAATGTCAACTTCCTGTTCTAGACCATTACTTTCTCGATTCTTGAGTAGTCTAACAATTGAAATGGAAACTCCTTTCAATCGTAGTATGGCCATACATTTCTCAGACTCACTCATCCAGGGGCCCAGTATTATCTCTCTACATGAAAACCAATGATCCCGATCTAAGCCTTTTTCATCACCCGGTCAAAGGTGACTTTTGACTAGGTCAAAGATCAGTGACTTATCATGTAGGAATCTATGATGATCTCAGGTCAAAGGGCATTGTGACGCGGTTATACATGAGAAAATCTTATGACTTAATCCATGCAGCTTTCTCATAGTGGGTCGGTCCAGCACCTTGTACTCTTATAATTGCCTAATGTTAGTTCTCTATGTGTTTTGATGATTAACAAAAATTGTAAACAAGTATGAATGTTTTAATAAGATAAAAGAGTCAAAAACACTCTGTCATCGCATAACTCGAGCCTAACTAGGCAAGCTCGAGTTTGCTGCAAACAGAGAGCATATCAGGCTATTTCAGCATAACGAACTCGAGCCTGAATAAATAATGTAAATTGATGAAAACTCGAGCCTAAGTATATGGACTCGAGCCTAATACTTTTTTGTAGAGTTTACTCTATGGTTTGACAAACGAAGAAGAGTTTACAAAACAGGTAAACTCGAGCCTGTTATTGCAAGCTCGAGTGTTCCCCTGGCAGAGCTCCCAAGGTTTCCTTCATTCACAAACTCCAGAGTTTAAGTTCAAACCTCCAGTTCACTCCGATAAGCCCTGAAATAAATAAAGTCGAACTCGAGCCTGTCATTATGAACTCGAGCCCTTCATTGAAAAAGAGTAAAGCAAATGCACAAACTCCAGAGTTCATATTTGTGCTCCGACCACTCTTTCGAATAATCAAATTTCTTAGGCATGAATAGTGTTAAACTCGAGCCTAATCACTAATGGACTCGAGCCTGCCTGGTTTGTGAAATATTATTTCAGGCGCTCGCCCGACAAAATGCTCAGCGATGATTCGAACTCGAGCCTACCTTTGTGAACTCGAGTTTACATGATGAGACAATTTACAAACTCCAGAGTTTACATCAAACTCAGAGTTTGCTCCTCACAGAAGATGAGCCTGATACTCAAAGTGCCTTACGAACTCGAGCCGGACTTGGCGAACTCGAGTTTAAGACGACAGCAAATATGATCGTTACTGTTTTCATCCTGATTAGTTTGAACAACAAAATTACCATTTCTATGCGAATTGATTACATTCATTTAGAGAATTCATATGTATATTTAACCACTCTAAATTAAGGATGTTTCAGGTATTAGTTGGATCAATCAATACATTGAATTCACACGACAAATCAGAATGAAGAAGGATTTCACGCGTCTAGAATTAAATCAGCTGAAAATCAGAACCCAACGGCTATAATCCTCATCAACCTGAATTTCAAATGAAGAACATGCAGAATTGAGAAGTAACGGTCACATAGCAATTGACCACTATATATAGAACAAGATTACAAACTTCGTATGTAGTGAATTCAAGCGTAAACGAAAAGCAAGCTCAAGAGTTACATATACATTCGAGTTTTCTTTACGTATTGTATTTGATATACAAAGAGCCTCGGTGTTTATCAATATCTACTCGTGAGAGAGCTGTTATACAAATTATTCATTCATTGTAATAATCTCAAGTCAAGGGGACTTGGAGATTGGGATTTCGATTACAACTTGTAAGGGGAGTGTATCCTAGAGAGAGGATAATCCTTGAGTACGAGTGTGTATCCGAATTGAGTGATAGTAGAAAAACCCGGAGAGTGCTGGGGTGGACGTAGGTCAAGAGTTTGGACCGAACAGGGATAAACTTTCGTGTCAAGCTCTTCTTCCCTATCTCTTTACGTTTAGCTTGACTTGGGTGCAAGGTTATTTTAAAAGTTTTTAAAATCCCCAATTCACCCCCTCTTGGTGATTTCCTTTCGTTTTCATTTGGTATCAGAGCCTGGTTGTCAATTTGAAGGATTAACATCCTAGACAAAAAGATCCAATGGAAGGAATTCTACCCGATGGAGCCTCAATCAACGAGACCCCGGGTTTCAATGGAGAACACTACTCATTCGGAAGGCTAAGTTCGGGGTCTATGTAATGGCCTCGAGTTTGGTTTATGGAAGGTCTTTGAGAAAGGAAACTATGTTCCTTCCTCGGTTGTAGCCGATGTCGAACTCCCAAGAAAGAAGAAGAGTACGATGACAATGATAAAAAGCTAGTCACTCTCAACATGAAGGCAATCCACATGCTGCAAAGTGCTCTTGGGCAAAAGGAGTATTTCAGAATTTGCACTTTGCCATCTGCTAAGCAAATGTGGGATGCTCTTGAGATAGCCCATGAAGGAATAGCTGCAATCAAAGAAAATCGTATCAATACTCTCATGATCGAATATGATTTATTACGGATGAAGCCAGGAGAGTCTATTGGCGAATTTCAACTCGGGTTCACTCATCGATCAATCAACTCATTGCCTTGGGAAAAGAATATGAACAACCTGGCCAAGTGAGGAAAATACTAAATATTCTCACCAAGGAATGGGAAGCCAAGGTCACTGCAATTGAAGAATCTCGAGGCGAATCAATGGCCTCCGTAGCAGCATTATTTGGCGGCCTCTCCGAGTATGAGGAAAGATCAAATTCAAGAAAGGGCTAAATGACATCAATGTCAAAAACAAGGGAATAGCTCTTAAAACCATCAAAGAGGTAAAGTCAGATGACGATGAAGAAGATGAAGATGAAGATGGTGAGCTAGGAATGATGGTCAGAAGATTCAAGAAATTCTACAAAAGGACCAATCTCACGAAAGTTTCAAAAAAGGAAATTCTAGCACTGAAACTAAGAAACCAATTATATGCTATGAGTGTGAGAAACCAGGCCACATCAAATCGAATGTCCTCGGTGAAAAACAAAGAAAAGAAATTCAATAAGTTCAAGAAAAGAGCTTATGTGTCAGCTATATGGGCCAACGGCTCATCTGATGAAGATGAGGCAGAAGAGGAACAAAGTGCCAATCTCTGTCTTGTGGCTCAAGAGGAATCAGACAACGAAGAGGTAAGTAATTCTGATTTACCTTATGATGAATTATCTTCAACATATGACTCTCTTTACACTGAATTTAAGAAAACTGCAAAAGAGCTCTTATTTTCAAAAAGAAAAATCAAACTATTAGAAGAACAGGTTCAAACGATTCCTCCTGAAAATATCATATGTGATGAATGCCTTATTCTGAAAAAGAAAAATGAATATCTTACGAAGACTCTTGAAAAATTCACTAGAGGAAGTGAAATGCTTGAAATAATTTTGAAACAGCAAAGATTCACAAATGACAAATGAGGAATTGGTTACAAGCCTGATTGTGACAAAAAGAAAGGCAAAAAGAAACATGGACAAAGATCTTACATGAATTACTTTCAAAAATCTGTCCATACTTCAAATCCTTTTGCACATTGCAACTATTGTAACATTAAACCCGTAGGAAACTACCAATGGGTGCCTAAGGGATCCTATATGATTCCTAAGACACAAACTAACCCAAAAGGACCCAAAGAATATTGGGTACCTAAAAGATGATATCTCTTTTATGCAGATTTGTCTTAGAGCATCAAATCCCAATAAGTGGTACATTGACAAGTGGATGCTCAAGACACATGACGGAGACCAATCCAAGTTTGCTTCAATCAAACATAAGGAAGGTGGCAAAGTAACATTTGGTGGAAATGAGTCCGGAAGAATTGCTTGGCATTGGCAAAATTGGAAATAGCAATGGACCACAAATCAAAGATGTTTATCTTGTGGATGGATTATGTCACAACCTCCTCGGTGTGAGTCAAAGCACGAGACAAAGGAAATCTAGTCATCTTTGATTCGGAAGAATGTTTGATTGTAAGTAAGGATGTTCTCTCCTTAGATAGTATTAAACCCAAAGCATTATTCGGAGCTCCAAGAGAAGGTAATTGCTACACTCTTAATCTGTCTAAAAACAATTCTGATTCTGAAAAATGTTTTGTTGGTAACTTAGATGAAAGTTGGCTATGGCATAAACGTTTAGGACATGTTAATATGATTCAACTTGATAAACTACAGAAAAAGGAATTGGTTATTGGTTTACCAAAACTCTCTTTTAAGAATGATATGATCTGTGATGCATGCCAAAAGGTAAACAAACCAAATCTTCTTTCAAATCAAAAACTGAAATATCATCTAATAGACCTCTCCAATTACTCCATATGGATTTAGTTGGACCAGCTAGAGTAAAAAGCCTTGGTGGCAATCTTTATACCTTGGTTATAGTGGATGATTTTTCAAGATTTACTTGGGTCATTCTTTTATCTTCAAAAGACAAAACATTTGATCAATTTGTTGTGTTTGCCAAGAAGGTCCAAAACGAGAAAGGATTCTCTATTGCAGGTATTCGTACAGATTATGGTGGAGAATTTGAGAATCATGCCTTTGGAGAATCTGTGATAGTATGGGAATCAATCATAACTTTTCAGCTCCAAGAACCCCACAGCAAAATGGAGTTGTTGAAAGAAAGAATAGAGTGCTTACTGAAATGGCAAGGTCAATGCTCAATGAGAACCAAACATCTCAAGTGTTTTGGGGCGATGCTATGAGCACCGCTTGTTACATATCAAACAGGGCATATCTTAGGAAGAAATTGAACCAAACTCCCTATGAGCTCTACAAAGGAAGAAAACCCAACTTAGCTCACTTGCACATCTTTGGATGTAAGTGCTTCATCCACAATAATGGTAAGGACAGCCTGGGAAAATTTGATCCCAAAGGCGATGAAGGTATATTCTTGGGTTATTCAAGTAGAAGTAAAGCATATAGAGTTTATAATACCCGCAATCACACTGTTGAAGAATCTATGCATGTTGTTTTCTGTGAAACCAAATCTAACAAGTCCTTGGATGATGATGATGATTTTCCTATGACAAACCAACCAGACTCAAAATCAACTTCTATCTCAACAAATACTGAAAAGATTTGCAAAATGATTCTGAACTGAAAAACATTGTGAAAATGCTTGTGAAAACAGTGTTCAAACTCAACCAAAATCATGGAGATACGGTAGGAGTCATCCTCTGGATCAAGTGATAGGTGATGCAAATCAAGGAGTAAGAACCGAGAAGAAGCACCTTGAATGAAGTTACTTTTTCAGCTTTCATTTCTAAAATTGAACCCTCTAAAATTGATGAAGCCCTTTCAGACAATGATTGGGTTATAGCAATGCAAGAGGAGTTACATCAATTTGAAAGAAACCAAGTTTGGGACTTGGTACCCAGACCTAAAGACCATCCGGTCATTGGTACTAAATGGGTATTCAAGAATAAATGTGATGAATCCACCATAATCATTCGTAATAAGGCAAGGCTAGTTGCAAAAGGCTATAATCAAGAAGAAGGAATTGATTATGAAGAAACTTATGCTCCAAAGAGCACGATTGGAAGCTATAAGAGTTCTTTTAGCCTTTGCATGTGTTAAAGGAATCAAACTTTTTCAAATGGATGTGAAATCCGCCTTTTTAAATGGTTTTATACAGGAGGAAGTTTATGTTGAACAACCTCCAGGATTTCAAAATGAACATCATCCAGATCATGTTTATCACCTCAAGAAAGCCTTATATGGTCTTAAGCAAGCTCCTAGAGCTTGGTATGAGCGATTAAGCAATTTCCTTCTTGATCAAGGATTTGTTAGAGGTAAAGCGGATACAACTCTCTTTATAAAGAAAAATAAACTTGGTGATGTCTTAATAGTTCAAATTTATGTTGATGACATTATTTTTGGTGCTACTAATGATACTATGTGTGAAGAATTTGCTAAGACAATGCAGGGAGAGTTTGAGATGTCCATGATGGGAGAACTCAATTACTTCCTTGGACTTCAAATCAAGCAACGTCATGATGGAATTTTCATTCCCAGACCAAGTATTTGAAAGATCTATTGAAAAAGTATGGTCTAGTTGACTGTAATGGAGCAGATACTCCAATGAGTTCAACTGCAACTTTGGATGCTGATGAAAAAGGAACTGATTTCAACATTACTAAATATAGAGGAATGATTGGATCATTACTCTATCTTACAGCAAGTTGTCCAGACATTCAATTCAGTGTTGGAATGTGTGCTAGATTTCAATCTGCCCCCAAGGAGTCTCATGCCGAACATGTTAAAAGGATTTTTAGATATCTTGCTGATACAAAGACTCTTGGATTGTGGTTTCCCAAAGATCAACATGAACACTTGGTAGCTTATACTGATTCAGATCATGCGGGCTACAAGACCGACGAAAAAGCACCGGTGGCCAATGTGAATTCTTTGGAGGATCATTAGTATCTTGGTTCAGAGAAAAGCGGACCACGTAGCCGTGTCATCCACCGAAGCCGAGTATGTTGCTGCCTCAAGTTGCTTGTGCTCAAGTTCTTTGGCTCAAACAACAATTGTGTGATTTGGGAGTTCATCTCAAAGAAATCCCAATTCTTTGTGACAACACAAGCACAATAAGCTTGGCAAAGAATCCTGTTCAACATACTAGAACCAAGCATATTGATGTTAGACATCACTTCATAAGAGACCATGTTCAAAAGAAAGATGTCAAAGTCATGTTCATCCCAACCCACTTACAACTTGCTGATATCTTCACCAAACCATTAGCAAAAGAACAATTTGTGTTCATAAGAAGAGAATTGGGAATGGTAAATCCCAATGAGTTGTAAGTAATCTCTACCCAATTTAATGTCAGTTATGTTTTTGATGATTATTATTTACTGACTTAAGCATCGGAGTATGTAGATATGTTTTATGCAGGATGCTTAATGAGAATAATATTCCAAGCCATCGACTGCAAGTTTGCTGTCAAGATATCCAAACTCAAGCCTACCTAAGCTAGACTCGAGCTCGAGAGAACCAGAGAAAAATACAATTGTCTCAGGTCGCCAAACTCGAGCCTATTAGTTGACGGACTCGAGTTCGCGAGAGACAGAGAGCAACTCAGTTCAGAGCACCTGACAAACTCGAGCCTATTAGTTGACGGACTCGAGTTCGCGAGAGACAGAGAGCAACTCAGTTCAAAGAACCTGACAGACTCGAGCCTTCAAGTGTCTAGACTCGAGCCTAGCAAGAAATTTCAAGGGTTCACACATACACTCTTGAATTCCAGGTTAGTACCGTTACACAAAACTCGAGCTTACACTTGTGAACTCGAGTTTGCGACACTAAAATTTTTTAAAAACCTGATTGCTCGTCTTCACTTTAATCTCACCCTCGAGTCTAAACCTAAGTTCCTCCCAAATTTCTCTCAATCTTATCGACGAAAAACCAGAGAGCATGGCTTCTAAACGATCTGCAACTCAAGATTCCCAATCCTCTGATCATCAAGAACCCCAATCAAATCCACCAAACGTTCCTCAGCGTCCTCCCAGAGCGAAATCGTTTCCCAAACGATTCAAGCACGGAATTGACAAGCAAATTCCTGGTATTCCTTCGACCCAGGCTACCCCAATAACCACAGTCAAGATGGCCACCCCTAAGAAACCTCCAACTGCTGAAACACCACCTAGAAGGGGCAAAGAGAAGGTCTATAAATCAAGAAAGACCACAACGAGTCCTCTTGCAACCGGTCATGCTAGCTCTCAAGCTCAATCATCCTCCCATCATCAAGAACATTCTATCCCTCAGGTATCTAGAGACACCCCGGCATTATTTGAAATATACAATCACTCTTCAATTCCTAGGGGATTCTCTAGTGAGTCTGTAACTCTAACGGGTGAGGATGCCATTCAATTCCAGGAGAATTATGAGTCTAAGAGTTTTTGTCCCTCATTTTATGTCAATTTAGATACATTAAAAGAGGAATGTAGTCTTGATCTTACTAATTGGTTTAGACAATTTGAACCTCTCATATCCATTCGAGCCTCATATAGTCCATCCTTTGTCAAAGCTTTCTATTATTGCATGAAAAGTGACAATCTATTGGATAATGATAGAAATCTAATTGAGGAAAGGATTACCACCACCATTAGAGGAAAACAGATTACCATCACTGCTGAATACCTTAATTCCCTCCTTCAAATACAAGATCCTCCTCCTGTTGCATCCCCAAACTATACCGATAGGCAGATATACTCACTCCTCAAACCCGATGAGCCTGTCCCCGATGGTTTAGAGATTCTAAATTTCACTCCAATATCAATGCCCCTAAGCAAAGAGCTGCCCGGTACATATATACTAGGAATCTCGTTCAAAAAGGAGGAAACTTCACCCATTTTGCAAAGAAGGACTTTCCTATCTTTGCCTCTATCATTGATCAAATTCCTCACAATATAGGAGATTGGATCTTCAAAGAAATGTTCAAATTTCATTTTCATGGAAGGAAAACATCTCAGATACCCTTTGCTAGCCTTATCTCAGTAATCATGTTCCATGAGAGAGTATGGTACCTACCTGCCAATGAGAAACCTGAAAAACCGGCAAAGTTTGGTCAACATATCCTGAATCTTATGAGGATAAGTTTTGATCAAGGTAGTGATCATTCCAGAGCTCCATCAAGACCTGCTAGTTCCAGAGCCACTCAGTCTAGAGTTCAAGAAGCTCAGAGTGCACCACCTCCACCACCATCATTTCCCTCTGATTTGGATGAAAGAATCGAGGCTTACATTGCCCAAGTTGTTTCTGATCTTTCTTCCAAGATGGAATCAGAATTCAAGAAAGTGAAGAAAGGATATGAGGAGTTGACCGATGCCCAAGAAGATCTAATTCTTGAGCATGAGATTATCAAAGACAAAGTGCAAGGTCTCAGTGAACAAATTGGAGATCATTCAGTGAGCATCTCCACCCTTTTGGTGTCTATGGCTAGCCTCCATGACAAAATGGACAAAGTCTTACAACATCAGTCCATCACTTCAGCTGGCCCTAGCTCCTCGAATCCTCCCCCAACTTCTGCAACTTCTATCACAATCCCAATCCAACCAACCACTTCCATAGCCCCTGAACCATCTACACATGATCCTGCTCTTCAGCCAACCTCTACCCCATCTGACCCTCCCTTGTTTGCTGATGACAAAGCGGGAGAAGAGTTGAAGTGAAGAAGCAGTCAATTTAAATGTTTTTGATCATTTCTTATATCTTTGAAACTCTAATGTCATCTTGTAATCTATTGAATACTCTAAGTTAATGCAATATGACAATATGTATTATGCTCCTCATATCAGTTATGAACAATGCTTATTTGATTCATGTTTATGACTGCTGCTAACTCTGATCATCAGAATCGCTTTCTAATGTTAATTTCCAATTCTGATGCATTTACACTGAACATTTATGCTTCATTGATTTCAAATGATCAAACAATGTTTTTAAAAGGAGTTAATTGTTTACAAGTGTTGTCATCATCAAAAAGGGGGAGAATGTTAGTTCTTTATGTGTTTTGATGATTAATAACAATTGTAAACAAGTATGAATGTTTTAATAAGACAAAAGAGTCAAAAACACTCTGTCATCACAAAACTCGAGCCTAACTAGGCAAGCTCGAGTTTGCTGCAAACAGAGAGCATATCAGGCTATTTCAGCATAACGAACTCGAGCCTGAATAAATAAACTCCAGCCTAAACTCTCCATGGTATAATGTTAAAGAGTTTACAAATGAGTAAACTCGAGCAGGTAAACTCGAGCCTGTTATTGCAAGCTCGAGTGTTCCCCTGGCAGAGAGCTCCCAAGGTTTCCTTCATTCACAAACTCCAGAGTTTAAGTTCAAACCTCCAGTTCACTCCGATAAGCCCTGAAATAAATAAAGTCGAACTCGAGCCTGTCATTATGAACTCGACCCCTTCATTGAAAAAGAGTAAAGCAAATGCACAAACTCCAGAGTTCATATTTGTGCTCCAGCCCACTCTTTCGAATGATCAAATTTCTTAGGCATGAATAGTGTTAAACTCGAGCCTAATCACTAATGGACTGCCTGGTTTGTGAAATATTATTTCAGGTGCTCGCCCGACAAAATGCTCAGCGATGATTCGAACTCGAGCCAACCTTTGTGAACTCGAGTTTACATGATGAGACAATTTACAAACTCCAGAGTTTACATCAAACTCCAGAGTTTGCTCCTCACAGAAGATGAGCCTGATACTCAAAGTGCCTTACGAACTCGAGCCGGACTTGGCGAACTCGAGTTTAAGACGACAGCAAATATGATCGTTACTGTTTTCATCCTGATTAGTTTGAACAACAAAATTACCATTTCTATGCGAATTGATTACATTCATTTAGAGAATTCATATGTATATTTAACCACTCTAAATTAAGGATGTTTCAGGTATTAGTTGGATCAATCAAGATATTGAATTCACGCGACAAATCAGAATGAAGAAGGATTTCACGCGTCTGGAATTAAATCAGCTGAAAATCAGAACCCAACGGCTATAATCCTCATCAACCTGAATTTCAAATGAAGAACATGCAGAATTGAGAAGTAACGGTCACATAGCAATTGACTACTATATATAGAACAAGATTACAAACTTCGAATGTAGTGAATTCAAGCAGAAACGAAAAGCAAGCTCAAGAGTTACATATACATTCAGTTTTCTTTCTGTATTGTATTTGATATACAAAGAGCCTCAGTGTTTATCAATATCTACTCTGTGAGAGAGCTGTTATACAAATTATTCATTCATTGTAATAATCTCAAGTCAAGGGGACTTGGAGATTGGGATTTCGATTACAACTTGTAGGGGAGTGTATCCTAGAGAGAGGATAATCCTTGAGTACGAGTGTGTATCTGAATTGAGTGATAGTAGAAAAACCCAGAGAGTCTGGGGACTGGACGTAGGTCAAGAGTTTTGACTGAACCAGGATAAACTTTCTGTGTCAAGCTCTTCTTCCCTATCTCTTTACGTTTAGCTTCAGCTTGGGTGCGAGGTTCTTTTAAAAGTTTTTAAAATCCCCAATTCACCCCCCTCTTGGTGATTTCCTTTCGTTTTCACCTATGACTTTGATTCGTATCTTAATACCTCATCAAAGTCATACTGGTCTTATTTCATCTTCACTCCTGTATAGATGACCGACCAGGGACATTCAGAATAATCAATAAGATATATCCAATGATACAGTTATCACTATAAACATGCAAATGAAAATGATAACTAAATGAAGAATACTTTAAATAACATTCGCGTTTAAAGTACAATGACTTGCCCCTAGGACATAATTTCCAACACTTGTATAGTGATATTCTCATTTCATTCAGTAAATTCTTGCTTTCTTTCTTCTTCTCTTGATCATTCTTCATAATTCAACTCTTTCTTTCTTCTCTTCTCTTCTGTTGATCATTTTCCACAATTCAATTCTTTCTTTCTTCTCTTTTCTTGATCATTCTTCATCATTCAACTTGGACTCATCATTCTCTGTAAGTTTTACCTTTTTCAATATCTGCTCTTCTTTTTTATTATTCCCAAAATACTTTGATAACTTCTTGCTTCCTTGACATTCTCTGCAATTTCTTCTTTCTGTAATCTCTTATCTCCTTCATGATTAATCTCTATAATTCATCTTGGACTAATCTACATTAAATACATAGTAGTTGGTCGATGTAGGAGTTAAATATATTATACAATCTTTTTGCTCTTAATAATGGTATCTATATAAGACATCATCAAAATTAATCATATTCAACAGAGGGATGATTGGTTCATTGCTCTATCTAATAGCTAACAGACCTAATATACAATTCAGTATAGGAATGTGCACAAGATATCAATCTGATACAAAAGAATCTCATGTCTAGACGGTTAAAAGAATTTTTAGATATATTGTTGATACAACAAAGCTTGGAATGTGGTATCCCAAAGGAGGCAATGAATATCTCATAGCATACTCATACTTTAATCACGATGGATATAAAACTAATAGAAAGAGCACCAGTGGGCAATGTCAGTTCCTTGGTAGCTCTATTGTATCTTGGTTTAGTAAAAAGCAAAACACCATATAATTGTCATCTACTAAGGCTAAGTATGTAGCTGCTTCAAGTTGTTGTGCTCAAGTGCTATAGCTTAAGCAACAACTTCAAGATTGGGTATACATCTCAAAGAAATTCCAATTCTCTCTGATAACACAAGTACAATAAGCTTGGCCAAGCATATTGACGTGAGACATCACTTTATCAGAGATCATCTACAAAAGAGAGATGTAAAAGTGATGTTCATTCCTACTTATCTCCAACTTGCAGATATATTCACTAAGCCATTAGGCAAAGATTAGTTTTTATATATCAGAAGAAAATTGGGCATGGTAAATCCCAGTGAATTGTAAGCAATCTCTTTCATACAATTTATTTTAAAGTTTAATGTGACAATTTATATTAAGACAAACTTGGGCATCAATGTATCTAGCCAATTGTTTTGTAGGATCCTCTTTTATTATGGTATAAAATAGGGTGAAATAGAGAAGGCAACACTCAAGTATATCTATGATACTCGAGTAATATCAAGGAACCTATGTACAAAGTGCCTTTGAAATACCTATTGAAGTCAAAACTACTGGAGTATGTAAATGAAAAACTTGAGTATAATACTGAAGTATGACTTCAGATGCTCGATTATTGAGCCAAATGAACATTTGAAACATTGAAGTAGAAGTACAGAACAAGAGAATACTTGAGTATAGGTCAGGCATGTTCTAGTAGGGTACTCGAGTATAAGCTCTGAATACTCGAGTATTTAGACAAAAGAGTTGATGAATGCTAGACGAAACAACTAATGCAGATCTATACTAGAGTATGGAAATTGAAACTTGAGTAATATTAAAAGTCTCTCTCAAATGGTTTCAAATGTTCATAGAAAACACAAGCTACCTCATTACTTTGATATTTTTTGTGATAATACTCGAGTATGCTAGTGATTAGTCGAGTATGTCGACAATACTCGAGTATCATCGGGTGTACTTGAGTATTAGGCATTAAATTTTGACAGTATATCAGTTATGTCTTGCTTTCTTGTCTCATTCTGTCATCCTCTCATCTTCTCTCTCCAAAAACCTTTCATTTTTCAAACTCATATCCGTCATCGTTTACCCGTTACTGTTTAATTCCATCTATCTGACTCTTCATCTTCAACCTCTAAACAGTTACACCCATTTTCACATCCATAAACCTCCTCTCTCGCCCAATTTCACTCTATCACTTCCTCTCTCTCCGTGAACCCTAATGCCCAAAATCCTAATTTCTCCCTTCCCAGTTCTGGCGTGCTCTTGGCAAATGCAAGAACTAAGATGTCGAGAGTCAGATTAGGGACTCAAACCTTGTCAGAATCACCTCACAATTCAACCCCACTAAATTCCTCTCCTCAAACATCACGTGTTTTGTAACACCCCGAATTCTGAACCCCGAGAACTGGGAATAAGCCTAAAATAGGGGGACGATTAAGCCCAGTTCGGGAAGAGTCCCAAGAATGTCGAGAGTTAGGAAGCCTCTCTGGGACTAAGTAACTTGGCCATACGAGTCAGTGGACCTAGTAAGTATAAGACGTGGATTTAAAGTGCCAATGAAAGAGGGGCACAAAAGGCCTATACGGCCTAAATCCGGTGGAAAGGATACCACCTAACTATGTCCTGAGGTATAGGACAATTAGTTGAGTGAAAATATGCCAGTATAAGTAAGTACACGACATTTTCAGGGCACTTGGGTATGCCCTGCGTTTCTGAGAAGACATTGGTACTCGTGAAGAAAGCTCGAGTAAAACCCGGGCTGAATCCCGAGCAAGTACCAATAAAGTAATTTTAATAAAGTACTGTCATGATGACTAATAATGACATACTTTTGTGTTGTCCAAATAGAATGGTGACACATGTCCCTTCATGATCACAAAAGACAAAGAGTAATGATGCTAGTAGGACATGTGGCGTGTTTGGGTTGGATGTTTGACTTTTTGGCACCACAAAGTACAAGGTAATTATGAGACATTAAAATATGTGTTTCTCTCCCCAAGAATGAAGAAAAACGTGCAGCCACATCAGGGGAAAAGGAACAGTTGATCCGGCCCTACACAAGTCCCACAAAGTGGCACGAGTTACGAGAAAAGTTGTGACCGGCAAAAAGGAGCTAAGCGGGACCGGTTAGGGTTTTCCGGAGTCGGGCCCAGACCCAGGATACAGGTGGAGGAAGAAATTAGGGTGGGCCCAGAGGAGAGATAAAGTGACTTGGAGAGAAAGAAAAGTGTCATGAAGAGAGAGAAAGTCACATCAAGTAATTATGAAGAGAGAGAAAGATAAAATAATCAGAATTAATCTGGACCACATCTTTTGAACCTGACATGACCAATTGAAAGACATGTAATTATGACATTAAAAGGTCATTAATGGCATATCTAAGGGAAGATTTGGTGGGCCCCACTGGTTGGAAGAAGTGCAGTGCAAAATGACCGTTTTACCCCTAGACCTAAAACCTACACCTATCAATTTTGGAAACCACCTTTAGGGGAAATTTTGGAATCTCATTTTTGGGCCTTGGAATGTACCATCATCAGCCCAAAATAGCCCTCTAGAATCATTGAGAAACAAGCAAGGAAATAATAATTTAAACCGAGGAATTTTCCCGACCGTCAGATCATGATCAAGGTTGGATAAGGGCCCCACCTTTATAGTCTATATAAGGACACTTCCCCACCCATTTTTTCTGCCCAAGTACGTGCTCAAGGTGTAGGAGGAGAGAGAGCTTCTGAATTCTTGGTTCAAGAAGGAAAGGAGGTCATACGCAACCGAAATTCCGAGGTAAGCATCTCACCGACAAACTTGAAGTTCTTGCTTCTGCCCTTTAGTGTTTTTCGTGGAGATGCAGTAGGATTTTGGTAATTTTGAGGTTTCCATTGAGTCCAAAACGTGATTTTGTGTGGGGATAATTCAAGGTTACTTTTTCCGAACCCGATAAACCCTAAACCTTAAGCGATGTAAATCTACCGATTCTGGTGTTTTCTGGGCAGTGTATGGAAAGCGTTGGTTTTAAAATAGTAAATGAATTATTTTTTCTCTGAAATTTTACATGGTAAAATTATACATCTTTATAATGATTTGGATATAATATTTTGTGTCATTTATAGTTTCCAACCAATATTTATTTAAGGTTTAAAATGACCTAAAAACAGAAACTTTGTCTTGGACCAGTGGCTAAACTTTGGGAATAAGGGAAGGCTTTTTAACCCATATGACTTTGGGAATTATTTTTATGGTAAACTAGACATACTAAGGGTTAAATGGCCACTGATTTTGTGTTAATACGATTTGTATGGAATTGATTATAAATCGGAAAAGTTGGGTCATCGTTTTTGGGAAATGCTGGTGGTAGGCGAAATACATGAAACCTGAAGCAAAGTTTGAATATGTGATTGAAAGTATAATGTTTTAATGTATCTAGGATGGTATAACATGTGGGACGTATCTCCAACATCAAGGGAAGAGTTCATTATTTTGCAAGGCGTGCCAGGTAGTAACTTTAAACTTGCATACCCTATGTTGCTCTTGTATGTTATGTGTTATCATGATTGTGGATGTAGGCTAGGTGGTATCTATGGGACTTTGTTTTCTATGGTTACTGCTGAGGCCGAGGTATGTAGGCTAGGTAGTACCTGTAAAGGTGCTGCTGAAGCCTGAGTCATGGTAGCTAGGTAGTACCTATAGGGGTGCTACTGAGGCCCTTGGCATGTAGGCTAGGTGGAGCCTATGTGACTGTGTGTTCATAGGTGTCTGCTGAGGCCCGAGGTATGTTGGCTAGGTGGAGCCTATATAACTGTGTGTTTATAGGTGTCCACTGAGGCCCTAGGCTAGGTGGTTGGGGTTGGCCACCCTGACTACTGAGGCCTTTTGCGCGCTAAGTCCGGGGGCTTGTCTTGACCAGGCGGTCCTGCGGAGTACATGCCATGTTTATGTTCCTGATTGTGATTTGCATTACATGCATTGCATACATGTTGTATTTGAGTTTAACAGTTACTCTGGGGTTCAACTTTGAACTCCAGTTTACCTGGAAGATACATGTAAGAGAAGGAGGACGGTTGGACTGTTGAGAAGGTAAGGGCACGGTATGCGGAGACTGAAGAAAATAGGGGATGCCCTATCACTTCTTGTATATCTGTTTCTGGAATGACAATATAATTTGTATTTACTGCTCAGTATTTATTTTGGACGATTGTACCCTTAACCCTACGGGGAGTACTTTATGATTTTGTATGTACCTTTACCAGTATAATGTAAGTTGTCCAAACCGATCATATGCTCTTTTGTGCATACTCTAATGTATATTAAAATGACTAATTAACAGGAGAAATGTAATAAGTAAAAAGGATCCCTCTAACCCGCCACCCGAAAGGGCGAGGCCGGTAGGGGTGTAACATGTTTCTCCACCAAAACATCTAGCAAAGAGACCTAGAACTATTGTCCCTCGGAAGGATACCGTATCAAGCAAAGGTACAATCATATAAGCCTTAACCGCATGCCAAAGGAATTTTCATTCACGAGCCCACCAAGCCTGTGACTCGGCAACAAACCTCTTCTTTTCCTTCTAGGAAAGGAAAATGAAAGGAATGGACAATGGATTCTCAAGTTCATAATAGGGAAGCTCGATCAAAGGCAAATGTAGAGAGGTTGTAGAGACAATCTAAGCATTATCGACACTCTAGACCTGCCACTCATTCTCCTGAAGTCATGGGAAGCCAGGAAAATTCTGGTGCATCTGGCTCTACTGGTCTACTCCTTCTAAGCTACTCGAGGCTCTTTAGCCATTGGTTCCTCTACCGGGTATCATTAATACTTCTCTTACCATTTCTAATCAGGCTAGTTTTGACTTTCATTATGGTACATGCTCTTTTTTCCCCATTATATATGTCGATTTAAAGAGCTTAAGGTCTAAATGTAATGTGGATTTATTGCCCTGGTTAAAACAGTATGAACCTTTATTAAGCCTGAGAACTACTTATTGTCCTAAGGTCGTCAAGGTTTTCTATTTTCATATATGGATTGCTGATTTGAAAGATGACAATGACAATGTTATTGAGGAAATTATTGAGACCACTGTTAGAGGGGAAACCATTCAACTCACTGCAGAGTCCATTAAAACCCTCTTAGGAGTTATGGACATTCCTACTGAACCTTCTAAGAAATTATCTCTCAAGAGCCTTGGGATTTCGAAGCATGGATTATGGTTGAAATGTGTCAGTTTCGATTTCATTCTATTGATAAAACCACCATTCCTTTTCCCAATCTGGTTTGCCATATATTGTCCTTGCACAACATTTGGTACCTTATATATGATGAGAAACCAGTGAGACCCCAAAGATTTGGAAATAATCATTTGATTAGGATGAAGATCTCATTCACAAAGGCTTTTGGGAAACCTAAGGCTCAGTCCGTGAAGAAGCCTGCTCCTTCATCCTCCAGAGTAGACAAGGTTGAATCCTTTCAGGTCGGATCACCTGTTGCCTCTGCTTCTACCCCATCATTTTTTGGAGCTACCCTTCAAGAAGCCATACAATCTGCTATCACACCCTTGATCCAATCTAATAATACATTTCAGGCATCAGTTGAACATAAGATGACTGCCTTGGCTTAGATTAATATATCTCTTATCACCACCTTAGAAGCCAAATTAAGTCACTTGGTTGCTGAGATGAATAACAACTTCTGGATCCTATTTGATCAGTGATTTGAGCATAACAGAAAGATACTGCAAATCAAAGCAGCCTTGCATTCTCTAGGAATCAATCTGTTTGATCCTGATCTTGTTGTCTTTGCACCTTCCAGTTCCATACATGTGGCTAAGCCTACTCCTATTTCTTGCCTTATCAGACCCACCACCATCCCTGAGCTTACCACCCCTTCTGTATTTGTGGCTCCTACAGATCCTTCTATACCTCCCTCACCTACTCCTATGTTGCCTACCATCTCTACCTCAGCTAAACCTAACCCTACCTTGGATCCTCACTTAACATCTTCCTTTACCTCTTATGATCCTTAAACTGCTCTCTCACCACCACCTCCTTAGCCTACTCCTCCTCTAGCTCCTCCCTCTGATCTCACATTTCCCTCCTTTTTACTTGATGATAAAGGGGGAAAGAAGTGACTCCATGTGACTGAGACTGATATACTTAGTTGCTTATATTTTTTTTAATATACTGTCATATTTATGTACTAACAAACTTGATCTATGTACTTCTTTAAATTATCAATGAAATTGCCTAATTATGCAATCTTGTATCTATGATATTATATAATGTTTCATTACATAACATATTCTTTTGGTGATCTCAAAGCTTTTTAAAAGGTTTTCAAATATGTTTTTCAAAATAGCCAAGTGTTGTCATCTTCAAAAAGGGGGAGAATGTTAGTTCTCAGATTTATGTTTTGATGATAACAGACTTGAAAAAGAAAAAAAGGATTTAGTTCAATGATATCAAAGGTGAGCATACCCGAGTATTGGAAGCAATACTAATACTCGAGTATGATAGCTCAAATACTCGAGTATTCAAATGAATACTCGAGTATGACAGAAGCCTCAACCCAAGACTCGCCTCTCATTGCAGGAACTGAAGATGATACTCGTTCACTCTAGCCCCAATGTTTGATGAGTACTCGAGTATGCTTCAGCAATACTCTAGTGTGGTAGCTAGATACTCAAGTATGAATGGTTGATCACGAACCACTAACTTGCTTTCTGAGTAACGCTCGAGTATTCAGTAGTAATACTCGAGTATGGGGATCTGGTACTTGAGTATTCTTGTTTGCTAGCAGAAACTCTGAGTAACACTCGCAAAGCTTTCTAGGAAATATTAGAAGAGTACTCGAGTATCCAATTGAGTACTCGAGTATTGTCGAGCACAAAAAGAAATTGCCAGAATATGATATGTGGATTTTGAAGGTTACTAGAGGAATATTGAAGGTACTCAAGCATGGTACTCGAGTATACTGAAGAATACCCGAGTATTGGTTCAAAATCTAGCACTGAAAACTTTGTCTGCCTAAATTCAAAATCACTGATTATCATTCAATAACTTCTAATTATTACTTATTATTGTTCTCAATACTTCTAAACATGTTTATTAATTAGTTTTAGATGATTAGAAGAAGTATGACGTGCAAATCCTCAAAAAACAAGATTTGTGTCATGACAATAAATGCCTAGCAGAGAAACAAAGCACACACGAAATGCAATACAGAGAAGGTCAAATGACCAACTTCTAAGACACCCATTCCAGCGATAGCGAAAGTGACTTATCCTTAGTCAATTACAGAAACCAAAGGGATATCGTATGAAGATTTTCAATGGTGATACGAAAGCGACATATCCTCAAATCTTCCAACGACTCCGGTTTATGTCTCACAGAAAGTTTGAAATCTCATAACGAATAGTTTGAAACTTCTCCAACAATCACCAATGGAGTTCATCTATGAAAGCCAGAGCATTCAATACATAGCTACCAACCAACGACGATTATATTCATTGCTCAATTATTGCTCATTAAGGGTGTGCATGGTAACGCTCCCAAAATGAGTTTTTCTTTAATTTCTGTTCCCAGGAACACAATTGGATAGGAATTGTGTTTGGTAAATCCGGTTTTTTTTCTTGTTCCCGGGATGAACCGGTTTATTTTTTGTGCTGGGGAATAAAAAAAAGAAGTAGAAAATTTCTGCTTTTCTATTCCAGGGCACAAAGCCAGAATCTATTTTTCCCCTTCTCTCTTCCCCGCCACCACCGCCACCGCCACCGCTGCCACCACCACCACCATCACCGCCGTGGCCGCCGCCACCACCACGGCTACCACACCACTGCCACCACACCACCACCACCGCCGCGGCCACCACCACCGCCACCACCATCACCATCGCGGCCATCGCCGCCGCCGCCGCCGCCACCACCGCTGCCACCCCCACCGCACCGCCACCCCCACCACAACGACCGCCGCCGCCGCCACCCCCACCACAACGACCGCCGCCGCCACCGCACCACCGCCACCGCCACCGCCATGACCGCCGCGGCCACCATCACCACCGCGCCACCGCCACCACCATCACCACAGCAGCCATCGCTGTCGCCGTCGCCACCGACACCGCACCACCACCACCACCCCCACCGCACCGCACCGCCACCCCCACCACCACCACCACCGCCACCACCACCGCCGCCGCCACCACCACACCGCCATCACCACTGCCACCGCCATCGCCACCACCACATAAATAATTTTTTGAATATAAAAATTACATAAATAAAAATAAAATGTGTTAACAAACGTAATTCTGATTCTCTGAGTAAAAATAAAATGAGTTAACAAACGTACTTCTGATTCTCAGAACTTTTCTCAGCACAGAATCAGAAAAAACTGTTTCATCTCAGAATCAGTGCTGAGGAACAGAATGGTTCCCATGCACACCCTAATACTCTTTGAAATATATTTTGATATTTATATTCATCAGTGTTCATATATCTACTCTGTGAGGGACTTTTTATTATTCAATTGATTGTTATAAAATCTCAAGGTAGTGGGACGTTAAATGTGGTTGTCCGATTACATTTGTAAAGGGGAGTGAGTACTGATGATGATTACTCTGTAAGAGCTTGTGTAATCATTGAAAGATAGTGGAAATCTCATAGACGCTTTGAGGAGTGGACATAGGTCAAGATATTAAGGTCGAACCAGTATAAATCTCTATGCACACTTCAATGATATCTTTATAATCCTTCCTTATTGATTTAATTATCTGTTAAGTTTGTTTTAATTTTTCAGTTTCTAAACACGAGTTTGGTTCCTGAAGAAGAATGTTTGTTAGAACAAACTCAAGTTTGCTTCACTAAGTTTGAAAATCGAATTGCACAATTTTATGAAAACTTCATGTTTGATATAGATACTTCTTGTCATCACTCATTACTACTCTTAACTATGTTTAATCAGTTTTTTAGTGAGTTTCAGATGATTTAAAAAGTATTAAATGAAGATTTAGCTTAAAGTATAAAGTGACGTCAGCACATTAAATGCAATGTCCATAAAACTTGCATACTTTTGGGCAATCATTCTTTACACGTTGCAAAGGGATTAATTTTTCTTTTTCCTAACTAGAAGTTGCTCTTCCAATGGATTTAATTTAAAGGAAGTCAACTATAAACTTCAGTGCACTTTGATTAACATTAATCAAGAGAGAGACTGGACCAAGCTTCAACCTAATCACTTCATCAATGTCTCCAACGGTTACATTGAAGAATCCAACAGTCATTTAATGTTCTCTTCATATATAAGGAGTTGCATACAAGTCTCTACAACAATGATTTTTGCAGAAAACTAAAATCATTCAAGTTCCCAACTACTCTTTCAGTTTTCTACTGTAAAGTATATTTTGATACATTTGTACCTCAGTGATTATTATTATCCTCTCTTATAGAGAGTTTCATTTATTGAAATCATTTATTGTAAGAATCTCATATCAAGGGGACTTGGAGATTGGGAATATCGTATTACAACTTGAAAGGGGGAGTGTATCCTAGAGAGGATAACTTTCAAGTGCAGAGTGTGTAATTGTATTGTGAGTTAGTGAAAAACCCAGAGCGTCTGGGGACTAGACGTAGGTCAATGATTTAAACCGAACTAGTATAAATTTCCTTGTGTCAAGCTACTTCTTAGTCTCCTCTGTTCTGCACTGTTTTAGCTCTATAAAACAGAGTATTCGAACAAGTTTTTAAAATCCCCAATTCACTCCCCGTCTTGGTGATTTGCTCCATTTACAGTTCATTCATCCAATTTGTTCGCTCACTATAACTACTGCAACCGAAAGGGGCATAGTACATCTTCCTTTTTTTGCAGCAATCTCGTCGATGCCAGTTTTTAGTTTTATAACTTTGTCCTCGAAAAATAAGACCTCGTATAGGAGTTGTATGTCCCTTGTGGACAACGAGCATATGAAATTTCTTCATGTTTCAAGAAAACACATTTCAGGGCCTCCTCATATTTCCCCTACGTAATATTCTGAATTTTGGGCCGAGGAATTTGAGGATAAGCTTATATTAGGCAAACGGCTAAGCCCAATTCGAGAAGAGTCCCAAGAATGTTGAGAGATAGGAAGCCTCTTGGGGACTAAGGAACTTGGCTATACGAGTCAATGGACCTAGTATCTATAAGCTGTGGAATTAAAGTGCCAATGAAAAAAGGGCACAAAATGCTTATACGATGTCATTGGGTTTGTAGGAATAGGCTACCCAACTATGTCTTGAGTTCTAGAACGATTAGTTGAGAAAAAATATGATGATATAAGTAAGTATATAACATTTTTAGGGCAGTCAGGTACCCTGCGTTTTTTAGAAAACATTGGTATATGGTATCATTTGTCGGGTCAGAATACGTGTCGCAATCTCGAGTAAAACCCAAGCATGATCCCAAGTAAGCATAGATAAAGTAGCTTTAATAAAGTAAGTCATGATGACACAACTTTTGCATTGGCGCAATAAGAATATGGCATATGTCGTCTCATCATAACACACTTTTATGTTGGACCAGTAAAAACATGACACATGTCCCTTCATGATTACAAGTGCAAAAGTCAAAGAAGTGTAATTGACAAGCTTCTTGAGCATGAATGGAATGTGACAAGTGTACACAAGGGATAAGCCAAGAAATCAAATGGATTTGACATGGATTGATAAGAATTTAATTAAACCATAAATGCATAACATGTCTTGGCTAAGAAGGAAGAAGAAAGAAACAAAAGAGTGTTCAAGAAGTTACACAAAATGATGCACAAGAAGCTTGCTAAAGAAGCTAATTTTGAATTTAAAAATAAATAAAGTCATGCTTATGTAACAACAGACATCATCATTATCAATTCAAGAGACCATGAGTGTATGAGAAGACACAATTAGCTTCCCAAACAAGCCAAGATTTTGGCCTCCATGGAAGAAAGAGAGAGAAAGAAGACAAGACAAATGACTTATGAAAGAAGCGAAAGATTATCTAGAAGATCCTAGAGAAAACAAGTGTAAAAGAAGGAGTGATTTAGCTTTGTGATAAGGAACATTTGGACACTTTAATTAATGAAGTTTGAAGACCAAAAATCTTCCCTCACAAGCCATTAATTTCAGCCATCCTTAAACAAAGGAGAAGGAGCATATTTATCACATGTTTATAAGCAAGAATCAAGAAGAAAAGTCTAGAACAAGCCACTTGTTATTTTGGGGAATTAAGGAAGGCCTAAAGGGGAATATTTTAAGACATAAATTTGTGAATTTTGCTAACCTAATCCTCCCCTAATCAGCCCTCAATTTTTTCATCCTCCAAGGAGACAAAGGAGGAAGTGTATGAAGCAAGCCAAAGACTTCTCTACAATCAAGTAGAGAATTCAAGAGAAAAGGAAGGAAATCCAAGGGAAAAATGGTAAATGATAAGAAGGGATATCTTGGCATTTCATCAATCTTTATTTAAGGGCTTCCTTTCTTCATTTTGATGTTGGAAATTTTGATTCACCAAGAAAGCCAAGAGGAAAGAAAGCTATCTTGAAAAACCTAGAAGTTAAAGAGAAGCCAAGAAGAAAGATCAAGGTAAGTGATTGTGGATTCTCTTCCTACTTCCTTCTACCTTCCCTAGTATGTATAAGACTTTGATAAACAACTCTTCCATGTGGTTTTGGAAGCTAGGCTGAAAAGGAGGGAGAAGAACAAGAAGTCAAGGATTCAAGAAACACCAAGATCAAGACAAAGTAAGTGTTCTCATGAATTTCTTATGGTTTTGGTGAATGTTGGTATGAATATAGTTATTATGTTGGGCTAAAATACATGTTAAGTGTTACACCCCTACCGGCCTCGCCCTTTCGTGTGGCGGGTTAGAGGGATCCTTTTTACTTATTACATTTCCTTTGTATTTTATTCATTTTTAACATACATCTATCAGAGTGTTCGCATCAGAGCATATGATCGGTTTGGACAACTTACAATATACTGGTAAAGGTACAAACAAACATAAAGTAGTCCCCGCAGGGTTAAGGGTATAATCATGCAAAATAAATACTAAACAGTAAGTATAAATCATACAGTTATTCCAAAAATAGATATACAAACATGATAGGGCATCCCCTATTTCTACAGTCCTCCACATCATGCCCTTACGTCCTTGTTCCTAAACAGCTCAGCAACTAATACATGTATTCTTTGAAACCAGTCTGGAGTTCAAAATTGAACCCCAGAGTAACTGTTAAACTCATATACAATATGTATGCAATGCATGTAATGCAAACCACAATCAAGACTTTCCTCTGGCACAATGAAACTGACATGTACTACTTCCGCAGAACCGCCTAGTCAATACAAGCCCTCAAAACAGCGTGCTAAGGGGCCTTAGTAGCTAGGGCAGCCGACCCTAACTACCTACCCCAAGAGGCCTCAGTAGGAGCCTAAGGACACACATTCCAATAGAACCTACCTACCTCATATACCTCAGACTTCAGCAGTAACCCAAGGACACACAATCCTTTAGGCACTACAGCCCAAATCCACAATCATGATACAACACACATGCGAGAGTAACATAGAGTATGCGAGTTAACAGTTACTACTTGGCACTCCTTGAAAGCAGTAAACTCCTCCCTGGTGTTTGAGATATGTCCCACACTTGTCACCACCCTAGATACATAAAAATATCATACTTTTAATCTCATACACAAACTTTACTTCAACTTCCATAAATTTCGCCTAACTCCAGAATTTTTCAGAATCTTTGACCCAACTTCGCCGATTTTTAATAAATTATAGAAAACTCCAATATAAATGATTCCAGAGGCCATGGAACCCTTATTATGTCTATTTTACCCTAAAAATAATTTACAAGGTCATCTGATTTCATATCTTTCGCTTATACCCAAACCCTAGCCGCTGGTCCAAAACGAAGTCGAGGTTTTAGGGTCATTTTCAAAAATAATTATCTCCCAGTAGAAAACTCTAAAAGACACAAAATATTATATCAAAATCATTCCTAGGACGTCTAATTTTACAATGTAGAATTTATAAGCCATTGGACTTCAAGTACTATATTAAATCTACCGATTTGTCTTTGCTAACCAGAAATTACATGTATTGGCAAATTTGCATAGTTTACGTCTTAGGGTTTTTCGTGTGTGAAAAAGGTGATCTTGACCTATCCCCACACAAAATATCGTGTTAGACTCATTTAAAACCTTAAAAACATCAAAATCCCCCTGCATCCCTACGTTCAACACCATAGGGCAGAAATAATACATACCAAGTCGTCAGTTAAGGGCTTACCTTGGTTTTTCGATTGCGTATGACCTTCTCTTCTTCTTGAATCAAGACTTTCAACTGAAAAATGTCCTCCTACTCCTTGATCATGTCCTAGGAAGACAGAAAATTTCCAAGTGAAGTCCTTAAATAGACCCTCTTGGTTAGGGCTATTGTCCAAGGCTTGTTATTACCTAATGGTCAGAAGGATGCTCCAGGTTTTTATATAATTATTTGGCTTGTTTTCCAAGGAATTCTAGATTATTATTTGGCATAATTGAGGTGTCCTATATGCCCCAAAAATCAGATCCCTTGGCTGCCCCTGATGGTGGTTTTTGGGTCCTCCAGGTGCAAGATTTATCCAGTGGTTAAAACAATGCACCGGGGGTAAAATGGCCATTTTGCTTTGCTTTTTCTCCAAGTCAATGGGACCCACCAAAAAGCCCCTAAAATGGTGCCATGTGTGCCCATGTCAGGTCATGATGGCTTCTCATTCACCCTGTCACACCAGATACAAATGTGTGGTCCAGATTAAATCCTATTATTTTATTTTCTCTCTCTTCATAATTACCTGATGTAACCTTCTGCTTACTCTCCAAGTTACATTTCTCTCTCCTCTGGCCCACTAAGTGATGCCTTCTCCCTGTATCTGGGGGTCTGGGCCCGTCTCCGAAAACCCCTAACCGGTCGCGTTCAACTGCCTTTTGTCGGTTACACTTTTCCTTGACACTTGTGCCACTCAGTTGGACTTGTGTGGGGTCGGATCATCACTCCCTTCTCCCTGACCATGAGTGGTCGAAATATAGTGCCTTGGGGAGCAAGAAATCCATATTTCAGTATCCCATAATTACCTCGTACTTTGTGCTATCAAAAATCAAACTTTTGACCCTGACACGCACGTGTCCTGGAATCATCACTAATACTGACTTTTGCTTCCGCACATGGTCTATATACTCAGTTTCTCTCTTTATGATGACTTGATTTGACCTCTTTCTTTATCTCTAAGGCTGTGCATGGCAACCATTATGTTCCCCAGCACTGTTTCTGAGATGAAACAGTTTTTTCTAATTATGTGCCTTAGAAGAGTTTTGAGAATCAGAATGACGTTTGTTAACTTATTTTAGTTTTACTCCGAGAATTAGAAATATGTTTGGTAACACCATTTTTTTTTCATTCCGATAATCAGAATTATGTTTGTTAACACATTTTTATTTTTATTCTCAGAATTACCTAATACAATACAAATCTATTTCTATATTTTTTGTTTACAGGTTTCATTACGGTATAAAATAATATATTTCTTTACGTTTGGTCTCATTTTTTACTATCAAATTATTACCTTAATATTAATTATACAAATGAATAAATAAATAAATAAATAAATCTACATTAGTCACATAACTAAACTAAATTTCCATGATATCACAATAATTTAAAGCAAAAATAATTGATGTTGTATTGAACAAAAAAATATGACAAGTCTCCAATGTATTTCGAATATGTCTCTTAATCTA
The DNA here is from genome assembly GCA_025563575.1 of Acacia pycnantha. NCBI lineage: Eukaryota > Viridiplantae > Streptophyta > Magnoliopsida > Fabales > Fabaceae > Acacia > Acacia pycnantha. Next base: position 3,426,344 of record JAMWYP010000001.1, read on the forward strand.
TCAACATCATATTGGGGGAAATTGATTGTCTCTAACTAATTGGTTTGCAATATTTTTCTTAATAATGTTTATTTCAGTCACTTGATCTGAATGGCCTTCATCATCTATAGCTGCAGATGTGTGGGTTGCTGCTGCGATGTTGGGATTTGCATAATGTGCTAGATTTTTGTCTGCTATCTGATGATCCCTAATAAAGTTATGTACTGCACAACATGCAATCACAATGAAAGCTTGCTTCCGAAACGAAAATGGAGGCATTTTTCGTAAAATTGAGAACCTATTCTTCAAAGCTCCAAATGACTGTTCGATTACATTTCTCAAAGAAGAGTGCCTATGGTTGAACAACTCCTTAGTTGACCTGGGTTGATTTCACCTTCCTCTATAATCATTCAAATGGTAGCGCTCTCCTTTGAATGGTGTTAAATAACCATCCCTTGTTGGGTATCCAGAATCAACGACATAAAATTTACCTACACGTTGACAAGAATTAACCAAAAAATAAATTGCAATAATAATGACAATCAAATGTGAAACTAAAGGAAAATGTCATTCATTTTGCTGTACAAACTCATTATACCTGGTGGGGGATAAGGGAATTCCAACCTAGGAGTTTCAAGCGCAGTGTTAAAGACGCGACAATCATTTGCAGATCCTTCCCATCCGGCTAACACAAAAGTGAACTTCATGTCAAAGGAACATGCACACATGACATTTTAGGTTGTAATTTGTTTCCTGCCTCTAAATGGTATTTGCTTATTCTCAGGTAGTGTAGCACTTACTGAAAGTGGAGCTTAATCACCAAGAGGGGGGTGAATTGGGGATTATAAAAACTTTTCGGATTACTCTGTTTTCTTGTAGTAAAATAGAGGTAAACAGAGTATTGAGAAGAGAAGAAAGACACAAAGGATTTATTCTGGTTCGGTCTAACCTCTTGACCTACATCCAGTCCCCAGACTCTCTGGGATTTCTCACTATAACAATTGATTACACACTCTGCACTCAAGAGTAATTCTCTCACTAGAACTTACTCCCCCTTACAAGTTGTAATCAATAACCCAATCTCCAAGTCCCCTTGACTTGAGATACTTTACAATAAATGATTTAAAATCAATAAACTCTCTCTAAGAGTAGATAAGATAATCACTGAAGTACAAATGTATCAGAAGATACTTTACACAAGAAAACTCAAAGAGTAGTTGGAACTTTGATGATTTTATTTTTCTCACAGATTGGTTGTTGAGAAGAATTGAATGCATCTCTATTTATAGCTAGAGATCATTAAATGACCGTTATAAATCCTAATGTGACCGTTGTCAACATTGGTGATGGATTAGTGAAGGTTTTGGTCTTCTTCTCTCTTTACTCTTTGGTTAATCTAGTTGTGTAGAAGTTCATGCTTGACTTCTTGACTTTTAATCCGTTGGAAGAGCAGTTACTGGATGTGGAAAGGAAACATTAATTCCTTCAAAACGTGTGGAGAATGATTGTCCAGAAGGATGCAAGTTTTCTGTACTTTGCATTTACTGTTCTGACTCTACTTTTTGCTTTATGCTAAATCTCCATTTAATCATGTCTAAACCATCTGAAACTCACTAACAAACTGATTAAACATAGTTAGGAATAGCAATGAGTGATGATATAAAGTATTAAGATCAAACACAATGATTTCGCAAATTCATTCAATTCGAAATTCAAATTATGCGATGCAAACTCGAGTTTGTTCTTCAAAACTAGTGTTTTCATATTTCAGTAAAAGCCTAAACTCAAGTTTTCAAAACTTAACTCGAGTTTTTTCATTCCAGAGAAGAATATCGCGATTTGGCATTTGGACATGCTTTGTGAACAGTGCAAAACTCGAGTCATTAAGTGACTAACTCGAGTTTTGGACTCTTGATGAGAAATTATGTTTTAGTCCAAAATCTCAAAACTAGAGTTTCCAGAATGTTCAAAATTGGCAGAACTCTCTGCTTGGTCTAAACTCGATTTTCCAAAATGAAACTCGAGTTTCCATGATTCTTTTAAAAACAATGGAAACTTCTCTGTAAGACCGAAACTTGAGTTTCCAAAACCAAACTCGAGTTTCCTCATTTATGAGAAAACATTGAAAAGTTTTGTCAAAATGAAGAATGGAGGTTTCACAAGTTCATAATTGAGCATTGTTCTCTGTATGATGCAAACTCGAGTTTCCACAAGTAAACTCGAGTTTCCAACAAAGCATGGAAACTTAGAGAACTCTTTGTGTAGCCTAAACTCGAGTTTCCAAAAGTAAACTGGAGTTTTTCTAACTTTGAAAAACTTGATAGCTCTCTGTCTTGCCAAAACTCGAGTTTGTTAAATCAAACTCGAGTTTGCTTTGTCTGTGAAAAACTCAGAAGCTCTCTGTATGGTCAAAACTCGAGTTGTCATATCAGAACTCGAGTTTGCCTTTCTTTGCAAAAACTTGAGCTCTTCTCTGTGAAGTCCAAACTCGATTTTCCAAAGTGAAACTCGAGTTTGCCTTTGACAGTAAGTTTTTCAACTTACAAAGACAAACTTCTATCTGTGTTTACAATTGTCTGTTATCATCAAAACCAATAGATAACTAACACTTACGTGAACCATCTATTGCTCCAATACAATCCTAACATTTAAAATGAAATATTAAAATGAAAAATATTTAAATAAAATTCTGAAAAAATAAAAATGCGTAAATGCTTACGAAAAACTTACCTTGAAGTATGGGAAATGTTAAGGATTGTCCCTAATTTCCAATGGAACCATATCTAGAGGTGGTGGTTTAATGATCTCATGTGCTAATTGAAGCATCGCTGTCAACACTTTGCTGAAATACTTGCTAATGGTTTGCCCTGAGCGCTGAAATCTCTTACTAACATTCCTATTTGAACTCCCATGTCCAATCAAGTACAAAAAAATTCCTAATTGTTCATCAACACTAACATATCTACTATCCGCTAACCATCCTTTTTGTATCATCAATGTAAAGTTTGTTGAACACAAATCTTTCCATTCTAAATGCCTCATATATTCTATCTGAGTGGCCAAATCTAAGTTCCATAACCCATTCAGCACCTGTCAGGCGACTATCTCTAATTGGTTCTTTGGTATGTATTGAATTATTACTAATAATAATCAAAAAGTTTGATATAGCAAGATCTTCATCTATATATTCGTCGTCAATATGAGGAGCACCAGCCATGAGAATACAGCATCAATACAAATTATCATCAATAATTTCATGCTATCATATTTCAAAAAGTAAATCACATTAACAAAAAAAAAAGATCCACATCATAGTCATAAGAAAAATGAAAATTAAAATATGGTCTTCAATGCCATTAAACAAGACACGATTAAAAAGTTGCAACATAATTTAATTTAAAAATTAATGAGTAATGCTCTCCTCTCAGGAAGAGCCTTTATAAAGGCTACTCTCCAAGCTTGGCTCTCAACCACATGTCTAGCTGCTTTGTTGTACTCTTCATCCTGCAATCCCACCATGTCATTCAATACATCCATTGCAACCTCAATTGAATATGGATCCTCATTCACTTTTGCAGTAGCAGAATTAGCACAATTATTGTCACATTGGTTTTGTCTAATCTTAACTAGATCATGAATGGCTTGACATGCCATTGCAACATCTGCATTCCCACTATGCCTTCTACGCTTTGCATTTGGGGTCCTATCTTGTCTATGTAGTACAGGATTAGGCGTCTCAAAAGGATCAGATGCAAATAACTCATCATTAAGCAAATGCTCATCTTCTTGATATTCTTGTCTGTGTAGTACAGGCCTGGTCGTCTCAACAGGACTGCCATTATTATCACCATCTCCATCTGAAAGTTGGTGTGCCTCAGCATTTCCCACGCCCCCATCTCCACTTGCATATACATCCCCAAATATGTCAACTAACTGTTTCCAATAAGGAAGGCCATTCTTTCGGAATTTCTCCCATTGAGGATTGTCCTGTACAAAATATTTACTTGACACTGTTATAAAAAATCAACAAATTTATATGAAATTATATGGGACACTATGTTAAGAGTACCTTAACATGAACATCCCATAACCAGATATGCTTAGCAATTTCTTGAAACCTGAATATTTTGTTCTAAGTTTATTCATCTTGTTTTTCAGTTGAGGAAGTGTGTAAACAAGCCCCGTTTGTTTATAAAATTCCTCTTTCAGGCTCTTCCATGCTTTCTTGCTGAAAGTACAGGTTCTTCTATTCCCTTTTTTTACTTCCTCAACCATCAAAGTAACAGAAGTAATTGTGTTTTATCAAACCATCTTGCTGTGAACCCTTCGGATGCCATTCTCCTTACTGATAAGATGTGCATCAATAACAGAGCAATTTCACAGAAAAATCATAGTTCAGTAGTATAGAAATGAGGATTCAAAACTATTCACTGCTTGCAATTTAAACCAATGACAGTCCCAAAACAATTTTGACAGCAAACTTTCAGCAGAACGATCACATATCTATCATAGTCGCAAAATATAATCCAAGTGCCAATCCAAATCAGAATCAAGAGATATCAGGTTTCCATGAATCATCAAAGTCATCAATTAAAAATCATAAAATCTAACCATCATATTTGATGAGTTTAGTTGTTTTTAAGACTAAACCAGGCTCATGGGTTCAAGTCAATTATATTCTTTTTATCTTCTAATACCAAGTAAAGCGAGTGAATCAGACAGAACTTGCTACCTAACTTCAGAATTGTAGGTTTCACCACTGATCTTTATTTAGTTATAAATCATAAAAATATTATTAATCAAAAGTGTGTTGTGTTTTGAATTCCTACTAATCTATATGTTGATGAATAAATTCCCTTTATCTCTTGTAAGACTTTCGAAACAATATTCATTGGCCTACTTTTGAATAGATAAAAAGGAGCATTGTTAGCTAGCTTTACTTTCAAGGGGGGAAATAAAATTTGAGGCTTATGCTTCGGTGGCCTGGAGTCTTCTACGGGGCATCTCTTCTTTATATTATAGATTATGAATTCGATTCAGAACACGCAAGAAAAGCGTTGATGGAACCATGCAAACAGTGCTCATTAACTCACTAGCGTCCCAATCAAATCATTCCAAAGTACTTCCCCCAAAGCCCCATTTCGGAACAAGCTCTTGGTGAAAAAGACTGGCGTGTAGTCCGAACGAAGATTCAAATTCTTAGTTATTTCCTTCCATGTGTTAATCTAAAAAAACACGACATATATTGACATGTTTCGAAAACTCAAGAATCGAGTTTGGTGATAGAAAATTTAAGGTACTGTGAATTCATGAGCTGATAGTTCATCTGTTACAGCTTTAACCATTCCTCATACAATGCAGAAAAGAAATTTCATTCACAAATGGACCAAAACTGAAGTGAAAGAGAAAGCAGGGGAACCAAAAGGTAAAGTATGAGCATAAAACAAACAAAAACAGCAATCCGAGAGCCAAGGCCAAACAGGTACAACTGACTTCACATGATTTTGCAGACCATTGAGGAAAATATTGTGATATTTTAAACAAATATGAAGCCAACTATATAAAGTCTTATGTGAGTACATTAGTAAAATACAAAAAGAAACTCAGCCAAGTCTCCATCTTTAAACCCCCAACAAACCAAAAAGACCTCCCAGTGCTTTTTTTGTTCTCCTGTTGGTATCTCTTGGCTTTCTCCCTTTATCTAGTACCTCCTTTAGAAAAAATTGTCAGACTTATCTCCTATTCTATGTGATACTAAGGAGTTCAGAAAGACTTTTAAGGCAGAAAATCCTAATGTGAAGGCTGTATCAGCAGAGAAAATAAAGTGATCGAGCACAAGATTGAAATATTGAAATCCAAGGAATATGATCTTAACAGAGATGAGAGACACCAGAAACCTCCTTTATCAGAACTTGGGGGCAACAGGGATCAATAAATTCGAACAAAAACAACGAAAGAAACTTAAAACAACTGAGTTTGCTATCACTAATTCCAATTAAATGCCATTTTAAGCTGCAAAACCTGCCCAGCGGCAAAAACAGGAAAAGCCACAGCAGCAATCAATTTATAGAACAAAAATTCCCATAAACATTAGAAGCAGCAATATGTTGTAATCACAGTACAAGCAGGAAATTCCCAGCAGCAGCAATCAATTTATAGGAAAAGCAGCAGCAATCACAGTACAAGCAGCAAATTCCCATAAACAAAACAAAAATTCCATTAAACATGAACCAAATTAAATTCGATAAAAATAAGATTATTAGGTTTATCAAAACGTTACCGTCGAACCTAGGGATGGAGGAGAAGCAAGCTTTGCAAAGGAAGAGTATAGTACCTCAATAGTTAGTTCACGGGATGGAGGAGAAATCGAGAGCCTGAGACGGAGCCGAGAGCCTGAGACTGGAGGAGAATCCGAGAGCCTGAGATGGAGCCACGGAGGAGACGACTGAGACTGAGGTTTGAGGAGGAGCCGAGATTGGAGGAGGAGGAGGAGTGAACACCGAGAGCCTTAGGAGGAGGAAGGACATCGTGAGAGAGAAGGACGTTGCGCAAGATTTTCGAGAGAATAGAGGAATAAATTCTGATTTTGTGCCCGGAAATAGAAAAGCAAAAATTTTCTGCTTCTTTTTTTTATTCCCCAGCACAAAAAATAAACTGGTTCATCCCGGGAACAAAAAAAAACCAGATTTACAAACGCATTTCCTATCCAATTTGTTTCCTAGGAATAGAAATTAAGAAAAAACTCATTCTGGGAGCGTTACCATGCACACCCTAAGTAAGTTCTTTTTCCTCCTCTTTCTCTTCAAAAACGCAGGAAACCCTCATCCATTCAGGAAATGTCATGTGCACATCTATTTTTTCTCAGCTACTTGTCCCATACCGTAGGGCATAGCTAAATGGCATTTTACCAGCCAATTAACACCGTATAAGTGTTTTTGTGCCGTTCTGCACTATCACTTTAATTTCTATGGTCCTTGAGCTCTTGGTCAAAATACTCATGTAACTAGGAGTGAAAAATGTCTTAAAATATGTCAAGAGGGCACTTAAAAATCCCCCAAACCAACTGACCAAAGTACCCTTACAAAATATCCTCTTATCTTGGCTTATTTTGCAAGTTTTGTTGACTTTTCTCTCTCCTCCTTGTTTTGCACGAATTTAAAGCTTATTTGAGAAGCTTTTAAGTCATCATTTTATACACATGTGTCCCTTATAGCAATTGACCAAAATGCCCTCAAAATATCTCCTTTCACATAGCTTCTTCTACAAGCTTTTTGACTTTTGCACTTGTAATTATGAAGGGACACGTGTCATGCTCTTATTGGTCCAACACAAAAGTAGTTTTTCCCTTGTCATGATGACGGGACGCGTGTCATGATTTTATTGGACCAACACAAAAGTATGTCATCATGACATTACTTTATTAAAGTTACTTTATCGATGTTTACTTGGAATTCTGCTCAGGATTTCTTCACAAATACTGGTGTTTTCTCAAAAACGCAAGGCATACCTGACCACCCTGAAAGTGTTGTACACTAACTTATACCGGCATATTTTCACTCAACTAATTGTCCTATACCTTAGGACATAGTTAGGTGGCATCTTTTCCAACCAGATTTACATCGTATAGGTCTTCTGTGCCCCTTTTTCCATTAATACTTTAATTTCATGGCTTGAACATATTAGGTCCATTGACCCATATAGCTGAGTTACTTAGTCCCAGAGAGGCTTCCCAACTCTCGACATTCTTGGGACTCTTCCTAAACCAGGTTTAGTCGTTCGCCTCCTTTAGGCTTATTCTCAATTCTTAGGGTTCAGAATTTGGGGTGTTACATTTCTCCCCCTGTTAAAAAAATTTCATCCTCGAAATTTGAACATCTCAACGTCAGGGAATTACTCTAGACACTTAGGCTATACCTTTCCTTTGCATGCTTAACTTGCACGCCACAATCGCACATCATCCCCATTGATTATGTAACCAGGTGTAGCATTCACACTTACAGGACCTACTGGTCTATTTTCCGATCGCTTGGCTATGCAATCCTCATAGCCCGATACATCCAGGTTCATCTTCTTACCCTCCTACCACAACGTTGGTTATCCTAGCCTTACTGCTCAGGAAATCACCTTTATGTCGTGAGCATCTCAATTACCACCTGGTATAGTCTGTACATTTATTAGTCTCCCAATTTCTCTTGACATACTAGTCCAAAATCATCAAGCCATTCAACAATTCACACGGTGCTAAGCATTACAGGTCTTACAGCCCAGGGACATCGCCCCATGCAAACCTGCACATCGGGCCTTACACCTTAAGCCTGTGCTTGTCCATCTCATGTCTGAGCTTCTTCAATTCAAACTCCCAATCTATTTTCCTCTTGCTTAGCATTGTAGCTGGAAAGTCTTATCTGACTTACAAAATTCAAAATTTCAGACCATTCTATCAGTTTTTGTTCCTGTATCAACACGGTTACCAACTGCACCACTATTCACATATTAGCAATGACAATCACGCCACTGCCTTTCATTTCCCTATGTTGTCTCATATTCAACTTTCAATTTTAAAATATTCAAAATTTATGTGGTCGCAGTACATTTTCATAATTGCACAAAACAACATTTCAAATTTTCAATAAACCATAATCGCTGCCAGCTAAATTTCAAGGAAAAGATTCATTGCCGGTCTCTTTTCAGAAAACATTTTACTACCGGCACACATTAATGAGCGGGATTATTCATTTCACAAATTCGACATTCGAAAGCTCTCGCCACCACTTCAACCTTTCGGTACAGCGGCAAATCCCAATCCTTTCATACACAAACCACCAAAGTAGCAACGCACTTGTCAGCCAATGTGGGAGAGTCTTCGTCCCTTCCTAGGACCCAATGTCTGCACTAGCACATACAATAATAGGCCACCCACCAGAATCCCATAGCCAGGACAAAGGACCTTTGTCCAAGAGCCCTGCTCCAACCGCCTGCGTGGGTGCCGGCCAGACAAGGCAAAACACATGCCCCTACAAGGCGAAACTACTCAGATTGGGTGCCTATACTGCTAGTGTGAGCATCAGCTTCTCACAAATTAATCCCCTCAAAAACTCTCAACAATGGCCAACGATTTCAATACATTTCAAAAACATCTGGCAAGATCCAGCAAACTGAGCATGTCTACAACATTTTCTGGCCTCTTCCAATCTCGTACTGCGTCTTCCACAAATAGGGTTCACAATTCAATTTCAAATCTGGGTTCCATCAGAACCCTATCTATGAGAAAACATAGTTCAGAAACAATCGTTTTAAACTATTCTCAAATTTTGAAAAAAAAAAAAATTGATTTGAGAATTTAGTTCATAAAATTCAATTTTCAAAGTTTCACAAACATAACAGGTGCATTAGTAAGTTCAAAATTCAATTTTTCACACATACCAGGAACCAGACAACTAACATAGAAGGTCACCATCTCCAATTATATCTCAGGCTCTATCCTTGGCTATTCAAGTCATCCATAGGACACTCAACCCATTCCATTCCATTTATCTAACCATTCCAGAAGAATGCCTGGAAATTTCTGTTTTTGGCCGAAAATGAAGGGAATTTGACCAATAATAAATTCCTTATTAAGAAAAGAAATTTAAATGGTTTAGATACTTGGAAAAGCCTTGTTACTGATCAGCTAGTAAAATATTTATTGAGGGGAATTTTCATAAGTGTTGAGGATTTATTTATATTTTGTTATTCTAGGCTATTTTTGTTAGTTCTCTATGTGTTTTGATGATTAATAACAATTGTAAACAAGTACGAATGCTTTTAAAATGACAAAAGAGTCAAAATCACTCTGTCACCACAAAACTCGAGCCTAACTAAGCAAACTCGAGTTTTCTGCAAACAGAGAGCTCGTCAGATATTTTCAAGATAACGAACTCGAGCCTGAGTAAATAGACTCGAGCCTAAACCCTCATGATATAATAATAAAGAGTTTACAAACAAGTAAACTCGAGCCTGTATAGACAAGCTCGAGTTTTCCCATGGCGGGAAGTTTTCTAATTAAATTGTATCTCTTTAAACTCTAGAGTTTATTCTTTTGAGTAGAGTTCACTTGTTTCTATGGCTATAATTTAATGAACACTCGAGCCTGGTATATGGACTCAAGCCTAATGCTTTTGTGTAGAGTTTACTCTATGGTTTGACAAACGAAGAAGAGTTTACAAAATAGGTAAACTCGAGCTGTTATTACATGCTCGAGTTTTCCCTTGCGAGAGCTCCCAAGTTTTTCCTTCTTTTCAAACTCCGAGTTTAAGCTCAAACCTCCAGTTCACTTCAATGAGTCATGGAATAAATTAAGTTGAACTCGAGCCTAAGAATAATGAACTCGAGCCCTTCATCTCGAAGAAAGAAAAGCAAGTGTACAAACTCCGAGTTTATACTCGTGCTCCACCACTCTAATCGAGCAACCAAAACTCTTAGGCATGAATAGTGTTAAACTCGAGCCTAATCACTAATGGACTCGAGCTCGCTTATCTTGTGAGATATTACTCCAGTGTTCATTCGACAAAAAGCTTAGAGAGTATTCGAACTCGAGCCTACCTTCGTGAACTCGAGTTCACATGGTGAAACAAAATACAAACTCCAGAGTTTACATCAAACTCCAGAGTTTGCTCTCTCAGAAGATAAACCAGATACTCTAAAAAGCCTTACGAACTCGAGCCTGACTTAGAGAACTCGAGTTCAAGACGAAAGCGAATATGATCGTTACTGATTTCATCCTGATTCTTTTGAACTGCAAAACTTACCATGTTTATACGAATTGATTGCATTCATTTAGTATATTCAAACGTATTTAACTACTCTATATTGAGAATGTTTTCAGGTATTAAATTGGATCAAACGAATCATTGAATAAACGCGAAGAATCAAGGCGTAATGATTTCACGCGTCCAGAATTGAATCGGCTGAAATTCAGACCCAACGGCTATAATCCTCATCAAACTGAATTTCAAATGAAGAACATGCTAAGTTGAGAAGTAACGGTCACATAGCAACTCACCACTATATAAGGAGCTGATTACAAACTTCGAAAGACAACAAAAGATTAAGCGTAAACGAAAAGCAAGCTCAAGAGTTCTTATACATTCAGTTTTCTTTTCGTATTGTATTTTGATATACAAAGAGCCTCGGTGTTTATCATTATCTTCTCTCGTGAGAGAGCTTTTATACAAATTATTCATTCATTGTAAAAGATCTCAAGTCAAGGGGACTTGGAGATTGGGATTTGATTACAACTTGTAAGGGGAGTGTATCCTAGAGAGAGGATAATCCTTGAGTACGAGTGTGTATCTGAGTTAAGTGATAGTAGAAAAACCCAGAGAGTCTGGGACTAGACGTAGGTCAAGAATTTAGACCGAACCAGGATAAACCTTCTGTGTCAAGCTCTTCTTCCCTATCTCTTTACGTTTAGCTTCAGCTTGGGTGCAAAGTTATTATAAAAGTTTTAAAATCCCCAATTCACCCCCCTCTTGGTGATTTCCTTTCGTTTTCAATTTTTGCTAACCAGACATCAAGAACTATATTAATATTTAGATGACTGCCAGGTAGTAACTGAAAGTGGAGCTTGAATCACCAAGAGGGGGGTGAATTGGGGATTCTCAAAAACTTTTCGATAAGCTCTGTTTTTCGGATAGGAAATGAAGGTAAGACAGAGTATAAGGAGAAGAAGCAAGACACAAGGATTTATACTGGTTCGGTCCAACAACTTGACCTACGTCCAGTCCCGGACTCTGGGATTTCTCACTATCAAGATTGATTACACACTCGCACTCAAGAGTAATTTCTCTCTATAACTTACTCCCCTTACAAGTTGTAATCAATAACCCAATCTCCAAGTCCCCCTGACTTGAGATAACTTTACAAGAATGATTTATAATCAAGAAAAACTCTCTCTAAGAGTAGATATGATAATAACTGAAGAATAAATGTATCAACAGATACTTTCACAAGAAAACTCAAAGAGTAAATGAAACTATCTTAATTTTTGTTCTTGCACAGGTTGGTTGTTGAGAAGACTTGAATGCATCTCTATTTATAGGTAGAGAACATTAATTGACCATTGTAATCCCAATTATAACCGTTGGTGAAGATGGGATGTGATTAGATGAAGCTTTGGTCTTCTTCTCTCTCTACTCTTTGGTTAATCCAGCTTGGCAGATAATCAGAGTTGACATTCTGACTTTTAATCCGTTGGAAGAGCAGTTTACTGGATGTAGAAGGCAAGCATTAACTTCTCCAAAACGTGTGGAGAATGTTTTCCCAAAAGCATGCAAGTTTCTGCACTTTTGCATTTAATGTGCTGACATGCTTTATGCTTTTTGCTTAATCTCCATTTAATCATGTCTAATACCATCTGAAACTCACCAATAAACTGATTAAACATAGTTAAGAATAGTTATAAGTAATGGTAAAGAGTATTGAGATCAAACAGAAACATTTCACTAATTCGTTCAAATCAAAATTCAAATTCTGCGATGGAAACTCGAGTTAGTTCTCTGAAACTCGAGTTTTCATGTTTCAGTGAACTTTTAACAAAAGACCGAAACTCGAGTTTTTAATCCAAACTCGAATTTTCTCTTTACAGAGAAAAACATCGCGATTTGGCATTTTGAACAAGGCTTGTGAATAGTGCAAAACTCGAGTCGTTAAGTGACTAACTCGAGTTTTGGACTCTTAGATATAAAATCAAGTTTTAGTCCAAAAGCTTAAAACTGGAGTTTTCAAAACATAACTCGAGTTTTCAAAGGTTCAAAATAGGCGAGCTCTCTCTCGCCAAAACTCGAGTTTCCAAATTTTAACTCGAGTTTTCTCATTTGTTGAAAACTTCTCTGTAAGGCCGAAACTCGAGTTTTGAAAGCAAAAATCGAGTTTTCTCTTCTATGAGAAAACATTGAAAAACTTGGTCGATTTGAACACGGGAGTTTTTACAAGGTCAAAGATGAGCATTATTCTCAAGTGATGGAAACTCGAGTTTTCTAAGGTTAACTCGAGTTTTCATGATCTTTGAAAAATTTAGAGAATACTCAGGAAAGCCTAAACTCGAGTTTCCCATGGAAACTGGAGTTTTGGTTTTATCGAAAAACTTGATCGCTCTCTGTCTTGACAAAACTCGAGTTTTCCAAATCAAACTCGAGTTTGCTTTGTTTGTGAAAAACTCAAATGCTCTCTGTATGGCAGAAACTCGATTTTTCAAATCCAAACTCGTGTTTGTCTTTCTTTATAAAAATATGAGCATTTCTCTGTCAGGCCAAAACTCGAGTTTCCAAACTGAAACTCGAGTTTGCCTTAGACAGTAAGTTTTTCAACTTACAAAGACAAACTTTAATCGTGTTTACAATTGTCTGTTATCATCAAAACCAATTGAGAACTAACAGTAACCTTAATCTTCATATACTTTGTATGTCTCTTGTATGTATGTTTTACCATGGATATTGTATGCATTCGGTTGATGTTTATTTCTAAGCGTTGTGGAACTAGAACATGTCGGGTGCATGGTGGGCCGGCTGTGTGCCATGCCTTGCAGTTTGTGTTGTGTGCTATTATGACTGTATACCTCAAAGGCCTTGATGTGTGTCATGCCCTACAACCTGTGTTGTGTGTTATTAGGACTGCTAGTTCCAGATTTGGCTATGTGCCTTGCTGTGTCGGTTGCACGGTGGGTTGGTTGTGTGTCGTGCCTTGCATTTTGTGTTGTGTGCTATTATGACTGCGTGCCCCAAGTGCCTTGCTGAAGGAAAGTTACTAGATGCTATGTGGTATATGTTTATTTGTGGTTTACTTACATGCATTGCATACACAATTTGTATGATTAACGGTTACTCTAGAATTCTTCAGGATTTCAGGCTATTCTAAGGACACAGGTGATACTTCTAGAGCTTACCAGGGAATTAAAGGTAAGAATACTGAGCATTGATATGGACTTTAAAGAGGTTGCGGATGAAGACTTGGTGTCTTTATATGTCAATTTTGGAGGACTGTATATTACATTTATTTTAGGATGACTGTGTCATAACCCTTTGAGGATTTATCTTTCCTGTATTTAATTAGCTTTACCAATATTTTATTGTCCAAACCGATTGCATGCTCTGCTGCTAATACTCTGATACATGACGATTATTATCCTAGGCAATATAAAAATTAATTAAGAAATAAAGGGTCACACTACCCACCACCTGAAAAGGGTGAGCCCGGTAGGTATGTAACACCCTACATATCACATACAAACAATTTTTTACTCCTTTCATTAATAGTTCTATGTAAAGTTGCTCATCATTTTTTATGTTGATTTTGTTTTTTAACTTCTTAAGCTTGTTAATGTTTGTTAAATTTGGGGTGTTGTCTGACAATCAACCAACACGCTCATGAGGTTGAATAACAAAAATTTTGATCTCACCATAGTCATGAGTAATATGAAGGTGGAATATCACCTAGAGGGGGGTGAATAGGTGAGATCAAAAAATCTTTTCGAAGATTCACACAGAAACAAAGTAAAGAAGACAGAGATGGAGACAATAGACACAGAGCGATTTATATTGGTTCGGTCTAATACTTCGACCTACGTCCAGTCCCCAAGCACACCTTGGGATTTCACTATCCTTTCAAATGAGCACAATATACACACTGTATAAGGACGATCCTTCCACTCTTGGACTCGCTCCCCCTTAAGAGTTGTAATTTGTACACCCACAATTAAGGTTCCACAACCTAAAGATTTTAACTAGGACAAATGAAATAGTGTTTGACTCCTCACTTACTGAGTAGATATGTGAATCACTGAAGTACAGAAATATTAGAGTAATTAATGAAACAGTAGTAGTAGTTGAACTAATTGAATGCACGAAGTTTAGGTAGCTTGGCGAATTCAATGCTTCGACTATTTATAGGTGTTGTAATAAATGATCGTTGGTGAAGCTTTGAAGATTATCTGTTGAGACTTATGAATGTATCCGTTAGACAGTGAAAGCTCAGACAATGTTCTTCGCCGTTCAAATAATCCAGGTGGATTCTTCTTCATTCCTTTTGTTTTTCCCGTTATGAGATGGCATTTAATGCGCAGATGGAATGTAGAAGAAACCTTTACATCTCATTAGCAAAATGATTAAAAGCAATTAGAAGTAGTAATGAGTAACATTAAGATGTATTGAAATTAACATAGTGATTTCATAAATTTCGCAGACTGAGATTTCAAAACAGAGGGATCTTGCTTGAGCAACAATCCATGCTTGCTCGGGCAAGCTTCTTCTGAACAGGTTAAAAGATGATCCTTGTCACTGACGCTCGAGCAAGGATTTTTGTCTGCTCGAGCATGGTGCTCGAGCATGGATATTTTCATGCTCGGGCAAGCTTTTTCAAAAGAGCACAAACACATATCACAGATACTGATGCTCGAGCATGCCAATATGCTTGCTCGAGCAAGTCTCAGACAGAGGCGAGAATTTGCTATTTTAGTGATTCTGCTCGAGCATACTTTTCATCTTGCTCGAGCATGGTGCTCGAGCATGAATATACTATGCTCGGGCAGGCGTCATTCAAAAGTGGAAAATGAAGGTTTGAGAGATGCTGCTCGAGCAGTCATTTGTCTCTGCTCAAGCATGGTGCTCAAGCATGGAATAATCATGCTCGGGCAAGTGTCACACAGATGCGAAGCATTAGTGTTTGACGAGTGCTGCTCGAGCAAGCATTTGCCTATGCTCGGGCATGATGGTTATGTTGCTCGAGCATGGTTATCTAAAATCAACTTCTATGCTCTGAAACCCGATGATGCTCGGGCATGATCAATGAGCTACTCGAGCAAACCATGATTTAGACACTTATGACTCAATTCAATAACCTAGAAATTGTAATCATCAAAACATCGAGAACTAACATAATACCCATAACTCTTTACGGTACTCATGAGTTACATTCGTAACTCTTTACGTAGAGAATCTCCTTTTCTTTAACTCATAACTCTTTACGAGTTCTCACGAGTTACAACCCGTAACTCTTTACGGGTTTTCATGAGTTATAACCAGGTGCTCAAAGGAGGTTGTTAACGAAATACAATATTGAATACTGAAGACAATATCATCAAAGCACTCATTAAACCCAAATAGGATTTTCCCTTAATACCCATAACTCTTTACGGTACTCATGAGAACTCGTAACTCTTTACGGTGCTCATGAATTATAACCCATAGCTCTTTAGTCAAGTTAATAAGTAAAAAATATTAATTAATTTTGATTATTGCGAAACTCGTAACTCCTTACAGTTCTCATGAGTTATAACCTGTAACTCTTTACAGTGCTCATGAGTAGGGGTGGAAATAGGCCAGGGGCCTGTGGCCTGGCCTATTAAAAGCCCGGTCAGACCTGGCCTATCAGGCTAAAAGGCCAGGCCAAGGCCTGTTTTAAGGCCTATTTTGTCTTAACAGGCCAGGCCTAGGCCTCCAAATAGGTCTGTTAGGCCTGACAGGCTGGCCTGTTAAGAATAATTATTTTTTTTTATAAAAAACATTAATTAATATCCCTCCGGCCTGTTTACATTGGGCCTGTTTTCGGCCTGTTTACATTTGGCCTGTTGTTGGCCTATATACTGTAGGCCTGTTTCCGGCCTGTTTACATTAGGCCTGTTGTGGGCCTATATATTGTAGGCATGTTTCCAGCCTGTTTACTGTTGTCGGCATGTATACTGTAGGCCTGTTTCCAGCCTGTTTACATTAGGCCTATTGTCGGCCTATATACTGTAGGCCTGTTTCTGGCCTGTTTACATTAGGCCTGTTGTCGGCCTGTTTCCAGCCTGTTTACATTAGGTCTGTTGTCGGCCTGTATACTGTAGGCCTATTTCCGACCTGTTTACATTAGTCCTGTTGTCGGCCTGTATATTGTAGGCATGTTTCCGGCCTATTTGCATTTGGCCTGTTTTCAGCCTGTAAAAAATACAGATCTCTTAACAGGCCACAGGCCAGGCTCAGGCCAAAATGTTAGCCTGTAACAAGCCACAGGCCAGTCTCAAGCCACTTCCTTGCATAACAGGCCTGGCCTGTTAAGGGTGAGGCCGGGCCTGGCCTGGCCTGTTTCCACCCCTACTCATGAGTTATAACCCATAACTCTTCACACTCTCATGAATTGAAAAGTCAATCCTATGAGTTACAATCTAATGCTTTAGACTAAGGAGTAATCATTATTTTAAGCAGTATATTTCTCATGAGTTACAAGCCATAACTCTTTACGATACTCATAAGAACCCATAACTCTTTACGGTGCTCATGTGTTAAAACTCGTAACTCATTACGGTACTCAAGACAACCTATAACTCTTTACAATATTCATGAGATATTAATATCATAAATATGATATGTATAGGATCTACTCGTTAAAACACGTAAAAGTTTTAGAATTACCTTAGATCACTCGAAGACCTCAAAGTATATGATGTCCTCTAATGTTAATCCACATAGCTGCCTCTTGATTGCAACAATAACACCTTCTCCTTGACTCCTCATTCTCCTTGGATGCTTGCTAGGCGATTGTAAGGCGGAGGCTTCAATTCTTTGGATCTTCTTTTCTCAAGACGATGATGGTGTCTTGAGATTAGGTGAGGCGCAAGATTGAAAGATTGGAGATGACGCCTCTTTTTCTTGAACAAGAACGCACAGCCCTCTTTTTAACAACCGTGTGTGTGCGTTTTCTTTCTTAAAAAAAGTGCAAGAAAATGATGCTATAAAATCAGCTACTTAAATTAGGGTTTAACCCTAATTATAGTGCTTAAAAGAAAATCTCATTCCAACTAGAAAGACACAATCTCTATCCAATCTTTATTGGATCTTATCCAATATTTATTGGATCTTTATCCAATCTTTATTGAATATCTATCTAATCTTATTGGATCTTTATCTAATCTTTATTAGATATCTATTCAATATTTATTGGATCTTTATCTAATATTAATTAGATATTACTTTGGATAATTCACAGTTATCCTTTATCACCTAACCTCTTGAATTTAAAATTTGAATTTAAACTACTATTTTAAATTCAATATTTAAATTCTAAATTCAAATTGGCTTAAGACTCTATTGGGCCTTCTAACATATTTGGGCCTATTAGTGGAAAAACTAATTTCTCACTAATTATCCAAATATGGTGTCATTTATGATTGGGCTTGGAGTCCCACTTCAACCCAATTACACATATAGCCTTAACAAAGCCCAATAACAATTATTGGCCAAAAGTTCCTAAATATATCAATCAAGAACAACTTTAGTATGTGACTCATTATGCCCAAATAGTCATTGACATAAATAAACTTGGACCAATTGCCCAATTTATCTAATGACCACATAAGACACTAGTGTTAGTTCTCAGAGTTTTGATGATAACAAGACTTGAAAATGTTTAAGGTTTTGAATCAGTGATATTTGGCTAAGCCAAAAGGGTACTCAAGTATGGTGTCAAGTATACTCGAGTATGCTCAGTTTTAACTTCTCCGTTTAGGTGATTTTAGGCCTTACTCGTGTATTTGGTTAAGGATACTCAAGTATGTATCAGTAAGAGAAAGAATACTTGGGTATGGATAAGTTGGTACTCAAGTATGCATTGAAAGAATAGCAAAGTTCAGAGATACCCAGACATTGTACTCAAGCAAGCATTTTTGCTTACTCAGGTAAGGGTATTAGACTTCTCGAGTACAAGGCTCTTCTGTCAAAGATGTTGCCCTCATCAGTATGTTACTCGAGTACATGGTAAGTGGTACTCGATAAGTGTGGTACTCGAGTATGATACTCGAGTATAGGTAATATGCTATGAAAGACTTGGCTATCACCCAAGAGGGGGGGTGAATTGGGTGTTTGATTAAAAACTTAGAACTTTAAAAACTTTTCTGCAACTTATTGAAAGTAGTTTGAATGACAACAATAAGTTATAAAGTGATAAGCAATCATTCAAATATATATGCTGGAATGTAAGAGATAAGGGAAGAGAATATGCAAACTATGATTTATCCCGGTTCGCCCAATCCTTGACCTACGTCCGCACTCCAAGCTCCACTTGAGATTTTCAATCCACTATCTTCTTTCAACTTGATTACACGTTCGTACTTGAAGTAATCCTCACACTAGGACTTACTCCCCTTGCAAACTATAATCAATACACCCGTTTGATTACACACTCGCACTCGAAGTAATCCTCTCACTAGGATTCACTCCCCTTACAAGCCGTAATCAACACAATGTATTTCCCACTCAAGATCACCCAATCTTGAGTAACTCTAAGGTAGAATGATAGGATGTTTACAATGATTCTTCTCTCTCGAAGTGTATGGATAAACAACGAAGTACAATACAAGACATTTCATTCTCTATGATTTATAGACATTGAAAATCGAGAGTAAATGATATAAAGATCGAGTAATAGCATGTTGAAGATGTAGGCTTGTTTCTCGCCCGTGTTGTGTTTTTCTTCATTGCTCTTTCTCTATTTATAGATACTTTGTATTGATGTTGTGGGAGGCATTCGTTCATTGCATTTTGGGGCTTTTTCGATTTCCAACTTTTGCTCGCATTGAAGATCATGACCGTTACGTCATTTAATGACTTTCCTCTATTTGTTCAGGGAATCATTCTGAGTAATGGTTGTAGCAATTGTTTCCAAAACGAAGGACTTCATCTTCTTGACTTTTGCTTTGATCATTGACGCGTGAAATCAATGCTCTGTTTTTATTTTTCGTCAATCAAGGATTGATTACCGTTGTGAACGATGAATCGTTGCATATCCATTCGATTTGAATCCATTCGAAATTCTAGCTGTTGGAAGCATTTATGATGGATATAGATGTTGGGAATAATTCTGAATTAAATGTTGTTTATTCAAGAATTAATGTCTCCCAGATATTCAGGTGCTTTATTTGGCAGGAGCCTTGTTGTCTTCCTTGAAGAATGGTTGAGTATCTTTCCAGGTTGTCATCTACTTGCTTCTGTCCAGAGGATATCTTAAAATAATATTTGAACATTGTGGATAATGACCTGTCATGAAGAGTAATTTTCGAATGCTGAATCTGTTGAAGCTTCTGTCCGTTGGAGTATTTCATCATCTGAATGATTGAATCTTTTGGAGAAGAATTACAATTGAGTAGACAATTTTGTTTCTTCAAGTTTCTCATTGGATTCAGTCATCTTTCCCATTTCTGAGATTATGCAGCAAGTTCATCTTCTAGATCTTGATTTCTGTCAATATTGATGTTCTCTCAAGCTTTAATAATCTGAAACATGTACACAAATGATATAAATAATGTTAAGAAGAAGTATAAGTCATTTGGGTAATCATGTGGATGTTCTTTGATGAGAAACGAGACTTTCGAACTGCTGTTTTTCTGAATCAGGGTCATGAACTCGAGCTTGGATAAGTAGGCTCGAGTTTGCAAGGGTCCGGTTCAGCTTCTGCAAGGTGCAAACCGGAGGTTCGAGCAAACTCTAGAGTTTGTAACATTTTTCAGCATCTAGGCTCGAGTCTATAATTATAGGCTCGAGTTTGGGTCTCTTCAAAATCCTCTTTTGCTTCTGTCTTGTCTAGGCTCGAGTTTGTCACTTATAGGCTCGAGTTTGGATGATTTTCGCGACCTGGTAGCTCTCTGTAACCCGCGAACTCGAGCCTGCCAACTAATAGGCTCGAGTTTGCTTCTCCTGCTAGCAAACCTCCAACATCTTGGAAATACGGTCCACTTTCGAGGGCTATATCTCTCTGGTCTGAACTCCGTTTTAGTTATTTAACCTATCGATGGAAAGCCCTTTGAGTCTACTTTCCAATGCCACAGATTTCAGCTCAATTGGATTCTCCGTTTGTGAGATACACTCAAAACATTGAAGGTTGGTCATTTGTGTGACGTGGATTTCACTGTCAACTTCATAAATTCATTAGTCCTTCATCTGAACTCCTTTTGGCTTGAATGATATATCTAAATGACGCATTGGGAGTCTAGTTTCATATTCCACTAGTTTCACCTCAATCCGATCTCTATTTTAGGAGATATGATTGAATTACCACACGTCGCCCGAGTGAAACGTGGAACAGAGTAGCTGAAATGTTGAACACCGCTGTAAGCTCGAGTTTGCCAACTAATAGGCTCGAGTTTGCCTTGTCCAGAGACACCAGAAATGCTGAAGACACTACAGGCTCGAGTTTGCTAATGATGGGCTCGAGTTTGGAGTTCCAAACCTGAGGTTTGAGTTCTAAGCTCGAGTTTGACTTGTCCAGAGGCGCCGGAGTTGTGAAGACATTACATGCTCGAGTTTGCTAATGATGGGCTCGAGTTTGCTCATCTTGGAACTGATTTTTGCTGGTTTTAACTCGAATTGATCCGTTCCAATTCCCATATGATCTTGGAGACTTCTAGCATCAATATAAGAACTTGAGTAAAGATATTCCACCGCATTGCAAGTTCTTCCTTCTTCAATTTCTTCTCTTCTTCTAGATTATCCCCCAAAATCATTTGATAACTTCTTGCTTCCTTGATATTATAATATTCTCATTATATTGAGCAAGAACTTCTTTCTTCAATCAACATTCTCCATCATAAAACTTTGCATCTACATTAAATATAATAATTAGTCAAAATAAAAGATAAATGTAGTATGCAACCTTTTTGCTATTAAGAATGACATCTATATAAGACATCATCAAAACTAATCAAAACTAACATGCTACTCGAGTATATATGTTTCAATCTTACATTTGCTCTCTGTTTGAAGTGTACTCGATTATTGTTTTATTGGTACTCGAGTATAAGGAAAAGGATACTTGAGTATTGCCTAGCTAATGTTTCACTTAGTTATCATTTCAGCGAAGAACAGATGGTACTAGAGCACTAATGATTGTGTACTCGAGTATGGACTGTGCAGAAGCCTATGATATGAATCAACTGATACACTACTCGAGTATGAGAATTGGTCTACTCAAGTATGGTTGTTTCATTAAGCATCTGTAAAGGTATTTTCATATGGTCACTCGAGTATACTAGAACGCCTACTCGAGTATGATTCATCATCTACCAGAAACCTTCCTGTAACAGTAATCGTAAATTTAAATATTCTGGGATAACATTCATTTCCATTTAAATCTTACTTAAACTTATTTAAACTATTACTAATAATATTTTTGAGTGGATTTCAGATCATTAACGATCGTTTAAGCAGCGATTAGTCAAAAAGCAACTTTGTGTGTCAGAAGCATTTAATGTTTGTAGAATACAAAGCATACACATGGAATGGAATTCAGAGTAGACAAAATCATTCCTTCGAGACATACCCACTCTGACGAAAGTCTCATAGTACCTTTTCTGATTCAACTTCTGACTAAGAGTACGTCGGCGGTGATCCGAAAGCTAATTAATGAAACAACATACGTTTGAGTATAGAGGAAAACATTTGTGTCTAATGAAAGTTTGAAGAGTATCAATGGCTACAATTAAAGCTCTTCAACAATCATTAATAGAAGTTGGTGTAAAAGCTCTGAGCATTCAATTCCGCCAACTACCGAAACTATGTGCATTCAATTTGAAGTTATTGCAATCTATTGTTTCATTCATTTCAATTAATATCTCCGGATATCTTGTACTTCAGGGATTATTTTCTATCTACTCTGTGAGAGATCAGAGTTGAAACACTTATTTTATTATCAGTTTAATCTCAAGATAGAGGTACCTTGAGTGTGGGTGTACGATTACAACTTGTAAGGGGGTGAATCCTAGTGTGAAAGGATTACTTCAAGTACAGAGTGTGTAATTGTAATTGTGATTGTGAGCTACTGAAAATCCCAGAGTATCTAGGGACTGGAGGTAGGTGAAGAGTTAGACCGAATTAGTATAATTCCTTTGTGTTCATTCTTTCTATCTCTGTCTCTGTTTTATTATTCATCGGGAAAATCGCAAAAAGAATTTGAAATCCCTTATTCACCCCCTCTAGGTGATATTCCACTTTCAACTAGCAATTCTCTGCAACCCTAGAACTAATTGAGATGATCAAGTGATCTACCTTTATAATTTGGATATCATGCTAGCATCATCCCTTATATCGTCATTCACATTTAGTCAAAAGTAAAGATAAAGTATAATCTATCTTGGGTGACTAAATATACTTTTTCACAGAACTAGAAATCTTCTTCTATTGACTCTGAGACAGATCATGGCTCTTTATGATTGCTTACTATGCATAGATTCCCGAGTAAACTAGAAGTCATCCAAGCCCTACTGGTTTTGTGAACGACTAATCCCTTGTAGAGGACTGTAAGTCCTTTCGGCATATCCATCTATACTTATACATTCGAGTCATACGCAAGAGTACACTGTTCTCCCTATTTTTTCAAGCGGATAGAGTTGTACAATCAAAGTATAACCCTTGGACATAATGTTTGATGACATCCTCAAGTCTAAGATGATTTGCACTACCAAACCATGAGAGACTTTACAAATTAAATTCAATAATACTCTCTACAATGAATCCTTGTGAAGTCTCTTGGCGGATTAGTACAGTGCTATATGTTCTCTAATAGATCCACCCACGACATCAGCTAAGGCATCACCTTGCCTGCATTCCATGAAGTCCCTACCTTATATATCTCTATACAAGTAGATAAGGTTGTATCAGCCTTATTGAGATCACCAATTCTCTTTCTTGATGATTCGAGACTAGGAACAGGATTTAGGCAATAGACATGTAGTGTCTTCGAGTCCTTATGATCATGATCTCTATCATATATCATCGAGTGAACACTTGTTCTATTCCTAGAGCCTTTATCTTTAAACACATATTAACCTTGTAAAATATAGGTGAGATATAAATATTATAAAGATAAAGTATGCTCATACTTTAAATCATGAAATACCAAATAGTAAAAGGTGTCCATCTGATAAAACAGATTGTCTCTAGGATGCCTATATACTGACAATTAAGAGGGAAGATAACTGGAGAGAAGGAAGGGAAGAGAATGAATATTTCAATTAACTTCTCAAATTTCTTGCTTTACATGTCTTGGGAAGGCTTGAAACGTGTGATATCAATTCATAACCAGAATCTAAGTTGAAAGCTTACTCAATGCTAATTCATTCTCTTGTCAGCATAAACTAACAAAGTCTAAACAAAAGGACTGATACTAATAACTATGCAAACAAAAAGGGTTCAATAAAAAGAAATAACTACGAGGACCTTATTCAAAATTCAGTAAGACTATAAGGACTATAAGGACTCGCATATTAATGTTCCCTTAAAAAAATAAATTACTGACATATTACAAACGGTAAATTCCATCTTTGTCGATAATTTCTGATGGAATATTTTCTGTCGGTAAATTTCTAATGGAATTAAAATTTCATTAGTAAACCAATTTGTCACAAAATTTAGCAATGGAACATATTCTGTAGGCAATTCCGTCAGAAAATTGAAATTCTGCTAGTTGCCACCGATAATGGGTGAGTTTGATAGAGTGATAATTTGCAAATGCCCTCAAATTTTGTTACCTTGTGAACTATATTAACTTAAACACAACGACCGAAATAGGTACTATGCGTGTGGACCAAATCCAACTTGTCATTGTTTTTGGAAAAAAAATACTTATGTATTCTACTTTTGCATAAATAATTTGAAACATTGGAGAAAAGTCCATTTTAAAAAAATTATTGCGAGAGGGATTGGTAAATTGTCACATATAGAAAAAAATTCTTCAAATTTTGTATACACGGAGTACTTTAATTTAGGTACTTCTTACCAATAATATTTTCAATTTGGGACTTTTTCCCAATTTTCCTTTTTTTCAATACTAATTTTCACAATCTTTTGTGTGATTAAATCTCTTCTTTAAGACCTTACAGTAATTCTCCAAATACCACATCACATCTTTATTACAAGCTTCACATAGATATAGGCATAAACGCTATATAAACAACGTTCGTACGTACAACAATGGCTCATCAATTGTCAAGGCAAATAAGCCCTTTGTGGGAAGAGTAAAACATAAAAAAGAAAAAGAAGAAGAAGAAAACTTGGTAAAACAAAATGGCTATTCTGATGTAACTTGGAGTTTATGAAGGATGTAAGCATCAAGCAATGTATTCAAATAATGGCTGCTCTCGCTTTAATCTCATTTGTTTGATTTGACTGATCTTCTCCAAGTCATTCTCTGTGAGTGTCCAATCAAATATCTCTAAATTCTGCTTCATTCTTTCTTTGTTGAAACTCTTGGCAATAAAACCCACTCCTTGCTCAAACAGCCATCTCTCAGAGAAACCTATATTTCACCAAAAAAGAATTGCATTCAATGGAAATACTACTTCCGGTCCTAAATATAAAACTTAGACCTTACTTTGATATTAAATATAAGACATCAATATACTTTGTCTCTCAAATTTATAATTTTTCATTAAAGTATCGCTTTTGATTGAACATAATAAAGGGTTTCATCAAGGAGTAGTTATAATGAATGTATATTATTAGAAAGGGTAATCAAGGAAAAACAACACTAATTTCTTACAAATGATTAACTTAAATAATTTCTTTAATCTACTTAAATTAATTATATAAATATTATATTAGGGAGCGTTGGGAGAATATTATCAATCGGGTCATTATTAAAAACTAACACCTTAATTAGATTAAGTAGTGCAGTGGAATCAAGAACAAAGTAAGCAGTTCAAAAATTTGAAAGCAACTTGAAATTGAAACTAAAACCTGAGCAACTGATTTTCCCTGAGATTTAGCAATGTCAATAAGTATTTCATTGTCTAGGACCCGATTGTTGCCCCGAAGTGTGCCTGGAGCCCCGAGTGGAGAATATGCTGTTATAAGTATTCCTTTTTGTTTGCAGTACTCTCTTAGCTCCTTTTGTTGATATGTAGGGTTCATTTCTACCTGTATAATAAAATATAAGAGAAAAATGTTTTAACTTCTCTTGACCATTTTCTTTTAGAAAATTTGATTTTTGCCCAGAAGGTCCTTCCACACATATGATTGTGAATATGTCCTTGCTCCCAATTTTTCCTTTACTTTGTTAAAGGTCAAAAGTTCAACCCATGGCAGAGCTTGGTGGGGGGCAAAGAGGGGCCACCCCACAAAAGTTTTAATTTTTCTTAATATTATCAAAGTATTATGCATTTTGAACAAAATTTCCTGAAATTCTTACATTAGGTAACTAACATGCTTAATGATTAGAGTTCATATTGGAAAAGTCAACGCAAGTGATAATATGTCAATCAAAGGATAAAACATAGACTTTTAAACATCTACAGACTATTGACATAATTCACCTTATAGTTTGGATATTTGTTCACATCAAACTCATAATAATATTACAATTCATATTTTAATTTCATTTTATGTCAAGAAAATCTAAATTAAAGTGTAAAATTTCTCAACATGATTGCAAATGCCCCTATCGTAACTCTGATGCATCTTTAGTGTACCATAACAATAAGAAACATTTTAACTTCTTGAACATTTTTTTTTTTTAGAAAAGTTGGGATTGGACAATACAAGGAAGATTTCCAGCAAAGTTTTGCCCAACAGATTGTTTTCTCAAATATGTTTGCCACTAGAGTTTTAATGGTCTTACTTGATTCAGAGAAGGAATTATAGTAGCGACTGACAGTAAATTCTCAAGTGTCTTCACAGGGAAATTACTGACTCCAATTGATTTTGTGAGACCAAGTTTTTTGCACTCTTCCATTGCTGCCCACACGCCCTTTACATCTAATGGTTCTATTTCCTCCTTTGATGGGAATAAACTGTCGCTCTTAAGCCTCGAACTGAAGGGCATATGGATCAAATACAGGTCCAGATATTCCAGTTTTAGTATCCTGCATATATATTCCACAATGTTGTTTATAGATTCTTGTAAGTAAGAACTTTTGAAAACCATTAAAAAAAAAATGAGCTGACCTAACAGATTTTTGAAGAGCAGGAAGAACACGATCAGGATAAGCATCATTTATCCACAGCTTGGAAGTGATGAAGAGTTCGGCTCTTGACCCAACAAGGCCAAGTTTGAGAGCTTCTTCTATGGCTTCCCCTAGTGCCTGTTCTGTCCCATAAAGTGAAGCTGTATCAAAGTGTCTGTATCCTGCTTTGATTGCCTCCATGACCGCCGTCTTGGCTACCTCGTGGGGAATTTGAAACCCAGCAGCGGTACCTAGGCCGATCACCGGTATACAGTGGTTTTCGGAGAGAACTAACCTTGGGATGTTGTTGTCGGACATGTTGTGCTGTGATTTCTTATGGTAACCAAAGATATTTGTATTGATATTCAGGCTTCAGAAATTGTGCCACTAACAATTGTGCATATATATATATATAGAGTAAATACCTTTTTTGGTCCCTGGAAAAACACATTTGACCCTTTTTCGTCCCTGAGTAAAAAAAATGTCATTTTGGTCATTTTCAGGACTAAAAAGGACCTTTTTGGGAATTTCTGAGGGATTAAAATATGCAAAAAAAATTGATCAAAAGGACTAAAAGGGACCTTATTTTTCCATTTTAGGGACTAAAAGTGACTTATTTTTTTTCAAGGACAAAAAAGGGCATCCGTGTTTTTTCCAGGAACCAAAAAGGATATTTACTCATATATATATGATCGTGTGGCCTATTGAGTGGTATTAATTTGACCAATGATAGTGACATTTCAATTAATTTGATAAACTAAAGTTTGATGTGGATGACAAGCAACCTTACTCTATTGGTTTATTAATGAATAGATGAAACACAATACACGCGACCACGAGAGGAATCGTATTCATGTGTTTGGTCAAAAGTCAAACATTCTAAACAAATGTACACATATATATAACTTTATCTTAACCATTGACTTTGGTAGAATGCGACAGAAAATTTACTTAATATTTTTAATTAATACTTTTTGAAATTTATAGTTTAAATGAGGTGCTTAACAAATTCACTACAAAAAAACATCGTATTACCCACAGAATAAATTTCATAGGAAATTACCCACGGAATTCCGTGAGAAATTTCCGTGGGTAAAAATTGCACACGTAAATTACCCACGGAAACTGTGGGTAATTTCAGTTACCCACGGAATTCCATGGGTAATGAAAATTTCCTACAGAAAATTTCTGTCCCAAAAAAAGTTGTGGCTTATTCGACAAAAATTTTACCACGTCTTTTTTTGCGACGGAAATTTTCCGTGGGTAATGTTCATTACCCACAGAATTCCGTGAGTAATTTCCGTGTATAATTTTTACCCATGGAAATTACCTACGGAATTCCGTGGGTAATTTCCCACGGAATGTTTTCCGTAGGTAATACAATGTTTTTTTAAGTGAAAACACTTTCAAGGTATTCTTCAAAATTTGTATATTAAATAAGCTTCACTGAGTAGAGGTGTTCACATACCAGAATGGGATTTGTCATCAAAAAACGTTGATAAGGTTTTTCTAAAACACCGTGATTTTTTTTTTTTAGAAAAATCCCTCTTCCCATGGTTCCGTGCGGGCACCGAAGCAGCCTGTGGAACCCCATCACTAGCAACAAATTAAAGGAAATAATGGTTGTTGGATTATGGCTGGTCCACCTTGGTAGATTAGTAGAAAGTCTATTAAGCCACGGGCTAAAATGCAAATAATATTTATCGTGGGCGATGAGCTTTGATATTTTCTTATGTATGAAGGAAACAATGGTGTACATTGAGTTAAGAGGAGGGACCATCAGTTTTTGTTCTCTTAATGGAGAAATAAGTTTCTCCTTACAATGGTGTGTACATTGAGTTATGAAGAGGGACCATCAGTTTTGTTCTCTTAATGGAGAGATAAGTTTCTCCTCTTAATGATGAAGTCAAGTTATAAGGTTACCCAATGAATGAGCAAAAAATATATATGTGTGTGTGTTGTTTTTCTACTCCGAGATACAACAAAATATTCTCAAGTCTCTCTTCTCTCCCTATAA
The DNA here is from genome assembly GCA_025563575.1 of Acacia pycnantha. NCBI lineage: Eukaryota > Viridiplantae > Streptophyta > Magnoliopsida > Fabales > Fabaceae > Acacia > Acacia pycnantha. The sequence continues at coordinate 3,455,278 of JAMWYP010000001.1, forward strand.
TTAGGTTATGTATTTGTTGTACATCTATAATGGTGTCCAATAGTGATTTGGTTTGGTGTGGATATTTGATGTGGTAGATAGTACTCTAGGTACGCCGTAAAATCTCATATTGGTATCAGAGCCAAGTTAAGGTTTTCATTATTTGTTTTGATGACTTTGTGTCTATGCTCCATTGTCACAATATTTATCTTAGGGAAAATTAGAATGAAGGACTTAAAGTAAAAGATATTTATGGAGAAGGACCATAAAAATTGTAATTATTTAGAAGGACCAAATATAAAAATATAAAATTAAAAGTACTAAAATACCCCTAACAAAATCTTTTGCATTGCCTCTTATATTCTCTTCCCCATTCTATTTTTAAAACTAATACAAAATTCTAAGTTTCATTAAATTAAACCATGGTTTTCTCAATTTTCACAACTTGAATATATATCTATGAAAACAAAATTATGCATTCTTCAATTTTTAAGAATTATATTTTTAAAATTAACAAAAATTTTAATTAAAAATTGAATTATATAGTTTTAATAAAAGTGAGGGTCTTTTATAATTTATCATATATGTTAAATTAAGAAAGTTTGTATGACTTATTTTTGTTTTAGAAGAAATTTATGTGGGTTAAAAAATTCATGTAATGTTAATAAAATCAAAAAGTCTAATTAACCTATTATATCCTGAAAAATATGAAATAATTTTGTTTTTTATTTTTATAAAAAGAACTTATTGACATCGATGTTGAAAATATAAATTGGACAACTTGATGATATAAATTGGTGAAAAATAAAAATTAAGAAAAATATGAGTTTAACAATTGTTAATAAAATAATATATTGGGAAAAAAGATATAATCATATCATGATGGGCAATTTTAGTTTTAATTTTAATTATTTTTTTAATCTTGAATACAAGAGATAATACATAAGGATTGATTAGGGGCAATTTAGCAATTTTAAATTTATATTATGATGTTTGGTCCTTCTAAGTAATTACAAATTTTATGGTCTTTTATAATAAATATTATTTTCTCTTGGTCCTTTATTTTAATTTTCCCTTTATCTTATATGCATAAGTGATTGCACGGTTTATTTATTCATGAATATTTTATTGATCAGTGACATGATTTGCTTCTCAGAATATATATATACACACACACATAGAAAATCTTATATTAGTTTAATTTTCACAATGATCCTTAGTTCCTATTTTCTTTCCAGGTTGGGTTATGAGGATCTGACCCAGATAAAAAAAAAAATTCCTTGGGCTCAAAAGTGTCTGGGTTATGTAGATAAATAAATAAAGAAAATGATCTATTATTTGCGTATTTTTCAGAGCAAAATGGAATATATTTATTAAATGAGGGAAATCTTTATCACAAAATCAAAAAAATATCAACAAAGAACATTACCGATGTGTTAAAATAAGGGGGATAAGTTGAATGGTGATAATAGGGTATTTGGCACCGAAAAAGTGCAATACAGATTAAAGGAACAAGAGAATATTGAGCCTTTGACAATTATCATAATGGAACTTGAAGCTGGGAATACAACTCAACACACTCAACACAGGAGAGATATGGAGGCTTATCAGGCTTGGAAGAAGAAAACAACATTGTGAGGACCACATTACTATGGTAAACCTTATGTACGAATAAGAGAAGCACCAAACTGTGTAAGTCATGTGGGCGACGCTGAAGGACAAGTTCGGTGGCAAGTCCACAACTAAGCTTAGAAGACTAAAGATTAAGTTCGATACCTATAAGGTTAGTCATAATACTCCCATGAAACAACATCTGAGAGAGATGGCAAGTATGATCATAGAACTAAAGAAAGATGGGCATACTTTATCTGATGAACATGTTCAAGCTGTGATCAGATGACTCCCTTCTAGTTGGGAGCATATGAACGTTAATCTGACACATAATGATAACATCATTACTTTTAACGATGTTGCTAAGCACCTTGAGCTTGAGGATGATCGTTTGGAGGATTATAATCCTAAGGAAAAGCCTATTACACTGAGGATGTGTAATGAGTCGCACATCGGGGAGCCAAACTCTTGGAGTGAGGTTTATAAGTCCATTGGATTCTCCCTCCTCATAGGCTAGCTTTTGGGGATCAGGCTCTTCCTTTGGGCTTGTACTCATCACATTGGTGCTTTCATTGAAAGCCGATGTTCCGGAGAGAGCTACCCACAGAGGGTTCTAACCGGCTGGAGGCCGAGTGAAGTGCCGTGGAGTGGAGCCGCCGGGGACGTCGGCTCTTGAGGAGGTGACTATGTAATAAGTCCCACATCAGGGAGCCAAGCTTTTGGAGTGAGATTTATAAGTTCATTGGGTTCTCCCTCCTTATAGGCTAGCTTTTGGGGATTGGGCTCTCCCTTTGGGCTTGTGCTCATCACATTGGTGCTTTCATTGAAAGCCGATGTTTCAGAGAGGGCTACCCACAGAAGGTTCTGACCAGCCGAGGGCCGAGTGAAGTGTTGTGGAGTGGAGCCGCTGAGGACGTCAGCTTTTGAGGGGGTGATTATGTAATGAGTCCCACAACGGGGAGCCAAACTCTTGGAGTGAGGTTTATAAGTCCATTGGGTTCTCCCTCCTCATAGCCTAGCTTTTGAGGATTGGGCTCCCTCTTTGGGCTTGTGTTCATCACAGGATGCTAGTCCTTCTAATCCTAAGCCTTATTTCAGAAAGGGCAAGAAATTCGAAAAGAAGGGAAAGAAGAATGACCCTAAATCTAAAAGGGCAAAATGCATCTCAAGAGGGAAGGCAAAAAGAATGAGAAAAGGAAAGTTGACCTAACAATGGTCAAGTGTTTTGCCTACTAGAACATAGGCCATTTTACACAGGATTGTACCTAGTGAAATGAGAATGAAAATGTACTGGTGAATTCTGTGAATTCACATAATGTTCCTTTTTGTTTTGAATACTGCTTTTCTAACATAAATTATTTCTTCTTCTTGGATTTTAGCATCAGGCTCAACAAACCATGTAACTAGAGATTGAGGATTTTTCGTGGCATACCGTCAATTTCCATGTCTAAGAAAGTTGCTTTACCTTAGGCTCAACAAACCATGTAACTAGAGATTGAGGATATTTCGTGGAATACCGTCAATTGCGTATCTAAGCAAGTACATTTACGTAGGCAACAATACAAAGGTTGAGGATAAAGGTATCAACACTTGCAAGTTAGCTTTGCGTGGTGAAAGACCTTGATACTTGATGATATGCTTCATGCTCCCAACATTTGACATAATTTAGTTTATATTTTATGCCTTTTAAATTATGCGTTTGATGTAAATTTTCAAGGCAAAGTTGCAAACATTTTGAATAATTCAACCTTTTATTGTTCAGCTTTCCTTTCTAAGAGGTTTTTTGTTATGGACATTATTAGTGATTCTCATGCACATGACTGTTTTTCTATGTCCTCTAATATGACTATTGATATGAGTATCTGACATGCTAGACTAAGAAACATTAATCAAAATAGGATGACTAAACTAGCTAAAGAAGGGTTGCTAGGTTCAATTTTGAATATAGAAATGTCCTAGTGTGAAAATTGTCTCGCTGGTAAGGAAACCAGAAAACCCTTGAGTAAGGGAATTGAACTAGAACAAAAAGTCCATTGCAATTAATCTGTTCTGATATATGCAGTCTAATTAGTGTGAGGGCTAGACATGGAACTTGGTACTTTATTACTTTTATTGACGACTTTCCGCAATATGGTCATATCTATTTGATCTCACATAAGCCTAAGGCTCTTTAGTGCCTTAGATGATACATGAATAAGGTAGAGAATCAATTGGACAATAAAATCAAAGCCTTACACACTAAACAAAGAACTTTGTGAAGAAAAAGGGATAATTAGACAACTAACCATCCCTAACACTCTACAATAAAATGGAGTTGTAAAAAGAAATAGAATGCTTCTTGACATGGTTAGGTCACTACAAACCAAAAAAAAAAAAAAACTGACATTTTGTAGCAGTTAAAATTGCGTATATGTAGCGGGTTTTAACCGCTAAAAACAACAGTAGTAGCAATTCAAAGAAATGCTACAAAATACATTGTTGCAAGCTATTTTGTAGTGGTTTTTTAAAACTGTTACTCATGTAATAAAACTGCTACTATACTTGTAGCAGTATTAGGTCACCGCTGCAAGATGAGATCAAGATAACGGAATTTGTGAACATTTTGTAGTGGTTAGAAAACCATTACAAATGACGGCACAAAAATTTTGAGTGGCTGGAAAAGAAAATTGAGAAATTAGCGCCAACATTGTAGCTGTAACATCCTGTTTTCTAAAGCAATTTTTTTTTTTTTTTCAATCAGAGTAGAGCAATGGAGCGAAAGAGTAACTGATTTATAGCAAACATCAACCATAGTGTAACATTGTAATGATTACAGTAATCCTAGTATTCAGAAATAAAAACAGAAAGCGGTAAAGATATCTTCGGCCTTAAGTTTACTCCTGCTGCTTGCCTCGGTCTCCGATCCGTGGTCCTCCGGACCCTGAAGCTATAGCTGAGATTCAATTTACCACATTGAATCTCAGGTAACGGTTAACCTTATGCCCAAACAATACAGTATACAGACAACAGATATTCTAGACTATACAACAGTATATCAGTACATAAGCATACAGCAGATGCATGATCAATATGACGACAGAACATAAGCACAGAGCAGTATGCAAAGCCTCATAAGGTAAACAATAACAACAACAGCCTGCACTATTCACCAGTGCCACGATACCACTCGTGTCCTCAGCGCTAGGAAAACATAACGGCATTATTATGACTATAACCCGTGTAAAACTGTCTGTATAACGGTCTAAGAACGTATCTATCACATATATGCATTTAAGCAGCACATGATTAGTGTTACAGTATGCGTCCGTACCTTTGTTGACGGCGTAGGTACTTCTGACTGAAAAACATACTTTTTACGGAAAACTGCGAAACGTCCAACAGCGGTACGTCGGGCAGCGTAACGGCAGCAGATCAGAGTTTCTGATGTCCTATAAGAGTAATATCACCTTCAATCACTATTTGGCATTACAACTGGCATTTTAGGTAAAAATTACCATTTTGCCCCTATACCCCTAATTGGCGGAATTTCGCCAGCACTTCGTTACTTTGGCTCCGATTTTCCAAAATTTTGCCAGAACTTCGACCCAACCATAATTTTCGAAATTCTAGACTAAAATAGCCCTATCATATGATATCTAATCATACTTGGAAGATTAAATACTAATCTAATATTACTACTCTAACTATTGAAAGAACTACAAAAACTTAAAGCTCGGTACCAAAAAACTTACACAGAGCTTCGCTTCAGAATTCCCCGGGCTCCTCCTTCTCTCTTCTCTCTCTCTAGATTTCGGTTTTGCTCTTCAAAATGGTGTGAGAAATGAAGAGCTCTCAAAGGCCTATTTATAGAAATTTCAAGGGACATAAAGGGAATTTTCCAATTTGATCTTAAACCCTTGGATTTCACCTTGATGAAATGGCTCAATCTCAACCCTTCACCCCCCTTGGTCGACATGAAGCCCTAGGTGGCACCAAAATTGCATCATCAAGGTGATGCAATCAACTTGTTAAAGAAGGTGTTATACCGATAAAACCTCGGTCAGTGTCTGAATCGCGTAATTTCGGAAAATCTCAAAATTCTGGATTAGACAATTCCTAGACAATTCATTCCTCATTAGAAATGTCTAGTCTAACTAACTTTTTAACTCTGTCTAGGTCTTCTCTGGCCTGACGGAAGTTTTACGGAAAAACGTGTCGGTTACGAAACGAATTTCCAGAATCATCAACCTCTGGACAAAAATTCACTGATTCCAAATATGTCCAGATAATTTCAAACTCATCTCCAGATGTTGAGTTAGAATTTATTTCCTTCAATCCTAAAATGTGTCTATCTGCATTTTTCCCTATTTCGTCTTATTAGGAAAATGCTCTATCGGCTTCGGAATGAACTTCCGGAAAAGTCTACTTGAAGATAAAAATCCACTGATCAATATTTTATCTTGACTATGGAAAACCTATTCCTGGTTCTCTAGATAGGATCCGTTTCCTATTTATTTTTTACTATTCACTTTAATTAATTATATAATAAAATAATACAAGTTGTATGCTAATATCTAGATATTTTCCCTTTGTTCTTATCTTCATTTTTTGTCAAAAATTCGGCTGCCCCTTATTTATTATTATTAAATATTTATTTTTTAATTAATTAATTATTTAATTAATTATATATTTCAATTTTTCTAAAAATTTCACAAAATTCCCTAATTGGTCCATTCTTGCATTTAGGCTTAAAAAAATACCTAAACTCATCCCTTTCTCTCAAAAATTTTCAATTAATTAAAAAATATTTTTTTACTAATTTTTAGCCAAAAACCACTAATTTCAGGGTTGTAAATATTGTTTTCCTGTTTGCAGGCAATTTTGGAATAGTGTTCAAATTGATGTCATTTTTAAAAAAAAATTAAAATAAGGCGTCCTGAAATTAAATTCAGGACGCCAAATAGAATTTTAAAAAGTCCTGAATTAACTTCAGCACGCCTCATATGAGGCGTTCTGAAGTTAATTCAGGACGCCAAACCATAGAAAAAACAACTTCCCTACCCGAGACGTCCCTCTAAATAAGGACATTAATTGGGTCTTATTTAGGTCATTTTTTAGTGTTTTTGTAGTAGTGCGTGTACCAAACAGGCCTAAGGATGAAGTTTTCTCCACTTCTTACTTTCCGAGCACTTGTAGAAAATTTATTTAATTGTAAAATTCACTCATTCCAATTTGATTGGGGCGGTGAGTTTCAGCCTTAACTAAATTATTCTCATCCATCGATACCATCGTATAACTTGTCCTCACACACACATACGCAAAAAATAACGCTATTGAGCATCGACATCATTCCATTGTAGAAATAGGTCTCACTCTTTTGTCTCATGTGAATGTGCCACGTCTTTATTGGTCTTATGCCTTTTCTTTTCTTTTTTATTTTGATAAAAAAAATTTAGGAGAGGGGTTGGGCTCATCCATAGTCCAAAGGCAGGGCGATTGAAGCCCACTCCGCAAGGAATTCATGACTAAGAGTACATATGCCTCCACCTTAGCCTGGGTTACTGTTGCTTCGTAGACCCCTAAGATATCTCCCCCAGCGCCTTGACCAACTCCAGGATAGAACCTCCTCCCTTTTGGTGAAAGTGTCCGACCCCTTTGCCAGTTGAACCTAAAGATGAGGGGTTATGCCTTTTCTATTGCTACTAAGCCCTTTTGAAACTTTGTTTCAATCCAAGCCCAACTATTCCCTCCTCAAGGCTTTTGGATGTGCTTGCTGGCGCAATTTAAGGGCCTACAACAAAAATAAACTTGAACTCAGGTCCTCATTAAGTGACTTCATGGGCTATTCCTCCAACCATCTTGGTTACCTCTGTTTAAATGTCACTACAAAACAAATGTACACTTGTAGGGATGTAGTTTTCCATGAGGTCCAATTTGCCTTCTCTGAGCCCAACTATATTAACCTACCCAACCTTCCCACCTGTAACATCCCATTTTCTAAAGCGGAATTTTTTTTTTTTTTTTTACAATCAGAGTAGAGCAATGGAGCGAAAGAGTAACTGATCGTAATAAAACATGAACCGTAGTGTAATATTGTATTGACATTACAGTGATCCTACTTGTTCAAAAGGTAAGTACAGAAAGCGATAATGTGTCTTCTACGGTAGCCTACTCCTGCTGCTGCTTATCCCTAGCACCGATCCGTGGTCCTCCGGATCCTGAAGCTACAGCTGAGATTCAATTCACCGCATTGAATCTCAGGTAACGGTTAACCTTATGCTCAAATAAAACAGTATACGGATGACAGATATTCAAAACATAACAGCAGCATATCACTTATGCATATAGCGGATGCATGATTGTGACACGCAGTAACATAAGCATTAAAGCGATACGTAAAGTCCTACACAATAATAGCTTTGCACAAAAACCGGTGCCACGATGATCGGTCGTGTCCTCGCCGCTAGGAAAACTCTAACGGTATCATTAAGTCTATAACCCGCGTGAAACCGTATGTATAATCGGTAACCCCGAAGAGTCTCTAACCGTGAATGTATCTCGGTGACCCCTAATGAGAATCTCTATCCGTGAATGTACTTATCACATATATGTATATGAGCAGCACCAGATTAGTGTTACAGTACGCGAACGTACCTTCGTTGATGTACGTAGATGTTTCTGGCGGAAACTGTACTTTCTGACGGAAAACAGCGGTTTGTCCGACAACGGCACGTTGGACAGCGTAACGGCTGCAAACTAGGATTTCGGATGTCCTATAAGAGTAATATCACTTTCACTAGTGATTTGATACAATAACTGGCATTTTAGGTAAAAATTACCATTTTGCCCTTCTACCCCTAATTGACGGAATTTCGCCAGCACTTCGTTACTCTAGCAAATTTTCTTCCCGAAATTTTGCCAGAACTTCGACGCAACTATGATTTTCGAAAATAGTGACTAAAATAGCCCTCCCATATGATACCCAATCATACTTGAAATTTAAAGGCTATTCTAACAAATTCTACCCTTACTTTTGAAAAGCTGAAAGCTTCAACTTTTCGGCGACTCGATCCCTACTATGTTTTTACCTCTACATATTTTTTCAATGCAAACAAGGCCTAAAACAAGAATAGGAATCTCATCACCTACTTCCTAAATCTAACTAACAATTCTACTAATTACCGTACTAAAACTAAGAACTCGAACTTAAAGACTAAAGCCCGAAAGACTTATTCGTTGAAGATCTCCGAACAATTTTCCAGGGCTTCGCTGCAAAAATCTCCAGAGCTTCTCTCTCTTCTTTCTCCCTCTAGGCTCAGCCAAACAAGGGAAAATGGTGTGAAGAAAGTGAAGGGAGGGGGTATTTATAGAAACGGTGGTAGGGTTTCGACTGTCGGATCAACTTTCTGAGGAGCGATCTGGACCGTCCAACACAACTTTTGGAAAAACCCTTTCTCCCCTTTTGCTTTCACACTAGGCCGAAAATTCAAGGGTCTTGGCCAATGGGAGGTGGCCACGTGTCACCTTCCGAAGCTTTGACCGATTTCTCCGATCGGTACCGATTCGCGTGATTTCGGAAAAATCTCAAAATTCGGATTTACAACTTTGAAACCATTTCCTCACTTAGTAGAAATGTCCAAGTTAACCTATATTTTGATTCCATATAGGGCTCCAACAGTCCAGTTGAGTCTTTCTCGAAAACGTGTCCGAACGCGTCCGGTGTCGAAACTTGTTTTCGAAACATCAATCTCTTGAGAAAAATTCACCGAATCCAAATATGTTCATGAAAATTCCCAATTCTTTTCCAAATGTCACAACATAACATTTTCGTCCTCCCGGCTATCGGCCTTTTCTCGAAATTTCCTATTTCGTCTTATTAGGAAAAAGCACAAACGGCTTGAATTAACTTCCGCAAGAGTCTAACGGAAGATAAAAACCCACTGATTAATATTTTACCTTGACTTTGGGAATCCCATTCCTAGATCTCTAGATAGGATCCGTTTCCTAATTCCCATTTTACTATTCACCCTTTTTCACTTTAATTAATTATATTATATTTTAATTGCAACTTGCAAAAATTCTTTTATACATATATATATATATATATATTTTTCTTTTTCTTTTTCTTTTTATTTTTTTTTCTTCTTTTTTTTCTGCCTTTTTTTTATTTCGTTTTTTTTAATTATTTGATTAATTATTTAATTAATTATTTAATTAATTAAATAATTATTTTTACCTAATTTTTACAAAATTTTCCTATTGGTCTATTCTTGCATTTAGGCTTAAAAATACCTAAACTCAACTATTTTTCTCAAAAATTTCCAATTAATTAGTAAATATACTTTTACTAATTTTCAACCATTTTCTACTAATTTTTGAGCTTTACATAATTATCTCTCGAATTTCCTTTGCTTATGCTTAAGTAATTAGCCCAATATTACTTAATTACTTAATTATCACTTGTTGATAATTTTCTTAATTACAATGCCTCATTACCTTCATACTCTTGCATTAACCTTAGTATTTCCATGCCTCTTACATTATTCTATAATTTGTAAGGGTATTTTGGTCTTTTATTACCTTTTGGACATTCTTATACAATTTCTCCAAGTTCATAATTTATTAAATTACCATAATTAGGGATAATATATCCTCCTAATTCACTTGGTCATTTACTGCCTTTTAGGATTTTTCATAATTTTCTAAGTCATTTACCCTTTCCAGGGGCATTTTGGTCATTTTGGCACTTTGGCCCTTAAATTCCCTGATTTCCTACAGAATTTAACTTAGAATAATAGACTATATTTCCACGAGCCTTACGATCATAATTTCACTTATGAGAAATAACCCATTTATTTATCAAAATATAATATTTCAGATAAATAAATATGCGGGTATTACACCACCCTTCCCACAACTATCCTTCCATTTACCCCCATGAGCCCAGGATCCACATTGCATCCATCACACATATCCAGCCCAACCTCACCATCCATTCTAAGCCCAAATACATCCAGCCCAATCACATATGATAACTCCAGCCCATCCTCTCATGCCCAAATTCCCTAGGTTTTGGACACTGAGTTCATTTTGGATGTTGGGGTATTGGAGGGATAAGTGCTCTAATACCATTTTGAGAATATCCAACAAATGTAAAGCAAAGGGAAGAATTAAAGAAAGAGACAAATGAGTAGAACATCTCAATATTCTCGTAACCATTTTCTCATTATCTCTCAAAATTTCTAAATCATGTTCGTCCAACCAATTTGAAAAGTCACAATACTATGATTTTTCTCTTCTCTTCCCAATCAACGATACAGATGGACTCATGAAAGATAATGAGAAAAAGAGATCGATCTGCTTCCGTATACAATGCTATATATAGTGAATTATACAAATCATATGGTGACACGTGTATACTTATGTAATTATCTTTTAGGGCTTACCACTCTGGTCCTATTTATAAGTCCCTTTTGACCAAAACACATATACCAAGGAAAGTTAGTTTGCCAATGATTATGGGGTAAATTTTCAACTTTGCCCTCGTTTATGAATGAGTATCTTTCAATTTTTTCTTCTCTCTCTATTTTCATTAGGTATCTTTCAACTCTTTTTTCTCTCTCTATTTTTATTGGTACAATAAATATGGCCAAAATTGTCACAATCTTATTTGTTACCCAAAAGAGGACTTATAAATAGGACCAAATTTTTTAGTCAAAAATGACTTATAAATAGGACCAAAGTAGTACTTCTCTATCTCTTGAAAGTATTTGTTGAGATGGCCAAGTGCTTGAGAGGGTCTTGCTTTTGGATGTCTTTATTGCTCCTGATTTATATTGTGCTCTAACAGACTTTAACACTAGCTTTTCAATTTTTACTGATTTAAATGACTTGAAGTTGAACTAGTATTTAATAAATTATTATCAAACAAAAAGTTTTGAATCTTGTATATGAACATGAAAATAGAAATTAAAAGCAAAGCAAGAACATGGGCATATTTCTTGAAGTTGAAGAAAAAAAGGAAATGGGGAGGGATTCTCAACAACTCCTAAAATACCACCTAGGATTATTATTTCATCCTTTGTGCCGATATGATGAAATAATTTATTTTAGAGTGACCTTATTGTCTTTTTTTAAATAGAGATTCAGTTGTCTTTTTGAACTTTTTTATGTGTAGCTAAAGTATAAGTTTAGTCCTTTATATTTGCATTAAGTTTTATTCTAGTCTTTTAAGTTTGAAAGTGTATTTTTAGTCCTACGATTTTAACCACCGTTAGTCTTATGTAATTAAAAATAATAACTCATCAAATTCAAGTGATCATGACTGTGCAATTAGACGCAAATAAAATATGTTTGCATTTTTATTCTTTTTAACATAATATTTTTATATTTTAAATTGGGGAAATTAAAAGTGATTTAAAATGAAAACAACCCAAAATTTTTGGACTTCATCCTTGCTACCAACATCTCATCCCGGCCATGAACATCATCTCATTCCTACCACAAACCAAAGATTCTGAAGCAAAATAAATACTCTTCTGGTTTTAAATATAAGACATAGTTTATAGTATAAATTATACTATAAAATACGTTATATATTCCTTGATTCCATCTTATACACCAATGTCTCCCTCTTTTGTTCTATTCCCAACTCCTTGATCCACGTCGTTTCCTCCTTCTGTGGCTCAGTTTGGAGAAACTCCTGGGGACAATGTGATTGGGCCGTGGCTGCAGTTCTTGTGAGACGCCAATTCAATGTTCTTCTGTATCAAAAATAAAAAAATAAAAATTCAATGTTCTTCATCAATGTGCGAACCTGTACAAGCTGATGAGGCCTAAGATATGAGATATCGATTGGGATTGCTCTATTTCAAGGACACTTTCAATTTTAGGATGATGTTAACCAACTTTTTGACATGACTTAATGCGATGGTTGTGGCGGGATGTCACTACCACACCACAAAAAGACTAATAAGTACAGCGCGTTTTTTAACACTTAATGTTACAACTTCTTTTTAAGCGCTACCACTTATCTAGACTTTATGTAGCTCTTTGCCAAAAATATTCCTTGCAGGGATGAGATCTTGGTCGCAAGGATGAAACCTAGAAATTTAGGGTTGTTTTCATTTTAAATCATTTTTAATTTCCCCAATTAAAAATATAAAATACTACGTGAAAAGAATAAAAATGCAAACACGCTTTGCTAGTGTTAAACTGCATAATTATCACTTAAATTTGATGAGTCATCATTTTCAATTAAATTGGATTAATAGTGTATTTTGGGACTCAAAATATAATTTATAAACTTGACCTAAACAAGGATCAAACCTATACTTTTTTATTCATGGATAAAAGGATACATAGTCTTTTTTTCAATTAGGCTTGATTAAATAAAGACCACACACTAAATTAAAGAAGCCCAACCCACATAAGAAACTAACAGACATTAAACAACATAGCCCAAACCACAAAATAGAAACCAGAAGCCACAAAGTAGCAACTAGGACATTGCAGAAATGGAATACATCTACCAACGGGTTTGACATAAGTGGTAAGCGGCTTGTGTCACTTAAGTAAGGTCTCAAGTTTGAGCCTTATGAATGCAGAAAAGCCCCACTGGGAGACTCTCCTACCATAGCCAGGTGAGCGACGCAGGTAGGATCTGGATTATCAGGGCAAAGCTCTGGATATTGGATACGTAACCACAAAAAAAAAAAAGAAATGGAATACATCTGAGGAGGACAAAATGGCCACTAGCATCCTTTGCACCAAGAAAAGTCCGGAGCATAAACCATCTAAAGGTGCCATTAAGGGCATGGGTATCCCAAGAGATACTGGAAAGAAAAAGGGGGAAAACTTCTAGCAGATTGAAAGCTGACAATAATGCTAGTAAGAAACAACAATGGATCTCATGTTGCAATATCCAAGCTTCCATGCATAGCAAATAAAATAAAATACACGAGCTGTAGAAAAGAACACACCCACTAGAAGGTAAAACTAGGAAGAGAGGATCAATTCTCTATTTATAGACCATAACCTAATCTTAATTTGAATACCTTAACTCTATAACACAAAATTAATACTCAATTCAATTTTATTTAAAAAAATGTACTAATATGCATGGACCTTATTCTTTTGTGTGCTGCTTTCATGGGAACTCCCCCACCAAAAAAAAAAAAAAACAGCTGAATACAAGGATATTTGAGCTTAGTTTCTTCAAGAAATTATCAAAGATAAGAGGCAAACCAAAAAAAAAATTGCGAATTTGGAACCATTCCTTGAACTCATCATACTTCTGATGATGTGATGATCGAAGATAAGGCAATTTAATAGTCTGATTTTTTTGTTATTAGCATCAATCACTTTCAGTTATTTTAATTTTATCCGTGTTCCTTAAATCAGTGTGAGTGGACAACAAATGTGCACAAAAATGAAAGTTGAATCGTATATAATTCTTGGTTTCGGCCTTTAGTACTTGGTCACAAAAAGGAATAAGTAAACCTATAAAGCAATATGAACAAAGCAAATTTCCTGCATTATACTAATTAAATTAATAGTTATTATTGCACTCATCTCCATAACACACACACACAGCCCAATCAATTAATTAATTAATAGGGAGGGAGGCATGCTAAGGTCCTTGTCAAATATGCTTTAATTTGTACGTCTGTGTGGCCTCAGCTGAGTGAAACATCTTAATCATGCTTTTTTTGGGGTGTGTGTGTGTGTGTATATCCCGGCGTTTTAATCACAATGACCCCTTAACAGTGAAATTAAATTTCAAAAGAATACCAGAATGTTCAAAAGTAGTTTTTAGAGGTCACTGTGAGGGTTTTCTCAACTTACTACTGATGTAGTTTGTGCGGTTCAAAATGCTATAATCGTTCCCCCATGAAGGGATTCTTATGGAAGAGTCAAGCCAAGGCTGGCCTCTTATTTCTTTTAATTTGATCAAAAGTTTCCCATCAATACTTAGAGAGTAAAGGGTTATCACACTACTACAAAAAATGACTTTTACTTCCCTAATTCGCGTCCTATTATGAAAAAAGGAAGTAAAAAAGAACGCGATGGCATTTTTGTAATTATCCTCAGGTGACTTTTGGCGTCTAATTTTTATACTTAGACGCCAAAAGTTTAGCTCTCGCACCAAAAGCAAGCGAAAAGTGCGCCAAAGAAACAATTTTGGCGTCTAAGTTATTAATTAGACGCCAAAAGTGAAAAATCAACACTTTTTGGAGTCTAAGTCTATTTATTAGACGCCATAATTATTGTCAAAAGTGCAAAATGAACACTTTTTGGAGTCTAAGTCTAGTTATTAGACGCGGTAGTTTTTTTTTCACCCCCTAAACCCTTTCCCGCATTGTCTCCCGCGTGTCCGTCCATTCTCATTCTCTCGGATTTCTTCTCAACCCTGGTCCGCCTTGTCTCTTCTCTCCGCCGTTGCTCTGTCGTCCCCCTCTCCACCGTAGCTCCTTCGATCTCCGTCTTCTCTCTCACCAGCCCACCTTCATTTTCTCGCACGCGTCTTTGCTCACCCACCCACTCTCTCTGAACCTCACCCACTCTCTGAACCTCACTCATTCTCTCTGAACGTCACACCCTGTTGCTTGCCGTCTTGCCCGCTAGTCTGCTCTCTCTACCTTCAATTACTTCGCCGTGCTCCGGAAAGCTATAGAATCTCGTCCTCGTCCGCGCGCTCCAGATCCGTAGTGTCCGTGACCCACCAGCCCACCAGCAACGACGACGGCTTAGTGGGGAGGATCTACGGTTTTGTTTTGGGATTTTGATCGTTTGTTCTAATGTTTGGATTTGATTTTGTGTTGGGTTATGCTTAGATTCTTACCTGTTTTTTCCTTTGCTGTTTTTTGAAATTGTGTCCTTGGTGTTCACTGTTAAGTTTAATTTATTCATGGTTTAAAGTTTGTGATGATTTAATTTTTCGCAACTGAAGCTTTAAAGGATTAGATCTGGTTATTTTTCATAGATACTTTTTTTTGTTTGCTTGTTATTTTAATTTTTGTTTGCTAAATGCTTTCGAATTTTTCTTTTTGTTACATTATACTAATCGTTGTGGGTATTATGCTTTGTGCTTTTTGCATTTCAGTTTGCCTATGTTGTCAATGAATTCTTATAGGGTGATATGTTCTTGAAGGAAATTAGCAACACAAAAGTTTGGTATTCAGAAGGCAGTAGGTAGTAGAACTCGCGATACTTGTCACAGTTATTCTTGGTGTCTGCTAGCCTTGAAAATGGTGGGGCTAGCAGTTCAAGGTCTGTTAATGGTTTTAGGGGTTCATCTAGTTCAGTGGATTGGCTTGGGCAAGAGATGATTGAATTGAGGCTGAGGGACAAGACTGACCATGATGACGACAGAGTAAAGTTTCTTGGTTATTCTCACTTTAAACTTTGTTGTTACTACTTTGCTACCTCAATGTCCAATTCATCATGAACTGTGTGTTGGGATATTTGTTATATATACATGCATGTATTATGTATAAGGTTGGCTGAGTTAACCTTTCTAGCACATAGGTTATTGCTTTATTTTATCACATTGTGGTGATTGCCTGCTGATTTGTGTAAGAAGGTTTTTATAAGAGTGGACAGTCATACGAAGCAAAATATTTTTTTTTAAAAAAAAAATTACTTACGGCGTCTAAGTTTAGGAATTAGACGCCGTAAGTCTGAACTTACGGCGTCTAATTTTAGGAATTAGACGCCGTAAGTGCGGTCTTTTAAGGGAATTTCTGCCATACTTACGGCGTCTAATTCCTAAAATTAGACGCCGTAAGTCTGAACTTATGGCGTCTAAGTTTTAAAATTAGACGCCGTAAGTTTCACCTACTACGCCCCCCAAATAGACGTCCCGCGGAAAAAGGACGTTAAATGTGCTAAAAATAGGACGCCGTAGCCCTATTTTGTAGTAGTGTCACATCTCTAAACAAATGCACTTTTCGGTACTTAAACTCATGTTCTCCTCCTTTACCACCTCAACCAAGTATTTAAGAGATTCACTCTACTTTGTTTTTTCTTGAGCAAAAGATTAACTCCACTTGATACATCAATATGATCAGATACAAGATGATTCCAAGCCGCAATAACTGACCACTGAGTCCACAAGCCTTTCATTCATTTTCCTGCTTTATCTCCACACTCATTGACCATAATGACTTGGAAAGCAGAAATCTTGTGTTTGATTCATGCCTTCTCACTCACATAAGTCAAAGTAATTGTTTCATTACATGCTTTCCTTGGCTTTTCTGAGTAATTCTTTTTGTATACAGTGGCGGAGCCATAAATTACAATGAAGGGGGCGAATATTATAGAAAAACCCAAATTTTTATGAAATTATATTTCAGCCCTAAAAATGTTTCAATATCTTTATCTTTAGCCCCTTCACAAAACAAATAGTAGAGACCCCAATGAAAATATTGAAATTTGTATATGGCACAAATATACTGTTTTAAATATCTAGGTCACATTTTATAATTTTAAGGGGTGCCACCCCTAGCACCCCTGCCTCCGCCCCTGTTTGTATATTAACTTAATGCTCCTTTTAAAACTCTTGCTTTTTAAATATCATTGTGTCTTCGTAAAAAAAAAAAAAAAAACAAAAACAAAAACAAAAGGAAATAATTAAAAGTGACATATGTTCAAAACAGAAGAAAATACATTATTAAAATATTTCATTCTCATGTTGAGGCTACACTTTTTTGGTTTTTTGTTGACAAATGGGATTGATCAACACATATCAGGGAATGCTGTAGCAAACACGGGTGGGAAAAAGGCTTTTAAGACCGGACAAAACAGGTATATTAGGACCGGACCCGCGACAGGTCTTGTTTCAGGCGGTATTAAAAGTCTCCCTATTAAGACCGGACTTGTAACCGGTCTTAAAGAGTTTCTTTTAGACCGGACATTTAAAACCTTCGGTCTTAAAATTCGTACTAAATAGATCTGAAATATTTTTTGTTCGGTCCTAAAACTCAAACTTTAAGACCAGACAAATTGTCGACCGCTCTTAAAAGATCCGAATATTAAGACCGGACAAATATAAACCCGGTCCAAAAAATAGTAGATTGTAAGCCCAGACCCCGGTCTTAAAAGACTGACTTTCAAGACCGGATGTTATATACATCCGGTCTTAAAAATTGAACTTTTAGACCGGACTTATAAATGGACCGGTCTTAAAAGACCAACTTTTAAGACCGGCTTAATACCTTTAAGAGCGGTCATAGAAATACATCCGGTCTTAACATTTGAACATTTAAGACCGTCTTTTTATTTGCGGTCTAAATTTTTCCGAATTTTTTCCCTGTTCTGTTCTTCCTGATCATATATATACACAAATCCACCATCCAAAACAACACATAAAAGTCTATATACTTTAAGCTACAAGCTATGAACATGAATAAATTGAATTGGGAAAAAGAATACAAATATTATCCACCATGAGTTATGTGGCGTCTTAAGTCTACAACAACTAAAGTAATTTATACAATAAGCTAAGATATAACTAATTACAATCACAATGAGTTACAATACAGCATGTAAATCAACATACATGTAGTCCAATATATTATTCACCATGCCTTCATCTGATTCCCACCCAACAACGTAACATGCATCCTCTTTCATAACATGCCCCTTTGAATCGGATCCTGCCACAAAAACAAAACAAGAACAAATTCATAGTCAGCGTATATTGTTTAATTAAGAACATAGAAGGAATATAATATAGTTAAAACCTTAAAGTTTTCAAAGAATTCTGCATATGAATATTACCTTATGAATTGACTCTTTTATAAAGTGATATCCTCCCATATCCCTTCTTGATGATCATTTCTTATGCCGGGTTCATTATCCGCTTCATCTTCTTCGTTCATGTTCGGTAGACCCCTTGAAAAGGAGTACTATCGGAAGACCATAATTTGAATGACTTTCCTCATCAATATCAATGACCCTCTTTCCTTGGAGAGCTACTGCACCACATTTTATTTTCTTGATCGGTGATATAGAACACTTGTTTTGCATGGTCTCGCCATAATAAAAGGTTCATCTCCAAAACTTCTACTATTGACATCGACTAAAGTGAATCCTAGCCGATCGATCCGAACACCATTATTGACATTAACCCACTTGCATTTGAAGATGGGAAATCTAATTTTGACATAGTCCACCTCCCAAATCTCTTCAATAACCCCATAATATGGCATGACCGCCAATTTAGGCCTCTTGTCT
Organism: Acacia pycnantha; assembly: GCA_025563575.1. Lineage (NCBI taxonomy): Eukaryota > Viridiplantae > Streptophyta > Magnoliopsida > Fabales > Fabaceae > Acacia > Acacia pycnantha. Next base: position 3,474,085 of record JAMWYP010000001.1, read on the forward strand.
TTCGAACCGGAGATGTGCATAGATTCACCTCTAACATAACACTACTATTCTGGACTATGCTCATATCATCTAGGGACTTCGTGTAAAATGTATAACCATTGATCACATACGAATTCCAACTTATGACATCAACCTCGGGACCACGTGCTAACCATTTCATTGTATCGAAACACATTCAGATCCCTCGACCTTTTGTTTGAACCGGTTTGCAAAAGTTACGTTATGTTCCCTAATCAACCTTTGTTCGGTCATTCAATGGTTCTCTTTCCTTACAGCTTCTTTATGTGCAGATATGCTGGCTTGAACTTCATCAACATTATTCAAGATGTATAAGTGGACTTGTGACAATTCATCATGATCCACAATCTTTACCGAAGCCCCTCGTCTACCCCCTTTAGCCAGCTGACATTTTGGAAGCCCAATATGTCTTACTTTGGCCAAATAATTTTGACAAAATTCCATGGCTTCTTCAGAAACATATTTCTGAACAATTGATGCTTCTGGCCGGTACGCGTTCTTCACATACCCTTTTAGGAATTTCATAGATCTTTCAATAGGGTACATCCACCGTAAATGGATAGGGCCGCACAACTTTATCTCCCTCACTAGATGAACAATGAGATGAACCATGGCGTATGTGCTCCACTTTATCATCATCAAATGGCTTTTCACAGGCAAACCTCTGTAACATCAAAGACAGAAAAAGAAATAACATATTACGTGCATATTTCATATGTAACATTAAGCCATCAGTGACTGAATTCTACCATAACATTTTACCTTTGCAGTGAATTTAGTCTTTCCCTCCGTCACAATATCATATATGTGTTTCATGACGTAAGGGCCACATAAGTTCGATTCTGGCGGTTGCCGACGGGTCTAAAAAAGAACAAGAAATGTATAAGAGCATATATAGCTTACTGACCAAGTTCACAAGACAGTTATGCCATGTCCAAATATGTACTAACATTTGGTTTGATCCATTTAGGATCTTTGAGGTCAAACCCACGCTTTTTTTTTTTTACCGTTCTTTGGAAGGTCGTCATGCCACTATCATCAAAATCACAAATTTATCAGTAATGTTCACTGAAAATTCACAACAGAGATTTCAGACAAGACAATCAAAATGACATTCTTAATTGTTGATGATCTGCTTCAACATAGGCGATGGATCGCTGTGAGTGGAGCATAAGAAGATAACATAATGCGACTCCATGTTCATGACGACCAACTGCCAGTGGTGGCTGAAAATTCACAGTAGTAAAGTACTCAGTGATATATATATATATGTAGCAGAATTAAGTGAACTTCAGACAAGAATTGTGATATATATATATATATATATATATATATATATATATATATATACCCGAGCCAGTGTGGAAACAAGTACACCTTTCTTGGCACTTCACACAGCCTCTTTGATATGTACTCCTGTCTCAATTCCTTGGCTGTTGTACTTGCACACTGGGCACAAGAATCCAAAATCCTCGATTCTGCCCTATTGAACCAGTTTCTCATGCATGCACCTACAAGAATGACATCGATCAGGGAATTAGTATATATGTATGTGTGTCTAAACGGTGCATTTAAATTATGTAATCAAGGAAGAAGATACTTACTTCATAAATACTTGAACACATGCACTGGTAACCTGCTGTCCAGGAAGCAGCATGGACTCAACATCGTCCTTATCAATGTAAACTGGTTCAGGATGAGGGACGCCTACTACTTCATTGACAGGCCACGATTTATCTTTAAACCATCTGTTGGCTACCAAATCAGATATTTTTTCCTTGGCCGTCAATTTAGCAGTAGGGGATGGAACTTGAGGAGGGGGTGGAACTTGAGGAGGAGTAGAGAGCTCTACAAGCTTCACTGGCCAAGAGATGAAGCTTCCCTTGACATCACTCACAAGCTTCAGCTCATCAGTTGGGAGAGGGACAGGTGCATCAATGATCACCTCTTCAACTGAAACTCTGACTTCATCATCATCCATTTGTTGGTGGTGTACAGTTGATCCCAAATTGTGGACAGTCCCTTTAGCAACCAATTGTCTAAGACTATCACGATCCTCCACATATAGATGACAAGGTTGTTCTGACTGTCCAACAATGCAGCTCCCTCTAGTGCTCTGCTGCTGCATAGGTGCAGCTGAAGGTGTCAGGGATCCACAATGGTCTCTGGTTGAGAGCTCAGGAGACACTGCATTTTCTGATCCATCTCCTCCTTTATCTGTTTCAACTGAGCTTGAAACATTGCTCTCAATGTAGCTTCTCTGGCCGCTGATTCCTCATTTAATTTGGCGACCGTCTGATCCATCTCCTCCCGGGTAATCATACTTTGTCTGCGGCGTTTGGATTTACCAAAGTATTGCTTTAGGCCTACCCGTCTTGCAATCCCCCTCACACGCCCCGAGTGATCTGGTTTTCCGGTCGCAACGATCAGAACATCATTCCTCCCATCCGATGCAAAAGATCCCTCTGCCTCTTCTTTTTAAGATCTTCCTGTAATATACAGATAACGAGAAGCTTAGTGATGAAACATGTTTAGTAAGTAAAAAATAACAATATTGATACTTACAATTCGTTCATCAACTACACGAGTTTTTTCACTCGTGTAGGCGCCGCTTGGCTTTTGCCGAATATACAACCACAAGTCCTCGCGACGTATTGGAGATGGCGGCTGGTCAACTATCGCAGAAGGATTGGATTCAGCTTCATCTTCCAATCTCTCCCGCTTGGCTGCCATCAAATCTTTTTCGGCCTTTTCATATCCGCCGCGAGAAGCCCTGTGTGGGCAATCATTCTTTCTCCCGATCTCCTGTGCTTTTTCTCTTCTTTTCTGTGAATCAGGATTGAAAAGAACTATCAATTATGAATTCCAGCCATGTCACTAACAGAAATTAGAGAACTTCTGCTTGATATGAACGTCAAACATTAGTCAAATTCACTTCATCAAGTTTCAACATTTTACTTAAGGAAGATGTAGCATTGTAGAAGAAATTGGGAGAACCAAAGGAAAGGGAGTTGCAGAATTGCTGCCAACTCAGTCAATTCATTCATTCATCATAAATGGTTCCTACACATATTGGAATAACTAACTAACTACTTGCACCAAACCATTACACAGTTAACATACTAACTAATTAACTAACAGCAACGTCTAACCATATTACACAGTTTACATATCAGACTTGCATGGAACTAGGACATGCTCCTCTCATGCAGGACAAAGGCAGGAAATGCATACTTCTATTCACACACCAAACCATTTAACTAACAGGATTAGATGTACACAATAACATTCACATATCCGCACGAGTTAATAAGCAAACAAAAGTGCAAACAAAACTAAATATAAACTCACCGAGCTTCAGAGTGGTCCATGCTGAACAAATTGTTGCCAAGTTTGTTCATCAAGAAATTTGTACTTGTGCCAGGGTTTATGGTCAGGCTTCACCTCGGCAAAAATATACGTGTTAGCTAGAAAGGTCTTAAACTTCCTGAACCGCTCAGCACAATAAGACAATGTTGAGTCTTTCAACTTCTCAGAGTCAGGGACGGTGTATGTAAGCCGGATAGTGTCCCAAATAGGATCCTTTATCGTGCTTTTGTCCACATCTTTCCACTAATCTGTCAAGATGCTAACCTTGCTGCGTACTAGAGCGCCGACAAAACTAGTATATGTGGTTTTATTAGGACTGACAGGTTGCAAATTTTCATCAAACTGAATCTCCAGCTTCGTCCCAGAATTCCAACTAAGGGAAACCTCCATCACTCGTGTGCCGCTTCTACCACGGCGTGCACGGCGCTGAGGAGGCTCATTGTGAGATGAAGAGGGTTCGTTCATCTGACCCACACCAGTCAAACCAGGATTTGGAGTTCCAGGAACACGAGTGGAATCGTTTTCACCGTTCATTTTCAAGAAAGTAGAGAGGAATGCCTGAGCAAATGAGGGAGTAACAGAGGCTAACGGTACGTGGGGCGAGGAAGAGAAGTAATGCAACAGGAAGGGTTTCTCAACGTGAACAGGGGTTCTTCAGTGAGTGTGACAAAAGCTTCCGCGCGAAGAAACATATATTTCACGCGTCACTTTTAAGACCGGACAAATTAGTATATACAATATTAAAAGCTAACCTTTAAGACCGGTCATTCTGTAACTAAGGTCTTAACATTAATTAATTTTTTATTTAAACTTTAATACCGGCCGTGATTTATGTCCGGTCTTAAAGGTTTAACTTTTAAGACCGGTCATTCTATAACTCCGGTCTTAAAATTAATTAATTTTTTATTTAAACTTTAGTACCGTCCGTGATTTATGTCCGGTCTTAAAGGTATAACTTTTAAGACTGGTCATTCTGTAACTCTGGTCTTAACATTAATTAATTTTTTATTTAAATTTTAGTACCGGTCATGATTTATGTTCGGTCTTAAAGGTCTAACTTTTAAGACCAGCTATTATATATGTTCGGTCTTAAAACTTTAATGCCTTTATATTTTAATTTTTCCGTATTAATTTTTGAGTGTAGAAAATATAAGTCTGGTTGTATGAGATTTCTCCAAAAGTAATTGATATTTCAATTTTTTTAATAACATTTTTAAGACCGGTTGTTATTTTAACAGTGCGGATAAGACCTGTGAAAAAATGATCCAAGATAAGAAGTTCTTTATATTTACAAATCTGCCACCGGTCATAGTTTTAGGAGCGGTCCTTCGTTAGTCCGGTCTAAATGAGGCGGTCTTAAAGCACTTTAGTGTATAAGAAGTTCTTTTTATTTACAAAACTGCCACCGGTCACACCTTTAAGAGCGGGGCGTGGATGATCCGCTCTAAATGAGGCGGTCTTAAATCCCTTTTTTGCACTAGTGAAAATCTTGCTCTTAAGGCCCTGTTTCTTATAAAGAAGATTTAAGGGAGGAAATGAATTTAAAGGAGGGAAAGGAATGAAATGGAAGATTGAGAGGGAACTTGAAAAGGATGTTCTGTTTGGTAGATATAGAAATTGAGATGGAAGATTATAATTTTAAATAATAATTAAAATTTAAGTTTTGAAATTTCCAAAATACCCCTTGCCCAAAAAAAAAAAAATCTTCCCCCCGTCTTTATCCTTGCAACCGGTCGACAGCAAAAAGAAGAAAAAAAAAATCAGTCTCCTACTCCTGCAACTCGACAAAGCACACCAAAAATTTTTCAGTTTCAGATCTCCTTCATCTCTGCAACCCGAAACAGCGCACAAGAAAGAAAAAAGTTCCAGATCCATTCTTCATCCCTGCAACCCGACGACAACACAGAAGGGAAGGCATGATTTGCTTAAAGGAGGAGGCGACGAGATTTGCAGAAGGAGGAGGAAGCAACGTCGGCGTCGGCGGCAACAACGAAGAAGACAGATGGATTGAAGAAGAAGAGGGTTATTTCGGAATCTTCCCAGGGAAGATCAATTTCCATTGGAAAATGGAGGGAACCCATCTTCCCATGAATGAAGGAAGATGATGACCTACTGGAAGATTGGCTCTGGGAAGATGGCGCAACCAAACGGGTTTTTGGAAGGAAGATGATTAATCTTCCCTCCCCTCCTTGAATCTTCAGCATAACAAACAGGGCCTAAGAGTTCCCAGTCCTAATTACCCTTGAGATTCACAAAGTAATTGACTGGCAGGGAAACCTCATCCTTAGTAATGTCTCTGAATGCCAGGAGTTTTAGGGGTCCCACCTCAGATAACCAATTATGAGTCCAAAACCAAGTACGAGAGCCAGCACCAAGTTCCCACCGTGTTCCCATCTCCACATCATTCCATAATTTCTTAATATGCCTCCATAAGTAAGAACAATTATGATTTTGCCTGTGAGGACCCATATAATCATCTCATCCATATTTCTCTTGAAAAACCTGTACCCAGAGAAGGTCTAGTTGGGAGCATAGAGCAAAACCAATCTTCATAAGGAACTATTGATTTCTAACTGTCGTCTCTCATTTCTTAATTACAATCAATAACAAAAATGAAAAGGACATTAATGAACTAGAGACATCACCCAATTTATATTTTAATATGAAAAAACATTTTAAAACATGACTTGTTTCTTTAAGTTGAGAGATTAATTCAATTTATTTCTTTAGACAATTTTTTTTAATGATTAATAAGGTGTATAAGGTATAAATAGATATTGAATAATAAACTACTATCTATAAAAAAGACATACGAAAACTGACTATTTAAATTTAATTAATAATAAAAAAGTTTTTAAAATTATAGTCAATCGAGGACAATCATACCAACCCAATAACTAAATTAATGTAAAGCTGTTCAAGTCATTCATTATTGGGACTAAGATTTTAACTAACCCATTATATATCCAAATCCAATGTACTGATCTGATCTCTGCATTTTATTCATTATCTTAAGGAAATCAAACAATCCTATTCTCATGCATAATAATTGCATTCAAATTTAGCCTCCTTCTCGTCAGTCGTCACCCTAGCTTCATAGTACATAACCCACTTTAGATTTGGCAATTGGCATGCGCATGCCTATAATTAATTTATATAGTAGCCAACACATGTTTAATATGTTCACTGTGAACTCAAGAACCTAAAATAAATAATTTTATTTATTTAATTATATCGGCATCATGCGTACCAGCTTTTTATGACTGAGGGGGAGAGGGAGAGAGATTTGGTTAAGGAGACAGAACCTGGAAATTATTCTCCTGACAATTCTGGGTTTGATTATTATTATTATTATTATTATTATTATTATTATTATTATTATTATTATTATTATATATCATATTCTTTTTAAATGCACCACTCAGTGACCATTTTTTTTTTTTTTTTTTTTTGCCATTACTAGTCTTCTGCTTTTTTGTTTGTTTGGTGGGCTAATGTAAATTAATTGTACATATATCGTACCTAACTAACCTATGAAAAGCCACTTAATTATTATATTACATATGATCCTTATAGTTAACGTTTTTTTTTTAAAGATTAAGGAAGCTAAATAAACTACATTAATATATATATATATATATATATATATATATATATATATATATATATATATATATGGGTAAATGATTTGTCCAGTGACAGAACCTAAGAATTTTTCCTGTGAATCCAAACTACATCGTTTGGTTTAGTGAGGGTGTGCCATAGATTAAAAAAATAAATAAAAATAAAACAAACACTCATTGCCTTGGACAGAAAAAACAAAAAACCATTTGCCTGTAATTTCTTTCCGATCGATCGGACAAATCAAGCACGCTACACTCTTTTTCTCCAATGGATTGCGCGCGATACTTACTTACTTACTTCCTCTGTGTTTGTTTGAGCTTTCTCAGGTATGTATTTCTCTCGATTTAGTTCTCACCGGCATTTTTGGGTTGGTCTGATTCCTGAATTTCTCTCGTTTGAGCTTTTTTCGATTTGGAGCCATATGTTTGCTCTTCTCGATTTCTCTGGTTGCTGCAAGATTTGGATTGTTCTGCATTTGTCGTTAAGTCTGCTTTTTTTTTTTTTTTTTTTTGCTCGATTGGAAATTGGAAAACATTGCATTGTTCTGTCGATTTGGTTCTGCATTGGGAGTTTAATAACTCTGAATCGTTTCCCTTGATTCAGTCTATTCTACTTCTAGTCTATTCTGCATTGTTCTGTCGAGCTACTCCTAATTGGAAATTGGTTGCGTCAAACCATATAATCCATTAAGGAGGTTTAGTCTGAACACTTCGAGGATATATAGCTACAGCTTGCGATTTGATTAAAACAACCCACAAAAGATTATATTGGTGAGATATAACTACTTCACATTCATCGGTTGTGTTCTCTGTAGGAGATTAGCTCTTATTATCATTGCAGGTGTTATGCTCTTTCTTGCATTTCTTGGGTTCAGTAAGTCTTTCCTGTTCTTTCGATTTTAATGTTCTATTATAAAGTTTTTCATAAAATCTTATCTCATATTCTTGTATTATTGTTCTTAAATAATTTTGCGGAACTCTCCATCTTTGGGTTGCAGTGTCTTGTATACTTGTAAGTCATATTGATTGAACTATATTATGTTTCTCCCCTTTCTGGCTTGCTTATCCCTTTACTGTTCACGGCTTTTTGATTGATTATAGTTGTCCAATTGGTAAATGATGTGTCTTTTATGCTGCAGTTTGGTGATTTTTGGATGGATTCTTGTTGCTGGAACATTTATCGTGTGTTTTATATTTTAATTGTGGCCTATAAGTGGTATATTTCGAACTACATTGATTGCAAATAGAAATATTTATGAAATTGTAGTTTTCCTGCTACTTAAAGTTGATACTTTCGTTAATGAAAGTATCATTAATAGGATTAAGACTGTAGTTTACTCAGGGTGGTTGAACATATTAATGAAGAAATGACTTAGGGCTTCTGTTTCAATTCTGAAAATAGAACATCAATGCATGACCATGTCTGATATATGTTCCACTTTATGCAAAACCTTCAAATTTCCTTTAGCTTGAATACTGAAAATTATGATAATATGAACCTTTATCTTTCCTGTTTTATGCTTGTACCTTGTACTGAAGGGTTTTCTCTTCCTTTTTTATGTTATGGTTGCATTGTGTGGTTGCATGCCTACTTTTGAAATATTGTAGTGTTTCCACTGAGCAGTGTGCCTTTTTCTTGTGGTTCTCCTCATGTTGGGGTACGTTGATATTAAAAGAGGAGGTTGAAGGGAAAAACCTTGGGAAGTGTTTTTTTGCCCCCTTTTCAAATAATATCAAATTGCAATGCTATGATGAATTCCCATCCTTCCACTATAATTTTTTCCCCCTCAAAGCCAGCACATTTTGTATTTGTCAGTTGTATTACTGAAATCATCTATATCCATATGTACGAATAGAAATTCTAACAAGTTATACTATTCATTAGCCATAAAAAGTAGGACTCATTTCTGTGCAAACCAAGATATTGCCTAGCATTTGGTTGGCAAGAATTTGGTCCAATCCAATTCCACAAAATGAGGAAAATGATATAAGCAATCAATTTTAGTTTACAGAAGATATTGACAGCAAATTAAAAAAGGACTCATAATTATGGAAACAAAATAAGATAGGCAACAAAGAGAAAGTTGTTTCTATGACATAAACGGATAAACCCAATAGCATTAGGCATGTGCTAGAGCAGTGAGAGCCACGGCAGGAGAAGCTGATCTCTAATCTCTTGAGCCTTTGAGTCCAGTACCCAAGTTCAATACCCACGTTTTCTCTACTCCTTTTGCTTATCTCTTGCAATATCCATCTGCAAATAAAACTTTCAAACTGTTCATCAAGTTTAAAGAATCAAACACAAAACATTAACGTCACACATACCTTTTGTTTCGGACAACCAGTTTTATAATGACCCTTTCCTTGACAATAACTGCAAGTCCTTTGTTGTTTTGTCGACATTTCTATACTTGATTTGATACGTGAAGCAACTCTTGGATGCCCTTTAGTTTTGATTAGTTGGGTGGGATCACACACATCATTAATGAGTGAAACTTGAGAAATAGTACTAAGAATGGGTGAAGGAACAATTTGGGGAATTGTTTTCTCTTCAATTCTTTTTCTCTTTCTTTCTAGTTGTTGTTGTAAAAAATCAGTAATCATAGTGTCAAGCCTTCTAATCTCAAAAATAGAATCTGAGGCTTCAGAAACAGCAATGTTGATTTTGGAGTGAACCGACCACAAAGACAATGCACTAACTTCATTAGTACTTGTTTCTGCATGAATACCTACAAGATTATCAGCCTTATAGCTTGCATTCATTGTCCATCTAGACAGTATATATTTTTCAGGTAAGGTCATGATTTGTTTCTTTTTCATGATGTATAAAATATGTTTGCACAAAATCCCCATAGTCTCAAATTCTCCACAAGAATAATGAGCTATGAATATTTCAGTCAAATGGTAGTCAACAATTGCCCACCACTTTTTATCAACGTCAAGAGACCCCACCCGATACTTGATCACATTTTTGTCTGTTGAACTCTTTTCATGAAAATAATCATATATGGTGTAATACCCTGAAAATCTCACTTATGATAAGTATCATATCGAGTAAATAATACCTATTGGAAATAGGTGAATATATGATCTCAAAAACCTTGTGGAGAATTTATCTTATTTTTGGGGTAATTACTCTTGAAAATAGAATAAATTGCAATTAGGTCACTAAAACGTTTGGAGGTTTGCAAATAGGTCCCTAAACGCATTTACGGGTTATAAAATACCCTGTGAAAAGTTATAAAAAAGGCAAGTAAATATTTATTTGAAAAAGGGAATAATACTGTCCCTAATTTAGGTAATTTATTAAATTATTACCTTAAAGAAATAAAGCGGGAAAAGTTAAAAAGTATTATAATGATCAAAATGCCCCGTAAATTTTAATATAATGTATGAGGCAAAAAACACTAATGTCAGTGTAAAAGTTGTGAGGTAATGAGTTATGCTAAATAAGAAAATTAGCAACAAGTAGTAAGGAGTTTATTAAGTAATTATTGGCTAATTACTTAAGCATGAACAAAGGAAAATCCATAAATAATTATGTAAAACCCTATAATTAGTGGTTAATGGCTAAAAATTAGCATAAATATATTTTCTAATTAATTGGAAAATATGAAGGAAAATTGGTGAGATTAGGTAATTTTAAGCCTAAATGAAAGAATGGACCAATAGGAAAATTTTGTAAAAAAAAAAAATTATATAAAAAAAATTATTAAATTATATAATAATTAAAAAATAAAATAAAATATATAAATATAAATCTGTGTGTGTGCCGACATCCTAAGGGAAAGAGGAAAAAAAAATAGGTTTAAAAAAATAGATGGAGTGTTATAAATAAACTCTTGTTTAAATATTAATTAAAGTAAAAAAGTAAAAAGTAAATAAACACCGATAGAAATTGGATCCTATCTAGGAAACCATGAACAAGATTTCTAAAGTCAGAATATAATATGAATGAGTGGATTTTTATCTCGAATTGAGCTGTTCCCGGAGTCATTTCCGAGATCGGTAGGATACTTTAGTAATAAGACGAAATATGGAAAATCTGAGAAAATTGCAGATAGTCATAAAATTAGAATTTGAAGAAAATAAATTGTAACTCAACATTTGGAGATGAGTTTGTGATTTTCTGGACATATTTGGAATCGGTGAATTTTTGTCCAGAAGTTGATGATTCCGGAAATTCGTTCAGTAACCGACATGTTTTTCCGTAAAACTTCGGTCAGACCGGAGAAGACCTGGAAGAGGTCAAAAAGTTAGTTAACATAGACATTTCAAATGAGAAAGGAAATATCTTCAAATTGTCTAATCCAGATTTTTGAGATTTTCCGAGATTTCGCGATTCGGACACCGATCGGGGAATTTTATCAGGCCGGAGACAAAAGCAACCTGTGACATCATCAAAGATGATGTCACATTGGTGCCACCTAAGGGGGGAGGTCGGCCAAGGGCCCTTGGATGGCCAAGATGGAGTTTCAAAAATTTCCTTGATCCGACGGTGTAGATTGAATTGAAAAAAGACCATTATGTCCCTTGATTTTCCTATAAATACCCCCTTAGCTTCATTCAAATTCTCACACCATTCTCACAAGCTCTAGGCCGAAAATAGAGAGAGGTTAGAGAGAAGGAGGAGCCGGGGAATTTTGCAGCGAAGCTCTAGGTAAGTTTTTCGGTACTTAGCTTCCGTAGTTCTTTCGGTAGTTAGAGTAGAAATGCTATATTAGTCTTTAATCTTCCAAGTATGATTAGATATCATATGATAGGGGTATTTTAGTCATTATTTCAAAAATCATGGTGGGGTCGAAGTTCTGGCAAAATTTTGGAAGATTAGAGTTAAAATAGCGAAGCTCTGGCGAAATTCCGCCGATTAGGGGCATCAGGGGCAAAATGGTAATTTTTTTACCTAAAATGCCTATTATGATGTAAATCATTAATTAATATGATTTATATTTCGAAAATTATGTTGGAAGAGGAGTTATGTTGAAATTTTGGAAGATTAGGGTCAAAGTAACGAAGTGCTGGCGAAATTCCGCCGATTAGGGGGTCAGGGGTAAAATGGTCATTTTGACTAAAAATGTCCGTCGTAATGGTAGATCCTTAACAAGTACGTTGTTATGTTGATAGGATATCCCTGATTACGTTTTGACCAACCGTCGTGCCGAAATACCGTAAAACGTCAACGAAGGTACGTTCGCGTACTGTAACACTAACTCTGATGTTTACTGTATGCAGGTATGTAGTATGAGTATTGTATGTGATAGCTGATAGCTTTGGTGTGTTGTTTATATACTGTTGGGGTATGTACGTTCGCGTACTGTAACACTAACTCTGATGTTTACTGTATGCGGGTATGTAGTATGAGTAGTGTATGTGATAGCTGATAGCTTTGCTGTGGTATGTTTATATACTGTTGGGGTATGTACGTTCGCGTACTGTAACACTAATCTAATGGATATAGTATGCGTGTATGTGATGTGTGTGTGGTATGATGTGAGTATGGTATATGTATATATGGTATGTTGGTTGGTGCATATTATGTTAGAAGATAACTGTATGCATGCTGGGAGCGATACATCTGTAATGCTGGGAGCGATACATCTGTAATGCTGGGAGCGATACATCTATAATGCTGGGAGCGATATATCTACATGCTGGGAGCGATACATGTGCATTGGTTGGGTGTGGTTTATATGTTGTGTTGATGTTGTTCTGTAACCCATATGTGTGTATGTATACATGAGGTTAACCGTTACCTGAGATTAGGTGCGGATCTCAGCGCTTAACATAGCATCAGGGTCGGAAGGACCGAGGAACGAGGAGAGAGGAAAGCAGCAGGTTCAAGGATCCGGCTGAAAACTTTCCGTTATTGTCCTTTACTTTTGAAAACTCTCGCTCACTGTACCGCTTCTGTAATTAGCCAGTGGGCATTTTGAATATATATATCAGTTACTCTTCTGCTCCGATGCTCTACTCTGATGAAAAAACATTTATACTGCTTTTGGAAAACGGGGATGTTACATTTTGGTATCAGAGCAGTAGTGCTGGCATGAATTTAACGAAGTTACTACGGACAGTTTGGTGTCGAAGGCAAGGCTAGTCTACGTGGGTGTGCCAATCAGTCACCGTATAAGTCGGTGAGGCCCCCATGGTAGACACTTACCTGGCCATTCTGTTCGGATAACGGAGTTATGTTCAAAAGCCTTTTAAACTTGGAGCATATTTTGAAAATGAGTACTGATATAGCCCTGAGTCAGTGTACCACCCTATTACGGTATACCAGATTGAACTGGTGTACCATCCTGAATCGGTGTACCACTTTCTGTGGATGCATCACTCTAACCCAGAGCCTATGTGTGGAGCTGGGTCACGCCGGACGAAACTCTGAGACCAACAAAGATAAGTACATGCAGTATTTGACTCTTGTAGAGGAACTCCCGATACGTATTTTCGTACCCGTTCCTGAGAAGAACGAACCAAAGAGGTTATGAACAAGAGAGATATTGCGGTGTCTTTTTGTTTTGAGGCATGCGAGTGTTTGTTCGTTAGTAGTGTAGATACTAAGAGTCCATGACATACTAATCGACGTTTTCTTTGTATATCGGACGTTTTCCCTAATAGAGGAAAAAGAACGCGACATGGCGAATCTGAGAGGAGCCGGAGCTCCCAGAAGCCGAGGTAGAGGCCGAGGTAGGGGCCGAGGCGAAGGACGAGGTAGGCAACCTTGGGTAAATCCGGTACCAAACCAACCGGAGCCGAATGAGATACAGGAGATGAGGAGAACCCTGCAAGAGCAGAGGGCACTAATAGATGCACTGCTGGAAAGGCAGAATAGACGAGACCGAGAAGCTGAGAGACAATTACAAGAACGTCAAAATGAGGAAGAGCATAATGATGAGGAAAAAGAAAATGAGCAAAGTGACGAGCACGATGAGGGATCTGAGGGATACGAAAGGTCCCAGTCACCTCCACGACGAGGGAGAGCTGTGCAGACCACACAACATTGGGTTACACAGTTTTGCAAGCTCAAGCCACCTGCTTTTCATGGAAAGAACGAATTGGCTGAGGATTGGCTGATGAGCTTAGACAAGATCTTTGAAGTTATGGAATGCCCGGAGGACCGGAAAGCTCAACTGGCGATTTACAAACTCGAGGGTGACGCACACAGATGGTGGAAAAGCGTTTCTACAACGTTGCGAACCCGTGTTTGCCCCTGTCACTTGGGAGATGTTCATAGAGAAGTTCAATGAACAATATTTTCCTCCCTCGATATAGGTGATCAAGGAGGAGGAGTTCCTTCATATCCAACAAGGTTCCGAGGAAACCTTTGACGAATACTTTGCCCGGTTCACCAATCTGTCCCGATATTCGTCATACCTGGGAAGTAATGACAACCAAAGCTGGAAGGCAAACAGATTGATCTGCAGGCTGAAGTATGATATCCGAGCAAGGCGGGTATCCCAGCGTTTTCTTGAGATGGCTCAAGCGGTAGAGTCTTGCCGAATGACTGAGCGCAACCTGAAGGAGTTAAGTACCTCACGGAATCATAATGGTAGCCGTGCCGATCGTAGCGAAAGCAACCGTGGAAACTCCTCCCGAAAGAGAGAGGCACCTGGGAGTGACGACCAGAGAGAAAGCAAGAGGCCATTCCAGATTGGGCAGCAGAACAACCCAAGAATGCTAGAATCCCGACCGTGTCCTGATTGCGGAAAGTACCATCCGGGTGAATGTATTAATCGACGGGTTTGTTTCGGATATCGGAAGCCAGGGCACATTATTACAAATTGTCCTGAGAAAACTGCGGACAGACGAGTGTGCTATAGATGCCAGAAAACGGGACACATTGCCTCAAGCTGTCCTGAGCGGATTGCGGAGTTCAAGTCACAGAACCCAGGCCGCATGTACGCACTAACCGGTGCAAAGGATAGAGAACTCCCAGAGATGGTCCAAGGTACTATCTCTTAGACGAAATCTTCTCTAGATAGTATACGAATTAGATGTTAGACACGTGTTCCATATTTCTTCGTTATATTCGACCGTGATCATGTCATTGAGTAGGAGGTATCTTGTGTTGCCATGGTGTATGGGCGCCATGGTGACATGTATGATATTTTGTGTTGTCATGGTGTATGGGCGCCATGGAGACATTTTGGTATCTGTAGTGTTGACCACGGTGTATGGGCGCCTCGGGAGACACTATATATCAAAGTACGATATGACAAGATCTTTATGGTCAAACCAAAGCGAATTCTCGATCACCAAGAGGAGCGGCGGGCAGACAAAGTGAAGATTTGACGCGTATAGTCCGAAAACAGGATAGTACGAAGTTTTAGTGGGTAGAGTGCAAATTTCGAGGACGAAATTTTATTTAACGGGGGGAGAAATGTAATACCCTGAAAATCTCATTTATGATAAGTATCATATTGGGTAAATAATACCTATTGGAAATAGGTGAATATATGATCTCAAAAACCTTGTGAAGAATTTATCTTATTTTTGGGGTAATTACTCTTGAAAATAGAATAAATTGCAATTAGGTCCCTAAAACGTTTGGAAGTTTGCAAATAGGTCCCTAAACGCATTTACGGGTTATAAAATACCCTGTGAAAGTTATAAAAAAGGCAAGTAAATATTTATTTGAAATAGGGAATAATATTGTCCCTAATTTAGGTAATTTATTAAATTATTACCTTAAAGAAATAAAGGGGGAAAAGTTAAAAAGTATTATAATGATCAAAATGCCCCGTAAATTTTAATATAATGCATGAGGCATAAAACACTAATGGCAGTGTAAAAGTTGTGAGGTAATGAGTTATGCTAAATAAGAAAATTAGCAACAAGTAGTAAGGAGTTGATTAAGTAATTATTGGCTAATTACTTAAGCATGAACAAAGGAAAATCCATAAATAATTATGTAAAACCCTATAATTAGTGGTTAATGGCTAAAAATTAGCATAAATATATTTTCTAATTAATTGGAAAATATGAAGGAAAATTGGTGAGATTAGGTAATTTTAAGCCTAAATGAAAGAATGGACCAATAGGAAAATTTTGTAAAAAAAAAAAGTATATAAAAAAATTATTAAATTATATAATAATTAAAAAATAAAATAAAATATATAAATATAAATCTGTGTGTGTGCCGACATCCTAAGGGAAAGAGGAAAAAAAATAGGTTTAAAAAAATAGATGGAGTGTTATAAATAAACTCTTGTTTAAATATTAATTAAAGTAAAAAAGTAAAAAGTAAATAAACACCGATAGAAATTGGATCCTATCTAGGAAACCATGAACAAGATTTCTAAAGTCAGAATATAATATGAATGAGTGGATTTTTATCTCGAATTGAGCTGTTCCCGGAGTCATTTCCGAGATCGGTAGGATACTTTAGTAATAAGACGGAATAGGGAAAATCTGAGAAAATTGCAGATAGTCATAAAATTAGAATTTGAAGAAAATAATTGTAACTCAACATTTGGAGATGAGTTTGTGAATTTCTGGACATATTTGGAATCAGTGAATTTTTGTCCAGAAGTTGATGATTCCGGAAATTCGTTCTGTAACCGACACGTTTGTCCGTAAAACTTCGGTCAGACCGGAGAAGACCTGGAAGAGGTCAAAAAGTTAGTTAACACATACATTTCTAATGAGAAAGGAAATATCTTCAAATTGTCTAATCCAGATTTTTGAGATTTTCTGAGATTTCGCGATTCGGACACCGATCGGGGAATTTTATCAGGCCGGAGACAAAAGCAACCTGTGACATCATCAAAGATGATGTCACATTGGTGCCACCTAAGGGGGGAGGTCGGCCAAGGGCCCTTGGATGGCCAAGATGGAGTTTCAAAAATTTCCTTGATCCGACGGTGTAGATTGAATTGAAAAAAGACCATTATGTCCCTTGATTTTCCTATAAATACCCCCTTAGCTTCATTCAAATTCTCACACCATTCTCACAAGCTCTAGGCCGAAAATAGAGTGGGTAAGTTTTTCGGTACTTAGCTTCCGTAGTTCTTTCGGTAGTTAGAGTAGAAATGCTATATTAGTCTTTAATCTTCCAAGTATGATTAGATATCATATGATAGGGGTATTTTAGTCATTATTTCAAAAATCATGGTGGGGTCGAAGTTCTGATAAAATTTTGGAAGATTAGAGTTAAAATAACGAAGCTCTGGCGAAATTCCGCTGATTAGGGGCATCAGGGGCAAAATGGTAATTTTTTACCTAAAATGCTTGTTATGATGTAAATCCTTAATTAATATGATTTATATTTCGAAAATTATGTTGGAAGAGGAGTTATGTTGAAATTTTGGAAGATTAGGGTCAAAGTAACGAAGTGCTGGCGAAATTCCGCCGATTAGGGGGTCAGGGGTAAAATGGTCATTTTGACTAAAAATGTCTGTCGTAATGATAGATCCTTAACAAGTACGTTGTTATGTTGATAGGATATCCCTGATTATGTTTTGACCAACCGTCGTGCCGAAATACCGTAAAACGTCAACGAAGGTACGTTCGCGTACTGTAACACTAACTCTGATGTTTACTGTATGCGGGTATGTAGTATGAGTTTTGTATGTGATAGCTGATAGCTTTGCTGTGGTATGTTTATATACTGTTGGGGTATGTACGTTCGCGTACTGTAACACTAACTCTGATGTTTACTATATGCGGGTATGTAGTATGAGTACTATATGTGATAGCTGATAGCTTTGTTGTGGTATGTTTATATACTGTTGGGGTATGTACGTTCGCGTACTGTAACACTAATCTAATGGATATAGTATGCGTGTATGTGATGTGTGTGTGGTATGATGTGAGTATGGTATGTGTATATATGGTATGTTGGTTGGTCCATATTATGTTAGAAGATAACTGTATGCATGCTGGGAGCGATACATCTGTAATGCTGGGAGCGATACATCTATAATGCTGGGAGCGATACATGTGCATTGGTTGGGTGTGGTTTATATGTTGTGTTGATGTTGTTCTGTAACCCATATGTGTGTATGTATACATGAGGTTAACCGTTACCTGAGATCCGGTGCGGATCTCAGCTCTTAACATAGCATCAGGGTCGGAAGGACCGAGGAACGAGGAGAGAGGAAAGCAGCAGGTTCAAGGATCCGGCTGAAGACTTTCCGTTATTGTCCTTTACTTTTGAAAACTCTCGGTCACTGTACCGCTTCTGTAATTAGCCAGTGGGCATTTTGAATATATATATCAGTTACTCTTCTGCTCCGATGCTCTACTCTGATGAAAAAAAATTTATATTGCTTTTGGAAAACGGGGATGTTACATATGGCAGCCTTCCACTCTCTTTTAAATACCTCAAATAATTTTCTTGTGTAATGCTCTCCAGCTATTGCTTCAATTGGATGATTAGTCTCCAAAATTGCTTTTGTATTTCTAGTTTTGAAATCCTTATCTTCTTCTGCATCCCTCCTTGACTTGATTGCTTTGTCATATTGGGTAACAAAGTCATTTAACATCGTGTTAGAGTTGACGTATCCATCAAAATATGAATTGATGCTCTCACTTCGGCCACTTGTGGTCATTCCAGCAAAAAAAGTATTTTTCAAGTATGCCTTTGCCCAATGATGACGTGAATTATACATATTGGACAACCAACTACCTGCTTTAATATCATATTTAGTCCTCAATTCTGCCCACTTGCCTTCGATTTCATCAATGTCTCGACTTTTATACCACTCACGGAAGTCAATACCAAAACTATCTTTAAATTGTGTGTGCAATGCTTGACTATGCTCCATAACATGTTTTTTGATATGCCATGCACAAAAACGGTGTCGTGCTTTTGGAAATACATTAACAATTGCTTTTCCCATAGCTTTGTCTTGATCTGTGATAATAGCAATAGGAGACTTGTCAAACATACATGTCTGAAACTGTTCAAACAACCATGTAAATGTTGCCTCTGTTTCATCTTCTAACAAAGCGGCTGCAAATAAAATTGATTGCCCATGGTGATTAACCCCCACAAAATTGGCAAAAGGAAACCTAAACTTGTTTGTTTTATAAGTCACGTCAAACACAAGGATTTCGCCAAATTGAGCATATGCAACTCTTGACCTACCATCCGCCCAAAAAATGCTTCTTAGTGTACCATCTTCTGCCAGATGCATATCAAAATAAAAAGCTCCATCAAGAGCAGACTTCCTTTGAAAGTGTTTGATGATGCCTTGACATTCTCGTCCTACATTATTCTTTCTTTGTCCTGATAGAATAGTGCCGACTTGAATAGGAGTAATATTAACTTCTTTGTTCATAGCATTCACCACCTTTGAATTTCTTGACGACGTTAAACCCTCCTCGAAAAGCTTAGTAACAAGTGATTTAGTGAAATTTGAGCGTCATAAATCACCATGAGAAGGAAACTTCTTCACCTTTGAAGGAGTCATAATCAATGGATGATTATGTGCATCATTAAACTTCTCCACGATCCATAATCCATCCACTAACTTTACTTGTAACATCGCTAAACAATTTGTCCTTGAATCCCTATGCCTTTTGACATTGTGATCACCAACTCTTTTATCATTTTATTTCTTCACACCTTGCTTTGAGCAAACATAATTCCACCTATATAT
Source organism: Acacia pycnantha (assembly GCA_025563575.1). Lineage (NCBI taxonomy): Eukaryota > Viridiplantae > Streptophyta > Magnoliopsida > Fabales > Fabaceae > Acacia > Acacia pycnantha. The sequence goes on from JAMWYP010000001.1 coordinate 3,493,700, forward strand.
TTGCTGCGTTTTCATATTCCTGCTAGTATAGTGCTTACGTGTTCCAAATCCTTTACCTTGTGCATAATCATTATAAAAACCATAAGCTTCTTCTGCTGTCTTAAACACTCTCCCTAAAATAGGTGCCTTATTGAATCCACTATCATCATCTCCCACAATTTCTTGTACACTATCATCACCATCTTCATCTTCCATGATTTGACATTGATCATGTTCTTGCCATTCATCATTGTCTTTCTCCAAATCAACAACGTCATTTGCATATACTAAACTTCCACTTATGTCAATGTCTTCAATAGTTGTTATTTGGGAGTGATCCATTAGAAAGATGTGAAAACCTGTCCAATATTTAAGCATGATTAAATTTGCTAAAGATATCCAAATCTCAATAAATATGAAAGAAAACCAAGATTAAATTTTCATCCCTGTAATCATGAGCAAAATATTTTCTATACAGTTAACTCCTAGTCAATTCTTATCTCGATATTATTACAAGGTTGAATACGATGTCCTATCATTTCTCACATGACATGGCTGTTGTTGATCGTAGGAGCCAGCTTGTGCATGCTAGGAAGGTACTCGTGACACTAGAGATGATATCAAAACTTGTTCAACAAGTAAATTCCTTGCATAAGCTTAGATTGTTGACTTCTATTTCTTAAATGCTTGTTACTCTAGTCTAAATTAGTTTGAATATGCATCTTGGTTAATCATTTTTATAGCTTGTGTTATGTGTGCGTGTGAACTCAAACCTTGTTCACTGTGCAAATTCTTGGCAATAGCTCTAGTTGATAACCTATATTTCTAACATGCAAAGATTTGAAAACTTATCTGCGTGTTTTAGAGACTTTATTTTTCCTACCCCTCCTACCAAAAAAAAAAAAAAATTAAAAGGATATCCTATTCAAATTCTCACTTTTCTCAAGTAAATTTTCATTTGTTAGGAAAATAAAATTGTGCAAGTGTTAGGAGAACCTATTTGTTATAATATATCTCGTGTTTTTTCCAAAGAGATGCTATAGCTTGACATTAAGTTATTTATATATGAACTACTTGTGACAGGAAAGTTAAATTTCAGCTGTTATATCCTCAGTGGCAAACATGATAATGTGACAGATAAATAGATAAGTGTACTGGACAAGTGAGGTAACGAGTGATTGAAACCAAATCAAAATTGGACAGTGAACAAAGCAAACATATGGTATATAATCAAATCGCTAATTGCGATCGTTACCTCGCTCATGCAAACACTTGTGATCTTGGAATCTGACAGATAAATAGATAAATAGTCTCAACTGTTTTCTCTGGTCCCATATGTTTGCTCAACTCGATTTGGATTGTGTGCATTTGTTGTTTATTCTGCAACTGTTTGTGAATCTCTCCAGATGATAGCGATTTGATTTCAGAATTAAGCTGTTTGTGATTTGATTCAGAATTGCGGAACTGTCTGTGATTTAGTTCAGAATTGCGAAATTGTCTGCGATTTGGTTCAGATTTGCGGAACTGTCTGTGATTTTATCGATGCATTAGCGACCAGATTTCTAACGATGCATTAGCGACCAGATTTCTAAATTAAGATATAAGGTTTTAATTCACGCTGGAAGTAATTCTCTCCAGATCCGCAATATCCGATTGATTCTCACGACTAATGCTCGATCGCAATTTCTGAGAATCAATCAGAAAAGTTCGCGACATGCGCGACACTCTGTTTGTTTTGATTTGTGTTTTTTTTAAAATCTTTGAGTGTCGACTAGTCCATCCAAGGAAATGAGTGTTTGTTTTATTTTTATTTATTTTTTTAATCTATGGCACACCCTCACTAAACCAAACGATGTAGTTTGGATTCACAGGAAAAATTCTTAGGTCCTGTCACTGGACAAATCATTTGCCCTATATATATATATATATATATATATATATATATATATACATATATATATATATATATATATATATATATATATATATATATATATATATATATATATATTTCTCCAAATTAGTTTACTTGACTCATTATATATAGAGTAAATACTCTTTTTGGTCCCTGATAAAAAACACGGACCCCATTTTGGTCTCTGACAAAAAAACTGGCCCTTATTCGTCCTTTTTATGGAACTAAAAAAGACCTTTTAGAAATTTGTGAGGGATTGAAATGTCCACCAAACGACCCTTATTCGTCCTTTTTATGGACTAAAAAGGACATTTTTTTTGTCAGGGACCAAAAAGGGTATTTACTCTTATATATAATACTCCCTCTAGAGTTCATCTTGGTCATAAATATAATACAAAATTTTTATATTTGTCAATCTTTACTTAATTTACCCTTATTGATGTTCCCTGAATAATACTTTAGGAGGAGAGGGAATTGAGGAATGTGACTAGAATGTTTTAGAAAATAGAATAAATACCCTTTCTGGTCCCTGACAAAAAACACGGACCCCATTTTAGTCCCTGACAAAAAAAAAGGTCATTTTTAGTCCATAAAAAAGGACGAATATGGGTCGATTAGTGGACATTTTGATCCCTCACAAATTTTCAAAAGGTCCTTTTTAGTCCCATAAAAAGGACGAATAAGGGTCGATTTTTTTGTTAGGGACCAAAATGGGGTCCGTGTTTTTTGTCAAGGACCAGAAAAGATATTTACCCTAGAAAATATATGTCATATCAACTAACTTAACCAACTTTCTTAATATAATCAAATTAGGTAAGTATATTTTATATTAAGGACCGAAGGGAGTATAATAATACACAAAATATGCTTTGATTAAATAATTTATTGAACTTTCTTAGTCTATCCAAGAAAAGTCAAATTGTTCTTATTTTAAAGACTGAAATGAGTAATATTTCGAGCCATATCTCTTTAAGCTATAAAAACTGGATGATGCTCTTCTTTGGTTTCCTTGAAATTTGGCTGGACTAATTAATTATGAATAATCTTACATAATATTATGTACTACATATATGTTGGAAATTATGCCGTAGGGGCAAGTCATAATACTTTAGATGATTTTATTATTTAATAAAGTATTCTCCTTTTGTTATAATTTAATTTGCATGTTTATAGTGATAGCTGATCCTTGGACATATCTTATAGATTATCCTAAATGTCCCTAGTCAGTCATCTTCGCGGGAACGAAGATGAAATAAGATCAGTATGACTTTGATGAGGTATGGAGATACGAATCAAAGTCATGGGCACTTGTAAGAGTACAAGGTGCTGGACCGAGCCACTATGAGAAAGCTGCATGGATTTAGTCATAAGCTTATCTCATGTATAACCGCGTCACGACGCCCTATGACCTGAGATCATCATGAATTCCTACATGATGAGTCACGGATCTTTGACCTAGTCAAAAGTCATCTTTGACTGGGTGATGATAAAGGCTTGGATCGGGATCAGTGGTTCTCATGCAGAGGAATGTGAGTGGTCAAGATGGGATTTGTCCCTCACATTTGTAGAGAGATAATACTGGGCCCCTCGATGAGTGAGTCTGAGAAATGTATGGCCATACTACGATGGAAAGGAGTTTCCATTTCAATTAGACTACTCAAGAATCGAGAAAGTAATGGTCAAGAATAGGAAGTTGACATTCTCCATGCCTCATCCTTGATCAAATTATCGCGTGACAAAAGGGACGTGACATGGTTGCACGATAGGTTATATCGCATCAACGATCCCCATGTGAATTGGGTAGTCGCAATGTCTTGCTAGAGGCCGCTTGCGACTTGTGGGCTGGTACAGTATTGGCCCGCTGCCAATCTCATGTGGGCCTACATGGTCGCACACATGAATAGCCCAACACGAGCAAGAGTGTCCAGATTCATTGAATCTTAAATGTGTTTAAGATTTAATGAATACTTATTTAATCTAGGATGTGTGTGTCTATATATATATATATATATATATATATATATATATATATATATATATATTATTAAATTCGAAAATAATAATGATATTATTTATTGATAATAATATTATTATATATAGTATTTAATTTATTTGTTAAATTAAATAACTATAATAAATTGAGATATTGTATCTCAGATTTAATTTTCGAATAAAGATATTGTATATCAGATTTAATTTGAATTGAGATATCGTATCTCATTTTAAATTAAATATAAGGATATCATATCTTGATTTAATTTATAAATATAAATTAAATCTGAAGGCCTATTAATTCGGATCAAATAGTTAGATTATATCTGTTGGACAGATTTAATTAATATTATTTAATCCAAATTCAAAATTCAAAATTAATTGGATTAATTTTGAATATTTTAATACGACACATTAGGGTTTGAGAAACTCTATAAGAGATTCTGATCTAGTTGTATTAGATAGACGAATGAATTAGACGGCCGCGAAAACAAAACCCTAAAGAGAAAAGTGAGAGAGGCGCAAGAACACTGAGGCGCTAGCACGCTGCCGTTAGTGTTGGAGGCCGTTCGTGTGGATACCGATAGAGGGAGAGGACACACGAAGTCAGCTCTTGTCTGATCGAACAAGAAGGCGCTAGCCCACGTGATCAAGAAGCACAGATAAAAGATGCCACCTCGTTTGACACGTACGATCAGAGATGCGCACCAGGCCGAGTCGAATGATACGCTGAACCCTCGCATAGGTATGATTCAGAAACCCTAAACCTTGATTTAAACGCGGTTGAGTGATCCGCCTAAGGGATCCATAAAAGTTGTTTTTACTCCGCTGCGTGTACGGATCCCAACAATATATACATACAGATATAATACTTATACATTATCAGCCCTGCAACAGGCCAGTCATACCACTACAGTTACAATTATAAGAAAAAGAGAAATTAATCTATAGTTGAGAACTGAGCCAAGTTTATTTCATGTCTTGATTAACCTTTTGACAGCTGGCTACCTTTGATGAAGAGTAGTATACCTATGGCTCTAAGCTAACAAAGGTGTATCTTGATTTTTAAATATTATTAAGAAAAATGTATTCATTTAAAATTAATTACCACTATTTCCTAATATGAAATCTAGAATGGTACAAATTGCATATGCATGCATGTGTACAATAATAAGCTTGATATATTAATTTGTGAATGGTTTTCTTAAGGGGAAAAATTGATTCAGAACACCATTTATTTCTGAAATAAATTGATAAATTATAAAGCAATTCTATATTTTTATTTATTGATCGTATATAAAATTGATTCAGAACACCATTTATTTGTTTTTGAGTCGAATTGATTTTATAGCGTTTCGGTAGTTGGCTAATTGAATGCTTTTGATATTTATAGTTGATGGCATTTAAGACTGTTGAGAAGCCTCATGATTTGTCTGTTGAGACTCTTCAATATGTTTGTTAGAGAGATGAAGCGTTGAACCATTAATGCTCTGTAATCACCATCTTTAACATTCTTTATTCCTTCGTTTATGACCGTTGAGGCACAACAATGGGAATGGGGAATATCTTGCTAGAAACAACGTCTTTCGTATGCTCAGAGGAATGCTTATAGGATTATCATCTCAAATAAGCAAAGAGCATTTAATGTTGTGACACATGAGATTGCTTTATTCAAGAACAAGGTTAAACCACATTCTAATCATCTGAAACTTATTAATAAACTGATTAAACATAGTTAAGAATAATCATGAGAGATGATATGAAGTATCTAAAAACAATCTCAGTGAATTTAGAGATTCGAACATGGTGTTTTTAAAAACTGAGATAAATTGGCTCGACTCAACTTGATTTTGAAAAACGTAGAGCATAAGAGAATCAAACTGATAAACTCGAGTCAAATAACTCTGGCTCGAGTTTGAGATCAAACTCGAGGCTCAGGAATGGTGGCTCGAGTCAATTTGCAATTGATCACTTAGCTCCTGAAGGTTCTTCAACTCGAGGCAGAAAATACGTGGCTCAAGTCAAAGACCAAACTCAAGGCATCAAAATCCTGGCTTGAGTTAGATACAATAAAACACTTTGGCATTTTCGAAAAAGGCCTTTCTGACTCGAGGTGATAAGTGATGACTCGAGTCAATCACATTTTTAAATATAATGGTCAAGATTGGCTGGAGTCAATTGTCTCTGGCTCGAGGTATGCGAAATATAATTTTGAAATCATTTTAAGTTTTTAGACAATGGGCTCAAGTCACAAATATACTGGATCGAGTTTAGTCCTAAAATCAAGTCTGACTTTTGGTGGCTCGAGTCAATATGCCAATTTTGATATAGATGCAAAAGGATTGACTCGAGTCATTAAGCCTTGGCTCAAGTCAATCTAACAGCAGTGAGCTTCAACTGATATGATCCACTAATTTGACTAAGTTCAAACATTTGCTTAGATCATAAGTCTTATATTGTTTACAATGGTTAATCATCATCAAAACACATATAGGGAACTAACACAATAAGGATCATCTGAAGGTATTATTCAAAGCATCAATAGAAGGTAACTATTATACTTTCAATATTCCTAGCAGTAATATTAACTCTGAAAATTGGTTTCTTAGCAACATGGATGAAAGTTGGTTTTGGCATAAACGATTAGCTCATGTCAATATACACCAACTGGACAAGTTGCTCAAAAAGGAATTAGTTCTCAGTTTACCCAAGCTTACATTCAAAAATGATTTAATCTGGGATGCTTGTCAAAAGGGTAAACAAACTAAATCCTCTTTTAAGTCAAAGAATAAAATCACGACAGTTTAACCACTCCAACTTCTCCATATGGATTTAGTTGGACTAGTAAAGGTTAAAAGCCTTGGTTGCAATTTATATACTTTGGTAATAGTCGATGACTTCTCCATATGGATTTAGTTGGACTAGCAAGGGTCAAAAGATTAAACTTTTGATCAGTTTATTGTTTTTTCTATGAAAGTGCAAAATGAGAAGGGTATGTGCATTTTAGGAATAAGGACAGACCATAGAGGAGCATTTGGAAATCAAGCCTTTAGAGAATACTGTGATACAAATGGAATTTACCATAATTTTTCAGCTCTAAGAACTCCTCAACAAAATGGTGTCGTAGAAAGGAAGAATAGAGTTCTTACAGAGATGGCAAGAGCAATGCTGAACAAAAAGAATGTGTCAAAAGTATTTTGGACAGATGCAATGAGAATGTCATGCTATATATCAAATAGGGCATACATCAAAAAAGGAAGGAAACCAAACATTGCTTATCTTCATATATTTGGCTGCAAGTGCTTTATTCACAACAATGGTAAGGAAAACTTAAGAAAGTTTGATCCTAAGTCAGATGAAGATATATTTCTTGGCTATTCCAATAGAAGTAAGGCTTATAGAGTTTATAACAAACATATTTATGTTGTTGAAGAATCTGTGCATGTTTTGTTCTTTGAATCTGACTCTTCTGCTAAAACTTAGATGATGGAGCTGAATTGATTCATCTTAAGGAAACATTATCAAAATATCCTTCTCCCTTAGAAAAGGAACCTAAAAACAATCTTGAACCTTTTGATCAAAATCAAAGCCAATCTATAGATCAAGGTCAACCTAAAGCCTGGAGATATAATAAGAGCCATATAATAGATCAAATTATAGGTAATGCAAATGAGGGAATGAAAACTAGGAATAAGGTCTTTAATGAAGTCAGCTTTTCTGCCTTCATTTATGAAATCGAACCCTCTAATATTGATAAAGCCCTCTTAGATAATGATTGGGTGATAGCAATGCAAGAGGAACTGAATCAATTTGATAGAAATCAAGTTTGAGACTTTGTATCCAGGCCTAAGGATCATCCGGTCTTTGGCACCAAATGGGTATATAAGAAAAAACGTGATGAATCCGTAGTCATTGTCAGAAACAAGGCAAGGTTAGTGGCTAAAGGCTATAATCAAGAAGAAGGTATTGATTATGAGGAAACATATGCTTCAGTGGTTAGATTGGAAGCTATATGAGTACTCCTAGCCTTTATGTGTATCAAGGGATTCAAACTCTGTCAAATGGATGTCAAAAGTGCCTTCCTTATTGGCTACATTATGGAAGAAGTCTATATTGAACAACCTCCTGGTCTTGAAGTCATTTCCCATTCTAATCATGTTTATTGTCTCAAAAAGGCTCTCTACAGTCTTAAACAAGCTCCTAGAGCTTGGTATGAAAGACTGAGCAAATTCCTCCTAGATCAAAGATTCATCAAAGGCAAAATTAGCATAACTCTCTTCATTAAGCATAATAAGAAAAATGATTTATTAATTGTGCAAATTTATGTAGATGATATTATATTCGTGCTACTAATGACTCTTTGTGTCAAGAATTCTCTAAGACTATGCAGGGAGAATTTGAAATGTCAATGATGAGAGAATTAAATTTCTTTCTCGGACTTCAAATTAAACAAAGGAAGAATGAGATATTTATCTCTCAAACCAAATATCTTCGAGATCTTCTCAAGAAATATGGAATGGATCATTGCAATGGAGTGTCATGAGCTCTACAATGTTGCAAGATGCTAATGCAAAAGGATCTAATTTTAATATTACCAAATATAGAGGGTGTTAGACCTGACTATCATCCAAGAGGGGGGTGAATTCGATGTCTGATAAAACTTTAGATAACTTTGAAAATATTTTCACAACTTGCTGAAAGTAGTTCATTTGACGGTAATAGTTTATAAAGTGATAATCAATCATTCAAACGTATATGCTGGAAATATAAGAGATAAGGGAAAAGAATATGCAAACTGTGTTGGTTCAGCCCAATCCTTGACCTACTTCCAGTCCCCAAGCTTCACTGGAGATTTCAATCCACTATCCTCTTGTTTAATCTGAGCACAAGAGAAGCCTTTACAAACGCACAAGTTCACACAAGGACTTGTAAAGCGAAATCTCTCACCGAGATACTCCCCCTTACACACCGTAAAGTTACAATCGGTTTCCACTCAAAATCACCCAATCTCGAGTAACTCTCAGATAAACAGATAAGATAATTACAATGAATCTTCTCTCTCAGAAGTGAATGAATAAACATTGAAATACAATACAAATCATTTCACTCTCTATGATAAGCTATGTAAGCATTGAGAACAAAGTATATATAAGATAAACGTTGGATTCAGAAATTTGACATTTCGACAGTGCAAGCTTATGTCTCTGACTCCTTCTATCTTGAATGCTTCTTCTTTTATAGGTAATTGCAATTAATAACCATTGAGTGTCAGTTAAGAATATGACCGTTGGAATAAATATAGCCGTTGAAGCTTCTGACGTAATCATCAGCTTTTTGTAAACTGATGTTAATCCTTCATATAATCATCTGAAACTCATTAACAAACTGATTAAACATAGTTAGAAATATTAAGGAGTGATGATAAGGATTAATGAAATCACAAACAATGATTTTGGATTTTCGAACATAGATGGGTTGGCTCGAGTTAAGCAAATTCTGGCTCGAGTCAAGAGCACTTCGAAAATGCTGAAATGAAGTCTGTGAGGAATATTAACTCGAGGCATCAATCCTTGGCTCGAATTTATCCTTAGACTCGAGGTTGCATTCGTTGGCTTAAGTTCACTCGTCTGATTAGCTCTTTACCAGGTTGCTCAAACTTTGATGTGGCTCGAGTTGGAAGCTTACTGGCTCGAGTCAAAAAATCGTCTCTATTTGTATAACTCTCGGCCTTCCTAGGAATCTAGTCTTCCATTGCTTGGCTCGAGTCAAATCCCCCTTCTTGATAGACTTTTTCACTATGACTTGCAATTGGCTCGAGTTAACAAAATGCTGGCTCGAGTTTTGCATTAGACTCGAGGTTGCACTATATGGCTCGAGTCAATTCGTTAGATTGGTTCTTCATCAAGTTGCGTAGGCTTAAGTTGACACTTAATGGCTCGAGTCAAAAAGTCCTCTCTATTCTTCAGACTCTCTGGTTGACAGAGGCTCGAGTCAAATGCATCTAGGCTAGAGTCAAAAACCTTTCTCTAAAAGCTTATCTGACTGGCTTTCACTTGAATCAGACAAGCCTTGACATCAAAAATTTTCTGATTCCAAATTATGTGAAACACTTGTTGAGTCTAGATTCATATGGAATTGGTTTCACTTCATTTGGTTGTGTATAGTGCGAGCTATATCCGGAAAACTGAGCTTATGCTGAAATGGTTCCAGAATTTCAAGTGTCAACTTTAGAAGGCCATATCTCCCTGGTCTCAGCTCCATTTTGGTTGGTTCAACTCTTTACGGAACTCATTTTGAGTATAATTTCATATTCCATTGATTTCAGCTCAATTGGATTTGTAGTTTGTGAGATATACTCAAAACATCAAAGCTTGGTCTGCTAAGTGACGTTGATTTCACTGTCAACTTCTACAATTCATAGATCCTTGATATGAACTACTTTGGGCTTGAATTTTATATCCAAATGACACATTAGGGGTCTCGTTTCATACAAAATAGTTTCACAACAATTCAATATTTGGTTTGGGAGATATCATCAAATTACCAGACCTTGCTCAGCTGAAATGTGAAACAAAGGTGAACAGAGTTGTTGAAAATCACTATTGGCTCTAACCAGAAAATGGATGGCTCGAGTTTTGAGCCAAACTCGAGTCTATGATTTCTTGGCTCGATTCAACTCCTATTAGATGTGCAAAACACTGTAGAAAAACATTCTAACTTGAGTTTAGACTTCCTGGCTCGAGTTAGTTCATCCCGAAGCTTGATTTTGCTTATTTTAACTCTGATTTGAGCCATTCCAACTTCCATTTGATCGTGGAGACTTCTAGAGTCAATCTAAGAACTTGTTGTTCGAATCCGTACATGCAGCAGAAGGATTCTCATCCATTAAAATTTTACGGATCCCATAAAGAGGATATATCAACGGCGTTTAGATCAAGGTTCGTTAGGAAAAACCATATCTTTTCAAACTGGTATGCGTGCCTTGAGAACTCATGGACTAACACCTTCTTGCTCAATCAATCTCTAGGAGTCGACTCTACGAATCCACGCCCTCTACCGGTATCCACACCGCACAGCTCTCCAACACGTACAGCAGCATGCTAGCACCTTCTTACTTTGTGTCTCACGTTTTTCTCTCTAGGATTTCTTTTGCAGCTTGTTGGTCCATTCTCTTAATAAGACTAGATCAATATCTTTTATAGAGTTTCTAAAACCCTAATTGGGTTGTATTAAAATATTCGAGATTAATCTAAATTAATCTTGAAATTCAAATTTGGATATTAATTAAATCTGTCCAACAGATCTAATCTAATCTATTCAATTAATCCAAATCAAAAGCTTGCCTAAAATCTGAGATATGATATCTGTCTATTTAATTAATTCTGAGATACTATATCTCAATTTAAATTAAATCAGATATATGATAACTCTATTCGAAAATTAAATATGAGATATGATATCTCTATTTATTTTAGTTATTTAATTTATCAATACTATATATATATATATATCCTAGATTAAATACAGTATTCATTAAATCTTAAACATATATAAGATTCAATGAATCTGTACACTTTTACTCGTGTTGGGCTATTCTTGTGTGCAACGTTACAGGCCCACATGAGATTGGCAGTGGGCAGATACTGTATCAGCCCACAAGTCGCAAGCGTCCTTTAGTAAGACATTGCGACTACCCAATTCATATGTGGATCGATGATACGATACAACCTATCATACAACCATGTCACGTCCCTTTTGTCACGCGATAACTTAGTCAAGGATGAGGCATGGATAATGTCAACTTCCTGTTCTTGACCATTACTTCTCGATTCTTGAGTAGTCTAACAGTTGAAATGGAAACTCCTTTCCATCGTAGTATGACCATACATTTCTCAGACTCACTCATCGAGGGGCCCAATATTATCTCTCTACAAATGTGAGGGACAAATTCCATCTTGACCATTCACATTCCTCTGCATGAAAACCACTAATCCCGATCCAAGCCTTTATCATCACCCGGTCAAAGGTGACTTTTGACGAAGTCAAAGATCAGCGACTCATCATGTAGGAATCCATGATGATCTCAGGTCAAAGGGCATTGTGACGCGGTTATACATGAGAAAATCTTATGACTTAATCCATGCAGCTTTCTCATAGTGGGTCGGTCCAGCACCTTGTACTCTTATAAATGCCTATGACTTTGATTCGTATCTCCATACCTCATCAAAGTCATACTGGTCTTATTTCATCTTGGCTCCTGTGTAGATGACCGACTAGGGAAATTTAGGATAATCAATAAGATATATCCAATGTTACAGATATCACTATAAACATGCAAATGAAAATGATAACTAAATGAAGAATACTTTAAATGACATTCACGTTTAAAGTACAATGACTTGCCTCTAGGGCATAATTTCCAACACTTGTACAATGATATTCTCATTTCATTCAGTAAATTCTTCCTTTCTTTCTTCTTCTCTTGATCTTTCTTCATAATTCAACTCTTTCTTTCTTCTCTTCTCACAATTCAACTCTTTGTTTCTCCTCTTCTCTTCTGTTGATCATTTTCACAATTCAATTCTTTCTTTCTTATCTTCTCTTGATCATTCTTCATCATTCAACTTGGACTCATCATTCTCTGCAAGTTTTACCTTCTTCAATATCTCCTCTTCTTCTTGATTATTCCCAAAATACTTTGATAACTTCTTGCTTCCTTGATATTCTCTGCAATTTCTTCTTTTTGTAATCTCTTATCTCCTTCATGATTAATCTCTATAATTCATCTTGGACTAATCTTCATTAAATACATAGTAGTTAGTCAATGTAGGGAATCGACAATGGATTCTCAAGTTCATAATAGGGAAGCTCGATCAAAAGCAAATGTAGAGAGCTTGTAGAGACAATCTGAGCATTATCGACACTCTAGACCTGCCACTCATTCCCCTGAAGTCATGGGAAGCCAGGAAATTTCTGGTGCATCTGGCTCTATTGGTCTATCTCCTTCTAAGTTACTCGAGGCTCTTTAGCCATTGGTTCCTCTACCGGGTATCATTAATACTCCTCTTACCATTTCTAATCAGGCTAGTTTTGACTTTTATTACGGTACATGCTCTTTTTTCCCCATTATTGTTGATTTAAAGAGCTTAACGTCTAAATGTAATGTGGATTTGTTGCCCTGGTTAAAACAGTATGAACCTTTATTAAGCTTGAGAACTACTTATTGTCCTAAGGTCGTCAAGGTTTTCTATTTTCATATATGGATTGCTGATTTGAAAGATGACAATGACAATGTTATTGAGGAAATTATTGAGACCATTGTTAGAGGGGAAACCATTTAACTCACTGCAGAGTCCATTAATACCCTGTTAGGAGTTATGGACATTCCTACTGAACCTTCTTCTAAGAAATTATCTCTCAAGAACCTTGGGATTTTGAAGCATGGATTATGGCTGATATGCGTCAGTTTTGATTTCATTCTATTGATAAAACCACCATTCCTTTTTCCCAATCTGGTTTGCCATATATTGTCCTTGCACAACATTTGGTACCTTATATATGATGAAAAACCAGTGAGACCCCAAAGATTTGGAAATAATCATTTGATTAGGATGAAGATCTCATTCACAAAGGCTTTTGGGAAGCCTAAGGCTTAGTCCATGAAGAAGCCTACTCCTTCATCCCCCAGAGTAGACAAGGCTCAACCCTTTCAGGCAGGATCACCTGTTGCCTTTGCTTCTACCCCATCATTTTTTGGAGCTACTCTTCAAGAAGCCATACAATCTGCTATCACACCCTTGATCCAATCTAATAATACATTTCAAGCATCAGCTGAACATAAGATGACTGGCTTGGCTTAGACTAATATATCTCTTATCACCACCTTGGAAGCCAAATTAAGTCACTTGGTTGCTGAGATGAATAACAACTTCTGGATCCTATTTGATCAGTGATTTGAGCATAACAGAAAGATACTACAAATCAAAGCAGCCTTGCATTCTCTGGGAATCAATCTGTCTGATCCTAATCTTGTTGTCTTTGCACCTTGAAGTTCCATACATGTGGCTAAGCCTACTCCTATTTCTTGCCCTATCAGACCCACCACCATCCCTAAGCTTACCACCCCTCCTGTATCTGTGGCTCCTACAGATCCTTCAATACCTCCCTCACCTACTCCTATGTTGCCTGCCATCTCTACCTCAGCTAACCCTAACCTTACCTTGGATCCTCACTTAACATCTTCCTTTACCTCTTCTGATCCTTAAATTGCTTTCTCACCACCACCTCCTTAGCCTACTCCTCCTCCAGCTCCTCCCTCTGATCTCACATTTCCCTCCCTTTTACTTGATGATAAAGGGGGAAAGAAGTGACTCCGTGTGACTGAGACTGATATACTTAGTTGCTTATATTTTTTTTTATATATTGTCATATTTATGTACTAACAAACTTGATCTATGTACTTCTTTTAATTATCAATGAAATTGCCTAATTATGCAATCTTGTATCTATGATATTATATAATGTTTCATTACATAACATATTCTTTTAGTGATCTCAAAGCTTTTTAAAAGGTTTTCAAATATGCCTTTCAAAATAGCCAAGTGTTGTCATCTTCAAAAAGGGGGAGAATGTTAGTTCTCAGATTTATGCTTTGATGATAACAGACATGAAAAAGAAAAAAGATTTAGTTCAATGAGATCAAAGGTGAGCATACCCGAGTATTGGAAGCCATACTAATACTCGAGTATGATAGCTCAGATACTCGAGTATTCAAGTGAATACTCGAGTATGACAGAAGCCTCAACCCAAGACTCTCCTCTCATTACAGGAACTGAAGATGATACTCGTTGACTATGGCCCCAATGTCTGATGAGTACTCGAATATGCTTCGCAATACTCGAGTGTGGTAGCTAGATACTCAAGTATGAATGGTTGATCACGAAGCACTAACTTTCTTTCTGAGTAATGCTCGAGTATTCAGTAGTAATACTCGAGTATGGGGATCTAGTACTGAGTATTCTTGTTTGCTAGCAGAAACTCTGAGTAACACTCACAAAGCTTTCTAGGAAATATCAGAAGAGTACTCGAGTATCCAATTGAGTACTCGAGTATTGTCGAGCACAAAAAGACATTGCCAGAATCTGATATGTGGATTTTGAAGGTTACTAGAGGAGAATTGAAGGTACTCAAGAATGTTACTCGAGTATAATGAAGAATACCCAAGTATTGGTTCAAAATCTTAGCACTGAAAACTTTGTCTGCCTAAATTCAAAATCACTGATTATCATTCAATAACTTCTAATTATTACTTAGTATTGTTCTTAATACTTCTAAACATGTTTATTAATTAGTTTTAGATGATTAGAAGAAGTATGACGTGAAAATCCTCAAAAAACAAGATTTGTGTCATGACATTAAATGCCTAGCAGAGAAACAAAGCACACACGAAATGCAATTCAGAGAAGGTCAAATGACCAACTTCTAAGACACCCATTCCAGCGATAGTGAAAGCGACTTGTCCTTAGTCAATTACAGAAACCAAAGGGATGTCGTATGAAGATTTTCAACGGTGATACGAAAGCGACATATCCTCAAATTTTCCAACGACTCCGGTTTATGTCTCACAAAAAGTTTGAAATCTCATAACGAATAGTTTGAAACTTCTCCAACGATCATCAATGGAGTTCATTTATGAAAGCCAGAGCATTCAATACATAGCTACCAACCAACAACGATTATATTCATTGCTCAATTATTGCTCATTAATACTCTTTTAAATATCTTTTGATATGTATATTCTTCAATGTTCATATATCTACTCTGTGAGAGAGTTTTTATTATTCAATTGATTGTTATAAAATCTCAAGGTAGTAGGACGTTGAGTGTGGTTGTCCAATTACATTTGTAAAGGGGATTGAGTACTGATGATGATTACTCTGTAAGAGCTTGTGTAATCATTGAAAGATAGTGGAAATCTCATAGACGCTCTGAGGACTAGACGTAGGTCAAGATATTAAGGTCGAACCAGTATAAATCTCTATGCACACTTCAATGATATCTTTATAATCCTTCCTTATTGATTTAATCATCTGTTAAGTTTGTTTTAATTTTTTAGTTTCTAAACACAAGTTTGGTTCCTGAAGAAGAATTGCAAACTCCAGTTTGTTAGAACAAACTCGAGTTTGCTGCGCTAAGTTTGAAAATCGAATTGCAAGATTTTGTGAAAACTTCATGTTTGATCTAGATACTTCTTATCATCACTCATTACTATTCTTAACTATGTTTAATCAGTTTGTTAGTGAGTTTCAGATTATTTAAAGAGTATTAAATGAAGATTTAGCTTAAAGCATAAAGTGATGTCAGCACATTAAATGCAATGTCCAGAAAACTTGCATACTTTTGGACAATCATTCTTTACACATTGCAAAGGGATTAATGTTTCTTTTTCCCAACTAGAAGTTCCTCTTCCAACGGATTTAATTCAAAGTAAGTCAACCATAAACTTTTGTGCACTTGGATTAACATTAATCAAGAGAGAGATTGGACCAAGCTTCAACCTAATCACTTTATCAGTGTCTCCCATTCCTTACTTGGACAGTATATAGGGAACTTAAGGATGAAGTTTACAAACCTGAATAAATTGCATACGCATCCTAAACATGTGCTATGAAAAGATCGAGTTTTAAGATTTTGTGTGAGAGGTACATAGCATGGCCAATACAATGCTGTAGTATTGGGATAGCCTCCTCGAAACGCAATACAATGCTTCCCTGATGTTATAGCAGAGTAAGTAAAGCAATGCTATGCGGCATTTGTTCTGAACTTTTGTCAAGGTTATTTCAGGAAACATAGTGCAGATTGTAACAGGTAGATTGCCGACATATTGGAATAGAAGATGCGGAGTATCGAAACTAAATATTTGAATAATCCCGCAGTATTAGCAGAATCAATCTACCAGGATTAAATGGGGAAGACACGATTCGACTTTGAACGTACACAAAAAGTAAACCAGACTATATAAGGAAACAAGAGCCAACTCTAAAAGCGTTGGAGTCATCAGGAGTCAAAATCCATCTTACAACCAAACTCAAAAGAAGAGTGAGAGAAGTTACAAGGCATGAGTACTTCAGGGGAACCTAGCAACCTTCCTTGTAGTGAGACGGAGATAAGAAGACGTGGAGCTGTGACGTGACAGGGCTTCTTCCACGCCGTTGAACCTCTATCAAGCTTTATGTTTTTTTATTTATTTTAATCTTTTGATCATGGACTATTCTGCTATACTCTTTTTAGTGATTCCCTCATCAGTCATAAACTAAACTTTTTGTGGCTGAGCGAGGATGATTTCCTAAGTGTAGAATGAACCCAGTTGCTAATATTTAATTCAATACATTCATTTTGCTTATCAATGATTTAATTACTTGTTGATTAGCGAGAGCTAACGGCTGGATCAATGGTCTCGGTTTACTGAGAGGGAGTCGGGGCTAGACATCATAGAAACAGAGATTACTAGGCAGGCTTGTGCAAGGCTTGACCTATTATTGTAGGCTTTAGGAATGGGTCTACGGCTCATAACCATAACACCTTGAATTGTAATGAACAACTTAACTAGAAAATCGTCATAGATATATGGGAGAAGTAAGTTAGGATTGTACGTATCGGACACGAGAGCTTCGATAGATTAGAGTGGTGGGTTAACTGAATAGCGTTGTAAGTAGTGTTTATGCTGTAGTATTTGCGAGAGCTGTGCAGCATGGATGCTATAGCATTGTGCAAAGACAACTGGGGGATTGATATGCTTAGGAAGGATTCTAAGCTCCGCCTATCTTTTTACTGATATCTTCTTCAACTACGATTGTTTGTCTATTTACTTCCTTATTAGTATAACCATCAAAACTTCCAAACCAATCAGACTTATTTATCTTTTTAAACACAATTTCTTAATACAGGCGTCATCATTCAGTATCCCAGTCTCTGTGGGACGATACTTTACTTACTCTTTATTACTTGTTTGACTGGTTCACTTGCCATCAAGGAAATCTACCAACAATTTTTTGGCGTCGTTGCCGGGGACTGTAGATACCTTTAGTGACGACACACTTATCACTTAACAGTTGTGATTTATCTAATAAAGCTCACTTCTTCCTTCTTTTTGATTTTCAGGTACATTTGGTACTGTATGCGTAACTCGACTTCGGTCAACTTGGAGCCTTACGATCCTGAAATCGAATGCACTTACAAGCAAAGGCGCAGGAGGCAGAAGCGGAGAAGTCAACTCTTTGATTCTACAGACATGGCGGATATACCGAACAATCATGATCAGGTGCAAGGGGAGCAAGCACTTAACAGGGACCACCAGGTCCCTCCACTGTCACCTCCAAATCCAGAGCTTAATAAAGCCATCATGAAATTTTGGATTCCAGACTTGAACAAACTGAACTCAGCTATCACGCTACTAGCCTTTAACGCAGGACACTTTGAGATTAAGGGTGTCATGATCCAAATGCTGAATGCAGCCGAGCAATTTAGAGGACTCTCGTCTGAGGATCCTCATTTACATCTCAAGTATTTCATGGAGGTATGCAACTCATTCGTCATTCCAGGGGTCACGCCCGATGCCTTCCGAATTAAGCTATTCCCATTCTCTCTGAGGGACAAGGCTCGAACGTGGCTTAACAACCTACCAGCCAATTCAATCATGTAACATCCCATTTTCAAAAGCAGTAAAAAAAAATTTCATCAGAGTAGAGCATCGGAGCAAGAGTGTAATTGATATATATATTCAAAATGCCCAATGGCTAATTATAGAGACGGTACGATAACCGAGAGTTTTTTTAAAACAACAACAGAAGTGTCTCCCTGGCAATCCCCATGTCGTGGCAACAAAAGATAGTCTGCAGCCGGATCTCTAAGCTTGCTGCTTTCCTCTCTCCTCGGTCCTCCTGACCCTGACGCTATGTTAAGAGCTGAGATCCGTACCGGATCTCAGGTAACGGTTAACCTCATGTTTACATACACACATATGGGTTACAGATAATCACAACCTTAACAATACATAAACACGTAATCAATGCACATGTATCGCTCCCAGCATGCAGATATATCGCTCCCAGCATTACAGATGTATCGCTCCCAGCCTTACAGATATATCGCTCCCACCATGCATACAGTTATCTTCTAACATAATATGCATTCCAACAACACACCACATATATACATACCATACACACATCACACATACGCATAATATAACCATCAGAGTTAGTGTTATAGTATGCGAACGTACCTTCGTTGACGATATACGGTATTTCTGTCGGAATACGGTACGACAGTAGGATAATAGAATGATTTTAAATCATCCCCACACTTGCATCAAATCTTGTCCTCAAGATTTTAAATTCTAAACAACTAAATTCAAGAAAACCATGGAGGAAAGATTTTTACAACAAGCACTACAAAATTGAAGCCAATTTAAACTTTCAAGAAACAAACTTTCTCAGAAATCTTTTCCAAATTCCAAAAATGCAAGTAGCAAGACAATTAATTTGGCAAAGATAAATCACAATAGAATGTCTCTCACAAGTCAAGTGTTTACACTAATCTCTCAAGATATTTAAAGGCTTGTGTTTCACTTCATTCCACCTATTGCAACTTATCTACCATAAGCTTGTTTATCATCTCAATCTCCACTTTATACATTATCCCATTACACACTCAAATCAAAAGGACTTTCTCAAGGTTTTAATGATCAAGGTAGGATAATGAAATGAAAATGATCAAATGGTATGGGAAAATACTTTAATTAGTGCCAAGTAATTTAATGAAATTCATGATGAAGAATGAAGGAATACCCACTAAGAGAGAACAAACTCACTAACACTATACATAAACAACCTTTATTCTTTTGACCTCAATAATCTTTTTCTTTCTTTCTTTTTTTTTTGGATCTCTATATTTTTTCTCTCTCATATATTCTTTTTTTTTTTCTTTTTTTCTCTCTCTCTTTTTTTTTCTTTTTTTACTATATACACATACTTTCTAACTCCTTCACTCTTTTAAATTGGTTCACTTAGCACTTACTAAAGTAATAAAATTGAATGGGAAGAAAAAGATATAAAAATTGCATATCTCAAACAAAGGGCTATTTATTCTATGCAATTTCTTTTTTTTTTTTAAAAAAAAAAATAGAGGCTCAAATGGGGTAAACAAATGATTTTCATGTGATAAGGATGGACATTTGGCCAAACTAGCTATGAAATGAATGCCTAAATCATCTTTGTGCATGCAAAAGGATTTCAATTTTCAAAAGAGATTCAAGACAAGTTCTAGAGATGAAATCACAATAGGTGTACTCCCTCTTAGAAAGATGAAAATCAAGGCTCAAATTCTTCACAGGTTCTTTGACATCCTAAAGTAAAGTACCCAAACCAAATCTTTACCTCTTTACTAACATTCCAAGAACATAGAATCAATTCCTAATCAAATTCACTACTTTTCATGTTCAAATTAACCCAATTGTGACAATGCTCACGAATAAAATTCAAACTTCCATGAGATTTTTTTATTTTTTTTTGAAAAAAATTGAGGACAAAGCAAGTTAAAATCAAGGATACCCTCACCCCCACACTTAAATGTCACATTGTCCTCAATGTGAACAAGTAACAAAAAGTAATGGAAGCGAAGAGCAACCATATTTAAGTGTAAAGGTAATACCAATTTTAGAGATTTCATTTCCACCAATTAAAACACTCAAGTGCTAACAACTATTCAATAGTCATCACAAACATATTCAACTAAGACCAGCACTCATTCCCAGTGATATATATCAACAATCAAATATAACAAATCAAAGAAAAGTAGAAGAAACCTCCCCTATTTGTCCTTGATTGTGCTTTCAATCCTTGCTACCAAAGTGGAACACCTTATCAGGGGCTTTCAACAGTCCTACAAAATCAAAGAAAGCATCAAATACTACCTTGGGTTGCCTCCCAAGAAGCGCTAAGTTTAAAGTCTTCAGCCAGACTTCTCAAAACAATTTCTAATCATAAGTATCAAACACCAGAATCACCTTGTCTTCATTCCTTTTTAAGCAACAAGGTATCACACACAAAAATTGATTATTCAAGTTAATTGCTTGTACTTCCTCAATCATAGACAATCTTGGATTACAAGCAATAATTGAATTCAAATGAAGCACAACATGCATATCCTTGAAAATAAACATAGGCACATCCAAGAATTTAGAGCATCCAATAAAATCAACTTGACTCTCCTCAGTAAGAGTCAACAATTCAATAGGAGAGTCATGAACAACAACTCTAGGGACATCCACATCAAATTGATCATCAAAATTACACGCCTTAGGCTCCACAGGCGGAACCTCTTCTAGACATCTACTATTCTCATCTAAATCAATTTCAAACCCACAATCACTTTCTACATTATCTAGAGTCTCATGTAATTCCACACTTTCAACTTCCTCACAGTAATCATTATCAGCATAGGAAGTGGTCATCAGGCTTAAGGAATTATCTTGCACCATAGTCTCAACAGTTGAAACAATTTGACTCACATATACCCCAATATTTTGAGAACTTGACTTAACACTAGTGGCAAACTCCTCAATTCTGGTGGCAAACTCTTTTTGCTCTCTACTAGATCTCTCTGCTGCTTCCACATACTGCTCAAATAATCTTTCTAAATTAGATTTTTCCTTATACTCAATAGTATGTTCTTCAACAGGTGGATAAGAGTAAAAAGGAGGGGTATTTTCATGAGAACAATAGAGTGGTGGATCCCTAAAATTTTGTTGCTCAAAACTTTCACTAGGACAAAATGAGTTATCACAACAAGCTTGGTTCCTAGTGAAGTCATCTCTTACAAAATGACTAGTTGTACTATATGGACAATGCTCATATAAATGACTCTCTCCACAATAAGCACAAGACATGCAAACATATTGAGAAGAATCAACATATGTAGTACAACTATCATTTATGCTCCTTTGATGTTGCTTATATTCATTCCAAGAATTTAAAATAGCAATCAATCCTTCTTGTGTAGAAGACAAAGAATTCATCTCTTTCTCAACATTAAGATCAGTTGGTTGCCAATTGAAATCAATTTTTTTTTAATTTTTTTCTAAACAAAATAAAAATAAAATATTTACGAACTCAAACTTAAACAACTAATGCTCAATCAATTCTAACCAAGAAAGTTGTGGCATACAAGTCCCCGGCAACGGCACCAAAAACTTGATAGGGCAAAACTTTAAAGCCTATAAACTCCGCAAGTATACGGGCCGTATCAAGTAATAAAGTGATAAGAAAAGTATCGTTCCCACGAGGACTTGGTATCACAATCTTCGGTTAAGCATTAATTTAACAATTTCGTTTAAGTTGGGCAAATCAAAATTGAATTTAATTAAGAGAAAAGAAATTAAAACTAAAATTAAAATAAACAAACTACCACAATAATCAAATAAGCAACCCAGAGTCACTAATCCCTTATTAGCTTCATAAACCTTGATTTCACTAATTTAATTAGCCTTAATATCAATTTTGTTAATCTCGAGTATAAATAGCTATAAGTTCCTGTCGGTCCACTTACAACCCTCTCTTGACTATATTTTGTTATGTCTAACATAATTACTCAAGAGGCAATAAAAATCGGACACACTCTTCAACAATTATATGGGGCTATTAGGTATATGTCTATCCTAATCGCAAATTAAATCGTAATCTAATCCCATATCACTTAATCTCACAGCTTAATTAAAATCTCCTTCGTTAAGGTAAATCCTAATTCTCAAAATCATATTCAATGATAGCCAGTCACTGATAGATAAATCTAAACAGATTAAGTAACCAAAATTAATATTAAATTTAACTAAACAATGAAAACAAAACTTAATCTACTTATAAGTTCATACCTACTCTAGGTTGCAAAACAAACTAGCCAAACATGGCTTTAATCACATCCAAACAGCACAGAAAAATTAAAATCCAGATTCAAACAAACAAATAGAACGAAAAGATCAAGAATCAAATCTGCCTCTGGAGCTTCTATTGCGGCTGTGTGTCTGAGATGGGGAGATCGACGGAGGTCCGACGTTGGTGGTTGGGTTGTGGAGGTCGATGGTGAAGATGCTCGCCGGCGACCGTGGCGGAGAATAATGCCGTCGACGAGGGAGGAGGAAGAAGAATGAAGGTCTGGACCGTGGCGCTACTTCTCTCTTCCAATTCGTGCTCACTGTGCTCTGTTTCCTTCTTTGTTCTCCTCAGGTCGTGTTCTCCGTGTTCTCACTGTGCGACCCCCCTCTTTCTTGCTTTTTTTTCCTTTTAGGTCATTTAATTGATTCAATTGGTGGGCCCCCTTTTGCTTTTCAATTCTTCAATTCCGTCAAACATCTGGGCTCTTTTTCTTTTTGTAGCTTTTTTATCTTCTATTCAATCCATCCGTGGGCCCATTTTTCAATTCAATTAATCAATTCTTCTCCAATTGCCAAGCCCAAATGTTGCACCTGATTCTAATTCTGATTACAAAAAGCAAAGATAAATTATATAATAATAATAATAATAATAATAATAATAATAATAATAATAATAATAATAATAATAAGGGTTAAGGAGCGATTTTACTAATAAACTATTGGGCCAGGACCACCCAACACAATAAACTCTTATATGGACCAAAAATACAAATAAAGTTTTTAGAACGTGAAAGGGGCACAGAGATGAAACGTTCGTCTGTTTGGTCTTCTCCACCTGTTCCCAGTTCCTCTTGTTCATTTGAATCTCCGACCCCTCTCACCAACACTTCTCAAAGCAGAGCAAATCAAGCAGAGGTAGAACAGTCATTGTCCCCTGACTCTGTTATTAACACTTGAGCGCGAAGTTCCTTAATTCACATACAAGCAAACCAAAAGCTCGAAGCATCAGAATGCTGAAGGAAACACAGCGAGAAGGAAAGAGGGTAAGAGAAACTCAGAAGTGGGTGTTGGTGCCTTCACTCTCAACAGATTTTGAAAATTAAAGCCACAAAGATATCTAGTGAAGAATCCACCCCCTTTAATTCATACACCGATTCTATGCCTTCGGAACCCTAACTTGGTGAAGATTTGATTCAATCTCCAAATTCTAATGCGAGAAACAGATCTAGTGAGGAAACATGGAATCGACAGAAATGAAATCGATTGCAGCATTGAGGAGGGAAGGAACAGAGAGTTAACGATGAAATTACCTGCTGAGAAGCGTTTCTATTTGACGGAAAATGAATTGTTGAGAACGGAATCTTGAACCGGAGAAATGATGGATCTAACTTTTCCGATCACGCTCTGGTCTTAATTCTGAAATGATGGATCTAAATTTTCAGTTCAGTTCGCACCAACCCCTCCGCAACAAAAATACCATACTCACTCCAAGAGAACCAACTTGCGCGTTTTCTGCATGTTTCATCTGTTCGAGAAGGACTCCCTCTTCTCCGTCAATCCCTCAATCACCGACGACCTTAAACCCATCGAGATCGACCCAGCCTAGCCACAGATTCTGATCCAACCTAAACCTAATGGCTAATTCATATGGTAAGAAGGCAAACAAAGCTAGGAAGCCACTAACGGACATGGACGGTGAACTAACGTTTTTGTGCCAATTTCAACTTTTAAAAAGTTCTTTGGTATTTAAGGTCCATTGAATAGTTGTTTATGCTGGGTGCTCCTGGGCTAATAGTTTATTGGCTAATTCGCTCCTTAACCCTAATAATAATAACAATAATAATATACTTATTTCCTAAACTCAAACTTTTATTTTAAATTGAAATCCCCAAATAATGCATCTAGATTGATATCTCTTAAAATATCAATAAAATCTCTTCAATTTAGTATTGATAACTTCCTAAATATATCAAAATATGTCTCAAATCTATTAAAAATAGGAAGTCATCATAGGTCAAAAAGTAATCAGGGATATCCTATCAAGATAACAATGCATTTGTTAAGGATCTATCACTACGACGAACATTTTAGTCATAAATGACCATTTTACCCCTGACCCCTTAATTGGCGGTATTTCGCCAGCACTTCGTTACTTTGACTCTAATCTTCCAAAAGTTCAACATAACTCCTATTCCAACATGATTTTCGAAATATATATCATATTCAACCTTAAAACATGATATCTAAACTAACTTGGAAGATTAAAGATCAAAACAACATTTCTATTATAACTACCGAATCGAAAACAAGAACTTAAGACTTGGTACCGAAAAATTACAAAGAGCTTCGCTGCTTCTTTCTCCGGACTCCTCCTTCTCTCTACCCTCTCTCTAAAACCGAATTGATCTTGGAAATGGTGTGAAGAATGAAGAGGAATGAGGTTCTATTTATAGAAGAAAAATGGGCCAACTTTGGTAATTTTCTCCAAACTTTTCCTTCAATTCTAACCACACATTCTAGGGTTTTTGTGTTGGCAACTTCTCCTCCATGTAGCCCCTTGTGCCGACCTCCCCCCCTTAGGTGGCACAAAATGACATCATCTTTGATGATGTCACAAGGTTGCTTTATGGTCTTGTACCGATAAAGTTCCCTGTTCGGTGTCCTAATCGTGTAATCTTGGAAAATCTCAAAAATCCGGGAATGTAGCCTCGAAGATCCTTTCTTCCTCATTAGAAATGTCTGGGTTAACTAAATTTTTGATCCCATTCAGGTCATTCCGTTGCCAGCCGAAGATTTTCGGATAAACGTCTTCGGTTACGAAAATTGCTTCGGGTAACAACATCTTCGGGACAAAAATCCACTGATTCATAATTTTCCCAGATGTTTACCAACTCATCCCTGGATTTAAAGTTATGGCTTAGTTTCTATAAATTTTCATTTATCTGATTTGCTTTTTGAATATCAGATTATTTCTTAGCCAGTCCAGTATAACCCTTTTCGGTTACGGAAATAACTTCGGAGGTAACCTTCTCCGAGCTAAAAATTCACTGGTTTTTAATAAGTCCTGTCCTTAGGAACCTAGTTCATGGTTTTCTAGATAGGATTTAGTTTCTATCGGTGTTTATTTATCCTATTTGCTTTTTCACAAATTATATTAATATTTTGAGTAAATACCCTTTTAGGTCCCTGGAAAAACACGCTCTACCCATTTTGGTCCCTGAGTAAAAAAAATGTCATTTCGGTCCTTTTTAGGGACTAAAAATGATTTTTTGGGAATTTGTGAGGATTAAAATGCCCACAAAAATGACTAAAAGGACTAAAAGATACCTTTTTTTACAGTTTAAGGACTAAAAATGACATTTTTTTTACTCAGGGACCAAAATGGGTAGCGCGTGTTATTTCAGGGACCAAAAAGGGTATTTACTCTAATATTTTAATGCAACTTGCAAAACAAATATCAGGATATTTTTTGCTTCATTCTTATCCCATTTTCTTCCAAAATTTCGGCTGCTCTTCTCTTTTTTATTTTTATTTTTTTTTATATATTTTAATTATTTAATAATTATTTTACATAATTTTTTACAAAATTTTCCTATTGGTACATACATGTTTTTAGGTTTAAAATTACTTATTCTCATATATTTTTCTTCATATTTTCCAATTAATTAGAAATGTATTTTAGGCTAATTTTAGCCATAACATTTTCTCAAAGGGTTTTTACACATTTATCCTTGGATTTTCTCTTAATCGTGCTTAAATCAATTAACCAGTTATTATTTAATTAATCCCTTACTAATTGTTGATAATTTCCTTATTTAGGATCAATCATTATCTCACAACTATTTAACTTACATTGGTATTTTATGTCCCATGTAAAATATTAAAAATCATGGGGTCGTTTTGGTCCTCACAATACTTTTTGATTTTTCCCGTATTATTTTCCAGGGAAAATAATCCCAAAAATTCCCTACAAAATAGAATCAGTATTCTACAAGGTTTTGACACCACATATTCACCTATTTCCAATAGGTATTATTTATTAAAATATAATATTCCATATAAATAATTATCCGGGTATTACAAATCACCTCATGGAATGATCTGGGAAGTAAATTCTTACTCAAATTGTTTCCACTGACCAAGAACGCCCAGCTCAGGGGGATATCACCAATTTCTAACAGAAGTCTGGTGAATCTACATATGAAGCTTGGGATAGGTTTAAAGACCTCCATAGAAGATGCCCTAAGCACAGACTGTGTGAATGGGTTCAACTGGAAACATTCTACAGAGGTCTCGACGAACAAACACGATCAATTGTAGACACTTCATCCGGCAGATCCATTCTGATGAAATCCTATAAAGAGGCTCATGAATTATTAGAGCACATGGCCATGAACAACCATCAATAGCAAGCAGATAGAGCCACGCCCTCTAGAACTGTTGCTGGAATATATGAATTGGATGCTATGACTGCTCTCACAGCTCAAGTATCATCCCTAAAAAGAATGACCCTTCCCGCAAGCAACACATCACCGCCGCCATCTTAGGTGGCCTATGTCTACTGTGGAAGAGAACACCCCTATTCTCAATGCTCTGCCAACCCTGAATCAGTCAATTATGTTAACAACTTTAATAGGGGTAGTACCACCAACAACCCATACTCTAACACATACAATTCTGGATGGAGGCAGCATCCCAATTTTCCATGGAGCACCCAAGGTCAACAAACAACAAGACAACTATCTGGCCTATCGCACCCAAACAGACCATTAAACCCCCTAGGGTTTACCTAGCAAGCACGGCAGTAGGGCAGGGATTCAGACCCACAACACTTTATGTTGACCCTCATGAAGGAATACATGGCAAAGAATGACACAATCATTCAAAATCAGCAGGGAACCCTCCGAAACCTGGAAAACCAAGTTGGACAACTGGCAGCTACTATCAACAATCGACCCTCAGAATCTCTGCCGAGTGACACTGAAATCCCCTAGATCCAAGGAAAGGAGGAAGTTAAGTTAATAGAGCTCAAAAGCAGCAAGAACTTGGAACCCATGAGGGTAATACAAAGACTTGTGGACGATGCTAATCCGAAATCTGAGCAATCAAAGAAAGGGAAAGAGAATGCCGAACAACCCCCTGACAAAGAACAGCAGCACTCAATGTTGTTGCAAACCAAGCAAGATATGGATGCTACGGCAGTACCTCCATTTGTCGCACTAGAAAGTCACTCGCGAAATCCACAAAATAATGCTATAGCATCATCATCTCAACAAGTCGTGATTTAGGATCATCTCAGATATTAAAGCAACCCCCTCCTTTCCCACAAAGACTACAAAAACAGGGCCAGGAAAAGCAATTTCGGAAATTTCTTGACATGCTACGGCAATTGCATATCAATATCCCTTTGGTCGAAGCATTAGAACAGATGCCTAGCAACGTAAAGTTCATGAAAGACATTTTGTCCAAGAACTGAAGATTGGAAGAATTCGAGGCGGTAGCATTGACCCAAGACTGCAGTGCTCTGCTAACTAGTTGGCTACCACCAAAATAAAAAGACCCCGGCAGCTTCACAATTCCTTGTGCAATCGGACCTCAATACTTAGGAAAAGCTTTATGCGACCTCGGAGCCAACATTAACTTAATGCCGATGTCTGTCTTCAAACGATTAGCAGTTGGGGAAGCAAGGCCCACAACAGTTACATTACAATTAGCAGATCTCTCCATTGTCCTACTAGAAGGAAAAATTGAGGACGTCTTGGTTAAAGTCGATAAATTCATCTTCCCAGTGGATTTCATTATTCTCGAATTTGAAGCAGATCGCGAAGTCCCAATTATTCTGGGAAGACCTTTGATGGAAACTGGAAGAATGCTAATTGATGTGGAAAAAGGAGAACTCACGATGCAAGCAATGAAGACCATGTGACCTTCTCAATACTAAAAACAACACAATTTACAGACCCGGCTAAGGAACACCTACACTCAGAAGATGCCCAACACGAGAGGGGAAAAGTGGACAGCAATCTTGCACTACCTCGACATTAGAATGCTATAGCAAAGTCAGGCAGAAGACTCTAAAACAAGTTCTATTGGGAGGCAACCCAAATTCGCCATTTAATTCATCTTTCTATCGGGAGATCAGTGATACAACGCAAAGGCCGTCAGGACGCAACAGAGTCTTGAGCAATCAAAAGAATTTTGGGCAGATGGCATAGTGATGCTATAACAGTTCATGCCCTACTCCAGTATCTCCTCTTTTTCTTGAACTTGACATTCTTTCCAATTTCTTCTTTTTGAATTCAACTTGGAATTCTTGAACTTGATATTCTCTCCAATTTCTTCTTTCTAAAATCTATTATCTCCTTCTTGATCTATAATTCAACTTGGACTAATCTACATTAAATATAGTATTTAGTCAAAGTAAGAGATGAATATATAATACAAACTTTTTGCTCTTAATAATGGCATCTATATAAGACATCATCAAAACTAATCACATCTAACAAAAAGAAAAGTGAGAGAAGTTACAAGGCACGAGTACTTCAGGGGAACCCAGCAACCTTCCTTGTTGTGAGACGGAGATAAGAAGACATGGAGCTGTGACGTGACAGGGCATCTTCCACGCCGTCGAACCTCTATCAAGCTTTCTATTTTTGATTTATTTTAATCTTTTGATCATGGGCTATTCTGTTGTACTCTGTTTAGTGATTCCCTCATCAGTCATGAACTAAACTTTATGTGGCTGAGCGAGGATGATTTCCTAAGTGTAGAATGAACCAAGTTGCTAGTCTTTAATTCAAAACATTCAGTTTGCATATAAGTGATTTAATTACTTGTCGATTAGCGAGAGCTACGGGCTGGATCAGTGGTCTCGGTTTACTGAGAGGGAGTCGGGGCTAGACATCTGAGAAATAATGATTGCTAGGAACGCTTGTGCAAGGCTTGACCTATTATTGTAGGCTTCAGGAATGGGTCTACCGCTCATAACCATAACACCTTGAATTGTAATGAACAACTTTACTAGATAATCTCCATAGATATATGGGAGAAGTAAGTTAGGATTGTACGTATCGGACGCGAGAGCTTCGGTAGATTAGAGTTGTGGTTTAACTGAATAGCGTTGTTTGTAGTGTTTATGTTGTAGCATTTGCGAGAGCTGTGTAGCATGGATGCTATAGTATTGTGCGAAGACAACTGGGGGATTGATATGCTTAGGAAGGATTCTAAGCTCAGTCTATCTTTTTACTGATATCTTCTTCAACTATGATCGTTTGTCTATTTACTTCCTTATTAGTATAACCATCAAAACTCCCAAACCAATCAGACTTATTTATCTTTTTAAACACAATTTCGTGATACAGGTGACATCATTCAGTATCCCAGTCTCTGTGGGACGATACTTTACTTACTATTTATTACTTGTTCGACTAGTTCACTTGCCATCAAGGAAATCTACCAACAGTGGGTCGTGCCTGTTTGTCTTTACTGTCATCTAAACTCAAGTTTAAAACTGTTCTCTCTCGTCCCTTCATCTTCTTCTCCATTTTCGTCCTCCCAAAACTCTAAATGGCCTCCAAGAGAACCTCCAAATCCACCCAGGGTTCGATTTCTGACTATGAAGATACTAATTCACCTCCTCCTCCCAAGCGACCTATGCGAGTGAAGTACACTCCCAAGAGGTTTCACTATGGAGTCGACAAATGGATTCCTGAAGTAGCTGAAAACGAGCCTGCTTCCTCCCCTAAAACGAAGGGGGTTTCCTTTCAGGAACCTTCTATGGGTCAGAAGAGGAAGAACGTTGCACCAAAAGTGGAGAAAGGAAAGGGAAAACAGAAGCAAGGCGAAGCTGCCAAGCCTCCCAAGAGAACGAGGTCTGCTTCTTAGTTCAGAGGGAATATCAGAGGGCGAGGGTCTTCGAAGGCTACCTCCTCTTCTCAACCCTCTGCTCAACCTTCTGAAAACTCTGAGGAAGAAAGCTCGAAGGTATATGATGCCATAACTAAAATCTATAATCACTCCAAGTCTCCTAAGGGGTTCATTAATACCACTGCTATCTTAGAAAATGAGCAGGCTACTAAGTTCAAGGAATCTTTCCTTAAGAAAGATTTCTGTCCAATTTTCTCAGTCAATCTAGCCAAGCTTAAGGAAGAGTTTTTTCTTGACCTCTCTCCTTGGCTTAATCAATTTGAGTCTCTCATTTCTATCTCAGCTCCTTTTACTCCTAATATTGTCTAATTATTTTATTTCAATATGCGTTAGGACAATCTTAAAAATTCTGATGGAGAATTGGTAGAGGAAAGGATTTTGACTTTTGTGAGGGATGTTAAGATCACATTATCTGCTTCTATGATCAACTCCATTTTAAAAATTCATAATCCTCCTCCTATTCCTTCTATTGATTACAATAACTAGGAGATTTTTGAAATCCTGAGGCCAAATGAACTGATTCCAGGGGATCAATTGGCTTCTCTATCTTTTAATCCAGTTACTATGCCCTCTTTGCTGCCATCATTAATAAAGTCCCTCTTAATGTTGGTCACTGGCCTTTATAGGAAATGGCTAAATTTCGCTTTTCTTCAAGAAGTCCATCATACATTCCATTTCCTACTCTAGTGTCAGTAATTCTCTTTTATCATAATATCTGGTATATTGGACACTCAGAGTCAGTGAGAACACCTCCTAGTTTTGGCAAACAACAGTTGAACTTCATGAGGATAAATTTTGAGGAAGGATCTAGCCAATCAAGGGCCCCATCTTGATGGAGAGCATATCGGGCTAGGGCACAGGAAGCCCAATCTGCTCCTCCTCCACCTCAGTCATCTATGCCCTCTGACTTTGATGAAAGGGTAAAAGCAATTGTTGACAAAGACATTTCTGATATGACTGAGAGGATAGAAGTGGAAGTGGGAAAATTGGTGGCTGAAGTGACAAAGGGCAATCATGATTTAGTGGATGTCCAGGAAGCACTGAAAGACCAAGTGGTGAATCTCACTGGTCATTTTGAGGATCAGGATGCAAGGATTTCCACCTTGATGGTATCAAATGAGAGATTGAATGGCAAGATGGACAAGATCCTAAAGTTTCTGTCACCTACTGGTCTGAGTCATTATGGGGTTGGTTTTGGTTCCCCTCCTTTTCCTAAATCTGAACTTGAACCATCGACCTCACCTTCTTTCACCTTCACTACACCCATCATTTCCACCTCTCTACTTGCCTCATCTACCCCTGCCACTGAGATCATTCCTCCCTTTCACACCTCCAGCCTTAAACTTGACTATCCTCCTACCCCACTGGTAGATCCCCTTCCAGAAGAGTCCACCTCAGCTCCACCCCTGTTCGAAGATGACAAAGGGGGAGAGAAAAGTAAAGAGTAGATCTGAGTTGAGAAGAGTTTGTAATTGAATTTATGTTTGGCTTTGTATTTATTGTTTTGAACTTTTCTGCGTTGTTTCTTGGTTGTGGCTGTACATTTTGTTTCTGACTGATATATCTGATGTAATGACTTTTCTTTTGTTGATATGAAATGAAATGCCAATTAAACATTCGCATATGCTATTTGTGTTTAACTCTGATATCTGTGTTCTATCATATGCATTTCGTATTGTTTTTGCAAAATACTTTCAAATGCGCAAATCTGTCAAACTCTTGGAATTTTTAGTTTAAAAGTGTTGTCATCATCAAAAAGGGGGAGAATGTTAGTTCTCTATGTGTTTTGATGATAATTGACAATTGTAAACTTAAATGGAAGTTTGTCTTTGAAGTTGAAAAACTTACTGTCAAAGGCAAACTCGAGTTTGTGTTTTCAAACTTGAGTTTTGTTGAGACAGAGAGTTGCTCTAGTTTTTGAAAACTTAGGCAAACTCGAGTTAATGAGTGGTAAACTCGAGTTTGAGTCATGCAGAGAGCAATCAAAGTTTTTCAAGGTAAGACAAACTCGAGTTTGTATGTGTAAACTAGAGTTTGTATTACTCACAGAGCTTCCAAGGAATTGTGAACTTAATCAAACTTGAGTGGGGCTTTGGTAAACTCGAGTTTGTGCCTGGCCGAGAGTCTTAATGCTTTTTCAACTAAAGCAAACTCGAGTTTGATAAGTCAAACTCAAGTTTGCACTTGGCCAAGAGATTTCAAAGTTTTCCATGTTTTGGGAAAACTCGAGTTTAGCGTAGTAAACTCGAGTTTAGTCTTGACAGAGAGTTTTCAAAGTTTCCTAACTTCGGCAAACTCGAGTTTGAATTTACAAACTCAAGTTTGCTCTTGGCAGAGAGTTTTCAAGATTTTTCATCGTTCAAGGAAACTCGAGTTTGCTCACTCGAGTTTGAGTGACCAAACTCGAGTTTGTGCCAAACAGAGAGCACCCAACTATTTTTGTTTTTGAAAAATCAAGTTTACTTTTGAAAACTCGAGTTTAGAGCTTTGAGGACTTAAAGTTATTTTCATTTCAAAAGTCTCAAACTCGAGTTTGTCACTTATTAACTCGAGTTTGCTCTCTTGCTCAAAATGTTTTCAAAGTTCAAATCACGACATTCTTCTCTGGATGGAGGAAACTCGAGTTTGAGTTTCTAAACTCGAGTTTGGTACCTGAAGAAGAATTGCCGCAATCTCGAGTAAAACCCAAGCAAGATCCCAGGTAAGCATAGATAAAGTAGCTTTAATAAAGTAAGTCATGATGACACAACTTTTGCGTTGGCGCAATAAGAATATGATACATGTCGTCTCATCATAACACACTTTTATGTTGGACCAGTAAAAACATGACGCATGTCCCTTCATGATTACAAGTGCAAAAGTCAAAGAAGTGTAATTGACAAGCTTCTTGAGCATGAATGGAATTGTGACAAGTGCACACAAGGGATAAGCCAAGAAATCAAATGGATGTGACATAGATTGATAAGCATTTAATTGAACCATAAATGCATAACATGTCTTGGCTAAGAAGGAAGAAGAAAGGAACAAAAGAGTGTTCAAGAAGTTACACAAAATGATGCACAAGAAGCTTGTTAAAGAAGCTAATTTTGAATTTAAAAAATAAATAAAGTCATGCTTATGTAACAATAGACATCATATCATTATCAATTCAAGAGACCATGAGTGTATGAGAAGACACAATTAGCTTCTTAAACAAGCCAAGATTTTGGCCTCCAAGGAAGAAAGAGAGAGAAAGAAGACAAGACCACTAGTGCAAACAAGGGCTCTAAGACCGCCTCATTTAGACCGGATCATCGACGCCCCGGTCTTAAAGGTATGACCGGTGGTAGTTTTGTAAATATAAAGAACTTCTTATACAAAAAAGGGCTTTAAGACCGCCTCATTTAGACTGGACCTTCGACGCCCCGGTCTTAAAGGTATGACCGGTGGCAGTTTTGTAAATATAAAGAACTTCTTATACCGGATCATTTTTTCATAGGTCTTATCCAGACCTGTTAAAAAAACAACCGGTCTTAAAAATGTTATTAAAAAAATTGAAATATCAATTACTTTATGGAGAAGTCTCATACAGCCAAACTTATATTTTCTACACTCCAAAATAATACGGAAAAATTTAAATATAAATGTATTAAAGTTTTAAGACCGAACATATATAATAGCCGGTCTTAAAAGTTAGAATTTTAAGACCGGACATAAAATACGACCAGTACTAAAGTTTAAATAAAAAATTAATTAATTTTAAGACCGGAGTTATAGAAAGACTGGTCTTAAAAGTTAGACTTTTAAGATCGGACATAAAATGAGGCCGGTACTAAAGTTTAAATAAAAATTAATTAATTTTAAGACTGGAGTTATAGAAAGACCGGTCTTAGAGGTTAACTTTTAAGACCGTGTACTAATTTGTCCGGTCTTAAAAATGAAACACCAAATATATGTTTCTTCGCGCGGAAGCTTTTGTCACTCTCACTGAAGAACCCCTGTTCACGTTGCGAAACCCTTCCTGTTGCATTACCTCTCTTCCTCGCCCACGTACCATTAGCCTCTGTTACTCCCTCATTTGCTCAGGCGTTCCTCTCTTACTGTCCCGAAAATGAACGGTGAAAACGATTCCAGTCGTGTTCCTGAACGCCAGGTACTGGTGTGACTGATGTAGGTCAGAACGAACCCTCTTGATCTCACAATGAGCCTCCTAACTGCCGTGCACGCCGTGGTAGAAGCGGCACACGAATGATGGATCTATCCCTAAGTCAGAATTTTGGGACGAAGCTCGAGATTCAGTTTGATGAAAATTTGCAACCTGTCGGTCCTAATAAAAGCACATATACTAGTTTTGTCGCTGTCTAGTACGCAGCAAGGTTAGCATCTTGACAGCTGAGTGGAAAAATGTGGACCAAAGAACAATAAAGGATCCTATTTGGGACACTATCCGGCTTACATACTGTTGGAAATTATGCCCTAGGGGCAAGTCATTGTACTTATCAACGATCCCCATATGAATTGGGTAGTCGCAATGTCTTGCTAGAGGTCGCTTGCGACTTGTGGGCTGGTACAGTATTGGCCCGCTGCCAATCTCATGTGGGCCTACAGGGTCACACACAAGAATGGCCCAACACGAGCAAGAGTGTCCAGATTTGTTGAATCTTAAATGTGTTTAAGATTTAATGAATACCTTATTTAATCTAGGATGTGTGTGTGTGTGTGTGTGTATGCATATATAAATATATTAAATTCGAAAATAATAATGATATTATTTATTGACAATAATATTATTATATATAGTATTTGATTTATTTGATAAATTAAATAACTATAATAAATTGAGATATTGTATCTCAGATTTAATTTTCAAATAAAGATATTGCATATTAGATTTAATTTGAACTGAGATATCGGATCTCATTTTAAATTAAATATAACGATATCATATCTTGATTTAATATATATTAAATTCGAAAATAGTAATGATATTATTTATTGACAATAATATTATTATATATAGTATTTAATTTATTTGACAAATTGAATAACTATAATAAATTGAGATATTGTATCTCAGATTTAATTTTCGAATAAGGATATTGCATATCAGATTTAATTTGAACTGAGATATCGGATCTCATTTTAAATTAAATATAACGATATCATATCTTGATTTAATTTATAAATATAAATTAAATCAGAGGGCTTTTAATTCGGATTAAATAAATAGATTTGATTAGATCTGTAAGATAGATTTAATTAATATATATTTTTAATCTAGATTCAAAATTTGTTTTGAATATAATACGCCTGCTAGGTTTAGAAAACCCTACGGGACTTTTAGTCGAGCGTATTAGAAAGCCGCGAAAAAACCCTAGATAGAAAATAGAGAGACGCAAGAATACTGAGGCGCTAGCACGCTGCCGTCAGTGTTGGAGGCCGTTCGTGTGGATACCGGTAGAGGGAAAGGACACGCATAGTTTGCTCCTGTCTGATTGAACAAGAAGGCGTTAGCCCACGTGATCAAGAAGCACGAGAAGGTAGCCCACCAGTTCAAATTGTTCGGCAAAGGTATGATTCGGAAATCCTAAATCCAGATTTAAACGCTATTGAGCGATCCGCCTAAGGGATTCGTAAGACTTTTATTCCGCTGCGTTGTACGGATCCCAACAGTGGCATCAGAGCCAGGTCAACGTGCGTTTAAATTAGGTTTTACGTGTGTTTTATATATGTGATGTATATAACTGAATCCTGTATGCATTTAAACGATTAACTCACGTTAGGGTTTCTACGGATTCCAAGTCGGACAGTGTGATTGATTCGTGTGGATCTGAAACGTTCAGATTCGATGTCGATCAGGAAGCTGAGATCGGAGTTCGAGTTCTTGCGTCAGTTGCGTTCTGAATAGTTCGGACGTTGCTCACGCTCGAATGACAGCCATGTTCTGAATCGTTCAGTTCGTGCGATCACGTTAAGGTTTGAAATTTTCGAAAAAAAAAAATAATTTTTTTGGGAAATTATTTTCGAAATCAATATTTTATTTTGAAAAAAAAAAATTCTAACGCCTTGGGATCCCGACTGATTGTTCGTAGCGTGAGAATTCAATCATGATATTATATTATATTGTATATAATATAATGTAAATTAGAGAATTTACATCATGATATTATATTGTATTTATAATATAATATAAATTAGAGAATTTAAATCATGATATTATATTATATATAGTATATAATATAATGTAAATTAGAGAATCTAAATCATGATATTATATTTTATTTATAATATAATATAAATTAGAGAATTAAATCATGATATTATATTATATACAGTATATAATATAATTTAAATTAGAGAATTTAAATCATGAGATTATATTATATTTATAATATAATATAAATTAGAGAATTTAAATCATGATAAGTTTAACCATAATATTTTATTGCATATCTGTATGAATTAAATATATGGTGTGATTTAACTTGTTTGGGTATGGTGAACAATATGGCTCTAGAATTTACAAGTGTTGTATTTTTTTTTAAAATATGGCCTGCGAGCCATGCCTATCTCTAAACATTCTCTATGTAAAATTCTCATCTCATCTGACTCGCCTCGTATGTTGAAACGAGGTTTCTCATGAAGTATTTTTCTTTAATTTTGTCTAGAGAAGTCCTCTCATTGACTTGAGAGTATTCTAGGTTAGGTGAGCCATGTTGTGTCACAGTCCTTAATTATGTTTTGGTTTTGATCCTTGCAAGATTTAATTTAGACATTATATGATACAATAGGGATTGCACTCATATAATTGATAGGATTAATTAGATCAGATTAAATAATACCTCTAAATAAAATCTTAAGCCATAATGCCGTCAATTAATGAATACTTATCAAAACCTAGATCACCCATTTGTATGTTCCACCAAAGTGGATGCATCTGAGTTATCTTGGTGAGACGAGAGTGAGTAATGGTGATACTCAATATTCATTAATTGTCTTGACTTAATTGAGATCTTCAAAATGGTTTTGGATCTCAAGGCATTAGATGGGATTAAACGTGCCGGTCATATGATGATTGAATCCCATAAAGATCTAAGAATTACATGTGATGTAATTGGCAAATGTTTGCCTACCTAAATAGCTTAAATTTAAGCGTCCTGCCAAAGCGGACTTAATTTTAAGCCAAATATAGGTCTTAGCCCACTAATTATAATGAGGGTTGTTAATTCAGTGGGAGGTTACTACTTAAACTTTGCATATCTCTAGTTGTAGAATCATGTAGTCTAGTAACACTTCAACACCATCAATGCGATCAGTGCTTGAAATGTTCAAAATATTCCAAAATGAAGTGCAAAATCAACTTGGCAAAACAATTAAGACACTTCGATCTGATCGGGGTGGTGAATATTTGAGCCAAGAGTTCATTGACCATCTTAGGAGTTGTGGGATCGTCTCGCAACTTACTCCTCCAGGAACACCTCAATGGAATGGTATTTCTGAGCGGAGGAATCGAACTCTATTAGATATGGTTCGATCTAAGATGAGTCAAACAGATCTTCCACCTTCTTTTGGGGGCCATGCCCTAGAAACAGCTGCGTTCACACTAAATCATGTTCCGTCAAAGGCAGTTGAAAAGACACCATATGAGATATGGACTGGGAAGAAGCCCAGTTTGTCATTTCTTAAAATTTGGGGATGTGAGGTTTATGTTAAACAACAAGCCTCTGATAAATTATCATTCAGATCCTCAAAATGACTTTTTGTGGGGTATCCTAAGGAAACTAAAGGATACTATGTCTACAATCCCACTGATCACAAAGTGTTTGTTATTCAGAATGGTATCCTTTTGGAAAAAGGGTTTATCTCTAAAAGAACCAATGGGAGTAAGGTAAACCTCGAAGAAGTTTAAGAGTAACAGGACAATGTAGAACCACAGATGGAAATCGGAGAAGACTCACAACAAGTTGTTGAGCCTACTCATGTAACACAAGACCCACGAAGGTCCAATAGAACACGGCTACAGCCTCAGAGATATGGATTTCTGATTACTGGAAGCCGTGATGTTTTGCTCATTGAGCACAATGAGCCAACTACCTATCGCGAGGCCATGGTGGGACCCAACTCCGAAAGATGGCTTAGTGCCATGAAGTCTGAAATGCAATCCATGTATGACAATGAGGTATGGGCCTTAGTCGCTCCTCCTGAAGGTATAAAAACCATTGGGTGCAAGTGGGTTTTCAAGGAGAAAACTGATATGGATGGCAAAGTAAATATCTTCAAGGCACGACTAGTTGCAAAAGGATTCACTCAAACTCATGGTGTGGACTATGATGAAACCTTTTTCCCAGTTGCAATGGCCAAATCAATCAGAATCCTTCTTGCCATTGCATCATATTATGACTATGAAATATGGCAGATGGACGTCAAAACAGCCTTCCTTAACGGAAAGCTCCTTGAGGATGTGTACATGACACAACCTCAGGGTTTTGTGTGTCCAGAGGACTCTGGTAAAGCTTGCAAGCTTCAAAGATCCATTTATGGTTTGAAGCAAGCATCTCGGAGCTAAATCATTGTTTTGATGAAGTAGTCAAAGAGTTTGGATTCATTCAAAACATAGATGAACCTTGTGTTTACAAGAAGGTTAGTGGGAGCACAGTTGTATTTCTAGTGCTTTATGTTGATGACATCCTACTCATTGGGAATGACATTCCTACCTTGCAGAGTGTCAAGTCTTGGTTAGGAAAGTCTTTCTCAATGAAAGATTTAGGCGAAGCCACTTACATCCTTGGGATTAGGATCTATAGAGATAGATATAAGAGGCTGATAGGCCTAAGTCAGAGCACATACATAGACAAGATACTGGATAGATTCAGTATGCAGGATTCAAAAAGGGGTAATATGCCCATGTCTCATGGCATCCATCTCGGTAAGAATCTGTGTCCTAGTATACAAGATCAAAGAGACCGCATGAGTAAGATTCCATATGCCTCCGCCATTGGATCTATCATGTATGCCATGTTATGTACTCGACCCGATGTGTCATTTGCCTTGAGTATGACCAACAGATATCAACAAGATCCCGGTGAGGGTCACTGGACTGCTGTCAAGAATATCCTAAAGTACTTAAGAAGGACTAAGGATTTATTCTTGTTATATGGTGGATTGGAAGATGAGCTCGTATGGCGGTCACACGGATGCGGTTTCAAACTGACCAAGATGATCTAAGATCGCAATCTGGATATGTATTCATTTTGAATGATAGTGCGGTAAGCTGGAAGAGCTCTAAGCAGAGCACTGTAGCTAATTCTGCAATAGAAGCTGAGTATATAGCAGCATCGGATGCAACTGAGGAGGCCTTTTGGATTGGTAAGTTCATTAATGAACTAGGGGTGGTTCCTACCATCTCAAATCCAACAGACTTGTTCTGTGACAATAGCGCGCTATTGCGCAAACCAAGGAGCCTAGGTCACATCAAAGGACCAACCATATACTCAAGCGATTTCATCTTATCAGAGAAATAAATGATAGAGGTGATAAAAGGATTATTATGCAAAGTACCAGGAGAAAGCAAGACATTGTACTTTAGACGATTTTATTATTTAATAAAGTATTCTCCTTTTGTTATCTTTTAATTTGCATGTTTATATTGATAACTGTATCCCTGGATAAATCTAAAAGATTATCGTAAATGTCCCTGGTCAGTCATCTACACGGGAACGAAGATGAGGTAAGACCAGTGTGACTTTGATGAGGTATGGAGATACGAATCAAAGTCATAGGCACTTGTAAGAGTACAAGGTGCTGGACCGACCCACTATGAGAAAGCTGCATGGAATAAGTCATAAGCTTTTCTCATGTATAACCGCGTCACAACGCCCTTTGACCTGAGATAATCATGGATTCCTACATAATGAGTCGCTGGTCTTTGACCTAGTCAAAAGTCACCTTTGACCGGGTGATGATAAGGCTATGATCGGGATCAGTGCTTTTCATGCGGAGGAATGTGAATGGTCAAGATGGAATTTGTCCCTCACATTTGTTGAGAGATAATACTGGGCCCCTCGATGAGAGAGTCTGAGAAATGTATGGCCATACTATGATGGAAAGGAGTTTCCATATCAATTGTTAGACTACTCAAGAATCGAGAAAGTAATGGTCAGGAAGTTGACATTTTCCATGCCTCATCCTTGACCAAATTATCGCGTGACAAAAGGGACGTGACATGGTTGTACGATAGGTTATATCGCATAAACAATGACGTTGATCCTCTTACTAAGCCGCTTGCACAAGTAAAACATGAGCGTTATGTTAGGGCAATGGGAATTAAGGTAATTAATGATTGCACCTAGTGCAAGTGGGAGTCTGTTGGAAATTATGCCCTAGGGGCAAGTCATTGTACTTATCAACGATCCCCATATGAATTGGGTAGTCGCAATGTCTTGCTAGAGGCCGCTTGCGACTTGTGGGCTGGTACTATATTGGCCCGCTGCCAATCTCATGTGGGCCTACAGGGTCGCACACAAGAATGGCCCAACACGAGCAAGAGTGTCTAGATTCGTTGAATCTTAAATGTGTTTAAGATTTAATGAATACTTATTTAATCTAGGATGTGTGTGTGTATGTGTGTGTGTGTGTATATATATATATATGCATATATAAATATATTAAATTCGAAAATAATAATGATATTATTTATTGACAATAATATTATTATATATAGTATTTGATTTATTTGATAAATTAAATAACTATAATAAATTGAGATATTGTATCTCAGATTTAATTTTCGAATAAAGATATTGCAT
This sequence comes from Acacia pycnantha, assembly GCA_025563575.1. NCBI lineage: Eukaryota > Viridiplantae > Streptophyta > Magnoliopsida > Fabales > Fabaceae > Acacia > Acacia pycnantha. Next base: position 3,535,224 of record JAMWYP010000001.1, read on the forward strand.
ATTAGATTTAATTTGAACTGAGATATCGGATCTCATTTTAAATTAAATATAACGATATCATATCTTGATTTAATATATATTAAATTCGAAAATAGTAATGATATTATTTATTGACAATAATAATATTATATATAGTATTTAATTTATTTGACAAATTGAATAACTATAATAAATTGAGATATTGTATCTCAGATTTAATTTTCGAATAAAGATATTGCATATCAGATTTAATTTGAACTGAGATATCGGATCTCATTTTAAATTAAATATAACGATATCATATCTTGATTTAATTTATAAATATAAATTAAATCAGAGGGCTTTTAATTCGATTAAATAAATAGATTTGATTAGATCTATAAGATAGATTTAATTAATATTTTTTTTTTAATCTAGATTCAAAATTTGTTTTGAATATAATACGCCTGCTAGGATTAGAAAACCCTACGGGACTTTTAGTCGAGGGTATTAGAAAGCCGCGAAAAAACCCTAGATAGAAAATAGAGAGACGCAAGAATACTGAGGCGCTAGCACGCTGCCGTCAGTGTTGGAGGCCGTTCGTGTGGATACCGGTAGAGGGAGAGGACACGCGTAGTCTGCTCCTGTCTGATCGAACAAGAAGGCGTTAGCCCACGTGATCAAGAAGCACGAGAAGGTAGCCCACCAGTTCAAATTGTTCGGCAAAGTTATGATTCGGAAATCCTAAATCCAGATTTAAACGCTATTGAGCGATCTGCCTAAGGGATTCGTAAGAGTTTTATTCCACTGCGTTGTACGGATCCCAACACATACACCGTCCCTGACTCTGAGAAGTTGAAAGACTCAACATTGTCTGATTGTGATGATCAGTGGAGGAAGTTTAAGACCTTTCTACTTACAAGTATATTTTTGCCGAGGTGAAGCCTGACCATAATCCCTGGGACAAGCACAAATTTATTGATGAACAAACTTGGCAACAATTTGTTCACTTGCGGACCACTCCTGAAGCTCTGGTGAGTTTATATTTAGTTTTGTTTGCCCTTTTGTTTGCTTATTAACCTGTGCGGATATGTGAATGTTATTGTGTTAATCTAATCCTGTTAGTTAAATGGTTTGGTGTGTGAATAGAAGTATACATTTCCTGCCTTTGTCCTGCATCAGAGGAGCATGTCTCAGTTCCATGCAAGTCTGATATGTAAACTGTGTAATGGTTAGACATTGCTGTTAGTTAGTTAGTATGTTAACTGTGTAATGGTTTGGGTGCAAGTAGTTAGTTAGTTAGTCTAATATGTGTAGGAACCAGTTATGATGAATGAATGAATTGACTTAGTTGGTAGCAATTCTGCAACTCCCTTTCCTTTATTTCTCCTAATTTCTTCTACAACGCTACATCTTCCTTAAATAAAATGTTGAAACATGATGAAGTGAGTTTGACTAATGTTTGACGTTCATATCAAGTAGAAGTTCTCTAATTTCTGTTAATGACATGGCTGGAATTCATAATTGATAGTTATTTTCAATCCTGATTCACAGAAAAGAAGGGAACAAGCACAGGAGATCGGGAGAAAGAATGATTGCCCACACAGGGCTTCTCGCGGCGGATATGAAAAGGCCGAAAAAGATTTGATGGGAGCCAAGCAGAAGAGATTGGAAGATGAAGCTGAATCCAATCCTTTTGCAATAGTTGACCAGCCATCTCCAATATGTTGCGAGGAGTTGTGGTTGTATATTCGGCAAAAGCCAAGCGGCGTCTACACGAGTAAACAAACTCGTCTAGTTGCTGAAAGAATTGTAAGTATCGATATTGTTATTTTTTAGTTACTAAACATGTTTCATTACTAAGCTTCTCGTTATCTATATCTTACAGGATGATCTTAAAAAGAAAGAAGCAGATGGATCTTTTGTGTCGGACGGGAGGAATGATGTCCTGACCGTTGCAACCAGAAAACCAGATCACTCAGGGCGTGTAAGGGGGATTGGAGGACGGGTAGGCCTAAAGCAATACTTTGGTAAGTCCAAACGCCACAGACAAAGTATGGTTACCCGGGAGAAGATGAATCAGACGCTTGCGGCCAAAGAAGCTACATTGAGGGCAATGTTTCAAGCTGAGATAAGCAAGATGAAGGAGGAGATGGATCAGAAAATGAAGTGTCTCCTGAGCTCTCGACCAGAGACCAGTGTTCCCTTTACACCTTCAGCTGCACCTATGCAGCAGAGCACTAGAGGAAGCTGCATTGTTGGACAGTCAGAGCAACCTTGTCATCTGTATGTAGAGGATCGTGATAGTCATAGACAATTAGTTGCTAAGGGGACTGTCCACAACTTGGGATCAACTATACACCACCAACAAATGGTTGATGATGAAGTCAGAGTGTCAATTGAAGATGTGATCATTGATGCATTATCCCTCTCCCAACTGATGAGCTGAAGCTTGTGAGTGATGTCAAGGGAACCTTCATCTCTTGGCCAGTGAAGCTTGTAGCTGTCTTTACTCCTCCTCAAGCTCCATCCCCTCCTCAAGCTCATCCCCTCCTTAAGCTTCATCCCCTCCTCAAGTTCCATCCCCTACTGCTAACTTGACGGCCAAGGAAAAAATATTCGATATGGTAGCCAACGGATATTTTAAAGATAAATCGTGGCCTGTCAATGAAGTAGTAGGCCTCCCTCATCCTGAACCGGTTTACATTGATAATGTCAATGTAATGTCCCTGCTGCTTCCTGGAGAGGAGGTTACTAGTCCAATTGTTCAAATGTTTTTAAAGTAAGTATCTTCTTCCTTGATTACATAATTTAAATGCATCGTTTAGACACACATACATATATACTAATTCCCTGGTCGATGTCATTTTTGTAGGTGCATGCATGATTAACTGGTTCAACAGGACAGAATCGATGATTTTAGATTCTTGTGCCCAGTCTATGCAAGTTCAACACCTTTGGTGGAGAGACAGCAGTACATATCAAAGAGGTTGTGTGAAGTGAGAAGAAAGGTGTACTTGTTTCCATACTACCAAGGGTACATATCACAATTCTTGTCTGCAATTCACTTAATTCTGCTACATATATATCACTGAGTACTTTACTGCTGTGAATTTTCAGCCACCACTGGCAGTTGGTCGTCTTGTGCCTGGAGGCGCATACAGTTATCTTCTTATGCTCCATTCACGGTGATCCAGGGCCTACGTTGAAGCAGACCATCAACGAGTAAGCATGTCATTATGATTGTCTTGTCTGAAATATCTGCTGTGAATTTTCAGTGAACATTATTGATAAATTTGTGATTTTGATGATAGTGGCATGAGGACCTTCCAAATTGAGGTAAAAAAAAGCATTGGTATGAGATCAAAGATCCTAAATGGCTCACACCAAAGGTTAGTACATATTTGGACACTGGTATAACTGCCTTGTGAACTTGGTCAGTAAGCTATATATGCTCTTATATATATTTAGTTATTTTTAGACCCGTCGGCAACCAAAACAATCGAACTTATGTGGCCCGTACGTCATGAAACACATTTGATATTGCGACGGAAGGAAGGACTAAATTCCCTGCAAAGGTAAATGTTATGGCTGAATTCAGTCTCTGGCTTAATGTTATATATGAAATATGCACGTAAGTTACTTCTATTTCTGTCTTTGATGTTGCAGAGGTTTGCCTGTTCTCAGCCATTTTCTGATGATGAAGTGGAGCACATATGCGATGTGTTTTGTCAATATCTGTATAATCAGATCTTAAAGTCAGGATAATAATTAATTTCCTAAATTAATTCATTTGTAAATATATGTTGTAGCAACAATAGCCTTCTGTAAATTTGTTTATTTTTTCGACTAATTCATTCATTTGTAAATATAACGCAATGTAATTCAATAATAAATTTGTTTATTTTTTCGAACAATTTTTGTGTGTCCATTTTGGGTTTCTGAATGAATGGGATGGTGGATAAAGCTATTTAGTGCTTGAAATTTGAGGTACAGGCGGATGTTGTAAACCATAAGAGACTCTGAAAAGTATTCGCGACTTTTAGGACCGTATATTTGTTAAAAGTCTGGTCCTAAAAGTCTTCGTCTATTCTTAAAAATATGGCTAGACTTTTAGGACCGTATATTTGTTAAATATCCGGTCCTAAAAGTCTTCGTCTATTCTAAAAAATATGGCTAGACTTTTAGGACTGTATATATGTTAAATATCCAGTCCTAAAAGTCTCTAAAAAAACGGCTAGAATTTTAGGACCGTATATCTATTAAATATCTGGTCCTAAAAGTCTTCGTCTAATTCTAAAGAATATGGCTAGACTTTTAGGACCGTATATTTGTTAGGAGTCCGGTCTTAAAAGTCTTCGTTTATTTTAAAAGTTTGGCGAGACTTTTAGAACCGTATATTTGTTAATTATCCGCTCTTAAATTCAAATTTTCATTTATTTTTAAAAAATATGGCTTAAATTTTAGGACTGTGCATTTGTTAAATGTATGGTCCTAATAGTCTTCCTTTAAATAGAATTGGTGACTCTGTTTTCAGACAAATCGTTAGGGTTCAAGACAACTGAGTTTCTGGCGTTCTTCTCAAGCTTTGTGCTTCGTTGTCCTCGTTTTTACCTCTCCTTTTTTTTAAGATCATCATCGGTGTCCCTTTTCTTTGTCCTTTTTCTTTTTGTCGGAAAAAGAAGGAAGATAATGAAAAGGACACTGAAAATGTTCAAAGAAGGGGAGGTCAAATCAATGACAACGATGGTCCAACCTTGAGAAGAATCGTCACTCTGTTTGTTTTTATTCGAATAAGGTAAACAATGTTTTTTTTTTTTGAATGGTCTTAATTGTTAACTGTATTCTGCGAATTTTTAATGTTGATCACCCGAAGAGGACAATGTTTTGTTTGTTTCCTTTTTGTCGAAAAAAAAGAACATAAAGACAAGTACAAGGCGATTGGGAACTAAAAATTTTATTTTATTATATTTTTTTCTGCTGCCTTGTGAGGCAGCAGTAGTACAAAAAAAAAAAACATAAAAATATCTAATCCTCCCCATCGTTGTTGGAGGGGAGGGAAGGGTTGGAGACGTTGTCATTAGAGGTATGGTATTCAACGTCATAGGCGTTGAGTACCGCGTTCATCTTGTTGCTGACGACGTGATAGACCTGAAACAGTTGGCCCAAGCGTCGGTCTATATGATCGACGCGGGCTATCATGTGCCGCATCATCTGATAGAATGACGGGTTCGGAGGCAATGGAGGAGGATATGGAGGTGGCTGAGGATTTCGCCGAGCAGGAGGACCTCGTGGTGGTGGAGTAGCCATTACGGTGGAGGTTGTAGGAGGAGATGGAGATGAATGTGAAGAAAGTAAAGTAACAACGGGTTTAAATAGAGAACCCATCCTGAACAATGTGAAACGCCGGAAACATTAACGAGGAGACGCATAGTTCCTCAGAATACGAGGAGACGCCTAGTTGGGAAGTTTATGTGGAAGCCGAAGAGACTCTGAATCATTCATTTCAACATAGGGAAGGATACGACTCTGCTATCTGAGTATTTTGAAAAGAATGAACTTTTAATACCGGATACTGTAAAAGATCCGTTCTTAAAAGTAATATTTTTTATCAAAAAAATCTTACTTTAAAAAAAAATCGAATTGAAAACAAAAATGAATTTTAGGACCGGATACAAGATAAAATGTCGGTCTTAAAAGTAATTGAATTGATTGAAAAACAATAATTGACTTTTAGGACTGGATACAAGATAAAAGGTCGGTCTTAAAAGTAATTGAATTGATTTGAAAAAAATAATTGAATTTTAGGACTGGATATTTAAAAAAATACGCTCTTAAAGTAGAAACACTAAATTCATTTGTACCAATTGACTTTATCATCATCAGATGCGTATCTCTCCTGCTCTCCATCCTTATTAACTCGTCACACTACGAGAGTGCGTCCTATTGTGGCCGAAGAGTCTCGGGTCGTTGGACCCATTGTTATTTCGGATGATGAAGAGATTGCCGCACCCCCCTCGATCCTTCTGCTGACCCTGTCCTTGCTGAGTTCCTCCGTCTTCTTGATGGTAAAAAGATTGCCAGCCCCCTCCAGCCTTCAGACCATACAGAGGTTCGTGCTCCCCCTCTCCAACCTATTGGCCCCAGCGCGCCTACCTCTGACCCCTCTCTACTTTCCTCTAATGATGCATTAATATTGTGGCTGGAGCAACTAAGACAGGAACTTGCTGATCTCCGGCGAGAAATTAGTGCTCTTCACGCCGATATCGCCAAGGATGTTCAGCCAGATTCTTGTGGAAGATAATTTTTAGCTTTTTTTTTTCTTGTGTACGTGCATATTCTCCAGTAATGTAAGACACATTAAGAACTCTGTATTTTTTTTTGGCTGTTCTCCAGTAATTAATTAAAGAAGCTTATTCTCCAATTTTCCTTTATTTTTTGTCCAAAAAAATGTCCTTTATTTTATTCATTCAGTTACTACTGTAATCACCAAGGCCATTAAGACCGGACATTTTATAAGTAACGGGTCTAAAAAGTATTTAAATTTTAGGACCGGATGTTTTATAAAACTCCAGTCTTAAACTTAAATGACTAATAAAAATTTAGGACCGAATACTTTTAAAACTCCGGTCTTAAAAAGTTAGTTATATCTATAGGAACGGACATTTAATAATTAACCAGTATTAATAAAATCCAAAAAGCTAAATAAGGTGTCTTTGTCGCGCGGAAAATTAAATTTCCCTCTCGAATATCTCTTGTCCACCAAAAGTGATTACTCACGTTCCAACTCCAGTGTTTGTGTGTTGCTTCGTCGCTGCTTCGCGTACCTCTCTTGACAATCATTCTCTGGTTCCTTAGCTAAACGTCTATAGACCAAGCTGTAAGAGGTGTTTCGGTTATATAACTTTATTATTTTCCAGCTTATCGTTCTGGGCTTTTCATGGGTTTAACGAAATTGATGAAATGTTCTTATTGGTAATCTCTGTTGTTAATGAATATTGTTTTTTGAAGATTATATTTGCACTTTAAACCTACCCAACTGACCAATAAGTGTTTTTAGGTTACTCTTGTTGTCTTGTCTGCAACATCAACGTTCGTGGCCGGAGAAGTAAGACTCAACAAACGCATTTGAATTTATATGCTACGGGTGAGTCCACAAGACCTTCATCCCATGCATTTAATTTTCTCGTCGATCATGCATTTATTTTGGTTCTTGGATTCACTGTGATGCATTTATGACCAAAAGTGATTCTTTGTTATGCATTTAATGGGCAAGTTCCTCCGTAAAAGTGATTCTTTGAGCATATATTTGCATTTGGAGTTGTCTGATTTTATATGCAAGTTTCAATTTTTTCAGATTATGTATGATCAATGATTTCCGTCTATATATAGGAATTCTACTATGGATCACAGTTGGATAAATGCTTTATGAACGAGTGTTGAATATCAGAATGGGGTGAGGGAATTTACATAATTTGCTAAACAAAATGCTCATGATGATCGGGGGAAGTTTTATTGCCCTTGTGTAAAATGTTTGAATGAGAGGCGACTAAGTCCTGAAGTTATACACACACATTTAATTTGTCACGGATTTTGTAAGACTTATACAGTATGGGTATGGCATGGTGAAAAAGTGCCGAGTGGGTCTCAACATGGGGAAGTAGCCTTTGATGATAATGACACGGATATGGATGATCGCATAGAGGACATTATCCGTGATGTAGGAGAAGAGGCTTTTGAGCGATCACATGCATATGGTAATATGTGCAGTGATGCAGAGACGCCGCTATACCCTGGGTGTAAAAAATACCAATTGTTGAACGCTGTATTGAAATTGGTAAGCTTGAAGGCACGTCATGGATGGAGCGACAAGAGTTTTCCAGAAATGCTTGAGGCTTTCAAGGACATGCTTCCGGATGATAATGTGTTGCCGCATCGATACTATGATGTTAAGAAAATACTTTGTCCACTGGGGATGGAGTACAAAAAGATCCATGCATGCCCGAATGATTGCGTATTGTATAGAAAAGAGTTTGAAGAGAAGCAGACTTGTCCGATATGTGAAACCCCATGATACAAGTCAGATAAGGGCCTTGCAAAAGTGTTGTGGTATCTTCCAATCATACCAAGGTTCAAGCGGTTGTTTGCGAATGAAAATGATGCAAAAAATCTGAGGTGGCATGCAAATGAGAATATTTCGGATGGACAGCTTCGACATCCGGCCGATTCTTCTCAATGGAAGAAAATCGATCAATTATTTCTGAACTTCGGCGAAGAACCTAGGAACCTCAGGCTTGCCCTTAGCACGGATGGCAAGAATCCCTATGGAAGCCTTAGCAGCATACATAGTTCATGGCCTGTACTCCTAATTATTTACAACTTATCTCCTATGTTATACAAGAAACGAAAGTACATCATCCTGTCTATGTTGATTTCAGGACTAAAACAACCCAAAAATGACATAGATGTTTACCTTGAGCCCTTGATCAAAGACTTGAAGGAGTTGTGGGAAGAAGGTGTCGATGTTTTTGACTCTTTCAAGGAGGTCTTTAAAATGAGAGCCATGATATTTTGTACTATAAACGACTTCCCAGCATATGGGAACTTGTCAGGGTATAGTGTAAAAGGCCATAAAGCATGTCCGGTTTGTGAAGAAGGCACACGCTACCATCAACTTTGACATGGAAGAAAGACGGTGTATCTTGGACATAAGAGATTTCTTAGACGGGGCCACCCTTATCGTCGATTAAAGAAGCCCTTTTTTGGTGGCCAAGCGTATGAAGAAGCTCTGGTGGCATTCACTGGGGAGCAAGTATATGAAAAGGTTAAAAATATCAGTGTCATCTTCGGTAAGACTGGAAAGAGTATAAAAGAAAAAAATATATGGAAGAAGAGATATGTATTCTTCGATCTTCCATATTGGCGCAATCTTGATGTGAGACACTGTATTGATGTCATGCATGTGGAGAAAAACGTATGTGATAGTATTGTTGGCATGCTTCTCAACATACAGGGTAGTTCGAAGGATGGTGTGAAGGCAAGATTGGATTTGCAAGCAATGGGAATACGCGAAGACTTACATCCAAGGCCATATGGGAAGAGAACTTATTGTCCCCCGGCTTCTCATACTTTGTCTAAGGATGAGAAACGAAGCTTTTGTGAGTGTTTACATGGCACAAAAGTTCCCTCGGGGTATTCTTTAAATTTTAAGAGGCTTGTCTCGATGAAGGACTTGAAATTAGTAGGCCAAAAGTCTCACGATTTTCATGTCTTGATGCAACAGCTACTCCCAGTAGCTATTCGAGGCATCGCCGAATATGATCTTCGGGTCGTTTTGACTAGACTTTGTTTCTTCTTCAATGCGGTTTGTAGTAAAGTTTTCGAGATTGAAAAGTTGGATGAATTGGAGAATGAAGGATATCTTATCTTGTGCCAGCTTGAGAAGCTTTTTGTTCCTACATTTTTTGACATCATGGTTCATCCAATTGTTCATCTAGTGAGGGAGATAAAGTTGTGCAGCCCTATCCATTTACGATGGATGTACCCTTTTGAAAGATCTATGAAATTCCTAAAAGGGTATGTGAAGAACGCATACCGGCCAGAAGCATCAATTGTTCAGAAATATGTTTCTGAAGAGGCCATGGAATTCTGTCAAAATTATTTGGCCAAAGTAAGACATATTGGGCTTCCAAAACATCAGCATGCTGAAGGGGGTAGCTTCGGTAAAGAGTGTGGATCCTGATGAATTGTCACAAGTCCACTTATACATCTTGAATAATGTTGATGAAGTTCAAGCCAGCATATCTGCACATAAAGAAGCTGTAAGGAAAGAAAACCATCGAATGACCGAACAAAGGTTGATTAGGGAGCATAACAGAACTTTTGCAAACTGGTTCAAACAAAAGGTCAAGGGATCTGAATGTGATTCTGATACAATGAAATGGTTAGCACATGGTCCTGAGGTTGATGCCATAAGTTAGAATTCGTATGTGATCAATGGTTATACATTTTACACGAAGTCCCTAGATGATAGGAGCATAGTCCAGAACAGTGGTGTTATGTTAGAGGCTGAATCTATGCACTTCTCCAGTTTGAAAGACAAGAGGCCTAAATTAGATTTCCCATCTTCAAATACAAGTGGGTTAATGTCAATAATGGTGTTCAGATCGATCGGCTAGGATTTACTTTAGTCGATGTCAATAGTAGAAGTTTTGGAGATGAACCTTTTATTATAGCAGACCATGCAAAACAAGTGTTCTATATCACCGATCAAGAAAATAAAATGTGGTCTGTAGCTCTCCAAGGAAAGAGGGTCATTGATATTGATCAGGAAAGTCATTCAAATTATGGTCTTCCTGGGAGTACTCCTTTTTCAAGGGGTCTATTGGACATGAACGAAGAAGATGAAGCGAATAATGAACCCGGCATAAGAAATGATCATCAAGAAGGGATATGGGAGGATATCACTTTATAAAAGAGTCAATTCATAAGGTAATATTCATATGTAGAATTCTTTGAAAACTTTAAGGTTTTAACTATATTATATTCCTTCTATGTTCTTAAACAATGTCACGCTGACTATGAATTTGTTCTTGTTTTGTTTTTGTGGCAGGATCCGATTCAAAGGGGCATGTTATAAAAGAGGATGTTACGTTGTTGGGTTGGAATCAGATGAAGGCATGGTGAATAATATATTGGGCATGTATGTTGATTTACATGTTGTATTTGTAACTCATTATGATTGTAAGTTATCTTAGGTTATTGTATAAATTACTTTAGTTGTTGTAGTCTTAAGAGGCCACATAACTCATGGTGTATAATATTTGTTTTCTTTTTCCCAATTCAATTTATTCATAATTGTTCATAGCTTGTAGCTTAAAGTATCGACTTTTATGTGCTATTTTGGGTGGTGGATTATATATATATATATATATATATATATGATCAGGAAGAACAGAACAGGGAAAAAAATCAGGATAATTTAGACCGGAAATAAATAAGCCGGTCTTAAATGTTCAACTCTTAAGACCGGATGTATTTCTAGACCGGTCTTAAAGGTATTAAGCCGGTCTTAAAAGTTGGTCTTTTAAGACCGGTCTATTTGTAAGTCCGATCTAAAAGTTCAATTTTTAAGACCAGATGTATATATCATCTGGTCTTGAAAGTCAGTCTTTTAAGACCGGGTAATTAGTCGTCTGGTCTTAGAATCCGCTATTTTTTGGACTGGATTTATCTTTGTCCGGTCTTAATATTCGGATCTTTTAAGAGCGGTCAAGTTTTTGTCCGGTCTTAAAGGTTGAGTTTTAGGACCGAACAAAATATATTTCAGATCTATTTAGTACGACTTTTAAGACCTAAGGTCTAAAATGTCTGGTCTAAAAGAAACTCTTTAAGACCGGTTTCGAGTCCGGTCTTAATAGGGAGACTTTTAATACCACTTGGAACAAGACCTGACGCCAGTCTAGTCTTATGATACCTCTTTTGTCTGATCTTAAAAGTCTTTTTTCCACCCGTGGACAAATGACTTATGAAAGAAGCCAAATATTATCTAGAAGATCCTAGAGAAAACATGTGTAAAAGAAGGAGTGATTTCGCTTTGTGATAAGGGACAATTGGACACTTTAATTAATGAAGTTTGAAGACCAAAAATCTTCCCTCACAAGCCATTAATTTTGGCCATCCTTAAACAGAGGAGAAGGAGCAAATTTATCACATGTTTATAAGAAAGAATCAAGAAGAAAAGTCTAGAACAAGCCACTTTTTATTTTGGGGAATTAAGGAAGGCCTAAAGGGGAATATTTTAAAACATAAATTTGTGATTTTTGCTAACCTAATCTTCCCCTAATCAGCCCTCAATTTTTTCATCCTCCAAGGAGACAAAGGAGGAAGTGTATGAAGCAAGCCAAAGACTTCTCTACAATCAAGTAGAGAATTCAAGAGAAAAGGAAGGAAATCCAAGGGAAAAATGGTAAATGATAAGAAGGGATATCTTGGCATTTCATCAATATTTATTTAAGGGCTTCCTTTCTTCATTTTGATGTTGGAAATTTTGATTCACCAAGAGAGCCAAGAGGAAAGAAAGCTATCTTGAAAAACCTAGAAGTTAAAGAGAAGCCAAGAACTTATTACCTTTCCTTTGTATTTTATTCCTTTTTAACATACATCAGAGTGTTCGCAACAGAGCATATGATCGGTTTGGATAACTTACAATATACTGGTAAAGGTACAAACAAACATAAAGTAGTCCCCGTAGGGTTAAGGGTATAATCGTCCAAAATAATACTAAACAGTAAGTATAAATCATACAGTTATTCCAAAAATAGATATACAAACATGATAGGGCATCCCCTATTTCTTCAGTGCTCTATACCATGCCCTTACGTCCTTGTTCCTAAACAGCTCAGCAAATAATACCTATATTCTTTGAAACCAGTCTGGAGTTCAAAATTGAACCCCAGAGTAACTGTTAAACTCATATAAAATATGTATGCAATGCATGTAATGCAAATCACAATCAAGACATTCCTCTGGCACAATGAAACTGGCATATGCTACTTCTGCAGAACCGCCTGGTCAATACAAGCCCTCGAAACAGTATGCTAAGGGGCCTTAGTAGCTAGGGCGGCCGACCCTAACTACCTACCCCAAGAGGCCTCAGTAGCAACCTAAGGACACACAGTCCAATAGGTCCTACCTACCTCATATTTCAGAAATACCCAAGGACACACAATCCTTTAGGCACTACAACCCAAATACATAATCATGATACAACACACATGCGAGAGTAACATAGAGTATGCGAGTTAACAGTTACTACCTGGCACTCCTTAAAAGCAGTAAACTCCTCCCAGGTGTTTGAGATATGTCCCACACTTTTCACCACCCTAGATAAAGAAAAATATCATACTTTTAATCTCATACACAAACTTTACTTCAACTTCCATAAATTTCGCCTAACTCCAGAATTTTCCAGAATCTTTGACCCAACTTTGCCGATTTTTAATAAATTATAGAAAACTTCAATACACATGATTCCAGAGGCCATGGAACCCTTATTATGTCTAGTTTACCCTAAAAATAATCTACAATGTCATCTGGGTTCATATATTTTGGTTATACCCAAACCCTAGCCGCTAGTCTAAAATGAAGTCGAGGTTTTAGGGTCATTTTCAAAAATAATTATCTCCCAGTAGAAAAATCTAAAAGACACAAAATATTATATAAAAATCATTCCTAGGATGTATAATTTCACAATGTAAAATTTCAAATCCATTGGACTTCAAGTACTATATTAAATCTACCGATTTGTCTTTGCTGACCAGAAATTACATGTATTGGTAGATTTGCATAGTTTACGTCTTAGGGTTTTTCGTGTGTGAAAAAGGTGACCTTGACCTATCCGCACACAAAATATCATTTTAGACTCATTTAAAACCTTAAAAACATCAAAATCCCACTGCATCCCCATGTTCAACACCATAGGGCAGAAATAATACATACCAAGTCGTTGGTTAAGGGCTTACCTTGGTTTTTCGGTTGCGTATGACCTTCTCTTCTTCTTGAATCAAGACTTTCAGCTGAAAATTATCCTCCTAATCCTTGATCATGTCCTAGGAAGATGGAAAATGTCCAAGTGAGGTCCTTAAATAGACCCTCTTGGTTAGGGCTATTGTCCAAGGCTTGTTATTACATAGTGGTTAGAAGGATGCTCCAAGTTTTTATATAATTATTTGGCTTGTTTTCCAAGTCATTGTAGAGTCTTCTTGGGCAGAATTGAGGTGTCCTATATGCCCCAAAAATCAGATCCCTTGGCTGCCCCTGATGGTGGTTTTTGGGTCCTCCAGGTGCAAGCTTTTATCCAGTGGTTAAAATAGTGCACCGGGGGTAAGATTGTCATTTTGCTATGCTTTTTCACCAAGTCAGTGGGACCCACCAAGCAGCCCCTAAATTGGTGCCATGTGTACCCATGTGAGGTCATGATAGCTTTTCATTCACCCTGTCACATCAGATACAAATGTGTGGTCTAGATTAAATCCTATTATTTTATTTTCTCTCTCTTCATAATTACCTAATGTGACCTTCTGCTTACTCTCCAAGTTACCTTTCTCTCTCCTATGGCCCACTAAGTGACGCCCTCTCCCTGTATGTGGGGGTCTGGGCCCGTCTCCGGGAACCCCTAACCGGTCCCGCTCAGCTGCCTTTTGTCGGTTACACTTTTCCTCGAGACTTGTGCCACTCAGTTGGACTTGTGTGTGGGGCCGGATCATCAGTCCCTTCTCCCTGACCATGAGTGGTCGAAATATAGTGCCTTGGGGAGCAAGAAATCCATATTTCAGTATCCCATAATTACCTCGTACTTCGTGCTATCAAAAATCCAACTTTTGACCCTGACACGCCACTTGTCCTGCGAATCATCACTAATACTGACTTTTGCTTCCACACATGGTCTGTATACTCAGTTTCTCTCTTTATGATGACTTGATTTGACCTCTTTCTTTATCTCTAAGTAAGTTCTTTTTCTTCCTCTTTCTCTTCAAAAATGCTGGAAACCCTCACCCATTCAAGAAATGTCATGTGCATATCTATTTTTGCTCAGCTACTTGTTCCATACCTTAGGGCATAGCTAAATGGCATTTTACCAACCAATTAACACCGTATAAGTGTTTTTGTGCCCTTCTGCACTGTCACTTTAATTTCTATGGTCCTTGAGCTCTTGGTCAAAATACTCATGTAAACAGGAGTGCAAAATGTCTTAAAATATGTCAAGATGGCACTTAAAAATCCCCCAAACCAAATAGCCAAAGTACCCTTGCAAAATATCCTCTTATCTTGGCTTTTTTTGCAAGTTTTGTTGACTTTTCTCTCTCCTCTTTGTTTTGCACGAATTTGAAGCTTATTTGAGAAGCTTCTGAGTCATCATTTCATACACATGTGTCCCTTATAGAAATTGACCAAAATGCCCTCAAAATATCTCCTTTCACATAGCTTCTTCTACAAGCTTTTTGACTTTTGCACTTGTAATTATGAAGGGACACGTGTCATGATCTTATTGGTCCAACACAAAAGTAGCTTTTTCCCTTGTCATGATGACAGGACACGTGTCATGATTTTATTGGACCAACACAAAAGTATGTCATCATTAGTCATCATGACATTACTTTATTATAATTACTTTATCGATGTTTACCTGGAATTCTGCTCAGGATTTCTTCACAAATACTGGTGTTTTCTCAAAAACGCAAGGCATACCTGACTGCCCTGAAAGTGTTGTATACTAACTTATACCGGCATATTTTCGCTCTACTAATTGTCCTATACCTTAGGACATAGTTAGGTGGCATCTTTTCCAACCAGATTTACATCGTATAGGTCTTCTGTGCCCCCTTTTCCACTAGTACTTTAATTCCACGGCTTGAACATATTAGGTCCACTGACCCATATAGCTGAGTTACTTAGTCCCAGAGAGGCTTCCCAACTCTCGACATTCTTGGGACTCTTCTTGAACCGGGTTTAGTCGTTCGCCTCCTTTAGGCTTATTCTCAATTCTTAGGGTCCAAAATTTGGGGTTTGCATTTCTCCCCTCATTAAATAAATTTCGTCCTCGAAATTTGAACATCTCAACGTTAGGGAATTACTCTAGACACTTAAGCTATCGCTTTCCTTTGCATGCTTAACTTGCACGCCACAATACACATCATCCCCATTGATTATGTAACCAGGTGTAGCATTCAAACTTACAGGATCTACTGGTCTATTTTCTGAGCACTTGGCTACACAATCCTCATAGCCTGATACATCCGGGTTCATCTTCTTACCCTCCTACCACATTGTTGGTTATCCTAGCCTTACTGCTCAGGAAATCACCTTTATGTCGTGAGCATCTCAATTACCACTTGGTATAGTCTGTACATTTATTAGTCTCCCAGTATTCTCTGGACATACAAGTCCAAAATCATCAAGCCATTCTGCAATTCACATAGTGCTAAGCATTACAGGTCTTACAGCCCAGGGACATCGCCCCATGCAAACCTGCACATCAGGCCTTACCACCTTTAGCCTCTGCTTGTCCATCTCATGTCTGAGCTTCTTCAATTCAAGCTCCCAATCTATTTTCCTCTTACTTAGCACTGCAGCTGGAAAGTTTTATCTGACTTACAAAATTCAAATTTTCAAACCATTCTATCAGTTTCTGTTCCTGTATCAACACAGTTACCAACTGCACCGCTATTCAAATATTAGCAATGACAATCACGCCACAACCTTTCATTTCCCTATGTTGTCTCATATTCAACTTCCAATTTTCAAATATTCAAAATTTATGTGGTCGCAGTACATTTTCATAATTGCACAAAACAACATTTCAAATTTTCAATAAACCATAATCGCTGCCAGCTAAATTTCAAGGAAAAAATTCATTGTCGTTTTCAAAAAACATTTTACTACTGGCACACATTAATGAGCGGGATTATTCATTTAACAAATTCAACATTAGAAAGCTCTCCCCACCACTTCAACCTTTCGGTACAGCGGCAAATCCCAATCTTTTCATACACAAACCACCAAAGTAGCAACGCACTTGTCAGCCAATGTGGGAGAGTCTCCGTCCCTTCCTAGGACCCAATGTCTACACTAGTACATACAATAATAGGCCACCCACCAGAATCCCATAGCCGTGACAAAGGACCTTTGTCCAAGAGCCCTGCTCCAACCGCCTACGTTGGTGCCGGCCAGACAAGGCAAAACACATGCCCCTACAAGACGAAACTACTCAGATTGGGTGCCTACACTGCTAGTGTGAGTATCAGCTTCTCATAAATTAATCCCCTCAAAAACTCTCAACAATGACCAACGATTTCAAAACATTTCAAAAACATCTGGCAAGATCCAGCAAACCGAGCATGTCTACAACAGTTTCTGGCCTCTTCCAATCTCGTACTGCGTCTACCATAAATAGGGTTCACAATTCAATTTCAAATCTGGGTTCCATCAGAACCCTATCACGAGACAACATAGTTCATAAACAATCGCTTTAAACTATTCTCAAATGTTTGAAAAAAAAACATTTTATTTGAGAATTTATTTCATAAAATTCAATTTTCAAAGTTTCACAAACATAAAAGGTGCATTGGTAAGTTCAAAATTCAATCTTTCACACATACCAGGAACTAGACAACTGACATAGAAGGTCACCATCTCCAATTATATCTCAGGCTCTATCCTTGGCTATTCAAGTCATCCATAGGACACTCAACCTATTCCATTCCATTTATCTAACCATTCCAGAAGAATGCTTGGAAATTTCTGTTTTTAGCCGAAAATGAAGGGAATTTGACCAATAATAAATTCCTTATTAAGAAAAGAAATTTAAAGGGTTTGGATACTTGGAAAAGCCTTGTTACTGATCAGCTAGTAAAATATTTATTGAGGAGAATTTTCATAAGTGTTGAGGATTTATTTATATTTTGTTATTCTAGGCTATTTTTGCTAACCGGACATCAATAACTATATTAATATTTGGATGACTACCAGGTAGTAACCTTAATCCTCACATACTTTGTATGTCTCTTGTATGTATGGTTTACCATGGATATTGTATGCATTCGGTTGATGTTTATTTCCAAGCATTGTGGAACTAGAACATGTCAGGTGTATGGTGGGCCGGCTGTGTGCCATGCCTTGCAGTTTGTGTTGTGTGCTATTATGACTGCATGCCTCAAAGGCCTTGATGTGTGTCATGCCCTACAACATGTGTTGTGTGTTATTAAGACTGCTAGTTCCGGATTTGGCTATGTGCCTTGTTGTGTCAGGTGCACGGTGGGTTGGTTGTGTGTCGTGCCTTGCAGTTTGTGTTGTATGCTATTATGACTGCGTGCCCCGAGTGCCTTGCTGAGGGAAAGTTACTAGATGTTATGTGGTATATGTTTATTTGTGGTTTACTTACATGCATTGCATACACAATTTATATGAGATTAACAGTTACTCTGGGATTCTTCAGGATTTCAGGCTATTCTAAGGACACAGGTGGTACTTCTAGAGCTTACCAGGGAATTAAAGGTAAGAACACTGAGCATTGATATGGACTTTAAAGAGGTTGCGGACGAAGACTTGGTGTCTTTATATGTCAATTTTGGAGGACTGTATATTACATTTATTTTAGGATGACTGTATCATAACCCTTTGAGGATTTATCTTTCCTGTATTTAATTACCTTTACCAATATTTTATTGTCCAAACCGATTGCATGCTCTGCTGCTAATTCTCTGATACATTACGATTATTATCCTGGGCAATATAAAAATTAATTAAGAAATAAAGGGTCACACTACCCACCACCTGAAAAGGGTGAGGCCAGTAGGTGTGTAACACCCTACATATCACATACAAGCAATTTTTTACTCCTTTCATTAATAGTTCTGTGTAAAGTTGCTCATCATTTTTGATGTTGATTTTGTTTTGAAACTTCTTAAGCTTGTTAATGTTTGTTAAATTTGGGGTGTTTTCTGACAATCAACCAACACGCTCATGAGGTTGAATAACAAAAATTTTGATCTCACCATAGTCATGAGTAATACCCATAACTCTTTACGGTACTCATGAGTTACATTTGTAACTCTTTACACAAAGAATCTCCTTTTCTTTAACTCATAACTCCATACGGGTTCTCACGAGTTATAACCCGTAAGTATTTACGGGTTTTCATGAGTTATAACCAGGTGCTCAAAGGAGGTTGTTAACGAAATACAATATTGAATACTGAAGACAATATCATTAAAGCACTCATTAAACCCAAATAGGATTTTCCCTTAATACCCATAACTCTTTACGGTACTCATGAGAACTCGTAACTCTTTACGATGCTCATGAATTATAACCCATAGCTCTTTAGATCAAGTTAATAAGTAAAAAATATTAATTAATTTTGATTATTGTGGAACTCGTAACTCCTTACGGTTCTCATGAGTTATAACCTATAACTCTTTACAGTGCTCATGAGTTATAACCCATAACTCTTCATGCTCTCATGAATTGAAAAGTTAATCCCATGAGTTACAATATAATGCTTTAGACTAAGGAGTAATCATTATTTTAAGCAGTATGTTTCTCATGAGTTACAACCCATAACTCTTTACGATACTCATAAGAACCCGTTACTCTTTACGGTGCTCATGTGTTAAAACTGGTAACTCATTACGGTACTCATGACAACCCATAACTCTTTACAATATTCATGAGATATTAATATCATAAATATGATATGTATAGGATCTACTCGTTAAAACACATAAAGGTTTTAGAATTACCTTAGATCACTTGAAGACCTCAAAGTATATGACGTCCTCTAATGTTAATCCACACAACTGCCTCTTGATTGCTACGATAACACCTTCTCATTGACTCCTCATTCTCCTTGGATGCTTGCTAGGCGATTGTAAGGCGGAGGTTTCAATTCTTTGGATCTTCTTTCCTCAAGACGATGATGGTGTCTTGAGATTAGGTGAGGCGCAAGATTGAAAGATTGGAGATGACGCCTCTTTTTCTCACAAGAACGCACGGCCCTCTTTTGAACAACCGTGTGTGTACGTTTTCTTTCTTTAAAAAAATGTAAGAAAAATGATGCTAAAAAATCAGCTACTTAAATTAGGGTTTAACCCTAATTATAATGCTTAAAAGAAAAGCTCATTCCAACTAGAAAGACACAATCTCTATCCAATCTTTATTGGATCTTATCCAATATTTATTGGATCTTTATCCAATCTTTATTAATCTTTATTGAATATCTATCTAATATTATTAGAACTTTATCTAATCTTTATTAGATATCTATTCAATATTTATTGGATCTTTATCTAATATTAATTAGATATTACTTTGGATAATTCACAATTATCCTTTATCACCTAACCTCTTGAATTTAAAATTTGAATTTAAACTACTATTTTAAATTCAATATTTAAATTCTAAGTTTAAATTGGCTTAAGACCATTGAGCCTTCTAACATATTTGGGCCTATTAGTGGAAAAACTAATTTCTCACTAATTATCCAAATATGGTGTCATTTATGATTGGGCTTGGAGTCCCACTTCAACCTAATTACACCTATAGCCTTAATAAAGCCCAATAACAATTATTGGCCAAAAGTTCCTAAATATATCAATCAAGAACAACTTTAGTATGTGATTCATTAGGCCCAAATACTTATTGAGATAAATAAACTTGGACCAATTGCCCAATTTATCTAATGACCACATAAGACACTAGTGTTAGTTCTCAGAGTTTTCATGATAACAAGACTTGAAAATGTTTAAGGTTTTGAATCAGTGATATTTGGCTAAGTCAAAAGGGTACTTGAGTATGGTCTCAAGTATACTCGAGTATGCTCAGTTTCAACTTCTCTGTTTAAGTGATTTCAGACCTTACTCGAGTATTTGGTTAAGGATACTCAAGTATGTATCAGTAAGAGAAAGAATACTCGATTATGGGTAAGTTGGTACTCGAGTATGCATTGAAAGAATAGCAAAGTTCAGAGATACCCAGACATTGTACTCAAGCAAGCATTTTTGCTTACTCGAGTAAGGGTATTAGACTTCACGAGTACAAGGCTCCTCTGTCAAAGATGTTGCCCTCATCAGTATGATACTCAAGTACAGGTAATATGCTACTCCAGTATATATGTTTCAATCTTACATTTTCTCTCTGTTTGAAGTGTACTCAAGTATTGTTTTATTGGTAATCGAGTATAAGGAAAAGGATACTTGAGTATTTCCTGGCTAATGTTTCACTTAGTTATCCTTTCAGCGAAGAACAGATGGTACTCGAGCACTAATGATTGTGTACTCGAGTATGGACTGTGCAGAAGCCTCTGATATGGATCAACTGATACACTACTCGAGTATGAGAATTGGTCTACTCAAGTATGGTTGTTTCATTAAGCATCTGTAAAGGTATTTTCATATGGTCACTCGAGTATACTAGAACGCCTACTCGAGTATGATTCATCATCTACCAGAAACCTTCGCTGTAACAGTAATCATAAATTTAAATATTCTGGGATAACATTCATTTCCATTTAAATCTTACTCAAACTTATTTAAACTATTACTAATAATATTTTTGAGTGGATTTCATATCATTAAAGATCGTTTAAGCAGCGATTAGTCAAAAAGCAACTTCGTGTGTCAGAAGCATTTAATGTTTGTAGAATACAAAGCATACACACGGAGTGGAATTCAGAGTAGACAAAATCATTCCTTCGAGACATACCCACTCTGACAAAAGTCTCATAGTACCTTTTCTAATTCAACTTCTGACTAAGAGTACGTCGGCGTTGATCCAAAAACTAATTAATGAAACAACATACGTTTGAGTCTAGCGGAAAACATTTGTGTCTAACGGAAGTTTGAAGAGTATCAACGGCTACAATAAAAGCTCTTCAACAGTCATTAATAGAAGTTAGTGTAAAAGCTCTGAGCATTCAATTCCGCCAACTACCGAAACTATGTGCATTCAATTTGAAGTTATTGCAATTTACTATTTCATTCATTTCAATTAATATCTCCGGATATCTTGTACTTCAAGGATTATTTTCTATCTACTATGTGAGAGATCAGAGTTGAAACACTTATTTTATTATCAGTTTAATCTCAATATAGAGGTACCTTGAGTGTGGGTGTACGATTACAAATTGTAAGGGGGTGAATCCTAGTGTGAAAGGATTACTTCAAGTACAGAGTGTGTAATTGTAATTGTGATTGTGAGTGTAACATCCCAACTTTTATAAAGCAGTATAATTTTTTTTTATCAAACATCATTTCAAAATGATCAGAGTAGAGCAACGGAGCATAAGAGTAACTGATATATAGATTCAAAATGCCGTAAGTCTGGCTTTTTACAACAGCGGTTCAATAACCGAGAGTTTTCAAAAGTAAAGGACAACATCGGAAAGTCTTCAGCCGGATCCTTGAACCTGCTGCTTTCCTCTCTCTTCGGTCCTCGGTCCTTCCGCTCCTGACGCTATGTTAAGAGCTGAGATCCGCACCGGATCTCAGGTAACGGTTAACCTCATATTTACATACACAACATATGGACTACAGACAATCATATCAACAACAGTATATGTGCACTCATCACCCAAAAGCATGCGTACATATATCGCCCAATAGCATGCATACATATATCGCCCAAAAGCATGCAGATATATCGCCCATAGCAAACGTGAACATATAACAGCACATAGACATACCACAGAGCTATAAACTACCACATACAATACATCTAGCACATACATGCATACCATAAACATCAGATTAGTGTTACAGTACGCGGACGTACATATCCTAATAGTACATAAACACACAACAGACATAAAGTCATCATCTATCACATACAATACACATATCACATATATGTATACAATAAACATCAGCGTTAGTGTTATAGTACGCGAACGTACCTTTGTTGACGGTAGACGGTACTTCCGTCGGAAATCGTACTTTTTTACGGAAAACTGCGAAACGTCCAACAGTGGCACGTCGGGCAGCGTAACGACAGCAGATCAGAGTTTCTGATATCCTATAAGGGTAATATCACTTTCATTAGTGATTTGACATTACGACCGGCATTTTAGGTAAAAATTACCATTTTGCCCCTATACCCCTAATTGGCGGAATTTCGCCAGCACTTCGTTACTTTGGCTCCGATTTTCCAAAATTTTGCCAGAACTTCGACCCAATGATAATTTTTGAAATTCTAACTTAAAATAGCCCTATCATATGATATCTAATCATACTTGAAAGATTAAAGGCTATTCTAGCATTTCTACTCTAACTACCGAACAAAACTACAGAAGCTTAAGTACCGAAAAACTTACCTAGAGCTTCGCTACAGCTTTTCTCCAGAGCTCCTCTCTCTAAAGCCTCTCTCTAATTTTCGGTTCTTGCTCTCAAATTTGTGTGAAAAACCAAAGGAAAGGGGGGGTATTTATAGGTAAAAGGATAGGGTTTCGGCCGTTGGATCAACTTTATAAGAATCGATCTGCACCGTCCAAAACATAACTTTGGAAACAAGTTCCTTCCTTCATTTCCATCCACAAAAACGTCCTCCCCCATGTCATGCTTCAAAAAGATGATGTCACCTAGGTGATGTCATCTACTTGTTCAAGAAGCTGACTTACCGATAAGTTTCCCGATCGGTGTCCGAATCGCGTAATCTTGTAAACTCTGAAAATTCTGGATTAGACAATTCCAAGATATTTCATTCCTCATTAGGAATGTCTAATTTAACCAACTTTTTAACACTGTCTAGGTCTTCTCCGGTCTGACGGAAGTTTTACGGAAAAACGTGTCGGTTTCGGAACGAAATTCCGGAATCTACCGCCTATGGACAAGAATGCACTGATTCCAAATATGTCCAGGAAAACTCTCAACTCTTCCCGATGTCGCAACATGACATTTAGATCTTTAACTTTCAACTTGACTATCCGGCTTTTTCTCTAATTTCCTATTTCGTCTTATTAGGAAAAAGCTCTACCGCCCGAATTAACTTAGGAAAAGCCTAACGGAAGATAAAAATCCACTGATCAATATTTTACCTTGACTTTGGAAATCCTATTCCTGGCGCTCTAGATAGGATCTGTTTCCTATTTATTTTTTTACTATTCACTCTAATTAATTATATTATTTAAATAATACAACTTGTAAATTAAAATATCATGATATTTCAATCCAAAATTCTATCCACTCTTGCTCAATAATTTCGGTCAAAAATCTGGTCCTTTTCTTTTAATTTTCGTTTTTATTAATTATTTAATTAATTAATATTATAGAAAATAATTATTTAATAATTATTTTATATACTTTTTTACAAAATTTCCCTATTGGTCAATTCTTGTTTTTAAGCTCAAAAATACCTAATCTTGTTTATTTTTCTCCATCTTCTCCAATTAATTAGCAAATACATTTATACTAATTTTTAGCCATTAACCACTAATTATGGAGTTTTACATAATTATCTTTGAATTTCCTTCGCTTAGCCTTAAGTAATTAGCCAAAAATTACCTAATTACTTTCTTATCAATAGTTGATAATTTTCTTAATTAGAATGCCTCATTATCTCATAACTTTGGCCCTGACATCTTTGTTTTCATGTCTTCTGCATTATTTTAGGATTTACGAGGGTATTTTGGTCATTTCAATACTTTTTGGACATTCTTATACAATTTCTCCAAGTTTGTAATTTAATAAATTACCTAAATTAGGGACAATATCCTTCCCTATTTCAAATAGATATTTACTTGCCTTTTTTATAGCTTTCACAGGGTATTTATAACCCATAATCTATTTAGGGGCCTATTTGCAAAATTTTCAAACGTTTTAGGGACCTATTTGCAAATTATCTAATTTCAAGGGAAATTACCCTAACAACAAGGTAAACTCAATACAAGGTGTTTGAGACCTCATATTCACCTATTTTCAATAGGTATATTTCCCAATTTTTGATATTTACCCTAAGTGTGATTTTTAGGGTATTACATTTCCCCCCCCCCCCGGTTAAACAAATTTTTGTCCTCGAAATTTTCACTCTACCCACTAAACTTCGTACTATCTAAACTTCGTCCTATTCAGACTTTGAACTCCACGCGTCGGATCTTTACTTTGTCTGTCAGCTGCTCCTCCTGGTGGTCGAAAATTCGCTTTTGGTTTGAACATTATGACCTTGTCATTTCGTACTTTGATATATGGTGTTTTCCGTGGTTCCCACACACCGCGGTCAATACCACAGATATCAAAATGTGATACCAAAATGTCTCCATGGCTCCCATACACCATGGCAGCACAAGTTACCTCTTACTCTATGACACGATCACGGTCGAATTGTACTAACGAAGAAACATAGATTACGTCTTGTAAGTAATTCACGTATCACACGATTTAGTCGTATAACTAATACCTAGTTCATGCAATGCATAGAAAAAATTCCTTACTGAGAGAGATAGTACCTCGGACCCTCTCTGGAAGTTCTCTGTCCATCGCATTAGTCAGCGCGTACATTCGGCATGGGTTCTGTGGCCTCAACTCCACCGGTTTCTCAGGACAATCTCGGATAATATGGCCTGGCTTCCGACATCTGTAGCAAACTCGTTTCCTAATACATTCACCAGGATGGTACTTCCCGCAATTAGGACACGGTTGGGTTACCGGCATTCTCGGGTTGTTCTGCTGCCCAGTCTGGAATGGCCTCTTACTGTCCCTTTGAGAGTCACTCCATGAAGCTTCTCTCTTCCGCGAGGGATTTCCACGGCTGACCATGTCACGATCTGTACTGCTACTGTCGGGTATTTTTAAGCCTAAATGCAAGAATGGACCAATAGGGAAATTATGTAAAAAATTATATAAAATAATTATTAAATAATTATTTTATATAATATTAATGAATTAAATAATTAATAAAAACGAAAATTAAAAGAAAAGGACCTTCTATTTGACCGAAATTTTGGTGCCAAGAATGGATAAGAATTTATCAAATAATATCATGATATTTCAAAGCAAGTTGTATTATTATATTATATAATTAATTATAGTGAATAGTAATAAAATAAATAGGAAACGGATCCTATCTAGAGAGCCAGGAATAGGATTTCCAAAGTCAAGGTAAAATATTGATCAGTGGATTTTTATCTTCCGTTAGGCTTTTCCGGAAGTTAATTCTGAAGCCGGTAGAGCTTTTTCCTTATAAGACGAAATAGGGAAATTCTGAGAAAAAGCCGGATAGCCAAGTTGGAAGTTAAGGACCTAAATGTCATGATGCGACATCTGGGGAAGAATTGAGAGTTTTCCTGGACATATTTGGAATCAGTGCATTCTTGTCCATAGGCGGTAGCTTCCGGAATTTCGTTTCGTAACCGACACGTTTTTCCGTAAAACTTCCGTCAGGCCGGAGAAGGCCTAGACAGTATTAAAAAGTTAGTTAAAATAGACATTTCTAATGAGGAATGAATTGTCTAGGAATTGTATAATCCAGAATTTTGAGATTTTTCCGAAATTACGCGAATCGGGTACCGATCGGGAAAATTCATCCGGGTAGCTTCTGGAAGGTGACACTTGGCCACCTCCCATTGGCCAAACCCTTGACTTTTGGGGCATGGAGGTCGGCCAAGGGCAAAAAGGGAAGAGGGAAAACTTGTTGGAAAAGTTTAAGATTCAACGGTCCAGATCGATTCTCACAAAGTTGATCCGACGGCCGAAACCCTACCTCCTAATCTATAAATACCCCCCTTCCCT
Organism: Acacia pycnantha; assembly: GCA_025563575.1. Lineage (NCBI taxonomy): Eukaryota > Viridiplantae > Streptophyta > Magnoliopsida > Fabales > Fabaceae > Acacia > Acacia pycnantha. Next base: position 3,561,458 of record JAMWYP010000001.1, read on the forward strand.
TTGGTTTTTCACACCATTTCCCTTGTGGATTTGAGGTTTTAGAGAGAGGTTTTAGAGAGAAGCTGTAGCGAAGGAAATTCAAAGATAATTATGTAAAACTCCATAATTAGTGGTTAATGGCTAAAAATTAGTATAAATGTATTTGCTAATTAATTGGAGAAGATGGAGAAAAATAAACAAGATTAGGTATTTTTGAGCTCAAAAACAAGAATTGACCAATAGGGAAATTTTGTAAAAAAATTATATAAAATAATTATTAAATAATTATTTTATATAATATTCATTAATTAAATAATTAAATAAAAACGAAAATAATAAAAATGGGCCAGCTATTTGACCGAAATCTTGGTTCCAAGAATGGATAAGAATTTATCAAATAATATCATGATATTTCAAAGCAAGTTGTATTATTATATTATATAATTAATTATAGTGAATAGTAATAAAATAAATAGGAAACGGTTCCTATCTAGAGCGCCAGGAATAGGATTTCCAAAGTCAAGGTAAAATATTGATCAGTGGATTTTTATCTTCCGTTAGGCTTTTCCGGAAGTTAATTACGAGCGTGAGAGCTTTTTCCTAATAAGACGAAATAGGGAAATTACGAGAAAATTTGGATAGTCAAGTTGAAAGTTAAAGATCTAAATGTCATGTTGCGACATCTGGGGAAGACTTGAGAGTTTTCCTGGACATATTTGGAATCAGTGCATTCTTGTCCATAGGCGGTGGCTTCCGGAATTTCGTTCCGAAACCGACACGTTTTTCCGTAAAACTTCCGTCGACCGAGAAGACCTAGACAGTGTTAAAAGTTAGTTAAATTAGACATTCCTAATGAGGAATGAAATATCTTGGAATTGTCTAATCCAGAATTTTCGAGTTTACAAGATTACGCGATTCGGACACCGATCGGAAACTTATCGGTAAGTCGCCTTCTTGAACAAGTAGATGACATCACCTAGGTGACATCATCTTTTGAAGCATGACATGGGGAGGACGTTTTTGTGGATGGAAATGAAGGAAGGAACTTGTTTCCAAAGTTATGTTTTGGACGGTCCAGATCGATTCTCATAAAGTTGATCCAACGGCCGAAACCCTACCCTTTAACCTATAAATACCCCCCTTCCTTTGGTTTTTCACACAAATTTGAGAGCAAGAACCGAAAATTAGAGAGAGGTTTTAGAGAGAGGAGCTCTGGAGAAAAGATGTAGCGAAGCTCTGGGTAAGTTTTTCGGTACTTAAGCTTCCGTAGTTTTGTTCGGTAGTTAGAGTAGAAATGCTAGAATAGCCTTTAATCTTTCAAGTATGATTAGATATCATATGATGGGCTATTTTAAGTTAGAATTTCGGAAATTATCATTGGGTCAAAGTTCTGGCAAAATTTTGGAAAATCGGAGCCAAAGTAACAGTCTTTGGCGAAATTCCGCCAATTAGGGGTATAGGGGAAAAATGGTAATTTTTACCTAAAATGCCTGTCGTAATGTCAAATCACTAATGAAAGTGATATTACCCTTATAGGATATCAGAAACTCTCATCTCTTCCCCCGATGTCGCAACATGACATTTAGATCCTTAACTTTCAACTTGGCTATCCGGCTTTTTCTCAGAATTTCCCTATTTCGTCTTATTAGGAAAATGCTCTACCGGCGTCAGAATTAACTTCCGGAAAAGTCTAGCGGAAGATAAAAATCCACTGATCATTAATATACCTTGACTTTAAAAATATCATTCCTGGTTCTCTAGATAGGATCCGTTTCCTATTTATTTTATTACTATTCACTATAATTAATTATATAATATAATAATACAATTTGCTTTGAAATATCATGATATTATTTGATAAATTCTTATCCATTCTTGGCACCAAAATTTCGGTCAAATAGCTGGCCCATTTTTATTATTTTTGTTTTTATTTAATTATTTAATTAATTAATATTGTATGAAATAATTATTTAATAATTATTTTATATAATTTTTTTACAAAATTTCCCTATTGGTCAATTCTTGTTTTTGAGCTCAAAAATACATAATCTTGTTTATTTTTCTCCATCTTCTCCAATTAATTAGCAAATACATTTATACTAATTTTTAGCCATTAACCACTAATTATGGAGTTTTACATAATTATCCTTGAACTTTCCTTTGTTTATGCCTAAGTAATTAACCAATAATCACTTAATTAATTTCTTTCCAATAGTTGATAATTTTCTTAATTAGAATGTCTCATTACCTCATAACTTTTGTATTGACATTTTTGTTTTCATGTCTCCTGCATTATCTTAGCATTTACGGGGGCACTATGGTCATTATAATACTTTTTAACTTTTCCCCTTTTATTTCTTTAAGGTAATAATTTAATAAATTACCTAAATTAGGGACAATATCCTTCCCTATTTCAAATAGATATTTACTTGCCTCTTTTATAGCTTTCACAGGGTATTTATAACCCATAATGTGTTTAGGGACCTATTTGCAAATTTTCAACTGTTTTAGGGACCTATTTGCAAATTATCTAATTTCAAGAGAAATTACCCTAACAACAAGGTAAACTCAATACAAGGTGTTTGAGACCTCGTATTCACCTATTTTCAATAGGTATATTTCCCCATTTTTGATATTTACCCTAAGTGTGATTTTTAGGGTATTACATTTCTCCCCCCGTTAAACAAAATTTCGTCCTCGAAATTTGCACTCTACCCACTAAACTTCGTACTATCTAAACTTCGTCATATTCAGACTTTGAACTCCACGCGTCGGATCTTTACTTTGTCTATCAGCTGCTCCTCCTGGTGATCAAAAATTCGCTTTTGGTTTGACCATTATGACCTTGTCATTTCGTACTTTGATATATGGTGTTTTCCGTGGTTCCCACACACCGCGGTCAATACCACAGATATCAAAACGTGATACCAAAATGTCTCCATGGCTCCCATACACCATGGCAACACAAGTTACCTCATACTCTATGACACGATCGCGGTCGAATTGTACTAACGAAGAAACATAGATTACGTCTCGTAAGTAATTCACGTATCACACGATTTAGTCGTATAACTAATACCTAGTTCATGCAATGCATAAAGAAAATTCCTTACTAAGAGAGATAGTACCTTGGACCCTCTCTGGAAGTTCTCTGTCCATTGCGTGGGTCAACGCATACATTCGGCTTGGGTTCTGTGGCCTGAACTCCATAGGTTTCTCAGGACAATCTCGGATAATATGGCCTGGCTTCCGACATCTGTAGCAAACTCGTTTCCTGATACATTCACCAGGATGGTACTTCCATAATTAGGACACGGTTGGGTTACGGCATTCTCGGGTTGTTCTGCTGCCCGATCTGGAATGGCCTCTTCTTGTCCCTTTGAGAGTCACTCCATGAAGATTCTCTCTTCCGCGAGGGATTTCCACAGCTGACCATGTCACGATCTGTACTGCTACTGTCGGGTTTTCGGGATCTACGCAGCTCCTTGATTTCGTTCAATTAGCGGCATGAGTCTACGGCTTTAATCAACTCCGTAAACCGTTGAGATAACAGCTTTTCCGTATCTCGTACTTCGGCCCGTGTATCGGTATGTTTGCCATCTGCTCTCATCACCATTACGCCTCGGGTGTGATGAATAACGCGATAAATTGGTAAAACGGGCAAAGTAATCATCAAAAGTCTCCTCGTGATCTTGACGGATGCGAAGGAATTCTGCCTCCTTGGTCACTTGTATCGAGGAGGAAAGTGCGCTCGTTGAACTTCTCCGAAATTTCTCCCGGAGTAGCGGGACAATAGCGCGTTCGAAGTGTTTCCGCCATAGCTTGTCCACCAACGATCAGCATCTCCTTCAAGTTTGTATATCGCCAGTTGAGCCTTGCGATTCTCCGGGCACTCCATTACTCCGAAGATCTTCTCTAACCTCATCAACCAATCCTCAGCCGCTTCCAGCTCACCGTGGAAAGCCGGGGGTTTCAGTTTACAGAACTTAGTAACCCAATATTGTGACGTGTTGGCATCTCTGGGTGGTCGAGGTGGTGGTGACTCGGATCTTTCTGATCCCTCAGCTTCCTCGGTTCGTCTATCATCTTCTTCATTTTCATCGTTTCGTCCCTCTTCCTCATGTCTTGCCTGCCTTTCAGCTTGCCTTACTCTATGACACGATCGCGGTCGAATTGTACTAATGAAGAAACATAGATTACGTCTCGTAAGTAATTCACGGATCACACGATTTAGTCGTATAACTAATACCTAGTTCATGCAATGCATAGAGAAAATTCCTTACTAAGAGAGATAGTACCTCGGACCCTCTCTGGAAGTTTTCTGTCCATCGCATTAGTCAGCGCGTATATTCGGCCTGGGTTCTGTGGCCTCAACTCCACCGGTTTCTCAGGACAATCTCGGATAATATGGCCTGGCTTCCGACATCTGTAGCAAACTCGTTTTCTAATACATTCACCAGGATGGTACTTCCCGCAATTAGGACACAGTTGGGTTACCGGCATTCTCGGGTTGTTCTGCTGCCCAGTCTGGAATGGCCTCTTACTGTCCCTTTGAGAGTCACTCCATGAAGCTTCTCTCTTCCGTGAGGGATTTCCACGGATGACCATGTCACGATTTGTAATGCTACTGTCGGGTTTTCGGGATCTACGCAGCTCCTTCAGATTTCGTTCAATTAGCCGGCATGAGTCTACGGCTTTAATCAACTCCGTAAACCGTTGAGATATCAGTTTTTCCCGTATCTCGTACTTCAGCCGTGTATTAGTATGTTTGCCATACTGCTCTCATCACCATTACGCCTCAGGTGTGATGAATAACGCGATAAATTGGTAAAACGGGCAAAGTAATCATCAAAAGTCTCCTCGTGATCCTGACGGATGCGAAGGAATTCTGCCTCCTTGGTCACTTGTATCGAGGGAGGAAAGTATTGCTCGTTGAACTTCTCCAGAAATTTCTCCCAGGTAACGGGACAATAGCGCGTTCGAAGTGTTTCCGCCATAACTGTCCACCAACGATCAGCATCTCCTTCAAGTTTGTATATCGCCAGCTGAGCCTTGCGATTCTCCGGGCACTCCATTACTCCGAAGATCTTCTCTAACCTCATCAACCGAAGTTCCTCTATCATCGCTCTTTGTTCATCTAGCATCTCTCCTTGTCCATGTATTACAGCCAGTGCCTCTTGTAAAGCAGTTTGGTGCGTTGGTTCTTGAACTGGTTGTTCCGGATCTACTACTAGATTTGCCCGAGGTCGTCTGCCTCGCCTTCTGCCTCGGCCCCTTCCTTGGCCTCTGGGAGCTCCGGCTCCTCTTAGATTTTCCATGTCTTGTTCCTTTTTCCTTTATTAAGAAAACGTTAGATACAGGGAGACATTTCGCATATCGTAGATTTTATCGCACTAGTATCTATACCGCATCTAGGCTCTATCGTACTTATAGACTTTATCGCACCTAGAACTTACTCGGCACATAGACTTTATTGCACCTAGTATTTTCTACACATAGGCTTTGCTATACGCAGTTTTCACACCATAAACAAATAGACACTCGCAACGTTTCCTTCGTCAGATTATCGTTGGTTCTTTCTACTCAACAACGGGTGCGGAGAGTGCAAGAAGAAGTTTCTCTACATGAGTCAAATACTGCATGCACTATCTTTATTGGTCTCGGAGTTTCATCCGGCGTGGCCCAGCTCCGTATATGAGCTCTGGGCTAGGATAGAAAGACCATCCAGTAAAATTGGCGGTTATCAGAGTTATCGGAGACTGGTACCGATATAAGCACAGGTGATGAATTTACCGGCTCTGGGTTAGAGTGATGCACCGACAAAGGGTGGTACACCGGTTCAGGATAGTATACCGGTTCAAAATGGTATACCGAGATGAGGTGGTACGCTGGTTACAACAGCGGTACATAAACCGCGTGGTTCTAAAGTATATAACAAAAGATAGGCTTCCGCTGGAACTACAAAAAGGAAGTCTTCAGCCGGGGGTCTTCTACTCGGGCTGCTTGCCTCTCTCCTCGGTCCTCGGTCCTCGGTCCTCCGGAACCTGACGCTATGTTAAGGGCTAAGATCCGCACCGGATCTCAGGTAACGGTTAACCTCATATTTACATACATAACATATGAACTACAGACAATCATTTCAACAACAGTATATGTGCACTCATCGCCCAAGAGCATGCATACATATATCGCCCAATAGCATGTATACATATATCGCCCAATAGCATGCAGATATATCGCCCAAAGCAAACGTAAACATATAAACAGCACATAGACATACTATAGAGCTATCAGCTCCCACAATAGGCATACAATACACATAACATATATACGCATACGATAAACATCAGATTAGTGTTACAGTACGCGAACGTACCTTCGTTGACGGTAGATGGTACTTCCGTCGGAAATCGTACTTTTTTACGGAAAACTGCGAAACGTCCAACAATGGCACGTCGGGCAGCGTAACGGCAAACGAGATCAAAGTTTCGATATCCTATAAGGGTAATATCACTTTCATTAGTGATTTGACATTACGGCCAGGCATTTTAGGTAAAAATTACCATTTTGCCCCTATACCCTAATTGGCGGAATTTCGCCAGCACTTCGTTACTTTGGCTCCGATTTTCCAAAATTTTGCCAGAACTTCGACCCAATGATAATTTTCGAAATTCTAACTTAAAATAGCCCTATCATATGATATCTAATCATAGTTGAAAGCATTTCTACTCTAACTACCGAACAAAACTACGGAAGCTTAAGTACCGAAAAACTTACCCAAAGCTTCGCTACAGCTTTTCTCCAGAGCTCCTCTCTCTTAAACCTCTCTCTAATTTTCGATTCTTGCTCTCAAATTTGTGTGAAAAACCAAAGGAAAGGGGGGGTATTTATAGGTAAAAGGGTAGGGTTTCGGCCGTTGGATCAACTTTATGAGAATCGATCTGGACCGTCCAAAACATAACTTTGGAAACAAGTTCCTTCCTTCATTTCCATCCACAAAAACGTCCTCCCCCATGTCATGCTTCAAAAAGATGATGTCACCTAGGTGATGTCATCTACTTGTTCAAGAAGCTGACATACCGATAAGTTTCCCGATCGGTGTCCGAATCGCGTAATCTTGTAAACTCTCAAAATTATGGATTAGACAATTCCAAGATATTTCATTCCTCATTAGGAATGTCTAATTTAACTAACTTTTTAACACTTGTCTAGGTCTTCTCAGGTCGACGGAAGTTTTACGAAAAACGTGTCGGTTTCGAACGAAATTCGGAAGCTACCGCTATGGACAAGAATGCTTGATTCCAAATATGTCCAGGAAAACTCTCAACTCTTCCCAGATGTCGCAACATGACATTTAGATCTTTAACTTTCAACTTGACTATCCGGCTTTTCTCGGAATTTCCTATTTCGTCTTATTAGGAAAAAGCTCTACAAACTGAATTAACTTCCGGAAAAGCCTAACGGAAGATAAAAATCCACTGATCAATATTTTACCTTGACTTTGGAAATCCTATTCCTGGCGCTCTAGATAGGATCCATTTCCTATTTATTTTTTTACTATTCACTCTAATTAATTATATTATTTAAATAATACAACTTGTAAATTAAAATATCATGATATTTCAATCCAAAATTCTATCCACTCTTGCTCAATAATTTCGGTCAAAAATCTGGTCCTTTTCTTTTAATTTTCGTTTTTATTAATTATTTAATTAATTAATATTATAGAAAATAATTATTTAATAATTATTTTATATACTTTTTTACAAAATTTCCCTATTGGTCAATTCTTGTTTTTAAGCTCAAAAATACCTAATCTTGTTTATTTTTCTCCATCTTCTCCAATTAATTAGAAAATACATTTATACTAATTTTTATCCATTAACCACTAATTATGGAGTTTTACATAATTATCTTTGAATTTCCTTCGCTTAGCCTTAAGTAATTAGCCAAAAATTACCTAATTACTTTCTTATCAATAGTTGATAATTTTATTAATTAGAATGCCTCATTATCTCATAACTTTGGCCCTGACATCTTTGTTTTCACGTCTTCTGCATTATTTTAGGATTTACGAGGGTATTTTGGTCATTTCAATACTTCTTGGACATTCTTATACAATTTCTCCAAGTTTGTAATTTAATAAATTACCTAAATTAGGGAAAATATCCTTCCCTATTTCAAATAGATATTTACTTGCCTCTTTTATAGCTTTCACAGGGTATTTATAACCCATAATGTATTTAGGGACCTATTTGCAAATTTTCAAACGTTTTAGGGACCTATTTGCAAATTATCTAATTTCAAGGGAAATTACCCTAACAACAAGGTAAACTCAATACAAGGTGTTTGAGACCTCATATTCACCTATTTTCAATAGGTATATTTCCCAATTTTTGATATTTACCCTAAGTGTGATTTTTAGGGTATTACAATGAGCTACTAAAAATCCCAGAGTATCTGGGGACTGGAGGTAGGTGAAGAGTTGGACTGAATTAGTATAATTCCTTTGTGTTCATTCTCTCTATCTCTGTCTTTGTTTTATTATTCATCGGGAAAATCGCAAAAAGAATTTGAAATCCCTTATTCACCCCTTCTAGGTGATATTCCACTTTCAACTAGCAATTCTCTGCAACCCTAGAACTAATCGAGATGATCAAGTGATCTACCTTTCTAATTTGGATATCATGCTAGCATCATCCCTTATATCGTCATTCACATTTAGTCAAAAGCAAAGATAAAGTATAATCTATCTTGGGTGACTAAATATAGTTTTTCACAGAATTAGAAATCTTCTTCTATTGACTCTAAGACAGATCATGACTCTTTATGATTGCTTACTATGCATAGATTCCCGAGTAAACTAGAAGTCATCCAAGCCCTACTGGTCTTGTGAACGACTAATCCCTTGTAGAGGACTGTAAGTCCTTTCGGCATATCCATCTATACTCATACATTCGAGTCATACACAAGAGTACACTGTTCTCCCTATTTTTTCAGGTGGATAGAGTTGTACAATCAAAGTATTGTTGGAAGTTATGCCCTAGGGGCAAGTCATTGTACTTTAGACATTTATGTTATTTAAAGTATTCTCTTTTAGTTATCATTTCATTTGCATGTTTACATTGATAACTGTATCCCTGGATATATCTAATAGATTATCCTAAATTTCCACTGAGTCGGTCATCTACGCGGGAGCGAAGATGAGATAAGACCAGTATGACTTTGATGAGGTATGAAGATACGAATCAAAGTCATGGGCACTTGTAAGAGTACAAGGTGCTGGACCGACCCACTATGAGAAAGCTGTTGGGATCCGTACACGCAGCGGAAGGAATCTCATCCATTTTCAAAATTTACGAATCCCAAAGAGGGGATCTATCAACGGCGTTTAAATCAAGGTTCGTTAGAGAAACCGTACCTATACGAGCTTGTATGCGTCCTTTCTCGAACACGTGGCCTAACACCTTCTTGCTTGATCAATCTTTAGGAGCCGACTCTACGAATCCACTCCCTCTACCGGTATCCACATCGAACAGCTCTCCAACACGTAGGCAGCGTGCTAGCGCCTTCTTACTTTGCGTCTCACCTCTTTTCTCTCTAGGATATCTTTCGCGGCTTGTTCCTTATCTTAATACAACTAGATCAATATCTTTTATAGAGTTTCTAAAACCCTAATTGGGCCGTATTAAAATATTCAATATTAATCTCAATTAATCTTAATTCGAATTTTAGATATAAATAGCATTAATTAAATCTGTCTGTCTAATCTAATCTATTTATTTAATCCGAATTAAAAGCTTTTTGATTTGATATCTTTCTATAAATTAAATCTGAGATATGATATCTTTCTATTTAATTAAATCTGAGATATTATATCTCAATTTAATTAAATATGACATACTACATCTTTATTCAAAAATTAAATCTGAGATACAATATCTCAATTTATTATAGTTATTTAATTTATCAAATAAATTAAATACTATATAATAATATTATTATCTATAAATAATATCATTATTATTTTCGAATTTAATATATATATATATATCCATCCATCCTAGATTAAATACAATATTCATTAAATCTTAGACATATATAAGATTCAATAAATCTGGACACTTTTACTCGTGTTGGGCTATTCTTATGTGCAACCCTGCAGGCCCACATGAGGTTGGCAGCGGGCTAATACTGTACCATCCCACAAGTCACAAGCGGCCTCTAGCAAAACATTGCGACTACCCAATTCATATGGGGATCGAAGATACGATATAACCTATTATACAACCATGTCACGTCCCTTTTGTCACGCGATAACTTGGTCAAGGATAAGGCATGGATAATGTCAACTTCCTGTTCTTGACTATTACTTTCTCGATTCTTGAGTAGTCTAACAATTGAAATGGAAACTCCTTTCCATCGTAGTTTGGCCATACATTTCTCAGAGTCACTTATCGAGGGGCCCAGTATTATCTCTCTACAAATGTGAGGGACAAATTCCATCTTGACCATTCACATTCCTCTGCATGAAAACCACTAATCCCGATCCAAGACTTTATCATCACCCGGTCAAAGGTGACTTTTGACTAGGTCAAAGATCAGCGACTCATTATGTAGGAATCCATGATGATCTCAGGTCAAAGGGCATTTGACGTGGTTATACAGGAGAAAAACTTATGACTTAATCCATGCAGCTTTCTCATAGTGGGTCGGTCCAGCACCTTATACTCTTATAAGTGCCTATGATTTTGATTCGTATCTCCATACCTTATCAAAGTCATACTGGTCTTATTTCATCTTCGCTCCCGCGTAGATGACCAACCAGAGACATTTAGGATAATCAATGAGATATATCCAAGGATACAATTATCACTATAAACATGCAAATGAAAATGATAATTAAATGAAGAATACTTTAAATGACATTCACGTTTAAAGTACAATGACTTGCCCCTAGGGCATAATTTCCAACAAAAGCTTCATGGATTTAGTCATATGCTTATCTCATGTATAACTGCGTCATGACGCCCTATGACCTGAGATCATCAAGGATTCCTACATGATGAGTCACGGATCTTTGACCTAGTCAAAAGTCATCTTTGACTGGGTGATGATAAAGGCTTGGATCGGGATCGGTGGTTCTCATGTAGAGGAATGTGAGTGGTCAAGATGAGATTTGTCCCTCACATTTGTAGAGAGATAATACTGGGCCCCTCGATGAGTGAGTCTGAGAAATGTATGGTCATACTACGATGGAAAGGAGTTTCCATTTCAATTGGTAGACTACTCAAGAATCGAGAAAGTAATGGTCAAGAACAGGATGTTGACATTATCCATGCCTCATCCTTGACCAAGTTATCGCGTGACAAAAGGGACGTGACATGGTTGTACGATAGGTTATATCGCATCAACGATCCCCATGTGAATTGGGTAGTCGCAATGTCTTGGTAGAGGCCGCTTGCGACTTGTGGGCTGATACAGTATTGGCCCGCTGCCAATCTCATGTAGGCCTACAGGGTCACACACAAGAATAGCCCAACACGAGCAAGAGTATCCAGATTCATTGAATCTTAAATGTGTTTAAGATTTAATGAATATTTATTTAATCTAGGATATATGTGTGTGTGTGTGTATATATATATATTATTAAATTTATTGATAATAATATTATTATATATAGTATTTAATTTATTTGATAAGTTAAATAACTATAATAAATTGAGATATTGTATCTCGGATTTAATTTTCGAATAAAGATAGTGCATATCATATTTAATTTGAACTGAGATATCGTATCTCATTTTAAATTAAATATAAAGATATCATATCTTGATTTAATTTATAAATATAAATTAAATCTGAAGGCCTATTAATTTGGATTAAATAGTTAGATTATATCTGTTGAACAGATTTAATTAATATTATTTAATCCAAATTCAAAATTCGAAATTAATTAGATTAATTTTTAATATTTTAATACGAAACATTAGGGTTTTAGAAACTCTATAAGAGATTCTGATCTATTCGTATTAAACAGACGAATGAATTAGACGGCCGCGAAAACAAAACCCTAGAGAGAAAAGAGAGAGAGACGCAAGAATACTGAGGCGCTAGCACGCTGCCGTCAGTGTTGGAGGCCATTCGTGTGGATACCGGTAGAGGGAGAGGACACGTGAAGTCAGCTCCTGTTTGATCGAACAAGAAGGCGCTAGCCCACGTGATCAAGAAGCATGGATAAAAGATGCCAGCTCATTCGACACGTACTACGTCTGAGGCACACGAGGTTCGAGGCGCAAACGAGAACGGAACGCAAGCAAGCTCACATAGGTTCGGTTCTGAAATCTAACCTTGATCTAAATGCGGTTGAGCGATCCGCCTGAGGGATCCGTAAAAGTTTTTTTTTTAATTCCGCTGCGTGTTCGGATCCCAACAAGTATAACCCTTGGACATAATGTTTGATGACATCCTCAAGTCTAAGATGATTTGCACTACCAAATGATGAGAGACTTTACAAATTCAATAATACTCTCTACAATGAATCCTTGTGAAGTCTCTTGGTGGATCAGTACAGTGCTATATGTTCTCTAATAGATCCACCCACGACATCAGCTAAGGCATCACCTTGCCTGCATTCCATGAAGTCCCTACCTTATATATCTCTATACAAGTAGATAATGTTGTATCAGCCTTATTGAGATCACCAATTCTCTTTCTTGATGATTCGAGACTAGGAACAGGATTTAGGCAATAGACATGTAGTGTCTTCGAGTCCTCATGATCATGATCTCTATCATAAATCATCGAGTGAACACTTGTTCTATTCCTAGAGCCTTTATCTTTAAACACATATTAACCTTGTAAAATATATGTGAGATATAAATATGATAAAGATAAAGTATGTTCATACATTTAAATCATGAAATACCAAATAGTAAAAGGTGTCCATCTGATAAAACAAATTGTCTCTAGGATGCCTATATACTGACAATTAAGAGGGAAGATAACTGGAGAGAAGGAAGGGAAGAGAGAATATTTCAATTAACTTCTCAAATTTCTTGCTTTACATGTCTTGGGAAGTCTTGAAACGTGTGATATCAATTCATAACCAGAATCTAAGTTGCAAGCTTACTCAGTGCTAATTCATTCTCTTGTCAGCATAAACTAACAAAGTCTAAACAGAAGGATTGACACTAATAACTATGCAAACAAAAAGGATTCAATAAAAAGAAATAACTGCGAGGACCTTATTCAAAATTCAGTAAGACTATAAGGACTACCATATTAATGTTCCCTTTAAAAAATAAATTACTGATGGAATATTTTCTGTCGGTAAATTTCTAATGGAATTGAAATTTCATTAGTAAACCAATTTGTCACAAAATTTAGCAATGGAACATATTCTGTAGGCAATTCCGTCAGAAAATTGAAATTCTGCTAGTTGCCGCCGATCGATAATAAGCTGTTTTTTTGTAGTGTGAATGGGTGAGTTTGATAGAGTGATAATTTGCAAATGCCCTCAAATTTTGTCACCTTGTGAACTATATTAACTTAAACACAACGACCGAAATAGGTACTATGCCTGTGGACCAAATCCAACTTGTCATTGTTTTTGGAAAACAATTAAAATACTTATGTATTCTACTTTTGCATAAATAATTTGAAAATTTGGAGAAAACACTACTACAAAAATGCTAAACAACGACCTAAATAAGACCCAATTAACGACCCTTTTCTGAGGGACGTCTTGGAGGGGGTAGAGGAAAATTTCCAAAATGGCGACCTGATTCAAAATTAGGTCGTCTTATTAAGGCGACCTGATATCAGATTAGGTCGTCTTAATAAGGCGACCTGATTGAAAATCAGGTCGCCCTTCAGAAGATTGAATTCGCCTTAAAGGCGACCTGAATAGAATATCAGGTCGTCTTAATTTCAACAAAGGCGACCTGATTTTTAAATCAGTCGCCTTTGTTGAATTAAGCGACCTGATATTCTATTCAGGTCGCCTTATCGTAACAAAGGCGACCTGATTTAAAAATCAGGTCGCCTTTGTTGAATTTTTTTTTTTAAAAAGTAAACTACAAAATATGAACATCTACCAAGTTTTTAACCTGCATCAGCCAGAAACCACCAAGCAACAGAAGAATCACACTCTAACACAATACATAAACAGACTATATATAACACCAAAATTGCATATTTTGTACAAACAAAACACCAAATACATACAAATGAACAACAGTAGTAAATTAAAGAATCACTAACACAATAACATATTAATTATCATGCTCAGTACTAACTAGACGCTATGTGTTGAAGAAGATATCTAGATATCATGTCTCGAACCGAATCGATCTCATCCTGCGAGTACGGATCCTTAGTACCCAAAAGCGTAAATTGGGGAAACAAGGTATAAGATAAACCAATTAAGTGAAGGAAATAATTAACAACTCAAGTACAACAACAAAAATTAAATAAACTTGAGAATCACAGAGCGATTACGTACGTTTTGAAAACCTTGAGTACGTCCGCTGTTAACGATGGATTGCATCCAACTCATAACGTAATATCCGCACTCGGTGCTCCCGGGTTGTTGATGGCACTATAAATCAAAGGCAAATTGTAAAAACGAATAAAGGCATATCTAAAGCTACTGTGTCAATGAAATAACTTGAATTGAAACTACTCACCGTCGGTTTAAACCACTTCGGTCCACCCTGCTCTTTTGCATTGATAAGCTGTCTATACGTTTTGAGGCCCCTATCATTAAAATGGAAATTAACAGACATGTTAAACCATTCATTTAAACTGAATCGAACCAATAACAGGAGTTCTTGCTCGGACAAACAACACACAGCATCCAATGACCACTACAACATATACGTATTAATATTAAATTAAGATAAGACCGCAATTTTGACACATAAATCTTATAAGACAAAACAAAAGTACGCACCTTTCATGTATTGGCGCTAGATAACAAGACGACCCACAATCGCTCATTGTTAGACCAACATAAATTGACCTCCTGGGTAACGTACTGCGAGCCAAAGCCGTGCATCCAGGACATAAGTATCCATACGAACTCGCTCGCGGTGTGTCGGCGCATAATTCACGGCAGACACTATGAAATGAAATGATAAATGTTATTGAAGATCTTAAACAAAAAAAAGAGTACTAACATAATTAAAGGGTTAAACAAACTTACAGGATTGCAAGTTGAAGAAACATATCTAAACAATCCATCGTCAAAAACTCCATCAAATCTTTATTGTCAAATGTCATCGGATATGTCTTTTACGCACCGACAATGCCCGGAGGCATCTCGCAAGCTTATGAGGCCGATGTCCTTGTACATCTCTCTTGTTTGTGCTAAGTACGGAAATAAGCCCGCAGCTTGTTCATCCTAAGAAAACATAAAAAAACATATTATTAGTGAATGAGCAATGAAAATCAATCGGGAAACAACTCACACTCAATCAGTAATGTATTTCCTACCATCGCAGGTGTCGTCCACATCTCAATAAGATTAGCCGGCCAAAGGATGAACCATGTGATGGCAGCGCCTAGTGTGGTAACCTCCTCATCATCAATCGGGACGGTGTCTCTTCTTCCCCCTCTCGCACACTCGTCACGATCACCCGACGTTGGTTTTTCGGAATTTGCTTGTTGTGGTGTTTGTCTTGTTCGGGTAAACAAGACCATCGGCAACAATCCGCCGGTGTGGGTCATCCAAATATAGGGTGCAAGCTATACCTCCTCGTGGAGTGTGAGACGGTTCGCTAATATGCACCTGGAGGTGTGAGACGGTTCGCTAATATGCACCTCTGCGGTGTGAGACGGTCCGCCAATAACTACCTCGGAGGGGGAGAAGGTCCGCTAATATGTACCTCGGAGGCTGAAAACTATCTTTCTGCTTGGGGATATTCGGGATTCGTCGGATGTACGTTCTTTGTTGTACCATAGCTTGCATTTCACCCCGTAGTTGTGCCATAACATCTTTCATAAGGTTTGCTCGAATTCGGCTTCAAGCTCCTGCGGCTCTCTGCGTCATACAAACGTGAACGTCGTCAGAAAATTTTGCGACACTCACTCCCTCGTCTCCCCTCGAACGGCATCAGGGTAATCCGGCTTCCCAATCGCCGTTGACAAAATGTCCTGCCGCGTACCCGCGTGAATGAGCCTTGGCTACTCTGCTCGCTCAAGTGAATCTGTACCATAAGATTTTTCATAAATAATAACTAAACTCTTATATAGTATGAAACAACTGAGGCTATTTAATACTTCTAATTCAACTACTTACGATCTTTGAGGCAACCGCAGCAATATCTTCATTGATGTATTTGTCCCCCTTCATCCTCGCAGCTTTCCATTTTTTGTGACGAGGAGGACGCCTGGGGGCCCTGGATAGCTTGATGGAAGGATCGGATTGGGAAGCTTCCTTCATTATTTGCAGCTCTTCCTCCATCATCTTTAGTTCCAACTTTACGTAGCCACCTCTAGACAAGCAATGCGGATACTTATTTTTCGCTTGCCTCTCTCTATTGGCTTGGCTTGTTTTACGTGACACGAAAACAAACAAAACTGATCGTACGAATTCAAGTAGATTCAAATTAAAGATAAGATATGACAGAAATTTTACGAAATTCAGGATTCGTCGGGACGCCACAAACTCCCTCCAGTCCTCAGGAGAAATGAAGGAATAGGTCTTACATGGATCTGGTCCCTCTTTGCCCCGCGAATATACTTTTTGTCGGCTTGTTCTTAAAATCTTTCCAACGGAGACGAACTTCGCCCATCCAATGCTTCCTCATGGCCTTAGTGTTAGGGACATCAAATGTTTGATGCAAGGTGAAAGAGAAGATATGACGTAAATCAAGTAATAAGACTAAAGATACAAATGCGGATATATCGAAAGTGAGATACCAAAATCGTGTCCAAATCAAATCCTTCGTCTTATCATCAACGAACTTCCAAGCCGAGTAAACAATACGCACTTTGCTTCGAGCCGGATAGCCTAAATAGCTAATGAAGTTGTCTTCCTCTCGCCTTAACTGGATTCATATTTTCATCAAACTCCACATGCAGCCTCTTTTTCTGACTGTCACGGCGAGCAATTAGCTCACCCATGTGTGTGCTACCTCTCCCTTTTCTCTCAACGGGCATATCAACCCTATCTCCCGATGACTCGTCTGAGCTAGACATATTCCCTTTCATCAAAGACCAATCATTTATGTTAGATAGGTTTTTAAATAATAAACAGATTAATAAAATGAACCAACATGTTAAACGACCACAAAAAGAACATAGTAGTTAAACAAATCATTTTGTAACTGAAGATCTTACTTTACATGGTGTCCCATATTCCTTCACAATGATCCTTTCTTGCAGCATATTCTTCATCATCTATCAATTCTACTTCACGTGTTGTAGGTGGATTTGTTGTGAAAGGGAGTGTATCGTCAAGGTTCAAGGATTCTTCACCATACTGTTTTTTACTTTGAAGTACAATGGACATTCTTTTATTTGCGTGGTCTCGTAACATAAAACACTTGTTTCGCGACTTGCTAAAATGAATGGCTCATCTCTATGACCAAGTCTTTGAAGATCAACCGAGACAAATCCAAATTTAGGATCTATTACAACAGCATTATTGCTAACCCACTTACATTTCAATAAAGCAACTTTGAACTTGCCTGTAGTTGATCTCCCATATTTCTTCGATCACTCCATAATAGGCCATTGATGCTACCACCGGGTTTTTGTCTTTCGAACTCGAAAAGTGCATGGATTCGACTTCAACCATCACCCCACTATTTTGCACAAAGACCTTGTCATCTTGGTCTTTTGTGTAGAAAGAATATCCGTTGACATCGTAACCGCTCCAAGTGATGACCGAAAGAAGGCCCCTGGGCTAACCACTCGATTGTATCGACACTCCGGTCTCGTGCAATACCTTCTCACCGAACCACTTTATGAACGTCTTCTTTTGCTCATTCGCTATCGCATGTCACTCTTCCTTGGATTCATATTCTTCAAACTCTTTCGTGTTCATCAATGTATGGTTGAACTTCTTCCGTATTATTCAAGATGTACCCGATAAGGGTTTTTAGAATACCCTTTTAAGATCTTCATGTATCGCTCGAAAGGGTACATCCACCTTAGGTAAACTTGACCGCACAGTCTTACCTCCCTTACCAAGTGCACTATCAAGTGCACCATGATATCAAAAAAGGCAGGAGGGAAATGCATCTCTAGTTGGGACAAAATAATATAACCCTCATTCTCCAATTCATCCAACTTTTCAATGTCAATGACTTTGTTGCAGATAGCATTGAAGAAAATACTCAATCTTGTTATAGTGGATCGAACTTCATCTTTCATAATGCCTCTTATAGCTATTGGTAGTAGTTGTTGCATCAACACATGATAATCATGGGACTTCATTCCCACTAACTTCAAATCGTTCATTGAGACACACTTTCTCAAATTAGAAGAATATCCTTGTGGCACCTTAATGTCATATAGACATCCACACAAACTTTTCTTCTCCGCTTTTGATAGTGTATGAGTTCTTTGGCTCCATGTATGCCCTCTTACCATCTTCCATTACTCGTGGATGTAACCTTTCTCTTATTCCCATGTCAACCAGATCTAGTCTCGCACTAATTCCATCCTTAGTCTTCCCAGGTATGTGCAAAAGAGTACCGACAAGGCTATCACAAACGTTTTTCTCCACATGCATCACATCAAGGCGTGTCTCACATCAAGACTACGCCAATATGGAAGATCAAAGAAAATTGATCTCTTCTTCCATATATTCTTCTCACTCGCCTTCCTTTGCTGCTTACCCAATATGACATTGATATGTTTCACCCGACTATAAACGTCCTCTCGGTTAACGCCTTTGGAGCCGTATTCGCTCCGGTAAGCCGTTAAAACGCTTTCTTAACTTACGATATGGGTGGAACCGATGAAGAAACCTCCTGTGGCCGAGGTAGACCTTTTTTTTCCGTGCTTTAGTTGATGGAAGTTTGTGTCTGCGCTTCACATATTGGACATGCTTTATGCCCCTTCACACTGTACCACGACAAATTTCCGTATGCAGGAAAGTCGTTTATCGTGGTAAAAATCATTGCACGCAACTTGAAGTGCTCCTTCTTATATGCATCAAACACATCTACGCCTTCCTCCCACAACTTCTTCAAATCCTCAACCAAAGGCGCCAAGTACACATCGATATTGTTCCAGGGTTGTTTTGGTCCGAAATCATCATAGAAAGCATCACATACTTGCGTTTCATACATAGCCGAGAGGTAAGTTGTATATTACAAGGAGAACCGGCCATGCACTATGGGTGCTGCTAAGAGTTCGATACGGATTGAAGCCATCTGTACAAAGCCCCGGCCGAAGGTTTCTTGGCTCTTTGCCAAATTGAGGGAACATTTCGTCTATTTTCTTCCATTGCGGAGAGTCGTAGGGTGCCGAAGATATTTTCCATCGGATATTCTCTCATCAGAATGCCATCTCAACTTCTTCGCCGTTGCTTCACTAGTAAACAGACGCTTAAACCGTGGAATTATTGGAAGATACCACAATGCCTTCAAAGGTTGCCTTTTTGTTGTCTCCTCTCCAGAAACACTAACTTTCTTCACTTTGTATCGTGAAGTTTTACACTTCGGACAATTACTGAGGCCTTCGTACTCGTTTCTGTACAATATGCAGCCATTAGGGCAACTGTGTATCTTTTTATACTCCATACCCATCGTAGACAAGATTTTCTTGGCCTCATACATACGATTTGGAAGTACATTATCAAGCGGCAACATATCACACAACAATTCAAGCAAATGACGTGAAAGCGCTATCGGTCCACCCACAAGTTGCCTTTAAGTTGACCAAATGTAAGGTCGCGATCAACCGTGTATACTTAGTACACCCAGTGGAACAAAGGTGTCTCTGCATCACTCCGCACGCTTTCATATTCACCCGATTGTGCAAAAGATTCGCCTCAACATCATTAATCATTTTCTCCATTCCATCATCATCATCTACCTCAACTTCATTTGCATGGGACCTTGCCGTACTTACTTCCTCACCATGCCATATCCACGTTGTGTATCGAAGGTGTATTCCATCACAAAGTAGGTGGTCCCTTATATCGCAATAACCCTTCGACTCCCATTTAAACAATTAACACATGGACAATAATACATCCCATTTTTGTGGCCACATTCCTTCTAGCAAATTCAATAAACTCTTCCACCCCATTCTCATATTCTTCACTAGTTCTCAATGCATTCATCCAACTATGACCCATTTTATTACCACCTAACATTTCCAACAACGAGTCAAGTTCATGTCAATTTCAAGAACGACATGTTTTCTTTTAAGTAAATTTCTAAACATTTCCCCTTAAAAGTAAGACATCCCAAAATTTCAATAACAACCAATTTCAGCTTAATAACCCTAAACTTACTAACTAAACCAATTTCAGCTAAACAATTTATCAATTATGTAAGATAAAGAAACCATAGAGCCATAGAGTCAATGTTTACTTAAAGTAAACGACCTGAATCATCTCAATGCAGCAATATCAATCAATTTATAAACTACTTTTGTTCTTTTATAAATAAATAAATAAAAGTAAAAAAAAAACCCCACTATTTACAACTTTACTTGCTTCTTTCCCAACCAAAATATCATCAAATAGAAGAGAATGTAAAAGAACAAGTTCTGTAACACAAAGCACATCTAACAGATAATCAATGAATGACCAGAGGCATAAGAACAACCAAAACTAAACCACTATCTAATCACAAAATACTCCTATAATCCTTCAAAATCAACTACTACAACCAATCAGTGTGACATGACCAATTTAATGAAGCTTTAGACAATTTAGTTGGCCACCAAATTTACTTGAATAAAAATCTACAAATAAGAGCAGTTCCAAATTGTATTCTTTTTAATTAGCAAGAAGTACATTACCAATTAAATGGGGTTTGGAATCAAAGAACAAGAAGAACGAACAAGCTTACTTGGTTTCGCAGGTTTTGATCGGGAAGGAGGTGGAGTTAGCGAGTGAGAGGCAGGAATCCTAATCAGAAGCAAAAATCCAATCCATAAGCAAGAAGCATTAACGATTAAAATGGGTTATTAGGAATCAAAGAACTTAAGAGTAACATACGAACAAGCTTACTTGGGTTTGGCTGGTGGGTCTCTTCGATCGGCGAAAAAGGCGGAGTGAGCGAGAGAGTACTGTGATCGATCAGTGTCGACGGCGGAGACGAAGGAGACGACGGCGGAGAAGTACGGCAAGGAAAGCGACGAAGAGCGGAACAAGAGTGAGTCTGAGAGTATTTCGCGGCCTCTGTCGGAGTATGAGTGCGTGAGGGAAAATAAAGAGGCGCGAGTATATTAACCTAAAAAAATTGACTATAGCGACTGAATCATATTTGGTCGCCTATATTCCAATTTTGGCGACACGAATCAGAATCAGTCGCCTATATTTTAAAAATGGCGACCTGATTCTGATTCAGGTCGCCTATATTCTAAAATCGTTCACTTTTTTTTTTATTTAAATAAATTGATAAAAATAGACGACCTTATATGTAAATCAGGTCGCCAATTAATGAAAATAGGCGACCTGATATACATTCAGGTCGCCTATTTTCTAAAATCAGGCACTTTTTATTTTTTTAAATAAATTGATACAAATAGGCGACCTGAAGTGTAAATCAGGTCGCCACTTATATAAAATAGGCGACCTGATATACCTTCAGGTCGCCTATTTTCTATAATAGTGCAGAATTTTTTTATTTTCTGCCGCCAAATATTTCCCACCATATTTTATCCTTGGCGCCAAGATAATTAATCAGATTTTGGGCGTCTTGAATTACAAACAGGACGACAAAAATAAATTTTATAAGTCCTAAATTACTATTCAGGACGATGAAGGCTCCTTTTCCTTAAATATAATTACAAAAATGCCACTTCCTTCATATTTTACTACCTGTTTTCAATTTTAGGTCGTTTTTTAGGGTAGTAGTATCCAATTTTTGTAGTAGTGAAAGTCCATTTTAAAAAATTTATTGCGAGAGGGATTGGTAAATTGTCACAGATAGAAAAAAATTCTTCAAATTTTGTATACACGGAGTACTTTAATTTAGGTACTTCTTACCAATAATATTTTCAATTTGGGACTTTTTCCCAATTTTCCTTTTTTTCAATACTAATTTTCACAATCTTTTGTGTGATTAAATCTCTTCTTTAAGACCTTATAGTAATTCTCCAAATACCACACATTTTTTTATTGGCAGTAGGAAGATTAAAGTCACATCTTTATTACAAGCTTCACATAGATATAGGCATATACGCTATATAAACAACGTTCGTACGTACAACAATGGCTCATCAATTGTCAAGGCAAATAAGCACTTTGTGGGAAGAGTAAAACATAAATAAGAAAAAAAAAAAAAAAACTTGGTAAAACAAAGTGGCTATATATTCTGATGTAACTTGGAGTTTATGAAGGATGTAAGCATCAAGCAATGTATTCAAATAATGGCTGCTCTCGCTTTAATCTCATTTGTTTGATTTGACTGATCTTCTCCAAGTCATTCTCTGTGAGTGACCAATCAAATATCTCTAAATTCTGCTTCATTCTTTCTTTGTTGAAACTCTTGACAATCAAACTCACTCCTTGCTCAAACAGCCATCTCAGAGAAACCTATATTTCACCAAAAAAGAATTGCATTCAATGGAAATACTATTTCCAGTCCTAAATATAGAACTTAGACCTTACTTTGATATTAAATATAAGACATCAATATACTTTATACTTTCTCTCAAATTTATAATTTTTCAATAAAGTATCGCTTTTGATTGAACATAATAAAGGGTTTCATCAATGAGTAGTTATAATGAATGTATAATATTAGAAAGGGTTATCTAGGAAAACCAACACTCATTTCTTATAAATGATTAACTTAACTAATTTCTTTAATCTACTTAAATTAATTATATAAATATTATATTAGGGAGCGTTGGGAAAATATTATCAATCGGGTCATTACTAAAAACTAACACCTTAATTAGATTAAGTAGTGCAGTGGAATCAAGAACAAAGTAACCGGTCCAAAAATTTTAAAGCAACTTGAAGTTGAAACTAAAACCTGAGCAACTGATTTTCCCTGAGACTTAGCAATGTCAATAAGTATTTCATTGTCTAGGACCCGATTGTTGCCCCGAAATGTGCCTGGAGCCCCGAGTGCAGAATATGCTGTTATAAGTATTCCCTTTTGTTTGCAGTACTCTCTTAGCTCCTTTTGTTGATATGTAGGGTTCATTTCTACCTGTATAATAAAATATAAGAGAAAAATGTTTTAACTTCTCTTGACCATTTTCTTTTAGAAAATTTGATTTTTGCCCAGAAGGTCCTTCCCCACATATGATTGTGAATATGTCCTTGCTCCCAATTTTTCCTTTAATTGGGGCAAAGAGGGGCCACCCCACAAAAGTTTTAATTTTTCTTAATATTATCAAAGTATTATGCATTTTGAACATAAGTTCCTGAAATTCTTACATTAGGTAACTAACATGCTTAATGATTAGCGTTCATATTGAAAAAGTCAACGCAAGTGATAATATGTCAATCAAAGGATAAAACGTAGACTTTTAAACATCTACAGACTCTTGACATAATTCACCTTATAATTTGGATATTTGTACACATCAAACTCATAATAATATTACAATTCATATTTTAATTTCATTTTATGTCAAGAAAATCTAAATTAAAGTGTAAAATTTCTCAACATGATTGCAAATGCCCCTATCATAACTCTGATGCATCTTTAGTGTACCATAACAATAAGAAACATTTAACTTCTCTTGAACATTTTTTTTAAGAAAAGTTGGGATTGCACAATACAAGGAAGATTTCCAGCAAAGTTTTGGCCAACAGATTGTTTTCTCAAATATGTTTGCCAGTGGAGTTTTAATGGTCTTACTTGATTCAGAGAAGGAATTATAGTAGCGACTGACAGTAAATTCTCAAGTGTCTTCACAGGGAAGTTACTGACTCCAATTGATTTTGTGAGACCAAGTTTTTTGCACTCTTCCATTGCTGCCCACACGCCCTTTACATCTAATGGTTCTATTTCCTCTTTTGATGGGAATAAACTGTCGCTCTTAAGCCTCGAACTGAAGGGCATATGGATCAAATACAGGTCCAGATATTCCAGTTTTAGTATCCTGCATATATATTCCACAATGTTGTTTATAGATCCTTGTAAGTAAGAACTTTTGAAAACCATCAAAAAAATAATAATAATAATTTGAGCTGACCTAACAGATTTTTGAAGAGCAGGAAGAACACGATCAGGATAAGCATCATTTATCCACAGCTTGGAAGTGATGAAGAGTTCGGCTCTTGACCCAACAAGGCCAAGTTTGAGAGCTTCTTCTATGGCTTCCCCTAGTGCCTGTTCTGTCCCATAAAGTGAAGCTGTATCAAAGTGTCTGTATCCTGCTTTGATTGCCTCCATGACCGCCGTCTTGGCTACCTCGTGGGGAATTTGAAACCCAGAAGCGGTACCTAGGCCGATCACCGGCATACTGTGGTTTTCGGAGAGAACCAACCTTGGGATGTTGTTGTCGGACATGTTGTGCTGTGATTTCTTATGGTAACCAAAGATATTTGTATTGATATTCAGGCTTCAGAAAGTCTATTGACTAAATCACACATACTAAGGTAGGTAACTTAATGATTATGGAGTAAATTTTCAACTTTACTCTCATTTATGAATGGGTACCTTTCAACTCTTTATTCTCTTTCTATTTTCATTGATAATAATATGGGCAAAATTGTCCAAATCTCATTTATTTGGTCAAAATGGACTTATAAATAGGACCGAATTTTTTTGGTCAAAAGAAATTAAACTTATAAGTAGGATTAGAGTGGTATGCCACTACAATTGTGCATATACCACTCTGGTCCTATTTATAAGTCCCATTTGGTCAAAAAATTTGGTCCTATTTATAAGTCCTCTTTTAGGTAATAAATGAGATTGTGACAATTTTGCCCATATTAATTATACCAATGAAAATAGAGAGAGAAGAAAGAGTTGAAAGTTACCCAATGAAAATAGAGAGAGAAGAAAAAGTTGAAAGATACTCATTCATAAATAAGGGCAAAGTTGAAAATTTACCTCACAATCATTGAGCTAACTAACTCTCCTTGGTATGTGTGTTTTGGTCAAAAGGGACTTATAAATAGGACCAGAGTGGTACTCTCTATGGTTCTTATTATAATGCACCAACTAACTTTTTTCACAAACCAATAAAAGTAGTTAAAGTCAATAAAGTTGTCCTAGAATCTAAGTAATTTTCAATATTACCTTTGCATTAAACTTTAATATTATATTAATTATTACTCTCACCCATTAACTTTATTAATTAGAGGTAGACATGGAAAAAAAGTAATCAATTCTCATTGGGAACAAGCAAATGACTTATAAAAATAACCAAATAAACTTACTAGTTGGTGTCTTATAATAAGGATCAGAGGAAGTATATATA
This sequence comes from Acacia pycnantha, assembly GCA_025563575.1. Lineage (NCBI taxonomy): Eukaryota > Viridiplantae > Streptophyta > Magnoliopsida > Fabales > Fabaceae > Acacia > Acacia pycnantha. Next base: position 3,587,021 of record JAMWYP010000001.1, read on the forward strand.
TACTACTATGGTCTTATTTATAAGTCCCTTTTGACCAAATCACACATACCAAGGAGAGGTAGGTAGTTCAATGATTATGGGGTGAATTTTCAACTTTACCCTTATTTATGAATGGGTGCTTTTAACTTTTTCTTCTCTCTCTATTTTCATTGGTACAATAATATGGGAAAAATTGTCACAATCTCATTTATTTGGTCAAAAAGGACTTATAAATAAGACCAAAATTTTTTGGTCAAAAGGGACTTATAAATAGAATCAGAATGATATATATGATCGTGTGGCCTATTGAGTGGTATTGATTTGACCAATGATAGTGACATTTCAATTAATTTGATAAACTAAAGTTTGACGAGGATGACAAGCAACCTTACTCTATTGGTTTATTAATTAATAGGATAAACACAATACACGCAACCACGAGAGGAATCATGTTCATGTGTTGGTCAAAAGTCAAACATTCTAAACAAATATATATATATATATATATATATATATATATATATATATATATATATAACTAAATCTTAACCGTTGATTTTGGTAGAAAGCTACAGAAAATTTACTTAATATTATTAATTAATACGTTTTGAAATTTCTAGTTTAAATGAGGTGCTGTAATAAAACACCTTCAAGTTATTCTTCAGAATATGTATATTAAATAAGCTTCACTAAGTACAGGTGTTCACTAACCTGAATGGGATTTGTCATCAAAACACGTTGCTAAGGTTTTTCTAAAACACCGTGAATTTATTTTTGTTTAGAAAAATCCGTATTCCCATGGTTCCGTGCGGGCACCGTAGCAGCCTGTGGACCCCATCACCATAGGCGGACCCACATACAATGAATTTGGTGGTTTCTTAAAAAAAAAATTAATACATGTTTAAACGATTGTTCACCCTTAAATTAAATGTCTACATTTAATACATCAAGACTGCACTTCATAATCGGATGGGGATGCATGATTGAATGATTATTTAGTGTCTTATATTAAAAAAGATGTATTTGATAGTATTGATAATAAGACAATTATGATAAAATTCCAAAAAATAAGGTTTAGAAGGATGACATTGTAATTATTTTTATTGTAATGTACTTTTGTTATTAAAATATATGTACTTGAACTTTTTGAGTGCCCACCCTTCATTATAATTTATGTAGCACATTTCTAATAGCACTTAGCCTTACTTTTCTAAATGACAGGTTTGTAAAATAATTGCCTCTCTTATTACATCATCAGTATTCACTTGATTTCATGGATATTTTTTTGATATTTTTTTCTTGTTTATATATATGTGTGTCTGTGTTGTGTGTGTGTCTACATATGTATACATATATATATGTGTGTGTTGTTTTTCTACTCCGAGATACAACAAAATATTCTCAAGTCTCTCTTCTCCTCCTATAATTAGGTTGTGTATTTGTTGTACATCTATAATGGTGTCCATTGTCCAATAGTGATTTGGTTTGGTGTGGATATTTGATGTGGTAGATAGCACTCCAAGTACGCCCTGAAATCTCATATCAGTATCAGAGCCAAGTTAAGGTTTATATTATTTGTTTTGATGACTTTGTGTCTATGCTCCATTGTCACAATATTTATCTTATATGCATAAGTGATTGCACGGTTTATTTATTTATGAATCTTTTATTGATCAGTGACATGATTTGCTTCTCTCTCTCTATATATATAGAGACACACATAGCAAATCTTATATTAGTGCCTGTTTGGCCTAACTTATTTTTAGCTTATCTTCTACTTATAAGCATAAGCTAGGCCAAACAGGATTTTACATAAGCTCTTATAATTATAAGAGCTTATTTTATAATGAAGAAAAAAGAGCTTAAAAATAAGCTCATATGAGGAGCTTATTTTTAAGCTCTTTTTATAATCTTTTTTTTTTTTTTTAAAGGAAGAAAAGAGAACATGTAATCTCTTGATTGAACACTATTGCCGCCGCCGCCGCCACCACCTCCGCCACCACCACCACCACCACCACCACCACCGCCACCTCCGCCACCACCGCCACCACCTCCGTCGCCGCCACCTCCACCACCACCACCTCCGCCGCCACCTCCACCACCATCGTCGCCGCCACCGTCCTATTATAATATACCTTTTATGATAATTTTTATTAGAAAAAGTGTTTATAACAAAAATTTTGTCAAACAACTTATTTTTAATTTCAGCTTTTAAGTAACTTTTAAGTTAAAAAATTTATATAATCACCAAACATCTTTTAGCTTTTTTTTAAAAGCTTTTTTTTTTAGCTTTAACTTAAAAGTAGCTTTTAGCTTAAAAATAAGAGGATCCAAACGGGCTCTTAGTTTAATTTTCACAATATATGATCCTTAGTTCCTATTTTCTTTCCAGGTTGGGTTATGTGGATCTGACCCAAATTAAAAAAAAAAAAAATCCTTTGGCTCAAAAGTGTCTGGACTATGTAGATAAATAAATAAAGAAAATGATCTATTATTTGCATATTTTTCAGAGCAAAATGGAATAGAGGGAAATCTTTATCACAAAATCAAAAAAATATCAACAAAGAACATTACCGATGTGTTAAAATAAGGGGGATAAGTTGAATGGTGATAATAGGGTATCTGGCACCGAAAAAATGCATTAAAGGAACAAGAGGAAATTGAGCCTTTGACAATTATCATAATGGAACCTGAAGCTGGGAATACAACTCAACACAAGAGAGATATGGAGGCTTATCAGGCTTGGAAGAAGAAAACAACATTGTGAGGATCACATTACTATGGTAGATAACCTTATGTACGAATAAGAGAAGCACCAAACTATGTAAGTCATGTGGGCAGCGCTGAAGGACAAGTTCGGTGGCATGTCCACTACTAAGCTTAGAAGGCTAAAGATTAAGTTTGATACCTATAAGGTTAGTCATAATACTCCCATGAAACAACATATGAGAGAGATGGCGAGTATGATCACAGAACTAAAGAAAGATGGGCATACTTTATCTGATGAAAAACATGTTCAAACTGTGATCAGATGACTCCCTTCTAGTTGGGAGCATATGAAGGTTAATCTGACACATAATGATAACATCATTACTTTTAACGATGTTGTTAAGCACCTTGAGCTTGAGGAAGATCGCTTGGAGGATTATAATCCTAAGGAAAAGCCTATTACACTGAGGATGCTAGTCCTTCTAATCCTAAGCCTTATTTCAGAAAGGGCAAGAAATTCGAAAAGAAGGGAAAGAAGAATGACCCTAAATCTAAAAGGGCAAAATGCATCTCAAGAGGAAAGGCCAAAAGAATGAGAAAAGGAAAGTTGACCTAACAAAGGTCAAGTGTTTTGCCTACCAGAACATGGGCCATTTTGTACGGGATTGTACCTAGTGAAATGAGAATGAAAAAATACTAGTGAATTATGTGAATTCACATGTTCCTTTTTGTTTTGAATAATGCTTTTCTAACAGAAATTATTTCTTCTTCTTGGATTTTAGCCTCAGTCTCAACAGACCATGTAACTAGAGATCGAGGATCTTTCATGGAATACCGTCAATTGCCATGTCTAAGAAAGTTGCTTTACCTTAGGCTCAACAGACCATGTAACTAGAGATCAAGGATATTTCATGGAATACCATCAGTTGCGTATCTAAGCAAGTAGATTTACGTAGGCAACAATACAAAGGTTGAGGATAAAGGTATCAACACCTACAAATTAGCTTTGCATGGTGAAAGACCTTGATACTTCATGATATGCTTCATGCTCCCAACATTTGACAAAACTCAGTTTCTATTTTATGCCTTTTAAATTATGCGTTTAATGTAAATTGTCATGGCAAAGTTGCAAACATTTTGAATAATTCAACCTTTTATTGTTCAGCTTTCCTTTCCAAGAGGTTTTTTGTTATGGACATTATAAGTGATTCTCATGCACATGACTGTTTTGCTATGTCCTCTAATATGACTGTTGATATGAGTATCTGTCATGCTAGACTAAGAAATATTAATCAAAATAGGATGACTAAACTAGCTAAAGAAGGGTTGTTAGGTTCAATTTTGAATAGAAAAATGTCCTTGTGTGAAAATTGTCTCGCTAGTAAGACAACCTGCAGATTACCTTAGAGTAAGGGAACTAGAGCAAAAAGTCCATTGCAATTAATCCATTCTGATATATGCAGTCCTATGAGTGTGAGGGCAAGACATGGAGCTTGGTACTTTATTACTTTTAATTTATTGATGACTTTCCACAATATGGTCATATCAATTTGACCTCACATAAGCCTAAGGCTCTTGAGTGCCTTAGATGATACATGAATGAGGTAGAGAATCAATTCGACAATAAAATCAAAGCCTTACACACTAAACGAAGAACTTTGTGAAGAAAAAGGGATAATTAGACAACTAATCATCCCTAACACTCTACAATAAAATGGAGTTGTAAAAAGAAATAGAACGCTTCTTGACATGGTTAGGTCACTACAAAAAAACCGACATTTTGTAGCAATTAAAATTGTGTATTTGTAGTGGTTTTAACCACTAGAAACGATAGTAGTAGAAGTTCAAAGAACTGCTACAAAATACATTGTTGCAAGTTGTTTTGTAGCAGTTTTTTAAAACTATTACTATGTAATAAAACTGCTACAGTACTTGTGGCAGTATTAGGTCACCGTTACAAGATGAGATTAAGATGATGGAATGTATGAACATTTTGTAGTGGTTAGAAAACAGCTACAAATGACAGCACAAAAATTTTGAGTCGCTGGAAAGGAAAATTGAGAAATTAGCGCCAACATTGTAGCGGCTATTAAATCGCAACTAAGTACTTCCACAAATTTTAAAAAAAAAAATTGTGGCAAATGTTTGTAGCGGTTATCAAAATTTTGTAGTGGTTGTAGAACCGCTACAAATATTGGATGAAATTTCAAAAATTGTGCAAACTTTTTAAGGCCAATTTGGATTAAAATTTGTAGCAGTTCTAAAATTGCTACAAAATGTTGCAAAATTTAAAATGAAAAACATAATTTGAGTCCATTTTTACTATATTTTATTATTTATGTGACAATTTAAATGATAATAGTTAATATTTTAAAAAATGATTAACTTAAGTTAGATATATATAAATATTATATAGGTATAATAATACTGAGAATGTGTAGATAATATGAACTTATTACGTTCTCAACTAGATGATATTTGACTATGAAATGAATGTTGATGATGATAGAAGGAATATTGAGGAAATGTCCTTAAAGTTCTGGATAATGAAAAAAATAATTAGTATCGAACTATAGGTAAATGGTCTGTGTCGTAAAGGTCTCGAGACTTTAAGTGAACCATCATATATTTCAATCCCTATGCCTCTCTTCCTCGACATAATAAACCTGGTGTGCCTTTGAGGCAAGAATATATGGCTCATCATCTTGAGACAGACCATTGTGAGTTAGCAGAGAGAAATTGACTGATGTGATGCCTAAATCGTCAATTGTGAGTCCCGGGAAGTTTCATATTTGCCCACAAACATTTGAAAAGCGTCACGGTGAAACGACCTTGGTAATTGATCAATGTGTACCTCTTCCTACTTATCTTGTGTCACAATTGAATAAATAATAATTCAATATAATTAACAATTAAAAAAGACATAAATTATAACTATTTACATCAATAATATAATTAAATACAATTAATTACCTTGACAACCTCGTCCCACATTAAATCCTTCGGCCCCTTCCAAACATTTTTCCAAGTCTTGAAGTAGATAAGGAACCGCATCCAATTCAAGCCCAGCTTTTTTAGATAGCGGTTGAATAGGTGACCATCATTCTCAATTGGCTCGTCCTTGGCCTCATTCCATGGAACTACACGTAGTTGCTCTAGCTTATTTACACCGGCCACATCCAGCTTCTTAGTGGTGATGTTCCCCTACTCATCTACACAATTGACCACATTCTTTTATTAAATTTAAATCCACTTTTAATTAACCGTATGGAATCTAAATATTATATTTATTAAAATAATAATTAAATATACCTTGGACTTGCACCTCAAATCCGATCGACCGCGAAGACGACTATCAAGGGTTATTATGGTCTAGATCCTCCTCTTAATCCAGTAACTACTTCAAATCGCCAATGGGAATGTTGAAGTCAAACTCTTCATTCACCTCGTAGTTACTTAGAATGAGCTCAGCGCCCTCATCCTAAACATGCACTCTGGTCGGGTCACCTCCTATGGGGTTGTCTGCTCTGGGAGGAGCTACTATGGCTCCTTTGGGAGGAGATGTTGTGGTTGGGTCACCTTCTACGATGGAATAGGGAATTTTCTACCCTCTTGCTGCCCTCAACACACCCTACCACTGCCTCTACTATACTGGTAGCAGTTTATTAACAAAAAAATGCTATACTAACCATAACAAATAACGAAACCCTACCTCGTCCAATGTGAAACTTTATAACGGTTCTAAGTAACCGCTACGATGTGCAAGACTGTTTGCATTCTGTAACAGTTTCTATGAGTAATTGCTACGATGTGCAAGACTGTTTGCATTCTGTTAGGGTTTCTAGGAGTAACCGCTACAAATGTGAAAGACTATTTGCATTCTGTAGTGGTTTCTATTGACAATTATAAGCTTGATTGGTTGCAAAGGGGTATATACAACATGAAGGTATAGATTATGAGGATACCTTCTTCAATTCTATAAGACTTATTTTGGCAATAGTAAATAGTTTAGATTTGGAATTACATCATATAGATGTAAAATGCTCAGTTCTCAATGGTAATCTGGATGAAGAAACATATATGCAACAGCATTACACTACAACAAAAAGTAAGTATGATGACATTAATTAACATCTGTCCTTAAAAAATAAAAGTTAAAAAGGAGACAATGACATTTTTGAAGTTTTGAAAATAAAAAGTCGTTAACGACTGTTATGAAAATCAGTCTTTGAAATCTAAGCCCAATTTTTTTTTTTAAAAAAAAAAATATGAATATTTGTGAGTTTCAACAACTGTTTTTAAAAAACCAGTCATTGAAAGTAAGAAAAAATATAGTTTACAACAACTTTATTTTAAATAAGAGTCGTTGAAATCCTGCCTCAACCTGGTCAAGAATAATGAGCCTACCTGAGAAGTAAAAAAAAAAAAAAAAAAAGAAAGAAAGAAAGAAAGAGGTTTCAACGGCTGTTATTTTAAATAACAGTCAATGGAATCCTCAGAAAAACCTTTCAATACACTATAACCACATAGTGCAATGAATATGCACCGAAAGAAAGTTTCATGTACCGTTATTTACTACTTCCTCTGTGTTGCATATTGTAATACCCTGAAAATCTCATTTATGATAAGTATCATATTGAGCAAATATTGCCTATTGGAAATAGGTGAATATATGGTCTCCAAGACCTTGTGGTGAATTTTTAGGGTAATTACTCCTGAAATTAGATAATGTGCAAATAGGTCCCTAAAACGTTTAAGAATGTGCAATTAGGTCCCTAAATGCATTTACGGGTTATAAAATAACCTGAGAAAATTATAAAGAGGCAAGAAAATATTTATTTGAAATAGGGAATAAAACTGTCCCTAATTTAGGTAATTTATTAAATTATTACCTTAAAGAAATAAAAGGGGGAAAAGTTAAAAAGTATTATAATGACCATAATGCCCCCGTAAATTCTAGTAAAATGAATGAGACATGAAAAGACAAATGTCAATACAAAAGTTATGAGGTAATGAGGCATTCTAATTAAGAAAATTAGAAGCAGGTGATAAGAGAGTAATTAGGTAATTATTGGCTAATTACTTAAGCATAAGCAAAGGAAATTCATGAATAATTATGTAAAACCCTAAAATTAGTGGTTGTTGACTAAACAATTAGTAAAAACATATTTGCTAATTAATTGGAGAATATTGAGAAAAATAAGTGAGATTAGGTAATTTTAAGCCTAAATCGAAGTATGGACCAATAGGAAAATTTTGTGAAAAATTATATAAAATAATTATTAAATAATTATTTTATATAAAATAAATCAATTAAAAACGAAAATTTAAAAAAAAAAAAAAAGGACCAGAAATTGTTGACCGAATTATTTGGGAAAAATGAAGATAAGAATGTTGGAAATTATGCCCTAGGGGCAAGTCATTGTACTTATCAACGATCCCCATATGAATTGGGTAGTCGCAATGTCTTGCTAGAGGCCGCTTGCGACTTGTGGGCTGGTACAATATTGGCCCGCTGCCAATCTCATGTGGGCCTATAGGGTCGCACACAAGAATGGCCCAACACGAGCAAGAGTGTCCAGATTCATTGAATCTTAAATGTATTTAAGATTTAATGAATACTTATTTAATCTAGGATGTGTGTGTGTAAAATATATATATATATATATATATATATATATATATATATATATATATATATATATATATATATATATATATATATATATATATTAAATTCGAAAATAATAATGATATTATTTATTGACAATAATATTATTATATATATAGTATTTAATTTATTTGATAAGTTAAATAACTATAATAAATTGAGATATTGTATCTCAGATTTAATTTTCGAATAAAGATATTGCATATCAGATTTAATTTGAACTGAGATATCGGATCTCATTTTAAATTAAATGTAATGATACCATATCTTGATTTAATATATATTAAATTCGAAAATAATAATGATATTATTTATTGATAATAATATTATTATATATAGTATTTAATTTATTTGATAAATTAAATAACTATAATAAATTGAGATATTGTATCTCAGATTTAATTTTTGAATAAAGATATTACATATCAGATTTAATTTGAACTGAGATATCGGATCTCATTTTAAATATAATGATATCATATCTTGATTTAAATTATAAATATAAATTAAATCAGAGGGCTTTTAATTCAGATTAAATAAATAGATTTGATTAGATCTATCAGATAGATTTAATTAATATATTTTTTAATCCAGATTCAAAATTTGTTTTGAATATAATACGCCTGCTAGGTTTAGAAAAACCTACGGGACTTTTAGTCGAGCGTATTAGAAAAGCCGCGAGAAACCCTAGATAGAAAAATAGAGAGACGCACAGTTCAGAGGCGCTAGCATGCCTCCGTTCGTGTTTCAAAAGGCCGTTCGTGTGGATACCGGTAGAGGAAGGCGATTCTAAAGAGTCGGCTTCTGCTGATCGAGAAGGTAGCCCACCAGTTCAAATTGTTCTGCAAAGGTACGATTCGGAAACCCTAAACCTTGATTTAAACGCCGTTGAGCGATCCGCCTAAGGGATCCATAAATTTTTTACTCCGCTGCGTATACGGATCCCAACACTGGCATCAGAGCCAGATCAACCGTGCGTTTAAATTAGGTTTTACGTGTGTTTATATATGTGATATATATGCAATAACTGAATCTTATATGTGTTTAAATCGATATATGTTTACCGAAACATGTATGACTTAAAACATATTCTTACTACGGATTGCTAGTCAGATTTAGGCGGCCGTTTCTGAATTGTTCAGATCGGACGTTCATGATTGCGAATGGCAGAATAACGTTCGGAACGTTAGGGTTTCAACTTTTGAAAATCACATTTTTTTTTTTGGGAAATTTTTTTCAAAAAAAAAAAGTTCAGTACTGGAGTGATGCTATTTGAGTCAAAACTCGTTGGTGGGTTGTTACCTTAATCCAAAAGCTAGTCTTAGAATAGCCGGAAGAGCGATTGATCAAATTGGAGAAAGGGGTATGATGAACAATTTAATGAGAGAATCTTATAAATAAATAGAGATATTAAAAATTGCACCTTCTGAACCGTAGGGATCCCGACTGATTGTCAGTAGCGCAAGAATTTAAATCATGATATTATATTATATTTATTATATAATATAATATAAATTAGAGAATTTAAATCATGATATTATATTATATATAGGATATAATATAATGTAAATTAGAGAATTTAAATCATGATATTATATTATTTATAGGATATAATATAATTTGAATTAGAGAATTTAAATCATGATATTATATTATATATAGTATATAATATAATTTAAATTAAAGAATTTAAATCATGATATTATATTATATTTATTATATAATATAATATAAATTAGAGAATTTAAATCATGATATTATATTATATATAGGATATAATATAATGTAAATTAGAGAATTTAAATCATGATATTATATTATTTATAGGATATAATATAATTTGAATTAGAGAATTTAAATCATGATATTATATTATATATAGTATATAATATAATTTAAATTAGAGAATTTAAATCATGATGAGTTTAATCATAATATTTTATTTCATAAATGTATGAATTAATGTATGTTGTGATTTACCTTTCAAATGTTGTTTGGGTATGGTGAACAACATGGCTCTTAGGGGTGGGCATGGGCTGGGCAGGGCGAGACCCCTGCCCGATGCCCAGCCCGAAGAATGAATGGGCTGCATTTTGCAGCCCGATGCCCCGCCCTGGCCAATAAAAGCCCTAACCATTTTCGGGCTGGGCAAAGGTGGGCTGGGCAGGGCGGGCTTCCCTTGCCCAAGTAGTGATACATTGCCCTTCTCCATAAAGATTTTAGTTCACACTTCATAGAATTTCAAAGCTTTGGAGATACATGAAGTATAATATAATATATTTAAACATAATAATATAATATTTTTTAAATAAAATAATATATATAGAATAATATTTATTTAAATATATTTAATTTTTAGGTAGGGCCAAATGGGCAAGGCGGGACCCCCGCCCAATGCCTAGCCCTGCCCAGTTATTGGCCCAGCCCAAAACTGCCCAAATTTTTTTCGGGCCACTTTTTTAGGGTTGGGCTGGGCAATTTTTTGCCGGGCTTGGACGGGCGTACCGGGCATCTGGGCACCATGCTCACCCCTAATGGCTCTAGAGTTTTACAATTGTTGTAAATTTTAAATATGGCCTGCGAGTCATGCCTCTCTCTCTAAATACTCTTGATGTACTTCTTTTGTTTTAGAGAAGTCCTCCCATTGGCTTGAGAGGATTTTAGGTTAAGGTTGAGCCATGTTGTGTCACAATTTTAATTATGTCTTGATTTGATCATTGCATAATTAATTTAGAATTTTAATTATGTTTTGATTAGATCACTCATAATTAATTTAGAATTTTAATTATGTTTTAATTAGATCACTCATAATTAATTTAGAATTTTTAATTATGGTTTGATTAGATCACTCATAATTAATTTAGAATTTTAATTATTTTTGATTAGATCACTCATAATTAATTTAGAATTTTAATTATGATTTGATTAGATCACTCATAATCAATTTAGAGTTTTAATTATGTTTTGACTAGATCACTCATAATTAATTTAGATATTATATGAGATACAATAGTGATTGCATTCATATAAGTATAATTAATAGGATTAATCTAATTATACCCTCTAAATAAAAACTTAAGTCATAATGCCACCAATAAATGAATACTTGTCAAAACCTAGATCGCCCATTTGTATGTTCCACCAAAGTGGATGCATCTGAGTTATCTTGGTGAGACAAGAGTGAGTAATGGTGATACTCAATATTCATTATTGTCCTGACTTAATTGAGATCATCAAAACGGTTTTGGATCTCAAGGCATTAGATGAGATTAAACGTGCCGGTCATATGATGATCGAATCCCATAAACATCTAAGAATTACATGTGATGTAATTGGCAAATGTTTGCCTACCTAAATAACTTAAATTTAAGCGTCCTGCCAAAGCGGACTTAATTTTAAGCCAAATATGGGTCTTAGCCCACTAATTATAATGAGGGTTCTTAATTCAGTGGGAGGTTACAACTTAAACTTTGCATATCTTTAGTTGTAGAATCATGTAGTCTAGTAACACTTCAACACCATCAATGCGATCAGTCCTTGAGAAGGACGAACTTGATGAGACAAACTCTCTTGACATGTTTGGGAACTTAAGCGTTGATCCTAAACACTAAAGAAAAGAGTATCTCATCAATCAACCCATTCTTGACGAGCCTTCAGCTGCTGATCCAAGAGCTCGGGCGATGCTTATACGAAGCATAAGGATGCCTCTATGGATGCAGGATGCCTGATGCTTACCAATATGGTTCCAGACCTCAATAGAGATCTAGAACATGTGGAGGCCTCTGAGATGATTGTTCATCCTACGAAAATGTTCCAGTAACAGGCAAGGCTTGAGAGGTTTGGATTCCCCATGTCCTAGGAGTTAGCTACAGATGTGATCTTGAACTCACTCCCAGGAAGTTATGATAACTTTGTCATGGATTACAACATGAACAACATGGAGGAATCAATTTATGAACTGCATGGGATGCTCAAAGCGCTAAGCCGAGCCTTAGAGAGGCCCGTTCTGTTTTGTCCGTTCAAAAAGGAAGGGGTATGAAACCGAAAGCCAAAAAGGCAAAACCTCTGAAGGATAGAGTCTGCTTCTTTTACAATGAACTTGGTCATTTGAAAGGAATTGCAAACTCTACCTCGAAGATCTAGAGAAGAACAAGAAGGATAGCGGGGCTGTCGCTTCAAGTATCTATGTCATAGATATTCGCATTTCTACTTCCTCAACATGTGTATTGGATACTACATGTGGATCTCACATTTGAATAAATGCAAGGGTCTCAAGGACAGTAGAAAATTGAATGGACGAATCTATGACATAACTACTAAGAGGATCAAGTCAAATGATTTGAATCCGACCTATCTATGGCATTGTCGTCTAGGCCATATAAATGAGAAACGCATTTCGAAACTCCATAAAGATGGATTTCTTAACTCATTTGATTTTGAATCATTTGATACATGCGAGTCTTGTTTATTGGGAAAGATGACAAAGGCACCTTTTCTCGGACACGGTGAGAGAGCCACCGATTTATTGGGCCTCATACATGCGATGTGTGTGGACCAATGAATACATCTCAGAGGGGTCATTTGTACTTCATTACATTCATAGACGATTTTAGTAGATATGGGTATATCTATCTAATGAAACATAAGTCTGAATCTTTTGAAATGTTCAAAATATTCCAAAATGAAGTGCAAAATCAACTTGGCAAAACAATTAAGACACTTCGATCTGATCGGGGTGGTGAATATTTGAGCCAAGAGTTCATTGACCATCTTAGAAGTTGTGGGATCGTCTCGCAACTTACTCCTCCAGGAACACCTCAATGGAATGGTGTTTCTGAGCGGAGGAATCGAACTCTATTAGATATGGTTCGATCTATGATGAGTCAAACAGATCTTCCACCTTCTTTTTGGGGCCATGCCTTAGAAATAGCTGCGTTCACACTAAATTGTGTTCCGTCAAAGGCAGTTGAAAAGACATCATATGAGATATGGGTAGGAAGAAGCACGGTTTGTCATTTCTTAAAATTTGGGGATGTGAGGTTTATGTTAAACAACAAGCCTCGATAAATTATCATTCGATCCTCAAAATGCCTTTTTGTGGGGTATCCTAAGGAAACTAAAGGATACTGGAAGCCGTGATGTTTTGCTCATTGAGCACAATGAGGCAACTACCTATCACGAGGCCATGGTGGGACCCAACTCTGAAAAATGGCTTAGTGCCATGAAGTCTGAAATGCAATCCATGTATGACAATGAGGTATGGGTCTTAGTCGATCCACCTGAAGGTGTAAAAACCGTTGGGTGCAAGTGGGTTTTCAAAGAGAAAACTGACATGGATGGCAAAGTAAATATCTTCAAGGCACGACTGGTTGCAAAAGGATTCACTCAAACTCATGGTGTGGACTATGATGAAACCTTTTCCCCAGTTGCAATCGCCAAATCAATCAGAATCTTTCTTACCATTGCATCATATTATGACTATGAAATATAGCGAGATAGACGTCAAAACAGCCTTCCTTAACGGAAAGCTCCTTGAGGATGTGTACATGACACAACCTGAGGTTTTTGTGCGTCCAGAGGACTCTGGTAAAGTTTGCAAGCTTCAAAGGTCCATTTATGGATTTAAGCAAGCATCTCAGAGCTGGAATCATCGTTTTGATGAAGTAGTCAAAGAGTTTGGATCCATTCAAAACATAGATGAACCTTGTGTTTACAAGAAGGTTAGTGGGAGCACAGTTGTATTTCTAGTGCTTTATGTTGATGACATCCTACTCATTGGGAATGACATTCCTACCTTGCAGAGTGTCAAGTCTTGGTTAGGAAAGTCTTTCTCAATGAAAGATTTAGGCGAAGCCACTTACATCCTTGGGATTAGGATCTATAGAGATAGATCTAAGAGGCCGATAGGCCTAAGTCGAGCACATACATAGACAAGATACGCATAGATTCAGTATGCAGGATTCAAAAAGGGGTAATATGCCTATGTCTCATGGCATCCATCTCCGTAAGAATCTGTGTCCTAGTACACAAAATCAAAGAGACCGCATGAGTAAGATTCCATATGCCTCCGCCATTGGATCTATAATGTATGGCATGTTATGTACTCGACCCGATGTGTCATTTTCCTTGAGTATGACCAGCAGATATCAACAAGATCTCGGTGAGGATCACTGGACTGTTGTCAAGAATATCCTTAAGTACTTAAGAAGGACTAAGGACTTATTCTTGGTATATGGTGACCTGGAGGATGAGCTATGTGTGACAGGTCACACAGATGCGAGTTTCCAAACTGACCAAAATGATTCAAGATCGCAATCAGGATATGTATTCCTGTGAATGGTGGTGCAATGAGCTAGAAGAGCTCTTAGCAGAGCACTGTAGTTGATTCTGCAATAGAAGCTGAGTATATAGCAGCATCAGATGCAGCTGAGGAGGCCTTTTGGATTAGTAAGTTCATTAATGAACTAGGGGTGGTTCCTACCATCTCAAATCCAATAGACTTGTTCTGTGACAATAGCGGTGCTATTCCGCAGACCAAGGAGCCTAGGTCACATCAAAGGACCAACCATATACTCAAGCGATTTCATCTTATCAGAGAAATCAATGATAGAGGTGATACAAAAAAAAAAAAAGAAATATTATGCAAAGTACCAGGAGAAAGCAAGTCATTATACTTTAAACGTTAATGTTATTTAAAGAATTCTCCTTTAGTTATCATTTCATTTGCATGTTTATAGTGATAATCGTATCCTGGATATATCTAATAGATTATCCTAAATGTCCTCAGTCGGTCATCTCCGCGGGAGCAAAGATGAAATAAGACCAGTGTGACTTTGATGAGTATGGGGATACGAGTCAAAGTCATAGGCACTTGTAAGAGTGGAAAGGAGTTTCCATCTCAATTGTTAGACTACTCAAGAATCGAGAAAGTAATGGTCAAGAACAGTAAGTTGACATTTTCCATGCCTCATCCTTGACCAAATTATCGCGTGACAAAAGGGACGTGACATGGTTGTACAATAGGTTATATCGCATAAACAATGACGTTGATCCTCTTACTAAGCCGCTTGCACAAGTAAAACATGAGCGTCATGTTAGGGCAATGGGAATTAAGGTAATTAATGATTGCACCTAGTGCAAGTGGGAGTCTGTTGGAAATTATGCCCTAGGGGCAAGTCATTGTACTTATCAACGATCCCCATATGAATTGGGTAGTCGCAATGTCTTGCTAGAGGCCGCTTGCGACTTGTGGGCTGGTACATTATTGGCCCGCTGCCAATCTCATGTGGGCCTACAGGGTCGCACACAAGAATGGCCCAACACGAGCAAGAGTGTCCAGATTCATTGAATCTTAAATGTATTTAAGATTTAATGAATACTTATTTAATCTAGGATGTGTGTGTGTGTGTGTATATATATATATATATGCATATATAAATATATTAAATTCGAAAATAATAATGATATTATTTATTGACAATAATATTATTATATATATAGTATTTAATTTATTTGATAAATTAAATAACTATAATAAATTGAGATATTGTATCTCAGATTTAATTTTCGAATAATGATATTGCATATCACATTTAATTTGAACTGAGATATCGGATCTCATTTTAAATTAAATGTAATGATACCATATCTTGATTTAATATATATTAAATTCGAAAATAATAATGATATTTTTTATTGATAATAATATTATTATATATAGTATTTAATTTATTTGATAAATTAAATAACTATAATAAATTGAGATATTGTATCTCAGATTTAATTTTTGAATAAAGATATTACATATCAGATTTAATTTGAACTGAGATATCGGATCTCATTTTAAATATAATGATATCATATCTTGATTTAAATTATAAATATAAATTAAATCAGAGGGCTTTTAATTCGATTAAATAAATAGATTTGATTAGATCTATCGATAGATTTAATTAATATATTTTTTAATCCAGATTCAAAATTTGTTTTGAATATAATACGCCTGCTAGGTTTAGAAAAACCTACCGGACTTTTAGTCGAGCGTATTAGAAAAGCCGCGAGAAACCCTAGATAGAAAAATAGAGACGCACAGTTCAGAGGCGCTAGCATGCCTCCGTTCGTGTTTCAAAAGGCCGTTCGTGTGGATACCTGAGTAGAGGAAGGCGATTCTAAAGAGTCGGCCTCGCTGATCGAGAAGGTAGCCCACCAGTTCAAATTGTTCTGCAAAGGTACGATTCGGAAACCCTAAACCTTGATTTAAACGCCGTTGAGTGATCCGCCTAAGGGATCCGTAAATTTTTTACTCCGCTGCGTGTACGGATCCCAACACAGAATTGGTAAAAATATCTAAGATATTTAGTTACAACTTGCAATCTTTTATTATATAATTAATTAAAGTGAATAGTAAAAAAATAAATAGAAAACGGATCCTATCTAGAGTACCAGGAATAGGTTTTCCAAAGTCAAGGTAAAATATTGATCAGTGGATTTTTATCTTCCGTTAGACTTTTCCGGAAGTTAATTCTGAAGCAGGTAGAGCTTTTTCCTAATAAGACGAAATAGGGAAATTCTGAGAAAAGGCCGGATAGTCAAGTTGAAAGTTAAGGATCTAAATGTCATGTTGCGACATCTGGGGAAGAGTTGAGAGTTTTCCTGGACATATTTGGAATCAGTGCATTCTTGTCCATAGGCGGTAGCTTCCGGAATTTCGTTCCGAAACCGACACGTTTTTCCGTAAAACTTCCGTCAGGCCGGAGAAGGCCTAGACAGGGTTAAAAAGTTAGTTAACCCACACATTTCTAATGAGGAAGGAGATATCTTGGAATTGTCTAATCCAGAATTTTGAGATTTTTTCGAGATTACGCAAATCGGGTACCGATCGGGGTATAAATGCTTCTAGAATACACAACTTGTCACATAAGTTGGTGACTCATCTTTTCTTGGGGAAGGGCTGAACGAAATGGTGTGTTGCATGGCCACAAATCATCCACCAAAACCCTAAGTTTCCATGGTTTAAATCAAGGGGAAAATTACCAAAGTTGGAAAGTTAAAATTACAAACTTGGCACTATTTTTGCCTATATAAAGGCAAGCCATTCTCTTCAAATCTCACACCAAATTCCCTTGAGAATTTTGAAAGTAGAGAGAGGTTAGAGAGAAGGAGGAGTCCAGGGAATTTTGCAGCGAAGCTCTGGGTAAGTTTTTCGGTACTTAAAGCTTCCGTAGTTCTTTCGATAGTTAGAGTAGAAATGCTATATTAGTCTTTAATCTTCCAAGTATGATTAGATATCATATGATAGGGGTATTTTAGTCATTATTTCGAAAATCATGGTGGGGTCGAAGTTCTGGCAAAATTTTGGAAGATTAGAGTTAAAATAGCGAAGCTCTGACGAAATTCCGCTGATAGGGGCATTAGGGGCAAAATGGTAATTTTAACCTAAAATGCCTGTTATGATGTAAATCATTAATTAATATGATTTATATTTCAAAAATGATATTGGAGTAGGAGTTATGTTAGAATTTTGGAAAAATTAAAGTCAAAGTAACGAAGTGCTAGCGAAATTCCGCCGATTAGGGGGTCAGGGGTAAAATGGTCATTTTGACTAAAAATGTCCGTCGTAATGATAGATCCTTAACAAGTACATTGTTATGTTGATAGGATATCCCTGATTACGTTTTGACCAACCGTCGTGCCGAAATACCGTAAAACGTCAACGAAGGTACGTTCGCGTACTGTAACACTAACTCTGATGTTTATTGTATGCGTATATGTGCTAGGTGTATGGTATGCTTATATGAGGTAGTTGTTAGCTCTGTGATATGTTCATGTACTGTTGTTATGTTTTCCGGGTATTGGGATACGATTGCTAGGTGTGAAATGCTAGGTGTGAAACGATTGCTAGGTGTGAAACGACTGCTAGGTGTGACACGATAGCTAGGTGTGACACATTTGCCAGAGGGGTTATGTGCTGTTGGGGTATGCTTGTTTGCTGTATGATTATCTGTAATGCATATGTTGTGTATGTAAATATGAGGTTAACTGTTACCTGAGATCCGGTGCGGATCTCAGCTCTTAACATAGCATCAGGGTCGGAAGGACCGAGGACCAAGGAGAGAGGAAAACAACAGGTTCAAGGATCCGGCTGAAGACTTTCCGTTATTGCCCTTTACTTTTTGAAAACTCTCGGTTGTTGAACCGTTTCTGTAAATAGCCAGTGGGCATTTTATATCAATATATTAGTTACACTCTTACTCCGATGCTCTACTCTGATGAAAAAATTTTATACTGCTTTTGGAAAACGGGATGTTACACATATGCTCTCTTTTTCTTATTAGCTCTAATTTTTGGCCAGGTCCATGGCCAAACGGAGGATGATGCCACCGGTGAAGCAGTCCTGGTGGTGTAGAAGAAGAGGTGCACTCATTATGTGCTGTATATGCTCTCATTTTCACTCCTAAGTCAAGGTACACTCTTGATAGGGTAAAACTTTATAGCCTATAGACTCCGCAAGTATACAGGTCGTATCAAGTAATAAAGTGATAAGAAAAGTATCGTTCCCACGAGGACTTAGTATCACAAACTTCAGTTAAGCATTAACTTTACACTCTCATTTAAGTTGAGCAAATCAAATTGAATTTAATTAAGAGAAAAGAAATTAAAACTAAAATTAAAATAATTAAACTCTCAGACTAATCAAACGAGCAACCTAGAGCCACTAATCCCTGGTTGGTTTCTTAGATTTTATCCCCACTAATTTAATTTTGACCTAATTTTTTTTGTTAACATTTTGACTTAATTTAATCAGTTAATCTAGAGCATTAGTGTCTATAAATGCCTTCCGGCCCATATATATACCTACCGTCTCACACAACTAATTAAGATGTATTTCAGATCGGGCTCACTCTAATTTGATTATGCGGAGCTTCTAGGTATATGCCTATCCTAGATGCAAATTAGATTAACATCTAATTCCATATTAATTAATCCCAAAGTCAATTTAAGATTCCCTCTTCCAAGTTCAATCCTAAATCCCCAAAACATATTCAATGATGGCCAATCAATAAGCAATAACAATTAAGATAAGATTAAATAAACTGAAATAAAATTAAGAAAAACTAATTCGTGGGAATAATATCTAGAACCCAAATAAGTTCATAGGTTCTCTAGGTTGAAAGGAAAATTTAGCCACACATGACTATAATAAAATCCATGAAATCAAAATAGCAATTCAGGTGCAAAGAATAAAGAGAAAGAAAAGAAAAATCAAGACTGTCAAAGATTCCTCCCCGTCTCCAGCGTGGTATGCGCGTTCCATCCCGCTTCTTGAATTCTCGATGTGCCGTTCAGTTTCTCTGCTGATATATGTGTCAATTGCTCTGCGTTGTGTATCCCTTCACGTCCCAATTGCTTCCTTTTAATAGATATTGTTGTGGGCCCTACGATTGCGTCTGTGATCTCCTTTTTTCCTAACTACCGTGGCATATTATAATATATCAATATATTATATAATAATATAATAATATACTATATTTATATTATATTATATCTTTTTCAATTTAATTTGTTGTTTGGCAGTGATGCTTATTATCTTTTCTATATTTTCTCCTCTCTTAGATCACATAATATCTCCTACAAAATAAAATAGGATATCAATAGATTTTCTATTATAATATTCTTTTATCCTATATTTAATTAAATAATACAAAAGTATATAAAAGATAATTAAATACGTAAAAAATATTAATAAATTCAATCTAATATATATCAGAATCTATACTTATTTAATTATAAAATATATATTTATCAACTCTTCTCCTCTCTCTCTCTTCCTCGCTTCTTGGTTCCTCATTCTCTTCTGGTTCACACACCCTCCTCCTCCGCCACCAGAAAGTTCATACCTCTGAAAGCCCAATGTGACGAAACTACGATTTCAATTTCCAAATCTGGATTTTCATACAACATATGAGATTGCTGGACTGTTAGTCGTCAGAAGCTAACACTAGAGGCATTCATGCACGCGGCGTAGGCGAAAGGCTTCCATTGAGAGCTGTGATTGAAGTGTTGTTCTTCGAGCATCTTCAGCTCCAGCACGCGGTGGCAAGGTCATTCATGTCAGCGGAGGCAGCAATTGATGACAGTGCTTTTCTGCATTTCTTTCTTTGCTATTACATTATCTTTATCTTATAATTCATGAGCTGATATTATATGATTTATAGAGGAAACTTATATTATTATCGAAGTTCTTCAATAATCTGTGTTATTTTATATTTGTGACCCTTGGTATGACATTCGGTGCTTTCATTGTATTTCCTCTTACTAGCAATGGCGGATAACACCAGACTTGAAGAGTTACACGCAAACATAAAGAAGAACAATGACTTTGTTGTTTAAGCAAAAGGTCATTTTGACCAAATGGATCATCGATTTGATGATCTGGGATGTATGATGCAATCATTAATGAAGTGCATGGATGATTTAGCAACAAAAATCGATCATCAACATCTGAGCTCCCTTATGGCTCAACCATCATCCGTTGTTTCTCACACATCTTTTACCTAGCCTTTAGTAAAGATTGATAAACTTGATTTTCCTCATTTTGACAGATCTAATGCCCTTAACTGGATATTCAAAGCCAATCAATACTTCAAGTATTATGATATCCCTGATTCTTAGTGCCTAATAATTGCTTTACTACATCATGATGGCAATATTCTTCCTTGGTTCTAGCTTCTGGAAAAAAATGGTCATGCCACATTGACTTGCTTTAGCTCGTGCTATGGAAATCCAATTTGAACCCTCTTATTTTGATTGTGCCAGGTCACAGTTATTCACACTCCTATAGCAATGAGTAGGCGGTTCGTTGGAATCATATAACTCCAAATTTCTAGCTCTCATAAAGTGCACTGAGGAGTTACCTGACATAGCCTTGTTAGATTGTTACTTGGGTGGTTTATTGTTGGATCTAAAATGGGACGTCTTAGTTCAACTTCCAAGCATTGTACATTACGCTATGGAGCTTGCTCTATTTGCTGATTCTCCTATCAGTGGTTTTCTGCCACTACATCTGATCTACCTTCAAAGATTCGCATTTCACCACCGATTACCATTCAAGCTTTGGTTCCTTGGCCTTCTTCTAGTTAACTATAGCGGGCGGAGACAAATATAATCTACCTCCATTATTATCAAACCCCAAGTTACCTATGAATAAACAAAATGAGCCTAGCACAGATGCAAATGCGTCATGAGAAGGGGGTTTGTTACAATTGGGATGCAAAGCTTTCCCTACTCATCGTTGCCCAAATAAACACCTCGTGATGATGATTGGTATAACGAACGCGCCGAAAACTTTTCAAGCATTGATAAAATACTTTTCATGCATTGATGAAATCGTTGTCCATTCTTTCATTCAATAGTTTGTGCTTATTTTTTCTAGGGTAAAGGTGCAAAAAAGCACATGTGCTTTACCCTCAAGAGCGCCCAACACCAAATACTTTTTTTGGGTGCAAAACTACCCACATGGTTACAATTTTAGATCTAAAGTCACATAAAACGTTAACCTCACCAAACGTCCGTTAGAGAGCCTGTTAAAATGGTCAAGTGTGCCAAAGTTTCAGTCATACGTGGCTTTATGGACATGTGAATTTGTCATTAGTAATTCACCACCCTTTCAGCAAAAAACAAAAAAAAGCACCACCGAGCCCCTGCATCATTGTCTATGTCAAGAGATTAGGTTCCATTCATCCATGCATAGTATGAGCGGTGAGGAATTTGAAATCGAAAGGCAACTCGATTGAGGATTTGAAATCGAGCCCTACGTTGTCATTTAAGCCATTCACGTCCAAGCTTGTGAAAAGAAAACAGAGGAAGAAACTGCAATGAAAACAAATGCGATGAAAACAGAGGAAGAAACTGCTACACAGACATGAATGCAGAAACTCTCAGGAAACATCCATAGGAGATAATTGCATTGACTATCTACAAGACAAAACCAAACATGAGAAAACATATCATGAACTTCTTAACATGCTTTAATGTACATTCTCATACTTGGAAATTATCGATCTTTATCGGTGGTATGAATCGAGGAGAGGTGTAAATGGGTGTCTCAGGATCATAAAATTTAAACTTTCAAAAGAAGAGATACCGATGTATCTTCACCATAGTTTGTGAGAATTACATAATGCATGTACTCATATAATGAGAAGAATACTAAATATAAATGCTAGCCATGATTATCTTTAACATACCTCTTCAGTAAGAGCCAAATTGGCATCATAAAATGACTTTATGGTTCTGATGTCTTCCCAGTAGTCCCTGAAGAAAAATGCTTGTGAAAACAATAGAAATTGCGATTATATTGTTATCATTGTCATGCGCAAAGTAATGTAGTAGTAATAAACGCATAACAACAAGCTTGGTTGATTCCAAAAATTTAAGGTTAACTGGGTGAACTTGCATAAAGACATTTGCACAAACCATGATGCTAAATGATAGTGAAACCAGTTCCTCATAGTTAGCAGATAAAATTTCCTCCAAAATGGATAGAAACAGCTGAAAGAAAAAAAAGCATACTGAAGTTAGAATCCATCTTACTTGGACATTATGTTCCTTCACAGCAGCAGGAATTATTTCAGATCCAAAATCGTTTGATGATGGATATCAGAATTTCAGGAGGTAGAGTAAAACATCTGTCTTGACCACATAAACCCCCATGGATGCAATATATGGTGACTACAATGCATCTTGGGGTGACAACCCAATGACAGAGGTATTTACTCTTGATGCGAAAAAAAAGAAGAACCCAGATAAATACGTTATGATCATAATCATATTAATAAGCCATAATGCATAACTTAGATAAGTGGAGGCTCCTGGCTTGAAGAAAGAAGGCAAAAGACCATGTTGAAACTTAATAGCTTCCTGGCAGTGACCAGCTTTAGCAGAACTATCAAGAAAAGAATATAAAAATTACCATTTCTTCCAAATCAACACCCTTTGGTATATTATGTCGCGAGGGCAGTGATAATGAGTACCTTCAAGACTGGCATTAAAGCAATAACGAAGAGTCCCCAGAACTCCATGCGTCGGCATTTAAGCCATTTAAAAATCCTGAATTGATTCATTTTACTTGTGTTTCTGTATTTTCAATACTTGGCTTTTATTTTCATCGCATATGTTACATTTCTTTTCACTTTCCTAGAGTTTCTGCATTCATGTCTGTGTAGCAGTTTCTTCCTCTGTTTTCATCGCATTTGTTTTTATTGCAGTTTCTTCCTCTGTTTTCTTTTCACAAGCTTGGACGTGAATGGCTTAAATGACAACGTAGGGCTCGATTTCAAATCCTCAATCGAGTTGCCTCTCGATTTCAAATTCCTCACCGCTCATACTATGCATGGATGAATGGAACCTAATCTCTCAACATTGACAATGATGCAGGGGCTCGATGGTGCTTTTCTTTTTCTTTTTTTTTTTTTTGCTGAAAGGGTGGTAAATTACTAATGACAAATTCACATGTCCATAAAGCCACGTATGACTGAAACTTTGGCACACTTGACCATTTTAACAGGCTCTCTAACGGACGTTTGGTGAGGTTAACGTTTTATGTGACTTTAGATCTAAAATTGTAACCATGTGGGTAGTTTTGCACCCAAAAAAAGCATTTGGTGTTGGGCGCTCTTGAGGGTAAAGCACATGTGCTTTTTTGCACCTTTCCCCTAGAAAAAATAAGCACAAACTATTGAATGAAAGAATGGAACAACGATTTCATCAATGCATGAAAAGTATTTTATCAATGCTTGAAAATTTTTCGGCGCGTTCGTTATACCAATCAACATCATGAGGTGTTTATTTGGGCAATGAAACCCCCTTCTCATGACGCATTTGCATCTGTGCTAGGCTCATTTTGTTTATTCAGAGGTAACTTGGGGTTTGATAATAATGGAGGTAGATTATATTTGTCTCCGCCTGTTATAGTTAACTAGAAGAAGGCCAAGGAACCAAAGCTTGAATGGTAAACGGTGGTGAAATGCGAATCTTTGAAGGTAGATCAGATGTAGTGGCAGAAAACCACTGATAGGAGAATCAGCAAATAGAGCAAGCTCCATAGCAGAATGTACAATGCTTGGAAGTTGAACTAAGACGTCCCATTTTAGATCCAACAATAAACCACCCAAGTAACAATCTAACAAGGCTATGTCAGGTAACTCCTCAGTGCACTTTATGAGAGCTAGAAATTTGGAGTTATATGATTCCAACGAACCGCCTACTCATTGCTATAAGAGTGTGAATAATTGTGACCTGGCACAATCAAAATAAGAGGGTTCAAATTGGGTTTCCATAGCACGAGCTAAATCAAGTCAATGTGGCATGACCATTTTTTTCCAGAAGCTAGAACCAAGGAAGAATATTGCCATCAAGATGTAGTAAAGCAATTATTAGGCACTAAGAATCAGGGATATCATAATACTTGAAGTATTGATTGGCTTTGAATATCCGATTAAGGGCATTAGATCTGTCAAAATGAGGAAAATCAAGTTTATCAATCTTTACTAAAGGCTGGGTAAAAGATGTGTGAGAAACAACGGATGATGGTTGAGCCATAAGGGAGCTCAGATGTTGATGATCGATTTTTGTTGCTAAATCATCCATGCACTTCATTAATGATTGCATCATAGAGTTTCTGCGTTCATGTCTGTGTAGCAGTTTCTTCCTCTGTTTTCATTGCATTTGTTTTCATTGCAGTTTCTTCCTCTACTTTCTTTTCATAGGTTCGGAGGTGAATGGCTTAAATGATCACGTAGGGTTTGATTTCAAATCCCCAATCGAGTTGCCTCTCGATTTCAAATTCCTCACTGCTCATACTGTGCATGGATGAATGGAAGCTAATCTCCCGACATTGACGATGACGTAGGGGCTCGGTGGTGGTTTTTTCTATTTTTTTGGCTGAAAGGGTGGTGAATTACTAATGACAAATTCACATGTCCATAAACCCACGTATGGCTGAAACTTCGGCACACCAGACAATTTTAACAGGCTCTTTAACGGATGTTTGGTAAGGTTAACATTTTATGCCACTTTTGATCTAAAATTGTAACACGTAGGTAGTTTTGCACCTAAGAAAAGCATTTGGTGTTGGGAGCTCTTAAGGGCAAAGCATATGTGTATTTTTGCACCTTTACCCTTTTTTCTATAATGTTTACTATCCTAACAGGGAGGACCATCTTCATCATTTGGCATTGGTTCTACAGACATTGGCTGATCATTGTTTGTTTCCTAAAAATTGAAATGCTATATTTAGGACATATTATGTTGGCTAAGGGTGTGGAGATGGATCCAACCAAACTCTACACGGTTCAAAACTGGCCCAAACCTAAATCTGTGACCTATTTGATTGGTTTTTTTAGGATTGAGTAGGTACTATAGACGGTTCATTAAAAAGTGTGCGCAAAATGCGGGCCTATTAGCTCAGCTGCTTTGAAAATATGGTCTTCACTAGTCTAATGAGGCTCAACTTGCTTTTGATAAGTTAAAAAGGGCCTTGACACAAGCTTTGGTTCCCCCTCTCCCCTTACCCAATTTATCTCAATCATTTGTCTTGGAGACACCTCTCGTCCTTGGGTTCAACTTGTAAAAGGGTCAAATACTCTCACTAAAGGGAGGGAGTTCGATCATGGAGTTGGTCAAGGCGTTGGGGAGGCATCCTAGCTCCTGGGTGCCTAGGTAAACGTCTGAAAGTAATAGACGTCTCGCCCTACCCAACATTGGTATCACCTAGGAGGAAGAGAGATTTTGCAGGCCCTTGGATTGTGGGTGAGCCCAACCCCTTTCCTAAAATTCTTATAAAAAAAACAATTGTCTTGGAGACCGATGCATCAGGTATTGGGGTAGGAGCTGTCTTGAGACCAAATAACCATTCAATTGCCTTTTTCTCAAAAACATAATCACCGAGAATGCAATCCCAATCAATGTAAGCCAAAGAGATTTATGCAATCACTAAGGCATTTCAAAGTTTTGTCACATTATCTCTTCGATGAAACTATTCAAGCACTAGAGCATGGAGCTTGTTTATCTAAGCTTCTGTTATATCGATTCTCTATTAAACTAGTGAAACATAATCAGGAAGCCAACTCTCTCTCTCTCTCTCTCTCTCTCTCTCTCTCTCTCTCTCTCTCTCTCTCTCGCTGATTTTGAGGCTCTCTCGACCGTAACCAATCCTCTTATGGATCAGCTTTACGCCAATCCCTCTAAAGCACCTTTTCTGGATGATTTGAAACAAAAAGTTACTCAAGAACCTAAGGCATGGCCAAATTATTCTATTTGGCAAGGGTTTGTGTATTGGAAGCATGGGTTAGTGATTCCACATGATGATATTGCTCTTGTTCATCGTACCTTGAATGAATTTCGCTCCTATTTGATTGGTGGACATGATGGGTTCCTCAAAACTTTCCACAGGATTGCACACTATGTTATTGGCCGCAAATACGTGTCTTTATTCGAAGTTGTTCAATTTTCCTACAGGCTAAAGTATCACAATATATATAGTGAAAAATCTATCGGTTTTAAGTTTTAATGATAACAACTACTTGTTAAGAAAGAGAACTTAATGATTCAAGACAACTCGAGTTTACATTTGCAAAACTCGGGTTATCAAACTATTATTCAAACTGACTTAAGTCAGGAAGTTAGACAACTCAAGTTCTTAATTAAGAAATCAAGTTATTGTTTCAAATTCAAACGCTCAATGACTGAAGTTCTTGACTTCTACTCATTCTGGATAAAAACAAGTTAAAACTTGAGTTTGTTTATGGAAACTCGAGTTCCAAGCAATCAACTCGAGTTCACCATATAAAACTCAAGTTCTGAGATATCTCTTCAACTCTTCTCTCATATTGTCTATACTCAATGAATGTTATGAGGAACTTGGGTTTCACGTTATGAAACTCAAGGTTAAACAGTGACAACTCGAGTTCTTATGTTTTTCAAATGACTTATTATTTCAGCCAAACTTTCAAAATACTAACAACTTGAGTTCTACTTTATGCAACTCGAGTTTGAACAGTTATAACTCGAGTTCTCTTTATTTTTCAAAGAGTTACGATTTCAGCCAAATGCTAAAAATCGAGTTCTATTTGAGCAACTTGAGTTCCTCGTTAGAGTTGCAATTTCATAACTCGAGTTCTCCTTTGAAAGCATATTTATAAATTGAACTTGTTTTCTAAGAGTTTTGTTTAGAGAAAGATTGGTAGGCATGGAAACTTGAATTCCCAAGAAGATTGGACACAAAAAGTGTACTAAACAAGGAACTTATTTATCTTCCCTTCCCTTCCCACCTATTTCATGTACCAAACGCGCATAAGGATGAAGCTTTCTCCACTTTTCTTACTTTCCAAGCACTTGTAGAAAATTTATTTAATTGTAGAATTCACTCATTCCAATTTGATTGGGGCGGTGAGTTTCAGCCTTAACTAAATTATTCCCATCCATCAATACCATCGTATAACTTGTCCTCACACACACACGCACACAAAATAATGCTATTGAGCACCGGCATCGTTCCATTTTAGAAATAGGTCTCACTCTTTTGTCACATGTGAATGTGCCACGTCTTTACTGGTCTTATGCTTTTTCTATTGCTACTAAGCCCTTTTGAAACACTGTTTCAATCCAAGCCCAACTATTCCCTCCTCAAGGCTTTTGGATTTGCTTGCTGGCCCAATTTAAGGGCCTACAACAAAAATAAACTTGAACCCAGGTCCTCATTAAGTGACTTCATAGGCTATTCCTCCAACCATCTTGGTTACCTTTGTTTATATATATATATATATATATATATATATATATATATATATATATATATCAAAGATGGCTAGAAGCCTATATTAAAATACAGAAATTACAAAGAAAGGGGAATTTAATCCCAAACATTCTTGGTTAACCCAAGACCTCAAATAAAAAGGACAAACATCCAACAGGGCAGATTTGGAGATACCCATTTTAGCCAAAGCATCCGCCACCCTATTGAAATCATGCTAGATAAGCTTCATTTCGACCTGCCAACTCTTACTTAGTAATTCTCGAATTTTCAAAAGCTGTAGACTCCCAGAATTGTAGCTGCTATTCTGAATTAAATTCAGACCCATCTCAGTATCAGTCTCAATTATAAGCTTCCTTACACCCATGTCCCATGCCAATTGAAGGCCTTCTAACAAGGCCCATTCTTCAGCAATATTGGCCTGGCTGATCCCAAGCTCCTTGCAGAAACCCATCAACCACTTTCCATTCCAATCTCTGATTAGTCCCCCACACCCAGCCTTCAAGGAGATCAAAGACACAACGCCATCAACATTCATTTTTGACTACCCAACAGGAGGTTTTTCCCAACCCCTATACTCCATCCCATTCCCATTAGCCAATGGTTTGTCAGTTAAAACATCCCCAATAAAACGAGGCCATATCAGCGAAAGGACAGATCCTGGGTTTATCAAAGTGATTATTAAAAATGCAACCATTCCTCCATTCCTAAAGCTTCCAAGCAACCACTCCAAAGAACAAATTCCATCGTGTACCCCATTGTTTACCAATCGAACCTTTCAAATTCATATTTAACCACTGTGACAGATTAATAGAAAAGAAAGCTGAAGTAAATCTGATATCAACTAAATCCAGCCACATACTCCTTGCATAAGGGCAATCCCTTAATATATGAAGTATGTCTTCCACACCAGAATTGCAGTAGCCACACAGAGCTGATGATTGAGACCACCTGCTTCTCCATGAATTCATAGGGAGCTCATCTAAGCGCACCTTCCATAAAAACAATTTGACTCTTTCTGGACCTTTCCAATTCCAAACAAGCTTAAATAAGTTATTCCACAGATGTGGGGGATTTTTCTCAATCAAGTAATAAGCACTCTTAATTGAGAAGTCTCCATCACCAAACCCACCCCAAATTAAAAAATCACGACTGAATCTGACTTGGGAGGTAGAGTAGCCGCTAGACAATTAATACCAGTGGGATCTAAAACAGAAGAGAGCCTGTCAATATCCCAAAATCCCTCCATAGCCCAATCACTTACTAGAGAAGCATCCTCCTCCTCAGATTAAGGAGTTCAAACAAAAATCCTTTAAATAAATACCCACCCCTAGCCAGCAATCATGATAGAAGTTAACTGATAGACCATTTCTTACTTGTCATTTAGCACCTTTATCCACTAACTCACTTTGTGAACAAATGAACCTCCATAACTTGGAGTCCCCCTGCCGGAAGCTAAGCAAAGAATCATCTTCTCGCAACATATATTTATTACAGAGAAGATTAGTCCATAAGCTTTTAGAGCCCATGACCAACTTCCATGCCAACTTAGCTCTACATGCTTGGTTCATTGAAGATAGCTTCCTAAAACCCAAACCACCATACTCCTTTGGCCGAGTGAGTTGATCCCACCCAATAGAGTGAAAATGTTTGGTAGACTCATCATGGCCCCAAATGAAATTTCTTTGCAATCTCTCCACTTCTAAACAAATACTCCTAGGTAGCCCAGTTACTTGCATAGGGTACAAGGGAATAGCGCTAATCACTGATTTGGTTAGGGTAACACGCTCAGCCATAGAAAGACATTTAGATTTCCAGACCCCCAATTTCGATCTCACTCTGTCAATAATATATTGGAAATCCTCCCTTCTATTCCTATTACAAGATAAAGGAAACCCAATATAAGATCCTATCTCACAAGAAATGTTCATTTGTGCCATATCTTTCATTCTCATTTTAGTACCTAGCGGTACTCTTGGAGAGAAAAACAGTGATGATTTTGAATTATTAATTTTCCCTCCTGAAGCCAACATGAAGTCTTGAAGACATTTCAGCATACAATCAGTTTGAGCAACAGTAGCAACTCTAAACAACAATAAATCGTCGGTAAACATCAAATGAGATATATGCGAACCAGCTTTAGAAACATGAATTGGTTTCCAAGATCCATCTTCAACCAAATCACAAATCAAATGAGAGATTCTATCCATGCATAGTACAAATAACAAAGGAGAAATGGGGTCACCTTGTCACAAACCCCTAGTAGGAGTAAAAAAACTCTGTTTTTCCCCCATTCCACAACACATTATAGGAAATCGAGGATACACAGTCAAGAATGAGGGAAACAAAGCTAGGCTCAAAACCCACATCCAGAAGAACCTGCTTTAAGAAATCACAACTAATTCTATCATAGGCTTTCTCTAAATCAATCTTTATTGCCATAAGGCCTTTTTTACTTCTATTCTTGTACATAGAATGAAGAATTTCTTGGCCTATAATAAGATCATCTTGAATCTGTCTCCCTTTAATGAAACTAGATTGGAAAGGCGATATTAGCTCATTCATCACTCCTCTCATTCTTAAAGCTATCAATTTAGTAATGCACTTATAGTGAACCATACACAAAGATATAGGCCTAAAATACGATACAAATTCAACCCTTTCCTTCTTAGGAATCAAAGCAATAAGAGTTTTAATAGAATAAGCCATAGACTAGTTACCTTGGAAAGCATTCCTCACAAAGCTGCAGATTGCTGGCCCGACAATTCTCCAATTAGATTTGTAAAACACTAGGGGGAAGCCATCATATCCAGGCGCCTAATAACACCCCATAGAAAACATAGCAGCCCTGATTTCCTCATCGCCAGGAATTCTACCCATCTCGATTAAAGTGTCCGAATCAACTACAGGAAACTTAGATCTAGTATGGAGTTCTCTAGAAACCCCTGGGTCCACAGCATAAAGATCTTTGAAGTAAGAAATAACCACTTCTTTGAGTTCCTCTTCATTGTTCACCCAAACCCCAGAAGGATCTTCTAGCATAGTAATTTGTTGATTTTGATTAGTTTTGATGATGTCTTATATAAATGCCATTATTAAGAGCAAAAAGTTTATATGATATATTTATCTCCTACATTGACTAACTACTATATTTAATGTAGATTAGTCCAAGTTGAATAATAGCTCAAGAAGAAGATAAGAGATTTTAGAAAGAAGAAATTGAAGAGAATGTCAAGTTCAAGAAGAAGATGAGATATTGAAGAAGGTAGAACTTGTAGAGGATGATGAGTCCAAGCTGAATGATGGAGAATGATCAAGAAAACATATTGAATAAACAAGTTCTTGCACAATATAATGGGAATATCATAATGTCAAGGAAGCAAGAAGTTATGAAATGATTTTGGGAATGATCAAGAGAAAAGAAGAAATAAAGAGTTAAATTATGGAGAATGATGAAGAGAAGAGAAGAAAGAAGGAAGAACTTGTTGAATGATTGAGAAAATCATTATTCAAGCTTTTATATTGATGCTAGAAGTCTCCAAGATTATATGGAAGTTGGAATGACTTAATTTGGAGTGAAAACCAACAAAAAACAAGTACCAGGATGAGAAAACTCGAGTTCATATCTAAAAACTCAAGTTTCCTACTTTGCTACAATGATTTGCTCCTCTGGTATGAGAAAACTCGAGTTTGGAACTCAAAACTCGAGTTAATCACTAACTGACTCGAGTTTGTAATGTCTTCAGCATCTCTGGCATCTTTGGACAAGGAAAACTTGAGTTTCCAGCTCTCTTCAGCAACTCTGTTTCACGTTCACATGGGCGATATCTGGTAATTCGATGATATCTCCCAAACCAGATATTGGATTGAGGTGAAACTAGTGGCATATGAAACTAGACTCCCAATGAGTCATTTTGATATAAAACTCAAGCCAAAAAGATTTCAGATGAAGGAGATATGAATTGTAGAAGTTGACAATCGGTGGCATATGAAAGTAGACTCAAAGGGATTTCCATCAAGAGTTGAACCAACCAAAACGGATTTCATACCAAGGAAATATGACCCTCGAAAATGGACTGTCTGTTCAAGATGTTTCACAGTTTGCTATCAAATGAAGCAAACTCGAGTTTTGGAACCAAAACTCGAGTTTATCGGGGACAGAGAGCAAATTATGATTTTGGGAAAACCGAAACTCAAGTCATTAAGTTGAAAACTCAAGTTTCCATCACACAGAGAGCAATGAACGTCAGAACATCTTCAAAACTCGAGTTTGTGAGACCCAAACTCGAGTTTCCATCAGACAGAGAGCAACCAAGAGCAGAGCAACTCCAAAACTCGAGTTTGTCACTTAATGACTCGAGTTTTGCTTCTATTTCAAAATGTTCTTCAAATTTCAATCGCGACATTTACCTGAGAAAGACCAAAACTCGAGTTTGTGTTTCAAAACTCGAGTTTGCACTTAAGTGAACAGTTGCAAACTCCAGTTTTCATTTGGAAACTCCAGTTTTCGGAGCTGTGTTTGAAAATCAGTTTTTCTGGAATTTGTGAAATTTTCATATATGATCTAGATACTGACGGTGGAATATCACCTAGAGGGGGTGAATAGGTGATCTTATCAAATTTTTCTGGAATGCACTTGAAAAATAAATTACGAGAGTAAGGGAAGAGAAATGAACACACAGAGATTTATACTGGTTCGGTCTTAACACTTTGACCTACGTCCAGTCCTCAAGTACACCTTGAGATTTCCACTATCTCTTTAAACACAAGTACAATTACCCACTCTGTAACTTAGGATGATCCTTTCACACTCGGACTCACTCCCCCTTACAAGTTGCAATTGTACACCCTTACTTAAAGTTCCACAACCTCAAATTTGAACAATAGACATAATGAAGGTGTTTGACAGCTCCTTGATAATTGAATATTTTATACACTTATTTTTGTCTCTTGAATAATAATTTAGGACCCTTTAGCTAATAAATAATGGCTATTATGTTTATTTGGGCCTTGGGCCTTTTATTGCATTTTAGCCATTTTTAATAATAAAATCCCAGTTTTGTGTTGCTTCACTATTTC
Organism: Acacia pycnantha; assembly: GCA_025563575.1. Lineage (NCBI taxonomy): Eukaryota > Viridiplantae > Streptophyta > Magnoliopsida > Fabales > Fabaceae > Acacia > Acacia pycnantha. The sequence goes on from JAMWYP010000001.1 coordinate 3,620,269, forward strand.
TACCATAACTCTTGAACCAGACATCGGATTTGCCTCATTTTTGTCTCATATTTCAGATGATTCAGAGAGCTACAATTGTTATGAAGACATCAAGAGAAAATTCGGTCAAGAAGGCGGTCAATTTTGGAGCCAAAGTCGGATGTACAGTTCTGGATTTATTTTGGACCCGAATTTTGTAATTTAAGTCCAGTTTTATTTTATTTCTGTTTTGGGCTAAAACTATGAGAGCCCATTTCGTTTTTGGTTATTTTTAAGTAAGGCAGCTGCCACAAACAGATTCATTCACGTTTTTACCCTATTAGTGGATCAAAAACACAAGTTTCAAATTCTCTCAATTGTTCTTCATCCGTTCTTCGAGTTCTTCGTGTTCGTCATGAACTTCTTCATTTCTGCTCCATTTTCGTTCTGCATAGCCATGCTGGGCTAAGCTTCAGTGATTAGCCCACGGATTAAGGATTCCACTATCCAGAGGACTCGCTCTTAACGGTAACAAATTCAGTTCTGTTTTGTAATTTCGGATTCGATTTGCATTCAGATTGGGTGTTAGATTTAATGCCCAGATTGAGAAATCCCAAGGACTTAATTCGAACTGGGTTTGAGTGTTTTCTGTGTGATCGTACAGTGACACGCCGTTGTTCAGATAAACGCTAAACGATCGTTTAGTTGAGGGAATTTCTGGACGAACGCAGAGATTTCGGTTCGTCCAGAATCAATCACGAGTTTGTTCAATTCTGTTTTTCGTCCGAGGAAGGAAGTTGGTGGAATTCGAAATCCTGGGTTAATCTTCTGTTTATCTGTTTAATCTTCATTTCATTCTGCTTCTATTTCTATTAGTTTTCGTTTTAATCTGTTAACCAAAAACCCCCCATTGTTACTGTTCTGTTTGGCTATTATTGTTGTTAATCGAACTTGCTGCAAATTCGTTGGGGAAACGACCCAGGTTCCTATCACTACAAATCATTTTGAACTTGGTTTATTTTGGAAGACACGGCAAAAATCTTTCCAAAAATGGCGCCGCTGCCGGGGAATTTGCATCGGTTTGATTAGTAACAGTATTGTAAATAGCTTAGTTTAGGTGGTTCGGGTGGTCAGACAGAAATTTTTCTGACTCTGATCACTCAAATCAGGTCTTATTCACAAGGAATTGGGTGTTTTAAGCAAAAGTCACTTCCTATGAGGAAGTGAGGTCTCACTCATTTTCCCCAAATTCCAACGTTTAGACCATTTTTTTCATTGTTTTAGGTTACGCTTTTTGATTTCCAACAGGACCATTTTTTTTTAGTATCTCTGATTGAGTTGAAATTTGGTACAGTGATAGAAAATGGCGAATCGTTAGACCCCCCTTCAAAAATGTTTCATTTTCCAAGGGCTATCCTCCGTTTCGCCAAATTCCATCGTTTAGGCCACTTTTTCAATTTTTGAAGTTTTTTTCTTCCATTTTTGAGTCCCCCAATAGTCTAAGAGTTGCCCTGTCCAAGTCCCAAAAATTTTAAAAATCATTTGATACTATTTTTGGACTTGTTTTGGTCAATTTCTAGCATAGGTTTTTGCTTTTGTGTGTTTTGTCTCTGTGTCTCTTAGTGTTTTTCCACTTTTCACCACCTCTTGTGGCATTTTCGTAATTCTGATTTTCTGGTGGCATCTTTGTCATTCGAGTATTTGCCAATTCTGCTTTGTGTATATGTTGCATGAGTACCGTGAATACTACTAATCCAGAAGATTTGTTGCCATTTGATCCTGAAATAGAAAGAACAATTCTTACTGCTAGAAGAGTTGTTAGGCTAAGTCATAAGATTAATACTGAACTGGATACTCAATTAGATTCTGCTTCTGGCCATTCTGATTGTGTCCAAGGTGAGTGCCCCATTAAGCATTTGAAGGAATTCCATGTAGTATGCAGCACTATGAAACCTCATGCCATTAATGAAGATCATATCAAGCTGAGAGCTTTTCCTTTCTCATTGGAAGGTGGAGCCAAGGATTGGTTGTTGTACCTTCAGCCTCATCTATTGGGAGCCGGACTGATATTCAGAGGTTATTTCTGGAGAAATATTTCCCTTCCTCAAGAGCAACTGCAATCAAGAAGGACATTGGCAACATTAGACAGATCACTGGGGAGACTATGCATGAGTATTGGGAGAGGTTCAAAAGGTTATGTGCAAGCTGTCCACACCATCAGATATCTGAAAAAGACTTGATCAACTCTTTCTATGATGGTCTATCACCGGTAGACAAAGGGTTGGTGGATGCTTCTAGCGGTGGGGCTATGAGTAACAAGACACCGAAGAAGCCCGAGACTTGATATCCATTATGGCGATAACTCTCGGCAGTTTGGCACCGAGCCAATAGTACTCCTGTTTACCATATTCAAGCTCCAGTCCAAGATGATTCTCAGAGATTAGAGACTAGACTTGATGATCCGACCTCCCTTGTGAGGCACTGGCAGTGACACGACAAGCATGCTGATCTTCCCCTTCTCGGCATGGGTACTCTTGTGGGTTTTGTTCGACCCTTATCATTCTATCGACTCTTGCCCTACCTTGCATGATCCTACTTACCAAGATCGGTCAAGAGCTGCAGTGGGTGTTTTTCCAGGAAGGCCACAATACCAACAGAATAATGCCTTCTCCAACACTTATAATCCTGGTTGGAGAAATCACCCCAACTTTCACTGGAACCAAAATCGAACCAGAACAACCAATACCAAAATCGAATCGAGTAACCAGACGCGAGAATTCTAGGAATTACCAGCAGAGGCCGTATGGACCACGAGACTTTCCAAAGCAGTCTGCACCCCTTTGCCTTTGCAAGCACCACCTCCTCGACCAGCCATATGTCCACCTCCACAAAGCGGCACAACAAAGACGCTAGTAGTAGTAGTGGTGGTTCCTCACTTGAAGATATGATGAAGCAATTTGTCACACCAATATGCGGTTCCAACAAAGAACCGACACTTCCATTCAGAGTTTGCAAACACAGATTGGGCAATTGGCAACATCATTGAACCATCTTCAACCTCAGGGATCCAACTCCCTTCCCTCACAAACAATTCCCAATCCTAAGGGAAATGTGAGTGCTATATCACTACGGTCTGGCAAGCAATTGGAGGAACCTAAGCAAGCTGCAGATGTGACTTCCACATCAGAAAACGAGTCGGGAAATGTGAAGATTAACTCTGAAAAGAAAAAGGCAGTGCAGCAAGGTGAAGAGGAAGACATTCCTATTCCTCTTCCCTTCCCTCAGAGAGCAGTTCAATCCAAGAAGTTGGCAGATAAAGCACAAGAGAAGGATATACTTGAGACATTCAGAAGAGTAGAGATCAACATTCCTCTCTTAGATGCAGTCAAACAAATTCCTAAATATGCCAAGTTTCTGAAAGAGTTGTGCACCAACAAGAGGCGATCAAGGGAAATGAACGAGTGAGCTTGAACTGAATGTCTCAAAGACTCATCCAAATCTACCATGCCTCGTAAATGCAAAGATCCGGGGACATTTTCTATCCCTTGCCTTATTGGTAACTATAGATTTGATGATTGCATGCTAGATTTAGGTGCTTCTATTAATGTCATGCTGCATCTGTTTATAGATCTCTTGGTCTTGGTCCCTTGCGTCCAACCGGTGTCATTGTTCGGTTAGCTAATAGGAGTAATGCCCATCCTTCTGGTTTAGTTGAAGATGTATTAGTCAAAGTTAATGAATTGATATTCCCTGCTGATTTTTACATCTTGGATATGGAGGGTGAGTCTCCTAGTAGTAGGTCACCAATCATTCTAGGGAGACCTTTCATGAAAACAGCTAGGACTAAGATAGATGTGCATTCCGGTACTCTTTCCATGGAGTTTGGTGATATATCGTGAATTTCAATATCTTTGATGCCATGAAATATCCTAGGGAAGAGCATTCTGTTTTCTCGTATTGATGTGATTGATGATGCTTTGTGGATGATGTTCTTAATGGTTGGTGCACCGATTATCCTTATTTTTCATCCGAGAGTGATACCCCATTTGTGCATGCGATGATAATGAATGGTGCTTTGTTTGCACTAATTTGGTTAAGACCGCATTGTTTGGTGATTCTGATTTGCTTGATGATTCTACATTACTTGTAGACTCGATATTGATTTCGAGTTTGAGCTTCATCCCGATCCTAACGTGCATCCCGATTCGATTTTGATGAGCTTAATTCGATTTTGATGAACCGAATTCGATGTTAACCTTGAGCCGTATAGACACGGTCCTTCGCTTGTGCTTCTTTGAATATGGTTTCGTGTATTCCCAGTGTGATGACATCGAGTTGTTGCAACAACCACCCAAGCTTCTCCTCCACCGAGCAACCGCCCAAACTAGAGTTGAAATCCCTTCCACACCATCTGAAGTATGCATTTCTGGAGGAGAATGAGCAGTTGCCAGTCATTGTGGCAAATAATCTCACGCCTGATCAAGAAGAGAAGCTGCTAAGCTTATTGAGGGTGAACAAGAAAGCTATTGGGTGGACATTGGCTGACATAGTTGGCATTAGCCCTTCTATGTGCATGCACCGGATTCTGTTGGAAGAGGACTCTAAGCCGCGAGGCAACCCCGTGAGACGCCTTAATCCTCTTATCCTTGATGTGGTGAAGAAGGAGGTCACTAAGCTTCGCAAGCCGGCATCATCTATCCTATTTCGATAGCCACTGGGTTAGCCCACCTGTGGTTCCCAAGAAGTCCGAGTTACCGTAGTAGCCAATCGAAGAATGAGCTCATTCCTACTCGAGTTCGAATAGTTGGAGAGTTTGCATTGACTATAGGAGACTCAACCAAGCCACTCGCAAGGATCATTACCCTCTACCTTTCATTGATCGATGTTAGAGCGATTGGTGGTAAGTCTCATTACGCTTCTCGGATGGCTACTCGGATACTTCCAGATCCATATTGCTCCCGAGGATCGGGGAGAAGACGACCTTTACATGCCCCTTTGGGACATATGCTTACCGAAGGATGCCTTTTGGCCTCTCGCAATGCACCCGGCACCTTTCGGCGTTGTATGGTGAGTATTTTCTCCGAGTTCCTAGAGGACCGCATGGAGGTTTTCATGGATGATTTCACCGTATATGGGTCTCGATTTTGATGCATGCTTAGCTAATTTGTCTAGAGTCTTGCATAGGTGTATTGAATCTAATCTTGTGCTGAATTATGAAAAGTGTCACTTTATGGTTGAGTCGGGCATAGTCTTGGGACACATAGTGTCTAGGAAAGGGATTGAGGTAGACCCCGCTAAGATCGATGTTATTACTTGCTTTGCCTTACCCTGCTTCTGTGCGGGAAGTTCGCTCTTTTCTTGGTCATGCAGGTTTCTATCGACGTTTCATTCGAGATTTCAGCAAGACCGCTCAACCCTTGTCCCACCTCCGCATAAGGACACCGACTTTGTCTTTGATGATGCGTGCAAGGCGGCCTTCGATCACTTGAAGCGTTGCCTTACTACACCTGATGATTCAGCCCCGATTGGCTCCTCCCTTTTGAGTTAATGTGCGATGCTTCCAACTATGCGGTTGGTGCTATCTTAGCACAACGGGTTGATAGAGCCTCCCATGTCATTGCATATGCTTCAAAGACTTTGGATTCTCGCTCGTCTAATTACACCACTACTGAGAAGGAGTTGTTGGCTATTGTATTTGCCTTTGATAAGTTTAGGTCATATCTCGCTAGCTAGTAGAGTCATTGTTTTCTCGACCATGCAGCTTTAAAGTTTCTTTTGAAAAGGCGGATGCTAAGCCACGACTCATTCGGTGGATGTTATTGCTCCAAGAGTTTGATGTTGAGATTCGAGACGAAGTGGAGCGCAAAACCGGGTAGCTGACCACTTGAGTCGCATCACCCATTCTCCCTCTCACCCTCTTCTATTCGGGATGATTTCACGATGAGCAGCTTCTACAATGCAAGTTAAGATCCCATGGTATGCTGATCTAGTTAACTACTTGGTAGCTGGTGTTTTTCCTGTAGACTCCACTAGGGCCCAAACCTTAAAATTGAAAAGTGAGTCTAAATACTATGTTTGGGATGACCCTTATCTGTGGAAATTTTGTAGTGACCAAGTAGTTAGGAGATGTGTGCCTGATCATGAGTTTCACTCTATATTGCATTTTGCTCATGCTTCTGCCTGTGGTGGTCACTTTGGACCCCAAAGAACTGCTAGGAAAGTGTTAGAATGTGGATTATTTTGGCCTTTCCTGTTTCATGATGCCCATTTGTTTTGCAAATCATGTGATAACTGTCGAGGGCGGAGTATTTCCGTAGGCATGAGATGCCCCAAAACCCTATATTGTTTTGTGAGATCTTTGATGTTTAGGGTATTGATTTCATGGGTCCATTTCTGCTTCATATGGTTACACTTACATCTTCTGTTTGTTGATTATGTTTGAAATGGGTTGAGGCGAAAGCCACCCGACTAATGATTCTTCTGTGGTGGTGGACTTTGTTAGGTCTAACATTTTCTGCAGTTTGGCATTCCTAGAGCTATTATCGGTGATCGTGGTTCCCATTTTTGCAATCGAAGCATGGGTGCCTTGCTACGCAAGTATGGAGTGCTTCACAAGGTTTCCACAACATACCATCCTCAGACCAACGGTCAAGCTGAAGTCTCAAATAGAGAGATTAAGCAAATCCTTCAGAAGACTGTCAACTCTACCCGGAAAGATTGGAGTAAGCGACTAGATGATGCTTTGCGGGCATATCGCACCGCCTACAAGACGCCGATTGGGATGTCTCCCTATCGGATTGTCTTTGGTAAAGCATGTCATCTTCCGGTTGAGTTGGAGCATCAAGCCTATTGGGCTATTAAGCAATGCAACATGGATTTGGCTAAGTCCGGGATGGAGAGGAAGCTGCAGCTGCAAGAGTTAGATGAGCTTAGATTGGATGCCTATGAAAGCTCACGGTTGTATAAGGAAAAGACTAAGGCATTCCATGATAAGCATATTCTGGCATCGCCTCAAGCCATTTCATGAGGGATCCCCACAAAGCAGCTGAGGAAGCGAGATTCTCCTCATTGATGCCACTTATCCTCCATAAACCCTTGGGGAGTATTCTTCTTTCTTCTCCCTCCCTCTCTTTTATTTGTTTTCCCTTTCTACTTTGCTTTTTGAAAATAAATACATTCTTTCTTTCTAATGATTGCTACATATTATGAACTAGGACATTTTGGTTTTAATGGATCATTATGTTTAGTCTGGAACTCTTGACTCTTCGATTACAAGTCTTGGTAGTTGATTTGATGTTGTTGATTACCTAAGTTGGTATTGACCTTGTGAGGTTTTGGGCCTGCATGAATGGAATTCATCTTTTGCCATTCTTTCTTTCATGTGTGCATCTCTCATGATTTGTGTTCTCTAGAACTTGCTCCTTTTCTTTTGAAACTACATTTTTCACTTACGTGCATAAGTATGATGGAAGCTTGTTTTCTTTCTTTTATTCTCCTCACTTTGGCCAAATAGCTTTCCCTTGCATTATGATTCCCTTGCTAGCCCCTTTGTGCCTTTTGACCCATTCTTTTCTAAGCCACATTACAAGCCTAAGCGTAAAACCATTTTATTCCGCACCTTGAAGATTTATTGAGCATTGGTTTCAACTTGTTTTGTGTTTAAGTGTGGGGGTTGCTCAGGAGTGCAACAGTTTAAGTGTGGGGGGATATTTTATTTTGACATTGTAATTACGTATACAATGAAAGGAAAGAAAGAAAATTTTGACATTGTAAATTACGTATACAATGAAAGGAAAGAAAGAAAAGCAAATTAAAAAAAAACAAAAGAAAAGAAAAGAAAAGAAAATACATAGAAAGGAATGTATATATGAGTAGAATAAAAGTTTCATACATAGAGAATGATTGTGTTAATCAGTGCTCTTCCTTTTGATTTCTTTGGTGCTTAGCCTCTTATTCCATACTATTACCTACCTTCACCCTAGCCCCGTTACAACCTTTAATTACAAGCTCTCTTGATTTGTGCATGTATGTGTTATGAGTAGTGGATACGTAGAAGTTGAGCAAGCTTATGGTAGAACAAATTTCTTGAGTAGAATTTGAGCGATACACTTATTTACCTTAAACACTTGAGAGACTGATTGATTGAGCGCATCATTTGAGAGATCATCTTTTGTGATTAGCATCATTGATTGACACTACCATGAATTGTAATTTGAGATGAAAGGGTTTTGGTCTTGAATGGTTGGTCTTTTGAAGCTTTGTGTCCCTTGATTCAATTTTTGCATTGTTAGCAATTATTAGTAAAGAAGAGTTTTTCCTTTAGGTCTTTCTCTTTGAATTTTGCTCAGGAGTGCAAAAAGATAAGTGTGGGGGAATTTGATAATTGAATATTTTATACACTTATTTTTGTCTCTTGAATAATAATTTAGGACCCTTTAGCTAATAAATAATGGCTTTTATGTTTATTTGGGCCTTGGGCCTTTTATTGCATTTTAGCCATTTTTAATAATAAAATCCCAGTTTTGTGTTGCTTCACTATTTCTACCATAACTCTTGAAACCGACATCGGATTTTCCTCATTTTTGTCTCATATTTCTGATGATTCAGAGAGCTACAATTGTTATGAAGACATCAAGAGCAAATTCGGTCAAGAAGGCGGTCAATTTTGGAGCCAAAGTCGGATGTACACTTCTGGATTTATTTTGGACCCGAATTTTGTAATTTAAGTCCAGTTTTATTTTATTTCTGTTTTGGGCTAAAACTATGAGAGCCCATTTCGTTTTAGGTTATTTTTAAGTAAGGCAGCTGCCACAAACAGATTCATTCACGTTTTTACCCTATTAGTTGATCAAAAACACAAGTTTCAAATTCTCTCAATTGTTCTTCATCCGTTCTTCGAGTTCTTCGTGTTCGTCATGAACTTCTTCATTTCGCTCCATTTTCGTTCTGCATAGCCATGCTGGGCTAAGCTTCGGTGATTAGCCCACGGATTAAGGATTCCACTATCCAGAGGACTCGCTCTTAACGGTAACAAATTCGGTTTGTTTTGTAATTTCGGATTCGATTTGCATTCGGATTGGGTGTTAGATTTAATGCCCAGATTGAGAAATCCCAAGGACTTAATTCGAACTGGGTTTGAGTGTTTTCTGTGCGATCGTACAGTGACACGCCGTTGTTCGGATAAACGCTAAATGATCGTTTAGTTGAGGGAATTTCTGGACGAACGCAGAGATTTCGGTTCGTCCAGAATCAATCACGAGTTTGTTCAATTCTATTTTTCGTCCGAGGAAGGAAGTTGGTGGAATACGAAATACTGGGTTAATCTTATGTTTATCTGTTTAATCTTCATTTCATTCTGCTTCTATTTCTATTAGTTTTCGTTTTAATCTGTTAACCAAAAACCCTCATTGTTACTGTTCTGTTTGGCTATTATTGTTGTTAATCGAACTTGCTGCAAATTCGTGGGGGAAACGACCCAGGTTCCTATCACTACAAATCATTTTGAACTTGGTTTATTTTGGAAGACACGGCAAAAATATTTCCAAAAATGTATGAACACTTAAGTACTATAGGTATTGAGATTCTCAAGATAATTGTAGTAATAAGAAAGATGTATGTCTCGTATTTTCTTGAGTTGGTTCTTCAATTTGAATCAGATGTGCTTTTATAATGTTTATGATTCATGTTGCGAAGATAGCTGTTGAGCCATTCTGTCTCTTGGATTTCCAACGTTGGTCTGCATTTGAAGGCTTTATGACCGTTGCATCATTTAGTGTCTTCCCTTATTTTGTGCAGGGAATCATTCTGAGTAAAGGCCATATCGAATACTTCCAAATAAGGGACTTCATCTTTCTTGACGATTCGTCTGTTTGACGCGTGAGAATAAATGCTCTAATTTTCTGTTCTTTTGTCAATCAATGGTTGATACCTGAAACCCACTTAAGTAGAATGATTAGAAATAGAAATTAACGAGTTTGAATATAATCAGTAATAATGGTGTTTCAGTATTTATCAGAAGGAGATCAAATCAGAGATAGCGTATGAGATTTTGTTCGTAACGTTTGATGCTCGAGCAAGGTATATTTGGTTGCTCGGGCAAGCCTTTCAGAAAAACAGAATTCCTCGCTGATGCTCGGGCAAGTTTTTATGATGTGCTCGAGCAAGTCTCAGATAAACTAGATTTTCTCGCTGTTGCTCGGGCAGGTTGTTATGGCGTGCTCGAGCAAGCCTTAGGCAGAGGCGAAAATTAGGGATATTCCGATGCTGCTCGAGCAAACAATATATGTTGCTCGGGCATGGTGCTCGAGCAAGGACAAAGGACCTGCTCGGGCAAACAACATATAGTGGTGAGACAAGAGGACTTGAGTAGTGCTGCTCGAGCAAGAGTTTTTCCTTGCTCGGGCATGGTGCTCGAGCATGAAAAGATTCATGCTCGGGCAGACACCATCTTATAGCAAATTGGGGAGCTGCTCGGGCAAGCTATTCACTCTACTCGAGCATGGTGCTCGAGCAAGGTTTACTCGGTGTGCTCGAGCAAGCCTGTTTGCCATGGAAGATTTCACTTCTGCCTCTATGCTGCTCGAGCAAGGGATTCCTCCTACTCGAGCATGAATGCTCAATTTATTTCCATCTCACGATGTTGCTCGAGCAAGCACAAGACGCTAGTCGGGCAATTATTCTCTCAATTTAATTTAGGAGGACTGAGTCTCAATGATGCTCGGGCATAACCTTGGAGTTGCTCGAGCAAACCTTGACCTACATATTTTTCACTCAATTTAATAACTCATAAGTTGTATTCATCAAAACATCGAAAGCCAACAGATACTTCATATCATCACTCATTACTATTCTTAACTATGTTTATATCATTTGTGTACATGTTTCAGATGATCAAAGGCTGTTAAACTGAAGATCAAGGGTAAAGTAAATGCTGATGTCATAGCTAGTTAAGAAAACGAAGTTCTAACGGCTAGTTCCATCTAAGTCTAACGGCTATATTTCTTTATCCAACAGTCATTGAATCTTCTCAACAATCATAAATTGCAACTACGTACCTATAAAAGAAGACAGATTCAAGACAGAAAGAAAAAAGAAACAAGCCTACATCTTCAAAATGCTGATACCCTGATATTCATATTATTTACTCTCGGTTTTCAATGTTTACATAGCTTATCATAGAGAGTGAAATGATTTGTATTTTACTTTAGTATTTATCCATTCACTTCTAAGAGAGAAGATTTATTGTAATCATCCTATCATTTTATCTGAGAGTTACTCAAGGTTGGGTGTGATAGGGCAAAACTTTAAAGCCTATAATTCCGCAAGTATACGGGCCGTATCAAGTAATAAAGTGATAAGAAAAGTATCGTTCCCACGAGGACTTGGTATCACAAACTTTGGTTAAGCATTAATTTTACAATTTCGTTTAAGTTGGGCAAATCAAAATTGAATTTAATTAAGAGAACATGAATTAAAACTAAAATTAAAATAAACAAACTACGAAAATAATCAAATGAGCAACCCAGAGTCACTAATCCTTCATTAGCTTCATAAACCTTCATTTCACTAATTTAATTAGCCTTAATATCAATTTTGTTTATCTCGAGTATAATTAGCCATAAGTGCCTGTCGGTCCACTTACAACCCTCTCTTGAGTATATTTTGTGATGTCTAACATAATTACTCAACAGGCAATAAAACTCGAACACACTCTTCAACAATTATATGAGGCTATTAGGTATATGTCTATCCTAATCGCAAATTAAATCGTAATTTAATCCCATATTACTTAATCTCAGAGTTTAATTAAAATCCCCTTCGTCAAGGTAAATCCTAATTCTCAAAATCATATTCAATGATAGCCAATCACTAAATAGATAAAACTAAACAAGATCAAGTAACCAAAATTAATATTAATTATAACTAAACAATGAAAACAAAGTCTAATCTACTTATAAATTCATAGCTACTCTAGGTTGCAAAAAGAAATTAGCCAAACATGGCTTTAACTCAGTTCATCACAGCAGCAACAACCAAAATCCAGATTCAAGTCACAATGAAAATCAAAGGGAAAGGGAAAAAAAATAGAGTAGAGTTAAGAACACAAGTGCTGCCTCTTCCAGTGTGCTCTACGCCTCTGCTTCTCTGAGTTCCGCTGTCAAGGCTGGTGTGAAGACGAAACTCGCCGGCGACCGTGGTGGAGAGGGAAGCCGCCGGCGAGAGAGGAAGAAGAAGGTCGAAGGTCTGCTCTGTTCTGTCGCTCTGTGCGTTCCTGCTTCTTCGCTGCAATTTCCGCTCGTTTCTTCTCCTCTTTTCTAATCCAGAATGACGCTCCCGGTCAATTAATTCATCCGTGGGCCCCTTGTAGCTTTTTTTTTTATTTGATTCAATTCTATTCAATTCATGGGGCCCAAAACGCTGCACCTCTTCTTTTCTTTCCAGCCTTTTGTTTTTTGTTTTTTAGGTTTTCCATTCTCCTTCAATTGTAGGCCCACCTATTCCAAAACAATCCAAAGCATTCAGTCCCTCAAAATTCTGCTCCGCTACCCCTCGTCCTTGGGTTCAATTGGCAAAGGGGTCGGACTTCCTCACCTCAAGGGAGGGGGTTTGATCCCTGCGTTGGTCAAGGCGCTGGGGGAGGCATCCTAGGGGTCTAGGAAGCAGTGGAAACGCTGGTAGAGGTGGAGGCATGTGTACTCTCTGTCCAGTATGCCCTGTGGACTGGGCTCCAAGCGCCCTGCCCTTGGATTGTGGGTGAGCCCAACCCCTTTCCTAAAATTTTTTAGCAAAAAAAAAAATATTCTGCTCCGCTGGTCCTTAGGTTATCAATTAAAGGAAAATATATTATTATTATTATTTTTAAATAAACTTAAAAACTTATTTTCTAAGTTGAAATCCCTAAATGATGTACTCAAATTGATATTTCTAAATATCTCAAGATAATCTCTTTAATTTAGCATTAATGACTTCCCAAATATATCAAAATATATCTCAAATGTATTAAAAATGGGAAGTCATCACACCCCCACACTTGCATCAAATCTTGTCCTCAAGATTTTTAAATTCTAAAACAACCAATTTCAAGAAAATCATGGAAGCAAGATTTTTAGCAAGCACTATAAATTTGAAATCAATTCAAATATTCAAGAATCAAATTTTCTCAGAAATCTATTCTACATTCCAAAAATGCAAGTAGCAAGACAATTAATTTGGCAAAGATAAATCACAATAGAATGTCTCTCACAAGTCAAGTGTTTACACTCATCTCTCAAGATATTTAAGGGTTTGTATTTCACTCCATTCCACCTATTGCAACTTATCTACCATAAGCTTGTTTATCATCTCAATCTCCACTTTATACATTATCCATTTGCATACTCAAATCAAAAGGACTTTCTCAAGGTTTTAATGATCAAGGTAGGATAATGAAATGAAAATGATCAAATGGTATGGGAAAATACTTTAATTAATGCCAAGTAATTTAATGAAATTCATGATGAAGAAAGAAGGAATACCTACCAAGAGAAAACAAACTCACTAACACTATATACAGACCACTTTTTTTTCAATAATCTTTTTCTTTCTTTCTTGGATCTCTACTTTTTTTTTCATATATTCCTTTTTTTCCTATCTTTTTTTTTCTTTTTTCTTTTTTCTTTTTTTTTATTACTATATACACATACTTTCTAACTCCTTCACTCTTTTAAATTGGTTCACTTAGCACTTACTAAAGTAATAAAAATGAATGCGAAGAAAAAGATATAAAAATTGCATATCTCAAACAAATGGCTATTTATTCTATGCAATTTTTTTTTTTAAATAAAGGCTCAAATGGGGTAAACAAAATATTTTCATGTGATAAGGATGGACATTTGGCCGAACTAGCTATGAAATGAATGCCTAGATCATCTTTGTGCATGCAAAAGGATTTCAAATTTCAAAAGAGATTCAAGACAAGTTCTAGAGATGAAATCACAATAGGTGTTCTCCCTCTTGAAAGAAATGAAACTTAGGCTCAAATTCCTCACAGGTTCTATGACATCCTAAAGTAAAGTACCAAAACCAAATCTTTACCACTTTACTAACATTCAAAGAACATGAAATCAATTCCTAATCAAATTCACTCCTTTTCATATTCAAATCAAACCAATTGTAATAATGCTCACAAATAATATTCACACTTCCATCAGATTTTTTTTATTTTTTATTTTTGAAAAAAAAAATTGAGGACAAAGCAAGTTAAAATCAAGGATACCCTCACCCCCACACTTAAATGTCACATTGTCCTCAATGTGAACAAGTAATAAAAAGTAATGGAAGTGAAGAGCAATCATATTTAAGTGTGAAGGTAATACCAATTTTAGAGATTTCAAATTTCTACCAATTTAACAGCTCAAGTGCTAACAACTATTCAATAGTCATCACAAACATATTCGTTCTAAAACCAGCACTCATTCCCAGTGATATATATCAACAATCAAATATAACAAATCAAAGAAAAGTAGAAGAAAACTCCCCTATTTGTCCTTGATTGTGCTTTCAATCCTTGCTACCAAAGTGTAACACCTCATCAGGGGCTTTCAACAGTCCTACAAAATCAAAGAAAGCATCAAATAATACCTTGGGTTGCCTCCCAAGAAGCGCTAAGTTTAAAGTCTTCAGCCAGACTTCTTAAAACAACTTCTAATCATAAGTATCAAACACCACGATCACCTTGTCTTCATTTCTTTTCAAGCAACAAGGTATCACACACAAAAATTGATCATTCAAGTTAATTACTTGTACTTCCTTAATCATAGACAATCTTGGAATACAAGTATTCACTGAATTCAAATAAAGCACATCATGCACATCCTTACAAATAAACATAGGCACTTCCAAGAATTTAGAGCATCCAACAAAATCCACTTGACTCTCATCAGTAAGAGTCAAAACTTCAATAGGAGAGTTGCGAACAATAACTCTACGGACATCCACATCAAATTTATCATCAAAATTACAAGCCTTAGGCTCCACAGGCGGAACCTCTTCTAGACATCCACTATTCTCATCTGAATCAATTTCAAACACACAATCATTTTCTATATTATCTATAGTCTCATGTAATTCCACACCTTCAACTTCCTCACAATAATCATTATCAGCATAAGAAGTGGTCATCAGGCTTAAGGAATTATCTTGCACCATAGTCTCAACGGTTGAAACAATTTGACTCACATATACCCCAATATTTTGAAAACTTGACTTAACATTAGTGTTAAACTCCTCAATTCTAGTGGCAAACTCTTTTTGCTCTCTACTAGATCTCTCTGATACTTCCACATACTCCTCAAATAATCTTTCTAAATTAGATTTTTCCTTATACTCAATGATGTGTTCTTCAATATGTGGATAAGAGTGAAAAGGAGGGGTATTTTCATGAGAACAATAAAGTGGTGGATCCCTAAAATTTTGTTGCTCAAAACTTTCACTAGGACAGAATGAGTTATCACAACAAGCTTGGTTCCTAGTGAAGTCATCTCTCACAAAATGACTAGTTGTACTATATGGACAATGCTCATATAAATGATTCCCTCCACAATAAGCACAAGACATGCAAACATATTGAGAAGAATCAACATATGGAATACAACTATAATTTATGCTCCTTTGATGTTGCCTATATTCATTCCAAGAATTTAAAATAGCAATCAATCCTTCTTGTGTAGAAGACAAAGAATTCATCTCCTTCTCAACATTAAGATCAGTTGGTTGCCAATTGAAATCCTTTTTTTTCTAAAAGAAAATAAAATAAAATATTTACAAATTCAAATTTAAACTACTAATGCTCAATCAATTCTAACCAAGATAGTTGTGACACACAAGTCCCCGGCAACGGCGCCAAAAACTTGATAGGGCAAAACTTTAAAGCCTATAACTCCGCAAGTATATGGGCCGTATCAAGTAATAAAGTGATAAGAAAAGTATCGTTCCCACGAGGACTTGGTATCACAAACTTTGGTTAAGCATTAATTTTACAATTTTGTTTAAGTTGGGCAAATCAAAATTGAATTTAATTAAGAGAACAGGAATTAAAACTAAAATTAAAATAAACAAACTACGAAAATAATCAAATGAGCAACCCAGAGTCACTAATCCTTTATTAGCTTCATAAACCTTGATTTCACTAATTTAATTAGCCTTAATATCAATTTTGTTAATCTCGAGTATAATTAGCCATAAGTGCCTGTCAGTCCACTTACAACCCTCTCTTGAGTATATTTTGTGATGTCTAACATAATTACTCAAGAGGTAATAAAACTCGAACACACTCTTCAACAATTATATGAGGCTATTAGGTATATGTCTATCCTAATCGCAAATTAAATCGTAATTTAATCTCATATTACTTAATCTCAGAGTTTAATTAAAATCCCCTTCGTCAAGGTAAATCCTAATTCTCAAAATCATATTCAATGATAGCCAATCACTAAATAGATAAAACTAAACAAGATCAAGTAACCAAAATTAATATTAATTATAACTAAACAATGAAAACAAAGTCTAATCTACTTATAAGTTCATAGCTACTCTAGGTTGCAAAAAGAAATTAGCCAAACATGGCTTTAACTCGATTCATCACAAAGAAGAACAACCAAAATCCAGATTCAGGTCACAATGAAAATCAAAGGGAAAGGGAACAAAAATAGAGTAGAGTTAAGAATACAAGTGCTGCCTCTTCCAGTGTGCTCTACGCCTCTGCTTCTCTGAGTTCCGCTGTCAAGGCTGGTGTGAAGACGAAACTCGCTGGCGACCGTGGTGGAGAGGGAAGCCGCCGGCGAGAGAGGAAGAAGAAGGTCGAAGGTGCGCTCGTTACGTCGCGTCGCTCTGTGCGTTCCTGCTTCTTCGCTGCAATTTCCGCTCGTTTCTTCTCCTCTTTTCTAATCCAGAATGATGCTCCCGGTCAATTAATTCATCCGTGGGCCCCTTGTAGCTTTTTCTTTATTTGATTCAATTCTATTCAATTCATGGGGCCCAAAACGCTGCACCTCTTCTTTTCTTTCCAGCCTTTTGTTTTTTTTTTTTAGGTTTTCCATTCTCCTTCAATTGTGGGCCCACCTATTCCAAAACAATCCAAAGCATTCAGTCCCTCAAAATTCTGCTCCGCTGGTCCTTAGGTTATCAATTAAAGGAAAATATATTATTATTATTATTTTAAATAAACTTAAAAACTTATTTTCTAAGTTGAAATCACTAAATGATGTACTCAAATTGATATTTCTAAATATCTCAAGATAATCTCTTTAATTTAGCATCAATGACTTCCCAAATATATTAAAATATATCTCAAATGTATTAAAAATGGGAAGTCATCAGGGTGATCTTGAGTGGGAAACCCATTGTATTGATTACAGCTTGTAAGGGGAGTGAATCCTAGTGAGAGGATTACTTCGAGTATAGAGTGTGTAATCAAGTGGGTGTATTGATTACAGTTTGTAAGGGGGAGTGAATCCTAGTGAGAGGATTACTTCAAGTACAGAACATGTAATCAAGTTGAAAGAAGATAGTGGATTGAAAATCTCAAGTAGAGCTTGGGGACTGGACGTAGGTCAAGGATTGAGCCGAACCAGTATAAATCACAGTTTGCATATTCTCTTCCCTTATTTCTTATATTTCCAGTATAGGTTTATTTGAATATCTAACTATTGATTTAGAAAACGCAAAAGATTTTTAAAGTATCAAATTTTTTATCAAACACCCAATTGACCCCCCTCTTGGGTGATAGCCAGGTCTTTCATAATTTTATTCTGGCGTCTTCTCATCTTTGTTTTGAGGTGGTAGTACTTCGTATTTCGATCCCCTTTAACAATCTACTCCGTTCTTGCCTTTTGGAACCATTTGATTTCTTCAAGCTTTAGAATTCTCTCCAACCTCATTTGCAAATCGAGCTCCATCTTACACAAGAATTCAGAGTGAGGGTAAGAACACGACTTCTGGATGCCCTCCAATCTTGACAAAGATTGTGCTTTTGCTACTCTAACATACCAAGCACATCACTATTCCATACCCCCAGATGGTCTTGGAAAGAACTCAAAGCTCTGTTAATTCCTTCTTCAGCTTCCCATTTTTTCGATAGAAAATCAGCAAAAGACTCAAGACGAATCCACATCGCTTCAAATCGAAAGGGACGATTAACTCTACTAGCATCATTATTGGAACCTCCCACCAAACAAACAGGATTATGGTCCGAAAAATGAGTACGCGGTAGTACCTTAAGAAACCAGCCTGAGAAATCGACTAGGAAATTCTCATTCACTAAAGCCCGATCCAATCATTCATAAAGTCAACACCTCCATCTCACTTTAGGTCCTTTCCAAGTAAAACGAGGTCCAGAAAAACCCAGGTCCGAGAGAAAGCACCTCTGAACCCGATCGTTGAACAACTTAATTCTGGAATCACTAAATCCTAATCCACCGACTCTCTCCGTCAACGCCCCAATATCATTAAAATCCCCAATAGTGACCTAGGGAATATGAATCGAAGATGCTAGATTCTCCATCTCTTCCCACAATGCCTGCTTTAGAGAATAATTTGGGGATGCATAAATAGCAGTGAGAAGAAAGGAAGGATTGCCAGCTAGCTTGCATCGGAAATGAAGAAATTGTCTATTTGTCTTTAATACTGAGATATCCAGGCCGTCCTTCCTCCATGTCACAACAATTCCCCCTGATCGGCCTATACTTGGTACAACAGCAAGCTCGTCAAAACCCAATCGAGAATACGCTTCATATGTTTCTGAAAGAATAATCAGAGCTGGATTATAGCGTCAACACGCTATCCGAAGGTTTTGAAGGAAGTCCACACCACACGTGCCCCTCATGTTCCAATAGCAGATTTTAACCATTAAATAAACGGAAAAAAAAAAAAGATGGCTCAGAACCACACTCAAAGAAAATGGGCTTGAGGCCCAATATTTGCTAAAAGCACTTCACTTGGAGTCTCCTCCACCATATCACTACCTTCCTCCTCCATAGAAGGCCCAACCCAAAACTTACCAGATGGCCCAACAGACATTAAAGGATCCCCTAGGTCATTGTCCATGGATTTGAAGTCATCATCGTCCAAAGTCTCTGTATCCAGAGATGCCACGCCTACCATGTCACTCTTATCCACAACCCCAATATTCTTCCCCATTACTTCCTTTTCCCCAACAACAATACTCAAAAGATTTTCTCAACGCCGTCACTCTTCCTCAATGTCTCACGCGTTCTCTTCTCTTTTCTCACTATTTGATGCCCCAAATTACCCTTACTAGCCTCTTTATGAAGAGACTTGTTCTTTTTGTGCTTTTTGTTCATTGCCCCTTTCTGTCTCGTACTTTCCTGTACATCAAGCGTGGTTCTCGGTGTTACCACTACCTTCGGTACAACTGACTCACCTGCTACCACTGCAATATTCACCTTTTATGTACTCATTGTGTCCCCTGCCACTTCTTCTTCTCCAGTGAGAACTTCAAACCTAGACCCCTTATTCGGTGACTGTGAAACTCCGGTGGACTTCTCCTTATTCCCATGACTCTGACGTCTTGGCTTGTGAACCACGATCCAGATATCAGACTCATTCCTTTTGTCCTCCTCAATGTTCCTATCACCATGACTCCCATCATCCCCATTCACACTCTGTTTCTTTGCTTCAGAAGCTTTTTGATCCCCTACTTTACAAGTCTCAGCTTTATGGCCATAAATTCCACAATTAGTACACAAACCGTGAAGACCTTCATACTCAACATAATACACCTCACCATCCATGGTAAAGCTCAACATCAATTATTTGGTCAAATCAACAAGCACACAAATTCTAGCATAATGCCCTCTTAGTTGACAAGAGGTATTAATATCTATTTTGATTGTACCCCCTATCCTATCCATAATCCAAGACAAGGCTTCCCTATCATAATACAGAAAAACATTTGGCATTCTCACCCAAACCGCCACCTTATCAATCTTTGCTCACTAAGGTTGAAATTGTGGCTCCCATGGACGAACAGTCAGGTAGTGATCAAAAATCATCCAGGGGCCTCCAGTTAGGGCGTTTGACCGATCATCTTTGTTTGTGAATTTAACCACAAAGAAATCGTTCACAATATTGATCAAATTAATAACTCCCTTTTTAGCCCACAGAGGTTGGAGGATTGACAGAAGTAGCTTGTAGCCAATACTCCTCCCAAGGAGCTTGATAATAACTGCTTTGTTCCAAGCCTTATAGAGTCTTCTTTTCATCTTATCAGAAAAAGAAAACTCTGGGAAATTCCTATCAGATTGCTCTATAATGCGACATAAGGGCTCGCAATCATCTTTGTCCGACTCATCCTGCGACAGAGTATCATCAGACATAGCTTTCTCATCATAAGCTTCCTCCTCTTCATGCTCCCTACCATTCATTCCTTGTAACTTTTTCGCGAAAGATTGGCCATTATTCCATGGCTTCTTACTAGCCTGGCCCAAAGCCAGCCAATTGGCGTCATGGGAGATCAGGTCTCCATTCTTGATTTTCTTAAAGCTACGGTTAATCTCATCCTCCTCAGAAGATGTAGGAACCAGAGATGCTTTCTTCTTCGAGAGAAAAATCGCCATTTTTTCTCTTTCTCAAGGCTGATGAATTCATATATACATATATATATAGACACACACACACATATGCTACCTCTGTTTAAATGTCACTACAAAAGGAATGTACACCTGTAGGGATGTAGTTTTTCATGAGGCCCAAATTGCCTTCTCTGAGCCCAACTATATTAACCCACCCAACCTTCTCACCCCCACAACTATCCTTCCATTTATCCCCATGAGCCCAGGATCCACATTGCATCCATCACACATATCCAGCCCAACCTCGCCATCCATTCTAATCCCAAATACATCCAGCCCAATCACATATGATAACTCCAGCCCATCCTCTCATGCCCAAATTCCCTAGGTTTTGGACACTGAGTTCATTTTGGACGTTGGGGTGTTGGAGGGATAAGTGCTCTAATACCATTTTGAGAATATCCAACAAATGTAAAGCAAAGGGAAGAATTAAAGAAAGAGACAAATGAGTAGAACATCTCAGTATTCTCATTGATATTCATAGTCACTATTTGTAATGTGGTCAAGTTTCTCTCATAATCATTTTCTCATTATCTTTCATAATTTCTAAATCTTGTTTGTTCAATCAATCTGAAAGGTCACAATACTACTTTGATTTTTCTCTCATCTTCCCACTTAACGATATAGAAGGGCTCATGAGAGATAATGAAAAAAAGAGATCGATCTGCTTCTATTTACAATGCTATATATAGTGAATTATACAAATCATATGGTGACACGTGTATACTTATGTAATTATCCTCTAGGGCTTACTTGTCTATCTCTTGAAAGTATTTGCTGTGATGGCCAAGTGCTTGAGAGGGTCTTGCTTTTGGATGTCTTTATTGCTCCTGATTTATATTGTGCTCTAACAGACTTGAACACTAGCTTTTCAATTTTTACTGGTTTAAATGACTTGAAGTTGGATTAGTATTTAATGAATTATTTTCGAACAAAAAGCTATGAATGTTGTTTATGAGCATGAAAATAGAAATTAAAAGCAAAGCGAGAACATGGGCATATTTCTTGAAATTGAAGAAAACAAGGCTTGTCGGAAAAAAACAGTGTAGCTTGATGCTTGCTTTTTCTGAGAGGCAGAGAGGGAGAGAGATTGTGAAGGGAAGAGCGAAGAGCGAAGAGAGAGAAGAGAGGTGAGGGAAGAATATGAGGATTGAACAAACATGAAGGTTGTGTGAGCCATTTATGGGGAGGGATTCTCAACAAGTCCTAAAATACCACCTAGCTAGGATTTATTAGTTCATCCTTTGTGCCACTATGATGAAATAATTTATTTTAGAATGACCTTATTGTCTTTTTCTGAATAGAGATTCAGTTGTCTTTTTATCTTTCTTTCTTTCTTCTTTTTTTTTTTTTTTTGTGTGGCTAAAATATAAGTTTTGTCCTATATATTTGCATTAAGTTTTATTCTAGTCTTTTAAGTTTAAAAGTGCATTTTTAGTCCCACAATCTTAACACCGTTAGTTTTATTTAATTAAAAATAATAACTCATCAAATTCAAGTGATGATTGTGCAATTAAACGCAAACAAAATATGTTTGCATTTTTATTCTTTTTAACATAATATTTTTATATTTTTAATTGGGGATATTAAAAGTTATTTAAAATGAAACTTCATTCTTTCTACCAACATCTCATCCCTGCCATGAACATCATCTCATTCCTACCACAGAGTACAGACCAAAGATTCTCGAGCAAAATAATATCCTCCGATTTCAAATATAAAACATAATTTATAGTATAAACTACAAAATGTGTTATATATTCCTTGATTCCATCTTGTACACCAATGTCTCCCTCTTTTGTTCTATTCCCAACTCCTTGGTCCACGTCGTTTCCTCCTTCCGTGGCTCAGTTTGGAGAAACTCCTGGGAATAATGTGATTGGGCCGTGGCTGCAGTTCTTGTGGGACACCAATTCAATGTTCTTCATCAATCTGCGAACCCGTACAAGCTGATGAGGCCTAAGATATGAGATATCAGATTAGGAGTGCTCTATTTCAAGGACACTTTCAATTTTAGGATGATGTTAACCAACTTTTTTACATGATTTAATGCGATGGTTGTGGCGGGATGTCACTACCACACCACAAAAAGACTAATAAGTATCGCGCGTTTTTTTACACTTAATGTTACAACTTCTATTTTTCTTTTTCTTTTTCTTTTTTAAAAAAATATTAATTATACGTCAGGAAAGCGCTACAACTTGTCTAGTATGTAGCTCTTTGATTCCTTATGAGGATGAGATCTTGGTCGCAAGGATGAAACCTATAAATTTAGGGTTTTTTCATTTTAAATCATTTTTAATTTCCTCAATTAAAAGATATAAAATACTACATGAAAAGAATAAAAATGCAAACATGTTTTGTTAGTGTTAAACTGCTTAATCATCACTTAAATTTGATGAGTCGTCATTTTCAATTAAATTGGACTAACAGTGTATTTTGGGACTAAAAATTTACTTGAGAAATTAAAATAAAACTTGAGATTTTTTTTTTTTTTTTGATAAAAAAATTTTAGGAAAGGGGTTGGGCTCACCCACAATCCAAGGGCAGGGCGCTTGGAGCCCAGTCCACAGGGCATACTGGACAGAGAGTACATATGCCTCCACCTCTACCAGCGTTTCCACTGCTTCCTAGACCCCTAGGATGCCTCCCCCAGCGCCTTGACCAACGTAGGGATCGAACCCCCTCCCTTGAGGTGAGGAAGTCCAACCCTTTCACCAGTTGAACCCAAGGACGAGGGGTAAAACTTGAGTTCAACAAGGATCAAACCTATACTTTTTTATTCATGGATAAAAGGATACATAGTCTTTAAAAAAGGGATACATAGCAATTAGGCTTGATTAAATAAAGACCACACACTAAATTAAAGAAGCCCAACCCACATAAGAAACTAACAGACATTAAACAACATAGCCCAAACCACAAAATAGAAACCAGAAGCCACAAAGTAGCAACTAGGACATTGCAAAAATGGAATACATCTGAGGAGGACGAAATGGCCACTAGCATCCTTTGCACCAAGAAAAGTCCGGAGCATAAACCATCTAAAGGTGCCATAAAGGGCAAGGGTATCCCAAGAGATACTGAAAAAAACCGGGGGCGGGGAATCTTCTAGCAGATTGAAACCTGACAAGAAAGCTAGGAAGAAACAACAATGGATCTCATGTTGCAATATCCAAGCTTCCATGCATAACAAATAGAATAAAATACACGAGCTGTAGAAAACAACACACCCTCTAGAAGGTAAAACAAGGAAGAGAGGATCAATTCTCTATTTATAGACCATAACCTAATCTTAATTCATACACCTTAACTCTATAAGACAAAATTAATACTCAGTTCAATTTTATTTTAAAAAATTTACTAATATGCATGGACCTTATTCTTTTGTATGCTGGTTTCATGGGAATCCCCCCCCCCCCCCCAAAAAAAAACAGTTGATTACAAGGATATTTGAGCTTAGTTTCTTCATGAAATTAGATAAGATCCAAGTAGATGTATATATATGTACCACCAAAAAAAATTTACGAGCTTCGAACCATTCCTTGAACAGTTGAACTCATACTACTGATGATGTGATCGAAGATAAGGTAATTTAGTGATCTGATTTTTGGTTATTAGCATCGATCACTTTCATTTATTTATCCGTGT
This sequence comes from Acacia pycnantha, assembly GCA_025563575.1. Taxonomy (NCBI): domain Eukaryota; kingdom Viridiplantae; phylum Streptophyta; class Magnoliopsida; order Fabales; family Fabaceae; genus Acacia; species Acacia pycnantha. The sequence goes on from JAMWYP010000001.1 coordinate 3,644,505, forward strand.
TCCTTAAACTCCTAAAATATAGGCTTTAATTAATTTGTATTATCAGTGTGAGTGGACAACAAATTTGCACAAAAATGAAAGTTAAATCGTATATAATTCTTGGTTTTGTCCTTAGTACTTGGTCACAAAAAGGAATAAGTAAACCTATAAAGCAATATGAACAGAGCAAATTTCCTGCATTATACTAATTAAATTAATAGTTATTATTGCACTAATCACCATTATATATATATATATATATATATATATATATATATATATATATATATCAATCATGGCCCCAAAAAAGCATGATTAAGATGTTTCACTCAGAAGCTGAGGCCACACAGACGTACAAATTAAAGCATATTTGATAAGGACCTTAACATCCCTCCCTATATATATATATATATATATATATATATATATATATATCCCGGCGTTTTAGTCACAATGACCCCTTAACAGGGAAATGAAATTTAAAAAGAATACCAGAATGTTCAAAAGTAGTTTTTAGGGGTCACTATGAGGGTTTTCTCAACTTACTACAATGTATTTTGTGCAGTTCAAATTGCTACATTGGTTCCCCCATGAAGGGATTCTTATGGAAGAATCAAGCTAAGGCTGGCATCTTATTTCTTTTGTTTTGATTAAGAGTACCCCCTCAAGGCTTATAGGGTAAAAAGTTATCACATCTTCTAATAAGTGCACTTCCCAGTATTTAAATTTGTGTTCTCCTACCAACGGGGGTTAGTCCAAGTGATAAGCGGCTTGTGTCGCTTAAGCAAGATCTCGAGTTCAAACCTTATGAATGCAGAAAAGCCCTGCTGTGAGACTCAACCACCATAGCTAGGTGAGCGACCCGAGTCGGATTCAGATTAATCAGGGCGAAGCTCTAGATACCGAATTGACAACCAAAAAAAAAAAACTTGTGTTCTCCTCCTAGCCTTTTAGAAGTGAGGCCCCTTACCACTTCAACCAATAAACTATTGGTCGAGCCTCTTATTTCTATACAAGTATTTAAGAGCTTCAGTCTACTTTGTTTTTTCTTGAGCAAAAGATTAACTCCACTTGATACATCAATATGAGCAGATATATACAAGATGATTCCAAGCCGAAATAACTGACCACTGAGTCCTCAAGGCTCTCATTCGTTTTCCTGCTTTATCTCCGCACTCATTGACCATAATGACTTGGAAAGCAGAAATCTTGTGTTTGATTCATGCCTTCTCAATCATATAAGTCAAAGTAATTGTTCCATTACATGCTTTCCTTAGCTTTATCTTAGTAATTATTTTTGTATATTAACTTAATGTTCCTTTTAAAACTCTTGCTTTTTAAATATCATTGTGTCTTCTTCCAAAAAAAAAATGAAATAATTAAAAGTGAGGCTACACATTTTTTTTGTTGACAAGTCAGATCAGGGAATGCTGTAGCAAAATTTTGCTCTTCCATTAATACCCCAGCATCCTCATGGAGAAGACGTTGCAAGTCATCCGGCGACTCTTCTAATATATGGTGCCCCATTTGCAAACTCAGAGCATATGTAGCTAGAAAATCCGCACATTGATTTCCCTCACGATAGATATGAGTAACTGTTACCTGCCAACCCTGAGCCAATAGACATTGAATCTTTTGGATTAGACTCATATTCGCATTCGCTCCCACTTCCACACAACGAACTAGGCTCAATGCAACCAAGCAATCTATTTGAACCAACCCTTCTCTGAATCCTTTAGCCAATGCTAGTTCGAGGCCATCCATCAAAGCCCAAAATTCCACTTGGAGAGATGTACAGGTGCCAATGTTTTGACAACAATCAATTAACCAACATCCCTCATGATCCCGAAGTAAACTCCTTGCTCCTGCAAGCCTAGATTCACTCTTATTTGCCCTATCTCAGTTTAAAGAAACAACATTACATGACAGCTTGAGCCATCTGATAATCCTCTCCTCCTTCCTCTACCCATCCCCTTGTGCCAAGCAAACCAATTTTGCCGCTTGTTCATTAAACTCAACAAGAAGCATCAACTCCCGAGCTAGATTTACTGGTTGAGTATGTGCATTCTGAAATAAAGACATATTCCTCGCTTCCCAAAGCTTCCAACAGGTAAAACCAAATAGGCTTTCCCATCCGACTCGTCTGTCAAGACAATGACAGTGATTTACAAAATTGTGTAGCATCCATCTCTTGAATCCACCTTTTAAAATTTTTTGTATCTGGTTGGTCGGGATCAAATAAATCCATACTTCCTGGGCAAACTTACATTTTCTTAATACATTATATATATGTATCTTCCGCAACTTCACCACATCTCAAACATAGATTTGTGTCCACTATATGGCATCATCGTCTCTCTGCATTGGTAAGGAGGCTATTTCATGCCGCTAACCAATGAAAAACTCTAACTCTCTAAGCACCATCCCACTTCTAGATCACCTCCTTGAGTTAGTTATATTCAGCATCCTCAGCTTCACAAAGCAACTCATAGGTAAAGGAGATGGAGAGGGGCCCGTCATGTGATCAATCCCAAAAACATTGAGCAGCACCATCATCACTTGTTGGGACTTTGCAACCTGATATTATAGAAAGGATATGGTCTGGAAGATCACCACGAAAGAGTTCCCAATCCCAATTACCCTCGAGGTTCACAAAGTGACTGACTGGCAGGGAAATCACATCCTTCGTGATGTCTCTGAATGCCAGGAGTTTTAGGGGTCCCACCTCTGGTAACCAATTATTAGTCTAAAACCGAGTATGAGAGTCATCACCAAGTTCCCACAGTGTCCCCACCTCCACATCATTCCATAATTTCTGAATATGCTTCCATAAGTAAGAACAATTATGATTTTTCCTGTAGTGTTGGAAATTATGTCGGAGGGGCAAGTCATTGTACTTTAAACATTAATGTCATTTAAAGTATTCTCTATTTACTTATCATTTCATTTGCTTGTTTATAGTGATAACTGTATCCTTGGACATATCATATAGATTGTCCTAATTGTCCCTAGTCGGTCATCTATGTGGGAGCAAAGATGAAATAAGACCGGTATGACTTTGATGAGTATGGAGATATGAATCAAATTCATAGGCACTTGTAAGAGTACAAGGTGCTAGATCAACCCACTATGAGAAAGCTGCATGGATTTAGTCATAAGCTTATCTCATATATAACCGCGTCATAATGCCCTTTGACTTGAGATCATTATGGATTTCTACATGAGAGTCGTTGATCTTTGACCTAGTCAAAAGTCACCTTTGACCGGTGATGATAAAGGCTTTGATTGGGATTAGTGGTTTTCATGCAGAGAAATGTGAATGGTCAAGATGGAATTTGTCCCTCACATTTGTAGAGAGATAAAATTGGCCCCCTCGATGAGTGAGTCTGAGAAATGTATAGCCATACTACGATGGAAAGGAGTTTCCATTTCAGTTATTAGACTACTCAAGAATCGGGAAAGTAATGGTCAAGAACAGGAAGTTGATATTATCCATGCCTCATCCTTGACCAAATTATCGCGTGACAAAAGGGACGTGACATGATTGTACGATAGGTTGATTCATATCATCGATCCCCATATGAATTGGGTAGTCGCAATGTCTTGCTAGAGCCCGCTTGCGACTTGTGGGCTGGTACAGTATTGGCCCCCTGCCAATCTCATGTAGGCCTACAGGGTCGCACACAAGAATAGCCCAACACGAGCAATAGTGTCCAGATTCGTTGAATCTTATGTTGGAAATTATGCCCTAGGGGCAAGTTGAATGCGGAGCTGAATCACCAAGAGGGGGGGTGAATTGGGGATTCTAAAAAAAAAAATGGATTGCTATGTTTTCATGTGGTAAAACAGAGACGAACAGAGTATAGAGACGAGAAGCAAGACACAAAGGATTTATACTGGTTCGGTCTAACCTCTTGACCTACGTCCAGTCCCCAGACTCACTGGGATTTATCACTATCACAATTGATTACACACTCTGCAACTCAAGAGTAATTCTCTCACTAGAACTTACTCCCCCTTACAAGTTGTAATCAATAACCCAATCTCCAAGTCCCCTTGACTTGACATACTTTACAATAAATCATTTACAATCAATAAACTCTCTCTAAGAGTAGATAAGATAATCACTGAAGTACAAATGTATCAAAAGATACTTTACACAAGAAAACTCAAAGAGTAGTTGAAACTTTAATGATTTTCGTTTTCTCACAGATTGGTTGTTGAGAAGAATTGAATGCATCTCTATTTATAGCTAGAGATCATTAAATGACCGTTATAAATCCTAATGTGACCGTTGCCAACATTGGTGATGGATTAGTGATGGTTTTGGTCTTCTTCTCTCTCTACTCTTTGGTTAATCCAGCTGTGCAGAAGTTCAGGCTTGACTTCTTGAATTTTAATCCGTTGGAAGAGCAGCTACTGGATGAGGAAAGGAAACATTAATTCCTTCAAAATGTGTGGAGAATGATTGTCCAAAAGAATGCAAGTTTTCTGCACTTTTGCATTTAATGTTCTAACTTCACTTTATGCTTTATGCTAATTCTCCATTTAATCCTGTCTAAATCGATCATCTAAAAATCACTAACAAACTGATTAAACATAGTTAGGAATAGTAATGAGTGATGATATAAAGTATTAGCATCAAACACAAAGATTTCGCAAATTCGTTCAACTTGAAATTCAAATTCAGCGATATAAACTCGAGTTTGTTCTTCAAAACTGGAGTTTTCATTTTTCATTAAAATCCGAAACTCGAGTTTCCAAAACTTAACTCGAGTTTTCTCATTCCAAAGAAGAATATCGTGATTTGGTATTTGGACATGTTTTGTGAACAGTGCAAAACTCGAGTCATTAAGTGACTAACTCGAGTTTTGGACTCTTGATGAGAAATCATGTTTTAGTCCAAAATCTCAAAACTGGATTTTCCATTCCAAAACTGGAGTTTTCAAAATGTTCAATTTTAGCAGAGCTCTCTGCTTGGCCTAAACTCGAGTTTCCAAACTGAAACTCGAGTTTCCATAAATCTTAGGAAAATGGAAACTTCTCTGCTTACTTTGAGTTCTTCTCTGTAAGACCGAAACTCAAGCTCCAAAACTAAACTCGAGTTTCCTCATTTATGAGAAAACATTGAAAAACCTTGTTAAGTCAAAACTGGAGTTTTCAATCAAAACTGGAGTTTTCACAAGTTCAGAATTGAGCATTGTTCTCTGTATGCCGTAAACTCGAGTTCCAACAAAGCTTGGAAACTTAGAGAACTCTTTATGTAGCCTAAACTCGAGTTTCCAAATGGAAACTGGAGTTTTGCTAACTTTGAAAACTTGATAGCTCTTTGTCTTGCCAAAACTCGAGTTTGTTAAATCAAACTCGAGTTTGCTTTGTCTGTGAAAAACTCAGAAGCTCTCTGTATGGTCAAAACTCGAGTTTGTCTTTCTTTGCAAAAACTTGAACTCTTCTCTGTCAAGTCCAAACTCGAGTTTCCAAACTGAAACTCGAGTTTGCCTTTGACAGTAAGTTTTTCAACTTACAAAAACAAACTTCCATCTGTGTTTACAATTGTTCGTTATCATCAAAACCAATAGGGAACTAACACAAGTCATTGTACTTTAAACGTTAATGTTATTTAAAATATTCTCCTTTAGTTATCATTACATTTGCATGTTTATAGTGATAACCGATCCTTGGATATATCTTATAGATTATCCTAAATGTCCCTGGTCGATCATCTCCGTGGGAGCGAAGATGAAATAAGACCAGCATGACTTTGATGAGTATGGAGATACGATTCAAAGTCATAGGCACTTGTAAGAGTACAAGGTGCTGGACTGACCCACTATGATAAAGTTGCATGGAATAAGTCATAAACTTTTCTCATGTATAACCGCGTCACAACGCTCTTTGACCTGAGATCATCATGGATTCCTACATGATGAGTCGCTGGTCTTTGACCTAGTCAAAAGTCTCCTTTGACCAGGTGATGATAAAGGCTTGGATCGGGATCTGTGGTTTTCATGCAGAGGAATGTGAATGGTCAAGATGGAATTGAGATATAGTATCTCATATTTAATTAAATAGACATATATCATATCTCAGATTTAATTGAAAGTGGAGCTTAATCACCAAGAGGGGGTGAATTTGGGATTATAAAAACTTTTTCGGTTACTCTGTTTTTTGGATATATAGCAGGGATGAAAACAGAGTGAAGAGAAGAATAGCAAGACACAAGGATTTATACTGGTTTGGTCTAACCTCTTGACCTACGTCCAGTCCCCAGACTCTCTGGGATTTCTCACTATAACAATTGATTACACACTCTGCAACTCAAGAGTAATTCTCTCACTAGAACTTACTCCCCCTTACAAGTTGTAATCAATAACCCAATCTCCAAGTCCCCTTGACTTGAGATACTTTACAATAAATGATTTACAATCAAGAAACTCTCTCTAAGAGTAGATAAGTTAAACACTGAAGAATGAATGTATCAAAAGATACTTTACAATAGAAAACTCAAAGAGTAGTTGAAACTTTAATGATTTTCGTTTTCTCACAGATTGGTTGTTGAGAGAAATTGAATGCATCTCTATTTATAGCTAGAGATCATTAAATGACCGTTATAAATCCTAATGTGACCGTTGCCAACATTGGAGGATGATTAGTGAAGGTTTTGGTCTTTTTCTCTCTACTCTTTGGTTAATCCAGCTTTGCAGAGGTTCAGGGTTGACTTCCTGACTTTTAATCCGTTGGAAGAGCAGATGCTGGATGAGGAAAGGAAACATTAATTCCTTCAAAACGTGTGGAGAATGATTGTCCAGAAGCATGCAAGTTTTCTGCACTTTGCATTTAATGTTCTGACTTTTTCTGCACTTTGCATTTAATGTTCTGATCATTCGAACATGAAGTCCTTTGAGATCGTTGAGCACATCAGCAACTTGATTGCAGTGATGAATCAGTGGGGTGATAGCTTCTGCTACTGCTTCCTTCACCAGGACCTGTGTGGAGGTATTTGTGAAGGAAGGTGGAGGTTGTGCAGTGGGAGGAGCTTGAGAGGATTCGGCCTCATCAGGAATCTTAGAAGGAGAAGGTTTAAGTGCTGGAGTTACCTTGGGAGCCTTCTTCTTAGTGGAAGCTTCTATGAACGAAATTCTCATACTCGTTATATGTCTTTCCCCAAATTTCTTGGGATATTCCTCCTTGTCGTCCGACAGAAACCATACGTTGTGTGCTTGCAAAATGTGAGAGATAAGAGAGGGATAAGGCATTGTTGCGCGCTTTCTGGTTGAGGCTTCAGAGATGAAAGAGAGCATTTCTTCCATGTTCCACTTCCCAAGATTCCGAGGCTCCTTCGCAACTATGGACGCAAACTTCTCAAAATCTTTGTTGACAAAGTGTGTGAAGCTTTGTCCCTTCTGAACCAAACTTCGACTATACACGTACCAGAGTACTCTGTACTCATCCTTTATCATCGCAAGAGACAGATTGCTTTTCTTGCCATCATACGGAGTGGTGGGAAAGAGGATTCAATGGCATTCAGCATCAGGAAGACGAGGAAGATTCTCAGGGGCATCGACGATCCCCAAGATGGTGTTTAGACTCTCAGCAGAGATTTGAATCTCTTTTCCCCTGATTTGGGTGACTAACACGTCATCATCGTCTTGGTCCGCCTTCTGAAGATTGTACATGTGGTAGTAAAAGACGCGAACCACTTCAGGAGAGTATGGAAGGTTGACTCGAAGAAGGGGCATGAAGGGTTTGAGCAACTCAAAAAGGTCTAAGTTGCATTTGTCTTTGAAGTAGCCCAAATCGACATAGACGATAGGACAGAATGGACGCTTGTCGAAGTAGAAGGCGAAATGTTGAAAATCATCTACAGCAATAGGATGCTTTATCATACCCGGTGTAGGTTCGAGGTAGGTTCCTTCGAGTTGAGAAGGAGAAGGACCCACTGACCCAGCTCCAGAGAGCTTCTGACTTCGACTAACAGAAGGTTGCTTAGTGCTCGAAGAGACCTTATTACTTGCTTTCTGCCCCAACGGTGCTTGAGGTTTCTGTGGTTGTTCGTCGAAGAGATCTGCGATATCCTCAGAATCAGAACGAGGAGGAGATGGAGACCTAGGACGTTTGGTTTTGACTACTGGAGACGATTTAGATTGAAACCTTGTTTGATGTTTGGCCGGTTCTTCAAAAGACACATTCTTCTCCTTTGGTTTCACCAGTGATTTGGTCTTCGTTATCGGTGATTTTGCTTTCTTTTTCTCTGAAGGTTTGGGTTTCTTAGTTCGGGGCTTCTTTGGTGGAGGTTGAGTAGTGGATTCAGGTGGAGGAGAGTTGCGAGAACCACCAAGTGTTCTGGCCATTTTTCCAGGGATTTGTCGGAGGTAGGAACGAAAGATTGATGACGAAAGAGACGAGAGATTGGAAGAGCAGAGAAATGGGGATTAGGGTTTGAGCGGAAATTTGAAGCGAATGAGAGACGAAAAGAGAAAAAGAATTTAAATAGAAGAAATAGAGAAGACCCGAAACGACGCAATGAAGGTCGACTGTTGAGAGACTTAAATATTTCTGTTAGACTCACGACGTTTCTGATGATATTCTTCCTCATTCAAATATTCCAGCTGGATTTGCAATTCCAACATTTCTACATTCTTTTTGTTCTTCCCATTGTGAAATCGCATTTAAGATGATGGAGAATGTTTGTAATTGCTTTACGTTTGCTCAGAAGTTGGTTACCGAGGAAATCAGTGTTTATGGCAACTTGCATTTAATGCTTCTGTCAAACATCGTGCTTTTCTGCTAAACACTGATTAAAAACCTGAAACATGCTTAAATGATTATTAGTGTTATGTTTAAATATCATTCAAATATCAAATAAGTAATTAGAGCATAACCCATGAGAATTCACTTGGAATCTGTATCATTTTTTGAATCAAAGGATAATCATGCTCGGGTATGATTGAAACTTGCTCGGGCAATGCTCAAGAAAATACGTTAGAAACTGGAAGCAACGAAATATGCTCAGGCACATTTGAGCTTCTGCTCAAGTACTCATAATAGTTACTCGGGCAAAGTGGTCTTGAAAGCACAAGAAAGTTTCTCGAGTCGATAATACTCGGGCAAGGAATTCATCATGCTCGGGCATGGCATCGCCTATGCTCGGGCATGGTGGTAGTGATACTCGGGCAAAGGTTAGACAGAGACCATTTGAATACAGAACGACAAGCTTGCTCGAGCATGATTTCATGTCTGCTCGAGCATACTGCTCGAGCAAGATATTATCTTGCTCGGGCACATATCATACAGAGAGCGAGAAATGAGGGAGGCATGACTTTGCTCGGGCAAACTTTTGCCCTTGCTCGAGCATGCTGCTCGGGCATGCAAAAAGTATGCCCGGGCATACTTCTTTCAGAGAGAAATTTAATGAAGGCAAGATACGTTGCTTGAGCAACTCTATACCCTTGCTCGAGCATGTTGCTCAAACATGAATAATTCATGCTCGGGAAACATCCATCCAGCGATGAATGTCAAGACGTTAAGCGGTGTTGCTCGGGCAACACTTCACTCTTGCTCGAGCATGCTGCTCGGGCATGAGAAAATTATACTCGGGCATGTGCAGAGCAATTCAAAAAGTACTTAAGAACTTGGTAGCTTGCTCGGGCATTTTCCTACCTATGCTCGAGCACTATGCTCGGGCAACATTTATCTTTGCTCGGGCATAGTCTTCATAAAACTTAAGAGCTTGCGACAATGCTCGGGCATCATTAATTCTTTGCTCGGGCATAGTGTAAAAATCCTTGATCTCTTAGCTTCTGGCCCGACTATGCTCGGGCATCACTGGTGAATTGCTCAGGCATAGTTCTTATATAATTTACATGCTTTTGTATTTTGTCCCGATGATGCTCGGGCATGCCTTATTCCTACTCAAGCATGTTTTACCATTAACTTTCTTCTAACACTTTGAACTATTGTTTAATCTAGAAGAGTCTTTGCTTATCATCATCAAAACACATGAGAGCTAACACACATGAGCAAGATAATGATATGAATGCAAAAATTTGTAGGATCCATCCTCTATTTCCCTATGTGCATGAATATTAAGATATTTTATCAGATAGTAAACAATATAGCTTAGTTTCAGCATTCAAAGCAGTGAAAACACATAGGAAAATCATGACATAAATATCACTCATCAATAGCAAAAACAAACAAACCAGCTACACTTTCAATACACACAATTGTCATAGGAAACTGGCATCATCCTTGGTATCAACAGTCTCTGTGGGACGATAACTCTACTTACTCTTTATTACTTGTTCGACTGGTTCACTTGCCACAAGGAATTCGACCAACAAGGAACAAAAAACATAATTGCATGCGGACTGATCCTCTTCAACTTCAAACTAGAAACTGTCACTTCCAATCTATTTAAACTCCCCATTTTCCATATATTTTTCCTATGTTTTTATTGTCTACCTTGGTTCTTTTAATCATCATGTTGAAACAACATGCTAAAGAACTACCGAACAATCCTCCTCCTCAACCTCTACCTTCTTCTCCTCCTCCCAATCCACTACCTTTGCCTCCTGCTCCTCCACCCCAACTTCCACCTTCTTCTTCTCTTTCTACTCTTTGCCCCCAACTACCACTTCTACCTCCGCCTCTTATCCATCACTGATGGCGCTACCGCATCCACTACCAGAATGTCCTTATCCTCTTAGATGATTCGGCCTCCTAAAGAGTCATCCATTTAATCTATAAGCTTCAAGTCTAGCATAATTTTACCAAAGTTATACAATTAAATTAACTTTCTCAAGCTTAATTTAATTGAACAAAGCAATCCAAGTGGTGATCAAGCACAAAGAAGCATTAGGCACAAGATAAAATTAAAATAATTTTCATTAACAACTAAAGAGGATAATAACAAGTCTCAATCCTTGCAATGGTTAAATAATCCTAATGCAAATTAACTACTGTAGTACATCATTTCAGCACTAGCAACAATAAATCAGAGTTGAAAGTCATAGAAGAAATCAAAAGGCAAGGAAAGGGGGAACTGAAACAATAAAGTAAATAATGGAAGAAATGCTTTGTTCTAGTAGCTCGAGGAGATGATGCCCTAAAGATGAACCTAACTTCCTCCTCCTTGAATCGCTTAGATGAGAATTGAAGATGAAGACTAGATTGTAGTCACAACTCCCTCTCTCTTTCCCCCAGTACTTCTCACCCTTCAGCTCCTGTCTCCTTTGCTTGATTTGGTTCCAATGATTGTGTCCTCCTCTTTGGTTCTCAACAAAAAAGAAGGGTGAACAACACAGAACGACCTCTCCACTACAACTCGTCAACAATTGCCCTAGTCCTTAGTCAGTCACCTCCACAGTCTTCTTATGCTCTCATTAAGATGATTATCAGAACCTAAATGCCTCTCTGCATTTCCTCAAGTCTCTCTATTACTCGCCCAATGAAGAAGAAGATGGAAAACTGAGCCGCCTCTCCTTTTACCTGATGATGCTTCTTCTTTTTCTACTTTACGTCTCCCTTTAACTCAATACGAAATGGCAGCATTTGGTCCCTTGAATAAGCATCATGTAGATTGCTTCTCCTCCCCAAATTGCATTGTTCTAATTGAGAGAATAAACAAAAACTACGATAAAATAAATGAAAAGAAACATAATAATAACAACAATAATAATAGTCTAAAATATTTTCTTTTCTTAACTTAAACTATTATTATTTATTTATTCTTTTACCTAGGTTTAACTACTATTTTTCTTAAAAATATGACATTTGCAATGAAATCCCCTAGATCATGCATCAAATTGGTATCTTATCAAAATCTCAAATAAATCCCTTTAATTTAACATATAACTCCCAAATATTCCAAAATATATCTCAATTTTATCTAAGAATGGGGAGTCATCAATCGATGATTCTTCTAAATATGGATTATCTATTGTTTTGTTAACAAATAAAGTAAATTATGAGGAAATTGGTTATGGAGACGATGTAGTTGAGGATGATCCAATCAATGGGACATCAATTGAAATGAAGCACATATAGTTTACTAAATGATTGACTGATACATATAGTTTACTAAATGATTGACTGATACATTTTTCTCATTTCTTTATAATGCCCATAGCAACCAAAAGGGAACAACGATTGTGGGTATTGCATGTCACAGATCATGAAGGAAATAGTTACACAGAGTCTCGATGAAATTGATGTAAAGGTGTACATAAATATATATGCTCATTCGTTTAGATATATATTCAGTCATGTTGTTTCCTTTTACGTATAGTACTTTGAGGACTCGTACTGTAAGACGTACAACCGTCTCAAACAGAAGAAGTTGCTGAAGAGTTGGCCACTACTGTTCACCATCAGTGGACAACGTGTTGATGAGTTCCAGAGCTCAAAATGGGGTATGTGCGCGCGCGCGTTTGTGTTATGCTTGATGAATTGATTTAACTTTTGTAACCAGCACAATGTTAATTTACATACAACTTAGATTGTTTTCAAATAGATTTTAAACTTTTGGTTTTAATGTACATATATACATGAATGACTATTAATATATATACACACAAGTGTGTGTTAATTCTAATTTGTTGTTTTTTTTTGTTTGTATTTTGTCTGTACAAATGCATGCAGGGGATATCGAAAGCAAGACCCACCCCCCAAAAAAAAGAATTTAGCATCAATACATAACAGTTATAATATGACAACATTTTAATGCATTAAAAAATAAGGGAAAATTACACTCTAGTCCAATCCCTTGAAATCACAAAATTACAAAAAAGTCCCAAGGGAATTTTTGTTGTAAATACATACATTTCCTGTTGTAAATGGTTTGGGACTTTTTTTATATTATTTGTACGGAATTAAATCCATATTTTTAAATGTTGTTGTAAATACATACATTTCCTGTAGTAAATGGTCAGGTGTTTAAATGTTGTTGTAAATACATACATTTCCTGTTGTAAATGGTTTGGGACTTTTTTGATATTATTTGTACGGAATTAAAATCCATGGTTTTAAATGTTGTTTTAAATACATACATTTCATGTTGTAAATGGTCAGGTGTTTAAATGTTGTTGTAAATATATGCATTTCTTGTTGTAAATACATGCATTTCCTGTTGTTAATACAAATAATATCAAAAAGTCCATTGGGACTTCGATTTACAACAGGAAATGTATATATTTACAACAACGTTTAAACACCTGACCATTTACAACAACAAATGTATGTATTTACAACAACATTTAAAAACCTGGATTTTAATTCCTTACAAATAATATCAAAAAAGTCACAAACCATTTACAACAGGAAATGTATGTATTTACAATAGGAAATATATGTATTTACAACAAAAATTCCCTTGGGACTTCTGGGTAATTTTGTGATTTCAAGGGACTTTTTTGTAATTTTTTTCCTTCCTTGGGACCTGAACGTAATTTTCCCTAAAAACAATTCACAGTTATTACTTAACAACCGCTATGCATGTCAACTATATATAAGAATGGTTTAAATAAACTCGTTAGCATTACTATAAATACATAACAGGTTTTGTATTAAAAATGTTATACATGTTGCAAAATATATAACAGTTGTTTATGCAAACATGTTAAGTATTTATGTCAGCATTACTCGCATATTGACCTCACGAAGCCTCGATCAATATATAATGGATGTTGTATTAGAACTATTATATGTTAGGTTTGGAACTGTTAAGTATTTGCTTTGAGAGTATATAACACCACCATACATAACAGTTTGGGACCGTGATATATTGTCAAAAAATAATCGTAGTGTATGGCCTTTTCTATTGCAGTGTCACTTCTCATGAATAGATGTAAGTACATAACCGTTTGGTACGCAGAAGTGAGAGTTAGAGGGGCTTTCCTCGAAACATTGAGTAGCTGAATAATGACAAATTTCTTGCATGTGGCCACAGATAGGGGAATAGGCAAAAGAGAACATAGAAGAGTAAGGAGAGAGGGAAGATGATGGATAGATAGAAGATAAGAGGAAAGAGTGAAACTCAATTAGACAAAATTAATATTCAATTCAATTTCGGTTTATTTAGTGCTCTAAAGTATTTTTCAGGTTCCACTTAAAAAAGGTATTTTTTTTTCATACATGTCCAGTATCCTAAAGCATTTTGTGGTAGAATTTTGCCCTTGAAGCAATTTTTAGGAGCAATTTTGCATTAAAATCTTTTTTTATGAGCAATTTAAATCTTTTTTATAACTCCCCAAAAGTCTTCGAAGTGAAGGTAATTAATTATCTTCCATGTTTTCACTTTTGAAAATAATTAAATATTAGGGTTTGAAATATAGAGGAGATAAATCTAAAAATATTTCAGATGACTACTGAAAAAATTGCAAAATTGATTTTAGAAGTGTTAAGTATGGGTACTAAGAATATGGAAAATGAGAATTGAAAATATGAGGGGGGAAAAAGAAGTGATAAAAAAATAACTCAAAAATACTTAAAGGCAAAATTGCAACATAAATTAATTACTCTAAGATTTACCTGAAAGGTACTCTATAAGATGTAGGATGAACCTTAACCTTGAGAATCTCATTAAAAAAATTTACAAAATAAATTTACTAAAACGCTCTTTAATATTTATAGACCTTAACCTAACTTTAATTTATAGGCGATAATTTAGTCATACAATGTAAGTACAAAATCCTACGAAATAAATACAAAATCTTAAGAAACAATTATTTTAATTCTATACGTGTTATTTAAACGCCTATAATGTAGGCTTTAACTAATTGTATTATCAGTGTGAGTGTGGACAACAAATTTGCACAAAAGGGAAAGTTAAATCGTATAATGCATGTGTGGCCTAATATCTTAAATCGTATATTTCATTGTCAGACTATTTCAATAATTTAACCATCTTTCCTTAATTTAAGTGTGCATAACGGTGCTTCTATCCCACTTTACCATCACCTTTGATATATGGTCCATGCCATAGGATCAAGTCTCCTCAAGAATATTTGTCTGGTTGCAGATCTATTAGAGTTAAAGTATAAATTTGCCCTAAAAGATTTTGCTAAGAAGTAATATTACTCTATAAGTTTTATCTCGATATCGCCTCGAAAGTATTAAAATGGTGCAATGATGCCCTTTATCTTTAAAAAATTAATAGTCAACATCAATTTTGTAATAGTCAACATTAGTTTTTTAACGTTATGATGTAACATTACTATGTTTTGAAACTTCCGGTGTGACATTGAACCTAAAAAAACTTCCCGAGTAACGTTGCTCCCAAGGCAAATTTGCACCTTAGCTTGATCTATTATTGCATGATATCCCTTACACTTGCAATAATATAATGGTAATTGGAACTCATATATGATAATTTTTCTTGTATTCTTTGGATGATGCTAACTCTTTTCTTGAGATCTCAATATCCATTTTAAAATCTCCTGGCAGGTTATATTGGAAAGTAAGGCTTCCAAACTGTATAATTAATGTCGTCAAGGATGGGATGTCTAAAATGGCTCAACCTTTCAATTGGACTTATGGCTCAAGTTTTGATGACTTTTGAAGGTTTCTTTGGAAAATCCATTTTCCATCATTTAGGCAACTTCTCTTCATATGGAAACCATTGAACAATGCTTTGCAGTCTGGTGATATATTTAGGAGGTATCACCAAAATACCTTTCATTCATTTTCGTGCTTAATCTTCACAATCATTGAAACATAATAACTTGTGGCAAAGCAGAAATATTAGGCTTGTTTGATTTTGTTTTTAAAAACAGTTTTTTTATTCTTAAAAACAAAACAAAAAACTTGTTGGAAAACTGTTCTCAAAAAAAAAAAATTAAAAGCAAAAAGTTGTTTTTAAAAACAAAAAATAAAAATATTGTTTAGTTTTTTTCTTTTTTCTTTTTTTTTTTAGGTCGCCACTTATCCATTATGAACATTACACTATTAGTGACAATCACTGCCACGTCACCACCAGCAATAGCACCATCTTGTTACTTTAAAAACAGATTTTTTAAAATAACCATCCAAACAGATTTTTTTTATTTTTAAAAATTGTTCCCAAAAACTGTTTTTAACAACAAAAAATAGATGGTAGAATCAAACAAGTTCCTTATATCTGATTCATGCCTTCTCACCCACTTAAGTCAAAGTTGTTCAATTACATGCTTTTCTTAGCTTTATGTATAGTAATTCTTTATGTATATTAGCTTAATGCTCCTTGTAAAACTTTTGCTTTTTTAACATCATTGTGTCTTATTAAAAAAAATAGTGAAATAATTAAAAGTGACATATGTTTAAAACAAAAGAAAATACATTAATAAAAATATTTATTTTCATGAGGCTACACATTTCCACATAAACTATATATATATTGACTTTAACTGTCTCATTTTCTTAGTTACAATCAATAACAAAACATGAAAAAAAAATTAATGAACTAGAGACATTACCCAAAAGAAACTTATTTTAATATGAACAAAAAACCTTTTTAAACATGGCTTATATCTTTTAAGTTGAGAGAATAACTCAATATAATTAATGATAAAAAGCTGTTTTATTATGGTCAATCCAGGACAATCACACCAAACCAATAACTAAATGTAAAGCTGTTTTAGTCTTTCATTATTGCACTGAGCTTTTAACTAACCCATTAATCGAACCCACTATATATCGAATTCCAAGGTATTGATCTCTGCATTATTTTGTTTTTTATCTTCAGGAAATCAAACAATATCTTATTCTCATGCATCGTGTCACCCTATAGCTGCATAGTACTATACATTACCCACTTTAGATTTGGCATGCGCATGCCCTATAATTAATTTATATACTAGCCACACATGTTTCATATGTTCACTGTGAACTCAGGAACCTAAAGTAAATAATTAAGTATATTTATTTATATGGACAACATGAGGACCAACTTTTTATGACTGAAGGGGAGAGAGGGGGAGAGATTTGGTTAGTGAAGGTGATGAGACAGAACCCGGACATTCACCAGCCAATTATGGGTTTGATTATTTTATATATATACCATATTATTTTTAAATGTTCCACTCAGTGATCATGGTCACTATTTTTTCATCATTAGTGTCTGTTTTTCTTTTTTGTTTGTTTTGTGGGCTAAAGCAAATTAATTGAAAATCTGACCTAATTAACCTATGAAAGGCCACTTAGTTATTTTAATATTTAGAGCTATATATCTTTAAGCCTAAAATACCGGATGATGTTTTTCTTTGGTTTCCTTGAAATTTGTGTGGGCTAACTTTTTTTTTTCCTATGAAATATAAATGTGTACTAATTGCATATGCATGTATATATAATAAGCTTGATATATTAATTTTTCTATGATTTTCTTAAGGGGCTGTTTGGTGTGAGGGGAGGGGAGGGAAAGTGGCTGAAAGGAAAAAAATGTAGAGTCGGATTTTTAAAAAAAATTAGAGATCGATGTGGGGTTATAAAATTTTAATAAAGAGAAAATGTGGGATAAAAGAATAAGAAATACTAATTAAAACCTTTTAAACTCACTTCTCAAATTTTTCTAAATTCAACTCATAAAAATTTTCCCTCCCAACACATCCCCATCCCTTGTACCAGACAAACCCTAAGGGAAAAATTTTAATCAGAACTCCATTTCTTTAATTTCCATAAATTTTAAATATTGACCTCTATTCAGTTTTACAAATATTACGGAGACCTCTTCTTTGTTTGTAAATCATACATTTTTGTTTGTAAATTTAACAAAATTAAGAATATTCTATTAAATATTCTGTGACAATTTTTGTATAAATTGAAATTTATGTTCTTATCATTTATTAAGTGAAAGTTGTTATTCGCTTAGATGTTTTTGTCATTCATATAGTAGGTGTAGGTCCACTTATTAAACTTGCCAAAGCATCGCAGAAATAATGTCACTGACTAAGCCATTCTTATTATTTGTTAAGCGAAAATTGTTATTCGTTTAACTGTAATTGTCATTCATATGCAGGTTTCTACTTAAACTCGTCAAAGCACACATACAAATAACAAGCCACTGATGACTCAGTTGTTCTTGTTATTTTTAATGTGAATGCTATTACTTAGTTAACTTTTCTAGCCATTCATATGTAAGTCCTTATTTAAACTTGTCGCAATATACACGCGCATTTAACTTGTCATTGGTTAATGTTGTTCTTGTCATTTGTTATTCACAAGTTATTGTTTGCTTCGCTATTCTTGTCATTTATATGTACAGAGCCCTACTTAAACTTTTTGTCAATGCACACGCACAGTTGTGAATGGCTGAGCCATTCTTATCATATGCTATGTGAAAGTTGTGATTCACTTAGCTATTCTAGCTAATCATCGTTTTATTTATCTCAAGCTAGTTTGATATTAATCTGATATGATATTTTGCATATTTTGATCTATATCATTAGAAAGTTTTAGTGTCCCAGTAGCTATACTTTTTTGTTTTTTTTGGGAAACAAAAGGTGGTGGGATCAAATCACACTTTAATCGACATTTGCCCAAAAATTTTCCTGCTGCCAGTAGGGGGATTTTTTTTATACGTTAGATCAATTAGGCCATTTTTTAAGAAACTAAAACATAATTTCAGAAGAACTACACATGCCTCAAGATTCTTATAGTATGATAAGGGCAAAAGTCATCCCAATTATAAGGCTTATATATCAAGCACATAGAAATTCAGGCTGTTACAAGAAACTTGTGTAACATAACTTATGATTTTGAAATTATTAAGAGTGTCAATAATTTAGTCAGAAAATCTTCCAAAGATTTTGGGGTATATTATTTGATTAATTATACAAGTCGGAAAAAATGATGTCCTAACTTCTTAGATTGTCTTAGACCGACCACTTATTTATTGTTTAATTAAGAATAACACGGACACCTCGTGGAGAATAGTTTTATTTTTCCTATTATTTTCTACTAGACAGGTATAATAATTAAGCAATCAACATTAGATATGGAATATTGGATCCACTAAAACTACGCTTTACAATATCTTCCTTCTCTTTTGTGACATTACATTTCGACAATAAGTTCTTCTAGTGCTTAAAATTCATCATATATAACGGCTACAGATGAAATTACATATTCGTTTACATATACATATTTACACGCGTGTATATATATATATATATGTGTGTACATGTATATAGATATCTATATGTGTGTGTGCAACACCCCAGGGGGTGCCGGTATACTTGCCATATTCTTACGCAGTAGAGTGGCAAAATCAGAAATAGTTCGTTATACTGATAAAGCGGAAATTAGATTTGATTACATAATAGAGGTAATACCAGGGATTATACCCCTTACATGTATTTACATTTACATTCATTACAGACAGTGTAAACTAAAAACAAACTAAACATTGTCGCTCTTTGGTTCTTCAAGTTGTCCTTCTGCTAGGCTGCCTTCAAGCAACACTCCCTCCTTGAACCTTGTTCAACACTTCTCTTATTGTGCTCACTTGTCTATTGGTTGGTAGTGGAGGGTGAGATTCTGAGGAATCTCAGTAGCAGACAATATCATACAATGCATGCAAGATAAATGCTAATGTATGATATACTTGCCTTGCACAAGCTCATGTTAACATAATGTCATATATGCATGCTCAATGCTTCATGCATCATACTCATGGCCATAGCATAACCATAAACAGAGCTTCAATCAATAAAGTATGTTAAACATAGAAAGCAAGTATAGCAACCAAACATATACATACAAGCAATAATATCAAATACATGCAAGTAAGGTAAGCCCACTACCTTTTAAGGACTATTGTCCTTACTCAGGTTCCTCTTCGCGAACCGTCAGGATTGCTTGAAGTTCTTTCATTCTCCTTGTGGCCCTAAGGACATAACCATACCTTTAGAACCAAGGAAACTGAATGTTTATTTTCCTTTTTAACCCTTTTTGCAAAACTTATTATTTCTAGCCCTTAATTTACTCATTTATGAATTAATCTCTTAACTGACCAGAAAATCCAGTAACTTCAATCATTTTTAATAAATTCCACAAAAATCATTTGAAGGTTCCTTCAACTCTCACGCATTTCTAGAGAATTATATTTTCATATAAAAAAAAATTCCCAAAGTTATAACACGCCAAATTAATCCCAGATTTTCCATTTTCATTCGCTGCCCAATTAAACTTCCAGAAAATATGACTTATCTTTAAAAATTCATATCTGGAGTTCTAGATATCCAATTGAGGTGGTTAAAAAACCTATGAACTCCTTATTAAGTCTATGTTTTGGGAAAATTATTTCCGGAATTTAATCACACTTAAATCATTCCCAGATCCCAAAAACGTCCAGACTATCCAGATTTGTTTCCAAAACACTGGGTCATTTTTACAATTTATTTCTCTTTGAACAGAGTTTATAAAAATACCAAATACCCACCATTGTAAAGATATGAATGTCCTCTAGATTCTGGAATATTTTCGTAATTTTTAAAGAACTTTAACCCAGTAAAAACGCGAATGCCAACAGACTGCCTCCAGACTTCCAAAACTGGCAGTTTCAACGTTTTTGCTAAGCTTGTGATTTCATGCACTAAGGTGCCTTTCAAAATTCATCCACCAACTTATTCCCACTATATTTTCCATGAGGAACACGCTGGTCATCTCATATTTCCCAGATTCCAATTATTTCATAGTTTTTACCACGAAATTCCAGATCTGGGTTTTAAAGAAAGTTTCAGAAACTTGAAGAGAGGATGAGTGTTCTTACCAATAAGCTTGTTCTTGAGCATGTGGCCTCTTTTACCACACTAATCCTTGTTGAACCTTCAGCCTAGTCTTGGAAAATCACATGCATGTGAGTTTACAACCAACTAAAATAACATGCATGAGATCAAACACTCAAATCATCAAGATGAAGTCCAATTAAGTTCTCACCTTGAACCTTCTTGATCTTCTTCTTCCTAGTGAAACCCATGGCTCTTTCTCTTGTGTGTGATAATGTTGTTGATGTTGAGGATGATGATGAGTTGCTGGTGTAGAAAGGAGGAGGAGAGAATTTAAAATGTGTTGAGAGAGGAGGGGAGCCGTGAAGGAGGAAGGGAGGAGTTTTGTGTGTGTGTGTTATATTGATGGAGTGAGGAAATGAAGAAGGAGGGGGGTGTGCTGCGTATAAGTTGAGTGAGTGTGTGTTGTATATTATGTGTGTGTGTTAAGTGTGGCCGGATGAGAGAATAAGAGTGGTTGTGTGTGTGTGTACGGCATAAGAGGGAATGAGGAATTAAAATCTGATTTTGTAATGTGTGTGTGTGTTTAATCCGTGTAGAATGATATGGAGGGAAATATGGATCATATTTGTGTGTCTAAGTGTGTGTATGTGTTTAAGTGCTTGTGTGCCAAGTGTCTTAATGCATGTGTGTCCATGTGTTGTTTTTATGTGAGAGAGGTGACAAGTGTTTAACATGCAAGGATGCCAAGTGTCCCTAGGTAAGAGTGTGTTGTCTCGGTTTATGTGTTTGGGGCCGGTGTTGTTGTCTCGGTTTGCGTGTTTGGGTTTCGGGGTTGTTGTCTTGGTTTGCGTGTTTGGTTTCCGGGATTGTTGTTTTGGTTTACGTGTTTAGGTGTGGCACGGTTTTCGAGAAAATATCCAGAATTCTTGCTCGGGTTTCACTCGGGATTGCGACACGAATACCGAGACCCAACAAACGATGCCTGTACCGGCGTTTATTTTTTCGAAAACGCAGGGCATACCCTACTACCCTGTAAATGTCGTATACTTACTTATACCGGCAAATTTACACTCAACTAATCGTCCCATACCTTAAGGCATAGTTGAGTGGCATCTTTTCCAACCAGATGTACACCGTATATGTGCTCAGTGCCCCCTTTTCACTGACACTTTAATTTCACGGCTTATATATACTAGGTTCATTGACCCGTATAGCCGAGTTACCTAGTCCCCGAGAGATTTCCTATCTCTTGACATTCTTGGAACTCTTCCCGAGTTGGGCTTAATCGTCCGCCTAATTTAGGCTTATTCTCAATTCTTAGGGCCCAAAATTCGAGATGTTACAGTGTAGTGTAAGTTGGCTTAACATTAAGAAATGAGAATTAATGGACAGCATCTTTGCTATATATGTGCTCCAGCCTGTCAATAATATCGAAGTAACTTATCTTCATTATCATTAGAAAATAAAAAGGATATGTGTGTGTTGTGTATATGATGCTAGCTAGTGTGTGAGTGTTCATTTAGAAAGAAGGATCCAAACTTAGAGATAAAGAGAGATATTGTGCGTATATAATACTACCCTCCAGTCTTTAATCTAAAATCTAGTTTCTAGTATAATTTACTCAGGAAACTAAATCTCATATTAAGGATTGACATCCTTCCTCTCTACTTCTGAAAAACATAGATGCTCTTTCTGGTGACGGCTTGTGAGGTCGCCGTATAAAGAAACAAAATTAATGACCATTGTATAATATTATATATATCATCTTGATGATAGCCTCCCATTTTCAAATAATCTTCGATATACTTTACAACTATCAACAATATCTACTTAAAGAAGGTTTCCATATTTTAATGGTGGCACAAATAATTAGTGATGACTCTAAGAACTCATATCAATGCTGTCTCTTGACATTCTTCCTTTTTCTTCCATTTCTTTTTTCATAACATATTGCATTAACAAATGATTAGATTATTAGAGGATCAAAATAAAGTATTTGAAATCTTACTATATACTCCTCTAGTCTTAATACTATTTATATGACACTTACCATATATTTCACAAAAACCAAGAAAAACCTCAAACATAATTGACTATGTCTTCAAATTTAGTATATTTTCAAGTTTATCGTTTTTCACCCTCAAATTTATCTTATTTAATACAAACGAATATGTGAGAATTGAGAAGTCCAAAAACAATAAATTAGGGATAAAATTGTACATTCATATAATAAATTAGCAAGGTGACTTATTTAAAGAATATTAAAAATCTCTCTCAATCTCTCCCCTCTATATATAGGATTAGAAGAGTATATAAAATTTCTAATAAGCTGCACTATCCATGAGCCATGGGTTTGCAACTCGTTTTTCAAATACCATATAACACAACCTCTACACTAATTCAAGCTTATGATGATCTGAATGACACTGCACACTCTAACTAATGACACAATATTTACATTCTGTTTTTGCTCCTTTTTTCTTTATTAAAATTTACAGCATGTAGTGGCTTTTTGCAGGAGTTATATACCCCAAGAAAAAATTGATCCGGGGTTCTTGCTTTTTAAAAATATTAATAATTAATTTTAATTATATACCCCACTGCGCTAATTTAAAATTTTAAGTTGGATCCTTAAGGAGAAACAATGCAACTTGAATATTGACTAAGGAGCTGACCAGAAGCCGACAATAGACAAAGCAACCTCTCACATCGGACTAATAAAGTAATAAAAACAAAATGAGGAGCAAGTACTATAATGGCAAATTGGAGGGGAGTCACATTCATCTTTCTCCAAAACTAGACAAGTTAGGTTATAACACATCTCATGCAATTTGCAGAAAAGACCAATTAAAATGAAAAAAATCATATATATTTAACAACCCCACAATGGTCTCTTCACACAGCTTTAATTTGTTATATATATCCACTGGGTTGCTCATAACATAAAGAATATACCACTCAGCATTATTTCCATGTTTCAATGTTATCATCAAGTCTTTTCATAGTTCATCTGATATATCTCTTGCTCTATCTATCTTTCTTTCTCTCTAGTTATATTCTCTTTCACATATTGGCTGTTGTTCCAATTAAAGAAGCAAAATGAGTTTCCCAGAAAAAGATCATAGAGAGAAGAAGATGATGACCAAGAAAGAGAGAGGTTCAATACTTGAAATTTTCAGATATGCTGAGTGGACTGACGTTGTCCTTATGTTGTTGGGAGCTTTGGGAGCAATAGGAGATGGTATGTCCACAAACGTTTTGCTTGTTTTTGCTAGCCGAATCATGAACAGCTTAGGTTATGGGAATGCTCAGCAACAACAAAATAATGGTGGGAATTTTTCCATGGCCGAGGTTGACAAGGTTAGTCTCCAAAAGTTGACTAAATTATCAGTCTAGTCTTCACTTTTTCCCATATATTCCTTCCTGGCCTCTCTCACTATTATTCACCTCCCCCCCCCCCCCTTTTTCAACCTCTTCTCTTTCTTTTTTAACCTGAAATTTGTTGATTACAGTGCAGTTTATATTTTGTTTACTTGGGATTAGCAGTCATGGCGTTGGCCTTCATGGGTAAGTCCAATTAATATTCTTTCTTCTTTTTTTGTTGTTTTATATTTGCTTTACTTTTTTTGATACAAACGTTTTAACATTAGCTGGCTAGCTAGAGTATGGTTACAGTACTAGGCATCATATGGTAGTGCACTTAGGGACATCTCTTTTAATTACCTTGTTTGATGAACAATAAGGTGATGCTGTATATGAAACCCTAAAGTTGGATCCCCAGTTTCAAGAGAAGAAAAATAGGAAGAAAGTAGTGTGATCTGAGAGAAAGTAATAGCTAAAATTTGTCAAAATTTGATTTTGAAGCAAATATATCTATATATATATTGAGTCATCATCTGTACTTATTTTTGCAGAAGGGTATTGCTGGAGCAAAACAAGCGAGAGGCAGGTATTGAGAATTCGGTTCAAGTATTTGGAAGCTGTGCTGAGACAAGAAGTGGGGTTCTTCAATTCCCAAGAAGCAACTACTTCAGACATCATAAACAGCATATCCAAGGATACTTCTCTCTTCCAAGAACTTCTCAGTGAAAAGGTGAAAACTATTATTCAATGTTAATATAATTTTGGTGGTTAATTTCCAACAAGAGAGGGCACCTTTCCTCTTTTTTAATTTACTTATTTTTGGTCCTGAAAATATACAATATAATCAATATATATATTTTGAGGCAGCAGCTAGTTGCTTAGAACTTTGGCACTCAAGTTAATTAGTTTCAAGGCTTAATCATGGTTAGGGTTTCAAAGGAAGATGAAGTACACGAAGATAATGAAGAAGGTTTAAAAACTGACTTTATAATAGCCTATCATCAGGTTTTTTCACATGAAAGAGAGATCTGCGTAATGAAAAAATTTGGACAGTTTTGATATAATAGGACAACCCCACTTAAACAGTATGGAAATAGTTCAAAATATATATATTCATATGCATTTTGAATTAACTTGATCAGATTTTTTATTTCTTATTATCAGTATTAATTTAACATATAGAATAACTTTTTAAGAGATGCAATCACATACCGTTAAATTATTGCATTAATAGAGAAAGGGTTAAGGTGCATTATATTATTCAGAACTTTGAAGTATTTTTCCGTATCCGGTATCCTAATGTATTTTGTGGTGCACCCAGAACCATAAAGTATTCTTTTTCATATGCGTTCATCACCTTAAAGTACTTTTATATGCAATTTTGAAATTAACAATTTAGATAATTTAGAGTGCTAGATACACCTGAAGTGTTTGATGTTTTAAAAAATAGTTTATAGTACTAGACGCACATGAAAAAATACTATATGGTGTTAGGTGCACCAGAAAAAATACTTTAAGGTACTGGATACACCAGAAAAAGTACTTAGGGTACCGGATACACCTTTAACCCCTTAACCCTTAAAGAAAACATGACATTTTTATATATTTAATTGAGGTTCCTAATACAAACTGATAAATATTTTAATTCGTTTTTTGCCAGGTGCCTCTATTTTTGATGCATTCATCATCATTCATCTCAGGGATAGCATTCTCAACGTACTTCTCATGGAGACTAGCAATAGTATCATACCCAACACTTCTTCTTCTGATAATACCAGGAATGCTATATGGGAAATACCTAATCTTCTTATCAAACAAATCCCACAAAGAGTATAGCAAGGCAAACGCCATTGTAGAGCAGGCTTTAAGCTCTATAAAGACTGTGTATTCGTTTACAGCAGAGAGAAGAATCATGGAGAGATATAAAGCAATACTTGAGAGAATCTCAAGGCTTGGAATGAAACAAGGCATAGCTAAGGGTTTGGCTGTGGGAAGCTCTGGCTTGTCCTTTGCTATTTGGGCTTTTATGGCTTGGTATGGAAGTCGTTTGGTTATGTACAAAGGTGAAAGTGGTGGAAGGATTTATGCATCTGCCATTTGCTTCATCATGAGTGGACTGTACGTATACTTTACCTTTATTTCTTCTTCTTTCTCTGATATATATAGATATCTTTTTCATCATTTGGCTTTCATTTACATTTTTCATAGCATTAGTAAAAAAAATTAAGGATTCTCTAGCTGGAGCTCTTAATGGTAAGGTTTTACTCTTAGACTTTAGAAAGAGAATGGGGCAAAGAATTGAGTTGTTTATGGGGTCCACCTCAATTCTTTTTTTGCATCTTCTTAGAACTCTAGAAAACTTCACAAGAACATTAAATTTCTCTGCTGCAAGTTTTTGGTGCATACCTTTCTATATCCTCTCACGATTCTATCACAATAAGTGGATCTTCTTTAACTTGTTATTTTCTTGCGCGGAACCCTTTAAACTTTGGACCATCATCAACTTTTGAAGTGGGGAGGGGAAGGAATTAGGGAACGAAGGGAAAAAAAAAAATTGAATTGAATTTTTTTAAAAATTAGAGAAGTGGGGTTAAAAAATTTTAATTAATTTTTTATTAAAATCTTGTTACCCCACTTCTCAATTTTTTTAAATTCAATTCTTAAAAAAATTTCCTTCCCTCCCTTTCTCTCCAAATCCCTCGTACCAAACTCTAAACTCTTACATGTATATAGTTAACTCCCATACAATTGATTTAGGGTTTTCTATATATAAATTAAAGTTTATTGGAGTTAAGTGCAAGTAAAAATAAAGGTCAAGGAGCATATAGTTAAGTTCCAATGGGTTTATTATCAAGTTTTAAATGTTAATTAAAGGGGTTATTTGTAAATGGTCCAAAGTTTAAAGCAGCTGAGTGATTGAGTGTTTTTC
Organism: Acacia pycnantha; assembly: GCA_025563575.1. NCBI lineage: Eukaryota > Viridiplantae > Streptophyta > Magnoliopsida > Fabales > Fabaceae > Acacia > Acacia pycnantha. The sequence goes on from JAMWYP010000001.1 coordinate 3,671,478, forward strand.
TTTAATTTAAATTATTGTAAAGTATTTGTTGTGAGATCGGCATAAGATGTACTAAAAGTTGAAGCAGTATTCGTATTCCAACTTCACCATTTACAAACTCTGCAAGATTCAAACTCATAGTTTGCAACTGTTGTTGCTGTTGTTCTTATCTGCCCTTTAAATCATAAACTGGAATGGGAGAGGAACGGTGTATAAAATTATTATTCATCATGTAAAGTTTCTTTTGTTTGTTTTTTCTTTTTTCGTGTGTAGAACTCACTAGAATTAAGTAGTTAACTTTAGAAGTAGTGCGGATCATCTGCAATTTAAGTTGCTTATCTTCATTTATGGCCCACATATATTTTCTGCTATTTATTAGGAATGAACTATTATGATGTTCCTTTGAAAAATGCACAACAAATACACTTTTGGCAGCCTCAATAGTACAAAATGCAATGACGAAATAAAGTTAAAGAGAAGCTGGCAAGCTGATCGGAATCTAACTTTCCTGGAAATATTGCTCTTCTTTCATTAAAGCTCTCTCTCAAGGCTTTATCAAGGAAACCAATTATTAAGGGGTGGCTAACTTTAAAAAAACAAAAAACATAAAAGGATACCATATAGGTTCAGAGAGTACAATGATAGTTTATAATTATTGAACCGGCCTGTTCTTTCAAGGTGGTATCTTTCTTGGGAGAAAATTAAGTGAAGTGTCATGAAACAACTTTTATACTTTTAACCAAAGCTGCTTTATTAATTTTTAAATTTGCTAAACATTATTGGCTTCTCTTTGTGATCATACGTTTTGGATCATGCTAATGATATATAGGTTCTCATGATTTTCTATCTCTAATAATTGAAGTAAAGTGCTTTCATATCTTTTAAAGGCTCCAAAAGTTTATGATGTTGCATTTATTGTTTTAATCTTCTGCTGGCTAACTAGTTGCTTGAACTTTAATAATGATGGTGATGATGCAAATGGTGATAATAAGATTTAGAAATTGTAGTTGAAAAATAGAGCAATTAATCTCAGAAGAACTTTAACCAACTTCTCCCATGTTAATTTGATGAATATGACTTAACAATGACAAGATTTAGGGAGAAGTAGGAAACACAGATATATATATATAGCTATGTAACAAAAGTTATTTCAATCAATTAACAAAAGTGTCTCATTAATTAGTATCAAATCGTAATACTTTGACAATTTGTGATTATTAGCTATTTACTCCTATTGTCTTATTTACAAGGCAGAAAGAGAAAGATTTTTTGTTCTATTAGTAAGTCACTTCATTAAATTTTGATGTGAATGAACTATTTTACCTTTTTATTTAATTTATTGTTGTGCACATTTTGTTTTCATGAGGTACTGTGTATATTAAGTAGAGATAAAGTTGAAAATGTGTGAAATTTTAAGACAAAGTAAATAAGGTTTAAGATTTTTCTTTATCTGTGTGAAACATACTGGAAATGGCTTATTAATAAGATCAAACAAATATTTTCACTTTCAAAAATCCAAGGTTGGTATTACATGTATCAAGCTTGCTTTCATATTCTTTGTAATGCTAGTACACTCCTGTTTTAAATTGATTGTGACTTTAAAATCTTGATTTTATTTCAGAATAAGTGTCAGCTTAGAATTTTTATAAACCGTTAGTTACTTTTATACCATTTTACCCTTCATTAAAGGAAATAATTATCAATAAAAGTCCAAGTGTTTTCTTAGAAAGAACCATATTATATTCAAATACCATTAGATTTTGCTCCAACTTAGACTATTTTATCTATGTACATAACTTTAAAACCAATAAACATTTTAAAATATTGCAGATCACTTGGAGTTGCACTTCCTGACCTTAAGTACTTCACAGAAGCATCAGTTGCAGCATCAAGATTATTTGATATGATTGACCGAGTACCGACAATTGATAGTGAAGACACAAGAGGGATTGTGTTAGATTCCATAACTGGAAAGTTACAATTTGAGCATGTGAAATTCACATACCCTTCACGTCCAGATTCAATTGTTCTTAAGGATTTCAATCTCACTGTTGAATCTGGCACAACCGTGGCTCTTGTTGGTGCAAGTGGGAGTGGTAAATCCACAGCAATAGGATTAGTGCAAAGGTTTTATGATGCAGATGAAGGTTTTGTGAAGGTTGATGGTGTGGATATAAGAAGCCTACAATTGAAATGGATAAGAGGGAAAATGGGACTTGTGAGCCAAGAAGCAGCACTGTTTGGGACTTCAATAAAGGAGAATATTATATTTGGGAAGGCAGATGCTACAATGGAGGAAGTAATTGCTGCAGCCATGGCTGCCAATGCTCATAACTTTATTAGGCAGCTTCCTGAAGGTTACGAGACTAGAGTAAGTTATAATGCACCACATTATATATACTCCCTTTGGTCTATTTTATAAGAAGTTTCCTAGAAGGCATTTTTTATCCTTTTTATATGACTTTCTGATAGTTTCAATAAGCATTAGATATTTTCTTCGTATATACTTATATTTAATAAGGGTAGTAAGAGAGATATAAATTAATCCTCCTCTGATCCTATTGATAAGATAGACAGAAGAAACTTTTTGATTTTATTTATAAGTCACATTATTAAATTTTTCCTATGAAGATACAATTTTATCCTTTAGTTATTATTGTGTTAACTTGTTCTCATATGGTATAATGTAAATTAAATAGAGATCATGCTGAAAAGTTGTTGAATTTTAAAGCAAAGTTAATAAAGTTTAAGGTCATTTTTAGTCATGTGAAACATGTTGAAATTCACTTATAAATTGGACCAAACAAGTATAATATTGGAGTTTAGAATGGTTAATAAAGATATTATTGGAAATCACTTGAAACATATTCAATTGTTTTTACTGATATGTATGAATAAGTTAGAAACGTCTTATAAAATAGACCAGTGAGTGACTACTTAATAACTCTGTATCTACACTGACTTAATTCAATTTATTGAATGTGTAAACTAGATTGGAGAAAGAGGGGGACTTCTATCAGGTGGCCAAAAGCAGAGAATAGCTATTGCAAGAGCCATCATTAAGAATCCAGTGATTCTCCTACTTGATGAAGCAACTAGTGCTCTTGATTCTGAATCAGAACTATTAGTTCAGAATGCACTTGATCAGGCCTCCATGGGAAGAACCACTATGGTAGGTACAAATAATAAGCATCTAATGACTCAAAACAATGACTGCTTCATTTGTAGTACTTGTCTTGTCTAAACTAACACTTTTTTTTATAAACATGGTCAGGTTGTTTCTCACAAGCTATTAACAGTTAGAAATGCAGACCTCATAGCAGTTGTCAATTGTGGCTGCGTTATTGAAACAGGTACACACAACGAACTACTCAACCGCGAAGATGGGCACTACGCGAAGCTAGCGAAGTTGCAATTCAGTTGCGAAGAACAAGTGCAGAGCCCGGATCAGACTATTTCTTCTGTAGCAAGAAGCAGTGCTGGTAGACCAAGTACTGCAAGGTCAAGTCCTTCAGTTTTCCCAAAATCACCATTGCCTGATACTACTGCCGCACCACTTGGTAAGTCTCACCCTCCGCCTTCTTTACCGCGTCTCCTTTCTCTTAATTCTCCTGAATTGAAACAAGGTCTTGTTGGAAGCCTCTCAGCTATAGCCTTTGGCTCAATTCAACCCATATATGCTCTAACCATTGGGGGTATGATTTCTGCATTTTTTGCTCAAAGCCATGAGGAAATGAAACATAGGATCAGAACTTATTCCTTTATTTTCTCTTCCTTAGCCCTTGCTTCTATAATTCTCAATCTCTTCCAACACTACAACTTTGCCTATATGGGAGAGAAACTAACAAACAGGATCAGGTTACAAATGCTAGAAAAGATCTTAACCTTTGAAACTGCCTGGTTTGATGAGGAACAAAACTCTAGTGGAGCCTTATGCTCAAGGTTGAGCAATGAGGCTTCCATGGTGAAATCAGTCGTAGCAGACCGCGTCTCTTTGATAGTTCAAACCACTTCTGCTGTCACAATCGCGATGATCATGGGGCTTATTGTGGCTTGGAAGCTTGCACTTGTTATGATAGCTGTACAACCACTGACAATATTTTGCTTCTATATAAGAAAAGTGCTGCTCTCCACACTTTCAACTAATTTTGTCAAGGCCCAGAATCATAGCACACAAATTGCAGTAGAAGCGGTTTATAACCATAAAATTGTGATTTCATTTGGAAGCAACAAGAAAGTTGTACAACTATTTGATGAAGCTCAAGAGGCACCTAGGAAGGAAGCCAGGAAGAAGTCTTGGCTAGCCGGGATTGGAATGGGTTCGGCTCAGTGCCTAACTTTCATGACATGGGCTTTGGATTTTTGGTATGGTGGGAAATTAATGCAGAAAGGAGAGATATCAGCAGGGGATGTGTTCAAGACATTTTTTGTATTGGTAAGTACAGGCAAAGTCATAGCTGAAGCTGGAAGCATGACTTCTGATCTTGCCAAGGGTTCTGCAGCAGTAGCATCTGTTTTCGCAATTCTTGATCGACAGTCATTAATCCCAAAGGTAATTGACATTATCATTTTTTAGTCTTTCTCAGATAACCAACCAATTGACCCAAAATTGAGCCAATGTGGAGAATTTATCTTTACTAGGAAAGCCTATAAAGCAATGTCCAAGACTCAACTAATACTATCTTATATCTTAATACCACCTCTGGTTCTTAATATGAGATCTACTTAACTAATTTGAGTAGATTAAAGAAATCAGTTAAATTAGTTATTTGTCAAAAAAATGTGTTAATTTTCCTAAAATATCCTCTTAAATCATTTGAATTGAAACTACCTCTTGATGCAAACTCCCTTAACATGTGCGATCAATAGGACAGTTTAGGCAAACAACGATAATTATAGGTACACAAAGTGGATCGAGGTCTTATATTTATAGCCAGATCAAACCCTCAACTAACTCTTATATTATGGACTAGAGATAGTATTACTTTTCTTAACTTATATGTTGCCTAACTAACTCCATATATTGTACTTGTTTGATCAGGGTGGGAATGGCATGAATGGGAGTAAGTTGTTGAAAATGAGAGGAAAGATAGAGATGAAGGATGTTGATTTTGCATATCCAAGCAGGCCAGGGACTCCAATTCTGAGGAAATTTTGCTTGGAGGTAAAGTCAGGAACAAGTATAGGAGTGGTGGGGAAAAGTGGGAGTGGAAAATCAACAGTGATAGCTTTAATTCAGAGATTTTATGATGTTCAGAGAGGGTCCATAAAAGTGGATGGTGTAGACATAAGAGAACTAGACATTCAATGGTACAGGAAACACACAGCACTGGTTAGCCAAGAACCTGTAATCTACTCAGGAAGCTTACGAGACAACATCTTATTTGGAAAGCAAGATGCAACAGAAAGTGAAGTTGTGGAAGCTGCAAGATCTGCTAATGCTCATGACTTCATTTCGTGAGTTCTCTACTTTTTACTTATTACTGTCTATGAAATTTCCCTGAACTTTCACACATGTATAAATAACCCACTAACTTTTAAAACTTGATATAAAACTCCCCTAACGTTTTGTCTTTGTGCTAATAATTGCCATCGATTACCATTGTTTCACTAATATGTTCTTAACAAAATATGCCCAAATAATCCTCCTCAAACTTTGAGTCATGTGTAGATAATCCCTCAAAATTTTAAGTCATGGGTAAATAAATGTTCTATTATGTTACAAGGTCCTTAATATAAGAACTAGTTGCGAATTATATTTGGTCATAAATATAATACTTCAATCCACTTTACCTCTTATATTTATCATTTTTTGTAAATGTTAAGAGAGTATTTTTTTAAAAAAAAAAAAAAATCATCACACATTTTTTACAAATAACTAATTTTTTTAATCTACCCAAATTAATTAAGTATATCTTATACTAAGAATCAAAAATAGTATTATTTTAGTGAAGTGACAGGGAAAAATTGTGTGTTTATATTTATGTAGGTCACTGAAAGATGGGTATGAAACAGAATGTGGAGAAAGAGGAGTACAACTATCAGGTGGGCAAAAGCAGAGAATAGCAATAGCAAGAGCCATAATTAGAAACCCAACAATACTTCTGCTAGATGAAGCGACCAGTGCCTTAGACGTTGAATCAGAACAAGTTGTACAAGAAGCACTTGATAGGATAATGGTTGGTAGAACTACAATGGTGGTGGCCCACAGGCTTAACACCATTAAAGAGCTTCAATCAACTGCATATGTTTCAGACGGAAAGGTTGTTGAACAAGGTACCTATTCACAGCTTTGGCACAAGAGAGGCGCTTTCTTTAAACTTGCTAGCCATCAAACCTAGGTTTCATGCTTTGGGCCAAACAAGCTTTCATAATATTGACCTTTTGTATGGTTTCTACCCCAATATTGCATATGGGCTAGAATAAGTGTATGATGGTGAAGATGTGGTATGGGTCAAGGTGGGAATCAAAAATAGTGTGATCTTTGTAATGTATGGTAGCTTGATCTTGTGAGGTGGTATATGTATTATTAGCTACTAAGTTTTGTGGTGTTACTTTTATCTACGAAGTTTTAAAAAGAAAAATCATGCAAGAAAAATATATGAAAGTTGTGGTGAAAACGAATGAGTAACACTTCCATCTAATATGTATTGGCATAACTCAATCAACTCAGTTAAAACACTATCCATAATCTTTTTCCTTCCATTTCATAAATTAATTATTATCATACATAACGTGCCATAGGTCATCAATCAGTCATCCTATGTGTCAAAAGTCAAATTATACTCCCTTCGGTCTTAATTATAAGAATATTTTTGTAGTGTAGAGTATAATAAAAAGTGGGGGGGGGGAGTGGAGAGTAAGGAAAGTGAACACATTCCTCTCTGGACTTCAAGGTTTTTATGATTAATGAGAATCTTGAGGAAAAAATCTATACTCCATATGTAAGGGAGTATGATTAGAGTGACCTAGAATTGGTCAAACTATTGCACCGAGGCTTTGTTAAAACTTGATTGAACCTAATAATAATAATAGTGGAAAATATTAAAAGAGAAGTTGGGGATCGAGTAGTTTGTGGACCTCACTGGGTACAAGGTGAGAAAAAAGGTGAAATCATTCACCTTCTGAGTAAATATAAGATTTATGCATCATATTTGTCAACAATAATCAATATATATATAAAATGTCATCCCACAAGCTGATCAAAAAACGGCTTATTTATGGCTCCTCTCACATTTTACTGTTCATAAGCCACATTGAAAATTCTCGGGCTGCGCATAAGCTGATCTCCACCTGCAATCCCCCGCCCCAATTTCAAATTCAAATCACTCATCCCCTTCATATATGCATCAATCACGGGATATTTACGTCAAATCAAAAAGCTTTTTGACTTTCCATTTCTCTTCCCCGTAGGCTTCTCTTTATATTTTAACCAAAAAAAAAAAGGCTCTTTATCTTCCCCAAGGCTGCTCTCAGACTCTCACCGTACGCCTCATCCTTTGTCCGATCGTTAGCAAGGGCAAATCAATATTCAGACTCAAAACACTGTTTACAACCTCATGCTCAAGCGTACTGAGCTCCGTCATCTCCTTGGGGTGTATCTTGCCGTCGTCTCCTAAAGGAGGTATTTTATACCATGTCTAGGTAAGTCGATTTAAGCTCTTGTCTTTTTTTGCATCTGTTTAATTGAATCTTGTGGCGCTCTCAGTTAGCTAAGCACGCTTCTTGACCGTCGTTCTCTCCGCCGTCGTGCTCTACGTCGCTGATTCGTCCACGGCAGATCCCGGTCCCAGTAGAGGTTGTATGTTGCTGGAAGTTAGCTCTATATTTTGCTTTTGAAGTCAAGTCTTTCTTTCATATCTTTCCTCCCTCAGTAACATAATTCTGTGTTTCTGCTTTCAAGCTATCGGTATGTAGCTTTTTTCGGTTCCTTTTTTTAAGAAAAATCTTATTGTGTGTATCGGTGTAAAGATAAGCCTCGAGAGAATTTATTATACTAATTTTTTAATTATCTAATAACTTACTTTTTTCCTCACTTGCTGATGCAGATGATGGTTTGGATCACTTTGACGATGATGGATTTATCGTTGGCTTTTATGAAGAAGAGGAGGATGACAATCCACAAGAAACACAGTGGATGAAAAAAACAAAAGAAGAAGAGGTTCATTTCGCTAACTATTTCAGAAAATCATCGAATTGCATTGTTCTTGATCTTGAGCTAATTCGTGAAAACCAGATCTTGGGTATCAATCAGGAAAAAATGGTAAGCATTTGCATTTATGATATTGTTCTCTGGTGACATTGTTGGTAGCAAATATATGATTCTAGGTATTTGAATTTGTTATTTTTGTTCAATGAGTAACAGTATTGTTTGGTAGCAAATATACCCCACACTGTTTCATATTTTTGTTCAATCTAAGAAAAGTTCTGCTGTAGGATAAATCAGTAGAAGGTTTTCTACAAATGAAAACACTTTTACAGTTGGAGGGTAATTTACTGTTGACCATCTTACACATCAAAGCAAGACACACTGTTGCGTGATTTGCTAGGGAGCTTTGTTGCGTGATGCATCTGATAAGTTGCCCTGTTCATCCTACATCATCAATCCTCTGACGCTCTCTTCTTTTTCCTTCCCCAAAGCTTTGTTGCTGGATTCATACTGTGTGTTATCCCTTTATCCTTTGGTTAATGTCCTTTATTTAAATGCAGGCTAAAACTTTTGCTTTATCTATTTATGTTCGTACTGTTCAGACCTTTTTTGCAAATAGGTTCTGTATGATGCAGAAAAGGCAGTATGAGACATCACTTTCATGCAGAAAAAGTAGGAAGAGAAAACCTAGCACAACTGTCATTTGATTTAAACATTTCAGTTATATATGTGTTTCGCATTCTTACAAGCAAGTCATATAGGACCTATAAATACGTAAGATTGCCTTTAATTTTAGGTGTTCATAGAGATGTGTGGAACTGTTGATGTCTTTGATGCTGCTATTAAAAATTAAGGTGCACTACTAATATGCATATCAATGGGGCTTTCTTAAGTTTAAGTGCCTACTACTACTGTGTCAGATTTATCTGGGATCTCCTAGCTTGTGAGTGAAGTTAGTCCACTTGCAGTGACATGTCATCTTTCTGATGTTCTATACTTGATGCAGTAGTGCATGGTATAAAATGGGTTTCAAGTTTAAAGGAATACAGTGGGTGGGGATATTTACCAAAAGTTTGAAGAAGCGTGCCAAGAGGTGCTATTTCATTCTTTCATTTCTATTTGCTTTTTCCTTGTCCTTTCCATGAAGTTTTCATTTACAAAAATACATGATATTCACACTGTCCTATATTTCAAGTGCTGTTGTGCAGTTGTGATTTATTTTACATTGAGAGACACAATTGGTGACTCTAACTATAGCATCAATATCCTTGGTTGTAATTATTATTCATTCATACATGCAATTGTCATAGCCCTTATAGCTCTGTATATCAATAACAGAGTATGTTGAAAGATTAACTGTATATTTTATTCAATCATGCAAAAGTCATAGCCCCTATAGCTCTGTATATCATATGTAAAGGGTATATAGTCTTGAAAGCAAAAGATTGGTGGTTCTCAGTTTAAAAATAATCAAACTAAAAAATGATACCTCTGAAAATATGGAGCATCTGTTAATGCTATCATTAACTATGGCCAATGATTACCAAGTGACAGTAACGTCAACATAAACTATGAAAAACCTAAATATTGTAGAGGCAAGTAAGAGGTTCACAAAGCATTAGATTGGAAGTTACACAACCATCAATTCTTGAAAGCCTTCTCCATGTTCAGCCGTGCTAACCTCATGTTGTTTTAGTCTCATTGTAAATATACTTTTGACTTGCTGTTTTATCTTTCGATAAAGATGGCAGAAAATTTTGTATATCAGCAGAAAGTATATATCACTTATTTTTTTGTATATCAGCAGAAAGTATATATCACTCAATTCATCTCTTTGATTTGCTGATTTATCTTGTCACTTAATTACTTCAATGGTCATATATCAGCAGAAAGAATCAGAACAATAAGGCTAAGGAAGGAAAAAAAGCACAGGAAAAGGCACACAAGCATAAATGAAGAAAGAGACAAAGGCTACAGTCAAATTATGCAATTAATAGCTTTGCCCATATGGTAAAGACAAGAAGCAACAGTAGTTTTAATTACCAAATGCATAATACTTAGAATTGAAACACTTTTATGAGTAATTTTTTATTGATAAGAAAGTTAGAGAAATTACCTCTGTTTTCTAATTTTGTAGTTACTCCAAATGTCAGTACTAGCGAGGATGGTTAACAAAGCACTACATGAAAAATTCAGAAACTCCATCAAGGAAGGACAAACTTATTTGTTTGCTAATTTTGTAGTTACTCCAAATGTCAGTCAATATAGAGCTACAAAGAATAACAAATAAAGGAAAGCTATGACAGTAACAGTGGCAAACCGAAAAACCTAAGTTGAAAAACCCAAGAGTAACATTTATACAAAGAACCCAAGTTGAAAAACTTGAACCCTACAGAGGTTGCTTTATATAGAATATATAAATAATATGCATTTAAAGAATTTGCGAAATAATTTGTTTGGTTATACTTATTTGTTGGGTTATTCTGTTTGGTTATACTTATTTGCAGAACTGTAAGCAATATGGCATCTCCCTAAACAGCTATTTTCCCAAAACTGAGTATGTGAATTGTATACATTATGATTTAGCTTAAATGATATACATTTGACTTGCTTTTGAACTTGATCCATTGTGAATGTTGATAAGTGATAACTGAGTATCCCATGTTTACGTTTCCTCTGTTTATTTGAATGTTGATTTTGTTTTTATCAGTATATCATGCTTACAGTCTTTATGTACTGTCACTTAAACACACAAGACATTTGTGTAGATATCAAGGCTATATACCTATGATATTCTACTATATACTTGTGCTATTCTAATATATGTGTTTGTGGTTAAGGTTTTCATAATTTACTGAAATATTTGATATAGAGAAATTATGCTTGCTGAAGACTTTCCACAGATCTACATCTACTTGAAGTCCATTGGCATAGAAAACCTTCTACTGATTTATGCTATTCACATGTTATGAAATATCTCATTCTCTACTAAATGTTCATTAACTTGCTTTGCCATTTAAAATTGTCAGGCCTATTCCTTCCATATGTACCTGGTGTTATAGTCTCATTTTAAATGATGTCGTGATTTAGTTGGCTGCTAAGTTTTGTTGTCTGATTACGTGCTAAATATGTATCTGGTGTTTTAGTCTCATTATGAATATAGTTTTTGACTTGCTGCTTTATGTTTTGATAAAGATGGCAGAAAATTTTGTCAATGTTTTATTTGAAAGGTTACTTTTTTCCGATTGAGTGAAATAGTTTCTTTTTACCAATGAAGGTGGCCAAAGTAGTTGCTTTTTCTCATGTCAGCCTTCATATATCAGCAGAAAGAAGAAGAACAATAAGGCTGAGGAAGGAACAAAATCACAGGAAAAGGCACAAAAGCATAAATGAAGAAAGAGACAAAGACGATAGTCAAATTTTGCAATTAATAGCTTTGCCCCTATGGTAAAGACAAGAAGAAAGAAACCTTCATGAAAGAAGTATAGAAGCAACAGAAGTTTTAATTACCAAATGCATAAGACTTAGAATTGAACCACTTTTGTGAGTAATTTTTTATTGATAGGAAAATTAGAGAAATTTCCTTTCTTACATGTCAATATTGTTAGATTATGTAATCAGTTTGAGTGCATTTATACTTCTGTTGGCTTCGATCAGTTAGAATCTGTGCGTCTGACGAATTCAAGAACATTTATACTTTTGTTAATGAGAGACATAGCAAGAAGAAAAGACTTATAAAAAAGAAAAGGCATTTTATAATTCAAACAGTTATATATATTGATTCTATCTCATTTACTTACATGTATTTAATTTTTTAAATATTATCTCAGTTTTTTTTTTTACTAAAAAAAGATTTATTTAACATCTTAAAATCTCTTTGTAGTTTTTAGTGTTTTTAGGTTAAGATAAATCATTTTTCTTTTTTTACCCTAAAAAATTATTTTCTCATAAAGAAAAAAAAAATCATAGAATTCAATTATATATTCATATATATGTAAAAAATTAAATATATGTAAATTAAATAATTTGAAATAGATAATTATTATTCTATCTTATTTACTTACTTGCATATATTTAATTTTTAAATATTTTCTCAGACTTTTTTGAAAAACTTAAAAAAAAATATTTATTTATCAGCTTCTCAAAATCTCTTTGGAGTTTCTAGAGTTTTTAGGTTAAGAAAAATTATTTTCTAAAAAAGATTACTTCAAATAAATTTAATGTGAAAATTTATTTCACCTCAAGTTTAACCATTTCCTTCAAATGTGGCATGACATTACACCATCTCTTTCACCATGTCTCTCACCCAAGTTAAACCTCTCATGTTCATTTTGCACAGAAAATGGAGCGTTTTAAAGCAACGGATGGTAGCAGGGAATAGTGGCAAAGGAGAGAAGCTGATCCTTTTTGCTTCCACAAGACAAGTGACAACCATGATGTAACACATACTTATATCCATTATTTTTTAAAAATGGTGGAGGTCTAAAAATCAATTTTAATGTTCCTTGGTAGTGATGTTTGGGGAGATCTCTTTTAGTCCACAATGTATAATATTTAAAATATTTTAAAAGATTGTTTCTAATATGTAGTCATTTATTAATAGTGATGTTTTAATGTTCTTTAAGGACAAAAAAGTTGCATTATTTATGAAGTAGAATATGTTTAAATAACTCGTGGAATACTTTCACCCCGTGCAACGCACGGGAAATTTTAAGCTCGTTAAGTAAAAGAGAGATTGATGAAACAAAGGAACATGATTATAGTGTTTTAAAAAAACATGTGATATTGATTAATTTAACTAATTTTCTTAATATAATCAAATTAGATAAATAGGTCTTATATTAAATATAGGAGGAAGCATTAAAATTTTGAAAATTGTCTTATTATTTTATTTTTTTAAAAAGAGTAAAAGGACAAGCTCCCTCACTAGCCAAGAGATTTCGCTAGCTTCTCTTTTTTTGTTTTTATATATATAAAAATGTTAGGAGAGGGGTTGGTACACCCCGGGAATGGTACTATGGCTTTACTCCCCAGGGTATACCGAACTGAGAGTACACATGCCTCCACCTCAGCCTGCGTTTCCACAAGTTCACATCACCTAGGACGCCTCCCCCAGCGCCTTGACCAACTCCAGGATCGAACCCCCTCCCTTTGATGAAAGTGTCCGACCCCTTTGTCAGTTGAGCCCAAAGACGAGGGGTAGATTTCGCTAGCTTCTGATTCAAGGGGTTGGGGATCAAATGATATTGTTGTGTCAAGGTTTTTTTTATTTTTTGTGGCTAAATTGTGCCAAGAGTGGTGAAGGGGATTTGATCCCCCAACCCCTTAAATCAAGGCTATCAGTGACACTAATTGACCATTGAGCCACTAAGCATCTTTGTTATATACCACAAAAAACGTAAGTTAACTCTTAAGATTTAGCCACGTGTAATTCACAATTTCTATAATGCAATTGACAACAATTCAATATATATTTACTATATTTGTAAAGTGGTGACAACATTCAAAATTATAAAAATAAAAAAATAAATGATTAGAATTTTATTTTATTTTTAGAGTTCTTATTATTATAATTCGAATATTAAAATATAAAATAAATAAATGAACTAAAAATAATTAATATAATATAATAAACATAAACAAATAGTGCTGCACTTATAAGGTGTTTGAAAACATTTATAAAGGTAATTATCATTTCATTTAAGCCATTTACTATTATTTTTAATAAGTTCCAAACTTCGGAAAATTCAAATAATTGGGTGGGGGTGTGGGGGATTGATTACGCTTATTAATTTTTATAAATAAGAGTGTAATGTTTGAAATTATTAATTAAATTTATAACTAGAATCACAACATTGGTATTTAAATTTATCGTTTCATTTATTCTATTTAATGGTCACATTCGTGGAAATTTAACTAATTGGGTGAGAAAGGTGGCGGAAATTGACTACACTTGTCAATTTTTATAGAAAAAGAGTGTAATGTTTTAAACACCTTGACTAAAGTGGCAAATACCTTTAACAATGTTATCATTCACATTATAAGTGTACCACTTTGGTCTTATTTATAAGTCTATTTTGACTAAATCTCACGTACCAAAGAGAGGTAGTTAACTCAATGATTATGAGGTAAATTTTCAAGTTTGCTCTTGTTTATGATTGAATATTTTTCAACTGTTTCTTCTCTCTCCATCTTCATAAGTACAATTAATATGGGTAAAATTGTCACAATCTCATTTATTACATGAAAATGGATTTATAAATAGAACCAAATTTTTTAGCCAAAATAGACTTATAAATAAGAATAAAGTGGTACTCAATAATTCTGTCACCCATTTAGTCGAATTTCTTAAGTTTGAAACTTGTTAAAAGTAGTAATAAATTGCCAATGAAATGGTAAATATCTTTATAAATATTTTTTTTTATATAAAAGATGACAAAACGCCTACATTACAACAAAGAGAACTACATTGAAGAGGAATTCAATCCTAAACATTCTTGGTCAACCCAATTCCTTAGAAAAGGAGGACACATATCTAAAATATCAGAGCTAGAAATGCCCCTTTTAGCTAAGGCATCAGCAACTCTATTACAGTCCCGAGAGATTACACAAACAATATCTTTATAAATATTGTCAACACATCTCAACACGAACTGACGGTGGCCAAAAAAAAAAAAAACCATATGCTAACTTTATTGATCAAACAAAAGTCAAAAAGCCTATCCCCTCCCCTATACTTGTAGCCTATACCCTACGATTGACACATCACATCTTACTATCTTAGAACTCTGGACCGAATCATCATCTCCTTGAAAAAACCAATATGGTATCATATATCTTCACCAAAACAAAAAATTATGTTTTTATAAAATATTTTTTATTATTAAAATATGAATATCTTTACCCATTTTAATTAAATTATATTTTTAATTAATATCAGTTTGACTCCGGTCTGACCCACTGACCCTTAACCCAGTATTTCCACGAGTCCGATTTTTCGAACCTTGATAATTATGGAGTGTGAACCGAGGGTGGGAGGCTTTTTGACCAAAATAAATTTTTTTTAAAAAAAAAAATTTACCAAAATAAATCAAATTCCAAACTATTTACCAAACTAATGCACTTGGTGGCGTGGCCTGACTGGACGGTACAAATGGCGTAAGAAATCTTAACGCGTCTGGGGAAATATTTATTCGGCCACGTGGGGAAATCTCACGCCATAAATGGCGTGAGATTCCCTCACGCCATTTGGTGCTAAATGGCGTGAGGTTTTCTCACGCCATTTAGCACAAGGTGTGAGAAAATCTCATCGGCTTTTTGACCAAAATAATTTTTTTCAAGGATCCGCTAATTTAGCAGATCCACTAATTTAGTGGTTCTGTTTCCATATAAATAATAATTATAATAATATATAATAATAATAATAAATGATAAAAAAGTGAAATAATTTAAAACTCTACCTCATTTAATTTGAAGTCAAAAGAAAGAAATCATTGAGCTGAAATAACTCATTAAGAAAGTCTTTTAAAAGATTACGCGGTACAATTTGGTTATAACAATATATCCTAATATCAGGGGATCTATATATTTATTATACCCCAAATATTTGTATAACAACCGTATTGATTTTGGGATCTGTATAAATATTTATAAAAAATACAGATCCCAAAATCAATACTGTTGTTATACAAATATTGAGTGTATAATAAATATATAAATCCCCTGATATTGGGATCTGTTGTTATAACCAAATTGTACCACGTAATCTTTTAAAATACGTTCTTAATGAGTTATTTCAGCTCCCTGTTTTCTTTCTTTTGACTTCAAATTAAATGAAGTAGAGTTTTAAATTATTCCACTTTTTTATCATTTATTATTATTATATATTATTATATTATTATATATTATTATTATATAATTTTTTTTATATATAATGGAATAGACCCACTAATTGGGTCTATTCCATGTTTCACGCAACCTTCAAGGTGGCGTGAAACTTTTTCACGCCACCTTGGTGGCGTGAAATTTTCTCACGTCACCTGTGGCGTGAGACCTACTTTGGGAAATAGTTTGGATATTGCTTTAGTTTGGTAAATTTTTTTTTAAAAAAATTTATTTAGGTCAAAAAGCCCAGAGTGGGAACACAAATGACATGACATTCACAAAAGTAAGCATGTCCTATCTACGTATGGATATTCACATGACTTTGAATGTTTTTGGTAGATGATGTGTTTTTGAGTGCACTCACTTGGAGGAATTTCTATTTCAATGCTTAGAATTTTATATAGGTGGTCATTAAGGGTATGTTTGGTTTAGGGGTGGGTGTGGGAGGAGAGAGAAACTTTTTATCTCATCTTTATTAAATAGCCCATGAACCCCACTATGATTCCAATCTTTCCCATAGACCCCACTAGAGACTAGAAATGTTTACCAAATTTCATGGGCAATTTGATACACAAGCCAAACGAAGACTTGCACTTGTGTTTGGATTAATTTTTTAGAAGTGATTTAACAGTGTACAAAGTAAGTATGTAAGATAAATTTTGTCTCAGCTTACGTAAAAATATTTCTAAAATTATGGTTTGAGGCTTCCCCACCAGCCATAATCTTCCACACACCCTCATCCTGAACCTCCTCCTTTCTTCTAAGGAGCTTCTTTTTATTCTTAATATAGAAGCTAAATTAGTTAATTAGGGTTGGATTTGATCCAAAATATAAAATTTTAATATATTTTATCTGTTGGTAAATTTTGGGCAGTTGCATGACTTTTCATGCAAACTCATGAGGTGAAAAACAAAAAAATTTGTTCTTCACTAATTGCAGCGGAATTTATAATTTATAACCGTAACTTTTTACGGTACTCATGAGAACCCATAACACTTTACGGTACTATGAGTTACTTAAATAAGTTAATATATGAGAACCCTTAACTTTTACTGGAAAGTATGGATCTAAATATCAAGATAAATATAATCATTATCAAATTTATGAGTTTTAATGGGTGCTCATGAGAACCCATAACTTTTATGGTACTCATGAGTTAAAACCCATAATTACTCACAATATCCCGTAACTTTTTATGGGTGCTCATGAGACTGAAGATCATAAATAATTAACCATTATGAAAACTCGTGACTCTTTATGGGTGCTCATAAGAACCCGTAACTTTTACGGTACTCATAAGTAATGATTTCAATTATGTTTCGAGCTTCATGAGCATTACGGACCCCGTAACTCTTTACGGGATCTCATGAGTTTTCCCAAATTAAATGATAAAGTAAATACTCATGGGTTCCTTTTCATGATCTACTCATTAAAATACATGAGGGATTTTAGAATTACCTTAGATCGTTGAAGACCTTAAACGTATGACGTCCTCTAATGCTGATCCACACGGCTATCTCCCGATTGCCTTGAGAACTCCTTCTCTTTGATTCCCCTCTTTCCTTTGATGCTTGCTAGGCGACGGCAAGGTTGAGGACTTAAGGTTCTTGGGTTTTCTTTATCTCAAGAAGATTAAGTTTCTTGAGATTAGGTTTAGAATAAGATGAAACTTGGTTGGACTAACTTTGAATAGCGCCTCTTGCTCCTCCTTTTTGGTGCTTGGCCAAAATCTCCAATGACTCAAGAAGGCTACATAATTTCGGCCAACGCCCTTAGGGTTTATTTTGGTAGCCGAAATTTTGCAAGACTAAAAGTGTCTTGTTAATTTCGGCCAATACCCTAATTAGGGTTTAAGATTAAAAACCCATTAATTGTATTATCCAAATAATTAAGAAAATGGATTAAATCTATATCTTGAATTAAAAATTCAAAATAATAGATCTCATCCATATCTTTTATTATTTCTTGAATTAATAATTCAAGATAATTGATCACATCCATATCTTTAATCATTTTTTTATCATTTATTTTTCCAATCTTTATTAGACACACACACATAAATATATTAAGATAATTCAAAATTATCTTTATAACTTAATCTCTTGAATTTAAAATTCAAATTAAAATTATAAAATTAAAATTCGAATTCTAAATTCAAATTGGCCTAAGACCTCGTTTGGTCTACTAAAATATTTGGGCCTACTAGTAGAGAAACTAATTTCCCACTAAGGAACTATATATGGCGCCATTTTAGTATATTGTGCTTGGAGTTCCACTCCAAACCAAATACACATATTCTCTCAAGAAAGCCCAATAACAATTATTGGTCCAAGCTTGCTAATTTTAAGCAATCAAGAATAACATTTGTGTGTAACCCATTAGGCCCAATTAATCACTAACATAAATAACCTTGGACCAATCAAACACCTTTAATGAGCCAAGTTATTTAATGACCACATAAGACACTAGCAATGCTCTGTGGCCCCAGAATTAATTGAGTTGATCAAGTGATTTTCCTTTTCTAATTTGGATATCGTGTCGGCATCATTCCTCACATCGTCATTCAGATTTAGTCAGAGCAAAGATAGAGTATCATCTCTCTTGGTTGACTAAATATAGCTTTTCACAAAACTAGGAATTTTCTTCTATTGACTCTAAGATGGATCATGACTCTTCATGATCGCTTACTAAGCATAAATTCCCGAGTCAACTAGAAGTCATCCAAGCCCTACCGATTCTATGAACGACTAATCCCTTGTAGGTGACTGTGAGTCCTTTCAGCATGTCCATCTACACTTATGTATTCGAGTCATACCCAAGAGTATATTGTTCTCCCCATTCTCAGGCGGATAGAATACAATCAAAATATAACCCTAGGACATAATATTCAATGACATCCTCAAGTCTAGGACAATCCGCACTACCAAACATTGAAAGACTTTACATATCCAATGATACTCTCAACAATGAATCTTTGTCAAGTCTCTCAGCAAGTCAGTTCAATGCTATTTGTTCTCCAACATATCTACTCACGACATTAACTAAGGCATCACCATGTTTGTATTCCATGAGGTCCCTACCTTGTATCTCTATACAAGCAGATGATGTCCTACTAGTCTTATTGAGATCACCAATGCCCTTTCTTGGTGATTCAAGACTAGGAACTAGTTTCAGGCAATAGACATGAGTGTTCTCGAGTCCTCATGATCATAATGTTGGAAATTATGCCCTAGGGGCAAGTCATTGTACTTTAAACGTTTATGTTATTTAAAAGTATTTCTCCGTTTAGTTTATCATATCATATGCATGTTTATAGTGATAACTGTATCCTTGGATGTATCTTATAGATTATCCTAAATGTCCCTGGTCGGTCATCTACGCGGAAGCGAAAATGAAATAAACCAATATGACTTTGATGAGCATGGAGATACAAATCAAAGTCATAGGCACTTATAAGAGTACAAGGTGCTAAACCGACCCATTATGAGAAAGCTACATGGATTTAGTCATAAGTTTATCTCATGTATAACCGCGTCACAACTCCCTTTGACTTGAGATCATCACGGATTCTTACATGAGAGTCATTGATCTTTGACCTAGTCAAAAGTCACCTTTGACCGGGTGATGATAAAGACTTTGATCGGGATCAGTGATTTTCATGCAGAGGAATGTAAATGGCCAAGATGGAATTTGTCAATCACATTTAAAGAGAGATAATACTGGGCCTCTCGATGAGTGAGTCTGAGAAATGTATGGCTATACTACGATGGAAAGAAGTTTCCATTTCAATTATTAGACTACTCAAAAATCGAGAAAGTAATGGTCAAGAACAGGAAGTTGACATTATCCATGCCTCATCCTTGACCAAATTATCACATGACAAAAGGGAAGTGACATGGTCGTATGATAGGTTGTATCGTATCAACGATCGCCATATGAATTGGGTAGTCGCAATGTCTTACTAGAGGCCGTTTGCGACTTGTGGGCTAGTACAATATTGGTCCACTGCCAATCTCATTTGGGCGTACAGGGTCGCACACAAGAATAGCGCAGCACGAGCAAAAGTGTCTAGATTCATTGAATATTAGATATGTTTAAGATTTAATGAATACAACATTTAATCTAGGATATATATATATATATATATATATATATATATATATATATATATATATATATATATATATATTAAATTCAAAAATATTATTATTATTATTTATAAAGATAATAATATTATTATATAGTATTTAATTTATTTGATAAATTAAATAACTAAAATAAATAGAGATATCATATATCGAATTTAATTTAAATTGATATATAGTATCTCAGATTTAATTAAATAGAAAAATCATATCTCATATAAAATTTTCGAATGGAGATATCATATATCTTATTTAATTTAAATTGAGATATAGTATCTCAGATTTAATTAAATAGACATATATCATATCTCAGATTTCAGCAGGCTTATAATTTGGATTAATTGAATAGATTATATTAGATCTGTTGGACAGATTTAATCGGTATCCAAATTCGAATTTCAAGATTAATTTTGAATATTTTAATATGGCCCAATTAGGGTTTGAGAAACTCAATAAAATGAAGCTTTAGTCGTATTGAAATATAGAGACAAGCCGCGAAAGAAATCCTAGAGAAAAGACGTGAGATGCAAAGTAAGAAGGCGCTAGCACCCTGCCGTACGTGTTGGAGAGCTGATCGGTGTGGATATCGGTAGAGGTAGTGGATTCGTAGAGTAGGCTCCTAGAGATTGATCGAGCAAGAAGGTGTTAGCCCACGTGTTTGCAAAGGACGCATACAAGTTCGTATAGGTACGATTTTTTCTAATGAACCCGATTTAAACGCCGTTGATAGATCCTCTTTGGGATTCGTAAAATTTTAATGGATGAAATTCCTTCCGCTGTGTGTACGGATCCCAACACATAATCCCTATCATAGCTCCTTGAGTGAACACATATTCTATTCCTAGGGTTTTTTTCTTTAAACGCATATTATCCTTAACATAAAGGCGATACATAAATATGATAAAGACAAAATGTGCTCAAATACATAAATCATAAAATACTAAACAGAAAAAGGTGTTCCTATGTCAAAACAAATTGTCTCTATGACACTTATTTACTAACAATCTCCCACTTGGCCTAGAGCCAATCAGGTCTGTGTGACATACCTAAAGACTCATAATGACTATCATGTTTTCTTTGAGAAATTCCCTTTGTCAGAGAATCAGTCAAGTTATCATCGGTGGGGATGTAGTCCATTTTTATATCTTGTCTTTCAACAATCTATCAGATGAGGTGATACTTGCGGAGCACATGCTTGGATCTCTAATGAGAGCTAGGTTCCTTGCCTTGAGCTATAGCTCTAGTGTTGTCGCAATACAATGGTATTGGATCAACAATGCTATTAGCTATTATAAGTTACTTTTAACTAATTCTTACAAACCAATTAATAATAGTTAAGTAATTAAATATATATTAAATCAATAAAAATTTCAAATTTGTCCTTATCAAAATTTTCTCCCTTTCTCTCTTTACTTGTCATTCCGACCCTTATCGCCTCTTTCTCTTTTTTTAATAAGGTAAAATTGAAAAATAATCATTAATAATTCTCCAAATAATTTATCTTTAGCACCAAAAACTACCTCATCTTTAACTTTTTCCAACTTTTTGAGGGTGCTACCCTAGGACATTCAAGGACGCCATCCATCCTTAATTGATATATACTCATTTTGATCTTAATTATTTATAAGTTATGTCTAGCATATTTTACACATACCAAGAAAAACATTAAATTTAATTAATTCAACCATAACATTTAGCAACTTTTCAATTGTATCCCTATTGAATATATATTATAGGGAAAATTTCACTAACCCCCTCAATAGCAATTTCATATCAAATAGCCCTCAAAAAATTTTGAAATTTCACAGCACCCCTATGACTAAATTGAAATTAAAATTTATGGGTGAAAAGACAATTATGACCTTACTTTAATTTACAAATCAAATATGATTATTTACAAGACACGAGTGGGGATTTACAAGTCAAATATGCTTATTTACATGACAAATAAGTGAAATTAGAAGACCATTTTGGTTATGTACAAGATAATGAGCATATTTATAAGAATACATGCTATTTACAAGTCAAATATGCGCATTTATAAGACACATGCGAGAATTTATAAGATTATCTCAATCATATATAAGATAAAGGCATAAATGTTTTTTAAGCCAAAAAAAAAACTTAATTTCAGTTTAGTTCTAGGAGATGTAGTGAAATTTCATAAAGTTTTAGGGCTCTTTAATGTTAAATGTCTACAGTAGAGGTGCAGTGAAATTTTCCCTACATTATACCATACGAGAATTGTAATTAAAGACCCTTTCTCACAGACAACTATTAACCATGATGATTTTACAAAACTTGATTAAAAAGTGATAATGGAAAAACCATTTTCTTTCCAACAACACACTTCAGAATCTAGGGCACAAACTGTGCCCACAAACTCATTATAGAACATCCATAAATCTAGGCACAATTAATGAACAGAAGAATACTTAGGCCACGAGTTTTACAACATTAAACCCTAATACAAAGAGTCTACACAAAACCTTTTTCACACACGATATGATTGTGGAACCACCAAAATTATCAAAATGAATAAAATAAGGCCTCCATCCCAACAGTAGTTATACCATTATACCGAAACCCAATTTCAAACGTTAAATATGATTTTCAAACATATGTGGGCCCTAGAATAGCAATATAGAAATCAATACAACACTCATACTAAAAAGAGGCCTACAAGGCTCGTGACACATATGTCTCTGCTTGCTTCCCTTGGCCTCTAACAAAATTATAGGCCTTGCCTGAAAAATGTTAATATTGACGAGGTGAGTCATAAAGTCCCAGTAACCAAAACCAATTTACAAAATGTGCAGAAAAGAGACTGCATGTCAGAGAAAACAGGTTTATTAACATAATGATATTATTTAATAATTAAATAATGCATATTAGAACAAAAAATATGTAATAATCAAAACAATTAGAACCATCACCACTTATCCAACCTGCTCCTCCTTATTTCCTCTTGACGTGGTACAACTTATCAGAGCTAGTATACCTGGCCAATGTTAGCTAGTCACTTCAAAAATACCATCCCCTCCCATGCCAACACTGATATACCATAACAAGGAAGTGTTTACCCAAAACACTCAACTCAAATTCTGAGCCAAGAATAAGACAACCAATGGGCACAATTTCACTCTCAATATCTTCTACACAACCCAACATAAACCCACAAAAGGAAAATAATATATCGCTATAATTTTCAAAAACATTTTACAAAATTATTATTCCATATACAACATCTCATAACAAAAATCATAACTATCACAACAATAACAATCTCAACAACAATATTCACAAATATATATATATTGGAAAAAACATGGTTTCACTGAAATAATTTCATATTCAAATATACACATAATTTTTCAAAACACATACAAGTAGTACATACAAGTGAGGTTTAGAAAACACCTTACCAAAACAAGCATATAAAATAAATTAACCCCAGTTACCTCAACTCCAAGCTCAACATTAATTTGAGGGGCAAAACACGAACAATAATCGGTCACAATAAAACTCTACAGTATCAATGTAGATACCAATCAACCACAAATAATAATAAAATAAATATGTTATATAATTTAACTCTCAAGACCCCAATTTTCTTATAACCATTTTCCTCAATATCTAAATTTTGTCAACAATCCAAATTGCTCATTAAAATCTTTAGATGAGCTATATACCATATTCTCACATCGAACACTCAAAATTAAAGTTTCACCTCCAACACACCTAACATAATAAAATCATTAATATCAGCATCGATAAATTAAATCTCTTTTCTAGCTTATATAAGCAAAATCCAATTATTAAACAATTCTTTAAACCTCCACATAATCAAAATCATATCAAACTCTCTCAAATATCAAATCATAATTTATATTTTTATATAATTCAAAATCTACAAAACTAAACTGATTAAAATTTCAATAATACCTCCAATAATCTAAATAAATTGTTTAACCCAAATTTAATAGACAAAAAACGTCCAAAAATAATTTATAATATATTTTTTAAGAAAAATTCATTAATAAATCATAAGACAACTAAATAATAGATTATTGGTCATTAATCATCCTCTACATATATAATCTTCTATTATCAAAACTCAAAACTCTCCTAATATCTTAACCCCGAAAATTTCATTATTCAACGAAATATTACCCTCTTTAAAAAAATAAAAATATGTAAAATAACTTTTATGGAGGAACTTTGTTAAAAAGAAGTTAGTTTAGTTACCTATCTTATAAACCTACATCAGATTTGGAATTGTGAGAAACTGCTCCAAACACACGCCAACAAACTCTAAGCCACCCAACGAAAATTTGTGCAAGCACAAATGACATAAATACCCCCCACTTGGCGTGGGGACTGGGGAGCATGCCCCCTCCCAAGACACCTTTATGAATATTTTTTTTTTCTTAAAATGGAGCGATCAAAATTCCACAGTACAAACATGTCTCACAGACGACCAACAAGGCAACAATCAATAAAGTGCTCCCATCACCTTCCATTAACTATTAAAATATATATTATATCGGTTGACACTAAAAAACCTCGAGAGCTCCGCTAGGGCTCTGATCAACGACTGCTGCTGAGTGCTCCGTCACCCACTGTGACGGAGGAAATGAGTGCTCCCGCCGGCCACGCTGAGCCGAGGGGGGATGGTGAGGATCTGTTGAGAGATGATCGAGAGGAGGGGACTTATCAAAGGAGGAAAGTTAGGGTTGCGAATGGAGTATTCTCGGGTGAGGAATCGATGAAAAGCAGAGAGGAGCAGTGGATGAAAACGGACGAGAAGGAGCAAGCACCTAAATCGTACCGTGAATCGCTTCTGCAAAATGAAAACTCCCGTGTATGCTGGTGGGAATGGGAGAGGGGTGAGGAGGAAGACGATACAGGTGATTACGGAATTGATACAGATTTTTCCAAAGTGTTGAATCCTAGTGATGGAATCAGCGTGGACTACACCAATCCTTTGTGTCCAGTGTTTAGTTTTGAGGAGAAGGAGAAAGAGAGGCTTATGAAGCCGTTTCGTAGAACATTGATAGTCAAACTGCTGGGACGGCTACCTGCGTTTGGATTTATGGTGAAGAAACTCAGGCAGATCTGGGAAAGAAAGGGCAAAATAGATGTGTTCGACTTGGCAAATTATTTCTACCTGATTAATTTCCAAAACAAGGAAGACTACATGGAGGCGTTGACTGGAGGACCATGGGTAATATCCGATGCCTACCTAAGTGTAGCACGCTGGCGTCCAGAGTTCAGTCCAAAGAATGCAAAGATCGAATCGGTGATAGCTTGGGTAAGACTACCTGATTTGCCTGCTCCCTTGTTTGATAAAAAGTTCTTATTAAACTTGGGAAACTCAATTGGAAAGGCGATTCGACTAGACATACATACGGCGCAAAGAGCTAGGGGAAAATTTGCCCGTATGTGTGTTGAGCTGGATCTCACAAAGCCACTAGTGCCGGAGTTTAATGTAGAAGGTCAAGTATTAAGTGTGGTTTATGAGAGTCTGGGGCAACTGTGTAACAAATGTGGAATGGTAGGCCATACTAAGGAGGGTTGTGAGAGGTTTCATAAAAAATTAATTGAGGTAGAAATGGAAGTGGAGGATCCGACCGGAGCTCAGGAGAAGGAGAAGAACAGGGGGAGGAAAGAGAAGTCTGGAAAACGGTTCAAAGGCCTAGGAGGATTAGGAGGAACGATATGGTACCTCAACAAATGCAATCTGGCTCAAGATATGCAGTGCTGGATGTGGAAACAGGGGAGGAAGGTGCTTCGAAAGAAAATGTGAGGGCACAAGAGAAGGGGAAAATGGGAGAGGATCAGTTGAAAAACAACCGGTTTCAGCAGCGGAGACAAGGAGGGAAGGATGGTATGGGAGAAGTTCTTAGGGGGCCCGGAAGTTTAAAAAACAAGAGTGTGGGGAGGGCAGAGCAAGGGAGCATGAAGGACAAGGATGGAAGGGGGAAAAGTGGAATTTTAGCAAATAAAAATGTGAATGCAGAAAAGCTGAGAGATTACCAGGCCAAGACTACTCCAGATGAAGGGGTGGCTGCAAGCTACCGAGAAAAACATGGTGGAAAGATAGTAAACATGGCGGGAAAGGAAAACCTAAATCCAGGAGATCCTTTGGCAAACGTTCCCAGAGAGGAAGACATGTATGTAGGGGGTTTACCAGACAGAGGACCTGTTGAAAATCCAGGTGAGGGGCTCGGCATGAACATGGAAGAGGAAGGGCTCAAATCTGTCTTGGTCGATTAAGGTAAACAGCAGCTTTTGTGTGTCAGCTATATCTTTATTAGTTTATAATGATGAAGATTCTAGTATGGAATAGTAGGGGTGCAGCAAGCAAAGGGTTTGCAGTTGTACTAAGGGACATGAAACGTAGATATAGGCTGGATTTAGTTGTGATATTAGAGCCTAGAATTAGTGGTAACCAAGCAACAAAGGTTATCAAAAGTTGGGGTTTTAAACATTCAATAAGGAAGGAGGCTGTGGGGTTTTCAGGGGGCATATGGTTAATGTAGGAGCTGGATGATCTAGTTGTGGATGTAAAAAATATGGATGAACAATTTATCCAATGTCAACTGAAGTTAGGAGGAGAGGAATTGTTGTTTACAGCAATATATGCTCAGCCTAATGAGCAAAGAAGGGAGAGAATTTGGGAAATGCTCCAGGGGCTGGCGGGTGAAATCGGGGAACCATGGATGCTAGTGGGTGATTTCAATGAAATCAGGTCACCAACGGAGCAGAGAGGTGGTGGTAGAATAAATGAAGTGAGGTGTAATAAGTTCAACCAATGGATTGAGGACTGCAACCTTATTGATATGGAAGCTAGCGGGCCTTTTTTCACATGGAAAGGACCAAAATGGGAAGGCCTTGAAAGGGTCTACAAGCGGCTGGACAGATGTTTGGGGAATATCCACTGGCAGGAGAAATTTGAGGAGGCCGAAGTGAGAGTTATCCCTAGAGTATGCTCTGATCACCACCCAATCTTGGTGGCTTTAAAAAGGGAGAACAAAGGGTTATATAAAAGAAATTTCATATTTGAAGCTATGTGGCAAATGCATAGTAATTTTGAGACCGTATTAAGAAACAGTTGGTGGGGAAGAGAAGAAATCCACATTAAATTGGCAAACTTGCAGCAAGATCTACTCAGCTGGAACAAGGATGTATTCAGTAGAATTGAGGGCAGAAAAAGAAGAATTTTAAATAGATTGAATGGAATCCAAACGAGAGCAAATAGATTTTCTAATCCTTTCTTAGTACAACTTGAAAAGGATTTAGAAGAGGAATTAATGCAAACTTTGAGACAGGAAGAAGTAAGTTGGTTCCAAAAATCAAGGGGGAGGTGGTTGGAGGAAGGGGATCGGAATACAAGGTACTACCATACAAAGACGTTAACAAGGAGAAGGAGAAATAAGGTAAAGATGTTAAAAAATAGTGAGGGAATGTGGATTGAGGAGGAAGAAGAGATTGTGAAGTTGTTCCAGGAGTTTTACAACAATCTTTTTAAAGAAGAGGAGAATGACAGAGGTTGGGTTAACACTACTCAGAAATGGGGGATGGTTGAGGAAAGCAGTTTGAGAAGGGTGAACATGGATGTTAGGGAGGAGGAAGTGAAAAGAGCTTTTTTCCAAATGGGAGGGTTTAAGGCCCCTGGAAACGATGGTTTCCCTGCTGCATTCTATCAAAGAAACTGGAATGTTGTTGGGAATTCGGTAGTCAGTTTTATTAAAGAGCTATGGAGGCATCCGGAGAAGATTGAGAAGGTTAATGACACTTTGGTGGTGTTAATACCCAAGGTGGAACATCCTGAGGGAGTGAGCCAATTCAGGCCCATTGCTTTATGCAATGTGATTTACAAGGGCTTATCAAAGCTCTTAGTAAATAGGCTAAAGCCTCTTATGGACTGTTTAGTCTCACCGTATCAAACAAGTTTCATCCCCAAAAGAAGCATTCATGATAACATTATAGTTGCAAAAGAAATTGTGCACTCTCTAGGCAAAATCCAAGGAAAAAAGGGCTACATGGTCATAAAAATTGACCTCGAGAAAGCCTATGACAGAATGAGCTGGAGTTTTATTGCGAGGGTGTTGGAAGAGATTGGGTTTGATGAACAGTTCAGAAATGTAACTATGAGCTTTGTGAGGTCTGTGAAGACAGCATTGATGTGGAATGGGGGAAAAAGGGAGCAATTCGTGCCTTCTAGGGGTTTAAGGCAAGGTGACCCATTATCACCATATTTGTTTGTATTAGGAATGGAGAAGCTAACACATCTTATAATGGATAGTGTAACAAAGGGGCAATGGAAACCTTTCAAATTAGGGAGAAACGGAGTGGAGGTATCTCATTTATTATTTGCAGATGATTTACTGCTTATCTGTGAGGCAGATATGGACCAGATGTGTCTGATTATGAGTGTGCTGGAAACTTTTGGGATGATTTCAGGTGAAAAAGTGAGTATACCAAAGACAAACATATACTTCTCGAAGAATGTGACCAGGAGTGTGCAGAATGAACTCTGTGCATACTCAGGATTTAAAAGAATGGATGATTTGGGGAGGTATCTGGGAGCATATCTGATGTCGGGTAGAGAGAACAAGAGAAAATTCCAGTTCTTAATTGATAAAATGCAAAGAAAGTTAAGTAACTGGAAGAGGCAAACTCTATCTCTTGCTGGGAGGTGCACTTTGGTACAAGCTGTAACTAACCAGATGGGAGTGTTCACTATGCAGCATTCTGTCATACCTGATGGTGTGAGAAAACAGCTGGAAAAAATGCAACGAAATTTCATTTGGGGAAGCGAGGAGGGAAGAAGGAAGATACACGCAGTCAGCTAGGATATGGTGTGTAGAGAGAAGGAAAATGGAGGGTTAGGATTGAGGAGATGGGATACTATGAATGAGGCTTTGTTGGGAAGGGTGGCTTGGAATGTCTTATCCAAGCCAAATAATTTGTGCTCTTCGGTGCTAAGGGGTAAATATGGAAGGGGAATGAATTTTATGAAAGAATGCAAAGGGCTAAAATCAGATTCTGAAGTATGGAGAACATTAGTCAGATTATGGCCTAAAGTATTAGAGAATTTATGTTGGGAAGTGGGGAATGGATGTGAGGTTCGGTTTTGGGAGGAAAAATGGCTAGAGGATATCGATGGAAGTAGACTAAAGGAGAGGAGTCTGGTCCAGATAACTGAAGAGGGTGCTGATATAAGGGTAAGGGAGATGGTCAATGTGGAGGGGGAATGGGATATGGCAAGAATTGGAAGGAGTGTTACCGAAGAGGGTAGGAAGCTCATAATGGTTGTAGTGCCTCCAAAGGATCTATTTGGAGAGGACACTGTGAGATGGGATGTGGATTACAAAACAAATATAGTGTCTCAGCAATGTACCATCTGCTGTGAAATGAACCAGAATGTGGGGAAAGGGTGTGGAAAAGGATATGGAAATGGAAGGGGCCTAGGCGAGTGCAAATGTTCCTCTGGCTTGCAACGCATGATAGGTTGTTAACAAATGAAAGGAGAAGCAGGATTTTGGGAGGAAATGCACATTGCTACAGCTGTAATAATAATGAAACCCTGATGCATGTACTTAGGGATTGTAATGTTGCATGGCTGCTGTGGCTAGAATTGAAACACGGCTTTGTGGAATCTGAGTTCACAGACTTGCAGGGAAAGGATTGGCTAGAGTGGAATTTAACAAGACAGAATGGTGACTGGAGCTTGGTGTTCGGGATAACTTGCTAGATGCTTTGGTCATGGCGAAATAGATGCTGTTTTGAGGAAGGATACATACTGCCAGAGGACAGAGCAAGAATTGTAAAATGGCATGTAGCTGGAATCAAGGAGACACATGCGAGAATTTATAAGATTATCTCAATCATATATAAGATAAAGGCATAAATGTTTTTTAAGCCAAAAAAAAAAACTTAATTTCAGTTTAGTTCTAGGAGGTGTAGTGAAATTTCATAAAGTTTTAGGGCTCTTTAATGTTAAATGTCTGCAATAGAGGTGCAGTAAAATTTTCCCTACATTATACCATACGAGAATTGTAATTAAAGACCCTTTCTCACAGACAGCTATTAACCATGATGATTTTACAAAACTTGATTAAAAAGTGATAAAGGAAAAACCATTTTCTTTCCAACAACACACACTTCAGAATCTAGGGCACAAACTGTGCCCACAAACTCATTATAGAACATCCATAAATCTAGGCACAATTAATGAACAGAAGAATACTTAGGCCACGAGTTTTACAACATTAAACCCTAATACAAAGAGTCTACACAAAACCTTTTTCACACACGATATGATTGTGGAACCACCAAAATTATCAAAATGAATAAAATAAGGCCTCCATCCCAACAAGAGTTATACCATTATACCGAAACCCAATTTCAAACGTTAAATATGATTTTCAAACATATGTGGGCCCTAGAATAGCAATATAGAAATCAATACAACACTCATACTAAAAAGAGGCCTACAAGCCTCGTGACACATATGTCTCTGCTTGCTTCCCTTGGCCTCTAACAAAATTATAGGCCTTGCCTGAAAAATGTTAATATTGACGAGGTGAGTCATAAAGTCCCAGTAACCAAAACCAATTTACAAAATGTGCAGGAAAAGACTGCATGTCAGAGAAAACAGGTTTATTAACATAATGATATTATTTAATAATTAAATAATGCATATTAGAACAAAAAATATGTAATAATCAAAACAATTAGAACCATCACCACTTATCCAACCTGCTCCTCCTTATTTCCTCTTGACGTGGTACAACTTATCAGTGCTAGTTACACTACAAAAAAAACGAGCTTTTGTCGCGGTTAATTTGTCGCTGTTAAAAATAACCGTTTCAAAATAGCATTTTGTCGCGGTTTTTACCCTAAACCGCCACTAAATTGTAGCGGAAGCCATATTTGTAGCGGTTATTCAAAAACACCGCAACAAAATTGGCGCCACGTTATGCGCTAGCGCGGAAACTTTGTGAAGATGTCTTTGTAGCGGTTTATTTATTATAACCGCGACAAAATTTGAAGGGTCAGCTATTTTGTAGTGGTGAGAAGATAACCGCTACAGAATTTGAAGGGTCAGCTATTTTGTAGCGGTTTTGGTAACCGCTACAAAGTAGCACGAAGAGCGAGGCATTTTGTAGCGGTTGTTGTGGTGGTAATTTTGCAACCGTTACAAAGATATAAACTTTGTAGCGGTTTCTTTGGATAACCGCTACAAAATCGTACGACTTTATAAACTGTGACACACCATTTTCAAAGTCACTTCTAACGGTTTGAGTTTTCACCGTTTCTACCTTTTAACCCAACGGTTTGAGTTTTCACCGTTTTTACTATTAAACTTACACCTTTCAACATTATGGATTCTGGACGAGGTAAGGGAAAGGGAAAAGTAACTGGCCCACCGAGAAGGGGTTTAAGGGCGGTAGTAGAGGGGACCAGACGAGAGGGCGTGTGACCCGACATATACCTCCGCCTCTTCGGGGCCGGGCGAGTTTGCCTCGCTCTTCGCCGATGAAGAAATTCCAAACACGGGGACCGTAGGGGGAGATCGAGAAGCAAGTTTGTCGTTCGACGATTTAGACGACGAGAATGAGGACATCCCTCTTAATATTCCCATAGCAAATGTAGAGCAGTTCATCGACGGGGAAAACCAGCAGGACCACGGGAACCCCCGACCGGCGTCTTCGCGTTCCACCGGATTTGTAGTGGATGTCGAAGGTATATGTAATTAGTTTTTTGTGAGAAATTAATTTAATTTCGGTACGTTTAATTCAATTTTTTGTAAACTTGCGAGATAGACACGGGAACATCGGCAAGAGGACGCTGGATGTTTCCGCTCTCACTCAGACGGGTGGGAGATGGCGGGTGTCGGGTCGTAGTCCGTGGAACGACGAGACAGACACAGAGCGATCGGCAACGGCGATCACTGATGAACCGATTCTGTCTCGAGTTTGGTGGCCATTGGGGTGGTTCCCAATTTATTTCAAGGATTGGAAGAAAGTGACGAAGGAGACAAAGAACAAGGCGTTCTGAGATGTTCTGCGGTAATCAATATTGTTTAATTAAATTGTACATGTTAATAGTTATAAGTTTTAGTTTATTTCTTTCCTTATTTGTTTCTTAATTCATTAATAATTAATAATGAAATTATGATATAGAACAAGTTCAAACTGGCGCGAACGACACAAGAGGTACGTTATGATGAAAGTGGGGAAGGGTGGAAGAGCCGGAGGAACCGTCTCTACAATATTATGAATGGAGACGGCACTATTCCTCTGCAGCACTGATCGAGAGAGTCCCGCACGGCGTGGAACCGGATCAATGGGCGGCTTTCGTCCAATATAGGAGGGGTGCTGACGGGCAGGTACATTTTATTAAATTAATTAATTGTTTCACTTAATTGATAATTTAAATTGAGTTTAGGGTTTAAATTTAAATTTTGTTTCCTCCTCCTTGTAGGCTTTGTCGCAAAGGAACATAAGAAGCCGCGCACAGCAGAGAGTCCATCACACTGCAAGGACCAAGACGTTTGCAGTGACATACGAGGATTGTTATGTTATCAGAGAGGACTTGATGATCATGCTCCTGAAATGTAGACCTTCTTTCTTTTTTTCTCTTTTCATGTCCAAACAGAGTTGATTGAGATAACTATATTTGATTATATTGTTTTCTTGTTGATCACGTTTCTTTTCTTGTTGATGAGCTTTTTTTTCCATTGCTTTTTAAAAAGTGCTTTAATTATAAGTTAAGCACTTCTAATGTTTGGATATACCATTTAACTCTTGATTGACTAATCAGTAATATATTAACTCAATTAATCAAATGATTAGTTGAGACACATATGATTAATTAAGCAAAAGCAAATTTTGGTGTTAAAGCTTTGTGCTTCTTTACTAATTTTGTGCGCAAAAGCAAATTATTCCATGACTAATCAGTATTATATTAACTTCTAATTTTGTGCTTTTTTACTAATTTTGTTTTTTTCCCAAAGCTTTGTCGCGGTTCCATGGAATATAACCGCAACAAAGATGAATTTTGGCGCCACAATTTGTCACGGTTTCTTCCTTCAACCGCTACAAATTTTGTGTTTGTAGCGGTTATTGTCGCGGTTAAAAAACCGCTACAGAATTCTGGCGGGATTTTGGATTCATTTTGTCACGGTTTTCAACCGTGACAAAGGTGTCTAGGATATGTGCAACGGTTGTTGTAGCGGTTTTGTAACCGCTACAAACCAATCGATGCATTTAAAGATCCCAATTTTTGTTTCGAATGTAATTAAAGTGAGTCGTCCACATTTATGTTCTATCCTAAATTTGTTTGTTACATATGGATAAGTCATGGATCAAGATGCCACGTAGTTCTCTGTGTATTTAGCGGCATTGAACACTTTCTTAGATTTCGCCTTCTCTCACGCTAGCATTAATGGCAAGATCGTGTGTCCTTGTTTACGATGCAAGTTTAAGAAGTGGCAAACACGAGATTGTGCTTTGGAACATCTTCTTCTAAAGCCTTTCCCAGAAGCATATACATTCGGGAGGTTCATGGTGAGCAACGTGGTATGAGATATGGGCTTCATCTTCCTCGAACCTCACAAGTAGGAAATCAAGTACATCAAGATGATCCGGTTAATGAAGCTGTTCGTGATGCTTTTGGTGTTCGGGACGACAACTTCACGCCAGTGCGAGGTCCAAACTGTTTTCTTCAGGAATGATGCAGCTCGGGAATTTTTCAGCCTCATGGATGAGAGCGATCGTCCTTTGTATCAAGGTTGTCATAAATACTCAAAGTTATCTTTTCTGATCAAATTGTACCATATCAAGTGCATGTGTGGGATCACTGATAAGGCAATGTCGATGTTCTGGAATTACTTCGAGATGCATTCCCGACGCGGACATTCCCCATCCTTCTACGAGGCGAAGAAGATAATCAACAGATTAGGCTTAAACTACCAAAAAATAGATGCCTGCCCCAACGACTGTATGCTTTATTGGGGAGAGGACACTCAGAGGGAGACTTGTAAGACTGAAGCGTGGAAAGCGTTCGACACAAGCTTTCCAGATTTCGCGGCGGACCCTAGGAATGTTCGTCTTGCTTTGGCGACCGACGGTTTTAATCTGTTTGGGAATCTTAGCACAAGCTATAGTATATGGCCAGTTATGTTGATACCCTACAATTTGCCCCCGTGGATGTGTATGAAACAAAGCTCCTTCATTATGTCCATGATCATTCCGGGGAAGAAGGCACCGGAAATGACATCGATGTGTATCTCCAACCGCCGATCAAGGAGTTGGTGGAGTTGTGGAATGTAGGTGTGGAGACGTACGACGCGCACGAGAAGACACTTTTCAACTTGCGTGCGGCCTTGATCTGGACGATAAGCGACTTTCTTGGCCTCGGGACATTATCCGGTGGAATGTGCATACCGGCCTTGCGTGCCCGGCTTGCAATTTTGACTCGACTCGGTGCGCCTTCCCTACGGCCGTAAGTGGTGCTTCATGGGTCATCGGAGGTTTCTCGATGGTACGCACAGTTTAGGTTGCAACGCAACCGCTTTAATGGGCAACGGGAAAAAGAGGACCTCCTCGGAATTTATCGGCGAAGAAATCATAGAGCAACTTCAGGATGTTGATGCTGAGTATGGGAAAAAAGACGACCCGGCAAGGGCCGGGACAAAGACTGGCAGGGCTTCTGGTTCTACGCCCCAGCAATGGCGAAAGATTAGTGTCTTCTTCGCTCTTCCGTATTGGAAAGATAATTTGCTCCGACACAGTCTGGACGTCATGCACATTGAAAAGAATGTGTGCGACAATGTGTTGTACACGATTCTCAACGAACCAGGCAAGTCCAAAGATCATCTGCAGGCCAGGAAAGATCTACGGGAGATGGGCGTTCGTGGAGACGCGTGGCCGGATGAGCATGACAGATTTCAACCGGCAAGATTCACCCTGACAAAACCGAATAAGGAAATCTTTCTCGCTACCTTGAAGAAAATAAAAGTTCTCTCGTTTTGGTCGAGCTTTGTACTTTCTTCTGAAAGCTGTGTTCCAAGGTTTTGATAGTGGAGGAGCTCGACCAGCTGCAGCAGAAAATCATTCTTACGCTGTGTCATTTGGAGATGTTTTTTCCTCCGTCATTCTTCACGGTCATGGTTCACCTGACAA
This sequence comes from Acacia pycnantha, assembly GCA_025563575.1. Lineage (NCBI taxonomy): Eukaryota > Viridiplantae > Streptophyta > Magnoliopsida > Fabales > Fabaceae > Acacia > Acacia pycnantha. Next base: position 3,706,835 of record JAMWYP010000001.1, read on the forward strand.
TACACCTTGTTCACGAGACAAAGCTTGCTGGCCCGATTCGATCACGATGGATGTATCCTATTGAGAGGTACTTGTTTAAAAATAATTACTTTAGCATTACTCCTATTCGCATGTTTAACCATTGATGCATCGAAATTTTCCTTGTCTACTTTATAGGTTTCTTGGGAAACTTAAATCTTACGTGAGGAATAAGGCGTGGCACGAAGGTTCAATAGCGAAGGTTATATCGGGGATGAGGTCTTGTATTTTTGTTCAGTGTACTTGATGACATTGAGACGTCATTCAACCGACCGCCTCGTGTAGACGATTGTCCTGAGCCTGAGCCGGAGCCGGAGGCAACAGAGTTGTTAATCCCTCGTGTTGGTAGAGCAGTTGGCGGGAGTGAGAAATTCAAACTCACGGCACTTGAGAAGTTTCAAGCACACCGACATGTCTTGATTAACTGCACCAAAGTTGAACCGTACCTTCAGTAAGCATTTCATACTGTTATATATATACATTTCCTTACATTTTATACGTACTCACATGTCATTGCATGTTTAATTGCAGGGAATTCAGGAGTCATGTGAAGCGTGAACTGAGGATCCGTACACAGACATCCTCTGAAATTGATAGAAAGGTCCACAGAGAATTCCAGAGTTGGTTTAGGAGGAGAATAATGAACGACCACAACCCGCACTCAGCAGAATTCAGAGCTCTCGCGATAGGCCCTCTTGACCACGCCCTAAGATATACGGCATACAATGTCAATGGTTTTAAGTTTTGCACCGTCGCACGAGATCAAGGATTGCTGACCCAAAACTCTGGTGTATATGGCACGTTTGGGACGAGGAGTTATGCAAGCAGCAGTGACGGGAACATGCGGTTCGGTGACGTCCCGTATTATGGAAAGCTGCTTGATGTGGTCAGGATAAGTTACACAGGCCTTTTCACCGTGACGTTGTTCAAGTGTTTGTGGGCGAATACCACAACGTCCAGGGCACTCACGATCGACGACTTAGGTATCACATCGGTGAATTTCTCCGGCCTATTCACGGTGGTCGGTCACGAAGATGACGAGCCGTATATTCTTGCATCGAGAGGCCCATCGAGTTTATTATGTGGCCGATGAGAGGCACAAGGATTGGAATATGGTGGTTCACTTAAAGCCTTGGGACCTTTACGACATGGGCGATGGTGATAACGTCGCATACGATTGGGAGCCGTTCCAGCCCGCCAGGCTTGAAGACTTCTTCCCAGACGGCGATGACAATTTTCCTATAGTTCGATACGTTTTTAAATTTACGCTTTATAAAATAGTAACATTTAATTAAAGTTTTAATTGTGTTCAAACATATTGACCTCACGCGTAACATTTTATGCAAACTTTCCTTGTAGGGATGGTGAAGAAGATTGAGAGAAACACTTAATGCCTATGCTGTAATATGAAATCTTTTTAATATTAAGTTTTTTAAAAAAAAAACTCAGAAATTACTTTGTAGCGGTTATATAACCGCTACAAACACTTAAAAAAACTCAGAAATTACTCAGAAAAAAAAAACCCCTTTAATTTTTTTTTTTTTAAAAAAGAACTCAGAAATTACTTTGTAGCGGTTATATAACCGCTACAAACCCTTAAAAACCGCGACAAACTAAACCGCTACAGTAACCGCTACAAACACCCTCAAAACCGCTACTAAATACAATAACCGCTACAAAAAGTGAGAAACCAACCGCTACAAAATGATGCGCAGACCCCACCATAAATACCCCACCCAACCTCGTTTAATATGCCTCAACTTCTTTTCTACCCACGTTTTCTCTCAGTCATCTCAAATATTTTTACGTTTCAGAACATCGTGAGTTTGAAGGGGTAAGTACCGTGTAACCGGATCAATTCTAATGTTTCTCATACTAATTTATAGTTCTTATACTAATTAAAGTTTGTTATTTTGCGGTTGAACAGGATATATATTTCAACTTTCCTTATTCTTTCATATACATTATTCAATTGATTTGTACATATAATTTTTAAATATTGAGTATTGTTTTAATCACCTCATTTCTTAGCACTTATTCTACTTACATAATCTTATTATTTTGTTTCTATACATGCACCTTATATATTTAAATTTCATAATTTACTACCTTTTATTTTTATTAAAAAGATATATTAATAATAATTACTGAATTACGCCGATAAATAATAATTTTTTTTTAAAACCGTAATGAATTTGTAGCGGTTACAATAACCGCTACAAAATTTCAAATAAAATGGCGGGTTATTTGTAGCGGTTATAGTAGCGGTTTGAAACCGCTACAAATATTCAAAAGCACATGATGGCGGGAATATTTGTAGCGGTTGCAAACCGCTACAAATATTCAGATGGCGACAAATTTTTTTGGCGAAAAATGGCGGGAATATTTGTAGCGGTTATTAATCGCGACAAATATTCAAAATAATAAAAATTTATGGTGGCAAAATTATCAACACATTATTTTGTAGCGGTTATGAAATCGTTACTGAAACCGCTACAAGTTGATTTGTAACGGTTACGAACCGTGACTAATGTCTCGAAACACACGTCAGCCCCGCTCATTTAGTGATGGTATTTTTGAACCGCAACAGTTGTTGTAGCGGTTTATGTGTATGTAGTATCGGTTTTTTTTAACCGTTACAAATCGTCTTGCCACAGGCGTTTTTGTCGCGGTTCCTCTAACCGCTACAAATGTCGTTTGTCACGTCAAAAACCGTTACAAATAGGTCATTTTAACCGCTACTAATTGTCATTTTTTTTGTAGTGATACCTGGCTAAGGTTAGCTAGTCACTTCAAAAATATCATCCCCTCCCATACCAACACTGATATACCATAATAGGGAGGTGTATGTTTACCCAAAACACTCAACTCAAATTCTGAGCCAAGAATAAGACAGCCAATGGGCACAATTTCACTCTCAATCTCTTTTACACAACCTAACATAAACCCACAAAAGGAAAATAATATATCGCTATAATTTTCAAAAACATTTTACAAAATTATTATTCCATATACAACATCTCATAACAAAAATCATAACTATCACAACAATAACAATCTCAACAACAATATTCACAAATATATATAGATTGGAAAAAAACATGGTTTCACTGAAATAATTTCATATTCAAATATACACATAATTTTTCAAAACACATACAAGTAAGGTTTAGAAAACACCTTACCAAAACAAGCATATAAAATAAATTAACCCCGGTTACCTCAACTCCAAGTTCAACCTTAATTTGAGGGGCAAAACACGAACAATAATCGGTCACAATAAAACTCTACAGTATCAATGTAGATATCAATCAACCACAAATAATAATAAAATAAATCATAAGACAACTAAATAATAAATTATTAGTCATTAATCATCCTCTACATATATAATCTTCTATTGTCAAAACTCAAAACTCTTCTAATATCTTAACCCCAAAATTTTCATTATTCAACGAAATATTACCGTCATTAAAAAAAATAAAAATATGTAAAATAACTTTTATGGAAGAACTTTGTTAAAAAGAAGTTAGTTTAGTTACCTATCTTATAAACCTACATCAGATTTGGAGAAATTGCTCCAAACACACGCCAACAAACTCTAAGCCACCCAAGGAAAATTTGTGCAAGCACAAATGACATAAATACCCCCCACTTGGCTTGGGGAGCATGCCCCCTCCCAAGACACCTTTATGAATAAATTTTTTTTTCTTAAAATGGAGCGATCAAAACTCCACACACACACAAACACGTCTCACAGATGACCAATAATCAATAAAGTGCTCCCATCACCTTCCATTAACTATTAAAATATATATTATACCTCCCATTATCTTTTGTCTAAAGGGCACGACTCTTTAGTTTTTTTTCTTTTTTAACAAAACAAGTACTTAATAAGTTCATTTATCATACATAATTATAATTAAATCCAAAACATAAAAATTAGGATGTTACAAGAATAAAGTTAATATAATAATAAATAAAGAATAAAAATATATCTTTATTTGAAAATTTTAAAGAGGTGACACTATAAACATAAACATAATAAAATTTTAAGGAAAAATTATAATAAAGGACCTAACAAAAATAATATTTATTAAAAAGGACTATAAAAATGATAATTATTCTGAAGGATCAGAAATTAAAATGTTAAAATAGAAAGACTAAATTACCCTTAGCCATATTTCCTATATCCTTTCTAAGTAAATCAGAATCTAATATGGAGTTATTGATGGATAATGATAAATAGAGACGCAACCAATCAACAGATCCCTTCACTCTTCGAGTTTCTTTAAAACATCACAGCCAAGTTCACTTCCAAAGGCCTTGACCTCAGGGACGTCGTTGTCCTCTCCAACAGCCACACCATCGGATTCGCCTAGTGTTTCACCTTCAAAGGAAATTCGTAACTGGGGGGTGAGTTCGGTCAATCACTCGAGATTCTAATTTGTCATTATCTATCAATCACTCCAGATTCTGATTTAGTTAGATAGAATATAGGAAATTCGACTAAAGGCAATTTAGTCTTTCTATTTTTATGTTTTAATTTCTGATTCTTTAAAATAATTACTCTTTTATGATCTTTTTTAATAAATATTATTTTTCTTAGATCCTTTATTATAATTTCCCAAATTTTAAATTGGACGTTTCCCACCATCTTCATTACTTGTAAATTCCTAGAATCTTCAATAGACTCCCCCGCCCCGTTTTACAAGTTTTTCCCCAGTCAACAAGTCACCATAAAAAGGCGGGTCAAAGACGGTGTTCTACTTTAAAATGGGAAAATTGCTGAAAAGTGAAAATGACTGAACGACACAGAAATTTGTTAACATGAGTTTTACGATTTTATCCCTAACCTAAAATAGACTTTTTAATTTTTTTTCTCCAATAAAATGGACATTTAATTTGACAATAAAAAGTAAAATGTGATACACACCAATAAACCAAAAATATTCAAATTCCAAGTAATAATGTAAACGGAGAAAGCAGTGTCTCTATTGATTTTCATCTCCATTGAATATCTATCATTAGATCAACTATCAATGATTTTTTTTTTTGGTCAAATCAACTATCAATGATTGAGATTTGATAATATAATAAAAATCTAATATAGTATATCTCAATCATTAAAAGTTGATATAATAATATTTTATTTGATCCTTATTATAAGGTACCAACTAACAATTTTTACAAACCAATAAAAACAGTTAAAGTCAATAAAGTTAGTCTACAATTTAAATCACTTCCAATATTAACCCTACTAATTGCACGAAACTCTAATATCATATTAATTATTACTCTTACTCATTACCTTTATTTATTAGGGGCATACATGGAAAAAATAATTAATGCTGCTTGTGAACAAGTAAGTGCCTTGTAAAAAGGACCAAATAAACTTGTTAGTTGGTGTCTTACAATAAGGACTAGAGGGAGTATATACATTTAATAGAGAGAGAAATAAATGGAAACAAACACCTTTCTCCACCAATAAAAAGGACGGAAATGGTAAGCGGTTTGTGTCACTTAAGTAAGGTCTCGGATTTGAGTCTTGTAAAAATAAAAAAAAAAAAAAAAAATAAAACCCGTTGAGAGACTCTCTCACCATAGCCAGGTGCGCGACGCGGGTCGGATCCGGATTAGTCTGCGCGAAGCTCTAGTAAATCGGGTGGACAAAAAAAAAATAGACAAAGGACGCAAATGGAAGGGACACTAATATTCACAGAAACTCATGCTAATATACTAATTATATTTTGGGTACCTCACTTTTATTCACCGATATGGATACGTTTGGATATATTAGAGGATGAGTACATCCGTTTTAAGTTTTAAACAAGCATCTCTAAAATAATATAAATATATTTATAATAATCAGCCAAAATGTTAATCTTTCCTTTTGCTTTAAATTTTTGAAGTCGTATAGAAATATTTTGATGGAGAAAATATAATACTCCATCGATTCTAATTATAGGAACATATTTAGGAGTTGGTCTAGGTCTTAATTATATAACCAAAATTTAATTTTTGTCAATTTCTTCATAAAATACCCCTATTGGTACTTTCTAAATAATAATTAAACACAATAATAATTTAATAATGCATCTATATACTTTATAAAGTAAGTAATGCTTGCAACTCATTAATGTCACATACACTTCAATTCTACTGTTTTTTTAATAAAATAATTTTAAGCAATTTTTTTCATATTTTTCTCATATCACCCCTACTAATACTTCCTCTACAATAATTAATTTAACAACATGTTTATATTATATCAAGTGAGAGATTCTACCTTCCTTTTTATTTTTAAATAAAATAATTTTAATATTTGTTTAAGAATATTTTTCCTATAATTATCAATCCAAAGTGATTGATTTTTTCCTTAAAATAAGTTAATAAAATATTAATTTCATTATCTTTTTTCCATAATTAAAAAAAATAACCTTGCATTTGTATTATGCCCAATTAAATAGATGTTCTCTTGATAGAAAAATTTTTCTTCGAGAAAATCCAAGGAAAATATACAAACAAAATATTCACAGTGCTAATACCGTCGTGCTTCACTCGGAGCAAAGCTCATCAATTCATTTCCATGATGTTAATTATTTCTTTTATTTTACTAAAAAATGAAATATGTTTTCAAATTGCATTTATGCTCGTTTTGTGATGGACAAGGTCGAAGTCGCTGTTTTGAATCCTCAAGAGCTCCGAGCGAAGCACGGCGGTGTTTCTACAAACTTTGGCGTCCCCACATATATACCTTTGTTACACTATATATTTTGCTGATATTATTTCAAGTTTTAAATAAGAGTATTTTAGGAAAATGAATACAATTAACTAATTTAATTACTATCCTTAATCTCTTCAAAATTTGGTAAATAACTCATATAATTAGGACCGAATGGAGTATAAAGAAAGATAAAATAAATGATGCATATAATGTTGAATTGCCTTGTTTTGATGATAGCAAAACTAGCCAATGAATATGCCCTAGTTCTACCACTAAGCTTTTGCCGCAAAACTAGCGAATGAAATAGCAAAACTTACCTTACCTTTCACCATTAAGCTCTTGTTTTCTCCATTGGTACGTGTTTCCTCATAGTCCACGAGGCATCGCAACCAAGAAATACGAATGAATATGCTCTCATTAGTAACTTAATTAGAGAGCTAATGATCTCCTCCTCACAGTCAAATATTCCCTCTAGTTTTTATTATAAGGCACCAACTAACAAATCTCACAAACCAATAAAAATAGTTAAAGTCAATAAAGTTGCCTACAATTTAAGTAACTTCCAATATTACCCCTACTAATTGTACTAAACTCTAATATTATATTAATTATTACTCTCACCCACTACCATCATTAATTATCGGCAGACATGTAAACAAATAATTAATGTTCATTGGGAACAAGCAAGTGCCTTATAAAAAGGACCAAATAAACTTGTTAGTTGGTGACTTATAATAAGAATTAGAGAGAATATGATCGAGGGTTGGCGAAATTATTGTAAGAATCTCAATAATAGATTTAATCACAAAAAAGTTCGAGTTAATGATAAATTCTAATATAGGAAGTGACAATAAACTTTCCACGTTCGCTTTTTTTTTGAATTTTTTTTTTTTTATAATTGAATCCTTTCATTAGTACCTCAGGTTATTTCCCCTTTATATGGTAATATATTGAACTAAGGCAAAACAATTCATGTTGTTGTTTTTATATTTTTTTAAAAAAATCTTCTTGTTGTTACCTTTAGTTCAATATATTTACATATACACACTATAAAGGGGAATTAATCTAAGGTACTAATGAAATGATTTAATTATCAAAAAATTTCAAAAACAAATGAATATCGAAATTTCATGGTCACTTCTTATATTAGAATTTATCAGTATGTTTGGTATTTCGTTTCGTCACCCTAATTGGTCGATTGGTAACCAAATTGGGCTTTTGAGACAATTCACATGTTTTCCTAGATGGAAATTTATGCCAAAAGAAACTTTTCTAAAAAGCTCAATTTCAAAGCTTTTGAAAAGGAGATCGGAAAGTTGGAAGGGGAAGGAAAAGGAGGGCCCGAGGTGGGTGAAAGAGAAAGAGAAAGAATTTGAGGTTTGTGGAAATATAGGTGATGTTAGGGATGGAAATAGGCCAGGCCAGGCTTTTGCTAAATAGGTCTGAGTCTGTAATGGTGGTAGAAGGCCTAAGCCTGGGCCTGAGCCTGAATGCAGGCTTTTTTTTAGGCTGAGGCCTGAGCCTTCATAAGGCCTGGTCGAGCCTGAAGCCTTTTTGAATGCCTACTTACAATGTAGGCCTTTAAAAAGACCTCATATTGTAGGCCTTGGAGGCCATAAATAGGCTTTTGTACACTTTGAGTCTATCAAAACTATATAAATATAAGGTTTTAGTAGAATATAAGAATGAAAAATAATAAATATTATATTATTTATATAATATAAATATATTTATATTTATTTAATGTGTAAATACACCCCTAGGTGATGTAGATAATAATATGGATAATATTAGAATACATAAAGAAGACTCCGATAAATTATGTTACGTCATTTTCAACCCAAATGAATTAGATTCGTGACACAATTAGAGACTAAATTGTATGAGACATGTGACCTAGTTAATTATCTAATATTATTTAATTAAATTATGTATTTTAGCACTGCTAAATTTTGCAAGTTAGCATTTTTTTACTTCATTTTTAATTTTAATGTTAATTTTCCTTTTATAATTATCTCAAAAGTTATTTATATGCTACCGCAGTTCCAAACAAGTTTCAATTTCACAAAAGCTACTTATGGTACCGTCAATCCAAATATAAATTATATTTCACAATATGACTTTTATCCACCCTAACTTTTTCGATAAATCATTTTTTCAATCACTATCTCAAAAACACTACAAGTTGGAGTGGGAATATGCATTGGCCGGATGAGTATGAGAACTCAGAAAGTGGGAATCTTTGTAAAGACGGATCCTACTTATGCCTACCCTACACTCCATCCTAAGCTGAAATAATTATTAATTATTACATAGTTTAATTATTTAGAATTTATAAGCATAGTAATATTTTGTAAGTTATTACCATACATACAAACAAATATGTTTAAAATCTTAAAATTTGATAACTACAATAATAAATAAAGGGTAAAGGTGCAATTTTACACATGTGCTTTATTTCCGGGAGTGCCCAGCACCACAAGCTTTTTTCTGGAGCAAAAGTACACACGTGATTACGTTTTAGGAGCGCCCAGTACCACAGCGGTTAGTTGACCATTAACTTGGATAAAACGCTGACGTGGCGTCATGTGGCGCTGATTTGGACGCTGACGTGGACGCTGATGGTAAGTAAAAGAAAAAAAATTACCATTTTGCTCTTAGTTTTAAATAAAAATTACCCTTTTGCCTTTAGTTTTAAATTTTAAACAAATAAAATAAAATAAAAAACACCCCCTCCTCGCTGGTGGGCCCCACCACCAGCCACCCCACCGCCGCCGGCCGACCACCGCAGCCGGCCGCTGACCGGCGGGGGTAGTTTTAGTTTTAGTTTTTTTTTTTAAACTTAAGGCAAAAGGGTAATTTCACCTAAAATTAAGGGCAAAAGTGTAATTTCACCCGCGTAACTATTAACTTCCATCCAAGTTAACGGTCAACTAACCGCCGTGGTGTTGGACACTCCTAAAACGTAACCACGTGTGTACTTTTGCTCCAGAAAAAAGCTCGTGGTGCTGGGTGCTCCCGGAGGTAAAGCACATGTGTAAAATTGTACATTTACCCATAAATAAATAAATTCTAATTTACAGAATATTAGACTTTTCCATTTTTTTAAATTTGGTAATTGGAAATTAATTTCAATTTCATTAAAATTGAAAGTATCATAGTTTCAGGAATAAGCTTAATGATATTTGGACCGTTAAATTTTATTATGCAGTATCTAAGAAAGACCAATTTGGATACTGGCAAATACAGCATAAATTCATAATAAGTAAAAAAGACAATTTTCAAATGTTTAATGCTCCATCCCTCTTATCCTTAACATAAGATTTATTTATCTAATTTGATTATATTAAGGAAATTAGTTAAATTAATTATATCACATATTTTTTTTTAAACATTGTAATCATGTTCTTTTGTTCCTTCGATCTTTCTTTTACTTGATTATTGTTGATATCTATCAATAGGGGTAAATTAAAAAAATCTTGACAAATATAAGAAATAAGTCTTATAGATCAAGATTAACTTCATAAATATGTCTTAAGTTCAGGACCGGATGAAGTATATGGGTATGTTACGGATTTATATAAGGCCCATTAGCGATGCGGCCCAATAATAGGGGGATCTATCATGATCGCCAGCAGATCAGATAAGATCATAACCAACCTATAATCAAGGAGATAATCAAGGGAAATCTCTATCACAAATAGAGGGCCCATGAGCCCAAGACCAACAGGTACACTCTATACATACGAGTTAAACCCTAAAGGTACACATCTCCTATCTCTACACTCTCTCTCAATTGCATATACTGCACACAGAGCACACACCCCACTCCCTTTGGCTAAACGCCTCATCTAATCCTCGAACTACGTGGACTTTGATCCAGCAAAATCAAGAATCGTAGCAGCCTCTGAAGGGATTCAGAGAAACAATTGTTGTTTGAGCAACGACTTTGGTTTTGAGCTTCTTCACATGGGTTTTCTTTTAACTCTCCATGTCTCTACATGACGAGAAGATAGTTGGAAGGATCACCAGGATCTCTCTTTGGGAATTCTTTTAAGAGAGGGTGTGTATCAGATAAGCTGGGCAATTGAGCAATGTGGAATGAAGGAGTCTCATCCTCTCTCCTCAAGGATCGTCATCCTCTCTCCTCTCATTGGATAAGTTGGCAATTGAGCAATGTGGAATGAAGGAGTCTCATCCTCTCTCCTCAAGGATCGTCATCCTCTCTCCTCTCATTGGATAAGTTGGCAATTGAGCAATGTGGAATAAAGGAGTCTCATCCTCTCTCCTCAAGGATCGTCATCCTCTCTCCTCTCATTGGATAAGTTGGCAATTGAGCAATGTGGAATGAATGAGTCTCATCCTCTCTCCTCAAGGATCGTCATCCTCTCTCCTCTCATTGGATAAGTTGGCAATTGAGCAATGTGGAATGAAGGAGTCTCATCCTCTCTCCTCAAGGATCGTCATCCTCTCTCCTTTCATTGGATAAGTTGGCAATTGAGCAATGTGGAATGAAGGAGTCTCATCCTCTCTCCGTAAGGATCGTCATCCTCTCTCCTCTCATTGGATAAGTTGGTAAATTGAGCAATGTGGAATGAAGGATTCTCATCCTCTCTCCTCAAGGATCGTCATCCTCTCTCCTCTCATTGGATAAGTTGGCAATTGAGCAATGTGGAATGAAGGAGTCTTATCCTCTCTCCTCAAGGATCGTCATCCTCTCTCCTCTCATTGGATAAGTTGGCAATTGAGCAATGTGGAATGAAGGCGTCTCATCCTCTCTCCTTAAGGATCGTCATCCTCTCTCCCCTCATTGGATAAGTTGGTAAATTGAGCAATGTGGAATGAAGGATTCTCATCCTCTCTCCTCAAGGATCGTCATCCTCTCTCCTCTCATTGGATAAGTCGAGAAATTGAGCAATGTGGAATAAAGGATTCTCATCCTCTCTCCTCAAGGATTCTCATCCTCTCTCCTCAAGGATCGTCATCCTCTCTCCTCTCATTGGATAAGTTGGGAAATTGAGCAATGTGGAATGAAAGATTCTCATCCTCTCTCCTCAAGGATCGTCATCCTCTCTCCTCTCATTGGATAAGTTGGGAAATTGAGCAATGTGGAATGAAGGATTCTCATCCTCTCTCCTCAAGGATTCTCATCCTCTCTCCTTGGAAACCCAGCAGGATTCTCATCCCCGCATCTCCACCATGGGTTTTCTTTTTCTGTTTCTTCATGAATTCACATGATGAGAAGATAGTAGGTAGGACTCTCATCCTCCCTCCTCAAGGATCGTCATCCTCTCTCTCGGGAACCCGACTTTTCAATTCTCGGTATAAATTTAGATGCCCTATCTTTTCTGTTTCTTCATGAATTCACATGATGAGAAGATAGTAGGCGGGATTCTCATCCTCCTCCTTGGGAACCCGGATTTTTGAGTAGGATTCTCATCCTCTCTTCTTGGGAACCCGATTTGAGCAGATTCTCATCCTCTCTTCTCGGGAACCCGGATGTGAGTCATCTTTTCTCCTTTGGAACCCGCATTTGAGCAGATTCTCATCCTCTCTTCTCGGGGAACCCAGATGTGAGTCATCTTTTCTCATTTGGAACCCAAATTTGAGTAGGATTCTCATCCTCCCTCCTTGGCGTACCCCGGTTACACCAAATCTGGTTAGGAGCCCGGCTCTGCCAAAGTTTTGAAAACGGACCCCGGTTACACCGAATCTGGTTAAAATCCCGGCTCTAAGTAAAGTTTTGAAGGCATACCCCGGTTACACCGAATCTGGTTAAAATCCCGGCTCCGAGTAAATTTGAAGGCATACCCCGGTTACACCAAATCTGGTTAGGACCCCGGCTCTGGGGGCAACAGAACGGATAAACGAGTCCAGGGTTACGACACCCATAATGGACAAACGAGTTAAGGGTTACGACACCCACAAATGGAGAAACAAATTCCGGGTCACGACACCCAGAACGGACCTCGTTTACACTTAATACGTACATCAACTTGGATTGTTTCGATATGAAAACCGTCATCGTCAATGCTAAAGTTTGCATAAATTGCGAGGTACAAGATCTTATTCATGGAGGTCGAGAACAAGATAAACTGGATGGAATCCACCTCCAAAATAGAAGAACGCCGACCTTGCTACACCGATCCCGCTTAAAACCCGGCTCGGCGTAAAGTCTTGACGAAACAAAAGATGAACCACGGACACGGCCTAGACATGGCGGCCAAACAACTCATTACGGCCAAACACAACGAAAGGTCGTGCCTGTGGTATTCGACTGGGGAGACCTAGTCCTACGAAGGGCTGACGTCAGTAACAAAAAAAAAGCCAAAGATGGAAAATTGGCCGCAAATTGGGACGGTCCCTACCGGATTAAGGAAAACTCAACGAGAGGAGCCTACGTTCTAGAAACCCCGGCTAGGAAACAAATCAAAAGGACATGGAACGCCAACAAAGCCGAGGTCTGCTACAACTAGACATGGCATGTCATCCACGACGAACACAACGTGTCCAAGTTCAATTTCAAGAATACTTGACGATATGCTAAAAGAAATGGACAAAGACTCAGGTTACTTCAACCCAAGTCACACTTCGATCCTGGGGCACAAAGCTAACACTAGGCCAACGAGCCAGGTATTTAAATTACACGAGGCCGCCGTCATCAGCCCTTGTATCGACACCGAGGTCTATAAGCCCTGAACCGACACCGAGGCCCATGCACCCGTAAATTTCCCTTTCAAATTGTCGGCTTTATAAAGTCGATCATCTCTTGAATTAATAAAGGTTTTATTAACCGAATGTTCAATTCTATGAGTACTCAAATGATTTTGCTAAATAAGCCGACCGACACCGAGGTCCATGAGCCCGGTAACCGACACCGAGGCCCCTGCACCCGGTATATATTTTGATGCATCGAAATTGACACCTAAGTAAGAAGGCGAATAGTCATACTGACCCCGATCGTGTCCACTTGGTCAAAGTGTGTCCTGACGACGACCACGGATGAGCATGTGACAATTTGCCCTTACCCCGGTTAAAACCCGGATAACGACTCCGAACCCCGTAGCGTGGTATATTTAGACACCCCTATTCATGACACCCGGTTTCGACACCGTAAGAGTACTAAGCGGACTCTAATTATTTAAAGACCTTGGCCCGGCCTAGAACTTAACTACGTGCAGTCCATGCATAAAAGTTAAAAGTACACAATGGACCAATTACTTGAATTTTCATTCATAAGGTCAATTGTTCAAAAGTACACACAAAACCGGCATCCTACGCCGAAACAAAAGAAAAGGAAAGAACTTCTAGCTTGAAGGGCTGCCTCGTCCACAGGCGCCCGCCACCCTCGAGCCAACCCCTAAGCAAGACACACGGAATCCCAACAATCATGAGCACCTCGTCCTAATTTGGAAAGTAACACATCCTGGCAGCTCAGAAACATGAACTACCAGGCTGGGGGCAACAGAGTGGACAACGATTTGTTAAGCGGAAAAGCGTGTTGTTACCAGAAAATTTAATGCAAGCTTAGAAAAGTATCCGAAATGAGCACGTTGAAGGATTTGCACAAACAGTAAGTATTTTCCATTTATGATGATTTGCTTACATGTTATTAAATGCAGGAATATAGACCAGACAATTAGCTCAGATAAATGGCTACGAAAGCAAAGTAAGCTGGATGGACGAAATCCAATCCACGAAAGCCAGGCAATCATGGCAGAATCAGAGGGTACTCCCCAAGAGTCACGCGGTATTCACACCAATCATCCCGGATCGTCAGACACCGGGCTACAACCCCGGTACCTTGGTCCGCCTGAAATTACGTTAGGCCACAACGGACCATCCCGGATCCATGAGCCGCGGTTTTCACCCCTGAGATCCATGAACCACGGTCCTCACCCCGGCACTTTCAGTCATACCAATTAACCTGAGGCCCGCGGTTAGTAATCCGACCCTCAGGCCGTGGGAATACAATCCCGCAATATCATTCGACTACGGCAGCTTGTCTACCACCTCGGACCCTTAGACGTTGGTTCTCACCACGCCTTCCTAGGGTCGAGTTCATTACTCTGGTCTCCTTCGCCGCTCGGTAATCACCACGGTATTTCTCAAGCCGTCGGTTGTCATCATTACACTTCACGAGACGCAGGACGCCGCCCCGGCTCATCGGACATTGCAACGTTACAATGTACCTGTGGAAATGAGTTCAACAAGTCCTAGCCCGACGCAGACGTCGGAGACGGGCAACACCTCGGATGACTTATCCAGACATCATACACCCCAGAAATCCAAAACCTTGAACTACCGGGCCGGGGGCAACTCATTACGGATTTATATAAGGCCCATTAGCGATGCGGCCCAATAATAGGGGATCTATCATGATCGCCGCAGATCAGATAAGATCATAACCAACCTATAATCAAGGAGATAATCAAGGGAAATCTCTATCACAAATAGAGGGCCCATGAGCCCAAGACCAACAGGTACACTCTATACATACGAGTTAAACCCTAAAGGTACACATCTCCTATCTCTACACTCTCTCTCAATTGCATATACTGCACACAGAGCACACACCCCACTCCCTTTGGCTAAACGCCTCATCTAATCCTCGAACTACGTGGACTTTGATCCCTCTTCAGGGTACGTAGGCCCTAGGAATCGCTCCTAGGTCAAGTCCCAATCAACATCAACATCCTAGCCCCTCAGGGCTAGACAATCTGTGTTCTACACCAGAACAGGGTATAACAATGGTCTTTTGTAATCAAAATGCTACAACCAGTAAAGAAATTATTAAAATTCTATATGGTTGAAAATATTTACTAAAATACTATAGAGTTAAGGTTCATTTTTATCAAGAAAAGTTATCGTCTAAGAGCTTTGGGTATGTAGAGTTTTTTTTTTTTTTCAATTTTGTTTCGGAAGTGTTAAAAAGGCAACATTGCCCCTAATTGTTAAATAATTGTTAAGGTCAACATCAGTTCTATAATAGGAAGACTTTACTTCTTTTTTAATACTTTTCGGGGTGAAATTGACCACAAAAAAGTTCTTGGATACTCACATCTCTTATGCAAAAATTCCTGGCAAAATTGAAAACTAACCCAATACTATACTAGAAATCATTCAAGTCAAAAATAATTTTACTTCTATGAAGATCTTGTTTAGGAAAAAAAAAACGATTTTTCTTAACTTTAAGAGTAAATACCCTTTCTGATCCCTGACAAAAAACACGGACCTCATTTTGGTCATTGACAAGAAAAACGACTCTTATTCATCCTTTTATGAGACTAAAAAGGATCTTTTAGAAATTTTTTAGGGATCAAAATGTCTACCAATCGACTCTTATTCGTCCTTTTTATGGACTAAAAATGACATTTTTTTTGTCAGTGACCAAAATGGGGTCCGTATTTTTTGTCAGAGACCAGAAAGAGTATTTACTCTTTCTTTAATCTCCTTCTCGTCACACCTTATTATCATATCTGACATTTATATATATTTTTTAATGAAAAGTGAAATCACTTAGAGACCTAATGATCTCCTCCTCCCTCACAGCCAAATATGATATAGGTCTGGGGAAATTATTGTAAGAATCTAAATCACGAAAAAGTTCGAGTTAATGATAAATTCTAATATAGAAAGTGTCAACAAACTTTCGACGTTGACTTGTTTTTTTGAATATTCATGTTGTTGTTTTAATATTTAAAAAAACAAAATCTTCTTGTTGTTAAGACTCACACAGAGCGCTCTAACAATATATACCATTTGCATTGAGAATATGTATTGGCTCGTGGGTTCACATTAGGTGTATATCTCTTATGTGCAGTTTATTTGCTTATCCCTCTAATTTTACATTTCGTATAGAGGTTATTATGTCAGCAATGGTGTCTTTACCCATGATAAACTAAAATGATTGTTGCCCTTGACTTTTGATATAATCAACATGCTCTTTTATTAATTATTAAAATTCATTATTATTGATCCGGATTAGTTAGGGTGAAGCCCGGTAAACTGGGTAGGCAATAAAAAAAGGGTTAAGGTGCATTTTTGCCAACGAACAATTACACAAAGACCATCCAGCACAAATATTTATTTGTGGCACCTTAAATGCAAAGAAACAATTATAAGTACTAAAAGCTCACAATCCTGTTAGGACCCAATCTAACGGACGTTTACATGCTGAGCTGGAAGAGAAAAAATGATGATGTGGCTATTTGTGTCAGAAAAATTTGAATTGTGGTTTTTTTTTTCTTTAGCTTCCTGGAGAAAATGAAAACGAAGAATGCTGAGACTGAGAGCAGAGAACGAAATCCAGCAGGGCAAAATCGAAGAGGGAAAAATCGAAGAGGGCAAAATCGAAGAGGAAAAATCGCAGAGGCAGGCGTTCCTGGAGAAATCGTCATTTTGGAGAAAGGGAAAACGGGTTCTTGGAGAAAAGCAGAGAAAAAGAAAGAAAGGCGAAACCCATAGGAGTCCGAAGCGAAAACGCGATCTCGGAGAGAAGGCGACGGTGATCTGGTTGAATGGCATCTTCTTCTTCATCGTCAACGGCAAGATGCAGACGGAGGGTGGTGCTTCTTCGACAACCCAGTCGTGAGGATGATTATGAACCTCCGAGGAGGTACTGTCATCACGGAATGGTGGCATCGAGATGGACGGCGTGGACTGACAGCAACCCAGGTCGAAGGTTTTATGGATGCCCATACTACTACCAGGTAAGCGATTTTAATCAAAGGGGAACAAGTTCTTGTTTTTGTTTGCTTCCACACTCTGTTCTGCGCAATGGTGCTTTGCGCAATAACATACTGAAATGGAATGGAGTGTATTTTATTGCAAGACAGATAGCGACTCCAAATTTTTCATAATCATCCTTTCCGACACGTCACTGCATTTTTCAATTTTTTGTGCCTTATGGTCTGAATTAAAGTGTGGTGGCTCATCAGGTGCTTGACTTCAAATCTGGCTGAATTTAGTAGGTCCTCTCAGTCATTGTTAGTTTTCTAACACAAAGAAAGGTTTTAATATATATTAAATGTATCTGGCCCCTCACGTGTGTGTATTATGTACATGCATAGGTGTTTGTATGTGTATATTATAGTGAAAGTGGTAATATTTGACTTGATAATATTGAATTCTCCCAAGATAACATTGAATTCTGTTTTTTTGTGCCTTATGGTCTGAATTAAAGTTCACTCAGTTTGTTACTCTGACCTTCATCTGTATGTGTGGTTTCTATGCTCTTTCCTAATTAATAAAGACTTGCACAAAAAATGAGTGGTTTCGCTGTATATGCTCATGTAGGATGGGGGTGCAGATTCTTTGCTTGGCATGATAATGAATTCGGTGAGAGGGAAAATACTGTGATTAAGGAGCTGTTAGACGACATTGACAAACTATATGATGAAAATTCTGTCAATCGAAGAGCAGAGCATGGGCAAAGAGTGAGTGAAGAGCTCGATGCAATACATAGTGACTTGAGAAGGCTTAAACGCACACATGATCTATATGATGGGGAACTTAGGAAAGGGGAAAAGAAGTTTAAAGTAGCAATGTCATTGTTGTTTGTAACATGTGTTTGGTTGTATGTGTTGTATCTAAAGATGTAGGTAGTGAGAACTTTGAAATGTCAATTGGGTACTTGAACTTTGTAATGTCAATTGGGTACTTGAACTTTGTAATGTGAATTGGATAGTTGAGCTTTGTAATGTGAATTAGGTACTTGCACTTTGTAATGTGAATTAGGTACTTGCACTTTGTAATGTGAATTAGGTACTTCAACTTTGTCATGTGAATTAGGTACTTGTCTTTTGTAATGTGAATTAGGTATTTGAACTTTGTAATGTGAATTAGGTACTTCAACTTTGTCATGTGAATTAGGTACTTGTCTTTTGTAATGTGAATTAGGTACTTGATCTTTGCAAGTGATTGTGCAACAATGGCTACCCTATTTAATTGCAAGATATAAATTGTGTTGTAATTAATTACTTGGGAACACCCACCGATGAGCACCGGGCTGATACCCTCCTGACTTGAAAAGGAAAAGAAAAATGACAAATAATGAAAAGCAGAAACTTGATAATAAGCTTCAACATCTTGGACAATAAACTTCAACATCTTACAAATATAGAAACGCAAGTGTAAGTTTCAAACTTTCCAATCACAAAGCTATTATACTATAAGTCATGAAGTCAACTTCAGGCAATAGGGAACACCACAGCTTGATCAAGGACAGGGCCAGAGAGATCCAACGTCATCGGTTCTGGGTTCAGTTGATTTAAATCTGAAACTTGCAATTTGAAAGCCTCCCTTCCCTACAGACTTGTAAGCACCTGGGTTTCTTTGTTCATTATATGTTTTCCCTCTTTTCCTTTCAGCATTCACTATCTTAATGCACAACTGTACAAGTAGTTTAGATGTCAAATACTTCAGCAAAAACCCAAATATTCAATATACAGAATCAACAGATAACTAATAGATAAGTGATACAAAAATGAACACAAAAGAATAGACTAACAAATAGATAACTAATGCTCACATGCCAAGGTGCGATAAGTAATGGATAACTAATACAGAGGTATAGAATACAAATTAAGTCACCTCTTTGCACGTGCTTCGATTGTGGCCCTCATTCCTACAGAAGCTGCACTTCATAACTGTCCCTTTTTTGCTTAATTTCTCTGAACGAGGATGCATAACAGCATGGTCAGCCCCTTCCATAGACTGTGCAGAGGAGGTATTGCGTCTTCTTGTCGCTTCGTCAGTCCTTTTCTTTTTCTTGGTAGGTCGGCCAGACAATTTACATACAGGTGGGGGTAGCATAGGTTGGTACTTGTCTGTTTCCCAAAATGTTTGGCCCCTCACGGGTTGAAATTTGGTTCTATAGCTCGCGAGAAAAGTTTCCCTATGGTAATACCGCGAAACTTGAGAGATGGGATCAAGGTTGGCATGGTACATTGCACATATGGCATGTTGGCATGGGATTCCACTTAAATCCCATGCTCTACAAGTGCATGCTTTCCTATCCGGCCAGGCTGAATGCCTATCCTTACCCTCAACCACTTCATACCCATCGTCACCATTAAAGAAAACCCTACAATGTATAGCCAAGAACCTATTTGTCTCAAACAAATCAAGACATTTAGGGCTGTAGTTCCCCTTCCAATTTCTAACAATATGATCAGAAGCAGCCCATTTTTCCATCAATTTAAGCCTAATCCCATCAAACATCTTAATTACAGGGAAAAACCGACACTCAGAAATCCATGCATTAAAACTCTCACTTACATTATTGTCTACAACCATAGAGAGGCATCTATTAGTAAAGTACGCTCTTACCCATCCCTTGACAGGATAACTTACTGCTCCAACAGCTGCTTCCTTATTAACCTTCTCCATTGCCTTTATGTTGTCATTAAATTGTTCCTTGTAGGTGCTCTAGGCGCAAGTGAAAAATTTCTTCTTAAGCTCATGTCCCTTCCATTTTTTGCTCCAATTGGCATAAATATGCCTTGCACAAAACCTATGTTCAGCTAATGGTAGAACGTCAGTGACAGCTTGTGCCAATCCCTGCATGTACAAAAAAGTCAGCTACTTACATATCACTATCATATGTTTTCAAGGTGAAAATAATTGATACAAGTAAGACACACTTTACCTTTTGCATGTCAGACATAATTGTTACTTTACCACCTTCCTCAAGTTCAAGAGACAATCGCAGCCACTCTATGAACCAAGTCCAATTAACACTAGTTTCCTTGTCGGTCAACCCAAAAGCTATTGGGTACATACTGTCATTAGCATCTAAACCTACTGCAGTCAACAAAATCCCTCTTGCTCTCCCTTTCAAAAAATTGCCATCCAGCCCAATGAATGGCCTACACCCAACTTTCCAACCAACCTAATACAAAGCCCATAAAGCCAACGTAAATATATACTGCAAAGGGAAAAAAAAATAGTATTTGCCTACAAAAAGATAACTAATACAAGTCAGATAAGTCACAACAATGACATACCTTCGACGGATTAAAACACACGTACATCCTTCTAAACACCCTCCTGCCTTGATCTAACGCATCAGGACTTAACTCAACACTTACATCGGATCCTGGATTTGACACTTTTAGCTCCTTTCAGTAAGCTTCTAATTTGTCAAATTCATCTAAAAAACTCCCATCCATGTGTTGCATTATTCTCCTTTTCGCCTTCTTGCACTTATATTTGCTCACACATATATTCAAGTCACGCTCAACCTCCTTCTTCATCTCACTTGCACTATATTGAGGATTGTCTTGGACTTTATCCTTGAAGTGTTCAGCTAGCCATCTCACACTTGCTCTTCGATTCTTATACACCCTAGCACACATATGTTCGTGAACAAGTGTTTTCAGCAAGTACCCAACTCCATCCCTAACTCTAGAAGCGTACAACCTAAATGGGCAGCCCTCTTGACAAGTTGCAATTACCATCTTCGTCTCACTTTTAACTATTTTCACATTAACCCCATTCTCAATAGCATACTTATCAATTGCCCTCCTCAACTCACCTCTATCCAAGAATGTCATTCCCACCGTGAAATAGGGCCTTCTTTCAGACCCATCCAACTGCCTTAAAGTAAGCCTCTCTTGTACTGGATGCCCACAATCTAAATTTTCCTCTTCCTCATCACTAACATCAGTGTCTTCATGTATTTCATAATCATCTTCTAAACTGTCTTCACTCTCACTAGAATCTGACTCTGACTGTGCCATAAAGCTATCATCATCGCTGTCCAAGTCACCTTCCCCTGTCTCTCCAACTTCCTGGTCTAATGGAATGTCTTCTACCCCTAGGTCATGTAAGCCACCTACATCATCTTCTACCCCCACCTAGGTCATGTAAGCCACCTATATCATCATCTACCTCACCTAATTCTTCTATATAATCACCATCAAGCTCATTTTCCCTTCCAAACAAAGACCTTATGTAAAAGGTTCGAACAATTTCTTTCTCAACAGAAACAACTTCACTTACCTTCCTCAACTTACTCAAGTAGTTAATTTCCAGTACCTCCTCCTTTTCTCTCACTATAGGTTTCGTCCCATCTCCTAAACCAGCTACGCCTTTGCCTTTATTCGCCATTACCGCTGCAAGCAAGTAACACACCATAATAGTAAGGAAACCAGAGAAGAGCAATATAGAAATGAACAAGAGGCTCAGTGAATTGTACTGGCCCTTCATAAAGAAAATAGTTTCACTTGTATTCATTTACTTAAGAGCAATATAGAAATGAACAAGAGGCTCAGTGAATTGTACTAGCCCTTCATAAAGAGGCTCTTCACTCTTTAGTCTCTAGTATAGTTTAACATTTACTTAAGAACGTCAGATTCCATTTAGTATGAAGCCTTCAAGAAATATGAATTTGTTTAGTGGTAATTAATATTCTTCATAAAGAAAATAGTTTCACTTGTATTCATTTGCTGATATTTGTATTCATAAAGAGAATGCATACGGACGCTGTTCAATGAAATAGCTGAGAGTTTATAGTGTATATCTGACATTACAGAGAAGAGTGCATACATAAAAGACATAAGGACTTTAGATTACTTAATGAGATTTATATTAAACAACTTAGTCAAAGATAATACTCTATACAACTAAAAATCATAACAGGAAATTGTAGAAGGCCTTGGAAACTCAGGAAATTGGGAAACATAATAACACAAGAATAATACACAAGAGGAAATCTATTACAGCTATTACTATTATATTCTAACAATAATCAGTCAATAAACCACAAAGAATCCCATTTATTCCCAAAAATCGACGGTTACCTGTCCAGAAATTGAAGCTCTCTGAACCCTAGCTGCACCGTCGAAATTGAAATTGCTTGCGCGATCTTAGGAATTTCAGTCAATCTCACTCACAACCAGCCCATGTCGGAGAATCACCCATGATAGAGCCTCCGATGGGTTTCGCGTTCTTCCTTTCGTTCTGCTCTCTCTGGTTTTCCTCGATCGCGATCTCCCTTTTCTCTGTTCTTCGTTTTCTTCGTCGTTTGAATCGTGTGTATTATGGCAAGCTGAAGGCAACAAACAAACCCATGGCTCAATCAATTGTTTATGAGACAAAAATGCCATGTTGGAGTTTTAGCTTAATCCCCCAAATCATGTAAACGTCCGTTAGATTGGGTCCTAACGGGATTGTGAGCTTTTAGTACTTATAATTGTTTCTTTGCATTTAAGGTGCCACAAATAAATATTTGTGCTGGATGGTCTTTGTGTAATTGTTTGTTGGCAAAAATGCACCTTAACCCTAAAAAAAAATATGTACACCTAATATACGCGCTAAAATATTTTAGAATATAAGTTTTAGAATATAAGTACCGCTCAATTCTATGCGCATAATTTTTTGTGAGAGGCCTGTGACTTTCATGTCGGAGTCAGAGGCTGGTCCACCAGTCCACCTGCTTCATGGAGGTTCCCGATGCCACTTGACAAATGGTAGCCACGAAAATTATATACCCCGTTAATTTTTTAAAGGAAATTAAAAAAATTATTTTTAGAGTATTTATATTTCTATTATTTTTATAAATGAATTATTTTAACTAATAAAATAAACTGATATATTACCCTAGTTTTATCAATGAGAGGTCGTACTCCCTCTAGTCTTTATTATAAAGCACCAACTAGCAAGTTTATTAGGTCTTTTTTATAAGGCCTTTTTTTGTTTCCAAGAAGTATAAATTGCTTTTTTCCATGTCTGCCCATAATTAATAAAGGTAACGGCTGAAAGTAATAATTAATATAATATTAAAATTTAGTGAAATTAGTAGGGGTAATATTGAAAGTTACTTAAATTATAGAATAACTTTATTAACTTTAACTACTTTTATTTGTTTGTGAGAATAGTTAGTTGGTGCTTATAATAAGGACTAGTATTTATAAATCCATTTTAACTAAATCACACATATCAAGGAGATAGTTAGCTCAATGATTATGGGGTTCAATTTTACCCTCATTTATGAATGAATATCTTTCAATTATTTTTCTCTATATTTTCATTAGTACAATTAATATAGACAATATTATCACAATATTATTTATTATTTGAAAGAAAAATTTTAAATAGGACCAAATTTTTTGGTCAAAATGGACTTATAAATAGAATTAGAATGGTATAATCTAATGATACATAATATATATGATATGATTAAATAACTTAACTCTCTTAATCTCAAAAGAAAAAAAAAAATTACTGTCTTGTTATTAAAACCGGAGAGAATATGAGTGGCGGCTATGGCTAAAAGATTGCCTATATAAGCAAGGCCGTTCAATTCTTTTCCTCACATTTCCAAAGTGATTGAGAATCTAAAGCCCTTTTTCACTTTCTGTCCAAGAGAAAATAAGCTAATTACGTTTTTTCGTTCGTTTCAAAATGGGAATCCAAAGCGTTGAAGCCCATCGTGGAGCCCCCAAGCCTTCAATACTCAATTGCATCGACCTCTCTGATCCTGATATAAAAAAAACTGTTAATTTGCTCAAACAGGTTAGCCTTCTCTATTATTTCTCCTTCGCGTTGCTGTTCTTGGAGAATTTTCGGTGAATTGGTGTTTAATTATGTGTGGTCATTTTGTTTTTTTTTCCTGGGCGAAAAGGCATGCTTGGATTCTGGGTTTTTCTATGTTGTGAATCACGGTATAAGCCAGGATTTCATGGACGAGGTTTTTGCCCAAAGCAAGAAATTTTTCGGCCTTCCTCTAAAGGAGAAAAATAAGCTTCTAAGGAATGAAAAACATCGGGGATATACTCCTGTTCTTGATGAACTACTTGATCCTGAGAATCAAGTACATGGTAAATATATTTTCTATTTGTTCCTTCCATGCATGTTTTTACAGATAGCACTATATTGTTGTCTTGGTCGTCTTCCTCCTCATTATTCTGTTATTATTTGGCTAAGTAGGAGATTACAAAGAAGGATATTATATTGGAGTTGAAGTATCCGAGGATGACTCAGAATCACAGAAACCATTTTACGGACCAAACCAATGGCCTGCATCTGGTAATTCTGTCAAATTTGTAGTTTCTGAGAATTTTTTTGAAGAAAATATCATTTTTACTTTGCTCTCTGGTTATAACTCATTCATAATTCTTTGTGAATTTTGTTGTCTTTTAGATATTCTGCCTGGATGGAGAGAAACTATGGAAAAATACCATCAACAGGCATTGTAAGTGTTAAGGAACTTACTAATAAAAGTATTATGGAGACTATGGATTCACAAAGTTTTTCCATTTGTTGTTTCTTATATTCCAGAGAAGTGGGAAGAACAGTTGGAAGAATAATTGCTCTTGCCCTTGATCTGGATGCTGATTTCTTTGATAAGCCAGAAATGCTAGGAGAGCCAATAGCGACTTCACGCCTGCTACACTATGAAGGTATAAATTTACTACTTATAAAAGTTGAAGTGTTGCTATTCATGAGCTTTGAGCAATGAACTTATCTTGAGTTACTAAGGCCACTAGTTGAATAAATATTAGTAGTGCCTTATACCTGATGTAATTACAAAATCAAAATGATACTGAGTTACTGACAATAGTGTTGATCTTTCTTTGGTTAAGGTCAAACCTCAAATCCCTCCCAAGGATTATATGGAGCTGGAGCTCATACTGACTATGGTCTTATTACTCTGTTGGCAACAGATGATGTACCAGGTCTTCAAGTAAGGATATTTCTCTCGCTATAAGCCAAACAAACATTTTACCTTATTACAGAACATTTATATAATTTCTTTATGCAGATATGCAAAGATAGGGATGCTAAACCTCAGATATGGGAGGACGTGGCACCTTTAAAGGGGTGAGTTCTCCTTGTATATGAATGTAATTTGCCGGCTAAAAGTGGTTCTGAGTTGTTACCTGCATGCTATTGAAAGAATAATTGTTTGTTGTGGTTATTATTGCCAGAGCATTTATAGTGAATCTTGGGGACATGCTGGAGCGGTGGAGCAACTGCATTTTCAAGTAAGGAACTTTGTTACTACTAGTTATATCCCTGAACTCTACCCAAGTCACGGAGAAACTTCTGAACTTGAAGGGACTTTTAAGATTGCCCTGACACTTTTATCCCTATGCATTTCTATGAATGTTTGATAGATGTGATTATGGTGCAAGTCATTTGTCAAGCTCTAAATTTTACAATGAATTTCTTTTTCTTTTCTTCTGTGGTGCTAGGCTGAGTTGGCCTGAGACCCTGAGTTCGCCTTTTTAGTTTAGACACATGACAGCATTGAAATATTCTGGACTATTAGCATGCATGGAATATTATTTTATTGTCTCAGTGATAATATTTTGTGGTCGTCGTCAAAAGCTGCTTGTTGCCATGAAAATTATCGCAATTAGATTGTATTTAGCACTTAATGAACCAATAGAGATTGCATGGTACATATAATCATTTTCATTTTTACAAGGATTCCCCTAAAAGCTTTGACTATACTAATGCCAGATCATATGTCTTCCTTTAACTGCTGGAACATATAATCATTTTCAATAGAGATTGCATGGTACATATAATCATTTTCATTTTTACAAGGATTCCCCTAAAAGCTTTGACTATACTAATGCCAGATCATATGTCTTCCTTTAACTGCTGGAACAAAAAAATTACAAGTTTCATTGGGAGCAATTGTTCATGCCATTATAAGTGTCCTTCATTCTTTACATGTTGGAATGATGATGTTAGACTCGATGCATTGATAGATGAATGCAAAGATCACAATGTTATATTTGATTTGGCCTTCTTTTATCTTGTATATATCACTACTATTGCCAAGTATTGCTATATTCATTTACTTATGGCTCTTATCAGAAGCGTCCTTCTGTATCGAACTTTGTTAAGTGCAAAGTCAACAATTTGCTTTGTATTTCTGCTCAGGTCCACACTGCACAGAGTTCTAGGAAATGGCCAAGAAAGATACTCTGTAAGCCAAGTCTTTGTAGTTTGAAGTTTCAACTTTCTATTTCGTGCCGTTCTGATTTTTAACTTTATTACTAAGCCATTGGTTGTTAAAAATGCGTGTCCCTTGTGCCTTTTGGTTGGTGGAATTTGTAATGTTGAGGGAGAAATAGGAGTGCAATTCCATATGAAATTATGAATTATGTTTAATTGGTAAGAATCCAAAATATTCATTCCCTAATGCAATAAACTACTACTGTTTATTAAGGAATGATGTGTACATTACTTTCTCGTTAAATTTATCATGTGCAAATGTATCAAATTTGTTTCACTTATAAAAGAAAACCTAAAAATTAAATTTAATATTATAAAATATTTTTGGCCATCATATTAATATTGTACAATATTAAAAACATTTTAATGTATTTTAATATTTGATGAGAAAAATAATATAAATATATTGACATATTTTTACACAAATTATTATGGTCATTTGTTTATCTGTTAAAAAATATAATTTAAAAATAATAAATACTCTCAGAATTTCTGATTTCCTTGGTTATGCTTCTTTTTGATCTGATTTGTTAAAGAAACATGTAAAGAAAAGTACGTAACTTCTCATCTCACCAATGGTTTTCTCTTCACAGATAGCTTACTTTTTGGAGCCTAGTCATGATTGTCTAGTAGAGTGCTTACCAACTTGCAAATCAGAAAGTAACCCTCCCAAGTAAGTTTGAATTTCTACCAAGTTTCCCAGCATATTGATTGCCAGTAAGTTTATATGACAGCCAGATTCAAGATTTCACAATGAGGCACATTCTTGGACATGTAAATAATAAGATAGGCAATTTATATGGTAAAACATGTGAACGACTAAAGAAGCCAACCCAACAATAGATGGACAAATTGACAATAGAAAATAGACACGAGAACAAAGGGTTAAGGTGCAAATTTGCCTTAAAAATTTTCGTTCAGAAGCAATGTTGCCTTAGAAGTTATTTTGGGTTCAATGCCAACCTGGAAGTTTCAAAACATATCAAAGTTGCTTCACTCTGTTGAAAAACTAACGTTGGTGGTTACAAATTGACGTTAACCATTAACTTTTTTAAGCTAAGGGCAACATTGCTTTATTTCAACACTTATGGGGCAATCTTAAACCCGAACTTCCAGGGTAACATTGCTCTTAAGTGAAAGTTCATAAGGCAAAACCCCAATATCAAAATACTAAGGTTTCTCCCAAGAAAAAAAAACCTAGTATACAAAATGGAGAGCTGAAAATGAACTCTATAAGTGGTCCCTTCCAGTCTCACAATACTGTGTGTCTATATTTCTTGCCAGGTTCCCTCCCATTTTATGCCAGGATTACCTGTGCCAGCGCTACAAGGACACTCATGCTGATTTAAGCATATACAAGAAACAGTAAGCTTTATGTACTAGCATACTTGGCCTTGTGGTAAACCAGAAAATAGTATTAGCTTCTGGTTCCAAAGTTCAAATGCTAGTACTAACAAAAGCAGAAACAGAATAATCAGTCAGCTGATGTTGTCATTTGAAGCTCTGCAGGCTGGAGAAATAAATGTGGCTGTTAACTTATTTTCTCCCAACAATAAAGTCTTGTGTTAAACTGGGGGGAAAAATGTAAACAAGGGGTAGATTAGGTTTATTGTGAAGGGAAGGTGATGAGTAACATCTATGATCTGTACCCAGATAAAAAGTAATAATAATAATATGATCATCTTTGATATTATCACTCATTATAGGATATGAATCTTCACTGTTCAATTACCATTAAAATTTTTAGTCAAATGTTTTTCAGATGCTATAGCGTGTTACTCCTCGCTTGACCACTAATTCAATCTCGCAACTGTATCATGTGTATTTTTTACTCTTTCCATGCAGCATAGTTACACTTGAAATGCATCTTATTGTCCATAAAAATACGCAGGTACAAAATTGTCTACGCCAATAGATTTGTAATTACCATGGTTGCCCTTGTGAACATTTGCTCAATTGGTCTTCTAATGAAAAATAAATTGTCAATAACATCATATTTGTTATATAGTTGATCTCCAGTTATTGGTTCAACCCTACTGCATATGACAAAAAAGATTGCACGTTTGTTTTTGGTAATACTAATATTTATTCTTAAGGGGCCCCACATGACTACTCACTTCAAGTCTGCTTTTCTTTAGGGAAAATATCAAAGTATCAACTTTTAACAAAAATTGTACCAGATTGGAGAACTTTTGAAAAGTATTACCAAACTAATGTTAACGCCATTAATGGCGTCAAAAAAGGTAATGCCATAGTGGCGTGAGGGCTAGTGGTGTGAACTTTCTCCACGCCAGTGGCGTGAATTTAATATATATATATATATATATATATATAATTTTATACATAATAATAATTTATAATCTAATTATAATTATATATAATATAATAATTCTAATTAATTATAAATAATAAAAAGAGTATATAATAATTCTAATTAATTATTAAGGGAATTAAAATATCTAAAATTTATTATGAACCTTAGGATACAAGACTAAAAATAAATTAATTAATTAGTGAATTTATGATAAATCTTAAGATTTTTTTTTGGTCAAATGATAAATCTTAAGATAGATGCCTTATTACAACATATTTTGTACATTAATAATTTGATATATAAATTGTAAAACATTATTAGCTAAATTTAATTAAAGAAAGTTCAAATTGACAGCCAGGTCAAATTTAGCTAAGTTAATTTGAACTTTATATATCAAAGGTCAAATTTAGCCAGGTTAATTTGAACTTTCTTTAATTAAATTTAGCTAATAATATTTTACAGTTTATATATCAAATTGTTGATGTACAAAATATGTTGTAATAAGTCATCTATCTTAAGATTTATCATAAATTCACTAATTAATTAATTTACTAGTTAGTCTTGTATCCTAAGGTTTATAATAAATTTTAGATATTTTAATTCCATTTGAACTTTATATATCAAATTTAGCCAGGTTAATTTGAACTTTCTTTAATTAAATTTAGCTAATAATATTTTACAATTTATATATCAAATTGTTAATGTACAAAATATGTTGTAACAAGTCATCTATCTTAAGATTTATCATAAATTCACTAATTAATTAATTTACTAGTTAGTCTTGTATCCTAAGGTTCATAATAAATTTTAGATATTTTAATTCCCTTAATTATAAATTAAAATTATTATTTACTCTTTTTATTATTTATAATTAATTATAATTATTATATTATATATAATTATAATTTGATTATAAATATAATTATAAATTATTATTATGTATAAAATTATATGGGTTTATCGTTTGTCATGTCACTTGACATAAGGTTATATCAAGTTACCTCAAAACTACGTCGTTTTGGGAGTTCATTAATTCTCTTTATCCCAAAACGACGTCGTTTTGGGAGTTAAAGGAATTAATGAAGGGTGTTTTGATAAAATTCATGTAATAAATGCAAAAACAAAAATACCAAAACACCATTCATTAATTCTCCTAACTCCTAAAACGACGTCGTTTTGGGGTAAATGAAATTAATGAATTCCCAAAACGACGTAGTTTTAGGATAACTTGACATAACCTTATGTCAAGTAACATGACAAACGATAAACCCAAATTATATATATATATATATATATATTAAAAAAAAAAATTCACGCCACTGCACACCACTACTGGCGTAAACCTTGTGTACGCCACAACACAGTGGCGTTAACACAGATCCCTGATTTAAACTAGATTCAGTTTAAATCGGGTTTGCCACATCGTTCGATGTGTATTCATCTTGGATATTGATTCTGAGTTTGCTTTCCATTAATCCCGGTTACTGATAATTATGTTTTTTCACTAACAACTCGTTATCCACTCTGCTGCCCCCCAGCCTGGTAGTTCAGGCCTCTGAGCTGACAGGATGTACGTTTTAAACCGTTATTTCTGCGGAGCCCGGAATTTAACTAGGTTTAGTTAAGCCGGGGTCCGCCTTCATCCCTTTCGTAAGGACGGACTCCACACGGAACTCGGATTTTAACTGGATTCAGTTTACCCGGGTTCCGTTTAAAATAGACTTGACATGATTCCTGAAAACGGGTTTGTGTACCTCGGATTCACGCATGTATATAACTTGACATGATTCATGAAAACGGGTTTGTTTACCCTGAATTCTACACGTTTTCCTTCGAGATGATTTTTGGAAACGGGTTTATGTACCTCAGATTCCTACATGTTTGGCTTTGTCATGATTTTCGAAAACGAGTTTCTTTACTCAGAACATGTTTAACTTGAGCATGATTTTCAGAAACGAGTTTATGTACCTCAGATTCCTACATGTTTTTTCCTTTGACATGATTTTCGGAACCGGGTTTATGTACCTCGGATTCCTACATGTTTATTTAATTCGTACATGATTTTCGAAAACATGTTTCTTTGCCCTGAATTCTACATGTTTAATTTATACATCATTTTCGAAAACGGGGTTCTTGACCCTGAATTCTACATGTTTAATTTGTACATGATTTTCGAAAACGGGTTTCTTTACCCTAAATTCTACATGTTTAATTCGTACATGATTTTCGAAAACGGGTTTCTTTACCCTGAATTCTACATGTTTAATTTGAACATGATTTTCGGAACCGGGTTTATGTACCTCGGATTCCTACATGTTTTATTTGTACATGATTTTCGAAAACGAGTTTATTTACTCAGAGTTCATACATGTTTAAACTAAACATGATTTTCGAAAACGAGTTTCTTTACTCAGAATTCATACATGTTTGAACTGGACATGATTTTGGAAGACGAGTTTCTTTACTCTGAATTCATATATGTTTATAAACTTGGCGGCATTGTTGCCTTTATACGGAGCCGGGGTTTTAACTAGATTCAGTTAAACCAAGTCCTCCTTCAATACTTTACACGTATCCCGATTTTAACCAGATTCGGAATAACCGAGGTCCGCCTTCGAAACTTTGCACTGAGCCCAGATTTTAACCATATTCAATTTAACCGGGCTCCGCCATTCATTGGTAGGGTGGTACCGCTAACTAACCGAAGCATGTTCACTTTTCTTCATCTCCCAACACAAAAATCTTTAAAAATTTGAGGTTGGAAGCAAGTTGCCTGCTAAACCAACGCAAGACAACCTTCACATTTACTAGCTAGTACTTCCTGAAAAATGAGGTAGTATATAATTCCGAAGACTTGCTGCAAGAAACCCTACGTTTTTGTGTGTCAAATTAAGGTCTCCATGATGTCTACGTACTCATAGGATCCTTTAAATATATTAGGAATCTTTGGTGTGCTTACCGCTCCCAAGGAAGAGGTGGTCACCTTGGGACACGTTTCGATTATACTTCACAAAATGGAAGTTCAAAATCTGAACTTTTTTAACAAAAATATTTGAGGTTGGGAATATGACGAAGCTCCATCTTGTTTAACAATGGAAACAATAATATCTCCGCTTTATTTGCTCCCTCGTTGTCTTTCCATTTCTTCTGGAATTACTCCAATTATTTGATTGTTT
Organism: Acacia pycnantha; assembly: GCA_025563575.1. Classification (NCBI taxonomy): domain Eukaryota; kingdom Viridiplantae; phylum Streptophyta; class Magnoliopsida; order Fabales; family Fabaceae; genus Acacia; species Acacia pycnantha. The sequence goes on from JAMWYP010000001.1 coordinate 3,739,047, forward strand.
GAAAGATCAATGCTTTTCAACAACTTACTATGCCTACACATTTGTGGTGCACCCTTCCATACGAGCAATGCATTTATATCACATTGATAGAAAGGTGTTGATCCCTTACTGTGTACAGAAAGATTCACTAGAATTGTTGATAGACTCTCTTGAACCATCGCAGTAAAGTTCTTCAAGCATTTGAATATTTGATAATGACTGTATACATAAGAAGAGAACTGATATAAATACCTCATCATTCCATTGACACTTTACTTGAAAGATATGTTAAAACTCAAGTTCTTGATAACTGATTCACAGTTGTCTTTGACAATGAGTTTTGGGTGTGCTTTCGAAACATGCCTAAAAACCTGTCAAAGTTGAGAGTGAAGATGATTTGCATGGTCCTGACATAATAGTCAGTGAAGCTGCAAAAATCCCTTTTCTAGATAAGTGGAGAATTGAAGGCGACCTCCAGCATGTTGCTCAAAAGTCCATAGTTCAATTTCACACTCCTCCTTAAATAGGTACCTACATGATAAAATTTCACTCTCCATTTTGACTATTGTTTCCACGCACTGCTCATATAGGATAGCTATAGCTTCCCTTGCTCAAGTTTCATTGCCAGATCATCACCGTGTCAACACATAAAGATAACCAAAGAGTTGGAGAAAAAAATACCCTTTCAGGAGGTGGGCCCATTAAAGACCAATCGGAAAGAATTAAATGAAGTTGTTGTTGATGCCAATACTGAGATGCAATGCAAATACCTTCAGATGGTTACTTCTTCCCTGAGCCGTTGAAAGAAAGAAGGATTCAATTTGATCCCTTTCATGCAAGAGTGACGGCTCTCACCCGCTTGACGAGGTTCCAATAGAGCAAAAATATTCATTCTCATAACTGGATTTTAGATCAATCAGCAAACAAGGACAAGTCTCTAGTGTCCCATATTATAATTATCATAAGCACAATAAGAAACTGTAAAATATGACTCAGCAAGCAACCATTAGTGCAGAGACTTGACTCCAACTCGAAACAGAAGGCGCTAACGATTTCTTTGAGGACAAATCATACCTCATAACTGTTGTTCATTGGTTTATAACCTTGTAGGACCCTTTCTTTCCTCGTTAGCACCACAGAAATATTCTAGCTTTCCTCCGGTGAAGCATGGAGCAATCCTGACCAGGTCATTCCTCGGCACTTCAGCATGTCGACCTTTCAAATGCACATCTCGGCCTCTCAAGCATCTCCGTTGAAGCTGCTGAAAATTCTGGTAAAGATATCCCGGCTCAAACATCTGTGCAACTCAGATGAAGTTACCACTCCAAACCTTGAGAACACTTCAAAATTGCCACCGCTTCCCGAGCCCATTGCGATTTATTGACGGGTCAACACGCACAAGTGACTGGAGCAGTAACCGAGTAAGGAGTACCTCGGCTTTTACAGCCTCTGATGAAGGTCGGTCTCGGAGTATGTCGGCATCAATATATCAGCAGTCTCCGATTTTGAAATATGAAGAAATGAATATCTCTGAAAGAAAATATCATCCATATACCCAGGAAATCCTACGGAAGAATTCTCGTCCTTTTCCATTTTTTGGTTTAGAAAATGAAGCCAGAATATAGAGGCATTCTGCAACGCAAAAGAAGATGGACCTCGGCATGCATCTCGGCATTAGGTCCTAAGGCATCTCAGCTTTCGATCCCAGTTCAAGTATCATCCCGGTCTACGTCTCTTCATTCCGATGTTGGATTCTGATGCTTCTGATGCATTCCGGCATTTGAAGTCAGTTGCTCTTGAATAAATAAAGGCATCCCAACTATAGGTGTTATGGAATAAAATACTAGGCCCATCCAAGGTGTGGCCCAACAGGAGACATCTAATACATTTGGGCTTGGAGGCACCAAAGGCCCAGCAAGTCCAAACCCTAACCCTAAGGTAGCCTCTATATATAGTTGGTTAACCTAAAGAGGTACAGATCATCTTCTAAGCTCTCTCTCAATTGCATATACTGCACACAGAGCACACACACCACCCCATTGGCTAAACGCCTCCCGTGTAATCGAACTACGTGGACTTTGATCCCTCTTCAGGGTACGTAGGCCCTAGGAATTGCTCCTAGGTCAAGTCCTGGTGCTTTGTGATCGCAGATCCTCTTAGGTATTCAATCCATGGATGCTTGGGGGAGAGCTATTTGATCCTATATCCACGTCCTAGCCCACCTAGGGTTAGACATCTATGTTCTATGACAGAACATTGGCGCCGTCCGTGGGGAGTCGGTAAATTTCTGATTCCCATGGCCTAAGATGGTCAATTATTTCAATTCTGGGCTCACCAGAAATTGAAAGAAAATCACGAAAAATCAGGAGGTGAATTATTTCATTCACGGACTCGCACCTGAAGGAAAATTCACATTTTGGATTACAATTAGGGTTCGTAAGGTTAATTTTCTCTTTTGATTCATGGGATGGATGGCGAAGCAGTAGCGCTGAATGATGGAGGCCTGCCACCCCAAAACTTCGCAACTCTTCAAGTCCCAGAATCACGACGTTACTGGTCTCTAAAATCGCTTCAACACGGTCGCTTAGTACAACCAGGTCCATGCCTGAAATCTATTGATAAAGTAGCGGAGCAACTCGAGGATTCTAAGAAGTCTTCGATCTCCTCCGTTGAGAGGGGAGGCTATTGCATTGCTGCTCTGATTCTGTAATTGCGAAGGAGGACAAAGGCCGGCTAAAATATCCACAAGGTATTTAGAGGTATCTGGCCAGGCCGACTCTCCACTTTGGTGTGTCTCTGGATCCAAATGCCAAGATACTCTTCGCGAAGTGATTAAAAAGTTGATGACCTGTGCAAGATTTATCATATGCTCACAAGTTTTCAACAGGTCTGGGCTCTGAATTTGAAACTAGCGAGGCACAATGGAATATCCTCCAATTTAATACAGGGAACCTGCCAGTATCGTCAAATCAGAAGCCGAACTTGTTTTCATTGACCAACTAAAATTGTCGGGTGATGTTCTCATCTGCTATGGCAATGCTCAGGGAAGCTGCAGGCTGTTTCGGTGTAAAGTTCACAGCAGCTCTCTGTGACAAGGGATCTCTCTGCCAGGAATTATGTGGAGTCAGTTCCCTATATTTATTGATGGTTGGTGGGGTATCTAAACCCCTATTCATTTTTTATAATTCCTTTGGATCATGTGAAGTCAGTTTTCGGTGATCTCGGCTTCATCAACAAAGCCAGCGTGCCCCTCCGCAAACTTCTCCAAACAAATGAAGTCACAATGCTATAGCTTTTGGCCACTCAAATTATTATGATAGAATAGGTAAACCAGTGCAGCAGGAAACTCTCTGATATGCCGAGAGGAACTGATTCCGACATATTTGACTTCATTTGCATTACCCTTGGTGAAGGGAAACATGGAAAGCATGGCGAATTACATTAATCACTGAAAGTCTGAGTACCGAGATATACAAAAATTGACGTTGTAGCAAAAGATCGTTGGTATGCCGAGATGCCAGCTACAGAGATATCTGAGATGCTTGAGATTGCCGAGATAGTTAAACAAGGAACGTCGGGATGCCTTCCATTGTATTCAAATGCCTAGAACTCACAACCGAGATGCATTAGGTGGCAGATGGTGAATTTTCTCACTTCCAGGAGCATACCGAGATGGCAATTCGGAATCCAGGATTACAACTGAAGTCTGAAATTATAATTGAAAACTTGGTGAATGCTCCTGAGATATCTAAAGTCAGCATATTGATGGAACCAAGATAGCTGTACCTTTCTCAGGTTTCCCGAAGCAGCGACATACAATGAGGTTGAGTACGAAGCAAACTCTAGGACTCCATTTTAAATGCAGGAAGTCTCCAACGCCGAGAGGATGAAGTCCAACGACCTAGCCGACATTGAAGTCGGCAAAAAGAATGTCGGGATACTCACAAGGACTTAAGCCGACGTGCATGATGCCGAGATTCTAGCCTGAGAAGCCCAAATACACCAATCTTGAGCAGGTTGGGATGTTATCGTGCATTTGTGCGGGTTGATGTAGAAGAGGTTGAACCAAGACCGGGATGGGAATTCTTCAAGTGAATATTCCTTTGCGAATGTGGAGGCACGAAATCAAGTCATAATCGCTGAAGGTGATTACGCGGCACGATGGGTTTCGTGCTTGTCTTCTCTGACTATCTGGTTAAGTTTCTTCCTTCGGATTCCATCTTTCTTGTTCGCCGAGGAAATGCTGCACAGTTAATTTGATTCGTCTGCTCTTTGGTCCGTGATTGTGAAGCCTGGACCTGAGGCTCAGCTTGGTGAAGCAAACAGCATCATACGAGAGCAGGCATCCGTAATGTGATTTTCATCTTGCGAAGTTTGACAGGTCGAGGTCACTGAATCCAGCATTACTTGGCTTGTTCTTTGACTTTCAATACCTCAACTTTAATCATGGGACGTCCAAGAAAGTCGGTCAGCACATGGATATTATTATTAAAGCTGTCTAATTTTTTGAATGGTGCTCAATTCCAATCTGAATGTAATTCAAGACCTGGAAAGCCTTCTATTTTATCGGGTATCATAGTAGCTGCAGATGGAAAACTGGAGGGTGACTATATAAGAAGCTTCAAAAGGGATTCTGCAGTACTCGTATCAGAGGTTTTGCACCGTATTCTTTGACCTATCATTTTCTGGAAATTTTGTTGGCAATTTCGGATAATGCATGAGGGATTTCTGTTAGCATTTTTATGATAATAATTGATAAAAAGATGACAATTAGCAAGCTGGAGTTGAACCGAGATGGCGAGTGCCGAGATAGAGGGCACGCCGGATTCACAATATATTTCAGTAATTGGATTTGGGAGGTCCTGAGAATACCGAGATGGTTGGGTTTTGAAATGCCAAAACACCGGGTTCACAATATAGCCCCTGCTCCAATATAATACCGAGATGGTTGGGTTTTGTTGGCAATTTCGGATAATGCATGAGGGATTTCTGTTAGCATTTTTATGCTAATAATTGATAAAAAGATGACAATTAGCAAGCTGGAGTTGAACCGAGATGGCGAGTGCCGAGATAGAGGGCACGCCGGATTCACAATATATTTTAGTAATTGGATTTGGGAGGTCCTGAGAATACCGAGATGGTTGGGTTTTGAAATGCCAAAACGCCGGGTTCACAATATAGCCCCTGCTCCAATATAATAACGGTTCCAAGTGTGAGATGCGGCTACAGGATTCATGCATTTCCAGATGGACTCATGCCATTTTTGCTTTGTTGTTTCTTTTTAAGGCATAAAGGAAGGTGAAGAATCAGTGGAGAAATTTTCTCCTGAAGTCAAAGCTAATGGCCCACATGCAGACAAAAAGTTTGTTGATTTTCTGGAGAACGTGGGTGCAAAGGCTAAGCTGATTTTATATGAAGGAATCTGTATGGGCATCTGCACTCGTTGTCTCTTTTAATCAAGAAAAGCATTTAGAGATTGACGAACATTTCTCAATGCGGTAATTTCTTGCTATCATCTTGTTGTCAGATTGCATTCTCTTATAATTTCTTAGATATTGCATACACAGCTATGTATGATATGTTGGAATTAAGAGCATGACCATAAGGTAGTCTTTGCTTGCCTTCATATAGTGTGGATATATATTATATGTTGAGAATAGGGTTAGTTTAAAAAGCTTTCTCCTAACACAAACGTCTAGTGATATGCTTCCAATCAAATTCTTTTTGAGTTTTGACCTCCAGCCAAAATTTTGTGGAAGTATTCTGGAAAAGTGATTGTTCCAAAACAAATGAAAGAAAGGAGATCAATAGAAGAATACATAAGCTGCAGATCATCATTCTTTGTTTATAGAGCTTTCTCGTTTATTATTTGAGGGCACTCCAGAGTTGCACTTGGGCGGACTCGGTTAAACCGAATCTGGTTAAAATCTGGGCTCCATGCAAAGTTTTGAAGAAGGCCCCGGTCAAACTGAACTTAGTTAAAATCTGGGCTCCGTGCAAAGTTTTGAAGAAGGCCCCGGTCAAACTGAACCTAGTTAAAATCAGGGCTTCGTTTGAGACGGCTACGACCGTCTAGTTTAAACATGTAGGAATCCGAGGTACATAAACCCGGTTCCGAAAATCATGTTCAAATTAAACATGTAGAATTCAGGGTAAAGAAACCCGTCTTCGAAAATCATGTCAAAGCTAAACATGTAGGAATCTGAGGTACATAAACCCGTTTCCGAAAATCATGTCGAAGGAAGTAAACATGTAGAATTCAGGGTAATTAAACCCGCTTCCGAAAATCATGTCGAAGGAAAACATGTAGGAATCTGAGGTACATAAACCCGTTTCCGAAAATCATGTCGAAGGAAGTAAACATGTAGAATTCAGGGTAATTAAACCCGCTTCCGAAAATCATGTCGAAGGAAAACATGTAGGAATCTGAGGTACATAAACCCGTTTTCGAAAATCATGTCGAAGGAAAACATGTAGGAATCTGAGGTACATAAACCTGTTTCCGAAAATCATGTCCAGTCTAAACATGTAGGAATTTGAGGTACATAAACCCATTTCCGAAAATCATGTCAAAGCTAAACATGTAGGAATCTGAGGTACATAAACCCGTTTCCGAAAATCATGTCGAAGGAAGTAAACATGTAGGAATCCGGGGTAAATAAACCCGTTTCCGAAAATCATGTCGAAGGAAAACATGTAGGAATCTGAGGTACATAAACCCGGTTCCGAAAATCATGTACAAATAAAACATGTAGGAATCCGAGGTACAAAAACCCGGTTCCGAAAATCATGTACAAGCTAAACATGTATGAATTCAGGGTAATGAAACTCGTCTTCGAAAATCATGTCAAGTATGTTTTATGCAATTAAATCCACGCTCCTTAATTGGATCCGGATAGATTGTGGAGTCTGGTTAAAATCCGGGCTCCGTAGAAATAACGGTTAAAACATGATCCTTCGGGGCATGGTAAAACCGGATTTAATGGTTAAAACGTACACTCTTTGGGACACGGTAAAGCCAAGATAAGTGTTGTTTAGAGTTTTGCAGGAAACAAAGACAGAAGGCGGATCCCGGTTATACCGAATCTGGTTAAAATTCGGGATCCGTGTAAAGTTTCGGAGGAGGACTTGGTTTAACTGAATCTAGTTCAAATCTAAGTTCCATGTGAAGATCCCGGTTACACCGAATCTGGTTAAAATCCCGGCTCCGTGTAAAGGCGGCAATGCTGCCGAGCCTTGAAAGTCCTTTATTGGATTATTTGCGACGACAATGTCGCCAGATTTATTTGAATGATTGAGTTCTGGGTAAATAAACCCGTCTTCAGAAATCATAAACCCGGAATCTCGGTGTTAAAGTATCTAAACCGGAATCTCGGTAATAGAATATATAACCCGAAATCTCGGAGTTAAAGTAAATAACATCCGGAATCTCGGTGTTAGAATATATAACCCGGAATCTCGAGGTTACAGTTTATAAACCTGAAATCTCAGTTTAAAATATATAAACCCGGAATCTCGGGTCAACACGCACGGAATCCCAACAGTCGCGAGCACCTTGTCCGGATTTGGAAAGTAACGCATCCTGGCAACTCAGAAACCTGAACTACCAGGCTGGGGGGGCAATAGAGTGGACAACGATTTGTTGAATAGAAAAGCGTGTTATCAATAATCGACATTTAATGCAAACCAACAAGTTTAATGCAAGCTCGGACAAGTATCCGAAATGAGCACGTTGAACGATTTGCACAAACAGTAAGTATTCTCCAGTTATTGTGATTTGCTTACATGTTATTAAAATGCAGGGATATAAACCAGACAGTTAGCCCAGAGAAATTGCTACGAAAGCAAATGCAGATTCAGGGGATCTCGGAAAGCAGTCAATACTGTTATGGAATAAAATACTAGGCTCATCCAAGGTGTGGCCCAACAGGAGACATCTAATACATTTGGGCTTGGAGGCACCAAAGGCCCAGCAAGTCCAAACCCTAACCCTAAGGTAGCCTCTATATATAGTTGGTTAACCTAAAGAGGTACAGATCATCTTCTAAGCTCTCTCTCAATTGCATATACTGCACACAGAGCACACACACCACCCCATTGGCTAAACGCCTCCCGTGTAATCGAACTACGTGGACTTTGATCCCTCTTCAGGGTACGTAGGCCCTAGGAATTGCTCCTAGGTCAAGTCCTGGTGCTTTGTGATCGCAGATCCTCTTAGGTATTCAATCCATGGATGCTTGGGGGAGAGCTATTTGATCCTATATCCACGTCCTAGCCCACCTAGGGTTCGACATCTATGTTCTATGACAGAACAATAGGGTTTTGCAGCTTCTAAACATTGAGTAAACCCAATCGCATCTTTTGCTCTGGACCAAAGCGCTAAGCAAAGTGCTCATCGACCTCACCGATCGATTAATCTGGAATGATTTGATCCGCAAGAAGGTTCTAACGGATTCAAATTTCTGGGAACGAATTTCTTCTGGGTTTTTCGCAAAATCCTCTTATCTCATTACATTGACCATTTTTGTGGCAGAATTCAAATTTCAAAAAATTGCTGCTTCTTGGTTGAACCACCCTTGGTCACAGGAATCGAATTTTAACGTTCCCCACGGACGGCGCCAATGTTCTGTCCTAGAACATAAGTCTCTAACCCTAGGTGGGCTAGTATGTAGATATAGGATCAAATAGCTCTCCCCCAAGTATCCATACATGAGATACCCGAGAGGATCGGAGATCACAAAGCACAGGGACTTGACCTAGGAGCGATACCTAGGGCCTACGTACCCTGAAGAGGGATCAAAGTCCACGTAGTTCGATGATACTGGAGGCTTTTAGCCAATGGGGTGGTGTGTGTGCTCTGTGTGCAGTATATGCAATTGAGAGAGAGAGCTTAGAAGATGTGTACATCTTTAGGTTAACCAACTATATATAGAGGCTACCTTAGGGTTAGGGTTTGGACTTGTTGGGCCTCTTGTGCCTCTAAGCCCAAGTGTATGAGATGTCTCCTGTTGGGCCACACATTGGATGAGCCTAGTATTTTATTCCATAACAGTATGTATGTGTGTGTGTGTGTATATCACTAGTTTGGAGAACCAAGAGGAAAACATTACTATCTTTTATATATATGTGTGTGTGTCACTGAACATAGAAGAAAAATGAAGCTTAGCTGTTTTTTTTTTTTTTTTTGGTATAAAAGTTGTTGTCTTGTTTATGTACCATATGGAAAACCAAAAAGGAAACTCAACGATAGTTCATATATATAGATATCACCAGGGGTGGACCCAGAAAATTATAGAAGGGGCATAATTGGTGGGGGATTCGGGGGCAGCGCCCACGAAAATTTTTTTAAAGGAAATTTTTAAGGGAAAATTCATACAGGGGCCCAATTAAGGCCCATAATTTCAAAAAAGTCCCCAACAACTTTCACATATAAAAAAGGGCCCTAGGGCCTTTTCTGGTATAAACGTTAACAACTAAAACAGTCAGATTAACAACAAAATCAATACCCGTTAACAACTAAATCAGTCGCATTAACAACAATATTTTAACAACTAAATCAGTCACTTTAACAACAATATCAACCCCGGTTAACAACTAAATCAGTCAGATTAACAACTAACGTTTTAATGAAAAATCCCAGAAAAGGCCCTAGGGCCCTTTTTGGTATGTGAAAGTTGTTGGGGCCTTTTTTAAAATTTTGGGCCTTAATTGGGCCCCTGTATGAATTTTCTCAATTTTTAAATGCATTAAAAATATATATATATAAACAAGAAAAAAATATATCAAAATAATATTTATGAAATCAAGTGAATACTGATGATGTAATAAGAGAGACGATTATTTTACAAACCTGTTATTTAGAAAAGTAAGGCTAAGTACTGTTAGAAATAAATGCAGCTACATAAATAACAATGAAGGGTGGGTACTCAATAAGTTCAAGTACATATATTTTAATAAAAATAATATATTACAATAAAAATAATTATAATGTCATCTTTCTAAGCCTTCTTTTTTGGAATTACATCATAATTGCCTTATTATCAATGCTATCAAATACATCTTTTTTTCAATATAAGGCACTAAACAATCATTCAACCATTCACCCCTCATCCCATTACGAAGTGTAGCCTTGATGTATTAAGGGTGAACACCTAATTTAAGGGTGGACAATAATTTAAACATGTATCAATTTTTTTTTTTAAAAAAATATCCCAAATAATAGGGGGCACTTGCCCCCCCCCCCAACTTACAACCTAGGTTCGCCACTGCCGGTAGGTGTGTAACATGGTTGTAATACCCACATATTTATTTATCTGAAATATTACATTTTGATAAATAAATTGGCTATTTCTGATAGGTGAAATTATAATCTCAAGACTTGTGTTGATATAGTCTATGTTTCTAAGTTGAATTCTGTAGGAAATTAGAGAGTTTAAGTGTCAAAGTGCCAAATGACGGAAATGCCCTTCTAGGACATAAATAACTTAGGAAAATTGTGAAAAATCCTAAAAGGCAGTAAAATAATTATTAAAATTGAGAGAGTATATTGTCTCTAATTTTGGTAATTTAATAAGTTATGAACTTGGAAAAATTAAAGAGGAATGTTCAAAAAGTATTGAAATGACCAAAATGCCCCCGTAAATTCTAATATAATACATGGGAGATAAAACACAAATGTTAAGTGCAAGAGTTATGAGATATGGAGTTTTTCTAATCAAGAAAATTATCAACTATTGGTAAGAAGTTAATCAAGTAATTATTGGCTAATTACTTAAGCATGAACAAAGGAAAATTCAAAGATAATTATGTGAAACCCTAAAATTAGTGGTTAATGGCTAAAAATTAGCAAAAATATATTTCTTAATTAATTGGAAAATATGAAGAAAAATTGGTGAGATTAAGTAATTTTGAGCCTAAATACAAGTATGGGCCAATAGGAAAAAGTTATGAAAAGTTATGTAAAAATAATTATTATATTATATAATAATTAATTAAAAATAAAATAAAAATATATAAAAGAAAAGGATGTGAGGGCCGACATCTTTTTTGTGGGAAAGGAAAAAAAATAGAAAAGAAAATAGGAAGAGTATAAACTATAAACTCTTATATTAATAATAATTAAAGTAAAATAGTAAAAAGTAAATAAACACCGATGGAGATCGGATCCTACCTAGAGAACCAGGAACAGGATTTCTAAAGTCAGGATATAATATTGATTAGTGGATTTTTATCTTGAAGTGGTCTTTTCTGGAAGTTAATTCTGAGATCGGTAGAAGAAGTTAGTAATAAGACGAAATAGGGAAAATCTGAGAAATAGGCAGATAGTCATAAAATTAGAATTTGAACAAAATAAATTGTAACTCAACATTTGGAGATGAGTTTATGATTATCTGAACATATTTGGAATCAGTGAATTTTTGTCCAGAAGTTGTTGATTCCGGAATTCAATTCCGTAATCGTGCACGCTTTTCGAGGAACTTCAGACTGACTGTTGGAACTCTGTATGGAATCAAAAATTTGTTTAGCCAGGACATTTCTAATAAGTGAGAAAATGTCTTCAAAGTTATAATTTCAGAATTTTGAGATTTTTCGAGATTACGCGAATCGGACACCGATCGGGAAAACTTTATCGGTACGGGCATAAAGCAACCATGAGTCATCACTTTGAACCAAGCATTGGCTGCCACATTAGCCATGCATGTCGACCAAGAGGCTTTAAGAGCTAAGATTTTGCCTTTCCTTGCAAGTTGAATCCAAGGGCTTAGATCAAATTGAAAAATGACCTTTGTATCCCCAAATTTTTCTATAAATACCCCCTTCATCTTCATTCATTCTTCACACCACTTCTCACTAGAGCTAGCCAAAATTTAGAGAGAGGAAGAGAGAAGGAGAAAGCCGGGGAAATTCTGAAGCAAAGCTCTGAGTAAGTTTTTCGGTACTCAGTCTTAAGTTTCAGTAGTTTTAGTAGGATTGTTAGTTAGATCTAGGAAGTAGGAAATGAAATTCCTATTCTTGTTTTTAGGCCTCATTGCATCGAAAGATTCTTGACGAGGTAAAAACATAGTAGGGATTGAGTTTCTGAAAGTTGGGAGTTAAAGTAACGAAGTGCTGGCGAAATTCCGCCGATTAGGGGTATAGGGGCAAAATGGTAATTTTTACCTAAAATGCCAGTTATGATGTCAAATCACTAATGAAAGTGATATTACTATTATAGGACATCAGAAACCTTGATCTGCTGCCGTTACGCTGTCCAACGTGCCGGCTCTGTCCAGGGTCGTCGTTATTCATACAGCCTTGTACGGGTTATAGACATGATAATACCGTTTTGAGTTTTTCCTAGCGCTGAGAACACGTGATCGTGGCACGGGGTAACGTGCAAGCTATGTTTGTGTAGGACTTTACATACTGCTTTGTGCTTATGTCCTGTCTGTGTCACAATGTTGGTGTGTAGGACCTTACATACTGCTCCGTGCTTATGTTCTGTCTGTGTCACACTTATCTGATGAGATGCTGTTGTTATGTTATGATCATCTGTTGTTTGTATACTGTTTTATTTGAGCATAAGGTTAACCGTTACCTGAGATCCAATGCGGTAAATTGGATCTCAGCTGTAGCTTCAGGATCCGGAGGACCACGGATCGGTGCTAAGGGCAAGCAGCAGGAGTAGGCTACCGGCCGAAGAAATCTTTATCGCTTTATGTATTTACTTTTGAACAGTAGGACCACTGTATTATCAATACTATGTTACACTATGGTTAATGTTTTGTTATGGATCAGTTACTTTTTCGCTCCAATGCTCTACTCTGATTGAAAAAAAAAATCCCCCTAGAAAATGGGATGTTACAATGGTGGCGGCTTGTTATCAGAGCTCTGGTGTCTTTGCTGACACTGGACACGAAAGCTCAGGCGGCCTTTTTTTTTCTTTTATTTTCTCAATCAAAAGTTGTCAATATAAATACTTGAGTTGTTAATAGTAATGATAATATTGTAAACGGCGGCCTAATATATTCAATATAGATATTTGTTGAATATATTCAACAAATGCACATTTTACAACTTTAGTATCACTATTAATAACTTAGGTGACTATATTGACAAGTTTTTCTTGAGAAATTGAAAAATATATATTAGATCATTGAAGCTCCAGTGAAAGTTATTAGGGAATTCAACAAATACCTTGTTTACAACTTTAGTGTCGCTATGAACAACTAAAGTATCTATATTGATAAAATAGTAGACCGTTGGAGTTTCGGTGAAAGTTATTAGGAAATATTCAACAAATACCCCATTTACAACTTTAGTATCTATATTAACAACTCAAATATCAATATTGACAACTTTTACTTGAGAAATACAACTGTCGAAGCTCCAATGAAAGTTATTAGAAAATATTTAACAAATACTTCGTTTAAAATTTTAGTATCACTATTAACAACTCAAATATAAATAGTGACGAATTTTGCTAAAGAAATTAACAAAAAAGACCGTCAGAGCTCCGGTGAAAGTTATTAGGAAATATTTAACAAATGTCTTGTTTACAACTTTGGTATCACTATTAACAACTCAAGTATCCATATTGACAACTTTTTCCTGAGAAATTAAAACAATATATATTGGGAAAATGACAGCTAGGTTCCAAGGACCATAAAAAATTCCAAAAAAGTTTCAACATAAATTCACATATTAAAAAGTCCCTAGGGACTTTTTTGATATTATATCTATTAACAACAGGAAGTGCTATATTTACAACAAAATTTAAAAACCTGGTCATTTACAACAGAAAAAAGGCTAGATTTACAACAGGAAGTGCTATATTCACAACAAAATTTTAAACCTAACCATTTACAACATAAAAAATCATATTTACAACAGGTAGTGCTATATTTACAACAAAATTTAAAAATCTGGATTTCGTTTCAATACAAATAATATACTAAAGTTGATATATGAATTTCTATTGGGACTTTTTTATAATTTTTTATGGTCCTTGGGACCTGACTGTCATTTTCCCATATATGTTAGACCGCCATTTACAACTTTAATATAACTATTAACAACTCCAGTATCTATATTGACAACTTTTGCTTGAAAAATTTTTAAAAAAAAAAATTAGGCAATTGCAGTTGCCAGCAAGGACACCAAAGCTCCGGTGACAGGCCGCAGTGGCACTGAAGCTTCAACAAGGGGTTTTAGAGATTTTTTTAGAAAATAAAAAGTAAAGGAACTTATTTATAATCACACATTTGTCAAAATTTCAAATAAGTCAATTTGAAATTATTGAAATTCATCACCCTTATTTGCCTTTTACATATTTTGACAGTATTTTTCTGTTATTTTTTCTAAAATATTTATTTGAATCCTAATGGGCTATGACGTTGCAGAAAAAGAAAATCTCAAGTTATCTTTGCACATCTTAAAACAAGTTTACATTAATTTACCTAACCCCAGATGAAAGCCACTGTACAATTTGTTCACCAAAATTTGTTTTTCCGTACAATAACAACCATATCGATCTACTCTAATATTTTATATCCACTCTCATTCTTGCCCAAAAAAAATCCACTCTTGTTCACTCAAATCCCACAAAAAACTTTAGGGTGTTGGACTCACTTGCACAAATACTTTAAGGTGCTAAGTGTGCATCACAAAATACTTTAAGGCACTGTATGCATATAAAAAAAATATTTCATGGTACTAGATGCATCTTAACCCTTATAAATATATCAAACATATTTTCTTTTGAAAAATGAATTTAGTTGGAGAAGTAAAGGGAAGTTACCCTTTTTTACATATCATGACTGCGGTAATTAATCTCAGCCTCATCACAAATTGAAGATATTCCTTCATATTTGGTAAAATTTCCCCCTCTTTCCAACTATCCCTTGTTCAGTTTCAAACATTATATTAGTCTAACATGCACAAGCTTAATGGGTTGAATGGTCAAAAACAAAAGGAAACGAGGAAAAGTCATTAACTCCAATTTAACGTTGTGAGTTGTAACTTTGCATAAAAGAGACCTCTCAAGTTAGTTGCATCCTCAGGTGCGAATCACCACGTCTTCAAGTGATTGTGCTTTAATGCTGCGCTCAGGAGAATGCCAATCAGTTATTAACATGCCAACACAATTTAGGGCCGGTTTATTTAATTATTTAAAAAAAAAAAATTGATTTTAGTTGTGGGGGTTAAAGAGGAGTTCAGGGAAATTGTGATAAATAATTTAGGGAGAATTCATACAGGGGCCCAATTAAGGCCTAAAATTTCAAAAAAGGCCCCAACAACTTTCACATACCAAAAAAGGCCTTAGGGCATTTTCTGGGATTTTTCATTAAAACGTTAGTTGTTAATCTGACTGATTTAGTTGTTAACCGGGGCTGATATTGTTGTTAAAATGACTGATTTAGTTGTTAAAATATTGTTGTTAATGCGACTGATTTAGTTGTTAACGGGTATTGATTTTGTTGTTAATTTGGCTGTTTTAGTTGTTAACGTTTATACCAGAAAAGGCCCTAGGGCCCTTTTTGGTATGTGAAAGTTGTTGGGGCATTTTTTGAAATTTTGGGCTTTAATTGGGCCTCTGTATAGATTTTCCCAATAATTTACTCTGTCTTCATTCCCACACTTGTTCCCCAATCCCCAATGAGTTATGAATATATCAAACGTAATTTCGGGTTCGTTTGTATAAAAGAATAAAATAAAAATAGTTGGCAGAATTGGAAGAAAGTATGAGCTAAATAATTCATCTTTAGCTTATTTTGATAAGATATAAATTGCCAAAGCTGTGGCATGCAAAAACTAGTTATGATTTTCCCCATTCACAAAAGTATAAAAGCTCTTTTAATCACAATTATTATACTTTATGAACTTGCTTGTAGGTGGATTATACTTTATTTTCACTTATTATTTATGATTTGATGTTAATATTGGTTATTTAATATTGTTTATCTTTATCTATTTAGTGATTGGCCATAATTAAATATGAATTTGAGCATAAAAATTTACTTTAATGAGGGGGATTTTAATTATCTCTGAGATTAAGCAATATGAGATTAGATTGCAATCTAATTTGTGATTAAGATAGACATATAACTAATATCCATTTCAAAAATAACACTCACACACATATCTTATGCCACTACAACATCAATGATATATAAACTATAATTTAATTAGAACTATATCGAATGCCCGATAAGAAACCGTACAAATCCCCAGTGTTCAACAATCGGCAAAAAAATCCAATTTGACAACATGTTCCTAATGTTGTCAATGTCTTCTTGCGAATAACATTGTGGATTATTGAAGTGCTACAAGTATGAAACACAATATAATCAATAATAGTTCGTAAACATCAATTAGAAAACTAGAATGGTAAATATATAATTACCGTGTTTAGTGAGTGAACTTGGTTAAGATCAATGATGTCATACATATATCTCATGATGTAATAGCCACATTCTTTATCTCCAAGTTGACGACGGTACTATAAATCAAGAAATAAGAGTAACCAAAATTTAAAAGAGCAAGGATGACATACACTAACAATCCATACATTAATGTTTGAAATTGCTTACTTACATTTGGGCGTAGCCATTTGGTGTTCTTTGCTCCAATGATATGATACATTTCAAGGGCTCTGTTATTACATATATATAAGAAATTTGATTATTAATTAATAACACTACTAACCAACATTTTACCAAAAAAATATACTTACTCAATGAATATTTTCTCAATATCATCGCTTTGTTCTCTTCCCAGTGAATCAAACAAATAAATGATATTTGACTCTAGACAAATAGCACATAAAGTCCAATGGTTCCTACAAAATATATGAATTACTGATTATAATATCAGGATTAATTATTCACATTTTAATAAAGAACTTATTACCGTTCACGCATAGGTGCAAGCCAACATTGCTTATTGCCTTCCTTGATAGTATTTCCAATGTAAGATATTCTATCTTCTCGCGTATGGCCTACACTTTGAACAGCATTTGGACACAAAAATCCAAATCTGTCACTAATTTCTCTATAGCAGCAAAGTTTGTCCGCAAACCTATCAAATTGCATGACATGCGTGGAGTTTTAAGATAGAGCTAAATGCATAGATATGTTAGGCCTAGAAATAAAAATAAAATTACATACACGACAAAGAGTTGGATAATGGATATGCTCAGCTCTTGCATGCTTAGGAATTCCATGACATCTTGCTTGGTAATAATGATATCATATTCCAGTTTAGAACCCAAAATCCCAGGATCCATATGAATTGAGATAGGAATGGTAAGTATCCTACATGCGGAAGATAGTCGTCTTAACCCGTCAATATCCAGAACGGTAAGTGAGTGTGTATGTTGCCGCGCACTTTGGGATGGGAAGAAAGGGTTATTTGTAGCAGTAGTGTCACCTTCTATAGTACAACCTAAGAAAAGTGCAATATAATATTAAATTACATTAAGATAGATTAAAGAAGAATGATGATAATGCTATACCTTGGTCATTAGGCAAGAGATCTGAACATTGAAAAGGATCGGTGAATCGGATATTTTCCATATTGGTTCCCTCATCTCTAACTACATAGATTCCACTCTTTTTTACTGCACCTATGAAAGGTGAAGAAAAACAAATCTTTGCATGTTTCCACTGATCTTGCGCATATGATTTAGTAATTACGAATTTCTGAATATAATCCACAATTATATGATCCTCATCATATCCTCTACTCACACTTATGTTCCGATAAAAAAATGCCTCTTCATTTATGAACACTTCTCTTTCGACCATAACATAATCCCCTTTTACTTCAACAATAGCACAAATAATAAGATAAGTTGGGAAATATTGGTCAAGAAACCAAAAAGAAATGGATGGCCCTTTGCTACAGTGATCGAACCATTCCGGGATACTTCCTCCTGGCACACAAAAATGTGCTTGTTTAAGCATAAGAAATTCACGATTCAACGGTACTACAGATGCAAGAAATTCCTGTGAATGAAACAAAATATTGAGAAACAAAGCAAATGAAGTCATATATATACTTAATAGATGTGCTTAATGTAAGAAAACCAGAGAGTGAAATACCTTACTCAATAATAACTTTCTCGATTCTGAACTCAATGATGTGCAATCTTCAGCACTCAATTCCATTATGCTAGGTGGGACCTTTTCCACTTCTATTAGATGCTTGCATTCATCTAGCACAAGTTTATCCAAGAATTGGCAATCTTCTATGCATGTAGGCAAAATTGTGAAATCACTACCCGTCAAGTCTAAAACACCAATATTGGAGAATGCAGCAAGATAAATCCGAAGGTTCTCATTGGATATATTACAGTTTTTGAACTCAAGGGACAATATGTTTCGATATATTATTGACCCCACTTCCATAATAAGCTCCTTTTTGAATCCTTCAACAGTTATACGATGAAGTTTTGGCAACAAAAAAGTGCTACTTGGTAGCTTCATTGACTTGACTCTAGAGTCCGTTCTAATTACCACCCAACTAAGTTCAGTAAGATTTTCAATTGATGGAGGCAATTGATTTATACTTGTTTCTACCAATGACAAAAAAGATATTTTCATTTCTCTTGTTACTATTTCTGGAAAGAAAGTCAGATTCAAGGTACCCCAAAGATCCAAATCAATAAGAGAGGGTGTATTCAATTCATTTGGAAAAGTCCTGAGCTGGGTGCAGCCGCCTACATCCAAGGTTTCAAGTTTTGGTAACTGTCCAACTGAATTATCAATCTCAGTCAGATTTGTGCAATAATGAAGCTCTAACTCCTTTAAACTTTGGAGGCCAGATAAATTAGGTATCTTCTCAATATATTTGCACCCTGAAAAGTTCAAAACACTCACATTTGTCTTCTGCAACATCATCTGCAATAATCAAAACTATATAAGAAGTCTAATTAATTAAAAAAATGATCAAAATACAAGCTAGAAAGCCAAAAAAAATACACATAAGATTTGTGGTGCTTGCCTTACTAACTGTTTCCATTATTGAGTTGAAATTACTTTCAGTCACATTGAATTCAACAAGATCCTTTGGACGAAAACCATCAGGCAAACTTGATGAAGGATATCCTCTCCATCTCAGTATTGCTAAACTATTAGGGAGATATTTGGGACCTTGTGAAAATTTTGCATTCTCAAGAATAAGAATTTTGAGATTCTTCATACTCTTGAAAGCTTTTCCATCCCAATCAATTTCTATACATTTGAAGCTTTCAACTTGAATTATGACAACAACTTCACTTGTTCCCTTTTAAACCAAAAATTAAAGAAAATAATAAAACATTAGCAATTTGATATATGTATAATAGTAAATAGAAAAAAAATATTCAAAGCTACTGATATGTTAAAGGTTTTCATGCTATAGTTGTATGAATAATAAATAATGATAATCATATTGTAACACAAAACGATGAATATTTTCCTAATCAAAATCAAAACCACACGACTAAAAGCACATGGCAAAAAATTCAAATAGATCAAGCCATGCAATATTACTTAAGTCTTTTTTTTTTTTTCAAAAAAAAAAATATTTTTCTTGTGTATACACTATGCAATGAGTTCAAGTATATGCACTCAATACTTTAGGCCAAAAGCGTTGATTGATAACTTCTGGTAATATTTTGAAAATAAATGAAAATATCAATAATAAGTATGTCCCACAACTATATCAAATAACTAACTCAATTAGAAAAGAAAAACATAACAACCATGGACAAATCTAGAATGTAGAAGTGGACCATATTGCAAACAAAATATGGGATGAGGATTAAAATCTATTTTGTAAACTTCTAAGTTTTAACGAATAAAGAGTTGATTTTGAACAAAAAGTATTTCGTTGAAACCTTTTGATAATGTTAAAGGCTTCTCAATCACCATTTATTTTTGAAAAAACTTAGGTATTTAAACTTATTTAGTTGATGTAATTAAATTTTAAAAAGTAGTTTTAAAATTTTAAATACATTGATAGTTTTGATAACAAAAATGAGTAACAAAGTTAAAGAAATAATTGTTTCAAATTTGATTAGACAAAAGTACCATAAAAGTATAAGTTTTACTTTATACATTATCACTCTGATATTATGACACTAACTTCGATTCAATTGTGCCCTTATAAACTATTGTATAAATAAAAACAAAATTTTATCAATCATTGATAAAAAAAAAAAGTAGTCATGATGAGAAGCAATGTTACAGTACCAGCAAACAAACTCTAATCAATGCTCATGCATTGCTATATGTTATTTCATATCTTTATTTATATATTATTATTTTGGTTTCTCATATTTAGACCAATTTGGCATATTTTAAATCAAAATTTTAGGAACAATTTTTCCTTTAGACTGATGATTTTTTTTTTTTTTTAGCATTTATGTTTTAGCCAATATATATTAAATCATAAAGTAAATACTGAAACTATTAAATACTAGAACCATAAAAGTAGTGAAAAATCCTAATTCAAAATTAAAACCACGCAGTATTATACACAACAAACCAAACTTAAGAAGGTTTTGAACTAATTAAGGTTTCTCTAGCCCTGTCTTGTTTTGAAACCAAGCTTTGGGTTGATCTTATTACGGTTTTTTTCATTTAGCCCCGTCTTGTTTTGAACTCTAAGCATTATCTTGCTATAAAATAACCAAATAAATATGCATCCCATCAATTGTAATACCACCAAGAGATTATGTGGAATAAAATAAATTTACGAGGAAACAAGAAAAAAAAAAATCCAGTAAGCGTTAGACTTACTTCACTTTCTTCCAAAACACGACGAATGTCTTTACTTGACCATAACCTACTGCGTTTTCCAGGATCCTTTCGTGATTCTTGATGAACGATCTCTCTTCCCATATCTTGTACTAGATCATGCATTTTAATACAGTAGTCCTCTTCTATACCAAAACATTTCTCAATCTTTATAAGGCATTTGTCTACCAACACTTGAATATGATAATCTGCTGGATCATAATCATGGACAATTCCCACCATCTTTTTGACAGATTCCAATTCACATCCATTGTAGAAGCAAGCAATATCAAGAAAAGCTTCTTTTTCAGGCTGTTGCAAGCCATCATAGCTTACTTTTAGTATCTGTTGTATCTTATCATGGGGGTTTCTTTTACGACCATTTAACATAGATTCCCACACCCTTACATCCTTACCATACAATTCAGAGCCTATTAATTCAAGGGCTAAGGGAAGACCGCTAGCATAATTTATTACATGCTCCATAACATTCTTGAAGCTTCGATCAACTTGCATATTTCTAAACGCCATCCAACTAAACAACTCAAGAGATTCTTCATGATTTAATGCCTCCATGTCATATATTCTTTCAACCCCATGAATCTCAAGTAAATGTAAATCTCTTGAAATTATAATGATCCTGCTCCCACAACCAAACCATTCACATGTCCCAGCTAACTTTTGCAATTGCTTTCGTTCATCCACGTTATCAAGAATCAAAAGAGTTTTCTTGCCTTTGAGTGTTCGTTTTATGAGTTCAACTCCTTCATCAATGTTTTCAATCTCTATCTTCTGCAATAATAGTTTTGAAAGCATTTTGGCTTGTTGTTGCTGTAGGCCATGTTTCACAGATTCTCCTTTGATATCATCAAGAAAGCACAAATAATCAAAATGATCAGCAATTACATTATACACAGCACGTGCTATTGTTGTTTTACCCATTCCTCCAATTCCACAAATTCCTATCATGAAGACCTCATCATTTGACCCAAGTTGCAATAGAGAGTTTACTTTTTCAACGCGAGAAGTTAAACCAACCGGATATTCGGCAACATCGAGGGTGTCCCTTTCTTTGATTATCCTAATGATGTGGTTCACAATCTTTTTAATGACTTCACCTTCATAATCTTTCCTGGGAAAGAAAATAGAAATTTCACTCAATTCTAATCAAATCCATGTGATTCATGTTTCATATGCTTGCATAGTAATTGAAATACAGTTCTTCTAGCTTAACTAACTAGGAAGCGAAAACACATTAATTAGAAGGGAAAAAAAGTGAAAGTTGTGAATAACCTTGTATCACATGATGACCCCTTAAGATTAGCTACTTCATGTAGTGCGTGTTTCCATTTTTTTATCTTTTCTTCATCAGCCCTTGAGTTTTGTTCATGTGTAACTAGTGCTTGTCCGTATTTCCCTCTTTGATGTCTTACTTCAGAAGGCTCCACATTATAAAAAATTGGCCAAATCAATCGACCATTTCCATTGATACATTGATGGATTTGGACTAGTTCATCCAAGCAAAACGTTGAGGAAGCATACTCCTTAGAAAATATTGTAATGGCCATTCTTGATTCTTGGATTGCTTTGAGAAGAGTTGGTGTAATTTCATCCCCAATTCTTATTTCCTTGTCATCAAAGAAAGTGTGAATTCCCATTTTATTGAGAGTATCATACAGATGTCCTGTGAAACCATGACGGGTGTCTTCGCCTCTAAAATTGAGGAATACATCGTACGTCCAATGATAGTGTATAGAAGAAGATGTTTTTGCTTGCCGTGTTGTCATAATTGCTTATACTGGAAGATAGAAATGAAGATCTCAGAATAAATTTATAGTGAAAAATTATGGAGTGATGATGACTCACACAGAATAGAAATTAGTTTATTCACCCGTATAATATTGCACGTAGTATTCCAATGAAAAAGTCTCAATCTAATTATTGTTTTGTAAAAAGAAAAAAGTTAATTTGTTCCATGAATTCATAATTGTTTTTGTTAAGAGTCAAAATACAGCCCTAAAAAAAATACTACATCCGATCCTAAATATATGACAAAGTTTATAATGTAATTTGCACTACAAACTTTGTCCTATAATTAGACAAGAGGGAGTATAACAGTTAATAACATTTTTGTTACTTATACTTTGATGAAATTCTAATTTTAATTCCTATAATTTCAAATCACGATTTTAGTCCGTGCAATTTTGTAAGAATCATCAAGTATAGTGTCCACAACTAAAACACATTAAAAATATATGAATCAAAATCAAAACTCGTGGGTTCCAATGTACTCTCTCTGTCTCTATACAAGGTTCGTTTGACCATAATTGCGGTGTTCAATAAAAGAGTTAAAATTAGTTAAAACAATAAATACATAGGAAATGCGCTTTTCTCTCAAAGATTCCCTTATTCATTAATGAGTAAGAAAGAGAGCGTAATAATTTTTAAAAAAATGAAAGAGAATGTATAATAGAAAGATTACGAGAGAGAATATAAGACTAAATCAACATTTTAATTAAAGCAATGAATAAAATTAATTGAGGATTGTGTTATGGATTCAAATAATGGGCCTGCCAGAGGAAGGCCCAATTGAAGAGCTGCTGGCGGGAAACCTCTCAAGAGCCAGATACCCTTCGCCAATTACCTTGCACCGTGCCGATAATCCAGCAATCAAGCAGGAGATGGAAGGCGCACAATCAGGACGGGAGAAGTGGCATGATCACAGGGAAATGGACTCAGGGTAAGGAGAACGAAACCCTAGGTAATCTCTATATATAAGAGGTTGCCTCCCAGGTACGCTCTTGGTGACTATCTTATTCTTACGATTCGGTTCCACTGTGCACACACACCACCCTCGGGCGAAAAGCCAACCCCGTGTAGCACAGTGATCCGCTAGCAACCGCTGATATCTCCTCTATAGATATCAGTGAACGATATATCAGATCCAATATCGATCATACCTAGCCTCAGAGGCTAGACATTTGTGTTCTACAACAGAACATTGGCGCCGACCGTGGGGATCGTCAAACAACTCGATTCCTAAAATCATAAAGCTGTTCGTAACCACTGAACATGGCCGCCAGCACTAGAAGCCGCACCAATGCGGCACGACCGCCGCTGCCACCACTAGATGAACCACAGCAGCCTTCTAACCCAGGGCAGCTATCACAACACTCGAACTCGGTGGACCTGGAGGGAGATCATGGGAAGAGATCGGTTAATATCGAAACCGAGGATACCCCCATTTCTCCCCACCCTAATCGGGGATCGCACCGGGTCATCAAGGAATTCAGGTGGAGGGTCTTCCTCATCCTTCCCGTGAATTTCAGATGGAACATCCCGACGTCACTTTGCTCCATAACACTATAGGATCGTTGATCCGGCGTATAGATGGCATGGAATACCGGCATGAATTGCAAAAGAGGAGAACATTCGGATTATTCGAGAGGAATTGGAGCGTCAAAATACGATATGGAGGCGGGAGGAGCGGGAAAAGAGGTTGTCTGAAGCAAAAGAAAAACACCGGAGTGGAGGGCAGAATGGCGAGGGCTCAAACCGGATCGCTGGCTCGGACTCTGTGCATGTCAACCAGGGTGAGCATCAGAAAGGAAAACAGGTTATTATTGGTGAGGAAAAAGACCGGGAGAAGGAAGCCGGTCACAAGATCCAACATGAAACGGTTAAGAGCACGGACACCGTGGCTAGAAAGATGAACCCCCCGAGGGCTTCCCAAGCCGACTTGAGGGAGCACGAAGAAAGCCAACCTTTTAAGGAGCAGATCGACAAAGAACAACATATCTCATCCCCGCATGCCAAAAAGGCATCAGGAGAAGAGGTGGAAGATAGAGTATTGGGTCAGTTCACGGACAAAGTTATGGCTGTGGTGTACCCCAAGGGATTAAATTCAAGGGAGTTGCCGAAATATGATGGAACCCAGGACCCCTTGATACACTTAAACAACTTCAAAATGGAGATTATGGTCAAGGGGATAAACGGAGACGTCGTACCCCGTCTTTTTGCAGGGGAGCGGCGCAATTATGGTTTCATTCGTTGCCATATTTGTCCATTCCAAACATGAAGACTTTGGAACAAAAATTTTTGATGCATTTCGCAACCAGTAGGCGGCAACCGAAAATAGAGTTCCAGCTCGCTCAAGTTACGCAAGGATCGGGAGAAGCCCTAAGCAAGTACCTGGATCGTTTCAACAATATAGCATTGCAGATTCCGGGATTAAAGGAGGAAGTAAACCTGCACTGCATCATAGCCGGATTAGATGTTTCATCCCGTCTAAAGAAATCTATCATGAAACGGCGACCGACAACCCTGGCTGACTTTCATGATAGATCAAAGCAGTATCTAGATCTGGAGCAAATGGAAAAGGCGGGAAACGCCGGGAAAGAAAGGGCTAAGAGTCCACCTCGCCGAGGAAGAGACAATCGGGACGGAGACAATCAAGAAGCATACAAGAAAGCATCACGTAACCGGGATACCGGCGGCAAAACCGGGATTCTAGGTACAAGAGATACACCCCATTGAAGGTCTCTCAGGCTAAGTTATGGAAGGAAGTAGGCTCAACCGAGTTGAAAAAGGTAGAAAGACCCCGGGCTCTGGGTAAAAGAGCTACTGCTGATAAAACCCGTTTTTGTGAATTTCACAATCAACATGGTCACACGACCGAGCAGTGTTGGGATCTGAAGAATACTGTGGAGAAGTTTATCCATGAGGGAAAACTCCAAAGATATGTAATCCAGACCCAGGGAAAACAGGGCAGTAAGAGGCAGGTAGAAGGCCGTGATAAGAGCCCACCACCCGAGAAGAAGAGAATAGAGCAAGAGAAGAAATTCGAAGATAGTGATGAGGAATTCCCCGATGCCAAGTACGACTGCAACGTGATTAGCGGAGGCTTTGGTGGTGGAGGGGATTCAACTAGCCAGAGACGGAAGTATTTGAGAGAAGTTTTGTCGATCAGAGATGTTCCAAAATTTAAAGGAGATGTAAGCAAGCCCGAATCTCTGTGTTATGTTTCACAGACAAGGATTTAGAAGACGTGGCCCCAGGACACCATGACGGGTTGGTGATAACGGGAACCCTGGTAAATTTCCAAGTAAGGAAAATTTTCGTGGACAATGGAAGCGCCGTGGATATCATTCTCTGGGATGCGTTCAAGAGGATGAAATTTGACTCCGACATTCTAAAGCCATGCAAGACCATGCTAACCGGATTCAATGGGCAGGATACCCGACCAAAGGGTACGTAGATCTTAAACTGACTTTGGGAGATAGGCACGCTTTCAAGACGGAGAGAGTCCGGTTTATAGTAGCAGATTTCTCTTCTTCGTACAACATAATCTGGGTCGTCAACGATTCACAATTGGGATATGTTGGTGTCATCCAAGCATCAAAAGCTTAAGATGGTCAGTAAGAAGAATAAGGTCGTCACCATAAGGGGAGATCAAAAGGAGTCTCGCCAGTGTTACTTTAACACGGTCAAGAAAGATACAACCCAGCCAGTATACCCGGAAGCGCTTTCTGGAGGAAAAGCGGTAAACTTGGTCGAGTTGGATCTGCGCAAAGAAGAGAAGATGAAAAAGGCGGAACCAAATGGAGAGCTGGAAGGTTTCCTCCTCGGATCGGAGCCTGGTCAAGTCACAAAAATTGGCAAGGCTCTGGATCCCGGGACGCGGGAGGAACTTGAGATATTCCTCAGGGACAACAGAGATGTGTTTGCCTGGCACCCATCTGAGATACCCGGGATCGACCCAGATTTTTGTTGTCATCACCTAGCAATTCGACCGGGATCGACCCCGTATCTCAAAAGAAGCGGAAGCTCGGGAGGACAGGCGGAAAGCTTTGGAAGCGCATGTGGAAGAACTGTTAGAAGCTGGCTTTATCCGGAGATACGGTATACCACATGGTTGTCCAATGTGGTCCTCGTGAAAAAACCAAATGGGAAGTGGAGAGTAAATGCAGTTACAAGGATCTAAATAAAGTATGCCCAAAGACTCTTTCCCAATGCCCAATGGTTTTCGGCTATTATCGTTCATGGATGCTTATTTCGGGTATAATCAGATCGCTATGCACTCGGAGGATCAGGCTAAGACGGCTTTCATCACCGAGAAGGCAAATTACTGCTACAATGTGATGCCCTTCGGGTTGAAAAACGCAGGAGCCACGTATCAGAGAATGATGAACCGAGTTTTTGAAGATCAGATTGGTCGGAACGTAGAAGTGTACATTGACGACATGATTGTCAAGTCTGTCAGCGAGGTTAACCATATTGATGACTTAAGGCAGACATTTGACAAACTCAGAAAATATAGGATCCGTCTCAATCCGGCAAAATGTGCGTTCGGAGTACTGCGGGAAAGTTCCTTGGGTTCACGCTAACGACGAGAGGAATAGAGGTTAACCACGACAAATGCCAAGGCTGTATTAGACATGAAGGCCCCGCGGAGCAAAAAGAGGTTCAGCAATTGATTTGGACGTTTAGCTGCTCGACCCGATTTACGCCTAAGTCTGCGAGAGAATTCTCTTCCTTTCTTCAAGATGTTAAAGAAGGAAGCATCGAGGGATGGACAACGGAATGCGAAGCGCTTTTGAGAAAATTAAACGGTGCTTGTCTGCACCTCCGGTGTTGACCGGACCCAGAGCAGTGAAAGCTTAATTTTATATTTGTCGGTAGGGAATGAAATGTAAGCTACTTATTTGGTTAGAGAAACGGCGGAAGGCCGAGTCTGTGTACTTTGTGAGTAGAGCCTTGCAAGGCTCGAATTGCATTATCAAAGGTAGAGAAAATGGCGTTTGCACTACGATAGCAGCAAGAAGGCTTCGCCCATACTTTCAGAGTCATCCTATCATCATTCGAACAAATCAGCCCATCCGGCAAATCCTTCATAAGCCAGACCTAGCCGGGCGGATGGTAGGTTGGGCCATTGAGCTGTCAGAATTTGACATTACTTATGAGGCTCGGCATGCGATCAAATCCCAGGCGCTGGCAGATTTTGTAATGGAGCTGACTCCGGTTAAAGAAGGGGATAATCAGGATACATGGAATTTGTTCGTTGACGGCTCTTCAAACGTTAAAGGAGGCGGAGCAGGCATTATTGTTGAAAGCCCGGAAGGTATTGCCCTTGAACTGTCTCTGCAATTTAATTTCTCAACTTCAAACAACCAGGCAGAATACGAAGCATTGATAGCGGGTTTGCTCCAAGCTAAGGAAAGTAGGGCTCGCAAGGTGCACGTCTCCACTGACTCTCAGCTGGTAGCGTCTCAAATCAATGGAACTTATCGAGCAAAGGGACCCTTGATGATCAAATACAGGAAAAGTGAAGGAGATTATCACGAGTTTGACGAGGTCACTGTGGCGCATATACCAAGAGGAGATAATGTCAGGGCCGATGTCTTATCAAAATTAGCAAGCACTAAGAGCCCTGGAATCATCGCACCATTGTTCAGCAGAATCTTCAAGAGCCAAGTTGTGTGATGGTTATTTCAAATAATTGGAGAAAACCCATTATGGATTATATTGAAAGAGGAATTTTGCCGGATGAATCGTTAGAAGCGAAAAAAACTCATGAGAACGGCAGCTTCATACACGATCGTAAATGATCAGTTATATCGGAAAGGAGTACATTCTCCGATGATGAAGTGCTTGGCGGCAGACGAAGCCCAATATGTCCTGATGGAGATCCACGAAGGAATAAATGGCCACCACATGGGGGCTAAGGCTTTGGCCAGGAAGGCGGTGAAGGCTGGTTACTTCTGGCCCACCTTGGCGGCCGACGCCAAAACTCATGTCCAAAAGTGCGACAGTTGCCAAAGGCACGCCAACACCATCAAGGCGCCTCCCGCCACGCTCCGACAATCTCGGCGCCATGGCCATTTTTAAATGGGGAATGGATCTTAAGGACCATTCAAGAGGGCTGCCGGCCAGTTGAGGTGGCTCATCGTGGCAGTTGATTATTTCACAAAGTGGATCGAGGTAGAACCTGTTGCCACAATCACATCAAATAGGGTGCAGAAGTTCTTGCAGAAAAATATCATAGCACGATTTGGCATTCCAGCAGAAATTGTTACTGACAACGGCACGCAATTTATTGATAAAACCTTTCAGAAGTTGGTAGCTGATTTTAATATCAAGCAGCACTTCACATCAGTGGAACATCCACAATCTAATGGGCAAGCGGAAGCTGCTAACAAGATCATTGTAAATGGGTTAAAGAAGCGGATGGAAGATGCTACATCTAGCTGGGTGGACCAATTGCCTTACGTCCTATGGGGATACCGCACGAGTGTCCAATCATCAACCGGGGAAACGCCTTTCAAACTAACTTATGGGTGCGAAGCCATGATTCCGGTTGATATTGGGGAATCATCTTGGCGGCGCATCACAGCACTGCAAAGTGAAGAAGAGAATGGACAGGCAATCGCGGTTGAGTTAGATCTGATAGATGAAGTTCGAATTGCGGCACATTGCCGAGATTTGGCAGCGAAGCAACTAATATCGAACTGTTACAACAAGAAAGTCCGACCTCGGGGTTTTGAAAAATGAAGCCTCGTGCTTCGAAGGGCAGATATCGGACACAAGAACGTTGCAGAAGGAAAGCTAGCTCCTAATTGGGAAGGCCCATACCGGGTCACTGAAAGCCTGGGCAAAGGCGCTTACAAGTTGGAAACGTTGCAAAAAAGGGCGGTAAAGCGAACGTGGAATGCGGATAAGTTGAAGGCTTACTACAGCTGAAGCATACCGTTTGGATGTGGGCGGGCTTCATTTTAAATGCAAGAATTTGTTCAGAAGAAGACACCATGTTAATTCTTTACCTTTTACTATATGGCGTTTTATAAACGAGAATAATCGAATAAAGGATGACTTATCCAGTTTCTACGGAAGAGATTGCTATCTACTTTGTGTTAAAAACATGTAGAGGCCAGGATATTTAAAAATCCGGCTTCCAAAATCGTGTAAGTTTAAAACATGTAGAAGCCAGGATATTTGAAAGTCCGGTTTCCAAAATCATGTAAGATAAAAACATGTAGAGGCCAGGATATTTAAAAATCCGGCTTCCAAAATCGTGTAAGTTTAAAACATGTAGAGGCCAGGATATTTAAAAATCCGGCTTCCAAAATCATGTAAGCTAAAAACATGTAGAGGCCAGGATATTTGAAAGTCTGGTTTCCAAAATCATGTAAGCTTAAAACATGTAGAGGTCGGGATATTCAAAAATCCGGCGTCCAAAATCGTGTAAGTTAAAAACATGTAGAGGCCAGGATATTCGAAAGTCCGGTTTCGAAAATCATGTAAGTTTAAAAAATGTAGAGGCCAGGATATTCGAAAGTCCGGCTTCCGAAATCGTGTAAGTTTAAAACATGTAGAGGCCAGGATATTCGAAAGTCCGGCTTCCGAAATCGTGTAAGTTTAAAACATGTAGAGGCCGGGATATTGAAAATCCGGTTTTCGAAAATCGTATATGACAAAACATGTAGAGGTTTGGATAGTTAACAATCCGGCTTCCAAAATCGTGTAAGAATCAGACGTGAGGAACCCAGGATAATTAACTCGGTTTCTAAAAATCATGTCACGTTAAAGCATGAGGAATGCACGAGAATACTATCTGCTTCCATAAATCATGAACATGATCGAAACATGTAGAAGCCTGGATGGTAAAAGTCCGGTTTCAAAAATCATGCAAGATTTGACAAGTGAAACTAAGGGAAATTAACCCGGTCTCACAAATTATTAAACAATAAGAAGTGTTTAAAGTCTACACATGCAGGCTCGTGGATCAATTTTACCAAAAGGAAATGGATGAAGGTATCAGTTAATGTCTATACAACAGCTTACAGAAGGTCATGACCTTTGGCTAAGGACATACAAAAGCAAGTTTGTTCAGAAGTTATAACAGACGTAAAGAAATTAAATTTGTGACTGCGTCTCGGCTGCTGAGGGGGAGGCCGACTCGTCTTCACTGTCTTCTTCACCAGGAGGTATCAATTTTCCCTTGTTGCTAACATAAGCCTCGAGGTGTAGCCCGGTGGTATTCAAAGTAACGGAGGGATTGAGCACCCGGATTTGAGCCACCGCGTTCTCAAAAGACAACTTGCCGATTTGACCATATTTCGCAATCTGCGATTTGACGTCGGCGAGATCCGCATCTTTTTCCTTTAGGACGTCGGTTAAATGATCGATGTCCGAGTTCAGTTTTTCTTTCAGAAAGGAATTTTCCCGACAAAGACCTTCAAGGCGATGCATTTCGGCTTGGGCGTCGGCCAATTCGGACTGCTTGGCAGCAAAATCGAGTCGTGTCGCATTCAAGTCACTTTGCACCGCAGATAACTTAGTTTCAGCCTCCGCAACCTCCTCCACTGCGGTAACAAACCTTTGATTAAGAGCAACCAACGCTCGATGCAATCTATCTTGCTCTGCTTGAGATACAGTCAGCTCTTTTTGGGCTAGATCCCTCTCCGCAGTAACTTTTGCCAGATCGGGGTTGTTTTTCAACAGACGAATCTCCAAAAGAAGTTTGTTCTTCTCCTTCCTCTCAGTTTCCAGAATGCTGGTTAGGGTGGCCACTTGTTGATTTAAATCATTCACAGATTTTAGCCGAACAGCATTCTGAATTCTTAGGGCAGCATAAGGCCGTATTAGGGAAGCTACCCTATAAGCCTCTCGCTCCATATTGATCAGTTGGTACTTCTCCTCTTTGGAGGGCATCGTAGGGGAGTACAGCTGAGCAGGCGGACGCATAAGATTTCGGATAGCTTCATTGACCCCATCTGACCAAAGAACCCCTCCATTCATAGTGGTATGGCTATGAGGGGTGGAGAATGAGGATGGAACCGAATTGGCCGGCAAAACAGGTGCAGGGGTTGATGATGGAGCCCCTCTCGCAGGAGATGCCGGCACAGGAGCGGAGGGAGGAGCCTCTCTCACAGGTGAAGTCGGTACAATATTTGGTCTAGAGGCCTCTTTTCCTGTAGGCGGGATGGGCGTAGGAACTACAAGGGTTTCCTCTCCAGCAATGTTCTTACCTTTGGAGGTCCGCACCCTTTTCTGACCACGCTTTAACTCGCCTTCGGGCGCAGGGCGCTTTCGGGGAGCCTTTGAAATAATCGCCTCCTCCGAGATAGGAGCTCCACTACTTGCCTTAGGTTCATCCACAGGAGTAGTCTCAAGATTTGCGGGAAGCATTTTGAAGGCTTGAAGAAATTCGAGCTTTCCCATTCGTCGTCCTGCATTAAATAAAAAAAAATGTGGGATGTCAGCATTGAAAAAAGATATGAAGTCTGGGTATGTGAAAATTCCAACGGCAATCCCATACTTCCTGGTTCGCGTCGGCGAACTAAGGCAGTGGGTATGTAATCAGCAGGGTCTGAAGGGTACTAGACAGCTTTGTAAGCCTTACTACGGCTGCCTCCTCATTTTCGGTGAGGCTGGTCGGAGCGAAGTCTGCGGTTTTGAACTTGTGATAGGCGTTCGTCCAATATAACGGGAAAATACCCTCTAGTTCCCCCCCCCCTTTTCAACCCGAAGGAACCACGGGCATTTAAAAGGATGGGCAATAACCTTAACAAAGGGGGTTTTGAAGTGCTTCCAGGAGTCGCAAAAAGGTTTAAAGAGCATATGCTCACTTCTCCCGCGAAGAGAGGTCCATCCAAAAAATGTCGTCAGAGGCTACCGGAATCCACCTAGCTCCAAAGGGGAGTAGAAGGTCATAAACATCGGCACAGTACAGCAGATTTCTAGTTCCCGGCAGAGGCTCTCAAAAGCTAGGGCGAAGGCCCATCCATTGGGATGAAGTTGGGTGGGGGCTAGATGCAGGTGATTCAGAAGGCAAATCAGAAACTCGGACAAGGGAAATGTATACCGAGTTGAACGAAAACATCTCGGTAAAAAAAGAAGAAATGGGGTTCATGAGGGCGGCTTTTACGTGATCGAGCGGTGGCAACCGATTCTTCATCCAAAGGGAGCCGTATCGAATATCCATCCCCATCTCTCACACCTGAGAAGAGGATGCCATCTAAACCTAAAATGCAAGAGAATGGCAAGGTTAGTAAATCAGGCACATTCGAGGACTCACAATCGTATCAGAATCAGCAAAGTTCAAAACATGCTCCAGCCTACGTTAATTTCCTGAGGGGGAAGCTGCAGGAATGCGACATTACCCTAACCTAAGAATGAAAATATTCCTGGGATTGGAATGTGGAAGGAGCAGGTTCGGGGTAACCAAAATGAAAATCCATCCTAATCCACCGAAGACAGAAGAAGACAGTGAGTTTACTAGGGTAGCTTGGAAGAGGAATCAGTCGTCTAGACCAGGAATGGCGGAAACGCAAGCAAAATATGTTCAAGATAATGACGCTAATTCCTGAAACTATACGAACAACTAAAAAGGTACGAAAACCAAAGAAAGCATAGTCTTACCTGTTTGTGGAAGTCGACGAAGATAAGGCAAATGAAGCAGATTGTCGCGGAAGTTCTCGCAGAGAATAAAGCAAAATGGAGAGTATGTAAAAGGTAATGACAAAACGAAGGAATAGGAGATATATAGTTTTTGAATTTTAAGAGGTTTGAAGGAGCTCTTGAAGTCGAATCGACAAAAGCAGTGACGGCCACGCGCGAGAAAGTGGGGGCCAAAACTCAAAAGTTGTAAGGATTTCCTTCTGAAGCGACGCAAGCATTAATTGTGCACGGATTCCAAGCGCCTGGTGGAAGGCGCTCAGGTCTAGAGGCGCAGCTACACGTTACAACGTGTCAGTCTAGCAAAAAAGAGTATGTCGTTTCACGTTCAACCAAGATAACTCCTGACTCCTTAATGAAGATTTCCTTGGGATGGTATATCGCAATATTTTATTACGATAAAATAGTCGATATTGTACGCAGCGATCTCGGCCAAATTCTGCCAGCGAGGTTATCTCGGTATGAGTCACAGCCGAGATAATGGGATATTCCGGGATCCAGTGATGAGTTAACATAGGCGGCATAGGCATACGAAACGCCGGAGTAAATGAAAACTGGCGTACTCATTTACAAAGATGATTACAAGATCAAATTACAGCAAGCTGGGCGAAATTTGTAAACAACATTTATGAACCCACTAATTACAACAGTTGATGGTAGCTAGCTATCCGTCCCACCCTGATCGGATTAGCTCGCGCCGGAGACTGCGTTGTTATTCGGTCGGATTGTCAGGTGGCTGGAATTTCTCACCGAATATGCAGCAGACCCTGGAAAGGCTTGGACATGTCCAGGGGGACTGCCACACAGGTCGCAGGCCTCTCATGGTGGAGGGGCAAGCTTAAGCTTGAGGCTAGATGGTGCTCAAACGAAGCTTGAACCACTTCCAAGGACCCCATGCGGAATTGAACCAGACGGATGCTCCTTCGTTCGAAATCGCGTTCTTCTTCCCCACATGACTGGAAGAATGAGGCTCAGAGCTCTCAATGGCAAACTCATTACTTTCAAGGGAGAGGAGGGAGAGCAGACCAGTGGTGCAAGAGGATGAGGAGTGATGTCAGGATTTATAGCCCAGGGGAATTGCAAGGGGCAAGTGACGGTAGGTGAAACTTTAGGTGGAACTGACGTTTCAGTTTCCCAAGGAAGAAATCATAACTGTTGCGAAAAGGCGTGAGCAAATAGTAAAGACTGCACGGCATTGAATGAGGGTCGATTGAAAAGTGGCGGTGTAGAGTCCCAAGAAAAGGAATGAAGGAATGATGGCGTGATGTCAGAAAAGAAACGGTACGCTCATCAAATCGCCACATGCCACGTGTCTCCATTTCACCAAACATTGGGGGGCAACAGCTGGATAGGAAATCCCCAAAACGAAAAAATTCAATACGAAAAGACAATCTTAGGTATTCTAGAGACACGGGGACAGTTACTTCTAACCCGGTTTCGATCAGGGCGTGAAGCGATGAATGAATAAACCAATCAAGCCGTTCATGAAAAGTAAAGCGACATTGCCACCAAGACAACCATACTTTGCGATAATGGAACCCGGTTAAAAGGCAAGCCGGGAGCTAATTCTTGAGAACCCGTTAAAAAGGAAAGTCGGGAATTAACTCTTGGAGCGTAGCCAATACCGGGTCATACATGAAAGGGAGAGCCCGAGATAGAAGAATCTCAGCAGCTCAGAAACCCGAACTCCTGAGCTTGGGGGGCAACTGTTATGGATTCAAATAATGGGCCTGCCAGAGGAAGGCCCAATTGAAGAGCTGCTGGCGGGAAACCTCTCAAGAGCCAGATACCCTTCGCCAATTTCCTTGCACCGTGCCAATAATCCAGCAATCAGGTAGGAGATGGAAGGCGCACGATCAGGACGAGAGAAGTTGCATGATCACAGGGAAATGGACTCAGGGTAAGGAGAACGAAACCCTAGGTAATCTCTATATATAAGAGGTTGCCTCCCAGGTACGCTGGTCAGGCTGACTATCTTATTCTTACAGTTCAGTTCCACTGTGCACACACACCACCCTCAGGCGAAAAGCCAACCCCGTGTAGCACAGTGATCCGCTAGCAACCGCTGATATCTCCTCTATAGATATCAGTGAACGCTGTATCAGATCCAATATCGATCATACCTAGCCTCAGAGGCTAGACATTTGTGTTCTACAACAGAACAGATTGTAATACCCTAATTTCCCAATTCTCATAAACATTGTATTTTGGCAAATAATTAGCAAAATACAAAGGTGAATATGTGTCTCAAAGGATTATAATCTATTGATTATATTCTTATCCAAATTTCACTTTGGAATTAATTTACCAATGGTTAATTATGAAACTACATTTAGGGGCTATTACGTGTGATATAAATAGCACATTGAATAATAGCTAATTTATAACTAAAAAATATAAGAAAAAGTTATGAAGACACTTAATTAAATTTGAGCAAATTAGCAAATGCTAATTGGCAATTAAGCTTGCACTAAATAAGATTAGTAGCATATGTATTCAACTAGATAAAAGACAATGGAAATAAGTAAAGATTGAAGTTCATAAAGCTTGATTAATAAAGCACTAATGACCATGATTAGTTAACAAATAAATCCTATAATGACTCTTGTAAATTGTAATTGAA
This sequence comes from Acacia pycnantha, assembly GCA_025563575.1. Classification (NCBI taxonomy): domain Eukaryota; kingdom Viridiplantae; phylum Streptophyta; class Magnoliopsida; order Fabales; family Fabaceae; genus Acacia; species Acacia pycnantha. The sequence goes on from JAMWYP010000001.1 coordinate 3,774,867, forward strand.
GGGCATATAAGCTCTTGTTTAGGATGTTAATTAAGCTTCCTAAATCAGCCTTGAAAGTCCACTTTTTCACCTAGCACATGGGGAAGAAGATTGGATGGGATTGTGACACATGTATTAGCAATCCAATGGTTCCAATTTATTCACTAATAAAGCCTAAATCCTCATATAATTAATTTAACCAATTAGAGCATTTGAGCCATGAATTATTGCCACATGGAAAAACAATTATTGCCACATGGAAAAACAATCCAGGGCTAGGGAGGAGGAGGATGTTGGCAAGCTAGCAGGTTGGAGGGTGAAGATTGGAAGTTAAAAAGTGAAAATAAGATCTAATGATGGAGAAGAAAGAAGAGAATTTGGATTACTAGGTGTGGGGACCACCTTAAGGCTTGAATTTTTCCTATAAATAGTCATGAACTCCTTTTCATTTCTTCATATAAAAACTCAAATCAAATCTCATTGAGTGAAAGAGAGAGAGCTAGGAAAATTAAGAGCAAGAAGGAGGAAGGAGTAAAGCTTCAAAGGTGAGTTCTTGAGCTCTAGCTGTTTTAGGTTTTTGTAGGATTGTAGTTTGATCTAATAAATGATGAAGTAAATTTCTTTTCATGTTTTTAAGGTCAAAAAAGGGTTTAGAATGAAAAATGGATAAAAAAACATGATGGGAAATAATTTTTGAGAACCAAAGATCATTATAGTGGAAATTGAGAAATTTCCAGATTTTAGTATTTTTGGAGTCAGTTGCTTTGTGAGCATAATTTTATGTATATAATGATCTTTAAAAATTATGAAATTTTCCAGAAAGAAATTATACATTGAGGGATTTCTTTTTTATATAGAATTTGTAAAGTTTAGAGCTCTGAATAAGGAGATCATAATTTTTGAAGTTAAGCCTTGTTTCTGGAAGTTCAATCTAAACAGTGGTTGTTATGCTTGGATATTGGTTGATCAAATGATGCCTAAAAATCCTGAAAATTTCCAGAATCAGAGTAGATGGGAAGGTATTTCTTTTCATATAAAACAAGTTATTTTTGGAATTTTATACAAGAAGATATGAATTTTTCAAGATAATCCATATTCCTGGACTTGCAACTGGAATAGTGGTTAAAGAAACTAAAACTGGGAATGATCCAGGAATTTCGAGTGTCTGGGATTATTTTTCCAGGAAAATAGACATGTCAATGGTCATGTACATTTTTGAACCACATCAATTAGAGTTTTGTACAATTAGTTATGATTTTTCAAAGTTGTTGAAAAATCTATCAGAAAATCTAGAATTTCGTTTTTAAGGAAAAGTAAGGGTAATTATGGAATAGTTAATCCATCAAGGGTAAAAAGGTAGAAAGTGGTGGAAAATAACCCTTAAGGAATTATTCTAAGAAATATGATATATATTACAATATCATATAAGTTATGGAAAATGAAATAATCTGATGGTAACATTATAGGATATCCGAGAAGTCCAGGGTCAGATTAAAAGGACGGGCATATTACTGACTATGCGGTGAAAGGTACGTTCACGTACAGTAACTTTAACTCTCCTATGTCTTGTATGGCTCTGATATGATTGATTGAATCATGAATTGTGAACTCGTGAACAAGACTAGGTCTTGGGGTCATGTGTACACATTCAGTTGGCTGTGCATTGTTGTATTTATATGATGATGTTGCATGCTTGTTTTCCTAGCGATGAGGAACCCATGACTGGGTCACGAGGCACTGGTGAGTGCTAGTAACGATACATGTGTTGTAGGCCATTGTAGTCGGGTACCGATGTGTTTGCTGAAAGTATGGTTGTTGTGATATTGCCTATCATATATTGATTATGCTTGCATAGGAGGTTAACTGTAATATCCTGAATTTTGGGCATTGAGACTTGAGAATAAGCCTAAATTAGGCGAACTACTAATCCCGATTTAGGAGGTGTGGCATTCCCGAATAGGGCCATATTATCAACCGAGAGACAAAAAGGGAAAAGAAAAGAGAATTAGGGAAATGTCTCTTGGTATAAAGGAGAATGAATCAGTCAAGAGGTTACATATGCATGTGTAATACCCGCATATTTATTTATCTGAAATATTACATTTTGAAAAATAAATTGGCTATTTCTGATAGGTGAATTTATGATCTCAAGACTTGTGTTGTTATAGGCTATGTTTCTAAGCTGAATTCTGTAGGAAATTAGAAAGTTTAAGTGCCAAAGTGCCAAATGACGAAAATGCCCTTGTAGGACATAAATAACTTAGGAAAATTGTGAAAAATCCTGAATGGTAGTAAAATAATTATTAAAATTTAGAGAGTATATTGCCTCTAATTTTGGTAATTTAATAAGTTATAAACTTGGAAAAATTAGAAAGGGAAAATCAAAAAGTATTGAAATGACCAAAATGCCCCCGTAAATTCTAAAATAATGCAAGAGTCATGAAATTCTAATGTCAATACAAAAGTTTGAAGATAAAGGGTTATCTTAATTAATAAAATTATCCACAATTGATAAGAAAGTAATTAAGTAATTATTGGCTAATTACTTAAGTTTAAGCAAAGGAAATTCAAGGATAATTGTGTAAAACTCCAAAATTAGTGATTAATGGCTAAAAATTAGCATAAATATATTGGCTAATTAATTGGAAATTTTTGAGGAAAATAAGTGAGATTAAGTATTTTTGAGCTTAAAAACAAGTATGGACCAATAGGAAAAAAGATATGAAAAATTATGTAAAATAATTAAAATAATAATTAATTAATTAATTAAAAAATAAAAAATATATATATATATTAAAATTGGTGTGAGGGCCGACATGAATTGTGAGAAAGGAAAAAATAATAATAATAATAAAATGAATTAAGAAGGAGTGTTGGAATAAAACTCTAATTAAATATTAATTAAAGTAAAATAGTGAAAAGTAAATAAATACATATAGGAATCGGATCCTATCTCGAGAACCAGGAACCGGATTTCTAAAGTCAGGATAAAATATTGATCAGTGGATTTTTATCTTGAAGTTGCCTTTTTCGGAAGTTAATTCCGAGATCGGTAGAAGATTTAGGTAATAAGACGAAATAGGGAAAATCTGATAAAAAGGTAGATAGTCAGAAAATTAGAATTTGAACAAAATAAATTGTAACTCAACATCTGGGAATGAGTTTATGATTATCTGGACATATTTGGAGTCAGTGAATTTTTGTCCAGAAGTTGATAATTCCGGAATTCAATTTCGTAACCGTGCACGCTTTTCGAGGAATTTCAGACTGACTGTTGGAACCCTATATGGAATCAAAATTTAGGTTAACTTGGAAATTTCTAATAAGTGAGAAAATGTCTTCAAAGTTGTAATTCCGAATTTTTGGGATTTTACGCGATTACGCGAATCGGACACCGATCGGGGAATTTCTGTCGAATCAGGGCATAAAGCAACCTGTGACATCATCTTGATGACATCACATGGCTGCCAACTCAGCCCCTTATGTCGACCAAGAGCATGGATGGCCAAGATCAAGCCATTTCATCCAACTTTGATCCAAGGGTGTACATCAAATTGAGAAAATGACCATTATGTCCTTCATGTTTTCTATAAATAGCCTTGCTCCCTTCTTCACAATTCACACCACTTCTTGAGAGCTCTAGCTGAAATCTAGAGAGAAGTTTTAGAGAGAGAAGCTCTGGAAAATTTGCAGCGAAGCTCTGAGTAAGTTTTTCGGTACTCAGTCTTAAGTTTCGGTGGTTAGCGTAGAAATGTTAGAATAGTCTTTAATCTTCCGAGTATGATTGGATATCATATGATAGGGGTATTTTAGTCCTAAATTTCGAAAATCATGGTGGGGTCAAGGTTCTGGCAAAATTTTGGAAAATCGGAGTCAAAGTAACGAAGTGCTGGCGAAATTCCGCCGATTAGGGGTATAGGGGCAAAATGGTAATTTTTACCTAAAATGCCCGTTATGATGTCAAATCACTAATAAATGTGATATTACTCTTATAGGACATCAGAAACCTTGATCTGCTGCCGTTACGCTGTCCAACGTACCGCTGTCGGACAAACCGCTGTTTTCCGTCAGAAAGTACAGTTTCCGCCAGAAACATCTACGTACGTCAACGAAGGTACGGACGCGTACTGTAACACTAATCCTATGTTTCTCATATACATATATGTCATAGATACGTTCATATACCGAGGCTCTGTCCGGGGTCGTCGTTATACATACAGCCTTTTACGGGTTATAGACATGATAATACCGGTTTGAGTTTTCCTAGCGCTGAGGACACGTGATCGTGGCACAGGATAATATGCAGGCTATTGTTGTGTAGGACTTTACGTACTGCTTTATGCTTATGTCCTGTCTGTGTCACACTGTTATTGTGTAGGACCTTACATATTGCTCCATGCTTATGTTACATCTGTGTCACAATTATCTGATAAGATGCTACTGTTATGTCATGAATATCTGTTGTCTGTATACTGTTTTATTTGAACATAAGGTTAACCGTTACCTGAGATCCAATGCGGTAAATTGGATCTCAGCTGTAGCTTCAGTGTCCGGTGGACCGAAGATTGGAGATCAGGGGAAGCAGCAGGTCTAAGCTGATAGCCGAAGAACCTTTACTGTTTTCTGTAGTTACTTTCAAACTCTAGGATAACTGTAATCGTTACAATATTACACTATGGTTGATATTTTGATATAAATCAGTTACTCTTTCGCTCCATTGCTCTACTCTGATTTTAAAAAAAAAATCCGCTTTAAAAATTGGGATGTTACAGCATGACTATGATTGGTGCCATGTGTCCTAAGGGGAAAGTCTTGGGAAACAAGATATTTTGACACATGGTAAAACATATTGAAGATGCTCCAAGGACTTTGTATTTCATCAAAAGGGGGAAAAAGAAGACAAGGAAAGACAAAGGTTAAAGTCAATTAATTAATGAAATTGCCACTTGTCTTGTTAAGAAGGCAAGTTGGACTTTTTAGAGGACACCTAGATATGAATATCGGTGGCTAAATGATGACTTATATGCTTCTCCAACAAGCCATTCAATTCGGTCAAGAGAGGAAGCAAGAAGAATTAAATGAAGTTGACATAATTAGAATGAGATAGATACATTTAGCATATGTTGAACATAAAGTCAACAAGGTTTATCTTTAATTGCCACTTGTCAATATTGGGTGACAAGATGACTAGTAAATGGACACCTCAACCTGGTCAATTAATGATAATTAATGAGCTATAATTCTTCCTCTCCAAGGCATTATTTTCAAAGAGTTCAAGCAAAAGATAAGTCAACAATCTTCTAGATTTTTCTTGACATTTGATGACCAATAGAAGAGCTTGAACCATAAGATTTGACACTTGTTTAAGCTTATTTTGGAAGCCAAATGTAAGATGAATTTTGGCCAAGTAATAAGCCAAGAGAAACACACATAAATCAAGAAGAGATTAGAATGAGACAAAGTCAAAAATTATCTAGAATAATGTTGACATTTCTTGATATTTCTTAAGGGATAAGAAGAAGCTTAAATCATGAGAATTGAACACTTGTCCAAAGCATTTATGGCATATTGATGAGTAATATTCTTGGCCAACAAGACAAGGATAAGGTCAAGAAAAGTCTAGAAAAGAGTAGAAAACTCTTGCAAAAATATCTAGATAATTCTTGGTCAACAAGGGGGATCTTGAACCATGGAAACTTGACACTTGTCAAGACAATTGGATGCCCAAATTAAATGTAAAGTTCGTCCAAAAATAGAAGGGAAAGAGAAAAGGCAAGAAACTTGAAGAATAAGCGAAGATAAGGAGATATTTTGAGGATATTTTGGTCAATTTCCAAGTTGGACCCATAAACTTGTCTTCCAAGTAGCCTAAAACATTATAAATACTCCTTCCCTCATGTATAATTTCGTTGGGACATGATCGAGCAAGAAGAAGGAACTTGAAGAATTAAGGTAAGATTTTGAGCTATGATCTTGTTTCTTCTAAGTTCTTCTCATGTCCTACTCATTAATCTCTCAAAACACACTTGTATGGTGTTATTGGAGAGGAGACCGAAACATAAGGGACCCAAGGGGAAGGAACTTCAAGCAACTCTAGTGGTTGATAAAAGAGGAAATCGAGGAAGGACATTAGTCCCTAAGGTAGTAGACTTACCATACTTACATGTACTTGATATTATTGCTTGTGTGTTAATGTGTATGATTGTTATGCTTGCTTATTTATGTTTAACATATTTGAATGATTGAAGCTCTGTTTCTAATTTTACTATGGCCATGAGTATGTCGTATGAAGCATTGAGCATGCAAAAATGTCATTATGTTGGCATAAGCTTAAGCAAGGCAAGCATTTCATACATTAGCATTTATCTTGCATGCATTGTTTGGTATTGTCTGCTATTGAGATTCCCTAGAATCTCACCCCCCCCCACTACCAGTTAGCAGGTGTGCACTGAGATGAAGTGCTGCATGAGATCCCAGAGGGAAGGTTGCTTGAAGACGAACTAGCAGAGGGAATGTCGAAGAAGTGAAGGATGACAGTGTAATAATTTTATTGTTTGTGATGTGTATAGAACCTATGGGAATTTCCTGTATGTAATCAAATTGTTATTTTATCAGTATATTGTACTATTTCTGTTTTGCCACACTACTGCGTATGGACTATGTTTAAATACTCTGCTAAATATCGGTATTCAATAAGGTATTACATTAACTGTTACTTGAGATTCAATTTAATTGAATCTTAAACTTGACTAAAGGTTTAGGAAAGGGACCTAGATCTGAGAAGGCAAAGTGGACAGAGCCGTGAAGAGGCACCAATCGAAAGGAGTATCTGAACAAGTTTATTGAGGCTTAGTTTCTGGCAATGAATTTGATAAAGTCAGTTCATACCGTTGGTGTCTAAGGAAAAATGGGTCAAAGTGGTTACAATAATTAGTCACCGTGAAAAACGGGGAGACTCCCACTAGATTCATATTGACCTGGTCAATTGATATTAATAACTGAGATAGATTCATGGCTTAAGGCCTAGTTAGAGGATGATCTGAGTTTGTATAATTGCATCACACGAATATTCTTCTGGGAATTTAAATTCACTAGTATATGTCTGGGCATATAATATCAGTTATTCATCGTCCAAACATTAATACATACTCTCCGTTCCGCTTTACTTTGATATGTTCATCAACTCTGTTAATATTCCTAATACTACATGTCAACGGACATAATAAGTAGTAAGGAATTTGAGGTGTTAAAAGGATAAAACATGTAAGTATTTATTAGTCAAACAATCTCAAATAGGACCTTATAAAAAGGGAATAAGCCTTTTATAAAAATGGACCTTATAAATAGGGAGGGAGGGATTACCTATAGTTTTTCTTTATTCACAAAACCAAAAATTACCAACAACCACACACTTTACAAAGAAGATTGACTTGACTCACTTACATATATCGGACCATTATTTTGAGTATACTCAGCCGAAATAAATGAAGTCCCCAACAATTTTGGAACTGAGCTGTACTAGAAATAGTCCAAATAGCACAAGAATGGATCAAGATCAGATCTGGGTTTATACTATCCTACTCTCCCAATTCTTTATGAGTATTTGAATCCAATTCCTGAGTGAGAACTCAATTCAAGATGAAAACAAAACACAGATCTAGCCCGTATCAGAGTAAAAAGGACAAGAACATGAAAAAACAGAGAGAGAAATTACCAGATTGCAGGCAGAGAGTGATGGACCATGAAATTGTTAGAAAAGCTCAGCTTCCTTGTATGAGAGTTGCAGAGGAGACTTTTCGTCTTGCAGATCTACTGTTCCGCGTCAATGAACTCATGCCTGTACATAACTAGCTAGTCTTAGCCCTTGAGCGGCCATTAACATGTTAAGGCAAGTAGTTTAAGTATTATACGGAGCCCCACTTGAAGTCTAGCCAAGAAAACAACGTTAACCCTTTAGACTATACGGAACTTATTGTGTCAAGTTTCTTCCATGAGAAAACTTGAATCTTCCAAAGCATAGTTGATTCATTAACGGAGCTAGGATGATTAACGTGTTGGAGAAATAATACAAGTGAAATAATAATCCAAAATTTAGCTAACGCGTTAACAAAATTAACAACCATTTAAAACTATCATTATGGTGTCAGGGCAATAAAATATTACATTGTCTTAAGTCCCAGTTAAAATTTAATATAGAGGAAACTGATGAGACAGTATTTTATTGTTTCAACCTTACGTGTAACTTACGTTATATTGAGAACTGATGACTAATTGGCCTTGGTCACATTTTAAAAAATGTAGCCAAAAAATAAATGCAAGTGGCAGGAAAGGGACTGAAAAATAGAAAATGTGATAGTGGGTTGGCGAGGACAGTCGATGTGACTTAGTTTAAACAATGTATTATGATAAAAAGTATAGTCTGCATCAACCAGCATTTGTTTGACTAAAAAGAGAATCAACTAGCATTTGGAAGAGTTAAATAATCTAATTATCATATATCATCATTCAAGTCTCTGTTTTTCCCCCACAGATATGCCTCCCCTGGAACCAAGGGTGGATCTTTTAAGGGACAAGGGGGCCATGGCCCCCCCCCCCAAAAAAAAATTTGTTTAGATTTTTTCTTAAAAAAATTTTAATATAATGTAAAATTAAATTTTTGGCTCCCCAATTTTCCCCCTCTTTTTATATCTTTGGGGCTTATAATTCAAGTTGTGTTCTATGTGGAATCTTATATGATTTATGTTAATCTTATTATTTTTTTCTATATTTCATTCTAATTACCTGAAATTTTTAGTTTATTAGTGAAATTTACTTTTGTGGTGTATTCTTTAGTAGAGCTGGCAATCAGGGCCGGCCCGTGAAGGGCCAGGGCCTAACAGGGCCGGCCCTCCAGGGCCCGAGGTAAGAAAAATACATGTTTTCCAAAGCCCGGCCCGAGAGCACCAGGGTCAGGGCCCGGAAATTACTATTCCAAATTTTAATTAATTTTCCTGTTTTTTTAAAGAAATATAATTAGTAAATTACATCACAAATCATCCAACAAATAAGCACAGTCACTAATTCATAATCAAAAGCAAACTATGTTCACAAATAACTCACATAAAACATAAGAAACATACCACTAAGCGACATTAGTACGATGACTATTATTGTAACAAATAATTTAATCATTAAACATAAGAGTAATTTTATTTACAACAAATAATAAACCAAATCATAAAATTAGAGTATATTTATTATGTATTTGTAGTTAAATGGATAAATAACTCTATAACAAAGACAAATATATATAAATTAATAAATTAAAAAAAAAAAAAAAAAAAAAGCTACAGTGAAAAGGGCCTGCAGGGCTGGCCCGAGGCCCTCCAGGGCCGGCCCGTTTAAACCCGAGGCCCTCCAGGGCTGGCCCTACAGGGCCAATTTCAAATATCTCGTCTATTTTTCAAGCCCGGCCCTTGCAGGGCCAGGGCCTAAACGGGTCGGCCCGATGGGCTCGGCCCGATTTGCCGGCTCTATTCTTTAGTATGCTTTTACCCATTTTACACTACACCTGTGGATGAAGTTTATTGATTTTTCATTCTAAACCTCAGCCTCTTACCTTCAAATGTTGTAGTGTTCAATTACATGAAGTCTATGGTTGAACCAAAGATTCACAATCACATAAATTAAAGCCTCTTGCCTTCCAATGTTTGTGGTGTATTTTTTTATATTATTTTCTTTTCTTGTTTATATTCTTTTATTTTTAATGCATATAAAACTTTCTTTTAAAAAAAAGTTTGGGGACGCGCCCGAACCCCGAATCCCCACCACTATTTGGCCCCCCCCCCCCCAATTTTTATCCCAAGCTCCGCCCCAGCCTGGAACCCAACGTCCTCAGATTGAATCATATATATAATATCTATATTGTCAGTGGCGGAACCAAAAACTTTTTTTAGCCCGGGCTAAAAAATAAATATATTGAACTACCCCTTTAATTCTTATTCTTATTATAAGGCACCAACTAACAAGCATATTTAGTCATTTTTATAAGACACTTGCTTGTTTCCAAATAGCATTGAATATTTTTTTCCATATATACCCATAATTAAAAAAGGTAGTGAGTGAGAGTAATAATTAATAAAATTAATTATTACTCTCTTTTTTCAAGCAAAAAAAAAAACAGAGTAATAATTAATATGATATTAGAGTTTAATATAATTAATAGGGATAATATTGAAAATTACTTAAATTTTAGGGCAAATTTAATGACTTTAATTGTTTTTATTGACTTGTGAGAATTGTTAGTTGGTTCCTTAAATAAGAACCAAAGGGAGTATTTATTAAATAGTATCAAATAACCTTGAAAATACAAATAAATAATAACCGATAATTATAAATTAAAACAACATATAAGATGATACTAACCTTTTCGGTATCTCAAACAATAATTTTAGTTTCCTGTTACAGCCCAATGAGTAATGAAACAAGCATTATCCTTACAAAGAAGATAAAAAATTAGCTAGGGTCAAATTTGTGGCCAAATAAAATATCATATAATAAATACATATATATACTAATAAATTTTATAAGATCAGTCGGGGGGTCCACTGTATATTGTATTTTACATAAAGACACAATTATTACTATTTCTTACCGACAAATAAAAGTCTTCCAAATTGACTCACCGACAAGTCTGTTGAATATAAAGTAAAACGCAGAACATTTAAAAAAAGAAATTTCCATCGGTGGTGGCATATTCTTTTTATTCCTTAAGAAGACTTGGAGGCATATATGGTAAAAGAGTTGGAGACCTCTCTCTCTCTTCTTGCTTTACTCTTTGCTTAAGATTAGCTCTTTGCCTTGGATATGAGAGTTGCATTGAAATTTGAAACCACAGGTGTGTGTAGTGGCAGACCCAGGATTTTAAGTTTGTGGGTGCATAATTAGTGGTGGGATTCGGGGTTCGGGCGGCGCGAAAATTTTTTTTAAAGAAATTTTAAACGCATTAAAAAACAAAAGAATATAAACAATAAAATAAATAAAAAACTTCAACTTAATATAAAAAATAATAATCAAGAGTCAACTAAATTAACATCTAAAGGATGAAAAGACCATATTTGTAATCAATAAATTATGGATAAATAAACCAAATAAAAAGTGTCTTTTTGTATATTTTTTTCGCCTCCCTACAATGAAAGGTTGTATAGCTCTACTGGTAGATTGCATCCAATTAAGGTGCAACTCACCCACATGTCTTGGGTTCGAATCCCTGGTGTGGTTTTGATGTGTTTCACTGTTTTTAAAAGTTTTTTTAAAAAATTAACGAAAGAAACGCAAGGCAGGAATCGAACCAGGGTTGCACATATAAAGCATGAATCTCTTAACCAACTAGGCTATGGCAGGTTGATGGAGAATTCCTTCATTTTATATATATATTATCAAAAATTTTGTGTGTTCACTTGCCCACACTGGCACCAGTGTGGGTCCGCCCCTGTGTGTGTGCGAAACTTAAAAAGAAATAATTATCAAAATCACGTTGTTTAATATGTTAGTTAAAAACAATAAATGTATGGGTTATGTATCTTTTTTTTCAATATTACTCTTATTTATAATGAGAGTAGATGAGGGCTAATAAGTGAAAAATTATAGCAGAGATAATAAATGACATATATTTAATGAGGTAATGAAAAAGCTAGTTTTAAATTTCAAAAAAAAAAATGTTCTTTATAATAAGGACCACCCTATGAAAGAGAATATCCCTTATAAAAAATATTGGAGGGAGTAGTATACTGAGAAAAATATATTGGCAACGGATTCGCTTGCCCTTGTGAGTTATATAGGGGAGAATTATTATTAATTTTATCATGAAAATAATAGATATTTCCAATAACAGAGCAGTTGAAGTGTATCCTAAAGCAAATGGAACCAGTAAGAAAAAGGCAATTAGTTGAGTTATATTATGGCTTTCGTGAATATTTTTGGCATGCATTTGAAATTTAGTTTATTCGCTGATATAATATCGCAGGAAGGAGTTAAGTAAGAAAAAAGTCTCTATCTAATTAAAAAGGGTAAATGTGTAATTTTATACATGAAGTTTACCCCCGGGAGCGCCCAGCACCACGAACTATTTTCTGGAGCAAAAGTACATACAAAGTTACGTTTTGGGAGCACCCAGCACCACATGCGTTAGTTGACCGTTAACTTGGATGGAACGCTGACGTGGCGTGACGTGACGTTTATTTGGACTGACACGCTGACGTGGACTCTGATGGTAAGTAAAAAAAAATTATCATTTTGCCCTTAGTTTTAAATAAAAATTACTCTTTTGCCCTTAGTTTTAAATAATAAAAAAAGTAAAAATACCCCCGGTGGGGCCCACCACCGGCCACCCCATCGCCAGCGGCCGACCACCACCGCCGGCCGACGGCCACCATCGCTGTCCGCCAACCGACGGCAACGGCCGCCGGTGGGGCGGCCGGCGGCGGTGGGGCCCACGGGGGGTATTTTTAGTTTTAGTTGTTTTTAAAAAAAAAAAAACTTAGGGTAAAAAAGTAATTTCACCTAAAACTAAGGGTAAAAGTGTAATTTCACCCACGTTACTGTTCATTTTCATCCAAGTTAACGGTCAACTAACGCCCGTGGTGTTGGACACTCCCAAAACGTAACTTCGTGTGTACTTTTGCTCCAGACAAAAGTTCATGGTGTTGGGCACTTCCGGGGGTAAACTTCATGTGTAAAATTACACCTTTACCCAATTAAAACAAAAAACAAAAAGCTTTGTCGTGATCCACATAGTTTTTGTTTAAAATTGGGGCAGGTGAGCAGGGATTTACAGGGAATGTGGATTCGGATTCACAAGACCAGAAAACAACAACCACCTAGAAGAATTTCTATTCGTGGTGGCATATTCGTTGGAGGCATATTCGCTACCAACTTCAACCCTTTCGTTTTTTACACGCGTGTGAGATCTCTCTTCTTGCTTTACTCTTGGCATTGGATTGTTGGTGTAACATCTCGTTTTTACAAGCAATATAAATTTTTTTTTCAACAAACATCATTTGTAAACCTCAGAGTAGAGCACCGGAGCGATTGAGTAAATGATATATATATTAAAATACCCATGGTAGCATGTCTTGCTGTTTAAACAGCGGTACAAGAGTGTTTCAAAAGTATAACAGAAAGAAAGGCTTCCGCCGGAACATCAAAAGGGAAGTCTTCAGCCGGATCTTGTATGCGGACTGCTTTCCTCTATTCTCGGTCCTTGGTTCTTCCGACCCTGACGCTATATCAAGAGCTGAGATCCGCACCGGATCCCAGGTAACGGTTAACCTCATGTTTACATACACAACATATGCATAAACGTTCATATCACAAGTATCACATACAGCAAACGCATCCCAACAGCCCCCAGGCAGATGTGTGGCCCCTAGCAACGCATTCTAACAGCACATAAAATGTGTGGCCCTTAGCAAACGTATGGCCCTTAGCAGACATACCCCAATAGCACATAAGATGTGTGGCCCTTAGCAAACGTAAACATATCAACAGTACATAACATACAGCAAATTCATCATCCATTACACATAGGTATACATAACAATCACATATACGTATACAATAAACACCAGAGTTAGTGTTACAGTACGTGAACGTACCTTCGTTGACGGTAAACGGTACTTCTGACGGAAAACAGAAAACGGCACGTTGACAATGCAGACGACAATGTTCGTGATTACAGATATCCTATAAGGATAATATCACATTCTATTAACATTTGACATCATAGCAGGAATTTTAGGCATAAATGACCATTTTGCCCCTGATGCCCCTAATCGACGGAATTTCGTCAGCACTTCGTTACTTTGACTCAAATCTTCCAAAATTTTGCCATAACTCCGACCCCATCATGATTTTTGAAATTAATGACTAAAATACCCCTAACATATGATATCTAATCATACTTGGAAGATTAAAGACTAATCTAACATTTCTACTCTAACTACTGAAAGAACTACGGAAGCTTAAGACTAAGGACTGAAGAACTTACTCAGAGATTCGCTACAAATTTCTCCGGACTTCCTCCTCCTCCTTGCTGCTCCTCAATTTCGAAATTCTCAAGTGAGATTTGGTGTGAGAAAATATGAAGGTGAAGGTTGCTATTTATAGACTTTTCGGGGTTACTATTCATGCTTTACCAGACGGATCCTGGACCGTAGGATTGCATTTTTGCAAAATGGCACATTATGGACCCTTGGATGCACCAAAACGTCCTTAAGCCCTAAGGTGGCACAAAGTGATGTCATGCATGATGTTACAGACTTGTTTGAGAAGTCGTCAGTTCCCTGTTCGGTGTCCTAATCGCGTAATCTTGTAAAATCTCAAAAATTCGAAATAGTAACTTTGAAGACATTTTCTTACTCATTAGAAATGTCTAGGTTAACTAAATTTTTGATCCCTTTCAGGTCTTCTCCGGTCCTGCCGAAGATTTACGGAAAAACGTGTCGATTACGGAAATAACTTCCGGAATCATCAACTTCTGGACAAAAATTCACTGATTCATAAAACGTCCAGTTGTTTATCAACTCATCCCTAGATGTTGAGTTATAATTTATTTTCTTCAAACTCCAATTCGTGACTATCTGTCTTTTTCACAGATTACCCTATTTCATCTTATTACCTAAGTATTCTACCGATCACAGAAATGACTTCTGAGATAGCCCACTCCGAGATAAAAATTCACTTGTATATAAAATACTCTGACCTTAGAAACCTTGTTCATGGTTTTCTAGATAGGATTTAATATCTATCGGTGGTCATTTATCCTATTTGCTTTTTCACCAAAATATCACAAATTATATTAATATAATACTAAATAATATCATGATATTTTCCAATCCATTCTTATCCATTTGGAGCCAAAAATTTCGGTCAATCCAGCTGGTCCTTTTATTTATTTTTCGTTTTTATTTATTATTTAATTAATAATATATATTTTTTAATTATTTCATAATTATTTTTTCATAATTTTTCCACAAAGTTTCCTATTGGTCCATACTTGTTTTTAGGCTTAAAAATACTTAATCTCATATATTTTTCTTCATATTTTCCAATTAATTAAAAAATATATTTTATGCTAATTTTAGCCATAAACCACTAATTATAGGGTTTTACATAATTATCCTTGGATTTTCTCTTAATCGTGTCTAGATAATTAGCCAATAATTATCTATTTAATCTCTCACTAATTGTTGATAATTTTTTTAATTAGAATTACTCCTTTTCTCACAAAATTTTTACTGATATTGGTATTTTACGTTTTAAGTAAAATATTAAAAATCATGGGGTCAATTATGGCCTCACAATACTTTTTGATTTTTCTCCTTTAATTTTTTCAAGGTAATAATTTAATAAATTACCTAAATTAGGGACAATATTCTTCCCTATTTCAAATAAATATTTATTTGCCTCTTTATAATATTTTCAGGGTATTTTATAACCCATAAATATTTTAGGGACCTATTTGCAAACTTTCAAACATTTTAGGGACCTAACTGCACATTATCTAATTTCAAGAGAAATTACCCTAATAACAAGATAAATTCAATACAAGGTGTTTGAGACCTCATATTCACCTATTTTTAATAGGTATATTCTACCAATTTATGATATTTACCCTAAGTCAGTTTTTAGGGTATTACAGTTGGATTAGAGTTGCATTGAAACGTGAAACTAGATTCTACTCATCATTCTCTCTCTGTTTTTTTTTTTAAAGAAACAAAAAAAAAAATCTATTTTATTAATATAGAGCTGTTTTCTTAAAATTCTATAATATTTAAAAAGAGTTGTTTTTTTTTTATTTCTGGATTTTTTTTTTCAAAAATGAATTTTATTTTTTAATATTACACTTTAATCCTTTCATTTTATATCATATTTTATTAATAATTTTGGATAAATTTATAATTATTTTTTTATTATATTTAATTTTAAAAATATCCACTTTTTTTTTACCTTAAAATTAATTTTTTTATAAAAAAATTGGTTTTAAAATATATATTTATGATTTACATTATTTGATTATGTAATATTAAAGTCATTCTGCCAATGTGATAGTTAATTTAGTTTGAAATATGGTTATTTTTATATAGTAGTAAGGTTATTTTAGTCATCAAATGTTGGATTATTTTCTTTTCTCCTAGTTTTCTCTTACTCATCCAAGTAGGAAAAGTGATAATATTTTCTCTTCTCATTTTCTCTCGCAATTTTTTCCTCTGAGGAAAATGATAAGGATTTGGATGATTTTACTGTGAACATAGAAGTTGTCAATAAAAAAGCAGCTATTTTTTTTCCTTAAAAAAATGGAACTAGCAAGGACAAATTAAAGATGGAGGTAATTGCTTGCTTTCGGACTAGAACAAAGCAATTAGTTGCCTCTCTCTCTCTCTCTCTCTCTCTTTTTACCATGAAGCAATTAGTTGATTTTTTTTTTTTTTTTTTTTTGTAGTATATCTTTCCTTGATATTTTGTGTGTGCAACTTGTAATGCTGCCCAAAGCAATTATTTTATTCGCTCGGATAATATTGCATATAGTATCTCAATGAAAAAAAGAAAGACCCAGTCTATTTTTTTATTCGCTCGTATAAAGTGCGATCCACTCATAGTTTCTTTATTCCCAATGATCCATAGAATCCCCAACCGCTAAGCAACCATTGAATAAGGAAGCTTGAGACTTAACATAAGATCAACATTTGAGTAGTGCACACTCATTTTGACCGTGGCCATTATATTCCCACCACCAGAGCCTCATCATCATCATTGCCCTGTGCCATTGTGTCCTCCCCCCACCGAAAACATGAATCACACCCAGAAAACCAAGAAAATCATGCACAATCCTGATCATATAAGAGTTAGAAATAAATATAGTTTTGTATTACAAGTTGCGCAACGGAAGCGTGGTGGGCCCATAACCCACAGATCTCAGGATCGAAACCTGGCTTTGATATCAAGCCAAGAATTTGAGGAAATTAGGTTAAGCTCACAATACTAGCTTGAGCCTATAATTTTATTTATAGAAATGTACAACCAATAATACAATGACATGTGTCCCTATAGGATTATTCTAGAATATAATAAACTACTCTAGAATACAATGTATAAAGAATGAAATAAATAATACAAAACTATATTTATTTCTAACTATAAGCATCCTTACCTAGATTAATGAGTGGGGGATGACCTTGATCATAGGAAAGAAGAAGAAAAATAATGGATGACATCGATGATAAAAAGTTAAAGTTGTCGGTTAATTTTGCATATTATATGACTTTCTTGTAAAGTTCCATGAGGTTGAAAACAAAAATTTTGTTAATCGTTGCGGAAACTCGTAACTCCTTACGGTCCTCATGAATTTTTAACATTAACTCATTACGTTAATTAGTTATTAATTATTAATCTATAACTCTTTACGGTGCTTATGAAAATTCATAACAATTTATAATTTTCATGAGCTTCAGGATTACTCGTTAAAACAACTATTGGGGAGTAGGATAACTTGATAACACAACTATCGGAGATTAGGATTACCTTAGATCACTTGATAACACAATTATTTTAAATTTTCAGAGGCTATCCTAATACTTTAAATTAGGAATTTAATAAATACAACACCACGTAAAATAAGCTTCGTATATGTGTGTGTGTGTGTGTGTGTGTAGAGAGAGAGAGAGAGAGAGAGAGAGAGAGAGAGAGAGAGAGAGAGAGAGAGAGAGAGAGAGAGAGAGAGAGAGAGAGAGAGAGAGTAATGCTTTAGTTTTTCCTTCCTCTTTATACAGAGACTACATATATATATCAGCCAAGCAAAGTTTTTCATGTGTCACACAGCAAAAGCAACTATATATATATATATATATATATATAGATCAGCAAAGTTTCATTAAGCATATATATATATATAGCGTGGCTACTCCGCCAGTTCTATCAAAGCCGTGCCCAGGCGAAACCCTGTTCATATACTTATCGGTCGGGGAGGAAGCCGTAAGCTCGGTTTTGGTCCGAGAAGGGAACAACGGCCAGGAGCCCATATATTTTGTAAGCAAAGCATTGAAGAGTTCGGAGCTAAGGTATCAAAAGTTGGAAAAGTTAGCTTTTGCCATTCTGACCACGGCAAGAAGACTCCGCCCGTATTTCCAGGCCCATAAGATCACGGTCCGGACCCCTGATTCACTAACGTTAGGTTGCAAAAAGACTGGGAAAGCAACCCCTGATGGTGAAGGACCCCGGACACCTGGTGCGTTCCCATAATCCAATAACAACTCAATGGGTAGCGATCGCGTAAGGCCACATCATCAGACGGATCTATGGGTTGTTTTGAAGACGAAGGACGTTTCCGTCTACCCATCAAAGGTTCAGACCTATACAGTTACCACAGTGGTAATTAGAAAGGGAACAAGGCTAGAACTAAGGGGGCATTGACTACTGGCGAATCCCAAGCGAAACTTATGGGGGTAACGATACTACTCTCAAAAACGCTCATCCAGCTAACCCAGGAAAACTAAGACTCAGAAGACAGGAAAGCACAAGAAATTGAAAATGGGCGTACAAGTGAAGGAGAAAAACCACGTGCCAGAGAAAAAATAAATTACCTGTGCGATGGTCGAAGGCAAAGAAAACCAGGTAGAAGTTGTTCCTACGCGAATGCAGGATGGTGGTGCGTAAATGCAGAACAATAACTTGCCTTGTTTGGAGTTTGGTGCAAATAGGACGATTTTCGGAGAAGCAAAAGGAAATGGCAGAAGGGAACTTGTTTGTGGAGAAATGAAATGGTGAAATAGGATAGGCCAAACGACTATTAAAGAAGGGAAGCTCAAAGAAATTCAATCGACAGGGACAGGGGCGTCTTTTCAAACCCGATAGCGAGGCTGACGCACGACGTGCCCAGAATCATTAAATGCGCACGAAACCCGGGGGCGGCGGGCGTGACGAATGAAACGTCCCCCAATCCACGGGCGCCAGATGTCAAATGTGATCATTTCTAAGCCAGGGAAACACTTCCCAAGAGTCATACCTGTGCATACCAGTCGCCTCGGATTTTAGATCGTTGGTTCATACCACGCCATAGTCTGACGGGACAATACCACGCCGGACGACGTCGACGTTCCCAAACCTCCTAAAGGGAGAATTTAGATCGACCAAACCGAGGCCGGTGTGGACGTAAGCAAATGCGCAACGCATCAGGGACTCGCGGCATATCATATACCCGGCGGTCCAAGAGCTTGAACTACGGGCCGAGGGGCAGCTGTTACGGACTCGCCGAGGCCCATAAACGATAAGGCCCAACTACGAGTGACGCACCCGAGATACGCCGCTTAATCCGGAGGATCTAAACCACCCGGAAAGATAGATGCAGATCGGAGGGCGTTAGAGAGAATCCAGGCTAGGCGGTTACAATTCTATCCGAATACCCAGCTAGATCACCCCCACCAGGTATACCTATAAATACTGAGGTAGTCATCCAAGGTACACACGTTCTAAACCCTAGCTGTTTACATACCGCCACACTGAGCACACACCCCACCCCTACGGCCAAGGCCAGGTTGTGTTCAGTGATCCACTCTCCATCTGTGTACCATCACCTTGGCACCCAGACGGAGACCACAGATCCAATATCAAACCACCAGCCCATACCCGCGGCTGGACATCTGTGTTCTACACCAGAACAGGTACCAAATTTACCCTGAAAGTATGAAAAAGGTAGCAAATTTTCCTTGACTTAACAGATCCAAACGATCAACAGTTAGTTGGCCAAATTATGCTAACGTGGCTCTACTATATAGGATCTAAATGCCAAATAATAATCCACGCAGTGCCACATTCATCATTCTCCTCCCTCTTGCTCTCTCTCTATACGCAAGACCGTTAGTGGGTATTCATCATTCCAAATTTCTCAGCGCCACATTAATTGCTTGGTGGATTCCCAAAATTTCTTTCTCTCAGACCGACCATGCCCATGTCGCAGATCATCGAGATCTTCTCCTCCAAAAATTGCAACCCCCATGCATAGGACTATCAGGAGGCACAGTAATCGCTTAGAGGGTTTAGGGACCGACCATGTTCTTGTTTGAAGCACTACCCCAATGGGTAAGGACCGTCAGGGGCGGTGGGCCAACCACCGGTAGCCTTGTGGGAAGTTTGACCGAGGAAAGCTACCACCTCCCTTTTGTGCGTGGCAGCATCGCTGGTGGTGGAGAAGTCCGGGAAAGATCTGACGGCTTGAATGAAGGAGTCGTAGGTGTAGAAGCCTCTGGTTGGACAAGCGCCATCGTTCCGATGCTTGAACTTATGGCTGAAGGCGCTGAGAAAATAGATCAGGTAATGTCCCGAATGATTTCTTCCTGGATTGGCTGAAGGCGTTGAAAAATTTTGTTCTTGGATTTGTTCAAACAACACCGGTTTGCAATATGATCTTTTGTTCGACTATGGAAAGACTGATCTTTTGTTTTTTATTTTGGGGCTTTCTGTATATATTTTTCTCCCTGGATTTCAATCAATGCAATGCTCAAATCTTTTTGGTCATTATTGACGCCTCACTTATGATGTTCAAACCCACATTTTCAGAAGAAGTATTAGGAATGGGTCTCAGGGTTTGGGGTTTTTTTTTCAATTGATTGTTGACGGATGTCGAGGATGATGAAGGTGAAGAGGTTTGATTTTGCCATACTGATTTTTTTCATTGATTGTTAGGTTTTGGTGATTCTTATTATATTGTTCATTGTGTGGTTGTGGGTGTGATTTGCAATGTCTAGAGGAACACTGGTTGCACCGTCTGGCATTTGGAGGAACACTGGTTTGATTTTGCTGTCTAGTATTTGGAATGAGAGAAAAAGCAAGAACTCTAGCCTGCGTACAGAGAGAGAGCGAGAGGGAGGATAGATAGTGATGAACTCTGGCCTGACGTGGATTATTAAGTGGCATTTAGATCCTATATGATAGAGCCATGTCAGCATAATTTGATCAACTAATTGTTGACCGTTTGGATCTGTTAAGTCAGGGTAAATTTGCTACCCTTTTCATACTTCCGGAGCAAATTTGGTATCAAAAAATTTTCTGGGTGCTGAGTGTCCCCTTACTAATACTTTCATAGCAAATTAGGTATTTAACCACACACACGCACACACACACAACACACACTACAAAAAAAAAAATCGATTTTTGCTACGGAAAAATCCGTGGAAAATCGATTTTGCTACGGAAAAATGTCAAAATTCCGTAGCAAAATCGATTTGCTACGGATTTTTTCCGTAGCAAAAAACCTCGTAGCAATTGCTACGGAAATTGGAAAATCCGTAGCAATTGCTACGGAAAAAATTTCGGTAGCAA
Organism: Acacia pycnantha; assembly: GCA_025563575.1. Classification (NCBI taxonomy): domain Eukaryota; kingdom Viridiplantae; phylum Streptophyta; class Magnoliopsida; order Fabales; family Fabaceae; genus Acacia; species Acacia pycnantha. Next base: position 3,796,197 of record JAMWYP010000001.1, read on the forward strand.
AATTTGATTGGTACTGAGAAAATACTTCATGATCTTAAAAAAATATTTCAGGGTAGTGATTGGTACTAAAAAGATACTTCAAGATGGTGAATGCTATTTTTAGGATCTTGGAAAAAATATTTTAGAATACTGACTGGTCCAAAAAAAATACTTTATGATTCTGAAAATTTATTTTAAGATTTTAAAAAAATATTTCAAGGTATTGACTGCTACTAAGAAGATACTTCATAATGGGGAATGTTATTTTTCTTTTTTAAAAAAGTGAGCAGCATGTGTTTTTCGCACCAAAACGGTGCAATTTCATAGAAAAGGATGACAGCCGACAATTAGAGAAAAAGGAGGAAAGCCGAGTGGGTTTAATGAGGCTTTCTACGACCCTACACATACAAGTGTATAGGTATATCTCAAGATACAGTATAATATGAACTCTATCCAGTTTTAATGTTTGCGTGCTGCGGCTTATTTTAAGCTTATTCTTTAAATATAAACTCATTATATGCTTTTTTTTTTTTTTGGATTGAACATTAATTCCTTAAAGTGGCTGAACGCACAAGAATTCTAAACTGAAATGAACTTCAATTGTATCAATATTAAAGTGTTGACAAAACATATATATAATTCTTGAGAATTTTATTTCTTCTCTTTTTCTAACATTGTTATTACTTATTTTCATTCATCTAAACATTCCTAGTTAGAGATTTTTAGTTTTTGACAGATCAATGCCAAAGACCACTGTGCTTAAATGTAATTATTATGATTATTTTGGATTAAAAGATGTTGCACAAAATAAATGCTAAAAAAGGTGAAACTGTCATATTTTTATTTTTCTAGATTAAACTGATTTGCATAAGGTTAGTTTTGGTTGTGCATATATTCTAAGAAAATTGAGGAATTAAAGTAAAAAAGACCATAAAACCTAGAAAGATGATGATAAACCATAGAAAATAAGGGAAATTCGTATACACTCATAAAAAACAAGGTCTTGAGACTTCTTTTGCACCAAATTATAACATGTTCTGACATCTGACCCATATGTTAACTTGTTGGTAGTGGATTTTTTCACCTTCAGTTGCCTTTTCACGCTACTATGTTCTTTTATAAACAACTGCTTCTTCTTTCTTCCGTCTGAATCTGAAGGCAATTATTTTGGTTCTATTTTTGTTGAACAAAGATCGGTGATCATATAGATGTAACGCCAGATGAGTTAATGAATGAATAATTTACGTTCTTTTGATTTGTGATTGATAAGTGTTTTTTGTTTTGTTTTGTTGTTGTTGGTGTTTTTGCAGACGTATCCTAATCCTCTGCAAAATAATCTTGCGTACTCTGTCGTTAAGTAAGTGATGCTTCCATCTTATCTTCTGTAATTTCCTTTTATTCTGAAACGATCGTTCATCGCTTATCTTACATATTAGTATATTACTAGGACGCTTTTCGCTTAATTGGTTACAAATAGATATAAAGTACCTTGAAAGGGCCATCTGAACATAATTTCCTCAATTGTCCTGGATTGGAGTCTCTTATCAGAAGCGTCCTTTTGTATCGAACTTTGTTAAGTGCAAAGTCAACATTTTGCTTTGTATTTCTGCTCAGGTCCACATTGCACAGAGTTCTAGGAAATGGCCAAGAAAGATACTCTGTAAGCCAAGTCTTTGTAGTTTGAAGTTTCAACTTTCTATTTCTTGCCGTTCTGATTTTTAACTTTATTACTAAGCCATTGCGTTGTTAAAAATGCCTGTCCCTTGTGCCTTTTGGTTGGTGGAATTTGTACTGTTGAGGGAGAAATAGTAGTAGAATTCCATATGAATTATGTTTAATTGGTAGGAATCCAAAATATTCGTTCCCTAATGCAATGAACTTTTAAGGAATGTGCAAATGTATCAAATTTGACTCACTTATAAAAGAAAACTGAAAAAATTTAATTTAATATTATAAAATAGTTTTTGGCCATCATATTAATATTGTACAATATTAAAAAATATTTTAATGTATATTAATATTTGATGAGAAAAATAACATAAATATATTGACATATTTTTACACAAATTATTATGGTCATTTGTTATCTGTTAAAAATATAATGTTAAAAATAATAAATAATCTCAGAATTTCTGTTTTCCTTGGTTATGCTTCTTTTTTATCTGATTTGTTACAGAAACTTGAAAAGAAAGGTATGCAAATTTCTCATCTCACCAATGGTTTTCTCTTCACAGATAGCTTACTTTTTGGAGCCTAGTCACGATTGTCTAGTAGAGTGCTTACCAACTTGCAAATCAGAAAGTAACCCTCCCAAGTAAGTTTGAATTTCTACCAAGTTTCCCAGAATATTGTATGCCAGTAAGTTTATATGAAAGCCAGATTCAAGATTTCACAATGAGGGATGCGTTTTTGGACATGTAAATAATAAGATAGGCAATTTATATGGTAAAACATGTGAACCAAGTTGCCTAAACAAACAAACCCAACAATAGATGGACAAATTGACAATAGAAAATGGACACGAGAAAAAGGGTTAAAATGCAAATTTGCTTTTGAAGTTTTCGCTCATGACTCATGAGCAATGTTGCCTCAGAAGTTATTTTGGATTAATGCACCTGGAAGTTTCAAAACATATCAAAGTTGCCTCACTCTGTTAAAAAAACCAATGTTGGTGGTTAAAAATTAACGTTGACCGTTAACATTTTTAACTTAAGGGTTGCTTCATTTCAACACTTTTAGGACAATCTTAAACCCACAAAAGAACTTTAAGGGCAACATTGCCTTTAAGTGAAAGCTCCTAGGGCAAAGTTGCACTTTAACCCCAAGAACAATATATTAAGGTTTCTCCCAAGAAGGAAATAAAACTAGTATACAAAATGGAGAGCTGAAAATGAACTCTATAAGTGGTCCCTTCCAGTCTCACAATACTGTGTGTCTATATTTCTTGCCAGGTTCCCTCCCATTTTATGCCAGGATTACCTGTGCCAGCGCTACAAGGACACTCATGCTGATTTAAGCATATACAAGAAACAGTAAGCTTTATGTACTAGCATACTTGGCCTTGTGGTAAACCAGAAAATAGTATTAGCTTCTGGTTCCAAAGTTCAAATGCTAGTACTAACAAAAGCAGAAACAGAATAATCAGTCAGCTGATGTTGTCATTTGAAGCTCTGCAGGCTGGATAAATAAATGTGGCTGTTAACTTATTTTCTCCCAACAATAAAGTCTTGTGTTAAACTGGGGGGGAAAATGTAAACAAGGGGTAGATTAGGTTTATTGTGAAGGGAAGGTGATGAGTAACATCTATGATCTGTACCCAGATAAAAAGTAGTAATAATAATATGATCATCTTTGATATTATCACTCATTATAGGATATGAATCTTCACTGTTCAATTACCATTAAAATTTTTAGTCAAATGTTTTTCAGATGCTATACCGTGTTACTCCTCACTTGACCACTTCTCATTCAATCTCGCAATTGTATCATGTGTATTACTTTCCATGCAGTATAGTTACACTTCAAATGCATTGTATTGTCCATAAAAATACACAGGTACAAAATTGTCTACGCCAATAGATTTGTAATTACCGTGGTTGCCCTTGTGAACATTTGCTCAATTGGTCTTCTAATGAAAAATAAATTGTCAATAACATCATATTTGTTATATATAGTTGATCTCCAGTTATTGGTTCAACCCTAGTGCATATGACAAAAAAGATTGCACATTTGTTTTTGGTAATACTAATATTTATTCTTAAGGGGCCCCACATGACCACTCACTTCAAGTCTGCAGTTCTTTATGAAATGTCTATTTTAGATGAAAAGACAATTTGCCCTCCAAAAACTGATTGTGTCTGTTTTGTCCTTAATTTAGATGAAAAAGACAAAACTTGCCCTCCAAAAACTAATTGTGTCATCAGACCAGTAATCCCCAAAAAAAAGGAAGAAAAAAAAAATCCCTAACCACGTTTGCAGAAGCACAAGTTTTCATTCGAAAACTGCTATACTCTAATCAATTTTCATTCGAAAAGCCAATTCAAATTTTCCTGCGAGAAGCATACAAGTATATATAGCCTGAGTTTATATATTTCAATTTTTCCTGTGAAATAAGTATAGCTCTCAATCTCTATTTTTACACCGAATTAAAATAATTAATTGTTCCAATGAATAATCCTTCTGGTTCCATGCGTTATAATTGAAGAAAGAGGGAAGGGTACAGCTGCAAAAGCATGGAATATGGATAATCTTTCATCTGTACCCCCCCCCCCCCCACCCCACATAATATGGATCATCTGTACTCCCCCCAATAATATAATAAGACGAAGTTGACTTTTATAAAGAAATTAAAGAAACTAATAAAAATATATATTTTCATTTTTATTTTTTTTATACGCAACGTATGATATAATTAAATAACTTATTTGACTTCTTTAATTTTTTTTTTTTTTAAAAAAACGTCAACTGTATCTTATATTTAGGATCTCAAAAAGAAAAAAAAATTATCAACATATTTTCTTTTCCAAGGTTAACTCGGTAATAGTTTCATTACATAGTCGGCGGCAGGGTTTTCATTTGAATTAATTTTTAAGGGTAAAATGATCTTTCTATTTTGTTACTTGCACTCTTTTAAAACCCATATCAAACACCATACTAATAATACTAAATGCATTCCCATTGCATTGCCGTAATAATACGGCAACTAGTCATTAGCTTATATACAATTACGGGAACAAGTCATCAGCTTGACAAGGGCTCAAACAAAAGTTAGGGTGGATGAGAAGTTAAGAGTCCTTCACCACCCAACGATCTCTCGCCACACAGATGAGAGATCTTGTTTAGAGGCATAAAACTGTAGGAGAATCGAACCTGCAACCTTCCACGCAAAGCCACACTTACGTATTGATTTTGTGATCCTGGCATGGTCATACGTAACGTGATACACAGCCAAAGCCTCGTTATAAAGTTGCTTGATACTCTTCGGACTATCCTCCAGCTCAGAAGCACCATATAATTTCTGCATGCCCCACAGCGCAATCAGCAAATGAAACATTGGATTTTCTATGGAGAAATACTTGCATACCTCAAGGGGGGAGTGCCACATCATTTGAACTCCACCAAATGAAAACAAAATTAAGATCATTTTAATTCTAGTTGGATGATGACACGTCTGAAACAATTCACATGCATTTTATTATTCCTAAGAAAAACAAACCTCTTAATTAAGAAACAAAAACAGAAAATCAGCCAATTAATTAAAAGGTTTCTTATTCTTAATAACAATAAAATGTGAATTGATTCACACAAGTCATCAGCAAATTAGAATTAAAATGATCCAAATTGTGTTTTTATTGGATAAAGTTTAGATGGTGTGGCACTCCTAGAGTATGCAAGTATTTTTCTTTTCTAAGAGAAGTGTAGGGCAAAACCATTAAATCTATACCACTTTATATTTTTGGTAGATCTCATCAGCAGCCTTGTTTTTAGCTGTAGAGTCCCCACCATTTAACGAAGCAGTCATTTCTCTCCTATACTCTTCATGGTATGATTTCCACATACTCAGGCAGTCCCCAGGTACTTCAACATCAAAACAGGGGAGTTTTGTAATATCTGGAAGCATGCACAGAACAAACAGGCGTAATAAATACATGATAGATTACGTTATGGTGCAAAACTAAAAACAGGATTATTCTATTTGGGATTCTCACCCTTCTCAGATAGGTCTTCTTCATGTTGATATTTGTTCACCTCATCGTATATTAAACCTAGGATAGAAGATGAAGTATATGAATTGTCCTTTTCCATGTGGTGTGGATAAAGTTCTGCCCTCAAATCCTGTGGAACTTCAACCTGTTGACAATCATTGGACAGAGAATAAGCACTTCTTTGAAACCTACCTTTTAATATTACAAAACAAATACTGTACCCAACAGCGCCCTGTCATCACAATGTACATTGCGCATCATCAAAGTTACCTAGGATCGACCAGAATTTCACCTACTACAAATTAGACGCCTTTCTATGGTTCTCTTTTTCATAGAACTGCATCCAAAATGGAATAATAAAAAATGATTTTATACATTTGAATTGTGAAGTATCATTTGTTCTTTTAGATGAGAAAAATAATAAAACGATATATTACCTTTGGTCCTAAATATAAGACTTCAATCTACTTTGTCCCCCAAATTTATAATTTTCACCCCAAACTATCCCTTATCGATTACACATAGGAAGGTGGTTTCTATCACGGGTAGTAACAATGCACATGGTTAACAAGTTACAAATAATTAACTTAACTAATTTCCTTAATATCCACAAACTAGTTATCTAACTCTTATATTAAAAACTGGAGATAGTAATTACTAAGGGGTGGTGAAAGGAGAACTCAATTTTTGTACAATAGAGTGGAAATACCTTCCCCTCAAGGATTACCAAACCATGCATAAGCCAATGTTGGGATAAAGATTGTGTTCCCAAGTTTTTGTCTTCCAACACCTTACCCTCATGGACACTAAGCAGGGCATAAGACACTAAACAGGACACTAAAGAAGTACTTATTCTCAAGTTTACTTCTACTAATTGTTGATAGACGATATTCCCATATAGCTCGGATCCATAGAACTTCTGGTTCCAGCATTCCAATTTCAAGGCCTCCTCAAGCCAATGTTGGGATAAAGATTGTGTTCCCAAGTTTTTGTCTTCCAACACCTTACCTCATGGACACTAAGCAGGGCATAAGACACTAAACAGGACACTAAAGAAGTACTTATTCTCAAGTTTACTTCTACTAATTGTTGATAGACGATACTCCCATATAGCTCGGATCCATAGAACTTCTGGTTCCAGCATTCCAATTTCAAGGCCTCCTCAGATCAAATCTAAAACATGATCCTCAAATGTTTTCTTATGTTCAGGACCCTCGCATATATAAGGGTTATTCAATGGCGATAAATGCTACTAATAAATCAACTCGGCTATACTAATAGTTCAACATCATCTAATTTTTTTTTCCATTGAAAAATATGATGACAATATGAGATTAGCATAGCATCCAATAAAGCCATGAAATTCTAAGGCAAAGAATATAATAAGGAAAATAATATAGAACTAACCTTCTTTCCACCTTTCTTTGGTGCGTCTAAAGCATAGTAATACAGATCAATCAATTTAATCATATTTTCCTTGACACGTTCTTTCTCATGATTTTCTACTGCACTAAGCAGCCGATCCATAAAGGCAAGCCAGCAATCAGCTGAAAGACTCATAGCATAACTGAAAATGGCAGCCACTTAGGATCTTAAGCCAATTTACTTTGGCAACCCCCAAATAAAAAAGCATAATACTACATTATTCCAACAATGCATAATGAAATCTCAGGTTCTCATCCGAATTCAAATATCAGGTAATAAGACAAGCAATAACTAAATCATTGTGAGCAAAACAGATTCCATTGCATAAATAATTGTGCCTCCATAGTTTAAGATCCAGCAGTGAAATGAAGGATTCAGAGGAAATTAAGGGATGGAATAATGTCAAAAAAATGGAACTCGCGTTGCTTCAATGATGAAGGCACCACTAGCTTGGGCTGCTAGAGAGTTTCATTTGATTCAATTTGAATCACACGGTCTGACCAAGATGTGGACATGTTTGTTTTTGCACATAGATGGTTTAATTCAAATTGTCTCAGTCTGGATATTAATTGGATTGATTGAGAAAGAAAAAGTTATCACTACTGTGTAATTATAGAGAATGATTTTATGATCTTATTACTAATTTCCCAAATGCAAAGTTCAAGGAGTCAGACTAATGATAGAAAATAGGCTGAGGCTCTTAGGTGTTCAAGGTTAACAGTGCTTTGTTAAGCCTCAAAATGATTTTAACTATGGAGTTGATTTGGCTTGATTTGTTTAAACAAACTAAAAACAGAAATGAACAATCAGTTCTCAACCCTTAAAAAACAATTAGGACCTTATTATTTCAAGATTTGATGGTAAAGTTTGGGTTTGATTAATTTAGATTGGTTTTGAACATCCATAACATAGACATTCTAGGAAGAATTTCCAAAGGAAAAATTGTATAGCCAGAAGGATATGAATTTCACATGACATAGTACGCCTCAAATGAATATTTAGTCAGACCATCATACCTTGGTTGAAACCGACACCCCAAGAACAACTTGAAAAGTCCGTCCTGTAGTTCGTCTTCTGAAAGTGTACTTGGCTTTTTAGAAGCAATGACATCATTGCAAGGAGGATTTTCAATCCATGGGTCACTCTTTTTGAAATGCTCCAACAACTGAAACATTCAAAATAGAAATCGTCCATATAAATAAATTTGTTTTTAAATACTACCAGCTTCCTCAGGAAAATAATGATGATGATGATACATAAAATTACTATTCACTTGGAACTCCGTAAAAAACATTCTGATTTCTGAAGCTTTGATCTAAGTTAATCAAATTGTACACAAATCCAACATTCTGGTAACCTTTTCTACATTCATAAGCTTTGAGGAATTCCAATTTAAGACGTTATAACCAATATCACAACAGAAAAGCTACAGGAAGCACCAAAAATAGAATAGGAACTTTGGAAGTAAAAATAGAATAGGAACTTTGGAAGTAAAAGATATCTTTAGAGGAGTCAGCATTAGGATGAAGATCAAATGTATGGATGACGATAAAGCATATTTAAAATATGCAGAAATTTTCAATCCCAAAACACAGCCTCCTACACTGAATTTTCATGCACCAAGGTACCCTTTATTATTTTAACAAAAGAGAAAAATACTTTACCCACCAAACATCTGACAAATCAAACATGAAGTTTCAGTTCCTACAGTTCCAGTTCTTAGAGCAATATTGTCACTTGGATTATGTCTTTCTTTCACATGATCTGAAACCAACAATTTCACAATCCTTCTATAAACTAACAGTTAAGTATGGGCATATCATCTGGAGGCAGATCACCTCTTAATGAAATCAATCAAACACAACATTCTGATTATTAAAAAATTTGGCATCACTCTACAAATATATGCAAAGAGAAGTCCTGGAAAATGATGCAACAATCCTATGAATTCAATTGAAAGTGCCTTCTCCAGTAACAGAACCAATTATAGAATGTAAATATTCTGTAAATAGTAGATTAGTGTTATTAGTAGTTGTTAGAAGCTGATTCCCTAGGATTTATGTTACCTATTATGATGTACTACTCTGATCCTATTTATAAGTCACTTCTAACATTTTCACCAGAACCAAGAAAAACCTTAAACCTAATTAATTTTTCCTTAAAATTCAACAACTTTCCAACTTTAACCCTATTTAATATAAACTATACCCCATGAGAATAAAGTCTACACAATAATAAATTAAGGATAAAATTGTGCATTCATATGAAAAATTTAATGGCGCGACTTAGAAATATGACCAAAAAAAATCTTCTCTCTTTGACTTATAAATAGGACCAAAGGAGTAAATATTCTATAATTAGTAGCTTAGTATTATTAGCAGTTGCTAGTTAGGGGTTAGAAGTTGAATCTCCAGCATTTATTATGCCACCTATTTAAGTGATGTATATATTATGTACTTAGTAGCTTAGTGTTATTAGTAGTTGTTAGTTAGGGGATAAAAGTTTATTCTCCAGCATTTATTAGTCTTGTTAAACTCACTTGTAAATAACCATGTAACCTATAGAATAAATCATCATAAACATTTTTCTCTCATATTGTGGAAAGTTTAAACACTAGAGTATAACATTTTGATTCTATTATTAGACTTACAAAAGTTTCATTAAGAATTCCCATCAAACACATCAATAAGAAAAATAAGCAGATGGCAATTGTAGTAAACAATAAATAAACTAAAATATAAAGAGAAAATTCCTGAAATTACTGGTTAGACATATAATAAACAAAAGAGGAGACCTGAGGATTTTGTGACACCCAGTACAAGTCACCATCAAAATCACCTCCACCTATCTCATCTGCCAAAGAGCGAGGACCAACACAAGGAAAGAATATTGCATACTTGCTATGGCCGACAAAAGATTCTAACTCCTTCACATAAGTTGCTTGGAGTATGTGAATATCCCCAAAATGTAATCCTGGATTCCGGTATACCAATACATCTCCAGAAATTTGGCCATTTTCACTATGAAAAAGGAAAAGAAAAAACATATTATTTAAGCGACATAATTAGTTAAAATTTCCTGAATAAATAAATAAGATTCTAAATGAGCCCGAAGTTTGAATTGGATCATCAAAATTATCATGTGTTTTCTTTAGATGTCACTTCTCAATATGATTACATTCATATCCGTTCCTCCTCACACACAAACCAACATTTGGCTCTAGAGTCTTAATAATATAAATAAAACTATCATACCATAAATGATTAAATTTACAACAGGCAAAGAATATGTGAACATGATTGGACGTGCAGGGTAAAAATTTATGGTACAAGGCTCCATACTAAGCATGACGGGAGCACGAAAGAAGGCAAACAAACTTATTTTGATAGCAAGCCATCTAGTATCACATACTACCAAGTGAAACATTCAAACAAAACCAATCCCCAAATGAGGGAAGGTCTATCATCATGACTTTTTCTGTCCACAAAACCTCTCCCAAAATATGTGAAGTCACTGAACACTCAACACTCTACCCTTGAACCAAGCAAAACAAACTATAATAGGACGTTGATACTGTCTAAAGTAAGTGTCAGAATCAGAACAAATGCTGGAGACTAAGTAAAGGAACATATATTATCAGATATACAAGCATGATAGGGGATAAGATACATGTGTATAGCAATAACTTGCCAGTTTTTAGCCAAGAACAAGTTTGATAGATTATTTCTCTTGACTACTGAAATTAGATAGTTAAAAAGAAACTAGAGCAAGAAAAATTAGCATAGGCCGCCTACTGAATTCAGGAAATTTTTTTTTTTATCACATACCTCCAGCCATAGGGAGTGTTTGAACATAAATTGGAGCTATGTTTTGTACTGCTAGATAGATAGGTTAAGAAACAAAAGAGAATTATGCTTACAGAATAATACAAACTTGATCCTTTTTAAGGCATCCAGTGGGATCAGCAGTCCCCATTAGATAGTAACAATTAGGTATATGAAGTTTCCCCCTTTTAAGACTATTCATTTCCTCCTTTGCAAGTACAGATAGACGATACTGCAAATATGCCTCATCCAGAGGGATACCAGATAAAATCATTTTTGTTGAATTGAATTGATCATCCACCTCACCATGGCTTAGAGACACTGCACACAGAACCACATAATTGAATACGTTTTCTAAAGGAGATTTCAAAAGACCATACAAGCCATAGGCCGATATTCAAATAAATCAGAATTTAATAATTCTAGGAGAAAATAAGTGAAAATATGAAGTATTAGCTGCAGGAATCTATGAGGATTACCTCTGAATGCAGCACGCTTGTTAGTGAAGACACGATATGCATTTTCCAAAGCACTCTCAAGTGAATCCAGAAAAAACTCTCTTGGCACTCCTCCATAGCTTAGAAGAGCAATCAGATTTCGGTTTAAATAACACCTCTGTGGTTTGTTGCTGAAAGATGATTAGATAATCTTTGCTTAAAAAAATAGAGAATTTTCTTTACTAAAAAACCTAGAACATCAGCTTAACACAATAGTTTGAGCTCAGCTCCTAACAGTATAAAACTAATGAGAAGTTAGTCAGGTAAAAAAAAAAGGTACCAGCATATTAACATGTCCTTTAGCTTTTTTTCTTTGGAAGGACTAAAAACCTCAACAGATAAATAACTGAAACATGCAATGCAAGCATACGAGTGCTTTCTGAGCCCATTCAGGATGAAAAGTAGAGGAACTCCTGAGCCCATTCCAGTTTTGGTTCTTTCTGCAACCCACTCGTTGAAACATAAAATTATCATATATGGCCTAAATTATGGTCAATATCCAAACCCCCCCTAACTGCTTTAGGTAACTTCGTTTCAGCAATAGCAACCAATAGCCAACTTGATAAGGAAAGAGACATGTAAAGGAGATACCTTGTACCTACTACCTCCATTGAATTTATGCTTTGCATCGGAATATTTGGATCTGTATCAACCTTGATCATTGATGGTCGAACTTGTATCGTCCCAGTAGGAAGCTGCAAGATTTATGTTATGTAAGCTGTATAGAATAAATAATTAGGTAATTGCCAGCAGAATAACTGATGCACATCAAAATCCACATGAATCTGACAAGTATTTAGTCTGATAACTTCAATCTGATAGAGATGTTAAACCTAGACATCATCTAAAAATAATGAAAATATATAGTCTGAATTCTTCAACCTTTTCCATGTATCAAAACATTTTCCTGGTGGCTGCTAGATAACACTATTATCTTTACTCTCTACCTTACTTATTTCCCTGCACCCCAATGGAATACATGACACTCAATGAACCAACATAGTAAAAAAATATCCTGCTTACTATTTAAAAACTGTGGGAATTATATTATTTTGTAAATAAGTTTATTAGATTAAGTCAAGATTAGATCCTAGAATCTAGGAGTTAGTTAGAACAGATTAGTTTGTTTCAATTTTTGAATTTCCTAGAAGTTCTCAATCTGTTACAACAGATTGCCCTCCGTGTATCTTATATATTTCACATGAATCAATGAGAAGTGCATCGGACTCAATTATCAATTATCCTGATCCTAAAAGTCTACATGGTATCAGAGCAAACACCTTAGGTTCTCCACAGTCCGATCCAAGTCGTCACCCACTGTGCCGATCCAAGTCGTCACCCACTGTGACGCCTTCTCCTTCAAAGTTTGTGACGATTGCCCACTGCGACGTCCGACCCTCATACCTCGTCTGAAGATCCTCTCCGACTGTCATCTCAGTCGTCCCGTCTTCAATATTGGTTCACTCGTCTTCTGTATTGGTGTCGTCCCATCCTCAGACGTCCTCATCTATCACCGTCTCTCTCCGCTGCAACTCCACGGCGTCCATTGCGTGTCAATTACAGTACCTCGTTCAGCACTCATCCGCTGCAACTCAAAGTTCGTCCGACGTCATATCTCAGAATTCGTCCGTCATCGTCCGTGGTCTCTCCATCTCAGGTTCACGATTGTCTTCCTTCGTTTGAAGCTTCGTGTGTCGTGACCGTCTCGGCCTTCCAATTCAGACTCCAGTTACTGTTTGAATTTGATTTGGACTCCTCTCAGTGTGATATCGCTGAGCTATCGGGTCTCCTTCTGCCTCAGCTTGGTTTATCTGCACTGCGCCTTCATTTTTTGGACGTGAATTATTTTGGGCCCGTTACTGTTCATTTACCCACTTAGGGACTTGAATTAATTTTTGGGCAATTACTGTTATTGTGCTTCACTTTGTCTCCTTTCTTAACCTGCACCAATGGCTTCATTAAATGATACAGCCCCATTAAATGATACAGCCCCATTAAATGATACAATACCGCTCCCCAAGACCAGCGATAATACAACTCCTCTCCACTCTTCCGATAACCAATTGATATCTAACCAATTGGTGTCGGAGAAACTGAATCTTCACAATTATCATGACTGGGCACGAGCCGTTTTGCTAGCTATCGGTGGACGGGGCAAACGGAAGTTTTTAACTGGAGAGATCAAGCCACCGTTGGATCAAACCTCCCCAGCCTGGGTTCAATGGGACACTGATAATTCTCTTGTCTGCTCTTGGCTTATCAATGCCATGCCAAGGATATTTGGGATGTTGTTCGCGACTCTTACGTCGATGCCAAGGATTTATCTCAACTATTTAATCTCCGTCGTCGCATCTGGAAGTCATCTCAGGGCTCTAGGTGCATTGCTGAATTCTGGTTTGAGCTGTGCGCTCTCTGGCAAGAAGAAGATCAAATGGCTGAAAATGAATGGGATTCTCCCACTATGCTACTCGCCACCTTCGGAATGTCAACATTGATCGGATCCTGATTTTTCTCGGCTTAAACTCGGAATTTGACGATGCTCGAGCAAGGATATTGAGTAATTCGTCTCTTCCTCCTCTCCCGGAAGTATATTCTGAGATTCGTCGTGAAGAGTCCCGAAGACAAACTATGCTCCTCAAGGCCATCTCTTCGGGACCGAAGCGTCCGGTTTAATCGATAAGCACATTCCCCCTTCGGTTCGGCTCTACTAAATCTCGTCCAACGTGTGATCATTGTAAGAAGATTGGTCATACCAAAGACAAATCTGGAAACTCCACGGTAAGCCATCGATTGGACACCTCGCAAACCACGATCACCTTACGCTCATCAAACAGTCATTGAGACAGATACTACTTCAGAATCCGTGCCTCCTTCCCTCAATACAGAACAGATGAGTCAACTTCTCAATTTGCTAAAAAATTTACTGATCCTCTCAAGGACCGGTTGCAACTATCGCCAAACAAGGTAATGATCATCTTACTCTCATATCATCATCCTCTCTGCCAAAATGGATAGTAGACACTGGCGCCTCTGATCATATGACCTCGAATCAAGAGTATTTACCTCCTATTCTCCTTTGGTGGTAATAATCGAATTCGCACGACCAATAATTCTAGTGCCCCATTCTTTGATGCTGGTACCGTAACTCTTACAAGAGACTTCAAACTTGATTCTGTTCTTCATGTTCCTCATTTGGCATACAATCTCCTTTCAATCAGCAAATTGACAAAAATACAAAGCTGATCTCGCTCACTTTTTGCCACTCATTGTATATTTCAGGATCTCTCCTCGGGGAAGACGATTGGCACAGCTAAGGAGCATGACGGCCTTTACTACCTTGATGATTCCTCTGCGAGTGCCTTGTCATCACAAATAAAGACCTATGTCTCCCTAGTTTAGACAATAATTTGATGTTATGGCATAGAAGGATGGGTCATCCTAGTTTTCGTATTTACAAAGATTGTTTCCTCAATTTTCATTCAATAAAGATGTTAATTTCCATTGTGATACGTGTGAACTAGCAAAACATCATCGTACTACCTTCCCTCCCACCTCCTATCACTCTACTCGTCCCTTCTCCATCATCCACAGTGATGTATGGGGTCCCTCTAGAATACCTAACCGGACATGTTCGAAATATTTTGTCACGTTCATAGACGATCACTCTCGCATGTGTTGGGTGTACCTCCTAAAAGAAAAATCTGATGTGTTCAATATCTTTGTTGAATTCTTCCACTATGTTCAAACCCAATTTAATTCTACCATTCAAGTCCTACACTCTGATAATGGCACCGAATATTTCAATCATACCTTTAGCCATTTTCTAAAGTCTCACGGCATCATTCATAAAAGTAGTTGTCCTAACACCCCTCAATGAGAATGGCATTGCCGAACGTAAAAATCGCCATCTTCTTGACATTGCCCGTGCCCTTATGTACACCGGCAATGTTCCCAAGTATTTACGGGAGATGCAATCCTTCTTGCCACTCACCTTATCAATAGACTACCTACTCGTGTCCTTTCCCATATGTCCCCTCTTCATAAACTCCGTGAGACTCATGTGATTTCACACCTTGATCACTCTCTTCCTCTCCGTGTCTTTGGATGTACCGTATATGTCCATATTCACCATCCCCCTTCCAAATTTGACCCTAGGTCCATCCCTTGCATCTTTCTTGGCTATTCCAATTGCCAAAAAGGTTATCGTTGTTATGACCCTAAATCCCAACGAATCTTTGTCGGTAGAGATGTCACATTTCTTTGAAGCCATACCTTTCTATCCACAACCTTCGAGTCGGGGAGAATTGGAGTGACTCTCGGCCAACTATACCGAACCTATACCACCTTCCTATCCTGTGGTCATACCCTCCACACCTGATTCACTCACAATGCCATCACAAACAGGGGGAGACAAAGGTATCAAACAATATGACAAGGTTTACTCTAGGAGGAACAAAAGGTAGTAGAATCTGTTATGCACGAGGCTCACCACTCTCCCAACCGAGAGAGACTCGATGCTAACAAGGACCTAAACATGCCCATTGCATTGAGAAAGAAGACACATTCTTGTACTCAACATCCTATTCAAGACTACATGTCATATGGTAATCTCTCACGAAATCTTGTCATTTTGTCACTAACCTTGATCGAGTTCGATTCCCACAAATGTACATGAGGCACTTGAAATTCTGAATGGAAAGATCTTGTATTGGATGAGATGAATGCTCTTGAGAAAAATCAAACTTGGAATGTCACTAACTTACCCCAAGGTAAAAAGCGGTAGGGTGTAAGTGGGTATTTACCCCAAGTACAATGCAGATGGTACCTTGAACAAGTACAAAGCCAGACTAGTTGCCAAGGGTTTTACACAAACTTATGGCTTGGACTACAATGAAACTTTTGCCCTGTAGCAAAGCTAAACACGGTCAGAATCCTTATTTCCATTCTTTGTTAATCTCATTGGCCTTTACAACGACTAGACATCAAAAACGCCTTCCTAAATGGGGACCTAAAAGAAGAAGTTTATATGTCACTTCCACTGGTTTTGAGAATGGTCACGGAAAACAGGTATGCAAGCTGAACAAATCCATTTACGGATTGAAGCAGTCTCCTAGAGCTGGTTTGTGATTCTCACAAGTTCTAAAGGTGAAGGATACAACCAATGCCTCTCTGATCACACTATGTTCACTATGAACCATGAAGGTATGATTACTATCTTAATAGTATATGTGGATGACATAATACTTACAGGAAACAATCCTCAAGAAATGAGCAGAATCAAACTAGCGCTAAACAAGGAGTTTGAAGTCAAGGACCTTGGTAACTTGAAATACTTCCTAGGAATGGAAGTGGCTAGGTCAAAAGAAGGTATTCACATTTCACAAAGGAAGTATGTCCTTGATCTACTAAAGGAAACTGGCATGCTTGGGTGTAAACCAAGCAAGACTCCCATTAGTGTCAAAAAGAAGAAGAAAAAGGTAGAACAGCCGACAACCGAACAAGAGGTGGTGGAAAAAAAGAAACAAGAAGAGGAAGAAAAACCAGCAGACATAGGGCGCTACCAGAGATTGGTCGGAAAGCTTATCTATCTTTCTCACACACGTCCTGACATTGCCTTTGCAGTAAGTATTGCAAGTCAACATATGCACTCACCCAAACAGAAACACTTGGATGCAGCATATAGAATCCTGAAATACCTCAAAGGAACTCCTGGCCGAGGTCTCTTCTTCAGAAAAACTAATTTGAGGACTATTGAGATATACACTTGATGCAGATTGGGCGGGAGACCAAGAGAACAGCAGGTCTACTTGAGCTATTGCACGTTTGTATGGGAAATCTAGTAACGTGGCGAGTCACAAGCAACGAGTGGTATCCACAAGTAGTGCAGAATCGAATTAAGATCACTATCGAAGGACTCAAGGAAGGAATTTGGATAAAAGGGTCGGCGACGAGACCAACACCAAGATAGAATCTCCATTAAAACTTTATTGTGATAATAAGGTGGCCTTAAGCATGGCATTGAATCCAGTACAACATAGTAGAACTAAGCATGTTGATGTTGATCGCCACTTTATCAGAGAAAAGGTTGAAGATGGAATTATTTGTCTCTCCTACATACCCACAAAATTACAGCTTGCAGACATACTCACAAAAGGTCTACCTGAGGACATATTTGAAGGCTTTGTATGCAAGTTGGACATGATGAGTATCTATGATCCAACTTGAGGGGAGTGTGGGAATTATATTATTTTGTAAATAAGTTTATTAGATTAAGTCAAGATTAGATCCTAGAATCTAGGAGTTAGTTAGAACAGATTAGTTTGTTTCAATTTTTGAATTTCCTAGAAGTTCTCAATCTGTTACAACAGATTGCCCTCCGTGTATCTTATATATTTCACATGAATCAATGAGAAGTGCATCGGACTCAATTATCAATTATCCTGATCCTAAAAGTCTACAAAAACCTACCAATAAGATCAAAAAAATTAATATCTTACAAGATAGACCAGTTCCCCAGAAATACATGGAAGTCAACTCACAAAGGTAGCATACTCTATAGCTAAAAAACCACATCAGTACTCAAATCTCACTTCAAATTTATTTGTGCAAGTGAACAAACTTGTTAGAAGTAAAAAGGGAGAATAGGGTAAACAGTAAAAATATGCATATTCACTTGACACCAAATACATCTTTGAATCTACTATTATAGACTTATTATCCAAATTACCCCCTTTTACCCCGAATTCCCATGTGTCAACCCTAGTAAACATTTTTGTGTAAGCATTAGCCTAAAGAATCAGTCACTATATCTGCAATAATGCATTTTCAAGTAAATTGACATCATCAAACTCTTTCGAGAAAACCTCCTCATAATAAAACATGGAGTGGATGACAGCTAAACATCCAAAATTTATTATTTGAAAAAAGAAATTACAAGTTGAAACAATATTACGAGCCATGAATTCATCAATACAGGAATTAAAACTGGAGTTGTCTTGCATACTCCGAAATGCAAATTAACAAATACTACAATTAAGACGATCATATTTCCACACACACACACACACAAAAAAAACAATGAGTTAGTACCCTTTTGTTGATTAAAAGTGTGCCCTTCATGGTGCGTCCCATGTGATAGAGACGGCATTGGATCAGCAAAGGCTTAGTCAAAGAGAGAAAAAATATCAGAATAAAATCCATGCGATGGACATCTGCAGTCTCATTTACAGAGAAGTAAGGAACATACTGGCTCACTTGCTCTGGACTCCATATTTGTACAAGCTATAGTTGTGTTATCCTATCCAACCAAATTAGAAACCCCCGATCATTTAAGTCTTGATAAGGAAAAGAGTTCTATGCAAGACAAAATTTAAAGAACCAAATGTGAGAGAAGACAAGAAAAAAGTAGCAGCAGACCATTTAACACTCGGAAGTGTGACTGCAGCACCGAGGGTCCAAGCAATGAGATAGAAAACAAAAGAAGACTTGAACTTCCAACACTAGAAAAGAGAAAGTACCGAAGTAGAAATAGTTTCTTAACACAACACTTCCTATGGAGATTTAAAATAGGGATGTTATCTAAAATAATGAGGCGTTCAACCTTTGGCTTATTCCATGGTTTATGAAAATAACAATGAATGGCAACAGACGATTAACATATGTTCACCAAACAAAAAGCAAGGGAAAAATAGGACAAAAACGCATGCATCTACCAAGATGCTGGGTAATATTATCACACAATCTAGTAGACTTGCACATGATACATATCAATGTCCGATAGAGCTAGCAGTTCAAATCATCTTTCCAAACTTTGGATCGTTAAGTAATAAATCTGATAGAGAAAACTTCTCTCTTCCAGACCACAGCATTTTTGGATGTTGAGACATGTATGACTTGTCATATCAACAGTCATACAAGGTTTACAATCATTTTCCATCAGCCTCATGTGTCTAACCAAAATTTTAAGAAAATGCATAAATAAAATATAGTAGCAAGCGCATATAATCCTGACGTGCCTTCTTTTGATCCTACATCATATAATCCCGGTTTAGTTAATTCTGCTTTCGATAAGCCAATGGAGTTTGAGTCGGTCTTTCTTTCTACAAGTTCTTTTTTTCCATATGATTTGCGTGAAAGAAAGCTACATACTACATAGTAAGATGGAATTATCCTTCAAGAAGCATATTTATTACTACACATATCAACAAAGTGATAATTACAAAAAGAAAAAAAACCTTGATGAATAAGCTATAGTAAGTTTGTGCCAAGTACTGACTGACATGATATATTCTTATAACTTTGTTGCTCTGCATGACAAAGCAACCATAACAAAAAGGCCCATGGGTAACAGATAAAAATAGTATATTGTTATAAAACCTAAAACACATAACAGATATTTGATACAAAATAATGAAAAAAGAACAATGTGAGCAAATAAAGTATGCAACTTTAAGTATTAAAATAGAGTGATACCCTGAAATTTTTAGCCTTCATATGAATTCCTTTGGACACATTTCTCGGGCAAAGCATAGCTAAATCCTCAGAAATAAACCCAGTTCCATCAGTATGAATCCGTACTTTCCCATTGTGATAAACAAGTTCACCATTATCATCCTAAAAAGAAATGGAAAAAAAAAAAAAACCAGTTTTTCATATACGAAAATAGGGCGGAAAAATCCATATAGAGATTACAATAATTGATCATACCTGACAATACACATCGTCAATTGTCTGAACATCCACAGATCCCATGTCAACATCAAATGTGAAGGTTTTTGACAAAATCAGAGAAAACCTAAATACATGATGTCAGTAACTCTGATCAACTGTTCCATGTGCAAGATGGGGAAAATACAATATATAAATCTAAAAACAGTATCTACAGAGAACCATACCTAGCCATAAATTTGTTCAAACTGGGTAACGTGTGAGTATGCATAAATAAAGATCGAGCTTCAAACATTGACTTGCCCGATAATATGTAAGATTCACAGTTGTCAACTGATGCACAGGATTCTGTCCGAACAAAATAACATTTCACAGATGATGATGTTGGGTCCTTCTTTTTCTCTTCCTTTCCTCCATCTTTAAAAACTGATCAGTTGATAAGAAGTTTAGGCTCATCAGTGCCTGTATATTGGTACCCATAGGTTTGTCTAAAAACTTTAAAGACAGCATCAGATACATATAACTTGTCAAAGATTCAAACGTTTAGTGAAAAACGGCAACAAAGCATGAGATGTAAGAAATACATAAAAAGATTTTAAAACCGAGAATAAAATGGTATCCAAATACACAGATACTCCAAACTTCCATCATTGATGGCAGCACTCCACCATAGAATGATAGAGGCACAAAGTTAACAAAAGAAACCAAACAAACCAAGTTCCAACTACATTCAAATTGGTAATCCAAGGGAATAAGTAGTTGAATGAGTGAAGGAAGTCAGACATATCAACAATTTGACGAAAACAAAAACAAGCAATCAGGCAGACTCGGTTTAATGCTGTCAATAGGGATTAACAAGTACAAGCATAAAATTTCAATGACATAGCATTTCTTAAGGACAGGCTCACAAATTACCAAAAAATCGGTAAAGGCGAAGACCAACACGAATTCCCTCTCTTCCAAATTTTCCATAGAGAGCATATGCTTCCTCAACACAAGTTTGATTCGGCTTGTATCCATGACTTTCCTCAGCAAACTTTACAATGAGAATATTGTCATCACCTAATGATTTTTGCAAGTGTGTCCGTGCCTCTTGGAGAAAGGGGCCCTGAAGTGAATTTCCAGACAAGGGGATTGGAAATTACTATATTAATTATAAAGTAAAATATTACTACGTTAAATATAAATTAATCTATTTTACAACTAGTCCATATGCCGTTGAGCTATCACCAAATGTAAACTGGTCTAGGAATGTGATTATGATTCTATTAGTGGACAAGATATCACAAAGAACTTCCATAGCACCCACGGAAGTACATCTAGGAAAAAAGGATTTGCTTTTATAACAGCATGTATAAGTTGTATATGTTTTCTAGAGCTTGTTAAAAGTTGATGAAAATATAATAAAGTAGAGGCAAACCTTGAACCTTAAACTCCCATCTGGAGAAATATGACAATAATAGACAAACGGCTTCTCTGAATCCCAATCATTATACTGCAGATACCAAAGTTATCAGTAGCAAATAATAAAATATTTTTATAGAATAATACAGCAAATGATGGATGAACAAGTTTAAAGTCGCTAGAGTTGATGAGTTAACAGGATAGTTAAGAACTGACATAAATTTATGTACATGACAAATTCAACAAATCTAGCCTTATTTTAAAGCACAGTTGAATGGTAAAATAAAGTAATAACAGAAAAGTAGAACAAAGTAAAACCTCCAGAATTTAAAACGTCGATGGGAGATTCCTTTTTAATGGCTCAGCGAATGATTGGAATAGTTTTTGGTCCGAAAAGAGAGGGAGCCAACCATTCCCTTTATTTAAGACAAGTTCCGACTTCAGATCAAAAGGAGGCAAAGTAATAAATCAACGAACTAATGTCAGAAAGATAAATCAGACAGGATGTTCACCAATCGCCGCTCGCCGGAATGGAATCTGCCCACCACTCCCCATATTTCTTCCTCAAACCTCCACATCGGCAATGTTTTAAGACTCCTAATCTTGTCCGCCGATATTGCCCGCTCAAGACTCTCCCTATAAATACAAAAAGAAAAAGAAAACGTTAAACCTCAAAGCGTCACTGGCTCGATGACGATTCTGGAAAATGAAACAACGTGAATTAAAAAAAAATAATAATAATCCGCACTTACCCTCCAATATAGCTCAAAAGTAGGAATGCCTTTCTGAATTCCAATTCTCCCAGGGCCACCAATTGTGGACTCATTGATGATTCTGCTTCTCCTTGTGCTCTTGAAGGCGAGGCACTTCCTGGATACTCTTCCAAGGGAGAGGGAGTCGCAGCTCCGTTCACTGTAATTTCAAATTTTCAAAAATGAAGGAAAGAGACGCCAAACTAGTAAATAGTCCAACATGCACCAAGTTATACCCAATCTCTCCTAATCAGAGCAAGAGACAAAAAAATGGAAAAGAAAGGAAGAAGCAGCTACAAATGCCAACATAAATTTGAAAAGGGGGGAAAAAAATAAATCCGGATTCGGAATCGTCACTCTTCAACCACAGTACCGACCCTCGTTATGCGAGAGACGTCTCCTTTTCCCAGTCTTCCACGAGTTCGGCGATTCGAACGAGAGAGAGAGAAAGAGAGCAATTTTGCTTCGAGTCAACCAAATGAAAGAGGACAGGAAACAAAAGATAAATATATAGTACTTCTACTACCTTGGATGTTGATGAGTCGGGTAGTGAAACCACTGGTAGAATTTGGTGAGCGACTAGGGGCTTTCTTCGGAGAACGAATCATGTGCATGATGAACCCAGAGAGACTACTACGAACCTTGGCCTGTGAAATTAGTTTCAAAATATCGACGGCCAACTCTTCTCCGATGTTTGCCAGTTCGCGTCGTACTTGAGAGCTCGGAGGGGCCTGCTTCTGCTCGCTGCAGATAGATTCCAAGAGCCGCTCTACGGAGTCAGGAAGAGGGACATGCTCCAACGGATTGGTCATCGGAGACGGCCCGAAGCTTGAATAGGAGAAAGGAAGAGAGACGACGAAGTCGAAGGAAGGAAGGCTCAAGCTCCGCCTACAGTGATGACCGAAGATGAAATGATTATTACAAGCGAAACCGGAGAGGCAACAAAAACCACGTTCCGCACTTGCCAGTGGAAGTGAGTAAGTGACCGTATATTATATACTATATAGACAAAATACAAACCAAAGGGATATTTTGAATAAAGTGCCGTTGGAACTTGGAAGGGGTCAGGGTCGAGTCTAATCAGAGTCCGGATGATAGTTTCCTCTTCCTGAAACGGAAGGGACAAGGGAGAGCAGCTTGCCCTGTCCTTTTCCTCACTTTTTCTCTTCGTACCATTTAAAATTATTATTGTTAAAAATCATATAAATAAATTTATAATATTATAAATATATTAAATGATATGGATGTCCATTAACTCTTATTTTTCCATATTTTGTCACAATTCATAAAAATCATTTAAATGTATTATATTATTTTATTTTACTGAGAAAAAAAATATTATATTATTTTAATAATTTTAATATATATATATATATATATGGGAAAAACACTTCTTATGTTGTAGGAGAAGTGTTTTCTCATGTCACACACATTTGAAATGGTGGGACCCACACATATATATAATTAGAATTATATATATATGTGGGTCCCACCATTTCATATGTGGGTACGAATCTTCTTCTTCTCATGTAACATGAGAAATTTAAACCCCTATATATATATATATATATATATATATATATATATATATATATATATATATATATATATATATATATATATATATTTTTTTTTTTTTTTTTTTTTTTGCTCGTAACGAGATACTTCTATTACTTAAAGCCACAGCTTAGTCCAGCAACATACACAGCAATAATTGATACAGACCGACCACAACAAATAACTGATACAAAAAGAAACAGCATAAAAATTGATACAGATAAGAACAGCCACCAACTGAAACAACCAGAAGCTAACGAGATATAATCAACAAACCAGCAACTGAAACCAAAAAAAAAAAAAAAATAAAAAAAAAAACCAGCAGAAACAATACCAGGACACAAGACAAAACTAGCTAAAAAGGCAAAGACCCCTGTTTCAATCATCAGGAGAGAAATTGACATCCAAAGCATTATAAGTCTCTGGGGCATCCAAGGTTAGAATAGATAATAAAGAAGGTGTTGGTTGAAAAACTCACCCTACCGGGCACACCCCCTTATAGGAATTTGCTGCAAGAAGATCCGCAGCTCTGTTACCCTGACGGGGGATAAAAGATAAGGAAAACCCAACCTTATCAACCAAGAGGCAAATAATATCATGAAGAATACTTCGACTCCTCCACTCGCCTAAAACAACATATCTGGCATTAATACAGGAAACCAGCAAAAGGCAATCTAATTCAAATACAACCTTGTCATGACCCAAATCTACAGCTAACATTAAGGCCTTCTTAAGAGCAAAAGCTTCCGTCATAAAAGCAGAAATTGATTTAACCTTGTCCACGAAGCCCCATTTGAAGGAGCCCAAGCTGTCCCGACAAATAACACCAATGGCAGCAGACTCCTTTCCATAAACAAAGGCACCATCAGAATTAAACTTCAGCTGTCCAGGCTTAGGGGGTATCCAGCGAACATATTCAGCATTAGAAGCATCTGGATTACTAGTCCCAGGTTGCTTAATGTCACAATGGCGCCAGAAATATGTATTGCTTCTCTCAGCTGATGCAATCACATCAAGGGGATTAGGCTCTACATGGTTAAAAACCTTCTCATTTCTTTGCTTCCAGATCAGCCAAAATAGCCAACAGATTAATGACAAATCCTTATCAGTCAAGGATTTCAGTTTAATGACCATCATCCACCATGCATTAAAGTTACTAACATTAGACCAGTCTAATCTAGCCCCCAAGCTACACCCAAACCACACACAACAGGTCCAATGACAATAAAACAGGAGATGCTCAATGCTTTCCTCGGCCACCTCACATACCGGACATAACGTACCTGGTGAGCACTTCCTTTTGAACAAAGCAACTTTGGTAGCAACTGAATTATTGAGAAGGCGCCATAGGAATTGTTTTACCCATGGGATGGTTTTGATGTTCCAAATAGATTTCCAACAAGAGGAAGGAACCACAACCGACGAACTAGCTTTCAGGATGGGCGATGAGGTTTTGTCTTTCCCAATATGATACCCGGCCTTAACAGTATACACACCGTTAGTAGAGCTGGTCCAAACCAGCCTATCCCCCAATCCATTATTAGGAATAGGGGTAGCTAGGATAGCAATGTGAACCTCAGGAGAAACCAGATTAGCAATAGGTGAAAGCTCCCAAGAACCATCCACAATAAGGTCATTCACCCTCCCTTCCTTAACAATAAAGCTCTCATTGTTTAATGGCTTTGCAGGCGGAGGAACCCCAGCGATCCAAGTATCCCCCCAAATTCGGATATCTTGCCCATTACCTACATCCCATCGGAGCTCTTGCCTTATAAATTCTCGGCCTTCAAGTAAACTAGACCAGCACCAAGAGGCCTTGTGGCCTTTACCCACATCCATAAATTCCGAGTTAGGGAAATACACACTCTTCATTACTTTGGCCCACAAATCATGAGGACGATTCATAAGCCTCCATGCAGATTTAGCAAGCAAAGCATCATTCATTATTACTAAATCACGGAAGCCCATTCCACCTTGACATTTGCCCGTAGTAAGATAATCCCATGCCTTCCAGTGCATACGACCGCCAAATGCATTACTGTCCCACCAATAGTTAGCCACAAGCCTTTGAATTTTCTTACATGTTTTGAGGGGAAATTTGAAACAATTCATGGGATATATTGGGATGGCCTGGATGACAGCCTTGATTAGCACCTCTCTCCCTGCCGAAGATAAGAACTTGTGACTCCAGCTTTGAATTTTATTAGCGACCCGCTCTCTAATATAAGCTAATGCTTGATGTTTGGTCTTCCCCCAAATACTTGGGATACCGAGGTACTTGCCAGGATCCTCTTTTGTAGGGATATGCAGCATGTTTCCCACAGCCAGACGAAGGTCATTTGGAGTATTGGCAGAGAAAAACAGGTTGGATTTCTCAAGATTTACAACTTGCCCAGATGCAGAACAATATTGCTGCAGAATGTGTGCTAACAGCCCACAATTATCACGATTAGCATTCATATAAACCAAGGAGTCATCTGCAAAAAAAGCTATGAGTGAGTATCAGACAATCAAGACTCAATTTAATGCCCTTGAGTAACCCAACCTCCTGGCTTTTGGAGATCATAAGAGATAGGACCTCCGCAACTAGGATAAAAAGATATGGCGACAAGGGATCCCCCTGCCTAAGGCCCCTACTAGGGGAAAAAGAGTGCACAGTTTCACCAGATAAACATACATTCAACTTTACAGAGCGAACACACTTCATCACTAGAGAAACCCATCCAGAATCAAAACCAAAGCGATACAATGCTTGTTCTAAAAAAATCTCATTCCACCCTATCATAGGCCTTACTCATATCCATTTTGAGAGCAAACTCATATTTATCACCAGATTTTTTCCTTCTCAAGTAATGGCATACCTCATGGGCTATTATGATATTATCCTGAATACACCGCCCCGGAACAAAGGCCCCCTGGTTGGGCGAAATACAAGAATCCAGTAAGGGTCTCATTCTACAAGCCATGATTTTTGAAATAATCTTATATGAGAAGTTACACAGGCCTATAGGGCGAAATTGAGAAACATGTTCAGGTTTTGAGACTTTAGGGATTAGGACTAGGTTGGTCTCATTAATAGGAGCTAAAATAGAATTCCCCTCAAAAAAATCCAGCACCATAGTACAAATAGACTCACTAATCTCAGGCCAAGAGTTATGATAAAACATACTTGAAAAGCCATCAGGGCCCGGAGCCTATGAACTACCAAGACTATAGGCAGCCTTCTTAATCTCCTCACGAGTGACCGGCTTCAATAGGTTCTGATTCATTTCCTCAGAAATTTTTTTATCAATAAAAGAGAGGACAGGCTCCATTGGATTTGAACCAGAAGATGCAAAAAGAGATTGGAAGTAATGAGCTATATTATCATTCACTTCAGATTTCTCAAACAGCCACATGCCATCATCGTTTTTGATGCTAAGGATGTCATTTCTCTGCCTTCTCTGGACAGTCGACAAGTGAAAAAATCTGGAGTTTTTATCCCCCGCAGTGAGCCAGTTAACTCGGGATCTCTGCCACCAGAACTTCTCTTCAAGCTCAAGAAGCCTATCAATTGTCAACTTCACCTCCCTAATCGCTGTTAAACTTGCCTCTGATCTTTCCCCAGCTTAGAGCTTAGAGAGTTGCTTCTTAAACATTTCCAACCGTTTAGCATTATTTGGAAATTCTTCCCTGCTCCAATTCTCCAGCGCCACCTTACAGTTGTGTAGATTACACTTGAAGGACTCCATTGCAGACAAGTTAGCCACGCCAGACCGGTCCCAACTATTACCAACCACCTGTAGAAACCCATCATGATGAACCCAACTCTCCTCAAAACGAAATAATCTCTTCCTAAGAGGTATAGTAGGTTGGCACTTTACAAACAGTAAGTGGTGATCAGATCCCACCGGAGTGACATTGTGAACTTGGATATTAGGAAAGGATTCCCTAAGATAGCAATTCCCGAATGCCCTGTCTATGCGTTCCCATATAGTATTAGGCGCCTCTCTATTGTTACACCATGTAAAACGATATCCACTGAACCCCAAGTCATCCAATTCACACCCCGCCACAAAACACTTAAAGTTCAAGATCTTTCTCCATGCTCTAGGTTGCCCTCCCATTTTTTCAGATTGGGATAAGATGTCGTTGAAGTCCCCCAAGCATAGCTAAGAATCAAAAATATTCCTACCTATCCTGGTAACCTCCTGCCAGCAGAGCAGCCTCTCGTTCTCGGATGGAGGGCCATAGATAAATGAAATATACGTAGGGGAGTTAATATCGCCATACGGGTATGAATTATATGAGGGGAGGATACAAGAATATTCACTTTAATTGGTTCAGACCACCAAAGTGCCAAACCTCCACTCTTCCCCAAAGGATCCACCAACCATTCTTCAGAGAAGCCACAACGACGTCTAATCTTCCTTACATACCTGGCCCTCTGCTTAGTCTCTGATAAGAACAAAATTAGGGGTTTTTTGCGGAAGCATTCTTCCTTTAAGTTCATGGCTGTCGAGGCAACCCCCAAGCCTTGCAGTTCCAGGCTAAGATATTCATAATGAACCGGTGGTTGGTCCCATCCAACCACCGGCGTTTTCAGGAGAAGAAGAAGATTGCAGATCATTCGAAACCTCTTTATATATATATATATATATATGTATGTATGTATGTATGTATGTATGTATGTATGTATGCATGTATGCATGTATGCATGTATGCATGTATGCATGTATGCATGTACCGGCGTTTTCAGGAGAAGAAGAAGATTGCAGATCATTCGAAACCTCTTTATATATATATATGTATGTATGTATGTATGTATGTATGTATGCATGCATGCATGCATGCATGCATGCATGCATGCATGTATGTATGTATGTATGTATGTGCATGTATGTATGTATGTATGTATGTATGTATGTATGTATGCATGTATGTATGTATGTATGCATGCATGCATGTATGTATGTATGCATGCATGTATGTATGTATGCATGTATGTATGTATGTATGTATGTGCATGTATGTATGTATGTATGCATGTATGTATGTATGTATGGATGGATGTATGTATGCATGTATGTATGTATGTATGTGCATGTATGTATGCATGTATGTGTGCATGTATGTATGCATGTATGTGTGCATGCATGTATGTATGTATGTCTGTATGCATGTATGCATGTATGTATGTATGTATGTGCATGTATGTATGTATGTGTGGATGTATGTATGTATGTCTGGATGTATGCATGTATGCATGCATGCATGTATGTATGTATGTATGTATGCATGTATGTATGTATGTATGTATGTATGTATGTATAGGCATGTAGACGACAAAGATGTACCTCCTGCTAGCCCATAATTGAGGGAGGGGCAATTTACATCCCATTTGCATCCTAAATATTAAATGAGTTGTGTGTTTTTTGTTGTTGTGAAAATATCAATGAGATCTCAAGAAGAAGAAAATATCAAAAATGTTTCAACCTCAAATCCCCTATCAAAAATGTTTTCTTTTTTTATATTAATTACAGAATTCCAATATCAAAAATTCTTATTGTGAAAATGGTTTTTCATGTTATTAAAATGGTTTTTCTTGTTGTTAAAATTTCCCTATGAAAATATTTTTGTCAAAATGGTTTTTCCTGTTGTCAAAATTTTTTCAAGTTTTTCCTCTGGCGTGTAGAATTTTAGAAACCTGGAAATTTTTTGCAACACAAAAAATCATTTTGACAACAATATTTTCACAAGGAAATTTTAACAACAGAAAAAGTCATTTTAATAACATGAAAAACTATTTTAACAAGACTTTTTTTATATTGAAATTCCGTAATTAATATAAAAAAAGTCTCTAGAGACTTTTTATATTTTTTTTTTCTCTTCTTTAGGACCTCATTGATATTTTCCTTTTTTTTTTTTTGCTATAAATACCCACAAACACAACACACATAGGGATGATCACATATTTTCAAAGAGAGTGAGGAGAAGTGTGAAAAAACATTGTAACAAGAAGCTAATGAGAATTGTTCTCTATCTACCCTCTTAGTTTTTCTCTTCTTTTATTTATTACTCCTTTATCCCATATTCCTTTTAGTTTTATAACATATAAAATATGAGTTTAATGTTTCTGCTTTTGTTACAGAAGTATTTTTTCTGCCACACTCACATAAAAGTGAGTGCCGCTTGACCCACTCACTTTTATGTGAGTGTGGCAGAAAAAAATACTTCTGTAGCAAAAGCAGAAACATTAAACCCATAAAATATTTTATAAATGTTGACCTCCTAGTTGCATGAACTATTATTAAAATCTTTTATAAAATATATTTTTTGCATTATAATTATAAAAATTTCTTAAATTTATATATATATTTAAACTAAAGTATATTTTAAATCTTTTAAATTTACGTGAGGTATTTTTGTATCCCAACTTTATAAAATATACTTTTAGACCTATAATTCTAATATCGTTATTGTTGTCAACAAAAA
The DNA here is from genome assembly GCA_025563575.1 of Acacia pycnantha. NCBI lineage: Eukaryota > Viridiplantae > Streptophyta > Magnoliopsida > Fabales > Fabaceae > Acacia > Acacia pycnantha. The sequence continues at coordinate 3,826,481 of JAMWYP010000001.1, forward strand.
ACGTTGACACAGTAAACTTAAATGATAATTGTATAATTAAATGTCATTAATCTTAAATTTAAAATATGTGTAAATTGAAAATATCTAAAAACCTAAGGAATAATCAATATCAAAACCTTGATTATATTAAAAAAATTATTTTAATAATCTAAATATCTAAATTTCATTTGCAGCTTTTGTTGATTTACTTTAGTTTAACAATCTAAATATATTTATTAAAAAAATTAAAACTTAAATGATTTGTCAGCTACATAATCATCATTAAAAAGTTTGTTGTATCAACATTTTTTGTGAGCAACATTTAACAAGATTAGAAATATAGGACTAAAAGTATACTTTGTAAAGTTAAGGGACCAAAAGTATACCTCATGTAAAACTAAAAGATCAAAAATATACTTTAACTTGTTTTTTTTTTATGTAAATTAATATGACACTTTTAAAAATATTAAAGGGTTAAGGTACATCATTTGGGAAAAAAAAAGTTACATTCAAATTAAGGTATTTTTCCAACTGTGTCCACCATCTTAAAAAAAGCAAAATTGTATTTTAAAAAAAAGTTACTAATTTTTTGTGCAATCAACATGATAAAAAAAAGTTTAACATTTTTCAATAGTACTTAGTATCTTAATTATTTATATATCTATCAATTTAAAGTATTTTTCAATAATATTCAGTATTCTAAAGTAATTTTTATATATTTAATGCATATTTTTATAAGTTGCATTTAGTATCTTAAATCTAGAGTGTTCATTGTTATGAAGAAAATTCTTTAAAAGCAAAATTGTATAAAAAAAATACTTTAGAACACTTGGGCCTATTTGAATTAGTGTTCCTAAAGCACATTCACACACACGAGTCGATACAAAACTAGTTCATGTTGAATTAGCGGTATAAAATTGTTTTTCCAACGTGATTTACGTTGTATAAAGTTAAATATATTAAAGGAGTTTTATATCAATTTATATGAACATGCATTTCAAACTCTAACTTAAAGAGGCATTTAGTATTATTAAAAAAATACATTAGGATATTAGATTTATCAAAATTTATTTTTGGATACCAAGAATGATTATTATTTTTTTTAAGATTCTAAATGCAACATATTCTAAGGAGTGTTAAATTTGAACGGTGGAAATTTTATTTTAATAATAATCAAAGAAATAAGGATTAAGGTGCAAATTTGTCTCGGAAGTTTTCACTGAGGAATAATGTTGCTCTGAAAGTTTTTTTAGATTTAATATCATCCAAAAGTTTCAAAACGTAGCAATATTCTCCACAGTTAAAAAACTAACGCTAACTATTAAAAAAATGACTTTGACTGTTAATTTTTAAACGAAAAATGATAATATTATTCCATTTTAACACTTCTCGGGTAATATTGAACTTATAAAAATTTTAGGATAATATTATTATTTAGTAAAAACTTTCAGGATAAATTTACACCTTAACCCAAGAAAGAAAGGAGGGAAAAAAAACAAAGAGGTTCCTTAGCACACGAGGAGAGGTCTTGATTTAATAATAACGAATGAAGGAAAAGAAAAAGGAAATGGGGAGGTTCCTTGGTGGACAAGTACTTTGGTTGGATTGTATACATATCTCACAAAAAAAAGGGTAGGGTCGAGTCTGATCAAAATCAGTGTGATAATTTCCTCTTTCTGTACGGATAGGGAGAACGGTTCTCCTCTTTTTATCCTTTGATTCGTCTTCCTCTCTTTTTCTCTATAATATCATTTAATTAAAATTTAATAAAATAATTAATATTTAATGAAATAATTAAAATTAAAAAATTATAAATAGTTAAAATTATAATTAAATTTTTTTAAATATATCATTTGTATTATAATTTTATACTCTTGATATAAGTAGTCATAGTTTACATTTATTTATATATAAAATTAGTATTATTTTATAAAATTTTAAAATTTTAAATTAAATTTTACACATTAAATTATTTTTTTAATATTATTCAATATCATAAATAATTTTTTTCCCATTTACCACCTAAAGTGTTTCAACAGCACTCCATATTTATTTTTTCACACATTCAATACCCTAAAGTGTTTTATGGCACTTCATATTTTAAAATATTTTTTGGTATATTCAATGCATTAAAGTATTTTTCTAATAATACTCAATAGATTAAATTTAGGTGGCTTAAGTGTCACTAAGAAAAAATTTTAAGGGCAAAATTACATAAAAAATACTTTAAAATACTAATGCTAAAAAAATATTTTGAAATTCTGGATTCATAAAAAATTACTCTAGCATAGTGAATACTACTCATATAGTCCTTAATAGAATACCTAATTAACTAATTTTAGTAGATTAAAAGGCTTAGTTAATATGATATTTTTTATCCAAAATACCCTAAATCCCTAATTATCTTCTTTAATTCTCTTCATCTCCTACTTTATTATATAGAATATCAACAGAATTATTTAGCAAAAAATTGATAAACATGTTAAATAAATCTAATATTTATTATTAATATTAACTCTGAATTAGATTCTATATTAAAGATAGGGAGAACACCATTAGGAAAAAAAATTAGGATGTTGTATACAACTTAACTCGATACTCTTTTGGTTCAAAAAATAAAATTCAAATAATTAAATTAGGCAATTTAGAAAATTGGTTAAAGATAATAAATATGTAAAAAAAATATAACTAACTTTTGTAAAACACCCTTTATTTAGAGAGAGAGTGAATGAGAGAGAGAGTGAATGAAAAATAAAAAAAATAATAAGTGGAAAAAAATATAAGAGAAATATATAATTAATTCGGGATAAAATTAAAAGAAAGTCACATTAAATAATAAGATAAAACCAAAATTTAGCTCACTAGCTTATATAAAAACTGGACCTTCTTATATTTTGAATTAAAAGGAGTGTTAAATTTGAATTTTGAATCCTTAAAATTTTAATTTCATAATATTGAGGGATGGAAAAAGGAAAATTGAGGTTCCTTGGTGAACAAGGAGAGATCAGGGTCTGTGGGGCAAGGGAATGGTGAATGGATAAATCAGGCGACATGTGTCTTGGCATGCTTCCCCACTCGAACTTCTTTTTTTTTTTGATACAACAGGCAGGGGTTGAACCCCTAAGGGGGAGGGGGGAGGTCAGACTCCTAAGTCTGGCACTAGTGCCAACGCGCTACAAGGCGCTTGGCTCACTCGAACTTCTTTAAGGCATGGGAAAAGAAAAAATTTCCAGAACCTGATCCAGAGAACAGCCCTATACTGTGCTTGATTTGTTTCTTTTAAAATACCTTCTATAATTAAAAGGAAAACTTATATAACTGTGTTAATTGCTATGAATTCTCTTCTATATATTTTTCTTAATGTTTTGTCCATCAAGAAATACTCTTGTAAATCTCATTAATAAACTTGTTATTCTCATTACAAATTTTGATTATAGTGCTCAGATTTTGTTCGATTTTATGAATCTCATTATATATATATATATGTGTGTGTGTGTGTGTGTGTGTGTGTATTATATAATATATAAATTATATGTGTGTGTGTATTATATAATATATAAATATGATATTGTTCTGGTGTAGAACACAGATGTCCAGTCGAGTGAGTGAGCTGGTACTTTGATGTTGGATCAAAGGTCTTTTCCTGGGTGCTTATGGGGGAAGCACGCAATCGGAGGTGGGATCACTGTACACAACTAGGCTCTTCGCCAAGGGAGTGGGGTGTGTGCACAGTGTGACTGTAGGTAAATAGTTCGGGGTTAGAACGTGTGTACCTTAGGTTTCCACCTCAGTATTTATAGTGTGTACCTTGAGCAGCCTGGCGTGATATCCGGCCTAAGATGCTAACGGTATCACCGTAGGCGGTGGTCGTCCTAGATTGTAGGGGAGTTAGGATTCTTCTTGCTAATAGATAGGATTTGTTAGGCCGTATCTACTTACTGGGCTTCATCGGATTTAGGCCTAATGTAGGTCCGTAACAAATATATTATATGGATATATATAAAATGAGATTCACAAGACTGAACAAAATCTGAGCACTTCGAACAAAATTTGTAATGAGAATAATAAGTTCAGTATTGGTAATTACCAATTCGTTAATAGTATTTACAAGTTCCGTAATGGTAATTACCCGTGTTTTCGTCAGGTTTTTCATAAGTGTCTCTCATGAAACAACAAATAAGGGTCAATTATAACAAATCTTGTAATAGAATTACCAATTCGTTAATGATATTTACAAGTTCCATAATGTTAATTACCAATGCTTTTATTAGATTTTTCACAAGTGTTTCTCACGAAACAACAAATAAGGATCAGTTATAACAAATCTTGTAATGAGAATTGCCAATTCGTTAATGATATTTACAAGTTTTGTAATGGTAATTACTAGTGCTTTCGTCAGATTTTTCACAAGTGTTTCTTCAAAATTTGAATCATGTTTTTAAAAACTATGGTTAAGCCATTTATATTTAATAAATTAAATATGTGTTGGTTTGTCTAGAATACTATTCCCTCCGGTCCTAATTATAGGAGCAATTTACCAGAATTTGGGGAGATTAAGGAGAGAAGTTAAATTAGTTAATTATAATTATTTTCTGAAAATACCCTTGCTAAAAATTGAAAATTACATCAAGCAAAATTAGTAGGTTTAGGATTAGTTTAGGGAGACCTGGGAAATCGACTTTGGTGCGCTGATTGGGAGTATGACAACATAAATGATACGAGACACATATCGCGGTTGTGGACACCTTTATTCTGTGCCACTTTGTGTTTTTCTAAAATCAAGGAAATTCGATATATATGGATAATCCTTGATTATGTATTCCTTTAAAAAAGGAATATTAAAATTATTTTATTTAAAAATAAAAAATAAGGTAGAATCTCTCACTTGATAGAATATAAGCATGTGTTGTAAATTAATTATTGTGGAAGAAGTAGGAGTAGGGGTGATATGGGAAAAATATGACAAAAATTGCTCAAAATTATTTTATATAAAAAAGTATAATTTAGGTGTATATGACATTAATGAGTTGCAAACATTATTTACTTTATAAAATATATATGTGTATTACTAAATTATTATTGTCTTTAATTATTATTGAGAAAGTATAAATAGGGTATTATAGGAAAAAAAATGACAAAAGTTAAAACTTGCTCTTATAATTAGGACCAAAACCAACTCTAAAATTTGCTCCTATAATTAGGACCGGAGGGAGTATTTTTAATATGTGCATTGTAACTACTTTTCATGGAAATTCTATTCAATGTGCCATCAATAGGGATACTTTGGGAAGAAAATTATAAATTCTGAAGACAAAGTTGAGTGTTAGAACCAATTATAAACTCATTGTATAACTTTTATATTTAAGACTAGGGTAGTATATGATATTACAATTTTTGAAGAATATAAATATTAAAAACATTATATTTGTTTTGTCATAAGAACATAAGTGTCTAGTCCTAGATGGGCTAGTATGTTGATATAGGATCAAGTAGCTCTCTCCCAAGTATCTATAGATGAGATACCTCTAAGAATAGGTGATCTCTGTGCACACATGAAGGCTTTCGCCTAAGGGGGTGGGGTGTGTGCTCTGTGTGGCTGAATAGTAAATGAGAGAGCTTAGAAGATGTGTACCTTTTAGGTTAACCAACTATATATAGAGGCTACCTTAGGGTTAGAGTTTGGACTTGTCGGGCTTCTTGTACCTCCAAGCCCAAATACACTAGTTATCTCCTGCTGGGCCACACCTTGGATGAGCCTAATATTTGATTCCATAACAATATTGAACCTATATTATTCAAATTTAGTAAAAGAATAAGCACCGAAGTATTATTTTTTTCCTATTATTTATGATCTTTATATAACCCTATTCTTTTCCTAGTCTTTAAGCAACACAAAAGATTGTTTTGGGGCGAAAAAAAAGTGACACAAAGGGTTGCGAAGACACCGGCCAAAGTGTCCAACACAGCATTTGTTCTAGAGCGACATTACATATATCATATGATCTTAATTATAAGATTAAGTTAATTTTATTTAAATTACTTTAGAGTGTTTTAATTTTTATTTTCCCCCAAACTAATTAGTTTGATTAATAAACTAATACTCCGTATATAGTATAAGAATACACAACATATGATATGATTAAATAATTTAGTATTTAGCTTCCTTAATCTCTCCAAAAAAAGTCAACCCGATCTTATAATTAGGATCGGAGGTAATAACGTTTCTAGATAGATATTGAACTTTAAAAAAAAAAACTTCCAAATACTTACTTTCTAGGACTAAATAAATAAATAAAAAGGCAGAAATCACAATTAAATAATAATAAAATCTAAATTCAAGCCTATACATTTAAAAAAATTCTTGATCAAACCAAGAGACATAATTAGAAATTTCTGAACATTGTTAAAAGACCCGAATACCCGTCTATAAGTAAAAAAGAAAACTTATATAAATGTGTTAATTGCTATGAATTCTCTTTTTTATGTATTGCTAAATGAAAATATTGGCCTCACCCTAAAAATCAGAGCACGAACTTTTTATTTTTATTTATTGCTTTACAAAGTGCGGCCGGGTGATGGAGGAGTTTTTTTTTTTTTTATCGAAGTGGGTGATGGAGGAGTTGAGACAAGCATTATTATTCATTTTAAATCAGTCCTTCATTTATACCACTTTGGTCCTATTTATAAGTCCAGTTTGACTAAAAAATTTGGTCATATTTATAAGTCAATTTTGATCAAATAAATGAGATTGTGACAATTTTGCCCATATTAATGATGATGAGAGAGATTGGCTAGCTATATTGGGAAGAGAAAAAGATAAGAGAGATTTAAATAAATTTTAAAAGGTACCCATTCATAAATGAGGGTAAAGTTGGAAATTTGCTCTATAACTATTGAGATATCTAACTTTCCTTGGTATGTGAGATTTAGTCAAACTGAACTTATAAAAATAGGACCAGAGTAGTACCAAACAAGTTCAAGGGTCCTTAAACCATGACCGGCAAAAAGTCTATTTGTTGGTTGTTGATATTAGAACTCTACTTGATCACTTTTGCAATAGGTCTTTTTTTTTGTTTAATAATTGATGTAATATGTTGTAGCAATTAAATCCCAATCAATTGACCAACATGATTGGCACAAATGGTAAGCGGCTTGTGTCGTTTAAGCAAGGTCTCGAGTTCGAGTCTTATGAATGTAGAAAAACCCCACTGGAGGACTCACCCACCACAGCCAGGTGCGCGACTTGGGTCGGATCTGGATTAGTCAAGGCGAAACTCTGGATATCGGATGGGCAACCGAAAAAAATCCCAATCAATTGTAATTAAATTTTAATTAAATTTAGTTGAAATAGTTAAAATCAAAATCAGAGCTATATTTACATTCATTTTTTCTTTTTAACTACTGTGAGCATTTTGGTATTTAAACAAAATTCTAAAACCTCTAATTAAGCCTCTTAGCATGATTAAAATTTTGATAAATGTGTAGACATGAATTTAAATTGTGGTATTTCAACTTGAATTAATTAAGATTTTTCCTAAGAAAAATACAATAACTTAATTTAAAATTAGATAAAATTATAGACAATTGCATATTAATGTTTTCCTTTTAAAATATTGTAAGGAATAAAAGATATATTTATAACCAATTACTCCCTCCCCTTAATCCGGCCCTTAATTGTAAAATATTCTTAGTGGACCGATTTTTGTGCTTACCGTAATGATGAGCACCAAGAGTTACTAACCATTTTAAATCGTTTAGATCTAAGTTTGGAGGATCAGATTGAACTTTTTACTTTTGCTTTTATTTTTCAAAAAATTTATTTTAATGTGTATAGAATCTAATATATAGATAATCTTTTAATCATCAGTTTTTCAAAAATGATTTTTATTTAAAAGCATCATTTAAAAATATTAAATTTGGACTATTGAAATTCTATTTAAACTGTGTAGATCTCACCACATTGAATAATTTTGGGAAAATGACAACTAGGTCCTAAGGATCATAAAAAATAGTAAAAAAGTCCCAACAGAAATTCACATATCAAAAAAAGTCCCTAGGGAATTTTTTGATATTATTTGTATTAATAATAGGAAGTGCTATAGTTACAACAAAATTTAAAAACCTGACCGTTTACAACAGAAAATACTATATTCACAACAGAAAGTGCTATATTTACAACAAAATTTAAAATCTATGATTCATAACTGAAAAAACTATATTTACAACATGAAGTGCTATATTTACAACATTTAAAAACTTAGCCATTTACAATAGAAAAATATCAGAAAATGTTATATTTACACAAAAATTTAAAATATGTCATTCACTACAGAAAAAACTAGATTTACAACCGGAAGTGTTATATTCACAACAAAATTTAAAAACCTGGATTTTGTTTCAATACAAATAATATTAAAAAAGTCCCAAGATATGTGAATTCCTGTTGAGACTTTTTTACTATTTTTTATGGTCTTTGAGGCCTAGCTGTGATTTTCCCAATAATCTTTTATGTTCATCGATTACATTGAGCACTGAAACTTGTTCCATTTCCACGTTGTCAGAGACTAAGAAAGTTATTCATGTTTTTTAATTGATATACTACAAATAGCCAAAGAAATTAATGAATGTTATTTAGTGAGAAGCATCTACTAAAGGACTAAAACTCATATCCATGGCATTATACTCAGTTCGTCCGGTTCGCTAATGAGAAAATGACATCTCCATTTATTAACACATCATTATCAACATCGTATCTCCATCTCTGTTCCTTGCTTACCAATTGCGAGCCAAAGACAAAACTTGAACCCTATTTGCCGTTAAGAGCAGATACAGCGGCGATCATGAGCAGTGGATACGACGGCAATTGCGGAGGAGAGGATAACTTTAGTCGCCATCAATTCATAGGACGGCCAAGAGGACTGGTGGCCTAGAACGCTGGCTCATAGTAGGGAATAGAAAAATATTCCATGTTACTTACTGTACAAAAAAAAAAATATTTCAGGACTGACACTAAAAAAATACTTTATTACCTTGAAAAATTATTTTAGCATCTTGAAAAAATATTTCAGAGTATTGATGGGTACTAAAAAAAGATTTTAAGATATGAATTAGTATTGAAAAGATATATATTTTAGGATACTGGCTAATACTAAAAAGATATTTCAGGATGACGAAAGCTTAAAAAAAAAAAAAAAAAAAGAACTGGGTGCATTTTGCACCAACAAAACACTGCCGTTTGAATGAAAAGGACGATAGCGGATGGCAACGTAAAAAGACCAAAGCCGTATCCGAAAAAGAGAGGAAAACGAATAAAAGGCTAAAAAGAGGAAACTATCATACTGATTTTGATTAGACTCGACCCTACCAACGGACTTTATTCTAAAATTCACTTCGTTTTTTAACGTGAGATATATATGTAATCCAATCAAAGCACTTGTGCACCAAGGAACCTCCCCATTTCCTTTTTCTTTTCCTTCTTTCATTCATTATTAAATTAAGACCTCTCCTTGTGCGCTAAGGAACCTCTCTCTCTCTCTCTCTCTCTCTCTCTCTTCCTTTCTTCGTTTTTTCAGTCAATGAATAGGTGATGACAAATTGATGATTGTCTGACAATGTATTTTTCTGGGGTTTGTTTTCCTGCTGCTTCATTTTTTCCCTTTCGATCAAATGTCTCCCTTGTTGGAAAAATCATAAACCCAAACCCAAGCCCACTGTCAGCACATTTTGGAAACCTCTGCTTTATTGTCTTGTTTTCTTTTTTCTTTTTTTTAAAAAGAAAATTCCTATGGCCAAACCCACTCCCTCTCATCACCTATTTAATATATATGTGCCCGTTGCATGAGTGATTTTTTTTTAGATAGGTTTTTTTTTTTTTCCTCAAAATTCAGATTGAACATGTGATTTGTGTTTGAGATAACGGTAGCAGAAGTAGTAATTTTTTCCTATATGAGTTATTGTTTGACATAAGTATTGAAAAGTCTGTTGGGATAAAAAATGACTGAACAAGACATGAATCTTATTGAATATCTATTGTGATAATTAAAGATAAAAATTTAAAGTTAAATATAATTTTGCTAAAAAATAATACCTTGAATTTTTTTTTTAAAAAAAAAAAAAATTGTATGCTGCATGTGATCATTGATACAACCATCAAGCAAAATCAAAATCTGCATCAAGGAAAATTTTGATGGAGACTGATGAAGGAAAACTAGAAAAGATGAGCAAAAAGCTGTGTGCAACGACACAAAATTTCGAGGGAGACTGATGAAGGAAAACTGGAAAAGACAGAAGGGTTTCTGAAGAAATGGAACCACTGTGTGCAATGGTACAAAATAACGACGGAGAAGTCACTTTTTTCTATTAAGTCCATCAGATCCAGAAGCTTTCCCAAACAGTCCAAACTAACTTTTTTTTTTTTCCACTGAACCTTTTTTTATTGCTCACTGGGCTTTTTGATGCATTCATTGTCACTCATGCCAAATGGGCTCAGGTTATTTTGATGAGAAAGTGATTGTTTAGTCCATGGAATTGAAAGGTACCCTTTCAACATCGGTATCACCTAGGAGGAAGGGAGATTTCGCCTAGCCCTTGGATCGTAGGTGAACCCAACCCTTTTCCTAAAATTTTGTATTAAAAAAAAAATTTGAAAGGGTACATGTAAGTTCATATCTTCATCCCCGCTTACGATCGCCACAGTATCTGATTAGCAACAAATAAGGTTACAGTTTTGTCTTTGGCTTGCCGTTGGTAAATAAGGAATTGATCACGGTGATACGACGTTAATAATGATGTGTTCAAAAATCTAGATGTCATTTTCTCATTGGTGAATAGGATAAACTGGGGTAAAAAGGTACTGGATATAAGTTGGGAGAATCCTATATAAAGACGGTTAAAATAGAAAAAATCTATATAAGGTTGGTAAACTGGACAAATCTGAAATTGGATCAATGACCCAATTTAAAATATTTAAATATTAATTATATTCCAATAATGCCCTGCCAGACTCACCCCCAAATCTCCGCCACAACACACGCTGCCTTCCCCCTTCGGAAAAGCTTTGAGGACCCGTTTGTTACAAAGAAAGCTTGGGGAGGGAAAGGGAAGATCCCAATCTTCCCATGGATTTTGGCTGTTTGTTACACGAAAGTCCAACAAGATCTTCCAGGTGAGGGTCCATCTTCCTCATTTGAGGGAAAGTGTTTTCCATCCGAAAATGGAAGGAAAGCTGCCATCTTCCCGGAAGATGGTTTTTGATGCATTTATCCTCGAAATTCAAATTTGGCGGAAGTTCGAACTTGGCTGGAAAGTTCAAACTTGGCGGGAAAGTTCAAATTTGGCGAAATTTTTTTCTTCAAAAGTTCGAACTTAACAATAATATATATTTTTTAAAATATATTTTAGAAAAAAAAAATTTTTTTATTTTGAATTAATTTCTTTTGAGGGTAAAATAGACATTTCCTAATTTTTTACCAACTTTCTCTCTTCATTTTCTTCCTACCAAACAACTCAAGCCATATTCCCTCATATTTCAAATCTTCATTTCCTTTCCTTTCCCTCCTCCAAAGTTCCTTTCCCTCCCCAAACTTTCTTTATAACAAACGGGTCCTGAAGGTGCTGCTGGAGAAGCTTTGAAGGTAGATCTGCTAAATCATCCAGAATACGTAGAGCAGAATGCAACCCTGACTTTCCAGGCTGCAATTTGGAGGTGGATGACCCCAATCAAGAAGAAACAACCTTTGGCACAAGACGTCTTCGTTGGCAACTGGAAACCAACCAAGAACGACATGATAGCAAATTGTGTTCCTGGTTTTCGAACCACAATGAACATTCTATATGACGAAGGTGTGTGTGGGCAAGGTGATGTTGACTCCATGAACAACATCGTCATCTCCTACCGCCACTGTAGCTCTTTTGCCTTTAGGTTCTTAGTAAATAATATTGTTCGGTCTCCAATTTTGTTTTGTTTTTTTTTTAATAATTAAGGGACACAGAAGTAATTTGGTCCAAATTTTAAATCTTTAATTGGGTCACAAAATCTATTTAATAATTTGTTAATTTTAGTAACTCAAATTAGAATTTGGGTAATTTAACCATCTTTACATGGGATTCTCCCATATAAGTTTTACCTATACTCTAAATTATAATACTTGAGATTTATAAAAAAGTCATCCAACCCAAGAACAAATACTTTTCATGTGGGCGTACAGCGTCGCACACAAGAATAGTCCAACACGAGCTATAATATCTAGATTCATTGAATATAAGATATGTCTAAAATTTAATGAACGTTTAATTTAGGGATGATGGATACACACACACAAGATAACTTCAAAAGATTAGGTTATAAAAGATAATTATTAATTATCATTTATATATATATATATATATATATATATGAATGGATGAAGATAGGAGGAATAATAAATGATGATTGAATTAAAAATGATTTTGAATTTTAGTTGAAGATATAAATTTTATTCATTATCTTAAATTATTCAATTAAGATATAAATATGATCCATCATCTTAAATGATTGACTCAATCAATCAATCAAGAAATAAATGTGATTCATCATCTTAAAATTCATTCAATTAATCAATATATGAATTTAATTCATTGTGATTTGAAATTTCCAATTCAAGCTTGGATTGAGCCTTTCTTGGAAGCACTTAAATTAGAGTTAAACTCTTATAAAGTGCTAATTTTTGGTGTGCCTTTTTCCTGCACGTTTTTCTAAGAGAAAAACAAGATCCTTATGCTCCCTAAATTTCGGTCTTTACCAAATGTTTAGAGAGGAAAATGCACTATCCATAGAAATGCAAGGATCCAATGATCTTGATCCTTCTATCTTTAACCTAATCCTAAGAAACCATCATCTTCTTGCAAAAGAGAAAACCCTAGAGGATACGGAGAAAGACGTTGGAGGCGCTAGCACGTTGCCTGTGTTGGAGTTCTGTTCGTGTGGATACCAGTAGAGGGAGTTGGTTCATTCAGTTGGCTCCTAGTGATCGAACAAGACGCATACGAAAGGTACGATTCTGACTACTCTAATTTAAACCACATTGATAGATCCTCCATTGGGATTCGAAATTATTTTGATAATTTTCTTCCGCTGCCTGTTCAAATCCCAACATAAACTTCCATGGTATTTTTTCCCTTAGTTATATGACACTTATTATCACTGCTATAAATTTCTACTTACAATCTCTCATCTACTTTCTTTATAAATAATGGTATGATTGGAAAATAAATAAATAAATAATATATTTATTCTTTTTAACTATCATATTAAACTACGTAATTTTTTGTTGTTATTTTTAATAAAATGGACGGAATGAGTATATAGTTTCACACATATAGTGCTCGTGTGGTTTCGCATTTCAAAGCACTTCTCATATCTAAGGCAGACTAAGCCAATTAGAAGAGAGAGAGGCCTCCCAGTCTTTTCCCGAATATGCCTCCAAGTCTCGTCTTTTGTGTTTTTTTTTTTTTTTTTTATGATCAGAACCTCCAAGTCTTGTCAAGGGATAAAAAGAATATGCGCCACTATGAATATAAATTTCTTTTTTAAATGTTTTGCGTTTTACTTTATAGGAAGACTTTTAATTCGAGACATATTTCATACTGTACACATTTTAAGATAGGAAAAGAAATAGGAAGGTGGTAAGAAATAGTAATAATTGTGGCTTTATATAAAATACAATATAGATATTATCGAGGAAACTTCATAGGCATGAGTTCATTGACGCGGAACAATAGATCTGCCAAACGAAAACTCTCCTCTGCAACTCTCATCCAAGGAAGCTGAGCTTTTCTAACAATTTCATGGTCCATCACTCTCTTCCTCCAATCTGGTAATTTCTCTATCTGTATTTTCATGTTCTTGTCCTTTTTACTCCGATACGGGCTAGATCTGTGTTTTGTTTTCATCTTTTTTATGAATTGAGTTCTCACTCAGGAATTGGGTTCAAATACTCAAAGAATTGGGAGAGTAGGATAGTATAGTATAAACCCAGATCTGATCTTGATCCATATCTTTTTAATGTGTTTTAGCTGTGGACACTATACTTATTGACACTATACTTATTGATTCTTATAAAATTGCACGGACTAAAATCTTGATTTAAAATTATAAGAACTGAAATAGAATTCCATCAAACTGTAAGTAACAACAATGTTATTAACTGTTATCTTTTTTTGTTTTTTGGCAGTATTTTGCCTCTTAATAAAAACAATTATGGATTTCAAAAACTGATGAAATGAAATAGCTTCTTTCTTTTTACAATACAATAATTAGACTGAGACTTTTCATTGGAATACTACGTGCAATATTATACAAGCAAATAAACTAATTTTTATTATATGTGAGTTATCATCACACCATAATTTTTCACTGTAAATTTACTCTGATATCTTCATTTCTATCTTCCAGTTCAAGCAATTATGAGATCTTGGCAAGCAAAAACATCTTCTATACACTATCATTGGATGTACGATGTATTCCTCAATTTTAGAGGCGAAGATACTCGTCATGGTTTCACAGGACATCTGTATGATGCTCTCAATAAAATGGGCATTCGCACTTTCTTTGATGACGAGGAAATAAGAATGGGGGATAAAATTCCATCAACGCTTCTCAAAGCAATCGAAGAATCTAGAATGGCTATTACAATATTTTCTAAGGAGTATGCTTCCTCAACGTTTTGCTTGGACGAACTAGTCCATATCCATCAATGTATCAATGGAAATGGTCGACGGGTTTGGCCAGTTTTTTATAATGTGGAGCCTTCTGAAGTAAGACATCAAAGGGGAAAATATGAACAAGCACTAGTTCAACATGAACAAAACTCAAGGGCTGATGAGGAAAAGATAAAAAAATGGAAGCACGCACTACATGAAGTAGCTAATCTTAATGTAACATCCCAATTTTTAAAGCGGAAATTTTTTTTTTCAATCAGAGTAGAGCATGGGAGCGAAAGAGTAACTGATCATAACAAAACATGAAGCATAGTGTAATAGAGTAATGACATTACAGTGATCCTACTGTTCAAAAGATAAGTACAGAAAGCGATAAGATAACTTCGGTTGGTAGCCTACTCCTGCTGCTTGTCCTTAGCACCGATCCGTGGTCCTCCGGATCCTGAAGCTATAGCTGAGATTCAATTCACCGCATTGAATCTCAGGTAACGGTTAACCTTATGCTCAAATAAAACAGTATAAAGACAACAGATATTCATGACATAACAGCAACATCTCATCAGATAAGTGTGACACAGACAGAATATAAGCATGGAGCAGTATGTAAGGTCCTACACAACAACATTGTGACACAGACTGGACATAAGCATAAAGCAGTATGAAAAGTCCTACACAAATATAGCCTGCACATTACCCTGTGCCACGATCACGTGTCCTCAGCGCTAGGAAAACTCAAAGCGGTATTATCATGTCTATAACCCGTACAAGGCTGTATGCATAACGACGACCCTAAGCAGAGCCCCGTATATGAACGTATCTATGACATATATGTATATGAGAGCTATAGGATTAGTGTTACAAGACGCGTCCGTACCTTCGTTGGCGTACGTAGATGTTTCTGGCGGAAACTGTACTTTCTGACGGAAAACAGCGGTTTGTCCGACAGCGGCACGTTGGACAGCGTAACGGCAGCAGATCAGAGTTTCTGATGTCCTATAAGAGTAATATCACTTTTATTAGTGATTCGATACTAAATCTGGCATTTTAGGTAAAAATTACCATTTTGCCCTTCTACCCCTAATTGGTGGAATTTCGCCAGCACTTCGTTACTCTGACTAATTTTCTTCCCAAAATTTCGCCAGAACTTCGACGCCATTTTGATTTTTGAAAATAAAGACTAAAATAGCCCTCCCATATGATATCCAATCATACTTGAAAAATTAAAGGCTATCCTAGCATTACAACCCCTACTTTTGAAAGAACTACAAAAACTTCAACTTTTCGGAGACTCGATCCCTACCATGTTTTTACCTCTTCAGGCATATTTTTCAATGCAATGAGGCCTAAAAACAGGAATAGGAATTTCATCCCCTACTTCCTAAATTTAACTAACAATTCTACCAACTACCGAACTAAAAACTAGAACTTAAAAGCTAAAGACCGAAAGACTTACCCGTTGAAGACTTTCTTCACAATTTTTCCAGAGCTTCTCTCTCTTCTTTCTCCCTCTAGGATTTCGGCTAGGAGGAGTGGGAAATGGTGTGAAAATTCCAAGAGCTCTTATGGCCTATTTATAGAAATTTCCAAGGACACAAATGTCATTTTCCAAGTTGTTCTCATCCATGGAAAATCCAATGCAAAATGGTGTATAATTCTTGTCCATGGAGCATCTTGGTCGACATACAAGGGTGATGTGGCAGCCCTTGGCTGGTCCAAAAATTGATGACTTGGGTTGCTTTAAGCCCGGTCTAAGAGAATTTCCCCGATCGGTACCCGATTCCCGTGATTTCGGAGAACTTTCAAATTCTGGATTTACAACTTTGAAGACATGTTCTCACTTACTAGAAATGTCCAAGTTAACCTAAATTTTGATTCCATATAGGGCTCCAACTGTCCAGTTGAAGTTTTCTCGAGAAACGTGTCCGAACATGTCCCAAATATGTCCAGATAAATTCAAACTCATTCCTAGATATTGAGTTAGAATTTATTTTCTTCATATCTAAAAATATGCCTATCTACATTTTTCCCTATTTTGTTTTATTAGGAAAATGCACAAACGGCCTCAGAATTAACTTCCGGAAGAGTCTAACGGAAGATAAAATTCCACTGATCAATATTTTATCCTGACTTTGGAAATCCCATTCCTAGATCTCTAGATAGGATCCGTTTCCTAATTTCTAAATTACTATTCATCAATATTTACTTTAATTAATTATATTATTATTATAATTGCAAGTTGCATCTATTTTTTCTTTTTCTTATTTCATTTTTTTTCCTTTCTTGGGGCATATTTCGGCTGGCCCTATTTCTTTTTTTTTTTAATATTTATTTGTTTTTTTAATTAATTATTTAATCATTTACTTATTTAATTTTTCCAAAAATTTCACAAAATTACCTAATTGGTCCATTCTTGTATTTAGGCCTAAAAATACCTAAACTCAACTATTTTTCACCAAAATTTCCAATTAATTAGTAAACATATTTTTACTAATTTTAAAACAAAAACTACTAATTTCAGTGTAATACCCCGAAATTTGAATTAGTGAATTTAAGGGCCAAAGTTCCAAAATGACCAAAATACCCCTGGAAGGGTAAATGACTTAGGAAAATTGTGAAAAATCCTAAAAGGCAATGAAATAATTATTTGAATTATGAGAGTATATAATCTCTAATTATGATAATTTGATAAATTACAAACTTGGAGAAATTGAATAAGAATGCTCAAAAGTATTGTAATGACCATAATACCCTCACAAATTCTAAAATAATGCAGAACACATGGAAACAGAAAGGTCAGTGCAAGAAGTATGAAGGTAATGAGACATTCTAATTAAGAAAATTATCAACTAATGATAATAAAGTAATTAAGTAATTTCTGGCTAATTACTTAAGCTTAAGCAAAGGAAATTCGAGATAATTATGTAAAGCTCCATAATTAGTGGAAAATGGTTGAAAATTAGTAAAAATATATTTACTAATTAATTGGAGATTTTGTGAAAAATAATTGAGTTTAGGTATTTTTAAGCCTAAATACAATAATGGACCAATTAGGGAATTTTGTGGAATTTTTAAATAAAAGTAAATTAAATAATTAATTAAGTAATTAAATAAATACATAGAAAACATTTACAAATCCAAACAATTTGGGGCTGCCGAAATTATGGACAAACAATTGAGGATAAGAAGCAAAATTTGAATATCATGATATTTATTCATAAAGCACATGTTTGAATATTATATAATATAATTTATGATGCATGAATAGTAAATTAGAAATTAGGAAACGGATCCTATCTAGTGAACCAGGAATAGGAATTTCAAAGTCAAGGTAAAATATTGATCAGTGAGTTTTTACCTTCAAGTGACCTCTTCCGGAAGTCAATTCCGAGGCGTAGCACATTTTCCTAATAAGACGAAATAGGAAAAATGCAGATAGGCATATTTTTGGATATGAAGAAAATAAATTCTAACTCAACATCTAGGAATGAGTTTGAATTTATCTGGACATATTTGGAATCAGTGAATTTTTCTGAAGAAGTTGATGATTCCAGAAATGCGTTCTGAAACTGGACACGTTCGGACACGTTTTTCGAGAAAACTTCAACTGGACTGTTGAAACACTGTAAGGGACTGAAATCTAAGTTAAATTAGATATTATTGATGAGGAAGAGAAGATCTTCAAAGTTATGAATTCAGAACTTTGAGAATTTTGCAAGAAGACGCGAAACGGAGACCGAACAGGGAAATTTGGCCGGACCGGGCTTGAAGCAAGATGAGTCATCATTCTTTGACCAATCTTGGGCTACCAACTCAGCCAAACATGTCGACCAAGGGAGAGAGAAATACTTGTTGAAGAAGTCTTCAAAATGCTAAAGAGGAAATTACAACTTTGGGCACAAAGTTGATTTGTGAAAATTGCACAAATGGCCCAATCTTTTCCTACATAAAGGCATGAGGGGGTCTTGAAATTTCACACCATTTTCCTTCCCTTTGGCCGAACCTAGAGGGAGAAAGAAGAGAGAGAAGCTCTGGGCAAAGTTTGTTCGGGGTTCTTCAACGGGATATCAGAAACTCTGATTTGCTGCCGTTACGCTGCCGAAGTGCCGCTGTTGGACGTTTTGACGTTTTTCCGTAAAAAAGTACGTTTTCAGCCCAAAAGTATTTAACACCGTCAACGAAGGTACGTTCGCGTACTGGTAACCTTAACACTGATGTTTATCGTATGCGTATATGTGTTAGGAGTATTGTATGTGTATATATGGTGTAGTACGTTCGCGTACTAGTAACACTAACTCTGATATTTATGGTATGCGTGTATATTGTTTGGTGTACTGTATGAGTAGAGCTGTTATGTTGTTTGAGTATATAGTGTTGTTAGAGGATGATTGAACATATGCATGCACTGGGAGTGGTATATCTGTGTTCAGTGGGAGTGGTATATCCTGTTTCACTGGGAGTGGTATATCTGCATTCGCTGGGAGCGGTACAATTATGTTTGTTAGGGGTGATTCGTTTGTTGTGTTTATATATTGTATATGTAAATATGAGGTTAACCGTTACCTGGGGTTCGATGCATGGACTCCAGCCCTTAACATAGCGTCAAGTTCCGGAGGACCGAGGACCGAGGAGAGAGGCAAGCAGCCTGAGTAGAAGACCCGGCTGAAGACTTCCTTTTTGTTGTTCCATCGGAAGCCTTTCTTTTGTTATATACTTTTGAACCACGCGGTTTCTGTACCGCGCATTGTAATTAGCCAGACTTAGGCATTTTGGAATCTAAATATCAGTTACTCTTTGCTCCGTTGCTCTACTCTGACAATTTGAAATGATGTTTCATGAAAAAAAAATTTATACTGCTTTTAAAAAGTTGGGATGTTACATTCAGGGTCTTACATAATTACTTGTGAATTTCCTTTGCTTATACTTAGGTAATTAGCCCAATTTTACTTAATTACTCTTTTATCACTTGTTGATAATTTTCTTGCTTAGAACACCACATTACCTCCATACTCTTGAGTTTGGCACTTAGGCCCTTAAATTCCCTGATTTCCTACAGAATTTCAACTTAGAATAATAGGCTAAATTCACACAAGTCAGGAGACATTAATTTCACTTATCAGAAATATCCAATTTATTCATAATATTCCAGATAATAAAATCTGGGTATTACACTTAAGGGGTCATCATGTGATACAAGGTTATTCACAACTTTTACTTTTTTCCCCCTTCTAATTATTGTTTTTTCGTTGCTAGTTAGTTAGGCTAGAAGAAATTTATTTCAATTTCTATGCATGCATATGAAACATGAATAGCATGGATTTAATTAGAATTGAGTTGAATTTCTATTTTCTTTCCCAGGAAAGATTATGAACGTGTAGTCATTAAAGAGATTGTGAACGGCATCGTTGGGATAATCAAAGAAAGGGACCCCCTCGATGTTGCCCAATATCCGGTGGGTTTAACTTCTCGCATTGAAAAAATAAACTCTCTATTGCAACTTGGGTCAAATGATAAGGTCTTCATGGTAGGGATTTGTGGACTTGGAGGAATGGGGAAAACAACAATTGCACATGCCGTGTATAATGCAATTGCTGATCATTTTGAGTATTTGTGCTTCCTCGATGATATCAAAGGAGAATCTGAAAAACATGGCCTACAACAACAGCAAGCCAAGATGCTTTCAAAAATTTCAGGTCGAAAGGAAGTAATTGAAGACATTGATGAAGGAGTTAAACTCATAAAACGAGTACTCAAAGGCAAGAAAACTCTTTTGATTCTTGATAATGTTGATGAACAAAAGCAATTGCAAAAATTAGCTGGAACATGTGAATGGTTTGGTTGTGGGAGCAGGATCATTATAACAACAAGGGATTCACATTTACTTAAAATTCATGGGGTTGAAAGAACTTGAGAAAGAAGTTTTTCTTGACATTGCTTGTTTCTACTGTGGAAGTGCATTGAAATATGTCAACAAGATGGTGGCATGTGCTCGTGGTTTTGATCCACATGATCATATTGAAGTATTGAAACAGAAATGCCTTATAACGATTAAGGAACATTCTTATTATATTAGAATGCACGATCTAGTACGAAACATGGGAAGAGAGATCGTTCGTCAAGAATCACCAATTGATCCTGAAAAACGCAGTAGGTTATGGTCAAGTGAAGATATTGTTCATGTTTTGGAAGGAAGTGAAGTAAGTCTAACACTAACTAGAATTTTCTACTTTTTCTTGTTTACCTCATATTCTATTTTTTCCCATAATTTCTTGGTGGTATTACAATTGATGAGATGCATATTTATTTGTTTATGCTATAGAAAGATAATGCTTAGAAATCAAAACAAAAAAGGGCCAGATGAAAATAACTTCATTAATTTCAACCCAAAGCTTGACTTGATTGATGTCTCAAGTTTTGTTGGTTGTTTGTTATTGTGTGTTTTTAATTTTGACTAAGGATTTTTCACTATTTTATGTTATATAATATTTTCATTATAATCTAATATATGTTGGATAAAACATAAAACGCCAAAAAAAGAAAAAAAAATCATCGGTCTAAAGGAATTTTCCCCCCTAAAATGTTAATTTAAAATATGCCAATTGGTCTAAATCTGCGAAACCAAAATAATAGTGAATGAATAAAGATATGAAATGACATACAACCAATAATTATGCATGAGTTTTGATTAGAGTTTGTTTGTTGGTAATATCGCATCATTTTTCTTTCTCATTATGATTAGTTTTTTTTTTAAAAAAATAATAATACTTGAACTTTTTGTTTTTATTTATAGTTTACAAGGGCACAAAAAAATTGAAATCATCATTATGTTTATCATTATTTATTATTCATACAACTATAACATGAAAACCTTTAATATATCTGTGGTTTTGAGTATTTGAATTTGTTTCCATTTACTATGATACATATATCAAATTGCTAATGTTTTGTTATTTTCTTTAATTTTTGGTTTAATAGGGAACAAGTGAAGTTTTTGCCATAATTCAAGTTGAAAGCTCCGAATGCATAGAAATTGATTGGGATGGGACAGCCTTCAAGAACATGAAGAATCTCAAAATTATTATTCTTGAGAATGCAAAATTTTCACAAGGTCCCAAATACCTCCCTAATAGTTTAGCAATATTGAGATGGAGAGGATATCCTTCATCAAGTTTGCCTGATGGTTTTCGTCTAAAGCATCTTGTTGAATTCGACGTGGGAGATAGTAATTTCAAGTCAATAATGGAAGCAGTTAATAAGGCAAGCACCCCAAATCTTGTGTGTGTGTGTGTGTGTGTATATATATATTGTCTTTCTAGCGTGTATTTTGATTATTTGTTTAATTAATTAGACTTCTTATATAGTTTTGGTTATTGCAGATGATACCGCACAAGGCAAATGTGAGTGTTTTGAACTTTTCAAGGTGCGAATATATTGAGAAGATGCCTAATTTATCTGGCCTCCCAAGTTTAAAGGAGTTACATCTTAGGTATTGCACAAATCTGATTGAGATTGATAACTCAGTTGGACAATTGCCAAAACTTGAAATCTTGGATGTAGGCCACTGTACTCGGCTTAGGACTTTGCCAAGTGAATTGAATACACCCTCTCTTGTTTATTTGGAACTTGGACATTGCACAAATCTTGATTTCTTTCCAGAAATAGTAACAAGGGAAATTGAAATAGATTATTTGTCATTGTACAAAACTGGTATAGATCAATTGCCTCCATCAGTTGAAAATCTTACTAAGCTTTGTCAGGTGGGTATTGTAACGAAAGACTCTAGAGTCAGGTCAATGAAGCTACCAAGTAGCTTTTTCTTGTTGTCAGCACTTGAACAAATATTAGTTGAGGGAGTCAAAGGGGAGCTTATTATGGAAGTGGAGTCAATAATATATCCAAACATAAGGTGCATTGAGCTCAAAAATTGTAATATATCCAACGAGAACCTTTGGATTCGTCTTGCCGCATTCTCCAATTTTTGTATTTTGGACTTGACAGGTAGTGATTTCACAATTTTGCCTGCATGCATAGAAGATTGCCGATTCTTGGATACACTTGTGCTAGATAAATGCAAGTATCTAATAGAAGTGGAAAAGGTCCCACCTAGCACAAGGGAATTGATGGCTGGAGATTGCACATCGTTGAGTTTAGAGTCGAAAAAGTTATTATTGAGTAAGGTTGATTTCACTCTCTGGCTTTCTTACAGTAATCGCATTTCTAGAGTATATATAACTTCATTTTTTTTGTTTCTCAATATTTCTTTTGATTCACAGGAATTACTTGCATCTGTAGTCCCAATCAACCGACAATATATTTCTTTGGATGAAGAAGAAAGACATTTTTGTGTGCCAGGAGGAAGCATCCCAGAATGGTTCGATCACTGTAGCAAAGGGTCATCCATTTCTTGTTGGTTTCTTGACCAATATTTCCCTACTTATCTTATTATTTGTGCTATTTATGAAGCCAAAGGGGGTTATCTAAACTTTGAAATGGAAGTGTTCATAGATGAAAAGGCATGTATTAATCAGGAAATATATAACTCGGGATGTGACGGGGATCATATAATTGTGGATTATATTTCGAAATTCCAAATGGAAAAACTATATGAAAGAGGTAAGTGGAAACATGCAAAGATTTGTTTTTCTTCACCAACATTCTCAGATGCTGTAGTAAAAGAGAGCGGAATCTATGTAGTCAGAGATAAGAAAACCAATATGGAAAATATCCGATTTACTGATCCTTTTCTATGTTCAGATCTCTTGACTAATGACCAAGGTATATTGTTATCCCCATTCTTTTTTAATATAACTTAAATATAATTTAATATTATATTGCACTTTTCTTAGGTTGTACTATAGAAGGTGAAACTAGTGCTACAAACAACCCTTTCTCCCCATCCCAATGTGAGCGGCAACATACACACTCACATGCTGTTCTGGACATTGACGGGTTAAGACAACTGTCTGTTGCGTGTGGGAGACAGACACATACCTTTCCTGTCTCAATTCTTATGGATCCTTCGATTGTGGGTTCTAAACCGCAATATGATATCATTATTTTCAAGGAAGATGTCATGGAATTCCTAAACATGCAGGAGTTGTGCATAACCATTATCCAACTCTTTGTTAAGTACGTAACTTTATTTTTATTTCTAGACCTAACATATCTATGCATTTAGCTCTCTCTTACAAATCCACGAATGACATGCAATTTGATAGGTTTGCCAACACCGTTTGCTGCGATAGAGAAATTCATGATAGATTTGGATTTTTGTGTCCAAATGCTGTTCAAAGCGTAGGCAATATGCGAGAAGGTAGAATATCTTACATTGGAAGTTCTATCAAGGAAGGCAATAAGCAATGTTGGCTTGCACCTATTCGTGAAGGGTAATAAGTTCGTTCATTATTAAAATGTGAATAATTAATTTGATATTATAATCATTAATTGATATATTTTGCAGGAACCATTGGACTTTATGTGTTATTTGCCCAGAGTCGAATATCATTTATTGGTTTGATTCATTGGGAAGAGAACAAAGCGATGATATTGAGAAGATATTCACTGAGTAAGTATTTTTTTTTTTTTGGGTAAAATGTTGGTTAGTGGTGTTATTAATCAATAATCTAATCTAACAGAGCCCTTGAGATGTATCATATCGTTGGAGAAAATAACACCAAATGGCTATGCCCAAATGTAAGTAAGCAATTTCAAACATTAATGTATTGATTGTTATTGGATCTCATTCTTGCTCTTTTAAATTTTGGTTACTCTTATTTCTTGATTTGTAGTACCGTCGTCAACTTGGAGATAAAGAATGTGGATATTACGTCATGGGATATATGTATGATATTATTGATCTTAACCAAGTTCACTCACTAGACACGGTAATTATATATTAACAACCTAGCTAGTCTTTTCACGGTAACTCACCCTTATGAGCTATTATTATTGCTTATGATGTGTTTCAAACTTGTAGCATTTCAAGAATCTAGAATGCTATACGCAAGAAGACATCAATTTCATTCGGAACATGTGGTCAGACTATTTCCTAAAGTTAACGCGCATGTGGCTTGACTCTGATGATGATGATAATTATGCCCTTGTGTCATCCGACTATGACGACGACGACTACTACTACTACTGATAAATGCATATTAGTGTGGGTGACATTAGTGTGCTTTTCAAAACATGATAATGTGAGTGTTGGTTTGAACTGATGTTTTATATATTATTATTTGATGTAATGGCATAAGATATGTTTTGAGCTCATTGACAATGGTTTCGAACGGAAATGTTTGTTTTAATGTTGTTGTAATTGCAAAGATATGGTTTTTGACCCAAAAAAAATTGCAAAGATATGGTCATGTGTGTTGGGAAAATCATGAAAAGAGTCTACACAACCAAATGTAGAAATCAGTTAAATATAATTGACTAATGTAGATATGATAAAATTAAATAACCGATGTAAAAGGAGCTTTTATACTTAAGTGGAGGGGGAAAATATTAACTATTTACAGCTTATATGTCACAACTTCAACAATTTATAGCTTATTTAAATTATTTTGCTCAAACTTTACTCTAATTCCGCCAACTATGGGAATTACAGGATGTGAATT
Source organism: Acacia pycnantha (assembly GCA_025563575.1). Classification (NCBI taxonomy): domain Eukaryota; kingdom Viridiplantae; phylum Streptophyta; class Magnoliopsida; order Fabales; family Fabaceae; genus Acacia; species Acacia pycnantha. Next base: position 3,851,770 of record JAMWYP010000001.1, read on the forward strand.
AATGTAAACTAATATAGTAATATGGCAGAGATGCAATTAGTTTGTTTATTTTATTTTATTTTTTGGCATCTAGATGCAGCTGACTTGAGATTTTCTTCTGTGCAATGTCACAACTCACGATGTTAACTAAGAGTTAATGGTGTTTGCTCGTTTCTTTTCGGTTTCCTTTTGTTCTTGACGATTCAACCTATTAACTTTATGCATTTTAGACCAAAATAAATATTTTAAAATGAAATGATATGCAGAAATAACTAAAACATATTTCCCGTCATGGTCAATGATTCCACCTTATAAATCATTTTCTTTACTTATAAGTTCTAAGAAACTTCCAATGATAGAGAATATGATTTTGGCTGGGTTTTCTCTTGAAATGACCAAATCCATCGTATGTTTTGACAAGACTGAAAGATTTCACGTTGCAAAAGAACAGTTTTAGAACATTTTTTCTAAAAATCGTGGTTGACGGTCTAAAATGTCCAAAACTAGAGACTGACGCCAAGATTGAAGCTTCAAAGTCTCTTAATGAAGAAAGTGTAATTAATAATAATAATAATAATATGTACTTATGATTCAAACAACAAGTCTTCATTGTATCTTCATTCAGCTCCTTAGATTTTGTAAAATATCATATTTTCAGTCCAGCCCACCTTATATAGTTTGAAGATCATATTTGTCATGAGTGAACTGAATAGAAATTTCTTCTTTAAATGTTCTGCGTTTAAATGTTTTATTTGGGAAGAGAAAGCTAGTCATGAGGTAAACTTGATGAGCACTTCCTGAGAAAGTCAATAACTTTTGTTTCCAGCCTTGCAACCTCATCCCCACCTTATCTCTAACAAAAAGCTAGAGCACAAGTTTTTTTATCTTCCCCATAAAATTGGTAGTCCCAAGTATTTTCCAAGCTGACCCAAAACTGGAGATACCTCATCCCTTGCATTTGAGTGTTAGCAGAAAAATATATGCAAGATTTATCCAAGTTCATCCATTGTCACTTCATAGTAAATCTGAATAATCATTGTCAGAATACATCCAGAAATAATTAAAATTTGGATAAAAACACACACACACACACACACACACACACACATATATATATATATTCTTGTCATTGTCAATGGCTCCACCATACAACCTTTTCATTCAAAGGGGGATGGTTCTAAGCTTTGTAATCTGATTTTGGAGGGGTTTTTGTCTTAATATCCATCTTAAGTTTGACTAGGTTGACTAGTCAAAGATTTAACATTGCCAACTAGTAGAATAAATTTTAGTACATTGTACATGATTGACTATTATCTATCACTAGTTGAATACTTAAGCCAATAACACACGTTTTCAAGAGACACCAGAACCAGAAACAGAGACTGACACCAAGATTGGAGAGTCACATGATGAAGAAAGCGCCATTGTAAAATATGATGAGCTGATGAATCAATCAGCAAGTCTTCATTGCATCTTCATTCCTATCCTTGGGATTTGTAAAATACTATATCAAGTCCCTTTAAGAGCTACTTAACTAATTTGGGTAGATTAAAAATTAGTTAATCAATCACATCCTTGGCACTCCAAAAAGTGGGTTGATTTGTGGACGATAAAAGCCTTGCCCACACATTCTATCAGTTATCACTACTTGATGCTGTCTCTCTGTGATCCCTACAAAATTGCCCCAAAAAAATGAAAATAATAAGATGAAGACGACCAACAAGTCTCAACAAGACTACCAATAACTTCATCATATATGTACAATTATTAAGCTCTCCCAGAAATAATTTTATGACGTGTTAGAAAATCTTTTAAGATTATTTACACATCTTTAAAATTTGATCTGTCTCTCATTGAGGCGCCTGGTTTTGAAGAAACATCAAGCATGTATGAACAAACAACACCAAGCATAGAAACCCTTGTACTCTCCCTTCACACCACAACAATTCTTTAGTTGACAAATATACTAAAATGGCAGGGAACAATGTATTGATAAGAAGACAAAAGTAAGAACAAACGAAAAAATACCTCAGACTCAGAACTCAATAATTTTTCATTGAGAGGGACATTATTGATGTACAAAGTTGCATGAATTTAAACAAAAAAGGAATAAGGTTCATGCTTTAAGGGAATGAAATTAGGGGGAAAAGTCATATGGCACTGAATTTGTAAATTAAGTTATAAGCTCATGCTACTTTTAAATTACTTGGTATTATTTACAAAGCAGATGTAAGGGTTAATGTGTTTCTTATAGTAGTAACTTGATTCTTATATTTAATTTTTTCCCTCATTTTTCTCCTCAATTATGTTTAAAAGAACAGAGGAGATATAAGTAATTATTTTTCTCCTCTTTGTTTCCAAGCAAACATGAAGCTTGCTTGGTCAGAAATGGGACAAGAATGAGGCACAATCTCCAGATTAAGGCATTTAAACTGAGAATAAGCCATGTATCAATTTTTTAATGTAGATGAGCATATTGCTTCAGTTTTCATTTTTTTCTTCCATCGTCCATAGTCTAAGCGTCATTTTAATTACCTCTCCTTTCGCTTCAATAACCCATGCGGAATAAAAAACAATTATGTCCTTATCTGCAAGACATATAGTATGCTATTATATTTTACCTTGGCCTTGTCCGCAGACTGATATTAGTTGGAAATGACCACACAACCAAGTTCATTATTGATCAGTGATATAAAGTCACATGTTAGAAAGTAGCTTGGCCTTATCATATAGCATGTGAAGACCCAAAAATTTAGACAAGATATCAGTAGTATGAAAATATGATATCAACGTGAGATTGTATTGATTTTAAAAACAATGAAATATTTAATTATTAATAGGGAGAATGACATAAATACCGATTCAAATTGTATAACCCCAGAATGTCTATTAAATTAGAAAAAAGACAAACAAATACTCTGGTTGGAATCTGAGATATCAAAGTTTGAGTGAAAAGACTAAAATGTCCTCTCTCTATTTTCTTCTCTCTCTTCTTTCTTTGCTTCTTCAATGGCACCAACTACCTTCGTTGTGGATTCACCCGCCAAGAATTAGACCCGTCATTCTCCTCCGCACCGCTCATCACCATATATAACCCAAACACGAGGGAAAAGAAAATATATGCAAGAGTAGAGTCAGGGCATATATAGTACTCGACGCTGCCTAGCTTGGTGCTGAAGGAAACCAGCGTGGATAGATCTTCAAGCAAGACCTCGAATCTAATCGGGTACAGATCGGACCTGTCAACTTGGTTCAGTGTGAGTTGGAGCTTAGTGGTACGAGAAGTCGATCGGCAAGAACGAACCTTTTCTCTGTGAGGCCACAAAAACCCAGACTATGAATCTAGAGGAGGTTTAAATCGTTTTGATTTTACTATCTACACACACACAAAATAAGAAAAGAAAACGAAAATACCACCTAAAATTCAAAATGAACAATATTTGGGTTTTGCGAAAGAAGATGAACATTAATTGTGACATTTAACAAAAGTCGTAATGAGAATAAGAAATTCTTCAATGGGATTGACAAGTTTAGTAATGGGAATAATAAGTTTATTCTTCAGAGAGAACACACACCACTGATGGAACCAAAATCTGACCACCATTATCAAATCCATAAAACAAGCTACAAGCTTGTCACCCAAAACCTTTCACTTCAAATCAAACACCCATTTTTTTTAAACAAAGGTTATGAAAAACAGAGAAGAACATTTCGGGGACTTATCGACAAATATCCCTTAAGAAAAATCTTACCTTGTGCACACTATTAAGCTAAATGAACAAATGAGAGAGAGAGTTTGTGTATGTGTGTGTCTAAGTTGCCATGGCGGAAGAGTAGGAGGAAGAAAGGGAGAGTGTAACATCTCAATTTACACTTTATCAAAATGCCTGTATATTTTGAATATTCAATAAAATGTTAAAATTGAATATTTAATGAAATGCTAAGATTTAATATCTATTGTAACATTGATAATCTATTGATTACTCCTAAGTCAATTTTGACAAGAAAAAGAAATGTTTGTCACTTAGATAAATTAGGGCATAAAGACAACAAAACTTTGACATATGACTTGGCACCCATAGGGGATAAAATTTAACACATGTGAACCCTATATATAAGGGGACATATATTTCGGTCAACAAAGAGCAAGGAAGGAAAGATGAAGACTTGAACATGTATCACATATTGGAACAAAAGTCAACAAGTCAAAGTGCCACATGTCAAGCTAGGAAGCAGGATGATCGAGATGTTCTAAAAGGGGACACCTAAGCTTGTGATCATGTCATCAAGATGAAACAAAGCAATCTTATGATGCCACTTGGCACAAGAGAAAAATGTTCTAGAAAAGGGACACCTAAGCACTTGATCATATCATGAGGCTTATGTGATGAGAGTTGCCGGCTCTCACAAAATAACCAAAATCAATAAAAATTTGTAGTACAATGAATACTGGATCGTTTCCCACGGAATTCACAGTTGGTCTAATTTTAATAGTAATAAAACAATAACAGAACAGAATTGGGGGTTTTCGATATGCTATCACTAAAACAGTAAACTAGAACTAAAGATAGAAATTATCAAACGAAACTAATCAAATAAAATCGATCAACCCAGAATTAGGATTCCAGAGACTTCCATTATCAAATGAAATATGACCGAACTCGTGATTTATTTTGGACAAACCGAACTAACCTTCTTTCCACCTTTCTTTGGTGCGTCTAAAGCATAGTAATACAAATCAATCAGTTTAATCATATTTTCCTTAACACATTCTTTCTCATGATTTTCTACTGCGTTAAGCAGCCGATCCAAAAAGGCAAGCCAGCAATCAGCTGAAAGACCCATAGCATAACTGAAAATGTCAACCACTTAGGATCTTAAGCCAATTTACTTTGGCAACCCCCAAATAAAAAAAGCATAATACTACATTCTTCCAACAATGCATAATGAAATCTCAGGGTCTCATCCGAATTCAAATATCTATCAAGTACATAAGACAAGAAATAACTAAATCATTGTGAGCAAAACAGATTCCATTGCATAAATAATTGTGCCTCCATAGTTTGAGATCCAGCAGTGAAATGAAGGATTCAGAGGAAATTAAGGGATGGAATAACGTCAAAAAAATGGAACCGGCATTGCTTCAATGATGGAGGCACCACTAGCTTGGTCTGTTAGTAAGATCCATTTGATTCAATTTGAATCAGACGGTCTGACCAAGATGTGCACATGTTTGTTTTTGCACATAGATGGTTTAATTCAAATTTTCTGAGTTTGGATATTAATTGGATTGATTGAAAAAGAAAAAGTTATTACTGTGTAATTATAGAGAATAATTTTATAATCTTATTACTAATTTCTGAAATGCAAAGTTCAAGGAGTCAGACTAATAATGGAAAATAGGCCAAGGCTCTTAAGTGTTCAAGGTTAACAGTGCTTTGTTAAGCCTCAGAGTCCCAAAAAAAACAATAAAGTAAAAGTATTGCGTAAATTATGCAATTTCTGAGTGAGTGTAAGTACTTATATATGGAGTTGATTTGGCTTGATTTGTTTAAATTCAACCAATCCACACAAACTAAAAACGGAATTGAACAATCAGTTCTCAACCCTTAAAAACCAATTAGGACCTTATTGTTTCAAGATTGGGTTAAGGTGCAGATTTGCCAACGATCTATTATCCGAGGAGCGTCTGGCATAAAAAACAATTGAAGGGACCAAATTGTTTAACAAACTATTAAAAAGTGAAAAAAAATACCAAGTAACTATTAAAAAAACAACTATCACTACTACGTTAAAATATGAGGCACTGGCGTAGGACGGTAGCGGAGACGCTAGAGAAAAGAGCGGTTAAGCCTTTTTGTTGGATAAGGCAAACACCAACAGAGATGGGACCCATACGAGCAGGCGTTGTGGCAGCGGTGGTTGCTGCTTATAGCATCGGAGGGACGCAACTAGGTTGAAAGGTGCGTACCGATCGAAAGCTGTGGACTGCTGGATGAGTTCGAGAGGGTGAGTGGAACACCTAGCAACAATGGAAGCTTTGAAGATGCCTACGTCGTCGACACTGTGACAGTCAATGGAAGACGAAGACACCAAGACAGTGATGGGGTAATAGTTTGTTGGCGAATCTGCTCAAAATTGTGTGTTTTTTTTTTTTTTCACTTTTTAATAGTTTGTTGGTCAATTTGGTCCCTTCAATTGTTTTTTGTGCCAGACGCTTCTTGGGTAATAGTTCGTTGGCAAATCTGCATCTTAACCCTTCAAGATTTGATGGTAAAGTTTGGGTTTGATTAATTTAGATTGGTTTTGAACATCCATAAAATAGACATTCTAGGAAGAACTTCCAAAGGAAAAATTGTATAGCTAGAAGGATATGAATTTGACACGACATAGTACGCCTCAAATGGATATTTAGCCAGACCATCATACCTTGGTTGAAACCGACGCCCCAAGAACTTCTTGAAAACTCCGTCCTGTAGTTCGTCTTCTGAAAGTGTCCTTGGCTTTTTAGAAGCAATAACATCATTGCAAGGAGGATTTTCAATCCATGGGTCACTCTTTTTGAAATGCTTCAACAACTGAAACAATCAAAATAGAAATCGTCCATATAAATAAATTTGTTTTTAAATACTACCAGCTTCCTCAGCAAAATAATGATGATGATGATACATAAAATTACTATTCACTTGGAACTCCGTAAAAAACATTCTGATTTCTGAAGCTTTGATCTAAGTTGATCAAGTTGTTCACAAATCCAACATTCTGGTAACCTTTTCTACATTCATAAGCTTTGAAGAATTCTAATTTAAGACGTGATAACCAATATCACAGCAGAAAAGCTACAGGAACCACCAAAAATAGAATAGGAACTTTGGAAGTAAAAGATATCTTTAGAGGAGTCAAGTCAGCATTAGGATGAAGATAAAATGTATGGATGATGATAAAGCATATTTAAAATATGCAGAAATTTTCAACAATATTCATCCCAAAACACAGCCTCCTACACTGAATTTTCATGCACCAAGGTACCCTTTATTATTTTAACAAAAGAGAAAAATACTTCACCCACCAAACATCTGACAAATCAAACATGAAGTTTCAGTTCCTACAGTTCCAGTTCTTAGAGCAATATTGTCACTTGGATTATGTCTTTCTTTCACATGATCTGAAACCAACAATTTCACAATCCTGCTATAAACTAACAGTTAAGTATGGGCATATCATATGGCCAATCTGGAGGCAGATCACCTCTTAATGAAATAGATCATACTCAACAATCTGATTATTAAAATATTTGGCATCCCTCTTCAAATATATGCAAAGAGAAGTCCAGGAAAATGCTGCAACAATCGTATGAATTCAATTGAAAGTTCCTTCTCCAGTAACAGAACCAATTTATAGAATGTAAATATTCTGTAAATAGTAGATTAGTGTTAACAGTAGTTGTTAGAAGTTGATTCTCTAGGATTTATTTTGCCGCTCCTCTCTGACCCTATTTATAAGTCGCTTCTAATTTTCACCAAAACCAAGAAAAACCTTAAACCTAATTAATTTTTCCATAAAATTCAACAACTTTCCAACTTTACCGTTATTTAATATAAGGGTAAAGGTACAAAAATACATATATGTTTTATCCTTAAGAGCGCCCAACATCAAATACTTTTTTTGGGTGTAAAATACACGTGTGGTTACAGTTTAGGAGCAAAAGTCACACCACCGTTAAAATCTAACTTAACGGTGTTAATTTTGGGTGGCCCACACTATTTTAATGAAAATACCAAAATGCCCCTAATTAACACCCCTCTCCAAAGCTCTGATCTAACCATCCCCAGCTCTCGATCAATCTTGAGTCTTGACCCCCCAGCTCTCGATCTGAAAACAATTGATTGACAAAAAGTCCATAATTTTAATGCCCGCCTCTTCCTCTCTCTCCTTCCTTTGCTTTCTTCCCCAGAGTCTCAGCTACTTGCTCACACTCCCACCCGCCTCTCTCTGAAATCAATCCTCTTGCACGTTTCAAGATCTGCATTTTCGTTTTCCTCTTTTTTGCTTTCCACTCTCACTGTGTCAGTGCTTTTCAAGCATTTTTGAATTATCTGAGAGTCGATCAGAATCCTAGGATTTTTCTTCCCTCCCGTGATCTTCTCTATCCTTCCTCTCTCTTCTTTTTTCCTTTCTTTCCTCTATTCTCGATCTTGCTTCGTCCAATTCACGCATCTTTCATGAGTGATTATGGAAAAGCTTCGCCACAAGAGATCCAAAGCTCCTATCTCTGCTGATCGCTCCTCCCAACCCCAACCTGCTCTCTCTCAAGGTCCCATTCCCTCTCTCCTTTTATTTTCAGTCCCTCTTTGTGCTTAGTTTCTAAGGATCCGTTTGTTATAAAGAAAGTCCAGGGAGGGAAAGGGAAGATCTCAATCTTCCCATAGATTTTGGGTGTTTGTTACAAAGAAAGTCCGGTCAGCAACTCACTGGAATTGGACATTTTCCCTTATTTGAGGGAAGATTCCCTCCGAAAATGGAAGGAAAGCTGCCATCTTCCCAGGAAGATGGTTTTTGACATTTACCCTGAAATTCAAATTTGGCGGGAAGTTCGAACTTGGCGGGAAAGTTCAAACTTGGCGGGAAAGGGCGGGAAAGTTCAAATTTGGCGAATTTTTTTTCTTCAAAAGTTCGAACTTAACAATAAAATATTTTTTTAAAATATATTTTAGCAAATTTTTTTTTTTTTTTTATTATTTTGAATTAATTTCTTTTGAGGGTAAAATAGACATTTCCTAATTCCTTACCAACTTTCCCTCTTTATTTTCTTCCTACCAAACAACTCAAGTCATCTTCCCTCATCTTTCAAATATTCCTTTCCTTTCCTTTCCCTCCTCCAAAGTTCCTTTCCCTCCCCAAACTTTCTTTGTAACAAACGGGTCCTAAGTCGCTGGTTCTGGAGAATTTCTGGCTTTCTTGGTCATTAAACGGTTTAAAGCTTAACTTCAGCTTCTTGCTTTTGCTTTCCAGTATTTATATGCATCTAGAATCACTTCCTAATACTCAGTGTGAACCTTAGGTGGCTGATTAGTAATTAATTTCAGAGATGATGATGTCATATAATTACAATACCTCATTATGGACTTTGTGTTCGGCCAAAAAAAAAAAATTTATGGCTGTCTGTCGAAGAAGCAGAGGTGGAAGCAGGGGTGAGGTGTGGAGGGTGATTTAGAGGGCATTTTGATATTTGGGTTAAGGGGCAATTTGGCCAACCAACTATTGACTCAGGAGCATCCAGCACAAAAAACTATTAAGGGTACCAAAAATACCAACAAACTTTTAAAAAGGAGCGCCCAGCACAACGCCGTTAACACCGTTAATAAAAAAGTTAACATCTCTTATCTAACCGTTATCTATGGTGCAGATTGGCCAACGAACTCTTACTTCAGGAGCGCCCAGCACAAAATTCTAAATTTTACTAAATTAAATAATTTTTTTCTCAATTGTCATTATTCAAAACTACTTGTATAGATATCTATGGACAAAAATTATTCATTCTTTAATTTTGTCAAAATTATAATTTGCTAAAATAAACAAAAGTTTTAATTAAAAATATAATTATATGATTTAAATAAAACTCAAGGTGTTTTAAAATTTATTATATATGTTAAACAAAACATTATATGATTTATTTTTATAATAAAACTCACATAAATTTCTTCTAAAATAAAATAATAATTTTTATGAGAAAAAGAATGTATGATAAATGATATGAGAAAATTAGAATAAAATATGTAAAAGTGCACTTATTAATCAAATAAATTAGAGTAAATTTATGTATGTATTTTTACTCTATCATGTGAAAATTATTATTTTCTTTCGATTTTGCCGTTAACTTAATATCATTATATTCAATATAGATAGTGTATCGTTGGGAATAAGTTATACCAATTGAGCTTTAAGAACCTACTAACCTAAATTTCTTGCTATAATTTAAAGAGGGAAACAAATTATACTTATAAATTTAGATTAATAAGACTTATATTTAGAAATAAAATAAAAATGAAAATCATATTTAATAAAAATGAAAATTAAAGAATGAATAATTTTTGTCTATAAATATCTATACAAGTAGTTTTGAATAATAACAATTGAGAAAAAAATTATTTAATTTAGTAAAATTTAGAATTTTGTGTTGGGTGCTCCTGAAGTAAGAGTTTGTTGGCCAATCTGCACATTTGATAACGGAGGTTAACTTTTTGTTAACGGTGTTAACGACATTGTGGTGGGCGCTCCTTTTTAAAAGTTTGTTGGTATTTTTGGTACCCTTAATAGTTTTTTGTGCTGGGTGCTCTTGAGCCAATAGTTGGTTGGCCAAAATGCCCCTTAACCCTTGATATTTTCATAAAAATAGTGTGAGCCCCATCCTAAAAATTAACATTGTTAAGTTAGATTTTAACGGTGATGTGACTTTTGCTCTTAAATTGTAACCACATGTGTATTTTTTCACCCAAAAAAAGCATTTGGTGTTAGGCGCTCCCGAACGTAAAACATATGTATATTTTACACCTTTACCCTTAATATAAATTATACCCCATGAGAATAAAGTCTACACAATAACAAATTAATGATAAAATTGTGCATTCATATGAAAAATTTAAGGGCGCAACATAGAAATATGACAAAAAAAATCATCTCTCTTTGCCTTATAAATAGGACCAAAGGAGTAAATATTCTATAATTAGTAGCTTAGTATTATTAGTAGTTGTTAGTTAGGGGTTAGAAGTTGAATCTCCAGCATTTATTATGCCACCTATTTAAGTGATGTATATATTATGTACTTAGTAGCTTAGTGTTATTAGTAGTTGTTAGTTAGGGGATAAAAGTTTATTCTCCAGCATTTATTAGTCTTGTTAAACTCACTTGTAAATAACCATGTAACCTAGAGAATTAATCATCATAAACATTTTTCTCTCATATTGTGGAAAGTTTAAACACTAGAGTATAACATTCTGATTCTATTATTAGACTTACAAAAGTTTCATTAAGAATTCCCATCAAACACATCAATAAGAAAAATAAGCAGATGGCAATTGTACTAAACAATAAATAAACTAAAATATAAAGAGAAAATTCCTAAAATTACTGGTTAGACATATAATAAAGGGAAAGTTATAATAAATGACCTAAGAAAAATAATATTAATTAAGAAGAACCATAAAAATGGTAATTGTTTTAAAGGACTAGAAATTAAAACATTAAAATGGAAAGACTAAATTGCCCTTAATCAGATTTCCTATATTCTATCTAACTGAATCAGAATTTGGAATGATTGATGAATAATGATAAATAGAGACCAATTCAAATAACTTGTTCTTTTCGATTGCAGTAGAAACTCCAAGGCTCTATAGTTTACAGAATAAGATATGGACACCCCTCCTGATTATGATTAGGGCTAAAATATGATTCCAACAAATCAAACAAAATAACATGGTATGGGAAAATAAACCTACAACACAGATCCTCATATCACGGGACTATTAGCATTTAGCATACTATTATACCAATTTATTATACCATTTGAATATTTCTCCTTGCATGAATAACGGACATTAATTTGACAGAAAAACAGAAACATCGGCAAACAATGAGCGCCAAAATCATTAAACAATGAAAATCCATTAATATATTTGTCATTATCCATAAATCACTCAAGATTCTGATTCAGTTAAAGAGAATATAAGAAATCTGACTAAGGACAATTTAGTCTTTCTATTTTAATGTTTTAATTTCTCGTCTTTCAAAATAATTACGATTTTTATGATCATTCTTAATAAATATTATTTTTCTCAGGTCCTTTATCATAATTTTCCCTATAATAAACAAAAGAGGAGACCTGAGGATTTTGTGACGCCAAGTACATGTCAGTAGGGATGTCCATTGACCAGACTGGACCGGGTTGGGGGTCAACTCGAGGTTTGGTCCAGGAGGGACGTCGGGCTGGACAAGCCAACCCGAGGTCTGGTCCGGTCTGGCACCAGCCCGAGCTCGGCTGGACTGCACCGGCCCAGTGGATCACTGGATCGGTCCAGGAAGTCCAGGACCTATTTCACTTTTTTTTTTAGTTTTTTTTTTCTCACTTCTTTGGACCAATAATTAAAATACAAACATGCAAACATCTTAAATCCAATCATACACAATTACACATATAAGAATCTCCAACAACATTGAACAAAAATACAAAATAACAACATTCTATTGGGTCAGACCGAAGAAGAAGGGAAGAAGAAGAAGACTGAAAAGGGAAAAAGACTCCGAATATTTTTTTGGCCGAAGAAGAAGACTCACTAATGAGTGATGAAAAATCATAAAGAAGACAATAAAGAAAGACATAGGGTTAGATTAAGTTGTGATATATTTTTTTTAAAAAAATATATATATATATAATATATATCGGGCCGGACCGGACCAGTCCAGGGGGTCTTAGACCCTGGACCGAAGTCTGGTCTGACCTGAGCAGACCAGTCCGGTCCGGTCCGCCTCATATGGTCCCAGACCAAATTTTTTTTCCAGAGACCGGGTCGGGTTGGACCGAGTCAGACCGGACCACCTAGACTATTGGGTTTTTTGGACATCCCTACATGTCACCATCAAAATCACCTCCACCTATCTCATCTGACAAAGAGCGAGGACCAAGACCAACACAAGGAAAGAATATTGCATATTTGCTGTGGCCGACAAAAGATTCTAACTCCTTCACATATGTTGCTTGGAGTATGTGAATATCCCCAAAATGTAATCCCGGATTCCGGTATACCAATACTTCAGAAATTTGGCCATTTTCACTATAAAAAATGAAAAGAAAAAAAACATTATTTAAGCAACAAAATTAATCAAAATTTCCTGAATAAATAAAATTCTAAATGAGCCCGAAGTTTGAATTGGATAATCAAAATTATCATGTGTTTTCTTTAGATGCCACTTCACAATATGATTACATTTATATCCGTTCTTCCTCACACAGACCAACATTTGGCTCTAGAGTCATAATAATATAAATAAAACTATCATACCATAAATGAGCAAATTTACAACAGGCAAAGAATATGTGACCATGATTGGACGTGCGGGGTAAAAATTTATGGTACAGGCTCCAAACTAAGCATGACAGGAGCATGAAAGAAGGAAAACAAACTTCTTTTGATAGCAAGGCATCTAGTATCACATACTACCAATTGATACATATTCAAACAAAACCAACCCCCAAATGAGGGAAGGTCTATAATCATTTGGCCTTTTCTGTCCACAAAACTAGAACCAAGCAAAACAAACTATAACAGAACGTTGATACTGTCTAAAGCAAGTGTCAGAATCAGAACAAATGCTGGAGACTAAGTAAAGGAACATATATTATTAGATATACGAGGACACAATGATCAGAGGAGAACCAAGCTTGATTCAAGGGCTCATAAATGTATTTTTCTTGGTTATAAGGCTGGTACTAAAGGTTTTGTTACACTCAATCTAAATACTCGGCAGATCCATGTATCTCGTAATGTCTATTTCTATGAATCTGTTTTTCCTTTTTTTGATTCTGATTCTGATTCTGCTGTTTGGACTAGTTCCATTCCTTCACCCCAACCCACTCCACCTCTGGATTTTTCTGAGCTTTCCCCTTTATAAGTTGTTCCCTCTCCTCCACCCCCTCCTATTATTGATTTACCATTGCCACGTCGGTCTACTCGCTCTCACCGACCATTCACTTATCTGCAAGATTACCATTTTGCTCTTCAATGTGCATCAGTTTTACCAGATTCTTTGGAGGTAGGTATCTATCATCCTCTTTCTCATGTTCTTTCTTATCATCGTTGTTCTCCTTCTTATCATCACTTTATTTGTTCTATTTCCACTGATGATATTCCTAAAAATTACTCTAAAGCTATTCAACATGAGGGTTGGAAGAATGCTATTCATGCTGAACTTGCAGCTTTGCAGCAAAACAATACCTGGGCGATTATTGATTTGCCTTATGGTAAGCGACCTATTGGGTGTAAGTGGGTCTTTGCTAAGAAGTATAACTCTGATGGGTCTCTTAGTTGCTATAAGGGTCGGTTGGTTGCTCAGGGTTTTACACAGGTTGAAGGTCTTGATTATAATGATACTTTCTCACCTGTTGCTAAATTGACCACAGTTCGTCTCTTACTTGCACTTGCAGCTGCTCACAATTGGCATTTGAAGCAATTGGATGTCAATAATGCCTTCTTACATGGGGACCTTAATGAAGAAGTGTATATGCTTCCTCCTCCGAGTTTGGTTGTTCCTTCTTCTAAAGTCTGTAAGTTGCAACGGTCTGTCTATGGTCTTAAACAGGCTAGTAGACAATGGTATTTTAAATTGTCTAAGGCTCTTATTTCTTGTGGTTACTCTCAATCTCAGGCTGATCATTCTCTGTTTCTTAAAAATACCATTTCTTCCTTTACTGCATTGCTAGTTTATGTGGATGATATTATTCTTAGTGGTACAGACTTAGCTGAGATTAATCGTGTTAAGACTTTTCTTGATGATCAGTTCAAAATTAAGGATTTGGGTGATGTGAAATACTTCCTTGGTTTGGAGATTGCTTGAAACTCTGCTGGAATTTCTGTATGTCAACGAAAATCTGCTTTAGATTTGTTATTGGATGATGGATTCTTGGATTGTAAACCTTCTAAAACACCTATGGCTTGTAATCTTAAGCTTTCTAAGGACTCTGGTACTCCTTTACTTGACTGTTCTGAGTATCGTACATTAGTGGGTCGTTTGCTCTATCTTACAAACACTCGTCCAGATCTATCCTTTGCTGTCCAACAGCTTAGTCAGTTCATTTCGCAACCTACTGATGTTCATTTACGTTGCCTACATCGTGTTTTACGGTATCTTAAAGGTGCTCCTAGTCGTGGCCTTTTCTTTCCAGCTACTTCTACTCATAAACTTAATGCTTTTAGTGACTCAGATTGGGCTGGCTGTGTTGATACTCGGCGTTCTATCACTGGTTTCTGTGGTTTTCTTGATCAAGCTTTGATTACTTGGCGTTCTAAGAAGCAACCCACTATTTCTGCTTCTTCTTCGGAGGCTGAGTACCGTGCATTGGGCGCAACCACTTGTGAATTACAATGGCTCTCTTATCTATTGAGAGATTTCGGTTTGCCTCTTTCCAGTCCTACATCTTTATATTGTGATAATCAATCTGCTCGACACATTTCTGCGAATCCTACTTTTCATGAGCGTACCAAGCACTTGGATATTGATTGTCACATTGTTCGTGAGAAACTTCAGAAAGGTTTACTTCATCTTCTTCCCATTAAGTATGAGGATCAGTTAGCTGATATTTTTACTAAGGCTTTGCCTCCTTCCTCATTTTGTACAATCTTAACCAAGCTGGGAATGATCAATATCCATTCTCCAGCTTGAGGGGGGTATTGGTGTATATAATTAATTTGTTTCTATGTAACTGATTCTGTTAGTAAAGTAGTTTTACAGATTGTAATTTGTTATTTCTGATTAGTTGTTATTTCTGATCAGCGTGTGTATCATTTATTTGGGTCTATATAATGACTCTGTATAGTTCATTTTCTGATTGAATAAAATGATTCAATTTCCATTTTCTCTTCTTCCTAAATCACATCACACCATGGACAGGTTTCATAATATATCTCGATGATCACACTGACCTAGCTTTAAATGAGGGTAATCATGAACCTTATCAACTCATTGCACCTGACTTTGAACTGGCAGAACTCTCTAGTTCACTTTCGCAGTTCATCTTGAACCAAATTGATCCAGGTAGCATGCTTAGATAAGTTTTTTTTTTTTTTTGATAAGAAAAAGTTTTGGAGGGGTTCGACATCAGTCCCCCACCAAGGCCAGGGCACGGCCCCGGGCTGTATGAGCACTTACTAGGGACTTACGAGATCGCCTACCAAAGGAGTCCCAGCAACGGCAGAGGGGATCGAACCCACGACCCAAGGGCCTAGTCCTGGATCCCTTACCATCTATGCCAACTCACATTGGCTGCTTAGATAAGTTGTTGTGGATGTCTCTCAAGCAGAATGTTTGGTCTTTAATGAGATAGACCCATTGAGAGTGTGGCACATTATTTCACAATGGCAAATGGATCATATTCCTTTTTTAGGTACTACAGTGGGCCTTTGTCACAAGTGCCTTACAAGCCCACTGATTTTTGGTCTGATTTTATAACCATTGAAGGCCCACCAATAAATGTATCCCCTTCATTGGATTTTGATGAAGACTTGACCTGGTTGAGTAGTATTTTTCTTGGGCTGTCTTATTTTGGATTCATCTCACATAACACATGGCGTGTGAGGGAATCTCCTCAGTCTGAAAATATTTAGGCTCAAGTTTTCTCTGGTCTGCTTGCTCTCATTCGAATTGCTTATCCTGTTGACATGGAAGATTCTCTAATATTTTATAATTTTCAAACCCAAACATATGTCAAGCTAAAGCCTCATATCCCAGATAATCACAACGCTGATATGGATCATGATAATATGTCTGATGGTGCTTCTTTAAACAAATCTTCTATAGTTCTCCACGGTCCCAGCTCTCAACCAAAGAAGTGCTCTCATTCTGATGATGATAACTGCCCCTACTTCTTTTCACGGCGGACCCAGAAAAATATTGAAAATATTGAGGGGGTATTCTTGGTGGGGGATGCAGGGTTCGGAGGTAGCACCCCGGAATTTTTTTTTAAAAGAAATTTTTAAATGTCTTAAAAATAAAAGAATATAAATAAAAAGAAATATCAAAACAAATATTCATGAAATCAAGTGAATGTTGATAATGTAATAAGAGAGACACTGTATTTTTACAAATCTGTCATTTAGAAAAGTAAGACTAAGTATCGTTAGAAATGCAGCTGTATAAATTACAATGAAGAGTGTACATTCAATAAGTTCAAGTACATATATTTTAATAACAAAAGTATATTACAATAAAAATAATTACAATGTCATCTTTCTAGGTCTTATTTTTTGGAATTCTATCATAATTGCCTTATTGTCAATGCTATTAAATACATATTTTTCAAATAAGGCACTAAACAATCATTTAATTATTCATCCCCCTCCGATTACGAAGTGCAATCTTGATGTATTAAGGATGAACACTTTATTTAAGGATGTGCAATCATTCAAACATGCATTAAATTTTAAAAAAAAAAAAAAATCCAAATTCAAGGGGCACTTACCCCATTTTCTATAACCTCGGTCCGCCTCTCCTTCTCTTTCAAGGATGTGCCGCACCAGCTGCCTCCTTCCTTCACGTCAATTACTCTTCAAATCTAGGTTTTTGCGGAGTTTCTGCTAAAAAAACTCCACCTATGGGCTGAAGGTATTGTCGTGGAACTCTCATGGTTTTGGTAAATCCATGACAGTTCAACGACTTAGAAATCTTTTTTGTAAATATTCTCCTGACTTTTTATTTCTAAGTGCCCTTTGTTAACTACCTCAAACAGCCACGATCAACACCTATGTCAAGATGAAAGTTCTTGAGGTCTTGGGATTTGGACCGAAGAAGCAAAGTGGTGGCACGTTCACATGGCCTGCGGTGGCAAAGGACTTGGATGAGTCATCATCATTTTGCTTCATCTTCATTTCAAGATTCATCAAGATCGAGTGTGGCTGTTTTTTTATTTTCATCTTGAGGGGCCATCATTGCCGTTTGAATCCTTGTAGTGACAAAGTCTTTGCATCAACATAAAATTTGTGGGATCTACAAATATGGGTCCATGGACCCTAATGAATGAACATATGACAAGAGGAACTACAAAAACACCATCGAGAAGTGGATATCTACATGAGAATGATGGCATTTGTTCTGTTTGTCAATATGGTGGTGAACTAATATTATGTGATAATTGCCCATCTTCTTTTCATCAAAGCTACATAGTTTTGGAGGATATCCCTGAAGGTGACTGGTTTTGCTCAGCCTGTTGTTGTGGAATTTGCCACCAAAGTAAACTTGAAGGGTCTGATGATGAAACACTTTTGACTTGAAGGGTGTGAACATAAATATCATGCTAAGTACTTGGGAAAAGGGTCTGTATCATTGTCAGGAAGTTATCTGAAAAATTGGTTTTGTGAAGAAAAGAAAGTTGTGAAAAGATATATGTAGGCCTTCATAAGCTATTAGGAGAACCTATTGCAGTGGGTGTGCACAATTTAAACTGGACGTTGCTGAAGTGTGTTGACTATGAGACTTGTGATGTTAGGAATGGTAGAAATGACCTTGAGGTGGAGAGTTACGGCAAACTCAATGTGGTGGTTTCACTGATGCATGAATGTTTTGCTACCTTGAAAGAGAGTATTCTTGCTCAGTGGCCAAATGACAGGGAGAATGGTTCAACAAGTTCTTCCAAAAGTGATTGACGCTGGAGTGCAGTTACATAACATTTTGTGGGTTCACAAGGAAGTGTGGCACAGTAAAATGAGAACTAATGATTGTAGGAGTTTTTTGGTTTGAAAGTTAGTGCAGGCAGTGACTAGAGAAGCTTACAGAGACTGAAGCATTCCAAAAGTGAAGCATTTTAGAATTGGATATGGAGAAGAAAGTTGTAAATTGAAGAAATCTTTGTATTGTTTTGTGATTTTAAAACTGTTCAATTTAATTCACCTTACCCCTTATTTTGTGTTGTTCAAGTTGAGTACATTTAAGAGAAGGGTGCACAGTAGATTTTCTTTTTCTGATGTCATTGTAGTTGATCCAGTTGGTCATAACATAAGGGCCGGCTTTTTTTGGGTGTTTCTTCTTCTGTGACTTGTACAATTTTAGATGTTACTTCTAACTGGATCCATACCGCTTGTAATTTTTTGGGAAGTTATGATATCTATATTACTTTTGTGTATGGTTTTCCTGCCTGTAGAGTTGTTATGTTTTATGGTCTTGGCTTCGTTCCTTAGCTAGTTCTATCTCTAAAACTTGGTTTATTATTGGTAATCTCAATCAAATTTCAGGTCTATGTGATAAATTTAGTGCCTCATCTTCTGTTGTGGGCACAGCTTCTTTTAGGAACTTCTTGGACGAGCATAACATTATTGATATCCCCTCTCAGGGGGATGGTTTACTTGGTGCAACAACCGAAAGGATGTAGTACAAGTTAAGGAGAAACTTGATAGGGCTCTTTGTAACTCATTGTGGATGCAATCCTTTCCATCATCATCGCTTCAAATACTGCCGATAGTTGTTTCAGATCATTCCCCTTTATTTTTCCAATCCCATTTTGAGGAAAGAGGGGCCAAACTATTCAGGTTTGAGAACTTCTGGCTCTCTTTCCCACAATATCATGACATTGTTCCCAAAGAATGGACCGGGGAAGTATATGGTTCTTGGGCATATAAAAAAGCTATTCGGCTTTAATGTATTCGAAAGGCTCTATTCAGTTGGAATAAATTGTCGGTTGGCTAACCCTATGTTTGGTTTGAGGGGAGGAAAATTTTTGACAAAATTACCCCTGGGAAATTTTAAAAATTACATAGCTTTTTGCATCGTTTTCCGTACATGAAAGCATGTCACATCATGGGCATATATGATTTTTCACACTAGGGAGGGGCACCTCCCCTCTTTCCCTCACCTCCAACCAAACATAGCCTAAGGAAATTTTATATTCGAAGGAAGAACAAAAGTTTCTTTCCTCAAAATATCTCTTGAATATGGTATGATTGTGAGAAGATCTTATGGTAGCAAAAAGCTCGACAAAATTGGATGTTTCAAGGAGATAGAAACACAAAATATTTTTATAGTTGCGCAACATCCATAAGGATGAAAAAGCAGAGATAGTTTGTATACAGAACGAGTCAAGTGATTGGATTGAGGACTAAGAGAACTCTCATCAGATGGCTACAACATATTTCAAGCAGATCTATGAGAATCCTGGCTTCTTTGATGATGTCTGTGCCGACCAATTCTTAAGCAATATCAATCTACTAACATTATCCCCTCTGCATTTTGACAAACTGAATCGCAACGTATCCATTAATGAAATTGAAAAGGCAGTTTTTGAGATGAATAGTGCACCAGGACCAGATGGGTTACATACTCTTATTTAACAGAAGTTCTGGTCTTTTTTGAAACATGACATTACTAAAATGGTTTACCAGATCTTCCAACGTGGATATCTACTAAAAGAGTTAAATAGATCATTCATTGTGTTGCTACCAAAATGCAATAATCCTTACACTTTTACGGATTTTTCGACCGATCAGTCTTTATAACATCATATATAAATTAATTATAGGATACTTTGCAATTGGTTGAAGGAAGTTCTGGATGATCTCATCAATCGAAATCAAAATGCTTTCATTAAGGAACGACTTATTGCTGATAATATTTTATTGGCCTCCGAATGTATGGAAAAAAAATTCATGGTACAGCGAAGCATGGGCGGACCCAAGTTATACATACCTTAAATTTGATATTTTTTTTTAAAAAAATAAATAAATAAATAAATATATATATATGATTGTCCACCCTTAAATTAAATGATCACCCTTAATATATCAAGACTACACTTCGTAATCAAATAGGGGATGAATGGTTGAATGATAATTTAGTACCTTATATTGAAAAAGATGTATTTGATAGCATTGATAATAAGACAATTATGATGTAATTCTAAAAAATAAAGCCTAGAATAATGATATTGTAATTATTTTCATTGTAATATACTTTTGTTATTAAAATATATGTACTTGAACATATTGAGTGCCCACCATTCATTGTAATTTATGTAACTGCATTTCTAACAGTACTTAGCCTTGCTTTTCTAAATGACAGGTTTGTAAAATAATTGCCTCCCTTATCATATCATCAATGTTCACTTGATTTCATGAATATTTTTTTGATATTATTTGTTTTTTCTAGTTTATATTCTTTTTTTTAAATACATTTTAAATTTTCTTTAAAAAAAAAATTTCGGGGGCCCCCGAAATCCCCCTACCAAATGGTGTCCCCCCCTTTAGTAAATTTCTGGGTCCGTCCCTACACCGAAGTGCAAGGATGGATGGTGTGTCATCAAGTTGGATATTGCTAAAGCATATGAAAACTTGTCAGGGGCCTTCCTACACAGTTTTATCAAAAATGGAATTTCCGCCAATGATTACTCAGTTAATCATGCAATTCATTTCAAACTGTCTCTTATTAGGTCAGACTTTGGGAAGTCCTTTCAATCCATCACAAGGGCTTTAGACAGGGAGACCCTCTCTCTCCTTATCTTTTTTTCTGCTTTGTGCAAATATATTGTCTTGTATGATTTATCAAGCTAACTATCACTAGTGGGAAGGTATTCATGTTTTCAATGATGTAATGCCATTAAAACGTCTGATGTATGCTAATGATACTCTCATATTTTGTCGTGCAACGGAGAACGATTATCGTATTGTCCAGTGTTGCTTTGTCGGTACTCTATGATCTTGGGCCAACATTGTCAGTGCCAATGTTTCACCCAAAAGGGGGTGAATTGAGAGATATTAAAAATTTAAGGGTTAAGGAGCAATAATACACACGAAGTTTGCCTCAGGGAGCGCCCAGCACCACGATGTTTTTTTGGGACCAAAAGTACCCACGAAGTTACAAATTGGGAGCAAAAGTGACACCAGCCTCTCAGACCATGGACGTTGACCGTTAAGTGGCAGTAGTTGACCGTTAATGATTAGGTGGACGTTGACTTGGACTGTTTTGAAGCCAAATAGGAAGAATAATGGCTGATTAGGATTATATGACCAAGTAAATTAAAAATTAAAAAAAAAAAGAAAAAGCTTATATTTTTTTCCCCAACTCCATCGTGCAAAGGAGGATAAACAGATTGGTTGGGGAAAATCAAAGCCCTAATATCATATCGAAACACGCTCTGGGCAAATCGAAAGAAGAAGAACGAAATCACAAGAACACGAGCTTGGGAAATCGAAGGCGACGAACCCTAATCCAAATCGACCCACACCCATCTGCTTCCAGATCGACCCACACCCAGCTTCCAGATCGACCCACGAAAGAAGAAGGATAAAAAAAGGCGGACGAACCCTAACCCGAATCCAGGGAAAATCGGCCAGCAAATCTTGAGTGAGTCGTATCTGAAATCCACGCCCATCGAACGACGAAAGAAGAAAGAAAGGAGGAGGAACCCTAATTCCTAATCCAGCGTTGTCGGAGAGGCAGCAAATACGCGAGGTGCACAAAATTTTTTTTTGGGGTTATTTTCTGTTGGTCTTTTTTTATGCATTGTTGTGTTTAAAGATAAAGATAAAGATCTATGCGAGGTGCACAAACTTAATCTGATATGAATTTGCATGTTTTAAGTTGGACTGATGTGTTTCGCCTCTATTTTCACTTTATTATTCGGCAATCATAACGAAAATGAAACTATCTATACCTTAGATATGTAATACGCATCTCATATCCATATCAGATTTATTAGAATCTAATCCAATCATACCCTACATATATATACGTGTTAATTACACTAGCTGGAAACGTGTTAATTACACTAGCTGATATGAGTAATCCATTTAATTGGACAAGTGCTGAATATCAATAACTACACTAACATTGAAGTTGCAGAACACGTTTATCACACTAGCTGGATAGTGGACCTCCACATGTCTATGAACCATTAAACTAACTCTTTCATGGAACATAGTGAACATTTTTTTTTTACTTTCACTGTTCTGTTATTGTACCACTCTTGCTACATGTGCCTCTCTGTTGATTCTTACAAGCTCATTTTTAGAGCTGTATTGAGTAAATTATGAACTGACCATTTATTCATTTTGGTCCTTTGCATGTGTGTAGTGGCAATGGGGTCAAAGGGCAAGGACAAACTGGTAAACGAAGAGGGAAGTTAAAATAAGGTGAAAGAGAAGGGTGAAAGTGCAGGAAATGTGGAAGGGTACATTGAACAAACGCTACCGAGTGATTACTATGACGAAATAGAATTCCTAGGTTATGAGTACGATTGTCCATTGGATGAGGAGGGCAGTGATGTTAATGTGCATGATGAACGGTGCGATAGGTCTTGTGATGATGATAGTAGTGATGATGACAGCTATATGGGGCAAAGTAGTAGTGTAGATACAGAAGAAAGCTTGCATGGTGAATTAGAAGTTGGGGAGTTTGATGTGGACGATGATAGTGATGCTGATGAGGATGGATTTGGTAGCGAAAATGACGATGTGCCCCTCCAACAGCTTTGTGTCCTCCCTGAGTCTACAATGCCGTCTTTTGTTGTTGGTATGACGTTTCAGGATAAAAAAGATCTTAAAAGGGCTGTAGATCAGTATGCTATAAGCCATGGGGTTAATCTTAGAGTTGTGCGTAGTGATAGGAAGACCTTTAGGGTGGTGTGTCAAGATGGATGCCCTTTTACACTATATGCCTCTACACATGGGCAGAGTGTGGGGTGGCAAGTGAAGTCATTGTATTATGAACACATGTGTGCACGTGTGTTTGAAAATCCAAGAGCTTCTACAAAGTGGCTGGCGGAGTATTTCAAGACCAAGGTCCAAGAAGACCCTAAATTCAAGTCCAAAGAGATGAAGAGGGAGGTCCAGAGGGATCTAAAGGTCAATGTTAGTGTTTTTAAATGCAAGAGAGCAAAGAAGATCATAATGGAGGAAATGGAAGGGAGTTTCAGGGATGAGTTTGCAAACTTAGAAGCATACTGTAATGAGTTGAGGATGTCGAACCCTGGTTCAGATGTGTGTGTTGAAGTGAGTGAAGTGGGTTTGGAACACGGACGTAGAATATTCAAGCGGATGTACGTATGCTTCAATGCCTTGAAGGTTTCACTACCATTTAACTTTTCTTATTATCTTTGTTTAATTACTACAAATGAGGATTAAACCTGCACTTTTTACAGAAGTAGTTAATATACTGTTTTTGTTACTTGTTTCATTATTGTTACTGATCTGTCATTGCCTATAAGAAATCTGCAATAACTTATTGTTTCTTATATTACAGGTTGGGTGGACGGAAGGCTGACGGCCTTTGATTGGTGTCGATGGCACCTTCTTAAAAGGAAAAACCAGAGGAATGTTGTTGACAGCAGTGGGGGTTGATGGGAATGACTCACTGTACCCGCTGGCGATTGCTTTAGTTGAGAAGGAAAATTCACATCACTGGTCGTGGTTCCTTCAATGGCTGCAAAAATCTCTACAACTAGGCAGTGGTGAGAATCTTACGCTCATGTCTGACATGCAAAAGGTAATAACATAACTTACAATATTATATGCTGAGAATTTTTTTAATTTATGAATTATCAATGGTTTTAATGGCTTGTTTAATATGAAAGGGACTTGCCAATGCCGTGGGTGACGTGCTTCCAGGGGCTGAGCATAGATTCTGTGCACGCCATATCTATGCAAATTGGAGTAAGAAATGGAGAGGCAATGAGTTCAAAAAGAAATTCTTCAGCTGTGCATGGAGTACATACGTGGAGGATTTCAAAGATAATCTCACACGGCTAGGATCCCTAGGAAAAGAGGCAGCCACAGATGTTGTAACATACAATGTACAATGTTGGGTAAGAGCTTATTTCAGTTCAAGGTGTAAGTCTTGGGTAGTGGATAATAACATGAGTGAGTCCTTTAATGCTTGGATAGACGAGTATAGGTTTTTACCTGTCATTAGGATGTTTGATGGCATTAGACTGAAGATGATGGGTAAGTGGGCTGACAGTGAGAGACATGTCCATGGCTGGAAAAATAGTTTCAAATAGGTAAATGCTTCAAGATCTTGGTTTTTTTTTTTAAAAAAAAAAGCAAACAGAGTATAGAAGAAGGGAAACTAAAAGGAACCAAATACATTACAATCCCGGAACTTCACTTGCCTACACAATGCAGTGCATCAAAAAGTACATTAAAATGAACCAAATACATTACACTAAATCCACTACAACATATTAGCATGAACAGATAGTTTACATCACTAGAATTTTGTCCAAACATTAACCCTTACAAATACATTAACAATAACAACATCCAAGTCACTAACAATGTTGCTAATGCAAGTTTGAACTTCCATTGCACCTTCTTCACTGCACCTTCTTTCACTAAATGTTCACATTTCCCATATGCATTCCCTTTTCGAAGTTGTGTGTTCTCCTCATATAGCTTGTCTATGTCATTGAGTAGATCTTTGATAACTTCATTTTCCCTTTCCCCAAACACACCATCATGCCATTGGAAATATCCACACCCACCATCCTATGAAATTTCATAACCATCAGTTACAAATGAACAACACTAACAACAGAAATTCTCATCCCACATCTAACAAATCTTACCTCGTAGTAATTTCGGCACCCATAAAACCTCCTACATGGGTTTCCTTCTGACCATGACGTCCACCTAGGAGCCAACAAATTGTGATAGCAATATCGCACTGGACCTTCGTATTGTTCCTCGCGACTAGGTCTTCTCACAAGAACCACTTTTCTTCTTGCTTTCTTGTTTCTTCCTGTCATCGATGTTGAAGACAAAGCCATCCAGTAGCTTCTCGATTTCAATCCCCTCTGAGGTCGTACATAGAGAAACACATGCCAAAGACAAACATATGACATTTAATGCAATACTATTTGTCAACAAACTTCCAATTTAGTGTTATTAATTTGTAGGATGTGAAGTTGTTAAGTTCTATACCTAAGTTGTTATTTATCCTTAACATGTGTGGCTCCAAAAGAATAAGTCAGAAAATTATTCAAAATGAATACTAAAAGTTGTTAATTTGTATTCTTAAACTGTCAACCCCTATAACCAAGTAGTATGTCAAATTGTTAATTTCAGTTCTCATACGGAAACTTCTAACGCTAACAATTAGAGTACTAAGGTCTAAGGATCAAATAGCATTCAAGTCTAAGACATATTTTGAAAGATGAAAAACGATATGTACATGAGAGATGGAATAAAAATGGAAAAAGGGATTCCATCTTCAAGCTCCAAAAGCAAAGGTGAAATATATACAGAGAAGAAATAAGGACCGAACGAATCGAGTGAAAAAGGAAAACAATAATCAACAAGAGAAAAATGGGATGGAATCGGGCATGAAACACCTAACTTGCAGAGCCAAGAAACACCCGATTTCGCATATCAATTTGTTTTGAAAATACATGTTTGTGAAGAATCATTCGTCTGAGAAGCATACCGGTTCTTAAATACAAGAAACATACCGAGAAATTTCCGACGCCAACCCTCTATTCGTCTGCAACTCCATCGGCGCAACCCTCTGCTAGATCCCTCATCCCCAATCGATCGTCACTTCTCTGTGATTTCCTTACATTTCGATCTTCCCAGCTTGTTTCAGTTCGTTCGATTTTGTTTTTCCCAGTTTCGAGTTGCCCAGCTTGTGATTTCCTTCTTCTTCTTTCGATTTCCCAAGCTCGTGTTCTTGTGATTTCGTTCTTCTTCTTTCGATTTGCCCAGAGCGTGTTTCGATATGATATTAGGGCTTTGATTTTCCCCAACCAATCTGTTTATCCTCCTTTGCACGATGGAGTTGGGGAAAAAAATATAAGCTTTTTCTTTTCTTTTTTTAATTTTTAATTTACTTGGTCATATAATCCTAGTCAGCCATTATTCTTCCTATTTGGCTTCAAAACAGTCCAAGTCAGCGTCTACCTAATCATTAACGGTCAACTACTGCCACTTAACGGTCAACGTCCATGGTCTGAGAGGCTGGTGTCACTTTTGCTCCCAATTTGTAACTTCGTGGGTACTTTTGGTCCAAAAAAAACATCGTGGTGCTGGGCGCTCCCTGAGGCAAACTTCGTGTGTATTATTGCTCCTTAACCCAAAATTTAAACCAAAGATGACAACCAATTAAATTGAAGAGGAGGAGTTAGAGAAATATCACTAAAGTATGCACAACTATTTATACTAGTTTGGCCCTAATTTCCTAACTTACGTCCAGTTCCCAAATTGTCTCAGAGATTTTTGGGTTCTTGGTAACTCAGTATAAAGTAATCATCGTCAGAACTCACTCCCCTTTACAAGTTTGTAATTTAACAACCACACTTAATGCTCTACTACCTTGAGATTTTGCAAAAATCAAATCGTTTAAATGACACTGATGAACAATGAATATTATAAGATATTTCACAAAGAATTTATGAGTAACAAATGAGAAGTAATTAATCATGTG
This sequence comes from Acacia pycnantha, assembly GCA_025563575.1. NCBI lineage: Eukaryota > Viridiplantae > Streptophyta > Magnoliopsida > Fabales > Fabaceae > Acacia > Acacia pycnantha. Next base: position 3,878,914 of record JAMWYP010000001.1, read on the forward strand.
CTTGGTTGGTTGCTCCTTATTGAATGCTCAAGTATTTATAGTTGAATACCATTAATGACCGTTGTGAAGTTTCAAGCTTTTCGTTTTGAGTGTTCAAACTTTCCATTAGAGACAGATTGGAGTCATTGGAAGTTTTCGAGGTTTGGTCATTTTTGCTTTACTGCAACATATCTTCACACGACATCCCTTTGGTTTACTTTGGGATTGCTTTAAGGTTCGGTCGCTTTTGTCTTCGATGTAATAGGCACTCCAGACGATATTCAGTTGACCTGTTCTGAGATCGCTTCCTTGTGCTCTGTATTCTGTCATTGTATTTAATGCTCTGACTTAGTATTTTGCTTTTGAGATTTTGAGTGTAATCCAAGAATTAAAACATTTGAAACTCATAAAAAAGATATGTTTAGTAGCATTGAAAAGTAGCATGAGTAGTAATAGAGTGTAAGCATATGTTAAATAGTAAATTTTAATTCTCGGAGACGATGGTTGAGTTCAGCAAGAATAGTCACTCGAGTTTGATTATAGATTTACTCGAGTGCTTCACTCTAGTGGACTTGTTGTCACACTTGATTGTTGATGAATTTTAACTCTGGTATAAGACCGTTGAAAAATGTTACTCGAGTGTTTGCAATGCATAACTTTGAGTGTTAGTTAAAATGGTTTCAACTTATACCAAGTACTTGTGTCACTCAAGAGTCATAGAGATTCACTCGAGTGTGTTGGTTTTGATTAGTTTTGATGATGTCTTATATAGATGTCATTCTTAATAGAAAAAAGGTTGCATACTACATTTATCTTTTACTTTGACTAATTATTATATTTAATGTAGATGCAAAGTTTTATGATGGAGAATGTTGATTGAAGAAAGAAGCTCTTGCACAATATAATGGGAATATCATAATATTAAGGAAGCAAGAGGTTATCAAATGATTTTGGGGATAATCTAGAAGGAGAGAAGAAATTGAAGAAGGAAGAACTTGCAATGCAATGGAATATCTTTATTCAAGTTCTTATATTGATGCTAGAAGTATCCAAGATCATATGGAAGCTGGAACGGATCAATTCAGAGTTTAAACCATCAAAAATCAGTTCCAAGATGAGCAAACTCGAGCCCATAACTAGCAAACTCGAGCCTGTAATGTCTTCAACATTTCTGGTGTCTCTGGACAAGGCAAACTCGAGCCTATTAGTTGACAAACTCGAGCCTACAGCGGTCTTCAGCATTTCAGCTACTCTGTTCAGCGTTTCACTCTAGCGACGTCTGGTCATTCGATGATATCTCCTAAAATACAGATCGGATTGAAGTGAAACCAGTGGAATATGAAAATAGACTCCCAATGCGTCATTTTGATATATAATTGAAGCAAAACGGAGTCAATATTAAGGAGCTATGAATTTATGAAGTTGACAGTGATATTCACGTCACACAAATGACCAACCTTCAATGTTTTGAGTGTATCTCACAAACGGAGAATCCAATTGAGCTGAAATCAGTGGAATTGGAAAGTAGACTCAAAGGGCTTTAAAATAGATAGTTGAACCAACCAAAAAGGAGTTCAGACCAGGAAGATATGGCCCCCGAAATTAGACAGTCTGCTCTGGGTGTTGCACAATTTGCTATAAAGAGAAGCAAACTCGAGCCTATTAGTTGACAAGCTCGAGTTCGCGGGTTACAGAGAGCTATCAGGTCGCGAAAATCTTCCGAACTCGAGCCTATAAGTGACAAACTCGAGTCTAGACAAGACAGAGAGCAAAAGATGATTTTGAAGAGACCCAAACTCGAGCCTATGAGTGCGGACTCGAGCTGGATCCCAAAAATGTTAAAAACTCTAGAGTTTTCTCTCGAACCTCCGGTTTGCACCTTGTCAAGCTGAACTCGACACCTTGCAAACTCGAGCCTACTTAAGCAAACTCGAGTTCATGTCTCGATACGAGAAAATCAGCGGTTCGAAAGTCTCGTTTCTCATCAAAGAACATCCACATGATTACCCAAATGACTTATACTTATTCTTAACATTATTTATATCATTTGTGTACATGTTTCAGATTATTAAAGCTTGAGAGAACATCAATCTTGATAGAAATCAAGGTATAGAAGATGAACTTGCGTCGATTTTCGAAACACGAAGAGGACTGAATCCAATTAGAAACTTGAAGAAACGAAGCTGTCTACTCAATTGCAATGCTTCTCCAAAGGATTCAATCATTCAGATGATGAAATACTCCAACGGACATAAGCCAAACAGATTCAGCATTTGAATTTAATGTTCATGACAGGAATCAACCACTTTGTTGACGAAACGGAAAATCGAGCATTTACTTTCACGCGTCAACCGAGGAAAATTCAAGAAGAAGAAGTCCTTCACTTGGAAACAATTGATATAGCCATTACTCAGAATGATTCCCTGAACAAATAAAGAAAAGTCATTAAATGACGTAACGGTCATAATCTTCAATGCAGAGCAAAAGTTGGAAATCGAAAAGGCCGTGAGTCCCAACGGCTAGAATTTCGAATGGAGAGAATTCGGAATTGAGAAGCAACAATCATATGAAAATTTGTCGTTATATATAGAGCTGCATACAAACCTTCAAAGACATAACAACAAGAAGAGAAACAAGCTTACACCTTCAACATGCTATTACTCGATCTGCTTATCATTTACTCTCGATTTTCAATGTCTATAAATCATAGAGAGTGAAATGTTTTGTATTGTACTTCGGTGTTTATCCATACACTTCGAGAGAGAAGAATCATTGTAAACCTCTTAAGGGGAGTAAGTCCTAGTGAGAGGATTACTTCAAGTACAGAACGTGTAATCAAGTTGAAAGAAGATAGTGGATTGAAAATCTCAAGTGGAGCTTGAGGACTGGACGTAGGTCAAGGATTGGGCCGAACCAAGATAAATCTTAGTTTGCATATTCTCTTCCCTTATCTCTTACATTCCAAGATATATGTTTTGGATGATTGCTCATCTCTTTATAAATTATTATTGTCATTCAAACTACTTTCAATAAGCTGCAAAAAGATTCTTAAAGTTCTAAGTTTTTAATCAAACACCCAATTCACCCCCCTCTTGGGTGATAGCCAAGTCTTTCAGAGTGCACCTCATAAAATAAGATAGCACTCTTGATTCATTAGTGAGTATCTTGCTCTGAACTTGCTAGTTTTTACCTTTCACTCGAATGTTAGTATGTTCACTCGAGTATCAACCTTGATACTTTCAGAAGGAGTGTGGGTGACTTGTATTTTTCGTACGAGTATATACCTTTCACATGAGTGATATCGTTCTCACTCGAGTGTTCATTACAATACTTTTAGGAGTGAGGCGAGTGTCATGCAAATTCTTTGCAAGTGTTAACCAGTACTCGAGTGTTCGCTTATGAACTTCAGTGCTCTGAGCTCATCACTCAAGTGTTGATCCTTTCACTCAAATGAACATCTCATATCACTTTACAACAGTTCCATGATTCAAGTTTTAGTTCAAATAATGGTTATTCACTCCAATGTCTTAAAACATACACTTAGTGACATGAATCATCAAGTCCTTTTTCTTTTCCAAGTTTGTTATCATCAAAACATAAATTGAGAAGTAACAAACATATTAATTATAAAAAATCTTCTTTGGTATTGATAATTGAATATTTTATACACTTATTTTTGTCTCTTGAGTAATAACTTAGGACCCTTTATCTAATAAATAATGGCTTTTATGTTTATTTGGGCCTTGGGCCTTTTATTGCATTTTAGCCATTTTTAATAATAAAATTCCAGTTTTGTATTACTTCACTATTTCTACCATAACTCTTGAACTAGATATCGGATTTGCCTCATTTTTGTCTCATATTTCAGATGATTCAGATAGCTACAATTGTTATGAAGACATCAAGAGCCAATTCGGTCAAGAGGGCGGTCGATTTTGGAGCCGAAGTCGGATGCACAATTCTGGATATTATTTGGACCCGAATTTTGTAATTTAAGTCCAGTTTTATTTTATTTCTGTTTTGGGCTAAAACTATTAGGGCCCATTTTCGTTTTAGGTTATTTTTAAGTAAGGAAGCCGCCAAAAACATGAGGCATTCACGAATTCAGGATTTTGACATTAGGGTTTTACGATTTTATGCAAATTCTCTCTACCGATTTCCGCATGTTCTTAGGGCCCGTTTGGTTCAGGGAACATTTAAGGAGGGAAAGGAACTTAAAGAAGGGAAAGGAACTTAAAGGAAGGGAAGGGAAGATTGAGAGGTAACTTTAAAAAGTTGAGCTGTTTGGTAGACATGGGAATTTAAGTAAGTTGAGGCAAGATAAACTGTTTGGTAAGAAGAATTGGGTGTTGGTTAAGTAGGAAGATTAGGTAAAATTCCCACAATGCCCCCCCAAAAAAAGGCATAAAACATATTTTTTGTTTTGTTTTGTTTTGTGAATTGTACAGAAACAAAGGCAAACCAAATCGCGTCTTGATGGAGAAAGAAAATTTTTGGAGACCTCGAAAGGATCTGGACCATGAAACAAACATAAGATATGCGAAAATAGCCTACAAATAAAACCAGTTACACACTGAAGTTGCAAAATAATACATTCAAGTTCGAACCAAACAATCAAGTTCGAACCAAACAGTCAAGTTCGAACAGAGTCTCAAAGCACCGACAACAAGTTACACTGGAAAAGCCATCTACCTCCACACCCACCCACATCTATTGAGCCGAGGAGCAAAAGTAAACGAAAAATTCTCTGAATCACACACAACAACGAAATAGGGAAGGAAAACGCAGATCCACATACCCACAACATCTAGCGAAATGATGAAGAAGAAAAACAAAATTAGCCAAAACCCATGCCACAATCACGCACACGATGCGACTAGAAGGAAGAGGAAACACAAAAAACTGCTCGATCCCTCATGCCTACAAGGCAGCGTCGATTGTGGTGGTCGAAGGAAGAAAAGAAGAATGGTGACGCTGAATCTGGGAAAGAAGGCGAGAAGCATGTGGTTTTATAATTTCAGAGGGGCTTTTTTTTTTTGAAGGGAACTCAAGTTCCCACGTTTGTGGGAAGATTGGGCAAGGCTGGAACTCAGTCTCACCGGAACCTGTGACGCCAAACGGTTTTGGGGGTGGGAACTGTGTTATGTTCCCTGGAACTCGCGCGAGTTCCGTGAACCAAACGGGGCCTTAGGGTTTTTCGCGTTCTTCATCTTTTCTTCAGTTTTTCCAGCCATGCTCGGCTAAACCCCCTGTGATTGACCCAACGATGAGGATTCCATGATTCGTCCAGAGAACTTGTGCCTAATCGGTAACTTAATCAATTCTGTATTCATCTTATCGATTCGATTCGAAAATAGTTCGAATATTAGATTTAATATTCGGTTTGGTTCATCCCAAGGACTAAATTCGAGACTAGGTTTTAGTGTTGCTGTGCGATTGCACGGTGAGACGCCATTGTCCGGACAGATTCTAGGCGATCGTCTAGGCGAGGATTATCCGGATGAATGCAGAGATTTCGATTCATCCGAACCAAACGTGATTAGTTATATTTCGTTCAATGATGCATGATTCGGAATCGAACGTTGGGTTGGTCGTTTTTAATCTGTTTAAGTCTATCAACGTTTTTCTATTTGTTTCTACATAGTTCGTTTATTTCAATTTATTTCGTTTTAATCTTTGAATCATAAAACCCTAAAACCCTCAATTTTACCATTCTGTTTCACTGTTGTTGTTAATCAAACCCGCTGCAAGTTCGTTGGGAAACGACCCAGGTTCCCTAATTCTGCAAATCATTAATCGAACTTGGTTTATTTTGGGAGACACGGCAAAATCTCTTTCCAGGTATTAAGACCATCGGTCTCGCATCAAAATAAGCAAAAACTATCAGAGCTGCTTCAAATTAAATTCCATTCATGCTTGGGGAAAATCTGGGTACATATGTCAACGACCCAAGATAAAAGAAAAGGAAGTACCATGAAGTTTTGGAGAAATTTGACAAACGCCTCGCAGGATGGAAGGGTAATCTTTTATCACATGCAAGATAGTAGTCACCCAGAGGAAGGTTACATTGTTTTAGATCCCATACCTTGGCTTGGAGGTCAAAGATGTAGGAAGAATTGCCACCGTCATTGTAGGCTTCACGGATGGTGTCCCACATGTCACGAGCAGAAGACATAAACATGAAGTATCTTTTTATAGTTAAACCCATCGAGTTAACAAGCCAAGAACATACCAGTGCATCTTTGGCTTGCCAGATTTCGGTGGCTTTCTCGTCAGAAGTTAGAGGTGGCAATGAGAGGCCGGTGACATGTCCAAGCTTGCCACGACCTTTGAGGGAAAACCTGACAAATTGTGCCCATTCTCGGTAGTTATCATTGGTGAGACGTTCGGGAATGATTGTGACAGTTGAGCCTTCAAAGGCAGCTATCATATGACGTGGTGCGGTAGCGGTGGAGGAGGTCCCACTCACATGGCCATGTAGTGATGCGACTCAGGCGGGGACTTTGACTCCTATGCGTTAGTGGAGGGATCAGTAGACATCATGAGCGCCATCGCCTCATAAGCTCTAGTACCATGAAGTTCGGCGTCGAATTTATTGATCCCAAAACTTACTTTTATTTATCACAACTCGTAGGATTATATACAGTAGAAAATATTAACTGCTAGCCTAGATAAACCCTAATATCTAGAGATAGATCTTAATATCTAGGAATTACAAATTACGAAATTCAAATTTATATAATCTTCTAATTAGATCCTAAAATCTGTTTAACAACCAAGATTATAGTGAGAGCAAATTTGCCCTTAATTACTTCGGGATTCCAACAATTACTCTTAAATACTCCACGAATCCTATTTTAGCAGAGAGAATGTTATTTTTGGGTCATATTTGTAGGTTACATTATTTTATTTTTACAATTTTACTTTTCATTAATTATTTTTGTTGACTTTAATTTTATTAGGTATAGTACATATTAAATAGAGATAAAATTAGAAAGTTGTTAAATTTTATGGTATAAGTTGATTTTCCAATGGTAGAAGTTGATTGGCGGAAGAAGTTAATTTTCTAACGTGATTAGCGGTAGAAAGTTGTTAATTTTATGGTATGGTACATATTTTTATGGAGTTTGTTTGGATTGAAAGGCAGAATATCACCAAAGAGGGGGGTGAATTGGGTGATTTAATAACTTTTCCAAATAACCCCTGAAACTCACACACAAAAATAGAGCAGAACAGAGAGGAGTAGGAGAAGGATTGACACAAGAGATTTATATTGGTTCGATCTAAACTCTTGACCTACGTCCAGTCCCTAGACTCTTGGGTATTTCACTATATCTTTCAACTGATTACACACCTTATAAATATTGAGGAATCCTCTCTCTAGGATTCACTTCCCTTTATAAGTTGTAATCAATACACCCACTCTCAAGGTCCCACTACCTTGAGTTTCTTTATAGAAACGATGAATATAATTTAACTCTCTAACAGAGTAGATAGATAAACACTGAAGTTCAGATATATGAAGATATTACATAGTAATGAATGAAACAGTAAATGCGTTTAGTTCATTTGAGCGTAAGTGTTTCCGGTAACTGAATTGAATGATTTTGCTTATATTTGGTGAAGGCAATTAATGATCGTTGAGAAGTTTTCAATAAACTGTTGTGAGTAATAAATATAGTCGTTAGTCAATGAAGCTCGTCCGTTACTCACATTCTTTGATTCTGCAAATGATCGTCGTATTTTCCGCTTTGACATTCTTTCTGTTCTTCCTGTTGATTGTTGTAACATTTAATTAGGGAAAGAGAACATGAATGCATTCAGAATGCTCAGAGAATGGTTGCCCAATTTATACTTCGTTTTCTTTAACTCATTACATGCTTATGATGTAATCAATGCTTTTTGTAACATCTTAATTTTTTTACATTAAGATTTAATTATAAATAGGAAAAAATAAATAGTCATAATACATGAATTTATTGTGTAATTATCAAAATAAAGGTTTTATATAAAATATCATTTATGATAGCAAATTAAATTAACAAAATAAGGGTGTGGAGGAGAAAAAAAGAAAGAAAGGAGCAAGAAACGTGGAGGAGAAAAAAAGAAAGAAAAATAATAAGTTAATATTAAAAAAATATATATATAAATAGCTGCCACCTAATATATATAGGGGAGGGGGAATCATTACGGATTCACCGCATCTCCCCTAATATAAATAAGTGGGTGTGTGTGTAGTGTGCTGTGTGTAGTGTGTAGTGTGTAGTGTGTAATGTATAGTGTGTGTGTGTTTTCCGGTGAGTGAGAGTCGGCGGGTGAGTGAGAGGGTGAGGAAGAAGGGAAGGAGGAAGAAAAGAAGAGCCAGGAGGATATTTTAAGCTATGTTATTTATTTTATAAGATGATTTAAATAGTTAAATTAATTTCTTTTGAACAAACTTCTTTCATAAAAGTTATTCTATACATTTTTATCTTTCTAATGAAAGTAATATATTATTGGTTAGTGAAAATTTTGGGAGTAGAATATTGGTAAAGTTTTGAGTTTTGTTAATAGAAGACTATATATATGAAGAGCATGATTAATAAATAACTTTAATCGGTTTGGATTTCTTAGTTGGTTGCCGTGGGAATTTAAATTTATTTTCTATTTAAAAGAATTTAGGATTTATGTCATATAGTACATTTTTACTGATTAAATGAGGATTTAAGCATTTAGTTGGATTACAAGAGAAAATGTTGTTAGTTTAATCGGTTTAGTTTTGCTAAATCTGGAACTGTATAAAATTATGAGTTGGGATTTGGAATTTAAATTAGAGTTTGATATGATTTTGATTATATGGGGATTTGAATATCTGTTAAATTAAATAAATTGGGTTATGCTTATACAAGTTAGTAGTAGGTTAGGAAATTGAGATTTGTGATAATAGGTCTTTTGTATTCGAATTTATAATTCATTTTTAATTTATTAGAGGTTATATTGAGGATTATGTGGATTAGAGTTGAGGTTTATAAATGCATAAAAATATTTGAATTTTTAGGTGAAACTTTTATTGTAGGAAATTGGGTATTTTGATTAAAATGGGGATGGGGTGATATTTTGATAATTATATTAGTAAGAAATAATTTATAAAGGAAGAGAATGAAATTGTAACAATGATTTGAGGAATAAATAAAATTATCACTTTTTCAAAGAAAACCAAAATGAAACAATTATAGTTTAACTAATTGTTTATTATTAAATTAGTTGGTATTTTGTTAATGCTATTAATGTATAATTATATATTTATTTTTAGAGTGGACTTGCTCTCTCTCAAGTTTAGTTTTTGTGTCAAAAACTAGAGGTAACCAATTTCCACTCATTGTACTTGCTTGTATGATGTTTGTGAGTGATTTTTAATATATGAGAACTATGTTGTTAATGAAGTTGCCTTTTGGGATTTTATTTTAAAATATGACTGGTGAGATTGTATTATTGATTATCAATGAGTACTTTGAAATGGTTATTGGGACAAAAAATTATGATGTTATATGCTTTGGATAATACACTTTTGTTATGGTTTTGTGAGCTGAAATAGTATTGTTATCTTAATGATTATTGAGACAATATATTATTTTATAAATTTTGTTTGGAATCTTATATATATACATGCCAAGATTATGATGATGTGGAGCGGTGATGGATATGGAGTGATAATGTGAGTTATTGTGTATATAAAACCACGTGGTATGCCACCACTCGGTGCACAGTGGATGACTTTGACATTTTCAGGGCCCTTGGTATCACCCTTATCCTTTGGCTGGGTTAAGGGTCAGCCCTTGGGACAGTGACACCTTTCCGTATTCGAAGGAAAGGGAACCCATGGTCCGATATGAGTTCTATAGTCTTTGGCCGGACTATACCTCATTATTGGAGAGCTTGGTGCAGTCTTCTCATAGAGACGACACTTATTACATTACAGCCCATGGGTTCTGTCAGCGGTAATAAGGGTGGGGTGATAGGGATTGTCAGGGTATCGACTTGGTGCTTGGCATGCTATACATGTGATTCATGATATGAAATTTGATATAGAAATTTTTGTAGATTATATATAATACTTTGTTATATAAAATGTTCCACCTGGGACTTCACGAACACATATTTGCATTTATAATGAGCTGGATTGATGATTACAAATATTTTTCAGCTGTTAGTTCTCGTGTGGGTTTATCAGGAAAGGCTTCAGAAGCTTAAATTACTTTTGCTGACGGTAGTGTTTCCATCTTTTTGGTACATGTTGAATTATTGTATATTGCCGCATTAGGACTCACTTGGCATACTCTAGTATATTTTGGATATTTTAACAAATTCTAAAGCAATATTTAGTTTAAAAATATGAACCTAGTAAAATCCAAAGCTTAACTGTGTGCATAAAACATTTTAATAAATGGTTTAATCAAGTTAGTAATTAATAATTGTCCTTTAAAGTAGAGGATGTTACACTTTTTGATTAATCTGCATTTAATCTGTCATCTAATAAACTGAAACTCATTAATAAACTGATTAAACATAGTTAGAAACAAAAATGAGTAATGATAACAAGTAATTAAATCATAAGCAAAGATTTAAGATTTACAGACATGGTGATTTGTAAAACCAGAAAAGCTAACTCAAGTTAATTTCTAATTGGCTCGAGTTTCTTACTCGAGTTGAGCATTCGACACTCGAGTCACAGTTACATCTTCTTTGAAAAATATGTTTGAACACGAATGTGAAGATGTCTCTGTATGAACTTAGCTTGAGTCTAAAATATTCACTTCAAGTTGGAGATTCGAGTCACACATATCTCACTTGAGTCAACATCATTTTCACACATGTTCTTCGAGTTAAGTTTTGAAACTGATTTGAACAAGGTCACATTCAAGTCATTAAGTGATAACTCGAGTTGCCAAATTATCTTTTGAGGAAATGTTTCAAGATTACACTCGAGTCACCTAAGACTAACTCGAGTCAATATTTTGACTGTTAAAAATACTTTGAATAAGGGACTTAGTATTATATTTTTCAAGTCCACAAGGGTCTACTCGAGTCACATAGCACTGGTTCGAGTTGAAGCATTTCATAAAACATTTCACAAATGCTTTTAGCTCGAGCCACTAGAGTAACTCAAGTCAGTCAAAGTTAAAACACATTTTGACTGAGGTTTCAAAAGACTTGACTTGAGTCTATCAACCTTTAACTTGAGTCAACTTGACAGATACCTTAAACAGATTCTGATTCAAGAATTGATCAAGTTAAAAACATTTCTACTTGAATCATTAACTATCTTTTATTTGCAATTGTCTGTTATCATCAAAAGACACATAGAGAACTAACATGGATTAGCGATAGAAGTTGATTTTCCAAAGTGGATCTTAATCACCAAGAGGGGGGTGAATTGGAGATTATAAAATTCTTTGTGAATTGCTTTGTTTTCAAACACCAAAAACAGAACTAGCCAGAGGATAGAGAAGAGAAGCAAAACACAAGGAATTTATACTGGTTCGGTCCAACCTCTTATTTACTATATAGCATTTGTTGATGCTTATACCCGTTTTACTTGATTGTACTTACTACAAACTAAATCAGAAGCATTACACAAATTTAAAGAGTTTAAAAGCTTGCTCGAAAACAAGTTTAATAAGAAAATCAAGGTTGTTCAAAGTGACAATGAGGGTGAATTTACTGTTTTTAAGCCTTTTCTGGTTGATTTGGGCATTAAGCAACGATTCTCCTGTCCTTACACTTTCGAACAAAATGGACTTGTGGAACGACGGCATCATAGTATTGTTGAAACTAGTTTGACCTTACTTGCTCATGCTTCTCTCTCCCTTTACTATTGGCCTGATGCTTTTCTTTCGGCAGTGTGTCTGCTTGATCAGTTACCTTCCAAGGTAATCAATAATATGTCTTCATATGAAAAGTTTTATGGTTTCTAGCTTGATTATTCATTACTCAAGGTGTTTGGTTGTGAGTGTTTTCCTTATACACAACCATCTCAGTCTCACAAATTAAATTTCAGGTCTACTGCTTGTATATTTCAGGTCTACTATATATATATATATATATATATATATATATATATATATATATATATATATATATTCATGAGCCTCATCTTCCTCATTGGTGCTGTGTCAAGCGGTTACTTCGATATTTAGCAGGTACAACCACTTAAGGTATTCTTCTCAAACCAGCATCACAGCTTAGAGTCTAATCGTTTGCTAATACTGATTGAGGTGCAGATCGAGATGATAGGAGATCAGTTAGTGGTTTTTGCACTTTTCTTGGTCCAAATCCAATTACATGGGCGTCTCATAAACAAGCCATTGTCTCCAAGTGTACCACTGAGGCAGAATATCAGTCTGTTGTTGATGTTGTCCAAGAGGTTATGTGGGTTATGACTCTTCTTCAAGAAATGGTAGTTTCTGTGATCACTCCACCTTTAATATGTTGTGATAACTCTGGTGTTGTTGCTCTTGTTGCTAATCCTGTGTTACATTCCAAATCTAAGCATGTTCAGCTTGATTTACATTTTATTAGAGAAAAGGTTGTTGTAGGTTTGCTTCAAGTGGGTTATGTCCCCTCTACCGAACAGGTGGCTGATGTGCTCACCAAGCCTCTTCCATATGGGATGTTTGACCATCTGCGCACACAACTCAATGTTATCATCAAAGAAGATAGTATTAGTTGTTTCTGGTTTGATTTTGAGGATGATGATTATTTCCTTGATGATTCTGTTGTTGATTGTATTTTTCTTGATTGTAACAATCTCGTTCTTCCTGATTTTTCTATTGATTATGAGTCACTTTAGTGTGGTAGAGGGAATATTAGCTATAACAAATTAGTTGTAACAGATTCATATTAGTGTAATCAGGTCAGTCAATTGTAATTGTGGGTATACACGTGGTGTCATCTGAACCGAAAGAGTTACATAGTGTAGCTCTATATATAGTGTGTTTTGTTTCCATTGTAAGATGACTTTGAAATCCATGGCAATATACTCGTTTTATCTCTCTCTCGTCTAAACTCTGATTTTTGGCACACATCCACCATTGCAATTCAAGACAAGAAGAACAAAAGGAAAGAATGGATACTAAGTAATAAAGCCAAAGGGAGCCTACCAACGGGGGTTGGCACAAGTGGTAAGCGGCTTGTGTGGCTTAAGTAAGGTCTCGAGTTCGAGCCTTGTGAATGCAGAAAAGCCCCGCTGGGAGACTCACCCACCATAAGAAGCCTACCAACGGGGTTGGTACAAGTGGTAAGCGGTTTGTGTCGCCGAAATTAGTCAAGGTAAAGCTCTGATACCGAATGGGCAACCGAAAAAAAAAAAAAAAACCAAAGGGAGCCTAACTCCCCAAGCAATATTAATCATATGTTTAGATAGTTTTTAGAGAATAACTTTTACTATAAATATGTGAAACCTAACTTCTGAAACCAAAGTATGAGAATTACCCAAAGATATAGTAAATGAGACAGAACAGAACATAACGCTCTTGCTTTAATTCCCTTTACATCTCAGAATCGTACAGAAGGTGAAACGCTTTATCGATTGAAGAGAAATTCCCATCCCACAAGCCACGATTCCTCTTCCTTCCTCTTCTTCCTCTCACTCTGCTCTCTTTTTTTCTTCAAAAAATTAATTTCTTCCTTTTTATTATCAACATGAAACAAGATTCAAGTACAACAAAAACGAAAGCGGCAAAAACAGAGGATTTGAACCAGGGAAATAGAATGATCAAACCAACATGATGAACAAAACGAAGCTGCTAGTAAGAAGTTTGTGCTTCAAATCTTCCCTAGAAGTTATTGAAATATAGAGAAAGATACAGAGAAATATAATATACGTTTCAGTAAAGAAAACAGAACTCTCAATACAGCAACAAGAAAAAGAAAAACAGAGCAGTCAAAATGGGGGAAAATTACAGGAAGAAGAACACCAATATTACAGTGCGAATAGAGAAACGAGGACCAAATCTACACAGTAAACTAAGAAATAAGAAAGTTATTAACGAAGTTTTCATCTGTCCCAGAAGTTACTGTAAGGTGAATCGGAAGAAGCAGTCATTCTTTTCTGTAAACTCAGATCTGTGTAGAACTTATTGATGAATTCTTCAGCTGCCTTATCGACTTGTTCATCTCCGTCGTCGTCGGGTATGGGCGAATCAGTGATTCTAAGTTGCCTTCCAATAGGGCTCTTGCCGAATCCAGGCAAAGTCGCCAACGGCGAATTCGCCACCTCGGGATTATCGACAAGAACCTTCCGGAAGGCATTGAAGGCTGAAACGTCGTCATATTTGTAGGGCTTGCGGTGCTTGCGTTTGTTGTTGTTGTTCGTGATGGGGCGAAAGGGGAGGGCGGGGCTGTTGCTGCAGCTGAATTCGTAGTCGCTGGGAGAAATGAAGGAGAGGTGAGGGTCGTTAGAGCGGCAGCTAAAGGCGGCGTAGTGGTGGTGGAGCATGATGCTGCAGGCAATGGCCTTGCCGGCGGCGATCTTCCCTCGTTTCACCAATAAATTGAGATCGAACTTTATTTTGCTCTTGGCTATTCCCTTTTTCAACATGAACACCACTATACGTACAATGTTCCACAGCTTACTTGCCACCGCCACCGGCGCTGCCAGATTGGCCTCCATTTCCATTCTGCAACAGTGTGAGTGTTTGTAGAGAGAGAGAGAGGAAGATGAAGTTTCTGTAATTGTATGCAACGTTTGAGAGGGAAGTACGGATATTTAAAGGGGTCTAGCCCACACCCAAAACCAGTTTCCTACCTGTGCTTTGTATGTGCACTGGGAGCTCATCTCATTCATATGAGATTAAGATGGTTTAAATTTAATTCTTTTGAGTTAGTGATTTTTAAATAAAAAGTTATTTTTTGAAAAAATGTCAATTATGATATTATCTTTTTTTTTGGTATTAATTATGATATTATCTTTAGTTTAGATGATTAACCCATTAAAATAATTTTTAAAAAAAATTTAAAAAAATGAAAAATAAATCTGGACAATCAAAATAAGATGAGTCTGGCCCTACCGATACAAAGGAAGGTAGGGAAATTGATTCCCACAAAAAAGAAAAAAAAAAAGAGGTGGGTTCAGAAAATGGTTAAATTTTTGTTTTGTTTTGATAATGATAATAAAATTGAGGTAAAAATTACAAAAACAATGCTATTTGGTTCTCTGATTTTACATAAGTTTTAAGTTTTACTAAAATCATATTTATAAATTGTAAGGGCTTCCCCCTGATTTCCGAACAGTATAAATATTTATACACATTTAACCAAATGAGTACTTGAATAATTTTTAAAGCAAAGCATATAAAATATCATGAATGAAGAGTAGAATAATACGATATAAGGACCATTATCAACTTTTGAAATGGCTTAATTCTTACTAATTCCTTAAAAAAATTGAAATTTAGTTTTTTAATGACCTAATTATTCTCAATGAAATTAATTCTTGCTGTCTTGTTGCTACCATTTGATGTGTTAAATTCATTATTTGTTAAATTGTTGTTGTTATTAATATTCAAAAGCTAGAGGGTGGATTTATGAGGATCCTAATAGCACATGAAACCATTGAGACATCTTCAAGCAAAGAAGATGAAGATCTCAAATGGACACCAACAATGTTATTGGGACCATGATCTATTTTATATGACGACTGGAGACCCAAATAAACTGAAAAACATCATACTGAACCATGTCAGGAAATGCTTACTTTGACAAGAAACATGTTTGATCCAGTGGATAGTCCGAATCTCTGAGCTCTTATCTCTAGTTTATACTCAAGGACACTTTAGAACTCAAACATCTTCCCAACCAAGGCTTACAATTATGAACTATTTTATATGACGACTGGAGACCCAAATAAACTGAAAAACATCATACTGAACCATGTCAGGAAATGCTTACTTTGACAAGAAACATGTTTGATCCAGTGGATAGTCCGAATCTCTGAGCTCTTATCTCTAGTTTATACTCAAGGACACTTTAGAACTCAAACATCTTCCCAACCAAGGCTTACAATACTGGTAAGATCATTATACTAATTTTCAATACTCCCAAGTTATTGAAAATAATTGTCACCATTTTTGTTTTTGTCATTTGATAAATTCAAATATTTTATTGTTGAACTGTTTTTATCATATTCAATTTCCTAAAATAGGGATATTTAGATCATTTTAATATAATATTTAAATTATTAACTACTCCATCTGGTCTTTATTATAAGGCATCAACTATCAAGTTTATTTGGTCCTTTTTATAAGGAAGTTGCTTTTTCCCAAGGAGTATTAATTATATTTTTCTGTGTACGCCCATAATTAATAAGGGTAGTGGGTGAAAGTAATAATTAATATGATATTATAATTTAGTGCAAATAGTAGAGATAATATTGGAAATTACTTAAATTTTAGGACAACTTTATTAATTTTAACTGTTTTTTTTAGTTTGTGAGAATTATTAGTTGGTGCCTTGTAATAAAGAGGAAGTAATTCTTAAAAACCTGAGAGTGAATGGGTCATTTTCGGGTGCACATTATGTGCACATAATTAGGTGCCCAATTATGTGCTCATACCTCTATTAGAGGTATGAGCATATTTTATTTAATTTTTTTTTAATTTTTTATATATTGTATTTATTTAGATTTAGATTATATGATGCTTTCTGGAAATTTTTTTTTGCACCCAGTATCTCAAATTAATTAGCTTTCAGTTATACAGTTATCTGTAACACCAAAGATCATGGAAATTAATTAATTTTGAGATACTGGGTGCAAAAAAAATTCCAGAAAGCAGCATATAATCTAAATCTAAATAAATACAATATATAAAAAAAAAATAAAAAAATAAAAAAAAATATGCTCATACCTCTAATAGAGGTATGAGCACATAATTGGGCACCTAATTATGTGCACATAATGTGCATTCGTACAAATATTGTGGGAGGGATATTTGGAGATAAAATATTGATGACGCGCAAGAAAGCCGTAATGATTGAAGATATATAAATTATTAAATTGTTTGTTTGCTTTCAGTTTCCTTCGAAGTTGGATTGAAAGTTACCGGAAAAGTTTGTGTAATGGGAAATTAATTTTCAATAATTGGAATTCAGATATAATATTACAAGTTGAATCTTTGTCTCTCTCCCCATCATAAAACCAACAAGAGGAACTAGTTCTCTTTAGGGTGGAAATAGGCCAGGCTCCTATCAGGCGGCCTACAGCCTGACCTATTTAGGGCCTGGTCAGGCCTAACCTGTTTATTAAAAAGGTCAGGTCAAGGCCTATTTAAAGGCCTAAATGTGTAAATAGGCTAGGCCTATTTTATTAAGGTCGGGCCTGTAAGCCTTCAGGCCTGGCCTGTTTACACATTAAATAAATATATTTATATTTATATCATATAAATAATATAATATTTATTATTTTTCATTCTTATATTCTACTAAAAGTTTATATTTATATAGTTTTGATAGGCTCAAAGTGTACAAAAGCCTATTTATGGCCTCCAAGGCCTACAACATGAGGCCTTTTTAAAGGCCTACATTGTAAGTAGGCCTTTAAAAAGGCTTCAGTGCTCGACTGTGCCTTATGAAGGCTCAGGCCTGAGCCTAAAAAAAGGCCTGCATTCAGGCTCAGGCCCAGGCCCAGGCCTTCTACCACCATTACAGGCTCAGGCCTATTTAGCCAAAGCTTGGCTTGACCTGACCTATTTCCATCCCTAGTTCCCTTACCCCTAAAAATCACCATTTTAATAAACATGGACCTTCCAAATCTCATCTGGACCATCTAAATGAGATGAGCTCTCTCTACTTGAAATTGATTCTTCAAACTAGCATATATTCTATAGTGATGTATTACTTCTAGTTATAAATATAAAACCTAATTGACTTTTTTTTTTTTAGAAATTAAGGAAGCTAAATAAGTTAATTAATTATATTATATGTTGTTTTTTATTAAATTATATATCATTTTATAAGTTAGATAAATTAGTTTGAAAAAAACAATAAATATAAATTCTTTCAAGTAATTTAATTAGCTTTCTTACTTCAAAAGAAAATTCAAAAAGAACTTATATTTAGGAATGAAGCTAGGATGATATATTATGTAGATTATATGGTATGTGAGTTCTAAATGGCACTAGTGCAAAAAAGGGCTTTAAGACTGCCTCATTTGGAGCGGATAATCGATGCACCGGTCTTAAAGGTGTGACCGGTGGCAGTTTTGTAAATAAAAAGAACTTCTTAAACAATGAAGGGCTATAAGACCGCCTCATTTAGATCGGATAATCGAAGCACCTAGGTCTTAATGGTGTGACCGTGGCAGTTTTGTAAATAAAAAGAACTTCTTACACAATGAAGGACGCCTCATTAAGACCGGACTAATTATCGACTAGGTCCTAAATATGTGACCGGTGGCATATTTGTAAATATAAAGAACTTCTTATTCGATCAATTTTTCATAGATCTTATCCGCACTGTTAAAATAACAACCGGCCTTAAAAATGTTAATAAAAAAATTGAAATATCAAATACTTTTATGTAGAAATCTCATCAAGGCGAGACTTATATTTTCTACACTCCAAAATAATACGGAAAAATATAAATATAAAGGTATTAAAGTTTTAAGACCGAACATATATAAAAGCCGGTCTTAAAACTTTGATTTTTAAGACCGAACTTAAAATTTGTCCGGTACTAAAGTTTAAATAAAAAGTAATAAATGTTAAGACCATTGTTACAGAATGACCGGTCTTAAAAGTAAGACTTTTAAGACCAGGACAAAAATTTGGCCTAGTACTAAAGTTTGAATGAAAAATTAATTAATTTTAAGACCGGACATATATAGAGATCGGTCTTAAAGGTTATCTTTTAAGACCGTATATGTGTATTTGTCCGGTCTTAAAAATGAAGCGCCAAACGTTAACTTCGCGCAGAAGCTTTTGTCACTCTCACACTCTCACCGAAGAACCCCTGTTCACGTTGCGAAACCCTTCTGTTCCATTACCTCTCTTCCTCGCCCGCGTCACCGTTAGCCTCTGTTACTCCCTCATTTTCTCGGGCATTCCTCTCTTACTGTCTTGAAAATGAACGGTGAAAACGATTCCACTCGTGTTCTTGAAACTCCAGATCTTGGTTTGACCGGGAGGGTCGGACAAACGAACCCTCTTCATCTCACATTGAGCCTCCTCGGCGCCGTGCACGCCGTGGTAGAAGCGGCACACGAATGATGGAAGTATCCCTTAGTCGGAATCTTTGGGACGAAGCTCGAGATTCATTTTGATGAAAATTTGCAACCTTTCGGTCCTAATAAAAGCACATATACTAGTTTTGTCGGCGCTCTAGTACGCAGCAAGGTTAGCATTTTGGTGATGAGTGGAAAAATGTGGACCAAAAACAATAAAGGATCCTATGTGGGACACTATCCGGCTTACATTCACCGTCCACAGTGCGAGAAGTTCAAAGACTCAACATTGTCTTATTGTGCCGAGCGGTTCGGGAAGTTTAAGACCTTTCGGCTAACACTTATATTTTTGCCGAGGAGAAGCCCGACCATCAACCCCAGGACAAGTACAAATTTATTGATGAACAAACTTGGCAACAATTTGTTCGAAGCGGACCACTCTGAAGCTCGGTGAGTTATATTTAGTTTTGTTTGCACTTTTGTTTGCTTATTAACTTTGTGAGGATATGTGAATGTTATTGTGTACATCTAATCCCGTTAGTTAAATGGTTTGGTGTGTGAATAGAAGTATACATTTGCTGCCTTTGTCCTGCATGAGAGGAGCATGTCCTAGTTCCATGCAAGTTTGATATGTAAACTGTGTAATGGCCATGGTTAGACGTTCTTTGTTAGTTAGTTAGTTATTCTAATATGTGTAGGAACCATTTATGATGAATGAATGAATTGACCGAGTTGGCGGCATTTCGCAACTCCCTTTCCTTTGGTTTTCCCAATTTCTTCTACAATGCTACATCTTCCTTAAGTAAAATGTTGAAACTTGATGAAGTGAATTTGACTAATGTTTGACGTTCATATCAAGCGAAGTTCTCTAATTTACGTTAGTGACATGGCTGGAATTCATAATTGATATATAGTTGTTTTCAATCGATTCACGAAAATAAGGGAAAAATATCGGGAGATTGGGAGAAAGAATGATTGCCCACACAGGGCTTCTCGCGCGGATATGAAAAGGCCGAAAAGATTTGATGGCGCCAAACGGAAGAGATTAGAAGATGAAGCTGAATCCAATCCTTCTACGGTAGTTGACCAGCCGCCATCTCCAATACGTCGCGAGGAGCTCGGTTGTATATTCGGCAAAAGCCAAGCGGCGCCTACATGAGTGAAAAACTCGTGTAGTTCTTTGAACGAATTGTAAGTATCGATATTGTTATTTTTACTTACTAAACATGTTTCATCACTAAGCTTCTCGTTATCTCGTATCTTACGGGAAGATCTTAAAAAGAAAGAGGCAGAGGGATCTTTTGCGTCGGACGGGAGGAATGATGTTCGAACGCCGCGACGAAAAACCAGATCACGCGGGCGTGTAAGGGGATTGGAGGACGGGTAGGCCTAAAGCAATACTTTGGTAAATCCAAACGCCACGAGACAAAGTATGGTTACCCGGGAGGAGATGGATCGACGCGGCCAAATTAAGTGAGGAATCGGCGGCGAAAGATGCTACATTGAGGATGTTTCAATCGAGATGAGCAAGATGAAGGAGGAGATGGAGAAAATGAAGTTCCTCCCGAGCTCTCGGCCGAGAGACCAGTGTGGATCCCTTGACACCTTGGTGAACCTATGCAGCAAGCAGAGCACTAGAGGAGCCGCATTGTTGGACGATCGAGTCGAGCAACCTTGTCATCTGTATGTGGAGGATCGTGATGGTCATAGACAATTGGTTGCTAAAGGGACTGTCCACAACTTGGGATCAACCGTACACCACGAACAAATGGGCGATGATGAAGTCGAGTGTCGGTTGAAGAGGTGATCTTTGATGCACTGTCCCTCTCCCAACCGATGAGTGAAGGTTGTGAGTGATGTCAAGGGAACCTTCATCTCTTGGCCGGTGAAGCCAGAATTTCGGATTTTGGATTCTTGTGCCCAGTGTATGCAAGCACAACACTACCTCTGGAATTGAGACAGGAGTACATATCAAATAGGTTGTGTAAAGTGCAAAGAAAGGTGTACTTGTTTCCACACTGGCTCGGGTATACATATATACTTGTGCTCCAATTCACTTAATATAATTATGCTACATATATATATATCACTCGAGTACTTTATCTTTGTGAATTTTCAGCAACCACTCGGCGGTTGGTCGTCATGAACATGGAGTTCCATTATGTTATCTTCTTATGCTCCACTCACAGCGATCCATCGACTACGTTGAAGCTGATGATCACCAAGTAAGAATGTCATTTTGATTGTCTTGTCGAAATCTCTGTTGTGAATTTTCGGTGAACATTCTTCGATAAATTTCGATTTTGATGATAGTGCCATGAAGACCTTCCGTGTTGACGTAAAAAAAGCGTGGTGCTCACTCACGAGATCCTAAATGGCACAAAATTAAGGTTAGTACATAATTGGACATGACATAATTGCCTTCGAAGTTGGTCGATAAGCTATATATGCTCTTATATATATTTATTGTTATTTTTAGACCCGTCGGCAACCGGAACGATCGAACTTATGTGGCCCGTACGTCATGAAACACTTATATGATATTGTGACGGAGGGAAACACTAAAGTCACTTTAAGGGTAAGATGTTATGGCTGAATTCGATCATCGATGGCTTAATGTTACATATGAAATATGCACATAATATGTTAATTCTGTTTCGTCTTTGATGTTACGAGGTTTGCCTGTGAAGAGCCATTTGATGATGATGAAATCGAGCACATACGCGAGGTTTTTGTGAATATCTGTATAAACTAGTCTTAGAAAATCCAAGTCAAGACAATAATTAATGTCCTAAATTAATTCATTTGTAAATAATATATGATCTTTGTAGCAACAATAGCCTTCGTACATTTGTTTATTTTTTCGACTAGCTAATTAATTCATTTGTAAATATAGCAATGTAATTCAATAATAAATTTGTTTATTTTTTCGAACAATTTGTGTGTGTCCATTTTGGGTTTCGAATGAATGGGATGGTGGATAACAAGCGGATGTTGAAAATGAGCCAGATGAGGCTCTGAAAAGTATTCGCGACTTTTAGGACCGTATATTTTTTAAAAGTGCGGTCCTAAAGGTCTTCGTCCATTTTAAGACCGTATATTTAACAAATATCCGGTCCTAAAAGTCTTCGTCTAATTCTAAAAATTTGGGTAGAGACTTTTAGGACCGTATATTTGTTAAAAGTACGGTCCTAAAGGTCTTCGTCCATTTTAAGACCGTATATTTAACAAATATCCGGTCCTAAAAGTCTTTGTCTAATTCTAAAAATTTGGGTAGAGACTTTTAGGACCGTATATTTGTTAAAAGTACGGTCCTAAAAGTATAGAAAATATACGGCTAAATTATTAGGACCGTTTATTTGTTAGTAGTCAGGTCTTAAAAGTCTTCATTTTATTTAATAGATTGCCGAAACCTTTAGGACAGTATATTTGTTAGTTGTCCGCTCCTAACTTTAAATTTTAAAATAAGGCTTAATTTTTAGGACCGAGGATTTATTAAACGTCCGGTCCTAATATTCTTCATTTAAATAGAGTTGGTGACTTGATTTTTAGACATATCGTTAGGGTTCAAGGCAACCATGTTTCTGGCGTTCTTCTCAAGTTTTGTGCTTCGTTGTTCTCGTTTCAACTTTTCGGATGTGAAGAACGTCATCGGTGTCCCTTTTCTTTTTGTCGGAAAAAGAAAGAAGATAACGAAAACGACACCGAAAATTTTCATCACATCCGAAAAGTTGAGGGGAAGACAACGATGGTCCAAACTTGAGAATAGTCGTCACTCTGTTTGTTTTTATTCGAAAAAGGTAAATAATGTTTTTTGTTTTGTTTTGTATGGTCGCAACTGTTAACTTTATTCTCGCAAATTTTTAAGATTGATCACCACGAATAGGACAATGTTTTGTTTGTTCTTGTTGTCGGAGAAAAAGAACATAAAGTTAAAGACAAACAAGGAAGGCGATTGGGAAATAAAAATTTTATTTAATAATTTTTTTTTTTGCCGCCTCGTGAGGCGACGGTAAAAAAAAACTTAAAATTTCTAATCCTCCCCATCGTTGTCGGAGGGGAGGGAAGGGTCGAGACGTCGTCATCGAGATATGGTACTCAACGTCATTGGCGTCGAGTACCGCGTCAGCTTGTTGTTGACGGCGTGATAGACCTGAAAAGTTGGCCCAAGCGTCGGTCTATATGAGCGACGCGGGCTATCAGTGCCTCCAAGCATTTGTTGGAAGTTCGGGTTCGGAGGCAACGGAGGAGGATATGGAGGTGCCTCTCGCCCAAAGACGAGGACCTCGTCGTGGTGGAGGAGCCATTACGGTGGAGGTTGTAGGAGGGGATGGAGATGAATGTGAAGAAAGTAAAGTAACAACGGGTTTAAATAGAGAACCCATCCCGAAGAATGTGAAACGCTAGGAAACATTAACGAGGAGACGCATATTTGCTCGAATACGAGGAGACGCCTAGTTGGGAAGTTTATGTGGAAGCCGAAGAGACTCTGAATTCATTTCAACAATGGGGAAGGACTCTTGAAAAGAATAAACTTTCATTTCAACAATGAGTTTTAGGACCGGATATTTGATAAAAGGACGGTCTTAAAAGTAATTGAATTAAAAATTAGTTTTAGGACCGGATATTTGATAAAAGGACGGTCTTAAAAGTAATTGAATTAAAATTAGGACCGGATATAAGATAAAAGTCCGGTCTTAAAAGTTTGTATAAAAGTAAATTGACGAATTCATCATCGACGTTTATCTCTCCTGCCATCTGTCTTTATATACTCCACACACTACCTCCTCTTTGTCCTTGTTAACTCCTCACTTCCTAGCTCTACGCCCCAACTTCTCAAAATCCTCAAACCATGGTTAGATACAAGCAAACCGCTCGTAGGGGTGCATACACGCCTCACTCTCGTGCCATGGCTAGATCATTATATGGTGCGCCTCCTCCGGCGACGGTGCGTCGTATTGTTTCCGAAGACTCTCGGTCGTTGGACCCATTGTTATTTCTTCGGATGATGAAGAGATTGCTCATGCCGCACCCCCTCGATCCTTCTCGCCGATCCTTTTCTTGCTGAGTTCAACCGTCATCTTGAAGGCGGCCATGCGGATGTTCGTAATCCCCTCTCCAACTGTTGGCCCCAGCGCGCCTACCTCGACCCCTCTCCGCTCTCCCGTAATGATCCATTCATATTGCGGGTGGAGAGAATAAGACAACAACTTGCCGATCTCCGGCGGAAATTAATGCTCTTCACGCCGAAATCGCCGAGGTTGTTCGATCGATTCTTGTGGATGATAATATTCAGCTTGTTTTTCATTTGTGTTTTTGTTGTTGTGTATATATTCTGAAGTAATGTAAGAAACATTAAGAACACAGTATGAATTTTTGGCTCTTCTCCAGTAATTCATTAAAGAAACTTATTCTCCAATTTTGCTTTATTTTTTGTCCAAAAAATATCATTTATTTTATTGATTTAATATACCAATCACGAAGACCATTAAGACCGGGACATTTTATTTTATAAGTAACGGATCTAAAGATAATTTGAATTTTAGGACCGGATGTTTTATAAACCTCCGGTCTTAAAACTTAAAAATCTAATAAAATTTTAGGACCGGATAATTTTAAAACTCCGGTCTTAAAATGTTAGTTGTATCTTTAGGACCGGACATTTAATTAATAACTGGTATTAATAAAATCCAAAAATCTAAATAAGGTATCTTTGTCGCGCGGAAAAATTAAATTTCCTCTCTCGAACTCTTGTCGCGCCGAAAGTGAATACTGTGTTCCGACTCGAAATTTCCCTCTCGCCTTCGTCGTCGCTTCGCGTACCTTTCTCGACAATCACTCTCTGGTTCCTTAGCTAAACGTCTATAGACGAAGCCGTAAGAGATGTTTCGGTTAAAACTTTATTACTTTCCGACTTATCGTTCTTGGTTTTTCATGGGTTTAACGAAATCGGTGTAATGTTGTTATGGGTATTCTCTGTTGTTAACGAATATTGTTTTTTGAAGATTATATTTGCACTTTAGACCTACCCAACTGACCAACAAGTGTTTTTAGGTTACTCTTGCTGTCTTGTCAGCAACATCAACGTTCGTGAGCGGAGAAGTAAGACGACTCAAGAAACGCATATGCTACGAGTTAGTCCACAAGACCTTCATCCCTGCATTTAATTTCCTCGTCTTGCATTTATTTTGGTTCTTCGATTCACTGTGATGCATTTATGACCAAAAGTAATTCTTAATTCGTCTAAATAATATATAGGAATTCTACTATGGATCACGATTGGATAGATGCTTTACGAACGAGTATTGAATATCGAATGGGGTTAGGGAATTTATAGAATTTGCTAAAAAAATGCCCATGATGATGGGGGAAGTATTATTGCCCTTGTGTAAAATGTTTGAATGAGTGTCGACTATGTCCTCGAAGTTATACGCACACATTTAATTTGTCACGGATTTTGTAAGACTTATACGGTATGGGTATGGCATGGTGAACAAGTGCCATCAAGTGGGAAACAACATGGGAAGTGGCCTTTGATGATAATGACACGGATATGGATGATCGCATAGAGGACATTATCCGTGATGTAGGAGAAGAGGCTTTTGAGCGATCACATGCATATGGTAATATGTGCAAGTGATGCGGAGACACCGCTATACCGTGGGTGTAAAAAATACCAATTGTTGAACGCTGTATTGAAATTGGTAAGCTTGAAGGCACGTCATGGATGGAGCGACAAGAGTTTTTCGAATTGCTTGAGGCTTTGAAGGACATGCTTCCGGATGATAACGTGTTGCCGCATCGCTACTATGATGCTAAGAAGATACTTTGTCCACTTTGGGGATGGAGTACAAAAAGATCCATGCATGCCCGAATGATTGTGTATTATATAGAAAAGAGTTTGAAGAGAAGCGAGTTGTCCGATGTGTGAAACCCCACGGTACAAGTCGATAAGGGGCCCGCAAAAGTGTTGTGGTATCTTCCAATCATACCAAGGTTCAAGCGGTTGTTTGCGAATGAAAATGATGCAAAAATCTGAGGTGGCATGCAGATGAGAGGATTTCGGATGGACAGCTTCGACATCCGGCCGATTCTTCTCAATGGAAGAAGATCGATCAATTATTTCCGAACTTCGGCGAAGAACCTAGGAACCTCGGGCTTGCCCTTAGCACGGATGGAATGAATCCCTATGGAAGCCTTAGCGGCATACATAGCTCATGGCCCGTAGTCCCGATTGTTTACAACTTATCTCCTATGTTATGCATGAAACGAAAGTACATCATGTTTGTCTATGTTGATTTCGGGACCAAAACAACCCGGAAATGACATAGATGTTTACCTAGAGCCCTTGATCGAAGACTTGAAGGAGTTGTGGGAAGAAGGTGTCGATGTTTTTGACTCTTTCAAGAAGGAGGTCTTTAGAATGAGAGCCATGATATTTTGTACTATAAACGACTTCCCAAAGATATGGGAACTTGTCAGGGTATAGTGTAAAAGGCCATAAAGCATGTCCGGTTTGTGAAGAAGGCACATGCTACCATCAACTTCAACATGGAAGAAAGACGGTGTATCTTGGACATAGGAGATTTCTTAGACGGGGCCACCCATATCGTCGATTAAAGAAGGCCTTTTTGGTGGCCAAGAGTATGAAGAAGCTCCGGTGGCATTGGTGGGGAGCAAGTGTATGAAAAGGTTAAAAATATCGGTGTCATCTTCGGTAAGCCTGGAAAGAGTAGAAAAGAAACAAATATATGGAAGAAGAGATCTGTATTCTTTGATCTTCCCTATTGGCGCAATCTTGATGTGAGACACTGTATTGATGTCATGCATGTGGAGAAGAACGTATGTGATAGTATTGTGGGCACGCTTCTCAACATACAAGGTAGTTCGAAGGATGGTGTGAAGGCAAGATTGGATTTGCAAGCAATGGGAATACGCGAAGACTTGCATCCAAGGCCATATGGGAAGAGAACTTATTGTCCCCCGGCTTCTCATACTTTGTCTAAGGATGAGAAACGAAGCTTTTGTGAGTGTTTACATGGCACAAAAGTTCCCTCGGGGTATTCTTCAAATTTTAAGAGGCTTGTCTCGATGAAGGACTTGAAATTAGTAGGCCAAAAGTCTCATGACTGTCATGTCTTGATGCAACAGCTACTCCCATTAGCTATTCGAGGGATCGCCGAATATAATCTTCGGGTCGTTTTGACTAGACTTTGTTTCTTCTTCAATGCGGTTTGTAGTAAAGTTTTCAAGATTGAAAAGTTGGATGAATTGGAGAATGAAGGATATCTTATCTTGTGCCACCTTGAAAAGCTTTTTGTTCCTTCATTTTTTGACATCATGGTTCATCTCATTGTTCATCTAGTGAGGGAGATAAAGTTGTGCGGCCCTATCCATTTACGGTGGATGTACCCTATTGAAAGATCTATGAAATTCCTAAAAGGGTATGTGAAGAACGCGTCGCTGTAAGCATCAATTGTTCGAAATATGTTTCTGAAGAGGCCATGGAATTTTGTCAAAATTATTTGGCCAAAGTAAGACATATTGGGCTTCCAAAACGTGAGCATGCTGAAGGGGGTAGACGTGGGGCTTCGGTAAAGAGTGTGGATCGTGATGAACTGTCACAAGTCCACTTATACATCTTGAATAATGTTGATGAAGTTCAAGCCAGCATATACGCACATAAAGAGGCCGTAAGGAAAGAGAACCATCGAATGACCGAACAAAGGTTGATTAGGGAGCATAATGTAACTTTTGCAAACTGGTTCAAACAAAAGGTCGAGGGATCTGAATGTGTTTCGAGACAATGAAATGGTTAGCACGTGGTCCTGAGTTTGATGTCATAAGTTGGAATTCGTATGTGATCAATGGTTCAGATCGATCGACTAGGATTCACTTTAGTCGATGTCAATAGTAGAAGTTTTGGAGATGAAACTTTTATTATGGCAGATCATGCAAAACAAGTGTTCTATATCACCGATCAAGAAAATAAAATGTGGTCTGTAGCTCTCCAAGGAAAGAGGGTCATTGATATTGATGAGGAAAGTCATTCAAATTATGGTGATCTTCTGAGAGTACTCCTTTTACAACAGGTCTATCGGACATGAACGAAGAAGATGAAGCGGATAATGAACCCGGCATAAGAAATGATCATCAAGAAGGGATATGGGAGGATATCACTTTATAAAAGTGTCAATTCATAAGGTAATTAATATTCATATGCAGTATTCTTAGAAAACTTTAAGGTTTTAACAATTATTATATCTTGTCTATGTTCTTAATTAAACAATGTCATCATTGAATATGAATTTGTTCTTGTTTTGTTTTTGTGGCAGGATCCGTTTCAAAGGGGCATGTTATAAAAGAAGATGCATGTTACGTTGTTGGGTGGGAATCAAATGAAGGCATGGTGAATAATATATTGGACTACATTTGTATGTTGAATTACGTCTTGCATGTATTGTAACTCATTGCCTTTGTAATTAGTTATATGTTAGCTTATTGTATAAATTACTTTAGTTGTTTTAGACTTAATTAAGAGGCCATATAACTCATGGTGGATAATATTTGTATTCTTTTTCCCAATTCAATTTATTCATGTTCATAGCTTGTAGCTTAAAGTATATCGATTTTTATGTGCTGTTTTGGATGGTGGATTTGTGTATATATATTGATCAGGAAGAACAGAACAGGGGAAAAATACGGGAAAATTTAGACCGCAAATAAAAATACGCTCTTAAATGTTCAAATATTAAGACCGGATGTATATATAACACCGCTCTTAAAGGTGTTAAGCCGGTCTTAAAAGTTGGTCTTTTAAGACCGGTCCATTGAAAAAAGTCGGTCTTGAAAGTCAGTCTTTTAAGACCGGGTATTTGGAAAAAGTCGGTCTTAGAGTCCTCTATCTTTAGGACCGGATTGATATTTGTCCGGTCTTAATATTTGGATCTTTTAAGAGCGGTCGATATATATTTAGTACGACTTTTAAGACCGAAGGTTTAAAATGTCCGGTCTTAAAGAAAATCTTTAAGACCGTGTAAAAGTCCGGTCTTAAAGGTCGACTTTTAATACCGCCTGGAACAAGACTGCTCGCGGGTCCGGTCCTAATGTACCTTTTTTGTCCGGTCTTAAAAGCCTTTTTTCCACTAGTGTGGGATCGATATATGAATTATATAGAGTATATTTAACAATTTAAAATTTTCAAATATATGAAAAATAGTATTATTTAATAAATTGGCTTATATATATTGTACAGCACATATAAATTGTACAGTTGAATAGAGGATATATGTATGTTTGTATAATATTTGGATGAAATCAATCTTTATAGATATATAGTGAAATTGATCTGATCTCAACTTTCAAATGAAAATATAGAATTCATTCTACTTCTATCAACATGTTTTTTAACTATATCAGGAGAATTCGAGATCATGATCTTAATTAACAACCAATTCTACTCTTTTCAGAAAAATTTAGTATATAATAAAAGGGGAATTTTTTTTTTCATTGATATCATTATAAATTTTCACTATTACAAAAGGATGATTAAAGAAAGGGTTAAGTACCAAATTCGCCCCCAAAGTATGCGCTCAGGAGCAATGTTGCCTTGGAAGTTTTTTTAGTCTCAATGTTGCCCATGAAGTATCAAAACGTAGCAATGTTGCCCTCCCTATTAACATCGTTAATTTCCACCGTTAAAAAGCCATGTCACACTCCTACATGGCACTCAAATTGCCACCTCATCGCCACCTACTTCTTCCACCCTCTCCCCTCCTATCCACCTCATCATCTGTCTTCTTTCATCATCCGTCTTCTTTCCTCCTCTCCTTCCTCCAATGTTCATCGAACTTGCCTCAGCTTAGATCTCGTCGTCCTTCATCCACTCCCTTCCCCCTCACAGTCGACGCCTCCTCCCTCACCATGAACTCCCGTGACGGCGTCGCGGCCCTTGCTTACCCCACCGTTAGCTTTGATTGATGACGCTGATCTTCGATCTCCCCATTTCAGGTAGCAAAGCTCTCGTCTTCCTCAGATCTCGCCGATTTTTCATTGTTCATTTTTCTGGGTTTTTCATTGCTCAGCTCAAATCGATGACATTGGTCTTCAATCTCTCCATCTCAGCTCAGATCTCGCCAATTTTGCAACTCCATCGGTACCTCCGCCATGTGCATGTAGATATGAGAAATTGTGAGAGGAAGAGGGAGGATATGAGATATGAGTTAAATTTCCGGATTTTCTTCTTCCTCTGACCAAAATATTTTTCGAATGCGTTTTATGTTTTATGATTATAGGTCCTGAGATCGATTGTGTGCACCTTTGTTTTCTTGAGGGAAGGTTCGGTGGCGGTGTGGATCATATGGCCGAGGTGTTGGGTGTGGGAGGCGATCATGACTAGCCGTGCTTGCAGCCACAATGAATGTAATGTAAGGGATGAAGATCGCTGTGACCTTGAAGAATCCGGCCGGGAGACAGAAGAAAACGCCGACTCTCGTGGTAGCCGCCTTGAAGAGTGCCGGAAAATGGCCATAGAGATGGAAGGAGATCTAACCAAAATTGTAGCAGCGTATATCTAGCATTTTTTTTATCGTATTATTTGATTTTTGGATCATATTATTAGATATGCAAGCATATGGATTTCTTGATTATAGATTTAGTTCTTTTTTTGTTGAACTCTGGATTTCTTGATTATGGCTTTTCTGGATGTGATGGGAAGACATTGAAGTCTGATGGCTTATGGGTTTGATTATGGATTCAGCGATGAACATTGGAGGAAGGAGATGGAGGAAAGAAGACAGATGATGGGGTGGATAGGAGGGGAAAGGGTGGAAGAAGTAGGTGGCGATGTGGTGGCTATAGTGTGACGTGGCTTTTTAACAGTGGAAATTAACGGTGTTAATGGGGAGGGCAACATTGCTACGTTTTGATACTTCAGGGACGACATTGAGACTAAAAAAACTTCCAGGAAAACATTGCTCCTAGGCTCGTATTTCATGGGCGAATTTGGCACTTAACCCTTATAGAAATAATAGATTATTTGAAAAGTTTGTAAATTTTTACTTCCATTTTTTTTACTACTCACAGTTATAAAACTCCACATATATTATGAAATATGATTTATAAAAATAAAATGCTTCTCCCCGCTCTAAATATAAGAGCTAGTAGAGTGCTTTGCTTTGATCTTAAATATAAAAACTTATTTCACTTTGTACATGTTTATGAAGCCTTTCCTAAAAAAAATAGTATCCTATGCAAACGATTAAAAACATATATTTTAGAGAAACTAACACATTTTTTTTATAAATAACTAACTTAATTAATTTTTAATCTTTATAAATTATTTTTCCAGTATAAATTAGTTATCTAACTTTTATTTTTGAATAGGAAGGATGGAGTATTAATTTGGGAGTTAACGTTGAGATGAAGTTGAAAGAGAATAAATGGCCTTAGTTGTTCCAAATTATTGAATGTTTGCCTTATGTTGCTGTGGGGTATGTTCCTTGATGTGATTTAGCAACAAACCATAATCTTAAGATGTGTTTGGTTTGCTAAGGAAGTTTTACTTGTGGGCGCCATTTAATTTGGCGCACGTTTGGGTTTGACAAGAACACCATCCAAACAAGGCCTTAAATTATATGGTGTCCCTTCAAAATGATTTTTTTTAATGACTCATCCACTCCTTAAACCTTCAATAAAGAGGTTAAACCCAACCTCATGTTTAAGAATGTTTTAATAGAGATGCTTGGCGCCAATTTGACTACAAAGCCCAAATAATTCGAAATGATTAATTTGATGAAGAGAGAAACATTATAGCTATTATGGTAAAACAACAATAAAGGTCAGTACTTTTTTAATTAAAATGAATTCTTAGGAGTTATAGATAATTGTATAAAAAATTGATATGGATCGAAATGTCATACTTGGAAATATAATGATTTTTATGAATTATAAGTACAAATATAGGATTTTTTTTTTTTTTTACCAGTTCTATAGTATTTCATTACTGAGGAAAACAAAGGATACAAATATTCAAAGCAACTACAGATACTGCAGATGAAGCAGATTAGCTAGCTACTGGGGACACACACTAGAAACAACAAATAGATCCTGACAGATAAGTAAAGACTCGATACACTAGAAGACAAAAAGCAACCTAATAGACAGCAAAATATTGCGATCAGCCAGGGTCCATAGATCTAGGACGCAAGGAAGCTTGGTACAGCAGTCTCCTACAGGTCTTCGAATCTTCATCCAGAATAGTAAACAAAGGGGGTAAGGGCAAGTCAACCCACCCAATCGGGCACACCCCCTTATCAGTAGAGGCAGCAAGATAATCAGCTGCTTTGTTCCCCTGGCGAGGGGTATAACGAACCGAGAAGCTGGAGTCCAATCTAAATAACTAGGATATCTGCAAGAATTCATTGTACCTTCCATTCACCATGTTCTAGGCAATCTTTTTCCACGCATTGCACTAGGAGTAAGCAGTCAATCTCAATGGTGAGGTTTTTATTGCCTAAGTCTTGAGCAATCATGAGTGCTTTTTCAGTGCTAGTGCTTCAGTCATAAACGCCGAGATAGACTTTACTTTGTCAACAAAAGCCGATTTCAGATCTCCAAGTGGTCACGACATATGACTGCAATGGCTGCTCTTTGTGTAGACGCATGAAATGATCCATCGATGTTGATCTTAAGCATGCCCTTAGCGGGTGAAAAACAAATAGCAGGAATGCTCAACGCCTTGTCAAGTGAGGCGTCATTAGGTGAGGGAGCATGTGCATTGCAGTAGCCTCGCGTGGACTGGTTGGCATGTTGAATGACTGCATGCGGATCAGGATTTTCTGCGTTGAAGACCACTTCACTCCTTTTCTTCCAAATGTACCAAAGTAGCCAGATTATATACCCCACGTCAGTTGTAGTAAAACGGCTGGAAGGGCTCAAGACGTCAATCCACCATTCGTTAAAGTTATGGATTTGACTCAGATTACAATTGATAGCTAATTGGCAACCGAACCATGTGCACCATACCCAAGAACAATGAAACAATATGTGCTCAATAGTCTCATTCTCACTGCTGCAGATGGGACATGTGGGGGAGGGGCCCTCTTTCTGTGAAACAAAGCCTTATTTGTTGCTAAGGCCTTAGACAATATACGCCAGATGAAGTTAACCACCTTAGGGTTGGCTTGAACTCTCCATGTAGACTTCCAGATTGCACTAGTCATGATAACTAATGAACCCACGGATTAAGCATCCGAGGAAGGGTTGGAATGTGTGAGGTGATAGCCGAGTTTGACCGAATATAGTCCATTTTTCGCCAATGCCCATACCAGCTTGTCTTCAATGGGTTTCGATGGGATAGGGATAGCAACAATAGCACTAGATGTGGGGTCATCAATGAGATGCCTGACTGGGTAAAGGTCCCAAGACCGGGTAACGTCGAAAATCAGCATTGCTACTATTTGACCTGATTTTTTTAGAGTCTCATTATCAGTTTGTAGACGCCGAGGCAGCAAGGAAGGAATCTAGTTATCTCGCCATACTCGTGCAGATTCCCCATTTCCAATTTGCCAACACGTGTCCTCTTTAATGAAATCACATCCCTCCAATATGCTAGACCAGCTCCAGGAGGCTCTATGCCCCTTAACTGCATCAAGAAAGGAACAATTAGGAAAATAAAGGCCTTTCAGTACCTTTGCCCACAAGTCTTGGGGATTTTGGAGAAGGTTCTAGGTTGTTTTAGCAAGTAAAGCTTTATTAAATTTGTTGAAATCCCATAATCCCATGCCCCCTTCCACTTTAGGTCGAGTTAAACTATGCCTTGCCACCTAGTGCATTTTATTGTGACTACCCCACCAGAAATTTGCCACCAAATGACTGAGTTCTTTACAGGTCTTGATAGGGAACTTAAAACAGGTCATGGGGAAGATGGGGATTGCATTGATGACTGCTTTTATCATAACTTCCTAACCTGCAAAGGATAGATACTTGCTGCTCCAACCTAGGACCTTCTTGGTGACTTTCTCCCGGACATATGCAAGCCCCTGATGTTTCATTTTTCCCCACACACTAGGAATGCCTAGATATTTTCCTTGGTCTGGACTTTCACCAATGCCTAGGATGTCGCAGATATCCCTTCTCAAGTCTAGAGGAGTATTCCCAAAAAACACAATGCTAGATTTCTCCATATTTGCTAGTTAGCCCGAAGATGAGCAGTACGTTTTGAGGATCTCCTCCAGTGCCTGACAATTATGGATATCTGTGCTCATGAAATAGAGTCGAGAGCCTTTTTTAAACGTTGTGGTCCTAAGGACGAAAAAGGTTGGTGAAATACTTAGTGAACATGTGATTAATAACCTTTTTATCCCTGGTCCACAAACCATTTCCATCTTTTATGCTTAATATTGCATTTCTCTTCCTTCTAATGACAGTGGTAAGATGAAAGAATTTTGAGTTCCTATCTCTTGATGTTAACCAAGCAATCTGCGAACGTTGTCACCAGTAATTTTCTTTTTGGTCCATCATTTCCTTAATCCGACAAAGAAGGGACGTTTCTTCCTGTTTGCTCTCCTCATCTTGGTATCCCTATTGCACAAAAGAAAGTGAAGATTGCAATTGTTCAATCATTTTTCTCCTGTTAGGAAAAT
Source organism: Acacia pycnantha (assembly GCA_025563575.1). Classification (NCBI taxonomy): domain Eukaryota; kingdom Viridiplantae; phylum Streptophyta; class Magnoliopsida; order Fabales; family Fabaceae; genus Acacia; species Acacia pycnantha. The sequence goes on from JAMWYP010000001.1 coordinate 3,913,732, forward strand.
TGGCTTTGCTCTACTTGATTAGATATTTGCTGCAACTATTTAATTTCATGGCAAAGTGAGAAAGGGCATTAGTGACATTTATAGCTCGCACATCCCAGCTATTATGGACCACCTGCATATAATCATTATGCACAGTCCAATAATCCTTAAACCTGAAAGGTTTCATTTTATTAGAAGAGACATAATTAAAACTAACAAGCAAAAGGTGATGATCAGAGCCCCTAAGGTCAATATGAAAAACTTGAGCAAAAGGAAAACTATAGAAAAAAATATCATTGCCCATCGCCCAGTCTATTCTTTCCCTGATCGTAGCCTCGTCTTGTCTGCGATTGCACCAAGTGAACCATGACCCATTGAATCCCAGATCAATAAGAGAGCAGTCAGCAATGAACTTTTGAAAGTTGAGAATCTTCCTAATGGCTCTTGGATTCCCTCCTTGCTTTTCCTGATTAGATGTGATGTCATTAAAGTCCCCCAAGCAGACCCAACTTTCCACTCGGTAATGAGCTAACTTGGTAATGCTTTCATAAATGCGGAGTCGGTCATTTTCTATTGGGGGGCCATAGACAAAGGAGATATATTAAGGAAAATATGATGTTGGGTAAAAAACTGAAGTGTGAATAACATTACTGCATGAGGAGAGAATGTTCACAGTTGTATTTGTATCCCAGAATAATGCAAGGCCACCACTCTACCCTCTAGGATGAACAATCCATTCTTCTTGATACTCACACCGTTGCCTTATATTGTTAACATAGCTACGTCTCTTTTGAGTCTCTATGACGAAGACTATATGGGGTTTTTGTTTATTACAGATATCCTTGAGGTACTTAATTGTCAGAGGAACCCCTAACCCCTAAAAGTTCCAAACTAGGAGACTCATGGCGAATTAATGGCTGCTTGGTGGCAACCATCGGCGTTGAATGATACTTCAGAGTTAGGCAATGCTTAAACTGTGGCACTGGTAAGAGATGTTTCCAGGGATGAAATTGGAAGAGAAGGATTAGGTAGATTGGGGTCGAACTTCTTGACTGAGTGTGAGCCTTTTTTTTTTTACCACGGATTGACCTTTTTAGCCTTCTCATATTCAGTTAATGCCCCCCCGCCACTGCTCACGTGCTCAATGCTAGGAGAAACTTCATTGATTAGCTCAGGAAACGTGAGCCTCTTTTTCGATGGGGTAGGATGCTACTCATAATTTGGGACATCTAAGGACCTTTTCAAGTTGATCCGGTTCAAGGCAGAGGTGACGGCATGGATCGAAGATAGCCCCTCAAACGGAATAATGGTTGTGTTTCCTTCCACCTCAGCAGTTGGGAAGTCAACTCGATAAGGCGTGAATTTTTGAGTAATGATAGCCCCTCAAACGGAATAATGATATTAACACCGCCCATAGCTGGGTTAATCAGAGGCATTAATTCGGGCTGAGTATGCAGCTCCTCCTGATGCAGTTTCGTGATTCTGGGTGATATATTAAACACTAAACCGCTGGAATTATTCTCATTAATGGCGTCTTCAATGGGATTTCTATCGTTGACTAATTCTTCATGGCATAGTAAATGGCTCCCTGATTCCTTGCCCTGGTATGCGCTTTTTCCAAAAGAAGCATTTTGACTAATCCTCCGCCATGGGTGGGTAGATCCAGCGGTCGCCAGTGGTTTCTTTCGGATCATCATGGCCTCGTCCCATGTGGTATCATACACCTCCGGAGCATCTTCTATTGTCTTTACATGAGCAATGCCTAGATCGTTACCCGAGCGCATGTTTTCCTCACCTTCCACATTAGCATCAGTTTGGAATTTGCAGGTTCTGGAATCATGGCTGATCCGACCACAGTCATAACAATAATTTTGGAGTCGCTCGTACCGTACAACAACCTAGGACGCATCCCTTTGTGGTTAAGGTACTCAGAAGCCTGTGGTAAGAGGTTCAAGAATATTAACCAGAACTCTGACTCTGATAAAGGTCCTTGAAAGTCACTCATGAACTCTGGGGTCTTCAAAGAGCACTGTTCGCCCCACTGCATTTCCTAGCCTAACTGCATTCTCATTTTCAAAAGCGCCATGTGGGAGCCCATGAATTTGAACCCAAAATGGACACCAATCAAAACTTACTTCGCGTAGGATCATATAGTCATCCCAATTTTGAATGTTCAGCAGGATACCCTAGATAGCCCATGGACAGCCTTTCAAAACCCTATCGTAATCCTCTTTCCTACCAAACCGAAATAGATAAGCGTTCTTCTCGGGCATGTCATGTATCTCCATCCCACTGTGAAGGCGCCATCCTTTTCTAATCATCGAGATCACAATGCCCCTGTTTAAGGAGTTATCTGTTTCCAGTCAGCCCACTAGTACGCGTCCTTTTTGATCGTTGACAGAGCCTTTAAGCTCCAGTTGCACCTCTAGTGCTTGCTTCTTTCCACCACTGTGCTGACCTTCCTCCATTGCTTGCTTGTCTTGAAAAGATGGTAGGTGTCCAAAAAAAATAACTTGTCGCTATGCAGGATTCTGAGCAGAGCAATGGTGGCTTAACGATAAACAAAACTTCCAGTGACTAAAATATTCCAGTGAAAGGAGAGACTGAAACTCGTGTAGAGAAAAGGAGAGCCTCATTCGAAATAAAAGAAAAGGTCTCCCAGGGGAGAAAATACTCTCACAGATGAGAGAAACGACTCTCACAGAGGAGAGAAAACTACTTAGTATGTACAAATATAGGAATGGGTAATTCAATTATGGGAAAACCACCCTCACGGCCTAAGTAAGTAAGAAATTATAATTAAAAAAAATCAAAGAAAAGTCACATGTCAGAAAATGTCCTATGTCCTAGGGCACTTTTTGATATTATTTCAGAAATGTTAACAATTATATCAGTACAACATTAACAACTAAATCAATACATGTTAATAACTATATCTTAACAACTAAGTCAATACGCGTCAACAATATCAGTACAACATTAATTACTAAATCAGTACATGTTAACAATTAAGACATTTTTTTACATGTGACTTTTCTTTAGGTATTTTTTGACAATATCTTACTTACTTGGGCCCTGAGGGGAATTTTCCCTTCAATTAGAAGTAACAAAAGTTTTAATGATACATAATCCAAAACATCTTCATTTTCAATGTCTTCCTGTTTTTTTTTTTTTTTTTTTTTTTTTTGTTATAAATGCCACCCAAATAGCCCCAATCATGTAAGCTTATACAAGATGAGAGATTGCAGGTTCATTCCTATTTGTAACCTTAAATTGTCAGTATTAATCATTTTAATCAGAAAAGTTGCACCGTTCTTTAAAGTATTAGGTAAATTTGTTATGGAGAAAATATTTTAAGAGAAAAATTGTATAAGAATTTATTTTAAGATGCTATATGCTATTGACAAAATATTTTATAGTGCTGAATGTAACTTAACTAAATTATTATTATCTACAACTAAGCTTATGATTATAATAAATCAACATTTTAAATTTTTGAAAGCCATAGTAATGCTTTTTTATTTGAAACATTTTAATCATGCCAATGACTTAGTGCCATAATGGCACCGATTTCTCCCTCATAGACAAACGGAGGGTTAGATTCCGTGGGTGTGTACATGTTTGTTTTTTGCCCCTTTAAAATGGTTGCAAAGTGTGATTTTCCCTAAACTAACGTTTGGAGATGATGGAGATGGAAGTATATCTTTTCCTCATCCTTTTTTATATTTTATATATAGGACTAGACTGAGTAATTGAAAATATAATTTGTAAAATTGAGAAATCAAACAAATTTTTTTGTATAAAATTAGAAGATTAAATGCACGTTTTTATCTTAAAATTATTTTAATTCTTTTTTTTTTCTAGCCAGAGTTATGAAATAATTATGTTAAAGGTATTGTCGGGTACTAAATATGTCAATCTTTCCCAACAAAAAATTGAAACATTGATTTGACATGTTATTAATAACTAACACCATTTTCCTCTAGACTCAATTATTGTTGATGAAATTATTTTAATTCTTTTTTTTATACATAAATTTTAGAGTAAATACTTTTTCTGATCCTGACAAAAAACACGGACCCCATTTTGGTCTCTGAAAAAAAAAGGTCATTTTTAGTTTATAAAAAGAATGAATAAGGGTCGATTGGTGGACATTTTGATCTCTTACAAATTTTCAAAATGTCTTTTTTAGTCTCATAAAAAAGACGAATAAGGGTCGTTTTTTTCAGGGACCAAAATGGGGTCCATGTTTTTTGTCAGGGACCAGAAAAAGAATTTACTCTAAATTTTAGGAGCGGGATTGAACTAAGGACAGGGCTCTCGGAGCCCACTCTGTAAGGAATTCAGGATTAAGAGCACACATGCCTCCACCTTAACCTGGGTTACCTTTGCTTTACAGACCCCTAAAATGCCTCCTCCAGCACCTTAACCAATTTTAGGATTGAATCCCCTCCAGTGATATAGTGAGAGTATCCAACTCATTCTCCAGTTGAATCTAAGGATTCTAAGTTCACATCCACAAGCATTTTTGCTCTCACTAGTGGGCCCGTAATGGCAGGTTTGCTTACTCTGGACTCTGGACTCTGGAGTGTGACTTTTACATTATTCTTTCTTTAATACGATTTGAAAGTAAAGCAAAATTTCCTGGGAATGTGTTTTGAGTTTTGATCAAGTCGTATGAGTTTCCTTAGCCTCTTCCTCTTCCTCAGAAAATGCTTCCTTAAATTAAATATTCTTTTTTTATTTAGAAGTACAGATATTAACAGCATGAAGTTATATCAAGTCACACTCAACCCACGTAATTTCATTTATAGAGTTTTCATATTACTAAATTATAAGGTTTAAATAAATTATTTTAATATTCCATCCTCGAGCCTTGATTTGTTGATTATTTTTCTTTTTCGTTTTTTTTTTTTTACCTTTTTATACCCCGTCCTGCCCTTGTTATAAAATGTTTCTAACTAATTTACTTGTATCAATAATTAAAACAATTAAAATCATAAAATTTAAGTGTTTTTTAATATTTATTTTTATTAATTATATCAAATTCAAACATCATATCAATTCTTATTTTCTACCACAACGCTAATTAAATATAAGCACATATTGAAAAAAAAAAAATTATCGCTTATTGAAACAATCAAAACATCTTATAAAGTGGAGGAAAAGTGAGTGGAGGGAAAATTTTGTAGAGTTTGATTTTTGTTAAAAAAAATAGAGAAGTGTGGATGTAAAATTTTAATAAAAAGTAGATATAGGATTAAAGAGTAAGTAAAATTAATTAAAAAAAAATCTTAACTTCAATTCTTCAATTTTTTTAAAAATCAAATTCATAAAAATTTCTCCTCCCTCCCCTCAAATCCCTCATATGAAATAGGCCCTTTGTACCTTGGACTCAATAATTAAATAAATCAGTTACTAAGTAATATTTAAATAAACTAATTATAAAACTCTGTTAAATCATACAAGATTCTCTTAAGTTTTACGTCATATATAAATGACCTCCCTAACTTTCAAAATTTTACAATAAACTTCTATGAATTTTTATATTTATAGAAGTAACTCCAAACTATCAATTTTATACTCTTTAAAATGTATTTTTTTTTACACACATAACTCCTTAAACTTTTGAGTTATATACAAATAAAGGGTTAAGGTGCAATTTTACACATGAAGTTTACCCCCGGGAGCGCTCAGCACCACAAAGTTTTTTTAGGAGCAAAAGTACACACGACGTTATGTTTTGGGAGCAAAAATACCATGGGCCGTTAAAAAACTAACGGTCAACTAAATGTCAACTAACGGTCAACTAATGGCCCGTGGTATTTTTGCTCCCAAAACGTAACGTCGTGTGTACTTTTGCTCCTGAAAAAACTTCGTGGTGCTGGGCTCTCTTGGGAGTAAACTTCATGTGTAAAATTACACCTTAACCCTACAAATAAATCGTTTAAACTTTAAGACATTTTCATGTAAATAGTGAAAAAATTAGTAGTATTAAAGCTATTTGCATAAATTGACAAGTTCAAGGAGACTTATTGTAAAGCTTCAAACATTACGGAGGTTATTTATCTAAGACATAACTTTCAAGGGGTATTTTATGTAATTTAGCCTATAATTTATGCATTTTCAATACGAATCCTAGCATTATATTCAAGATCAAATTGTCCCATCCCGTTGGTAATTCAGTGGTGGTCTGACCGATCCGATCAATAAATTGAATTGAAAAATAAGAGATTCAAAATCAACTTGGCAAGTTGGGCGGACTGAATTTTATATAATTATTTTACTAAGCTTAAAATTATGTCACTTCGAGTTAAAAAGGAAAAAAAAAAATCCAAAATAACTTTATTTTGTTGGATCGTATGTGGTTTATACTTGAATGTTCTACTAATTTGTGAGTTAATGCCTTTTTTATATTTTAAGTAGAGGCGGAGCCAGAATTTGAAATTAGGGGGCGAAAATTACATAATAGAATATAAGGAGTCAAAATTTGAAATTAGAAGACGAAAATTATAGAATTTGACCCAAAAATTTAAAACATTATATCTTAGCCTCATAAATGTTTCAATGTTTTCAGGTTAGTCCCTCCATAAAAGTGTTATAGAGAGACTAAACTGAAAACTTGCAATATTTATGAGGTTAAGATATAATTTTCTAATTTTTTGGGTCAAATTCTATAATTTTAGGGGGCCACCCCTACCCCATTCCGCCTCTGATTATATGTAGGGAAAATCCATACAGGGGCCCAATAAAGGTGCAAAATTTCAAAAAAGGCCCCAACAACTTTTCTGGGATTTTTCATTAAAACGTTAGTTGTTAATGTGACTGATTTAGTTGTTAACCGGGGCTGATATTGTTGTTAATGTGATTAATTTAGTTGTTAAAATATTGTTGTTAATGCGACTGTTTTAGTTGTTAACGGTTATTGATTTTGTTGTTAATTTGACTGTTTTAGTTGTTAACGTTTATACCAGAAAAGGCCCTAGGACCCTTTTTGGTATGTAAAAGTTGTTGGCGCCTTTTATAAAATTTTGGGCCTTAATTGGGCCCCTGTATGCATTTTCCCTTATATGTATCACTTTAATCATGGCCAACTGATTTGACTTCAATTGAATCATTAACTCTTGAATCATTACTTCGACCCGTTGAATTTTAAGTACTTGATATGAATATGGGAGTCATTCAACTGTAAGGAGAAACAGGGAGCATTTTTTTATTTATTTAATTATTTATTAAAAAATGCTTTGACATGGAGGTTGTATTGAAAATGTGTCAACATGCACGAAATTCTTCAGAAATTTCCAGCGATAAATATAAGATATATAAGAGGAAGTTGTTTGCAATTTTCAGAACTTGATATCAAGTCTCTTAAGGGCTTAATTAATAAATACGTAGTATTGTTTTTTAATGGAGTGGAAATCAACGTTGACGCCGTTCTTCTTGACATTTTGAAAATTTAAGTAATAGAGGAGAAAGTTAATTGATTTAAAATCAAGGGCGGTGAAGACTTTCTTTGTTTTCACAAGCGACAATGACTTCTGAAACTACTGAGAAAATTACCAATATCATAATCATCACTTGCGACTCCAAATAATGATCATGATCGCTCTCCTACTTAATTAGGACCTTAAATAATTTGGTTAAATCATTCAGTTTCTAATGTTGGAGTTAGATAATTAGTTTACACATATTAAGAAAATTAATTAACTTAATTATTATTTATATAAACATGTGTATGTGTAATTGGTTTCACTAAATTATACTCTTTAATAATTTGTATCAGGACTATCCCCCACCAACCCGTCGTTGCCATTGCCGCTACCTCCAAATCGTTATCTGATTTGGACAGTCCAAGTTGAATTGTTTTACTTTTACTTTTAAAAAAATATATTTTAGTGTGTATAAAATATAAAATAAAGATAATACGATTTCTTAAATAATGATTTCTATTTAAAAATCATTAGTTAAATTTTTTTAAATCTATACCATTGAAATTTTATTTGAATTGTGCATGTCTTATTGTAGTGGTGAGCTCTGGTGCTCATCAGGATGAGCACTGAAACTGTTCCTCTATATAAATAGTTACCCAATCAGACCACAATCAAAAGACAACCCGTGGTCGGTACTTGCTATATGACCACAATCAGACCAAATTCGGTTCAAGCAAAAAACAAGTGGTTCATGTATATAATTCTTAGCCAAAACATGAGCCTGAGCAAGGTAGTCTGCACACTTATGCCACATTTTCCTTGTTGCTATGTTTGGAACTGTCCACCTCGAACTCCCCGCATTCCCTCCCTCTCGACGCTCTCTCTAAAACTTTCCACCGCTAGGGTTTCTGCCTCGCCGGCGGCGTCCTTGCCGCTAGCGAGCCTCCTTCCAAGCCTCAATCGCTTTAGAAATGTAGATCGGAGCCTGATGAGCCAGGAGCAGGTGGGTTTTAGCTCGGAACAGAGTCTCACAGCGGCGACCTTCGATCTTCACCGTTGCCGGCTCTCCTCTGGTCTCCGCCCTCACCGTCTCTCTAGCTGTGGCGTCCCTTTGATTTCTGGGGGCGGCTATGGTCCTCTCTCATCTCTAGGGCGAGTTTTTCCTCTCCAGATCTCTCTTGAGGTGGGGAGCGCTACTGTATCGGCGTCTTCGTCGCCGGCAGAGGGGACGTCCATCCTTTTATTCTGCTTCTGTGTTTTTCTGTTGGTGTGTTTTTATTGTTGTTGTGGTTCTGGGTTTCTGTGGTGGTGTTTTCTCTTGTAGTTTGGATTTGTGATTTTGGGGGAAGGGTTTTATCGATGGTCGTTACTATGTGCTTTACCTATAAGAGGACCATCGTTAGATTTGTTCGATGGTGGCGAATCCAAATCACTAGTGTTAGCCTATATTTGTTCGGTGGATGGTCGACGTCACCAATTTTGCTTCTATGGAGGAGCAAAAGTATTCTTCAGGACATCGCTTGTCTTTATTATTCTGAGGTTGGGTTCTCTTTGGCCTGTACCCTTAAACGGGGCAATTATGAAGCTGATCAATTTGCAGCTTATTCTTATAAGGAGGTGTGCCCTGTAGGGTGGGTTTTGCAACTGTAACAACCCGACTTTCCAAAAGCAGTATAATTTTTTTTTTTAAAACATCTTTTCACATTATCAGAGTAGAGCATTTGAGCGGAAGAATAACTGATATATATATTCAAAATGCCCACTGGCTAATTCTGAGAAACGGTATAGTAACCGAGAGTTTTCAAAAAGTAAAAGAACAACATCGGAAAGTCTTCGATCGGAACCATGATTCTCGCCGCTTTCCTCTCTTCTCGGTCCTCGGTCCTTCCGACCCGACGCTATAGCCGAGATCCAATTTAACACATTGGATCTCGTGTAAATTAACCTCATATTCACATATACGGTATATCATCCACAATCATTCATATTAACAAGATAATGTATGTGTCACACGAAGTGCATAAAGATGGGTCACACGCAAAGGCATGTAGATGGGTCACACGTAGTGCATGTAGATGGGTCACACGTAGTGCATGTAGATGTGTCACACGTAGTGCATGTATTCAAAAGCTCATAACAATACTCACCACATATCATCCGACTCACAACCACAAGTACGCATACGATCAACATCAGCGTTAAGGTTACCAGTACGCGCACGCACATACTTTCGTAAACCGAATAGAATGGCCAGGTAAGTGTCTATCATGGGGGCCTCACCGAGTACACGGCGACTTAATGGCTTACCCACATAGACTAGCCTTTCCTTCGGCACCAAACTGTTCTAACATATTTGCATTCAATAAACATACCATAACAATACACATAGCACATACATGCATACCATGAACATCAGATTAGTGTTACAAGACGCGGACGTACCTTCGTTGGCAACGTTAGGTACTACCGCGAAAACGTACTTTCTACGGAGAAACGTGCAAAAGTCCTACGGCACGTCGGGGCGTAGAAGCAGCAGCAGAATCAGCCTTTCGGATATCCTATGAGAATAATGTCACTTCTATTAGTAATTTGACATTATAAGCGGCATTTTAGGTAAAAATTACCATTTTGCCCTTCTACCCCTACTTGGCGGAATTTCGCCGCGCTTCGCTACATAGGCTATTTTCTTCCCAAAATTTTGCCAGAACTTCGACGCCATCATGATTTTCGAAAATAAAGACTAAAATAGCCCTCCCATATGATATCCAATCATACTAGAAAAATTAAAGGCTATTCTAGCATTACTACCCTTACTACTGAAAGAACTACGAAAGCTTAAAGCTCGATCAGAAAAACTTACCCAGAGCTTCGCCGCGAATTTTCCCGAGCACCTCTCTCTAAAATCCTCTCTCTAGAATCAGCTCTTGCTTCTCAAATGTGAGAAAACCAAAGGGGAGGGGTGGGTATTTATAGAAAAAGGTGTAGGATTTCTACGTCGGATCAACTTTGTGAGAATCGATCCGAACCGGGTCCAGGAAACTTTTGAAACAAGTTTTCCACCTTCTCCAACCTTCCAAGGCCGACCTGCCCCCATGCTTAGGTGGCATCCATTGGCCAATGGGAGGTGGCCACGTGTCACCTTCCAGAAGCTTCTGGAGCTGATTTCCCCGATCGGTACCCGATTCGCATGATTTCGGAAAAATCTCAAAATTCTGGATTTACAACTTTGAAACCATTTCCTCACTCAGTAGAAATGTCCAAGTTAACCTAAATTTTGGTTCCATATAGGGCTCCAACTGTCCAGTTGAAGTTTCCTAAAAACGTGTCCGATCGCGTCCCGGTTTGAAACGAAAATCCGGAAGTTCCGACTTATAGACATAGATGCACTGATTTCAAATATGTCCATAAAAATTCCCAATTCTTTCTCAGTTGTCACAACTCTAATTTTGAAATCTTTACTTCCAACCCGGCTATCTGCCCTTTTTTGAAATTTCCTATTTCGTCTTATTAGGAAAAGTCCTATTGACTTCGAATTAACTTAGGGAGAGTTTAACGGAAGATAAAAACCCACTGATTAATATTTTACCTTGACTTTGGGAATCTCATTCCTAGATCTCCAGATAGGATCCGTTTCCTATTTCCCATTTTACTATTCACATAATTTTACTTTAATTAATTATATTAATAAAATAATAAACTTAACTTATCAACTAAGTTTTCTATTTTTATTTCTTATTTATTTATTTATTTTTTTCGTTTTTTTTTCTTTTATTTTCTGCACTTTCTTTTTAATTAATTATTTAATTAATTATTTAATTAATTAAATAATTATTTTTACATAATCTCTCACAACATTTTCCTATTGGTCAATTCTTGCATTTAGGCTTAAAAATACCTAAACTCATCCTTTTTCCTTCAAATTTTCCAATTAATTAACCAATATATTTATGCTAATTTTTAGCCATTTATCACTAATTTTGGAGCTTTACATAATTATCTCCGAATTTTCTATACTTGTGCTTAAGTAATTTGCTAATAAATACTTAATCACTCAGTTATCACTGCTTAGTAATTTTCTTAATTAGAATACCACATTACCCCTTAACCTTTGCTTTAACATGAGATTTTTCATGCATTTTGCATTATTCGCATTTTCCATAATTGTAAGGGTATTATGGTCATTTCGACACTTTGACCCTTAAATTCCCTGATTTCCTACAGAATTTAACTTAGAAAAATAGACTATAATTACACAAGTCTTGAGTCCTTTATTTCACTTATCAGAAATATCCATTATTTATAATTTTCCAGATAATAAATATCCGGGTATTACAGCAACCAACACCTTCTTTTATGTCACTTCTAACATTGGATGTTCAGGAAGCTGGTATTGTCTTTGATGCTACTTTTATTCCCACCTCTTCGTGGTGATTAGCTTTCCCTGTATTTGGTTTGTTTTGTTGTACTGGTTAGTTTCTTATTTCAGTTTGTTTTTACTCAGTGTAATTGTATTGCTTTGCTTTGATGTAATATTTAATATTAGTATTAATATAATTACCCTTTGACCAAAAACAAAAAATTTGTCCACGTAATAATTTGGTAGTTACTGCCACTTGCTAGCATTTATTTGGTTTGGAGATGCTTTTTGGGTACCACTCTGATTCTATTTATAAGTCTATTTTAACCAAATCTCACATACTAAGGAGAGGTAGTTAACTCAATGATTATGGGGTAAATTTTCAACTTTACCCTCATTTATGATTGGATATTTTTCAACTATTTATTCTCTCTCTATCTTTACGAGTACAATTAATATGGGTATAATTGTCACAATCTCATTTATTACATAAAACTTGATTTATAAATACGACCAATTTTTTTGATCAAAATGAACTTATAAATAGGATCACAGTGGTATTAATTATCAAGAAGCAATACATGTAGAAAATATACGTTATTGCAACATATTTTCAAAACACAAAAAAAAAAAAAAAAACACACACACACTCATCATACAAAATTAAGTAGTTGTTTCCTTGAGGAAAATTGTTCTTTAAAGCTTTTCCCAAATTATGCAAAAGTTCCCGGTCTTGTGACGCTTAGTAATCCACTATATCCCAAAAAAATTAAGTAGTTGTTTGGATTAAATTAGTTGAGGTGATTTTATATTGCAGGATATAAATACTCTAGTTCTTATTATAAAGCACCAACTAATAATTGTAGTTGATCTTTTTTAAAAGGCATTTTGCTTGTTTCCAAAACGCATTAATTATTATTTTTCTCATGTATGTCGATAATAAGAGTAGTGCGTGAGAGTAATAATTAATATAATATTAAAGTTTAATACACTTAGTAAGGGGTAATTTTGAAAGTTACTCATGGAAGACAAAATATTACTAAGAGGGGGTGAATTGAGTGATTTAAAAATCTTTTTGATTTCCCCTGGAACTTACTCACTAAAACAGGGCTTAACAGAGATAGAGAGAGAGAAAGATTGACACAAGATACTTATATTGGTTTGATCTCAACTTTTGACCTACGTCCAGTCCCTAGACTCTCTAGGATTTTCACTATCACTTCAACTGATTACACCCTTTGTATTCGAAAGTAATCCTCTCACTAAGATTCACTCCCCCTTACAAGTTGTAATCAAATATCTCAATCTCAAAGTCCCACTACTTTGAGATTCTTACAAAGATAATGATTCAGAAATAAACTCTCTAAAAGAGCAGATAGATAAACATTGAAGAGTATAAATATTCGAAGATATTACACAAGTGAATGAAACAGTAAATATATATAGTTCGTTTGAGAGTTTGTGTTTTCGGTGGTTGGAACGAATTGAATGTTTTTGGCTTATATTTGGTTAAGGGATTCAATGATCGTTGGAAGCCTTCAATGCACCGTTGAGAGTAATCAATATAGCCTTTAGAGCGTTGAAGTTCTTTCATTACTCACAACTTCGATTCGTTCAATGATCGCCGACATTCTTTGTTGACATTCTCTCTGATCTTCCTGTTGGATGATTTGGTGTTCATTTAAGGAAAGAAACCGTTAATGCCTTTGGAATGCCTAGAGAATGATTAACCAAATTCATGCTTCATTTTCTGGAGACACATTTAATGCAGCTGAAGTAATCAATGCTTTTTAATTAATTTGCATTTAATCATTCATTTAATCATCTGAAACTCATTAAAAAATTGATTAAATATAGTTAGGAACAATAATGAGTAATGATATGAAGTAAGAAAATCATACTTAAAGATTTAAGGTTTATGGACACGGTGATTTGTAAAACAGAGATAGGATAGCTCGAGTCAAATCCAAGAAAGCTCGAGCAAATGACTTGAGTTAACCATTATATTCTAAGCTCGAGTCACACATTTATCTTCTTTTAAAATGAATTTGAAGTTTAAGTGAAGAAGTCTCTATATGAACATAGCTCGAGTCTACAATAATCACCTTGAGTGCATGACTCGAGTTATTCATAGTTAGCTCGAGTTAAGTTCTATTTTTATAACAAGTTATCGAGATAGCTTTTGAAAATGATTTGAGCATCGACATAACTCGAGCCATTAAGTGCTGGCTCGAGTTATCAAATAACGTTCAAATCCAAGCTCGAGTCAAAGAACACTGGCTCGAGTTATAACTATCGTATTTTGAAAAATAAGTTTAAGTTCACAAAACTTAGCTCGAGGTAAAGAGCACAGGCTCGAGGCAACATCATTTCTTAAAACATTTAATAAGAGCCTTTCACTCAAGTCGCCAAAGTGTGGCTCAAGTCAGTCAAAGTCTAAACATATTTTGACTGAGTTTTCAAAGGTCTTGACCCGAGTTAGACAACTTGAAACCCGAGTCAATTTGACAACAAGTTACTAATTCAAGTTTGATCAAGTTAAAACATTTTGGACTTGAACCATTAACCATATTTTGTTTAAAAGTATCAATTATCATCAAAACACATAGAGAACTAACAACTTAAATTGTATGACAGTTTTATTGACTTTAATTGTTTTTATTGGTTTATAAGAATTTTTAGTTTGTGTCTTATAATAAGGATCGGAGGGAGTATGTAAGAAGAGTTTTGTCTGGACAACGAAAAATAACCCTTTTTATTAGTGAAAAAGGGCAAAAGCCTAGGAAACCCCACTACTATACTAAGCGGGAATGTGATTCCTACAGGACACTTGAGTTCTCTTAAAACCTTTGTAACACCCTCAATTTCTTAACAGTTATAATAACATAAAACTGCAATACTTTTGTTTTTTATATAAATAAATACTGAATTCCAAAGTAAACAGGGAAGTGTTTCTGCCGCACTTGTACCGGGACAAGTGCAAGGCTACTTATTGCATTAACATAAATCCAACTGAAATAAAAATGTTTTATAAAAAAAGAAAAATAAAATAAAACTAGCTAGAAATAATCCTAGAAATCTCTATGCGTCATCCTCACTTCTCACTGCTAGCCTCAACCTCGAGAACCTGCTTCACTGAAAATCTGCTCCCAGAAGGATCGTCGTGACCCATAACACACAAAATCAGCAAACGCTGATAATCCCAATAAAATAGGAGTTAAGTGGCTCAAATACTTTAAATAAATCAAATAAAACAATCATATAGAATTTACACCAAATATCATTCTTTATCATTTTTAAATTAATTTAGACCCGGGAAACCCTGCCAGTCTGTTTAGTAGGAGGAGAACCATGGTAGACTCGGGAAACCCTACCAGTCTACCTGTGACCCGGGAAACCCTGCCAGTCACAATCAATCAATTTGGCCATCAAAATACTTCGTCCTAATGTGCACACCTCTTCCTAAAGTTGCTACTAGTGTCTCGGGAAACCCTGCCAGACACCACTTTAGGAAGAACGGATATAATCGGTTCACATCAAATACATATCGGAGGCATAAAGCCTAAAGGTTGTGTTCATCACTTTAGGAGGTACCATCCCAAAGCTATCCTCCCACGATTTTAATTATTTCAATCACACACAAAATAAAATTCTCAAATTAAACTATAAATAAATTCTCATGAGTTCCTATAATGTTCTCATAATAAATTTCCATAACCATCATTTAAATCCCTGACTCATTATCCATTTTACTCATGGGTTCCTATAAGGTTATCCTGAGAAGTTCTCATGACCTTGTTTAAATCCCCAGCTTTACTCATTATCCATTTTACTCATGGGTTTCTATAAGGTCGTCATAAGGAATTCTCATGACCATACTCATTATCCATTTTACTCATGGGTTCCTATAAGGTTATCCTGAGAAGTTCTCATGACCTTGTTTAAATTCCCAGCTTTACTCACTATCCATTTTACTCATGGGTTTCTATAAGGTCGTCATAAGGAATTCTCATGACCATACTCATTATCCATTTTACTCATGGGTTCCTATAAGGTTATCCTGAGAAGTTCTCATGACCTTGTTTAAATTCCCAGCTTTACTCATTATCCATTTTACTCATGGGTTTCTATAAGGTCGTCATAAGGAATTCTCATGACCATACTCATTATCCATTTTACTCATGGGTTCCTATAAGGTTATCTTGAGAAGTTCTCATGACCTTGTTTAAATTCCCAGCTTTACTCATTATCCATTTAATATTTATTTCATATAGAATAACCTTATGATATATTTAGGATCCTGATCACTCTACCAGGATTCATATAAAACCTAAAACCTAAATGTAGATACAGCAAACCCCAATCTGGATTCAAATAAAGAGAAGCACAAGATTTGAAGAAGGCAATTTGTGATTTCTATTGATCTAGGACTCATGGGATTAGGGTTTCATATAGTATGATTTAATCTAACCTATATGGGGATTAGGATTACCTAGTCTTCGTCTTTACTAGCCTTCGAGAAAAACGCTTTGATAAGAGTGCAGGAGGAGGATGCCGTAGCAGAGAAAAGAGTCAAGAGAAAAAGAGTCGAGCGTTTTCTAGGTTTAGGCGGCTAAACCTAAGTTTATAATTAACATCTAGGGTTTTAGCGATTGGGCTGGGCTATTTAATTATTGCAAATACTAAAACATTATTAATTTCTAGATATTTTATATCTTATTATTATCTTATTATTTTAATCTATTATTATTATTATTATTATTATTATTATTATTTGGAATGGGCCTTGCCTGCCAACTATGAGCCTTTATCATTTAAACCCTAATCTGTTATGTGACCTAGTCTAATCAGATCCGATTATGTGATCTTAACTGTTTTTAAATTTCAAATTATTGTTCCTAGATTCTAAAAGAAACTATAGGAATCAGTTTTAGATTATTCCCCTCTATATATATACACATATTAATTCTTTTATTATTATTATTTTAATCAGTGGTATTACAACCTTCTACATATAGTTCCAACTAATTCTGTCATAGGTCTTTTTAAGATCAAATTTAATGGCCATGAATCCTTTTTCTCCCTCTCTTTCTCCTCTCATTGAATGAACCAGCTCATTTGCAATGATAAATGTGTGGGTTTGGGATAACGGTGAGAAAAATGACTTATTTGCAATTTGACTTATAAAAAAGTAAGATTGAGTAAAAGTCATATTGTGAAATATGATTTATATTTGGATTGACAGTAGCAAAAGTTGCTTTTATGAAATTGAAACTTGTTTGGAATTGTGGTAGCATAAGCGATTTTTGAAATAATCATAAGAGAAAAATTAAAATCAAAATTACAAAAAGGTGAAAAATGCTAACTTACAAAATTTAGCAATGCTAAAATACATAATTTGAAGATGGCACATCATAATTAGTCAAGGAAGCTTTTCATCTACACTAATATTCTCATTTTAGCTTCCATGAAGTTAACATATGTTTGATAATTTTTCTTATAAAATTGGGTTTAATGTTTCAACTTTTGTTGTATAAAATTGTTTTCTGCCACACTCACATAATAGTGAGAAGGATTCATTTTTAAGAGAAGAAAAAGAAAATATTAGTGAGAGCCACTCACTTTTATGTGAGTGTGGCAAAAAAAAATTTGTACAGCAAAAACATAAACATTAAACCCAATAAAATTATGTATGGTCATTGTAAAAAGTTAATTAATATGACATGCATTTTATAAAGGGTTTATCAAGTGACCCCAAAACTACGTCGTTTTGGGAGTTAAGAAATTAATGAATGGTGTTTTGGTAAAATTCATATAGTAAATACAGAAACAAAAATACCAAAACACTCTTCATTAATTCTCTTAACTCCCAAAACGACGTAGTTTCGGGGTTAGAGAAATTAATAAACTCCCAAAACGACGTAGCTTTTGGGTGACTTAACAAAAGCTTATGTCAAGTGACATGATAAACGATAAACTCTTTTATAAAACACCATAGTCATTATATATATATATATATATATATATATATATATAGTGGCCACTTAGCCCCTTCAATAAGAAGTTGGGATGGGTTCAAACCCTACCCTCACACCTTCATTCAATAAAAAAAAGATTCAACCACACCCCCTCAAAAAAAAAAAAAAACCTCGCTAGATCTTAGGCCGCTAGCGGCCTGAGGCCGTCTGACGGTTAGATCTTTGGCGGCCGACCATGGTGTCCTATAGCGAGGGTCATTTTGTTTTTATTTAAAAACTGAGTGTAAAATGGTAAATTCACCAACATTTTAAAATCTTAATTTGATCCCTGTCATATTTAAGTCCTTTCAAAATTTTGACAAACTTTTTGGGGTTTTAGAATTTCATTTGGTATTTTAACATCATTTTCGCAATGAACCTTCCTATTAAACCTTGCAACTAACAAAGGACAACTGTAGAGAAACAAGAACAACATTGTTAAATCCTGACACTATACCCGACTTTTGAAAGTGAAAATATTCCAATAAATTCCCTATATCCTGAAGAACTACATCTAAATGGTGCTTCCAACTCTCCATCTTATGAAACCATTTCTTCCTGCAACAAAACAAGGTTAATGACTCCTTTACTTCCAAGTTTAAAAGGGGACATTTAACAACCCATATCAACTACTCTTGTTATTGCCAATTGACTTATCGAAATAGTTTTCTTCCAAGGTAGAGTGATGGTCCATAAGAATTTCCAAAAATCCTCATTTTTCCTTTGTTGCATTAAGAGGGAGATATTTTTGAAACCAACAGAAGCCTTATATTCTCTTGAAGGACTTGACAACCAAATTAACTTATTTTGACCATTAAGGAAAGAAATAGGAATATGGATAATAGGCATGGCAATGAGACAATTTTTGGTGATGAAGAACTAGAGGATTCAGATTGCACCGGCCACCACAAAGGGTGGTTGATAGAAATGGAATTTCTAGACCCCACTTTCCATCCTAAGTGATATGTGATTATAGAAGCATATTGGTAAATTCCTTTCCATAGCCAAGAAGAATTATAAGGTTTCTTCACTAATTAGTCCCCTTCAAGACCTATATATTTCAACTTTAAGTCTCAACAAGGAGAGAGCTCACCTGAGCATTGATAATTCTCCTTTGTTTAGCAAGAAGAAAATAATTCACTTTGGAGATGGGTCGAATCCCAATCCTCATTCAAAGAGAAGTCTAAAAATAAAATCTTTTCTTTCCAAATGAATTATGTTCTTATCACCAGTAGATCTCCAAAAGAAATTTGCTCATCTTGCATCAATTTTATTGCAGATGTATTGGGGGAGTTTAAGGCAAGAGATAACATGAAGATTGACTCTAGAAAGAACATATCTAATTAATGTCAATCTAGATGCTTGAGAGATCATAAGCCTAGCCTTCCATGTTGTTGTACGCTAATCCATAGAATTAGATACTTGTCCATAAACAACTTACTTATTCTTTCCAGGATCCACCCAAGTTTCTAAGTATTTTCCAAGTCTATTAGATAATCTAACACCAAAAAATTGAGCGTAATAAGACTTTAGGTCATGAGAGAAATTAGGACTGCAAATAAGAGAGGATATATTCCTATTGATCTGTAGTCCTCAGCATAAGCTATATAGATCAATGAAGCTTTAATAGAATTGAGACTTTGCTTGCTACCCTAAAAAAAGAAGATTGAGTCGTCAACATATAATAAATGCGAGACATGTTGAGAGTTATTGCTAATTTTGATCCCTTTCAAGTGGCCAAAAAGTTCAAAAGTGTTTAAAATATAGGAAAGCACATTAGTAACCAAGATGTATAAATAGGGTCACATGGGATCACCTTGACGAACTCCTCTTGTTGGAAAGATTGAAGTAGTGACTTAATTGTTGACAACCACCTGATATTGCACACTTGTGACACATTGCATGGCTAAGGCTATCCATTTACCGGGGAGTTCATCTTTCAAAGAACCGCATACATGAAATTCCAAGAGTGTGTCAAATGCTTAGAAAAATCAACTTTAAGTGCCAATAGTTTCCTTCTTCCCCTTCTCGCTGAATGCATTTGATTTATGAGATCAACTGCTAATAAGATATTGTCAGAAATAACTCCCCCGGTTCAAGAAAGCGCATTGAAATGGTGCTATATAGTAATCAAGAATTTTCATCATTCCCATACAAATCACCTTCAAAATAATTTTGTAAACGACATTACATAGGCTTATAGGTCTCAAGTCTTTAAAATTATGCACACGTTGGAATTAAAATGATATTTGTCTTATTAAAAGATTTTAACAGAAATTCAAATTCCCATAATGAATTCATCATGTTTAATAAATCAGATTTGACCAGATCCCAATATTTCTGATAGAAGTGAGCTTGAACTCCATCTGGACAAAGAGCACTGTTTTTTAGCAACTGCTTCTTTAATTTTAGAAAAATTAAATGGCAGTAAGAAATTTTGAAAATGCTCATGAAATAAGACTGGGATCGACTACTGATCAAGTGTTTCAAGAAGATTGTCCACAGGAAGTGAATTATGATCTTGATAGATTTCCTAAAAAAAGATTTTTGGCCATTCCAATATTTTCTTCAATGTTACTGGTCCATGATTCATCCTCCCTCCCAAGACTATTAATCAGGTTCTTTGACTTCCTTCTTGAGACAGAAGAATGAAAATATTTGGTGTTTATTTATCCCTCACAAATCCACTTCATCTTTGCCCTTTGAGACCAGAAGCTGTTCTCTCAGTCATACATAAACTCCAGCTGATGCTTGACAGCATTAAAATTATACTCCAAATCATGAGATGGTTTATTCAATAAGGAGATAGAAGAAGAGATTTGCTTTAGATGCTCCTCAGCTTCTTTAATTCTTTGAAATAGATTGCCTATGGAAGATTTGCTCCAAACTGAGAGATATGCTAAAATCCTTTTAATTTTACAATGGTGTCTGAACGAAGGGAATCCAATAAATATCTCAATCCATGGCTCTTTTATTATTTTATCACAATCAGGGAATCTGAACCAGAATTCCTCGAAATGAGTCTGAGTCCTCTTCTTTTTACAAATGTGATGGAATAGAATTGGTCCATGGTCTGAACAAGGCTGCAATTGGAAGAACATTAATCCTCGAATCTGGGAACTTAGCTGCGACTATAGACCAATGGGACTATATAATTTACTTCAATTTTAGATTAGGTCTCTTTAGTTCATTTTATTTAAATTGAGGTCTTATATTTGAATTATAGAATTTGTTAACTTTAATTTATAGAATTTTATGGACTTCATCAAATTTATTTTGTTTCATTTAACATCCTTACATTTCTATAATTGAAATTTCATGAAGTCTATAAATTAAAATTACCTGATTAAATAATAAAAGTCCAATTCAAGTAAAATAAACTACGTAGACATGATTCAAAATTGAGGTAAATTATAGAGATATGGGGATTGATTATTCCGTTTTTTTGACACAAGTGAGTAAGCTCACTTGACAATTTATTTTTTTAAATTGTGATTTGTCACTGTGCATATAGGAATTTCAATTTACTTTTAAAAAAATAGAATTATCTTCTTTTTTTGTCCCCTCATAAGACAAGGCGGGTTGGCTCGCATGGCACCAACTCATCATTTATGGATTAAGTTTATAAAACTCTAGCCCACAAATAATGGGCTACCTCACTTGGCCCACCAATCCATTTTTTCAGGCAGAAACCTATCCATTTTTAATTTGCTATGATGAGAATATTGCGAGGAGGAAGAGAGATTTCGCCCTGCCCTTAGATTGTAGGTGAACCCAACCCCTTTCCTAAAATTTTCTTAGAAAAAAAAAAAATATTGCGACCTATACTCGTATATTTAGGCTTTGTAGTGAGTGATGATGAGCCTGGTAGTGTTTTTTTTTTTTATTTTTTTTTTTATTTTTTTTTTTTATGGTGACATTACGATAATCTCAAAATGATTCATTAAACCGACTTATTTGGGACTGTTTGGTTTTTATTTTCGAAACAATTTTTTGGTTTTCAGAAAGAAAAAAAAAGTGTAGAAAAATGTGTTTTCTGTTATGTATTCTTATCTGCAAAAAAGTTATGTATTCTTGAAAATATAAAAATTAAAATTCGTTACGAAAAACATATCACTTCACCTTTTTTTTATTAGAAAGTTTTAGTGAGTTGGGTTTGCGGGTTAAGGCTTAGAGCATGCCTTCAAGTTTAAAAAACGTTTATAGAAGTACCCTACATCGGTGGGATTTTAACCCATAACCTTACTATTATAAATTAACTTATTTATCAACTGGATTAACCTTTATTAACTATCACTTCACCATTTTAGATATGCTTTTTAAAACAATGATTTAAACATATTTTTTCCTTTTTTTTTTAAAGAACTTATTCTAAGAAAATTACTCCACATAATTGTTCTAATAATATAAAAGTAGTTAATAGAATCAAACACGCTCTACCAACAAGTGATTGGTCGGGATAATAAGGGGTTAAAGATGAGACCACAAGTTTAAATCTTAGAAAATGCATTTATCAAGAGAGGAGATAACATATTAAATGACGCACTCTCGTTCTGAGCTCGAATAAATCGGTTGCTTAGATACTTGGCTTAATTGAGAAGGTCAAGGTTCAGAAAAGGTGCCGGATACTATCGCTTCTCAAGCTTAGATTAGTTTTTTGCATAAGCCTCTGGTATCCTGGACCTACCTCCTTTTAACTCGGAGGATTTATCGGGGGTCCAGACTAATCCAGATCGAGCCGGGTTGGACCACAAAGGCGGAAAGTTCTACCACCAAACGCTTCTGCGTTCCTAGAGCTCGAACTTGAGACCTCTGGTTAAGCTAAAACAACCCCAACCAATTGATCTAGGTGCTTGGTGGTTCAAGCTTAGATTAGTTGATTGTTCAAATACATGGCCTAATTGAAAAAGTCAAGGTCCAATAAACTTTAATCCTATACTAGTCCGAGTTCATCGGGACCAGATCATTTAAGAATCTTGAATTGATGAGTTGAGATTTCCATATTCAATGGGATTTGGCCGTCTTTTTCGCATGCCTTAGTAACTTTATTCCACATACCTCCATGTTTTTCCTTTCTACTATTTCACGCTAAACATCTTTGCACGAAAAATGGTAGTTGACTCACACAAATAAGCGTTTCAGCCTACCCTATAAGGGCAGCGCTTGATGGAACCGTAATTTCTTAATTCCCAAATTACTCTTGTGAGCTTCTTCACAGCTTTCGGTGCTCATCATAAAAGATGACATGATCTATACCTTTTAAATATAATTTTCAAGGTTGAAATTTAAAATTTTTAATCTATAATTTTTTAAATAATAAATTTATTTGTTTGAAGAATAATGGTTATAAATTATATTTATTTTAAATTTTACATATATTAAAACAAAACATTACCTACAACTTAAATTAATTTAAAGAGAAAATCCCTGAAAAGAACTTTAAAATAATAAAGGACAAAAATATGTTTCAAATATTCATAATGTTAGAGAGGTTAGGGTCTGATTTGACCTTTTTAAAATTAAATAAAAATGATATAAATATCCCTTTGAGTTTGAAAAACATGCTCTCATTTTTAAAAAGGTTTATAAGTTCATATCAGGTTTTAACAAATTGTAATTTAAAAATCACCATTTGCTATAAAACAAGGTATTAATTCCTACTTTTGATAAAGGGTTAAATACCAATTTTACCACGGAAGTATTGGTAAGGGGGCACTCAGTACCCGATTTTTTTTTTTTTTTTTGGTATCATTTTTGCTTCGGAAGTTTACAAACATAATGATCTTGCCGATAGATTGATTTTGACTGTTGGATCGTTGCACTCTTTGTAAACTTCTATGGCAAATTTACTCCTAAAAAAAACTTCCAGGGCAAATTTTCTCCTTAAAAAAACTTTCGGGGCATATTTGCTCCCTTTTGTAAACTTCCAATTGCTGAGTATCCCCTTACCAATACTTTCATGGTAAAAATTGTATTTAACCCTTTGATAAATGTTTAACAAGTTCAAATAAGGTTTTCACAAATTCTAATTCAAAAATAATCACTTGCTATAATGACTTGATTCCCACTTTTAATAAAATCTTATCAAAACTTATTAAAACCTTATATGAATATGTGAAACCCGTATCAAAAGTAGTAATCAATTCTTTGTCATTGTAGCATGTGGTGGATTTTGAATTAAAATTTGTGAAAATCTTATTAAAACTTGTTAAAACCTTATTTAAACTTGTGAAACCCTTATCAGAAGTGAGAATCAATACCTTACTATTGTAGCAAGTGGTGATTTTTAAATTGAAATATGTGAAAATCTTATCAAAACTTGTTAGAACCTTATCTAAACTTGTGAAACATTTATCAGAAGTGAAAAACAATACATTGCCATTATATTGTAGTAAGTGGTTACTTTTGAATTGGAATTTGTGAAAATCTTATAAGAACTTATTAAAACCTTATACGAACTTATTTAACCCTTATAAAAGATGAGAACACGCTTTTTTAAATTTAGAGGGACATTTCTATTATTTCCATTTAATTTTAAAAAAGACAAATCAAGCCTTCACACCTCTCTAAGATTATGAATATTCAGAATACGTATTTGTCATTTAGTATTTTTAAAGTTTTTTTTTTCAGAAATTTTCCTTAATTTAAATCTAGACGGCCGAAAATAAATCTAAACGGTTTATATAGGTGATAAGTACACATTTTGATGAGCACAAAATGTGCTCACACGGTCACACGGTCCTTGCAGTAACTGCCACGTTTGAGCATGCTCTCAAGGACTCCTCCCTTCTTCCCAGGCATTCAATTTTGAATCTATATATTCTGTTGAAAAGAATCCTCAAACTGATCAAAGAATCAACAACATATCAGCAAGCGAACTGAGAAGTAAGTTATCTTCTTCCCCAAGAAAAAATAGTTTTCTTCTCATGAATTTACCGTTTGCCTTGATTAGTATATATATACGCTTACGTGTTGATCGAATTGGGCTTTTCTTGATGATTCCCTAGTTTGTTTTCTCGTGATTCAAGAGTAATTTTCTCTTCTCCCCTGTTTGGTTTCCGAGAAAATTTCGGAAACCGTTGTACAACTGAATCTGAGTGATATTTTGAAAATGTTTCGTAGTTAGCGAGCAGATCGATTAGTTGTTGATTCTTGTTTGGTTACCCAGAAAATTGTTGGAAATCAGTCGAACGAATCTAAATTTTCTTTTTAGAGAATCTCTATTTGATTACTGACGATAACTTTAGGTTTAAACTTTGTAGAGAATGGACTGCGATTTTCTCAGAAGGAACCAGAGATCTAAGAGGGCTTGCATGAAGCAGATATTGCAGATCATGTTGCTTATTGTTTGTTTGTGGTTGCTATATCAGATTCAAACAGGAAGTTTTGGTGGGAAAATCACAATTTCTGAAGAATACAATATTGTATTGTTGGGGCGTAAAGTGATTCCATCATCATCGTCATGGTTGAATCAGATCCCTCATTTTGTAGCAGAATCTGAAAATGGGACTGATGAGGAAAAATCAATAAGAAGCGAGTCAGACTCAGATCAGAAAG
This sequence comes from Acacia pycnantha, assembly GCA_025563575.1. NCBI lineage: Eukaryota > Viridiplantae > Streptophyta > Magnoliopsida > Fabales > Fabaceae > Acacia > Acacia pycnantha. The sequence continues at coordinate 3,939,072 of JAMWYP010000001.1, forward strand.
TGCAAGAAATTAATGATCATGATAGTAAGAACTCAAAGAATAGTAATGTGCAGATCAATGAAGATGATGAGAAGGAGGATGAAACAGATAGATTTTACAGGTTTCATGATGAAAATGGAGTTCCACCTGAAGAAGTTATTGAAACAGAGCCGTTATTATGTTACCGGTTCAGGTTTTGTTAGTTTTAGAAAGGAAATGATAATAACAACCAGACTTGGAGAAATGAATAGTCCTCATGAATCAGTCATATTTTGCTGGATATGTTTAATGCGTAGTTCTCAAAGTATAATAGTTGTTTGAGCAAAAAAAAAAAAGTATAATAGTTACTCGTTGAGATACTTTAGGAATCAGTGTTGGATATTTTTCATTTTTTTTAAGATGATTAATATAGAACTGTTTCTCATCATTGATGTAAACAAGAGCTTTTTGATAAAGTAGTGGCAAACCCTCGCCGAAAGTATAGATCCAGGAGTAATGTTACCTGAAAGTTTTTTTATCTCAATGTTATCTTGAAAGTTTCAAAATGTAGCAATATTGTTCTATTCCATTAAAAAACTAATGTTGACTGTTAAAAAATTGACATTGACCGTTAATTTTTGGGAAATCCATATAAGGGCTTAATTAAGGCCCAAAATTTCAAAAAAAACCCCAACAACTTTCACATATCAAAAAGGGTCCTATGATCTTTTCTGGTATAAACGTTAACAACTAAAACAGCCACATTAACAATAAAATCAATACTCGTTAACAACTAAATCAGTCGCATTAACAACAATATTTTAACAACTAAATCAGTCACATTAACAACAATATCAGCCCCGGTTAACAACTAAATCAGTCAGATTAACAACTAACGTTTTAATGAAAAATCCTAGAAAAGGTCCTAGGGATCTATTTGGTATGTGAAAGTTGTTGGGGCATTTTCTGAAATTCTGGGCCTTAATTGGGCCCCTGTATGGATTTTCCCTTAATTTTTTAACGAAGATGGGCAACACTGCTATGTTTTGAAACTTCCGAGACAACATTGAGATAAGAAAAACCTCTAAGGTAATATTGTTCTTCAGCAAAAACTACCGAAGGAAATTGGTTAGTTAACCCTATCATGACAAAAATCAAATGAGCAATATTTTTTTATAATTAACCTAAAATGTTTTTTCTTTCCATTTTCTGTCATAGGCAATAGGAGGTGGAGGTGACAGTATATGGGTGCCATAGCCGGTCCCTATGTTTTCCATATTTTATTATTATTATATGGTTATCACATTTTTTGCCCTACAAAATATGTGTAAATTTTGTAGGAAAGATTAATATGCAAGTTACTATATTTTCACCTTAATTTTTAATTAGGTCATTGTAGTTTTTTTACTGGTGGGTCTTTAATTCCTTATAGTTTCCTCAATTATATGTATTGGTGATATTTATAATTTGTAAGAGAAACGGTGTTAGTAGTTGATGACGTGGCCCTTACTTAATATATATTCGGATTATAATTCGCCACATGGATATAAATAAAATCAAAATCAACTGAATTAGATTACAAATTATATATAGATGCTATGAATATGATCATGTTAACTTTTTTATTTTTATGTTGATAATAAATAAATTGTATTCCATCGTTTTATTTTTTAAGAACCTCTTTTATATGTTGCATTATTTTGTGGCAACTTTCATGTTTCTTGGCCAGCATCCACATCAACCCTAATCAACAACTTATGATCAATGTTTATAATTGAAGAAATTATAAGGATCTAATAAAAATTATACAAACCAAGTTAAAAATAAGGTGAAATAAAAGTGATTAAGTATTAATTTTCTAATTTTTCTATTATATAACTTAGCCCTTGCTTCTTCACTTTTTGCTTTCACTTCATGCATGAAGTAAAAAATTAATAGTCAATTGGTCTATTACTTTTTAACAGTTATGACTCAATCCTTCAAGTCGAACTTGTTGCAACTTGATTTATGAAGTTTAGTCCTTTAACAAATCAGTCCTTACAATTAGTTAATCAAGTTGGAAGTCAAACAATGTTAACTCTAGGCCGTTAGTCACCTACTAGCTAGATAGGGATGACACTTCCTAGCTTTTCAGATTCTTCATTGGCCACCTTTTCCTTCTTCATCCGGCCTTCTCGAGACAATTGCCGATGAAGATGACGGCAAGGACCTCTAGCTTGATTTACTTATGACAGACTTGTTAGATGCACCAATCTTCAAGAATTGAGTAGTTACGAGTTAAACTTAAGGGATTAAGTTATAACTAAATTAAGGGTTTAAGGACCAAATGAATAATTTTTCCAAAAATAAATTTCATCAATATTTAGTTTTATTTAAGAGATTGATGAGAATGTGGGAAGAAATTATTCTCAAATTTAGAAGGAAAAAAAAAAGTAAATGTATTTTATGAAGAATTGGAATTACCTAGATAAAATGGATCAGTTTTTCCCAGCATCATTCTCAAACTCAATGCTTTATACGTTGGACTTGTCCTTTCAGAAGATCATGCAAGTTACTTCATGTGTATAAATATCAGTTTAAATATAATTATTGGGTTAAGGTGTAACTCCTTCCTAGAAGTATTATCATACCAAAATCTCAATGTAGCCTTAGAAGCCTTTTTAGCCTCAATGTTGTTTTGATCAAAACATAGCAATATCGTTCTTAACTAACGATAGGACCAACTGACGTATGCTACATAGGATTTCTGGCCACGTCGAACCCATGTTGGAGATGAGACTTAATTATTAAAGGTCTTTTGACTGGGGTTAGGTAGGGTTAATAAAGATGGATGTTTATATACCCATCAACCCCATTTGCGGTGAATAAATATAAGGGTTCAAACAAAGAAGCATCGAACAAAACAGAGAAACAAAAGATTGGGGGGACTTGTTAAAAATAGTAAGGCTGGACACTAAATAAGTTCAAGCACATATATTTTAATAACAAAAGCATATTACAATAAAAATAATTACAATATCATCCTTCTAAACCTTATTTTTTGGAATTTCATCGTAATTGTCTTATTATCAATGCTATCAAATACATCTTTTTTAATATAAGGCATTAAACAAATGGCGAAAATTTGATTCAGAGAAGCTGGCTATTTGATTCTGCGATGTAAAAGGATTCTCTAGTATTTGGATTTAATCTTTTTTTTTTTTTAAACACACACACACACGCACATCTTTTTAAGGGGGGCACTTGCCCCCCAAGTGATATACGTGCATCCGCCTATGTCTACAGGTATGTAAAAATCCTTGTTTAATATTTGTAAACCCATGGAGGCTTGGATTATTGTGATTTGACTGTACAGGGAGGGGGATATGTGGTTTTTTCCAATGACGTACATGATGATGAAATGGGAGATCGATAGGTACAGGGACGTGATCAACGAGCTCCTTGGTCATGTTGATCGGGTGTATGATGGGAATCTGAGGCTGAGGAGAAGGGATGAGCAAGGAGTAGCTGGATATGTTGAAGATGATATTGTAGGCATTTATGCCAGCAGAAAGAAAAATGGAAGAAGATTGAGGCTAACTTTTTGTGCATTGCTGTTAACTTAGGTGTTTATTTTTATTTTTATTTTTATTGTGTTTTAAATGATGGGTGATTTTGGATTGGTTCCAATGTCTCCTGAATATTAATGCATGAGTTGGGAAGGATTAATGTATGAGTTGGGGAGATTTAAAATCAAAGTGTATTGATATGATTTGAAATTAAGTTGAAGGAAGTAAGCAAATTAAACTATAATGCAATCAGATTTTATTTCCATCATATTTGAAATGGAGATAACGAATTATGAGATTGCAAAAGAATTTATTTCCATCAATTTACATTGGAAAAACGACATTGACAAACTGTTCTGGACAAAATGAGGTTGAAAAAGTGTCATCAATAGTATTTATTAGGTAACATTTATAAACATTGCTATTGACCATTACAATGTTACATTGCATGATATGAGCTTGAAAAAGAATTTATTTAATCAAATTTCATTTAAAAAAAGACATTGACAAAATGTCCTTGACAAAATGAGCTTGCAAATGTGACCACTCAAGTGCTGATGATCACTGGCTGAGATTTTGCAAGTCACTCGCCTATTTTCTGAAAGTGTTGAGATTTCCATTCGAGTAAACATGTTGTCACTCGAGTGATGGTGAGCACTCGCATGTTAACAACAAGTCACTCGTGATGGTTGTCACCACTCAAGTGATGACCAATAACTTGCAAGTTTAGTGCAAGTCACTCGCTGATGAACCAAGAATGCTGGCTTTTCATTTGGAGTCAACTCGAATGAACCTCAAAGTCACTCGAATGACAAAAGGCAACCTACAGAAGCACTCAAGTCACTGGTAGAGTTAAAATTATTTTCAAACAACACTCGAGCCAAACTTTTCTACCACTCGAGTGACCTATGCTTTCAACACTTCATTACTAGAGACAAAGTTCATCAACATTCGAGTTAAATTACAGAAGCACACGAGTGATTCGAGAGATCATACTCGAGTGGCTATTCTTAATTTATTTCACAACATCTCCGAAAATTCAAATATTATGATTAACATTTGTTTATACTTATACTATTTCTCAATGCTACTAATCTTGTTTGTGTACAAGTTTCAAATGTTTAAGATCTTGATTTATTTGCAAATGCTCGAAAGCAATTTCCTATATCAGAACATTAAATGCATGACAAAAACAAAATAAACGAAAGTAATGATAGAGCAAATTTCGTGTGAAGCATTTATTGTGGCAAAACTGAAAATGATTGAACCTTAAGCAATCTCAGAGAAGACCAAAGGGATTTCGTATGAAGATTTATTGCAGCGAAGCGAAAACAACTGAACATTGAATTATTCCAACAACTCCAATTTGTCTTTAACAGATAGTTTGAATGCTCATAACGGTCATTAATGGAGTTCAACTATAAATAACGATGCATTCAATACATAGCAACCAACTAAGCCTACGATCAATTTCTACTCATATGCTTTCTTTTTAATATCTTTTGATATTCATTATTCTTCAGTTATTATATATCTACTATGTGAGAGAGTCATTTACAAACAATTTGAATCTTTGTAAAATATCAAGGTAGTGAGACCTTGAGTGTGGCTGTTGGATTACAACTTGTAAGGGGGAGTGAGTTCTATTGTTGAGGATTACTTTTGTACGTGGAATCTTGGAACAATAGTGAAAAATGTCAGAGACATTTTGGGGATTGGACATAGGTCAGAAAATTAAGGCTAAACCAATTCGTTGTACACACTTCGGTAACATTCTTCAAATTTTCACTTTTCGATTTAATTGTTTATCATCTTTGTTTTTAAACTTTTAGTTTCACCCAATTTACTCTCTCATGGGTGAAACGTTGCAACTAACAACCATTAGCACAATACCTCTGTATTTTCCCTTAAGGAAGGTCCTATCAACACAAATGGTTGGGCTCGCCTATATATATCTCCATCACTATGATAGACATTTCCATGCGTTTGGTAGGTATGGACGAGAGAAAAGAAGTGAGTTTATTTAATCTTAAAAAAATTTAGGAAATATTGGGGGAAAGTCCTCTTACAAGTTTTATTGGTAAGAAATACCTTGGTAATTGTTACGGACCTAGTCAAGGCCCACTATCTCATTAGCTAGTGCAGGGGGCAATCCACGTAGTGGTCACAACCCACTAACCGTGGGACCCAGCCACGACCAGGGCGGTTGGCACGATCCCAGCCACGACCAGGATGATCTGCACGATCCTTGGACATGCACAACATGGGAGTCAAGGCGTTAACCGACCAGGTACACTATATATACAGACGGAGGAGATAGGCACCTGGTACGCACATTCTAATCCCTGACTAATCTACATTCAGTCGCACGGCACACACAGTACCCTTTTGGCGAAACGCCTGCTTGTGTACCGTGATCACGTCTTCTCCTGGACGCTTGCCCTATAAGCATACAGGAGGAGCACCTAGATCCTATATCAACTAACCGGCCCTTCTATAGGCCGGACATCTGAGTTCTACACCAGAACAGTGGCGCCGACCGTGGGGATTGGTAAACTTCAATTCCCTTGACCATGAGGATTAGCACTCGTGCTTCTAGCCAGAGACAATCGGAGGCGGACCGAGCTGGAGACACTCGTCAACCACCACGACAACCAACCCGCAACGAGCAGCCGATCAACCCGTACGAGGACGACCAGCAGGACGAAGAGGACCGGCTATCTAAGCCAGAGGAACCTTTGATTCCCAGCAACGAACGAAACCGTGAGGACAACCCGTCCGACACGGAGTCCTCGGCCCCACGAAACCAAGACCGTGGGCCCCAAAACTCCAATCCAGGGGGCGGCCGAGATATCCCACCGGCCGAACCAGATTTTCGTTCTCTTCAAGCCGGTATGCTTGCGATAATGAGGCGGGTGGACAACATAGACAAACGTCATACCCTTCACTACCAAATGAGTGGAAGAGCGGGAGAAGAGACGGAACCGGGATCTTTCCAGCGATGACTGGGAAGATAGAACGTGGAGAGAGGACGACGAAGGCGAGAGTTCGGCTCGTCGCACAGACAAGCAGAAGACAGAAACAATTAACAGCAGGAGGCGGACTTCCCCGGGCAGGAATGCCAATAGGAGAAACCCACACCGAGATGATGAAGGCCGACATCTGGCAAGGAACAATCGAGGTGACAGGGCGATTCCTCCAAGTGGGTTCCAGCGGTGAAGATATGTCAGCCAAATGCACAATAGTTTTTTCTCGGAAGAAATCCAAAACGCCCGGTTCCCAGAGAAGCTGAACTTGGGCGAATTGACGAAGTACGACGGCACCCAGGACCCGACAACTCACCTGGAGGACTTTGACGTTCATATGTCGGTTAGAGGCCTCAAGGAACCTATCGTGCCTCGCATCTTTGCCGCGACGTTAAAAGGACCGGCGTTGAAATGGTCGCACACTCTTCCTTTCGGTCGATTCACAATTTCGAGGACTGGCCGAGGCCTTTGAGCCGCACTTCGCAACCAAGAAACGGCGCCCAAAATCTCAATACTCTCTGTCCAAAATCGGCAAAAATGAGAGTCGCTCCAAAGTTACCTTGACCACTTCAATCATGCGGTACTACAGTGCGCGGACTCAACGAGGACGTACACGTTCACTTATTGGTGGACGGCCTCGATAAAGAGTCCCGCCGCGTAATCTTTCCTAAAGGAGCGGCAAAAATCTCAACGACTTCATAACCCGTTCAAAGAAGTACTTGGACGTCGAGCGGATGCGAATGGCAAACAATCCCAACCCGAGGCGGGACCAAGATAGAACCTCCTCCTGTGGGTCGAGACTTCACCGATAACTTGAAATAAGGACTCCGCAGGAGGGGAATGAAAACAAGAGCCGAGGTGGAAAGTTTGATCACGGAGTAAGTACGAGAAATATGCCGCCCTAAATGTGCCTCGGCCTCAAGTGTGGAAGGAGGTATCAACAACCGAGATGAAGAAGGTTGACCGACCTCGTCTGTCCTATCGAAGATCCGGGGTAGACCAATCTAAATATTGCTCGTTCCATGATGGACGAGGCCATACAACGGATGAATGCTACGAGCTCCGAGATGCAATCGAACGATTTATTCGTGATGGAAAACTTCAGCAGTATGTCATGGAGCATCAAGGAAAGGGTGGAAAGCGGAAGCCCAAGAACCGTAGCAGGAGTCCTCCTCGAAAGTTCAAGACACAAGACGACAAGCGCAAAAAGGCACTTGAGGTTGATGACGAATTTCTGGAGGCTGAATTTGATTGTAACGTGATCAGCGGAGCAATGGGCGGAGGCGGAGATACTATGAGCCAGAGAAGGAAATACCTTCGAGAAGTCCTTTCCGTTAGAGACCGACCAAAATTCAAAGAGCTTCATAAGGGACCACCAAGCTCGCCTTTGTTCTTCACAAGTGATGATCTCAGAGACGTCGTCCCCGGTCATCAAGACGGACTAGTGATAACCGGGATCGTGGTCAATTGCCGAGTCAAGCGGATATTTGTGGATGCTGGCGCTCACCGACATCCTTAGCCGGGAGGCGTTCAAAAGAATGAGCCCGGACCGGAGAACTTAAAGCCATGTAAGACAAACCTCATCGGGTTTAATGGAGAGCAGTCGCGTCCAAAGGGGTATATCGACCTCCGGTTCACCCTGGGAGTCAAGAACGCCTTCAAGTCAGAAAGAGTTCGGTTCATAGTGGCCGACTTCGTATCACCTTACAACATAATCTTGGGAAGGCCTACCATTCATAAGTGGGACATGTTGGTGTCCACCAAGCACCAAAAACTCAAGGTGATAGGCAACCAAGGAACCGTGGTCACGGTTACGGGCGACTAAAAAGAGTCTCGGCAGTGCTACTTCGAAACTGTCAGAATAGGGGAAGGCGGATCTTCGTCACAGTCCCAACGAAACAGCTATCCGGACCACTTGGGCCGGGACTCTCCAGACGATGAAATTAATACCGTGGAGTTAGACATCTGTGATGAGGAGGTGCGCCCAGAGCCGGCAGGAGACCTGGAGGACCTGGTGGTGGGAGACCCTCTCCAGACCACTAAGATCGGCAGACACCTGACTCCCGAACTTAGAAACAGTTTGGTGGAGTTCCCGAAGAAAAATCGGGATGTCTTTGCTTGGAATTCATCTCAAGTACTGAATAGACCAAGTTTTGTTGTCACAAACTAGAAGTCTACCCGGTTCAATTCGGTGTCGCAGAGAAAAAGGAACCACGGACCAGAGAAGAGGAAAGCATTGGACATTCACGTTCAAGAATTGCTGGAAGCTGGATTTATTCGCGAGATTCAGTATACGACTTGGTTGTCCAATGTGGTCATGGTAAAAAAGCCAAATGGGATGGAGGGTGTGTACCGATTACAAGAATCTTAATAAGGTATGCCCCAAGGACTCTTACCCTATGCCGAACATCGATCAATTGGTAGACAATGCGTCGGGATTCCAGCTGTTATCGTTCATGGACGCATATTCCGGATATAATCAGATAGCGATGTACCCGGAGGATCAGGAAAAGACGGCCTTCATCACTGAAAGAGCTAATTACTGCTACAACGTCATGCCTTTCGGATTGAAAAATGCCGGAGCTACATATCAAAGGATGATGAATAGAGTCTTTGCAGACCAGATCGGTCGTAACGTGGAGGTATATATTGATGATATGATCGTTAAGACCTTGGACCAGCAGTGTCACGTACAAGACTTGGAGCAAACATTTGCTAAACTCAGAACTTGCAGAATCCATCTGAACCCGGCCAAGTGTGCTTTTGGCGTCCCTGCGGGAAAGTTCTTGGGTGTCATGCTAACAAACCGAGGCATTGAAGCCAACCCGGACAAGTGCAGGGCGGTGATGGAGATGAAGGCTCCGAGCAACAAAAAGAGGTACAATACCACAGGAAGACTGGCCGCTCTAACTAGATTTTTGCCAAAATCAACGGAGAAGGCATTGCCCATGTTCAGGCTTTTAAAGAAGGAGGCATCGGTGGAGTGGAATTCAAAGTGCGATGCCGCATTTGAAGAAATAAAGCAATTTCTTGCCAATCCCCCAGTCCTCTCAAAACCTCAACCTGGTGAAAATCTATACATGTACTTGTCCATTGGCGAGGAGGCCGTTAGCGCGGCCCTGGTAAGAGAGGCGGAGCACGGACAAATCCCAGTATATTTCGTCAGCAGAACCTTGCAGAATGCCGAGGTCCGATATCAGAAGCTGGAGAAAGTGGCATTCGCTTTACTCATGGCGGCCCGTCGATTAAGACCGTACTTCCAGGGTCACCATATTGTTGTTAGAACAAGCCAGCCGATTCGACAAGTCCTACATAAGCCGGACCTAGCGGGGAGGATGACAAATTGGGCGATAGAACTCTCCGAGTTCGACATCACCTATGGAGCTCGCCATGCAATCAAGTCACAGGCGTTAGCCGACTTCATCAGAGAGCTCACCCCGGTTACCAAAACGGATGATGCGATGGCGGGCGAATAGAAGGTCTATGTTGACGGATCGTCGAACGTTAAAGGAAGTGGAGCTGGAGTCATCATTGAGAGTCCAGAGGGGGTTACGATTGAGAATTCGTTGCATCTTAACTTCCCTACTTCCAACAATCAAGCAGAATACGAGGCTTTGATAGCCGGGCTTTTTCAAGCCAAGGAAAATGGGGCCACAAGAGTTAAGGTTTTCACCGACTACCAACTTGTGGCGTCTCAGATCGAGGGTACGTATCAGGCTAAGGGCCCGCTAATGGCAAAGTATCTCTTAAAAGCCAAGGATATAATGTCAGACTTTGAAGAAGCCACCGTTACTCATATCCCTCGGGGAGACAACGTAAGAGCCGACATCTTGTCAAAATTAGCAAGTACTAAGCAAGCTGGTTGCCATCGCATAGTTGTTCAACAGAATCTTGAAGATCCAGTGTGCATGATGGCTATTTCGGTTGAAGCCGATTGGAAAAAGCCAATTGAAGACTATCTCGAGCTTGGAATCATCCCAGAGGATGCAATAGAAGCGAAAATGTTGGTTCGGGACGCGGCCAAGTATACAATGGTCGAGGATCAACTTTATCGGAAGGGATTACACTCTCCAATGCTAAGATGTTTGAATCCGAATGAAGCAGGATATGTCCTGGCCGAGGTACATGGAGGGGCTAACGGTCAGCATATGGGGGCTAAGGCGCTCGCCAGAAAAACCCTTCGAGCAGGTTATTACTGGCCAACATTAGAAGCGGACGCTAAGACCCTCGTTAAACAATGTGATAGCTGTCAGAAACATTCCAGAGTCATTTGGGCGACCCCGGCCGAGCTTCATTTCATCTCGCCCCCGTGGCCTTTTTACAAATGGGGCATGGACATCCTTGGTCCATTCAAGACCGCACCCGGGCAACTACGATGGCTAATTGTTGCAGTGGACTACTTCACCAAATGGATTGAGGCTGAACCTCTCACTACGATTACCTCGGCCCGTGTGCAGCGATTTGTTGAAGTCAATATAATCACGCGATTTGGAGCACCAGCCAAGATAGTAATAGACAATGGAACTCAGTTCACTGGAGTCGGGTTCCGTGATTTGATTTATGAATATGGAATACAGCATCACTTTGCTTCCGTGGAGCACCCGCAGTCTAACGGGCAAGCTCGAGTTGGATCTGGCCGATGAGGCACGGGTCACCGCCCACTGTCGGGATATTGCAATGAAGCAGCTGATCGCGGCTCGTTATAACAAGAAGGTGAGACCACGGACATTCCAACCCGGCTGCCTGGTCCTCAGAAGGGCTGACATCGGAAACAAGAATTCCAAGGACGGCAAACTTGCGGCTAATTGGGACGGACCTTATCGCGTTCGCGAAACGCTTGAGAGAGGAGCTTATATTGTGGAGAACTTAGACGGAGCCCCAATCAAGCGAACATGGAATGGGGACAAGTTAAAGGCGTATTACAGTTAGGCTTATCTGTTATTTGTCTTAAAGCATCTTTTTCCATTTTGTTCTTTGTTCAATGTTGGCCTGATGGTTTTTCCCTTCATAACAATTGCTTTGACGAATATAAATGAAACTCTCGTTCGAGGGTATTTGTTGAACTCCAAAGGTTGTCTTCTTCAAGATAAAATTATTACCAGCTTTTCAAATTGAAGAAAATAGGTCTGGATAGCTATCGCAGCCTGCACACGCATATTTACTCCGGGGTATCAATAGAAAATGTCATGCAGACCCTGATCAGGTCAAAATGCTCGGACGCTATCGGGACAAAACCGAACCCGGGCAGGTGGCAATTTTCATTTACCTTAGGATGACCCGGTTATAATACCAGGAATTTTATAAGACAGTGTGACACTAACACTTTAAAACATTATGGTCTTATGACCAAGATGCGCGTTCGCAGATTCTGCTTATTTTCTTATGACCTTGGCCCGGTCGACCGCAATAACTGGTAAAGTAAGATTCTTTTAAAACGCATTATGATTGCTAGGTTACACTCTACTATTAATTGTATGCAAAAGTGGCCAGATTGGCCAATCTGTTCAAAAAGTCAAATACCGGTAACACAACCGGACAAAACATACAAGCTGCAAACAAGAAAATCAACCCACGGGCTTGGGGGCGGTCGAGACTTCCTAACCCTGCTCAGCTTCTAGCACGGTCGCATCGCCGTCTAGTCGGGTCTCGGATGTGGCAGGAGGTTCCACAAAGGGGACAAGCTGCCCGTCCTCGACGTAGGATCGGAAATGGTGTCCGGCAAGGTTGAGCTCTACCCCGGGTTTAAAGCCCGGATCGGGCCGAGAGTTCTTAAACGCTCCACCACGGAACCAGTAGCAACTCCTGAAACCGGGTTATCTCCGCTGACAGATGCGCTGAGGACGCCTCCCCCTCGGCTTTGATCCTGTCCATCTCGGCTGTCATGGCTCACCTCTCAGAAAAACATGCCCCATATCCTGGACATCTCGTACATCGACTTCCCGCAAGGGTACTGGCTCTTGATAGCCGGGAGGAGGCAGGAGTGAGATGCTCAACTCTTCGGTAATTCCCTTGCTCCATAGATGGGAGCGGGGGATGACCGTCGAAGGGCGAGGAGGAACCGGGGAGCGATCAAAGACGATGGCCCGACCTCGGCCGAATTGGGAGGCGGCGACGGCGCGGTAGGAGAGGCTTGGGTAGCAAAAACTACCCTGGCATCAGTTGCGGGGCCGACCTGGTGCTTCTTTGGCTCGGCTTGCTTCGATGACTCTCCAACCTTCGAGGCCGATCTCTTCTTCCCCTTCGAGGTTGGCTCTGGGATCCCGGATAGATAGATTGGCCCTTTCATCTTGAGACCTGCGCAAAACACAGACATCGTGTTAGCTACTAGGAAGGGAAAAACAAAGCATACTTGACTAAAACGCGGAGCAACGCTAATATCTAAACAACGGAAATATCATACTCGCCCTTGACACCATCTCATCCTGATGCTGGGACTCGGCCCGATATTGGGCCACCAAGGAGCCGGCCCCAACGGTTCCTGTTGCCTTCACATGGTCTGTGATGGCATCAATGGCTTTTCTTTCAGGCTTTAGCAGAGTGGACCGCTCCACCTTGTAAGCACTAGGGGACACGTTGTGGTGATCTTGACACCAATACAAGTTAAACTCCCAGTCGACCGTTACAGAGTCGGGGCCTTTGAGGAACCAAGGTTTTGTGCCAGACTTAGCGACAACTTTAAAAAAGTTGCTTTTGAAGCGCTTGAAGGAGTCAGAGACTGGGGTAAACAAACGCCGATTGGCTATTCCCCGAATGGACGTCCAGCCTTTGAGCTCCGGTGGTTCCTTCCCAGAGCGAGAGGTGTGAGGGGTGAAGAAGTAAAAGAACATAGAGGTGGTGCAAGGGAGACCAAGGTTCTTGCAAAACCACTCGAAGGCAATCATGTAACCCCATCCATTGGGATGCAATGCGAGGGAGCTACGCCAAGGAATTGGAGGATGGCCATTTGAAACTCAGAAAATGGAAAGCGAATCCCGAGTCTGGTGATATAATCAACGTAGAAAAAGAAAATGAGTTATGGCTCCTCCCTTACGGAGCACACAGCTCCTCCTCTCCGGGAGGCAGAGAGAGTAGGTGCTAGTCTCTTGTATTGGGAGACCTTCCAAGTCATCTATGGTCGCTTCGACCGATAGGACAAAGACTTCGGCAGCATGGGAAGAAGAAGACGACGCCATTATACCTAACACAAATGAAAATATAAACAAGATCAGAATTTTCCTAGCATACTTGATGTCAAAAATTGAAGGCGGGTTTCCACAGTTGTGGTAAGATTTAAATCTAAGTCGATAGGGCTCGGCGACGACGCTTGAGAAGCCGGGACAAGACTATGTCGGCAGGAGCTCAAAATCGAGTCGGCTGTGGCAGAATCCCCGACAGAAAGAAGTCGTGAGCATTCGTACACGCAATCATAGCAGGGGGCGGTGTAGGAATCAATCTCGGCCCTAGGACCCGACCCAGGACCCGGCCTCGCCACCTCATTATACTGGTTAATCGGAAGGCCCGGAAAAGCGGACACGTCGAAGCTCGGGTTAAACACCCTTGGATTGGGAAGAAGTGGGTAGGAAACATTGGGACTTCCCCTAACCGATGATGTGCCTTCTCGAGTTTTCGCCTGCCCGTCACCAGAAGCTTTCCTCTTGCCTCCACGGTGATGATCGGTTCAAGCAACAGTTTGCGATGTGGGACGAGAAGATTCATCGCCCCAAAGCCACCAACGGCTTCTTCCCCTGACGGTTTTGCGTAGTTCATCCAGTTCTTCGGGGGTCATATCTTTTATGTCCTTCGACATTTGGAACTACTCTCCCAAAGGACTCAACAATTGACGAGCAGAAAAGGAAAAGGCTCACTCGAAAAACAGGGGGATGTTTGCACAAATGTGGGAATTGAGAACAGGATTGCGCAGAAATTCACTCAATGAAGAAATCTAACCAGAGATTCAGCTAAGTACAGACGCAACTTAGTAGCGAAACAGAGACTACAAAGCCTTGGACCAATGTCCACAAACAGGCACAGAAAGAAGAAATTACATATCAGAGTGGAACAAAGAGAAAGATAGGAAAGCAATAATACCTGCCTAAGAAACGGGTGATCGCTCAAGAAATTGAAAAATAGAAACAGATTGCTCGCAAGATTGAACTTCTTCGTCAAGGCAGAGAATCGGCAGGAGAGAAAATCTTGGGAGCAAGGGAGTGAAAGTGAAATAAGGAATAGACTTGGCGGGTATAAAGCTTTCAAAAACCCAAACGACGGGGGCAAAAGCGACTTTTCACTCTGAAGTAAGGGTCACGTCTCCCGCATATTTAATGCGCGTCTGTCAGGCATTAAATGCGCCAAGGGCCGCATAGGCTAGCATCCCCTCAGTTCGGCTTCACGACAGTCGAGGGATGCCAGCTGGCAGAAACTAATGATGACTTAGAGAAGAGGAATCGACAGTAGAAAACGCTCGGGGACAATGGGCAGCGCTCACAGGAAAAGAAAAGGGACAACGTATACCTCGGCTGTCCGCCAAAGTCAAACACCCCAGCTCATTTTGAAAGCTGATCCGCTACCGAAATACCTCGGTCCCCGATCGCTTCCTCCTATGAGCTCGGCTGCTATGATGGCAAATCCCAATCTGCTCCTTTTCAGGAAAGACTCGGGTTGGAGATCTTAACCACACAAGAAACGAGCCCAGATACCCGAATAATTGAAGAACAGCGAGATTTTAACAATCGCCAAGGTAACCCGGACCACATGTCTGGGACAATGCAATCAGAAGACAACTCCGAAGTTCTTTGAAGCTCGGATAGATGCTTTCTCAAAGTCAAACGAGTGGTAGTAACTTCGACACGAAATCCGGATTCAACAGCATATCCACCCCGGCTGACCAGATACCTGGACAACCCGGCTGGGGGGCAAGGATATCATGTTATCTCGCGATCAACAAAAATTCAGACATCCGTACTCTAGTCAAACAAACAACTAAACTCGGTAGCTCAGAGACCTGAACAACCGAGCTTGGGGGCAACTGTTACGGACCTAGTCAAGGCCCACTATCTCATTAGCTAGTGCAGGGGGCAATCCACGTAGTGGTCACAACCCACTAACCGTGGGACCCAGCCACGACCAGGGCGGTTGGCACGATCCCAGCCACGACCAGGATGATCTGCACGATCCTTGGACATGCACAACATGGGAGTCAAGGCGTTAACCGACCAGGTACACTATATATACAGACGGAGGAGATAGGCACCTGGTACGCACATTCTAATCCCTGACTAATCTACATTCAGTCGCACGGCACACACAGCACCCTTTAGGCGAAACGCCTGCTTGTGTACCGTGATCACGTCTTCTCCTGGACGCTTGCCCTATAAGCATACAAGAGGAGCACCTAGATCCTATATCAACTAACCGGCCCTTCTATAGGCCGGACATCTGAGTTCTACACCAGAACAGTAATAATACCCTATTTGTACAAAAATTGATAGTAGTTTCTGGGTTTTTGTTAATAGAAATTTATCAGGCCTTTTACTTTTAGCAAATAAAATTTTCAATGTATGATTGTGCAACAATCACAACAGGTACGTATGTGTTGTTATTAAAAATAATTTCAAACTCTTACACAATCTAGGTCACTTTGTACATGGCAGAAATGTTTGGGTACATACCTAGTGTACCGGGTCACTTGTACTCCACCACAAAAACAATGGGTTGAAGAGATTGGCATAAGATGACTTTCTCGAAGGTGTAAGATTGGCATAAGATGACTTTCTCGAAGGTGTAAGATTGGCATATGAGATTGGCATGAGATTGGCAGAAATCTTCTTGTCTTTTTGAAGGTCACCATTTCCGTCATCGGAGTTTTCGGAAATCGCATATTTGAAAGGAAAACGGGAAGTTATATATTTCAAAATCTATATAAATATTATGATTTTTAAATTTCTTCTTCTAGCTCTTCTTGATTTTTTACCACTTTAATCTTTCTAGTTGCTAAAGTTGAAGAAGATGAGGGGTGAGGGATTGAATTTTCGAAAGAAGAAGATGGGAGGGTGTCCATTGGAAGATTGAATGAGGAGGAAGCAACACACAAAACCTAAAATGAAAATTAAAAGCCTACCACGTAGGATTAAGTTAGTATGAAATGTCATATTTTCATTTGTTAGAGCATCAAGTGCAGCTAAGAATTTCTCCACACAGTGTCTGTAACTCTTACAATAATTTAATAAAAAATATTGGGGGTGTACTGTATTGTAATTAGAGCTGGGAATCAAAGCCAACCCTTGAAGGGCAAGGATCTAAAAGGACTAGCCCTTTTAGGCATGAGGTAAGAAAAACTTCTGTTTTTCAAGACCTGGCGTGGACCGGGGGTCTGAGGACATTTTTATGAATTAAAATTATTTTTCCTGTGTTTTTAAAAAAAAATATAATTAGTAAAATATAACGATTAAAGTTCTAATTTATTAAATAAATGTCAACATTAATGTCTACACAACACACTTAATGCAATAAACAAACGCAGTCACTAATTCATAATTAAGACTAAATAATTGTCCACAAGTAACTCACACAAAGCATAACAAGCTTACCATTAAGCAACATGAGTACAATGGCTATCATTTTCATTTTCTTAACCACTATTATCAATTTCAAAGACATTTGATTGTATTTCACTTCGAGTGGTAAGCTCTGCCTTATGGATACAAATATCAAGAATATCTTCTCTCGCATCATGAATACACCCATAATTTTTATCTGCAACAAATTTTAAACCAAATCATAAAGTTAAAGTATAGTTATTATGTATTTGTAATTAAATTGATAAATAACTCTATAACAAATACAAAATACATATAAATTAGTAAATTAAGTTGTCAAGTTAAGTTAATGGAAAAATATATAGTTAAAGAGCCTTGTAAGCCCTCGGCCCTCCAGGGCCAACTTCATTTAGAAGCTTCAATTTACAAGTTCGGCCTTTGAAAGATCAGGGCTTAAATAGGCTGACCTAATTTCCCAACTCTAATTGTAATCAACTTCAGCAGTTGCTCCATTTTAAAGGACAATTATTAATTACTAACTTGATTAAATCATTCATTAAAATATTTTTTGCACACGTTTGAGCTTTGAATATTATCAGACCTAGACTTTTCTTTTTTTATGGAATCTTATTTCGAGATTTATTAAAATAACCTCAATATACTAAAGTATGTCAAGTGAGCCTTACTGTGACAATATACAATAATCCAACATGTACCCAAAAGTTGGAAGCACTATTGTTAGCAAAAGTCACTAAAATTTCTGAAGCCTTCTCTGATAGACCAACACGAGAACTATCACCTGAAAAATGTTTGTAACCATCAACTCATCTCATTATAAATGCTAATATATACTCGTGAGATGCCAAGTGGAATATTTTGTATAACAAAGTACTAGATATATAATTTACAAATTTTCAAATCAACAATTCTTCTATATCAAATTTTATATTATGACTCACATATATAACATGCCAAGCAACATATCGATACCCTGATAATCCTTATCACCCCCACCCTTATTCTGCTGACAGAACCCATGGGATGTACATAATAGGTTTAGTCTCTTTGACAAGACTACACCAATCTCTCCAATGATGAGGTATAGCCCGACCAAAGGCTATACAACTTATATCGGACCATGGGTTCCCTTTCATTCGAATAGAGAAATGTGTCATTGTCCCAAGGGCTGACCCTTAACCCAACCAAAGGAAAATGATGATACTAAGGGCCCTGAAAATATCAAAGTCATCCACTGTGTACCGAGTGGCGGCATACCACATGGTATTTATACATAATAACTCTCACCTCCCCCACATCCAACCATATAAACAATCATAATCTTGACATGTATATATGAGTTCCAAATGAGACTTATAAAAATAATGCATCGTTTCAATAATTATTAAAATAACAATATTATTTCAATTCACGAGATCATAACAAATGTGAATTATCCAAAACATATAATATCATAATTTTCTGTTTCAATAACCATTTCAAAGTACTCATTGATATATTAAATCAATATTCATATATTTTCGTTCTTATAATCATTTCACAATATACTCACAAACAATATATTAACACATATAAAAAGTAGAAAGTGGTTACCTCCAGTTCTTTACACAAAAACTAAACTTGAGAGAGATCAAGTCCACTCTAAATATATATACCTGGGGGCTTGGATGATCCATGGGCGGGCCACTAAGCAGTGCTACCAACATATTGTGGATGTAATACCCTAAAAATATATATCATAATTTGGTAAAGTTAAACCTATAGAAAGTAGGTGAATATGGGATATCAAATATTAAGTTATAATTATTTTATTTTCTAAAGAAAAATCTCTTGGAAATTAGAGAATTTAAGGGCCAAAGTGCCAAAATGATGAAAATGCCCCTACAGGACATAAATAACTTAGAAAAATTATGAAAAATCCTAACAGGCAGTAAAATGACCAAGTGAATTATGAGAGTATATTATCTCTAATTTTGGTAATTTAATAAATTATGAACTTGGAGGAATTGAATAAGAATGCTCAAAAAGTATTGAAATGACTAAAATACCCTTGTAAATTCTAAAATAATGCAGAAGACGTGGAAACAGAAATGTCAGTATAAAATTTATGAGGTAATGAGGCGTTCTAACTAAGAAAATTATCAACTAGTGATAATAAAGTAATTAAGTAATTGCGGCTAATTACTTAAGCATAAGCAAAGGAAATTCATGGATAATTATGTAAAACCCAAAAATTGGTGGTTGTTGGCTTAAAATTAGTAAAAATATATTTTCTAATTAATTATAAATTTTGAAGAAAAATAGATGAGTTTAGGTATTTTTAAGCCTAAATGCAAGAATAGACCAATAGGAAAATTTTATAATTATTTTTTAAATAATTATTTAATTAATTAAATAATTAATCAAATATAAAAAAAACGAAATTAAAAAAAAATGGGCAGAAAAAAAAAAGAATAAAAGTAGAAACTTAGTTTGTAAGTTATAGTATTTTATAATATAATTAATTAAAGTTATATTATTTTATAATATAATTAATTGTAGTGAATAGTAATGGAATAAATAGGAAACGGACCCTATCTAGAGATCTAGGAATGGGATTTCCAAAGTCAAGGTAAAATATTGATCAGTGGGTTTTTATCTTCCGTTAAACTCTTCCGGAAGTTAATTCCGAAGCCGATAGGGCTTTTTCCTAAAAGACGAAATAGGGAAATTCTGAGAAAAAGCTAGATAGCCAAGTTGAAAGTTAGGAATTCAAAAGTCACGTTGTGACATCTGGGGAAGAATTGAGAATTTTTCTGGACATATTTAGAATCAGTGCATTCTTATCCACAGTAGGTAGCTTCCGGAATTTCGTTCTGAAATCGGACACGTCTTTCGAGAAACTTCGGCTGAACACGGAATGCCCTGTATGGAATCAAGATTTAGATTAGAATAGACATTTCTAGTAAGAAAGAGAAGATCTTCAAAGTTAGTTAACCAGAATTTTGAGATTTCTCCGAAATTACGCGAATCGGGTACCGATCGGGGAAATTGGACCGAAAGCTTCTGGAAGGTGACACATGGCCACCTCCCATTGGCCAAGCCCTCTTGAATTTCGGCCAAGTGTGAAAGCAAAAAGGGAAGAAAAGGTTTTTTTGAAAAGTAGTGTTTGACGGTCCAGATCGTTTCTCACAAAGTTAATCCGACTACGAAATCCTTCCCTCTTTTCTATAAATACCCCTTCTCTTCATTTTCACACCATTTCTTTCCTCCTTGACCGAATCTAGAGAGGGAAAGAGAGATAAGCTCTGGAAAAATTGTGAAGAAGTCTTCAACGGGTAAGTCCTTCGGTCCTTAGTCTTTAGTTCTTTCGGTAGTTTTAGTAGAACTGTTAGTTAGATCTAGGAAGTAGGAGATGAGATTCCTATTCTTGTTTTTAAGCCTCATTGCATTGAAGAGTAAATACCCTTTTTGGTCCCTGGAAAAACACATTTGACCCTTTTTCATCCCTGAGTAAAAGAAATGTCATTTTGGTCCTTTTTAGAGACTAAAAAGGACCTTTTTGGGAATTTCTGAGGGATTAAAATGTGCAAAAAAATGATCAAAAGGACTAAAAGGGACCTTATTTTTCCATTTTAGGGACTAAAAGTGACTTATTTTTTTTCAGGGACCAAAAAGGGCATCCGTGTTTTTTCCAGGGACCAAAAAGGGTATTTACTCTTGCATTGAAAGATGCCTGACGAGGTAAAAACATAGTAGGGATTGAGTCTCTGAAAGTTGAAAGTTAAAATAGCGAGCTTTAAGCTTTCGTAGTTCTTTCAATAGTTAAAGTAGTACTGCTAGTATAGCCTTTAATTTTTCAAGCATGATTGTGTATCATATGATAGGGCTATATTAGTCCAGAATTTTGAAAATTATCATTGGGTCGAAGTTCTGGCAAAATTTTGGAAAAACGAAGCCAAAATAACGAAGTGCTGGCGAAATTCCGCCAATTAGGGGTATAGGGGCAAAATGGTAATTTTTACCTAAAATGCCAGTTATAATGTCAAATCACTAATAAAAGTGATACTACTCTTATAGGACGTCAGAAACTCGATTTGCTGCCATTACGCCGTCCGACGTGCCATTGTTGGACGTTTATTGTTTTCCGAAAACGTGCCATTTTAGTCAAAAAGTACCGAAGTACCATCAAACGAAGGTACGTTCGCGGCATCTTGTAATATCGACTCGATGCTTATAGTCCGCTTATATTTGATACGGATAGTTTCATAAGCCATGAGCGGGACTGCATTAGGGTCATGCATGATGACTAAGGTAATAAACTTAGATAATCACTTACAACTTCATTTGGTTATGGTTTTGATAATACCGTTATGTTTTCCTAGCGGCGAGGACACGACCGATCATCGTGGCACCGGTGAATAGTGCGAGCGAGATAACTTTGCTTGTAGGGTAGTTGTTATTCAATGATCATATATTGAACTGTATGGATCATATTTGTATCTCTAGAAATATCTCGTTGATCATATAATGTTATATAAGCATGAGGTTAACTGTTACTCGAGATCCGATGGGTATTGGATCTCGGCTCTTACTATAGCATCACATCAAGGTCCGAGAGAGACCAAGGACGGAGGATAAGAGTAAGCGGAGCGGACAAAGACACATGAAGATGAAGACCACGTGGAGACCCGATCAAGGACGTCTAGTAATTGAACAGATAATGTATTAATCTTTATGAACAGGCGATTATGCCACTGTTATTGTTGTAATCAGTTACTCAATGTTTTTATTCCGATGCTCTACTCTGATTGAAAAAAAAAAATTGGCTCTGAAATTGGGATGTTACAGTGGAAAAGCTACGGAGGAAGCTAGGTGGGTGGCAGCAACAATGTCTGTCTCAGGCAGGTAGAATAACTCTTGTTAAGTCAGTACTATCTACTATCTCACTATTTCATATGCAGTACGCTAGGCTACCCCAGAATATATGCAGTGAGATTGACAGAATTCAACGGAACTTCATTTGGGGTGATTCCCCTACTCGTAAAGCTCATCACGCTGTAAGCTGGAGTGTGTTGACTAGTCCCAAATCCATGGGAGGGCTTGGTTTAAAATCGGCTATGTTTATGAATGATGCTCTTCTCATGAAATGTGGTTGGAGGTTCCAAAATGAGCAGGAAGCCTTGTGGGTTCGGTTTTTAAGAGGTAAATACAAGGTCCAGAATGGGAGTTTACCAATCCTTAAAGCTGGTTGCTCACCGTTTTGGAGCTCTCTATGCAACATCTTTATGCATATGAAGGATAAGGTGGTATGGGAAATTGGAGATGGGGCTTCCATTTCTGTCTGGAAAGATAAGTGGGTATCTTCTTCGATCCGTCTTCAAGACTATGCAACGAGCCCCATTCCTGATGACATGCGAGAATGCATGGTTAATGGGCTTGTAGATCAACAAGGCCGGTGGGATCTGCCACTATTAAATAGCCTGCTTCCCCAAAGTGTAGTTGGTTTAATTAGAGGTATGCTCCCTCCTTCTACTGATGATGGACCAGATCGGTCCTTCTGGATGGCTGGAGGCTTAACGGGTGTTAGTGTTAAAAGCTGCTATCTGCATCTAGCGGAATCTAGATTTCAGCAATCTGATATAAACAGTGACATATGGTTAAAGTTATGGAAGTGGAGGGGATCACATAGAATACAAATATTTGGTTGGAAACTCTTCCGCCAAAGGCTTCCATTGAGGTCATGGATCCGTGCTTGGTCTGAAAATGACGGTTCTTGCCCGCTGTGTCAACACGAAGAAGAGACTAGCCTCCATGCGTTCAGGGATTGTCATGTTGTTAGAGATTTCTGGTATGAGGTGCTGGATCAGTTAAGTGTTCGCTGGTCCTTTCCGGAAGCTCCATTCGTGTGAGTTGTGGGGAGTCTTGAGAGGGTTAGAATTGGCATGGGAGGCAGGTGGCGGTATGTAGTTGTTGAAAGTGACTGTCAAGCAGTCGTTGCATTACTTTCCAAACAAGGTAATGCAGCTCGTGAGTCCCATTTGGTGGCTCGGATACGAGCAGTTACACACAGATCATGGGTTCTTCGATTCTGTCATGTCCTAAGGGAAGGAAATCAGTGTGCGGATTGGCTAGCTAATTTTGCATTGGTGCATGGGGAGGCCCCAGATCATTCTCACTTCTCTGATCCCCCTACGGGTCTTTATCGTCTCCTGCTTGCTGATCTGATGGGAGTTCAACACGATAGGAGAGGCCTGAAACTTTAATTTCTATTATGTTTTTTTTATGTTCTTTTGTTTGGTTTATTTCAAGTTTCCATTGTATCAAAAAAAAAAACTAACTAATACAATAATAATTAATTAATTAATTTATAATTGTCTCATTTTAGTTTTCTTAGGAGAAGCGACAATTTTATTTATTTCTTAAATCATCATTACAATCTCATTTTCTTATTGCATAAGTTATTTCTCACTAATTATGATCATCAAAATATCACCATGTCCTCAATTTCACCAAAATACCCAATTTCCCACAATAAAAGTTTCACCTAAAACATTTTCTAATATTCATATTCATTTATAACCCTCAAATCCAATTTATCTAATTCTCAATATAACCTCCAATAAGTTATAAATTCATATATAAGAGACCTATATCACCAACCTTAATTTTTCCAACCTAGTACTAACCCATGTAAGCATAACCAAATTTATTAAACAAATCCCCAAATTCCACATAATCAAATCATATCAAACTCTAATTTAAATCACAAATCCCAACTTAAAGTTCAAGATTTAGCAAAACTAAACTGATTAAACCAACATTAATATCTCTAGTAATCCTAATAAATGCTTTAAACCTCATTTAATTGGTAAACATATCCTATAAGACAAAGATCCTAAATTCATTTCAATAGAAAATTGATTTAAAATTCTTACAACAAAAAACTAATAAATCAAAACCGATTAAAATTACTTATTAATCATGCTCTAGATATTTACAATATATCATGTTTAAATTCAAATTAAATATCACAATGGAGTAATCATTTTAACATTATCACCGTTAAATAATTTAAAATAGAATTATTTCGTAAAGATATATTTTTATATTATTTATTAAAATATGTGCTGATTTTTCTAAAATATCCTTTGTGATCATTTGCTTAAAAAAATGTTGTGTTGATAAAAGCCCTCTTAATATATTTGGTGGAAGAATTATAATTGCTTTTGATCATAAAAGAAAAATTGTAATTGCAGTCTTACATTTACATTTAGGTTAGAAAAAAATAATTCCCTATACTAACTTTTTGGAAGCTACTCTCTTTCATCCTTTTTATAAAAACTCAAAATTTAAATTGTTATGGTCCTTTTTATAAGTCGTCGGCAATAATTACCTAAATATTTAATTAGTTTTTTTTCCATACTATATTCCCTTCTGTACCTTCTAATTATTACTCCTTTCGGTCCTAATTATAAGAGTTAGTTGTCTTTTTTTAAGAAATTAAGGAAGCTAATTAAATTACTTTAGAGTATTTTTATTTTTATTTTTTTCTTCAAATTAATTAGTTTAAGTGTTTAACTAATAAACTAATATATAATTTAATGATACACAACATATTAAATGATTAAGTAAGTTATTTAGTCTCCTTAATCTCTCCAAAAAAAGTCAACTAGCTCTTATAATTAGGACCGGAGGTAGTACTAAATTTCTCTCTTACTTGCCTCATCATAAATAAGGATATGTTATGTGAAAAAAAAATCTATTTCCGGTATGCTTATTGTTTTTAATTAATTTTAACTACTTTTTTAAATATTATAATTCAGTTATAAAGCTTTTATAAATAAAATTGGAAAGAGTATTGTCTAAAATTACTTTATCATTTTTCTTCCGGAGCTCTTTTCCAAAATCCAAACACGCCGCTCAATTAGTCATACGTGGAGCGGGGTGAGGGAACTAACCTCCAATTGAGTGACGCATCGTGGCAAAAACAGCATTCCTGGACCAATTCCGAGGCAACAGGTTGCCACGCAATAACATTTCGCCACGTGGAAAACTGAATAATATCTTCGCCATTAAATACAAACCTTCAGATCCGTTATGGTCTTTTCGCATAAAAGGTACAGTAAAGGTTCGCTCGCATACATACAAATTGAGTCTTCCCCTCTCGAGTCTTCCTCCTCGACGACGACTTCAATAGCTGGGTTCTCAGTCCCTGAGACACGCACTATCTCTTCCCCCCAATCTCTATTTTGGCCGTCAATGGCGGCCTCCGATGCCTCTAACGGCAGCTCCTTCCGGAATGCTTTCGGAAGCGTCCTTTCGTTATTCATCTTAATCCTGATTGGTGTGCTCGCCTTCTCGATCCGTCTCTTCTCTGTAAGAATTTCAACATTTCTGTGTCCATGGATCTGATAATGTAATTTCGTCACTATACATTTTTCGTTTTGTGCGTTTTTCCGGTGCTGATTTGAACTGCATGAATGGCTGGCCAATTAATATATTTTTTGCTTATTCATAAGATCAGCAATTTTGTTAGCGAAAGTTTTCGTTTCTGGTTGATGAAAAAGTAATGGAAACAATGGTGCCGACTGCCGAGTCTCGGTGTCATACTTGCTATAATAAGTTTGGTGTAGCTTGACTGGGCGATTTTTATTTATCAATAAGCTCTAAATGCTATCTTCTTCTCATCATATTCTGCTTTATAAAATGTGGGCTCATAAAGTTAATTTCTCTGCTTGCATTACATTTTTTACTTGTTCCCCTATTCTTTCTAGCAGCACCATAGTATTATATGTATTTCATTTGTTGATCCGAGTTTGTCTAGCAGTTCATGACGTTGACATCTTTTGTGTACTGATACAGGTTATAAAGTACGAGAGTGTCATTCATGAGTTTGATCCTTATTTCAATTATAGAGTCACTCAGGTAAGCTTTATGTGAAAATGTGAAATGAAACGTTTTCCCACCCATTGGCACATATTCTTGCCATGATTTATTAGTCTCTCAAACTGATGCTGTTGGTTTCCCCCGAGTTTCTTAGCTATTGATTAGTATGTTTAAAAATTTAAATAAATTATTATTGTATGTGACATATTAATATTTTTTGCAGTCCGATTTCAATTTGTTGCGTTGCCAACTTGCTATATCGTGAATATACACAAAAGATAATTTTTTTTATTCCCAGTGTATGGGTGAGAAAGAAACAACTATGTTTTCTGGATTATATTATTTTCAGAAAAGAAAAATCTATAGCAATGCAATGAAAACTCACAGAAGATGACAGGAATGTTGGTTGGTTTCAGTTTCTAACGAAGAATGGGATATATGATTTTTGGAATTGGTTTGATGACCGAACTTGGTAAGTAGCCGGTGCATGAACTGAAACACTTTTCCTTCTTGATCATCTATTCAGTTTGACCAGCTTGTAAATCATTGAATTATATTTCTAGTGTTAATGAGTGTCACTCCTTTCTTTTAAGGTATCCTCTGGGTCGTGTAATTGGTGGGACTGTCTATCCTGGTTTGACCTTGACAGCAGGCACCTTATGGTGGTGAGTGTCTGAAATAGTACATTTTGTGCTATTTATACATACGCTCTCGGTTTTCTGATGATAGCGGACATAATGGTGATAGATATCTGCGCTAGCCATTATTGTTTTGTTTATCTGAACGCTTTAAACATTTCTATTTGTGGTTTTCAAAGAATTTGACTGCTTTTTGGGTCAATCTCTTTTGATATCAGGTTACTGAATTCTTTAAATATTCCTCTCTCAGTAGAGACCGTTTGTGTATTTACTGCACCTGTATTTTCAGCCTTTGCTTCTTGGGCAACTTATCTTCTGACTAAGGTTTGTTCAACCCAAATTTTATATTTGAAATTTTGAAATTATTGATTTATGTATTAATATAGTGCACCTGCCTCTATATGCAGGAAGTTATGGGTTCTGGGGCTGGCCTGACAGCTGCAGCTCTTTTGGCTATGGTGAATATCTTGGCTGGCTTTGTGATTAAATAAGATTGTTTTTGTTGAATTTTGTCCAACTCTTGACAGTGATACTAGTAACATGCTAATGTGAATTATCTGAGAAAGTCTCATTGGTTTGCGTTGACTGTTTAGAACCATTCAACTCAGTGTTGGCAACAAAAGATAAATAAATAAATAAACATTCAATGCAATACGTTTTATTCTGATCTTCACTGCTATTTACTTTGAATTTTACAGGTTGTTGGTCACTTGGTTGTAGTAATACTAATTTTCATGAAAAGGAACATTCCTCAAGATTACGAATCCTATTGTTGTTTGTTTCATGCCATATGCGCGAAGATTCTTCACAATTTAATCTTGTTTGTTGCTTCCTCCTAATTCATGTGCAATATCACTGTTTCTGTTAGAATATTAGGAAATAAATTAGGAGATTAGGATTTGGATCCCTTGACTATTGCTCCTTGATTATAGCATACCTGATTTCCTATTTACTAGTCCTAATTGTAACCCCTAATCTCTGACGTAGGATGTGGTGTTAATTCTATCTTCTGGCATTAATGATTTAATTGTTCAGCATTCTTAGATTTTAAGCTTGATGAATATATATCTTTTGTAAAAGCAGCGTATACAAGTTGATTGACAGTTATGCGTATGGATTTATTTGAACACTTGGCAGTTTGCTTGTTAAAACAGATTAAAGCCCTATATGAATTACATGGTTGAATTATAAACATGTAATCATTCTCTATTCTATTTGGTTTTAATTTGCTGGTCCGTGACTCTCTTGTATATAAGTGGTTCTTTTTCTCAAAATATGTTTCTATTGGCAGGTCCCCTCATATATGTCTCGATCAGTGGCTGGGAGCTATGATAATGAAGCTGTTGCTATATTTGCTTTGATTTTCACTTTCTACCTCTATGTAAAGGTTAGCCTCTAATAATATCAGCATGGTTTTTTCCTTGTTTTTTTGAATGTCTTGTGCTGATCGCCTCAATATATGTATATCATCAAATTCATTTTCCATTAGTGTATTATTAAATTTTTCTGTATGATTTTTTGTTATGCCCTCGGCTTCTCTGTTATTTTTCTGACTTAACAAACTGTTATGTAGACACTAAATACAGGGTCCCTCTTTTATGCCACTTTGAATGCCATAGCATACTTTTACATGGTAAGCTTTTTTATTATGGAAATATTCTTGTTCTTTTTATTTCTTATTATACTGCTTCAATTTTATGTCATCCTTCTATTGGTTTTCCAAATCTTGTAGGTTTGCTCATGGGGAGGGTACACTTTTATTATCAACCTCATTCCAATGCATGTGCTGTTGTGCATAATAACTGGTCGCTATTCTTCTCGACTGTACATTGCTTATGCACCCCTTGTGAGTATCGAGTGCAATCATGCAATTATCTTCTTTAGTTCAGATCAATGCCTTTTCTCTTAATTGAAATACGGAGAGTGCATGTGATGGTTCTCTGAGGAAATTTTGTATTATATATTCAACTGGACTGTGATATCCGCATTATGCAAATGCTACTGTTTAACGCGATTTTTTTTTTTTTTGTAAAAAAAAAAAAAGGATTCGGAACTCATAACATTCTTGTAGCCTGTCAATCTGTCATGAAACCTGATTTACAAGTTAGAGATGTTCGTTTTTCCTTAAATTGTTTGTTTGGAAACTCTCTCGCCCAGCAATGATGGAGATCTTGTTTCTGGTTCAAATTGTGATACTTCTCAATGCAGGTTGTCTTGGGCACACTTTTAGCTTCCTTGGTGCCTGTTGTTGGATTCAATGCTGTAATGACGTCAGAACACTTTGCATCGTTTCTGGTGAGTTCTCCCCTATTCTTTGAAATAACAGTGATTATTGTCAATAAAATCATGCTTTACGAGAAAATAATAACTATTTCTACTTCATGACTAATTTTTAGATCCTTAAATTCACTTTGACCTCTTTTCTGATAAAAAAGAATTTAAAGGAGATTAGAGAAAAGGACAATGTATTCTCCTTGAAATAATAAATGAAGACAAACACAAGAAACAAGAGATGCGTTCAATCCCTCTGCCCATACATAAAAAAGCCCCTGGCTCATGTGTGGCACAGCTAAAGAAAAGTTCTTGAGATGTGAGACCTACTGCCCCTTTGTGCTGTATTCATTTGTTGAGGGAATTATTGACCTTCCTCCAAGTGGGCAAGGAAACATCTCTAAAATGCCTAATTAGAGCAACTGACCACACCAGAATTTTATGACAATCAGATAATGAATTTCAAAAGGCTCCTTTCATCATAATTAATAAAAGGTAAAATCCAAAAAAAATATCCATGATTGACAGCCAAGTCCAACTCAAGAGGAAATGGGCTTCAGCATCAACAAAGTTTAAATTCTGTGTCTTGGACAAATGAATTGAGATGATGCCTTGGAGGATTTTTGTTTTTTCATAGGTTTTTCTTAAGGAGGAAGTAAATGGCGATAGAGTTAGGTTTTGGGCATAATCAATTATGCATCAGCCTAAGTGAGGGTCAGTGGTTAAATACCCTTCTTGCTTCTTAAAACAAGTGTTGACAATCTTGAGATTGTATGCTAGGTAGAAATCAATAGACCATCCTTCATAATTAAGCTTCTCAAAATAAAAACGACCATGAGCCCTGCATACCGTCTCGCCTCCTTACTGATATATCCATTAAGGTCCCCCCTACCAATGAAAATCTTTTGATCAAATGGCAAGCCTTGATAACCCTCCATATCTTCCCAAAATATCTCCTTAAGATGTGCTTCTGCCTCTACTTGAGGTGCATAAGTGCTAATAATATTGATAGTATCCTGTTTAACAATCATTCTTAAAGTTATGATTGCATACTCAATCCTTTTAACTTTCACCCCAATCTTCTTCCATTATCATCAATGATGTTACTTTCCCTGTGTACCAAAATTTGAAATCTGCAAATTGCCTAGATTTTTCTCCAGCCCATTTAGTTTCCTGGAGGCACAAGATATTTCTCTCTTTCATAACTCCCAGCACCTCCATATATTTGCAAGACTAGGTTCCAATGTTTTTAGTGCCAAATTTGATCTTGTTCTCATCGAGTAACTTCGTTAGCCACATCCGTTCAGAAGAGTGTGGTAGCCCTTACTTATTTAACGCTAAACTTGGATGACAATGCAACGGCTCTTCCTCATTTGTCAATGTACTCAAGCCTTACGTCGTGTTACTTTTAGGTAACGGTCTACTATTAGCAACAATTTCTTCTATTTCTCTATCTAAACTCTGAAAATTCTGTTTCTTCTCAATTACATTTTTGTAGTTTTAGCCTGGAATTCTGCACTGTCTTGTGTGCCATTTCAGTGGTGGAAGTAGCCTGAAGCTTTTTTGGGCTATTGATGTATTGCATGAGTTATGAGTATTTTCTTATTTACTTGATCATTTTAAATTTGGAATCTAAAACTATTTCAAAACCTATTTAATCAAATTAGTATAATTTAATTGATATTTACTTTTGCTTCATCCACTTTTTTATGTTTGAGCACAATAAAACTCATTTGAGCATCTTGCTGACGTGGAAAATGGATAAGGAGCTTGAATATACTAGTTAAATTTTATTGCTTGAACCACAGCAATTTATCCCCTTTTTCTTTGTTTACTTTGAAACCCTGTTTCCCTTTTGCTAATTCTTGTCCTACAGGTTTTCATCATTATCCATGTGGTGGCTCTTGTATACTACATCAGAGGGATTCTATCTCCAAAAATGTTCAAAGTAGCTGTGACACTAGTTGTATCTGTTGGCCTGTGAGCATCCCTTTGTATGATTTATTTAACTGCTGGAAGCAGGGCAAGTGGAAAACTGAATTTATTTGAAACTTATGGATCTTTTAATTTTCAGGGCGGTATGTTGTGCAACAGTAGCGGTACTTGTAGCTGTGGTAGCTTCAAGCCCAACAAAGGGATGGAGTGGTCGGAGTTTGAGTCTGCTAGACCCGTAAGATCCTTGTTCTCAATTATATGTTGTCTAGTTGCTTTGGAGTCCATGAATACAAAAAACTGCTAGCTACGGCAAGTTAATGGCATGACATAGATTTGGCAACCACTTTTTCATTTTGCTTTTCAGTTTGGTTTACTGTTTGAGGTGACTGTTGGTCCATAAATACATATATGGACTATAAGAAGTATCTTTTGATTTTTTTTTTTTTCATTTTACTATATCTCTTTTCTTTTATGCCTTTGGTCTTGTGAACTGACTCCTAACTTGTAAACTGGTGTGTAAATCTGTGTTTAACAGTACTTATGCCAGCAAGTATATACCAATCATAGCTAGTGTGAGTGAGCATCAACCGCCTACCTGGCCATCTTACTTTATGGACATCAATGTCTTGGCATTCTTGGTTCCAGCAGGCATTATTGTAAGTTAATTTTCTTGCTAGAAATCCTTTTGTCCTTTTTCATATCCTTTTCTTATGGGTTTTATACGAACTATGTCATCCTTTTCTTTACCTGCTGTAGGCATGCTTCTCGCCTTTATCTGATGCAAGCTCTTTTATGGTACTGTATATTGTAATGTCCGTATACTTTTCTGGAGTCATGGTAAGAACTATTGTGGTACTCTATTTATCTTGTATTATAATATTTTTTTTTCTATGTTATTAACTAATTATGGAAGCCATCATTGTGTTGTTAAATATCAGGTTCGCCTGATGCTTGTGCTTGCCCCAGCAGCATGCATAATGTCTGGGATTGCTCTTTCTCAAGCTTTTGATGTGTTCACAAGATCAATTAAATTTCAGTTACCCAACCTTTTAGATGATTCTCCTATTGATGTAAGCATTTATTTACTGTACTTCACAAATTTGGCACTGCTTTACATTCTTATAGTCATTCCACATGAGGTTGCCTTGTTCATATTGTGTTTAACAATCAAGGTAAATGATGCGACTTCTGATAATGCTGTGGCACCAACTGATGCGGCGAAGACATCTAAAAGTGAGGACACAACCAAGGAACGCACGTCGAAAAAGAGCAAAAAGAAGGAAAAAGAGCCTGTGGAAAAGCCACCGAGTAAGTCCCAGGCTAAGAAGAGGCTCTTGGTTTTGCCTCTGGAAGCATCCATCATTGCCATTTTCTTACTTATGTTGTTGGGTGCCTTCTATGTGGTAATTCACCTTTCCTTTTATTTACTTGTGTAGTTTCAGGAGTCTAAAGTAGTTCATTAGAGTTTAGAGTTTATTTAAGGCAGTTTCACTCTTTTGTAGGTTCATAGCGTATGGGCAGCAGCAGAAGCCTATTCAGCCCCTTCTATTGTTCTAACATCACGTTCACATGACGGATTACATGTTTTCGATGATTTTAGGGAAGCTTATGCTTGGTTGAGCCATAATACAGAAGTAGATGATAAAGTGAGTTTCTGTGACATTTCCTGACTTTTCTACGTACTAGTGTTGCGCTTGTAGTTGTGTGTGTGTTTTCTATATTGCTCAATTTTAGTAGTATTGAGATTGAAGGATCACATTGAAGTACAGAAAAAATACTATAAATATTATTGATCCTTAAGAATAAAAGAGAATACAAAGGGGCCTTTATATAGGCAAACTAATAGACTAACCCTAACCCAAGAAACTAATCTAATTAAATCTAATCAAACCCTAATGATAAAATATTCATATCAAATCCCAATAGATATCAATCAATCCATGAACCATTAAATCAGGGTTTTTCTTTTGGAAGGCCAGCATTTAGGCTGCTCATTTAATATTGTTATGGAATATGTCATGATTTTTTTCTTCAAAATTACACATATCTGTGTGGAATTCTTGACATTTTCTGATTTAAGTTGTGAATCTAAATTCTCGCTTCCGACCTATGTATAAGAGAATTCACGGAGCCTTATCTTAGTCCTAAATTTAAGAGACTATCTACCCAGCTTATTTATTAAAAAGCTCCCCTCACGTCCTTCATTAAATATTTGGTAGAACCGTAGAAGTTCAAAATTAATTTATGCGTTTTTGGAAAAATTACTCTTTGTGAAATGTTTATTAAGTGTAAATGCTTTCAACTAATTTTTTTTATCTTCGCAAGTTAGTTAATTGTTTCTTATATATAGGACCTGAGGGAGTAATTACTCTCTTACCATCAATTTTTGAATGAAAAATCTATGACGATTGACAAGTGATTTCTTCCTTTTTGATTTTTATACATAGTACTCTTTGATGGACATTTACGTGTTTTATAATGAAAATATCTTTTTCCTTAGAAGTTTAGTAATATAGAATGTAAAATGAATTATAATTTTGTTGATTTGATTAAATTATGTTGTGGATTGCATTGGGGGATAATTTGCCTTTTGTAGGTTTTTCGTCCCATTGTGTTTCTTTCCTTGTTTTTTCGGTGAGAAAAAGTAGAAGTGAAGATAGGTTATTCCAATACTCCGAGCATATATATAAGTAATAATTTCTATTGGTCTACAAATTCTGTTGTTTATTTGAAACCTAGTCTTCTATATTTATAAATTAGTCAGGTTGGTTTGTGTAGCCACCTTATATAAAAAAATTGAAGACATTGCCTCTCCTTATAGGTTCATACTATCTTAATTCCGGACAATTTTTCTCTATACGATACTTGTTCCACATACAGCTTTTTTGCCCCCTTCAAAGAAAAGTAAATTAGTGCGTTGCTATAAACCTATTGCCTATGAATGTTTAAGAAACTTGATGTATATATGGAATTTTCTTGTAGGTGGCATCGTGGTGGGACTATGGATATCAAACTACTGCCATGGCTAACCGAACTGTTATCGTCGACAATAATACCTGGAATAACACACATATTGCCACTGTTGGTACAGCAATGTCTTCTCCTGAGAAGGCAGCTTGGGAAATTTTCCACTCCTTGGATGTAAAATATGTTCTTGTTGTCTTTGGAGGTCAGTATCCTTTCTCTTCTTTGAGATTATTTGATCTTAGTCACACCCTGTTCTAACTTGTTGCTTCACTTTCTAGGATTGGTTGGCTACCCCAGTGATGATATCAACAAGTTCCTATGGATGGTCCGTATCGGAGGGGGCGTATTCCCTCACATAAGGGAAGCAGATTATCTAGTAAGTTACTTATAAGCAACATTAGTTGCTCTATCAAGCCCTGTTAATATATATATATATATATATATATATTTTTTTTTTTTTGCTCATACTGTTAATATTATATAGGGTTAATAATAATATTATTGTTGGTCCTTATAGTTATCAAATTTTGGTTTTGGTCTTGTAGTTTCAAATCATTGGTTTTGGCTTCCCTTGGTTTCTTAAAGACTTGGTTTGAGTATAGGGACTAAAATCAAAACTCGTTAAAAGTATAAGAATCATTTATTAAACTTAGACCAAATCCTTGTAAAACTATAGGGATCAAAACCAACGATTTGAAACTATAGGAACTATATCCAAAATTTGATCAAACCTTAAGGACTAACAATGATATTTACCCTATTATATGTATCTGGACGGTAGGTGATAATTTAGCTTGCTTTAATAATTACTTGGTTCCTAGATGAGTTATTGGGATTTTAATATGTTTTCTTACTGTCCTGATAATAGAGGGATGGTAATTATCGGATCGATTCTATGGCCACTCCAACGATGCTAAACTCTCTCATGTATAAGCTCTGCTATTACAGGTCTCTTCTCTGCTGGAATTTGGCTGTTTGCAAGCTTAGTTTATTTTTTTATTTTTTATTTTTTTTGAATGTTTAGGCACTCAAAACTCTGATTTTACAGATTTGTTGAAACCGACGGTAAAGGCTTTGACAAAGTAAGGCGGACGGAGATTGGGAAGAAACATTTCAAACTTACCCATTTCGAAGAGGTCAGAGGAATTTCTAATTTATCGCAAACACATGGTCTGAGATAAATAGATATGGTTGGCCAAAAATAGGAGTTAATTATTTGTAAAAAATGTGTGATTGTTTCCCTAAAATACCCTATTTAATCATTTGCATTGGAACTACCTCGTTCAAAAATAGGGGTAGTTTAGGGAAAGTTTGATAAATTTGGGAGACAAAGTGAATTGAGGTTTATATTTATGACCAAGTCCAACCCCTCAACTAGCTCTTATATTAGAGACCAAAGAGAGTACTGAATAATATACACATATGGGAAATGCATGGCCTAGGCTTATACACTAACAATGACTTGTAATGCTTCCAGGTATTCACAACTCACCATTGGATGGTTCGGTTATACAAGCTGAAACCTCCAAGGAACAGGATTCGAGGAAAGGCAAAGAAATCAAAATCGGTATGTCTCATAATATGTTACCTTTATTTGCCTTAGAAATCGATCACATGTTTTGGTCTCAAATGAATAAACTGTTGATTGCGTGCTGCCCTGAACCAGAAAACAAGCTCAAGCTCAACAAGTGGATCCAAAAGAAGAGGAGGAACAAAAAGGAACCCGTTTTAGTTTGGTGGTTAATGTATGAATTTTGTCACAGGTAAGGTTAACATATTTAGCAGTACGTATTCCATAAACATGCATTCCATGGAACATGCAGAGATTTTGCAGGCCTTAGTTGTCATACTCCCTTCAGTTTGTTAAATTATATCAATCAATGATTTTGAGCTTATATTTTCTTACCAACTACATGATCATATGTGCTTCTATTATATCCAAGGTTCTGAAACCCAGACCGGTCATCAGACCGGTCCAAGTACTGGGTCAAGGGTCAGTGGATCAGACCGGAGTCAAATCGGAGCTAAACCGGGGTCAAACCGGTGAAAAAGAAAAAAAAAAAGATTTTAGAGTTATTAGTATGAAATTCTAAAGAAATTTTTTAAAAAAAAATAATAATTAAAAAATCGGACCAGTTTGACCCCCAGACCTGACCGGTTTACCCACCGGTTCCCGGTCCGGTTCGGTCCGGGTCTAAGAACTATGATTATATCTTGTGATTCAATAATATAAAATCATATTCCCTTCAGTTCTAAATGTAAGAGTTAGATAACTTATTCATAGGGATTAAGAAAATTAATTAATTTAAGTATTTGTAAAAAAAAAATGTGTGTTGGTTTCTTTAAAGTATTCGTCTTAATCGATTGCTTTGCCAACTATTCTATTAATGGAAAAATCCCCATAATATGTGCAAACAATAAAGAGAGTTGAAGAAAAAATAATGTCTTACATTTAGAATAAACAAACATCATAGTACTAGTTTTTATATTTAGGACCCTAGGGAGTAAGTGGATACAAATACTTCACTAATTTTGTCTATTTGTAATTAAATTCTTTTCATTATTCAGTTTCATCCTAGCTTATGATACGCTTTATTGTCCTATTTAAGCAACTTTTTTCCCCACTCATCCCCTTTTTTTTTTAAAAAAAAAAAAATTGAAAATTGGATTCCATTAATAACTCAAAAGAGTAAATACAATCAAAAGAAGCAACAACCCACTATCCCTCATCCCAGTCATTCTCCCTCACTCCATCTTCATAAATAAGGGTATCCTTGAAAAAAAAAATTTTACACTTCTTACACTATATTGCTTTTAACTAATTTTAAACACCAGTTTATTTTGCGAGATTTGGGTAGTTATTGTTTATAAAAAAGATCGGAGTATTAGATAAGGTGTTTAATATGTAATTTTCATTTTTCAATTATTATATGCTTCAAGCTTATTGAACCATAAATAAAATATTTATGATAAAAATGGTTCATACAAGATTGTAATATTTTATCTATTTATATCAAACTAATACAACGTGCAGAAGAAAGGGGGAAAAAAAAAAGCATATAAAATTTTTTTAAAAAAAAATGTGTACCAATTAATAACATCATGATTCTTTTCAGAGAAAATATGTTTGTAATATTTTGAATAAAAGTTGTAATTTCCTATATTGCAATTTAACAGTATAATACCAGTAATATAAATAGTTATATTTAAGTTGAGTCTAATAAAAAACTTGTGCTCAAACTGACTCATTTTATTCTGGTAAAAAAAGGTGAAAAACGAGTAACTTTATCAGTAAATGAATATTTATATTTCGAGGCTTTGTTGATATGCTTTCAAATTGTCTTATTTATGGATACATATAACATTAACTATCATTATTCTGGCAAAAAAAGCATTAACTATCATTATTACGAGGATTGGAGATGGACTTTGAAAATATTTTCTTTTTGCTATCAGCGATTCATTTCCAATGTGTTACCCTTTTTTTCCTAATAAAAATGCAACAAAAAAGGAGTTAAAAAAGACTACAAACTAAGAACAAAAGCCAAGACAAATTTGCCTAAAGCTGGAGGTTCCTAAAAAGTGCTCGCCTCATAAGTATTTCTTTTCCATTTTTATCCTTTTGCGTATGCTCTTTGTATCCTTAGACAATCCCTTCTCATGGGAAATTTTACGAGGCTAAACTAATCCAGATTAGAGGCATGATATGACCATGTTCTCAGCTAGTTTTAGGGGTGAGCAAATCAAAACCAAAACCGAAAATCGAATGCTCAATCCTAACTAGCGTCCCTATCACCTAACGTTTCCAAGTCTCGAATTCGAAGCCCTTAGTAAAGATAGAATAACCCACATTAGTTTATCTATGCATTTGGGGGTACCTCATTAGCCTTTCTAGCAAAATAATTAGAGCATGTTTTAAAGCTTCTCTATGTAAGTGCCGAGTCTCAAGGTCCCAATTTGAAAAGATTAGGGGCATGTTTATTTCTGTTTTCTTTTCTTTCTTTTTTAATTTCCAAAATCGTTTTAAAAAACAAATTTTGAAAACAAAAAACAAAAAGAAAGTTTTTGGATAGTTGTTCTTAAAAAAAAAAAATCTGTTTGTGAAAAGTAAGAAATAAAAATACAAAAACAAGCAAAAACCTCATGATTTGTTTTCTTATTTTTTTTTTTAAAAAAAAAAGAAACTTATTGAAAATATTTTTACAAACAATTTTTTTTTAATTTTAATATTAAAAAAAATAAAAAATAGTTTTAAAAGGCAAAATCAAACAAGCCTTAGACATCTCACATC
Source organism: Acacia pycnantha (assembly GCA_025563575.1). Lineage (NCBI taxonomy): Eukaryota > Viridiplantae > Streptophyta > Magnoliopsida > Fabales > Fabaceae > Acacia > Acacia pycnantha. The sequence continues at coordinate 3,977,106 of JAMWYP010000001.1, forward strand.
AAAAAAACTCATTTCTCACAGCGAGATAAGCCTCTAAAATAAACTCTGTATGTTTGCACAGCTATATTCCATATCACTGGCAAACAATATTATAGCCCACATTGGCTGCATAGGCCTCTAAAAAAAATTGTATGTTTACCCAATTATAGTCCATACCGTTGGCAAAAAGAAGAAGTTTTAGCCCAGATTGAATACTTGGAAATTCAGCAACAGTTTTTTTTTTAGGTGGGGGTAGACACCGGTATCCCACCAGGGCCAGGACATGCCTCCAGGCTCAAAAAGTGCTTACAGAGGTACTTACAAATCGCTCACCAATACCCGTTTGGTACGGGGAACATTTAAGGAGGAAAATGAACTTAAAGAAGGGAAGGGAAAATTGAGAGAGAACTTAAAAAAGTTGAGCTGTTTGGTAGACATGGGAATATAAGTAAGTTGAGGGAAGATAAATTGTTTGGTAAGAAGAATTGAGTGTTAGTTAAGTGGTAACCTTAGGTAAAATTCCCACAATGCCCTCCTACAAAAAAGCCATAAAACATTTTTTTTTTGTTTTGTGAATTGGATAGAGTCAAACCAAATCGCGTCTTGGTGGAGAAAGAAAATTGTAACCAAACATCGAAGGGATCTGCAACCGTGACGAGCATAACGGCTACCAGAGGTGAGAAGGACGCTAGACATGGAAGGAAATAGAGGGGGACAACACGAAATGAAGCAAACAGTGCGGACATGAATATTGCAAGAGGAATAGGGATCGGTGAACAATGAACCCGATTCTTTGCTTTGACGGGAAAAATCAAAAATTGATATTACTCAGTGCTAAAACCCTGAAATTGTGAAGTGGAGTTGGTAAGAAAAAACAAAGTTGCGTAAAAGCAAACCTCAGCATAAAAACCAATGCTATTGATGTTACAGAGCAAAATGAAGAAGTTTGAACGTAAGCGTTAAGTTCGAACATAAGTGTTAAGTTTGAACGTACAAACTTTACAAGTACACACGTTCGAACGCATTATCTGACAGAAGGACATATCAGCAGAGCAAATGTGGAAATAATTGTAGGCAAGACCAAAGTCATTTAAGAGTTCAAATAATCATGGAAACATAAAATTTGCCAACCATTCATGGACAACAGAAAAACCAGCGAGGAACTGAAATTCCTCGAAACCTAGGAAGAGATAACAAGAAATGCAAAGTTCAAATGCCAATGACTCCACCAATTAGTCGATCCCTGATTCATCAACGAAGCATTCGGAAATCGGTTCTGACATTACCCCATAAATAATTACAAAAAAGAAACAAGACACTAAATAGAAGATAATTTTCCTTTTTGCTCAAACTAAAAAGTTGAAGTTCTTAATCTGAGAGAAAGAACAAGATGAAGAAAAAGAAAAATAAGAAGCAATACAAGTCTATTCTTTTCTGTTCATTTCATAATAATCCTTCTGGAAAAAGAAGAAGAAGAAGAAGAAGAAAGAACAAGATGAAGAAGAAGAAAAAGAAGAATCAATCCTTCTGGAAAATTTTTAACACGCACAACGCACAATGAACAAAAAAAAAACCATTCACTTACCTCGATTTGATCTTGCTTGCCTACTCCTTCGATTGAAGCTTACGCTGTCGTCTCAACCTTCATCTGCTCCTTCTTCCAGCTCCAAGCTCGATTTTGATTTATGATTTCACAGGGGCTTTTTAGTCTTGCTAATTCACTCTCCCGGGAAATATTTCAAGATCCCGCCACTTTTGGAGGGAGCCCACTTTCCCTCGTTCGTAGGAGCTTCGGCGATGGCGGGAAGGTGACTTCCCAGGAACAAGCTGCGCCAAACGGATTTTCAAGCAGGAACTATGTTAAGTTCCCTTTCCCTCTCCAAAGTTCCACGAAGCAAGCGGGCCCTAAGACTCTCACATCGACCAGCGGGTATCGAACTCTTTCTCTTTTGGGGTAGGCCGACGTCTTAACCAACTGTACCACTCCTTGTTGGCAGTTCAACAACAGTTAAAGAGCTGGAGCTAAGTCTCTGTTGAAAACCCACTACCCAATCACCCTTATTGCGCTGATTAGGCCTCCACAAGCATCATACCACTCACTGTTTAGTGAACAGTTAGGCCCAAATATGTAATACAAACTTTGTGTTCATTCATAAATTGTAGTTTGACCCCTCGTCCTTGGGTTCAACTGGTAAGAGGGTCGGACTTCCCCACCTTAAGGGAGGGGGTTCGATCCCTGTGTTGGTCAAGGCGCTGGGGGAGGCATCCTAGGGGTCTGGGAAGCAGTGGAAACGCTGGTAGAGGTGGAGGCATGTGTACTCTCTGTCCAGTATGCCTTGCGGACTGGGCTCCAAGCGCCATGCCCTTGGATTGTGGGTGAGCCCAACCCCTTTCCTAAAATTTTTTTAACAAAAAAAAAATAAAAAAATAAATTGTAGTTTGATGGTGCAAGCCCAGATAAGAGTTGCTAGAAGGATTTGTTTTGATAATAAATATAAGATCTTAATTGATTTTATTTTTTAAATTTATTCTGCTTCCTGCCTTTAATATATGAGTTAAATAAATAATTTATATATATCAAGAAAATTATTTAAGCTAATTATTTGTAAAAAAATGTGTTAATTTTCTTAAAATACCATATTTAATCATCATTTATTTTAGAAATAACCGTTGATGGAAGCCGTCTTACTTTATGCCCTAATAAATACACAGTTTGGAGGAAAAAGTTATAAGAAGAAAAGATAGATTGAGGAATTATATTTAATATCAAAGTAAAATATTTAACTAACTCTTTTATATAGAATCGGATTGAGTAATTTTTTTTTTCTTTAAATTTCTCATTGATTGCAAGTATTAAAGGAATTTTCTAATTAGTATTGCCAATACAAACGATTAAAATAAATATTTTCTTAAAAAAACTAATACATATTTTTTTTACAAATAATTAATTCAACTACTTTTTCTTTCACATGTTAATTAATTCAACTACTTTTTCTTTCACATGTTAATTAATTCAACTACTTTTTCTTTCACATCTTAATTAATTCAACTACTTTTTCTTTCACATGTTAATAATTAATTTAACTACTTTTTCTTTCACATGTTTCTAATGTAGATATATCTTTTTTTTAAAAAAACATATAACTATATATTGGTTGGAAACTATATCTTCTTATAAGCCCTTAACGTAGGTTATGCATGGTCCATGAATTTACAACCTTTTTTGTTAAATCATGATTAAGGTTCACTTTTACTTCTAATACTGTCGCGTATGAATAATGTTGTCCTAAAGTTTTTTTTTTTTTTTTACAGAAATGTTACTTTGAAAATTCCCAAATCATAGCAATTACAACTTAGCAATTATCCAAGTTAAATTTGACTTATAGTTGATAAAATATGCTGAGCTCACAGGTCCACAAGTTATTCACGTCATTTTTGTTAATGTACAAATTTGTTCTGAAACATCTCATTCTGGAGCAATATTTCCCTTGAGTTTAATTTTACTTTGAAAGTTTACAACTGTAATCATAGTGCCTTAGCCGTGATCTATATTAAGTATATTATTAGTTGACTAAATATATTAAATTCGTAGTGTGAACAACAATAAAGAAGATGTAGATGGAGGAGAAGTTTATGTTCATTAGAGAGTAATAAAGAAGATGTGATTACTGGATGCAAGAAACACTGAGGGAGAGATTGCCAAGAACAAGGTTGCGGGAAGCTCTTTGTTATCTACCCCAAACGACCCCACATAGGCGAGTACCCCTTCAATTTTCTGTTCAACGCGTTTCACCTCTTTGATTTTTTTTTTTTTTCAACCCTATAGATGGGATGTTATTTTTTTATTATTATTTTTTATTTGTAAATCTAACTTGGAAAAAATGAAGTGTATGATACATGGATCGTCCGATCGATATATTTAGTCAACTAACAATCAAAATTAATCAGAATAATAATTAAGGTGAAATGCTCCTAAATAAAAATTGATAGGGTAAATTTGTACATTAACTTAAAACAAAAATGACGTGGATAATGTGTAGTCATGTCAACCCAGTACATTTCATTAACTAATTGTCAAAGTTAACTATGATAACGGTCGGTGTGATATTATTATAATTTTAAAACTTTTGAAGCAACACCAATGAAAAATGACACAATTGGCTAAGGCGCTGGCCTTTATCCCAAAAAGAAAGAGGTTCATTGTTCGTTGGTCGATGTGAGGATCTTGTTAGTGGACTATTTGTAAGTGTCTCTCTAAGTATTTTTTGAGCTTAGAGGTGTGTTCTGACCATGGTGGAGTAGCTGTAGGGCCTGGCCTTGGTAGAGTAGCGGTATCTACCCCACTTAAACTTTTATGGTATTAAAAAAAAACTTCCAAAGCAATGTTTATTTTAGAAAAACTTTCCACACAACATTTTTCACATTTAACAATTCAAGAGACAAAATTCCACCTTAGCCTTAACCTTTTTCTTATGGGGTAAGGTCCATTTTTGCCCCGGAAGTACACACCGAGAACCAATTTTGCCCTGGAAGTTTTTCTTGGAGCAATGTTGCCCCGAAAGTACAAAAACGTAGCAATGTTACACCTCTGTTAACTCCCTAACGGTCAAACGTTAGTTGACCCAATTATTCTGACGTGGATTGTCCACGTGGCATCTTTCTCACTTTTATTTGGATTAAGTAGCAAATTTGTCCCGGAAGTACATGCCAAGGAGCAATGTCGCCCTGGAAGTTTTTTTTGTTTCAACGTTGCCCTGGAAGTCTAAACACGCGGCAATGTTGCCCCTCCGTTAATAGCCCTAATTAATTGTATTTGACACTTTTTGTGAGCTTTATTCTCTCAATCATCTTTGCTTACTAACACTAGAGGTTCATTAATTGTTTGTGTAGATAATTTCTTAGGCGAGTGATTATTATTTGGAAAAATTCACTTGAACTACTTGCGATGTACTCGTTTAATCTTCTGTTAGGACAAATTTGTTCTTATTTTTTTGTTTGATTTGTTCGAAACATTTTTTCTGGACAAGTTCTACAGGCCAGTTATTATTGTTTGATTGGGGAATGCCAGCGATAGAGGACGCTATGGAGGAAGAAGGAGTATGCTATGTTTACTTTTTTTAAAAAAAAAAAAAATTGTCACCCCTACTCCCTCTTGTCATGATTATAATTATAAGACTGAGTTGACCTTTTTTTTTTTGAAAAAATTAAGAAAAGTAAATAAACTACTTATTCATACTACCTCAGGTCCTAATTATAAAACTGGATTGACTTTTTTGTAAAGATTAAGGAAGTTAAATAAGTTATTTAATCATATCATATGTTTTTAGATTTCTGGGGCAACATTGAGACCAAAAAAAAAACTTACAGGGTAAAATTGCTCCTAAGCGTGTACTTCCGGAGCAAAATTGCTACTTGAAAAAGTGAGAAAGATGCCAAGTGGACAATTCATGTCAGCATAATGTGATCAACTAACGTTTGACCATTACGGCAGTTAACAGAAAGGCAACATTGCTACGTTTTTGTACTTCTAAGACAACATTGCCCCAAGAAAAACTTTCAAGACAAAATTGGTCATCGACATATACATATACTTCTGAGGCAAAAATAGACCTTAACCCTTTTCTTATTGGTAATGTTGATAATATTGCAAAGTGTTTTTTGAATGAAAATGGGAATATATTGAGAATCGGAATAATTATCAAAAGGGGCGATCACTATTAAACTCGCCCATCCAGATAACATTGCAAAGTTAATAAAGACTGACGCCTATGATAACAAAATAAAGAGAGTGCCTGTTGCCCTACGAAACAAGGCTTACCCAAATTTCCTAGACATTATCATTGAGACCCAATTTAGTTGTGGCTTCACTTATTTTAGCCATACGTCACTTTACTATCTTGCCGCAATCAAATGAATGCTCAAGGCTAGGAGTTGCCTATATTCGTCACACTTGTTTTCCCTCCAGAATCAGTAGCTCATCTAAATCGCCCCGAGGTGTCTAGATTTGATTTGGATAGTTCAGATTTAATTTTTTTATTTTTTATTTTTTCAAAAAATTATTTTAATGAATAGAGAATCTAAATAAAGATTATTGTCCAACTAACATATTTTTAAAAAAATGATTTTTTTCGTTTAAAAATTGACAGTTAAAAAAAATAAATTTAGACCAGCTAGATTAGATATGGACGGTCCAGATTTGGAAGAGCTCTCCTTACCTATATCAAGATAGGTAGGGAATCTGGTTCCTTTCTCCTCCTTCTTTCTCTGTGTTTTATTTTTATTTGACAATTTCACACAACCTATCATTGTAGGAATGTTTAAATTAACATTTAAAAAATATCAAGATAAAATTCTTATCTCATAATCATTTCATACATCGTAAATTATGTTGAAAAAATAACTCATATCTCTAATCAAAACAATCACAAAGATGGGTTTATAGATATGCTGAAACAAACCTGGTCTAGTTTTAGAAGTAAAATGGAATAGAATGGAGGGTTGAGGTGAATTCAACATCTTGAATTTTTTTTATTTTTTTTTCCAAATACTACATCATTCTAAAATATTTTTTTGTGCAATTTTGTATTCAATGATGTAGGTAATTTAGCGTACTGGACACAAAAAAAAAAAGACTTCAAAATACTGTATGATAATGGATATAAATGAAAAATACTTTAGAGTATTGAATATATCATATCCATAAAAAATAAAATAAAATGAATGAATTATAAATTTAGATGGAAATGCAATACCCGCTCTTTAGGCATATGCTGAGATACCAAGGCTGCAAGGGATTGAAAAATTGGGAAAATCACAGTGAGGTCCCAAAGTATAGAAATAACCACAAAAAAGTCTCGTTGTTAAAATAATTTTTTCATGTTTTTAAAATATCCCAGTGAAAATCTTATTGTCAAAATGGCTTCTAATGTTGTCAAAAATTCTCTGAATTTTTCATACGTGTAGAATTTTAGAAAATTTTTGACAACATGAAAAACCATTTTGACAACATTAGGAGCTATTTTCACAACGAAATTTTTGTAGGGACATTTAACAACATAAAAAGTCATTTTGACAACATGAAAAACCATTTTAACAATGAGATTTTTTTGTGAGAAGAATTTAGTAGGTTATTCACAATTAATCACAGAGAAAAATTTAGTATGAATTTTTTTTTTTGTGATTATTTCCGTACTTTAGGATCCGACTATGATTTTCCCTAGAAAATTTGCTTTGGTTTGAGAGGAACAAAGCTCCCAATAATTTACAAATATTGTCTCTTTTTACAATATGGAAATTTTAATAAATCAGATTATTTGTAACATGGTGGTCAATACTCAATTTGCCTACGGTTTGCACCATTTGAGGCTAATATACATTATTAATTAGCCATGTGGTGTAATCCTGTTTCCCACATATTAAAAAAACTAAATATAATTAATTTCTTTATAAAGTTGAACAACTTTCTACCTTGATATTATCTCCGGTCCTAATTATAAGATCTAGTTGACTTTTTTTCTGAGAGATTAACGAAGCTAAATAAGTTACTTAATCATTTCATATATTGTTTATCCTTAGATTAATAAACTGTTTGATCAATTTAGAGGGAAAAATAAAAATAAAAATATTCTAAAGTAATTTAATTAGCTTCATTAATATTTCCAAAAAATTCAACTAGATCTTATAATTAGAACCGGAGGGAGTACCACACATTTCTCATAAATATATTAATATACTCATAATAAAAAATAAAGAATAAAATTCTACATTTATATAAGTGGATTGATTAAATGCCTTGTACATAGGGGAAAATAAAAATACTCTCTTAGATAGTTAAAATCGAGATTTTACGTAAAATTGAAAGAGAGATGAAAAATCGCAACGTAAAAAAATCGTAAAAACATAAAAACGTTTGGAAAATTAGTAAAATCGTTTTAATGAAAAAAAATCATAAAAACGTAAAATCATAAATTGAGATTTTAACTACCAAGTTCTCTATTCTGCAAGTTTCTGAAATCCGGACCGGTCACTGAACCGGTCGGGGTACTGTGTTAAGGGTTAGTGAGTCAGCCCGGGTCAGACCGTTGAGGTATAAAAAATTGGAAAATAATTAATTTCTCTTCACGCCAACCTAAATTTGACATACTATATATCATTTCAATATTTTAGATCAGTAGCAAAATAACCATATACTTCAATACTTGTGACATATTCAGATATTCCTAACAATTTTCTTTACAACCTACATTTGAGAAAATATCAGAAACAAGTATATGATGACAAAATATTCTCAAGCATGATCTTTTTTAACACCAGAATGTGTGGGAGGATTGCTAGACTCGGGATTGGGAGTGGTAGTATTCTGGGCACCTTCATTATTAATATTTCCCTCCATTAACACAGCTTCAGGAAAATAATCAAACACAAAACCTCACAGACCAGAATCTCACAAACCGAGTAAACCAAACATTCAAAAATCCAAACCAAACCAAAGCACAATAGAAACCAATAGGCAAATCAAAGCCAATATTCAAAAATAAGCAGAGCCAACCAAAAATAGAGCAACCACGACAGCTTCTGGAAAATCAAAAACGAACCCAAATCAAACCAATATGACATCCAAAAGTGAAAAAATAAACATCAAAGCACCAGCAGAACACGAAGAACAAAAAACTAAAAATAAAATAAAATAAAACATTCAACAATAATAACCCTGAAGCTCTGCACAATGGAACGAAACTCTAAATCAAGATGAACAAAGCTCTTTCACGGTTTCACCTGAAGAAATAAACAATAATGGGAGGCAAATTTTTTTTTTTTAAAAAAAAAAAACCTAAAGAAAAAAAAAGTGTTTACCGGGTCACACCGGTTTCACTGGGTTAGACCGGTTTAACCCTAAACCGGACCGGTTTCACAGCCGGTTGGCCGGTTCCCGATCTGAACCGCCCGGTCCGGTCCGGTTTCACAAACCATGCTATTCTGTATATAAGTGAGATTAAATTTCAATTTATATTTATTTTAAAAAAAAACTGTATAGGGTATAGCAGCAGTATGTCGAGGGGGGAAAAAGGTTTAGCAGCAGTACAACTAATAGTAGATGTAGATAGGTCCAGTGTTTGAGAGATAGATTGACGTGATGGTGATGTGAAGTGAGACGAAGAAGGCTAAAGAGACGAAGGTGGGTTTCGTTTTCACCTTCAGGAAGAGGGGTGAGGTGATGCGAGGGAAGCACGTGATGTTGAGGTTAGGGAAGCCGACATCGATTACTGATTGGTCAGATCGTGCTTCCACCGCCATGGTCCCACCACCACTCTCCGATTCCTTCGCCGTCGCCGATGTTTTTCCCTCTCTCGTCAGGTTTATAAACCCTATGCACACCCACCCTCCTTCTTCTCTAGTTCCTTTTTTGTTTTTTTTTGCTCAAATCTCTATATCTTTCAATTTCATGGCGATTGATTAGATTTTACACTAAAAGAAAGCTTCCCTTTACGAGTCAAATTAAATAATGTTATGTTCCCCCTTTCAATCGAGACTTTCTGGTAAAGTAATGATAATGATTTCTACATCAGATTTTTATTATATCCTATTACTTTTTATAAGCCTATAAATTGAGACCACGGTCTTCACACACATGTGCCAGTGGATGCTTCCTGTTTCTGCCCCCTTGTTTTCTCTGTGCATCTAATGGCCACAAAGCTTTGCACATTTCTGTGATCTCTGTCTAACCTATTTAGCATCTTACATCAAATTCAAGTTACTATTACTGGCTTTTTATACATTCTTGAGTGCTTTTTGGAAAGCACTCAATAGCTCTCTTCAATTATATCAGATTTCACAATCTGCTTGACGTGAAAATTTACCTGCTTTTGTTTAAATAGGATAGGATAAGGGTATGAGCAATGGATTTTTCGCCCTAGGATTTTGTGTGGGGAACATGACATGCTGAATTTGCTTTGCTTGCCCCATTTGGATTGTTAATACCAATGGGGAAATGCCTGGATTTAGAAATCCTTTCGTGTTAAATTAGATAACATTATCCTCTGGGTTATCCAAAGTTGGTAAAACTTTTGTACTGATCTTCTTTGTTATAATGCACCAATTAACTTTTCTCATAAATCAATAAAAGTAGTTAAAGTCAATAAAGTTATCCTAAAAATTAAGGAATTTTCAATATTATCCCTACTAATTGCACTAAATTCTAATATTATATTAATTATTACTCTCACCTACCACTCTGGTCCTATTTATAAGTTCAGTTTGACTAAATCTTACATACCAAGGAAAGTTAGGTATCTCAATGATTATAGAACAAATTTTCAACTTTACCCTCGTTTATAAATGGGTACCTTTTAAAATTTATTATCAAATCTCTCTCATCTTTTTCTCTTCCTAATAAACTAGCCAATCTCTCATCATCATCATTAATATGGGTAAAATTGTCACAATCTCATTTATTTGGTCAAAATGGACTTAGAAATAGGACCAAATTTTTTGGTCAAATTGGACTTATAAATAGGAGTAGAGTGGTATTACCTTTATTAATTAGGGGCATACACGAAAAAAAATAATTAATACTCATTGGGAACAAGCAAGTGCCTTATAAAAAAGACCAAATAAATTTGTTAGTTAGTATCTTATAATAAAGACCAGAATGAGTAGGTATATAGATATGTAAGGAAGAGAACACGTCCAAAAGCAATTCTTTTTTAAATTACATATCTGTGTTAATGATAACAAGTGATAAAATGTCAAAAAGAAGTCTTGATCAATCAGTAAAAATTTTGTAGTTTAGTTATTAGTGGGACCATTAGCCATCATTCCATCTTAACTCTCTCACGGCAAAGACTGATTAGTGCTAAAACCATTTGATGAGTGGGGCCAATTATTGTAGGACAACGTAAACAAATTGACAAAATATCTGGACAATGAGATCAGAATAATGAAGGGTAAATTTAGTCCCTCCTTTTTGGCGGGGACTATGAAACATGCCCTTGAACAGGGTAATGTACTACTCTGGTCTTATTTATAAGTCCAGTTTGACCAAATCTCACATATCAAGGAAAGTTAGGTATCTCAATGATTATATAGCAAATTTCCAACTTTACCCTCATTTATGAATGGGTACCTTTTAAAATTTATTGTCAAATCTCTCTCATCTTTTTCTTTTCCCAACATAGCTAGCCAATCTCTCTCATCATCATTAATATGGGCAAAATTGTCACAATCTTATTTATTTGGTCAAAATGGACTTATAAATAGGATCAAATTTTTTGGTCAAACTGGACTTATAAATAAGATCAGAGTGGTATGTGTTTGGGGTTGAAACATCACCTCTTGGTATGAACTATGAAGTGCCCTGCGTAGGGTTGTGGACAGGAGGTCCTAGTCTCTGTCTCTAGGTGTCAAGCACTAAATACAAATCCAATTGATTTAGGATGCTGAAAGCCTACTGTTTGTTGAAAATGATGCTGCATTCATATGCTTTAATTTAAAATCTGGTATGCAGTTCCATCATAGCACTTTCATATTAGGGAAAATTCATTTCAGGACCTTTTTAATAAGGGAAATTATAAAAAATGTTCCAAGATTCTGACAATTTTAGAAAATGCCTCAGGAATTTTCAGAATCTTGGGTGAGTTGTTAACGGGGCTGATATAGTTGTTAACGAGTAGGTTTTTAACAACTAAATCAGCCCCGTTAACAACACTTTCCTAACAACTAAGTCAGTACCTTTAACAACTATATCAGTACCCCGTTAACAACCTATGAAACACGGACACTCCTATTTTTTAAAAATATGTGTGTCGTGTCGTGTCGGACACTCCGACACCGTCCGATACTCCGACACCCCTCAACACTCTTATTTTTTAAAAATATGTGTGACTTTGAATATTACTGAATTGATGATGAATTTTTCTTTTGTATTTTTTTTTTTAAAAGGAGGCACGACTTTTATAATGAGGCCGAATCTATAATGAGCCAAAGCTGAAAGTTAAGATTTTACGGAATATTGAATTTGAATGTAAATTATTATATATATATATTTAATATCAAAACGTGTTCTAACGTGTCAAAATTTAGATATTTTTAGAATTAACGTGTCGGAGTGTCGAGTCGTGTCGTGTCTCGTGTCTCGTGTCGGTGTAACATAGTAATAACAACTATATCAGTTTCGTTGACAACTCACCCAAGATTCTGAAAGTCCTAGAAAATGTCCTGAGATTTTTTCTGGGATTGTCAGAATCTTGAGGTCTTTTTTTTATAATTTTCCTTGTAAAGGGCCTTGAAATAAATTTTCCCTTCATATTATACATAGATACATACAGCAGAGAGACGTCAGTGTGCTGAAGAAACTGTTAATCCCTAAGAAAGTGACGTCTTTAAGAGTCTCTTTCTGTCAGCTATTACTATTTTATTTGCCTGGGATGCAAGCAATAGAACCAACCTGTTTTTAATGAGACGTCGTTCCAACACATTTTGCATAATGTGATTTTAGAAGTCTCTAGTAAGAATAGAACTCAAGGAAAGCTTTAATCATCTGGGTCAATCTGTAGTTGCATCTAACGTAAATACTAGGGAAATGTGGATGTACTGTATATTAGATCTAAATATACCATCCATATTATGTGTCTGTTTGGATTAACAGTAGAAGTTATTTTTCTTATATGGTTTACAATGTATGAGGTAAAATATGTGATAAGAGTTTTGTCTCAACTTACGTAAATATATTTCTCCAATGCTAACTCAAATAGGCCTTAAATAATTAATCCCTTTTTTTGTTTTGTTTTTCTTGGGAGGGGGGTTGTTTATGGTTAGATATTTTTAGCGTAGTGTTTGGAAACTTTAGTTAAGGAGAAGAAAATATGGCTCATTATCAGGGACAGAGTCAAGGGAGGGCTAGGGGTAACCACCGTCCCCCTAAAATTACAGAAAAGAACCCAAATGTTTAGAAACTTACATTTCAGCTTCATAAAAATTTCAATATTTCCACTTTAACCCCCATTAGAAGCTTCATAAAAGGACTAAACTGAAAACATTGAAATGTTTATAGAGTTTAAATGTAATTTCATGAATACTTGGATTCTATTATATAACTTTCTCCCTTAATTGCAGTTCCTAGGTCCGGCCCAGCTCATTATAATATGTGAAGTACCACTCGTGGCTTTGAATCTGAGGCCGGAGAAGAGGCAGAGGGATGAAATCATGTAAAAATAACATTAAAGAGATCAGTAGTTGAAAAACATTAGAAAATGATTTTTATATAGTAATATAGGGATTTCTTATTTTATCGTAAATCAAAGTAGTGTTTGAAAAAGAAACCTAAATCTAAGCCAATACCGTGTTCTTCTTTATATTTCTCTGTCCCCAAGGAGGATAGGCTCTAACCCAAAAAAAATCCATCAACCTTCCTTAAATTTAATGGGGTTGGATTTTTCTCATTATTTCTTATAATTCTTAAATGATATCCGTTCAATCGATCTGAAATATTACCATATTACTTTGACTTTTAACTCATCTTCCCAATTAATAGTCTAGATAGTCTTATGAAAGATAATAAAAAACAAAAATGAGAAAATGATATGCTTCTTTTGGTTTAATGGGCAGTCTCACCTTTTATATATCATATATCAATCACATTGCCAAAGAGAGTTGACATAGATGGTAAGGGATTTTGTCAAGTCTCAAAGGGATGTGTGTTCGATCCCCGCTGCCGTCGCTGAGACTCCTTTGGTAGGCGATCTCGTAAGTCCCCATTAAGTGCTCAAAGAGCTCGGGGCCGTGCCCTGACTTTAGTGGGGGACTGATGCCGAAGCCCTCCAAAACCTTTTATATATATATATATATATATATATATATATAATATGTATATATATATATATCTATCAATCACATTATGCTAGTTTGGTTTTTTATCCGCTTTATCTCTTTGTGTTGCCACGTAAAATAAAGTAAACGATCCAATTTAAGGCACCTGTACGTCTGTACCTGTAATGCGGCCCACCTCACCCTAAGGTGTAAAATGAAAACGAGTTGTCAATAATTAAGAGCATAATAGTGTAATAAAGAAGATTAGTAATTCGAGCAAAAAAAAAAAAAGAAGATTGGTAATCCAATGATTAATATGCTGCATTGAATATATTTAGGTCATCTTTTACTTGTTGCATGAGGATATAATTGTGGGATAGAGAGAGAAAAAAAGTTAAAAGCTAAGGAACAAGTGGGGAAAAGAAACAATAATCAAAGGTTAGGCATATTGTGTTTGCTAATTACATTAAAAACATCTTAACCACAACGAATAACGTCAAAGCAATCTACAGTGAATAGTGGCAGAAAAGTGAAAGTGTAAATATGAATAATAAATAAGAGCCACAACTTTTTCAAGACTCTCCTTATCTTTAGGACCATTCGGTTCAGAATAAAACCACTTTACACTTTGGTTCACTTCATAAGAGACAAAAACACCATCAAATGGGAAGCATCTTAACTCTGTTCCCAAAATTGATGAAATCTCTATATAGCTGCAAATCTGCTGGCTTTCGTTGTAAGCCATAAGATAATTGACATATGATGTTTCTTTACTTTTCATTGAGGAAAACTGTCCGCACAAATTACCTTTTTGTTTACCATCCTAGTTTTAATTTTGAAGGTATACACGTTGAAATTGCTCATTAGTGAGTACTATCATTGTTGGGCTGGGTCAACATTTATATTTTATAACTTTCTTCGACCTTTTAGTACATGTTTAAATTATCGGTAAAATCTGCTTTTCTAACGTGATTTATGGTATATAAGGTAAATTTGTAAGAAGAATTTTGTTTCGACGTGGTTGAACCTGCTTTTTAAACTCTAACTCAAGCAGACCCTAGTTCCATGAGAAAATTTCACATGGTGAACCAACCAAGACTTAAAAAATTGGGAAAATCCATCTCAAGACCCATATTAGTAAAAAAATGTCAAAAAAGACTCAAGAAAAAGTTACATGTAAAAAAAGGCCACAGGACATTTTCTAGTATTATTTCATAAAACGTTAGTTGTTAATAGAACTGATATAGTTGTTAACGAGTACTGATTTAGTTGTTAATGAGACTAATTTAGTTGTTAACGTTTTATGAAATAATACCAGAAAAGGCCCTAGGACCTTTTTTGGTATGTGACTTTTTCTTAAGTCTTTTTTGACATTGTTTTGCCAATGTGGGCACTGAGATGGATTTTCCCTAAAAAATTTCAAGCATGCTTAATTACTTACATGGGACTCTTTGAGGGGTTATGAAACTTGGAAGAGTTCATCAATTAAGCATAAATAAAACGTGCATTGACTTAATAGCCTTAGTCCTGAAACTTTGAAGAGTATATATTTATGAAGGGTTGTTGTGGTGATGGGGGGCTAACCGAGCCATCAGCCATCTTTCTCCACAAATTAATTAATATATTGAAATAAGCGCAAGTATAATTAACGTATGTATTTACCCTTTCATGTCAACAAACTTTCCAAATACTGTAAAAAAATGTCACATAAAAATAGGCGGAAAAAGTTTAAAAAAAAATGAAGACAGTGACATTCATAATTTAATTGCTTTTACTTTTGTTTCCCATTACTTCTGTGAGTATTAAAGCTTTAAGCAAACGACAAGTGTTTATATGCTTGTCATCAGCAATCTAGTGATAAAAAAGCTAATACAATGATGTTGATGCAATTCTTTTTAGGCTTAACAATTTGAAAGTGATTTTCATTAAAGAGGGGTGGCAAATAGACCCGACTGTACCTGTTTGTCATTTTCTGTTTGCTAGACCATGCTTATCACTTTCATAAAGCTCTTTTTTTGTTTTTTGCTCGAAATCATAAAGCTCTTTTTTTGTTTTTTGCTCGAAATCATAAAGCTCTTTTAGTGTATATATAATAATTTGCAAGCTCATGCTTTGTGGGACAATTACGATTCATTCTTAAACTGCTACTACGAAGCTGATGGAAGATATTTATTTCTTTGCTGTTCTTTTTTGTTTTTTAACTGTTTCACTTGGGAAGATAAAAAAATTTCACTTTCGTCATCCACTTAGAATGTTGTTTAGCTGCTGTTTTTAGTGCATTGTATTGGGTATATATTTCTGCAGACTGCAGTCACTATCATTAGTTGTATTTTTCCTAAGATTAGTCGATCATATTGATGAATATAATATAGTAGTATAATGTAAATAAGCTTGTTTATTAACATGCTGTGGTTGCATCTTTCTTTTTCATCTTTTTGTGAAGGCATTACTGGCTGCTTTAACATATCCGCTCTCTTCCCCTTTGAGCAATTAAAGATTTAACTCATAAACCATATTGAAAATTCTTTTCTGAAATTTTCCTCCAATTAACAATCTTAACATATGCTTGGTGTACTGTCACTGTAGATCATTAGGAAAAATGGTTCAAACTATATAATATGTTAGGCAAAACAACACTTTTATATTAAATGATGATACATCGTCTATAATAAGTAATAGTTTGTTAAGAGACAGATGACTACTTTAGTTTGATTACTATAATGGGAAGAAAAAGATTCAGTCAGGTCTTGCTTGCAAAATGTGAAGAAAAATTAATAAATTGATATGAACCCAGCAACCTCGCTTGCTTTGCATATATACTCTGTTTAATTAGTAAAGGCTTCAATTATTTTCTTGAATTGCTTTAGAATCAATTGCACGTTTTCTAGTAATTAGCTTATATGAGAGACACGGTAGTTACTCAAGTGCATTGAAGTTAGATGGCTATTTAGCTTGATTATCATAATTTGAAATAAAAAGCTTCAATCAGGTTTTGCTTGCAAAATGTGAAGAAAAATTAATAAATTGATATGGACCCAGCAACCTCGCTTGCTTTGCATACACTCTGTTTATTTAGGGGTTAATGTGCAATTTTACACATGAAGTTTACCCCAGGAGCGCCCAGCACCACAAAGTTTTTTCAGGGGCAAAAGTACACACGACGTTACGTTTTGAAAGCAAAAATACCACGGGCCGTTAGTTGACCGTTAGTTTTTTAACGGCCCGTGGTATTTTTGCTTCCAAAACGTAACGTCGTGTGTACTTTTGCTCCTGAAAAAACTTCGTGGTGCTGGGCGCTCCCGGGGTAAACTTCATGTGTAAAATTGCACTAACCCTTTATTTATTTAGTGAAGGTTTCAATTATTTTTTGAATTTGCTTGAGAATTAATTGCACGTTTTGAAGTAATTAGCTTATATGAGATACATGGTAGCTCAAGTGGATTGAGTCTAAATGATTATTTGACTCGTTTATTATATTGGCAATAGAAATCTTCAATTAAGTGTTGCTTGCATAATGTAAAGAAAAATTAATAAATTGATATGAACCCAGCAGCTTCATTTGCTTTGCACACACACTTTTAAATTAGTGAAGGCTTCCATTTTTTTTTTTGAATTGCTTGAGAATTAGTTGCATGTTTATATGTGACACATGGTGGCTCAAGAGGACTGAAGCTTGATGAATCTGTACCTACATATAAAACCAAATATGCATTATTAGAAAGATGTACACGAGGGTCTTCTGGTTATTATTGTCATCCCCCCACACCCTGGCTTCTCTCTCACATACTAAAATCGAAAGAAGGAAAATATAAACTTTAAAGCCAATTAATGATCCAAAGATATCATTGTTTTTTTACTGTGTCTTTTCCAGATACAAGAGAGGGCCCAGAACTGATTCAGTTGTTGTTGTAAATACAAGACTTGTCTTTACGGAGTGATATGATTCAGGTGCATTAGATCAATGGAATAATAATTTTCCTTTAAAATATCTTATTCCCATGCTCTATTATATAGTGTCAATGACAGCTTTCCTAACTCTGTATTTCTTGAAGTAGCGAAGTAGCTAGCCTACCAACCATTTCAGACATATTGTAAGTTTCTTACCATAACTCACCTCCAAGTTTAGTTAAGGCATTATGAGCTAATGCCAATCAATTAGGATCAGATCCAGGGAATAAAAATAAAAATCTGTGAAATAAAATAATACTAAAATGCAAGGACGGGAAAAGATTCTCTTTCTTTGGCTGTATGTTTGATTTGCTTGTTATTTCAATATGGAGTTGGAATCAAACGCTCTTTACAGATCTAATTATGAAGCAACCTTAATGTTAAGAAATAGAAAGGCCTTCTAAGATCTTATTAGTAATCTCAGCTAGACTGTTGTCTCTGTTGCATCTGGTGGTGATTTATATTTGTTATATATATATATAGCAAATTAAGGCAAATCACAAGACTTGGTCTTTTGCAGCGCATGCAACGCTCTGCTCAAGCATGTGATGTTATCAGATTCCTGGCAAAATAACAGTGTATATCTTACTCCATCAAAAATATGTTATATAGTCCGTTAGCTTATTAGCTTGACCTTAATAGGAAATTAAAGAAAGATATTGTATTTTGTCCCCAGCTTGATGTAAGAAAATTAATAATGAGATATCAGCAAGATGGGGACAATTTAACAATAATTAGGGATCATCCTGTGTATTGCATGGAATTTAAAGAAGGGAGAATTACATTCAGGTCCCAAGGAAGGAAAAAAATTTAAAAAAAATCCCTTGAAATCACAAAATTACCCAGAAGTCCCAAGAAATTTTTTGTTGTAAATACATACATTTCCTGTTGTAAATACATAAATTTTCTGTTGTAAATGGTTTGAGACTTTTTTGATATTATTTGTACAGAATTTTTTAAATGTTGTTGTAAATACATACTTTTTCTGTTGTAAATGGTTAGGTGTTTAAATGTTGTTGTAAATATATACTTTTCCTGTTGTAAATGGTTTGGGACTTTTTTGATATTATTTGTACGGAATGGAAATTACTTTTCGTGTTGTTGTAAATATATACTTTTCCTGTTGTAAATATTTGTATGTATTTACAACACGAAATGTATGTATTTACAACCAAAATTCTCTTGGGTCTTTTTTGTAATTTTATGATTTCAATGGATTTTTTTGTAATTTTTTTCCTTCCTTGGGACCTGAGTGTAATTCTCCCTTTAAAGAATAAGTTGTGTTGTCATTAGTGATTTTTGTTATAGATATTATGTTGATATTGACATTAATGATTTGATACTCTGAAATTTTCTTCTTATATATTAATATGTAAAATATTTTTCATTCAGTATATGATATTCAAGATATTTGGTGATAATTCAGATACTGGAAATAATAGAACTAAGATCATATCTCAGCCAAAAGAACTCCTTATTCATTAATGGGGACAATTGTTTTTAGACAGCTTTCAAATACATAGAATTTTTAAAAATGAGTTTATAGTTTGCATCTTGTAATACTTGTTAAATATTAGTATTTTATTTTGATTTTAACATTAATTGGTTGATTATATAATGATTTGCTTTGACCCAGAGAAAAGTATATAATGATTTGATACACTGAGATTTTTATCTTTATATATTAACATCTGTATTTGGCATCTAGATGCCAAAGAGTCTACAATGAATTTCAAATTACAGTTAACATTAGGAACATTTAAATTGATTTAATTGTTGTATATCAACTAACGAATCTTAATTTTTTTTTCTTTTAAATTTGTATATTATGAAAGTATGAGATACTAGTATACTACTTCTGCTCCTTAATATAAAAAATATGGAGCAGATCTTATATTAAGAACGGAAGATAATATAAGATAAAATCTAATTAATGAAGACATGGTAAAGTGATAGGAATATTCTTATTCAATGAAGGTAAGGAAGACAAATACTGTATGAGTGACATATAGAAATAAATTTTAAGTAGTAAATGTGAGGTTTTTATAATGTGTGCACATCAATCTTAACTAGGTTTTGATTCCCAAGTAAAATTCCTTCACCGCTTATAAGTCAACTTTCAAATCCTAGTCCACGTGTTGGCTCTAATGTGAATAACAATTCTCAATAAGATATAGTACAATAATATATATAAAAATTTCACTGGGTCAAAATGCATCAACTAGCCAGTTGTTGTTAAGCTTTGCATCACATATAATAAAGTATTTGTTATTAGTAGCATAAACCCTGCTTCATCACACAGCAAATAGCTCAGTTCTCAAAAAATTCAACTGTATTTTTTTTGGGTGATAAATAAAAACATTGTTATTTTTTTATTATTAATATATAATAACTCTGCTGTACTTATAAACTTGATATTATTTTCTTAGTTGTGATTGATTGTTCTTAGATATTGGTATAAGGAAGCATCAAGGAAGAAGATAGCAGCAAAGAAGGTAACTACAGTATATTTTGATGAAGAAAACAAAACTTAGCTAGAGAGAGAGAGAATATCCCCCACAAAAGTAAACAAGTATTTTCCTTGAAAATTGATGTTTTGTCTTCAGCAAAAAAAAAATTGATGTTTTGATATTACAACTTCCGATCCTAAATATAAAACCTAATTGATTGTTTTTTTAAAAGAGATTAAGGAAGCTATATAAGTTACTTAATAATGTTATATGTTGTGTATGATTAAATTATATATTAGCTTATTAGTCGGATAAATAGTTTGGAAAAATAATAAATTTGAATACTTTAAAGTAATTTGATTAGCTTTTTTAATTTTTCAAAAAGGAGTCAACTAGATCTTATATTTAAAATTGAAGTGATATTAATTTAATTAATTTGAATCTTATTGTTATTAAAGAACGGACACAGGAAGCTATAAAATAAGACAAAAATGGTAAGCAAAGAGATGGGGTCCTTTGCCTCACACATCTTACAGCTATGAAATGGGTCATGATTCATGAAGCTTTAATTATATATAATATTATACTTAATTTTTTTTTTTTGTTACAAAACTTGAATTGAATAAATATATAAAGAAATGAAATGTATGTGACAAAATCAGTTCTAAATTGAACAGGGATAAGAAATGGGTCATGGCTTCTCCTCAATTATTGGTGATGATATAATAACAACAAAAATATCATCAACAATAACAACAATAATAATAAGAGTTAATATAATCTTCGATTCTTCAAGATTGCCCTTATTTTAATTTTAATCCCTCAAGTTTCATTCCTTGTAATTTAATAAAAACCTACTAAAACTCAAGGTTTGAAACTTGATGACCAAAACCAAAATAAGGACAATTTGAGAAACTAAATATTGTATAAACCCTAATGATGATGATGATGATATATTGTTGTTGTCGTTAGTCGTCATCGTCTACCCACCATTAGGTTTCATCCTTGTTATATTTAGGTAGAGGTTAGGAGACAAACAGAAAAATGCACTCCTCTGATCTTTAATATAAGATATATTGACTTTTTTTAAGAGATTAATGAAGTTAAATAAATTAATTTAAAGTATTTATAAATACCTTCTTTATACTAATTTAATTTGTTTGACTTATGAACTAATATATAATCAAATGATACATGACATATGATATGATCAACTAACTTATTTAGTTTCCTTAATCTATCTAACAAAAGTCAATTATGTCTTATATCAAGGACCTAAGGAGTATAATACAAAAAATAACCTATTAGGATTGGGGAGCTGCATTAGTTTCCTCAAATAGGAAATTATGGATTAGTGTGAGTTCAATTTGTTAGATCCTATGTTTTGATAATAATAAAGTTTAAGAAAAAAATTAGGAATGATTTGCAAGAAGTTACATTGATTTGTAAAAGGTTTTTGATACATACAAAGGTCATTTACTGCGAAAACCAACTAATCACTTGAGTTATGTGTTTTGAAAAAATAACTCATCATTGTAGTGACTACTGGAAGAGCGAAACAAAGATCACTTAGTGATGTTGGAAATTTGTCTTAACTGCCACACCTCCATGATGAATCATCTAGTGATCAGTTTTTCAAAGAATTTTCAAAAGAAGAGATCACTTAATGCTCTAATTTGTCATTACCATGACATCACCACGGCACTCCATTCTAGTGATCAGTTTTGTAAAAAAAAAAAATCAAAGAAAGGATCACTCAAGTGATGTGTTTAATTTTCATCACCATCACATCAAAACACAGTGATTTGTCGTAGTGATCAGTTTTCTGAAAAATATTTTGAAGTAAAGATCACTCGAGTGATGTGTGAAAAAATACATCGCTAGCACAACACTATAGTGATCCTAGTAGTGCTCTTTCTAAGTGTAAGATCACTCGAGTGATGTATAAAAAGTGTATCACTACTAGTACACTAGATCACTTGAGTGATTATGTTATTCTCATCACTGCCAGATCACCACATTGATGTTCCTAGTGATATGTTTTTCAAAAGAAACAATATCACTCAAGTAATCATATTTTGTGCATCACTACCGCATCATTGTAGTGACCCATCTAGTGCTCTATCTTATTTTTAAAATGGCCAAGTGAAGATCACTCAAGTGATGCATTTCTAGAAAACTGAGCATCACATTGAAAATTTTCTTAACTTGTTCTTTTTGCATCCAATTGCTATAACACCTCATTACATTAGTGATTAAGAAATTTATAGGTGATCAATCATGGATTAACACAAAAAATGAAAACGTCACTTTATGTGTCAGAAGCCTTAAATGCTTTGAGGTTTCAAACACTGAAACATCCTCTCTACTCCAACGGCTAAAACCTAAGACGCAAAGAATATTTTGACATTCGTAGGCTAGAATCAAAGACCAAACACTCTAACGGATACTCTTAAGAGCAACAGCCATTAATCATCCTCATACTATAAATACAAAAGCATTGAAGACAAATCAACGACTCTCTATGCAAAAATTTATTGTTACATTCATAGCTAAGTCTTGAGCTCTTAAGTGAGATTCTGTACTTCAGAGCTTATTCTTGTACTCTCGTAAGAGTTATTTATTGAATCATTTATTACAGTGAGTTACTTAACATGGTGAAATTTTGAGGAATGCACATTAGGTTCCCATAGTTATATGCCAATTATGTGCTCATACCTCTATTAGAGGTATGAGCATTTTTTTTTTAAAATTTTTTTATATATTGTATTTATTTATATTTAAATTATAAGCTGCTTTCTGGAAAAAAATTTCACTCAGTATATCAAATTAATTAGCTTCCAGTTTTGCATTTATTCATAACTATGGGCACCTAATGTGCACCCAATTTTGAGTGGGTATTAATTACAAAATGTAAGGGGAAGCGATTGTTCTTAGAAGAAGAACTTGCTTTTACTGAGGCACTAAGAGCCCTGTAAATCTTGGAAGATAGTGGAAATATTAGAAAGACTTCTGAGGACTGAACGTAGATCAAGTGGTTTGGATGTATAAATCCCATGTGTCAAACTTCAGTGATATCCCTTTGACTCTACTCTCTTTAAGTTTATGCTTAAGTTTCAATTTTTAAATATCCCTCAATTCACCCTTCTCTTGGGAGGAAGACTTGTACTAACATTTGGTATTAGAGCTGGTCTCCTTATTTTTAGGTTTAACAGCCTAAGAAGGATTCGATGGCAAGAATGGGTGAAGGTATACTCCCTGAAGGAGCTTTAATCACTAGACAACCAGGATTTTGTGGCGAACACTTTTCATCTCTGGCAAGTCATACAAGATGGAGACTATATTCTTATGAAAAGAGAAGGGGAAAGACCAAAGACACCAATAGAGTTTGATGATAATGATAAGAAGCTGATTACCCTCAACAATAAAGCCATTCTAATGATCTAGAGCGCCTTGAGTCAGAAAGAGTACTTCAGAATCTGTACTCTTCCCTTTGCCAAAGACATGTGGGAGGCATTAGAAATTGCTCATGAAAGTGTAACATCCTCCATTTTGAAGAACAACAATTATTAATTTGTATGGTTAAACTGTTTATCAAGATATTTTATGCACACGTTTGAGCTTTGGATTTAACCAGACTCAAACTCTTTGGCAGAAAATTACCTCAAGGTTGATCAAAATATCCTAAATATACGATATCATGCAAAATGAGTCATAATGTGACAATATACAATAATCTAACATGTAGCAAAAAGACGGAAACACTACTATTAGCAAAAGTAGTTTAAGCTTCCAAAGCCTTCCCTAATAGTCCTATACGAGAACTATCACCTTAAAAATAATAGTAACCATCAATCCAACTTGTTATAAATGCTAATATGTGCTCATGATGTGTCAAGTGAAATATTTTATGGAACAAAGTATTAGAAATATAATTTCACAAATTCTGTATTACAGTTTATTTATGGAATTTAATTTCATAATTTACATATATAATATGTCAAGCAAAAGATCGATACACTAACCATCCTTATTACCCCAAGCCACCTTTATAACCGCTAAATGGAGCCACAACTAACAAATGATTCATTCATTTGACTAGATTACACATGATTCCAAATTATGAGGCGTCACCTGGCCAATGTCCCTAGTTTGTCATGATTGGATTATAGCTCCCCTCTTTTTGATGAAAACAATGAGGTGTCATTGTCCCTTGAGATGATCCTTAACCTAGCCAAAGGAAAATGGTAATACCAAGGGCCTTGAGAATGTCAAAGACATCCATTATGCACCGAGTGGTGGCATACCAGGTGGTATATACTTACACAAAATTTCCCATAACAACTCCACAACCATCCATCCCCTCTTGTATCAATACTTAAGAGATAAAATGACAATGAACTATCACCTACGATTATCAATTTTACAAGCTATCAATAGAATCTTTTCAATCTCATAAAGCAATAATATAGTGTCACTAGTCATGTTCCAAAAAGAAATTCCACAAGACAATTTTATTATGAACATAGTTTTCATATATTTATTTAAATCACTCATAAAAATCATACAATCATGTATAATAAGAGGAAAGTGGTTATTTCAAGTTTTTGACACAAGAACTAAGCTTGAGAGATATCAAGTCCACTCTAAAAAAATAATTATATAATTATACATTAATATAATTAACCAAAAAGACCAACTAATACCATAACAATTAATTAAACTAATTTCTCACTTTAATTTCATTAGAATGACAATTTATCTATTCCTCAAATTATAATTACAATCTCTTTTCCTTCTTTCATAAATTATTTATCACTTATTATGATCATTAAAATATCATCATATCCTCATTTTAACCAAAACACCCAATTTCCTACCATAAAAATTTCACTCAAAAATTTCAAATATTCACGTTCATTTATAAACCTTAAATCCAATCCATCTAATTCTCAATATAACTTCCAATAAATTAGAAATGAATTATAAATTTGAATATAAAAGACCTATTATCACAAACCTAAATTTTTCAACCTAACACTAATTTATATAAGCATAACCCAATTTATTGAACAAATTTCCAAACCTCCACATAATCAAAATCATATCAAACTCTAATTTATATATTCCAAATCCCAACTCATAATTTCATATAGTTCAAGATTTAGCAAAACTAAACTGATTAAACCCATAATAATGCATCTAGTAATCCAAATAAATACCTTAAACCTCATTTAATTGGTAGAAATATCCTATAGGATATAAATCCTAAATTATTTTAAATATAAAATTAAATTTAAATTCCTACGACAACCAACTAATAAATCCAAACTAATTGAAATTATCTATTAATCATGCTCTATATATATATTGTTATCTATTATCAAAACTCAAAACTTTACCAAAATTCTAACCCCAAAATTTTCACTAATAAATACTATATTATTCTCATTAAAAAGAGAAAAATACGTAGAATAACTTT
The DNA here is from genome assembly GCA_025563575.1 of Acacia pycnantha. NCBI lineage: Eukaryota > Viridiplantae > Streptophyta > Magnoliopsida > Fabales > Fabaceae > Acacia > Acacia pycnantha. The sequence continues at coordinate 4,002,768 of JAMWYP010000001.1, forward strand.
TATGAAGAAAGTTTGTTGAAAATAAATTAATTTAACTACCTAAATGATCTTATAATATAAATAACTTACCTTAAAATTCCAAATAACCTCTAGCTCTCCGCTCTCGCCCTCACTCCACAAACACACACATATGCACCACTACACATGAATATATACAAATAGAAGAGAAGAGGCGGTGGGGAAATTATTATTTCCCCTTCCCCAATTAAAGGTGGCAGCACGTGTTGACACCGTTTTTTTGGATATTATAGAAGGTACCTCTAGAATTAAAGAAAATAGAGTCAACACTCTCATTACTGAATATGATTTGTTCTGAATGAAGCCAAGAGAAAGCATTGATGAATTTGAGCTCAAATATACTCACATTGCCAATGAATTTCCTTCTCTAGGAAAGACCTATGATTAAAACTGTCAAGTGAGAATAATCCTTAATATTGTAACAAAAGAATGGAAAGCTAAAGTTACAGCCATGGAAGAAGCCAAAAAAGAATCAATGAGATCGATTACTGCTATATTTGTAAGTCTTTTCGAATATGAAGGAAAGCAAAAATTCAAAAAAAGAGTTGGAAGAGATAGATGAGAAGAAAAAGAAAGAAGTGTCTCTGAATGCAATCAAAGAAAAGGAATAAGAATAAAAAGAAGAACTTGAAGATGATGAAATGGGCATGATCAGGAGAAGATTCAAGAAGTTCTACAAAAAAGATCAATGATTTAAGAAGTTCCACAAAAAGGTCTTAGTGGTAGAAAAGAAGAAAAGGATCAAATCATTTGATTTGAGTGTAACAAGCCTGGACATATCATGTCTAAATTCCCTCTCTATCTAAACAACAAAGAAAAGAAGAACAACAAGTTCACCAAGAAGAAGTCATATGTTTCTGCAATTTGGGGAGATAATTCCTCTGATGAAGATAGTGATAATGAAGAGATTGCAAACATATGCTTGGTGGCCCAAGAAGATTAATCGGTCACAGAGGAGGTCATAGATTTTGAACCTAATTATGATGAATTACAATCTGAATATAATGCTTTATATTCTCAATTTGTTAAAATAGTTAAGAAGTTGGTAAGCTCCGAGAAGAAAATTAAATTACTTGAAGAACAACTCAAGGAACCATTTGTTGTTTCTTGTGAGACATGTCAAGTTCTTGAGGTAAAAAACACTGACCTTACCAAGACACTTGAGATATTCACTAAGTGAAATGCACAAGGTTATCTTAAAGGCTCAGAGGTTTACATATGATAAATCTGGTATAGGATAAGATCCAAACTTGGACAAAAAGAAGGGTAAAAATTAAGAAGAAATGTGGTTAAACTTACCTAAATTATTTTCAACACTTTGTGCATATATCTAATACTTTTTTTTTTAAATTTTTGCAATATAAAAGGACATTATACTTCTTCTTGTTATCATAGAAAAGAAGGAATCATAGGCACTTATAAATGGGTTCCAAAAGGATCACATGTGTCAACAGTGATTCACACTAACCACCAAGGACCCAAGAAAGTGTGAGTACCAAAAACTTGATTGTCTCTGATTGTAGGTATGTTTCAAAGCATTAAAGACAAGCAAATAGTACATTGATAGTGGATGCTCGAGACACATGACTAGTGACAAGAACAAATTTGCCACAATGGAACGAAAAGATGAAGGTAAAGTAAGCTTTGGAGGAAATCAATATGGAAAGATTGCCGGAATTTGTAAAGTTGGCAAGAAACATGGAATACAAGTTTAAAATGTCTACTATGTAAAAGGATTATGCCATAACCTAATTAGTGTAAGCCAAAGCATTGATGAAGACAATTGAGTCTTCTTTGACTAAAAAAAAAAAAAGTCTCATTGTGAGCAAGAAGGACTTTCAAATCAACAAAGATAATCTCAAAATCAAGATAAGGGCCTCAAGAGATGGTAACTGTTATACTCTTGATATAAATACTAATGTTAAAAATTGCTTTCTAAGTAATGTCGATATAAGTTGGTTATGGCATAAGAAACTTGCTCATGTCAACGTGAACCAATTAGGAAAACTATTAAAAAATGAATTAGTCGTTCCTAAACTTTATTTTGAAAATGATATGAATCTTGTCAAAAGGGGAACCAAATAAAGCCCTCTTTTAAATCTAAGAAGGTAGTCTCAATTGAGAAACCATTCCAACTACTCCATATGAACCTAGTTAAACCAGCAAGAGTAAAAAGTCTTGGCGGGAATTTGTACACATTGGTAATTGTTGATGACTATTCTAGATTTACTTGGACTATATTTATTTCTTCAAAATATGAAACTTTTGATGAGTTTGTTGTTTTTGCCGAAAATGTCCAAAATGAGATGGTATGCCTATTGTGTCTATCAGGACTGATCATGGTAGAGAATTCGAAAATCAAGTATTTGGAGAATATTGTGATGCAAATGGGATTTGATCAAAGATTTTCAACTCCAAGAATCCCACAACAAAATATTGTTGTTGAGAGAAAGAATAGAGTCTTCACCGATATAGCAAGAGCAATGCTGAATGAAAAAGGAGTTTCACAAGTATTTTGGGAAGATACAATGAGCACAACATGCTATATTTCAAACAAAACCTACATGAAATCAATAATTGGAAAGTCACCCTATGAACTATACAAAGGGAGCAAACCAAACTTGGCCCATTTACATGTGTTTGGGTGCAAATGCTTCATACACAACAATGGTAAAGACATCCTTGGTAAATTCGATCCTAAAGTTTATGAAGGTTTATTTATTGGCTATTCTAATAGAAATAAAGCACATATAATTTTCAATAAACGTACATGTGTTGTTGAAGAATCTAAATATGTTGTGTTTACTGAAAATGAGTCTCAAACAAAGCCTAGTGAAGAAGAATCAAAGGTGGTTCATAACCTAGGAGACCAAATGTAACATCCCAATTTCAGAGCCAAATTTTTTTTTTCCCATCAGAGTAGAGCATCGGAATAAAGAGCATTGAGTAACTGATACAACGTTAATCAACTCGATCGATCATTACTTTGTCTTCACGTGTGCTGTCCGCTCGGCTTACTCTTATCCTCCGTCCTTGGTATCTCATATACTGATGCTATAGTAAGAGCTGAGATCCAATGTTTATCGGATCTCAGGTAACGGTTAACCTCATGCTTATATAACAATATATGTTCAATAGATATTTCTAGAATGAATTACGCAATGATCTTGTGAGCAATATATGATCATTAAATAACAACTACCCTACAAGCAAAGTTATTGGTCTGCACTATTCACCAGTGCCACGATGTACGGTCGTGTCCTCAGCGCTAGGAAAACATACGGCATTATCATGTCTATAACCCGTAAGGCTGTAATAGTGATTAGCTAAGTTCTTTACCTTAGTCACTGTGCATGACCCGGGACAGAGTCCCGCTCATGGCTTATGAAACTATCCGTATCATATATAAGCATTCTATAAGCATCAGAGTCAGTATTACAGTACGCCGCGAACGTACCTTCGTTTGACGGTACTTCGATACTTTTTGACGGAAGTGGCACGTTTTACGGAAAACAGCGAAACGTCCAACAGCGGCGCGTCGGATAGCGTAACGGCATCAAATCAGAGTTTCTGATGTCCTATAAGAGTAATATCACTTTTATTAGTGATTTGACATTATAACTGGCATTTTAGGTAAAAATTACCATTTTGCCCCTATACCCCTAATTGGCGGAATTTCGCCAGCACTTCGTTACTTTGGCTCCGATTTTTCCAAAATTTTGCCAGAACTTCGACCCATTGATAATTTCAAAATTCTAACTTAAAATAGCCCTATCATATGATATCTAATCTTACTTGAAAGATTAAAGGCTACTCTAACATTACTACTCTAACTATTGAAAGAACTACGAAAGCTTAAAGCTCAGCTCGGTACCGAAAAACTTACCCAGAGCTTCGCTACAAATTTCCCCGGCTTCTCCTTCTCTATTTATTCTCTCTAGAATTAGGCTAGAGCTCTCAATTTGGTGTGAAAAATGAATGGAAGGGGGGTATTTATAGAAAGGGAGGTAGGATTTCGGCCGTCGGATCAACTTTGTGAGAATCGATCTGAACCGTCCAATCCTAACTTTTCCAACAAGTTTTTGCCCTTCTCTTTCTCTCTTGGCCGACCTCACCATGCCCCAAAAGTCAAGGGATTGGCCAATGGGAGGAGGCCAAGTGTCTCCTTCCAGAAGCTTCTCGGAGGAATTTCCCCGATCGGTGTCCGATTCGCGTAATTTCGGAGAAATCTCAAAATTCTGGATTAGACAACTTCTAGATATTTCATTTCTCATTAGAAATGTCTAATTTAACTAACTTTTCAACACTGTCTAGGTCTTCTCTGGCCTGACGGAAGTTTTACGGAAAAACGTGTCGGTTGTGAAACGAATTTCTGGAATCATCAACCTCTGGACAAAAATTCACTGATTCCAAATATGTCCAGGAAATCCTAAACTCATCTCCGGATGTTGAGTTAGAATTTATTCTCTTGAAATCAAAAATATGACTATCTGAGTTTTTCCCTATTTCGTCTTATTAGGAAAATGCTCTAACGGCTTCGGAATTAACTTTTGGAAAAGTCTAACGGAAGATAAAAACTCACTGATCAATATTTTACCTTGACTTTGGAAATCCTATTCCTGGTTCTCTAGACAGGATCCGTTTCCTATTTATTGTGTTACTATTCACTTTAATTAATTATATTATAAAATAATATAACTTACAAACTAAGTTTTCATTTTTATTCTTATCCTATATATTTTTTTTTTCCTAAATTTTTGGCTGGCCCCCTTTCTAATTTTATTAATATTTTTTTTAATTAATTAATTAATTATTTATTTAAATTTTCTCAAAAATTTCACAAAATTACCTTATTGGTCCACTCTTGCATTTAGGCTTAAAAATACCTAAATTCATCTATTTTTCTAAAAAATTTCCAATTAATTACCAAATATGTTTTTACTAATTCTTAGCCCAAAAACCACTAATTTTTAGGGTTTTACATAATTATCCCTGATTTTCCTTTGCTTATACTTTCATAATTAGCCAGTAATTACTTAATTACTTTCTTATCAATAGTTGATATTTTTCTTAATTAGAATGGCTCATTATCTCATAATTCTAGCTCTGACATTTTCGTTTTCATGTCTTCTGCGTTATATTAGCATTTACGGGGGTATTTTGGTTATTACCATACTTTTTGAGTATTCTTCTTCAGTTTTTTCCCAGTTTATAACTTATTAAATTACCAAAATTAGAGATAATATACTCTCTTAATTCAATTAACCATTTTACTGCCTTTTAGGATTTTTCACAATTTTCCTATGTTTTTTATACATTTCAAGGGCATTTCGGTCATTTTGACCCCATAGTTCTTTTTCCTAATTTTCCCCAAGAGATTTTCCCTTGGGAAATAAGCTAATTATTACTTAATATTTGACACCTCATATTCACCTACTTTTTATAGGTATAGTTTTTACCAAATTATGACACAGATTTTTAGGGTGTTACACCAAATCAATCCAAATTCTCATATTCCTCAAACTAATAAAGATGAGAGTCCCATTGATCATAATCTTGATCTAACCCAACCTAGAGCTTGGAGATATATTAAAGATCATCCCCCCAAGTCATATGTGATGTTAGGGAAGGAGTTAAAACTAGAAACAAAGTCTTATATGAAATTAGTTTTTCTGTCTTCATTTCTAAAATAGAACCTGTTAGTGTCGAAGAATCCCTATCAGATAATGATTGGTTGTTAGCAATGTAAAAAGAATTAAATCAATTTGAAAGAAATCAAGTTTGAGATTTGGTACCCTGGTCTAATGACCATCCAGTCATTGACACCAAATGGGCATTGAAGAACATATTAGATGAATCTGCAATCATTGTCAGAAACAAGGTTGGTGGCAAAACGCTATAATCAAGAAGAATGAATTCATTATGACAAAACATATTCTCCAATATCTAAATTGGAAGTCATACAAGTACTTTTATCCTTTACATGCATCAAAGGATTCAAACTCTATCAAATGGATGTCAAAAGTGTTTTTCTAAATGGTTATATTATGGAAAAAGTTTATGTTGAACAACCACCTGAATTTGGGGATGTAACCAAGCCATATACCATATTTCTTGACATAAGAAAGCACTTTATGGTCTCAAATAGTCCCCATGAGCTTGGTATGAACATAGAAACAAATTCCTTCTTGATTAAAGCTTTGTTAAAGGAAAAGTAGACACAACATTATTCATCAAACATAAGAAGCAATGCAAATATCTCTGGTACTTCATTCCATGTTAGATGTCTGAGAGCCACTATTCTTTGGTTACATATTCAGATCTTCATGAACCATCTCACCAATCACAACTAAGCATAACTTGTGTCAACAAGGCTTTCTTGAGGATTCCCATATAGCCTGCTCTTCCAAATAACATCTCTTGGCAGGAAATTCTTGCTCTACTGAAGGGATCACTAGTGCAAAAAAGGGCTTTAAGACTGCCTCATTAGGAGCGGATAATCGACGCACCGGTCTTAAAGATGTGACCGGTGGCAGTTTTGTAAATAAAAAGAACTTCTTAAACAATGAAGGGCTATAAGACCGCCTCATTTAGAGCGGATAATCGAAGCACCGGTCTTAATTGTGTGCCCGGTGGCAGTTCGTAAATAAAAAGAACTTCTTACACAATGAACGACGCCTCATTAAGACCTAGGACTAAGTATCGGCCGGTCCTAAATCTGTGACCGGTGGCATATTTGTAAATATAAAGAACTTCTTATTCTGATCAATTTTTCATAGATCTTATCCAGACCTGTTAAAATAACAACCGGTCTTAAAAATGTTTATAAAAAAATTGAAATATCAAATACTTTTATGGAGAAATCTCATCAAAGCGAGACTTATATTTTCTACACTCCAAAATAATACGGAAAAATATAAATATAAAGGTATTAAAGTTTTAAGACCGAACATATATAAAAGCCGGTCTTAAAACTTTGATTTTTAAGACCGAACTTAAAATTTGTCCGTACTAAAGTTTAAATAAAAAGTAATAAATGTTAAGACCATAGTTTAGAATGGCCAGGTCTTAAAAGTTAGACTTTTAAGAACGGACCAAAAATTTGGCCGGTACTAAAGTTTGAATAAAAAATTAATTACTTTTAAGACCGGACATATATAGAGATCGGTCTTAAAGGTTATATTTTAAGACCGTATATGTGTATTTGTCCGGTCTTAAAAATGAAGCGCCAAACGTTAACTTCACGCGGAGCTTTTGTCACTCTCACATTGTCACTCTCACACTCTCACCGAAGAACCCCTGTTCACGTTGCGAAACCCTTCTGTTCCATTACCTCTCTTCCTCGCCCGCGTACCGTTAGCCTCTGTTACTCCCTCATTTTCTCGGGCATTCCTCTCTTCTTGTCTTGAAAATGAACGGTGAAAACGATTCCACTCGTGTTCTTGAAACTCCGATATCTTGGTTTGGTGGGGAGGGTCGGACAAACGAACCCTCTTCATCTCACTGGGACGAAGCTCGAGATTCATTTTGATGAAAATTTACAACCTTTCGGTCCTAATACAAGCACATATACTAGTTTTGTCGGCGCTCTAGTACGCATCAAGGTTAGCATTTTGGTGATGAGTGGAAAAATGTGGACCAAAAACAATAAAGGATCCTATGTGGGACACTATCCGGCTTACATTCACCGTCCCCGAGTCCGAGAAGTTGAAAGACTCAACATTGTCTTATTGTCTTTGAGCGGTTCGGGAAGTTTAAGACCTTCTCGGCTAACACTTATATTTTTCCGAGGAGAAGCGACCATCAACCACAGGACAAGTACAAATTTCTTGATGAACAAACTTGGCAACAATTTGTTCGAAGCGGACCACTCTGAAGCTCTGGTGAGTTATATTTAGTTTTGTTTGCACTTTTGTTTGCTTATTAACTTTGTGAGGATATGTGAATGTTATTGTGTACATCTAATCATGTTAGTTAAATGGTTTGGTGTGTGAATAGAAGTATACATTTGCTGCCTTTGTCTGCATGAGAGGAGCATGTCCTAGTTCCATGCAAGTTTGATATGTAAAGCGTGTAATGGCCATGGTTAGACGTTCTTTGTTAGTTAGTTAGTTATTCTAATATGTGTAGGAACCATTTATGATGAATGAATGAATTGGTGAGTTGGCGGCATTTCGCAACTCCATTTCCTTTGGTTAGAAGTTCTCTAATTTCTGTTAGTGACATGGCTGGAATTCATAATTGATATATAGTTGTTTTCAATCCTGATTCACAGAAAATAAGGGAAAAATATTAGGAGATTGGGAGAAAGAATGATTGCCCACACAGGGCTTCTCGCGGCGGATATGAAAAGGCCGAAAAAGATTTGATGGCAGCCAAACGGAAGAGATTGGAAGATGAAGCTGAATCCAATCCTTCTACGGTAGTTGACCAGCCGCCATCTCCAATACATCGCGAGGAGCTCTGGTTGTATATTCGGCAAAAGCCAAGCGACACCTACACGAGTGAAAAACTCGTGTAGTTCTTGAACGAATTGTAAGTATCGATATTGTTATTTTTACTTACTAAACATGTTTCATCACTAAGCTTCTCGTTATACGTATCTTACGGGAAGATCTTAAAAAGAAAGAGGCGAGAGGATCTTTTGTGTCGGACGGGAGGAATGATGTTCTGACCATTGCGACCGAAAAACCAGATCACTCGGGGCGTGTAAGGTGGATTGGAGGACGGGTAGGCCTAAAGCAATACTTTGGTAAATCCAAACGCCACAGACAAAGTATGGTTACCGGGAGGAGATGGATCGACGGCCAAATTAAGTGAGGAATCGGCGGCGAAAGATGCTACATTGAGGATGTTTTAATCGAGATGAGCAAGATGAAGGAGGAGATGGATAAAATGAAGTTCCTCCGATGAGCTCTCGGCCGAGACCAGTGTGGATCCCTTGACACCTTGGTGCACCTATGCAGCAGAGCACTAGAGGGAGCTGCATTGTTGGACGCCGAGTCGAGCAACCTTGTCATCGTATGTGGAGGATCGTGATGGTCATAGATAATTGGTTGCTAAAGGGACTGTCCACAACTTGGGATCAATCGTACACCACGAACAAATGGGCGATGATGAAGTCGAGTGTCGGTTGAAGAGGTGATCTTTGATGCACTGTCCCTCTCCCAACCGATGAGTGAAGGTTGTGAGTGATGTCAAGGGAACCTTCATCTCTTGGCCTTGAAGCTTCTAGATGTCTCTACTCCTCCTCAAGCTCCACCCCTCATCAAGCTCCACCCCCTCCTCAAGCTCCACCCCTACGTTAACTTGACGGCCAAGGAAAAAATACAAGATTTGGTAGCCCAACAATGGTTTAAAGATAAATCCGGCTGTCGATGAAGTAATAGGCCTCCTCATCTGGACCGGTTTACATTGATAATGAAGATGTAGAGTCCATGCCGATTCTGGAAAGGGGTTACTAGTCCATGTGTTCAAATATTTATGAAGTAAGTATCTTCTTCCTTGATTACATAATTGAAATGCACCGTTTAGACACACATATATACATATATACTAATTCCCTCATCGATGTCATTCTTGTAGGTGCATGCACGGAAACGCTTGAACAGGCGGAATTTCGGATTTTGGATTCTTGTGCCCGGTGTATGCAAGCACAACACTACCTCTGGAATTGAGACATGAGTACATATCAAATAGGTTGTGTAAAGTGCAAAGAAAGGTGTACTTGTTTCCACACTGGCTCGGGTACATATATACTTGTCTGCAATTCACTTAATATAATTATGCTATATATATATATATATATCACTGAGTACTTTACTGCTGTGAATTTTCAGCAACCACTGGCAGTTGGTCGTCATGAACATGGAGTTGCATTATGTTATCTTCTTATGCTCCACTCACAGCGATCCATCGACTACGTTGAAGCTGATGATCACCAAGTAAGAATGTCATTTTGATCGTCTTGTCGAAATCTCTGTTGTGAATTTTCGGTGAACATTACTGATAAATTTGTGATTTTGATGATAGTGCCATGAAGACCTTCCGTGTTGAGGTAAAAAAGCGTGGTGCTCGGCTCACAGATCCTAAATGGCACAAAATTTGAAGTTGGTCAGTAAGCTATATATGCTCTTATATATATTTATTGTTATTTTTAGACCCGTCGGCAACCGGAAGGATCGAACTTATGTGGCCCGTACGTCATGAAACACTTATATGATATTGTGACGGAGGGAAACACTAAATTCACTTTAAGGGTATGATGTTATGGCTGAATTCAGTCACTGATGGCTTAATGTTACATATGAACATTTGTTTATTTTTTCGACTAGCTAATTCATTCATTTGTAAATATAGCAATGTAATTCAATAATAAATTTGTTTATTTTTTCGAACAATTTGTGTGTGTCCATTTTGGGTTTCGAATGAATGGGATGGTGGATAAAGCTATTTAGTGCTTGAAATTTGAGGTACGGGCGGATGTTGAAAATGAGCCAGATGAGGCTCTGAAAAGTATTCGCGACTTTTAGGACCGGATATTTGTTAAAAGTGCGGTCCTAAAGGTCTTCGTCCATTTTGAGACCGGATATTTAATAAATATACGGTCCTAAAAGTCTTCGTCTAATTCTAAAAAATTTGGGTAGAGACTTTTAGGACCGCATATTTGTTAAATGTACGGTCCTAAAATCTTCGTCCATTTTAAGACCGTATATTTAACAAATATCGGGTCCTAAAAGTCTTCGTCTAATTATAAAAATTTGGGTAGAGACTTTTAGGACCGTATATTTGTTAAATATCGGTCCTAAAATCTTCGTCCATTTTAAGACCGTATATTTAACAAATATCCGGTCCTAAAATTCTTCGTCTAATTCTAAAAAATATGGGTAGAGACTTTTAGGACTGTATGTATGTCAAAGATCCGGTCCTAAAAGTATAAAAAATATACGGCTAAAATATTAGGACCGTATATTTGTTAGTAGTCAGGTCTTAAAAGTCTTCATTTTATTTAATAGATTGCCGAAACCTTTAGGACCGTATATTTGTTAGTTGTCCGCTCCTAACTTTAAATTTTAAAATAAGGCTTAATTTTTAGGACCGAGGATTTATTATACGTCCGGTCCTAATATTCTTCATTTAAATAGAGTTGGTGAATCGATTTTCGGACATATCGTTAGGGTTCAAGGCAACCATGTTTACGGCGTTCTTCTCAAGTTTTGTGCTTCGTTGTTCTCGTTTCTACTTTTACGGATGTGAAGAACGTCATCGGTGTCCCTTTTCTTTTTGTCGGAAAAGAAAGAAGATAAGAAAACGACACCGAAAATTTTCATCACATCCGGAAAAGTAGAGGGAAGACAACGATGGTCCAAACTTGAGAATAGTCGTCACTCTGTTTGTTTTTATTCGAAAAAGGTAAATAATGTTTTTTTGTTTTGTTTTGTATGGTCATAATTGTTAATTTTATTACGCAAATTTTTAAGATTGATCACCACGAATAGGACAATGTTTTGTTTGTTCTTGTTGTCGGAGAAAAAGAACATAAAGTTAAAGACAAACAAGGAAGGCGATTGGGAAATAAAAATTTTATTTAATAATTTTTTTTCTGCTGCCTCGTAAGGCGATACAGTAAAAAAAAAAACTTAAAAATTCTAATCCTCCCCATCGTTGTCGGAGGGGAGGGAATGGTCGGAGACGTCGTCATTAGAGGAATGGTACTCAACGTCATTGGCGTCGAGTACCGCTTGCAGCTTGTTGTTGACGGCGTGATAGACCTGAAATAGTTTGCCCAAGCTTCGGTCTATATGATCGACGCGGGCTATCAGTGCTTGGCATCGCGCGAAGTTCGGCTTCGGAGGCAACGGAGGAGGATATGGAGGTGCCTCAGGATTTCGCCCAGAAGGAGGACCTCGTCATGGTGGAGAAGCCATTACGGTGGAGGTTCTAGGAGGAGATGGAGATGAATGTTAAGAAAGTAACAACGGGTTTAAATAGAGAACCCATCCTGAAGAATGTGAAACGCGGAAACATTAACGAGGAGACGCATATTTGCTCGAATACGAGGAGACGCCTAGTTGGGAAGTTTATGTGGAAGCCGAAGAGACTCGAATTCATTTCAACAATGGGGAAGGGACTCTTGAAAAGAATGAACTTTTAATACCGAATCGTGTGAGATCCGTTCTTAAAAGTAATATTTTTAACCAAAGATTTTTACTTAAAAAAATAAATTGAAATATAAAAATAAATGAGTTTTAGGACCGGATACAAAGTAATATATCGGTCTTAAATGAGTTTTAGGACCGGATATTTGATAAAAGGACGGTCTCAAAAGTAATTGAATTAAAAATTAGTTTTAGGACCGGATACCAAGTAATATATCGGTCTTAAATGATTTTTAGGACCGGATATGTGATAAAAGGACGGTCTTAAAAGTAATTGAATTAAAATTAGGACTGGATATAAGATAAAAGTCCGGTCTTAAAAGTTTGTATAAAAGTAAAATGACGAATTCATCATCGATGTTTATCTCTCCTGCCATCTGTCTTTATATACTCCACACACTACCTCTTTGTCCTTGTTAACTCCTCACTTCCTAGCTCTGCCCCAACTTCTCAAATCCTCAAACCATGGTTAGATACAAGCAAACTGCTCGTAGGGGTGCATACACGCCTCACTCTCGTGCCATGGCTAGATCATTATATGGTGCGCCTCCTCCGGCGACGGTGCGTCGTATTGTTTAGAAGACTCTCGGGTCGTTGGACCCATTGTTATTTCTTCGGATGATGAAGAGATTGCTCATGCCGCACCCCCTCGATCCTTCGCCGATCCTGTCCTTCTTGAGTCCATCCTCATCTTGAAGTGGCCATGCGGATGTTCGTAATCCCCTCTCCAACTGTTGGCCCAGGCGCGCCTACCTCGACCCCTCTCCGCTCTCCTGTAATGATCCATTCATATTGCGGGTGGAGAGAATAAGACAACAACTTGCCGATCTCCGCGGGAAATTAATGCTCTTCACGCCGAAATCGCCGAGGTTGTTCATCGATTCTTGCGGATGATATTATTCAGCTTGTTTTTCTTTTGTTTTTGTTGTTGTTGTGTATATATTCGAAGTAATGTAAGAAACATTAAGAACACTATGAATTTTTGGTCTGTTCTCCATTAATTCATTAAAGAAACTTATTCTCCAATTTTGTCCAAAAAATATCATTTATTTTATTGATTTAATATACCAATCACGAAGGCCATTAAGACCGGACATTTTATTTTATAAGTAACGGTCTAAAGATAATTTGAATTTTAGGACCGGATGTTTTATAAACCTCCGGTCTTAAAACTTAAAAGTCTAATAAAATTTTAGGACCGGATAATTTTAAAACTCCGGTCTTAAAATGTTAGTTGTATCTTTAGGACCGGACATTTAATTAATAACCGGTATTAATAAAATCCAAAAATCTAAATAAGGTATCTTTGTCGCGCGGAAAAATTAAATTTCCCTCTCTGAACTCTTGTCGCGCCGAAAGTGAATACTCAGGTTCCGACTCGAAATTTCCATCTCAGCTTCGTCGCTGCTTTGCGTACCTTTCTCGACAATCACTCTCTGGTTCCTTAGCTAAACGTCTATAGACGAAGGCGTAAGAGATGTTTCGGTTAAAACTTTATTACTTTCCAGCTTATCGTTCTTGGTTTTTCATGGGTTTAACGAAATCGGTGTGATGTTGTTATGGGTATTCTCTGTTGTTAACGAATATTGTTTTTTGAAGATTATATTTGCACTTTAGACCTACCCAACTGACCAACAAGTGTTTTTAGGTTACTCTTGCTGTCTTGTCTGCAACATCAACGTTCGTGAGCGGAGAAGTAAGACGACTCGGCAAACGCATATGCTACGGGTTAGTCCACAAGACCTTCATCCCTGCATTTAATTTCCTCGTCTTGCATTTATTTTGGTTCTTGGATTCACTGTGATGCATTTATGACCAAAAGTAATTCTTAATTCGTCTAAATAATATATAGGAATTCTACTATGGATCACAGTTGGATAGATGCTTTACGAACGAGTATTGAATATCAGAATGGGGTTAGGGAATTTATAGAATTTGCTAAACAAAATGCCCATGATGATGGGGGGAAGTATTATTGCCCTTGTGTAAAATGTTTGAATGAGTGTCGACTATTTCCTGAAGTTATACGCACACATTTAATTTGTCACGGATTTTGTAAGACTTATACAGTATGGGTATGGCATGGTGAACAAGTGCCATCAAGTGGGAAACAACATGGGGAAGTGGCCTTTGATGATAATGACACGGATATGGATGATCGCATAGAGGACATTATCCGTGATGTAGGAGAAGAGGCTTTTGAGCGATCATATGCATATTGTAATATGTGCAGTGATGCAGAGACACCGCTATACCGTGGGTGTAAAAAATACCAATTGTTGAACGCATTGTATTGAAATTGGTAAGCTTGAAGGCACGTCATGGATGGAGCGACAAGAGTTTTTCAGAATTGCTTGAGGCTTTGAAGGACATGCTTCCGGATGATAACGTGTTGTCGCATCGCTACTATGATGCTAAGAAGATACTTTGTCCACTGGGGATGGAGTACAAAAAGATCCATGCATGCCCGAATGATTGTGTATTATATAGAAAAGAGTTTGAAGAGAAGCAGAGTTGTCCGATATGTGAAACCCCACGGTACAAGTCAGATAAGGGGCCTGCAAAAGTGTTGTGGTATCTTCCAATCATACCAAGGTTCAAGCGGTTGTTTGCGAATGAAAATTATGCAAAGAATCTGAGGTGACATGTAGATGAGAGGATTTCGGATGGACAGCTTCGACATCCGGCCGATTCTTCTCAATGGAAGAAGATCGATCAATTATTTCCGAACTTCGGTGAAGAACCTAGGAACCTCAGGCTTGCCCTTAGCACGGATGGAATGAATCCCTATGGAAGCCTTAGCAGCATACATAGCTCATGGCCCGTAGTCCTGATTGTTTACAACTTATCTCCTATGTTATGCATGAAACGAAAGTACATCATGCTGTCTATGTTGATTTTGGGACCAAAACAACCCGGAAATGACATAGATGTTTACCTAGAGCCCTTGATCGAAGACTTGAAGGAGTTGTGGGAAGAAGGTGTCGATGTTTTTGACTCTTTCAAGAAGGAGGTCTTTAGAATGAGAGCCATGATATTTTGTACTATAAACGACTTCCCAAACATATGGGAACTTGTCGAGTATAGTGTAAAAGGCCATAAAGCATGTCCGGTTTGTGAAGAAGGCACATGCTACCATCAACTTCAACATGGAAGAAAGACGGTGTATCTTGGACATAGGAGATTTCTTAGATGGGGCCACCCATATCGTCGATTAAAGAAGGCCTTTTTTGGTGGCCAAGAGTATGAAGAAGCTCCGGTGGCATTGACTGGGAGCAAGTGTATGAAAATGTTAAAAATATCGGTGTCATCTTCGGTAAGCTCCGGAAAGAGTAGAAAAGAAACAAATATATGGAAGAAGAGATCTGTATTCTTTGATCTTCCCTATTGGCGCAATCTTGATGTGAGACACCGTATTGATGTCATGCATGTGGAGAAGAACGTATGTGATAGTATTGTGGGCACGCTTCTCAACATACAAGGTAGTTCGAAGGATGGTGTGAAGGCAAGATTGGATTTGCAAGCAATGGGAATACGCGAAGACTTGCATCCAATGCCATATGGGAAGAGAACTTATTGTCCCCCGGCTTCTCATACTTTGTCTAAGGATGAGAAACGAAGCTTTGTGAGTGTTTACATGGCACAAAAGTTCCCTCGGGGTATTCTTCAAATTTTAAGAGGCTTGTCTCGATGAAGGACTTGAAATTAGTAGGCCAAAAGTCTCATGACTGTCATGTCTTGATGCAATGACTACTCCCAGTAGCTATTCGAGGATTGCCGAATATGATCTTCGGGTCGTTTTGACTAGACTTTGTTTCTTCTTCAATGCGGTTTGTAGTAAAGTTTTCAAGATTGAAAAGTTGGATGAATTGGAGAATGAAGGATATCTTATCTTGTGCCACCTTGAGAAGCTTTTTGTTCCTTCATTTTTTGACATCATGGTTCATCTCATTATTCATCTAGTGAGGGAGATAAAGTTGTGCGGCCCTATCCATTTACGGTAGATATACCCTATTGAAAGATCTATGAAATTCCTAAAAGGGTATGTGAAGAACGCGTCACGGCCGAAGCATCAATTGTTCGAAATATGTTTCGAAGAGGCCATGGAATTTTGTCAAAATTATTTGGCCAAAGTAAGACATATTGGGCTTCCAAAACACCGTCAGCATGCTGAAGGGGGTAGACGTGGGGCTTCGGTAAAGAGTGTGGATCCCGATGAATTGTCACAAGTCCACTTATACATCTTGAATAATGTTGATGAAGTTCAAGCCGCATATCTCGCACATAAAGAGGTCAGAAGGAAAGAGAACCATCGAATGACCGAACAAAGGTTGATTAGGGAGCATAACAGAACTTTTGCAAACTGGTTCAAACAAAAGGTCGAGGGATCGAATGTGTTTCGAGACAATGAAATGGTTAGCACGTGGTCCCGAGTTTGATGTCATAAGTTGGAATTCGTATGTGATCAATGGTTATACATTTTACACGAAGTCCCTAGATGATAGGAGCACAGTCCGAACGGTGGTGTTATGTTAGAGGTGAATCTATGCACTTCTCCGATTCGAAAGACAAGAGGCCTAAATTGGCGGTCATGCCATATTATGGGGTTATTGAAGAGATTTGGGAGGTGGACTATGTCAAAGTTAGATTTCCCATCTTCAAATGCAAGTGGGTTAATGTCAATAATAGTGTTCAGATCGATCGACTAGGATTCACTTTAGTCGATGTCAATAGTAGAAGTTTTGGAGATGAACCTTTTATTATGGCATATCATGCAAAACAAGTGTTCTATATCACCGATCAAGAAAATAAAATGTGGTCTGTAGCTCTCCAAGGAAAGAGGGTCATTGATATTGATGAGGAAAGTCATTCAAATTATGGTGATCTTCCTGAGAGTACTCCTTTACAAGGGGTCTAGGACATGAACGAAGAAGATGAAGCGGATAATGAACCCGGCATAAGAAATGATCATCAAGAAGGGATATGGGAGGATATCACTTTATAAAAGTGTCAATTCATAAGGTAATTAATATTCATATGCAGAATTCTTAGAAAACTTTAAGGTTTTAACTATTATTATATGATGTCTATGTTCTTAATTAAACAATGTCATCATTGAATATGAATTTGTTCTTTTTTGTTTTTGTGGCAGGATCCGTTTCAAAGGGGCATGTTATAAAAGAGGATGCATGTTACGTTGTTGGGTGGGAATCAAATGAAGGCATGGTGAATAATATATTGGACTACATTTGTATATTGAATTACGTGCTGCATGTATTGTAACTCATTGCCTTTGTAATTAGTTATATGTTAGCTTATTGTATAAATTACTTTAGTTGTTTTAGACTTAATTAAGAGGCCATATAACTCATGGTGGATAATATTTGTATTCTTTTTCCCAATTCAATTTATTCATGTTCATAGCTTGTAGCTTAAAGTATATCGATTTTTATGTGCTGTTTTGGATGGTGGATTTGTGTATATATATTGATCAGAAGAACAGAACAAGGAAAAAATACGGGAAAATTTAGACCGCAAATAAAAATACGCTCTTAAATGTTCAAATATTAAGACCGGATGTATATATAACACCGCTCTTAAAGGTGTTAAGCCGGTCTTAAAAGTTGGTCTTTTAAGACCGGCCCATTAAAAAAATTCGGTCTTGAAAGTCAGTCTTTTAAGACCGGGTAATTAGTCCTCCGGTCTTAGAGTCCTCTATCTTTAGGATCGGATTGATATTTGTCCGGTCTTAATATTTGGATCTTTTAAGAGCGGTCGATATTTATTTAGTACGACTTTTAAGACCGAAGGTTTAAAATGTCCGGTCTTAAAGAAAATCTTTAAGACCGTGTAAAAGTCCGGTCTTAAAGGTCGACTTTTAATACCGCCTGGAACAAGACTGCTCGCGGGTCCGGTCCTAATGTACCTTTTTTGTCCGGTCTTAAAAGCCTTTTTTCCACTAGTGGATTTACATTGAAGCCTATTTGAGTTATTCCTTCTATCATTTGTAGTCACTTTATTAGTCTAAATATATGTAGTGTTTGCTTTGGTTCCTTGTATGACCTCAAGAACTTTCTACTAACATCATTTTGTCCTTTATCAAAAAAAAAAAGAAAAAAGAAAAAGAAAAATTGCATCAATCTTAAATAGGGGTGTCTGAAAAAAATTTAATTAATACCTCAATTAGGGCCTTATAACAAATACCACTCGTTAATTCTTTCTATAAAGTATTCATCTTGTCTTGTCATATTTATGAGTCACTTCCATTATATTCCATACTAACAAAAAAAAAAACCCTTAAACTTCATTACTTATGTCTTCAAATTTATCAACTTTCTAATTTTATCCCTATTTAATATTTCCTCCAGTCTTAATTATAGGACAAAGTTTATAGTACAATTATTATAGAATAAAGTTTGTAGTGCAAATTACATTACAAACTTTTTTTTATAATTAAGACCGGAGCAGGGACGGACCCAGGAATTTCACTTACGGGAGGCGAAAATAAAAAATGTTACATTATAAATAAAAGTATTTAAATACGATACAGATCTAATATACAAAAAATTGAAATAAATCTATTATAAAAATTAAGATTACTTCACTTGACTTTTACTTTAATAAGTGTTTTCATATTGTTAAATTTATCTATAATTGAATCCGTGCTAAAACTCAAAACATTTTCTTTTTCAATCTATATTCCCATAGCCATTTTTTTTAACAAAACTCAAAACTTGTCCAAAATCTTAACTCTACAATATTCTCTAATTAGTATAAAAGTTGTATCATTAAAAAGATAAAATTATGTATAATAAATTTCATGAAGGAAATTTAATGAAAATAAGTGATTTTAAGTACCTTATTGATTCTCAACATTTGTCGTAAGTTGTTAAAATAAAATGGCGCCACCAGCGAGAGAAAGAAGAGATGAAGGCATTTTCGGAAAAGAGGAAAATAAGTGGGGTCGGTGATATATTAGAGGTTGTGAGCCCTACCTCTTTATAACTCCCTCCGGTTCTAATTATAGGAATACTTTTGCACTACAAAAGTGTTTCTATAATTAGGACCGGAGGTAGGTAGTAATTTTTTTTTAATCTATATGTAAGCAAATGAATGGTGGGATGCGAGACATACGGTGGCTGATGCTTCAATTAAGCTAGTATATATAGGAAAGCAAACAGATGATATGAGTATGACGCTACGCCATGTGTTGGGAGTTGGGATTGATGTTTATATAATTTTTTTAAAAAAAATATTTAGGGGGGGGGCCACCCCTCGCCCCCTGCTGTGTCCGTCCCTGGACCGGAGGTAGTATATATTATACCCCATAAGAATAAAGTCAACTAAATAATAAATTGAGGGTAAAATTTTAAACTCACATAAAAAATTTAATGATGTAACTTATAAATAAAATAAAAAAAAAATTCTTCTCTCTCAACCCTATAAATACAACTTACTTGAGGAGTAATTTATAATAGGTTGGGAAGGAGTAACTCGCCATAAAAGAGTGACAAGTGTAAATATTAGAGTTTTTTTTTTTTTTTTGGCCGAAGTAAATAAGGCATGTCCTATTCACAATAATCATTCTCATAATGATTGCAGCAATGGACCAGCAGTTAATATCTATTTAATGTAGTGAATGGTCGATACCTTCCTCCTTCTAATACCAAACTCAATGCCATGCCATTTATTAGGTTGGTGTGAACTCACTGACTTTTTTAAGCTTTCACCCCTTTCCCTTCTTGGCTATTCTTTTTTCCCCCTTTCCTTACCCCTATCTAGTGCACACACAACTTACAACTTCTTTTTTGAGTAAATACCCTTTTTTGTCCCTGGAATAAACACGGATGCCCTTTTTGGTCCCTGAAAAAAAATAAGTCACTTTTAGTCCCTAAAATGGAAAAATAAGGTCCCTTTTAGTCCTTTTGATCATTTTTTTTTTAATATTTTAATCCCTCAGAAATTCCCAAAAAGGTCATTTTTAGTCCCTAAAAAGGATCAAAATGACATTTTTTTTACTCAGGGACCAAAAAGGGTCAAATGTGTTTTTCCAGGGACCAAAAAGGGTATTTACTCTTTTCTTTTTTTCATATTTTGAGAATAAAATGATTAAGAATCGGATAAGATAGTGTAAACACATGCATAGAAATCCAATAAATAGAAAGGTCAATGAAGAGAGTTGAGTTGATAACCTTCAAAGTTTTACGAAGAGAAGAAAAATACCCAAGAAATTTATCGATTCGAACTTATTAGTGAATAAAATATTTAAAGAGTTGGGTCATTATGGAGCACAATGGCATCATATCCTTATTGTAAGACACTAACTAACAATTCTCACAAACTAATAAAAACAATTAAAATCAACAAAGTTGTCCTACAATTTAAGTAACTTCCAATGTTACCCCTATTAACTACACTAAACTCTAATATTTTATTAATTATTATTCTCACCGATTACCTTTATTAATTAGGAGCATATATGGAAAAGAAATAATCAATGCTCATTGGGAACAAACAAGTGTCTTATAAAAAAGATCAACTACACTTGCTAGTTGGTGCCTTATAATAAAGACTAGAAGGAGTATAATTTAGGGAAAATAACAGCCAAGTTCTAAGAAACATACAAAATATCAAAAAAGTCTCAACTCAAAATCACATACTTTTTTGATATTTGTATTGAAACAAAATCCAAGTGTTTAAATTTTGTTGTGAATATAACACTTTTTGTTGTGAATATAGCTTTTTCTGTTGTGAATGGTCAGGTTTTAAATTTTGTTGTGAATATAACACTTACTGTTGTAAATCTAACTTTTTCTGTTGTGAATAGCCTCTGAACGTTTAGAAACCTGAGTTTGAAACAAAATCCAAGTGTTTAAACTTTGTTGTGAATATAGCACTTCATGTTGTGAATATAGTTTTTTTTTTTTTGAATGACCAAGTTTTTAAATTTTGTTGTGAATATAGCACTTCCTGTTGTCAATACAAATAATATGAGACTTTTTTTATATGTGATTTTGGGTTGAGACTTTTTTGATATTTTGTATATTCTTTGGGACTTGACTGTCATTTTCCCTATAATTTATGTAGCTAATCTCAATGTGATAAAATTGCTTTTTGTTGTTGTCGTTGATTAGAATACGTTTCAAATGTCATAAGAAGTTAAATTTAAATATAATGTGCATGTTTGTTTAAATTTTTAAAATGACTTTTATAGGCTTCAAAATAAATATATGAGATGAGTTTTGTTTCGAATGTTAAAAAACACTTTTTCTTTGTTCTCAAGCCAGCACATGGTCTATTTGATGATCTTTATAAATATCATATGAATCACAAGATTCATCTTTAACCTTAATGTATCTATAAAATTCCACTCACCTAAATTTTGTATGATTAAAAGAAAACAAAAGGTTAATCATTAGGTTTTTACCATCAACGACCAAGGGGCTGCTTGGTTTAATTTAAAATACATGTTTTATGTTTTTACGAAACACAACTCCTAGCTATATTATTATATTTATCTTATATAATACAAAATCACTAAAAATAATTTAATCAAAACAAACACTTTGAAGCAGTTACTTACACCTACAACAATGCAAACGAAACTTTCCTCTGTATTTTAATATAGCTTGGATTCATATATATAATAAGCTTAGATTTACAGTTATTTTTTTAAAAAAAAAATCATTATTTTGACAGTTAACCAAGAATAAAATAAAAGTACTTTTGAGAACTCATCTAGGGCAGGCCTCACCCTCATTTTCTTATTGCAGCCTTCAAGTCTAAGCTTAGGAGCCTTAATTTGTGTGCCACTTAATATATACTTATTTTTGTAATGCTCCTTCCTTAATTTCATTGCTAACCTTAAAAAGCTTTGGGTTCTACCATTTGACCACTCTAATTTAAACCATCCTAAGACTCATAGATACCTATAGAATTCAGGTCTCTCTCTATATAGTTATGTATATTATATATATTTCCCATTCTTGCTATTTTAATTTATATAAAACAAGCAATCTCTTATACAATATATGTCAAATCAATTATACACACACATACAATTTTTTTTGTTTTTAGAGAGCACATGCATGCACACATGTCTTGCGTACATTCCACACACGCCGTGATCAAAATGCAAAGTTGCCGACGTCATAAACATATACATTTCTCACCCACTCCAACATGAAGGAATTAATTGTTAGTAATCATGCATTGAAAATTGAGAGTAACATGATACCACTCTGCTGCTATTTATGAGTCCATTTTGACCAAAAAATTTGGTCTTACTTATAAGTCCATTTTGATTAAATAAATGAGATTGTGACAATTTTGCCCATATTAATGAGGATGAGAGAGATTGGCTAACCATGTTGAAAAGAGAAAAAGATGAGAGAGATTTAACAATAAATTTTAAAAGGTACCTACTTATAAATGAGGGTAAAGTTGGAAATTTGCTCCATAATCATTGATATATCTAACTCTCCTTGGTATGTGAGATTTGATCAAACTGGACTTATAAATAGGACCAGAGTGGTATTTCTCTTAATGTATTTTTTGTTATTTAATTATTAATAAGTTTAATTAGCTTCTTTAATCTCTCCAAAAAAATCAACTTGCTCTTATAATTAGGACCGGAGAACGTCTCTCACCCACTCCAACATGAAGGAATTAATTGTCAGTAATCATGCATTGAAAATTGAGAGTAATATGATATTTACTCAAAAGTTATGGTGTACTTATTTTGGAGGCTTTTCTTTTTTTAATAGAAAACGAATTTTTTGATTATTTATGATATAACTAAGGAGCTGTAACTTTGTTACATGTGATTTGGAATAGAGGGGAGATAAGAGGAATTTTTTATGAGTTGAATTTTTTAAAAAAATAGAAAAGTGAGGTTAACAGTTTTTAATTGATTTTTTTTTTTTTTACTTTTTAATTTTACATCTTCTCTTTATTAAAATTTTATAACCCCACTTCTTTAATTTTTTAAAATCTAAATCAAAATTTTTTTTCCTTTCAAATCATTTCCCCTCCCCCTCCACTCATATCAAACAACCACTAGGGTGTGTTTGGTTTGAGGGGAGAGAGTGAGAAGTATGAAATTGACCAAATTGTCATTAATGAAGGGAATATTTCTTTTTGTTGAGAGTATATTTTTTGAATATTGCAAAGTTTACATTGGCTTTTTGTAAAGAGGAGGTAAAAGATCCCTCCTCCCCCCTCAAACCAAACACACCCTAAGAGAGTGCATAAATATATACATAAGACAACTTAACAATAGGTTGGTTCTGCTTTTAATAATATTAGTTATTAAGAAGTAGTATTTGGTGATTGTTAACTGATTTGGAGCTAGAATGTATAGACCCATAAAAGGGGAAAAAATAAAGCCCCACAATTTAATATTTTTTAAAAAATTAGTTTCATTAATAAAACGCTTGCATAAGATCATATTTAAAAGGACATCAAATCTCCATCATGCTAGCTTTCTCCATACCTATATACTATATGATAAAAATACAAATTATACTATAAACTTTGTCTTATATTTAGAACCGGAGGAAATAGTATTTTAGTATTGTACCCAACCAATTATTTCCAAATCAAACATGTTTAGTTTCCAATTTTTTTTGGTCGAAAGTTAAGTTCCCCGAAATGAAAAATCACTCTTTTAGGATAATTGTTTACTATATTTAAATTCACAATTTTTTATAAAATAAATTTCAGACGGTCCCCGGTTAAATATTTAGCCAAACATGTAATTCTCCCTTTTCCACACAAAAGCAATAACGTAACCCAAGTACCCAACAATACTAAAAGACAAAAAAAAAAATAAAACTTGTCAAAACTCTAGCTTATAGCTAGCTGGATTATAACACACTATGGCCAATTAACCATATCCAAAAGCTTCCAACTTTACTTAAAGAACTGCCACATACACACACACAAGACTTGAGCTCACCAAACCCTAATTATGATATATAAAAAAAAAATTTGGAATTTTTATGTACCATGTTGATCAAATTCTTATGGACCCATCAACACAACATATATGAGCTGTAAAATGGTAATACAAAAGAATCTTAGCTTTAACCCTTTATTCTTGTCATCACAAAGTAGCAGAAAACTACATGCTGTTTCTGAGAAGAAAACTTGTAATAATAATAATAATAATAATAATAATATAAATAACAATATATGATGCTTTTTTCACCAATCAAGCATCAAATTTTTTTTAGTTCAGAACTTCAGATCATTCCCAACATATATGGCAAACTCATCATCATCAGCTAGCTCTGCAACTTTCATATAGATCCAAATCACATGGCCACAAAAGTAAAAGTGATAGAAGAAAGAAGAAGTATGAACTTGAGAGACAAGAAACGTATTTGGCCCTTCAAAAGAAAAATTGAAAAAAGGGCTGACATTTAGAATGATAGCTCAGAAGAGAGAGAAGGGAAGAGAGAGAGAAGGAAACATAGACTCTTTGGCTGATTTTTTCTAATGTTGCCACAACGAGCCTTCAAAGCCACAAAGAATCAAACCCTCTGTTTCTTCATGATGTAGTGATGATGTGCGATCCATAGTGAAATAGCCACCACCACAGTAATTGTTCTCATCATCGTAAAGGCTGTGATACCATGGGTGAGGATAGGACCACCCATCTACCGGGTCAAAGAACACAAACTCCTTATTCGGGTCGGGTTCTTGGAAGCTTGTACCCAGTGATGGAAGCTCCACTATCTCGCCTAGTTCCTCTGGTGTGGAAACATGTTCAGCAGAGGAAGAAGACGAAGATGAGGTTGTGGGTGTGGGGATGAGATTGTTAGTGGTGGTGGTGGTGGTGAGTATCTGCATGGAAGCGGCTTTGGCGGCGGCGGCCTGGACATCTCGGGGCGACTTGGAGGCGGGTCGGGGCAGGGAATTGGCGAGCTCAGGGAAGTTGAGGATAGCGGAGGTGCCTTTAATGCTAAGGGCAGCGACATCATGGGCACGAGCGGCCATCTCGGCAGTGGCAAAAGTGCCGAGCCAGATCCGATTTTTCTTCCTGGGTTCACGGATTTCAGACACCCATTTGCCCCACGTTCGCCTTCGGACCCCTCTATAAACAGAGTGCTTGCTATCACTATCTTCTTCTCTGGCTCGCTTGAGCTGCTTCTTTTGAGCAGAAGAAGAAGACAAGGACGAAGACGAAGAGGAAGACGAAGATGGAGAAGGAGAAGAAGAGCAGTTGGTAGAAGTGCCCGTCTCTGAGCTAAGAAGTTGCTCAGCCATTAGAAGTAGCAAAGCTCCGAACCAGAAAGGAGAGCTGCTCTGTTGTAATGTAGGAGAAGGTTCTAGATGGTTTGGTGAAGGGCTTGAAGAGTTTGCTGTAGAGCAAGTTTGTGGAAACTGGAAAGCACAGAGAGAGAGAGAGCAGCGAGGGGGAATGGAGACAGATGAGGAGGGACGGAGGGACTTTAGTAGGCAGAGGAGGAGGGAGGGAGAGTGAGGGGAGAGAGAGAAACGTGGGGTGTCTTATCTCTCAAGTGTCCCCCACACGAGTGGTTTCTGACTTTTTTTCATTGAAAGCTCTTCCATTCCATTCCACTTCTACTTCTTCCATTCATGCACATTTACTATCCAAATTAATTCCATAATAAATATAGAGTTAATGTGAAAAAAATACCAATGAACTTATATTCAATCTGTAAATATAACCATAAACTTTTTTTCGGGTTCAAAAATATCAAGAACTTCAAAATCGGAGAAAAAATGACACCCATTAAACTACCTAACATTCATCCCCTTTTTTTAGAAGAAGAATATGGTGAGTTTCACCGTAAAAAAAAAAAAAAGCACTACATGTTTTTTTAACAGTTGCAACATTTTTATTCTAATTTTTGAAATTTATGGTATTTTTGCATCCAAGAAAATTTTATACATATTTTTGCACATTAAGTATAAGTTTATGAGTATTTTTGAACCTTAAACCGTGAATATCTAATGTAAAGAAAAAATTGCTAAAAATATTTTCATTATAAACTTTATTGTCCAAAAATATCTAAATATCCATGCCCCTGAGAAAATATAACCCTTTTTTAATTGTGCACAACATATTTTAAATTATAATCAATTGTTTTCGATATATATATATATGGGTTTATCATTTGTCATGTCACTTGACATAAACTAATGTCAAGTCACCCCAAAATTACGTCGTTTTGGGAGTTAAGAAAATTAATGAAGGGTGTTTTTGTATTTTTGTATTTGTAATTATTATTTGAATTTTACTAAAATATCCTTCATTAATTCCCCTAACCCCAAAACTACGTCGTTTTGAGAGTTCATTAATTCCTTTATTCCCAAAACGACGTAGTTTTGGGGTGATTTGACATAAACTTATGTTAAGTGACATGACAAACGATAACCCCTATATATATATATAAAAGTGATTTTTCGATGAAAACCCTCCCATTCCATTCCATGTATACTTCTGCCACGATACATGAACATTTCCTCCTCTCTGTCCACGCCAAGTTAAGACAATAATAAATGTATAATTTAAAATAGGTTGAGTCTTGTGCATCAGTTTAAATGAGTTAGTGGAACCCATTCTATAATTATTTCTTTTAAAGTCTCGATTTTTTTTTTACCTTTAAGTTTAAATTAAATTTGATGAGTATGGGAAAAAATAATTGGCATTTATTCACATTTATATAATACATGAATCTAATTCAATCCGATGTGAATCCCCATAATGTATCTACTAGAAAGAGATTAATATTTTAAAAAACAAAAAAACAAAAAGAGTTGCTCTATTTAGAAATTGAATAGTATTTATACCTTATGGGGATCGACCCCACCTAATGGGTTAGAAACATTTTGATGAAAACATAAATGGAAAATAAATTGGGCCTGTTGTGCCAAATTCGAATTCGAATTCTCGATTTCTTAGTTCAGGAATAAATTATGGATTTGGTATGGATAAAAAAGTTTGCATTGCTTTGAATTTATTTATATATATAAGTCTCCTCTCCCTTCAACAACTTCTAAAATTAGTCTCTCCTCCCTTCTCTCCCTCCAACCAAAAATACCATAAGTGACTTGACTCGAGTCAAATTTTTCACTTAATTAAAGTTCAGTTCATTGTATTTGAGCAAGTTACATTTTTTTTCCTCACTATTCACAATTCATCTCCAGCCGTCAACAAAGTTTTGAGTTATGGAGTTCGGCATCAGTCCCCCACCAAGGCCAGGGCACGACCCGGACTCTTTGAGTACTTAATGGGGACTTACGAGATCGCCTACCAAAGGAGTCTTAGCGACGGCAGTGGGGATCGAACACACATTCCTTTGGGACTTGAACAAATCCCTTACCATCTATGCCGACTCTCTTTGGCTTAAGACTAGGGATGTAAATAGGTCAAACTTTAGTTAAATAGATCTGAGCCTGTAATGAGGTAAAAGGCCTAAACCTGGGCCTAAGTTTGAATACAAACTTTTTTTTAGGCTCAGGTCTGAACCTTCATAAGGCTTGGTTGGGCCTAAAGTATTTTTAAAGGCCTACTTATAATGCAGGCTTTTAAAAATGCATCATATTCCAGGCCTTAAAGGTCATAATTAACTAACATAAAAATAGGGGTTGTACTATAATTAACTAATTATACTTGAAATTAGAATATAAGAATGAAAAAATAAATAAATACTGTGTTATTTATATAATATAAATATAAATATAATTATATTCATTAAATGTGTAAATTAGGCGTGAAGGCTTACAGGCCTTGCCTTAACAAAAAAGGTCTAGCCTATTTACATATTTAGGCATTGGTCTAACTTTTTTAACAAATAGATCACACTATATCAGGCCCTAAACAAGTCAGGCCAGAGGCCGCATGATAGAGGTCTGACCCTATTCCCACCCCTAATCGAGAAATTGCTCTATCTTTTATTCATCAAGAGAAATTTAAAAGTGATACCTATTTAGCTATGAATTCAGGATAGTTATCTTGAAGCAAATGATCTAGGTTCCCACTTACCAGGTCCAAGAGAATTCTTCAGATCATTAATCTGCAAAATGGTGGATACACCATGAGGCATCAGGAGTGAAATCCAATTCGCGAATACTCCTTTATAGAAATTGATTTCTCCATCTCGCTCCTCCCCTAGTCGGAAAACACTTTCTTATAAAGCTCCTTGTTCTAGCTCCTCCGCTGGAACAGCGCAAGACACGGCGGCCACTACGTTCTCTTTAGTGGCTTCCACAGTTTTAGCTCCACACCTGCAAAACTCGATCGGACGGAGAGAAGCAATTTGTGTTTGTTGTTCCCTGCTCATTCATGATATGACGTGGAGGATGACTCAAAATCTTTTGCCAGCTGGTGATGAGTTATGGGGCACAAAGGACAACAATGTAAATTGATCATTAAGTTTTAAATGAGTCAAAACTTTACGAACTGAGTTACATTAATTATATTAAGAAAAATATTAGTTTAATAATCTAAATATTAAAACGTTGTTTTTATTTACAATGATTTGTCGGTTTATTTTAGTTTAATAATCTAATTATATCATATTAAAAGAGGTAAAGCTTAAATATGCATGATTTGTCAACTCACTACAAAAAAAAAAAAAAAACTGTTACTTTGTAGCAATTAAATTGTAGCGGTTGAAACAAATAACTACAAATATCAATATTTGTAGTGGTTTTAAAGGAAACCGTTATGAATTTGCAACGATATAATTCACGTCAAATGGCGCGCTGATAAGAGACGGTAATTTGTAGTGGTTACATCAAAATAACTGCTACAAAATGTGGTGCCACATTTGTGGCAGTGTTGTCTGTAGTGATTAATAAAGAAAAACCGTTACAAAATGTAAGGGACTGCAACAAACTTTTTGGTGTTTTGTGTTATTGAGGTAAAAACCGTTACAGAATGCAAAGGATTGTAACTTTATAGCAGTTTTGAGACAACTGCTATAAATTGTCACATTGGCTAAGGTAAGATTTTGTTAGTTGTAGCGGTTTTGGTTCCCCACCCACACTCTGAGAAGTTTTCTTCAAACATGAGATTCTGCTCAAACATCTAAAGAGTTAGGTACTTGAGGTTTGTAAAGTTACCTAATCAATTTTGTTTTTGAGCATAATAGATTTGTTTATAATAAGTTTTGGTAATATTTATGAGTTCCTAAGCCTATTTTTTAAACCTCTTTTGTGCATGCCTTCTTAATTAGGTTTTAGAAGATATTAAATTTTTTATTATAATATTGTGATTTTACATTATTTATAATGTTGGTTATTGTTATTGTAATGTTTTATAAATATAGTTTAGTTGTCATTGTAATTTATTTTTAATTGGTTAATAAATGTAGTTATATAATGACTTCCAAGAGAAAGAAAGGGAAATGGAAGGCGGATGAGCGTCCCCTCAAAGGACCTATTCTATGAGGGAGCAGTAGTCAGGGGTCAGTGGTCGGGGTAGAGGGCACCCCAGAGGTGCACATGTCCTCGTGCCACCGCAGCAAGCGACCTCGCCACAGTAGGAGACCTCGTAATAGGGGACCCCACAATAGGGGACCCCACAATAGACGACCCCAACAAAGCTATCTATTCAACTAGAGAGGGCTGATATTAGTGTCGGTGACTACGAAGAGCCTACGGAATTCGATTTCGGTATTCCCATGATCAAGGCGGAGCGGTTCCTTGACCACGAAGAGGCCAAGGACTAGAATAATCCAGGACGGTCGTCTTCGCATTCAAACAGGTTTGAGGTGCAAGTTCAAGGTAAAGAATTGTTTTAATAAATTTAGGGTTAATGAGCAATAATACACATGGGTTTTGCCTCAGGGAGCGCCCAATACCACGGGCTTTTTTTTGGAGCGAAAGTAGACATGTGGTTACCTTATAGGAGCAAAAGTCACACACTTCCTTCATATAGTGGATGTTGACCGTTAAGTAGGATTTGTTGACCGTTATTGCTGACATGGATGATGAATTGGAGAGAGAAGAAGCCAAATGGAAAGAAAAAATGCTGAATAGGATTCTTTGACTGTGCAAAGCCAATTATCATCGTAGTGCCCAGCTGCAATCGGCTTATCATCGTCAATCAAGCTCAGCTTAGACAAATCAATAGCATCCACACAGAAGGACGGGGTAGTGCGATCGGAGAGGCAGGGGGGCTTGGTATGGATGCCATTGGAGGAGGAGTAATATGGTCTAGGGTTAGCATTAATGTAGGAATCAGAGTTCTGCAGACGCAAAGATAGAGTTTCAATTCTCACTTGCGATAGAGTTCTGCAGATGCAAAGATACTGGGATGGATACACTGTACACTGTGTTGGAGTTTCTTTCGCAAGCGATGGAAGACGATGATCCCAAGTTCGTCCTCTTCTCGTCTCGGTCCCTTTTTCCGGCGACTCCAGGAAACGTCTCAGGCGACGTTTTTCAGCGATCAGAGAGCTCAAAACGGCGTTTTCATATATCAACAGCAAATGAAATCCAGATTGAAAAATTAAAGCCAAAGGGATTTTTCGAGTTTCATTTACAAATTGATATGGTCCTCCATAAGATTTCAAAATCACACCTTAGATCTCCGAACAAGGAAAGTAAGAATCACAGATCCAAACAAAAAGTTTTCGTATTCTTCTCTTTTCGAATCCAAGAAAACCCATACTGAGATTAAGAACAACTAGTTTCAAATGAAAAAATCTCAGATCGAAACAAGGATTCAAATTTCAAAGCAAAAATGAAAGACATGCAATCAGATCTCAGATTCCTAACAATGGCGATAACCATGGAAACATAAATCGAAATGAACATAAATCAGATCTCAGATTCCTTCTTCTCTTCACGGCACTGAGTCTGGGAAGAACGGTGGCCGGACGGTGGTCGGAGATGATCAGCGACGGTGGTCGATGATCAAGGTTTCTTCTTTTCCCCAATTTACTCCTCTTTTCCCTTCCCAGCGTATGAATGAAGAAGCCCCAGCGTATGAATGAAGCCCGATGAGTTTGGGTGTTTAATTTATTTTTCTTTTTTTTATTTACTTTCCACTGAATCCTAGTCAGCATTTTTCTTTCCTATTTGGCTTATTGTCAGTCCACGTCATCATTAACGGTCAACTAAGGGTACTTAACGGTCAACGTCCGTCAACTGAGGGTCTGGTGTGACTTTTGCTCCCAAAATGTAACCTCATGTGTACTTTCGCTCCAAAAAAAAGCCCATGGTGTTGGGCGCTCCCTGAGGCAAAACCCATGTGTATTATTGCTCCTTAACCCATAAATTTAATATTTTAATTACAGTGGTTTAAATGTGAAATTAATTTTAATTAAAATTTTTGATGAATTGCGTAGATGAGCAGAGGAACATCACCATCAAGAGGCTGGACGTGGCTGCTCAAAATAAGTTGGGCTAGAGGCTACGTGTAGTCGTTCCTTGGAATGAGGCCACAAACCAAGCAATTAAGAATGTCGGCCATCTATTTAACCATTATTTGATCGAGCTGGGCGCGAATTGGATTTGATTTCCCTCTTCACTTTTAGAACTGGAAGAAGGTTCCCTCGACGCCGAAGGATATAGTGTGGGATGAGGCTGTGAGGTAACAAATTTAATTTAAGACCCAAGGGTTGTGTTCTTATAAATGTTTTGAAAAGTGGACCTCTTTATCTGAATGCGCAGCTGTGAATTTAACGTCACCTAACAATTGTGAATTTCTCAAATGTAAAGAAATTAAATCCAACTGCCGATGTTATTTTTCAAGTAATAAGAATATGGCGACAGATAAAGAGGTCAAGCCAAAGGTCTCCGGGTATAAACTGTTCACGAAAGAGTATTTCAAGGAATAGAAAAAGAAGAATGAAGAGGTCGAGCTGTTGAGAAAGGAGACTTAGGCTGCTAAACAAGCATGGAATGCGTTAAGAGATAGTGTTGTAGATGTTATTGTAAAATAGTTGAAAGTGTTCGCATTGATATGGGCTTATTTCGACAATGTATATAATGACAACTGAATGTACCAACTTGCCCAGCCTTACAGCAAAATCTGACTATTTTTTGACTAGCCTTAGAGCCAAATGTACATTAGCAACAGGAAATGCTATATTGAAACTTGACTAAATTGATAATTTGTTGTTCAATAGGAGAATTTTTTATTGTCCCTAAACGTACAGAGGCTATTTACAACAATAAATGCTATATTTACAACAGAAAAATCATATATTTACAACAAACTTTCAAAACATGGATTTTTTTCATTTCTCAAGTCCAGAGGCTATTTACAATAACAAATGCTATATTTACAACAACAATTGCTATATTTACAACAAACTTTCAAAACATGGATTTTTTTCATTTCTCCAGTCCAGATGCTATTTACAATAACAAATGTTACATTTACAATATAAAAAGCATATATTTACAACAAACTTTCAAAACCTTGATTTTGGTTGAAACTCAATTCAAGAGGCTATTTACAACAATAAATGCTATATTTACAACATAAAAAACATATATTTACAACAAACTTTCAAAACCAGGATTTTTTTTTTCATTTCTCAAGTCCAGAGGCTATTTAAAGCAACAAATGTTACGTTTATAATAGAAAAACATATATTTACAACAAACTTTCACAACCAGGATTTTTTCATTTATGAAGTCCAGAGGCTATTTACAACAACAAATGTTATATTTACAACAGAAAAATCATATATTTATAACAAACTTTCAAAACCAGGATTTTTTTCATTTCTCAAGTCCTGATGCTATTTACAACAACAAATGCTACATTTACAACAGAAAAAACATATATTTACAACAAACTTTCAAAACCTGGATTTATTCATTTCTCAAATCTAGAGGCTATTTACAACAACAAATGTTATATTTACAATAGAAAAAGTATATATTTACAACAAACTTTCAAAATCAGGAATTTTTTCATTTCTCAAGTCTAGAGGCTATTTACAACAACAAATGCTATATTTACAACAGAAAAAGCATATATTTACAATAAACTTTCAAAAGCAGGATTTATTCATTTATCAAGTCCAGAGGCTATTTACAACAACAAATGTTACATTTACAACAGAAAAAGCATATATTTACAACAAACTTTCAATGTAAACATGCCCAAATTCTTCATTAAACCTTATTAAATGATCCACCTCTTCATCGTCTACAAGATCTACATATGTTGATGGATCAAAGCTAACTTTGAATTTCACACAAATGTCACTACTTTCTTTTTCAATCAGAGATTATATGATTCTTCACAACTCGTCATAGGTTGTGCCTTCCTTTATAAATTTTGTTCTTACCAAACCTCCAACATATTGACTTTCATATCCCCCACCATTTAAAAACTCCCACCCCCCCCCCCAAATGAAAGAAACAAAATAGATTTTTCCCAAAAGTACTTGCCATATTTCAGGACAATATGCAACAACAGGATTGTATTAACAACTGAAAAAACCATATTTACAACAATAAATGCACGTATTAACAACAACTTTATTATCTCCTAT
Source organism: Acacia pycnantha (assembly GCA_025563575.1). Lineage (NCBI taxonomy): Eukaryota > Viridiplantae > Streptophyta > Magnoliopsida > Fabales > Fabaceae > Acacia > Acacia pycnantha. The sequence continues at coordinate 4,036,441 of JAMWYP010000001.1, forward strand.
CAGAACTTTTAACTAAACGTTCCATCATCACATCAACCAGAAACCAATAAAAATAGAGCAGTCCCTCTGTTACCTTCCCAAAAAACAGAGTATTAGCCCTACCCAATAACATGAAACCCCAACTTCAATGGTAAAGATGATATCTTTAGCAAAATCTTAGCATTACTTACCTAGGTACCAGCTTATAGTCCACTAATAAGCTCAAACTTCAACCCTTTTACCAACCCTTCACTCTCTGAATACAACGAACATACACCGACAAAATAAATTATTCAACAAACATAGAGTAGATGACAGCTGCAAAATCTAAACTTTGCCTAGGACATGAAAATGTGACTTACTTTCCTTCTACGTCGGAGATTCAATCGACCTATCTTGCTTACGTGATTTTTGCATTTTTCCCTTTTTGACGAAAGCTATCTCCCGCGCGCAAGTTTGCCCTGTTTGTTTCCTTCCTTTTTAATGTTGAATGGGCAATAAGGTCTTTTCCTAATATGAATTAATAACAAAAAATTCCTTAGGGACTTCTTTGGGACTTTTTTGTTATATGAATTTTTGTTGGGACTTCTTTGTAATTATTTATGGTCTTTGGGACCTGACTGTAATTTTCCCATAATTTAATTAAGTAATATGGTACCTTTTCTAACCTCATGACAAAAAAAAGAACACATAAAAAAAAATACTTATAAATTGTTCAACAGGAACAACAAATTCACATCCTGTCAAGTGTCAATTCACTTAGTTAAAATGACATAATGGACCATAACAGAGTAAGAAGCCCTTTTGTACGGACACCACATTCTTCAATGAATGGTTGTTTTTGTGCGATGGGACGCTCAAAATACTGTTATTGTCGTATACCATTCCCTTTTTCTTTTCCTTTTTCATGTACTTTTTATGTAAGGTTCTAAAACTCAAACTGGTCACTAAATTAGTTGGGTATTCGGTCAATAGTCAATAGTTTAGATAGAAGCTAAGTTGGGGTCAAATCAGTGAGAAATTGAAGATTTCAGAGTAATTAGTATGAAATTTTAAGGATTTTTTCTTAAAAAAAATCAATTAAAAAAATACTGAACAGGATTGATGTCCGGACCATTCGTTGGTTTTCGGTTCGGTTCGGCCAGTCCGGATTTCAGAACGTTGTTTTTATGTCCCCCCTCAACACCATGCATTTACCATTTGGACCTCTCACAAGCCTTACTATCACTCTATTTTTTTTTTTTTTTTATGTATATATGATTACCCAAGGTTATTAAAACTGGACCGGTCACTGAATCGGTCAGGACATTGGGTTAAGGGTTAGTGGGTCAGATCGGAGTCAAACCAAGGTCAAACCGGAGTTAAACCGGGTAGGTAACTATATGAGACTTATTATATAATATTAATTAGGTCCACAATTTTTTTTTAAAAAATAAAAGCAAGACAAAGTGGCACTACTTTTTGAGAGAAGATATGACATGAAGTAGCTAGCAAGTTAGCCAAGTCTCCTCCATCTACTCCTAGCACGTCTCTATTTCTAGCATGTCTCTCTATGAGTCTCTCTTTATCAATTAATCACCGGAGGCACAGGGTTTTCGAGCAAAAAAACCAGAGGCGCAGGAGCCATAGAGAAAAAAAGGAGGAAGAGGTGCATGAACGACCGAAAAAAAGGAAGGAGGCGAGGCTTCATTGTGGAGTCACTTTTTCCTTAAAACCGCATCTGAACTAGAGAGGGAGAGAGAACGCGAACATTCGACTATTCATCGTCTTCATCGCACAAGGACGTCGAACAGGGAGCTGTCGTCGACTCTCTCTCTCTCCATCTCTCTCTCTTTCTCTCTTTGTAATCGTTGACACCGCCGGAGATTTTCTCTTGCATCGATTAAAAAAACAAAAAGAAGCCTAACTCTGGTTTCTGTGGCAGACCGAACCGGTTTCACGGCGGTTCGCTGGTTTCCGGTTAGAACCGGCCGGTCTGGTCCGGTTTTCATAAGTCATAACCATGTGATTACCCCTCAATTGGTCATAATTTACAAATAAATCATTGTTAATGATTTTATCATATATTAGATTTATTTTTGGGCCAAAGTGCAAATTTCCCCTAAAATTTTTATTGAGAAATAATGTTGCCCCAAAAGTTTTTTTACGTTCAATGTAACCTCGAGAGTTTCAAAGTATAGTAATGTTGGCATGTTGCTATATACCGTTAAAAAATTGAGGTTAACTATTAAATACTCTTAATAGTAAAGGGTAACATCTCTCATTTTTAATACTTCCTAGACAACATCGAGCAAAAACAAAAAAACTTATGGGATAATATTGCTCTTGAGCAAAAAAAAAAATTTGAACAAATTTGCGCATTTTATTCTTATATTTTTCATGCATAATATATAGTGTGGGATAGTAGAAATCCTGATCACCATTTTATTCCTGAATTCCAAGAGTTTCGGGGTTGTGTAATCGCCCTTAGATTCTTGGTTAATTAGTTCATTATAAAGAATGATTCTTGGTTTATAAAATCATTCGTGTTTAGTTACCGGCAAATTAAAGTGAAGATATTATTTACAGCTTATGATGGGATGACTAACTATGTAAACTTTAATGTACTACTTCCAGTCTTAATTATAGGAACACTTTTATAGTACAATTTACACTACAAAAGTGTTCTCATAATTAGGACCAAAGGAAGTATGTCTTATACTAGTTGAGCAAGTCATTTGACATGTTACCGTTAATCAATCAAAGTTGAGTTAGCTAGGTTGAAAAAGAGGAATTTAAAAAATCCTAAGACCGTTTTGAAAATCGAGTGAAACTATAAGAATAAAAAGAAGTTTTTTTTTTCTTACCAACAAAGGTTAGTTCTGAGGGCAAAAAGATTAACTTATAACATTATAAGACTGAGGGTTTAAATCTCATTAATGTGATAACCTTGTTGATTAGTAAGCAATCTATAAGTAAGTATTTTTGTAACTACTCTTTGAGTCTGAAGACATGTCTTGACCTTAATGAGACCGTAGGACAACCCAACTCACCTAAGCATTCACATCACAAAAAATATATATGATCTCATTAATGTGATAACCTTGTTGATTAGTAAGCAATCTATAAGTAAGTATTTTTGTAACTACTCTTTGAGTCTGAAGACATGTCTTGACCTTAATGAGACCGTAGGACAACCCAACTCACCTAAGCATTCACATCACAAAAAATATATATGATATATGATATGATATGAGGTGTGTGTGTGTGTGTGTGTGTGTGTGTGTGTGTGTGTGTGTGTGTGTGTGTGTGTGTGTGTGTGTGTGTGTGTGTGTGTGTGTGTGTGTGTGTGTGTGTGTGTGTGTGTGTGTGTGTGTGTGTGTGTGTGTGTGTGTGTGTGTGTGTGTGTGTGTGTGTGTGTGTGTGTGTGTGTGTGTGTGTGTGTGTGTGTGTGTGTGTGTGTGTGTGTGTGTGTGTGTGTGTGTGTGTGTGTGGGTGTGGGTGGGCGCGCACTTTGATGATACCCTTAAAATCATTTAGTGCACGAACAAGTTTAGTTAGTTAGAAAAGATTTATTTGTTGCCCTCAATATCCTAAAAGAGATTATTCTATTTGGTATTAAATATAGAAGTTATATAACTAATTTATAGATATTAAAAAAATTAGTTTAGTTAGTTATTTGAAGGAAAATTTGTGCTAGTTTCCTTATACTAATACCATTTTAATAATTTGCACTAAAAACTGTTCTTCTAACGAAAACACCTTTATTATGTGCAATCAATATGAAGAGTTTACGGAAAAAAAATATAATTTTGAGAGACAAAATTGATTAAGTTCTAGTATTTAATATCAAAGTATAAAGAAAAAATGACAGAAAAATACTGTCAAACTATATAAAAGAAAAATAAGGGTAGTGAATTTTAAATAATTCCAAATTGACTAATTTTGAATTATGAAATGTCAACAAATGTGTAAAATTAGTAAGCACCCTTACTTTTTTTATTTTTTTATCTTAAAACAAATCCATGAGACCCTTGCCGACCGCCGATAACGACCCGTCACTAGAGTTTCGATATCCTTGCAGATGACCGGCCACTAGAGCTTTGCGCCAGCGACTGGTGACCAAAGCTCCAACGGCATAATATTTTTTTTTTTGAATTTCTCAAGCAAAAGTTGTCAACGTAAATACTTGAGTTGATAATAACGATACTAAAGTTGTAAATGAAAGCATAATATTTTTTTTTTTGAATTTCTTAGGAAACAGTTGTCAATATGAATACTTGAGTTGTTAATAGTGATACTAAAGTTGTAAGCTTGACATTTGTTGAATGTTTTCTAATAACTTTCATTGTAGCTTCAGTGGTCTTATATTTTTTTTTTTTTGCATTTCTCAAGTAAAAGTCATCAATATTTATATTGGGTTATTAATAGTGATACTCAAGTTGTCAACGGGATATTTGTTGAATATTTCCTAATAATTTTCACCAAAGCTCTAGCGATCTCATATTTTTTTTGTCTTTCTCAAGTAAAAGTCGTTAATATTGATACTTGAGTTATTAGTAGCGATATTAAAGTAGTAAATGAGGTATTTATTGAATATTTCCTAATAACTTTCTACTTTAGTATCACTATTAACAACTCAAGTTTATATATTGACAACTTTTATTTGAGGAATTAAAAAATATATATTAGGTCGTTGTTTACAACTTTAGTATCACTATTAATAACTTAAATATCTATACAGACAATTTTCACTTGAGAAATTTGAAAAGAAATATATTAGGTGTCGTAGCTCCGGTCACCAAAGCATCGGTAACGGGCCGCCACTGGCGGTCTGCTGTGGTTGGAAAGGTTTTTTAGGGTTTTCTTACAAAAATAAAAAACAAGGGCACTCATGTAATTTCATACATCTATCAACATTTCAAAATAGTCAATTTAGAGTATTGAAATTCACCACTTTTATTTGTCTTTTACATATTTTAACAGTATTTTTGTGTTATTTTTCCAAGTATAAAACGCATACAAATAACTCGGAGCAAAGGAGTAATGTGTAAAGTATATTAGATAGAAGGGTTAAGAAGCAATTTGACAAATGAACTTTTACCTCAGGAGCGCCCAACACAAATAACTTTTAAATGGACTTTAAATAGCAAAAAAAATTAAAAAATGTGCAGTCAGCACAAAAAAATTTTAAAAATGTAAAGTAGGCACAACGTCATTAGAAAAAAATAACTTCCGTTATTTAAGGTGCAGATTGGCCAACGAACTTTTACTCCAGGAAAGCCAAGCACAAAAAAGTTTTACTCCAGGAGCGTCCAGCACAAAAAAGTCCATGCACAATCCACCCAAAATCCGACTGTTGCAAATCATTGCCCGGACCCCCCAACTATGTGCATTGAGGTTAGAAAGAGTGAATGCAACAAAAAAAATCATAAATGTAACAAGTAGATTTCATTTTTGTGCTGGGCACTCCTAGAGAAAACTTTTTTGCACTAGATGCTCTTGGAGTACAAGTTTGTTGATCAATTTACACCTTAGATAACGGACATTATTTTTTTTCTGACAGCGTTGTGCTTACTTTACATTTTAAAATTTTTTTTGGTATTTATGGTCCACTTAAAAGTTATTTAAATTGGGCGCTCCTAAGATAAAAGTTTGTTGGCAAATTTATTCATTAACCCAAAAATAAATTTACTGAACCGTACATATCAAGTGAATGTCAATGAACCATTCACGACAGGTAGGGATTTCATTATTTTGGATTCTTTTTTGAGAAAATTATGCTCAGGTCCCAAGAAAGAAAAAAAAAAATTATAAAAAAAGTCGCTTGAAATCACAAAATTACACACAAGTCCCAAGGAATTTTTTGTTGTAAATACATGCATTTCCTATTGTAAACACATGCATTTCCTGTTGTAAATGGTTTGAGACTTTTTGATATTATTTGTATGGAATTAAAATTCAGGTTTTTAAATGTTGTAAATATATGCATTTTTTGTTGTAAATACATGCATTTCCTGTTGTAAATGGTCAGGTGTTTAAATGTTGTAGTAAATATATGTATTTCCTGTTGTAAATCGAAGTCCCAAGGGACTTTTTGATATTATTTTTATTAACAACAAGAAATACATGTATTTACAACAGAAAATGCATATATTTATAACAACATTTAAACAACTGACCATTTACAAGAGGAAATGCATGTATTTACAATAACATTTAAAAACCTGGATTTTAATTCCATACAAATAATATCAAAAAAGTCCCAAACTATTAATAATAGGAAATGCATATATTTACAACAACATTTAAACACCTGACCATTTACAATAGGAAATGCATGTATTTACAACAGGAAATGCATATATTTACAACAACATTTAAAAACCTGGATTTTAATTCCATACAAATAATATCAAAAAAGTCTCAAACCATTTACAACAGGAAATGCATGTATTTACAACAAAAAGTCCCTTAGGACTTCTCTGTAATTTTGTGATTTCAATGGACTTTTTTATAATTTTTTTCCTTCCTTGGGACCTGAGTGTAATTTTCCTTTCTTATTTGGACACCATTTCTTAATATTATTATTTTCATTTCTTCCTCTTATAATAATTTGAGCTGTATTGGATTTGGTCCCCTCTGCATTATTGTTTGTATGTATTTTATATTTCGCTAAAATTAAATATTTGGCATCTTCCGAACAAGACAAATTTTTTGATCCTTTGAATTGGAACTGCTTAACAGATCCATGATTTGGTATGAGGACATCAATTATGAGAAAAAAGATCCTATTTTTTTATATTGTCATAAATATATCGAAAATTATTTATATGCATATATGTATAAAATAATATTCAAACCAATCATTTTAGCATCAAATATCAACTAATATCTTCAAGAAAAAATGCCCAAGAAATTTCTTTCAAAATAAGATATGAGAATAAATAAACATTAATTCTAATAAAAAAATTATAACAACTTAAGCATGATATCTTAAATTTGATGTTATGACCTTTTCGAAAGAACCACTCTCAATTGCCTCCGGCTGATATCTGAACTACAAAAAATTATACTACTTTCGTTCTTAAATATAATATCATAATATCGAGTTAACTTTTTGCTAAAAATTAAGAAGGCTAAATAAATCATTTTAAAGTACTTATATCTCTTATTTTTTTTAAAAATAATTAATCTGACTTAAAAAATAATATATAATTTACTAGTACTCAATATATACTATGATTAAATAATATATTTAATTTTTTTAACCTCCAAATAAAATCAAACAGAGTCTTATATTTATAATTAGAGTGAGTAAATAAATAAATTGGGTCCCTAGCCTAACCTATTTATTCCTTATTATTGTACTTGATATAACACTATATGTGTGTGTCTAAGAACATTAGAAAAGCTAAGCTGATAATGAAGGTAAACGTGAAACTTCATTGTCCTGTAATGCGTATATATATATAGACACACACACGACTCGCCTATCTCTATCTGGCGTGTTGAAGTAGTGAGTAAGAATAGGAGGGTTCATGAACGTACCTACATAGCACAGTCATAAGGAGGATGACGATTATCTGTCGAAATCCAACAGGATTGGATCCAGCATAAAGAATTAGTTCCCTACAATGCGGTTGGTCAATGTTTGAATCTTACTGTGAGAGGTGTTCATACCACATTTAATATTGGGAAAATCATTTTCAGGGCCCTTTTAAGGCTGACAATCCCAAAAAGACCCCAAGATTCTGATAATCCCAAATAAGGCCCCAGAGCATTTTCTGGGATTTTCAAAATCTTGGGTGAGTTGTCAACGAGACTGATATAGTTGTTAGCAAAGCGTTGTTAATGGGGCTGATTTAGTTGTTAAAATCTACCCGTTAACAACTATATCAGCCCCGTTGACAACTCACCAAAAATTATGAAAATCCCATAAAAGGCCCTGAGACCTTTTCTGAGATTGTCAGAATCTTGGTGCATTTTTTGAGATTGCCAGTCCTAAAAGGGCCCTAAAATGGATTTTCCCTTTAATATTTGATAGTACCTTTGAACTTGATTGTTTGTAATAGAAACTGTGGAAGAACTGCATTGTAGCCAGCTAGGGCTTGACCTTCTAAAATTTGTTAGTGTATATATATATATATATATATATATATATATATATATATATATATATATATATATATATATATATATATATATATATATATGTATGTATGTATATATATATGTATGTATGTATTTATTGTATGATATTTTATTTGGCCAATAATTTTGCCCCAGCTAATATGTTATCTTCTCTGTAAGGATAATGTTTGGTTTATTATTCATTGGACTGTAAAAGAAAAGTAAAATTTTTATTTGAGATATATACTGAAAATGTTAGTATCATCTTATATATTGTTTTGATTTAAAATTGTCGGTTATTATTTATTTATATTTTCAAGATTATATGATACTATTTAGTAAATACTCCCTCTGGTCCTTATTACAAGGCACCAACTAACCTAACAATTCTCACAAGTCAATAAAAATAGTTAAAGTTATTAATTTTGTCCTAAATTTTAAGTAATTTTCAATATTATCCCTATTAATTACACTAAACTCTAATATCATATTAATTATTACTTCTTCTTTTTTTGCTTAAAAAAATAGTAATAATTAATTTTTATTAATTATTACTCTCACTAACTACTTTTGTAATTATGGGTATACATGAAAAACAATATGTAATGTTATTTGGAAACAAGCAAATGCTTTATAAAAATGATCAAATATACTTATTAGTTGGTGTCTTATAATGAGGACCAACGAGAGTAGTTCAATGTATTTATTAAAAATGACTAAATACACTTATTAATTAGTGCATTATAATAAGAAGTAAAGAGAATAATTCAATATATTTATTTTCTGGCTCAAGTTAAAATATTTTTTTGGTTCCGCCACTAAATAGAAAGATACTTGGGCGCATAAAAAACAAAAAAAAAGTAAATTGCATTGGGTCCCTATCCTATGGCCTATATATTCCTTTTTTGGAAACTAATAAATGACGATGAAATTTCAATTACTGAACAGTGTTATTGTATTTGATAAAACGTTATCTGTGTGTGTATATATATATTATAACATTAGAAAGGCTAAGCTGATAAGGGAAGTAAACGTGAAATTCATGAGCGTTACAATTACTACAATATAATGGAAATATATAGACACACCCCCACGACACGACTCGTCTATCTGTATCTGATAATGTTGAAGTACAGAGTAAGAGTGGGAGGGTTCATGAACGTACGTACGTAGCACAGTGATGAGGATGACGATGATCTGTCAAAAACCCATATAAACAGTTTTTGGTTCAATCATTAACTTCGATTTCAAACATGTCGCTTATGAATTATGATGATGAGCTGTCGCGGAGAGAGACTTCGATACGTCTCCTTCAGATCTCACTTTCGCTTTCGTACGTTTGTTTGGGTAGACGGTGGAAGCGGTGACTTATTTTTTATCTGACTTCAGTAGAAGTGTGGTAGAAAAAAGTTAGATTGTAAATGTGATTTGTGTTTGGATTAATAGTGGCAGAAGTGACTTTTTTTTCAAACTAAAAAGTGTTTAGATTATTATTTGAAAAGTGAGTTGAGATAGAAAATGACTGAAAAAAACATGAATCTTGTTGAATACTACATATATATTAGTAGTATATATTGTGATAATTGAAGATAAAAATTTTAATTTGAAAAAATAAATAAATGGTAGACATAGTTAAAAAGAAAAGAAAATAATTAATTAAGTAAAATAAATAAATTACTTGTGGCGGGCTCATGCTTAGTGTCAATGTGTCTGACGCAAACACCCCATGTATATATGGAATCAGTTTCCCTGTCTGTCCAAAGGGAGAGCTTGTTTCATCTGGACGGTCCAGATTTCATTTTTTTTTTTACTTTTATTTTTAAAAAAAAAAATTATTTTAATAGATTGAGAATCTAAAATTAAGATAATCTTTCAACTAATATTTTTTCAAAAAATGATTTTTTAATTTAAAAATCACCAAATAATAAATATGAAATTTGATCTGGACGGTCCAGATGAGACAAGCTCTCCCTGCCTGTCCAAAGGATAGACAGGGAAACTGGTTCCATGTATATATATATATACCACAAAAAACAAAAATGGTGGGGCCTACGCGAGCCTAATTACACAATGCACCGCTGCAAACGCTCTCCTCCCCAACTTTTGCTTTAATGGGCGTTTTTTCAGAAATCCAGTGGCAAAAAAGTCACCCCAAACACTTCCATGTGGGCTTTTTCTTAACTGATGCCAATGCCATTGGGCTTTTTCTTTATAAAAGCTTTCCAAAAGCTCTCTCCAAGCAGGCTCACTAACTTGTGCTCAAGGAAATCTCTATACCTAAGCTTTTATTATTATTATTATTATTATTATTGTTATTATTTGATTTAATGTACAATTTTAGTAATGAAGTTTTCTACCAGGACTGACTAGCTTAATTAAGTTTTGAATGGTATAGAAGTAGACAAAATCTTTAAAAAAATGTGCAATTTCAGCAAATATGTCCTTTATAAAGTTAGAAGATGAATAAGTGGGTCCCACATAAAAAACATGAACATTTGATTCAATTTGAATGAATTGTTAAAATTGCAACGTTTTTAAAAGATTGTAATTACTTTTGCATCATTTAAAACTTAATTGTGCCAAATGTTCAAAACGGAAAAACTTTATTGTCAAAATTGCAATTTAACCCTTATTTTTATTACATACACTACTACAATCACACATACATGACAGTTATTATGGACCTTACAATACGGTTCTAAATTGTCACATATAACGTTATATATGTTCGGCACATATGCATTACGATTCCAAAATTGTAATATATTGAGGGCATATATAACGGTTCTTTTTTAATAACCATAATGTATTGGCTTTATTTTTTTCATTATGTAGTTTTTCATTATTTTTATTTTTATTAATATTTATTATGTAAGACACAATATGTTACACCTCCACCGGCCTCGCCCTTTCGGGTGGCGGGCTAGAGGGATTCCTTTTATAATTTACATTTCCTTTAATTAATAGTCCATTTATATGTATATCAGAGTACGCGTAGCAGAGCACATGATTGGTTTGGACAAACTGACATACTGGTAAAAGTAAAGTCAACAAAAAGTAAAGTCCCCGGAGGGGTTAAGATACATTCATCCGGCAGTAAATATCAAAATATTAGGTACAGTCATCCCAAAAAGTACTATACAAAATATGATAGGGCATTCCCTATTCTTCATCAGCACAATCGCCCTACCTTGATCAAAAAGCCTCCACAACTCAAGTACGACCCGCTGAATCAACAAAAGCTTTTGGAGTCCATTATTGGCCCCCAGAGTAACCGTCAGTACTCAAATATTACATGTGTAAAGTGTATGCAGGTAACCATGTCATATATGAAGTCAAAAGTAACATGTCAAACATACCACATATGCAAACAGAATATACACACAACACAGACTACCACGTGCCGTCAGGCTGCCTTATCAAGGCAAGCCCCGAACTTACCGGAGTCACGACCCGTAAAGCCGCTTACACCAGGACAGCCCCGGACCTATCGACCTGTACAGCCGCCAATCAAGGCTGGCCTCGGACCAATTGTACTAGGAATCACATAACTCTGTATGCATATTTGGCAAAACATATACAAAAACACACATGGCAAATACAAACATACAGCACAACACATAAAGATATCTGAGTAAAGCGGTTAATACCTGGTGTACTTTATACTTCCTTTTATATTTTTAGGCCCGATGATTTTTCCAAAAATACCCCTGATCAAAATACACCAAAATATACCATTTTCAGTATTTACAAAAATACCCTAGAATTTCTTTAATCAAAACCGAGCCCAAACAGATCTCCAGAAAATCTTGTGTTTTTGGCCCAACTTCAAACATTTTTAATAAATTCCAAAAAAATAAAATGAACACGAAATCAGTGGAATCTGAACCCTTAAGATTTTTAGTTTGTGGTAAAAATATTTCCAGATCTCAAAAACATATAAATAAATTTATTCCTTACGAAAACCCTTCTCTGGTCCAGAACAGAGTCTCAGGTTCTGAGCCACTTTGTGGAATTTATTTCTCCCGGTTGGAAGCTTGAAAAATCACAGATTATTATATCAAAATGAAGCCCCAAATGTATACTTTAATAATGTAAAATTTCATGGAAAAAATAGGTCATTTAATATTTTAAAATCGCGTCTTAATAACCACTGCCCAGATTTCCAGAATCACTTGCAAGCTTAGATTTAGGGGTTTTCGGTGTTTTCAACTTCGGGAACTTAAACCATAACTATACCCCCTATAAATCCACGTTCCAGAACCATTAGACACCTTAAAAATGAAAAATTCCAACCCCAAAAGCAAGCCCTAGCTTTATGCACGAAATACCTTAGTAAAACTCAAGAAGGGGAAGTTTTTCGGTGTTACCTTGAATCGAAGAATCGGTGGATGTTCTTGAGTTCTTGACCTTGGAGCTTGGCTATGGTGGCTTGCTGTTCTTCCTGCTGGCTCTGGAAATTTCTCCCCCTTTGGGTGAAAAATGAGTTCAATTCACCTTTTTAATAAAGGTGAATTTGATCCGGTAGAAGTAAAATTAACTGGTGTAAATTTCTGTTCCAGTTGGAGTAAGTTTGATATGCTTTTCCTTGACTTTTTCCCCAAGAATTCAAGAATATTCCAGAGTCTCCCTTGGCTTCCATGTGGCACAGCCCCAAGGAAAGAGAGAGCATATTTTTATCTACTCTTGGGGAAAATTACAGGTTTTGGCCCGGAACTGTCGTAAATTACAATTTTGACCCGAGACTTATCAATTATTACCAACTTTTCCCATACTTTTTCATGATTTATGGAGACATGTGGGGCGCCATTTTGGGCCCACATATCTGCCCTAATTAATTTTTTACCTATTTATTTCCATTTTACCCTTTTTATTCAGAATGTGGGGCCCGCGGTTTGAGTTTTACTTTAATTCTTCTTTCTTGCTCTCCAAGTAATTTATTTAATCATTAAGGGGGTTATGTGGCGCCTAATGGGGCCCAAAAATATGCTCCCCTATAATTACTCCCCTTTTTCTCACTTTATCAGTCCAGTTTTGACCAACCGGTCCCCACCAGGCCCCGCTGGGTACACAAATGCCTCTTTTTGTACTTTTCCAGATATTTTCCCCTGAATGGAAAATCATGTGTGGCGCCCTCCAAACTTCCCAGAGTGGCCCCCACACTTGTCCCATTCACTCAAAAGGAAACCCTAAACTAGTCCCTATCGGTCTCGTTTCTATCGGTCAACCACCTGTGGGACCTGCATCTCGAGTTTGGGCCTGAATATGACTTATATCACCTGATTTTCTCCTCTCCTTGATGGTGAACAAAATTTTCCATATTATTTTACTAGGAATTGACTGTTTTGCCCTTGTTTTTCTTTCTCTTAAATTATTTACGATATTTAGCTAATAATCGAAAATACATCTTCTCATTAACTCAACATTAGTTACAAACACATTAATTACATCAGTAGGGGTGTTACATTTCTCCCCCCCCCATAAATAAATTTCATCCTCGAAATTTGTTTATACAATAATCATACAACGAGACATAAAATCAGGGTAACGGTTCTTCTTGTCTTCTACTGTTTCCCAGGTCGCCTCCCTAGCAAACAATCCCTTCCAGAGTACCTTGACTGATGGAATCGTTTTCTGTCGAAGATGCTTTTCCTGGTATTCAAGAATCTGCTCTGGTTCAACCACAAAAGTATGATTATCTTGCACATCCACGTCTTCATACTCCAAGATGTGCTCCGGACTCGGCTGATACTTTTTCAATTGGGACACATGGAAAACATTATGTAGCCTACTCAAGTTAGGCGGTAAAGCCAACTGGTACGCTACCGGTCCTCGCTCAGCAAGGTCTGATCTTAGGGAAACCCACGATAAGATCCATGGTAATATCTTCCCATTTCCATTCGAGTATCCCAATCCCCTTCAGAAGTCCTCCCGGTCGTTGGTGTTCAATTTTTACTTTCTGGCAAGTCAAACACTTAGCTACATATTGAGTGATATCATTCTTCATTCCAGGCCACCAGAATTCAGTTTTTAGATTGTGATACATTTTAGTGGCTCCTGGATGAATAGTGTACTTGCTCTTATGAGCCTCGTCTAGAATTTTCTTCCTTAGATTCTCATCTGATGGTACATAAATTCGTTTTTTGTACCGAATTAGTCCATCTGGTGAAAGATCATAGTCCGGTGATATGTCATTAGTCATCTTCCCACGAAACATTTCGGCCTGCTCATCCTGCATCTGGGCTTCTTTTATTTCTAATTTCAAATCATTTTCTTCTTGACTGATAACAAGATCTGCAACGTGCACGTTATATGTTCCTTTGCTATTTATGAGGATTTGGTTTGAAAAATTCAAATCTCAAAAATCCTCTAGCAATTTCTGTTCCTTGACCATCATAGCGGACACATGTAAAACTTTCCTGCTCAATGCATCAGCAACAACGTTCGCTTTGCCTAGGTGGTATTTGATCTCTAAATTATAGTCTTTCAGTAATTCCATCCATCTACGTTGCCTCATATTAAGCTCTTTCTGATCAAACAGATATTTTAGGCTTTTGTGGTCGCAGTATAATTCGACATCAGCGTCGTACAGATAGTGTCGCCATATATTCAAAGCAAACACAATCGGTGCAAGTTCCAAGTCATGTGTGGGGCAATTCAACTCATGAGGCTTCAGCTGACGAGAGGCGTACGCCACAATCCTGCCCTGCTGCATCAGGACACATCCCAATCCCAATAGACTAGCATCACTGTAGACCGTATAGGTCTCAGCTGGATTGGGGATAATCAATACAGGTGCCGTCGTAAGCCTCTCCTTCAGCATACGAAAGCTCTCCTTACACTGATCATCCCACACGAATGACCGGTTCTTTTTGGTAAGCTTTGTGATAAGTATATATTTTATTATTAAATAGGTGTATATTTTATGAGAATTAGCTGGAGTTATTAATATTATATACCTATTTAATTATGTTTTATAAACTTTTCCATCATTATAGGATAAAAAGATTTTGATATAAAATCTACTTATTTCCTATTATATTTTGCAGGAAATATTAGCTGATTTGGAAAGAAGTAGAAAAAGCAATTAAGAGGATATGCAATCAGCTAAACTCGGTGGTCTCACGCAAGAAAAATAGAAACAAAATCAATTGCGTAATCTGGTAGAGTAAATTACAAGATATAAGATATTTCTTTCAATAAGAAAAGGAGAATCAATGACCCATGGCCTAAGTTATATTTAGGTTATATATATGAAGAGAGGAAGGAGAAGAAGAATAACGAGGAGCAGATCAAGAGACGGAGAAACAAAGAAGCAGAGGAGTGCAGCTGAGCGTTTTGGTTCTCTTCATCATCTCCACGGAAGGACGGAAGGACTGTGGAGGCGAAGAATAAACTTTCTTTCATCTATTCTTTCAATCTGAGTTTCATCTTTTTGTTATGGATTTTGTTATAGCCATGTGTGGCTAATTCTCTTTTCAACCTAGAGGACCTATGAATTTGTTTGGGTTCTAGAGATTATTCCCATTAATTAGTTTTGCTTAATTTAATTCAGTTTATTTAATCCTGTGTTTATTGTTATTGCTTAGTGAGTGGCCACCATTGAGCATGTTTTGGGGATTTAGGGTTGAACTTGGAAGAGTGAATCCTAAATTGACCTTGGGATTAAATAATGTGGAATTAGGTTTAAATTTAATGTGAAATTAGGTTTTAATCTAATTTGCGTCTAGGATAGGAATATACCTAGAAGCTCCGCATAATCAAATTAGAGTGAGCCCGATTTAAAACGCATCTTATTTAGTTGTGTGAGGCATTGCATAATTAATTAAGGTAGGTAGATAAATGGACCGGAAGGCATTTATAGACATCAATACTCTAGGTTAGCTGATTAAGTTAAGTCAAAATTAGTTTAGTGGGGATAAAATCTAAGAAACAAACAAGGGATTAGTGACTCTAGGTTGTTCGTTCGATTATTTTAGTAGTTTGTTATTTTGATTTTCTTTTCTTTTAATTAAATTCAATCTAGTTTTCTCAACTTAAATGAAATTGTGAAATTAATGCTTAACTGAAGTTTGTGATACTAAGTCCTCGTGGGAATGATACTTTTCTTATCACTTTATTACTTCATACGGCCCGTATACTTGCGGAGTTATAGGCTTTAAAGTTTTTCCCTATCAAGTTTTTGTTGTCAACGGCAACACAATCCGTGCAAAATTCCGTATAAAACGGCGGCAATAACCCACAAGACCCAGAAAACTACGAATCTCAAATACAATTTCTGGTCTTTTCCAATTCAGTACTGCTTCCACTTTACCAGGGTCAACAGGAACCCCATCTTTAGAAATCACATGGCCCAGAAATCTCACTTCTGGAAGCCAGAATTCGCATTTACTGAACTTTGCATAGAGCTTCTTCTCCCGTAATATGCTCAATGCAAGACGTAGATGGCATTCATGCTCTGTTTCATTCTTAGAGTAAATCAGTATGTAATCAATGAATACCACCACAAATTGATCTAGGTAAGGCCGAAACACTCGATTCATATAATCAATGAATATCGCTGGGCCATTGGTTAACCCAAAAGGCATTACCAAAAATTCATAGTGTCCATATTTGGTCCTGAAAGTGGTCTTCAGAATATCCTCGGCTTTGACTCGCAACTGATGATATCCAGATCGCAAATCAATCTTTGAGAATACACGGGATCCAAATAATTGATCTAGCAAGTCATCAATTCTAGGGAGTGGGTATTTATTCTTAATCGTCACCTTATTCAACTCCCTATAATCAATGCAAAGTCATAAGCTCCCATCTTTCTTTTTCACAAAGAGTATTGGAGCTCCCCATGGACAGACACTAGGCCTAATAAAGCCTTTATCAAGCAATTCCTCAAGCTTCTTCTTTAATTCTGCCATCTCATTGGACGCCATTCGGTAGGGTGCTTTCAAAATCGGTCCAATGCCAGGCTCAAGTTCAATGGAAAATTCAACTTCTCTTTTGGGAGGCAATCCACTGATGTCATCAGGGAAAACATCAAGGAATTCCCTCACAATTGGTATTTTATTAGGTGTGAGTTTCGCCTTAGCCTGTATTGAAAGAAAAATAATTTACCCTTGGCAACCCTGGTCCAGACATCTCCTTGCTTCAATGGCTGATAGAAAGTTAAGGGTAACTTCATTATCCCTTGGTAACTCCCGGTATGAAACCGTTTTGTTCCCAACATCCAAGATTACATTGTTGGCCGTCAACCAGTTCATTCCCAGTATTACATCAATTCCATGTAACGGTAAACAGATCGATCGACGGTTGTCTCACGATCATTCACAATCACAACACAATTCAAGCATACATCAGTTGTTCTAGTTTTAGCCCCTAAGGGTGTAGATACATTCAGGTCATGAGGTAATTTGTGCACATCAAATTTCAAATACGTCACACAATCATATGCAACAAACGAATGGCTAGCACCTGTATCAAATAATGCATGCAAGGGATGACCATAGATATAGATCGTACCTTGTATCATCTCGTGAGATTTATGAGCCCCATCCCTGGTCATAGCGAAAACTCTACCCTGGTTCTGTGGTCTCTTATCCATTTTCAGCTTTGAGCAGTCCCGGCTGTAGTGTCCGGGTTTACGACAGTTAAAGCAGATAACATGTCCACTGCAATCATTACTAGGATGGCTCTTTCCCCTAAATACATCAAAATATACCACTTTCAGTATTTATAAAAATATTCTTACATTTTCTTTGCTAAAACCGAACTCAACTCAGATTTTTCCAGAGGTTCATTGATTCTGGCTAACTTCCAAGATTTTTAATAAATTCCAAAAAAATCATTTTTACATGAAACCAGCGCACTTTGAACTCTTAAAACGTCTATTTTTAAGGAAATATATCCCATGAACCTGAAAACACCTTTATTTCAACGTGTTTCTTATTTTATTTACCTTGGTCGGATTCTGCCCTGTTGCACCCTGCACTGACTTCTTCAATTTTTATCTTCCAATAGAGAAATCCAAAAGACACAAAAAGATACACCATGGTGAATCCATGGATGTCTAGTTTCTACCATAAAAATTTCATTTAAAAAAGACTCCATGTACGATTTTTAATACCGATTTGAATCATCACTGCCAGAAATTCCAGAATCACCTATGAGTTTAGTTTTAGGAGTTTTTCGGTGTTTTCAACTTCGGAAACTTAAACCATGATCATACCCTACACAAAATCACGTTCCAGAACCATTGGAGACCTTAAAAACTTTAAATTCCAACCCCAACACCAAGCCCTAGCCTTATGCACGAAAATCTCAACTCGAACTTCAAAGAGTTGAGTTTTCGGTGTTTACCTGAAATCGGAGATCCGGCTTGGTGTTTTTGATGATTGGTTCTTGTGCTTGGCTATGGAGGTTGGCTGAACACTCTCTCTTTCTTCTGAAAATTTCGTGCTCCCTTGGTCTAGGAGAGAGAGACCATGTGTATTTAATAATAATAAAAGTAACTGATCAGTCCCGAATAATTGTGGTAAAATCCTGTCCTGTAATTAATAGAGTTCATCTGGCTTTATTGAATTTTTCTCCAAGAATTCCAGGAGTCTCCAGGGTGTGACATGTGGCAAAATCCCCTTAAATGAGAGCAGATTTTTATCTGCTTTTGGGGAAAATTACCTGTTGTGGCCTGAAACTTTCGTAAATTACAATTGTGACCCGAGACTTACCAATTATTACCAAATTTTCCCATACTTTTTCCTGCCTTATGGGGACATGTGGGGCGCCACTTTGGGCCCACATATCTGCCCTAATTACTTTTTACCTACTTATTCCCATTTTACCATTTTTCCTGAAATGTGGGACCCGCAGTTTGACTTTTTGACTGATTCTTCTTTTCTCTCTCTTCAGGCACGTTTTTTAATCATTATGGAGGCTAGGTGGCACTTCTTTGGGCCCACAAAATCCGTCTCCTTAATTTTCCCTTGTCTTTTCCACTTTATCCGGCCCAATCTCCTTCTACCGGTCCACGTGGGTCCCGCTGGTCGACAAGATGTCTCCCTTTGCACTTTTCTTCAACTTTTCAGATATTTTTCTTCTGAGTGAACATCCTTAGGTGGCGCCTCCTTGACTTCTCAAAGTGGCCCCACACTTGTCCCATTCAGTCCAAATGAAACCCCTAATTGATCCTTGTTGGTCCCTTTTCTACTGCTCAACAACCTGTGGGACCCGCATTTTGTGTTTGGGCCTGAGTATGGATAAAATCAACTGATTTTCTCTCTCCTCCTTCATGTGGACGAAATTAATGCCTTAAGGGGTAAGGATTTGACTTTTCTACCCCTGTAATCATTACTTACTTTTTGCTTTCCAATCTCGCAGTGACACGTGTCCCAATGTAATCATTGCACTGACTTTTCCTCTTCAAAAACTCAGGGGATCCTCATCTATCCAGGAAATGTCATGTGCATATTTATTTTAGCATATTTACGCTCATCCAATTGTCCCTGAACTTAGGGCATAACTACATGACATTTTTACCCGCCGATTAACACCGTACAAGTGTCTTTGTGCCCTTCTGCACTGTCACTTTACTTTTACAGCCTTGAGCTCTTGGTCAAAATACTCATAGGATATCAATGTTTTATTTCCAAATTTAATATCACACTTCCTGAACAGGGTCTAGTTGTATGCCTCATACAGGCTTATTCCCAAGTCTCTAGGCTCAAAATTCAGGATATTACATTTCTCCACTCGTAAAATAAATATCGTCCTCGAAATTTGAACATCTGTACGTCGAGGAATCATTCTAGGCATTCTGCCTAACTCTTTCTTATATATGCTCACTAAGCATACAATATGCATTTATATCGTTCTTATTTATCTCGTATCCAGGTGTAATATTCAACCATATAGGACTTACTGGTCCATCTCCTGACCATTTGGTTATGCAGGCTTACCACATCCTAGCTTTCCAGCTTATTCTATTATCATAACGCTGGATTTTCTAGCCCAACTATCCAGGGTATCACCCTCGGGCCTTAGGCATTTCATCATTACCTGATACAAATCAATTGTTTTGCAAGTCTCAAAATATACTCTAGACTCACTGGTCTTAAAGTTACCATGCTAACCAGCATTCCACACAGTGCTAAGCATCACAGGTCTTATAGCCCAGGGACACCGCCCCCATGCAAACTTGCACATCGGGTCTTACTGCCTCGAGTCTCTGCTCATCAGTAAACAATTTCTTTCACTTAGCACTATTGGTGGCAAGTTCCATCTAATTTATTCAATTCAGATTCCCAGATCATTCTATCAGTTTCTATTCCTGTATCAATATCATCACCAAATGCACCGCTTTCATTCCCGTAAAACAGCGACGACAATCATGTCACCGCTTACTATGTTGTCTCATACTCAACATTTCAAATCTTTCAAATATTAAAATTTCTGTGGAAGCAGTATATTTTCATAATTGCACAAATCAATATTTTCAATAAACTATAATCGCTGCCAGCTCAAATTTCAAGAAAACAATTTACTGCCGGTCCATTTCCAGAAAACATTTACTCCCGACACACATAAATGAGCGGGATTATTCATTTCACAAAATTTTCAATCGGAAGCTCTCGCCACCACTTCAACCTCTCGGTATAGCGGCACATCCCAATTTTTTCATACACAACCACCGAAGTGGCAACGCACCTGTCGGCCAATGTGGGAGACTTTTCGTCCCTTCTCGGGACCCAGTGTCCACACTAGCACATACAATAACAGGCTACCCACCGGAATCCCATACCGGGACAAAGGATCATCATCCACGGAGCCCTGCTCCAAACGCCTGCGTGGGTGCCAGCCAGACAAGGCAAAACACACGCCCTACAAGGCGGAACTACTCAGATTGGGTGCGTACACTGCTGGTGCGAGTATTAGCTTCCCAAAACTAATAACCCAAAAAAGAATTTTCAGCAATGTTCAGAGATTTCAAAACAGTTACAAAGCATTTGGCAAGATCCAGCAAACTGAGTATGTCTACAACAGTTTCTGGTATCTTCCAGTTTATACTGCTCCCACCACAACATAGTTCAAAACTCAATTTCAAATTGTTCCTAGTTTCTAAAAAAAACATTTCATTTGAAAATTTAGTTCAGAAAATCTAGTTTCAAAATTTCACAAACATCGCAGGTGCATTGGTACGTTCAAAATTCAATTTTCAAATATGACAGGAACCAGACAACTGACATAGAAGGTCATCATCTCTAATTACATCTCAGTATTTATCCTTGGCTGCTCGGATCATAGGACAATTGTTCCTAGTTTCTTAAAAAAACATTTCATTTGAAAATTTAGTTCAGAAAATCTAGTTTCAAAATTTCACAAACATCGCAGGTGCATTGGTACGTTCAAAATTCAATTTTCAAATATGACAGGAACCAGACAACTGACATAGAAGGTCATCATCTCTAATTACATCTCAGTATTTATCCTTGGCTGCTCGGATCATAGGACACCTAGTCCATTTTATTTTATTTATTTGGCCATTCCAAAATAATGTCTGTGTCTTTCAGGCTTACAATCTCTTCGGCACTTTGCCTGGTATTCATGGTCTATTAGTTGGGGCTTTTTTCCATCCACGACCATACCAATCACTTAGGACTTAGGGTTTCTCTTTGATCACATATTTAATTCAACGACCCTAAGTCAAGTCAATTTGACAAGTCCCATCTACTCTATATTTGTATCACAGTTTCCCACATGGTGCTGGAGCATCTCATGGCAATACTTTGATATCGCATCATGTAATCCTCATTTGTGGCTATTCTGTATATGAACTTCCGATAACGATCTAGCTCCAAGCATAGTCACATATCGAACTTTCTCTATCGGGTGTTCAGCCCACAACTTTCAGGGAAACTATTAGCCACTATCCTATCTATAGCTATCAGTCTGAAGCATGAGACCGTAACCTGTGGCTATCGAGGTTCTAGCTATCATTTAGTTCCAATATGATACAAATTCTCAAACACGCTTCCTCAAGGAACATTCTGTATTCAAGATCTATCCCTATGCTGATACAACAACTACCAATCTCAAGATACCCTATATCACATAGGTATTATCCTCGAACATACCTCAAGTAACATGCTGACAACATCGATCAATATCATCAAGGGTTCTATTCTCAATCATTCTTTCTAAGGGAATATCATGAGATTAAAATCATTCCCTAGCAACTAGTAACCTCCAAATACCTCATACACATGGGTTACTATCTTCTAATGCCTTAATGCATATCGATCAATGCCTAAAGAATCACTCATTAACAAATCAGATTCTTAGGTCATTCATCTGATTCTAAAACCTCAACCATACCCAATAAACATGCTACGGTTATCATGATTCATAACCTATAACATTCGGTCACTATCCCCAAATAACCTCAAATCAATAATTGCCAAATTCACAATCAACTCCTAGAACCTCAACATCAGTTAGGCTAAGGAATCATATTACCTCAACAACACCCAAAATACAAACTAGGATCAAAATTTATATTCCTAGTCTAAACCTCAAATCATTCAATTAACATCAACCCTATTCACGAGGTTCCATCTCTATTCCAACCCTCAATGTCACAAGGGTAAATCCTAATATCATTCTTTTACCTCAAGGTCAATCATCAATCCTCAAACATATCCAAACGATTCAGTATCGATCAGTATTCACAGGGTTCCTACTCTCAGATACTAGAACCTTAATACAACCTTAATCACGTTTAAGATCAGATTCAAGCTTAGTCTCAATCATATCCTAACATCCTCATAGCATCCCTAAGGAGCAACATATGTAATACCTCAAAGTACTAAAACCTTAATTCAAGGAAACCACAAATTCCTATAATGCTTCCCAGGAGGTCACCCATCCCGTGATTTTCCTCGCTTAAGCACGCTTAACCTTAAAGTGCCTATCAAATCTGGGGTACTAATACCGGTATAAATCCATATATCACTGAGTACCGTCAACTCAGATATTTTCTAATACTAATACAACATATCTTCCTCCAGAAATGCTAGGTAGTAGATCGTCCATACAACTCCCCTTGTACTTCTTGTACTACTGGGGATTCTATTCAGACCTTGATTTCCATTCCATATCAGAGGTCCAAAAGTTAACAACAGAACTCACCTTCCATGCTGTCTTATTGATCTGCGGAATTTCTAACTTCCCAGAGCTTAACCGTCTTCTTTAGGGTATACATTCTTTCTACTCCATTCGCCCAAAATTACCTCAGTACCCTTACTTCTACCGGATCAAATTCACCTTGATTAAAAAGGTGAATTGAACTCATTTTCACCCCAAAGGAAGTGAAATTTCCAGAACCAACAGGAAGAACAGCAAGCCACCATAGCCAAGCTTCAAGGTCAAGAACTCAAGAACATCCACCGATTCTCTGATTCAAGGTAACACCGGAAAACTTCACCTTCTTGAGTTTTACTAAGGTATTTCGTGCATAAAGCTAGGGCTTGCTGTTGGGGTTGGATTTTTGCATTTTTAAGGTGTCCAATAGTTCTGGAACGTGGATTTATAGGGGGTATAGTTATGGTTTAAGTTTCCGAAGTTGAAAACACTGAAAACCCCTAAAAGTTACATAACCATACTCATATATACACATAAAATTTTTATTACAGGTACTTATTCGATGCCTCATCATTTTACAGTCGTACACCTACTGATACTCATACAGCAATTTACAACATCACAAGTCCTAGTTCATCCATACCCCTAGTTTTATATCACAACCCAACTACACTACACTCATACATAACATACTATTTCCTTACACACAAGTTCAACCTAGACCTACATCCTTGACACCACCTGCGCCCTAACATACTAGAGAAAACTCTGGAAGTCATGTCCTTGATCATGCTCATGTGCCATTTTCCTGTTGAGTACATCCCTCATACGGTAAGTTCTCGGAAAGAAGTAAAGCACAGTTGTTTGCTACTGTGCCAGGGTGTATCCCATCATTCCGTTTAGCATTCGACTATCAGACAGCCTCTTCATCTTTCTCATGAAGGAACGGTATCGGCTCTTCTGCGTATACGTATTTGCACAAGCTATCTGATACTTGATATGAACCGCCTCCACAAGACTCAGGTCAATGTCCGTCAGATAGGTGATTAGCAGAAGTTCATTATCAAAAGCACCTTCATTGTCCAACAACGGGTGCGGGGGTAGTACGGTAGGTACTTCAGAGTCTCCTACTGACGAGTGCAGCGATCCGTTATTATTTCCGGCGCCTTCTACTTCATTTTCTCCCGCTCGTTCCTCTACCTCGGGTACTGGGTATACAGCGGCAAGAGGTGGCACCATGAGTGGGACATTTCCGGGCTCATTCAGGGGTAAATGATCAGGTTCAAGTGCCAAATTAAACAGATCAGGAATTCTGGGTTATATGGCTCACCGAAAGCCAATGGAAAAGCTGGGATAGGTAAATTCAGATCAAGATCAGGCACAAGCATTTCTAATCCAGGTATCACATTGAGTAGGGATTCTGGGTTCTCATTGGGTTTAGGAGGAAACAGAGGCACATGGGGTGGTATCAGTTCTGGATTAAGTGGCAATACAAGCTCGGGTGCAACCAGAGGGATAGGTGGGATCTCAGGGACAGGCACTACCGGGGGTAAGAGTGGAAAATCAGGCTCGGGAGCAGGTGCAGGTAAATATGCTCTATGCCGTGCTCTACCCAGCACCGTCGGCTGTCCTCTCCTTCTCCTTTGGTACACGTGTCCATATCGGGGATCCAGGTCCATCTCCGCCTACCTCAATATACCATCACATTAGTACTCTTAACCGGAAACTTTTACCAGTACTGTCCAAACCGTGCTCTGATACCAAAATGTTACACCTCCACCGGCCTCGCCCTTTCGGGTGGCGGGTTAGAGGGATTCCTTTTATAAATTACCTTTCCTTTAATTAATAGTCCATTTATATGTATATCAGAGTACGCGTAGCAGAGCACATGATCGGTTTGGACAAACTGACATACTGGTAAAAGTAAAGTCAACAAAAAGTAAAGTCCCCGGAGGGGTTAAGATACAGTCATCCGGCAGTAAATATCAAAATATTAGGTACAGTCATCCCAAAAATTACTATACAAAATATGATAGGGCATTCCCTATTCTTCATCAGCACCATCGCCCTACCTTAGCCAAAAAGCCTCCACCACTCAAGTACGACCCGCTGAATCAACAAAAGCTTTTGAAGTCCATTATTGGCCCCCAGAGTAACCGTGGTACTCAAATATTGAAGAGTGGAATATCACCTAGAGGGGGGGTGAATAGGTGATCTTAAAACTTTTATTATAACTTTGCACCCAAGCTGAAGCTAAACGTAAATAGATAGGGAAGAAGAGCTTGACACAGAAAGTTTATCCTGGTTCGGTCTAAATTCTTGACCTACGTCCAGTCCCAGACTCTCGGGTTTTCTACTATCACTTAACTCGGATACACACTCGTACTCAAGGATTATCCTCTCTAGGATACACTCCCCTTACAAGTTGTAATGAAATCCCAATCTCCAAGTCCCCTTGACTTGAGATCTTTTACAATGAATGAATAATTTGAATATAATCTCTCTCACAGAGAAGGTAATGATAAACACTGAGGCTCTTTGTATATCAAAATACAATACAGAAAGAAAACTAAATGTATAAGAACTCTTGAGCTTGCTTTTCGTTTCTGCTTTTTCTTTCGTTGGTTCTTCTAAGTTTGTAATCAGCTCTTTATATAGTGGTAAGTTGTAATGTGACCGTTACTTCTCAACTTAGCATGTTCTTCATTTGAAATTCAGTTTGATGAGGATTATAGCCGTTGGGTCCTGAATTTCAGCCGATTCAATTCCTGGACGCGTGAAATCATTCTTCTGATTCTTCGCGTTTAATGATTCGTTTGATCTGATTTTAATACCTGAAACATTCTCAATATAGAGTAGTTAAATACGTTTGAATACACTAAATAAATGCCATCAATTCGTATAAACATGGTAAGTTTGCGGTTCAAAAGAATCGGGATGAAATCGTAACGATCATTTTGCTTCCGTCTTAAACTCGAGTTCTCTAAGTCGGGCTCGAGTTCGTAAGGCTTTCTGGTTTTATCTTCGTGAGAGCAAACTCGGAGTTTGATGTAAACTCTGGAGTTTGTTAATTTTCCAAAGGGTCGAACTCGAGTTCGTGAAACCAGGCTCGAGTTCGGAGCACTGTCGAGCATTTGTCGAGGAAGCCATCTGAAATCACAATTTGAGAAAAACTCGAACTCGAGTTCATAAAATCTAGGCTCGAGTTTGAGCAAGTATGAAAACTTAGAAGCTCTCTGCCAGGGGCAAACTCGAGCTTGCAAAAAGGCAGGCTCGAGTTTACATGTTTTGTAAACTCTTTTAAAATTCTCAAACCATAGAGTAAACTCTACACAAAATCTTCAGGCTCGAGTTTAAATATTCAGGCTCGAGTTTGCGACATTTGAACAGTAGCAAACTCTACACAAAATGGCAAAACTCTGGAGTTTAAAATATTTTCCATTTGAAAATGCTTCCCGCCAGAGACGAACTCGAGCTTGCTTCCAGTAGGCTCGAGTTTACTCATTTGTAAACTCTTTAAAACACACTCTGGAGGTTTTTACTCTGGAGTTTAAAATACTCAGGCTCGAGTTTAACATCAGAATAGTATTGAACTCGAGTTTGCTTATATGGGCTCGAGTTTGGCTTTGATAAAATGTTTTTGAAGAAGGATTAAATCATTTGGCTTATCAAAAACATTTATACTTGTTTACAATTGTCAGTTATCATCAAAACACATTGAGAACTAACATTCTCCCCCTTTTTGATGATGACAACACTTGTAAACATTCAACCATTTTCAAAAGCAAGATTTTGATCATTTGAATTCAAAGAAAGTTAGTTTGATCAAAGCTTTTGTAAAACACTGATGTTCTTTGAAATAGTTTCTGTTTAAGGATAGATGCTTCATTACATACTACTTGAGATCAAGTCAAATTGCAATTATGTATGATTATAGATTAAGAGCTTGCTATTGCAATTGAAATCAGAATTAGAGTAGAAGCATGATCAGATTATTAACTTGAAAAAGCTGAGCTTGTATCAGAGTTAGCAGCAGGAAAACAACAAAGCACACTGTAACACTAAAACTGATATATGAACCATAAGAGCATACTATCATATTGCATAACTTAGAATAATCAAGATATTACAAAATAGCAAAATGACATTAGAGTTTCAAAAGCAAATATGAAGAAAATGATCAAAACATTTAAGAAAATGATTGCTTTTGACTACTTTTTCACTTCAATTCTTCTCCCCCTTTGTCATCAACAAACAAGGGTGGATTAATTGGGTTAGAAGAAGGTGAAGGAGCTGGATCAGTGGGGGTGGTTTCAGGAGCTATGGTGGTTGGTATGGTGGGAGCTGATTCAGGTATAGTTGTTGGAATTGTTGAGCTAGGACCAGCAGATTTAGTAGCATTCAAACCAATACCAGAAGCAGACATGGACTGATTAAGCAAGATCTTGTCCATCTTGTCGTGGAGGCTAGCCATAGAAACCAAAAGGGTGGAGATGCTAACTGAGTGATCTCCAATCTGATCACTGAGACCTTGAACTTTTTCTTTCAATGCTTCATGCTCAAGGGTCAATTCTTCCTGTGCATCTACCATCTCAGTATGTCCTTTCTCAACATCCTTTTTGGATTGTTTTGCTTCTGATTCTATCTTGACAGAGAGATCAGAAACGCTTGATCGATTAGGCCCTTAATTCGGCTTCCACTGCCTTCATCAAGGCTTATTCTCATTAAGTTCAGGATATGCTTGCCAAATTTCTGAGGGGTTTCAGGTTGTTCATTGGCAGGTAGATACCAAATCTTCTCATGAAACATAATTATTGAAATGAGGCTGGGAAAGGGTATTTGAGAAGATTTTCGACCGGAGAATCGAAATCTTGCCATTTCTTTGAGAATCCAGTGCCCAATATTGTGAGGCACTTGGTCAATTATAGATGCAAAGATAGGGTAATCCTTCTTTGCGAAATGGGTGAAGTTTCCTCCTTTTTGCATAAGATTCCTAGTATAGATGTACCGTGCAACTCTTTGCTTAGGTGGCATTGAGACAGGAGGGAAATTCAGGATATCTAGTGCTTCAGGGACAGGCTCATCAGGTTTAAGCAATGAAAAGATTTATCTATTAGTATAGTTCAATGAGGCAATAGGTGGAGGACTTTGAATTTGAAGAAGGGAATTTAAGTAGGCAGCAGTTATAGTGATCTTTTTCCCTCTAATTGTTGTAGTTATCCTTTCCTCAACCAAGTTCATATCACTGTCCAATAGATTGTCACTTCTCATGCAGTGATAGAAGGCTTTGACAAGAGTGGGGCTGAATGAAGCTCTTATAGAGATTAATGGTTCAAATTGCTTCACCGGGAGGTGAGGTCAATGTTACATTCCTCTTTTAATTGAGCCAAATTAACATACACAAAGCAGGGCAAAAGGTTTTGTGTTCAAAGTTCTCCTTATATCTAATGGCATCTTCACCGGATAGTCTTACGGGCTCATTGGAAAATCCCTAGGTATTGAAGCATGATTATATATCTCAAATAGAGCGGGGTTTCTTCGGATACGATGTACGAGAGGGTTCTTGATGATGAGAGGCCGAATGAGCATGAGAGCTAGATTGACCAGTTGTAGGAACATCCTTCTTGAACCTCTTGGATTTGTATACTTTCTCTTTGCCTCTTCTAGGCCTTGTTTCAGGTTTGTTTGAGATTGGGGAGTACTATCTCGGTCCTGGAAGGAGAAGAAGGCCGAGTTGTAGTAACACCAGGATTGCCTTGTCAATTCCTTCCTTAAATCGTTTTGGAAAGGATTTTCTCCTTGGTGGTCGATTGGGTATGCTTTGAGGAGTGGATTGGGGTTCCTCATGATTCAAACTTGGGGTATCATTGGTTGCAGATCGTTTGGAGGCCATTTTCGCAGAGTTTCGTCGAGCAGGGTGAGAGAATTTGAGAGAGTTTAGGTTTAGGCTCGAGGTTGAAGTGAAGTGAAGATCAACAGTCAGGTTTTTAAAACAAATTTTTCCGCGACAAACTCGAGTTTACACGTGTAGGCTCGAGTTTGGATCTACTTGTACTAACCTGGACTTCAAGAGTGTATGTGTGAACTCTTGAAATTTACCTTAGGCTCGAGTCTAATGACTTACGTGCTCGAGTCCGTGAATTCCTCTCGTTTTGAGTTGCTCTGTCTCTCGCGAACTCGAGTTTACCAACTAATAGGCTCGAGTTCGTCATTCTGCAGCAACTCCATTTTCTTTCTGACTCCGCGAACTCGAGGTTATCAACTAATGGGCTCGAGTCCAGGTATTTTCAAAAATTTCATTTCCCTGGTTCTCTCGAGCTCGAGTCCGGCTTGGCGCAGGCTCGAGTTTGGCTCTTTGACACAGACTTGCAATAGATGGTTAGAGATTTTATTCGCATAAAACACATCTATGTACTCCAATCTTTTTGTTAGCAATTAGTGATCATCAAAACACATAACTAACATTAGGTGAAGACTGTTTTTCAAATCATTGGGATTCATCATTCCCATTTAAACTTTTCTTTCAAATTGGTAAAGCATTACAATTTTTTAATGGTTGATACCACAATTCATTTTGATGCATTTTTGAAAAGTCTGTGCTCATACCAAAATAATGAAAGTTAATAGATTGAATGTGTCAATATGCTTCGAATAGAAAGATGATTGAACATTCTCTTTATTATGCTTGAGCATATTCAACAAAAGCAAGAGTCATGAAGATAGAATACTAAGGATGCATTCTTAGTACTACGAAATTTAAGCACAATGACTCGGCTATTTGGCTAAGGAATAATCTTGCAATTTCGAATTTAGAAACGCATAAATGTGCAAGGCAAGATTATGAATATATAGCTATAGTTACTCAAAATAAGAATGGAAGATAAATTCTGATGAATTTGAGTAACTATGGGATAGTACTAGGATTTATGAATGATGAAGCACACACTCAATAATTAAATGAATTGAGATCCGAATATCATCCTAGAAAGTTATTCCATTAATGGTTAATGCATTTTCATTTAATGCACTAATGAACATTTATGAAACTTGGAATAACTTGGCCGTTTGAAATCTATGCAGTGAGCACAATAGGTTTACAGATTGAATTCTTTTTTTTTTTGAAGATAGGCTTGAAAGCACATATATGGATATTTAGCTATGAAGATCAACTAGTTTAAGAGTGAAACTAGATAGTTCACGCAACACAATGAATTCTAGAGATCAATCTGAGAGGAGTTGAAAACATTCAGCATAAACAAATTTGAAGTATATCTAACATTCAAAATATTAGTTTCCAGTTTTTTTTTTTTTTTTGAAACTCCATTTGAATGCAATCAAAGCATGAATGATTTTCAAATTGTTTCTATGCATTTTCATAAAACAAGGTGAATGTATATTTCAAAAACATGAGATCAGAAAGTGATGCACAGTTTCATTTTTTTTTATTCCTTTAGCAATCTGAAATTCATTTTGAAAAGACATAAAACATTGATTGCTATAGAAATGTTAACAGTGGACAAATATTCATTACCCAAATATGAATCTCATTAAAGCACAGTATAGGGTAAGAGATAGATATCACCGTAATTGCTTTTGTCCTTGTAAAGGCTTTGCTTGATTGAGGTTGATTGTTGTTGATAATTCTTTTCACGGCATTAACCATCAACCATTGCTTCCTAGCTTTCTCAAGAGTTGAGTTGATTTGTCTATATAGTTGTTCTCTTGAGAAGCTTTCATTGATCCTTAGGTTCTTGGAGGATCAACTTTGCTTACCCACCGACTCTTATGTCTTTCTCGGGTTTCTGCAAAGTTCTCTCAAAAGGTATAGGCTTCAAAGGTCTTCTTCTTGGCATTTGAGGGGATCTCCTTCTTGGTTCATAAGAACCTCTTTGATTCTTCATCTTCTCTGCACCTTTGTGTCTGTTGTTCTTGGAATCAGTCTGCAGACACAAGGAAGAGATGGATTCTTTGGTACCCACTTATACTTGGGTCCTTGATTGTTAGTTCTGACCTTAGGGAAAACATAAGTTCCCTTTGGTACCCATTGATAATTACCAACGGGTTTATCCCTTCTATCATTTCTATGAAAGCAAGATGAAGTCTCGTGTCCCTTTCGGTTACTGATAACTACAATGAGCAAAAGGGTTAGAACTATGGTGATTTCGAAAATAGTTTAAATAATGTTTTCCACCGTTTTCTTTTTCCCTTTCGTCTTGTCAAAGATAGGATTATATCCTATGCACGATCGGTCATTTGTAAATCTTTGATCTTTTAAAATGACATTGAGCATTTCACTACCCTTAGTGAACTTCTCAAGTGTTTTCGTAAGACACGAGTTTTTCTTTTCAAGATCAAGGCATTTTTCACAAATGAGATTTTCGGGAAAGAGAGATTTTCTACTTGCTTTGTTCAAGAGTTGTATTCTTCTTTTTCAAAACAATGTATTTTTCAGCAAGTTCTTCAAACTCATTTTGAACAAGATTGTATTCAGCAAACAATTCATCATAAGAAGGTTTTGCATTATTATCGACCAACTTGAATTTTCACAAGAAGTTGAAGGAGAATTGTTTGTTTGTTGCTTAAGCAATTTGTTTTCCAGACAATTTGATCTCCATCTTTGAACTCGCGTCTGTTACTGGAAGTTCTTTTCTGAAATCTATCTCTGAAGCTCTGGTTCTTTTTGTAGAACTTCTTGAACTTTCGTATGAACATGGCCATTTCATTTTCATCCTCATCTTCCTCTTCCTTCACAGTATTAAGAGCGATACTTTTGCTCTTACTGTTATTTTCGTCCAGGCCCTTCTTGAATTTCAGTTTACCCTCATATTCGAGATAGACTTCCAAATAGAGCGAAAGAATCGACGTCATTGATTCTCCACGGGCTTCTTCTATAGCTGTGACTTTGGCTTCCCGAGTCTTTTGTCAAGACATTGAGGATTTTTCGACTTGAGGTCTTTCCTCATATGTTTTGCCCAGTGCTGATAATTGATTAACAAGATGAATATAACGAAGTTGAAAGTCGACAATGGACTCACCGGTTTGCATTCTAAGGAGATCATATTCGGTTGTCAACGTGTTGATGCGATTCTCCTTTATTCCGAAGTTCCTTCGTATGCTATTTCCGGGGCTTTCCATATCTCCTTGGCGGTGGATAGGTTGCGGATACGAAAGTACTCCTTTTGACCGAGAGCATGTTGATTGAAACACCTTCAGGTAATATTCCTTCCATGATCTTTATCTCGGGATGTTAAGCCCAATCTGAGAGACCTATGCTCTGATACCAAATGAAGAGTGGAATATCACCTAGAGGGGGGGTGAATAGGTGATCTTAAAACTTTTATTATAACTTTGCACCCAAGCTGAAGCTAAACGTAAAGAGATAGGGAAGAAGAGCTTGACACAGAAAGTTTATCCTGGTTCGGTCTAAATTCTTGACCTACGTCCGGTCCCAGGACTCTCTGGGTTTTCTACTATCACTTAACTCGAGATACACACTCGTACTCAAGGATTATCCTCTCTCTAGGATACACTCCCCTTACAAGTTGTAATCGAAATCCCAATCTCAAGTCCCCTTGACTTGAGATCTTTTACAATGAATGAATAATTTGAATATAATCTCTCTCGAGAGAAGGTAATGATAAACAACGAGGCTCTTTGTATATCAAAATACAATACAGAAAGAAAACTAAATGTATAAGAACTCTTGAGCTTGCTTTTCGTTTCTGCTTTTTCTTTCGTTGGTTCTTCTAAGTTTGTAATCAGCTCTTTATATAGTGGTAAGTTGTAATGTGACCGTTACTTCTCAACTTAGCATGTTCTTCATTTGAAATTCAGTTTGATGAGGATTATAGCCGTTGGGTCCTGAATTTCAGCCGATTCAATTCTGGACGCGTGAAATCATTCTTCGATTCTTCGCGTTTAATGATTCGTTTGATCGATTTTAATACGAAACATTCTCAATATAGAGTAGTTAAATACGTTTGAATACACTAAATAAATGCCATCAATTCGTATAAACATGGTAAGTTTGCGGTTCAAAAGAATCGGGATGAAATCGAACGATCATTTTGCTTAGTCTTAAACTCGAGTTCTCTAAGTCGGGCTCGAGTTCGTAAGGCTTTCTGGTTTATCTTCGTGAGAGCAAACTCGGAGTTTGATGTAAACTCGGAGTTTGTTAATTTTCCAAAGGGTCGAACTCGAGTTCGTGAAACCGAGCTCGAGTTCGGAGCTTTGTCGAGCATTTGTCGAGGAAGCCATCCGAAATCACAATTTGAGAAAAACTCGAACTCGAGTTCATAAAATCTAGGCTCGAGTTTGAGCAAGTATGAAAACTTAGAAGCTCTCTGCCAGGGGCAAACTCGAGCTTGCAAAAAGGCAGGCTCGAGTTTACATGTTTTGTAAACTCTTTTAAAATTCTCAAACCATAGAGTAAACTCTACACAAAATCTTCAGGCTCGAGTTTAAATATTCAGGCTCGAGTTTGCGACATTTGAACAGTAGCAAACTCTACACAAAATGGCAAAACTCTGAGTTTAAAATATTTTCCATTTGAAAATGCTTCCCTTGAGACGAACTCGAGCTTGCTTCCGGTAGGCTCGAGTTTACTCATTTGTAAACTCTTTAAAACACACTACGGAGGTTTTTACTCGGAGTTTAAAATACTCGAGCTCGAGTTTAACATCAGAATAGTATTGAACTCGAGTTTGCTTATATGGGCTCGAGTTTGGCTTTGATAAAATGTTTTTGAAGAAGGATTAAATCATTTGGCTTATCAAAAACATTTATACTTGTTTACAATTGTCAGTTATCATCAAAACACATTGAGAACTAACAAATATTACTTGTGTAAAGTGTATGCAGGTAACCATGCCATATATGAAGTCAAAAGTAACATGCCAAACATACCACATATGCAAACAAAATATACACACAACACCGACTACGACGTGGCGTCAGGCTGCCTTATCAAGGCAACTCCCGGACTTACCGGAGTCACGACTCGTAAAGCGCCTACACCAGGACAGCCCCAGACCTATCGACCCGTACAGCCGCCAATCAAGGCCGGCCTCGGGCCAATCGTCCTCAGCGCTAGGAATCACATAACTCTGTATGCATATTTGGCAAAACATATACAAAAACACACATGGCAAATACAAACATACAGCACAACACATAAAGATATCTGAGTAAAGCGGTTACTACCTGGTGTACTTTATACTTCCTTTTATATTTTTAGGCACGATGATTTTTTCAAAAATACCCCTGATCAAAATACACCAAAATATACCATTTTCAGTATTTACAAAAATACCCTAGCGTTTCTTTATTCAAAACCGAGCACAAACAGATCCCCAGAAAATCCTGTGTTTTTGTCTCAACTTCAAACATTTTTAATAAATTCCAAAAACATCCAATGAACACGAAATCATTGGCATATGAACCCTTAAGATGTACAGTTTGTGGTAAAAATATGGACAGAGCTCAAAAAAATATACATAAATTTATTCCATACAAAAACCCTTCTCTGGTCCAGAACAGAGTCTCAGGTTCTGAGCCACTTTGTGGAATTTATTTCTCCCGGTTGGAAACTTGAAAAATCACAGATTATTATATCAAAATGAAGACCCAAATGTCTACTTTAATAATGTAAAATTTCATGGCAAAAATAGGTCTTTTACTATTTTAAAATCGCGTCTTAAGAACTACTGCCCAGATTTCCAGAATCACATGCAAGCTTAGATTTAGGGGTTTTCGGTGTTTTCAACTTCGGAAACTTAAACCATAACTATAAGCCCTATAAATCCACGTTCCAGAACCATTGGACACCTTAAAAATGAAAAAATCCAACGCCAACAGCTAGCCCTAGCTTTATGCACGAAATACCTTAGTAAAACTCAAGAAGGTGAAGTTTTTCGGTGTTACCTTGAATCGGAGAATCGGTGGATGTTCTTGAGTTCTTGACCTTGGAGCTTGGCTATGGTGGCTTTCCGTTCTTCCTACTGGCTCTGGAAATTCCACCCCCTTTGGGGTGAAAAATGAGTTCAATTCACCTTTTTAATAAAGGTGAATTTGATCCGGTAGAAGTAAAATTAACTGGTGTAAATTTCTGTTCCAGTTGGAGTAAGTTTGATATGCTTTTCCTTGACTTTTTCCCCAAGAATTCAAGAATATTCCAGAGTCTCCCTTGGCTGCCATGTGGCGCAGCCTCAAGGAAAGAGAGAGCAGATTTTTATCTACTCTTGGGAAAAATTACAGGTTTTTGCCCGGAACTTTCGTAAATTACAATTTTGACCCGAGACTTATCAATTATTACCAACTTTTCCCATACTATTTCCTGATTTATGGGGACATGTGGGGTGCCATTTTTGGCCCACATATCTGCCCTAATTAATTTTTTTACCTATTTATTTCCGTTTTACCCTTTTTGTTCAGAATGTGGGGCCCGCGGTTTGACTTTTACTTTAATTCTTATTTCTTGCTCTCCAAGTAATTTCTTTAATCATTAAGGGGGTTATGTGGCGCCTAATGGGGCCCACAAATATGCTCCCCTATAATTACTCCCCTTTTCTCACTTTATCAGTCCAGTTTTGACCAATCAGTCCCCATCGGGCCCCGCTGGGTACACAAATGCCTCTTTTTGTACTTTTCTTCAAATTTTCCAGATATTTTCCCCTGAATGGAAACTCATGTGTGGCGCCTTCCAAACTTCCCAGAGTGGCCCCCACACTTGTCCCATTCACTCAAAAGGAAACCCTAAACTAGTCCCTATCGGTCCCCTTTCTATCGGTCAACCACCTGTGGGACCCGCATCTCGAGTTTGGGCCTGACTATGACTTATATCACCTGATTTTCTCCTCTCTTTTATGGTGAACAAAATTTTCCATATTATTTTACTAGGAATTGACTGTTTTGCCCTTGCTTTTCTTTCTCTTAAATTATTTACGATATTTAGCTAATAATCGAAAATACATCTTCTCATTAACTCAACATTACTTACAAACACATTAATTACATCAGTAGGGGTGTTACACAATATAATTATTGATAAAAACCAAATAATATTATTAAATAAAGAACTTATATTTAGTATTCAAAATTCAATACATTATAGATAAACATCATACAAGTTAAGAGAAATTAATCACTTAAACACTTTCACAATAAAACATTATCTTATAATATTTGGAATTCTAAAAGAAAATCAATTATTAAAAAATCCTGTAGCATTCTCCAATACCTTTGTTGTAGATTGTCCATAGATCATGTATCAATGCTTCAAGAGTTACTATCATATATCCTTTAACTGCAAAAGGATTATATATATATATATATATATATATATATATATGATTAAACCAAATTTCAAAAGTTGATTCAACAAACCTGATTTCAACATATAATTTGGGTTACTAAACTACTCTAGAAACGTGAGATGCTCAATTATAAAAAAAGAAAAAAGAAAAATCAGCATTCTACCTTGTCATTTCACTACTACAAAAAAGTTCAACAACGTCTATTTTTTTTTAACTGTACGTCCCTTTTCATAGAGACGTCTATCTAGGGGATGCAGTAAAAGATGAGACTTTTGGCGTCCCAAATAAATTTGGGACGCTACATAGAGACTTTTGGCGTCCTAAACAATTTTTAGGACGCGATATATTGTTTTTTAAAAAAAAGGGTTAAGGTGTAAAAATAGACAAATGCTTTTCTCAAAAGAGCGTCCAGTGGCAAATACTTTTTTTTGGCGCAAAAGTAGACACGTGGTTACAAAGTGGAGCAAAATTAGCGTTTGACCGTTAGTTGACTGTTAGTTTGACCAAAATCATTAACATGGATGCTGACTCAGCAATTTTTTATCCTACTTGGCAGTAAAAAAAGAAAGAAGAAATTAAAAAAAAAAATCCACACCTTCCTTGCTTCCTTCCTTCCTTCCTTCAAAACTTCGAAGAATCCCAGAACGAATCAAACGCAATAATACAGATCAACATCCCAGAACACTGATACACTCATTTCATCAAATTCCTAAAACTCAAACGCAATAATACAGATCAAACAATCCCAGAACGAATCAAGAAAATCCCAGAACGATTATGGCTTCCAACGATTATGCAAGAAAATCCCAGAACACTGATACACTCATTTCATCAAATTCCTAAAACTCAAAAGCAATAATACGAGATCAAAGAATCCCGAGCGAATCAAGAAAATCCCGAACGATTATGGCTTCCAACGATTATGCAAGAAAATCCCATTAAACTATAAGTGCATCGATAAAACAATAAAT
Organism: Acacia pycnantha; assembly: GCA_025563575.1. Taxonomy (NCBI): domain Eukaryota; kingdom Viridiplantae; phylum Streptophyta; class Magnoliopsida; order Fabales; family Fabaceae; genus Acacia; species Acacia pycnantha. Next base: position 4,073,945 of record JAMWYP010000001.1, read on the forward strand.
CGGGGCGCGATAAGCTGCTTGCGAGAAAGAAAACAAGGCGGAGGCAAAAGAAGAGAAGGAAGATCGAGGAGGTCCGGATCGAGGAGGTGGGGGTTTGGATCGAGATTGGGGTGGCGGTCCGGATCGTAGAGGTGGGGGCTGTGGTTCAGTCTGCGATCTGGGAAGAAGAATGTATCGCGGAGGTGGGGGGCTCTGGTTCATCGCTGGGGAAGAAGAAGGAAGAATGTATCGCGGAGGTGGGGGGCTCTGGTTCATCGCCGGTTCATCGGCGGGGAAGAAGAAGGAAGAATGTATCGCGCGCGGAGGTGGGGTGCTCGGTTCATCGTTGGGGAAGAAGAAGGTCAAAATGCTTTTGACCGAGGATTGAAATGAAATTTGACCGAGTGATTGAAATGAAATTTGTAAAAGTTCTGGAGGGACTAACTTGAAACTTTTAAAAGTTCATGGAGGGACTAACTTGAAATTATACGAAATGTATGCAGGGCTAAAGCGTAATTTATAACAACCCAGAGACCATCAACATCCACGTCATCATCCACGTCCTCATCCACATCATCATTTTCAGTACAAAAAAAGTCAACTAACGGTCAAACGCTAATTTTGCTCCACTTTGTAACCACGTGTCTACTTTTGCGCCAAAAAAAAGTATTTGCCACTGGACGCTCTTTTGAGAAAAGCATTTGTCTATTTTTGCACCTTAACCCTAAAAAAAATAAGAAATAAAACCTCCAAACCTCAGGTTTGGGGGTTGGCCGTGGAAACAAAAACACATCAACAATTAACATTATTCCAGAATACTAGAAAGAACAACACATCAGCAATCAACATTAAGAAACCAAAGGAGAAGCTATAGATTTGGAGATTCCAATACTATATTATCAGCCACCAAAATTCATAGTTACATACTTATATCAGACAAACAAGTTCAAATGCAAGAACAAAGAAAGCAACGCCAACCAAAAATATATACACCATTTTTCTACTCCTGAGCTTCTTCCACTGGCCCGAAATCCAGATCTAGGCAAGGCTCCATTTCATATCTGTTGAAACACATACTCACCGGGTTACAACTAGTGCCGACGACGTCATCTAGGACAGCCTTCGGATCTGGATCTTTGGATTGGTGGCGGCAGATTTGGGCTCTGCACAGCCTTCAGATTTGGATCTTGCAAACGTCGCCATGACGGTCTTGGAAGCAGCGCCGGCGAGGAACCACGGTGTGAAGAGATCTACGCATGACGTTGAGAACATTTTGGCTTTCGAAGAAATGAAATTAAACCAGCGTGTGTGAAGAGGTATTCTTGAGCAATAAAAAAAAAAGTGAAGAGGTATTAATGTGTGTCAGATGTGGTGATTGATATATGGGAAGCTTGACGGATTTGGTGCAGATCTCCCGGAACTCAAATTTTTTAACACCTCGCGTCCGGATTTGGTGTGGGGTTCAAAAAGAAAAATATTTATTTGAAATTTAGGACACCAAAATACTGATTGTGACGTCCTAAACTTATTTTAGGATGCCCAAAATATTCATGGGCACCAAATAATTAATTTTAGGTGTCCCAAAACTCTTTCAAGATGCCTAAATACTGATTTTGGCATCCTAAATTTATTTTAGGACGCCAAAAATGATGTTTTTGACGTCCCAAAAATAATTTAGGACGCTAAAAAAATTCTCAAAATGCGTCAAATAATTAATTTTAAGCGTCCTAAAAGTGTGTTGGGACGCCTAAATTAATTTTAGACGTCCCAAAACTTATTTGACGACGCCTAAGTCTCAAAGTTCAAGCAGATAATTATGAGAATGCCACCGCCTTCAGTTTTTACTTACTTTTTTATAATAGGGACGTCTTTTAGGGAAGTAATATCCCCTTTTTGTAAGTGTTTTTTCCATGTTCTCTACTTATCTCATGCATTTTTTCCCTCTATTTTAATCATCAAACCAATGTCCATCATTAAATTAGATATCGTAATCCCAACCAGCAACTTTGAATATCAACTAGCAAGCTCTCATTATATTAAATAATAAAATGAAACTATAAACATTAATTGAAAAAAAAAATGAAAGCTTACCGAAGGAAGGATTTGCTTGCAAAGTGAAGACCCATGGTGGTGTCACTAGTATAAGAAAGGCTTTTTAGACAAGAAAAAAATGCCTCTTAGATCGGATCTAGAACCGGTCTTGATACAGAAGGTTTAAAAAGTTGTTACTTTTAAGATCATATGCACGACCGGTCTTAAACAATTGTTTTTTAGACCGGTTAAAAAATATTAGGTCTACAAATTTGGACTATATAGACCTGACATCGTTTAAGTTAGGTCTAAAAATTTCGACTTGTAAGACCAAATGTATCAAAAAACTGGTCTAAAAAGTCTGATTTTTAAGACTGGATATTTAACTAAACACACATAATCGATCTTAAATAAATGACATCGTTTCATTGAGACAAAGGGGCACCTCATGTTTTTAATTTTTAACATACTTTGAGCCAAGCATTTAATTCTCAGGTTCTTAAAATATTTAGATTAGGTGTGTACTTTGTATAGTACACGCAGACAAGTTTGATCAAATAACGATATTTTTTTAATTTTTGTTTTTGATTCAGTAATGCACTCTATATTTTTCATTCTCCTTCAAAATCGATCCCACATATATATTTTTTCTTTGTTAGTTCTAACTAAATATGAAGAATGCAATGTAATCAAAATTTTAAGTCTCAAGGTCTCCACTTCCATTTTTGCTAAGGTACATTTGTTCATTAACAAGCCTGACTGCCTCTTTTAATTTTAACGCTGGTTATATTCTTTTTATTTTTTAATGCTTTAAAACTTTGCTTAAAAAAAATTGGGGGCAATGAACCCCCAAATCCCCTTTACTAATTGTGCAGACACAAACTACAAATCCTAGCTCCACCACTGGGGATGTTATTAAGAGTCTAGACCATCTGTGTGATACATCTGGTCTTAATAGTCAGACTTTTTAGACCTTTTGTGTAATACATCTAGTCTTAAAAGTCAAGACCAAATTATTTTAGACTTGTTATATATATCATCTGGTCTAAATTTTCTCGTATTTTTTCTCTGACCTATTTCTTTTTCCTACCCAATCCAGTACCTAAAAGACAGTACTTTAAACTACAAGCTATGAACAATTCATTATGAATTACAAATTGAATTATTGGAAATAAATACAAATATTATTCACATGAGTTATGTCCTCTTAATGAATATATTAAGACAGCATCAAAATGAATATACAATATGAGTTACAAAGACAACACTTAAAATGAACATACATGCCCAATTCACCATGTCTTGATCAGATTCTCACCCAACAACATTCCTCTTTTATCATGCCACTTTAGTATCTCTCGAGGATCCTGCCACAAAAATGAAAACAAAAATAAAACCTTCATAATTAATGACATTGTTTAAAAATAGAGGAAGAATATAGTTAAAACTTTTAAGTTTTCAAATAATTCTGCATATGAATATTACCTGATAAATTGTCTCTTTTATAAAGGGATATCTTCACATATCCCTTCATGATGATCATTTCTTATGCCGGGTTCATTATCTACTTCATCTTCTTCGTTCAATTCTGGGAGATCCCTTGAAAAAGAAGTAGTCTTAGGAAGTAATTTGAATGAATTTCCTCATTAATATCAATGAACCTTTTTCCTTGAAGAACTACAGGCCACATTTTATTTTCTTGATCGGTGATATAGAACATTTGTTTCACATGATCTGCCATAATAAAAGGTTCATCTCCAAAACTTCTATAATTGATATTGGCTAATGTAAATCCTAGCACACCATTATTGACATTAACACTTGCATTTGAAAATGAGAAATTTAATTTTAACATAGCCCACCTCACAAATCTCTTTAATAACCCCATAGTAAGGCATGATTGTCAATTTAGGCTTCTTTTCTTTCAAACTGAAGAAGTGCATAGATTCAGCCTTTAACATAACATCATTATTCTAGTGGGTGCTCTTGACTTTGTGTAAAAGGTATAACCATTGATCACATATGAATTTCAAATTATGACATCAACCTTAGGACCACGTGCTAACCATTTGATTGTATCAAAAACACATTCCTCTCCCTCGACCTATTATTTGAACCAATTTGCAAAAGTTCTGTTATACTCCCTAATTATTCTTTGTTCAGTTATTCAACTATTTTCTTTCCTTATAGCTTCTTTATGTGCATTTATATTGTCTTGAAATTAATCAACATTACTCAAGATGTATAAGTGGATTTGTACCAATTCATCAAGATTCACTCTCTTAATTGAAGCCCCGCATCTACCTCTTTCATCATGATGACGTTTAGGAAGCCAATATGTCTTACTTTGGCCAAATAATTTTAACAAAATTTCATGGATTCTTCAGAAACATATTTATGAACAATTGATGCTTCTGACCAATTTGCATTCTTCATTTACCCTTTTAGGAATTTCATAGATCTTTCAATTGGGTACATTGGACATACAACTTTATATCCCTCACTAGATAAGCAATTAGATGAACTATGATGTCAAAATATGTAGGAAGAAAAAGCTTCTCAAGCTGGTACAAGATAAGATATCCTTTATTTTCCAATTCATCCAATTTTTCAATCTCAAAAACTTTACCACAAACTGCATTGAAGAAGAAATAAAGTCTAGTCAAAATGTGTTGAAGATCATATTCGATAATGCCTCGAATAGTTACTGGGAGTAGTTGTTGCATTAAGACATGATAATCATGAGACTTTTGGCTTATTAATTTCAAGCCCTTTATCTATACAAGCATCTTAAAATTTGAAAAATACCCTGAAGGAACTTTTGTGCCATGTAAACACTCGCAAAGACTTCTTTTCTCATCCTTAGACAAAGTATGAGAAGTTGGGGGACAATAAGTTCTCTTACCATATGGCCTTGGATGCAAGTCTTTGTGTATTCTCATTGCTTGTAAATCCAATATAGCCTTCACACTATCATTGGAACTACCTTGTATGTTGAGAAGTGTGTCAACAATACTACCATATAAGTTTCTCTTCACATGCATAACATTAATACAGTGTCTCACATCAAGATTGTGCTAATATGGAAGATCGGAGAATACATATTTTTTTTTTCATTTTTACTCTTTACAATCTTACCAAATATGACATTGATATTTTTTACTTTTTCATAAAATTGCTTCCTAGTCAATGCCTTCAGAGCATCTTGATACTCTTGGCTAAATCTGAGAAATCGGGATGAGCCCGTCGGGCCGACCCTTTTAGGCTTTGACCCTTCAAGGGCCGGGCTTGAAAATTATAGGAGTTAAATGAAATTGGCCCTACAAGGCCTCAGGTTTAAAAGGGCCGGCCCTGCAAGCCTTTTTTTTTTTATGCATGGATTCGCATATGATGGTAATTTATTAATTTATATGTATTTTTTATTTGTTATAGAGTTATTTATCCATTTAAGTACAAATACATAAATACATAATAACTATACTTTGATTTTATGATTTGATTTATAATTTGTTGTAGATAAAGATTATGGATGTGTTCATGATGTGGGAGAAGAAATTCATAATATTCTTACTCATGAAGCAGAGCCTACTACTCAAAGTGAAGCATAATCAAATGTCCTTGAAATTGATGATAGTGGGAAAGAATGTACAATGATAGTCATCGTACTAATATTGATTAGTTGTATGCTTCTTATGTTTTATATGAGTTATTTGTGGACAATAGTTTGCTTTTGATTACAAATCAATGAATGTGTTTATTTGTTGGATGATTCGTGTTGTTTGCATACTAATGTTGACAACATTTATTTGATAAATTGGAACTTTAATTGTTGTAATTTACTAATTATATTTCTTTGGAGAAAAAACGAAGGAAAAATGGTTGAAATTTGGAATAGTAATATTCGGGCCCAGTAGGGCCGGACCTGACCCTAGTGCTCTCAGGCCGAGCTTTGAAAAACATATGTTTTTCTTACCCCTGGCCCTTCAAGGGCCGGCCTTGATTCCCAGCCCTACTCTTGGCCACCAAAAAAGGCTTTTTTTAATCAACGATATGGGTAGCCCAGTCTAAAAAATCTCCTATGGTCAAGATAAATCCTCTTTCTTCCATGTGTAAGTTGATGGCAGCATGTGTTTTCTTCACAAACCGAACACGTTTTATAGCCTTTTACATTATACTTTGTCAAGTTACCATATGTTTCAAAGTCATTTATAGTACAAAAAATCATGGCTCACATTTTAAAAACCTCCTGCTTGTTCGAGTAAAAAACATCGACAACTTCTTCCCATAACTCTTTCAAGTCTTCGATCAAGGGCTCAAGGTAAACATCAATGTCATTTCTGGGTTGTTTTGGTCCCTAAATAACATAGACAACATGATGTACTTTTGTTTCATGCATAATATAAGAGATAAGTTGTAAATAATCAGGAGTACATGCCATGAACTATGTATGTTGCTAAAGCTACCATAAGGACTCATGTCATCTGGGCTAAGGGCAAGTCTATAGTTCCTAGGTTCTTCGTCGAAGTTAGGAAATAATTGATCGATTTTCTTCCATTGAGAAGAATCAACTGGATGTTGAAGCTTTCCATCAGAAATCATCTCATCTGCATGCTAGGTCAAATTTTTTTGCATCATTTTCATTAGCAAACAAGCACTTAAACCTTGATATAATTGGAAGATACTATAGCACTTTTGCAGGCCCCTTATTTGATTTATACCTTGGGGTTTCACATACCGGACACTTCTTCTTCTCTTCAAACACTTATCTATGTGTCGTGCTCGACAGTCTGTGCTGTGTGCCATTAGGACTGCTAGTTCCGAATTTGGTTGTGTGCCTTGTTGTATGCATGATACTAAATGCTATGTGGTTTGTGTTTTTATTCTTGATTTTCTTACATGCATTGTTTATACATTTTATATGAGATTAACAGTTACTCTAGAATTCACTTATGAATTCCAGCCCCATTTAAGCCTTCTAGCAGCTCATCTAGATCTGAGCAGGGAGACAGAGGTAAGGCTTCGGAGCTGGACCAGTGTGGTGGAAGGTGTTGGTGTTTTCTTTTGGATATTTATTTTGGTTTCTTGGATAACTATATTTTTATACAATTATTTTGGGAGCTGTGATATGGGATGACTGTATATATAATCCCTTTGGGGAAGTGTATCTTCCCGCATTTTATTTTACTAGTATTTAATTGTCCAAATCGGTGTATGCTCTACTGCTAATACTTTGATGAATGACGTAAAATAACCTGGGAAAGTAATTTAAAATTTGAAGTAAAGTAAAGGACCACACTACCCGCCACCTGAAAGAACGAGGCCAGTAGTTATGTACACGTTTCACTTGATTATAGTTTATAACATACAATATAAGATTTAAACAGCAAGGGAAGTTTAATCAGTTTTAAATTCCTAAATTTCAACTTCATTAGCATAAATTTAATCATCATTTAAATGACACTAACTATGGTTTATATAGCTAAGTCACTTATTTATCATTTTCTTTTCTTCTCTTCTTATCTAAACCAACGCTATACACTAGAACAAGGAGCATCTAATTTAAAATCACCTCTGTTGGTTTTGATTAGTTTTGATGATGTCTTATATAGATGTCATTCTTAATAGCAAAAAGGTTGCATACTACATTTATCTTTTACTTTGACTAATTATTATATTTAATGTAGATGCAAAGTTTTATAATGGAGAATGTTGATTGAAGAAAGAAGTTCTTGCTCAATATAATGAGAATATTATAATATCAAGGAAGCAAGAAGTTATCAAATGATTTTGGGGGATAATCTAGAAGAAGAGAAGAAATTGAAGAAGGAAGAACTTGCAATGCAGTGGAATATCTTTACTCAAGTTCTTATATTGATGCTAGAAGTCTCCAAGATCATATGGGAATTGGAACGGATCAATTCGAGTTAAAACTAGCAAAAATCGGTTCAAGATGAGCAAACTCGAGCCCACCATTAGCAAACTCGAGCATGTAATGTCTTCAGCAACTCTGGCGCCTCTGGACAAGTCAAACTCGAGCTTAGAACTCAAACCTCAGGTTTGGAACTCCAAACTCGAGCCCATCATTAGCAAACTCGAGCCTGTAGCGGTCTTCAGCATTTCAGCTACTCTGTTCAGCATTTCACTTGGGCGACATCTGGTAATTCGATGATATCTCCTAAACCAGAGATCGGATTGAGGTGAAACCAGTGGCATATGAAACTAGACTCCCAATGCGTCATTTTGATATAAAATGAAATCCAAAAGAAGTTAAAATGAAGGAGCTATGAATTTATGAAGTTGACAGTGTTATTCACATCACACAGCAGACCAACCTTCAATGTTTTACGTATATCTCTCCAACAAAAAATCCAATTGAGCTGAAATTGGTGGCATTGGAAAGTAGACTCAAAGGGCTTTCCATCGATAGTTGAACCAACCAAAACGGAGTTCATACCAGGGAGATATGGCCCTCGAAAGTGGACCTTCTGTCAAAGAAGCTAAACTCGAGCCTACAAATCTAAACTCGAGCTCGAGAGTATCAGGGGAAATGAAAATGTTGGAAAAAGCCAAACTCGAGCCTATTAGTTGGCAAGCTCGAGTTCGCGGGTCATAGAGAGCTATCAGGTCGCGAAAATCATCCAAACTCGAGCTTATAAGTGACAAACTCGAGCCTAGACAAGACAGAGAGCAAAAGATGATTTTGAAGAGACCCAAACTCGAGCCTATGAGTGCGGACTCGAGCCTCTAGAGTTTGCTCGAACCTCCGGTTTGCACCTTGAAGAAGCTGAACGACACCTTGCAAACTCGAGCCTACTTAAGCAAACTCGAGTTCATGTCTCGAGATGCAGAAAATCGGTAGTTCGAAAGTCTCGTTTCTCATCAAAGAACATCCACATGATTACCCAAATGACTTATACTTATTCTTAACATTATTTATATCATTTGTGTACATGTTTGATTATTAAAGCTTGAGAGAACATCAATCTTGACGAAATCAAGATCTAGAAGATGAACTTGCTGCATATTTTGAAACACGAAGAGAGATGAATCCAATTAGAAACTTGAAGAAACGAAGTTTGTCTACTCAATTGTAATACTTCACCAATGGATTCGAACATTCAAAAACGAAGCAAAAAAGGCAACACTGGAAAGGAGGATAATTATCCTCAAAGCGGTCGAAAGCAACGAGACATGATTTGTTAAATCTATGTTAGGAAACACCGCATCATGGGCAAATATTCGGGACGCTGTTCATAACGGTAATATTCTTCAACAGGCAAATGCTCCAAATGAATTGAAGTCAGTTGTCTATAAATAGAGAAAGAGCAACGAAAGAAAAATACAACAACAAGCAGAGAAACAAGCCTACCTCTTCAACATGCTATTACTCTGATATGCTTATCATTTACTCTCTGATTTTCAATGTCTATATATCATAGAGAGTGAAATGTTTTGTATTGTACTTCAGTGTTCATCCATACACTTCTGAGAGAGAAGATTCATTGTAAACATCCTATCTTTATATCTGTGAGTTACTCAAGATTGGGAAACACATTGTGTTGATTACAGCTTGTAAGGGGAGTGAATCCTAGTGAGAGGATTACTTCGAGTGCAGAGTGTGTAATCAAACAGTGTATTGATTACAGTTTGTAAGGGGAGTCAATCCTAGTGAGGGGTTTACTTCAAGTACGAACATGTAATCAAGTTGAAAGAAGATAGTGGATTGAAATTCTCAAGTGGAGCTTGGGACCTGGACGTAGGTCAAGGATTGGGCCGAACCAAGTATAAATCACAATTTGCATATTCTCTTCCCTTATCTCTTACATTCCAAAGATATATGTTTGAAGGATTGCTTATCACTTTATAACTTATTATTGTCATTCAAACTACTTTCAATAAGTTGCAGAAAGTTTATTAAAGTTCTAAGTTTTTAATCAAACACCCAATTCACCCCCCTCTTGGGTGATAGCCAAGTCTTTCATTTGGTATCAGAGCTAGGCTAAAACACATTACCTAGAAAAGTGATTTCAGCTCATTGGTTTTATACATAGTAGTTTACTAATATTAGCAACCCTAATCTCATAATTAATAATCAATTTCTTGGTTTCTTCTTCATATACACACACATATAAAACAAAGCACGTCAAATAATTTAGTAATCACCAAGGTTCTGAAAACTGGACCAGTCACTAAACCGGTGATGGTACTGGATCAAGGATCAGTAGGTCAGACCGGAGTCAAACCGGTATTAATTAAAGATATAGTTTAATTAAAATTAGTAAAAATATTTATATTTTAATAATAATTTTTTTATGATCAAAATATAGGAGGATATAATATGATGATTGGACAATATGAGAGGAGAATATACAATATTATATTAAGCCCCTTACTCCTTGTGCAAACAACTTCTTTGCACATCATTTCTATGCCCAACTGCACATCACTACTCCCTATAACAATTATGTGCACATTGCACATTGCTCAATGTAGACCTTGCCACTACTACCCTTCCATTGCATTTAATGATGGTTCTCTTTTTCCTTCCATTATATTTACTTACTCCCTTCCCTCTCCTTTTCTTGCTCAAAACTCTCTTCCCTCTCCGAACCTCGTCTCCAACGCACCAATTCTTCTTCTTCACTCTCACTCTCTCTCTCCCTGTTGTCTTTCTCTCCTCCAACATAACTCAAACAAATCATACCAAATGCTTGATCTGCTTCTTCTTCTTCTTTGATCTGCTAAAAGGTGAAAATGGCAACCCGAAGATTTCTTTGATCTGCTCATGTTCTTCACATTTTTCAGCAAATTAGAGTCACTGTCAACAACGAACACTGACAAAACTCACAGCCATGGATGGATTTACACCTCTGGCGACTTCACTGTCTATTCTCTCTCTCCCTCTAAACGTCGACACCCGCCTTCCTTTCTTCAGTCAACTTTAAAAAAATGCAACTCAGTCAACTCGGGCGGGTTAGGCTGAGTTGGCCGAGTTGACCCATGTTTGTCCTTAACTCAGACCGGCTTTCCGACCGGTTCGCTGGTATTCGGAACCCTATAAAGAAAAAAAAAGTAAATCATTCTGACCAAAAAACTTTTCACCAAGATATTTTCATAACTTAATTTAATTAACATAACTAATCATCATACGTAGCCTCTAGTGGTTGTCCTAGATGTGAGCTTCATTAAATTATTTTGATCTTCCTCTATTGTACAGAGCAAACAATAATTTAACATTTAACATACAGCACAAAACCACCACATGTTAGCCAAAAAAATTACAAAGCTTGCGAATAAAACATGGAATAAACATTCTCCAGGCCCTAGATTTATACCTAACAGTAACAAAATCCTAATTTCCTGAAGAATTGGTAGCCTCCCATATCAAACTAGCCTCATCCTTGACAAGCTCAACTCGTTTCACAAACAACTCCAACTCTACAATTTGCAGTTTCTTCCACCTGTCCTCCAGCTCTACCTTCTTGGAAGCTCCAATCAATTCATATCCCCTCTTAAAAGTATCATCATCCAACCTTGACAGGCCCAGACTTCTATTGAACCTAATCATTTCACTTAAACTTAGCGGCGCACCTACATTCGGATCAATGTCAACCTTTCTAGCTTCATTCGAATCTGAAACCAAATCCGCCTCCAGTTTCTTAGAAGACGCAACGATTTTACCCTCCATCATATTTTTCTTCACTTTCCCATTTGACTTTTGAGTCTACACTTGCGGACATTGGCGCAAGGGTGGCTCCGCCACCGGCATCGAGCATGCAAAGCACTAGACAATGACTAGACACAATCTGAAGCTAAAAGAGGAGCAACATTGGACTATGAGTGATGGAGAAATCAAACGAATGTTAGAGAGGAGAAGGGATATTTCAACGGAATATTTCGTAGGGAGGGAAACAAAAAATGGGCGCTGGATTGGAAAAAAGGAGCGCTGAAACAACATTTAGGGATTTAGGATTTACGTATTTTTAAATCTAAATAAAATAAATTTCGAATAATGTACAAGTACTCTACTAGATCAAATGGTTTGGATGTTTTGATTTCAATCATCCCTCCCGCGTTTGAACCATGAGTTATGAAACTTTCTTTTTTTTCATATAGTTTTTAATAATTAGCATCAACGAATAAAGCACAGCACAAGTTGAATGAGCAGAGTCGAGTCCACTACTCTAGACTTAACATACCTTACCAACTTGGCTGGGGCATCTATTTGACATGTTTTGACAAAAAATAAAATAAATATAAAACATTCATGATAATGTAAATTTTAATTAATGATAAACACATAAAGAAACTTAATTTAATTATATCTTTCTCACATACCTTATTTAATTATTATGGCCTCCATTTATATTATTTTTCAAAGTTGGTAGAAAAAATTATGTTATTCTTCACTCTCTCTAATAAAAAAAATTCATTATATAATATTATCAAATCATTTAAGTAGACTACTAAGAAAATAAGTAAACTTACATAAATTAAATTGTAATATAATTATATTATCTTAAACAATTAATTATATTGTATACTTTCTCTCAACTGCATTATCCCTCTCACACACTCTATCTTTCACTCTACCTCTCTTCCTATCTTGCAAACTATCCCCTCTCCCATACTTGCACTCACACCCTCACACAAACATTGTATCTTTAATTCTCCATCTCACATATATACTAGTACAAACATATAATATCTCTCTCACACACACCAAACCAATCCCTTCCCATTCCCTCCCTCACTCTCTCACACACAACACTCACTATCTCTAAAAATCTCTTTATCTCACAATAATATAATGAGTAATTACTTTATTTAGTCATCAAAAATTAAAGGGTTAAGGTGCAGATTTGCCAACCAATTATTACCCGAGGAGCGTCTGGTACAAATAACAATTGAGGGGACCAAAATTTCCAATCAACAATTAAAAAGTGAAAAAAAAAACACAATTTGGTGCAGATTCGCCAACGAACTATTACCCCGTTACTGTCTTGGTGTCTCCGTCTTTCATTGACTGTCATAGTGTCGGCGACGTCGGTATCTCTAAAGCTTCCATTGTTGTTGGGTGTTCCACTCACCCTCTTGAACTCATCCAGCAGTCCATAGCTTTCGACCGGCACACACCTTCCACCTTGGTTTCATCCCTCCGATACCACAAGCAGCAACCGCCGCTGCCACAACGCCTGCTCCCATGGGTCCTATCTCTGTTGGTGTTTGCCTTATCCAACAAGAAGGCTTAACTGCTCTTTTCTCCAGCGTTTCTGCCACCGTCCTACGCCAGTGCCTCATATTTTAACTTAATTGTGGTAGTTATTTTTTTTAATAGTTATTTGGTGTTTTTTCAACTTTTTAATTGTTGATTGGCAATTTTGGTCCCCTCTATTGTTATTTGTGCTAGACGCTCCTAAGGTAATAGTTGGTTGGCAAATCTACACCTTAACCCAAAATTAAATCAATTAACTTATTTGTTGTATAAATATTATAATATTAAAAAAAAAAGCTAAAATTTTAAATTGGACGTTTGGCGGCGACAAAAAGTCGCCACCAAAACACCCTTTCGGAGGCGACAAAGCATTGTCGCTACTGAAAGTAAAACCTTCAGTGGCGACAACTATTTGTCGTCGCTGAAGGTTATATTTTCAATGGCGACAATGTTTTGTCGCCGCCGAAGGTTCTACTTTCAGCGGCGACTACAAAATGTCGTCGTTGAAAGTATTACTTTCAGCTGTGACTATATTGTTGACGTCGAAAGCTATACTTTCAGCGGCGACATGAAATGTCGCCACTGAAAGTCCTTTTTTTGTGGTGATGGCAGTCACATTGTCCGGAATATGGTTCTCAAACACCATTTCAGTGACCATAAATAAGTTTCACATAGCCCCTAGAATAGCTAATAATATCTAGAAGAATCAGAAGCAGCAAAAAAATCAGGTTTTACAAAATAAAGTTCTAAACAGACAAAATAACAATGATGGTGATACTTGAAGAAGACCGCAACCACTGGATAAATGGCGACCATAGACTGTTTTTAAATATTTGAACAAAATGTCGAAGGCGCAAGAGTACGAGATCAAAAAATTTGATTATTTTTAACTTTCAACCATTGTTTTTAAAAAAAAAAAACAGTCAAAGCTTAATATTCTTTTTTTAATACTTTCAACGACTGTTTTTTCAAAAATAGTTGTTGTAATTTAACTTTTTTTTTTGTTTAACTTTCAACGACTATTTAAAAAAAACAATCGTTGAAACTCAAAAATATATATATTTTTTAATTTTTTAGCTTAACTTTTAAAAAATTGTTTTTTAAAACAATCGTTGAAACTCACAAATATTTATATTTTTTGAAACTTCGGCTTAACTTTCAACGACTGTTTTCTATAACAATTGTTGAAAGTAACTTTCAAAGACTATTTATTTAGAAATAGTTGTTGAAAGTTAAGCCAAAATTTCAAAAATGTTACCTCCTATTTCTCAACTTCTTTTTTCTAAAAACGAACGTTAATTAGTGTCGTTAAATTTATTTTTTGTAGTAATGAGAAGATCACGAATCCCTTATTAATTATGTTAGCTTAGTTTCATTTGGCTATCGGATCAAATTGAAGCAGATATATAGAAACTGCCATGTCATGATGATAAATGAACCTCTTGATTACAAGGTTTGAACCTTAGGGATGAAATATGGAGTGATCAGTATGGAAGTTTGCAAGTATCTTAAATAGAGATAATAATATTGAGAATTTCACTGCTGGATAAATTATTTATTTATAAGTAAGTTTAATTATAAGCACTTTTTGAGTGATAGAGTTAATTATCTGAAGTTATTTTTTGAAAGGTAAAAGCTTATTCTAACTTTGATATTCCCATGGAATCCATTTAAATATATGGAAGAAAAATGGGATCAATGGAGATGAAGAAAGATGGAAAAAGGAGGGAAGGGTGCTAACCATGGTAGTTAAAATTGCGCTTAAACTCATAAGATCGACGAGTTTACGTTTTTCTTTTCCTTTTCCTTTTTTTTTTTTTTGCTGAAAATGATCTGACTCGCATTCAGGATCGTTCTTGAGCAAGATCGACCAAGATCGCTGAGGAAACTTGTAAGATCGTAAAATCGTTTGAGATTGACGATCTTGCAATTTTTTTTACCAGGTTCAATAACCCATTTACTCGAGTTTTGACCCAGTTTAAACCCATTTGCAAACCCTAAACCGCGCTCATCCGCTCCCATCAACTTACTCTTAGCAACAAGCCCATCTTTTCTTTGTTGCGACTCAATTCTCTACCCCTCCTCTTCGCGCTTCGTCGCTGCAACTCGATCTCTGCCTCTCCTTTTCACACTTCGTTGCCACAACCAGTACACTGTAGAAATCCCTATTTTTTCATTCCAGCAAGGCCTCACGGTCCTTCAAAGGCCTGCCTTAATTGTGGTCCTTATTTTCTTGTTGTTTCACTTTCGCTCAACCCAACGACTACAGGTTCTTTTTTATTAGTTGTTTCACTTTCATGGTTTCTCCAACTAGGTCTTTATTTTGCTCTTTATTTCTATTCTGTCCATATTAGATTGTGGTGGTTTAGCATTTGGAAAGTGGCTTCTAGTGTTGGTGCCAGTAGTGATGTTGTTGGTGCCTCCTCTAGTAAAGGAATTAAAATGAAAAATGCTGTTGGGAGTAGGATTGAATTGGGATGGAAGCATGGTGTTTTTTTTTTTTTTGATATGAAAGATGGCTAGAAGCCAAAGAAATAAATAGGAAGGTTACAGAGGGAATAACTCCTAAACACTCGTGATCAACCCTAGTTCATAAGAACAGAGGACAATCACTCAAAATATCATATTTATCTAATACGACTTTAGCTAAAGTATCAGCAATACCATTAAGTTCCCTCGGAATATGGCACAATGTTACCAGCCAATCCCTTGACAGCAAAAGACGAATCTGATCTACCAATAGATTACTAGCGGAGAAGTTATCATCTAGCAAGCTATTAATAGCATCAGTAGAATCAGATTCTAAAATGATCTTTTTCAATTCCAAATCCCAGGCTAAACAAAGACCTGTTGAAGTTGATGGAAGTGGGAGAAAAATTCAATGCAATTATTGCAAGAAGACAATAACCGGAGGTGTTTACTGACTCATGCACCATTTGGAGGGAACACAAAGAGATGTGGGGGCTTGTAGCTCTGTTCCTGAGCAAGTGAGAAAACAAATGTTTGGAATTGTATCGGCATTACAAAAAAGACTAATGAAGAAATCAATCACATTCACAGAAGTTGATGATGGTGATAAACTTGGAGGAAAAAGAAAACAGAGTGAAGAGGATGGTGGGGATGATAAAAAAATATTTTTTAAAAAAGGGGAGTGAGCACTCAAGCTACAATAAATAGCATCTTCAAGAAGAATTTGAGAGAGGAAGCATGTGAAGACATTGCCTCTTTTTTCTACAATAATGTTCCATTCAATGTGGCAAGGACGGAGGAATTCTGTAAAATGTTCGAATCAGTTTCAAAACATGGTCCAGGATTCAAGCTACCATCCTACCATGAGATCAAAGTTAACTATTTGAAGAAAAAATATGACTCAACAATGCAAGATATTGAAGAACATAAAGCTTATTGGAAGAAATTTGGATGCTCAATAATGACAGATGGGTGGACTAACAAAAGGAGGAGGACAGTCATAAATTTATTTGTGAACAACCTTAAGGGAATTGTTTTCCTCAAGTCTATTGATGCATCTGACATATCTAAAACTGCTGATAGATTTTTTAAGATGATTGATGATGTTGTTGTAGAGGTTGGTGAAGAAAATGTTATTCAAGTGGTGACTGATAATGCAGCAAATTACAAAGCTGCAGGAGAGATGTTAATGGAGAAAAGAAAAGTATTGTATTAGACACCTTGTGCAACTCATTGCATTGATTTAATGTTGGAGGATTTGGAAAAGAGGATACCAGTTCACCATCATACTATTCCAAGAGGGAAAAATCACAACCTATATTTATTCAAGAGCTTCTTTAATTACTTTATTGCACCACTTCATTGAAGGAAAAGATTTGGTGAGACCAGCCATCACTCGCTTTGCCACATCTTACCTAACTTTTGGGTGCCTCCATGATAACAAAGGAGCATTGATTCGAATGTTCACCTCCAAAGAGTGGGAGTCTAGCCGGTTTACAAAGACAAAGGATGGGAAGCTTATAGAAGATGTGGTTTTGGACAAGGATTTTTGGAAAGATATTGTTACTTGCTTGAAAGGGGCTTATCCTTTGGTCAGGGTGCTCCGTATGGTTGATTCAGATGTGAAGCCAACCATGGGCTTCATTTATGAGGAGATTGATTGGGCTAAAGAGAGAATTGCTCATGCCTTCAACAGCGTAGCAAGAGGGTAAATTATCAAGTTTGATTTAAATTTTAAATTTGTAGTTTTGTTCTCTACATTAATTCAATTTTTTTTTCATTCTTCAATTATTTGCCTATGTGGAAAGTCATTGATGATAGATGGCACAGGCAACTTCATCATCCTTTACATGCTGCAGGCTATTACCTTAACCCGCAATTACATTATAATTCTTCATTTAGGGCTGATTTTGAATTGAAACGTGGATTATATGAATGTTTAGAAAGGATGGTGGGGGATATAGAAGAAATATCTAAGATTGATGCTCAACTTGAAGATTTCAAGTATCAAAGGAAGTTTTTTTTGGTAATCCAATAGCCAAGATTGCAATTAAGAAAAAAAAACTTCAGCAGAATGGTGGGAGTCGTATGGGGATGAACATCCAGAGCTCCAAAAATTTGCTATTCGTTTTTGAGCTTGACATGCAGTGCCTCCGGTTATGAGCATAATTGGAGTGCCTTTGAGATGGTAAATTTTCATGAATATGAAATATGAAATATATTTCATTTCAAGAATGAATTTTGTATTACTTGTTTTTAAATTTGCTTAGGTCCATACAAAGAGAAGAAATCATTTGAAACAAAAAAAAAACTATGAATAATGTTGTTTTTATGATGGCTAATTCAAGACTGGCCAAGAAGAAGGTGGCTAGAAAAGTGAATGAGTATAATGTTGATGATATTTCTTCTAATGATGATTGAATTGTGGAAAATGATGAAAGTCCATCTAACATTGAAGACTTAGATATAGACATCTTGGTGACAACTCAAAATGAAGCCTTGGTTGAGCCTAGCAATGATTTAGAGTTACCAAATTTTGATGAAGAAGCCTTTGAAGATGGAGAGGAAGATGCCATGCCCATGATGCTAGATGATGATTGTGATTTGAATGCTTTGATAGACTAGATTTGAAGTATTTTGTTTTGGTTTTGGTGATTTGGTATTTTGTATTTGTGGCTTAAGTTGATGCTTTGAATTGTCTTTTAGGACTCATTAAATGTTATTTTCAATGCTATATATTTTTATTTGAAAATTGAATTGTCTTTTAGGATTAAGCTGTGAGTTAAATGTTATTTTATATGCATATATTTTTATTATTATTACTAAAATTAAAAAAGTAAGATCTTTACTATTCGTGCCGATCCCACGATTTACGATCTTGCTACCCCCTTCCGATCTTAAGTAAAATCGCGATCTTGACTACCTTGGTGCTAACAATTAAGAATAATTTTCAGTTCTAAGTATAATTTTGGGCTGTGGCTCTATGGTGATTCAACTCTAGTTCAACCTATTTCAATGATATCAACAAAGAGTTGGTCTAACTATATAAAGTCCAACCATAATTTTTTTGTCCTTAAGTTAGAGTTTTAGAGACTTGTGTTAGGAGGGGCATCCACGAATCCCAAAACTTGAGTAACTGGTTGCTTGTATACATGATGGTAAGAATGTAGGATCAAGAAAAGGCGTTTGGACATCAGTTGATTGTATTAAAAAAAAAAAAAAAAATCCTGTTTCAACCATGAAAATGATTTTTTTGATCCAAATTCTGCTACCACTAAGCCTAGTCAATGATTAAACCGGTTTAATTATTGGGCACTACAAGTGCGTTTGGGTGAGGGGGAGAGAGTCTGATTTGAGGATTTGGAGGGAGGAAGGAGGGGAGAGATGAGCACCAAAATTTAGAACATCCAAGTTTAATTTTTGCTTTTATCTATTTAAAAAAATTTCTTAATTTGTACAAACCTAAAATATAAATAAATTTTTGAACAGTTGGTTTTTAAAATTATAAAAAAAATTAATTTAAAATTTATCCGTTAAAAATATTAAATTTAAACCATTGAAATTCTGTTTACACCGTAAAATCCCACTACAGTGAATGAGTATAATAATGTCGGTCTGAGGAGGAAGCTGGAAGTGGTTGTTGTAATGGAAGCTTTCTTCATTCCCTGGCATACCAATTCAGGGTACCCCATTCTTCCTTTATTTACACCTATGCTATTTTTTTTTTTTATATAAAAAAATAACTTTCATGACCTTTCATTTTCATCATATTATTAGAGTGGAAATGCATTATCATAAAATTCAAAATAAGTAAATCTTCTCATAATTTTGAGAAAGAGTAATTTTTTTTAAACTTCAATAAAATATATTGATATAAGTGACAAAAAAAAATAGATATATAATAATATATTGATAGCCTAATATAATTTCCCAGATAGTAATAACAAATAAGTCTTCAAATTTTGTTGGTGAGAGTTAGTAAACATATATTGTTCTTTTCTTAATCAAATATTCATAATTAAAATATTTTGTTTACATCATTAAATTAGGGGTTAGTACAATATTTGGTCCCTCAAATTTACTCCCCATTTTGATTTTGCTCCCTCAAGTTTCGTAATGTTTAAATCATTGATCCTTATAATTTAATAAAAATCTGGACCATTTTTCTTTGAGGTGCCAAAAGTCCATAGCTTTAAATTTGAGAAATCAAAACCAAAATGTTTGAAGGACCAAAGATTATATTATTTAAAATTGTTCATAATAATTTTGCTGAAATTGTTACAAGTCTTTATACATTTTTATTTGTTAATTTTTCAAATTTATTGAAAAAAAAAATTCCTAACTTTTTTTTTTGTCAAAAAAAATATCGGATGTTAAAATGAGTGAATGTTGGAAACATACAATTTTGAAAAATCAGTGAAAAACATTATTGTTTGAGATGTAAATTTAATATTTGGCCTCATAAATTCTAGGTTAAATTATATAAAGGTCATGAAGTTTGGGTTAGTTACATATAATCTCTCTGTGATTTCAACTTTTAAATTTTAACCTTATGGTCTTTTTTCATTAATATTATTATGGACCTCCTGCCATTAATTTACTGTTATTTTTTTTAGGGTTTAAGGGGCAATTTTGCCTCAAAAATTGTCACTAAGGGGCAATTTTGTCTCAGAAGTTTTTGTAAGGGAATTTTTTCCTGGCTATTATCTCAGTTAATTTTGATCGTTAGTTGGCTAAATATGCTGAGCTAACAATCCACATATTATCCATGTCATTTTTGTTAAGGTGCAAATTTGCCCCAAAAATCCATGTGTCATAATGTTAGATTTAAAACTTCTGTGACAAATTTGAACCTTAACAAAATTGACATAGATAACATATGGACGGTCAATTTAGCATATTTGGTCAACTAATAGTTGAAATTAACTGGGATAACAGTAAGGAAAAAATTACACTCCGAAAAACTCCTCAGACAAAAGTGCCCCTCGGTGACAACTTCTGGGAAAAATTGCCCTTTAACCTTTTATTTGACAGAGTTTGCCATGTCAGATCTATAGAAGACAAATCATATCATATCTGGCAGCTTATATGACATCATTATAATTTTATAGTAATTATATTATTTCAACATAAGTATTAATTAAAATGTCATTTTATTGTAATACTCCCTCCGGTCCTAATTATAGGAGCAAATTACCAGAATTTTGGGAGATTAAGGAAGGAAGTTAAATTAGTTAATTATGTGTATTTTCCAAAAATACCCCTCTAAAAATTAAAAATTACAAATGGGAGTATTTATTTACCGCTTTTGATTTATTTATTTTTTTATGTATAGGATCTTACTACGATCCTAAACCCCGTAGAATCGCTGATGCCAAAAAAGAAGAAGAAGAAAAAAAACCCCATAGATTCACGTTGAACAAGGAAATGGAATATTGGAATGCGTATATGTCCAAACAATTAAAAATTAAAAATAAGGTAGAATCTCTCACTTGATAAAATATAAGCGTGTTGTAAATTAATTATGGTGGAAGAAGTATTAGTAGGGGTGATATGGGAAAATATGACAAAAATTGCTCAAAATTATTTTATATTAAAAAGTATAATTTAGGTGTATATGACATTATTGAGTTGCAAACATTATTTACTTTATAAAATATATAGGTGTATTATTAAATTATTATTGTCTTTAATTATTATTGAGAAAGTATAAATAGGGGTATTATAGGAAAAAATGACAAAAGTTAAAACTTGCTCTTATAATTAGGACCAAAACCAACTCTAAAATCTGCTCCTATAATTAGGATCGGAGGGAGTAGATTATAGTGGTTTTGACCACGAAACTAAGAACTAAGAAACATGGAAGCTTTCTTCACTTTGATAATCTTCCACACGAGAGTTCTTTTGAGCGCTGAATCTAAAAGCTGAAAGGGTGTGTTGTAGATGAGAAGGAGAAGGATAAAGAGATTTTTTTTTTAATGATAGAATGACATTTTTAACCTTTATGTAGAAATGATATAACTATTGTAAAATTATTGGACCAGAGTACCAGACTTCTCTCCTCTGTCTGTTCCTGTCCGTTGCCCTCCTATTCTCAAAACGGCGCAGTTTTGGCTCAAAACAGTGAAGAAGCTGGTGCTTTTTAAAAAAAATTTCAGAGTATTGACAGGTATTAAAAATATACTTCAGGCTACTCACCGATACTGAAAAAAATACTTCATGATCTTGAAAAATTATTTTAGGATCTTGATTAAATATTTTAGGGTACTAAAGGGTACTAAAAAGATATTTTAGGATATTGACCCGTACTAAAAAAATATTTTATGATCTTGAAAAATTATTTTAAGATCTTCAAAAAAATATCTTAAAGCATATTTTTAGTACTATTCAGTCCTCTAAAATATTTTTTTAAGATCATAAATTAATTTTTCAAGATCACAAAGTATTTTTCCTGTACCAGTCAGTATTCTAAAGTATACTTTTAGTACCAATCAGTAACCCTGAAATATTTAATCAAGAGCCTAAAATAATTTTTCAATATCATAAAGTATTTTTCAGTACCAGCAGTATCATAAAATATCTTTTTGATACCCGTCAATACCCTGAAAAAAAAAAAAAAAATCACCAACTTCTTCATTGTTTTGTGCCAAAACAATGCTATTTTGAGAATAGGAGGGCAGCGAACAAGAACAAGCAGATGAGAGAAGCCTTGTTCAAAATTATTAGTCTACTTAGATTGCTACTTAGGATGCTATGTATGATGTGAGTTGTCTTTAATTGATCTAATAAAACAATTTTCATCAATAAAATAATGGTAACTTAGCGGCAACAAGTCCATAATTTTTTTTTTTTTTTTAAAAAAAGTAAAAGATAGGAGGTTAAATTTAAACTTGAAATGTCACGAAGTTATATGCAAATGTCCCAAAATTTAAGAATTTTATACAATTTACCCAAAACTTGTAAATCCTCACATAATAATAAAAACTACAGATTATTTTTAAGATAAAATAAAATACTAAAAGAATATGTAGTTGTAAAATTTCAAAAACGAAAAACTAACTTGTAATTGAAGTACAAACAATTTTGAAAAATCTATGTAAAACGCATATATAGACGGATTTTGTTTCTTTTATCTTTTCTCATCTGTTCTTATTCTTTACCTTAAAACTATAGTTATTTTGGGGTAAACAAAGTGAGGAGAGCTATTTTATTTTAAAAAAAGAGCATATAGTATTTTGAAATATTTCTTTTAGTAACATTCAGAATGTTAAATTAATTTTTATTATACTAAGCACACTAAAATATATTTTTTATTGACACTCATTATCTATTGGAATTTGAAAAATAGTTCAAAGTGCTAGACCTCGATAATGGGTGTCACAAGAAATATTTTAGGGTGTTGAGTGTATCAAAAATTAATTTAGAATCTATTGAAAATTATTTTAGGGTGATGGATTTTTTAATTAAAAACAAGTGATCTCCCTTACTTTGTTTACCTCAAAACCTACGTAGTTTTAAGATAAATGTTGCATATGGAAAAATTGGACTTGTAGATCTCACATGTATATGTTTAAATCACAAAACTACTTATAAAATATTACTACCTTTGTCCTAAATATATTATGATAAAATTTATAATACAAATTACACTACAAATTTTATCCTATATTTAGAAACGAAGAAGTAATACTTAATAAAATTAAATAAGTAAAAATGATAATTTATCTTTTAATGTGGATAGGCTGGTAGTCAGTTTTCTGATCTTCTTTTTTTTTAATAGTCTTCAAATAAGGCTCAGCTCAAGTATGGGTGGAAAAATGCCACGAGTCTGCCTGGCCTGCAAAGTTAAAAGGTCAGGTCGAGGCCTTTTTTTAAGGCCTGTTTTCCCCAACAGATCAGACGTAGGCCTTCCAACGAGTCTTTTAGACTTGTCAGGCCTGCGGTAAATTTGTAAATTTGTATTCTTTACCGTCCCTTGAGATTTCCACACGTTGACTGATATAACTTCTTTAAAAATAACCCTAACCTTCTTTCTTCTTTTTTGATCAAAAACCTTCCTTCTTCTTCGACTTCGCGCAGTGCCGCTCCTTGCTCTCGCTCCCACACTCACTCTCTGCCTCTCACGGTGCCTAAGCTTCGTCGCTTCTGCTGGTTCATTGTTCGGCCGGACTTCGTTCTCACCGGCAAAGTTAAGTTTCAGAGTTTGGCTGCTCCTCGTTCTCACCGACAAACCTAACCTTCGTTGCTTTTGCTGGTTCAGTGTCTCTTCTTCGTTTAGTGTTCGGCCGGACCTCTCTCTAACCGAAAAATTGGTAAGTATTTTCTTCTGCTGTTTCGATTTGGTCACCTTTTTAAGTATAAGTGTTCGATTTGGTTCAGTGCCTCTTCTATTTGCTTCGTTCAGTGTTTGATTTGCTTTTGATGGTTCGATTTGGTGTTTAAGCTTCTATTTAGTGTTCGATTTGCTTTGAATTGTCGGTAGGACACACTTGCCTGCCGGAAGAGCCATAACTTTCTACGATTTTGTTTTCTCGAAAAAATGGGTTGTCCCGCCAGCAAACACGCTGATATAAAGGCTATACAGATTGCGCGGTGGCGATCCATGGGCATTGTTGCTTTGCGCGACTCCAAATAGAAGGTCGTGTTAGGCTTGCAGGGGATCATTGATGATGCGTTTTATTTTTGTGTTTTGGGTAGCCCTGTTGATTACTTTATGGGTGTTATTTTCTGCACTCAAATGATATGAAATGGTGTTTAATTTAGCCACGGTATATATCTCTTCTTTGAGGAAAAATTAGAAAGCCGTCCATATTTTTTCTAGGGATAGTGGAATTGGTTTGGTTCGACATCTTTTAGTTATGATCCGTCTCTTTATACATCTCCATAAATCTGGCAAGTTATAGTTCTATGAGTGTTAACATTTTTTTTTTCACTTGAGAAGGCTTATATTTCAACTTTTTTTTAGGATAAAGCATGTCATGTTTTTGGCATCCTAATGTTGATTTTGGAAAGGAATTGGATCAACTAGAGGCGGGCAGAAGAATGAGGGGTACATCTTTAAAAGATAGAGAGGATTTCCCTTTCCCTTGTGTCTTTGTAATAAACTAGTGGCTTTAGTTTGATTGCGTCAAAACATGCTTTCTTGTTTACCTGTATCTCTATAATTAAACTGATTCCAACATCACGAAAAACTGAAGCTTTTTGTTTCCCCCTTTTTTGCTTTCGTTACTTCCTTTCACAGTGAAGTGAATTGATATGTAGAATGAGAAAGTGGTGCTTGGAAGCACCTACACTCCTAAATTGAGTTAATTTAACTTGTTCTACTTTGGAAACCACAGAATACAGGAATTGATCGGCACTCAAAACAGTCTTCCTCTAGTCTGTTTCATTTTCTATTTTCCCATTCAATTATCTTGGAAGATTCTCGAAGCTGAATTAAATTAGCATGGAGAGGAAGCACAGATACAATAGCAGCGGAGGAGTTTACATCCCTCCTTTTAAGCTGGCTCGCATGATGAAAGAAATTCAAGACACAAGCAGTGTTGAGTACCAAAGGTTAACATGGGATGCTCTAAGAAAGAGTATTAATGGGCTTGTGAATAAGGTTAACGCTGCCAATATAAAAAATATAATTCCAGAGCTGTTTTCAGAGAATTTAATAAGAGGAAGAGGCTTGTTCTGCCGTTCATGTATGAAGTCTCAAATGGCTTCTCCAGGGTTTACGGATGTTTTTGCCGCGTTGGTTGCTGTTGTGAACACTAAATTTCCTGAAGTGGGTGATCTCTTACTGAGAAGAATTGTTCTACAGCTTAAGAGAGCTTATAAGCGAAATGACAAGGTATGTTATCACAGTTTTCTTGTGTTAATTCATTGTGTTGTTGTTGTCTTCTTTCAAGATCAAAATATTCATCTTGATTTTGTCTTATATGTTTGTTATGCACGTATCATTGCAGCCTCAACTACTAGCTGCAGTCAAGTTTATTGCACATCTTGTAAACCAGCAAGTCGCACATGAAATTGTTGCTTTAGAGTTGCTTACAGTTTTACTAGAGAAGCCTACTGACGACAGCGTTGAAGTAGCTGTTGGATTTGTTAGAGAGAGTGGGTCAAAATTGCAGGATGTCTCGCCTAGAGGCCTTCATGGTGATTATTTACTTAAAAAGTTGAAGTTCATTTGTTTTTTTGATAACTTTAGCCTTTACCATCATTGTATTTGCCAAGTTTCTTGAACAGTCTTCATTGTTCATGCTTATAACCACAAGCCCTTGGAATTTTATTTTTCAGTTCCTGTTTTATGCTTCATGGTTCTAATTATTTTTGTCATGGTGCAATTCTAAGGATGACATTGAGATTAACTCTCTACTCTTAAGAAGCAAACTGAAACCAAGGTTTGATGATCTAGGCTTGTGCTTGCTGTTTGATAGTGAAGGAATTAATATTTGAAATATGCATTTTTTAAGTGATTTAACAATAAAAGCTTATCTTACATTTCAACTAAATGTTATAAGCTTTGTTGAGTTCCTAGTGGTGCTTGATTTAGAAAACTAACCTGTGTAAAACCTTATTGTATGTTAAGGCACTATTGGAAGGCTTTGTTAGAAAATATTGAAATGATGTAACATTAATGCCCATATTTATTTTATTTTGGAAATAGTAAATCTTTTTTGTTTGTGATAAAAAAATTTAATAAATGTTATTTAACATTTTACAAATTCTGAAGACTTTGTACCAACTTCTGTCTTCGATACTTTAATGAGCCTCTATTGTTTTTGTGCTTTTACAGGCATCTTTGAGCGATTTCGTGGAATTCTTCATGAAGGAGAAATTGACAAACGTGTTCAGTTCTTGATTGAAGGCCTATTTGCTATTCGAAAGGCTCAATTTCAGGTATGTGTGTCTGTGTATTATATTTTCAGATGTTAGCAAAGGAGAACAAAGTGCCAACCAATTTGCATGATAATTTTAAAGGTCAGCTACAAATGTTTGTTTTTACAGGGTTATCCAGCTGTACGTCCTGAATTAGACCTTGTGGAGGAGGAAGACCAGTTAACGCATGAAGTCTCCTTGGATGAGGAGATAGATCCAGAGACTTCCCTTGGTACTACTTGAATTTTTTATTTGATTTCTACATCTTGTCTGTTCCAATTGTTATATGTGATTGCTCATTTCTCTCACCCCTTTTATCCATCAGATGTGTTCAAGCCGGATCCAAATTTCCTGGAGAGTGAGAGGCGTTATGAAGAGCTGAAGAAAACAATACTGGGTGGTGAATCTGAGGATGAAGATGGCTCTAATGCAGAGTCAGATGATGATGAAGATGACGAAGATGATGAAGATGATGATGAAGAGGAAGAGGAACAGATGGAAATAATAGATGAGACGGAGACAAATCTTATCAACCTTCGAAGAACAATTTACTTAACAATTATGTCCAGTGTAGATTTTGAGGAAGCTGGTCATAAACTTTTGAAAATCAAGCTAGAGCCGGGTCAGGAGGTAGGTTTGGAAATCAAACTTTAATGTATAACCAGAGTTTTTCTGTTACTTTGGCTCAATCATCACTTCCAGCACCAAATATTTGTCTTTTGTTTTAAAAATGTTTTGTTCTATTTGATAAAGTTACTGATTTATCTTGTTGAATTTTGGTAGATGGAACTGTGCATTATGCTTTTGGAGTGTTGCAGCCAAGAGAGAACTTACCTTCGGTACTATGGTCTTCTGGGGCAGCGATTCTGCATGATCAACAAAGTCTACCAAGAAAACTTTGACAAGTGTTTCGTCCAACAATATTCAATGATCCACCGACTTGAAACAAATAAATTGCGCAATGTGGCAGAGTTTTTTGCTCATTTACTTGGGACTTATGCGTTACCTTGGCATGTTTTATCTTATATACGGTTAACTGAGGAGGATACTACCTCTTCTTCCCGTATATTCATTAAGATTCTCTTCCAGGTATGTGGATGTAAAATAATGTTTTTTACTTTATGAAAACTTGTCTATTTGTAGTATAATGATGGTTATATTTTGTACTGTGGATTTTGTCTATAATGATTCGTAACTATGTGGAAGTTGCTTCTGATTTTATTTCAACTTGTTATTGCTTCTACTGCAGGAATTGTCTGAACATCTTGGCATCCGGCTTCTAAATGAGAGGCTTATTGATCCTACAATGCAGGACTCTTTTGAATCCATATTTCCCAGAGATAATCCAAAGAACACAAGATTTGTTATTAACTTCTTCACCTCCATTGGGCTTGGTGGCCTTACTGAGAACCTTCGAGAGTATCTGAAGAATATGCCACGGCTTATCATGCAACAACAGAAGCCGGTCTCTGATTCAGAATCAGATGATGAGTCAGGGAGTTCTGACTCCTCAGCTTCAGGATCGGAGTCGGACGCATCGGAACCGGCATCTAGTTCCGATGAGACCGACAAGAAGCGAAGAAAGAGGAGGAGAAGGTGAAGTGGTTTTATGTGCCTGTAAGTTGAGGTTGCGAAGAGGTTTATACATGTATAGGGTTTATTGTAGACGTTTAATGCTAAATAGTCTCTCTCCCAATGTATCTAACCAATTTTGTTTCTCTTTTGCTTTATGAAATTTCAATTGAATGATATGCTTCCCTGTATAGTGAGCTGTTGACTTCACACACACAAAAAAAAAATAGTGAATCTTTTTTTAAGATTAGTGGAGCTATTGAATCATATCTAATTTGAGGCAAGTTTTGTTTTAGACTTGTGTTATTTTTCTTCTCTTGATCTTTTCATTGGGTCCTCCAAACATATTATTGCGACGACAAGAAAAAGAAAAAGTGCATACTTCAGTCGACAGTTTATTATAGTTTCATTAAGAGCCTGGACTAAATGGGATGATCCATTTGAGGAAAGATTATAATCCCAACCTAGAAAACAAATGATAGAAAAATACCATTTGAACTTAAAAATTTTGCTGACAACAATGATAATAAGATTAACAAGAATAATAAAGCAATTGGCAATTTGTTTTATTAGGAAATTATCTATTTGAGATTTTGAAGTTTAAGTGATATTTTTTTTTTTTGAAAATTTTCCATAAACAACCTATATGGATATGGATGGATAAATTAATTCAGAGTAAAAACACTATAACCATAGTTTTATGTTAATTACACATACATTCATTCTATTTTAAAACTCATATAAACATACTTTAAAATTAAATTATTAGTTGTTCCAACCTTCATGGTATGGAAACACAATGCCGTTGGTCATTTTAACTAGTGAAGTGGCAAGCCAATAAGATTTACTAATTATAATTATATTGTAAAATTTTATAATTTTAGTTTTCCACCGTATTTTTTAAAAAACTTAAATGACTAAAAATATACATCAAACACACGCCTAATGTCATAAACAAGTTTTGAATAGTTTCGAGACAAAGGTATCCATTAAAACAAGTAGTTTTGAAAAGGAGAGAGACTATATAGTGGCAAATAAATGTCATTTTCTTTCCCACAAAGTACATGTTCATATCACTTGGATGCTTTGAGCAAAAAATATCACTTGGATGCAACCCTCGGACACAAACAGAATCTTGCTTCTTACCTTGTTGTTTTTACGATTCTTCATTTTCAGTTTAGTGATTTTATGGCATGCTTCTGTAATTAACAAATGTGATTCTTGGAGCGAAAGATGAACAAAACTAGATGCTGATTCTGAACTATCTTACACTCATATCAGCAATGCGCAACCCTTCCTGTTAAAACCAATGAATTGTTCTGGGAGATTCATTACTCAAGATGGGATGAAAATGCTTGATCGATCACAATGGAAAGAAATATTGACACCATTAATATTTCAAGCCTGATGCGATACTCAAATGTGGATTAGGTGGTAGCATAAAATATCATAGTTATATGAAAAAAGTGCTGAAACTACTGCAAATAAGACCATGGAAAGAAAAAAATTATGATATTTGGATTGTCTTTCATCTCTTTATAACAAGTAAACTGAAACGAAGTATTGATGATACAGGCACAGGGACAGAACTTGAGATAAATATTTATAAGCCTGAATTGGATTTCAACTAAATACTACTTTTAAAAACCATCCTCTAATTAAAAAAAATATAACTTAATTACTTGATTTTGAAGGGGAATATGGAATTTAGAACCATAAAAACATTCTAAAAGATGGCTTATATTAAGGGTTGCAATAGTACACACAGAGTTTTTTTTTCCATAAAGTACTCAGAGAATTTCATCATCACTAAAATTATTAAAAAAATATATAAGTTGAAGGATTAAGGTGCACACAACAACTTGAATTATTTTTCTGGACACATCCAGTGCTCTAAATTATTTGGTAATGTAATTTTACTCCTAGTAATTTAAAAATGGAAGAATCTGATAGACTTTAATACTATTTACTCTTACTTATAGGGGAAAAAAAAATGCTTGGTATGGTGAGTGGTGAATGGTTTAATCAATTAAAAGTTAATAACAATTAACGAGCAGGAAATGACAAGTTTCAATGTAGGAAATAATAAATAATTTATTTTACTTGTTTGTCATTGAGATTTTTTAATAATTAAATCCTTTTATTAGAATTTCATGGTATTTTTTAAAAAATTTATAGCTCAGTTAGCGCGTCCAGTGAATAATTTTCACACTAGCTAAGTTGCAAATTAAATTAGTATAATAAATTATAAGTTTTCTCCTTCAAAAATTTACAATTCAATATTTTAAAATTAAATGTGTTTTTCACATTAGTTAGCTTGAAAGTAAACTAGTGTGATAATTTTCAAGTCTTTCTCCAAAATTTACAACCCCTCCTTAAGAAATTTACTGATAAGGTACATTCATTTATAAATTACAGATTAAGTTGTAAATTTCTAAAGGATTTGTATAACTTAAAAGTTAAGTTTCGTATTAAAGGTGTGTAAAAAAATAATATTTAAACTATTAAATATTAAGTATTAATATTTTACTGATAATATTATTAAAAAAATATAATATCTTTAATTATTTACCAGTTTTCTTCCCAACAATGGTAATTCGATAGTTACCAAGTAGCTTATGAAAGTGGCTGGTTAAAATGGAATTTTAATCCTATATAAGGGTAAGAAATAACATTATTTGCTATTTTTTAAACATTAATTTTTTATAATATACTTATTGGTAATTTTCTAAGTTATTTTTCCATAATTTTCTCAGTTAATTAACGATCAAAATAATGAATGTTCGATGGAAAAAACAACATTACCCTCTTTTGGGATGATGTCAGTAGTTATAAAAAAGATCCAAAATTAAAATATTTTCTTGGATCCTAAATGTAAAAGAAAAGTTATCGACAAGTATTAAGAAAATAATTAAGTTAGTTATTTATAAAAAAAACATATATTGGTGTTCTGGTGTAGAACACAGATTGTCTAGCCCTGAGGGGCTAGGATGTTGTAGATTGGGACTTGACCTAGGAGCGATTCCTAGGGCCTACGTACCTTGAAGAGGGATCAAAGTCCACGTAATTCGAGGATTAGAGGAGGCGTTTAGCCAAAGGGGGTGGTCGTATGCTCTGTGACGCTTGTATGTGATTAGCCGGAGCGTAGACCGTGTAGAAGAGATGATGAACCTTTAGGGTTAACTCGCTATATATAGAGGCTACCTTAGGTTTAGGATTTGAACCGTGGGCTTCTATGCCTCAAAGCCCAAGTGATGTGGCGTCATATCTGTGCCATGTGGATTGCCCCTTGTTGGGCCATACAGCGGAATATGGGCCTTATATAAATCCGTAACAGTTGCAAAGTTTTGGACTACCGGGGTGTATGCTGTCTTAGAAATGTCATCCGAGGTGTTACCCATCTCCTGACGTCTGCGTCGGGCTATGATTTGTTGAACTCATTTCCCTGGGTACGTGGTAACGTCACAAGGTTCGATGAGCCGGGGCGGCGTCCTACGTCTCGTGAAGTGTCATGATGACGACCTATGGCTTGGGAACTGTCGTGGTGAATTCCGACGGCCAAAGAGGGCGACCGAGGTAATAACCTCCGGTCCTAAGAGTGCCGCGGTACCTAAGGGTCCGAGGTGGTAACCTCCAGCCCTAGGAATGCCGTGGTGAGGACCGACGACATAAGGGTTCGAGGTGGTAGATATGGGGCCAAGCGTAATTTCGGACAAATCATGGTGCTGGGTTAGTGTCCCGCCCTATGAGGATCCGGGGTGGCTGTGGTGGCCCCCGCGTGACTCTTGGGGAACACCCCTCTGGCTCTGCCATGATTGTCTGTGACACCTGGCTCCCACGAACTGGGGATGGATTTCGTCCATCCATCTTAATTCGCTTTCGTAGCAATTTTACCGGGCTAATTGTCTGGTTTATATTCCTGCATTTAATAACATGTAAGCAAATAATAATAAATGGAAAATACTTACTGTTTGTGCAAATCCTTCAACGTGCTCATTTAGGATATTTGTCCGAGCTTGCATTAAACTTTCTGGTTTGCATTAATGCCGGTTATTGGTAACACGCTTTTCCGCTTAACAAATCGTTTTCCGCTTAACAAATCGTTGTCCACTCTGTTGCCCCCAGCCTGGTATTTCAAGTTTCTGAGCTGCCAGGATGTGTTACTTTCCAAATTCGGGCGAGGTGCTCGTGACTGTTGGGATTCCGTGTGTGCTGCTTCCGCGGTTGGCCCCGAGGGTGGCGGGGCGCCTGTGGACGAGGAGCCCCTTCAAGCTAGAAGTTCTTTTCTTTTATTTCAGCGTAGGGTGCCGGCTTTGTAGTAGTTTGTAGTTCAAATTTTATTGTACTTTTGAACGATTAACCTTATGAATGAAAATTCAAGTAGCTAGTCCATTATGTACTTTTAACTTTATGCATAAAGCGCACATAGTCAAGTTCTAGACCCGGGCCAGGGTCTTTAATAGTTAGAGTCCGCTTAGTTCTCCTCTGGTGTAGATAACCAGGTGTATGAATAGGGGTGTCTAAGTATACCACGCTACGAGGTTCGGAGTCATTATCCGGGATTTTAACCAGGGTAAGGGCAAACTGTCACATGCTCAACCGTGGTCGTCGGGACAAACTTTTGACCATTTTGACCTGATCAGGGTCCGGTATGACTATTCGCCTTCTTACTTAGGTGTCAATTTCGATGCATCAAAATATTTACCGGGTTTATGGACCTCGGTGTCGGTTACCGGGCTTATGGACATCGGTGTCAATACAAGGGCTGATGACAGCGGCCTTGTGTCATTGAAGGAAGTATTGGAAGCGACCGAGTTGCAAAAGCTTACGGTGACGGCTTCGCTTGACTGAAAAGCCGGGTTCGATGGCCCGCGGCGTGCTCTTTCATGCTAAGTCTTGGAAGCGACTGAAAGAGATTTGCCGTGCCTCTCAAAATAACCAGATTCAATAAAAGATTTGCAGTAATAGGGAACCTGGATCGTTTCCCAACGAACTTGCAGCGGGCTTGATTAACAACAACGACGAAACCCTAACGGTGAAAAAATCCCCCTTTTTCACCGTTGGGTTTCGTCGTTGTTGTTAATCAAGCCCGCCGCAAGTTCGTTGGGAAACGATCCAGTTCCCTATTACCGCAAATCTTTATTGAATCTGGTTATTTTGAGAGGCACGGCAAATCTCTTTCAAAATTTGGCGCCGTTGCCGGGGAATTTGTATCGGTTTGATTAGTAACAGTATTGGAAAATTTTTTTTATTTTTTTTTATTATTTTTTTATTTTGATTTGATTTGATTTTTTTATCTTTTATTTTATCTTTTTATTTGATTTTATTTTATTATTATTTTTAAATAATAAAAAAATATTTTTTTTAAAAAATATTTTTTAAAAAAAAAAAAATCATTTGATAGTATTTCTGATAGTCTTGTTGTTTTCACTAATTCTAGTAGCAATTTTGCTAACTCAGACGTTATGGCAGAAAGACAGGCAGATCATGGTACTTTAAAGGAATTGGGTGCACCTGATGTTAATTATCAACCTTTGTGCATCCAATATCCTAACCTTCTTGCTAACTTTGAGCTTAAATCTGGTCTAATACACTTGTTGCCTAAGTTTCATGGTCTTGCGGTGAGTGCCCCATTAAGCATTTGAAGGAATTCCATGTAGTGTGCGGACAATGAAACCACAAGCCATTGATGAGAATCATATCAAGCCGAGAGCTTTTCCTTTCTCATTGGACGGTGGAGCTAAGGATTGGGTGTTGTACCTTGACCCTCATCTATTGGGAGCTGGGTGATATTGAGAGGTTATTTCTAGACAAATATTTTCCTTCATCAAGAGCAAGCTGCGATCAAGAAGGAAATTGGCAACATTAAACAGTCACTGGGGAGACTATGCATGAGTATTGGGAGAGATTCAAAAGGTTATGTGCAAGCCTGTCCACACCATCGATAAATGAAAAGACACGATTAACGGTTTCTATGATGGTCTGCTGCGCGGTAGACAAAGGATTGGTGGATGCTTCTAGCGGTGGTGCTATGAGCAACAAGACACTGAAGAGGCTCGGGACTTGATATCCATTATGGCGAGATAACTCTCGGCGGTTTGGCACGGGGCCAATAGTACCCTGTTTACCATATTCAAGCAAAGACCGCCAAACCAGTATGATTCCCGAGAGATTAGAGACTAGACTTGATGATCGACCTCCCTTGTGAGGCGGTTGGCGTAACACGAGACAGTGCAGTCTTCACCTCCTCGAGTGGGTACTCCTGTGGGTTTTGTTCGACCCATATCATTCTACCGACTCATGCCCTACCTTGCATGATCCCGCTTACCAAGACCAGTCGGTAGCTTCGGTGGGCGTTTTCGGGAAGGCCACAATACCAACGAATAATGCCTTCTCCAATACTTATAATCTGGTTGGAGAAATCACCCCAACTTTCGCTGGAACCAAAATCGAACCGAGTAACCGAATCGAATCGAATTAGAGTAACCGGTATCAACGAGTGCAGGAATTACCAAGAGAGACAGTACATGCCACGAGACTTTCCAAAGAATCTGCACCCCTTTGCCTTTGCAAGCGCCACCTCCTCGACCGACCATATGTCCACCTCCACGGGGGCGGCACAACAAAGAGCTAGTAGTAGTGGTGGTGGTTCCTCACTTGAAGATATGATGAAGCAATTTGTCACGGCCAATATGCGGTTCCAACAAAGAACCGACACTTCCATTCGAGTTTGCAAACACAGTTGGGCAATTGGCAACATCATTGAACCGGCTTCAACCTCGGGGATCCAACTCCCTTCCTTCACAAACAATTCCCAATCCTAAGGGAAATGTGAGTGCTATATCACTACGGTCAGGCAAGCAATTGGAGGAACCTAAGCACGCTACAGATGTGACTTCCACATCAGGAAACGAGTCAGGAAATGTGAAGATTGACTCTGAAAAGAAAAGGCAGTACAACAAGGTGAAGAGGAAGACATTCCTATTCCTCTTCCCTTCCCTCAGAGAGCAATTCAGCCCAAGAAGTTGGCAGGTAAAGCACAAGAGAAGGATATACTTGAGACATTCAGAAGAGTAGAGATCAACATTCCTCTCTTAGATGCAGTCAAACAAATTCCTAAATATGCCAAGTTTCTAAAGGAGTTGTGCACCAACAAGAGGCTGCGAAGGGGAATGAACGAGTGAGTTTGAATCGAATGTCTCGGCACTCATCCGACCTACTATGCCTCGTAAATGCAAAGATCCGGGGACATTTTCTATCCCTTGCCTCATTGGTAACTATAGATTTGATGATTGCATGCTAGATTTAGGTGCTTCTATTAATGTCATGCTGCATCTGTTTATAGATCTCTTGGTCTTGGTCCTTTGCGTCCTACTGGTGTTATTGTTCGGTTAGCTAATAGAAGTAGTGCTCATCCTTCGGTTTAGTTGAAGATGTATTAGTCAAAGTTAATGACTTGATATTTCCTGCTGATTTTTACATCTTGGATATGGAGGGTGAGTCTCCTAGTAGTAGGTCACCAATCATTCTAGGGAGACCTTTCATGAAAACAGCTAGGACTAAGATAGATGTGCATTCGGTACTCTTTCCATGGAGTTTGGTGATATATCGTGAATTTAAATATCTTTGATGCCATGAAATATCCTAGGGAAGAGCATTCGTTTTTGTATTGATGTGATTGATGATCTTTGTGGATGATGTTCTTGCTGATTGGTGTCTTGCTTACCACGATTTTGCATCTATGAGTGATTCTCTCATTTGTGCATGTGCTAATAATGAATGGTGTCCTATTTGCACTGAAATTAATGATGCATTATTTGGTGATTCGACTTGCTTAGTGATTACGCATTACTTGTCGATTCGATATCGATTCGAGTTTGAGCTTCATCCCGATCCTAACGTGCATCCCGATTCGATTTTGATGAGCTTACTTCGATTTTGATGAACCGAATTCGATGTTAACATTGAGTGTATAGACACAGTCCTTTTGCTTGTGCTTCTTTGAATGTGGTTTCGAGGATTTCTAGTGTGATGACATCGAGTTGTTACCACCCAAGCTTCTTCCCTCCATTGAGCAACCGCCCAAACTAGAGTTGAAATCCCTCCCGGATCACTGAAGTATGCATTTACGGAGGTGAATGAGCGATTGCAGTCATTGTGGCAAATAATCTTTTGCCTGATCAATAAGAGAAGCTGCTAAGCTTATTGAGGGCGAACAAGAAGGCCATTGGGTAGACATTAGCTGACATAGTTGGCATCAGCCCTTCTATGTGCATGCATCGTATTCATTTGGAAGAGGAATCTAAGCTCGTGAGGCAACCCCGAGACGCCTTAATCCTCTTATCCTTGATGTGGTAAAGAAGGAGGTCACTAAGCTCCTGCAGTGGCATCATCTATCCCATTTCGATAGCGAGTGGGTTAGCCCGGTCCAGTCGTTCCTAAGAAATCCGAGTCACTGTGGTAGCCAATCGGAAGAATGAGCTCATTCCTACTCGAGTTCGAATAGTTGGAGAGTTTGCATCGACTATAGGAGACTCAACCAAGCCACTCGCAAGGATCATTATCCTCTACCTTTCATTGATCAGATGTTAGAGCGATTTGCTGGTAAGTATCACTACTGCTTCCTGGATGGCTACTCCGGATATTTCCAGATCCATATTGCTCCTGAGGATCAGGAGAAGACGACCTTCACATGCCCCTTTGGGACATATGCTTACCGAAGGATGCCTTTTGGCCTTTGCAATGCACCAGGCACTTTTCAGCGTTGTATGGTAAGTATTTTCTCGAGTTTCTAGAGGATTGCATGGAGGTTTTTATGGATGACTTCACCGTATATGGGTCTAGTTTTGATTCTGCTTGGCTAATTTGTCTAGAGTTTTGCATAGATGTACCGAGTCTAATCTTGTCTGAATTATGAGAAGTGTCACTTCATGGTTGAGTCGGGTATAGTCTTGGGACACATAGTGTCTAGGAAAGGGATTGAGGTAGACCTGCTAAGATAGATGTAATTCTTGCGTTGCCTTACCCCGCTTACGTGCGGGAAGTTCGTTCTTTTCTTGGTCATGCAGGTTTCTATCGGCGTTTCATTCAAGATTTTAGCAAGACTGCCCGACCCTTGTCCAACCTTCTTCATAAGGACGCTGAATTTGTATTTGATCTGAAAAGGAGTTGTTGGCCATTGTATTTGCTTTTGATAAGTTTAGGTCATATCTGCTAGCTAGTAGAGTCATTGTTTTCTCTGACCATCTTTGCTTTGAAGTTTCTTTTGAAAAAGGCAGATGCTAAGCCACGACTCATCCGGTGGATGTTCTTTGCTCCAAGAGTTTGATGTTGAGATTCGAGACAGAAGTGGGGCGCAAAACTTGGTAGCTGACCACTTGAGTCGCATCACCCATTCTCCCTCTCACCCCTCTTCTATTCAGGATGATTTCCCGATGAGCGCTTCTACAGTGCAAGGTAAGACCCATGGTATCTTTGATCTAGTTAACTATTTGGTAGTGGTATTTTTCTGTAGACTCCACTAGGGCCCAAAACCTAAAATTGAAAAGTGAGTCTAAATATTATGTTTGGATGACCCTTATCTCGTGGAAGTTTTGTAGTGACCGGATAGTTAGGAGATGTATACGACCATGAATTTCACTCCATATTGCATTTTCTCATGCTTCTGCTTGTGGTGGTCACTTTGGACCCCAAAGAACTGCTAGGAAAGTGTTAGATAGTGGATTTTTTTGGCCCTCCTTGTTTCGTGATTCCCATCTGTTTTGTAAGTCATGTGATAAGCTGTCGAGAGCGGGAGTATTCTCGTAGGCATGAGATGCCCCAAAACCCTATATTGTTTTGTGAG
This sequence comes from Acacia pycnantha, assembly GCA_025563575.1. Taxonomy (NCBI): domain Eukaryota; kingdom Viridiplantae; phylum Streptophyta; class Magnoliopsida; order Fabales; family Fabaceae; genus Acacia; species Acacia pycnantha. The sequence continues at coordinate 4,111,921 of JAMWYP010000001.1, forward strand.
ATCTTTGATGTTTGGGTTATTGATTTTATGGGTCCATTTCTGCTTCATATGGTTATACTTACATACTGCTTGTACTGTTGATTATGTTTGAAATGGGTTGAGGCGAAGGTTTGGCATTCCTAGAGCTATTATCAGTGACCAGGGTTCCCATTTTTGTAATCGAAGCATGGGTGCCTTGTTACGCAAGTATGGAGTGCTACACAAGGTCTCCACAGCATACCACCCTCAGACCAATGGTCAAGCTGAAGTCTCAAATAGAAAGATTAAGCAAATCCTTCAAGGCTGTTAACTCTACCGGAAAGATTGGAGTAAGCGATTAGAGGATGCTTTGTGGGCATATCGCACCGCCTACAAGACTCCGATTGGGATGTCTCCTTATCGGATTGTCTTTGGTAAGGCATGTCATCTTCCGGTTGAGTTGGAACATCGAGCCTATTGGGCCATTAAGCAGTGTAACGTGGATTTGGCTCAGTGGGCTAGAAAGTTCTTCTATTTAACTCCGTTTGAAGTTTATGCCGGGTAAGCTTCGATCTAGATGGGATGGCCCTTTTGAGATCACTAACATTTTTCCATTTGGTCTTTGTTGAGCTATGTGATCCAATCACGGGAAGTACCTTTAAGGTTAATGGGCATCGCCTCAAGCCATTTCATGAGGGATCCCCACGGCGGCTGAGGAAGCGAGACTCTCCTCATTGACGCCATCTATCCTCCATAAACCCTTGGGGAGGATTCTTCTTTCTCCTCCATAAACCCTTGGGGAGTATTCTTCTTCCTTCTCCCTCTTTCTCTCTTATTTGTTTTCTTTTTTTTTCTACCTTGATTTTGAAAAAAAAAGTCTCTCTTTCTATGATTGCTACATATTATGAACGTGGAATTAGACTTTGGTTTTAATGGATCATTACGGTTGGTCTACAATTCTTGACTCTTCGATTACAAGTCTTGATAGTTGATTTGATGTTGTTGATTGCCTAAGTTGGTATTGACCTTGTGAGGTTTTGGGCCTGCATGAATGGAATTCATCTTTTGCCATTCTTTCTTTCATGTGTGCATCTCTCATGATTTTTGTTCTCTAGAACTTGCTCCTTTTCTTTTTGAAACTACATTTTTCACTTACGTGCATAAGTATGATGGAAGCTTGTTTTCTTTCTTTATTTTCCTCACTTTGGCCAAATAGCTTTCCCTTGCATTATGATTCCCTTGCTAGCCCCTTTGTGCCTTTTGACCCATTCTTTTCTAAGCCACATTACAAGCCTAAGCGTAAAACCATTTTATTCCGCACCTTGAAGATTTATTGAGCATTGGTTTCAACTTGTTTTGTGTTTAAGTGTGGGGGTTGCTCAGGAGTGCAACAGTTTAAGTGTGGGGGGAGATATTTGATTTTGACATTGTAATTACGTATACAATGAAAGGAAAGAAAAAAATAAAAAAAAATAAAAAATAAAAAAAAAGAAGAAAAGAAAAAAGAAAAGAAAAGAAAAGAAAATACATAGAAAGGAATGGATATATTAGTAGAATAAAAATTTCATACATAGAGAATGATTGTGTTAATCAGTGCTCTTCCTTTTGATTTCTTTGGTGCTTAGCCTCTCATTCCATACTATTACCTACCTTCACCCTAGCCCCGTTACAACCTTTAATTACAAGCTCTCTTGATTTGTGCATGTAAGTGTTGTGAGTAGTAGAGACGTAGAAGTTGAGCAAGCTTATGGTAGAACAATTTTCTTGAGTAGAATTTGAGCGATACACTTATTTACCTTAAACACTTGAGAGGCGATTGATTGAGCGCATCATTTGTGAGACCATCTTTTGTGATTAGCATCATTGATTGAGACTACCATGAATTGTAATTTGAGATGAAGGGATTTTGGTCTTGATTGATTGGTCTTTTGGAACTTTTTGTCCCTTGATTCACTTTTTGCATTATTAGCAATTATTAGTAAAGAAGAGTTTTCCTTTTAGTCTTTTTCTTTAGATTTTGCTCGGGAGTGCAAAAAGATAAGTGTGGGGAATTTGATAATTGAATATTTAATACACTTATTTTTATCTCTTGATCAATATTTAGGACTCTTTAGTTAATAAATAATGGCTTTTATGTGCATTTAGGCTTTGGGCCTTAGATTGTAATTTTAGCCATTTTTATCGATAAAATTCCAGTTTTGTATTGCTTCACTATTTTTACCATAACTCTTGAACCAGACATCGGATTTGCCTCATTTTTGTCTCATATTTCAGATGATTCAGAGAGCTACAATTGTTATGAAGACATAAAGAGCCAATTCGGACAGGAAGGCAGTCAATTTTGGAGCCAAAGTCAGATGAACAATTCTGGATTTTAATTGGGCTCGAATTTTGTAATTAAAGCCCATCTTTATTTTATTTTCGTTTTGGGTTGAACCATTAGACCTAATTCGTTTTAGGTTATCTTTAAGTGAGGCAGCCGTCACACATTCATTCTACGCATTAATTCATTCACGTTTTACACAGTTTTGGATTAAAGACGAAAGTTTTAGTTTTCTCTCAAATGTTCTTCATGTTCTTCGTCTTTTCTTCTTCTATTCCAACCATGCTCGGCTAAACTTCTATGATTAATCCAACGTGAGGATTCCATGATTCGTCCGAGAGAGCCTAGGCTTAATCGGATTAGGGTTTCTCGATTGTTTTCATCTTATCGGATCGATTTACGAAAATAGTTCGAATATTAGATTTAATATTCGGTTTGGTTCGTCCCAAGACGAGTTCGGACTAGGTTTAAAGTGTTCTGTGCGATCGTACAATGAGACGCCACTTGTTCGAATAAATTCTAGGCGATCGTCTAGTCGAGGAATTTACGGACGGATGCGAGATCTCGGTTCGTCTAGAACCAAACGCGAGTTCGTTAATATTTCGCTCAAGGATGGACGTTTACGGGAATCTAAGTTTTTCTATCTGTTTCTCAATATTTCGTTTATCTCTGTCTATTTCGTTTTAGTCTGTTGAATCACAAAAAAAAAAATCCCCCCTTTTTTCACCGTTAGGGTTTCGTCGTTGTTGTTAATCAAGCCCACTGCAAGTTCGTTGGGAAACGATCCAGGTTCCCTATTACGCAAATCTTTTATTGAATCTGGTTATTTTGAGAGGCACGGCAAATCTCTTTCAAAATTTGGCGCGTTCTTGGAATTTGCATCGGTTTGATTAGTAATGATATGGAAATTTTTTTATTATTATTTTTTATTTTGATTTGATTTGATTTTTTTTATCTTTTATTTTATCTTTTTATTTGATTTGATTTTATTTGATTATTATTTTTAAATAAATTTTTTTTTTTTTTTAAAAATAAAATTAAAAAAAATAAAATTTTTTTATTTAAAAATAATAATAAAATCAAATAAAAAGATAAAATAAAAGATAAAAAATCAAATCAAATCAAAATAAAAAAAATAATAATAATAAAAATTTTCCAATACTGTTACTAATCAAACCGATGCACTGTGTAAAACGTGAATGAATTAATGCGTAGAATGAATGTGTGACGGCTGCCTCACTTAAAGATAACCTAAAAACGAGTTAGGTCTAATGGTTCAACCCAAAACGAAAATAAAATAAAGATGGGCTTTAATTACAAAATTCGAGCCCAACTAAAATCCAGAATTGTTCATCTGACTTTGGCTCCAAAATTGACCGCCTTGTTGTCCGAATTGGCTCTTTATATCTTCATAACAATTGTAGCTCTCTGAATCATCTGAAATATGAGACAAAAATGAGGCAAATCCGATGTCTGGTTCAAGAGTTATGGTAAAAATAGTGAAGCAATACAAAACTGGAATTTTATCGATAAAAATGGCTAAAATTACAATCTAAGGCCCAAAGCCTAAATGCACATAAAAGCCATTATTTATTAACTAAAGAGTCCTAAATATTGATCAAGAGATAAAAATAAGTGTATTAAATATTCAATTATCAGCGACCGAGTCTCGAAAGCGACCGAGTTACAAAAGCTTACGGTGACGGCTTCGCTTGACTGAAAGGCCGAGTTCGATGACCCTCGCATGGATCCCGGACTTTAACTGTATTCAGTGTGCCGGGGTCCGCCTTCTTTTTCTTTTGGAGGTGGACTCCTCTTCATAACTTTACCCGGAGCCCGGGTTTTACCCGTATTAAGTGTACCCGGGGTCCATCGTCTGACCTCCACGAATAAGATCTCACAATTTGAGCAAACTTTAGAATTGACGATGACAATTTTCATATCGAAACAATCCCAGTTGATGCAGTTATTAAGAGTAACTGAGGTCCGTTCTGGGTTCGTGCCCCGGAATTCGTTTCTCCAGTTGTGGGTGTCGTAACCCTTAACTTGTTTGTCCATTATGGGTGTCGTAACCCTGGAATTCGTTTCTCCAGTCTGTAGATTTGGTGGCCGTAGCCGTCTGACCTCCAAGAATAAATGATTGAGATAGCAAAACGAATCAGGGAGAACTCCTCTGACAAGTCCACGATCATTGTCCGTGCTCCTTTAATTGGAAAACCATGCTTCCGGTCTTCTTCGATCTCGGATGGAAAATTATGGAGCATCTCGGAAATGAATCTCGGAATCAAGGAACCCCGCACATCCGGTAAGCTTATTGTCGATCAAGAGACCATACGCTTTGCATCCCGTGGAAGACATACTCGAGAGAATATCCAAGATCAATGACGGTCTTTGTATTTCGAACGACCAAGTAAATGTTGTCTTTTAGCCTAAGAAGGAGCATCCGCGACTTCCTTCGCCATGCCGACTCTTGCATATAACTCGATTCCTCGGTAGAAATATGTCGGCGTCTCGGATCCCAACCAACTTTACTAACTATCCCGGTTGTATACTCCTCATTTTGTAGCTCGGGAATCTCGGCAATGTTCACAGCGTTCCGACCTTGTATCTCGACACCTTCAGACAGATGTACCTTGGCATAGCCGCAATCGATGGTTAACTCGGCATAACCAAGTTAGCTTTGCCTCCTGCCGCCTTATCCCGTGTACATTTAAAGCTTTCTGTGTGATTGAGCATCGAAGACTCCATTATGGCCGTTCCTCGTAGCATCCAAGTACAGGACCAGGCAAGACCAAAACTGACCGGTTCATGCAAACCACGTCGACCACGACCCCTACATTCTGAATCTCAGTGTCAAAGTGAGTTAACCCATCTCGGGATTAACCCTTCTCTGGAATCTCGATCTCGGCCTCCCATTTTTCTAAGGAAGAGAACCTAGATCTCGGCACTGGAAACCAGCTCGGCTTCACATTTTTCTGAGCAAGGGAAACTCGATCTCGACATTCCTAGCATCTCGGCCTCTAAGGCCTGTGGTTCAAATATCCTACCACTCGAAGCATCTCGGTATCTCAGGATCACGGTTTAGATATCCTGCGCCATTTATCCCGGAAAACACTCGAAGCATCTCCGCATGCGCAACTACCAATTTCTCTAGTTTGCTATGACTGTCGGATCACCATTGGGATTTCCGTTTTGGGCTTCTCTGCCTTCAAAACGTAAGATTTGGGTGGATCTCATAAGCATTTGGCTACTGCGGATATCTCGGAGGCTTCGGAGTAAATCTGAAGAGTCGCCAACCTTTATCGTTACGGCATACACAGATGCCAGAATTGAAAAGTATGGGTTCCCAAAGAGAAAAGATGGCTCAAATCTGGGTTCCCGAGAAGAGAGGATGAGAATCCTACTCAAATCTGGGTTCCCAAGGAGAGAGGATGAGAATCTTCTCATCATGTGGGCACATGGAGAGTTAAAAGAAAAACCCATGTGAATAGGGCATCTAAATTTATGCCAGAATTGCCCAGTTTGGGTTCCCAATGAAAAAAGATGGCTCAAATCTAGTTCCTAAGAGGAGAGGATGAGAATCCTGTTCAAATCTGGGTTCCCAAGGAGAAAAGATGGAGGATCCTGCTCTCAAATCTGGGTTCTCAAGGAGGGAGGATGAGAATCCTGCGTATATCTGGGTTCCCAAGAAGAGAGGATGACGGGATGACGATCCTTGAGGAGGGAGGATGAGAATCCGCTAAATGCGGGTTCCCGAAGAAAGAGGACCCGCATCTAAATTTATACTAGAATTGAAAAGTCTGGGCTTCTAGGAGAGATGATGACGATTCTTGAGGAGGGAGGATGAGAATCCTGCCTACTATCTTCTCATCATGTGAAGACACAAAGAAATAGAAAAAGAAAACCCATGAGAGTAGGGCATCTAAATTTATACCAGAATTGTCTAGTCTGGGTTCCCAAGGAGAAAAGATGGCATTGTTACGGATTGCTATCTCGGTTACGACACCTCGGTTTAAATATTATCTGATTTCAATACAGTGAGGAATCTCAGTTTGACATGGTTCTGTTTTCCTTCGTCTACTGAATTGAGTCACATAAACAAACCAGCTTCCAGGATTCATCAAATGAATTTTGCAATCGCAAATAATAATCTTCAAGCTGCAACCTCAAGGTTCCGAAAGAGAATCCACCACGTTGAAAGACGAAGCAGGTGTCGTCGACTCTATGCTGTCTGATGATGTCGGTCTGTTTATAAGACCAAGAACACATCTCGGCACAGTAATCTCAGTCACTCCATGAAGGAAATCCCTTTTTACGATCTCGTCCCTCGGCCTCTAAGCATCTCGTCACAGTCCGATGCTCTCTGTTTGGCACAGCAAAACACCCTTCAGTTATCTTGCTCCATCACCATGCCGGTTTTAGATACCTTGAAAGCATTATCTCGGCTTCTGGACTTAGATAAGTGATGCATGCCGACATCTGTCGAGGCCCTTGCTTCCATCCAGATCGCAACTCGGTTAACCAGCAACGAGTCTCTGGCAGGAAAAGAAACTTCGAAAAACACAGATTGCCGACATTATGAATCTGAATCATGGTGAGCCTTTGATCACATCAGTAACGAGCATTAGGGAAGGCGCACGCAAGAACAACTCGATCTTGAGAGAAGAACCTTTCAGAAATAGTTGAGATTAGTCGGCGAGAATAATCGGCGATGAAATTGATTCCAAGGCTAGCGAAAGACCCGCCCGAGCAGCAAGAGGAAAACCGGTCGAATGTTTAAAAATCGCGAGATATCCCCATGCCAACTGTCAAATAAGAGAATTAGTGGCATCCTTGATGTCAGCCAGAGATGAGTGCCCACCTCCATTACACGAATTTCAATCAAGGAATTGACCTCCCAAACCCTAACTGTAAATCTCCAAGATTGATCGCTTGGCAGTTAGGAATTGGAATCATTGACCATCTGCAATTGCGTTTTATACGACTCCGGTAAATCTGCAATTAGAGTTTATTTATCGTGAATGGATAACAATCGAAGCTTCGGCCTAAAACGCATCCAAATTTTTGCTATGTTGACATCCCAAACCCTAACTATAAAACTCTACAATTTTTCGTTTGGCCGCTAGGATTTGGGAAGGTTGACCATCTTTGGTCATGGGAATCGAAATTTACGGTTCCCAAGCGGTGTAGAACACAGTTGTCTAGCCACGAGGGGCTAGGATGTTGTAGATTGGGACTTGACCTAGGAGCGATTCCTAGGGCCTACGTACCTTGAAGAGGGATCAAAGTCCACGTAGTTCGAGGATTAGAGGAGGCGTTTAGCCAAAAGGGGTGGTCGTATGCTCTGTGACGGCTGTATGTGATTAGCCGGAGCGTAGACCATATAGAAGAGATGATGAACCTTTAGGGTTAACCTGCTATATATAGAGGCTACCTTAGGTTTAGGGTTTGAACTGTGGGCTTCTATGCCTCAAAACCCAAGTGATGTGGCGTCATATCTGTGCCATGTGGATTGCCCCTTGTTGGGCCATACAGCGGAATATGGGCCTTATATAAATCCGTAACAATTGGTTTTACTAGAATATCTGTATAATAATTTGCATTAGAACTATTTCCTATGAATAGAAAACCTATTTACATATAAAATAATACTTTTTACAAAATAAAGTAGATTTAGATCTTATATTTATGGATATTCATAAGGTTTTAGCGCGCTCCGGATCCTCTCATTAGCGTTTTCTTATTGTCCCTCATCGGCTTTGAATCTGGACCATACATTTGATATAATTGCCCACACCAACAACCTCATTAAGTCAAAATCAATGGTTTAGATTGGATGATGAGAGATGAGGAGGAAGTATGCCAATGAGAGAATCTAGTTCCATGGTTGGTTTGGCTCCGGATCCTCTCATTGGCGTGTGAATGGCCTTAAGTTCCATGATTTTTTTTAATAGTAGTTTTCATGCTTGTTGAATTTTTTATTTTTCATTCTTTTTTCGTTTATTGCTTTGAATTTTTGGGATTTACATTTGTTTGTTTCGGAAGGTTCGCTGTTGAAGCATCTTCTTTGTATAATTTTGCTTGGCTAGTACTTGCTCCTATGTTTAATATAAAACTCAGTTGATTTTTTTAGAGAGGTTAATAAAATTAAATAAAGTATTTATATTTAGTATTTTTCACAAACTAATTTGTCTGACTTATAAACTAATATATTATCTAATGATATACAAATATATTATGATTAAGTAATTTATTTAGTTTCTTGAATCTCTCTAAAAAAAAGTGAACTGGGTCTTATATTAAATAGCAGAGGGAGTGATAAAATTGTCTTTATTTTATAAAAATATCGTTATTTAAAATTTAAAACACATTCTCGAGTAACTTCTATATCAAATTACAAGATATAACCATATAAGCATGTATATTTTAATAAAAATATTCATATATTTAATATTTATATAATAACTAATTAAATGATGTAAAAATTGTCCCCTTTTTCTTCTAAATGAAAAATAGTATACCTCAAACAATCATGTATAGACCACATATCTATGAGGACCCCAGAACTTTGGATCAATTAAATAAGTGGAGCCATGAGCCATCTGCTTTTGCATTAATTATGAATATACTTATTTATTAATATATATTATTATTAATCTTGAATGAATGTGATAAAAATTCACATGCACTCCACAGTTTTTGAGTCCTCATTAAGTAACTCTGCTAAAAATGCTTAATGCCAACCTCCTCATCCTTCTTTTCCAGATTCTTTCCTTCTACCTTAATGGATCATAGAAACCTTCCCTCCTTCCTTCTTGTACTCTTTGTTTGGTTCAAAATGTAAATTACTTTTAACATATTCATTGAAACTAAGAAAAAATGGTTAACTTATTAAATTTGTCTTAAATAAAAAAAAAAAACAACTTTGCCCCTATTCAAAGTTGTTACACTTATCTTATCTTTGTCCATAACCATTGTGTAATACCAAATCACCAATAAATAGGTATAAAATTGAAAAATATTAGTAACTAATAACTTTCGACGCAACTTATATTATGGAATAAGGAATTTTTTTCCCTTAAAAGACGCCCTATTTTTTAGATAGTGGGAATTACATACTCTTTTGGCTCTATTTATAAGAGAAATCTAACATGTTTTACACAGATCAAGAAAAACTTTAAACTTCATTAACTCTGCTATAAAATCAACAACTTTTCAACTATATCCCTATCTAATATATATTGTATCATATGGGAACAAAGTCAATATAATAATAATAATAAATAAAGGGAAAAAATATGCAATCAATTTAAATGAAGTGTCTGATCAAAAAGTATTTTCTTTTTCTGCCCTATAAATAGGATCATAAGAGTGTATACCACTCCAAACCACATCATGAGTCACATCTAACTGCCTTATTAAAACTAATAAAATATTGTTAAGTCATCAACTGTTTGAAAATGAAATAAAATTTCAAACTTATCCATATAATATGGGAAAATTCCAAGAAAATACATGAATTTCAAAATCATAAATAAGTGATTTTCAAAACAATGAATTGTCAATTATTTTATTGTTCTTGTTAATCACATTATTATTATTATCAATAGAATTTTAAAGTTCAGGTGTTATTTTTCTGTCATTTTCTCTGTAACATGTCATGAGACAATATTGAACAAATATAATTACACCACGCAGTCCGACTTAGTGGCTTATACTCCCTCCGGTTCTAATTATAAGACTACATTTTAGAGTTGGTTTTGGTCCTAATTATAGGACAACATTCTAATTTTTGTCAATTTCTTCCTAAAATACCCCTATTCTATTCTCTCAAGTGTGTTTGGTTTTTGATGATTACATATATGTGTATGTATATATGTGTGTGTCTATATACAAATATACATACATATATACATAGACACACACACACACAAAAATACACACACACAAAAATACACACACACACACATATCTGTGAGTGTGTGTGCCTGTCAATATATATGTGTATAGATATATATATGTGTGTATGTGTGTACATATATAAACACAAATATATATACATATATGTGTGTGTTTATATGTGTGTGTCTATATATATATATATTTGTGTGTGTGTGTGTGTTCACATATATATGTGTAGATATATGTGTGTGTGTGTTTAGATACACACACACACACACACACACACAGACATACATACATACATACATACATACATACATACATACATACATACATACATACATACATACATACATACATACATACATACATACATACATACATACATACATACATACATACATACATACATACATACATACATACATACATACATACATACATACATACATACATACATACATACATACATACATACATACATACATACATACATACATACATACATACATACATACATACATACATACATACATACATACATACATACATACATACATACATACATACATACATACATACATACATACATACATACATACATACATACATACATACATACATACATACATACATACATACATACATACATACATACATACATACATACATACATACATACATACATACATACATACATACATACATACATACATACATACATACATACATACATACATACATACATACATACATACATACATACATACATACATACATACATACATACATACATACATACATACATACATACATACATACATACATACATACATACATACATACATACATACATACATACATACATACATACATACATACATACATACATACATACATACATACATACATACATACATACATACATACATACATACATACATACATACATACATACATACATACATACATACATACATGTGTATATAGTAAGACCATTATTTCAATTAAAAACTGTGTGGAAATGAAAATTCTAAATCAGAGAGGTATGTGGTAGGGGTTGTTAATTCACTTTTACTTATGTCATTTTAAATTTATATAAAGACATTTTAGAAAAATGAGTAAAATTAACTAATTTAACTTCTTTCCTTAATTTCTCCAAAATTAGTTAAATATGTCATATAATTAGGACCGGAGGGAGTAATAAGTAATTATTTATTTCTTCTACAGTATGAGATATGACTTATAGTAAGCACCAGACTTTTTTTTTTGGAGGGTATTTTGATGCTTCATTGATCCTTGAACCATGAAGTGGCCGGAACTAATGGGTCTCACGTCTGAACTTGAAGCTCTTATCTTTAAAAAGCATTGAATTTTGCACTCAATAAATAAATACTGACAGAGCCATGATTTTCTCCCCCATTTATTAGATTCATGTTGTTGAGAGAGAAATCAGTCATTGTTCAGGGAAAAAAAAAAAAAAAAAACAGAGAAATCAGTCAACTCATTTCGTAGTCTGTCAAAGGTATTTCTCACTGGTGGTTTGGCAGCATAATCCAATGCTTAATTAATTAAAATAATTTATATAGTGATCAAGACCCATCATCTTCCAACTAATAAAAATTGTGCCCTTTTCTTTTCTCTGTTTGTGAGAAACCTCCTCTCTGGCTATCAGACTATCTCTCAGAGGACCCGTTTGTTACAAAGAAAGTTTGGGGAGGGGAAGGAACTTTGGAGGAGAGAAAGGAAAGGAAAGGAAGATTTGAAAGATGAGGGAAGAGGGAAGATGGACCCTCACTGGAAGATGCTGACTGGACTTTCTGTGTAACAAACAGTCAAAATCCATAGGAAGATTGAGATCTTCCTTTTCCCTCCCCAAACTTTCTTTATAACAAACGGGTCCTCATTATGGTGCTACAGAAACAGATATGAAAGGAAGGCAATTGAATGAAGATGGGTTCTGATTTTAATATCATAATGAGAATGGGTCCAGGTTTCCAATACAGCCATGAAATTATGAAATACTACGTATTCAATAATGATTACTTCCTAGAGGCCACCAAGTGTACGATCCCACGTGGTTTTCCCGTCCTCTCTCTTTCTCTCTCTCTATATATATATATGATTATTACTAAATTATTAAATATCTGTCATTGTCTCTCTCAAATGACGGTGACTGTCGGCATTTGCAAAGCACGTTTTCCCTAAGCTATTGTCCCTATCAGCTTCAAGGGAGATTTGTTTGAAGCCAAAAAAGTCAGTGGCAGCTAATTTTGTTTTTACTGGGTGTACCATGAGCCTGACATGACAAAAATGAAGTTTAACTCTTCCAATAATGTCTTGTTTTTTTTTTTAATAAATTAAAAATGGAATTTATTAATAACTTCAGAATATATGAAAAACTATATCCTACTATCTTTCATCAATTACCACCTCTCGGGATGAAGGTGGTGGGTGATCAAAGAGACAAAAGTTTCCTACAATATTATGAGCTAGCTTAGCGAAACGATCCGCTAATTAAAAATTACCAGTTTTTTGATAACCACAACCTGACATCAACTATAATGTCCCTAAAGGGGTGAGAATGATTATAACCCCTAGTCAAAACATTAACAGCTTCAACACAATCTAATACTACAACAACATTTTTGTATCCTTTATTCTAACATATTGAAGATCTTGGGTGATTGCAATGATTTTTGCTATTGCTGGGAAACTGTCGTGAGTTTTCACATGAATCCGCATATCCATCATTTATCATCTCTACTAATAGCGCCTCCACAACCGCTTCTCCCTGACTCTAGAACTCTAGAACTGAAGCATCCACCTCGAGAGTGATAAATCCTTGTTGACATTCCTGGTTGACCCGTCCTGCAAAATATTATGTTTAGAGTAAATTGACATTTTGTTATTAAATCTTTATCCCAGCTTGCCCAGAAAAGGCTACAATGTCTTTTTCATAACTGAGCTAAAGATGGAAACTTTAACAAGCAGCCTAAGAGATTCTAATGTTTTTACTTTGCCGATATTCTGAGTTTCATGTTGGTCATGATGAAGAGTGTCCTCCCATCAACATTGAATATAAGCGGGAAACCGGGCTAAGCCCAAGTTGATGTATTTATTCAACCCAACCCTACATTGCAGTGCAGGCTTCAAAACATGTTCTCTGTTACTGTTACAACATACCGTACACTTGAAACCCAGAAAATCTACAAGTCTAGCAGCCAGATTCTCAACCTTGAGAAGGAAAATGATACAACATCAAACTATAAAATCAAATACAAAATCATACCCTCTCATATTCAGAATGTGGTACATTATGAGCCTGATATTACAGCCATATTCCCTTTCGTGCACCTTTTAAGCACTCTAGTGTGCATCATGACCTCAGGTTTATTTGAAACACTCTGTTATACCAAATAGAGTGAAGGGTCATGTGAAAGACGTCATATTTAAGGGGCTTTGTGTGCCACAGAAAATGTTTCTGAACCCTCCTGACCCCAAGTTGCAAGCTGAGATACTTCTCTTCTGGTATCGAATCAAGAATGTCTTTCAACCTCGGAATATCCTTCTCTGCAAGGATTACCGAGAATGCGTCCCAGTTCAAGACCTCAAAAAATGGTGGCACAAAGTTGTCAGATAGAATCACAGGCACACACTCATAAAATATAGCTTCGACCACCCTGGGGCTGTTCACCTCATACCCTTTAGGGCAAATGCAGTACTTGCTGTTCTTCATGTGCTGAATGTAACTCATTTTGCTAGCAACATCGGGAGGCATTCGACCAAATATCTTCATATTGGGATCTTTGTCCTTCCAGTGCTTTAGCAATGTCGGACGCAAATAGCCATGCAAACTACCGGCATAGAAAGCAAGAATAGGCCTTTGATCAGGTGGCCTTCCACCCAGATCTCTTAGAGGGTTTCTCCCCGACTGGATATAAGTTTCTGGAAGAGAAACATCCCTTCCAATTTTGAAGCCTTGTGTTACATCAGCTATACAGAGAGCTTTGATGCAGTATTCCATATGGTGCCTTGTTTCATATGGAGCCTGTAAGAGAAAAGTAGTGCATATTTTTATTCATGATCATATGGAGTCAGCAAGAGTTGTGCATATTTTATCCATTTACGTCATTACATGTGCTTTCATGCATAGACTCATTCTCCATAGAATAAGCTGTCAGTTAGCTGTTATTTCATGTTCCCTAGTATCTTGGATTTGGACACCAATGTATAAGATATCACAGTTAAGGATACTTTCAGTCCGTTATAGAAGGGAAAACCATTTTTGAAGTACCTATAGTTTCCTTCAATTTCTAATTTGGTACTTGTGTGTTTTTTTCCTTTATTAAATATTCTTTTAGCACTGTTAGCCCCTAGTAAATTTACTCTGTTAGCATTGTTAGCTCCTGTACAGAAGCTAATTGTACTAACAGAGTCAAATTAAAGAAGATAAAAATACAAAGGTAACAAATCAAAAATTGAAGGGAACTATAGGTATCTTGAATAATTTTCACTTTATAGAATTAAACAGCTAACAAGAATGGGATGTGAAATCCCCATGATTTTTTGTCATCTCATGCCACCTGGTATGTCTACCATAAATATGCATCTTTCACAATACCTGATAATGTATATACCAAGGTTAAGATGAAGATATGCCATATGCTTCGGAATTGATTTTTTTTTAACTGATATGCAACCTACAGCAGACAACTAGAAATTATGCAATACAGCATGACCATTATTTGAAACGTATACAAAAGAATGGTTGCTAATCTTTTCTCATCTATATTCTACATATAATATAAACTTCATAAGAAGCAGCTCTATTCATAAACCATCGACAATGCAGAATGCCTCAGACTTTGTGTAAAACATTGGCACACAATTCAGTTTTCATATATAGATTACAATATGGTTAGATATATAGGACTAGGAGTGAAAAATATCGGTTTGACACATTAAAGAAACACATTCCTGTGATCACGCAAGTTAAGTAAGAAAATAAAAAAGGATACATCATACCCAATCATGGCATGCGACCAGAAAATGGTCAGCTCCACCAGTTCTGTTAAAGTAAGGATATTTTGATGCAATTTTCTCTGCATAGTCCTTCAAATACTGGCGAAGATTTGTCCGATTATGAGAGTTATGTACATAAAGAGAGCGCTGTAACATACGCGAACTAAATGGCATATAGAAGAGGTGGGCTTTTGCAGGATCCTTCACAACAAAATGCTTGTCTCCCTCCATGAGTTTCATAAACCATCCCTCTGCAGCATAAAGTCCATTGAGTATAGGTTGATGGAAGATGGGTTTGTGTCCATCCTTGTATATATAAACTTTGAGTGTGCGTTCCATCAGTTCATAGCTCCTGAAAATGCAAGGAGAGAAGTTACTCTCTTGAACATTGGACATAGTAGGTCAGATGTACTCACACACAGAAAAACAGAAAGAGCAGGAATTTAAGTGAAAACAAGGAAAAACCCAATATCATATTTTAAAAAAATGTAATTTAGAAGAAAACATTTAATGTTGCAAATTGAGAGATTTCACTGTTAGGTTCTGATAAAGTATTCCTCAGAAAGATTGTAAGGAGTTAAGTAGTGATTAGTACTTCAGGAAGTCAACACCCTTCCATTCTCCTTTCAAGGTCAAATATGGGTCGAACAGAATTAGGCATGAAAAAAACACTATTAACAAAAGTATGGCTATGCAGTTCATGTTACCTTAACTCTATCAAACTTACCTTTTGAACATGGAAACATTTCGGAAGAGAGGAGCATAAAGTTCTTTGTCATGTGTCACCATAGGAGCATGCATAATCTCCAACTTAGCAGCATGAATTTCATGGTCAAGTTTGGAGGACCATCGTGGTTTCTGCAATCAAAATTGGACTATAGATCACATCAACTATTTTTTCCCCCAAATAAGTATGTTCTAATTGACACATATTATACCATTGCACGAGACTTAGCCCGACGCCTCACTAATATCCGGTTCATCTCCTGTATTAAGGTTCTTGACTTAGGTGGCAGTTCACACCTCATTTTCCTACTCCCGGGAATACTTGTTGAAACAACATTACCTAAGTCAGTTGAATTATTTTGCTTCAGAGAAGAACGAACTGAAGAGTTGGAATTTGAACGTGTCAGATTAGTAGGCACAGGAGGCTGGAAATGAATATGAACTCTCTCAGCTTCACTTGAATCCGCATTTTTGTTTTCTATCAACTGATAATTTGTTGAAATTTCACGTTTAGTCTTCAAAATTTTCTTTGCTGAAAGGGCATATTCACTTTTCCTGGCTAAAATTGGCAAGAGATTGCTCTTCTTAATGCCAACACTATCAAACTCTGAGCTCACCTTTTTATCATCAACTTTCTTCTCAGGGAAACTAAGGACGTCATTTCTATCTCTCCCAACTTCAAAAGCATTAGTAGAACTCTGTGTATGATTTTTCATTCCATTTAACCACTTATGATGATGATGGTTTTCTTCACTAACAATGGAAATATGTACATTTTTCACAGTGCCAGTGGAAGCAGAATAATTAATAGAATTTGAACCATAAACTGTTAGAGGATTCTGAACAGTAGAAATCTTTGGGAAGCTTATAAAATCATCCCTGGGCTCATGATATTCTTGCAATGAAGAGAACCAAGGTGCATTTCCAACTGTAACCAATATTGACTGAAACAGTAAGGAGTTAACAGCCACTATTCCTAATAGATAACGCCACCTCCCATTTCCCATAAGGCATAATCGGAACATTTCAGAATATCCACTCAGAACAGAGAAAACAACATAACTTCTTGATCAAGCTTCTTAAATTAGAATCTAACACCCAATCTTTCCATCATTGTGCTGCGCATTGAAGTTCAACAGAAACTCAAATTAGTTGAAATATAGGGTGGGTTATGAAGTAATAAAACATGAGACTTCGTGGATAGGTTACAAAATAACTATGGTTACGAAATAAAGCTCCAATATAAACGGAAACTATGAAAAACGACCATTGGGGGTTTACAGTTCCACTAGTTCTTATCAGGCACCACACAAATCAGCTAGGACGAGTAATAATTTATGCTTGTGTGTGTGGGAGAGTGAGAAAAAGAGTGGCTGTATCATTCCCAAGCATGCATTAAGTACAAGAATGAAGCAAAAATTGAACTTGTTTTGGTTTCAGCCAAAAGCGAAGAAACTAGTAAGAACAAAACTCACCTAGCTATGGAGAAGAGTGAAACTTGAAGCAGGGTCTTCTTTCGAACTCTACAATGAAGCAAGCAGAAGCAGAGTAAAGCAACCCTCATGCAGTACAGATCAAAGAGTCTAACCTAAATCGCCCCGGCGAAGGTTTTTTAGACAATTAACCTAAAAGGTGCGAATTATTGAAGCAAGAAAACAAAACGTATTAGTTGTTCTGTTTACATTCCCATTAAAGTAATTGTCACTGACCAACCAGTGACCATAGGAGAGTGATGACTGATTAGAGCTGGCTTGCTGGAGCCTAGAGAAGGACCTCGCTACGACGTCGTATTCACTGCAGACAGTGGATTATGTCATTGTTACTTTTCAAGATTATGTTTCTTGTACGATATAATTACTTGAATTATCACCATAAAAAATAATATTATAAAAGTTTTCATTGATAAGTTATGTTATTTGTTAATATATATTTTTTTTTATTGAGACCTAAATGATATTCTTCCTTCCCTTGTCCAAATTTCCAGCAGAATGCTTAAACTGTAGAAATAAATATCTTAAGATTTTATTGTCTTTTAATTCGGCCTTAGGGAAAATGACGCATACAAAATCCATGAAAGGAAAAGAAAAATTATATCAAAGGACAACCCAGATGTTTCTTTTACAACAAAGATTTTAGGATGTTGCAAACAACGTTATATGGTAGGAAATTTTCGCTTTGCTAAAAGAACTTCACTCCTCAAAATGTTTGTCTAGTTAGCTTGGTTACTTTGGAAAACATTTTACTCCTTTTTAGCTTGGTTACTTTGGAAAACATTTTACTCCTTTTAGTATAGTTTTGTCTCTTATCAAACACAAGAAACGAGGATTTTAGGATTTATATGTAATCTTTCACAATTTAAAACTAACTTGTAACTAGGTTTTATTTATTTATTTATTATTATTATTACAGTCAAACTTATACACTTGAGCTTCGAAATTTACACTAGAACCATGTGTGATAAGAACATTTTCGTTCATTTATTGATTTTATAACAAATGCGGCACTAGTTCACAGGAAATGAACCCGATTCCCATTTGTGAAGAGTCAGAGGAGAATATGGAACATCTTTTTTTCTATTGCCAATGGACCAGATGTGTGTGGTTTGGAAGTATGTTGGGAGCCAGAATTGATTTTACTTGTGTCTCTAATTTCACTGTGTAGTGGCTTCAGTTGGCAAGTATGTATTCCCTTAAACCCCAAGAAATTTCTTTAGGGCTTGTTTGCTTCGCGGAACTTTGGAGAGGGAAAGGGAACTTAATAGAGTTCCTGCTTGAAAACCCGTTTGGCGCGGCTTGTTCCTGGGAAGTCACCTTCCCACTATCGCCGAAGCTCCCACGAACGAGGGAAAGTGGGCTCCCTCCAAAAGTGGCGGGATCTTGAAATATTTCCGGGAGAGTGAATTAGCAAGACTAAAAAGCCCCTGTGAAATCATAAATCAAAATCGAGCTTGGAGCTGGAAGAAGGAGCAGACGAAGGTTGAGACGACAGCGTAAGCTTCAATCGAAGGAGTAGGCAAGCAAGATCGAATCGAGGTAAGTGAATGGTTTTTTTTTTGTTCATTGTGCGTGTTAAAAACTTTCCAGAAGGATTGCTTCTTCTTTTTCTTCTTCTTCATCTTGTTCTTTCTTCTTCTTCTTCTTCTTTGTCCAGAAGGATTATTATGAAATGAACAGAAAAGAATAGACTTGTATTGCTTCTTCTTTTTCTTTTTCTTCATCTTGTTCTTTCTCTCAGATTAAGAACTTCAACTTTTAGTTTGGGCAAAAGGAAAATTTATCTTCTATTTAGTGTCTTGTTTTTTTGTAATTATTTATGGGGTAATGTGAATGCCTCGTTGATGAATCAGGAATCGACTAGTTGGTGGCTTCATTGGCATTTGAACTTTGTGTTTCTTGTTATCTCTTCCTAGGTTTCGAGGAATTTCAGTTAAAAAAAAGAAGGGGAGAGGAAAACTGATGGGCCCCACTACACTTAATTTTGAATTTTTTTTTTCCTCCTCTCCTTTTTTTTCCCTCCCCTTCCCTCCCCTCCCCTCCCCTTCCCTCAAACCAAACATACTAGTAAAGTTTGTACGTTCGAACTTAACACTTATGTTCGAACTTAACGCTTGCGTTCGAACTTCTTCATTTTTCTCTGTAACATCAGTAACATTGGTTTTTATGCTGAGGTTTGCTTTTACGCAACTCTGTTTTTTCTTACCAACTCCACTTCACAATTTCAGGGTTTTAGCACTGAGTAGTATCAATTTTTGATTTTTCCCGTCAAAGCAGCAACTGGGTTCATTGTTCATTGATCCCTATTCCTCTTGCAATATTCATGTCTGCACCAAATTGCTTCATTTCGTGTTGTCCCCCTCTATTTCCTTCCATGTCCAGCGTCCTTCTCACCTCTAGTAGCCGTTATGCTCTTCACGGTTGCAGATCCCTTCTATGTCTGGTTACAATTTTCTTTCTCCACCAAGACGCGATTTGGTTTGACTCTCTGTCCAATTCACAAAAAAAAAAAAAAAAACAAAAAGAAAAAGAAAGAAAGAAAGAAAGAAAGAAATCTATTTTTTTAGGAGGGCATTGTGGGAATTTTACCTAAGGTTCCCACTTAACTAACACCCAATTCTTCTTACCAAACAATTTATCTTCCCACAACTTACTTATATTCCCATGTCTACCAAACAGCTCAACTTTTTAAAGTTCCCTCTCAATCTTCCCTTCCCTTCCTTTAAGTTCCTTTCCCTTCTTTAAGTTCCTTTCCCTCCTTAAATGTTCCCTGAACCAAACGGGCCCTTAGTTTGTTGGATCTTGTGGCACATCTGGAAACAATGAAATGACAAAGTCTTTATTCATATGGATCCAAACCCGGGTCTGGTTATTGAGAAGGCTAGAGCTAGTAATTTTGAGTTTTGGGGATATTGGGAGAATCTTCACCTTGTGTCCAGAGGGGTGTGTGGGATCCCGTCTCCCAATGTTCATTGGACCCCACCAAAACAGGTTTCTTGAAACTTAATGTTGATGGTGCTTTTCATTTGGCGAAGGTTGTTGGAGTGATTGGTGTGGTATGTCAGGATTGTTTTGGTCAATTTAGGTGGGGCTTCATAGGCAAGGTAAAATCTATTTCTGCATTTATGACGGAAGCCTTGGCTCTTAAGCGAGCTCTACTTTTGGCTACAGATTTAGGTCATGATAAAGTAGTTATTGAAACAAATTGTCTTCCTCTGCTTGCTTGTATTGATGCCAAGTCACCTAATTTATTTGAATGAAAGAGTAGGAGTATTATTCACGATATTTTATGTCTTCTTTCTACCAAGGTTAGGTTCTCTATTTCTTTTACCCCGCGTCAAGGTAATCGTGTTGTTGATTTACTTGCAACATTTGCTTTTAAGGAGGTGTGCCCTATTGGGTGGGTTCCTCAGTCATCACCTTCTTTATTATCCCTTCTAACTGGTTGATAGGGCAAAACTTTATAGCCTATAGACTCCGCAAGTGCACGGGCCGTATCAAGTAATAAAGAGTAAGTAAAGTATCATTCCCACGAGGACTTAGTACCCACAACTTTGTTGGATTTTAGGATCTAAATCCCATGGGTTATGAATAAGAAGTCTCATTGGTTGGCCACCGTCGGTCGCATTGTTTCGCCACGGTCGCGTCAGTTCACCAATGGGTATCCATCTGATCATTTCCGTCATCTATAAATAGGGCGCCCTAGTCACAGAATAGGATCAAGTTTTTCCATATACACTCATACCGCATATACAAACATTCTGTGCGTTCCGAAAGCAGACTCGTTGGATTCGCTTGGGCTTCAGATTGACAGAGCCCTCTCTCTGAAGACGAATAATCCGCTCTATCCTGGGAGGCAATTGCTCAGAAACCTTCGGCATCCGTATTGAGGGAGCAAAATTGTCTTAAGGAAACAACGTATGTTGGGCCCGAATTTCTTCATAGTTCATTACCATATTTGGCAGTCTTGTGAGTTTTTACTGGTTTTTCTATATGTGTAGAAGTATTATATGTTTACAAGATTATTCATATTAATTACACAGATTCTTATTTTATGAAAGTATTTTCAATAACAATCTTAAGACAATTATGAATTGAAATCAGTTTATATTAATTTATATCATTGCTGGTTTCATACGTTGGTAGTAATATTGAATTGAATCTGTGTTTAGTTTTTGTGAATATTATTATTATACTGTTTGTGAATTAATTTGTGTGATTAATCAGAGTTTCTGTTTTAACAACAGAAATGGCAAGTACAAGTACCAATCTGATTAACCCAAGTGGTCATGTTCCAATGCATGGTGAAAAACCAGAAAAGTTTAATGGGAATGATTTTAAAAGATGGCAACAGAAAATGTTTTTCTATTTAACCACCTTGAACTTGGCACGGTTTCTCACTGAAGATGCTCCAAAATTGGAAGAAGGACAACCGGCTGACAAGGAAAAGGTTGCTGCAATAGATGCTTGGAAGCATTCTGATTTCCTTTGTAGAAATTACATTCTCAATTGTCTAGACAATACACTGTATACTGCATATAGTGCTTTGGATACAACCAAAGCATTATGGGAGAGTCTGGATAAGAAGTACAAAGCTGAAGATGTTGGCTTAAAGAAATTTATAGTTGGCAGATTTTTGGACTTCAAGATGCTTGACTCTAAATATGTGGTAAGTCAAGTTGAAGAACTTCAATTGATCGTGCATGAGATTCATGTTGAAAGGATGTCTCTTAGCGAGTCTTTCCAGGTTGCTGCATTTATTGAAAAATTGCCACCATCTTGGAAGGACTTCAAGAATTACCTCAAGCACAAGCATAAGGAGATGTCACTTGAAGATTTGATTGTAAGATTGAGAATAGAAGAAGACAACAAGATTTCTGAAAAGAAACTTGGCAGCAATCCTATGGTTTCAAAGGCCTACATTGTTGAAGATGGTCCAAAGCCCAAGAAACGGAATCGCTCTAATGAGGGATCATCCAAAGAAAGTCATGGCAAAGGTCCTAGCAAAAGCCATAAATTCAAAGGCAAGTGTTATAATTGTGGGAAGCCTGGCCACCTTGCTAAGGATTGTAGGAAGCCAAAGAACCTCAAGAAGAAGAACTCCGAAGCCAATATGGTTGACAATGCTACGGATATGCTTGATAGTATGAGTCTTTCAGCAGTTGTAATGCAATGTAACTTGGTTGGAAATACCAAGGAGTGGTGGGTGGACACTGGTGCCACCAGGCATGTATGTGCAAACAAATGGATGTTCTCTTCTTACACCCCTACGAAGCAAGATGAACAACTGTATATGGGAAATTCCTTTGCTTCAAAGGTTGAAGGTTTTGGGAAAGTGGTGTTAATTATGACTTCTGGAAAAGTCGTGACACTTAATGATGTGCTTCATGTGCCTGATATTCGCAAGAATTTAATTTCTGGATCCCTCTTAAGCAAGAATGGTTTTAAGCTTGTATTTGTTTCTGATAAGTTTATACTTTCTAAGAATGATATGTATGTTGGGAAAGGTTACCTTAGTGAGGGCCTTTTCAAAGTTAATGTAATGACTGTCACCAATAACGGTGCTATGAATAATAATATTGCTTCTATCTATATGCTTGAGTCCTCTAATTTATGGCATCAAAGATTAGGACATGTTAATTATAAATCAATTAAAAATTTAGTTCATTTAGAATTATTGCCTAAAGTTGATTGTTCAAATAAAGATAAACGTCAAGTATGCATTGAATCAAAATTTTCTAAGTTATCGTTTCCTCCTGTTGAAAGATCAACTGAGTTGTTAGATTTAATACATACTGATATACGTGATATGAAATCTATACCACCTAGGGGTAATAAAAAATATTTTATTACATTTATTGATGATTGCAGTAGATATTGTTATGTGTATTTACTTAAATAGTAAAGATGAGGCTATTATTGCGTTTAAACAATATAAGAATGAAGTTGAAAATCAACTTAACAAGAAAATTAAAGTGGTAAGGAGCGATCGTAGGGGAGAATATGATGGCCCTTTCGAGGAATTCTGTATAGAATCTGGTATTATACACCAGGCAACTGCTCCTTACGCTCCGCAATCAAATGAGATTGCAGAAAGGAAAAATCGAACTTTGAAAGAAATGATGAATGCATTGTTAATTGAGTCGGGTTTACCACAAAGTTTGTGGGGGGAAGCTGTTCTAACGGCTAATTTTCTAATAAACAGAGTGCCTCATAAAACAATACAAAGCATACCATATGAAATATGGAAAGGAAAGAAACCTTCCTTGAAATTTCTTAAAGTGTGGGGGTGCTTGGCAAAGGTTGAGATTCCCAAACCTAAGAGGTTAAGAATCGGACCCAAGACAGTAGACTGTGTGTTTATTGGCTATGCACATAATAGTAGTGCATATTGTTTTCTGGTTTATAAGTCCGATGTATCAGATATCCATGTGAATACGGTTATTGAGTCAAGGAACGCTACGTTCTTTGAGAACATATTTCCGTACAATAAAAGTAATGATAACAACAACACTGTGATATCTCAGGATACTATAACTAATGATAATCTTGAAGAGGAGGAACCTAGACGTAGTACTAGGCAAAGGACTTCAAAATCCTTTGGTCCTGATTTTATGACTTATCTATTGGAAAATGAGCCTCAAACATTTGGAGAGGCTATGGGTTCTCCTGAAGCGCCATTCTGGGAAGAGGCTATTAATAGTGAAGTTGAATCCATTATGTCAAACCACACCTGGGAGTTAGTTGACCTTCCTCCTGGCAATAAGCCTCTAGGAACTAAGTGGATCTTCAAAAAGAATATGAAAGCAGATGGCACTATTGATAAGTACAAAGCTAGACTGGTAGTAAAAGGCTACAGACAACGTGAAGGCCTAGACTACTTTGATACTTATTCACCTGTTACAAGAATTACATCCATTCGGATGTTAATCGCGTTAGCAGCACTGAATGGGTTGGAGTTACATCAAATGGATGTAAAGACAGCCTTCTTGAATGGTGAATTAGAGGAAGAAATCTATCTAGAACAACCTGAGGGATTTGTTGTCTCAGGACAAGAACAAAAAGTCTGTCGCATAATAAAGTCCCTTTATAGACTTAAACAAGCCCCGAAACAATGGCATGCGAAATTCGATGAAGTGATGTTATCAAATGACTTTAGTATTAATGAATGTGACAAGTGTGTCTACATTTGAAATACTGAAAACGAGTTTGCCATAGTTTGCCTTTATGTAGACGACATGTTGATAACGGGTAGTAATAATCAAATGATTAAAACTACTAAGTTATTGCTTACCAGTAAGTTCGACATGAAAGATATGAGACTAGCAGATGTTATTTTAGGAATTAAAATCCATAGAACATCTGGTGGGTTAGCTTTATCGCAAACGCACTATATTTCATAAATTCTTGAGAAATTCAAGAGTTTAAACATAGCTCCTGTGTCGAACCCTGTAGAATCTAGTCTTCGACTGTTAAGAAATACCGGCGAAGCTGTTAAACAAAAGGAATATGCTCAAGTGCTAGGCAGTCTTATGTATGTTATGAACTGCACTAGACCTGATATTGCCTATGCAATAAGCATGTTGAGTCGCTTTACAAGTAATCCAAATGAGCTTCATTGGAGAGCTATGATAAGAGTTATGGGTTACTTAAAGCAAACTCAAAACTTTGCTTTGCATTATGAGAAGTACCCTGCAGTACTTGAAGGGTATTGTGATGCAAATTGGATCACCAGCTCTAATGACACAAGATCCACAAGTGGATATGTATTCACCCTTGGTGGGGGTGCTGTGTCTTGGAAGTCTTCCAAACAGACTTGCATTGCAAGATCTACTATGGAAGCAGAATTTATTGCTTTAGATAAAGCTGGTGAGGAAGCTGAGTGGCTTCGTAATTTTCTTGAAGATATTCCTAATTGGCCAAAACCGGTACCAGCAGTGTGTATACACTGTGATAGTCAACGACTATTGGTAGGGCCAAGAATGTCATGTACAACGGCAAGTCTAGACATATACGTCGTAGACATGATATCGTTAGACAACTACTCTTGAATGGAATCATCTCAATTGATTATGTGAAATCAAAAGAGAATATAGCGGATCCATTGACTAAGGGGATTCCTAGAGAGTTAGTTAAAAATTTGTCCAAAGGAATGGGTTTAAGGCCGATTCATTGTTAATCATTGCGGTAACTCTACATAGAAGAGTGGAGATCCCACAAACTAGGATCAAAGAGACAACTAAGTGATGATCGGCTGTTAACACTGTGGAGTTTTTAAACTCATACTCATTCCTAGACAAGACAGTGCATATATATAAGGGTAAGCTTTTAATGGTTTCTTAATCTGATGTGTTCAGTTGATGTATGTTGACTTACATCACAAGAAATCACCTATGTGAGTGTGAAGTGCGGGCTGCTTCTATGAGAATTTAAAACGGCTGATTCTCTAGAACACTCACAGAACCAGGCGGTGTCCAGGGCCAAAATGGACACAGCATGAGAACCAACGATGCTAGAGGAGAAACTGTGTAACTCCTATTGTCTTGGTATACACAAACGGTCAACGGTTCAAGACAGCGCGTCCGCTGATTGGCCAGTATATCCTATAGGTTTTACTAGAGAAGGTTCAAAGGTAACCCCTACCTTTCTCGATGCAGTTATTTCTCGTAGAGGAATCGCACTTTGCATACATGATCATTTGCATTTGGTCATGATGGACTAACTTCTTATCCATGTGGGGGATTGTTGGATTTTAGGATCTAAATCCCATAGGTTATGAATAAGAAGTCCCATTGGTTGGCCACCGCCGGTCGCATTGTTTCGCCACGGTCGCGTCAATTCACCAATGGGTATCCATCTGATCATTTCCGTCATCTATAAATAAGGCGCCCTAGTCACAGAGTAGGATCAAGTTTTTCCATATACACTCATACCACATATACAAATATTCTATGCGTTCTGAAAGCATACTCGTTGGATTCGCTTGGGCTTCAGATTGACAGAGCCCTCTCTCTGAAGATAAATAATCCGCTCTATCCTGGGAGACAATTGCTCAGAAACCTTCAGCATCCGTATTGAGGGAGCAAAATTGTCTTAAGGAAACAACGTATGTTGGACCCAGATTTCTTCATAGTTCATTACCATATTCGGCAGTCTTGTGAGTTTTTACTGGTTTTCCTATATGTGTAGAAGTATTATATGTTTACAAGATTATGCATATTAATTACACAGATTCTTATTTTATGAAAGTATTTTCAACAACAAACTTCAGTTAAACATTAATTTCACAATTTCATTTAAGTTGAGCAAACCAGATTGAATTTAATTAAGAGAAAAGAAATTAAAACTAAAATTAAACTAATTAAACTACCACACTAATATCGAACTAACAACCTAGAGTCACTAATCCCTTATTTGTTTATTAGATTTTATCCCCACTAACTTAATTTTGACTTAACTTAATCAGCTAACCTAGAGTATTAATGTTTATAAATGTCTTCCGATCCATTTATATACCTACCTTAATTAATTATGTAATGCCTCACACAACTAAATAAGATGCGTTTTAAATCGGGCTCACTCTAATTTGATTATGCGGAGCTTCTAGGTATATGCCTATTCTAGACGCAAATTAGATTAAAATCTAATTCCACATTATTTAATCCTAAGGTCAATTTAAGATTCCCTCTTCCAAGTTCAACCCTAAATCCCCAAAACATGCTCAGTGATGGCAAATCAACAAACAATAACAATAAAGAAAAGATTAAATAAACTGAAATAAAATTAATCAAAACTAATAATGGGAATAATCTCTAGAACCCAAACAAGTTCATAGGTTCTCTAGGTTGAAAAGAAATTAGCCACACATGGCTAAAACCAAATCCATAACAAAAAGATAAGACTTCAGGTTTAAAGAATAAAAAGAGTTAGGAAAGAAAGCTTCTCCGTTGCCTCCACAGTCCTCTCGTCCTTCCGTGGAGATGATGAAGATAACTGAAACCCTCTCTTCTCTCGCTCCTCCCTGCTTCTCTTTTTGTGCGTGCGTCAATCCTGTGCGTGGTGCTCCACTGATTCGTTCTTCCCTAAATCGCTGCTTCTTGAATTCTCCTCCTTGTGCCGTGAAGCTCTCTTTAAATATATATAATTTAGGTTAGGTGCTTGGTGTGGGTCCCATGCTTCAATCCTTTTGTTTGATGAGTTTCGATATGATATAGGCGATCTGCTTCTATTGTACCAAGGGTCCACGTTTCAATCTTTTTTAATTGAAGATAATATCTACTTTGTAATCTTTTTAATTCCTCCCTGCGTATCTTGAATCCATTCAAATCTCAAATCTTCAATTCTACGGTGCTGTCCTCATTCAAAATCTCGGCCTTATTAGGTATGATGTATATAATTAGCATCATAATATCTCCTGCATAATAAAATAGGATAGGGTTAAATACCTAATTTGCCACGGAAGTTATGCTAAGGGAGCGCTCAGCACCTGGAAGTTTTTTGGGTATCAAATTTGCCCCGGAAGTATGAAAATGGTACCAAATTTGCCCCGGAAGTATGAAAAAGGTACCAAATTTGCCCAAAACTGAAGGAAGGTTAAACGAACGTTTACCACGTTGGAATTTTTTGGGTTAAATACCTAATTTGCGCCGGAAGTTTTTTTTGGTACCAAATTTGCCCCGAAAGTATAAAAAATGTAGCAAATTTGCCCAAAATTGACGGAAGGTCCACGTAGGTCGTTAAAATGCCACATGGCTAGGAAAGAAACATAGTGGAGACAGTGTCGGTGGGACCATTGTGAACACCATGGCTCTTTGATGTGGGGCTGAGAACATGCTAGGCGGTGTGGCAAATTCATACCAAACGATTTTATCCCTTAGACCCTTACAATTTCTCGATTCTCAAATCTTCAGGTACTGCCTCCTCACTCCCCCCCCCCCAATTCCCTTATTTTGCTTCTCTGAAATTTTACAATTTGGTGATTTTTTATTTATCTTGATTCGGAGAACTATTTGGTTTCTTGGTAGAGCATTTTTTAGAGTACAATGACAATACAAAATTGTTCTAGGAATTATCTCTAACTGATGGCTTTTGCAAATCCAGAGCTAATTCTAACATCTCGTTTGAAATTTTCTGGGGATTGAAACCAATCGCATCTGAAGCAGAGGAATGTCGCAAACAGAGTTGGCAGGCATTGTTGTGGAAGCTGGCATACCAGTTGGTGAAGGAGTGGAAGAAAATTCAGAAGCACGAATCGCCGAAAGCGAGAGGCAAGAGAGAGAGATGAATGAGGTGCTGACGTGGTTACATGATCTGGCATATGACTCACCCTCCACTGTATTTCTTTTCTAGCCATGTGGCATTTTAACGACCTACGTGGACCTTCCGTTAGTTTTGGGCAAATTTGCTACCTTTTTTATACTTCCGGGGCAAATTTGGTATCAAAAAAAACTTCCGGGGCAAATTAGGTATTTAACCCAAAAAAATCCGACGTGGCAAACGTCTGTTTGACCTTCCGTTAGTTTTGGGCAAATTTGGTACCTTTTTCATACTTCCGGGGCAAATTTGGTACCCAAAAAACTTCCGGGTGCTGAGCGCTCCCTTAGCATAACTTCCGTGGCAAATTAGGCCTTTAACCCAATATGATATCAATAGATTTTCTGTTATAATATTCTTTTATCCTATATTT
Source organism: Acacia pycnantha (assembly GCA_025563575.1). Lineage (NCBI taxonomy): Eukaryota > Viridiplantae > Streptophyta > Magnoliopsida > Fabales > Fabaceae > Acacia > Acacia pycnantha. Next base: position 4,141,034 of record JAMWYP010000001.1, read on the forward strand.
AATTAAAATATAGAGAAATATATAAAATATAATTAAATAGGTATAATATTAATAAATTCAATCCAATATATCTCAGAATCTATACTTATTTAATTATAAAATATACACTTATCACTGGTTAATTTCATGCTTTTAGTCTTTGATTGTTTATGTTTTTGTTATTCCTTCTTTACTAGTTTTTCCTTCTACATGTATTCCAGTTTCTTTGAATAGCTTTGTAATAGCAGTGTTTTCTCAGTAATGAAATTCAGGTTTTGTTTTGACCCCCAAAAAAAAAAAAATCCCAATAAAATCACACCACATCACTCATGTTAAATCTTATGTGTTTTCTTTTCTCTTTCCTCTTTTATATAATCCTCACGAAATGTTCAATCAAATACTCAAATAATCAAAAGAAAATTGTACAAGCCCCAAATTACAGAAAGTATACCCCAAAGTTCTTCAAAATCTCCAATTTGCAACAAAGTTCCATATATAGAACATTTAGATAATACTATTATATTTCAATTATAAGAAGACCAAATTACCCTTAATAAATTTGAGAAAGAGTCGGGGAAATTGAAATCCCCAATTCAGCTCACTCTCTCACTCCTGATATCTAATTATCGTACCAATCTGATGAGAGTTGTCGAATCCTCATAAAATAACCAAGTTCAATAAAAATTGTAGTATAAAGAACTTGGATCATTTATCTCAAGGAATTCACAGTGGGTCCAAAATCAACAGTAAATAAGTAATACAGTAACCAGAATGGAGGAGTTTTTCAAAGCAATTTAAACAAAGCAAAGACTAAAACAGAAAGCAAGAAAACGAGATTAACCAGATTAAAAGTGATTAACCCAGAATTGATATTCCATAACCTTCATCGGACTAAAACATAATAACTAAACTCATGATTGATTTTGAACAAATCGAAATCTCTGCATTTGTCCAGAAAGTCCCTCGACTAGACGATCGCTTAGCATCTGATCAAACACATGGCGAGCTCGCTGTGCGATCGCACAATGCTCTCTGGTACCTGGGTCTGACCTATGTCTTTGGGATATCAATTTGGGTATTAAATCTAATACTTAATCCGCAATCATAATCGAATTCAATTAAAATAAACAGAAACGAATTACGTTACTGATTGAAGCGCGGGTCCTCTGGATTCGTAGAATCCTCAATCCATGGGTCAACCACAAAAGCTTAGCTAAGCATAGCTAGGCAAAACGCAGAAGAAAAGATGAAGAAGAACTTGAACATGATGAACAATTCAGAGAAAATAATAAGCTTCTAATTTAATCCAAAAATCTCATACAACGTAATTGAGAATATGTTTGTAGTTACCATCCAATTTTCCTTATATAGGAAAGATGACTAAAAATAGGAAACCCCTAATAATAGAAAACCTCTAAAAATAGGAAACATCTAATAATAGGAAACTTCTAATAATAAGAAACTTCTAATAATAGGAAACTTCTAGTAATAATTGGTCTTTTATTACAAAATTCGGGCTCAATAAAAATCCAGAAAAACGTGTTTGTCTTTAGCTCCAATTTCGTCTATCTTCTTATCCGAATCAACCTTCTGAGTCTTCATAACAATTGTACATCTCTGAATCATCTAAAAAACAAAAGAAGAATCATGCTAAATCAGATATCTAGATCAAAAGTTATGGCAAAAATACTAAATCACTATAAGTCTAGAATTTAATCCTAAAAATAAATTAAATCCAATTAAAAGTCAAAAACCCAATAAAGTAATAGAACAATAGAACCCATTATTTATTAATTAAACATTCCTAAAAAGATACAATTAACTAACTGAAATAATATTCAATTATCACTCTCTCCGCGATACACAAACTTTGTCGCCCCACGAAAGCAGATCATGTCGCCGTCGGGGTTCGTGGTCTTTCGCCGTCGCCGTTCGTTGTGGTGGCCTCGGTCATATTACCAGAAGAAAGTAAGTGCAACCCTTATTTTGAATTGGGAAAAGCAAATTAATACTCTAATTATAACTTATATATAAAATTTTCATAATGTCTCGTTTAGAAAAATTCTTTGTTCCTGCATTACATCCCCTCCGCATTTCAGCTTATCTTAAAGCAAAATCAATGTTGTTTAATTTGGCTTTGAATCTGGCTGTTTAATCGTTTAAATATTGTCGGTTTTGAAGCAAGATTGAGATCAATGTTTTTTAAACTTTAATTACTAGTTTTTGATTCAATGGTGTATAGTCGGCTATTATACTTCTGCCCTTCTTCATTTTGATTACCCGCGGCTTGTATGCTTTCGGTTGTTTTGTTGTGCACTATAAAATTCTCAAGGTATTTGTGATGCATGATCTGGTAAATGACTCAGCTCGAGTTGTGTCTGTCTATTTAGAAGTCTTAGTTTAATTTTTTCATTCTTCAGTGGCTTGTTGAAGTTGCCTGAATCAATTGGTTCTGTAGACTTTTTCTCATGTCTTCTTCTCATAGTCGTCCAACGATGAGCTTGAATGAATATTGATATGTTGTTAGAAGCTTTTGTATTTTTCTCCACACTGTTCATTATGGTTTTTAACTAGTTAATGAGAAAAATTAAAGCTATTTTGAGTTAATTTAACTTGTTCTACTTTGGAAACCACAGGATACAGGAATTGATTGGCACTCAAAACAGTCTTCCTCTAGTCTGTTTCATTTTCTATTTTCCCATTCAATTATCTTGGAAGATTCTCGAAGCTGAATTAAATTAGCATGGGGAGGAAGCACAGATATAATAGCAGCTGAGGAGTTTACATCCCTCCTTTTAAGCTGGCTCGCATGATGAAAGAAGTTCAAGACAAAAGCAGTGTAGAGTACCAAAGGTTAACATGGGATGCTCTAAGAAAGAGTATTAATGGGCTTGTGAATAAGGTTAACGCTGCCAATATAAAAAATATAATTCCAGAGCTGTTTTCAGAGAATTTAATAAGAGGAAGAGGCTTGTTCTGCCGTTCATGTATGAAGTCTCAAATGGCTTCTCCAGGGTTTACGGATGTTTTTGCTGCGTTGGTTGCTGTGTTGAACACTAAATTTCCTGAAGTGGGTGATCTTTTACTGAGAAGAATTGTTCTACAGCTTAAGAGAGCTTATAAGCGAAATGACAAGGTATGTTATCACAGTTTTCTTGTGTTAATTCATTGTGTGTTGTTGTCTTCTTTCAAGATCAAAATATTCAACTTGATTTTGTCTTATATGTTTGTTATGCACGTATCATTGCAGCCTCAACTACTAGTTGCAGTCAAGTTTATTGCACATCTTCTAAACCAGCAAGTCGCACATGAAATTGTTGCTTTAGAGTTGCTTACAGTTTTACTAGAGAAGCCTACTGATGACAGCGTCGAAGTAGCTGTTGGATTTGTCAAAGAGAGTGGGTCAAAATTGCAGGATGTCTCGCCTAGAGGCCTTCATGGTGATTATTTACTTGAAAAGTTGAAGTTCATTTGTTTTTTTGATAACTTTAGCCTTTACCATCAATGTATTTGCCAAGTTTCTTGAACAGTCTTCATTGTTCATACTTATAACCACAAGCCCTTGGAATTTTATTTTTCAGTTCCTGTTTTATGCTTCATGGTTCTAATTATTTTTGTCATGGTGCAATTCTAAGGATGACATTGAGATTAACTCTCTACTCTTAAGAAGCAAACTGAAACCAAGGTTTGATGATCTAGGCTTGTGCTTGCTGTTTGATAGTGAAGGAATTAAAATTTGAAATATGCAGTTTTTAAATGATTTAACAATAAAAGCTTGTCTTACATTTCAACTAAATGTTATAAACTTTGTTGAGTTGCTACTTCCTAGTGGTGCTTGATTTAGAAAACGAACCTGTGTAAAACCTTATTGTATGTTTAGGTGCTATTGAAAGGCTCTGTTAGAAAATATTGAAATGATGTAACATTAATGCCCATATTTATATTATTTTGGAAATAGTAAATCTTTTTTGTTTGTGATAAAAAACTTTAATAAATGTTATTTAACATTTTACAAATGCTGAAGACTATACCAACTTCTGTCTTCGATACTTTAATGAGCCTCTATTGTTTTTGTGCTTTTACAGGCATCTTTGATCGATTTCGTGGAATTCTTCATGAAGGAGAAATTGACAAACGTGTTCAGTTCTTGATTGAAGGCCTATTTGCAATTCAAAAGGCTCAATTTCAGGTATGTGTGTCTGTGTATTATATTTTCAGATGTTAGCAAAGGAGAACAAAGTGCCAACCAATTTGCATGGTAATTTTAAAGGTCAGCTACAAATGTTTATGTTTACAGGGTTATCCGGCTGTACGTCCTGAATTAGACCTTGTGGAGGAGGAATACCAGTTAACGCATGAAGTCTCCTTGAATGAGGAGATAGATCCAGAGACTTCCCTTGGTACTACTTGAGTTTTTTTAATTGATTTCTACATCTTGTCTGTTCCAATTGTTATATGTGATTGCTCATTTCTCTCATCCCTTTTATCCATCAGATGTGTTCAAGCCGGATCCAAATTTCCTGGACAGCGAGAGGCGTTATGAAGAGCTGAAGAAAACAATACTGGGTGATGAATCTGAGGATGAAGATGGCTCTAATGCAGAGTCAGATGATGATGAAGATGACAAAGATAATGAAGATGATGATGAAGAGGAAGAGGAACAGATGGAAATAATAGATGAGACGGAGACAAATCTTATCAACCTTCGAAGAACAATTTACTTAACAATTATGTCCAGTGTAGATTTTGAGGAAGCTGGTCATAAACTTTTGAAAATCAAGCTAGAGCCGGGTCAGGAGGTAGGTTTGGAAATCAAACTTTAATGTTTAACCATAGTTTTTTCCGTTACTTTGGCTCAATCATCACTTCCAGCACCAAACATTTGTCTTTTGTTTTAAAAATGTTTTGTTCTATTTGATAAAGTTACAGATACTGATTTATCTTGTTGAATTTTGGTAGATGGAACTGTGCATTATGCTTTTGGAGTGTTGCAGCCAAGAGAGAACTTTCCTTCGGTACTATGGTCTTCTGGGGCAGCGATTCTGCATGATCAACAAAGTCTACCAAGAAAACTTCGACAAGTGTTTCGTCCAACAATATTCAATGATCCACCGACTTGAAACAAATAAATTGCGCAATGTGGCAGAGTTTTTTGCTCATTTACTTGGGACTTATGCGTTACCTTGGCATGTTTTATCTTATATACAGTTAACTGAGGAGGATACTACCTCTTCTTCCCGTATATTCATTAAGATTCTCTTCCAGGTATGTGGATGTAAAATAATGTTTTTTTACTTTATGAAAACTTGTCTATTTGTAGTATAATGATGGTTATATTTTGTACTGTGGATTTTGTCTATAATGATTCGTAACTATGTGGAAGTTGCTTCTGATTTCATTTCAACTTGTTATTGCTTGTACTGCAGGAATTGTCTGAACATCTTGGCATCCGGCTTCTAAATGAGAGGCTTAATGATCCTACAATGCAGGACTCTTTTGAATCCATATTTCCCAGAGATAATCCAAAGAACACAAGATTTTCCATTAACTTCTTCACCTCCATTGGGCTTGGTGGCCTTACTAAGAGCCTTCGAGAGTATCTGAAGAATATGCCACGGCTTATCATGCAACAACAGAAGCCGGTCTCTGATTCAGAATCAGATGATGAGTCAGGGAGTTCTGACTCCTCAGATTCAGGATCGGATGATGATGAAGAGGAAGAGGAACAGATGGAAATAAGAGATGAGACGGAGACAAATCTTATCAACCTTCAAAGAACAATTTACTTAACAATTATGTCCAGTGTAGATTTTGAGGAAGCTGGTCATAAACTTTTGAAAATCAAGCTAGAGCCGGGTCAGGAGGTAGGTTTGGAAATCAAACTTTAATGTATAACCAGAGTTTTTTTGTTACTTTGGCTCAATCATCACTTCCAGCACCAAATATTTGTCTTTTGTTTTAAAAATGTTTTGTTCTATTTGATAAAGTTACTGATTTATCTTGTTGAATTTTGGTAGATGGAACTGTGCATTATGCTTTTGGAGTGTTGCAGCCAAGAGAGAACTTACCTTCGGTACTATGGTCTTCTGGGGCAGCGATTCTGCATGATCAACAAAGTCTACCAAGAAAACTTCGACAAGTGTTTCGTCCAACAATATTCAATGATCCACCAACTTGAAACAAATAAATTGCGCAATGTGGCAGAGTTTTTTGCTCATTTACTTGGGACTTATGCGTTACCTTGGCATGTTTTATCTTATATACAGTTAACTGAGGAGGATACTACCTCTTCTTCCCGTATATTCATTAAGATTCTCTTCCAGGTATGTGGATGTAAAATAATGTTTTTTTACTTTATGAAAACTTGTCTATTTGTAGTATAATGATGGTTATATTTTGTACTGTGGATTTTGTCTATAATGATTCTTAACTATGTGGAAGTTGCTTCTGATTTCATTTCAACTTGTTATTGCTTCTACTGCAGGAATTGTCTGAACATCTTGGCATCCGGCTTCTAAATGAGAGGCTTATTGATCCTACAATGCAGGACTCTTTTGAATCCATATTTCCCAGAGATAATCCAAAGAACACAAGATTTGTTATTAACTTCTTCACCTCCATTGGGCTTGGTGGCCTTACTGAGAACCTTCGAGAGTATCTGAAGAATATGCCACGGCTTATCATGCAACAACAGAAGCCGGTCTCTGATTCAGAATCAGATGATGAGTCAGGGAGTTCTGACTCCTCAGCTTCAGGATCGGAGTCGGACGCATCGGAACCGGCATCTAGTTCCGATGAGACCGACAAGAAGCGAAGAAAGAGGAGGAGAAGGTGAAGTGGTTTTATGTGCCTGTAAGTTGAGGTTGCGAAGAGGTTTATACATGTATAGGGTTTATTGTAGACGTTTAATGCTAAATAGTCTCTCTCCCAATGTATCTAACCAATTTTGTTTCTCTTTTGCTTTATGAAATTTCAATTGAATGATATGCTTCCCTGTATAGTGAGCTGTTGACTTCACACACACAAAAAAAAAATAGTGAATCTTTTTTTAAGATTAGTGGAGCTATTGAATCATATCTAATTTGAGGCAAGTTTTGTTTTAGACTTGTGTTATTTTTCTTCTCTTGATCTTTTCATTGGGTCCTCCAAACATATTATTGCCACGACAAGAAAAAGAAAAAGTGCATACTTCAGTCGACAGTTTATTATAGTTTCATTAAGAGCCTGGACTAAATGGGATGATCCATTTGAGGAAAGATTATAATCCCAACCTAGAAAACAAATGATAGAAAAATACCATTTGAACTTAAAAATTTTGCTGACAACAATGATAATGAGATTAACAAGAATAATAAAGCAATTGGCAATTTGTTTTATTAGGAAATTATCTATTTGAGATTTTGAAGTTTAAGTGATATTTTTTTTTTTTGAAAATTTTCCATAAACAACCTATATGGATATGGATGGATAAATTAATTCAGAGTAAAAACACTATAACCATAGTTTTATGTTAATTACACATACATTCATTCTATTTTAAAACTCATATAAACATACTTTAAAATTAAATTATTAGTTGTTCCAACCTTCATGGTATGGAAACACAATGCCGTTGGTCATTTTAACTAGTGAAGTGGCAAGCCAATAAGATTTACTAATTATAATTATATTGTAAAATTTTATAATTTTAGTTTTCCACCGTATTTTTTAAAAAACTTAAATGACTAAAAATATACATCAAACACACGCCTAATGTCATAAACAAGTTTTGAATAGTTTCGAGACAAAGGTATCCATTAAAACAAGTAGTTTTGAAAAGGAGAGAGACTATATAGTGGCAAATAAATGTCATTTTCTTTCCCACAAAGTACATGTTCATATCACTTGGATGCTTTGAGCAAAAAATATCACTTGGATGCAACCCTCGGACACAAACAGAATCTTGCTTCTTACCTTGTTGTTTTTACGATTCTTCATTTTCAGTTTAGTGATTTTATGGCATGCTTCTGTAATTAACAAATGTGATTCTTGGAGCGAAAGATGAACAAAACTAGATGCTGATTCTGAACTATCTTACACTCATATCAGCAATGCGCAACCCTTCCTGTTAAAACCAATGAATTGTTCTGGGAGATTCATTACTCAAGATGGGATGAAAATGCTTGATCGATCACAATGGAAAGAAATATTGACACCATTAATATTTCAAGCCTGATGCGATACTCAAATGTGGATTAGGTGGTAGCATAAAATATCATAGTTATATGAAAAAAGTGCTGAAACTACTGCAAATAAGACCATGGAAAGAAAAAAATTATGATATTTGGATTGTCTTTCATCTCTTTATAACAAGTAAACTGAAACGAAGTATTGATGATACAGGCACAGGGACAGAACTTGAGATAAATATTTATAAGCCTGAATTGGATTTCAACTAAATACTACTTTTAAAAACCATCCTCTAATTAAAAAAAAAATATAACTTAATTACTTGATTTTGAAGGGGAATATGGAATTTAGAACCATAAAAACATTCTAAAAGATGGCTTATATTAAGGGTTGCAATAGTACACACAGAGTTTTTTTTTCCATAAAGTACTCAGAGAATTTCATCATCACTAAAATTATTAAAAAATATATAAGTTGAAGGATTAAGGTGCACACAACAACTTGAATTATTTTTCTGGACACATCCAGTGCTCTAAATTATTTGGTAATGTAATTTTACTCCTAGTAATTTAAAAATGGAAGAATCTGATAGACTTTAATACTATTTACTCTTACTTATAGGGGAAAAAAAAATGCTTGGTATGGTGAGTGGTGAATGGTTTAATCAATTAAAAGTTAATAACAATTAACGAGCAGGAAATGACAAGTTTCAATGTAGGAAATAATAAATAATTTATTTTACTTGTTTGTCATTGAGATTTTTTAATAATTAAATCCTTTTATTAGAATTTCATGGTATTTTTTAAAAAATTTATAGCTCAGTTAGCGCGTCCAGTGAATAATTTTCACACTAGCTAAGTTGCAAATTAAATTAGTATAATAAATTATAAGTTTTCTCCTTCAAAAATTTACAATTCAATATTTTAAAATTAAATGTGTTTTTCACATTAGTTAGCTTGAAAGTAAACTAGTGTGATAATTTTCAAGTCTTTCTCCAAAATTTACAACCCCTCCTTAAGAAATTTACTGATAAGGTACATTCATTTATAAATTACAGATTAAGTTGTAAATTTCTAAAGGATTTGTATAACTTAAAAGTTAAGTTTCGTATTAAAGGTGTGTAAAAAAATAATATTTAAACTATTAAATATTAAGTATTAATATTTTACTGATAATATTATTAAAAAAATATAATATCTTTAATTATTTACCAGTTTTCTTCCCAACAATGGTAATTCGATAGTTACCAAGTAGCTTATGAAAGTGGCTGGTTAAAATGGAATTTTAATCCTATATAAGGGTAAGAAATAACATTATTTGCTATTTTTTAAACATTAATTTTTTATAATATACTTATTGGTAATTTTCTAAGTTATTTTTCCATAATTTTCTCAGTTAATTAACGATCAAAATAATGAATGTTCGATGGAAAAAACAACATTACCCTCTTTTGGGATGATGTCAGTAGTTATAAAAAAGATCCAAAATTAAAATATTTTCTTGGATCCTAAATGTAAAAGAAAAGTTATCGACAAGTATTAAGAAAATAATTAAGTTAGTTATTTATAAAAAAACATATATTGGTGTTCTGGTGTAGAACACAGATTGTCTAGCCCTGAGGGGCTAGGATGTTGTAGATTGGGACTTGACCTAGGAGCGATTCCTAGGGCCTACGTACCTTGAAGAGGGATCAAAGTCCACGTAATTCGAGGATTAGAGGAGGCGTTTAGCCAAAGGGGGTGGTCGTATGCTCTGTGACAGTTGTATGTGATTAGCCGGAGCGTAGACCGTGTAGAAGAGATGATGAACCTTTAGGGTTAACCTGCTATATATAGAGGCTACCTTAGGTTTAGGATTTGAACTGTGGGCTTCTATGCCTCAAAGCCCAAGTGATGTGGCGTCATATCTGTGCCATGTGGATTGCCCCTTGTTGGGCCATACAGCGGAATATGGGCCTTATATAAATCCGTAACAGTTGCAAAGTTTTGGACTACCGGGGTGTATGCTGTCTTAGAAATGTCATCCGAGGTGTTACCCATCTCGACGTCTGCGTCGGGCTATGATTTGTTGAACTCATTTCCCCGGGTGCGTGGTAACGTCACAAGGTTCGATGAGCCGGGGCGGCGTCCTACGTCTCGTGAAGTGTCATGATGACGACCTATGGCTTGGGAACTGTCGTGGTGAATTCCGACGGCCAAAGAGGGCGACCGAGGTAATAACCTCCGGTCCTAAGAGTGCCGCGGTACCTAAGGGTCCGAGGTGGTAACCTCCAGCCCTAGGAATGCCGTGGTGAGGGCCGACGACATAAGGGTTCGAGGTGGTAGATATGGGGCCAAGCGTAATTTCGGACAAATCATGGTTTGGGTTAGTGTCCCGCCCTATGAGGATCCGGGGTGGCTGTGGTGGCCCCCGCGTGACTCTTGGGGAACACCCCTCTGGTTCTGCCATGATTGTCTGTGACACCTGGCTCCCACAAACTGGGGATGGATTTCGTCCATCCATATTAATTTGCTGTCGTAGCATTTTTACCGGGCTAATTGTCTGGTTTATATTCCTGCATTTAATAACATGTAAGCAAATAATAATAAATGGAAAATACTTCTTGTTTGTGCAAATCCTTCAACGTGCTCATTTAGGATATTTGTCCGAGCTTGCATTAAACTTTTCGGTTTGCATTAATGCGGTTATTGGTAACACGCTTTCCGCTTAACAAATCGTTTTCCGCTTAACAAATCGTTGTCCACTCTGTTGCCCCCAGCCTGGTATTTCAAGTTTCTGAGCTGCCAGGATGTGTTACTTTCCAAATTCGGGCGAGGTGCTCGTGACTGTTGGGATTCCGTGTGTGCTGCTTCCGCGGTTGGCCCCGAGGGTGGTGGGGCGCCTGTGGACGAGGAGCCCCTTCAAGCTAGAAGTTCTTTTCTTTTATTTCAGCGTAGGGTGCCGGCTTTGTAGTGGTTTGTAGTTCAAATTTTATTGTACTTTTGAACGATTAACCTTATGAATGAAAATTCAAGTAGCTAGTCCATTATGTACTTTTAACTTTATGCATAAACTGCACATAGTCAAGTTCTAGACCCTAGGGCCGGGGTCTTTAATAGTTAGAGTCCGCTTAGTACTCCTCGGTGTAGATAACCGGGTGTATGAATAGGGGTGTCTAAGTATACCACGCTACGAGGTTCGGAGTCATTATCGGGATTTTAACCAGGGTAAGGGCAAACTGTCACATGCTCAGCCGTGGTCGTCGGGACAAACTTTTGACCATTTTGACCTGATCAGGGTCCGGTATGACTATTCGCCTTCTTACTTAGGTGTCAATTTCGATGCATCAAAATATTTACCGGGTTTATGGACCTCGGTGTCGGTTACCGGGCTTATGGACATCGGTGTCAATACAAGGGCTGATGACAGCGGCCTTGTGTCATTGAAGGAAGTCTTGGAAGCGACCGAGTTGCAAAAGCTTACGGTGACGGCTTCGCTTGACTGAAAAGCCGGGTTCGATGGCCCACGGCGTGCTCTTTCATGCTAAGTCTTGGAAGCGACTGAAAGAGATTTGCCGTGCCTCTCAAAATAACCAGATTCAATAAAAGATTTGCAGTAATAGGGAACCTGGATCGTTTCCCAACGAACTTGCAGCGGGCTTGATTAACAACAACGACGAAACCCTAACGGTGAAAAAATCCCCCCTTTTTTCACCGTTAGGGTTTCGTCGTTGTTGTTAATCAAGCCCGCTGCAAGTTCGTTGGGAAACGATCCAGGTTCCCTATTACTGCAAATCTTTTATTGAATCTGGTTATTTTGAGAGGCACGGCAAATCTCTTTCAAAATTTGGCGCCGTTGCCGGGGAATTTGCATCGGTTTGATTAGTAACAGTATTGGAAATTTATTTTTATTATTTTTTTATTTTGATTTGATTTGATTTTTTTATCTTTTATTTTATCTTTTTATTTGATTTGATTTTATTATTATTTTTAAATAAATTTTTTTTTTAAAAAAAAATTTATTTATTTATTTTAAAAAAAAAAAAAATCATTTGATAGTATTTCTGATAGTCTTGTTGTTTTCACTAATTCTAGTAGAAATTTTGCTAACTCAGACGTTATGGCAGAAAGACAGGCAGATCATGGTACTTTAAAGGAATTGGTGCACTGATGTTAATTATCAACCTTTGTGCATCCAATATCCTAACCTTCTTGCTAACTTTGAGCTTAAATCTGGTCTAATACACTTGTTGCCTAAGTTTCATGGTCTTGCGGTGAGTGCCCCATTAAGCATTTGAAGGAATTCCATGTAGTGTGCAGACAATGAAACCACAAGCCATTGATGAGAATCATATCAAGCTGAGAGCTTTTCCTTTCTCATTGGACAGTGGAGCTAAGGATTGGTGTTGTACCTTGACCCTCATCTATTGGGAGCTGGGTGATATTCGAGAGGTTATTTCTAGACAAATATTTTCCTTCATCAAGAGCAAGCTGCGATCAAGAAGGAAATTGGCAACATTAAACAGGTCACTGGGGAGACTATGCATGAGTATTGGGAGAGATTCAAAAGGTTATGTGCAAGCTGTCCACACCATCGATAAATGAAAAGACACGATTAACAGTTTCTATGATGGTCTGCTGCCGGTAGACAAAGGATTGGTGGATGCTTCTAGCGGTGGTGCTATGAGCAACAAGACACTGAAGAGGCTCGGGACTTGATATCCATTATGGCGAGATAACTCTCGGCAGTTTGGCACGGGGCCAATAGTACCCTGTTTACCATATTCAAGCAAAGACCGCCAAACCAAGTATGATTCCCGAGAGATTAGAGACTAGACTTGATGATCGACCTCCCTTGTGAGGCGGTTAGCGTGAACACGAGCAGTGCGGTCTTCACCTCCTCGAGTGGGTACTCCTGTGGGTTTTGTTCGACCCATATCATTCTACCGACTCATGCCCTACCTTGCATGATCCCGCTTACCAAGACCGGTCGGTAGCTTCGGTGGGCGTTTTCCAGGAAGGCCACAATACCAGCATGCCTTCTCCAATACTTATAATCCTGGTTGGAGAAATCACCCCAACTTTCGCTGGAACCAAAATCAGAACCAGAGTAACCAGAATCAGAATCAGAATTAGAGTAACCAGTATCAACGAGTGGGAATTACAGCAGAGACAGTACATGCCACGAGACTTTCCAAAGAAGATCTGCACCCCCTTTGCCTTTGCAAGCGCCACCTCCTCGACCGGCCATATGTCCACCTCCACGGGCGCACAACAACGAGCTAGTAGTAGTGGTAGTGGTTCCTCACTTGAAGATATGATGAAGCAATTTGTCACGGCCAATATGCGGTTCCAACAAAGAAGCGACACTTCCATTCGAGTTTGCAAACACAGATTGGGCAATTGGCAACATCATTGAACCGGCTTCAACCTCGGGGATCCAACTCCCTTCCTTCACAAACAATTCCCAATCCTAAGGGAAATGTGAGTGCTATATCACTACAGTCTGGCAAGCAATTGGAGGAACCTAAGCACGCTACAGATGTGACTTCCACATCGGGAAACGAGTCGGAAATGTGAAGATTGACTCAAAAGAAAAAGCGATACAACAAGGTGAAGAGGAAGACATTCCTATTCCTCTTCCCTTCCCTCGAGAGCAATTCAGCCCAAGAAGTTGGCGGGTAAAGCACAAGAGAAGGATATACTTGAGACATTCGAAGAGTAGAGATCAACATTCCTCTCTTAGATGCGGTCAAACAAATTCCTAAATATGCCAAGTTTCTAAAGGAGTTGTGCACCAACAAGAGGCGAAGGGAATGAACGAGTGAGTTTGAATCGAATGTCTCGGCACTCATCCAGCCTACTATGCCTCGTAAATGCAAAGATCCGGGGACATTTTCTATCCCTTGCCTCATTGGTAACTATAGATTTGATGATTGCATGCTAGATTTAGGTGCTTCTATTAATGTCATGCTGCATCTGTTTATAGATCTCTTGGTCTTGGTCCTTTGCGTCCTACTGGTGTTATTGTTCGGTTAGCTAATAGAAGTAGTGCTCATCCTTCGGTTTAGTTGAAGATGTATTAGTCAAAGTTAATGACTTGATATTTCCTGCTGATTTTTACATCTTGGATATGGAGGGTGAGTCTCCTAGTAGTAGGTCACCAATCATTCTAGGGAGACCTTTCATGAAAACAGCTAGGACTAAGATAGATGTGCATTATGGTACTCTTTCCATGGAGTTTGGTGATATATCGTGAATTTAAATATCTTTGATGCCATGAAATATCCTAGGGAAGAGCATTCTGTTTTACGTATTGATGTGATTGATGATCTTTGTGGATGATGTTCTTCTTGATTGGTGTCTTGCTTACCACGATTTTGCATCTATGAGTGATTCTCTCATTTGTGCATGTGCTAATAATGAATGGTGTCCTATTTGCCTTGAAATTAATGATGCATTATTTGGTGATTCGACTTGCTTAGTGATTACGCATTACTTGTCGATTCGATATCGATTACGAGTTTGAGCTTCATCCCGATCCTAACGTGCATCCCGATTCGATTTTGATGAGCTTACTTCGATTTTGATGAAGCGAATTCGATGTTAACATTGAGTGTATAGACACAATCCTTTTGCTTGTGCTTCTTTGAATGTGGTTTCGAGGATTTCTAGTGTGATGACATCAGAGTTGTTACCACCCAAGCTTCTTCCCTCCATTGAGCAACCGCCCAAACTAGAGTTGAAATCCCTCCCGGATCACCTGAAGTATGCATTTACGGAGGTGAATGAGCGATTGCGATCATTGTGGCAAATAATCTTTTGCACGATCAAGAAGAGAAGGCTGCTAAGCTTATTGAGGGCGAACAAGAAGGCCATTGGGTGGACATTAGGCGACATAGTTGGCATCGGCCCTTCTATGTGCATGCATCGTATTCATTTGGAAGAGGAATCTAAGCTCGTGAGGCAACCCCGAGACGCCTTAATCCTCTTATCCTTGATGTGGTAAAGAAGGAGGTCACTAAGCTCCTGCAGTGGCATCATCTATCCCATTTCGATAGCCGGTGGGTTAGCCGGTCCAGTCGTTCCTAAGAAATCCGAGTCACGTGGTAGCCAATCGGAAGAATGAGCTCATTCCTACTCGAGTTCGAATAGTTGGAGAGTTTGCATCGACTATAGGAGACTCAACCAAGCCACTCGCAAGGATCATTATCCTCTACCTTTCATTGATCAGATGTTAGAGCGTTTGGTGGTAAGTCTCATTACGCTTCCTGGATGGCTACTCCGGATATTTCCAGATCCATATTGCTCCTGAGGATCAGGAGAAGACGACCTTCACATGCCCCTTTGGGACATATGCTTACCGAAGGATGCCTTTTGGCCTTTGCAATGCACCTGGCACTTTTCAGCGTTGTATGGTAAGTATTTTCTCTGAGTTTCTAGAGGATTGCATGGAGGTTTTTATGGATGACTTCACCGTATATGGGTCTAGTTTTGATTCTGCTTGGCTAATTTGTCTAGAGTTTTGCATAGATGTACCGAGTCTAATCTTGTCTTTGAATTATGAGAAGTGTCACTTCATGGTTGAGTCGGTATAGTCTTGGGACACATAGTGTCTAGGAAAGGGATTGAGGTAGACCCTGCTAAGATAGATGTAATTATTGCGTTGCCTTACCCCGCTTCTGTGCGGGAAGTTCGTTCTTTTCTTGGTCATGCAGGTTTCTATCGGCGTTTCATTCAAGATTTTAGCAAGACTGCCCGACCCTTGTCCAACCTTCTGCATAAGGACGCTGAATTTGTATTTGATGATACTTGCAAGGCGGCCTTCGATCATTTGAAGCGTTGCACGACTACGGCCCAGTGATTAAGCCCCCTGATTGGTGCCTTCCTTTTGAGTTGATGTGCGATGCTTCCAATTATGCGGTTGGTGCTATCTTGGCACAGCGGGTAGACAGAGCATCTCATGTCATTGCATATGCCTCCAAGACTTTGGATTATCCACCACCGAAAAGGAGTTGTTGGCCATTGTATTTGCTTTTGATAAGTTTAGGTCATATCGCTAGCTAGTAGAGTCATTGTTTTCTCGACCATCTTTGCTTTGAAGTTTCTTTTGAAAAGGCGGATGCTAAGCCACGACTCATCCGGTGGATGTTCTTTGCTCCAAGAGTTTGATGTTGAGATTCGAGACAGAAGTGGGGCTCAAAACTGGGTAGCTAACCACTTGAGTCGCATCACCCATTCTCCCTCTCACCCCTCTTCTATTCGGGATGATTTCACGATGAGCGGCTTCTACTGTTTGCAAGGTAAGACCCCATGGTATCTTTGATCTAGTTAACTATTTGGTAGTGGTATTTTTTCTGTAGACTCCACTAGGGCCCAAAACCTAAAATTGAAAAGTGAGTCTAAATATTATGTTTGGGATGACCCTTATCTCGTGGAAGTTTTGTAGTGACCGGATAGTTAGGAGATGTATACGACCATGAATTTCACTCCATATTGCATTTTTCTCATGCTTACGCTTGTGGCGGTCACTTTGGACCCCAAAGAACTGCTAGGAAAGTGTTAGATAGTGGATTATTTTGGCCCTCCTTGTTTCGTGATTCCCATCTGTTTTGTAAGTCATGTGATAAGCGTCGGAAGCGGGAGTATTTCTCGTAGGCATGAGATGCCCCAAAACCCTATATTGTTTTGTGAGATCTTTGATGTTTGGGGTATTGATTTTATGGGTCCATTTCTGCTTCATATGGTTATACTTACATACTTTGTTTGTTGATTATGTTTCGAAATGGGTTGAGGCGAAAGCCACCGGACTAATGATTCTTCTGTGGTGGTGGACTTTGTTAGGTCTAACATTTTCTGCAGGTTTGGCATTCCTAGAGCTATTATCAGTGACCAGGGTTCCCATTTTTGTAATCGAAGCATGGGTGCCTTGTTACGCAAGTATGCAGTGCTACACAAGGTCTCCACAGAAGTCTCAAATAGAAAGATTAAGCAAATCCTTCGAAGATCGTTAACTCTATCCGGAAAGATTGGAGTAAGCGATTAGAGGATGCTTTGTGGGCATATCGCACCGCCTACAAGACTCCGATTGGGATGTCTCCTTATCGGATTGTCTTTGGTAAGGCATGTCATCTTCCGGTTGAGTTGGAACATCGAGCCTATTGGGCCATTAAGCAGTGTAACGTGGATTTGGCTCGATGCAGGATGGGAGAAAGCTACGGTTGCAGGAATTAGATGAGTTGAGATTGGATGCCTATGAGAGTTCACGGTTGTACAAGGAGAAGACTAAGGCATTCCATGATAAGCATATTCGAGGAAAGAATTTTACGTGGGCTAGAAAGTTCTTCTATTTAACTCCGTTTGAAGTTTATGCCGGGTAAGCTTCGATCTAGATGGGATGGCCCTTTTGAGATCACTAACATTTTTCCATTTGGTCTTTGTTGAGCTATGTGATCCAATCACAGGAAGTACCTTTAAGGTTAATGGGCATCGCCTCAAGCCATTTCATGAGGGATCCCCACGGCGGCTGAGGAAGCGAGACTCTCCTCATTGACGCCATCTATCCTCCATAAACCCTTGGGGAGGATTCTTCTTTCTCCTCCATAAACCCTTGGGGAGTATTCTTCTTCCTTCTCCCTCTTTCTCTCTTATTCGTTTTTTTTTTCTACCTTGATTTTTGAAAAAAAAAGTCTCTCTTTCTATGATTGCTACATATTATGAACGTGGAATTAGACTTTGGTTTTAATGGATCATTCTGGTTGGTCTACAATTCTTGACTCTTCGATTACAAGTCTTGATAGTTGATTTGATGTTGTTGATTGCCTAAGTTGGTATTGACCTTGTGAGGTTTTGGGCCTGCATGAATGGAATTCATCTTTTGCCATTCTTTCTTTCATGTGTGCATCTCTCATGATTTTTGTTCTCTAGAACTTGCTCCTTTTCTTTTTGAAACTACATTTTTCACTTACGTGCATAAGTATGATGGAAGCTTGTTTTCTTTCTTTATTTTCCTCACTTTGGCCAAATAGCTTTCCCTTGCATTATGATTCCCTTGCTAGCCCCTTTGTGCCTTTTGACCCATTCTTTTCTAAGCCACATTACAAGCCTAAGCGTAAAACCATTTTATTCCGCACCTTGAAGATTTATTGAGCATTGGTTTCAACTTGTTTTGTGTTTAAGTGTGGGGGTTGCTCATGAGTGCAACAGTTTAAGTGTGGGGGGGAGATATTTGATTTTGACATTGTAATTACGTATACAATGAAAGGAAAGAAAAAAATAAAAAAAATAAAAAAAAAAAAAAGAAGAAAAGAAAAAAAAAAAAAAAGAAAAGAAAAGAAAAGAAAATACATAGAAAGGAATGGATATATTAGTAGAATAAAAATTTCATACATAGAGAATGATTGTGTTAATTAGTGCTCTTCCTTTTGATTTCTTTGGTGCTTAGCCTCTCATTCCATACTATTACCTACCTTCACCCTAGCCCCGTTACAACCTTTAATTACAAGCTCTCTTGATTTGTGCATGTACGTGTTGTGAGTAGTAGAGACGTAGAAGTTGAGCAAGCTTATGGTAGAACAATTTTCTTGAGTAGAATTTGAGCGATACACTTATTTACCTTAAACACTTGAGACCGATTGATTGAGCGCATCATTTGTGAGACCATCTTTTGTGATTAGCATCATTGATTGAGACTACCATGAATTGTAATTTGAGATGAAGGGATTTTGGTCTTGATTGATTGGTCTTTTGGAACTTTTTGTCCCTTGATTCACTTTTTGCATTATTAGCAATTATTAGTAAAGAAGAGTTTTCCTTTTAGTCTTTTTCTTTAGATTTTGCTCAGGAGTGCAAAAAGATAAGTGTGGGGGAATTTGATAATTGAATATTTAATACACTTATTTTTATCTCTTGATCAATATTTAGGACTCTTTAGTTAATAAATAATGGCTTTTATGTGCATTTAGGCTTTGGGCCTTAGATTGTAATTTTAGCCATTTTTATCGAT
Organism: Acacia pycnantha; assembly: GCA_025563575.1. Classification (NCBI taxonomy): domain Eukaryota; kingdom Viridiplantae; phylum Streptophyta; class Magnoliopsida; order Fabales; family Fabaceae; genus Acacia; species Acacia pycnantha. The sequence continues at coordinate 4,160,165 of JAMWYP010000001.1, forward strand.
AAAATTCCAGTTTTGTATTGCTTCACTATTTTTACCATAACTCTTGAACCAGACATCGGATTTGCCTCATTTTTGTCTCATATTTCAGATGATTCAGAGAGCTACAATTGTTATGAAGACATAAAGAGCCAATTCGGACAGGAAGGCAGTCAATTTTGGAGCCAAAGTCAGATGAACAATTCTGGATTTTAATTGGGCTCGAATTTTGTAATTAAAGCCCATCTTTATTTTATTTTCGTTTTGGGTTGAACCATTAGACCTAATTCGTTTTTAGGTTATCTTTAAGTGAGGCAGCCGTCATACATTCATTCTACGCATTAATTCATTCACGTTTTACACAATTTTGGATTAAAGACGAAGTTTTAGTTTTCTCTCAAATGTTCTTCATGTTCTTCGTCTTTTCTTCTTCTATTCCAACCATGCTCGGCTAAACTTCTATGATTAATCCAACGTGAGGATTCCATGATTCGTCCAGAGAGCCTAGGCTTAATCGGATTAGGGTTTCTCGATTCTGTTTTCATCTTATCAGATCTGTTCGGACTAGGTTTAAAGTGTTGCTGTGCGATCGTACAATGAGACGCCCTTGTTCGAATAAATTCTAGGCGATCGTCTAGTCGAGGGAATTTACGGACGGATGCGAGAGATCTCGGTTCGTCTAGAACCAAACGCGAGTTCGTTAATATTTCGCTCAAGGATGGACGTTTACGGGAATCTAAACGTTGGGTTGGTCGTTTTTAATCTATTTCAGTTTATTAACGTTTTTCTATCTGTTTCTCAATATTTCGTTTATCTCTGTCTATTTCGTTTTAGTCTGTTGAATCACAAAAAAAATCCCCCCTTTTTTTCACCGTTAGGGTTTCGTCGTTGATGTTAATCAAGCCCGCTGCAAGTTCGTTGGGAAACGATCCGGGTTCCCTATTACGCAAATCTTTTATTGAATCTGGTTATTTTGAGAGGCACGGCGGGGAATTTGCATCGGTTTGATTAGTAACAGTATTGGAAATTTTTTATTATTATTATTTTTTTTATTTTGATTTGATTTGATTTTTTTATCTTTTATTTTATCTTTTTATTTGATTTTATTTGATATTATTATTATTTTTAGATAAAAAAATTTTATGTTTTTTAATTTTATTTTTTTAAAAAAATAATTTTTTTTATTTAAAAATAATAATCAAATAAAATAAAATCAAATAAAAAGATAAAATAAAAGATAAAAAAATCAAATCAAATCAAAATAAAAAAATAATAAAAAAAAAAATTTCCAATACTGTTACTAATCAAACCGATGCAAATTCCCCGGCAACGGCGCCAAATTTTGAAGAGATTTGCCGTGCCTCTCAAAATAACCAGATTCAATAAAAGATTTGCGATAATAGGGAACCTGGATCGCTTCCCAACGAACTGCGGCGAGCTTGATTAACAACAACGGCGAAACCTAACGGTGAAAAAGGGGGATTTTTTTGTGATTCAACGACTAAAACGAAATAGACGAGATAAACGAAATATTGAGAAACGATAGAAAGCGTTAATAAAGCGAAATAGATTAAAGCGACCAACCCAACGTTTAGATTCCCGAAGCGTCCATCCTTGGCGAAATATTAACGAACTTCGCGTTTGGTTCTAGACGAAGCGAGATCTCGCATCCGTCCGAAATTCCCTCGACTAGACGATCGCCTAGAATTTATTCGAACAGTGGCGTCTCATTGTACGATCGCACAGCAACACTTTAAACCTAGTCCGAACTCGTCCTTGGGACGAACCAAACCGAATATTAAATCTAATATTCGAACTATTTTCGAAATCGGATCGATAAGATGAAAACAGAATCGAGAAACCCTAATCCGATTAAGCCTAGCTCTCGGACGAATCATGGAATCCTCACGTTGGATTAATCATAGAAGTTTAGCCGAGCATGGTTGGAATAGAAGAAGAAAAGACGAAGAACATGAAGAACATTTGAGAGAAAACTAAAACTTGTCTTTAATCCAAAACTGTGTAAAACGTGAATGAATTAATGCGTAGAATGAATGTGTGACGGCTGCCTCACTTAAGGATAACCTAAAAACGAATTAGGTCTAATGGTTCAACCCAAAACGAAAATAAAATAAAGATGGGCTTTAATTACAAAATTCGAGCCCAATTAAAATCCAGAATTGTTCATCTGACTTTGGCTCCAAAATTGACTGCCTTCCTGTCCGAATTGGCTCTTTATGTCTTCATAACAATTGTAGCTCTCTGAATCATCTGAAATATGAGACAAAAATGAGGCAAATCCGATGTCTGGTTCAAGAGTTATGGTAAAAATAGTGAAGCAATACAAAACTGGAATTTTATCGATAAAAATGGCTAAAATTACAATCTAAGGCCCAAAGCCTAAATGCACATAAAAGCCATTATTTATTAACTAAAGAGTCCTAAATATTGATCAAGAGATAAAAATAAGTGTATTAAATATTCAATTATCAGCGACCGAGTCTCGAAAGCGACCGAGTTACAAAAGCTTACGGTGACGGCTTCGCTTGACTGAAAGGCCGAGTTCGATGACCCTCGCATGGATCCCGGACTTTAACTGTATTCAGTGTACCCGGGGTCCGCCTTCTTTTTCTTTTGGAGGTGGACTCCTCTTCATAACTTTACCCGGAGCCCGGGTTTTACCCGTATTAAGTGTACCCGGGGTCCATCGTCTGACCTCCACGAATAAGATCTCACAATTTGAGCAAACTTTAGAATTGACGATGACAATTTTCATATCGAAACAATCCCGATTGATGCGGTTATTAAGAGTAAGCGAGGTCCGTTCGGGTTCGTGCCCGGAATTCGTTTCTCCGGTTGTGGGTGTCGTAACCCTTAACTTGTTTGTCCATTATGGGTGTCGTAACCACGGAATTCGTTTCTCCAGTCTGTAGATTTGGTGGCCGTAGCCGTCTGACCTCCAAGAATAAATGATTGAGATAGCAAAACGAATCAGGGAGAACTCCTCTGACAAGTCCACGATCATTGTCCGTGCTCCTTTAATTGGAAAACCATGCTTCCGGTCTTCTTCGATCTCGGATGGAAAATTATGGAGCATCTCGGAAATTGAATCTCGGAATCAAGGAACCCCTGCACATCCGGTAAGCTTATTGTCGATCAAGAGACCATACGCTTTGCATCCCGTGGAAGACATACTCAGAGAATATCCAAGATCAATGACGGTGCTGTATTTCGAACGACCAAGTAAATGTTGTCTTTTAGCCTAAGAAGGAGCATCCGCGACTTCCTTCGCCATGCCGACTCTTGCATATAACTCTGATTCCTCAGCCGAAATATGTCGGCGTCTCAGATCCCAACCAACTTTACTAACTATCCCGGTTGTATACTCCTCATTTTGTAGCTCAGGAATCTCGGCAATGTTCACAGCGTTCCGACCTTGTACCTCGACACCTTCAGACAGATGTACCTTGGCATAGCCGCAATCGATGGTTAACTCGGCATAACCAAGTTAGCTTTGCCTCCTGCCGCCTTATCCCGTGTACATTTAAAGCTTTCTGTGTGATTGAGCATCGAAGACTCCATTATGGCCGTTCCTCGTAGCATCCAAGTACAGGACCAGGCAAGACCAAAACTGACCGGTTCATGCAAACCACGTCGACCACGACCCCTACATTCTGAATCTCAGTGTCAAAGTGAGTTAACCCATCTCGGGATTAACCCTTCTCTGGAATCTCGATCTCGGCCTCCCATTTTTCTAAGGAAGAGAACCTAGATCTCAACTTGGAAACCAGCTCGGCTTCACATTTTTCTGAGCAAGGGAAACTCGATCTCGACATTCCTAGCATCTCGGCCTCTAAGGCCTGTGGTTCAAATATCCTACCACTCGAAGCATCTCGGTATCTCAGGATCACGGTTTAGATATCCTGCCGCCATTTATCCCCGGAAAACACTCGAAGCATCTCCGCATGCGCAACTACCAATTTCTCTAGTTTGCTATGACTGTCGGATCACCATTGGGATTTCCGTTTTGGGCTTCTCTGCCTTCAAAACGTAAGATTTGGGTGGATCTCATAAGCGTTTGGCTACTGCGGATATCTCGGAGGCTTCGGAGTAAATCTGAAGAGTCGCCAACCTTTATCGTTACGGCATACACAGATGCCAGAATTGAAAAGTATGGGTTCCCAAAGAGAAAAGATAGCTCAAATCTGGGTTCCCGAGAAGAGAGGATGAGAATCCTGCTCAAATCTGGGTTCCCAAGGAGAGAGGATGAGAATCTTCTCATCATGTGGACACATGGAGAGTTAAAAGAAAAACCCATGTGAATAGGGCATCTAAATTTATGCCAGAATTGCCCAGTTTGGGTTCCCAATGAAAAAAGATGGCTCAAATCTAGTTCCTAAGAGGAGAGGATGAGAATCCTGTTCAAATCTGGGTTCCCAAGGAGAAAAGATGGAGGATCCTGCTCTCAAATCTGGGTTCTCAAGGAGGGAGGATGAGAATCCTGCGTATATCTGGGTTCCCAAGAAGAGAGGATGACGGGATAACGATCCTTGAGGAGGGAGGATGAGAATCCTGCCTAAATCTGGGTTCCCAAGAAGAGAGGATGAGAATCCTGCTCAAATCTGGGTTCCTACGGAGAGAGGATGATGATCCTTCATTCCACATTGCTCAATTGCCCGCATCTAAATTTATACTAGAATTGAAAAGTCTGGGCTTCTAGGAGAGATGATGACGATTCTTGAGGAGGGAGGATGAGAATCCTGCCTACTATCTTCTCATCATGTGAAGACACAAAGAAACAGAAAAAGAAAACCCATGAGAGTAGGGCATCTAAATTTATACCAGAATTGTCTAGTCTGGGTTCCTAAGGAGAAAAGATGGCATTGTTACGGATTGCTATCTCGGTTACGACACCTCGGTTTAAATATTATCTGATTTGAATACAGTGAGGAATCTCAGTTTGACATGGTTCTGTTTTCCTTCGTCTACTGAATTGAGTCACATAAACAAACCAGCTTCCAGGATTCATCAAATGAATTTTGCAATCGCAAATAATAATCTTCAGTTTATAAGACCAAGAACACATCTCGGCACAGTAATCTCAGTCACTCCATGAAGGAAATCCCTTTTTACGATCTCGTCCCTCGGCCTCTAAGCATCTCGTCACAGTCCGATGCTCTCTGTTTGGCACAGCAAAACACCCTTCAGTTATCTTGCTCCATCACCATGCCGGTTTTAGATACCTTGAAAGCATTATCTCGGCTTCTGGACTTAGATAAGTGATGCATGCCGACATCTGCCGAGGCCCTTGCTTCCATCCAGATCGCAACTCGGTTAACCAGCAACGAGTCTCTGGCAGGAAAAGAAACTTCGAAAAACACAGATTGCCGACATTATGAATCTGAATCATGGTGAGCCTTTGATCACATCAGTAACGAGCATTAGGGAAGGCGCACGCAAGAACAACTCGATCTTGAGAGAAGAACCTTTCAGAAATAGTTGAGATTAGTCGGCGAGAATAATCGCTGATGAAATTGATTCCAAGGCTAGCGAAAGACCCGCCCAGGCAGCAAGAGGAAAACCAGTCGAATGTTTAAAAATCTGACAGATATCCCCATGCCAACCTGTCAAATAAGAGAATTAGTGGCATCCTTGATGTCAGCCAGAGATGAGTGCCCACCTCCATTACACGAATTTCAATCAAGGAATTGACCTCCCAAACCCTAACTGTAAATCTCCAAGATTGATCGCTTGGCAGTTAGGAATTGGAATCATTGACCATCTGCAATTGCATTTTATACGACTCCGGTAAATCTGCAATTAGAGTTTATTTATCGTGAATGGATAACAATCGAAGCTTCGGCCTAAAACGCATCCAAATTTTTGCTATGTTGACATCCCAAACCCTAACTATAAAACTCTACAATTTTTCGTTTGGCCGCTAGGATTTGGGAAGGTTGACCATCTTTGGTCATGGGAATCGAAATTTACGGTTCCCCACGGATGGCACCACTGTTCTGGTGTAGAACACAGATTGTCTAGCCCTGAGGGGCTAGGATGTTGTAGATTGGGACTTGACCTAGGAGCGATTCCTAGGGCCTACGTACCTTGAAGAGGGATCAAAGTCCACGTAGTTCGAGGATTAGAGGAGGCGTTTAGCCAAAAGGGGTGGTCGTATGCTCTGTGACGGCTGTATGTGATTAGCCGGAGCGTAGACCGTATAGAAGAGATGATGAACCTTTAGGGTTAACCTGCTATATATAGAGGCTACCTTAGGTTTAGGGTTTGAACTGTGGGCTTCTATGCCTCAAAACCCAAGTGATGTGGCGTCATATCGTGCCATGTGGATTGCCCCTTGTTGGGCCATACAAATGGAATATGGGCCTTATATAAATCCGTAACAATTGGTTTTACTAGAATATCTGTATAATAATTTGCATTAGAACTATTTCCTATGAATAGAAAACCTATTTACATATAAAATAATACTTTTTACAAAATAAAGTAGATTTAGATCTTATATTTATGGATATTCATAAGGTTTTAGCGCTCCGGATCCTCTCATTAGCGTTTTCTTATTGTCCCTCATCGGCTTTGAATCTGGACCATACATTTGATATAATTGCCCACACCAACAACCTCATTAAGTCAAAATCAATGGTTTAGATTGGATGATGAGAGATGAGGAGGAAGTATGCCAATGAGAGAATCTAGTTCCATGGTTGGTTTGGCTCCGGATCCTCTCATTGGCGTGTGAATGGCCTTAAGTTCCATGATTTTTTTTAATAGTAGTTTTCATGCTTGTTGAATTTTTTATTTTTCATTCTTTTTCGTTTATTGCTTTGAATTTTTGGGATTTACATTTGTTTGTTTCGGAAGGTTCGCTGTTGAAGCATCTTCTTTGTATAATTTTGCTTGGCTAGTACTTGCTCCTATGTTTAATATAAAACTCAGTTGATTTTTTTAGAGAGGTTAATAAAATTAAATAAAGTATTTATATTTAGTATTTTTCACAAACTAATTTGTCTGACTTATAAACTAATATATTATCTAATGATATACAAATATATTATGATTAAGTAATTTATTTAGTTTCTTGAATCTCTCTAAAAAAAAGTGAACTGGGTCTTATATTAAATAGCAGAGGGAGTGATAAAATTGTCTTTATTTTATAAAAATATCGTTATTTAAAATTTAAAACACATTCTCGAGTAACTTCTATATCAAATTACAAGATATAACCATATAAGCATGTATATTTTAATAAAAATATTCATATATTTAATATTTATATAATAACTAATTAAATGATGTAAAAATTGTCCCCTTTTTCTTCTAAATGAAAAATAGTATACCTCAAACAATCATGTATAGACCACATATCTATGAGGACCCCAGAACTTTGGATCAATTAAATAAGTGGAGCCATGAGCCATCTGCTTTTGCATTAATTATGAATATACTTATTTATTAATATATATTATTATTAATCTTGAATGAATGTGATAAAAATTCACATGCACTCCACAGTTTTTGAGTCCTCATTAAGTAACTCTGCTAAAAATGCTTAATGCCAACCTCCTCATCCTTCTTTTCCAGATTCTTTCCTTCTACCTTAATGGATCATAGAAACCTTCCCTCCTTCCTTCTTGTACTCTTTGTTTGGTTCAAAATGTAAATTACTTTTAACATATTCATTGAAACTAAGAAAAAATGGTTAACTTATTAAATTTGTCTTAAATAAAAAAAAAAAAATCAACTTTGCCCCTATTCAAAGTTGTTACACTTATCTTATCTTTGTCCATAACCATTGTGTAATACCAAATCACCAATAAATGTTAGTTATGCTTAGTTTTGATGATGACAAATATACTTATCATCAATATTAAGAGGAGAAAGTTTTCATACTTCATTTATCTTCTACTTTGATTTAATATAGATGTGAAGTTTATTTATGAAAAAGGATTTAGAAGAAGATCAACAAAGAAATATCTAATTAAAGGAAGTATGAAGTTCAAATGATGGAGAATGATGAAGAGAAGAAGAAGAAAGAAGGAAGAACTTGTAGAATGAATTGAGAAAATCATTATTCAAGCCTTTAGATTGATTCTTAAAGTCTCTACGATGATATGGAAGTTGGAATGACTCAATTTGGAGTTAAAACGAGCAAAAATGAGGTTCTGGACTGACCATTCTCGAGAATGACCTTCAATTCTCGAGAATTCACTTTGCTACAGTGATTTTCGCTAAAAATCTCTTCAATTCTCAAGAATCATCAGTAATTCTCGAGAATCATGCATCTCTGTTCAGCTCTGTTTTCACGTTCAGCATGGGTGACCTCTGGTAATTCGACGATATCTCCCAAACCAGAGATCGGATTGAGGTGAAACCAATTTTGTTAGAAACTAGACTTCCAATGCGTCATTTAGACATAAAATACAAGTCCAAAGGAGGTCATATGAGAGAGCTATGAATTTTGGAAGATTAAAGTGAAATCAACGTCACAGTCCAGACCCACCTTCAGTATTTTGAGTATATCTCGCGAAATACAAATCCAATTGAGCTGAAATCGGTGGCATATGAAAGTAGACATCAAGAGCGTTCCATGGATATATAATTTGAAAACGTCGGAGTTCGGACCAGGGAGATATGTCCCTCGAAAATTGATAGTCTGTTCAAAGATGCTGCAGAAACGTTGGTTGATGATAACGGACGAACTACAATGAGTTTGGAGCTGATTGTTCTTGCATTGGAAAGAAGGCTTTAAAGAGTTTAAGTATTTGAATCAGAATCAACTTGTTTGCATCTCCATAAGAAATTGATTCTTGAGTATATGACAATGATTCTCGAGAATGAGAAATTGATTCTCGAGAATAGGCGCAATGCTCGGGCACAGGTAAGAAGCTCTCGAGAATGTCTAAGAAAAGATAATAGATTAAACTTGCCTTATATGATTCTCGAGAATGAGTCATGGATTCCCGAGAATATCAAGTACAGGAAAACAATGTTCAAATATTCTCACGATACATGATTCTCGAGAATGCTTAAATAATTCCCAAGAACAACATCAATTCTCAAGAATAGAGTTTCGGTTCTCGAGAATGCCAAGTAAGGAAGAAAGTTGATCGAAAGACTTCTCGTTTCATGGTTCTCGAGTATACCTAAGGAACTCTCAAGAATGTAAGAAGTTCTCGAGAATGCAGTATCAATTCTCGAGAATGCCATACTTCTACGGAAAATAATCAACGCTTGATTCTCGAGTGTAATGAAATGATTCTCGAGAATATCTTCATATGATCACTTCTGGGTATATAATTCTCGAGAATAATAAAATATTCCCGAGAACCTCTTCAGGTTTGTTTCTCGAAACATCTTGATTTAAAACATAATTCTCGAGAACTCCTAAGCAATTCTCGAGAATATCGCTTCTGAAAATTTACGAAGAACTTAGAAAAACGTAAATCCTTTCTGAAAATTTATGGGTTGTGCTCCATTGCTTATTAATCACATCTGAACTCATTTATATCATAATCTAATCATTTCTTGGTTGAGTTTCGAAGTGATTAACCAGGTAATATTTGAATTCACACGAAGGGCAATCCGACGTGGCAGAAGCATTTAATACAACTCAGAAAAGCAGAGCAACAATCGGAACTAAAGTTCGCAGACGAAATCATTCCTTCGAGGCATACTTAATCCGGCTATCACTCGAGTCATTCTATGCACAAGTATGCACGACGACGTGTGCACTTACCGAAGCAACGGTCGACTACTCACAACGGATTATATATGTGCCTAACGGAAAAACAAAGAGACTCAACGGCTAGTTTACAAAGCTTCTCAACGGTCATTAGTGTCGATCAACTATAAAAGAAGAAGGATTCAAACCGGACAGACATGAGCTTGCACTTGTCGAAATGCCGATATTCGAATCCAACACTTATCTCATATACTCTCTGTTTCACAATGCTTATATAGTTTTCAGTAGAGAGTGTGATGATCGTTTTATGCACTTCAGTGATTATACAATCACTTCTGTGAGAGAAGATTTATCTGTAAACATTTTATTTGAAAGTTACTCAAGATTGGGTGATCTTGAGTGGGAAACACATTGCATTGATTATAACTTGTAAGGGGGAGTGGAGTCTGAGAGTGAGTAGACCATCCTTCGTTTACAGAGTGTGTAATCAAGCGGGTGTATCAATTACAACTTGTAAGGGGAGTGGAGTCTGAGAGTGAGAGGACCATCCTTCGTTTACAGAGTGTGTAATTGTTCTTGAAAGATAGTGGAATCCTGTGTGTTTTGGGACTGGACGTAGGTCGGCGATTTTGGACCGAACCAAGATAAATCACGCTTGCATATTCTCTTCCCTTATCTTTTATATTTCCAGTATATGCTTATTTGAATATCTAACTGTCGATTTAGAAATTTCGAAAAGATTTTCAAAGGACCTAAAGTTTTATCCAACACCCAATTCACCCCCCCTCTTGGGTGATTGCCAGGTCTTTCATTTGGTATCAAAGCTGGGCTCTTGTTTAAAGGACTTAACCGTCTCAAGAGTTACGATGGCTAATTTTGGGTGTTGTTTGCTTTCTGAAGGTTTCGATTATACTGTTCCACCACTTTTCAAAGATATAGATTTTTGGTTCTGGAAAGCTAGAATGACATCGTTTGTAAAATGCTTTGATTTTGATATGTGGAATGTTTTTACAAATGTTTTCGACGCAACTTATATTAGTAACTAATAACTTTCGACGCAACTTATATTATGGAATAAGGAATTTTTTTCCCTTAAAAGACGCCCTATTTTTTAGATAGTGGGAATTACATACTCTTTTGGCTCTATTTATAAGAGAAATCTAACATGTTTTACACAGATCAAGAAAAACTTTAAACTTCATTAACTCTGCTATAAAATCAACAACTTTTCAACTATATCCCTATCTAATATATATTGTATCATATGGGAACAAAGTCAATATAATAATAATAATAATAATAATAATAATAATAATAAATAAATAAAGGGAAAAAATATGCACTCAATTTAAATGAAGTGTCTTATAAATGATCAAAAAGTATTTTCTTTTTCTGCCCTATAAATAGGATCATAAGAGTGTATACCACTCCAAACCACATCATGAGTCACATCTAACTGCCTTATTAAAACTAAGAAAATATTGTTAAGTCATCAACTGTTTGAAAATGAAATAAAATTTCAAACTTATCCATATAATATGGGGAAAATTCCAAGAAAATACATGAATTTCAAAATCATAAATAAGTGATTTTCAAAACAATGAATTGTCAATTATTTTATTGTTCTTGTTAATCACATTATTATTATTATCAATAGAATTTTAAAGTTCAGGTGTTATTTTTCTGTCATTTTCTCTGTAACATGTCATGAGACAATATTGAACAAATATAATTACACCACGCAGTCCGACTTAGTGGCTTATACTCCCTCCGGTTCTAATTATAAGACTACATTTTAGAGTTGGTTTTGGTCCTAATTATAGGACAACATTCTAATTTTTGTCAATTTCTTCCTAAAATACCCCTATTTTATTCTCTTAAGTGTGTTTGGTTTTTGATGATTACATATATGTGTATGTATATATGTGCGTGTCTATATACAAATATACATACATATATACATAGACACACACACACACACAAATACACACACACACACATATCTGTGAGTGTGTGTGCCTGTCAATATATATGTGTATAGATATATATATGTGTGTATGTGTGTACATATATAAACACAAATATATATACATATATGTGTGTGTTTATATGTGTGTGTCTATATATATATATATTTGTGTGTGTGTGTGTGTTCACATATATATGTGTAGATATATGTGTGTGTGTGTTTAGATACACACACATACATACATACATACATACATACATACATACATACATACATACATACATACATACATACATACATACATACATACATACATACATACATACACACACACACACATACATACATACATACATACATACATACATACATACATACATACATATATGTGTATATAGTAAGACCATTATTTCAATTAAAAACCGTGTGGAAATGAAAATTCTAAATCAGAGAGGTATGTGGTAGGGGTTGTTAATTCACTTTTACTTATGTCATTTTAAATTTATATAAAGACATTTTAGAAAAATGAGTAAAATTAACTAATTTAACTTCTTTCCTTAATTTCTCCAAAATTAGTTAAATATGTCATATAATTAGGACCGGAGGGAGTAATAAGTAATTATTTATTTCTTCTACAGTATGAGATATGACTTATAGTAAGCACCAGACTTTTTTTTTTGGAGGGTATTTTGATGCTTCATTGATCCCTGAACCATGAAGTGGCCGGAACTAATGGGTCTCACGTCTGAACTTGAAGCTCTTATCTTTAAAAAGCATTGAATTTTGCACTAAATAAATAAATACTGACAGAGCCATGATTTTCTCCCCCATTTATTAGATTCATGTTGTTGAGAGAGAAATCAGTCATTGTTCAGGGAAAAAAAAAAAAACAGAGAAATCAGTCAACTCATTTCGTAGTCTGTCAAAGGTGTTTCTCACTGGTGGTTTGGCAGCATAATCCAATGCTTAATTAATTAAAATAATTTATATAGTGATCAAGACCCATCATCTTCCAACTAATAAAAATTGTGCCCTTTTCTTTTCTCTGTTTGTGAGAAACCTCCTCTCTGGCTATCAGACTATCTCTCAGAGGACCCGTTTGTTACAAAGAAAGTTTGGGGAGGGGAAGGAACTTTGGAGGAGAGAAAGGAAAGGAAAGGAATATTTGAAAGATGAGGGAAGATGGCTTGAGTTGTTTGGTAGGAAGAAAATGAAGAGGGAAAGTTGGTAAAGAATTAAGAAATGTTTATTTTACCCTCAAAAGAAATTAATTCAAAATAAAAAAGATTTTTTTTTTTGCTAAAATATATTTTTTAAAAATATATTATTGTTAAATTCGAACTTGTGAAAAAAAAAAAAATTCGCCAAATTTGAACTTTCCCGCCAAATTTTATCTTTCCCGCCAAGTCCGCCAAATTTGAAATTCAGGGGTAAATGTGTCAAAAAACTATCTTCCTGGGAAGATGGCAGCTTTCCTTCCATTTTCGGATGGAAAGCATTTTCCCTCAAATGAGGGAAGATGGACCCTCACTGGAAGATGCTGACTGGACTTTCTGTATAACAAACAGCCAAAATCCATAGGAAGATTGAGATCTTCCCTTTCCCTCCCCAAACTTTCTTTGTAACAAACGTGTCCTCATTATGGTGCTACAGAAACAGATGTGAAAGGAAGGCAATTGAATGAAGATGGGTTCTGATTTTAATATCATAATGAGAATGGGTCCAGGTTTCCAATACAGCCATGAAATTATGAAATACTACGTATTCAATAATGATTACTTCCTATAGGCCACCAAGTGTACGATCCCACGTGGTTTTCCCGTCCTCTCTCTTTCTCTCTCTCTATATATATATATGATTATTACTAAATTATTAAATATCTGTCATTGTCTCTCTCAAATGACGGTGACTGTCGGCATTTGCAAAGCACGTTTCCCTAAGCTATTGTCCCTATCAGCTTCAAGGGAGATTTGTTTGAAGCCAAAAAAGTCAGTGGCAGCTAATTTTGTTTTTACTGTGTGTACCATGAGCCTGACATGACAAAAATGAAGTTTAACTCTTCCAATAATGTCTTGTTTTTTTTTTAATAAATTAAAAATGGAATTTATTAATAACTTCAGAATATATGAAAAACTATATCCTACTATCTTTCATCAATTACCACCTCTCGGGATGAAGGTGGTGGGTGATCAAAGAGACAAAAGTTTCCTACAATATTATGAGCTAGCTTAGCGAAACGATCCGCTAATTAAAAATTACCAGTTTTTTGATAACCACAACCTGACATCAACTATAATGTCCCTAAAGGGGTGAGAATGATTATAACCCCTAGTCAAAACATTAACAGCTTCAACACAATCTAATACTACAACAACATTTTTGTATCCTTTATTCTAACATATTGAAGATCTTGGGTGATTGCAATGATTTTTGCTATTGCTGGGAAACTGTCGTGAGTTTTCACATGAATCCGCATATCCATCATTTATCATCTCTACTAATAGCGCCTCCACAACCGCTTCTCCCTGACTCTAGAACTCTAGAACTGAAGCATCCACCTCGAGAGTGATAAATCCTTGTTGACATTCCTGGTTGACCCGTCCTGCAAAATATTATGTTTAGAGTAAATTGACATTTTGTTATTAAATCTTTATCCCAGCTTGCCCAGAAAAGGCTACAATGTCTTTTTCATAACTGAGCTAAAGATGGAAACTTTAACAAGCAGCCTAAGAGATTCTAATGTTTTTACTTTGCCGATATTCTGAGTTTCATGTTGGTCATGATGAAGAGTGTCCTCCCATCAACATTGAATATAAGCGGGAAACCGGGCTAAGCCCAAGTTGATGTATTTATTCAACCCAACCCTACATTGCAGTGCAGGCTTCAAAACATGTTCTCTGTTACTGTTACAACATACCGTACACTTGAAACCCAGAAAATCTACAAGTCTAGCAGCCAGATTCTCAACCTTGAGAAGGAAAATGATACAACATCAAACTATAAAATCAAATACAAAATCATACCCTCTCATATTCAGAATGTGGTACATTATGAGTCTGATATTACAGCCATATTCCCTTTCGTGCACCTTTTAAGCACTCTAGTGTGCATCATGACCTCAGGTTTATTTGAAACACTCTGTTATACCAAATAGAGTGAAGGGTCATGTGAAAGACGTCATATTTAAGGGGCTCTGTGTGCCACAGAAAATGTTTCTGAACCCTCCTGACCCCAAGTTGCAAGCTGAGATACTTCTCTTCTGGTATCGAATCAAGAATGTCTTTCAACCTCGGAATATCCTTCTCTGCAAGGATTACCGAGAATGCGTCCCAGTTCAAGACCTCAAAAAATGGTGGCACAAAGCTGTCAGATAGAATCACAGGCACACACTCATAAAATATAGCTTCGACCACCCTGGGGCTGTTCACCTCATACCCTTTAGGGCAAATGCAGTACTTGCTGTTCTTCATGTGCTGAATGTAACTCATTTTGCTAGCAACATCGGGAGGCATTCGACCAAATATCTTCATATTGGGATCTTTGTCCTTCCAGTGCTTTAGCAATGTCGGACGCAAATAGCCATGCAAACTACCGGCATAGAAAGCAAGAATAGGCCTTTGATCAGGTGGCCTTCCACCCAGATCTCTTAGAGGGTTTCTCCCGACTGGATATAAGTTTCTGGAAGAGAAACATCCCTTCCAATTTTGAAGCCTTGTGTTACATCAGCTATACAGAGAGCTTTGATGCAGTATTCCATATGGTGCCTTGTTTCATATGGAGCCTGTAAGAGAAAAGTAGTGCATATTTTTATTCATGATCATATGGAGTCAGCAAGAGTTGTGCATATTTTATCCATTTACGTCATTACATGTGCTTTCATGCATAGACTCATTCTCCATAGAATAAGCTGTCAGTTAGCTGTTATTTCATGTTCCCTAGTATCTTGGATTTGGACACCAATGCATAAGATATCACAGTTAAGGATACTTTCAGTCCGTTATAGAAGGGAAAACCATTTTTGAAGTACCTATAGTTTCCTTCAATTTCTAATTTGGTACTTTTGTGTTTTTTTCCTTTATTAAATATTCTTTTAGCACTGTTAGCCCCTAGTAAATTTACTCTGTTAGCATTGTTAGCTCCTGTACAGAAGCTAATTGTACTAACAGAGTGAAATTAAAGAAGAGAAAAATACAAAGGTAACAAATCAAAAATTGAAGGGAACTATAGGTATCTTGAATAATTTTCACTTTATAGAATTAAACAGCTAACAAGAATGGGATGTGAAATCCCCATGATTTTTTGTCATCTCATGCCACCTGGTATGTCTACCATAAATATGCATCTTTCACAATACCTGATAATGTATATACCAAGGTTAAGATGAAGATATGCCATATGCTTCGGAATTGATTTTTTTTTAACTGATATGCAACCTACAGCAGACAACTAGAAATTATGCAATACAGCATGACCATTATTTGAAACGTATACAAAAGAATGGTTGCTAATCTTTTCTCATCTATATTCTACATATAATATAAACTTCATAAGAAGCAGCTCTATTCATAAACCATCGACAATGCAGAATGCCTCAGACTTTGTGTAAAACATAGGCACACAATTCAGTTTTCATATATAGATTACAATATGGTTAGATATATAGGACTAGGAGTGAAAAATATCGGTTTGACACATTAAAGAAACACATTCCTGCGATCACGCAAGTTAAGTAAGAAAATAAAAAAGGATACATCATACCCAATCATGGCATGCGACCAGAAAATGGTCAGCTCCACCAGTTCTGTTAAAGTAAGGATATTTTGATGCAATTTTCTCTGCATAGTCCTTCAAATACTGGCGAAGATTTGTCCGATTATGAGAGTTATGTACATAAAGAGAGCGCTGTAACATACGCGAACTAAATGGCATATAGAAGAGGTGGGCTTTTGCAGGATCCTTCACAACAAAATGCTTGTCTCCCTCCATGAGTTTCATAAACCATCCCTCTGCAGCATAAAGTCCATTGAGTATAGGTTGATGGAAGATGGGTTTGTGTCCATCCTTGTATATATAAACTTTGAGTGTGCGTTCCATCAGTTCATAGCTCCTGAAAATGCAAGGAGAGAAGTTACTCTCTTGAACATTGGACATAGTAGGTCAGATGTACTCACACACAGAAAAACAGAAAGAGCAGGAATTTAAGTGAAAACAAGGAAAAACCCAATATCATATTTTAAAAAAATGTAATTTAGAAGAAAACATTTAATGTTGCAAATTGAGAGATTTCACTGTTAGGTTCTGATAAAGTATTCCTCAGAAAGATTGTAAGGAGTTAAGTAGTGATTAGTACTTCAGGAAGTCAACACCCTTCCATTCTCCTTTCAAGGTCAAATATGGGTCGAACAGAATTAGGCATGAAAAAAACACTATTAACAAAAGTATGGCTATGCAGTTCATGTTACCTTAACTCTATCAAACTTACCTTTTGAACATGGAAACATTTCGGAAGAGAGGAGCATAAAGTTCTTTGTCATGTGTCACCATAGGAGCATGCATAATCTCCAACTTAGCAGCATGAATTTCATGGTCAAGTTTGGAGGACCATCGTGGTTTCTGCAATCAAAATTGGACTATAGATCACATCAACTATTTTTTCCCCCAAATAAGTATGTTCTAATTGACACATATTATACCATTGCACGAGACTTAGCCCGACGCCTCACTAATATCCGGTTCATCTCCTGTATTAAGGTTCTTGACTTAGGTGGCAGTTCACACCTCATTTTCCTACTCCCGGGAATACTTGTTGAAACACCATTACCTAAGTCAGTTGAATTATTTTGCTTCAGAGAAGAACGAACTGAAGAGTTGGAATTTGAACGTGTCAGATTAGTAGGCACAGGAGGCTGGAAATGAATATGAACTCTCTCAGCTTCACTTGAATCCGCATTTTTGTTTTCTATCAACTGATAATTTGTTGAAATTTCACGTTTAGTCTTCAAAATTTTCTTTGCTGAAAGGGCATATTCACTTTTCCTGGCTAAAATTGGCAAGAGATTGCTCTTCTTAATGCCAACACTATCAAACACTGAGCTCACCTTTTTATCATCAACTTTCTTCTCCGGGAAACTAAGGACGTCATTTCTATCTCTCCCAACTTCAAAAGCATTAGTAGAACTCTGTGTATGATTTTTCATTCCATTTAACCACTTATGATGATGATGGTTTTCTTCACTAACAATGGAAATATGTACATTTTTCACAGTGCCAGTGGAAGCAGAATAATTAATAGAATTTGAACCATAAACTGTTAGAGGATTCTGAACAGTAGAAATCTTTGGGAAGCTTATAAAATCATCCCTGGGCTCATGATATTCTTGCAATGAAGAGAACCAAGGTGCATTTCCAACTGTAACCAATATTGACTGAAACAGTAAGGAGTTAACAGCCACTATTCCTAATAGATAAAGCCACCTCCCATTTCCCATAAGGCATAATCGGAACATTTCAGAATATCCACTCAGAACAGAGAAAACAACATAACTTCTTGATCAAGCTTCTTAAATTAGAATCTAACACCCAATCTTTCCATCATTGTGCTGCGCATTGAAGTTCAACAGAAACTCAAATTAGTTGAAATATAGGGTGGGTTATGAAGTAATAAAACATGAGACTTCGTAGATAGGTTACAAAATAACTATCGTTACGAAATAAAGCTCCAATATAAACGGAAACTATGAGAAACGACCATTGGGGGTTTACAGTTCCACTAGTTCTTATCAGGCACCACAAAAATCAGCTAGGACGAGTAATAATTTATGCTTGTGTGTGAGGGAGAGTGAGAAAAAGAGTGGCTGTATCATTCCCAAGCATGCATTAAGTACAAGAATGAAGCAAAAATTGAACTTGTTTTAGTTTCAGCCAAAAGCGAAGAAACTAGTAAGAACAAAACTCACCTAGCTATGGAGGAGAGTGAAACTTGAAGCAGGGTCTTCTTTCGAACTCTGCAATGAAGCAAGCAGAAGCAGAGTAAAGCAACCCTCATGCAGTACAGATCAAAGAGTCTAACCTAAATCGCCCCGGCGAAGGATTTTTAGACAATTAACCTAAAAGGTGCGAATTATTGAAGCAAGAAAACAAAACGTATTAGTTGTTCTGTTTACATTCCCATTAAAGTAATTGTCACTGACCAACCAGCGACCATAGGAGAGTGATGACTGATTAGAGCTGGCTTGCTGGAGCCTAGAGAAGGACCTCGCTACGACGTCGTATTCACTGCAGACAGTGGATTATGTCATTGTTACTTTTCAAGATTATGTTTCTTGTACGATATAATTACTTGAATTATCACCATAAAAAATAATATTATAAAAGTTTTCATTGATAAGTTATGTTATTTGTTAATGTATATTTTTTTATTGAGACCTAAATGATATTCTTCCTTCCCTTGTCCAAATTTCCAGCAGAATGCTTAAACTGTAGAAATAAATATCTTAAGATTTTATTGTCTTTTAATTCGGCCTTAGGGAAAATGACGCATACAAAATCCATGAAAGGAAAAGAAAAATTATATCAAAGGACAACCCAGATGTTTCTTTTACAACAAAGATTTTAGGATGTTGCAAACAAACGTTATATGGTAGGAAATTTTCACTTTGCTAAAAGAACTTCACTCCTCAAAATGTTTGTCTAGTTAGCTTGGTTACTTTGGAAAACATTTTACTCCTTTAACATTTTCGTTCATTTATTTACAATTGATGGTACTTTTTTTTTTTTGGTTGGTGCTACTCCAATAGAAAGTTTATTCAAAAGAATAAATTTATTTCTTAAATATGCCTCCTACAATTTTTTGTTGTTGGTATAAACTATAAATGGAGGCTAAGCCTTTGTATTAAATGACAGTTGTTGGGGATTTAATTCTCATACAATTTTGAATTACCAAGGTCCTCAAATAAGTATGACATAAATTAAAGAAATAGGAATTGGATAAACCATCTTTTTTTTTTGGATTACAAAGGGACTGATCACTAACGATCAGTTATCACTAAGGCATAGCCTTATTTGACCAGCTCCCGCAGCGTCATCTCTGAGGCGGCAAAGCAAACCATCAGGAGGATCAGATAAAACATAGTAACCCACCCCATTGTCAATGCAAAGGAAGCAAGGTAATCTGCACACCGGTTGCCCTCCCGATAGACATGATTCCATGTCACACGCCAATCCTCTGCCATCAATTGTCGAATCAGTCGAACAATAGTCAAGGTTCCATAGGAAACCTCCTCATTCCTCGGACCAAATCCAGGCCGACAAACAGTCAAGCTGTACCATGACCTCACCAAAACCATAGCTCCAGGCCATTTCGAGGCCATCTAGAAGGCTCCACAATTCTGCGAGAAAGGGAGTACAAAGACCAATATTCCGACAGCAACCTCCTATCCACCGGCCCTCTGAATCCCTAATCAAGCATCCAGCTCCAGCACCCTGACCATCATTTTTAACCGCCCCATCACAGTTGAGAGCCACGGCAAGCCGAGATGGTTTCAACCAGCGGATTAAAACCTCCTGCCTCCTTCTTCCACCGTTAGCCTCTCCGACCCGCACCATAGCCTGAACGTTGAATGGATAAACCATCTTTAACAAGCTTACCAGCCACCTGGTTTTGAACTTGAGATATATTATTCATTTGCACTCCCCAGCTTAGCGCCATTAGGCTTTTAATTTGAAACACGACTAGGCTTTGAGTATTGCTATCTTCAATCTCCTTTAGAGTGTTAACTAGATTTTTTGAGTTAGATTCAACGATAATCTTCCTAAAACCCATCTTCCTAGCAAGCTTAATCCTTTTAAGAAAGCCCATTCTTCCGCTTCCTGAGGACTACACTGACCAAGCTGATATGAGAAGCCTACAATCCATGTGCCACTAGAATCTCTTAAAACCCCACCACAATCTGCATGTCTCCTAAATGAGGACACAACTCCATCAACGTTTACTTTGATCCATTCATGGGGGAGGGGGGCATGTTAGACTCTGTCTTCCATTGAATCAGTGCTAATATCCATCAAATGGTGACTTCTGTGCATGAAGAACTGCCACAGATTCATGATAGCAGCAACTGGAAAAATTGGTTTCTTGAAGTCATCTTCAAATATTGATTAATTTTCCTCCAAGACCATAATTTCTAGATACCCACACTGAAAATCATATTCCAATTAGAACAAGAAAAATTTCCTATTTCCTTCCTAAGGTTGAAATTGATCCAATCACCCAATGAAGCAGCAAAGAAGCTAGCGTAATACATCAGATGAATCAGATCCTTCCACATACTCTTTGCATAAGTACAATCACGCAAGATATGAATGACACTCTTAATCTGTGAATTACAAGTAGAGCATAATGGTGAAGAGCTCGACCACTTGCTATGACATTCATTAGTAGGAAGCCTGTTGTGAAAAAAAAGCCATAAGAACACCCTTATTCTTTCAGCCCCCTTCCATTTCCAAATAAGCTTAAAGCAATAATGAAATAAGTTAGTTGCTGGCCTTTCTATAAGATAATATGATGTCTTAACCATAAATATACCATTATGTGAACCAATCCATAACATGACATCTTCTCCAGCTTTAGACATAGGAGGAGGAATAGCTATTAATATCTGAATAACTTCACTTGTGACAATAGAACCAAGACGAGTAAAACCCCAGGTTCCATAAGCAATCCAATCTGCAACTTTGCTATCCCTTTCTCCCTTCGTTAGAGATCTCAGACACTTCTCACTAATTTTCATCCCTCAAAATAACCAAGTATCACTGAAAAAGTTGATAGAACTCCCGTTCCTAACTCGCCAAATAATTCATTTTTCAATGATTACCTTTTGCTGATATATAAAATGAAAGCGAAGCTGAATCCAGACTTGAGATACTTTACAATGAATGATTTACAATCAAAAAACTCTCTCTAAGAGTGGATAAGATAATCACTGAAGTACAAATGTATCAAAAGATACTTCTCACAAGAAAACTCAAAGAGTAGTTGAAACTTTAATGATTCTCGTTTTCTCACAGATTGGTTGTTGAGAATAATTGAATGCATCTCTATTTATAGATAGAGATCATTAAATGACCGTTGTAATCCATAACGTGACCGTTGTAATCCATAACGTGACTGTTGCCAACTTTGATGATGGATTAGTGAAGGTTTGGTCTTCTTCTCTCTCTACTCTTTGGTTAATCCAGCTGCACAAAAGTTCAGGCTTGACTTCTTGACTTTTAATCCGTTGGAGAAGCATCTACTGGATGTGGAAAGGAAACATTAATTTCTTCAAAACGTGTGGAGAATGATTGTCCAAAAGGATGCAAGTTTTCTGCACTTTGTATTTAATGTTCTGACTTCACTTTATGCTTTATGCTAATTCTCCATTTAATCCTATCTAAATCATCTGAAACTCACTAACAAACTGATTAAACATAGTTAGGAATAGTAATGAGTGATGATATAAAGTATTAGGATCAAACACAAAGATTTCGCAAATTCGTTCATCTTGAAATTCAAATTCAGCGATGCAAACTCGAGTTTGTTCTTCAAAACTGGAGTTTTCATTTTTCATTAAAAGCCTAAACTCGAGTTTCCAAAACTTAACTCGAGTTTTCTCATTCCAGAGAAGAATATCGCGATTTGGTCTTTGAAGCAAGTTTTGTGAACAGTGCAAAACTCGAGTCATTAAGTGACTAACTCGAGTTTTGGACTTTTGATGAGAAATCATGTCTAAGTCCAAAATCTCAAAACTGGAGTTTCCATTCTAAAACTGGAGTTTTCAAAACGTTCAATTTTAGCAGAGCTCTCTGCTTGGCCTAAACTCGAGTTTCCAAACTGAAACTCGAGTTTCCATAAGTCTTTAAAAAATGGAAACTTTTCTGCTCACTTTGAGTTCTTCTCTGTAAGACCGAAACTCGAGTTTCCAAAAATAAACTCGAGTTTCCTCGTTTATGAGAAAACATTGAAAAACCTTGTTAAGTCAAAACTGGAGTTTTCACAAGTTCAGAATTGAGCATTGTTCTCTGTATGCTGTAAACTCGAGTTTCCAAAACTAAACTCGAGTTTCCAACAAAGTTTGGAAACTTAGAGTACTCTCTGTGTATCCTAAACTCGAGTTTCCAAATGGAAATTAGAGTTTTGATATCTTTGAAAAATTGGTAGCTCTCTGTCTTGCCAAAACTCAAGTTTGTTAAAACCAAACTCGAGTTTTCTTTGTCTGTGAAAAACTTGAATGTTCTCTGTATGGTCGAAACTCGAGTTTTTTTGGAAACTTAGAGTACTCTCTGTGTATCCTAAACTCGAGTTTCCAAATGGAAACTAGAGTTTTGATATCTTTGAAAAATCGGTAGCTCTCTGTCTTGCCAAAACTCAAGTTTATTAAAACCAAACTCGAGTTTTCTTTGTCTGTGAAAAACTTGAATGTTCTCTGTATGGTCGAAACTCGAGTTTTCATATCCAAACTCGAGTTTGCATTTCTTTGCAAAAACTAGAGCTATTCTCTGTCAAGTCAAAACTCGAGTTTCCAAACCGAAACTCGAGTTTGCCTTTGACAGTAAATTTTTCAACTTAACAAAAACAAACTTCCATCTGTGTTTACAATTGTCCGTTATCATCAAAACCAATAGAGAACTAACATAAAATGCCATAAGGAGGAATCCGCAGGTCTATCTTCCAACAAATGCTGCTTATTTCTAGTTATATATTTGTGAAGAAGGACATCAGTCCATAAGCTCCTAGAACCAGCTACCAGCTTCCAAACCAACTTGCATCCAAAGGCTTGATTCATAGAGTACAAATTTTAACAACCAAGACCCCCCAAAACTCTTAGGGAGAGTCAAAGTTTTCCAACCATCATTATGGTATCCATGCGAATTCGACCTCCCTCATATAAAATTACATTGCAGTCTTTCAATCTCCTTACAAATGCTTCAAGGAATTTGTGAAACCTACATAGGGTATAATGGGACTGAACTTATAACAGACTTAGCAAGAGTAATTCTTCCAGCTATAGAAAGAGAATTTGTCTTCCATGCCACTAGCTTTTAGTTAACTCTATCCACAATATATTGAAATGTTTCCCTTGACTTCCTTTTCCTAGACAAAAGAAATCCCAAGTATTTACCAATTTCATTGGTAATTTTCATAGGCTTTGGATTCTTGATTTAGTTTCTTCTGAAACTTTTGGAGAAAAGAATATGGACGATTTAGTTGCCTCACAGGAACTATTTAGGCACTCTATTATACTCCTTGCTTGATGGATAATAGCTTCTCCAAAAAGCAGGAGGTCATCTGCAAACATTAAATGTGAGATGGTCGATCCTGCTTTGGATGTCCTTATAGGAATCCATTTACTCCCTCTTACTTCATCATAGATGATATGAGAAAGGCAATCCATGCACAACACAAACAAATATGGCGATATAGGATCACCTTGCCGAAGGCCTCTCTTAGGAGTTAAAAATTATGTCTTCTAACCATTCCATAGCACATTATACGTTGCTGAAGAGATACACTCCATAATCAGATTCACCAAACTAGATTCTAGACCCACTTCCATAAGAATTTGCTTCAGGAATTTCCAGCTAAGACGGTCATAGGTCTTTTCTAAATCTATCTTCAAGGCCATATATCCTTTCCTTCCTTTAGCCTTCTTCATTGTGTGAAGAATTTCTCGCCTAATGATAATATTGTCCTGAATTAGTCTTCCTTTAATAAAGCTTTCCTGAAAAGGGGAGATCAGCTCATTCATAACTCCTTCCAATCTGTTAGTTATAACTTTAGTCGAAAATGGCTAACAAACTCATGATTGTCTCTCTTTGGAATTAGAGAAGTCAGATTAAGGACAAGGATCCAGAAAACACCTTCACGAATTGGCATACATTCAATCCTATCGTACTCCAATTGGATTAGTAGAAGATAGGAGGAAATCCATCAACACCTAGAGATTTATACGGTCCCACAGAAAAGACTGCTAATTTAATCTCCTCATCAGTAGGCATCACCCCCTAATTATATAAGATTGACTCACCAATTCTAGGAAAAGTCTTTCAGATTGCAAAATCCTAGCAGAGTTACTCTCTTCTTGAAATAAGTTCTTGAAAAAGGACAAGACTAAATTTTTGATTGACTCCTCTTACTCAACCCAGTGGCCATTATCATCTTTTAGAGCTAAAACTTTATTCCTTCTCTTTCTCAAGTTTGTTTTTAGGTGATAATACAGAGAATTACGATCTCCCTTTGAAATCCAAATAGTCCTGGACTTTTGGAACCACTTGAGTTCCTCTATTCTAAGCATTTCTTCCAATTCTCTCTGAAGTTGCAATTCTAAATGACAGAGAAACTTAGAATGAGGATAAGCACTAGAATTTTGAATGCCATTTAGTTGAGCTAGTAATTTAGTTTTTTTCCTCTTCACAAGGTCAAACACATCCTAATTCCATATGACAATATTGCTTTGTAAATTTTCAAGACTAGCCTCAAAATTTCCTTGGGCTGACCAATTTTCATTGATAAAGTCTTTAAAATTATCATGTAATAACCATATCGCTTCAAAACGGAATGGTTTCTTTGGTCTCATATCATTCAGTGTAATCCCCACAAATAATAAGATAGGATTATGATCAGAAAATTCGGTTCTTGGAAGTACCTTAAGATACGAGTCTAGCATAAGGTTTACAAGATTGTTGTTTGCTAATGCTTTATCTAGACACTCATAAAGTATAGAAGATCCTTCTATACGAGGGCCTTTCCAAGTCATTCTTGGACCAATTGATCCCAAATCAACAAGCCCACAATTGTTAGTTTATGCGATCCTGGAACCACTGCATGCGATTATGGTTGTCGTTCTTGCCTTCGATCTGTTCATTTGTTGATAGAATGTCATTGAAATCCCCCAGAACACTCCAAGGAATTGAAATTCCTTTCGACAATCTCAACAAATTTTCCTACAACACCAATCGATGGTTATTGTGCAGAATTGTATAAATCACAATAAGAAGAAAAGGCGGAAGTTGGAAACTCTGACATTTAAGATGAAAGAACTGCCAATCTTTAAGGATCGTGACTAATATTCGCGAGGTATTACAGGAAACAACTAACCCACATGAATGACCCACACTGGGAACGATCTGAACCAAGTCATAACCCATCTAGCCCAATGCTCTCAAACGAGTTGCATCATCGGTCTTGGTTTTAGTTAGCACTAATAAACTAGGCTTCAGCCCATCACAGAGTAATTTTAGATTTCTAAGAAGGCCCTTAATGCAGGCTCCTCTTGTGTCCTAGTAAGAAATACAGTCCATGGATGGTAATAAGGCAACACAGAAGGTCAATTGGACATCTGAGTCTCAGGAGCTAAAATCTTATGCAAACTTCCATAGGCCTCACACATCATTAGGCTATCTGATAGTGACCCAAAAGAAATCTATCCAGGATCTAATGAAACAAGCTTGTTAGCATCTGGATCATTAGGTAAAGTTTAGGCTTCGTTTGGGCTTGGGTTTCATTCTTATTGATGGTTTATCACTATTTCAGCATTCCCATCATCTCCCTCTATAGACTCATCTCCCATTGTAATCCTCAAAATCCCACCTGTCTCATTTAGTTTCTCCTCTACTTCATCCCTCATCCTTTTGTCCACGTGTCTATTCCAAATTGGTTGTTGCTCAGATATCACCACTACCTCTTCCCCCCTCAAATGCGCACTAATTTCTAGTCACTCAGGATCTACTTTATTCCTCGTTTCTTGTCGTACTTGCGTAGTATGCTTTGGATTAGGTCTTGGTACTTCAGTTGTCCCCTACGTAGTGACCTCACATGTCGTTGCATTCTGGTATTGTTGATCCTTCCCTTCCACGTTAGCAAGGAGGGAGAAACGTGATCCCGATGGATGGTGCCGAAATTGTTCCCCCTGTTTTTCTTTACTCCGTCGTGGCCTTCAAATCTTCTGAACTACTTTCCATTGATTCCCAGCAACCACCTCTTTTCCTGTTATCTCCATTCTATCACTTAGTGGCATCTCACTTGCTTGCCTCTTTGCCCTCTGTATCCTCGCTTTGCGTTTTCTTCTATGGAGACATTTCATGACAATGCCTGTAAAATCCACAACTAGAACAGAGTATATGAAGCCCTTCGTATTTGACATAATAATCCTCTCCATCCAATGATAATCCCAACATTAGTTGCTTTGTCAAGTTCACCAGTACATATAGTCTATAATGCCCTCTGAGTTGACATGACATGTTGATATCTACCTTCACAGTCTCTCCAATTTTGTCTCCTATGAAGGCTAGTGCTTCTTTATCATAGTACTCTAGAAAGATGCTTGGAAGATGAATCCAAATAGTTACTTTGTCAATTGTTGTTGTATTCGCTGAATTTAACATTGGCTCCCAAGGTCATACTATCAAATAGTGATCATAAATCATCGAGGGACCTCCAATAAGAGCATTATGAAAATCTGATTTGTTGTACAACATCACCACATAATAACCATGTCCTATGTTAATCAGCTCAATGACTCCATGTTTCACCCAAAAAGATTGAACTCTTGCTTAGCTTTGTACCCAATGTTCCGTCCCAGCAGCTTAATGATGACAGAATTATTCCCAGCTTTATACATTCTCTTTTTCATCTTTCCTGAGAAGATAAAGGTCGGAAAGTTCCTGTTGGGGTCTTCCATTATCTTACATAAAGGTTCTCTAGCATTGTTAGCTTGGGAGCTATCCGACATAGTATCATCGGAAATAGCATCTTTTGTACCCTCAATGTCATCTTCAGAATCATCAGCTTCTCCTTGAGTGACTCCTTTCAGTTTGTCAGCAAATGAAGTCGTCCCTTTCGCAAACACTGAATCTTTCATTCCTAGCCTAGGCCATTGTTCTTTCATATTGTCTTCCAAGCATTGTTTCCCATTCGTGATCTATTTGGAACTTTTCGCTATCAAATCTTCCTCTTGCCTAGAAAAGGGAATGACAAGGTATCTGATCCAGAGAGAACGGGAGAGTTAGACGCCATTCGCGAATACAAGCAATGCAAAGATGGACGTTAATATGCCCCCTACAATTATAAGGGAAGTTGTGAGCTCAATCTTCAGAGTTTTTCCCCCCTTGCCAGGAGTTCAATCTGTAGAGTTGATTTAGCCCCTTCTTAACATCTCATACAAGTTTAAAACTTTTAGATCCTATTTCCCCCATTTTCTTGCAGCCATTACACCCTCTGCCTTTTCTTTTTCTTTTTATAATTTTCTATCAATTACTTTTTCATTTCAGAAAAATTCACATTGTTTGACATAATTAATTGAAACATGATTAAAATCATATTGGGCTTTTAACTCAACACTTTCTTTCTTCCTGCCCTGCACTTTCTGGTCGTGTTGCATGTAACAGAGCAACTCAATTTTGTCACCCAGCTTGTAAGAAATGTTATATACATGACAGGAATAAGATTTGTGTCTTTAACAGCCACTAACCAGTTCAATAAAAACCACAAACAAAATACATTACATGCCATATTCTGAACCCATATGACTAATTTAGTGAATTTAGGTGGTGTCAATGCCAATCTTCTCCTGGTAGTTGTTCAGAACTTCATACCGCTCATGATCATAATATGACTTTCTCCACCAAATGGAGCTTCATTCAATCCAGAGATATTATCAATGGTGATGAAATGAGTGATAGTTTGATTATTAGATTCTAGATAAAATGAGTGATATATATCTTAGAGTGATGAAATAGTGCAGTTTTGAATTTTTTACGATTTTCTGAACTAAAATTATTCTAAAGTTGTGCATTATTTATTTTTGAAAAATAGTAAAAACTTCAAAACTGCACCATTTCATCATCGTAAGATATCAAAATGTCACTCATTTTATCTAAAATCTAATGATCAAAAGAAATAGAAAAAACAAAATATTTGGGACGTTGGGGTGTTACAAGGGGCATTAGGAGAGACATTAGAGGCCCGAACCCATTATCACCTGGGTCTGATCTGAGAAACTCTATTGTACCACACAGAGTGAAGAATCATATGAAATAAATCATACTTCACAGGACTTGTGTGCCACTGGAAATGCTTCTGCACCTTCTTTACTCCTAATTGCAATGCCTGGTACTTCTCTTCTGTTACTGAGAGAAGTATGTATCTTAGTTGTGGGATATCTTTTTCTTGAACAAATACAGCAAATTCTTCCCACTTCAACACCTCAAAGAAAGGAGGAACATAATTATCTGATATGATCACTGGCACACACTCAAACATAATGGCTTCCACTATTCTTGGGCTGTGAACCTCATAACCTCTCGCACATATGCAATACTTGCTACTCTTCATATATTCCCTGTAAGTTCTTTTGCCTTCAAAGTCACGTGGCATCTGACCGAAAATTTTCATGTCAGGCGCTTTGTTCTGCCAGTGTTTTAGTAGAATTTCTCGGAGGTAACCATGCAAACCTCCTGCGAAAAAGGCAAGAATAGACCTTTCCAAAGGAGGTTTTTCTCCAATACCTCTAACTGGATCCATCATAGAATGTATATATGTAACGGGTAGAGACGTGTCCTTGCCTATCTTGAATCCTTGAGCTATATTAGCATTGCAAAGAGACCTGATGCAATTTTGCATTACCCGCCTTGTGATCCGGGAGGCCTGCATGAATCCGTCTCATTGAATTAATGCAGAAAAACTTAAACTGCAGTAGATCCAGGTTCAAAAGCATGAACGATTGAATTCAAGTAATTCAGACAAAAACAAGAGTACTGGGTCAGAGACCATCATTTCTTTGGGAAAATTAGTTAAAAGTAACTGTTTGAATATTTTATTGGTCATAAAAACCTGATATATTTTGACATATAGAAAGTCTCAGCACTCCAATTCAGGTCCTTATGACCAATAAAATTTTCAAACAGGTAGTTCTAACCAATTTTCCCCATGTCTTTTGACTAGACACATAACTGTTAATGCTAAATTTTCCTGGGAAAAATTTACCTACAATTCACATTGAGTTCTCACATGTAAAAGGTGTTAAATTATTAGCTTGAATCATGTGATGTGCCATAATAAAAAGGTTAAATTTTGCCACATAATTCTGAAAGCACGGTCCGTAGATCAGAAGGATTGTATACTTATCTGCATGTGTTATTAAATTTTCTTAGCCTAACTGCAGATACTCAATAGATTCATAGAAACAATCAAATTTCTTAGTACACACTCAAATGTGAGAACAATGAAATCACTATTGTAGGATAAATTTTAGATTCATGCTCTAGATTTATGAACAATTTCTAAACAAAGGTCAATTTTGGGATTTTTTTTTTTCTAACTAAAGAAAACAAATAAAAAAAATTTTAAATAGAATTATCCGGTAGTAAAGTAGTGATATACTGATATATATAAGAATAAGAATGATGCTTATAGATTGGAGAGCATACCCAGTCATGACAAGCAACAACAAAATGATCTGCTCCCTCAGTTCTGTTCCAGAAGCGATATTTTTTGGCAATTAATTCCGTATATCTTTCAACGTATTGCTCCATCTTCTTAATTTGAGAGTTTTGTCCAGAAAGATTAATCCTTAGCATTTGGGTACTAAATGGTAGGTAAAACAAATGAGCTTTGCGAGGATCCCTCACAATGAAATTTTTATTTGCCTCCATCAATTTCATGAACCACCCTTCTGAAGCATATAGTCCTCTCATCTTTGGTTGATGAAATACAGGTTTTTCTCCTTCTTTATATATATAGACTTTAAGCTTGCGCTTCATCAATTCATAACTCCTGAAGGACACATACCAAAAATAAAAAAGGTTCAGATCACTGTAATGTTAAGGGCTGAAGCCCTTCGCAAGAACTAGTTATGATAAAGAATGTTTTCCTGGCCAACAAATAGACAGACATGGCAAACTGGTATGGTACAGAAGTCACGCTATTGACCATTAGCAATTTAAATTTGTAGGATTGAAATTACAGTAAAGCTGATATATGTCAGCAATTCCAAAGTTTAACATAAAATAACCATTTGTAACACCAGCACGCATGAGTACAAGTTGCCAATACTAAAAGAATAAAGAAAGGAAAGAGAATAATTTACTTTGCAGTGCTGTATAGCTTAGATACTGACCAATTGCCAGGCTACCTTATAAACTTGGAAACGTTTCTAAATATAGGCGCATAGAGTCCGGAGGCATTTGATAAGGCAGGGGCATTCTCGATATCCAGTTTTGCAGATAATAGTTCACGGTCACGTTGAGATGACCATCTTGGCCTCTGACAGATATGATAAGTGAGAACATCAGGATCCAGTGTAGAACAGAAATTGCTTAAATTGGAAGAATTAAAGCTCAAATTCATACCATATACGAAGAAGAATTGTAAGTCTGAAGCAATAAAGAGTTCATCTGAGTTATTGATGTTGGCTGAACCAACTTATTCCTCGTGGATAGCATACCCATCATAGATTTATTTCTCAAGATGGGCAAAGTTGATTTTAATAGCTCAGTCTTTTCATTCTTATGCTCCATATCCACCACACTTTGCATTCCACTTCCATTTGAAGACATGTTGGCAGTAAATAACAGATCAGATGAACTCAAACCTGAATTCATATATTTGATACCCTCTGAAGGAACTCCTTTTGATAGAACTTGCATGTTATCCACTTGACCTTGAATATTACCAAATACTTTGCTGTGTGCTTCAGAGGCATAGAACACATCACTAATATTATCAATTGGTCTAGACTGCTCTATGAGATCATGTGTATGTTTAGGACCTTTTTGAGTAAAACTCTTATCAAGCATTTCATGTTTCTCAAAAATGAACCCTTTTCCTGAGTTTCTGTCCCCATCAGATACCAATTCATAGTCTATATCTGTTTCTTTCTCAAAAGCATTTGAACTAGAGCCATAAATAACTTTAGGTATGGGACTGATTCTAGTTAATTCAGACTTATCCCCTTTTCTGTTTGCAGAGATGGCAAATTCAGCAGGTGGTCCTGTTGAAGGTCTATGAGAATGGGATAGAGACAATGTTGTCCAGAAGGGAAATGCACAACATTGTGAAACAACTAATACAGCAATTAAAATGAAGAACAGTCTAATCTTCCCATGAAACAACCTCCGAGCTAGAGCAGAAGTACCCATTTCATGTAAAAAGCGACCAGTCACTTCAAGCACACTCGGATGCCTCCAAACTATAAATCCATCACCATACTGGTTTTAAATGTTTAAGTCCAGTCCTGAAAAGTAAGACATAGACCAAATAAAAAGAGCTTACCAGATGCAGTATGAACAAGTAGAAACTAGTTCATTAATTTAACTTCCAAGAGCATTAAACCCAAAAAAACGACAAAAATGTTAAACCAGCACTCAGCTACAATACACGGCAAGCTAGCAGTCACAACGGTGGAATGAAGTAGACAGGAAATGAAAAAACTACTGAATCACTTCAAACCTGAAGAAAACTTCGCTACTTGCTATGGAACACAACTGATTCCTGAAATCGCATTAATGGAGTACAAATTTCAAAGGAATTATGATGGAATAATACCCAAAAGGTGCTTCCATGTCCCAACGGAGTCATTTCTACGCTGCTTCCTTTCTTCACTCCCATGGTATCTCAGGTTTGTCGAACCAGGCAGAATAGAAAAATGCGCTCAGTATCTCAAATAATCATGTTGGATGGTCAAACAAGGACACAAAAAAACTTATCATTCTTGTCCATAAATTGTTAATTTTTTTCAATTCTATTTTTTTAATAAATTTTTTTCCGGCGAGTTCCATTTTCTTAGGCCACAGACAAGTCCGAGTGGTAGTTTGGTGTCCAGATCTTGGATCTGCGATCCTGGTGTTTTGGAGTCCAGATCTTTGAGCCATGGTCCACTCCCTCAGAGTTATGTCAGATGTGGTCTTCCCTCGTTCTTGTGGCGAGTCCTCTCCTCTTCTTCTTCAGATTTGATCTGTAGAGGTGAGAGTTATCTGCTTTGTTTTTCCTTTTTTGTGTTTCTGGGTTTCGTGGAGGTGTTTTTGGCTCAAGAAATAAGCAGATCTGTTAGATCTGTGTTCGAATCCTCTTGGTTGGATGGTTTTTGAGCGTTTTAGATCGATTATCACTTGATAACTCGGATCTGCGTTCTTGGGGCGAGATCTAAAGAGGAGTTATTTGGTGTGTGGCCTAGATTACAGATCTGTTTCAAAGAATGGAGCATAAGTGTTTTTCAGGACATCATGGGTCTTCTTCCGTCTCAGGTTGGGTTTTCTGTGTTCCTTTTCTCAATATGGGGATCTGTATTGAGGACCTGTTCAGCTGCTCTAGTTGCAGCTCTTGCTTATAAGAAGGTGTGCCCGTTTGGGTGGGTCTTACAACCAACACTTTCTTGCTTGTCACTTCCAACCTTGGATACTGAGGAGACTGCTTTTGTTCATGATTCTACTTCTATGCTTAATTATTTGGGTATAGGAGCAAAAATACACATGTGCTTTATCCTCGAGAGCGTCCAACACCATGTGCTTTTTTTGGGAGCAAAACTACACATGAACTTTCAAAACTAGAGCAAATTTACCATCTCCGTTAAGCACTATTAACCTCTGTTAGTTTTGTGTGGGGCCCACCATATTAAAAAAATAAAAAATGTTAAAGAATTTATAATTTTCCCTACACTACCCCTGTCATCACTCTCCAATCTGTCTCACATCTGACCTCTCCTATCCCTCCGTCCGGTCGTGCCCTAGCCGTTGCCCGTGGCAGCGGTAGCGGCGAGGAGAAGAGCGTGCGCCGTGCCGGGGTTTCCTTCAAGACTGGTCGCCGGAGGCTCCTTCACTCAGCCGTCACTTTCGCCGGAGATTATCTTCATCCTTTGGGAAAACATACCAAAGGACAGGGCCGTGAACCAGAAAGCAAGGGAGATGGATACACAGGGGACGCAGTGGAGCTTGGAGCTCAGAACCTTTTACCATTCCTCCTTGGTTGCCGGTGACTCTTGTCTTCACCACCATAGGCTTCAGCGACCTTCTTCCTTCAACCACCATCACATTCGTCTCCGGTGGAGCTTTAGAGACACAATTGTGATAAATCAAAATAGAGAAGCATTGTCCGCCCAGATCGATTTCACCGGATGCTCAGATCTCGGAACCTCCGTTTCTCTGCTCAGATTTCGTCATGAGGGTGTTCAATTACATGGTTACTAATGGGTTTGAGCTAGATCTGTATATGAGGAATAGAGTGTTTCTAATGCATGTAAAATGCGGTATGATGATCGATGCGTGCAAATTGTTCGATGAAATGCCTGAGAGGAACTTGTACTAACAATACTACATATTAAGTCCCCCCCGAGGGGCAAGCTCTGCCTTGACCCACCACCGGCTTGAGCTAAATTCCCACAAAAAACACTAATTTTGACCCTCGACTGAGTCATCGAGACCACTGTGGTAACCTGCTCCTCTCACACTAACTCACCTCCAGTCCGGGGAACGGGAACAAGGGCCAAACGAGGTGCCTGGAACACAATCCTGGCGGGACTTGTTCGCCCGTATTCTATTCCTTCCCGCTCCCCCCCCACTGAAGCCATAAGCCCGTAAATCACGCACACAACAACTTTCACCATCTTTCTCCTTCAACTCCATTCATTGGCAGTGATGGTAAGTTAGTTTCTATCGATTTTTATGCTTTACATTGTTACTCTTGCTTGGCTTCTGGAAAAATGCAGGAAAATGTGGAGTGGCTCTGATATGGTTGTGCGTTTCAATCTGTTTTCTTCTTCTTCTTTTTTCCCTTTTTCTTGTTTTTTTGGGATGATTTTGGTTGATGATTGTCGAAATTTGGAAGGGAAGAGGACGAACTCAATTGATCGGATGTATGAATTTAGGAGGGAAGAGGATGAACATTGAGGTTCAGGAAGAGGGTATTTTGGTACTTTCATATAGCAGTTAACGGAAGTTAACACCTTTTAGCAGAGATGGTAAATTTGCTCCAGTTTTAAAAGTTCATGTGTATTTTTGCTTCTAAAAAAAGCACATGGTGCTGGGCGCTTCCGAGGATAAAGTACATGTGTATTTTTGCTATTTTACCCTAATTATTTTATGAATGATGGTGATTTGGCTGTTTGGTTTTTGTATTTCTTGTATTTTGTTGGTTTGGATTTGGCTTTAGTTGAATCCATATATTGTAATATGTTTGTTGCTTAATATATATATATAATTTCCGATAAAAAAAAAAACCACGTGCCTTGTACGGGACGTGAATTTTGATTAATGGTATAGTGTAGAATTAATTTTTTTATGACTATAATACAATTATTTGTATATTTATATAACTGAATTTTCAACTCAGAAATGCATAAAGGTCGATTAAAGACAAACTTATATATTACCTTATCAGGGAGCATTTTTATGGAGAATTTATTACGTCCAAGTGTGTCAATAGAATGTCAATAAATTAAGGGTAAAGGGGTAAAAATACACATGTGTTTTACCCTCGGGAGCGTCCAGCACCATGTGCTTTTTAGAAGAGCAAAAATGCAGATGAGCTTTCAAAGTTGGAGCAAAAATCCCATTAGAGTTAAATCCCCTTAATAGACGTTAACTACAGTCTGAAAATACCAAATTACCTCTGCCTCTCAGTCGCATCTTCTTCTCCAAAACAACAAAATCATCAACCCAGAAATATAGAAAAATTAAAGAGTTCATAGTTCTTTCGTGTGAAACTTCATCCAAATCAACAATCACCATCGCTCACCAAATGAACAAAATAATCAACAAAGATTTTGAAATCCAAATTCAAAAATGAACCCAAATCAACAAAATCATCAACCTAGAAATATAAAAGGAAGAATAAGAACCCAGAAGGATATGGAGAAATCGACAGAGACATTAAATGCTGGAACAAGGGAAAATAATCGACATAGACATTAAATATAGAAGGAAGAATAAGAACCCACGTTGAACAAAATCCAAATTGCTCCAGGATGCCAATTTCCATTTTCATCCTAAAATTGCAGAACACAATTTTTTCAAGAACAGAATGGCAGAAATCATTGATTGAAGAACAAACGAACCAGGGTTTTAGTTACAGTCACTGACGAGAATTCCCAGTAGAAGGAGAAATTCAAGAAACTCAACAATGGCGATTTCTGGCAATCGAAACAAGCAACAGAATAGTGAAATCCAACTTCATCCAAAAGAACCAAGACTAAAACCAAAGAAATCTACGGGCAACAAAAAGCAACCACTGAGAAGTGCTCAGTTTGAAGTTCGCCGGAAAACCTTTGAACCACCAAAGAGACCTTGATCCGTCATTGGCAAGTGCTCATTTTGAAGTTCAGACTTGACAGTGGTGAACAACAAAGTCGCGAACTTAGAGAAGTGTACCGCGATTTCGAACCAGATTAATCTCCGCCGAGCCAGCGTCGCCGTCGTCCACTATCGGAAATCGCATTGTCCAGATCGAACCAAATGCACCGTGAGAGACTTTTGGAGCTTTAGATCAGAGAGCTCAGAATCAGACCTTCACCGTCCACACAGCCTCGGCGCTTAGAAGCTTGAACACGACATAGACCAGAGACTGAGTCCTCACACACCGCCACTGTTGCTTCTCCTTCGGCCTTCACACCATCGTAGCCGCCGCCTTGAAAGCTCAGATCTGGATCGATTCGATGAAGGAAGAAACGAATTCACCTCTACACGTAGGGTAGGAGGGTAATTAAGGAATTTTGAAAATTTAGATATTTTTTTTTTTAAAACATGTGTCCCACAAACAGAGTTAGGCTCTTTTAACGTTTGTGTGATTTTTGCTCCAACTTTGAAAGCTCATGTGCATTTTTGCTCCTCTAAAAAGCACATGGTGCTAGGCGCTCCCAATGGTAAAATACATGTGTATTTTTGCTCCTTGACCCATAAATTAATAAATGGAAGGCTAAATGTGACACAAAATTTGATTAATTAGAGATAAAATGACTACAATTCTGGTTATTCACTTCATCGAAAGAATCTTTCAACAAAAAAAGAGTCTTACATGATATTTTGAAAAATTTCTTTATAAACCATATTGGTTGTCTTGTTAGTGGGTTTTGTCTGAATCAAGTATTAAAATCTTGATGTCGTCCATTGATTTAATCCTCGACAAAGCAATATATAATTTACTATGTGTGAAGATAGGTCTAGGTAGGTATAATCCAACATTAGTCATTGATTGTCCCTAACTCTTATTGACCATCATAGGAAACGATAGTATGATGGGAAATTGCCTACACTTCAGGCCCTACGAGGAAAATTTGAGGAGGAAAAGGAACTTAAAGGAAGAAAAGGAAGGGAAGGGAATATTTTGAAAGATGAGGGAAGATAGCTTGAGGGAAGATGAATTGTTTGGTAGGAAGGAAATGAAGGGATAGAAGTTGGTAAAGAATCAAGAAATGTCTATTTTACCCTAAAAAATAATTAATTCAAAATAAAAAAGGAAAATATTTTTTTTGCTAAAATATATTTTAAAAAATATGCTCTTGTCAAGTTCGAACTCGTGTAAAACAAGTTTTCACCAAGTTCGAACTTTCCCGCCAAGTTCAAACATTCCGGCAAAGTTTAAATTTGAGAGTAAATTTGTCCAAAAATGTGAACAATGCCGTGGGAACTTGAGATCCCACCAATTTTGGTGGGATAAGTCATATGATCTTCCCACATATGAGGGAAGATTGGTGGGCCCGGCAACTTGGATTCTCCGGAAGATTGGTTTAAAATATGTACAAAACGGAGGAACTTACTAATGTTCCTTTCCCTTCCCACTAATTCCTTTTACCAAATGGGGCCTCAATGTCACAGGTACAAAAAAGGCTTTTAAGACCGGACGAAAGAGGCATCATAAGACCGAATCTGCGTGCGGTCTCATTACAGGTGGTCTTAAAAGTTTGTAACTTTTAAGACTACATGTAAACTGGTCTTAAAGATTTTTTGTTGAACCGGACATTAAAAATATTAGGTCTTGAAAGTCTTACTATATAGACTTGATATATTTTTTGTTCGGTCTTAAAACTTAACTTTTAAGACCGGACATACAAATAGGGCGGTCTAAAAAGACTGACTTTTTAAGATCAGAGGAAAAACAAATCCGGTCTAAAAATACAGACTTTTAAGACCGAAATAATAATTAGACCGGTCTTAAAAAACTGACTTTTAAGACTGGACTAATAATACATCCGGTTTTAAAATTTGAACTTTTTAGACCGGACGAATAAATATACCGGTCTTAAAAGTAATACTTTTAAGACCGGACTAATAAATACATTCAGTCTTAAAATTTGAACTTTTTAGACCGGCATATTTATTTCTGGTCTAAATAGTCTTGAATTTTTTCCCTGTTCTATTCTTCCTGATCATACACACATCCAACACCCAATCTATAACATTCTCCATTTTCCTTAACATAATAACTATATAATAGTGAGATCAATAAATTAATAATACTTAATCATTAATCAAAATATCCAAAATAAATCAGAGTATGCAGAATGAGCCCTAACGTAGCAATATACAATCATCCAACATAAACCAAAAAGACAGAAGCACTACTTTTAGCAGAAGTAGTCTAAGCTTTCGAGGTCTTCCCTGATGGACCCGCATGGGAACTATCACTTGAAAAATGTGGTAACCATCAATCCAACTTATTAAGAATACTAATATGTGCTAGTGAAGTGCCAAGTAGAACAATTTATATAACAAAGTATAAAAAATATAATTCACCAATATACACATCACAAATTTTCATGTCATGAATTCTGTATCAAAATTTATGTATCACAGTGTTCATTAACACAATTCCCAAGATGCCTCCCATCAATCCAACCGAACCGCCTTATTTCCTTCGACTAGACCCATGGGCTAAGTTACATCCATATTACTGGTCACTCAAAAGCTTATTGGTCATGTGATGAGGACCAGCCAAAATCCTCAGAGCACATGTTCCAGACTATGGGTCTTTCCCCCTCATTGAACTAGTGGGGTGTCGTAAGCCCTCATTGAACTAGTAGGTCAGTCCCTCACTGAACAGGTGGGACAATAGAAAGTCAATCATCGTGCACCAATGGAGGCCTCACCACGTGGTGAAATAAACTACTTCATTTCTTCCCCAATTCAACCCTTTCCATAATTATCATGATAAATAGATTAACAGAAATCATTCTCATATATATATATATATATATATATATGTCATAATATCTCAATTCCCAATTCTTATACATAAATAAATATAAGCATATATCTCACAATTCAAATCACAAGGTTCCACAAGGAAATTTCTATTAAAATATTCATAAGTATTTCACAAAATACTCACAAACAACATATCAATACACATAATAAGTGGAAAGTGGTTACCTCTCGCCGAAGCTAACTATTATCACACTGCTCCTAATCCACGAGCTCAAACACACGCCACAAATAAATCTACCACAACCAATTTACTAACCATTAATAACTTTTCTAAAACTCTACATAATCAAAATTATGATTTATAATTTCATAAAATTAAGATATACAAATTTTAATAATAATATATTTGGAATGCTTGAAATAGGCACATTATGACGGGACTGAAAAATCATTGAAACCATTACAACTATTGATTCTCCTATCGATTTATTATTAATTAATAACTCATTTTTCTGTTTTGTATGGTATTATATTAAGTGTCATGTCCTTTAAAAATGTTAAGAAGGGTTGTCTTTATAACCCTATTAGACAAGTTATCCAAAAGAAAAACCTTTACTTTAAAGGTTATGCATAATTAATAACTTACGAGACTATTTTAAGAATTATAAAAAATTCAGCCTTTAACTTTTCTGAGGATTTAGAAAATGGGAAAATTTCATATAAAGACGATTGAAATAGAAAAATCTTATATTAGGTTGGTAAATTTAACAAATCTTAAATTGGGTCAATGACTTAATTCAGAATATTTAAATTTAAATTATTTTCCAATAATACCCTTTAACTTATACAAAAAAAAAAACAAAGAGAGAGAAGGGAAAGCGAGAAGTCGACTCGTACTTGCCCAGCCATCTGTCACGGACCAAAGGGAACGTCAGATATTTCCTGCTCAAGACACTCTAAAGAGGTTTCTAGATGATTCAAGATTAGTGTAGATACTTGTACATAGATATAGAAATGTATAGAGAATTCTAGAACTCTGATGTAAAGTAGAAATATCTAGATATTTTGGGAGAAGGTTTTGGAGAACCAATCTCCACCGTTGGATGTATTAAATCGTGACCGTTCATTGAGGAGGTGCTAGGCTATAAATAGGGGAAGCCTCCCTCATTTGTAACCATCCAAGAGCAATACAAGTTCTTGTGTTCTAGAGCTTCTCTCTCTAAGAGTTCACTTCTCTCTCTAGAAGTTCTCTTCGTCTTTGTGCTCTTTGCCTACTTGTGAGGGTTCGGCTGACTTAGCCAAGATCAAGGGAGTGATCAAGCTAAGGCCGGCACGGTTTTGGGAGGGATTTTGTCTAAGACCGTGACAACGTGGTATCAGAGCCAGGTTCGAAGCTTTGAGCATGGTTCGTGGGAGCCATTGTGTAGGCAAGGATGTCGGGCACAACTGAGGACATTGTGATTGGTGGAGAAGAGAGGGGTAGGGAGACTCAACCTCCTCACCAACCAAAGAAGGTTTGAGGTACGAGCAAGTCTCGCCAGGCCACAGATGTAGCCACCTTGACGGTAAAGGTAGAGGCTTTGGAGGAGGCATTGCAAGAGGTGGTTACTAGAGTGGATAAGGTTGAAAGTGACTTTACAACATTTGAAACCCACACCCTAGAACAATTATACAACTTGAGGTCGGATCTTGATTCGCACCTCAATGTCGAGGAGGAACGAGCCGAGTCCATGAGGAGACTCGAGGCTAAGGTGATGGATGCCATCACTGCCATGCAAGGACAACTTAACTCTCTAAAGACTTCTTTAGAGAGTCAAGCCAAGACTCCGCTGGTAGCTGGGACTAGTGGAGCAAGGGAGGTGAGGCTGGATCTCCCTAAGCCGAAAGAATTTAAGGGTGTCTGTGATGCCAAGGAAGTTGAAAACTTCTTGTGGCAAATGGAGCGATATGCTGAGAGCTTGAACTTGGCCAACGACACGGACAAGGTACGCACTACTTCCTTATTCCTTACTGATAATGCTATGTTATGGTGGCGTAGGAAGCATGCAGACATGGAAAAAGACCTTTGCACTATTACAACATGGGAAGACTTTAAGAAGGAATTAAAGAAGCAGTTCTATCCTGAGAATGTGGTCTATGAGGCTCGAAAGAAGTTGAGGGAACTCAAACACAAGACCACAATTACAGACTATGTAAGGGACTTCACTACCCTCATATTGCAAATCCCCAACTTGACCGGCGAAGAATCATTGTTCTACTTCGTAGACGGTCTTCAAACTTGGGCCAAACACGAGCTTCAACGGCGTGGTGTGACGGATGTGGATGAAGCCATTGCCATCGCCGAAAGCCTTACCGAGTATCAAAGGGGAGAGAAAGGTGAGTCTTCCAAGCCTAAGTCTTCCAAACCTAATCAAGCAAAAGGTGGGGGAGACAAAAGCAAGGGGACCTCCAAGGGAGGAACTAGCAAGTTCTTCAACAAGAACCAATATGAGGAGAAGAAAAAGAACAAGAACTATACGATAAGCTGCTTCGTGTGCAAGGGGCCACATCGCATGAGTAATTGTCCTAAGCTCGGTACCTTGTCAGCCATTGTTGAAGGGCAAGACGTACCGAACGAGGAAGGGCCTAGTTCACAGATAGGGTCCCTCAGACTCCTGAATGCTCTCAAGGCTAAACATGTGCAACCTGCTCTAAGAAGCAACGGGCTGATGTATGTGGAGGCAAAATTGAACGGGAAGCCAGTGAAGGTGATGGTAGACACTGGGGCAACCCACAACTTCATTACTCCAGAAGAGGCTAAGCGGGTTGGCCTCTCAGTTACTCAACCACGAGGAGGATGGCTGAAGACGATGAATGCTCTTGCCAAACCCCTTAATGGCGTAGCAACTGGAGTAGAGCTATGCCTTGGCACGTGGAAGGGGACCGTGGATCTATCAGTAGCCCCTATGGATGACTTTAAAGTGGTATTTGGGATGGACTTTTTGCACAAAGCAAAAGCGTTCCTCATGCCATGTTATGACTCGGTGTGCATCATGGAAAAGGGGCTCGCTTGCACAGTACCTGCAACAAGCGATGATCGGGTAGCTCACTTATTTGCCATGCAGGTAGAAAAGGGAGTCAAGAGAGGGGAAGTCACCTGCCTTGCGGCTTTAAAGGAGGTAAGTCCTGATGTAGAGGATAGTAAGAGTCTTCCCCCTATCATCTAGAACGTCCTCAAAGAGAATGAGGACATCATGCCGCCAGAACTTCCTAAGAGGTTGCCACCTAGACGGGAGGTGGACCATAAGATCGAGTTGGAGCCGGGAGCACGACCGCCTGCCATGGCACCTTATCGCATGGCACCGCTTGAATTGGAAGAGCTAAGGAAACAAATAAAAGGGTTACTCGACGCCGGGCATATACGGCCTTCCAAGGCACCTTATGGGGCACCCGTCTTGTTCCAACGGAAGCACGATGGATCATTGCGACTTTGCATCGACTATCGGGCCCTTAATAAGGTAACTATTAAGAACAAGTATCCTATTCCTTTGATAGCAGATTTGTTTGATAGGCTTGGCAAGGCAAAGTACTTCTCCAAGCTAGACTTGAGGTCGGGGTACCATCAAATTCGCATCGTCGAAGGAGATGAACCCAAGACCGCTTGTGTTACAAGGTACGGGTCCTTTGAGTGGTTGGTGATGCCTTTTGGACTAACCAACGCACCGGCGACATTCTGCACATTGATGAATGAGATCTTTCATCCTTTCCTTGATCGGTTCATGGTGGTCTACTTGGATGACATTGTCATTTATAGTGACACCTTGGAGACCCATGTAGAACACTTACGGGCCGTGTTCCAGACTCTGCGCGAGAATGAGCTATATGTCAAAAAGGAGAAATGTTCGTTTGCCAAGGAGGAGGTGCACTTCCTTGGACACATAATTCGCCAGGGGACCCTTATGATGGACAAGGAGAAGATTCGTGCTATTGAGGAATGAGAACCACCTACCCGAGTATCCGAGTTGCGATCTTTCCTTGGGTTGGTGAACTATTACAGGCGGTTCATCAAGGGCTACTCTGCCAGGGCAGCTCCTTTGACAGACTTGTTGAAGAAGAATAGGTCCTGGGAATGGAGTAAAGAGTGCCATGATGCCTTTGAAGATCTGAAGGCAGCAGTAATGGAGGAACCTGTACTTGCTCTCCCGGACTTCTCCAAAACTTTCGAAGTTCACACGGATGCTTCTGACTTTGCTATTGGAGGGGTGCTAATGCAAGAAAGGCATCCAATAGCATTTGAGAGTCGCAAGCTCAATGATGCCGAGCGGCGTTACACGGTCCAAGAGAAGGAGATGACTGCTGTGGTGCATTGCTTGCGAACTTGGAGGCATTATTTGCTGGGATCCAGATTTGTGATCAAGACTGACAATGTGGCTACGAGATATTTTCAATCTCAAAAGAAGTTGACACCCAAGCAGGCCCGCTGGCAAGACTTTCTAGCCGAGTTTGATTATGTGATGGAGTACAAACCCGGTACGACTAATGTAGTGGCGGATGCATTAAGCCGAAAAGCAAAGTTGGCATCAATGAGTCAAGCCAAGGGCGACTTGATCACAAAAATCATTGAAGGTATGAACCATGATCCCATTGCTCGACAACTAGTAGAGATGGCCAAGGAAGGGAAAACCAAGAGGTTTTGGTTAGAGGATGGCCTTCTCTATACTATTGGGAGGCGAGTCTTTGTCCCCAAATGGGAGAACTTACGAAAGGAGCTCATTAAGGAGTGTCACGACTCCAAATGGGCCGGTCATCCGGGACAAAGACGGACACTTGCTTTGTTGGAAGCAGCTTATTACTGGCCGCAAATGAGGGACGAGGTGGAACTTTATGTGAAAACTTGTCTTGTGTGCCAACAAGACAAGATAGTGAATCAACCACCCGCAGGATTTTTGGAGCCTCTCCCTATACCAGGGCAACCATGGGAAAGTGTTTCCATGGACTTCATTTCAGCCTTACCAAAGTCCGAAGGGTGCGGCTCTATCATGGTGGTGGTAGACCAATTTTCAAAATATGCAACATTCATAGCTGCCCCTACGGATTGTACGGCAGAAGAAGCGGCCAGGCTCTTCTTCAAGAATGTGGTAAAGTATTGGGGGTTACCTAAGACAATCATCAGTGATAAAGACCCCCGCTTCACTGGAAAATTGTGGACTGAGTTGTTCAAACTCCTGGGCACTAAGCTACACTTTTCCACGAGTTTTCACCCTCAAACTGATGGGCAAACAGAAAGGGTGAATTCTTTGTTGGAGTGTTACTTACGGCACTTTGTGAGTGCCAACCAAAAGGATTGGGCCAAGCTTCTCGATGTGGCTCAATTCTCTTATAACTTACAGAAGAGTGAGGCTACAGGAAAGAGTCCCTTTGAAGTGGTAATGGGACAACAACCACTCACTCCTCATGCCCTTGCCACTACCTACAAGGGCAAGAGTCCAGGGGCCTACCACATGGCCAAATCTTGGCAAGAACAAGATGAGGTAACGAGATCCTTCCTTGTCAAGGCGGCCAAGCGAATGAAGAAGTTTGCAGATAGGAAGAGGCGTGCTTCAGAATACTAAGTGGGAGACATGGTTATGGTGAAGCTTCTTCCTCAACAATTCAAAGTGTTCCGAAAGGTGCACAAGGGTCTCATCCGCAAGTACGAAGGCCCATACAAGACCGTGGGGAAGGTAGGAAAGGTCTCCTACAAGATAGACTTACCCCCGAACTTGAAGATTCATCCCGTCTTCCATGTTAGCATGCTCAAGCCATTCCATGAAGACGTGGGTGATCCTGATCGAGCCATCTCGATGAGAGCGCCTCCGACCATGACAAAGTCATATGATCGAGAGGTAGAAGAGGTACTAGCTGATCGAGTGGTACGACGACGAGGGGTGCCACCGAGTACCCAATACTTAATCAAATGGAAAGGATTGCCAGAGAGCGAAGCCACTTGGGAACCTAAGGAGGATCTTTGGCAATTCGAAGACCACCTACACCGGTACAAGTCAGTGA
Source organism: Acacia pycnantha (assembly GCA_025563575.1). NCBI lineage: Eukaryota > Viridiplantae > Streptophyta > Magnoliopsida > Fabales > Fabaceae > Acacia > Acacia pycnantha. The sequence continues at coordinate 4,204,999 of JAMWYP010000001.1, forward strand.
CGAGGACGTCACCGGATTAGGTGGGGGAGAGTGTCACGGACCGAAGGAAACGTCAGATATTTCCTGCTCAAGACACTCTAAAGAGGTTTCTAGATGATTCAAGATTAGTGTAGATACTTGTACATAGATATAGAAATGTATAGAGAATTCTAGAACTCTCATGTAAAGTAGAAATATCTAGATATTTTGGGAGAAGGTTCTGGAGAACCAATCTCCACCGTTGGATGTATTAAATCGTGACCGTTCATTGAGGAGGTGCTAGGCTATAAATAGGGGAGCCTCCTCATTTGTAACCATCCAAGAGCAATACAAGTTCTTGTGTTCTAGAGCTTCTCTCTCTAAGAGTTCACTTCTCTCTCTAGAAGTTCTCTTCGTCTTTGTGCTCTTTGCCTACTTGTGAGGGTTCGGCTGACTTAGCCAAGATCAAGGGAGTGATCAAGCTAAGGCCGGCACGGTTTTGGGAGGGATTTTGTCTAAGACCGTGAAACATCGCTCCGGTTTGCTTGGCTTCTCTTTGAGGATCTTGTTGCAGCTTTCGCGTGCCGACCTTGAAACAACCAGAACAAGGTTTCTTGGGAAGTGCCTACCATCCTAAATCTCGCTTCTTGGATCTTTTCATTCTCGTATCGTTAACCCCATCGTCGATTCCTGTGGGTTTTGATAAATTATTCCTTGTTTTGGAATCATGATATCAGACGGTTCTGTTGTCTATTTCATGCTTATAATTATTTTTTCAGTGCTTTTGGATTGGTGATGTTTCTGAATTTAGGTTTCTTGGTGTTCTGCTTGTTTTCCTGTGAGTCTTGATCAGTTATTCCTTGTTTTCTGTCTTGTTCTTTAAACTAAAAAACAAGCAAAATCTCGAGATTAACAAATAGTCCTAATGGATTTATGCAATTCTTATCCTTGGCATCTTAGACCAGTCAGGAGCAAGGGCTTTTCAATTATTCATATTTCATAATAAAAAATGAAAAGAACGTTACTAAGGAAATGCAAGTTGGTATTCTCTTGTATTTTACATGCTTCATTTTGTGCTGCTGTAATTTGAGTCTAGATGTGATTTGTTTATATGCCTTAATTAACTTATTCCAATGCTCTTAATGAGGAGATTGATTTCATCACATGAATATATTTTCTCTTTAACGTGTCTATTAATGTACACATCCTTATGCTGATTTGAAATGATTTAATTTAGTTAACATGTTTGCATTCTGCTGTCAAGGTAGAACAGACAAAGCATGAAACAACCGGTGCAGAATTGTCAAGGATTTAAAACATGATATATCATGTTTTATTCCATATTGTTGAGGTAGAAGTATTAATTGACTATTCTTAAATAAGTGCTCAGTGACCAACAGAGGAGTCTGCTAAAACATGATATATCATGTATTAAATCCTTGACAATTCATGTTTTATTCCATAATCTTGATTGTTGAGGTAGAAGTATTAATTGACTATGCTTAAATTCTTGACGGGTCTAGATTTTGTATATTATGATTAATGGTGAAAACAGGGTACAACCTTTAACAACGATGTTGAAACTTGATTTGAGTAATGGTGGTGATGGTAGTGACACTGAATCATGGGAATCTAAGGATGCCTTCTGTGAAGAAAAGAGCAAATATTAGGTATAGATCACAAGGATTTACCTCTTCAGTCATCAGTGAATTTAGAACCATCTGATTGTGTAATATTTTATTATAAAAGGCATGCTCATATTCTTCACTGATTCAATAGATTGTGCATGATTCAGATTTCTTAACTTTGAGTGCAGTCATATCTGATTTAGTATTTCACTGATAAGTGTATTTTATATCTTCCATTTTCACAGAAGCGTTACACTGTGGTTTCTAATCAAGACAAGTTCCAGCATGCCATGTTGCAAGATTTTATTGAAAAACAACATGCTTACTTTAAAGAGATTGATAACTTTGAACTGCCAGTGGAAGAGGTTCAATCTATTGATGAGCTCGATTGAGTGAAAGAGATGTAATATAAATGAAGCCAGTTTGAATGTTTAGGCTGGTTGTATAGTTCTTATATTATAGAAATATAAGTTCTACATGACTTATGAGGATAATCATATCATATTGTGAGCAATACACAAAATTATGAAATATGTACAAACAGGAAAATGACAAATTTAAGTCTTTTTTAGATGCTCATTGAGGCTAGGTGCCCTCCGTCTTGGTAAGAAACAATTGTAATGACATGCTGATGAGTTAGTTTGCCGATGAGCAATCTGCAATGATGCTCATCTGAAATTGTTGAAAAGTTAAAAATGAAGGAAACATGATTTCCAGTGGTACCAAACAAGTAGCTAGACAAGAACAAGGGTAAGACAAAAATTCATTGATGCCTTTCTACAGTACTCTTGTTCAATTAAAAATCAACTTCTCAAGCACAAAATGACCGAATAAAAGAGTTCAAATCAGTCAAAATTAAAATCATGTAGAAGTAAAAAGTTCAAGTTGGAAATAAGTCCTGAATTCTAATCATAATAAAATTAACAGAAATTAACAAGGATTTGGATTTTTGCAAGTTCTTCTAGTATGGCCTGCTTCATGGCATCTTGCACAGTGGTAAATTTTCTTGTTCTGGAATTGTGATTCACGTCTTCTAATAGGCGGTCTTCCAAGGGGTCTACTGGTCTGAGGTGGTCCAAGGAAGGTTTGACCTAATATATTTTCCATCCTGTAGTCAGTAACGTTTGGCATGTCAATTGTCACAACTGGAGTCATACATCGACTATAAATTTTTTCTTGAGATGTAATTTTATAGCATTCATCAACATAATCATATACATTGCCATGGGTAAGCTTGATTGCTGCACAAGCGTGTGCACATGGAATTCCGGACATTTGCCATTTTGCATAACTACATTCATGTAAGCCAAGATCAACCTCTAGGTCTCCATAAGCAGTATGGACACAAACCTTATTCCCTCCGTAATCTACCAGATTCATTTGTTCAATTTTCCCTACACTTTCTCTTACTTTTGACTCTGTTTTTGGATCTACACCATTTCTCCACTTACTCATTGCCATAGCTGAGGCATACATTTTCTTGGCCACCTTCTCGTGTTCATGGATCAACTGGACAACATTATGCCTTCTCTCATTTAACATCCATGCATTGAATGATTCAGCAAGATTTGTTGTTATATTATTCCATCGTTTAAATGGAAATTGGCTTAAAGCCCACCTATCAATGTCCCCATGATTCATAAGCCATTCAAATAGATGTGTAGAGAATTCTCTCATATCTTCCATAACATCATTGAACTCATTTTGAAGCCTCGCATATGCGATATTATCAAGAAACTTTAGTGCTTCATCCTTGCTCTGGGAACTCGTCCTTCTACTTCCTTTGTTTATTTTCATCAATTCTGCACTAAAGTTTTCCTTCACATGCCGATAGCAAAATGCATGCCTCTCACAACCGAATATTGCTTGCACAGCTCCTATTATAGCATTGTGACGATCAGAAACTATTGTAATCTGAATTGACCCTATTATTTGTTTAATCATGTATAAAAACCATCTCCAGTCCTCCAATGTCTCCCCCTTCACAATAGCAATTGCAAATGGCAACAACTCATTGTCTACATCATATGCGGAGGCTGACAGTAGGGTGCCCTTATATGGTCCTCTTAAAAAAGTCCCATCTATGTACAATACATGTCTTGCCCCGACTAAGAACCCATCTATGCAACAACCATATGCTATAAAAGCACGCTCAAATGTTTTATTCTCAGAAGCTACAAATTCAACAATTGTTGTTGGATCAGTTTCCTTCAATCGTTGGCATAACCATGGTATAAGCACATAAGACTGCTCTGGTCTGCCTAAAATGTCTTCAAGTGCTTTTAACTTAGCAGCGTATGCCTGTTTATACGTCAAATTCACATCGTAGTCTCTTTGCAATGTCTTTCTAATTTCACCAGGGCACTTGTCTACGTGGGACCTCACCTCCTCAACAATAATAGATGATGTAAGAATTGCCCTACCACTGTGGTTCACTTGAAGATTGTCCTGTGCATGATGAACATGCTTATTTTTTAAGTATGTCACATGGAGGAAAGGAGTGGTCTTCCCCATCGCATTTGCTGTTATCTTCCAAGGATACCCTTCAATCTTACATTTCACAGACATCCTTTCCTTGTTGTTCCTTAAAAATGTGTACTCAAAATTGTGAGCAATACTATACTTGTACAGAGCTTGCTTGAAAGCATCAACATTTGCAAAGGTTTGCCATATTCCTGACACCTTTTCTTTCCATTTCAATGAGTTCAATTCAGGCATAGGTGTGGGTGCACTTTGTACTCCACATAGTATGCTGCTAGGCCCTGCACCATCTTCATAAGTTAGGTGGTCGAGACCATTTTCATAAGACACATGTTCAAATTCATTGTCCAAATTGCTTGGAGCTTGAGAGCTTTGTTCAGGGCGACCAACGATTGTCTCAATACTGCATTACATAACCACAACTTTTATTACCTTGTTGACAACAATACTATAGAAAATGACAACATTTAAAAAAGAAAAAGAAAAAAAGAACAACAAAATCACTTACTTTTGTGGATTACCAATTGTTTCCTGCAGATTGTCATTCCCTTTACATGCTATATACACATGCCCACTTATTTCATTATAGTGAAAAAGGTTTGCAAGTTCAGCATCATCAACAAGATCTACTAGAGTCTTCTCATCAAATGTCACAGTGTACTTTATCTCACTCCTATAACAATTAATGTCAATCCATGATGATACCATTACTTTCAATTCTTCAAGTGTCATTTCCTGTCTTATAGTTTTTATCCTTACACTTCCTCCATTATATTGAAATCTCCCTTCAACATTCTTCTCAAATTGTCCACCAACATGAAAAAAACACAATAGTTCTTTTTCAGATGTTGATCCTAAAGAAGCCATTTTTTTGTGCCAACCTACATCAAACAAGACAACTTTCATTATCATCTATATTGTTTGCCATCATCATCACTTTATAAAATGCACATAACATAAATAATCTTCCAAAATTGATAACAAGAAAGTGATGAAACTTAATTAAACTTGTTATAGGCACTTTTTAATTAACTCAAGACAACTTGCAGCTTTAAAACCATATCAGATAAATCAAAAGAATAGCCATGTTTACAATAACCTTCAACAATATCTCCCATTTTTAATAGAGAGGATGCTCAAAGGTGTGAATTGAGTTTCTGGATAAGAGTTGTTACGCTTTGAAATTGCTTAAAACAGTATCTCATCGCCATTAATATGTATTGTGGAAAACATCAAATCATCCACTCACATCCAGAGTTTTGCTTCAATTGTATCAAAAATTAACACAAGACCTCCTGCTATTTAGTTTATGAATACACAATCATCCATTAAGACTTTGATTTATCAAAGCCTACCCCTGATACTGCATTCCTTTTTACCCTTAGAAAAGGTAGAATCGTGGCGTATTTTCTCCAATGCGTTGATCAAATAATAAAAGCATATCTACTACATCTTTTGAATTAAAAAAGCTGATATATCTTAGATTCATATGAAGAAAACTTCAATCAGTTGTTGGCAGATAGAATAATACAGTTTACCACAACTCTGTTCTTATGGTTTCGAAGAAACCTAAGCAATTCCTTCTCAACCTGTGCGATATGATGCTACTCCGAGAAGTGCTCCTCGACAGATTCCATCTCCGCTTTGGGATCAGCTCATTCAAATGCGTCTTATCATTTGATCCCCCATGAAATCTATGAGATCATCCAATTATACAAAAATATTGTATTGATACACTATACTATCTCCAGTACATAAATTAACTAAAAAGGATTAAGGAATAAAGATTTAATATTACAACCAACTTACCTTAGCCTTCTTTGCTGATTTTCTGATGATGTTGAGGCCTCCAATGAATTTTGTGCCGTTAGGGTTCTTACGTAGCGCGCAAACAATCTATCTTCAATTTTGCTTTTTTGTTTAATAACTAAGGGATATAGAGGTAATTTGTCCCAAATTTTAAATTCCTAATTGTGTCATATAACCTTATTAATAATTTTTTCAATTTAGTAACCCAAATTAGAATTTAGTTATTTCAACCGTCTTTATATGAGATTCTCCTTTAGAAAATTCATAACTTGACTGATACAATTCCAAATGGAGTGATCCCAATTTCTACTTAAACCTTGATAAGTCTATTTTCATAAATTAAAGTCACCAATTTGATTTATGGCCGAGAAAATTCCCTACTTTTGAAAAACATAAACAATGTTCAGAATTTTCCAGATTTCTGGACCAATCTTTGAGGAACCATAACTCCTTCAATACTTATCAGAATTCGACAAATTACCTATCAAATTAAACCTCTATATGTCTACTATTTATCTGCAAATTTTCACATTTTTGTGATTTTGTTTACTTGGTCCGAAATCCAACGTCATTTTCATACTCCAGAAGCATACTAGAATTTCCAGATTTTTCTGAGTAAACTTTGAAAATTCGAAATTAATTCTACAAAAATCCAAGTGAGGTGCTTCCAAAAGCTACGTGTTCCTTAACATGTCTAATTTCACATAAAAATAATAACAATAGCCCTAAAACCTTATATCATTCCCAGATTTCAAAAACATGGACATTTTCCAGATAACTTTCCAAAATCATAACTCAACTTTTAAGAATTATGTCTCGAGTTACAGACCTCCGCGTTTAAGGTGATCCAAAACTCGTTTTAAATATTATCATGTGTACTATTAACACCCAAAATTTCATGGAAAAACTCAAATGTTTGCTATTTCAAAATCAAGCCTGAAAGTTACTGTTCACCGGAAGTGAAGAAAACGTTCCAGATTTGACTAAACTTTGGAAAATCATATCTCTCAATCTAAACAGGGAGAATGAGAGCTCTCACTTCCTCCGCCTCTCGGGTTTCACTCTCTGTTTCCATCTTCCTCTCACACCGTGGTTTTGTTTCTGCTTCCCTAAGCTAGAGAGATTATATCGAGGGAGGGAGTATGGTGCAGTTGGGTTGTGAGCTCGAGAAGCATGGCTCTGCTGGGTTGTGGAGTTCGAGAAGGATGGAGGAGTGAGGATCTGCTGGTTGCATGATATGGTTTACGTGTTTGACGCTGGGTTAACATGGTTAAGCTGATATATTGCTTCACTGCTCTGCGTTTTTTGATCAGCTGAGATATGGAGTATTAGAAAATGAATAAAGGGATAATGGATTAATGAATGAAAAGAATATGTGGACTGGAGAAGTTGATTGGTGTTGGATATATATATTGGTCACCAGTAGCAAAAAAAAATATTGGTCACGTATTGGGCTGGGGTTAAGAAGAATGAAAATTGATATGGGTTTATATGCACAGGAAAAATAAATGGGCTGATATGTTATTCTCATTTGTTGGGCCAAAAGGAGACTGATAAATGGGCTGAAGAGGAATCTATGAATTTATATTGTAGAACCACTAAAATTAACCCACTTAATTCTTTTCAAGACTCTTATTGCAAAATATTGGATAATTATTAAAATTTAATCCTTAATTCCATTTAAGGATTTTTCTTTCTCAATTAATTTTTTTTCCTTAAAATATTATCTTTAAAATATTTGTGCCAATAATTATTCCCTAATTATTTGTCCTTAATTTATGGGACAATATGCCTTAAATTCCAATAATTGTTTTAGGGAAAATTTCACAATTCAATTTCCCATATAATATTAAAATTTTAAAATCCCAAAATTTGGGATGTTACACAATCCAGCACCTAAAAGACCGTACTTTAAACTACAAGCTATGAACAATTTATTATGAACAAATTGAATTGGAAATGAATACAAATATTATTCACCATGAGTTATGTGGCCTCTTAATGAATATATTATGACAGTACAACACCTAAATGAATATATATACAATAAGATAAGTTACAAATACAATGAGTTATAAAGACAGCACCTAAATGAACATACATGCCCAATTCATCATGTCTTCATCAGATTCCCACCCAACAACGTAACATTCCTCTTCTATAACATGCCCCTTTCGATCCGATCCTGCCACAAAAATAAAAACAAAAACAAAAGCTTCACAGTCAGTGACATTGTTTAAGAACATAAGAAGGAATATAGTTAAAACCTTAAAATTTTCAAAGAATTCTGCATATAAATATTACCTTATGAATTATCTCTTTTATAAAGGGATATCCTCCCATATCCCTTCATAATAATCATTTCTTATATCGGGTTCATTATCTGCTTCATCTTCTTCGTTCATGTCCGGGAGACCCCTTGAAAAAGGAGTACTCTCAGGAAGACCGTAATTTGAATGAATTTTCTCATCAATATCAATGACCATTTTTCCTTGGAGAGCTACAGACCACATTTTATTTTATTGATCGGTGATAAAGAACACTTGTTTCGCCTGATCTGCCATAATAAAAGGTTCATCTCTAAAACTAATGCTATTGAGATCGACTCATGTAAATCCTAGTTGATCGATCTGAATACCATTATAGACATTAATCCACTTGCATTTGAAAATGAGAAATTTAATTTTAACATAGTCCACGTCCCAAATCTCGTCAATAACCCCATACTAAGGCATGACTGCCAATTTAGGGTTCTTGTCTTTCGAACTAGAGAAGTGCATAGATTCAGTCTTTAACATAAAACCTGGATGGTGCTCCTATCATCTAGGGACTTCGTGTAAAATGTATAATCATTGATCACATACGAATTCCAAGTTATGACATCAACCTCAGGACCACGTGCTAACCATTTTATTGTATCAGAAACACATTCCTCTCCCTCGACCTTTTGTTTAAACCAGATTGCAAAAGTTCTGTTATGTTCCCTAATTAACCTTTGTTCAGTCATTCGAGTATTTTCTTTCCTTACAGCTTCTTTATGTGCATCTATGTTGTGTTGAACTTCATCAACATTATGCAAAAATTGATGGAGGGGTGGAGAATTTCTATATTATTATATGTATATCATTAGGGATGGAAATAGGCAAGGCCGGGCTTTGGCTAAATAAGCCTGAGCCTGTAATGGTGGTAAAAGGCTTGGGCCTGGGCTTGGGCCTGAGCCTGAACGCAGACCTTTTTTTAGGTTTAGGCCTGAGCCTTCATAAGGTCTGGTCGAGCCTGAAGCCTTTTTAAAGGCCTACTTACAATGTAGGCCTTTAAAAAGGCCTCATATTGTAGGTCTTGGAGGCCATAAATATGCTTTTGTACACTTTGAGCCCATCAAAACTATAAATATAAGCTTTTAGTAAAATATGAGAATGAAAAATAGTAAATATTATATTATTTATATGATATAAATATAATTATATTTATTTAATGTGTAAACAGGTCAAGGCTGAAGGCTTACAGGTCAGGTCTTAATAAAATAGGCCTGACCTATTTATACATTTAGGCCTTTAAATAACCCTTGACCTAACCTTTTTAACAAACAGGTCAGGCCTGACCAGGTCCTAAATAGGTCAGGCTGTAGGCCGCCTGATAAGGGCCTGACCTATTTCCACCCCTATACTATGGTAACATAAGGTTAGAAATTGATGGAGGTACACTAATTAACCCCTATTGCTTCATCTCCTTTACTCTTATAGTGGATTAGGCTTTTCTGGTTTCACACCAGCTCATTGGCTCTCCGAAGAGCCTACGTGTGCCAGCCAAGTGTTTGTACAATTCCTTGCCTTGTAAGGAATAGGTGAAACTTTGGCGAGTTATAGTTATCTCTTTATCTGTACCCTAGCTTACTGTACTACATGTATTTTGTGATGGATATTCCTGTTTGCCAAAGGTTTAATAATTCAAGCTACTCATAATGCTATGTAGGTATAGTATATTGAAGGTGGATTTTACTGGTAAATGTGCCTAACATGTTGAAAGCATCTCAATTCCTGAAATAAAAAATCAATAAATTGTGCGTGAGAGTAAATAGAATTATAACCTTACTTAGAAGTCGTTGTTACGTGAGCTTTATCATAATGTAATGCTGATTACATTATGTGTTTCTTCTTTTGAAAATAGTTTTTTGCTTCTTAAAACTGAAAAACTTGTTTGTTTATTTATTTTTATTTAGGTATTTTTAAAAATAAAAATATAGTAATAAGTTTTTAAAAACTCAAAAATCAAGACAATTTTTAGGTGTTTTATGATTTTTGTTTTGGCATTTCTTTTATTTTGAAAAATGGGGAACCCTTGCTCTATTTTTCTTCTGCATGCTCAACGGCTTCTACTCCATTGGAGCGAGGGCATGAGTTCTCACAAAGCTTCATCCTCTTCTCCACTCTGCTCCCCTCCCTCCTCAGTCGTTCTTAATCGGTGAGTCCTCAATCTCTACTTTCTCCTTTCTCTGATTAATTTAGTGGTTTTTGAACTAAAACTTGATTTGTATCACTTAGTAGGTTTTTGTGTATACGATTTGTTTTTGTTATTGCTTGATATAACCCTCATGGTTCCGTCCACTCTAATGCTGATTACTTTTGATAGATGTACTTGTCTTTCATTGACTACAAGCATTTGCTTATATGCCAATTCATTCTCCCAAAATATTTAACGAACCCAACTCACCATCCCCTTTTAAGTTTTCATCAATTATGATTAATTCTAGCAAAAACCTCTTTTATGATTCAGTCTTTCCTTGTATTCTCAACTCCAAGTGGAAAAAAAGCTAAGCATTGCGATATGTTTATGAACTAGTTTTTGAATTTTAAACAGGGAGAGTGTAGAGTTTCAAATAGTTTATGGTTACACAAATAATTAATTATTGTTTATATAAGATCTAGACTTTGATATGCTACTACCTCTGGTCCTTAATTAATATAAGATTTTGAAGAGATTAAATAAGCTGAATAAATTATTTTTAAGTATTTATATTTATCACTTTTATACCATACTAATTTGTCATACTTATAAATTAATATATAATCTAAAAATATAAAACATATATTATGATTAAATTACTTATTTAGCTTCCTTAATCTCTCCAAAAAAAAGTCAACTGGGTCTTATATTAAATATTTGAAAGAGTATTTAATTATCTTTAGTCTTTGAACTCTTTGAAGCATGTTCCCTGTTCATTAATCTCATAGAAAATTTATACATAATAATGTACGTATATGCTTTTTTATAAACCATTTCATTTAATCTTTTAATTAAATTAGCTTATCTATATAATAAGATATTAATTATAAAAATAATGTCAATATCAATTATATAAAGTAAGTAAATCAAACAAAATTTATTCAAACAATTGTTTTTTTTTTCAAAACTTATTTTAGGAAACAACTATCCAAACCTTTTTTTTTTTCTTTTTTAGTATCCAAACCTTATTTTAAAATATAATATAATTTTACACAACTGTTTTGAGAAAAAGAAAAACAAAAAACAGAAACAAACCGGTCCAATAAGATAGGATTGAATTTTTTTTTTCCCTTTCGTTTTCTTTATTCCTTTTTTCTCTTCTTGAATTTTTCATTTTATTTTATTTTTTCAAGGGTTAAGGATCAATAATACACATGAAGTTTGTCTCAGGGAGCGCCCAACACCACGAGGTTTTTTTTGGAGCAAAAGTACACATGAGGTTACACATTGGGAGCAAAAGTCACACCAGACCCTCAGACCATGGACGTTGACCGTTAAGTAGCCTTAGTTGACCGTTAATGATGACGTGGACGCTGACTTGGACTGACTTGAGGCCAAATAGGAAGAATAATTGCGGACTAGGTGTGATAAATGGATCATTATTTTAATTTTCTTTTGGTAGAATAGATTATTTCTTTAATAATTCTTAAAACCATATTTTTTTCTCGCTTGAAACCGACCTTGCGTTTTCTCTCCCTCGCCAAGAAGAAAAACAAGGAAGGAAGACAGAATCCATTTTTCAGATGAACCTATCCATTCGATGGCTCCGATCCGGGTCTTGAAGGACGTGATTCCACTGAGTCACCGAACCCGAATCAGCGACAAGTACGTACTAGGTTGAGAGCTGGGTCGAGGAGAGTTTGGGATCACCTACCTCTGTACGGACCGAGAGACGAAGGAAGCACTAGCTTGTAAGTCGATTTCGAAGCGGAAGCTGAGGACAGCGGTGGATGTTGATGATGTGAGGCGCGAAGTTGCTATAATGTCCACTTTACCGGATCATCCTAACATCGTGAAGCTCAAGGCTACCTACGAGGACAACGAAAACGTGCACCTTGTGATGGAGCTGTGCGAGGGCGGCGAGCTTTTTGATCGGATTGTGGCTAGAGGAAATTACAGTGAACGAGTGGCGGCGAACGTGGCCAGAACAATTGCAGAGGTTGTAAGGATGTGCGACGGCGACCCTCTATTTCGTCTGCAACTCCATCGGCGCACCCCTCTACTAGATCCCTCATCCCCAATCGATCGTCGCTTCTCTGTGATTTCCTTCGATTTGGATTTGCCCAGCTTGTTTCAGTTCGTTCGATTTTTGGTTAGTTTTTTCCAGATTTGATTTGCTAGATGGAGTTAGGGAAATGCTTTTAGGGTTTTAATTTTCCCCAATCTGTTTATCCTTGCCCGATGGAGGGGAAATGCTGTTTAAGTTGTTTGTTTTTTTTTTATTTACTTGCACAGTCAGGAGATTCTAGTCAGCAATTATTTTTCCTATTTGGCCTCAAGCCAGTCCAAGTCAGCGTCCACGTCATCATTAACGGTCAACTAAGGCTACTTAACGGTCAACGTCCATGGTCTGAGGGTTTGGTGTGACTTTTGCTCCCAATGTGTAACCTCATGTGTACTTTTGCTCTAGAAAAAACCTCGTGGTGCTGGGCGCTCCCTCAGGCAAACTTCATGTGTATTATTGCTTCTTAACCCTTTTTTCAATCCCATCATCTTGTTGAAAGACATGTCTTTCTTTGATTCATTCATAAATAGCTCTTTTATCTGTCACTAAATTGCAAACACATCTCCTTGATGTGATTCATGGTACAATTGTTGCTATATCTTAAGTTAAACACGTTTGTTTATATGTATGTATGTTAACAAATGTAATTGAAGAAGAATCAAGATGGAGAAGATAAAGAATAATGTATTATTACAAAAGAGCAACAAGCTCATACAATGAATAACTCTCATAATTACCTCTAAAATCTCCTAAACTTAGCAGGATATTGAAAGAAGACCAAGTTACTTCCTCTTAGAGAGAGAGCAAGATAACTCTCTCGAGGGAGATCAAGTTAAGTCCTTCTCTTTGGTGAGGACTCCACCCACACACTAACCACATTAGTTAAGACCCTCTATATATAGATTAAATCCTAACTAACTAACTAACTAACTAATGAATTAATCACTTTATATTTCTAATACGTCTCCTCAAGTTAAACACTATTTATTTCAAATGTGTTTAACTTGAACAACACAATAATAAGGGGTAAGGTGAATTAATTTGAATAATTTTTCCAATTAACAAAAATAATACAAAGATTTTCTTCAATTCACAACATTCTTCAATTCAACTGTTGTGCCCTTTACTTCAATGTCACATTGTCAAGTACCATCCGGCAGTGATCTCAAGCTAATTCATAGACTACTCTGTACCTTACATCGTTAGACATAGACTTCAACAATAAGCTCATTTGTTGCAGTTAATGACATCCATGCCTCGTGGCATTCTTTTGCCTTTAATTGACACTGCAAGGTAAGCTCTTCAATCTTCTTTTCATACTTTGTAGTGAATTTTGTTTGCATAGATTTCAGCCACTACAAAAAAAACTATCATTTGTCGCGATTCAAATATAGCGGTCACAAATAACCGCTACAAATTCATGATTTTGTAGCGGTTTCATCTAAAACCGCCACAAATTAGTCACGGCAGCATTGGCGCCAAAGCTCGGGCTTGTTTGTAACGATGTTTGTAGCGGTTACTCTAAAGTAACCGCTACAAATTTGGCGCCAGCTTCACGCGTAATGGCGCGAATCTTTGTGGCAGGGAATTTGTAGCGGTTTTCGTGGAATAACCGCTACAAATTTGGCGCCAGCGTTGGCGCGTAATGGCGCGAACTTTGTCGAGGTGAATTTATAGCGGTTACATGAAAGAAACTGCTACAAAAAAGCAAAACGATGTAGTTTTGTCGTGATCAGTGTAAAGCAACACTTTAATCGCGTCAAATCCTATAATTTTGTAGCGGTTTTGACATTAATCGCGACAAATAGTTACGCTATATATAGTCAACTTCGTCCGTACATCGATTATAAATATTAAGAAATTACTAAATCTCGACTTGTAACTAAATGAACTATCTCGGCTTGGTAGTCGAAGACATGCAAATATCTGCAGCTCTGATCTCTTATCTCGGGAGATGAGGGCTGCAGATATTTGCCTATCTCATCCTTGAAGCCGAGGCAGTTCCTTCAGTGACAATCCAGATTTAATCATTTCTTTGACGTGAAGACTTCTACTCTTCTGAAGATAGTCCAACATGCGATTGAAGATTGGGATCCATTATATATAGCCACCTTTCTCTCATGAAAATATCTCTGATCAAAATGAATCAGCGAGTTTTTCGTGGAAGATCGGCAGCTATACTGAATCCGAATCTTCATAGACATGTTGGACTATTTTCAGTTATTTTATTATTTTTAATTTATTACTCTTGACTTTTTTGAAAAAAATTGAAAAAGCTAATTAAATTAATTGAGAGTTATTTTAAATTTTGTTTTTTACACCAAACTAATTAGTTTGACAAATAAACTAACTAGTTTGGCAATTTTTTTGCCAAAAAATTAAATTTGTAGCGGTTATAACTAGGAACCACTACAGAATCTCAAATGCCTATAAGTTTGTAGCGGTTTTTAAACCGCTACAAAATATCACGACGAACGAGGCGGATTTTTCATGGTTTCTGTAGCAGTATATTCATAACCGCAACATGGTGATGAACTTTGTAGCAGTTATCATTGACAACCGCTACAAAATGACGCGGTTTTTAAACAGTACGTTCCCCCTCATTTTAAATCACGCAAGGTTTTGATTTTTCGCATTTTAACTTTTCATTTTCTTTACTTGTGGTGATAACTTTTCATTTTCTTTACTTGTGGTGATAACTTTTCATTTTCTTTACTTGTGGCGGTAGAACTTATACATTATGGTTTCTAAGGATAAGGGAAAAGGGAAACTCATTCCTGGGGGTAGAGTAGGCATAAGGGGCAGTAGTAGTAGAGGGGGCGGTACGAGAGGGCGTGGGGCTCAATATATCCCTCCGCCCCTTCTAGTGGGGAGCGAGTTTGATGCCCTCTTCACCGATGAGCAAATCCCAGACCTAGAGACTGTAGGGGGAGAACGAGGCGCAAGTGTAACATCCCGTTTTTCAAAAGCAGTATAAATTTTTTTTCATCAGAGTAGAGCATCGGAGCAAGAGTGTAACTGATACATATATATTCAGAATGCCCACTGGATAATTACAGAAGCGGTTCAATAACCGAGAGTTTTCAAAAGTAAAGGACAACATCAGAAAGTCTTCAGCCTGATCCCTGAACTTGCTGCTTCCCTCTCTCCTCGGTCCTCGGTCCTCCCGACCCTGATGCTATGTTAAGAGCTGAGATCCGCACCGGATCTCAGGTAACGGTTAACCTCATGTTTACATACACACATATGGGTTACAGAACAACATTAACACAACATATGAATCACACAATACCAATGCAAATGTATCGCTCCCAGCATGCAGATATATCGCTCCCAGCCTCATAGATGTATCGCTCCCAGCATTATAGATGTATCGCTCCCAGCATTACAGATATATCGCTCCTAGCATGCATACAGTTATTTTCTAACATAATATGCATTCCAAAAACACACCACATTTATACATACCATACACACATCACACACACGCATAGTATAACCATCAGAGTTAGTGTTACAGTACGCGAACGTACCTTTGTTGACGTTATACGATATTTCTGGCGGAATACGGTACGACAGTTGGTCAGAACGTATTCAGGGATATCCTATCAAGATAAAAACATATTTGTTAAGGATCTATCATTATGACGGACATTTTAGTCATAAATGACCATTTTACCCCTGAGCCCTTAATCGGCGGAATTTCGCCAGCACTTCCTTACTTTGACTCTAATCTTCCAAAATTTCAACATAACTCCTACTCCAAGATGATTTTCGAAATAAATACCTTAATTACCCCTAAAACATGATATCTAATCATACTTGGAAGATTAAAGATCAAAACAACATCTACTCTAGAACTTCAAGAACTACCGAAAGAACCTAAGACTAAGGACCGAAGAACTTACTCAGAGCTTCGCTGCAAATTTCCCCGGACTCCTTCCTCCTCCTTGCTGCTCAAATTTTGAATTGAGCTATTGGTTTTTGGTGTGAGAATTCAAATGGGAAGGAAGGCCTATTTATAGGCAAAAATCCGGTTACTATTCATGCTTTGTCAGACGGATTCTTGACCGTCGGATCGCACTTCATTGAGTTGGCACAATCTTGGCCCTCCAATCCACCTCCTTACATCATCATTCAAGACCATGATGTCATGCCAATGATGTCACCCATGTACTTTGATGATGTCACTTACTTCCTCAAGAAGTTTTATACCGATAAAGTCCCTGTTCGGTGTTCTAATCGCGTAATCTTGTAAAATCTCAAAATTCCGGGAACATAGCCCTGAAGATCTCCTCTTCCCCTTTCAAAATACTTGGGTTAACTAAATTTTTGATCCCATTCAGGGCCTCTCCTATTTCGCCGAAGATTTTCGGATATCGCATTCGGTTACGAAAACCGCTTCGGGTAATGTCAACTTCTGGACAAAAATTCACTGATTCATAAAATGTTTAGTTGTTTATCAACTCATCCCCAGATATTGAGTTAGGATTTATTTTCTATAGGTTTTCATTTCTACTATTTGCCTTATTTCTTTTTCGTCCTATTACAAAGGCATTCCGCTGGTCTCGGAAATGACTTCTGAGACAGCTCAATCCGAGATAAAAATTCACTTGTCTATAAAATACTCTGACCTTAGAAACCTTATTCACGGCTTTCTAGATAGGATTTAATTTCTATCCGTGGTCATTTATCCTATTTGTTTTTTCACAAAATATCACAATTTTATTAATATTATAATCAATAAATATCATGATATGTTTTTCATCCATTCTTATCCATTTTGCCTCCAAATTTTCGGTCAAACATGGCCTTTTTTTATTATTTAATTAATATTATATTATATTTTTAATTATTTAATAATTTTTTTACATAATTTCCTATTGGTCCATACTTGGATTTAGGCTTAAAATTAATTAATCTCACATATTTTTCTTCATATTTTCCAATTAATTAGAAAATATATTTTATGCTAATTTTAGCCATAAACCACTAATTATAGGGTTTTACATAATTATCCTTGGATTTTCCCTTAATCCAAGCTTAACAATTAACCAAAAATTACTTAATTAATCCCTTACTAATTGTTGACAATTTTATTAATTAGGATTAATTATTTTCTCACAACTATTGGACTTACATTGGTATTTTATGCCTCACATAAAATATTAAAAATCATGGGGTCAAATATGGCCCCACAATACTTTTTAATTTTTCTCCTTTAATTTTTCCAAGGTAATAAATTAATAAATTACCTAAATTAGGGACAATATTCTTCCCTAGTTCAAATAAATATTTATTTTCCTCTTTATAATATTTTCAAGGTATTTTATAACCCATAAATATTTTAGGGACCTATTTGCAAACTTTCAAACGTTTTAGGGACCTAACTGCATATTATCTAATTTCAAGAGAAATTACCCTAATAACAAGATAAATTCAATACAAGGTGTTTGAGACCTCATATTCACCTATTTTTACAAGGCATTATTTACTGAGATTTTTAGGGTTTTACAGCAAGTCTGTCGGTCAGCGACCTTGATGAAAATGAG
Organism: Acacia pycnantha; assembly: GCA_025563575.1. NCBI lineage: Eukaryota > Viridiplantae > Streptophyta > Magnoliopsida > Fabales > Fabaceae > Acacia > Acacia pycnantha. The sequence continues at coordinate 4,222,935 of JAMWYP010000001.1, forward strand.
GAGATCCAGATTGACATTCCCATGTCCGAGGCACAGTAGTTTCTGGACCAAGAGAATGAGCGGGACCATAGGAACCCCCGACTGTCGTCTTCGCGTTCCACCGGAAACAACCCAACATTTTAGGGTTGTATGACCCTCAAGCCCAGGCTTCTCTGGGTGAAGAAGAGAAGTGTCCTCTCCAATTAAAAAAAAAACTCGTAAAAAACATGCCTTGATGCAATGTAACAAGCTTACTCAAAATAAAAATGTAATTATTTTTTTGATAAAAATTAAATGCAAATTCCTTATGTTTAATTAAATTTTATTTAAATGCAATACAAACATGTTTTTATAATTGTGCAGATACATAGAGGAACATCAGCAGGAAGACACTGGATGTTGCCAGGGTCACTTAGATGGACGGTCCTCGCGTGGTAGTTCCTTGGAACGAGGACACGGACCAGCCGATCAGCAATGATGGTCACCTATTGAACCGATTCCCTTTGAAATTTGGCAGGAATTGGGGATGGTTCCCGCTCTACTTTAACGATCGGAAGCGTGGTCCGAAGGGGAACAAGGACAAAGCATTTGCTGACATTGTGTAGGTAAGTTATGTTGTTTAATTAAATTGTACATATTAATAGTTTTAAATTGTGATTTATTAATTAATTAATTATTAATTAAGTTATGATATAGAAAAAGCTTAACGTGCAAGGCGGAGCGAAGAGTTACGTATTGCTGAAAATGGGGGAAGGTTGGAAGAGCCAGAGGGGTCATCTCTACAACCAGAGGAATGGAGATAGGACGATTCCTCTGCAACAACTGATCGAGAACGTCTCTGACGGCGTGGATCCAAATGACTGGGCAGGTTTCGTCCAATATAGGAGGAGTGCAGACGGACAAATACGTTTTTTAATTAATTATAGTTTAATTTTTGTTTAAACATTACTTAATTTATAGGTTAAATTTTCTTTAAATTTATTTTGTTTAAATGTAGTTTAAATTAAGGGAAAATTATAATAAAAGACCTAAGAAAAATAATATTTATTAAGAAAGACCATAAAAATGGTAATTATTTTAAGGGATAGGATATTGCCCCTACCAATTTTATGTCACTACCAAGTCACTACCACTTTTTCACTGTTAGATCAAAATCTCAATTGGAGAGAGAAATGATAAAGGTAAATGAGATTATGATCTAACGGTGAAAAAGTAGTAGTGACTTGGTAGTGACATAAAATTGGTAGTGACAATATCCTATCCCTTGTTTTAAAGGACAAAAAATTAAAAAATTAAAAAATTAAAATAGAAAGACTAAATTGCCCATGTATTATCTCCATGTCTTATTCTTTCCCATATGTAATTGTTATTGATTATAATGTCTCGGTGGGAATTTGGAATGATCAACAAAATTAATGTTTCCAAGAGTTGATTCTAAACGAGCAAAAAACATCCTGTAGCTTTGATCTTTAGCGCTAGAGGCTCCCAACTTTGTGTAATATTTGGTTTAATTAAGCTCAAGTGCTGAAATTTCAGTGCTCTGTTTTCCAATGATGAGGTGGAAACACTAATAAATTCTTCAATTTGAAAATTTGGCTTTACTTAGTTGCTTATTGGTTTTGTAGATGAAATATTTAATGTGCTAGCTGCATGCGAAGCTCATTCCAGAGTGCCAATGGAAAGAATAGTATTGAACTCAGTGAACATTCACCTAAACAAATCCAAAATAGCTTTCCTTCTGAGCATATCTTCATCATTAGCAATAATGGTGGACCAAGAGTTCTTCCATCTAGCAGAAGAAGCCCTAAGATATGGTCAGAGAAAAATAGAGACAACAACAAAAGCTTCAGGCGTCCCCTTTTAATAGTGATTGCCGATGGTCAAAACCACAACCTGAAGGAAGTTTGATGCGCGTGGAGAGAGGGATGATAGAGTACGAGAGGTTTTTGGAGAATGGGGACTCATAATTTTCATGGAAGGGCTTTGATTGTTTGGGCAAGGAAGCACACGGTCTCATGGAGGGTCTTCTACTGTTCTCCGCTGCTCCATCATTTTTGACTGATTTTATGATCACAAAATCTATAGTGTTTGATGTAGAGCTGTAGTTTAATGCTTTCTTGTTTATGCAATAAAAAAAGAATGTGGTTATTTGAATTAACATATATTTGTTATTAATCAACCACTTCAGGTGCTTAGGTGAAAAAACTCATTCCAATAAGAGAAAAGATATGAAATTTGGTTTGGTTAAGGGCCATTTAGTCTTTCTATTTTAATATTTCAATTTTTGGTCCTTCAAAATAATTACAATTTTTATGGTCCTTCTTAATAAATATTATTTTTCTTAGGTCCTTTATTATAATTTTCCCTTAAATTAATTTATAGTTTAAATTTGGTTTAAATTAATTAATAGTTTCACTTAATTTATAGTTTAAATGTAGTTGAACTATAGTTTAAATATTAGTTAATTTATAGTTTAGATTTAGTTTAAATTAATTTATAGTTTAAACTTTAAATATAGTTTACAAGATATCAAAATAATAATTAAATTCACTTTACATTTTGTTTGTTCCTCGTTCCAGGCTCTGTCCCAGAGGAACACCAGAAGCCAGACACAGGAAAGGGTCCATCACACGGTAGGAACCAAGACATTTGTTGTGATGTACAGTGAGATGGTATATTGAAAGTTAAATTAATTTTAGGTTTAAATGATTGATTGTTTTATTTTTGAAATAACAAACTTTATATTCTTTTAATTCTTGCAGCAAGCAAAGGCTCAGGAGGAGAACTGTCAGACGGACTATGGGTTGTTGTTCACACGCACCCATAGACACCATGATGGGATGCCGACCTCTGAGGCGGCAGAGGAGATAATAGTAAGTTACAAAAAAAACTTAGTATATTTAAATTGTTGACAATTGTGTCATTAATGTTTTATGAAATCTGTGCGTTAGGCCCGGATTGAACGAGCCACGCAGAGCAGTGAGCGTCGCAGCCCCCAGAGTCACAGGGGTCTGTGGATACTACGACCCCATTGAAAGCTGATGTGGGCCCGATCGAGCATCCTGGCCACGTTAAGGGAATGGAGCTAGGCACCAAGCCTAGCATGGTGTATGGGAAGGCCTTCGGCTCTGAGGCTGGAACCTTCAGCTCGAGAATGCCACCACCAGAGGCGATTGAGGCAATGATTACCGAAAAGGTTGCCGTGCAGGTTGCTGCGCAGGCGGCCGAGCATGCTGCCAGGAATAGGCGCATGCAAGAAAAATGCGAGCGTTGGTACGCTATTCAGAGGCAGAGCTGGGATGCTGTTGTCGGTGCCTTGACAGAGTTGTTACCTCACAGACAGTTTCCACCTCCGCCTCCCCCTTCGTTCTTCACTCTTTCGTATTGGAAAGATAATTTGCTCCGACATGGTCTAGATGTCATGCACATTGAAAAGAATGTGTGCGACAATGTGTTGTACATGATTCTAAACGAACTAGGCAAGTCAAAAGCTGCTTGATGTGGTCAAGATAAATTACCAAGGTTGTTTCATGGTGACGTTGTTCAAGTGTTTGTGGGCGAATACGATAACCTCTCGGGGACTCACGACTGACGACTTAGGCATCACATCGGTGAATTTCTACCGGCCTATTCATACCGGTCAATCTGAAGATGATGAGCCGTATATTCTTGCCTCAAAGGCCCAACAAGTTTATTATGTCACTGATGAGAGGCACAAGGATTGGAATATGGTGGTTCATTTAAAGCCTCGTGACCTTTACGACATGGGTGATAGTGATAACGTTGCCTACGAGAGTGAGACATTCCAGCCCGGCAATTTTGAAAACTTCTTCCCAGACAGCGATGATAATTTTCCTATAGTTCGGTGCATTTATTAATATACGCTTTATGAAATAATAACATTTAACTAAAGTTTTATTTGCATTCCAACATATTCAACTCACACGTAAGCTGTGTTCCATACTTTTTTTGTAGGGATGGCGACGAAGATTGAGAGAAAAAATTATGCTTAAAATGTAATCTGTAATCTTCTAATTTTTATTATAAAAAAAAAACAATTTAGTATTTGTAGTGGTTTCTAAACCGCTACAAAGCCAAAAAAACCGCTACAAATGTCTAACCACTACAAAAAAGCGCATCTTCAACCGCTACTAAATAAAATTGCTATAAAAAGCGTCATCTAAACCACTACAAAGTGATGTGTAGACATCAATATAAATATACCCCCACCAAACCACATTTAATATGTTTTCTAAACACGTTTTCTCTCTATTTTCTCTCATATTTCTCCGTTTTCTCAAAGAGGTTAAGTTTTTGAAGTGGTAAAGTGTTGTTCAACCGGATCATCCTAAGTGCTATTCAATCGGATCAAATAGGATGAGTATCGAAATATTTCTTTTTTCTTCTACCTTGGTAATACTGGTAATTTACAATTTGCATTACGAATATTTCTCAACTTTCTTTCTACTTTCACATACATTATTCCATCTACTTTTACACACATTTTTTTATAATTAAATATTATTTTAATCAACTCATGATTAGTTTCTACTTTCACATAAATTATTCCATCTACATATATATTCTCATTGTTTTATACCTATATAATCATCTTATATAATCAAATATCATATTTTAACATCATTTATTTCCACTCAAAATATAAATTATTAATAATACAATATATAGTTAATTAAAAAAAAATTATATTATGTTTATAATTTTATTCATTTGTAGCGGCTATTAAACTGCTACAAATATGAACAAAAATTTAAAAAACGTGCCAAAACTTTTTTCCAAAAAATGATGGAAATATGTTGTAGCGGTTAACAACCGCTACAAATATGAAAAACAAATTCTAAAACAGGCGGCAAAACTTTTTTCCTAAAAAAATGGTGGGAATTATTTGTTGCGGTTACCAACCACTAAAAATATTTAAAACAAAAATTGGCGGCAAAACTTTTTCCCACAAATTGGCGGGAATATTTTGTATCGGTTATATAACCGCTACAAAATATTTTCAAACGCAATTTTTTTTACATAATTAGTCGGGTTATCTAACCGCTACAAGTCTGGTCAATTTCAATTTGTAGCGGTGGGTGAACCACTACTAATGTCTCCAACAAAACGTCAGCGCCGTCTTAGATAGTGGCATTCATTTGAAACCGCTACAGATACAGTAGTGGTTAGGTTATATGTAGTAGCGGGTATTTTTAATCGCTACAAATTTACTTGCCACGGTGTATTTTGTAGCGGTTAGTTTAACTGCTACTAATGGCTTTAGTAGCGCCTCAAACCGCTACAAATATGTCATTTTAACCACTACTAATGATCTTTTTTTTTGTAGTGAGCTGTGATGAAGGAAATTCAATCTACCCAGCACAGTAGTTACATTTAAATTAAATGTAACTTGCGGAACTGATTCCTTTGTTGCTCTCCTAATGTAGATCCCGCTAACCACTGGACTTCTATTAATACTTTCAAATCTTATGGAAATTACACCATCATCCTTCACAGACACCCCATGCCAAATTGAGACGAGGACCAAACAAAAAAATTCCTTGCTTCCAATGGGGGCAATAAATCAACCAAATTCAGTGAAATAAAAGTTAAAGCAAAGCCATGATAACTCAACAAAGTCCTTTGCCACCACATGGCAATGTGAACAGATCACCACCACATTGCTTTGAAGCTCTAATCACCTTGATAGCCAATTATGATTTTTCATGAAGCAACAAGAACTCAAAAACAATTTAAATATTACAGATAATGGCATTAAACACCAAGAACTCAAGGCACCATCACAATTTCCCAAAAGATAGCAGAAACAAGAGATCAAGTTTTCATCCATAAATGCCTATTCTCACAAAAATTGCTCTTGCTATCGCTTTAAGCACCAGAAGCCTTTCACATAAGCATTTTTACAAATAGGTCATGCGCATAAGAGATTGAAGCATCATAACTCGTCAGAAATTGAACAAATGAATGCCTGCTATTTCTCTACTCATGATGACAAAGAGACTGTTTGGAAGAATTTCAGGTGAATCCAAACATAGGAATATCCAAATCCAGTTCAAATGAAGAATCAAACAAGGGAATGGAATTAGTTTCAGTTCCTGGCAAAGTGGTGTATAATGCATTCACATACCCAGATTGTGAAAAAACAGAGAAGCAGAATAATGGAAGATCATAAGCATATGCAAGAGCTATGATGATGCCTCCTGAGTGCCAAAAAAAATCGTAGTGACAAGATGATCGACGGGAATCCTGCCATTGCAGAACCGTCCAATAGGTTTCAAGAAGCGAGGTTCTCTCTCTCTCAACCTTGAGATTGTGTGTTCAATGGCATTAATGCGCTCTCACCGAAGCTTCAACGATACCCCCAACACTCTAGCCACCAATCTGATCTTAATGATGGCGGTGAATATTACAACGATTTCAACAAGAATCTTTGAACCTTCAACGAAGGATGAATTCACACAGCAGGGAGACGTAAACAAACACCATGCTCCACTGTAAACCTCAACCAGCTTCAAAGAGCTTAGGAATGAAGTGGAGAAACAACTTGACAAGATAATTAAGACGATTCAATCGGATCGAGGTGGTGAATATTTGATTCAGGAGTTTCAAGATTATCTAAGAGATCATGGGATTCTCTCACAATTGACGGCTCCATACACACTACATTAGAATGGTGTGTCTAAAAGAAGGAATCGAACCCTGCTTGATATGGTATGGTCAAAGATGAGCGATACAAAGCTCTCGAAATCATTTTGGGGATTGCGCTCCATACGACGTTACACATTCTTAATAGGGTTCCGTCAAAATTTGTTCAGACTACTCTGTATGAGATATGGAGGGGTTGGAAGCCCAACTTGAGTTATCTCAAGGTGTGGGGCTATCCAACTTATGTCAAGACCCTAACACTGGATAAGTTAGGGGCTAAGAGCACCTTGTGCTATTTTGTAGGCTATTTCAAGGAAACTAAGGGATACTACTTTTACTGCCATGAGAACTACAAAGTGTTTGTATCCAAGAATGCTACCTTTCTTAAGGAAGATCTACTCTCTCAAGCAGATAGTGAGAGTAAGGTAGAACTTGAAGAAGTTCAAGACCTACAAGAACATATAACAGAGTCCAAGTTTGTTGATCAGATGATGCCTCAACAAAGAGGTTGTAGACACTCAGTCTCGTAGGACTTTCAAGGTTAGTCGTCTACCTGACAGGTATGGTTTTTTGATTGAGAATCAATAAACCATTGAGGATGACGAGCCTACTTCCTACACTGAGGCTGTCAAGGATGTTGAATCCTTATAATGGAGTAAATCCATAGAGTCCAAGATAGATTCAATGCATCAGAACAAGGTAAGGATCTTAGTTCTACCACCTGAGGGAATAGTTCCTACTATGTGCAAGTGGGTCTTCAAAAGAAGACTGGTGTTGATGGCAACATTCAAACCTATAAAGCTATATTGGTTGCAAAAGGTTACATCAAAGGCAAAGCAATGACTTTGAGGAAACCTTCTCACTTGTTGCCTTTAAGTAACAATGTGAAACTACTGTTGGTTCACCCACAAGTTGCCTTTAAGTTCACTAAATGCAAAATACCTAACAAGCGTGCATACTTAGTATACCTAGGGTACCAAGGTGTCTTGGAATCACTTTGCATGTTGTCATATACTCATGATTGTGCAAAAGATTCTACTTTAACATCCTGAATTATTTTATCCATTCTATCATCATCTACGACATCCAAAACTTCCTTCTCATGGGACGCACAAGTATTCACTTTCTCACTATGCCATATCCACCTTGTGTACCGAAGATTTATTCCATCACAAAGTAAGTGATCTCTATATCATCCACATCCCATCGACTCTCATTTAAACAATTGACAAAAGGACAAAAATACTTCCCATTTTTACTTGGTGCATTGATTTGAACAAATTCAATAAACTTTTCCACCTCATTCTTATATTCTTCACTAGTTCTCAATGCATTCATCCAACTATGATCTGTTTTATTACCACATAATACAAATTCAATAGTACTCAAGCCTAGAACACTTGTCATTATGACAAGTGAATATGGGTGAAGGAAGGGGATGCCTTACTCATTTTTTAAAAAATTTCAGCAGCATTTCCCCTTAAAAGTAAAACATCCAAAATATAGAATAAAGATATACAAACAAGAACCAATCCCAACGAATTAAATATGAATTCTAGAGAGAATAATATTCAAGCACAAGTTCACATTCCTTTCTAAGTTTCAACATTAAGATTAGTTATAGAATTTTTATATACAAATGTCTTTAATTCAATACTAGATCATAATCTAATATTAAGGGGATCCAAATTTGTTATGTACTCTAAGCTAAATCATAAGGTAGAAGACCTAAATTTTAGGGGTCAGTTTCCATGATCTTAGGGATTAATTGGATTTTATTTGCTTAATTTTAATGTGTTTTGGCTCTATAAATACTTAAATAGGCCTGGCCAGCAATGAGAAGTTGAGAATACCAAAATTCTCAATTGACCAGTGTAATGTCTACCCCATATCAACAAGGGATAAAGGTTATAGGGGCTTAAAGAAGGGAACTGAATATCTAATAATTAATAACATTATTAAAACTTGGATATTTTTACACAATTCAATCCATTCTCATATAACCCACAAAACTCATGCTACAATGAAATATTTTTTTTTATACATACTAGAATGGAGTACTTTCCTCGTAGGTTTGTTTTGCTTAACTTATCACAAATACTTTTGTGCAAATCGAGACAAAACTCCTCTATTTAACTTGTACTCTATAAAATCACTTATAAAAAGCTAATCCAAGCACCCTATGAGAAAAAAGAAAAGTACCCAGATGGTAAGAATCAAAATTCCTGAAGATGCCAGCCATGTGAGTGACTAAAATAATTAAGATACAGGAAGACCCCATGAAAATACAAGAAAGCTACAATGAAAGAGAGACACTGTTGGAAGCAAAACATCACCAAATATGTCAAACAATGAGTTCACCTAGTGCCAACCATGTTAAATCTAGATCCTAGAAACCCCTAAAGTAATCTAGGATGCAAAACATAAATGTAGAGTAAATTCAAGGACAACATGCTTACGCAACAAAAGGAATAGAAGCCAAAATAATCTCCAGCATGCTCCAATCAAACTAGGACCAAAACAAGAAACAATGGAAGCCAACATTTTACTTCCAACCAATACACGTCTCCAAATAACCAAACCAAAACAGATAACGGAGAAGGAGAAAAGCCATGATAACATGCTCAAAACAAAAATTGAAGTCATATTTCAAAAATTCAAGCAACAATGTAAAAAATCATACTACCATAACTCGTGTGTAAAGTTCTTACCTTTTTAAGACAACTCTGTCTGATGAGAGGATGGAGGCATGTGAGACGATGAGAGAAGATGAGAGCTATGGTAGAGAAGCGATAAAGGTTAGAGTTCGAACTGGAGTCCGAGAAGGGAACGAAAGAAGTTATTTGCATATACTTGGGCTCGATGGTTCAAATATTGGAGAAGGAGGGGGATGGAGACGAGGTTGAAAAATCACGGCAATGAACAATGGATGTGAGAGTAGGGCTAGCTGAAATATCTAAAAAATGTGGAGTTACAACGACTGGTTTTGCAAAACCAGTCGTTGTAACATAAAATTAGAAGGAAAAAAAGGCATATATAACAATTAGTTTCCTAAAACCAGTCGTAAGAAAAGGCGTGAGATAGGTTCAAACCCTAGACCTTAGGAATACTTGGCAAAGGCTAACACCAACTGGGCCAAGACACCAGCTTGTTGAAATATTCAACGACTGGTTTTTATTAAACAGTCGTCCTTCTCAATCATTGTAACTGGAAAAAAATGATATGAGGTTAGGGAGGCTCAAACCCTCTACCTTAGGAATACTTAGAAAAGATTCACACCAAATGCGCTAAGACACCCAGCTTATTGAAATGTCCAATTTTATTTTATTTTGGTTCTTACTGTGATGAAAATTCTTTATATTTATTGTGATTTCTAGATTATTATATGATAATTCTTTTTTTTCTATTGTGATTTCTAGATTATATATGATAATTCTTTATTTTTTCTTTTCTATTGTGATTTCTAGATTATTATATGATAATTATTTTTTTTTTCTATTGTGATTTCTATATTATTATATGTTAATTCTGAAACTTTCTAAATACATAGAAGTAGAAACTTATAGACTAGAAACTAAATCTCTTATCTCAATGACACCAAAAATGGGATATTAAATTAATGGAATTAGTACATGGATGGACTATAATGAAATAGACCCAATTTGAGGTTCCCTATGAAATGAGGCATGGAAAGGAGCCACTGTAAAGAAGTTCTACGAGTTACGAAGGAAACTTTGAGCTCATATTGGTCATGGGTTGAGAATGGGAATTGAACTCAATGAGATCTAATTTCCCATTGTTCCTCTGTAGCTCAGTGGTGGAGTGGTTGACTGTTAACTAAATGGTTGTATGTTTGAATCCTACTTCGGGAGATTTGATTCATTCAGAATTAAAGAATTCGGGATGAAAGGGTTCGCTTTGACCATTAAGAGTAGGTAACCTCGTTGCTCATGTCTTTGTTTTTATACTAGTCGTTTTATCAAATAATATAAATAAACAAAATGTCATGAGATAGGTTCGAACCCTCAACCTTAGGAATACTTAGCAAAGACTAACACCAACTGTGCCAAGGCACAAGCTTGTTGAAAATTTCAATGGTTGTTTTCAAGAACAGTCGTTGAAGTGTCTTGTAATGACTGTTTTCATTGGAACAGTTGCGGAATGTTAATACAAAATTTTAAAAATGCCACCGCCTCCATTTTACTTTATGTTTTCAAAAAACAAGCATTAATTGGTGTCGTTAAATCTAATTTTTGTAGAAGTGTTTGTATGATGAATTCTTTTACCATGTGATATGGCTCCACTTGGTGCACAATGGATGACACTTGTCAGGACTCCTTCTTCCATGTTTTCCTTTAGTCAGGATTACATTGAAGCTATGGGACATGTGAGACCTCCTTAATTTTGGTATTTTAAGGAGGGGAGTCATAGTCTAAACTTGAGGTCTACACCTTTAGCTTGATACACTTAAGTACTGGTGAGTTTGAAACAATCCAATCAAATTGATGAGTTTCTATTGGACTATAAATTAGCCTATGACTCTAGTTAGCAGAATAAGGATAGACGGTGATATAATGGAGGTTGCATGTTGCATAATTGTATATTGCATGTTGTGCATGAAAATAGTGATTGGCGTAATGATGATTACATTTGAAATCATTTTATAAGGGGATCATGATATGTGTGTGTGTGTGTGTGTAATCAGTTATTTTTTTAGATTATATGTGATTTACTTGTGTATGTTAGACATTTTTAGTAGTTACTGAGATGTGCAATCTCATCCCTTTTTATTACCACTTTTCAGGTGAATCAAGTAGAAGGCAAGGGAAGGCACATACGGAGTAAGCCTTATAGGCTCTGTTGGGCTCCTCATGCACCTTTATGCCACTTTATATTTAACTGTCATGACACTATGATTATTTTCCGTTCTACAATATTTCATTTGATAAATGTTTTTGTTTGAAGATAAACCCTTGAGCTAATATTTGAAAGTATTAAGTAAGTGTTGTTAAGTTTTGTGTTATTAGGACAGAGTACCTAAGCCAATAAGTGATGTTTAACGAATTGAACATTAAGTATATATTCATTTGGATGAGTTGTTACACCTCCCATCATTCCAACTGAACCCACCTTATTTCAGCCAACTATATCCATCAGCTAAGTTACTATCCATGTCATTGGTCATTCTAAAAGCTCATTGGTCATGTGATGAGGATAGGCCAAAACCCACAAAGCACATGTTCGAACTATGGTCTTTTCCAATTGTTGAACTAGTGGGGTGTTGCAACCCCTCGTGGAACCAATGGGGCAGTCCCTCCCTGAACCAATGGGGCAATGAAATGCCAACCATCATGCACCAGTGGAGGTTTACACCACGTGGTGGAACAAACTACTCCATCTTATCCCAATCCAATCAACACAATAATTATTATTAAATAAGTCAATGAGAATTTCTCAAGATTTTCATATTCATATCATGCTATTCAAATCATTTCCATATACATGTCATAATTTCCCAATTATCAACTCACACACACACTTCACAATTCAAATTATTAGGTTCCAAAAGGCCATTTCTACCAAAATACTCATCATGATAACTTTTTCAATCTCAATAAACATTTCAAAGTACTTATTGAGAATATCAATATACCATTTTCATTCTCATAATCATTTAACAAAATACTTATAAACAACATGATAACACACATAACAAGTGGAAAATAATTACCTCTCGCCAAGAAATGAGAAATTACCAACCAATTAATAACCTTGTGCTCAGGTCACCAAGTACAATCAATTTATACAATCAAAGCATCACCACACATTATATTACAAACTAATTGAATGGTTAACAAAAACAACTTAGAGACTTAAAGTCCCTCTAGAAGTCCTAACTCTCATTTTTTTACCATTCCCAATAAACTCAACATCCAAATTGATGTCACAATAGCTCTAACAAATCAACCAACCTAATTACCAAACATTATTCCCAATAATCACATTATCAATATGAACTTAAAATCTAACTCACATATCAAACTCTATTTCAAATCTTCATATAACTTTCAACTTGTTCACTTTAATACAAATTCCCAACATTCTCAATTTACTACCATAACTCAATTTTTCTATTCTCTATTTCAAATTGTTGACTTTTTACAAATGCCCAAAAGTCTCACTTCTCCATGAATATTTTTATTTTTGAAAATTCTACAACTCCTTTTTCTTCTCTCACCCATGTGAAAGCAAAAGCCTTTCTTCTTGAGGCTTTTTTGGATCTTAACACCCATCACAGGGTGGCATAAGGCTTTTCTTCTTGAGTATTTTCTGAGTCACACCCTCTTCTCTTTAGTCTTGAACCTAAATGACACATCAAAGAAAGATTTTCAGCTTCTTCCTTGGCTTCCACAAGAAAAAGTCTTCAAAGCCTTAGCTTCTCCCACGGGCGAGAAAGATGTATTGAATGGTGATGGACTAAGAAGAATGACGACAAGGGAAAAGTAGATAGTTGCAAGCATAGAGAAGTTCAGAGTAGAGAGAGAAACTCTAACACATGTTAGAACCGGTTGACACCCAAGAGGGGGTGAATTGGGTGTAAAATAAAAATGTAAGAACTTTGAAAAAAAATGTGCATCCTAGTGAAAGTAATACGTATGAAAGTAAATAATTATAAATTCATAGTTAGTTATTCAACCATATATGCTGGAAATATAAAAGCTTAGGGAAGAGAAGATGCAAATTGTGATTTATCCTAGTTCGATCTAATCCACGATGACCTACGTCCAATCTCCAAGCTCCTCCTCAGATTTCAATCCACTATCTCCCTCAAGTTTAACCGGGTACTTAAGAACCACTACAATTCTAAAAGTTTAATCCGGGCACTTGTCAAACCTATAGAAGTCTCTCACTGAGATAAGAACTCCCCTTACGCACTGTAAGAATACAATTTGTTTCCCACTCATGATCCCCAATCTTGAGTAAATCTCATAAAGATAAAATGATTACAATGAAAGCATACTTCTCCCTATATGAAGTAGATAATGATTAACAATGAAGTACAAAGTAGGAGTATGATTACGGAGCTTTGGTCGAGTAAGATTCAGAGTATCAACATATCAACATTGTAGCATAGGCTATCATCTAGTTTATCTTGAATGCCTCTCCTTTTATAATCTATGAAGAGCATTTGACCTTTGACCACATTCTTCCCGTTGAGTATCTTATAATATGTCTGTTGGAGTAGTTGTTGAAGCTTCTGACAAAAAGTTTTTTTTTTCCATTGAGCTCTAATCCAAGTTTAATCATCTGTAATATTCATATAAACTTTATTAAGAATGATTAGAAGCATTATAATCAAGATTTAAATGTGTTTGTAAGAATATCCATAAATTTGAGACAATGATTAAAAAATATGTGAATAATATCACTGTAAGTGATTATGGACTACTCGAGTGATTTCTCAAATCGCTGCAAGTGATCATGCATTACTCGAGTGATTCTCAGATCACTTTCAGATCACTTGCAAGTGCCCTGCAAGTGATCATGGATCACTCGAGTGATTTCTCAAATAACTGCAAGTGATCATGCATCATTTAAGTGATTCTCACATCACTCAAATTTCACTTGCGAGTGACTTGCTGAAATTCTAGAATTGAAGCTTCATCACCCAAGTGCCTTTTTCCTTTTCAAAACATAGATAGTTTGGCATAGAGGTCAACTTCCAGTAGGCATATCTTTCCAAATATAAGCCTAAATTTTGCAAATGACCTATCCCCATAACTCTCTTTAAGTCTTCTTTCTAGAGGTAGAAATAGGTCAAGCCCTTATTAGGCAGCCTACAGCCTGACCTATTTAAAGCCTGGTTTGGCCTGGCCAGTTTGTTAAAAAGGTAAAGCCAAGACCTAAATATGTAAATAGGCCAAGCTTATTTTGTAAGGGCCTGGCCTATAAGCCTTCAGGCTTTTTCTGTTTACACATTAAATAAATATAATTATATTTATATCATATAAATAACATAATATTTATTATTTTTCCTTCTTTTATTCTAATTTTAAGTTATATTTAGCCAATTACAATACTACCCCTACTATTCTTTGGAAAAAAAATTGGAACATCCCCTTGATTATTCATGGCTACATCTTTACTATTCTCTTTAATAACAATAATGTTTTATTTTGGATGATTATATTATTAGCTTTGAATGTTGGTGAAATCATTTTTTAATAATAATAATAATAATAATAATAATAATATTTTATTTTAATAATATGTTGGCTAAAAGCTTATTTAAAGAGTATAATTTTTAAATATCATGCTTTATAGCCTACTAAAAGCCAAAATTTATATGGATTTTGATAGGCTCAAAATACACAAAGCCTATTTATGACCTCCAAGGCCTACAATATGAGGCCTTTTTAAAGCATACATTTTAAGCATACCTTTAAAAAAAAACTTCAGACTCGACCAGGCGTCTCAGGCCTGAACCTAAAAAAAGTCTATATTTGGGCTCAAGCCTTCTGCCCCCATTACAGACTCAGGCCTGTTTAGTCAAAGTGTGTCCTGGCCTGGCCTATTTACATGCCTCCTTCTTTACCATGGCGGTGTTGCCGGAGATGAAGTCGACGGTGCCTGAGATTATTGAGTCACTGTAGAATTGCCTGTTAGAGTGGGCGTATAGTGTGTCTTGGCAGGCCCCCACATGGCAGCAGTTGATGATTGAGAGATCGGCACCACGCGCAGAGCCACTGCTTGTTGCTTCTAAGGGAGAAAGGATAGAACATCTGACTTTTAGCAATTTAGAGAGAAGATAGAAAATATGCTCGAGGGCAATTTAGTCTTTTTATTTTTATTTTTATTTTTTGGTTCTTTAAAATAATTAACATTTTTATGGGCCTTCTTATTAAATATTATTTTTCTTAGGTCTTTTATTATAATTTTCCCTTCTTTCATTTAAGAAATAATAATTTGCTTCATTAAGAAAAAATTAAGGGTCAATCATTATCATCTGTCGAAGGCTGCTTGTCATTGATTATTTTGTGCATTGTTCTTACAGTTGGATTGGGGTTGAATGAAGAATTTGATGGTCTCATATATTCATCTCTTCTATAAGGGGAAGTGTAGCTTTTTAGGCGAGATATTTAATATATATAAAAATACCTCATATCTTATCTAACTTTTGAAAATAAAAACTATTTTAACTAATATTGAATCAAATATTAATTGATTTAATACTATTTAATTAAGCCAAATAGCTTCATTAAATATCTCAACCCATCAAGAGCTAAAATTGAAACTCGTTAAAATATGAAATACTCCCTCCGGTCCTAATTATAGGACAACATTTGAGAGTTGGTTTTGGTCCTAATTATAGGACAACATTCTAATTGTTATCAATTTTTTCCTAAAATACCCCTATTATATTCTCTTAAGTGTGTTTGGTTTTTGATGAATATATGTATGTGAGTGTGTAAACTCTTACAATTAGTTAAACTTTTAGATATATATGTGTGTGTGTCTGTATGTATATGTTCTGGTGTAGAACACAGATGTCCAGCCACGTGAATGGGCTGGTACTTTGATGTAGGATCAATGGTCTCTTCTCGAATGCCTACTAGGGAAGCACTCGGAAGGTGATGTGATCACTGTACACAACCAGGCTCTTAGCCAAGGGGGTGGGGTGTGTGCACAGTGTGTATGTAAATAGCTTAGGGTTAGAATATGTGTACCTTGGTCGCGTATCTCCTATATGTATATATAGAGTATACCTGGTGGTTAGATCTCCGGCTCCCATGTCAAGAGTGTCCGAGGATCTAGGAAACCGCCCTACTGACTAGGTCCTTCTGTTACTGTGTTGCACTCCTTGCACGGACTGCCCCTTGTGTAGGCCGGTTGGCTAATGGGCCTTGACTAGGTCCGTAACAGTATATATGTATGTGTCTACACAAAAATATATATAGACACACACATGTATGTGTGTGTGTGTGAGTATGTCTACACACAAATATATATAGACACACACACATGTGTGTGTATACACTATACATATATGTATATATGTGTGTCTGTCAACAGTGGCGGAGTATAGAAGGTGGCCCCCAAAAAAAAAAAATTCAGATTTTTTTTAATATAATGAAAAAAAAAATTATAACTTTTTTTCCCTGTTTTTATTTTTCATTCCCTTAGCTGAAACATTCACTGCAAATTTCATGATATCTTCTCATTTTATAATTGATATGACATCCATACTAGAGACAAGTATGATATCTTATACATTAGAATTGTTAAAATACTTTTATTTTAAATCTGAATATTTTAATTAGTTAATGAGTATACATTTGACCCCCCAAATACATTTGACAGGTATGAATATAAATGGTTTTGAGGTGTATTCTTTTCTATACTTTTACCCATTTTACACTACACTTGTCGATGAAGTTAATTGATTTTTCATTCTAAACCTCAGCCTCTTGCCTTCCAATGTTGTGGTGTTCAATTACATGAAGTTTATGGTTGAACCAAAAATTCACAATCACATAAATTAACAAATTAAACCTCAACCTCTTACCTTCCAATATTGTGGTGTATTTTTTTATATTCTTTTCTTTTTTTTGTTTTTTAATGCATTTAAAACTTTCCTTAAAAAAATTTTCGGGAGCGTTTCCCTCGAACCCCCAAATCTCCCGCCACTATTTGGCCCCCCCATATTTTTGTCCCAAGCTCCGCCCCTGTCTGTCAATATATATGTGAGTGTGTGTACATATATAAACACACAGACACATATATCTTTGTGCGTGTGTATGTGTGTGTTACGTGCGCGCGCGCACACACACATATATCTATATGTATACATACACATATATATAACAAGACCATTATTTTAATTAGAAAGCGTGTGGAAAGAAATATTTTAGGTTTGAAAAGTATATGGCAGAAATTGTTGATTTACTTTTACTTATATCATTTTAAATTTATATGAGACCATTTTAGGAAAATGAATAAAATTAACTAATTTAACTTTTTTCCTTAATCTCTCCAAAATCGGTTAAATATGTCTTATAATTAGGACCGGAGGGAGTATCATATATGATATTCTTAGATAAAAATTAATAATAAAAAGATACATTTATTATTAAGTAATAAGTATAACCAAGTGGGGCCATGGTGCAGCAGTTAGCTAGAGGATGAAATAGCTGGCAGATATTCATCCTTGCTTTTCTTAATGATATAGAAACCTAGCTTTTTTTTTTTTTTCTTTTTTATGTACATGAATTTTCAAAATGTTTACATAATACCAGTTGACCTATAAAACAAATTTCGAAGCGGTTATTTATTGTTATATCCTACCCTTTGTTACTTTGTTGCAATCATGTTTCCTGTTTATCTTAATGTTCTCTGCATTCTATCAAGATCCAGTTGTTGGATTCCTCATGGCTCTAAATTTTGGCGTTTGTAGTAGGAAATTGTCATCACTAAAAGAGAAATTCACATGGAAACAAGACAAAACAAAACATTGAAACAAATATTAAGCTTATAATTGGCAATTACTTATTATTTTTTGGATACAGACATGAAACCTTTTAAAACAATAATCTAAGCTTGAATTTGTCTTGTCAATAAGCTCTTATCTATCAGCTGCCTTTCCAGTTTATGTCTCTTGGTCTCTTTGTCTGACTATGTTCTTCCAAAACCAGTGGTTTTCAAATAGAAGATAAATCTCCTCGATCGGAACTTTCTTTGTTTCCGGCAAAAGGAAGAACACGAAGAAGCTCATGACGACAATCAAGCCAGCGAACAGCAAGAAGATCCCATATCTGAGGTGGCAAAGGGACAAGAGGAAGAGTTGTGCTACAAGAGCTGTGAAAATCATGTTCACACAAACCACAATACTCTGTGCAGCCGATCTTATCTCTAATGGGAAGAGTTCACTAGGAACCAACCATCCCAGTGGACCCCAAGATCTTCCATATGCCAAAACAAATATGAAAATCAAAATCACAAGAAAGACACTGATGCCCTTTGACAGTTCTTTCCCATGTCCAAACTCACGAGCCAAAACCACACCCACGGCGACCTGCAGATCAAAACTACTATAAGCACAAAACACAATAAAATGCCAAAATGTGTAGAATTTTTTTTTTTTTAATAGGCACAGG
Organism: Acacia pycnantha; assembly: GCA_025563575.1. NCBI lineage: Eukaryota > Viridiplantae > Streptophyta > Magnoliopsida > Fabales > Fabaceae > Acacia > Acacia pycnantha. The sequence goes on from JAMWYP010000001.1 coordinate 4,241,735, forward strand.
TTTTCTCCTATTGGTGGAAAGTAAGAGGCATTGTCCAGCACTAAATATGAGTATCGCTCCTAAAGGGAACTCGATCATCGATTCACCATGTTGTGAGGAACTAGCCCCTTCAACTAGACCTAATCCCAGTTGGAAAATGTGTAACATTTAAGTAAAATTTAAAGTAATGTCATTGCAAGAGGAATTACCATGCAGCATATCATTTCAACGCCAGCTTCCAAAAAGAAAGCTCTTCTGCCAAACTTATCAACTAAACCCATTGATATCAAAGTAGCAACAACCAGTGCTCCGCTGGTAATAAGAGATGAATACAGAGACGCGTTAGAACCGAAGCCTAAACTCTGGAAGATGACAGGAGCATAGAAGAGAATGGAGTTATTGCCGGTAAGCTGCTGGAATGCTGGAATCCCCAAGGCGCCTATTACCAACTGGGGTCTGTATTTTCTCCTCAGGAGGTTCCTGAATGGATTTGAGATAGCTTGTGCTTCCTTACTCGCATCAATGAGATCGAGAAACTCGGCTTCAACATTCTTGGTACCTCTAATTCTCTCCAATACTACCCTTGCTTCATCCACTTTACCTTGTTCCACAAGACTATTGGGTGTCTCAGGACATAAAAGGCCTCCAATAAGCATTAGAATTGCTGGAACCCCAGCCAAACCAAGGGATATTCTCCATCCATTGGGATGGATTTTGTTAGTGAAATAATTCACCAGGTTCGCAACCAAAATTCCCATGCAGGTTGTGAATTGAAACAGTTGGTTCACTGCTCCACGGATGTTTGCTGGAGCCATTTCTGATAGATACAGGGGAACAGCCTGCACAACCAAATGACAGTTAGAAAAATGGGAAAGAAAAATTCTTAGTTATTCTCAATCAGCAAAAGATAAATAGGACATCTAAATTATATTAGAGGCAGATCAGACCAAGATTGTGCTTGATATGCTTATGCTTCTCATTAGTGAATATTTAACCTTATTATATAATATTTCTCTTGTGGAGAATGTGACTTACTTGGTTTCCAAATCCAATGCCTCCACCAAGAAGGACACGACCAACGATTAGCATAGCAATGTTCTCAGCAGCAGCATTGAGGATTGCTCCTGCAAGGAAGCTGAGAGATCCAACTATAATACTGGCTTTTCTGCCTCTCTTTCTGGTTAAATGGGAAGCTGCAAATGTCATAACAAGTGCGGAGAAGTATAGAGATGATGTGAAAAGAGTCAGCAACTGGTTGTCATATTTACAGTAATCTGTCTCTTGCAGATGCATATTCTTTCTTCTGTACACATCTGGGAAGAATTTCTTGAGGAAATCATCCATGGAGGTTACTCCACCTGTAAATATCAAGTTCAGTTCAATGGGTCGTCAGATTTTGCTGTGATATGAATATCATCCTTCAATTTGATCCGTCCAGTAAATTGCTGAGCATAACGCAAGAAACCTATTAATCTCTAGAAATTCTGTAGTCAATAAATTATATAATGTTCAGGTGCGTTAACTGAAGTCTAGCTGATCATGTCATGGGAAGAATACGACAAAAACCCCAGGATTAGAAATCTTTTAATATATTCATCATTTTATTTTTATTTTCTACTATCTAATTTTATAATGATAACTTTTTGGGGTCTTCCACGTATTAGGATTCTCTTAATTTCTCAAAAAAATTGGGATGATCAAATTTGCATAATTACAAGCATTTAGTCATCATGCCTCACCATCATCTTAAATTCCAGACCTCGAGTCCGTAGTTTTCCTAATTCCTACAACGTGACTGACTCTTCGTTAGTTTGTAGGAGGTACTCCCTTTCAAGTTTGACTGAAACACACTAATGGAGAAACAGGACCGTTTCTGGGTTAGCAAGAAGAGGAAGAACAGAGTTCAGTCACGTTTGCGCCCCAAAGCTTCTACATCCATGCATGCATATATACGTACTTATGAGATTTAAACATCTCTTAAGAATCGCTGCCAATTAATTTGACAACAGAAAAGAAAAATAAGGAGTCTATCAAGCGGATACTCCGGATATGTCAATTCTAAATAATACCAATCTGCCTCATATTTTTCCAAGCTAGGAACCTCGTGTTCAGAAAGTCATCTAACAAGTAGCTTTAGTCCACTAAATTAGGTTGACTGTGCAGATCACATGACATCAGCAGGCTCTATCAGGACTAATTTTTCAGATATGTTATTCAACGTGAGATTTCAAATCCATCTTATAAAGTCATGGCAAGTCTATAATCAAAATGCCACTTTTAATTAATATTGTCTTAGTTCAAACTTCAAAGTCAAACTTCGTGAAGTCATACTTGTAGGCTGCACTTAGGCGCTTATGACTCTTACTCCAATCATGAATTCTCCATTTTTGTCCTCTAATAAATCCCGCAGGAAAAAAGAGATGAAAAATCCCACAACCCCTGGTTTGAAAATTCCGAACTTATGCAGAAACGGAGTCTTCTCCACTAATCTTTCATGAAACTTCATACTTATGCTTTGGAAAAATTGGTATAAAGGACCAAAAGGATAATATTACAGGTACAAGTTTAAAGGGAAAGCTCATCTCAAAATACTAGCATGTTGAGTGGAGAGCCTAAAAAACTTATAAATTACACTTCACCTATATGAGGCTCCCCACTGTGGGACGCATAGCAGGGAATTTGTTTGGCATAAAAGACAAAGAAGTGAAATTCTTGAAGGTGAAGACCAAAGAAGTGGGAGTTTTGAAGCTTGCATCTCGGAATTTAAAAAACCACTTGCAGATAACTGAAACTCGTTTGAATTCAAGGTCCCCCATTCTTTCGGTTTTTCTGCCAAATAAGTTCCCCTTGTGGTCCTTCATACCAATTTACCCTTTTGTTTTTCTCTGTTTATATCAGAGAAACAGAGCCAATCCCAAGAAAGAGACGAACTACGTAGCTAACGAACATGAGAATAAAGGATAGAACAGGCATGCTTATAAAATTTAATCTAATAAAAGTTAACTAGCTGAAACGCGAAACGAAAGGGAAGAGTGATAATTAGTGGTAATAATGAATTGGCAACAATGTAGATCGAGTAAGAGAATAGTTATCTATCACAAAACTTCATCCTAAGATTCTTTACTCATGAGCTCATACAGTCAATCTTAGGCAGCATACAAATTCCAAAGAGACTAAAAATTAAACGAGAGAAGCAATCTAGTATGTTGAGCAGAAGAAACGAGAATTTTCCCGGCAAATTCATGGAAGGATAAGGAGATGAAGATGAAATAGAGATGGAGAAGAAGAGATGAGACCTGAAACACCAAGATCGTAGCCGAAGAGAGAACCACCGAGAGCTCCGACAAGGCAAGAAAAGGCGAAATAGAGAGTGAACTTGTGCTCATAGAGATGAGCCCTTTTGAGTGGGCCCGCTTCTGCAAATCCTCCTCCCGCCATTGTTGCTGCTGCTGCTCACAGCTAAACCAGAAGGCGACGATGGATTATTCAGAGCTCAAGTGAACATGGAACACCACCACCACCACCAAAGAAGAGAGTGAAATCACAAGAAAAGCTTGGCCTCTCCTAGTCTCCTTCCAATCTTAAATATGAAAAAACGGACGAGAACGTTGAATTTTTTTTTTTTCAATTTTTTTATTTTTTTTTGCCAACTAGGCAACAAGATGATCGTTGAGATTTGTTGGCGTTATGATTGGCTTGGACCTAAAATTCCGCCTCTGTAATAAAGTACTCTTCCGGTCCTAATTATAAGACATAGTTGACTTTTTTGAAGAGATTAAGAAAGCTAGTTAAATTACTTTAGAGTATTTTTATTTTTATTTTTTTCTTCAAAGTAGTTAGTTTGACTAACAAACTAATATATAATCTAAAGAAACAGAACATATGAAATGAATAAGTAACATATTTAGCTTCCTTAATCTCTTTAAACAAAGTCAACTATGTTTTATAATTAGGACCGGAGGTAGTATTTAAGAATTTTTAAGAAATTAATTTATATTTCTTTATTTTTTTTAAAGAGAATTAATTGCATTAAATATAGAGCAAGCCTTTTTACATTAAATATAGAGCAAGTTCTTTTATAAAAATGTTACATGTACTGTTGAATATAAAAGTTAGTTAATATAAAGCATTTCAACTAATTTATCAAAATTAAGAAATGATAGTTAACTCATTAAATATACCTTAAATTTAAAAATAATAATTTTGCACATATTAAATTAGTTTTTAAATGAGAAAAAACATACAAAAAAATCACATTTAAACATTAGTTACATAAGTAAAATTGACAAATAAGCATTAATTACTTTCCAAGTAATTTATATTTTGATTAAAATATTCTTCTAAAAATAACTTATAGGGTGAACGAGAGGGAGTATAAGACCACAAATCCACAATATACTTTATATCTCAATTTATTGTTTTTTTTCCCGTAAAGTATTCCTCATTAAGTATTTTTTTTAATGTAAGGGTAGTTATGATAAAATATCATATTTTAAGAAAAATAATATATACTAGTATTTACTATGAATAATAAACATAATTAATTTTTTTAATATAATAAAATTAATTAGTTCTTATATTAAAAATTGTGGGTAATAAAATGAAGGTTACAAAAGAAAGAGTGATGAGGTTTTTGAAAATGACGTGGACCGAATTTCCGGGCCAAGGCACAACTCATGGCCATTCAACGATTTCTTGCACATGACCTTTCACACACTTTGCGCGTTCTGAACGGAGCAACTAGACAATTAACTAATTGGTACTATAAATTAAAGAATTTAAATTATTCAATGGGTGGACCTTCATAAATTACCTTATTTAATCATTGGTATGAGAAGTAACGCCGGTACAAACTTCGTTAACATATGCTAAAAAAAAAATTATAAATTCGGAAAATAAAATATATTGACATCTTTTCATTAAGATGAAAGTAAATCTGTAATTCCCTTATTATTTAGCGCACAAAGAAGTATTTGTGTAATTCATTTTTTTTTAAAAGTTAGTTAAAATTAGTTATAGACAATAAATATGTTAAATATATAACTCATTTTCTAAAAACACTTTATTTATAAAGTTAAAGTATACGTTTAGTTCTTCATGTTTACCTCTGGTATCATTTTAGTTCATTAAGTTTGTAAAGTACACATTTGGTCCCTTAATATTAACACTGTCAATCTGACTCAATAATTTTAAGCGATGACTATGCAATTAAATGCTGACCAAACATATTTATATGTTAGTATTTTAATAAATTAATATTTTAATCCTATTTGTTGAAAATATTTAATCTTCCCCGACAAAAAAAAAACATTTTTAATCTTCACAAACTGTAAAAATACCGTAAAACAATCCATGACGATTAAATATTTTTCAATTAATAGGATTTAAAATATTAATTTATTAAAATAGTAGCATATAATCATGCTTGATCAGCATTTAATTACACAGTCATCGTTTAAAATTGTTGAGTCATTATTTTCCGTTAAGTCAGACTAATGATGTTAACATTAAGAAACCAAACGTACACTTTACAAACTTAATGGACTAAAATGATACTAGAGACAAATATAAAGGACCAAATATATATTTTAGCCTATTTATAAAGAAAGTGGGTGGGAGGGGGAATGGAAAAAGTCAGGAGAGAATGAGGGAAAAAGGTGAGAAGACAAATATATAATTAATTAAGGGTAAAAATAGAAAAATATATTAAATGGTTAGATATCTTCAGAAGCATATTGTAAAAAGAAATATACACATTCAAACAATGGTATCTCATCGGGCAAAAATAATAATAATGGTATTTTATAAAAAGAAACGGAGAGAGTATTACGTTAGTCTCTCTTTTTTCCTTTGACTTAAACTTGAGACCTTATATTTAAAGAATTAAAGTCCCCTTCACTAGGATGAATACCACTTGATTATCACTAATTAAATTTAACAACCCTCAAATCTGATCTAATAATAAAGCTTAGATATAAAATATTTGTATGAAATAAGATTAAATTAATTATATAAAAAATATAATTTTCATTACTTATAAATAGTGTGATTTAGTTGACAAAAAAGAACTAAATAATGTGCTTTGTTTAAATTGTACATATAACTTTAAATATATAGTCGAACTCTTATGACTCTATGAACTAAATACCTATTTGTGGGTGAGAATGCACATATTTTTAAAAATATATTAAAATAATAAAGAGCGAGAAGACACTCACAATGCAATAAGTACTGAAAATTAACAAAAGTTAACTGTGTTGCTATATATGCTGCCAGAAAAATTAATTATATATACTTTTACACCCAAAATAATTAATTGTATTAGATGCCCATATGAAAATAATTTGTTAGTAAATTTTACTTTAATCCTTTTTTTTTTTTTAAAAAAATTCTCTTTATATATGATGGGTGTGTGATTGTTTTTAATATAAAAGTCAAGTTATTCAACAAAATGATGAAACAAGGAAACATATTACAACATAAGTTTGTTTTTTCATTTCAATGAATGACCATTAAAAAACACATGGAGAGTCTGTCGTACGTAAACAAACCAAAAAAAAAAAAACAGGGAAAGAAGACTTTGACTTAATTTCGGAATTTATGGGAGGGAGGTTTGGATTAAAATGCCAACTCATGTGTAGTTTTTAACCTTATCTATAATGGAAAGTCAACTTAATGCCAAGTTGTAGTCAATTACTACAATTTAATATATATATAGCCCCTTATTTCAAACTCAACATTGACAAGTCGATTCTCTAATCTCAATCTGAGGTGTCATAATTAAAAAATAATAAAAAATTATTTCTTCTTCTTTTTTAAAAGGTTCATACGCTTCCTAAATACATAAACATGCATGGTTGGCACTTATTCACACACACACATTAATCATTATCTCCGGTCAGTTGAGTTGACTAATTTTAGGAAGATTAAAAAAATATTTAATTATAACATTTATATGCATGATCTCTTTAATTTATTTATGTTTATTATTAAATTATATATCTATTTAAAAGTTAGACAAATTAATTTAAAGGAAAATGATATATCTAGCTTTATTAATCTCTCTAAATTAGTTAATTAAGTTTTATATTAAAAATAGGAAGTAGTGTGTATATTCAATCAAGTTCAAAGAAAGTAAGATAAAGATGCTGCATCATCACTTCTAATATCCATCTCTCCCCAAAGTCAAGATTCACTAATTAAAATAATCTGAGCAGAAATAATTTACCAAATAAATAAAGTATTATAATTAACATTGAGTGGATTTTAGTCTAATACTAATATTGAGTGAATTTTAGTCACATTTATCTTAACCCGTGCAAAAATATACATATAATTTTCTTAAAAGTGCACCTAACACTAAGTTTTATTTTATTTTATTTTTGTAAAAATGACTATGTAGTTACCAAAGTGGAGCAAAAGTATGCATTAACCATTAGTTGACTTTTTCTGTACTAAAAATGATGATGTGGATGTTGTAGAGACAAGTGGAAGTATGTATTACAGTTTAGCCCCAGACACATTTCAACAAATTTTAATTTAGTCCCTCCATAAACTTTTGAAATTTTCATTTTAGTCCTTGGTCAAAACCATCGTCCCTTCCTCTCTCAAATACCATCACATCTTTCTTATTTGACCATCATTGCTTCTGAAGATGAACAATCAACAAAATTAAGAGGATGAACGACCAACAAATCAACAAAATAGATATAGAAAGAGATATGGAAAAACAACAGCATCCATGATGAGCGTTTTTTCTTCAATGTACAATCACATGACTTTCACGACAAGGACAAAGTATGGACTTCAATGTTGATGGAAAAGGCTGGAAGAAGAAGACGCCATTTAACGGCAAACTACGGCGATGGGTTGGTGGAGAACTAAAACGGAACCCAGGAATCATAGAAGAACTAGAGCACCCAAACGCATAACCAGAACCACCATGAAACCATCATCAAATAACCAAGAAGGAACCCAAGAATCGAACGACGGCAAATCAGAATAGCAATGGTAAAGCAACCATGGGCTGAGAACGACAGTGAATATGAGAGATAGAGTAAGAGACAATGGTTGAAGGGTTGAGAATGAAGCAACTGTGAGAGAAAATGAGAGACACACTACTACAAAAAAAAAAAAACGAAAAAAAGACCTAAATAAGACCCAATTAACGTCCCTTTTCAAAGAGACGTCTGGGACAGGGTAGTTGTTTTATTAAAGTTTGGCGTCCTGAATTAATACATATGAGGCGTCATGAATTATATTTAGGACGCCTCATATGAGCAGTATTCAGGATCGTCATGAGGCGTCCTTAATTTATTTAAATACTCCTTATGAAATTGTTTGGCGTCCTGAATTTTATTTCAGGACGCCTTATTTTATTTTATTTTTTTTAAAATGTCATTTGAGGCGTCCTTAATTTATTTAAGGACTTTTTAAATGATTTTTTGGTGTCCTGAATTGAATTTCAGGACGCCTTATTTTAGTTTTTTTTTTTTTAAAAAAAATGACTACTACATATTTATATAATTCTCAAATTGTCTACAAAACAAGAATACAATATTTACAAGCCATTAGCCACAGTGCTCAAAAACAACCTTCCTTCATTAACTAATCAGGCTGATTAAACAGTGAGACATATATAAATTAAACTAGTGCACTATACATTTGAAATACATGAAATACATACATGAGCATCAACAACAATGCCAAAATGAAATACATGAGCATGAACACAATGTATCAAATTCGCACTATACATTTGAACTAGTGTACTACCAACAACAACAATGTCAAATTCACATATATACTTATAGGTATTGCATAAGATGTCTAGCCAAAACGTCTCGAACCATATCGACTTCTTCATCCGAGAACGGAGCAACACTATCAAAAAACTGTAAATTGGAAAACAAGCCATAAGATAAACCAATGAAGTGAATGAAATAATTAAAAACTCAAGTGTGCAATCTACAAAAATATCATAATTTGAGAATCATGGAGCGATCACGTACATGTTGAAAACCTGTAAGACGTCTGGTGGAAACGATGGACTGCATGAAATGGATAACGTAGTATCCGAACTCAGTGTCCCCTGGTTGTCGAGGGCACTATAAATCAAAAGCAACTTGTTAAAACGAATAAAGACATATCGAAAGTTACTGTGTCAATGAAAGAACTTGAATTGAAACTACTTACCTTCGGATAAAACCACTTCGGTCCACCCTCCTCTTTTGCTCCAGAAAGCTGTCTATACGTCTTGAGACCACTATCATTAAAATGGAAATTAACAGACATGAAAACAATTCATTTAAAAGAAGAATCGATGATTTAGACAAAAATTTACTTACTCGGCAAACATGGTTTTGATGTCGTCGTTTGGCTTGCCACCTAAGGAATCCAACCAATAACATGCGTTCTTGGCGGGACAAACAATAACCAGGGTCCAATGACCACTACAACATATACATATTAATATTCAATTAAGACAAGAAAGAAATTTATTCTAAAAAATGTAATATAGACAAAACTAAAATACGGACCCTTCAATTATTGGCGCTAGATAACAAGGAAATTCTCCGTCACCAATTGTTAAACCGACATAAAGCGCCCTTCTGGCTAACTTATTCCTCTCACTCGTCGTGTTTGCAGGACATAAGAAGCCCTATGAACCCGTTCGGGCATTCTGGACGCATATGTCGTGGCAGACGCTATGATCAAAATAAAATGATAACTATTGTGAAATATATAAAACACAAAAAATCATTGCAATAATTAAAGCGAGAAAAAAACTTACATGATTGCAAGTTGAAGAAACTCTATATCCAAACACTCCAAATGCATAAACTCCCCCAAATCTTTATTGTCAATGGTAATGAGATATGTCTTCTCTGCACCGACAATGCCCGCACGCATTTCCAATGATATCAAGGGGATGTCCCTATACAACTCTCGCAGCTGTGCTAAGTAGGGAAATCTGGGGGAAGCTTTTTCATCCTATGAAAACATACAAAACATATTATATGAGTGTGTTAGCAATGAAAATGAATCGGGAACCTACTCATCATCACTCAGTAATGTATGTCCTACCATTGAAGGTGTCGTCACCATCTGAATAAGATGAGTTGGCCAAAGGATGAACGATCCTATAGCCTTGCCTAAATCAGGAACCTCCTCATCAGCAATCGGTATGGCTGTCCTTTCTTCCCCTTCTCGCACACTTTTCACAGTCACCCGACGTTGGTCTTGTGGAATTTGGTTGTTATGGTGGATGGTTTGCTCTAAGTAAACAAGATCATCGGCAACAATACGCCGGTGTGGGACATCCAAATATTGTGTGCAAGGTCGTCCTCCCTGTGGAATGTGAGAAGGCTCGCCAATATCAACTTCTGGAGGCTCGCCACCGATATCAACTTCAGGAGGCTGAAAACTGTCGTTGCTGCTGGGGAAGGCCGGCACTGGCTGGGTTGTACGTCCCGTACTTTCCTTCTCATGTACCATGGACCTCATCTCACCCCGTACTTGCGCCAAAATCTCATCTACAAGGTTCGCCTGAATTTTTGCTACGAGATGGGGACTAGGGTTGTCGTCGTCATGTGAACAACGTGAACGCCGTCCAAAATATTTTGAGACACTAACTCCCCGTGTCTCCCCTCGAACAGCATCAAGGTAATCTGGCTTCCTAATCGCTGTGGACAAAATGTCCATCCGTGTAGCTGGCGTGAATGAACCCTGGTTGCTCTGCTCCTCAAGTGCATCCTGCATCAAAATATTGTTCATAAATAATGTCTAAAATTGCGTAATATGAAACAACTGAGGCTAGTAAATACGTCTAATTTAACAACTTACAATCTTTGAGGCGACCTCAGCTACATCTGCATTGATGTATTTGTCACCCTTCTTTCTCGCAGCTTTCATTTTTGGTGACGAGGAGGACGAACAGGGGCCTGGACAACAATGGACAGATCGGCCTGGGAAGCTTCCTTCATTTGCTCTAACTCTTCATCCATCATCTTTCGTTCTAGATTTTTATATCCACCTCTAGACATGCAATGGGGATACTTATTTCTCATCTGTCTCTCTCTATTGGCTTGAGCTTTTTCCTGTGACACGAAAACAAATAAAACTTAGCATAGGATGTCAAGTAGATTCAACTAAAAGATAAGATACGAAAGAAATTTTACAATAAATTCATGATTTTGCCGAGACGCGGCAAACTCCTGCCAGTCCTCTGGAGAAATGAAATCGTAGATCTTACACGGATCCTCGTTCCTCTTTGGCCCTCGAATGTACTTTCTTGTTAGCTTGTTCTTAAAATTCTTCCAACGTAGATGAACTTCGCCCATCTAGTGCTTGTGCATCGCCTTATTGTTGGGGACATCGAACGTTTGCTGCAAGGTAAAAGAGAAGATCATTACATATCAAGTAATAAGACTAAAAATACAAATGCATTAATGTGGAAAGTGATATACCAAAATTTGTGCCCGGATCAACTCCTTCGCTTTAGGAGGAACCAACTTCCAATGAGAGTAGACAATGCGAACTTTGCTTCGAGCCAGATAGCCTAAATAACTAATGAAATTGCCCTCCTCTTTACCAATTGGATTTATATTGGCATCAAACTCCACATGCAGCCGTTTCTTTTGACTATCACAGCGTGCAATTAGCGCACCCATATGCGTGCTACCTCTACCCTTTCTTTTAACGATTTCATCAACCCTATCACCCGATAACTCCTCTGAGCTGGACATATTCCTGTTCATCAAGGAAAAATCAATGTTAGATAGGTTATTAAGTAATAAATAAGCAAATAATAAAGGAAAGACAAAAAAATCAAGGACTGGATGAAAAACACTTTAATCAATAATGGTAAACCATCAAACCATAAGACAAAAGTGTTGTTCTCTCTCAGGAAAAAGGTATAATATAATTAAGGACAATATATGTGTATGTGAATTCTATAGGTAACAATATTTTTCTGTTTGTTTTTAATAACCTTTAAAATTTCGTCCAGGGGAGTATAAAGAGGAAAAGAATTCAAACTTCCAAAGTAAGCTCATGAACTTGCCAAGTGTTGAGTTAGGAATTCAAGAAGGCCGGATTGACTTATGTTGAAGGCCAATATTGGAGTTAAAAAGGGACCCAAAATCGAAGACAAGGAGAAAAGGGGACAAAGAGAATTTCAATGATAGGAGACACATGGCAAGATAAGAATACCAAGCAAAAAGAAACCCTTCACTTTGGAATTCAATCAAGAAATGCTTACATCATAAAGATGGAATATATTGACCTAATGTGTATGTGTCATATGGTATATGAAAATGCACAAAAAGCTTCTTCATTAAGCTTGATTTCATACAGCTTGAAGAAGAAGAAAACAAACACATATTTTGCACATGTATGACTCCAAAGTCAACCTATTTAACCCTAGAATGCCAAGTGTCTTCATCGGATTTAATTTGACTTTTGTAAGGGACACCTAAACACTTATAATCATAGCATTTTGAAAGATAAAATCATCCCTCCATTAGCCCTAAAAATCATGCAAAAATGGGACAAAAAAAGGAAGAAACAAGAAGTCATGGAATAATGATATGTATACAAAGTCAAAAAGACTAGACTTCTTGGCCAATAAGAGATAGCCAAAAGAGGGATTAAATCCGCACAACATATTTTATAAAAGCACAACAAAAGAAAGATGAGAAAAACATGTAAGCCCACATGTAAGTTGAGAAAAGACTATACTAACCAGACAAAGGTTCTCAAGCATAGGAAAGAACATAACGGTGGGTCAATAGAGCAAAATCACTGATTCCAATACACTTTTCAGTCAGATATTGGGCACCCAGATACGAAAATTTTACTTGGAATATATCAGAACAATCTTTTTCTTTCATCTAATGAAACTGACACATAAAATAAGCATCTTTACAATTAATACAGATTTAACAAACGAGATTGTCTTTCTAATTTCAAATACAGGTCAAACAGTAGACAAGAAAATTACAAGTTTGGCTTGAGTATTTATCTTCAAAAGTGAATAGTATATCGAATCTGCAAATCACCCTACTAAATATATATACCACAAACATAGCTTCTAAATCTTAAACAACTAGAACCATAATAGTTATACCATAGCAACACTCCAGATTATGTGACTTCAGCAAAACTTTGTAACTTCAGCATCTCAAAAACAAAATGCTTCAGCCAATCAAATGTGTGCTCTGTTCTCTACGAGGAAGAATTTGGGAATGATGAAGGTCTAAACTAACACAAAATGCAATCTAGAAAGAGAGCATTCATGGCGTAGCAACATTCTAGCAATACAAATGTGCATAAATCTTTTATAACTATGTACCAAAGGAATAGAAAAAGGAATTCAAAATAACAAGAATATAATTGCGAACATAGACATCAACCATATGCATGAACTCAATCGCCTGATTAACACAGACTATGAAAATCTTGATAAAGTAAAATAAACCTTTGCCTCTTTTTTTTTCGTACCGTTAGATATCGTCGGAGAAGGTGGGGGAAGACGGAGTAGACGGAGCCGACGAACACCGCGAAGAGGAAGACGGAGCCGACGAACACCGCGAAGAGGAAGACGGAGTAGGTTGGTCGGCGATTAGGGCAGAGGGTTGGGTAGGTTGGTCGGCGTGAATCGAGCAAGGGAGGGAGTGTTTGATCGATAGGGTTCAACAATGAAGCAAGGGAAAATAGCGCTAAGAAATAATAAGAGTGTGGGTCGGGAAGCGAAAGGACGTGCTATTTACCAATATTTTGCAATTGTGGTGTCCTGAAATAACATTTAGGACGCCACAAAACTCATTAAGGCATCCTGATCATAAATCAGGACGCCACAAAACCAATTAAAGCGTCCTGATATAATATCAGGACGCTAATAAATTCATTAAGGCGACCTGAAATAATACCAAGATGCCAATAAATTAATTAAGGCGTCTTGGAATTATTTCAGGACGCCAATAAATTAAATATAGGCATCCTGATCTTAATTCAGGACGTGAAAAAAAAAATTTATTCCTAACATTAACTGGCGCCAAAAAAATTTGCGAAATGGCGTCATAGAGCTAAACAATTAATTTTTTGCACTAAAAATTTAATTTTAGGCGTCTTGAAATTATTTTAGGACGCCTTAATTTATTTTAGGCGTCCTGAAAATTATTTTAGGACGCCCAATTCTTAGAATTCAAGTATATAATTACATGAATGTCACTGCGTTCACTTTTAACTTCCTTTTAAAAAATAAGGACGTTTTTTAGGGAAGTAGTAACCCTTTTTTGTAGTAGTGACAACAATGACTATCTACTTGCCAGGAAACCAAAAGCAATCGACACAAGGAGGAGGGCAGGACACCGAAGTGAACTGGAGACAATTTGGGAGTCAATGGACTCACAACACACAGAGGAGAGGTAGTTTAAAGAAGCATAGTTTGGAGATCGCATATTGAGTGGGATATTGAAGAAGCTTGGATGCCGAAGACAATGATGGCGAGGGTTGTCAAAGGTGCTGACTCAAGTGTTGCCGGAGACGATGAACTTTGAGACCGACGTCCTCACCGATGAGGGTAGAATAGTCCACATCATCATTTTTCCATGGTCAACCATCTAGTTGCCCATTGGGATAAACTTAGCTAAGTCATTTTCTACGTCATCATTTTCAGTATAGAAAAAGTCAAACTAATGGTCAATAAATACTTTTGCTACACTTTTGTAACTATATAACTACTTTCGTACTTAAAAAAACACTTAGTGTTAGGTGTATTTTTGAAAAAACCATATGTATATTTTTACACCATAAGCCTATCTTTTAATTATTATTTTTTTCAATTTCTAATAAGACAACGTAGCTTTTAAGAACGTACGCAAGTGGTTGTTGTTGAAAATTCAATTTTATATTTACAAAATCTTATATTATTTTTTTAAACATCACAAAGTCATATATTGTTGTGTCTAATGTGGATACGAGTAGAGTATAATTTATAGATAACGTAACAGTCATCTGGTCATACTGAAGTTGTTGCCCGTCCGTAAGGCTGTTCTATACTTTAATTAATCATTTATCAATTATCATATTGAAAACAACTCTTTCAATTAAAAACAAAACAACCTTAATAGTAGTAATACGTGCAATCAAGAAGTCAAATTTAGAGAAAAAAATTATAAATTTAAGAAATAAAATGGATTAAAATATCATGGTTAGAATCAAAACAAATCCTTATACTAATTTTTTATTTTTAAAATTGGAGGGAGTATTAAAACAAACATTGACATTCAAAGAAAAGAGAAAAGAAAACTAAACAAGCATTGATTATGTACAAATGTCTGAAAAAAACAAAGATATCATGTATAAATGTAGAAAGAAAAGAAAAAATAAAAAAGAAAATAAGAGAAAAAGAATTTTCTCTTGAATAGGAAGGTAAAATTAAAAAGAAAAGACATGAAAGAAAGAAGCGAAATAGAAAAAGAAGTATGAGAAGCTTATATTTCTTCCCCAAGTTTTTTTTTTCAAAATAGAAAATAGAAAAAAAAAACCTTTTTTTAAAAAAATTATTCTAAATAAATTCCTTTAATATGCATATTATTTTTATTGTAAAATTTAATGTTTTTTATTTTCTCCATATTTTTTATGTTCATTCAAATATAAAAAAGTTTTCATTTCTCATTTTTTTCTCCGATTTCATATCTCGTGACATGAGTGAACTCTAGTCTAATAATATATGTGACTCGTTTAAAATTCCTTATCACTTTTACTCTTAGTTTCTTACTTCTTCTTCTTCTTTTTTTTTTTTTTTTTTTATACTGTAACTCAGTATTCATTATACCCCTTACAAAAAGTTCAAATTGATAAACTCAAGCTTAAGAAAAAACATTTAAAAAAGTGTTTGGTGTCATTTGAATTGAAAGGCCCTGATTTTTATTTTTTTTAAGGCCCTGATCACTATTAGTTTGAATAATGGTATGTTCATATCCCTCTTTCCTCTTGTGAACTTTACCAAATAAATACTACCTCCGTCCCTAATTATAGGAGCAATTTAACCGATTTTGGGAGAATTAAGGAGAGGAGTTAAATTAATTAATTTTACTCATTTTCCTAAAATATCCTTATATAAATTTAAAATGACACAAGTTACCTTAATTATAAGTGTATAAAGTTATAAAAAAAATTTATATTTATTAAATCTTAACTAATTGGGAAAATCCCATATAAATACACTTTAAATTTCATATAAGGTTGATAAATATAATAAATCTTAATTTGCACCTATGACCCAATTTAAAAAATTTAAATGTTGGGTACTATACAAACCACCGAGGCTTCTCTCAAATGTGCCTCCATTTATTAAATATGGCGTCATTAAAAAAAAAAAAAAAAACGGCAGCGCCATTTTTGTCATCCAGATCAGCTCTTTTTGTTTAGGCTACTGCTTCATTTCATCAGTTCCATGGTGGATTTGTATCCCTACGCTTCAAACAAACCTTTATCATGTACCTTACTATAGCAGCATTCGTTCCGGCCAATTAATTGTTTCTCTCGTAGAATAAGTATACCGGAACCCACTTTGCATGCTGAATTTGAGACTTATATGACAAAAGCTAGCTTCCATCCTCGAACTTGTATAAGTTAAGCATCTGTAGAATTTTCCATGGCTAACACTTCAAGTGAGCTACATTAGCAGCATCCTCAGATCAGTCTCTGATTCCAAGTCTTCTTGAATGAGTGGCCCAAATCTGTCTTAGCTCTTGTCAGAGATCCGTTTCTTCTTTTCTCCGTTTGAAATTCACGGCGTCTTCTTCTATGTAGCACCCATAGTTACTTTAAAAATATTAATATTTTGATAGGTTCCGATACATCTTAGTATTAAATAATATTTTTAATATAAAGAGTTTATTCTACATTAACAAAATATAATAAAAAGAAAATCATAGCATAATTGTTCTGATGTAGAACACAAATGTCTAGCCTCAATGGGCTAGGAGGTATTAATATCGGATTAGAGATTTCCTCAAAGGTGTCTTAAGAGTTGAGCACCAAAGAAGAAAGGATCATCCACTGATATCTATGAAGGAGATATCAGAGAATGCTCAGCGATCACTGTACTTACACAGGTAGGCTTTTCACCAGAGGGGTGTGTGTGTGCACAGTGAGACTAAATGGTAAATAATCGAATAGTGAACGTAGGACACACACCTGATGGGCAACCTCCTATTTATAGAGATTACCTAGGGTTTCGTTCTCCTTGCCTTGAATCCTGCCTACCATCGTTATGCGCCTCCCACGTCCTGTGAGTGCCTACTCCATTACCTGTACGACGCCTCAATTATAGGCATACTCCATGGATAATTAATCATGTACCTGATTGAAGGGAGATTCCCGCCTGCGGTACTCTTATTGGGCCTTATGTCTGCCAGGCCCATTATTTGAGTCCATAACAGTTGCCCCCAAGCTCGGAAGTTTAGGTTTCTGAGCTACCGAGATTACTTGTTCGCCACTCCGGTCTCTTCATACTTTGTGTATATCGGGATTGATTAAGCTTCAGGAACTGGTTCCCAACTTATCGCTTTATCAGGCACACACTGGGTTCCTTTTGGAATAGATATCTGGGTATCTCTGCAGCAAGCAAGGCTTTATTTATTTCAGCATAGCATGTTTAATCAGCTTGTCATTTTCCTATCCTCAGCTAACCGGGTTCATACAACTATCCCGGTGTCTTCATAGCACCTGAGATTGTCTCATCCGAATTATACCGGGTTTATTGTTTCAAAATCTCTATACGCATGTTGCCCCCAATCTTTGGTGAGATGGAGACACGTGGCATATTCTAATTTGACGACTGTTCGCTTTACCTATCTGATATCATACAATCATATCTTCACATTTATTGGTCACTTTTTGCCACCCTTGGTCTTCGCACACATTTAATGCTCACGCCCTTTAACCACGGTCATTATTCTTTTTCTTGGAAAGGAAACCGTCATTCATATCAAAACAGCCTTTACGGCCGCGTGACCCTTCCTTTTCCACCTAAGTAACATTTATTGCCGCATAACGCCTGGAGTCCTCATGTCCTATAAATTCTTCATGCGCCACTCACCCTATCACACATCTGGTTTGCCTCCTTACTCTCTTCCTGGGCAAATGTCCCAAAAGAATGATGAGTTTACTGGTGAGAGTTTCAAACTCTATCATCCCTTGTGAAGCTTTCAACCTTTTAGCAGTGTGGGGAGTAAAATTACTATTCTGGAAGAAAAAATGGGCCTATAAGTTGCTATCTTGCGGCTTTAATTTTCAGATATAGTTTCCAGTCTTCATATACGTCGCTGGATGGACCTCTGGGGTCCCAGATGTAGTTGCCAGTCTTCACCTATCTGGTTCAACTTCGTATGGGGCCCTGGGATAGGAGTCAGTTTCGCATCTGAGCTTCTTCATCCTTGACGAGAGGCCCTGGATATGTTTGCTGGTCCTTATTGACTTGGCTCAACTTTTCTAGGGTCTCCAGCATATCCAGCAAAGATCTTCACCACTATGATGATCTTTGGATAATTGTTCGATCTCCAGCTCCGGCTATCCCAACCGTCGTAGGAGGGATCTGGTTGACCATCATCTGTTGTAATTAGCAAATTCCCAAAGTGAAGTTAAGAATTTAGCCTAATCCTCTGTATTTTGATCTTGTAATCGTCTTTGTAAACGAGTATATCAGTTTATTACTTTGTAACAGAACTATGTAACCTCATCAAGTATCAATACAAATTTTCTTTCTGTTTCTCGCACATGTCTTGAAATAGCTTGAATGCATTCAAACAACTATATTGAAGTCTCCTTTAGTTCACCGAGGTCAACTAAATGTTCAACCCGAGTTTGCCCTTCCATTCGCACGTGGTTACAAACACCAAACTTATCTTAACAGAAGGTCGGAATTACTCACGCCATCTTAACCCGGTCATGACTACTGTTTGCCACATCGAGGTGCCCATACCCCGTTAATACGGTTATGATCGTCATGAGCACTTGAACTAACTATTTCGAAATGAATTCCCTTGTAACAAACCCGGCTAAGATTATCACAAGAATCCCAGGCAAATAATATGTATCTCATATGCATATGAACAATCGCATCGTTCCTTTTTATATCGACGCGTAACTGCCATTTCTGACATTGGTGTCACGCTATTGGCATTTGAAATCTGCGCGCATTTAATGCTTGCGTCATTTCAGTAAAGACATCATTACGCTTTTAGGGTGTCAACCCTAATTTTCAGTCTATGCGGACATAACTGCCCCCAACGTTTCAAATTCAAAAACCATTTTCAAATTATTTTGAATTCAAAAACCTATATATTTCCTCATTCTTCTGCATTTGAACACTTTTCACTCTGAACGCTAGTCTGCTTTCTCGATGATAGTCTCAACGACAGTCTGCTTTTGCCAACATTTGCTCAACCCTTACTCAGATCCTTTATCAGGTATTACAACGGCTCTTTTAGATTTCATATCTTCTCAAATTTTCACATTCGTTACACTCTTTGTGTTTGGTCTTTGAGGATTTTTGAAATCTCTGGCGCTGTTTTATTGAACTTTCTGGGTAGGTTTTTCTACTTTCTGGGTTTTCTGGGTTTGGAAAATGACTCACACCATACCTTACTCCTGTAAACGAAAATTTTCCGTTCCAACCGATCAAGACCTCCATGCATCTTTAAATATACACGGCTAGGGGGTTTCTGAGCCTTTTTCTGATCCACTCAAGTTTCGGTTCTGGTCAACCGGAACTGAGAATTCCACAACAACAAACAGAAGTTCTTCTGGTCGTCAAGATAAACCACCTACCTTGACGCCATTAACCCAGTCCCACATCCCTTCTCGCCACAAAGCCCAGGGGCCAACCCCTTGCGACCAGTGTTGTTATAAGAGTATCGACCTTGCTAAACTTGGCCGAGATAAGGAGGCCGACTTGATTCTAGGTTCCTGCCGACATAACATACTTCTCCCTACCAACACGGTTTCAAGAAACCCGAGTATACTTAGGCCAACACCTAATACTTCACCACGAGAAATAAATGCTACTACAGGTATATATCATCTTTTGATCTTACCCTTTTTATGCATGTTAGGTTTAGATGGCATCATCATCACGCACTTCTGTTCCCTCCACGGCGGATGAGTGCAGCTCTTCCGGCTCTGTCCGAGCTCCAAACTCTCCCAAGAGAGTCGTTAATGCCTGTGTAACTCTGATTAAAAATACCATGACTACAGACGTATTCACGTTAATCGGCGTAAGGGATGGGGAAGGATACACAGTAAGACTTCCCATGGGTGATGAATCAGTTGACACAGCTCGTCCACGAAGAAGCGAGCTTCATGAGCCTCATTTCTTTTTCCTTTACTGAGATGTTATCACCCTACTCGGCGTAAGACTACCCTTCACCAACTTTCAGATATGCCTTTTGAACCACCTACACCTAGCTCCCTCGCAACTTCATCCCAACGACTAGGCCTTTGACATCGCCTTTTAGAACCTATGCCAGGATTTTAAAATCAGCTGTACTGTCCCAGTGTTTATGACTTTCTACACCCCCTTAGAAACAAGAGTATTCGTAGGACAAAGCACAACATGGTTTGGGTGGACCTCACTCTGGGGATTCCGCGACCAAATGCTTTTTAGATCCTTTATCGAGTCTTGGAAAAATTTTAAAGAAGCGTTTGTCAAGGTTATGTCCAATCCCGGGGACTGCCCGTGGTTCCTCCGAACCGCAACGTCCGGGGAACTTGAAGGAAAATTCCCTCTATATTGGAGCAACGCCCACCACAAATTTAAATCCGAAGATTATGCTCCCAACCCGGCTAGCTTGTCCGATGATGAAGAGGCGACCGTCTTGAAGCTTACTACCCTCTCCAGTACCCTCGAATCGCTCATGGATCCTGCCAAATATATCCCCACTCCTTTAGTTAGACGACGGTCAACGAAGAGTATGGGATAATACACTTATCTGCCCTTGCATTCGCGTAACTTGCACTTGCTGTGATTTCCTTTTTCTGTTAATGACACTTCTCTTTTTGCTCTGCAGGATGAAAAATGGGAAGGCCGGGATTTATCGATATCTTTGACGAAACTCCAAAAGTTCCTGGGGAGGTTCCAATTCTCCCTATTTCGGATGACCCGACAGTGGGCAACCAGCCTGTTGTCGTGGGGGAAGCTGCTGCTACCAAAGCTCCGCGCAAACGCTCTGTACCCAAAGCTGCTGCTACCAATTCTCCCTATTTTTAGATAACTCCGCAGCATCCTCAATTATTTTTATATGGGATTCTCCCTAACTAATTTACTTAATTTTATTAAATTAATAATTAATAAAAATTTATGATAAGAAGGGATTCGGGCAGTATATAATATGTTTGGTTAGGGACCTACACCTCCTCCTCCTCCTTCTTCTTCTTCTTCTTCTTCTTCTTCTTCTTCTTCTTCTTCTTCTTCTTCTTCTTCTTCTTCTTCTTCTTCTTCTTCTTCTTCTTCTTCTTCTTCTTCTTCTTCTTCTTCTTCTTCTTCTTCTTCTTCTTCTTCTTCTTCTTCTTCTTCTTCTTCTTCTTCTTCTTCTTCTTCTTCTTCTTCTTCTTCTTCTTCTTCTTCTTCTTCTTCTTCTTCTTCTTCTTCTTCTTCTTCTTCTTCTTCTTCTTCTTCTTCTTCTTCTTCTTCTTCTTCTTCTTCTTCTTCTTCTTCTTCTTCTTCTTCTTCTTCTTCTTCTTCTTCTTCTTCTTCTTCTTCTTCTTCTTCTTCTTCTTCTTCTTCTTCTTCTTCTTCTTCTTCTTCTTCTTCTTCTTCTTCTTCTTCTTCTTCTTCTTCTTCTTCTTCTTCTTCTTCTTCCTCCTCCTAACTAATTTACTTAATTTTATTAAATTAATAATTAATAAAAATTTATGATAAGAAGGGATTCGGGCAGTATATAATATGTTTGGTTAGGGACCTACACCTCCTCCTCCTCCTTCTTCTTCTTCTTCTTCTTCTTCTTCTTCTTCTTCTTCTTCTTCTTCTTCTTCTTCTTCTTCTTCTTCTTCTTCTTCTTCTTCTTCTTCTTCTTCTTCTTCTTCTTCTTCTTCTTCTTCTTCTTCTTCTTCTTCTTCTTCTTCTTCTTCTTCTTCTTCTTCTTCTTCTTCTTCTTCTTCTTCTTCTTCTTCTTCTTCTTCTTCTTCTTCTTCTTCTTCTTCTTCTTCTTCTTCTTCTTCTTCTTCTTCTTCTTCTTCTTCTTCTTCTTCTTCTTCTTCTTCTTCTTCTTCTTCTTCTTCTTCTTCTTCTTCTTCTTCTTCTTCTTCTTCTTCTTCTTCTTCTTCTTCTTCTTCTTCTTCTTCTTCTTCTTCTTCTTCTTCTTCTTCTTCTTCTTCTTCTTCTTCTTCTTCTTCTTCTTCTTCTTCTTCTTCTTCTTCTTCTTCTTCTTCTTCTTCTTCTTCTTCTTCTTCTTCTTCTTCTTCTTCTTCTTCTTCTTCTTCTTCTTCTTCTTCTTCTTCTTCTTCTTCTTCTTCTTCTTCTTCTTCTTCTTCTTCTTCTTCTTCTTCTTCTTCTTCTTCTTCTTCTTCTTCTTCTTCTTCTTCTTCTTCTTCTTCTTCTTCTTCTTCTTCTTCTTCTTCTTCTTCTTCTTCTTCTTCTTCTTCTTCTTCTTCTTCTTCTTCTAAATGAAGTTGGCCCTATAAGGCCAAAGGCTTAAAAGGGTCAATTCTTTAGGCCCTTTAATTTTTTTTTTTGTTAACTTGACTTGACCATTTAATTTACTAATTTATATGTATTTTGTATTTGTTATAGAGTTATTTATCCATTTAATTACAAATACATAATAACTATACTTTAATTTTATAATTTGGTTTATAATTTGTTGCAGATAAAGATTATGGTGTATTCATAATGTGAGAGAAGATATTCTTGATATTTTTACTCATGAAACAGAGCCTACTACTTGAAGTGAAACACAATCATATGTCTTTCAAATTGATTATAGTGGTGAAGAAGATGAAAATAATAGTCATCGTACTCATGTTGTTTAGTGGTAAGCTTGTTATACTTTGTGTGAATTACTTGTGGACAATAGTTTACTCTTGATTATAAATTACTGACTTCGTACATTTGTTTATTACATTAAACGTGTTGTATAGATATTAATGTTGGCAACATTTATTTGAAAAATTAGAACTTTAATTGTTATACTTTACTAATTATATTTCTTTGAAAACAAATGTAGGAAAAATAATTTTAATTCATAAAAATGTCTTTCGGCCCTGTAGGACCAGCCATGACCCTCATGCTCTTGGGCTGAGCCTCGAAAAACATACGTTTTTCTTACCCTGAGCCTTAAAGGGTTGGCCCTTCAAGGACCGGCCTTGATTCTCAGCTCTACTCTCCATTCAATTGTCAAAATCACAACGCTTGGAAACCCTCCTCTTCCCCTTCTATCATCCAGGCTGGCCCTAATTCTCAGCTCTACTCCCCATTCAATTGTCAAAATCACAACGCTTGGAGACCCTCCTCTTCCCCTTCCATCATCCAGGCCGGCCCTGATTATCAGTTCTACTGCCCATTCAATTGTCAAAATCGCAACGCTTGGAAACCCTCCTCTTCCCCTTCCATCATCTTCTATCCCCTTTGTTTAATTTTATAACTATAAAATTATCATATGAATGGTTCATATTTAGTTTTATAGAAAGTATTATTTTTATTTTCTTTATTGTAGTATTGAATAATTTATATAAAAAAGACTAAAGTATACTTTTAGTCCTTTAAGTTTATATCAAGTATATTTTTGGTCCCTTAACTTTATAAATCTTACTTTTGGTTCTCATAATTCTAACACTGTTAATGTTGCTAACGGAAAAGGCGGACGCAGTAAGCTCAAATGATAACTGTGAAAAATTAAGTGGAGACTGTGTAATTAAATATTATTCATATTAAATTTAAAATATGTGTAAATTGAAAAATTCTGAAAACTTGAAACCCTAGATATCAAAACCTTAATTGTTATAAACTTATGAAAAAAGAAGAAGAAAAATCTCTCTCAACGATAATTGTTCTTCGGCTTCAACATATCACATCTGCAGTCACAGGTCCGATGCGTATCTTTTGGCAGATTGGTGGTTTGGTGCGTATCTCCTCTGCAACCACAAGTTTAGTGCGTATTTCACTTTCTCTACAGATTGGCTCTTTTTTGTATCTTTTCTCCTGCAAATATATTTTAAAAAACTATCAAGCAAGTACAGAAATTATAAACCAAAAAGTGAAACCCTTCCATAGTTATCAAGCACGTATTTCACTATCATCGCACCTTCGTTCATGTTTCCCGATCTGCGAAACCCTTCCATAGTTATAACATACTGGTGCTCAAATCAAAAGTTGTTGTCTACATGATATTTCCCATTATAAACCAAAAGGCTTCCAGCACAAACAATAATGAACCATTATGAAGTGAATAATTACGCACATCAACCCCAGATACAATCTTTGGTTCAAGCGTTCATTCTTCTGGGTCCTATGATCATCATCCAATCTCTCAATTTGATGGCATCAGGTTGGGTTTCCGGAAAATTCCATCTCGCTACTATGGGATTTTGGCAATTTCATAGAGAAAGCTTGAAAACCATCAAGTAGCTTTAGATCTTGTGTGCTGCCAAAGTGGAAGGAGGTTGCAGCTGTTTGCAAGTAAATGATGAATGGAAGATGAGGTGAAGTCGCTAGGTTGGATAAGCATGCGTGTTGTTGAGGTGGAGAAGACGATTGATTGCCTAGTTGCTTTTTTCTTTGGGAGAATTCCAAATAAATACCATTTAAATTTGTAAAACCCCCAGAAGTCTGTTGAATTTGTAAAAAGACTGAGAGGTACCAAGGACCTATGAGGGATATGCAAATTCGTGTGAAATTACCCTTTTGCCCTTAGTTTTAAATAAATCAAATAAAAATAAAATAAAAACCCCAACCCCCCACCACCAACACCGGCGGCCGGCCGGCAACCACCACCGCTAGCGGCCGGCCACCACCGCCGCCGCCGCCGCCGGCGGTGGACGGCCGGCGTTCGGCCGGCCGCCGGCGGTGGTGGTGGTGGCCGGCAGTGGTGGTGGTGGGGGTTGGGGTTTTTATTTTTATTTTTATTTGATTTATTTAAAACTAAGGGCAAACGAGTAATTTCACACGAATTTGCATATCCCTCATAGGTCCTTGGTACCTCTCAGTCTTTTTACAAATTCAACAGACTTCTGGGGGTTTTGCAAATTCAAATGGTATTTATTTGGAATTCTCCCTTTTTCTTTTTACCCAATTTATTTTTATTTTAAAATATAAACATAATAAGTTAAAGAATTAACATTTGTCAGCATTTAATTGTATAGTCATCTCTAAAAAATGTTGAGTCAGTATTATCCATTAAGTCAGTCTAACGATGTTAACATTAAGGGACCAAATGTGCACTTTACAAACTTAAAGGACCAAAAGTATACCTGAAGTAAATATAAAGGACCAAATTTATACTTTAGTCTATAAAAAATAACCGATTTTTATTTAATTAAATTTTTTATAATTTCATTTTAATACTAATTTTACAAAATATTAAATTTAAACCATTCAAATCTTGATCTAATGGTTCAAAAAAGAGAAGAGGGAAGAGAATGGGAAAGGGAGAGGAAGGTTCTAAACTATACCAACTATACTACCTCGATCGGTACCTCCATCCATAATAAAGATTTTATTCATAGTGTAATTTGCAATATAAAAATGAGATCTTATATATATTAAGAACCAAAAATAATACTGCAATATGTTATAGCTAATGTCTTGTGTGAAGTCCGGTTAAGGAGGGAAACAAAAGACACACTATAATGGCTTGAATACCTCACTTGCGACTCGTTTTAAAGTTTTGAGAGGTGGCAGGGTCACTAAAAGTTGACAATATTGAGAGCAAGACGTTGTGAGTGTAGGATGTCACAATTGGTATTAGATCCCACCTTGGATCCAGTGGCAGAGCCACACTGGGGCAAGTGTCCGCACTTGCAGACAGTAAATTTTGAGTGTTTTTTTTTTTCACATTTCCTCTCCTCGGTTACTCCGTTCTAGCTCTGCTCATCCTCTCTCCATCTCTCGCAGCTCGTGCAGGCACAGCTCCTTCTTCTTCTCATCTTCCTCTCTACCTCTCTCGGCGAGTCGTCGGCTTCTTCGTCCTCAGAAACCTCAGACCCCAACCTCAGTCTGGCGCTTTGCTCTGCCATCTGTTGTTGCTGAGCAGAAGGGAAGTTCTGTGAGTCTGTCTTCTCGCTTTCCCTCTTTTTGTTTCTTCTACTTGAATCCTTAGCTGCTAAGAAATTGCTTTTGTTTTCCATGATTTTCTTCTTCTTCTAGGGTTTAGTTGATTTAATTGTTGAGCTACTTTTGTGATTCAAGATACCCGATGTAGAAATCTGGGATTTGGGGTTTTGACTTCCTTAACCTGAGGGAGAGAAATCCTTGCAAAGATTTATCACAATAGTGTTAAGTGACTGATTTATTTTTCGATTTTAGTGCTTGACCTGTGAAAAAGCTTTTGGCTTTGGATTGGCCTGTTTTTCCAAGATCAGAGCTAAAAGGAGCGTGATTTTGTAAAACCCTAAAAATCTCAGTAAATAATGCCTAGTAAAAATAGGTGAATATGAGGTCTCAAACACCTTGTATTGAATTTATCTTGTTTTTAGGATAATTTCTCTTGAAATTAGATAATGTGCAGTTAGGTCCCTAAAACATTTGAAAGTTTACAAATAGGTCCCTAAAATATTTATGGGTTATAAAATACCCTGAAAATATTATAAAGAGGCAAGTAAATATTTAGTTGAAATAGGGAAGAATATTGTCCCTAATTTAGGTAATTTATTAAATTATTACTTTGGAAAAATAAAGGAGAAAAAGTTAAAAAGTATTATAATGACCAAAATGCCCCCGTAAATTATGATATAATGCATGGGACATAAAATACTAATGTCAGTCCAATAGTTGTGAGGAAATGAGTAATTCTAAATAAGAAAATTATCAACAATTAGTGAGAGATTAAATAGATAATTATTGGCTAATTATCTAGGCACGATTAAGAGAAAATCCAAAGATAATTATGTAAAACCCTATAATTAGTGGTTTATGGCTAGAATTAGCATAAAATATATTTTCTAATTAATGGGAAAATATGAAGAAAAATTTGTGAGATTAAGTAATTTTAAGCCTAAAAACATGTATGGACCAATAGGAAAATTTTGTAAAAAAATTATATAAAAAAAATTATTTTATATAATATTAATTAATTAAATAATTTAAAAAAATGAAAATAAATAAAATAATAATAAAAGGACCGAAAATCTCAAATTGGATAAGGAGAAAAGATTTTTGAAATAAAATATTAATAAAAATGAATATTCTATGGAATATTCTGTAAAAAGCAAATAGGATAAATGACCACCGATAGAGATTAAATCCAATCTAGAAAACCATGAGCAAGATTTCTAAGGTCATAGTGTTTTATAGACAAGTGAATTTTTATCTCGGAGTGAAAACATCTCAGAAGTCATTTAAAACCGACGAACAATAAGAGAATAAGACGAAAAGGACAAAGGAGCGATTGAGGAAATGAAAACTGTAGAAAATAAATCATAACTCAATATCGGGGATGAGTTGGTAATCAAATGAACAAATTATGAATCGGTGAATTTTTGTCCCGAAGTTGATGATTAGGAAGTTATTTAGTAGCAGACGTGTTTTTCCGTAAAACTTGGCGGGACCGGAGAAGACACGAAAGGGATCAAAAATTTATTTATCCCGGACATTTCTAATGAGTAAGAAAAGATCTTCAAAGTTGTGATTCCGGAATTTTGAGATTTTACAAGATTACGCGATTAGAACACCGAACAGGGACTTTATCGGTATAAAACTTCTTGAGGAAGTAAGTGACATCATCAAAGTACATGGGTGACATCATGAGGATGATGTCATATGGAGGAAAGAGAAAGGGATGGATGGATGAGAACGAAACTTCTTTACTAAGTAAGATCCTACGGTTGAGATTAAAGGAGAAAAAGTGCAAATTTGCCCCTGGAATTCTCTATAAATAGACCCTTCATGCTCTTCATTTCTCACACCAAAATTCAAGAGCAAGTTCGAAATTAGAGAGAGCTTGGAGAGGAGGAGGAGTTCGGGGAAATTTGTAGCGAAGCTCTGGGTAAGTTTTTCGGTACCGAGTCTTAACTTCTAGTTTTCGATTCGGTAGTTATAGTAGAAATGTTGTTTTGATCTTTAATCTTCCAAGTATGATTAGATATCATATGTTAGGGTTATTTTAGTCATTAATTTTGAAAATCATGATGGGGTCGAAGTTATGGCAAAATGTTGGAAGATTAGAATCAAAGTAACGAAGTGCTGGCGAAATTCCGTCGATTAGGGGCATCAGGGGCAAAATGGTCATTTATGCCTAAAATGCATGTTATGATGTCAAATGTTAATAGAATGTGATATTATCCTTATAGGATATCTGTAATCACAAACCGTTGTTGTACCGCTGTCAAACGTACCGTTTTCCGTTTTCCGTCAGAAGTACCGATTACCGTCAACGAAGGTACGTTCGCGTACTGTAACACTAACGCTGATGTTTATGGTATGCATATATGTGGTATGTGTGTTGTATAGATGTTATACTGTTTGAATGCATATAGTGGTTAGAGGATCTGTCTAAATACTGGGGGCAATATGTTGGTATGCTGGGGGCAATCTATCTGTATGCTGGGGGCAATATGTCTGCATGCTGGGAGCAATACATATGCATGGGTTGTGATAGAGTGATTGTATGTGCTGATGATATTGTGGATGTTTGTTGTTTGTATGTGTATACATAAACATGAGGTTAACCGTTACCTGAGATCCGGTGTGTTGGATCTCAGCCATAACATAGCGTCGGAGTTCGGAGGACCGAGGACCGAGGAGAGAGACAAGCAGCCGCACAGAAGTTCCGGCTGAAGACGTTTTTTGTTGTTCCGGCGGAAGCCTTTTGTATTTCACTTTTGAAACACTCGGTTACTGTACCGCTGTTGTAATTAGCCAATGGGCATTTTGAATATATATATCAGTTACACTCTTGCTCCGATACTCTACTATGATGAAAAAAAAAATTATACTGCTTTTGAAAAATGGGATGTTACAGATTTCTGCTTAATCAAAAGGGATTTATTTACTCATATATATAATTGATTTATCATTACCCTTATATATATATAACACAAATCTTGTTCCACTGCATTGACAGTGAAAAAACCCGAGAGTTATTGAAAAGCTCTGCATCTTTTCATTCAAGACAACATTTCTTTTCCAAACACATTCGGAACCTTTCACCAGCAAGCAGAGCAATTTTGCTTTCTGGACCTGCAAGTATGTTATGCAGATGTCTTATGCACGTTCCTGTACAAGATTGTGTTGGGTTTTAATGTTGGTTTGATTCATGCTTGCTTTTTCATTTTTTTTCCATTTTTTGGGCAGAGTTTTACCTATAAAGCCTTGTCAAGGCTTTAGTACATCACTTTGAATCAAAGTTGCTGCTGCTGGATGTTGTTGAATTCTCTTTCAAGGTGATTATTTTCATATTGCAATATCTTGTGTTTGTTGAATAAGCTAATATCCATATGTGACCTATATCTCTTTTATAGATATAGAGAATACGAATATGTAATAAAGGAACCAGTAAGTCTTTCTGCTCTAAAATTTTTTATTTCTCTTGTCATGCTCTGCATTAAAAACTGAAGATACTTCTCCTCTTACATAAAAAAAATGTTTTCTCCATTTTCCCTTTTTGGTCATATTTTAAAAAAATAATCACAATGTCCCTTTTTGGTCATATTTTAAAAAATAATCACAATGTCACAACATTAGAGCTAATTTGTCAGGTGATTTCCTAACTCGTTTGCTTTGTTTGTAGTCTTCTAAAATGTCTTTATCTGAGGTGGCTTCTGAGAGAGTGTTTGGTTTGTCTCGATTGTTTTCAGTCTCTCTTCAAATGACAAAACTGAAGGTAAGGAGGCAAGAAGCAGGCCCCAAGCCCCCAAAATTATCATATTTCTTAGCATTAAATTACGTTTCATAGGGTGCTTAAGACTGATTTAACCATGATTGATTTGACAATTAGTGGTGTTTTATTCTTGTTCAATGTTGAATATCTCTTGCTGTAATCATAGTCATGAACTCATGATCTTGCAAAAGGTGATGGTGATATTCACTCTCAACGACTTGCAGATGTTGTGGTAGTGAATACCTTTCAATTCTGACCTCTTTATGCTTTACTATGTTTCATTATATCATGTCGGTGTATCCTGATTGACTACTTTTATGCAGGCACTTTCCAGCAAATTCTGGTTATACTTCCACTCATTTTTATTTCTCTTTGTTCTCCAGTTTTAGTTCATATGAATATTATTCATGTTCTTGTTAGATATCTCTTCATTGTAAGATAACCATATTAAAATTACACCAAGGTCTGCAAGTTTTGGGCTTACTCATCCTTCTCTAATTTAAATTCACTAACCCTGCATTTAATTCAGGTGTATGCACTGCGTACCTCTTTCCTGTTGATTGCTTTAATTAGCAAATCTTTCTATAGTTTAATGCTTCTTTAGTTAGTAACAACAATTAATTCCATATTTAATTATTGCATTCTTGCCATTCTTAATCCACCTAAAATAGTTGATAACCTATTTTAGGATTGATGTGTACATAAATTAAATGTTCTCTTTGCTTATTGCTTCGAATCTTCATTCTCAGCTCCCTTCAAGCAGAAAAGCAGCTTGTGTGTTGATGAAAAACTCTTTATGCAGTCGCTTTATAAGGTATTTTCATTAACTAACTCAAACAAGTTCTTTATTTAAATAGAATCTTGGAACTAAAATACATTCATGGAATAAGAGAATTTATCAATAATCAGTTCTAGCTAACTAAAAGGATGAATATAATTCTTCCAGGTCTTGGTTTCTATTCAGAAAAGAGTTCCATCATTTTGTACATCAAGGATGTTGACAAGATTTTACTGCATCATTCTTTTCTTATTTATATTCTTTTGTTTTTTTAATGCATTTAAAACTTTCCTTAAAAAAAATTCGGGGGCGCTGCTCTCAAACCCCTGAATCCCCTTACTAATTGTGCGGACACAAACCAAAAATCCTGACTCCACCACTGCTTGGATCCACCTCACTACTCCTATATATAGGCTCTGATTATATATCACTTTATAAGTCAGACAAATTAGTTTAAAGAAAAAATATAAATATAACTAGTTTAAAGTGATTTAATTAACTTCTGTAATCTTTTCAAAAAAGTCAACTAGGTTTTAAATTTAGGAACAAACGTAAAATTGTTCATATTTTGGGAAAATGACAAAAAAATACCACTTGAACTCCAAAATCCTATTGACAACAACAATAATAATAAAATTAATAAAAATAGTAAAGCAATGGACAACTCATTTTGTTGGTAAATCACCTATTTGAGATTTTGAAATTCAAGTGGTATTTTCTTGAGATTTTCCCTAATATTTATCAATTGAGTAAGCTCAATTAGGAAGATCCAAATCCCTTGAGAATTTACAATCACACATGTGGTTGTTCGAAATTCATTTTTTATAGAAAGTTTAAAATTGGATTTTATACTTACATAATTTCATGTTTCGTAATATATGATTATTATTATTATTTTCTAAAAAGCAATGAAGCATTTATAATCTTAAGCAAAAAAATTAAAGCGATATGATTAAGTTGGTTAGTAGCTTGAATTAGCAGTAGTTTTGAAATATTATAATAATTTTTAAGAAATAATATTCCTTATTTTAATAATTTTTCTTAAGAAAGATTGTACGAGTTCTTGCTTGTTGGCAATTTTGTCGGTAACTTGGTGGTCCTAAAAAGGACGTCCCATCAAATTTCTTCATCATTATCCCGTCTTTATTGATCTAGTAGTGCAAAACACTACATTTAACTTTATGGCTTATCCACTTTTTTATTTTGTCACATATCAATTAGATTTTATATTTAAGTCAAGTTCAGTTTTAATTCATTTTGCTTGAGTCACCCTACTAGAAAAAAGGCCTATAAGGCCGCTACATCTAGACCTCTATAGATAGAGATGGTTTAAAAAGAATGATAGGTGACATTTTTATAAATATTGATACACTTTAAGGCCGGTCGCACTTCCACGCGGTCTAAATAATATTTTCTAGACCGGTTGTAATATAATATAGTCTCAATAATTATTAAATATTATGAACATTTAAGAATTTAAATTCATTTTAGACCAGACGCTTATAGATCCGATTTAAATATTCTTTTAGATATCTTTGTTTCTTTATACTCAATCTTAAATGTTTCAGAATTTCTTCAGCTTCTAAGATAAATTTCTCAACTACACGTCTCTTCAAAATCTGAAGTCACTTCAATAAATGTAATCTTCATCCCTCTTGTCTATTTAAACTCATCATTCCTTTTGTTTCTTCAAATCCAAGTCCCTCATCTCTCATCTCTCGAATATCAATATATATTAGGACTGCTTCAGTTCGTCTTCATTTTCTTTCTCCTCCTCTACCGCCTCCACCCCAACCGTTAGTGAAGCAGCTTCTTGACAACCTCAATGCGAGGATGGCTTGCATAGAGAGACGCCTCAGAAGACTCTTCACTTTGTTGCACACTGTCAACAACAAGTTGAACCTTGAGCTCAACGCCAATGACATCGAGCACAATCTTTTGGATGACCCATCTTCCCCTTCCTCTTCCTCCTCCTTTGTCTTTGCAATAAGGAGGAAGATTGAGCACTGACGCTTACACCTTTTCACTGGTATAGCATTTGTGTTATGTATGCATTTCTTGTATTCTCCACACCACATATATTACAGGGTTCAACTTGTAATGGAAATGGACACAAGACATGCATACATAGCACATAGCCTAGATGAGTGCTCTTTGATGATAACTGATGCTTACTCATTTTTCTTCTTTGTCAAAACTCTAATTGAAAGTTCAGTTTTTTTCTTGATTTATGAGAAGTGTATAATATGTGATATATGTGGTGGTGTTGGTTGTTATAAATATTTGTTGTTTGCTCCAAATGCAATGTAGAGGATCAATTAGTTATGGTCAACCAATATCACCCCTTATATCACAATTAGTTCTATCCAAACCCTGATTATTTAATTTGCTTCTTACTCCAAATGTAATGCAGTTTGTCAACATGTGTAGTACATTATATATGTAGTAATTCTGTTATGTAGTACACATGTTGACGAGCTCCGTTGCATTTGCAAGTAAGAGTTTTATATAACAACAATTAACTTTGGCAAAAAAAGACATACATATTAGCATAGAGGTTGGATGAGCACTAAACAGACCATTTATTCATGAATAAGTTAAAAGCTTTATTTTCATTATAATGGATTTGCATTTAACTTGCTTATTACTATTTATTCTTTTTAATTACAAAAATGAGTATAAAGAGCGCTGAAAAGACATGTGAAGAGCGCGAGTCGAGTGGTTTTTTGTAGCTATCATTTATGTTTTTGTAGATATGCGAAGAGAATTAAATATTATAATCTAATATATAACTCCATGTAATTGAAAACAGGGAATGAACACATGCAGTTGAAGGTTGCAAATAGAGGCCAAAAAGTCATTTCTGTAGGACTTGGAAAATGAAAAATGTATTCCTTCCACATTGTATAAATATGTATTCAGTTTTTGCTCACTCGATATTCAATTAACAAATGTGTAAGCAAATTTTTGTCTATGAAATTCATCATGGTTGGGATTGTGAACCTTGTAATTATGACAATATTGCAATTTTAATGTATCATTCTCATATTGGTAAGTTTCACAAATCCACCTCAATTTTTGGCGATAAAGGTGGAGCATCTTATTTAATGAAGCTGTGTCTAACATTATTGAAGTACAAACTTGAGAATTCTATTTTATATAGTTGAATATGATCGTGTGATGAGGTGTTGATTGAAATGAAAATCAACGTGAAGGCCAATAATAAGGATCTACCAAAATAGGTGGAGTTATTAATGACAAGTTGATCATTAAAACATCTAAATTCGACAATGAAAAATGTAGGCCATGTGATCAATGCTTGCAAGGAAAAATTCATTGAATTGGATTACCACCTAATCCAACAAATTTATCCTTTAATTTCAAGTGATGATCATCTAGCCAATATTTTTCATCCTCCAATTTAAAGTTAGTAATCCTCACCTCGTCACTAGCATTTCCACCTGGTCGATTACTTCCTTATTATTAGCCTTCAGTTTGGTTTCCTTCTCAACCAAGACTTCCCCCAAGAGACCATATTCACACATATAAAATTCAATTATCATACTTGTATATTCACTGTTATACTCAGTTTCATTAAATAAGACTCTTATACTTTATCACCTAAGACTAGGTTAGGGCAGACCTTGTTTCATATTTGAGGTCTAGAAGAATCAAAATGTATTAGTATGGTAACCTAGCACCCAATACATGAGTAGCACCATTCAACTTTAGGATGCTTACAATATGAATCATGCATAAAAAATATGCAGATGCCGGGCCTAAAATTGCATCCACTAAATCCAACACTCAAAAATCATCTAACTCTTTTGGAGGTGGGAAAAATGTAAGTAAAAAATGTAAACCCTGAAAGAACAAATGCCAGAATTAAGATTCAATAATTATGAGTATCTAAAATATAGGGCTTATGTAACATCCCAACTTTTAAAAGCAGTATAATTTTTTTTTATCAAACATCATTTCAAAATGATCAGAGTAGAGCAATTGAGTAACTGATATGTATATATAAAGTGCCGTAAGTCTGGCTGGATACAACAGAACATACAGACATATCCTCTAACCACTATATGTACTCAAACAGTATAACACTCCTACACACATACCACATATATGCATACCATAAACATCAGAGTTAGTGTTACAGTACGCGAACGTACCTTCGTTGACGGAATTTCGGTACTTCTGTCGGAATACGGTTCGACAGTAGGTCAGAACGTAATCAGGGATATCCTATCAATATAACAACGTACTTGTTAAGGATCTATCATTACGACGGACATTTTTAGTCAAAATGATCATTTTACCCCTGAACCCCTAATTGGCGGAATTTCGCCAGCACTTCGTTACTTTGACCTTAATTTTCCAAAATTTCAACATAACTCTTACTCCAATATCATTTTCGAAATATAAATCATATAAATTAATGATTCACATCATAACAGGCATTTTAGGTAAAAATTACCATTTTGCCCTTCTACCCCTAATTGGCGGAATTTCGCCAGCACTTCGCTACTTACACTTTTCTAGGACTCAATCCCTACCAAGTTTTACCTCTTTAGGCATCTTTCAATGCAATGAGGCCTAAAACAATAGTAGGAATCTCACTCCCTACTTACTAAATCTATCTAACAATTCTACTAACTACCGAACTAAAAAGCTAAAGACCGAAGGACTTACCCGTTGAAGACTTCTTCACAATTTTTTCCAGAGCTTCTCTCTCTAGAATCCTCTCTCTAGGTTCGGTTTTGAGCTCTCAAATGGATGTGAGAAATGAAGAGTGCTTGCTCTTATTTATAGAAAAACTTAGGGATATAATGGGAATTTTTCAAATTGTTCTTAACCATGGAAAATCAATGCAAAATTGTGTTTAATCCTTGTCCATGGAAGCTCTTGTTCGACATGCTTGAGTGATGTGGCAGCCCTTGGTTGGTCCAAAAATGATAACTCAAGCTCACTTTATGCCCGGTCTGGCAGATTTCCCCGATCGGTACCCGATTCGCGTAATTTCGGAAA
The DNA here is from genome assembly GCA_025563575.1 of Acacia pycnantha. Lineage (NCBI taxonomy): Eukaryota > Viridiplantae > Streptophyta > Magnoliopsida > Fabales > Fabaceae > Acacia > Acacia pycnantha. The sequence goes on from JAMWYP010000001.1 coordinate 4,277,564, forward strand.
AATCCGAAAATTCTGGATTTACAACTTTGAAGATATTCTCTTCCTCATCAATAATATCTAATTTAACTTAGATTTTGGTCTCTTACAGGGTTCCAACAGTCCAGTTGAAGTTTTCTCGAAAAACGTGTCCGAACGGGTCTGGTTACGAAACTCGTTTTCGGAATCATCAATCTCTTCAGAAAAATTCACTGATTCCAAATATGTCTAGATAATTTCAAACTCATTTCTAGATGTTGAGTTAAAATTTATTTTCTTCAGATCCAAAAATGTGCCTATCTACATTTTTCCCTATTTTGTTTTATTAGGAAAATGCACTAACGGCCTCGGAATTAACTTCCGGAAAAGGTCACTTGAAGGTAAAAACTCCCTGATCAATATTTTACCTTGACTTTGGAATTCTCATTCCTAGATCTCTAGATAGGATCCGTTTCCTATTTATTTGATTACTATTCATCACAATTAATTATAATATATAATATTGCAAGTTGTATTTTAATATCTATATATATATATATTTTTTTTCAAATTCTCATCCTATCTCTTTGGTCCAATTCGGCAGCCCTAATTATATATATATATATATATATATATATATATATATATATATATATATATATATATATATATATATATATATATATTAATTAATTAATTATTCAATTATTATTATAATTAAATAATTATTTTTACATAATTTTTCATAACTTTTTCCTATTGGTCCATACTTGTATTTAGGCTTAAAAAGACCTAAACTCAACTATTTTTCTCCAAACTTTCCAATTAATTAGCAAATATATTTTTACTAATTCTTGGCCAAAAACCACTAATTTTAGGGTTTTACATAATTATCTCTAAATTTTCCTTCGCTTATGCTTAAGTAATTAGCCAGTAATTACCTAATTACCTTCTTATCACTTGTGGTTAATTTCCTTAATTAAGATAACTCTTTATCTTCAAACTTTTGTATTAACATTAGAATTCCCTGCATAATTTTAGAATTTACAGGGGCCTTTTGGTCTTTTCAATACTTTTTGAGTATTCTTCTACAATTTCCCCAAATTTGTAACTTAATAAATTACCTAAATTAGGGAAAATATCCTTCCCTATTTCAAATAAATATTTACTTGCCTCCTTTATAGCTTTCACAGGGTATTTATAACCCATAATGTGTTTAGGGACCTATTTGCAAATTTTCAAATGTTTTAGGGACCTAATTGCAAATTATCTAATTTCAAGGGAAATTACCCTAACAACATGGTAAACTCAATACAAGGTGTTCGAGACCTCATATTCACCTATTTTCAATAGGTACATTTCCCAATTTTTGATATTTACCCTGAGTGTGATTTTTAGGGTATTACAGCTTAGATTCATGGTTATTAGTTATTATTATATTATATTGATTGCATTTGTATTTTTATGGCTGTATGTAAAATTTATATCGCATAATATAGCTTTTAGATATAATAATATCCAACAAGACTTCTGTCAAACAAAATAAAACATACATTTAAAAAAAAAAAAAAACTGCCCACTTTCTAGACTGGGTATGAAATTATCTCGTCTAAAGAGTGAATATTTTTTTATATTATAAATTGAAACTTTTTAAGATGGGTTGTTTAATAAACCGATCTTAAAAAGTCACAAAACTGGTTGTAAGCTTGGTTTTAATAAGGACATACTTTTTAAACCGGCCGATACAAGATCGAACATATACCCTGTCTAAAATGTCAATTTAGACGGGTCTAAAATGCCTTTTTTCTAGTAGTGTCAAGTCGCTATACATGTGTAAGAGAAAAATGATAAATAAGGACTACACAAGATCGAGGATTAATAGTTAAATTTAACTTGAATAATAATTTGAATCTTAATTGTAATTTAAAAAAAAAAAAAAAATTTGCTGGAAGCCTCATCACAAGTTGCCAAAAAAATTATTTGCCAAAGATGTTCTCGCCGCTAGCTGCTGATGACTGGATCAGTGGAGTCCAAGGGCAAGACACTTTGTTTTATAGTCAAAAACTATTTAAAAAAAAAAAAATCGTATTTTAATAATTTGAACATGACAACAACAAATGCTTAAGATGAATATGAAATTTTTTGACTTCACTGTTAAAGCAAAAAGAATCTTAACCTTGCTTAGAAATTGAGCATATTAGAATGTACGAAGAGAGGAAGTTCCACATTGAATTAAATGTATATAAGAAGATGAGATATTTTCTATCAATATACTTAAATATATTTATATCTAAAATTTGAACGCAGCTCTTTTTGAATTACACTAAATTGGTGATATCTGAAAATGCTCAAGAGAATGAGTATAAAATTTCTTTAACTCTATTATAGAAAATCATACTACATATTTGTTTATCTTTCATGGTTATTTTTACCTATATTTGACAGTAAATATCTTAATGCTAAATATTAATATTTAACAGTTGTCAATCGTTAAATATAGGGCCTTATATTTCACGGTTGTTTAAATACAAACATTATTTATATGGCACTATATTTCACGGTTCTGTCAAATACCGTAAAATATAGTAAACAATATTTAACAATTATTCAACAAGAACCATGAAATATTTTGTAGAATACTTTATGGTTTATCATATTTGACACCAATTTTGGTAATACTAAGGTGTTTATTTGACTGTTGTTGGTGTATAACTATAAAATATAATACTATATTTGACGGTTATTTAGAAGATTGTGTAATACTTGACTGTTATTGGCAAATAACAATGAAGTATGTGAGACCAATTTTTTTAAAAAAAAATTAAGGGGCTCACTTTTAATCAACTTGCTGCAAAATCACCTACATAAATAATACACACAGTATGTGACATCCCAACTTTTAAAAGCAGTATAATTTTTTTTATCAAACATCATTTCAAAATGATCAGAGTAGAGCAACGGAGCAATTGAGTAACTGATATGTATATATAAAGTGCCGTAAGTCACATTTGGATACAACAATGCGGTACGAAACCGTGTGGTTCAAAAGTGTATAACAACGAAAGAAATCTTCAGCCGGATCTTCAAGCAAGTCTCCCGCCGAGTTTCTACGCAGGCTGCTTGTCTTTCTCTGCAGCTCTCGGCCCTCCCGATCCTGAAGTTATGTTAAGGGCTGAGACCCGCACCGGATCTCAGGTAACGGTTAACCTCATGTTTATGTATACAGACAGCAGACATTAACAATACTAACATCACTCTATCACAACCCATGCATATGTATTGCCCCCAGCATGCAGACATATTGCACCCAGCATACAGACAGATTGCACCCAGCATACAGACAGATTGCACCCAGCATACAGACATATTGCACCCAGCATACAGACATATCCTCTAACCACTATATGTACTCAAACAGTATAACACTCCTACACACATACCACATATATGCATACCATAAACATCAGAGTTAGTGTTACAGTACGCGTACCTTCGTTGACGAAATTTCGGTACTTCTGTCGGAATACGGTTCGACAGTAGGTCAGAACGTAATCAGGGATATCCTATCAATATAACAACGTACTTGTTAAGGATCTATCATTACGATGGACATTTTTAGTCAAAATGACCATTTTACCCCTGACCCCCTAATTGGCGGAATTTCGCCAGCACTTCGTTACTTTCACCTTAATTTTCCAAAATTTCAACATAACTCTTACTCCAATATCATTTTCGAAATATAAATCATATTAATTAATGATTCACATCATAACAGGCATTTTAGGTAAAAATTATCATTTTGCCCTTCTACCCCTAATTGGCGGAATTTCGCCAGCACTTCGCTACTTACACTTTTCGGGGACTCAATCCCTACCAAGTTTTACCTCTTTAGGCATCTTTCAATGCAATGAGGCCTAAAACAATAGTAGGAATTTCACTCCTACTTACTAAATCTATCTAACAATTCTACTAACTACCGAACTAAAAGCTAAAGATCGAAGGACTTACAGTTGAAGACTTCGCAGAATTTTTCCAGAGCTTCTCTCTCTTCTTTCTCCCTCTAGAATTCAGCCAAGGAGCTCAAGAGGATGGTGTGAAGAATTCAAGAGGGGTGGCTACCTATTTATAGAAATTTCTAAGGACACAAAAGTCATTTTCTACTTTGATCTTAAACCATGGAAAATAAGACCAAAATGGTGTTAAATCCTTGTCCATGGAAACATGCTGGTCGACATTCAAGGCTGAGGTGGCAGCCTCCAATTGGTCCAAAATTGATGACTCAAGCTCACTTTATGCCCGGTCGCGATTTCCCGATCGGTGCCGATTCGCGTAATTTCGGAGAAATCCCAAAATTCTGGATTTACAACTTTGAAGATATTCTCTTCCTCATCAATAATATCTAATTTAACTTAGATTTTGGTCTCTTACAGGGTTCCAACAGTCCAGTTGAAGTTTTCTCGAAAAACGTGTCCGAACGCGTCCGGTTTCAAAACTCATTTCTGAAATCATCAACTTCTTCAGAAAAATTCACTGATTCCAACTATGTTCAGATAAATTCAATCTCATTCCTAGATGTTGAGTTAGAATTTATTTCTTCATATCCAAAAATATGCCTATCTACATTTTTCTCTATTTTGTTTTATTAGGAAAATGCACAAACGGCTTCAGAATTAACTTCCGGAAGAGGTCACTTGAAGGTAAAAACTCACTGATCAATATTTTACCTTGACTTTGAAATTTCCATTCCTAGATCTCTAGATAGGATCCGTTTCCTATTTATTTGATTACTATTCATCACAATTAATTATAATATATAATATTACAAGTTGATGTAATATCTATATATTATGTTTTCATTATTATCTTCATTTTTGCTTGCACAATTTCGGTCAAACAATCTGATCCTTTTCTTTAATTTTCGTTTTTATTAATTTGAATTGCCTTTGCTTATACTTAAGTAATTAGCCAATAATTACCTAATTACTTTCTTATCAATAGTTGATAATTTTCTTAATTAGCATGCCTCATTAACTCATAACTTTTGTATTGACATCTTTGTTTTCATGTCTCTGCATTATCTTAGCATTTACGGGGTATTTAGGTCATTTCCTTACTTTTTGGGTATTCTTCTACAATTTCTCCAAGTTTGTAATTTAATAAATTACCTAAATTAGGGACAATATCCTTCCCTATTTCAAATAGATTTTTACTTGCCTCCTTTATAGCTTTCACGGGGTATTTATAACCCATAATGTATTTTAGGGACCTATATGCAATTTTCAACATTTTAGGGACCTAATTGCAATTTATCTAATTTCAAGGGAGATTACCCTAACAACAAGGTAAACTCAATACAAGGTGTTTGAAACCTCATATTCACCTATTTTCAATAAGTATATTTCCAAATTTTGATATTTACCCTAAGTGTGATTTTTAGGGTATTACAATTCTCCCCCCTTTAAACAAAATTTCGTCCTCGAAATTTGTACTTTACCCACTAAACTTCGTACTATCCTGTTTTCGGACTATACGCGTCGGATTTTTGCTTCGTCTGCCTGCTGCTCCTCCTGTTGATCAAAAATTTGGTTTGGTTTGACCATAAAGATCTTGTCAATTCGTACTTTGATATATGATGTTTCCCCGTAGTTCCCACACACCGTGGTTAACACCACAAATACAAAAACGAGATACTTTAAATGTTTCCATGGCTCCCATACACCATGATAACACAAAATACCTCATACTCTATGACACGATCACGGTCGAATTGTACTAACGAAGAATCATAGATTACGTCTCGTAAGAAATCCACGTATCACACGATTTAGTTGAATAACTAATACCTAGTTCATGCAATGCATAGAGAAAATTCCTTACTAAGAGAGATAGTACCTTGGACTCTCTCTGGAAGTTCTCTGTCCATTGTTTCGGTCAATGCGTACATTCGGCCCGGGTTCTGTGGCCTCATCTTCGCAGCTATCTCAGGACAGTTCGGGGCAATGTGTCTGGTTTCGACATCGGCTTCCGGCATCCGTAACAAACCTGTCTACCACCACAGCTACCAGAATGGTACTTTCCGTAGTCAGGACACGGTCGGGTTACTGGCATCCTCGGGTTGCTCTGTTGCTCATACTGGAATGGTCTCTTGATTTCCCTTTGCGAGTCCCTAGATACGACGAGTATCGAGACAGATTGGTAAACCGGGCATAGTAATCGTCGAAGGATTCCTCAGAACCTTGTTGGATGCTAAGAAACTCCGCCTCCTTGATCACCTGTGTCGAGGGAGGAAAATATTGTTCATTGAATTTCTCCATGAACTTCTCCCAAGTGACAGGGCAATATCGGGTCCGCAATGTCGTGGCGACGCTCTTCCACCATCGATGCGCATCACCATCGAGCTTAAAGATCGCGAGTTGAGCTTTCCGATCATCTGGGCATTCCATAACTTCAAATATTTTCTCCAGACTCAGCAACCAATCCTCAGCCAATTCGTTCTTCCCGTGGAAAGAGGGTGGCTTGAGCTTACAAAATTGAGTGACCCAATTTTGGGTGGTCTGCATATCTCTCCCTCGTCGTGGAGGTGATTGGGACCTATCAGATCCCTCAGCTTCCTCATCGTGTTCATCTCTCTGCTCGTTTTCTTCTTCTTCAGAATGTTGTTCTTCCTCAGCATTTCGATCCTCTAGTTGTCTCTCAGCTTGTCTTTCCTGTCTTTCTTCCAGAAGTACATCAACAAGAGCCCTCAGTCCTTGTAGAGTTCCCCTTATCTCCTGCATTTCATTTTGCTCCGGTTGGTTTGGTATTTCAGGTTGGTGTGCGGTCGTACTCGGGGTCCTCTACCTCGTCCCCGCCTCGGCCTCTGCCTCGACCTCGGCCTGCAGGAGCTCCAGCTCCTCTTTCATTCGCCATGTCGTGTTCTTTTTCCTTTATTAAGGGAAATGTTAGATACAGGGAAGACATTTCACATAACGCAGACTTTATCACTCTAGTCTCTAGACTCTATCACGCTTTACATTGCTCCCAGCCTTTATCATTCTAGTATTCACACTGCTCCCAACCTTTATCATACTTACAACAAATACACTCTATTGTACGTAGTATTCACACCGCAAACAGACACACGCAACATTTTCGTCGTCAGATTCTCGTTGGTTCTCTCTACCCAAAAACAGATGCGAAGAAAAATGGATCAAATCAAGTTTTCCAGAAGAGTACGAAAATTCGTAACAGAAATTTCTCTGATAGAAGTTCTCAACATGGGTCAAATACCGCATGTACTAGGATAGAATTACCGCCCAGTGCAAACCGGCGATTATCAGAATGACCAGAGACTGATATCAGAGCTATCGGAGACTGATATCAGAGCTATCAGAGCTATCGGAGACTGATATCAGGGTTATCAGAAACTGATATCAGGATTATCAGAATTATCGGAGACTGACATCAGGGTTATCGAAACCGATATCGGGATTATCGGGAATTGATGTACCGACAGAAAGTGGTACACCGGTTCAGAATGGTATACCGGTTCAAACTGGTACACCGAAATGAGGTGGTACACCAACCTTGGGCTATATCAGTACTCATTTTCAAAACATGCTCCAAATTTTTTGAAAAGGTTTAGAACCTAACTCCGTTAATCGAATAGAATGGCCAGGTAAGTGTCTATCATGGGGGCCTCACCGACTTATACGGCGACTAATTGGCTTACCCACATAGACTAGCCTTGCCTTCGGCACCAAACTGTCCGTAATAACATAGCTAAATTCATGCCAGGACTACTGCTCTGATACCAAAATTGTAACATCCCAACTTTTCAAAGCGGTATAAATTTTTTTATCAAACATCATTTCAAAATGATCGAGTAGAGCAACGGAGCAATTGAGTAAGCGATATGTATATATAAAGTGCCGTAAGTCATTTGGATACAACAATGGTACGAAACCGTGTGGTTCAAAAGTGTATAACAACGAAAGAAATCTTGATAGGATCTTCAAGCAAGTCTCCGCCGAGTTTCTACGCAGTCGCTTGTCTTTCTCTGCGGCTCTCGGCCCTCCCGATCCACGAAGCTATGTTAAGGGTGAGACCCGCACCGGATCTCGAGTAACGGTTAACCTCATGTTTATGTATACGAGACGGCGAGACATTAACAATACTAACATCACTCTATCACAACCCATGCATATGTATTGCCCCCAGCATGCAGACATATTGCACCCAGCATACAGACATATTGCACCCAGCATACAGACATATCCTCTAACCACTATATGTACTCAAACAGTATAACACCCCTACACACATACCACATATATGCATACCATAAACATCAGAGTTAGTGTTACAGTACGCGAACGTACCTTCGTTGACGGAATTTCGGTACTTCTGTCGGAATACGGTTCGACAGTAGGTCAGAACGTAATCAGGGATATCCTATCAATATAACAACGTACTTGTTAAGGATCTATCATTACGACGGACATTTTTAGTCAAAATGACCATTTTACCCCTGAACCCCTAATTGACGGAATTTCGCCAGCACTTCATTACTTTGACCTTAATTTTCCAAAATTTCAGCATAACTCTTACTCCAATATCATTTTCGAAATATAAATCATATTAATTAATGATTCACATCATAACAGGCATTTTAGGTAAAAATTACCATTTTGCCCTTCTACCCCTAATTGGCGGAATTTCGCCAGCACTTCGCTACTTACACTTTTCGGGGACTCAATCCCTACCAAGTTTTACCTCTTTAGGAATCTTTCAATGCAATGAGGCCTAAAACAATAGTAGGAATTTCACTCCTACTTACTAAATCTATCTAACAATTCTACTAACTACCGAACTAAAAGCTAAAGGCCGAAGGACTTACCCGTTGAATACTTACGAGAATTTTTCCAGAGCTTCTCTCTCTTCTTTCTCCCTCTAGAATTCGGCCAAGGAGCTCAAGAGGATGGTGTGAATAATTCAAGAGGGGTGGCTACCTATTTATAGAAATTTCTAAGGACACAAAAGTCATTTTCTACTTTGATCTTAAACCATGGAAAATAAGACCAAAATGGTGTTAAATCCTTGTCCATGGAAACATGCTGGTCGACATTCAAGGCTGAGGTGGCAGCCTCCAATTGGTCCAAAAATTGATGACTCAAGCTCACTTTATGCCCGGTCTGGCAGATTTCCCCGATCGGTACCCGATTCGCGTAATTTCGGAGAAATCCCAAAATTATGGATTTACAACTTTGAATATATTCTCTTCCTCATCAATAATATCTAATTTAACTTAGATTTTGGTCTCTTACAGGGTTGCAACAGTCCAGTTGAAGTTTTCTCGAAAAACGTGTCCGAACGCGTCCTGTTTCAGAACTCATTTCTGAAATCATCAACTTCTTCAGAAAAATTCACTGATTCCAACTATGTTCAGATAAATTCAAACTCATTCCTAGATGTTGAGTTAGAATTTATTTTCTTCATATCCAAAAATATGCCTATCTACATTTTTCCCTATTTTGTTTTATTAGGAAAATGCACAAACGGCTTCAGAATTAACTTCCGGAAGAGGACACTTGAAGGTAAAAACTCACTGATCAATATTTTACCTTGACTTTGAAATTCTCATTCCTAGATCTCTAGATAGGATCCGTTTCCTATTTATTTGATTACTATTCATCACAATTAATTATAATATATAATATTACAAGTTGATGTAATATCTATATATTATGTTTTCATTATTATCTTCATTTTTGCTTGCACAATTTCGGTCAAACAATCTGATCCTTTTCTTTAATTTTCGTTTTTATTAATTATTTAATTAATTAATATTATATAAAATAATTATTTAATAATTATTTTTATATAATTTTTACAAAATTTCCCTATTGGTCCATTCTTGTATTTAGGCTTAAAAATACCTAAACTCATCCATTTTCCTCAAAAATTTCCAATTAATTAGCAAATATTTTTTTACTAATTCTTGGCCAAAAACCACTAATTTTAGGGTTTTACATAATTATCTCTGAATTTCCTTTGCTTATACTTAAGTAATTAGCCAGTAATTACCTAATTACTTTCTTATCAATAGTTGATAATTTTCTTAATTAGCATGCCTCATTAACTCATAACTTTTGTATTGACATCTTTGTTTTCATGTCTCTGCACTATCTTAGCATTTACGGGGGTATTTAGGTCATTTCCTTACTTTTTGGGTATTCTTCTACAATTTCTCCAAGTTTGTAATTTAATAAATTACCTAAATTAGGGACAATATCCTTCCCTATTTCAAATATATTTTTACTTGCCTCCTTTATAACTTTCACAGGGTATTTATAACCCATAATGTATTTTAGGGACCTATATGCAATTTTCAACATTTTAGGGACCTAATTGCAATTTATCTAATTTCAAGGGAGATTACCCTAACAACAATGTAAACTCAATACAAGGTGTTTGAAACCTCATATTCACCTATTTTCAATAAGTATATTTCCAAATTTTGATATTTACCCTAAGTGTGATTTTTAGGATATTACACAGTACACATCAAAAACCCAAACATATCTAGTTCTGGCCGGAGGTATCTCAATATTCAAATTCACCAATTCCAGTAAGTGCCAACAAATTAAAACAAATGATCCAGTACTATCTATACAATTATGAGTACATAAATAACAATACAGATGAAGTGCATGTACATAAGGAGTTGCATAGATCTATACATTGAGCAGTGGATCGATGACCCACTACTTTAATGATAGCAAAAACTTAAAATCAATGGCCAAAACCCTATGTTTATACAAAATCACTCATACAACAATTTTTACATACTTTTTTACTCAAATCAATACTAATAAATAACAACTTTGATAGTAACAAACATTTAAAATAATTTGTGAAACCCTATGCATATAGAAAATCACTCAAAAAACAATCTTTGCAAATTCTTTACTTAAATCAATATCCAAAAAACGCATAAACAAAACCAAATCAAAGAAGGATGAAACTGAACTCTCCAATAGGAAGAAGAGACAAGCTCAAAAAATGAACCCACAAACCCTAGAAGGCACTAGTAGGAGAACCCACAAGCCCAAAATAACTTTAGATGCCACAAAACTGACAAACCCATGAATGACGAAGGTGAGCTATGGAGGAGAAAGGAGTAAAACCACTAAGGGAGTGGCAAAGGAGAGTGAAATGGTGGTGGAGAAGTTGGATCGAGTTGTCGGAGGTGTTTTTTTTTTTTTGATAAAAGAAAGTTTTGGAGGGGTTCGACATCAGTCCTCCACCAAGGCCAGGGCACGGCCCCGGGCTCTATGAGCACTTACTGGGGACTTACGAGATCGCCTACCAAAGGAGTTCCAGCGACGGCAGAGGGGATCGAACCCACGACCCAAGGGCCTAATCCTAGACCCCTTACCATCTATGCCAACTCACATTGGCAGTTGTCGGAGGTGTTGGGAGTAAGCGTTCTATAACTTGTAACTTTCAATTGTCAAATGAAAAATGGGTCTGGTAGGGTTTTTTTAAAGACTATACTTTACTATTATTATTAAACTACCTTGAAATATATGATAGTTTATGGTTATTTACAAACAATCATCAAATATATGTGAGCCATATTTTACGATTGTTCACATACAACCGTCAAGTAAACGAGACAATTGTTTTTTTTTCAAAAAGAACCAAACTAATGTATCACTGTTGTTATATACAACTGTCAAATACTTGCTCATATACTTAACGGGTTTTCAAACTAACCTTTATCTAATTTATTCCCGTAACTCCACCTCTTTATATTTCACGGTTTCATTAAAACCATTAAGTATGGCCATCAACTATTTGCAAATCTTTAGTATTGAATTTTTAACGTAGCCTGAAATTTATCCTATTTCAAACTTCAACTAAATTATTGGTAAGCAAGAATTTATTAGTGAAAATGGCTAATATGAGTATGATTTTTTTAAAAAAAAAAAAAATTGACCTAAAATTTTTCTAACTAAATCATTGAAAAGTTTTACTAGTGAAAATGGCGAATATGAGTACGCTTTTTTAAATTTTATTTGCTCATTCTGTTTTTCCCCCCTCAAATTAATAATACGCTTATTTTTTTAAAAAACAAAACAAAATGTGAATTGTTTAAAATGAGTCATCAGCCAACTACAATTAAAATGATCAGAGTTGTTATGCTTTTATTGGACAAAATTTAGATAACATGATACTTCTAAAATATATAAGTGTATGTATGTATGTTACTATCTCTAAATTAGTAAAAAGGAATACTTCTAAAATATGTGTGTGTGTATTACTATCTCTAAATTAGTAAAAAGGAAAGGCTTTAAATTACTTTTCGGCTATAAATAAAACCTATTTTATTAATCAAACTATCCACCAATATGTATTTAAGCTAAGGTGAACCACAATTAAGAATAAACTACTCTCCTAAAAGGTTTATTTGGTGTACAAGTAACAAGCTCTCTAACCAAAATTGGCATTGCTTGGTTATTAATGAAGTTGGCAAAACAAAACTTGATTTGAAAAGGGAAAAATTTCTTGCTTTAGGAATACCTTACTGCAATTTCCTCTGTACGGGGATCCTTGAGCAGTTACACCTAACCTACTTATTATTTAATTAAGCATCAACATATAGTATTTCTTTACAATAAGGAATTGTTAATTTATTTCTCATAACTATCATTTAGGTATATCTTTTATTAATGTTGTATTAATAAGGGGTATTCAAGTAATAATCCAATGAATGTGTGCCAATAGGAATAAGGCATGCTTCTTTCAGGCAACCTATAATAGATTGAGCTTGGCCTTGGCCTAGGCCTACTTAACAACAAGCAGGCAAGATCAAAACCTTTTTAAATACCCTTTTTAAGTACCCCTTTAAATTTACCTATTTTGTTGAGGTCTTGATCGAAAGGCTGCAGTTTGTTTAGGCTTTTTTGAAATTATATTATATATAACTGATATTTTAATTTAAATGATGCATTTAGTCATTTATCGTATCATCCTTAGTTTTTTCCATTTCATTCAAATTAAAGTGAGGCTGAGTCTGTGAGGCTGATTCACGATCAAACACAATGAGAAGAATCAATGAGGAGGTTAATGATCGAACATGAAGAAAAAGCATTGAAATAATGAGCACATCGAGACTGAAGCACTTAACATGATTAAAAACAAAGAACAAGAGGATGCGGCTAGGGTCATCTGCCCTTAACGTCCACTTCGGCATATACGTCGATGTATAAGCGCCACCCACACAACGGTCTTTTTTTCGCCTGAATTTTTATTTTTTAAAGGAAAAAGGACCGTTGTGTGCGTGGCGCTTATACGTCGACGTATATGCCGAAATGGAGCATAGAGGACGCTAAGGGCAGAGGACGCTTGTAATACCCCAAAAAATACGTATCATAATTTGGTAAGATTATACCTATAAAAAGTAGGTGAATATGGGATATCAAATAATAAGATATAATTATCTTATTTTCTAAGGAAAAATCTCTTGGAAATTAGAGAAATTAAGGGCCAAAGTGCCAAATGACCAAAATGCCCCTAAGGGACATAAATATTTAGGAAAAATGTGAAAAATCCTAAAAGTCGGTGAAATAATTATTTGAATAATGAGAGTATGTTATCTCTAATTAGGGTAATTTGAAAAATTACAAACTTGGAGAAATTGAATAAAGATATTCAAAAAGTATTGTAATGACTATAATGCCCTCACAAATTCTAAAATCTTTGCGAACACGGGGAAACGAAATGTCGGTGTTATAATTATGAGGTAATGGGACATTTTAATTAAGAAAATTATCAACTAATGATAATAAAGTGATTAAGTAATTTCTAGCTAATTACTTAAGTCTGTGCAAAAGAAATTATGAAATAATTATGTAAAACTCAAAAATTAGTGGTAATTGGCTTAAAATTAGTAAAAATATATTTACTAATTAATTGGAAATTTTGGAGAAAAATAGTTGAGTTTAGGCATTTTTAAAAGCCTAAATGCAAGAATGGACCAATAGGAAAATTTTGTAAAAATTATGTGAAAATAATTATTTAATTAATTAAATAATTAATTAAATAATTAATAAAATAAAAATTTAAAAAAAACGAAATAAAATAAAAAAGGGCAGAAAAAAAAATAAATAAAAAAATGAAAAGGAAAAAGAGAAAATATATATATATATATATATATGTATAAAAGAATTTTGCAATTTGCTATTATAATATGATATAATTAATTAAAGTGAAAAAGGGTGAATAGTAATATTATATTTAGGAAACGGATCCTATCTAGAGAACCAGGAATGGGAATTCCAAAGTCAAGGTAAAATATTAATCAGTGGGATTTTATCTTAGTTAAACTCTTGCGGAAGTTAATTTCAAGCCGTTTGTGCTTTTTCCTAATAAGACGAAATAGGAAATTCGAGAAAAGGCCGGATAGCCAAGAGGACGAAAAGGTTATGTTGTGACATTTGGAAAAGAATTGGGAATTTTCATGAACATATTTGGATTCGGTGAATTTTTACGAAGAGATGGGTATTTCGAAAACAAGTTTCGACAGGACGCGTTTGGACACGTTTTCGAGAAAGACTCAACTGACTGTTGGAGCTCTATATGGAATCAAAATATAGGTTAACTTGGACATTTCTACTAAGTGAGAACATGTTTGCAAAGTTGTAAATCCGAATTTTGAGATTTTTCCGAAATTACGCGAATCGGGTACCGATCAGAGAAATTCAACCGGAAGGCTTCTGGAAGGGCCACATGGCCACTTCCTATTGGCCAATTGGTGCCACCTCAGCAAGAGGGCAGGTCGGCCAAGAAGAAGGAAGAAGAAGGAAAAGCTTTTGAAAAAGTTGCTTTGGACGGTCCGGATCGATTCTCACAAAGTTGATCCGACTAGAAATCCTACAACTTTTCTTATAAATACCCCCTCCTTCACTTTTCTTCACACCATTCCTTCTTGCCTATTTCGAAATTCTAGGGAGAGAAAGTAGAGAGAGAAGCTGGGGAAGTTCTGCTAGAAGTCTTCAACGGGTAAGTCTTTCGGTCTTTAGTTTTTAGTCTTTAGTTCATTAGTTAGTAAGGCTAGAGTAGTCTTTATTTTTATGTTTTGATATTAGATGGGAGGGCTATTTTAGTATTTATTTTCGAAAATCATGATGGCGTCGAAGTTCTGGCGAAATTTTGGGAAGAAAATAGCCTATGTAGCGGAAGCGCTGGCGAAATTCCGCCAAGTAGGGGTATAGGGGCAAAATGGTAATTTTACCTAAAATGCCGCTTATAATGTCAAATTACTAATGGAAGTGACATTATTCTCATAGGATATCTGAAACGTTGATTCTGCCTGCCGTTCTGTTGCCCGACGTCTTGCATTGTAGGATTCTTGCACGTTTCTCCGTAGAAATACGTTTTCCGCCGGTAGTACCTAACGTTGCCAACGAAGGTACATTCGCGTACTGTAACACTAATCTGATGATTATTGAATGATTATATGTGATAATATGTTATGTGAATAGTTTGGTGCCGAAGGCAAGGCTAGTCTATATGGGTGTGTCATTTAGTCGCCGTAAAGTCGGTGAGGCCCCCATGATAGACACTTACCTGGCCATTCTATTCGGTACTACATGCTCCGTGTCTAAGGAATCGTACTTAGATACTCCGTGTCTAAGGAATCGTACTTAGATACTCCGTGTCTAAGGAATCGTACTTAGATACTCCGTATCTATGGAACCGTACTTAGATACATCGTGTCTATGGAACCGTACTTAGGCGCACTGTGATTAAGGTATCGTACTTAGATCACTATTACAGTTTTTATGTTGTTATTTAATGATCATGTACCGGCTTGATCAATGTTGTAAAATTTGTAATACTTGTTGGACATATACTGTTTATAAGCATGAGGTTAACCGTTACCTGAGATCCAATGCGCTAAATTGGATCTCAGCTATAGCTTCAGGGTCCGGAGGACCGGAGAGCCGAGAAGAGAAGCAAGCAGGCCACGTAGAAGATCCAGTTGAAGATTTCTTTCTGTTGTATTATACATTTGAACCACACGGTTTTTGTACCGCTGTTGTATCCAAATGGACTTACGGCATTTTATATGTACATATCAGTTACTCAATCGCTCCGATGCTCTACTCTGATCATTTTGAAAGGATGTTTTAAAAAAAAAATTTATACTGCTTTTGGAAATTGGGTTGTTACAACGCTAGCCGCGTCCAAAACAAGAATAATCATTAAGGTCCCTATGTGAGGCGTAGACACCATGAGCGCTGCTAAGTGTCCATGGCGTAGCTCTGAAGGGGAGGTGTTTTTATGTTAGGACTTGGAAGTTGTTTTTTAATTCATAATTCAAAATTAACAAGCATTTACACCCGCGTGGGATGAATATAATTCAATATAAAATTGAAATAAATTTTTATAAATCCTCAACTAAGGAGAAAATCATAAAAATAAAATAAAACATTTAAATATAGAAATAAACTATGTAACATCCCAAATTTTTGGATTTTAAAGTTTGAGTAATATGTGGAAATTAATTATGAAATTTTTGCTTAAAATAATTATGAGAATAATTATTGGAAATTTAGACTTATTTTTCCCTTAATTAATTTATTTTGGGCAAAAGAATAAATTCAAGTAAGCAATAATTTTGGCCTAAAAATTATAGAATAAATATTTTATGGCCAAAAAAAATTTAGTTGAGAAAGGAAAATCCTTATGTAGGATTAAGAATTTATTTCTAGCATGTATATAATATTTATTCAAGATTTAAATTAAATAAGCAATTCATTGGGTTCAATAGTTATAGCCCAAAAGCTTATATACATAGTCCAACAGATTAAATATGCTCTCATAGTCCAACAGTTTGTTTAACCATGTAACCCATAAGCCCATTATTAATACCAAACAATTTCATTCCCCAACACGTATATGAAAACGCTGATAAGGAAAAGAATGACAGCAAACACCTTGGCCCACATTATCTCAATCCATTAGATGATCTAAAGCCATACTCTCTCATTTGTTCAATACTCCCCCCCTCCCTAATTATAGAAGTAAATTTTGGAGTTAGTTTTGATCCTAATTATAAGAGTAAGTTTTAACTTTTGTCAATTTTTTCCTATAATACCCCTATTTATACTTATTATTAGGAGCATTATATATATGTGTGTTTACATATATATGTATATTTGTGTTTATGTGTGTCAATATATATATGTGTAGATATATATGTGTGTAGATATATGGGTGTGTGTCTCTATGTATGTAGATAGATTTATATGAGCCCGTTTGGGATAGCGGCGGTAGAAGTGGCTTTTTTTCTGATGTGCTTTTCTTGCTGGACTTTTTTTCTGATGGACTTTTTTTGATGTGATTTGTGTTTGGGATAGCGGTGGCAGAAGTGATTTTTTCTTGATGGGTTCTTGTTTGGCATAGCTTTTAAAAAGATAGATGAGATGGAAAATGACTGAAAAGGGCATAAATCATATATATATATATATATATATAATGTGATAATTTGAGATTAAAAAATTAAAAATAAATATAAATTACAAGTCGGTTTCTAAATAAAGTGCTTAAATAAAAAATTACAACACAAAGAAGTGCTTAAATAAACCTATCGCTTACAATTTGGTTTCTAATTTCATCACGAAGACGATTCATACGTGGTGAAGAAAATGATGAGGATGCTTCATCAACTGGATCATCATTATCTTCATCACCCATATTTCCTTCTTCAACTTGACCAAATTCCATATCATTTGGGAATATCTCCGGATAAAGAGATTAATGGAAGGCAGGGAATTTGAAATTAAAGAGCAGAGAAGCAGGCGGAGAAGAGGAGCGGATGAATTGAAGAGGAACAGTGGGTAGCTCAGCGCCTCAGCTTGGGAGTAATTGCAGAGAGTAATTGCTTGCCTATCTGTCGAATTGAGAAGAGGAGATGAGGAGAGAGAAGGGACAAAGCTCAAAAGAGTGTGGGTACAACAGTCCAAAATTAAAAAAGTTTGATGTTCTTTGAAGCTGATGCTATTAGAAGCAACTCTTCCTTGCTTCAAAAAAAACCCAACATCAAATTTGAAGCACATCAAAAAATTAGGGAGTCCAAACACTATAATTTTTGCTTCTGCAGTGGTTGTGCTTTTGTTGTGCATCTACAGCTATGCCAAACACACCCTATGTATACACACATATATACACACATATATGTTTATATATATAGCAAGACCATTATTTCAATTAGAAATCGTGTGGAAAGAAAATTAGATCTATATGCATACATATGGCTATATAAAAAGCAACTAATATACATATATAAACTAATATGTCATGGATATCTAACATAAGACAAATTAGAAACACTTATAATTAGGGCAACTTGTGTCATTTTAAATTTATATAAGGACATTTTAAAAAAATGAGTAAAATTAACTAATTTAACTCCTCTCCTTAATTCTCCCAAAATCGGTTAAATTGCTCCTATAATTAGGGACGGAGGTAGTAATTCCTATCAGCCTTAACCTTACCGAGAACCAACATGAAAAAGCATTAAATTAAAAAATAAAATAAAAAAGAAGAAGAAAACAGAAGCAGCTAACACGAAACTGCAGAGGATTATCTGTCAGTGAGATTATCTCAACCCATGCTTCTCTCCATTGTACACGCAACAGTAAAAACAGTAAACCCATACTTCTTATATCAGTAGACGCAGACACCCTCGAGCCCAACGCTGGAAAATCTCTCGGACCATTTGTTTTTCTTCCTTGGACCAGACCGTTGGTTCGTTATATATAGCCATTCATTTGTGTGCTTCAACAAGTGAGAGAGGGAGTCTGAGAAAGAGTGAAACCGAGCTGAGAGAGAACGAGGAAGAGAGGGTGCGTTCATCCATTCTTGCTCTGCATTAAGTTCAGAAAACAGGGGCGGTCAGAAGCAGTCAGAGTTAGAGTTAATCCCAAACCTTTCCAACGTAAGTCTTGTTTGCTTGTTAGTGTATATGTATATATATTTAGAGAACCCAAAACTTGCTATTTTATTGATATACACGGCTGCGTAAGGAAACTTGCTATCTCATATATGTAAGTATATATATATTTGAACCCATGCTCAGGATATATAAATATACAGTTGCTATATGAGGAAAAGAAAGAAAAGTTTACCTTATACATGTATATATTGCCACTGCTGATACATATTTGTAGCGTGGCTTTGCATTTGAAAATAAATAAGCATAGCAGGGTCTATATATAGATATATAATGGGAACCACAAAGCTTACTGTGAGTTTTTATATATATATATATATATATTTTTATTTTTATTTATTTATTTTATTTTTAATACACTAATATATCTATTTGTTTTCCCTTTCACGTGTAGAGGCTTTGGTTCCATATCAGTAAAGCTTTATATATATATATATGCATAAGAAACCCCACTGTTATATGTGTGTGTAGCCATTGGAAGTTGCTGTTATAATAGGAAGCTTCACTGATTTAAATACACCTTGCTGCCTTTTACTGATACACATGTATACGCATGAACTAAGAAGCTTTTAATTGCTGTCATGTTTAGACATATAAAAAAAAAAAACACTTCATACATAACAGGAAGAAAGGAAACGTAATTTGTATTTTTGGGGATTATATATATATGTGTGTGTTCGTTACTGCACATAAGAGAGAAAAGAATGGAACACCTTGCTATCTTTTATATATATATATATATATATATATATATATATTGCTGCACTTTTCATATATAAGTATATGATCTATATTGCTCTTTTATATACATATAAATCATATTTTAATGGGTGTTAATACTTTAACTCAAATTTCATAGCGCACATTTTATGAAACATTAGTATTTATCAAGGGTTTTGGAGGAAACCATGAGAAACGTTATACTTTAGAAAACCACGAGAAACATTTAAACAAATTGCATTAAACATAATTTACTTGATGGTGGGTATTTATAAGCTCCTAGATTTAAAGTGATAAGATAGCTTCTTAGAGTTTAAAATAGTTATAGAAAAATACCAATAGATAATAAAATAATAATAATAATAATAATAATAATAATAAATATTGTTATTATTAGTAAAAAGGGAATAAATAATAAAGGGAGTTATTAATTAATAATAAATAAAAGAGTGTTATTATTAATTAATAATAATTAAAAAGGGTATAAATGGATTAACAAACCCACCAGGGGTAGAAAGGTCAATAGTGGCAATGACATCTCTTAGGATATTATTTATAAGGGAAATAATGCGGTGATACTATTATAGGATATCCGAGAAAGTCAAGAATCAGTACCAAAAGGTGAACGTACTGTTAGCTACACAGACTAAGGTACGGATGTGTACTATAACTTTAACTCTGATGATGTGTCTTGTATGCTTATATGTGATAGGATGATTCATAGAGTCATGGACAAGACTAGATCTTGGGTCATGCACAGTGGCTAAGACTGGGTCTTAGGTCACCTATTTATATACATTCAGCTTTGTGCGGGTTATAATCATGATAATGCCGTGTATGTTTTCCTAGCGCTGAGGACACGTGGAGGCGTGGCACTGGTGAGTGCAAACGTTGTGAACATTACATGTGTTGTGTGCTATGTATTGTGTTATGAACTTTACATTGGCTGTGTGCTATGTATGGTTAATGCTGAGATGTAATGAATATATGTCATATATACTGTTATTACTTGAGCATGAGGTTAACTGTTACCTGAGATTCAATAGGTATTGAATCTCAGAATTTACCCTAGCTTCAGGATCTAGAGGATTGGGAGCCGGAGTCAAGGGTAAGCAGCATGCGTGAGGACTCAACCAGAGTTTTATTTTGGGATAGTATTATGTATAATTTTTGAATACTCGATAATTGTACCACTAACGTACCGACTGGATACACCGCAAAGAAGTTAAGTTGTATCACGCTTATATTCCTCCAGGAATTTTAATTAACCAGCATATGTCTGGGCATATGTTATCAGTCACTCATTCGTCCAAATGTTATGCATGCTCTGTTGCGACTCACTCTGATTAGTTAACGCCTTCATTCTGATAACTTCACACCAATTAGTCTAATAAAGAATTTAGGACATAAATGGACATAGGAATTAGGCGCGTTACAAACTACATCACTCAAAATTGATGGATGTATTGGTGGAAGTGGTATTTCTCTATATGTATGTGCAAATATTTTGAAGTTAAACAACAAATCTCTGTATGCATTTATGTAAAAAAAAAAAACTATTAAACTCAATATAATTCAACAATAATAAACCAAATTGTAAATTAATTAATATTAAATTAGATAATGTTACACAGCAATTTCTATTGTCCTAGAAGAGGATTTAGGACTTAGAATAATCAACTAATATCACTTAATTAAAATGAATTTTTTCGTAACATACTTGTGACAATAAAACTGATAGCAAACCCCCCCCCCCCCCCGGCGGTTTTCTAGAAATCACTATCCTATAGTCCTGCAGATCAACAACCGTGAGAATAGGAGAAAAAAGAATAAAAAAGAAGGGAGAGGAATCATAGCTAAGAAAAAGGGGCACTTGGTGCCAGTGGCGGATCTTCTCAATGGCCCCCCTCCCAAAAAAAATGTCCTAATTATTTAATATAAAATAGATTTTTTTATGCAAAATTTATACATTTGACCCAAAAATTTATATATTTCTCTAAAAAATTTATACATTTAGCCCCCCAATTTTTTTTTTCTTATTTAGTTAATGAGTATACATTTAGCCCCTCCAAACATTTATCCCAAGATTCCCCAAGATCCGCCACTGCTTGATGCTTGAGAGGAAGATGCAAACAAAGAAGAATAGAGCTAGTTGCACATGAGCGAAGAACCCTTAGCACCAATTGTCGTCTCTTCATTTCTCTTCCATGACTGCTCTTCCTTCACTTTTGAAATAAATAGGAATTACTCATTGCCACAAATAAATAAAAGGAAATAAAGAAATAATCAGTAACAACGTCTCAGTATTAAAATTAAATAGGAATACTCAATGAATATTTACTAAGATATTATTGTAAAAAAAGAAGTTATTGGGATATTATAAGTTAACATAAAATCAAATATTATATATACACGGGTGGAAAAAAGGCTTTTAAGACCGGAAAAAACAGGTATATTAGGACCGGACCCGCGACCAGTCTTGTTCCAGGCAGTATTAAAAGTCCCCCTTTAAGACCGGACTTGTAAACGGTCTTAAAGAGTTTCTTTTAGACCGGACATTTTAAACATTCGGTCTTAAAAGTCGTACTAAATAAATCTGAAATATTTTTGGTTCGGTCCTAAAACTCAAACTTTAAGATCGGATATAAACTCGACAGCTCTTAAAATATCCAAACCCGGTCTTAAAAGACTGACTTTCAAGACCGGATGTTATAAATGGACCAGTCTTAAAAGACCAACTTTTAAGACCGGCTTAATATCTTTAAGAGCGGTCATAGAAGTACATCCGGTCTTAACATTTGAACATTTAATACCGGCTTTTTTATTTGCGGTCTAAATTTTCCCGAATTTTTCCCTGTTCTGTTCTTCCTGATCATATATATACACAAATCCACCATCCAAAACAGCACATAAAAGTCGATATACTTTAAGCTACAAGCTATGAACATGAATAAATTGAATTGGGAAAAAGAATACAAATATGTGGAACCATGAGTTATGTGGCCTCTTAAGTCTACAACAACTAAAGTAATTTATACAATAAGCTAAGATATAACTAATTACAATCACAATGAGTTACAATACATGCAGCATGCATATGAATATTACCTTATGAATTGACTCTTTTATAAAGTGATATCCTCCCATATCCCTTCTTGATGATCATTTCTTATGCCGGGTTCATTATCCGCTTCATCTTCTTCGTTCATGTCCGGTAGACCCCTTGAAAAAGGAGTACTCTCAGGAAGACCATAACTTGAATGACTTTCCTCATCAATATCAATGACCCTCTTTCCTTGGAGAGCTACAGACCACATTTTATTTTCTTGATCGGTGATATAGAACATTTGTTTTGCATGCTCTGCCATAATAAAAGGTTCATCTCCATGGACTGTGCTCATATCATCTAGGGACTTCGTGTAAAATGTATAACCATTGATCACATACGAATTCCAACTTATGACATCAACCTCAGGACCACGTGCTAACCATTTCATTGTATCAGAAACACATTCAGATCCCTCGACCTTTTGTTTGAACCAGTTTGCAAAAGTTTCGTTATGCTCCCTACTCAACCTTTGTTCGGTCATTCGATGGTTCTCTTTCCTTATAGCTTCTTTATGTGCAGATATGCTGGCTTGAACTTCATCAACATTATTCAAGATGTATAAGTGGACTTGTGACAATTCATCACGGTCCACACTCTTTACCGAAGCCCCTTGTCTACCCCCTTCAGCCAGCTGACATTTTGGAAGCCCAATATGTCTTACTTTGGCCAAATAATTTTGACAAAATTCCATGGCATCTACAGAAACATATTTCTGAACAATTGATGCTTTTGGCCGGTACGCGTTCTTCATGTACCCTTTTAGGAATTTCATAGATCTTTCAATAGGGTACATCCACCGTAAAGGGATAGGGCCGCACAACCTTATCTCCCTCACTAGATGAACAATCAGATGAACCATGATGTCAAAAAATGTAGGAACAAATAGCTTCTCAAGCTGGCACAAGATAAGATATCATTCATTCTCTAATTCATCCAACTTTTCAATCTCGAAGACTTTACTACAAACCGCATTGAAGAAGAAACAAAGTCTAGTCAAAACGACCCAAAGATCATATTCGGCGATGCCTCGAATAGCTACTGGGAGTAGCTGTTGCATCAAGACTTGACAATCATGAGACTTTTGGCCTACTAATTTCAAATCCTTCATCGAGACAATCCTCTTAAAATTTGAAGAATACCCCGAGGTAACTTTTGTGCCATGTAAACATTCACAAAAGCTTCGTTTCTCATCCTTAGACAAAGTATGAGAAGCCGGGGGACAATAAGTTCTCTTCCCATATGGCCTTGGATGCAAGTCTTCGCGTATTCCCATTGCTTGCAAATCCAATCTTGCCTTCACACCATCCTTCGAACTACCTTGGATGTTGAGAAGCGTGCCAACAATACTATCACATACGTTCTTCTCCACATGCATGACATCAATACAGTGTCTCACATCAAGATTGCGCCAATATGGAAGATCGAAGAATACAGATCTCTTCTTCCATATATTTGTTTCTTTTCTACTCTTTCCAGTCTTACCGAAGATGACACAGATATTTTTAACCTTTTCATACACTTGCTCCCCAGTCAATGCCACCGGAGCTTCTTCATACTCTTGGCCACCAAAAAATGCATTCTTTAATCGACGATATGGGTGGCCCCGTCTAAGAAATCTCCTATGTCCAAGATACACCGTCTTTCTTCCATGTTGAAGTTGATGGTAGCGTGTGCCTTCTTCACAAACCGGACATGCTTTATGGCCTTTTACACTATACCCTGACAAGT
Source organism: Acacia pycnantha (assembly GCA_025563575.1). Classification (NCBI taxonomy): domain Eukaryota; kingdom Viridiplantae; phylum Streptophyta; class Magnoliopsida; order Fabales; family Fabaceae; genus Acacia; species Acacia pycnantha. Next base: position 4,302,082 of record JAMWYP010000001.1, read on the forward strand.
TCTCATATCTTTGGGAAGTCGTTTATAGTACAAAATATCATGGCTCTCATTTTAAAGACCTCCTTCTTGAAAGAGTCAAAAACATCGACACCTTCTTCCCACAACTCCTTCAAGTCTTCGATCAAGGACTCAAGGTAAACATCTATGTCATTTCCGGGTTGTTTTGGTCCCGAAATCAACATAGACAGCATGATGTACTTTCGTTTCATGCATAACATAGGAGATAAGTTGTAAACAATCAGGAGTACAGGTCATGAACTATGTATGCTGCTAAGGCTTCCATTGGGATTCATGCCATCCGTGCTAAGGGCAAGCCTGAGGTTCCTAGGTTCTTCGCCGAAGTTCGGAAATAATTGATCGATCTTCTTCCATTGACAAGAATCGGCCGGATGTCGAAGCTGTCCATCCGAAATCCTCTCATCTGCATGCCACCTCGATTCTTTGCATCATTTTCATTCGCAAACAACCGCTTGAACCTTGGTATGATTGGAAGATACCACAACACTTTTGCAGCCCCTTATCGACTTGTACCGTGGGGTTTCACATATCGGACAACTCGCTTCTCTTCAAACTCTTTTCTATACAATACGCAATCATTCAGGCATGCATGGATCTTTTTGTACTCCATCCCCAGTGGACAAAGTTTTTTCTTAGCATCATAGTAGCGATGCGGCAACACATTACTATCCGGAAGCATGTCCTTCAATGCCTCAAGCAATTCTGAAAAACTCTTGTCGCTCCATCCATGCATGCCTTCAAGCTTACCAATTTCAATACAGCGTTCAACAATTGGTATTTTTTTATTACCATATGTGCGTGATCGCTCAAAAGCCTCTACTCCTACATCACGGATAATGTCCTCTATGCGATCATCCATATCAGTGTCATTATCATCAAAGGCCACTTCCCCATGTTGAGACCCGCTTGGCACTTTTTCACCATGCCATACCCATAATGTATAGGTCTTACAAAATCCGTGACAAATTAAATGTGTATGTATAACTTCAGGACTTAGTCGACTCTCATTCAAACATTCTACACAAGGGCAATAAAATTTCCCCCTATCATCATATGCATTTTGTTTAGCAAATTCTATAAATTTCCTCACCCCATTCTGATATTCAAAACTCGTTCGTAAAGCACTTATCCAACTGTGATCCATGGTAGAATTCCTATATATAGACGAAAATCATTGATCATACATAATCCGAAAAAATTGAAACTTGCATATAAAATAAGCCAACATCCAAATGCAAATATATGTGCTCAAAGAATAACTTTTACGGAGGAACTTGCCCATTAAATGCATAACAAATAATCACTTTTGGTCATAAATGCATCACAGTGAATCTAAGAACCAAAATAAATGCAAGACGAGGAAATTAAATGCATGGGATGAAGGTCTTGTGGACTCACCTGTAGCATATAAATTCAAATGTGTTTTCGGAGTCTTACTTCTCCAGCAACGAACGGTGATGTTGCAGACAAGACAGCAAGAGTAACCTAAAAACACTTGTTGGTCAGTTAGGTAGGTCTAAAGTGCAAATATAATCTTCAAAAAAAATATTCATTAACAACAGAGAATACCCATAAGAACATTACATCGATTTCGTTAAACCCATGAAAAACCAAGAACGATAAGCTGGAAAATAATAAAGTTATATAACCGAAACACCTCTTACAGCTTCGTCTATAGACATTTAGCTAAGGAACCAGATAGTGATTGTCGAGAGAGGAACGCGAAGCAGAGACGAAGCAACACACAAACACTGGAGTCGGAACCTGAGTATTCACTTTCGGCGCGGCAAGAGATATTCAGAGAGGGAAATTTAATTTTCCGCGCGACAAAGATACCTTATTTAGCTTTTTGGATTTTATTAATACCTGTCATTTATTAAATGGCCGGTCCTAAAGATACAAATAACATTTTAAGACCGGAGTTTTAAAAGTATCCGGTCCTAACTTTTTATTAGTCATTTAAGTTTTAAGACCGGAGGTTTATCAAACGTCCGGTCCTAAAATTCAAAATACTCTTTAGATCCGTTACTTATAAAATGTCCGGTCTTAATGGCCTTGGTGATTGCATTAGATTGAATCAATAAAATAAAGGATATTTTTTTGACAAAAATAAAGGAAAATTGGAGAATAAGCTTCTTTAATTAATTCTTGGAGAACAACCAAAAATTCATACGAGTTCTTAATGTCTTACATTACTTTGAGAATATGCATACACAAGAAAAAAACAAAAGAAAAAGAAGCTGAATATTATCATCCACAAGAATCGATCGAACAACCTCGGCGATTTCGGCGTGAAGAGCATTAATTTCCCACGGAGATCAGCAAGTTCTTGTCTTATTCGCTCCACCCGCAATATTAATGGATCATTACAGTAAAGCGGAGAGGGGTCAGAGGTAGGCGCGCGGGGCCAACAGGTTGGGTAGGGGAGCACGAACATCTCGCATGTTGTGAAGGTCGGTGGGGAGCACGAACATCGGGGGTGCGGCATGCGTAATCTCTTCATCATCCGAAGAAATAACAATGGGTCCAAGGACCCGAGAGTCTTCGGAAACAATACGACGCCAGGAGGAGGCGCACCGTATAACGTTCTAACCATGGCACGAGCTTGAGGTGTGTATGCACCCCTACGAGCAGTTTGCTTGTATCTAACCATGGTTTGAGGCTTTGAGAGGTTGGGGCAGAGAGATAGGTAATGAGGAGTTAACAAGGACAAAGATGTAGTGTGTGGAGTTAATAAGGACAGAGAGCAGGAGAGATAAACATCGATGATGATTAAGCCAATTGGTATAAATGAATTTAATGTTTCTACTTTAAGAGCGTATTTGTTTAAATATCTGGTCCTAATAGTCAATTATTTTTAACAATTACTTTTAAGACCGACCTTTTATGTTGTATCCGGTCCTAAAACACATTTTTCCAATTCAATTACTTTTAAGACCGAGTTTTTATATTTTATCCGGTCCTAAAACTCATTTCTTTCAATTCAATTACTTTTAAGACCGAGTTTTTATCTTTTATCCGGTCCTAAAACTCATTTCTTTTTTAATTCAATTTCTTTTCAAATGAATGATTCAGAGAGTCTCTTCGGCTTCCACATAAACTTCCCAACTAGGCGTCTCCTCGTATTCTGAGGAACTATGCATCTCCTCATTAATGTTTCCGTTGTATCACATTGTTCAGTATGTGTTCTCTATTTAAACCCGTTGTTACTTTACTTTCTTCACATTCATCTCCATCTCCTCCTACAACCTCCACTGTAATGGCTCCTCCACCACGACGAGGTCCTCCTGCTGGGCGAAATCCTGAGGCACCTCCATATCCTCCTCCGTTGCCTCCGAACCCGAACTTCTGGCAGCTGCTACATCACCTGATAGCCCGCGTCGATCATATAGACCGACGCTTGGGCCAACTGTTTTAGGTCTATCACGCCGTCAACAACAAGCTGAACGCGGTACTCGACGCCAATGATGTTGAGTATCATACCTCTGATGACGACGTCTCCGACCCTTCCCTCCCCTCTGACAATGATGGGGAGGATTAGAAATATTTATGTTTTTTTTTGTAGTACGCTGCCTCTCAAGGCAGCATAAAAAAAATTAATAAAAAAAATAAAATTTTTAGATCCCAATCGCTTTCCTTGTACTTCCTTTATCGTGATGTTCTTTTCTTTTTTCCGAAAAAAATGAAACAAACAAAATATTGTCGTCTTCGTGGTGATCAACATTAAAAATTTGCAGAATAAAGTTAACAGTTACGACCATACAAAACAAAACAAAAAAAACATTGTTTACCTTATTCGAAAAAAAACAAACAGAGTGACGATTCTTCTCAAGTTTGGACCATCATTGTCGTCCTCTTTACTTACCCTGGTGTGAAAATTTTCAGTGTCCTTTTCGTTATCTTCTTTCTTTTTCCGACAAAAAGAAAGGGACAAAGAAAAGGGACACCGATGATGATCTCCACATCCTGGTTAAGTAAAAACGAGGACAACGAAGCACAAAACTTGAGAAGAACGCCAGAAACTTAGTTGTCTTGAACCCTAACGATTTGTCTGAAAACCGAGTCACGAACTCTATTTAAAGGAAGAATATTAGGACCGGACATATAACAAATCCAAGGTCCTAAAAGTTAAGCCTTATTTTAAAATTTTGAAGTTAGGAGCGGGCAATTAAACAATATACGGTCCTAAAGTTTCAGGAAACTATTAAAATAAACGAAGACTTTTAAGACCTGGCTCCTAACAAATACACGGTCCTAAAAGTCTAACCATATTCTTTGGAATTTTTCGAAGACTTTTAGGACCTGATATTAATTAAATATACGGTCCTACAATTCTAGCCGTATATTTTATAGAGTTTAGGACCGGATATTTGACATATATACGGTCCTAAAAGTCTACCCATATTTTTTTAGAATTAGACGAAGACTTTTAGTACTGGATATTTGTTACATATACGGTCTTAAAATGGACGAGGACCTTTAGGACCGGACTTTTAACAAATATACGGTCCTAAAAGCCGCGAATACTTTTCAGAGTCTCTTATGGCTCATTTACAACATCCGCCTGTATCTCAAATTTCAAGCACTAAATAAATAGCTTTATCCACCATCCCATTCATTCAGAAACCCAAAATGGACACACACAAATTGTTCGAGAAAATAAACAATTTTATTATTGAATTGCATTGCGTTATATTTACAAATGAATGAATTAGCTAAAAATAAACAAATGTATGTACAGAAGGCTATTGTTGCTACAGCATATATTATTTACAAATGAATTAATTTATGACATTAATTATTGTCCTCACTTTGCTTTTCTAAGAACAGTTTATACAGATATTCTCAAAACACATGGCGTATGTGCTCCACTTCATCATCATCAAATGGCTTTTCACAGGCAAACCTCTGTAACATCAAAGACAGAAACATAAATAACATATTACGTGCATATTTCATATGTAACATTAAGCCATCAAATTTAGTCTTTCCTCCGTCACAATATCATATATGTGTTTCATGACGTAAGGGCCACATAAGTTCGATTCTGGTGGTTGCCGAAGGGTCTAAAAAAGAACAAGAAATATATAAGAGCATATATAGCTTACTGACCAAGTTCACAAGACAGTTATGCCATGTCCAAATATGTACTAACCTTTGGTTTGAACCATTTAGGGTCTTTGAGATCAAATCCACCACGACTTTTTTTTACCGTTCTTTGGAAGGTCGTCATGCCACTATCATCAAAATCACAAATTTATCAGTAATGTTCACTGAAAATTCACAACAGAGATTTCAGACAAGACAATCAAAATGACATTCTTACTTGTTGATGATCTGCTTCAATGTAGGCAATGGATCGCTGTGAGTGGAGCATAAGAAGATAACAAAATGCGACTCCATGTTCATGACAACCAACTGATAGTGGTTGCTGAAATTTCAATACAACAGTAAAGTACTCAGTGATATATATATCTGTGTGTGTGTGTGTGTGTGTGTAGCAGAATTAAGTGAATTGCAGACAAGAATTGTGATATATATGTACCGAGCCGATTGTGGAAACAAGTACACCTTTCTTGGCACTTCACACACCCTCTTTGATATGTACTCCTGTCTCTGTTCCTTGGATGTTGTACTTGCATACACTGGGCACAAGAATCCAAAATCCTCGATTCTGCCCTGTTCAAGAAGTTTCTCATGCATGCACCTACAAGAATGACATCTATCAGGGAATTAGTATATATGTATGTTTGTCTAAACGGTGCATTTAAATTATGTAATCAAGGAAGAAGATACTTACTTCATAAATACTTGAACACATGCACTAGTAACTCTTTGTCCAGGAAGCAGCATGGACTCTACGTCTTCATTATCAACTAAAAGCGGTTGAGGATGATCGAGTCCTACTACTTCATTGACAGACCACGATTTATCTTTAAACCATCTGTTGGCTACCAAATCAGATATTTTTTCCTTGGCCGTCAAGTTAGCAGAAGGGGATGGAACTTGAGGAGGGGATGAAGTTTGATGAGGGGGTGAAGCTTGATGAGGGGGTGAAGCTTGAGAAGGGGACGAAGCTTGAGGAGGGGCTGGAGCTTGACGAGGGGGTGAAGCTTGAGGAGGGGACGCAGCTTGAGGAAGGGATGGAGCTTGACGAGGGGATGGAGCTTGACGAGGAGTAGAGACATCTACAAGCTTCATTGGCCAAGAGATGAAGGTTCCCTTGACATCACTCACAATCTTCAGCTCATCAGTTGGGAGAGGGACAGGTGCATCAAAGATCACCTCTTCAACTGACACTCTGACTTCATCATCATCCATTTGTTGGTGGTGTACAGTTGATCCGAAGTTGTGGACAGTCCCTTTAGCAACCAATTGTCTATGACTATCACTATCCTCCACATACAGATGACAAGGTTGCTTTGACTGTCCAACAATGCAGCTCCCTTTAGTGCTCTGCTGCATATGTGCAGCTGAAGGTGTCAAGGGAACACTAGTCTCTGGTAGAGAGATCAGGAGACACTTCATTTTCTGATCCATTTCCTCCTTCATCTTGCTCATCTCAGCTTGAAACATTGCCCTCAATTTAGCTTCTCTGGCCGCAAGCGTCTGATCCATCTCCTCTAGGGTAACCATACTTTGTCTGTGGCGTTTGGATTTACCAAAGTATTGCTTTAGGCCTACCCGTCCTCCAATCCCCCTTACACGCCCCGAGTGATCTGTTTTTCCGGTCGCAACGGTCAGAACATCATTCCTCCCGTCGACGCAAAAGATCCCTCTGCCTCTTTATTTTTAAGATCTTCCTGTAAGATACAGATAACAAGAAGCTTAGTAATGAAACATGTTTAGTAAGTAAAAAATAACAATATCGATACTTACAATTCGTTCAGCAACTACACGAGTTTGTTCACTCGTGTAGGCGCCGCTTGGCTTTTTCCGAATATACAACCACAACTCCTCGCGACGTATTGGAGATGGCGGCTGGTCAACTACCGCAGAAGGATTGGATTCAGCTTCATCTTCCAATCTCTTCTGCTTGGCTGCCATCAAATATTTTTCGGCCTTTTCATATCCGCCGCGAGAATCCCTGTGTGGGCAATCATTCTTTCTCCCGATCTCTTGGTATTTTTCCCTTATTTTCTGTGAATCAGGATTGAAAACAACTATCAATTATGAATTCCATCCATGTCACTAACAGAAATTAGAGAACTTCTGCTTGATATGAACGTCAAACATTAGTCAAATTCACTTCATCAAGATTCAACATTTTACTTAAGGAAGATGTAGCATTGTAGAAGAAATTGGGAGAACCAAAGGAAAGGGAGTTGCAGAATTGCTGCCAACTCAGTCAATTCATTCATTCATCATAATTGGTTCCTACACACATATTAAAATAACTAACTAACTACTTGCACCGAAACCATTACACAGTTAACATACTAACTAACTAACAGCAACGTCTAACCATATTAAACAGTTTACATATAAGACTTGCATAAAATTAGGACATGCTCCTCTGATGCAGGACAAAGGCAGGAAATGTATACTTCTATTCACAGACCAAACCATTTAACTGACAAGATTAGATGTACACAAATTCACATATCCGCACAGGTTAATAAGCAAACAAAAGTGCAAACAAAACTAAATATAAACTCACCATAGCTTCAGGAGTGGTCTGCAGCTGAACAAATTGTTTCCAAATCTCTTCATTAATAAATTTGTACTTGTGCCAGGGTTTATGGTCAGGCTTCACCTCGGCAAAAATATATGTGTTAGCAAGAAAGGTCTCTGTGTACTAGAACGCCGACAAAACTAGTATATGTGGTTTTATTAGGACCGAAAGGTTGCAGATTTTCATCAAATTGAATCTCGAGCTTCGTCCCGGAATTCCGACTAAGGGAAACCTCCCTCATTCGTGTGCCGCTTCTACCATGGCGTGCACGGCGCTGAGGAGGCTCATTGTGAGATGAAGAGGGTTCGTTCGTCTAACCCACACTAGTCAAACCAGTATCTGGAGTTCCAGGAATACGAGTGGAATCGTTTTCACCATTCATTTTCAAGAAAGTGAGAGGAATGCCTGAGCAAATGAGGGAGTAACAGAGGCTAACGGTACGTGGGGCGAGGAAGAGAGGTAATGCAACATGAAGGGTTTCGCAACGTGAACAAGGGTTCCTCAGTGAGTGTGACAAAAGCTTCCGCGCGAAGAAACGTATATTTGGCGCCTCATTTTTAAGACCGGACAAATGAGTATGTACGGTCTTAAAAGCTAAACTTTAAGACCGGTCTTTATATAACTCCGGTCTTAAAATTAATTAATTTTTTATTTAAACTTTAGTACCGGCCTGATTTTAACTCCGGTCTTAAAAGTCTAACTTTTAAGACCGGTCATTCTGTAACTGTGGTCTTAACATTAATTATTTTTTTATTTAAACTTTAGTACCGGTCATGATTTTTTTCCGGTCTTAAATGTCTAACTTTTAAGACCGTCTATTATATATGTTCGGTCTTAAAACTTTAATACCTTTATATTTTAATTTTCCCGTATTAATTTTGGAGTGTAGAAAATATAAGTATGGCTGTATGAGATTTCTCCAAAAAAGTAATTGATATTTCAATTTTTTTAATAACATTTTTAAGACCGGTTGTTATTTTAACAGGTCTGGATAAGACCTATGAAAAAATGATCCAGTATAAGAAGTTCTTTATATTTACAAATCTGCCACCGGTCATATTTTTAGGAGCGGGCCTCCGTTAATCCGATCTAAATGAGGCGGTCTTAAATCACTTTAGCGTATAAGAAGTTATTTTTATTTACAAAACTGTCACCGGTCACACCTTTAAGAGCGGGGTGTCGATGATCCGCTTTAAATGAGGCGGTCTTAAATCCCTTTTTTGCACTAGTGATAATTATAAAAGCAGTTTGTCAATATGATATTTTGAAGGAAAAAATGATAAAATAAAAGTCAACAATTATTTTATCATGTATTTTTAATCAAATGAAAGTCACAGCTTCAGCATTTAACCCTTTCAAATTTAAATTCTGTAATGACAAAGCATTCTATTAATATTTGAGCATAAAGACAAACATTAGCTTTTGAATCTCTATGCATATATATATATATATATATATATATATATATATATATATATATATATATATATATATATATATAATATATATATATGTATGTATGTATGTATGTATGTATGTATGTATGTATGTATATTATATATATACATACATACATATACATATGTGTGTGTATAGATATACATATATGTATATGTGTATACAGGGGGCAGGCCCAGAAAATAGTGAAGGGGGCACCATTGATGAGGAGATGCAAGGGTTTGGGGGCAGCAACCCCGAATTTTTTTTTTTTCAGAAAAGGAAAAAGTAGAGAAGTTTCTATTAGGGTCTTCCTGGATTTCACATAAAGGATTGGAGTCTTCAGTCTCCGGGTCCAATATAGAGTCATCAGACATGTCGTTCCTTCCTCCAGATTCCTCTACCCCATTAATGTTAATACCTTGTAGTTTCTGAGCAAACGATGGACCAGCTGCCCAAAAGCCTTGCTTCGTCTCCCCCAGCTTCGGCCAGGCTTCAATGTTCTTACTCTTTTTCAAACTCCTGAGGAGTAAATCATCTTTCTCAGAAGAGGAAGGAACGAGAGCCGAGATGTTTTTAGCGAGGACCAGAGCCATGCAGAGCGATTTTTCTGTGTTAAGGCGATTTACAAAAATAGGAGTTATAAATGTGTGTAAATATGTAAATGTGTATAATGTAATGGGCCTGTTACAGAGCCCAAGTTTAGTTACTGCATAAATATGGGTAATAATACCCTTAGTTGTGTAAATGACATTATTATTTTTTTTATCCATTCGGTTCACCGGAACCTTCGGTTCCAACTAATCTGGATTTCGTTCTGTGTTGGGCCTACAGTGATGAGGGAAAAACTTCCAATACCATTTTCTCCATTCCCACACCTCAAACCGAACCGAGAACATAGTGATGGGAGAACAAATTCTTTAACACTTGCTCCGCAAAGGATGTTGGTTGTAACTTGTAAATAACATTATTAATCAATACGGCATCAGAGCTATCGGTTCTGAAAAGCCCATTACAACATCTCTGAAGGCCCAAAATCAAGAAAGGGGCAATCTTGGAAAACCGAGAAGGAATCTCGGCATGACGCGCACTCTGAGAAAATTTGAGCGAACCCTTCACTGGAATATCGCGAAACACGATTAAGGTTCCTAAGATCGCGCGACGAAGCTCCTCAGATCGAGCAATGATTACATGCACAAAGAATCCCGATCAAGAGTTCGCAAATTTCTGAATTCTTGAACGGCAACAACCATTTCCCTGCAAGATGGCCAATCGCCAAAGAGTTTTTTTTGGGCTTACGCAGCGATCATCACTTCTGAGAATATCCGTCGAGTTTCTCCTCATTTCTGATTCCACGCTCAGGTAACTGATCGTAGCTTCCACCAAGATTTCTTACTGTTTCATCGTCACAGAGTGCTGATAGTTCCAAGTATGACCCCATGGCTGAGACAACAAGTGATGCACCCACCGCGAATAACCTGCCTTTCACCCATCCATTGTTCCTCCACCCGTCTGACACCCAAGGTACAACCATTATTTCGAAAATCCTTACTGGGAGTGACAACAATACTATGTGGAGTAGGGCAATGGAAATTGCATTAAGGGGTGTTAGGAAATAAACCTTATGTTAGGAAGGAAATATACGTTATCAATCATGATCCCCATAAATCAGGATATTATCATAATGAGCCATCAAGAGTGAGAGGCTCTCCCTCCTTGTATATATACAGACCGATTGTACATGAATATACACAAGAAATTCATATCATTAGCTTACATTAATTAGTTTACTAGGGGAAAGCAGAAGTTAGGCTTTATCGATGGCATGTGCAGAAAAGAATCTCAAAACATAGCACTGCAAGACCAGTGGGAAGTGGGAACGATGCAATGTCATCGTCCTTTCCTGGTTGCTAAATTCGATCTCTAAAGAAATAACAAGTAGCGTCATCTACCTTTAAGAGGCGCATCAAGTGTGGAATGATCTGAAAGAGAGGTATGATAAGTTATCTGGTTCGCGTATTTTTTCTCTTCACTGAGAGATTAACTCTCTCCACCAAGGCTCTCTCTCTGTTTCGAGCTATTATTCGAAGATGAAAGAATTGTAGGAAGAGAAATCAACTCTTGTCCTCATTCCTTCCTACAAATGTGAAACCTCCAAATTATACTTAGACGTTCTTCAACAGCAAAAATTGCTCCAATTTTTTATGGGGCTTAATGAGAACTACACAGTAGCAAAGTGTCAAGTACTCTTAATGCATTCCCTTCCCACTGTTAATCAAGCATTTGCAATGATTTCCGAACATGAAGCTCAGAAGCACATCATCATTTCTGCCAAGGACACCCCTTGGAAGGTGTCGCAATGACTAGTAAGGGCAGATGACGTGATCGAGGACGGGGGAGAGGAGGATCAGCACCAGAGTGCGCACATTGCGGAAAAAGGGGGCACACTAAAGAGGGTTGCTGGCACATAATTGGGTTTCCTTGCGATTTGAAGGGAAACAGAAACAAGGTTGTTTAGGAGACTGCTGGTTCTATCCGAGATAGTGAAGGATCAGGGCACACTGCAAATATAGTAACACCTGCGTTCATTCAAGAACAATATGAAAAGCTGCTAGAATTTCTCAAGAAGGAGGAAGAAAGCGCCAATACAATGCATGCACTCACTGGTACAGACTTGCCTAATCCCTTATCTCACACCAATTGGGTAATTGAATCTGGATCCACCACACATTTATTCAGTAGCTTATCTATTTTGGATAGTTATGCAAAGTACACAGGTTCTATAAAGACCACTAAAATACCAAATGGCACTAAAGTGAATGTCACACATGTAGGATCTGTTAAATTGTTTCTTGACTTTGAATTGAACAATGTGTTGTATACCCCTGGATTGAAATTTAATTTGATATCTGTGCCTCGGTTAACACAAGAGAAGCGCTGCATGGTTGCATTTTTCCCTGATTATTGTTTAATGGAGGGCCTTCAGGGTGGCAAGTTGAAGGCGGCTGGTAGATTAGTGTGTGGGCTATGATTTTGCAATTCAAGCATGTTCATAAACTAGTTCATACTGTGAATTTTGATTCTAAGCATATTGATCTGTCGATCCTATGTTTTGATATTAACAAAGCATACAAAGGTTTTACATATGATTTGGATAATGAACAAAGTATTTTGAATAAGAAAAGATCCTTTTTTGCATGAAAATTTCATCAGAGAATGAGGACACATGTCCAAGTGTTATTAGATAACATGACAGTACCAAAAAAGTTTCGACGTCCCGCGGAACGTATTGGAAACGTCGAATCGGTGCTTCATTGGCTGTAGCGGCAGTGGGATCTATTCTGGTGCGATTCGTTATGCACGATGCTTATGTTTCAACTTTGAAAAAACAAAACCGGGAAAAACAATTCTCGTAGGAGAAGTGTATTCTTATGTTGCACACACATAAAATGGTGGGACCCACACACACATATATATGTGTGTGTGTGGGTCCCACCATTTCATGTGTGTAGGAATCTTTTTTTTCTCATGCAACATAAGAAGTTTAAACCCCAATAATTAATTGAAAAAACAAAATAGAACCTAAAATTAATATTAAATGCACCCACCAGCAGCCTTGCGATTTCGATAAGCTTTTAGGCGAGGAGTGAATCAACAGGTAATCAAAGTTGTGGGCTTTAAGTAATCAAATAAACACACAAACGAGGGAATCGATGTTTCTTATACGTCCTGGGCAATCAAAGTTGGGAACTTTCAAGCAATATAATCAAAGCAATACGTAATATGTTCTTCTTGTTCGATAACCCGGGGCCACTAATCTGTAATACGTAATCATGTTCGTAGTGTAAATTGAAGTGTATAAAATGGTACTACGTTATTAGTTCGAAATGGTACTACGTTATTAGTTCGACCAATTTTAACCAATTCAAGCTCGGTTTGACCGATTCTTTGCCGGTTCTCTCCTCCCCAAAATTTATCATTATATCGCGCCAAACATGTTACTTCTGATCCAATTAATCACAGCCGATTCAGTTCCATTTTTATGACATTGATTACTATCTTAATACTTCACTTTAAAGACTTTCTTTCTAAAAATTGCTTAAAAGCACATATTTGAGAAGTTTATTGCCCATTTATACCTCAATTTTTCTTATGGATCTTGATCCTTTAGGGTGAATAGATATAAGAACTAAATGACTAAATTGTCCTTTCAAAAAAAAAAAAATCCCTACATGCATTATATCTTCCCTATGTGCAAATGTCTTTCCTTGTGTCACAAAATTAAGCCGGAATGTGCAAATTATGATTTGTGTACACGATATTCCCTATGTGCAATTAATCTTCCCGTTGTGCAATATGCCTTCCCCTACGCAACACATCTTTTGTATGTGCAAATTAACTTCTATTATATGCAATCCATCTTTCCCTATGCAAAAGTCTTTCTTTGTGTCCCAAAATTATGGTAGAATGCGCAAATTATGCTTTGTGCAAATGATATTCCCTTAGTGCAAACGATCTTACCACTACTAAGAAAAGACCTTTATGACTGTCACATCTAGGCCTCTTATAGACGAAGAAGATTTGGACACTATGACTGGTGACATTTTTGTAAATATTGAACAACTTAAGACTAATTGCACTTTTCTGAGGTCTAAATAATATTTCCTATATTGGTTATAAGATAATGTGGTCTCAATAAGTATTAAATATTTAGAAAATTTAAAATTTAAAATCTTTTTAGTCCATCATTTTGTTATAATTGGTTGTAAATATTTCAAAGTTTCCATCGTTTCAGTTTTTGAAGTAAACTTCCCAACGTGCTTGTTCAAAATTTGAAGCTACTTCAATTAATGTCATCTTCTTCCGTCATGTCTATTTAAACTCCTCCAATCCTTTCATTTCTTCAAACTTGTCTGTAGGCCCCTTCCTTTCTCTTGTCAATCAACATAATGGTGAGATGTAATATCTTGAATTTTAGGCCTAAAGACTTGAGGATAAGCCTGTATTAAGCAGATGACTAAGCTCAGTTCAGGAAGAGTGACAAATATTATGAAGGGAGTTTCCCTTGATGCTGGTAGATTAAGGCTTCTGGGGAGGTAGTCATCTTTCAATGTGCCTTTTATTGAGCAAATAGTATCCAATGGTTATGAAACTTTTCAGAGTCAAAGTAGACATGATAAGATTTAAGTTGATATGTTATATGGATCATTTGGACAAGGACACATTGAGTTATGAATTTTTGAAATTAGGTCTTGAATCTGGAACGTTCTCTAGACCAGTGTGGATTAAATATTGATTCTGGAATAGTTGGCATGTGATTGATGGTGGAAGGTATTTTTCCCTAAAATATACTTCTTAATGGTCACATAGCTTTTGGAATTATCATAATTGGATATTTGTACAAAGAGAGATAGATATAACTTTTCAAAGTTGGATTATTGTAACTAAGTTTTAACTAATGGCATAATGGTAATTACGAAAAATTTGAAGGGAAATTTGGTCAATTACCCCCTAAACCACCTTTGACCTGGTGTTGAATATCTTTACAAGTGTAATCATATTTTGAAATTTGCTAAGGATTTGTATAACCTTGTTAGAAGTTCTACGTAATCAAGTACATTGTATCACTATATTTATGCTATTTCTGTTGCTTATCATGTTGTGCACTGTTGCTCTGATAATTATCGAAATATCAGTAGGGTATTATGATAATTGAATATTTCATACACTTCTTTTTATCTCTTGATTAATAATTTAAGACTCTATAGTTAATAAATAATGGCTTTTATACTTATTTGGGCTTTGGGCCTTTGATTATATTTTAGCCATTTTAAATAATAAAATTATAGTTTTACATTGCTTCACTATTTTTACCATAACTCTTGAACCAGACATCGGATTTTCCTCATTCTTGTTTAATATTTTAGATGATTCAAAGAGCTACAATTATTATGAAGACATGAAGGGCAAATTCGGACAAGAGGGCAGTCTATTTTGGAGCCGAAGTCAGATGTATATTTATGGATTTTTATTTGGGCTCGAATTTTGTAATTAAAGCCCATTTTTATGTTAATTTTGTTTGGACTTGAATTGTGGGTTGGAGCCCCATTTCGTTTTTCCATTTTAGGTTAAGTTAGGCAGCAACCACAAACACTTATGTCATTCATGTTTTTATTACTTTCGGATTGAAATAGAAGTTTTGAAATTCTCTCAACTGTTCTTCATTTGTTCTTCGTGTTCATGATGAACTTCTTCATTTCTGTTCGATTTACGTTCTGCATAGCTATGATAGGCTAAGCTTCGGTGATTAGCCCACGGATTGAGGATTCCACTATCCAGAGGACTCATTCTTAAACGGTAACAAACTCGATTTTGGCACAATGGGTTGATAGAGCCTCCCATGTCATTGCATATGCTTCCAAGACTTTGGATCCTGCTCAGTCTAATTACACCACTACTGAAAAGGTGTTGTTGGCTATTGTATTTGCTTTTGATAAGTTTAGGTCATATCTGCTAGCTAGTAGAGTCATTGTTTTCTCTGACCATGTTGCTTTAAAGTTTCATTTGAAAAAGGCAGAGGCTAAGCCACGACTCATTCGATGGATGCTATTGCTCCAAGAGTTTGATGTAGAGATTCAAGACAGAAGTGGAGCACAAAACTGGGTAACTGACCACTTGAGTCACATTACCCATTCTCCTTCTCACCTCTCTTCTATTCGGGATGATTTCCCTGATGAGCAGCTTCTACAACTACAAGGTAAAATCCCATGATATGTTGATCTGGTTAACTACTTGGTAGCTGGTGTTTTTCCTATAGACTCCACTAGGGCCCAAACCCTAAAATTGAAAAGTGAGTCTAAATATTATGTTTGGGATGACCCTTATCTATGGAAGTTTTGAAGTGACCAGGTAGTTAGGAGATGTGTGCCTGATCATGAATTTCACTCCATTTTGCATTTTTCTCATGCTTCTGCCTGTGGTGGTCACTTTGGACCTCGAAGAATTGCTAGGAAAGTGTTAGAATGTGGTTTATTTTGGCCTTCCTTGTTTCATGATGCCCATCAGTTTTGCAAGTCATGTGATAATTGTCAGAGGGCAAGAAGTATTTCCCGTAGGCATGAGATGCCCCAGAACCCTATATTGTTTTGTGAGATCTTTGATGTTTGGGGTATTGATTTTATGGGTCAATTTCCTGCTTCATATGGTTATACTTACATACTGCTGGTTGTTGATTATGTCTCGAAATGGGTTGAGGCGAAAGCCACCTGGACTAATGATTCTTCTGTGGTGGTGGATTTTGTTAGGTCTAACATTTTCTGCAGGTTTAGCATCCCTAGAGCTATTATCAGTGATCAGGGCTCCCATTTTTGCAATCGAAGCATGGGTGCCTTGTTACGCAAGTATGGAGTGCTTCACAAGGTTTCCATAGCCTACCATCCTCAGACAAACAGTCAAGCTGAAGTCTCAAATAGAGAGATTAAGCAAATCCTTCATAAGACTCTTAACTCTACTCGGAAAGATTGGAGTAAGCGATTTGATGATGCTTTGTGGGCATATCGCACCGCCTACAAGACTCCGATTGGAATGTCCCATTATCGACTTGTCTTTGGTAAGGCATGTCATCTTCCGGTTGAGTTGGAGCATCAAGCCTATTGGGCCATTAAGCAGTGTAACATGGATTTGGCTAAGTCTGGGATAGAACGGAAGTTGTAGTTGCAAGAGTTAGATGAGCTTAGATTAGATGCCTATGAGAGTTCGCGGTTGTACAAGGAAAAGACTAAGGCATTCCATGATAAGCATATTCTGAGGAAAGAATTTTCTGTGAGCCAGAAAGTTCTTCTGTTTAACTCCCGTCTGAAGTTTATGCCTGGTAAGCTTCGATTTAAATGGGATGGCCCTTTTGTGATCACTAACATATTTCCATTTGATGCTGTTGAGCTATGTGATCCACCCACAGGACGAACTTTTAAGGTAAATGGGCATCGCCTCAAGCAATTTCATGAGGGATCCCAGCAGCAGCCTGAGGAAGCAAGATTCTCTTCATTGATTCCACTTATCCTCCATAAACCCATTGGGGAGTATTCTTCTTTCTTCTCCCTCTTTCTTTTATTTGTTTTCATTTTTCCACTTTGCTTTTTGAAAATAAATACAGTATCTCTTTATATAATTGCTACATATTACGAACTTGGACATTTTGGTTTTAATGGATCATTCTGTTGGGTCTACAATTCTTGACTCTTCGATTACATGTCTTGGTAGTTGATTTGTTGATGTTGATTGCTTAAGTTGGTATTGACCTTGTGAGGTTTTGGGCCTGCATGAATGGAATTCATCTTTTACCATTCTTTCTTTCATGTGTGCATCTGCTCATGATTTGTGTTCTCTACAATTTGCTCCTTTTCTTTTTGAAACAACATTATTCACTTACGTGCATGAATATGATGGAAGCTTGTTTTCTTTCTTTTAATTTCTCCACTTTGGCCAAATAGCTTTCCCTTGCATTATGTTTCATTTGTTAGCCCCTTTGTGCCTTTTTGACTCGTTCTTTTCTAAACCACATTACAAGCCTAAGCGTAAAATCATTTTATTCCGCACCATGGAAATTTATTGAGCATTGGTTTCACCTAAGTTTTGTGTTTAAGTGTCGGGGTTGCTCAGGAGTGCAACATTTTAAGTGTGGGGGGAGATATTTGATTTTGTCATTGTGATTATATAGAAAGAAAAGGAAAAAAACAAGAAGAATAAAAGAAAGAAAGAAAGAAAGAAAAAGAAAAGAAAATACATAGAAAAAAAGGAGATATATAAGAAAAAAAATTCATACATAGAGAATGATTGTGTTAATCAGTGCTCTTTTTAATTTCTTTGGTGCTTAGCCACTCATTCCATACTATTACCTACCTTCACTTTAACCCCATTACAACCTTTAATAATAAGCTCTCTTGTTTTTTGCATACATGTGTTATGAGTAGTAGAGACGTAAAAATTGAGCAAGCTTATGGTAGAACAATTTTCTTGAGTAGAATTTGACACTACTACAAAATATGGATATTACTACCCTAAAAGACGTCATTTTTTTAAAAAAAAGGAAGTAAAAAGTGAAAGCGGTGGCATTGTCGTAATTATTTACTTGACTTTGAGACTTTAGACAATCTAAATATTAATTTAGGACGCCTAAAATATTTTTTGACGTCCTAAATATATATATTTTAGGACGCTTAAAATATAATATTTGGCGCCATTTAGGATTTTTTTTGGAGACTTTGGACAACCCAAATATTAATTTAGGACTCCTAAAGTTTTTTTTGACATCCTAACTATATTTTAGGACGCCTAAAATGTATTTGGCGCCATTTAGGATTTTTTTGGAGACTTTAGACAACCCAAATATTGATTTAGGACTCCTAATGTTTTTTTTTTGACATCTTAACTATATTTTAGGACGCCTAAAATGTATTATTTGGCACCATTTAGGATTTTTTTGGAGACTTTAGACAACCCAAATATTGATTTAGGACTCCTAAAGTATTTTTTGACGACCTAAATCTATTTTAGGACGCTTAAAATGTAATATTTGGCGCAATTTAGGATATTTTGTGGCACAGGGAAAATTTTTGGTGACCTAAAAGTATTTCAGGACTCCAAAATCAGTATTTTTTAGCGCAATTTAGAAAATTTGGGAAATTTTCTGGCGCTAGAAACTAGTATTTTTGGCGACCTAAATGTATATCAGGACGCCAAAATCAGTATTTTTGGTGACCTAAAAGTATTTCAGGACGCTAAAATCAGTATTTTTGGCGCAATTTAGAAAATTTGGGAAATTTTTTGGCGACCTAAAAGTATTTCAGGATGCCAAAATCAGTATTTTGGCGCAATTTAAAAAATTTGGGAAATTTTTTGCGCTAGAATTTTTTTTTTGGCGACCTAAAAGCATTTCAGGAGGCCAAAATCAGTATTTTTGACGACCTAAAAGTATTTCAGGACGCCCCTGCTCCATTATTAATATCCTCTCACCTTTCTCATTAGTTAATCGTCCCCCTCTCTCTCTCGCACGCATCATCACCATCACTCTCCCTCGCACGCCAAAGTCTCCACGTCTCAGATAAGTCGTTGTCGCTCACCGTCGCTATCGCTCACCGTCTTCTCTTTCGATCTATTCCTACTCCTTCAACACTCTTCGATCTGGCTGGGCGAGGAGACGACGGCGAGGAGATGTCGGCACCGGAGTTTGAAAGGATGACAATCTCAGGCTTCACTGTTGGTGCCATTTTCAATTTCAGGTCCAATCTGTTCTTCCCTTTCCCTTATTTTTTTTTCTGGTTCCTCACTTCCATAATATTTTATTCTCCATCTCTCTCTAAATATTAACAAATATAAAAAATATAGATCTCTATTGTTAGTCTCATAATATTTTTTCCGATCACCGGAGTTTGAATGCTGTAGAATTTGTTATTATTAGAATATTTTATTAGTCCCATACTTATAGGGATTAACTAAACCTAGAGAGAGATTATAGGAGATTATTGTTAGGATGTTAGTTTTTCAAATTTCAAATCTAGATCTATAGAATCTGTTGTTATTAGAATATTTTATTAGTCCCATAATTATAGGGATTAACTAAACCTAGAGAGAGATTATAGGAGATTATTGTTAGGATGTTAGTTTTTCAAATTTCAAATCTAGATCTCTATTTTGTCTATAAATGTAATCGTGCTCTCATCTGAATATACAACAATTATTCTCATCTGATAATCTTCAAATGCTCAGTAAAAAATATGAAGCAGGTATATATATATATATATAAGGCGTCCTGAAATAAAATCAGGACGCCTTATATGATTTTTTTTTGCTTCCCCCGTCGAGACGTCTCTCTAAAAAGGATGTTAATTGCATCTAATTTAGGATATTAATTGGCTTTTTTGTAGTAGTGTGAGCGATACACTTATTTACCCAAAACACTTGAGATATTGATTGATTGAGGGCATCCGTTGAGAGACCATCTTTTGTGAGTAGCATCATTGATTGAGATTACCATGAATTGTAATTTGATATGAAAGGATTTTGGTTTTGATTGATTGGTCTTTTGAAGCTTTGTGTCCATTGATCATTTTTTGCATTGTTAACAATTGTTAGAAAAGAAGAGTTTTTCCTTTTAGTCTTTTTCTTTGAATTTTGCTCAGGAGTGCAAAAAGATAAGTGTGAGAGAATTTGATAATTGAATATTTCATACACTTATTTTTATCTCTTGATTCATAATTTAGGACTCTATAGTTAATAAATAATGACTTTTATACTTATTTGAGCTTTGGGCCTTCGATTATATTTTAGCCATTTTAAATAATAAAATTCTAGTTTTATATTGCTTTACTATTTTTACCATAACTCTTGAACCAGATATCAGATTTTCCTCATTCTTGTTTTATATTTTAGATGATTCAAAGAGCTACAATTGTTATGAAGACATGAAGGGCAAATTCGGACAAGAGGGCGGTCTATTTTGGAGCCGAAGTCAGATGTATCTTTCTGGATTTTTATTTGGGCTCGAATTTTGTAATTAAAGCCCATTTTTATGTTATTTCTGTTTGGGCTTGAATTGTGGGTTGGAGCCCCATTTCGTTTTTTTCGTTTTAGGTTAAGTTAGGCAGCAACCACAAACACTTATGTCATTCATGTTTTTATTATTTTCGGATTGAAATATAAGTTTTGAAATTCTCTCAACTGTTCTTCATATGTTCTTCGTGTTCATGATGAACTTCTTCATTTCTGTTCGATTTACGTTCTGCATAACTATGATAGGCTAAGCTTCGGTGATTAGCCCACGGATTGAGGATTCCACTATCCAGAGGACTCGTTCTTAAACGGTAACAAACTCATTTCTGTTTTGTAATTTCGGATTCGATTTACTTTCGGATTGGGTGTTAGATTTAACGCCCAGATTGAGAAATCTCAAGGATTCAGTTTGAACAATGTTCAAATGCTTGCTGTGCGATCGCACAGTGACACGCCACTGTTCGGATAAACGCTAGGCGATCGTCTAGTTGAGGGATTTTCTGGACGAATGTAGAGATTTCAGTTCGCCCAGAATCAGTCGCGAGTTTGTTTCAAAATCTGTTTTCGTCTGAGGAAGGAAAGTGGTGGAATTTGAAATCCTGGGTTGATTTTCTGTTTCTCTGTTTAATCTTTGTTTCATTTTGTTTTGTTTCCATTATTTCGTTTTTAATCTGTTTGAACCAAAAAACTCTCATTTTTACTGTTCTGTTTCGTTGTTACTGATTTAAACCCACTGCGAATTTGTTGGGAAAACGATCCAGGTTTCCTTTATATTGCAAAATTTTATTGATCCTGGTTATTTTAGGAGATCACGGCAAATCTCTGTCATATTACATGAGTGCGCCGCAGAAGTCTATCAACCCATCCCCCTATCTTCCTCCATATGCACTGCCTTTAGCATTGCCTTCAATGAGGGAGGTTCTCGATCAAGAAGCTCCATGCAATGGTCAAATGCATGGAGCGAAGCCTTTCAAAAATTGTCACTTTAACGCACTCTATTAAAAAAAAGATGATTCTTATACTCTACAACAATGAAGTTGAGTATAATATATCTTCTGACCCTTTTGCTCCTTCATCCCTTCCCTGCATGGATGAAGAGGAAGGATAAGGATATATATATATATATATATATATATATATTAATTATAAATATGTTCCCTTGTGTGTCAAAATTTAGTCAGAAGGTGCAAATTAAGCTTAGAGCAAACAATCTTCCCTTGTATGCAAACAATATTCTCTATGTGCAATATATCTTCCCTACATGTAATTCATCTTCCTTATGTGCAACTTAACTTCCGTTGTATGCAATCCGTCTTCCCCAAGTGCAAAATGTCTTTCCATGAGTCTCAAAGTTAAGTCAAAATGTGCAAATTATTCTAGTGCAAACGAACTTGTCTTTGTGCAAATGATCTTCCCTTGTGCATCTTTCCTTGTTATGCAAATAAACTTCTCAAATGTAAAATAAATAACCTAAACTTATGCAAATGAACTTCGACATCAGCTCCCAAAAGAACAGAAAAGATAAGCACACGAGCAAGTGAAAAAATTGCTACTAGGATCAAGCAAACTTCTTAGAAACTAAAAGATTTTGTAGATAGATAGTAGTAAAGAAGAAGTAGTTTACTGACAAAATTGTTCTCAATAAAACACTTGTTTGGGTATTTCAAATCCATAAAGGAAGAGATGTTGAAAAACTAGATAAGAAGTTTGAATTTGAGTTAGGGATCGAATATGAGCTTCATATTAGAAATCTTGCAAAAGAGAGACTTGCATTTGCGAGGCCAATGCTATTCTTGGTCAAGCCTTCTCTACTCTTCGCAAAGCCAACATTGCTCTTCATGGAGCCTTCAACTCTCTTTGTGATCAGTGGAGCTAGGAAACTGTAGCAAGGACTCCAACGATTCTTCTAGTAGCAAGCGTACGTACTGGTTGTTGCGACATGCATTCTCCAACAAAGAGACTTGGTAGACCTGGTTCTTAGGAATATGGAAGACGTAGGTTCCAGCATATGGAGGTGGGACAGGCTTCGCCGGCGAAGTGGGTGGGCATCCCTTGTAAAGGGGAAGATTTTTACTGAAAAGACAATTTAGTTAGTTAATCCTTACACTCTAAACAAGTTCCAACATTCATATAATAAGAACACCTACAAACATCAAAATTCATGAAACACTGAAAATTCAAAGTGTGGAGTTCAACGCATTTCAAGGGTAGTAAGTTATCAAGAATAACAAACTCTAAGCCACCATAATATTTTTCAATGCCACCAAAGGAAGTATCCTTGGAGTCACTTTCAACCTCAATTTCTTACAACTCTTTTCATCTTTCCTTTTCACTCAATTCTTCACTCTCATTTTTTTCTCTTTTTAATTGAAAACACTCTATACTCTCAATCTCTTTTTATTTTGCAAACACAATTTTTCTCTCTAAATTAAAATAGTTCCACTAAAGTCACTCTCACTCATATTTTCACTTTTCTTTTCATGATTGAGAGGATCATCTTCAACCATGAGATTGGTATTTGGACTAATGAGGTCTTCTTCTACAACAAGACTTCCATTATTCAATTCTTCTTCCTCCTTGGTTGGCACTAGCTCATCATTAGAGGCCATAACAATCAAGATTTCAATCTCCTTTGATTAGAGTTACTTTTTGAACATCTTTACTTTACTGCTTCGATATTTTGGTCTTACTCAACAACTAATGGAACCAAAATATCAATATCCATCAAGCTTAGGGTCTTTGAAAAACAACCTAATTCAGGATCAAGCCATTTATAAAACGATCCATAGTGTCTTTTGTAGTTTCCTTCACACCAACCCCCTAATCATAGCTAACTCCATCTCTTAAAACTATTCCTCAACACTCATGGAGCCTTGTTTCAACTCCTGCAACTTTCTATGTAATTCTCTTTTTGACTTGGAGTTGTGACTAGACATCCATTGGTTATCTTCAGCATTAAGCTTTTGGAGTCCTTTTAAACAAGAATTGGAGATCCTTTTGAAGTTCTTTTTCCCCATTCATATTAATACCTGAAAAGTTAGAAATAGAAAAAAAAGGGGCATCACCGTTCTACTCATCACATGTTTCACTCAAACAAGTTTAGTGCCACTTGTGTTTTAGATAAATTTGGCTTTTAAATTGATGTACTCCATTTGGTCTTTATTATAAGGCACCAACTAACAAGTTTATTTAGTCCTTTTTATAAGACGCACTTGCTTGTTCCCAAGGAGAATTAATTATTTTTTTCATGTATGCCCATAATTAATAAGGGTAGTGGGTGTGAGTAATAATTAATATGATATTAGAGTTTAGTGCAATTAGTAGAAGTAATATTGGAAATTACTTAAATTATACGACAATTATATTGACTTTAACTGTCTTTATTGGTTTATGAGAATAATAACTACCCGAGGGAGTATGTCACTTTTATCTTTTACCACTTTTAGATTTCACTTGAGGGGCTTTAAAGAACTAAACACTTTAAAGAAAATATCCAGAAAGAGAATACGTTCACTTGAAGAACAAAAACAATTTATTAGCATGATGATCCATGAATGTTCTTCAATGTCCCTCTCGTAGAGAAATTATGCAGAACTAAATCAATTTGATATTAACTTATTGTTAATACCTAGTGCATGTCAACGTAACAAAACCTTTAACCATCACATGTAGAAAAAGTCCTTTTAAGACCGGACAAAAAAGGCCACCTAAGACTGGATCTGGAAACTGTCTTGATCTAGGCGGTCTTAAAAATCAGCTTGAAAAAATCCGGTCTTAAAAGTCCTACTTGTAACAACAACAAAAAATCTCCAACGAAGCCAGCCACTACCCCTCCAACAACAGCAGCGCCGCATTGAACGCCTGGCTCAATGGCTGGTGCACCAACGTCACCACCGTCTTCCCCTTCTGCGCCAGCGACCTCAGAGTGGTCATTACCCGCTACGACGCCATTGAGTCAAATAATCTGCAAAAGAATGGGGGAGATTACCGAAAGCGCGCGACGGTGAACAAATCCCAAATTAAAGGAACCCAGATTCATAAGAGTAAATCGTGATACTCAAAAAATGAATTTCAAAAAGGAACCCAGATCCAAATGATTCCGCAGATCGATTAAAGCATAGTTCTTTCTATTTCTAAAATCATTGAAAAAAATGAATCAAGAGTTCGAATCACTTGACGGGATAGATTTGTTCTCAAAAGGGCATAAACTCATCAATCATTAACAGGAAAAAAAAATCACTTCACCATCCAATATCATATTCGGTGATTTTTAGAGAAAAAACATTACTTACCCATCAACTTCAAATTCTGGAACAATTTCTGGAAATAGCAGTCCAGTCACTGTCCCCTACCCAGAAAAAAAAAATAAAAAATAAAACAACGAACAAAGAGATTTTGTTAAAGAAACGAAAGAGAAACAGATCTATCATTTAGAGAAGGAATATATGGAAGAGAAAGAACCTGCCGGAGCTGAAACTAACTGTGCGATGAGGACAAGAGAGAAAAGAGAAGAGATGGAGAGACGGTCCGATGAAATTCAATGTTTGGTGCTTCTTTGATGAAAAAGAGAAGAGATGGAGAGACCGGTGATTATTAAAATTAGGTCTTAAAAATATAATATCTTAAAAGTCGGACTTTTAAGACCGTATTTTTAAAATATTAGGTCTTAAAAGTAAGACTTTTAAGATCGGGTATTTTAAAAGTCCGGTCTAAAAAACTTTTTATATTTACAAAACTGTCACCGCTTATACTTTTAAGACCTAACGTTTTAAAAGTCCAGTCTTAAAAAGTTCTTTATATTTACGAAACTGTCATCGCTCATACTTTTAAGACCTAACGTTTTAAAAGTCTGGTCTAAGAAGTTCTTTATATTTACGAAATTACCATTGGTCATACTTTTAAGATCTAACACTTTAAAAGTTCGGTCTTAAAAAGTTTTTTATATTTACAAAATTGTCACCGCTTATACTTTTTAGACCTAACCCTATAAAAGTCTGGTCTAAGAAGTTCTTTATATTTATGAAACTGCCACCAGTCATACTTTTAATATTGATCCTCTATAATCCGGTCTAAATGAGACGGTCTTAAAACCCTTTTTTGTACTAGTGTGTGATCCTTCCATGTATTTTACAAGTCATCATAACTAAGAAGTAATAACAGGAAAGTGGATAAATATATTATTGCTTGATAATATTGAACTGTTAAAGTAAGTAAATAAATCAATTTAATCTGTTCCAATGCGTTTATTTTTTCCAATGGAAATGAATGGAATTTAAAATAGTCAATTAAGAGCCTGTTTGGTTTGAGGAGAGGGAGGGAGGAGAGATAAATTTTTTTCTCTCATCTTTACTAAATAGCTCATAATTTTTTTCTATATTTTAAAAGTACATTTTCAACAAAAAGAAATATTTTTTTTCATTAACGACAATTTGATTAATATCTTTTTTAGGAGCTCTTCTCCTCCCATCGCCTTTCCTAAAACCAAACAAGCCCTATGAAAGAATATCTAAATGGTATTTAGATGGCGGAAATGCTTCGTAGTGATAATGAATTCACAAAAAATACAAAATAAGAAGACAATTTATCAACATAATCCTTAAGACCACATGATTTTGTAATATGTTAAAAGAGGCCAGAGCTGTGAAAGAATGCTCAAAGTAACAAATTTTCTTATAATAATAATAAATTGTTTTTTGACCCCCAAAAAAAATTTGTTTGGTTTCGCCGTACCAAACCGGGCCCAGGTGTGCTACGGTATTCAGGCTAGATGAGAAGATGAGATGAGATGAGATGAGATGAGCATCTCCATGAGAACCACATGCCAAAACTGGAGAGAATTTTTTAATTGAAGTCATTAAACTATTAAACAAATTAAATTAAATTAAATAATTGAATAAATATTTATATTCTTCGAGCATTTCTCTCTCCTCCATCTCAGTGCTCATCTTCCTCAGTTCTGTGTCTGCCTAGGAGCTAGGACGACTTGACTTAGGGTTTGATCATCATCATCATCATCATCGTCTCTATTTCCCTTCAGGTTAATCTCACTTTCCTTTCTTTGTGTCTTTGGACTTTTGGGGACTTTTTGTATTTTTTATCAGTTTCTTTTGTTGGATCCAAACGGTGCTGATATGCTTGTTTTTGTTCACTTATTTTCATATCTGATCTGTTCATTTTCTTACTCGTGTCTCTCCCGGTTTAGATTGTTCATGTATATGTTTTAAACTTTCAGTTTCGATGTTTTGGGGGAAGGAATTTAAATTTCTCATTCACCAAGTCTGCTTGCATGATTTTGTTGAGTAGCTAGATCTGGATTTCTCGATCGATTTCCGATGAAAGAGGGACTTTAAGGAAACTAAATTCAAGGTTTGATTGTGTTATTTCATGCTTTTAATAATGATTTAGTTGAATCGAGAGGACATAGACCTAATTAGCTTTGGGCAGCAATAGAAGCATTTCTTGAGGTTTGATTTCGTTTTTTTTTTCCCCCCCTGGCCCCACAATATTTATTGCTTCCTGCTGGTGAGTCTTCATATAAGGTTGTCTTAAACGTAAGGGGCCTTAACGCCTTTGTCAAGAGGCGCTTGGAAGGCACACTCGAATGGTGCCAAAATAAGGAAAAGATAACATGCTATGTAATGAAAAAGTCAGACAAACATAATTTGACAAAAATGCGATAGAGGCAGTGAATGAGTTGTGAGCCTTGATACTGCACACTACACTGTATTCCAACTGCTGAAACAGTTTAGGAGGAGCTATCTTGAAGGAGAAGAAAAAGATGTGTATGAGATGTGAGCTTTGAACTCCTGAAGTTCCGCCCTGAACTTTCTTTCTCCGTTCTAATATGTTCCAGACTTCAGCTGCCGTATGGTTTGTGCTTGTGCCTTATGCTTTGGGTTTTCGTGTTTGTAGACAAAAAACTTGAATAACTAGTATCCTAAATAATCTTTTAAAGCTTGAGTTATTATTTTTTTTCCCTGTTCTCTTGAATTTATCCGGCTTTTCTGGTTGAGTTTTATAGTTTCCTACTTTCTTTCATTCCTACTTTTATATTCTTAAGATTGGGAAGCTTTTTGCTTCTAATTAGTAGGGCGCTTACGTTGCATGCCTTTCACGGGGAAAAGGTTGCCAAAGGCACAGCTCCATGCCACCCCATTGAAGGCAATGCCTCTTATGATGTGGGAGGCACTGCTTCAAGCAACCTTCTAGCCTGTTGTAATTCTTTGCTTTCCTTGAGCATGCAAATCTATTTTGCGTTATTTGATTGGTTGTTGATTTCACATTCTGCAAGTACAGAAGTTTTGCTGGAGAGTGGGGTTAGTTTTTGTTTTACCCTGTTCTTTCCTGATTGAAATAAGTTTCTGTCTTCTTTGTCAAAAGGACATATATGGGAGTGTCATAAACTCAGAATTATTTTATGTAACATTTAATGATAACAAATAATTTTTGGTATATTGCCTTTACTGACCCAACTAGCCAACTGGTTGCAGTTTTTCAAGGATGTTTTCTTGTTGAAGGGTGGCAGTGTGGCACCATGCATATGATTATCAGCTTGTAAAGAGATTATGTCCGAATTGTTTCAATATCTTTAAATATTACAATATGGATGATGAGACTGGACTTGAGCTCAGCCTGGGTCTATCTTATGGTGGTTCATCTGCCAAGCCCAAGAGTAAGAATGGCGCCTCCTCAGATACCAGGACAGAAGAAGTTGGTAGAGGTGGAAAAATGGTTGATGATTTCAAAAGCTTTTTTCAGACTGATTCCCAGAAGCAAGACTTAATTGCTGGGGCTCAAAGAGCTGATCCCCCAAAACTGGAGGAGAACTTCTTTAATGACCTTTCCAAGGACAAAGAAGATGATGCCTCTGTGAATCTAAGTGGGAGAGGACTTTGGCTTGCCAATAGTAAAAGTGTTAAAATTGAGGATGATAAACGGTTAGATGTGGGGAATAAACGAAAAATGATGTTTGATGAGATAAGTCACCAAAAGAAGCATGAAAGTGAAGCTTTACATGACAAAGCTAGAACATCACACATTTCTCTAACAGAAGATGGCTCAACTGCAGAAAATGAAGACGTTGCAGATTCTGAAGCTGAGAACTTAACCTCAAGGCCTATCTCACGCCATGACGATGGTTCCAAACGACTTGCCAGAGTTGGTGGTTCTTCTGATGCTCTAAAAGATCTTCGAGTAGGTTCTGACTTGAGTTCTGCTGATGTCAATGGGCAAAAGAGGTTTACTGGTTCTTCAGAAAAAGATTTTAAGCTTGCAAATTTGAATTACACCGCTTCCTTCCCGCAA
This sequence comes from Acacia pycnantha, assembly GCA_025563575.1. Taxonomy (NCBI): domain Eukaryota; kingdom Viridiplantae; phylum Streptophyta; class Magnoliopsida; order Fabales; family Fabaceae; genus Acacia; species Acacia pycnantha. The sequence goes on from JAMWYP010000001.1 coordinate 4,331,063, forward strand.
CAAGTAAATGTGATGAATGTGCCTTACCCACCACCTGTAAAAGAATCTAACTCTGTTGGCGCCCCAAGCCCTCAGATCCCTGGAGTGATGCATGTGATGTCTACTGCAACAGGTGAACGCCCAGGAGCTCAACCTGTGAATAATGGAAACTTGCCAGTGATGTTAGGATATCCTTCTGTTCAGCTTCCAATGTTGGATAAAGAGAATTCATGGGGTTTGGTTTCACATCCTCAACAATTACACCCTTCCTTTGCTGGAAGAGCCCTGCCAAACTCAGGTAAAAATGACTAGTAAGATGAAAGGAATGGATCTCTGAATAAACTGTTTTAATTCAAACTTATTACATGAACGAATGATGTGTCTCCAATGATATTTTCTTTATGCATCCGACTCTTGACCCACCCACTCCATGTTAAATTTGGGATTCCCTGTATATATTTGCTGGCAAACATCATGCAGCATAGTCATGAACCTAATTTATAAATTGATAGTGAGTTGAAATATTAAATTAGTTTGAGCCCATTTTGGTAAAAATGTCTTTTTTTGGTTGAAAATCTGATTCATTTTGCTATTCTTGTGACATTCTAGCTGCAATGCATGTAATCTCGAACAATTTATCAGAGGCCATACCCAGTGAAGGAAGGCTGCTAGATCGAACAAAAGTTGATGGAAAACAGCACATGACTGAAGAAGGCGCCCCGTCACTGGCTGAAGATGTGAAAGGAAGCAGCACAAACCTCAGGGCAAAAGACTTGCCTGACCAATCAGCAGGAGAAAGTTTCTCCATTGATTTTTCGGCTATTAAGCCAGGTCTTAATGCCGATTTGAAATTTGGCGGGAGTGGTTCCTGTCCTAACCTACCTTGGGTTTCTACCACAGGCTCAGGCCCCAATGGTAGGACTATATCTGGTGTAACTTACAGATACAGCGCTAACCAAATAAGGATAGTTTGTGCGTGCCATGGCTCTCACATGTCGCCGGAAGACTTTGTTCGGCACGCAAATGAAGATCTTCCTAACATGGAGGTTGGTGCAGTTTTAGGAACAAAAGCAAATGGAAATTCTGCAGCCTCCACTCATAATTAATTCTGTATCATCCATTTTATCTATGTTAATCAACAGTTATCGTTTCTGTTATTCGCGTTTTTGCTGCTGGAATTAGCATTGCAGTTGTATGGAATAATGGCCCACCTTCAATTTTCTTCTGCCAAATAGTTAATTATTCTTAAGCTTCTATGTAACAGTCTGATTTTTCCTGAGTAATATAGATATTGTCTTGAGAAAACATTGTAGGGATGCTACTCTTTTGAAGTAGTAGAAAGGTACAATGCTTCTGCCAGAGTAAATTAGGCTGGCCGTTTACATGTCTATTTAGAATTGATTGATCTATAAATATAGTTGTAAATCATCTTTAAGAATTTGTGGTTAGACTTAGTTCTATGTTTGACTTTTGATCATGTTACAAGATTCTAATTAAGCTATGATCAGAGGATATCTTGAATTTTGTTGGAGTTCAACTTTTGCTTTTGGTGGTTTTATGTCAACACTTTGTCATAAAAATTGAATGAATATTATAAAGGTAAAATATTATTTTCTTCATTAACTGAATTAATTTCTGGCTTGCCATGATATAGTCAAGATGCTAGAAAACAGACTGGCCATTAGTTGAACGTGATTGAATTCATTGTACAGAACTAAAATAAGTTTTCAATGCAAATGATTGAATATTGTATTATGAACATTTATTATAATACACTGTCGGGCCGCACTCCTACTGGCGGCTACAGACAGTGGCCAAAGCTCTATAAACAACTTTATTGTAAAAGTTTTATTTTGAATAGTTTAATGGAGATTTGTGAATTACTAAATTGAACTTGCTAATTTATAAGTTTTTCTTGCGATTGAGTAACAACATAACTTCATTGAAGGGTGCAACTTTATTTCAGGAATTCATAAGTTGTTTATAGTGTCCTGGCCTTGAATAGGTAAACCCAACCGCTCTCCTAAAATTTTTATATAAAAAAAAAAATTAGAGGTGGCTTTTTTTTAGGGGGTGGGTGGGGTGCAATATAGTATAACATTCAAAAATCACCAATTGGGTCCATGGATCAAGCAAATATTTATTGAATTTACCAACCTATTTTAAGTGATTTTAAATGGTTTTCCCCTAAAAAGGATGATTATTTTGGTAAAAATCCTAGAATATGCCATCTAAATTTCCTAATCCTAAAAGATTATCCTAATTTTCAAAATCCCAAATCAATACTCAATCACCAAAACAAATTAAAATGTTGATGTTTTCATAATTTCCCCCTTACCCTAAATAAAAAAATAAAAAAACAGCATAGACCACCCTCCCCCGAGACACCCGATCACCGACGCGCTCGTGGGCTTTGATGATAGTGGATTTAAATTTTTAAGGTTAGGTGTCCAATGATAATATAATACGTGGCCATCTAACCTCTTTGATAATATAATACTCCCTCCGGTCCTAATTATAGGAGCAATTTAACCGATTTTGAGAGAATTAAGGAGAGGAGTTAAATTAGTTAATTTTGCTCATTTTCCAAAAATGTCCTTATATAAATTTAAAATAACACAAGTTGTCCTAATTATAAGTGTTTCTAATTTGCCTTACGTTAGACATCCATGACATATTAGTTTAATATATATGTATATTAGTTGCTTTTTATATAGTCATGTGTATACATATAGATCTATCTACATACATAGAGACACACACACCCATATATCTACACACACACTATATATATATATATATATATATATATATATATATATATATATATATATATATATATATATATATGTTCTAGTGTAGAACATAGATGTCCAGCCTGGTGGTAGGTTGGGGGTTTGATCTAGGATCGATGTACTCCTCCTGTATGCCTATGGGACAAACGTACAGGAGAAGGGTAGATCACTGTACACAACCAGGCGTTTCGCCAAAGGGGTGTGGTGTGTGCACAGTGTGACTGTATGTAGATTAGTTCAGGGATAAGAACTGTGTACCTTGATCATGTACCTTCTATGTATATATATAGAGAGTACCTTGCGGTTGGATCCGGAGATCCAGTATCGGGCGTGGCCGAGAATATAGGCAACCGCCCTCCTGACTAGGTCCTTCAGTTTGGATGTTGCGATCCATGCGTGGACTACCCTCTGTGTGGGCCGATTGGCAGATGGGCCTTGACTTAGGTCCATAACAGTTGCCCCCAGCTCGGTTGCTCAAGTTTTTGGGCAGCCGGGATGACCATATTGTCTACTTGCAAGTTTATCTCCGTGTTGTGTGACTAACATTTAGTAGCCGATTTCAGGCCCACATGTCCTAGAATCCTATTCTGGTCCGGGCTATAATTGCCCCCAGCTCGGATGCTCAAGTTTTGGAGATCCAGGGTGAATGATGTCTGGTCATGCTGTTCTTCGCGAAAGGAAGCCGGGTTGATAGACTCGGAGTACGACAATGCACGTCCTGGGTATGTTCAAGCGAGTTCCGATGAGTTGAAGAGATCAGGGTTCCAGATAGCCGGGTTAAGGGAGTCGAAATCCTGGCTATACGACGTCGGCTACTCTGTGTATCCGAGTGTTCTCTACTTTCGCGTCGCTTCCTTTTCTTCGGTTATCATGATTGTTTGACAACTGGCGCCCCTCGACTGTCGTGAAGCGAAACGGAGGCGTGCTAGCCACTACGGCCCTGGGCGCAATAAATGACTGCTGAGCGCGCATTAAATGCGCGTGTCACGTCATTCTTACTTTATGAGCGAATAGGCGTTTTTTCCCCCGACGGTTCGCTTCTTTGAAAACTTACATTGGCGCTGGCAGTTCATTTTCTTACTTTACAAATTCTGCTTCGGATCCTTCTCTCTGAAATACGATTCCCTGCTCTGTGAGGAAGTCTACTTTCGTGTCTACGGATTCCATTCTTGTGTGTAGCCAATTTCCAAATTCCTCTCCCAACTCCTAGCCAGGTATTGTCATTTTCCTGCTGTCTCTTTGATTCTGTTATCATTTGTAGTTTTTTCGTCCTGTTTCTAGTTATACTTCCAACCCACATTAGTCTCTGCGTTGCGTATTTTCTGGATTGTGTCTGTATTTGCTTGAGTTTCTGGGTAGCTTCCCCTTGATTTCGCTCCCTTTAGAGTGATTCTTTCTTTCGAACACCATCTTTAAAACTCATTTCTCTCCTGCAAGTCCTAGCCCCTTTCGGGTTTGACTGTTGCGTCTTTTGGGAGTGTGATTTACAATGTCGAAGGATTTGAAAGATATGACCCCCGAGGAAATCGAAGAGTTGCGTCGGACTGTTAGGCCAAAGACCCGTTGGTGGCTCTGGGGTGATAAACCTTCTCCACAAGAGAGGCAAGCCGCCCTGCTCGAAGCGCATTACAGTGGAAGCAAAGGAAAGGCTTCTGGAGTTGCTGGGGCAAAGGGTGTGAGGATTCAAGAGGGCAGTCCATCGGTTGGAGGAAGTCCTTCCGTTCCACCATTGTTCTCCCCCGTCCGGATCCCTTTGGAACACGATGATAGTGTTCCTATCCCGGCTTCACCTATTAACCAGTACGGTGACCTGGGGAGGCTGGGCCCTCGGGCCAAGGTGGATGACTACGTCGGCCCGTGTTACGACTGTCTCTACGAGTGTTCCCGACTTATCTCCATCGGTGATTCCGTAAGACCCGACTCGATTCTGGCCTCCTGCCGTCACAACCTTGTCCCGGCTTCCCCGGGGGCTCCCCCAAACGTCAACCCTGTTAATTTGGAGTCTAATCTTACTTTGGCAGTGGAAACACGCCTTCGCTTTTTGACATCAAGTATGCTAGGAAAATTCTGATTTTGCTTTATTTTTATTTCTGTGGTAGGTATAATGGCCTCGTCCTCCTCTTCCCATACTGCGGAATCAGAGTCTGGTAATTCGAAGCCAGCTAGTCCCCCGGCGGCTTTGGTAGAAAGATACCCATGGGTTACCCATGAGGCGCTATCATATCGGTCGAAATTGAGTACTGCCGACCTTGAAAATCTTCCCATAGAAGAGAGTGAGAACTACGTCGTTAGTCTCCCGGATGATGAAGAACCGGTTTGCTCTGTTAGGGAGGGTAGTCGTAGCTCCTATTTCTTCTTTTATCGCAATTACATGACCCGGCTTGGCGTTCGCTTTCCTTTCACCGGGTTTCAGATAGCCATTCTTCAATTCCTAGGCTTAGCTCCCTCCCAGTTGCATCCTAATGGGTGGGGATACATAATAGCGTTTGAATGGTTTTGCGGAAGCTTAGGTTTGCCTTGCACCACATCCATGGTTTTCTACTTCTTCACCCCCCACACTCCTCGCTCCGGAAGGGAAGGAGCCGAGCTTAAGGGCTGGACTTCCATTCGGGGCATCGTTAACAGGAGGCTGTTCACCCCGGTCTCGGAATCCTTTAAGCACTTCAAGGACGGGTTTTTTAAAATAGTCGCCAAGTCTGGTGTAGAGCCCTGGTTCCTTGATGGTTCTGATTCTAAGGACGTCGAATGGCGTTTTCCTTTGTACTGGTGCAAGGATCACCATGATGTGTCTCCTGGCGCCTTTAAGGTAGAACGGTCCAACTTGGAAGATCACGAGAAGAAAACCATTGACCGCCTACTAGCTCATGTGAAGGCTAATGGTACCGTTGGGGCTGCTTCCTTGGTGGCCCAATACCGCACCGAAAATCAAGACAAAGACCAGATGAGATCGGGGGCGAGTATGAGTCGCTGAACTTTACTGTCTTTAAGTCCATCACTAACTTTAAATTGCAATCCGCTGATGCTTTGATGCTTTGTGCAGGTCTGAAGATGAAAGGGCCAGCGTATTTGGCCGGCATACCGGAGGACGAGCCTGTGAGGGGCAAGAAGAGGTCGGCTCCTGCCATGGGTAAGTCAAAAGCCGGCCAGTCCTCCAAGGCAGCTGCCCCGAAGAAGGCTAAGACCGGGCCCGAGGTGTCTATTCAAAAGGAGCCGGTGCCAGTCCAAAAGGAGCCGGTGCCAAAACGCCAACCATCTCCGCTTGTGAGCAATTCTGCTCCTGTGATGTTGCAGCCATCCAGTTCACCGACTGCTGGTCCCTCTTCTGCACCATCTACTCACGTGCTATCTCCTCCGCCGGTCTTGATCCCACGCTCCCATTCCTGGAGTAAGGGAATCACTGAAGAGCTGAGTGTTTCACTCCTCCCTCCACGTCGTTATGATGAACCGGTGCCGCTGCTAGAGGCCGACGTGCGGGATATCCAGGCCGTTGGAAACAACATTCTAAGGGCGGCCGGGTTGACTCAATCCTTCCTTTCGCTTCACCACAACTATGTGGATGTGACAAATCTGTTAAAACGCTCGAGGGCTGAAAGGGATGAGACTCTGAAACAGTGGCAAATGGCTTCAAATGAGTTTCAAGCGAGCCAGCTCAAGCTTGAGAGGGCGGAAGAGGAGTTGAAGAGGACTAAGGATATCTTGCAAGATGCGAACACCCTTATCTTGACCCTTAAGGCGGCTCGGGCTGATGACGAACAAGAGATAGATTCCCTGACAGCCGAGAGGGATAAGCTGAAGGCCGAGATGGATACTTTGAAGGCCGAGAGGGATGAGCTGATCACTGAAGCTGAGTCCACTAAGGCATCCCTGGCCGAGTCGACGGAGGAGACGGCCCGGGTTCGAGCGCTGCTGAAAGGAGCCGTGGTGGATGCCTTCCAGAATGCATTAGCCCAAATCCGGCATCTGAACCAAGGAGTCGAGCTGAACATCGCGGGTTACCATTTTCGCTCCTTTGTTGAGGACGGTGAGTTCGTCCCGTACGTGGAGTCCGCCATTGCTTCTGAAACCCAGCTCGACGGTGACTTAGCCGAGGGGGAGATTGAGAAGGGGGAAGAGGCCTCGACCGCTGCAGATCTTGCGACCGCTCCAAATCCTGTGAGTTGATTCAAACTCCTTTGCATATTTTTTCTTTTTTGTTTTTCATTTAGCTTGTACGAACGAGGTTGGTGACCGGTGTTTTTTTGTGTGTGGACAGATTAGCCAATCTGGCCTATAAATGCAACTGCGAATTTATTCCTTAACTTCCTTAGTGTAATGACTAATATAGAAACTGAACGAAATAACTTAATGTTGCATTTTTTGTTTGTGCGATCGGGCCAAGGTCGCAAAGAATTGTGCATAGTCTGCTAAAGCACTGTAGGTATTGAAACCATATAGTATTGAGTAGTCAGTGTTAACACTGTCTCGTATAAGTCCGAGCTCGTTGACCGGGTCATCCTAAGATAAAGGGAAGTTGTCACCTACCCGGGTTCAGTTCTTCACCGAAACGTCCGAGTATTTTGACCTGATCAGGGTCGACATGGCAATTCCACTTGATATCCCAGAGTAATTTATGAAGTGTCTGGGCTGTGATAGCTCTTTGGAGACACCTTCCTCCGACTGACAAGCCAGGTTAAATAACAACACTCGAAGAGAACAATGTTTGGAATCTAATAAATGCCCTCGAATGAGAGTTTCATTTTTATTCAACAAACGAATTGCTAACAAGGGAAAGGCCATAAGGCCAACATTCAAATTCAAAAACTAACGAAAATGAACAAAAACTGCAAAGAGGTAATAGACGACAAAAGAAGGTAAATCTAACTGTAATATGCTCTCAGCTTGTCGGTGTTCCACGTTCGCCTGATTATGCTCCCGTCCAAGGTTTCCAGAACATATGCCCCTTTCTCCAGTGCTTCATGAATATGATAGGGACCGTCCCAGTTGGCCGCTAGCTTGCCGTCTTTGGCATTCTTTTTTCCGATGTCGGCTCTTCTGAGAACGAGGTCGCCGAGTTGAAAAGACCGGGGTCGAACCTTCTTATTATATCGAGCAGCGATAAGCTGTTTTGTGGCGATGTCCCGGCAGTGCGCCACTTTTTCCAACTTCTGATACCGGGTCTCCGCACTTTGCAAAGTCCTACTCACAAAATATACCGGTATTTGGCCGTGGTCTACCTCCCTTACCAGAGCCGCACTGACGGCCTCTTTGCCTATAGTAAGTACAGGTACAGGCTCTCGCCGGGTTCGGGTTTGGACAAGACGGGCGGGTTAGCCAAGCATTGTTTTATCTCCTCGAATGCATCATTGCATTTTGAATTTCATCCTCCCGACGCCTCTTTTTTCAGAAGCTTGAACAAAGGCAAGGCCTTCTCGGCAGATCTTGGCAAGAATCTGGTAAGAGCGGCCAATCTCTCTGCTAGTTGCTGAATCTCCTTCTTGTTCTTCGGGGCCTTCATTTCGAGCACGGCTCTGCACTTATCCGGGTTAGCCTCTATGCCTCGGTTAGTTAACATGAAGCCCAAGAACTTTCCAACCGGCACACCAAAGGCACACTTAGCCGGGTTGAGACGGATTCGGTAAGCCCTGAGCTTGTCGAACGTCTGCTCCAAATCGTGAATATGACGTAATGGATCCAAAGTCTTGACGATCATGTCGTCGATGTAGACCTGAATATTACGACCGAGCTGGTCTTCGAACACCCTGTTCATCATTCTTTGATAAGTTGCTCCTGCATTCTTTAACCCAAAAGGCATGACATTGTAACAGTAGTTGGCCCTCTCTGTAGGCCGTCTTTTCTTGGTCCTCGGGATACATTGCGATTTGATTATATCCAAAGTACGCATCCATGAAGGAAAGGAGCTGGAAACCCGACGAATTGTCGACTAACTGATCAATGTTAGGCATCGGGTATGAGTCTTTGGGGCATACCTTATTCAGATTCTTGTAGTCTGTGCATACCCGCCACTTTCCATTTGGTTTTTTAACCATTACAACGTTCGATAACCAGGTGGTGTATTGTACTTCTCGGATGAACCCGGCTTCCAATAGTTCTTGAACGTGAGATTCCAACGCCTTCCTCTTTTCCAGACCGAGATTTCTCTTTCTCTGGGATACCGGCGTAGAGCCCGGGTAGACTCCCAACTTGTGACAACAAAACTTTGGGTCTATTCCAGGTACCTCAGACGACTTCCAGGCGAAAACATCCTTATTTTTCCTTAGAAAGTCAACCAATCTGATTCTAAGCTCAGGGGATAAGTGTTTTCTGATTTTCGTGATTTGGAGGGGGTCTCCCAACACTAAGTCCTCCAAGTCTCCTGCTGGTTCGGGTCGCTGCTCTTCCTCTCGGAGGTCTAACTCGACCGTATTTACATCTCGAGTAAAAGCGTCCTGCTCCATGGGCCCCGGATCGCCACCGGCGTATCGGTATGGCGGCTGCGAGGATGGACCGCCCTCGCCGACTCTGACAGTTTCAAAGTAACATTGTCGAGATTCCTTTTGGTCCCCATTTACCGTGAGCATGGCTCCTTGGTTGTTCACCAATCTAAGTTTCTGATGCTTGGTAGAAACCAGCATGTCCCATTTATGGATAGTTGGCCTACCCAGTATAATATTGTATGGTAAGAGAAACTCTGCAACTATGAAACGCACGCGCTCCGACTTGAAAGCATCCTTCGTTCCCAAGGTAAACCGGAGGTCGATAAATCCCTTCGGGCGCGAATGCTCTCCGTTGAACCCTATGAGGGTCGTCTTGCAAGGTTTCAGATCCTCCTAGTCCAGGCTCATTCTCTTGAATGCATTCCAGCTGAGGATGTCGGCTGAGCTTCCGGCATCCAAAAATATGCGTTTGACCCGGCAGTGGACTAATATCCCGGTTACCACCAGACCGTCTTGGTGTTCGGGGACGACGTCCTTAAGATCTTCATTTGTGAAATACAATGGCGGATGAGACGGTCTGTTACAACTCTCTTTGAACTTCGGACGATCTCTAACCGAGAGAACCTCTCGTAAATATTTCCTCCGCTGGCTCATTGTATCTCCACCTCTGCCCATTGCGCCGCTTATGACACTGCAGTCAAACTCGGCCTTTGGAAACACATCGTCGGCCTCAGTCTATTTCTTGGGCTTTTCTTCCTGCTTTCTGTGCTTCCTGTGGGGGCTCTTGCTATGGCTTCTAGGCTTGTGTTTGCCTTCTTTTCCTTGGTGTTCGATCACGTATTGTTGAAGCTTTCCATCCCGGACGAACTTTTCAATTTTGTCGCGAAGCTCATAGCATTCATCAGTTGTATGACCCCGCTCGTCATGAAAAGCACAGAATTTGGATTGATCTACCCCGGATCTGCGATAAGACAACCGTGGTCGATCGACCCTTCTCATCTCGGCCATCGCCACTTCTTTCCAAATTTGCGATCGCGGCACATTCAAGGCCGTGTATCGGTCATATTTGCTTTTCGCATCAAACTTCCCACCTCGGCTCCTATTGTCCGAGGCCCTTACGCGGGTATCCTTTTTCCTTCCCTCCGTAAAGTCCTTGTCACCGAGTGGAGTGGCTCTATCTCGGTCCCGTCTGGGAGTATTTGCTATGCGCATCTGCTCCACCTCAAGATATTTCTTTGAGCGAGTTATGAAGTCATTGAGATTTTTAGCTGGTTCTTTGAAGAACGACTCAGCCAGGCGGGATTCTCCATCTAGGCCGTCGGCTAACAAGTGGACATGCACGTCCTCTTTCAATCCACGCACCTGCAAAGCTGCGCTCTTAAAACGGCCCAAGTAACTTTGGAGTGTCTCACCGGGTCGCTGCCTAATCTTCGACAAGGTGTACTGGGACTTCGGTTGCCGTTTGCTAGTCGTAAAATGCAATTCGAAGGCCTCTGCTAGGTTATCAAATTTTTGGATCTACCCTGCAGACAGAGTGTGAAGCCACTTTAACGCTGGTCCTTTAAAGGTTGCAGCGAAAATCTGAGTCATGATGGGCTCCCCGAGTCCTCTTACGAACATGACGACCTCAAAGTCTTCAAGATGTGTTGTCGGGTCCTGAGAGCCGTCGTACTTTGTTAATTCAGTGAGGTTGAGCTTCTCTGGGAAAGGAGCAGTAAGGATTTCGGGTGAAAAGGGTTGTTATCGTGCTGCCCTACGTACCTCCTCCGTTGAAAACCGGCCACTTGAGGCCGGGGAGGCCTATCTAGCACTTTCTTCTTTTGGCCGATCTCGGTATTGTGGCCGGCTTGGTGATCACGCCTGTTGTCGCCATCTTGGTCCTTTTTCTTTTTTCTTTCATCTCGGTTCTCGTTGGTTGACGCGAAATCCCTTTCCTTGAAACGCTCCTCAAAAAGCTGGAAATGTAACGCATTTCGCTTGTCCGTGTTCTCCATACGCCTCATCAACGCGGCAAGCGTATTTTGGATGAGGAGGAGATCCGGATTGGCGAGGGGAAAGGATTCCGAGTTTGAATTATGTGGCTCATCACGATCATTCCGCGGAGCCGACGACTCTGACTCGGACAGGTCGTCTTCCGGGTTCCCTTCGTTGTTGGGGATGATTGGTTTTTCGGGTTGCAGCTCTGGCTGCGATAGCTGATCTTCCCCTTCCTCGTGGGGGTTGATCAGCTGGTCAACCTGCTCTGGCTGCCGAGGCGGTTGGCACTAGTCATGCGGTTGAACCGTCTCGGGCTGCTTCTGGTATTAACCCTCATGGTCACGGGGATCGAAGTTTACGGTCCCCACGATCGGCGCCACTGTTCTAGTATAGAACACAGATGTCCAGCCTGGTGGTAGGCTGGGGGTTTGATCTAGGATCGATGTACTCCTCCTGTATGCCTATGGGACAAACGTACAGGAGAAGGGTAGATCACTGTACACAACCAGACGTTTCGCCAAAGGGGTGTGGTGTGTGCACAGTGTGACTGTATGTAGATTAGTTCAGGGATAAGAACTGTGTACCTTGATCATGTACCTTCTATGTATATATATAGAGAATACCTTGCGGTTGGATCTGGAGATCCAGTATCGGGCATGGCCGAGAATATAGGCAACCGCCCTCCTGACTAGGTCCTTCAATTTGGGTGTTGCGATCCATGCGTGGATTGCCCCCTATGTGGGCCGATTGGCAGATGGGCCTTGACTTAGGTCCATAACAATATATATATATATATATATAGACACACATGCACACGCATACATACATACATAGACACACACACACACACATATATATATTGACACACATAAACACATATATACATATATATGTACACACATATATATAAATGCTCCTAATAATAAGTATAAATAGGGGTATTATAGGAAAAATTGACAAAAGTTAAAACTTGCTCTTATAATTAGGACCAAAACCAACTCTAAAATTTGCTCCTATATTTAGGACCGGAGGGAGTACAAAATAGTATAAGTAAGAGTGTATTGTTTTTAGGGAAAATCCATACAGGGCCCAATTAAGGCCCAGAATCTAAAAAAAGGCCCCAACAACTTTCAGATCCTAAAAAAGGCCCTTTTGGTATAAACGTTAACAACTAAATCAGCCCCATTAACAACTAAATCAATACCCGTTAACAACTAAATTAGTCGCATTAGCAACAATATTTTAACAACTAAATCAGTCACATTAACAACAATATCAGCCCCGGTTAACAACTATATCAGCCCCGTTAACAACTAACGTTTTAATGAAAAATCCCAGAAAAATGCCCTAGGGCCCTTTGTGGGATCTGAAAGTTGTTGTGGCCTTTTTTGAGATTCTGGACCTTAATTAGGCCCCTATATGAATTTTCCCTTGTTTTTAATCATTCACAATGCGATTGACTACTATTCAATACCTCTTCACATCATTTTCTCTTCTTTTTTCCTTTCCACTATTGGATTAAGATCTCAACGATCTAGATTTAACATCTTATAAAAGTATTATTATAATTTTACTTAAAAAAAATAAGAAAATAATTTTTTTTATACAAGATACAATTAAAATTTTGTTTGTATCTATTAAGTAAAATTATAATAATATGTTTATAAGATATTAAAAATGGACCGTTGATATCTTAATCTAATAGTGGAAAAAAAAAAGGGAAAATTATAATGAAGGACCTGGAGGAAAATATATTTATTGAGAAGGATCACAAAAATTGTAATTACTTAGAAGAATCAAACATCATAATATAAACTTAAAATTACTAAATTGTCCCTAGTTAAACCTCCTATATTATCTCTTATATTCATAACACGTGTAGAGCAAATAACAGCATTTCTAAATTTGTAAATGTATTTGCTCATTTGGATGGGGAGAAAAATTGGAAAGAAAGAAAATGAGAGAAAAGAAAACTGGGAATAATATGTTATCACTCCTCCTGTTTGGATGAAAGAGAGAAAATGGAGAGAAAGAAAGTGAGCAAAGATCTGAATGACCAAAATATCCTTACCCTTATAATTTTTGTATAGCAGTTTATTTTTAAAATAAAAATATAATTTGTGAAATATTTTAATTACATTTTAAATATTAATATGAGTAAATACCCTTTTTGGTGCCTGGAAAAAAGTACGGACCCTTTTTTGATCCCTAACTAAAAATAACTTGTCACGCCATCCCTGAGAAATCAAAAAACATCACACGTTAGTCCTTCTGTCAGTTAGCTCCTAACGGCGTCACTAACGTTGCTGATGTGTAACGTCAGTTGGTCCAGTCACATGCCACGTAGGAAGGCCAAAACGACGTCGTTTATATACCCTCCTTTATAATTGAGTAAATACCCTTTTTGATCCCTGAAAAAAAGTACGGACCCCTTTTTGATCCCTAACTAAAAATAACTCGTCTCGGCATCCCTGGGAAATCAAAAAACATCCCACGTTAGTCCTTCCGTCAGTTAGCTCCTAACGGCATCAAAAGAAATCAAGCACCATGATATATGCCTCCCTTTAAAAGCTCTAATTTGGAGCTTAAAAAAAAGCACTAAAAAAAACTTTATTTTTAAAAACACTTTTTTCCTCCGAACTTTTCTTCCCATATAAACAAGGGGCTAGAGAAATTCAACCATGTGGTTCAAGATGTGAGAAATTTACTGTGTGAGCATGTCAACGTTTGTAATGATAATTACAATTTCAATAACGTTATTTACTACTAGCTCTGGTCCTAATTATATAAGTACTTTTATAGTGCAATTTACACTATAAAAGTGTTCTTATAATTAGGACCGGAGGTAGTACTAATTTTGTCAAGTTCTAAATTTAGGGAAATTAACTAATTGGTTGAGGGTGTAGCGAATTTTATTACACTTGTAAAGAAAATGATAATATTTGTAAACATATTTACCAATTTAATAATGTCATTTATTACTACTTTTATTAAGTTACACACTAGAGAAAATTCAATTAATTGGTTGAGGGTGTGGAAAATTCACTATACTTTTAAGGAGAATGAGAACATTTATAAATGGATTTACCATTTTAGTAATGTCATTTACTACTACTTTTTTAACTAGTTACACACTCGGGGAAATCCAAATAATTGGGTGCGGGTATGAGAAATGTACTACATTTGTAACGTGATTGACAACATTTGCAAATACATTTATTATTTTAATAATGTCATTTACTACTACTTTTAATAAGTTCCACGCTCGGAGAAATTCAACTAATGATAAATACCTTTATAAATGGTGTCATTTTTCATTATAATTGTAGTAACTTTCCTTTGGCGGAGAATGCATGGTCGGTAAGGTTAGGAAAATAAAAATTTACAAATGGGGAAATTCAGATAATTGAGAAATTCACAACTGTGAAACTTGTTAAAAGTAGTAATAAATGACATAATTGAAATGGTAAATACACTTACAAGTGTTGTTATTCTCATTACAAATATAGTAAACTTGCCACACCCTTTTTGAATTTGAATTCTCTCAGTTTAGAACTTAGTTTAGAGTAATTCCGGTAAAAAAAGAAAAACTTATTAAAAGTAATGATAAATGTCATTATTAAAATAGTAAATATCTTTATAAATATTGTCATTTGTGTTACAAGTGTAGTAAATGGTTGAGAACAGTATAATATTACATGTATTATTTATGATTTTGCATTATACTTTCTAAGAGGGGTGGCCCAATGGGCCACTAACCTTTTAGGATATGGTCGTCTGGGGTGGGATCAAATTCCACCTCACTATCGCCCAAAAAATTATGGCAGAATATAATGTATAAAGTAATTTGTCGTTTAAAGTAGATGACTTATTTGATATAATATATGGAAGAGGATCTTCTTTTCATCCTCTTCCCTCATCAAACCATTTGAGCGGTTTTTTTTTTTTACCCTTTTGCCCTTATTTAATTAATTAATAAGTAAAATGCTCCTGTATGAAACTATATCACCCTTCTGCCCCTGTTTAGTTGATTACATACGATATGTAGTCAACTAAACAGTGGCGAATTAGTTTTTTATGTTTTGTCGTAATATAATCGACTAAGCTATAATACTTAGTTGATTACATCGCAACATATATGTTTTTTTAAAACCTCATTTGGGGAAAATCGAAACCTAATAGTCAATTAAAGCACCGAAGCCTCTCCCTCTCGAAATTTTTCCCCAAAAGCTCCTTGAATCCGTTGGTGGGTTGAGAATGGATCGATTATCTAGTGCCATTTGCGTTGATTTCGGCATGTATTCATCTCCATTTTGAATTTTGCCCCTTTTTTCTCTGTTTATTCAAACCCTAGTTGCTTTTCTTGTTTCATTGGGTGGTTTTGTTATGTCTCTTTCATTGATTCGAGTATTTGATTCCTATTTGAGGATGAAAATAATGAATGTATATGGGAAAGTTTAAAAGGGTTACATCGGTTGATTTTTTTTTGGTTGAATTACAGACCAAATGCTTACTTTTTTTGTTATTGATTGTGTTTGTTTTTTGTTTGTTGATGGTTTGTAATGTCCCTTTGTAGGTCTTTGTTGTTATCATGCGTCGTAGAGCAACTCCCACTAACACTGGCAATGAGGGTGAGGGTGAGAGACAGATGAAGCAACGATAGAACCGTGGGTCATCCTCCTCTAGGTCACAGCAGCCTGAGCCCATTGTTGATCTCCGTTTTGGTTATCTGGTTGATAATGATGAAGACAACATGCACGATTCATAGCTTCTTTTACTAGCAGACCCATTTGCAAGCTGAAGTCATTAGATATGGTGTTCTTTGCGAAAGAGGGATTTGATATAGTGCCCTTGTTGGAGGCTTCCCATTTGAGAGGCTTGGCGGAGATGGTATGTCCCTACGCAAAGGTTATGGTGAGAGCTTTTGACCATAACCTCAACTACATAAATGGTGATCTAAAGTCTCGCGTATACGATGTTGACATATTGATGATGGCTCCCATCTGGATGGAGTTACTGGGATATCATTTTGATGCGGAGGATACAGTTGAGTATGATGGGGGTAGCAATGCCCCCATTGATGGATTTGTCTGAGCTGAGGCTGTGAATGAGGCCAGTAGGCCAAAGAGCTATATTTACTATGGGCCAGCTGACTGTTGATGCCCGTGTCCTCTACTACGTCATCACCCACATATTGTTCCCTCGGCCTCACAATCATTCGAGGGTGTTAGAGGATGACATTCCTATCATGTGAGCTATCCGTCATGGCATACAGGTGAATTGGAGGCACTACATTTGTTGGATAATGTATAAGGCCAAACAAAAGGATAACGATGCACTCCTATACGCTTATCTAGTTCAGAGGATATAGGAGCATTTTGGTGTTCCTATGCACACTGAGCAAATGGTGAATCACACGATGTGGAATGCTAGGTTTGGAAAGCGTCTATTGGAGCAGTGCAAGATCTCCAAAGGGCCAAATGGTGTGTGGCAATTCACTATTGTTGAGGAGGAAGTACCTGATGCTAGCCCGGTTGCATCCATGGTTGCTGCTGAGGTCCATCATGATGATGATAGCGATGCTTATGTGGAGGACATAGTTGAGGTGGAGGGTGGATTCTCCTTTCGTGATGTCATGAAAGGAATCAATGCTACTCTGAAGAAGATGGGTAAGGTGGAATTGAAACAGAAAAAGAGGTGGAAGAGCCACATTGATAAAGAGAATGAAAGGTGGAGGTGGATGCAAGGTCGGTTGAAGGGGTTAAAGGATAAGCTTGGTCATTTGTAGCTTGGACGAGAGCAGGAGGCAGCTGGTGGTGATGACTAGGGAGCTTATGTTTCTAAGGAGGAGGAGGAGGATACTAACACATCTGAAGAGGAAGATTAGATTCAAGGTTCATGTATTTGTTGATTTAGGGTGTTTATGTTTAGTCTTGATCTTTTGACTTGATGTATTTTTTGTTTGTCGGGTTAAACTTTGTCAATTTGTACTGAAATTGGTGTTTTTTTTTTTGTAATGAATGTTGCTGCTTTCGGTTTATGTGGTTTAAGTTTTTTCATTTCGGTAATGATGTTTTATAGACCTAAAATACTAATTTCGGGACATTAACGGACTAAACCTATGCAACACCATTAATTGATGCTAAAAATACCTTCCCCAAGTCACATATTTATGTAAAATTCAGTTGTAAATGGTTTAGTCCAAGTAGCCATTCGAAATCAGCAAGTGAGGGGTCTTCTGCAACTGGTTTAGCCGAGTACACCATAATGGTGTACTCAACTAAATTGTTTAGTCGAGTACACCATTACCAGCTGCAGAAGACCCCTCACTTGCTGATTTCGAATGACTGCTTGGACTAAACCATTTCACAATGTTATTTAGTTAACCCACTATTATGTTATACAGGAGCATCCACGTCTTGTAAGTACAATCTTAGCTTTACTTCTCCTATATGCCTATGGCGATTTTCTAGTTTGGATTATCATTCCTAATCAAGGTGTATGGCTATGAGCGGTAGACCCATTCCTGAAGCCTACAATGACAGGTCAAGTCTTGCACCAGCCTGCCCAGCAAACACTACCTATCAGATGTCTAACCCCGACTCATTTCCAGTAAGTTGAGGCTACTGATCTAGCCCTTAGCTTTCGCTAACCGACAATATATTAAAATACTGATAAACCAACTGAATTTATTAAATTAAAGAACTAGAAAAATGGGTTCATTCTACACTCAAGAATTCATCCTCACTCAGCCAAAGGAAATTTAGTTCATGATTGATGAGGGAATCACGAAACAAATCACAACAGAATAATCCATGACAAAAGATAAACTAAAAATCAACAAAGGGAAATAGAAAGTTCGTCGAAGGGTTCGATGGCGTAGGAGAAGCCTGTCATGTGAAAACTCCACGTCTTCTCGTCTTCGTCTTACTACGAGGAAGGATTCTGGGTTTCTTCTAAAGCTCTCGTGCTTCATACGTTCTCTCGCTCTTCTTTCGAGTCTTAGCCGAATAAGAATTTTGTTGACTCTCCGACGACTCGATGATCTTTAGGGTTGGCTGTCTTTTCCTTTTTATAATAATTTTTTCTTGCAGCGTATGTTCTGTGAACTAGGCCTCTCCAAATCTGTTAGGTCCAACTGGTTCAACTTTCCAAATTCAATAGATTGATGCTGCTAATACTGTGGGATTCTCCAAATTTTAACTTCGATCTTCCGTATCTTCTAATTCCACACGTCAGCAATCTAACCGTTGTCTAATGTCTATCTAATAACCTGCACTTAATTTCTTGAAACAGCCTCGAGGAAAAGTCAGAACATATGGCGCATAGCATTGCTTCACTTGCGTTGCATTATATTCTGGCTTGTTATGGCTGACTCGGTGCTATAGCATTGCAGCGGCTATGCTATGTGCTTTCATGGTAAAACTCAACTTGCCCTTTTCTTATGTACATATATAGGATAATTATGAGATTCATCCTATCTTTCTCTACATGCGTGAATTATGACATATTTTCCCAGTTCAGACACATTTAAGTTCACATTTACCATGCAAAACAGTCACACAATGTAAGGAAAACATGACATAAATAGTATTCATCACACTTATAAATGGTTTATCAAAAGGATCATATGTGTCAAGAGTGATTTAGACAAACCACAAAGAACTCAAGAAAGTGTAGGTACCTAAAACGTGATTGCTTCTTATTGTAGGTCTGTTTCAAGGCATCAAAGAGAAATAAATGATACATTGGTAGTGGATGATTAAGACACATGATGAGTGACGATAATAGGTTCATCATGATGGAACCTAAAGAAGGAGGGCAAAGTCAGTTTTGAAGGCAACCAATCTAGAAAAATTGTTGAAATTGGTGAAGTAGGCAGGAAAAATGGAGCACAAGTCAAGGATACCTACTATGTAAAAGGATTGTACCACAACCTATTCAGTGTAAGTCAAAACACAGACAAAAATAACTGGGTCATCTTTGATTCAGAAGAGAACCTTATTGTAAGCAAGAAAGATCTTCAAATAAAGATGATCTCAAAGTCAAGATAAGAACTTCAAAGGATGGTAACTGTTATACTCTTGATATAAGTACTATTGTAACTGAAATCTGTTTGCTAAGTAATACCGATGATAAAGACTTAATATTGTTGATGGATACGTATAAACATTGATACACTATTTACGTCACTAAAATGTTAAGATTAATTTTTAAAAATTGGGAGATTAAAAGTGCAAAATAAAGTGAAGAGAGTAAGAGGGGGAGAGAGTAGGAACATAATAAACACAATATATTAAATTTATGAATAGTATGAGAAGGATTTACAGATGGCCATGAAAAGGGAATACAACATTACATTGTATGGAAATGGAAACATGGCAAATTTTTATTTCAGCTTATTAATAAGCCTATCACATTTGTATAATTAAGAGTTGGAAAATTGGGGAGGTGATGGAGATAATTGTAACATCCCATGTTTGAAATGCGGAAATTTTTTTTTTTTTTCAAACAAACAATCAGAGTAGAGCAATAGAGCAAAAGAGTAATTGGATTCTTAGCCAAAACATCAACCATTGTGTAACATTGTAATGATTACGGTAATCCTAAGGTTTAGAAAAGAAATAACGAAAGAAACGAGCGATAAGATAGATAAATCTTCAGCTGCACGCCTACTTTGGGTATTTGCCTCGATCCACGAACCGTGGTCCTCCTGACCCTGAAGCTACAGCTGAGATTCAATTCAACGATTTGAATCTCAGGTAACGGTTAACCTCATACCCAAACAACACAGTATACAACCAACAGATATTCTAGAGCTAATACAACAGTATATCATAAGCATACTAGAGATGCATGATCATTATGCCGACAAAACATAAGCACAGAGCAATATGTAAAGCCCATAGGGTAAATAACAACAACGACTGCACTATTCACCGGTGCCACGATAAACACTCGTGTCCTCGGCGCTAGGAAAACATAACGGCATTCCAAACATAACCGTTTAAAGCGTACGTATAACGGTCTACGACATATCCTTGACATATATGCATTTAAGAAGCACAAGATTAGTGTTACAGTACGCGTCCGTACCTTCGTTGGCAACGTTAGGTACTACCGGCGGAAAACGTACTCTTACGGAAAAACGTGAACTTCAAACAGCGGTTCGTCGGGCAGCGTGACGGCAGCAAATCAGAGATTCTGATATCCTATAAGAGTAATATCACTTCCATTAGTGATTTGACACAATATCTGAGCCATTATGATTTTCGAAAATAACGTTGAAGACTTCCGCAGAACTTCCCCAGAGCTTCTCTCTCTACTTTCTCTCCCTAGGATTTCGGCCAAAGGAGGAGGATTTTGGTGTGAAGAAAATGTGAAGAGCTCTTGGCTATTTATAGAGAATTTTAGGGACATGGTTGGCATTTTTCAAGAGGATACAAATGGAATAATCAAAGTTGTTTTTACCCTTTTGGTCCAACTTTTCACCAAACTTTTTGCCCTTCATTTTCACCCCTTGGCCGACCTCCATGGGTGATGTGGCAGCCCTTGGTTGGTCCAAAAATGGTGACTTAGCTCACTTTATGCCCTAGTCCAACCGTTTTCCCCGATCGGTACCGATTCGCGTGATTTCGGAGAATTCACAAAATTCTGGATTTACAACTCTGAAGACATGTTCTCACTTAGTAGAAATGTCCAAGTTAACCTAAATTTTGATTCCATATAGGCCTCTAGTATTCCAGTTGAAGTTTTCTCGAAAAACGTGTTCGAACGCGTCCGGTGTCGGAATTCGTTTTCGGGACTACCAAACTCTTGGAAATAATTCACTGACTCCAAATATGTCTAAATAAATTCAAACCCATTCCTAAATGTTGAGTTAGAATTTATTTTCCCTATTTCAAAAATATGCCTATATGCATTTTTCCCTATTTTGTTTTATTAGGAAAAAGCACAAACGGCCTCGGAATTAACTTCCGGAAGAGGTCACTTGAAGGTAAAAACTCACTGATCAATATTTTACCTTGACCCTGGATTCCTATTCCTAGATCTCTAGATAGGATCCGTTTCCTAATTTTAAAATTACTATTCACAAATTTTGCTTTAATTAATTATAATAATAAAATATTGTGCAAGTTGCACAACTTGCTTCCTATCCTATTTTTATTTTCTTTTTATTTTTCTTTGGCCCAAATTTCGTTTGCCCCTTTAATTAATTTAATAAATATTTATTTTTATTTACTTAATTATTTAATGATTTATTTATTTAATTTTTCCAAAAATTCCAACAAAAATCCCTAATTGGTCCATTCTTGTATTTAGGCTTAAAAATACCTAAACTCAACTATTTTTCATAGAAATTTCCAATTAATTAGTAAATACATTTTTACTAATATTCAACTAATTTCCACTAATTTTTGAGCTTCACATATTTATTACTGAATTTCCTTTGCTTATGCTTAAGTAATTAGTCCAATATTACTTAATTACTTCATTATCACTTGTTGATAATTTTCTTAATTACTATGCCTCATTACCTTCATACACTTGTATTAACATTAGTATTTTCATGCCTCTTGCATTATTCCATAATTACAAGGGTATTTTGGTCTTTTACTTCTTTTTGAGTATTTTCCAACAATTTCTCCAATTTCATAATTTATAAAATTACAATAATTAGAGATTATATACTCTCCTAACTCACTTGGTCATTTAACTGTCTTTTAGGATTTTTCCATAAATTTTCTAAGTTAATTACCCTTTCTAGGGGCATTTTGGTCATTTTGGGCACTTTGGCCCTTAAACTCCCTAATTTCTTACAGAAATTCTACTTAGAAAATAGACTGTATTTATACAAGACCGGAGATTGAAATTTCACTTATCAGAAATATCCAACTTTTATTTATAATATTCCAGATAAATATCCGGGTATTACATTTCTCCCCCCCTACACAAAATTTCGCCCTCGAAATTTAATCTATACTAACTAAACTTCGGGCCATGAACTCTGGGTACTTCTCCTTCATGTCACTCTCGGTTTCCCAAGTTGCCTCTTCGGGTGTTAAACCCTTCCAGACCACCTTCACTATCAGAATAGTCTTATTTCTGCCGTTTCTCCTTATGATCAATGATGCATTGCTCGGCTCGACTATGAAGGTATTATCATGCCGTACTTCGATATCCTCGTACTCGATGACATGATCAGCTGTCTGGTTGGTACTTCTTCAATTGCGACACGTGGAAACGTCGTGGAGATTACTCGGATTCGGGGTAAGGCTATCGATAAGCTACTTCTCGCGCTTAGCCGAATTTCGAATGGTCCAACATACGTGGTGAGTTTCTTCCTCTTAAGCGTTACTGCCGACACCGATTCTTGGGGATAACTTTAGAAATACATGGTCGCCAGACATAAACGTTAGAGGTCTCCTCCTTTTATCGGCATAGCTCTTGTCTACTATGTCTTGCTAGGAGTCTCTTCTTGATTAACGCGATCTGTTCGGAGGTGCGCTCAAGCATATCAGGCCCAAGTAGCGCTTTTCGGATGAATCATCGGCATAATGGTGGTGACACTTCCGCCCATACAATGCCTCGAACGGGGCCATTTGTATACTAGCATGATAAGCTGTTGTTATATGCAAACTCGGCTAGCGAAAGATGTTGATCCCAACTTCCTTTGAAATCCGGGGCACATGCTCGCGGCATATCCTCGGCGTACGTATGGTTCTTTCAGATTGGCCAGTCGATGCATGTGGGTGATAAGCGGAACGAACTTCAACTTAGTCCCATACCTTCATATAACGCTTGCCGAAACGGGATTTGAATCGTGTTTCACGATCGGAGACAATGCTCTTAGGAACACCATGTAATCTCACTATCTCTTTGATATAAATCTCATGATCGTTCGGAGAATAGTGGATACTAATGGGAATAAAGTGTCTTGACTTGGTTAATCTGTCAACAACTACCCAAATTGTATCATGATTTCGATTTTGGGCAGACCTACCACAAAATCCATGGTTATGTTCTCCCATTTCCACTCTGGCGGCTCTAGTCCTTGCAAAGACCGGGGGTCGACGGTGTTCAATCTTTACTTTCGACGGGTCAAGCATTTGGCCACGTATTCTGCTACGTCTTTCTTCATTAGGGCCACCACGGTTCGGATTTCATACTCAGTACATCTTGACCATGCACGGATGTAGAGTGTACTTACTCTTATGAGCCTCATCCATTATCGTCCGCCTTAATTCATCAGCGGCGGTATGTAAACTATTGTTTATACGACCAAACCACTACGTGATAGGTCATAGTCTTGGGTCTCACCTCGAGTGATCTTCTCACGTATCTCTTTTGCCCAATCATCTTGCTTCTGAGCTTTCTCCACTTCATCTCTCACATCATACTCCCCTTGACTCGCAAGAAGTGTAGCAAGATAGGCATCAGCAAGTGCGTGCAGACCCATGCAGATTTGATTGGATAGATTCAGATCCCTGAAATCTTCCAGCAGTTTCTGCTATTGTATCATCATGTATGATACCTGCACCGTCTTCCTACTAAGAGCATCAGCAACGACGTTTGCTTTACCCGATGATACTTGATCTCCGGGGTGTAATCTTTAATCGGCTCCATCCAACGACGTTGTCTCATGTTGAGTTCTCGTTGATCAAACAAGTATTTCGGACTCTTGTGGTCACAATACACTTCTACGGTTACAGGTACGGGTAATGCCTCCATATCTTCAAAGCGAACACGATAGCCGCGGCTCTAAATCGTGTGTAGGATAGTTTAACTCGTGAGGTTTCGGTGACGAGAGGCATAGGCCACCACCACTGCCTGCTGCATTAGGACACATCCCAATCCTTGCCCAGCTGGCATCCTTTGTAGACAACATAGGTCTCATCGGATCGGGGATAATCAATCACTGGTGCTGTAGTCAATCTCTCTCTCAGTTTCTGAAAGGTCTCCTTACAGTCGTCTCACCATATAAAGGGTTGATTCTTCCTCGTAAGCTTTGTCAATGGTAGGGCAAGGCGAGAAATCCGTATAAATCTGCGGTAGTATCCCGCCGAGACCAAGAAAACTACGGATCTCGTCACGAGTCTCGGCCGTTTCCGGTCCAGGCGCTTCTACTTTGCTTGGATCAGCTGCAACTCCGTCGCTAGATATAACATGGCCCAGAAATTTAACTTAGGCGACCAAAATTCGCATTTGCTCGGCTTAGCATATAGTTGCTTTTCCACGAGTATGCTCAACACCTTTCGCAGATGTTCTTCGTGCTCTTCTTTGCTCTTAGAATATATCAAAATGTCGTCGATGAACACCACCACAAATTGGTCTAGGTGTTGTCGGAAGATACGGTTCATGTAATCCATGAATACCACAGGTGCATTTGTCAATCCGAAGGGCATCACAAGGAATTCATAATGCCCATATACGGTTACGAAAGCTGTCTTGGGAACATCGCCATCCTTAACTCGCAGCGATGGTATCCCGAACGCAAGTCAATTTTCGAAAAGGCTGTGGAACCGGACAATTGATCCAAAGATCATCAATCAGGGAAGTGGGTACTTATTTTTGACGGTTACTTTGTTGAGTTCACGGTAATCGATGCGAGTCGGAAGCTTCCATCTTTCTTCTTTACAAAAGCAGGGGCTCCCATGGTGATACACTTGGGTCGAATGAACCCCTTCTTCAAAAGCTCTTCCAAGCTGCTTCTTCAACTCCTGCATCTCGTTAGGAGCCATTCGATACGGCGCCTTTGATATTGATCCTGTGTCAGGCATCAAGTCAATATTGAACTCCACTTCTCGGATAGGAGGTAACTCGGTGAGATCCTCAGGAAATACATCGAGAAAATTCATTCACCACGGGGATATCACGGAGTGAAAGGTCGACTCTGCTTTGACAGAAAATAATACCATGAAAGCATGACATCCTTGCTTCACGCACCGATCAGCTTCTGTGGCGGAGAGAAAGTTCAGGCTCACTTCAACCTTGTCTCCGGCAAATGATATCTCCTTTTTGCCACAATCAATCATTGCGCCATTGGCCGTTAACCAGTTCAGACCAAATATGACGTCGATGCCGTGAAGAGGTAGACGGATAAGATCCACTTTAGAAACTCGTCCATCCACGTCAGCAGTACAATTCATACACGCATCAGAAGCTAAAGACTTTACACCCAACGGTGTAGATACTACAAGATCAAATGGTAATCTACAGGCATGCAATCCTAAACGACTTGCACAATCATAGGAAATAAGCAGTGACTAGCACCCGAGTCATACAATGCTTCAAGTAGATTTCCATTGAGATAGATGGTACCTTGAACCATCTCGGGGACTTCTTGGCCTCTGTATTTGTCAATGCAAAGATCCGGCCGGTGCTTTGAGGTCTCGCCTCTGCGGCCTTCTCGGGGCAATCCCGGCTAATGTGTCCAGGCTTCGACACAGAAAGAGACTTGTTTCCCATCACAGTTGGCTCTGGATGGTACTTCTTACATTTCGACATGTCCGGGATCCTGTTAGCATTGTTGCCTTCCTAGCTTCGGGACTTGCGCAGTTCTTTCAAGTTGCGCTCTGTCAATCTGCATGATCCCACGGCTTGGGCCATCCTAGAGAATTGATGAGATACCAGCCTCGATCTTATGTCGTACCTCAGGCCGTTCACCAGTCGGTTCGCCTTCCGGCTTTCGTTCACATTGCTCTTGGATACGAAGAGTATCGGGACGGAGTTGGTGAAACGTGCGAAGTAGTCGTCAAATGACTCCTCATTCCCTTGTTGTATCTGCGAAATTCCTCCTCCTTAATCACCTTGAATTGAGGGAGGAAAGTATTGTTCGTTGAATTGCTCCAAGAACATCTCCCACGTAACGGGGCTTGGCGGGGTTGTGGAAATGCTCTCCCGCCATCACGTGGGCATCGCCCTCTAACTTGTAGATAGCCGGCGGTGCCTTCCGATCTCAGGGCACTCGATAACTTCAAAAATCTTTTAGGCTTAGCGGCCAATCCTCGGCTAGTTCATTCTTCCCCGGAAACCGGGTGGCTTCAGCTTGCAGAACTGGTTGACCCAGCTCTCGGTGGTTCTCTCTTTTTGATTACGCCTAGGTGGTGATTGGGATCTCTCAGACCCCTCAGGCTCTTCATCATTCTCGTTGTCATCATACTCTTTTTCATTATCATTGTGGTCATCTTCTTCATGTTCCTCATTGTTGCGCTCTTCATCTTGTCTTTGTCTTTCAGCCTTTACGCCATTAATGCAACTGATCCTTGCCCAAAAGCGGGTATAGGGAAAGAAGTACAGTGTGGTCCTAACCCAATCTGCGGGTGAATGTTGGCTATTATTGGCTTGGTAGTGTGAGATTAGGGTTAAAAACACAAGATATCTTCTTTGGATGGAGTGAGTAAGATTCGTAGCTTCAACAATAAAGTTCTCCAGCAGAATGACTAACGTGTCATTATCGTTCAGGACATAATAGAAATCTTCTGGTTCAGCTACCTCATCTTCAAGTAGTTGGATGTCGATGTATTCAAAATTATCTCCTACAGAGGAGTGGGTTGAGTTGGTAGGGCTTTACGGTTCGGGGTGGCCTCAATCTCCAGGTTGTTCAGGTTGAGATTCGGAGAATCAGGTTCAGAGTTCCCTGTAGCAGGGTGATAGGAGGGTTCTGATTCACTGAAATAGTGACTAGGGATTGTGGGGTCTGTATACTCATGGTTTAGATCCCAAGGAAACTGTTCATCATGATCTGGACTCCAGGGTATAACAGGTTCATAATGGTTTTCGGACTCAGGCTCATTCAGTTGTGCGTTGTAGGAATCTGACTCTTCTTCGATGGGATCTTCTTCCGTAGTCAGTGGGAATGGGTTATTCGAGGGTTCGGGTGCGACGGAGGAATGGATCTCGGGCAGACGCCTCAGATTCCGTAATAACTATAGAATGGGTCTAAGACGGGCTCTTCGTACTGTTCATCTCTACACATTACACCAATGGCCTTATCAATACTCGTTTTCAAAAATGTGCTCAAAGTTAAAAGGCTTAAGAACCTAACTCCGTTATCCGAACAGAATGGCCAGGTAAGTGTCTACCATGGGGGCCTCACCGGGTTAGCAGTGACTTATGGCACATCCACGTAGACTAGCCTTGCCTTCGGCACCAAACTGTCAGTGGTAACATAGTTAAATACTTGCCAGAAAGTTTTGCTCTGATACCATAAAATGTAACATCCAATGTTTGAAATGCGGAATTTTTTTTTTTTTTCAAACAAACAATCAGAGTAGAGCAATAGAGCGAAAGAGTAATTGGATTCTTAGCCAAAACATCAACCATTGTGTAACATTGTAATGATTACGTAATCCTAAGGTTTAGAAAAGAAATAACGAAAAGAAACGAAGCGATAAGATAGATAAATCTTCGCCGCACGCCTACTCGGGTATTTGCCTCGATCCACGAACCGTGGTCCTCCGACCACGAAGCTACAGTGAGATTCAATTCAACGCATTGAATCTCGGAGTAACGGTTAACCTCATACCCAAACAACACAAGATACAACCAACAGATATTCTAGAGCTAATACAACGGTATATCATAAGCATACTAGAGATGCATGATCATTATGCCGACAAAACATAAGCACGAGCAATATGTAAAGCCCCATAGGGTAAATAACAACAACGGCTGCACTATTCACCGGTGCCACGATAAACACTCGTGTCCTCGGCGCTAGGAAAACATAACGGCATTCCAAACATAACCCGTTTAAAAGCTGCTCGTATAACGGTCTACGACATATCCTTGACATATATGCATTTAAGAAGCACAAGATTAGTGTTACGTACGCGTCCGTACCTTCGTTGGCAACGTTAGGTACTACCGCGGAAAACGTACAGCAAATCAGAGATTCTGATATCCTATAAGAGTAATATCACTTCCATTAGTGATTTGACACAATATCTGGCATTTTAGGTAAAAATTACCATTTTGCCCTTCTACCCCTAATCGGCGGAATTTCGCCAGCACTTCGTTACTCTGACAAATTTTCTTCCGAAATTTTGCCAGAACTTCGACGCCATTATGATTTTCCAAAATAATGACTAAAATAGCCCTCCCATATGATACCCAATCATACTTGAAATTTAAAGGCTATTCTAACAAATTCTACCCTTACTTTTAAAAGAACTGCGAAAACTTCAACTTTTCAGCGACTCGGTCCCTACTATGTTTACACCTCTGCATATTTTTTCAACGCAAACAAGGCTCTAAAACATTTGTAGGAATCTTGTCACCTACTTTCTAACTAACTAACATTGAGGCCACCCAGGCTGATCATTCTCGAAGGTTTCAAATGTTGGAAATTATGCCCTAGGGGCAAGTCATTGTACTTTAGACATTTATGTTATTTAAAGTATTCTCTTTTAGTTATCATTTCGTTTGCATGTTTACATTGATAACTGTATCCCTGGATATATCTAATAGATTATCCTAAATGTCCTCGGTCGGTCATCTACGCGGGAGCGAGATGAGATAAGACCAGTATGACTTTGATGAGGTATGGAGATACGAATCAAAGTCATGGGCACTTGAAAGAGTACAAGGTGCTGGACCGACCCACTATGAGAAATCTGCATGGATTTAGTCATAAGCTTATCTCTTGTATAACCGCGTCACGACGCCCTATGACCTGAGATCATCATGGATTCCTACATGATGAGTCACGGATCTTTGACCTAGTCAAAAGTCATCTTTGACCGGGTGATGATAAAGGCTAGGATCGGGATCAGTGGTTCTCATGTAAAGGAATGGAGTGGTCAAGATGTGATTTGTCCCTCACATTTGTAGAGAGATAATACTGGGCCACTCGATGAGTGAGTCTAAGAAATGTATGGCCATACTACGATGGAAATGAGTTTCCATTTCAATTAGACTACTCAAGAATCGAGAAAGTAATGGTCAAGAACAGGAAGTTGATATTATCCATGCCTCATCCTTGACTAAGTTATCGCGTGACAAAAGGGACGTGACATGGTTGTACGATAGGTTATATCGCATCAACGATCCCCATGTGAATTGAATAGTCGCAATGTCTTGCTAGAGGCCGCTTGTGACTTGTGGGCTGGTACAGTATTGGCCCGCTGCCAATCTCATGTGGGCCTACAGGGTTGCACACAAGAATAGCCCAACACAAGCAAGAGTTTCCAGATTCATTGAATCTTAAATGTGTTTAAGATTTAATGAATGCTTATTTAATCTAGGATGTGTGTGTGTGTATTATTAAATTCGAAAATAATAATGATATTATTTATTGATAATAATATTATTATATATAGTATTTAATTTATTTTATAAATTAAATAACTATAATAAATTGAGGTATTGTATCTCAGATTTAATTTTTGAATAAAGATATTGTATATCAGATTTAATTTGAATTGAGATATCGTATCTCATTTTAAATTAAATATAAGGATATCATATCTTGATTTAATTTATAAATATAAATTAAATATGAAGGCCTATTAATTCGGATCAAATAGTTAGATTATACCTGTTGGACAGATTTAATTAATACTATTTAATCCAAATTCGAAATTAATTAGATGAATTTTGAATATTTTAATATGACACATTAGGGTTTCTATAAGAGATCCTGATTTGGTCATATTAAACATATGAATGAATTAGACGGCCGCAAAAACAAAACCCTAGAAAGAAAAAAAGAGAGAGACGCAAGAATACTGAGGCGCTAGCACGCTGCCATCAGTGTTGGAGGCCGTTCGTGTGGATACCGGTAGAGGGAAAGGACACGTGAAGTCATCTCCTGTCTGATCGAACAAGAAGGTACTAGCCCACGTGATCAAGAAGCACGGATAAAAGATGCCACCTCGTTCGACACATACGACGTCTCAGGCGCATGAGGTTCTAGGCGCGAACGAGAACGGAACGCAAGCAAGCTCGCATAGGTACGGTTCTAAATCTAACCTTGACCTAAACGTGGTTGTGCGATCCGCCTAAGGGATCCGTAAAGAATTTTTTTTTTATTCCGCTGCGTGTTCGGATCCCAACATCAAAGACTTGAGGCTATTTTGGAGGCCATAGGCTTCCTTATTGATGTACCTTTTCCTACTTGTGTTGGTCCTTCAGGGACTTCACCCCCTCATGAGCCTACTCCTACTGAGCCTATTTACTCTACTCCTCCACCTTCTCAAACTGCTCCAGAACCCACTCTCCAACATTCTTCCTCTACTTCATCTTCTACTGCTGCCACCAGTCCACCACCTATTGCTACCACTTCTACACCTGAATCTTCCACTCCTTCACCTTCCACTGCTCTCATTGTCTATACACCACCCCCAACTCTTATCTATGTCGTTGCCCTTATCCAATCCATTCCGTCCTCAGATCTCATTCTTCCCACCTTTTTGCCTGATAACAAAGGGGGAGAAGAGTGAAGAGACTGCTAATATGTCTTCACTGTTTATGTTTTCATTTGTATTTCATTGCCTCGTATTGAACTACTTATGTGTATTGTGCTTGAAGATGCACTAACCCTTAATTATCAATACAAGTGTTTGTTAATGCAATGATTATTCCATTATATTATACATTGTATGTTTGCTTAACATATTCTTCCTTGGTGATCCCATTTCTTTTTAAACTACTTTTCAAACAATTGATAAGTGCAACCATCATCAAAAAGGGGGAGAATGTTAGTCCTCGAATTATAGGTTTTAATGATAACAACCCCTTGCAATGATATAAAGACTTGATGATTCAAGTCACTCGAGTGTGTATTCAACACTTGAGTATACAATAGTTATTAAAACTAAAACATGAATCAGAAAGCCGGTTTCCAAAATGTCTGATATAGACACTCGAGTGTTACTCTTCAACACTCAAGTGTTGACTTCAAAATCATAGGAATAATGGATGATACTTGTTTTTGTCATGAAGAAACTGATGAACACTCGAGTGTTCATGTTAAACACTCGAGTGTTGTTTCAACATCAACAATGCTAGTGCCTCTCATACAAACTCATTCTAAAATCAATACAACTAACACTCGAGTGTCAAGGTAATATCCAAGGTTAGTGCACGATACTAGTTCATGAACTGAATAGTTTATGGCACACTTGAAGTGTCATTTGTGACACTCGAGTGTGACCCTCGAGTGTGCTTTCTCAACCCTCGAGTGTCTGGTAGAGATCAACTTATTCTTTCCAATCTTTATTTTTTGAACCAGTGCTCTACCACTCACAAACATCAATACTCGAGTATTTATATAAGACACTAGAGTATGACACTCAAGTATCTAGAAGAAAACACATATTTTCAACTGAGCTTCATTTTTTAAACAAGTCTTTCCAGTGCAAGGGGTGATATTACAGTTGTAAGGGGGAGTGAGTCCTAGTAAGGATTACTCTAAGCTTATTGTAATCGTTGATTAAAAGATAGTGGAAATCTCAGATACGCTCTAAAGACTGGATGTAGGTCAAGATATTAAGGCCAAACCAATATAAATCTTTGTGTACACTTTAGTGATATCTTTCTAACTCTTACTTCCTGAATTAATTATTTGCTACAATCGTTTTAATTTTTATAATTAACCTAATTCACCCCCTATTGGGCGATACACTGAAACTAACATTTGTGACAATAGGTCTCTTATATCTGAATATATATAATTAAATTTACTTTATTTGAGGTTATATTGACAATTAAAGGATTGGATTTGAGTTTTATAAGGGAATGCAGATTTTTGGAATTTTTGGGTGAAACTTTGATTGGAGGGAATTGGGTGGTTTGGATAAATTAAGGATATGGTTGTATTTTGATGGTTCTAACAAGTGAGAAAAATAATTTCTAGAAGAAGGAAATGTGATTGTAATGGTGATTTGAGAAAGAGTTGATTTATGGGATTTGCGCTATGATATAAAGTGAGCAATTTTGGGGATTTTGAAGTGATTGGAGGGAAGTGTTATCGTTAAAAATTTTAATTGAGTGAAATAGAGTCATAAAAAGTTAGGATTTGTGATTTGAGGAATAGATAACTTGTTGTCATTTTTCTAAGAACTAAAGTGATCCAATTGTGGGAGTTTAATTATATTATTTGTTATTGTAATAGTTAGTATTCTTGTTAATTTTATTAACCTATAATTAAATATTATAGAGTGAACTTGAATTTGGCTTGTTGACTTGAATTCTCTGAAGTTTAGTTCTTGTGTCAAGAACTTGAGGTAACTACTTTCTAATTTATTGTGTCTGCTTGTTGAGGTGATTATAAGTGTATGTTGGTATTTTCAATTGCTATAAGTATATGTTATAATATTTTACATATGAAAAATGCATACATATAAAATTTATGTTTGAGTAAAAAAATTTAGTAAAGTGGAATTAAATTGTTTATCTTGATATTCTAATGTTGATAATGAATAGCATTTAATGTTGAATATAAAAGAATAAATTATTAATGTTGAACTTTGTGATGTTGAGATGTTGAATTACGTATCAAAGTGTACAAGACTGTGGTGAGATGTGATTGTTGGAGGGTTGGTTCTTTAATACCACGTGGTATAGTTGCCACTATGCAAATAGTGGATGGCTTTGACAATTTCAAGGCCCTTGGTATTACCCTTCCTTTGGCCGAGTTAAAGGTCAGCTTAAGCGACGTGACACCTTTCCATATTTGAAAGAAAGGGAACTCATGGTCTGATATGAGTACTGTAGCCTTTAGCCAGGTTAAACCTCCTAATTTGCATCTCACAATAGGGATAAGGGGCAACAACTCTCAGGAGAATTATGAACAGTATGATAGAGATTTCATCACTAAGATATGGAAAGAGGTGCACAAATTCACTCCACGGACCTTTGATGGCAAGTTCAACCCAAGAGTTAGTAAAGGCTGGATTGATCGATTGGAGACTATTCTATGTAGTCAAATGCAACGAACAACAAAAGGTGATAATAGCAATAGTGTTATTGGTAGATGATGCAAAAATATGGTGAAAAAGCATGAAGCCTGCAAATGGGACCATTCCAAATTGGCAAGAGTTCAAGGTAATGTTCCATCAACACTCTTTTCTAGCAGCCTTACAATAACTTAAGGAGACTTAGTTCTATTCTTTTCGGCAAGGTGACTTGGATGTAGATTCATTTATTGCGTAATTTCTTGAGTTAGTCAAGTATATTGCTTATGGTCAAAAGTGAAGAACCGGTTGAACCTAAGAGGGGGTGAATTGGGTGAAGATTAAAAACTTGAAACTTTGAAAATCTTTTCACGTCTTTTAAATCAAAATATTCGAATAAGCTTATACTGGAAATATAAGAGATAAGGGAAGAGAATATGTAAACTGTGATTTATACTGGTTCGGCCCAATCTCTGACCTACGTCCAGTCCCCAAGCTCCACTTGAGATTTTCAATCCACTATCCTCTTGTTTAATACGGGCACAAGAGAAGCCTTTACAATCCAATTACACGCTCTGTACTTGAAGTAATCCTCTCACTAGGATTCACTCCTCCTTACAAGCTGTAATTTGTACACCCACTTGATTACACACTCCAGACTCGAAGTAATCCTCTCACTGGGATTCACTTCCCCTTACAAGCTGTAATCAATACAATGGGTTTCCCACTCAAGATCACCCAATTTTGAGTAACTCTTGGATAGAAAGTTTACAGATAAATCTTCTCTCTCAGAAGTGTATGAATAAACATTGAAGTACATAATCGTTCATCTCACTCTCTATGGTAAACTATGTAAGCATTGAGAACGGAGAGTAAGTGAATATCAGAGTATTGGCATTTTGAAGA
The DNA here is from genome assembly GCA_025563575.1 of Acacia pycnantha. Classification (NCBI taxonomy): domain Eukaryota; kingdom Viridiplantae; phylum Streptophyta; class Magnoliopsida; order Fabales; family Fabaceae; genus Acacia; species Acacia pycnantha. The sequence goes on from JAMWYP010000001.1 coordinate 4,365,032, forward strand.
TGTAAGCTCGTGTCTTTGTGTTTGCGTGTACACCTTCTTCTGTCGCTCTTCCTCTATTTATAGACCATTAGTATTGATGTTGTTGGAAGCATTCAATCCGTTGCATTTTGGCCGTTGTGAATAGTAGTCGTTGAGTCACTACGAAAATGTACGTTAAAGTTGAAGCGTGAAGTGTCTGTATAATCGCCGTCATTATATTCTTTAATTGCTTTGTTCGGTGATCATTACCGTTGGAGAAACAGGCAGAAGGAATGAAATAATCTTTGCTCAAAACTTCTTTCAGATGTTCAGAGCTATGACAGTTGGTTTAGTGCCTCGAAGTGGTAATTGCATTAAATGCTCTGACACACAAATTGCTTTATGCAAATTCGTTGTTAATCCATGATAAAATCATCTGAAACTCATTAGCAAACTGGTTAAAAGCAATTAGAAATAGTAATGAGTAATGATATGTAGAAATGAATTCACAGTAGATGATTCAGGATTCACGAAAGGCAAACTCGAGTTAAGAAATGAAAACTCGAGTTTTGTCCATACAAAGAGCTTTTAAGTTTTTCCACAGACAAAGCAAACTCGAGTTAAGAAATGAAAACTCGAGTTTTGACAAGACAGAGAGCTATCAACATTTTCAAAGTTAGCAAAACTCTAGTTTACTTTTGGAAACTCGAGTTTTGGCTACACAGAGAGTTCTCCAAGTTTCCACACTTTGTTGGAAACTCGAGTTTACTTTGGAAACTCGAGTTTTCACCCTACAGAGAACAATGCTCGATTCTGAACTTGTGAAAACTCCATTGTTCATTTCGACAAAGCTTTTTAAAGTTTTCTCTTAAATGAGGAAACTCGAGTTTACTTTTGGAAACTCGAGTTTCAGCCTTACAGAGAAATTTCCATAGTTTTCAAAGAATGTGAAAACTCGAATTAAAATATGGAAACTCGAGTTATAGTCAGGCAGAGAGCTTTGCTATCTTTTGAACATTTGAAAACTCCAGTTTTGATTTGGAAACTCCAGTTTTGAGCTTTTGGACTAAAACATGATTTCTCATCAAAAGTCCAAAACTCGAGTTAGTCACTTAATGACTCGAGTTTTGCACTGTTCACAAAACATGTCCAAATGCCAAATCGTGATGTTTGTCTCTGAAATGAGAAAACTCGAGTTAAGATTTTAAAACTCGAGTTTCGAACTTTTACTGAAACATGAAAACTCGAGTTTGGAAGAACTGACTCGAGTTTGCGTCGCTGAATTCAAATTTCAAGTTACACGAATTTGCGAAATGTGTATGTTTGATCCTAATACTTTATATCATCACTCATTACTATTCCTAACTATGTTTAATCAGTTTGTTAATGAGTTTCAGATGATTTAGACAGGATTAAATGGAGAATTAGCAAAAAGCATAAAGTAAAAGTCAGAACATTAAATGCAAAGTGCGAAAGCTTGCATACTACGGACAATCATTCTCCACACGTTTTGTAGGAATTAATGTTTCCTTTCCTCATCCAGCATCTGCTCTTCCAACGGATTAATTGTCAGGAAGTCAACTCTGATCTTCTGCAAAGCTGGATTAACCAAAGAGTAGAGAGAGAAGAAGACCAAAACCTTCACTAATCATCCTCTAATGTCTCCAACGGTTATATGAGGATTTACAACGGTCATTTAATGATCTCTATCTATAAATAGAGATGCATTCAATTCCTCTCAACAACCAATCTGTGCAAGAACAAAAATCATTAAAGTTTCAATTACTCTTTGAGTGTGTAAAGTATCTTTTGATACATTCATACTTCAGTGTTTATCTTATCTACTCTTAGAGAGATTTTCTTGATTGTAAATCATTTATTGTAAAGTATCTCAAGTCAAGGGGACTTGGAGATTGGGTTATTGATTACAACTTGTAAGGAGGAGTAAGTTCTAGAGAGAGAATTACTCTTGAGTGCAGAGTGTGTAATCAATCTTGATAGTGAGAAATCCCAGAGAGTCTGGGGACTGGACGTAGGTCAAGAGATTGGACCGAACCAGTATAAATCATTGTGTCTTGCTTCTCTTCTCTATACTCTATTTCACTTCTGTATTACCACGCAGAAACAGAGCAGTCCGAAAAGATTTTTGAGAATCCCCAATTCACCCCCTCTTGGTGATTCAGCTCCACTTTCATTTGATAACTCCTCACGAGTAGATAAAGATTGAACACTGAAGTACACAAAATATCTGAAGATATGAATGAACAGTAAAGTTGTAATAAATCGAAATGAATGCACAGCGTTTCGGTAGTTGACGACTTCAATGCTTCTGGTATTTATAGTTGAAACATTTATGACCGTTGGAGAAGCTTGAAGATCGACCGTTGAGAGTCTTAAATATTTCCGTTAGACTCACGACGTTTCGGATGATATTCTTCATCGTTCAAATATTTCAGCTGGATTTGCAGTTCCAACATTCTTTCATTCCTTTTGTTTTTCCCGTTGTGAAATGGCATTTAATGTGATGGAGAATGTTTGTAACTGCTTTACGTTTGCTCAGGAGTTGATTACCGAGAATATCAACGCTTTTAGCAATCTGCATTTAATGCTTCTGTCAGAGTTCGTGCTTTTCTGCTAAAACAGTGGTTAATATCCTGAAACACACTCAAACGATGATTAGTGTTATGTTTAAACATCATTCAAGTATTAAACAAGAGATTAGAGGATAACCCATGAGATTTGAATTGAAATCTATATCGTTTTTCAAAACAGAGGGTAATCATGCTCGGGCATGATTCAAACTTGCTCGAGCATTGCTCAAGAAAACATGTTTAGAAAAAGAAAGCAATGAGTTATGCTCGGGCACAGTTGAGCTTCTGCTCGAGCAACCTGCTCGAGCACTTAAAAAGCTACTCGGGCAAAGTGGTTTTTAATACAAGAGAGATTCACGAGTCGATGATACTCGGGCAAATTACTCATCATGCTCGGGCATGATATCGCTTATGCTCGGGCATGGTGATAGCGATACTCGGGCAAAGGTCAGGCAAAGAGCATCTGAATACAGAGCGACAGACTTGCTTGAGCATGTTTTTATGTCTGCTCGAGCAAAATATTTTCTTGCTCGGGCACAAAGTACACAGAGAGCGAGAAGTGAAAAGGCACGATGCTGCTCGGGTATACTTTTGCCCTTGCTCGAGCATGCTAATTCTATGCTCGGGCATGCTTCTTCCAAAGAGGAATGTAAAGAAGGCAAGAGACGCTGCTCGAGCAACCCTTTATCCTTGCTCGAGCATGAGTGCATGACTATCTCATGCTCGAGCAACATCCATCCAGAGACGAATGTTAAGATGCTGAGTAATGTTGCTTGGGCAACACTTTTCTCCTGCTCGAGCATGCTGCTCGGGCATGAGATGAGCAATTCTAAAAATGCTTAACAACTTGGTTGCCTACTCGAGCAATCTTCTACCCATGCTCGAGCACTATGCCCGGGCATCACTTATCTCTGCTCAGGCATAACATATATATAAAACTTATACTTGCGACGCTGCTCAAGCAACATTATTACTTTGCTCGGGCATAGTACAAATGTCTTTAATATTTGAGCTTCTGGCCCGATGATGCTTGGGCATCACTGTTACATTACTCGGGCATATCACATACTTTCATATTTTGTCCCGATGATGCTCGGGCATACCTGATTCCTACTCGAGCATGTTTTACTATTAAATTTCTTCTAATACTTTGAACTGATTATTTGATTTAGAAGAGTCTTTCTTGTCATCATCAAAACCCATAAGAACTAACCTAGGTTATGTTAGTGGTTATAAGGACGTTGTAAGAATTGTTGAGGGAGTTCTATACATATTGAATTGTAACGTATATTTTGTCCACTTAACTATTTTATAATCATTCTCTACATACTTGTTAAATTGGAATTGTGTTTTTGGGGTTTGTGTGACTCACCCCATCGTTATTTATTATTTATCAGGCAAGAGTTCAAACGGTGCTACCAAGGGGAAGGTGTCCGAGGCTCGATTTGATTTATCAATTTTGTATGCCTCATGTATTTACATGAGAATAGTCCAATGTATATTGCTGAACTTAATGGCTTTTTTTTTGTATATGTTGCTTATTTTGAATATTTCGTTGTATAATAGGGTTTGTACTGTAGGCGGAGCCCCTTTGATATGTTGTTTATTGTGGGGGATACTTTATTAGAGGCTGAACCTAAATATTTTCTTGCTTGAAATGATTAATTATATAGTAATTATAGGAGTTTGTTTCATGAGCCAATCGTCTCCAACTACTTAGACACAATTTTAAATCATCGCGTGTGGATAACTATATATGATTAATAAATTATATTATTTTTATTAAACAGAATATGTAACAAATTGAACATTTTACATTGAGAATTACTGATGGGAAAAAATATTATGTACATTTTAACCAAAGTATGATATCAAGTCCAAAGATAAACAACTATTCTTTTTACCGTTAATAACTACTAGTATTTGACCATACAGTAAAGTTTTGAATTCGGGAGCAGATTGTCCCAGTATCCAAACTCTCCTCATCTCTCAGTATCCTTACATCCTAGTCGTTCATTCCATCAGAGCTCTGTTGGATATGATTAGTTTTGTTGATGTCTTATATAGATGTCATTATTAAGAGCAAAAAACTTTTATAATATATTTATCTCATACATTGACTAACTACTATATTTAATGTAGAGTTGAATTATAGAGATTAATCAAGAATGAGATAAGAGATTACAGAAAGAAGAAATTGCAGAGAATGTCAAGGAAGCAAGAAGCTATCAAAGTATTTTGGGAATAATCAAGAAGAAGAGAAGAAAAGAAAGAAAGAATTGAATTGTAGAAAATGATCAAGAGAAGAAGAAAGGAAGGAAGAACTTGTTGAATGGAATAAGAATATCATTATTCAAGTTCTTAGATTGATACTAAAAGTCTCCACGATCAAATGGAAGTTGGAATGACTCAATTCAGAGTTAAAACAGGAAAATATAAGGTTCCAGATGAGCAAACTCGAGTTAAGGACACAAAACTCGAGTTTGGGAGTCTCCACGATCAAATGAAAGTTGGAATGGCTCAATTCGGAGTTAAAACAAGCAAATATAAGGTTCCGGATGAGCAAACTCGAATTAAGGACACAAAATTCGAGTTTGGGACTCAAAACTCATGTTTGTCACTAACTAACTTGAGTTAGTAATGTCTTTAGCATCTCTGACGTCTCTGGATGAGTTAAACTCGAGTTAGTTAGTACAAAATCGAGTTTACATCTCTCTTCAACAACTCTGTTCGACTCTATTTCACGTTCAGCATGGACGAGGTCTAGTAATTTGATGATATCTCCCAAACCAGTGATTGGATTGAGGTGAAACAAATTTGGTATGAACTAGACTCTCAATGCGTCATTTTGATATAAAATTAATGCCCAAAGGAGTTCAGATCAAGGAGATATGAATTTTGGAAGTTGACACTTAAATTCACGTCACACAGCAGACCAAGCTTCAATGTTTTGAGTGTATCTCACAAACTACAAATTCAATTGAGCTGAAATTAGTGGCATATGAAAGTAGACTCAAAATGAGTTCCATCACGATATAAACCAACTAAAACGAAGTTTAGACCAAGGAGATATGGCCCTCGAAAGTTTACTCAAGAAATTCTGGAACCATTTCAGCATAGGCTTGGTTTTCTGGATATAGCTCACATTATACACAACCAAATGAAGTGAAACCAATTCCATATGAATCTAGACTCATCAAGTGTTTCACATAATTTGGAAGTGCTCAAGTTATTTAAACTTAGCCAAACTCAAGTTAGTATTGGTAAACTCGAGTTTCTGTCAGACCGAGAGTTTTGCAATCTTTTTGAACTTAACTAAACTCGAGTTTGATATGCGAAACTTGAGTTTGTTAGACCGAGAGTTTTCAAAGATTTTACTCTTTAATAAAAATTCGAGTTTGTTTTTACTAAACTCAAGTTTGTCGCAAGCCGAGAGCTTCACATCTTTTTGAACTTAAGAAAACTCGAGTTTATATTTAGAAACTCTAGTTTGAGCTTTATGGACTTAAACTTAGTTTCAGTATGAATCACTACAAAAAAAAATTGATTTTTGCTACGGAAAAAATCCGTAGCAAATCGATTTTGCTACGGAAAAATGCCAAAATTCCGTAGCAAAATCGATTTGCTACGGAATTTGCTATGGATTTTTCCGTAGCAAAAACCCCGTAGCAATTTGCTACGGATTTAAAATCCGTAGCAAATTGCTACGGATTTAATTCCGTAGCAATTTTTACTACGGATTTTAAATTCCGTAGCAAACTTTGCTACGGATTCAAATCCGTAGCAATTTGCTACGGATTTTTTTCCGTAGCAAAGTTTGCTACACATTGATATTCCGTAGCAATTTGCTACGGAATTCAATCCGTAGCAAATTGCTACGGAATCTCATTCCGTAGCAAATTGCTACGGAATAGTAATCCGTAGCAATTTGCTATGGAAATGGTTTCCGTAGCAAATTCTTAGAATTTGCTACGGAACCTATTTCCGTAGCAAAATTATTTTAAAAAAAATTAATTTTTATTTTATTTTTTTTTATTTTTTGAATCTTTTTAAATTTAAATTTTTTTAATTGTTTTCTTTTTTAAAATTTTTTTTCTTGAAAATTGAATGCAAAAGTATCATGAATATAATAAAAAGAGTTTAGAGAAAACAAAATATATATAATAATGTTGTAAGGAACAAATACTAAAAAGTAGTCTAAACATCAGCATTGTGATCATCATCATCATCACCCGCATGGTCATCATCACCAGGAGCCGACCCCGAACCCTTTTGTGTCATTAGAGACAGGAGTTGAAGCTGCATCTGTCTCATCATCTCCGCTTGCTGATCCATCTGATGTCGCATCCTCTCCCGTTCCTGTTGCATCGCAAGCTCCATCCTCTCCCGTTCTTGATTCATCGCTTTGCTCCATCCTCTCCCGTTCTGAAGCATCTCCCGCCTCATGATGTCCCATTGCCGACTCATCCGTGTTGCTTGCTGCTCCACTAACGCCTTCATCTTCTTCACTCATCTCGCAAAAACATTATGAAGTACATTTTTTATTTGTACTTCATTTGAATGGACAAGAGAATGGAAATTATCAATATCAAATGTATTATGTGTACCTGGAGAAACACCTTCAGTGCTGGATGAGGAGCGCTTTGATTGCTTCAGTCGGCCAGTGGAAAGAGATTTGCCGTGTCTCCCAAAATAAACCAAGTTCGATTAATGATTTGCAGAATAGGGAACCTGGGTCGTTTCCCAACGAATTTGCAGCGGGCTCGATTTAATAACAATAGTCAAACAGAATGGTGAAATTGGGGGTTTTAGGGTTTTATGATTCAATAGATTAAAACGAAATAAATTGAAATAAACAGTAGAAAAACGTTGATGGACTTAAACAGATTAAAAACGACCAACCCAACGATCAGATTCAAGAATCATGCATCATTGAACGAAATATAACTAATCACGTTTGGTTCGGATGAATCGAGATCTCGCATTCATCCGGATAATCCCTCGCCTAGACGATCGCCTAGAATTTATCCGAAAATGGCGTCTCACCGTGCAATCGCACAGCAACACTAAAACCTAGTCCGAATTTAGTCCTTGGGATGAACCAAACCGAATATTAAATCTAATATTCGAACTATTTTCAGAATCGAATCCGATAAGATGAAAACAGAATTGATTAAGTTACCGATTAGGCACAAGTTCTCTGGAAGAATCATGGAATCCTCATCGTTGGGTCAATCACAGGGGGTTTAGCTGAGCATGGCTGGAAAAACTGAAGAAAAGATGAAGAACGCGAAAAACCCTAAGAACATGGGAAAATCGGTAGAGAGAATTTGCATAAAATCGCGAAACCCTAATGTCAAAATCCTGAATTCGTGAATGCCTACTGCCTTTGGCGGCTGCCTTAGTTAAAAATAACCTAAAACGAAAATGGGCCCTAATAGTTTTAGCCCAAAACAGAAATAAAATAAAACTGGACTTAAATTACAAAATTCGGGTCCAAATAATATCCAGAATTGTGCATCCGACTTCGGCTCCAAAATCGACCGCCCTCTTGACCGAATTGGCTCTTGATGTCTTCATCCTGAGCAAAATCTAAAAAAAAAGACTAAAAGTAAAAACTCTTATTTACTAATAATTGCTACAATGCAAAAATTGAATCAAGGGACAAAAAGTTCCAAAAGACCAATCAATCAAGACCTAAATCCCTTCATCTCAAATTACAATTCATGGTGGTCTCAATCAATGATGCTGATCACAAAAGATGGTCTCACAAATGATGCGCTCAATCAATCAGTCTCTCAAGTGTTTAAGGTAAATAAGTGTATCGCTCAAATTCTACTCAAGAAAATTGTTCTATCATAAGCTTGCTCAACTTCTACGTCTCCACTACTCATAACACATACATGCACAAATCAAGAGAGCTTGTAATTAAAGGTTGTAATGGGGCTAGGGTGAAGGTAGGTAATAGTATGGAATAAGAGGCTAAGCACCAAAGAAATCAAAAGGAAGAGCACTGATTAACACAATCATTCTCTATGTATGAAACTTTTATTCTACTAATGTATCCATTTCTTTCTATGTATTTTCTTTTCTTCTCTTTTCTCTCTCTTTTTTTTTCTTCTTCTTTTTTTTTTTTTTTTTACTTTTCTTTCTTTCCTTTCATTGTATACGTAATTACAATGTCAAAATCAAATATCTCCCCCCCACACTTAAACTGTTGCACTCCTGAGCAACCCCCACACTTAAACACAAGACAAGTTGAAACCAATGCTCAATAAATCTTCAAAGTGCGGAATAAAATGGTTTTACGCTTAGGCTTGTAATGTGGCTTAGAAAAGAATGGGTCAAAAGGCACAAAGGGGCTAGCAAGGGAATCATAATGCAAGGGAAAGCTATTTGGCCAAAGTGAGGAAAATAAAAGAAAGAAAACAAGCTTCCATCATACTTATGCACGTAAGTGAAAAATGTAGTTTCAAAAAGAAAAGGAGCAAGTTCTAGAGAACAAAAATCATGAGAGATGCACACATGAAAGAAAGAATGGCAAAAGATGAATTCCATTCATGTAGGCCCAAAACCTCACAAGGTCAATACCAACTTAGGCAATCAACAACATCAAATCAACTATCAAGACTTGTAATCGAAGAGTCAAGAATTGTAGACCAAACAGAATGATCCATTAAAGCCAAAATGTCCACGTTCATGATATGTAGCAATCATAGAAAAGAGACTTCTTTTTTTTTTTCAAAAAGCAAAGCAAGGTAAAAAAAATGAACAAACAAAAGAGAAAGAGGGAGAAGAAAGAAGAATACTCCCAAGGGTTTATGGAGAGTAGGTGGCATCAATGAGGTTTATGGAGGATAGGTGGCATCAATGAGGAGAGTCTCTGCTTCCTCGGGCTGCTGTGGGGATCCCTCATGAAATGGCTTGAGGCGATGCCCATTGACCTTAAAGGTTCTTCCTGTGGGTGAATCACATAGCTCAACAGCACCAAAAGGAAATATGTTAGTGATCACAAAAGGGCCATCCCACTTAGATCGAAGCTTACCAGGCATAAACTTCATACGGGAATTAAATAGAAGAACTTTCTGGCCCACAGAAAATTCTTTCCTCAGAATATGCTTATCATGGAATGCCTTAGTCTTTTCCTTATACAACCGTGAGCTCTCATAGGCATCCAATCTAAGCTCATCTAACTCTTGCAACTGCAGCTTCCTCTCCATCCCAGACTGAGCCAAATCCATGTTACACTGCTTAATGGCCCAATAGGCTCGATGCTCCAACTCAACCGGAAGATGACATGCCTTACCAAAGACAAGCCGATAAGGAGACATCCCAATCGGAGTCTTGTAGGCGGTGCGATATGCCCACAAAGCATCATCTAGTCGCTTACTCCAATCTTTCCGGGTAGAGTTAACGGTCTTCTGAAGGATTTGCTTAATCTCTCGATTTGAGACTTGACTTGACCATTGGTCCGAGGATGGTAGGTGTGGAAACCTTGTGTAGCACTCCATACTTGCGTAGCAAGGCACCCATGCTTCGATTGCAAAAATGGGAACCCTGATCACCGATAATAGCTCTAGGAATGCCAAACCTGCAGAAAATGTTAGACCTAACAAAGTCCACCACCACAGAAGAATCATTAGTCCGGGTGGCTTTCGCCTCAACCCATTTCGAAACATAATCAACAGCCAGCAAGATGTAAGTGTAACCATATGAAGCAGGAAATGGACCCATGAAATCAATACCCCACACATCAAAGATCTCACAAAACAATATAGGGTTTTGGGGCATCTCATGCCTACGGGAATACTCCCTGCCCTCTGACAGATAAGGGTCATCCCAAACATAATATTTAGATTCACTTTTCAATTTTAGAGTTTGGGCCCTAGTGGAATCTACAGGAAAAACACCAGCTACCAAGTAGTTAACTAAATCAACATACCATGGGATCTTAACTGACAGTTGTAGGAGCTGCTCATCAGGGAAATCATCCTGAATAGAAGAGGGGTGAGAGGGAGAATGAGTGATACGACTCAAGTGATCAGCTACCCAGTTTTGTGCTCCACTTCTATCTCGAATCTCCACATCAAACTCTTGGAGCAATAACATCCACCGGATGAGTCGTGGCTTAGCATCGCCTTTTCAAAAGAAACTTTAAAGCTGCATGGTCGAGAAAACAATGACTCTACTAGCTAGCGATATGACCTAAACTTATCGAAGGCAAATACAATAGCCAACAACTCCTTCTCGGTAGTGGTGTAATTAGGCGAGCGAGAATCCAAAGTCTTTGAAGCATATGCAATGACATGGGAGGCTCTATCAACCCATTGTGCTAAGATAGCACCAACCGCATAGTTGGAAGCATCGCACATCAACTCAAAAGGGAGGAGCCAATCGGGGGCTGAATCATGGGGGCGTGGTCGCAACGCTTCAAGTGATCGAAGGCCGCCTTGCACGCATCATCAAAGACAAAGTCGGTGTCCTTATGCGCGAAGGTTGGACAAGGGTCGAGCAGTCTTCTTGAAATCTTGAATGAAACGTCGATAGAAACCTGCATGGCCAAGAAAAGAGCGAACTTCCCGCACGAAGCGGGGTAAGGCAAAGCGGTAATAACATCTATCTTAGCGGGGTCTACCTCAATCCCTTTCCTAGACACTATGTGTCCTAAGACTATACCCGACTCAACCATGAAGTGACACTTCTCATAATTCAGCACAAGATTAGACTCAATGCACCTATACAAAACTCTAGATAGATTAGCTAAGCATGCATCAAAATCAGACCCATATACAGTGAAATCATCCATAAACACCTCCATGCAGTCCTCTAGGAACTCAGAGAAAATACTCACCATACAACGCTGAAAAGTGCCAGGTGCATTGCAAAGACCAAAAGGCATCCTCCGGTAAGCATATGTCCCAAAGGGGCATGTGAAGGTCGTCTTCTCTTGATCCTCAGGAGCAATATGGATCTGGAAGTATCCAGAGTAGCCATCCAAGAAGCGTAATGAGACTTACCGACCAATCGCTCTAACATCTGATCAATGAAGGGTAGAGGGTAATGATCTTTGCGAGTGGCTTGGTTGAGTCTTCTATAGTCAATGCAAACTCTCCAACTATTCGAACTCGAGTAGGAATGAGCTCATTCTTTTGATTGGCTACCACGGTGACTCCGGATTTCTTAGGAACCACCTGGATTTGGACTAACCCACGGCTATCGAAAAGGGATAGATGATGCCGGCTTGCGAAGCTTAGTGACTTCTTTCTTCACCACATCAAGGATAAGAGGATTAAGGCGTCTCGGGGTTGCCTCACTAGCTTAGAGTCCTCTTCCAATAGAATCCGATGCATGCACACAGAAGGGCTAATGCCAACTATGTCGCCTAATGTCCACCCAATGGCTTTCTTGTTCGCCCTCAATAAGCTTAGCACTTCTCTTCTTGATCCGGCATAAGATTATTTGCCACAATGACTGCAACTGCTCATTCACCTCCGAAATGCATACTTGGATGGTCCGGAAGGGATTTCAACTCTAGTTTGGGTGGTTGCTCAGTGGAGGGGAGAAGCTTGGGTGGTTGTTGCAACAACTCTGGTGTCATCACACTGGGAATACCTGAAACCATATTCAAAGAAGAATCACCAAACAATGCAGTCTTAACCAAATTAGTGCAAACAGAGCACCATTCATTATCATCGCATGCACAAATGGGGGTATCACTCTCAGATGAAAAATAATAAGGATAATCAGCACACCAACCATTGAGAACATCATCCACAGCATCATCAATCACATCAATACGAAAACAGAATGCTCTTCCCTAGGATATTTCATGGCATCAAAGATATTGAAATTCACGGATATATCACCAAACTCCATGGAAAGAGTACCAGAATGCACATCTATCTTAGTCCTAGCTGTTTTCATGAAAGGTCTCCCTAGAATGATTGGTGACCTACTACTAGGAGACTCACCCTCCATATCCAAGATGTAAAAATCAGCAGGAATATCAATTCATTTACTTTGACTAATACATCTTCAACTAAACCAGAAGGATGGGCATTACTCCTATTAGCTAACTGAACAATGACACCAGTTGGACGCAAGGGACCAAGACCAAGAGATCTATAAACAGATGCAGGCATGACATTAATAGAAGCACCTAAATCTAGCATGCAATCATCAAATCTATAGTTACCAATAAGGCAAGGGATAGAAAATGTCCCTTCGAGGGAAAGGAAGAGGGATAGGAATGTCTTCCTATTCACCTTGCTGCTGACCTTTTTCTTTTCGAGTCAATCTTCACATTTCTGACTCGTTTTCGATGTGGAAGTCACATCTGCAGCTTGCTTAGGTTCCTCCAATTGCTTGCCGCATCGTAGTGATATAGCACTCACATTTCCCTTAGGATTGGGAATTGTTTGTGAAGGAAGGGAGTTGGATCCCCGAGGTTGAAGCTGGTTCAATGATGTTGCCAATTGCCCAATCTGTGTTTGCAAACTCGAATGGAAGTGTCGGTTCTTTGTTGGAACCGCATATTGGCCGTGACAAATTGCTTCATCATATCTTCAAGTGAGGAACCACCACCACTACTACTAGCTTCGTTGTTGTGTCGCCTGTGGAGGTGGACATATGGATGGTCGAGGAGGTGGTGCTTGCAAAGGCAAAGGGGTGCGGATCGTTCTTTGGAAAGTATGTGGTCCGTACGGCCTCTGCCGGTAATTCCCTGGTTTTGGTTTTGATTCCAGCGAAAGTTGGGGTGATTTCTCCAACCAGGATTGTATGTATTAGAGAAAGCATTATTCTGTTGGTATTGTGGCCTTCTGGAAAAACACCCACTGCAGCTACTTGATTGGTCTTGATAGGCGAGGATCATGCAAAGTAGGGCAAGAGTCGAGTAGAGTGATAAGGGTCGAACAAAACCCACAAGAGTACCCATGCCGAGAAGGGCGACCGCACTGTCGTGTTATCGCCAATTGCCTCACAAGGGAGGTCAAATCATCAAGTCTCGGTATCTAATCTCTGAGAATCATACTGGACTGGGGCTTGAATATGGTAAACAGGAGTACTATTGGCCCTAGTGCCAAACTACTGAGAGTTATCTGCCATAATGGATATCAATTCTCGGGCTTCTTCAGGTGTCTTGTTACTCATAGCTCCACCACTAGAGGCATCAACCAACCCTTTGTCTACCGGTGATAGACCATCATAGAAAGAGTTGATCAAGTCTTTTTCAGATATCTGATGGTGTGGACAGCTTGCACATAACCTTTTGAACCTCTCCCAATACTCATGCATAGTCTCCCCAGTGATCTGTTTAATGTTGCCAATCTCCTTCTTAATCGCAGTTGCTCTTGAGGAAGGGAAATATTTCTCTAGGAATATCCTCTGAATATCAGTCCAGCTCCCAATAGATGAGGGTCAAGGTACAACAACCAATCCTTGGCTCCACCTTCCAATGAGAAAGGAAAAGCTCTCAACTTGATATGATTTTCATGAATGGCATGTGGCTTCATTGTGCCGCACACTACATGGAATTCCTTCAAATGCTTAATGGGGCATTCACCGCAAGACCATGAAACTTAGGCAACAAGTGTATTAGACCAGATTTAAGCTCAAAGTTAGCAAGCAAGATCGGGATATTGGATGCACAAAGGTTGATAATTAACATCAGTGCACCCAATTCCTTCAAAGTATGATGATTTGCCTGTTCTCCTGCCATAATGTCTGAGTTAGTGGACACAAGACTATCAGAAATACTATCAGAATCACAGTCAGAAAGATCAATAGAATGGACACAATCCGAATGGCCACTATCAGAGTTCAGTGGAGTGTCCAGCTCAGTATTAATCCTATGACTTAAGCTTACAACTCTCCTAGCAGCAAGAATTGTTCTCTCTATTTCAGGATCAAATGGCAACAGATCTTCTGGATTAGTAGTATTCCTGGTACTCATGCAGCATATACACAAAGCAGAATTGGCAAATACTCAGAATGACAAAGATGCCACCAGAGAATCAGAATTACGAAAATGCCACAAGGGGTGGTAAAAAGTGGAAAACACTAAGAGACACAAAGACAAAACACACAAAAGCGAAAACCTATGCTAGAAATTGACCTAAACAAGTCCAGAAACAGTATCAAATGATTTTTAAAATTTTTGGGACTTGGACAGGGCGACTCCTAGACTATTGGGGAACTCAAAAATGGAATAAAAACTTCAAAAATTGAAAAAGTGGTCTAAACGATGGAATTTGGCAAAACGGAGGATAGCCCTTAGAAAATGAAACATTTTCAAAGGGGGTCTAATGATTTTCCATCTTCTATCACTGTACCAAATTTCAGCCAAATCAGAGATACCCCGAAAAAATGACCCTATTGGAAATCAAAAATCGAAATTAAAACAATGAAAAAGTGGTCTAAACGTTGGAATTTGGGGAAAATAGGTGAGACCTCACTTCCTCCTAGCAAGTGACTCTTGCTTAGAACGCCCAATTCCTTGTGAATAAGACCTGGTTTGAGTGATCGAGTCGAAAAATTCTGTCCGACCACCTAAACCTTAGTCACATTTACAATACTGTTACTAATCAAACCGATGCAAATTCCCCAGCAACGGCGCCAAATTTGGAAAGATATTTTCCGTGTCTCCCAAAATAAACCAAGTTCGATTAATGATTTGCGAATAGGGAACTGGGTCGTTTCCCAACGAATTTGCGGCGGGCTCGATTTAATAACAATAGTCAAACAGAATGGTGAAATTGGGGTTTTAGGGTTTTATGATTCACAGATTAAAACGAAATAAATTGAAATAAACAGACAGAAAAACGTTGATGGACTTAAACAGATTAAAAACGACCAACCCAAAGATCAGATTCCAGAATCATGCATCATTGAACGAAATATAACTAATCACGTTTGGTTTAGGATGAATCGAGATCTCGCATTCATCCGGATAATCCTCGCCTAGACGATCGCCTAGAATCTGTCCGGAAAATGGCGTCTCACTGTGCAATCGCACAACAACACTAAAACCTAGTCTGAATTTAGTCCTTGGGATGAACCAAACCGAATATTAAATCTAATATTCGAACTATTTTCAGAATCGAATCCGATAAGATGAAAACAGAATTGATTAAGTTACCGATTAGGCACAAGTTCTCTGGACGAATCATGGAATCCTCATCGTTGGGTCAATCACAGGGGGTTTAGCCGAGCATGGCTGGAAAAACTGAAGAAAAGATTAAGAACGCGAAAAACCCTAAGAACATGGGAAAATCGGTAGAGAGAATTTGCATAAAATCGCGAAACCCTAATGTCAAAATCCTGAATTCGTGAATGCCTACTGTCTTTGGCGGCTGCCTTACTTAAAAATAACCTAAAACGAAAATGGGCCCTAATAGTTTTAGCCCAAAACAGAAATAAAATAAAACTGGACTTAAATTACAAAATTCGGGTCCAAATAATATCCAGAATTGTGCATCCGACTTCGGCTCCAAAATCGACCGCCCTCTTGACCGAATTGGCTCTTGATGTCTTCATAACAATTGTAGCTCTCTGAATCATCTGAAATATGAGACAAAAATGAGGCAAATCTGATGTCTGGTTCAAGAGTTATGGTAGAAATAGTGAAGTAATACAAAACTGGAATTTTATTATTAAAAATGGCTAAAATGCAATAAAATGCCCAAGGCCCAAATAAACATAAAAGCCATTATTTATTAGATAAAGGGTCCTAAGTTATTACTCAAGAGACAAAAATAAGTGTATAAAATATTCAATTATCAGCCAGCAGAGGCACCGTATCCAAAGACTCTCCCTTTCTTGTTAAATCCGCCTGCGGCCTCAAAGAACAGACTCTCATTGTCGGACTGAGAGGATGTGGGGCCAGCCCCAAGCTGCGACTCTCTCTCCTGCGACAGCTTCTGAAAGGATTCCTACAAGCACAAAAATACATAGCTTATAAGACATGTAAAATGAAATAAATATGGTGGTGCATAAAACAAGTAATAAAGGCAATAAATGTCTAACCGCTACTTGCTACGCCCTTTGGCTAATCCATTGTCTCTCACTCCCTTCAGACTGCCGGGAATGGGTCCACTCAAAGGTAGCCCACTCAATCGATCATTCAGGAACTTCCCCAGACTCTACCTGCAAACGCAGATGATGACCTTAATTAATTACTTCAAAGTACAAAATATCAAATACCTAAATAGAAAATAATGTGTACTTACAATTTTCCGTCGATGCTCACTAATAGGAATGCAGCCGCCAGCATATGACGGTCCTTCCATTTTCACCCTGTTTTGCTTATTTTACGTGCTCATGTTTTGAAACTGTTCATTTGTGGCCCAATTCTGCATTAATTCGTCTACAGTGTCCTGAGAAATCCAGACTTTCTTGCCTCTTTTATTTCTCAAGCTATAAAGCTTTTGAGTCAAATACCGGCCTACCTTATGATTATAATTTGCTTTCAGTTCTGCACGATGTTCAGCCATACCGTCATTTGATTCCGGCTCTTTCGACTTTGGTATAATATTTCGTGCTTTGGTTTTAATAACTCCCCTCCAGTCTGGACGGGATGTGGGGTATGATGTATAGTAAACTTGTTCCGCCTGTTGAGCAAGGATGAATGGGTCATAACCAACCGTATATCTCCTTGTCCAGTGGATCTCAAAAGCGACACCGACACTTTGCGACGGACCCTCTGGTCCGTCGCAAATTGCGACGGACATAATATCCATCGCAACTTGCGACGGATATTGAAATTCAGTCAAATTTGCGACGGATTTTTTTCCGTCACAAAATTTCGTCGCAAATTTGACTTTTTCTAGTAGTGAATAGTGCCAAACTTAACTCAAGTTTACTCCTATTTCAAAATGTTCTTTAAAGCTCAATCGCGACGTTTACCTGAGAAAAAACAAAACTCGAGTTTGTGTTTCTAAACTCGAGTTTGCACTTGAGTAAACAGTTACAAACTCCTGTTTTCAGCGCTTTGTTTTGAAATCAGCTTACTCGAATTTGCGAAATCTTCATGTATGATCTAGATACTTCTTATCATCACTCATTACTATTCCTAGCTATGTTTGATCAATTTGTTAGTGAGTTTCAGATGATCAAAGATTGTTAAACTAAGATCAAGGGTAAAGTAAATGTTGATATCATAACATTTATTGCTGGTTCAGAAAACGAAGCTCTAACGGCTAGTTCCAACTGATCTCTAACGGCTACTATTTACAACAGTCATATTCTCAACGTTCTAATGATCTTCATCTATAAGTAGAGACACATTTAAGATGGAGAAAAACGATGACAAGAGCTTGCACTGCAAAAATGATGAATCCAACGTTTTTCTCATACACACTCTGTTTTCAATGCTTATATAGTTTATCATAGAGAGTGAAATGATTTGTATTGTACTTCAATGATTATTCATTCACTTTTGAGAGAGAATATTCATTATAATCATTTTATCTAAGAGTTACTCAAGATTGGGTGATCTTGAGTGGAAAATCGATTATATCCTTACATTGTGTAAGGGGGAGTATCTCGGTGTAAGATTTGGCTTCACAAGTGTCTGGGTGAACTTGTGGGTTTGTAAAGGCTTCTCTTGTGCCCAGATTAAACAAGAGGATAGTGGATTGAAAATCTCAAGTGAAGCTTGGGGACTGGACGTAGGCCAAGAATTGGGTCGAACCAGTATAAATCTCAATCTGCATATTCTCTTCCTTAATCTCCTATATTTCCAACATATATGTTGTAGGAAATTCACCAGAAACGCGGAAGCGAATCGTACCGACACGATATAGGAAAAGTTAAAACTTTCATCGTTTTGATTACCTGGAAAGATGCAGTGATCTGAAAGCCTCTCCACGAACACACGAACAGTCCAAGTCCGCTCTATGATCGATCTTCCAGACTATCTCTCGAGGGGGATAGGATGGTTGTGTGGGCAACCGTTCAGATGATGAACGTCTGCCTCTAGGGTTTGTTTCTGATGAAAGCCTCCTCTTTTTGTCTGGCCGTCACAAGAGGTGAAAGTGGGTTTATATACTACTACATCCAAGACCTAACCCTAAACCACATGGGGCATAGGGTTCTTGGGCTGTAGTCTCACTTAAGCCTTATTGAACTTAAGTGACTAAAGAGCACATTAACCCAACATATGTTTGAATGACTGTATATAGCTTTATAACTATTTACTGTCATACAAATTGGTTTTACTGAGTTACAAAAAGATTTTTAAAGTTCTTAAGTTTTTATACTTCACCCAATTCGCCCCCTTGAGTTCGCTCGCTCTCAACTCCTCTCACGTTCGTGCATTCAAACATTTTTAATTGACCATATTAATACTCTTACTATTTGTAAAATGTGCCGTGTGTCATTTTGTCTTTCATCGAAAAAAAATAAAGCAAAAGATGTATCGATGCATTATCATGTTTGTGTTCAACTTGCGATAGTCTCTTCAACAAATGGAGAGAGGTCCATATGGTTCGAAATGGTGGGTTTTTTAAAGTTTTATGTCCAAAATAAATTTCATTGTTATGTTTTTAAATGCTTATTTTTAGAAACTTAAAATATTTGTATATTAGAAACAAAAATCCAACTTTTAACTCTTCTTAGTACTATTTGATATCAAAAATGAATTTCATTAAAATTTTGAATTAATATATTAATCATCCAATTTAAAAAAATCGTACAACACTTAGGACATAAAATTATATAATAAAATGCTTTTCTTTTATTGAAAACAAAATTAGAATAGGTTAAGTTGCATTCAGTAGTATAAAGTTTAATGTTATCATAACAGACCGTGATTAGCAGGTTTGGGTCGGAAACTGGCCAACCGATCTGTTCCAGCACGTTGGACCGGACTTTGAAAGTTCAAAAAAGCAAATTAATTTGTTTTTTTAATTTTATTCAAAATTTTATATAAATAATCCTGAAATCTTTACTTAATCACCGGTCTAATCCCATGTTAGTTCCTGTTTGACTCCAATACAACCCACTGATCCTTAATTTTGTACCTTTACCGATTCAATCGTCAGTCTAGGTTTAATAACCTTGGTTTATTAGCATTAACATGTTCTAATTGTTTTATATCTAGTATACCTTATAATATTTTTTTCAATAGCATTAAGCGTTGTAAAATAATTCATAGTGTGTTTTGCATCATGAAATTAGAGTGCTCATTTTTATTACTACTAAGAAAATATTTAAGGGTATAATTGTATCAAAAATTATTTCTAAATGTTATTAATAAATATCTTAGTGATTTTTTATTTATTTTTTGGGCTAGACGTCGACGTAAGCATTCTCTTATTAATCGTATCTAAGGCACTGAATACATCAGAAAAGGTATATTTTCTTTTTTGCTCATATCAGAAAAGGTATATGCAAGTTAAGGAAACAAACAAAAGTTAATTGTAGAATATTTATAATAATAAATATTTTTAAAAAAGAAGGACCAGGCTGCGGTGACCGGCGAAACAAATGAACGGTGAAAGAAACGGAGGCAAACCACTGTGAACGCCGCCACGCTGCCTAGTTCTGTGAGCAAATTAGGGTTTGTGTTTCTTCACCTTCTGATCCCACTCAGTGGCCTTTGGATTCGTCCTTTGATTTCACCAGATCAATATTCTCTGCACGGTAGGCTTTCTTTTGATCTACCTTTAGTTCTGTTTCCTTGATTTCTTTACTAGCTTTTAGCCATTCGAATGTTCTTATCTTGGTTTTCTTTTCTATATTCCGGCCATTTGCTGCTTTTGCTGTATATTTTTTCTGTTCATTTTCTTATTTTTGTTGAATGCATATATATTTTTGTTGATTTCTTTACTAGCTTTTAGCCATTCGAATGTTCTTATCTTGGTTTTCTTTTCTATATTCCGGCCATTTGCTGCTTTTGCTGTATATTTTTTCTGTTCATTTTCTTATTTTTGTTGAATGCATATATATTAATGTTCAGATTATGCACATATTTTCTGTTTTAACTTGTTAAACTTAAGTTTGGATTAAAATATGATCAAGAGTTTGGCTTAAACTTGTTATGGAGAGAGCGTTGGAGAGGAAAAGAATTCAAATTTGTGATTTTTTACCAAGCTTCAAAATCCAAGAAACTTAGAATGACTCATTTTAATTGTATCATCTCACTTTTTCTAGCTGGTTTCGTACTGACCAAGGGTATTTATCATGGTCGTTTGGGAAGTTTCAACTAGTTGGCTGTTTATTCTTTACTGAGTAAAAGTTTCATGTTAATGTGCTATTGATGTTTAGGAAAGAACCACTACAGTAATATCTTAATTGCATTTGAATTAGAGTAGTTTTTTCGCCACAATTAATGAGACCTAACAATTTGGCGGAGACAGCTAAGTTGGAAAAAATAAATTTGACACCCAGAATCAGAAAGTACATTGCATAAAAACTAACAAATATAATGGCACTGAGAAACCATAAATCTGAATCATCATGGATAATGAACTGTAAAATCACAGTTCATAGACCATGAAATCGACATGAAGAAACTTTCAGTGTTTCATTATCAATTACTAAAGTGAAATCAAAACAACAACATCTAAGTCAAACCTTCACAGATCACAGAGTGTCACTGTAATCAGAAAAGCAAAGATAGGAACAGATGGATGGAAATAGAGATCAAAAGGTTTTGATAGAAAAGTCACTGGAAATGCATAAAAAAATCTCACAGATAGTTGAACTAGATTATAAGCAGACCTTGGTAACAGAACACGGATCACAAAACAAAACTAATTTCACACCGAGATTTACAACCACAATAGGTGAGGTAAACCAAACATTGATTTCTCTTAATTTTATAAAAGCACTGACACCGCCATAATTAAGGGATAAATTGAGAGGAACTAAAAAACTTCAAAAACAAGAGCCAAACACGAGAAATCTATAGATCTGTCAATAACCGGTGATGACGTTGAAGGTGTTCTTTCTCTTAAATATGATGGTGCCAATGCTTTTATCAAATTAAGAGAGAAATCAGTGTCTGGTTTACCTCTCCTTTTGTGCTTGTAAATCTTGGTGTGAAGTTAGTGTTTTTTTTTTTTTTTTTTTTTTTGTGCTGTGTTCTGTTCTGTTACCAAGGTCTGCTTGTTAGCTGGTTCAACCATCTGAGATTTTTTTTATTCATTTCCAGCAAATTTTCTATCCAAACCTTTCAATCTCTATTTCCCTCCATCTGTTCCTCTCTTTGCTTTTTCCAATAACAGTGACACTGTGATCTGTGAAGGTTTGGCTTACATGCTGTTGTTTTGCTTTTACTTTAGTAATTGATAATGAAACATTGAAAGTTTCTTCATGTCGATTTCATGGTCTATGAACTGTGATTTTATAGTTCATTATCCATGATGGTTCAGATTTATGGTTCCTCAGTGCCATTTTATTTGCTTCATGCAATGTACTTTCTGATTCTGGGAGTCAATTTTTTTCCCCAACTTAGCTGTCTCTGAATCTGCCAATTGATTCTGGGTGTCAATTTTTTTTTTTTTTCCAACTTAGCTGTCTCTGAATCTGCTAATTTGTTAGGTCTCATTAATTGTGGCAAAAACACTACTCTAATTCAAGTGCAAACTATTAAGAAATTACAGTAGTGGTTATTTTTATTTCATATGTATATGTAGCCATGGAGTTTCATTTTATTATAGTCATAATTTTCATCATGACTCTATTTGCATTTTTCATATGCAGTCTTCTCTTTAATATGTTCTGCATTTAACTTGTTTTCATAATTTCTTCTTTCTCATTACTTACTATGGGGTTTAATTTTTTTTTTTTTTAAATGTGCATTAGAGGGCTTTAGGCCTTAATATCAATGACCTTTCTTTTGAATTTTGGGTGTTACATGCACTAACTAAAGAAGGGTCCTTTGACAATTAACGCTGGTGTGGTGTGAATCAAAATCAATTTTACATCATTGAATAATCTTCCAAATGATGAATCTCTTTAAAATTCCGAGTTCATGAATATCTTCCTCAAAATTTTACATGGTTCAAGGCTGTTTGTATTACATTGTCTCATCAAGATATCATAAATTATTTTGCAATATAAACTGCCCAAACTGAGCCAACTAAAACCGACCTTCTGGTGAATCTGGTTTGGTTCAGGGAAGCTCTCCTGATTTAAGCCAAACCGTGGTCTATTTATGGAGAACCATCTCAAGTGTGTCCAAGCCCGAATGAATTAAAGCTATGAAAAATCATTAAAATTCTCCTAATCCTTTGTAATTTTCATCTTTACTAGAGTCTGTGTTTCTCTACATGTTTTGAAACCAGCACTTAGATGGTTTTAATTTTACTGTGGTTATTTGTGATGCATATTTAACTCCTAGTAAGTTGTTTCTTTTATTTACCTTCATATTATGTTCATGATCTGGTTTTATTTTGGAAAACCGTGATAGAGTGAAATTTGTACTTCTGCATGGTTCCTTTGACTGTGAACATTTGGTTCATGGATGGCCAAATATGAGAAGTATATTCTAAGTTGAATGGTTCATGTTATTGATTTGGAAAAATTATTGAAGAACTATAAGGTAATTGTTATGATAGTCCCCTGATTCTTTAAGGGTGTGTTTGGTTTGAGGGGAGGGGAACAGACCCTAGGGAGGATATTGACCAAATTGCCATTAATGAGAAGGATATTCCTTTTTGTTGAGAGTGTATTTTTGGAATATTGAAAACTTTCCATGAGCTATTTAGTAAAGATGAGAGAAAAAGTTTCCCTCTCAAACCAAACATAGTGTAAAAGGCATTTTTCATATTATGCTGTGTAAATATCCTGACCATGTTAGTAACATCTTTTTTAGTTGAAATTTCATTTTAATCTTAACTTTTTATTTGACTAGTTCAGTTTCTTGCTATCATGATCATATCTTTGCTTTTTGACATATATGCGGTGCATAAGCTACATTTTAGAGGAACAGCAAAAATGATCTTTAACCATTTTCTGCTGTGGTCTTTCAATGATCACAAGTTACAGCTGATGGGATCTGACGCAGCTGAAGCTCAAGCATCAAAGATTCTAGCAGGATTAGGTTTAACAAAGGATATGCAGGGCCGTGCTACAAAATCATTTAGTGGGGGTTGGAGGATGAGAATTTCTTTAGCCAGAGCACTTTTTGTTCAACCAACTCTATTATTGCTTGATGAACCAACAAATCATCTTGATCTGAGAGCTGTTCTCTGGTTGGAGGAGTACTTGTGCCGTTGGAAGAAGACTTTGGTGGTCGTCTCACATGATAGGGATTTCCTAAATACAGTTTGCAATGAAATTATTCATCTGCATGATTTGAAACTTCATATCTACCGTGGAAATTTTGATGATTTTGAAAGTGGTTATGAGCAGCGTCGCAAGGAGATGAATAAGAAGTTTGAGATTTATGATAAGCAGATGAAAGCAGCCAAAAGAAGCGGAAATCGGGTTCAGCAGGAAAAGGTGAAGGATCGAGCTAAGTTTGCTGCTTCAAAAGAAGCAGCAAAAAGCAAGGGCAAGGTTGATGAGGATGAAGCCCCAGCAGAGGTTCCACAAAAGTGGAGGGATTACAGTGTTGAGTTTCACTTCCCTCAACCCACTGAACTAACACCTCCTCTGCTGCAGCTTATTGAAGTGAGCTTCAGCTATCCAAATCGACCAGATTTCAGACTCTCAAATGTTGATGTTGGCATTGATATGGGGACTCGTGTAGCCATTGTTGGGCCTAACGGAGCTGGGAAATCAACACTGCTGAATCTTCTTGCTGGTGACTTGACTCCAACTGAGGGTGAAGTTCGAAGAAGTCAGAAATTGAGGATCGGAAGATATTCCCAGCACTTTGTGGACCTTCTAACCATGGATGAAACACCTGTTCAGTATCTTCTTCGTCTCCATCCAGATCAGGAAGGACTCAGTAAGCAGGAGGCTGTTCGAGCAAAGCTTGGTAAGTTTGGATTACCTAGCCATAATCATCTTACCCCTATTGTCAAGCTATCGGGAGGGCAGAAAGCTCGGGTGGTGTTCACGTCAATATCCATGTCAAAGCCCCACATTTTGCTATTGGATGAACCAACTAATCATCTGGATATGCAAAGTATTGATGCGTTAGCTGATTCATTGGATGAGTTCACTGGTGGAGTTGTTCTTGTTAGTCATGATTCTAGATTGATATCACGTGCATGCGAGGATGAGGAGAGAAGTCAAATATGGGTAGTTGACGATGGTACCGTCAAATTCTTTGATGGAACTTTTGAGGATTACAAGGACGAGCTCCTGAAAGAAATTAAAGCTGAAGTTGATGATTGAACTTACTTCTGAGAACAGTTAATTCATGGTATCAGTTCATCCACATTATATCTTGTTTTACACTTGGTTCTGTGCTTGTACAATAAAACTTACCTGCATCCTACAAATGCCAGATTTTGATCTGTCCTATTATACAATTGAGGGTGATTCCTATGCTGCGTCAGAAGCTTTATAGATTATATTTTAGAGCAGGGAATAGAACGCGATCAGATGGACAGAAAAATGGATCGCGTACAAAGAGAATAGAATCAACAATGAAATATCCACTGGATAGCAACAATGAAACAGGATCAGTTTTATCTACAAACGTGTTATTCATATCAGTCATTTGGAGGACACCATTGTTGAGCTGAGGAAGAGGAAAGAGGCACCTGAAAGAGAGAGACTAGGTCAAGGAGTCGGAGGCACAACGCAGGTCTGAGGGGAGAGAGCGTGAGGAAGTTGTTTTTATTATTTAAATGTTTTAAAATTATAGGTTTATAATTATTATTTTGCCACGCTCAACTTGTTACTCATCAAGCCATTTGAAATATTTGACGATGTTAATGACACGTCAGCATGTAAAGCAATTATTTAATTATAGCGATTAACGGTTTTAACGGAAAGAAATTATATGAACAAAATCTAAGATGAGGGTAAACTATAAAGATAAAAAAATTATATTAACAATGTTTTAAATGCTTGCCAATTTATGACATGTGAGGCCCACTTGTATTAGTCATTTTACCCTCATTTCACCAAAAGTACTGAAGTAAAAAGAATATAAAAAGTTCAACAGCAAAGTTTTTTTTTTTTTTTATATTAAAATTTTAGGAAAAATGTTGGATTCACCTATGATTCAAAAGCAGGGCAAAATCATCATTACCTAGGTGATACCGATGTTGGGCAGGGTGAGCCGTCTATTACCCTCAGGCGTTAACCTAGACACTTAGGAGCTAAAATGTCTCCCTCAACGCCTTGACCAACTCAAGGATCGAACCCCTCCCTTTGATGAGAGTGTCCAACTGAGCTAAGAATGATTGAACAGTTTAGCCTAATATTTGAATGAAGATAAAATGAATTAGCGTAATCATCCCTGCTTTGGAGTTAAAATAACATTAAAAATTGCATCAGTCATCCCTGCCTTGGAGTTAAAATAACATTAAAAATTGCATCAGGATAAAACCTGTTAATCGGGTTATGTCATCTTTTGATAATTCTTTTTATATATAGAAGAGCACGCCATTGATGCTGAACGCTGTCATCACTACCCATGTTCATGTTCCTGTATATAAACAAAATATTTTATTACAAAGAGCAGCCATGAAAATAAATAAAAGAAAAATGTTATAAAACAAGAGAGGCTAAATTATATAAAACTCCCTTGAACTTTAGATTAGTTGTGTATAACCTCTAACATTTCAAAATTTAAATTTAACCTCATAATCTTCTATTTTTTTTATCCTGAGCTCTTTGTCGTCGGTTCACCATTATTTTTTTAATAGAAATTGTTACGTCAGATTGATATAAGACACGTGGCATTTTATGTAATCTAGTAATTTTATACGAATTATATATTTTTACAGGAAGGTTAAATCATTCTCAATTCTGCAAAACTCTACAGATTCATGAGTTTCGTTGCTTGTTTCGTGGAAATTGTTCTCTAGGTCCTTCTTTCACGCTTTTTCAGATTGTGAAAACGATGTCCTCTTCTTGTTAATTGGTCTCTAATCTTGTGTATGGAACTGGTTGACTGACAACACCTTGGTCATCAAAAGGGAGAAGAACTTTTTTTTAGGGGAAAGTGATATTCTTTTTTCGTGCCCACCTGGTTCATCAGAGCTTCGCCCTGATTAATCTTGATCCGACTTGCGTCGTGCACCTGACTATGGTGGGAGAGTCTCATAGCGGGGTTTTTTTTTGCATTCACAAGGCTCGAACTCAAAGCTTTACTTAAGCGACACAAGCTGCTTACCACTTGTGCCAACCCGTTAGTAGGAAAGTGATATTCTTACGCATGAACAAAGCTTGTATAGCATCGAGATTCTTTCATTTTCCTTGTTTCTGGATGTGGTTTGATTAGTATTAACATGCATCGATCTATTAAATGAATTTAAATATCATAAACCTTTTCTACACTGAATCATTGGCGGCTGCTGAATGAGATTTTTTTTTTTTTTTTTAAGAATTGAAAGTTGAGAGGAAGGTTGTAGACGTCATGGAGAAATAAGGAAGATTAGGGTTTTCTGTTTAATGATAAAATGACAATTTAGCCCTTAAGACAAAAAATGCACAATTAGTATAAAATTATTATATTAATATGATATAACAATTTCTTTTAAAAAAATAACCTTAAACTAATGGCAAGGGGCTCACAATTAAAAAATAGAAGATCATGGAGGTTAAATTTAAACTTTGAACCGTGAGGAGTTTATATGCAACTGAGTTAAAGTTTTTGGGGATTTTATATAATTAGCCAAAAATAAAAATTCATTATTTGGGGAAATAACCTAACAAAAAGTCCATGCACACCAACCCCATTATAAATTTGAAAGCAGAGATCAGAATTTTTGTTCCTCTTATGGTTTTTTATCCTTTGGTTTCTATAGAATGATGAACCAACAGGGTTTTCATTTTCTGGTTCAGCTTCTCATATTCTTCTTCATCAGAAGATTTCCCTGTGAAGAAGCACAAGTTTCATCAAATAATGGTGCTCCTTTCATCTTCACAAGATGTTGCCTCAGAAGTGAAGGAAATTATTTTATCTACTAATAGTGGACAAATTGGAGTATTACCAAATCACGCGCCTATTGCCACAGCTGTAGATATCGGTATTTTGAGAATACGCCTTAACGACCAATGGGTAACGATGGCTCTGATGGGCGGTTTTGCTAGAATAGGCAATAATGAGATCACTGTTTTATTCGAGAAGGGCTCATTTGATTTAATTGTACCGCGTAATCTTTTAAAGGGCGTTCTTAGTGAGTTATTGCAGCTCCATGCTTTCTTTCATTTGACTCCAAATTAAATGAAGTAGAGCTTTTAATTATTCCATTTTTTTTATCATTTATTATTATTATATATTATTATTATAATAAAATTAGTATCGGTTCAGTTGCTAAGTCTGCCCAATTCCCCCTTCATGTATGGTTACCGGATGCTATGGAAGGGCCTACCCCTATTTCCGCCCTTATCCACGCTGCTACTATGGTAGCGGCGGGAATTTTTCTTGTAGCCCGCCTTCTTCCTCTTTTCATAGTTATACCCTCCATAATGAATGGAATAGCTTTCATAGGGATAATAACAGTAGAGATGGAATTGAGAAAAAACCATCAACTATAACCCCCAAAAAACCAGATTCCGTAAACAACATAGAGGAAGAATGAAAGGAATATCCTCTCGGGGATCGTAGCTTAGATCTGTATCTGTGCCAAGGTTTCAGACGAAAAGGAAAAATGACCTTTATTTGAATACCCTGATTGATTTTTATGAATTGTTCATTAACTTAATTTCATAATCTCAAATCAAATAAGTCGTATCTTGCTCAGACCGATAAATAGAGATGAGGTTATAGTTAAAGCTGCTAGTAGAAAACCGAAATAACTAGTTATAGTGGGCATGAAGAGGCTAAATGAAATATGTTCTTTTTATACATAGAGGAGAACTAAGTCTAGATATTATGAAAATTCAGAATGAGAAGGATTTCACTCTTACGGAATTGAAAAAATTCTTTTTCCAAATTCTTATTCTTTTTTTAAGTTCTTTAAAAATGGGATCAAAAAACGAACGTCGCCTTAGGTAAGAAGAAGCAAAGAGAAGTTCTACTTCCATTCCGAAAACGGTAAAAAAGAAGAAAATGAGTTTTGGTTTAATCTATGTAGAGTAAATACATTTCCCTGACAAAAAATACAGTCTCCTTTTTGGTTCCTGACAAAAAAACCGACCCTTATTCGTCCTTTATATGAGACTAAAAATGACCTTTTGGAAATTTGTGAATGATCAAAATGTCCACCAATCGACCCTTATTCGTCCTTTTTATGAACTAAAAATGACATTTTGGAAATTTGTGAAGGATCAAAATGTCCACCAATCGACCCTTATTCATTCTTTTTATGGACTAAAAATGACCGTTTTTGTCAGAGACCAAAATAGGGTCCGTGTTTTTTGTCAGGAACCAAAAAATGGTATTTACTCATCTATGTATTTAATAGCGTTAACTAAGTTAACTTTTTTTTCCCCATTTTGAAGAAGAAAAGTTATATTATAACTGAAGAGTGTATTGAGAAGGATATGATTTGACCAAACATGCAAGATAATCGTGTTTGCTTGCTCCAAACTCTAAGAACATTACAGCCTTGCTCTTTGCAAGAATAAACAAAACAATCAAACATGTCCTTGTCATTTGTCAACACGTTCACACACACACATATATATATAGTTGAAAAAATCAACTTGGAATTTCGATTCCACTGAAACTTTCCAACACTTTTTTAAAACTTCCTTCAAGGCTTATCAAAACTAAAGAGTAGAAGGCAGGATTATCGTTTAGCCACGAAAGGGACTGACTATACGTTGTATAAAATATTAAATTAGTGTTTAAGATGATTACATATGCCTTGTATATAACAATAACAATAATAATAATAATAACAATAATAATAATAATGAAATTCTTTAAAAGGGGACCAAAAGCAATTAATATGATTATATAAAGTGAATGAATTGGGGATCAGAGAAGAAATTAATGAATTGTGGTGAACCTAATATCCGCCTTTTCTTTCGGTCTTTTAATATGAACAGAATAGTTCTAAAAACGTAAAACAACTACTAGTATCTTTTTAATTTTTTTGAAGGTTTAGGTGTAAAAATATATATGTGGCTTTTTAAAAAGTGCATCTAACATTAAGTTTGTTTTTTGTGTGTAAAAATGACTATGTGGTTACAAAAGTGAAGCAAAACTATTCATTGACCATTAGTTTGACTTTTTTGTATTTTTAAGGTTGACATAGACGATGACTCATCAGCTAAATTTCATCCCAACTGACAGTAAAGAACAGGAGAAAATTACAGAAAATGACATACATATTTTGAAAATTACAGTTCGACCCTCCTCTCTCCAATTCCCCTTCTCTCTCTCAATCCCAATTTTAGCATCGGGCCGCCAATTTCCGTCTCCTCATCGCCATTGCTGCCTTTTTGTAATTTTCAAAAATATTTAGGCCCTTTTTTGTACTTTTTTCCAGTTCTCCAATGTTAGATGGGATGAAATTCAGCTAAGTCATTATCCATATCAGTCTTAAAAATACAAAAAAAAAAAAAAATCAAAATAACAGTCAATGAGTATTTTTTCTTCACTTTTGCAACCACATGTCACTTTTGCATCTAATAAAAAACACTTATTGTTTGATGCACTTTTAAGAAAACCACATATTTATTTTTACACCATAACCCTTTTTTTAAACTTGGATGTACTCCCTCCAATCTTTTGTGAGGGGAGGTTTTACATCCCTTTAATCAATAAGGATAAAGTTGGAATCTTAAGATTTTTTTTTTGTTTTTGGCAATTTTAACTATATAGTACTTTTTTTAAGACAAATTTAATAATTTAACTACCTCATCTTAGTTTTAGTGAGGTGGTTAGAAGTATATTATAATGAGGACTGAAATTAATAGTTTATTTAAGAAAGGATGGGGAATGAAATAGGACAAGAGACACTGTAATAAATTATATTGGCCACCTTAGTCTTATGGGTTATATATTAAAAACAACATTGTTAACTTAACAGGACACTTAGAAGCATAGTCACCTGCAATTAAAAGATAACCTTATCATTGTGAGATAATGTGAATTCCACAGAAAAATAAAAAGGAATAAGAAATCCGCCTCTTACCATATCCAAACACAACACTTTTGATTTTGACATGTAGCAGCTTTAAATTACGTGTTATCGTCATAATCAGCTGTAAAAGTAGACATTACCAAACTAGCTTATAAATCGTTTTTTTGTAAATTGTATGTGTTTGGTATGAGAGACATGGAGGGGAGGGAAGAGGAGGGAGTGAAAAATTTTATGAGTTGAATTTAAAAAAATTAAAGAAGTAAAATTACAAAATTTTAATGAAAAGATAATGTAAGATAAAATAATAAGAAAAACTAATTAAGAATATTTAATCCCACTTATTTCAATTTCTTAAAACCAACTAAAAAAAAAATCCCCTGCTTACTTTCCCTTCCCTCCCCTCATACCATTCCAAACCATTTTATAATTTTTTTTCCTTATACTTTCTTTTTTGAACAATCCCTATACTTTCTTTACTAATTGCATATATTAAAGAGGTTTCCCTATACTGAAGTATTCCAAATGTCATTTTTATCAGTAAATTTCCCTTTATTAGAGATTGATTTTTAATATATGTAATTTTTTTCTTATATCTCAAAATTTAATTTTTTTTTCTTTATCTACCTCTATTAAATACATATTTTTATATTAATTATATCTTACTCACTATTAACTCTTCTTTATTTAATCATTTATTACATATTCTCTCTAATATTTTATACTTATTCTCTCTCATACGCTCTCTTCATAAACAAAGACATATTTAAAAGAAACATAACATTTTTTATTTTTAACTAGTTTATTTTGTACAATAAAAAAATTTGTTTATAAAAATTACCAGAGCGAGTAAAATAAAATAAAATATTCAACAACAAGTTAAATGAAGGTGGAAAATTTGAGTTTGATTGATCAGTCTAGTCTGATCTTCCCCGCATGTGGAGTTAAAAATAACATAATTGGGTTATTATGTCATTTGCTAATTCTTTTTATATATAAAAAGCCTGACATCAATATTGGATGCTGTCATCATTGTTGGAGGGGTTGAATCTGAGGAGTATAAGAAAAAAAGATGAGGAAGAAAGTAATACACAATATCTTTAAGGGTATGCAGCACTTTCTTTTAGATTTAATTCGCCTGCACTTATCTTATAGGATGCAATTTGGATTAACAAGCTAATTTATTGTATAATACAATGAAGACCATTGACTATAGATTGCACTCACAGCACTTAAGCCAAGACAATAATAGATTTTACAAAGTGATAATTTAACTTTATCTTTATACGCATTTAAAGACAAAGGCAATGAGTTTGATATATTGTTATTGTATAATAAATGAAGTAATGATGCATGTTATTAATAGACCTTGAAGTGATGTCTTTGAAGCAACACATCTTTAATTAAAAGTTATAATTATATGTTAGATTCCTGAATCCTCCTCATGAACTAACATAACTTCAATAATCAATGGTTATTTAAAATAACTTTTTTATAAAGGGTTACTCATTTATAGTATGTAAAGTTTTCTTAAAAACCAACACAACTTTTCACCAAATAGTAGTTACCATATATTTTCATAGGTGTCTTTCAAAATCAAAAGGGCATGACCGACCTTTAATATTATAACTTCCTATAAAACCTTTGATATAAATTCTTTAATTTATAAAGGCATGACTTTTCAACAAAAGCTTCTCTTTATTTTAAAATGTTTAACAATCCCTAGCCATGTTCTTACATAAACAAAACATTTTAATTCTTTGGAAGAGCAAAAACTCAGCCATAACAAGAAACCTAAAGGAGAAAGTCATTATTTGGGGAAATAACCTAACAAAAAGTCCATGCACACCAACCGCATTATAAATGTAGAAGCTTTGAAAGCACTATATCATAATTTTTGTTCCTTTTAATTTTTTTGCCCTTTGGATTTCTGCAGAATCATGAACCAACAGGGTTTTCATCTTCTGGTTCTGTATCTCATATTCTTCTTCATCAGAATATTTTCCTGTGAAGCACAGATTTCATCAAATAGAAATAGTACTGCCCCTTCGTCTTCACAAGATGTTGTCACAAATTTCCGACCAAGTCTTGCTGTTGTAATGGCGATTCTGACTTTCTTGTTCTTTGTAACTTTCTGTCTCCTCATCTATGTCAAGTGTTGCAGTTTCAGGAGACATTCATCAGTTCATGGAAACCCAGAAAGTCAACCTTGGCTTTTCAGAACAAGGTCAACGAGATTCTCAGGAATCGACAAGGCTGTCGTAGAATCACTCCCCTTCTTCAGATTCTCTTCCTTAAAAGGATCAAAAGAAGGCCTTGAATGTTCAGTTTGCTTGTCGAAGTTCGAAGATGTCGAGATTCTCAGGCTGCTTCCAAAATGTAAACATGCTTTCCACATTAATTGTATTGATCATTGGCTTGAGGAGCATTCTAGTTGTCCTCTCTGTAGGTACAAGGTTGATCCTGAAGATCACACCATTTTCACATATTCTAATAGCTTGAGGCTGCTCATCAATGGAGGTGCCGGCGCAGAATTCAGAGGAGAAGAATCATCCAACTTAGGGCTTTTTGTTCAGAGAGAGGAAGAAGAAGATCAACAAAATAATGGGTCATCATCAAGATTCAATTTTGGGAGCAGCTTGAGGAGAATCATGAACATAAAGGGTTCTTCTTCAAAAGAAGAAGATGAATTGCCTATTCAAAAACCAGCTCATCATGATGATCACAGAAAAAAGGTCTATCATAAGCTCAAACACAGTATTTCTGTATCAGATTTTGTGTTGAAGAATCGATGGAGCAATGTTAGTTCCTCGGACCTCATGTTCTTGAACTCAGAGATGATTGGTTCTGCTTCAAGTTTAAGATTCAACAATACTAATGGTGATCAGAGTCAGGTTACAATTGGAGAAGCAGGAAATGATGATGAGCAAGTTATTGTGATGAATCTGAAGGAGGAGATGGAGAGGAAGGTTTTATTTGAGAACAAAGTGAGTGGAGTACTAAAGAAGAACAATCTCAATTCTGATTCAGATTCTGCCGAAAATAATAATTTGGGTGTCACATCAAAGTATATTGTGAATTCAGATGAGAAAAGATCAGTATCAGACATAACTGCTGTGTCTAGATTTGGAGGTTTGGGCATGAGAAATGGTAGCCTGAATAATAAGAATAAAGGTTCTTCATCTCTGGTTAATGATCAGAAGAATGTGAAAGAGGAAAGAGTGAGACAGATTTGGCTGCCAATTGCCAAAAGAACAGCTCAATGGTTTGTGAACAGAGAAAAAAGGTTTCAGCAATCTCTGAATAATGTATAATTCAATCTCATCTTTCATCATCTTCACGATAGTTAGTTTCTGTCATCTTCATTGATTTGCAGCTTCATGTAAATTGCTAGTTTCTTCTAGAAAAATGTATGTACAGTTGAATTCAAGCACAGAAAGAAACACTTTTTTTTTTTTTTTCTTTCGGTTTCTGGAATTAAAAAAGGCTAGTTAATCTTAAACCAGAAGATGAGCAAGATTTCTATTTATATTCGTTGGATTTCGGGTCAATTTAATTCATTGTCCGATGTTGCCTTAATTGAGAGATTGTAATAACTGTCTTCAAAGTTAATTGAGGATTGAGGGACAAGCAAGAAATATTCCAGTTTCCTAAAATTGTGAGAATTTTAAATTCTCACCGTACCATACCACTCTGATCCTATTTATAAGTCATCTTTGGTCAAAAAAGTTGATCCTATTTATAAGTTCTCTTTTAGATAATAATTGAGATTGTGACAATTTTGCCCATATTAATTATACCAATGAAAATAGAAAGAGAAGAAAGAGTTGAAAGATACCCAATGAAAATAGAGAGAGAAGAAAAAGTTGAAAGATACCTAATTCATAAATGAGGGCAAAGTTGAAAATTTACCCCCACAATCATTGAGCTAACTAACTCTCCTTGGTATGTGTGTTTTGGTCAAAATGGACTTATAAATAGAACCAGAGTGGTACTTATCTCGTACACAGTAAATCATGTTATAAAAGCAGTTTTTACCGCTAACTCAAACAGACACCTTCTTCTCCCTCCTCTTTATTTTTCTAACAATATCATTCTAATTACAAGAAGATTTTAAGTAACTTTCAACATGTTAGATGGAATGCATCACTCTATTTATATCTTTCTAATTATATGGATTCTGCAGATATATAGAAGATATGAATTTGATATGATGACACTTTATTAAGATATTAAATTTATGTTTTTGTCACCAGTTTGCAAAATTGCCAATTATGAGTTGGTTTTATATGTGTTTTTTATTTATTTATTATGGATTTGGTTAAAATATGGAAATTATTAATAAAAAAAAAGACAAGTTAAGGACAAGGAACCTAATTGCTTGCCACCCTGGTGGTTCCATTAATCAGGCATGTTCTGTTTTCTTTTTCTTTCTTTATTGTCTGTCTTTTTATATCAAGAAATTAAAAAGCAAGAGACCAAAGAACAGGTATTAAGGTTTTCATTATCTGATGAAAAGAAGTTTTATAATTGAATCCCAAAAGTGAAACCATCTTCTTTAAAAAGAAGGTGCCTTCCTTTGATTAGGTAACTAATTAATCAATATCATGCTTCAACTGTTTGGTTTTCATTTTAATTCATTCCATCAACTTCAAATTATAAGAAATAAATTGTTTTTTATAGAAATAATCTATTATGGAGAGAAAAAAATAACTGTCAATAATTTTGACTTGTAAAAAAATCACAAATTCCAAATTATAAGAAATTATTATTATTATTATTATTATTATTATTATTATTATTATTATTATTATTATTATGTTAAAAGGACAACCACTCATCCTTAAGCAATGTAATAATTGGTGGTTCAGGGTTGGGAGGAGAAATATTTTTTATTTTCTCCTAACGAAACCATACAATATATTTTGAGTAAATATTATTTCTGATCCCTAACAAAAAATATGGATCTCATTTTGGTCTCTGACAAAAAAAATGTCATTTTTAGTCTATAAAAAGGATGAATAATGGTCGATTGGTGGACATTTTGATCCCTCACAAAATTCTAAAAGGTCATTTTTAGTCCCATAAAAAGGACGAATAAGGGTCGATTTTTTTATCAGGGAGCAAAATGAGGTTTGTGTTTTTTGTCAGGGATCAGAAAGAGTATTTATTCATATATTTTAGTGGAAGGATATTCATTCGGGGCAGTTGATGAGTTTTCAGTTTGATTTTATCTAAAAGACAATTAATTTTTATTCAATAAAAAATTTTGGGAAATTTAATTGTCATAATTTTCTCTTTTAGATTTAATTAAACTTTCCCATTTTTCTCCAAGTCAATACTTGAACGCCAAGAAAAAGAATTGAAAACAAATACGCAAGCATAAAAAATAAATAATACTCCTATATTACATCTGTCATACATTTACTTTTTATTGACAAAGTCATACATTTGCCTTCAATGATTAACTTTCATGTGCTTTTTATAAAAGGGGTAATTTCTCGGCGAGAAAAAATGGGTGTGAATATGTGATTTCAAAGGAATTTTAGGATACGTTGTAAAGCTATGCTGACGTGGCACTGTCAAGTTGCTTAAAGTCAATCAATTGACAAATAAAACAATGAAAGCTGTCAAGTTAGTCCCATATTTATAAAGTCAATAGGTTACTCGTCTTAGATATGATATAATTGATTTTTTTAACGATATTAAGAAAACTAATTAAATTATTTAAAAATACTTATATTTGTCCTTTTTCTTCTTCCTAACTTATAAACTCATATATAGCGTAAGGATACATATAATATAATATGATTAAATAATTTATTTAGCTTCTTTAATCTCTCTATAAAAAATTTAACTTTATTTTATATTTAGGATTGGAAAGTGTATTACAGAAGAATAAGTAAAGTAAGGAAAAAAGACAGATTTTTTTTTTTTTGAAATTACAAAAATTTAAATTAACTATTTCTTAAAAAATGAATTATGAATTGCTTATCAAATTTCGTAATTCCCTTATTCATTCTTTTTTTTTTTTTTTTTGTATCCCACCCAGTTCATCAACACTATCGGTTCTTGTAATACCCTAAAATTTGAATTAGGGAAAATAACATAATTATCTTATTTTCTAAAGGAAAATTTCTTGGAAATTAGGAAAAATTAATAATGTGTCAGAAATGACCAAAATGCCCTTGTGGAGCATAAAGTGACTTAAGGAAATTATGAAAAATCCTGAGAGGTACTAAAATAATTATTAAAATTGAGAGAATATATTGTCTCTAATTTTGGTAATTTAATAAATTATAAGCCTGGAAGAATTGTAAAATAACAATTATAAAGTATTTGGAGATCATAACTAACTCCATAATTTTTGATATTTTACATGGGAGATAAAATAGCAATGTTAGTTCAGATTTTGAGAGGAAGTAATTAGTTCTAGATAAGAAAATTATCAACAAATAATAAGTGATTGATTAAATAATTATTGGTTAATTATTTAAGCTTGAACAATGGAATAATTGTGATAAATTATGTAGAACTCTATAATTAGTGAATTATGGCTAGAAAATTAGCATAAAAATATTTTCTAATTAATTGGAAAAGATGAAAAAAAATAAATGAGATTTAGTAATTTTAAGGCTAAATATAAGTATGGACCAATAGGGGAATTTTGTAAAATTATTATATAAAAAATTATGTAAAAATAATTATTAA
This sequence comes from Acacia pycnantha, assembly GCA_025563575.1. Lineage (NCBI taxonomy): Eukaryota > Viridiplantae > Streptophyta > Magnoliopsida > Fabales > Fabaceae > Acacia > Acacia pycnantha. The sequence continues at coordinate 4,402,401 of JAMWYP010000001.1, forward strand.
ATTATATAATAATTAATTAAAAAAATAAAAATATATATATATATATATATATATATATATATTAATATGTGTGTGTGCCGACATCTTGAAGGGAGAAAAGGGAAAAAAAAAATGAAATGATGATGGAGTGTTAGATTAAAACACTTAATTAAATAGTAATTAAAGTAAAAAGTAAAAAAAGGTAAATAAACACCGATAGAAATCGGATCCTATCTAGAAAACCATGAACGAAGTTTCTAGAGTCAGAGTATAAAATTAATGAGTAGATTTTTATCTCGAATTAGGATGTCCCCGAAGTCATTTCCGAGATCGGTAGGATACTTTAGTAATAAGACGAAATAAGGTAATTTGTGAAAAAGACAGATAGTCACAGATTTAGAATTTGAAGAAAATAAATTATAACTCAACATCTGGGGATGAGTTTATGATTATCCTGGACATATTTGGAATCGGTAGGTTTTTGTCCAGTTGATGATTCGGAAGTTCGTTCCAAACCGGCACGTTTTCGAGAATCTTCTGCTGAGCACGGAATGCCCTGAATGAGATCAAAATTTTAGTTAGTCCAAATATTTTGGAAGAGGAAGAAGAGATCTTCAGGGATCTTCTCCCAGAATTCTGTGTCCCTGCAAGATTACGCGATTCGGACACCGATCGAGAACTTTGCCGGCCGAGACCTTCTAGAAAGGACCACATGGCACCTTGTGATTGGCCAAGGGATGCCACCTAGGGGGGAAAGGACGGCTGCCAAGTGGCATGGAGAGGATCAAGACACCTTGCAGAAGTGCGATCCAACGGTCTATATCCGGTATGAAAAAGTAGTGAATAGTGTCACAATTTTCCCTATAAATAGGCTTCAACCCCTTTGCAAATCCTCACACCATCTCACTAGAGCAAGCCGAAATTAGAGAGAGGAAGAGAGAAGGAGGAGTCCGGGGAATTTTGCAGCGAAGCTCTGAGTAAGTTCTTCGGTACTTAGTCTTAAGTTTCCGTAGTTCTTTCGGTAGTTAGAGTAGAAATGCTAGTTTAGTCTTTAATCTTCCAAGTATGATTAGATATCATATGTTAGGGGTATTTTAGTCATTATTTCAAAAATCATGGTGGGGTCGAAGTTCTGGCAAAATTTTGGAAGATTAGAGTTAAAGTAGCGAAGCTCTGGCGAAATTCTGCCGACTAGTAAGGATAGGGGCAAAATGGTAATTTGTACCTAAAATGCCTGTTATGATGTGAATCATTAATCAATATGATTTATATTTCGAAAATTATGTTGGAGTAGGAGTTCTGTTGAAATTTTGGAAGATTAGGGTCAAAGTAACGAAGTGCTGGCGAAATTCTGCCGATTAGGGGGTCAGGGGTAAAATGGTCATTTTGACTAAAAATGTCTGTCGTAATGATAGATCCTTAACAAATGCGTTGTTATGTTGATAGGATATCCCTGATTCCGTTTTTACCTACTGTCGTGCCGTATACCGACAGAGATACCGATTTCCGTCAACGAATGTACGTTCGCGTACTGTAACACTAATCTGATGTTTATTGTATGCGTGTATGTGCTATGTGTATGGTATGCTTATGTGAGGTAGTTGTTAGCTCTGTGTTATGTTCATGTACTATGGATACGATTGCTGGGTATGGGGATACGATTGCTAGGTGTGAAATGCTAGGTGTGAAACGATTGCTAGGTGTGAAACGGCTGCTAGGTATGACATGATAGCTAAGTGTGACACATGTACTAGGGGTTATGTGCTGTTGGGATATGCTTGTTTGCTGTATGATTATCTGTAATACATATGTTGTGTATGTAAATATGAGGTTAACCGTTAACATAGTATCAGGGTCGGAAGGACCGAGGAGAGAGGAAAGCAGCAGGTTCAAGGATCCGGATGAAGACTTTCTGTTGTTACTTTTTACTTTTGAAAACTCTCGGTCACTGTACCGCTTCTGTAATTAGCCAGTGGGCATTTTGAATATAAGTATCAGTTACACTCTTACTCCGATGCTCTATTCTGATGAAAAAATTTTATACTGCTTTTGGAAAACGGGATGTTACAGTTCTGACTAATCCGGATTCGGGTTCTGCAGTGACAAGGACGACCCTCCCAACAGTAGTAGCTCTATACAAGGCGGCCCTTATTCATTCTTGATAACAAATCTGATTTGATATTTTGCAATTTCAAATTCTTTTTTCTGTCTTTTTCCACTTGGTGGTGCAAGAGAAGAAATACACACTTATATTTTTTTTAAAAATAATGTCCCCTGTTCCACTTCAACAGTGTTTTCCTGTAGCAAAAAAATTAATCTAATTAAATCTGGTCTTAAATTCTTTAATTTTCTAAATTTAATAATTTTGTAATTAATAATATTTTTTTATTAATTAAAATAATTAACATAAAATTAAACATATATGTTTTGGCATACTATTCTCAACAAGCTATTTATTATTTTCTCGGTCTCTCTATATAGGGTCTTTTTTACAGAATTGCAATGCTTAAGAAAACAGTTAAAATTAATTATAAATGAGTAAGAGAGAAAGAGTAATAAATATATAGTAAATATACCCTCTAGAAAAATACCTTTATTTATAAATGAGTAAGAGAGAAAAAGTAATAGTGATGAAGGATAATGTATGGAGGAAAGATGATGTGAGCGAATAATGGGAATAAGTCAACATTTTAATTAATGACATAAATGAAATTAATTGAGGGTAAAATAAATAAAGGTACATTTATTACTCAGACAAACTCATTAAGGTCCTTATATAAAGGGCCAAGTCTATTCAAAAAAATGAGACCCTATAAATAGGGATGGATGGAGTTAGGGGTGAGCAAATCAAAACCGAAACCGAAAACCGAACCGAATAATTCGGTGTTCGGTTTTTAGGTTCGGTTCGGTTTTTTAAAGTAGCTTATTTCGGTTTTCGTTCGGTTTTTGCAAAAAAAAAAAAAAACTGTTAGAACCAAAAAACTGAAATTTTTAAACTTTTTGTTAAAAAATCATAATTAATTCTACAAAAAATCGTTTTCGAGTGCTTCAAAATTCCTCATGACCCTTGACATGTCTATTTTCAAGGAAAAATATTCCCAGAAGCAAGAAAGTCACAAATCATTCCCAGTTTAATATTTTCTCAACGCTGCCCAATTTATAACTCCATAAATAAGACTTAACTTCAAAAATATGTTACTACTTGTGTAGAACTCAAAATGCTACATAATTTATATATTTAGAAAGCCCTATATGTCTACTTTATTCATGTAAAATTTCATAACTTTATGTAAAATTCGGTTAAACCGAATTAACCGAAAACCGAACCGAAATATTTCGGTTTTTTCGGTTTTCGGTTCGTTTTTTAAAATACACATAATTCGGTTTTTACCGAAAAATCGATTGCACAGCCCTAGATGGAGTACCATGTAACTCACCATAAAATTGGATTATTTAAGTTTATTTTCTAGTTATTTAATTATTTAATATTTTATTTATGGGAAAAGTATTTCTCCAGTCACTGGAGATAGAGTTATCTCCAGTGACCCCAAAACTACATCGTTTTGAATTAATGAATGGTGTGTTAGTAATTTTAGGTAAATTAATGAAGGGTGTTTCGGTAAAATTTATATGATTAAAAAATAAACAAAATTACAGAAACACCCTTCATTAATCCAAAACGACGTAGTTTTGGGGTCACTGGAGATAACTCTATCTCCTGTGACTGGAGAAATCATTTATCCTTTATTTATTTGGGAAAATTACCCAAAAATTTCTCATTGTAAATTTTATCATCCAATGGTGCCTAAAATTTATTTAGGACTCATGCAACTTATTTTTAGCGATTGCAATTCTTTTACAATAATGTGCAACTTATTTTTAACCATGTGCAAAAGAAAACATTTATACATAGCTAAAAATATATTGCACACATATGAAAGAGAGTTGCACTCAATGAAGAAGAGTTGAAATCATCCTTGGACTTCGGTCCTTTAGTACATTTTGGGTAATAATTTTTGCAATGGGAGATTTTTCCTATTTCTTATGCATATACTCCCTCTTGTCTCTATTATAGGACACCTTCTAGAAGAATTCATTCATTAATCTATATTATAAGTGTTTTAGAGAGTTATTAATGGTTATTTATCCCTATAATTAATGTTTAAATATAGCTCTTCGTACTTTTCTGGTACCTTCAAATAATTTGATAAAGTTGAAAAATGTTATTAATTTAAGATAGATTTAATTTTTTATCCAACAATTAGGAAAAGTAAAAGAGACACTTAGGCTTGGTTTGGTTTGGGGTAGGGGAGGGGAGGGGAGGGAAAATAGAGGGAAAAAGATTTAAAAGAAAGGAAAACTCTTGTGTGCCCCACTATAAATAACTTTTCTCCTCTTTTCCCTCCCCTCCCCTACCTCCAAACCAAACCAAGCCTTAAGGGAGGCCTGCCGATCTCAACATATAGATATAGTTCTCGAGGGTCTTGGATGTTTAATCCTATAATGCCCCTCAAATTGTCAGAACTTCTTTCTTTTCATAATTATATTCTATCAATAATGAGTAATATTTTGATATATTATATTGTAAAAAATAGTCCATTTTTCAATTTTTTTAATGATTTTTTAAATATAAAATTGTGTTGTTTTTTTAAATAAAAAATAGAGTATTTTTTTTTTAAGAAAATCATAAGAAATTCAAAATTGCATCATTTTGTGTGTATACGACATCAAAATGTCAGTTCTATATGTAAAATCTAATAATGAGAAGAAACAAGAAAAAAGTTTGAGTAGTTGGCAAGGATGAGCATTAGACACCCTAAGTCTAGTTCTCAACCGATTGACTGACGACAATGGATAGAAACCTGCAAACGTTAAGCAAGGTTTTGTTGAATTCTAAATTGAAATCGCGTGAAATAAATCCAAGCTCCACCTACTAGCTAGTACTTGTTTAGGAAACTTAGAAAAGTATTTTTTTAGGATTGGCTTTGGTCTGATACCTTCTTACCGTCCGCTGCATCCTTGGCGTCAAAACTGCACTGTTTTGGCGTAAAGGAAGGCAGCAAATTTTTTTTAGGTCTTTATATTTTATGAAAAAATATTTCAGGGTACTTACTAATATTAAAAAGATACTTTAGGATATTGAACAGTACTGAAAAATATTTTATGATATTGAAAATTTATTTTAGGATCCTGAAAAATTATTTCAGGGTATTGACTGGTACTAAAAAGATACTTGAGGATACTAACTGGTACTAAAAAAATACCTCATGATCTTAAAAAAATATTTTAGGATCTTGAAAAAATATTTCAGGATACTGAATAGTACTAAAATGATACTAAATGGTACTGAAAAATACTTTATAATCTTGAAAAATTATTTTAGGATCCTGAAAAAATATTTCAAGGTATTGACCGGTATTAAAAATATACTTCAAGATATTTTTTTCAGGATTCTAAAATAATTTTTTCAAGATCATGAAGTATTTTTTTAGTATCATTTAGTATCATGAAGTATCTTTTTAATATGAGTCAATACCTTTAAATATATATATATATATATATATTTAAAAAAGCTTCCCTCCTTTGCGCCAAAATGGTGCCGTTTTGGCGCAAAGGATATAGCAGATGATAAGAAGGTATTGGACCAAAGCTAGGTTCATTTTTTTAATCACTTTTCCCCAAACTAAGATAAAATTTTCCTTACATTAATAATAAAAGCACTTCTTAAGCTAAAACAAATAGACACGTCCCAATGATACTTCTACCTTCCATCGCTTCATTACTAATACTATACCGTGCTTGTTTGAGATTGCGTTTAAGATTTCTAAAAGTGTTTATGCATGTAAATCGAAACAAAACTCCTCTCATATACGAATAATGTATACCGTAAATCACGATTGAAAAGCTAATTTTGAAAGCTCCAATCATTATTCCAAACAACTAAGTAAAATTACTAATTTCCTTGCTCCAATATCCCAAGCTCCCTTTATTCCCACGGGATATGCCCAAATTTCTGCCTCAAGGACATTTTCGGAATGAACTCTTAACAAGAATGCTTCAATGAAATGGCCATGGTGATTTCCCTTTAATCCCAATTATTTTTATTTTTCCCATTCCACACTCAAAGGCCTGGGCGTTCATGGTTAATGCGAGGTAAAAGATCATCACAGCATTTATATTATATTTATAACTTTTTAAGATATACTTTTGGGATGTTTAGGATATTTACAATATTAAGCATGTTATTGAGGAGATATATTTGGAATACATTTATGATATTCAAGACATGCTTGGGATCCAACAAATTGCTACTTTAGTCATCAAAGATGAAAATGTACTTAGTTTTTGTATTTTGAATAGAATGAGATGATGTGTTGCTCGTAAAATATATAAGTATTTCTCTCAATTAAACTGAGAAAGCATATGATATATATATATATATATATATATATATATATATATATATATATATATATATATATATATATATAACAGCGACAAATGCATTTTACATAGGACTCAAGTTACAGGGAGCTACTTAGATCACATCAGCTTTGTTCGTTATTGTAGTCTCACTGATAGGAATATAGAAAATTCAAAATCAGAGTGAGCTTATCGAGCATTGACCTCAATTTACGCTCTGGGGAGAGTGATTCCCATGGCGTCTTCGATTCATTCCTCTCTATCCGCCTACAATCTATCCGGTGAAAGCCCTACTCGGCGCCTCTCCTTTAATGGTCAGGTTTACGGTAGGTTCTGTTCTTTTGGGGGCCCTTTTTTAAAATCCACTCATTTCAGCCTAAATTTATTGGCTTTCATGGAATCTTTGAGACACATTGTAATTGGATGCTTCTCGGTTTGTACATACCACTCTGGTCCGTCCATTTTGAACAAAAATTTTGGTCCTTAATATTATAAGAACAGTTTCAGAGTAATAAATGCATTTATTTTTTAATTTTTTTTTTATCTCTATTAATTGCAATAAACAATAGGAATTCATTCATGACTTTTAGAACCAATCATAGATAAGAGCAAGCCAATTTAGCCCATAGTTTATGAGTTAACTAAGTATGTGAGAGTTTGTTAATTTGGACTTCTAAAGGTAGTCAATAAGCCTATAGTCTCTATGCTTCAATCATGGATCTATTGGGCGAATTCTAATAGAAATCGACTTTCATTTCTTTCCTTTGACAAATAATTTTTTATGTAACAGAATATAATTTCCATTATTTGGTAATTGGATTTTCCAATTCCTATGTTCAAATTCTTTTCTCTTGCTACTTTCTCTACAATAATTGTCTATAGTTCTGCCTGCAACATAGGTGATATGTTTTGTATTGCAGCTGCAACAGTGAATTTGATTGAACATTACAGTATAACTTCATGAAGTGTAATTATTTTTGATAGTTGGTAGATACAAAGTTTTCCCTTATGATGGTAATCTAATTATGTTTCAGGTTTTGGGGTTGATGCATATGATATTGGAAATGGATTTGGCCATTTTGGCATTGCTGTTGATGATGTAAGTTTGCTTAACTTGTCTCCTCTATCCTTTATGAGCGTCTTTGACTTCATATAATGCGTTCTGTTTTGATTGTTTTTTTAAACCCTCATGTATGCAATAGCCTGTAGCTGCAGCTATCTGTTTTGTCCTCCACTCCTCTTAGGGATTTGGTGAGGGTTTGTAGCACAGTTTTGATTTTTATTCAGAAATTCCTTTCTCTTGATGCTCTAAAGCAATGTCTAGGATTGAATTTTTGTCGTTTTTGATCCTCACTATCCCCTATCAGGTTGAAAAGACTGTAGAACTCGTTAGAGCTAAGGGTGGCAAAATAACTTGAGAGCCTGGTCCTGTTAAGGGAGGCAGCGCAATAATTACTTTCATTGAAGATCCAGATGGATATAAATTTGAGCTTTTGCAAAGAGGTACCTCTCCTGAGCCGTTGTACCAAGTAATGCTTCAAGTAAGTGATCTTAATCATTCCATAGAATTTTATGAGAAGGTGACATGAATGCTCTTTTATGTCTGATTCAACACCTTATAATTTTGTTTATTCTGGATTTAGTCATTTATATGGTTGCTTACCATTTAGGCTTTTAGTATGGAACTTCTTCATACGCGAGATAATCCTGAGCTGAAGGTATCATCACATCCTTTCTTTTATGTAAATTAATTGCAATACTGCATCATCTGTAGTTGGCATGCCTAATACCCAAGAGGTAAGGTTATTAGAGTCCATATTGGACCATGGGGCTTTAATGCCCAAACTATAAGATATTGTTTAATCTGTATATAAAAATTAAGCTTGAGGACAGGAGATAGGTCATTATTCAAATACAAATTATCATATCAATCCTTTGAAATGATGCCTTGCATGGGGGTCGAACTTCTAAAAGTAGTGTTGTTCTTTAGTTGCTTTTACAATTCATTTTAGTCATGTTTATTATTCTTCAATAACTTGTTTTGTACATGATTGTCATAAAATGTTACTTTACCTTCTAGCCTATTGTTTACAGTGGTATTCTGAATCAAAATATGACCAGAAATAGAATGGAAGGATGTTTTTTGTTCGTGTTTGTTTTATCTTATTTGAATTCCAACTTATATGGAATAAAATTCTTAGGCCAGCATGTGTTAATTGGGGAAGATTAACTGCTTTATGAGCCACCAAGGTCTTGTACATCAATAAAACAAAATTGCTTTGACTTTTCTAGCGACTAGGAAATACCAGCTGCTGAACAACTAACAGAATAAGCTCCTTGTTTTGAGGATTTTATGATTTACCAAAAGTTAATTGTGAAAACATATCTTGTTGGCCTCTTTTCAGTTCCTTTCTCATTATCTTGTGCAAATCTTCTGTTTTAACTTCTAACAGCTTGGCTTTTGTTTTGTTCTGTTTTATATGTGGTATGAAATATCAGTATGATGTACTGTGCTCTCAAGTCATGAATTGAACTACAATGCTTAGATTGCATCTCGCTTTCTTTGATGGATCAAATTTTTTTTCCCATCTCCTTATTTAATACTTTCATTCATTTGGTTTCCTTTAAACTGTTTTTTATCCTACAATCTTTTTATTTAATTTAATTAATTAATTAATTTTGCCTTTGGTATTAGTATATGGTCCTAAAGATAAAATTGCGGTTTTGGAATTGACATACTGATAACTCTTTGAATATTGATAGCATTTCGGCACATTTTCTTCTCCTTTTACGTATTTTTGAAATCAAAATGTGTATAAAAAGAAGTTTATAGAAGAAAATGTGCATATTTAAGTATCAAGCAAAAGTCAAAGAAATTCTTGTTTTATCCTATATGTTTTGTGATTGAATTGAGAACTTATAAATCCTTTCTATTATAGGAAGATAGAGATAAGTTGGGAAGCTTTTCAAGGACCAAGGAACAAAGTTTGAAGCAGGAAAGGACAAGGAAGGACCAACTCCTTAAATTCAGAAGGAAGTTACTGCATTGTTCGCTTCAGTAAACAACACCTTCACAGAAGCGAAAAAGACTAAACAAGGAAAGAGCTCACTGTGTAACTAGCTTCAGTGAATAATATGTTTGCTAAAGCGAAGAAGGATCTGAAACAAAATAATGCCTCTGTGTCACTCGCTTCAGCGAACGGAAAAACTTACTGACAATTATGTAGTCACTGAATATGATAAAGGCAATGGTTATGCTAAGGTTTGCAGAACTACCTCTATTTAACTCTTAACTCTTTTTGAATCTGCTAATTTTTTTTAATAATTTCTTACTATTATGCACATATTCTATTAAGATATTAGATTTTATTTTCTTTACTAAGTATATTAACAGAAATATCTAGGGTTTTGTTATCAGATTTTCTTTAAACATGTTGCCTATGAGTTCTTTATTGACTGTTTCTTGCCATTCATTTGAAGATTGCTTTTTTATTTAGTCATGTTATTTTATTATTGCAATAGGTACTGATGATGTGTACAGGACTGCTGAAGCTATTAAACTTGTTGGAGGAAAGATTACCTAAGAACCTGGACCATTACCCGGCATCAACACAAAAATAACAGCATGCTTAGATCCTGATGGTTGGAAGATGGTATAGCTTTTTAGATTTTATGAATTCTTTTTCTCCTGCAATATTATGAAACCATGGTACACAAAGTAGCAATATTGAGATGGGTAAAATTATTAGGATACCAAACTCTCTTTTTTATATTTTTGTTCAATCTTATCGAATGAATTAATTGGGTTTCTTTGGTGATTATGTCACCCTTATGCTTTTGTATGAGCAAAAATTGTTGTGTAATCAATGTCATCTAATGATATCTATATATATATATATTGCTTTTTTCTTAAACAAAAATTCACATCTTGACTTCTGCATAATGCTTTGTGCACGCTTCATCTAAAGTAAGAAGGGGATAAAAATATTGATTGGGCTTATTTTCTGGCAACAATTTTGATACTAAAAGAAGTTTTATGAGATAGCCAATCTACAAAGTTACTATGCTGCATAATACAATCTCAACTAAGCCTAAGGTTTATGGTACACTATGGAAAAAGAATAGAATCAAGAATGAAATGAAAAACAAAAGTAATTTTGAATTTAAAAAAATCATCCTCATGTTCTTAGTTTAAGAAAAGTAGAAAACATGAGTTAACTGATTGATGTATGAGAATTGTTGATTACATGCTTTTATCTGTGTTTTTAGTTATATTACTGTTCTGCATGTCACTTTGTTATGTGAATGTCTCCGTTTTGATATTTTGTTAGCTAGGATGCTGAGTTAGTATAAGGAGCATGGCTGCACGTGGTCCAGTAGTGGAGGCACCATTTTGTAATGAACACTAATTTGTAATCATTAGGACTACTATGCATGCTTTGTAATAAGATTTGGAGAAAAATCAAGATTAATGTTTTATGTATCTGGCCTTCACATTAATAATAGACGTTGCAAAAATATAAGTGAAAAAATTTCTTACCAATTGAACCTAGTTTACATTTTGTGGGATATGGCAATGTATCCAGAGATTGTAGGATTCAAAATCCCACTTCACAGCAAGGGTATACATTTGATTACAATGGATTTTGGGATTGGGAGATAATGTGTGTTTGGGATAGCAGTGAGAAAAGTGATTTTTTTGCAATCTAACTAATTTGCAATCATATTATGTTTGAATTGACAGTAGCTTTTCTAGAACTAAAACTTATTTGGAATGATGGTAGCATAAGTGGCTTTTGAGATAATTATAAGAAAAAAAAAAAAAAACTAGGAGTAGTCAAGAAACAACTGAATATAATGAGTGCTGGTATTCCTTCTCAAGAAATAACTGAAGAAGACATAAATCCAGAACTAACTTCATGCTAGGAGTAGTCAAGATATGATACTAGGGTTAGATTATGTTTGTTTGCTTATATAAAGCTATTGTGTCTAAGGTTTGATCTAGGAATAACTTTTCTCTGGCCTTCACATATCAAGATCAAGTATCATTTTATAAGGAAGATGGGGTACAGATCTTTCATTGCAGCGCTAAAGATCAATTGGCCCATGTTTTTACCAAACCAATGGGGTTTGGAGCACTTGGAACATCCACCTGCAGCCTTTCTCCTTAAACTGTTCATGGACTTCATTCATTTTCCATCATCTGTTTATTTCTCATTTGGTACTTTCGTGTGTATAGTAGAGATCTGGTATATTTTTAAGAAAAGGGTTAGTATCATAGTTGATCCTTCTAGTTTAATTGAATTTTAGTTTTGATCCCCGTAGTTTCAAATAGTTGGTTTTGATCCCTATAGTTTCATTAGGACTTTCTTTAAGTTTATATATAGGAACCAAAACCAAAACTTGTTAAAAGTATAGGGATCAGTCGTTGAATTAAGACTAAAATTTTATAAAAATATAGAAATCAAAATCAAAATTCAATCAAACTATAGGGACTAACAATAGTATTAACCCTTCAAATAATCACACATTTTATCTGACATATTGTGCTCCTTTTCTACCGTGCAGGTTTTTGTAGGTAGTGTTGATTTTGTTAAGGAGTTGGAGTAAAGTTTCTGATCCTCATCTTTGCAAATCTTGAGAGACTGACATCAAATCACTGGCAGAGCAAAGATATATTCTTGATGGAAGCCGTTTGCAGCCTTGCATGATACAATGTATCATATTCAAATCCAAGTTTTGTAGATAGTGCATTGATGACTATAGCAATGACCCAATTAGCCAATTTCTTTATCTTTACACAATAGAGCAAGTTAGTTTGAATCACAAATCTCTTTATTCATTCATATTATATACTTCTAACGATTTTGTATTAGTACTGATTGTCTAAATTTCCACATTGGATATTTCATAATAGTATCCCCACAAGTATTTCTTGGCCTTTACCACTTTCAGCACTGTTATAATGAAGTTGAGTCTTCTGAAATAAGGATTTCAATTGAAGTAATAATGAGACAGAAATTTACTCTCTCTCTCTCTCTCTCTCTCTCTCTCTATATATATATATATATATATATATATATATATCACGCACACACACATCATTTCACCAAACTGTAATTCAGGGGAGGTTAATGTTTGGATTTTGCTATTAGTCAGGATTATGCGAAATCTCAATCAGGAAACAACACATGGATAAATTGAACTCACTTTATTGAATCATATTAAAATCCTGGGGAGAGAATAAAGTTGGGTAGGTTAAAGCTGACTGAGTATTTAATGCTAGCCCAAAAAAGAGGTGGGGGTGGTTAGATCAATGACTCTGTTCTTCACAAATCCTGATCAGAGACAACATCTCAGTACAACATGAAATTCTCAGAGTGACAGTTGTTTCTATTCTTTTCTTTTCTTTTCTTATTCTTTTTATAACTTTTGAGTACCAAGGATTTAATACAGACCCCATTAACAGATACAAACAAATCATTACATACTGACGAATAAGGAGTTGACTTGATGACACACACACACACATATGATCTCATTAAGTGAAGGAGGCAGTTCGTGTGAATGGACAATAATAAACAGAAGCAATTAATATTCAATCTAATCAGAAACATATGTTTCTGGGAAAATTGCAACTAGTGCCGACTAAGAAAATTTACCATAAAATGGTTTTCTAAAATCTTAAAATTGCGGTGAAGTCTCGTAAGACTTTTTTGTAATATTTTTCATATTTGAATAGAAACAAATGCCCCCATGTGCCTATGTTGACAAGTCCATAAGCCTATTTTGACAAGTCTATGTGCATGTTTTTATAAGTCCATGTGCATATGTTGACAAATCCATATAAATGTGTTGACAAATGAGTATGTTTTGACAAGTTTATGAGCGTGTTTTGACAAATTCATGTGTTTGTCTTAACAAGTCCATAAGCCTCCATGGGGACATTTGTGTCTTTTCACATATGAAAAATATTGTAAAAAAGTCTCACGAGACTTCACCACAATTTTAAGATTTCAAATGACTATTTTATGTCTTTTCCCTTGCTCGGGAGGTGCAATTTTCCCTATGTTTCCCTTATGTTTGCTCTGGTTTTTACTGTGTGATGGCCTGGCATGATCATAATGATTATCAGTGGCAGATAATTTTTTTTTCAGGGCTGGACGTACGGAAGAGGCAGATTTGATTTCCATTCACAGTTCTGCTTTAGCCAAACTTTATTTTCTTTTCCTTTCAGCCTCTTTGTTAATGGTAGGTGGGAATCTGCTTCCTTGTCTGGTCCCCCCTTTAGGCCCCCCACTACACTTACAACAAGGCCGTATATGTAATTTGCAATGAGTGTGTGTGTGTTGTGTTGTGTGTGCGTGTGTGTGGGATGGCCTTTCACTGGGGTCTTAGAAAAATTGAAGAATTGGCTATGGCCTAGGCCTCTCTCACAAAACCTTAGGCTTTAAATGGCTTGTTGCCTTGTATAGTTCATCTTTGTACTTCTATCTCTGTGTTTGTCTATCAAAGTGTTTCATTTGCATCCTCCCGTGAAGATGCATGTGGGAGGATGATGATGACTTTCTAAATGGTTAATTTTGGTTGACGTTAACATTTGAATTTTTGAAAATCAAAGTGCATGTGAAAGTTGGTGAGGTAGTTAAGGTTGGTGGTGAGAGAGTACATGGAATTGCACACCTTGATTTCATACAATGAAATGGAATCCGATTCCATTATTATCAAAGGTACTAAAAGTTACACCTCATTGTTAAAAAACACAAAAGGGAATAAAGATTTTCTTTGACTCTTATTTTTAATAAATACCCTCTCTTTAATATAGAACATATTTAAAAGAGTTGATTCTGGTCTTAAATAAAAAAATTTAGAGTAAATACCCTTTCTGGTCCCTGACAAAAAACGCGATCCCCATTTTCGTCTCTTACAAAAAAAAAAATCATTTTTAGTCCATAAAAATGACGAATAATGGTCAATTGGTTGACATTTTGATCCCTCACAAATTTCAAAAATGTCTTTTTTAGTTCATATAAAGGACGAATAAGGGTCAATTTTTTTGTAAGGGACCAAAATGGGGTCCGTGTTTTTTGTCAGAGATCAGAAAGAGTATTTACTCAAAAATTTATAATATTGGTCATTCTTTTTCAAATTTACCCCTCTTGTTCCTTCAACAATAATCAAGGAGGAAAAAGAATTAAAGAATATGATTAAGGTTTTTTTTTAAAAAAATATATATCATATTAACTAAATTAAATAACTTTCTTAGTATAATAAAATTAAGTTCATATATCCTATATTAAAGACTGGAGGGAATATTTGTTTTGACAAAAAGAATAGTTTTAACATGTCCATATACTTTTTATCGTACGGGTTAAATAACTAATTGGTAGATATTAAGATAATTATTTATGTTAGTTACTTATAAGAAATGCGTATCAGTTTTCTTAAAATATTTCCTTAATAATTTATATTGAAAACCACGTACTTAATCAGTACAATAATAGAAATAATCTTAAAAGAATATTCATTTTAAAGATAAAGTGGATTTTGAGGTCTTCCATTTTAAACCAAATTTTCAATTCTCTACTTAAAATTGGAAGAAGTTTTTGTTTCTAGAATTTCAGTTAAACCAACTTATTTACGACTTATTTCAAATAAGGACCAAAAGGTATTGAAATTACCGTGCATGCCAAAAAGACCAAAGTGAAATTATATTTTGATGGAAAATGGCTAAAATGCCCTTTGTTCATTTTTTAGGGTCTATTTGGGATAGCGGTGTCAGAAATGACTTTTCTCTAGATGACCTTTTACAAACGGAAGATAATATAAAAGTCAGATTATATGTGTGGTTTGTGTTTGGGATAGCGGTGACAGAAGTGACTTTTTCAAATGAGCTATTGTTTAGATGATTATTTGAGATAGAAATTTACTGAAAATGACATGAATTTTATTGATTACTACACACACACACACACACATATTAGTTGTATATAGTGTGATAATTGAATGTAAAAAAATTAAAATTGATAAAAACAATTAAATTATTATTTAAAAAATTACAAAACTCTAATGTACTTAATTAAATATATTCTAATGGATAAATTAGAATACATACAAATGTATATTTAATAATACATTACTTTGAGTCCGTTTGGATTTAGCTTTTGGAGAATAATTTTCAGAATTTACAAGGTAAAATGGTTTTTTCACAATAACTTTTTGCAGAATAGATTATTGAAAAAAGTAATTTTGATAAAATGATAATGTTTGGATATTGATATCTGAATAGCTTTTTCAGGGTCAAATTTACCAAAAAAGACATTAGCTTTTGGTATAATTGCATATAAAGGATAATGTTGTATTTTAAATTAATAATTACAAAAAATTACATAAATTTGTGTAAAAAATTAAAATACTTAAGGGTATAGACTGGTATTAAAAAAATACTTCATGATTTTGAAAATTTATTTTAGGATCTTGAAAAATCATTTCAGGGTACTCACTGATCTTGAAAACTTATTTCAGGATACTGACGGGAGCTAAAAAGATACTTAAGGGTACAAAATGATACTGACAAAATACTTCATGATCTTGAAAATGTATTTTAGGATCTTGAAAAAATATTTTAGGGTACTGATTGATCTTGAAAAAATATTTTAGGGAACTGAAGGGAACTAGAAAGATACTTAAGGGTACTGACTGGTACTAAAAAAATACTTTATGATCTTGAAAATTTATTTTTGGATATTGAAAAATATTTTAGGGTACTAATGGATATTAAAAAGATATTTAAAGATATTGACTGGTACTAAAAAAGACTTCTCATGATCTTAAAAATTTATTTTATGATTTTGAAAAAATATTTCAGGGTATTGACTAATCTTGAAAAAAAATTTAGGGTACTGACGGATACTAAAAAAATACTTAAGAATACTTACTGGTATTAAAAAAACTAAAAAATAGCTTCTTCTTTTTTTCCAAACCTAGGTTTGGTTGCAAAATAGCTTCTGGACATTTTCAGGGGTGTTTGACAAACTTTTGCTAAAACCAAGGTTTTGTTTCTAAAACCTAGATTTTGAAATTTTCCAAACAGACTTGAAATTTGCCGAAACCTAGAGCAATCATGCCAAAAGTTGAAAAAAATGACTTCTGAAAAAAGTCACTTTTTTGGAGAAGCCCATCATCCACAAAAACTATCTCAAACGCCTATTTTCCCCTATTGGGCTTTTTTTGACTTATACAGCCATGCTGAATAGGTACTTATATCAAAAAAAAGAATAGGTACTGAATTTCAACAACTCAATTTTTTTTTTATAAGTGTACATATGAAAATTTACAATTAGTTGAATTTACAAATGGACATAAGTATTTTTAACAATTTATAATAGCAAAATAACAAGTGTCCATATAAAAGAAGGGCATTTACTATCAAAACATAATTTAACTTTGGTTCTACAATGTCATTCCAAAATATTTTAGTCATTATTTAAAATAAAGTCGCATAAGTAGGGTTAAATGAATTTTTTCCCCTTTTTTACAAGTCTATGAACTTAATTAATTGGAGAGGTAATAACTAATAAGGTAGGTGGTGAGAGAGTATATGGGATTTACTTCTTTTTTCACTGGTTTTCTTCTTTATATTTGTTTACATTTAAGAAGTTATAGTATTATTTTTTTTTAAAAAAAAAAATCCTATTATTTTAGTAGCTATTGAAGGTGTTATTTGATTCGCAAAATAAAATGGAATAGAAAAGATAATAAAATGAAGAAAGGTATTTTAAAGATAAAGGATACTAAAAAACATTTATTATTAAGTTAAGTTGACAAGGAAAAAAAGAAAAAGAAATTGCACACCTTGATTTCGTACAATGGAATGGAATCCGATTCCATTTTTATCAAAGGTACTAAAAGTTACACATTATTGTTAAAAAACAAAACATGGGGAATTTTTTTTTCTTTGACTCTTATTTTTAACGAATATTTGTTTAGACAAAAGAATAGTTCTAAGTTCTAACATGTCCATTTACATTTTTTTGTGTCAATCTTAAATGTCGGGGTTAGATAAGTAATTTATAAAGATTAAGAAAATTAATTAAGTTAGTTATTTATTAAAAAAGTGTGTTGGTTATTGAAAATCACCTCCTTAATAAGTGCAATTAACAGAAGTATTCTTTTTTTTTTTTTTTGGTTATGCTACTTTATTTCAAATAAGGACCAAAAGATTTTGAAATTACAATGCATATCAAAAGGACCAAAGTGAAAATATATTTTGATGGAAAATGACGAAAACACCCTTTGTCCAATTTTTTACAAGTACACATACACATTTTAATAACTAACAAATGATAAAATTTACAAGTGTACTTATAGAAATTTATAACTCCAAATTTACATTATAACAACTTATACGAAAATTTACAAGCATTCATAGCAATTTTACAAGCACTCACTCATAAGCATTTTACCAACTAATAATAACAAAATTTACAAGTGTACATATGGAAATATACAACAGCTCATACACAAGTTACAAGTATTCATAAGTGAATTTTACAAGTGTACATATGCATTTTAACAACTAACAATAATAAAATAACAAATGTACATAGGAGAGAAGGGCATTTTGGTCATTTACCATCAAAACATAATTTTACTATGGTTCTTTGGCATTGCAGTGTCCATGTAAATTTTTATCAATGGAATTTGTGATGGTTGGATTTGTGAAAAGTGTCATTATAAGAAGGGTTAAGTATCAATTTTGCCCCTGAAGTACGCGCCCAGGAGTAATTTTGCCCCTTAAGTTGTAGGCGGAGCAATGTTGCCCCTGAGGTATCAAAACGGAGCAATGTTGCCCCTGAGGTATCAAAACGGAGCAATGTTGCCCCTCCGTTAGAAACCCTAACGGTCAACGTTAGTTGACCTAACGTTGACCGTTAGGGTTTGTAAGGGAGGGCAACATTGCTCCGGGGAGCAATGTTGCCCCTGAAGTATCAAAACGGAGCAATGTTGCCCTTGAAGTATAAAAAACGGAGCAATGTTGCCCCTGAAGTATCAAAACGGAGCAATGTTGCCCCTCCGTTAGAAACCCTAACCGTCAACGTTAGTTGACCGTTAGGGTTTGTAATAGAGGAGCAACATTGCTCCGTTTTGATACTTCAGGGGCAACATTGCTCTGCCGAAAACTTAAGGGGCAAAATTGCTCCTGGGCACGTACTTCAGGGGTAAAATTGGTACTTAACCCTTATAAGAATGAAATTGTATCATTCTCATATAAAAAGTTTTGCAAATCCTATAATCACGAATTCCATTGATAACCAAAGAGAATATCATGATGGAGTTTAGGGTTTGTGGAGGAAGCGCTCCCTAGGATTTAAATAGGTGAGTTTAATTAGATATTTATGAAAAATTACTTTAAATAAGAGTAGTTGGAGAAGACATATCGTTTGAAAGTGTTACATGACGGTTGTTTATCAAGAAACATCATTTTTATCATTTATACTTTATGTTTTTGTTTTTATTGATATAATGTTTGTAAGTATTATATGACGGTTGTTTAATAAGAACTATCATTTCATTGTTGTGATTCAATAAATGACAATTAATAATTACAATCAATGTGTTTTCCTTTTTGTAAATTTTGTCTCTTAATACATGACAGTGCACATATTTAAATGTTAAATTTTAGTGTTATATATTCTTGCGCGACCTCCACCTCAACATATATGATGTTTATTCAATGTAACCGTTATCTATTAAACGTTATATGTGCACGAATCTATACTAGTGAATAGCAAAGTTTACAAGTGTACTTTTGGAAATTTATAACTCGCAATTTGCATCACAACAACTCATACAAATATTTACAAAAATGTTCATAAGTGATTTTCCAAGCACTCGAGCATTTTAAAAAATAACATTAACAAAATGTACAAGTGTACATAGTGGCGGAGCCACACTTTGCCCATGTGGGTAAGTGCAGATGCAAAAATTTGAGAAAATATATATAATTTGAAAGAATTTTGTGACAACATGTTTGGGTGGTGTAGTTGGTTATTGCTCTTCACACATAGTCACCAGGTTGAACCTTCCCTATTCCTTTTATCCTTTTTTTTTTTCATTTTCATCATTCTTACTCTTTGCTCTCGTCTCCCAACTCTCCAAATTGTCTAGCCACGCTCTCCGCTCTCGTCTCCCAAACTTTCCCTCCATCTGCCATCGCTCTCCGTTCCAGATCCCCCATCTCAACAACTCAACTGTCGCACAACAAGCTGTCTTCGTTCGGTCTTGCTTCTCGATTCTGTCTTCCACCGGCTCACTCAATTCTATCTCAAGGTAATTTTCATTTATCTCTTCTCTTCCACTGGCTCAACTAATTCTCAATCCTTATCGCTCTCCGTTCCAAATTCTGAATTTAGGTAAATTTATGGCATTTCCTTGTTGTTGTCTTTGTCTTGAATTTGTTGCTGAATTTAGGATGAATTTATTGCTGAATTTATGGCTTCTCGATTCTATTTTGCTGATTTGGGCGTAAATTCTTCTCTTCCACCAGCGCTTCTCGATTCTGTTTTGCATTTCCTTAATGCATTTAAAACTTTCCTTAAAAAAAAAAAAATTCAGGGGCGCTGCCTCCGAACCCCTGAATCCCCTTACTAATTGTATAAATACAAACGTAAAATCTTGGCTCCGCCACTGAGTGTACATAAGGAAATTTGCAACTCCTAATTCACAACAACTGATGCAAAATTTCACAAGTGCACATAGGTGAATTTTTAAGCGTACTTAAGATTTTAACAACTAATATAATGGTAAAATAACAATTGTCAAGAGGGGCATTTTGGGCATTTACCAACAAAACGTAAATTTACTTTGCTTCCTAGTACTGCACTGTAATATTAGAATCTTTTCGACCTTATTTAAAATAAAGTCACATTTGTGGGTTAATTATATATATTGAAATGTTTTCCTACTTTTTTACAAGTGTATGTGCTTAATTAATTGGATTATTTTTCCTTCAAAAATATAATAATAAACCTAAAAATTTTGGTGTTAATCATTCCTATTATGGCTACACAACATGGAAAAAGCAAGTTCTGATGGTAAAACCACAGAAGCCAAAAGGGTAAAAGAGCAGTGTGCAAAGAAGATGGGGCCATATAGGCACATACACCCATAACAGTTGCCAAAGTTTTTCTCACAAACTTCAGAATCTAGAGGGTCCAAAGGAATAATGTGATGTTAATAATTACCATAAATCACTTTTACTTTTTACATTTTCTTCATTTTGGTCCTGACTTAGTAACGGTCGTCATTATGGAACTCACTGAACCAGAAAGGACACTGTTATTTATTTATTTTTATTTTCAATTTTTCTTGCTATTTTTTGCTTTTATATATCACCACCACCTTCCTTCTGTATTCTCAATCAATCTTCCTCATACTCCACACAAATGGATCACGCAAAAAACTCAAAGCTTTCTTTTGTTGCAGAAGATCATTATCAGTACATATCTCCTCCGGCTTCTTCTTCCATGAACCTCTTTCTTCAATACCCACATGCCAGCCATTTCAGCAATAATTATCTCTATCCTATGTTCTCTACAATGAACAAGTTCAATGAGCTTCAGAATGAAAAGACTCAGAAAACAGATTCTTCTTTTATGCCATGTGAAGAAGAAGAAGAAGAAGCTTTTTCTGGGGATTGTTGTTATTCTTACTGTGATGTTGCAGCTGCTGGAAGTTGCTGTGTTAAGTCAGACACAGATTCTTGCAGCCAAGTTGGTGATGAAAAAGAAGAAGATGATGACGACGACGACAACGAAGAGGTGAGTTTGGATGAGTTGTTGCAGAATGATGCTAAAGCGAAGAAGAAAATTGAGGTTTTGGCTGAAATGGTTGGAGTTGACAGTACAGAACCAGTGATAGTGTTAACTGAAGTGGTGAGAGTTCTGAAGCACTTAAGGAGGATGAACTAGTTTTAATATATATATATATATATATATATATATATATATATATATATATATATATATATATATATATATATTGGGCTAAGAATGTTTAGTTCTTACTCGTTGAAATGCCACTATGTAATTTCTGTATTTGAGAAATTATCTTTCTTGCCTTTCACTATCTTTTATTGAATTTTTTTCCCTGGTTTACACTAAAATACTTGGTTTATAAGTTAATTAATAAGGGTGGTGGCACTCAGTTTCAAGGAAAATAAATCTTATAGAAGTTTTCGTTACTCATAAATGAGAAAGAAGTTGCTTCTTTACAGAGGTAAGAATCAGTATCATCTGATGAGAAAGCTACAGAAACTGGATATGAAAGTAGACATTTAAGTACTAAGTCTAAGGTTGTTTTTGAAGACTCATTTGCAAACTAAGGTTTCAAATCTAAAAATGTGT
This sequence comes from Acacia pycnantha, assembly GCA_025563575.1. Taxonomy (NCBI): domain Eukaryota; kingdom Viridiplantae; phylum Streptophyta; class Magnoliopsida; order Fabales; family Fabaceae; genus Acacia; species Acacia pycnantha. Next base: position 4,424,210 of record JAMWYP010000001.1, read on the forward strand.
TTGGGTGTCAGTTTTAACGCTCCAGGTAAGATTTGGTAAAAGTTTATTTTGGGGTTTCAAAACAAACATCCAAATGCACAATAAACAAAGTTGGAAAATAAACTAAGTTTTCTAAACATCAATTTGAAACTTTAAACTGAGAAATCCAAACATGCGCTAATTTAGGATGCAAAAGATATATTCATATCATTGTATATTTTCCCAGGTTCATTGATGAGAAAAAGTTTCCTTATAAAAAGCTGTAACAACCATCCAATTCTTAGAACTGGAATACCTTTATAAGTTTTCAAAAAGCTGTTAGAAAAGGAAAGTAAAAGTTATAGTAGTTTTATCTTTTATGAACACAAACAAATAGTCATAACCATTTCCTCTTTTCTTCTGGGTTGTCCACAAAATCATTTCCCTATCAAATTGTTGAATAGAAAATCAATCATTATTAATGTTGAAGCAAAAGTTGCTGAAAGTTTCTATGAACATCATGAGAGTTGAAATACAAGCTATAGAGGGACATTGAGATAATTATAAGAGTTGACTAAAACTAACTCCAACTTATGCCTGAGAGAAAACATAAAAGGTGTTATCATTTTTTTTTATTTGTCTGTGTGTGTGAGTTCATGTTCAAAAAATTCGATAGAAATTTTATGTTGGTTGTTGATGGTCTAACACACCTACTAGTGGAGTAAGACTTTATTATTGTTATTTGCATGTGAGTCCTTTCTTGGGGAAGGGGGATGAAATCGATATATAACAATAGTTTTATAAATGTAAGAAGTCTTTTATAATGTCAAATAGAAAATAATTATAATTAATAATAACAAGAGTGTACTTTTGAGTTAAGAATTTTATATTACAAAAGAAAAAAATAATCTCACAAAATAATACATATACTTCAATTTTTATACAGTAAAATGCTCAATCATTCATCATTAGCAGGCATAACATAGAGACTAACCCTATGTTTGAATGGACAGAAAGGATACAAAAACTCCCAAAAATTATAAATTTATTTACCATTTTAAGTAGTTTTCATTCATAATATTCGCTTCCTTCTATTTCCTCTCACTTGTCTCTCCATCCAAACATAAGGTTAAGAGAAACTGATTTAACTCATCCTACTTACCGTGATAATTTCAAGATTTTAATTATCAAGGGTGACTTCAAAACTGGAAACAACCGTCTAGTAGTTGCTTTCTTCAATTCCAGTTTGAATTACTTTATTTTACATTATTTTGCACTGTACGAAATAAAGAATATGCCTTGTAAAGTGCAAAACACTTCTTTTAAGATAAACCAAATACTGACGTCACCACACCACCCCAAAACACCCCCCCCAAAAAAAATATAACCTTTCGTCTATAATAACTTCAGCAGAGAGCTGCCATCCAAATCCATATGGTTTCAACATATAATCCAGCATACATTGTTACATTAAAGCACCATAACTAGGTAAGCTAATCAATGGCCACTTTCAAACCTACTGAATCCACATCGAACAATTGAAAAGCAGCCAGAGCATGCTGAAAAGATGATGTGAAGTAGAAATGGTGGAATCATTATTTCTTAAGGTAGTCCTGTCATAAACGATCCTGCAGATAATCTTGTTTGTGAAAGAGTCCTGCAAAAGTATAACCAATAATTTAGCAGCCTATTCGCAATTTGTTTTAGCACAGGAATATCAGATATTTGGCAGTTTATCCCAACCATGAACTTGACTGAAATAAAACCAGACTGCATTCATCGGTCTCATGAGTGAAGATACAAATTATGCAGGGCCCAGCGTCAAAGTATGTCCACCTACAATTAAATAAGTGCTTCTGGATCACCTTGGTTTATAACAAAAAAGTTAGAACACGCTGAGCTAATAAAGTTGACATCAATACAAAGGAGCAGATCTCTAATCTTTCCAACGACTGATAAAGATATCATATTACAAAATTTGACACAGGATGCTGAAATCTTTCTTTAAAATAACAATATCAAGATGATAACCAAGATGACCATCAAAATAGTGAGATACTCCCAAAATTGAGAGCTAACATTAAAGACCAGAAAGTAGTCATGTGTTTTTGTGATTGTAAAATAAAAGCACCAAACCTTTGATATTTCTCAGAAAACCATTATTTCAGAGATCTTTCAACCAAAACTTTTGCCTCAGATTTGGTAATGTTAATATTCTTGAGAACCTGGTCACTGACAAGAAATTACAACTAACCAAAATGAGAAGCAAGCAAATGATGCGACGAGGAAAGCAGTAAAAGGATAGATAATCAATAATATACACGAGATTTCAATTTAGTCTCTCCAGTTCTTAAACTAAATGTATGGATGCTTCATAACTGAATAAATGGGAAATAAAACTAGAAGTATATAGCATTATAGATTCTTACTTAAACAAGAAAATTAAAATAACCAGTTAAAAAATGAATGAACATTAAAGACAAAGGTTGCAAATAAATATATTATAATAGTAAAATAAACTTAAAAGAAAATACACCTGCAATTCATAATATTGTCAGTCAATATAAACCAGTGTCACAACTTGACACATGACACAAGAAAAATTATTGTGAAGCAACAAGGGGAGAAGGGGCAATTCTCATACATTAATGTTACATAGAGAGATGAGTACACAGGAACAGGATCATGGTGGCCCACATTTCAAATATATGTACAGTACAGGAGCCGAGCCAGGGCAGTCTATATCTTATTATGACCAATCATTTGTAGTCAGAAAGAAGTAGCATGTGGTCTTAAAGGAGAATCAATTTATCAACTTTGCAGCACAGTTGCAGTCTCCTTCGAAAATCACCAAAAGATTCTTGACCAAACATTTGAGGAATATATATAAAAACCACCACAAATTTGCCGCTTCAAATATATGCTGACAGTCTCAGCGCCTAATCCAAAGCTGAAAATACAACATAATATTATCAGTCAAGGATAAGGATGAGATGAAGAATTGAAGATAATACTACAGCACAGAGAGAGAGAGAGAGACTTAAGAATAAACCAGAAGATTACCGTATAGATCATTCATTTGGCAGAAGATATGCGTTGCAGAGATAAAATCCAGCTACTTGAAGGACCAATTTTGCTGCAGAGACGAAATCCAGCTACTTGAAGGACCAATTTTACTGCCTTGGCCACGTCCAGGGTTTGCAGCTTCAGGAGTCAAGGCAGGCTTCAAGGAGTTCCTTTTTGAGGTACCCGCATGTGAATGTGAAGTAGAAGGCATATTTGCTTCTTCAAAAACCTACAAATAAGGGAATATGTACTAAAATACTAGTTTATTTCATAACGTAGAAACATAATAGTAAGCAACCGTAAAATTGTGACCTGAGATTTGCACGAGTCACAACAGAAAGAAAAATAAAAATCCTACACACATAGGATGACTTACATTCTTGTCAAGAGGATTACTAACACCTATATTTTTTCCTATATTTTTCCCTGATGGTGATTTAAACTGCATCTTAACACCAGAACCAGTAGCATTTCCAGATCTAATGTGCTCTGAGACATCCCCTGAATAAGCATAAACACCTGCCATTTGGTAAGAGCAAAAAAGTCAAAAATCAACACATTTGATTACGCCTTTATAACCAAACAGAAAAGTGGACTGCTACTTCACCCATCTTCCTTGATTCACTACGTCAAAATCAAATTACAATCTAAGAGCAATACACATAAAAAAGATACAAACAAACATGTCAAAGCTTTGAAGTGTTTTTACTATTATTCTCAAAAGAAACATGCATTTCTCAGGTATTTTTAATGATAATTACAAAAACTATCAATTTCCCCTATTTATTTGGTGTTTCACATAAATTCATTTCTTTATAAGCAACAACTGCAAATCACATAATTAATTCAAGATGCACAAAGAGATAAATAAGACCTAACCATGAGAATTGTCAGCACCTGTTGGCATTGGATGACTGTTGCTTGCTCCAGGAGCTGGCTGTGATATGCCAGAATTAAGCATTGTCAATAGCATGGTGATATTTATTGTTGTGAAAATCAACCCTAAGAAACCGAAAGAATAACCTGAAGAGAAAATTACTTACAGATGTTTGAGGCTGAACTTTAATCTTCTGTGTCTGCTGGTACTTTAAAATGTTCCAATCAAATACATAATCAAATTCAAAACCTGTCAATGGAAGTTCCACTTAATTGCAGAGATGAAGACCGAGGTAAAAATTGGAAACTGCACGTCACTAAAACCAAATGATATTTTCACATGCCAGAAATCTTCATGTGTAGAACATAATTAATCATATCCAGTGATCAAAAGTAAACTGTATGTGTATAGGTATAAAGTTGAATAATTATGAAAAATTCCAATGTACTCAATCAGAAACGACAGAAAAGCATAGTGTTGTATGAGCTGTTTATCTTCGGAAGAATCCATATTAAAATTATATTCATTCCCCCATAATTTGGATAAAACCTATTCATCCCTCTTTCATTCTATTTCACAGTAATATTCCTGTTGGATCTCACATATTAATAATTGAGCTTGCAGAGAACATTTCAAAGGTCTGTCAACACAATTCTGCAATTCATTTGATTGCACATTAGTCAAAGGATGAAAAGCATAATCACCTTGTCGAGCAAATAGGTCCAGGAATAGACGCTTCAAAAATCCATAATCAGGTCGCTGGTCAAACGTCAAAGAGTGGCAATAATGAAAGTACGAAACAAACTCTATAGGATGAGATTTGCCTAGGACCTTTAAGATTATAACCAAAAATGTATCAGGATTAAAAAACCTTCCCAAGAAAACCAAATTATCAAAAACTCACCTCAATAGGAGTTGATACTTTCTTTTCACGTATTTTATCATACTTTTGCTTCTTTGTTGCAGCCTTTAGACCTTGCCAAGGAAGGCTGAACACAAATTCATTGCCATTTAGGAGTCATCAATACCATCCAATCACTCTGTTGTTGATAGACAGTAGATTTTTGGAGAAAAAAACCTGTCAGATCTAAAGCAGCTAGAGGAGAATGATTTACCTTCCTCTAAGGAAGTACAAAAGCACATATCCTAGTGACTCCAAATCATCCCGGCGGCTTTGCTCTGCATTTAGTATAACAAATTAAGATGATACAATTGCTTTGCAATTTATTTGCTAATTGCAGTGAAGGGGATGAGTAACTTCACTTACCAATACCAAGATGAGTATTACAGCTTGCATAACGTGCAGTGCCTGTTAAGTTTTTGTTCTCCCTGTATGGTGCAACTGTTAGGATCAGAAATGCGATTGATAATTGGACACAAAGTTACTCTGTATCATCCCAGGGACAGGAAAGGGGAGATAGTGAAAGTAAAGGTATTTTTCACTTAAAAATTTAGAAGTTTTTCATAAACTGATTGATGTAATGGATTCAAATGCAAAAACAAATCATAACAAGATACAAATAATTTTCAGAATCAAATATCAGCACCAAAAAGAAAATAACAAATTAAAATGAAAACTCAGAGTTAAACATGTAAATACCGGTAAGGAATATGACGATTAGTTGCGGGGTCCCGATATCGTTTTGAAAGCCCAAAGTCAATTATGTAAACCTGACAAGTACAAAACAACCTCCTATTTATAGAACAGCAAATAGTTGATAGAATGACAGGCCAATTAAAGTCTGATTAGAAAGACAGAAATAACAAAGTAGTTATACCTGATTCGCCTTACGACCAAGTCCCATGAGAAAGTTATCAGGTTTTATATCTCTATGTAGAAAACCCTTAGAATGAACATATTCTATTCTAGTGATCTGCATAAAAGAAATGTTATTATAATATTGCATAAGCATCACAAACACACTTATGAGTTATGACAGAGTTTATAAATTGAAGGACAAATATTAAATGAAGATGAAGAATGCTTGCTTCCAGAGTTTTCAGCTGAACAGGTAGAAAGCTGATAAGAAAGAGATAAATATGCAAGTGACGTTGTATTCAGGCATATAAGTGCACTGATAATTCACCAATACACATGCATCCGCTTTGGAGATCATGTTTAAGCTCCCTTCTGCAGCAATCAAAAGTCATGCTAACTTACCATCTGATCAGCCAACATTAATACAGTCTTCAACGAAAACTTTCTTCCACAATACACAAACAGATCTTCAAGACTGGGTCCCAGCAAATCAATAACTAGCACATTGTCCTCCCCGTCTACACCAGACCACCTTATGCTAGGAATTCCACCTGCATCGCAAATATTAGGTGCCACAATCCAATCATTCAGAACCCAGCAGCTGTAAGAGACCCTCGATATACTAATTCACTGACTCATGCATACGAACACAGAAAGTCAGAAAGAGATTAAGCGTTTAACATTGCAAAACTCATACTTCCTCCTTGAAGAATATGATACAGCTTTGCCTCATAAAGCAGTTGTGGGTGCTTAGTTTTATTGTTCTCCTGCAATATTTCAAAAAACAATAGTTAATATTGAAAAAAAAAAAAAAAAATTGATAATGTAATAATTTGCTTGTCACCACACACTCACTCACTCTCTCTCTCTCTCTCTCTCTATATATATATATATATATATATATATTACCACTAAGCTAAATGGCACATGCTAAATAGTGTATGGATGCCTAATCAACCATGCAAACTTTTTTTTTTTTTTGCCATACAACCATGCAAACCTACTCCAACTTTAAAGAGTGGAGAGCCTCTAACATTAAATCGATTGACGTGTATAGAGGAACAAGTTGAGACTTACAATTTTAATCGCGACTATCTCAATAGTATCGATATGAGTAGCTGAAACAGAGTAAGCAAAATCGACAAAGATAAATCAGTACAAGGAAAGCCATAACGAGCATTTCTCATACCTAAAGCAAAAAAAGAACGCTCACCGAGGTAAATTTCGCCGAAGGATCCGCTCCCGATCTTGCGGCCGAGCTTGTACTTGCCCCCGATGATCCGTTCCATATTACTTAGATAAGGTATGTTGGAAACAATCTGAGCATGAAAGAGAAGCTAGAATTCAACAATTCTTTGATCTGAATCTTAGAATAGACTGAAGAAGGCTTTCCGTGACTCTGAGTTACGGACTGCTTGTCTTGTTCGTTCTTCGAACCTCGATGCACGGATGGGAAACCAGAGCCCCAGAGGGAAGGAGGCAAGGTAGCGAGGGGCATAATAGGCAATTGATCAAGGAGCGGGGCTAGTTTTGCAATTCCCGTTCTATTTGCTCTAAATGGGGACCATCTCTTTTTAGGGAAAATGACAGAAAGTTTTTTCTTTTTAAATTGCAAAATCCCAATTCATTAAGAATTGATAAAAAAAAAATGAAAAGACTTAATAAACAACAATTCATTAAGAAATATTTAATTTGAGATTTTTTAATTTCAAATTTTTTTAATGTTATTTTTATTTTTAGTATTTATTTCAATTAAATTTTAAATTTTTTTTAATGTCATTTTTCCTTTTTGGTGTTTCAGTTGAGGACCATTAAAGCAAAATCATTTTCAAATATCAAAAGAAAAAATTGAAACCTCGGCCAAGTTTTAAATCGAAATGATTCTTTTTTTAACAAAAGTGAAATTAAATTAAAATTTGTGAGTGAAAATACATTAATGTTCTTATAATTTTTTTTTAATGTAAATCAGGGGATGTCCTCCGCCGACAGCAGAGACTAATCCTCCTTCGCACCGTAGTCGTCTCGAAGGGGCATTGGTGCTGGCCAAATAACATTCTCCATACACACCGCCAAGGATCGAAGCCCGGACTAGATACTTAAAGCAGTGGCGGAGCCACATTGGAGTTTATGGGTGCAAGTGCATCCACAAAATTTTTAGAATATATATATTTTGAAGGAAGTTGTTCTGTCATAGAACATAAACCCTAACCCTAGGTGGGCTAGGATGTGGATATAGGATCAAATAGCTCTCCCCCAAGTATCCATGGATGAGATACCTCAGAGGATTGGAGATCACAGAGCACCAGGACTTGACCTAGGTGCGATACCTAGGGCCTACGTACCCTGAAGAGGGATCAAAGTCCACGTAGTTCGATTATACGGGAGGCGTTTAGCCAAGGGGGTGGTGTGTGTGCTCTGTGTGCAGTATATGCAATTGAGAGAGAGCTTAGAAGATCCCCACCTCTTTAGGTTAACCAACTATATATAGAGGCTACCTTAGGGTTGGGGTTTGGACTTGCTGGGCCTTTGGTGCCTCCAAGCCCAAATGTATTAGATGTCTCCTGATGGGCCACACCTTGGATGGGCCTAGTATTTTATTCCATAACAGTTGCCCCCAAGCTTGGTAGTTCAGGTCTCTGAGCTTCCGAGATTAATTGATTGCTTTCCGAGATCCCCTGAATCCGACTTTGCTTTCGTAGCAATTTTTCCGGGCTAATTGTCTGGTTTATGTTCCTGCATTTAATAACATGTACGCGAATCACAATAAAAGGAAAATACTTACTGTTTGTACAAATCGTTCAATGTGCTCATTTCGGATACTTGTCCGAGCTTGCATTAAACTTTCTGGTTTGCATTAACGCCAGTTGTTGATAACACGCTTTTCCTCTTAACATATTGTTGTCAACTCTGTTACACCCCATCCTGGTAGTTCTGGTTCCTGAGCTGCCAGGATGTGTTATTTTCCAACCCGGGCTAGGTGTTCGTCATTGTTGGGATTCCGTGCGTGTTGACCCGAGATTCTGGGTTTATATACTTTGAACCGAGACTCCAGGTTTGGATACTTTAACTCCGAGATCTCATATTTATATATTCTAACACCGAGATCCCGGTTTAGATACTTTAACCCCGAGATTCCAGGTTATTTATTCTAACACCGAGATTTCGAGTGTATTTACTTTACCACACCGAAATTCCGGGTTATTAAACTTTAACCTCGGGATTCCGGGTTTGTAAACTCTGACCCCGAGATTCCGGGTTTATAAACTGCAGCCCCGAGATTCCAGGATATATATTCTAACACCGAGATTCCGGTTTAGATACTTTAACACCGAGATTTCGGTTTGATATATTTTAACACCGAGATTCCGGGTTATTTACTTTATCACCGAGATTCTGGATTGATAAACTTTATCACCGAGATTCCGGATTGATAAACTTTATCACCGAGATTCCGGATTAATTACCTTAACACCGAGATTCTGGGTTATTTACAAAGTTTTGCAGTAACCTCAGTTATTGCCACCATGCTTCTCCACTAACAACTCGTTATCCACACTGTTGCCCCCCAGCCTGGTAGTTCAGGTTTCTGAGCTGCCAGGATGTGTTACTCTTCGAACTCGGACAAGGTGTTTGTCATTGTTGGGCTTCCTTGCATGCTTACCCGAGATTCCGGGTTTATGATTTCTGAAGACGGGTTTGTTTACCCAGAACTCAATCATTCAAATACATCTGGCGATATTGTTGTTTGCAAATAATCCAACCGGGATCTTCACACGGGACTCAGATTTAAACTGGATTCAGTTAAACCAAGTCCTTCTTCGGAACTTCCCACGGATCCCTGATTTTAACCAGATTCGGTATAACCGGGGTCCGCCTTTTGTCTTTGTTTCCTGCAAAACTCTAAACAGCACTTATCTCGGCTTTACCGTGTCCTAAAGGGTGCACGTTTTGACCATTTTTTTCTACGGAGCCCGGATTTTAACCAGATTTAGTTAAGCCGGGGTTCGCCTTCGTCCCTTTCGTAAGGGCGGACTCCACAATCTATCCGGGATCCAATTAAGGAGCTTGGATTTAATTGTATAAAACAGACTTGACATGATTTTCGGAACCGGGTTTATGTACCTCGGATTCCTACATGTTTAGACTTGACGTGATTTTTGAAAACGAGTTTCTTTACTCAGAATTCATACATGTTTTCCTTTGACATGATTTTCGAAAACAGGTTTATGTACCTCGGATTCCTACATGTTTAGTTTGTACATGATTTTTGAAAACGAGTTTTTTTACCCTGAATTCTACATGTTTAATTTGAACATGATTTTCGGAACCAGGTTTATATACCTCGGATTCCTACATGTGTAGTTTGTACATGATTTTCGAAAACGGGTTTCTTTACCCTGAATTCTACATGTGTAGTTTGTACATGATTTTCGAAAACGGGTTTCTTTACCCTGAATTCTACATGTTTAATTTGAACATGATTTTCGGAACCGGGTTTATGTACCTCGGATTCCTACATGTGTAGTTTGTACATGATTTTCGAAAACGGGTTTCTTTACTCTGAATTCTACATGTTTAATTTGAACATGATTTTCGGAACCGGGTTTATGTACCTCGGATTCCTACATGTTTCATTTGAACATGATTTTCGGAAACGGGTTTATGTACCTCGAATTCCTACATGTTTAGATTGGACATGATTTTCGAAAACGAGTTTCTTTACTCAGAATTCATACATGTTTAATTTGAACATGATTTTCGGAAACGGGTTTATGTACCTCGAATTCCCACATGTTTAGACTTGTAGGCTGTAGCCGTTGTTATATGGATCCCTGATTTAAACTAGATTCAGTTTAATCGGGTCCGTCTTCAACACTTTGGAAATGGACTCCATTTGGAATTGGACTCCATTCATTTCTAATCAATTGATTGTTTTGTGAATTGGCATCAGGAGCATTAAGTTGATCAAGCCATCTTTCACATCACAAACCATAATATTCAATTTTGACAGAGGGAAGACGGTCAAGAATAGAATTTTCCTCAACAGTGAATATAGCAACATCAAGACAAGAATAATGAATATGCCGTCACTAATTTCTTTTTTGGAATAACAGAGGAAAATCAATTACAAGAAACTGCAATATTAATCATATGAATGATAAGGATCTTCAGTTAAACTGGGTGAAAACTGATAGATAAAGATCTTCAGCTCTTTGAATAATCACCATCATATGTACGCCTGGATGACTGTCACCCAAACTTTTGCATCTGCAGAATAAGTTACTCTGCTAGAGAATAATTTTGACCTTGTATACAGCTGGTTTTAACATTTCCACATAAATAGAAAGGAAAATCCACTAGCTCAATAATATCCTTTGACAATATATGAAGTGAGAAACGCAGTATTGATGAGGGACCGTATTGTTCCCCAACTTGCCCATTATAAGAATATAGCATTTTATCTCTAAGGACACCAGTTGCTGCATAATCATCCCTTCTCCATATTTTCCAAATATCTTTATCCTCCTTGGATATGATTTCGGGACCACCCACATTCAACCTGTACATGGTCTCTACCCCATGTCCAATCCCATTCAAATTTGCATCAATTTCGCCTCCATACTTGGCCAAACCCAAAAACAGCAAGTGCCTCACATTTTCTTGCTTGAACCATAGATTTTATCGGAATATAATCGTGGATGTGCAAATATATAAATAGGAGCTATTGAACAGCCAAGTTACGTCTTCTTATGAAAAGACTTTGCATTCATGGGATTAGGAAGCATTGGTAAAGATAACTATAGCCCAGAAAATCGACAGATACCCATAAGACAGAAAATTACCTTGCCATTGTAGTATTACCAATTCTGGGAATAAGCTTTAATATATCCTCTGCGTCTTTATGCTTAGCCGCTTATCAGCAAATGGAATATTGTGAGCCAGGCTCTCATATTTGACCCTTGGTCAGAAAGCTGGTGCCACGCCAGAGATCCAGATTTGTTGCTGTTGGGAGCCTTCCATATACATGTCGACATCTCACTATCTCAGCATCTCAGGACCCTGAGCATCTCGGCCTTCCATGTGCCTCTCGGCACTCCTTCACTCCAAAACCGTCAATGACGCAAACATGCATCTTAGCTCTTTAAGGGCGAGAATAACAAGAAACTAGTGCTGCAAGTCATACTCCAACTCTCACTCTTCAACCATAGTTCAAAATTGAACCATGGACTTTGAGCAACATGTTGGAGAAGCTATCATCATTCCTGCGGTTCGCCGCTCACTAAAAGTATCTCGGCTCACGGCTTGTTGTTTGCCATGGAAACCAATTCTTGAAGACGCAGAAAAGATAAGCCTATAATTAACCTAGAATGACGACAAGGAACTCTGGAATTAACATCTTGGTCACGGCCCAGGCGCAATGCACAATGGGTATGCCAACGTTAGTGGATTCGTGATGCATAGAACCTTGAGATCGTCTACACCGTGATAATCCGACGGCAAACCTCTCTGGATTTACAGTATACATGCATCTCAGCAGCGCATTGTTGTCAAATGCATTTGGGCTTTACTGGTTTTACGCAATTGCCGCGTCCAACTATATGCTCCCCGGCCCATATATCATTCTTGGTAATTAGGACAAGGCCACGTCAATATCTCAAGCAAACAAAATGCTAACCGTTCTAGAGTTGGCTTTTGATCAGTATTGGTGGTAACAGACTTAACGCCATTCCACGTTGGTGTCTAAGGTTTCTGTATCTCGGCACCTCTGCATCCAGAGAACGTATCGAATCTTCATGGAGAGGTTTACACACATAGGGAATCCCGACAATGAATCCTGAGGTATCCCGGTCTTGGGTGCCGTTAGTGCTTGAATACATTTTGACAAGTTGCTTTGACGATTCTCTGGTTCCAGAATAATCACGAGTGTAACCGTACATCCTTCGAACCAACAACCCTATTTGCCGATTACACCTGGCAATAACCTGCATATCCTAATTTTTCGACAGGATATACCAAGGTTCCACGTAAAGAGAGAACTGGTTGTCTGATTTGATCAGACAACTTTGGTACCCCGTGTTGGAAATTATGCCCTAGAGGCAAGTCATTGTACTTTAAATGTTAATGTTATTTAAAGTATTCTCCTTTAGTTATCATTTCATTTGCATGTTTATAATGATAAATGATCCCTGGATATATCTAATAGATTATCCTAAATCTCTCTGGTCGGTCATCTACGCAGGAGCAAAGATGAGATAAGACCAGTATGACTTTGATGAGGTATGGAGATATGAATCAAAGTCATAGGCACTTGTAAGAGTACAAGGTGCTGGATTGACCCACTATGAGAAATCTGCATGGATTTAGTCATAAGCTTATCTCATGTATAACCGCGTCACAACGCCCTTCGACCTGAGATCATCATGGATTCCTACATGAGAGTCATTGATCTTTGACCTAGTCAAAAGTCACCTTTGACCGGGTGATGATAAAGGCTTGGATTGGGATCAGTGGTTTTCATGCAGAGGAATGTGAATGGTCAAGATGGAATTTGTCCCTTACATTTGTAGAGAGATAATATTGGGCCCCTCGATGAGTGAGTCGGAGAAATGTATGGCCATACTACGATGGAAATGAGTTTCCATTTCAATTGTTAGACTACTCAAGAATCGAGAAAGTAATGGTCAAGAACAGGAAGTTGACATTATCCATGCCTCATCCTTGACCAAGTTATCGCGTGACAAAAGGGATGTGACATGGTTGTATGATAGGTTGTATCGTATCATCGATCCCCATATGAATTGGGTAGTCGCAATGTCTTGCTAGAGGTCGCTTGCGACTTGTGGGCTGGTACAATATTGGTCCACTGCCAATCTCATGTGGGCTCTGAGGTCACACACAAGAATAGCCCAACACGAGCAATAGTGTCCAGATTCATTGAATCTTAGATATGTCTAAGATTTAATGAATACAACATTTAATCTAGGATGGATATATGTGTGTGTATATATATATATACATAAATTCGAAATTAAATAATAATAATATTATTTAATAATGATATTATTATATAATATTTGTTTTACATTTAATTTATTTGATAAATTAAATATTTAAAACAAATAGAGATATTGTATCTCAGATTTGATTTTCGAATAAAGATGTGGTATCTCATATTTAATTGAGTTGAGATATAGTATCTCGATTTAATTAAATAGATATTATCATATCTCGATTTGATTTTCGAATAAAGATGTGGTATCTCATATTTAATTGAGTTGAGATATAGTATCTCAGATTTAATTAAATAGATATATATCATATCCCAGATTTGATTTTCGAATAAAGATGTGGTATCTCATATTTAATTGAGTTGAGATATAGTATCTCAGATTTAATTAAATATATATATATATATATATATATATATATATATATATATATATATATATATATATATATATATCAGATTTGATCTATAGAAATAAATTAAATCAGCAGACTTTTAATATGGATTAATTAAATAGATTAGATTAGATACATTGGATGATTTAATTAAAGTATTTAATCAAAATTCGAAATTCAAGGACTAATTGATATTAGTCTTGAATATTTTAATACGGCCCAATTAGGGTTTTAGAAACTCTATAAATAGATATTGATCTAAGTCGTATTATAAGGAGAAAAGTAACAAGCCTCAAAAGAAGTCCTAGAGAGAAAAATGAGAGACAGGGAGTGGATTCGTAGAGTCGGCTCCTAGAGATTGATCGAACAAGAAGGTGTTAGCCCACATGTTTGTAAAGGTCGAACAAGAAGGTGTTAGCCCACGTGTTTGCAAATGTCGAACAAGAAGGTGTTAGCCCACGTGTTCGAGAAAGGACGCATACCAGCTCGTATAGGTACGGTTTCTCTAACGAACCTTGATCTAAACGCCGTTGATAGATTCTCTTTGGGATTCGTAAAATTTTAAATGGATGAGATTCCTTCCGCTGCGTGTACGGATCCCAACACCCCGGACATGAAAGAGATCAGCACACCATAGTTCATTGTGGCATCCCGGCTTTTAATCCTGAGGTATCCCGGCATTCATCCCGGTTAATCAGTGATGATGATTTCTTCATGTAGAGACCATCTCGACCTGGGTGTGTTTGGCATTGTGCTTCTTCTCTTTGACATGCCTAGTGGAGCATCCCGGCCAACTCTCCATCTCGCTGACTCACGATCGCATCAAATCCAACACGCTTCCCTGTAATCTCTGACTCAGCATCTTAGAATGAAGGCATATATTGCACCTTGACATCTCTCAGTAATCTCGGCCTCTCATGATCAGAAAGCGGACCCTGGCTTAGCAGCATCTTGGTCATTACAGTCGTGACCGTTTAAACGAAAAGGATCCCGGTGACTCTATGAAGAGACTCGCCCGACTTGGATCCCAGACTTCAATGATCAACGAAAGCAATGTCGGACTCCACAAAATTGTCTCGGCACCCCTCTGATTTCTGCAATTTCTCTGGCATTTGGATCTCAGCTTGGATATTTGAATGATTCGAATATAGTGAGGAATCCCGGCACGATATCGTATCTTGGTCTTAATACCCCCCACGATTCACACCTGAAATTATCTGAGGATTGCAACGTTAACTTAGACGGACGGATACCACCAACACAATGATGTCGTCATAGAAGTCAGTCCTACACAACAAAAATATGTGCCTTCGGATCCTTTCGCATGTTCGGTTGGAGCCCCAATTGCCTGCATCCCTCCACCTAAATCTCCCGAGGATCGGCTATGGCCTCCTCCAAAAGCACCTTTCGTAGAAGGAAGTGGAGAGATGATGACAGAAGAGCGAGAGGGGGGGTCCAGCGATGAATCGCAAAAGATGAATTTTATACTGCAACTTTGCACTGGAGGGTAAATTCCGAAAGCTTCCAAATTTTTACGCTTTCCTACCGCTAACCAGCTCCTAACAGAGAAAACGTTGCTTCTAGTATTAGTATTGACCATCTTAGGTCATGGGAATCAGAAATTTACTGATTCCCCACAGACGGCGCCAATGTTCTGTCATAGAACATAAACCCTAACCCTAGGTGGGCTAGGATGTGGATATAGGATCAAATAGCTCTCCCCCAAGTATCCATGGATGAGATACCTCAGAGGATTGGAGATCACAGAGCACCAGGACTTGACCTAGGTGCGATACCTAGGGCCTACGTACCCTGAAGAGGGATCAAAGTCCACGTAGTTCGATTATACGAGAGGCGTTTAGCCAAGGGGGTGGTGTGTGTGCTCTGTGTGCAGTATGTGCAATTGAGAAAGAGCTTAGAAGATCCCACCTCTTTAGGTTAACCAACTATATATAGAGGCTACCTTAGGGTTGGGGTTTGGACTTGCTGGGCCTTTGGTGCCTCCAAGCCCAAATGTATTAGATGTCTCCTGATGGGCCACACCTTGGATGGGCCTAGTATTTTATTCCATAACAGAAGTCTTCAAGAAGAAACACCAATGGTCTAGTGGTAGAATAATGTCTTGCCACAGATTATACCCAGGTTCAAATCCTGTCTTTAGTATATCATGCTTTTCCTTTTTGCAATTCACACTGAATCACAAAAGCACACGTAAGTCTCACTGAATCAAACGCACACATAATCATCATTCTTTTTAATTGTGTCTTGCCACAAATATAGGGAAAAAATTACAACAAAATACCCACTATTTCCATCTTTTTATATATTTTTAAAAATTATAAATTAAATACATTTATCATATATAATTTCACTCTTAATTATAAATAAATCCTAAAAATAAAAATTAGAATATTACAAAAGTCGTTGAGTTTATAGGGGTATCAGCTCTGTTGTAATGATCCATTCCATATTTCTTAAGGAGCTCTTGCAAATAATTTTCATTTGGTTAGACTCTTGATTATTTTTTTCTATGTTAAGTTGAAATTTCTTTTCTTTTCTTGTCTATATTCATTTAATTTTTAATGCATTTAAAAATTTCCTTAAAAAATAAAAATTTCAGGGGCGCTACCCCCAAATTCCCTCACGAATTGTGCACCCATAAATATAAATTCCTAGCTCTGCCACTGACTTAAAGGTACCCAGCTACGAACAAACTGAGCCAGGTTGCTTTGGTTTGTTCTTATTTCTTTTTAAAAGTAAGGTCAACCATCACTAGCCAACCAAAAACAATTCTACAAAAAGGTTGTCAAAACCCCTTGTAGCTGTGTTCAGAAGCTCAAATGTCTACAATACCTACCCAAGCCCATTAAGAAAATGCTCAACCCAACCGTAAAAAATCAGCCTATAAATTATTTAAACATCATTGGGCCGGGTCAAGTACTAGGCAGGTCGGACATTGGGCAAGGTATGTTGCCCTATCCGTTCGGCCCTACTCAAATTATGTATATAATTACCCACACACATATATATATTCATTATTTGAAATAATTAAACAATTATATTTACTTACCATTCAATTAGAATATAGTGAATAAACATATTTTTATTATGAATATAATATTTGTTTGGATGTCCATATGTCTCCCTTTATCTCTATTATGTTACCGTATCCCATAATTATCTCTTATTATTATCAAATCTATAGATACTGATTCTATTAAGATTGTAAAGTTATGTATATAAATAGAAGGTATGCGTTATGTATTATAAGCATCTTGAACCTTGAATAAGATTAATCCTCATGTTCTTATATTCTCTCTTCATCTTTCTTTTTTATTTATAACACAGGAGGCTCTGGATAAGGTACGCTGTTGTTAATTATTATTACTTCTGGTCCTAAATATAAGACATGGTTTGTAATTAGTCCTAAATATATGACTTAGATTATAGTGTAATTTGTACAATAAACTATATCCTACATTTAAGACAGGAGGAATCTTTCTTAATGTTGGCATGTTTGAATTTATGGTTACGAGGTTTCACCCTTCGTTGATTATAATGCTATGAAAGATTTGCTATATACGAATATGCTATAAATAAATAAAACAAACTAATAAATGAAAATCCGTTTTACGGCTTGTTTTTGCGAAAAGGTTTTAGGCCTTTGATAATGATTTTTAGATTAGCTCTTCCAATTCCTTATCTTCGGTTTTAGTTAATTTGTTCTTTTAGTACTTTTCTCATTGATTTGGGATTTAATTAAGAGTAAATACTCTTTCTGGTCCCTGACAAAAAACACAGACCCCATTTTGGTCCCTGAAAAAAGAAGAAGTCTTTTTTAGTCCATAAAAAAGACGAACAATGGTTGATTGATGGACATTTTGATACTCACAAATTTCCAAAATGTCATTTTTAGTCCCATAAAAAGGACGAATAAGGATCGGTTTTTTTGTCAGTGACCAAAATGGGGTCTTTGTTTTTTGTTAGGGATCAGAAAGGGTATTTACTCTTTAATTAAAGAGATTCTTAGTACCTTGTCCCCCAAGCCTTTGATCAAGAAACTAGGGAAAATTTCACCTAGCCCCCCTTGGTAGCAAATTTTTTCCCAAAAGCCCCATAACAATTTGATGAGCCATGTCATGGGGCTAACAAATAAAACTAAGCTAAATGCACTATAAGGCAACTAACCTAGCTAGGTCGATCTCTATGTGGAGCCTATATTTAGTTCCTAAGTAATCTAGTGTAAATAACAAATTAACTCAGGAGTATGAGATGTTGGTTTCATCTATCTAATTGAACTAAAAGAGCTACTTGTTTGTGAATTTTCCAATTTATAAAGTAAGTGAGTATAAATGCAAGAGATGAATGTCCTAGGTGATTGAGTCCACTAAGCATCCTTGTGCAATTTTAATTTTGAGTTATTCTCTTAACTATGCACAACGACTAACAAGAACCCTTACTAATCAATATATCTAAACTTAGCTCAATGGATCAATTATAAATATTTGAAGTACTTAGCTCAGATTAGATTCATAAGGGATCCTCTGTACCACTAATTAGTTCCTAGAAACCTAGCAAACAATTGATTTCAACATAATATAGGAAAGCAATTGAATAACAAAAGAGTGCTATAGTTCAATCACAATCTCTGAGTACAAATCTAACATAGGTATCATCATCTAGATTACTTCAACCGATCACATCCTTATACATATACACAAATCATAAACTCTAGCAACCTAGAATCATAATCTGCATATACATAGAGTAGAAGATGAAATTATGATATAAAGAACTCCCCTAGTTACTCAAGGACTCATGTTAGCTTCATTATCACTACTAAACAAAAGGATTTAGCCACTCATGTTTTAGAAATTAGCTCCATCGAACTCTCTTCTCCACACCATTGTAGCTACCGAGTTTAGGGGAAGAATCAAATAGAAGTAGAGTGATCGGAAGGCACGGTGGTGGTTGGAGGTTAAAGCTCGAATAGAGATAAAAAATATCAGTTCATCTTATGGGTTATTGAAATTAATTTAAAGAGGGAATTGACGAAAATGACCCTTCCAAAAGTATCCTAAATTGTGCTAAAAAGTGGCCAGAAATAGTGCCCTAACTCTCCCTTTAGTACCCCTCTCTCGATGCTCTGTCGTGCTCTCCTGACCGTTATCGCTTTCTTAGTGATCTCTCTTCACGGGCTTCGCTCTCTTACTATGATTGCTCTATGTGGATTGTGTTGCCGTGGATACCTTTCTCAAATCCCCTCACAGATGTTTTGTTGAGACTGTCATCTTGATCAAGGTGGTGATTATCTTTTGAATCGATCTTGTTCTTAAGCAACGACCACCTACGGATGGTAAACTTTCACTTGTTGGTGTTGTAAATATTAACACATGCATTATTGTGAATTCCCTCTTCCCATGTAAATGGCATGGGTGTTATTTTTGTTGCTTCACTGGTTGGTCTTGTAAATTAGCATATTTGTCTTATAAATACACACAAGTGGTGTAAATAGCACATGTATTCTTGCGGAACTTTGGAAAAGTGTTTTTTTTAATACAATTAAGATAAGTGTTTGTCTTGGAAATTGCACAAGTGTTCTTGTAATGCCACTTGTCCGTATTGTAAATTATAATATTTGTCTTGGAAATGTGAACATGTGCATTGTAAAATAGCACATGAATTCTTGTGAATTCCTCGTGTTGTAAATGAGCCAATTGTTCCACTTGTTGGTGTGAAAAATGTTCTTATTTGTCTTGAAAATGTTGTCATGCATATTGTAAATAGCACTTGTATTCCTGTGAATGTTTGTTGTGTTGTAAATCGGCCAAGTGTTATTGTCATTTCACTTGTATGTGTTGTAAATTATCTTATATGTGAGAATAATGCAGTATAAGGCATTTGCTTGTTTCCAAATTGCATTAAATATTTTTTCCCATGTATACCCACAATTATAAAGGTAGTGAGTGAAAGTAATAATTAATAAAAATTAATTATTACTCTTTTTTTTCGAGAAAAAAAGAGAGAGTAATAATTAATATAATATTAGAGTTTAGTGTAATTAATAGGGATAATCATAATAGTGAAAAATACTTAAATTTTAGGATAATTTTAATGACTTTAATTGTTTTTATTGACTTGTGAAAAATTGTTAGTTGGTTTCTTAAATAAGGATCAAAGAGAGTATTTACTAAATAGTATCAAATAATCTTGAAAATACAAATAAATAATAACCGATAATTATAAATCAAATTAAAACAATATATAAGATGATACTGACATTTTCGATATCTTAAACAAGAATTTTACTTTCCTCTCATGGCCCAATGAGTAATGAAACAAACATTATCCTTACAGAGAAAAGAAAAAATTAGTTGTAGCCAAATTTGTGGCCAAATAAAATATCATATAATAAATACATACATATACTAACGTATTTTATAAGATCAGTCGGGACCAGTTGGGGCCAAGGCCCCAGCTAGCCATGAAGGCGTTCCGCCATTGAAATAATGCATTCACAATCATGTGTATTGCAGATGGCCCGTGTGTTTTTGTGATCCCACTTAATACAATATGAACATGGCTCTTTTCTTTCTTCATTTATTATGCATGTCTCTTTTCTAAGCTTTTAGGGTGAGTTATTTTAGTTTAATTGATTTTTTGAACTTGGTTATTGATTGTTAAACTGAGTTAGGACTGTTTCTGAGTTACAGATTTATGAATTGTGTTGTATTGTTACTCTTGTGTAATACCCCACTGGTATACCTACATTTTATTAGAGTACTTACGCACAAGTTAATGAGCATTTATCAAAGTATTGATACGCATTTTAGTGGGCAAAACAAAAATAACATAATTTACTAAAACCTCTTGATTACAAACAGGAATACTCAAAGGGTACATATGAAATATTTACCTATTCTAGAAAAATACTTACACAATTCTACAACAAATAACCTACAATCAATCCGGAATAGGTCCGACATCTCCATTTGCAAACATCTGTCGCCTTGCCTTGGGAGCAACGTCCAGTACTCTATTCAAGTCACAGATAATAGCAAAAGTTGGGATTCAAATGAATCTTAAGGTAACAATTAATCTTACATAATATGCATGCACAATAAATGTTAGGGAACCATGAAACAATCTAATCAGAGTTTAGAAACCACATAACATCAACAATACTGAATGCAAATAGATATCACATATGGCATTGTTTGCAAACAAAGGATCCCACTAATCCATTACCATAGCGCCGAGCATTCAGCTGGGTATTGTTGGTTGATTTTTTTGATGACAGTGAATCAGTCGAACAAGTAATAAAGAGTAAGTAGAGTATCGTCTCACAGAGACTGAGATACCGATGATGACACTGCTTTCGAAGATAGTTGTGTTTAAAAAGAAAGGAAAATTATAATTGGTTTAGGTGTTTTGATTATAACTACTAAATAAAGAAATAAACAAATGATCGTAGTTGTAAGAAGATATCAGTTTAAAGATAGGTTGAGCTCAGATTTCATCCTAAGCATATTACTCCCCCAGTTTGCTTTAGCGTATTGATATAACAATTATGCTGCACAGCTTCCGCAATATTACAGCATAGCCACCTTCACAATGTTATCTAGTTAACCCACCACTATGCTATATAGAAGCTTCTGCGTCCTATACGTACAATCCTAGCTTTACTTCTTCCATATTCCTATGGCAATTTTCTAGTTCGAATTATCATTCCTAGTCAAAGTGTATAGCTATGAGCGGTAGACGCATTCCAGTAGTATTAAGTAATTATGGAATGGAATTTATATTTTATCTAAAAAATAAAAGAAAATGTTAAACTACATTTTTAAATCTATAAAAATATAAATAAAATAAGAAAATATAAATGTTTAAATGTTGATTCATAGAGAGTATAGATATCTATATATTAATTTATGTAAGATTGAATTGGAATTATACAGTCAAAGTTATATAAAAAAGATTACTTAATTTGTTAAAATACTTTATAATCTTGAATACATTTATTTACTTCATGAATCAAACACATTGAATCAGCAGTTCAGGATTAACCATTACCCATGTTTTTTTTTTTTCCTTTTTCATTAATCAGATTGCCTGAATTAAAATGAAATACAGGAAAAATCTCAAGGAAATACTTTATGAACTATAAAATTCCCAAAAGGTCATGCGAATAAGCAAAAGGACAAATAGAAAAAAAGGTAGGAACAAAAGATTTTGAAGTATTTGTGCTTTTACAAAATTGACCCTCATTGATAATACGTAGTAAATGATATTATTGAAACGGTAAATATCTTTATAAATGTTGTCATTCACGTTATAAATGTAGTCGGTAAGAAAATACCTCATGAATTTCAAAATTCTCAAAAAGTCATGCAAATAAGCAAAATGACAAATAAGAAAAAATGTAGGAATAAGGGGTTTTGAAGTGTTTCTACTTTTACAAAATTGACCCTCATTAACAATAATAAATGACATTATTAAAATGGTAAACACCTTTATAAATGTTGTCATTCATGTTACAAGTGTAGTGTAGGGACTACACTTGTAACGTGAATGATAACATGACACTACACTTGTAACACAAATGGCAACATTTGTAAAGGTATTTATTATTTTAATAACGTTATTTACCACTACTTTTAACAAGTGTAGTTAGTTATGGGTAATTTTGTAAAAACACAAACACATTAAAATCTTAGATTTCTACCCTATCCTTTATCTGTCTTTTTGTATGTTCAGATGACCTTTTGAGAATTCATTTGATATTTTTTAGGGGATTTTCCCAATTATGTATGTAATTTTTTTTTTTTTTTTGGATAAAATTATGTATGTAAATGAAGAGCAAGCCTAGCACTCAAATCCAGAAATTTCATATGAGCCTGTAAAAATGGGCTCAATAATAAGATCTTCGAACTAGGCCCATCTTTGAGCCCATCCGCAACTCAGTCAGAACTCAGAATCCCCAATTACCTTTCCACCATCTATCCCGGCGAAACCGAGAATCCTGATGATGATGAGTTCCTGAAGTCGACGAGCTAGAGAGAAAGAGATGGTGGGGGATATAGAGAAGATGATCGCAGTGGGACTCGTATGGGGCGCCACAAATGCTATAATGCGCCGTGGCGCCCTTATTTGGGATCAAGCTCTCAAATCTTCGTCCTCGTCAAAGCCACCCAATCACTGTACAACTATTCCCCAGAGATTTCTATTTTCTCTCAGAAATTGGCTTAAGCTTCTCTCGATCTGGCAATACACTATCCCCTTCTTGATCAATCTCTCCGCCTCTGCTTCTTTCTTTGCTATTCTCAGTGACGCCCCAATTTCGCTGGCCGTCCCCGTCACCAACGCCACGACGTTTGCCGCCACCGCCGTGTTTGGTATGCTCCTCGGCGAAGAAACCCACGTCCCTCGAGCTTTGTTTGGTACGGCTGTTATCATATTGGGTCTTTGGTTGTGTATTAGCTAATGAATTTTGATATTTTTGGTCTGGTTGATTGTGAATTTCAATTTTCGGCTCAATTGCATTCAATTTTTGGTCTGGTATTCAGTTTTTAGTGCTATGTTGATGAGTTCCGAATTATGTTCTTGTTTGTTCGTCTTGTTGCGCCTATATTTTCAAAGTTGATGCGTGGATTTGTTGGCAAACGAAATTCTCTGATCCCATCCATGTACTAGGGACTCAAGTAAGTGCATTTTTTAGCTGAACTAGTTCTACATGCCTCTTCACATAAGGCATAACTTATTAACTTAGTATTGCACTTAACACATAAAATCAATTTTCGTGACTTGCCAACCTCTTAATCTGCTTTTCAGTTTTCACTTTGTCAACAATGAACGGGTAAGTCTCTTTCGTCACTCTATCATTGATGTAATGGCACACCCAAGTTCTTGCCAAGGTCAGAAGTGCAGGAGAAGCTCAATTCCTCACTCAACTGAGAGCATCTGGTACGGTTCACATTTCGTGTGCAAAACATCTTAGTCTTGCTGATGTTCACTTTCTGATCAGAAGCAGCGAAAAATTTGTCCAAATAGCTTTTGATGGTCACCACTTGATCCAGGTTAGCTTATGCGAAGTTTAACAACTCGTCAGCTAAAAATCAGTGAGATAACAATGGTCCGTTCTTACTCAATTTTGTGGGTCTCAATCGGCCAACGGCTATCTCGAATTGAATTAAATGAGCAAGCTTCTCCATACAGATCATAAATAGGGAGGGAGAGATAGGGTCACCCTGACGGCTACGTGTGGGAGCGAACCGGTTTGCTTTACTACATTCTCATAGAATCTGCATTGAAACTGATGAGCTGCAATTACATATCACTGCTTTAAGAGAGCAAGGAAGTAGAAGCTCTTCTAGACAACTCATTACAAAATCCCAACGAAGCTTTTTTCAGGTCTATCTTGATTGTCATAAATCCTTTCTCCCTGTCATGTTTTTCATGGATAATGGATCACCTCCTGGCCACAATGATATTATCTAAAATAGTCCTGTCAGCAACAAAACTGCATTGGTTCGGAGAAATAATACTTGGAAGAAAATATTTTAAACAGAAGGATATCACCTTAGTAATTGTTTTATAAATCACATTGCAAAGGCCGATAGGGCCTGATGGTCTCTACATGATCCTTCTTTGGGATAAACGTGTGATTAATGCTCCTAATAAAGTTCGGATCTTCAAATGCTCTTTGACTTAGTCTTATCGCCGAAGGGTCAACGACCGCCCATTGACTTTGGTAGAATAGGACATTCAAGCCCTTAGGTCCAAGGGATTTTAGAACTCCCATGCTGAGAATAGCTTCTTTTATTTCCACCGAACGTGTTAGTCGGCCTACTTAACAAATTATCTGCCTATAAATATATCACTCCAGATCGATTTTATTAAATTTGAATGACATGAAAATGATGGAAAGAGTGCTTTAATATTTTTATACTTTCATTTATTCGAAAATCATACTCATCCTACTTCATTTACATCATGAGCCAAAATCTATCATTATCGTTGTCATTTGAGTGTTAGAGCTTTAACGTACTCATACTACTCTGAAAGAGCCATATTGATGAGTGAAATTCTCCTTTCATCTTTTTTTTTTTTTTTTGGTATTTGAAGGGTGGGGTGTCCTTCAATCAATGGTATAGTATCCCTTTGATAGAAATTTAAGGTTTTGACTTCTCTTGGGGGATATATAGTTTTATTGTGAAGAAGAAGATTGTAGTAGCTCATAAATGCCTAGTTCAAATTTGTGAAGAACAGTGAAGAAAACACAATTGGTTTGCTTGGAAACTAGATGTAAGCTTACGTGGATAGAGCTGAATCAAAATAAATCATACCCTCAACCCATAGAGCTTTTGGCCAGGCTTTTTTGTCACTTTCTTCTCACTAAACAAAATTCAAACAAAGTTTTTTTTTTTTTTTATATATAAAAATTTTAGGAAAAGGGTTGGGTTCACCTACGATCCAAGGACAGGGCGAAATCTCCCTTCCTCCTAGGTGATACCGATGTTGGGTAAGGCAAGCCGTCTATTACCCTCATGCGTTTACCTAGGCACCTAGGAGCTAGGATGCCCCCCAGCGCCTTAACCAACTCCAGGATCGAACCCTCTCCCTTTAGTGAGAGTGTTCGACCCCTTTGCCAGTTGAGCCTAAAGACGACGAAGGGAAAATTCAAACAAAGTTGTATATTGACTTTATCATATATTAGTGTTAGTGGATTGACAGAGCGAGAGTGGGAAAATGGCTTTTTCGTGTTTTCAGGGAAATAGTAAGCGTCTGATCAGATTAATCAAGTCAATAAAGTTAATAATGGACTGGGTTGTCGAGTTGTTTGCAATCTCTCTATCTCTGGTCTCTTGCATTTTCAGCACATCTATTTTATGCTCTATTATTTTTGGGTTCATGATTAAATTTGAAATATTCACATATTCATACTAAAAAATTTATTAGGAAAATGATTTCAAGCTTCATTTACAAACTCCAATTGAGAAAATTTATTAAGCCTTTTTGCAAACGAATTTTAGAACTTGAATTTACTTAAATATACCCAGAAAGTTTGGCCTTCATCTATGTTAGAAGTCAGAATCCTTGCAAACAAATATAATGAAATATGTATCAATATATATATATATATATGATAAAATATATTGTGTTTTTTTTTCAATACATTTTAGACAGGATGCCTGGTGGGATGTGTCATTATTACAATGTTTCCTTCCTCAAAATGTGATTGTATTAATTAGAGGTATGCTTCCCCCGTCCGTTGACAATGGACCAGATTGACCCTATTGGCTGGTTGGTGATTCAATTAGTGTTAGTGTCAAGAGTTGTTATATGTTCTATGTTGAATCTGACTTTTAACAGTCCACTATTAATAGCGACATGTGGACTAAGTTATAGAAGTGGGAGGGGTAGCATCGAGTACAGATCTTTGGCTAGAAGTTATTTCATAACAGACTTTCTTTGAAGACTTGGATTCGGTCTTGGAATGTTAGTGATGGACTATGTCTAATGTGTGATAATCCCAATTTTAATATATTTTATCTCGCCTTATACTATTTTAGGCTAATTTGGAATTATTAGATAATATTTGGATTATTAACCAATTTTAGAAAATAATATAAGTCTAAATTAATGATGAGACTATTGGGCTTAAATTATTAATATTTTGATTGTTATCTTGTGATTAAATAATATTTTTAAATATATGATAGATCACGATTTTATCATATTAGAAGATTCTATAGTGCAGAATTTTTCAGGGAAGTTAAAAAGAAATCTAACGGTGGAAATTTTATTGGGCTGCTTAAATTCTAATGGGTTCAAGTTGGTACCTAAATATATGAGCATTTTTTTTTATTTTATTTTATTTATTTAGATTTAAATTATAGGCTGCTTTCTGGAATTTTTTTTGCACCCAGTATCTTAAATTAATTAGCTTCCAGTTCTGCATTTATCTGTAACACCAGTATCATGGAAAGTATTTAATTTTGAGATACTGGATGCAAAAAAAATTTCAGAAAGCAACATATAATTTAAATCTAAATAAATACAAAATAAAAAAAAATAAAAAAAAAATAAAAAAAATTATGCTCATACCTCTAATAGAGGTATGAGCATGTAAGAAGCACATAAAATATGTGCATGTAATGTGGACCCTTAATGAATTAACCTAGCAGACGCACACTCACGATGACGCTCAATCTCTCGGCTTGGGAGTTGTGTTTGACTGTTTTCTTCCTGGAACAATAATTCACGCAGAGAGGGAGACGCTTTCACTGACTTCCCATATTCTCAATTCACTCACGACACCCACCATTATTTCCCTCACATCCAATTAATTCCATCTCCATAAAATCTGGCCGTGAGTTGCAAAACATTTGGAGAAAGAAGCTTTGTCATGGAAGCTTAAGCTCTTTTGGGAGACAACTTGGAAGAAGCATGGAGGAAGCTAAGGCCTAAAACTTACACCACACGTGAGTGTTATTCTTTTTATCTTTTTAATTCAAACTTGAGGTTATTTAGTTTTAAAAGATTTCTGAGTTGTGTCAATTGAGAACAATCTAGTGTTAGATTGTAAACATATTTTTTTTGAACTTGATTGATAATTTGAAGTTTTTATGCTTGAGACAATTGCTGAATATTTGTTTACAACCTTTGGATTGTCAATTGAATTAATAATTGAGTTTTCGTTATTAATTTAATTGTCAATTGGATTTATCAATTTAATTGTTTAATTAGGTTAATAAATTGTCTAGTTGTTCAATTGGATAATTGTAAACAAGATTTCAAAATTACTAAGAAATTAACTGTGATTAGGTTTTAATAAGTTTAATTAACTAGCGCTCATTTCATTATAAGTTTTCTAGTGGATTAAGTGTTATTGAACTTGAGGGTTTCCCATGTTTCAATTAGATAACTAAATTCATTAATTCCAAATTTTTCATTAATCTCCCTTTGATTTAATTAATTAATTTGGGCGAAGAAAGTTAACTTAATTAATTTGTCTCCTTCATCATCATAATGAACTAGATCTTTGGTGTTAGATTTGCTTTTAATCAATTTTCATCTTAGGATTTTAATTATTCTCTCATAACAAAACAAAAAACCCCCAAAATTGCATTCAAATTCATATAGATCATTTTCATTTTCATTTAGGTTTTAGACTCAATTTTCATCTTGCATTTAGTTAATTTTAAATTTTTAAATAAATAAATAAAATTTAAAAATATTTCAGAAAGTATTTATTGGTTCTAATATTTAAAATAAAAATAGATAAAGTTCAAATTGATGATTATTTAAATTTACTAGGATAATAGAATGAGAATTGGTCTATTTTCTACGAGTCTTATTTATTTATTTATTTTTTGCCCATTTGATATCTAGAGTTTCCCCCTAACTAATCTGGATTCGACCCGCATTGTACACCTGGCTATGGTAGGAGAGTCTCCAAACGGAGTTTTTCTATATTCACAAGGCTCAAACTCAATACCTTAATTATCTACAAGTCTTTTTTTTTTTTGATATTAAAAAAGTTTTGGAAGGGTTCGGCATCTGTCCCCCACCAAGGCCAGGGCACGGCCCCGAGCTCTATGAGCACTTACTGGGGACTTACGAGATCGCCTACCAAAGGAGTCCCAGCGACGGCAGAGGGGATCGAACCCACGACCCAAGGGCCTAATCCTGGATCCCTTACCATCTAAGCCAACTCACATTGGTTCTACAAGTCTTATTTAATTAAAGCTTGGCTTTCATAAAAAAACAAAACAAAACAAAAAAAAGCCCATGTGTGGCTTACAAGTTTTGGGCTTCAGGGTTCGGCTTTGACGTAGGGTTTTGGGGTGTTTGGTTTTTGGGCTTTTGTAGTTTGAGTTTGGACTGCTATCTTTGTCAGCTTTATTTGTTTTCATGCTATAATTATTTTTCTGGCAAAAAAATAAAAAATAAAAATAAAAGTTTACTCCCCCCATCCTTAATCCTTAATGTTTACCTATTAACCTAATTTGATTAGATTGAAAAATAAATTTATTTAATAATTTTTTTTTTTTTATAAAACATCCTAATCATCTTCTTTAATTCCCTTTATGTTTCTTTTACTTGGTTTTTTAGGAGTAAAATTAGGAAAATTCTTTGATGGATATATCAATCACATCAAATATTTAAATACTAATTAAAAAAGTAAGATATAATAAAATTAAAATTTTCCTCATTCTATATGGCATAATCTCTTTATTATAAGAAATTTCATGAAAAGAGACACTTGTTATTACAAGAGATCGATTCAGGTGGCCTAATAGAATTGAAGCTTAAAAGTTCTACTTATACCCCACACATATATATAGAGCTGGGAATC
Source organism: Acacia pycnantha (assembly GCA_025563575.1). Taxonomy (NCBI): domain Eukaryota; kingdom Viridiplantae; phylum Streptophyta; class Magnoliopsida; order Fabales; family Fabaceae; genus Acacia; species Acacia pycnantha. Next base: position 4,453,634 of record JAMWYP010000001.1, read on the forward strand.
AGGGTCGGTCTGGCCCTCCAGGGCTAACCTGCGAAGGGTCAGGGCCTAACAGGGCCGGCCCTCCAGGGCCTAAGGTAAGAAAAACTTATGTTTTTCAAAGCCCGGTTTGAGAGCACCAGGGTCAAAGCCAGCCCTCCAGGGCCCAGAAATCACTATTCCAAATTTTAACTATTTTTCCTCCGTTTTTTTAAAGATATATAATTAGTAAATTACAACACGAATCATCCAACAAATAAGCACAATCACTAATTCATAATCAAAAGCAAACTATGTTCACAAATAACTCACATAAAACATAAGAAGCATACCATTAAGCGACATTAGTACAATGGCTATTATTGTCATCATCTTCGCCACTATCATCAATTTCAACGACATTTGATTGTTCTTCACTTTGAGTAGTAGCCTCTGGCTCATGAGTAAGAATATCATAAATTTCCTCTCCTGCATCATGAACACATCCATAATCTTTATTTGCAACAAATAATAAACCAAATCATAAAATTAGAGTATAGTTATTATGTATTTGTAGTTAAATGGATAAATAACTCTATAACAAAATACAAAAAATATATATAAATTAATAAATTTAAAAAGGAAAAAAAAAAAGAAAAAGCTACAGTGAAAAGGGCCTGTAGGACTGGTCCGATGCCCTCCAAGACTGGCCCGTTTAAGCCCGAGGCCCTCAAAGGTCGGCCCTACAGGGCCAATTTCAAATATCTCGCCCATTTTTCAAGCCTGGCCCTTGACGGGCCAGGGCTTAAACAGGTTGACCCGATGGGCTTGACCCGATTGCCCGGCTCTACATATATATGATTGATAATGGATGCACAATCACTCCCATAATAATAAATGTGTATTAGCCCGTTTAGTTGGATTCCATGGGAGATGATTAAATCCTGACGCAACACAGGATTACATCATCTAATTGGGTTTATGTAATATAAAGATGATTACATTTTGTAATCCGATTACATCATTTGATATAATCAATATTATATTGTTAGGATGGATGAACGAGGATTATATATCATTTAATCAAGTGAAAAAAGCAATATTGTCTCATTATAATTTTTTAATTTTTACAAAAATGTCCACTCATAAATGTTGTTAAATATTAAATAATTACCACATTAAATATTTTAAAAGTAATCAATTATATAAAAATTTTAAAAATATTCCCCCATTTAAAAATAAATAAATATTTATATTCCACTACTAAAAATATAAAAATACTCATTATTCTCACCATTAAATATTAAAAAATTACCATAAACACAACATGTAATTTACATAATATTTCCATCATTAAATATTAAAACAATTATTATGAACACAGCATATGTACACTGCACAAATCAAAAAAAATACTATGAACCCAAAGTGTACATTATTCATATATGTGTAGATAGGATTACTTTTGCCTCTTGCTATATTATTCCCATATATTATCAGGTTTGATGTAATCCAATCAAATGTTTTTATGCATAAGCATCATCTTTCCTTAATGGCAAACCTAACTACGTCGTTTTGGGAGTTAGAGAATTAATGAAGGGTGTTTTTGTATTTATTATATGAATTTTATTAAAAGACTCTTCATTAATTCCCCTAACTCCTAAAACAACGTAGTTTTGAGGTAACTTGACAAAACCTTATGTCAAATAACATGACAAACGATAAAAATATATATATATATATATACACACACACACACTCACCATTTTTTCATAGTTGATATAAAATTGGTTGAATATCGAAAATTGTTTGTGGTCATGGATTTTTTTTTTTTTTTTTTTACAATGAGATGTTGAAGAACTTACGGCATGTTGAATTTTTTATAAGCTAGCAGCCACAATAATCTTATTTCATTAGAGGGGATGAAATGTAAAATGTATTAAACATATGTACAAGAAGTGAAGATGTAGTTAACATGTTTTATTAGTAAGTCATTTCCAACATATTTCATTAAACCAAGAAAAACCTTAAAACTTATTAACTTACTAACTCTGAATAAGAATTTCATAAATTTTCAATTTTTTTTCTTATTAAAAATACATACTTTAAAGATTAAATAACATCTGATGAGAGATAAAATGGAAAATTAATGGGAAAAAATTAATTTCATGCCTTTAATTAGGACAAATTTTTTTTTTAATATATCTTCCTTCTAAATGGAATCAGAGTGGCAAGTGATCGGTTGAAACTGATGGCGGTGGGATAGATCCGGCCTATTGGGTTATTTGGACTTCTGTATAGTCTTCTCATTTTGGCCAATGAAATCGAATTTCTTTATGTTCCATTTGAATGGGAAGAAAAATTTGGAGGAAAGAACCTCCCTTTCATTGATGTTTTCTCATTATCTTTCATCGGCTTTAAATTTGGATTATACATTTGATATAACTGCCCACATCAACAACCTCCCTCCTAAAAATTAAGTCAAATCAACGGTTTGGATTGGATGATGAGAGACGAGGAGAAAGTTAGCCAATAAGAGAATCTTGTTCTAAACTAATGATATATTAAAATTAATTTTCAATAATAATCATGATGTTGATGATTGATGATTGATAAAAAAAAGTATCATTTTGATGATACAAATGATGTTAGAATTAAATGATTGAAAACATACTTTATAAAATTAAGATATCAAACTGAAACATTATTTAAAGTTAAAACAATCAAAAGATATGATTTTGTCAAGTTTTTTCTTGCAAGAAAATGTATATCTATCCCTAAGCATGCCATGGCCATTCATGTTTACCTAAAGTCTATCCTTTAATTAGTTCTAATAATAAAACGTAGGGCCCAGATATCTTTAAATACACCCAATTCAACCCAAAAAAACAATCCAAAGATCATTTGGGTATCTTCAAGCCCGGTGAAATATCAGGTAGGACCAGACACTAGACAAGATATCTTGCCCTGCCCATTTGAACTTGCACGAAACAATCACACACACATACACAACCAAAATACACCCAATCCGACCCTGAAAAAAATACACATGACACATATATAGTCAAGATACACCTAATCCGACCCCAAAAAAACACACACACAGATAGATATATAGTCAAAATACACCCAATCCAACCCCAAGAAAACACCTGAAGATCATTTGGGCATCTTCAGGCCAAGTGAAATATCAGGCAGGGCCAGACACCAGACAGGATATCTTTCCTGACCATTTGAACTTGCCCCAAGTATATATATACATAGATACACACACATGTATACACGCATGTATACACATATATATATATGTATATATATGTATATGTGTGTGTATATATGTATTGCCTACCAAGGGTGAATTAGCATGAACATGGTTGTTATCGACTAATAACACAGATACACGCACGTGTCCACACGCGTACACACACGTATCGTGCATGTTAAAAGATGGACGGTGAATCCAGAAAAAGAAGAACTTGATAATTAATTATGAATGAATTAATAAAAAAACAATACTTTTTGGGGTTCTACTATTTTATTCCCATTGTGTGTATCTTTTTGAAAATTACAGTTGACGTGAAAGCAAGATTAAAAGTTTAGTTTACTAATTTTGTCTTAGATATATAGATGCCGATCAATCTTTTCTCTCAGGATCTGGATTATTCATTGAATCGATCAAAATGGAACCACTAATGGCCTTTATTTTTCGAATACAATTAACACTTTTGACCACACTTTTTTTTTTCCCTTAACGTTACAGCTTTCTTTTCACCAAGCACTAACTATGGCCTTCAACTTTGATCATTCTAAGCTTTTCAAGTGTTTGTGTGTGTTCATGCATTCAACTGGATCGTACATATGTGATCCTGAAGTAACTTACATTGTCTTCATGAATAGTATTACGTTCAGTGTTTAATATAATATCCGGTCAATTAATTAATTTGAGTATATGAAGGAAGCTAAACAAACTATTTTAAAGTATTTATATTCATCATTTTTTTTTCAAACTAATTTGTCTAACTTATAAACTAATATATAATCTAATAATATGCATAAGTATTTCAAACAAATCATGTAACACACGTTAAAATTAAGTAGTTTATTTAACTTCCTTAATATCCTTAAATTATTTCACTAGGTCGTATATTAAGGATTGAATGTATTATAATTTAATTTAGGGGAAAATACTGTGCAATCATATAACAAATTAGCTAGCATGCAATACATGTTGTCATTTTCTACATCACATCTCATCTTTGCATGTTGTTTCTTCATTGTAAGACTTTTTATTGATTAGATTGTTTATATAGGATTGCACAATAACGCTCCATTTAATTGCTTATACAGGAGTTCAAAGATACCTCGGGACCTAGCTAGGTCCTTGAATGGTTGGAACTCATCTTTAGTTGGTGCAACTCTTTTTTAGTTATATACAACATATCTTTAATTATATGTAAATGTCTTTTATTTTGCACACACTTGAAAAAGAATTGCATCCGCTAGTGGTAGGTTGCATATGATTCTGTAAATGAATTTCAGATACCTTTAGACAATAAGCGCAACAGGGGGATTTTTTTGCCAATTTCCCTGGTGAAACTAATAAATTGCAGAAATATCCCACTTTTAAGTGGGTCTATGTTTTATTATAGGTGTTCATGGGTAGGATTGGGTAGAACAGAAGTACTCTTGCCCAATGCTTAGCTCAAAAGATGAGTCGATTGCATTTGCATCTGTTGCCCAGCCATGATCTAATGAAGGCTCAATTAATTTTGGGCAAGGCAAGCTTTCTTACCTAAAAATCTCCCTATAAAATTGAGAAAATGATGAAGCATCCAAAAAATACGAAACTAAGTCATAGTTTAATATCTCAAAAAGGTATTTTATGTAATAGCCGCCCTTTCTAGATTTTAATATTTAGATTTAACTCATAGAATGAAACAACTAATTGATTTAATATAGATTATTTTACTATTCAATAATAATTTACTTCTCAAGACCTCAATGTGTTTATGAAAAAAACATGCATATTTACTAAGTGAATATAAAATATGTTTTATTCATTATATTCTAATTAAATGATAAGTAAAGACTTGTTAAGTTTTGTCAAAAAATGAATATGTGTGTGTATATGTTATCATTTGATAACAATCATATTCATGCTAATTCGCCCTTGGTAGGCAATTTGAACAGTATCTTTATTGGACTATACATACACACATATACATATATATACATATAGACATGTGTGTATGCGTGTGGACGCGCATGTGTGTAATACCCTGAAAACCTCATTTATGATAAGTATCATATTGAGCAAATATTGCCTATTGGAAATAGGTGAATATATGGTCTCCAAGACCTTGTGGTGAATTTTTAGGGTAATTTGTAATACCCAGATATTTATCTGGAATATTATAAATAAAAGTTGGATATTTCTGATAAGTGAAATTTCAATCTCCGGTCTTATATAATTATAGTCTATTTTCTAAGTAGAATTTCTGCAAGAAATTAGGGAGTTTAAGGGCCAAAGTGCCAAAATGACGAAAATGCCCCTAAGGGCCAGGAATAACTTAGAAAAATTATGAAAAATCCTAAAAGGCAGTAAAATGCCCAAGTGAATTAGGAGAATATAATATCTCTAATTATGGTAATTTAATAAATTATGAAATTGGAGAAATTGTACAAGAATGTGCAAAAGGTAATAAAAGACCAAAATACCCTTACAAATTATATAATAGTGTAAGAGGCATGAAAATACTAAGGTTAATGCAAGAGTATGAAGGTAATGAGGTATTGTAATTAAGAAAATTATCAACAAGTGATAAAAGAGTAATTAGGTAATATTGAGCTAATTACCTAAGCATTAACAATGGAAATTCAGTAATAATTATGGGAAGCTCAAAAATTAGTGGAAATTGGTTGAATATTAGTAAAAATATATTTACTAATTAATTGGAAATTTTTGTGAAAAATGGTTGAGTTTAGGTATTTTTAGGCCTAAATACAAGAATGGACCAATTAGAGAATTTTGTGGAATTTTTGGAAAAAGTTAAATAAATAAATCATTAAATAATTAAGTAAATAAAAAATAAATATTTATTAAATTAATTAAAGGGGGAAAACGAAATTTTGGGCCAAAGAAAAATAAAATAAAATTGATATAAGAAGCAAGTGGTCAAGTGGGCATTTTTATAATAATATAATTAATTAAAGTAGAAAAATGTGAATAGTAACTTTAAAATTAGGAAACGGATCCTATCTAGAGATCTAGGAATAGGAATCCCAAGGTCAAGGTAAAATATTGATCAGTGAGTTTTTACCTTCAAGTGACCTCTTCCGGAAGTTAATTCCGAGGTCGTTTGTGATTTTTCCTAATAAAACAAAATAGGGAAAAATGCATATAGGCATATTTTTGGAAATAGGAAAATAAATTCTAACTCAACATTTAGGAATGGGTTTGAATTTATTTAGACATTTTGGAGTCGGTGAATTATTTCCAAGAGTTTGGTAGTCCCGAAACGAACCCGACAGGACGCGTTCGGACACGTTTTCGAGAAAACTTCAACTGGAATACTGGAGGCCTATATGGAATCAAAATTTAGGTTAACTTGGACATTTCTACTAAGTGAGAACATGTCTTCAGAGTTGTAAATCCAGAATTTTGTGAATTCTCCGAAATCACGCGAATCGGGTACCGATCGGGGAAAACGGTTGGACTAGGGCATAAAGTGAGCTAAGTCACCACTTTTGGGCCAATGGGGGGCTGCCACATCAGCCCTAGGGTTCGGCCAAGAGTGTGTGTGTGTGAAAGAAGTGGCTTCTTGAACAAGTTGCATTAATGGGTTAATACAACCTTGATTTTCCAAACAAAGCCCTAATTTAGCCAAACAAGTCCCTTACTTTTTCTATAAATACCCATGCCTCTCCTTCAAAATTCTGCACATCACTCTTCACTTCTTGTGCTCCTTGGCCGAAAATCCTAGGGAGAGAAAGAAGAGAGAGAAGTTCTGGGCGGAAGCTCTGCCGAAGTCTTCAACGGGTAAGTCTTTCGGGTTTTAGTCTTTAGTTTTTAGTTTAGTAGTTAGTAGAATTTGTTAGAATAGCCTTTAAATTTCAAGTATGATTGGGTATCATATGGGAGGGCTATTTTAGTCATTATTTTCGAAAATCATAGTTGCGTCGAAGTTCTGGCAAAATTTCGGGAAGAAAATTTGTCAGAGTAACGAATCTTTGGCGAAATTCCGCCGATTAGGGGTAGAAGGGCAAAATGGTAATTTTTACCTAAAATGCCGATTATAGTGCCAAATCACTAATGAAAGTGATATTACTCTTATAGGACGTCGAAATCCTAATTTGTTGCCGTTACTGTCCAACGTGCCATTGTCGGACAAACCATTTTTTCCGTCGAAAGTACGATTTCGCGAAACAACTACGTACATCAAACGAAGGTACGGACGCGTCATCGTAACACTAATCCTATAGCTCTCATATACATATATGTCATAGATACGTTCATATACCGGGGCTCATCTTAGGGTCGTCGTTATACATACAGCCTTGTACGGGTTATAAGACATGATAATACCGCTTTGAGTTTTCCTAGCGCTGAGGACACGTGTTCGTGGCACAGGGTAATGTGCAAGCTATATTTGTGTAGGACTTTACATACTGCTTTATGCTTATGTCCCGTGTCGTGTCACAATGTTGTTGTGTAGGACCTTACATAATTGCTTCATGCTTATGTTGCATCGTGTCACACTTCGATGAGATGTTCTTTGTTATGTCATGAATATCTATTGTCTATATACTTGTTTTATTTGAGCGTAAGGTTAATCGTTACGAGATTCAATGCGGTGAATTGAATCTCTGTAGCTTCGAGATCCGGAGGACCACGGATCGGTGATAGGGAAAGCGGCAGGAGTAGGCTTCCCACGGATTTATCTTATCGCTTTCTGTACTTACCTTTTGAACAAGTAGGATCGCTGTAATGTCAGTACTATATCACACTATGGTTCATATTTTGTTATGATCAGTTACTCTTTCGCTCCCATACTCTACTCTGATTGGAAAAAAAAAATCCGCTTTTAAAATTGGGATGTTACATAATTACTCCTGAAATTAGATAATGTGCAAATAGGTCCCTAAAACGTTTAAGAATGTGCAATTAGGTCCCTAAATGCATTTACGGGTTATATAATACCCTGTGAAAATTATAAAGAGGCAAGAAAATATTCATTTGAAATAAGGAAGTATATTGTCCCTAATTTAGGTAATTTATTAAATTACTACATTGGAAAAATAAAGGGGAAAAGTTAAAAAGTATTATAATGACAAAAATGCCCCCGTGAATTATGAACTAATGCATGGGACATAAAATACAAATGTCAATGCAAAAGTTTGAAGATAAAGGATTATCTTAATTAAGAGAATTATCAACTAGTGATAAGAGAGTAATTGAGTAATTATTTGCTAATTACTTAAGCATAAGCAAATGAAATTCATGAATAATTATATAAAATCCTAAAATTAGTGGTTTATGGTTCAAAATTAGTAAAAAACATGTTTACTAATTAATTGGAAATTTTGGAGAAAAATAGTTGAGTTTAGGTATTTTTAAGCCTAAATAAAAAAGGACCAGATTTGACCAAAATTTGGCCAAGGAAAAGAAATAAGGACAAGAGTTGGTAAAAATATCATGGTGCCTTACCTTGCAAGTTAAAGTGTAATGTTGTATAAAAGTACAGTGAATAGTGATCAGACTTATAGGAAACGGATCCTACCTAGAGTACCAGGAATAGGCTTTCCAATGTCGAGTAAAATATTGATCGGTGAATTTTTATCTTCGATTAGCCTTTTCCTAAGTTGATTCCGAGGTAGGTAGAGCATTTTCCTAATAAGACGGAATAGGGAGAAATGCGAGATAGTCACATTTTAAAGATCGAAGAAAATAAATTCTAACTCAACATTTGGAAATGAGTTTGAAATTATCTGGACATATTTGGAATCAGTGAATTTTTGTCCAGAGATTGATGATTCCAGAAAGTCCTTCCGGAACTGGCACGCTATCCCGTAAACTTCAGACTGACTTTTGGAGCCCTGGATGGAATCAAAAATTAGTTTAGATTAGATATTCCTAATGAGAATGAAAGGGGCTTCAAAATGGTAATTCCGGATTTTTGAGACTTTTCCGAGATTACGCGATTCGGACACCGATCGGGAACTTTATCTGTACAAGTTCATAAAGCAAAAGCATCACATCACATTAATTGATGTGACAAATCACCAACCAAAGGGGGGAGGGCTGGTTTTGGGTAGGTGTAGGGCCAAGATGGAGCCTTTCAAGAAAAATGCGATCCAACGGTCCAGAATTCGCCAGACAAGATGTGAATAGTGCTCCCAATTTTCCCTATAAATAGGAGGCTCTTCCTTTGTATTTTTCACACCAAAACCATTCTCTCTAGTTGAGCTTTCCTAGAGAGAAGTTAGAGAGAGGAGCTCTGGAGGAGGAAGGAGCCCGGGGAATTCTGCAGCGAAGCTCTGGGTAATTTTTCCGGTCTTTAGTCTTTAATTCTTTTGGTAGTTTTAGTAGTAATGCTAGATAGATATTTAGTTTTATTTTAAATATGAAATTCCAAAATCATGGTGGGGTCAGAGTTCTGGCAAAATTTTGGAAAGTCGGAGTCAAAGTAGCGAAGCTCTGGCGAAATTATGCCGATTAGGGGTATAGGGGCAAAATGGTAATTTTACCTAAAATGCCCGATATAATGTCAAATATTGATAATGGTGATATTATCATTATAGGATATAAGAAACCTTGATCTGCTGTCGTTACGCTGTCCGACGTGCCGCTGTCAGCCCGCTGTTTTTCTGTCAACGTGCAGTTTTCGTCAAAACGTACCAGAAATTCCGTATATCGTCAACGGAGGTACGGACGCGTACTGTAACACTAATCTTGTGCTGCTTAAATACATATATGTGATAGATACGTTCGTAGACCGATATACGACGCTTTTATACGGGTTATGTCATAATAATGCCGTTATGTTTTCCTAGCGCCGAGGACACGAGTGGTATCGTGGCACCGGTGAATAGTGCAGATCTGTTGTTGTTGTTACCCTGTGGGGCCTTACATATTGCTATGTGCTTATGTTCGTCGTCATAATGATCATGCATCTATTGTATGCAAATGATATACTTGTTGTATTAGCTCTAGAATATCTCGTTGTTATATACCGTATTGTTTGAGCATGAGGTTAACTGTTACCCGAGATCCAATGGGGTAAATTGGATCTCACAGTAGCTTCGTGGTCCGGAGGACCAAGAACCGAGAGCGGGAGAAACAACATGACTAGACCGAATGTCAGGAAAAGGGAAGGCACCGATAGATGGAGCCATAGAGAGGAACCAAGGGGCAGAGTCGTAGAAATGCACCGGTCGAGGCAAGTGCCGGAAGAAGATCATCAGAGCCAAATGTCAGGCATGGGTCTAATGAAGTTATTTCGAATAGTTTGGTGCCGAAGGCAAGGCTAGTCTACGTGGGTGTGTCAATCAGTCGCCGTATAAGTCGGTGAGGCCCCCATGGTAGACACTTACCTGGCCATTCTGTTCGGTTAACAGAGTTAGGTTCATTGCCCCAAGTCTGGTTAAGGCTTGGTCTAGGTTGTATAGTTACTTTTTGTGAAATGTAATTGTACAAAGCTCTGTATATTGTATCACATGATTATTCCTTCGAGAAATTTTTAATATACCAAAGATACGCTCGCATCGTCATATGTCGGGGTATTTTTATATCAGGTTACTCATATATTGTCCAAGTTTTTAGTACATTGCTCTCCGTTTCCGCGGTACTCTGAAGTAGCACCTCAAGTTTTGTTTGACTTTTATAAAAACAGGTGTCATCCGACACGATTTATGCTACAGAATTTGGGGTGTTACAATGTGTGTATCTGTGTGTGTAGATGTGTGTGTGTGTGTGTTATCAATAGATAATAATCATGTTCATGCTAATTCGCCCTTGGTAGGCAATTTAAACAGTACCTTTATTGGACTATATAATACACAAACACACAGACGTATACACACGTGTAGATGTGTGTGTGTACTTTGGGCAAGTTCAAATGGGCAGGGCAAGATGTCTTGTATGGTGTCTGGCTCTGCTTGATATTTCACATGACTCGAAGATGCCCAAATGATCTTTGGGTTGTTTTTTGGGGTCGGATTGGGTGTATTTTGACTATATATGTGTGTGTGTAAATGTGTGTGGGTGTGTATGTGCACGCGCGCACGCGAGTAGTGTGTTTCGAGCCAGTTCAAATGGGTAGGGCAAGATATCTTGTCTAGTGTCTGGCCTTGCCCGATATTTCACATGGCCCAAAAATACCTAAATGATCTTTGATTTTTTTTTTCATTGGGGGGTCGGATTGGATATATTTTGACCGGGCTTAGACAATCATTAGAGACATCCGTGCCCTATGTTTTATTATGAGAACTAATTAAAGAATAGACTTTGGGTAAACATGAATGGCCATGGCATGCTTAGGGATATATATAAATTTTTTAAATTCCGGTCTTACAAATATTTTTAAATATTCAAAAGTATATGATTTTGAAAAATTTGTTTAAATTATGAAGAAAAAAAAAACTGATAAGAGTTGCTTCTATTTAAATTTGATATATAATACCTAAATTTTAACCTCATTAATATTAGATATTATATACTTATATTTAAAAAAGAGAAAAATAGAGATAATATTTTAATTGGTAATAAGAATCAAACTCAAAACTTTCTTTATAATAATCAAATATCAAGTCAATTGAACCAATTTCCATTGGTGGTAACTATAGAATCTGTATCAATTATTGACTTTTTATTTAATCAATACATATCAAACACCCAAAAAAATTTACAGTAGATATTCAAGTCATATATAGATAATATAAAAAAGACAATTAACCTATCAACATTAAGATTATTGTTGACTTAGCTTGAACCTTGAAAATGAAAAAATGATCGTTATTCAGTTATATTTAAACATAATAATGTTCAAATATAACTCAATAATTTTAAACATCAAATAATCATAGACATACAAGGATCATTTTCTTGATTTGTAAGACTTAAACTGAAATTCTTTTATAAATTAATCAATTAGCATTAGTTGTGACTTGTGAATTTGCATCAATTATTGACACTTTTTTTTTAAAAAAAAAAATCAAACCCAACAATATAATTAATTACTGTAGATATTCAATTCAAGTCTTTGACAGACAACAAACAAACATAAATAAATAAAGTGACAATTAAGAAAAAAGTTGAGAAATATTATTAGGAAGGTTCTGTTACATCGACCAAATTAATTTTCAAAACAATTAGGCAGTGATACGATATGATGAGACAAAGTAATTAAATGTAATATCTTTATTTCATTTTTCATGATTGATGATGGCGTACGTGACATGAACTAAAATCATTCAGAGAATGTTTACTGCTTCAAAGAATCTACAATAAAGATTTGATTTATTACTTAAATTTGACACATATCATGACGTGACCAATATATATATATATATATTACCATTTTTACGTTCCTACCTGACTAAATCGAGTTAAGTCTCTAGTAAAATCGTGTCAGCTATAAACTCAGATAAACTCACGAGTTTACACACCGAATTTACCGTTTCTACGTTTGCAGCTTACAAAATTGTGTTAATTTTTTTTTTTTCAATTTTATCTTCCTCAACGGCTTTATATATGAATTTTATAGAAATTTCTTTATTAAGTATAATAAATTATGAATGTTGATATATTTAATTTCAATTATTTAGATTTAAAATATATTTAAATCAAATTATTGTCATTTTTATGTTTAAATTATTTAATTATACACTGTTAATACCCATCGAATGATAAAAGTAAACTCTTACATTGTCACAGTTTGCTTAGACTCGTGAGTTTGACAACCGTGTGTGTGTGTGTGTGTGTATATATATATATATGGGATTTGATCCTCTCCTTATCATCATTTTTTCTACCGTAATTGGCTGCGTTTAAATATGGCATCTGATAAATGAGATTGATTAAGGCTTGGCTGCTGCAATTTAATGGATTAAAACACGTTTTTGGGGTCAGAATCAAATGATTTAATTTGAACGGTTAAAATTTCACTAGCAGTTAATAATTGGAGTCATCATTCATAATACACAGTGTATTATTATTTAGCTTAATTTAATTGTGTGTTGCTGTTAAAAGTGAGAAGAATCTCCATTAGCACGCCCAAGTACACGCTTTTGAGTTTTTTTTTTTTTAACTTTTCTTTTTTCATTTTTGATTGATGGTTCTTGAAATGAAAAGACTCATTCAGAGTGATTTGGTCATTTATATCATCCATTGACTAGGGAAAATTAGAAGATTCGGCCTTGCGTGGATAAATTTCATTTTTGACCATATGTTTATTCGGAGAAACTAATAATTGTGTATATATATTCTAATTCTATGCATTATTGCAAGCAAGACTTTCTACGTCGGCGTAGGACGACTTTTTATGTTGATTAATGGATGATAGCACATGAGAACGTAGTACTCCTAGTTTGTTTTAAATTTATGTACAAATAATATAGAAAGTCCACTTTGAACCGTGGGCACTATAGGGTTAAAATACAATCCATTCTTACTAGTCATATAGTAGTACCTCTGGTTCTTAATATAAAATCTAGTTGACTAATTTAAAGAGATTAAAGAAGCTAAATAAATTACTTTTAAGTATTTATATTTATAATTTTTCTCTAAATTAAGTTGTTTTCCTTATAAAATGATATACAATCTAATGATATATACATAAATATTTCAGAGAAATCATGTAACATATGCTATAATTAATTTATTTAATTTTCTTAATTTTCCCAAATTAGTTAACCAAATCTTATATTAAAAAGCAGAGGTAATATTCTTTTGAGCAAATTCAGAAACCTTTTCCACCACATTCTTATGTTCCTAGCTCGCTCGTTCTCCTTACATTCATCTCTAACTATGGTTCATTGTATTACTACTACTAATCAATCATAATAAAGCCCCCATCAAGCTTACTTAGCTTACAATTCAATTTGTTAAGGTTAGGAAAATAAATCAGTACGTATATTTGATAAAGAGTTTCTTATTTGCATCGTCTATTTTCATACCCTTTGTATTTAAATTTTTAATATATATATATCCTTGTGACAAATGTCGATATGTTAATTTTATAATTTTTAAAAAGCTTTTTAGAATTCTTCTCTTGTATATCTCTTAAAATAATGTTTGAATTTTTCACCTTCCACCAAATCTTTGCCCGTGCCTTAGTACAGGTCTACAGGATAATTTGACTATATATACAAGAAATCAATTACATTGGCATATATTTTGGAAACCAACTGATAATTACCATCATTATGAATTGAAGTGCAATGATAATGTAAACGGAAAATACAAGTCAATAACACTTATGACTTATGAGTTATGAGTACATTCATTTTTGTGATTTTAATGAATATATTATAATAATATGTTTAGCCAACCAAGCAAAATGTTGTTATATACTTGTATACCACTCTTGTCCTATTTATAAGTCTTTTTTTATTAAAAAATTTGGTCTTATTTATAAGTCATCTTTCAGATAATAAATAAGATTGTAACAATTTTGCTCATATTAATTGTACCAATGAAAAGAGAGAAGAAAGAGTTGAAAGATATACTCATTCATAAATGAGGGAAAATTAAAAAATTTACCTCATATTCATTGAGCTAACTATCTCTCCTTAATATTTGTGATTTAATTAAAAGATACATGTAAATAAGACCAGAGTGGTAATAATTAGCTAGCTAGTTAGGTACCCACCCACTGTAGTTCATGGAATATGATAAATGAATTATTATATATTCATAATTTGGAAATAATATGTGGGTAGTTATAAATTTTATGATAATAAATTGATAGTGATCGATAATGATATCTATTAATTGCTCAATCCTAACTAATTAAGAAATCATTTTCTCCCATCCCAAGTCAGGATGTCTCTAAACCTATTTCAGATTTCGTGGAAACTGACGGCTCTTGGCGCCGGACGCTATTTCAACACCTTCTCCCCCCTGATGTCTTGTCTGCTATATTAGCAACAGATCTCCAAAGAGGCTCAACCTCCCCACCTTGCACCTGGGTCCTAACCAAGAACGGGGAGTTCTCCACTAAGTCAGCCTATAGGGCTCTTGAGTCTCTTAACTGGGATACCCATAAGGCCATTTGGCCAATGGTATGGAAGCTTCCTGTGGCGCACAGAGTCAGAACTTTCACTTGGCTTCTGTTGAAAGGGAAGTTGCTCTTAAATGACCAGAGAGTCCGAAGGGGAATGTCTTCTGACTCTTCCTGTACATTTTTGCCATCACAATAAGGAAGATTTGTATCATATTTTCAAAGGTTGTAATTTAGCCTCTAAGGTTTGGCGGAAAATTATGCCTTCTGATATGTGTTCTGACTTCTTTAGACTAAATATCCAAAGCTGGTTGACTTCAATCATTCAATCAATTGCCATTGACACCTCTTGGAAGATAGGGGTCTGCGTTACCTGCTGGAAGCTTTGGGAGGTTCGAAACAAGCGGATATTCTCCAATGCTAATTTTTCTATTGAAGAGATTTTGGTTTCTATTAGATCTATTATTGTTCATTCCCAACTTAGCTTTTCTAGATTTAAGCTTCTCCTGTAATTTGGCTTTCTGCTGTTCTTTCCTTTAATTATTAATGGAATTCCTTTCATTAAAAAAAGAAAGAAAGGTAAAATGATATTCAATATCTAGTATCGCATCACTCAATTTAGTACAGAGATCCTAGGCAGCAAAGATTGTCATGAGTTCTCTCTCTCACACACTTCCTCACGTATCATACATACTTCTAGCAAGATTTCAGTAACATGTCTTATCCCATGTGGTCGGTACGGTGCATGGAGATAATAAACTTATTTAATCAATTTAAAATAATTAAACTCATAAGTCATATCTTTGATTTTTTTTTTTTCTTTTTTTTGGTTGGATCAAGAGTAACTTACACTGACAATATAGCAAACCCCTCCTAGCAAGTTAGATCTATTGTATCTAGGTAAGATGGTCAAAATCAAGAGTTTAAACAATTTTATGATAGGAACATAAAATCAAATCTTGAATTGTAAATTTATTAGAGCTTATTTTTTAGATAATAACAATCACATTTATGCTAATTTGCTTTGGTGGGCAATTTGGATGTAAGAGTTAGTTTTATTAATAAATAATTGTAAAAAGTATATGATTAAATAGTTAAACTATAAAAATAAAAATAATTTAGTTTAAATATATTTTAAACCTAAATAATTGAAATTAAGTTCATCAAGAATTATTGTTTATCATATTTAATATAGAAATTTCTATAAAATTCATATTAAAAATTACTAAATAATCAAATCCAAAAAGTTAACATAAGTTTAATAGTGAGTTAATATAGTTTTTCAAGCTAGAAATGAGAAAACGTTAAATTCAATAGTTAAACTCGTGAGTTTAAATTAATTTACAACTAGTACTAATTTAAGAACAGGTTGACACGATTTTGTATATTGGAAATGTACAAAAGATAAATTCAGTAACATTTGTGTGTGTGTGAGTTGAGATTTTAACCCTCAATCACTTGTGTATAAGGGGATAATTTAACGTCCATACCACTCCCGACAATCTAAATTGACTTGTAATGTTGATTTTATGAATATAATGGTCTATAGTCTCATAAGTCATTATATATGTGTATACCCATCCTTAATAGAAAACATATTTACCTAATTTGATAAAATTAAATAAGTTAGTTAATATGACTTTTTTTTTTTAAAACACCCTAATTATTTTCTTTAATTATCTCCATCTCTATATTGCTTGATTATTGTTGATGAACATCGTCAATAGGGACAAATTATAAAAATAGTTACAAATATAATAAATAAATCTTATATTTAAGATCAAAATCAACCCCCCAATTGAAGAGAGTATAAACCAACTTTATTAGTGGAATTACTGCATATATTAATTTTTTTTATTCTTATATATACTGATTAATTGATTATGTACATAAAAAACCATCTTAATTATCAATAAAGTTCAAGAAAAATGAAAACTAATTTTCTAGTATGTCCGAAAAATATAAGGACGTCTTAAATAAGTATATCTATTGTTAAATAATTTACAAAAATGTATTTGCTTAAATCTTCTTAAGGTCATGCTTTATTTTAATATTATCATCCACTATCCAAGTAATTCCTCTGAGACTCAAACTTGAGACCTCAGAAAGATATAACAGGGCCTTACACGTTAGACCAACTCTATGTTGGTAAAGGCATTCATATATATTTACTACACACATATCTTCGCAATCAAATGCATATTTTAATTAGTTGAGTGAACGAATCATGGTATCCATAAATCAATGAATTGAATTGGTAATTTTGATTAAGAGAATGATATATTTTTAAAACTTCAATATAATATAAAATCATAAATATATATACCAAGTCATATTATAACTCATTTTAAAATGACGGTGAGTTCACCTACTTGATGAATATAACACATTTGTTTTTTGATGAACTATATAATACATTTCTAACTTCATGCAACATGTTGCATGATGTTGTGATATGAAAACAAAACTTAAAGAAAGAAAATTACACTATTACATAAAATAAAAATTGGAGTAAAAATTTACAGAGATTATTAAGAGAAACTTCTCAAACTCTGATAATTACTTTGAGAATATATATATATTCATGCAAAATAGAACAACTTTCGGCCATATTGTTTTAGCCAAAAAGTCTACTTTTTTGTTATATCAATATTACAAGAGGTTATAATGATGTCCAAATAAAACTTAATTAAGACAAACATCCACAAAACTCTCTGGGTTGTTCTTCCTAATTAATTTTGTTCTTCTGCAATACTCTAATTCGCAAATGATCCAAAGCAATTAGTACATTGATTCATGATAATTTCTTCAATGGTTTTTTTCTAGTGGAAACAAAGGAAATTTTGCTGATTTTGACTAAATGGATAATCTCATAATCTGAGCTCCAAATCTAATTCTTGATGGTCACTTGATTCTGAATTCTGACTGCTCGATTCCACTGATGATCCACTCCTATGATGTGAATCCTGAAAGTAGGGAAAATAATTAAAATAATTATACATAGGATACACGAATATTAAGCATATAAGTATATATATCATTTTAGATACAAATGGTTATTTAAAAAAAAGGGGGAAAAACTTACATATAGGTTAAGAAAGGGTCTAGTTACGTTGGGTTGAGCTAAAGGTTGAGTCTCTAACATTGCATTGGGATGGTGCCATCTGGTGAAAGTAAAATGCACATATTAACATGTCAGTAAAGAAGTTATCAAGATTAAAAGGGGAAAATATAAACTTAATTACGTATATTTATAAAGACAAGAGTTTTAAGTACCTTGGTTGAGAATCATATCTGATGTTTGTTCTTTCATATTCAGGCACTCCCATCTGCATTATTAACAAAATTAACAAATTTAGATTCAAAACAAGAAAATTACTAAATAGGTGATGCCTTTTAATTAAAAACTTAATCATATACGATTTTTTGGAAAACAATGTGTAAAGAAGCATCAATCTTAATTTGTTTGTTGATTGATTAATCCTTAAGAGTTGCAAAAATAAATTTTGTTAAAAAAGTACCAAAGCCTGATCACAACATGTGAAGATATATAGAATACATACATATAAATAATTAATTAATGTTAAAGAAACAGATTACAATTAGTCAATTAAACATACCACAACGTTGGGATGGAAGCCATAGGAGGCAGCATGTGATGAAGATGAAGAAGAAGATGGAATAGATGAATAAGCTGCTTGAACTCTTGGATCTTCCTGCATATTAGGAATCAAAAGCCAAAACTAACTCATCAGTGCACGCAAGAATCCTGTCTATTACGTACGAGCACAAGTCTGGAAGGGGAATTCATCCCAAAAAAACTAGTCTTTGTTGAACTACACTTCATTACTACAAAAAAACAGCCGATTAGCGACGAAATTGGATGATTCCGTTGTCAAATAGACTATCACTAATTAATTAATGATAAAATTTCTGTCGCTAACTAACTGGTTTTTGTAGTAATTGTGAGGCTCCTCGTTGTGTGACTCTCATATTCATAAATTCAAAGGAAAAGGAGAGAGAATGAAGAATTACATGATTGAAGGAGGAAGAAGGGAAAGGAGGACCGTTATTATTATAATAAGAAGCAAATTGAGCATGTAATCTGATTTTCTCCAACTGAGCAACACCAAGACCTCTCTGTGGTTGCTTTGGCTTATCTGAACCATTCTTCTTCCCTTTTCTTGACGATGAAGATGAAGAAGATAAGCCACTTTGTCTTTCGTTTCTCATCATGTTTGGATCACCAAAATAACTGCTTCCCATGCTTCTACGCTTATTTTAGCTTCTCTATGATCTGATCTCTCTCTTTTTCTTATGAGAGAAACACAAATATATATATAGAGAGAGAGAGAGAGAAGGAGGGTTGCTAGCTAGCTAAGCTTGATGATTTGCTGTGTGGGGAAATCAGAGATCTCCAAATGCTCCTTTTTAAGGCTGTTTGGCCCTATCAGGAATTATTGCACCGCTGGATCATATTGTGTATAGATTCAAAGTGTTTTATATGCTTAGATTTTATTCTCTCTCTCTCTGATTATTATTATAATTATTATTATTATTTTAATATATTACTTTACCAATAATATTAATAATAATGATTCCATTATTTTGGTCTATAATAATAAACACAATTTTATATTATATGCCCATATATTTAGTCTTTGGAGGCTATCTATGAAAGCGATTGTCTCTAATTATATAATTATTTTAAAAGTTTGATAAGCTGTATTCATATATCCACATCAACCACGCGCTCAAAGGTATGTGTAAGCTGCAATATTTAAGTGTAATATTATTATTATTATTACAAGAGCAAGAAATTTTAATATTTATTTTTATTTCCCGTACTATTCAAATATAAATAATTAAATAATATTATTACAGAGTGGAGTGCGTTACTTTGATTTGTAAGAAACTAATTAAGGGAAGTAAATCTAGAATTAATTTGATGAATATTGCAGATCCGAAAAAAAAAAATCTTTAATATCAAGGTTTAAAAAAAAAAATCTTTAATATTTCAAGTTTTAAAAACGAATTATTAATTAGTGTGGCTTTTTAGGGAAAATTTTAAAAAAATGATATGGTTGTGGATTATTTATCGAAAAGTAATAAAGAATTGAAGTTGATATTGCTTAACTAATAAGGAGAGATTGACCTAATTAATAATAGATAAAGATTGAGATCGATCGATGTACTATAACTGAAGTAAATATCGTGTGTGTATGTGTGATAAATATATATATATATATATATATATATATATATATATATATATATATATATATATATATATATATATATATATATATATATATATATAGTAATAGTACCATTACATAATATTTATGGGTTTATATTGTGAGGATCGATGATTATTAATATAATAATAATTAGGAAATGCGTAAACACGAGACGAATCTAATGGAACTGTTACACGCATGATTAGTCGGTCATAATTCTATGAGTTGTTTGTGTGGTGGAAAGTGATTAGCCTGATCCAGTTTGCTTAGCCTCACATGTGAACACATGTAATTACAAGAAAAGCCTCCACTAATCTCACCATTTATTTGCTGCTTAACCACACGACAAATATCTCTATTCTGCTCTCCTCTATAGTCTTTTTATTTATATTTTATATCATACTGCTTGCTCCTATTTTTATTATAGGGCACTTTTTAAGAGAATTCTTTCTTTCATAATATAAAGTTATTTGGAAAGTCATTAATATTTATTTATCAATTTTTTTTTTTTTGTAATTAATACTCTAATGTAGTTGTTCGTATTTTTTTCTCTCATTCAAAATTTCATTAACAAGGATAAAGTTAAAAAATTTATCAATTTAAAATGGATTTAATGAGCTAACTAGTATTCCTTATTTTGTATGAATTATTTGAAAAGGTGTCATCATATAAATCATTGTCAAACTCACATGTTTAAGTAAACTCGTGATAAGAACGTAAACTCGTATCGTGAACTCGAATCGTAAGCTTATAAGAGTTTATTTTTACCTATAAGTAGATATTATATGTGTATAATTGAATAAATAAAATCTAAAAATAAATGATAACAATTTGATTAAAATATATTATAAATGTAAATAATTGAAATTAAAACCATCAACATTAATAATTTATCATATTCAACAAATATATTTTATGAAGTTCATATATTAAGTCACTAAGTATGACTAAATTAAATAAGTTTGCACGAGTTTATATAAGAGTGAGTTAACATAATTTTATAAGATCAAAACATAAAAATGGGAGACTCAGTTTGTGAACTCGCGAGTTCAACTATGTTTACACCTAACATGAGTTTAAGAGTTAGTTAACAAAATTTGTTAAGCTAGAAACATAAAAACTGTAAAATTAAAAAGCTAACTCGAGAGTTTGACGCCAATACAGAAGAGAGTATATAAAACTAAATATTTTTCTCAACTAATTTGCAGATGTTTGAATCAACTAATTAATTTGGGTTTTGCATGTTGCACAAAATTTGAGAAATAAGATGTATTGTTAATAATTTATGAATAAGAAGTATTACTGATAGACAATCTGTAAGTACTTTTATAAGTTTTTTTTTTTTTTTGCATGAGCTTCTGGTTTCCTGGACCTACCTCCTTTTAACTCGGAGGATTTATCGGGGTCCAGACTAATCCAGATCGAACCGGGTTGGACCACAAAGGCGGAAAGCTCTACCACCAAACACTTCTGCATTCCCAGAGCTCGAACTTGAGACCTCTGGTTAAGCTAGAACAACCCCAACCAGTTGATCTAGGTGCTTGGTGGTATAAGCTATTTTTGAGTCTGGAGGCATGTGCTCTGACGGCCTAGTGAGCCTTCAGAACCCAACTCACATAAATTTTTTTGTAAGAAAAAAACTATATAACTTATGAATAATGCAACTAATTGTTAATTTTTTTTACAGATGAATCATATATATGCATAGTTTATGGTTTTATCATATATATGTATATTACAATCAATTTTTCAACATACAAATCTCAACTTGCGCTTTTTTTTTTTTTACTTAATCATTTACTTGAGTATATATATCTGTTGTACTTTGTATATATTTAAGATTAATTTCAAGTATTAAGATCTGATTGAAAATTTAGTTGTAAAAAATGACATAAATTGTGTCTTATAAATATTAAGACTTGGTATGTATATTCTAATCAGGAAACCCATTTTTCCACCTTCACAAGTCACAATTCACAAATACTCCTCTAGTGCTTAATATAACACTTAATTGACTACTTTAAGTATTTAACTATGTTAGTTAAGTTAGTTAATATAATATTATTTTCCCTAAAACAATATAATCATCTTCATTAATTTCATCGCTCCCTTTCCTATTTGATTATTGTTTAGGGAATATCAAAAGGGATAATTTAGAAAAAAATTAATAAACATATAAAATATGTCTTACATTTAGGACTAACATTAACTATCAAAGGGATAATTTAGAAAAAAATTAATAAACATATAAAATATGTCTTACATTTATGACTAACATTAACTTCTATATTTTTTTGCTCGGACATTAACTTTTATATTAGGTTATACATTAAGGACCGAAGGGTACTATATAGTCACATCAATAAACCTAAACATATAAATATTGTAGCAAACCCTAGATCTGATTTTCCCCCCTCAGTTCTTTTGCCTCATTTATTCTGATCCTTCTTTTTTATATTGCTTCTCTTCAATTTGTTCTTTGATAATCTTACATTGGGCACTAGGGACGTTAATTTATTAATTGCTGATCTAAAAACCACGACTTTTTTTTTTTTAAATATATTACCTCACCTCGTACGCATCCCTTTTTTTTTTTAAACTACTTACCATTTATTTTATTATATATGTATACTGTACTAATTAATAAACTTTAAGCACGCTCGTCAGTTAAATCCCCCAATCAATTACGTAAAGAATTTGAATAAACCAAATTATTGAGCTTCCGCATTATTTTAATGTGATGATTATAAGATAAAAGCCATCAGAAGTCATAAACAAAGTTCTTTTTTTTCTTTATCTTAGTCAAACTTTACAAGCTATGAAAATGCATGCGTTTCATGTCATTAATTAATTATATATGATTTCATCACATCACTTCTGTAACAGAAAATTGAGCGAGACGAACTTGAAGAAAGCTATAATTCAGCGAAGACCTCTTATTTTATTTTGTTCTAGTTGTTGAATATATAATTAAAGAGTTGAAATTTTCAGACGCAATAATGATATTAATTGAACTTAAAATATATATTACGCATGCCTTTATTTTTCTTAAATATAAAATATGTTTTAACTGTATTTATAAAGACTAAAGACATGCATGACAGGCCACAAATCTCAAAGAATATTTAGAAAAATAGTAATTTATTGGGTATGTCGGTATCTATATATTCTATAATACTCGTAGCAACATCATTAAATTATGTTTTTTTTATTAAAAATAACACCATTAATTCTGCTAAGTAACTCCATTTTGTTTTTATATCTTTTCGCCAAAACACATAATAAATACTAGGGAATTTAGTTTGAATCCATTAATCAATAAATATAATTTTTTTTTTTTTTATATTCCTTTATAATTGAATATTTATCTCCATATTAATCAATAAAAACAATTTATTGATAATTACTTTCTTTCTTTTTTTTTTTGCCAAAAATATAATAAATACTAGAGAATTCAATTTGGTAATAAATACCATATATCATATTCATTTTGGATCCATTAATCAATAAATATATTTATTGATGTTTATTTTCTAATTTATTTTTTTATATTCCTAATTTGGTTCTAATTTATTTGGTTTTTGCATTGTGATTCATTATAGGCATTTGAACTTGAATGTAAAAATATTAATCTAAATTTATGAAATTCACTTTTTCTCTTAATGTTGCGTGCTCTTTGAAAAATATGAGTGGGCAAAATAAAATAAAAAATTCACATAAATATTACCTTCCTTGTGTAACGCACGGGCATCAATACTTATTTGTAAAAAGATTCAAACTCATACACAAATACAAAATATAATTTCTTTTTTTTTTGCCTGAACATATAATTTCTTTTTTTTTTAAAGTTCACATTGGATGGTAAGAAAAGTCCATTTTTTAATGCGCGTGACGAAAGCAAAGATAAAAATATATATGAAGTCTCCTCAATGACGATGATGATTTAACAGAAAACGAAGTCAATCCAGTCGTGAAACACAGGTGAAATCCAAATATATAATTATTGCACTCATTGAATATTATTATTCTCATCAAATAAATAAATTAAATTCATTTTCATGGCCTTTTAGCTTCCTCTTTTAGTAAGGAAAAAAATAATAATAATGCGATTTGCCCAACATCCAATCCAATCATACCGCGTTGTACTCATGTCTTGGCAAAACTATGCACATTTCCCCACTCTGTATATTGCTCATATAATTAGCGAAAAACAAGTTTATGAACATCCAATCTAAAATATAAATCACTTACAATTACTACTCAAAAATAATTAAGGAACAGCGGTCAACTCATGAAATCTATCTTAAAAAGATTGTTTCAACCTTTTTTTTTTTAACAAAAAATACTTCAACTTTGTCCCTATCAAAGAATTTACATATTTTCTCACCTCTCTCCTTTCTATATGCGTTTTTAAATGTGTACACCAGGGCGAAATTGAAAACTAATAGTTAATAATGTTCTAGGGTTTGTTTGAGAAAGCGTTGAAAGAGGGAAAAGTCGTGATGTATAGTGAAAAAGTTACGTTGGAGCTACCACTACTATATAAAACACTTTTAATGTCTATTTTTAGGCTCTTTCTATGTCCCTTTTCAAGGGACGCCTATATGAGCGACGTAGTAAAGTCTGAGAACAATGTGTGTTAAAAAAGGACGTCGTAAGAGACTTACGGCATCCCATTTTTTAAAAGAGACGCGGTAAGGTTTTAAAAAAAAAATTTGCACTGCCTAGCAATCTGCTTTCTCGCTTCCCCATACGTGGACGCTTCCCCAAGCGTTCGGCCGACACTTGTTGCACAAAACGGAGCCATCGATCTTCTTCGTTGATGGAGCTCTCAGACTCAGACCATTTCCAATTATTGGTTTTCCCACTACTCTTTTCACTTCGATGGAGCAGCGGCGAGATATAGAGCTTCAGAGTTGAAACAAAGTTCCCCTGCTTTGGCTTCGCCCCTCACTGTACTCATCTTCAAGCTCTTCCTGAATCTGTAGTCAACAACAAAAAAAGAACAGAAAACAACTACGTCAAACCAGAACACAAATTTAACCCCAAACAATTTCAAGATTTTCCCAGAATCATACAGAATCGGCAAAGGGAAAACGCAATATCGTACTCACAAGGGTGAATTGTGGGGAATGGTGAGAAGGTGGAGGAGGAGATTTGGACAAAGAAGACAAAGCCGTCGAGCAAATGGAAGAGAGACGAGATAAGAGTTTTTGGGGTTTTCCTTCATTTACGAAGAAATTACATATTTTCAAAACAGGTTTGAAGGAACAATCACATACTATATATACAGAAATTGGAGATAAACACACTCATTTCCAAGCAAATAAGTTCACAACAAACCACCACAACAACAATCACAACCAAAGAAAGCCATACCTGAGTCGTCGGCGTGACTTGTTGGTGGCTTATGGAAGTTTCAATGTGACTAGGGCTGGCGATGCCCAATCCAAAGGAAGGCTTCTTAGACGCACTTCCTATTCCTTCTTCTTCTTGATTAATATTTTGCTTTGGTCCACCAAATCACACTTAGAGAGACACAATACTATATCAGTCACTCATCTATAAATGACCAAAAAGAAGAAAATCACCTTCTATGATCTGCGACAAGCACGGCATTATTGGTTGTAGAAGAGTTTGTACAGAGCCCAAAACACCATGGAAAGAGTCCATATCAAGACTATTAATTTTGTAAACATGACCTTGTTAGTTGCAGTGTATCACCCAAGAGGGGTGAATTATAAAAATTAAAACAATATTAATAGATTATTAAAACAATAAGGAAGGGTTAGAAAGATATCACCGAAGTATGCACAGAGATTTATACTAGTTTGGCCTTAATATATTGACCTACGTCCAACTCTCAGAGCATTTATGAGATTTCCACTATCTTTCAACGATTACACAAGCTTAGAGAAATCCTCACCAAGACTCACTCCCCCTTACAAATGTAATTAGACAACCACAATTTTACAATAATCAATTGAATGATAAATACTCTCTCACAAAGTAGATATATGAACACTGAAGAATATAAATATCACAAGATATTTTAAAGAGCAATAAGTTGTTCGTCGTTGGTTGATAGCTCTATATTGAATGCTCTGACTTTTATAGATGAACTCCATTAATGATCGTTGGAGAAGCTTCAAATTATCCGTTATGAGACTTCAAACTTTCCGTTAGACTCATAAACTTTTCGTTAAACACAAACTGGAGTCGTTGTAAGATTTGAGGATATGTCGCTTTCTATCGCTGTTGAAAATCTTCATACAACATCCCTTTGGTCTTTGTAATTGACTAAGAATGAGTCGCTTTCGCTTTCCCCGGAATGGGTGTCTCAAAAGATGATCATTTGACTTGCTCTTAATTGCATTCCGTGTGTGCTCTGTTTTTCTACTACGACATTTAATGTTCTGAAACATATCTTTCTTTTTGAGGATTTGCACGTAATCCTTCAACTAATCATCTAAAACTCATTAGTAAACATGTTTAGAAGCATTGAGAACAATAATGAGTAATAATCAAAAGTTATAGAATGATAATCATGATCAGTGATTTTGAATTTACGAAGACGAAGTTTCCAGTGCTGAGATTTTGAACCAATACTCAAGTATTCTTAAGTATACTCGAGTACTTTCAATTCTGCTTGAGTATCCTTCTAAATCTCACACATCAAATTCTGGCAATGACTTTCTGTGCTCAACAATACTCGAGTACTCACTTGGATACTCGAGCATTCACTTGGATACTTGAGTACTCTTCTGATATTTCCCACAAAGCTTTGCGAGTGTTACTCAAAATTTCTGCTAGCAAATGAGAATACTTGAGTACTGGAACCCCATACTCGAGTATTACCACTGAATACTCGAGTTTTACTTAGAAAGCAAGTTAGTGCTTCGTGATCCACCATTCATACTCAAGTGGCTGACTGCCATACTCGAGTATCATACTCAATTATTGCTAAAGCATACAAGAGTACTCCTCAGAGATTGAGCCCAGAGTCAGTGAGTATCATCTTCAATTCCTACAAGTATAGACACAATACTTGAGTATTCTCTTAGATACTCGAGTACTCACCACAACATTTTTATATCAGCGACAAGCTTCTGTCATACTAGTATTCACTTGAATACTCGAGTATCTGAATTGGATACTTGAGTATTGCTTCCAATACTTGGGTATGATCACCTCAGATCACATTGAATCATATCCTTTTTCTTTTCCAAGTTTGTTATCATCAAAACATAAATCTGAGAACCAACAGGCCTCACATTGGGTTTTTGATGAGTTTCAAGATTTGGAACCATGGCTTCCAAAGCAGCCATCGCAGAATCAGATGTAAGAATAGGGAGGAAAGGATGGCTTGGAAGGAGGCACCGATTCAGGAGGAATATAACTTGTTGAGATTAGGTTCAAGAGATCGATGAGAAATTGGAAAGATATTAGAGTTGGTGATGAGGGTTTAGAAGGAATTTGAAAGGAAGAGGTTGATGAGAGTTCTTTTTACCCTTTCGCGACCCAATTTTAAATTGGGATGCCAGAAATCTACTTTTTGTGTCTCAATTTCAAAACGGACACCAAAAGTGGTGCTCTTGGAGCCAAAAACCCTGCTTTTGGCATCCATTTTCGAATTGAGATACTAAAAGTAGGGTTTTTGGTGTCTGAATTTTGAAAAGAGACGCCAAAAAATATTGTTGGTGTCTTTTTTGTTAAAGGAACGTTCAATATGTCAAAATTCTCACACATAATTACAAAAATACCACTGCCTTTATTTTTTACTTACCTTTTTAAAAAAACTAATGTTTCTTAGGGAAGTAAAATTCATTTCTTACAGTAGTGTACTTTAGATGGAGCTAGGGGGTGTTTGGATTAGTGGCACACCCAATGTGCTTTTTAAAAAAAGGCCATGGTGGTTGAAAAGCAACAATTTATAAGGCTTTTCCTTTCATAGTTTGGACAGAGAAAACTTAGGGGAAAGGACTAATCCACATGATATTATATTCCATTTTTACTTGTACAATAGAGAGATGCTTATTTTGGTCATATTTATGGGGTAGAGAGAGAATTTTTCATATGAATTTACAATTATACCATTAATTTATTATAATGTTGACTTTGTTTTCATGAGGTACATTGTATATTAAATATGGATGAAGTTGAAAATTTGTTAAATTCCAAGCCAGGATTGATGAGGTTTACTGTTTTTATTGATCTATGTGAAATATGTTGGAAATGATTTATAAATAAGACTATGAAGTATTTTATTTTATGTCTTAAGATTATCATAATATATAATTATAATATATATGTATCACTTAAAAAGATTCATGTCATTTTCAGTCATTTTCCACCCTACTTGTTTTTTAAATAATCATCCAAACAAGTCTCAGTTTAAAAAAGACATTTCTATCAGTGTCAATCAAAACATAAACCACATCGCACTATCTAACTTTTATCCTAACTTAAGTTTCCAAAAGTCAGATTGAAAGAAGTTATTTTTGCCACGCCAATCTAAACACACACCTAGCCGACTTCTACTTTGACATAGGGTTTCTTCTAATGCATCCTATATTTGGACAAGAGGGAGTATAAATTGCTATAAATTATATATATTTTAAAGCTCAATCTCTTTGATTTTGGTGATAATGTTAGAAATACCTTGTAAAAAGGATGAAAGAGACAATAACGTTTTCAAAGAAACTTGTAATCTTAACTTTAGGTTACCATAAATAATTTTTTTGGATATATATTACATTCTTTTTAGAAATTTCATTTTCGCACGTTTTCAAATAGTATATTGATGAGAAAGCATTTGTATTTTAAATTGACAATGTTACTTTTTCCTTAATGCCGGCCTTTTATTTCTTTTTTGTTTCCAATTGTAACATCTCGTTTTCACAAGTAGTATAAATTTCTTTTTCTTTAAAACATTATTTGTAAACATCAGAGTAGAGCACCGGAGCGAATGAGTAACTGATATATGTATTAAAATACCCACGGTAGCATGTCTTGCTGTTTAAACAGCGGTCTTGCTGTTTAAACAGCGGTACAAGAGTGTTTCAAAAGTATAACAGAAAGAAGTCTTCAGCCGGGTCTTCTATGCGGCCTGCTTGCCTCTATCCTCGGTTCTCGGTCCTTCCGATCCTGAAGCTAAGTTAAGAGCTGAGGTCCATGCATCGAACCCCAGGTAACGGTTAACCTCATGATTACATACATCATATATGTAGACAGACATTCATAGAATTTTGGCAACATTTACTACGGTCAGACATAAGGTATACATATCAGATATGTATGGCAATAACAATACAGTCGGATGACAGACAATAGTACAGTCGGAGTACAGACAATAGTACAGTCGGAGTACAGACAATAGTACAGTCGGAGTACAGACAATAGTACAGTCAGAGTACAGGCATGACAGACAATAGGCATGACAGACAATAGTACAGTCAGAGTACAGGCATGACAGACAATAGTACAGTCAGAGTACAGGCATGACAGACAATAGTACAGTCAGAGTACAGGCAATATACATATATGCATACAATAAACATCAGAGTTAGTGTTACAGTACGCGAACGTACCTTCGTTGACGGAATTTCGGACGGCGGTTGGTCAGAACGTAATCAGGGATATCCTATCAATATAACAACGTATTTGTTAAGGATCTATCATTAAGACGGACATTTTTAGTCATAATGACCATTTTACCCGTGACCCCCTAATCGGCGGAATTTCGTCGCTGCTTTTTCCTCCAGAGCTCCTCTCTCTAAAACCTCTCTCTATGTTTCGAATTTGCTAAGGCAAATGGTGTGAAAAATGAAGAGAACCAAGGGGTCTATTTATAGAGTTTTTCCATGAATTTCAACTCTTGGATCAACTTTACGAGATCAAATCCTAGCCCTTCATTTTGGAAACTTTGCAAACAAGTTTTCCCTCTCTCCTTCCTCTCTTGTCCGACCTGCCCTATGCCCCCAAAGTCCAAAAATGTGCTCAAGTGGTGCCACCTTGCATAGCTTCTGGAAGGTTTCTACCGATAAAGTCCCCGATCGGTGTTCGAATCGCGTAATCTTGTAAAATCTTAGGAATCCAGAATCACAACTTTGAAGATCCTTTCTTACTCAATAAAAATGCCTGGGATAAATGAATTTTTGATCCCTTCCAGGTCTTCTCCGGTCCTACTGAAGTTTTACGGAAAAACGTGCCGGTTACGGAACGAACTTCCGAAATCATCAACCTCTGGACAAAAATTCACTGATTCCAAATATGTCCAGATAATTATCAACTCATCCCAATATGTTGAGTTATAATTTATTTTCTTCAAACTCCAATTCGTGACTAGATGCCTTTTTCACAGATTACCCTATTTCGTCTTATTACCTAAGTATTCTACCGATCACGGAAATGACTTCTGAGACAGCCCATTCCGAGATAAAATTATACTTGTCTCTAATATACTCTAACCTTCGAAACATTGTTCATGGTTTTCTTGATATGATTTAATCTCTATCCGTGGTCATTTATCCTATTTGTTTTTCACAGAATATTCCATAGAATATTCCTTTATATTATTATTTAATTTCAAAAATCTTATCTCCTTATCCATATTGAGATTTTCAGTCCTTTTTTATTATTATTTTATTTATTTTCGTTTTTATTTAATTAATAATTAATTAATATTATATATAATAATTTTTTAATAATTTTTTTATATAATTTTTTTACAAAATTTCCCTATTGGTCCATACTTGTTTTTAAGCTTAAAATTACTTAACCTCACCAATTTTCCTTCATATTTTCCAATTAATTAGCAAATACATTTTATGCTAATTTTAGCCATAAACCACTAATTATGGGGTTTTACATAATTATCTTTGGATTTTCCTCTGCTTAAGCTTAAGTAATTAGCCAATAATTACTTAATTAATCCCCCACTAATTGTTGATAATTTTATTATTTAGAAATAATTATTTCCTCACAACAATTGGACTTATATTGGTATTTTATGTTCTACATAAAATATTAAGTCACGGGGTCAACAATGATCCCGGAATAATTTTTGATTTTTCCCTCACCATTTTCCAAGGAAATAAATCCCAAAAATTGTCTAAATGAGAGACAACATACTCTATAATTTTTAATAATTATTTTGTTGCCTTTTGGGATTTATCACAACATTTTCAGGGCATTATATAACCCTAAAATACATTTTTAAGCCTTTTAATACCTCACAAGGGCATTTTTGTAATTTTGGCCCTTTAATCCCTCTAATTTCATTAGAAACTACCTTAGAAAATAAGATATTTATGATATTTTCCCTAATTCAAATTTTAGGGTATTACACCAATGGTCGGTGTTTTCCCGCTCCGGCCGCTTTCTTGATTGATTCTGACTTACTTTGTTTGGCTTTTTTGGTGCCTCGCTTGGGAGGTCATTCGGCATAGGGGCTTTCATATTTAAGGTTAGGGTTTTTGTTTTATTCTTTTATGGTGATTGTCACCTTGATATTTTCGGTGGCCATTAAAAGAAGGAGGGGCAATACCAGAAATGACACTACAAAAAAAAAAACGACAGATTATCGACGAAATTCCGTCAGTAATTTGATTTGCAACGGAAATTACCGATGGAATTCCGTCAGTGAGTGGATTTCCAACAGAAAAAGTCAATTGCAAAAAAAATTGTAGCAAAAGACATTACTGACGGAATTATGTCCGTAATTTCCATCGCAAATCAAATTATCGATGGAATTCTGTCGGTAATTTCCGTCGCAAATTAAATTACCGACGGAATTTCCGTTGCAAATAATTACTGACAGAATTCCATAAGTAATTTTTTACGGACTTTTTACCATCGAATGCATATCCCATTTTTGCACAATGGTAATTCCATCCCTGATCCAATGTTTTTTTGTAGTGTGATTAAGAAGTTAACAGCAACATGGAGGATGGGAAATGAAAGGCGTAGTGCATTATTGAAGATTTTGATGCCTTTCCTATACTAAATCATTCAAGAGAGCATTCAAACTTGTTGGTAACACTGGATGAAAATTTTTGAGCGCGCTAGCGATTTCTCAAAGTTTATTATCTCTTTGTAATGATCTTGAGCCAGCATGCTTCTTTGATCCATATTTTTATAATATAGTCTATGTTAGAAGTATTATGTGGTTAGTTGAATGGTTAGTGAATTAGTTAGGGCCCTAATCTATATAAGGGGTCTTAACTAATGAGATTAATGTGTGTTGGGTGTGGAGCCCTCACCAAGTGTGTTGGGTGTGGAGTCTCACAAGAGAAGGAGTTAACATGGTCTCCTTCTAGGTTTTAGAGTAAACCCAAGAGGGTTACTCATTGTAAGGGGATGTTCCTCTTTTGATAATAATACAAGAATCTTCATCTTCTCTATAGTGTATCTCTAATTGCTTCTCTATCACATATGTTTACATGGTATCAAGAGCCTAGGTTTTGATTTGGGCCAGATAACCAAGAAGCTTATGAAGGTGGTTCTTGGGTTTCCACCGTAGGAGTGCTCCATTGTCAATAGCAACTGGTTGTTCTTGGTTCTTGGGCTCAATTCTCTAAGCCCATATTGTTATTTTTGCTGCTTAATGCTCTTTCTTGGTTAAACGTTGCATTACATTGGTTCTTGAAAGGAAGACCGAAGACCTAATTTTCTTGTTCTGCCGCCTGGGGTCATCGATGCTCCGTTAATCTTTCTAGTGAACGCTGTCGTCAAAGCTTCCTGGAAGCTCCAGTCGCCGTCGAAATACTTCCATCGGTGATATGGTTCAAGTTTGAGCGTTTGTCGTGATCTGCGGTTCCACGGACTCCATTCTTTCCACACGATACGTCTCGTCGCTATGTTTGCCTCCGATTTGAGCTTCGCTGGACTCTGTTTGCCAGATCCGTACTATGTGTCTTGGTTGAAATCTCAAGGTGCTGATCCTTAAAAACCATTGGGCCAAAAGTGTGTATTATCCCCGCTTGAATCGAATAGTTCTGGTTCTGTTGCCGGGAATAACCACAATCAACACCCACTTCAATTTGTACCAAGAAGAAGAATTGTCGTTGTCGATATCGTTGGGGGTGAGTGTTGGTTGTACATGGCATTGGGATAATACTAGCTTGAGGCTTGAATACATACAAACAGTTGGTCCAGGAGATAGAGAGGCGATCAAGAAAATTAAAATAGTTGGATTATGTAATCCAACTAAACGAGAAGCGCAGGTCGCCAATTGAATCTTTGCGCCCAGAGAAGGGACCAGAACAGGTGCCTCAAGCCTGGTGCGTGGTTAAATGATGAGACATGTGCGCCGTCACTATCTTCTTGAACGACGGCACTCACTCCTGATTGCGCATCCGTTGTGTTCACCGTTGCCACCCTACTCGAATGACGATGCTCTGTCTGTGTTCGTGTGGTGCTCTGTGTTCATCGTGGATTTTGATTCAAGCCGGACGACATCTCTGATTGGGCTCCATGGTTCTGCCGGCGTGGGTTTTCTTTCTCCGGCTTTGAAGATGTCTCCTAATCGATCGGTAATTCTTACTTTTCTGTCGTGGTTCTCTGTTTGGCTTGCTGTGACTGGTTGGACTGTGCGCTTAGGGGTATTGATTCCTTTGTACGAATGGGGGCTATATCCTTCTTTTCTGTTATATGGTGTAGCATATTCTCAGTAATTCGCATGATTGGGATGCTCAAATTTTTTGTTATCCTGGGTATGGCAGCCTTAATTGGATTCTTCCTTGGGCTTACCTTGCAATTTTGGTAGTTGAAATCCTTGTAATTGTTTTCTGTGGATTTATGGCAGCTTCTGGACAACTGCATATTCTGTCTATTGTGCTTGGATGTATGCTGGGTGGCTTGGCTTGCTATTTGCTATAAATTTGTCATTTATTTCAAGCGATGTGCTAATATACTTCCTCAAGAAAAGGATAAATCAGCAAAGTCAATCCGATTAGTAAGTGGCATTGGCTCATCACTAGAGAAACGAGAATATAGAAAAAAGGCGATGTTGGTGCATCCTAATAAAAATATGGATGCTGAAAAGGGCACTTCCAAGTTCTGATAGAAGTTGTGGAAGAAAGTGTCTTGAAGATATCAATTAATTTTGCATATTGAAAATTTCAGAGTTTAATTCACCTCACTTCCTTGTATTTTTGTGTTTTTGGTCAATCTGAAAGTGTAGAACAGAGACAAAAATGATGGTTCAAGTAATCAGATACATGTGGCAAGTTGGGCTTTGCTAAGAAGGTGTTTGATCAGCTGGACAATAAGGATTTGGTGGCTTGGAATTCACTTCTTATTATGTACTCAAGAAATGGGTTGCTAGAGCGGATTTTTTAGTAAAATTGGGTTCCTAGCATATTGAAGCAGCACTGGTATGAGGATTAGCATGGAGAAGAATTTTAGGGATTGAAGAAATCTTTGTATTATTTTGTGATTGTAAAACTGTTCAATTTAATTCACCTTACCCCTTATTTTGTGTTGTTCAAGTTGAACACATTTAAGATAAATGGTGTTCAACTTGAGGGTGCGTGTTAGAAGTATTAGGTGGTTAGTTGAATGGTTAGTGAATTAGTTAGGGCCCTAGCTAGTCTATATAAGGGGTCTTAACTAATGAGGTTAATGTGTGTTGGGTGTGGAGCCCTCACCAAGTGTGTGGGATGTGGAGTCTCACAAGAGAAGGAGTTAACATATGGTCTCCTTCTAGGTTTTAGAGTAAACCCAAGAGGGTTACTCATTGTAAGGGGATGTTCCTCTTTTGATAATAATACAAGAATCTTCATCTTCTCTATATTGTATCTCTAATTGCTTCTCTAATCACATATGTTTACAGTCTAACTGGAAAGGTTGTTGCTAAGATCTTGTGGCTTTTGGTTGGGAAAATATAGGTGCCATTGTTTTCAATGTTTTGATGCTTAACTTGTACTTGTGATGCTAATCAGTTGACATTCATCAATTAGTTTGTTTGGTAAACCTAATTAATTATCCTTCCTTTTCTTTCACTTTATATTTTTCAAAAAGTCTTGAGAAGTCCTAACTTCTAAGAATTAGCACATAGTAGTTTATCCTCCACGTACGTGTATGCGTCGCACGTTAAAATTTGTTTGGTTGATTAAAAATCTTAATTAATTAATTTTATAGAAAGCTAATTAAGTCTCACATTTCCCTAAATTACAACTAAAAAGTTAACTTGCTAAGTACTGATAGATAATCACTTTTCAGTAATACAGGCATTAGGTTGACCCGTTGTGTGCTTTAGGATCGGAGCCCCGAACAGGGAGATACCTGCTCCGACCCTAGCCCATGCACAACCCTAATCATTGATATTAAACACATTGGTCAGGTATTTTACCTAATTAAGCTCGTTCAAATTTAAAAAATAAATAAATAAATAAATATATATATATATATATATATATATATATATATATATATATATATATATATATATATATATATATAAGAAAATAGTTATAACTTCTGAATAAAAAAAATACAAAGTTCCCAAAATGTATACTTCTTGAAAAGTTAACTTCCCAAAAAAATAGAGCAACTGAATCAAGCAAAATGCCTTCCTAGGTTTACTCTATACTCCAAGGCTAATTGAAATTCCTTGCTTGCCACATATGGAAGAAAGAGAAAGATATGAACAAATCATAAACATTAATCTTTCAAAAAAAATAATAATGATACTGATATGTGATTGGAGATTAGAAGAAGGGATCATGTTGATTAGGTTTGATTAGTTTATATATATGTATAAAATGAAAAGGAAGCCCGTAGGAAGTGCTCAAAAAGAGAAGGATGTAGAGAATATATATATATATGTGTATATATATATATATATATATATATATATATATATATATATATATATATATATATATATGTAGAGTAGATTTATGGGCACATGCATAACGTAGAAAAGATGCATTTTATTAATTGTTATACACCACACGATTTGCGAAGCAAAAAAATATTATTAAAGAGAGGCAAATTAAAACAAAAGAAGCAGTTTTGAAATCCAAAAAAATGATTCGCAATCCCTTATTATATACCAGCAGATTCTCCCATATTTTTAAAAATTTATTTCATCAAATATATATATAAAAAATAACCTACCTTTATAATACACAACACACGTAATGGAACTTGAGCCTGCTACCTCATACATATAATGTGGCTTAAGAATGAAGATGTTCTCTTTCTCTTTCTCTGTCTCATGATGAGTTTGAGTTGGGTACAGATCCTTATTGTGTCATAAAACTTGTGCAGAAGGCAAAAAAAAAAAAAAAAGCAAAAGAATCTTCCTGGATTTCTTTTTTAAAGATCTACCTGTTATCGAATCTCCTGGTCTTCTCACAAAGTTGATATACGTATCATCACATTATATATATACACTTGTCTCTCCTATTCTGTTATTTTTAAAGCATACTTTCTTGGAAAATCACTATATATTAGTCTTGAGGAAGTAATGTAAACACTAAAATGTCTCTCACAACAAGTGAACAAGTGAGTAGCATGCAAATAAGTTTCAGTGCATGAAAAGATCATAGCATGCATGTCTATATTACTCACAAAAATTTTTGGTGATTACATTTTTTTCACACTACTACAAAAAAGGGTTACGGCGTCCTATTTTTTGCACTTTTAACGTCCTTTTTTTACAGGTCGCGTATATGGGGGGCGTAAAAAGGTACAACTTACGACGTCTAAAAAAAAGTAGGACGTCGTAAGTGAAACTTACTGTAACAACCCGACTTTTTAAAGCAGTATAAATTTTTTTTTTTAAAACATCTTTTCAAACCATCAGAGTAGAGCATTTGAGCGGAAAAGTAACTGATATATAGATTCAAAAAGCCAACAGTAGTGTATCTGGCTGATTAAAAAGGCGGTTCAATAACCGAGCGTTTTCGAAATACAGACAACATCAAAAGGAAGACTCTGCCCGATCCACGAAATGAAGTCTTCAGTCAGGCTTTCTATGCAGGCTGCTTGCCTCTCTCCTCGGTCCTCGGTCCTCCTGAACCTGACGCTATGTTAAGAGCTGAGATCCAATTTACCACATTGGATCTCAGGTAACGGTTAACCTCATGTTTACAGACACAACATATGGACCACAGACCATCATATCAACAACAGTATATGTGCACTCATCGCCCAAAAGCATGCATACATATATCGCCCAATAGCATGTATACATATATCGCCCAATAGCATGCAGATATATCGCCCATAGCAAACATGAACATATAAACAGCACATAGACATACCACAGAGCTATAAGCTATCACATACAATACACCTAGCACATACATGCATTCCATAATCATCAGAGTTAAAGTTACAGTACGCGGACGTACCCTCGCTGACGGTAGATGGCACTTCCGTCGGAAATCGTACTTTTCTACGGAAAAACGTGAAAACGTCCAACAGCGGCACTTCGGCAGCGTAACGGCAGCAGATTAGGATTTCTGACGTCCTATAGGAGTAATATCACTTTCATTAGTGATTTGGCATTATAACTGGCATTTTAGGTAAAAATTACCATTTTGCCCCTATACCCCTATTTGGCGGAATTTCGCCAGCGCTTCCGCTACATAGGCTATTTTCTTCTCAAAATTTCGCCAGAACTTCGACGCAATTATGATTTTCGAAAATAAAGACTAAAATAGCCCTCCCATATGATACCCAAATCATAAAAATAAAGACTACTCTAGCCTTACTAACTATTGAACTAAGGACTAAAAACTAAAAGACCGAAAGACTTACCCGTTGAAGACTTCGGCAGAACTTCCCCCAGAGCTTCTCTCTCTTGTTTCTCACTCAAGGATTTCGGCCAAGAGAGCAAGAGGAAGGTGTGAAGAATTCTCAAGGGGTATGCCTCCTATTTATAGACTTTTCAAGGGACAAGTTTGGCATTTTCCAAGTTGTTTCAACTCTTGGATTTAGACTTGTTCAAGAAGGCAATTCATGGACCATGGGATCAGTTTGGTCGACATATAAGGGTGAGTTGGCAGCAAGGAATTGGTCCAATGTGATGACTCACTCTTGCTTTATGCCCGGTTTAGCATAATTTCCTCGATCGGTACCCGATTCGCGCGATTTCGGAGAAATCTCAAAATTCTGGATTTACAACTTTGAAGACAAGTTCTCACTTACTAGAAATGTCTAAGTTAACCTAAATTTTGATTCCATCTAGGGCATTCCGTGTTCAGCCGAAGTTTCTCGAAAAACGTGTCCGAACGCGTCCGGTTTCAGAACGCATTTCTGAAATCACCAACTTCTTCAGAAAAATTCACTGATTCCAAATATGTCAAAATAAATTCAAACTCATGCCTAGATGTTGAGTTAGAATTTATTTTCCTCTTTTCCAAAATTATGCCTATATGCATTTTTCCCTATTTTGTTTTATTAGGAAAATGCACAAACGGCCTCGGAATTAACTTAGGAAGAGGTCACTTAAAGGTAAAAACTCACCGATCAATATTTTACCTTGACCTTGGGATTCCTATTCCTAGATCTCTAGATAGGATCCGTTTCCTAATTTTTAATTTACTATTCACATATTTTACTTTAATTAAATTATATTATTATTTTATTAACCACTTGCACAACTTGTTTCTATTCTATTTCTATTTTCATTTTTTTTTCTGCATTTATTTTTCCTTTATTTCGTTTTTTTTTCTTTTTTTTTTTTAATTATTTAATTAATTATTTAATTAATTAAATAATTGTTTTCACATAATTTTTTACAAAATTTTCCTATTGGTCCAAACTTGTATTTAGGCTCAAAAATACCTAAACTCAACTATTTTTCTCCAAAATTTCCAATTAATTAGTAAACATATTTTTACTAATTTCAAACCATTTTCCACTAATTTTTGAGCTTTACATAATTATTTCATAATTTTCTTTGCTCGAGCTTAAGTAATTAGCTCAATATTACTTAATTACTTTATTATCACTTGTTGATAATTTTCTTAATTAAGACACTCCTTTATCTTCAAACTTTTGCCTTAACATTAGAATTTCCATGCCTCATGCATTATTTTATAATTCACAAGGGTATTTTCCATAATTTTTCTAAGTCATTTATGTCCCTTAGGGGCATTTTCGTCATTTTGGCACTTTGGCCCTTAAATTCCCTAATTCAAATTTCGGGGTATTACACTTACGGCTTCCTAAAATATTTTAGGACGTCGTAAGTGTTTAATTTAAAAAAAAAAAAAAAAATTCTCATTCTCCAGAATGAAAGAAGAAGCATAAGTCGAACTCCAGAAGGATAGATATTAATCACAAAAAACATGGCATCCATTTGTCATGGATTACAACTCCAGAAGGATACATTATTATATTCCACACAGCTTAAGCAAATATCATAAAAAGAATGTACACGGGACAGTAGTAAGGCAGAATAATACATAGCTTTAACAGAGATTCCATGTGACTAAGATTGAGAATCACTCATAAAAGAATGGAAGATGAAGCAAATAGAATAAATGACAGATTGAAAATTCAAGGCCAAATGGAAGACATGACATATATTGAACACTGACCTTCTCTTGCTCAGGATTATAAATCTGCTTAGCCTTTCATTCCCACCTAACATATGCTTGAATCAGAAGGTAAAAACACATTTTCAAGATCTGAAGAAACAAAAAAGCATATCTATAGATCTACAACCCAGAGACGCTGCTGCCGTAAGGGATGGAGAGGGAGGCCGCGGCCACGGCCGTCGCTGGTGGGCTTGTGGGTCCCAGATGCTACAGATCTGGAGCGCATGAACATGGAGGAGATTCTGGAGCACGCGTCGATCCGACGACTGAAGCCAAGAACTCGTCGACTCAAAAATCATCGATGGGGAGGAGGAGCAACTTATTGGAACGGCGGTGAAAGAATCGAAGAGATTCCGGCGATTGAAGGCAGAGACGGTGAAGGAAATCAAGCACAGATTGATGAGAGCGAGAGGAGATCGACTGAAGGGAGTAGATCGACGAGAGAGGATGAAGGAAATCGCGTGACTAGATGCTCCGTTCAAAAATGAGGAAGTGGTGACTCTGCCTCTGCCTTGTTTTTTTCGGACAAAACGCGTGAATGGGCTTTTAAGTTTTTTTCTTTTTTGAATCACTTTTGGCGTCTAAGTTTAAAACTTAGACGCCAAAAGTGATGTTTTTGGCGTCTAATTTTTTATTTAGACGCCAAAAGTGACACTTTTTTGGCGCCAGACTTTTCATTTCCCACATTTTTTTCTTTTTTAATCACTTTTGGCGTCTAAGTTTTAAACTTAGACGCCAAAAGTGATGATTTTTGTAATACCCGGATATTTATCTGGAATATTATAAATAAAAGTTAGATATTTCTGATAAGTGAAATTTCAATCTCCAGTCTTGTATAATTATAGCATATTTTCTAAGAAGAATTTCTACAAGAAATTAGGGAATTTTAGGGCCGAGGTGCCAAAATGACCAAAATGCCCTGGAAAGGGTAATTAACTTAGGAAATTATGGAAAAATACCCTTGTAATTATGGAATGATGTTAGAGGTATGAAAATACTAATGTTAATACAAGAGTATGAAGATAATGAGACATTGTAATTAAGAAAATCATCAAGTTATGATAATTTAGTAATTAAGTAATATTGGGCTAATTACTTAAGCATAAGTGAAGGAAATTCACAAGTAATTATATGAAACCCTAAAATTGGTGGTTTTTGTTTTAAAATTAGTAAAAACATGTTTACTAATTAGATGAAAATTTTGGAGAAAAATAGTTGAGTTTAGGTATTTTTAGGCCTAAATACAAGAATGGACCAATTAGGTAATTTTTGTGAAATTTTTGGAAAAAGTAAATAAATAAATCATTAAATAATTAATTAAATAAAAATAATTATTTATTAAAATAATTAAAGGGCCAGCCGATTTTCCAAGGGAAAAGAAAAATAAAATGAATAAAATGAAAATAGAAACAAGTTGTGCAACTTGCACATTAAAATAATATTAAAATTAATTAAAGCAAAATTGGTGAATAGTAATATTAAAATTAGGAAACGGATCCTATCTAGAGATCTAGGAATAGGAATCCCAAGGTCAAGGTAAAATATTGATCAGTGAGTTTTTACCTTTAAGTGACCTCTTCCGGAAGTTAATTCCGAGGTCGTTTGTGCATTTTCCTAATAAAACAAAATAGGGAAAATGCATATAGGTATATTTTGAAATAAGGAAAATAAATTCTAACTCAACATTTAGGAATGGGTTTGAATTTATTTTGACATATTTGGAGTCAGTGAATTATTTCAAGAGATTGGTAGTCCAGAAAACGAATTCCGACACGGACACGATCGGACACGTTTTGAGAAAACTTCAAGCTGATTGTTGGAGCCCTGTATGGGATCAAAATTTAGGTTAATTTGGACATTTCTAATAAGTGAGGAAATGCTTTCAAAGTTGTAAATCCAGAATTTTGAGATTTCTCCGAAATCACGCGAATCGGGTACCGATCGGGGAAAATGGTTGAACAAGTTGCAATTAATGGGTTATTACAACTTTGATTTTCCAAACAAAGCCTTAAATTTGCCAAACAAGGCCCTTGTTTTTGCCTATAAATAGATGCCTTCCCTTGAGAAATTTCACACCTTTTCTTCCTTCTCTTGGCCGAAATTTTTGGTTGAGAAAGAAGAGAAAGGAGCTCTGGGGAATGTGCAGCAAAAGCCCTGTAGAATTGTCTGGAAAGTCTTCAACGGGTAAGTCTTTTAGTCTTTAGTTTTTAGTTTAGTAGTTAGTAGAATTGTTAGTTAGATTTAGGAAGTAGGTGACAAGATTCCTACAAATGTTTTAGAGCCTTGTTTGCGTTGAAAAAATATGCAGAGGTGTAAACATAGTAGGGATCGAGTCGCCGAAAAGTTGAAGCTTTCGCAGTTCTTTTAAAAGTAAGGGTAGAATTTGTTAGAATAGCCTTTAAATTTCAAGTATGATTGGGTATCATATGGGAGGGCTATTTTAGTCATTATTTTCGAAAATCATAGTTGCGTCGAAGTTCTGGCGAAATTTCGGGAAGAAAATTTGTCGGGGTAACGAAATCTTTGGCGAAATTCCGCCGATTAGGGGTAGAAGGGCAAAATGGTAATTTTTACCTAAAATGCCGCTTATAGTGTCAAATCACTAATGAAAGTGATATTACTCTTATAGGACGTCGAAATCCTAATTTGTTGCCGTTCTGTTGTCCAACGTGTCGTTGTCGGACAAACCGTTTTCCGTCGAAAGTACGATTCGCCGAAACAACTACGTACATCAAACGAAGGTACGGACGCGCATCGTAACACTAATCCTATAGTTCTCATATACATATATGTCATAGATACGTTCATCGGGGCTCGCTTAGGGTCGTCGTTATACATACAAACCTTGTACGGGTTATAAGACATGATAATACCGCTTTGAGTTTTCCTAGCGCGAGGACACGTGTTCGTGGCACGGGGTAATGTGCGAGCTATATTTGTGTAGGACTTTACATACTGCTTTATGCTTATGTCCCGTCTCGTGTCACAATGTTGTTGTGTAGGACCTTACATAATTGCTTCATGCTTATGTTTCATGCGTGTCACACTTATCTAATGAGATGTTCTTTGTTATGTCATGAATATCTATTGTCTATATACTGTTTTATTTTAGCATAAGGTTAACTGTTACCTGAGATTCAATGCGGTAAATTGAATCTCAGCTGTAGCTTTAGGGTCAGGAGGACCACGGATCGGAGATAGGGAAAGCGGCGGGAGTAGGCTTCTACGGATTTATCTTATCGCTTTTGTACTTATCTTTTGAACAAGTAGGATCACTGTAATGTCAATACTATATTACACTATGGTTCATATTTTGTTATGATCAGTTACTCTTTCGCTCCCATGCTCTACTCTGATTAAAAAAAAATAAATCCGCTTTAGAAAATGGGATGTTACAATTTTGGCGACTAATTTTTTATTTAGACGTTAAAAGTGACACTTTTTCGCGCAAGACTTTTCATTTACCGCATTTTTTTCTTTTTTGAATCACTTTTGGCGTCTAAGTCTGAAAATTAGACGCCAAAAGTGATACTTTTGGCGTCTAAATTTTAAACTTAGACGCCAAAAGTCAACCTTTCTTACATATTATTACAAAAATGCCACCGCCTTTAGTTTTTACTTCCTTTTTTAAAAAAAGGACGTCTTTTAGAGACGTTGTAAGGCTTTTTTGTAGTAGTGCATTTGGATTCCACAGCGATTTCCCCTACTTCTTTTTGAAATGCAATAGTTTTCTTGTGGATATAGTGGAAATTGTCAAGAAATTTGTCTTATATTAACTAATATCAACGAGATTTCAACTACATATAAGGGCATACATACTTGATACTGGTCCTAATTATAGGAACTATTTAACCGATTTTAGAAGGATTAAGGAGATGAGTTAAATTAGTTAATTTTACTCATTTTCCTAAAATGCCCTTATATAAATTTAAAATGACATAAGTAAAAGTGAATTACAACCTCGCCACATATTTCTCCGACCAATTTTTCTTTCCACACACTTTCTAATTGAAATAATGGTCTTGCTATATAAACATATGTTTTTATATAATTGTGTATACATATAGATCTATCTATATACATACACACACATATATATATAGACACACACACACATAGACACACAGATATACATATATATTACACACACACATATACATACATACACACACACAAATAAATAAATATATATATATATATATATATATATATATATATATATATATATATATATATATATATATGCTCCTAATAATAAGTATAAATAGGGGTATTATAGGAAAAAATTGATAAAAGTTAAAACTTGCTCTTATAATTATAACCAAAACCAACTCCAAAATGTGTTCCTATAATTAGGACCGGAGGGAGTATTATTTAAGCAAAATAATAATAATGTACCGGCAAAAAAAATATAAATGTGTTAGACAATTCGAAAAATGCTTTATAGTCATGAAAACCACCTTAAACTGTTATCACAAGGATTAGAGTATACCATGATCAAGAAAGGTTGCTAATTAACATGTATGGTGTGATTTTTTTAGGTA
This sequence comes from Acacia pycnantha, assembly GCA_025563575.1. Lineage (NCBI taxonomy): Eukaryota > Viridiplantae > Streptophyta > Magnoliopsida > Fabales > Fabaceae > Acacia > Acacia pycnantha. The sequence goes on from JAMWYP010000001.1 coordinate 4,498,156, forward strand.
TATGTATCATCCTATTAGCCAAAGATAATCCTATTTGAGGCATTAATAATGCTAGCTAGGCACTAAATATGAGATGATGTGATTAATTTTTTATTTGTTAAATTATACAAAATCCCCTTACACTTTATGTTGTATTCCTGATCCGGTCCTAAATATAGGACATAGCTTGTAGTGCAAATTACACTACAAAATATGTTTATATTTAAGACCGGAGATAGTATCATACATGTAAACAACTTTCTTAACCCTTAAAACTTTACAATAAACCATCTAGACTTTCAAGTTTATACAAATAACCTTAAACTATCAATTTTATAACTCTTTAATTAAATGTACTTTTTGTGTACAAATAACCCCTCAAACTTTGGGATATATATGCAAATAAACCTCTTAAACTTTGAGCTAATTGCAGATAAATAATAAATAAAACTAATAGTATATGAGAGGTACATGTATAAATATAATGTAAAAGTTCATCAAGGCGTTTTATTTTAAAGTTTATATGTTCATGAGATTATATATCCAAATAATATTATCAGGTTCAAGAGGCGTGCACATTAGGTGCCCAACAATTACATGCATCTTATACATACATACATACATATATATATATACATATATATATATATATATACATATATATATATATATATATATATATATATACATACATACATATATATATATATATATATATATATATATATATGTATATATATATATTTGCATATATATTATATTTATTTAGATTTAAATTATATGTTGCTTTCTGAAATGCTTTTTACACCCAGTATCTCAAATTAATTAGCTTTCAGTCCTGCATTCAGAAATATTTGTCTATAACACCAGTAGACTAAAAACTAATTAATTTGAGATACTGATGAGTGCAAAAAACATTTCAGAAAAAAACATGTAATTTAAATCTAAATAAATAAAATATTTAAAAAAATTAAAAAAAATATGCTCATAATTGTTGGGCACCTAATGTGCACCCTTCAAGAGGATTTTGTGTGTGTGTGTGTCCCCTACAAGTTTTGCCAGGAATTACTTTTATTCTTTAGGCCAACCAGTTTTGCAAATTGCGATTAATGAATAAAAAAGGAGTTAGGAGAATGTAGAACTATAAATTAACAGTTCATTTCAGTTGATTAATTAATTAATTAATTATATGTACATATATTATATAGAGTGCATTTCACTATCAATTCATCATCATTTGGATAAAGAGGATTAATCCAGAACCAATATAATCTTATCTTCACTTGAAACTAGGAATCTGTCAATTTTATGAAGATCTATACAATTCATATCAATAAACAAAACTGATATCATCCACAAACTATATGCTTAAGCTGATAATTAATTTCACACACGCACACTACACGATTAGTTTGCTGTCCAAAGTGTGGTCTATGATTTATTCTACTTTTTCTAATAAAAAAATAATTTAATCAATTATAAAATGCATACGATTGATCTGTTTCAATACCCTAAAAATGCTTATTAGTTAATTAGAAATATATATTTATTCTCCCCACGAATCCAGGTTTTGCTTAGGTTGAAGATCTTCTTAGGAATTTAAAATCACAGCAATGTCTCTATATTTATGTATATGGATGGATGGATTAATTATTTAATTATATAATAATTAATTAGGGTTTATATTGGAACAACTGGCCAATTGGACCTTGGAAACATCAAGCTAGGAAACAAATCAAACAATTGTGACCCACATGTGGGAGAGAAAGGGAGTTCAACACGTATACACTTGTCAATTACATTTAGATTTGGAAACCTTAATTATAATAATTATTAGGCTAAAGTATACGTTTGGTCCTTTATGTTTGCCTTTAGTATCATTTTAGTCCCTTAAGTTTGTAAAGTACACGTTTGGTTCCTTAAAGTTAACACTGTTAGTCTAACTTAACGGAAAATACTAACTCAACAATTTTAAGTGATGACTATATAATTAAATGCTGACCAAACATGCTTATATGTTAGTATTTTAATAAATTAATATTTTAAATCCTATTACTTGAAAAATATTTAATATTCACGGACTGTTATATGTTTTTTCACTGTTTGTAAAGATTAAATACTTTTTTTTTTGTCTGTGAAGATTAAATATTTTTCAATTAATTGGATTTAAAATATTAATATATATAAACATTTTTTGTCAGCATTTAATTACACAGTCATCGCTTAAAATTGTTGAGTTACTATTTTCCGTTAAGTTAGACTAACGGTGTTAACATTAAGGGAACAAAAGTACACTTTACAAACTTAAGGGACTAAAATGATATCAAAGGCAAACATAAAGGACCAAACGTATACTTTAGCCTAATTATTAGAAGGCCCTAATTATTATTATTATTATTATTTTTTAAAACCTTACCTTATAATAATGTACCACTCATTACTTTGAAATGTGATGGCTATTAATGCGATTGGGTCCTTCTTGTCTCCTGAAATTTTTTTTTAGTCTCAGAAAACCAACATCCTCAGTGATCTTATAATCTATCTTGGATATGATTTCTGACACATCTTGATCTTGACATCACAATGGTGATTACTGATTAAGTTAATTATTCTACGAATCAATATTTAATTTCATATTTGTTTATTATGTGTCTAATTGATTACGATCGAGTGTGTCTGCTTTATATTATCTTATGAATCAATCATACGTACGTTAATTATTAATTAGTAGTGTGCCACGATATATTCTTCTGACACTATATATATGTATGCATGTGTGCGTGTAGGTTTTTTTATTAGTTTGATTTGGTGTGATATCATATAATATATACGTATAAACTGGGGATGATTCAATGAATTCCAAGAACGATGATGTTCGTGAAGAGCTTTAAATTTAAATTTATCATTTTCTCAACTAAATAAATATATAAATTTGTTATATAGTTTTTATTTCATGTCAGTTATCAGATTCACTAGCAATTAATAATGGAAAGAATGAAAGCAAGGGGCACTAAGTTAATCATGTGAATATTATTTTTTTTCTAAAATGTTATATTAAGAAAATTAACCATCTCAACAAAAGTTCATCCGGTTGATAATAATAATATAACCTGAACTCTAATCTATAAGGCGTCGGGAACTACTAAGACTGATATGCCCTAAGGGTTAAGTAGTAAATCCACCCCGGAAGTATATGTTTAAGAGCAATGCTGCCCTAGAAATTTTTTTTTTGTCTCAATATTACCCTAGAAGTCTAAAAACGTAGCAACGTTACCCTTTTCCATCAAAAAATTAATGGTCAACTTCAATTTTGTAACAGTCAACGTCAGTTTATTAATGGAAAATGACAACGTACATTGCTACGTTTTTAAATTTTCAGGGTAACATTGAACCTAAAAAAAAACTTTAAGGGAAACATTGCTCCAAGGTGTATACTTTCGGGGCAGATTTACTACTTAACCCTATACTCTAACTCTATATATCTTGAGATTTTTAACTCAAATACTTGAATCAAACTCAATAATATAATATATTGTTGTATAAAAAATGATTTTTTTTTATTATATAAAACTCACGTAACTATTATATCTTTTATAAAGGGTTTGAACTTACAAACTCATACTTAAAAAAGCTTCAAGGGAGAGGCTTATATTTGGGCTATAAGGTCCTGAGTTAAAAAAAAAAAATGAATATTAAATGTATAAAATAAAAATTGAAAATATTTACTTAAAGTGAATGATATATATATGTCTTCAACGAATCTCATAATGATGGAATATTAAGATTGTAAGCTGATTAAGAACTCAAAATTATTCAGTTCATCATGATGACCACAGATTATTTTCAATGTTACAAGTATTAAATAATAATTAATTACTTGAATTATTTTATCTCAATTCTCTAGTATTAATCTTGATTGGATGACCTATCATTTTCACGTGTCATTGAAATTTTCTCCTAGATTAATTTGACTGTTATCTCCATTAAAAAAATAAAAAGATTATAGAAAAAGAGAGTATCAGCCCATAAAGTTGATGGCAGGTAGTTCAGTTCAATAATTTAAAATGCATTTAATTAATTAATTAATTAATTGATCCCTCAAAAGCATAAAAGGTGATGTCATTCCCATCTATACAAAGTTGAAATTATTACTATTATTTATATATGTTGCACACACATGCTTGTGCATTAGTTTATTAGTTACGTGCTTGTTGAATTCTCTTTGATATACCACCAAACCAATAATACTCTTCACTTCCTCCAAATGTGTGCGTGCGCGCGTGCGCGTGACGATTTGCTAGTTTGCATGCATGCATTTGGTCATCTTCTTCATTTTTTAATTTCATATATAATTATTTTAGCATATCATCATTCACTGATTTACAAATTAATTAAATTTATATGGGATTCAACTTATTTGAATCCAATTAGGATGAATCAGAAATATAAAATCTTATTTTTTTATGAGTCGAGGTGGATTGAATGGTTTGATTGATTGACCCATTGGTTGAATTACTCAGCTCAATTTAGATTAAGAACAGTTTTTATGGTTGAGTCGAGTTGGATTAGAGTTGAAGTGTCATTAAATCAGAACTCAGAATGATACTAGTCGGAACTTGAATCAACTTTTAGAGAACCAAACAAATTTTTTTTGGGGGGTTACTAAGGTTTTAACCCATGTCACTTAGAGCCTATGTAATACCCAGATAAATAAAATGGCTGTTTTTGAAAAGTGAATATGTGGTTTCAAAAGTATGTTATAATTATCTAATTTTTTGAGGGAAAAATCTCTTGAAAATTAGAGAAAAAGAATAAGGAGTCAAAATGACTAAAATGTCCTTGGGAGCATATAAAGATCTAAGAAAATTATGAAAAATCCTAGGGGTCAGTAAATAATTATTAAAATTAAGAGAGTATATTGTCTCTAATTTTGGTAATTTAATAAAATATAACATTGGAAAAATAAAGAGGGAAAAATCAAAAAGTATTATAATGATCATAATGTCCCCGTAAATTCTAAAATAATGCAAGAGGCATAAAAGACTAATGTCAGTACAAAAGTTGTAAGGTAATGAGTTATTCTAATTAAGAAAATTATCAAAAATTAGTGGGTAATTAATTAAGTAATTATTGGCTAATTATTTGAGCTTAAACAAAGGAAAATTCAAAGATAATTATGTAAAACCCTATAAATAGTGGTTTATGGCTAGAATTAACATAAAATATATTTGCTAATTAATTGGAAAATATGAAGAAAAATTGGTGAGATTAAGTAATTTTAAGCCTAAATACAATAATGGACCAATAGGAAAATTTTGTAAAAAAATTATATAAAAAAATTATTTTATATATTATTAATTAATTAAATAATTAATTAAAACGAAAATAAATAAAATAATAATAAAAAGGACAAAAAAATCTCAAGAGGATAAGATGATAGGATTTTGTAATATAATAATATTATTTGTGAAAAGCAAATAGGACAAATGACCACCGATGGAAATTAAATCCTATCTAGAAAACCATGAACAAGATTTCTAAATTCAGAGAAGAATATTAATGAGTGAATTTTTATCTTAAAGTAGACTGTTCCGGAAGTTAATTCCGAGATCGATGGAACATTTTGATAATAAGACGAAATAGGGTAATATGGGAAAAAGGCAGATAGTCACAGATTTGGAATTTGAAGGAAATAAATTATAACTCAACATATGGGGATGAGTTGAGAATTATCTAGACATATTTGGAACCAGTGAATTTTTGTCCTGAGATTGATGATTCCAGAAGTTCATTCCGTAACCGGCACGTTTTTCCGTAAAATTTCAGCAGGACCGTTGAAACCCTGTATGGAATCAAAAATTAGGTTAACTTGGACATTTCTAAAGAGTAAGAAAAGGTCTACAAAGTTGTGATTCTGAATTTTTGAGATTTTCCGAGATTACGCGATTCGGACACCGATCAGGAACTTTATCGGTACAAGACCATAAAGCAAAAGCATCACATCACATTAATTGATGTGACAATATGCCACCTAAGGGGGAGGGGGCCGGTTTTGAGCATTGAAGGGCCAAGATTTGGCCATTTCAATGAAGTGTGATCCTACGGTCCAGAATCCGTCTGACAAAGTGTGAATAGTGCACCAGATTTTCCCTATAAATAGCAAGCTCCTCCTTTACATTCTTCACACCAAAAATCACTTCTCTAGTTGAAATTTCCTAGAGAGAAGAGAGAAGGAAAAGCTCTGGAGAGGGAAGGAATCCGGGGAATTTTGCAGCGAAGCTCTGGGTAATTTTTCGGTCTTTAGTCTTTAATTCCTTCGGTAGTTTTAATAGGAATGCTAGATAGATCTTTAGTTTTTTTTATTTTAGTCATTTATTTCGAAAATCATGGTGGGGTCGGAGATATGGCAAAATTTTGGAAGAAATTAGTCAAAGTAGCGAAGCGCTGGCGAAATTCCGCCGATTAGGGGAATAGGGGCAAAATGGTAATTTGTACCTAAAATTCCTGTTATAGTGTCAAATATTGACAAAAGTGATATTTATCCTTATAGGATATCAGTAATCTTGATCTGCTGCCGTTACGCTGTCCGACGTGCCGCTGTCAGAACGTTTCGCTGTTTTCCGTCAAAAATACGATTTTCCGCCAGAAGTACCATCAACGAAGGTACGTTCGCGGCGTACTGTAATACTGACTCTAATGCTTATAGTATGCTTATATATGATATGGATAATTTCATAAGCCATGAGCGGGACTCTGTTCTGGGTCATGCACAGTGACTAAGGTGTGAAAACTTAGATAATCACTATTACAACTTTACTCGGGTTATGGTTTTGATAATGCCGATATGTTTTCCTAGCGCTGAGGACACGACCGTACATCGTGGCACATGGATAAAGTGCAGACTAAATTAACTTTGCTCGTAGGGTAGTTGTTAATAAATGATCATATGATGAATCATCGGGATCATTGCTGTAATTCTAGAAATATATGTGGAATATATATTGTTATATAAGCATGAGGTTAACCGTTACCTGAGATCCGATGGGCATTGGATCTCAGCTCTTACTATAGCATCAGTATACGAGATACCAAGGACGGAGGATGAGAGTAAACCGAGTGGACAGCACACGTGAAGACCAAGTAATGATCGACCGAGAACATTAAAGTTCTGAACAGAAAATGTACTATTCTTTATAAATAGGCAGCTACGCCACAGCTAAATTTGTATCAGCAACTCACTGCTCTATTTGTTACAATGCTCTACTCTGATGTTCAAAAAAAAAATTGCTCTGAAATTGGGATGTTACATTTTTTTGTATCAGAGCAGCAGTCCTGGCAAGAATTTAACTATGTTACCTCGAATGGTTTGGTGCCGAAGGCAAGGCTAGTCTACATGGGTGTGCCAATTAGTCGCCGTGAACTCGGTGAGGCCCCCATGGTAGACACTTACCTGACCATTCTGTTCGGTTAACGGAGTTAGGTTCTCAAGCCTTCTAAATTTTGAGCATATTTTGAAAATGAGTGCTGATATAACCCTAGCGTTATGTTCCAGAGATGGACAAAAACGAGGTCCTCTGCATAAAATATTATGGTCGAAGAAAGCATACCGCGCATATATCCGTAAGATAGGGTTAAGATTGGACCTAGAATCGGTGTATTCACCGCCTGGATTTATGCCGATATCAGATATCTCTGATACCACTGATACCACTAAAAACCCAGATACCTCTGATACCACTGATACCGCTAAAAACCTAGATATCTCTGATACCATTGATACCACTGATAACCCAGATACCCTTGATACCACTAATAACCCAGACCCATATAACTCTAATAACCCTGATATCAGCCTTTGATAACCCTGTATCAGTATCTGATAACTCTGATAATCACCAGTTTGTACTGGATGATAATTCTATCCTAGCACAGAGTCTCTGTATGAAGCTAGATCACGCTAGATGAAACCCTAAGACCGACAAAAATACATGCGGTATTTGACCCATGTTAAAGGCTCTTATCGGAGGAACCATTACATACTTTTGTACCCTTCTGGAGACTGGACTAGATCCACTCCTCATTCTTTTTTCTCGAAACCGCTTTTGAGTGGAAAGCACAAACGAGCTCTTAGGAGAAGTACTATCTCAAAGTTTTCATTGTCCTTTCAAATGGCGGGTAACCCGAAATAAGTTAATAAACAGAAATGCAAATGACCTACGAAAGATAGATTAGGAATAGGGAAACCTGCTTATAGTGTTAATTCCCTGAGAAGTTATAGCTGATATAACCAAAAAGGGTCTGTATAGACTAAACTAACAAGTAGGTTATGGAATGCAGATGACTATAACATCTTAAGCATATGTTGAATAAATATTTTCGTTGTTAATACTTCTGATAAGCCTAAATAACCCTGATAATTCACATCCTTCATCAGTAGGTGACAATTCCGACTACCTGGAGATCGGAGATTTCAACCGCAACTCTGACGCGGACTGTAATACCCTAAAAATCTATATCATAATGTGGTAAAGTTAAACCTATAGAAAGTAGGTGAATATGGGATATCAAATATTAAGTTATAATTATTTTATTTTCTAAAGAGAAATCTCTTGGAAATTAGAGAATTTAAGGGCCAAAGTGCCAAATGACGAAAATGCCCCTAAGGGACATAAATAACTTAGGAAAAATTGTGAAAAATCCTAAAAGGCAAGGAAATAATTATTAAAATTGAGAGAGTATATTATCTCTAATTGTGGTAATTTGATAAATTACAAACTTGGAGAAATTGAATAAGAATGCTCAAAAAGCATTAAAATGATTAAAATACCCTTGTAAATTATAAAATAATGCAGAAGACATGGAAATGAAAATGTCAGAGCTAGAATTGTGAGGCAAGGGGATGTTCTAATTAAGAAAATTATCAAATTGTGATAATTAAGTAATTAAGTAATATTGGGCTAATTACTTAAGCCTAAGCAAAGGAAATTCAGAGATAATTATGTAAAGCTCAAAAAGTAGCGGAAAATGGTTGAAAATTAGTAAAAGTATATTTACTAATTAATTGGAAATTTTTTAGAAAAATAGTTGAGTTTAGGTATTTTTAAGCCTAAATGCAAGAATAGACCAATAGGAAAATTTTGTAAAAAAATTATGTAAAAATAATTATTTAATTAATAAAAATAATTAATTAAATAATTAATCAAATAAAAAAATAATAATAAACGAAATAAAAAAAAAGGCAGAAAAAAAAGGAAAAAAAAAATTCTTGCAACTTGCAAATATTTAAATAATATAATTAATTAAAGTGAAAAATGATGAATAGTAATTTAAAAATTAAGAAACGGATCCTATCTAGAGATCTAGGAATAGGAATTCCAAAGTCAGGGTAAAATATTGCTCGGTGAGTTTTTACCTTCAAGTGACCTCTTCCTAAGTCAATTCCGACGTCGATTGTGCTTTTCCTAATAAAACAAAATAGGGAAAAATGTAGATAGGCACATTTTTGGATATGAAGAAAATAAATTCTAACTCAACATCTAGGAATGAGTTTGAATTTATCTAGACATATTTGGAATCAGTGAATTTTTCTGAAGAAGTTGATGATTCCAGAAATGCGTTCTGAAACCGGACACGTTCGGACACGCTTTTCGAGAAAACTTCAACTGGACTGTTGGAACCCTGTAAGAGACCTAAATCTAAGTTAAATTAGATATTATTGATGAGGAAGAGAAGATCTTCAGAGTTATGAATTCAGAAGTTTGAGATTTCTCCGAAATCACGCGAATCGGGTACCGATCGGGGAAATTCTATTAGACCGGGCATAAAGTAAGATGATCACCATTTTGGACCACTCCCTTGCTGCCACATCACTCCCTTATGTCGACCAACACCCTTTCATGGACAAGAATTTTACAACATTTTGGTCTTATTTTTCCATGGTTATAATCAAAGGAAAATTACAACTTTGGGCACAAAGTTGGTTTGTGAAAATTGCACAACTTGCCCACTTCTTGCCTATATAAAGGCATGCCTCTCTTCACAAAATCTCACACCATTTTCCCTTGTTTGGCCGAGCCTAGAGGGAGAAAGAAGAGAGAGAAGCTCGGAAAAATTTTGAAGAAGTCTTCAACGGGTAAGTTCTTCGGTCTTTAGCTTTTAAGTTCTAGTTTTTAGTTCGGTAGTTGGTAGAATTGTTAGTTAGATTTAGGAAGTAGGGGATGAAATTCCTATTCTTGTTTTTAGGCCTCATTGCATTGAAAAATATGCCTGAAGAGGTAAAAACATGGTAGGGATCGAGTCTCCGAAAAGTTGAAACTTTTGTAGATCTTTCAAAAGTAGGGGTTGTAATGCTAGAATAGCCTTTAAATTTTCAAGTATGATTGGATATCATATGGGAGGACTATTTTAGTCTTTATTTTCGAAAATCAAAATGGCGTCGAAGTTCTGGCAAAATTTTGGAAAATCGGAGCCAAAGTAACGAAGTGCTGGCGAAATTCCGCCAATTAGGGGTATAGGGGCAAAATGGTAATTTTTACCTAAAATGCCAGTTATGATGTCAAATCACTAATAAAAGTGATATTACTCTTATAGGACGTCAGAAATCCTAGTTTGCTGCCGTTACACTGTCCGACGAGCCGTTGTTGGACGTTTCGCCGTTTTCCGTAAAACGTGCCATTTCCGTCAAAGTACCGAAGTACCATCAAACGAAGGTACGTTCGTGGCGTACTGTAATACTGACTCTGATGCTTATAGTCTGCTTATATATGATACGGATAGTTTCATAAGCCATGGGTGGAACTCTGTTCTGGGTCATGCACAATGACTAAGGTAATAAACTTAGATAATCACTTACAGCTTCACGGGTTATGGTTTTGATAATACCGTTATGTTTTCCTAGCGCCGAGGACACGACCGTACATCGTGGCACCGGTGAATAGTGCGGGCAGATAACTTTGCTTGTAGGGTAGTTGTTATTTAATGATCAAGGATCATTCTTGTATTTCTAGAAATATCTGTCGATCATATACTGTTATATAAGCATGAGGTTAACCGTTACCTGAGATCCGATAAACATTGGATCTCAGCTCTTACTATAGCATCACATCAAGGTCCAGAGAGAGACCAAGGACGGAGGATAAAGAGTAAGCAGAGCGGACAGCACACATGAAGATGAAGACCACGTGAAGACCGAGTAATGATCGGCCGAGAAGATTTAAAGTCGTAAACAGATAATGTATTAATCTTTATGAACAGGCGGATACGCCACTGTTATTGTTATAATCAGTTACTCAATGTTTTGTTCCGATGCTCTACTCTGATTTTAAAAAAAAAAAATTTCTCTGAAATTGGGATGTTACACGGACTCTGGTAAAGTTTAAGTTGTCTTAGACAAAGGACATCATCCTAACTCAGTATACCACCTCAAATCAGTGTACTATTTGAGCCAGTAAATCACCCTAACTTGGGGAAGAAGCTCCACGCTCATACATGATCATAAACCTTTGAAAGTATACCCTCCTGAGACGGTATACAAAACTCTGAACCTGTACGAAACTTTGATTCTGTGTCCTACCTCGTATCAATGGCTAGAATGCCTTCTCAATCGGGAGAACCTACAGGATCAGATCATTCTTCCGATGATGACAACCGTGAATATTTTATGCGGCTAAGCTATCAAGATGACTCCGAGAGTGATTCTTTTTACGAACCGAACCTCCTACGACATGTCCTGAATACAAACAAAGAACTGATAAGTGTCCTACGAACCGAGTACTTGACGACAGATCAACGCAGTGAGACTAGCAAAGGGACGTACTTCCGATTTCTGGAACAGGTCAAAACAATTTACGCACGGAGAAATAGGTGCCCCTACCAGCTAGATGATTGGGTAAAATCAACCTTATATCTCTTTCCCCGAGACCGCTTCTGGATGGAACAGACCAATAAACTCTTAGATGAAGAACTTACAACCAATCTCTACTCTTTCCTAAATCATCTTCAAAGGCTAGTTCTAGACAATATGTAAGCAAATAGTTATAAATATAAGATGTAACCACGGACGTTAAAACTAGCCAAATGATATAGTATCTTTTGTCATGAACAGTATGCAATATATATGTTTTAATAAAAAAATTTATTCCCTAAGAATTGTTATTCTTAAATAGAAAGATAGGATGGAAAATTTGCAAGGAATCGGAGTTTTGGGAGGCCGAGGCCGAGGTCAAGGTGGAAATAAAGGCAGACAACCACGAGTCATACCAGTCCCAGTACAAAGGGAGTTGCGGGAGATGGCTGAAAAGCTAAAAGAGCAGAAGATTCTTATTAACACCCTCCTTGCAGAAAGACAGATTGAGAGACAGTTGGAATGTTGATATTTGATTGAATGTAACCTGGAGGAACTACGTAGATCTAAAAACTTTCACAGTAACAGCACCGGTAATAGCGGATTTCATCAAAGGAGTTCCAACAGGAAAAGGAGGGCACCATGGGGTAACTTTCGTAAAAGTAGGAAGCCATTTCAATCTGACCGGCCAAACTGTCCAAGAACACAGAGACCCCAATCATGTCCCAAATGCGAAAGGTACCATCAAGGTACAGACTGCGATGGGAAGAAGATATGCTACAAGTGCCAGAAGCCTGGACACATCAGCAGGAATTGTCCTCTGAGAGCTGCAAAGATAGGGTCACAAAACCTAGGCCAGAAGTCAGTCCAGACTGGACAGCAGAAGCAGAAACTTCATCCATGCTGGAAATGCGGGAACTACCATCCCGGTGTTGCCTGTAATCTGAGACCGATTTGTTCTAAATGTCGGGAACTGGGGCACAATAGCAAGGACTGTCCCCGAAAAGCTGCGGAAACAGAACCACGGAACCTAGATCAGATGTTGGCATTGCTCGCAGTGGAGGTCGGAGAATCTCCAGGAATGGTCCAAGACACTATCTGTAATACCCTGAAAATCTCACTTATGATAAGTATCATATTGAGTAAATAATATCTATTAAAAATAGGTGAATATGTGGTGTCAAATTTGTAGGGAAAAATCTCTTGAAAATTTGAGTGCCAAAATGACGAAAATGCCCTTGTAGGACATAAATAACTTAGGAAAATTGTGAAAAATCCTGAAAGGTAGTAGAATAATTATTAAAATTGAGAGAATATATTTTCTCTAATTTTGGTAATTTAATAAATTATAAGCTTGTAAGAATTGTAAAATAACAATTATAAAGTATTTGGAGATCATAACTAACTCCATAATTTTTGATATTTTACATGGGAGATAAAATAGCAATGTTAGTTCAGATTTTGAGAGGAAGTAATTAGTTCTAAATAAGAAGATTGTCAATAAATAATAAGTGATTGATTAAATAATTATTGGTTAATTATTTAAGCTTGAACGATAAAATAATTGTGATAAATTGTGTAGAATTCTATAATTTATGGTTTATGGCTAGGAAATTAGCATAAATATATTTTCTAATTAATTTTAAAATATGAAGGAAAATCTATGAGATTAAGTAATTTTAAGCCTAAATGCAAAGATAGACCAATAAGGGAATTTTGTGAAATTTTTAAGAAAATTGAAATATATATAATTAATTAAATAATTAATTAATTAAATAATAAATATTAATGATAATTTAAAGGGCCAGCCGAATTGGGAGAGAAAAAAAATGGATAAGATTGAATGAAAATTGTGGTTATAATAGGTCTGAGATCGGTGGAGCATTTTGATAATAAGACGAAATAGGGTAATCTGTGAAAAAGGCAGATAGTCACAGATTTAGAATTTGAAGAAAATAAATCATAACTCAACATTTAGGAATGAGTTGAGAATTTTCTGGACATATTTGGAATCAGTGGATTTTTGTCCAGAGGTTGATGATTTCGGAAGTTCATTCCGTAACCGGCACGTTTTTCCGTAAAACTTCCGCAAGACCGTTGGAACCCTGTATGGAATCAAAAATTTATTTAGCCCGGACATTTCTAATGAGTGAGAAAATGTCTTCAAAGTTATGATTCCAGATTTCTAAGATTTTACAAGATTACGCAATTCGGACACCGATCGGAGACTTTGTCGATATAAAACTTCTTAAGGAAGTAAGTGACATCATCAAAGTACATGGATGACATCATGGGGATGATGTCATATGGAGTGAGTAAGTTTTTCGGTCCTTAGTCTTAAGCTTCCGTAGTTCTTTCGGTAGTTAGAGTAGAAATGCTATATTAGTCTTTAATCTTCCAAGTATGATTAGATATCATATGATAGGGGTATTTTAGTCATTATTTCAAAAATCATGGTGGGGTTGAAGTTCTGGCAAAATTTTGGAAGATTAAAGTCAAAGTAGCGAAGCGCTGGCGAAATTACGGCGATTAGGGGCATCAGGGGCAAAATGGTAATTTGTACCTAAAATGCCTGTTATGATGTGAATCACTAATCAATATGATATATATATTTCGAAAATCATGTTGGAGTAGGAGTTATGTTGAAATTTTGGAAGATTAGGGTCAAAGTAATAAAGTGCTGGCGAAATTCCGCCAATTAGGGGGTCAGGGGTAAAATGGTCATTTTGACTAAAAATGTCCGTCGTAATGATAGATCCTTAACAAGTACGTTGTTATGTTGATAGGATATCCCTGATTACGTTTTGACCAACCGTCGTGCCGAAGTACCGATTACCGTCAACAAAGGTACGTTCGCGTACTGTAACACTAATCTGATGTTTATTGTATGCGTATATGTACTATGTGTAATGTATGCCTACTGTGGTAGCTGATAGCTCTGTGATATGTATATGTACTGTTGTTATACTTGTTGGGTATTGGGATACGATTGCTAGGTGTGAAACGACAGCTAGGTGTGACACTACAGCTAGGTGTGACACATGTACTAGGGGTTATGTGCTGTTGGGGTATGCTTGTTTGCTATATGATTATCTGCAATGCATATGTTGTGTATGTAAATATGAGGTTAACCGTTACCTGAGATCCGGTGCGGATCTCAGCTCTTAACATAGCATCAGGGTCAAGAGGACCGAGGACCGAGGAGAGAGGGAAGCAAAGAAGCCTAGGGATGCGCCGAGGACTGTTATGATGTTGTCCTTTCCTTTTGAAAACTCTCGGTTATTGAACCGTTTCTGTAATTAGCCAGTGGGAATTTTGAATATATATATCAGTTACACTCTTACTCCGATGCTCTACTCTGATGAAAAAAATTTATACTGCTTTTGGAAAATGGGATGTTACATTTTTGGTATCAGAGCAGTAGTCCTGGCATGAACCTGACTATGTTACTACGAACAGTTTGGTGTCAGAGCTAGTTTTTCTGATGGCAAATTCGATTCATGATCGGGGGTTCTCACAGTGTGATCTATGGCGAAGCATTGGCTCTTACCCCGACATGGCCAGACGGCTAGCCACCGGCTTGGTTGTATCCGTAAAAATAGCCTTGGTTGCATCGTGAGGCGGTGCGTAAAAATAGCGGCTGAGGTACGATTTGTTGCCACGGCCTAGGTGGCCAGTGAGACATTTTTGGTATCAGAGCAGTAGTCCTGGCATGAACCTGACTATGTTACTACGAACAGTTTGGTGTCGAAGGCAATGCTAGTCTACGTGGGTGTGCCAATCAGTCACCGTATAAGTCGGTGAGGCCCCCATGGTAGACACTTACCTGACCATTCTGTTCGGATAACGGAGTTATGTTCAAAAGCCTTTTAACTTGGAGCATATTTTGAAAATGGGTACTGATATAGCCCTGAGTCAATGTACCACCCTATTTCGGTATACCAGTTTGAACCGGTGTACCATCCTGAATCGGTGTACCACTTTCTGTAGGCGCATCATTCTGATCCAGAGCTTATATGAGAAGCTGGGTCACGCCAGACGAAATTCTGAGACTGACAAAGATAAGTACATGCAGTATTTGACTCATGTAGAGAAACTTCCGATACGTACTTCTGTACCCGTTTCTGATGCCTAGTATAGGATCAATATCAAAATAGCCGTACCAAATGTCGTTGAACGGAATATAAAAGCTGAGAGAGCAACTTGAAGAACTACCAGCCAAGGAAGGCTTATCGAAATCCAACGTATCACCTTAGAGACTCCTGGCAATATTCTTAAAAGGAAACAAGAGTTTGTGACCTTGTATCCACTACCCTCAGTAGGACGAAGCAATTGTTAGGAACAAGTACCACCTTCTTTTGACCATCCACCCAAATATCTAATTCTTATGTTTAAAATCAATTAATGATCAGAACATCCCCAGCTGCAAATCAAAACTAGCATTGTTCTGAGAATAGTTCTCAGGACTAAGTATGAACATTTGGAAATCTCTTGTGATATCTTCCAAACAAATTGCACCTACCTTGTTCATAGAGTACTTAAACCAAATTTTCTCTCAGACGCATAGGTACAGTAATAAAGGTGTTGTTTGATAACGTCCTCAACTATTCAGAAATAAGAATAGAAATGCCAAGAATAACGACTATTAGTAGTGAGAGAAGGATGTAACTCTTTACTAGATTAAGAAAATTTGAGTGTTGACTATCAAAATGAACTTTCTGGGCCATGTTCCATGACGCAACGATGCTGTTAACTATTTTAGGCAAAGTAGGAGCAATTCTGGAATAAGAATAACCAGAAATAGTAAACATAAATGTGTAGTTTTGGGTCTAGCAGAATAGTACCGCAGATTCAAGTGAACTTTCGCTAGATAAAGTTACTATAAGGCTACGATGTAGAAAATAAGTAGCAACCGGATGGAGAAAATATCGAGTGGTTACTCTCTATAGAAAATTTTTACCAGTATCTCACATGACGATTCGAGGAACGAAAGCTGCTTGAGTATGATGAAAGCGTAATCCTGTCAAAAGAAATTCCCCGCGAAACTATAAATGCAGCCGATAAAGCCGACCTTTCAAAATTTTCTTACAATCAAGATGACCTCAATTGACACCTTGTACGGGCAGAAGTGTAAATCAATTAATGTTGCTCAGTGAAATTGTCGGAGCAGAAATTTTCTTAGATCGGATATGATCACGTTTCTAAGTAATTTTGTACAAATCACAGAAGATCGTGAGCATCTTTTGGTGATTTTGATGATTGTATATTCCTAAAAGGCGGTGCCAATAGAACACCTCAAAGGCGAACATATAGTCCACATTACGAGATCATTCGAAGTATTCGTTGGAAACAAACCAGTCGCTATCAGATAGCCTTACTCCCGAACTTGGTTAGGGTTGCATAACGTTTTCCACACTTCTTAGTTATCACAATCCGACCGTGATCGTGTCATTAAGTAGGAGGTATCTTGTGTTGTCATGGTGTATGGGCGCTATGGAAACATGTATGATATCTTGTGTTCCCATGGTGTATGGGCGCCATGGAGACATTTTGGTATCTGTGGTGTTGACCGCGGTGTATGGGCGCCTCGGGAAACACTATATATCAAGGTACAATATGACAAGATCTTTGTAGTCGAATATGAGATAGGGTAAAGATCCGAAGTCGATAGTCCGAAGTTTAGATAGTACGGAGTTTAGATGGTAGAGTGCAAATTTCGAGGGCGAAATTTTGTTTAAGGGGGGAAGAAATGTAATACCCAGATAAATAAAATGGCTGTTTTTGAAAAGTGAATATGTGGTTTCAAAAGTATGTTATAATTATCTAATTTTCTGAGGGAAAAATCTCTTGAAAATTAGGGAAAAAGAATAAGGAGTCAAAATGACTAAAATGCCCTTGGGAGCATATAAAGATCTAAGAAAATTATGAAAAATCCTAGGGGGCAGTAAAATAATTATTAAAATTAAGAGAGTATATTGTCTCTAATTTTGGTAATTTAATAAAATATAACCTTGGAAAAATAAAGAGGAAAAAGTCAAAAAGTATTATAATGATCAGAATGTCCCCGTAAATTCTAAAATAATGCAAGAGGCATAAAAGACTAAAATTGGGATGTTACAGCCTAAAACTAATTTCTTTTGAGACTTTAGAGTCATTGAAGGGTTTTCGTCCTCTGTGTCTTTTAAAATTTGAACTCGTGTGAAGTCATGACCACTTTATGGTTGAGTCGAGTTGGATTGGAGTTGAAATGTCATTAAATCAGAACTCAGAATGACACCAATCGGAACTTGAATCGAACCAAACAATTTTTTTTTTGAGTTACTAAGGTCATAACCCCATGTTACTTAGAGTCTAAAACTAATTTCTTTTGAGACTTTAGAGCCATTGAAGGGTTTTTGGTCCTCTTTTAACATGTGTGCTTCTGAAATTTGAACTTGTGTGAGGTGATGACCACTTCAACTTCTATCTTATGGGTGAAACATGATTTGGATTGATGGAGAAAAGTACTATATCTGAATCCTAACATGTATAAATAGCATACTAAATCTGAATCCTTCCCACCGATTAACTGGTTATTACGAAGTCAACTACAATCAGAATTTGATAAATGTTACAGTACATTGTTATATAACATATATAAATAACCGACTAACACAATTTTTTATCTGATTTTGAATCATGTTTATATAGTTTTCATTTTTTTTATCAAGTCCTTATAATTTCATCAAATTTGTAACCAAGTCCTGGAATTTTTTTTAATTTTATTAGGTCCAAATAGCTTCATTTTATTTTTAGTTAGGTCCCTATAGTCCCCCCCCCCTTTTTTTTTACTAGACACATGAAAATACAAGGACATTATCAAAAATAAGGAAAAACTATAAGGACTTAATAAAAAAAAACTGTAGAGCCACCCCTCGTCCTTGGGTTCAACGGGCAAAGGGGTCGGACACTCTCACTAAAGGGAGGGAGTTCGATTCTGGAGTTGGTCAAGGCGTTGGGGGTGGCATCCTAGGTAATGTGAAGTAGTGGAAACGCTGAGAAGAGGTGGAGGCATGTGTATTCTTTAACCCAATATGTCCTGCGGAGCGGAACCAAAGTGCCCTACCATTGGATTGTGGGTGAGCCCGACCCCTTTCCTAAAATTTTTCAACCAAAAAAAAAAAAATTTGTAGAGCCTTAGGCGAAATTATATGGATATGATTAAAAAAAAAAAAAGAAAGAAAGAAAGAAAAGCTATAGGAACCTTAGTAAAAAGTTTTAAATAAAAAATAAAAAAAACCTATATATCAATTTTCTCTTAAAAAAATTGTTTGGCCCTTTACTAGGAAAAGAAGTTGGCCATGAAGAAATTAACAAAAATGAATTTAAAAACTGAAACACACATTTAAATACACTTTTTCATTTTGGTTTTTTACTTGACACTGGAATTTGGCAAATAGGACACAAATATGTATTTCAGACATGTTGATAAACCCAATCGATAGGCTTATTCTTACAAATTCACAAAATGTATACTTGACCACACAAGTTTCGCAAACTTTTGTTTCATTGAAATTAGATGAAATTGGTTTTCATTAGTTGGAGCTAATAAGGATGTATGTTTCATCTTAAATATAATATCTCAATTTATTATCTTTTGAATTTATAATTTTTCCATAAACTATCCTATATATTGAACATATTATAGGGACCGGGATTTCATTGAGAGTCGGTTCCGATAAAAATAATTAAGAGTAAATATCATTTCTGGTCCCTGATAAAAAATATGGACCCCATTTTGGTCCCTGTCAAAAAAACCGACCCTTATTCGTCCTTTTTATGAGACAAAAAAATGACCTTTTGGAAATTTGTGAGGGATCAAAATGTCCACCAATCGACTCTTATTCGTCCTTTTCATAGACTAACAAAGACCTTTTTTTTGTCAGAGACCAAAATGGGGTCCATGTTTTTTTTCAGGGACCAAAAAGGGTATTTAATCAATAATTAAATAGGGTATTTTAAGAAAATTAACACATAGTTTTACAAATAATCAACTTAAATACTCCCTTTAATATCTATAAATCAGTTACCTAACTCTTACATTAAGAACTGAAGTGAATATCATTATAAAGTATAATAAAACCTAAAATTATCATTTTATTATGATTTTAATTTTATACTTATATATTTTTATTATATTACATTTTAAATCATTCAATAAATTAGTAAATTAACTTAAAATTATTATTATTATTATTTGGGTCAGCAATAGAAGCCCATTCATTTATGAAGTTCGTTATAGGTTGAATGGACTTAAAAGCCCAATACATGTAAAGCAGCATCCCAATATATGTAAGGCGTTATTGACTCGGCTAAGCAGCTAAGTTGTATACAGCGGCTGTCAACTGTCAGTCTGTCATTATAAAATATAAGTATTTTAATTTTTTTTTATGAAATTAAAATATAAGTATTTTAAGAAGCGCGCAAGTCATAAATAGTGTAATCTATCTTTTAAACTTTATATATATATATATATATATATATATATATATACTGATTAGTGATATTTTAGAAAAAATTGATGGTCCTATTAACTTACTTCAATATACAAAATCACCCTTATTTATAATTTTAAGATTTTTCTTCTAAAATTTGTATTATTAATAAAGAGACAAGTTGGAAAGCTATTTGATTTTTTGATCTTTTTTTTTTTAAAGAAGTTTAAGTGAATGGGGTTCTAAGGCTCACCAAAGTGGTAGGGCCATGATACATTTATATATCATCTACCAATAAGGCCCTCATATTTAAACTTACGACATTAATTGCAAGTCATAATCCAATTCTTTACCAAAAAAAATGGGGTTTTAGTCTACTCAAGATTTAGTTTGCCTTTGTATTTCCCAAAAAAAAAAAATGCATTTTTTTTAATTTTAGTTAGTTAAAAGTGCCCTGTATTTGGAGTGAAGGAGCACACAAGACAACATTTATAATTAAAACATAAAAGAAGTATAATTATTTAATTATACATAATTAATATATATTTAATGATCAAGTTTAAGATATGAGTTTACGTCACCATCACAAGTTTATTTAAATTTATAAGTTTGACAACTTTTAACAAACTTTTATGGGCCAAAACATATTTTGAAAGGAGAAAAAGACAATAAAATACCCTTAGCATCTACAACACAATACTCCAATTTAGCTAATTCCAAATCATGTCTATAGGTACACATGGGCGGATCTACCTTAATGACTGGGGGCAAGTGCCCCCCCTTGGATTTTTGGAGTTTTTTTTTTTAAAAAAATTTAATATATGTTTGAATGATTGTTCACCCTTAATACATCAAAATTGCACTTCGTAATCGGATGAAGATGAATAGTTGAATGATTGTTTAGTGCCTTATATTGAAAAAGATGTATTTTATAGTATTAATAGTAAGATAATTATGATGAAATTCCAAAAAATAAGGCCTAGAAAGATGACATTGTAATTATTTTTATTGTAATATACTTTTGTTATTAAAATATATCTACTTGAACTTACTGAGTGTCCACCCTTCATCATAATATATGTAGGTGCATTTCTAACAGCACTTAGCCTTACTTTTCTAAATGACAAGTTTGTAAAATAATTACCTCTTTTATTACATCATCAGTATCCAATTGATTTCATGAATATATTTTTTTATATTCTTTTCTTTTCTTGTTTATATTCTTTTATTTTTTTAATGCATTTAAAACTTTCTTTAAAAAAAAAATTTGGGGGCAGCCCCCAAATCCCCCACCAATTGTACCCCCTTCTATAATTTTTTGGGTTCGCCCCTCTAGGTACATATTGTAATTTGACAATATTATTAAATTACCCCACTGCCCCCCTCCTCTCCCTTCTCCCCTCAATCTGAAAACCCTCTTTGTCCATCATCATGATTTTCACTCTTTATCCCTCCCACAAAACCTCATCGGCTCTATCCTTCTTGCAAGTGATCCTTCTTGCAAGTGATCAGCGGAGAAGAAGACAAAAACCAGGGATGGCTGCAAAACACCCCAAAAAAAAAAAGGTCCAGTGGGAGTTCAAAAAAAAAAAAAACCAATGAAAAAGAAAACATGAAATTGGGATGGCTTCAACTTATAATGGACTTTTAACAGAAAAGTTGCTTATTGGGTGAAGCTATTTTTTAGAGCTTCTCTCCCCATCATAGTGGCTTTTGCAAAAAAAAGGACCATTCTCTCCCCAATTCCTTTGTGTCCTGTGATGAGCCTCTTCTTTTTACTGTTTTTGGCTCTGGTTTTATGATGATTTGCTAGATCTCCATTTCTTCTTTTTACTGTTCTTGGCTCTTCTTTGTTTCTATATATGCTTTATTAGTTGATTCTATGACAATTTTTTTTTTTTTTTGAGTAAATTGACAATTTTTTCTTGAGTAAATAAACAACTTTATTTCCAAATATGCTTTAAGTGTGTGTTATTAGTTACTTTTCTTAATGGTAATTTTACTGTTTTTTTAGCAAATTTATATATAAATTTAATTTTTTATTCCAAATTATCATATATATATATTCAATAAGATTTATGTCTTTTTCAGTCATTTTCCATCTCAACTGACTTTTCAAACGCTATGTCAAACACGTGTCTATCAAGAAAAAAAAAAGTCACTTCTATCATTGTTATTTCAAACACAAATCAAATCAACAATTTGACTTTTAGAAAAAAGTTTATAAGGAAAAGTCCGGCAGAAAAAAAAAAAATCACTTCTATTACAACTATCCTAAAAAGACACAAAAGGAGGACAACAATGACAGGCCATCGTGATCGTCGCTCATACACCCACTTGCCATCATTATCTTCTTCAACCTACATTGAGGTGCGTTCTTTCTTCTGCTTGCCTTCTTTTATGTCACTCTGTTACACCTTGATTCCTTTCATGTCTGAAAATTTGAAATCTTGTGGATATATATAATTGCTGCGATTTTTTTTTTGGTAACGTGTTAACTATGTTCTTCCAGATGTCTTTCTTAGAAGAAAATATATTTCTTAAGGAGTTGAAAAAAAAAACAAAAAAGAAGCGAAAATTGTATGTTTGTTTGTTTTCTTTTTACTATGAGAGAAAACAAAGGTAATTTTTTTACTGGAAATTTGTTCAGTTTAAAGCCAAATTGAAGGATCATATTCCCAAGTCTAATGATGGTTCAAATTTTAGAGAGCTCCTTACTACTCTAACCATATATTCATGATTGAGAAGCTAAAAGGCCGTAAGACCCTAAAAACCAAACCTGTTCGAGACAGATTTCATACATCTGATGCTTTTGGTCGCAGAAATGAAGAAAGGGATGGAGAGGAGGGGAGAGGAGACTGATAGGGATAATAAGGAGAATAGCTGCCCTCTACCTCTGTTAGTTTATTCCAAACGTAAGAAGTTGAAGAAATAGGATAAGACTTGATAGTTATTATTAGTTAGAGAGAGTTATGTTATCTGTTTAAAGATAGTTATATAAGTAGTTATGTATGGTATAGGTAGTTATGTAAGCAACTCTTTTTATATACATGTATTGTGTTTGATGAAGTTATGAATGAAGAAATATTTCAGAGAATTATTGTGGTGGTTAGAGTACAGATTCTAACTCTAGATTCTCTTACATTCCCGTTCCTAACCCCTAAATCTGCTAGTCCTATCAACTTGGTATCAAAGCAGATAGTCTTAGGACCTGTAGAGTACCATGGTGAACACTCGGAATTCCTCATATGAGGACAATTCTCCACAACAACCACCCCAGAACCCAGAAATTCCACCCACTTCCAATCCTCATGACGACCCAGCAGTGATTCGATTGCAACCCCATTCTCAAGTGCCACCGGAAACTGGAAATCCACAATTGACAACCATTATGGCACAATTGAGTCAGATGAATGCAGAAATCAACAACCTAAAGAAGCAGAAGGAACCCATATTTGCTCAAGGAGAGTCAAGTCAGATCAATAGGGAAACTTATAACGAAAATAATGAAGGAGACGATCCTTGGTGGCACCGAAACTCCTCGAAACGAATAATGAAGGAGACGATCCTTGGTGGCACCAAAACTCCTCGAAACGACGCTATTCGAAAATTGAGTTTTCAAAATATGACGGAGGAGACCCAAGAGGCTAGATTCTAAGGGTTGAAAAATACTTCAAGTATTACCAAACACCTGAAGACTTGAAGGTTGTTTGAGCAAACAAAAAAAAAAGACTTGAAGGTTGACATAGCCGCAATAAATCTCGAGGGAGACGCACTGGATACGTTTACTTGGGTATCATCAGGAAGAACCATACAATACTGGGATGAACTGGTACAGATTTTAAAGAGCAATTTGGCTCTGCTGAGTTTCAAAACCCAGATGCTTATTTATGCAGCATAAAGCAATTGTATTCCGTTAGCGAATACAAGCAAGAATTTGTAAGAAAACAAGCCCAAGTACAAGGATGGCCTAAGCATTGCCTTTTATGAGTATTCAGCAATGGCTTTAAGGATGAATTACAACCAAACGTGAAAATACATAAGCTGCACACCGTTTATAAAGTGGTGAGTCTTGCGTTGGAGTTTGAAGTGAAGTTGCAATCCCAGGGTGCCCACCGCTCCAATCAATGTTTCAATAATACACGTGGCATTAATGAATACAACCGAGATTACAAATCACAAATGCGCAATCAGTTTGGTTACTCTAATGCCGTGAATCAAAAACGATATTTAATAAGCAGTTTACAATTTATTTTATAGGAAATACCTGAATTAAGATTTTATAATTTTAAAGTTCATTCATTCTCCTCTCTTTTTTGGGAAACTCATTTTTAGGGTCCTTTTAACAGAGAAAATCCCAAAAAGGCCCTAAGATTTTGATAATCCTAAAAAAGGCCCCCAGAACCTTTTTTGGGTTTTTTAGAATCTTGGATGAGTTGTTAACGGGGTTGATATAGTTGTTAACGGGGTACTGATATAGTTGTTAAAGATACTGATTTAGTTGTTAGCAAAAGTGTTGTTAACATGGCTGATTTAATTGTTAAAGATATACCGTTAACAATTCTATCAGTCCCGTTAACAACTCACCCAAGATTCTGAAAATTTCAGAAAAGGCCCTGGGTCCTTTTTGGGATTGTCAAAATCTTGGGGCCTTTTTTGAAATTTATCTTGTTAAAAGGGCTCTGAAATGGATTTTCCCATCTTTTTTTTCACAAATTGTAGCCTTTATTATGGGCTGAATGGAATTGATAATTTGGGCTTTAAGCATCCTTTTATTTTTTTTAACCTGTCCACTAAAAAGCCCAATACATGTAAGGTGTTATTGACTCGGCTAAGCGGCTGAGCTGACTAAAGTGGCTCACCGACAGCCGAAACGAACTGAGCCGCATAGTTTTCACTATCCGGTAGCTCCCTGAGGCTCGACTGAGCAACACTTTTGATACTTAGATAAGATAAGGATTTAAAACCTCACCATTCATTTCCCTCCTTCCTCCTCTCAAGATTACAGAGTAAGCTCTTTCTTCTCAACCCAGAAATTAACTTCGAAGTTCTACTGTTTCTTAAACTTGTAAACGTAAAGTTTCTGAGAATTTTTTTTGGCCTTTTTAAGCTTCTGACGTATCGATTTCTCGTCTTGTACCTAATGGGCCTTTTCTTTTTTCTTGAAGTTTGTTGTTTCATCTTATTTTTCTAGTGCTCTGTTCCTTCTTGAGCTTGAATTTGATATATAATCCTCCCGTACAGCTCAATCCTTTGAATTTAGTTCCCTTTTAATGCAAAAGGAATGTGAATTTTGCAAAGGAGTCGTGGTCTTTGGTGCCTCCTCAGTTTACTTGATGACCGTACATTCCCTTGAATTGTGTTTAATTTTTTTTTTCCCCTAATTTTGCAATCTGACTATATTTATACGTTTCTACTGGAGGTCCACGATGTTAGAGTGTGTTTTCTGTGTATAATTCTTAAATTATAACACTATTATGTATCCTGTTTGATATTCCGTTATTAATAAGGTCATTCAGGTTTATCCGTTTCCCTGTGCTTATCTTGGACTTCTGGGCTTTCAATATTTCAGCCACTACGTCGATGACAGGAAGGATAATATAGACAAACCATTATGTTTAGCCTTTTTCATGTAGAGTATATAGTTCCATTGTAGCCTTCTCAAATTGAAGTTGATACTGCAATAATATTTATGGAGACATGTGAACTGTGTGATGTGGTTGTTGTCTATCTCCATTGGCGTTATGATAGGATCTGGTTATATGTCCTTTGTATTTTCTGATGGACGTGGTGGTGTCAACAATGGTTTTAATGATAATCCACGATTACGTCATATGATTGTGGCATATAATTGTATATCATTGCTTGCTGAACCAAGATAACTGATTTTCCCCCCAAATCTTAAAGTAGTATAGATAATCTCATATTGGAGCCACCTAACTAATTCATTACTGAAACTTGTGCTGATTTTTCATGTCATATTTCTGCAGGTGACATGAAATGTGCTGATTGTGAAACATAATTTGGTTTTGCATTTCATTTGCATTTCAAGTTGACATGAATTCTGTAATACCATACTCCACGGGAATTGTTTCATTTATCCCTGGAAGTGCATTTTCTGCAAGGAAAAGTAATTCTTTAACAAAACTCAATTTATCAAGGAAGTCTCTAAAACATGGATTATCAACACCTAGGTTTCTCTTACCTCCATTTGTTTCTGTTGGACTGATTTCAAAGAACCAAAGGATACTCTCATTTAATAGAAAATCTAGAACCATTATATCAGCTACAGAAACAGATATAGCTGTGGAGGAATCAGATTCACCTGCTGCAAATGATGACTCTACTGAAACTTCGGAAACTCCTTTGGATGAAGTTGGTACAAGTGAAGATTTGTCTCCTAAGTCTAGTGCCAGTACTGCTTCAGCTAAAGCCAGACAATCCAGACCTGCTAGGAAAAGTGAGATGCCTCCTGTAAAGAATGAGGATTTGATTCCTGGAGCAACTTTTACTGGGAAAGTAATATCAATCCAGCCATTTGGGGTCTTTGTTGACATTGGAGCCTTCACAAATGGCCTTGTTCATATTTCAAGGTTGAGTGATAACTATGTTAAGGATGTTGCAAGTGTAGTTTCAGTAGGACAAGAAGTGAAGGTGAAGCTAATTGAAGTGAACACTGAGAGTCAGCGTATTGCTCTCTCTATGCGTGAAAGTGATGACATTGGTAAGTTGAAGCAAAAAAATGATGGACCAGTTAGTTCAGAGAAGGCTGGACCTGGGAGGAGGAACACATCAAAGCCCAGTTCAAATAAATTTAATGTGAAAAAAAGCACCAAGTTTGTGAATGGGCAGGACCTAGAAGGTACAGTGAAGAATATGACCAGGAGAGGTTCTTTTATATCTCTCCCTGATGGAGAGGAGGGCTTTTTACCAATATCTGAGGAGTCTGATAATGGATTTGAGAGTGCTATGGGAAAATCTACACTGCAGGTTGGTCAAGAAGTCAGTGTACGGGTTTTGCGGATCGCAAGAGGGAAAGTAACATTGACTATGAAGAAAGATGAAGATATAGCAAAATTGGACTCACAACTTAACCTAGGGGCTGTCCATGTTGCAACAAACCCTTTTCTTGTAGCTTTCCGCAAGAACCAAGAAATTGCTGCATTTTTAGATGAGAGAGAGAATGTGGAAAAAACAGTTGAAGATGCATCAACAAAAGAAATCAAAGAAACTTTCCTGCAACAGGAGACTGTAGTTGATGTCCCTGACACACTGGAAGAACCAGTAAAAGATAATCTTAAGGATGAGAATTATGCGAGTAAAGCAGATGCGGAAGGCAGCTTGTTGGATAGTGCCTCAACAGCTACTGTAGGTGTAGATGATGCCACTGAGAAGGAAACAGCGGTGACTTCTGGTGGTTCGGATCCTGAGGGTGATTCACTTACCTCAAATCAAATTGTTGAGGAAGCAGCTCAAACTGATGTTGGAGCTAGCAATGCCGCCTCACCTCTTGAAATAGCTAGTGAAAATGTAAATGAGAGTTCTGAAAGTCAGTTAGAGGCAGGAGCCAGCTCATCAGGTGGTGAATCAATAGCTGATATAAATAAGGAAAAAGAAGCAATAAGCAATATCTCTAGTTCAATCTCCAGTACAGATGGGGCCTCTGAGAATAAAGAGAATGTGACTTCTGGAAGTCTGGTTCGTGAAGGAGATGATGCATCAACTGCAACTCAAATTATTGAGGAAGCAACTCAAGCTGAGGCTGCAGTAAGCCATAGTATATCAGACTCGCCTCCTGAAACAGATAATGAAAATGTGGTAGAAAGTGGAGTTGATGAATCACCTGCAAATCAAATTATTGGGGAAGCGACTCAAGCTGATGCTGCAGCAAGCCTTAGTATAACAGCCTCGCCTCCTGAAACAGATAATGAAAATGTAGTAGAAAGTGGTGTTGATGCATCACCTGCAAATCAAATTATTGAGGAAGCTACTCAAACTGATGCTGCTGCAAGCCAGAGTATAACAGACTCACCTCCTGAAACAGATAATGAAAATGTGGTGGAAAGTGGAGTTGATCTTACTGTTGTGAACGATGAAAAACAATCACAAACATCTGATGCAGAGGAACAATCTGCTACTGCAGCAACAACTGATAATAATGGCAGTATTAAAGGGTTGGAATCAGATATTCCAGCTAGTGATGCACCAGCTCCCCTGGAATCTGCAGGTTCATAGTATTCTTGCACTCCCATCTATATAAATCCATGTTTCTTTTTTATCTCTCCATATTTAGTTCACATTTTCATGTGGAAATACTAATAGAGTAATAGCAAGTCCACATCGAATTGGCAACTAATATTTATTTTGTGCCATCAACTTTGACCAAAGCATCAAAACTAGTAAGAAAAAGATTTTTTTTTATATGGCTCTAGTTTTCTCTTTTATTTAACGTTTTTATTACTAAATGTTGCATGTTTATGGCTTCCAAAGATATCAAAGTTTAGTTTTGTGTGACATATACTTAACAAGAAGACTGAATTCTTTGACATTTCTCAGAAAGGAGTGATATTGAATTGTTTATTCTCCCTCTATAGATGGCACAGATGATAACGATCAAGTCCTATCTCCTGATCCTGCTGAAGTTGTGGAAAATTCTATTAATGAGCCAAAACAAGTGCGAGAAGAAGCACCTGCCACTGAGAATGAAAATACTTCTGCTTCACAAGTTGAAAGTAATGAGGTTGGAACTGCATCTAAGAGAAGTAACAGCTTACCTAATGCAAATGGTCAATCTGGTGTTACTGCTTCAGAGCAAGGCTCGAGTAAAGGTTTATACTTCTTTGCATCCTATTGCATATTTTCAAAAGATTTTAATTTTTACAATTCTAATTTTTTTCTTTACGAGTTTAATTTTTATGGTTGAAACTTTGTGGATAAAGTAGGCCATATGATGCAGATCTGTGGTTGCAGTAATTGTGTTCTATAGTAAAGTTTCTTTTTATGCATTGCAATCTTTTACGTTTTTTCTTCACATTTTTTTAAAATACTTGTCAGAATCTGTTATTAGCTATATTCCCATCAGTATAGCTTTTGGGGATTTACTAAATAAGAATTATGAACAATACTTTAGCTTCATTGCCATTCTTTGGTTTTCCTGTCAGCTTTATATTTTTGGGCTTTCTTTTCACTCTTTCTTAGGATTGGGAATTATCTCACAGTAAATTTCTTTTTGCTTTCCATTGATTGCAGCAACTATATCACCGGCTCTTGTTAAGCAGCTTCGGGAAGAAACCGGAGCTGGAATGATGGATTGCAAAAAAGCTCTTTCAGAGACTGGAGGGGACATTATTAAAGCACAAGAGTACCTCAGAAAAAAAGGCTTAGCTAGTGCTGAAAAGAAAGCAAGCAGAGTCACCGCAGAAGGAAGAATAGGATCTTATATTCATGACAGCAGGATTGGTGTTTTGGTTGAGGTGAACTGTGAGACAGATTTTGTCTCTCGAGGAGAAATCTTTAAAGAGCTTGTTGATGATATAGCCATGCAAGTGGCAGCATGCCCTCAAGTACATTATCTTGATGTCGAAGAGGTTCCTGAGAGTATTGTGAACAAAGAAAAAGAAATAGAGATGCAAAAAGAGGATTTATTATCAAAACCAGAGCAGATCAGATCAAAGATTGTTGAAGGGCGGATAAGAAAAAGGCTTGAGGAGCTAGCATTGCTTGAGCAGCCGTATATTAAGAATGATAAAGTGGTAGTAAAGGACTTGGTCAAGCAGACTATAGCAACCATTGGAGAAAATATCAAAGTTAAGAGGTTTGTGAGGTTCAATCTTGGAGAGGGCTTGGAGAAGAAAAGCCAAGATTTTGCTGCAGAAGTGGCTGCACAAACTGCCGCAAAACCTGTGCCTGCACCAGAAAAAACACAACCTGATACTGCTGAAGCCAAGGAAACAGAGCAGAAGTAAGCATTTCTACAAACTCTTATTTTCTTTAGATGAATGCATTAGATGAGGTATTCAGCACTAGTGGCACTAAATTTAGCATAAAGAACGAATCACTCAGCTATATGCCAATTCCATTTCTAATATTAGTGGTACTAAACTAACGCCAACTTAAATAGGCACTTAATGTAATCACACATTCAATTGTTAGTTACAAAATTGAGCATAGAAAAGGAGAAATTTCCTTGACTTCATTGATATTCTTTTATAACTGAACATTCTGATGCAGGCCACCTTCAGTAGCAGTCTCTGCGGCATTGGTTAAACAGCTTCGAGAAGAAACCGGAGCAGGGATGATGGACTGCAAGAAAGCTCTTGCTGAAACTGGAGGGGATCTTGAGAAGGCACAGGAGTACCTAAGGAAAAAAGGTCTCTCATCTGCTGAGAAGAAATCCAGCAGGCTGGCAGCTGAAGGAAGAATTGGCTCGTACATCCACGATTCACGCATCGGTGTTCTAATCGAAGTGAACTGTGAAACTGATTTTGTCGGTAGAAGCGAGAAATTCAGGGAGTTGGTTGATGATCTTGCAATGCAAGTTGTGGCTTGCCCTCAAGTGCAGTTTGTATCCATTGAAGAAATCCCTGAGAGTATAGTGAACAAGGAAAAAGAAATTGAGATGCAGAGAGAGGACATTCTCTCAAAACATGAGAACATCAGAGAAAGAATAGTTGAGGGAAGAATCTCAAAGAGGCTTGGGGAGGTTGCTCTTCTGGAACAACCTTTCATTAAGGATGATAATATTCTAGTTAAGGACTTTGTGAAGCAAACAGTAGCTGCAATTGGAGAGAACATTAAAGTGAGACGTTTTGTACGGTTCACTCTTGGAGAGACAGGTCAAAGTGAAACAACCACACCAGCAGAAGGTGAAGATTGACTTAAAAAGAATAAACGGAAACAGGGGAATTCACTCTTTTGATACAACAGCAATGTGATTCTTTGTAATTTCAATTTGTGTATTCGGCGTCGACCTTTTGTACTAATCTGTATCTACTTTAGATACACGAGGACTACTTTTTCTGTGTTATTATTTCTATGTTGTAAGCTAAGAGAGGGAAAAAGACTTAGGTGGATGCAGTTTTGGATTATTAGTTTCGTTAGTTCTTGAAACTATATCCAATTGGTATGAGGGATTGAAAGAGGGAAAAATTTTATGAGTTAGATTTTTTAAAAAAAAAAAAAAAACCGGACAAGTGAGATTATAAAATTTTAATAAATAGAATATGTAAGGTAAATAAGTAAGAAAAATTAATTAATAACTCTTAACCCTACTTCTTTTTTTTTTTTTTTTTTTTTTTTTTTTGGTGGTACAAACTTTCACATTGTTTTAAATCCAACTTAACAAACTCTTCCATCAGCTCACTTTCTTTCCCTTTCTTCTTACCAAACAAGCCCTTAATCTCATGGGTAAAGGCTGCAGGCATCGGCCCATTAAACTAATAATCACTATTCTCCCCATCTTTTTAAATAAATAAAGCTAAAACAATAAATTCTTAATTTAAGATATAAATATTATCAAAATTATATTACAAAGAAATGAAGTTAAAATAACAATGTATTATGAATGAAAATTTCAACATTTTACACCCACATGCTCATGCATGAAAACCGTTTCTTGTAGGGCAATAGAATTATCTTTTTTTATGAAAAAAAATCTTTATAGGTATATATACCTAAAAATTTATCTCAGGTGTAGAGTGAAGGCACAACACAATAATTTGAACAGAACTAAGTAATATAAATTATTTAAGGAAATCAAGATGCATAATATATATTTTAAAATAATAAATCTTATAAAGTTCTTAAATAATAAAATAAGAAACCTCACAACTGTTATGAAAATAAGGAAAATATAATAGATTGAGATGAGAGAGATGAAGAGAAATAAGAGGGAATTAGAGAGAAAGAGGGAGTGATATCTTATTAATTTATATGCTAAGAATGTATATCATAAAGCCTCTATTTATATGCCTACAACTTCAACTAAGTGTTACATAGAATGAATAACAAAATGAATTCTGAAAAATGTATCATATGTATCCTTTGAATTATGAGAATAAAAACTCCTAAAAACTACTCCCTCCGTCCCTAATTATAGGAGCAAATTTTAGAGTTGGTTTTGTCCCTAATTATAAGAGCAAGTTTTAACTTTTGTCATTTTTTTCCTATAATACCCCTATTTATACTTTCTCAATAATAATTAAAGACAATAATAATTTAATAATACACCTATATATTTTATAAAGTAAATAATGTTTGCAACTCATTAATGTCATATACACCTAAATTATATTTTTTTATATAAAATAATTTTGAGCAATTTTTGTCATATTTTTCCCATATCACCCCTACTAATACTTCTTCCACAATAATTAATTTACAACACGCTTATATTATATCAAGTGAGAGATTCTACCTTAATTTTTATTTTTAAATAAAATAATTTTAATATTCCTTTATTTATTTATTTTTGTAATACTATTAATAGTTTAACAAATCAATTCATTTTCATTATTTTTTAACACAAGTGTTCACTAATGAAATTCGTCGGTGGACTAATGATTTTTAAAGAGTCATTAAATAACATCATAGCGTACGTCGCTCCAAGTTAATATTTTCAATCTATTTACAACACGTGATAAGTTAAAGGGTATATTTTCAATTAATATTAATATGGTAATTGAGGGGGTGTGATGTGAAATGAGACAATAAAAAATCTGGTAAGAAAATGAGGAAGCTAGTTAAGAAAAAGGTTAGAAGCAAGTAAAGAAGAAACAGAGATGGTCGAATATGAAAGATACAAGCAAAGGGAAAGGCAAACAAACAGTAACCCGCCACCCCACACATTGCTTTTATGTAATTTTTTATTTTTAGAGGGGTATTTTTGGAAAATACACATAATTAACTAATTTAACTTCCTTCCTTAATCTCCCCAAATTCTGGTAATTTGCTCCTATAATTAGGGACGGAGGGAGTATTAATTAGAGAGGTTATGGAGTAGGATAGGAAAAGTCAAGAGTTGGAAGTTCATAATGAAAGACTTGGCTATCACCCAAGAGGGGGGGTGAATTGGGTGTTTGATTAAAAACTTAGAACTTTAAGAACTTTTTCTTCACTTGCTGGAAATAGTTTGAATGTCAATAATAATTTATAAAGTGATAAGCAATCATTCATATATGCCGGAATGTAAGAGATAAGGGAAGAGAATATGCAAACGGTGATTTATACTTGGTTCGGCCCAATCCTTGACCTACGTCCAGTCTCCCAAGCTCTACTTGAGAATTTCAATCCACTATCTTCTTTCAACTTGATTACACGTTCGTACTTGAAGTAATCCTCACACTAGGACTTACTCCCCTTACAAACTATAATCAATACACCCGTTTGATTACACACTCGCACTCGAAGTAATCCTCTCACTAGGATTCACTCCCCTTACAAGTCGTAATCAACACAATGTATTTCCCACTCAAGATCACCCAATCTTGAGTAACTCTAAGGTAGAATGATAGGATGTTTACAATGATTCTTCTCTCTCGAAGTGTATGGATAAACACCGAAGTACAATACAAAACATTTCACTCTCTATGATTTATAGACATTGAAAATCGAGAGTAAATGATATAAAGATCGAGTATTAGCATGTTGAAGATGTAAGCTTGTTCTCTCGCTTATTGTTGTATCTTTGAAGGTTTGTATGCAGCTCTATATATAGCGGCAAATCTTCATATGACCGTTGCTTCTCAATTCCGAATTCTCTCCATTCGAAATTCTAGCCGTTGGGACTCACGGCCTTTTCGATTTCTAACTTTTGCTCGCATTGAAGATTATGACCGTTATGTCATTTAATGACTTTCCTTTATTTGTTCAGGGAATCATTCGAGTAATGGCTATATCAATTGTTTCCAAGTGAAGGATTTCTTCTTCTTGAATTTTCCTCTCGTTTGACGCGTGAAAGTAAATGCTCGATTTTCCGTTTCGTCAACAAAGTGGTTGATTCCTGTCATGAACATTAATTCGAATGCTGAATCTGTTTGGCTTATGTCCGTTGGAGTATTTTATCATCTCGAATGATTTAATCCTTTGGAGAAGCATTACAATTGAGTAGACAACTTCGTTTCTTCAAGTTTCTCATTGGATTCAGTCATCTTTCCCATTTCTGAGATTATGCAGCAAGTTCATCTTCTAGATCTTGATTTCTGTCAAGATTGATGTTCTCTCAAGCTTTAATAATCGAAACATGTACACAAATGATATAAATAATGTTAAGAAGAAGTATAAGTCATTTGGGTAATCATGTGGATGTTCTTTGATGAGAAACGAGACTTTCGAACTTCGTTTTTCTGAATCGGGGTCATGAACTCGAGCTTGGATAAGTAGGCTCGAGTTTGCAAGGGTCAGGTTCAGCTTCTGCAAGGTGCAAACCGGAGGTTCAGAGCAAACTCTAGAGTTTGTACCATTTTTCAGCATCTAGGCTCGAGTCTATAATTATAGGCTCGAGTTTGGGTCTCTTCAAAATCATCTTTTGCTCTCTGTCTTGTCTAGGCTCGAGTTTGTCACTTATAGGCTCGAGTTTGGATGATTTTCGCGACACGGTAGCTCTCGTAACCCGCGAACTCGAGCTTGTCAACTAATAGGCTCGAGTTTGCTTCTCAGCAAATTGTGCAACACCCAGAACAGACTGTCTATTTTCGGGGGCCATATCTCCCTGGTCTGAACTCCGTTTTGGTTGGTTCAACTATCTATTTTAAAGCCCTTTGAGTCTACTTTCCAATGCCACCAATTTCAGCTCAATTGGATTCTCCGTTTGTGAGATACACTCAAAACATTGAAGGTTGGTCATTTGTGTGACGTGAATATCACTGTCAACTTCATAAATTCATAGCTCCTTCATCTTGACTACGTTTGGCTTCAATTATATATCAAAATGACGCATTGGGAGTCTAGTTTCATATGCAACTTGTTTCACTTCAATCCGATCTTTATTTTAGGAGATATCATCGAATGACCACACGTCGCCCGAGTGAAACGTGGAACAGAGTAGCTGAAATGTTGAACACCGCTGTAAGCTCGAGTTTGCCAACTAATAGGCTCGAGTTTGCCTTGTCCAGAGACACCGAAATGCTGAAGACACTACAGGCTCGAGTTTGCTAATGATGGGCTCGAGTTTGGAGTTCCAAACCCGAGGTTTGAGTTCTAAGCTCGAGTTTGACTTGTCCAGAGGCGCCGAGTTGCCGAGGACATTACAGCTCGAGTTTGCAAGTTATGAACTCGAGTTTGCTCATCCCGGAACTGATTTTTGATGGTTTAAACTCGAATTGATCCGTTCCAGCTCCCATATGATCTTGGATACTTCTAGCATCAATATAAGAACTTCAATAAAGATATTCCATTGCATTGCAAGTTCTTCCTTCTTCAATTTCTTCTCTCCTTCTAGATTATCCCCCAAAATCATTTGATAACCTCTTGCTTCCTTAATATTATGATATTCCCATTATATTGTGCAAGAGCTTCTTTCTTCAATCAACATTCTCCATCGTAAAACTTTGCATCTACATTAAATATAATAATTAGTCAAAGTAAAAGATAAATGTAGTATGCAACCTTTTTGCTATTAAGAATGACATCTATATAAGACATCATCAAAACTAATCAAAACCAACACATAGACATTCACATCATCTAGTATTTTTACACACTCGGATATCCATGAACAAATATTGTTCCTCATTAAAACCTTAATAGGAAAAACCTAGTGGACAAAAATCTAGCGAAGGAAAAAGAGTACATAATACAATGGAAACCACCTCGTTAAAAACATTGTCAAGAAAATCTCGTGAGACAAAACTTTGGTTAAAAGAATACAACATGATCTCTATTATCCCTGATAATAACATCAGTTTTACTCCCCTTGAAGATAAAATTACTTCCAATGTATTTTCAAGGATATCTTAAAACTATGAAAGATGAAGAAGATACATTTCAAGTAAAAGGATTGAAGAAAAAGGAGGGTGTACCTTATGTCAAAGGTCGTCCTAAAAGTTGTGACGCTCTTTCTCCGCAAACCCTAGAAGACGCGACGCTCTCTCTCGCCTTCTCCACCAGTAGGGCTTTTGTCTCGTCGGCGGCATCTTTGCCACCGGCGAGCCTCCTCTCGTACCACAACAGTGACAGAAGTGCAGATCAGACCTCGAAGAGTCAGGAGCAGGTGAGTTTTAGTTCGGAACAGAGACATAAAGCGGCGACCTTCCTTCTTCTCCGGCATCGGCTCTCCTCTGGTTTCCATCCTCATCGTCTCTCCAGCTCCAGCGTCCCTCTGTTTTCTGGGTGCAGCTGTGAGCCTCTCTCGTCTCTGGCGGTGGGAGCTTCTGTCTAGACGTCTCCCTCGACGGTGGTCTCCAGCTCGACGGTGGTCTCGGCGGAGGGGACGTCTTTCCTATTCTTTTGTTTTTATTGTTTTATGTTTGTGTGTTTCTTCTGATGTTGTTCTGGATTTGGGCATTTATGGTGGTGTTTTTTGTTGTGGATTGGATTTGCGATTTTGGGGGAAAGGTTTTATGGATGGTCGATACTGTTATGTGCCTTACCTATGAGAGAACCATTGTTAGGATTGTTCGATGGTGGCGAATCCAAATCACTAGTGTTAGTCAACATTTGTTCGGTGGGTGGTCGACATCACCAAATTTGCTTCAATGGAGGAGTAAAAGTATTCTTCAGGACTTCACTTGTCTTTTTTCTTCTGAGGTTGGATTCTCTTTGTCCTGTACCCCAAGTCGAGGCGATTATGTAGCTGATCTATATGCAGTTTATTCTTATAAGGAGGTGTGCCCTGTATGGTGGGTTTTGCAACCAACACCTTCTTTTATGTCACTTCTAACCTTGGATGTTCAGGAAGCCGATGGAGTCTTTGATGTTACTTTTATTCCCACCTGTTGTGGTGATTAGCTTTCCTTAAAATTGTCTTATCTCACCCAAAAAGTATTTGATTTCTAAAATAAATAAATAAAAGATTTTTAATTTCAATTTATATAGGAATATTATTTAGTTAAAAATTAAATATTTTTATGCTTTATAAGATATATTTTTTATGCCTACATTTACAATATATTAATTATTTCATATTTATTATAATTAATTATTTTAGTATTCAATAAGATTCATATCTTTTTTAATCATTTTTCATTTCAACTCACTTTTCAACCGCTAACTCAAACATGTTTCCGTTTGGAAAAAAGTTACTTCTGCCACTGTCAATCTAAACACAAATCACATTTACAAGACTTTTTTTTTTCTTTTCTATTGGGTTTCTACAAAAGCCAGATAGAAAATAAGTCACTGCACTCACCGTTAATCCAAACGAGCTCTATTAACGTGTTTGGATACAAAAAAGCATAAGTGTTATTATATGTACCATACACATTTGGAAAACTACAAATAGCAAAATATAAAGTGTTCAAAATCGCTTGAGTCTAATTGAAAACTAAATGCCTTTTGTGGGACTATAATGAAATTCTCCCTAATTTAAAGTCCACAAAATTTTCATTTAATTATATTTTTCATTAACTTTGTTTACTTTTATTTAACTAAAATAATTTATGTTGATGTTACTATTATCTCTTAAATATCTTAGATAACAATATGTTAATTTTTTGTTTCAACTTTTCAATGTATGATGCTTACTTTTAGTTGATTTTTTTCTTCTTTTTTTCACATTCTCTTCTTGAGATTTTATATTGATTTTCCCATTAGCCTTTCTTATAATAAATTAAAATACAAAATTTTAAACAATGCATGGCTGGGATTGAGTGTAAAAACGAATGGTTAGAATTAACTCATGAGAAATGACACTTTCTTTTTTTGATAATAAAAGAGGCTAAACGCCAGAACCCATTACAACAAAATTACAAAAGAGAGGGAAAAAATCTCATGCAATCCTTATCAGCTAAACCCCTCAAAGACATAGGGCACTTACTGAAAAAACTAGACTTAGACAGCCCCCACTTGGCTAACGCATCAGCCAAACAATTAATTTCTCTAGGAACATGGTTAACAGATACCATCCAGTCACCACCCAGAACACCCCTAATCATCTGCAAGAGCAGACTACTCGAATTATGATTAGTATCATTCAAACTATGAACAAGCTCTTGATCATCAGATTCAACCAAGATCTTTTTATAACCCAGATCACGCCCAAGCAAGAGCCCCTCTAAAATTGCCCATTCCTCCGCAACACCGGCACTGCATATTCCAAGCTGTTTTGAAAACCCAGCTAGCCAAATACCTTTATCATCTCTGATAACGCCTCCACAACCAGCTCTAGAGGTACTCAACACCACCGCACCGTCAACATTTAATTTAACCCAGCCCTCTTCAGGGGCTTTCCGGAAGGGAGCACCAGCAAAGGAGAGGAAGTTATTAGGCCTGACAGCAAAAGGAACCTGAAGACCTGTAAATTTCCTCCAAATATGCAAAACAACTACCCAAGGCTTGGGAGGTTTGCAAAATCCTGGTACAAAAATAGCCTCATTCCTCCACATCCACAACTT
Organism: Acacia pycnantha; assembly: GCA_025563575.1. Taxonomy (NCBI): domain Eukaryota; kingdom Viridiplantae; phylum Streptophyta; class Magnoliopsida; order Fabales; family Fabaceae; genus Acacia; species Acacia pycnantha. The sequence continues at coordinate 4,536,999 of JAMWYP010000001.1, forward strand.
CCAAATAGCAACCCCAAAAATGGAAGACCAGTGAAGGCCCATAGCCGAGCAGAATTTACCTGCTAAATTCATATGCAGCCAGTCCTTCAAACTTGCAGAGAAAAATTGGCTAACAACTCTAGGAGAGATAAGTTTCAACCACAACCTTCTAGCATAGACACAGTCCCTTAAAACGTGAGATATATCCTCCACTTCCCTATTACAATGGTTACACAAAGCAGAAGTAGAAGACCACGTACTCCTCCACTCATTTGTCGGGAGACGATGAAGAGCCACTCTCCACATAAAAACTCTAATACGTTCGGCACCTTGCCATTTCCAAATATGCTTGAACACCTTACACCTCAGATGCGGAGGATTATTTTCTATAAGGAAGTAAGCACTTCTAATAGAAAATATCTCATTTCTAGAATCTCCCCAAACCATAAGGTCAAAACCAGCCTCAGGATCAGGGATAAGATGGGAAGCAAGCTGGTGAATAATAGAAGACTGGACAATATCAACAAGCCTAAACAAATCCCAACTGCCATTACACACCCAATCAGCAACACATGAGAGATCCTCCTCTTCCGAAAGACTCCTAGAAACGAAGTCTTTAATTCTTCCATCAAACAGCCAACGGTCATTAAAGAAACTAACCATCCTCCCATTGCGAACAAGCCATTTAGACCCCAAATCCACCAAATTTTTTTGGGAAGAAATGAATTTCCACAACTTAGAATCCCCTTTCCTAAAAGACAATAGAGAATTATTATCACGCAACATATACCTGGCTTGAAGAACATCCACCCACAAACCTTTGGCCCCCACAAGCAAGTTCCAAGCAATTTTGGCCCTACAAGCTTTGTTGAAAGAGAGGAGACGCCTAAAACCCAATCCCCCAAAATCCTTAGGCCTAGTAATACAATCCCAGCCCACAGGATGAAAATGGTGATTGGAGTCATTATGCCCCCAGATAAACTTCCTCTGAAGTCTCTCAACCTCAAGACACACACTTCTGGGAATTCTAGCCACTTGCATCGGATACAGCGGGATAAAACTAAGCACTGACTTTGCAAGGGTAATCCGACCAGCAGTAGAAAGAGTCTTCGCTTTCCAGGCCGCAAGCTTAGAGTGCACTCTCTCTATGATATAATTATATGTTTGCCTGTTATTACGACTTCTTGTCAAAGGAAATCCCAGATACCTCCCAATCTCGGAAGAAATGTTCATTTGAGACAGCGCTCTAATCGAATTTCTAGTTTGGATCGAAACTCTAGGGGAAAAGAATAAAGAGGATTTAGCATGATTAACCTTACCCCCAGAAGCATCCGTAAATTTATTTAAGCAAGATAGCATACACTCGGCTTGAGATTGAGAAGCCACCCCAAAGAGCAAAAGGTCATCGGCAAACATTAAATGAGAAATTTTGGGCTGGATCTCGAAGTAGCGATAGACTGCCAATTTCCACTCTCAACCTCATCACAAATTAAGTGTGAGAGTTTATCCATGCACAACACAAATAATAAGGGAGACATAGGGTCCCCCTGACGAAGCCCCCTTCCGGGAAAGAAGAATTCTGTTTGAGCCCCATTCCATAGAACATTGTACGAGACCGTAGAAACACAAGAAATAACCAGATGGATGAATGACTCCTCAAAACCCACCTCTTCAAGCACAGATTTAACAAAAGCCCACCTAATCCTATCATAGGCCTTGTCAAGGTCGATTTTCATAGCCATCAATCCCTTCCTGCTTCTATTCTTGCTCATAATATGAAGTAATTCTTGTCCAATAACTAGATTATCTTGGATATGTCTCCCTTTAATAAAGCTAGCTTGATAGGGAGAGATAATCTCATTTAAAACACTTTTCAATCTCTGAGTTATAACTTTAGTAACACACTTATAATGAACAGTACATAAGGATATAGGTCTAAAGTGTGAAATCAGGTTCGGGGAATCGTTTTTAGGGATAAGAGACAGAAAGGTCTTATTAGCCTCCACCAAAGACGTAGAGCCAAGGAACACCCCTTTCACAAAGTCACATAGGTCCGGACCAACCTTACTCCAATTATTTTTATAAAAAATAGGCGGAAAACCATCAACCCCCGGTGCTTTAAAATTCCCCATAGAGAATAAGGCGTTCTTGATTTCCTCATCCCCCGGAACACAATCCAAATCCCTCAGCGCAGACGAGTCAAGACGGGGAAAGGAAGAGAGAGACGACAAGCAAGCAGGGGCCCTATTATCCTCAAGAAAGATATTCTGGAAATAACTTACCATCAGATTCCTCAATTCTGCATCATTAGTGATCCATTGACCCTCCTCGTTTTTAAGAGTAGCAATTCTATTCCTCCTGCGCCTCATCTTAGTATTGAGATGATAATAACGAGTATTGCGGTCTCCTTCAGTTATCCATTGGACTTTGGACTTTTGGAACCATTTAATTTCCTCCAACCCCAATATACGTTCAAGATCTTCCTGAAGCTCCAACTCTAAATTACACAGGAATTCAGAGAAAGGATAAGAAGACGAGCATTGGATCCCATTCAAGCGAGCTAGCAGAATACCCTTCTGTTTTTCCAGATAGCTGAAAATATCCTTGTTCCATGGCCTAATGGCCTCCTGGAAATTACGAAGAGATAAATCAATGTCATTTCCAGGAACCCACTTCTCAGCTAAGAAATCTTTAAATTTCGCATGTTTGAGCCACATGGCTTCAAAACGAAAAGGTCGACCGTCCCTACTCAAGCCTGCATCAATTCCCAAATCCACCAAAAGTGGGTTATGATCAGAGAAACGGGTTCGGGCAAGAACCTGAACATGACTATCAGCAAAGCATTCAAGAAAATGAGTATTAGCCAGTGCCCGATCCAGCCTTTGAAATAAACGAGGGCAATTGATTAATTTGGGCCCTCTCCACGTGAATCTAGGACCAGAAGCCCCCAAGTCAGAGAGCCTACAATCCATAAACCTGTGTTGAAAAGAAGTCATTCTAGATTGATTAATTTCAGCTCCACCAACTCTCTCAGTTACAGAAGCAATATCATTGAAGTCACCCACAATAATCCACGGAGAGGAAATAGAACATGCAAAATTCCTGAGATCAGCCACACTAGGGATGAAAGCTGACCTGTCGAACCCAGACGATATCAGACGAGGGGAGAGAGAGTCGGTCTCTAATTTGGTCTCCGCCAGGACAATTAAATTAGGGGGAGAGTTCTTCCAAGCCAACCTAAGATGCTGAACAGAGTTAATTCCACACGCACCACGACAATTCCAAAAAAACAATTTAGGCATAGTACCCTGCTAAAAGAAAAACAAAAATAAACGATGGGCTTAAAGCAAATGAACAATCAATACACAAACAGTCTAAATAAAACAAAAGCCCAGATATACTCAGCCCAATTAATCCACAATAATGCCCTGCGAATCAGGGACCACGGTGTCACAACTCAAGGTGTGATTTCCATCCTGGTCCATTTCTAAGTCAGGCTTTAAGCACTCTGGGCCTGACCAAAATTTCCCATTTAAACCACCAAGCCCATCGGCCCCAATACCCTCAGCAGCCCACGGTTTAGATAAGTCAGAATGGTCCACCAACAGCTTGAAATTCCCATCTCCAGGGTCCTCATCCGCTGGCACACTGCCCATCGTCTCCTCCATGTCATCCCGTTTGTACTTGCTTGCGTCTTCCCCTCCATTAGTCAACCTCAAAGGCTCAGAACGATTGCCATCACCCACCGCCAAATCCCTTGTCCTTTTCTCCTTTCTCTAAGATTTTCGATTCTGAAGCACAGACCCACTTCCCCCCACCAGATTATTATCCTTCTTGAGCTTCTTTTTTGTCTCCCTTCTCCTATCCCTAGAAATTTCTTCAGCCTTAGGACGATGGCCTTGCTTCTCGACTGCAGCATCAGGTACGGATCTCGGCCCTGTTACCGTTTGAGGAACGTCACCGTCGATCCTATCCTCGGCAAGCACGCCAAATCTGGAACCTCCATCTTCTCGCCGGATGTCTCCCTGAGTTTTCTCCTTGTTTGCCTTATTTTTCCGCCGAGGCCTCTGAACAACCACCCCAGGTTTCGCCTTGATTATTATTCTCAATTCCATGCTCCATTCGAACATCCTTCGTCACATTGCCTCCCTTATCAGTTTCGTCTTCAGTATTAGCCCCAGCATCAGGAGTCTTCTTTTTAAGCTTGCACTCCTCTACTTTGTGCCCATACATCCCACAACCGAGGCATAGCCAATGCAATCCTTCGTATTCAAGGTAATAATCTTCTCCATCTAGATTGATGCCTGGCATTAGTTGTTCCTCTAAGTTAATAGACACACAGATTCGGGCAAAATGCCCCCTGAGATGGTTGGATGTGTTGAAATAAATTTTTATAGTGTCCCCTATTCTATCACAAATCCGAGACAGAGCCTCCTTGTTGTAATACTCTAAAGGGATATTAGGTAATCTAACCCAAACCGCCACTTTATTAATAGAGGCAGATTTAGGTTGGAACTGAGGTTCCCAAGGTCTCACAGTAAGATAGTGATCGAAAAGCATCCATGGTCCCCCAGTTAAAGAATTCAAATAATCCTCCCTGTTTGTGAATTTGACAACAAAAAAGCCATTGCCAATATTGATTAGAGAAATAACACCTTTTTTTGCCCAGAGCTTCTGCAGAATGGACAATAGCAATTTGTAACCAATATTCCTCCCAAGGAGTTTCACAATGACTGCTTTGTTCCAAGCTTTGCAAAGTCTTTTCCTCATCTTCTCAGAAAAGGAGAACTTGGGAAAGTTCCTTGTAGGGTCCTCTGTAATCCTACATATCGATTCACTATCTTCAGCATCCGAGATGGAATCATCAGAAAGAGCATTGTCTTCTACAACCACCTCCCCTACTTTCCCATCATGGTGGATACCTTGAAGCTTCTCAGCAAAGGTTAATCCAGGCCCCCATTGATTTTTCGCACCTGAACCTAGCATAGGCCAGCCATCATCACAGATAGCACCATCTCCATTTTTAATCTTCTTAGAGCTACGATGAAGTAAATCATTCTCCTCTGCAGATAGAGGAATTTGAGCAAGAACTAACGACAGCGCCATTACAAACAAACAAATGACACATTTTTTAATTATGAATTACTACTATTTAGAGCCGGTAACATGGTTTGCACCTTGGGCCCAACCTGCATACCCGTAAAAATTTGGTGGGCTTGGGTAATGAAAAATAGACATGTTTTATTTCTCAAATTGGATAACTTTTAATAGAAAGATCCTTAGGGCCCGTTTGGTGCAGAGAATTCAGCGGAGGGGGAGGGAACTTAATACAGTTCCCACGCGAGAAACCTGTTTGGAACGTCTACTTCCTGGGAACTCAGCTTCCCACCTTCTTCCAAGCTCCCACAAACGTGAGAATTTCAGCTCCCTCCATTTGTGGCGGGATCCTGAAAAATTTCCTGGGAGAGTGAAATTTTTTAACTAAAAAGCCCCTGCGAAAATTAAAACCAGAGACGAGGTTGGAGCTGCAAGAAGGAGTAGACGAAACAAGGTTCAGACGACAGCAAGCTTCAATCGAAAGAGTAGGCAACGAAGATCGAATCGAGGTAAGAGTTTTAAAAAGGCTTTTCTTTTGTTCATTGTGCGCTGTGCGTGGAAGAAAATGGCGATGAAATGGTTGTGTCGGCAACCACAAATATGAGAGGGAAACCAATTTCAGTACTTTTTTCTTCGATTCATGCCTAGTAGGAGGTCTGTGGGTTGCGTATTGGTGAGGAAGGAAATGACGAACCGATGGGTCTACAGTGAAAGAAAATTCTTCTTCTTCTTCTATGTAGGAGGTGTACCTGTTTAAATTGTCAATTCTCGATTGGTTTAAATGCTCTGTTTAGTTTAGACTCGTTAAAATTTGATGCCTATTATGAAACATGTATGGTGTAATATTGTTTGTCTTATGTCCTGTATGTCTGGGTTGGGTAATGGTGATGAAGATGTGTGATTATTTGTTTCCTTTTCATGTAAACTGTGTTGTGTTGATGTGAACAATGTGTGATGATATATAGTTTTGTGTTATATATGTTGGCTGGTGGTATGGTTAATTAATATGACATTTGGGTTATAATGGTGTATAGCTAAGATTTAAACCTGGTAGGGAAACCACCAGAGTGAGGAAATAAAATTGGAAATGTGACTTGTTTTGATTAAGGGAAAAAAATAACATATGTTTGAACGTAATAAGTAGACATAATAGTATGTAAAGAGGAGTAGTAGATGAAAATGAAAAGCAAATCAGTGTGAAAAAAAAATGTGTAGGTATGGAGCCAGAGGCCGAGCAAATGGTTGCAATGTTGGCTGGGTGCTTAGCTTTGCTTCTAGCGGTGAGGAGGTTGATTGTCACTATGGTAGTTGCAGTGGGAGCAAGTAGACCGAGGCACTTACCGGATAGGTCATATAGATTAGACTTTCATGCCAAGAGAGCTAATTTGAGGGCAATGATATACATTAGTGATACCACCTGCTTCAACTAAATTAGAATGTATCGGGCAACATTTGATAAGTTGTGTCACATGTTAGACACAATTGGTGGATTGAAACCGTTACACATATGCTAGTTGATGAGCAAGTGACAATGTTCCTTCACATCCTAGGCTATCATGTCAAGAACAGAGTAATCCAATTTGAATTTGGAAGGTCGGGCGAAACGATTAGTAGATACTTTAAACTTGTGTTGAATGCTACCATCAGACTGCAATCATTGCTTTTGAAGAAACCGGAGCCTATTCCGGAGGACTCAAATGATAATCGATGGAAGTGGTTCAAGGTACGTACAATGTGTATTTGCGTGACATGTTTGAATGCTTCAACAAATTATGGTTTCACTAGACGCGTTAATAACTGCTTATATTCTTGCAGGGGTGCCTTGGTGCATTAGATGGCACGCACATACGCGTACAAGTCCCTGCAGAGAAAAAGGGGAGGTACAGACATAGGAAGGGAGAGGTAACTACCAATGTGTTGGGTGTATTCTCACCGGATGGTCAATTTATATACGTGTTGCCTGGATGGGAAGGGTCAGCTGCAGATGAGAGGGTGTTGCGAGATGCAATTCAAAGACAACATGGTCTACGAGTACCACAAGGTATACATGTTATAGTTGGCGCAATAAATAAGCATGTATACTTCACTGTTCAGCTATAAAAGAAATAGAATCACGAGGTGTCATTTGTTTCCACAGGGAACTACTACTTGGTTGATGCGAGGTACACAAATTGTCAGGGTTTTTTGGCGCCTTATCGAGGACAAAGATACCACCTTAATGAGTGGAGACAAGGAAGGCAACCACAAACTCCACACGGGTGCTTCAATATGCGACATTCGGCTGCCCGTAATGTCATAGAGAGGTACTTTGGCATACTCAAGTTACGATGGGCAATCCTCCGAAGCACATCTTATTACCCTGTGAAGCTCCAAAACAAATACATCCTTGCATGTTGTCTTATCCATAATCTAATTCGTCGTGAATCAGTTCAAGATCCTCTTGATGAGCAGCTTGAGACATTTGACGCTGGACCTCCCACTGTGGATAACACCCCCATGATTCCAATGGAAACAAGTGACTTCTGGAATAATTTTAGGGAAAATGTTGCAAATGACATGTTTGCTGCATTTGTGACACCTACTAGTGATAATTGATGATGTTGTACAATAATGTTAAGGATTACACTTTGTTCTTTTTCGTTTGGTTGTCTTATAGTATGAACACCAATTTCAGGTGTATGTATTTGAGTGAAACAATTTGTGTTGCAGTTTGTGCAATGTGTGCATGGTAATTACTATATGTTTATGTTGCACCTAATGAAAATTAATACTCTTTCTATTTCTCTTTGACATGTGAGTTTGTTAGATGGAGCAGAATGACCAAGCAACAAAGGGGAAACAAAAAATGTGGTCGCCTGAGGAAGACAAGGTTTTGGTCGATTGCCTTGTTGGTCTGAAGGTTGACCAGAAGTACATGGCAGATAACGGCTTCAAGTCGGGATTTGCAAATGCACTGCAGTTGATGATGGAAGAAAAGCTTCCCGAATGTGGGATCAAGGCATGTCCGCATATAACATCGAGTATTAAGACACTAAAGAAGTTGTGGCAAATGGCTTATGACATGGTATACGGGCCGAACACTTTAGGCTTTGGTTGGGATCCTGACACAAAATGTGTCACAGCTAACAAAGACGTTTGGGATGAGTATATAAAGGTATGTTGTTGCAGTCCTCACTCTTATGTCAGCCACTTTACATCAATGTCATCTAACTTCTCCAACTTGTTCTCACATATATGTTGGATTGACAGAGTCATTCAAGGGTGGCACAATTTCGCACAAAGTCCTTCACATACTTTGAGTCCCTAAGCATGGTTTGGGGTAGGGACAGGGCTGTAGGTGACGAGGTTAGCTCCCCTATCGGAATGAAGGATGAGGTTAATCTAGAGGACGAGGATCTTCCCGAAACACCTGCCAATGTTATTGCTGAATCTGCATTCACACAACCAATGAATGAAACCGTACCAACTGCATTGAATGGAGCCGATCCATCTACCAGTCGAAGGAAGAAGAGACGTTTGAACCACTCTGAAATCATGGCTAATGCATTGAGGGACACTGTTACCTCGTTGGACAAGACAATAGTAGGTGTGTTTGACAAACTTTGCAATCAGATGTCCACTCAGGTGTCCAATCAGGTGTCCACTCAACAAAGACAAGCTGATATTGATGCAAAAGGGTGATAATCTTTTATGGACCTGCTGGAGGTAGAAGATCTGACGTGGAGTGAGAGGACCACTGCTCACATAAAAATCCTAGGGTGTGAGAAGCTATTGAAAGTCTTTGCAACAATTCCTGTTGCGTTTAAGCCAACGTGGATTCGTAGCCTGCTGCAACAGTAGACATTGGGTTACTAATATGTCTTTGTGTTTATTTTGGATGGGAAGGGTGATTTTTTGTTCTGTGACCATATTTTGGAAGCAAGTATGCCTTTTGTGTAGGACAACATACTTTGCACCATGTTCAACTAAGGAAAAATGTTACAATGAACATGGGATAAAGTATGTTATTTCCCCCTTTGTACATGTAATCGTAGGAAATCTGTATGTATCCCTCCCATCTGTATATAGCCTTGTGATAAAAGGTCCAGTATGGGTGTATGTATTTTAGTTGGTGGAATGTTATATCACCATTTTGTAGTTTTGGATGGCCATCTGTGCAATGAATGACAATGTTGTTGTTTGGATTGTCCCAATGTATATGAATATACCTATTTCATACTTTTGTTACCATGCAGAACTTGCACTTTATTTCAATTCAGGCATTCTTCTGATAAATTCCATTGTTCTGCTGCTGTCGGATTGTGTTGCTGTCATGTAATTCGTTGGAACTGCATTCCATTGTTTTGCTTTTGCGTTCGAACTTAATCATTACGTTCGAACGTAATGCTCCCGTTCGAACATAACCTATTCAATGGTTTTTCCCCTTCAAAAAGCACAGTTGGGCTTTTTTTTGGTGTTTTTTGTATTCGTACAATGGAGGGAAGCCCAACCGTTCTCTTCTAAAAATATTTTAAAAAAAATTTAAGAAATTAGGAAGTTATACAGGTGGTTCCATTTGGTTACTCAGTTCGAACTTCATTTTTTACCCTAGGAACGTTATACTCTTCTTTCTCACCAGCAAGTTGACGCCATTTCCCCCCATTTCTGCATAATCAGACAACCAAACCCCTATCCTTTGTCTTCAATCTGAAACAAAACCATTCCCCTGTCAAACACTCATTCCTGCAACCTCCACGAATGGCCAGGGTTAAAATGACCGAGGAGCGAATGAAGGAGATGGGAATAACCATCGATGATGTGAAGGAATACAGGCGGCAAAGGTGAAACCTCTAAAGGTGTACGAGGGATGTGGGGTCGAAGTACAAGACCAAAGTCTCTAACTGGTACGATGATTTCGAAGCAACTGCCAAATGGAAAAGGGGCATTGAGAAAAAGGAGGTCAGGAAGAAACAACGCAAGGCAAAGAACAAGGGGGACGCAACTGTGTCTCAGAAGAGAAAGGAACCTCCTCAAGTTGACCCTAACTCGGCGGCACCCCCTTAAACAAGAAGCAGAAGGTAGAGCAGGTTAAACAGGGGAAGAAAAAAGTGGTCGTTAGCGACAGTTGTAGCAGTGACGACAAGGGATGGAGGCCAACGCCGCCAGCCAATGGATCGTCTGACACAGAGAACGACAAGGAGGAGAATGTGTGAGTGGATAAGACCAGGGCGAGGTTATACAAGAAACTCAAACGGAAACAGAGGGAAAATGTGGCCCCTGAAGCAAAGGCTGACTACAATCAGACAAAACTTGAAGATTATGACATCAGGTTAGTAGGGCGTAGTCTCTGCAAAATGAGTACAATTAAGATGGATTCATTTGAGGATGATTATCCATTCGGCATAGATGAACTACTGATACCATTTAAAGGGCTATTCGAATTGAGTCTGCCATATTCAGAGTTAGTTGTTAAGGTTTTCTACTCGCACTTGAAAATGTCAAGACATGGTGTTGTTTCGACATGTGTTAGGGGTCAAACTGTGGAAGTTAATGAGAAGAAGTTGATGGCATGGTTGAGTGTGAAGGCTCCATAGGCGAAGAACACAACTTTCACTGGAGATGAAATGGATAAAATCCTCCTTCAAGGGGGTAAACTGAGGATGATCTCCCTCTTCACAGACCGAAACATCTACCTTAAAAGTATAGGGTCCTACACTATCTGTATAGTAGGAAATTTGTGAACAGGGGCAAGCACTACACAACCTTGAGCCTTGACGACAAACAAATCCTCTGTTGCTTGATACGTAAGAAGCCATTTAATTTGGGCAAGAGGATAGTGGATACGATGTTCAAAGCAGCTGCAGTTGGGAAAAAGAACATTGAACTGCCTTACCCCTCACTCGTGTCTCTCATTCTAGACAAGAACAAGATTTGGTATCTTCATGAGGATGAGCCTCCAATTTAGAGTCCAGAATTCAATGAAGAGGCGTTGCACCGAATGCAAATTCTTGTCGCAGACAAAGAGCCATCCAGTAAGTCAGAGTCTGAGGGCGAAAAGATTATGAAGACCAAGCGTGAAGCAACCCCACCACCTTCTGCCCCATCTGGACCTTTGCGTGGTAGTGAAGATGTGGGCGCAGAACTTGGAGCTCTGTTTGGCAAAGTTCTGGATGATGCACTTGGTGGATTGAAAGCTGAGCTACAAGCAGTGATTGAAGCTCAGGTAGGAAGATTGGACTCAAGGTTGTCACAGCTGGCGCTTGAGTTCAGGGGGCTTGAAGAGTTTATCCACCTATATGGCGCAGAGTATAGGCAGTTTGCATCATTCAAGGCATGTCAAGGTGATGGGGTTGGTCCTTTGACAAAACTAGGACATGCAAGTATGCCTGGATCAGCAGAGGCATCCCATCACTCCCCAACAACGAATTTGGGAGAACAGCAGCATATTAGTGATAATAATGGTTTGTACTGATTCTGTTGCTCTCCTTTAATTATTCAGTGTTTCAGTTTCACCTAATCAATATTATATGACATGTTTAGCCTATTTATTTGAATGTGGTCTGTTTTATTCATACAAATAAGTACTGGTTTGTGTTGGTTGTAAACCACTACTTATTGGTTTCCATTTTTTCTAGGTTAGTTTACAACTGCATTATGAGTTACTTTGTCCAAAAATGACACTGCTATAACTGCTTATGCATTATGGCTTGGAGTTTTGCTGGATATTAGGACAGATTGTGATAGGAATAGTCAGAATAACTGCCCTCTACCTCTGTTAGTTTATTCTCGGCGTAAGAAGTTAAAGAAATAGGATAAGTGTTATTCTAGATTATCCTGTATCTTTCTTCCTAATTCCTAAATCTACTATTCCTATCAGATTGATATGGTTAATGTCTTGAATGGCTCTATTTATAACTGTGCATGTTCATATTGGCAATTTGCACTTTCAGTGGCCTTTTGATTTGGTTGTTTTATATTTCAATTTTGCAATGCATATGCACTTTCATTCCATGCATTTTGATTCTGCTTGGATACTTGCATGCAACAGAAGAGGAGCAAGAGGATTTTGATGGTGATGGCAATGGGAGTGAGGGGGACACGGATGCAACAATAGAGGAGGAAGAGAATTCAGCTGGTGCCACCGGGAGTGAGCGGGAGACAAATACCAAATAAGAGGAAGAACAAGATACTGGTGGTGCCACTGGGAATGAGAGGGACACACCTAAAAAACCAAGGGAGGTAGAGGTTTTTGTTGAAACCATTGGGAGTGAGGGGGACACAGATGGAGAAGAAGAGGAGGAGGAGGTTTCTGGTGGTGCCTCTAGGAGTGATGGGCACACAGATGGAGAAGAAGAAGAGGAGGAGGTGTCTGGTCGTACCTCTAGGAGTGATGGCCACATAGATGGAAAAGAAGAGGAGGAGGTTCATGGTGGTGCCTCTAGGAGTGATGGCTACACAGATGGAGAAGAAGAGGGGGAGGAGGTTCATGGTGGTGCCTCTAGGAGTGATGGCCACACAGATGGGGAAGAAAAGGAGGAGGAAGTTCATGGTGGTGGCAGTGGGAGTGAAGCCGACACAAATGAAAAAGAAGAGGAGGAGGAAGTTCATGGTTGTGGTAGTAGGAGTGAAGGAGACACAAGTGCAAAAGAATAGGAAGAGGACGCTGTTGGGGGTGCCCCTAGGACTCAAGGGGATACATATGAAGAAGAAATGGACTCACACACTAGTGGTGGTAACAAGGGGACAGAAGGTGAGACACAGGACGAAGGAATGGATGAACAGGCTGGTGGTGGTGTCAAGGGGACCAAAAGTCAGACAAGTGATGACAAAACCAGTGAGGAAGAGCATGGGGGTCATGACAATGTGAAAGAAGGTCCTACAGCTGAAAAGTAATTTGAAGAAGAGCATGTTGGTGGTGACAATGCAAATGAAGGTCCAACAGCTGAGGAATTGGAACCAGTAACCCCACTCTCCCTTGTGACTCTCCCTGAACCTGTCAACCCCCCTCCTGCCCCATCTAGGAAAATAGTAGATGCTATTCCCTTGAGATTCATACCTGCCTCAAGTTTCAGCAGCACCCTGGCAGCTCAGAATTTGCCCCACATCTTCTCATCTGAATCACATATTCCTGCTCCATCCCCTAGGCCTACAACCCCCATATACATCCCAGTTAACCTCCCTGGTTCACACACTTCACCGCTAAGACGAACTAGTACAAGGAAGTCGCCAGCCAAGACGAAAAAGAAGAATTAGATATTACTTTGTCTTTTATGTTTTAATCTTTTTTGAGATAATTCAATATAGTGGATTGGCTCACATGATAAGTCATTAGTCCTGCTTACCTGTTTAAATGTTTTTTTGACATGATTCAGGATAGTCATTTTGCTTTACTGTACTGGTTTTTGTTATGTCAGATAAGTTCGAACTTGACTGTTTGGTTCAAACTTTACTGTTAAGTTGGAACTTAATGTGTTATATCACATCAACCTTCATGGTTGACATATAATTTACCTGACTTGTTTTAATTGCTGTCTACACTAGATGGAAGTGGTCTTGTAATTGTTGGTCTACTGCAGCAACTGTCCATTGCGACATACATGGCTACGGTTGGTTTTTTTTCCTAAAGTTTGGTAAATGAAGCAAACTTTTCACCATTTGTGGATATTATGCAGCATTTTTGTGGACTGCAGTAAGGTCCTTCAATCATTTTTATTTTTTGCATCATTTTTATGCAGTATTTGACCTCCACAAACTGGTTTAGTTTTACATCTTCCATTCAATCCACATTATGGTCATTTTCCTTCATCTACAACCCAGGCTTCTTCTTTTTTTAAACATTGCTGCATTTGTGGTGTGCACTATGGTCCTTCAATGCAACATTTCAGAAGGCCAAAATGGTTTCATTTTAACTTCCTTTAAACCACATTGCATTGAATGCAACTTATGGTGATATTGCTTCAAGTATAACTAAGCCATTTCTGTGCATGACATTTGGGCATTTGTGGGGTGCATTATGTTTGTTGAAGGTAAGTTTTTGTCCATTTTTATACAGCATTTGAAAAAGCCAAACTGGTTTTATTTTAATTCCTTCCACCCACCTTCAATTGAATGCAAGTTCTGGTGATATTGCTTCCACTATAAGCAGTCCATTTTTGTGCATGACATTGCTGCACTTGCAATCACCTTTTGTACAACCATAGACTGTGATATGCATTTTTTATCTTCTTACCAAACAATTTATCTTCCCACAACTTACTTATATTCCCATGTCTACCAAACAACTCAACTTTTTAAAGTTCTCTCTCAATCTTCCCTTCCATTCCTTTCCCTCCTTTAAGTTCATTTCCCTCCTTAAAAGTTCCCTGAACCAAACGGGAGTCTTTGTTTAGTTGGAGGGGAGGGGAGGGGAGGGTAGGGGAAAAATTTAATGGAGATGAAAACTCTTGTGGGCCCTACCACAAATTACTTTTCTCCTCCCCTCCAACCAAACAAACCCTTATTGTTACACCTCCACCGGCCTCGCCCTTTCGGGTGGCGGGTTAGAGGGATTTCTTTTATAAATTACCTTACCTTTAGTTAATAGTCCATTTATATGTATATCAGAGTATGTGTAGCAGAGCACAGGATTGGTTTGGACAAACAGACATACTGGTAGAAGTAAAGTTAACAAAAAGTAAAGTCCCCGGAGGGTTAAGATACAGTCATCCAGCAGTAAGTATCAAAATATTAGGTACAGTCATCCCAAAAAGAACTATACAAAATATGATAGGGCATTCCCTATTCTTCATCAGCACCATCGTCCTACCTTAGTCAAAAAGCCTCCACCACTCAAGTACGGCCCGCTGAGTCAACAAAAGCTTCTGGAGTCCATTATTGGCCCCCAAAGTAACCGTCAGTACTCAAATATTAAATGTGTAAAGTGTATGCAGGTAACCATGTTAGATAAAAAGTCAACAGTAACATGCCAAAAATACCACATATGCAAACGTAATATACACAACACCGACTACCACGTGTCGTCAAGCTGCCTTACCAAGGCAAGCCCCGGACTTACCGGAGTCACGACCCGTAAAGCTGCCTACACCAGGACAGCCCCGAACCTATCGACCCGTACAGCCGCCAATCAAGGCCAGCCTCAGACCAATCGTCCTCAGCGCTAGGAAACACATAACTCTGTATGCATATTTGGCAGTACAAATACAAAAACACACATGGCAAAAACAAACATATAGCACAACACATAAAGATATCTGAGTAAAGCGGTTACTACCTAGTGTACCTTATCCTGCTTTTTTTATATTTTTAAGCCCGATAGCTTTTCCAACAATACCCCTGATCAAAATATACCATTTTCAGTATTTATAAAAATATTCTTACATTTTCTTTGCTAAAACCGAGCTCAACTCAGATTTTTGCAGAGGTTCAGTGATTTTGGATAACTTCCAAGATTTTTAATAAATTCCAAAAAAAATAATGTTTACATGAAACCAGCGCCCTCTGAACCCTTAGAAAGTCTAGTTTTCAGGAAAAATATTCCCTGAACCTGAAAACGCCTTTATTTCAACATGTTGCTTAATTTATTTACCCTGGTCGGATTCTGCCCCGTTGCGCCCTTCACTGACTTCACCATTTTTTATATTCTAGTAGAAAACTCCAAAATACACAAAAAGATATACCATGGTGAAGCCCTGGGTGTCTAGTTCCTACCATAAAAATTTCAGATAAAAAAGACTCCATTTACTATTTTTAATACCGACTTGAATCATCCCTGCCAGAAATTCCAGAATCACCTATGAGTTCAGTTTTAGGAGTTTTTCGGTGTTTTCAACTTCGGAAACTTAAATCATGATCAAACCCTACACAAAATCACGTTCCAGAGCCATTGGGAACCTCAAAAATGCAAGAATCCAGTCATAAAACCAAGATCCAACCCTATGGACGAAATTATTTAATCAAGAACTTAAGAAGAAGAAGTTGTCGGTGTTACCTTCGATCGGAGAATCGGTGGATGAACCTAGGGTTTTGGCCTTTGAGCTCCAACAATGGTGGCTGCTTGGACTCCCTAACTGCTCTGGAATTTTCGTCCCCCTTTAGGGGTGAAAAGTGTGTGAAATCACCTTTTTAATAAAGGTGGATTTGATCCAGTAAAAGTAGAATTAACTAGCGTAAATTTCTGTTTCAGTTGGAGTAAATAGGATATACCTAACTTGACTTAATTCTCAAGCAAATCTTGAAAGTTCCAAAGTTCCCCCCTGCCTCCATGTGGTGCTGCCCCAAAGAAAAGAGAGCAGATCTTTTTCTGCTTTTGGGGAAAATTACAGGTTTTGGCCCGGAACCTCCGTAATTTACAATTGTGGCCCAGAACTTACCAATTATTACCAACTTTTCCCACACTTTGCCTTGCTTTTTGGGGACATGTGAGGCGCCACTTTGGGCCCACATATCTTCCCTAATTGACTTTTTACCTATTTATTCCCATTTTACCCTTTTTGTTCAGGATGTGGGGCCCGCAGTTTGACTTTTCCTTTAATTCTTCTTTCTTGGTCCCCAAGTAATGACTTTAATCATTAGGGGAACTTAGGTGGCGCCTAATGGGGCCCACAAATCTGCTCCCCTGTAATTACTCCCCTTTTTCTCACTTTATCAGTCCAGTTCTGACCAACCGGTCCCCGCCGGGTACTCAATTGCCTCTTTTTGTACTGTTCTTCAACTTTCCAGATATTTTTCCCCTGAATGGACACTCATGTGTGGCGCCCTCCAACCCTCCCAGAGTGGCCCCACACTTGTCTCATTCAGTCAAACGTAGCCTCTAAACTGGTCCCTATTGGTCCCGTTTCTATTGGTCAACCACCTGTGGGACCCGTATCTTGAGTTTGGGCATGAATATGACTTTTATCACCTTTTTTTCTTCCCTCCTTTATGGTGAACGAAATTTTCCATATTATTTACCAAGAATTGACCGTTTTGCCCTTGCTTTTATGTCTCTTACATTATTTACCATATTTAGATAATAATCGAAAATATATATTCTCATTAACTCAACATTAATTACAAATGCACTAATTACATCAGTAGGGGTGTTACACTTATGCCTAACAAAAAGTAGACCCATTTTGATGCGGTTTTTTGACCCAAAATCGCATAAACCTATAAGGGAAAATGACAAATAAATACCATTTGAATTTGTAAAATCCCCAGAAGTCTTCTAAATTTGTAAAAAGACTGAGAGGTACCAAGGACCTATGAGAGATATACAAATTCGGGTGAAATTATCCTTTTACCCTTAGTTTTAAATAAATTTTTTAAAAATAAAATACCCTCGCCGGAGGGCCGCCGGCTACTGGCGAGGGGGGCGGGGTTTTGTTAAAAAAAACATTTCTTTGAATGTGTAGGGGGTGGGGTTCGAACTTGAAAAAAAGTTGTAAATGACGTTATTCAATTTGTAAATTGCGTTATAGGTTTTATAAATGTGCATTTTTTTTTTCACTCAAAGGTATTAAAAAGGAAAAAAATGTAAACTTGAAAAAAGTTGTAAATGGCGTTATTCAATTTGTAAATTGCGTTATAGGTTTTGTAAATGTGCATTTTTTTTTCACTCAGAGGCATTAAAAAGGAAAAAATGTAAACTTGAAAAAAAATTGTAAATGATGTTATTCAATTTGTAAATTGCGTTATAGGTTTTGTAAATGTGATTTTTTTTTTTTCACTCAGAGGCATTAAAAAGGGAAAAAAATGTAAACTTGAAAAAAAGTTGTAAATGGCGTTATTCAATTTGTAAATGACATTATTTAATTTGTAAATTGCGTTATAGGTTTTGTAACTACCGTTGAAAAAATATTAAGAAGAATATATATATATTTGTTATGCATATATAGATTAAAGGAACCAGCCACTTGGCCCTTTGAATGTGTTGGGGGTGGGGGTTCGAACCACACTCCCTACACATTCAAATAAATGTTTTTTTTTTATAAAGAAACAAAACCCCACCCCCCTTGCTGGTGCCCAGCCGCCGCCGGCCATTCGGCGGCCGGTAGCTGACGGACCTCCGGCGAGGGTAATTTAATCCAAATTTGTATATCCCTCATAGGTTCTTAGTACCTCTCAGTCTTTTTACAAATTGGAGGAGACTTCTGGAGGTTTTACAAATTCAAATGATATTTATTTGTCATTTTCCCAACCCATAACCATGATGGGCTAGATTGTATTTATTTATTTTTTCATTTCTAAAATTCTAAGAATAAGGCCAAAGCAACGACACTCCCTCTCCCGTGTGTTGTAAATTGTGAGGTTAGTTATCAACGGGGTTGGTATAAGTAGTAAGCGGTTTATGCTACTTAAGTAAGGTCTCGAGTTCAAGCCTTTCTTCCCATTGGGAGACTCTCTCACCATAGCCAGGTGCGCGACGCAGGTCAGATTCAGATTAATCAAGGTGAAGCTCTGGATACCGGATGAACAAAAAAAAAAATTGCGAGGTTGGTTTAGTTTGTAATATTTTTATATAAAAAAAAATTGTAATATAATTTTTCTCAATCACTTTAATTTTTTAATGCATTTTTATAATTTAGGTTTGTGAGAAGAAATATATTTAGGTAATTGGCTAATTAGATAAATATAAGCAATATGATTTTTTAAAAACACAAACAAAACGGGTTGCTCACCTTCACGGGTCGGGCTACCAGCCCTCCGAGATTGCCCTTTCCCTCCCTGCTGATATAATTAGGGTTTTTACATTCGTAGAAATTTTGAAGTCGGCGGCAGCTGAGAGTCTAGGAGATCAGCAGCAATGGTGAGTAATGCGTTCTCTCTGCAGGCTTGTTTATCTGAATGTTCTGAGTATCATGTGATTCTCCAAGCAAAAAAAAAAAATCTCAGTTCGTGGGGTTTGAGCACTGTAGTGGCAGGAAGAGTTATTCCTATGCCTAAATATTACGATCGCTGTGTTCTTTGTCTCTGATCTCGAGTTATGTCTTGAAAAATCTCTTGTCAATTTAATTTGCTGATCAACTTGAGACTTTTTGTCCGTTTATACAGGCTCCAAAAAAAGGTGGAAAAGCTCCGGTCGCGGCTACTAAGAAGAAGCAGGTGTGTTTCTCTGATTGTCATAACTTCAATTAAAATATCGGTTTCATTTAGGTTATTTGAAATCATGGTATATGATTGGCCTCCATTTTTTGGGTTCCATTTTAGGACAAGGTGGTGAATCCGCTATTTGAAAAGCGTCCGAAGCAGTTTGGGATCGGAGGTGCATTGCCTCCTAAGAGAGACCTGACACGATTCGTCAAGTGGCCCAAGACTGTTCAAATCCAGAGGAAGAAGAGGATTCTCAAGCAAAGGTTGAAGGTCCCTCCAGCTTTGAATCAGTTCACCAAAACACTAGATAAGAACCTTGGTATGTAAACTAGTTGAGCCCTAGTGTTCATGAATTTCTTAACACAAATTCTCTGGTTTTTCTTAGCTTCTGTTATGCCTTTGGATACTTATTTCAGTATCTTGTTTCGGTATATATTGTTCTGAAGAGTATTATTTTGGCAGATTTATTAAACAAAGTGGTTGCTCTATATTTCTCCTTTAGATTTAGGATCTAACTTAATTTCATCTAAATTTAAAAAAAAATTTATTGATTGATGTGGACCAGCATATTTGAACAGTGCTGCACTTCATTCCAGAATTCAGTGCCTGTAAATAGTCGTCGGTGTGTCTAACGGGTAGCTTATTCTCAGCTTCCTGCGCTTGCATGTATCATTGGCGTGGCTTTTTGGGTAGTGAAGATGTTTGATGATGTTCAATAATTGCATTATGCCTGTTCTGAAATATTTTTGAATTATGGAGTATCAGCATAATTATTACTCCTTTCCTACCAGAACTAACTAATTAATTTGAGTAGATTAAGGATGTTAGTTGAGTTAATTAATATGATATGTTCTTTTTAAAACACCCTAAGCTAAGCATGTTCCTTAATTCCCTCTCTCCCCTCTCCTGCTTGATTTGATTATTGTTGAGGGAATATCAATAGGGTTAAGGACAAGGGGGAATAGTTATTTTAGTTTTATTCTTTTATTTCTCTTGACTATGTTTGTTTGTTTGGTGTTTAATAGATTTTTTATTCATGTTTATATAGCAACCGACGCTTGCACAAAAGGCTGTATTGATCATCTTTCTGTAAATGTCATTTGCAGCAACTAGCCTATTCAAGATGCTTCTCAAGTATAGGCCTGAGGATAAGGCCGAAAAGAAAGAGCGACTCTTGAAAAGGGCTCAAGCCGAGGCAGAAGGAAAATCTTCAGAAGCTAAGAAGCCTATTGTTGTGAAATATGGTCTCAATCATGTGACCTACCTGATCGAGCAGGTCTGCTCCTTTCTGTCGATGCATGAGAATGCCTTTTAATCCCCAGCATTTGATTAACGTCTTTTTTTTTTTTTTTTTCCTTTCTTTTTGTGGCAGAATAAGGCACAGCTAGTTGTGATTGCACATGATGTTGATCCAATTGAACTGGTTGTCTGGCTGCCAGCATTGTGCAGAAAGATGGAAATTCCCTACTGCATTGTCAAGGGCAAGGCACGCTTGGGAACGGTAATATTTGCTTTTTGCAAGAAAATAATTTTATCTTGCCATTATGACTGCATCAAAATTTGATTCTTGCTGCCTTTTGATAGATTGTTCATAAGAAAACTGCATCAGTTCTGTGTTTGACAACCGTCAAGAATGAAGACAAATTAGAATTCTCCAAGATTCTAGAGGCAATCAAGGTAATTTATGGGTGTATTTTGGTTCTTTCTTTTCTTTCTTGCTTCGTTTTTTGGGCATTCTTTTCACTTTTTGTATTACTTTTGTTCAGGCCAACTTCAATGACAAGTACGATGAGTACAGAAAGAAGTGGGGCGGTGGTATCATGGGATCTAAATCCCAAGCCAGGACCAAGGCCAAGGAAAGGCTCCTTGCCAAGGAAGCGGCACAGAGAATGACTTGAGCTTCCTGCTTGTTTGCTTCAGGAAAATTCGATTTTGTTAAATTTTGTTTTGAGTTGGGTGTTTAATTTTTCTATGGAGATTTATAGCTTAAGCCACCAGATTCTGTCTAGCTTAAAAGTTTGTCTCCAACTTAAATCTTTTTACAAAATTATTTTCATGATTAACGATATCAAATTGATGCGACAAAAGTTTTAACACATAACAAGTAGAAAAGGAAGATGTTCTTAAGCATTACAGGATGAAGATGGGGAGTGGTGTTATGATTCTGAAAAGTTAGAATCTCCTGGGATTAGCTTTCTTCAACAGTTGTATACGGCTGAGCAGGAAGTGAGGTGTAACATCAATTTTGGGGACTAGTGTCCCAGTGTAGGCGAATTTAGGTTGAGTCCACTTCGTCAGGTAGCCTCTGAATAGGATAGTAAACAAGCTTTTTGTAGTATGGGTGCTTTGAAGGCTCCGGGGCTGATGGTTTGAATCTACTGTTTTTCCCAAGTCAACGGCAAATAGTTGGCAAATC
Organism: Acacia pycnantha; assembly: GCA_025563575.1. Classification (NCBI taxonomy): domain Eukaryota; kingdom Viridiplantae; phylum Streptophyta; class Magnoliopsida; order Fabales; family Fabaceae; genus Acacia; species Acacia pycnantha. The sequence goes on from JAMWYP010000001.1 coordinate 4,558,540, forward strand.
GGTTGTTTCAATAGTGCAGGATTTTTTTAGGGTTAAGAGGTTAAATCCTTTAACTTTTATTAAAAGTGTAAAAGTAATCATAACTTTCAAAACTGAGGTAAAACTGTTAAACTCGATTAATTTGTATTACAAAGGACAAATTAATTTTTTGGTCTTTAAAATTTTGACTCATTTATAACTTGGTCCTTAAACTTGGGAAAATTCCAAATAAATACTGTTTGAAATTGTAAAACCCTCCTAAGTCTTCCGAATTTGTAAAAAGACTGAGAAGTACAAAGGACCTATGAGGGATATTCAAATTTGGGTGAAATTACCTTTTTGTCCTTAGTTTTAAATAAATAAATAAAAATAAAATACCCTCCAATCCCGTCGCCGGCCAGCCGCTGGCGGCCGCCGGCGACCACCACCACTGGAGGCCACCATCGGGGGCCGACGGTGGTGGCCGGCAGCAGGGGGTTGGAGGGGTTTATTTATTTATTTATTTAAAACTAAGGGCAAAATGGTAATTTCACCTGAATTTGCATATCCCTCATAAGTTCATTTGTACCTCTCAGTCTTTTTACATATTCAATAGACCTCTGGAGATTTTACAAATTCATATGGTATTTATTTAGAATTTTCCCTAAAAAATACTATCAACATATTTAAAAAGACAAAGAAGGGTGGAAATTTTCAATAATTCCAAATTGATTTTTTTGAAATTTTGACAAATAAGAGAAATTACATAAGTGCCTTACTTTTTATCTTTTTAAAAAATCCCTAAAATCCGTTGTCGGCGGCCAAAGCTCTAGTTGCCTAATATATATATATATGGGAAAAGTATTTCTCCCGTCACTAGAGATAGAGTTATCTCCAGTGACCTCAAAACTACGTCGTTTTGAATTAATGAAGGGTGTGTTAGTAATTTTAGGTGAATTAATGAATGGTGTTTTGGTAAAATTTATATGATTAAAAAATAAACAAAATTATATAAACACCCTCCATTAATCCAAAACGACGTAGTTTTGGGGTCACTGGAGATAACTCTATCTCCAATGACTGGAGAAATCCTTTACCATATATATATATATATATATATATATATATATATATATATGGGATAATGATTTGTCAAGTGACTGGATATATCAATTTGTCCAGTGAATAGTATCCGAGTATATATATTTAAAGCAAAAATTGTTAAATGGTAGAGCCCTTAGAAAGAGATAGAGACAGATCGAAGAGAACACACAGCAAAAGTCATTAAGCCAGACCTCTTAATTAACAACTTTTTCATAGATTACATTGTAGATAGAGTGCAATGGAATAATATGATTCATGTAGTAGACCGCGGGATACTATTTTTTTGTTATAGTATTTTGATTGTCTTATAGATATAGATACTTGTGTTATGAAGTGAATTTGAACTTGTATGGAATTTTGTCATGTATCATTTATGCAGAGTTTTTCTTTAAAAAAAAAATTAAGGGAAATTGACATAAAAATACTGTTAACATATTTAAAAGATAAATAAGGATGGTGAATTTCAATAATTCCAAATTGATTGATTTTAAATTTTGACAAATGAGAGAAATTATATAAGTGCACTTACTTTTTTTTTTTTAAAAATCCCTAAAATCCTTTGCTGGCCGCCGGAGCTCTAGTAGCCTAATATATATATTTTAAAAAATATTAAGCAAAAATTGTCAACAAATATCTCATTTACAATTTTAGTATCGCTACTAAAGCGAAAAATTTGTATTGTCAACAAATATCTCATTTACCTGGAAAAATTCAAAAACGAAAAAATATTAGACCGCCATTTACAACTTTAGTATTGCTATTAACAATTTAAATATTTATAGATTCAACAAATAATTTGTTTATAACTTTAACAATGCTATTAACAATTTAAGTATTCATATTGACAACATTTGCCTAAGAAATTCATAAAAAAAAAAAAATTATTAGACCTTCGGAGCTCTGATGAAATTATTAGAAAATATTCAAGTAAATACCTTGTTTGCAACTTTAATATCGCTATTAACTCAAGTATTAATATTGATGACTTTTGCTTAAGAAATGTGCGTGCGCGCGCGCACACATAAAGACCGCCAAAACTTCAGTGAAAGTTATTAGGAAATATTCAACAAATACCCCGTTTACAACTATAGTGTCATTATTAACAACTCAAGTATTCATATTGATAATTTTTCCCTAAGAAATTCAAAATATTGTATTAGACTATTACAATTTTAATATCGCTATTAACAACCCAAGTATATGTATTCACAACTTTTACCAAAGAAATTTAACATATATATATTAGGCTGCAGAGCACCGATCGCTTGTTGCTAGCGCTGGAACTTTGGTGACGGGTTGCTGCCAGCATTGGAGATCTCTCAATTGGCAAGGATATTTAGGAATTTAAAAATAAAAAAAGTAAAGGCACTTGTGTAATTTCACTTAGTAGTCAACATTTCAAAATGTCAAATAAGTCAACTTAGAATTATTGAAATTTATCACCCTTATTTGTCTTTCACATATTTTGAAAGCACTTTTTTGTCATTTTCCTAAAAATTAATTGAAAAAGGGGGAAATGTTGTATGGATTGGTGAGAGTTGTGGCCCATTTGACCCACCAACCCACAAGTCTGGGTTGGGTACCCATACGAAAATAGATTAGTCGAAACCATACCCTACTCATTTCCCCCCAATTCATCTCTATGGACCCATATTACCACCAAGCTGATGGCAATTCATGAGACTCAAATGATTCTGCGGTAAAAATAATAAAAGTATTTTTTTTTTCAATAATCCAGCATTAAGAAAATTAATGGAAATTAACCAAAAAAGGAATAGCCAACACTAATTTATATCTCCCTATCTTTCATTGTTAGTGCTAAAGTCCAGTTTTCTCTGGTACAATATTGAAATTTTTATTATGGAGGGTGAAGAAAAAAAGAGAGTTGGAGGGAGATCAAGTAGAAATTCAAATTCAGAGGCCATTTCACATCCATCTTATACTGTGTGAATGATTTTCTTTGAACAAATACAATATCCCCAATTTTTCCCCCAAAATCATACACCTTCATTAATTTCAAGGACAAAATGATTCAGGGAATCTTGCCTTATTGACAGAGTAAAATGGTTCTCCTACACTAAGATGTTTGGTTGAGGTGGAAGTAGACTCATCCCATATGGAGAAAGAATGCAAGTTTGAATCTTGAAAAGCAAACTTATTGGGAGAAACAAAAACCATTTAATGCACTCTTAAGCTTCTAAACAGATTATTCTCAAGTCCAAAGTGACTTGAGGATACCCCAAGCAATTCACAAAATAAAAGGGTTCTCCTATGCTATATTAGTATACAACAACAACAATTAAGCTTTATCCTACTAAATATAATTAGCTTGACAATTAATTCAAATGGTTCATAAGAATATTCACCCACTCAAGCCTCCTTTAAGAAAGCTTCGTACATGACAGGTTTTGCATGTTGCACTTGGAGACTTGGACTCACAAACCAGCACACTTTAAAATTGTGCAAGATTGTGAATCTACTGATGGTGCAGGATAGAATCAACCTTGCTACAACCTCTCCCACAAATATGGTACAGGATAAAACCACACTGCCTTTAGTGACTTGCTGGTACAAAACGCCAAAGGTCCACAGCAATATCCACCTCCTTCTTCTTGTGAAATTTATACAGTTTTGGTACATCATAACGAAGCTGTTGAATCAAAGAAAACAAAGTAACATTTCAAAACTAAAGAAACTTCACATTGTTGAGTCAGTCAAACGGAAAGAATTTGGATTTCAAGGAAGCAATCAGGTTTACATTCAAGCAGACTGGTATGAGAGGGGGAAAAAAAAGAATATTGACCTGAGACCTCTGAGACTAGAAAAGTAGAAGCCCAAGCGAAGGAGAAAAAAAAATGAAGATATAACCTGAGACTTAAAAGAAGCACAAGCCCAAACAAAAAGAAAAAGAATGAATGAAAAAATGGGGAAAAAATGAGTAGGAACAATATTAGAATGTAGGGTTAAGTACGAATTTGTCCCGGAAGTTTTTGTTGAGGAGCAATGTTACCTTGGAAGTTTTTCTTGTCTCAATATTGCCCCGGACGTTTCAAAACGTAGCAATGTTGCCCATTTTCGTTAAAAAGTTAATGGTTAACGTCAATTTTTTGATGGTCAACGTTAGTTTTTTAACGGAATAGGGCAACATTGCTAAGTTTTGAAACATCCCGGCAACAATGAGACAAGGAAAACTTCTAGGATAACATTGCTCTTGGGCCTATACTTCCAGGGCGCATTTGCTACTTAACCCATAGAATGTATAAAGAAATGTGTGATTAGTTAGACATTGAATTGAAGATATATATAAAAAAGAAAGGGTTGAGTTCTGTCCTTTCAATTGACTTAAGTCATTTTTTATAGAAAGACAACCTCAACCTATACATATATCTAAAATTTAACAGCATGGATTCACCACATTGTGCTAAGAGACAGTATCCACATCAAAAACATTTGGATTATGGCCTAGCAGGTGTAAAATTACAGATTTACTCCCGCTGGGCCAGAAGAAAAAAAGTAAGAAACAACTAGTAATTTTTTTACCGTGGGTTTAATGACTGCAAGTTATAGTCGGTTCAGGACTTACTAGTTAACTATAAGCACAAAAGAGCTCAACTTCATTTCAAAAAAATGAAATAAAGGACTTCCCTATTTAATTAAAAAGAGATTAATAAATAGAGCAAAACTTTACTTCACACAAGGATTTAAAAACGCAAAAACAAACAAATTAAATGATTCACTCACCTCACATAAAACTTCAGCACTTGCAGCATTGAAATCCCTCATGGCTACTCGTTTGACATGCTAGAATAAGATGAAAAAGAGCATCTCATGAACAAAGTGAAAAAATGAGCAGAATGGAAGTATAGAAAGTATCAAAAAAGCTGCACAGGTAAATGTCACTACCATGAAAAGATCTTAATTCAAATAATACTGAACTCCTCATGAAATGGTATGATATGTAGAATGTGGCATAAACAAACACATAAACGTATGCATGAGATAAAAATCAAGATGCTTGGACATCCACACAAATAGCATGATTTTAAGAAAATTTGAAGTGTCTAGAGAAAAATTTAAGTTGCAACATTTACGATACAAGTGTGAGTGAGTTATACTAAGAAAAATATTCCATTGTTCATTCAGATAACTAGAATGTAAGACACAGATGACTTACATCTCTTGTTGAAGTCTTATGTAAGGAATAAACAGCCTGAGAAGCAACCTGATAAATACATGAATATCAGAAATTCCATCAATCATATGTTAAGAGTTATATAACCACCATGCTCGCCTACCTTCAATGCAACATGGAGAAAATCCATGTCTACACCCTTCTTCCTAGTTCCAAATGGAGGATTCATCACAACTGTATCAAAAATTTGACCTAGAGAAAAAAAAAAAGAAATACAAATACAGCTAAATGAATCTGTGGTAGAAGAAAACTTCAAGAATAGACACAAACTTATATAAGCAAAGACATAGAAGGGAACTAAAGTAGAGGACAAAGACAATAAAAAAAGCTACCTCTCCATTCCAAGTCCATAACATTCGACTGCATAAAGTCCAAATACAACTGCATTTAATTGAATAACAAAGGAAAGATGATGTTATTATAATGTAGAGAAATTAAATTGAACCTTTACAATTCAAGGTACATCACTTTGCGTACAATATTAAACACATAAAAATGTTATTTTAATTTCAATGCAACAAGTGGCTTAGTTATCCGAAAAAAATGTTATCATTTACTATATCAAGCCATAGGAAGAAAATACCTCAAGCTCCTCAGCATTTAATGCTGCTATCTCAAGAGATTCAGGATCAATGTCAATGCCGACAACATGTCTGACCAATGCTAAGACAAATTAAGAGAATATAAGATACACATTCATACATAAATAACTACATACATATAGACACATAAAACCACAATTCAGACATAACAAATCGCTTTGTTGCTTAAAATTGTAGTTGAAGTTTGATTTAGAATGGAGGGCACCTAAGTGAGCAAGCCGTTATGTGCTATGTATTAATGACCAGGCAATAAAAAATACCAATCCATTGTTCATATAGGCCCGATGTAATCATGGACTATGGAAATGTTGCAGACAAGTTGTAGTAGTTTGAAGCTTCAGCATACTTAATGTCATTTCAATATCAGCTCAAATATAGTTTACAGATTAAATGGGATGCAGGTAAACAAATAGTACAAAAATAAAAGAAGCGAAAGAAGGCAACTTACTCAGCACTCAATAGAGCAGCTGCAACACCTAAAGTACCACAGCCACATCCAAAGTCAGCCACTACTTTGTTGCTCACATCTCCAAAAGAGTTCTCAGCCTAATTTACGTAATCACAACACAAACAGGACTTTAAGAATGTGGAATTACAATAACTAAACAAAATGGTCACCAAACAATTTGCACACTATTGGATTCACTACCACCCCCAACCCTTTCTTTCACCACCACAGAATGAAACTTGCCAAATAATTTAATAGTTGCATTGCAATGAAATCATAGAAATTTAATCTAAGAGCTCATAGCTGTTTCCACCTTTAGGTGAAGGAAAATAGAACATCTTAATGTGCAGTTTGAAGCAAGAAACAACGATATTTTGCAGAAGCTAGAGAAAGTGATGAGAGTGAGAGAGCAATACAGTGAAAAGCATGCGAGAAGTGATATGGGTACCAGTTGGATACTGTTCGAGTTCAATCTGCAACCAAAAAAAAAATACGTGATTCACAGTAATAGAGAAAAGACACAGAGACCATTAAAGGTCGTATGAGAGAGAGAAAACCTTGGGTTGAGAGAACTGCTGAAGATCGCCAAGGAGACTTTCCAATTGCTTGAGCTTCATACTTTCAGGCTCAGGTTTCGGCGATCGCGTTCACAGAGAAAATGGAGAATTTTCCTTTTCTTCCTCACAATTACTGCGTTTTCCTGACCTGATTTTCCCCAAGCGTCAGCCCAAACGTGAAATTAAAGCAAATTTTCAATATTTTCCCATACCCTTTTTTTATTATGCCATCAATATTTTCTCATACACACGCAAATGCGAGGGGCGCACCCAGATTTTCCGTCATAAAATTATCGTAAATTATTAACTTAATACCATGTAATTCTCATTAATCTAACGTGGCAGTTTTCATCAATAACTTAACAAAAAAAAAATAATAAATAAATAACGACAGGAGGTTAATGTCAAAACTTAAAATACCAAGAAGTTTAAATTTAAATTTTAAATATCAGAGAGGTTATTTGACCCAAAATTTATGGAAGTTTTATAGATTTTAGCCTATAAAATTAAATTCTTAGAACCTTTATTATATTTAATTTTCTTATTCAAGGAAGAGGTAACCTGCTTTTCAGAAACTCCCAAGTCTCATAGCAGATAATCCAAACCGTTTGGATGTAGCTTTTTTAGAATAGCTTTTGGAATTTACAAAGTAAAAATGACTTTTAGAGAATAATTTTTGGATGAAAATGATAGTGTTTGGATATTATTACTTGAATAGTTTTTTCATGGTCAAATTTACCAAAAAGAACATTAACTTTTTGTATAATTGCATATAAAAGATCAGGTTGTATTTTGAATATTATAAATATTATATTTCATAATAAATACCAAAACTTACATAAATTTGTATACAAAATTAAAATACTTTAGGGTACTGACTGGCATTGAAAAATACTTCATAATCTTAAAAATTTCTTTTAAAATATTGAAAAAATATTTCAAGGTAACGACTTATCTTGAAAAATATTTTAGGGTATTGATGGGTACTAAAAAGATCTTAATACTGGGTATTGAAAGAATACTTCTCATAGTCTTAAAAATTTATTTTAAGATCTTGAAAAAATATTTCAGAGTACTGACTAATCTTTTAAAAAAAAATCAGGGTACTAATGGGTACTAAAAAGATACTGAAAAATACTTCATGATCTTGAAAATTTCTTTTAGGATATTGAAAAAATATTTCAAGGTAATGACTAATTTTGAAAAAATACTTCAGAGTATTAAAAAAATACTTAAGGATATTGACGGGTACTGTAAAAATACTAATGATGGCATAGGAGAGAGAAAAATCAGGAAAAAATAATTTTTTCGAAAACCTAGGTTTTGATGCAAAATAACTTCTAGTAAAAAAATAGGGGTGTTGGATGACTTATTGTAAAACCATTTTGATGCAAAATAACTTCTGAGAAAAAGATGAGTGTTTGACAGACTTGTGACAAAAACAAAACCTAGGTTTTATTTCTAAAACTTAGGTTTTGGAACCCTAATCGTGCTGACGCAAGGTTGTGATTTTCTCCTATGAGAAAAAAAAAAAAGGTAATTCTTTCTATACAAAACTAGCATGAATGCTGGGACGGAAAAAAGATATCTTCACAACAACAAAGTATCCAACCAAGTTGAATTATAAAACCTCATCTTACATCTACACCCAATTTCAGAATAATCCCAATATGAGAACAAAATATATTTTTACAAATTCATTATTTAAATGTTTTGAGTCATTTACGAAATGAAATGTGACATTTGACTAGTCTACCTCCCTTTAACCGAGGAATCCTTTTAATTTTACATTGCATTAAATTACTAAATCAATTTATTATAATTTTAAAAATAAAAGGAATAAAATATTAAAAAGACTAAAATAATTTGTTACATGAGATAATCTAATGCAATACGTCCACGAGTTTCCCAAGCATTGAAACTGTAGAAAAAAATCATTGTAAATGTTGTTGGTGAATCGTGAAAGTGTTCCTAATGCCGCTAATAAGCGTGGTGAATGATTTAAAACATGATATTCTTAGAGTGTTGGAATCGTGTTTTTTTAAAAAAAAGTTGTAAATGACGTTAATAAAATGGTGAAAAGTTATGAAAGTGTTGCAAATGTCATTAGTACTGTGACAAATATTTTGTTAAATAGTATCAAAACAAAGCTGTTTATATATATATATATATATATATCTGTCTGTGTGTGTGGAATCAATCTTACTACCCCTTAGATCCCTGAAGGTTTAGTAACCATTGAACCACCAAACCTATTTGTCAAATAATATATATATATATATATATATCACTCACCTCAGCTTCTGTAGGTAAGGTTGTGTAATGGGCAGGATGAACTACTAGATAGTTAGCTCACAGTCCACCCATTTATTTCTTAGTCAACATGGGCTAGCTTATGCCCATTAAAGCCTATGACAAATGGGTTGAGTTAATCCCGTGTAGGCTTGAATGAACATGGGCAACTCGATAATACATTTTTTTTTAAATAAACTCAATATATAACTACACTCTTACTACATTGTTACAACTAATTTCTCAATATAAATTATAAAAAACACTAATAATAAATTACCATAATCCTCATTATTCCTCATTAAACCCACACATAAAATGACATGCACAAATTAACAAACAGTTTGCAAAGTTCTCAATCAATGCAAGAATTGATCTAACAAATAACAGAATATAGGAGAGGAAGAACTTGTTCTCAATCAATGCAAGAATTAATCTAGCAAACCACAAAATGTATGAGAGGAAGAACATGAGATGGTTGAAGTTGGAGCTACTACCTCTTCCTCTACAAAACCAATTCAAATAAATGGCAGTATTAACATGTAACAAAAAGATGAAATAATACAAATTGGAAATGCTATTGAAATTACTAGCAACAAGAGATGTTATCGTGTCAAAATTATCAACATCAACTTCCTTCAATTTGAGAGGATTTGTACGTAGCCAATTTTGAGTACATATGAGTGTTTCAATCATCTTTAAAGATAAGGAGCTTCTAAAATATTTAGTACTCGACCCCAGTACTAAAAGCTAATTCCGAAAACACGGTAGAGACTAATGTAGCTAACAAATCATGTGCGATCAAATTTAAATCTTTAAACTTAGAAGCAAGCATTTTCCATCATGCTAAAAGGTCAAACTTTGATTCACACAATATTCAATTGAATCAGCTTTGAAAATTTTATATATAATTATATATCATTATATCTCACAATTCCTTTGAAAATTTATTCTTTTAGAAGTAACGTTATATATAATATTATACATAACATATTTATATTTAACTATATATTTTATCTCACATACATGATATATAATTAAATTAATATAGGCTCCTTTGCCTTAATTTATAATTAAATATATATAATAATATGTGTATTTTATTTATACTTTTTTTTTTGGTCAAAATTTTATTTATACTTAAAAATATATTATACACACACTTATATGCACTACTAGAAAAAGTCAAATTTGCGACGGAATTTTGCGACGGAAAATTATCCGTCGCAATTTTTTTGCGACGGACGTCTGGGTCCTTCGCAAATTTTTGCGACGGACCCTAGAGGTCCGTCGCAATTTGCGACGGACCACAGGGTCCGTCGCAAAAGGTAAAGTCTCTTTTAAGAGACTTTGCCTCCTCTTCGTCCCGACATCGTCCCGACACCCCCCCCCCCAAAATTTGCAGATCCGGCCTCCTCCCTCTCGTCCTCGCCCCCAGCTCCGGCCCCCCTCCCCCCAACTCCGGCGGAATCTCCCCGCCTCCGGCCCCTCCCCCGGCTCGTCCCTTCTCCCCAAGCTCGTCCCTCCCCAAGCTCGTCCCTCCGCCCCAAAGCTCCGGTCGACCCTCCCCAAGCTCCGGTCGGCCGCCTAGCTCCCTCCCCCTGCAGCCTCGTCCCCCTTCCGCCTTCCTCGGCTCCCCTACTTTCACTCGATCGTCGTCATCTTCTCCGTTTGGTCACCGCCAGGTTCGCTTGATTTTTTTTTTTTTATAATTATATGGAAATATTTATGTTAGATTTGCTTTATTACATAATTTAAATATGTATGTTAGTAGAAGATTATAGATTACACGATTTTAAAGGCAAATAATTGGTAATGATACATAAATCTTTATATAGGATGATTTAGGCTAATTATAAAAGTTTGTATGTGCTATAAAAATTAGTGGAATTTAGTATTTGATTTAGGCTATCATAAATTTTTTGTTTATATCACGATTTTAAATTTTTGTTTTAATCTATCTATAACAAGTTATACAATAAATTTGATTAAGTCTTCAATAGTCTCTTTGATCTAGCCCATATATGTTAGAAACTCCAAAATACTTAGTGTATGTAAATTAAAATGTATATGCTATTCATAACCTTCAAAATGAGAAAAGTAATTTGTAAAAAGTGAAATTGATAAATTAGAGAATAAATTAATTAACATAATTTGTATGAAATATGTATGTTAGTAGAAAATTATAAGTTACATGATTTTAAAGAAGAAAGATAAGAGAATTAATTAATTAATTAACATAATTTGTATGAAATGTGTTTGTTAGTAGAAAATTATAAATTACATGATTTTAAAGAAGAAATGTAAGAGAATTAAGTAATTAATTAAGTAATTAACATAATTTGTTTGAAATATGTATGTTAGTAGAAAATTATAAGTTGCATGATTTTAAAGTAGAAAGATAAGAGAATTAATTAATTAATTAACATAATTTGTATGAAATGTGTTTGTTAGTAGAAAATTATAAGTTACATGATTTTAAAGTAGAAAGATAAGATAATTAATTAATTAATTAACATAATTTGTATGAAATGTGTTTGTTAGTAGAAAATTATAAATTACATGATTTTAAAGAAGAAATGTAAGAGAATTAAGTAATTAATTAAGTAATTAACATAATTTGTTTGAAATATGTATGTTAGTAGAAAATTATAAATTACATGATTTTAAAGAAGAAATAAAGAGAATTAATTTATTAATTAATTAACATAATTTGTATGAAATATGTATGTTAGTAAAAATTATAAATTTGATAAGAGAATTAATTCATAATAATGACTGTGGATAATTTTTTTTTTAAAAAAAATATTGCATTTAAATTTTTATATATTTGTGGCATGTTGAGATGTTAATTCGGTTGGGAACTGAATTAGATACGAAGTATGGAAGGCAACCACGATAGAAGTTGGATGTACAATCGTCTAACTAATAGAAGAGAACTAACACAAGTATTCTTGGCGGGTTTGGAAAACTTCATCCAATTTGCTTTGGCGAATTCAAATAATTCAAGTAGTGAGATCGGTGTCCGTGTGCTAAATGTAGGTGTTTAAGATTTAGGGTACGGACAATGTCAAAATTCATTTGTGTCAAAAGGGATTCATGAAAGATTATGAATGTTGGGAATGTCATGGCGAAGTCCGACAGACACCGAGTGGTTATTACGGGACAGTAGTCATCGAGAAAACCTTAATCAATATGAGCGATTGGTTATGGATGCCGCGGGACCGTCGATCGGCCAATATTTTGATCCCGTTACTCATGCTGAGTCGTCATACATGGGAGAGGAGACCGGTACACATACCCAACCATCATACATGGGAGAAGATCCTAATCCGTAAGGGCTAGGTTCTATAAAATGCTTCAAGATGCGCAACGTCCTTTATGGAAAAAAAGGTTAAGGAGCTTGGCCTTGGATGTGAAAAAATCCATTGCTGCTCCAGAGGATGTATGTTGTATTACAAGGAAGATGCTGAACTGACCAATTGTAAATTCTGTGGAGATGACAGATATAAAGTTGTGGGGAAAGGAAGGAAAATGACCCGTCATGCGTTAAGTAAGATGTTGTATAACAAAATGGCTTCGATCCTACTTCGTGGAAAATCCATCAGATCCCAATGAAGTTGCGTGGAGTTTGTCCTATGGAGCTGCAATTAGTGTTACCCGGTGCAAGAAATACATAATCAATGGGTATCGGTTTTCAACCTGCCGAGGCGAATGCGGGTACACTATGTTGTAATTATGGTGTATGTTGTCGAGGTGACAAAGTTGATGGGGTGGAGATCGACTACTACGGGAAGTTAGTTGACATAATTCAACCGAGTTACCCGTGGGACAAGGTAGTGACCCTTTTCAAATGTGAGTGGTTTGATAACAATCGCGTGGGACAAAAATGGACAAAAATGGAAATATTGAGATCCACCTGGACAAGGAGATATATGGTTGGTTATGACCCATTCATCCTTGCTCAACAAAGCGGAACAAGTTTACTATACATCATACCCCACATCCCGCCAAGGTTGGAGGAGTTATTAAAACCAAAGCACGAAATATTATACCAAAGTCGAAAGAGCCGGAATCAAATGACGGTATGGCTGAACCGTTCCAAGCTGATGTGGAACATGTACTGCCATAAACATCTTCGATGACGAAGTACCAAGCAATCTATTTGATTCTCTGCGGGGTTAGAATTAATTCCTATACAAATTGACGATGAGGAATCAGACGATGAGGAAGAAGTGATTTACTCTGATAGTGAATCGGAGTTCGACGACTATGAGACCTCCTCAGAGGAAGACGTGTAAGCAAATGTTGATGTTGATGAACAAGAATCGTCCGATTGATTTCTAGAGGCGACGTCATCTCGCTCCTTATGGAGGTAGAGGGTCCAGCGCTTCCCCAGATATGCCATCCTTTGATATGTCATCTTCACCGTCTACATATTTGTCATCTTCACCGTCGCTGTATATGTCGTCATCACCGTCGCTGTATATGTCGTCATCACCGTCTACCCCCCCACTGATCCACAGCAAGGGGGATCACAGGTTTACAATATAATTTCTGATTGATTTACATAAGTTTAGTTACATATGATTTACATATGTTTATCTTCAATACTTCACATTCCTTCCTTAGCACAATGCGTCGCCTCATAGCCACGTTGGGGAAGAAGGTAGTTCCTCCGATCCACCAACTGGGCTCCAGAGATCCTTCGACACGGAAGCTTTGGATCCGTCCCGACGGCGTCGGGTAAGTCATGCCAAGTTACCGTAATGTTACAATTTTCTCTATGTAAATGGTTTGTATGGTAATATTTGCATGATGTCATCTCTCATCAGATTTGAGCCTCATAATGAGGTAAGGGACTTCATCTCGGCCCAATTATTCCGCAATTACAACCATCCTTGGGCCAAGTGGACAGACATTCCTAGCACTACTCGAGATGCTTGGTTCGATGAGTTCTTGGTAAGTTTTTTGTTTTATGGTTATTTAATTAAGTACTTTAAAAATTTGGAGCACTAATGGTTCGTTATTGATTTTCGGCGCAAGATATGACGTTGCTCGAACATCGTGCAGAACTAAAAGCAAATTATAATCATAATGGAGGCCGATTTTTGCGTCAAAAGCTTTACGGCTTGAGAAATAAAAGAGGCAAGAAAGACTGGATTCCCAGACACCGTAGACGAATTATTGCAGAATTGGGCCACAAATGAAAAGTTTCAAAACATGAGCACGAAAAATAAGCAAAACAGAGCCAAAATGGAAGGACCGTCATATCTTTGGCGGTGCATTCCTATTAGTGAGCATCGACGGAAAATTGTAAGTACACTCTATTTTCTATTTAGGTATTTGATATTTTATACTTTGAAGTAATTAATTAAGGTTCTCATCCGCGTTTGCGGGTAGAGTGCGGGAAGTTCTGAAGGATCAATTGAGTGGGCTACCTTTGAGCGGACCCATTCCCGCGATCGAAGGGAGTGAGAGACAATGGATTAACCAAAAGGCGCTGCAAGTAGCGGTTAGACATTTATTGCCTTTATTACTTGTTTTATGCACCACCATATTTATTTTATTTTACATGTCTAATAAGCTATGTATTTTTGTGCTTGTAGGAAACCTTTCAGAAGGCGTCGCAGGAGAGAGGGTCGCGGCTTGGGTCGACCCCGCTTCCTCTCGGTTCGACAATGAGAGTCTGTTCTTTGAGGCCGCAGCGGATTTAACAAGAAAGGGAGAGTCTTTGGATACGGTGCCTCTGCTGGCCGATGAAGCAATCAAAGCGCTCCTCATCCAAAGAGTGAAGGTGTTTCTCCAGTACACGTAATACATTTCATATTGATAATTTCCATTCTCTTGTCTATTCAAATGAAGTACAAATAATAAATGTACTTCATAATGTATTTGCAGATGAGTGAAGAAGATGAAAGCATTGGTGGAGCAAAGCAAGCAACACGGATGAGTCACAACAGGACATCATGAGGCGGAGATGCTTCAGAACGGGAGAGGATGGAGCAGGCAATGAATCGAGAACGGGAGAGGATGGAGCTTGCGATGCAACAGAACGGAGAGTATGCGGCAGCAGATGGATCGATGCAAGCGGAGATGATGAGACAGAAGCAGAATCAACTCCTGTCTCTAATGACACAAAAGGGTTCGGGGTCGGCTGGTGATGATGACCATGCGGGTGATGATGATGATGATCACAATCGATGTTTAGACTACTTTTTAGTATTTGTTCCTTACAACATTATTATATATATTTTGTTTTCTCTGTTTAAACTCTTTTTATTATATTCATGATACTTTTGCATTCAATTTTCAAATTAAAAAAATTTAAAAATTAAAAAAATTAAAAAAATTTAAATTTAAAAAGATTCAAAAAAAAAAAATTAATAATTTTGCTACGTAAATCATTTCCGTAGCAAATTGCTACGGATTTAAAATTCCGTAGCAATTTGCTACGGAATTCTATCCGTAGCAATTTGCTACGGAATTTTAAATCCATAGCAATTTGCTACGGATTATCAATCCGTAGCAAATTGCTACGGATTTATTTCCGTAGCAATTTGCTACGGAAAACAATCCGTAGCAAATTGCTACGGATTCGATTCCGTAGCAAATTGCTACGGAATTTTCAATCAGTAGCAATTTGCTACGGATTTTGAAAATCCTTAGCAAATTGCTACGGGGTTTTTGCTACGGAAAAATCCGTAGCAAATTCCATAGCAAATCGATTTTGCGACGGAATTTTGGCATTTTTCCGTAGCAAAATCGATTTGCTACGGAATTTGCTACGGATTTTTTCCGTAGCAAAAATCAATTTTTTTTGTAGTGATGAACGGGCACGGACAACCCAAGAGTGTGCCCATATATAACCGACCATTTAAGCCCACCCGTTATGAATCTTTCTTGGAAGGTCCAAAATGGACAATATTCCACTAGGTCTGGGCTGATTTATTGGACTATAGATGATTTCCTCAGCCATTCCTACTAGAGTGGTCACTGGCACTAAAGCTCCGTTTGTTACGGAGAAGATTTAAAGAGGGAATGGAATGAAAAGGAAGATTAAGAGGGAACTTTAAAAAGTTGAACTGTTTGGTAGATATGGAAAGTGAGATGGAAGATGATAATTTTAAAAAATAAAAATATAAAACTTGAAATTCCCAAAATACCCTTTACATCAACCAGAAAAAAAAAAAAAAAATCAGATCCAGGCGAGTTCCAACCGATGGTGGTCGTCCGCGGGTTCTGACGGTGAAGGAGGAAGTCTTCGCCGGCGACGAAGAAAGCCGAAGGTGAGAGGAAGAATGTGAAGTCGGAGACGGTGAGAAAAGAGGAAGAAGAAAGGGACCTAATGAGAATTTGCTCACAATCTTTCGGGAAGATTTCATCTTCCATCCAATATGTGAGGGAAGATTAAGGAAGGAATCTTCTCATGGGTGAAGGAAAATGGTGCCTCACTGGAAGATGAATTCCGTGTAACAAACACCCAAAACCGATGGAAGATTGGAATCTTCCTTTCCCTTCTCCAATCTTCTTCCTAACAAATAGGCCCTAAAAGTCCCACATTAGGTCAAACTCCAGAGAATGGGCTTTTGACTTTTTTTTGTAAAGATGTGACGGGCAATTACATCCTTTGACCAAAATCAAAATTCCAGTTTGCTATTCAATGAACATTGTGGGATTTTGCATTTTTGTAGGACATTTATGATATTTTAAATTTTAAGTGATATTTTTATAGGATTTTCCCAACTTCAAATTGTAAACGTTTTTTTCCTTTCTATTTTTGTCCAAGAGTGTAACAGCCAATACACTTTTTAATGGAAAGCACAATCATAACTATGGTTCTGAAAACGTAGATTTTACTTGACAACGGAAAGAGAATGAAAATCGTAAAACGTAAAATCGTAACATAAAAAAATCGTAAAAATATAAAAAACGTTTGGAAAATTAGTAAAATCGTTTTAATGAAAAAAAATCATAAAAAAATAAAATCGCAGTGATAAAACAAGTTTTTAAGAACCATGGTCTCCAGTCCCCAAAAACAAGAATATTGGTACAAAACGCTGACCTTTCTTCAGTCTCAGCTCTAGGGGCTTTTAAAAAACAAGACTTTTTTTTGCATTGTTTTTTTCAAAAAATATTTTAATTAGAAGTTAAATCTATTTTAAGTTTGGCTACATCATTTAAAATACATTTTTAAATAAAAAATTATTTAAATATTAAAATAGAGAAGCACTTAGTAAAATTATTGAGTGTATATGAAAAAACTTGGCTGAGAAGAATTAACCGCGATAATTGAAATTCAGTCCAAAGTTTTCGTTTGTTTCCAATTGTATGTTTAGCTTCTCATTAGGATCGGCACATGACGATTTAAACATCTCAATCAAGATGAGTGATGAACTTAGAAGAGAAATCAAATTCACGAACATCAAGTGGGCTCAATAAAACATGAACCAGGCAATCAGATTCATTAAGCAAAACTGATTATACAAAAATCTTGAAAGAAGAAAAAACCACCAATTTGTACAGAAGAGATAAAAATTTCTCATCGGATGAACTGATTTCGCTCTAATTTGGATCTACTATCAACGAGTGAGATGAGAAGAAGGGCGAGTGGGAGAGAAGATGGAAGCCACCGGGTAAGCCAAGCCCACCACTATTGCCAACTTCTCCTGACCTCTTAAGAATCTGACGGCCAGAATCACTCCGACCAGAGCTGATGCTGCCGCCGTTGATCAAACTTCTTCTTCCACCTTCCATCTTGAACACAATGAAGATGGCGTGAAAGGGAGGGACGGACACAGTAAAGACGCGAAGGAGACGTTGAAACAAAACAAAAAAGTATAGGAATAAGGTTGTCATTGTGTTGAAAAGCAACGATAATTGGTGTCCAAACAAATCATTAGAGAAGAGTCGGTTGATTTTGTGCATATTTGAATGAGCTTTTTTTTTTAATAAAAAATTTATAAAAGCCCAAAATTCTCCTTTTTTTTTTTAAGCTTCAATTTGCAACTCCAAAAAAAGCAAGTGTGAAAGAAGAGAGAGAATGAAAAAAAATAAAGACGGCTATTTGATTTTTCACAAAATGACAACCAATACTTTTGAAACTTTTTGTTTCAGCCTTCGCGCGAGAGCTTTAAAAAAACAGTAAAAAAAAAAAATCAAATGGCCATTATGTTCACACCATCGTGTTCATGCCATCTATACTTCCTCTCCTTTGCGCCATCGTGTTTGTGGTGTCTCCTTCTCCTTTTGGAGATATTTCCTTCTCCTTGTCCTCTCTTACAGGTAAACCTTAAATTGATGGCCTCGCCATGTTTTTATCGAGTATTTTCAATCTATTTCTATTATTTTTGTGATTTACGTCCTGGCTGAGAAATGAGCACATGAATTTTTAGAAACCCTTAAGGAATTGAGAGCCGATTTTCACTGTTTCTGTTATACAGACATAGGATTTAGGTCTTGGCATATAACTAGCATATTTTGGTGGGGGTTCTTTCTTGGAGTGTTGGTTTTTGGGTGTAGACTTTTTCTGTTTTCAACTAAATGTGTTTCCATATTTATTTTCCTTTGGTGGTTTTTGAGTGCTGGTTGAAGGATAGGAAGAAATTTTGATTATATTTAATTGATAATAATGTGTGAGTACAAGTTATTTATAAATAAATTGATAACCACTATCTCTAACTAATTCATGAAAATAGGAAACTAATTACAAAGTAAGTAAGATAAGAAAATAGGAAACTAATTACAAAGTAAGATAAGAAAAGAGGAAACTAATTACAATATACTCTAATACCCCTCAAGCTAGAGAATGTATATCGATCATTCCCAGCTTGGAAAGGAGTGTAAAAAATGGAGTAAGAGCAAGAGCTTTGATAAAAATATGCACCAACTAATCTTAAGACTTAATGGTTAGAAGCTGCAATAAACGGTTTCCCAAGGGACCCAAGCAACAACGAACGTGAAGAACATCAAACGGTCTCATAAGGGATCAAACAATACTAAACATCTCACCAGAGACAAACACTAAACAAAACACCTCACCAAAGACAGGGAACGAATAGGTCACACAAGAACCCCAAATAGCAAATAATTGACAAACTCCTCATCGAAGACAAAGAACAAACATATCACAAAAGGACCATCAAACAACAAATAATTGCCGAACACTTCACCGAAGGAAAAGAACGAATAGGTCACACAAATACTACCAAACAACAAATAATTGCCAAACACCTCACCAGAGGCAAAGAACGAATAGGTCACACGATGACCACCAAACAGAACCCTAACTCTCTCACTCTTTTTCACTGTTGCTAGAAAATTGAAATTAGAAAACAAGAGAAAAAAGGAGAAAGAAGAAGCCAAACCCAGGGAGGAACCTAGGGCTCTGAAGCGAATCTGTTAGAGGATTGACGGAAGAACAGGGTTGCCATCACAAGAAAAGGAATCAGTCGATTGAGGTGTTATTGCCATGGAAGAATCAAAGCTCGTTGCCATAGAAGAATCAAAGCAATCAGCGAAATTGGTGAAGGTAAGAAATTGTTGTGATGGACGATGAAGCAATTAGGGGTGAGCGGAAGCAAAATCGATCGCGATGGACGATGAAGCAATCAGGGGTGAGCGGATGCAAAATTGATCACGATGGACAAAGCAATCGAGAGAATAGGTCTCGAGAAAATGAGAAAAAACTGAAAGTAACAGGGAAGAAAGAGAAAACTAAAAAAAATGTGTATAGAAAACTCAACTCTAGTATCATATTAGAAAAAGCAAGAAATTCTGATTATATTGAAATTGATAATAATGTATGAGGAAGTTATTTATAAATAAATTGATAACCACTATCTCTAACTAATTCCTGAAAATAGGAAACTAATTATAAAGTAAGACAAGAAAATAGGAACTAATTACAGATAAGAAAATAGGAAACTAATTGTAAGAAACTAATTACAATATACTCTAATGGGTTGTACTCATTTTTTTATAATGGTTTATGGTACATGATGAGCTAGCAGTGCGCTGTTCAACTATGAGGAGGTAGCTAGCACAATGATAAGTAAGGTGTGCAAAAGCACTTGTGACCAAAGCGTTACAGTGTAATACATGTGACAATATTTAACTGTTATTGTCGGTTTCTCACACCATTCTCCTTCTGAAGGTCAAGTTCATGTGTTGCATAAGAGGAGGAGTATTTCAGCTGAAGGCTTGGATCTTCCTAAGGGTATCCTTTCTTAATCATTTTTAGTTATATGTCTTAATTAGATGCTTCTTCACAGGTTTATTAATTTCATGTAAGTTGTACATAGTTTTTGTCTTACAAATTGGTGGGCATTTTTCTGACCAGTTTTGTTGTCCCCTCAAGTAAACTGGCGTGTTTTCATAGGGTTGAACTCTCCTGTCCCTTCTATAATGCTTTCTAATCACAATGCTGATCATAATGTCACTTATAAAAATTAGAAATTCACAATCATAAAAACATCATAATGTTTTACCGCTAATCCAAATGCACAAAAAGTTGATCATTACATAAACAAAAGAAGGCTTATATTGCTACTGCTCATACATATTGCATGCAAGTTTGCAACCGATTGGGACACTTGGATCTCATGTATTTTGAGGGATTAGGACACTTGGATCTCATGTATTTTGAGGAAGAAAGCGCATGTCCAGGAAACCGATTCACCCATGAATCAGTTTCACTAATTATAACAATGATGAGCATAGAGAACTCATAGCCTTTTTAAGCTGGAAGGTTTAAATTGCTTTTGTTTTTTTGCTTTTAATTTTTTTGGTAAAAATTATTTTAATACGTATAAAATTTAGAATAAAGATAATATTTTAACTATTAAATTTTTTAAAAATAATTTTTTATTCAAAAATCATTATTTACAAATCTTAAATCTAAACTGTTGAAATTCTATTTGAATCATGTACATCTTATCACCACCATAATGAGCTATGATACTTATCATTGTGATAAGGGTTAGTTAATTACTTCATATAAACTAAATATTAGATAAAATTGTAAACAATTATGTGTTGATTTTTCCAAATCACACCTCCTTTAAATTAATATAAAAAATAAAAAGTTGAAATATTATATTTAGGATCAAAATAAATCTCTAAATAATTATTTTTATTTTTATTCAAAATAAATTATTTGATCGTATCATATTTTAGGGAAAATTAGAATAAATGACGCAAATGAAAAATATTTATTAAGAAAGACTATAGAAATTGTAATTATTTAAAAGGATCAAATACAAACCCTAACAAAATCTTCTACTTCCCTCTTACATTTTATCCTAGATTCTATTTTTGAAACTAATACAGAATTTAAATTTCACTAAATTAAACAAAAGTTTTCTCCATTTTTATTTTTCACAACTTGCTTAGATATCTATGGATAAAAATTATGCATTCTTCCCTATTTTCAAAATTTTAATTTTTAAAATTAAATTTTTAATTAAAAATAAAAATTATATCATTTTAATAAAACTCAAGGTATTTTATAATTTATTATATATGTTAAATCAATAAGAGGCCAAGTTTAAGGAGTGCCATTGAAAAAACCTCTAGAGTTTGCAAAGCAAGGTGGAGGATATGCAAAATATGATCAACTTAAGCTTGAACCTCAATTTGCTATCATATGGGTAACCTTTCCTCTTCATAATTATATAAGGAGAATGTATTCTTGTGATATAGATACACTTGGAAGATTTGAGAACATTGATGAGTTTGAAAATAATAATAATGATCATAGAAAATATGAATGGGAAGAGCCAACTCCAGACTCTAGGCTGATGGAAGAAACAAGGAACGAAATTAGAGATCTATTGTTAGATAAACGTCGAATGCGTGGTTAGCTTTTAGTAGCTCGTAGTATAATGGATATTATTTCTATTATTGGAACATGGTACAATATGACTCTATTTTCTTAATTAATACATTGGTTATAATATAGTAGCTCGCCATTTTGAGTGGAAATTACCCTTCATGTGACAATGAAGTTTTATGTTATGATATGTTGTTGTATACTATTTAATTTTTGTTCTTTATTCATTGTCTGTATATAAATTAAAAGATATATTTGATAACAACTTTGATGGTATGGGTCTATGAAAAATTATATTAACATTTTTTTTAAGTTGTCCATCTGGTATCCAGAGCTTCGCTTTAACTAATCTGGATCCAACTCGGGTCGCACACCTGACTATGGTGGGTGAGTCTCCCAGCACTCCAACAGGATTATATTAACAATTTAATTTCTATAAAAATTATATTAACAATTTAATTTTAATATTATTAAACTTCAATTATATTATAATTTTTAAATTTAATTATTGAATATAATATTTCTAAAATTTTAACATGCTCTCTTTTAATCCAAACGAATGTAAAAAAAAAAAAAGTGTTTTTATATCTCCATTTTAGTAATTTTACTAATACAAAAGTGTTTCTCACTCAATGGCCTTGGGATTCTTCCTTCGATTTCACCAGATCAATATTCTCTGCATCGTAGGCTTTCTTTTGATCTAACTTTTCACCAGAGATCTAGCTACACCGACTCACCGAATGCAGTGGTCAGCGAGAATTAAAAACTGGATTTGAAACACGCGATACCAGAGATCTTACGAGTTACCCGTCGATCCTAGCGTTCCGAAGCAATATACGATTTCTATTCAGCGTTGCATCGTTTGGTTCCCATATATCGCAGGATCATGCGATCCTACGCTTTAAAGCGCGATTTTAATAACAGTGGTTCATACCATTGATGGCGTGAAAAAGCTTCACGTCACCTAGGTGGCGTGAAGCTTTTTCACGCCACCTGCCACCAAGGTGGCGTTTAAAACTTTCACGCCACCAAAGTGTGATGGCGTGAAAGTTTTTCACGCCACCAAGGTGGCGTGTAAATAAAAAATAAAAAAATTATATAATAATAATATAATAATTATAATAATAATAAATGATAAAAAAGTGGAATATTTGTATATTTGTTATATACAAATATTTGGTGTATAACAAATATATAGATCCCGTGTATTGTGATCTGTTACACCAAATATTTGTATATAATAAATATACAAATATTTGGTGTATAACAAATATATAGATACCCTATATTGTGATATGTTGTTATAACCAAATTGTACCGCATAATCTTTTAAAAGGTGTTCTTAATGAGTTATTTCAGCTCCTTGCTTTCTTTCTTTTGACTTCAAATTAAATGCAGTAGAGTTTTAAATTATTCCACTTTATTATCATTTATTATTATTATTATATTATTATTATATTATTTTTTAATTTTTTTAATTTTTTTTACACGCCACCAAGGTGGCGTGAAAGTTTTAAACCTAGGTGATGTGAAGCTTTTTCACGCCATCAATGGCGTGAATCCTACTTCGGTAAATACTTTCAAAAACGCTTTAGATTGGTAATTTAAAAAAAAAAAATTTAATTCGGTCAAAAAGCCCATCCAAACACATAAATTAATAATAAAAAAAGCACTTTATTTTCAAAAAAATGTACTTTTTTCTTTTAATTAAAAGAAAGCCCATCCAAACGGCTCTTATGTTTATAGTCGATAATGAAGCACACAGCTTAGGACATAAATAGAGTAGGTAAACAGTTATACAACATATCGGTAGGTAACATAACGTCCAGCAGTTTCACTTGGTCGGATTATCTTCACAATCTGTCCACGCTTCAGTCCGTAATATCTTGCAATTGGATCTGTCACCTGGATTCTGGGAAGCTGTCACAAAGGAAGCAAACAAGATCATCAGTTCACAAATGGCACTTGTATCAAATGGATGTTTCTTACACATTTCATAGAAGGAGATTTACATAAACAAGTTTACATATATGATATTATACCATAAGGACTTGGTAAGTGAGGGCACAAGTTACGTAGACTACTCCAAACCTAGTAAAATTCAAACAAACTTCTAGACAATGGAATTCATGTCAAGAGGCATTAGACGGGTTCAATAAGAGCCTCTATGACTATTCATTGTTCACTGTAAATGAGGGAGACAGCATAAGTCATACTTGTTTGTGTAGATGATTAGCTCTGTACAGTTTCAATTTGAAAACAATTAATGAAGCTAATGCTTAGGGGAGCTAAAATGGTTTCTCATGATAGAGATTGAGAAGTTCTACATCGGTTGGGAAGAGAAATGAATGATGCCTTATAAGAGTATGGATACTTGTCCTCTCGGTACGTTTTAAAACCTTGAGGGGTAAGGAGGCCCCAAAGCAGACAACTTCAAAAAGGGACGCTGGGATGCTACCCCTGATATTAGAGTCAGGCAAGTTTCACATCTCCTAGGGAGGGAAATGAATGATGCCATATAAGGGTATAGATACCAACGAAGGATACTTTATAAGGCTATCAATTTCGAGACCAAAATGCTGGGATGTTACAGAGATAGCCAGATCGATGGTATATACATAAGTTAGAGGAAATAAAAATTAGATTTAATATCTGAAATGGGATTAACAAGGGCCCAACAGGGGGAGTTCCATTAGATCCTAACGAGAAGCTTATTTCTGCAGAATCTGAGTATGAGTTTCATGAAAGACCCAGGGAGGATCAAAAGTTGGTTGGATGCAGCAATCAAGGTAGTTTCATATCTGAAGACGAACCCAGGAATGTGATTACTTATGTCATCCTCAAGTAAGTTGCGACTCCAATCACACAGTCTACCTCTTAAATATATTAAGAGGAAAAAAATGTTATAAATAAGATAATCTTTAAAAATAATCTTCACCCACACAAGCCTTGTATTCTTATCATAACTAATCAAAATCTGAGTTTCTCATTTCTGCACAAGCTAGGAAAACAAACATTCATCAAATCCAAAAGCACACCCTGAAACTGATCAAATTGTACATCATATGTGTTCATGATCATTCAAACTCCAAACAAACATGACACAAATTTCCCAAAACAGTGAAATTAAACCAGGATTTCTGATGGTAGATCCTCCATCGACCTTACTCACATACTTAGATTGGTCACTTGCCAAGTACAGTTTGGCCTAAGCCACATCTTGAGTTTCAAATACTAAAAGGTCAGTTGGCGGGTATCCTGTGATTCCGTGAATCTAGGAGGTAAAGAAGCAAAACAAGGTCTCCAAAGTCCTCAGCAAAGCTAGGTATCAGGCAATGGGAGCAGCACCGCAAGAAATCATGTGGTTGCTGGGGTTGTTATCAGACTTGGGAATTAAGAATCAGACAAACAACAGTACCTTTGTACTGTGTTTGTGAAGCAGTGGTTTATATTACAGCTAACCCTGTGTTTCATGATGCTCATGAAACACAGAAATAAATTGCCAATTTAGTAAGAAAAAATGTCAAAAGAGACTAGTGAAGCCAAAACATGTAGATACCTCGGAGCAGCAAGCTGAATAGCTGATATACTTATGGAGGCTCTAAAGAAACAGTAACAGCATCACATATAATCCATGTTGGGCATTGAAGGTATATTTAACCCAACTTAAGGGAAGGAGTAGGATGATGCATATTAGTTATAGTGACTAGATGTAGTTGGGCTGTTAGTATAGTAGTGACACTAAACTGTATATGATGCGCATTATACAAAAGCATCCTCGAGAAGAAATCAGATATGATGTCATATTTATTCAAGATTGTGTCAATACAAAAGCATCATTTCATCAGGATAAAGGCCCTTTCTATTTTGCTTTCATCACACACAAGATTGTAAAGATTTTGTGATTTCCCAGAAAACATTTTCTCTCAGCTTTACTAATTGTGGGCTTCAATCATCGAAAACAACAACAACAACAAGCCTTATCCCACTAGGTGGGTTCGGCTATATGGATTGACGACTTTGTTAAATGCACTAGTTGGGGTTGGCTACATAGATTGCGTGACTTTGTTGATCACACGGCTTCAATCAGAGTTACGAGAAAATGATTTTTGGCAAATGATAGAATTACTGGAAAGAAAGGCAAATAACAAACATGCAGCAAGTTGGATAAGTCATCCGGTGAAGAAAAGGAATCAAAATAAAAAAGAGAGATTTACCAAGGAAAAAAAAAAAAGAGTAACAGAAGTTCAAGTAGATAGCAATGCTCTGCAAAGAGCTGCATATCTGAAAAAGACAATCCCCTAAAACTTCCATGTTCCTTTCTCTAAAAGGAAGCCATAAACACCATATCCCAACATATCATATGGAAAGAGAAAGACAAGAGGACGCCTTTTAAAACCAAAAGTGCATTAGAATCAAGTTTTAACCTACTGACCTGAGTTTCTTTCACAGTATATCTCTCGAGCAAGGTTTTCTTCTCTGGGTCAGCTAGCACCTGATGTTCTGGAACAAGAACATGCTCTTTGATGTTGACCAGCAGTTCTGCCTCCTGTACAAGATAAATTAAGACAAAAATCATATAAACATAAATTATAAGAAAAGAAAGCAGGTTCACTGAATACAAGATACACTGAAAATTTGTTCCTTGAATATTATTTGAAACATAGGCCAAGCCAGTGGGCTAAAGCACAAAGTCCAAAAGTAAAGTTAACAGTTTGCAAGGCAATGGAAAAGAGAGAAAGCATAAAGTGAATTCAAAACTTGCTATCACTCAAGAATTTTTCACACAAGAACACTAAATCACGTCACCTGAAAAACCTCCAAGTGAAATTTTGAAGATATTTCAGCAATACAGCTCCGAGCAAAGGGAGTCAAATTCTTTTGAACAACAGACATTGCTCTGGAAACATTTTCTGATTTCATGCGGTTAGTGTATGTCTTCATTGTCTTAACTCCAACCTTGGGTTCTTCAGGAAAGAAAACATAGATCTGGTACAAATGAAACAAATGAAAAAATGAACCCAAAACAGGAATGAATAGACATTTTCCATGTGCTATCCCATCTAACTATTATGCTGATTACAAGCTGCATATGTGAATATGAACCTAGAACTGAAGCATTCAACATACAAAGTGCAGTTCCATGGTCATAGAGCATAATTTTTATCTTTTTGATGTGAACTAAGGGTCTGCATCTTAAGCGAAAGGGTCCTAAACATAGCTGATGTACCATTATCCATGACAGTAAACTGGGTTGATTCAGAAAAAATCATAGAACTTTGTCCAACATGAAATTAGAATTTAGAACATGTGGTGTTTCTTGTTCTCGCAATTGTCTGCTTCGGGCCCCATTACCCCTCACGTTAACTCAAAGCAGACAATTTTGAAAAAACAAAAACCGCTAGAATGTTACGTTTGGGTGGCTGTCCAAGCATATGGGTTCACATTCAAAGGATTATTGTTGAACTGAGAAAAAGGATATATAAGTTCTGCAACTATTGGAAGTGTCTTTCTATTCTTTCAACATTTTGAACTGTACACATAAATTTCTAATTTCTGAGATGGCACCAACCCTGGATGACTTATATCCCTAATAAGTTATGTGATGCGAGTGATTTGAATAGTATAGTGCTTTTCCATTTCACCTGTGCCAAAACCAATTGGTACAGAGACATTGTAAACACAATAACATTCAAATCAATTCAACCAATTACATCTGGACTCTCTCCCGTTCATATTGATGGTGATACAACAGCGGCTTCCTACCAATACCAACCAACAGACTCATTATAATTCCTGACAATTTCTAAGCAACAATTACCTTAGCACCATGCTGGGAGCACAATCAAATCACCAAAAAAAACAAACTTGAAAGGAAACTTCACCTGGTCGGAGCTATTATCCTTCTTAGCCTTATTGATAACAAGATCCTCCCTTTTCATGTGCTCAGAGTATTTATTCCTGAACTCAGTCTTGCTCATGTTGATTTCGTAGTCTGTAACCAGATAGCCTCTATCCCTCAGCATATGCATCACAGTCTTCCTGATTCTGTAAAGCCTGTTTAACTCTTCGTCTGAAAGAACCATCTTTTTCGCTCTTCTTTCACTTGCCTGAAAATCTCAAAGCCAAACTAAGAAGAAGAAGATGGGGAGGGAGGAAGGGACGTTGAAGGAAGTCAGGAATGGGACACGACAATATTATGCTTGCCCTAAATCTAATTATGTGTTTCCAGTCAAAGTACGGGACCCACGAAGTCCGAAGTCCCAACACCGCAACACGAGTTCCCCGGGACGGGTCACTCAATACGACATCGTTTAAATGAGAGTTACTTAATCAATGTATAGCTCCAAGGCAGCAAACCCTCCTATTTTTGAAATCGTTTCTCTCCATTTCTTTTTCCATATCAATTTCTTTAAAACTATATAGTTTTGGTCGTAATCACTTTTAAAAAAAAATAAAATCAATCACCTAAAATATTTTTCAGAAGACTTTAAATTAATTTTTAGTAAACTTAGTACTCTAAAAAAAATTTAGTGATACCAATATCTAGCACTTATCATTCTAAAGTATTTTTCAATAGATAGAGAATATCAATAAAAAAATATAATTTATGATGCTAAGTGCACTAAAAATTAATTTAAGATACTAAATGCTATTGGAAAAAAAAATATAAAGAATTATATGCTATTTTTAATATATATATATACACACACACATGTATATATATATAACATACACACACATGTGTATGTGTGTGTACATACATATATACCTACGTAAGTAAGTATGTATGTATGTATATGTATATGTATACCTATATATAGTACTTCTCTTACTTTGTTTATCCCAAAACTATATAGTTGTGAGGAGAAAGATAAAAACGATCAAAAAAAAAAATGAGAAAAGTCAAGTCTTAGCGTGAAAGTGGGAAAAAAAAGACTTTATTTTATTTTATAAATAGGAGTAATAAATAAGTGGTGGATTGTAATATTTTTTTAAAAAAATTATATTATATAAATATATAAATTACATTATAATATGATTATTAATAAATTATTATATAATTGGGTTAAGATGCATCCACTTCTCTTAAGAAATTTGTTTGCTCATTATCTTAAATGAATTTTTGTTACATCCAACCCCAAAAGTATTTTTTTAGGAGTATATGATATTGTGATTAATGGCGGATCTTTTAAGAGACAAGGGTGGCCATAGCCCCCCCCCCCCAAAAAAATTCATAATACTTTTTTAAAAGAATTTAATATATTGTAAAATTTCATTTTGGCCCCCCAATTTTTTTCTAATCTAAAAATTATTATAATTTTTTTAATTATTTAATCAATATACATTGGGCCCCAAATATTTATCCTAAGGTCCACCACTGATTATGATTATTAATAAATCTACCTATCTATTAAATATAAAAGTAGAAACCACATCAGCTCTCTGCATGAAACATAACAAGTTTCGAAAGCCCTTTTCCGCAAGCCAACACAAAATTTCTCTCACATACTTATCTCGTGAATCGTAAATATTGTTCTCTCAAAGGCATTAAGGATAAGAGTGGGAGGATGGCCAGAGAGAAGTTATTTAGTTGCATATTGAGGGTCAGAACTTGCGTAGAGGTGCATCAGTGTATGTTTTTCTTGAGGATCAATGATAGATATCATGATCATGAGGACTCGAGAACACTGGATATCTATTGCCTAAAACTTGTTCCTAGTCTTGAATCACCAAGAAAGGGCATTGATGATCTCAATAAGACTAGTACAACATCATCTACTTGTATAGAGATACAAGATAGAGACCTCATGGAATACGGACATGGAGATGTCTTAGTTG
Source organism: Acacia pycnantha (assembly GCA_025563575.1). NCBI lineage: Eukaryota > Viridiplantae > Streptophyta > Magnoliopsida > Fabales > Fabaceae > Acacia > Acacia pycnantha. The sequence goes on from JAMWYP010000001.1 coordinate 4,588,367, forward strand.
ATGTCGTGGGTGGATTTATTGGAGAACAGATAGCACCGAACTGACCCGCCAAGAGACTCCACAAAGATTCATTGTAGAGAGTATCATTAATATGTAAAGTCTCTCATCGTTTGGTAGTGCAGATCGTCTTAGATTTAAGAGTGTCATCGAACACTATGTCGTAGGGTTATACTTTGACTGTACAACTTTATCCACCTGAAAATAGGGAGAACATTGTATTCTTGGGTGTAACTCGAATAAATGAGTATATATAGACATGCTGAAAGGACTCACAGTCCCCTACAAGGGATTAGTCATTTACAAGACCGGTAGAACTTGGATAGTTTCTAATTAACTCGGAAGTCTGTGCGCACAACAAGTGATCATGAAGAGTCATGATCCGTTATAGAGTTAATATAAGAAGATTCCTAGTTCTGTGAAATAGCTACATTTAGTCAATTAAGAGAGATGATACTCTATCTTTGCTCTCGACTAAATGTGAATGACGATGTGAGGGATGATGCCTGCACGGTATCCAAATATGAAAGGTAGATCACTTGATCAACTCAATTAGTTCTAGGGCCGCAGAGCATTGCTAGTGTCTCATGAGGTCATTAAATAAATTGGGCACGTTAAAGGGGTTTTTAATTGGTCCAAGTTTATTTATGTCAGTGACTAACTGGGCCTAATGGGTCACACACAAAGGTTATTCCTGATTGTTTAAAATTAGCAAACTTGGATCAATAATTGTTATTGAGCTTTATCAAGAGTAAATATGTAATTGGGTTGGAGTGGGGCTCTAAGCCCAATGAGGAGATTTGAATTTTAAAATCAAAAGGTTAGGTTATAAAATATAATTCTGAGTTATCTAATATATATATATATATATATATATATATATATATATATAAAGATCCAATAATGATTGGGATGAAGATATGAGAAATAATAAATGAGGATTGATTTAAAATGATTTTGAATTTTAGTTTAAGAGATGAATGTGATTCATCATCTTATATTATTATTCAATATTCAAGATCTCTCTCTCTCTCTATATATATATATATATCCAAAATGATTGGGATGAAGATATGAGAAATAATAAATGAGGATTGATTTAAAATGATTTTGAATTTTAGTTTAAGAGTTGAATGTGATTCATCATCTTAAATTATTATTCAATATTCAAGATATGAATTTAATTCATTATGATTTGGATTTTCCAATTCAAGTTTGGATTGAGCCTTTCTTGTGAGCACTTAAATTAGGGTTAGACTCTTATAAAGTGCTGATTTTTTATGTGCCCTTTTTATGGACGTTTTTTGAAAAAAAAAAAAAGGGAATTTAATGTGACTTGGTTGACAAGATATGAATGTGATTCTACATATTAAATTCAATCAATCAAGATGTAAATTTAATGTGACTTGGTTGTCAAGATATGAATATGATTCATCATATTAAATTCAATCAATCAATCAAGATGTGAATTTAATGTGACTTGGTTGACAAGATATGAATATGATTCATCATATTAAATTCAATCAATCAATCAAGATATGAATTTGATTCATCATCTTAAATTCAATCAATCAATCAAGATATGAATTTAATTCATTATGAATTGGATTTTCCAATTCAAGTTTGGATTGAGCCTTTCTTGTAAACACTTAAATTAGAGTTAGACTATTATAAAGTGTTGATTTTTGGTGGGCCTTTTTCTTGCACGTTTTTCTAGGAGAAAAACAAGAATCCTTATGCTCTCTAAATTTCGGACTTTACCAAAGGTTTAGAGAGGAAAAGACACCATCCATAAAAGGGTAAGGTTCCAACCTTGTTCGTTCTATCCATAACCTAATTCCAAAAAACCATCACCTTTTTGAAACGAGAAAAACCCAAGGAAACCAAACATCAACCTTGTCTTCGCCTAGCAAGCATCCAAGGAGCGGGAGGTTTCAAGAGAATGAGTTCTCGTTGCAATCGGGGTATAGTCGTGTGGATCAACGTTAGAGGACATCAACAATCTTGAAGTCTTCGAGTGATTTAAAGTAATCCTAATCTCCAATAGTCGTTTTGTCAAATTATCCTAAACCCAATAGTTGTTTTAACAAGCACTCCTGAAACTCATGAATATTATAAATTTTTATGAATTCTCACGAGTACCGTAAAAAATTACGGATTAATAATTAATAACTAATTAGCGTAATGAGTTAAGATTAAAAATTCATGAGGATCGTAAGAAGTTACGGGTTTTCGCAACGATTAAACAAAATTTTTGTTTTCAACCTCATGAAACTTTGCATGAAAGTCATGTAATAGGCGAAATTAACCATCAATTCCTAAAAAAACTAAACTTCATGCCATAAAGATTACAAGAAAAGCTAACTTGCTTAAAAATAAAACTATAGAAGAGCTCATCAATATCCTGATAAATTACATTAGATGACACTCTATTAAATTCAATGAGAGGGAGGAAAGCTCAATTAAAATAGATGATTTGCAAAGGTTACCTATGAGGTTCTTGAAAAAGAAATGAACTTTGTGTCTAAATAAGGCATGCTCTAAGACATAAAGGAGCAAATATTGAAAATCACAAAACCTTCTTCCATTTGAATGAAGTTAGAGGCTGACCTTGATATCCAATTTAAGCCCCATGCATCAAGAACAACTTCTACATTAGTAAGCATAAGGCATAGAGGTACCAACAAGCACAAAAGTCAAACACCTCGTATTAAACTTATCACAAGGAAAAGTGATAAAAATTCAAAAAAGGAAGAAAAAGAGAAATAAAAGCCCAAGCACATAACTAATAGCACAATTACACCAAGTAGGTCAAAGGACTTATGTCAAAGCCCCTGGCAACGGCCCCATTTACTTATGCCTAAGGGGTGGCCAAACACTAAAAAGCATGAAATATAGAATAAAATCAACGCATAATACTTTATTAAAATGCTATAAAAGAGAATAAAAAGTTTTAATCCATAGAGATTTAAAATAATCTTAGAAGAGAAATGCTTAGCTACTCATGTTCAAATGTACAGAAAAACTAAGCCAAATAACCAAATACATCATGAACTAAGTAGAGAAGAGAATAAAAGAATAAAAACCAAGGTTGAAACTCCAAAACCTCTCTTGGAATAACTCCTAAAGCTTCAAAACTCTTCAAAGACTCCTTCCCAAACTCTCTCCCTTCGTGCCTTAGCTTCTCTAAGCCAGAATTGCTCAATTTCACCTCAACCCTCCGTTTCATACTTGTTTTTCTGCTTCAGTTTTCAAAACACATAGCATCAGATTTCACACATTTGCCGTTGGTTCACTATAGAGAACTAATAGCAAATTTTCAGAAAAAAATAGTGTTTTTTCATGTGATTTCACTATGGTTTCGCTGTAGCTAGGCCACGACAAACAGAAAGCTAGAGAGGTCATATTTTAAGGCACTTTCACTATGGCTTTGCTATAGCGAATCCACGGCCAAAGGGTAGGCAGAGAGGTCATCTTTTGAGGCTATTTTGCCATGGCTTAGGTACAGCAAATCCATGACGAATGCATGCTTCTCTTCTACAATGTTCTTCTTGATCTTCTTCTTTCATTCTATTCTTCTCTTCACAACTTCCCATGATCTTTAAGAGCTTTTGCAACTTGTCATCTTCCACCTACAAGTTCGAGGAATTTATGAGCTCTTTTAACTTTCACCATTTAATCAAAGGTTTGAGTTTGCTTTTGCCACATCACATTTTCTTCTATAAACTCTATAAATGCACAAAGTGAACCCAAAAATAAATAAAAAGACAACAAAATGTGATGAAATATTATCAATTTCTAAGAGCTAACAGAGACCTTAGAACATCTGCAGATAGAATAGCATAATTAAGTAGTTTTCAAAAGAAAAGCATATATTTCATTGGTAACGAAATAGACCAGAGAAATTTCCACAATAAGTTCTATAAGTTCTAGAGAGAAGTTGGTCTCAGCAGGTGGAAACAAGTTTTTGAATAGTACAACCCTGATGCATTTTTACTCCAAACAAGTTTGTCCTCAACCTCACAAAAGGAAATAGGAATATCAATGATTCTGTTGGCAATATCACGAGGATAAAGACTATGAACTAAATTTTGTTTCCATCTTATAGGGCACTAGCTAGATGGAAGATGCAACAAAACATCATATATTTTCTGCAATAAACTTGCATTAGTATATCTCATTTGCATAGGCCACCACAAATGGTGGTTGAGAGAGACAGAATCTCCAGATCCTATGTTCCATTGCAAGTGTTTAATAATAAAATCAGAGAATTTACAATCATTTACATAGCTAGGACGAATTGTAAGGAGTTTCTACAATTACAATACTATTTAGATCAAAATATTTCACTTAGTGCATTAAAGAGGAAAGAGTCCTTAGGAACATGTAGAATTCTCCATATTTGTTTAGCTAACAATGCATCATTAACCATTCAAGTACTCCTCATCCTAAACCCACTTCTTTAACAGGCTTAAGGATAATATGTTTGCTTAAAAGATGCATTTTTCTACTACCACCATTTAATCCCCACAAGAAACTAATCCATCCAGAGTTAATTTTAACACGTACATATTGAGACAACTTTATACATGTGAGAGAACATAAAGATTATTAGCTCCTGAGAGAATAGATTTAATAAGCATAAGCCTGGAAGCTTGAGATAGAAGTTGAGCTTTCCAAGTTGCAGGTCTTCTTTCAATTGCTTCAACCACTTGTGAGTATGCTACATACTTATTTTTGCCTGGATAAACCCATGTTCCCAAATATTTCTCTATCTGTCTAAATAACGAACTCCAAAAAACTGGGGAAAATGGTTTTTCATAGGCTGAGTAACATTGGGACTACATATCATTGAGGATTTGGAAAAATTAATTGCTTAACTAGGACAGGCACTATATAAATCAAGTGAAGCCATAACAGAGTTTGCATTGTGATCATTACATTCAAAGAAGAAAAAAGAAAAACTTTTGAAAGGTTGAGGCATCAAAAAATGCATTAGAGAGAAGGCACTGCACATTAGAGGCTCCAAAGCTAACAATTAGGTAGGTAGGTAGCACTACATTACAAGAGCACGTGCATTTTGTGATTTCACTATCAAGTACTAGCTCATATGTTTAATGTAAAAGTTAGTTGACTAGTTAATTATTTGTAATAAATATATATATTAATTTTTCTAAAATACCATCTTTTATTATAACTACCATTTGATAGAAACCTCTCAATGTTCATAAATACACTTTAGGGGAAAATGATAAATTTAATTTAGAAGATAAAGTGAATTGATCAGGTTTTATATTTAGGACCAAAATATTTTAGAGTAGTATCATTTGTAGCTGTAAAAATCAAAATTAGACAGCTTGTTGAGAGGACGAACTCTATAATTAATATAATACAGAAAAATGTGTTGTTTATCCGCCTTGAATAGTGTCATTTATCGCAAACTCTCTATAATATACAGAAAAGTGAGTATAATTTCTGAGAATCGCACCATCAGCCTCGCCACATTAAGAGGAACCGTTTATTGACGAGTCCATCCAAACCATCAAGCATGAGAAAGATCACTTTAAGGAAGATGTCAGAACGTTCATAAGAGAGAGTATAGTGACCTTTACAATGCCTTGAAGTTTGAGTATTGGCTCAACTGGCTTCTGTTGTGCCAAGACTCAAGAGGCAATTTTCTATTATAACCATCTAATAATGGAATCTTCAGAACCAGCTACAAAGTCACTGACAGATTATGTGGTGATATCAACAGCAGAAAGTGCAGCCTATTCCCTTAGAAACATCTAATTCCCGTTTAGAATTCATGTTGCCTGCAAACTCTTCTGCAGCCACTCTCTCTAATAGCATTTATACTCAGTTTTTATTTTTATTTTTTGAAAAATAAAGATGAAGGCAAATAGATTCAGCAAAATTAAGCACCTCATGAAAATTTTGTAAATGAATTACCTGGATGAGCTTGAGCTCCATCTGATAAAAGAATGAAAATGAAGAATCATTACCCGCAATTCTAGTCCAAACATGCTATGGTAGAAAAACTGGAATCACAATCACAGTGGCATCGAGTAGCCATTAGATTTTTACTATTTTATACAGTAAAATATATTAACTACCCATTTCCTACCTAAATTACAGAAACTTCTCCTCTATTTTGAAAACTCATGTAACCCTTTATTAAAATTAAAATGCATGTCTCACAAACCTTTTTTGTATTTTTGAAAATTTATTTTTATCTATTTAACCGTTAGTTAATTATTAAGTTTGACTCTTAAACTTTGATTTTCACAAAACAATAATTTAAACATTTATATTTGTCAAAAAAATTGTAAAACCAAAAAAACTATAATAGATAACGTTTTAAATTTAATTATTTTTTGCTTTTCACCACAATTATTGAAACTTATTTGTTTATATTTCTTTTAAATGGATAAAAATATATTTTATTTTATCATACAGTATAAAAGGATTAAGTTTAAGAGATTAAGTAAATTATTTAGATTTATAACACACACATAATTTTTGAAATTTTTTATTACAACATTGATAAGCATATTCAATTTGTATATATTTATTAAGAGAATTAATCAAATTTTCAATCAAGTTTTTATATTTATATTAACTAAATTAATTAAAATTATGTTCAAATATGATAAAAATATTAAGGAAATATGTTTGAAAAGGGAAAAATTAAGGAAAAAAAATCTTAAATTCTTCATAACAATTTTAGCTAAAAATAGAGATTTAGTATCATGAAGGGTAAATTAGTAAGTAATAAAATTTATTTTAATGAAAATTTTAGGGTTAAGTATCAATTTTGTCCCTAAAGTACGCGCTTAGGAGCAATTTTGCCCCTGAAGTTTTGGGCGTAGCAATGTTGCCCTGGAAGTCTCAAAACGTAGCAATGTTGCTCCTCCATAAACAAATGGGCAACATTGCTATGCCAAAAACTTTAAAGGCAAAATTGCTCTGAGCGTGTACTTCAGAGGTAAAATTGGTACTTACCATTTCTTCAAAAAAAGTCAACCCGGTTTTATAATTAGGGTTAAAGAGCAATTTGGCCAACGAACTGATATGTAAACTGTAAATACATATCAGTTAGTTAGTTAGTAGGACTGTTAGTATTAGTAGTTAGCCGTTGGGTCAGTTAGGAATAGTATATATTCTGTTATGATTTGTATTTGACCGTTGCCTTAAGAGTCAGCCTCTATGCTATATATAGATGAGGCTGGACTAACAGAAGGTTATGTTTTGAGATGTATTGTGTTGAATATGATGAATAAATGAGAAGAGTGCAGCCGTTCTGTCTCTCTCCCTTCTTGTTCCCTCCCATTTCTTCTAATCTTCTACAACCCTCTTATCAGTGGTATCAGAGCGAGTCATCCTCGGCTCCCCCGCTGTCATCTCTGCCATTCTGAACCAGTTTAGAGCCTTCCTCTTTCTCATGGCTCAGTTCTGTTCAAGAAGCAACCAAGAAACTTTTAAAAGAAAAGGTTGACCCAACTACAACTCTTGAACCAGCCAAACAGAGTCATTCCCTTCTTGGTTCTGGTTCAGTTCTGCATCCAAGTCAGCCAAGAATTCCAACAGGCCTAAAGACGATAGCAAAGGATTCTACCGATCAACCAAGAATCAACCAAGACAAATTCTTTTTGGCCAGAATCAACGTTTTACCACCAGAATTCATTGAGTCAAGAAACGCCACCAAAATCCAAGTCAGCCAAGAAACACCCAAGATACTGCACAAATGAGCAAGAGGACTTCAAGATATCATTAACAGAGCCTTGCGATTAAATCAAGAACCAGCCAAGACCATATTTTCTGGACAAAACCAGAGTTTTAATCATCGGAATCCCAAGGAGAATTAGACATTATCAGGAGTAAGCAAACACAGTTACGGACGCTCAAACTGAGTCGACGCCGGAAGAAATACTGTCGACCCAGCAACTTAAAGGAGCGTGGGCACCAACGGAGACCAAGCGTTGAGTCTTTATTCGGTGCATGGTGGAGACACGTTCGCAGACAGCCACAACAAATATGTCGAACGAATTGAAAGAACGTATACAGGCGCTGGAGACAACAATCACAGACCTTCCAAATACAATTCGAACGGTCATTACCAACCAACTCGCCGACCTCCCAGCGGTGGTTCAAGCTGCCATTGCAGACCAGTTCGCCACATTCACAGCTGCCCAAGAGCACTGTCGACACAGGGAGGTTGTGCACGACGCCACCAAAGATCATCACAAGGGCCCTCACCAGCCAAGAACGTCAACATGGAATAATTGGGGCTCCATCCCGAGGCATTCAAATTGGACACAAGGAAATTACCAGCCAACGGGGAAGTTTTGTGAACCAGACTCATGTACAAGTGCAAAACGCTCACTTGGGGAAAATGGGTCTTCAAACCTCGAATTCAGTGAGCATTTTCAGGAGAAATCGCTCAAGAAACCTTTAGTTTCAGCGCCGTCGATGACTATGTCTTCTCTATCGACGTCGATTAATGTTCTGCCGTCGAGACCTCTTCCTTCGCCGTCGTTCGTTTCTGCTCCATCTCCGGCCGTTGGTCAGATTGCTTATTTCCGGTGAGTTCGTTCCCAGCATCGCCGTTGTCCATTACCAAGTCGTCGGCTTGTGCGATTCTGCAAAGGCCGAAAGGTAGTTGTGTTTTGAAGAGGAGTGAAGACATGGTGTCGCATGTTGGGGACTGTCTTGAACCAGATTTGGTCGGCCTAGATGATACGTGGATATATGTTCCTCCTTTTGAAAAGTCAACAAGACAGGTGGCTCCCATCTTTACTACGTGGATATATTTGGCAGATTCCCTGGATTCCTTGGGTTCCCTTTTTGAGATTTAGTTTGTGTTTTGTTGTCTTTCATCCTTGAGGGCAAGGATGTTTTTGGGAAGGGAGTATTGATATGTAAACTGTAAATACATATCAGTTAGTTAGTTAGTAGGACTGTTAGTATTAGTAGTTAGCCGTTGGGTCAGTTAGGAATAGTAGATATTCTGTTATGACTTGTATTTGACCGTTGCCTTGAGAGTCAGCCTCTATGCTATACATAGATGAGGCTGGACTAACAGAAGGTTATGTTTTGAGATGTATTGTGTTGAATATGATGAATAAATGAGAAGAGTGTAGCCGTTCTGCCTCTCTCCCTTCTTGTTCCCTCCCATTTCTTCTAATCTTCTACAACCCTCTTATCACGAACCTTTACCTCAAGAGCGTTCAATACAAATAACTTTTAAGTAGACAAAAAATTTTAAAAATGTGCAGTCAGCACAAAAAAGGAATAAAACTTTTTTGTGCTAGGTGCTCCTGGAGTAATTTTTTTTTGTGCTGACTGCACATTTTTAAATTTTTTTTGGGTAGTTTTGGTCTATTTTAAAGTTATTTGTGTTGGAAGCTCCTGAGGTAAAAATTCGTTGGCCAAATGTTCCTTAACCCTTTATAATTATAATCATGACAGGAGGGAGTAGGGGTGACAATTAATTTTTTTTTAAAGTAAATATAACCTACTCCCCCATAGCATCCTCCATCGCAGACATTCCTCAATCAAACAATAATCACTCACCTACGGAATTTGTCCAGAAAAAATGTTTCGAACAAATCAAACAAAAAAATAAGAACGAATTTGTCCAAACAAAAAATCAAACGAGTACGTCGCATGCAATTCAAACAAAATTTTCCAAACAATAATCACTCTCCTGTGGAATTATCTACGCAAATGTTTAACGAACCTCTCATGCATTGTAAGCAGAGATGACTGAGAGAATAAAGCTTACAAAGGGTTAAGTATCAATTTTGCCTCTGAAGTACGCATCTAGGAGTAATTTTGCCCCTGAAGTTTTAGGCATAGCAATGTTTACCCGGAAGTCTTAAAAGTAGCAATGTTGTCGCTCAGTTAACTGCCATAAATATATATGATATTTCAATCCAATCTACAATCATATTTACCATTTTCAATCTAAACTATCCATATCAATTGTACTGTGTTAAGGGAGTCAAGGGGTAATTTCAATATAAATTATTTAAAATGGTATATTAGAAACATCAGCACATATTTTTAAAAAATAAGTAATTTAACTAATTTATTTAATATATCCAAATTAGTTAAATAGATCTTTTATTAAAGAGAAGAAGTAATAAACCAACACAGAGTTGGTCCGGCAGTATAAAATCCTATTAATTCTCTTTGAGTCTCAAATGAGTTACCCATATATCTAATAATAGGAATTAGAAAAGGCACTGAATATCGGTTGATTGAATAGAAAATGGGAGGAGGTAGTTACAAATAACGTCTTAAATGACAAAATATTTTAATATCGGATTGTGTATGAGTGTTGTATATTGGGCCTGTAGAGTGATAATGATAATTTGGGCCTTATTTGTTTCAAATATTAGGTATCCAACTATTGCTCTGACTTATATCCAAAAAAAAAAAACTATTGCTCTGATTATGATTTCGAAATGTTTCAAGTAAATCTTGTTTTTAAAATTAAGGTGTTTGTTTACTTTCATAGTGGATATGTATAGGCTGTTATTTCTTTTGCTTTTCTTATTGAATTAGTGAGTGTAATATCTTTTGAAAATTATTAAAATGGACTATTTACTGTTTTTTAAAAAAGGTGTTACATCTTGAGCAAAAAAAAAAAAAAAGGTGTTACATGTATCAAAGAAAAAAAAAATCAAGATGTCACAACATGGGGTTAAATCTTTTTGGTATTATGATCTAACTCGTTTGAAAGTATCATGCATTCTATATCAGCCATAGTAGACCTTTAAAAGTTGGTTTGACACTTTTTTTTTAAATAAATTAAAAGAGCAAGCATTAACCACTTTATAATATAAGACATATTTGAATAGTTAATCTTGATTGTAAATATAACACATAGTTTTCTTTTTTGTTTATGGTTTCCTAATTTTCCTTTATTGATGCTCCTTCAACAACAATTAATGAAGAAGGGGAGGGAGAGAATTAAGGAAGATGAGTGTTTTAGAAAATACATGTCATAACAATTAACTTAACTAACTTCATTGACGGCTTAACTCTTTTTCTACTATGATTTACTCTAAGATAGAAATTCAGTCAAAAAGATAGAAGATATCTTAAAGAGGCTAGAAACACTCGAAGAAAGAAATATAACAAGACCTATAAGTATTACTGAATCAAGAATAGAAACAGAAAATAGTCATGTAAGTGTAAATGGGCCAACAACCTAAGTATAAAATATAATTGGGTCATTTACCCAAACCGAAAAAACCCTTGTAATTGGCCTTTTGCCCAAAACCTTTATAAAATAACCACATTCAATGAAATATATGTGTGTGTACCAATGTGAGTTGGCTTAGATGGTAAGGGGTCCAGGATTAGGCCCTTGGGTCGTGGGTTCGATCCCCTCTGCCGTCGCTGGGACTCCTTTGGTAGGCGATCTCGTAAGTCCCCAGTAAGTGCTCATAGAGCCCAGGGCCGTGCCCTGGCCTTGGTGGGGGGCCGTGCCCTGGCCTTGGTGGGGGACTGATGCCGAACCCCTCCAAAACTTTTTTATATCAAAAAATAAATGTGTGTGTGTGTGTGTGTGTGTGTGTGTGTGTGTGTGTGTGTGTGTGTGTGTGTGTGTGTGTGTGTGTGTGTGTGTGTGTGTGTGTGTGTGTGTGTGTGTGTGTGTGTGTGTGTGTGTGTGTGTGTGTGTGTGTGTGTGTGTGTGTGTGTGTGTGTGTCTAAATACTGCTACTTTCACTCTTGTTGATAGCAACCTCAAGTGAAACTAGGTAGCCTTCAATTACGATTGAAAGCTCCAAGAGATGCTCTTTCATTTTTGTAACCTAAACAATATATTCTCAATTTGTATTTTTATCTTCTAACTATAATTATATAATCTAGAGTAAATACCATTTTTGGTCACTGACAAAAAACACGGACCCCATTTTGATCCCTAACAAAAAAAATTGATCATTATTCGTCCTTTTTATGGAACTAAAAAGGACATTTTGAAAATTTGTGAGGAATTAAAATGTTCACCAATCGACCTTTATTTGTCATTTTTATGGATTAAAAATGACCTCTTTTTTTTCAGAGACAAAAATGGGGTCCGTGTTTTTTGTCAGTGATCAGAAAGGGTATTTACTCTATAATCTAATAGCGTTGTCAATACGAGCTACTCCCTCCGGTCCTAATTATATGACATATTTAACTGATTTTGGGGAGATTAAAGAAAGAAGTTAAATTAGTTAATTTTACTCATTTTCCTAAAATGTCCTTATATAAATTTAAAATGACCTAAGTGAAAGTAAATCAATAGCTCCTACTACATGCCCCTCCAACCTATTTTTTTTTGGGTTAATGACCAAAAATACCAACGAACTATTGGGCCATAACATCAGCACCATTTTCTTCATCAGAGAGTTCCTATATGTTACACTATTTCTTTAAAGCAGTTTGTGTTTGGCTTTGGAGCTGAAAAATCTCTGCTTCCATATTTTCAGGAAGATATCAATAAAAAGTGGAAGGCCCCTCTGGTGTTTGTTGAGGTGTCTGAAGACTTCTTTGCCCTAAATTTACTAGGAGTTCTATGTGATCTTGTGCAACGCGAATATGTGATTTCTCAATCAACCATTGTTGCAAATATAAAATTGAAGAAGCATTTTACGTTTATTGAAGGATTGTATCTTCCCTTCTTTTTCTGCTAAATTCCATACTTACTGTGATATCTCAGAATTAATATACTTCCCTCTGATTTTAAATATAAAACATATTTGAGAATTGATCTTGATCTTAAATATAATATATAGTTTTCAACTTTTTATGTTTTTCAATCTTTTCCTACTTTATCCCTATTAATACTTCCTTTCCTTTTTATAAAACATTCTACAAAGTTTGCAAAAATAACTTAAATTTTATTATACATTTAATACAATTTGGAAAAAATCATTTATAACATAAGGTTAAAGTTGTCTCTGTAAAAATAATTTTCCTCCCCTCCCCTCCGAACCAAATAAGGTAACATTAAAATCACTCTCTTCTCTTCCTTTTGATTAATCAAAACAAGATAATATTAAAATCTCTCCTATCTCCTTCCCTCCATTAACACCTTGAGTTTTATTTAAATCATATAATTATATTTTTAATTAAAACTTTTCTTTATTTTAGCAAATTATAATTTTGAAAAAATTAAATAATGAATAATTTTTGTCCATAGATATATCTATACAAGTAGTTTTGAATAATGACAATTGAGAAAAAATTATTTAATTTAGTAAAATTTAGAATTTTGTCTTTGGCGCTCCTGGAATAAGAGTTCGTTGGCCAATCTGCACCTTAGATAACGAAGGTTAACTTTTTGTTAACGGTGTTAACTCCGTTGTGCTGAGCGCTCCTCTTTAAAATGTTTGTTGGTATTTTTGGTCCAAAAAATAGTTTGCTGTGCTGGGTGGTCCTAGCCCAATAGTTCGTTGGTATTTTTGGTCCTTAACCCTTTTTTTTCCTACATGCTATCTAATTAAAATTGGTCTTACTATATATACATATATATGTGTGTATATTGTGTGTGTACATATATCGACAGAAATATATAGGCACACACACCCCCACACACATATAAACACACACACACACACACAAAGATATACATGTATGTGTGTGTGTGTGTGACTATATATATTTGTGTGCACACACACATAAAATATATATGTGTAGACACACACGCACACATATATACATATATATAGACACACACATATATGTGTGCGCGCACACTGTAATACCCGAATTATTATTATCCGAAATATGATCAATAAATTGGATACTTCTGATAGGTGAAGTTTTGATTTCCAGACTTGTGTAAAAATGGTCTAATATTCTAAGTTAAGATTCTGTAGGAAGCTAGAGAATTTAAGGGCCAAAGGGCCAAAATGACAAAAATGCCCCTATGGGACATAAAGGACTTAGGAGAATTATGAAAAATCCTAAAAAGCAGTAAAATGACCAAGTGAATTAGGAGAATATATTATCTCTAAGTATGGTAATTTAAATAAATTATGAACTTGGAGAAATTGAAGAAGAATGGTCAAAAAGTATTAAATGACCAAAATACCCTTGTAAATTATAGAATAATGCAAGAGGCATGGAAATTCTAATGTTAATGCAAGAGCATGAAGGTAATGAGGTGTTCTAAGTAAGAAAATTAGCAACTTGTGATAATTAAGTAATTAGGTAATTATTGGCTAATTACTTAAGCTTAGGCAAAGGAAATTATGAAATAATTATGTAAAGCTCAAAAATTAGTGGAAAATGGTTTAAAATTAGTAAAAACATGTTTACTAATTAATTGGAAATTTTGGAGAAAAATAGTTGAGTTTAGGTATTTTTAAGCCTAAATACAAGAATGGACCAATTAGGTAATTTTGTGGAATTTTTGTGGAAAATTAAATAAGTAAATAATTAAATAATTAATTAAATAACAAAAATATTTATTAAATATTAGAGAGGGCCAGCCGAAATTTGGACCCAAAATGGAAGAGGAAAAAAAAATAAAAATAAAAACAAAATTATATGTGCAAGTGGTATTAAAATAATATTATAATAAATTAAAGTAAAAAAGTGTGAATAGTAATTTAAAAATTAGGAAACGGATCCTATCTAGAGATCTAGGAATAGGAATTCCAAGGTCAAGGTAAAATATTGATCGGTGAGTTTTACCTTCAATTGACCTCTTAGGAAGTTAATTCTGAAGCCGTTTGTGCTTTTTCCTAATAAGACGAAATAGGGAAATTCTGAGAAAATGCCAGATAGCCAAGAGGACGAAAAGGTTATGTTGTGACATTTGGAAAAGAATTGGGAATTTTCATGAACATATTTGGAATCAGTGAATTTTTCTGAAGAAGTTGGTGTTTTCAGAAATGCGTTCTGAAACCGGACGCGATCGGACACGTTTTTCGAGGAAACTTCAACTGGATTTGTTGGAGCCCTATATGGGATCAAAATTTAGATTAACTTGGACATTTCTAGTAAGTGATGAAATGGTTTCAAAGTTGTGAATCCGAAGTTTGAGATTTTTCCGAAATCACGCGAATCGGGTGCCGATCGGGAAGTGGATCGAAAGCTTCTGGAAGGTGACACGTGGCCACCTCCCATTGGCCAAGCCCCTTGGATTTCGGTCAGGTGTGAATACAAAAGGGGAAGAAAGGGTTTTTTTTGAAAAGTTGCTTTGGACGGCCCAGATCGCTCCTCACAAAGTTGATCCGACGGCCGAAACCCTACCTCATTTTCTATAAATACCCCCCCTCCCTTCACTTTCTTCACACCATTTTCCCTTGTTTGGCTGAGCCTAGAGGGAGAAAGAAGAGAGAGAAGCTCTGGAGATTTTTGCAGCGAAGCCCTGGAAAATTGTTCGGAGATCTTCAACGGGTAAGTCTTTCGGTCTTTAGACTTTAGTTCGGTAGTTAGTAGAATTGTTAGTTAGATTTAGGAAGTAGGTGATAAGATTCCTATTCTTGTTTTAGGCCTTGTTTGCATTGAAAAAATATGCAGAGGTAAAAACATAGTAGGGATCGAGTCGCCGAAAAGTTGAAGCTTTCGCAGTTTTTCAAAAGTAGGGGTTATAATGTTAAAATAGCCTTTAGATTTTCAAGTATGATTGGATATCATATGGGAGGGCTATTTTAGTCATTATTTTCAAAAATCATAATTGCGTCGAAGTTCTGGCGAAATTTCGGGAAGAAAATTTGTAAGAGTAACGAAGTCTTTGGCGAAATTCGCCAATTAGGGGTATAGGGGCAAAATGGTAATTTTTACCTAAAATGCCGATATAGTATCAAATCACTAATAAAGGTGATATTACTCTTATAGGACGTCGAAATCCTAATTTCTTTGCCGTTTCTGCCTAACGTGCCATTGTCGGACAAACCGTTGTTTCCGTCAAAAGTACGTTTTTCGACGGAAGTACCGTCTCACCGTCAACGAAGGTACGTTCGCGTCTTGTAACACTAACTCGATGTTTCTTGTATGCGTATTTGTGGTTGAGAGTCGATGATTTGTTGTGAGGATTGTTATGTGCTTTTGGATACATGCACTACGTGTGACACATCTACATGCACTACGTGTGACCCATCTACATGCACTACGTGTGACCCATCTTTATGCACTCCGTGTGACCCATCATTATCTTGTTAATATGAATGATTGTGGATGATATCTGTATATGTGAATATGAGGTTACTTGTTACCGAGATCCAATGTGTTAAATTGGATCTCAGCTATAGCGTCAGGGTCAGAAGAATCGAGGACCAAGGAGAGAAGAAAGCAGCGGGGTCATGGTTCCGGTGAAGACTTTCCGATGTTGTCCTTTACTTTTGAAAACTCTTGGGTACTATACCACTTCTGTATCTAGCCAGTGGGCATTTTGAATATATATATATCAGTTATTCTTCCGCTCAAATGCTCTACTCTGATGATTTGAAAAGATGTTTAAAAAAAAATTTATACTGCTTGTGAAAAGTTGGGATGTTACACACACACACACAAAATATATGTGTGTAGACACACACATATATACATACATACATACATATATGTAGACACACACATTCTACACACACACACACACACATGTAGAAACACACATATATGTGTGTGTGTCTATAGTGTCTATAGATATTTGTGTGTAGATACACACATATATACATAAATAGATACACATATATATCTAAAAGTTTCGTTGACTGGAAGAGTATACGCGTTTACATTCATATACTCACAAAAAATCAAACACACTTGAGAG
Source organism: Acacia pycnantha (assembly GCA_025563575.1). Classification (NCBI taxonomy): domain Eukaryota; kingdom Viridiplantae; phylum Streptophyta; class Magnoliopsida; order Fabales; family Fabaceae; genus Acacia; species Acacia pycnantha. The sequence continues at coordinate 4,605,141 of JAMWYP010000001.1, forward strand.
AATAAAATAGGGGTATTTTAGGAAAAAATTGACAATTATTAGAATGTTGTCTTATAATTAAGACCAAAACCAACTCTCAAATATTATCTTATAATTAGGACCGGAAGGAGTATTATCAAAGCCCGACATTGGACATGCCATTTACAGCAGCATGCAGACTTTCAAAATATTGTTAAATTTTAATTTGTAAACTATTTTGAAATATCCAAAATAAAACCGTAAATTTTTAAAATTCCTAATTCAAATCATAAATATCAGTAAAATAAAATATCAAACTATTCTTCAAACTTTCACAATTAATACAAATCAATCTCAAACACTAATAAACTACTAATTTTTCTTTGTTCTAATATTGCTAAATCTAAAATTTACATTGAGAAAGTCTTAAAAAGAGATTAAAAAAATTAGACTAAAATTATGGTTTTTTTTTAAAAAAATACCATTCTAATATTTCAATGGTTTCCAAAAAATATATATATATAACTTCACACTTTTTTGTAATTTATATTTAATTGTTCTTTCTCTTTTTGTCTCAAGTATATATAATGTCTTTTGAGTCTTCCGATTCTTGATGCTCTTGACTACTTTTGTAGTTGGGCAATGCTTTCAAAAGTTTAATTATCCTTAGTGTACTATAGGCATTAATCTTATGGCAAAAACAAAAGAGTATAAGCATTAATCATGTTGATAAAAATATAAATGTAGGCATGAATAAGAGCAACACACACACATGACAAGCATGGGTATTTGTATTTTAATAATTGAGATTAAGTTTAAGAACTAAAAAGAATATGAGGGTTTAAATAGACTGGAGGAGTATGTAAGATTGGACCCACAATCTCTCACTAACATAGAAGTTTTCATGTCACCAGGTTACAACGCCATTAATGGTATAACTCTTTTCTACTATAGTTCACTTTAAGTTATTTATTTTGAAACCTTTCTACCATGATATGCTATTTATTTGATTAATTTTAGCCCTTTTTTTTGGCTCATTCGGTATCCAGAGTTTCGCCTTAACTAATCCGGATCCGACCCGTGTCGCGCACTTGGCTATGGTGGGAAAGTCTCCCAACGGGGCTTTTTGCATTCACAATACTCGAACTCGAGACACTTAAGCAACACAAGTCGCTTACCACTTATACCAACCCGGTAGCCCTACTTTTTAATTTCGATTGTTTTTTGCACTCCTAAAATATAAGTTCAACCTTTTACTTAAGGGATAAGATATTGTCACTACCACTTTTTCACCGTTAGATCAGAATCTCAATAGGAGAGAGAAATAATAAAAGTAAATGAGATTATGATCTAACTGTGAAAAAGTGGTAGTGACTTGATAGTGACATAAAATTAATAGTGACAATATCCTATCTTTTTACTTAAATGGGTTGGCCCAATGAATTTGTCCGATTTTAATGCCGTTAGATCTAAATCATCTCACAAACCTTTTATTAATATTGAGAGGGTGATTCCATGGCACCTGTTTGCAAACAAAATATTGGAATAATCCTCCTAGGTTCACCTTTAATATTTTTATATAAGTTAACAATTTTTGAATCTTTATAAAAAATAAAAATTGAGCTATAACGAAATTCCAAAAGGAAAAATAAATTAAAAAACTAAAGCTTCAAACCTTCCATTTCCATGCTACATAAAGTACTTTTAACGTCCGTTTTTAAACTATTTGTACGTCCCTTTTTAAGGGATTCCTATATGAGCGACATAGTAAAGTCTAGAAACAACACCCGTTTAAAAGGGAGGCTGTAAGTTTTTTTTTTTTAAAAAGAAAATAACCCTAAAACAGACTGCATCACTTACTCTTGGTACTCGCCAGCGAGCTCTTCCATCATGCACCTAATCTCATCGGATCTCATATCTGTCTTTCCGATCAGTATCGTCTTCCTGAATGTGAATCCATCGCACCGTCTAGGTTCGCCTTCGAAAATTCCCGTCGTCGAGTACTTATGAGCACCAAAAGCGTAATCTACTCTGTGAACTACAACAACCAAATAGCAATTCCGAATGTCTTGAGAAATTGCAGATATGATAATTCAAATTCAAACTGAAAGATATTTGAGCTCCAAGACTAACCTTGAATGCTGAAATGGTGCTGACAGAGGCAAATTCGATTATGAGAATTCAAATGAGAAGTCTTACCCTATGAAAGAGGCAAATTTGAATGCCAGAATGGTGCCGACAGAGGCAGATTTGAGAATTCAAATTGAAAGAGACGAATGATGATGAGAAGTCTAACCATACAATTTGTTCAGATTAATAGAGGCAAATTTGGTGCCGACACCGGGGTTGGCCATCGCCCCCACACAAAATCTAAACCGTTAGCCAAATGGTTTAAGGATCAAAACCCTAACCCTTAACATGGTTTAAGGATTTTGTAAATTTTTCTATTTACAAAAATCCAATTTAATGTTTACCAAATAAATCAAATTAAATACTTTAGAGACCAAAATAGTTGGTTAAAATGATTATTCAAAATATTTGGATTCCCTAACAACAAGCTCAGGAAGAGAATATAAGTTCGAATTCCAAGAAGCACAATTGTTAAGAGAAGCGAAAACCTCACATTTCAAATGAGTATGGATTAAGGTACAAATTTTCCCCGATAATGTGAAAATGGAGCAATATATCTCATTTTCGTTAAAAAGTTAATGGTCAACGTCAATTTTTTAACGGTTAATATTAATTTTTTAATAGAATATGACAACATTACTACGTTTTAAAATTTTAAGGGTTGAACCTAAAAAAACTTCTAGGGTAACATTACTCTTCCGCGAAAACTTATGGGGGTAGATTTACACCTTAACCCGATAAAAAATGTATAAAATTAATTATATAGGAGTTATCTTCATAAATGTAAATTTTAAGTAAGTTTCACTGTAAAGTTTCAAAATTTATGGAGATTATCTGCACATGGTTCAAAATTCAGAGAGGTTATACATAGTTTAACCAAAATTGCTTGATACCCCAAAAAGCTCTGATATTTTAAGCTGCTTTATTTTTACTTCACTAAAGAAAACTAGATGCAATCTTACTTCTTACATCAACATTGAAAGAGAGAGTAAGGAAAGGAAAACAAAACTTTAATAGCAACATATAGCCTTGGCCTGAATAAGGTCAGAAACAATATATGGATTAAAAAGCTAAGAGGGGGGTTACCACAAACACAGGGTACCTTACAACCATCTACAACAGGCAGCTAGTAATAAGTTTGAGGCGCTCAAATCTCTCACTTCAAATTATACATGTAACACAGACAAGGCCCTTATAAACTTTTCTTTTCTAGTCTCTTCCAGTTGCACCACTTGCATATAAAACCCACCACTTTTATATTTATGATCATGATATATGCTTCAATCTGATTTCACATCCCCACTAGTTCCGACTTTTGCACTTTTCCATCGCTCTCGGTGCTGCAAGAAAGATAATACTTAGGATCACCATTTAGAACAGGCCTAAAAGTAGCATATTTTTAAATGAACCAACTAGCCATTGAAACTTTTCTGGCTGCATGGAACTTAAAGAACAGAGTCTCACTATTCACAGTCTATGAACAGAGCAACTTGCTATGAATTAGTATAATGCAGCCTTATTTTTTCAGACCTGAGATCTGTTTTTTTTTTTTTTTCATTCTACAGATTTGATATTAAATTACAGTAGAAATGGTTAAAGTTAGCAGATTTGATATTAAATTAAAGTAGAAATGGTTAAAGTTTATAAGAAATGCTGGCCCTACCTAACCCAATTGCTTCACAACTCTTCATTATCCTCATCCTCTTGCAAGAATCAGTGAACATCCTAAAACGAAAACAGCAAGATAGTTTAAGATTAAGGTACTACATTAACTTGTTCTTTGTTCATTGTAGCAGAATAAAGATGAGGCAACTTCCCTTGATTAAAGTCCAATAATAAAACAAGTTAGCAGAAGTTAATATTAATGTAACAGACTTCAATCAGAAGAAGCTTTGGCACTTACTCCCAAGGAACATCACCAACTAGCATCCAATCGCCATCCTTGTCCTCGTACGTAAGCACGTATTCCGAACCATTAAGCAGATCCATCAATCTACTCTCACTCATATTGTCCCGACCAGAAATCCCGTGAGAGCCGCATTGACCTGAATTTGTCGATGATGGCAACATCGTCAAAATAACCAATGCAAAGAATACAGACACCTTCAAATTTAACTAATATAGAAATATAATACCTTTGGTAAGCATTAGTACTACAATAAGTCTTATCTCACTAAATGAGGTCAATTACATAGATCACATGAAGCCATTAGATTTTCTGCCGATAGCTAACTTTTTAAATATATCAGATCTAGTTCTATAACTTCCTTAAATGTCCTTCTTAGCCTCCTTCTACATCTTTTCATTAGGCTAAATATCATACGTCTTTCTAACAGCCACCTTTCAAACTTATTGTAAGATATAGCTGGAATCAAGTTCTATTTTTACAATTATCTAATATCCAATATTATTATACTACCTCTTGTCCTTAATATAAGATCTCATTCGCAGTATAATTTACACTACAAACAAGATCTTATATTAAGGACTAGAAGTAGTATAAAATTCAAGCATTATCAGACTCGTTGGAGCAGTTCTCTCACCGTGATTCTTTTCATATGAAAGATTCGAACCCTTTACTGTACTTAATGAGAATGAAGTATTTATCTATGCAGATCAAATTATCTTTGACACGAGATTTGTACTAGACTACCAAAGACTAGAGCATATGTAATAACGAAAAAAAAACATGAAAAAGCTAAAAAGGGAGAGTAAGGGTTGAAGGTAGAGAAAGGAACTCACTCATTGTAAAGCCACTGAACATCTTTTCCAGTGCAGAAGAAAGTTCCTTGTAAGAGGCAAAGTTGTTGAGATCAACCTTCCTCAAGTATGGAGCACCATCCATGCTCACTTTTACATAAAGACACCCACCACTCTTTCCTGATTCTGCATCTTCTCCATTCTTTTGAGGCTGAGATGCCATCGAGTTCTTCCGAAAAGATCGGATTGGTGGCCATCCCACAACTTGTGCCCTGATTCACACACATATAATCAAAGAGTTACTCTTTTGTGCTAGTTCTTCTACAAGGAACCTCAATTCAGAGACATAAGCTTTTCTATAATAGATACTCAAATATTTGGAGGAGTTCAAGCTGGAATCATAAACAAGCAAGATTAACAAGAAAATATACGGAATCTCATTGAAGAAAACTATCAGATGATGAACACAGAAGTAATATCCTCTAAATTACATAAAAATATCACAGCATGATATTAGAGACCATAGAACACAAATTTTCCCATGAACAAATTTTCAAGAAACTGAAACAATTTTTTTCTTAAGCAAACATTCCTTTCCTCTTTTTTCAAAAGAATCAAAACAAAAATCTTCAAGCTTCTCAGTTCTACCATCTTTGTCAGCACACTCACATGAAGAATAAAGCACACAGGAACAAAACAATTATAATTTTTTTTCATAACACAGAAGCAACCAACAACAAGAAACACACACATCCAAAGGGGTGTGTGTGTGTGTGTAGAGGAAGAAAGAAGGAGCAACAACACTAGCCAAAAGAAAAAAAAAAAAACACACACACACACACACACAGAGTAATGAAGGAGAAGGGTGAAATGAGAGGAAGATGATGATACTTTGAAGCAGGAGCAGGAAACTGAGGCTTCTTCTCATGCAAAGGCTTTGTTGGCTTAGGAATACTATCTTTCACAACGGAGGGACCCAAACCCGCTTGATGATTGACGGAATCCGACCCGACAGGGGTCTTGCCGGAGTTAGCTCCTCTGGGAGAGAACAAGCCACAATCTTTACCCAAACCCATATCAGAACCACCTTTTCCGGAGAGAACCCACTTCCCAGAACCGCCATCAATGGCATCTGAGAAGCCCCTCTTGGCCCCAGACACGAGACTCTTCAGTATGCCTAATGGATACTCGTTCTTTTCCTCCGAATCCGAATCCCTCTCGGGTGACTCCGACCCGGGTAACCCGAGCCTTAGTTCAGTAGCCTTAAGATTCAAGCCGTTTCTTCTCTGAGAAAACTTGTCTGAGCTTTCCATTGATGGAGTTGGAGTCTCTGATAAGCTTACATAGTCTTTCTCAGGCACAGACATGAAACCAAGGTTAATTATTCTCAGAAAACACGAAAATGGGAAAGAATAAAAGGATTCAAGTGAGAGAGAAAGGTAGAAGCTAGGATTGAACAAGAATCAGGATTCAACAGTGGAGAAAAGATATGTTGATGATCATAGAGAGAAGCTTGTCAATGCCATTGGGTTATCTTTCTTTCAGTTATAATGTTCCTGTATTAATATACTCTCAGCACTATACAAGCTACTGTTAAATTTTTATTTTTTTAAGAAAAATAAATGGGAATGCTGCCATTAATATATAGTGTGTTTTTGCTTTTTAAAATTGTTTTGAGTTGAGGAATGTGCAATGTGTTTGTTTTTTTTATATTTGTGTGAATCTTTTTTTGTGGGCAACCACTCCGACAAGCCGCGGAAAGTCTCCGGCAAGCTTTCATAATAATCTTTCCTTTTTTATGGTGGGATTATATTATCTTTTCAACCTTTTTTTGTTTCAAAAAAGTATTTATTTTTCGAAGGAAAAAATTTCTACTTTATCCCATGATATTTTTCTTCAATTTAATTGTTAATTATGAAAATATCAGTTTCAATTATGATAAAAAAAAGCCAATAGTATAAAATCTAATATTCTATAATAATTCTTAATATTCTTGAAGTTATATCATAAGACACCAACTGTCTCTAAAGATGGATTTTTCCCATTTTACCTTCATTTTTAATACTCCTCGAACTTAGTGAATTATCAACTTCTACCCTCTAAACATTTACTCAGTTATTTTCATTGGCTTTTTCATTCCCAATGGGCATGTTTTTCATTCTCAAGACGGCTTTTCCCCATTACACTATCATATCTTGACAAATGATATTTTTAATATTTATAAATCTGCATCATTAAAGTAAAGGTAAAGATGAAAATATTTATCAACTGAACACTAATTTAATGACTAAATTGCTCTTCCACCTCTGTGTATTATTTATTACTACTTCTGGTTCTAATTATAGGAATGTTTTTTTGCACTACAAAAGTGTTTCTATAATTAAGATCGGAGGGAGTATTATATATAGATATAGATTGCTTAGTTTAGTTTTAAAAAAGTATAATTACATCAAGTTCCTTATATTCATTACATCATTTTCTCTAATCACATATGATCATGTGTCATTTTTTTATATGAGTTTATAATTAAATGATACTCCCTCCGATCCTAATTATAGGAGCAAATTTTGGAGTTGGTTTTGGTCCTAATTATAAGAGCAAGTTTTAACTTTTGTCATTTTTTTCCTATAACACCCCTATTTATACTTATTATTAGGAGCATTTTGTATATGTATGTATGTATGTATGTATGTATGTATGTATGTATGTATGTATGTATGTATATTTGTGTTTATGTGTGTCATATATATATATATATATATATATATATATATATATATATATCTGTGTGTGTGTATCTATGTATGTATGTATGTAGATAGATCTATATGTATACACATATATACACACACATATATGTTTATATAAGAAGACCATTATTTCAATTAGAAAACGTGTGGTAAGGAAAATTGGTTGGAGAGATATGTGGCGGGTTGTAATTCATTTTTACTTATGTCATTTTAAATTTATATAATGGCATTTTAGGAAAATGGGTAAAATTAACTAATTTTACTCCTCTCCTTAATCTCCACAAAATCGGTTAAATTGCTCCTATAATTAGAACCGAGGGAGTAATAATTTAAAAATTGGACACAGTCTGATATTATTAGAAAACTTGACGAATTGGTAAAAGTAACAGTATATAAGTATTTTCCTATTTTGAATCTCAATAATCCTTCTAGCTTAAAAATAGACGCAATTTAGTTACCACCCCATACTATTTGAATTATATTATTATAATATCTGAAAAATAATTAGAACGAGAAGCTAATAAAAATATATAACTTAAAAATAATCCCTTTAACTATTTTATAAAAGCATTTAATTATTCAGGTCACTTTAAATTTCAATTAAATTAATCTATTAAATTTCAGAATAGTTCTGTGGTCACATTCACTAATGCCTCTAGCGCTCCAAATAACACGTGAGGTCACTCCTCTCCTCAGCAACCATAAATTCTTGTTTCAATACCTTACATGCCCTTAATCCCAAGCTACAGAACAACCGCATTCGTGTGCTCGGTGTTGCATGACGTGGATGGGGGTTTTTTTGTCTTTTTTGTTTCTCATTTGTATTTGTACATTTTTCCTCTTAAGAAAAATACCTGCCTAATTATTACGCTTTTATTTGGATTCATAGGGTGATCCGATACATGCAAGTGTATCGGTTTTGTTTAGCACCATCAAAAGGGAACCGGTTTCCGTTGAATAGGCGCCGGTGGCTCTTCTCATTTAGACCATCTAGACTAAAATTAGAGGTCTAGATTTGATTTTTTTTTTTTAAATGGTGATTTTTTAATTAAAAAATCAGTTTATTTTTGAAAAAAATATTAGTTAAGAGATTATCTTTATTTATATTTTCTCCCATTAAAATAATGTTTTTATAAGTTCCCTCTTGTAATTTGTTAGTCTGCAAACCCTTGTATTTGTACAGTTTCCCTCATGAATAAAATTCCCATTTACAAAAAATAAAAAAAAATAAAAAAAAATAGAGGTGTGAATAAACACGTAAGCACTCCCAGCTTTCATATTCAAAAGGTTAATATATTATGGGTAAATGAGCAAAAATACACATGTGCTTTACCCCCGGAGCGCCCAGCACCATATGCTTTTTTTGAGAGCAAAAATACACACGTGGTTACCATTTTGGAGCAAAAGTCACATCTCATCGTTATGTTACTATTCACTTCAGCTCTTTCTCTCTTATCACGGTGAACAGTAACATAACGGTAGGATGTGACTTTTGCTCCAAAATGGTAACCACATGTGTATTTTTGCTCCTTTACGCATATATTATCTATATAATCCTAATCCCCTTTATTTAGAATTTTTCTTTTCTCCTTTTATATATATATATATATATATTCTTAAATTTTATTATAACTTCTCATATTTTCAAAATGTCAAATAAAAATATTATATTAGATATGTTGTCTAATAAAAAAAATGAAATAAATATCAGGCACTATCGGTAATCTCTCCATCCCAGTTTTTCTAAATAAAAAAAATTTAAGAATAAATGTATCAAAGTTAAATAGAGATCACAATGTTTTATTCAAAATGAATATATCAAAAATAAATTTCAGCAATATATATATATATATATATATTCAAATGAGATATTAGTCCAGGGTATAAAATAATAGAGATCACATTATTTGATTCAAAATAAATATATCAAACGTAACCTTAAATACAAATTTAAATATATTTGAATTGATATTTCAAAAATAAAGAGAAATAAAGTGAAGTCAGGACTAGCACCAGTACAAAAAGTGTGAATGTCATCCCAAAAAACGTCATTTTTTAAAAAGAGTTGCTAAAAATAAAGGCAGTAATATTTTTAAAATTATATGGAAAATTTTTGAAATATTAGGCGTCATTTTAATTTTTTTTTTAAAACAACAAAAGTATAGCTTTTAACATCGTAATTTAAAAAAAGACGTCAAAAGCACTACTTTTGACGTCCCTTTTAGAATTGGGACACAAAAAATAAGCTTTGTGCGTCCCCAACTTAAAATTGGGACGTCAAAAGCTTGTCGATAGAAAGAGAGTCGAGGCTGAGAAAAAAGCTTTGACAGCTAAACATGAGCCCCTGCTACACTCAACAGTCAACAACCCTAATTCTCTATTGCTTAATGCATGACACCATACTGATCATGTTGACAACCCTATCATTTTTTGGTTCTGAAACAACTCCCTCACCATCTCCTTGCAAGAATCTCCATTATCTCCTCCATTAGTTCCATCCCCACCTCCACCTCCTCCTTCTCCGTCGCCTTTCATGGTTTTCCCACCGTGGCTAGTAATCCCACCACCGCTTGTCTTCTCTCCCACTCCATTTCCATATATACCAGAAATGCATGTACTTCTATGGCTATCACCTCCTCTTATATATTCACCAATCCACCACTAGTACTTCCATGGTTCCCTTCTCACTCTTCGACTTCCAAGTTGCTAGATCTTCACTGAAGTTCGTAACCTAGCGTCCCTCCAATTTCTTCGCCCTCGTCGTCGATCTTCAGGTTCTAGCTCACACTCACCGTCGATCTGGTCGTAAGAGCTATTGTTCTCACCAGATCCACTTTTGCCTCTACTATCGACAAATTTGCCTCTCAGACCGCCTTCTTCGAAGTTCCTCCCTCACCAGCAACGAAAGTAACCTCCGCGGCTGAGTCCGATTCTTAAATGCCAATAAATTAGGGGAAGAGTGAGTGACGAAAGAAAAGGATTCGTGGGTGTTGAACCGCCAAAAAGTCCTTCAAGGATGAAGATCTGGAATTTTTGATATATTTTTCTTTCTAGTTTTACTGTGAACTAGATTTTGTTTTTCATTTTCTTCTGATTGTTAGATCTGGAATTTTGGATCTGTTAGTCCAATTCTTAATTTATGCTCCTCCCTCTCTTCCTCTTTGTCCATCTGCATATGCTAATCCCAGGTTAATTGATGGGATTTTGCTCACAAAGTTCGACACCATTGATGATAAGGTATGAGTTCTGAAACTACCATGTATGGAATGAACGAAAACTTTTTGTTTTTCTAGGGAATATTTGACAACAAAGTTTTGAAATTAATATCTGTTTTGCCCATAAACAGTGTTATGGCATTACAACCTTCCAGGTTTAGGGTTTTTTTTTTTTAAAAAAAAAAAAACACGCCTTACGGCGTCCCTTTAAAAAGAGACAACGTAAGTCTCTTATTGTGTCTTTTTTTAAGGGATGTTGTTCTAGACTTTACTACGTGGCTTACATAAATGTCTTCCTAGAAATGGATGTAAAAAGGACCTAAAAACGAAGTTAAAAGTGTTTTTTTGTAGTGCAGAGAGCCCATGTTACTTCATCAGTACACCTTCTCTATTTGATTTTTTATATAATTAATTGTTTTTCAATATGTTAATCCGATGAACAATGTTTTCAATTTTATAGTTAGGATGGTTGCAAGATATGAAATTTATAATATACATATATGTTAATTTCCTATATTTTTTACTCGTGCATTGCTAGGGCAGGGAAAATAGGCCCAGCCCGTCGAGCCGGCATATTTAAGCCTTGAATTTTCAAGGTGAGTTTAAGATTTTTTCCTTAAAAGTGAAAGCGAGCTTAAAAGGGCCAGACCTGTAGAGTCGAGAGACTAAAAAGATTGGCCCTTTTAGGCCCAAATGTTTTTTAAAAAAAAATATTTATATGATAATAATATTATTGATTTTTTTATAGTTTGTTAATGATGTTGCAAATATTTAGTTGTTATGATGTTTTTTAGAATTAAGTTTCATAAGAACATTTTGTATTAAGAATCCTAAAATTAAAAATTTATAAAAGATATTTCTTATTTCATAAGTATTCGTACTAATTTTGTATTTTTGGTTTATTTTCTAGTGATTGTTTTGTTCATATCTTGTGTTGTTTATTTTGTTAACTACTTACACTCTTAAGACATATTTATAAGAAGTAATTTTAATTTTTTTTAAGTTTTCTCATTAATTATTTGTAATTGTGGTATGTTGACAATAATTTACCTTTGATTATGACTCAGTGACACACTACAAAAAACCTCGGATTACCCAAGGAATTATCGACGGAAAAAATTCCGTCTGAAATTACCCACAGAATTACTAGGGTAGTAATTACCCATGGAATTCCGTCGGTAACTTAAATTACCGACGGAAAACGTCCATCGCAAAAAAAGTCGTGGCTTATTCTACCACTGCCTTTTTTTGCGACGGAAATTTTTCACTAGTAATTTTAATTACTGACGGAAATTATGCCCTAGGGGCAAGTCATTGTACTTTAAACGTTTATGTTATTTAAAGTATTTCTCCGTTTTGTTATCATATCATTTGTATGTTTATAGTGATAAATGTATCCTTGGATGTATCTTATAGATTATCCTAAATGTCCCTGGTCGGTCATCTATATGGGAGCAAAGATTATCTTAAAGTATTCTCAATAATTATTTTGTAATGACAATGTTTGTTTGTTTTATGATGCGTAACGTTTACATCTTTCTTTCTTTTTTTAAAAAATTCATGTGTTTAATCAGGACTTTCATTATTCTTATTTTATTTCTTTTAAAGAAAAAGAAAATAGTAAAATATTGTTAAAATAGCTTTGGCCTTGGGCCAGCCTTGGCCTTGATGTGGACATGTCGAGCCTTAAAAAGCAGATGTTTTTCTTACCCCCGAGCCTAAAAGGGTTGGCCCTCAAGGTCCAACCCTGATTCTTAGCTCTATGCATCGCGCATGATCTATGCAAGTTAAAATGAAAATCGACAAATGTATATGCTAATAAAATAAGGGGGAAATCACAATAAAATACCACTTAAATTTTAAAATCATAGGTGATTTTCTAACAAAACTAGTTGTCAATTGCTTTACTGTTTTTATTAATCTCATTACTATTGTTCTCAACAGGATTTTAAAGTTTAAGTGGTATTTTTCTGTTATTTTTCTAAAAATAAGCTGGAGTTTCATAATTACAAACACTATATTCTAAGGACCTGTTTGGTACAAAGAATTGGTGGGGAGGGAAAGGAAGATTTGAAAGATGAGAGAAGATGGTTTGAGCTGTTTGGTAGGAAGAAAATGAAGAGGTGACAGTTGATAAAGAATTAGAAAATGTCTATTTTACCCTCAAAAGAAATTAATTCAAAATAAAAAAGAAAAATATTTTTTTGCTAAAATATATTTTAAAAATATATATTCTTGTTAAGTTCGAACTCGTGAAAAAAAAAATTCGCCAAATTTGAACTTTCCCACCAAGTTTGAATTTTAGGGGTAAATCTGTAAAAAAAAACACTTTCCTGGGAAGATTGCAGCTTTCCCTCCATTTTCGGATGGAAAGCATCTTCCCTCAAATAAGGGAAGATGAATACTCACTGGAAGATGCTGACTGGACTTTCTATTTATCAAACACCCAAAATTCATGGGAAGATTGAGATCTTCCCTTTCCTTCTCTAATCTTCTTTCTACCAAACGGGTCCTAATTTTTATACATAAGGAATCGGAAAACAAGCCTAACAAAATAATAAAACACGGACCCTCATCATCATTTTCTCACCATCCTTATAATTTTTAAATCATGTATGTCCAATCAATCTAAAATATCATAATACTAATTTTATTTTTCTCTATTCTTCCCAATCAACAACACAGATAAATTCATGAGGGATAATGAGAAAAAAATAGATGATGAGATGGTCTATTTCTATATTCTTTTTTGGCCCAAAAAAAAAAAACTATAGTAAAAATCATATCTCAAGATTTACAAATTGAAATATTTAAAAAAAAAGGATTTTATGTGTTTTTTTTGGGTTAATATGCAAATTTTCCATGAGTTTTTGCTAAGAAGCATTATTACATTGTTAGTTTTTTCAGGTTTAATGTTACTTTGAAAATGTCAAAACATAGCAATGTTGCCTTATATGATTAAAAAACTTACATTGACAATTAAAAAATTAACATTGATAGTTAACTTTTTAATGTTAAAAAGTTTGCTTCATTTTAACACTTTCGGAGCAATATTAAATCTTAAAAAACTTCTTAGATGACATTGGTCATCGGCAAAAACTTCCCGAACAAATTTTTACCTTAATCCCTTCTCTTCTTACACATTGTGGAGCTTTTATTCTAATTTTGGGTTATAGCTGATAGAATGATCTTATTTGCGCAAAATCTGAAGATGCTCCAATGGCAGCACTTGGACGAAAGGGATCTGAAGTACAGGCTGCAGGAAGAGAAGGACGATCGATCAGCCTCAGGGAATCACAAAACACGAAGAGCCAAACACAGTTCTCAAAAGGCCAAACATTTTCAGATTTTCAAGCGGCAGCATAAAAAGCGCAAGATTTTCATGGCTTATCTTCTGTTTGGACTCTCGGATTAAAAATCCCCGAAAACAAAAGGTAAAAAGAAAAAAAAAAATCGAATCAGATGGGGAAAAGAGAAAGAAAGAAAGGAAAGGAAAACATTTTGCGTGTTGAAAGGGAATCAACTCTGAAATAGATGTTTGTTGTACCAAAAGAACCCTCATTTGGTTCTTTCTGACGGCTGACTTCTGAGGGTGTTTGTATTCTCTCATAAATTCGCATGCAAATAATTACAAATATGTCAAAATAGTTCATCGAATAAGAAAAACTAAGGTTATTAAATTTGGATTGACCACTGAACTGGTTTGGGTAGTGGGTCAACGGTTAATGGATTAGATTAGAATCAAACTGGAGCCGGGGTTAGACCGGTGAAGAAGTGAATTTGAATTGAACAATAATATTTTTTGAAATATTTTTGAAATTTGATAATTTCATAGGTTCAAATGATAATATTTTTTAGTGATTCTTTTAGTATTAGAAAGTAGACATATCAAGTTTTCTATAGAGTCTTAATTTATAATTTTTAAAAATATGTAGAATTATATATGAATTTTTAAATCAAAAAATTCTACATAAATATTAAACCAATTAAACTGGTCAGACCGTACCAATTAGATGACATATTTAACGGTTTCGTGATCGAACCGGCCGATCCGGTTCGGTTTTAATAACATGGCAAAAAACAGAGATATTTTGCAGGACATTAATATAAATTTAGGAATGCATAATCTGAAGAAAAAGAAACGGAATTATGAAATAATTAACAAAATATATATGTAATATAAATAGTATTACTGTGGTTGGGTTGAGTTGGAAAGAAAAACGTAGGGCGTAAATGGATGTAGCATCATTCAAACATTGAACAAGAGAACCTAATAAAGGATCCATATCCTTAGAGTGGGCCCTCTAAAGAATAAAGTGTGTGTGTTGTGTGAGCGTGTGTGGGTGTGTCGGAATCACATTTTGATGGGAGTCAATTGGAAGTCAACTGTGTGATTGATGATAGTGGTACATTACTTGATGCAATTTGGATATTTAAAGACTAATAAGTTATTGAGCGGGTGCAACTCATTTTCAATTGATGTAATTCTTCTTTAATTATATGTAAGATATCTTTAACGATATATAAACATGTCTTGTATAGTTGAAAATAAATTAAAAATGGGTTAAGGTGCAGATTTGCCAACCAACTATTACCCGAGGAGAGTCTGACACAAATAACAATTGAGGGGGCCAAAATTGCCAATCAATAATTAAAAAGTGAAAAAAACACCAAATAATTATTAAAAAAAAACAACTACCACGATTAAGTTAAAATATGAGGCACTGGCGTAGGACGGTGGCGGAAACGTTGGAGAAAAGAGCGGTTAAGCCTTTTTGTTGAATAAGGCAAACACCAACAGAGATGGGACCCATGAGAGCAGGCGTTGTGGTAGCGACGATTGCTGCTTGTGGCATCGGAGGGATGAAACTAAGGTGCAAGGTGCGTGCTGGTCGAAAGCTGTGGACTGCTAGATGAGTTCAAGAGGGTGAGTGGAACACTCAACAACAATGGAAGCTTTGGAGACGCCGACGTCGCCGACACTGTGACAGTTAATGGAAGACGGAGACACCAAAACAACAGGGTAATAGTTCGTTGGCAAATCTACACCAAATTGTGTTTCTTTTCACTTTTTAATTGTTGATTGACAATTTTGGTCCCCTCAATTGTTATTTGTACCAGACGTTTCTCGGGTAATAGTTGGTTGGCAAATCTACACCTTAACCCATTAAAATTGTTGCACCAAGATTCTTGAGCAAATTCCAAATACATGTAATTGGAGATTTTTTTAGGTTATTTTCCTTTTTTGTGTGTGGTTGAAATAGCTATTTTACTCGTCCAAATCCAAGCATTGCTAGGCCTCATTAGAGGTAACTTTCCTAAAGATGTCTTCTACATTCACATAGATTTCAATTCGTGACTTCATATTAAAACAGGAAAAAAAAAAAATCCTATTAGGATCAACTATTGGGATTTTTACTTTTTTTTTTTTTGGGGGGGGGGGGTGTTGCTTTACCAATGAGTTTATTAACCCAAATTGAGAATTTAAATCTTTGTAACAGAAAAAAAAAAATCACCCTCATTCTAATTTTTAATATAGGGTTAGATAATTAATTAGTAGAGATTAAAGAAATTAGTTATGTCAGCTATTTGTAAAAGAGAGAGAGAGAGATTATAGTTCCCTAAAACACCATATTTAATCATTTGCATTGTGAAGGATTTTGGGGTGTATCTCAAATATGATGAAACTCGGTAGTCCATATGAATTAAATCACAAGTTTATATTCCGATTATAACACACAACAAATATATCGAGAGAGGAAAAATAAAGCACTTTGACAAGAGGCCTTTTAGAGGGAGGAAAGAACTCATCAATCTTGTGGGTTATTGAGTAAATACCATTTTTGATTCCTGACATAAAATACGATGCCTATTTTGGTCTCTTACAAAAAAAATGTCATTTTTAGTCTATAAAAAGGATGAATAAGGGTCGATTGATAGACATTTTGATCCCTCACAAAATTTTCAAAAGATCCTTTTTAGTCCCATAAAAATGACGAATAAAGATCGAGTTTTTTGTCAGAGACCAAAATAGGGTTTGTGTTTTTTGTCAGGGACCAAAAATGGTATTTACTCTTCATATGACTAACTCTCTCAATCTCATCATATCCTATAAATCTTATCTATATCGTTACATAAGAATATATATAATTCTTAAATGTACTATTATACTAGAATAGGTATAATTCTTTAATATAAAGGAAAAACTTTTTCTTTGAACCCATATTTCTCAATATTCAAACAATAGCCCCAACTCGCATTGAGTTTAGGCCTAGGTGTATTAGGTGTACTCTAACACATTGGAACTATCATTACTAGAAAATCCTTAATATACGTAATAGATAAGGATAGCTTAAAAAAAATATAAATTATTTGATAGATAAAATAGATTAATGTTTTACATTAAAGTAAATCCTATAACTTATTCCTATTTATCATCAAATAAAGGAAGAAAAAAGTATTTATTATGTATGTCCACCAATGTTTGAACTTTGAATCAAGATAAATTTGGCATAGGACTTTAAAGAATTACAACAACAAAAAAATTATGTACTACTTCTTAAATTCACATTCGAAATGAAAAACCACAATTAGTACTAGACATTAACTTTGTAAAGTGAATGATAATAAAACAAAAAATTTAAATCACTTGTAGTTATGAAACTACAATAATGAATTGAAAATAATAAATAAATAAAAATACAAGACTAGCCGAATTTCTATAAAGGGTTAATATGTAAATTTACCCCGGAAGTATTTTCTGAGGTGAAATATTATCTCGGGAGTTTTTTTGTTTGTTTAATATTACCTTAGAAGTATTAAAATATAGAATGTTGCCATTTAACGTTAAGAAGTTAAGGGTTAAAGTGCAGATTTGCCAATGAACTATTACCCGGGGAGCATCTGACACAAAAATTAATTGAGGGTACCATAATTACCAATCAACAATTAAAAAGTGAAAAAAAAAAACACAATTAAGGTGCAAATTGACCAATGAACTATTATCTCGTCACTGTCTTGGTGTCTCCGTCTTCCATTGACTGTTATAGTGTTAGCAACATCGTCGTCTCCAAAGCTTCCATTGTTGCTGGGTGTTCCACTCACCCTCTTGAACTCATCAGGTCTATATGCAGCTTCAAGGCGAGAATCACGCACTGAACCCAAATCCAACAGTCCATAGCTTTCAACCGGCACGCGCCTTGCACCCTGGTTCCATCCCTCCGATGCCACAAGTAGCAGTCGTCGCTGCCACAACGCCTGCTCGCATGGGCCCCATCTCTGTTGGTGTTTGCTTTAACCAACAAGAAGGCTTAACCGCTCTTTTCTCCAGCTTCTCCGCCACTGTCCTACTCCAGTGCCTCATATTTTAACGTAATTGTGATAGTTTTTTTTTTTTTAAATAGTTATTTGGTATTTTTTTTTTACTTTTTAATTGTTGATTGGTAATTATGGTACCCTCAATTGATTTTTGTACCAGATGCTCTTTGGGTAATAGTTTATTGGTAAACCTGCACCTTAACCCAAAAGTTACTCAATTGATTTTTGTACCAGATGCTCTTTGGGTAATAGTTTATTGGTAAACCTGCACCTTAACCCAAAAGTTAAAAGTCAACGTTAGTTTTTTAACAGTGTAGAACAATATTACTGTAATACCCTAAAATCTGACTTAGGGTAATTTCTCTTGAAAATAGGTGAATATGAGGTCTCAAACACCTTGTATTGAGTTTACCATGTTGTTAGGGTAATTTCCCTTGAAAAAGGATAATTTGCAATTAGGTCCCTAAGACGTTTGAAGATTTGCAAATAGGTCCCTAAACACATTATGGGTTATAAATACCTGTGAAAGCTATAAAAGAAGCAAGTAAAAATCTATTTGAAATAGGGAAGGATATTGTCCCTAATTTAGGTAATTTATTAAATTACAAACTTGGAGAAATTGTAGAAGAATACTCAAAAAGTAAGGAAATGACCGAAATACCCCCGTAGATACTAAGATAATACAGAACACATGGAAACAAACGTGTCAGTGTAAAAGTTATGAGGTAATGAGGTGTTATAATTAAGAAAATTATCAACTATTGATAAGAAAGTAATTAAGTAATATTGGGCTAATTACTTAAGCGTAAGCAAAGGAAAATTCAGAGATAATTATGTAAAGCTCAAAAATTAGTGGAGAATGGTTGAAAATTAGTAAAAGTATATTTACTAATTAATTGGAAATTTTGGAGAAAAAAAGTTGAGTTTAGGTATTTTTGAGCCTAAAATCAAGTATGGACCAATAGGGAAATTTTGTAAAAATTATATAAAAATAATTATTTTATATAATATTAATTAATTATTAATTAAATAAAAACGAAAATTAAATAAAAAGGGGATCAGATTTTGACCGAAATTGCAAGTGGAAGAAGATAAGAATTTTAATCAATGTAATGTGCAAGTTGTAATATTTTAGTATTATAATTAATTAAAGCAAAAAAATGTGAATAGTGATTTAAAAATTAGGGAACGGATCCTATCTAGAGATCTAGGAATGGGATTTCCAAAGTCAGGGAAAAATAATGATCAGTGGAATTTTGTCTTCCGTTATACTCTTCCGGGAGAAAATTCTGAAGTCGTTTGTGCATTTCCTAATAAAACAAAATAGGGAAAAATGCATATAGGTATATTTTTGGATATGAAGAAAATAAATTCTAACTCAATATCTAGGAATGAGTTTGAATTTATATGGACATATTTGGAATCAGTGAATTTTTCTGAAGAAGTTGGTGATTTCAGAAATGCGTTCTGAAACCGGACGCGTTCGGACACGTTTTTCGAGAAAACTTCAACTGGACTGTTGGAGCCCTATATGGAACCAAAATTTAGGTTAACTTGGACATTTCTAATGAGTGAGGAAATGGTTTCAAAGTTGTAAATCCAGAATTTTGTGATTTCTTCGAAATTACGCGAATCGGGTACCGATCGGAGTTTTATCGGTATAACACCTTCTTGGACAAGATTACATCATCATTAATGATGCAATTTGGAGCCACCTAAGGGCTGTATGTCGACCAACAGCTCCAAGGGGTGGGATTTTTCCATTTAATACAAGTAAAATCCAATGGTTGAGATCAAAGTGAAAAATGACCATTTTGTCCTTCCTTTTTTCTATAAATACCCACCCCTCCCCTTTGGTTTTTCTCACATTTGAGAAGCAAGAGCTGATTTAGAGAGAGAAAGAAGAGAGAGGAGCTCTGGGAAATTCTGCAGCGAAGCTCTGGGTAAGTTTTCCGGTACCGAGCTTTTAGTCTTCGTAGTTCTTTCACAAGTAGGTGTTATAATGCTAGAATAGCCTTTAAATTTTCAAGTATGATTGGGTATCATATGGGAGGGCTATTTTAGTCTTTATTTTCGAAAATCAAAATGGCGTCGAAGTTCTGGCAAAATTTCGGGAAGAAAATTTGTCAGAGTAACGAAGTACTGGCGAAATTCCGCCAATTAGGGGTATAGGGGCAAAATGGTAATTTTACCTAAAATGCCGATTATAGTGCCAAATCACTAATAGAAGTGATATTACCCTTATAGGATATCGAAACTCGATTTCTTTGCCGTTCTGTTGCTTAGGACGAGCCGTTTCACGTTTTTCCGTAGGAAAGTACGATTCCGACGGAAGTATCGTCTCACCGTCAACGAAGGTACGTTCGCGTCTTGTAACACTAACTCGATGTTTATGGTATGCATATATGTGGTAGGTGTGTTGTATAGATGTTATCTTGGTTGAATGCATATAGTGGTTAGAGGTTATGTTTGTATCTTTGGGTGCAATCTGTCGTATCTTGGGTGCAATCTGTCGTATCTTGGGTGCAATCTGTCAGTATCTTTGGGTGCAATCGGTCGTATCTTTGGGTGCAATTTGTCTCGCATCTTGGGGGCAATACATATGCATGGGTTGTGATAGAGTGATGGTATGTCTTGATGATGTTGTGGATGTCTCGTTTGTATGTGTATACATAAACATGAGGTTAACTGTTACGAGATCCGGTGCTGCTGGATCTCGGCCCTTAACATAGCGTCGAGTTCGGGAGGACCGAGGACCGAGGAGAGAGGAAAGCAAGCGAGGTTCGAGGATCCTAGTGAAGACTTTCCGTTATTATCCTTTACTTTTGGAAACTCTCGGTTACTATACCGTTTATGTAACTAGCCAGTGGGCATTTTATATCAATATATCAGTTACACTCTTGTTCCGGTGCTCTACTCTGATGAAAAAATTTTATACTGCTTTTGAAAAGTTGGGATGTTACAATTACTACGCTTGGGAAATTTTCAAGGTGACATTGAATTTGAAAAAAAAAAAAAACTTTCAGAATAACATTATTCCTCAGCGAAAATTTACAGGGCAAATTTACACCTTATACCCTTTTATAATCACACAGATTTTTGAATGCAATAGGGGGTACTCTACATAGCTACTAGCTAGCGATAACCATGATATTCATAATTTAAGAATAGTATAATTCTATATAAATTTTGTATATGTTCTACTCCCTCCTTTTTTTTTTGAATAATGTAAATCAAAGCGGTAGTTAAGAACAATAAATATGTAAACATTGTAAACTTTTTTACAAAATACCATTATTTATGAGGACATAAGTAATAAGAGGGAGAATAAGGAGAAATTATTATTATAATAAAGAGGATTTTAGCAAAGAGAGAATAAGAAAAATAATATTGTAGGGGTAATAAAGATGATTGTATAAGAGAGATAATGTGTGGTGGACAGAGAATGTGAGAAATAAAGGTAATTAAACAGAGGCAACATAGGAAAATAAAAGACAAAAATTAAGGTATTCTCTGAATAACTCTTATAAATAGAAGCAGGGTATATGTGGCATGATTGTCTTTAATAAAAAGAAACAAAGAGAGTATTATATTAATATTTATATAAAAAAAATCAAAATACACGTATCTAATTTTAAAAAAGTCATACTAGCCATTTATATAATATAAGCAGTATGACTCACCAAATATTCCAAATAATCATGCCAGCAAGTACTCCCTTTTGTCTTGTCCTTGTTAATAATATATCCACTACTAATTCTCATAAATTGATCAATAAAAATAGTTTTAAAACATTAAATTCTTCTTAGAATTCAAGTATTTTCAATATGACCCTTTTTACTACACTAATATACTCTACTATCATTAATTATTACTCTTTTCTACTATCCTTATTAATTATGAGTATATATGAAAAGAATATTTAATATTCCTTAAAAATTAACAAGTCTTTATAAAAAGGATCAAGAATACTTGTTAATTAGTGCCTCATAATAAAGAACAAATATAGTAGATAATACTACATATATCTCCGGCCTTGAATATAAGAGTTAGACAAAAAAAGTTACTTTAATATTAAATGTACGATTTCAATCCACTTGGCTTGTTAAATTTATACTCCATCTGGTCCTTTTATAAGCAATTTTTTCTCTCTTAAGGCCAGTCTTTAATATAAGCAACTTTCTTTTTGTGTCTCAAAATTTAAACTTTATTTTCCTTTTCTACCCCTGTTAAATACATAACTTTATACTCCCTCTGGTTCTTATTATAAGGCACCAACTAGCAAGTGTATTTGACCCTTTTTATATGACACTTGCTTGTTCCTAATGAGCATTAATCATCTTTTTCCATGTATACCCATAATTAGTAAGGGTAGTGGGTGGGAGTAATAATTAATATGATATTAGGGTTTAGTGCAATTAGTCGGGATAATATTCAAAGTTACTTAAATTTTAGAATAACTTTATTGATTTTAACTGTTTTTATTGGTTTATGTGAATTGTTAATTGATGACTTATAATAAGAATCAGAGGGAGTATTAATTATCCCCCACTCACCATTAATTCTATTTCATTTAATCATTTATTACCTATCCTCTATTATATTTTCTACTCATTCTCTATCATATATACATGGAGGCATATTTGAAAAAGAAATGACATTATATTTTGACATATTTATTGTTTTTAACCAATCTTAACTACCGGTTCATTTTGTGCAATTAAGAAAAAAATTGTTTATAAAAAAGATCAGAGGGAATTTTTTTTTATTAAAAAATATCATTTTTAATTGCACATATTAATGAGGTTCTATCAAGGGATGTTGTTCCAATAGAAATTATTAAAGATGATATTAAAAAAAAAAAAATTCAATGCACATTTATTACAAATAACTAGTTCAACTAATTTCTTTAATATCTGTAAATTAATTATCAAACTCTTATATCAATTACTAGAGATTATAATAGGATAAGCATGAGGGTTTTAAGTTGCATGCGCACTTAGTGAGGACTCAATTAATAATGTTGTAGGCTTAAGTGAAAGCATCTGCATCCATTTGTTGCATATGGAATATTGCAATTGGATTATCAATTCATCATCATCTTTTGCATTTTCTATACCTTCCTAATCTCTTATTATTCCTTTACTCGCTTTATCCATTTTATAAATAAATTGGTAGACCAAAATATGATCCAATTTCAGATTCCTTGCAAATCAACAATATCTTAGCTAGATTCCCTTTTTAGATTTAGAGAGCATAAAGATCAATTTTAGATTCCATTGATTAAATTCTTCTACTTATAATTTCATTGATATTGTATGAATTAAAGAGATATTAGCAACAATATAATAATAATAATTACCTGATTACCCCTACTCTTAAATGTAAGGAACAAATAACTACCTCTCACCAAAAATTAACAAAAAAAAAAAAAAAATCTTAGTTACCTTTCTTAATTAAGTACTCTCTTCAATCTTTATTAAAATATTATAAGGTATATTTGAGTAAGGTTGTCAAACCGTGAGTTTAAGCAACAATTTGATTTAAATATTTTTTAAATCCAAATAATTAAAATGAAATCTATCAACATTTATAATTTATCATATTTAACAAAGAAATTTCTATAAAATTTATATTTAAAGCCGCTGAGCATGATCAAATCGAAGAAGTTAACACGAGTTTAAGGATGAATTAACACGGTTTTGTAAGCCGGAAATGTAAGAATGATAGATTCGGTATATAAACTTATGAGTTTAACTGAGTTTACAATGATCATGAGTTTACCAGTGACTCAACTCGATTTTGTAGACTAAAAACGTAAAAATAGTACACTTGAAAAGTCAACTCGCGAGTTTGACAACAATACATTTGACCACCTAATCAGAATTCGAGGGGAGTGATTACCACATTAACAATTTGAATAATTTTTAATTTATAATGTATTAATAAAAAATATGAAATTCATTCTAAGGAGTAATAAATGAAAATTAAATGAGACTTGACATATGAATAATCTTAAGAAAATTGAATCAATACCTCACTTAGTAACTCATAATAAAAACAATTCATTCTTTTTTCAGGATGTGCAAAGACCAAAGAGAGTATGTCACTACACACATTTTTTAAATAGACATACCTTCTGTTTAAAGTTCTACAACCTTCAGGTAAACAAAAAAAAAAAAAAAAAAACTTCTACAACCTCTAGTCTTATATGTAAGCAAAAGCTACCAAACATTTTTGTCTTAAGCATAAGCAAAAAATAATGCAATTTATAAATGTTTCCATTTTTTCTCTCAGTTGAAATCCATTATTTTAAATAGAAGTGGTTGGAAATAGTAGCAGTAAATGATACTCCCTCCAGTCCTAGTTATAAGACATATTTACTTAATTTTGGAAAGATTAAGGATAGTCTTTAAATTAGTTAATTATATCTATTTTCCAAAATGCCCTTATTTAAAATTTAAAATGACATCTAGTTACTCTGATTCTCTGTTCTTTATTGGACCTCTACTACCTCATACGACTTTTCTGAACTCTCACGTCAGAGAACTCTTTACCAAACCATGTTAGAGAATTGGGATACGATTCACACGTCTAACCTGCTAAACCAGGTTGTATATATTTTCTACCATGCAAAATTCTTGTATGCTCCCTTCAGATCTCTTCATAAAAAGACAAATAACCGTTTCATATGAAGCAAGGACATATATATATATATATAATTATATATATATATATAGGGAAAAACACTTCTCATGTTGTAGGAGAAGAGTTTTCTCATGTAACACACACATGAAATGGTGGGGCCCACATATATATATAATGAGCATTATATATATGTGGGTCCCACCATTTCATGTGTGGGTAGGAATCTTCTTATTCTCATGCAACATGAGAAGTATAAACCCCATATATATATATATATATATATATGTTTCATATGAAACAAGGAATATAATTAAATAGATCAATAAACATGTTTGATATTTTTTTTTTGCCCGGAATGCCCTAATTGATTGTTTGATATGGTGGATATGTATTTAATGACGTTAATTTAATTATACTTCTTCAGTGAGGATTAAAAAAGGGAATTTCAATAAATATAATTCCAGGGATTGTGGGTAATTGTTCCTTATATTTAGGCAAAAGAGAAACTCATTTATTTCTTATAAAGACATGGGAGTATTTAAAACCTATAAGAGTGTTATTTCCTCTAATCCCCTAAATATAAGATCCTCTTTTAAGATATTTTATTTATAATTAATATGTTGAGAATTTGTGACACTTCCAAAATTAACAGTGCCATTTAATGATTTTTTTTTTAATAAAATGATCAATTATATAAAATAAAAATACTTAAACAGCTAGAGTTGATTTAACTGGGTTTAGGGAAGGGGGAGTTAGGAGTATATCAGTTTCATAGATAGAATGATTAGGAATTTAATACGTAGAGATAAAATGTCTCAATAAACTATTAAAATAGGAGACAAGAAAGAAGCAGACCTTATATTTACGAATCTCTCACCTGCACCTTATATTCCTCGAGTCTTATTTAAAAGTTACTTCCTCGAGTCTTATTTAAAAGTTACTTTTAACATGTTTCATCATGATAATAATTAAAAAAATTAAATTTCATTAACTCTGTCTTAAAATTTAACAACTTTTCAATGTTATCTCTATTTAATGTAGACTATATCTAAAGAAAACAAAGTATACACAATAATAAAGAAAGATAAAATTCTACATCATTTAGAAGATTTAATGAAGCGACCTATGAATAGAAAAAAAAAAAAAATCTCTCTTTATCTTATAAATATAACCATACGAATATTTAAGAGCAAAGAGAGTATATGAACTTTTGGGGGGAGGGGGAGAGCTTGTCTCAAGCTATTAATTATTAAATTAAAAATAAATAAATGATAAAACTTGATGATCCACAGCATTAAGAAATAAAAAGGCAAGCCAGTCTCGTACACCAGCAGCTTGAGGAGTGGAGACAAAAGAGAATGATTAAAGAGAGTAATTATAAGTTTTTGACATCTTCATCACTCTCTTTTACCCATCACTCACGGCTCCATATATACTCTTGGTCCTATTTGGAAGGTAATTAAAGAGACATATATATTTAAGTCCCTTATATAAATAGGACTAGACTTATATCGTCTTTTTTATAAATTTAGATTACCTAATTCTTACATACCGATAAATTAGTTAACTTGTTAAATAAGTCTTGATGTATTTTTTTCAATTTTAACCTCGTTTATGAATGATATCTTCAACCATCTCTCTCGTCTTTTCTAAACATAACCTTGAATTAATGCAATGGACTTTCATTTATGACCTATAAACGCCATGGGAATATATTAAGTTAGATTTGAACATAATTAAGAGATAGATAAGAAGGAGGGTGAATAGTGAAAGAGGAGGCAGCATGTGAAATGGGAGTCATAATCAGAGCAAAGACTTTTTTGTGGGAAGTGGAAGGGGGAGACAGCATGAATCTTAAAGACCCCATTTCTTGATTTTGATTAAACATCATCTGGTCTCTCTCTCTCTCTCTCTCTTCCCTTTTCAATTTTCATGTCTTAAAATTGCTACTTATCATTCCCTTGTTTGAATAATGCCATCCCTCTTCTGCACTTCTGACACTAGCTCCTTTATTATCTCTCACTACAAATTAAAACCTTTATTTTGGTCCCTACCCATTTCATCTCCTTTCTCAATATATATATATATATATATATTGCTCTCTCATATAAAATCTGGAGTAAAAACACCATCCGTCCATGTCTCATAAGAATCTAGATCGAGTCATATTGGTGGTGAATAATCTGTTAGTGCCTTTTTTACAAGTACGAGTACTTTTTAAGAGCTATCAAGCATGTCGTGTCACTCACTGAACCCTTGATTATATTCCTTGAGCTTAATTAACTTTAAAAATAAATTTTCTTGCATGAATAATTGTGATATATTTTTACTTGTACATACTAGCCAACTAACTAAGACTGCTCCAGTTGGTGACAGATATCAGTATACGAATCTTCTTGTTCATGTAAAAGCCCTGGCCTCGCTTTTTATTTATTTATCTTGCCAAGGTATTGAGTTAATTTTATTTGAGTAACGATATCCACATTATTTTCAGTAGAAAAAAAGTTATGGGTGAATTCTTTTTGATATACTAAAATGGTGGCAAGTGTGCAACTACTCCGGGTTCTGCAGTGGCAAGGACGACCCTTCCAACAGTGGTAGCTCCATACAAGGTGCGGGTTACGAGTGGTTTTACCGCAGCTCAAACCCTAGACCTCTTAAGGGAATCCAGCGCCACATTCCGCTGGACCAATCACATGTTGGTAGTTATGGGTGAATTATTTACAAGCGCATCTACATTGTTCAAAGTATAGATCCGAATTTCATTATTAATATGATAGGCCTTATTGGTATTTAATATGTTAGTACTTTATAAGTACCATATAGGTTCTTACATGCATATATAAATATGGCTATATATTACTGATACCAACCAAAATTATTCTAGTTCGTAAAAACATGTTCATAATATGAGATTATTATGGATTCAAATCTTTCCAAAGAAGAATATGTAAACATTTTGTAACAACTACAAGTCCTTGGGAGAATCATACTCTTGAAGTTGGGGAATCCAAGTCTATATAAAGCCTATTTTCAAGATAACGTTCCCAATGTGAGACTTGTGACAATGCAACCCCAACTTCACACAATAACGCTTCACTCAGCAACTTACAATACTTCACTCAACCTCCTATTGGTTGACCCCTCCCTCCGGTCAGAGCCCTTAATAGGTAGGCCTCTCTGGTTAGCTGTCCCTCAATGAAAAATACTTTTGTAATAGGTATAAGTCATTAGCACAATCACACCCGAAAAGCTAAAAGTTGGAATTTGAGAACCTAAAGCCTTATAAGGCCCATCTTTTAAAGTAACCTTCCTGGGACTTTTGTTTAAGTCATGAGACCTATTCTTATTATTCTATGTTGAGCCATGATGATCAAGCTTAATTATAGTTTGGTAGGTGGAGTGAACCATCTTTCCTCTCCATTATTATTGTTAATCAAAGATCACATCCTTACTTTTTTATTTGCATATAGGTCTTTGGTTTGTTTTTTTCTTTCAAGGGAGTAGCAGGATTCTGAATCATAGTAACATTTCTTATTTTATTGTTATTAATAGTACAAGATACTTCTATTGAAGGCTTCTAAAAACAAGATTACTTGTATAAGTGAATATAATGATCTCATAAAATGAAATAGTACTATTCTGGTTTTCTAAATCATTCATCTTCAACAATTTCTACAAGACTAGTAGTTATAATTATGTATTATATCAAACCATGACAATAAAGAAAAGAAAAACTATAGATGAAATTTATGTCCTTTTTTTATTGAAGAATCTATTTCAACTTTTTTACAGATCAAATCTTCTAGTGAACTGGCTTTAGTTCAGATGATTCAATTCTGGTAATGATTCATAGGCAAGAGAGACAGAAGTGGAAGACGAAGAAGAAGCCTCTGAGGAGGAAAAAAAACCCATCAACCACACTATAGAAGTCTCTCAAGAAATCATAAATCTCATTCTGATTACATTATCATTTCATGACCGAAAAAGGTCTCTCATGAAGAAAATATAAAGACACATTATTATTATTCACTGCAAAACAAAGTCTTCTTTTTAGTGATTTTTATTTTTTGGCTAGTGGTAGGTTTTACCACAGCAAAGAGTCTCATCCAACTTTCCCAGGTAAAGAAAAAGGGTTCAAAGTTTCAAACTTGTCATGAAGCAGAGAAATATGTAGTGGAGATGCTGCAATTTTTTTTAACAAAAAACTTTTTGTAGAAAATAGTAAATAAATAAATAAAAAACAAATAAAAAGCCTGTATTCCAACTTGCATTGCATCAAACATGAATTATTGGCACTCCAAAGGGGACCAGCATCTGTACGATGATTTAACATCAAACTAATGGATCACCACAAATAATTCATCAGATATTGTACGTACCTGCCACTAAATAATAAGATGCTTTTCATTTCTTTCAGAAACAGTGATTGATGATATTATTACATATTATTATAAATGTAAATGTGTAAGCATCACAGCAACAAAAGCATCCTCCTCTTCTCTCTACCTTGTACAGACAGTAAGTAACAAAACAATAAGGTCCTTCTCCTTCTAGCATCACAGTTACACAGTAAACAAAAACCTAAATTGCAATTTAATTATTTATATGTTTTATGAAATGGGATTTTACCTTTTTGGTCCCAATTAACTTTCTTTAATTATCGGGTCAGTGCAGAGTACTATGGTCATACCAGACAAAATTTTGAGGCACTGCAAGCCTGATCAAGATCCACTTATGTATTTTGCAGCGTCACAGCTTTTACCAATGTTTTGGTTCAGAGTTCAGACACATAGACATGTGACAATCATAGCTTTAATTTTAACTGTTGTTCAATAAATTTTTGGGACCAATTAAGATGTCCCAAGACCAACCCACCTGAATCTTACGCTATTTCTGCTACATAATTGATAAATAAACACCAGATGGACTGGAGGCAATTAATTATCATGATTCCAAACTTCTGAAAAACAAAAGAAAATGAAGTATTTTCTTTAATTGTGAACTTAATTGAAAATTATTAATGAACTTGGAGATGAAACTTTGGTTCTACGAATAGTGGCCGACAAAATCCTAACTTCGTTTGATTTTCCTTAAATATTTGGCTGCATTTGAGTTATTCAAGTGATTTATTATTGTTTTGAGGAAATACTAATACTGATATAATTTTTTTTTGGGGGATAATGAATATGAGAAACAAAGTAGATTAGGGTTTTATATTTAATATCAAAGTAAACTTCCAACTAGTTCTTACATACTCAGACCATGTAGACTGTGTGGAGTATAAGAAACAAGCATTGCGCAATTTTCCTCTTTATCTAAGTGGTCTTAGCAATTGATCTCACTTTTTTAGGCTAATATGAGTTTGATTCTCACAAGAATACTCTAAGCATAAAATCTTGAAAGTATAAGCAAAGAAGCATATCTTTAAAAGCATGTTTGACAACGTGTTGTCTTTTTGGCCAGAAAAACAAACACATTATCAAATATTCTCTTAAAACTGCCCCAGGTAGTCCTTGATGACCTAATTCTAACACTCTTAAATGTAAATAAACACATGGAAATTGTTTCATTATGCTCTTGCATGATTGATTTCTCATAAGCTGTGACCCTGAAATACCATTTTCCCAATAGGGAACTCTAAGTCTTCCTTTTCTGCAGAAGACTTTATTACAGTTTTGACTATGAAAACTGAAGAGGACACTTAAAAAATTCTTTTTTCCCAAAAAGGAAGCCATGTTTATGAAAGAAAAATATATTCAGCAATCATGTGGGTGAAGATTACCAAAAGGAATAATTCAGACGCATGCAGTGAATGACATAGTGAAGTGACAAGCTGAGGTATAAGAAAGGATCAAAATTTCAAGTTGTTCATAGAGTGAAAGCCACACTAAGAGGTATTACATTATTCTCCAGTGGAAGACTTGATGAGTAGTGACTTGAAGATAGAAAGAAAAGGCATTTTAATTTGGCAACTGATGCATGGTGGTGGGATTTGACTTTTTTTTTGGATAACTAATAGTAATATTCATAGATATAATTATGAAGCTAAACACGTCAAGATCTTATCTATTATGCAAATATATATATGCAATATGATCAAGTGGTAATGCAAGTACTGAAACTAATTCAGAGCTGAAAAGTGAAACTTATTGTTCTTTCATTTGAAAGTTGATTGTGTTTTGCGAGCATTAAGTTAACGTGTAAGAAGGAGGATATGTACTAAGCTGATTTGTTAACTGAAATGCATGTTTAGGAAGCATCGTCTCAACTTGAAAGGGATACTTGCGAAAAAAGAGCGCATATGCCCCACATGAAGTTAAGTGACATGTAATTTTTTTTTTTATACTATCAACCATCGGCATTTTTTCTGAATCCTATTAGTAGATATCTGATAAACTAACTACTCCAATTTTAGAATTTGTGGCAGCTCCTCTCAGCATAGGGATTTAATGAGGCTTTACACCGTTAAACCAACTCAATGTTGGCAAATGACATGCAATGTTTTAACGTAGAATTGGCACATCTACCATATTTATTGGTTGATTAAGAGGTGTTTCTTTCATAAAAAAAATATAATGATACCATAATATGATATATGATGCTGAAAGGCTAATGTAAATTAAAATATCACCGAACACAACTAATAAATACTCCAGTCCTTAATATAAGACATAGTTTTCATATTTGTCAATAACCAAGGTGACAATAGTTACTTCCCGTCATATTTCCCTTTTTCTATAACAATATTTCCTTTTTTTTTTCAGCAAAAAGATATTGCGAATCAGACATAATCTAAACGAAATTTCAATGGCAAAAGTTGACTTGAAACAAGTAGTCCGCATTCACTAAGATGTTTCCTTGAAATGATGATTGGTTCATAGAAAATTTACATATTACCAATGTTTTTTTCCACTCAACTTGCAGAAGGATGTTTTAGACCTCACAACCCCAATATCTATCTACCAAACAGACAAAAAGTGAAACACTAGAAAGGTCTGAATGGACGGGGGTCAATTTCATTCATCAAAGCCATAAAACAGAGGACTAGAGGAATCCAGCAAACTATTTCCTTCTAGAATGGTTCATAGTATATGGACTCTTTCTGCCCAACAACATAGTCACCTTATCGTCATGGTTTGCTTTCTTTGTTATTCAAAAGTGTGCATAGTTACCCCTTTCCTAAAATTTCTGTAGCAAAAAAAGAAAGAAAAGAAAAGTGTGCATAGTTACCCCTTGTCCTTGGACTTAACTGACAAAAGAGTCGACACTTTCATCAAAGGGAGGGGGTTCGATCCTAGAGTTGGTCAAGGCGCTGGGGGAGATATCTTAGGTAATGTGAACTTGTGGAATTGGTGGAGACATGTGTACTCTCAGTCTTGTATGCCCTTGGAAGCAAAGCTATAGCGCCCTGCCCTTGGACTGTGGGTGAACCCAACTCCTTTCCTAAAATTTTTATAAAAAAAAAAAAAAAAGTGTGCATAGTTCAAAAATGCCCTTAGAATTAGCAGCGGTTTTTGTGAAGGAAGCATGGGATATTTATCAACATTTAGAAGACATGTTTTGAAACACAAACCAATGAATCTCACGAAATAACATTATAATCAAAATATTTGTAAGACTAAATAGAAATACCTGAGGGGAGGAACTATAATAGTGTCTTAAAACTCTCGGAGCATTTGACTTTGGCAAAGTCATTGCTCAACAGTAAATCGTATTTGTAATTTGTATTGCATCCAGCCATTCATGCTTCCACGCCTCGTTGTCAGTTGTCACAGTAAAGGATATAACGATACAGAATTAACAAAAATGAAGAGAACAAGGATAACTAATCAACATTTTGAAAGTCTTCTTTCAGTTATTTTCAATCTCTTTTATAGGATATACTGTATAATCCTCGAGCTAATCTTGAAGTTGGTTCATCCTGAGGCAGATTGCAGCAGCTCTTCCCACGTGGCTAGTTTTTCCCTAGGTTTGTTTATCGTACTTCCACGTCTCTTTTCTTCAGAGTCTATCTTCTCCCAATCACTGAATGAAACTATTCTCACATTTCTACCATGTAGGAGCTGACGAAGACCCTCTCTACCTTGTTTTGGCAAGGCCGATGGCGATACCAAAACTCCTTTATTAAGGTCTTCTAATATGCTTGAAACCTGTCATGTTAATTGTCAGCCAAAATACATAACTACCAATCACACACATTAATATTCCATATGAAAGAAAAGCAACTTGCTTGGGACAGAGCTATTATGCCCTTCCAGTCCCACTATGCATGAAAGCCTTATGGATCTATCTAGCAGCACATTTTACAATATAATTGGCACACATGTACCATACTCCCTCCAGTCCTAATATAAAACACATTCATCTAATTTGATTAGATTAAGAAAATTAGTTAAGTTAGTTAATATGACATGTATTTCCTAAAAAACTTTAGTCATCTTTAATTCCTTCATTCCATCTCCTCTTTGATTATTATCGAGGGGGCATTAATAGGGAGAAACTAGGAAAAAATTGACAAATATGAAAAACATGTCTCATATTTAGAATTAAAATCAATTCCCCAAATATGTCCTATATTAAGGACCGGAGGGAGTATAATTATATTTCTAGTCTTTTTAACATCAGGTAAAGGAAAAGTAGGTAAGAATCTGACTACTTAAAATCCCAATCATCCACAGTATTTCAGACTCAAATATTTAACAGTTCTCAAGCAAAATTGTCATGTTTAGCGGTTTGCAAACTCCCTAGGAACTAGTAAGCTATAGTATGGAGAGTCACAAGTGATGGATCTTAAATCCACAAAGTAATCAGATCATCCAAGAATCAGAATCTGAGTTCTTGACCGAATAGTAAAAATGTTCATATATTCAAAGATGCTTTCTAAAGCTGTCTTACATGAGATATATAGGCAGGGTACAACATAGATAAGATAACTGCCCATAACTTTCCTATAACTTCCTAAGGATAAGATATACTTAACTTACTATAACTTCCTAAGGATAACTTCCTGAAACAGGACAGACATAAAACTGACATAAAATACAAACATACATAATTCTATATTTTAATTATCCTTATTCACATGCCTCCTTCTTGAATAAACCAAAAGAGGACGATGTGAATTCCTATCATTACCCTCCCCTTCAAAATGAGCCTTGTCCTCAAGGCTGAATTGAGGAAATTGGGAAGCAATGAGATCATAAGGCTCCCAGCTTGCCTCTTCAGGGGAACGGTGTTTCCATTGGATCAGCAGATGAATTTCGGTTGATGAATCTGCATGTACCACTTTATAATCCAGAACCTGAGCAGGCTCTAGCAGCAACTCCCAATCATCCGAAATAGGCAGAGGAGGTAAAGGATCAGATTTATCATAGCCATTAGCAGGGCGCAAGAGTGAAACATGGAAAATGGGATGGACTTTAGATCCTGGAGGTAATGTTAACTCATATGCAACAGACCCAATTTTCCGTTGAATAGGATAGGGTCCAAAATACCTAGGTGACAGCTTATGGTATTTGCTCTGAGATAGTGATTTCTGCCTGTACGGCTGAAGCTTGAGAAAAACCAAGTCACCTACTGCCAAATTGACATCCCGACGGTGAGAATCAGCAGAAATTTTCATGTGTGTTTGTGCAGCAATCAGGTTGGCCTTTATTATATTGAGAACAGCATCCCTCTCTTCAAAGTGGTCAGCCAAATCTTTAATACGTGTGCTATCAGCAACAAAAGGCAGCAATGAAGGAGGCTCCTTACCATATACCACTTTGAAAGGACTAAAGCCAGTTGAAGAGTGAAACCCTGAATTGTAGGAGAATTCAGCCCAATGCAAAAATTGACTCCATTGCTTAGGAAAATCTTGGCAAACACATCGTAAGTAGGCTTCTAGACACCGGTTAACCACTTCAGTTTGACCATCTGTTTGAGGATGGTAAGAAGTGCTCATTTTAAGGGTAGTACCACTCAAACGGAATGATTCTTGCCAAAAAGCACTCAGGAAAATCGGATCCCGATCTGAAAGAATGGATTTAGGGAATCCATGCAAACGAACTATCTCCTTGCAAAAGACCAATGCCACAGATTTGGCAGAAAATTTTCGAGGCAGACCTAGAAAATGTGCTGCCTTGCTAAAGTGATCCACAACCACAAGGATACACTCCCAACCATGAGAAAGAGGTAACCCAGTGATGAAGTCCATTGAAATATCCTCCCAAATGTGAGCCGGAATAGGTAGAGGGTGTAAAAGACCACCTGGGGCTTGAGGAATATACTTAGCACGCTGGCAGGCTGAGCAATGCTGAATGAAGATGGTGACTTCGTCTTTCATGTTTTTCCAGAAATAGTATTGCTGCAACCTTTTAAGTGTTTTGAGAACTCCACCATGACCGCCTATAGGAGTAGAATGCACTTCCTTAATTAATGCAGCAGACAATTCAGTGGCAGCAGGGATGACTAGGCGATCCTTGTAGTATAACAAACCGTCATTTAGAGAGTAATGAGGAATGGACTGTGGGTCAGATTGAAGAGAAGCCTTCATAGCTGAAGTATGTGTATCTTGGCTTAAAAGAGAAGGGAGATCCTGAAATAGTGAAGCATGGGGTATTACCAAAGAGAAAAAATCTCCCGAATGAGGAATACGTGATAGGGCATCAACAGCATGATTGGATGACCCAGGTTTATATATTATGTGGAAGTCAAATGGGAGAAGCTTCAGAATTAAACGTTGTTGGGTTGAAGTGGTGATGCGCTGCTCCAATAAGTATTTGAGGCTAAAATGATCACTGTGAACCTCAAATTTGCGTCCTAAGAGATAGTGACGCCACTTTTGCAAGGAAGAAACCAAGGCTAACAATTCCTTATTATACACAGAAGTATTTTGCTTTGTAGGAGATAAGCCTTTGCTGTAAAATGCTATTGGGTGGCCTTCTTGGTGTAAAACAGCACCGATGCCTAGAGAAGAAGCATCGCATTCAACAACAAATTTCTTGGAGAAGTCTGGTAGTTGTAATACCGGGGCATTAACTAATGCCTTTTGCAGATCTTGGAATGCTGCTAAAGAAGTAACAGACCATTGAAAGCCGTCTTTTTTGGTCATATCAGTCAATGGCTTTGCAATTTGACCATAGTTCTTAATAAACCTTCGGTAATACCCTGAAAGGCCCAAAAAACCACGTAATTCAGTGATATTCTTGGGTAAAGGCCATTTATTAATAGCAGCAATTTTGTCATGGTCGACCTGTACTCCCTCGGATGAGATATTATGTCCTAAAAAGGAAATATCCAACTGCAAGAAATCACATTTTTCAGGATTTGCATAGAACTCATTTAAACGTAATAATTGGAAGATGATGTTCAAATGAGTGATGTGGTCCTGAAAGTTCTTGCTGTAGATCAAGATATCATCAAAGAAGACCAAGATGAATTGTCTAAGATACGGTCGAAACAAGTCATTCATGATGATGGCTTGAAAAGTAGATGGAGCATTAGTGAGACCGAAGGGCATGACTGTGAACTCATAATGGCCCGAATGAGTTCTGAAAGCTGTTTTGTGTATGTCCAAGGGATGAACTCTGATTTGGTGATATCCTGAGCGAAGATCAATTTTTGAGAAATATTTGGTACCATAAAGTTCATCAATCAATTCATCCACTGTCGGTATAGGATATTTGTCAGGTACAGTAATCCTGTTTAGCTCCCTATAATCAATACAAAGACGCCATGTAGAGTTCTTTTTAGGGACTAATAGAACAGGACTTGCAAAGGGGCTCACACTTGGCTGAATAAATCCTTTTTGTAGTAATGAAGCGACCTGTGTTTCAATTTCAGTTTTTTGAGAATGTGGGTATCTGTAAGGTCAAATGTTAGGTGGTGAGTGTTAGGATCCCACGTCCCTTGTTAGGTTACTCTAGGAAGAAAAGACATGTGTCAGATATGTTAGAGTAGTTACTGAATACCTTATCTGTTTGGTAGTTTTTAGAAGTTGTTCTTATCTTATCTAATGGGTAGTTTTAGATATCGGTTATGGGTAGTTATAGGAAGTGTGTTGACAGAATTATATAAACGTTTGTATTATGTTTTATGAAGACAAGTATTGTTATCTCGGAAAGTATTGTCAATGGCTAGAGTTTCGATTCGACTCTGGATTCTCTTCTTCCCTCCTTCTTTCTTATTAATTCTGCAAAACCTAACAATTTGGTATCAGAGCAGTAGATTCCTGAGCCTGTCTGTTACCATGGTGAATACTAGACATTCTACATATGAGAATGATTCACCAATACATCCAAATATGAACCCAGAAAACCCACAAATTA
The DNA here is from genome assembly GCA_025563575.1 of Acacia pycnantha. Taxonomy (NCBI): domain Eukaryota; kingdom Viridiplantae; phylum Streptophyta; class Magnoliopsida; order Fabales; family Fabaceae; genus Acacia; species Acacia pycnantha. Next base: position 4,642,170 of record JAMWYP010000001.1, read on the forward strand.
CCAATCCCGTGATGATCCTGCAGTGATTATGGTCCAGCAGCCTCTACCAGCACAACCAGGGCCCAACCAGCAGCAACTAACAGCTATACTCGCTCAACTCAACATGATGAATTCAGAGATTAATTCCTTAAAGAAACAAAAATCACCCATGATGAGTCATGGTGAACCCAGTCATAACAATAGGGAGAATTATGATGATCATGAAGAGGGTGATTTGAACGCACCTTAGTGGGGCAGAAATTCCTCAAAGCGACCTTACTCAAAAGTGGAGTTTCCAAAGTATGAAGGAGGAGATCCAAGAGGCTGGATACTAAAAGCGGAGAAATATTTTCGCTATTATCAAATACCAGAAGATTTAAAAGTTGATATCGCAAACAATAAACTTGGAGGGTGACGCACTGGATACTTTTTCTTGGGTTTCAACCGGAAGAACTATAAGATATTGGGATGAATTAGTACAAGTATTTCAAGAGCAATTCGGCCCTACGGAATTTCAGAATCCAGATGTACACCTTTGCGGCATCAAACAAGTCGGTATGGTGGGAGAATATAAACAAGAGTTTGTTTGCCGTCAAGCTCAAGTGCAAGGATGGCCGGAGCATTGTCTTCTTGGCGTTTTTATCAATGGTTTGAAAGAGGAATATCAGGCGGATGTTAAAATCCAAAAACCGCGTACAGTGTATAAAGCAGTAAGCCTGGCTTTGGAATTTGAGGCAAAAATTCAAAACGCAGGTGTTCAGCGTCCTCATTCCCGTTATAATGATTTTCGATCCTCAGATGGAAATTGGCGAGATCAGCGGACCGAGGGGAGTTGGAGAGATCAGCAGAATAATTCAACAAATTATGCCGCCAAACAAGGAATTCTCAGCGCTGAAAATCAGGGGCACAATCAATATTCAGATTGCAATTGGCGTGATCCTAAAAATCTGCCACGATCTCAGCAGAATTTCAGCGACGCAAATCAAGGGAATTTCAACGCTGAAAATCAGGGGTACAATCAATATTCAGATTTTCAAAATTTAAACTCCCAAAATCAGGTTTTTGCGGCCCCATCTCACTCTCCTAATATTTCGCATCTGCACAATCTTTCGGAAACTGAACGCCAATTCCGCCGAGATAAAGGGTTGTGTTACCGTTGTGGTGATAAGTTCATACCTGGACACCGTTGCAAGACATCAACATTGAAGTTATGGGTAGTTATAGGAAGTGTGTTGATAGAATTATATAAACGTTTGTATTATGTTTTATGAAGACAAGTATTGTTATCTGGAAAGTATTGTCAATGGCTAGAGTTTCAGATTCTGACTCTGGATTCTCTTCTTCCCTCCTTCTTTCTTATTAATTCTGCAAAACCTAACAGTGAGGCTCCTGGGTATAAATGAATATAATGGCTCCTATCACGAACAGGGGGAAGTGATTGGGGTTCCAGGAATATATCCGCAAATTGTTGTTGTAAATCTTGTAGGACCTCAAACTGTCGTACAATTGCCATCCCATCATAACTACATAGGGAAACCTGAGGGGAAGGTTGTGAAATACCTTGAAGCTTCCATCTCTTCCCATCTACCCAGAAAATCATGAATAGTTGTTGCCAGTTGGCTTCAACCGTGTTCAGAGAATGGAGGGTTGACGACAACGGACAGAGTGATGGTGAATGGAGGGTCACTGGTGATGGGGAAGGAAAGGAATAAGAATCTGATTTGTTCCTTCTTTCCGAAAATGGCGACGGCTTCCAATATGGGTGTTTGAATTTCCTTCTCTGGTCCGAACGGAGTACACCTTGACTTGTGTTGAATTTCCTTCTCTGGTCCAAAGTCACAGTCCAAGCATCCTTCGGTGAAACATCAATAGACGGAAGGTGTGATTGGCAGCGGAGTGGTTGAGAAGAAGAACTGTTCTCGCCTTCAAGTTCTTCTTCTTCGGCCTGACAAGCTTTGAAATGTCGAGCTTTGTTTCTCACAGCTCAGCAGTGAAAGGTGAAGGTGATTTGGGAAGATGAGGAAGTTCCTGTTTGAGTTTTCTGGTTCAACCAGAGATGTGTCTCCCGGCACTGGTGTGTCTTACTGCCTTCGACCCTGTTTCTCTCGATTCTTAATGCTCGACGGTGGAGCACGGAGGAGAGAACTTGGGAGACAGCAAGTCACCAGTGCTGGAAAACTAGAACGGAACAACTAATTTTCTTCAAGGCTTTGATTAAACCTACTCTGATACCATGTGGAATTTATGAGAGAAGAATTATATTCTCATTCATTGATAAATGTTGTGATATAATACCTACTTATATAATAAGTAGAGAGATAAAACTAAACAAATTAAGGAGTAACTGATGGAGAAAATCTAGGAGAGGAATAAGGAGAGAATAGAGGGGAGGTTGCAATCTAGGGAAAATAATATAATATAATAATAATCTAATATTCCCACAAATACACATGTGGATGACCATATAAGGGCATTTGCTTTTCTTTGCTCTATATAAGGGACTTCAGGTGGGGAAAAATGATGAAATGAGTTAATATTTTAACTATTATAATTTTGGTGCTTGAAATAAGCTCTTGGGTAACAAACAAACAAGTAAGCCATAGCAGTGAAGGGCTATATATACAGAGCCATTGCTAAGTAAGGAAAATAATGAAGATATGGGTGTTTGTTCTATCTCAGTCATGAACGGCAAGAGTCTAGGAGGAAACTTGAATAAGAAATCCCAGTGCCAAAATGGTGGCCATGGATACTATAGTTTAGGATGTTTTGTTTTTATAATAATTTAGATGTCTCATTTGGCTAGTTTCTTTAGAGATTTAGGCTGTTTGTTTGTGGCTTTTATATAATTGAAGCTGTTATTGGAATTTAAATTAAAAAAAAAAAAGACAGAGAGGGAAGAGAAAGGTCTAAGGGGCAATAGAAATGTGGAAGTCTAACACTAATAGAATGGGAGAAAATAAGAGAAGTGCGACTGTACAAAGGCAAGTGGGGAAGGTTAGCAAGGATATGATGAATGGGTCTGGAAGTCTCACTTAAGAAAAATAAATTTGATTGGTAACAATAACATAATTTTGTTACCGTTTTTCCTCCTCCTGATAATGCCAAAGAATGTTTTTAGGAAGAAAAAAAATGAAAATCCGTTTGCAAATTTGTTATTGATCTCCAAATATAATTTCCCCAAAAACACATGTTTTGGAAGAACCCAGAGATGTTTCAGAGTAAAATATAACAGGAAATTAACACACAAAGTATGGAATGCATATTATTTGTTCACCTTTCTGATAATCAAAAGGTAAGCCATCAACAGGTATTCATCTGTAACCAATGCTCTTAAGTACCAACCTACAAAACAACAGTATAGTGTGATGGACTCAGCATTGAATCTCAACATTTTGTAAAATAACAATGGAAATAAATATCTTTCCAGGGAGGCTGCCATCATTCATTTATACAGTTCCATCTCTATCTCTTTGCTCTTAGGAAGATATGAATCAATGCCTTTGAAACTTTGATAGTTCTTGAAGGACGACGTTGATCTGGGATGAGTCCGAACTGCGATATTTTATTCATACGCTAATGGGAATTATATACAGGAAGTAAAATAACAATCTGACCAGGTAATTCCTAGTATCTAGGAATTACAACAGAAATATAATTACAAAATTCAAATTCCCATAATCTTCTAATTAGATCCTAAAATCTCTCTAACTACTTAGATTATTATAAGGGCAAATCCGCTTCTAATTTGATCCGGGCTTCCAACACCCCCCCTCAAGTTGGATCATAGATATTGATCATGTCCAACTTGCTAACAAGATGCTCGAACTTGTCTTTGGTTAATCCTTTTGTCAGCATATCCGCAGTCTATTCTCTTGATGGGACATATTTGAGGCTGATAATTCCACTATTGATCTTCTCTCTTATGAAGTGTCGATCTATTTCAATGTGCTTAATTCGATCATGTTGTATTGGGTTGTGTGAGATGTTAATAGCTGCCATGTTGTTAGAATAGAGCCTAACTGGGAGACTTGTACTCATCTGTAGTTCTTCAAGTACTCGTTTCACCCATATTCCTTCACAAATTCCCAGTGATATTGCTCGAAATTCTACTTCTGCACTACTTCTTTCCACTACACTTTGTTTCTTGCTTCTCCATGTAACAAGATTACCCCGTACAAAGGTACAATAGCCTGAGGTTGATCTTCTGTGCTCCTGGTCACCTGCCCAGTCTGCATCTGTGAACATTTCAACAATCCTTTGAATGGATTTTTTAAAGAATAGTCCACATCCTAGAGAGCACTTCAAATATCTAAGAATTCGGTAGACTTCATCCAGATGCTTCTGATTGGGGTTGTGAGAATGCTGACTTATCATACTGATTGCAAATGCTATATTAGGTCTGGTATGTGAGAGATATATTAACTTTCCCACCATACGTTGATTCTTCCTTTGTCAACAGATTTTCCCAACTCCTCATCATCTCCAATTTTGTCAGCCTGTATAGGGATATCACTTGGTCTGCTACCCAACATGCCTGTTTCCTTCAAGAGATCCAGAATATACTTTCTTTGAGAGATGTAGATGCCGGTTTTTGATTTGGCTACCTCCATTCCAAGAAAGTATTTCATTCCTCCTAGGTCTTTGACTTGAAATTCCCAATTTAGAGCTAGTTTAATTTGGTCAATTTCTCCTTCATCATCTCCAGTTAAGACAATATCATCTACATATATTGCTAACACAACTATCTTTCCATTTGTATGCTTGAAGAACATAGTATGATCACTTTGTCCTTGAGTGCATCCTTGATTTTTCAAGACTTGGGTAAATCTTTCAAACCAAGCGTGGGGAGATTGTTTTAGGCCATAAAGTGATTTTTTGAGTTTGCATACCTGGTTTGCTTTCTTTCCATGGAACCCTGGAGGAGGTTTCATGTATACTTCCTCCCTTAGTTCTCCATTAAGGAATGCATTCTTCACATCTAGTTGATGTAGGCGCCAATCTAAGTTTGTAGCCAAAGATAACAAAATTCAAATGGTTTTTAACTTTGCAACAGGGGCAAAGGTTTCAGTGTTATCCATTCCATATGTTTGAGAGAAACCTTTTGCTACAAGTCATGCTTTATATTTATCAAGGCTTCCGTTGGCTTTGTATTTTGGGGTGAAGACCCGCTTGCAGCCAACTGGTTTCTTTCCTTTTGGTAGATCCACAAATTCCCACGTTTCATTCTGTATCAGTGCTTCCATCTTAGCTAGGACATGTTTCCATTCATGACTGTTTAGTGCTTCATCTATGTTGTTGGGTATTGTGACACCATCAAGCTGAGAGATAAAGGCATGGTATTTAGAGGATAGAACCTGATAAGAGACAAATTTCTCTATAGGATGTCATGTGCAAGCTCTAGGTTGCTTTCTCGCAGCAATTGGTAGATTCAAATTATCAACAATATCAGAGTTGTCATCAGCTGCTATTTGTAAATCATGTTCTTTACCATGTTCATCTTCTAGACCTACAACTAGTTTTGACTCAGGGCGTGTGCTATGAACTTGAGGCACTTTATTCCCACCTGGTTTTGATAGCCTTCATGTATAAGTATTCTTCCATTTATTAGGGTTGTCTGTCTTGTCTCCCCCAGAAGCAGTTGTTTGGATTATAGTTTCCTCATATGGCTCAAGGTTGGGAATATAGAGGGTTGTGTCATGGAATTCAGGTACAGGTAAGGATTCTGGTGAGGGTTTAGATGTTGTCACGGTCTGAAATTCACTCCAATTCTCCCCCTGAATTGAGGAGAGTGAATAGAAGGGGACATTCTCATGGAAGGTAACGTCACAGGAGATAAGTAAACGTTTGGTGATAGGATCATAGCATTTATAGCATTTCTGAGAGGCAAAGTAGCCCAAGAATAAACAACGAACAACTTGAGGATCAAGTTTGGATGTTTGGTGAAGGTGAACATATGTAGTGCAGCCAAAGACTTTAAGCGGAAGGGTATTTTTGAGGTAAGAAAGATGATAGTGTTCATGGAGGACTTGGAGGGGGGTTTTAAAAGAGAGCGGTTTGTTGGGCATGCGATTAATGAGAAACACAACAGTAAGGATGGCATCTCCCCAATGGAACTGAGGAACAAATGAGTTGAGCAAAAGTGCTCGTGCGGTGTCTAGGATATGACGGTTTTTTCTCTCGGCAATACCATTTTGTTGGGGAGTAAGTGGGCCGGTGCTTTTATGAATGATCTCTTTTGCTTGGAGAAAGTTGGAAAGGGTGGTGTTAAAATACTCAATTACATTATCAGAATGTAAAATTCGATATTGCAAGAACTATATTGCGAAGATTACTATCATCTAGGTAATAAAGTCCACCTTCTTGCAATGATTGTAGGTTGGTCGATTCCAGGTTGAACGAGAATCAGTGGAACGGGCAGCCAAGGCAGACAGTTCTTGACCAGTAGTTTGTTTGTGGTACGTGTTGAGTTCCCAAGGCCTCTTTAAGCATAACACATTTTACGGATTCTTCATTCCGGAGTGTTGCAAAAGCTTCTCGGACACTTGGTAGGGGAACTTGCCTCAAAATTCGACCACGGATGTCATCATAGGATTTGTCTAGACTTGCGAGGAGTTCAAACAGCCTAGCTTTCTCTATGTTTTTGGCGTGATTAGCAGCATGAGATGTACAACAAGGAGTATCATCGCTGTTGAGATCAAGTTCTTGCCAAAGTGTGCTTTTGGCAAGATAATAGTCACCCAAAGGAAGATTACCTTGTTTAAGATCCCAAACCTTTACCTGGAGATTGAAAATGTAGGAGGAGTTGCCACTGTCACTGTAGGCTTCGCGTTTGGCGTCCCACATTTCACGGGCACACTGCATGAACATGAAGTATCGTTTGACAGATGGCCCCATCGAGTTAACGAGCCAGGAACAGACCAGTCCATCTTCAGCTTGCCAAATCTCTGTCGCTTTCTCGTCGGAAGATGGAGGTGGCAATGATCGGCCAGTGACATGCCCCAGTTTACCGCGACCCTTAAGAGCAAAGCTGACGGACTGTGCCCATTCTCGATAGTTCTCGCCATTCAATCACTCCAGAATTATGGTGATAGTCGATCCTTCTACGATAGCTGTCGTATGGCGCAATACGCCAGTTGTGGAGGAATTTCTAGACGCCATCGCCACGGAACTGTGCGACGAAGGGTGAGAACTTTACTCCTGATCAGTAAGGTGATCATCAGACATCATTGTGGATTGGGATATGATCGGCGTCGTCTCGACGACTCTGATACCATGAAGGACGACGCTGATCTAGGATGAGTCTGAACTGTGATATTTTATTCATACGCTAACGGGAATTATATACAGGAAGTAAAATAACAATTTGACCTAGGTAGTTCCTAGTATCTAGGGATTACAACAGAAATATAATTGGTGAAGTAGAGAAAGGAAAGAAGGGAGTCAACTCTTGGAAGTTGACATCTGTAGACACACCCAATGGTCAGGGAAAAGTGAGATAAAACAGCTTAATTGGTGAGAAAGCTCACTAGGAGACAAAAGGTTAAAGGCAAGGTTAGGAACATTAAGGACAGACGATAGGGAAATAGATGAGGTAGGTTTAAAAGTGCCAGATCCAAGAACAGGAGTAAGAACCATTGACAATTGTAATTGAAGAGGGGTGGCATAAGGTGCATATGTAAAGAACAAATGATGGTTACCTATCATATAATAGTGGCACTAGAATCAATGATACATTTTGAGGAAGTAGCCAGGCATGAATCACAATTACCTATAACAAGTGCACTTGATGTTGATGAAGCATTATCAAAGTTATCAGAGGATTGTGCCATATGAGCAAAACCACTACGCTGTAGCTTATTTTGCAACTTGCGACAATAATGTTTGCTATGACCAGGTTCATTATAATAGAAGCAAACAATCCCACCAGCACCAAGATTTTGAGAACCATTTCCTTGTCTTGGGAGGCTTTGGTTCCTATTATAAGTAGAGACAAAATTCGAGGTACCATTTCCTTGTCTCGAGAAACCCTGGTTCTTGTTATCAATAGGGCCACAGCCAGCTAAAGCACTAGCATTAGGGTTAGAAGCCGATTGAGAAAGACTATTTGCACGTAGCACGCGAGAGTACACATCCTGAAGCGAAGAAAGCTCAGAGCTAGACAAAATCTGAGATTGGATTGTCTCATAAGCTAGATCAAGGGCAGTAAGAAACTGATAATTGTCTGTTTTTCCATATTATCCACCTGTGCCTAAAGATCAGTTGTGGTCGCATTAACATCTTCATTTCCTCTACATTCGCTTAAAATCCATGAAGAAACTTTTTAAGGGATAGCCCTGCTATTCGACACAATAAAAACCTTTACAGACCTCATGAATAAGAATAATGTTCCCTTTTCCAGAATACAGAAACTCTAGATAGTCCATAATCTCTTTGACAGTAGTACAATGACTAACAAAGGGAAGAATGTCACTCTCAAAGAATTCTAAATTTGCAAGAATAATTGGGCATCTACTCTAGCCTAATCCAGCTTAGGATCATCCTTAAGAGGAGCCTTAGTCAAATGACCCTCCTTTTTAATACTCAATAAGTACATTCGAACGGTCTTGCTCTAATCCAGATAGTTTGTCTAGTTCAACTTATGATCAGCAATTTTGTTGGAAACTGGCACAACCTCAACCGTCACACTAGTCTTATAATTTGCCATGGAGAAGAACATAGCCAAAAAAACTACAAACAGCCACCAAAAACTGAACAAATAACCAGCAAGGGAGCCCAAATAAAAGTCTCACACCGATCTGAAATGCCAAACCAGAGAAGAAATATACCAAATGAAGCTTCAAGATCCTCTAAATACAACAACAAACATCACACTGGTGACCAAATAGAAGCAATAATCACCCCAGTGACCAAATAAAACACTTTCAAAACCGTATACAAAAATCCAACAAACCACAAGCTAAAAGAGAGACCCGGAAAGATAAACTCAAACTAGGCCACGAAAACACTTGGAATGGACCGGGTTTGAGGAGTCAATTACGGAGAAGCAAACGGCATCGAAAAAGTTGCTGGAGAGGAGCCTCACGCGGCGGCACGTGTAACCGATGGCGGATGTCTGGTTGGTGTGTGAAGACCCACACATAGGCAAATTAGAGAGCAGTCAATAGGGTTTGGCTGATCGGGACCTTCTTAGTACAATAGGGTGGCGCACGGCTAAACAATCGGAGCACGAACAAAACCCTAAACTCTCCCTTGCACTTACTGTTTCACACGAACAGAAGCAATTTACATTAAGAAAAAAATATTTGGATCAATAACCCGAAAGCTCTGATACCGTGTAAAGAGAGAATAAGAAATATAATCTGAATATCATGTACAGAAGGGGTGTATTTACATAAGAGGCGAGAGCCTCAGTATTAATGGCTCTAATGATGATTTCCTAATCATAATCCCTAATTGATTCTATATTAATTACAATATATTTCCTAACAAGAACAATATAAAAAATACCTTGTAGAACAGTCTTTTCAAAGCACACGCTTGAAACATGGCCAATTCTACCTCTTGAATCCTGAAAGCTATTAGGCTTACGGAAAAAGACAAAATGGAGTTTTCGTTGATTCAGACCAGCGTGTGCAGGCTTTGAAGTAGTTGCCTTAGATAGCAATTCATAAACTCTTCTCTGTATACGGCTACACTTTAATTCTTCCTTTGCAAAGTGATAACATCAAGCAGAGATAACACAAATGAAAGAAATTTAGGTAAAAAAGAATAAGGATAGTAATTTTCAATAGGAAAAACAAACAAGGAAGTACATGTAAAGAAAATTACCTACATGTAAAGAAAATTACCATCAATTAGAAAAAGAAACTATTTATGGAATTCCCATATTTGCAAATATTGAAGAGATTTAACATCATAGGATTTTAAAAAAAATAAAACTAATGATAGTGAGTGATAAATATATGTGTATGTAGTTGTAGCTTGTACATATATCAAATATAAAAGATGCCACCGTCATAAATTATGAAACAACTCTTGGTGTTGGTCTAGTATGAGTTTCTAGATGTTGGTAAATATAATAGATGAGTTTCTAGATGTTGGTAAAGGATATAAAGCCTCTTGGTGTTGGTCTAGTATCATTGATGGGCGAGAGTTTTTACGGGCTGATCTTTGATGGGATTTGGGATCTGGACGAGCAATAAGAATTTGGGGTGATATATGGGTTCCAAGAGTCTCTTTTCTTGCTAAACCACCGAATTGTGATGATCTTTATGTCACACACGGTAGGGTTTGTGATCTCATTGTTGATGGCTCTTGGGACCTTACTCCTATTTCTCATTATCTTTCGGAGGTGTGGTTAAAGAGGCCATTTATGCCATTTTAATCCCTAATGATGGTTTAGAGGATAATTTTTTATGGACTAGTGCTAAAACTGGGGAATACATGGTCAAGATGGGTTACCATAGTAGGAAGGATAGGTCCTTTGCTGGCATTCTCAAGGCTGGATCTTCCATTGTTTTGTCCTCTTCTTCCTGGAAATCAGTTTGGGAGATTAAGACCATTCCCCGAGTACAACAATTCATTTGGCGTCTTCTTAATAACACTTTGGCTACCAATGCAGCGCTTTTTAAGAGGAGACGATCCCGGGTGAGTCTTTGTCCTATTTCTGATGTGGCCGAGGAAAATATTGAACATTTATTATTTCATTGCCCATGGACCCGGTGTGTATGGTTTGGAAGTAGTTTGGGTGCCAGGTTTGATCTTGCTAGTGTGTCTAATTTCAATGCATGGTGGATGCTAATGATAGGTATGAAATCCCTTACACCCCATGATGTTTCTTTACTTTGCTGGACACTTTGGTTTATTTGGAAACAAAGGAACGATTTTGTCTTTAATCACATTCACCCAAACCCCTTTACTGTTGTGGAGCTTGCTAGAAGGAATAATGCTGATTTTTGGGGTCAGTTAATTACTATGCAGCCTACATTGAGTGTTTAGAATAGATCCACTTCTTCATAGGCTCACTGGATTCCGCCTATGTCTGGTTGTTTAAAGATCAATATGGATGGCGCTTTTTTGTCTGATTGTGTTCTAGTTGCACTTGGAGTTGTGTGCCCGAGACTGTTATGGCTCCTTTAAGTGGGGATATGTGAATAAGGTGAAGTCTATATCTGCCTTCATGACTGAGGCTTTGGCTCTCAAAAGGGCCCTGCTGTTAGCTCTGGATTTAGGCCTTGATAATGTGGTCTTCGAAATTGATTGTCTCACTCTGCTTTCTTGTGTTGATGCTAGATCCCCTGATTTATTTGAATGGCGGAGTAGGAGCATTATTCATGACATTTTATGCTTGTTATTTGACAAGGTTGGGTTCTCTCTTTCTTTTATCCCAAGACAGGGTAATAGAGTTGCTGATCTACTAGCAGCAAATGCTTATAAAGGGGTGTGCCCGATTAGGTGGGTCTTCCAACCAACACCCTCTTTGTTGACTCTTCTAACCTTGGATGCTCAGGAGGCTAATATTGTTGTGGATGATGCTTTTTCTTCGACTTCTGGTCTTGATGGGGTTTAATTTGTTTCTATGTTAGACTATTTCTTTTCCTGTTGGTTTGTTTTCTACTTTTGTTTTTGTTCTCAACTTGTCTGGTTTTTTCAAATGTTTTTCCTTTCTGTATTGTTTCTTCAGATGTAATGTTGACTTTATGGTAATACAATTATCCTTTCGAGCAATAAATAAATAAATAAATTATGAAACAACTTGGAAGCATCCTATACCTCATCTGTTGGAGTTAAAAGTAAATCAGTTTCCTGAATTTTAATGTTAAGATTATGAATACCTGTAGAAAGATGCTAAAGCTTACATTAGTTTCATGCATACAAGAGACTGAGATGGTATACAACCTCTAGTTCATGACCTACAAAGTACAACTGCTTCAAGAGAATACCACATTACTGAGTATGATGCCAGTGCACATACTTTTTAGGTGCTCTTAATGCATAATTAGTATCACATGGTTTTAATGGTTTCCAAGGTGAAACAAAACATGTATTTAGTCACTCCAAAGTAAGTAACATCTATTATTTTCTCTCCCTTGTTTAAGTTTAGTTTGGATACATCTTGGAGAAATTGTTTGTGCCACTACAAAATTAAATGTCACATTTTAGAAAGTTATTTAAACTTTGAGATTCATATGTAAAAACTGAAATGGGATTCCTCGCAGTACTGCATGGGTTCTGCACATGTGCATATGTGTGTGCACACGCGCGCGTGTGTGAGAGAGAGAGAGAGCAACAAAACCTAGCATAATGATATGGATCCTGTTTTGAGAAAAAAATGGATAGCTATTTGAATGAATGAAATCAAAGAAAGGTCATTTTTTCTTGGTAACTATAACATATACTTTAACAAAATAACCATATCACATCCCCATGCAACATAGTTCATGACAAATTAAACCAACACCAAACCATAGCAAAATAGCATTAGCAATCATTTGGATTAAAGCCAATGGGAGGGCCAAGAAACATGACCAAGATTTCCATTTTCAGTTGAACCCCAAATCTTTAAGGTCTGGGATGTTTCAAAATCAAAACCAATGAGTTATGACAAATAAAAATCAGATGAAAAACAAGAGGCAGTGACATTGGAAAGGAAACTAGTAGCGAGTGAGCCAACAGAAATCAAGTCGGAATTGGAAGCTTGACTGATGAGGTGATCACAAAGCAGCAGGTCAGTTGAGGAGCAATAGCTTTCAAAGGAAATTGTTTAAGTCTGATTAATAATAGCATTATGGGGTAAATAACAAACCAATAAGTAAATTACAAGGTCCTAATATTCCCCCTATGCAAAGAGTTCCACAGAAGAACTTGTATTAGAAAACTGAAAAGTTCATCTGAAATTGGCATGTCAAAGAAGATGCGGAAGTTACCAAGAACTTCACGTAGTTCTTTAGCAGTACAAGCTGCTTGGGCAGGACCACGTCTTCCAACCAAATAGACCTTCCTGACATAATCTTCAAATTACATACATACATCATACAATAGAAACAAGATTATAGGGAAGCTTCAGATTGTGTGGTGACAAACCTGATAGAGCTCCCCTCTAGAGCACCCAAAGCATGACTAGAAATATCAGTCGTTGCCAACTCACTTGTAGGCCGTAAAACGATACGTGCAACATCAAGAGCAACATTTCCCTGAAATTAAATGAGATCATTTACCTAGAAAGCCTCAACAACCCTTAAGGTGAGACTATGTAATGGAGAATAGGAAAAGAATATTACAAGAGAAATTAGTAATTAATTTTAAATTGTAAATTAGGGCTTATATTTTCATTTTGTCAATCATCTTTTTACTTTTGAATTAATTAATTTATCTTATTGGAGTTAGCTCTTGAGGACCATATTAACTAGGGTTAGGGTTGCCTTCGGATTGATTATTAACAAAATTTCCTTGCCTTATGATAGTTCATTAATCCCCCTCTACTTTCTCTACATCTCCTTCCTTCTCCTTCTTATCTTCCTTCCTTTCCCTTTCTTTCTATTCTTTGCTTCTGGCTCTACATCATTACCTGACCAAGAATTACAGCTGTATCCGTGCTTTTCAAGTCTGGGTCAAGATTTCTTGCATCTGGGTGCCCATTATACCAGCAAACAAATTCTCTAGCGGAATGCACCCCCTTCAACTTCTGAGAAGAAAATAAGCAGGTATAAGGAATGTGTTAAAAGTAACTCAAGGTCTAAAGTAAATAGCTATCACATAACTATGACTTGACAAATAGGCATCAAGCCATCAATTATACCTAAACCATAATCCTACTGACAACAACAACAACAAGCCTTATCCCAATTGGTGAGATTAGCTATATGGATCACACAATGCCATTATGCTCTCAATAACCAAACCTTTTGATAGATTATTAATCAAAAGGTCTCGCTCAATAACTTCGTAAAAGAGAATCCTAGTGAAACATCAAAAATTCTACCAGAGCATTACTATCCAAGAAAAAACAAATAAACAGTTGCAGCATACTTCTCCAGAAATTCCAAGGCTTCTATCATTTTCAGCACCATATGTGAGCACAACCTGTTGAAAAGCATAAAATGAGGACTGATAAGAATGATACGGCCAATAAGTAAGCACCCAAAAAACTTGTTACCATATGTAGAGCACATCTAGAACTAGAATCTCACCACATGATACAGCTCACATAATTCAGATAGAGAAACGCTAGATCCAAGAGCCACATTTCCAAATAATGAGCATCTTTCATGTTGTGCTATCCTTGAAAACTGGTTGATGACAATCTGTTGCAAGTTCTCTGGTAAAATAAGCTCAATTAAGAGAGTTCTTTACACCAAAGAAAAAGATTACTAGGAATAGGGGGCAGGGGAATCAAGCATTTCATTTTTTTTCTCATGATTTTTGGGGTATCCGAAGAACTACAACTTCTCCCATTTCTCATAAACCCTAAGCCCAACATTAATCATAAAAACACCTGAAAGACTATCGGGCACCCTAATAATAGTGAACTTCTAAGCTTTAGTTTTCAAAGGAATGATGCAGATATTCACCTTTGTTTCAGGGTGATCAGGTGCAACACCAGAGCGGACTAACCCGAAAGGCGTTGGCAGCCTGTCAATGATATCAACTTGAGCTTCTTGGTATGACTTCAACATCTAAAAATGCAATTAGCATACCAACAATTCACAAATTTTAGAAGAAAATTAACATGTTGATATTTGACAATGCATGCGCATAGATAAGAGCTCACCTTCTCAGCAGTGTAGAAACCAGCAGGACCACTTCCAACAACACAAACACGCAAAGAGTTAGAAGAAAGAGTAGCAAAGCTTCTGGAAAGCCATGTTCTTGCTTGGAAGATTGCTATTTTCTTAATGTAATGCCTGAAATAAAGATTATTCAAAAAAGGGAACTAATCAAAAAGCATCAAGAATCTCAATTTCTTCCTGTGTTGAAAGGGTTTCAAGCTTCAATTTCTGCTTTGACCACCCTCAAAATTGAAGAGGCATATCAGGGATGAAATGCGCCCCTTGCATCTACTGATCTCCAATCGACCATTGGTGACTTGATTAACTAGATGACTCCACATACCAAACAAATCCCATACATTGGATGATCTCATTATAAATACTAACATCAATTTAAATATTTTTATCATAATATTAAAAATTAAATTTTATTACAAGATTGTGCAAATGTGATTACTTATTAGTTATTACATGATTTATTTTTTATATGCCTACATGCCTTTATTTTCCCTATTATTATTGATTGATGTTGTAATTATGAAGCATAATACAAGGCCAAAATATAATATAATCATATAAGGCTGTTGTTTTCATATCATTGCCAACCTCAAACCTTAGGAGCAAATACATATCCATGGATCAGCACAGATAGCTTGGCAAATGTCATAAACAGAATATTGTTATGGAATTTATTCAAAACTGTGCTTCAATCCCTCTCATTCTGCTTAGCTTGCTGGCAGTAGCGTTCGAACTTGGAACCTCGAGGCAATGCTTTTTGCAGCTCGCCTTGAAGCCCAAATATGCTAGTTAATCCCTTTCATTCTCAAATGGTTTGAGACACAATATCCACAAATGAGATTCAAAAAAATCTTTCCAAAATCATTTTTCCTAGTAATCCAAATGCTTTGCAACAAAACATCCACAAATCAGATTCATAGCATCCTCAAAATGTTCACAAATGATTTTTTTTTCTGACAAAAAATTGAAAACAAAAATACTGAAGAGAAGGGCACGACGGTGAAACCTGAAGGGGCTGGCGAACGGGACGACAGCGAAGGCAAGCTCTGGAAGCGAGTCCGGTGGCAAGTTCAGTGAAGCTGCGACTGCGCTTTCCGGGAAAAAAAGACAGCGAGGTGTTTTTCAGTTGATCCTAAATTCTTAATAATAAGGGCAATGTAGGAATAGTATAAGTTCACGAGGGTAATTTGGTGATAGAACATCTTTAGCTTAAGGCCAAAACAATAATAATAATATGGGCTTCAATAAAGTAATTAAAAGCAATAAAAATATCCAAAAAAAAAAAGGAAAAGTACGTAACAACTTTTATAAAAAATTGTATCCAATTAAAGTACATGATAAAAGATTTATCCAAATAGGACAGTTAGTGGCGAGCCACTAGCGTTGAGGTTATTAACGCCAATATTAAAGACGCCACTCAAGTGGTGTCAAAAAAAAAATTAAATAAAAAAAGAATTCAATATTATATATATAATAATAAAAAAATGAAAATTAATAAAATTCAATCTTCTTGTGATTGATAAAAACTATATTTGTTCTCTATATGGGATGAGATGTCCATCATGGAAGCGGATTCTCTCATTGGCGTACTCTCTCCCCATCCCTCACAGTCCAATCTCGGCCGTCCAAATCTGGATCCAACGGCTCAAAAAAATTGCGGTGTGAACCAAAATTTTTTTGGGCCGTTGGATCCAGATTTGAACGGTCAGGATTAGGATGAGGAGGGATAATGAGAGAAATGCATGTGAGAGAAACCAGATCCGTCCATCATCCAGATCTGCACCAACATAAACATCAACCAAATTTTATTTACTTTTTTTATAATTTATAATTAATAATAAAAAAGAAAAAAAACGCCACTAGGCAAATTAACGCTATTGACGCCACTAATGTGATCACACTAGTACCGTCAATAATTAGCTATGAATAGAACAAGAGAGTTGGGAGGATTATTATCACTGCCATAGAATTCTTTCTGTTTTTTATAACCACAAAAATCCATTTTTTTTTATAATATCAAACGTTCAAATGAATAAAAATAAATTAAATTAAGTAAAAAATTAAATTATTTTATTCAATTAAATTATATATATTTTATTAATTTTTATTTTATTATTAATATTATTATATATATAATATTGAATTCTTTTTTAAAAAAAATTGACGCCACTAACTGCTTATTTGGGTAAATATTTTTTTATGTGCTTTAATTAAGTGCAATTTTTTATAAAAATTGCTACTTTAGTGCTTTTCTCATAAAAAAAAACGAATAAAAGCAATAAAAGTTTTTTTCGCTGATAAAAAAGGCAATAAAAGTTACACTAGAAGCGAGTATGTTTCGTTGATTTGGGCCTAATATCTCTGTTGGGAAATTGAAATTGAAATTATATATTTAATAATAAATTTTAGTGGTATTTCAAATAACATTGCCTACAAGTGGACTACATAAATTTAAAAACGATTTATCCGTGAGGAAATGCATATCGCATGGGAAAACAAAATGTGCGTGAAAGAATGAAGACTGTTAGATATATAAACATGATGGAATTAGGGTTCGATTGGTAGAAGGAAAATATAGGAAGGAAATGGAAAAAAACTATTTTCCATCCTTCAAAACAATTTGTGGGCCACATTCTCCTGAGAACCCATTTTCCCATTTGAGGAAATTTTTTATTAAATATGAAAATTTGGGTTTCACCAAAAAAAAAATTGAGTGTAAGAATAGAAAAATAAATTAACAGCAGCAGAGTATTAGCAGCAAATCATGCATCGGTTTAGACAACTATATACCGGTAAAATAAAATACTGAAAGGTAAATTCCTCCGAAGGGTTAATATACAGTCATCACGAATCATAATGCCCAAAATAAATATATTATAATATAGTCGTCCGGGAGAACCAAAATAAGTAACCAAAAAGAGTCACCAATAGCCACTCGAAAACACTTCACTCCTGCTCCGCAATCTTACCTTAATCTCCTGGCACAACTCTAGAAGAACCTCTTGAAGTCTTACAAAAGCCTGGGATTCATAATTAAATCTATTGGTGTATATAAATAGTTTGTTTCTGTGTAACTGATTCTGTTAGTAAAGTAGTTTTTCAGATTGTAATTTATTATTTCTGATTAGTTGTTATTTCTGATCAATGTGTATCATTTATTTGGGTCTATATAATGACTCTTCATTTTCTAATGGGTATTTATATATACAAGAGAGAGGAGCCTATACATAATGGCTCATAATGATGATTATATGTGTAATCCCTAATTATATGGGATCTGATTGCAATCCCATGATTTCAAATATATACATTAATACTAATATATTATTTCCTAACACTCCCTCCCAAGTTGGAGCATAGATGTTAATCATCTTCAACTTGTTACAAGAAAACATAAAATAAATAAACCCAAACAAAATAATTTTCTTCATCATGAGATCTTGAATCCACCAACAAGTTCGGCCACATCCAAGAATGATTCAACCAAATGTCACACCGGGGACATTTAAAAGAAATGATCCAACAACTTCACCAAGAGTTCGAATAATAAAGAGTACCAAACCAAAGTAGAAGCTGCAGCAAACAGTTTCATAAGGGACCAAATAATACTTCAAACGTCTCACCAGAGACCAAACACCTCACCGGAGGCAAAACAACGAATGAGTCACACAAGAACCACCAAACTGTCTCACCTGAGACAAACACATCACCGGAGGCAAAGCAAGGAACAGGCCAATGAAATTACCCAACCACAAATACAACATTCAAGACAAAAGAGCACTTCAAGAACGTGGTGGAAAACGGAGAACTCAGCCACTAGAGACAAGTGAACGTGCATGAAACAAAATGCCGACCATGCTAAAATAATAGAAACCCAGTCTCACAACGCAACCTTCGAAGCAAAGAACCAGCCTACATATACCGGAAATGAAGGCTCAACGTTGTAGAACAAAACATGACCATAAAATGGTCATAGCAACCAAACGAGGTATCAACAACCTCTACAACAGAAACCTCTTTAGTCACAACAGAACAATCTCACCTGAGATTACAAGACCAAACAGAGGCTCCACCGTCGGTTCTCTCCCTCCACACCACCGCCCATGTGGAAATAAAGGGTGCACCTCTGTCCACCTCTAACCAAAAAATCGATAGAAACTGAAGAAGAGCAAAACAACAAAACCTAATTGCCAAATGCAATCCTATATATATATATATATATATATATATATATATATATATATAGTCTTTTCCTACTAGGCTGAAACATTAGGGTTGTTGGGGGAAAAATTCGACTTTGAATTTTACTTAAATGAAGTGTCTATTTATCCTCCTTTCATAATTAAATATTGACCTATTTTCCATAATTTCTCTCTAGGTCCTTCTAGGTAATTTATTTGCTCCTTATTTAAATCACATATCTTGATTTCTCTCTTTCTTGCCTTGAAGACCGAAATTCTAGGGGCTTTTTGGGAAAAATACTTGTGTCTTCTAGATCACTCCCTTGGCTCCTGCATCGATGAAGTTAATGATGTCATGATGCTTACCTAATCTTGACTTCATTGGTTTTCAAATTTCAAGCTTAACTTCTTGGTTAAGTCTTTAAGCTTCTAGATGATCCATTAATTTATGAACTTATTTTTGACTCCTCTCTTCTCTGATTTTGGCCAAAAATAGGCTTCTTTATTGGGCTCTAAAAATTATCTCAACTCTTAGCCCATTGTTCCTAAATCCTTAGCTTATACATGTCACATTCTTGGACTTATTTGGAATTTTACTCTTTCCTTCCTATTTCTTTCCTTTTGACCGAAATACCTAGGGTAAAAAGGGAAAATATATGTTTTGACTTCCATTATCATCTACTCCCTTAGGTTGTCCATGACCAATTTAATTTAACCAAGCTTAAATAAACAATTCCTTATCCTTCTCTTACTTTAATTATTCCTTCTAGAAAATAAATATCATTAACTAAGGTCTTGATAAAAAAGTCATATATTCCATTAACTTCACATTAATTCATTCAATACAATAATTTACATGAAATTTGGGATATTACATACTCCCTATGATCCTTATTATAAGGCACCAACTAACTTTTCTCACAAATCAATAAAAGTAGTTAAAGTCAATAAAGTTGTCCTAGAATCTAAGTAATTTCCAATACTACCACTACTAATTGCACTAAACTCTATATTATATTAATTATTACTCTCATCCATTACCTTTATTAATTAGGGGCAGACATGAAACAAAATAATCAATACTCATTGGGAACAAGCAAGTGCCTTATAAAAAGGACCAAATAAACTTACTAGTTGGTGTCTTATAATAAGGATCAGAGGGAGTACTTAGTAATATGCTCGTTCTTTGAATCCGATCTCCGACTTCTTGGATATCCTAAGATATTATCATCACATTATTACTTTTCATATATTATATGATATTATAATTAATACCATATTACTTATAATAATATCAAAAGAGTTATTTTCGCCTCTTTTGACCTTTTAGCCCTTAGTGGATAAGTTATCTAATTTTTAACTTCACTTTTCCTTAAATTATATTATATATATATTGTATTAATTTTTAATTATTATTATTATTATTATATATTATTATTGAATTCTTTTTTTAATTTTTTGTTGACGCCACTCAAGTGGTGTCTTCAATACTGACGCCACTCATTGAGTGGCATCAATAAATTCAATGCCACTAACTGCCTTATTTGGATAAATATTTTTTTATGTGCTTTAATTGAGTGCAATTTTTTGGTAAAAATTGTTACTTTGGTACTTTTCCCACAAAAAAATGAATAAAAGCAATAAAAGTTTTTCCCCCTGATACAAAAAGGCAATAAAAGTTACACTAGAAGCGAGTATGTTTCGTTGATTTGGGCCTAGTATCTCTGTTGGGAAATTGAAATTATATATTTAATAATAAAATTTAGTGGTATTTCAAATAACATTGCCTACAAGTGGACTACATAAATTTAAAAACGATTTATCTGTGAGGAAATGTATATCACATGGGAAAACAAAGTGTGCGTGAAAGAATGAAGACGGTTAGATATATAAACATGATGGAATTAGGGTTCGATTGGTAGAAGGAAAATATGGGAAGGAAATGGAAAAAAATTCCTTCAATACAATTTGTGGGCCACATTCTCCGGAGAACCCATTTTCCCAGTTGAGGAAATTTTTCATTAAACATGAGAATTAAGGTTTCACCAAATTTAGTGTAAAGTTGCAAACTATTTTCTATCTGCTGGATATAAAATGAACTTGACATATTTACCCCTAATGTAAAGAGGAGCTCAGCAGTTCGATAACATAATCTAACCAAATTTTTGGCGAGAATATGAACCGGATATAAGCGTGAAAAATAGAAGGTACAACAGAGTAAGACAAAATAATGAATGGGGTACAAGATTCCACTAAATTGTTTGGACAACTCTCAATTCCCAAAGGGTTTCTAAAAATTCCTATGCGTAATTCTTAGATAGGACGTAAATTACAAAAATACTAGAAAGGGATCGAAAATGCTTAATGAATGGAAACGAATAGCCAATATTACATGGTGAACTTTCAAAGCAGAGATCGTCGATTTGAGGTTTACGTGTCTGTAGGAGAAGGAAGTATCTTCTAAAGGAGAAGAAGAAGGCGTGAACATGATGACGTAAAGGAGGGACTGAGTATAAATGGCGCACAAAGGCTGGAACAAAAAGTTACAGGGTATGAGTTGTCATTTTGTGGTCATTTTGTGGAAAACCAAATAGGCAGTCTTTTTTTTTATACATGTAAAGCTAAACAAACAAAGCTTAAAATAAAACGCAAAAAAGAAACTAAAAATAAGATTAGAGTCTCAGGGCTCTCCTCACGTGACGTACGCCCGCCAAATCAGCAACCAGTAAACAAAGAAGACCAGTAGGGGATCAGAGAAATGGAATTCATCCGGAGCCTCCACATGTGATAACGCGAAATTAGCTAACCAATTTGCACACTGGTTTTCCTCCCTTAGAACATGACTATAACGAATAACCCACTGTTTGCGGGTGACTGCTCGTATCCGAGCCACCAGATGGGACTCACGAGCTGAGTTACCTTAGATAGTAATGCAATGACTGACAATCACTTTCAACAACAACATGCCTCCAACCTACCTCCCATGCAATCTATAAACCTCTCAGAAGCAAAGCCTCCAAGCCACTTTTTTGAAACTTTTACTCTCTTTTTTTTAAGCTCTCATCCAAACACATAAATTAACAAAAAAAAAAAAAGCACTTTAGTTTTGGAAAAAAAATCCCATCCAAATGGACTCAATTTTAGAAACGGAATATTGTATTTTAGAAACCGAAACATTGAAGAATTTTAATTTAAAAAAGTTAATTTCAAAACAAAATGAGCTCAATTTTCTATTAAACGGTTTAATAACAAATAGAAAATTTCAACTATATCTTATCTCATTTTTTTTTGTATAAAAATATCCATATGATATAGGATATATGTTTTGAGATTCTAAACCAAGGCGTCAATTCATTTATGCGATTTGAAACCATTGTTTCAAATTACTTTTAAGTTAAAAATTACTTTTAATATAAAATTAAAAGAAAGAACTTAAAAACGAGCACTAAAATCAAGGGTATCCTGCAAATTCCAAGCTCAAACTTCCACCGAAGCTTGTGGAGATATTATTTAATTATTTATATTTATTTTACAAACCATTATTTTTCTATATTAGGAAAACTCCTTATATACGATCATTATATTTGTTTCAATAAAAATTACTTTTTATAATATTTTTTATATTTATATTTATATTGAATATTTATATTTATTTATTTTTATAATTTATCATAATTTAGACATAGATAATAGGGAAAATCCTTTTAAAAGACGGTTGAATTACCTAAATTATAAAATGGTTCATTCAATACAACAAATTATAAATAAGGTTAAATATCCTAAAATAGAATTTTAGAATTTGATAATTTTACCTCAATACCCCTTATTTGCTTCTCCCGCTGCTCTATCTCAAACTGTAGCCACCGTCGTCCGTCCCATCTACTTCATGATTGTAGATTTGCCCATATTTCGTTTCAAACTAAAAATGTTTTGCATTGGCCGCTCTTGTTCGGCAACACTTTCATCATCATGGTGTCCATGCTGGGTAATACGGGCTCTTTGTGCAAGATCAATCTGCTTCTTTGTAAGGGCTTGAATATAATTCAGTTCCAATTACCACAAGGAACTTTGCAGATTAAGAACAAGAATTTGATCAATGCAAGAAGCTTCTTCCTTTCACAATGGCTCTTTACCAAATTGCCTTACTTCCATATGCTACTTTATCCTTCAGAAACAAAATGCTTCCATCAATCATGACCTCTCGTATTGTTCCTCATACCATCCAATGTAGGGCTCCAACAACTATAGTTTTCGATCAAACCAATACTTCTCGTCGAAATTTGAATTTCTTTCCGCCTTCAATTTGGCCTCACGATTATATCCAGTCATTGAGAGGTGAACAGGATGAGCCCTATAATCAAGAGGAAGGTTACAGACAGGTAGATGCAAAGAAGCGATTGATCTTGCACAAAGAGCCCGTAATACCCGGACACGACACGACGATGATGAAAGTGTTTCTGAACAAAGAGCGGCCAATGCAAAACATTCTTAGTCTGAAACGAAATATGGGCAAATCTACAATCATGAAGTAGATGGGACGGTGGATACAGTTTGATATAGAGCAGCGGGAGAAGCAAATATGGGGTATTGAGGTAAAATTAACAAATTTTAAAATCCTATTTTGGGATAGTTGACCTTATTTATAATTTATTCTATTCAACGACTCATTTTAAAATTTAGATAATTCAACCGTCTTTTAAAAGAATTTTCCCTAGATTATATAACAAATAATTATTCTAACATTTTTTATTAGTAGTAACCAAAAAAATAAATCATTTTATTATTATTTTAAATCAAGGGTATTAAATTCATTTGTTCTTCCCTTTTTCCCATTACATCATCATTTTCATCCTACTAAATTCAAAATTTTCCATCAAACTATTTTTCATTCCAGCGCGTATCAAACATAAATTTTGTAACTCATTTAACTTTCCTTTCCACACAATAAATTCTTTATAACAAATGGGCCCTTGTAGAGAACCAATAAAGGAGAGCACAACAAGAATTTCTTCTTTACACCCGGTTTGTTACGCTGCATTAGGCCGAGGGAAAGGGAACATGGGCCAATTCCCCCTAAAAAAACCTGTTTGGTGCACCAGAGTTCTGACAAGTAGAGTTCCCGTACGTTGCTCAGTTCCCACCAATGTGGGAAAGTGAGTTCCCTTTCAAATTGGCGGGATCTCTAAAATGTTCCCGGAGAGGCAATTAATGGGACGAAAAAGCCCCTGTAAACAAACCATCTTATAACACCTGCAATGTGAGAAGGAGAAGCTGCGACAAGGACAAGTTGAAGGCTGCTTTAACGACTACAGTCGAAGGACAACTTTAAGGAAGGGAGACGATTCTCGAATCCAGGTAAGTTGAAACGAGTGTTGATTTTGTCTGGAATTTTGGTTGATGGCGTGTTGCCTGTAGCTTGTGAACTAGGTTGGGTGAGTGTTAAATTGATTGCGTTTTTGTATGGTTGTGTGTTGAGTAGTATGTTCGCTAGTTTAAAAGTTACAAGAAGCTCAAATAGATGATGACATATGTTGCATTTGAACTATACAGTGTCCTATGTTTATTGGAATGAATGAATTTGACTTTATAATGTTGAGTATATGAGTTATATATGAAAGTGTGTATCTACTGGTGTGTTAATTGAAGATGCTAGTTGTGATTGGCTATAGATAACATATAAACAAAAAATTGTTAAACTGGTGTTGAAACCTCTAGGAAACAGAAAAATAAATTAGTGGGAAGATAGAATATCAATGTAGTTTATGTAGTGACAGTTTAGTGTGGTTGTTGTGTCACAAGTGCTGTTGTAATTTTGTAGTTTTATGGTAATGAGATGTGTTTTAATGTAATAAGCGGTAGTTTGGAAAGAGGAGTAGTAGAATATATAATGAGAAGGAAATGGGTGACCAGAAAAAATGTGTAGGTATGGCGCAAAATTCAGAGAAAATGGTTGCAATGTTGGTAGGGTGCTTAACTTTGCTTCTAGTAGTGAGGAGGTTGATTGTGACTATGATAGTAGCAGTGGGAGCAAGTAGACCAAGACACTTACCGGATAGGTCATTTAGATTAGATTTTCATGCCAAGAGAGCGAATTTGAGGGCTATGATATATAGTAGTGACACCACTTGCTTCAATCAAATTAGGATGTACTGGGCAACGTTTGATAAACTGTGTCACATGTTAGACACAATTGGTGGATTGAGAGCAATTAAACATATGCTTGTTGATGAGCTAGTGGTAATGTTCCTTCACATCTTGGGACATCACGTTAAGAACAGAGTCATCCAGTTTGAGTTTGGAAGGTCGGGTGAAACAATAAGTAGATACTTTACATTGGTGCTCAATGCTACTATTAGACTGCAATCATTGCTTTTGAAGAAACCCGAGCCCATTACGGAGGACTCAAATGATAATCGTTGGAAGTGGTTCAAGGTATGTACATTGTGTGATAAAGTTGTACTTTAATTTCATGTAAATGAAGGTTTGTGGTTTGAACATACAGGGTATAATGTTTGTGATTTTTTTAGGGATGCCTTGGTGCATTAGATGGTACGCACATATAGGTACAAGTGCCTGTACAACACAAGGGGAGGTATCGGAATAGAAAAGGAGAGGTAACAACCAATGTCCTTGGAGTATGCTCATCGTATGGTAAATTCATATGTGTTGCCCGGGTGGGAGGGGTCAGCTGCAGATGGGAGGGTGTTAAGAGATGCTATAAAGAGACCACATGGGCTGAAAGTACCCCAAGGTAGGGGTGGTGTAGTTGGTTAACAATGAGTAGTGTGTTTATTAATTTTTGCATTAAGGTGTAGTGAAATATGTTAGTTCTCTTGTTTTTTATGTTTTGATGATAACAATTAGAGTAAATACCCTTTTTGGTCCCTGGAAAAAACACGGATGCCCTTTTTGGTCCCTGAAAAAAAATAAGTCACTTTTAGTCCCTAAAATGGAAAAATAAGGTCCCTTTTAGTCCTTTTGATCATTTTTTTGCACATTTTAATCCCTCAGAAATTCCCAAAAAGGTCATTTTTAGTCCCTAAAAAGGACCAAAATGACATTTCTTTTACTCAGGGACGAAAAAGGGTCAAATGTGTTTTTCCAGGGACCAAAAAGGGTATTTACTCTAACAATTATAATGTAATTAAATCTTAATTTTCGATGAAAATTTGGAATTTCAAGTTGCCTCCAGTCAAATAATTAATGCCTCGAGTTATATGCTTCAATTTCAACGTTTTCTCTTTGCTACCTTGAGGTAAATGTGTTTTGACTTGGAGTTAATAAGGGCCCGTTTGGTACGGGGAAGATTTGAGGAGGGATAGGAACTTAAAAGAGGGAAAGGAAAGGAAGGGAAAATTAAGAGGGAATATTAAAATGTGAACTGTTTGGTAAACCAGGGAATGGAACCTAACTTGATGGAAAATGAATTGTTTGGTATGAAGAATTTGGTATTGGTTAAGTGGGAATGTGATGTGAAATTCCAAAATTGCCCCTAATAAAAAAAAATCCTGGCATGAAGACTTTCGTTTTCACGAATGGAGAAGAATGAACCCTAATCCCAGATTGCGTGAATCTGCATATGTAAATCAGAAGTAGATGTCGATGGTACATGAAATTGCAAGGGTGAGTGGATTTGGGATGCAAGAAGGAGGAGGCAGATGGATTAGAAGGTGAGAACACCAAAAACGAAGAAACCTGCAACGAAAAAATATGAACAGATGAACAGGGCAAAAAACGAGTAACATTTGAACCCAGTTGATGCATTTGTAGAGAATGTCGCACAAATGAAATTAGGACCGACAAAAACCCGTTCCAAGTGTCAAGGACATGAGAAAAAAGGACATCGACCGTTTGGGAAAACAGAGGTGAAGTCTGAGAAAACCAGGAAAACATATTATTGCTTAATTTAAATAATTCATGAGCACAGTTATCAGCATAAAGGAGAAGACATAATGAGTGAAATTTAGACAGCTTGAAGCAAAATTGGAAAAACACTGAAAAAGCTAATTGAGACTGATTGAAGCAAAGAACATAATGAACTTTGGAAGGCAATGTCTGCATGATGCATCAAATGGCTAATTCATACAAATTGAAGCAATGTTCATTTTCAGTCAATGAAAGGTGGGTGAAAGCAATTAAAATAATCCTATTTGGCTTTTTCAAATGCTTAAAAACAAGAAGGCAGTGGTGGAAAACAACTGAGATGGGTAATTGAGACTGATTGACACATATTGCATGTGGGTGAAAGCAATTAAAATAATCCTATTTGGCTTTTTCAAATGCTTAAAAACAAGGCATGAAAAGTTTGATTGAAGAAGCAAAATGTACCCCACAAATGGTCTACTACATGCTCATGGATGGAAACTATTATTCTGGACAATGAACAAGCAATGTTCTTTGACAGTACAAAATAAAATGCTATATCAGTGAATTGGTTTGCTGCAATGTAGGGGAAAACATATCCAGTATTAACCAAAACATAAAAGACATGTAAACAATTGCTCCACTACACAAGTTTGAAGACCATGGATAGGCATTAACACACGCCATGCTGAAATAAGAAATAAGGTCAAGCATACTTAGAATTGCCACATATAACAGCAATATGTTAACAACAACTGCAAAAAAACATAGAATTCCACGTTTGAACGGAGCAACCATGTTTGAACGCAACATGTCAGAAGCTACACTATATCATCAACAGTTAAAGCACACTATATCAGCAACAGTTAAACCACAACTAAAACAGTAGGTAAAATGCAAAGTACTCTATCCATTGCTTCCAAAAAACATGAAACATAAAGTACATAATAAAGTCTCCTAAGTCTTCTTCTTCCTCTTGGCTGGCGACCTCCTAGGAGCGGACCGCCTTCGGTGGTGTTGAGCGTGAACCAGGGAGGTTGACAGGGATGAATAATGGGGTTGAAGACCTTGGAGGAGGAGAAGGATCCGGTGTGGGAGCAGAGAATATATGGGGCAAATTCTCACTGCAAGCCACGTCTTTGAATGAGTATGCGGTATGAATCTTAAAGGGACAGGCGCGGCTATTGTCCTCAAAGGGAGAGGCACAATGGACAGAGGCGTGATTGGGTCAAGCTCATCACTGTTAGTAGGGGAGTTGGCTTGAGGTACATTGTCTTCATGACGGGCATCAGTATGAGGGGGATTGAGGCACATCATCTGTAGGAGTGACATTAGTAGTTGGGGATTCATTGTGGGAAGATGGTTTAGGATCAGCTGTCTCTTCATCAGGTTGACTCTGTTCAGGGGCCGTCGACTTAGGCAAAGGGTCCTGGTGTTCACTGTCACGTGTAGGGGATGGATTGGAGCACAGTGGGGATGGTGCTCTACTGTCATGAAGCTCCGCATGTTCTTCACCATCCTTGCAATGAGGCACATGTTCCTCCGAACGCTCAGTGGTCTTTGGTGAGTTGTGGCATGACAGGTGAGTGGCTTCAGGACTGCCATGAGCAAACTGCCTTGCTCCTCCTCCATCAGGGTCACATGATTTGGAACTAAGTGGAGGTGCATGGTTAGGGGATTGGTTTCCATTTGCAGCCCGGTTTGAAGGTCCTGCAGGTTTCTTCTGTGATGACAAAAAGGCAGCAAAATCCTTGAAGTCAGTGGCATATAGATGTATGAATTGCCTTAGCACATCCAAGTCAAGAGCCATGGTGGTCATTCGAGTCTCCAACTTTGTCATTTGACCAACCACATCATCAAGCGTTGTCTTCAATGGAACCACTTTCTCCTCTACAATTTGACCCAACATTGTTGCTATGTCACCATATGGTTGGGCAGGAAATGGTTCTGTTTCAGGTGCGCGGGTATGAGCTCCTTCTGGTTCAGTGGTAGATGGAGGCACCTTCTCATCCTCACTGCATGATGTGGAAGCCTGCTGGCGCGGGAACACGAGTCGCATTCGGTTCAAGGCCTCATCATCAAAATCTAGCGTCCACATAGGAGCTTCACCTTTTTTCAAGATACCAGACCTTGTTCTTCTCCAATATCAATGACACAAGCGACGGGTAAGGCAATTCAGAGTTTTTCCTGGTCAATGTGGCTGCCCTTAGCATGGTGTCAACTATCTTCTTCCCCAACTTAAAGGGCTTACCCTTTATCATACATGTCAGGATCAATTTGTCATCACTGCTCATGGTTGCATAGTGTCTGCCCTTATTGACAAAGTTGTGGCTGCACAGGTAATGCAGGACTCTGTACCTATCAGAGAGCTGTTTTGGTCTGCACAGAGTAGAGCCATCCTCAGTTGAGTGACCCTCAAGCAATTGGCGTCCATTTGTTCTCCCGTATACCGTGTGTCCTTAGCTTGTGATGTTATATTTAACCATTGAAGGATCTGTTGCTCTTTGATCTCAATGGTCTGCCCTTTAACGCGTGTAGACACAACACCAGCTCTAGAAATTTTAAGGTTTGAGTAAAATTTTTTTACCACGGATTCATAGTATGGAAGTGATAACTCCAGCAGGCCCTTGAATGGCCGAAGAATGTCAGCGAGACCAAAATTGAAGTCACTGTCGAAAGTGTCAAAATTAATCCTACTCATTTTGCATAAGCTTTTCCCTACTAACCGCATGTCGTAATCCTCAAGTTTCCGTTGGTTGTAATTTGGCTTGGCTTGTGGGATGACACTTGGTCTCTGTTTCTTGCGAAGTTTTTTGTACAATTTCTTCCTCCCCCCATCTGCCCCATCACTATCATCTTCTTCCTCTTTCGATGCCCCAGACCCCTATGGAGAGTCATCGGTGTGGTCTCCTTCCTCTTCCTCTTTCGATGACGACGGCCCTGCCCTGAGTCATTGTCAGCCATTGTCAGCCATCCATTTTTGCTCCACCTTCAGAGTGAGTAAGCAGTCAATCAGAACTTTGTCCTCCTCGACCGACCACATTTTCATCCTCCCCCTAGACGCTTGGTTAGACGACTCCATCTAAAACAAAACTCATGCACAAAAAACAAGTTAAGGTACAATAGGTTTTACAAAATAAGAAAAAAAAAGCAAAGGATAATAAAGCATTCATGTAACAAGCATTCTAGGTAAAAAAAAAACAGAAAAAACCAATATCACTGAATGTCAGATGTGACTACAAACAAGCAATAATTGTTTTTGCCTCACAGTAATTGGAAGGCCATTGTCTACAAAGAAGCAATAATTGTTTGGTACATAATCAATTCTCCCTATGTGCCAGAAAAGTATCGAACATGTCATTTGCAACATGCTCCCTAAAATTAGTCCACAAGTCATTCGTTTCCATGGGCATAATGGGAGTGTTGTCATTTGTGGCATTTGCAGGTTCAAACGAATCAAGCTGCTCATCGAGGGGATCTTGAACATTCTCTCGACGAATCAAGTTGTGTAGCAAACAACATGCGACGATGTATCGGTTTTGGATCTTCACAGGGTAGTACGACGCGCTCCTCAGGATGGCCCACCGCAACTTCAGTATGCCAAAATTCCGTGCAGCTGAATGTCGCATATTGAAGCACTCACGCGCAGATTGGGGTTGGTATCCTTGTCTCCACTCATTAAGGTGGTACCGTTGCCCTCTATATGGCGCCAAAAAACCCTGGCAATTCGTGTACCCCATATCAACCAAGTAGTAGTTTCCTAGTACAAAAGAGTATATCGGTTAATTAGTTTTTCCTATGAAGGACACATGTACAAAACCATTTCAGCATTTCAAACCACATTATTAACTCATACCTTGCGTTACTCGTAAGCCATGTGGTCTCCTTATGGCATCCTTCAACACCCTCCCATCCGCAGCTGACCCTTCCCACCTAGGGAAGACGTAAATGAATTGACCATCCAGTGAGCATACACCAAGGACATTGGTTGTAATCTCTCCTTTCCTATTTCGGTATCTACCCTTGAGAGGTGCAGGTACTTGTACGCGTATGTGAGTGCCATCTAATGCACCAAGGCACCCCTGAAAAAACAACGACATCGTCACTGGTTAGGTTAAACCACAGTTTGTTTACTTATCGTGAAATAAACGAGTCACACATTAACATATTGTACGTACCTTGAACCACTTCCAACGGTGATCATTTGAGTCCTCAGGAATGGGCTCCGGTTTCTTCAGAAGAAATGATTGTAATTTGATGGTGGCATTGAGCACAAATTTAAAGTATATACTAATTGTTTCCCCTGACCTTCCAAACTCAAACTGAATTACTCTATTCTTCACATGATGCCCCAAGATGTGAAGGAATATTGCTACTTGCTCATCAACTAGAATATGTTTAGTTGCTTTCAATCCACCAATTGTGTCTAACATGTAACACAATTTATCAAACGTCGTCCGGTACATCCTAATTTGGTTGAAGCAAGTGGTGTCGCTACTATATATCATCGCCCTCAAATTCGCTCTCTTCGCATGAAAATCTAATCTAAATGACCTCTCCGGTAAGTGCCTTGGTCTACCTCCTCCTACTGCTACTATCATAATGACAATCAACCTCCTGATTGCAAGAAGCAAAGCTAGACACCCCGCCAACATTGCAACCATTTGCCGAGAGTTTGGCTCCATACCTACACAATTTTTGTGCACACCCATTTCCTTTTCATTATAATCTACTACTCCTCTTTTACAAACAACCACTATTTACATCCAAACATAAATTTTCAGCGAACCCAGTAATTTCATACCAGCACTTATGACCCAACAATACACATCACACTTACTAAAATAAACTGACATGAATTATATTAATTCAACTATGTTAGCTTTCTAATTCAGAGGTTAGCAAACATGGTTAATTGTTAGCTAGAGAATGCCTTACCCACACACAAGTCAGTTTCATTTAACACACACCACATTAACGTGCATACCCACCCATTTCATTTATAACACACAAGGCATTAATGACCACATTACTTGAACACACTCATCAATAACAGAGACGCATGTAGAGGAAGCTGCTTCTCTCATTTCACTCCTCACATTAACCAACAACGGAATGAGTTAAATGCCACCAAGTAAAATTAAAAGCAGGGCATCGGGCAAGAGATGAGAAAGAAAACTCAAACCCATCGCAAGTCACTTGTATTTCCACCGGCGTTGAACTTGTGTTGCGTCTCCGACTGGCTTGTCGTCGATTTCAAGTGACAGTCTTCGTTCAGCTGTCAGGTCGATTTGAGCTTCGTCTGCCTCATTCAGCTGGTTTTTGTTTTAATCAACAGCTCCACTGTTTACCAGGGGCTTTTTTGTCCGTCAAAATCATTCTCCCGGGAACCAAATCACTATCCCGCCATTTTTTAGGGATTGAATTTTCCCACCCTTGTGGCAAGATCGAACCTGGCGGGAGATCAATTTGGCAGGAGAGGGGCGCGCCAAACTGATTTGGGCCGTGGGAAGATAGTGATTTTCCCTTTCCCTCTCCCCAAATCAGCGTACCAAACGGGCCCTAAGTGTTGAAAAGATTTTCCTCTTGGTAAATTAATTATACCTCGAGTTACCCAATTCAAATGTTTCAAAATCATTTTCACGCCTCCAGAGGTGCCTCAAGGTAGTTATTTAAATGCCTCGAGGTAATTGGTTTTTATTATTCAAATATTTTTTATCTCAGGAAGAGTACCTCGAGTTAATAATTATTTACCTCAAGGCATATATCTTAATCTTCATCTTTTAAATCCAGCAAGATATGCCTCGAGTCAGTCAATTTGTTGCCTCAAGGCATGATGACTCTAGGCATCTCTCTTTGACTCCAGGCAAATGTATTTCTGCTCTCTTTTATGTCTTAACCGATATGCCTCTAGTCATCCCATAATTGCCTCTAGGCAATATGACTCCAGTCATCAATTTATTTGACTCAAGGCATCTAATGTCAATCCCGTTATTATGCTAAAATTGATTTATGCCTCTAGTCATCTCATAATTACCTCCAGGCAATATGACTCAAGGCATCCAACGCAGGAACCAGTTTCCCTACCTATCTTGGGATAGGTAGGGAGAGCTCTTCCAAATATGGACGGTCCAGATTTGATCTGGACGGTTCAGATTTAATTTTTTTTAACTATCGTTTTTCAAATGAAAAAAAAAAATTTTTAAAAATATGTTAGTTGAAAAATTATCATTATTTTAGATTCTCTGTCCATTAATTTTTTTTTTTTAAAAAAAATCTGGACGGTCTAGATGGGAAGAGCTCTCCCTACCTATCCCAATGATAGGTAGGGAAACTGATTCCTTCCTACGCATGACTCAAGGCAAATTATTGTTTTACTCATTATCACGATGATTTCGTTTTTGCCTCTAGTCAAGTCATAGTTGCCTCTAGGCACTATGACTCTAGGCATCTTATTTTGACTCAAGGCAAAATCTTTTCAGCATGATTTTCAACCAATTTATTCTTACCTCGAGTCAAGTTAAAATGCCTCCAGTTAAAATGCCTCTAAGCATATTCTTTTTAACTAGAGTCATATCTTCCCTGTTTTCAAATCACCGTCTTCGGAAATCAAAATCAAAATCAACTGATTATGATTTTATTTCTTTTAACCATCTCTCATTACTATTCTTAAATTCTTTTAATCAGTTTTCTAAATGAGTTTCAAATGATTAAATCTTGGATTAACAACAAATGTTGTAAAGCAATTTGTGTGTCAGAAGGCATTAAATGCAGTTGCCATATCGGGACGCAATCACAACAACCATTCCTATGATCATCCAAAAGACATTCCTGCTATTCCTATCTCGCAATAAATGCTATTTCACAACGGGCAAAATAGAAGGAATGAAAGATGTTGTGACGGCACAAATCCACCTGGATCATTAACGGCGAAAGTATTAACCAAACTTTATTTGTCTAACGGCTATATTCAAGAGTCACAACGGTCAATCTTTAAGCTTCACCAACAGTCATAAATTGCAACAACTATAAATGCCAGAAGCATTGAATTCACCAACCACTGAAACTCTGCACATTCAATACGAACTTATTGCAATCTGCTGTTTCATTACTTTCATTTAATATCTTCGGATATTTCTTTGTACTTCAGTGTTTATCAATTATCTACTCAGTGAGAAGTTTAAACACTTAATTTGATTATTTGTTTGGTTGTTAAATCTTAAAGTTGTAGAGCCTTAAGTGTGGGTACGATTACAACTTGTAAGGGAGAGTGAGTCCTAGAGTGAGAGGATCATCCTGAGTTACAGAGTGTGTAATTCGTTTTGTGTTTAAGAGTTAGTGAAATCCCAAGGTGCTTGGGGATTGGACGTAGGTCGAGGAGTTAGATCGAACCAGTATAATCTCTCTGTGTTCATTTCCCTTTCTCTCTGTCTCTATTTAGCGTTCTTGAGCGTATAGCAAAAATATTTTTATAATCACCTATTCACCCCCCTCTAGGTGATATTCCATCTTCAAAATACAATTAACTCCTACGATTTGTGTGGCCAGGAAACTATTACTTGGTTGATGCAAGATACATGAATTGCTCGGGTTTCTTGGTGCCGTTTAGAGGGCAAAGGTACCACCTTAATGAGTGGGGACAAGGATATCAACCCCAAACTCCTCATGAGTGCTTCAATATGCGACATTTTGCTGCGCATAATGTCATAAAAAGGTGCTTTGGCATCCTCAAGTTACGTTGGGCAATCCTGAGGAGCGCATCTTTTTACCCAATGAAGATCTAAAACAAATACATTATCGCATGTTGTTTGCTTCATAATCTGATTTGTCGGGAGAACATTCAAGATCTTCTGGATGAGCAGCTTGAGGCGTTTGAGGCTACACCTACAATAAATGACAACACCTCCATCATGCCTATGGAAACTAGTGATGTGTGGAATAATTTCAGGGACCATGTCGCAAATGACATGTTTGAGGCATATGCGGCCCATAGAGATAATTGATTATGTTGAAAATTATGATTACTTGCTTGAGGAGAACATGTTTCCTTTGTTTGTGTTATTTGTGTAAGAACAATCAAATTAAAAGTGATATGTGGATTTGGAATTTAATTAAGTGACAGTTTGTGAGTAGTGTGTTTGTTAGTTGGTTGGTTTTGGTTGGTAAATTTATAATGCTTGTTCGTTGCTTATGATGGTCAATTTATAATGCTTAACAAATCTAAATGTCTATGAGTTTTTTTAGATGGAGTTGTCTGGACAAGGAATAAAGGGGAAGCAAAAAATGTGGACCGTCGAAGAGGACAAGGTCTTGGTCAATTGCCTAGTAACTCTCAGGCTGGACCAGAAGTTCATGGCCGACAATGACTTAAAGTCCGAATTTGCAAATGCTCTTCAAACAATGATGGAAGAGAAGCTTCCTGGCTGTGGCATCAAGGCATGTCCTCACATTACCTCAAGATTAAAGACGTTGAAATGTCTGTGGCAAGCGGCATATGACATGGTGTATAGGCCCAATACTTCTGGTTTTGGTTGGGATCTGGATACAAAATTCGTCACTGCAGAGAAGGAAGTGTGGGATGAGTATCTTAAGGTATGTCCTCTTTCTTTTTGTTTCATGGTATCGTACATGATAATACCATTTTCCTGAA
This sequence comes from Acacia pycnantha, assembly GCA_025563575.1. Lineage (NCBI taxonomy): Eukaryota > Viridiplantae > Streptophyta > Magnoliopsida > Fabales > Fabaceae > Acacia > Acacia pycnantha. Next base: position 4,677,629 of record JAMWYP010000001.1, read on the forward strand.
CTTCTGCATTTTGTTCAAATATTTTTGACATTGCAGTTTCATCCAAAGGCTGCACACTTTCACACCAAGTTGTTACCCAACTTTGACTCTTTGTGCATTGTTTGGGGCAAGGACAGGGATGTGGGTGATGAAGGAAGGTCCCTAGGTGGAATGGTGGAAGAAGTCAACCTAGAAGATGATGATCTTCCGGAAACGCCCCATACTGCTGCTGAAGATCTGGAATACATATAGACATTGCATGATACTGCACCTCCAACTGCCAATGCAGTAGAAGCCTCATTATGTCCAAAAAAGAAGCGCAAACTGAACAACTCAGAAATCATGGCTGAGGTATTGAGGGAGACAGTAACATCGCTGGACAAGACTATCGTGGAGGTGTTTGAGAAACTTGGGAATCAGATGTCTGAGAAAGAAAGGCAAGCTGAACTGGATGCGAAGGGGTCTGATATGTTCATGGAGCTCCTTCAGGTTGAAGACTTGACATGGAACAAAAGAAACATTGCACATATCAAGATACTTGGGTGTGAGAAGCATTTGGAAAGATTCCTCCAGAGTTTAAGCCATCGTGGATCCGTAGCCTTCTACAGCAGTAGATAATATAGTAGAGTAATCTTTGGCCACATAGTATTTTTGTTTCTGGCCATTAATGATTCACTTGTGTCAACATTTTTTGACACAAAGCTGACTTTTGTATGTGTAAAAATACAAACTTTGGTCCATGTTCATTTAGGGGCTGTTTAAAATTGGACATGGCATAAAGTTTGTGTACTTCAACTTATAAATAGTTGTTTTGGAATCCTTTTGTACTCCAGGGCCTTATGTTTACAGTCTGATTCAGGGGATAGCTTATGATGGTCATTGTAATTGTTCACGTTACTTATAATGAAATGGAATTTTTGTTGTTACTTTTACTATACCTGCTTCTTGTAACAAACAAGCAGATTAGAAGTTTGTTTGCTGTCAAAGATTGGCCATGTTCAATAATGTACCTGCTTCTTGTAACAAACAAACAAATAATAATTTTGTTTGTTGTCAAATGTTCAACCATGTTCATCACTGTACCTACTTCTTGTAACAAACAAACAGATAATAATTTTGTTTGTTGTCAAATCTTCAACATATGTAGAATTTTGGTTGTTGACAAATATTGAACATATGCAGAAGTTTGTTTGCTGTGAAGGTTTGGTCTTAATGTCGTCTTATGTTCTGATATGGAATTATGCAGTAGTTTGCCCACTGTCAAAATTTTGGTTTAATCGCCTTCGTTTTTTAGTAAATTACGTTCGAATTTATTATTTTCAATTGTATACATTTTTTAGGAACACATCTTTTGTTATCGTTCAAACGTTACAGTTAAGTTCGAACAGATAAATGGCATTGAACACACCTGAAAGCAAAATTAAATGACAGTGTAATTAATGACACTGTTGGCAGTTACTTATTTAAGGAATAATAACACGTTTGTAGTTAATTAAATAATGGCAATTACAAAACGGTTGTGGTTTGTTTTTAAACACGTGTAATTAATTTTTTCATTTATTAATTAATTTTAAGTGTTTTAAGTTTTATACTTAAAATAATAAATGTGTCAGTATTGATGGAGCAGTTCGAACGTCAGCCAGTTATCAACTTTCGCTGACCCCTACTCTGTTCTTGATATTCACACCTTTGACATCTTCTCTTCCCTACATCACACACAAACCCAAACCCATTTGAGTTCATACTGTGTTTTGAGAAACTAGTCTAGTGACCTTTGGCATATTTGATAGTGAAACAGAGACCCAGATCATTTGACATTGTCTTCTTCAAATTGATGCTCTATTCTTGCCAGTGAAACCAAAACCAGTCCACCTAAACACTTCACAAATCACATTCCCCCAAAACCACAAAACACTTCACACTTCACAAACCACAGTCCATCTAGTGACCTTTGGCATATTTGTGTATGCATAACTGTTTCTACATTGTTTTAATGTATTGCTTGGTTCATGTACTTGACTGATTCTTTATGTCCCTATAACTACAGTTGCTAAAAAGTGACATTACCAGTTTTTATTTTTATTATTGTCATATTTTAGACTCTTGGTTGTGTGTATAATGTAGTAGTGGACATTGTCATATTTTACTTGAAATAGTTCTTTATGTCTTAACCATGAAGAGGACATTTTTTATTCATGCCCCATATAGATCATTTTGATGCTCCTTTAATGTCCAAGTTTGTGTTCTTTTTTATGCAACATTTGAGAAGGCCAAATGCCTTCCTTTTATTACCTTTCACCCCTCAGTGAACAGTCTATAAATTGGGTTAGTTATTGTCCAATTTTCTGTACCAAAATTGTAAGCATTTGAGAAGGCCTGTTTCCTTCATTATTTTTCCTTTCACCTATAGTTCACATCGTATCATTTATATGCCTTTGCATTATGCTTCTCTCATGTCCAAGTTTCTGTTTATTTTTATGCAGCATTTGAAAAAGCCAGAATCCTTTTTTCTTATTGTTGTGCTTATTATGCAGCATTTGAGAAGGCCAATAAGCATTATTTCTGTTTATTTCTGACCATCGTGTTCCTTCAATTATACTGCCCTTTTGTGAAACAATGCTGATATGCATATTGTGAACCTGTGAATGTGTTCTTCTTCATTCTTCCCACTACAGATTTTTTTACTTTTTGTGCCCATTTTAACTGGAGTTCACTTTCTTTATTCTAATGTGGCAGCTTCATTGTTCTGATTTATTTATTACATCAACCCATTAATAGTCACCTCTGTTTTGCCTTAACAACAAACTCCTTTTTAATTCATTGACTTCACACATTTCAAGGGTTTACCAGTCATTATTTTCAACTTTTTCTTGCCTTCGCTATCAAAGCTTCACCTGGGTTCAATGTTCAGTGAACATCTTCCCTGTTCCTCGTCATATTCATTTCCGCAGCTAGTTTCATTATTTCTTGTTGTCCCCCTATAATTCATTCCATCTCTGTCATCCTTGTCACCTGTAGAAGCCATTCCTCGTTGCAATTTCATATCCCATGGACGTCTGCTTTGATTTTTCATCTCAACCATCACGCGATTTCGTTAGGGTTCCTTAAATGTCGGACTGTTCTAACGAAATAAAGCACTACTCATTTTTTTCCTTTTTTTTTTTTTTTTTATTTAAGGGGCATTGTGGGAATTTCACCTAACCTTCTCACTTAACCAACACCCAATTCTTCATACCAAACATCTCATTTTCCCTCAAGTTAAGTTTCATTCCCTAGTATACCAAACGGCTCACATTTTTAAGTTCCCTCCTAATCTTCCTTTCCTTTCCTTTCACTTCCATTCATTTCCTTTCCTTCCTCAAATATGCCCTGTACCAAACAAGGCCTTAGTGTTGCAAGGGTGTTTCCTCTTTTGAATTATGCTTTTTTAGATGATGTTTCTTTCTTTCTTTTTTAAATGACAGACGCATTTGTATTCAGTTATTATTATTATTTTGTTATCATGGTATTTTTGAATTAAATTTTGAAGATGCATGTATACACAACTAAATTCTTAATATAATTACTTCCTTCGAACTACCTCCACACATATTGGTTCCTTTGATGAAACAAATGTTCAAAGAGAAAAATTTCAGCATTATTTTTTAGTAGCTAAAAGAAATTCTCTTAATTAAGTTTTTTAGTTGAATTTGTGATATTTCTTCAGTTTCTATCTATAGTTAGATATAAGCATGGTTATGGAAAGTTTGAAACTAAGTTTTATCCATAAGTCAATGTTGACATTGTTTTCTTTTACGTTGAGAAATCTTGTACGTACCAACCCCAATAAGCATTGGTACATAAATATTTTAAGTATTTTATATGTTAGAATTAATGAAGTATGACCTCACATCTTGAGGAACTAATCATGAATCAATATTTATTTACCATTCTTGGGGTTATTTTAGTTATAAATTGTGGACTCCAATTACTCATCAAATTATTTATAATTTAGTTAGTACAAATGAAGTTACTCTTTCATTTGTATTATGAAGTGGATTAAATACTTGTGAAATATTGTTATGGTAAATTCGAGTTAATGATAAAATTGATGTATTCTTTTGTTGTAAATATGTTTGTAAATTAAAAGGGGCTTACAAAGTGAAGCCGCCTTACACATTGTGCTAGTCACGTTTTAGTATTTTGGGGTGTGACAAAATGGTGTCAAAACTAAGGTTACTTAAAACCATTTGCAACAAAATCTTTGATCTTGGCTGGCTCTAATTGCTTACCCAGTTTGTTTTTGGGCATTTTATTTTTCAATTTAAGTTTTTAGGGATTTGTTTTGTTTCTTGCTTATGTTTTATTTATTTAGTGCTAATTTTCTTTGTGACTTTGTTCTTGAATATATTGACTCTTTCTGCTGAAGTGCTGGTAATCCATTTGTACATGAAGTAAGGCATTAGACATCCAAAAGAATCTAACACTGGATTTTTTTTTCTCGTTTCAAGTTTTCCTTGATCTAACTGGGTTACACACTGAAACAAGATATTGTTTGTCTTACTAAACATTATTATAATCTTTGAATTAGATTATATTTGATGGAATTTTGGATGAATTTGAATTTGTAGCAAAATAATTTGCTAGATCCGATACATTTTGGAGGTTATTTATACAACTTTGTTCTTCTGCATAATTTTCATTGTTGAACTATATAATTGGCAGAGTCTCACTTTAAGCAATAGAGGTTTATTGTCTGCCAAAATATATCATGTTTTGAACACATTTTCTTGAATTGTGATGCTCCTCTTCTATTATTTTCTTAACTTGTGGTTTGAGTCAACACTTATAGAATATTGAAACCAGTGATCATATTCAATGGGAAATAAGTTTGTGAAGGTATTCATCATTCCTTGATTTGGCTCAGTGTGTTCTATTGAGATTCTTCTTGTTGTTGTTGTTGTTGTAATTGTAAATGGAGCAAATCACCAAGAGGGGGGTGAATTGGGGATTTTAACAACTTTTTCGAATGCTTTGTTTTATAGAGTAAAACTAGAGCAGAACAAAGGAGAATAAGAAGAATCTTGACACACGAAGATTTATATTGGTTCAGTCCAAATTCTTGACCTACGTCTAGTCCCCAAACTCTCTGGGATTTTCACTAACTCACAATATCAATTACACACTCTGCACTCGAAAGTTATCCTCTCTAGGATACACTCCCCCTTACAAGTTGTAATATGATATTCCCAATCTCCAAGTCCCATTGACTTGAGATTCTTACAATAAATGATTTCAATAAATGGAACTCCCTCTAAGAGTAGATAATGATAAACACTGAGGTACAAATGTATCAAAATATACTTTACAATAGAAAACTGAAAGAGTAGTTGGAAACTTGAATGATTTTCATTTTCTGCAGATTGGTTGTTGAGAAGAATTAAATGCAACTCTATTTATACCAAGAGATCATTAAATGACCATTGTAATTTTTAATGTAACCGTTGCCAACATCAAGGAAGGATTAGCTTAAGCTTTGGTCTTCTTCTCTCACTACTCTTTGGTTAATCCAGATGCACAGAAGTTTATGGTTGACTTCCTTTGAATTAAATCCGTTGGAAGAGAAGCTTCTAGTTAGGGAAAAGAAACATTAATCCCTTTGCAACGTGTAGAGAATGATTGCCCAAAAGGATGCAAGTTTTCTGGACTTTACATTTAATGAGCTGACATCACTTTTTGCTTTATGCTAAATCTTCATTTAATACTCTTTAAATCATTTGAAACTCACTAACAATCTGATTAAACATAGTTAGGAATAGTAATGAGTGATGATAAGAAGTATCTAGGTTAAACACAAAGATTTCACAGATTCAAGCATGTTAGTTCTCTATGGGTTTTAATGATAACTAACAATTGTAAACACAAGTTGAAGTTTGTCTTTGGTAAGTTGAAAAACTTACTGTCAAAGGCAAACTCGAGTTTTGGTTAGGAAACTCGAGTTTTGACTTGACAGAGAGCAGCTCAATTTTTAATGAACTGAGAAAACTCCAGTTTGCATAGGCAAACTCGAGTTTGTGAAATACAGAGAGCACTCCAAGTTTTTCACATTAAGACAAACTCGAGTTTAGTTTTACAAACTCGAGTTTGTACCTTATAGAGACTCTTCAATATTTTCTAAAATGAACAAAACTCTAGTTTGCAATTTGTAAACTCGAGTTTTGATCTTACAGAGAGCTATCAATATTGTTGAACTAAGCCAAACTCCAATTTCCATTTGGAAACTCGATTTTTGACAAGACAGAGAGTTCTCTGAGTTTTCAAGCTTTGTTGGAAACTTGAGTTTGTGTTTGTAAACTCGAGTTTGTAACATACAGAGAACTATACTTCTTTCTGAGTTTGAGAAAACTCCAGTTTCTGATTTAAAACTCCAGTTTTCATTTGACAGAATATTTATCAAATTTTTCTCTTATGAGGAAACTCGAGTTTGGATTTGGAAACTCGATTTTTCACTAGACAGAGAGTCTTCACGTTTTTACTCACTTTGAGAAAACTCTAGTTCGTTTTGAAAACTCCAGTTTTCACTTGGCATAAATTTTCTAAGATTTTCATATTTAATAGAAAACTCGAGTTTTGTTTAGTAAACTCGAGTTTGTACCAAGCAAAGAGCTTTGCTCATTTCAGTGATCTGAAAACTCAAGTTTGCGTTTGGAAACTCCAGTTTTGAGCTTTTGGACTTAAACATATTTTCACTATAAAAGTCCAAAACTCGAGTTTGTCATTAATCAACTCGAGTTTTGCTCTATTACTCAAAGTATGCTTTTAAACTCAAGATACGACATTCTTCTCTGGAAAAAGAAAACTCGAGTTTGTCCTCTGAGCATAGTTACAAACTCCAGTTTGGATAAACAAACTCGAGTTTGTGTCAATAGTTTTGAATATCAAATTGCTCAATTTTATGAAATCTTCCTGTTTGATCTTAATACTTCTTATCATCACTCATTACTATTCCTAGCTATATTTAATTAGTTTGCTAATGAGTTTCAGATGGTTTGGAGAATATTAAATGAAGATTTAGCATAAAGCAAAAAGTGATGTTAACTCATTAAATGCAAAGTCCAGAAAACTTGCATCCTTTTGGACAATCATTCTACAGATGTTGCAAAGGGATTAATGTTTCCTTTCTAAATCCAGCAGCTGCTCTTCCAACGGATTAAAAGTCAAGAAGTCAAGCATAAACATCATGCATTTGGATTAACCAAAGAGTAGAGAGAGAAGAAGACCAAAGCTTCAACTAATTCATTCTTAATGTTGGCAACGGTCACATTGAAGATTACAACTGTCATTTAATGCTCTATTTGTATAAATAGAGTTGCATTCAATTCTTCTTAACAACCAATCTGCAGAAAACGAAAATCATTCAAGTTTCCAACTACTCTTTGAGTTTTCTTGTGTAAAGTATCTTTTGATACATTGTACTTCAGTGATTATATTTATCTACTCTTAGAGAGAGTTCATTTATTGAAATTCATTCATTGTAAGAATCTCAAGTCAGGGGACTTGGAGATTGAGATATTGATTGCAACTTGTAAGGGGGAGTAAGTTCTAGTGAGAGAATTACTCTTGAGTTACAAAGTGTGTAATCAATTGAGTTAGTGAAAAATCCCGAGAGTCTGGGACTGGACGTAGGTCAAGAGATTGGACCGAATCAGTATAAATTCCTTGTGTCTTGCTCTTCTTCCCTATACTCTGTTCAGCTCTGTTTTTAGTGTTAAAAACAAAGCAATTCAAAAAGAATTTTTTTAATCCCCAATTCACCCCCTCTTGGTGATTAAGCTCCACTTTCAGAGCATTTTGATTTTCAAACTCTGCGACACAAACTCGAGTTTGTTCATCCAAACTGGAGTTTTCAATTTCCTTCAGAAGCCTAAACTCGAGTTTACAAAACAAAACTCGAGTTTCCTCATCCAGAGAAGGATGTCATGATTTGGTCTTTGAAGCAAGTTTTGAGACAGGTTCAAAACTCGAGTCATTAAGTGACAAACTCGAGTTTTGTATTTTTATGATGAAAAACAAGTTTAAGTCCAAAAGCTCAAAACTGGAGTTTCCAAAACCAAACTGGAGTTTTCAAAAGGTTCAAATAGAGCAGAGCTCTCTACTTGGCCTAAACTCGAGTTTACAAAGGAAAACTCGAGTTTCCATAAATCTTAGGAAAATGGAAAACTCTCTATATGGTCGAAACTACAGTTTGCAAATGAAAAATGGAGTTTTCAAATCTTTAGAAATCTTGAGATGTTCTCTGTAAGTTACAAACTTTAGTTTCCAAACTAAACTCAAGTTTCCTCAGAATAGAGAAAATTTCCTTCCAGATGCAAACTGGAGTTTTCACAAGTTCAGAATGGAGCATAGTTCTCTGTATGTTGTAAACTCGAGTTTCCAAACACAAACTCGAGTTTCCAACAAAACTTGGAAACTTAGAGAACTTTCTATCTAGCATAAACTCGAGTTTCCAAATGGAAACTGGAGTTATGAAACAATTCAAAATGTTGATAACTCTCTGTCTTGTCAAAACTCGAGTTCATTAAAACTAAACCCTAGTTTGCTTTGTCTTGAAAAACTTAGGAGCTCTCTGTATGGTCGAAACTCGATTTTCTCAATCTAAACTTGAGTTTGTCTAAGTTTGTAAAAACTTAAGCTACTCTCTATCAAGTCCAAACTCGAGTTTTCAATCCAAAACTCAAGTTTGTCTTTGACAGTAAGTTTTTCAACTTAACAAAGACAAACTTCAACTTGGTTTTACAATTGTCAGTTATCATCAAAACACATAGAGAACTAACAGTAATTAGCATTGTATTGAATTTCCTGGAAACAAAATTGTTGGATTGTGCTATTAAGTGTTATTCTTGTCACATTCATGAGCTGATAATTTGTCTTTGTGAGAGAGTATTGGGTTTTCTAGTTATTACTGCTATTATTGGATTAAAATTTCTGGAACTAATTTTGTTGAATGAGTAAAGTATTGATGTTATATGTGGTTCATGAACTTTGAATTTTTGTTCTGCCATTTGAATTTTTGATGTGATAAGAGAAATCTAGAACTATAAGTCTGAATTTGTTAGTCACACAATGCTGAAATTTTAAAATTAAGTTGGGTCTTATCTACTGGAATATTTTGCATCATATTTAGTAATTAGAATTGACTTGAGATTGTGCAAGATTTTTTTATCTTTATTTAGATTTTATGGACTAGCTCTTGGAAGTAGATGCGTGTGTGTTGGTCGATTTCCTTGATGGCAAGTGAACCAGTTGAACAAGTAATAAAGAGTAAGTAGAGTATCGTCCCATAGAGACCGAGATACTGATGATGATACTAGTTTTGAAGATAGTTGTGTGTAAAAAAATAAGAAAATTATAGTTGGTTTTGGTGTTTTGACTATAGCTAACAAATGAAGAAATAAACAAATGATTATAGTCGCAAGAAGATATCAATTTAAAGATAGGTTGAGCTCAAACTTCATCCTAAGTATATTACTCCCCGAGTTTGCCTTAGTGCATTGCTATAACAATTATGCTGCACAACTTCCGCAATGCTACAACTTAGCCGCCTTCACAATGTTATCCAGTTAACCCACTACTTTGCTATACAAAAGCTTTCGCGTCCTGTAAGTACAATCCAAGCTATACTTCTTGTAACACCCCAACTGATGTAATTAATGTGTTTGTAATTAACGTTGAGTTAATGAGAAGATGTATTTTCGATTATTAGTTAAATATCGTAAATAATTTAAGAGAAAGAAAAGCAAGGGCAAAACAGTCAATTCCTAGTAAAATAATATGGAAAATTTCGTTCACCATAAAGGAGAGGAGAAAATCAGGTGATATAAGTCATATTCAGGCCCAAACTCGAGATGCGGGTCCCACAGGTGGTTGACCGATAGAAACAGGACCGATAGGGACTAGTTAGAGTTTCCTTTTGACTGAATGAGACAAGTGTGGGGCCACTCTATGAAGTTTGGAAGGAGCCACACATGAGTGTCCATTCAGGGGAAAATATCTGGAAAAGTTGAAGAAAAGTACAAAAAGAAGCAACTTTGTACCCAACAGGGCCCGGTGGGGACCGGTTGGTCAAAACTGGACTGATAAAGTGAGAAAAATGGATTAATTATAGGGGAGCAGATTTGTGGGCCCCATTATGCGCCACATCACCCCCCTTAATGATTAAAGTAATTACTTGGAGAGCAAGAAAGAAGAATTAGGGTAAAAGTCAAACCGCGAGCCCCACATTCTGAACAAAAAGGGTAAAATGGGAATAAAATTAATTAGGGAAGATATGTGGGCCAAAAATGGATCCCCAAATGTCCCCATAAATAAGGGAAAAGTGTGGGAAAAGTTGGTAATAATTGATAAGTCCCGTGTCAAAATTGTAATTTACGAAAGTTCCGGGCCAAAACCTGTAATTTTTCCCAAAAGCAGATAAAGATCTACTCTCTCTTTCCTTGGGGCTGCGCCACATGGCAGCCAAGGGATACTATGGAATATTATTGAATTCTTGGGGAAAAAGTCAAGGAAAAGCATATCAAATTTACTCCAACTGGAACAGAAATTTACACCAGTTAATTCTACTATTACCAGATCAAATTCACCTTTATTAAAAGGTTATTTGAACTCATTTTTCACCCCAAAGGGAAAGAAATTTCCAGATCCAGCAGGAAGACCAGCAAGCCACCATAGCCACCCAAGGTATTTCGTGCATAAAGCTAGGGCTTGCTGTTGGGGTTGGATTTTTGAATTTTTAAAGTGTCAAATGGTTCTGGAACGTGGATTTTTAGGGGGGGTATAGTTACGGTTTAAGTTTCCAAAGTTGAAAACACCGAAAACCTCTAAATCTAAGCTTGCAAGTGATTCTGGAAATCTGGGAAGAGGTTCTTACGACGCGATTTTAAAATAGTAAACGACTTCTTTTTGCCATGAAATTTTACAGAATTAAATTAGACACTTGGGGCTTCACTTTGATATAATATTTTATGATTTTTCAAGTTCCCAACCGGGAGAAATAAATTCCACAAAGTGGCTCAAAACCTAAAACCCTGTTCTGGACCAGAGAAGGGTTTTTGAAAGGAATAAATTTATGTATATGTTTTTGACCTCTGGCCATATTTTTAACAAAAACTAGACATCTTAAGGGTTCGGATGCCACTGATTTCGTGTTCATTGGATTTATTTTTCATTTATTAAAAAAGTTTGAATTTGGGCCAAAAACACAGGATTTTCTGGAAATCTGTTTGGGCTCGGTTTTGATTAAAGAAATGAAAGGGTATTTTTGTAAATACTGAAAATGGTATATTTTGGTGTATTTTGATCAGGGGTATTGTTGGAAAAACTATCGGGCCTAAAAATATAAAAGACAATATAAAGTACACCAGGTAGTAACCGCTTTACTCAGATATCTTTATGTGTTTTGTTGTATGTTTGTATTTGCCATGTGTGTTTTTCTTGTATTTGTATTGCCAAATATGCATACAAAGTTATGTGTTTCCTAGCCCTGAGGACGAGCATTCCGAGGATGGCCTTAAATGGCGGTTGTACGGTTTGCGGGGCAGTCCGGGGATGGCCTGGTAAGGGCGGCTTTACGGGTTGTGAATCTAGTGAGTCCGAGGCTTGCCTTGGTAAGGCAGCTGTACGGGTTCCATGGATTATGATGTGTGGTTGTTATACTTTTCTGAATGCATATATGGTATGTTTGGCATCTTACTCTAGACTTTTTATCTGGCATGGTTATCTGCATACACACTACACATTTAGTATTTGAGTATTGACGGTTACTCTGGGGGCCAATAATGGACTCCAGAAGCTTTTGTTGATTCAGCGGGTCGTACTTGAGTGGTGGAGGCTTTTTGGCTAAGGTAGGGCGATGGTGCTGATGAAGAATAGGGAATGCCCTATCATATTCTGTATAATACTTTTTGGGATGACTGTACCTAATATTTTGATATTTACTGCCAGATGACTGTATCTTAACCCCCCCGGGGACTTTACCTTTTTGTTGACTTTACTTTTACCAGTATGTCAGTTTGTCCAAACCGATCCTGTGCTCTGTTACGCATACTCTGGTATACATATAAATGGATTGTTAATTAAAGGAAAGGTAATTTATAACACTTCTCCCATATTCCTATGGTGATTTTCTAGTTCAGATTATCAATCCAAATCAAGGTGTATGGTTATGAGCAGTAGACCCATTCCTGTAGCCTACAATGAAAGGTCAAACCTTGCACCAGCCTGCCCAGCAAACACTGCCTATGAGATGTCTAACCCTGACGCTCTTCTAGTAAGCTGAGGCCACTGATCTAACCCTTAGCTTTCGCTAATCGACAAGAGATTAAAATATTGATAAACTAACTGAATTTATTTAATTAACGAACTAGAAAAATGTGTTCATTCTACATTCAAGAATTCATCCTCACCCAGCCAAAAGAAATTTAGTTCATGACTGACGAGGGAATCACAAAACTAATCACAGCAGAATAGCCCATGGAAAAAGTAAAACTAAAAATCAACAAAATAAAATAGAAAGTTCACCGGAGGGGTTGACGGCGTAAGGGGCGCCTGTCACGTGACGTCTCTATGTCTTCTAATCTCCATCTCACTACAGGGAAGGATTCTGGGTTTCTTCTGGAGCTTTTGTACTTCGTAGTTCTCTTACTCTTCTTCAGAGTCCAGCCGAATAAGAATTCTCTTGACTCCTTCACGACTCTGATTCTTCTTTTAGGTTTAGTTGTCTTTTCCTTTTATAGCCAGGTTTCCTTGCGGCGTACGTTCAATGAGCTGAGACTTTCTAAATTTTTCAGGTCCAACTTTCCAAATTCAATTGATTGATTCTATTGGTGCTGGGGGATTCTCCAAATCTTATCTTCGATCCTCCGTGTCTTCTAATTCACTATCAGCAGTCTAACCGTCGTTTAAACGTCCGTCTAATAAACTGCACTTAATTTCCTGAAACAGCCTCAAGGGAAAAGTCAGAACATAAGGTGCATAGCATTGCTTCACTTACGAGGCTATAGCATTCTAGTTGCATTGTATTGCGGGTGTGTTATGGCTTACTCAGTGCTATAGCATTGTATTGGCCATACTACGTGCTTTCACACTAAACCTGAAACTTGCCTTTATCTTATGCACATGTATAGGATATTTATGCAATTGCTAACATTTTATGAGATTCATCCTACATTTCCTTATATGTGTGAATTATACATATTTGCTCAGATTAGACACATTTAAGCTTGTATCATCATACAAAATAGTCACACATCATAAGGAAAACATGGCATAAATTGTACTCATCAAACATCCCCATACTTAGCTTTTTGCACTCCTGGGAAAAATAAAGATAAAAATAACATAGCAGAACTTTAACTCATAGCAGTAGTATTATTGTCTACACAACCGTTCCTTTTGTTATTTCCCTTAGTTCATGTTCCCGTGTAAGCAATCCCACTACCCAGTACTAGCAGTGCGTGATGCAAGAAATTGCTTAGGCGAGGAAGCGTCGAGAGACTCTCGGACTAAGTGTATGCTCTATCTTACCTTGGGGATTTTATTTTCTCTCTGTCTAGCTAACTTAGAGGTTCTATAGCCTTATCAAAGTGGTAAGATTACTCCCTAGCATCTGAGCTTTCATACGTTAAAAGGGCTTTGTGGAGTGGTAATCTGTGTGTGATGGTGGTATAAAAAAAAGAACATTGTTGTAGCAAAATACCAGACATGCGTCGAGTTTCCTTCTAGTACTTTGCGCTCCATTTAGACTTTTGCTTGCTTTGTTGTCTTGTCTTTATACCACAATAGTAGTTTTCTTTTATAAACTTTTTTTCCCACAACATTTTAACAAGGAGCAATATGCCATAGCATTATGCGCATTATTCTCACTTGGTTGTCTATCTGTTTCTGCCACATCAATGTATATAAGGCTCAATTGGGGCAGCAAATGGAGAATGAAAGCTATGGTTTGTGTATGGGAATTGGGGATGAAACATGAATGCCTCTATCCTACGTAGTACTACTGAGATGCCAGATAGTTTAATCAAAGAAATAAGAAAAATCAAAGGTCATTCATGGGTTAGCTAACATGCTCACTGAAATAGAAAAAATTAGACTCAAAAAATCCTTCCAAACTGGGGTTACTCTCTATTCTTCCTCACCGTCACTCTACCCTACTCAGAACTGTCTAGTACTGTCAATTTCCCAAGTCTACACAATTTAGTTCCCCTCAGGCAATGGTGATATTCATAGTCATACAGACAATCATTCAATTGCTATCAGTCTCTGTTCGTGCTCTATCATGCATGACAGTTTCAAAAAAATTTACAGTTTGTGCGAAAGCAAAATTCGAAAACTAAATTAGGGGTGTTCTGAGCACATTAATCATTGATTATCAAGCACATAACAGATAATACCCTCCCCCACACTTAAATGGTGCAATGCCCCCATTGCAGCAAGGAAGCGAAGGGACGAGTAGGTAGGTAAGAAGAAGGGGCACCCAGTGCCAGGGACATTTTTTTTCGGAGGCCGCTGCTGCTAGTCAGCAGGGGTAATGCCATACAAATTCATAAGAACATAAAAAAATGCAGGGAATCAACAAAAAATGAGTGGAGGGATCAGAAGGTACCAAAAAGGCTGGGTTGGAGTGTACATTGGCTTACTTAGGCTTTGCCGCCCGCCGTTCTAGGAAAGTAGGATCCATCATGTTCTTTCGTAGCTGCTAAACTTGTGGGTGTACCCTCGGCCTCTTGAGGGCTCTTGCTTCGCCGGCATATTCGGGAGCTCGCGGGTTCCTGAGATGCAGGGCCGGTGGCTTGACTATTCATTTTGAAGATTGCCTCAGGGAATGTCGGCATTAGTGTGTATTTGGGGACATTGGTTCAAAGGATGGCGGTGAGGCTACGATCCCGGTCGGCAACATATCGCCACAACATCTGCTACTGAAGAAGCAGTATGTTTATTGAGCGTTGTAAAGTGGCGATTTAGGTAACCAAATCGGTGATGTTGGAAATCTAGGCATGGAAGGAAAAGGTTAGAATTACTTCCGTTGATGTCCCTATGGAAGTGCCAACAGATGGATAGGCCGAGGTGCTAGCTGGGGTAGCTTGTGGAGCAATCCGCTGAGATTTTTGGCCCAAAATTCGCTGCACAATAGGCAACGAGATGGGGTGTAGGAGGTCGGCCCTCTCCTCGCTGGCATCAAAAAGAACTTTTGCATTGCGTCAAAGTTCTGTGATTAGAGTAGGAAACCAGAGGCTTCCCGTAGTGGTTTTAGGGCTGCGAAGAGTTCCCAGTAGATGAGGGCGTCAACATCAACTGGTTTACCCTCCATCAAGCAATATTGTTGGAAGGCACGCTCTCTAGAAATAGGATGGGTGTGCATTGTGGGCAAGAGTTGGAAGCAGAGAAAGTAAAACCAGACACGGGCCTCAAGGAAGAAGCGGCTACAATTCAGATTGTACGAACCTTCCTTGGTGGCCTACCACTCGATGCTCGACACACAACATCGGGACGCCACCCGGTTGAGAACTTCAGGGTTGTCTCCTTGTTGGAGAAGGTCGTGATACTTGTCGTCAGTAGGTTGCAAGTCGTAGACCTGCGGATAGCACTCGCGCTGCAGGGCACAGATTTTCCCTTGACGGTGATGAAGTAAAGGGAACCCCCCAGATAGTTGGCGTCGAATTTCAAGATAAGGGGGGTGATAAACTCTACAGGGTGGAGGCAAAATCTTGGACAATTGTCGTAACACATTCAGGGTAGGCACCCTGTTCAAACATCTCAGCGTCAAACCCATGGTCGGGGACTATGATTTTCTCTGCCTTTAGGGTTTGGAAGCATGATTCAACTTCTCTGTTGGCGAATGTTAGATTGTCCAAAGCGTCGGCGGGTGCTTTCTGGGTAGCTCCTTTAGTACGAGCCATTGTTGTAAGTTAGGGTTTGGTGAAAGGAGGTGAAAGGTTAAATGGTCGTGAGTGTGCTAGTCAGTAATGGAGTGAGTAACGGTGCTGGGAGAGGGCTTCAGGTTTTATAGTGGTTGGCGAGATTTGATTAGGGTTGAGGTGTGCGAAATGTTCAGGCGTGTGGAAACTGGCTCGTTCGACAATCTCAGAAAGAGACTTACTGCAGAAATTTAGTAGGGATGGCGGGGTTTTAGTCAATTTTGAATTTGGAGGGAACTGAAACATTTTGGGCCCGACTTTTTTGGCCCACCACTTTCACTACCTCTGTCGTTACCTGATGAAGCATGGTGCCGATTGCTATATAGCATAGTGATGCTGTACAAATAAGTGCCTTGACTTTCCTAATTTCTGTGTGTAACTTGATGGCCTATGGATGGCACGATTGATCCTCCTTGTGAACAACAATGATGACAATGCAACTTTGGGACACCTCCCAACAACGCTTGTTTTAGAGTCTTCATCTTGACTTTGTCGTAGCATTTAATTTATAAGAGAAGCGAGTGTGCTGGCTATCCCTGTGCTTCCATCTTCGTAATCTTGTAGCAGTGAACATTCATCTGATAAGTCTGCACATTACACTGGTCTCAGAATCGAGAAAGTCACATGTTCATCATTAACTCGCATAGTGAGCTCTCCCTTTTCAACATCAATCAACGTTCTCCCGGTCGCCATAAATGGTCTTCCCAAAATAATCGGGACTTCTCTGTCTGCTTCAAAGTCAAGAATGATAAAATCCATAAGGAAGATGAATTTATCCACCTTTACCAGGACATCTTCAATTTTTCCTTCCGGCTGGACAATGGAGCGGTTTGCCAATTGTAACGTGACTGTGGTGGGTCTTGCCTTTCCAACTGCTAGCTTTTTGAATACAGACGTTGGCATTAGGTTAATGTTGGCTTCGAGGTCACATAATGCTTTCCCTGCGTACTGGCGTCCAATGGCAAAGGGGATTGTGCAGCTACCAGGGTCTTTCAATTTTGGGGGTAGCCAATTCAACAGTAAGCCGCTACATTCCTGGGTTAGTGCTACAGTTTCAAACTCTCTCAGCCTTTTTTTCTTGGACAAGATGTCCTTTATGAATTTAACTTAGCTGGGCATCTGTTCTAATGCTTCTACCAAAGGGATGTTAATGTGCAGATGTTTGAGCATGTCGAGGAATTTATGAAACTGCTTTTCTTGGCTCTACTTCTGCAGTCTTTTTGGGAATCGAAGGGGTTGCTTTATTTCCCGAGATGGTCCTAGGTCGACAAATTGCTGCGATGAAGATGTTATAGCATTCCTTTTTGGTTCCAATACATGGTCATCTATCGTGACAAATGATGGAGCTGCTATAGCTTTGATAGCCTCGTCAAGTTGATGTGGCATTAGAGGCTGCTGTTCTTTTTCAATGACTTATTCTATAGTTTCCTTGCCTCTCTTTATTTGACCAAATTCAGGATCAGCATCTTCGATTGGCCTTTTGGTTACCTTCATAGGCACCACACTCTTGCCGCTTCAAGTTCTATGACCTTGACCTGTTCCTTTCCGTGGCTCCTGGGGACTTCAATGTTGCTTGGCAGAAAGCCGGAGGGTCTATTGTTAAAAGCAGTTGCGAGTTGTCCGACTTGGGTCTCAAGGTTCCGAAGGGTCACCTGCTGGTTCTAGATGATTGCATCGTTCTTTTCCATGTATTCCTTCAGAAGATTAGCCATAGAGGTCTAAGGGTTTGTGGCACTGCCCCTGCTGCCTTGCTTGCTGGGTAAACCCGGGTGGGTTTGATGGTCTATTTAAGTATGATGGGCTGATTAATTATCTTGCTAATTGTTGAACCTGAGAACTCCATGAGAAGTTAAGGTGTTGCCTCCATCCTGGATTGTATGTATTTGAATAAGGGTTGTTGGTGTTACTGCCCCTATTGAAATTGGTAACATAGTTGATTGATTCAGGGTTGGCAGAGCATTGAGAGTAGGAATGCTCTTCGCCACAGTACACGCAAGCTACTTGGGCTGGCTGCATCAGTGAGTCGTTAGCAGGAAGGGTCAACCCTTTAATCATGTTGGTGAGGAATGACACTTGGGTTGTAAGGGCATTCATAGCGTCTAGTTCATGTATTCCAGCAACAATTCTGGAGGGAGTTGCCCTGTCAGCTGGACAATGGTGGTTGTTCATTGCCATTCGTTCTAGCAGTTCATAAGCTTCATCATAGGACTTCATCAGAAGGGAGCCGCCTGTAGAAGCGTCCACGATTAAACGTGTTTGTCCATCTAGTCCCTTGTAGAAAGTTTCCAACTAAATCCACTCACTTAGTCCGTGTTGTGGCACTTCCTGAGAATATCCTTAAATTGATCCCATGCTTCATATGTTGACTCACCAGATATCTGTCAAAAACTAGTGATATCCTCTATTAGTTGGGCATTTTTTGTTGGTGGGAAGAATTTGATCAAGAATTTACTCCCCAGGTCATTCCAAGAGGTGATAGAATTTGTAGGTAGGTTGTTCAGCCATGTCCGAGCCTTGTCCTGAAGAAAGAATGAGAATAATTTAATTCGAAAGGCATCGGGTGTGACTCCTGGAATGACAAATGAGTCGTAGACCTCCATGAAAGACTTAAGATGCATATGAGGGTCCTCAAAAGGGAGTCCTCCAAATTGTTCGGCCAAATTCAGCATTTGAATCATGACTTCTTTAATCTCAAAGTTCCTTGTATTGAAGGTCGGGGGTGTGATGACCGAATTGAGTTTGGTCAAATTTGAAATCCCAAACTACATAATGGCCTTGTTTAGATCAGCATTTGGTGGTGGGGGAACCTGATTGTCTCCATTTATTACTTGGTACTCTCCTTGACCTTAACCATGATTAGCTGGTATATCTGCCATGTGTGCGGAGTCACAAGGGTGACTTCTTCGCTTCTACTTCCTGCGCCTTTGCTTATAAGTGCGTTCGATCTCAAGATCGTAAGGCTTAAGATTAGCCGAGGGCGAGCTACGCATACACTATAGAATGTACTTGAAAATCAAAAGCAGAGAAGGAGTGAACTTATTGTATAAAACACAACTATTCAACAATAAATTTTTAATCATAAAAGGTATCTACAATCCTCGGCAATGGCGCCAAAAACTTGTTGGTCGATTTCCTTGATGGCAATTGAACAAGTCGAACAAATAATAAAGAGTAAGTAGAGTATCATCCCACAAAGACCGATATACCAATGATGATACTAGTTCCAAAGACAGTTGTGTGTAAAAAGATAAGAAAATTATAGTTGGTTTTGGTGTTTTGACTATAGCTAACAAATGAAGAAATAAACAAATGATTGTAGTTGCAAGAAGATATCAGTTTAAAGATAGGCTGAGCTCATACTTCATCCTAAGTATATTACTCCCCTAGTTTGCCTTAGCGCATTGCTATAGCAATTATGTTGCGCAGCTTCTACAATGCTATAGCATAGCCGCCTTCACAATGTTATCCAGTTAACCCACTACTATGCTATACAAAAGCTTCCGCATCCTGTAAGTACAATCCAAGCTACACTTCTCCCATATTCCTATGGTGATTTTCTAGTTCAGATTATCAATCCAAATCAAGGTGTATGGTTATGAGTAGTAGACCCATTCCTGTAGCCTACAGTGATAGGTCAAGCCTTGCACCATCCTGCCCAGCAAACACTGCCTATGAGATGTTTAACCCTGACTCCCTTCTAGTAAGTTAAGGCCACTGATCTAGCCCTTAGCTTTCGCTAATCGACAAGAGATTAAAATATTGATAAACTAACTGAATTTATTTAATTAACGAACTAGAAAACTGTGTTCATTCTACATTCAAGAATTCATCCTCAACCAGCCAAAAGAAATTTAGTTCATGACTGACGAGGGAATCACAAAACTAATCACATCAGAATAGCCCATGGAAAAAGTAAAACTAAAAATCAACAAAATAAAATAGAAAGTTCACCGGAGGGGTTGACGGCGTAAGGGGCACCTGTCACGTGACGTCTCTATGTCTTCTAATCTCCATCTCACTACAGGGAAGGATTCTGGGTTTCTTCTGGAGCTTTTGTACTTCGTAGTTCTCTTACTCTTCTTCAGAGTCCAGCCGAATAAGAATTCTCTTGACTCCTTCACGACTCTGATTCTTCTTTTAGGTTTAGCTGTCTTTTCCTTTTATAGCCAGGTTTCCTTGCGGCGTACGTTCAATGAGCTGGACCTTTCTAAATCTGTCAGGTCCAACTTTCCAAATTCAATTGATTAATTCTATTGGTGCTGCGGGATTCTCCAAATCATATCTTCGATCCTCCGTATCTTCTAATTCACTATCAACAGTCTAACCGTCGTTTAAACGTCCGTCTAATAACCTGCACTTAATTTCCTGAAACAGCCTCAAGGGAAAAGTCAGAACATAAGGTGCATAGCATTGCTTTACTTACGAGGCTATAACATTCTAATTGCATTGTATTGCGGGTGCGTTATGGCTTACTCGATGCTATAGCATTGTATCGGCTATGCTATGTGCTTTCACACTAAACCTCAAACTTGCCCTTATCTTATGCACATGTATCTGATATTTGTGCAATTGCTAATGTTTTATGAGATTCATTCTACATTTCCCTATATGTGTGAATTATAACATATTTTCTCAGATTAGACACATTTAAGCTCGTATTCACCTTACAAAACAGTCACACATCATAGGAAAAACATGGCATAA
The DNA here is from genome assembly GCA_025563575.1 of Acacia pycnantha. Taxonomy (NCBI): domain Eukaryota; kingdom Viridiplantae; phylum Streptophyta; class Magnoliopsida; order Fabales; family Fabaceae; genus Acacia; species Acacia pycnantha. The sequence goes on from JAMWYP010000001.1 coordinate 4,698,262, forward strand.
ATAGTACTCATCAGTGTGCTGTGATGATTTTCAAAATCTTGAACTGAAATTTTGAAATTAAGTTGGGTCTTATATGCTGGAATATTCTGCATCATATTGAGTAATTAGAATTCACTTGAGATTGTGCAAGATTATGTTATCTTTATTTAGATCTTGTGGACTGGCTCTTGGAAGTAGATGTGTGTGCTGTTATGATTTTCAAAATCTTGAACTGATTGGTGATTTCCTTGCAGTACCTTTGTTGCCTTGAGTGTTCATGACTAGTTGAATTTTAGTTTATTTACCATTATTGGCATATTTTAGTTATAAATTGTGTACTCTAGTTACTCATCAAGTTATTTTTAATTTAGTTAGTACAAATGAAGTTACTATTTCCAAACATTATTTTCAAAACATGTTTGAACCTAACTCTGATACTAATGTAACACCCATCACCTAGCTCTTGATATTATCCGCTTTAGAGCTCCCAACACTCCCTCACAATTTTAAAACGCGTCGAGATGAAAGATATACAAACCCTTATACAGTGTTTTTTCCCCTTCCCCACCGATGTGGGACATAAACTCTACCATCTTTAGGTCAGTGTCCTTGTTGGCACATTGATTCACATTTATCAAAACCTGGCTTTGATACCAATTGTAACATCCTAGCGCCTCATTTTTGATATTGTCTATTTTGGGCCTCGACACCCCTCACGATTTTAAAACACATCGAGAAGGGAGGTATCTAAACCCTTAGGGCTCGTTTAGTATGCTGATTTCACGTGAGGTAAAGGGAACTTGACAGGTTTCCTACTGAAAAAAGCAGTTTGGCGTGCAGCTCTCCCGACAAGCTCATTTCCCACCTGGCGCCATCTTCCCACAACGGTGGGAAAATTGAATCCCTCAAAAAGTCGCAAGATAGTGGTGAAGTTCCCGGGAGAGTGAATTTTATTGACAAAAAAGCCCCTCTAAACAGTGGAGCAATTTATAAAAAAGACATTCGACACAGGAGCTGAATGAAGGACGCGAACCTGAAATCAATGACAGTGGCAGTTGCAGACGCAACACAAGTTCAACGTAGGGGCAAATACATGTGAGTTCCGATGGGTATGAGTAAATTGGTTTGTATTTTATCCAACATTGGCCGATGCCCTATGTTTATTATTATTATTTTTTTTTTGGCCAAAGCCGATGCCCTGTGTTCATTCTTTGGTGTCATAATACGTATGTTTGTGGGTTAATAAATGAGAGAGGCGGCTGGAATAGGGCATCAGGTTATTCCTCTACATGCGTCTCTATTTAGTTTTTGTGTTCTAGTGGTTTGGTTTTTTGTCTATAGGGTTGTGAAATTGCCGATGTAAACCTCAAGCCACTGTCAGATTTTACATTCGAACACAGACGATTGGGTGCCTATTACGTTTAAACGTAACTTTTTCATTCGAACGTCCGAACAAACAAAGGGGCATTTTAGGAATTTCACATCACCTTCCCACTTAAGCAACACCCAATTCTTCATATCAAACAATTTATTTTCCCTCAACTTAAGTTCCCTTCCCATCTCTACCAAACAGCTCAACTTTTTAAATTCCCTCTCATTCTTCTCTTCCATTCCTTTCCCTCCTTTAAGTTCATTTCTTTCCTTAAATCTTCCCCATACCAAACAGGCTTATATATAAGGTTTCTTTTGGTCCTCTCCCCAAAATTGTGGTGAAATTGGCCACAGATCTTGTTCCATTCAATATGTGGCAAATACTCAACGTACAACACAAGCTCTCGTCGTTTCTGAAAATAAAGCTGTTGCACTTCCAGCAAATACTCAACCTGCAACTCGAACTCTTGCACTCTCTGCAGTTCAGCAGCAACGATCTCAGTTTGCAAATCAGTTTATTGTAAATGCTAAACCTACAACAGCACAAACTCTAGTAATGCATGAGTTCTCTGCAGAGCAGGGTGAGCATATGCTAAATGTCTTGGCAACTTTAGGTTCTGTCGCAATCCCTCAAATCTCTACAGGCCACCCTACTTCAAATGTTCAGATACAATCTCCAGCACTCCTTGATCTCTCGTCTGTAACTTTACATGGATTTTGGAAAATGAAATCTTTTTTGGCAGTGGTTTTTGGAAAATGGATTTTTTTCAGACTTATTGTTGGAGATATAAAATCATTAGTTTATTGAGATCCTTATTAGTTAGTTAAGATCTTAATGAGGTAGTTAATTATTATAAGACCCTATAAATAGAGGTATAATTGTATGGATCAAAGTGTAAATGATGGTAGGATCCTAAACCAAAATGAGGAAAGTTAATTTGGTCATCACCTCTTATTAATCCTACAGTTTAGGATTAATAGATTCATCCAAGAATGGTTCAGTGTTGTAATACCATTATGGCTTGTAATTCTCAATAAGAGATTTATGTATTTCTCTGATTCTGGGTTTATATACACTTATTAATACTCACTCTCATGAGAAATCTATCATATAAAATGACTCATCACACCAAAATTCTTGATAATTTAATGTGCTTTTTGATAATTTAGAAACCTATACCCCATAAATGAGGATTGTGTGAATTTAGTGGAAGGCATTAAATGATTCACATATTAGCTACGATCAGTTGCATTGTAACTGTATATTGTCTCATTCTTTCACGCCATTCGTTAAGTTATAGAGAGATTTCCGAAAGCGTCAACTGACATAATATTGTAAATTTATTTGTTTCATCTGCCTATTTTCCAGATCTGAAAATATGTATTGTATTTCAATGAGATATATGAAAGACTGTAATACGTACCCAAAACATATGAATGATTGTGCAAAAGTCTCTGCCATGATCCCAAATTTTTGTATGAGAGAAAATATGGGTTGGGAAAGTAATGGATAAGGAACTAAAGAGGCCCAAATTATTGGAAGGCTATATTTGGTGTGGCTTTTTTTCTGGCCAACTATACAGCATGAAGAGGGCAGTAAATTTTGTGATGACTCTTCTTCTCTCTATTATGTCTTCTTCTCCCCTTTGAAGCCTTCTTCCTCTTTCTGGACTTTTCTTCTGCTACTGCCGCCTTCTACTTCTGCTGTCACTCTAGGCTAGATTGTTGTTGTTTTTCTTCTCATTCTTGTCAGATGCTCAGCTAAAATTTTGATGTGCTTTACATTCTTCATGCCGGTAAATTCTCCCTCCGTCTTTTTTTTATAAAAGTCTAAAATTTGAATTATCTTGAGCTTTTTTTTATAAGAATTCAACAAAGTTGTCTCAAAATATAATTAGTTTCTTCATTTGTGCCATTCATTAATTATATATATTGCATTAATTAAATGGTCAGTGATACTTATATTTACTCTATTTTTCTCTCTTAATTGCCCCTTATAAATAAAGTTATACTTGAAAAAGAAGTTTATTTCAAGACATACTTATTATTATTTTTATTAATTTTAACCACTTTCTTAAACCGTATAATTTGATTATTGACCCTCTTATAAATATGACTAGGGGAAGTAGGTCACACTCTTTGACATTATCCTCTTTCTATAACGACATGCCAAAATTTTTACAAGGATTAGAAAATTCAGTTACAATTAGTTATTGGTGTTTGATTGGGGAGCCCATTTTAGCATTTAAAAAATTAAATTACTTGCAAAAAGACTTTATAAGAAACATGAAATCGAGTTTTTAATAAGGAATAGGTGGAGTTATTTTAAGCAAATATTTATTTAAACATTCATGCCCTTTGGCTTCAAAGTAACATCCGTTTTGGACATCTAATGACCTTGGTAGAATTGCCCATTTTTATAAAGGTTATGTATACATTGTTCAAAAAAAATGTATACTTTATCACCCATAAAAACTTAATAGTGTGATAAATGCGTATTTTATAATTTTATATATATATATATATATATATATATATATTTATTGAATTATATTAAATCAAGTCTATAAATATTTAATTCATTTCATATATTTTCCCCTTCATCTAATATTGAGGATGAAAAGTAATATTTCTACAAAATTTATTCAAATACTTTTATTGTGTAGATAATATAATATCTTGAAGGTATGGGGTCTCAACTGCAAATTTCTCTAAAAGATCAAGAGAAGATGAAGGCATGTGGCGAGAGATAATGCAGACACGGGGTCTTAAAGTGTAATTCTTACAAAAAGTCTAAGAGATGAAGAGATAGTGTCATAAACCGTAATTTTTTTCAAAATCCAAGAACATAAAAGGACATGACATGAAGAATAAATCAAAGGGAGAATTACACACAGGTCCCAAGGAAGGGAATTAATCACAATAAAGTCCCTTGAAATCATGAAATTACACAAAAGTCCCAAGGGACCTGGTTGTAATTATTTGTGAATGTAAAACTACCATTTTGACCTTCCCTCTCTCCTATCTCTCTCCTCCCTCCCTTTTTCTTCTCTCTTTCCTCTCTCCTTCTCTCCTTCTCTACTCCTCTCTCATGTCTCTCTCCGCCATGATTTCTCTCTCTCCTCCCTCCCTTTTTCTTCTCTCTTTCTTCTCTCCTTCTTCTACTCCAATGGAACTTGGAGGTTTCCAGGAATTGGTGAATTCCAGTGCTACGACAAGGTGCAAATAAAAACTCACTGTTTCACGCAACAAGGAGCGATCTTAAACTTCACGTGTATGGAGATGAAGGATTTGCGGCAACCTCATCACGCAAGTTGCTCGCGGAGGGACCGGTTCGCGAGTGAAGATGACGACGAAGACGGCGAGAATCCAAGCGGCGGCGAAACGCGTTGGAAAGATACGATTGTAGAAGAAGACTTGTAAATAGAAAGCAATGGGTTGGGTTGTATATATATACATAAGGAGTGGGTGCAAATAGCCACTTACTCATACAACTTAATACTTTGAAATTATATGAAATTATATTGCTGTCAAAATTCTCAAAATTTGTTGTAAATCTATACTTTTTCAGTTGTAAATTTATACTTTGTGTGTTGTAAATAGGGCTAATTTCTGAATTTGCCCCTTATTAAATAACTATTTACCAAAATGTCCCTGTTAGAAACCTATTTCCCAAAATGCCCCTGTCAGAAACCTATTTCCCAATCTACCCCTGTTTAGTCGACTAAAACATTTGGTTTAGTCGACTAAATGGAGGGCAAAATTTTTCCAGGCCCCGACATTTAGTCGACTAAACCAAATTTTTTAGTCGACTAAACTCATTTAGTCGACTAAAAAACTCATTTAGTCGACTAAATCATTAAAAAAAAAGTTAAAACTTCGGAAGGCCGTAACTTTGGGCTTGGGAGTCCGAATCAAGCGATTCTTTTTTGATTCCACATAACTTTTGAGATCTATGCACCGATATAAAAATTATCTTCAAATTTAATGAAGAGAAAGGAGGAAAAACAAGTGATTCTTTATTGCGCAGAAATACCAACAATTCATTAAATATAATCAAGTGATTTTTAATTTTATATATATATATATATATATATATATATATATATATATATATATATATATATATATATATATATATATATATATATATATATAGTTTTCTTTTATTTGATGTTTTTTTTTATTAGATCATATAATATCTCCGGTACAATAAAGATAAGATATGTGTGTATATACACAATTGATCGCGAGAGAGGGGCGGTGCCACAAGGAAAAGGAGATAGAGTGGGAAATGATGGTCCAATCCTATGGTTTTGTCAGGATAGAGGAAATTAATTATATTTAATTGAGAGATATTTATTGTAAAATTAATTAATCATTATTTCTAATATTATTATCTAATAATAATTAATTGATCTTATTTTAGATTTTAATATCTTTATTTTTCTACCATGTATTTGGTAAACTTTGAATTTCAACGTAACAATTAATACTGGATTTTTAAAATACAATATATTCAAAATTGAGATTTTCTCTCCATTAATAATATGGATTTTAAAATAAAAGAGAAATAGGAAAAATATCGACACTAAATTTGTGGGGCTTGATTTTAGGGGAATAATAGTGTTTGGAAGTTATGCATAAGATCATATGTTGTGATAGCACGGTAGTCAATCTAGCTAAAATCTAGGATCATAACTAATATCTAGGATCACTAATATCACTATCCAACAGACTCGGTAAAACAAATTAAAATGCTAACAATACTAACAATTCATTAAATATAGCAAATTGGGAAAAAGCCCATGATATATATTTAATGAATTGTTAGTATTGTTGAAGTTAATAATCCCAACTTTTTTTCTACATGGTTCATGTCGCGATTTCCGCACGTTCTTGATTCCACAATAAGAAGGATTAAGTTATTTATTTTTTAATTGTTTATTGTGTTGAGTGTGCTGATTTTTTATTATATTATTGTAAACATGTGGTTAGCTATTTTTTAGGAAGTAGTGGAGTCATTTTAATTTGTTTTACCGAGTCTGTTGGTTAGTGATATTAGTGATTATATTTAATGAATATAAAACATCAAATAAAAGAAAACTATATATATATATATATATATATATATATATATATATATATATATATATATATATAAATATATAATTAAAAATCACTTGATTATATTTAATGAATTGTTGGTATTTCTTGCGTAATAAAGAATCACTTGTTTTTCCTCCTTTCTCTTCATTAAATTTGAAGATAATTTTTATATCAGTGCATAGATCTCAAAAAGTTATGTGGAATCAAAAAAAGAATCGCTTGATTCGGACTCCCGAGCCCGAAGTTACGGCCTTCCGAAGTTTTAACTTTTTTTTTTAATGATTTAGTCGACTAAATGAATTTTTTAGTCGACTAAATGGGTTTAGTCGACTAAAAAATTTGGTTTAGTCGACTAAATGTCGGGGGCCTGGAAAAAAATTATTGCCCGCGATTTAGTCGACTAAACCAAATGTTTTAGTCGACTAAACAGGGGCAGATTGGGAAATAGGTTTCTGACAGGGGCATTTTGGGAAATAGGTTTCTAACAGGGGCATTTTGGTAAATCGTTATTTAATAAGGGGAAAATTCAGAAATTAGCCTTGTAAATAGCCTCTGGAAGTCAAAATGGAAAAAACGATGGTTTTAAAATTTGTTGTAAATCTATACTTTTTCAGTTGTAAATTTATACTTTGTATGTTGTAAATAGCCTCTGGAAGTCAAAATGGAAAAACGGTGGTTTTCAAATTTGTTGTAAATCTATACTTTTTCGGTTGTAAATTTATACTTTGTGTGTTGTAAATAGTCTCGGAAGTCAAAATGGAAAAACGGTGGTTTTCAAATTTGTTGTAAATCTATACTTTTTCGGTTGTAAATTTATACTTTGTGTGTTGTAAATAGCCTCTTGAAGTCAAAATGGAAAAAAAAAAAAAAAAACTATGGTTTTAAAATCTGTTGTAAATCTATACTTTTTCAGTTGTAAATTTATACTTTGTGTGTTGTAAATAGCCTCTGGAAGTCAAAATGGAAAAAAAAAAACGATGGTTTTAAAATCGTTGTAAATCTATACTTTTCGGTTGTAAATTTATACTTTGTGTGTTGTAAATAGCCTCTGGAAGTCAAAATAGAAAAACGATGGTTTTAAAATTTGTTGTAAATCTATACTTTTCGCTTGTAAATTTATACTTTGTGTGTTGTAAATAGCCTCTCGGAAGTCAAAATGGAAAAACGGTGGTTTTCAAATTTGTTGTAAATCTATACTTTTCGGTTGTAAATTTATACTTTGTGTGTTGTAAATAGCCTCTGGAAGTCAAAATGGAAAAACGATGGTTTTAAGATTTGTTGTAAATCTATACTTTTCGGTTGTAAATTTATACTTTGTGTGTTGTAAATAGCCTCTGAAGTCAAAATGGAAAAACGATGGTTTTAAAATTTGTTGTAAATCTATACTTTTCAGTTGTAAATTTATACTTTGTGTGTTGTAAATAGCCTCTCGGAAGTCAAAATGGAAAAAACGATGGTTTTAAAATTTGTTGTAAATCTATACTTTTTCGGTTGTAAATTTATACTTTGTGTGTTGTAAATAGCCTCGGAAGTCAAAATGGAAAAAACGATGGTTTTAAAATTTGTTGTAAATCTATACTTTTCGGTTGTAAATTTATACTTTATGTGTTGTAAATAGCCTCGGAAGTCAAAATGGAAAAAACGATGGTTTTAAAATTTGTTGTAAATCTATACTTTTCGATTGTAAATTTATACTTTGTCTGTTGTAAATTTCCTTTGTCCATAATGGTCATTTTACATTCACATATAATTACACAGAAGTCCCTAGGGACTTTTGTGTAATGTGAATTCTTGTTGGGACCTCATTGTATTTTTTTATCATCCTTGGGACCTGTGTGTAATTCTCCCTAAATCAAAGCAGATATCATATACTAGTATATTATACAGAGGCGGAATTAGGGGGTTAGGGTTGGCTGCCACCTCCTAAAATTTACATATCTTTTGAGGATGACCATTGAACAAAAGGAAATTTTATTCCCTCCTTAGTTTGTGGGTTTTTTTAGCACCTCTTATTAGAGCCGGGAAATCGGGTCCTGGAGGGCTGGCCCTGTTAGGCCCTGGCCCTTCACGGGCCAACCCTGAAGGGCCGGGCCGGCCCTAATTTCCAGCTCTACCTCTTATAGGACAATAGAAATTTCTATGTGACATCTAATTTAAAGTCAATTAATTTACAATTTGGTTTATTTTATGCACATAAATATTGAGAAATCTCACTTCGAGCAACACATCACTTAGTTTTGGATAATGTCATTTATTACAAAAGTTTCTTTCAATTTTACATTGAATTATATTCATCTCACTTAACATGCGAATGCAAATACTTGTTCCATTTACCAGATGTGACCTTATCAGCAAATAATCTAATCAATTTTTATATATTTGTTTCCAATTCTATATTACTACTTATTAGCGGTTCTTTTATTTCTATATTTGTGAATTTTTGTTGTACATTGTACTCATACATAGAGCTGGTTGCCTATTGTGAACTTTTAGAAGCTATTGCCCTTATTAAGAAGGAACACTCCCAAAACTATATTTTTCAAAGCTTCATCAGGAAAATCAGAAATTTTATCATGTATGAGTACAAAGATTTTCATAAAAGCCAACAATTTATATATGTTGCCGATTGGCTTGCTCACCAATAATTTTCAATGATCAGTCAGGGAAGAAAAATAAAGGAGTTAGCTGCACGGATAGTTATATTACCGCTTGAAATGTCAATGTTTTTGTAATTCACTTCTCCCATACGAGATCCTTGGCATGCCAACGTCAACATTTTTTATGGTAGCCATAAGGGAAATTTTTAAACCTCAGAAAACTATAACTACAAGTTTGGATGAAAGGAAAATAGAGAGAGAATACTAAAAATGAAAACTTTCTAAATTTACTATTTTGAAGAGTTTTCACTTAGGCATTCTTTTCCCTAATTTTCTTCTCATACAATCATAGGGTTAAGAGGCAAAAGGAGATTATATTTGTCAATAAAACTTAAATATTCAACTTCAAGATCTTGGATGAGTCTATAATAATTGTTACCTACAACCATTAAGCACCTAGTTCAACTGGTAGAGGTTGTTCTAACTTAACTAGAGGTCTCGAATTCAAACTCTGGGAATGCAACAGTATTTGGTGGTAGAGCTTTCTGCCCTTGTGGTCCTACCCGGCTCGATCTAAATTAGTCTGGACCCCGATGAACCCTCCAAGTTAAAAGAGGAGGTAGGTCTAGATAACAGATGCTCATGAATAAATAATTGTTACCTACATATTCACTGTTTTTTTTTTTTAGGTTGGCCTACTGTTCTCTAACATTTAATTAGCATAGCATTCATTTGATCCTTCCTTCTTTCAAATCCTGGGGTCAGAAACCTTCTGTAAGTGCATAAGTTCGACCCGCTAATGGTGGAGGCAATGCAGCTACGGCTTGTTGAATTTCCTGAATAACATCATAAACGTCACTACCGGCATTAGCCAAGGTGAAACAGAACATGGAAGAGAGAGAGACGAAATAAAACAAAGTTTGAGAAGCCTGCATGCTCATAAACTAACTCAACAAACAGTCACCACGTACGAGTTTTTCATGATAGAATGAATCACTTTCTACTTATTTCAAACCATGTTTCAAATCAATCATGAAGAAACTTCCTATGAGTGTCCCCATACAAGCTTTCCCAAAAGTTGCCGCTCTGATAAAATTCCTCATAGGGAAGGGATTGAAGATCGGTGGAGATGTAAAATTCATTTGTTAGTGTATCATACCTCTTCTGTGTAGCGTGCTGAGAAGTGAATTAGAAGGATTGCTCGGTTTTGCAACTTCCCAGCATAACTAATTATCTGGACAGCATTAGCAGAGAATGAAACAAACAAAAACCCAAAGAAATATGAATGTTCTTGGGATACTAACTGTCACCGGTAGTGAATAGAATACTAATGGTTCACAGTGAATACCTCAGACAGATGAGTGTGTCCATAATCTCTGGCATGCGTCACTGTAATTGAATCGTTTACAAAGGTGCACTGGACGTATTGACAAGACAATATTTCGTTAACCACACGATTTGTACAAAATGTAGAAATGCATAAGTGGAAATGTCAAAAATTCTCAACAGAAAACCTCAAACCTCAAATCTATACCAATCCATTTTATAATGAGCAAGTTGTATATAATCAAGGAAGACCATTAAGGATCTGTTCCAATAATGCAAAACTACAGAACTTGGTCCAATAAATTAGATCAGCAACAAAGTAGAAGATGAATTATTAGATAAAGAAAGTAGAGCACCTCCATAACAAGAATCCTGGCTCGCAATGCATCAATGTTACTATCATCAACTATGAAATCTGACATAGTGTCGCCAGTGAAAGCAATCTCTGGTTCTTCCAAAGTGTACGTTATCTGCCCATAGCACAATCTGGTTAAGCATGCTCAGTGAAGTCAAAACAAGAAGCAGACGCCCTAGCAAACTTCTACATTTTTTTTTTTTTTTTGATACAAGGCGAGGGGAGGGGGATCGAACTAAGGACCTAAGAGGGGAAATGAATCCCAATACCACTGCACTTCTACATTAAAATAGGTAAACATTACCTAATGAACATAAAACAAATCAATTGCGGCCCGGGTTGGGTTTCTCTCCTAATCTTTTTCTCATTATCCCTCATCATCTTTAAATCATATCCATCCAATTAATCACAATACCACTTTAACATCTCTCTCCTCTTCCCAATCAATGGTCCATATGGGCTAAGGAGAAGAAAAGGAGAAAAAGGATTATGAGAAAATCCTCTCCCTTGCGGCCCATAGCTACCTTATTTTGAAGAGGATAACCCAATATTGATACAAAGAATTATGTGAAGCAGAAACAATCAACAGATATAACTTTATAATCTACAGGTGTCAAGAGGACAACTTTACATGTGTTCAATTTTTCTAATTATATTAGACAGATCCTGAGTTTGAAGAGGGGGACAAAACAAACTGAATCATAAAGTGGTAGCCAACTGAACATTAACTCAGAAAACATGTTCAGCTCAGAGTTTTAGTTCTCCCTGATTACCACAGTCAGTATTTTATTTCCCTTTTCATATAAATTGTTGGACTTCCAAAACCTTTTTTTATCAAATGAAAAGCAACATAAGAAAAGCAAAGAACAAAGCAGCAAGTGTTAAAACTGGTTGAAAGAAAGTAGTTCTAATTTCCCAGGTATCAATTTAATCAAATTTCTAGTAATACAATAATCAAGACCGACCTCCACACCTGAAAACTTCAACTTCTTAATTTCATTTCCAGGAAGGCCAAGGTACTCGTGTTTGAGCTTCTTTTTTACAGAGTAAAGTATATAGCCCTGTAAAAAGCATGCATAAAAGTCAGTCCATGGTATTACTGAAAAATGAGTACAAAATTAAGATTCAAACTCAAAAGATGTATAATTTCTAGTTGGTAACCTGGCTAGGTATAACATGATAAGTCTTAAAAGCTTTTACTTTAATATCGTTTCTCAAATAAAACTCTTCTCCTGAAAATAAAAGGGAGCATAAGCAACAAAAGTATTCAATGGGCCAAAGTTAGCATTGCATAATTTCAATTCAAAACTTACCTACATCCAAGCCAACCAGATTGTGCTTCAAATCTGAATGATCCAATTTCCTATGCACCTCAAAGAGCGCCTCTACATTTTCTTTCACGGATGCTGGTACAATAATTGTTGGGGGCTTCATACGGTACAAGCCTCTTGTTGCAACATACATAGGCAATCCTCCCTGTCCAAAGAAAAGATATATTACACATACAATCATTATATAAATGGCCAAACAATATTTCACTACGACAACGTGATTAAAATTCATTAGAAGAAGAAGAAAAAAGTAATCTTGAGTATGAATTGCATTGGAGAAATAGACTAACAATGTGATCCATGTGGGAATGGGAAATAAGGAGGAAGTCTTGACAAACAGCACGGGGAGGGCAGCGACCAATATCAAAAGCTAAATTAAGTGAGGGGAAAATTATGCAGGTTTCTTGGCCTCCAATGGACAAACCCTGAATAGGGTACCCCTCAATTATCAAAACCTTTCCTTTCTTTGAAGAAGAATCTGGGCTTCGAATATCTTCTTTCTCTGACATTGAAACTTAAATTCTTCACCGAATCCGCAAAAGCTGGAAACTACAAGTAACAAAGGAGATGATAATAATATGGGAGGCCACTTCAGGTGTGAAACGAAAGAAAAATAATTGATTTATACAGAGGAAGTTTTTGCTCATATTAAAAGTTGTGACTTGGGACTGGAACAAGCACAGAAGCGACGGCTCTAATAAACCGTTTTGAGTTGAGGGCCGAAAAATATTGGCAATGAAGGCTTACCACACTAGGGGTTCAGCAACAGAAACAGTTGCTTAGGGTGTGTTTGGTTCAACAAAGGGGAAGGTAGGTGAGGTTCATTAAAGTTAGATGGGGGAGGTTATGAGCTTTGTTTGGTTCAAGAAGAGGGGGAGGGGAGGTTTGGTTCAAGAGGGTAGGTGAGGGGAGCTAATTATAAGTTGAAAAATATGCCCTTTCTCTTTATATATATATTTTCCTTCTTCTTTTACAATTTTTTTAATTAAAATTATTATTTCTTAACCTTTTCCTCTAAACCAAAATCCTACAGTTTGCATATGCAATAATGCACCATCTCAGCCTCAGGTCCATGAACAAAAGAAAAATGAAATCACAAACACAAGAAATAAAGAATGTAATAATAGTAGCAGTAGCAGTTTGAGAGGGGCCTTTTTGGATAATCATCATATAGATAACATATTCTGCATATCAACTTACATCATTATCAAAAATCCAAAGTCTAATAGATAATTCCGGTCAGGATTTTTTTTCTTTTTGGGCTGAATGAGTAGGACTTAATTACATATTCTGCACATCAACTTAATTACATATTCACCAGACAATTGAGGGGACATTCAACAAACGTCCTTACTAACTTTTTGATGCAAATCCAACCATCGACAACGCAAGACTAAATTGTCTTGAAAGGCCGACTCCATCTAACATGCCAAGTCAACATGCATCCAATTAATTCTAAACCACATGAGACATATCAAATAGCATATAATTAATACTACTACCTCTGGTCCTAATTATAGAAACACTTTTGTAGTGCAATTTGTATTACAAAAGTGTTCCTATAATTAGGAGCGGAGGGAGTAATATATAATCAAATTAGCATAATCTTGGCAGAAGTTGTGATAAATCTAATAAAAATTAGCATGTCATTCAAGAAATAAGGAATTAACTGTATGTAACATATCCACCAGCACATAGACCATCATGGCATCATCACAATCATACACGTTGTTATGATAACAATAACAGGGTGTCCCAGACCTGGAAACGGGACAAAAGATCCGGAAGGTCTTAAAATTGTCAATTGATTTTGTTACCTATTACCTTAGATGAGAGAAACAAACATTTAATGTAGTGGTCGTGGATCACAGTTTGTAAAAGTCTAAAAGAAGAAGATGCAGTAAAATTGCACACTTTGAACCAAATTATAGCAATTACTTTATGTTATGCTGTAAGAGCTAATCCCAAACAAGGCAACAACCAGTTGGTTTCTTCACTATACATGGAATCCCAATAATAATTATCCTACTAACTGAAAATTAAAAAGATTAAAAAGAAATTAAAACCGCTAGAGGATATTGTCTTCCACATGTAGCTTAAACAGTGATCAACTTAACAGAATGGTGGAAACGTGGATCAACCCGTCAACAGCATGAAAACAATGCATATTTGCTTATCAAACAGAAGAAGGACTTGTGTACTCTAGCCAAGAAAAAATCAAATTTATCAAAGTTCTTCTCTCTCTCTCTCTCTCTCTCTCTCTTTAAATGGAAGGGAGATATATACTAACAATCAAGTCTTTACTCAGAGTAAATCAGGAGGTCGCGAAGCAATAAGCACATGCTAATAAAAAAGATTCAAAGGTCTTTTCTTTCTATAAAAACCGTTGCATATTCAGCCCAAAGAAACACTAAAAATAAAAGGAATAAACAAAACAGAGTTTTGTTGTTGCAGCCAGGGAAGTTTCAGTTCAAACAAGGTAGAATAAGAAAATAGGAACTTTGGGGAGTCACAAGAAACAAGGTGGAAGAACAAGAATGAAAAATTTAAACTTACCTGATTGAGCATGCGGCGGAGGTGGCTGGCCGAGCAGCCGGCGACAACGCTGGAGGAGGAGAGGAGCGAAGTGAAGAAAAGGAGCTCGCGATCGATTCAATTGAAGCATGATGAGGAAAAAAAAAAAGCTTTTTGGTATTATGGAAAATCAAAAAAACACTGTTGGGCTGGTCACGATAAGATATAAATTTTCTCATCCCTCCAAAAAAAAATATTGAGCTGAGAAAGGAGGGGAGGGAAGCGCACAGGGTTGGCTACGGTCCTCTTCCCTTCCCATCCACTTCCTATCCTCTTTCTCATCTCAGCCGTTGGATTGAAATCTTAACCGTTCAGATCTAATATTATATAAAAGTATTATTTTTATATTTTTTTTAATAATTTAATATTATTTAATATAAAAATAATATTTTTATAAAAGATTAAATTTGAACCGTTCAGATTTCAATCCAACGGCTGAGATTGAGAAGAGGATGGGAAGGGAAGAGGATGAGAGCCACACCCGTCTACAAGAGGCAAAAAAATTTCTCGCTCCTCACATTTTCCCCACTTCAACCAAACAGGATTCTTTGATCTCCAACCCTCACCTCCCCTCAAATAAAAGCCAACCAAACAAGGCCTTACTCGCGAATTATTGTCTATCGGTTCAACGGCGGATTCAATCTTTACTACATTTGATTTTTTTATGCTATAAAAAAATTTTAAAAAAAATGGCAGGCCTGTTACTTAATGGGCTAAATTTAGCCTTCTTCTATGGGCTTCTCCTGCACCAACAATAGTTAAAATTTCAGGCAAATTTTATTTCTGACTCGGGCATATATGCTCTGACTGCAAACAATACATGATTTGTTGCAGATCAAAATATGGGGTGTGTTGGGAGAGGTGTCCATATTAAATGTCTGAAAGTATTTTGAAATAAATTACATATAATAGGAAGATACATGTGTCTAGAAAAAATATATATTGTGCAAAAAAAAAATCAAATTAGAATTATTGTTTATATCTTTGACATTGAGTTACTAATTAAAGTGTAATGAGCATACAATCTTTTTAGATAATATGAGTGTATAATTAATACAATTAAGTATATGAGTAGGTCGCTAAGCTATACATTTCTTGTAATAATAATAATAATATTATTATTATTATAAGAAAAAATTATATTTTAATTATAATTTGACAATCAAATATCAACACCTATGTATCCATTGTTGTCAAAAACTAGTGTAAAAACATAAAAACTTACGTTTTTACTGGAGTGATACATGTTAAGATGCAAGTAAAAATGGGTAAACTTCACGTAAGTTTTTACCGTTTTTACTTAAACCAAAAAATTAAAAAGAAAAAATATCAACACCTATGTATCCATTGTTGTCAAAAACTAGTGTAAAAACATAAAAACTTACGTTTTTACTAGAGTGATACGTGTTAAGATGCAAGTAAAAACGGGTAAACTTCGCGTAAGTTTTTACCGTTTTTACTTAAACCAAAAAATTAAAAAGAAAAAACCTATTTTCATTTCCCTCAAATCAAAAGACTATAAATGATGTTGTTTTTGAGATGGCCAATTCAAGATTAAGATTGGGCCAGAAAAAGAAAGCTCAAAACTCCCACGCTTATAATTTTGATGATCTTACATCCATTGATGATTGGATAGTGGAAAATAAAGAAGACTGAGAATATAAAGACAACTTAGATGTTGATGTCCATGATGAGAAAAGCTTGAATAAAGTTGAAGTGAGGGATTCTATGGATGGTTATGATTTGAACATTCCAAGTTTTGCAAATGAACTTGTTATAAGAGCAAAAAAAAAAAACGAACATTGAGGACATGCAAGTTGATGTGTGTTTGATTTGAATCAATTGATATAATTTAGGAATCATTAAATTTTATTCTTTTGATGTTTTGGAACTTGGTTGTAGGAGTTGTTAAACTCTTTTTGTATTTTTGAACTTATGTTTTATATAGTTATGTAACTTATATCTTTTAAATATAAAGTTGTTCATCGAATTTTGAGTAGTGATTTATGTTGTTTTACATGCATAAATATATAATTTTATATCTTGACCTTAAGTAGTAAAAACTTTACGTTTCGTATCATTTCTATGATTTACGCTTTTACCACTCCTTTCCGTTTTGACGTAGAAACTCGATTTTGACAACATTGTATGTATCAAACCATTATCCTTGAAAAAAAAAAAAAAAGTGGGAGCGAAAATCAAACCCTAGGATTTAATCAAACAAGCCTGAACCTCATTTATATGTTTAAAGCTTGAATATAAATTTGAGCTTGTGTGTAGGCTTTTTCATATTCAAGTTTAAGTCTTTAAAATGCTTAATATGGCTTGAAACCTTTTTAACATCCTATTTAAAATGTAAATCTTTAAATAAGCTTAAAGCCTATACATAATAGAAGATTATGTATAACTCTTCAAACATATGTAAAACTCTATGTTACGTTTAAATAGGGTTTGAGGCTATAAAAAATTACATATAATTAATAATTTAAATAAATCTAATTTAATTTTACATTAAAAGAACAAAAATAGCTCATTATAATATCTCATAAAAACTTAATATAATTACACGATTACAATAATACAAATAGAATAATTTGCTTACAATAGTACATAAGAAACAATCTTAGGAATTCATCATCGTTGAACCAATAATTTAAGACTTCAATATGATTTATTCTTCATTATTTGGCTCCCATAGATGAATCAAGTCATTAATACTAAGGACCATATTCAATACCCGCTAAAAACATTTTTTGGCTAGTAATTGAATTAATTCTGGGAAAATTAACCAAGGTCCTAATTAAAAAATAATAATAATATCAAAAAAGGCACATAGCTTGTCAATGACAAGTGAAGAAATAATCATTGACAAGTCAAAGGACTACCATTGAAAAGTTATGAGACTTTTCTGATATCATTTTTCTTAATAAGACCTTGTTTTTCATTTTCCCATTAATTTTCTTATTTCTATGATTCATTCTCACCTGCAATAGAAGAGTTTAATGAGGAAAAGAAAAGAAATTTTAGTGATAACAATTGTCTGAGCATGTAAAAATAAGAAAAATCAATCATCCGTTGACTAAGGGGATATATTTTTTATAATCAACTAAGGCATGAAAAATGACATGTAAAACTAAAATTTTACCTATTTTACATAACCTGCAAAAATAGGACAAACTTTTCTTGTTGAGATTAGAATATTTCATTTGAGCATCACTAAAATAAACTCACAACACCTATTATACTTCAACAAGTGACACAAATCAGGGGAGAGTAAGTGAGCTAGTGTTGTCGTTTTGAACAATCAAAGAGAAGAGGTGAGCAATTGATCAATGAGAGGGTTGAACTTGTGTGTGAATAATGAGATGCAAAACTTAGGGTCAAGATTAACACTACAAGAAAAGTCATGTTTTGCGGCGGAACTTTTCCGTCGCAAAACATGCATTTTCCGTCGCAAAAATGGTTTGCGGCGGAATTTGCGACGGAAAAGTGTCCGTCGCAAAAATTCTCCTCGCAAACCATTTTGCGACGGAAAAAATCATTTTTCCGTCGCAAAAATGCTTTTTGCGACGGCAAAACTTATCCCTCGCAAAATGCAGGATTTTGCGAGGGAACATTGTCCCTCGCAAAATCCAACATTTTGCGAGGGACAGTCTGTTCCCTCGCAAAGTCCAACATTTTGCGAGGGAACATTTGTCCCTCGCAAATTTTTGAAATTTTTGCGAGGGACAAATGTTCCCTCGCAAAAATCAGGAATTTTGCGAGGGAAAGGTTGTCCCTCGCAAAAGTCCAATTTATTTTTAAAAAAAAATAAAAAAATAAAAAAATATAAAATAAATATAAAAAATTAGAAAATAAATAGATATATCATAAAAAGTATCAGTCATAAGAGTTTACAAATCAAAAACAAAATATTACAAATTATAATGTTGTGGCCAAAATGAACAAAAAAAAGAAATCTAAACAGCAGCATTCTGATTATCGTTATCACCACCAGGAGTTCCTGTATCATTTTCCTTCAATAGGGACTGGATAAGTGCTCGCATCTCAGCAACATGGGGACATGCATGTGGAGGGGGCATGAATAATTCAGTCAACTACAAACGAAAATTAAATTGTCCGAAAAAGTTCACCAATACTATATTATTAAAAAAAAAAGAAAAAAATAAGTCAAACTCTAATACTTTCACAATGGCCATAGCAACAATATTCAAAGTTCAAGAATTTACCTTCTAAGAAAGGGTAAAGAAATCTCCTTCTGCAAGTTTCACCTTGTAATTAAGAAAGATAACACAAGTTTGAGTTATGAGAAATGCATTTATTTGGAAATGCAAAAACTTTTACACTCTAAATCTTAAAAGGATTACTCTCTCAAGCTAAGTTCAAAGTAGTGTAGAACCAGAGCCATTTTCATAGAAGAATTACAGAAGCAAGAATGTAATCCAGTTCCTAAAATTCAGCGGCAAAAAATAACTATCTAGAACCAAATAAATCCAATGTATCACTGGGAAACTTGTTAAATATTCAGGGGAGCAGTTGATTCATAGAGGGCAATATATTCAGTGCCGAATAACAGTTTGATCACTTCCTAATCCCAGAAAAATTGCAACAGCAATTTCCAGCAATAAAATGCAACTCAAAAGTACAACATATATGATAGCAAAGGTTCTGTCTATCACACACACCTTGTCAAGTCAAATGCAACTCAATCTTTGATGTTTTGGGACTCCGCTGGTAGTGCCTATTGTTTCCTGACTATCACACACACCTTGTTAATTATCTCGGTTTAGCTTTGTTCAAAACAGAAAATTTCATGTTTATGTGATTTCAACATGAGGCTTTGCCATGAAGTTGACAAATGAATGATACTGGACAGATTCAGCATCTTTTCCATTTAGAAACAATCCTTTCACCATCTCCATGCATGAACCACATTTATGAAATACTTCACATATTAATTAAATTCAAAGTGCAAGAAAAATTTATTTAGAAAACTCAAGAAGAGATAACATAATTCTATATCAAACACAATTACAATCAATCTCTACGAAAGTATTTTTTTATGTGCGTAGATATTAACTTATTGAAGACCAGTCATATTCAAAACTCCTTCTATCAGACTTTTTTTCGCCAGAAAGGGAATTGAATATATTAAAAGTGAAACCCTATGAAAAAGTCTTCAAGGAAAACATAAATAAAGCAGCCTAAAGATAGCCAAGAGAAACGAACAACAAAACAAGACTAAAGCAAATAAGTTCTTATATAATGATTACAATGGAACATAATATATACAATAATCATGACAGCTTCTTCGCTTTACCTCGTTATCTTGAAAAGGCCGCAACTTCCAAGTTTCAGAGATCAATTTGACTTACAACGAACCCGCCGAAATCAAAGGCCTCAAAAGATTTGCTCATGACTAAACCTCAAAGCACAAATCCAATTCAAGCTTAATTCTAAAAAAAACAATAACTTGGTAGAGCATAACTTCCAAAATCATTCAGCATATGTAGGTCATCAAGAGAACATCTAACAGCAAATTTTTAAAAGCAAGTCATGAAACCTGTGGGGATTCCAAACAGAGTAGTATCATTGTAAATGGATATATTCTAAAGACTTTAAAAGCTCATATGCAACAATAACCAAAGTTGTCAGAATCTATCCACAAGTTTCCAAAATCAGGGATATATATATATATATATATATATATATATATATATATATATATATATATATATATATATATATATATATATATATTCTCATGATGACCAAGCATAAACAGAGCCATCTAAGAAATTAAACCTCAAATTGGATTTTCAGTCCAGAGACTATCAAAACAAGCAATGGAATACACTAAACCTCATATTACCAGCCAGTTCAACCAAACACTGTAGTATGCCTTAACTACCTCAGTTCTCAAGCAACAGTTCTCAAGCAATAGTGTTAAACATTATCAGTACAAAATCACACTTCTAACCGACCAAACATCATCAGCCCAAAATCACGACTTCCATTTAATCTATCCAGACACAACCCCAAAATAGAGAAAGCCACAATATTTACCTCAAGAATGAAGAACAAGAACAGATCAGAAACTCAGGTGGCAAAAGACAGGAAGACAACCAACAGGGACCAAGAATCACAACAGCAACAGAGACGCAGAGGCAGCGATACGAACCAGCAACACAGAAGCTGGAGAGAGCGACGGTGAACTGCAGAGGGAGGCTGAATGTGGGAAAGGGACTGTCGATGATGGAAAAATGGTGGTGGACCTGGAGCGTGGCTTGTTCTGCGACAATGATGGACGAATGGGAGGAGGAAGAAGGAGCACGGATCTGGAACGGAGAAGTAGAGGCAGTGCCACGGACTAGCAACACAGAAGCTGGAGAGAGCGACGGCAGTGGCGAAGGGTGGCGATTGCGAAGGTGGGAAGGAGAGGGCGTAAGGAAACTACGGTTTCTGAAGAGCGCCGCTCTGTTCTAATATGAAGAGCTGTGGGGGAACAATGAAAGGGGAAGGAAGGAGAAGGGGAAGGATCGACGGAGGAAGAAGAGAAGGGTCGGGAGGTTTGGAGGTGCGCGGCCGACTGGATGGATGGAAGCCAAGTGAGGATGCAATGAATTAGGAGATTAGGGTTTCAAATTAGGAATTGGTGAGGGAAATTACATATTTGGGGATTAGGGTTTTGAAATTGAGAATGAATGTGGTCCTA
The DNA here is from genome assembly GCA_025563575.1 of Acacia pycnantha. Lineage (NCBI taxonomy): Eukaryota > Viridiplantae > Streptophyta > Magnoliopsida > Fabales > Fabaceae > Acacia > Acacia pycnantha. The sequence continues at coordinate 4,719,619 of JAMWYP010000001.1, forward strand.
ATAGTGGGGTAAATTCAAGTGGGTAAAATGAGAATTAAAATAAACAATGAAGGACAAAGTGGGAAGAATATTTTTAAATTATTTTTTTTAAAAAAAATTAAATTTTGTAGTTTTTTTTTAAACGAATTTTTTTAAAAAAATGATAATTTTGCGAGGAACAATGAATCCTCGCAAAAGTCACTATTTTTGCGAGGAACTCGTGTTGCCTCGCAAAATTAGTGACTTTGCGAGGGAACAAGGTTTCCCTCGCAAAAGTCACTAATTATTGCGAGGGAAGTAAAAGGTCCCTCGCAAAAATCATATATTTTGCGAGGGAAGTCATGTTCCCTCGCAAAAATCATATACAAAAATACGCATTTTGCGAGGGATAAATAGTTCCCTCGCAAATTAACCCAAATTTGCGAGGGAAATTTGTTCCCTCGCAAATCTAGTTTTTTCCAGTAGTGTTTTGCGAGGGAGTAAAAGTTCCTCGCAAAAATCATTTTGCGAGGGAAAAATTTTTCCCTCGCAAATTAACCTTAACTTGCGAGGGAAAAATTTTTCCCTCGCAAAATGGGTTAATTTGCGAGGGAAAAATTTTTCCCTCGCAAAATGACCCAAATTTGCGAGGGGAATTTTTCCCTCGCAAAATTCCGCCGCAAATATGGCTTTTTCCAGTAGTGTTTATAAATAATTTAAAAATTAATTTAGATCATATCATAATTATATATGATATCACAATTTATTTATTTAAAAAAAAAGACAAATAGGCTAGATTTGTATGTTTGTAGGCTAAGTGTTATAAAAATAAACCATCTATTTGCCCAAATAGGTCTAGCAGTAGGCCTAAATCTAAACTTGATATATTTACTAAATAAAGATTCAGTTAGACTTAAAGTAAACTAGGCTGTAGGCCCCTTATATAGGCCTAGCCTACTTCTCCTTAAAAAGAAGTTAACTACCAAAGGGAGTTAGGTCTAATAGAAGGAGCTAATCCCTTATGACGTATCGAATCAATATTTGAATTTTCACTGAACGATGTGTTCATACACAACTACTATTTGGGCTTTTATAACGCCTAGTATATAATGGTTACAGCTAATAAATGTCATGTATGTTAAGGTAGAGGCCATGCAATGATATATAATCTTTAAATGTAAAGTTAATTATACGCACAGTCATGTATTGTGAGGCGAAATGAGTGGTTTAATACGAGCTTCGTAGAATTGCTCAAAGCTTTGAATAAAATGCTAACAACCAAAAACATGATTCCGCCCAAAACATGTGCCACAAAGAAGATGTTGTTCTCCTGCTGATTCTCCAAAATGGAAGAAGAACCCTAAATTCACAAAAGATTATAGGAACATACATCTTGCATTGGCTACTAATGGAATGAATCCATTCGGGATGCAAAGTAGTACCCATACCATTTGGCTGATGATATTGTTTATATATAAGCTTCCTCCATGGCTCTACATGAAACACAAGTATTCCATGTTGTCTATCATAATCTAAGGGCCCAAGCAACTCGAGAATGACATAGATGTCTACCTGGCTCCTCCAATTGAAGACTTGAACTGCTTGTGGAATGATGAAGTCACAGTGTAAGATGCCCACAAGGATGAAACGTTATTCAACTTGAGAGCCATACTTTTTGGCACTATCAATGACTTTTATATGGTAATTTGTCAAGATACAATATTAAAGACCTACTTGGATATCCAATTTGCAAAAAGGATATGCATTCAATTAGATTAAAGCATGGCATGAAGAATTCCTACAAAGAGCAAGTCCTTCATGAATATAGAGCTTATTGAAGCATGGCATGAAGAATTGGACATGGTATGGTTTTACATAAAGTGATATAAAGTTCATTATAATAGTAGTATTATTAAATAGCAATAAGTAGGGGTAGAGTAATATTGGCCACACACAAAAAAGTAGGGATAGAGTAATAAAAAGGAAAGAGAAGCACTTTTAATTAGAAGTCAACAAGAGTTATCATTTGGGTATATGACATATGGAATTAATGTCGTAGCAAGTCAAAACAACAATCCGTGACATAAAGAATATGTCTTGTATATAAATTGAAGATAGGTTTCTTCTTCTTCTTTTTTAAGTTCATTGAATTTATCATATGGATGGTTTACTTGGAAATTAAGATGGGTAAGCACTAAGCAACTATATATATAGCACTGTAAATTCACTTAGCTAGTGCCAATATAATGCATCATCATCAATATATCATAAAATTTTAATGCATGTCACACTATTCATATAATCATATGTTAGTAACAATATGGCTATTTTGTCATACTCAATAATGTGCATGAGAAAACATATTTTATTAGAAATATATAATATATTTTTTTCATTCTTGACACTTAAGTGTTTGAAATTTGAATACTTATAATGACATTATATATATTTATATATAACTTCCTCTCTCTCACACACTATTTATATTTAGAGTTTATAACTTTAAGAATAATAATTTTAAAGTTATGTCTTTTAAATTAGTATATATGAAAGAGAGATAGATAGAAAGAGAGCCTTAATTAGCACTTATAAGTGATATCAAATAAGCTTATAATTGGATGGATAAGTGTGAGCATGGGTCAAAATCCCCTATATTTAGATATGAAAATGGCCAACTTATGAAAGGATCAAATGCTTCCTATGGAAAGTGGCTTGGGACATAATATTCCACGCAAGAGAGTAATAAATTGGGAAACTACATAACTAACTAGAAGGCTTGTTGGATGATTTTGAAGAATAGATGCAACTTAGTCTTTGCATGAGAGTTTGAAAGGCGTACAAAGAAAATGACATATAATTCATAGCTACTTAAGGCTCAACATGTTTACTAACAATTTGGGTAGGAGACTAATTAACTATAGAAGGAGCAAGCAAAAGGAAGCTGAATCTTGGATAGGTTAGACCAGTGGCGGACCCACACTGGGGCCAGTGTGGGCAAGTGCAGACACTAAACTTTTGATAATATATATATATTGTGAAGGAGCAATCAACTTGTTCAGGTGGCCTGTTGGTTAGAAGTCTACATTGTTAAATTACAAAGTGTCCCCTGTTCGATTCCTTCAATCCGTTTTTGTCATAAATTTTTTTTTTCCAAACAGTGAAAAGGCATCTTTTAAAACCAAATGCACAAAACCAGCACCACGAGGTATCGAACCTGAGACCTATGGATGTGCTGCCGCCTAAGAGTTTGCAGTCTACCAGTTGAGCTAAGCAACCTTTCATTGAGGGGAGACACAAAAAACTATAAAAAGACATATTTCATTTAGTTTACTTATCCATAATTTATTAATTATAAATACCGTCTTTTCATCATTTGATGTGAATTTAGTTGACTCTTAATTATTATTTTTCTATGTTAAGTTGAAGTTTTTTTTCTTTTATTATTTATATTCTTTTGTTTTTTAATGCGTTTAAAACTTTCCCAAAAAAAATTTTCGGGGGCAGCAGTCCCACCACTAATTGTGCACCCACAAACCTAAAATCTTGGGTCCGCCACTGGGTTAGACTGGATGTGGATGACTTTGATAATCTACAAAATTAACTACTTGTGGAGGAAACATAGTGATGAAAATTGTCCCTAGAGATGCATCTTTGGAAGAAATTTGGTTATTATTTGATTAATTACTACCGATAAATGATAGGTCTACGAGAAGGTTAGAAATTATGTTAGTTCTATGAATTCAGGAATCAGGGTGTTTTTTTTTTCACAAAAACTCTGAACGACATGTTGAATATAATATGCAGAAGAGGATTCTCTCCTCATATTTTTTTTCTCCATATCCCTCATCAGCGTCATCTGGGCCGTTGATTGGAAGATGAGAGAAAAGTTAAAGTAATTATGTAACTTTTTAGATTGATTGGACAGATATAATTTAAAGATTATGAGAGATAATAAAAAAAACTCAACCCTATCTTGTGACTAAAGAACTCATGTTTTGATTTAACTAGGGGCATGTATGTTAATACATAGGGATTTTTTTTTAGCCCCTTGGGATTAATAATTTGCTTTTCTTATGTATCGAAAAAAAATTGCTTTTCTTTCATCCAAGGCTTTAAACTTCCGTATAAAAATAAGTTTCTAAAATCCAACTCATCCAAACTTTTTAAAAAATGGAAAAGGAAAAAAAAAAAAAAGTGATGGCCACTCTTCCATACGCATAATAATGCACTTTCACATTTCTTTTTCTTATTTTATTTAAATTCAATTTATTATTTCAAGCAATCCATTATTTTAGCTCAACCCCATATCTATGTAATCCAAAATTGAAAAGCTTAGTGGCAATACGTTAGGTGAGATTCTCATGCGTACTTCTATATTCTATTGTGCTAATCATCATCTAAACCTTTATTCCAACTTAATTTCTTATATAAATAGTCAATTAAATTAAATTCGATTCAAATACAATTAAATCATTAAACCATGCAAAAATTCCTTTTAAATTCAATTCCATATGCTACTGAATTTCCAAAACTAATTTTTTTATCAATAAATCCGAGGGAAATAATAATATCCCACTAAGGGATCCCCAAATTAAATATCCAAATATAAACGGGTCCTGGGTAGATCAACGTCACAGTTGACGCGTGAATGACGTACAAATTACAAGTTTTGAACGCAACGAAATATACCAAAATTAAAAAAAAAAATGGAAAAGTAGGACAAATAATTACACTGTGGGGGCCAGCTTTGATTTTTCTGCAGAGGAAAAATATTTACGAAAAAACAAAGAGGGGGGGGGGAGGTCGGTGTCGTTTACTGCTTTTATAGGAAGAGAGACATAGTGGGCCTAAATTGGGCCCACACGCACTAGAGTTGAGCAGTACAGTCCAAATAGTCACTCTCACTCATGAAAAGCCCAAATAGAAAGTAGTTCTGTCCGTATGGAACTCTTCAATGGATGATCCCTGCTCACCCGGGCCCACAAATTTCTCTCTCTTACTACCACACCATAAAAATACTTATTACAAACACTTATTATTATTATTATTATTATGTTGACCAAAAAAAATTATTATTATATAAAAAAAAATTATTATTATTTAGTTAAAAATAGTTGGTAAAGTGACTAAAATCTCTGCAAAATTTCTTGCCCAGAACTAAAAGAGGACCATGGTTTATGAGCGGACTCTTTAGCAGTGTGTAATTTTCAACATATAATTAAGAGTTAAGGTGCGATTTGGCCAATAAACTATTAGCCCAGGAGCGTCTAACACAATTAATTATTAATTGGACCAAAAATACCAATAAACTTTTAAAAAGGAGTCCCCAGCACAACGACGTTAGAAAAAAGTTAATGTCCGTTATCTAAGGTGCAGATTGGCCAACGAACTTTTACTCCATGAGAACTCAGCACAAAAAAGTTATACTCAGGAGCGCCCAGCACAAAATTCTAAATTTTACTAAATTAAATAAATTTTTTTCTCAATTGTCATTATACAAAACTACTTGTATAGATATCTATGGATAAAAATTACTCATTCTTCAATTTTGTCAAAATTATAATTGGCTAAAATAAACAAAATTTTTAATTAAAAATATAATTATATGATTTAAATAAAACTCAAGGTGTTTTATAGTTTATTATATATGTTAAAAAAATTATATAGTTTATTTTTATTTTAGAAAAAATTTATGTGAGTTAAAAAATTCATTTAATGTTAATAAAATCTAAAAAAACTATTATATCCTGAAAGAAATGAAATGAGTTTAATTTTTATTTTTATAAAAAGAGCTTAATGGATATCAACATTGATTATATGAATATGGGACTTGTTGAAAAAAAAAAAAGATAACTTAAGAGGCTTGAGGAAGGAGAATTTAATAATAGGTTAAGAAGCAATTTGACCTACGAAAAAGTCTCATATCCATATAAATAATAGATCATTTAATTAACAAATATATCATTAAGTTGCCGAATTTATATTATTAAGTATCAACGTAGAGATCCATTAAGCTCTTTTTATAAAAAAAAAAAAATTTAAACTCATTTCATTTCTTTCAGGATATAATAGATTTTTTAGATTTTTTAAATTTTATCAACATTAAATGAATTTTTTAACTCAAATAAATTTCTTCTAAAATAAAAATAAATCATATAATTTTTTTGTTTAATATATATAATAAACTATAAAACACCTTGAGTTTTATTTAAATCATATAATTATATTTTTAATTAAATTTTTTGTTTATTTTAGAAAATTATAATTTTGACAAAATTGAAGAATGAGTAATTTTTGTCCATAGATATCTATACAAGTAGTTTTAAATAATGAAAATTGAGAAAAATAATTATTTAATTTACTAAAATTTAGAATTTTGTGTTGGGCGCTCCTGGAATAAAAGTTTGTTGGTCAATCTGCACCTTAGATAACGGACGTTAACTTTTTTTTAACGGCGTTGTGCTGGGCGCTCATTTCTAAAAGTTTGTTGGTATTTTTGGTCCACTTAATAGTTAATTGTGTTGGACACTCCTGAGCCAATAATTTATTGGTCAACTCGCACCTTAACCCTATAATTAAAGATATGTTACACATTTAGGGGGGAGAAAAAACACCTGCAGAAGATAAATTACACTTGAATCCTTAAACAAATTTTAGGTAACTTTAATTTGTACAATAAATTTTTTAAGAGTAAATACCCTTTCTGATCCCTGACAAAAAACACGAACCCCATTTTGGTCCCTGACAAAAAAAAGATACTTTTTAGTCCATAAAAAGAATAAATAAAGGTCGATTGGTGGACATTTTGATCCCTCACAAATTTCCAAAATGTCCTTTTTAGTCCCATAAAAAGGACGAATAAGGGTCGGTTTTTTTGTCAGTGACCAAAATGGAGTCTGTGTTTTTTGTCATGGACCAGAAAATGTATTTACTCTTAAAAAATTTATTGTACAAATTAAAGTTACCTAAAATTTGTTTAAGGATTCAAGTGTAATTTATCTTCTGCAGGTGTTCCCCCTAAATGTGTAACATATCTTTAATTATATGTTGAAAATTACACACTGCTAAAGAGTCCGCTCATAAACGCAATAGTTTGTGAAGTTAACTAATGTATCATATATAATTACCTCAATTAAACATATAAAATTTTAAGAAATAAGTTATATTATTTATAAAGTTAATTATTTATTAAAAAAAAAATAGAAAGAAGGAGGTGAAAATTTGTGTAAAAGAATGACCTGGTGGAATTTCCTTGGTTGCTTCTTTAGGATTATCAATCAATGTCAAAGACCGAAGTGTCATTTTCCTAACTTTTGGTCTTTGAATTGTTGTTCCTAGTTTGATTGTGATCTTAAGTAATTGTTTGCTTTACAATTTCAATTTAGGCCAGTGAGTTGACCTGCTGATTGATTTGTCACATCTGTTAGATCTAAATCTTAGTTTTAACGAAATAATTTTTCCTTCATCCCATTCTAGAGCTATACAGAGAATAAAAAGGTTTTCATGAAGAGGTAACTCTAATGCTCATATTATCGGATTTTGATTCAAAATATATGACCTTAACTAGTTTTATAGCCTAAATTTATATTTTTGCTTTTAAAGTATCCATATTGATAGCATATATTAAAGAATTTTTATTAAGGGACCATTCTAGTAAACATAATTAGATAGGGTATTTTGATAAAAATAATACTCGTTTATTACAAATAACTAATTTTTACAGTATTTATAAATTAGTTATTCAACTCTTTCTAACTAATAAAATTATGTTTATTAGCCGGCCGCCGGTGGGGTGGCTGGTGGTGAGGCCCACCGGCGGGTGGGTATTTTAGTTTTTTATTATTATTTAAAACTAAGAGCAAAATGGTAATTTTTATTTAAAAGTAAGGGTAAAATGGTAATTTCACACGCGTTATTATTCACTCCATCCAAGTTAACGGTCAACGTCTGATCAACTAACTGCCCGTGGTATTTTTACTCCCAAAACGTAACCATGTGTGTACTTCTGCTCCAGAAAAAAGCTCATGATGCTGAGCGTTTCATGAGGAAAAGCTCATGTGTAAAATTGTTCCTTTACCCATTAAAAAATGACAATGAACTTATTAAATTTTCTAAAATTGACTTTTTTTTTTCTTCCAATTTTGGCCCTCTTTAAATGATGTGATTTAACTTTGAACCCCAATTAAATTATAAGGGTAAAATGGAAAGGAAAAAAAAAAGTAATGCGGGGATTGGTACCTTATATTTAATTTGAAACCAAAAAATATTTATATATAGTTGATGCATTATCCCATATATTAATTATTTAATTTAAAGTAATTAATATATTTTACATATAACAAACAACAGCTACAATCATTGTCCCATTAGATGAGGCCGGCTACATGTTTTGCATAATATCAATGACCTATCAATAATTAAGTACTAGTATTTCAATAAATTGCTAATCAAAAGGTCTAACTTCATTGCCCGGCAGTTTGATTGTCTTTCTCTACCCATTTTCAAATAACTAGGTACTACCCGATTTACCCTCCTCAACTATGTTATCAATGATTTCCTTGTGTCACCACCAAACGCTTAGGTCAACTGGTAAGGGGTTGTCCTAACTTAACCACGGGTCTTGAGTTCGAGACGTGGGAATGCAGCATGCGTGGGTGGTAGAGGCTTCCCCCCGAAAGGGGCCACCCGGTCTCGGTCCGGATTAGTCCGGGGCCGTTAATGTGCCCTGAAAGATGGCCGCCTAGGATATCGGATGCTCTAAGCAAAAAAAAAAAAAAAAAAGATTTCCTTGTGTCTTCTCTTTTTCTTTTAATAGATACCACTTGAACTCTTCTTCATATATATTTATTATGAATTTTATATTTTCTTATATGACTACATGTCCATCTCAATGTTCTTTTAATTACCACTTTAAACTTCTCCCCGCCCTAAATTCACTACCATACAACCCTGGTTGTCAAACTCGCGAGTTGACTCTCCGAGTTTACCGTTTTTACGTTCCTACCTTACTAAATCGAGTTAAGTCTCTAGTAAAATCATGTTAGTTGTAAACTCAGATAAATTCACAAGTTTACACACCGAATTTACCGTTTTTACGTTTGTAGCTTATAAAATTGTGTTACTTTTTTTTTTCAATTTTGTTATCTTCAATGGCTTTATATATGAATTTTATAGAAATTTCTTTATTAAATATAATAAATTATGAATGTTGATATGTTTAATTTCAATTATTTGGATTTAAAATTTATTTAAATCAAATTATTGTCATTTTTATATTTAAATTATTTAATCATATACTATTAATATATATTTAATGATAAAAGTAAACTCTTACGAGTTTACCGATTCAAGTTTACAATACGAGTTTATGTCACTGTCACGAGTTTGTTTAGACTCGTGAGTTTGGCAACATTGCATAGTGCTTGCTAAACTTTTATTATAATCATTCAACATTATTTTTATTAATTTGACTCTTAAATTTAAAAAAAAAATGTCATCGAACCTTTCCCTATTTGATGCTATTTTTAATTTGCATTTCAGACAGACTCTTAATGGTGAAGATAGATACGAACCGTTAATGATTAATTACTCCTTTATTGTGTGAGGAGCCAAAAGGGATAAGATCACATAAAGTTTTCTTTACTTTCTCACTTGACTTTCTTTCTCAAACACACGTGGTTTTGACACGTGTAAGGTTAAAAAAAAAGCAAGTACGAAAATCAGCATCGTTTAAATATTTTTAAAATAATAGAAAGTGGGAATTATTATTATTTTTTTAAAAAAAGAAATGGAACTATCAATTTTCAACCGACGAGAACGATGCAAATAATTTAAAAATTAAAATCGTTGAATCCTTCTGAGATTGGCTTTTGTTTGTCTGCCAACATTATTCCTACCATAATTTTTAAATTACAACAATTCAATAAGCAACGTATTTAATATGATTATGTCATTTTCCCGACAATTAAGTTAATCCGAGCATTGATACTCGATATTATCTATTGGTTTCTTTTTTTTTTTCATTGGAAATCTATTGATTTCTTTTAAATAATTTAAAAATGTTCCAAGAGAAGAATTTTCTAAAAAGTCATAAAGCTTGTGATATTAGGTAGTATAACTGTATAAGTTAACAATATTAAATTTTAAATTAAATAATCAGTAATATCATATACTACTCTGGTAGTGGCAAAAAATAAAAAATAAAAAACTACTCTGGTCCTTATTATACTTATAGAGCATCTTTTAAAAGGGTAGTATAGAAAATTCTTCTCATATTTAAGAAGTATCAATTTTTTTTTTTCACATATACTTATATTTAATAAGGGTAGTATAGAAAAAGTATAAGCTTGTAAAATCATATCAATATAATATTTATAACATTTTACTAATGTTAATATTATAGCTAATAAACTTCCAATTCACTTTTTATCTTGTATTCGGTTTACCATCACTAATTCTCTACTAGCCCATTGTAGATTAGAATTGGGAAATTGGGTCGAGCTCGTCAGGTCAGCCCCTTTAAGCCCTAGTCTTTCAAGGGTCTAATTTGTAAATTAAAACTTCTAAATGAAATTGACCCTACAGGACTGGCCATGTAGGGCCAAGGGCTTAAAAGGGCCGGCCTGTTATTATTTATCATGTCACTTGACATAAAGTTATGTCAAGTCACTCCAAAGCTACGTCGTTTTGAGAGTTATGGGAATTAATGAAGAGTGTTTTGGTTAAATTCATATAATAAATACCAAAACACCTTCATTAATTCCCCTAACTCTCAAAACGACGTAGTTTTGGGGTTAGGGGAATTAATGAAGAATCTTTTGGTAAAATTTATATAATAAATACAAAAACAAAAATATAAAAACACCATTCATTAATTTCTCTAACCCAAAACGACTTAGTTTTTGGGGTGACTTGATATAACCTTATGTCAAGTGACATAACTATATATATATATATATATATATATATATATATATATATATATATATATATTTGTTTTGTATTTTTTATAGAGTTATTTATCCATTTAATTACAAATACATAATAATTATACTTTAATTTTATGATTTGGTTTAATATTTGTTGCAAACAAAGTTATGGATGAGAGAAGATATTCTTGATATTTTTACTCATGAAGCAAAATCTATTACTCGAAGTAAAGTACAATGAAATGTTTTTGAAATTGATGATAGTAATGTGAAGATGAAAATGATAGTCATCGTACTCATGTTGCTTAGTAGTAAGCTTGTTATGCTTTATGTGAGTTACTTATGGACAATAGTTTACTCTTAATTATAAATTAGTAACTGCGTTTGTTTATAGCATTAAGTGTGTTGTGTAGACATTAATGTTGACATTTATTTGATAAATTAGAACTTTAATTGTTGTAATTTATTAATTATATTTCTTTGAAAAAAATCGGAGGAAAAATAGTTAAAATTTGTAATAATAAATTCCGGGCCCTGTAGGGCTGGCCCTGGTACTCTCGGGTTGGGTTTTGAAAAATTGATGTTTTTCTTACGCTAAGCCGGCCCTAGCCCTTCAAGGGCCCTGACGATCCCAGCTCTACTACATATATACAGCTTTAAATTATCCATATGAAATTTTAACAGTATAAATTAATTTATACCTACAAAAATTATAAAATTGAAATAAAATTCAATGCAATGATTCACAATTGTAGTATTCTCCATTTTTTTTGACCTGATAGTATTCTGAATTTGAAACCATTTCTTTTAATTAATTTAGGATGATCATCAAATGTGTGGATGAAGAATTAATTTAGGGTTAAGGTGCAAATTTAGTAATGAACTATGTTTTGATGGGCACCCAACATAATTGATTACTACCTCCAGTCCTAATTATAGGAACATTTTAATAGTACAATTTATACTATAAAAGTGTTCCTATAATTAGGACCGGAAGAAATATTTTAGAGTGCAAAAGTAGACATAATTAATTTTTCTAATAGCATATATAGCAACGCCATACACTACAAAAAAAATTGATTTTTGCTACGGAAAAAATCCGTAGCAAATTCCGTAGCAAATCGATTTTGCTACGGAAAAATGCCAAAATTCCGTAGCAAAATCGATTTGCTACGGAATTTGCTACGGATTTTTTCCGTAGCAAAAAACCCCGTAGCAATTTGCTACGGATTTTCAAAATCCGTAGCAAATTGCTACGGATTTAGAATTCCGTAGCAAATTGCTACGGAATTCCAATCGTAGCAATTTTCTACGGATTGTTTTCCGTAGCAAATTGCTACGGAAATAAATCCGTAGCAATGTGCTACGGATTGATAATCCGTAGCAATTTGCTACGGAATTTTAAATCCGTAGCAAAATTATTAAATTATTAAATTTTTTAATTTTTTGAATCTTTTTAAATTTAAATTTTTTTAATTTTTTAATTTTTTTAATTTTTTTTTCTTGAAAATTGAATGCAAAAGTATCATGAATATAATAAAAAGAGTTTAAACAGAGAAAACAAAATATATATAATAATGTTGTAAGGAACAAATACTAAAAAGTAGTCTAAACATCAGCATTGTGATCATCATCATCATCACCCGCATGGTCATCATCACCAGGAGCCGACCCCGAACCCTTTTGTGTCATTAGAGACAGGAGTTGATTACGCATCTGTCTCATCATCTCCGCTTGCATCGATCCATCTGTTGTCGCATACTCTCCCGTTCTGTTGCATCGCAAGCTCCATCCTCTCCCGTTCTGATTCATTGCTGCTCCATCCTCTCCCGTTCTGAAGCATCTCTGCCTCATGATGTCTGTTCTTGACTCATCTCGTGTTGCTTGCTTTGCTCCACCAACGCTTTCATCTTCTTGACTCATCTGCAAATACATTATGAAGTACATTTATTATTTGTACTTCATTTGAATAGACAAGAGAATAGAAATTATCAATATGAAATGTATTACGTGTACACGGAGAAACACCTTCACTCTTGGATGAGGAGCGCTTTGATTGCTTGATCGGCCGGCAGAGGCACCGTATCCAAAGACTCTCCCTTTCTTGTTAAATCCGCTGCGGCCTCAAAAACAGACTCTCATTGTCGGATTGAGAGGATGCGGGGTCGAATCAAGCTGCGACCCTCTCTCTGCGACGACTTACGAAAGGTTTCCTACAAGCACAAAAATACATAGCTTATCAGACATGTAAAATAAAATAAATATGGTGGTGCATAAAACAAGTAATAAAGGCAATAAATGTCTAACCGCTACTTGCGGCGCCTTTTGGTTAATCCATTGTCTCTCACTCCCTTCGATAGGGAATGGGTCCGCTCAAAGGTAGCCCACTCAATTGATCCTTCGAGAACTTCCCAGACTCTACCTGCGAACGCGGATGAGAACCTTAATTAATTACTTCAAAGTATAAAATATCAAATACCTAAATAGAAAATAGAGTGTACTTACAATTTTCCGTCGATGCTCACTAATAGGAATGCGGCGCCGGCATATGACGGTCCTTCCATTTTGGCTCTGTTTTGCTTATTTTTCGTGCTCATGTTTTGAAACTTTTCATTTGTGGCCCAATTCGCAATAATTCGTCTACGGTGTCTGGGAATCCAGTCTTTCTTGCCTCTTTTATTTCTCAAGCCGTAAAGCTTTTGACGCAAAAATCGGCCTCCATTATGATTATAATTTGCTTTCAGTTACGCACGATGTTCGAGCAACGTCATATCTTGGCGGCGAAAATCAATAACGAACCATTAGTGCTCCAAATTTTTAAAGTACTTAATTAAATAACCATAAAACAAAAAACTTACCAAGAACTCATCGAACCAAGCATCTCGAGTAGTGCTAGGAATGTCTGTCCACTTGGCCCAAGGATGGTTGTAATTGCGGAATAATTGGGCCGAGATGAAGTCTCTTACCTCATTATGAGGCTCAAATCTGATGAGAGATGACATCATGCAAATATTACCATACAAACCATTTACATAGAGAAAATTGTAACATTCGGTAACTTGGCATGACTTACCCGACGCCGTCGGGACGGATCCAAAGCTTCCGTGTCGAAGGATCTCTGGAGCCCAGTTGGTGGATCGGAGGAACTACCTTCTTCCCAACGTGGCTATGAGGCGACGCATTGTGCTAAGGAAGGAATGTGAAGTATTGAAGATAAACATATGTAAATCATATGTAACTAAACTTATGTAAATGAATCAGAAATTATATTGTAAACTGTGATCCCCCTTGCGTGGATCGGTGGGGGTAGACGGTGATGACGACATATACGGCGACGGTGATGACGACATATACGGCGACGGTGAAGATGACAAATATGTAGACGGTGAAGATGACATATCAAAGGATGGCATATCTGGGGAAGCGCTGGACCCTCTACCTCCATAAGGAGCAGATGACGTCGCCCTACCCCCTCTGATAGGACGGGGTTGGGCTCGACCACTACCCGCACTACTTGAACGTCCTCCTAGATGCTCCATCTCTAAACACTCATAGACATAATGTCAAAAAATATATAACAATAAGTAGCGCATTAACAAAGTATGTAGTATAACAAATCATCACAAACAAAGAACTAACAGAAATCAATCAGACGATTCTTGTTCATCAACATCAACATTTGCTTGCACGTCTTCCTCTGAGGAGGTCTCATAGTCGTCGAACTCCGATTCACTATCAGAGTAAATCACTTATGCCTCATCGTCTGATTCCTCATCGTCAATTTGTATTGGAATTAATTCTAACCCCGCAGCGAGAATCAAATAGATTGCTTGGTACTTCGTCATCGAAGATGTTTATGGGGAGTACATGTTCCACATCGGCTTGGAACGGTTCAGCCATACCGTCATTTGATTCCGGCTCTTTCGACTTTGGTATAATATTTCGTGCTTTGGTTTTAATAACTCCCTCCAACACAGGCGGGATGTGGGGTATGATGTATAGTAAACTTGTTCCGCTTTGTTGAGCAAGGATGAATGGGTCATAACCAACCGTATATCTCCTTGTCCGGTGGATCTCAATATTTCCATGTTTGTCCATTTTTGTCCCACGCGGGTGTTATCAAGCCACTCACATTTGAAAAGGGTCACTACCTTGTCCCACGGGTAACTCGGTTGAATTATGTCAACTAACTTCCCGTAGTAGTCGATCTCCACCCCATCAACTTTGTCACCTCGACAACATACACCATAATTACAACATAGTGTACTGCATTCGCCTCGGCAGGTTGAAAACCGATACCCATTGATTATGTATTTCTTGCACGGGTAACACTAATTGCAGCTCCATAGGACAAACTCCACGCAACTTCATTGGGATCGATGGATTTTCCACGAAGTAGGATCGAAGCCATTTTGGGAACTCAGACATCGTGAATTGGTCAACTTCGGATTCCGCCATTGAAGGATTTCCGATCGGACCGAATTAGAGAAGTAAGCGTAAGAAGAAAAAATGCTCTTAATCTTGGAATTCTTAACGTAACAACAAAAGAAAAGGAATCTTACTTTAAATCTTGGGCGGTCTCTTCACGGTTGTTTAGAATGTACCACTCCGCTACTCGCTTATCTCTTCCGTCAAGAGTTGACCTAGAACGTTTTCCACGACTCGCCACGGAAAATTAAATATTGATTTTTGATCCCTCGTATCACCGGCATCATCGTTGCGAGGTACCCCTCTCCATCTTGACATCATTTCAGGGGGATAATAGTATGAAGCAAATTTTGCGGCCTCTTCGACAAGGTATGCCTCAGCGATAGATCCTTCAACGTACCTTGGATTTTTGATCTTGTTCTTAAGTGTGCGTAAAAACCTACAATGGAATATCAGAGGATATTTATAAACTAAAGTACCGTGTCGGTCAATTAATAACAGCGCGATAGAAATATATATATTACTTCTCAAATGGATACATCCATCTATATTGTTGCGGGCCTCCTACCTTTGCTTCGTAGGCCAAGTGAACGGGCAAATGTTCCATTGAGTCAAACAAGGTAGGAGGAAATATCATCTCTAACTTGCATAGAGTTATGGGCATGCTCGCCTCCAGTGCCGTAACTTTTCAACATTAAGCTCGAAGCACAAATTTCTCTAAAGAACATGGAAAATTCCGTCGAATAGACAATATATGCTTCGGAAGTGCTTTGAAGGCCCAAGGCAACAATCTACGGAAGAAAACATGACAATCATGACTCTTCATGCTGAATAACTTCGCCTCGTGCATGTCGACACATCTTTTCATGTTTGACGCATAACCGTCTGGCAATTTCAGTTCTTTAACCCATTGCAACAGTTCCAAATTCTGTTGTTTGTTGAATGTGTACGGCGCTCTAGGTTTGGATGTACGTCCCATGTACTTGACTCTGTCCCATATTTCTTGGCCACTTAAGCGACGGGGTTGCTCTGCTCGTTCGACAACATTCCGCGTGAAGTCTTTTCTATTTCTCCTCCACGGATGATCGGGGTAGGAATCGCCGATGCCTATCAAACCAAGCGACCTTGCGGCGTGTTTCAAGCTAAAACCCATGTTCTGTTCAAGACATACCGGGCATGCAAGCTTCCCCGACGTTTGCCAGCCACTCAACATCCCATATGCAGGGAAATCATTTATAGTCCACATTAAGGCAGCCCGCATGGTGAAATTCTGACTTAATGATATATCATACGTAAGAACCCCTTCACTCCACAACATCTTCAACTCGTCTATCAAAGGTCTGAGGTACACATCTATCTTCTTTTTGGGTTGGATGGCCAGGGATTAACGCGTTAAGAAAGAAAAACTCTCTTCTCATGCACATAGAAGGTGGGAGGTTGTACGGAGTCACAATGACAGGCCAACAGGAATAAGTCCCGCCCGTATTGTTGAAAGGAGCGAACCCATCCGAGCATAGACCAAGACGGACATTACGGGGATCCATAGCAAAGAAAGGATTTGCCTCATCAAATTTACGCCAAGCTTCCGCATCGGATGGATGCGTCACAAAGTTTTCATCCTGCGATGCTCCGGTGCCATCTCATGTGGCTTGTTGTTTGTTCGATGCATACAATCTCGTAAGTCTTGGAACCGAGAGGAAAGTACCACATCTTACTTAACGCATGACGGGTCATTTTCCTTCCTTTCCCACAACTTTATATCTGTCATCTCCACAGAATTTACAATTGGTCGGTTCAGCATCTTCCTTGTAATACAACATACATCCTCCGGGGCGGCAATGGATTTTTTCACATCCAAGGCCAAGCTCCTTAACCTTTTTTTGCTTGATAAAATCCTTCGGCAAATTATTGTCTTTAGGAACAACCTTACTCATGATCTGCATCATTTAGTTGTAATTCCTCTCACTCATATGGTGATCGGTCTTCAAGCTTAGTGTTGCTAGGGTAGCCGATAGCGATGAATATTCACTATTTTCAATGTGTTCACAACCTTCCCATAAAGGACGTTGCGCATCTTGAAGCATTTTATAGAACCTAGCGCTTCGGATTAGGATCTTCTCCCATGTATGATGGTTGGGTATGTGTCCGGTCTCCTCTCCCATGTATGACGACTCGGCATGAGTAACGGGATCAAAATATTGGCCGATCGACGGTCCGCGGCATCCATAACCAACTGCTCATATTGATTAAGGTTTTCTCGATGACTCCGTCCCAGTAATAACCACTCGGTGTCTGTCGGACTTCGCCATGACATTCCCAACATTCATAATCTTTCATGAATCCCTTTTGACACAAATGAATTTTGACATTGTCCGTACCCTAAATCTTAAACACCTACATTTAGCACACGGACACCGATCTCACTACTTGAATTATTTGAATTCGCCAAAGCAAATTGGATGAAGTTTTCCAAACCCGCCAAGAATACTTGTGTTAGTTCTCTTCTATTAGTTAGACGATTGTACATCCAACTTCTATCGTGGTTGCCTTCCATACTTCGTATCTAATTCAGTTCCCAACCGAATTAACATCTCAACATGCCACAAATATATAAAAATTTAAATGCAATATTTTTTTAAAAAAATTATCCACAGTCATTGTTATGAATTAATTATCTTATCAAATTTATAATTTTTACTAACATACATATTTCATACAAATTATGTTAATTAATTAATAAATTAATTCTCTTTATTTCTTCTTTAAAATCATGTAATTTATAATTTTCTACTAACATACATATTTCAAACAAATTATGTTAATTACTTAATTCTCTTACATTTCTTCTTTAAAATCATGTAATTTATAATTTTCTACTAACAAACGCATTTCATACAAATTATGTTAATTAATTAATTAATTCTCTTATCTTTCTTCTTTAAAATCATGTAACTTATAATTTTCTACTAACATACATATTTCAAACAAATTATGTTAATTACTTAATTCTCTTACATTTCTTCTTTAAAATCATGTAATTTATAATTTTCTACTAACAAACACATTTCATACAAATTATGTTAATTAATTAATTAATTCTCTTATCTTTCTTCTTTAAAATCATGTAACTTATAATTTTCTACTAACATACATATTTCATACAAATTATGTTAATTAATTTATTCTCTAATTTATCAATTTCACTTTTTACAAATTACTTTTCTCATTTTGAAGGTTATGAATAGCATATACATTTTAATTTACATACACTAAGTATTTTGGAGTTTCTAACATATATGGGCTAGATCAAAGAGACTATTGAAGACTTAATCAAATTTGTTGTATAACTTGTTATAGATAGATTAAAACAAAAAATTTAAAATCGTGATATAAACAAAAAATTTATGATAGCCTAAATCAAATACTAAATTCTACTAATTTTTATAGCACATACAAACTTTTATAATTAGCCTAAATCATCCTATATAAAGATTTATGTATCATTACCAATTATTTGCCTTTAAAATCGTGTAATCTATAATCTTCTACTAACATACATATTTAAATTATGTAATAAAGCAAATCTAACATAAATATTTCCATATAATTAAAAAAAAATCAAGCGAACACAGCGGTGGCCAGGAGCGGAGAAGATGACGACGATCGAGCTAAAAGTAGGGAGGCGAGGAAGGCGAAGGGGGACGAGGCTGCAGGGGGAGGGAGCTAGGCGGCCGGCCGGAGCTTTGGGGCGGAGGGACAAGCTTGGGGAGGGACGAGTGGGGGAGAAGGGACGAGGCTGGAGGGAGGGGCGGAGGCGGGGAGATTCCGCCGGAGTTGGGGGGAGGGGGGCCGGAGCTGGGGGCGAGGACGAGGGGGAGGGGGCCGGATCTGCAAATTTTTTTGGGGGAGGGGGCCGGATCTGCAAATTTTTTGGGGGGAGGGGGGTGTCGGGACGAAGAAGAGGAGGCAAAGTCTCTTAAAGAGACTTTGCTTTTGCGACGGACGTCTGGGTCCGTCGCACCGTCGTAAATTTGACTTTTTCTAGTAGTGATAAATTTTGGTTAACTTTCCTTATTTTTTGCACAATGGGTTCCACCAAGCTTCCCACTATTTATTATTTTAATATACTTTTAGAAATATGTGACTTTTTAATAGGAAAATATCACTTAGAGCCCATGGAAGAAATTTTATTTTAGTTATCCCCTAAAAGATTATGAAATCTCACTGCATCCCCATAGGTCAAAATAAAATTAAGTTTTGTCATTGAAAAACAATAACTCACTTACTTTATTTTTTTTTTCATAAGATCATTTACAAGACAAATAAGAGTATTCACAAAAAAAATAAATGAATTTAATTAAAAGAATCCAAGGAATTAAGAAAAAATTTGCAAGACAAATATGAGCAATTACAAAACAAATATGTGAATGACCAATTTTTTTTAACTCCCTGAATTCTTTTAAATCCCTTTACAAGACAAATTTGGTCATTCACTCATCCACAAGACAAAATAAAGGAATTTACAAGATATATATGAGCATTCATAAGATAAAAAAAATGTTTATGTCTACTTTTAGACCAAACAAAAGATAATTGTGTTGGGTGTTCAAAACGAAATAGTTTATTGCTAAACTTGCACCTTTGCCCTTCTAAAGATATATCAAAATAATAGAGAGTGAGAAGACTAGTAGGACCCACAATACAAAAAGTAACAGAAGTTAACCAAACCAAGGTTAACGGTGTTTCAATATATACTAGCATAAAATTTGATTGTCTACTTTTACACTTCAAAATAGTTAATTTTGTTAGGTGCCCATAGAAAAATAGTTTGTTGCTAAATTTACACTTTAATCCTTTAATTTATCATAGTCGCATATTTTATTTCTATGCTTTTTGATAAACATATTTAAATGGATGAGTCTAGTGAATAATTAAGTTGAAACCCACATAATGAATAAAGATAATGAGATCCAAATTGAAATCCACATTATCAAATTGTGACGCTCAGATTAATAATTGGTCCATGCTTAAAATGTACACTTAAAACCCAAGTGAAATTAATGATTATTACAGAAAATTTTAGGCAATTTAGAGGCATGAAAATCAAAATCAATGTGTGTGTCTATGTGTGTAAGTTGTGTAGTAAATTATATTATATAAAATGGTTTTGTTTCTTATCTTAGAAGATAACCAAGTCGTAACAATATTATTATTAATAATTATTCCACCTTTTTAAGCTTTCTTTCTGAAAGCAAAAAGCTAGGGCTACCCTTTTTAATTAAAAGAGTAGAAAAGGTGGGGAATATTAAGGCTACCCCTCTTGCTTTTTCTGCCTAAAAAGCTGCCTTCGCTTCTAACAAAAGCCGTATTGGGATCATCTTAAATTTCCATCATTATAAGGAATTTTCCATCATTGAATACTTTTTTTATAAAAAAAAATTAAATTAAATATAAATTCATAAATAAACATTTTTTTTTATGATCACGTGATTTTGGGGCCTTTTGATATTTGATCTTTAAAAATAGGGAAAATGGGTAAAGAGTCATGTATGAAAATTTTATTGTTAAGAAGAATATAATTAATTTTTATACTCAGAAAATATACATACTCTATTGAATTTTATAGAAGTCAATAAAATTTTTAGACATAAATTTTCACTGATTTTTTTAAAAAAATGTGTATATAATTTGTAATATAGATTCATAAAATATCAAAACTTGACAGAGTTTTTATATTGATTATTATTATTATTTTGATGAAATATATTGATTATTATGGAATATGAAGAGCCTAACACACTTCTTGTCATTGGTTTAGGGCATGTTTGGTTTGAGGGAAGGAGAGAGAAAAAAATCTTTTGGGAGGACATTCACCATTTTGCTATTAATGAGAATAATATTCTTTTTTGTTGAGAGTATATTTTAGGAATATTGAAAATTATCTATGGGAAATTTTGTAAAGATGAGAGAAAAAATTTCTCTCTCAACTTTCCCTCCCACTCCCTCTCCTCCCCTTCCCTTAAACCAAACATACCCTTAAGCTTTGGGACTAACTATGAAGAAATAAAAAGCTAAGTTATATTTTGTAATTAATCCATAAAAAAAAATATTTCTATAATTATTCATGTACATTTCACTTAATTGTTAAAAACTGTGTAGTACTTATTGATATAAAATGAGAGAAAAAATTTATTTAAATTTTACAATTTTCATTTATTTTTATCATAGGAAAGATTCATCCCTTAAAAATAATGAAACAGACAAATAAAAACATATACACATACATCAATTGATTAGTATGCACATGATTAACCCTTGTTTACATCCTTTGTCTAAAAAGACCTCTTCTCACACCTTTTAAATGGATAGGCCATGTTTATCTTAAAGTTTCTCATTTTGAGAATGTCATACCCCTCTAAAATTACGCCAAACATCAGAGCATAATGCGCAAATAAGCGTGTAAAATAGTTTGAGCGTAAAATACTAATAAAGTAAATATATCTTGGTTAAACTTAGGGGTCACCAACTCAAAAATAATAATAAAGTCATCCCAGAAATTAAGGCCAATATCTTACACAACTTTCACCAAGCCTAATTAAAACAACAAAACCAAAATAATAAAGGTTAAGTACCAATTTTGCCTATGAAGTACGCGCCCAGGAGCAATTTTGCCCCTTAAGTTTTTGGCGGAGCAATGTTGCCCCTGAAGTATCAAAATGGAGCAATGTTACCCCTCCGTTACAAATCCTAACGGTCAACTAACGTTGACTGTTAGAGTTTTTAACAGAGGGGCAACATTGCTCCGTTTTTTATACTTCAGGGGCAATATTGCTCCACCGAAATGTAGCAATGTTGCCCCTGAAGTATCAAAAACGGAGCAATGTTGCCACTCCGTTAGAAACCCTAACGGTCAACGTTAGGTCAGGGCAACATTGCTCCACCTAAAACTTAAGGGGCAAAATTGCTCCTAGGCGCGTACTTCAGGGGCAAAATTGGTACTTAATTAACCCAAATAATAAATACTAGCCCGGAGTCACCAAACCACCAACAGCCATCAATGGTGTTCGTCCATAGCCTTGCCCTGTGAGCCATGATCACTATTGTGACCTTTTCCTGAACTTTTAAATTGGTCTAAGATTCAAAATTGAATCGGAGTAATAATTAATCTCATGTACAATATATAAACAACATATAATAGTTAACCACAATCATGAAAATAAGTCACACAGCATTCATCAATCAAACCTCATAAATCACGCGCATCAACAAAATTCAAAATGCGTAGTCATATACAATGTTGACTGCGTACACAGAACAATACAAGTGTCGAATTCACATCGCTGGGAAAAACTACTGGGCAATAAAACCCAAAAACAGCTAAATGCATTCTAGGCTTAACAACCCAAGGACCTCCAATCCACTAGGCCCTACAGCCTCACACGTGTTTCATAACATGGATTATAATTATGGTACAAACATGCATACATAGATATACAAGAGGATATGAGATTAGAGTTACTATTTGGTTTCTTAACAAGTTGATAACAAATTTCCAGGCTCTTTGAGGACTTTGGGCAATCACCAATTCCTATAATTATACAATTGTGGACAATGTTCATCACTTATGCTAACTCTTCATATTTCTAAGGTATTAGGACTAGTTGTCATTTTATTCCCAACTCATAGCTAAAGGACCTTTACTAATTGCAAGAACTCATATTAATTAGTATTGACTTTCATTTTCGGACCTTGACTTAAAACTACCAGAATTTTCAACAAACTTTGAAAATTCATAACTAATTGTACAAGTGTCCAATTAAGGTGATTCCAAATGCCATGTAACCCTTGGTGAGTCTATTTTCAAATAAAAATATCATATAATCCAATCATATGCACAATGATCCAATTTTAATCAAACAGTACCACTACCCAGATTGACTCTCTAAATTCAAGGGTCATATTAAAAAATTCATAACTCCACCTACATAGCTCCAAAATAGGCTTATGACCTATCAAATTAAAGCTCAGAATGTCTAATTTAAGCCTGAAAAATATTATATCTATTAGAAACCATTTACTTATCCAAAAACATGTTAAAAGCTGATAGCCACGCAGGAATTTAACACTGGTAGTTTTAGAGTTTTTCACAATTTAAGCCTAATGCTTCCGAAATCACTATCCAACCTTTAACCCACACAATTTTTCATTTTAAGCACATTGGAAACATCAAAATGGATAAAATCCCATTACTTCCTCATTCCCTGATCTGACCAAAAATGAAGCATAAAAAGGCACAAGTGATTTCTCCAAGTTCATTTCATATATACCTTGATTTTAGCTCTAGATTGACTTCTAGCTTATTATTTAGGCCTTTACAACCCTTTAACCCATTTGTAGAAACTTGGGAAAAACCTCCCCTTAGGGTTAAGAGCTTCCAAATTTACAAGAAAGCATGAAGATATTGATTCCATGTTCAACAACATAAAAAACAAGTGCATGAAGACTAGAGATGCCACTTACTTCACTTGTTCTTGTAGTTCTTGCAATCTTCTTTCTCCTTGGACTTCCTAGGGCTTTCGGCCTCCTCTTAAAAACCATACAAAATAGCTTTTCAAGACTTGAAGTTTACATAAGAGAAGATGAAGAAGATATGGAAGTTAGAGCATGTAACTTACCTTGACTCCTTAGCTCTTTTCCTTCCTCCCTCTCTTCTTAGGTTTCAGCCAACACTTCCTCTTGGTGCTCTTTTGAGTTTTTGGACAAATTCTTGCATGAAAAAGGGAGTGTGGAGTGATTTATAATTGGTGGAGAACTAACCTAAGGGTTGCCCTTGTTGTCTTGACCAAAATACCCTTACATTCTCTCTCTTTTATTCTATTTCATTTTGCTTCACATGTGATCATAAAACATGTGTTTGTTGAATTTTCTACTCCCTTCTTGACTTGACCAAATATGTGTGTGTGTTTGCAGTTCTTAAATGATGTCAAAATGAGTCAAAACCTGAAGAAAATCCATTCTCTCTCCTTGCTCCTCATGTTCGCCGAAATATAGAAGAGGAAGCTTATACTCCCTCTGGTCCTTATTATAAGGCACCAACTACCATTTCTCGCGGACCAAGGAATCGAGGTTAAGTCATTAATGAGGTCTAAAAGTAATAAATGTTTCCAACTTTACCCTTACTTTAATGATGTAGGTTTAAATGAGTTAGTTAAAAATGAGGGCATAATGGAAAAATAGTAATAAATGAGTTAGTTAAAGTAAGTTGGTGCATTGTAATAAGGACCAAAAAATGTTGGTGGTTGGTGCCTTATAATAAGGACCAGAGGGAGTAGTTGACACTTTTTGACTAGTTGGTTTGTGTTCGCACCTCTTCTTTCTTTGGCCTTGTGATGGACAAATTTGGAGGCTTATAAATTACTTCTTTCATGAGTCAACTTTATTAAATTCATACTCCTTCTTTCCCAAGCTTAATTGGCCGAAATTGGCCCTTAGATAAGTGGCTTCTTAATTACACTTCTTTGACTCTTCCTTTAACTGTTTGACTTGAAGCTATTTCATATGACTTCTTGCCTTTTCCCTTGCCTCTTGCCTAGGATGAATTTAAGGCTTATTTAAGAAGCTTATGATTCATCCTTCTTGCCTTAATTGCATGGACACATGTCCCTTATTACCGAGTCAACTTGCACTAGTGGAAAAAAGGCTTTTAAGACCGGACAAAAAAGGTACATTAGGACCGGACCCGCGAGCAGTCTTGTTCCAGGCGGTATTAAAAGTCTACCTTTAAGACCGGACTTTTACACGGTCTTAAAGATTTTCTTTAAGACCGGACATTTTAAACCTTCGGTCTTAAAAGTCGTACTAAATAAATCTGAAATATTTTTGGTTCGGTCCTAAAACTCAAACTTTAAGACCGGACAAAAAGTCGACCGCTCTTAAAAGATCCAAATATTAAGACCGGACAAATATCAATCCGGTCCTAAAGATAGCGGACTCTAAGACCAGAACTTTCAAGACCGGATTGTTTCAATGGACCGGTCTTAAAGACCAACTTTTAAGACCGGCTTAACACCTTTAAGAGCGGTGTTATATATACATCCGGTCTTAATATTTGAACATTTAAGACCGTATTTTTATTTGCGGTCTAAATTTTCCGTATTTTTCCCTGTTTTGTTCTTCCCGATCAATATATATACACAAATCCACCATACAAACAAACACATAAAAGTCGATATACTTTAAGCTACAAGCTATGAACATGAATAAATTGAATTGGGAAAAAGAATACAAATATTATCCACCATGAGTTATGTGGCCTCTTAATTAAGTCTAAAACAACTAAAGTAATTTATAAAATAAGCTAACATATAACTAATTACAAAGGCAATGAGTTACAATACATGCGGCATGTAATTCAACATACAAATGTAGTCCAATATATTATTCACCATGCCTTCATTTGATTCCCACCCAACAACGTAACATGCATCCTCTTTTATAACATGCCCCTTTGAAACGGATCACGCCACAAAAACAAAACAAGAACAAATTCATATTCAATGATGACATTGTTTAATTAAGAACATAGACAGCATATAATAATTGTTAAAACCTTAAAGTTTTCTAAGAATACTGCATATGAATATTAATTACCTTATGAATTGACACTTTTATAAAGTGATATCCTCCCATATCCCTTCTTGATGATCATTTCTTATGCCGGGTTCATTATCCGCTTCATCTTCTTCGTTCATGTCCGGTAGACCCCTTGTAAAAGGAGTACTCTCAGGAAGATCACCATAATTTGAATGACTTTCCTCATCAATATCAATGACCCTCTTTCCTTGGAGAGCTACGGACCACATTTTATTTTCTTGATCGGTGATATAGAACACTTGTTTTGCATGATCGCCATAATAAAAGGTTCATCTCCAAAACTTCTACTATTGACATCGACTAAAGTGAATCCTAGTCGATCGATCTGAACACCATTATTGACATTAACCCACTTGCATTTGAAGATGAGAAATCTAACTTTGACATAGTCCACCTCCCAAATCTCTTCAATAACCCCATAATATGGCATGACAGCCAATTTAGGCCTCTTGTCTTTCGAACCGGAGAAGTGCATAGATTCACCTCTAACATAACACCACTGTTTCGGGTGTGCTCCTATCATCTAGGGACTTCGTGTAAAATGTATAACCATTGATCACATACGAATTCCAACTTATGACATCAAACTCGGGACCACGTGCTAACCATTTCATTGTCTCGAAACACATTCAGATCCTCGACCTTTTGTTTGAACCGCTTTGCAAAAGTTACGTTATGCTCCCTAATCAACCTTTGTTCGGTCATTCGATGGTTCTCTTTCCTTACATGCCTCTTTATGTGCGTATATGCCGGCTTGAACTTCATCAACATTATTCAAGATGTATAAGTGGACTTGTGACAATTCATCACGATCCACACTCTTTACCGAAGCCCCACGTCTACCCCCTTGACATGCGACGTTTTGGAAGCCCAATATGTCTTACTTTGGACAAATAATTTTGACAAAATTCCATGGCCTCTTCGAAACATATTTCGAACAATTGATGCTTCAAGCCGTACGCGTTCTTCACATACCCTTTTAGGAATTTCATAGATCTTTCAATAGGGTACATCCACCGTAAATGGATAGGGCCGCACAACTTTATCTCCCTCACTAGATGAACAATGAGATGAACCATGATGTCAAAAATGAAGGAACAACGCTTTTCAAGGTGGCACAAGATAAGATATCCTTCATTCTCCAATTCATCCAACTTTTCAATCTTGAAAACTTTACTACAAACCGCATTGAAGAAGAAACAAAGTCTAGTCAAAACGACCCGAAGATCATATTCGGCGATCCTCGAATAGCTACTGGGAGTAGCTGTTGCATCAAGACATGACAGTCATGAGACTTTTGGCCTACTAATTTCAAGTCCTTCATCGAGACAAGCCTCTTAAAATTTGAAGAATACCCCGAGGGAACTTTTGTGCCATGTAAACACTCACAAAAGCTTCGTTTCTCATCCTTAGACAAAGTATGAGAAGCCGGGGACAATAAGTTCTCTTCCCATATGGCCTTGGATGCAAGTCTTCGCGTATTCGGGGAGATCAAAGAATACAGATCTCTTCTTCCATATATTTGTTTCTTTTCTACTCTTTCCATGCTTACCGAAGATGACACTGATATTTTTAACCTTTTCATACACTTGCTCCCCAGTCAATGCCACCGGAGCTTCTTCATACTCTTGGCCACCAAAAAGGCCTTCTTTAATCGACGATATGGGTGGCCCCGTCTAAGAAATCTCCTATGTCCAAGATACACCGTCTTTCTTCCATGTTGAAGTTGATGGTAGCATGTGCCTTCTTCACAAACCGGACATGCTTTATGGCCTTTTACACTATACCGACAAGTTCCCATATCTTGGGAAGTCGTTTATAGTACAAAATATCATGGCTCTCATTCTAAAGACCTCCTTCTTGAAAGAGTCAAAAACATCGACACCTTCTTCCCACAACTCCTTCAAGTCTTCGATCAAGGGCTCTAGGTAAACATCTATGTCATTTCCGGTTGTTTTGGTCCTGAAATCAACATAGACAGCATGATGTACTTTCGTTTCATGCATAACATAGGAGATAAGTTGTAAACAATCAGGACTACGGGCCATGAGCTATGTATGCTGCTAAGGCTTCCATAGGGATTCATTCCATCCGTGCTAAGGGCAAGCCTGAGGTTCCTAGGTTCTTCGCCGAAGTTCGGAAATAATTGATCGATCTTCTTCCATTGAGAAGAATCGGCCGGATGTCGAAGCTGTCCATCCGAAATCCTCTCATCTGCATGCCACCTCAGATTTTTTGCATCATTTTCATTCGCAAACAACCGCTTGAACCTTGGTATGATTGGAAGATACCACAACACTTTTGCAGGCCCCTTATCTGACTTGTACTGTGGGTTTTCACACATCGGACAACTCGCTTCTCTTCAAACTCTTTTCTATATAATACACAATCATTCGGGCATGCATGGATCTTTTTGTACTCCATCCCAGTGGACAAAGTATCTTCTTAGCATCATAGTAGCGATGCGGCAACACGTTATCATCCGGAAGCATGTCCTTCAAAGCCTCAAGCAATTACGAAAAACTCTTGTCGCTCCATCCATGACGTGCCTTCAAGCTTACCAATTTCAATTCGGCGTTCAACAATTGGTATTTTTACACCCACGGTATAGCGGTGTCTCGCATCTTTGCACATATTACCATATGCATGTGATCGCTCAAAAGCCTCTTCTCCTACATCACGGATAATGTCCTCTATGCGATCATCCATATCCGTGTCATTATCATCAAAGGCCACTTCCCATGTTGTTTCCCACTTGATGGCACTTGTTCACCATGCCATACCCATACTGTATAAGTCTTACAAAATCCGGACAAATTAAATGTGTGCGTATAACTTCAGGATATAGTCGACACTCATTCAAACATTTTACACAAGGGCAATAATACTTCCCCCCATCATCATGGGCATTTTTTTAGCAAATTCTATAAATTCCCTAACCCCATTCTGATATTCAATACTCGTTCGTAAAGCATCTATCCAACTGTGATCCATAGTAGAATTCCTATATATTATTTAGACGAATTAAGAATTACTTTTGGTCATAAATGCATCACAGTGAATCGAAGAACCAAAATAAATGCAAGACGAGGAAATTAAATGCAGGGATGAAGGTCTTGTGGACTAACCTGTAGCATATGCGTTTCTTGAGTCGTCTTACTTCTCCGCTCACGAACGTTGATGTTGCGGACAAGACAAGCAAGAGTAACCTAAAAACACTTGTTGGTCGGTTGGGTAGGTCTAAAGTGCAAATATAATCTTCAAAAAACAATATTCGTTAACAACGAGAGAATACCCATAACAACATTACACCGATTTCGTTAAACCCATGAAAACCAAGAACGATAAGCTGGAAAGTAATAAAGTTTTAACCGAAACATCTCTTACAACTTCTTCTATAGACGTTTAGCTAAGGAACGAGAGTGATTGTCGAGAAAGGTACGCGAAGCAGCGACGAAGCTGAGAGGGAAATTTCGAGTCGGAACCTGAGTATTCACTTTCGGCGCGACAAGAGTTCAGAGAGGGAAATTTAATTTTTCCGCGCGACAAAGATACCTTATTTAGCTTTTTGGATTTTATTAATACGGTTATTAATTAAATGTCCGGTCTTAAAGATACAACTAACATTTTAAGACCGGAGTTTTAAAATTATCCGGTCCTAAAATTTTATTAGATTTTTAAGTTTTAAGACCGGAGGTTTATAAAACATCCGGTCCTAAAATTCAAATTATCTTTAGATCCGTTACTTATAAAATAAAATGTCCAGGTCTTAATGGCCTTCGTGATTGGTATATTAAATCAATAAAATAAATGATATTTTTGGACAAAAAATAAAGCAAAATCGGAGATCAGCAAGTTGTTGTCTTATTCTCTCCACCCGCAATATGAATGGATCATTACAGGAGAGCGGAGAGGGGTCAGAGGTAGGCGCGCTGGGGCCAACAGGTTGGAGAGGGGGATTACGAACATCTGCATGGCTGATAATTGAATATTTTATACACTTATTTTTGTCTCTTGAATAATAATTTAGGACCCTTTAGCTAATAAATAATGGATCTTATATTTATTTGGGCCTTGGGCCTTTTATTGCATTTTAGCTATTTTTAATAATAAAATTCCAGTTTTGTGTTGCTTCACTATTTCTACCATAACTCTTGAACCAGACATCGGATTTGCCTCATTTTTGTCTCATATTTCAGATGATTCAGAGAGCTACAATTGTTATGAAGACATCAAGAGCAAATTCGGTCAAGAAGGAGGTCAATTTTGGAGCCAAAGTCGGATGTACAATTCTGGATTTATTTTGGACCCGAATTTTGTAATTTAAGTCCAGTTATATTTTATTTCTGTTTTGGGCTAAAACTATGAGAGCCCATTTCGTTTTAGGTTATTTTTAAGTATGGCAGCTGCCACAAACATATTCATTCACGTTTTTAACATTAGAGTGGATCAAAATACAAGTTTTCATTTTCTCTCATCGTTCTTCATGTTCTTCGCGTTCTTCGTGTTCTTCGTTCGTTCTTCGATTTTCCCACCATGATCGGCTAAACTCTTGTGATTAACCCAACGATGAGGATTCCATGATTCATCCAGAGAACTCGTGCCTAATCGGTAACTACTCGATTCTGTTTTCATCTTATCGGATTCGATTTCTGGAAATAGTTCGAATATTAGATTTAATATTCGGTTTGGTTCATCCCAAGGACTTAGTTCGGACTAGGTTACAGTGTCGCTGTGCGATTGCACAGTGAGACGCCACTGTCCGGGCAGATTCTAGGCGATCGTCTAGGCGAGGGATTCTTCGGATGAATGCAGAGATTTCGATTCATCCGGAACCAAACGTGGGTTAGTTATATTTTCGTTCAATGATGGAGGTTTCTGGAATCAATTCGTTGGGTTGATCATCTTTAATCTGTCTCTGTTTATTTGATTCTGTTTGACTCTGTTTATTGCACTTTGATTATGTTATTTCGTTTTGTTCTATTCATTAAACCAAACCCCCATTTTATCATTCTGTTTCACTATTGTTATTGAACAAGCCCATTTGCAAATTCGTTGGGAAACGACCCCAGTTCCCTAATTCCGCAAATTGTTTTCGAACTTGGTTTATTTTGGAAGACACGGCAAAAATCTTTTCACCAAATGGCGTCGTTGCCGGGAATTTGCATCGGTTTGATTAGTAACGTATTGTAAATAGCTTAGTTTAGGTAGTTTAGGTGGTTCGGGTGGCCGGACAGAAATTTTTCTGACTCCGATCACTCAAACCAGGTCTTATTCACAAGGAATTGGGTGTTTTAAGCAAAAGTCACTTCCTGGGAGGAAGTGAGGTCTCACTCATTTTCCCCAAATTCCAACGTTTAGACCACTTTTTTCACTGTTTTAGGTTCTGCTTTTTGATTTCCAACAGGACCATTTTTTTTGAGTATCTCTGATTGAGTTGAAATTTGGTACAGTGATAGAAAATGGCTAATCGTTAGACCCACATCGAAAATGTTCCATTTTCCATGTGGTATCCTCCGTTTTTTCTGGACTTGTTTTGGTCAATTTCTAGCATAGGTTTTTGCTTTTGTGTGTTTTGTCTCTGTGTCTCTTAGTGTTTTTCTACTTTTCACCACCTCTAGTGGCATTTTCGTAATTCTGATTTTCTGGTGGCATCTTTGTCATTCTGAGTACTTGCCAACTCTGCTTTGTGTATATTTTGCATGAGTACCAGAAATACTACTAATCCAGAAGATTTGTTGCCATTTGATCCTGAAATAGAAAGAACAATTCTTCGCTAGAAGAGTTGTTAGGCTAAGTCATAACATTAATACCGAACTGGATACTCAATTAGAGTCGATTCGGCCATTCGATTGTGTCCATTCGTTGATCTTTCTGATTGTGCTTCTGATAGTATTTCTGATAGTCTTGTTGTGTTCACTGATTCTAGTAGCAACTTTGCTCGCTCGGACATTATGGCAGGAGAGCAGGATAATCATCATACTTTGAAGGAATTGGGTGCACTTGATGTTAATTATCAGCCCTTGTGCATCCAATATCCTAACCTTGCTGCTAACTTTGAGCTGAAATCTGGTCTAATACACTTGTTGCCTAAGTTTCATGGTCTTGCAGGTGAGTGCCCCATTAAGCATTTGAAGGAATTCCATGTAGTATGCAGCACTATGAAACCTCATGCCATTGATGAAGATCATATCAAGCCGAGAGCTTTTCCTTTCTCATTGGAGGGTGGAGCCAAGGATTGGTTGTTGTACCTTCACCCTCATCTATTGGGAGCTGGACTGATATTCGAGGTTATTTCGGAGAAATATTTCCCTTCCTCAAGAGCAACCGCAATCAAGAAGGAAATTGGCAACATTAAACAAGTCATTTGGGAGACTATGTATGAGTATTGGGAGAGGTTCAAAAGGTTATGTGCAAGCTGTCCACACCATCGATATCCGAAAAGACTTGATCAACTCTTTCTATGATGGTCTATCAGGTAGACAAAGGGTTGGTGGATGCTTCTAGCGGTGGGGCTATGAGTAACAAGACACCTGAAGAAGCCCGAGACTTGATATCTATTATGGCAGATAACTCTCAGCAGTTTGGCACCAGAGCCAATAGTACTCCTGTTTACCATATTCAAGCTCCAGTCCAGCATGATTCTCAGAGATTAGAGACTAGACTTGATGATCTGACTTCCCTTGTGAGGCAGCTGGCAGTGACACGACAGTCACAGTCTTCCCCTTCTCGGCATGGGTACTCTTGTGGGTTTTGTTCGACCCTTATCATTCTACTCGACTCTTGCCCTACCTTGCATGATCCTACTTACCAAGATCGGTCAAGAGCTGCAGTGGGTGTTTTTCCGGGAAGGCCACAATACCAACAGAATAATGCCTTCTCCAACACTTATAATCCTGGTTGGAGAAATCACCCCAACTTTCGCTGGAACCAAAATCGAACCAGAGCAACCAATACCAAAATCGAATCGAGTAACCAAGACGTTGCACTGGGAACTACCAGCAGAGGCCGTACAGACCACAGACTTTCCAGCAACAGTCTGCACCCCCTTTGCCTTTGCAAGCACCACCTCCTCGACCAGCCATATGTCCACCTCCACAGGCGGCACAACAGCAGGCTAGTAGTAGTGGTGGTTCCTCACTTGAAGATATGATGAAGCAATTTGTCACAGCCAATATGCAGCCCAACAAAGAACCGACACTTCCATTCGAGTTTGCAAACACAGATTGGGCAATTGGCAACATCATTGAACCAGCTTCAACCTCGGGGATCCAATTCCCTTCCCTCACAAACAATTCCCAATCCTAAGGGAAATGTGAGTGCTATATCACTACGGTCTGGAAAGCAATTGGAGGAACCTAAGCAAGCTGCAGATGTGACTTCCACATCAGAAAACGAGTCAGGAAATGTGAAGATTGACTCTGAAAAGAAAAAGGCAGTGCAGCAAGGTGAAGAGGAAGACATTCCTATTCCTCTTCCCTTCCCTCAGAGAGCAGTTCAAACAAGAGAAGGATATACTTGAGACATTCGAAGAGTAGAGATCAACATTCCTCTCTTAGATGCAGTCAAACAAATTCCTAAATATGCCAAGTTTCGAAGGAGTTGTGCACCAACAAGAGGCGAAGGGAAATGAACGAGTGAGCTTGAACCAGAATGTCTCAAAGACTCATCCAGCCTACCATGCCTCGTAAATGCAAAGATCCAGGGACATTTTCTATCCCTTGCCTTATTGGTAACTATAGATTTGATGATTGCATGCTAGATTTAGGTGCTTCTATTAATGTCATGCCTGCATCTGTTTATAGATCTCTTGGTCTTGGTCCCTTGCGTCCAACTGGTGTCATTGTTCAGTTAGCTAATAGGAGTAATGCCCATCCTTCGGTTTAGTTGAAGATGTATTAGTCAAAGTTAATGAATTGATATTCCCTGCTGATTTTTACATCTTGGATATGGAGGGTGAGTCTCCTAGTAGTAGGTCACCAATCATTCTAGGGAGACCTTCCGATTCTGATTTTGATGAGCTTCATTCTGATTTTGATGAACTGAATTCTGATGTTAACCTTGAGCTGTATAGACACAGTCCTTCTGCTTGTGCTTCTTTGAATATGGTTTCAGGTATTCCCAGTGTGATGACATCAGAGTTGTTGCAACAACCACCCAAGCTTCTCCCCTCCACTGAGCAACCGCCCAAACTAGAGTTGAAATCCCTTCCAGACCATCTGAAGTATGCATTTCTGGAGGTGAATGAGCAGTTGCCAGTCATTGTGGCAAATAATCTCACGCCTGATCAAGAAGAGAAGCTGCTAAGCTTATTGAGGGCGAACAAGAAAGCTATTGGGTGGACATTGGCTGACATAGTTGGCATTAGCCCTTCTATGTGCATGCACCGGATTCTGTTGGAAGAGGACTCTAAGCCGGTGAGGCAACCTCAGAGACGCCTTAATCCTCTTATCCTTGATGTGGTGAAGAAGGAAGTCACTAAGCTTCTGCAAGCTGGCATCATCTATCCTATTTCTGATAGCCAGTGGGTTAGCCCAGTCCAGGTGGTTCCTAAGAAATCCGGAGTCACTGTAGTAGCCAATCAAAAGAATGAGCTCATTCCTACTCGAGTTCAGAATAGTTGGAGAGTTTGCATTGACTATAGGAGACTCAACCAAGCCACTCGCAAGGATCATTACCCTCTACCTTTCATTGATCAGATGTTAGAGCGATTGGCTGGTAAGTCTCATTACTGCTTCTTGGATGGCTACTCTGGATACTTCCAGATTCATATTGCTCCTGAGGATCAGGAGAAGACGACCTTCACATGCCCCTTTGGAACATACGCTTACCGGAGGATGCCTTTTGGCCTCTGCAATGCACTTGGCACCTTTCAGCGTTGTATGGTGAGTATTTTCTCTGAGTTCCTAGAGGACTGCATGGAGGTTTTCATGGATGATTTCACTGTATATGGGTCTGATTTTGATGCATGCTTAGCTAATTTGTCTAGAGTCTTGCATAGGTGTATTGAATCTAATCTTGTGCTGAATTATGAAAAGTGTCACTTTATGGTTGAGTCAGGTATAGTCTTGGGACACATAGTGTCTAGGAAAGGGATTGAGGTCGACCCTGCTAAGATTGATGTTATTACTGCTTTGCCTTACCCCGCTTCTGTGCGGGAGGTTCGCTCTTTTCTTGGTCATGCAGGTTTCTATCGACGTTTCATTCGAGATTTCAGCAAGACTGCTCAACCCTTGTCCAACCTTCTGCATAAGGACACTGACTTTGTCTTTGATGATGCGTGCAAGGCGGCCTTCGATCACTTGAAGCGTTGCCTTACTACAGCCCCAGTGATTCAGCCCCCTGATTGGCTCCTCCCTTTTGAGTTAATGTGCGATGCTTCCAACTATGCGGTTGGTGCTATCTTAGCACAGCGGGTTGATAGAGCCTCCCATGTCATTGCATATGCTTCAAAGACTTTGGATTCTGCTCAGTCTAATTACACCACTACTGAGAAGGAGTTGTTAGCTATTGTATTTGCCTTTGATAAGTTTAGGTCATATCTGCTAGCTAGTAGAGTCATCGTTTTCTCTGACCATGCAGCTTTAAAGTTTCTTTTGAAAAAGGCAGATGCTAAGCCACGACTCATCCGGTGGATGTTGTTGCTCCAAGAGTTTGATGTGGAGATTCGAGATAGAAGTGGAGCACAAAACTGGGTAGCTGACCACTTGAGTCGTATCACTCATTCTCCCTCTCACCCTCTTCTATTCGGGATGATTTCCCTGATGAGCAGCTTCTACAGCTGCAAGTTAAGACCCCATGGTATGCTGATTTAGTTAACTACTTGGTAGCTGGTGTTTTTCCTGTAGAATCCACTAGGGCCCAAACCCTTAAATTGAAAAGTGAGTCTAAATATTATGTTTGGGATGACCCTTATCTGTGGAAATTTTGTAGTGACCAAGTAGTTAGGAGATGTGTGCCTGATTGTGAGTTTCAATCTATATTGCATTTTGCTCATGCTTCTGCCTGTGGTGGTCACTTTGGACCCCAAAGAACTGCTAGGAAAGTGTTAGAATGTGGTTTATTTTGGCCTTCCCTGTTTCATGATGCCCATTTGTTTTGCAAGTCATGTGATAACTGTCAGAGGGCAGGGAGTATTTCCCGTAGGCATGAGATGCCCCAAAACCCTATATTGTTTTGTGAGATCTTTGATGTTTGGGGTATTGATTTCATGGGTCCATTTCCTGCTTCATATGGTTACACTTACATCTTGCTGGCTGTTGATTATGTTTCGAAATGGGTTGAGGCGAAAGCCACCCGGACAAATGATTCTTCTGTGGTGGTGGATTTTGTTAGGTCTAACATTTTCTGCGGGTTTGGCATTCCTAGAGCTATTATCAGTGATCAGGGTTCCCATTTTTGCAATCGAAGCATGGGTGCCTTGCTACGCAAGTATGGAGTGCTTCACAAGGTTTCCACAGCCTACCATCCTCAGACCAACAGTCAAGCTGAAGTCTCAAATAGAGAGATTAAGCAAATCCTTCAGAAGACCGTCAACTCTACCCGGAAAGATTGGAGTAAGCGACTAGATGATGCTTTGTGGGCATATCGCACCGCCTACAAGACTCCGATTGGGATGTCTCCCTATCGGATTGTCTTTGGTAAGGCATGTCATCTTCCGGTTGAGTTGGAGCATCAAGCCTATTGGGCTATTAAGCAATGCAACATGGATTTGGCTAAGTCCGGGATGGAGAGGAAGCTGCAGCTGCAAGAGTTAGATGAGCTTAGATTGGATGCCTATGAAAGCTCACGGTTGTATAAGGAAAAGACTAAGGCATTCCATGATAAGCATATTTGAAGGAAAGAATTTTCGTGGGCCGAAAGTTCTTCTATTTAATTCCCGTCTGAAGTTTATGCCTGGTAAGCTTCGATCTAGATGGGATGGCCCTTTGTGATCACTAACATATTTCCATTTGGTGCTGTTGAGCTATGTGATCCACCCACAGGACGGACTTTTAAGGTCAATGGGCATCGCCTCAAGCCATTTCATGAGGGATCCCCACAGCAGCCTGAGGAAGCAGAGATTCTCCTCATTGATGCCACTTATCCTCCATAAACCCTTGGGAGTATTCTCCTTCTTCTCCCTCCCTCTCTTTTATTTGTTTTCCTTTTCTACTTTGCTTTTTGAAAATAAATACATTCTTTCTTTCTAATGATTGCTACATATTATGAACTAGGACATTTTGGTTTTAATGGATCATTCTGTTTAGTCTGGAACTCTTGACTCTTCGATTACAAGTCTTGGTAGTTGATTTGATGTTGTTGATTACCTAAGTTGGTATTGACCTTGTGAGGTTTTGGGCCTGCATGAATGGAATTCATCTTTTGCCATTCTTTCTTTCATGTGTGCATCTCTCATGATTTGTGTTCTCTAGAACTTGCTCCTTTTCTTTTGAAACTACATTTTTCACTTACGTGCATAAGTATGATGGAAGCTTGTTTTCTTTCTTTTATTCTCCTCACTTTGGCCAAATAGCTTTCCCTTACATTATAATTCCTTTGCTAGCCCCTTTGTGCCTTTTGACCCATTCTTTTCTAAGCCACATTACAAGCCTAAGCGTAAAACCATTTTATTCCGCACCTTGAAGATTTATTGAGCATTGGTTTCAACTTGTTTTGTGTTTAAGTGTGGGGTTGCTCAGAGTGCAACAGTTTAAGTGTGGGGGGGGGATATTTGATTTTGACATTGTAATTACGTATACAATGAAAGGAAAGAAAGAAAAGTAAAAAAAAAAAAAAAAAAAACAAAAAAAAAAAGAAAAAAAAAAGAAAAAAAAGGAAAAAACAAAAAAAACAAAAAAAACAAAAAAACAAAAAAAAGAAGAGAAAAGAAAAGAAAATACATAGAAAGGAATGTATATATGAGTAGAATAAAAGTCTCATACATAGAGAATGATTGTGTTAATCAGTGCTCTTCCTTTTGATTTCTTTGGTGCTTAGCCTCTTATTCCATACTATTACCTACCTTCACCCTAGCCCCGTTACAACCTTTAATTACAAGCTCTCTTGATTTGTGCATGTATGTGTTATGAGTAGTGGAGACGTAGAAGTTGAGCAAGCTTATGGTAGAACAAATTTCTTGAGTAGAATTTGAGCGATACACTTATTTACCTTAAACACTTGAGAGACGGATTGATTGAGCGCATCATTTGAGAGATCATCTTTTGTGATTAGCATCATTGATTGACACTACCATGAATTGTAATTTGAGATGAAGGGGTTTTGGTCTTGAATGATTGGTCTTTTGAAGCTTTGTGTCCCTTGATTCAATTTTTGCATTGTTAGCAATTATTAGTAAAGAAGAGTTTTTCCTTTAGGTCTTTCTCTTTGAATTTTGCTCAGGAGTGCAAAAAGATAAGTGTGGGGAATTTGATAATTGAATATTTTATACACTTATTTTTGTCTCTTGAATAATAATTTAGGACCCTTTAGCTAATAAATAATGGCTCTTATGTTTATTTGGGCCTTGGGCCTTTTATTGCATTTTAGCTATTTTTAATAATAAAATTCCAGTTTTGTGTTGCTTCACTATTTCTACCATAACTCTTGAACCAGACATCGGATTTGCCTCATTTTTGTCTCATATTTCAGATGATTCAGAGAGCTACAATTGTTATGAAGACATCAAGAGCAAATTCGGTCAAGAAGGAGGTCAATTTTGGAGCCAAAGTCGGATGTACAATTCTGGATTTATTTTGGACCCGAATTTTGTAATTTAAGTCCAGTTATATTTTATTTCTGTTTTGGGCTAAAACTATGAGAGCCCATTTCGTTTTAGGTTATTTTTAAGTATGGCAGCTGCCACAAACATATTCATTCACGTTTTTAACATTAGAGTGGATCAAAATACAAGTTTTCATTTTCTCTCATCTGTTCTTCATGTTCTTCGCGTTCTTCGTGTTCTTCGTTTGTTCTTCGATTTTCCCAGCCATGATCGGCTAAACTCTTGTGATTAACCCAACGATGAGGATTCCATGATTCATCCAGAGAACTCGTGCCTAATCGGTAACTACTCGATTCTGTTTTCATCTTATCGGATTCGATTCTGGAAATAGTTCGAATATTAGATTTAATATTCGGTTTGGTTCATCCCAAGGACTTAGTTCGGACTAGGTTACAGTGTCGCTGTGCGATTGCACAGTGAGACGCCACTGTCCGGGCAGATTCTAGGCGATCGTCTAGGCGAGGGAATCTCCGGATGAATGCAGAGATTTCGATTCATCCGGAACCAAACGTGGGTTAGTTATATTTTCGTTCAATGATGGAGGTTTCTGGAATCAATTCGTTGGGTTGATCATCTTTAATCTGTCTCTGTTTATTTGATTCTGTTTGACTCTGTTTATTGCACTTTGATTATGTTATTTCGTTTTGTTCTATTCTGTTAAACCAAACCCCCCATTTTATCATTCTGTTTCACTATTGTTATTGAACAAGCCCGCTGCAAATTCGTTGGGAAACGACCCAGGTTCCCTAATTCTGCAAATTGTTTTCGAACTTGGTTTATTTTGGAAGACACGGCAAAAATCTTTCCAAAAATGACGGGTTGGAGAGGGGGATTACGAACATCTGCATGGCCAGCTTCAAGATGACGGTTGAACTCAGCAAGAAAAGGATCGGCAGAAGGATCGAGGGGGGGTGCGGCAAGAGCAATCTCTTCATCATCCGAAGAAATAACAATGGGTCCAACGACCCGAGAGTCTTCGGAAACAATACGACGCTTGTCGCTGGAGGAGGCGCACCATATAATGATCTAGCCATGGCACGAGAGTGAGGCGTGTATGCACCCCTACGAGCGGTTGCTTGTATCTAACCATGGTTTGAGGATTTTGGGGCAGAGCTAGGAAGTGAGGAGTTAACAAGGACAAAGAGGAGGTAGTGTGTGGAGTATATAAAGACAGATGGCAGGAGAGATAAACGTCGATGATGAATTCGTCAATTTACTTTTATACAAACTTTTAAGACCGGACTTTTATCTTATATCCGGTCCTAATTTTAATTCAATTACTTTTAAGACCGTCCTTTTATCAAATATCCGGTCCTAAAACTCATTTAAGACCGATATATTACTTGGTATCCGGTCCTAAAACTAATTTTTAATTCAGAGTCTCTTCGGCTTCCACATAAACTTCCTAACTAGGCGTCTCCTCGTATTCAAGCAAATATGCGTCTCCTCGTTAATGTTTCCGGCGTTTCACATTCTTCAGGATGGGTTCTCTATTTAAACCCGTTGTTACTTTCTTAACATTCATCTCCATCTCCTCCTAGAACCTCCACCGTAATGGCTTCTCCACCACGACGAGGTCCTCCTTCTGGGTGAAATCCTGAGGCACCTCCATATCCTCCTCCGTTGCCTCCGAAACCGAACTTCGGCGATCTTTGGAGCACTGAGCAAGCAGAAAAAAAAATTATTAAATAAAATTTTTATTTCCCAATCGCCTTCCTTGTTTGTCTTTAACTTTATGTTCTTTTTTCTCCGACAACAAGAACAAACAAAACATTGTCCTATTCGTGGTGATCAATCTTAAAAATTTGCAGAATAAAGTTAACAGTTGCGACCATACAAAACAAAACAAAAACATTATTTACCTTTTTCGAATAAAAACAAACAGAGTGACGACTATTCTCAAGTTTGGACCATCGTTGTCTTCCCTCAACTTTTCCGGATGTGATGAAAATTTTCAGTGTCGTTTTCGTTATCTTCTTTCTTTTTCCAACTAAAAGAAAAGGGACACCGATGACGTTCTTCACATCCAGAAAAGTTGAAACGAGAACAACGAAGCACAAAACTTGAGAAGAACGCCAGAAACATGGTTGCCTTGAACCCTAACGATATGTCTAAAAATCGAGTCACCAACTCTATTAAAATGAAGAATATTAGGACCGGACGTTTAATAAATCTTCGGTCCTAAAAATTAAGCCTTATTTTAAAATTTAAAGTTAGGAGCGGACAACTAACAAATATACGGTCCTAAAGGTTTCGGCAATCTATTAAATAAAATGAAGACTTTTAAGACCTGACTACTAACAAATAAACGGTCCTAATAATTTAGCCGTATATTTTCTATACTTTTAGGACCGTACTTTTAACAAATATACGGTCCTAAAAGTCTCTACCCAAATTTTTTAGAATTAGACGAAGACTTTTAGGACCGGATATTTGTTAAATGTACGGTCTTAAAATGGACGAAGACCTTTAGGACCGCACTTTTAAAAAATATACGGTCCTAAAAGTCGCGAATACTTTTGAGCCTCATCTCGGCTCATTTTCAACATCCGCTTTGTACCTCAAATTTCAAGCACTAAATAGCTTTATCCACCATCCCATTCATTCGAAACCCAAAATGGACACACACAAATTGTTCGAAAAAATAAACAAATTTATTATTGAATTACATTGCTATATTTACAAATGAATTAATTAGCTAGTCGAAAAAATAAACAAATGTACGAAGGCTATTGTTGCTACAACATCATATATTATTTACAAATGAATTAATTTAGGACATTAATTATTGTCTTGACTTGGATTTTCTAAGACTAGTTTATACAGATATTCACAAAAACCTCGCGTATGTGCTCGATTTCATCATCATCAAATGGCTCTTCACAGCAAACCTCTCGTAACATCAAAGACAGAAACAGAATTAACATATTATGTGCATATTTCATATGTAACATTAAGCCATCAGTGACTGAATTCAGCCATAACATCTTACCCTTAAAGTGACTTTAGTGTTTCCCTCCGTCACAATATCATATAAGTGTTTCATGACGTACGGGCCACATAAGTTCGATCGTTCCGGTTGCCGACGGGTCTAAAAATAACAATAAATATATATAAGAGCATATATAGCTTACTGACCAACTTCAGAAAGCAATTATGTCATGTCCAATTATGTACTAACCTTAATTTTGTGCCATTTAGGATCTCGTGAGTGAGCACCACGCTTTTTTACATCAACACGGAAGGTCTTCATGGCACTATCATCAAAATCAGAAATTTATCAGTAATGTTCACTTAAAATTCACAACAGAGATTTCAGACAAGACGATCAAAATGACATTCTTACTTGGTGATCATCAGCTTCAACGTAGTCGATGGATTGCTGTGAGTGGAGCATAAGAAGATAACATAATGCAACTCCATGTTCATGACGACCAAGCGCCGGTGGTTGCTGAAAATTCACAGATAAAGTACTCGGTGATATATATATATGTAGCATAATTATATTAAGTGAATTTGCAGACAAGTATATATGTATACCCGAGCCAGTGTGGAAACAAGTACACCTTTCTTTGCACTTTACACAACCTATTTGATATGTACTCTGTCTCAATTCCAGAGGTAGTGTTGTGCTTGCATACACCGGCACAAGAATCCAAAATCCGAAATTCGCCCTCTTGAACCAGTTTCTCGTGCATGCACCTACAAGAATGACATCGAT
Organism: Acacia pycnantha; assembly: GCA_025563575.1. Taxonomy (NCBI): domain Eukaryota; kingdom Viridiplantae; phylum Streptophyta; class Magnoliopsida; order Fabales; family Fabaceae; genus Acacia; species Acacia pycnantha. The sequence continues at coordinate 4,762,070 of JAMWYP010000001.1, forward strand.
GAGGGAATTAGTATATATGTATATATGTGTGTCTAAACGGTGCATTTCAATTATGTAATCAAGGAAGAAGATACTTACTTCATAAATAGTTGAACACATGCACTAGTAACCTCAGCTCCAGGAAGCAGCATGGACTCTACATCTTCATTATCAACTAAAGCGGTTGAGGATGAGGAGGCCTACTACTTCATTGACAAGCCACGATTTATCTTTAAACCATTTTTGGCTACCAAATCTTTTATTTTTTCCTTGGCCGTCAAGTTAGCGGTAGGGGATGGAACTTGAGGAGGGGTGGAGCTTGAGGAGGGGTGAAGCTTGATGAGGAGTAGAGACATCTACAAGCTTCACCGGCCAAGAGATGAAGGTTCCTTGACATCACTCACAACCTTCACTCATCGGTTGGGAGAGGGACAGTGCATCAAAGATCACCTCTTCAACCGACACTCGACTTCATCATCGCCCATTTGTTCGTGGTGTACAGTTGATCCCAAGTTGTGGACAGTCCCTTTAGCAACCAATTGTCTATGACCATCACGATCCTCCACATACGAGATGACAAGGTTGCTCGACTGACCGTCCAACAATGCAGCTCCTCTAGTGCTCTGTGCTGCATAGGTTCGCATGAAGGTGTCAAGGGATCCACACTGGTCTCGGCCGAGAGCTCGGGAGGAACTTCATTTTCTCCATCTCCTCCTTCATCTTGCTCATCTCGATTGAAACATCCTCAATGTAGCATCTTTCGCCGCCGATTCCTCACTTAATTTGGCTAGCGTCGATCCATCTCCTCCCGGTAACCATACTTTGTCCTGTGGCGTTTGGATTTACCAAAGTATTGCTTTAGGCCTACCCGTCCTCCAATCCCCTTACACGCCCGCGTGATCTGGTTTTCCGGCCGCAGCGGTCGAACATCATTCCTCCCGTCCGACGCAAAAGATCCCTCTCGCCTCTTTCTTTTTAAGATCTTCCCGTAAGATACGATAACGAGAAGCTTAGTGATGAAACATGTTTAGTAAGTAAAAAATAACAATATCGATACTTACAATTCGTTCAGCAACTACACGAGTTTTTCACGTGTAGGCGCCGCTTGGCTTTTGCCGAATATACAACTTGAGCTCCTCGCGACGTATTGGAGATGGCGGCTGGTCAACTACCGTAGAAGGATTGGATTCAGCTTCATCTTCTAATCTCTTCCGTTTGGTCGCCATCAAATCTTTTTCGGCCTTTTCATATCCGCCGCGAGAAGCCCCTGTGTGGGCAATCATTCTTTCTCCCAATCTCCCGATATTTTCCCTTATTTTCGTGAATCAGGATTGAAAACAACTATATATCAATTATGAATTCCAGCCATGTCACTAACAGAAATTAGAGAACTTCTGCTATGATATGAACGTCAAACATTAGTCAAATTCACTTCATCAAGTTTCAACATTTTACTTAAGGAAGATGTAGCATTGTAGAAGAAATTGGGAAAACCAAAGGAAAGGGAGTTGCAGAAATGCCGCCAACTCACTCAATTCATTCATTCATCATAAATGGTTCCTACACATATTAGAATAACTAACTAACTAACAAAGAACGTCTAACCATGGCCATTACACGTTTACATATCAAACTTGCATGGAACTAGGACATGCTCCTCTCATGCAGGACAAAGGCAGCAAATGTATACTTCTATTCACACACCAAACCATTTAACTAACAGTATTAGATGTACACAATAACATTCACATATCCTCACAAAGTTAATAAGCAAACAAAAGTGCAAACAAAACTAAATATAACTCACCGAGCTTCAGAGTGGTCCGCTTCGAACAAATTGTTGCCAAGTTTGTTCATCAATAAATTTGTACTTGTCCTGTGGTTGATGGTCGCTTCTCCTCGGCAAAAATATAAGTGTTAGCCGAGAAAGGTCTTAAACTTCCGAACCGCTCAAGACAATAAGACAATGTTGAGTCTTTGAACTTCTCGGACTCGGGGACGGTGAATGTAAGCCGGATAGTGTCCCACATAGGATCCTTTATTGTTTTTGGTCCACATTTTTCCACTCATCGGTCAAAATGCTAACCTTGCTGCGTACTAGAGCGCCGACAAAACTAGTATATGTGCTTTTATTAGGACCGAAAGGTTGCAAATTTTCATCAAAATGAATCTCGAGCTTCGTCCCAATATTCGACTAAGGGATACTTCCATCATTCGTGTGCGCTTCTACCACGGCGTGCACCGCGCTGAGGAGGCTCAATGTGAGATGAATAGGGTTCGTTTGTCCGACCCTCCCCAGGCAAACCAGTATCTGGAGTTTCAAGAACACGAGTGGAATCGTTTTCACCGTTCATTTTCAAGACAAGTAAGAGAGGAATGCCCGAGAAAATGAGGGAGTAACAGAGGCTAACGGTGACGCGGGCGAGGAAGAGAGGTAATGGAACAGAAGGGTTTCGCAACGTGAACAGGGGTTCTTCGGTGAGAGTGTGAGAGTGACAAAGCGTCCGCGCGAAGTTAACGTTTGGCGCTTCATTTTAAGACCGGACAAATACACATATACGGTCTTAAAAGATAACCTTTAAGACCGATCTCTATATATGTCCGGTCTTAAAATTAATTAATTTTTTATTCAAACTTTAGTACGGCCAAAGTTTTTGTCTGGTCTTAAAAGTCTTACTTTTAAGACCGGTCATTCTGTAACAATGGTCTTAACATTTATTACTTTTTTATTTAAACTTTAGTACCGGACAAATTTTAAGTTCGGTCTTAAAAATCAAAGTTTTAAGACCGGCTTTTATAAATGTTCGGTCTTAAAACTTTAATACATTTATATTTTAATTTTTCCTTATTAATTTTGGAGTGTAGAAAATATAAGTCTCATTTGTATGAGATTTCTCCAAAAGTAATTGATATTTCAATTTTTTTAATAACATTTTTAAGACCGGTTGTTATTTTAACAGTCCGGATAAGACCTATGAAAAAATGATCCAGTGTAAGAAGTTCTTTATATTTACAAATCTGCCACCGGCCATATTTTTAGGAGCGGTCATTCTTTAGTCCGGTCTTAATGAGGCGTCTTAATGCACTTTAGCGTATAAGAAGTTCTTTTTATTTACAGAACTGCCACCGGTCACACCTTTAAGAGCGGGCCGTCGATGATCCGCTCTAAATGAGGCGGTCTTAAATCCCTTTTTTGCACTAGTGTTGTCTCCCTATTATGACAAGTGGCAATATGTATTGCAAGATGAAGTTATGACTTGTACTTTTAACCTTTGGCATGTCATAAATATAAGATTCATATGACCTCCCTACTCCTTTCTTGTTGGACGAATGTAGAGAGCATTTTTAGCTTCATGAAGACTCTTCATTACATGTCAAATTATGTTGATTCCATAGTCTTCCCCCTTTACACACTTGACAAAAATCCAAGGCTTAGGTAAGAAGCTTGAAGCTTACTCTCTTGACATCAAGACGCCTACTCTTATGCAATTTATTATTCTCTTCCCCTTATTTTATCTATTGGATGAAGATGGTCTTAACAAAAGGACTCTCAAGTTGTCCTTTATTATCCTTTGGTACAGTCCATTTGAAAAAGAAATGTTGCCATCTATTAACCAAGTTCATTATCATATTCTTCCTTCTTCCTCTTTGGTAGAAAATAACATGAATACAATGCCTCTTCATTTGTTCTTTATTGACCAATAAAATAGAGTCACATGGTCAAGAACAATTTCCTACTTCTTGGCCAAATATGATAATTAGTACCAATTTAAACAAAAAGAACATATTTGTTGATATTATGGCCATGAAACATATTTATTAAGAAAAATCCACATGGCCTTCTTTTATTCCTCTTTTGGACAAAATTATAACCCAAAATTATCAATGGAATATCATTCCCATAACAACTATTTTATATTACAATATTTCCCAAAATTTAAGGTTTCAGGAAAATCAAGCATTCTACTAATATTTCACTATTTCATTCTAGTAAATATATACATTGTTTCAAGAATTTTTAGGAAGGCGAAAATCAGGTTATTGCAGAGAATAATCCAAAGCTTGTAATTAGGGTAAGGGCATAACCAAAACTTAGTGTGCAAATCAAAACTTAAACAAATTTAAATTTCAAAATTACTAATTACTTAAGTTTTGATGTGATGAGTAAAATATACATTCTCATCTAGTCCTATTTATAAGGCAGAGAGAGAATATTTTGTTGTCATATTTATAAGTCACATCTTTAAATTTTTTTCACATTAATGTGACAATATTACCATTCATTTATTGTGTAAACTACTAAACTCTGTACTCTTATGGTAGAATGTATATTAAACAAGGAAAAAGTTGAAAATTTATTAAATTTTAAAAGAAAATTATCAAGATTTAAGATTTTTCTTGATTTTAGTAAAATATGTTGGAAAGAGCTTATAAATTGGACGAGATGAGAAGTACTCTCTCACCATATGTTTGTGTAGCTAGAACTAAGAAAGAGATAGATAAGAATAAATTTTATCTATTACTGCATGATTAACTATTAATTTCTCCATATTGTTCTTTTAAATTGAAATTACACTATTGCAAAGTACTCCTTTTGGTCCTCTTTATAAGACTTAAATTTTTTAATTGATTCGCCCATTTTTTATAAGATCCAGTTTGGAGGTTGTATGGATATTAAATACATTTTCACCATTTTTATCCATAATTAATTATTTCATCTCTCACTGTTGATATTTTTTCAATATATTCTCTTTAATATTTTTTTTCTCACTATTTCTCTCTCTCATTTACCCTCTTATAAATAAGGGCTTGTTTGAAAAAAAAAAGTTCATTTCTTATATATTTATTATTTTAAAGTAATTTTAACAAATTTTTTTTAACCAAATAATTTGGTTATTTAGATCTCATGAAAAGGGTAGGAGGGAGACATAGTATACTTCTTCTTATCTTAATTATATAAATATAAAGGCAAAAATGTGATGGTTAATTTTTTTTTTTTTTTGATACAAGGCGAGGGGAGGGGGGATCGAACTAAGGACCTAAGGGGGGGAATAAATCTCAATACTATTGTACTACTAGGAGTGCCGGTTGATGGTTAAATTTTATTTTCAAGTTTTAACATTGCCCCACCTTAGTTACAACCAAAGGCCCATTGATCAAGGAAAATTGGAGGTGGGAAAGGGAAAATTCAAATTTCCCTTTGGTAGCACGCGGATCTGGTTCAACATTTTTTGAAGAAAATATTTTCTTTCCGGGACCCATTTTCAGTGTTTAAATGAAAATATGTTCCTACAAAAAGTGGTGGGAACCCATTTTCTAGGACCTCCAAAAATCGGAGAAAGACTCAAATGCCCCTGATGTGACTGTGATGAGATATAAAAAAAAGTGAAATCTTTGAGTGCCATTTACACTATGGGAGTTGGAAAATAGAAGCTGGTGAAGAATAGAAGGGTGAGGGGCTTTTTTCCAACAACATCGCTAATCCAATCAATCCCGAAGAACAGGTAGGTTGCTTCTTCTCTGTCGTTGTGGTTGTTTTGTTATTGTTTGCATTGAATGTGATGCACCCGTGGTCCCTAGTTTTTTGTGTTAAGTGAAGAGGCCATTGCCCATTGAAGCTGATTCGGAGCAGTTGATGGTGGTGGGAACTCCATGGTTGGGCGAAAATCTAGGCGGCTTATAGTCTGACCATGAAGTACCCATATGGTGAACGTGGTTAAATGTGTGATATTCCACACAAGGGAAACGTTGTTGACCACGTGCAGGTGATGGGTATATAATGGTTAATTGCTCAATTTTGTTATGAAAAAATAGGGGTAAAAAGAGTTATTTCTTTCACGTTTTTACTACATACATCCTATGGTGGTTAAGCCGTGATTATGGGGGAATTATTTGAAGTGATTCATGACTATGGGTTGCCTATTGAATGCATTTGGTTAGAAGGGATAAAATGAAAACATGAGCCTTTAAATAATATTTTTAAGGATTAATATTATCTTTGGTCCCCCAAGTTTGTCCTTATTTTGGTTTCAGCCCCTCAAGTTTCAAACTATTGGTTTTGGTCCTTGTAGGGGAAAAATGATCAAAGTTTTTATTGAGTTAAAGGGACCAATATTTTAAATGAAATGAAACTTGAAGGACCAAAACCTATTGTTTGAAACTTGAAGGACCACCTTATTATGTCTAAGATCTACAACAAGCATCAATGCCCTTTTCATGGTTAAGGCTTCAATCATAAATGCAAAAATCAATTTAACCTTATCCACAAAACCCCATTTAAAATCACCAAAATGATCCCTACAAATTACTCCAATAGCAACACCAATTTTATTAGTCGAGAAAGCCCCATCACAGTTAATTTTAAGATTGCCTCCAGTTGGAGGGGACCAAAGAACTAGAGGAGTAGCATATCCCCTTTTCCCCTCAAGGCTTCTGTGACTTTTGTTACATCTCACTCAAAAGTCAAAGTTGCTTTTCCTAACCCATTCAATAACATCAATAGGATTTGGTTCTTTATGATTGAAAACCATATAATTTCTTTGCTTCCATATAAATCATAAGATCTAGTAAATTAATGATAGACCTTGCTTACTCAGGGAGGGCATACCTGTCAATGTGATCCACCAAGCATTAAAGTTTGATATGCTAGATACATCAAATCTTGCATTAAGAGTACAACCGAACCAAATACGTATGATCCAAGGGTAGTGAAAACACAAGTGCTCAATCATCTCCTTAGTTCCAGCATAAACAAGACAAATGTTTCCGTGGGATCTTTTTCGACAAAAAAGGGCTTCATTTGTAGCTACAACATTATTTAAAAGTCGCCAAATAAACTGTTGTACTGTTGGGATAATTTTTACCTTCCAAATCAATTTCCAGCAGGTTGATGGGATGACAATAGAGGACCCTGCTTTGTTGTCGTTAATGGGATTACCCTCTTTACCTCTATGGTATCCCAATTTTACTGAATACACATTGTTCTTAGCGCTAGTCCACACTGGCTTATTATCTAGCCCATTAGATGGGATGGTGATATCATATATAACACTCTTGACTTCCTCGGGCAGATATTGATTAATAGGAGTAAGATCCCACTCGCCATTGACAATAAGGTCTTTTCCTTTTCTATTTGAAAAGATAGGATCATTTAGATTATTGGGCTTCTTCAGGAAATCAACACTTGGAACCCATTTGTCGTCCTATATACTGATAGTAGCACCATTTCCTACATCCTACCTTAGATCTTTCCTAAGAAAATTTCTTCCTTCAAGAATGCTGGACCAACACCATGATTCCTTATAGCATTTTTTCGCTTTCATAAACTCTTCTTTAGGAAAGTACACACTCTTCAAGACCCTAGCCCATAGTTCGTTTGGACTCACCAGTAGCCTCCAAGCCGTTTTAGCCAGAAAAGCATCATTCATGATTGACAGATCTCAAAAGCCCATCCCTCATGTACTCTTATCTCTGGTCAACAAATCCCAGGCTTTCCAATATGTTTTTCTTCCAAAAGCATTACCACTCCACTAGAAATTGGCAATAAGGCTACTTATCTCTTTACAAATCTTAAGGGGAAACTTGAAGTAGTTCATTGGGTAAATTGGAATTGCCTGAGGAACAACTTTAATCATTACCTCTCGACCAGCAAAGGAAAGAATTGATTAACCCCATCCTTGGATTTTACATGCAACATGTTCTCTAACATAAGCCAAAGCATGATGTTTCGTCTTTCCTCATATGATCAAGACACCGAGGTATTTACCTGGGTCCTTTGTCACTGAAATGCCTAGAATACTACCCACCATACTTTTCACTTCTTCAGGGGTATTGGAGGAGAAAAAAAAAATACTTGACATGTCAAGATTAATAACTTGACCAGAAGCTGTACAATACATGTTCAAGATTTTTGCTAGATAATTGTAGTTACTATGACTAGCATGCATATACAAAAGAGCGTCGTCGGCAAAGAAACTGTGAGTAAGCTTAGGATAACCCTGGCTTAATTTAACTCCCTTGATGAATCTATCATTCTGGCTCTTGCTAATCATAATAAAGAGAACCTCAGCAACAATAATGAACAAATACGGAGAGAGGGGACTCCCTAGCGAATGACCTTACTGGGAGCAAAGGAGCTCACATTTTCACTTGATAAGCAAATATTCAAACTAACAGAGCAAACACATTTCATTATGAGAGACACCCACTCAATACAAAATCCATATTATAATAAGACATTTTTCAGCAAGTCCCATTTAACACGGTCATACGCCTTGCTCATATCCATTTTAAGAGAAAATTCATACTTACCCTCAAATTTCTTACAATGAAGGTAATGATATACCTCATGGGCAATAATAATATTATCGTAAATGCACCGATTAGGAACAAAGGCGCTCTAGTTCTAGGAGATACAAGTATCAAGCAAAGGTCGCATCCTATTGGCCATAATCTTTGAAATGATTTTATATGAGAAATTACACAATCCTATGGGGCAAAAATGGGATACATGTTCAGGTTTTTGTATTTTAGGGATAAGAGTAATGTTAGTATTATTTAAGTAATCAAGAACATAATGTCCTACAAAAAAACTTTTGAACCATAATACAAATAGAATCACCAATTTCAAGCCATGTGGAATGTTGAAATTTACCCGAGAAGCCATCTAGCCCAAGCGCCTTCGTACTCCCAAGGCTAAATGTTGCTGCTTTAATTTCTTCCTTTGAGATGGGTAACTAGAGACGTTGATTCATTTCAGATGAAATTCTAGGATCTATAAAATCTAAGACTGTATCCATCGAGTATGCACCAGATGTAGTAAACAACTTCTGAAAGAAGTTAGCAATGTTATTGGAGATATCATCCTTCTCCATTAACCAAATGCTCGAGTTATCTTTAATATAAGAAATTAGGTTCTTCGGCCTCCTTTTGATAGTAGAGAGATGAAAGAATTGAGAATTTTTATCACTAACTTCTAACCAATTAATACGAAAGCGATGCCACCAATACTGTTCTAAATTAAGAAGTCTTTCTAGATCTCCTTTTACCTCCGAAATCCCTTTAGAAATGTCAGGAGTGTGATCACCTTGTGTCAACTCAACCAACTAGGTCTTTAAAAGATCAATAAGTTTGGCACTATTAAGGATCTCCTTCTTACTCTATGTAATTAACTTCTGCTTGCAACGATTCACATGAATTAATTACCCCACGTGAATTAATATGAATTAATAAATTTTCACAAACTTGAACCCCACGTGACACAATCCCACCCATGTAATTAATTACCTTACTTTTATTAGTTAAATCTCCACCTTCAATTAATGCGTTGAAATATGTATAACAGTTGATATTCATATACTCCTACTCTCATACTCTTGATAGCGTTAACTAATACTCCTCTAGTAGTGTATATAGCGTTGGGAGAAAATGAATTTTTTGTCATATTTATAAGTTACATCATTAAATTCTTATGGTATAAATATATTTAAATACATAGCATTGGGAGATAATGAATGTATAATTTTACTCTTTATTTACTATATTTTATTCTCATGGTGTAAATATATTTAAATAGGAAATAAAATTAGAACGTTGTTAAATTTTAAAATATAGTTAATGAAGTTTTATATTTTTTAAAAATTTATGTAAACTATGTTTGAAAGTGACTTATAAATAGAATTAGTGAAATATATTTTATTTGAATGGAAATGTACATGTGGAGTGTATCACGCTATATACTTCCTCGTTTCATATTTATTTGTCCTCATAATTTATTTTTAAAATTTTGTCCTCCATTTTGAGCAAAAAAAAAAAATGTCACATCATTTTAAATTTTAACCACCCCAATTTAGCGCACTTCATCTAACACGAACATTATTGAAAACAAATAATAATTGCAAAATTGAAGTTTGAACCAGGTCAAGTAAATAGGGGAGGAGGAAGTATATTATTTCCATAATTTATAAATCATTAGATCTGAATCGTTGAGATTTCAATCCAACGGTTGGGATAAAAAAGAGGATGAGAAGTGGATGGTAAATGAAGTGGATCATGGCCAAACTCCAATTCATTGTGGGTTGATTGATTAAATTTGAACCTTATAAATTTTCTTGGCCACACTGAAAACTTGCACTAGCTCCCGTTTTTAATATAAAAGCTAGATAACTAATTTATGGATATTAAAAAAATTAATTAAGTTCTAGTTATTTATAACACATTTGTTAATTTTTCTAACATGTGTAATACCCTGAAAATCTCACTTATGATAAGTATTATATTAAGTAAATAATACCTATTGGAAATAGGTGAATATGTGATATCAAATTTGTAAGGGAAAAATCTCTTGAAAATTAGAGTGCCAAAATGACGAAAATGCCCTTGTAGGACATAAATAACTTAGGAAAATTATGAAAAATCCTGAGAGGTAGTAAAATAATTATTAAAATTGAGAGAATATGTTGTCTCTAATTTTGGTAATTTAATAAATTATAAGCTTGGAAGAATTATAAAATAACAACTATAAAGTATTTGGAGATCATAACTAACTCCATATATATTGATATTTTACATGGGAGATAAAATAGTTAGTTCTGATTTTGAGAGGAAGTAATTAGTTCTAAATAAGAAAATTATCAACAAATAATAAGTGATTGATTAAATAAATATTGGTTAATTATTTAAGCTTGAACGATGAAATAATTGTGATAAATTGTGTAGAATTCTATAATTAATGGTTTATGGCTAGAAAATTAGCATAAATATATTTGCTAATTAATTGGAAAATATTGAGAAAAATAAAGGAGATTAAGTAGTTTTGAGCCTAAAAACAAGTATGGGCCAATAGGAAAATTATGTAAAAAAAATTATGTAAAAAATTATTAAATTATATAATAATTAATTAAAAAATAAAATAAAAATATATATAAAGTGTGTGTGTGTGCCGAAATCTAGTGGGGAAAAAGAAAAAATATATATGTTTAATAATGGTGGAGTGTTATATTAAAACACTTAATTAAATAGTAATTAAAGTAGAAAGTAAAAAAGGTAAATAAACACCGATAGGAATTGGATCTTGACTGGAAAACCATGAACAAAGTTTCTAAAGTCAGTAAAGAATATGAAAGAGTGGATTTTTATCTTGAAATAGACTGTTCCAGAAGTTAATTCCGAGATCGGTGGAGCATTTTGATAATAAGACGAAATAGGGTAATCTGTGAAAGAGGCAGATAGTCACAGATTTAGAATTTGAAGAAAATAAATTGTAACTCAACATCTGGGGATGAGTTTATGACTATCTGGACATATTTGGAATCAGTGAATTTTTGTCCCGAAGTTGGTAATTCCAGAAACGATTTCCATAACCGAGCACGTTTTTCGAGAAACTTCAGCAGGACCGTTGGAACCCTATATGGAGTCAAAAGTTTATTTAGCCCGGACATTTATAATGACTAAGAAAATGTCTTCAAAGTTGTGATTCCGGATTTCTAAGATTTTACAGGATTACGCGATTTGAACACCGATCGGGACTTTATCGGTGTAGGACCTTCTAGAACAAAGGAAAGGTGGCACCATAATGAGTGCATTTGTGGACTTTGGGGAGGGGGGCAGGTCGGCATGCAAGGTGGAGGAGGGAGATCTTGCCACTTCAAAACCCTAGATCCGACGGTTGAGATTAAAGGAGGAAAAGTGCGAATTTGCCCCTGGAAAAACTCTATAAATAGGCCAACCATTCTCTTGAAATTTCACACCAAAATCATCTCAAGAATTTCGAATCTAGAGAGAAGGAAGAGAGAAGGAGGAGCCGGGGAAATTTTGCAGCGAAGCTCTGAGTAAGTTCTTCGGTACTTAGTCTTAAGTTTCCGTAGTTCTTTTGGTAGTTAGAGTAGAAATGCTAGATTAGTCTTTAATCTTCCAAGTATGATTAGATATCATATGATAGGGGTATTTTAGTCATGAATTTTGAAAATCATGGTGGGGTTGAAGTTCTGGCAAAATTTTGGAAGATTAGGGTCAAAGTAACGAAGTGCTGGCGAAATTCCGTCGATTAGGGGGTCAGGGGTAAAATGGTCATTTTGACTAAAAATGTCCGTCGTAATGATAGATCCTTAACAAATACGTTGTTATGTTGATAGGATATCCCTGATTACGTTCTGACCTACTGTCGTGCCGTATACCGACAGAAATACCGTTTTCCGTCAGAAGTACCGATTACCGTCAACGAAGGTACGTTCCCGTACTGTAACACTAACTCTGACATTTATGGTATGCATATATGTGGTATGTGTGTTGTATAGATGTTATACTGTTGAAATGCATATAGTGGTTAGAGGATATGTCTGTATGCTGGGGGCAATATGTCGGTATGCTGGGGGCAATATGTCTGCATGCTGGGGGCAATACATATGTATGGGTTGTGATAGAGTGATTGTATGTGCTTATGATATTGAGGATGTCTGTTGTTTGTATGTGTATACATAAACATGAGGTTAACCGTTACCTGAGATCCGGTGCAGCCCTTAACATAGCGTCAGGTTCCGGAGGACTGAGGAGAGAGACAAGCAGCCGCATAGAAGTTCCGGCTGAAGACTTCTTTTGTTGTTCCGGCGGAAGCCTTTTGTATTTCACTTTTGAAACACTCGGTTACTGTACCGCTATTGTAAATAGCCAGCCAGACTTACGGCACTTTATATATACATATCAGTTACTCAATTACTCCGTTGCTCTACTCTGATGAAAAAATTTTATACTGCTTTTGAAAAACGGGATGTTACAACATGCTCCCTCCAATCTAGTCCATAATATATATGACTTATTTGAGAAGTTGATTTTAATTTTAAATATATATATGATTTATCATTTATCATGTCACTTGACATAAAGTTATGTCAAGTCACCCCAAAACTACGTCGTTTTGGGAGTTCATTAATTCCCCTAACCCTAAAATGACGTCGTTTTAGGAGTTAGGGGAATTAATGAAGGGTGTTTTGGTAAAATTCATGTAATAAACACAAAAACAAAAATACTAAAACAATCTTCGTTAATTCTCCTAACTTCTAAAACGACGTCATTTTAAGGTTAGAGGAATTAATGAACTCCCAAAACGACGTAGTTTTGGGGTGATTTGACATAACCTTATGTCAAGTAACATGACAAACGATAAACCATATATATATATTTGTGAATCTTTTCTTAAGTTACCCTTTTGATACTCCATTAACAATAATCAAGAATGAGAGGAAATGAGGAAATTAAGTAAGATGACTAGTGTGTTTTCAAAAATATATGTCATATTAACTAACTTAATCTAATCTAATTAAGTAAATATGTCTTATATTAAGGATCAGAGAGAATATTCTCTTTAATCCTATGCATTGAAAATGAAAATCAATTAATATGTGCAATCAGTAAGAATATTTTAGAGAAACATTTATAAATTAAATTTGGAAGACAGATGATTGAAGTCTTATATTGACGACTAAAGTAAATATCTTGTCAAGCTCCTAGTATAGGAGGGAGCACTATTTACTTTGTTTATTATGTCTTTTTTTTTTTTAGACAATATAATAATGGCATGATTAAGGATCACACAGACACATGTTCAGCTTGTAAAAAGCAACAATAATAGTAATTGATTGTTTTTAAAATGAGAATCTCTTTTATATTTTTGATCCTGAAGATAAGGAACGAGAGAGAGAGAGAGGCTTGGGGGAGTGGGGAATAAATGAGAGAAGGTGAGGACAAGAAGGAAATGGCGTTAGGGAGTGTTTGTTTGTGGGGAAGACAAGCACGACAGCCAAACAAATTAAATTAAAATATAATAAAATAACTTCAGAGTGGGAGACCCAGCAGGGTGGGGTGTGCTATGTACTGCCATTAAAAGAAACGCCGCCCCCAAAAAATATTAGTCAGTACGGTCACCACAATTAAGGTTGTCAAACTCACGAGTTTAAGCAAATTCGTGACAGTGACGTAAACTCGTATCGTGAATTCGAATCGTGAACTCGTAAGAGTTTACTTTTACCACTAAATAGGTATTAACAATGTATAATTAAATAATTAAAATATAAAAATGATAATAATTAGATTGAAATATATTTTAAATCTAAATAATTGAAATTAAATATATCAACATTCATAATCTATTATATTTAATAAAGGATTTTCTATAAAATTCATATATAAAGCCGTTAAGGATGACAAAATTGAAAAAACTAACACAATTTTATAAGTTAAAAACGTAAAAACGGTAAATTCGGTGTGTAAACTCGTGAGTTTAACTGAGTTCACAGCTGACATGAGTTTACCAGAGACTCGACTCGATTTAGTAAGGTAGAAACGTAAAAATGGTAAACTCGGAGAGTCAACTCGTGAGTTTGCCAACAATGTCTACAATCCTCGTGTCCTAAATATAGAATAAAGTTTGTAGTGCGATTAGATTGAAATTATACTCCCCCAAAGGAAGTGTGTATATTATATATATATATATATATATATATATATATATATATATATATATATATATATATATATATATATATATAGTTACATTCTCTCTTCAGTCTCTATTATAAGTAGATTGCCTTTGCTATTCTTCTTTACTACTCATTTCAATATTTAGATTAAAATTTGGGTTCTTTAGATTTAATATTTTATAAAAATGTTAATAAAATATCAAATTTTTTTAAATAAATAAATAAATGATTCAAAAAATTCTAAATTTTAGTTATGATAATTTAAAATTACAATAAAAAATATTTTAATAAAATATATACAAAACATAAATCCAAACCACTCAAATTTCAATCTAATGGTTGAGATGAGAAAAGGAGAGGAAGAGAATGGTAGGAGCAAAGGACTATAGCCAAGTCCATTATAAGTTCTTCTAGAAAGATTTTTTATCCCTAATATTAGTTATTTAGAAAGCAATTAATGTTATCTGTTAATTTTATCTCTATAATCAATATTTAAATGTGGCCTTCTATATTATTCCCTTAATTTCAAAACCTCTTTTTTTTAACCATCGTCTTCAAAAACCTTATTCATAAGGGTAAATTTGAAAATTTTTATCAATTTAACATATATTTAATGAGTTAACTGTCATTTTCTTTTTTCATATAAATTAGTTGAAAATTCCTTATATAGGAATCGAAGGGAGTATTATTATATATAATTAATATTTTCTCACTCACTTCTTTAAAATGACCGAGCTTATAAGTCACTAAATGAAATGTTCATTATAACTTTTAAAATTGTTCTTATTTAAAGTTTGATATAATTTTTAATTTCTTAATATGTAATTTATAGTTGTTTTAAATATGGGTAGATGCGATTTGTTTTCATGTTAAAATAAATTTAGTGACTTAATGACCTCCCTTTGCATGACAAAAATCACCTCTTCTTAACGAGGTGTATCTAAAAATGCTTTGTAATATGAATAAGAGGGAGTGCATATTATCTCCCCTAATAAATTAAACATTAAATTATAATTAATTACATCTTCTCACTTATCGTTTTTATAAATAAGAGAATATTTTAAAAATATTTTTGGGAAAATTCTAAAAAAATATCTTCAAAATTTATAAATATCAAATTAGTGATTTCACATTAAAATGAGTTATAATTGCTAATCAAGTGTAGTCAATACTTAAATTAAGAGTGATATACATTAGCTACCCCTCTATTTTAATTAAATCATCACACAGACATCCCCGGCCTCTATTTTAAAAATGTATATAGATCTCTCTTAAAATTAAAATGTATGTTACAGAAACCTCCCTTATATATTTGAAATTTCATTTCCATCTATTTAATTGTTAATTGACCATGAAGTTTTACTATTAAACATTTTCTTTGACCAAAAGACCTCCTTCAACAAATGAATAAACACTTTTATTTGCCTAAAAAATATTTTTTAAACAAAAAAATAATTCTAATACATATATGTTCAAAATTTCCAATATATTATAAAATTTATTAATTTTTATTATATTATAAAATTTTTAATTTTTAAATTTTTAATCATACTTATTGAAACTTAATTATTTAGTATTATTTTAAATAACTAAAAACATCTTTCTTTCTTTTTTTGCCACGACCCCACGATTAAAAACATATTTGAAATGTATATTTTATTCATCACATGTTATGAATAACTTAAATTTGAGATATCGTATAACTTATATTATTTTTAATTTTTAATTTTTTTAGATAAAAAAGACCGGATGGATGGTGAATAATATATTCATTGCTGTTGGTTCGAGCTCGAGATTTAAGGGTTGATTTGTCTGTTTGTGACATCAAAATGCGTATCAAGAGAATGTCTGTCTGTCGAATAAATATTAAATACTCATATGGGATTGCTAGCTAGCCAAAGGAATATTTCTATCCTTCATCGGTTTTTGTTCATAAATAAATATATACATATACACACACATAAATATATATGTGAGTGTAGGAATATTTTTTTTTTACAGTTAATTATTCATTTACGTAGAATTTTTTAATGTGTTTAAAAATGTACACAAATTTTACTTTGATATTGATGCAGATTAATTCTCGGAAATTGTTAATAATTTTCTGGGAGAACAAACAATGGAATGTCGTGGATCCATGCCCGATATTTTGACCCCTTGGTAAATGTGGTATCTGTTTGCTCCTTCTCTATATCCTTCGTTCTTTCTCTCTCTATATGTAAAATCCTTTTCTGTCACAACAAAATTTAATATAGGCTAAAGTATACGTTCGGTCCTTCATGTTTGCCTTTGGTATCAATTTAGTCCCTTAAGTTTGTAAAGTGCACGTTTGGTCCCTTAATATTAGTCTAACTTAACAAAAAATACTGACTCAACAATTTTAAGCGATGATACTGTTCAATTAAATGTTGACCAAGCATGCTTATATGTTAGTATTTTAATAATTTAATATTTTAAATCCTATTAATTAAAAAATATTAATCTTCACATACTGTTTTACGGGTTTTCACAGTTTGTGAAGATTAAATATATATTTTTTTTGTTGAAGAAGATTAAATATTTTTCAATTAATATGATTTAAAATATTAATTTATTAAAATACTAACATATAAGCATGCTTGATCAACATTTAATTGTACATTCAACGCTTAAAATTGTTCAGTCAGTATATTCCATTAAGTCAAACTAACTGTGTTAATATTAAGGGACCAAACATGTACTTTACAAACTTAAGGGACTAAAATGATATCAGAGACAAACGTGAAGGACCAAACGTATACTTTAGCCTTTAATATAAAATCCATTCTCACGATCACGTTTTGTCCTATTTTATACTCCATAAGTCTATAAATATAAGTAGTTTAGAATTTTTTTGATATTTTTAAAGATACCCCCTCTTTAATAATTTGTCCCTCAATCTAAATAAATTCTTTTTTTATTTTCCTTTATTGAAAAAATTAAGTTTTCATACAACTTGGATCAAAATCTGAAGTTAGCTAGGGGCTAAATCATAGTCGAGGACCATATCAAATCATAAGAACAGTGTGGTCGTTGACAGCATTATGAAGAAATATGTTGATGGGTCAATGAAAGAATCCTTAATGAAGTAGTTCTTTTCACTTGTCTATGACTTTTGCTTCGTATGCACATAAAAATCAATCACAAGCCACATACAATGTGGAAAATAAGAAAAAGAAGGTAAGACAATCGGTCCTCAACCAAGACTTTTTGACCAATTTGTCCCTAATTAAACAACTAATTAATTACCGAAATGCTCTTGTCTGGAAATATATTACCAATTTGCCCCTGTTTAGTCGATTATAACAGAAAATGCCATATTTTCAACAATATTTAAACACTTTGATTTTGAACATAGAAAGATCATTTACAACAAAAAAATGTTATATTTACAACAAAATTTAAAATCTGGCTATTTACAACAGAAAAAACTATATTTACAACAGACAATTCCATATTTACAACAACATTTAAACACCTGAATTTTGAACATAGAAATGTCATTTACAACAGAAAAATGCTATATTTACAACAAAATTTAAAATCTGGCTATTTACAACAGGAAAAACCATATTTACAACAAACAATTCCATATTTACAACAACATTTAAACACCTGGATTTGGAACATAGAAATGTCATTTACAACAGAAAGACTATATTTACAACATGAAGTGCTATATTTACAACAAAATTTAAAATCTGGCTATTTACAACAGAAAAAATCATATTTACAACAGTGTAATAAACTAAACAGGGACATAATTGGTAATATGTTTCCAGACATGGGCATTTCGGTAATTAGTTATTTAATTAGAGGAAAATTGGTCAAAATGCCCCTCTACCAAACTCTCTCTATTTATATACACAGACACATATATGATTGCTTCAGGTAAACGTTATTCTAATAATTTAATTCTATTAAGTATATATACATATCTGGGCCACCCGGTCTCGGTCCGGATTAGTCTAGGGCCGTTGATGTGCCTGAAAGATGGTCTGCCTAGGATATCGGATGCTCTAAGCCAAAAAAAAAAAGTATATATACATATCTAATTAATTATACTATACGGTTGGTTTGCATAGAGTTTGATTTGTTGTCTACACAACTTGGCACTTGCTCTTGCGTCTAAGATTCTCCAACTTTATATATATATATATATATAATTAAATAGGTTAATACAAAATTTGGTGTTTTAAGTTTGTCCTCACACCTCATTTTGGTTTTTATCCCATAAATTTTAAATAAGAGGTTTTTTCCCCTCAAGGACAAAATTGTTCAAATTTTTGTTTAATTATAGGACCAATATTTTAAATGGAATGAAATTTGAGTGACCAAAGCCTCTTGTTTGAAACTTGAGCCCCGAGGAACTAAAATCAAAATGACGGCAAACTTGAGGAACTAAAAATTATATTAACCCATTTAAATATTATCCTACATCTTTAGTTTTTATTGTTTTTTTTTTTTGTGAAAAGTTTTTCTTGTTACATAAGTAAAACAAATGCTCCCTCTTATCTTTAATCACTGATATAAAAAAAAAAGGGCTTTTAGACCACCACAATTATATAGGTTATAGAGGATTAGGTCTAAAAAGTATGGTTGGTTGCATTTTCGTAGGTATAAAGAATTTTTTAGACTGGCTCATTTAATATAAGGTTTAAAAGATATTTTTTACATTGGTTTTCTAAAAAATCCGTATAAAAGAATAAAAAAATGTTGAATACTTTTTAGACTAATTGTCTCTTATAACCGGCCTAAAAGATAAATTTTTTTATACCTTATGTTTCTTATAATTGGTTTCAAAGAGGCTGTAACATCCCAATTTCAGAGCAAATTTTTTTATTTTTTTCCATCAGAGTAGAGCATCGGAATAAAAAACATTGAGTAACTGATACAACGTTAACTGTGGCGTAACTTCCTGTTCATAAAGAATAGTACATTTTCTGTTCAGGACTTTAATCTACTCGGTCGATCACTACTTCGTCTTCACGTGTGCTGTCCGCTCGGCTTACTCTTATTCTCCGTCCTTGGGATCTCGTATACTGATGCTATAGTAAGAGCTGAGATCCAACGTTCATCGGATCTCAGGTAACAGTTAACCTCATGCTTATATAACAATATATGTTCAACAGATATTTCTAGGATGAATTACAGCAATGATCTTGACAATTCAATATATGATCATTTAATAACAACTACCCTACGAGCAAAGTTATTGGTCTGCACTATTCACCAGTGCCACGATGTACGGTCGTGTCCTCAGCGCTAGGAAAACATACGGCATTATCATGTCTATAACCCGTCAGTTGTAATAGTGATTAGCTAAGTTCTTTACCTTAGTCATCGTGCATGACCGAATGAGTCCCGCTCATGGCTTATGAAACTATCCGTATCATATATAAGCATTCTATAAGCATCAGAGTCAGTATTACAGTACGCCGCGAACGTACCTTCGTTGACAGTACTTCTGGCGGAAAATCGTACTTTTTGACGAAAACAACGAAACGTCCAACAGCGGCACGACGGCGGTAAAACAGCGGTTCGACAGTGGTACGAGTCTACAGATATCCTATAAGGATAAATATCATTTTTGTCAATATTTGACATTATAACGGGCATTTTAGGTACAAATTACCATTTTGCCCCTATTCCCCTAATCGGCGGAATTTCGCCAGCACTTCGTTACTTTGACTCCGATTTTCCAAAATTTCGCCAGAACTTTGACCCAATCAAAATTTTCGAAATTCTAGACTAAAATAACCCTATCATATGATATCTAATCATACTTGGAAAATTAAATGCTAATCTAGCATTACTACTCTAACTATTGAAAGAACTACGAAAGCTTAAAGCTCGGTACCGAAAAACTTACCCAGAGCTTCACTGCTTTTTCCTCCAGAGCTCCTCTCTCTAAAACCTCTCTCTAAAACCGAAATGCCTCTTGAAATGGTGTGCAAAATATGAAGAGAACTCATGCCTATTTATAGGCCAAAATAGTGCAAACTTTGCAATTTTCACTTTCCAACTTTGGTAATTTTCCCCTTCATATTAACCATGGAAACTTAGGGTTTTTGGTGGATGATTTGCAGCCATGGAATGCATGATTTCGTTCAGCTCCTCATGAGTCACCAACTTGTGTGACAAGTTGTGTATTCTAGAAGCATTTATACCCGATCGGTGCCGATTCGCGTAATCTCGGAAAATCTCAAAATTCTGGATTAGACAATTCCAAGATATTTTCTTCCTCATCAAAAGTATCTAGTTTAACTTAAATTTTGGTCCTATTCAGGGTTCCAACGGTCTTTCTGAAGTTTTACAGAAAAACGTGTCGGTTACGAAACGAATTTTCGGAATCATCAACCTCTGGACAAAAATTCACTGATTCCAAATATGTCCAGATAATCATAAATTCATCTCCAGATGTTGAGTTATAATTTATTTTTTTCAAATCCAAATTTTATGACTATCTGCCTATTTCTCAGATTTTTCCTATTCCGTCTTATTAGGAAAATGCTCTACCGGCTTCGGAATTAACTTCCGGAAAAGTCTACCGGAAGATAAAAATCCACTGATCAATATTATACATTGACTTTAGAAATCATATTCCTGGTTCTCTAGATAGGATCCGTTTCCTATAGATAACTATTTATTTTTTTACTATTTACTTTAATTAATTATATATTAAAATATTACAACTTGTATACAAATATCATAATATTTTTTGCTCATTCTTATCCTATTTTTCCCTCCAAATTCGGCTGGCCCTTATTTGTTATTATTTAATATTTATTTTTTAATTAATTAATTATTTAATTAATTATATATTTCAATTTTCTTAAAAATTTCCCAAAATTCTCTTATTGGTCCATTCTTACATTTAGGCTTAAAAATACCTACTCTCATCAATTTTTCTTCAAAATTTCCAATTAATTAGGAAATATATTTATACTAATTTTTTAGCCATTACCACTAATTCTAGGGTTTTATATAATTATCTCTGAATTTTCCTTCGTTTATGCTTAAATAATTAGCCAGTAATTACCTAATTACCTTCTTATCAATTGTGGTTAATTTTATTAATTAAGACAACTCTTTATCTTCAAACTTTTGTATTAACATTAGAATTCCATGACTCCTGCATTATTTTAGAATTTACGGGGGCCTTTTGGTCTTTTCAATACTTTTTGAGTATTCTTCTTCAATTTCTCCAAGTTTGTAATTTATCAAATTACCAAAATTAGGGATATATACCCTCTCAATTTTAATAATTATTTCACTGATATTTAGGATTTTTCACCATTTTTCCTAAGTTTTTATACATTCCAAGGGTATTTTGGTCATTTTGACCCCATAGTCCTCTTTCCTAATTTTCCTAAGAGATTTTCCCTTGGAAAATAAGATAATTATTACTTAATATTTGATATCTCATATTCACCTATTTTTGATAGGTATAATTTTACTAAATTATGATACAGATTTTTAGGGTATTACAGAGGCGGAATAAAAAATAATATATTTATTACTTTTATTATCGATTTTTGCAAATAATCAGTCTAAAAGGTGAACTTTTAAAACCTTATTTTGAGTATAACCGACTTAAAAAATTAGCCTCAAAGTAAAACTCACTCATTGAATCTTCTTTTTGGCGCACTGAAAATTGAATTTCGCTATCTGAACTTCTCTTCTTGTCGTGATAACTCTGAGCTCTGTTGCTTTTCAGAACTTATCTGTCGCTCCTCGGTTCTCTTTCGCAGCACATTTCTCTATCATTAACACCGACGCCAGTGTTCATTGTGTGGCCTCATTGCTGCTTCACATTTCTCTCTCGACAAGCTAGTTTTGATACGAGTTGTTTTGGTTTGATATCACTTTTTTTTTCCCTTTTCTTTCTAGTTTTTCGAATGGGTTGAATTAATAATCTATGAAATGTGCTTGTGGGTTCCATAGATTAAGCATGAATGATTTCTTCCTTTCATTTCCTATTATTCCTTGAATTTTACTGTTGGTAATGAAAATTTAGTTCTCAAGAATTTATTTGCACTTGATATCTATCCAATTAACCAACAAAGTGATTTTTAGGGTTACTTTTCATGTCTACAAAATATGTATGCACACACTTATGTTGTTAACTTCATGGTACCGCATATCAGTCAAGGCAATCCAACCATTATATATTGCATCTGCTTGTTAAAGGAATTTGTTAGGTTTGAATATAAAGTTCCTTTCATTGCCATGCTCTGATGAGTCTTGGAATAACTTTCATACCATCTCATTATCTAGCAATACTAGTTTTTACATTTTCATGCATCTTATATGTTGAGATAATGTATGTTAAATCTTTCTGCCTATAAGAATTCAAATATGAATCGCAGTTGGATTAAAGCTAAACGAACGAGTGTTAAATATGATAATGGGGTGAGGGAATTTTTAGAATTGGTTAAAAGAAATGCCGATGATAACAATGAGATGTTTTATTGCCCTTTGTGTAGAATGTTTGAATGAGAAGCAACTAAGTGTTGTAGAATGCAGACATATAAACACATTTAATTTGTGAAGAATTTTGTAAGAGTTATACAATATGGGTATGACATGATGAAGAAATATAAATGCCAAGTGCATCTCAACAGGGGGAAATGGCCTTTAATGATAATGACACTGATATGGATGATCAGATAGATGACATTATTCGTGATGTAAGAAAAGAGGCTTTTGAGCGATCATATGCATATGGTAATATGTGCAGTAATATGTGTCTCATCAACAACTAGCTTTCGATCATCCAATGTTAAGAGGACATAAACATGAAATTAGATATCTTGTGTAACATCCCGTTTTCACAAGTAGTATAATTTTTTTTTAAAAAACATCATTTGTAAACATCAGAGTAGAGCACCGGAGCGATTGAGTAACTGATATATATATATTAAAATACCCATGGTAGCATGTCTTGCTGTTTAAACAGCGGTACAAGAGTGTTTCAAAAGTAATACAGAAAGAAGTCTTCAGCCGCGACTCCTAGGCGTGTTGCTTGTCCTTCTCCTCAATCCTCGGTCCACCCGACCCTGAAGCTATATTAAGGGCTAAGGTCCATGCATCGAACCCCAGGTAACGGTTAACCTCATGTTTATATACACCATATATGTACAACAGACATTAATAGAATTTTGGCAACATTTACTATGGTCAGACATAGGGTATACATATCAGATATGTATGGCAAAAACAATACAGATCGGATGACGAGACAGTGAGTACGGTGAGTACGGACAATAGTACGGTCAGTAGTACGACAATAGTACAGTCAGAGTACAAACAATAGTACATTCAGAGTACAGGCATGACAGAAAATAGGCATGACAGACAATAGTACGATCGAGTACGGGCATGACAATGAAACACATATATGCATACAATAATCATCGAGTTAGTGTTACGAAGACGCGAACGTACCTTCGTTGACGGAATTTGCACGGCGGTTGGTCAGAACGTAATCAGAACATAATCAGAGATATCCTATCAATATAACAACGTATTTGTTAAGGATCTATCATTACGACGGACATTTTTAGTCATAATGACCATTTTACCCCTGACCCCCTAATCGGCGGAATTTCGCCAGCACTTCGTTACTTTGACTCTAATCTTCCAAAATTTTGCCATAACTCCGACCCCATCATGAATTTCGAAATTAATGACTAAAATACCCCTAACATATGATATCTAATCATACTTGGAAGATTAAAGATCAAAACAACAGCTACCCTAGAACTTCAAGAACTTACGAACTAAAGACTAGAACCGAAGAACTTACCCGTTGAAGAACTTCGCTACTCCTTCTCCAGAGCTTCTCTCTCTAACTTCTCTCTACTCTTTAGAATGCTTTCAAGGTGTGAGAATTATGAAGAGAAGGGCAAGCTATTTATAGAGTTTTTCCATGAATTTCAACCCTTAGATCAACTTTATGAGATCAAATCCTAGCCATTCATTTGGAAACTTAGCAAACAAGTTCTCTTCTTCATTCTCCACCACAAAAACGTCCCCTATGTCATATTTCCCACCAATGAAGTCATCCTAATGATGTCATGTGGTGCCACCTTGCATAGCTTCTGGAAGGTTTCTACCGATAAAGTCCCCTATCAGTGTTCGAATCGCGTAATCTTGTAAAATCATAGAAATCTAGAATCATAACTTTGAAGTTCTTTTCTTACTCATTAAAAATGTCTGGGTTAACTAAATTTTTGATCCCTTTCAGGTCTTCTCAGGTCCTGCCGAAGTTTTACGGAAAAACGCGTCGGTTACGGAAGTAACTTCCGGAATCACCAACTTCGGACAAAAATTCACTGATTCCGAATATGTCCAGATATTTTCCAACTAGTTCAAGGATCTTGAGTTAGAATTTATTTTCTATAGACTTACTTTTCCAATATCGGCATTTTCTCTTTTGGGATCCCCTAATTACTCCGCCGGTCACGGAAACGACTTTGGAGACAGTCTATTCCGAGATAAAATTATACTTGTCTATAAAATACTCTGACCTTAGAAACCTTATTCATGATTTTCTAGATAGGATTTAATTCCCAACGGTGGTCATTTATCCTATTTGCTTTTTACAGAATATTCCATAGAATATTTCTTTTTATTAATATTTTATTTCAAAAATCTTATCTCCTTATCTCCTTTGAGATTTTCAGTCCTTTTTATTATTATTTTATTTATTTTCGTTTTTTAATTATTTATTTAATTAATATTATATTTTTTAATTATTAAAAAATTATTTTATATAATTTTTTCACAAAATTTCTCTATTGGTCCATACATGTTCTTTGGCTTAAAATTACTTAATCTCACAAATTTTTCTTCATATTTTCCCATTAATTAGAAAATATATTTTATGCTAATCTTAGCCATAAACCACTAATTATAGGGTCTTACATAATTATCTTTGGATTTTTCTTTGTTCAAGCTCAAATAATTAGCCAGTAATTATCTAATTAATTACCCACTAATTGTTGATAATTTTCTTAATTAGAATAACTCCTTACCTCACAACTTTTGTACTGACATTAGTATTTTATGTCACATGCATTATATTAAAATTTACGGGGGCATTTTGGTCATTATAATACTTTTTAACTCTTCCCCCTTTATTTTTCCAAGGTAATAATTTAATAAATTACCTAAATTAGGGACAATATTCTTCCCTATTTCAAATAAATATTTACTTGCCTCTTTATAATATTTTCAGGGTATTTTATAACCCATAAATATTTTAGGGACCTATTTGCAAACTTTCAAATGTTTTAGGGACCTAACTGCATATTATCTAATTTCAAGAGAAATTACCCTAATAACAAAATACATTCAATACAAGGTGTTTGAGACCTCATATTCACCTATTTTTACTAAGCATTATCAACTGAGATTTTTAGGGTTTTACATCTTGAGCTGCGGTTTGTGATGAATAATAATTGTTAATTGGATATTGATTTTGTTCCCACTTG
The DNA here is from genome assembly GCA_025563575.1 of Acacia pycnantha. NCBI lineage: Eukaryota > Viridiplantae > Streptophyta > Magnoliopsida > Fabales > Fabaceae > Acacia > Acacia pycnantha. The sequence goes on from JAMWYP010000001.1 coordinate 4,788,039, forward strand.
AATTGGAATATTGTTAGCATTATATTCATTTAATTTGTATATTTATTTCCAATAATTCAATTTGTAACTCATATTGAGTTGTTAAGAGCTTGTAGCTTAAACTGTCTTTTAGGTGCTGGATTGGATAGTGGGTAAGAGGAAGAAATAGAGTGGATATGTGAAAAAATACGAAAAAGTTTAGACCGGATGTTATAAATATCATGTCTAAAAAGAATTAAGACAAGACTTCTGCAACTGGTTTTAAGAATAAAAATTCTAAATACTATTTTTAAGACATGTTTTTGAAACAATTTTAAGAAAAGATATTGTATACAATCGGTCTTAAAAGTCAGATTTTTAAAACCAAATAATTTACACAATCTAAAAAGTCAAATTTTTAAGACCTAATCTTTTTTGCAACTGGTCTTAAAAGTCATACTTTTTAGACCTAATATTTGAGTAACCGGTTTAAAAAGTATTTTTTAAGATTAGTTGCTCAATCTGTCTAAAAAATTACAGACTTTTTAGAATGACTGTATCAAGACTGGATCCTAAACTAGTCTAAAGACTAATTTTTACCTGGTCTGAAAAGCGATTTTGACACTAGTGAATATAAGAAATATTTATCTAATTTGATTAGATTAAAAAATTAGTTAACTTAGTTAATATGAGATGTACTATTTTCTAAAACTCTCTAGTCATCTATTTTCCCTTATTCCCTTTGCTTTAATTATTGTTGAGAGAGCATCAATATGAGTAAATTATGAAAAGATTGAAAGATATGAAAACTATGTATTATATTGAGGACCAATATTAACTTTCCAAATATGTATTATGGGAGTGTTTGTTAACTGATCCTTAACTTTATATATTGTAAGTCATAGAGAATATAATATGAAAAAGGGATCTCTTTCTTAAATATATAGTCACAAAGCTAAGTGGTGGTATATATACGGTTTTAGACTATGTTCTTTAATTTGTATGCCATACATGCAAGTACTCTGATTAATCTAATAATCAGTGTAGAAAAGATAATTTTTACACAATTGTTAACCAAATAACCAGTGTGAAAAAATAATTTATATTTTACAAAAGAAATTTGATTTTACCTTTTTACATCGGTAGACACAGTGTGTTCAAATAAATTTTTTACACACACACACACATACATACATTTTACTTTCATCTAATTCATCCATTAAATTAAATTAAATCGGTACACTAATTACGTATGAGTCATTAAATTAAATGGGGCTCATTACCTTTATTGCTTGGAGGAAATTTATTTATTGTTTGGTCAAATTGGAGTGAAAAAGAGATTAACATTTGAAGTATATACGTATACATCTTCACAATTATATTACGTTGATTAATTAATTTGTTCTTATTTTAAAATATGCATGATATAGCTATCATCATACTATATATCCTTTGATAGCATGTTCTAATCATCAAAACGTTTACGTTTAAGACTGATTTGAACTTTGAGTGTGTTTTTCTTCTAAATAGTAATTTGTATTTCCTCTCTATAATTAAGCTTAGTTATGATCATACGCAACACACACACATACGCACTAATGCTGATTGTTGTTTTCTCAAAGTAGAATTACATTTGAAACAAATTACGTACACTCTAGCTTATTAGGATATCTAAAGGACTAACAAGTCAAAATTATCTATCTCACTTCCAACTTTTTCATCCCAAAATATATAATACTACACAGCGAGACTCAAAGAACATTGACTACTTCGTAATGGAGTTAATGAGCAATCATTAATTAAAGTTCATTAAGTAGTCAAGCTTGCGTGGATAAGAAAGTACGTGTAAGTGTATTTATTAACTTAAGTCGTAAGTCAAATTTTCCCTAATTATATACCTTTGTTTCCTTTACAATACTAGTTCAAATTCAAATTGAATCAGGACTCAACGATGTTGGAAACTACTGTAAAAATATGGTTTAATTTGGGCCGTGCCCAAGAACATTGTATTAATTAAGAGTTCTTCCTCCACACACAAATAAGAAATGCGACAAACTCTTCAAAATTAAATGAACCCCATCATGTGTAAAGCAAGAAACATAACAATTGAGTATTATAAAAAAACAGTAGATTAGCCATGGAATCAATTCCGTCAAAATAATAGAATGTCACTAATTGATCAACAATAAAATTCCATTGCTAAATCAGTTTAATGATGAAATTTCATCACTAATTCTCCGTTTTTTTTATAGTGAATATAGGAGAAAAAACTTAGGAGGAAAATGGGGCATTGATACTTGATGTATGGATTTTATTTGCTAAAACATAAAACTTCGGTATTGATGCTTAATTAACTTGGGTTTATGGGCAGATTTGCATCCTCATTAACATCTGTTCAAGCCAGATTCTTTCAATTAACAGTTTATTATGTCTTGTGTAAACCACAAACCAAACATGGTCTCAAATCATCTTGCAGATAAATGTGTAACTAAAATGAGGATTGTAATATAAGAAGGCTGGTATATAGGATGACACGTGAGCACATAAGATAGAAAATTGGTGCACCCGAGAGTGAAATTGGAAGGATAAACATTTCGAGTTTTCTTAATTATGGGAATTGCTACCACCTTTTCTGTCCCACTTTAAGATAAAGCTAAGCAAAAAAGCAAGGCGCGAGCTAGGGGGAATGGAAAAGTATAGGAAGAAGGAAAAAAAAAACAAGAAAAGGAAAGCCATGAAAGAGAAGAAAAGTAAGACAATAAAGAGAAAATAAAAAATAAAAATAAAAGAGAGAAGAAAGACAAAAGGTTCTCAAAACTCTATGATTATTCAAATTAAATTAAAATCTCTCTGAAAAACAGGACCAAGAGAGCAAGCAAATAACTAGTAGTAGTGTGTTTCTGTTTCTTCATATACCCTTATTAGGTATTTACTTAATCAACACCTATAAGACCTCAGGAAGAAGTTTCTACAAGAGAGAAAAATAAAGAAAGAAAGGGAAAGCGAAAGAGAAAGGGAAAATTTCTTTGTTTGATCAATTTTTAGTTCTTTGAAGAAGGAAGAAGAAGGGATGAATAGAAGCGGCGTGGTCGAGAGCTCGCCGGTGCAACAAATGATGGCCGCCGGAAACCCTAATTGGTGGAACATAAACCATACCATGAGGCCTCCTAATCATCAACCTTCACCACCAAATAATTCTTCTTCTCCTTTCTTCTTCTCATCATCATCTTCCACTCCTAATTCTTCCACTAATAACTTCGTCTCTCCATATCCTCCTTTCTCTAATTCTCTTCCGTTTCCTTCTACTTGGCATGCAAATCAAGATCATCAGCTTCCTGTCTCCTGGAGCCAACTTCTCATGTAATCTCTCTCTCTCTCTTTCTATATATATATATATATAGACACACACACATGCGTATATCTTTCATATTCACACACAAAAAGAGCACACCAGTATATACACAATTCTATTTGAGTAGTTCTGATGAGTTATCTATAAGGTTAAAAGATCTGACTTTGAAAAAAATCTGGCTAATATATATATGCACACACATATATAGGGGTGAAGAAGATAAGAAAATGGGGAATTGGGAGGAGCAAGTGTTGATGAGTCAGGCTCAAAATGTTGGTCATGTGGATGTGAAGCAAGAGAGTTCATCGGTGGACAGCTATGTATATGGAGGAGGACATGTCGGTGCTGCTGGCGGCGGTGGCGGAAATAACAGTAACGAAGAGTTTCAGGCGGCGGCCTCCGGTGGAGGCCATGGCGGTGCTAATTGGTCTCATCATCAACATCAGAGAGTGCCTCTTTCTGCTGGTGCTTCTTCTTCACCAAAATCCTGTGTGACAAGTTTCAGCAGCAACATGTTGGATTTCTCTAGCAGTAAGACAGATTCTAGGCATCCTCCTCCAGATCGATCTTCTGAGGTAAGAAGTTTATCAGATTTCAATGCAAAATCCTCCATTAATTTAACTAGTAAGAATATAATCTTCCGTTTTTTTTTTCTAAAAAAAAAAATCATGCTATTTCTTTTGTTCACCAATGGGGTCAAGAAAAAGTGAGATCTTTTCTCTTTTCTAACGGTAAAACTTTTTAACGGGTTGGATTCTTATTTTCTCTCTTCTGTTAGAAACTCATAATTTAATTTCCAGAGAGAGATATAGAAATTCTTGAAATCACAATTCTGAGATGTTGATCGTGCTGTATATATATATATATAATATCTTTAAATGAATCATGGGAAATTCTTTTATTCTATCAATTTATATATACACTGTTTTCCTTTGGTTTATTAAACTCACATACATATCAAAATTTATAGATTTATATTTTGTTTGGTGAAATTTAAAAAAGTTGCTTAATTTAAAATTTGACTGGAAAACCCTTTTCTACTGTTCAAGTGTAACTGCAATGGAGGTGGTGGGGCAGTGAAGAAAGCTAGGGTTCAACCATCTACGACGACACAGTCTAGCAGCTTCAAGGTAAGAGATAGAGAGGGGGGGGGGGGAGAGAGAGAGAAATGTTATATACGTGTACAATAACAATGATATAAGTCTAGGCAGAAACTTCCAATGAATTATACCTTGAGGTCACAAATTCTTTTTATTAGAGACATACATATATATATATATATATTATATATGTAGACAAATCACAAAAAACATCATCATGTTGTGGCTCCTAAACTATTGTCTTTCTTTCTTGTCCAATTCCCAATCATGACGATTCTAATTTATCTCTTTCTTCCTCATTTCTATCTGCTGACACGAATAATCAAACTGACCCAATTAACCCACACACTCACAATTTACTTAACTAACTTTCAAGCACATGTGCATGCCAGTCCAGTTTCTGACTACTCCTTTGTTTCTATCTTCTTCTCATTTTCAGGTTAGAAAAGAGAAATTAGGTGATAGAATTACTGCCCTTCATCAGTTAGTTTCCCCCTTCGGAAAGGTAATTATTAAACTTTTTTTTTTTTTATGTCAATTGTTAATACATTGATCCTCTCCCACCTTGTATGTATATGTAACATATCCAAGATACAATACATATAGAACTAGTAATACCGGCCAACTTGCAGGTTGCGGTCCTGGCTGGGCGGGCTGAAAAAACCTGCTTTTCGGGTTCATCTTTAAAAGAAAAACTACTTCCTTTCATCTTAAACATGGGAGCTAGATAAATTTACAAAGACTAAGAAAATTAGTTAAATTTATTATTATTTGTAAGAATTATTTGTTAGTTTCTTTAAAGTTCCTTTTTTAATCATTTACATTAGAAGCTAGCTACTCCCTTGATGGAGATCATTCCCTTAATATCTACAATTAATATGGAGAGTTTAGGAAAAAATTGTAAAATTAGAAGATAAAGTGGATTAAGGTCTTACATTTAAAATCAAAGAAAACTCTTCACACAGTGGGAGATCTCTCAAAGTTCAAAACTCTATTCCCTAAATCAAACTTCTGGATCTGGGACTCATGGCACACACAGTAAAAGAGAAATTCAGATAGTGGATATTAATATATTTTGTTGATGTTGTTGGTTTTTTTTTTTTTGGGTGTGAAGGACGGAATAGTTAATGTTGATAATTGAGTAATAGTGGTTGTGGGGTTTCTTTCACTTTTGCAGACTGATACAGCGTCTGTCTTGTTAGAAGCTATAGGATATATCAGATTCCTTCAGGGTCAAATTGAGGTGATGTTTCTCTCTTTTTTCTTCTCTTTCTTTCTTACAAGCAAGCATATGACTCAGTGATAATAGCACGCTGTAAAAGTTCTTCCATTCACATTGTTCTTTGAATTTTTGATGTCCCTGCTTTTAATTATTTATTTATTGAAGTTCTCAATAATATTCCTTCTTGTAGGCCCTTAGCTCACCATACTTGGGCACCACTGGATCATCATCATCAAACATCAGGCACCAACACTCTGTAAGAAATACTACTGCCACCCTATTTCCTCTTATACCCAATCTAATCCTTTTTATAAGTAGTAACCACCTAAATTACATAAAACGAACTGTTAGTTAAAATTAAGTAAAAGTAATAAATTTGTAAAAGATGTATTTTTTAAATAAGGATTAAATACCTAATTTGCCACGGAAGTATTGCTAAGGGAGCGCCCATCACCAGGAAGTATTTTGGGTATCATTTTTGTCCCGGAAGTTTACAAAATGGAGCAAATATGCCCCGAAAGTTTTTTTTTGGAGCAAATTTGCCCCGGAAGTTTTGGTTAGGAGCAAATTTTTGTAAACTTCCGGAGCAAAAATGATACCAATCCAACGGTCAAGATCAACTGATGGGCAAAATTGCTATGTTTGTAAACTTCCGGGGCAAAAATGATACCAAAAATACTTCCGGGTGCTGGGTGCTTCCTTAGCAAAACTTCCGTGACAAATTTGGTATTTAACCCTTTTAATAAATATATCATTGTTTATGAAGATGATGAGTGTACGTGAGACAGAATGTGTGGGAAAAGATGAGAGAGATATGTAACTAATTATGGGTAAAAATTGAAAAATTGTATTAAACTTTTAGACAAAGCCAAGTCGTCGTTTATATATAGCACCAATCCTACAAGGGAGAATATTGCCCATAAATATGCCCAGAGGAAGCATATGAGAGTGCTAAACTAGATTATCAGATTATACTTTTTGCAAAGTCCGAAACGGGTTACACTATTTATTATTTATGAATAATGTTGCTTCATATACATTTTAAAGTATATATAGGTATATAGACTTTTTAAGTGTTTATTAATTTTAGAAAAATATTATTTTATCATGCATACCTCACTTTTCAAAGCAAGAACAATAAAAACCTAACTCTATGTCTCTCTGCTCCTTGGTGGAGCTTCTTTCTTTAATTTATTGCATGTATGGGGTAATTATTTGGTACTAATTAAGTGATGATTTACGGAAATATTTTTTAAACTCATTTGTAAGGTTCAAGAAGAGAAGAATTGTATATTCCGTGAAGACCCTGGTCAGGTATACTTTTCCATTGGATCCATTACTCCTTGTGGCCCGTGGGTTAGGGTTTTGAAAATAGATTAAAGCTCCAAGGACCAGCTTCCATTTTATTATTTGAATATATAAATGGAGAGAAACTAAAGTTGATAACTAAAGGGAACTCTCATCAGCTTTATCAGATTAAAAAAATTCTTAGATTGAATCAATCTTTTTAGAAGCTAATTAACATATGAGCTTCACTGTAATTATATGTAATAAATATTAAAGGATCATGAGTCAAATTCTCTCTCTCTCTCAAGAAAATCTATTTCTTTACATATATATAACTGCTGAATGAAAACGGCTTGAGAGATCAGAGACACATTAATATGTTAGTTATCTGATACACATAATTTCGAGCATAATACTGGATTAACATTTTGAATTAATTTGAATATCAATATATTGACATGTTTGAATATTAATATAAAATTGTTGTTAATTAATTATGTGGCAGGAATTAGAGGAAGAACCAAAGAAGGATCTGAAGAGTAGAGGGTTGTGTTTGGTTCCAGTTTCATGCACACTTCAAGTTGGGAGTGATAATGGAGCTGATTACTGGGCTCCTGCTTTTGGAGGAGGCTTTTGATAAATTAATCCTAATTAATTAATTATAATTAATTAATGGGTTTAAATTGAAGCACACAACGAGAGAGATCGGCCATGATCCATATATATATATAGAGATTACTATTATTAATTAAAGTTTAAAAAATATTCATGGATATGGTATAATATCATGAGCAGTCAATCTGCTATAAAATCTCAAAGGCTGATTGCTCATGATGATATACACCAATCCTGAATAATATATTATAATAATAATTAATATATATGTATGTGTGCTTTCACAAGTATTTTAATTAGGTACTAGCTAGCTATATAACCCCATGTTAGTAATTATCAATTAATCACTCAAGGACTCCTTCTTCATGGAGATCTGACCTAAGGCTCTTTTATTTGTTGTTGTTGTTGTTGTTATTAATATTAGGTTTATTGATTAGTTGAGATCAATCGATGGTGGTGCAAGTGTTAAGTTTAATAATTATTGTATATGCCTGTATCTTTAATCATTTCAATGCTTATTTTTTGAGCAGCATTATTTGATTAACCAGGATCACAATCATACATTATGAATTATTATCATTATTATTATTATTATTATTTATGAAATTAAAACGAGATATCTTCTTATTTCTTTCTCTTTTGATCAAGTCTATCAAATGATACAGAACTTCGTAATCATTCCAAGTCATATGTAGCTCTCTAATGTAATATTTTCATGATTAATGTCTCTAAATGTAAGATATTTTTTGAGTTTGTCTCAATAATAAATACATTTTTTTTTTCATTTTGCTCTTAATTAATTATTATACTACATACATTCTCTTTCATCATTTTCTCATTATTACTCTCTCTTCCATCCAATCATAAGTAATAAGGGCATTTTTTTTAATAAAAAAAAAAAATCCTACATAATTATTACACTTAACTACTTTTAAATATTTTTTAGAATCTCACGATTCGGTTGAAAGTATATTATATATAGTGATAGAGGGAGTATATAAGATTGATAATTATACATAGAAGAGTATAAAAAAATTTGCTCCTAAAGGCCTCCAGGCCAGGTTATGATTTATAGGATATGAGTCAGTTTCATGCATGTTTGCACAGTGTACTTATATTACAAAGTCAATTAAGGTTAGAGAGATAAACACGTGATCTTATAACATGTTTTCCCAAATCTAGAAGTACTTCAGGGGCAATTTCTGGTCAGCTTTTAAAGATTAAAGAAGTTATGGTACCTAGTACCTATCATGCATGTGTTAAATATATATCACACATACATAATTTGAAGATGTTTGTGTGCGTGGGTGATTCTATATATATATATATATGTGTGTCCTTCTATTAGAAGCAATTTTGTTTGACGGATCGATCGAGTTTAAATGTAGATATCTTTACTAACGGGATTCAAACCTTGGTTTGCTGTATGGTGAGGGATTAATTCCTTCTGCTAGACTTAATTCCTGTTGGTTGTTTTTCTTTTGACATATTAATCATTAATGAGTTAGCCTAAGATGAGAGAGCTACATATGACTTGGAAACCATGAAAATATATTGAAATGTGGAGATATATAACATTTACACAAGGATTACAAAAGGAGGACATGAAAATAGGAGTAAGACTACATAGTACATATGATTAATGTGTGGCCAATTTTAAGTTTCAAATCCATTTCTCCTTGTCTAGAATATATAATAGTACTTCCGGTTCTAATTATAAGACCGGGTTAATTTTTTTTTTGAGAGATTAAAGAAGTTAAATAAATTACTTAGTCATATCATATATTGTGTATTCTTAGATTATATATTAGTTTATTAGTCAAACTAATTAATTTGGAGAAAAAATAAAAATACTCCAAAATAATTTAATTATGTTCCTTAATCTCTAAAAAAAAAGTTAAATTGGTTTTATAATTAGAACAGAAGGGAGTGATACATTTGGCTTATAAAGTAAGTTGATAGAGGCACTGCTTCTAGAGATTTGCTTTGCTAGGATTTTTCCCTTCTGTCATTTTTGGAGGGTTTTCCTTTTAAGCGACTCATTTAGGCGTGTACGCCAGTGTGTTTTATGGGTTAGGCCGTTAGGGTGCACGTGCCACTAAAAAAAAAAAACTTACCAGAGGAATTTTTTTCCGACTGGAATTCCTTCGGTAAATTTACTGATGGATTATCGATAGAAAAATTCTGTAGGTAAATTCTATCGGTAAGTTTAATCAGAAAATAAAATTACCGAAAAAAAAATATTTCGCCGTTAATTACCAAATTATTACCGATATAATTTTTTCGTCTGTAACTCATCCCAAAAATTACTGACGAAATTGTTCCGTCAGTGATCTACCGGTAAAATTTATAATTTTTATATAATAATAATAATAATATAAAAAAATATAAAATATTTGAATATAAGAAAATTAAAAAATTAAAAATATATTATATAAAAAGAACACACACACTATATAATATAATATAATATAATATAATAGTCATATTATATCTATAATTATGTAAATAAAGAATGTAATATCAAAACAACTGGACTAATTAAGATATCAAGAACGCGAACGAGGTTTTGTAGTGTGCGAGCGAGTTCAGAGAGTGGCGATCATGATTTGGGAACAATGACAACCCGTGGAAGGGAGCAGGAGTCTTGTTGGCCTCAATCATAACACTTACTTTTATGGGAAAATTCCTGTGTACTAGAGGTTCAAGAAAATGTGAAGAAAATCTTAAAGAAAATTCAGATGTCAGAAAAGTTTTAAAGAGTTGTTAATCTCACGGATGAAAATTGTTAATTCTATAAAAAGAGTTGTTAATGAGACTTTTCTAACATCTAAATTCTTTTAAGACTTTTTTAAAATTTTCTTAGTCCCTTGAGAATTTTCCCTACTTTTATTGTATACCTTACCACTCTAAACATTTACAAAACATATAGATCTACCAAGTTAATAAAAAAATTAACTGTTAAAATATATATTATTGGCTTATTTCCGTGTATACAAAAAATATATGCTATTAGCAGAGGGGGAAAAAAAACTGAAATTCATAATTGAATGCTAACCATAGAAGAAAAAGAAGAACCTCTCAATTAAAGATTTGTCATGGTTAAAAAGACCCATTAATGGATGAACTTTAGACATTTAAGACATATGGCAATCAAATTACAACCACTTGGGGTTAGCTAAGATGGTACAAATGTGGATAAAGGTCAAAGATTCAAACTTTATATATTTATATGTATTTTTTTAAAACAAATTAAAATGAATACTTATTTGGGGGGTGTCACTAGGGATGGAAATAGGCCAGGCCAGGCCAGGCTTTGGTTAAATAGGCCTGAGCCTGTAATGGTGGTAGAAGGCCTGAGCTTGGGCCTGAGCCTGAATGCAGGCTTTTTTAGCTCAGCCGGGCCTTCGTAAGGCTTGGTCGAGCCTGAAACCTTTTTAAAGGCTTACTTACAATGTAGGCCTTTTAAAATGCCTCATATTGTAGGTTTTGGAGGCCATAAATAAGCTTTATGCACTTTGAGGCTATTAAAACCTATATAAATATAAGGTTTTAGTAGAATATAAAAATGAAAAATAATAAATATTATATTATTTATATAATATAAATATAATTATATTTATTTAATGTGTAAATAGGCCAGGCCTGAAGGCTTACAGGTCAGGCATTAATAACATAGGCCTGACCTATTTACACATTTAGGCCTCTAAATAGGCCTTGGCCTGGCCTTTTTAACAAATAGGCCAGGCCTAACCAGGCCCTAAATAGACCAGGCTGTAGGCCGCCTGATAGGGGCCTGACCTATTTCCATCCCTAGGTGTCACATAATGGTAGTTCACATTTTAATTTCAACTCCAAAAAATGTAAACTTTATATATTAAAATGTATTTTTTTAATACAAATTAAAGTTCATCAGTGGTACTAGTTCACATTTCCCATCGATGAAACAGAGAAAAAGTATACAAAATTGTCATGGGCCATAGTAATAATGGAGTCAAAGTCCAAGAAAAGTGAATGCGATGGCCCATATGTCATGTGTGGGCCTGGATAAAAACGACGTGACGAATTCATGATGATGCTCTGTCCCCTTTGTATTAATTTTGTCTCTACCATTTTTGCTAATTAATTCTATTTCCTGTTTTTGGTCGAAGCTAATTAATTAATTTTATTATGAACAGTAAATTTTCTTGGTTTGTTTATTTATTTATTTTTGTGTTTTTTCCTGAACCAGACTTAATTTTTTTTGGTAAATGACTGCTTAATTTAAACTTACCCATTAGCATGAATAATAAATCACTGACCCAGTGAGCATAACAGTGTCCACAAAACCTGATGATATGACAATGGTAAAACTGAAAATATAGGATATGGGCCTGTGAAAAACTGAGAATATAGGATATGGGCCCGTGAAAATCTAAGGTTTAATATTTTATTTAAAAATTAATCAATGAGTGTTGGGATTTGTGAAAGAGAATAGTCTATTGCAATGTCCGAGAAAAAAAAAAAAAGTCCATTGCAATGTAAGAAACCAAATGTTCAAAAAAGCTACTTAGATTATGTGTCCACATTCAACACTCCATAGTGTTGTGAGTAAACAGTAAAAAGATGAGGAAAATGAATAAATATCTTATTGATGCTATTGGTATACATGTTCATATGGACATGTATGCATGCCTATAAGAAATCACACGGTTACACCTAATACAACTAGTTGAGCTTATTCTTTTTTCTTCTTCTTCTTTTTTTGTTTTTTTCCTTGTGTGAACCTAAAGTATCCCGAAATTACTTTGAACGCGAGCTTAATTTTTTTAGGACCAACAATATTAAGGTTAAAACCCTCCCAATAAATATATTTTGCACAATTCGAACTTGTAATCTCGTGTCATTGGTGATACTTGAGCTTATTCTACCAAGTGCTTCCAACATGATTGTTGTTGTAAACTTTATTTTTATGTTTAAAACTTATGAAAACCTTTCTAAAATTTTAAAAGTTATGTTACAAAGACATCAATTTTATTTTCTAAGAATCCATTGAAACAAAGTAGAGGCAAGCAAACTCAGAGCAGGTCAATGAGTATCTCTTGAAGCAGCAATTGCGGTAAAGCGAAAGCAACCCATCCTTAGGCAATTGCAGAGATCAAAGGGATGTCATATGAAGATCTGTAGCAGCGATGTGAAAGCAACCTATCCTTAAAATCTTCCAACGACTTCGGTTTGTGTCTAATAGAAATTTTCTTCAGTCTAATGGACATTTTTTAACACACCCAACTGATAGCATCAACGATCATTAATTGTGCTCATCTATAAATATAAGAGCATTCAATCGGAGCTAACTAACCAAGTATGATCAAATTTATTACTAACTTATTGCTCATTAATACTCTGTGAAATATCTTTTGATTTTCTGTTCATCAGTGTTTATTCATCTACTATGTAAGAGAGTTTTACAATCAATTTGATTTTTGTACAATCTCAAGGTAGTAGGACCTTGAGTGGTTGTAGATTACAACTAGTTAGGGGTAGTGTGTCTTGGTGAGGATTACTTTGTAATATGGGTCCAAGAACTTGGTTAATCTTGGAACGCTAGTGAAAATCTTAAAGACACTTTGGGGACTAGACGTAGGTCGAGGGTTTAAGGCTGAACCAGTATAAATGCTTGTGTACACTTCGATGATATCTCTTTAACTCCTTCTATTTGATTTAATCGATTAACGTTTCCACTTTAAATTTTTTAAATTACCTAATCGACCTCCCTCTTGGGTGAAACATTGGCACTAACATTTGGTATCAGAACAAAGTCTTTTTTTTATAGGATTAACGTCCCGAGAAGAATCCATGGAAATAATTCTACTCGATGGTACATCTATCAACAGACCTCCTGGCTTCAACGGAGAATATTACTTGTTTTGGAAGGCCAAGTTCAGAGTCTTTGTTATGGCCACTGAATACGAGTTGTGGCAAGTGATCGAGAATGAAGACTACATTCCAATCAAAGTGGAGTAAATCATACTGTGAAAAAGACAGCAGCAAAATTTGATGATAATTAACGACAAAAGGCTGATAACTCTGAATAGTAAAGCCATATTGATGATCCAAAGTGCATTGAGTCAGAAGGAATACTTCTGAATATGCAATCTCTCAACAGCCAAAGAAATGTGGCAGACTCTCGAGATAGCTTACAAAGGCACTTTGAGCATAAAGGAAAATATAGTCAACACTCTAATGATTGAATACGACTTACTTCATATGAAGTCAGAGAAACCGTAGCTGAATTTTAAATTAGGTTCACTCATCTAATAAATCAGTTATCAGCTTTAGGGAAAGTATATGCCCAAAACTCCCAAGTGAGGAAAATCCTGAATATTCTCACAAAGGAATGGGAAGCGAAAGTCATGGCTATTGAAAAGCTAGAGGAGAATCGATGAGATTTGTAGCTACTCTATTTGGAAGTCTTTCCGAATATGAAGGAAAGTTGAAGTTCAAAAAGGGGCTAGATGAGATCAACAACAAAAATAAAGGAGTAGCCTTCAACGCCATAAAAGACAAAGAAGTAAAGGAAGATGATGAACTCAGAATGATAGTTCGAAGATTCAAGTTGTAGATTTCAAAATGGAGGACCAAGTGGCATAAGGGAATTCAAAGATAAAATTATCTGCTATGAATGTAAGAAGCCTGGACATATAAAATCCGAATGTTCATTCCTAAAAAAATAAGGAGAAGAAGAAGTTCAGTAACTTCAAAAAGAAAGCCTATGTAACAACTATTTGAGAAGACAATTCATTTGATGAAGAGAGCGAAAAAGAGGAAATGGCTAATATCTGTCTCGCTGCCCATAAAGAATTCGAAAGTGAAGAGGTACACGAATCTGAACCTTCTTATGATGAATTATTATCTGAGTATAATGCTTTACATTTTGAATTTAGAAATCTTGCCAAAGAGCTTATAAGTTCAAAGAATAGATTTAAGACCCTAGAGCAACAAGTTCAAGACACTCCTCTAATTCCCTATGAAAAATGTCATGATTTGGAGAAAAGAAATTCTTATGTCAACAAAACTCTTGAAAAATTTACTAGAGGAAGTGAAATGCTCAATGTCATTTTGAAAGCTCAAAGGTTTACAAATGACAGATCTGGAATAGGCTATAGTCCAGAACTGCATAAGAAAAAGGGTAAAAAGAAATAGGGAGGTAGATCATATTTAAATTATTTTAAAAAATATGTTCATTTGTCTAATCCCTTTGCTTATTGCAATTATTGCAACAAAAAAGGGCATAACACAACCTCCTGTTTTCATAGAAAGGAAAGGATTGATAAACCAATAGGTACTTATAAATAGGTACCTGAGAAATCATATGTGTTTCCTACTATCCAAACTAACCAAAAAGGACCCAAGAAAAGATGGGTACCTAAGACTTAATTATTATTAATTACATGTATTTCTACCAGCATCAAAATCTAGTAAATGATATATTGATAGTGGATGCTCTAGACATATGACTGAAGATCAATATAAATTTGTCATAATGAGACCAAAAGTTGGCGGTAAAGTAACCTTTGGAGGTAACCACTCTAGGAGAATAACCAGAATTGGTGAAAAAGATAAAGTATAAATAAAAAATGTCTACTAAGTAAAAGGTCTCTACTACAATATCCTTAGTGTTAGCCAAAGTGCAGACAAAGACAACTGAATCATCTTTGATTTAGAAGAATGCCTCATTTTGAACAAAAAGGATCTTCAGTTAAACACACATCAACTGAAAGTGTTGTTCAAAGCTTCAAGATAAGGTAACTGTTGTACTTCCGATATGCCTAGCAATAGCACTTATTTTGAGAAATGTTTTCTTAGCAACTCTAATGAAAGTTGTATTTGACATAAAAGATTAGCTCATGTCAATATACATCAACCAGGAAAATTGATAAAAAATGAATTATTCTCGGTCTACTCAACTTTCAATTCAAAATTGATTTGGGCTGTGATGCTTGTTATAAGGGTAAACAAATTAAATCACATTTTAAGTCAAAAAATGAAGTAACGACAAAAAGACCATTCCAACTTCTTCATATGGATTTAGTTGAACCAATTAGAGTAAAAAAGCTTGGTGACAACCTTTATACTCTGGTCATTATCAATGACTTTTCTAGATTTTGTTGGACAATTTTCCTTTTTGCAAAAGATGAAACATTTGAACAATTTATTATTTTTTCCAAGAAAGTGCAAAATGAGAAAGGTATGAGCATTTTAGAAATAAGGACAGATCATGGAGGAGAATTTGAAAATCAAGCTTTGGGAGAATACTGCGACGTGAATGGCATTGACTACAACTTTTCAGCTCCAAGGACTCCTTAACAGAATAGAGTTGTAGAAAGAAAGAACAGAGTTCTTACGAAAATGGCAAGAGCAATGCTGAATGAAAAGAACGTCTCTTAAGTATTCTGAGCGAATGAAATGAGCACAAGATGTTACATTTCAAACAGGGCCTACATCAGAAAGAAGCTTGATAAAACTCCCTACGAGCTATAAAAGGGAAGAAAACCAAATATTGCACATCTACACATATTTGATTGCAAATGCTTCGTTCACATTAACAGTAAGGAAAATTTAGGAAAATTTGATCCTAAATCAAATGAAGGTATATTTCTGGGTTACTCCAATAGAAGCAAAGCTTATAGAATTTATAATGAACGCTCTTGTGTTGTTGAAGAGTTTATTCATGTCGTGTTTCTTGTCAAACCTTTGAATGATGAACCAGATATAATTCATCATGAGGAAAATTAAACCTTTTCGAAAACACTTTTTGTTCCAAAAAAAGAGCTTGAAAATGCTTTTGAAACCTCTAATCAAAACCAACCTAGAGCTTGGTAATGTCAACGAGGGAGTAAAGGCTAGGAGTAAGGTTCTAAATGAAGTAAGCTTCTCTGCTTTCAATTATGAAATAGAACCCTCTACCATTAAGAAGCAATTTTAGACAATGATTGGGTGATAGCAATGCAAGAGGAACTGAACCAATTTGAGAGAAATCAAGTTTGAGACTTAGTATCAAGGCCAAAAAACCATCCGGTCAGTGGCACCAAATGGGTATTCAAGAACAAACGAGATGAATCCACAATCATTGTCATAAACATGGCATGGTTAGGGTGGCCAAGGCTATAATCAAGAAGAAGTTGATTATGAGGAATCATATGCTCCAATACCTAGATTGGAAGCCATACGAGTACTCCTAGCCTTTACGTGCATCAAAGGATTCAAACTCTATTAAATGGACGTTAAGAGTGCTTTACTAAATGATTTTATTCAGGAGGAAGTCTATTGATACTCCCAAAATTTAACCAAGTACCGCAAGTGTACGGGTCATGAAAATAGTAAGTGGTAAATCAAGGTCATCCCACAGAGACTCAGTCAAACTAGTGATTAGGTGTTAAATTTCCTTTTTTCGTTTATGTTGAGAAAATCAGAATTGGTTTCAAAGATAGTAAAAAGAATTTTAATAGAAACAAGAACTTTCACAAAAAAGAAAATTTCAATAATAAGAACGAGCAACCGAGAGTCACCAATCCCTTATTAGCTTCATAAACCTTGTTTTCATTAATTTAATTAGCCTTAATATAAATTTTGTTAATCTCGAGTCTAAATAGTTATAAGTTCCTGTCGGTCCACTTACAACCCTCTCTTAAATATAATTGGTTATGTCTAACCTAATTACTCAAGAGGAAGATAACCAAACACACTCTTCAACAATTATATGGGGCCTTTAGGTATATGTCTATCCTAACTGCAAATTAAATAGTAATCTAATCCCATATTACTAAATCTCAGAGCCTAATTAAAATTCCCTTCGTCAAGGTAAATCCTAATACTCAAATTCATATTCAATAATCGCCAGTTACTAAATAGATAAATCTAACCAGATTAAGTAACCAAAATTAAAATTAATTATAACCAAACAATGAAAACAAAGTTTAATCTACTCATAAGTTCATAGTTCTCTAGGTTGCAAAGGGAAATTAGCCACACATGGCTATACTAAAATCCATGATAAGAAGATGAAACTCAGAATCAAAAGATAAGAGAAAGAACAAAGAAGAGATGACACCGCTACTGTGAAACTTCGTCTCTTTATTGCTCCTGGCTGTTGCGCGCTGCTGATCCGTTCTCTTTCTACGCCGTCCAGTCTCCTGCGTGTTTCCTCCTCCTTGAATGATTCGTGCTTGCGGCTTCGTCCGTGTTGTTCTTGAATTGCTATTCGGCGTTGTCTCTGTTTGCGTCTCTGATTCGTTCTGCGTTGTGTGTTTCTTCCTCTCGGATGCGTTGTGGCTTGCGTTAATATATATTGCTTGGCTTTTTATCTTTTTTTCATTTTCCCACGTCATCAAATCCTTTCTAATATATAAATATATGCTTGCGTCTCCTGCGTTGGTGCCGTGCGTCATATAATCTTCATCAATTTGATTATATTATATCAATTTAATATAATATAATAATATAATATATTATATTATATCCTTTTCAATTTAATTTGTTGCATCCCTTTTAGATCACATAATATCTCCTGCATAACAAAATAAGATATCAATATATTTTCTGTTATAATATTCTTTTATCCTATATTTAATTAAAAGATAGAAAAATATATATCTTACAATTAAATAGGTAAAATAGTAATAAATCCAGCCAATTATATCATAAAATATATACCTATTTAATTATAAAATATATCCTTATCATCTATGTTGAACAGCCTCCTGGTTTCAAACATGTGTCTAAACTTGACCATGTTTTCAAACTTAAAAAGGCTATTTATGGTCTCAAACAAGCTCCTAGAGCTTGGTATGAAAGACTTAGCAATTTCCTCTTAGATCAAGGGTTTGTCCGAGGAAAAGTTGACACAACACTCTTCATCAAGCATAAGAAAAATGATTTATTAATTATACAAATTTATGTTGATGATATCATATTCGGTTCCACTAATGATTCCCTTTGTCAAGAGTTCTCTAAGGTTATGCAGGGTGAGTTTGAAATGTCTATGATGAGATAATTAAATTTGTTCTTCGGACTTCAAATTAAGTAGAATAAGAATGAGATATTTATTTCGCAAACCAAATATCTCCGAGAACTTCTCAAGAAATATGGAATGGATCACTACAACGGAGCTAATACTCCTATAAGTTCAACAACTATTATTAAGGGACCAAACTTTAACATAACCAAGTATAGAGGAATGATTGTCTCACTGTTATAGTTGACAATGAGTAGACCTGATATACAATTTAGTGTGAGAATACGTGTAAGATATCAATCAACTCTAAAAGAATCTCACACCGAGACAATTAAAAGGATATCTAGATATGTTGCATATATATCAGAACTTGGAATATGGTATCCTAAGGGAGGCAATTAATATCTCTTTGCTTATTCAGACTTTGATCACAGTGGTTACAAAATAGACAGAAAAAGCACTAGTGGTTATGCTAGTTCCTTGATGGCTCTATCGTGTCTTGGTTCAACAAAAAGCAAAACATTGTGTCATTAGCATATACTAAAGCTGAATATGTAGATGCTTCAAGTTGTTGTCCCTAAGTGCTATGGTTAAAGCAACAACTTCAATATTTGAGTATTTACCTCAAAGAAATTCTAATTCTCTGTGATAACACCAGTACAATAAGTTTGACCAAAAATCCAGTTCAACATTCAAGAATCAAGCATATTGACGTGAGCCATCACTTTATCAGAGATCATGTTCAAAAGAGAGATGTAAAGGTGATATTCATTCCCACTCATCTCTAACTTGCTGTTATATTCACTAAGCCGTCCGCCAAAGATCAATTCTTATATATCAGAAGAGAATTGAGAATAGTAAATCCCAATGAACTGTGAGTAATCTTCCTCATGCTATTTATTTTTAAGTTTAGTTTGACAAATTAAGACTAACTTGAGCATCAAAGTACCCAGTAGTTTGTTTTGTAGGATCCCCTGCTCACTCGATGAAAAATAGAGCTAAACAGAGAAGGGACCATCTACAGTAACACTCGAGTGTTAAGCATAAACACCCGAGTTCTATCGAAGATCCTACATAAGTAATTATCTTAGATCAGACAACACTTCTAGTGCATTAATGAGTACTCGAGTGTAGATTGCAGGTACTCGAGTGCTGAGCTACTTATGAGTATTTCTGTATCTGTTGAACATTGACATTGCAATCACTCGAAGTGCAAAAGGGACACTCGAGTGTGGTGAATAAACATTGGAAGTGCTGAAGAAAAACTAAGAATCTCCACTCAGTGAAATGGAACACTCAAAGTACAAAAACATTACACTAGAGTGTGACACTCGAGTGTAGGTTACCAACAATCAAAGTGTAGAGACAAAAAGAACTTGAGAAGTGCTCACAAATTTCAACACTTGAAGTGTAGAAAAAGCACACTCAAGTGCAGGTTTGCAACACTCGAGTGTAAATTCACCAAGGCAAGAGAAAGAGAGTAAGACTCGAGGACACTCAAAGTGTACTTCCATAATACTTTAGTATTACACTCGAGTGTGGATTTCTAACACTCGAGTATTGATGATTTTACTAAAGAAGGTGAAGAGACTCGAAGAAATCAGAATGCTTAAGTAAGAACTAACACTCGAGTACAGAATCAAACACTTGAGTGTTTATCAAAGGCACTTTCAAAAAGGTTCAAGTGTTCACGAAAAACACTTGAAGTAGGGTACCTTTATTTCTTTGATTTTGTGCATTAGCACTCGAGTGTAAATGGACACACTTGAGTGTCAAATGTTAATATATCATGATTATATCAGAGATAACACTCACTTGTCTCACTTTCGTCATAACCCACTTGTCCCCTCATTCCTAAAATCCCAAAATCCTCTGAAATTCCCTATTTCAATTTGTTAAACATTACGACGTTTCAGTTTGATTAACTCCAATGGATTTTATATCTCTTTGAAACTATTCTTTCCCCCCATTTCTTCACCTTAAATCTTCCTTTTCCTCTCGCTTTCTCCATCATACTCTTGGCCTCTCAAAACCCTAGCTTGTGTTCATCTTCTAAAAATCTTAATTCTTTATCTATGGTAAGAATGAAGATGCCAAACGTCATGGATTCTTATTCTTACTCTTTGACTGATTCTGTAATACCCTAAAATATGACTTAGGGTAAAATCATAAAATGAGTAAATAATACCCATTAAAAATAGGTGAATATGAGGTCTCGAGCACCTTGTATTGAGTTTACCTTGTTGTCAGGGTAATTTCTCTTGAAATTAGATAAATTTCAATTAGGTCCCTAAAATGTTGAAAATTACATATAGGTCCCTAAAATACATTATGGGTTATAAATACCTGTGAAAGCTATAAAGGAGGCAAGTAAAAATCTATTTGAAATAGGGAATGATATTGTCCCTAATTTAGGTAATTTATTAAGTTACAAACTTGGAGAAATTGTAGAAGAATACTCAAAAAGTAAGGAAATGACCGAAATACCCTCGTAGATGCTAAGATAATGCAGGAGACATGAAAACAAAAATGTCAATACAAAAGTATGAAGGTAATAAGGTGTTCTAATTAAGAAAATTATCAACTAATGATAATAAAGTAATTAAGTAATTTCTGGCTAATTACTTAAGCATAAGTAAAGGAAATTCATGAATAATTATGTAAAGCTCAAAAATTAGTGGAAAATAGTTGAAAATTAGTAAGAATATATTTACTAATTGATTGGATATTTTTGAGAAAAATAAGTGAGTTTAGGTATTTTTAAGCCTAAATACAAGAATGGACCAATTAGGTAATTTTGTGGAATTTTTGGAAAAATTAGAATAAATAAATAATTGAATAATTAATTAAATAAGAAATAAATATTTATTAAATTAAATTAGGGTCCAGCCGAAATGCTCAAAGAGAATTGAAGATAAGATCAATTTTAAAATATCATGATTTTTGTATCAATTTGCACATGTTATAATATTATTTTAATATATAATTTATTATGATGAATAGTAATTTAAGATTTAGGAAACGGATCCTATCTATAGATCTAGAAATGGGAATTCTAAAGTCAAGGTAAAATATTGATCAGTGGGATTTTATCTTCCGTTAAACTCTTCCGGAAGTTAATTAGAAGTAGTTTGTGCATTTTCCTAATAAAACAAAATAGGGAAAAATGCATATAGGCATATTTTTGGAAATGAAGAAAATAAATTCTAACTCAATATCTAGGAATGAGTTTGAATTTATATGAACATATTTGGAATCAGTGAATTATTTCCAAGAGATTGGTGATTCCGAAAACGCGTTTCGTAACCGGACCCGTACGGACACGTTTTTCGAGAAACTTCGGCTGAACACGGAATGCCCTGTATGGAATCAAGGTTTAGATTAGAATAGACATTTCTAGTAAGTAAGAGGAGATCTTCAAAGTTAGTTAACCGAATTTTGAGATTTCTCCGAAAGTACGCGATCGGACACCGATCGGAAACTTATCGGTAAGATGACTTCTTGAGGAAGTAAGTGACATCACCACCATGACATCATGGCTTTAAATGATGATGTCAGCTGCCAAGTGGCCCGGTGAGGATCGTGACATGTGGCAAAGTGCGATCCGGCGGCCGATATCCGATATGAAAAAGTAGTGAATAGTGTCACATTTTCTTCTATAAATAGCCAAGTTTCCTCTTCATTTCTCACACCATTTTGAAGAGCAAAACCGATTCTAGAGAGAGGATTTTAGAGAGAGAAGCTCTGGGAAAAATTACAGCGAAGCTCTGGGTAAGTTTTTCGATGCACCGAGCTTTAAGCTTTCGTAGTTCTTTCAATAGTTAGAGTAGTAATGCTAGAGTAGCCTTTAAATTTTTCAAGTATGATTGGATATCATATGGGAGGGCTATTTTAGTCATTATTTTCGAAAATCATAATTGCGTCGAAGTTCTGGCGAAATTTCGGGAAGAAAATTTGCTAGAGTAACGAAGTGCTGGCGAAATTCCGCCGATTAGGGGTAGAAGGGCAAAATGGTAATTTTTACCTAAAATGCCAGTTATAATGTCAAATCACTAATGAAAGTGATATTACCCTTATAGGATATCGAAATCCCGATTTGTCGCCGTTACGCCTGTGATATCTTCATGTACTGTTGTTATGCTTGCGGGGTATTGGGATACGATTGCTAGGTGTGAAATGCTAGGTGTGACACGATTGCTAGGTGTGAAACGGCTGCTAAGTGTGACACGATAGCTAGGTGTGACACATTTGCCAAAGGGATTATGTGCTGTTGGGATATGCTTGTTTGCTGTATGATTATCTCAGAATGCATATGTTGTATATATGAATATGAGGTTAACTGCTACCCGAGATCGGTGCGGATCTCAGCTCTTAACATAACGTCAAGGTCGGGAGGACCGAGGACCGAGGAGAGAGACAAGCAGCCTGCGTAGAAGCTCCGTTCGAAGACTTCCTTTCGATGTTCCGGCGGAAGCCTTCCCTTTTGTTGTACATTTCTTTTGAACCACACGGTCACTGTACCGCTGTTGTATCCAGCCAGACTTACGGCACTTTATAAATATATATCAGTTACTTTTCCGCTCAAATGCTCTACTCTGATGTTTTCAAATGATGTTTGTTTGAAAAAAAAATTTATACTGCTTTTGAAAAGTCGGGTTGTTACATTTGGTATCAGAGCAGTAGTCCTGGCATGAATTTAACTATGTTATTACGGACAGTTTGGTGCCGAAGGCAAGGCTAGTCTACGTGGGTGTGCCAATCAGTCGCCGTGAACTCGGTGAGGCCCCATGGTAGACACTTACCTGGCCATTCTGTTCGGTTAACGGAGTTAGGTTCAAAGCCTTTTCAAAAATTTTGGAACATGTTTTGAAAATGAGTACTGATATAGTCTAAGGTCGGTGTACCACCATACCTCGGTGTACCATCAGACCGGTATACCATCCCGAACCGATGTACCACCCTCGTCTGCATCACATCAACCTGCAGCCGGTGAATCCATCACTGTGCTTATGCCGACATCAGATAGTTCTGATAATTCTGATATCAGTATCTGATAACCCTGATACCCTTGATAACCCGGATACCCCTGATACCACTGATACCACTGATAACCCTGATAAAGTCTCCTATCGACGACCACTTTGACAACCCGGGAGATCATGGATCTTGAAAATCAGTTCTGACACGAATTCTGATAACTCACTCTGATAACTCTGATATCAGTCTCTGATACCCCTGCTAATCGCCAGTTTGCACTGGGCGGTAATTCTATCCTAGTACATGCGGTATTAGACCCATGTTGAGAACTTCTATCGGAGAAATTTCTGTTACGCATTTCCGTACTCTTATGGAATCTGGATTTGATCCACTTTTCATTATTTTCTCCGTACCTGTTGTTGAGTAGAAAGAACCAACGATAATCCGACGAAGGAAACGCTATGAGTGTCTATTTGTTTATGGTGTGAAAACTGCAGATAGCAAAGACTATGTGTAGAAAATACTAAGTGCGATAAAGTCTATGTGTCGAGTAAATTCTATGTGCGATATGTGCGATAAAGTCTATAAGTACGATAGAGCCTAGGTGCGGTATAGATACTAGTGCGAGAAAATCTACGATATGCGAAATGTTCCCCTGTATCTAACTTTTCCCTAATAAAGGAAAAGAACGAGACATGGCAAATTTGAGAGGAGCCGGAGTACCCAGAGGCCGAGGCAGAGGACGAGGCAGACAACCTCGAGTAGGACCGATACCTGATCATGACCCAAATCAAATACTGAATCAACCGGAGCATAATGAGATACAGGAACTGAGAAGAACTCTCCAGGAGCAGAGGGCTCTGATAGATGATCTCATAGCTGAAAGACAAGAAAGACAAAGGCAAATACATGAACGACAAGCTGAGGAAGAGGAAGAGAATGAAGAAGAAGAAAATGATGATGAAGAAGAGGAGGAAGAGGAAGAGCAAAATGATGAGGAACATGATGAAGAGTCTGACAGATCACGGTCACCCCCTCGACAAGGGAGAATTGTGCGGACCACACAATATTGGGTCACACAGTTCTGCAAGCTGAAACCACCAGCTTTTCAGGGGTAAACTAGACTTAGCAGAGGATTGGCTCAAGAGATTGGAAAAGATTTTCAAAGTAATTGAATGCCCCGAAAATCGCAAGGCCGAACGGCAATCTACCGCTTAGAAGGAGACGCAGATCGTTGGTGGGAAGTCATAGCAACAACCTTACAGACACGCATCGTCCCGTGACATGGGAGAAATTTCTGGAGAAGTTCCATGAGCAGTATTTTCCTCCTTCTGTACAAATGAACAAGGAGTCAGAATTTCTCCATATCCAACAGGGACAAGGGGAATCTTTCGACGACTACTACGCCCGATTCACCAATCTATCTCGATACTCACCGCACCTGTGGAAGGGCAATGATGAAAGGAGTATGGTGAACATACTAATCCACGGGCTGAAGTATGAAATTGGTGAAAGACTCATGTCTCAACGATTCCAAGATTTGACTAGTGCTGTGGAAACTTGTAGGATGACTGAACGAAATTTGAAAGGATTTCAGAAATCCAGAAACTTCAACAACAACAACGCAGGTCGTAGCGAGGTCAGCGTGAAAACTCCTCACTAAGAGAGAAGCACCATGGAATGACTCTCAAAGAGACAAAGAAGAGGCCATTCCAAAATGGGCAGCAGAATAACCCAAGAATGCGGAAACCCGACCATGTCCAAAATGCGGGAACTACCATCCTGGTGTGGACTGTGATAGGAGGCGGATTTGCTACAAATGTCGGAAGCCGGGACACTTCATCGCAGACTGTCCTGAGAAACCTGCGGGATTCAGGCCACAGAACCCAGGCCGAATGTATGTGCTGAACGATACAATGGACAGAGAACTTCCAGAGAGTCCAAGGTACTATCTCTCTTAGTAAGGAATTTTCTCTATGCGTTGCATGAACTATGTGTTAGTTATTCAACTAAATCGTATGGTACGTGAACCATCTTCGTGACGTATTCCGTGTTTCTTCGTTATCTTTCGACCGTGATCATGTCATTGAGTAGGAGGTATCTTATGTTGCCATGGTGTGTGGGCGCCATGGAAATGTTTGAAGTATCTTGTGTTGCCATGGTGTAGTCCAAGGAGACATTTTGGTATTTGTGGTGTTGACCGCGGTGTATGAGCCACGGGAGACACTATATATCAAGGTACGATATGACAGGATCTTTATGGTCAAACCAAACCGAATTCTCGATCACCAGGAGGAGCAGCAGGCAGACGAAGTAAAGACCCGACGCGTGGAGTCCAAAGTCCGAGTAGGACGAAGTTTAGATAGTACAAAGTTTAGATGGTAGAGTACAAATTTCGAGGACGAAATTTTGTTTAACGAGGGAGAAATGTAATACCCTAAAATATGACTTAGGGTAAAATCATAAAATGAGTAAATAATACCCATTAAAAATAGGTGAATATGAGGTCTCGAGCACCTTGTATTGAGTTTACCTTGTTGTCAGGGTAATTTCTCTTGAAATTAGATAAATTTCAATTAGGTCCCTAAAATGTTGAAAATTACATATAGGTCCCTAAAATACATTATGGGTTATAAATACCCTGTGAAAGCTATAAAGGAGGCAAGTAAAAATCTATTTGAAATAGGGAATGATATTGTCCCTAATTTAGGTAATTTATTAAGTTACAAACTTGGAGAAATTGTAGAAGAATACTCAAAAAGTAAGGAAATGACCGAAATACCCTCGTAGATGCTAAGATAATGCAGGAGACATGAAAACAAAAATGTCAATACAAAAGTATGAAGGTAATAAGGTGTTCTAATTAAGAAAATTATCAACTAATGATAATAAAGTAATTAAGTAATTTCTGGCTAATTACTTAAGCATAAGTAAAGGAAATTCATGAATAATTATGTAAAGCTCAAAAATTAGTGGAAAATAGTTGAAAATTAGTAAGAATATATTTACTAATTGATTGGAGATTTTTGAGAAAAATAAGTGAGTTTAGGTATTTTTAAGCCTAAATACAAGAATGGACCAATTAGGTAATTTTGTGGAATTTTTGGAAAAATTAGAATAAATAAATAATTGAATAATTAATTAAATAAGAAATAAATATTTATTAAATTAAATTAGGGTCCAGCCGAAATGCTCAAAGAGAATTGAAGATAAGATCAATTTTAAAATATCATGATTTTTGTATCAATTTGCACATGTTATAATATTATTTTAATATATAATTTATTATGATGAATAGTAATTTAAGATTTAGGAAACGGATCCTATCTATAGATCTAGAAATGGGAATTCTAAAGTCAAGGTAAAATATTGATCAGTGGGATTTTATCTTCCGTTAAACTCTTCCGGAAGTTAATTCCGAGGCCGTTTGTGCATTTTCCTAATAAAACAAAATAGGGAAAAATGCATATAGGCATATTTTTGGAAATGAAGAAAATAAATTCTAACTCAATATCTAGGAATGAGTTTGAATTTATATGAACATATTTGGAATCAGTGAATTATTTCCAAGAGATTGGTGATTCGAAACGCGTTTCGAACCAGGACCGTACGGACACGTTTTCGAGAAACTTCTATGAACACGGAATGCCCTGTATGGAATCAAGGTTTAGATTAGAATAGACATTTCTAGTAAGTAAGAGGAGATCTTCAAAGTTAGTTAACCAGAATTTTGAGATTTCTCCGAAAGTACGCGATTCGGACACCGATCGGAAACTTATCTCAGAAGACAGCCTTCTTGAGGAAGTAAGTGACATCACCACCATGACATCATGGCTTTAAATGATGATGTCAGCTGCCAAGTGGCCCGGTGAGGATCGTGACATGTGGCAAAGTGCGATCCGGCGGCCGATATCCGATATGAAAAAGTAGTGAATAGTGTCACATTTTCTTCTATAAATAGCCAAGTTTCCTCTTCATTTCTCACACCATTTTGAAGAGCAAAACCGATTCTAGAGAGAGGATTTTAGAGAGAGAAGCTATGGGAAAAATTACAGCGAAGCTCTGGGTAAGTTTTTCGGTACCGAGCTTTAAGCTTTCGTAGTTCTTTCAATAGTTAGAGTAGTAATGCTAGAGTAGCCTTTAAATTTTTCAAGTATGATTGGATATCATATGGGAGGGCTATTTTAGTCATTATTTTCGAAAATCATAATTGCGTCGAAGTTCTGGCGAAATTTCGGGAAGAAAATTTGCTAGAGTAACGAAGTGCTGGCGAAATTCCGCCGATTAGGGGTAGAAGGGCAAAATGGTAATTTTTACCTAAAATGCCAGTTATAATGTCAAATCACTAGTGAAAGTGATATTACCCTTATAGGATATCAGAAATCTCGATTTGCCGCCGTTACGTTGCCCGACGAGCCATTGTTGGAGATTTCACGATTTTCCGTAAAAGTACGCTTTTCCGTAAACGTGCTAGAAATACCGTAATCTGTCAACGAAGGTACGTCGCGTACTGTAACATTAACTCTTATGTTTATGGTATGCATATATGTGCTATGTGTATTGTTATGGTATGTTTATTGAATGAAAATATGTTAGAACATTTTGGTGCCGAAGGAAAGGCTAGTCTATGTGGGTAAGCCATTAAGTCGCCGTGAACTCGGTGAGGCCCCCATGATAGACACTTACCTGGCCATTCTGTTCGGTTTACGAAAGTATGTACGTTCGCGTACTGTAACACTAATCTGATGTTTATTGTATGCGTATATGTACTATGTGTAACGTATGCCTATTGTGGTAATTGTTAGCTCTGTGATATCTTCATGTACTTGTTGTTATGCTTGCGGGGTATTGGGATACGATTGCTAGGTGTGAAATGCTAGGTGTGACACGATTGCTAGGTGTGAAACGGCTGCTAAGTGTGACACGATAGCTAGGTGTGACACATTTGCCAAAGGGATTATGTGCTGTTGGGATATGCTTGTTTGCTGTATGATTATCTGTAATGCACGATAGCTAGGTGTGAAACGGCTGCTAAGTGTGACACGATAGCTAGGTGTGACACATTTGCCAAAGGGATTATGTGCTGTTGGGATATGCTTGTTTGCTGTATGATTATCTGTAATGCATATGTTGTATATATGAATATAAGGTTAACCGTTACCTGAGATCCGGTGCGGATCTCAGCTCTTAACATAACGTCAAGGTCGGGAGGACCGAGGACCGAGGAGAGAGACCGGCGGAAGCCTTCCCTTTTGTTGTACATTTCTTTTGAACCACACGGTCCTTTGTACATTGTTGTATCCAGCCAGACTTACGGCACTTTATAAATATATATCAGTTACTTTTCCGCTCAAATGCTCTACTATGATGTTTTCAAATGATGTTTGTTTGAAAAAAAAATTTTATACTGATTTTGAAAAGTCGGGTTGTTACAGATTCAACTCAACCTCCTCCGCTCAAGAAGGCTCGAACAGAGAAACTCCAGAAGATTCTACCTAAGGTTAAAGAACCCGTACCCAAACTAAAGCCAAAAGTAAAAGGGATAGTGATTCAGGAACCATTTGAGCACCCTATCAAACTCGATCCAAAACGATTGCATCTCCTTCCAAAGGAAAGGGAAAAGCCAATACGACTGAGAAAGATACGGAAGAAGAACAGTGGAATATAACAGTACAATATCATCTCAAGAATCTCCAGACTCAATTTGAGTTTGCTAAAGCCACTGATTCTCAGTCTAAAGCACCTCCAGCTGCCTTTGGCACTTCAAGTCATACCCCAAATCCTTGTAGCTATTCAACGTTTGTAACCTCCTATTGGTATGAATGTCAATACTCTTGTTATTAATAATGTGGATGATTTTCAAATTCACTACGGTGAACGAGACTTTTGCCCGATTATATATGTTGATTTGGCACAACTCAAGAAGGAGTGAAATGTATATTTATCACCATGGTTAAGTCCATTTGCTCGAACAGCCTATTGTCTTAAAGTAGTCAAAATATTTTCTATAACATGCGGATAGTAGATGTACTTGATAATAACAATCATATACTGAGGAAATACTTGAGACCACAGTGAGAGGACAATCTATTAAATTAATAGCTACCTTGATAAACACTTGTTTGAGAATTACGGAGGTGCCTACAAAGCCTGAAAAGAAACTATTTGATTATGAGATTTTCCAAAATTTAAAGCCAGAAGAACTAGTAGGGCCACTCAGTTTCAATCCAGCCTTAAGGAGTGATATCTTCCGAGCCATTTGGTATGTCTACATAAGAAACTTGGTTCATAAGGGTAAAATTTTCCCCATTTTACTCAAAGAGATTACCCTTTAGTTTCCTCGATTATATCTCAATAACCTAGAAATGTTGGAAAATAGGTTATGGATGAAATGAGACAGTTTCGTTTTGGTTCTAATATCAAGTCTACTATCCCTTTCCTTAACTTGATCTCCTATATTTTGTTTCTAAACTCCATCTGGTACCTGCACTTAGAAGAAAAATCAATTATTCCTAAAATGTTTGGGCAAGAACATCTGAACAGAATGGAGATATCATTCTCTTAGGGTGAATCCAAGGTTCAAGCTGGCAAAAAGAAGATGGCCTCTCCTCAGGCTGATGAGGTTAAATCATCTCAAGCTGGATTTCCCACTGCTTCCACTCTTGCTCCTTCCTTCGTTGAAGCCTTACTATAGACTACATTGGAGAAGATAGTCCAGGCAATAGTTGATTCCTTGGCTAACTCCATGAAGTCTTCTATTGAGCTCCTGACCTCCATCCTAGAAGCTCAGATGAATGTCTTGGTTGATGATATGAATACCAACTTCACTAGGATATTTGATCTATAAGATGAGCATACTAGGAAATTTAAGAAAGTAGAGGAGATCTTTCACTCATTTTTGGAATATCCCTTTTAGAGTCATTTCATACTGGTCCTTCTAGTTCCTCTCCTACCACTGAACCTACTGAGCCTACACCTCAAACCACCACTATCCCTGACCTCACACCTACTGCCACTCTTTATCCTTCCCCTTCTATGCTTGTTGAGCTAGATTATACTCTTAGGCTCACTTCCTCTTCCACTGCAACCACTACTCCTTTACCTAACCCCTCTTTTGCTCTTATTGTCTATACACCTCCACCTAATCCTCTCCATGCCTTTGCTCCTCTGTCATCCTCTGACCTCACTTTCCCCACTTTTTTGCCTGATGACAAAGGGGGAGAGAAGTAACTGTTATATGTTATGTCTTCATTTCTATTATGTTTTCATTTCATGTTTTATACTAACATATGTATTATCAACTTGAATTATGTACTGCTTTTGATTATCAATGCAATTATATAATTTTGCAAATTTGTGCCTATTATATTATACATTGTTTCGTTGCATCTTATATTCTTCCTTGGTAATCTCAAAGTTTTTCAAAAATATTATCAAAAGAAATGCCAAGTTTTGTCATCATAAAAAAGGGGAAGAATATTAGTTCTCGGTTTATAGGTTTTGATGATAACAAACTTGAAAATGAAAATAGGACTTGATAATTCAAGTCACTCGAGTGTGAAATCGTTATATAAACTAAAACTTGAATCAGAAAGTAGTTATGAAGTGTTCTGGAATGAACACACTCGAGTGTTATTTTGAACACTCGAGTATTGGCTTGACACTTGCAGAAAGATTGCCTAACACTCGCTTCATTTAGGAAGTGTTGTGTTGGACACTTGAGTATTTAAATGAACACTCGGTTGCTGGCCCAACACTTGCAAATATTGTGCCTGACACTCGCTTTATTTCAGGAAGTGTATATTGGACACTTGAGTGTATTAATGAACACTTGAGTGTTGATTCAATATTTTGAAGACCTATCCTGACACTCATGCTCACACTGGAAGTGTTAAGGTAAACACTCGAGTGTGATCTTTGATACTCGAGTGCTAAGGTAAACACTTACAAGTTTAGTATTTGATACTTGCTGATGAATATAGAATTGTGACTTTAAGAGGCACATTGGCAATGTCATTTTATGACACTCAAGTGTGACACTCGAGTATGGTTTTTTGACAATCGAGTGTCTAGTAGAAAATAACACTTTTTTCTCAGAACTCTATTTATGAACAGTCTTCTACCAGACATACGTTTCATCAGTACTCGAGTGTGATAAAATACACACTCAAGAGTGACACTCGAGTATGACTAAAGTGACACTGGAGTATCTGAAAGAAAGCATATATTTTCAACTAAACTTCTTTTTGAACATTTTTCTTCTAAAGAGTAAATTTATCAACACTCGAGTATGGAAAATCAACATACTCGAGTATGAGTAAAATGACACTTGAGTGTCATTTGCTTCTACATTGAACATTCGTGTTTGAGAATTCAAATATACTGATTATCATCTGGTAACTTTTGATTATTACTTATAATGCTTCTCAATGCTACTAAACATATTTAGTTATGAGTTTCAGATGATTTAAATCATGGATTAAGTCCAAAAACGCAAAAGCAAATTGTGTGTCAAAACATTTAATGTGAACATAGAAACAGAGCAGATGCAAGCGAACTCAGAGCAGGTCAATAGTATCTCTTGAATTGGCAATTGCGGCAAAGCGAAAGCGACCCATCCTTAGGCAATTGCAGAGACCAAAGGAATGTCGTATGAAGATTTGTAGCAGCAAAGCAAAAGTGACATATCCTCAAAATCTTCCAACGACTCCGGTTTGTGTCTAACAAAAAGTTTCTTCAGTCTAACGAACTTTGAACACACCCAACGGATAGCTTCAACGGTCATTAATTGTGTTCATCTATAAATAAAACAACACTCAATTCAGAGCCAACTAACCAAGCAAGATCAAATTTATTGCTCACTTATTGCTCTTTAATACTCTGTGAGATATCTTTTGATGTTTTGTTCATCAGTGTTGATTTATCTACCCTGTAAGAGAGTTTTACAATCAATTTGATTTTTGTAAAATCTTAAGGTAGTGGGACCTTGAGTGGTTGTAGATTACAACTAGTAAGGGGGAGTGAGTCCTGATGATGATTACTCTACAATACGATGCCAAGAACCTGGTTAATCTTGAAACGCTAGTGAAAATCTTAGAGACATACTGGGAACTGGACATAGGTCAAGGATTTAAAGCCAAACTAGTATAAATGCCTATGCACACTTCGGTGATATCTCTCTAACTCCTTTTGTTTGATTTAATTGTTTAACGTTTTCACTTTACATTTTTTAAATCACCCAATTTACCCCCTTTTGAATGAAACATTGGCACTAAGAAAAAAAAACTCGCGTTCAGAGACCAACTTGTTAAAGATAGGTGATTCAATTAGAAATAGACTATTATTTAGTATCAACATATTCATATACATTTGTAAATATACAATTTTATTCATTAAATATATTTAATTAAATAATTTAGTTTTTTTTTTATTTCTTAATAATAACTTATCTTTTTTCTTATCTAATTTAAATTTCAATAATAAGATTCATGTCATATTCAATCATTTTCCATCTTAACTGACTTTTGAAATAATAATCTAAACAAGTTTCAGTTTGGAAAAAAGTCATTTTAGCCACCGTCAATTCAAATACAAATTATATTTACAATATGACTTTTATTATATCTATGTTTTTAAAATTCATATTGAAAATAAGTCAATCCTGCCATTGTTAACTCAAACGGATTAGAAATCTTGCAAAAATCCCATTGAAACTTAAGAAAAATAATCGTAGAAAATAAGATTTTCTTTGGGTAAATGTGCAATTTTACACATGTGGCTTACCCCCGGGAGCGCCCAGCACCACGAGCTTTTTTCTGGAGCAAAAGTACACACGTGGTTACGTTTTGGGAGCGCCCAGCACCACGGCTGTTAGTTGACAGTTAACTTGGATGAAAGTGAACAGTAACGCGGGTAAAATTACACTTTTGCCCTAAGTTTTTTTTTTTTTTAAAAAAAACTAAAACTAAAATTACCCCCAGTGGGCCCCACCATCGGCCCCCCATCGCCGGTGGCCAGCGGCGGCGGGGAGCCGGTGGCGGTTGGCCGGCAGCCGGCGGCTGTGGGGTGGCCGGTGGTGGGGCCCACCGGGGGGAGGAGGTATTTTTAGTTGTAGTTTTTTAAATTTAAAATTAAGGGCAAAATGATAATTTTTATTTAAAACTAAGGGCAAAATGGTAATTTTCTTTTTTACTTACCATCAGCGTCCAAATCAGCTTGTCAGTCCAAATCAGCGCCACGTCATCACGCCACGTCAGCGTTCCATACAAGTTAACGGTCAACTAACAGCTGTGGTGCTGGGTGCTCCCAAAACGTAACCACGTGTGTACTTTTGCTCCAGAAAAAAGCTCGTGGTGCTGGGCGCTCCCGGGGGTAAACCACATGTGTAAAATTGCACCTTTACCCTTTGTTATTCCACATCGTCAGTACAAAGATGCTTGTGTTTTTGTGCCATACAAATAAAATCATATACTCCTTCCGGTCCTAATTATAAGACCTAGTTGACTTTTTTGATGAGATTAAGGAAGCTAATTAAATTATTTTAGAATATTTTTATTTTTTATTTTTTTCTTTAAACTATTTAGTTTGACTAATAAACTGATATATAATATAAGGATATACAACATATGAAATGATTAAGTAACTTATTTAGTTTCTTTAATCTCTCCAAAAAAAGTCAACTAGGTCTTATAATTAAGACTGGAGGTAGTATATATATACATACACACACAATTTGAAGCTTGTTTAATTCATGCTTCATATTCTCAACTTTAGAGAGCTTGCTTAATTATTTATCTGTGAGTGTATCAGTGTATCCAAGGGGCGCACCATTTTATATCATAGCTTTTTGTATATATGTGCCACCAAGTTTCCCAGTTTTCAGATGCTATATAATTTTATATAATTACGACATATGCAATATGAATATGGATTAATAGATTCGTGAGTATAATAATAAGTAAATAATTAAAGGTAGCCTCATTTTTTAGGGGTTAGGTTGCGTTGTCTCTGAGTTTTGCTAATTATAATTTATTTTTTTTGTTAATTATGATTTATGAATGATAGACTTTAACATGTATGACAACTATATTAAAGGCAAGATAATGTTTATCAACTAGAAGAGCAAAAGTATGATATGTTCAAATTTTGAGAAATGAAAATAAAATAACAATGTTGTTTGAGAGACCAGATTAAAATATGGGTTTGTGTGGCGGGATCGATGGAAAAATGAAGAGATTCATGGAAGGGAAGTAGAATTTTGATTCGACATTTTTCCTTTTAAAATGAACACTTGCATTTGAGGAAATAGTGGGGAAGAGAAGGGAAAAGATTAAATTAAACCTAATTAAAATATAAAAAAATGATTTAATTTTCTATAATTAATTAATTGAAAATGTTCACCGAGTATACGAGAAAAAATTAAGAAAATGGGGGAAACAAAATGGATGTCCATTTCAAAATTTTTAGCTCAAATTAAATATGAATAAAAAATTAAAATTAATTAATAGTAATTATAGAAGAAATAATTTGCAATAAAGTTTTCTCTGTGAGGATACCGACAACGATAGAAGAAATTTGATTGAAATTTTTATGCTTAATATACCAGATGGAGATCTTTTAGCTGTTGAACTTTGGGTGTGCCTTATTGGTCTAAAAAGGGAATGTGATTGCTTGAGAAGTGACTATTCATAAACAATCAAGCTTATTAAAGATGAAAACAACGAACTTCATGATAATCGGAACTTAATCATAGAAAGTCACGTCATACTTAAACGTAAGTAGTTAGCTGATTTT
Organism: Acacia pycnantha; assembly: GCA_025563575.1. Lineage (NCBI taxonomy): Eukaryota > Viridiplantae > Streptophyta > Magnoliopsida > Fabales > Fabaceae > Acacia > Acacia pycnantha. The sequence continues at coordinate 4,823,336 of JAMWYP010000001.1, forward strand.
AAACATGTCAGAACTCGAAAGAGAACTTTAAAGTTGATATACTTGACAAGCGTATTTTCACGACACCCGATTTCATTTAATTCCTTTCGATGGTTTTTGTTTGTTTATTTCTTGTAATATAGAATACTTTTTAATGCTTTCTCTACCTACTTGAAAAAAAAAAAAAAGAACGGTGGAAATGGAAATAGAACTTTCATAAATTTGCTTTCCACTAGCATATGTTATTAGTGATTAACAGATTAAAGCGCGTTAGCATCATCAATTCTAATTTATGCCTTTTTGGCATTTTGTAGTTTATTTAAACTATTAATAATGTCACTTATTATGATGGCCATCACAAGCTTTTGTCCACATCCAATGTCTCAATGCAATGTACCTATCTTCACTAACCATTCGGTTTAGGATATTAATTAGGCCTATGTCCGAGATTCCTCATTAATATTGATTATCCAGAGCGATTGAAATTTGGATTACCTCGATATCAATGCATCGGATCCAATCAAACCCACCCCAAAAAACAAATACTATCTCCAGTCCTATCATACTTTTATAAATAGGATCAGATGAAGTATTATATACAATTAAAAAAGAGTTACATTTAGTGAAAATATGTTACACTTTTGTCCATAAACAAATTTAACATAGTTTTAGGTAATAAATTTTATAATGCAAAATTTTTCAGCAATTTTCCCTTTTTTGGATAGATCTAAAAAGTTAAAATCTTTGAATTTGATCTAATAAAACTAAAGAAAAAATAGCACGTTGACCCGGAAAACTTGGGGCTTTGGTCACTTCTTTACCAGCATTAATCCTTGAGTTAAGCCCACCATTATTCATTAATTGCACATGCCAACAACATCTCTCAAACTAGCCACTAAATTCAAACTCTGAAACTTGTAATTTAAAAGTCGGCCAAATGGCTCATCTCGTGTTTATTACATGCTGAATTATTGAAGAGATTCAAACTTGGGAGGTTCATTTTTATGCCTTTTTAACTTTACGCTCACAAACTTTGAATATTCTTCTTCGCATCAAATTGACTCCTTACTATTCAAACATTTCTTCTCATAAAATACTATTATGATTAAGGGTAAAAGTGTAATTTTACACGTGTGGTTTACCTCCGGGAGCGCCTAGCACTACGAACTTTTTTCTGGAGTAAACGTACACACGTGATTATGTTTTGGGAGCGCCCAGCACTACGGCTGTTAGTTGACCGTTAACTTGGATGGAAGTGAACAGTAAAGTAGGTAAAATTACACTTTTGCCCTAAATTTATTTTAAAAAAAAAACTAAAACTAAAATTACCCCCGGTGGGACCCACCGTTGGCCCCCCACCGGCGGCGGCGGTGGTCGGCCACCGGCGGCGGCGGGGGTCCGTTGGCGGTGGTTGGCCGGCGGTGGTGGGGCTCACCGGGGAGGGGGTATTTTTAGTTTTTTTATTTATTTAAAACTAAGGATAAAATGGTAATTTTTATTTAAAACTAAGGGTAAAATGATAATTTTCTTTTTTACTTACCATCAGCGTCCACGTCCACGTCAGCGTCCAAATCAGCTTGTTAGTCCAAATCAGCGCCACGTCACGCCACGTTAGCGTTCCATCCAAGTTAACGGTCAACTAACAGCCGTGATATTGGGCGCTCCCAAAACGTAACCACGTGTGTACTTTTGCTCCAAAAAAAAACTCGTGGTGCTGGACGCTCCGGGGGTAAATCACTGTAAATCACTGTAAAAGCTATTTTACCCATTTTCTTTCCGGATTCAAAATTTTGTTTAATTAATTATTCATTTATGATGCCAGGCTGTTGACGTGACATATCCGCATAAAAAGGGCCACATATATTTAGGAATAGTGCAAAAAGAAGATATCTCACTGGAACTTTAGAAAAATGAGGCTTTTAGGTTTTCTTGTGCTGTTGGTACTGTGTATTAGCAGGTATATCAGTGGTGAAGTTTCTAGGCAAAATTGGAAAGAGATTAAAAAAATTAATAAGAAAGGGCCTTATATTGGCATAGTGGTGCCAAATACCTTTGAGATGAACCCTCTTCTTCAATCATCTAGCTTCCATGCCGATCCCAAGTCACCTTTCTTTGATTTTGCAGGCAAGTTTTTGTTGTAATATTATTGTTTATGTTTCATTGTACTTTCTTCTTCTTTATATTGATTTTGCTGGAAAATTTGATCACTGTTTATGTTTCTTTGCGCCTTCTTCTTTTTCTTTTTCTTCTTCGGTTTGCAGGTAGACGATTTCGTATAGGGAAACTTAAAAAGAAGAGGGTTATAATTGTTATGTCAGGACTAAGCATGGTATGGTATACTTGATTTTTTGGATGAGCATATGTAGAATAAATTTTGAAATACAACGTTTGTTCTACTTTTATTTTGGTTTTGCTTTATTTAGCTTCGAACCATAGGATTTGGTTCTTTAACGAGTAAAATGATCCGAGTTTTTATTAAAATATAAGGACGACGTTTTAGAGGGAAAGAAACTTTAGGATCAAAACATATAATTTAAAACTATTGAGAGAAATCGAAATCAAGGCAAATTATAAATACTAAACATTGAATTTTAAAAAGGTAGATACTAAGAATAGATTTTGGGTTAATGGGTGTTTGGCTAATTTGCCATGAAACCACTTAGTCTTTTAGTGTTGAACTATGCATAAAAGGCAAGCTGAATCACACTGTTGATGTGCAGTTAAATGCAGGATTTGCAACTCAATTGTTGGTGACACTGTTCAAAGTGAAAGGGGTAGTTCATCATGGAATTGCAGGGAATGCAAATCCACAACTCCAAATTGGAGATGTTACTATTCCCCAGTTTTGGGCTCATACCGGACTTTGGAATTGGCAGGTACTTAATCACTGCTTCCTGTTCTCAATATAAGATACTCCTCCGGTCCTAATTATAAGACATATTTAACCGATTTTGTGGAGATTAAGGAAAGAAGTTAAATTAGTTAATTTTACTCATTTTCCTAAAATGTCCTTATATAAATTTAAAATGACCTAAATGAAAGTAAATTAATAGCTCCTACCACATGCCTCTCCAATCTATTTTTTTTTCTACATGCTATCTAATTAAAATAATGGTATTACTATACACACACACACATATGTGTGTACATATATCGACAGACACATATAGGCACACACACCCCCATACACATATAAACACACATACACACAAATATACATGTATATATCTGAATAAAATTAGTTATATTTGTACATATATGTACACACACAGTACACACACATATTGACAAACACACAAATATACATATACGTACGCACACACCCACACACACACACACACATATATATATGTGTGTGTGTGTACACAGTACACCCCCTATATCATTCTCCAAGTGTTTATATTTGTACACACACATATTGACAAATACACAAATATACATATATGTACATACACCCACACAGATATATATGTGTGTGTGTGCGCGCGCACACTCACATAAAATATATATGTGTAAACACACACACACACGCACATATATTTGTGTGTACACACACACAAAATATATGTGTGTAGACACACACATATATACATATATGTAGACATACATATATGTGTGTCTATAGTGTCTATAGATATTTGTGTGTAGACACACACATAAATACATACATAGATACACACGCATATATATATATCTAAAAATTTCATTGACTGGAAGAGTATACGCGTCCACATACATATACTCACAAAAAATCAAACACACTTGAGAGAATAAAATAGGGGTATTTTAGGAAAAAATTGACAATTATTAGTATGTTGTCTTATAATTAGGACCAAAACCAACTCTCAAATGTTGTCTTATAATTAGGACTGGAGGAAGTATATTATAAAAAACATATTTTCTATATTTGTCTAGCTTTTTTAATTTATTCTCATTAATGTTCACTAAAGAGAAGGAGTGAATTAAGGAAGATGACTAGTGTTTTAGAAAATATATGTCATATAATTAAATAACTTAATCAACTTCTTAATTACTATAATTAAATTAGATAAATATATTTTATATTAAGGGACAAATGTAGTATTACTGAATGGAGATCAATTTATTTTATTAATGAGTTTAAAACTGGTGAAAGAGGCTAGTCTTTCGTAGGATGATGAACCAATGTTTGCTTTTGGTTGAGATAGGTATATAATAGTGTCTTGAATATAATTACCTCCAATAAAAAAAAAAAACATGTACCTAGCAAAAAAAAATTAGGGAAGATCCTTGTAATTTTATTTTTTATTTTTTAATTTCTAGAGAGATCTGTGACTATTTTTTTTCTGAAAAAATCCATGTGGGCTACTCTTGAATTTTAAGCCTTCCTTTTTTTGGGAAAACTTACTTCCTCCAGTCTCAAATTTAAGAGCTAGAAGAAGGGTTTACTTTGATCCTAGATATAAAAACTCAAATTTATACTTAATTAATCTTTTTTCTCAAGGTTTACCTGTCGATTCCACATATTAATGGAGTTTTAATTAATGGATAATTTCTAATACAAATGACTAGGGGATAATTTAGAGAAATCAACCTGCCTTTTTTTTTTCATCTAATAACTAACTAACTAAATTAGTTTCATTAATCTATACAATTTGTTATCTAACTTCTATATACTTAAGATTAGAGGGAGTATAAATTTGCGAGACAAAGTAGATTGGGGTATTATATTTAAAACAAAAGTAAACATCTCAATCAGCTTCCACATTTAGGATTGTAGGAGTAATTATAACGATATTTTTTCTAAGTGAGTTACCCTTCATTTGTAAGCGTTTGATTTGTGAAACCAAAGAACATATTATTTGGCAGAGATTTGGACATGGTGGTGAGGATGAACTAGCTTTAGAAGTAAATGGAGACTACACCAGAAAGTTTGGTTATCTCAATTTCTCCAATTTCAATAATCACAAAAACTTAGTGCTAAATTCTTTAAACAGTGTTTGGTACCAACCAGAGGAAGTTTTCCCAATCAACAGCGTCCCTGAAGTGAGGCAGCATGCTTTCTGGGTTCCAGTGGACAACAAATACTTCCAAGTTGCCAAAAAACTCAAGGTCATTTTCCCTCACTTCCTCCAATTTCATTTTTCATAAATCTCAGTTTGTTTAGAGGTTTTTTTTTTTTTTTAAAGAAAACATTAGTTTGCATTTATTCACACTCGTAAGAAAACATTTTTACAATAAAAATCATTTTAATTAGAATGACTTGTTAAAGTAATTTTAGAATTTTTTTTTCCGTAGATTCAGAGATTATTTTTAAAATTTAAATAAACAATCTAAAATTTCTTTAAAGAGCTTTTTAAATAATAAGTTATTTTTTCCTTCAAAAACTGAAATAAGTAGGCTTTAGGCAAAATCGATTAAAAGTCTATTCTGGAAATTTTATTGGCCATAATGACTTAATATGTTTTTATACATATGAAGTACCGATATTCATACAAAAAATACCGATACTCTAATTAAGAATAAATTTTTTAAATATGGACCTTTCATTAACTTTTTCCAGGTTTCATATAGAAGGGGTTAAAGTACATTTGAACGCAAAAAGTATTTTCGGGTGAGTTGTATTTTAAAGAAAATTTGTGAGTACAGTTGCATATAATCTTCTAAAATTGGGGCAACTTTGCCCTTGTCTTAAAAAGTTTGTTTTTTCCCATTAAAAAGTCGAAGCAAATGGGCCCAAAATTTGTGAAACTAATTAAATGTTCAATTTCATTAATTAACATACTGTATCATAATTAAAGAAGAATCACATATATATAATCACTCATGGATAGTATATAGAGTTAATATAAGTGTGTTTCTTTTGGTCCCTACAGAATGTGAAGTTGGAGGGATGTGTGAACAAAACTTGCTTAGCCAGAAAACCTATAGTGGTGAGAGTGAAGAGAGGGATAAGCAGCAATGTGTTTGTTGATAACAAAGCTTACAGACAATTCTTGAGCTCCAAATTTGATGCCACACCCATTGACATGGAAAGTGCAGCTGTTGCTCTCACTTGTCTTCAGTACCAAACTCCTTTCATTGCCATTAGAGCTTTGTCTGATTTAGCAGGTGATGATAGTTCTTCACTCACCAATGAAGCTTCTCTCTTTGCTTCCTTAGCTTCTCAGAATGCAGTCACTGTGCTCATCAAGTTCATATCCTTGTTGCCCTCATAGCTTCTCTTTCTCTCTTTTGGACTTGGGGAATTTGGAAACAAGCAAACAAAGTCTGTTTAAAAGCCATAGTAATAAAAGTGACTAATGATATATGCATGTTATGTGCTACACATTTTCTTGTTTGCCCTTGGCCCCTGGTTCTTGACCTGCATTCTAAGGTAAATTTTCAAAATACTCCTTCAGGTTCTTTTTAAAAAGATCCCAATAACTGAATTACACTCTTTAAAAAAGTGGTTAAAATTAGTTGAAAATGATAAGTATGTCTTGAAATATTTTTTATTTATTTATCAAATATGCCCTTGTTTTTGAGGGGCCAAGTAAGAGAGAGAAATAGAGTAAACATAAGCATTAACAACTTTTTAATCAATGCAATATATATACTTATTAATAAGGGGCACAAGTGAAAAAAAAATTTATTAAATGTTAAAGACAACTTTTGTTAAGCAATCAAAATAATTTAAAGGGTCCACTCAAATCAGAGTGGGTACAGGTGGGAGCCAAAAGGAAAAGCGTAAATAAAGGGAAATTGAAGTCTAAAGAAAGGAGAAATCCTACACATGATAATTCCCATGATTTGCGTGTTGGTCATGATGCAAGGTCCAGCCAAGAAAACCATGCACGTGAGGAACCTAGGCAAGCTCATGTGGGTTCCGCCATGAAGACTTCACATGGGAATTCTTTTAATGCCTTAAAGTCTCTAGACCCCAATCAAGATCAAGCTGATTTTGTGCCTTATCTCACGGAACTTCCTTATATTGCTACAACGCATGATAGTCACGTGGCGTCGTCTCAAGGACTCCCTTCTTGCGCAACGTCTTTGAGTTTGACTCATGATGCAAATGGTGTACAGGTGTAGGACGCCATCTCTGTAGAACAGGATAATATGGATGAACAAATGATTGAACAGGATAAAAACGAGGAGAGGCTGCGACAACCCAACCCAAAAATTTGGTTTCCCAATGAATTACATGATATGGAATTCACGGGGCACTGGTACACGGAGCTTCCCTGCCCTTATACGTGATTTGAAAGCTCACTATCAACTAAATTTTATTGCCCTTCTAGAAACAAGATGTGTACAACAAATGGCTCAAGCCAGAGCCCGGAACATGGGATTTACAAACATGGAGATTATTGATTGTGAGGGGTATAGTGGTGGCATTTGGTGTCTATGGGATGATAGTATTGTAGCGGTTACGCTACTCGAACGGAATCATCAATTCTTGCATTTTAAGCTTACTAGCTCTGTGGGAATTGTTTGGAATCTTACAGTAATCTATGCCAGTCCGAATTGTGTTATTCGTCGAACTCTGTGGGAAAACCTTTCTAGAATAGCCTCAACTACAACTCAAGATGCTTGGCTAATTGGGGGTGATCTTAATGGAACCTTGCTCCATTGTGAAAGGCGATCAACTGCTTCGCACCGGACTTCTTTTGATCGTGATTTTGTCCGGTGGGTGGAATTACATGATATGATTGATATAGGCTTTGCTGGACCGAAGTTCACTTGGAAGAGGGGAACATCCGAGGCATGACTAGATCAGATGCTTGCTAATGAGAAATGGATAAATTTATTCCCTAATGCCTCAGTAGCTCACTTGCCCTTCTTCAAATTTGATCATAGGCCTCTACTTGTACGGCTGAATCCTGAGTTGGTCAAGAGCAAGCCTAATCGGCCATTTAGATTTATTGCAGCTTGAGTCCTCCATGAGAATTTTGAAGCTTTTATCCGGCAGTCGTGGATCCAAGACACCTCTTGGCTCCAACACATTTCTCAATTTACAAAAGCGTGCTCCAAGTGGAATAAAGAGGTCTTCCAGCACACTGAAGCAAGGAAGAAACGCCTCCTTCGCAGACTTGATGAGATTAATCGTATTGTTGCTCGTAGTGGTATGGTGCCTAAATATGCGGACCTGCAACTATCCCTTTGGAAAGAGCTGGAAGATGTCTTGTTGCAGGAATCTCTTCTTTGGACTCAGAAAGCTAGAGCTGAGTGGACTGTTTTTGGGGATTGGAACACTCGCTTTTTCCATGCCCGTGCTAATCGACGTAGGAAATCAAAAAGCATTGAGGCTCTCAAGGATGATGAGGGTACATGGGTCTATGATAATGCTCAATTAAAGGGTATGGCTACAAATTTTTTCTCCACCCTTTTATCTGAGGATGTCATAGTTCGACCTGGACTTAGTTGTCCAATGACATACCCACGTATCAATGACGACCTACTAAGTTGGTGTAGTAGAGATATTTCGAACAGGGAAATAAAGGAAGCCATTTTTAGTATGGGGCGCTCAAATCTCCTGGCCCTGACGGTTTCAATGCTCTTTTCTACCAGAACTAGTGAAGTACGGTATGTTCATCTGTGGTGAATGATGTGAAATTTTTATTTGCTAATCCGCATGCTATACGTGAGGTAAATGACACTCTTATTGTTCTCATTCCGAAGAAGGAGCACCCAGAATCAATAGGAGACCTGAGACCAATAAGCCTGTGCAACATTATATACAAAGCAGTCACCAAGATTATTGTAAATAGATTAAAATCTATTTTACCCCATGTGATAGCTCCAAATCAATGCAGCTTTGTTCCAGGGAGACATAGTAGTGATAATATAATCGTCGCTCAAGAGGTTATTCATACAATGCGAAACATGAAGAAAAAGAAGGGGTTCATGGCCATTAAAATTGACCTGGAAAAAGCTTATGACTGGGTAAATTGGCAATTTTTGTTAAATTGTTTGCAGGAAATTCACCTTCCTATCTTCTTACATGAGGTCATTGCTCAGTGTGTTTCTACACCCAGTATGCAATTTCTTTGGAATGGGGATAAAGCGGAGGAGTTTAATCCGACTAGGGGTGTGCGCCAAGGTGATCCGTTGTCAATATACTTATTTGTCATATGCATGGAAAAGTTGGCACATCTTATTCAAGCAACCATTCAAGATGGGTCCTGGGAGCCAATTCGACTTACTAGATCTGGGCCCCCAATTTCTCACTTATTTTTTGCAGACGACATTATCTTGTTTGTGGAAGCCTCCATGGATCAAGTTCTCATGATTAATAGTTGCATTCAGTCTTTTTGTGATAGTTCGGGATTGAAGGTGAATAAATAGAAAACAAGAGTCTTCTTCTCGAATAATGTTAACCACATTCGAGGGAGTGAGCTGTGTGCGACTCTAGGGTTCTCCATCACGAATGACTTGGGTAAATATCTTGGTGTTCCGTTACACCATAAAAGGGTGACCAAAGAATCATACCAGTATGTAGTGAACAAGGTGAAAACGAGACTATCAACGTGGAAAGCTAAATCTCTATCGGCAGCTGGGAGAGCCATTCTTGTATCATCGGTCACCACGTCAATCCCAGGTTATGTCATGCAAACTTTGTCTCTCCCAATGAGCATATGTGAAGACTTGGATCGATGCAACCGGAAATTTCTATGGGGAAGTACAGAGGATCAACATAAAATACCTCTTGTGGCATGGGATGCTATTTGTAAGCCTAAAGTAAGGGGTGGGTTGGGACTTTACCATGCCCATCTCCAAAACCGTGCATATCTTATGAAACTTGGATGGAGACTTTCAACTAGAAGCGATGACTTGTGGGTTAAAGTTGTCCGGAATAAATATAACTGTGGAACGGACAAGCTTCCAAGGATTGATATGACCAAGCTGGGTTCAAACTTATGGAGTGGAATTAAAAGAACGTGGGGGAAAGTGCAAGATGGAATTGATGTCTTGGCAACAGGGCAACTACGTTGGAGGTGGACCAAGAATGGGGAGTTCACGGTTAAATCAGCTTATGACTCACTTAACAATGTGGTGCCTCATTCTGATCCTATGTGGGGGAAAATCTGGAAATTGAAGGTACCATAAAGGTGTAAGCTATTTATCTGGCTTGTTCTTCATAAACGAATTCTTACGAATGCATCAAGATATAAAATAAGGTTGTGTAATGATGCTCAGTGTCCTGTCTGTGGGGCCGGAGAGGAGACTCTTATACACCTACTTAGAGACTGCCCGGAGACCATCCAATTGTGGCAGCATTTTGTGCCTCAACGTTATTGGCGCAATTTTAGTTCTCTGTCGTTTGACTATTGGATTCACTGGAACATTAATTTCAAAGGACCGAGCAAGCAAGCAGAAGAGTGGAGTTAGGCCTTTTCCCTTATCTGTTGGTGGTTATGGCGGCGGCGTAACTCGTCGGTATTTGAAGGGAAGTTGATCTCGAATACCTCATTGCAGACTAACGTCAACGCCACTTTGAGCAGCTTACTTGACGCATGTTCTCGATTCAATATAAGGAACAAGGGGGAGCACTCCCTGGAGGAACATGAGGAAAAGTGGAAACCACCACTCGCTGGGTGGGTAAAGATTAACACAGAGGGGCTTTCTCACATGTCAGTTTTGGAGTTGCTAGTGGTGGAGTCTGTCGAGATGAACACAGTACATTCCTGAAGGGATTCATGTTCAAGGGTGTGGAAGGTGATAGTCTCTCTGCTGAATTATGGGGATGCTTACATGGTCTTAAATTGGCATGGGACATGGGCTATAGAAAGATCATCCTTGAGTCCGACGCAGTTGAGGCAGTGGAGCTGATGAAGCAAGACTTGAATGAGGCTCATGCAGATCGTGCACTCATTGAGGAAATACACTGTTTACTTGAGAGGGACTGGACGATTGAGGTGTATCACATCCGCCGATGGGCGAATAATGCAGCGGACTACCTGGCGAAAGCTAGCCTATCAGCGATGCCTGGATTGCACTTTCTCTCCTCTGCTGATATGGAGCTAGGACGCCTGCTAGATATGGATAATATCTAGTCTCTATATGGTTGCCAAATTTTTTTTTTTAAAAAAAAATAAAATAAATGTTGGGCTTTTATAAAAAAGCCCGCAGAGAGTAATATAACAACAAAGACAAGAAGAAGAATTCACGCTGATAGGTATGCGTAAACTAGACTGAATATAGAGAAATAATAAAGAAGGTAATGAAGAAATCCTATTTTAATCATAGAAGAGCAATAAGCTTGTACAACAATTAACTACTAACCAACCCTTCATTGAGGGTGATGAACGAACTCCAAACAATATTTTGGTAAACCAGGTAAGTGAGCAACTCTCTAATGATCTCCCTTCACACCTAAACCGCATTCTAATACGCTTATTTATAGATTTTAGAGCTTGCTTGGTATGGGGATTTGGAGGTGCAGGGAGGGGTGGGGAAATTTTTATGAGTTCAACTAAAAAAATTTGGAGAAATGAGGTTATAAATTTTAATGAAGGCAAGAAATATGATAAAAGAGTATTAAAATTTAATTAAACAAATTTTAATCACACTTATTTAATTTTTTAAAATCCAATTTAAAAAAATTCTACCTCCGCTAGTAGCCCCGTTAACTAAGTACGTGACTACTCTTACAACTAATTAAACACGTTACTAATTCAACCTTCTAATAACAATATAATATTGTAAAATTTCTACTACACAGGTGTAAGAATACAATCACTCAGGATCTTTTACTGCTTGGGATTTGCTCTTCTAGGTTATTCCCATTACCTCATCTTTCTCCGTTCTTCTTGTGATAAAGTGAAGCTGGGGGGTCCTAGATCCACAATGGAAATGTGGGTATTGAAGGATGAATTGACGGGTGTAAACTCAGGTTCCTCTTTTGCTATGAAGAAGACGATGGAGGAACACAAAGGAATCCAAGACGATGGAGTTTAGAGATGAAGGATTTGGGTGCAATGGATACTGTGGTTAGTGGATTCTTCGAACTAAATAGTTTTTCTACTGATTGTTCTTTGGGCTTAAGAATTGAGGATGTTAATGTTACAAGAATTGATACTTGGTTGTTGAATCTATTGTGTCACGATGAATGCTTCAAAGAGATGAAGTGTTTATTTGTGATAAGAGTACAAGTGGTGTCTAAAAAGGCATTCAAGGCCGCGACCAAGTACTATATGGCAGCTTAGGTGGTATCATACATGGGGGCCACATCATAAGCGACACCTAAAACAATGACCTAGATGTTATCTATATAATCTAAGAAGAGTCAAGCAAGCCCAAGATTCACATCTAGCCCATGGATAGTGGACATTGTAAGCAGGATCTAGGAAGTTATGCATGGGACTTGGAAGTTTGAAATATCTCTAGAGAACGGAATTGTCTTGCTGATGCATTAGCAAAGGAAGGTTTAAGTACTTTTTCCATTTATGAGAATTGTCCAGCCATCTGAGGACAATAGTGGATTTTGATTGTATGCGTTGTAAAACGAGGAAAAGATGAAAAGAGTAGAATGCAAGGAAAAGAAATCCTCATTCATTATTTAGTGTTATATATAATATATAACATATGCCTTCTATTTATAGGCACAACTCTCTAATCTATAATTAATGTGATTCCATAATAATAGAAAATAATGGGAGAGAATAAGAAATAATGGGATAATAGGAAATAATAGGGGATATGAATATCCAAAAATATTATATTCATAACACTCACTCTTGGATGTTCATGACAAAACATGTGCTTCATTTAAAAACTTTAACTAAGAAAAACCTAGTGGAACAAAAACTTAGTAGAAGAAAAAGAGCACACTGTTTATTGATACACTTGATAGAGCTGTCTCATTAAAAACATTGCTAGGAAAACCGGTGGGAAAAAAACCACAGATAAGGGAAAAAAAGTACCTGTATCAACTCTCTTTCTTGACAACATCAGTTGATATCTCTGAGCTTGCGAAGTCCAATGCCATGAATGAACTTTTCAACATTGTACCCGGAAGTTACTTGGTAAATAAATCTGCTAGATTTTCATTGGAACAAATTTGTTAGATATCAATTTCACCACCCTTTTAAAGGTCACGAGTGAAGAAGAATTTTGGTGAAATATGCTTCATTCTATCACCCTTGATGTACAGAAATACATGCAGTATTATCCTCATATAAGATTGTTGGGGGCATTTTACTAGGAGATAAACCACAAGTGATTCTTATGCGATGTATTGTTGATCTTAACCATACTGATTCTTGACTTGCTTCATATATTGCTAGAATTCTTGCATGATTGGGTAACATGGCTGATATAGTTTTTCATAGATCTCCATGAAATAGTTGTGCCACCACGTGTGAATAAATACCCTGTTTGTGATTTACTGTCATGTGGGTCAGACAAAAATCCAGAATTTGCATTACCAATCAATTCATACTTGGATACATTTGACCATGTCCATTGTGCCTTTGAGGTAATTAAGAATGTGCTTCATTCCATTCCAATGTCTTCTTATTGGTGAAGAACCATATCTTGCTAATAAGTTCACAGAAAATGATATGTTGAGTTGAGTGTGATTAATTAGGAAGATACATTAGTGCTCCAATTGCATTAAGATATGATACTTCTAGACCAAGTAGTTTTTCATCACCTTGTTCGCTCATTACTCGAGGTCTAAATAGATCTTTATATGCTTGCAAAGGCCTTACAACCATTGGGATACACAATGGATGCAACTTATCCATGTAAAGACACTCTAGGACCTTCCTCGTGTAAGTTTCTTGATATACAAAGATCTCATTTTTTAGGTACTCAATATGTAATTCAAGACTGAATTTTGTTCTTCCCATGTCCTTCATTTCAAATTATTTCTTCAAGCAATTAATTGCCTTTTGAAGCTCCTCATAAGCTCCAATAATGTTGATATCATCAACATAAACAATTGTAGAAAACCCACTTCCAGATATTTTCATAAAGATGCATGGCCATATTGGATCATTTTTGTATCCTTCTTTCAACAAATATTCATTGAGATGATTATACCACATGCGCCCTGATTGCTTCAGGCCATACATGTACTTATTTAACTTAATTGAGTATTGTTCTCGAGAACTTGTAGTTGATGCTTCTAGCACCTATTTTGTACAAAGAATTATTTGTATCCAACATGTTTTACATCTTTAGGTGTAAGGACTACAGGTCCAAATTTCTTTTTTGTTTTTCCAATGATTTTAATTTTGCATTAGTGATATCTTTCCATAAGGGCCAATGCTTTCTTTGTTAGCACTAGCTAATGGATTTTGACTCATGATCCTCATTATCATTCATTACATCATATGCTATATTATAAGCAAGGATGTTGTAAATGTTGACTTCATTTCACTCTCATTTGATTTCATTCATAACATAATTTATTGAGATTTCATTATTTTTTACATATTTCAAGTACCTTAATCTCTTCTTGGACTATGACATTCTCATTTGGAGATATCTCTTCTAGAGATAATAGCTCTAGGATATGGTTCTTCTAGAGCTAATAACTCTTCAGGAGATGGCTCTTCTAGAGTTACTCACTTAATTATCTTCGACTTTACCATCTATAATATTAGCTCCTTTTATTTTTTGAGGATTTTTATCTTTGGAACTAATAGACCTTTCCCGCTTTAGGCGTACTTTAGATTCATTCATAATAGGTTGTCCTTCAGGGACATCAATTCTAATAGGAGCATTAGCAGGTGGAACATGTGACTTTGTTACTTTCTTTGCGTTAGTAAATACTTCTGGAATTTGATTTAATTTGCTAAATTCTGCAAATGAATTATCTTTTGAATTTCTAGTTCATATTGTTTTATTCAAGGATCAAAATGAACCAATGATAATTCAGTCCAGCTAAACTATTTATTCAATTGCTTATTTTCTCCCCCCAATATTGGGAAAATTGATTCGTCAAAATGACAATCAGCAAATCTAGCAATGAACAAATCTCCTATTGATGGTTCCAGATATTTTATTATTGAAGGAGATTCATACCCAACATATATTCCCATCCTTCTTTGAGGACCCAATTTGGTGCGTTGTGGTGGTGCTATTGGCACATATACTGTACACCCAAAAATTCTTCAATGAAAAATATTATATTCCTGACCAAAAACCATTTGTATGGGGGAAACCTTTAAGTAACATGTTGGTCTGATGTGTATTAACATTGTTGCATGCAAAATGGTATGGCCTAAAGTAGAAATTGAGAGATTAGATCTCATACATAAAGATTTT
The DNA here is from genome assembly GCA_025563575.1 of Acacia pycnantha. NCBI lineage: Eukaryota > Viridiplantae > Streptophyta > Magnoliopsida > Fabales > Fabaceae > Acacia > Acacia pycnantha. The sequence goes on from JAMWYP010000001.1 coordinate 4,838,555, forward strand.
TCAATCAACTGCAACTACTGAACCAAAGATTATGCAAGTTCATTTTTCATATAAACATGAGCTATAGGATGTTCAACATCAATTCCAAGGGACATACAATACTTATTGAAAGCTTGCATCGACAAACATTTGGTTTGTATTAATATTTGTGAACTTCTAGTTTACAATAACATATGTTTCAATTGTACTTATGAATGTATAGTACAAGCCTGTAGAAAATGCAAGAAGACTTTCTAATATGCATTTTCTACCTGAAACTAAATTTATGATATCAAGATATTCTTGATTATTTTTAGTTGTTATTTCTATATGATATCCATTTATGTGTATATCCTTGAAACATCACAAGTTTCTTCTAGACTTGGTATTATAAAGCACAATTAATATATAATTTTGTTCCTTAAGGTAACAAAATATTATCTCTTCTAAAGCCTTCAATCATATTTATACTGCCGATATAGTCTGAACAATGGCTTCTCACATTACCAAGAAAGAAAAGTATTTAGCATTTTTGAGTATGGTGTGGGTTGTTGCACTATCAAAATGACATAAATCTTCAAGATTGATATTGTTAGTTCCATAATTGGTTTTGATGATAACAGACAATTGTAAACACAGATGAAGTTTGTCTTTGTAAGTTGAAAAACTCACTGTCGAAGTAAACATGATAAGGTTTAATTTGATGGTTCATATAGGTCCATTGGATTTGTATACTATGAATTATGAATTATTGAAGTTAGCCCTTGAATCTGGAATATTTTCGGGACCACTGTGTAATGATTGATGAATCTGGGGCATATCATGTGTGTTTGACCAAGGGAGATATTTTCCCCAAAATGTAAATTTAATAATGGTCACATAGCCTTTGGAATCACTGCAATTGGATATTGGTACCATGAGATATAAATTTTTAAAGTTAGTTGACAATTCTGCCAACATAACTCTTGAGCGAAAATGTAGGATTATGTTGTTACATGTAAAACTTGGGCAACAAGTGGAAGTTTTAAGAAACCATGTGATCATGCATCCTTAGTTAACAAGTGTGATCAAGAAGCCTCCTAAGTATGCCCGAAATTCGGCCAAGTGGGAGAGGGAGCATGTGATCAATCAATTAGGCACATGCAAAATAAATTTTTTAAAAAAAAAGAAGAAGAAAGAGAAAGTCAGTTGGGATCTTTTGTGGGGCTCATGGCTTAACTCCAAGAAATTTTTAAGCACACTCTTATCACTCCTTCTTCATGCTTAATTCAGCCAAGCATTAAGGAGCATAAGCGAAGAGAGACCAAAACTTGGAGAAAGAAGAAGGGAATGAAAAAACCAAGGGAACTAAGGTAAGTTGTGATCTCCAAGTCTTCATCTCATCTACTTCACTTCTTGTAACCATCATAAGCCTTAAAAAGCTCTCTTTCATGGTGGTTTATTCAAGGTGCCTGAAAGACTAAGGTGATTAAGGAGGAAGGATATGGTTTATCCTAGCCTTATTGTGTTTGTTCTTGGTGTTATTGATTTTGGAACCTATTTCTTCTTGTTTTCTTGTGATTTGGAGGCATGAATGTCTAAGGGGAGGTTCTGTCCAAGTGAGAAAAAAATGGATTAAAGCATGTTTAAGACCTAAACTATAAGCCAAATGGTGGATTAGTGTTGTTAATGGCATGAAACTTGGAAGAACAACTTTGTGTTTCTTAGTCCTAAGTTTCAGCCAGAAATATAGCATGAGGAAGGATATGAAAGCGGAGCAAATCAACAAGAGGGGGAGTGAATTGGGGATTTGAAAATTCTTTTAAAAACACTCTGAAATTGAACACAAAAACAGAGCAGGACAGAGGAGATGAAAGAATAGCAAGACACAACAAATTTATACTGGTTCGGTCTTAACTCTTGACCTACGTCCAATCCCCAAACACTTTGGGAATTTCACTATCACTCAGAATCAGTTACACACTCTATACTCGAAGTTATCCTCTCACTAGAATACGCTCCCTCTTACAAGTTGTAAATTGATATAGCCAATCTCCAAGTCTCACGACTTGAGATTCTTACAATAAATGATTTCAATAAATGAAACTCTTTCTAAGAGCAGATGAAATAATCAATGGAGTACAAAAACACTAAGAGTAGTTGAGACTTTGAATGCTTTTCGTTTTCTGCAAGTTAGTTGTTGAGAAGACTTGAATGCAACTCTTTATATGTCAAGAGAGAATTAAATGACTGTTGGAATGATCAATGTAACTTCCAAGGGTTAAGATTAATACTTGGAGTTAATATAGGCCCCATTAGCTACACTTGGAGCTTAGTACAATAATATTAATGATAACCAACTTTAGCATCCTAAGATACTAAAGAGTTTGAACAAGTATTAACCCACCATCCATAAATGTGTACTTATAAGACTCGACAATTGCCTGGGACAATCAATCGATTGGGAGCCTATTCAAAAATTGGTAAAGCGTCCAAGTAGTAATTATAATCTCACATACTTTGTATGACTATATATGTTTGTTGAACCATGTATGTGAAAGTCATGTCCCGTGTGGGGCTAGCACCACTGGTGACTCGATTGAGCGGAAGGGTTGACCATGGAGTACCTTCCCGATGGCTAGGTGTAGGGCCCATTGGACTGGTAGTCCTTGGGTGGCACACCTACTGCATTCAGTGGTTATGGGTTATTACCGTAACCCAGTTGAGAGCCTAGAACTGAGGTAGAGGATCATGTGATTACTGTTTGCAGTCTATGCTGCATGTGATTTTTGATCCCTGAATGTTGTCTATACTGTTGTGGACTATTTTCTGTTGTGGTTAACTTTCATCTAATGTTTATACATTGTATGTGAGACTAACTGTTATTATGGGATTCTTCGGGATCCCAGCTCTCAGGGCAAGGCAGCGGATACCGGTAACTATAGGTTTTGGTCTGGTTCAAGATCCGTTGTGGGTTATTTGTGATTGTATAGAAGATTTTTTTTTTAAAAAAAAAAAAAAAATTTGTAAACATTGAGTATAACCTTGTGGGCATTCTTGTAATGTAATCAAATATAGTTTATCAATATATTATGCTATTTCTGTTCGCCCACTGTGCTTTGCGATAATATTCTGATAATTGTCGTCATATACCAAGGGGTATTACAACTAATATAATACCTTTGGGCTTCTGAAACCTTTAATTTCCCATATTATGACTCTTTGTAGCATTCATTTTTTGTTGTTTTTATTATTATCATTGGTCAATTGTTATTTAGCCTTACTTGAGGGAAACTTTTAATTAACACAGTTAATGCTAATTCCATTAGTAACAATATTTCAATGGATGTCGTTAGTAGCAAAGTTTCTACAAGCTTTCTATAGAATATAATTTATCCCCTAGAATCTTTTTGGAAGGCTGATGGGTGGGAAAGTGTAAGATTAGATAAAAGTGTATTTTCATATTATTGGCTTTTACCCCTATAAGTTGCATAAGTATTTGGTTTGGGTTTAAGTATAAAGATTAAAACTGAAGCTCTTTAATTAAAAGTATAAGGACTATTCATTAAACTCTGACCAAATTCTTATTAAACTATAAGGACCAAAACTAGTGAATTAAACTGTAGGGATCAACTGCAAAAGCTCTTGGCTCTTGTTTCGAGTGGATTTGAAGAAGTATTATAATGAAGACTTGTGTCTTTGCGCAGCTCTTACGAAGAAGTGCTCCAAAGATTATGGTGTTATAAGATAATGTTCTAGAGTGTTTGAATAATTAATTTCTTTTAAGTTGTACGATGTTTATCTATGATGTATTGATTTTTTTTTTATAATGTATTGAATTTTGAATATTGAAAATAATTTTCTTATTTAATACTATCATGTTGTTATTTTCAATGGTTATATTGTGTTTCATTAATAAATATTAAAAATAAAACTAAATAAAAAGAAATAATAAAAAATAACTATATATCAATACACTACGATTATTAATACATAACCGTTATATATATGCTCTCAATATATTACAACGCATATAAAATGGTTCAGAAGTGAACATATATAGTGCGCATATATATGATGGTTCAGAACTCAGTGGCGGAACCATGAAATATTTTTAGCCCGAATCAAAAAATAAACATATTGAACTATTTAGTAAATAATATCGCGTAATATACTAATATTGAAAATATAAATAAATAATAATCGACAATTATAAATCAAAATAAAATATAAGATGATGCTAACATTTTTCAGTATGTATCCTAAACAAGAATTTTATTTTCATCTTACAGCTCAATGAGTAATGAACCAAACGTTATCCTAAAAATATCACAAACACAATCATAATAATTATATGTATAATGAAATTTAATAAAATTAACATCTAAATGCGTATTCCACCTACCTCAAAATAAAATAATTGGAGAAAATAAAACTAATATAATATGAACCCAAAAAATATTTTAAAAAAACATAAAGATTTGATTCAATTTTAACTAAGTAAATAACCTATTATAATTTATTTTTTAACAGAGAAATTCATTATAAAATCATAAGACAACCAAATAATAAATCCAAACCGATTAAAATTAGCCATTAATCATTCTCTACATATATATAGCTATCTATTGTCAAAACGCAAGACTCTCCCAAAATTATAATCCCAAAATTTTCACTAATCAATACAATATTACCCTCATTAGAAAGAGTAAAACACATAGAATAAAATACTTAGTTGGGGCCAAATTATTGGCCAAAATAAAATATTATATGATACATACATATAAATGACCAAATTATTGGCCAAAATAAAATATTATATGATATATACATATAAATACATAAGATAAGATAAGGCCAGTTGGGGCCATGGCCCCAACTAACCATAACATAGTTCCGTCATTGTCAGAACCATAATTTATGGTTGATAATAACTATACACTTTGTCTTATAGTAGTGCATAAAATAAACATACACTTTGTCTTAAATAATTTTTTTTTTTTTTTTTTTTGGGGGGGAACGCGGGTAAGGACTAATATTTAAAGTCTCATGAAGGAGAGTGAGAGAAAGGATGAGAAAATATATCTAATTATGGATAATTTTTTTAAAGGTTAAAGTGCAATTTTACCAACAAATTTTTTTTATAGGAGCGTCTAGTACAAATAAGTTTTGGAACGGACAATAATACCAGTAAACAATTTAAAATGGTGTAGAATCATCAATGCCATTAAATTTTATCAAACGTCTCTTAAATGCCAATTTGAAGTAAAACCGAACAGATTTTTGATAAAATTTAACGGCCTTAATGAATGTGCATCATTTTATATTATTTATTGGTATTTTTTCCTTTTCCAAAATGTATTTGTGGCACACACTTCTAAGGATCGGGAAAATTTTGTTGGAAAAATTACCCTTAACTTAAAAAAAAAAAAAAAACCTCTTCTACCCTTTTCTCACAATATTATATATAGATACGGGTCATATTTCTACCGCTAACTTACATAATTAAATTTTTTGTCTCCATATTTAGAAAATTCTCGAGGAAACCGTTGATTAATAAATCAAATAGCCTACAAATCCAAGACATGTTTTTGGGGAAGCCGGCTCATATCTAAACTGCTGAACATAGTATACGAAACATAATTAAAAAAAAAACAAAATAAAGAAAAGAAAGGAAAAGAAAATCCAATAGAGTTGACATTGGCATCATCGAGAAATGCAAAAGAAGTTTTCAGTCAAGTGCAAAACCGTCTATAAATATTGACCCAATGTGCACTGTATGTCATAAAGTTTTTTTGAGTGTAAGAATATCTATAAATGTTTAAAATGAGAACAAAAACGACAACATAACCGTTAAAATGTTAAGAATATGCTAATGTTTGTTATATTTTTGGTGGAACCCGCACTACTGTTTTCAAAGTACCATTTTTTTTTTTGAAAAGTCTGTTTTAGTATTTATGTGTTTTAAATTAAATGTAGTTATTAACAAAAATTATTATATCTCTATCGACTATCATCCAGTGTCATCATAATTAACATATTTCACTTAGTTATAACTCAGTAATAATCAACGTGCCACATTCGTCAATCTTGAGAAATACTGCATTGTCTTTGGCACTTTTTTTTTTTTTTTTTTTTAAGGTGAGAGGAAAATTTATGAGTGGACATTGCGATTGGTGGGATACTTCACAATGAAATTTTATTTTAATCCCACTAAAAAAAAAGTTCTTTAATTATATATATATTTGACGTTAACTTACATGTGCAGTGGGCCCACACATATTGATCCCAAAATGACAAATTTTTATTATTATTTTTTTTTATCTCATTTGAAAAATCCTGATGCCATAATGTGGTTGGTATTTTGAAGCAAAATATGAAGGTTCTGAAATCCGAATCGATCATTGAATCGGTCGGGATACTGAATCAAGGGTTAGTGGGTCTAACTAGAGTCAATCTAGGGCCTAGTCAGGTGATATATAAAAAATTGAAAAATAATTTAATTTCTCATACACCATGCAAAATTTCAAATATCATATTCATTTCAATACCTTGAATCACTAGTAAAATAATCATGTACTCCAATACTTGTCACATATTCTTTACAATTTTCTTTACAAATTGACATCATAGTATCTTATACTACCTAATGACACCTGAATATGTAATCAGTAATCACAAAATATTCATCGTAAAAAGAAAAGAAAAAGTATATGTTGATAAAATATTCCCACCTACATGATAACAAAATATTCCCACCTTTAATCACTAAACTAATAATCATCATCATTGTAATCATTTAACTCTATAGGTATTGAGACATTAGGAGGTGGAGCTGTAGGAAGAAAAGTAAAGACATTAGAAGCAACATGATCATCATTTAAAGATGGAGTCCCAGTACTAACATCATCATCACCTATATATGAAATGAATATAATTAGTTATTAATACTTATGTAAAAAAATAGTTATATTCTTTTGTGTAAGAATATAATCTTAAATAATAGAAGAGATATTCAGAATTCTCCAAAATCCCTCGCCATATATTTGTTCAAGTTGAAGATTTCTCGCTTCTACATCATCAAATTCAAGAGTTGGATCTTCTTCAAGCACCCAAAAATCTAGTTTATCAATTTATTCATAATCAATGGGATCATCATTATCTTTGTTCTTCTTTAATTGATTTATGTAATGCCAACATGATAGAAGACCAACATTAATGAAATGTGTATTGCTATGTGTAATAAAACTATAAAACAAGCAATTAAAAGTCATGAAGAAGAATAAGTTTACCTAAACTTTAATCGCAGATTATAGTTAGTGAAAACTAAGTCATCAAGCCTTTGATGCTCCAATCAATTTCTTTTCTTAGTATGGATACGCTCAAACAAGCTACAATTTCTTTCACAACTAGGAAAAAAAAAGTTTGACTAAGAACACATAGTATTTTTTTGCAATTCCGGTACTGAACCCCTGTAGTACAATCATCTACAAAATAAAATAACAGATATTTAGTATGTATTGAAGAGGAATATCACCTAGATGGGGGTGAATAGGTGATCTCTAAATTCTTTTTCGGAAGATACTTACGAAGACAAAATGAGAACTATGGCAGAATCAGTAAATACACACTAGGAAATTTATACTGGTTCGACCTCAAACTTTGGTCTATGTCCAGTCCCCAAGAACACCTTGGGATTTCCACTAATCTTATCAAACACGATTACAACTCAAGGATGATCCTTTCACTCTTGGACTCACTCCCCCTTACTGGTTGTAAACGTACACCCACTCTTAAGGTTCCACAACCTTAAGTTACACAATCGAAATGTAATAAGTGTTTAAAAACAGAAGACTCATCACTGAGTAGATTTTTGATAATCACTGAAGTGCTAGAAATATCTAAGGATATTAATGGAATAGTAGAAACAATAAGTTTGGTAGACTCGAATTCAATGCGCAAGATGTTTCGGTAGTTGGCGAATTCAATGCTTCATTTATTTATAGATGTTGAAATAATTGACCGTTGATGAAGCCTGACGATTTAACCGTTGTGACTTATGAATATGTCCGTTAGATGGTGAAACCTCGGATAATGTTCTTCGCCGTTCAAAAAACAAGGTGGATATTCCCGTTTGATATTCTTCTTCATTCCTTTTGTTTTGCCCGTTGTGAAATAGCATTTAATGCTTAGATGGAATGTAGAAGAAATCCTTTCATTGATCAGAGTATTGTTACAGAGATAATCAGCCAATTTGGTAACTGCATTTAATGCGTTTCTGACACAATCTTGCTTAATCCATGCTTAGTCTTTGCTCGAGCATAAAAATATTGTGCTCGGGCAGACATCATTCTTAGGAAAAATAAAAGGGATGCTCGGGCAGGCTTTTCTTATTTGCTCGAGCATGGTGCTCGAGCATGCCATGTTTCATGCTCGAGCAAGTCATTTTGACTTGCATTCCATTTGCTTCTCCCTCGTCGTTGCTCGAGCAAGGAATTTCTCTTGCTCGAGCAAGATTGCTCGATTTAGATACGAACCTTCTGTTGCTCGGGCAAGCTATGCAAGTTGCTCGAGCAGAATTCTCTCAATTGCGTTTCTAAGTCTGAATCCCGATGATGCTCGGGCATGATTAATGGGTTGTTCGAGCAGACCATGAAAACTACATTTTTAACTTAATTTAATGACTTATAATTGTGATAATCAAAACATCAAAAGCTAACATTCTCCCCCTTTTTGATGATGACAATTCTTAGGAGTTTTTTGATTTGAGTGAGAGCTTATAAGTTATTAAAAAAAAAATACGTGCCAAATTTAGCAGTAGACAACTTGAATCAAAAGATCGCTTGCATTTATAATTTGCAATTCAGTACAGGTTCAATAAGCAAAATGAAAAACGAAATACAAGAAACAAACTGCAAACATAATAAAAACATCAAAAACTAAACTACTGAGCTACTCTTCTCCCCCTTTGTCATCAGGAAAAAGGGGGGTTGGATCAGGTGAAGAAGGGAAATCAGAGGAAGAGGTGGAAGGAAGAGGTACAGTAGATGGATCGATTGGTGGCCTAGGAATAATGTGAGTGCCACCAGGGATGAAATGTTGAACAAATGCATCTAGTGTAGCGTCCAAACCCGAAATCTGTCTCTGAGCAACCGCCTGCTGGTCTGCCACTCGCTGAATCTCCTACTTAAGTTCTTGCTTAAGTTCTTGCTGTTGCTCATAGAGAACAGCATAATTGGACTCCAAGTCAGTCTTCATTTCGGCCAAATCCATATCAAAGGTAATGCCAATGTGTTGCTGGAGATTCTTCATTTCAGCAGATATGGTCGTGATAAGATTAGTGGTCAGCTTTCGATAAATCTCCAATGACTGCAAGATAGGAGTAATAGCTGATCAGACGGAATAATCAACAGCTGCCTGAATGGCGGCCTGGGAGAATGAAGGAGCAGATGTAGCGGGTCCAGCCTTAGAAGACTCTGCTTCATCTGGAGGAATAGAGGGGGGAATTGAAGGACCAGCTTTGGATAATGAGGGCTGAGAGGGAAGAAGTGGAGCTTTTCCCTTTCGCTTCTTTTGAGATGTGGCTTCTGTGAAGGATACTTGTAGGCGGATCAGATGCTCTGGCCCAAATCGAGGAGGATATTCTTCCTTATCCTCAGATAAGTACCAAATGTTGTTGACTTCCAGAATGTGCGACACCAGGGTAGGATATGGGATGGTAGCCCGAAGCTTCACTTGGGCCTCAGATATAAAAGCTGTCATCTCGTCCAAGATCCATTTTCCAAGGTTTCTTGGTTCCTTGGCAATCAGAGAGGCGAATCGCTCAAAGTCCTTCAATACAAAGTGTGTGAAACTTTGGCCCTTCTGAACTAAGCTGCGACTATAGATATATCAGAGTACCCTGTACTCATCTCGCATCGAAGCAGGAGTCAGATGTCGCTTCTTCTTCTCATCTATCAGAATGTGAGGAAATAGAATCTGATGGCACTGGGCAAAAGACAGCTTCGGGGGATCCTTAGGAGGATCAACAATTCCAAGCATGATATTAAGATCATAGGCAGTGATCTTAATTATTTTTCCTCTGATCTGAGTAACCAAAGTATCTTCATCATCCTCTTGAGCCTTCTCCAGAGTATGCATATTATGGTAGAACACTCGAACTACCTCAGGGGAAAATGACTTACTGATTCCTCAAAGAGGCATGAATTGTTGCAACCATTCCGACATATCTAAATTGCACTCCTTTTTAAAATATTCCAAATCTACATATACTATGGGGCAGAAAGGTCTTTGCTCATAGTACTCGGCATACAGAGAATGATCATCCACAGCTATACTTCCAACAATTATACCAGATGCAGGTTCTGGTAACTGACCATCTTTGGGTTTACTCGTTGAAACTTGTTCCCGCTTGCTTCCCGAATCCTGGGTTTTGAATGAAAACGACACTCTCTTGGTTCCAGAGGCTTGAGATTTCTGGCTTTGGGATGGTTTATAGATCAGAGGGTCTTTTGTTTCTTTAGACCGAATAGCGTCAATGGTTCTCTCGGAATCGTCGGTTGAATGAGCCGGAGATGGAGATCTTGTTCATTTTCCTTTTCCTGTAGGTAGAGAGCCTGTCTGGAGTCGCATGGTTGGCTTTGGTGAACCTTGAGAACCCACCTCCTTCGACTTGGATTTTGAATTTTTCGCCTTTTCTCCTACCGATTTCTCCGTTGTTTGAACCTTTAGGCGGTAGTATCGTGATTTCTTGCTGAGGGCAGACTTGGATGGGGATTTATCACTAGACCCCGCCATTTGATCGAGGGAATGAGGATTGAACTGAATTTTGATAGGGTGTCGGATGTCGACGAAGGGTTTGCAAAATTTGGAGGGAAGACGATGAATTTGGGAAGTTTAATCGGTTGGAAATGATGTTTGGAGTTGGAGAAACAGTCGTAACGATTCAATTGGAGTAACGATTTGTAGACGGAGAAAATGAGTTGATAGAATTTGAGAGGAAAGACGAGTTAGGGTTTAGACGGTGGGGTTAAAATGAACCGTCAGCCCCTTTTTAAAAAACACCTTTTTACGATGTTGCTCGAGCAGCATATTTGATATGCTCGAGCAGGATTCTTGCTCGAGAAGACTTAAAATCTTGCTCAAGCATGGGTGAACACATACAGTTTATTTTTTAAATTAACCAGCTAAACTGACCTTCCATCAAGTATGTACAGTAAATACTTGATTTATAGTTGATACAATAAGACTCTGAGGATCTGTAATGAGCTTTTGGTACTTGTATTTGATTTTTCAAATGCGTGTGCTTGAGCAGGTGAGACGAGCTGCTCGGGCAACCTTCCACATCTTCTTTGTATCCCATTCTTGCTCGAGCATAACCTCTCCATATGGCTTCTGCTTGAGCATACTGATTCGTGTTGCTCGAGCATACTCATCTTTTGCCGAAAATTGCTCGCTATTGCTCGAGCAAACTTTCTATGTTGCTTGAGCAAGTTTCCTCTTCGTTCGTTGTTGCTCGGGCAGTATCTATGGCGTGCTCGAGCATACTTCAAAATTTTTCTTCTTCAGTACCAGGAACTCTCGATGTTGCTCGAGAATGAAAAGTGGATTTGCTCGAGCACTTCAATCTCTGTTTGCCTCTGTTTCTCATATTCAAAACAGAGCGTCCTGCAAACACGTATCTAAACACTTCGATGGTAAAGTTAGTTTCAATAAATCATCAAAACATAATTTAAAACTACTATCACTTTCAATTCATTGGGATTTACCATTCCTAATTCTCTCCGAATAAAGTTGAACTGTTCTTTGGCTAAGGGCTTCGTGAAGATGTCAGCAAGTTGCAAGTGTGTAGGAATGAACATTACTTTAATATATTTCTTTTGTACATGATCTCTGATGAAGTGATGTCTCACATCAATGTGCTTTGTTCTCGTGTGTTGAACTGGATTTTTTGCGAGACTGATTGTGCTAATGTTGTCGCAAAGAATTGGAATTTCTTTCAGATGCATGCCTAAATCAGATAATTGTTGTCTTAGCCACAAGACTTGTGCACAACAACTGGAGACAGCAACATATTCAGCTTCTGTTGAAGACACGGCCACGGTGGTCTGTTTCTTACTAAACCATGATACTAGTAATCCTCCGAGAAACTCGCATTGACCACTAGTGCTCTTTCGGTCAGTCTTATAACCAGCATGATCGGAATCTGAATATACAACCAGAAATTCTCGTTGTCCCTTTGGAAACCATAGGCCAAGCTCCTTTGTGTGAGAGATAGCGAAAAATTCGTTTCACATGCTCGGCATGTGATTCCTTTGGTGCCGCTTGGAATCTCGCACACATTCCTACACTGAATTGTATATCTGGTCTACTTGCTGTTAGATAGAGTAGTGATCTGATCATTCCTCGGTATTTGGTTATGTTGAAGTCTTTTCCTTTCTCTTCATCGGCGTCTAGAGAGGCAGTGGAGCTCATTGGCGTGTCAGCACCATTGCAATGCTCTAGTCCAAATTTTTTGAGCAAATCCCGGAGATACTTTGTTTGTGAGATAAATATTCCATCCTTTCGTTGTTGGATTTGTAAACCGAGAAAGTACTTCAACTCCCCCATCATTGACATTTCAAATTCATTCTGCATTTTCTTTGAAAATTCTTTACATAGAGATTCGTTAGTAGAACCAAAGATAATATCATCTACATATATTTGCACAACCAAGATTTCATTAAGCTTGTTATTTTTAATGAAGAGTGTAGTGTCTGCTTTTCCTCTAATGAAACCTTGTTCTAACAAGAATTTACTGAGTCTTTCATACCAAGCTCGTGGAGCTTGTTTAAGACCATATAGTGCTTTCTTGAGTCGAAAAACTTGATCAAGATGGTGTTCATTTTCAAAACCAGGAGGTTGCTCTACGTAAACCTCCTCTTGTATAAAACCATTTAAAAATGCACTTTTAACATCCATTTGATAGAGTTTAAATTCTTTGATGCAAGCAAAGGCCAAGAGTACACGTATTGCCTTCAATCTAGCCACTGGAGCATACGTTTCCTCGTAATCAATTCCTTCTTCCTGATTATAGCCTTTGGCAACAAGTCTAGCCTTATTTCTGACTTTAATTGCAGATTCATCACGTTTGTTTTTGAATACCCATTTGGTGCCAATGACCAAATGGTCTTTGGGCCTAGGTACCAAGTCCAAAACTTGATTTCTATCAAATTGATGCAATTCCTCTTGCATTGCGATAACCCAATCATTGTCTGAAAGGGCCTCATGAATCTTAGAGGGTTCGATGTTTGATATGAATGCAGAAAAGGTTACTTCATTTAAAGTGCTTCTTCTAGTTCTTATTCCTTGATTTACATCACCGATGACTTGGTCCAGAGGATAATTTCTAATAAATTTCCAAGCCTTAGGTTGAGATTGATCAGAATTCTCTACTGAATTCTGATCATTGTTTTCAAAAACATTTTCAGAGTTTTCAAGAGTAGCAGGAGTAGTTTTTGAAAAGAATTGGTTTTGTGAACAAGTTCATCATCATCATCTATAGATTCATTAACTTTGGAATCGCAGAACACAACATGGATAGACTCTTCAACTATGCGAGTACGTTTATTGAATACTCTATAAGCCTTACTTCTACTTGAATACCCAAGAAAAATACCTTCATCCGCTTTTGAATCAAACTTACCCAGATTGTCCTTACCATTGTTGTGTACATAGCACTTACAGCCAAAGATATGTAGATGAGCTAGGTTGGGCTTCCTTCCTTTGTAAAGCTCGTAAGGAGTCTTTTTTAATTTCTTTCGAAAATAGGCTCGGTTTGATATGTAGCTTGCTGTATTCATTGTGTCTGCCCAGAAGACTTGTGATGTTTGATTTTCGTTAAGCATTGTACGAGCCATCTCTGTGAGTGCACGGTTCTTCCTCTCAACCACACCATTTTGTTGAGGTGTTCTTGGAGCTGAGAAGTTATGATAAATGCCATGACCATCACAGAATTCAGCAAAGGCTTGCTTTTCAAATTCCCCTCCATGATTGGTTCGAATGGCTGAAATATAAATACCTTTATCGTTTTGCACCTTATTGGCGAAAACAGTAAATAGGTCAAATGTTTCATCCTTTGATGACATAAACATAGTCCATGTAAAACAAGAAAAATCATTTACAATAACAAGAGTATATAAATTACCACCAGGACTTCTTACTCTAGTAGGTCCAACTAAGTCCATGTGAAATAATTGAAGAGGACGATTAGTTGATATTTCAAATTTGTTCTTAAAAGAGGATTTGGTTTGTTTGCCCTTTTGACAAGCATCACATATCATATTATTTTCAAAACGAATTTTGGGCAAACCAATAACTAAATCTTTTCTTATCAACTTGTCTAATTGTAACATGTTAACATGAGCCAGCCGCTTATGCCACGACCAGCTTTCATCCAAGTTGCTAACAAAACATTTTTCGGAATTAATTTTAGGCAATTCTAATGTATAGCAATTACCTTCCCTAGGTGCTTTGAATAATGTCTTTAATTTACCTTTGTCTATTGGGAGATCATTCTTACTAACAATAAGACATTCTTCCGAGTCAAAGAGGATCCAATTGTTTTTATCTGCACTCTGGCTAACACTTAGGAGGTTATGAAAAAGACCTTCCATCAGATAGACATCTTTAATCTGTGGTCCATCCTTTGTCCCAATTTCTCCGACTCCAGTGATTTTGCCAGATTGATTCCCTCCAAAGGTGACTCTACCACCATCTTTTGATCTCATTGCTACAAATTTCGCTTGATCGCCTGTCATGTGTCTCGAGTACCCACTATCAATATACCATTTATTGGTTCTTGATGCTCTCAGACATACCTGCAGATCACGAAGAATTAGGTTTTAGGTACCCACCTTTTCTTGGGTCCTTTGTGGTTAGTTCGGGCCTGAGAAACATAAGTTCCTTTAGGTACCCATTGATAATTTCCTATATGCCTATCTCTTCTATCCCTTTTACGAAAGCAAGACGAAGTACTATGACCCTTATGATTACAGTAATTACAGTGTGCAAATGGATTAGACATATGAACATTTTTCTGAAAATACTTTAAATAAGATTTTTCACCTGTTTTCTTCTTTTCCTTTCTTTTATCAAAACTAGGATTATATCCTATACCCGAACGATCGTTTGTAAATCTTTGAGCTTTTAAAAGTACACTGAGCATTTCACTTCTTTTAGTGAACTTCTCAAGTGTTTTTGTTAAATGTAAATTTCTTTTCTCCAAATCCACACAATCTTCACATACAATATTTGTGCACGAAATATTTTTGACTTGCTTTTCAAGAGTAATATTTTTCCTTTTCAAATCTAAATATTTTTCAGCAAGTATTTCGTATTCAGATTGTATGACATTAAATTCATCGAATAACTCATCATAAGAAGGTTGTGAATCATTTACCTCATCATCATCGTTAGATTTTTCTTCTTCTGCAACCAGGCAAATGTTAGCCGTCTCTTCTTCATCCTCACTTTCTTCTTCTGAAGAACCATCTCCCCAGATGGAAGATACATACGCCTTCTTTTTGAAATGATTGAATTTCTTCTTTTTCTCCTTCTCATTTCCTTTCAATTGCGGACATTCAGATTTGTAGTGTCCTGGTTTTTCGCACTCATAACAGATGATTTGATCTTTATATTTGTATTCGCGTCTGTTGTTTGAGCTTCCTCCTTTCTTGAATTTGTTTCTGAAACCTTGGTCCCGTTTATAAAATCTTCTAAACCTTTTGACCATCATTCCCAATTCTTCATCATCATCGTTCAAATCATCTTCTTTCTCTTTTTCAGCATTAAGAGCAATACCTTTATTCTTGTTGCTGTTGACTTCTCCTAAGCTCTTTTTGAATTTCAACTTGCTCTCATATTCGGATAGACTTCCGAACAAAGCTGCCACTGAAGTCATTGACTCACCTCGTGACTCTTCTATTGCTGTAACTTTTGCCTCCCATTCTTTGGTTAGGACATTTAGAATCTTCCTGACTTGAGAGCGTTGATCGTAGGTCTTACCCAGGGCTGCCAATTGATTTGTCAGATGTGTATAAGGAAGTTGAAATTCAGCAATGGTTTCCCCGGACTTCATCTGAAGTAAATCATACTCGGTAGTTAGAGTATTGATTCGATTTTCTTTGATGCCGGAGGTTCCTTCATACGCGATCTCCAATGCCTTCCACATTTCTTTTGCGGTTGTTAGATTGCATATACGAAAGTACTCCTTCTGACTAAGAGCACTTTGAAGCATCAAAACAGCCTTGTTGTTGAGTGTGATTTTCCTTCGATCGCTATCATCAAATTCTTCCTCTGTTTTTGGAACGGCGATACCGCCTTCAAACCTTGTAGGAACATAATCACCATTCTCTATCACTTGCCAGAGACCATATTCCGTTGCTAGCACGAACACTTTAAACTTTGTTTTCCAGAACGAATAATGTTCTCCATTGAACCCCGGTGGTCGGTTGATTGAAGCACCATCAGGCAATATTCCTTCCATGATTTTTTTCTCGGGATGTTAAGCCCAACTGAGAAACCTGTGCTCTGATACCAAATGAAGAGGAATATCACCTAGAGGGGGGGTGAATAGGTGATCTCTAAATTCTTTTTCGGAAGATACTTACGAAGAAAAAATGAGAACTATGGCAGAATCAATAAATACACACTAGGAAATTTATACTGGTTCGACCTCAAGCTTTGGTCTACGTTCAGTCCCCAAGAACACCTTGGGATTTCCACTAATCTTATCAAACACGATTACAACTTAAGGATGATCCTTTCACTCTTGGACTCACTCCCCCTTATTGGTTGTAAACGTACACCCACTCTTAAGGTTCCACAACCTTAAGTTACACAATCAGAAATGTAATAAGTGTTTAAAAACAGAAGACTCCTCACTGAGTAGATTTTTGATAATCACTGAAGTGCTAGAAATATCTAAGGATATTAATGGAACAGTAGAAACAATAAGTTTGGTAGACTCGAATTCAATGCGCAAGATGTTTCGGTAGTTGGCGAATTCAATGCTTCATTTATTTATAGATGTAGTAATAATTGACCTTTGATGAAGCCTGATGAATTAACCGTTGTGACTTATGAATATGTTCGTTAGATGGTGAAACCTCGGATAATGTTCTTCGCCGTTCAAAAAACAAGGTGGATATTCCAGTTTGATATTCTTCTTCATTCCTTTTGTTTTGTCCGTTGTGAAATAGCATTTAATGCTTAGATGGAATGTAGAAGAAATCCTTTCATCGATCAGAGTATTGTTACAGAGATAATCAGCCAATTTGGTAACTGCATTTAATGCGTTTCTGACACAATCTTGCTTTATGGGAATCTGATGCTTAATCCATGCTTAACTCATCTGAAACTTATTAGCAAACTGATTAAACTCAATTAGAAAGAGTAATGAGTAATAATAAGTTGTATTAGAATCGATGCATTGATTTCATAAATTACGCAGACGGAGATTTAGAAATAGAGGTGCCTTGCTCGAGCATGACCCCACGCTTGCTCGGGCAAGATACTTTCAAATAGGCAAAACTATGTTCTTTATCGCTGATGCTCGAGCACGTATTTTTGTCTGCTCGAGCATGAAGTTTTTTCATTCTCGGGCAAGCTCTCTTAAAAACATGATTCTTCGTTGTTGCTCGAGCATACCATTATGCTTGCTCGAGCAAGCTTCAGACAGAGGCGAAGTTGAGCTATTGAAGTGATGCTGCTCGAGCAGCCTATTTCCTTTGCTCGAGCAAGCGAGAATTTTCCAATGTAAAGAAAGAGGGGAGAGACGTTGCTCGAGCAAGCCTTAGTCTTTGCTCGAGCATTATGCTCTAGCATAAAATATTATGCTCGGCAGACATCATTCTTAGGAAAAATAAAAGGGATGCTCGGGCAGGCTTTTCTTATTTGCTCAAGCATGCCATGTTTCATGCTCGAGCAAGTCATTTTGACTTGCATTCCATTTGCTTCTCCCTCGTTGTTGCTCGAGCAAGGAATTTCTCTTGCTCGAGCAAGATTGCTCGATTTAGATACGGACCTTCTGTTGCTCGGGCAAGCTATGTAAGTTGCTTGAACAGAATTCTCTCAATTGCGTTTCTAAGTCTGAATCCTGATGATGCTCGGGCATGATTAATGGGTTGCTCGAGCAGACCATGAAAACTACATTTTTAACTTAATTTAATAACTTATAATTGTGATCATCAAAACATCAAAAGCTAACATGTATTAATATCTCAATATGTGTTTTTGTGTATGAAATTTAATATACTTACAAGGTAGTACTAGTTTATGGGTTGTCTTTTCACATGAAACTTTAGCAAAGGATTCTTTATGTTCACGATATACACCAATTTGCTTCATCATTGTAACATAATAATATGCATTTCTAGGTGAGATTGCCTCAAACAAGTCGATCATAGCTTCCAAACATCGATGCTTTCTAACAAAGTTAGGACTGTAGAAGAATGTAGGATCCCACAAATATGTCACTGCATGAAGTTCATTTTCAAATGCTTATCCCAACGACTTTGAATAATATTTGTGTAAGGCGTGTATTGTTCCTTTTTCCTCTGAAACATGTCCTTGTTTACATTTTTAGCCCTCTGAATGCCTTCATAGACATAAGGCAATGGAGCCTTCTCACCCGAATCAACAATAATCCTCAACAATTTGATAAACAGAGACAAAAGTCTTGTAACTTGAATGCAATCATTCCAGAACCAATTATCTAGAATGATTGCATTGAAAGTTTTCCCAGCTTCAATGGTTTCTAACTTGTGCTGCAAAAAATCCTCATCAATAACCAAAGCCTATAAGTCATGTTTGTGCGAATATATACTATGAAGGGTGATGAATGTGGTGTAAAATCTTGTTGCACCAAGACACACAATTTTCTTCCAACTAGGTATTTTTCTTAACCATGACAACAAGACCAAATGGTTATATGCAAATACAGTGATTTTGGATGTGTTATTTGCCAGGTCTGACACATAAGGCGTACATGCAATGTATTTCAAAATCAAATTCAAACATGAGCTGCACAAGGTAACCAATAAATGGTTTTATATTTCTCTTCTATCAATCTACCATATACTACATAGTTAGCAGTATTGTTAGTCACAACATGGACTATATTTTCAAGAATAACTTATGAGTCATATTTTTTCCATATATTTTCCATGTGTTATGATTGCTTTGTATGGTAATTCTGAGCTTTAATGTGTGTTATTCGATGAAATATGTTGAAATTCATGCACTTAGGGAAATAGGGGATAGATGTAGTAAACTGTTTTATTTTGAACACTATCTCGACAGGCAAAAGAAAAGGTTGCATTTTAACACATTCTGAGGTCGCATAACATAACAGATGTAATGCTACAGCATCGTGGACCTTTATTCTAAACCAACACCATAACGTCACCACAATGCTATAGCATCGCAAGTGATGATTTGCTATGCGATATGTTATATTGATCTCTTCTCGAGTTATTTCAGGGAATAAATACAGGTTATCGAGTTGGACTTAAGATGACGGTTGATTTGACAGAGATAGAAATAAAAGATGCTGGGAATCGAATAGAAGATTTGTAGATTCTCGCGTAATTAAAAAGGATCAATCAACTGATTCTTGGAAGTCAGGCCTAACAGAATAGGAAAGCCCAACTCACTGGACGTACGACGCGAAGGACTTGGTTATAAAAGGAAGAGATGACTAGACCAAAAAGCGTCGTGGAGTCATAAAGGGTCAAAAAGTCGAGAATAAAGAGTACAAATTTGATACTACCTGACTCACGTTGAGATATCAGGATTCATGGAGAGAAAGAGCTGCAGAAAAGACCTAATCCATTCTTGAAGTTAGACGGAGTTGTAGAAGACATAGAGATGTCGCGTGACAGGACGTTCCATACGCCGTCAACTACTCTGACGAGCTTCTCTGTTTTACTTTCCTTTCTTAATCTTTCCATGGTCTGTTCTGCTATAATCTTTATTTTGTTTTCTTCATCAGTCATGAACTAATTTCCATTGGCTGAACGAGGATGGATTTCTAAGTTGTAGTATGAACCCAGTTTGCTAAGTTTTCAATTCAATAACTTTAGTTTGTTTACTTGTGATTTATCGTGTGGTCTTTTAGTTGGCCATTAGAAGGCTAGATCAGTGGCCTTGGCCTATTGGAAGGGAGTCAAGGTTAGACCTCTATTGAACAGTGTGTGCTAGGCGAGCTTGTGCAGGGCTCGATCTAAATTATAGGCTATAGGAATGGGTCTACCTCACATAGCCAATACACCTAGGTTGAATCGACATTCTAAGATGGAAAATTGCCATAGGAATATGGGAGAAGTAGAGCAAGGGGTGTACTTACATGATGCAAACACTTCTGTATAAATTAGTGGTAGGTTAACTGAATAATGTTGCGATAAGCATTTTGCTTTAGCGTTGCGGAAGCTGTGCAGTAAAATGCTGTAGGAATGGATCAGATGCAAACTGGGGGATTAATATGACTTAGGATGAAATCCGAGCTCTGCCTATTTTAATTCTGATTTCTCTAAACCAAACTCTCAATCATTTGTTTATTTTATTTGTTAGTAGTAATAATCAAAACAATAACCAAATCTATTCCCATCACACAACTGTCAAAAAGGAAACTAGCTACGTAATTGGTATTAACAGTTTATGTGAGACGATACTCTACTTACTTTTTATTACTTGTTCAATTGGTTCACTTGCCACAAGAGGATTTTGACGAACAAGTTTTTGGCGCCGTTGTTGGGGACCAAAAACATCTTTTATGCTTGTAAGGTTCGTTTTGATCAGTTATGTTTAAACTCACCAAACTCACTTTCTCTATTTCTGATTTTTTGCCAGTCTCAAGATGTACTCTAGACACACTGGTCTAAATTCACCATGCTAATCAGCATTCCACACAGTGCTAAGCATCACAGGTCTTACAGCCCAGGGACACCGCCCCATGCAAACTTGCATATCGAGTCTTACTGCCTCGAGCCTCTGCTTATATATCTCGTCTGAGATTTCTCAATTTAAAGCTCTCAAATCATTTTCCTCTTGCTTAGCATGATAGTTGTAAAATACTATCTGATTTACAAAATTCAAATTTCCAGACCAGTCTATCAGTTTTTGTTCCTGTATCAACACAGTTACCAACTACACCGCTTTTCACATATTAGCAATGACAATCATGCCACTGCCTTTCATTCCCATATGTTGTCTCATATTCACCTTCAAATTTTCAAACATTAAATACACTGCTGGTGCGAGTGTTGGCTTCTCAAAAACTAATCCCCTCAAAAGAACTTTCAACAATGGCTAGTGATTTCAAAACATTTCAAAAACATCTGGCAAGATCCAACAAATTGAGTATGTCTACAACACTTTTTGGTCCCTTCCAGTTTTGTACTGCTTCCACCACAAACATGATTCACAGTTCAGTTTAAAACTTGGTTCACAATTCAATTTCAAATCAGGGTTCCATAAGAACACTCTATTTATGAGATAACATAGTTCAAATATAATGATTTCAAATTGTTCTCAAATTCTAAAAAAAAACATTTCATTTGAGAATTTAGTTCAGAAAATTCAATTTCAAAATTTCACAAACATAGCAGGTGCATTGGTAAGTTCAAAATTCAATTTTTCAACATTCCAGGAATCAGACAACTGACGTAGAAGGTCATCAACTCCAACTTACATCTCAAGCTCTATCCTTGGCTACTCAAGCCATTCATAGGATACTTAGTCCATTCCATTTCTTTCGTCCGGTCATTCAAGGGTTAATGCCTGTATCTTTCAGGCTTACACTTTCTTTGGCACTCTTCCTAGTATTCATAGTCAAATAGTTGTAGCCTTTTGCCAGCCTATGATCATACCAGTCTCATAGGACTTAGGGCCTTTTATTGACCATATGTCCAATTCAATGACCTGGGGTCATACCAATTTGGTAAGTCTCATTGCCCATTGTATATTTATATCACAGTTTCCCACATAGCACTAGAGCATCCCTATGGCAATACCTTGATATCGCAACAAATAATCCTCATTTAGGGTCATTCTGTATATGATCTTTTGATAATGATCCAGCTCCAGGCATAGTCACATATTCAATTTTATTTATCGGGCATTCAACCCACATCTTTTAGGGAAACCACTAGCCACTATTATATCTACAATTATCGATCAAAATCTGTGGCTACCGAGGTTCTAGCTATCATTCGGTTCCATCAAGGAACAACCCTCAATCATTCTTTCTAAGGAAAAGTCATAAGATTAAAATCATTCCCTAGCAGCTAGTAACCTCCAAATACCTCATACATATGGGTACTATACTCTAGTGCCTCAATGTATTTAGATCAATCAAATGCCTAAAGAATCTCTCATTATCAAATCAGATTCTTAGGTCACTATTCAATTGGCAGCAATCTTATAGATGCCTACCAAATCTTAGGTTCATTAACCTAAATTCTGAAACCTTGACTATACCCATGCTATAATCATCATGATTCATAACTTACAACATTCATGCACTATCCTCGAATAACCTCAAATCAATAATAGTCAAATTCACAATCGACTCCTAGAACCTCAACATCAATTATGCTAAGAAATCATATTACCTCAACAATGCCCAAAATACAAACTAGGATCATAATTCATCTTCCTAGTCTAAACCTCAAAACATTCAATTAACACTATTCACGAGGTTCTAATTTCATCTCAATCCTCAAAATCATAGGGTATAACCTAATATCATTCTATTACCTCAAGGTTAATCATTAATCCTCAATCATACCCAAACATTCTGACAATTCAGTATTGATTAATATTCCCAGGGTTCCTATTATTAGGTATTGGAACCTTAGTGCAACCTTAATCACATTTAACCTAGACATTAATTCTGCTAAAGATCAGATTCAAGCCTAGTCCCAATCATATCCTTACTCAACTAACATCCTCATAGCACCTCTAAGGATCACCATAAGTAATACCTCAAAGTACTAAGGCCTTAATTGAAGGAAACCTCAAATTCCTATAATACTTCCCTAGAGGTCACCCATCCTGAGATTCCTATCGTCTTAAGCACACTTAACTTTAAGGCTATGATAAGATTTGGGGATCTAGATCATATCTCAACTTATCACCAAAGGCCCTAGGATTAGGAACAGAGTATACATTCTGTGTCATGTCAACTATCCCCAAAAATATCAACTTTCGGAGCCAAAACCCTGCTCCTTGGGGTATATCTCTACTGCTCCATTTCTTGATACAACGATTGGTCTCTTCTTACTATAATGCCTTCCTTTCGTATTCTTAAGTTACTCTTCTTTTCAATTTCGTTTCAAGAATTTCATTTAGACCTTGATTAGGTCTTAAAGTCAGCAGCAGAACCCACATTCCGTGCTGTCTCATCAATCTTTGGAGTTTTAAATCCCCAGAGCTTAACCCTCTTCCTTAGGGTATATGTCCTTTATGCTCTATTTGTCCAAGATTATATCAGTACCCTTAACCATCTCAAATTACTTTTTACCAGTATTATCCAAACCATGCTCTGATACCAAAATTGTTACACCCCTACCGGCCTCACCTTTTCGGGTGGCGGGTTAGAGAGATTCCTTTTAATTGTTACCTTTCCTTGGCTTTTAGTCCATTTAATTATATATCAGAGAACGCGAAACAGAGCATATGACCAGTTTGGACAAACTACAATACTGGTAAAAGTGTAAATAACTAAAAATTAAGAGTCCTCGAAGGGTTAAGGGTATAGTCATCCAAAGATAAAATATCAAAATTATAGATACAGTCATCTCAATTATAAATACAAAATATATAGGGAATTCCCTATTCTTTAATTTTCACCGATATGCCCTACCTTTCCAAAAAGGTCCTTCTATCTCAGACACGATCCCCTAAAAACTCAGATATATTTGGAGTTCAATAATGAACCCCAAAGTAACTGTCAATACTCATGTACAAAATGTGTAGAGTGTATGCATGCAACCATGTCACATATAACATCACATAAAACATGTTAAATACACTATATATGCAAACAGAAGCACACACAACAATATGTCTTCGTATCATTGAGCCACCGTACCAAGGTAGGCCCTGGATTTATCGGAATCACAAACCCGTCTCCGTTGAGCCGCCACATATGAAAGGCCCCGGAACGGTCCTCAGCGCTAGAAATACCATAGTTAGGGACTCAAACCCCCAACATGCTTTGTATGCATATTTGGCAAAAATACACACAAACACACATGGCAACCACAAACATACAACAAACACATAAAAGTAATTGAGTAAAGCAGTTACTACCTAGTGGGGTATGCACTGTCTAAACATTTTATTGTGCTTGTTCTCTTCCCAAGGTATGCCTTAGTCCTAAATAACACCAAAATAACTTATTTCAGCATTTTCCAAACATACCCTTGCATCATTCCTCAAAACCGAGCCCTTTATTAATTTTCCAGAAAATCCAATGAATCTACCCCAATTCAAACATTTTTAATAAATCCCACAAAACTCATTTGTGTACAAAAACAACGCCATCTGAACCATTAGGATGTCTATTATTCATGAAAAATATTTTCAGAATCCAAAAGTACTCATATTTTGGCGTGTAACTCAGTTTCTATCCTCTAGTCAAATATACCTTGTTGTCTTACGAACAAACTTTACCAATTTATTTCTCCTAGTAGAAAAATCTAAAATACACAAACTTATATATCAAGGTGAACCTCAGGAAGTTTAATTTATGACTGTAAAATTTCAGCTCAAACCAAGTTCATTTACTATTTCAAAAACGTGGTTGAAGCTTCGCTGTCCAGAATTTCCAGAAATTGGTAGCAAGCTTCATCTTAGGGTTTTTCAGTGATTTTGAATTCGGAAAATTAAACCATGACCTAACCCCATACAAAATCATGTTCCAAAGAAGTGAATGAATAAACACTGAAGCACAATACAAATCATTTCACTCTCTATGATGAGCTATGTAAGCATTGAGAACAAGAATTGAGATTAACAATTTAGCGAAGTTTTCTAGAAATCTGAAGATTCTTACTTGAGTAACACAAATGTGTTACTTGAGTAATATCCATATAGATTCAAAATAATTCTCTTTGGAATGATATTACTTGAGTAATATCTCAAGTTTTCAAAACAGATACGTCTGAAGCGTGGGGAGACATTACTTGCTAAGCAAATGTAAGTTACTTGAGTAAGGTTAGAAAGTAATATCGAATATCTTCAAAATAAAATCCCACTGGAAAGATATTACTTGAGTAACAAGAATTGTTACTTGAGTAATATTGAAGATATTCAAAGAAATAGAAGTTCCTGAGAGATTGCGAAATTACTTGCGGAGCAGGAAAATATTACTTGAGTAAAGGACGAAAGTAATATTGGATGGTTCCTTGAAAAAGAATGACTGATTTGAAATTACTTGAGTAACATCACATGTTACTTGAGTAATATCGAAGATAATCAAGAAGTAGAAGTCTCGGTAGTGTAAAGCGAAATTACTTGCGAAGCCCGTATATATTACTCGATTAATCTTTGAAAGTAATATCGAATAACTTTGAAAAAGAGTGTCTGTTTCTAAATTACTTGTAGAGAAAATGTACATTACTCGAGTAACGCCTGAAAGTAACCAAATTACTTGCAAAGCAAATACTCATTACTTGAGTAATGCTTGAAAGTAATGCTTGAAAGTAACCAAGTTACTTGCGGGGCAAATACTCGTTACTTGAGTAACGCCTGAAAGTAGCCAAATTACTTGCGGGGCAAATACTCGTTACTTGAGTAACGCCTGAAAGTAGCCAAATTAGTTGCGGGGTAAATACTCGTTACTTAAGTAACGCCTGGAAGTAATATCAAACACTTCTTAGAAAATGAGCCACTAAATCAAAATTACTTGAGTAACATTATGTGTTACTTGAGTAATTTTGCATTTGGTAAAAGAACTATTCCATTGGCGATATTACTTGAGTAATAAAATAAATTTGCTTGAGTAACTATATTTAACAAACTCTGAACCTACCTTAGAAGTCGACATTACTTCGAGTAATACCAAGAATTACTTGAGTAAATTTCTATAGAATCCCAAAATGATATTTTGCATTTCTGTGGATACTAAACAAGAGGATTACTTGAGTAATCAAAACGACTTACTCAAGTAATTAAGTTACCAACAAAATTAACATTTACTGATTCAAAAACACAATTTATTTTTAACAAAAAGCTTTAATTTATTAAGTCTTGTTATCATCAAAACTATGAGAACCGACACTAAATAGACTAAGAGATTAATCAAAGTTCGCTGCCTAACATCTGTTTAACCATTAGCCATAAGTGTGAAACCGTTTTCTTTCTATTTAGCTCGATGTCTATCAATTACAAGTTGACATTCTTTTTTACAATCTCTTAATATGCTAACTATGTAATCATGATAACTATCGACCTTAAACCCAAGCCCAATTGCAGTAATAACATCCATAGCTTTTTGAAATAAGGCACAAGTCAATGCATTAAATGGAACAAAATTCACATAAGCCCATTTATCAAAAACTATTTTCACATTATATTGTGCTTCTTGACTTGCCCATGCACTCTTGATTCTTAGTTGAGTACCAAGAGTTGTGCTGGGCACACAATAATTTTCAGTCCCCACAATGCAAGGAGCTTTCCTCTTTGAAACAATTGGTTCTTCACTTTCTCTAGTTGTATTGCCTTCACCTATATTATCATTATGAACAAGATTTTTCTTTGAACCTTCTACTAAATATTCTTTCATTCTAGCATGTACATCATGAAAAACTTTTTTACATGAACTCAATTGATCACTCATACGAGCTAAATGTTGTTTCAACCTATTTATCCTACCTCCCCTGTAACTTGAACCACATAAAGGGCATGTAAACACATTTACTTTCCCCTCTTTCTTAACATAAACATATTTCCAAGCAGGGTCTTTCTTTTTCTTACACTCAATTGTGGTGGCTTTGAAATATTAGGGAGAATTGTTAGACTCGAGATTCAAAGTGGTAGTATTCTGAGCACCTTCATTATTAATATTTCCTTCCATTAACAAACTGAAGAAAACCAAGATGACCCTTTCAACCAACACAGTTCGATTAATAACATCCAAAACCACATAAACTAAACCTAACACAAGAAAGCAAGCCAAAACTCTGTTAATAACATCCAGCTACAATGGAAGAACAAAACAATGACATCTAAAAGTAAAAAACAGAGCATCAGCAGCAAGTCAAAAGCTAAACAAACACAAGTTCACAACCAAACAATTAAAAAGAAACTAAGAAATTCAAAAATAAAAAACCGAAGCTACAAAAACTCACAGATTGAGCTTCAAGCCTTCTTCACGATAGCGTAGAGAAATGAACACCTAAAGCTTTCAGCTTTCAATAAACGCCTCTAAATGATAACAACAAACCTGAAGCTTCAAACTTTCAAAAAACCGAAGGGAGAGGGTTTGGCAGAGAAGATTAGAGCTTTGCGCCATGTAGTTGGAGAGGGAAAAAAAACAGAGCTCTCAAGTCTCAACAGAGTCAAAGGAAAATGGAAAAAAACTAAATGGAAGAGCAAAGCAAAAAAATTGAGAAACTAACCGAGCTACAATGACCGAGCTCTACAACCTTTCACGGTGAAAACAAAAACAGAAACAAAGAACCCAAAAATGAACTAAAAAAAACAGTAACCAGTGACCCATACCAAGCTTTGCAACCTTTAACGATGAAATGAGGATGACTATTGCTCACCAAAGCTCCTGAAACTTAGCTTCATGGATGGAGCAACTGAGCAAGATCAACATTTTGGATGAAGTCGGAGGGAGAGGGTTTGGCGGAGGTTTCGTTCAGAGCGACTGAGCAATATTTGGTACTTCAAAATGATCACTCCCATAGCCCTATCCTGAATTTCAATGTTCAGTACCTTAGTCAACTTTTAAATAGAAAAAAAGAAAAGAAAAGAAAATAACCAACAAAATGACGCCGTTTCTTCTAGTAGAGACTGGAAAAAAAATATTAAAGAGGTGACTCGGTGACTTGCTCAACTCGGTTGAATCATGTCGGTTATCCTAGAGTCACCTCTAAACCTAGTTTGGAAGCTAACTCAAACTTGTTTTTTAGCCGGTTTGCCAGTTTCTAGTTCAAATTAGCTAGTCGGTCGGGTTCCAAAACCATGCAAAACATACAATATAATAATCCGTCAAACTAGTTATTTAAAAAAAATGAGTTGATTTTCTAAAATATTTTCTTTACTTGTTTGTGTTGGAACTACCCTTGATAGAAACACTTTTAATATTTACAATTGATTGGTATAAGTTTATTTATTTATTTATTTATTAGATTAAGAGTTTCTCCTTCAATACTTAGAAAACAAATGATCCACCTTTACCAACAAGTTCGTTTCTCCAAAAAAAAGTTATAGATTTCATTCGAAAAATAAAGTAAATCAAGATATTATATTTATGAAAAAAAAATAAGTTTCCAATATGCTTAGGGCCGTGGACAAACCATAATCCTTTTCGGAGGAACGTACACGTACGTTTCGGCCGCATTGTTGTTTTTTACCTGATTTTGGCACTAAAATTAAACCACTCTTTTGTGTGTATTTTCGGCCAGTGAGTGAAACCACTCTTCTGACACGTATATATTGACCAGTAATGAAAATATTAATGATTGCATGATTTTGAAAAAAAAAAAAATATATATATATATATATATATATATATAAGCTTAGTTGTGTTTTCGTTATTTGTGATGTGGCGCTGTTTACAAGAAGCTTTGTTTTGTTTTTTGTTTTTTGTTTTTTTTCCGTTTCTTGAAATTTATGGAAGTTGGATGTTAGAGCTTGGTGTGTTTGGGAACTCATCTAATGGACTTATTATCCCATTAGATAGGAAAAAAAGTCCATCAAATGGGAAATGTCAATTATTGGGTGTTTGGGTGGTTTAATTATTTGAAGTGCTTTAACTCATGAAGCTTGAAGCTCGAAATCCTAGTTTATGATCCCATCAAAGGTGCTTCTCATCAATTCAAGTTGTGGGCCCTTGAGAAATGACCATCGCACCCCCAAAGCAACTATATTCATTTTCCTCTCTCCTCCTTCAAATCAAGGTCCTCTAGTGCATCTCCTCTCCTCTTTCAAAAATTTCTAAGGATGTGTATCCTCTGCAATTAATTGCCCAAAAAGAAAAGCTAAACATTTTTTGCAACATATATTTTATATATATATATATGTGTGTGTGTGTGAATTTAATGTGTAAATTTTACTATTTTATTTTTTGGACAGTTTAATGTGTAAATTTTTTAATGTATAAAAAGAAAAAGCTAACCATTTTGTGCAACATTTTTCGAACAATTTAATATGTAAATTTTTTAATGGTAATTTTACTATTTTGTTTAGCAAATTTAAATTTATTTTAACTTTTTATCCCAAATTATCACATTTTGTGCAACATATCATATATATGTGTGTGTGAATATGATTCATGCCATTTTTGTCATTTTTTATCTCATCTATCTTTTTAAAAGTTATACCAAACAAGTACCTATTAGAAACAAAAACCACTTTTGCCACCACTATCCCAAACACAAATCACATTAGAAAAAGTTTATCAGAAAATAAGTCCATCAAGAAAAGTCCATCAGAAATAAAAAGCCACTTCTACCAAAACTATCCCAGGCCCTCAACAGCATCTTTCTTGCTCGGCAGAAACAAATTACAACAAACAGTAGAGTACAGAGGATATAAACGAGGCATAGTGATAGAGCTTCTTCAAGGAGAGCATTCGTGTACAATACCTGAGACAAATTAAATAATCAATGCTCTCATAAATTTCATTCATATATTATTACACTAGAAATTCTGAATCCATCATTTCATTCCCATATGGAAACTACAGCTTCCATGGAGAAGCAGAAGCAAGAAAAGAACCTCCTCCAGATTACCAAGCCAATAACCAAAAAGGGTGGCCTCATAACCATGCCCTTCATCATAGGTAAGTTTATGTTACACTTTTCTTCGTAACTAGAAGGTTTCTAGGTAGCTAGTAGCATCATCATTGTGTAAAAAGCTTTCAACTTTGGTTCTTCAACTGAGTGTAGGTTCAAGAACTGGTCTTTTCTACACCGATTCAAACCGTTGCAGAAAAGGTTGTCTTAAATGGCTTGATTTTGTTTCAATATTTTTTTTTTTTTTACGCTGGTTGTGTCATTAATCAGTTGTAGAAAGCTATTAGCTTCTCATGAGTTTTATTTATGAAAATGCCAATTATCTGCACAATAACCAGTGTAAAAGGCTTGCTTTATTTAATGATTTTTTTTTTGGTCGGAAAAAATTTAGATGTGTTGGCTTTGGGGGGCTAACAAAGGCCAGTGTAGTGATGATAGTCATTTATTATATTATTTGTAGGATTAATGTTCATTCAGCACCATAAAATAATTTTTCTAGATGAGCCCAACAGCCTAAAGTATTTTGTGGTGCAACTTTGCTCTTAAAGCATTTTTTAGGGACAATTTTAACCTCGCCGTTAACTTTTTAAAATGTCAATTAAGTGAATGTACATCTAGCACCCTAAATTATTTTTTCAATATTTTTTAAGGTTCTAGATACACTTGAAAAAATTACTTAAGGGTGTTGAATAAATCACAAAATATTTTACAGTGTTAGAAGTACTTTTTTCAGGGTAATGGATGAACTTTAACCCTTAATTGTATTCAACATGTATTTGTTATGAATCTTATATAAGGAACCCTAATGAGAAATGTGTGGTTCATAAATGTAAGGGATTTTTCTTCTGAACAAACTAGTTTTTTGGGATGAGTTTTTATTTTAGGACTTGTGCACCATGAAGGGTGTGAGGAGCTTAATTAATTTGTATAATCATTTTGTGGTTTGGTGTTTCAGCAAATGAGGCATTAGACAAAGTAGCAAATGTTGGACTTTCTGTGAACATGATCACTTACCTCATGCAAGACTATCACTATGATCCTGCAAGTGCTGCCATAATTATTAACATGTGGAATGCTGTCTCTTATTTCATGACCATCTTTGGTGCTTTCCTTTCTGATTCTTACCTCGGCCGATATCGTGTTATTTCCATTGCCATCATCTTCGAGCTACTGGTAAGTGAATTGATGCTTCTTCTTACATTCCTATGTTCCTCGACTTAATACTTTTACAAACACTCTTTAAGATCACGTAATTCTCTGATATCAACATTTTCTTAGGCTTAATTTTCTCCCACCTATTCCTGATATTAGGTTTACGTTAGGTTAATGACAAATTTTCTTTAGAATACAATAAACATCTTTGAGTATAGTTTTCTTTCTTAGAATTCAAGCAGAGACATTATAAAGGGGAAAAAAAATTCTTTTGTGCTGTAAAAAACAAAGGCAAATGAATTTGTGTCTTGAATACTTGGTGGGAAAGGCAAATGATGAATTATTTTGAAGCAGTAGTGTCTTTTGAAGTAACATGAATCTTTAATAAAGACATTACTTAGCTTGATATATGTATCAGAGTATTTGATGAACCCACACCGGTTTGAATCAATGGTTACTAAACCTAACCTTTTTCATGATCAATGATATCTTTTAAGCTATGCAAGATTTCCCTGAACCAAGCTTTTTCATGATCAATGCTATCTTTCACACATATCATTGACTAAGAGATGTAACTCTTTTCATACTTCTAGTTCACCTGCTCTTGAAAATGAAACATATGGCATACGAACTATGAGAACTCAAATTTGCTATGGTTTTTGTTATCCTTGTCAGGGATTAATTGTGCTGTGGCTCACTTCAATTATTCATAATGCAAGGCCTACATACTGCAATGTCTTCACAGAAACAGGTTGTGCAACTCCAAGAGTTGGACAATTGCTGTTTCTTGTTTCATCTCTTCTTCTCATGGCCATTGGCTCAGGTGGCATCAGGCCTTGTTCTTTAGCCTTTGCTGCAGATCAACTCAACAGCCCAGAAAACCCGAGAAACCAGGGAATCATGAAGAGCTTCTTCAATTGGTACTACGTTTCGGTCGGGATTTCAGTCTGCATTTCAACAACATTGATAGTTTACTACCAAATCAATGCAGGGTGGATTAAAGGCTTTGGCCTTACTGTGGGACTCATGTTATTCTCCATTGTGATGTTCTTCTTGGGCTCTACCCTTTATGTTAAGCTCAAAGCAAACAAGGACCTGTTCTTCGGCTTGGCCCAAGTTGTTGCAGCAGCCTGGAAAAACAGACACCTAACCCTCCCTCCCAAGGATTCTACACATTGGCATTTCAAGGATGGTGCTAAACTTGTTGAACCTACAGACAAACTAAGGTACCATGTTGTCTTATTCAACCATTAGCGTATTTTGTGTCATAAGACATGTTACATATGTCTTTTTATCTTTTGTGTGAGGACTAAATATACTTGCCTACCCTTAGAGAATTACAAACCAAAATTAATATGGATTGGGTCATGGTAGGACCCATCACCCATATGTGTGGCAACCCTACCACGTACGTTGCTACATTTCCAAAGGATCAAACCATTCGTTACATTTGGTTAAACTAGAACAACTCGTACTAGTTTATCCAAGCTTTTGGTGGTCATGTTATACATGTCTTTAGTATATCATATCTACTTAAATGACCCCACACACGCACTCACCTCAAGATCTCTTGGTTGAGATAGGTTAAAAGACTTATTTAACCAATGTGAATTGAATCTCAATGTTCCTAGGTTCTTGAACAATGCATGCTTGATCAGGAACAAAGCAAGCGACTTGGACTCTAATGGGATGCCAACGGATCCATGGAGTTTATGTACAGTGAGGCAAGTAGAAGAGCTAAAAGCAATAATCAAAGTGATGCCCATTTGGTCTACTGGCTTCATGGTCGCGATGGGCTTGAACCAGCTTACATTTTTTGTGGCTCAAGCAAACACAATGGACAGACACCTTTTCTCCCACTTTGAAGTCCCACCGACTAACTTCATTGTATTCACAATCCTCACTTTGACCATATGGATAGCCATCTACGACCGCGTGCTAGTCCCTTTACTCTCCAAATCAAAATACAGCAGATTTCGAGGAGGATTCACCCTCATGCAAAGAATGGGAATTGGGATAGCAATCACAGTTTTAGCCCATATGACAGCAGCATTAGTTGAGAGAAGAAGAAGAGGACATGCCAATAGAGAAGGGTTAATGAGTATGTCTGCTTGGTGGCTAGTTCCTCAGTTATGCTTAACTGGTCTAGCTGAGGCCTTTAATGCTATTGGACAGATAGAGTTCTATTACAGTCAGTTTCCACAGAGTATGTCTAGCATAGCTATAGCATTTTTTGGGGTTGGTTTTGGTGTGGGAAATCTGTTGGCTGGTGTCCTTGTGACCATTGTGAAGCAAGTAACAGAGAGAGGAGGAAGACAGAGTTGGCTCACCCGGAATCCCAATATCGGTCACTATGATTACTATTATTGGCTACTTGCCATTCTAAATGGGGTTAATCTGTTCTACTTCTTCTTGTGTAGTTGGGCTTATGGCAGTACTCAAGACATACAAACATGGGATGATAATGGTGAGGTTGACAAAGAAGTAAGATCTACAGAAGATGTTGAAGATAAGTGAGGAACTAAGAATCAAGTAAACAGTTCTTATGTAATTTTATATTGATATTACTTTTTCTGAGCTAATGCAGTTCAGTTTCACCATAGGGCTCATGCCTAGCCAAGACTTCTTGCATATTTTATGATATTTATTATAATATAATTCAAGTCCCATCGCAAGTTTCCTTCCTTTGATTTTGTGGTTAACTCTTATTTCAATGTGTTTTTCTTTCATTATGCTTTCTTTTCATTGTATTGTATTTACAATCATGCTCCCATGTAGTAACCTGACATAGAAATCGTCATTACATATATAAAACTAGAATAAAAGGCACTGCAGAATCATTACGTTTCACACATCATATGTAGTACTTTGTGAACAGAATTTGCTTCCCATGAAATCCTGATCCTTTGTGGTGATGAGAGTACTGAGGGGTTAATTGCTAAAAGTTGATTTGCATACAATAGAGCTTATATAGAATTAATCAACAACAAATATAATGTCACATAGGAAGAGGGGGAAACCAAAAACATATAACCGGGGCAAAAAATATAACAATTGTAATGAAACAGATCTTGTGTTTTCCTCTGCTCTCTTGGTTCTTAATTAATGACTTCCAGTCTAGAGCAATTCTTCAAATGAATGACTAGCAAGGCAATTTTCCCTGTTTTTCTACGACCGAATCCTAATCCCTTTGCTCTCAAAATCAAAATACAGCAGAATAAGAGGAGGATTCACACTCAAGCAAAGAATGGGATAGCACTAACATTTTTAGCCCATTTAGTAGCAGCAGAAGTTGAAAGAAGAAGAAGAAACCATGCAATTAGTGAAGGGTTATTGGAAAATCCCAAAGGGGTGGTGAATATGTCTGCTTGGTGGCTTGTGCCTCAGTTATGCCTAATTGGTCTAGCTGAGGCTTTTAATGCTATTAAATAAATCGAGTTATATTATTGCTATGGTTTTTTTTTTCCTGTTCGTTTTGGTGTGGGAAGTCTCTTGGCTGGTCTCATTGTGACAATTGTGAAGGATGTTACACATAGAGGAGAAAGACAGAATTGGCTTGCGTCTGATCCCAATACTGATCATTATGATAAATATTATGGGCTACTTGCTATTCTCAGTGGGGTTAATCTGCTTTACTTTTGTGTGTGTAGTTGGGCTTATGTGAGTATTCAAGACATAGACATGTGGGACGATGAGGAACTAAGAATGAAAAAATAAATTCTCATGTAATTATCATCAAATAATTTTGTTGCTCGGGGTGCAAGTAATATTAGTTTCCTGTTTCCTGGTGCAATTCAGTTTCACCAAAGGGCTGATGTCTACCCATACTCCTTGTAAATTCTCTGACACTGATTCAATAGACACTTTTTTATAGTCATTCAGTCTCACATTTAAATTATTTAGAAATATAAGATATTAAGGAGAGCATATTGGCATAGTTTTTCAGTCTCACATTATAAAGCACTCTAGAATGATTATTTTTCTCACATCAGGTGGTAAAAGATTGTTTATACAATATTAAATTAATATATAGCATCATATTTTTGGAAATAAAATATATTTTATCTAATTTTAGTGATGGTGTCTCATAGATATTCCATGGTAATTTAATTTTTTGAAGAGTTTAATGTTTCTGCTTTTGCTGCAGAAATATTTTTTCCTTTCGTACTCACATAAAAGTGAGTAGGTCCCATTGTAAAGAGAAGAGAGATAAAATATTAGTAGGACCCACTCATTTTTATATGAGTGTGGTAGAGAAAATATTTCTACAGCAAAAGCAGAAACATTAAACCTTTTTTGAAATCCATACTAAAATAATTTGTTTATGAAGAAAGTGAAATTAGGCAACAGAGTGAACATATTCTGCTTGCCAAGAAATGCTAATCCTTTGAGTTTTCTTCTTTATTCAATGAAGCTTCTCTATCACATCCTTATCATCCCGAATTCCTTCATATTCATCTCCTTATATTGCCATAGCCTTTGTGATTTTGATTATAGACATTGGTAGAGAAGAAACAAAATAAACAAGAAAACAAAATGTTAAGAGTGAATAAAGTAGGAGTGAACTTAATAGTTGTAGCTAATAACCGTTATTTATTTAATGACAAATATGATGGAAACAACCATCATGTAACACTTACAAACAATTCGTTTCCCACATTATAGCAGTAAAAGCAAATACGTAATGGTTTTAACAATTAACCATAATGTATGATTATATAAATCTGAGATATTATTGGATGTCTAATAATATCTCAAAGTTATACTTCTAAGATAAATACAATATGTTAAGATAAAATTATATCTAATAATATCTCAGATTTATTATTTTAAGATAAATATAATATGTTAAGATATTAGTCTAATATATAATATCTATTAATATATTAAGGAGGCTGGATTATGAAAAAAATTAAGGCATTACTTGACAGTTCTTCCTAAAGAACAATTATGTATCATCTAAGAATACTTAACACTTATCAATGAAAACCGTTGTACATAAGAAGAGGAAATTCCAAAAAACATTATTTTCACAATACTTGACAGTTCTTCACAAAGAAATGTTATATATTCTTTAAGATTATCTAACGTTTAAAAATGATAAACGTTATATATAAAAAGACGGGATTCTGAAAAAATATCAAATATGAGAAGGCAAGATTCTATATAAAAGTTATTTATCAATATATTACGGTTCTTCACAAAAGAACCGTTAAGTATTATTTAATATAAAATGGTGAGATTTAAAAAATAATAATAATATTTAGTATAAAAAGGTGAGATTTTTTTTTTAAAAAAAAATTTATCTAACAATATATTACGGTTCTTTATAAAGAATCGTTAAGTATAATGTTTTATAAAATAATTCTTTGACAATATGGTTCTTCACAAGTAACCATTAAATAATTTAACAATATGTTAATATATTCTTTATTGATAAATTAATTAATATTATGGACAATACATTACAGTAAAGAACCGTTAACTATTCTTTCATCTAAAAAGGAGGGATTATGAAAAATATCAAATATAAAGAGGCAGGATTTTGAAAAAAAAAATTTATTTGATGCACACAACTCTTCCAACACCTTCTTAAATGTTTTTGAGCTTCCCTAGTGGGTCTCATAATAACATCCCAAATTTAATTCACTAAAATTCCTTGTACAATTTTTATATTAAATGGAATAAAATGGTGAATTTTGGTATATTTGAAATGGTTATGTGACTAATTAATTAAGTCATGTGTACCATGTGCTCTTGGAAAAGACACCGGTATGTGGCGTCTTGTGGAGGCTTACACGTATACTTTAACCAGCCATCATTTGGTAGGTCTTAGTATGCATGTCGCAATCCCGAGTGAAACCCGAGTAAGCGCTGATAAAGTAACTCTATCAAAGTAGCTTTATTAAAGTAATTCATGATGGCTAATGATGACACAACTTTTATCTTGTCATCTGATAAGTCTAAATTCTGCTATATATTTCCTGTAATTTGACTGATTTTAATGGAATATCCTTGCTTGAAATGTGTTTGATATGATCATTTGTGATGAATTTCATGAATATGTGGAAATAAAGATTAGAAGAGCTGAATGTATGCATTTTATGAGTTATCCTGCCTATCGACAAAAATAAGGCTTGAAACTGAGTGATTCTGAATTAACGTATCATTGCAGTACCAATGTTGTCTCGATGCTACAACATCGCAACTGATAATATATGCAGTATCTATTCTGTTATGCACTAATCTTTTCTTGAAGGAAATACATAACATAATTTCAAAAACTTAGGCCAGACACTAAGTGGGCTTCAGAACTAAAGATGGACGAAAGAAGGCCGATCACTTGAGAAAGAAGGAATCAAGGATAGCGGGAATTTAGGAAGATATCATAACAGAATCCTGCTAATCAAAATAGAATCAATCAAAGACAGAATCTTCCGATCGAGCTTGACAGAAAAGGAAAGCCCATCTCACTAACGAAGGAGTGGACGTGCGGCGCAAGAACCTCAACCATAAAAGGAAAAGACAGTCAACCCTAGATAGAGAGATTATGACAGAGATATGAACACATGAAGAACACAACATGTTGACAAGTATGACAAAACACTAAGACTGAAGGTCGCTGATTTGAAGAAGACGTAGAGGTGTTACGTGACAGATGCTACCCTTTGTTGTCAAACTCCTTCGACAAACCCTCTTCTTCTCTTTAGTTTCCTTTATGTGTTTTTCACAGATTATCTTATGTCAATTTCTATTGTATTATGATCGCAAGCCATGAACTACTTTTCCTTTGGCTGAGTGATGATGGAACCTTAATTTGCAGTTCTGAACCAGATTGCTATTTTTTATTAATATAATTCAGTTTTTTTAATGCATGTATGTAACGTCGGTCTTATGCGTTAAGTGGCCACTAATAAGCAAGAGTTGCGACCTTAACTTACTGGAAAGGAGTTAAGGTTAAACCTCCATTGAACAGTGTGTGTTGGAAGAATTGTGCAAATTCTCTTTGAGCTTGTAAACTACATGAATGGGTTTACCTCACAGAACCATACACCTAGTTTTACATGTTATTCCAAGCCTGAAAATTTGCATAGGAATATGGGAGAAGTAGAGTAAGGAGTATAATTACAGGATTGTAGAAACTTTTGTATACATAAGAGGTGGATTAACTAAAGATCTTTGCTATAGCATCGCTGGAGCGTTGCGGAAGCTATTGAAGCTTTGCTATAGCATTACAATAGCAATCTGGGTAGGAGTTGCAAAATAAAGGGAAATATGAGCTTTGCTTATTTGAATTCTAATATCTCTCAATCGTATTCACTCTTGATCTATTTCATTTGTTTTACAGAATTAGTAGTTCAAATAATACACTCATCTTCTTAGATCTTTTAATCACGTGACTTTTGATCACTTCCGTGTTGCATAGGTCAGTATTTTAATCTATGTAAGATGATACTCTATTTATCACTTTATAACTTAATCGACTGGTTCACTTGCCATAAGGGAATTCAACCCACTAGTGCTTGAGTTTGGGGAATCTGCTAATTCCCTGCTCGGTCACGTACTTAGATTTTCTGAACACTAAACCTGGTAGTCAGGAAAATTCATTAGGCTTTCCTTTCCCTGACAAAAGTGGCGCCTAATAAGAGAGAGAAAAGGAAAGAAGATGTTTCAAGGACACTTGTAATCTTGAGATTTAACCACATGGATATATGTCAGCAAGAGAGCTAATTATATGAGACTTAAGCCCATTTAATTCTTCCAAGACCATTAAATTTAGCCAAATGGAAAGAAGAGGAAAAAAAAGAGAATAAAGAAGAAGAAGAGGGACAAATGGTGTTATCTTATTGGTAAGATTTGGTGTAACTAAAATGTGTTGAGTCATTCAATTAAACATCATCTCTTCCTCCATTTCCGTCACTTTCCATCTGGACCAAGCAAGAGAGAGAGAGAGAGAGAGAGAGTATGAAATTATACAAAAATGGAAGGGAAATTGGAAAAAGAGAGAGAAAAATAGTCAAGCCCAAATCATCTACAAAACCACCTCAAATCCAAAAACACCCTTCAAAAAAGTTGTTCTACTCATTGGTCTCATCTTTCTTGTTGGAAGAGTTTTGTGCCATCTAGCTAGATTAAGTACCGCCAGATTTTCAAACCAGTTGTGGAATTGCGGTAAGGTAAGCCTAAGCTTCTTTTTGAACCTACTAACTTGAGGTTTTGATGAGTTTTTGAATGTTTTGAGATACCCTAAAATTTTCGCCAGTTGGTGTTCCTAGGGTTTCATGATGATTTGTTCATATACATGTGGTTATATGATGTTTTGAAAGCATATGAACCTAGTTTAGTGAGTAAATTGTGAATTGTTGTTTGAAACCCTAATTTCGACCAAAATAGGGCAGTCAAAAGGAGATGAATTTTGACCATTTTGATGCTATCAATGAGTTTAAAATGAAAAAAAAAAAATCTGTAAAATAAAGATGAGAAAGTGATTTTGGATGGATTAGAATTGAAAATAGAAGTTTGCTATAGTCTGCTAGATTGGATTCCTGGAAGGAAGTCTGTTTGTAATGTGTTTTTGACTGACCAAATGATATCCAATGGCTAGTAAACTTTCCCGAATCAAAGTAGACTTGTCAAACTTTAATTTGATAGGTCATATAGGTCAATTGGATCTGTATGCTATGAGTTATGAGTTTTTGAAGTGAGGCGTGAGGATTAAATGATAATTCTACAATAGTGTGCTTGTATTTGATAGTGGGAGGAATTTTTACCTAAACTTAGACTTAATAAAGGTCACATATCCTTTGGAATAACTACAATTGGACATTTGTACATAAAGATATGAATTTCCAAAGTTGATTGAAAATTTTGCCAGCTTTTGAATTTTGCACGAAAATAAGAAAGTAAGGGAAATGAGTAGTAAAGTTAATCACCAAATGTTAAGATAAGTACTTATACTTAATGTAGGCCTTTTAGCTACACATTGAGCTTAGTGCAATAACATTTAAAATAACCAACCCTAGTCTCTTAAGATACTGAAGTGCTTGGACAGGTAGTAACTCGTCCGCCTGTGAATGTGTAATTATAGGATTCAATATCTATCCGGAACAACCAAAAAATTGGGAACCAGTTCGAGAATTGAAAAGGCCACCATGTAGTAACTTTTCTCACACATACAATGTATGCCTTTATATGCGAGTGTGAACCATTATGCTATATGTGTTGTGAACATGAGATAGGTAGTACGACCTAGTGGGTCAGTGGGTCCTTAGGTCGCAAACCCTATTAAGCATTCAGATGAGAAGGGAAGAGGCCCAATTGAATACCTAGAGCTGTAGGAATGGATCGGTTGGGTCCTATGATTGTAGTCGATGCTACATATCATAGGACTGCTTTCTTTAGTTAAAGCTATTGTCTCGAATTCTCCAAGCCTCCTCTTCTTTGATAGAATGTCCTTCATGAATTTCACATAGTTGGGCATTTGTTCCCAAGCTTCCACCAAAGGTATATTAATGTGTAATTGCTTCAGAACATCCAAAAATTTCCTAAATTGCTTTTCTTGATTTTGCTTTTGCAATCTTTGAGGAAGAGGTAATGGTGGCTTCACTATTTTTGAAGTTTTTTGTTTTGTTGACCTTTGTTGTGGCATTGTTGCATTATCAGTTACATCATCTAATTTCTACAATTATGGTATAATATGTTGTGGCATTGTTCCAACATCAGATGTGTTACCAGAATTTTGTAGTTTTGGAGTGGACTGCACAATTGTCTGTTTTTCTTCTACAGCTTCTCTTCCTTTCGCTGCTTGGCTTGAAGTAGGTTCAGGATCTTCAATTGGCCTTTTCACTACCTTAGGTTGCTCAACAAACTTCCCATTCCTCAATTCTATAGCTTTGATATGCTCTTTTCCTTCTCTTCTAGGGATTTCAATATCACTAGGCAAGGATCTCGATGGCCTGTTATTCAAAGCTTTCTTAATTCCTCAATTCTTGTTGTTATTCTTGTTATAATTGTTGGAAATTATGCCCTAGGGGCAAGTCATTGTGCTTTAAACGTTATTAATATTTGAAGTATTTCTCCATTTGTTATCATATTATTTGCATGTTTGTTATGATAACTGTATCCTTGGACATATAATATGGATTGTCCTAATTGTCTCTAGTCGGTCATCTATGCGGGAGCAAAGATGAAATAAGATCGGTATGACTTTGATGAGTATGGAGATACGAATCAAAGTCATAGGCACTTGTAAGAGTACAAGATGCTGG
Organism: Acacia pycnantha; assembly: GCA_025563575.1. NCBI lineage: Eukaryota > Viridiplantae > Streptophyta > Magnoliopsida > Fabales > Fabaceae > Acacia > Acacia pycnantha. The sequence goes on from JAMWYP010000001.1 coordinate 4,879,944, forward strand.
ATTGACCCACTATGAGAAAGCTGCATGGATTAAGTCATAAGCTTATCTCATGTATAACTGCGTTACAACGCCCTTTGACCTGAGATCATCATGAATTCCTACATAAGAGTCGTTGATCTTTGACCTAGTCAAAAGTCACCTTTGACCTGTTGATGATAAAGGCTTTGATCGGGATCAGTGATTTTCATGTAGAGGAATGTGAATGGTCAAGATGGAATTTGTCCCTCACATTTGTAGAGAGATAATACTAGATCCCTCGATGAGTGATTCTGAGAAATGTATGGCCATACTCGATGGAAAAGAGTTTCCATTTCAATTATTAGACTACTCAAGAATTGAGAAAGTAATGGTCAAGAACAGGAAGTTGACATTATCCATGCCTCATCCTTGACCAAATTATCGCGTGACAAAAGGGACGTGACATGGTTGTACGATAGGTTGTATCGTATCATCGATCCCCATATGAATTGGGTAGTCGCAATGTTTTGCTAGAGGCCACTTGCGACTTGTGGGCTGGTACAGTATTGGCCCTCTGTCAATCTCATGTGGGCCTACAGGGTCACGCACAAGAATAGCCCAACACGAGCAACAGTGTCCAGATCTATTGAATCTTAGATATGTCTAAGATTTAATGAATATATCATTTAATCTAGGATGTGTGTGTGTGTGTATTAAATTCAAAATTAATAATAATATTATTTATATAGATAATAATATTATTATATAGTATTTAATTTATTTGATAAATTAAATAACTAAAATAAATAGAGATATCATATATCTGATTTAATTTAAATTGAGATATAATATCTCAGATTTAATTAAATAGACCGATATCATATCTTATATTTAATTTTCAAATAGAGATATCATATATCTGATTTAATTCAAATTGAGATATGATATCTCATTTTTAATGAAATAGATAGATATCATATCTCAAATTTTAGGCAGGCTTTTGATTTGGTTTAATTGAATAGATTAGATTAGATCTGTTGGACAGATTTAATTAATATCCAAATTCGAATTTCAAGATTAATTTAGATTAATCTTGAATATTTTAATACGGCCCAATTAGGGTTTTAGAAACCCGATAAAAAGGATATTGATCTAGTCGTATTAGAAGAACAAACCAACAAGTCGCGAAAGAAATCCTAGAGAGAAAAACGTGAGACACAAAGTAAGAAGGCGCTAGCATGCTGCCGTATGTGTTGGAGACATGTTCGGTGTGGATACCGGTAGAGGGAGTGGATTCGTAGAGTCAGCTCCTAGAGATTGATCGAACAAGAAGGTGTTAGCCCGGTGATCTCAAGACACACATACCAGTTCGAATAGGTACGGTTTTTCCTAACGAACCTTGATCCAAACGCCGTTGATAGATCCTCTTTATGGGATTCGTAAAATTTTAATGGATGAGAATCCTTCCGCTGCGTGTATGGATCCCAACAATAATTTATTACATAGTTTGCAGATTCTGGATTGGCTTTGCAGTTAGCAAAAATATGCTCTCCTTCACAATATGTACAAGATATTGATGAGATTGTTGAGGCATTGATCCAGCAGCCAGATTCAGAGATTAAATTATACTTGTGAGTAAAGATACTTCTGTAGTCAGGCTGTCATGACGTCCAATTCATTTACTCCAGCTATTCTTCTAGTTGATCACTGCTAGAAAATAATGAAATAGCGACAGAATTTGCAACGCAATTATTTCCGTCGCAAATTTTGTCGATATTGCGACGGATTCAAAATTCCGTCACAAAGAAAAACTTTTGCGATGGATTTTGTAAAATCTGTCGCAAATATGGCCTAGTTGCGACGGCTAAATAAGTCCATCGCAAACCGGCGGTCAAAGACTGCCGGTTTGCGATGGACATGGTCACTTCATCGCAACACAGAGGAGGTTTGCAACGGAACCAAACGGTCCATCGCAAACCGACGGTCCTTTAGACAGCCAGTTTGCGATGAACGTCAGAGGTCCGTCGCAAACCACTGACAGTTTGCAACGAACTGCTGCACATGGTTTGCAACAGAAAATTGTTTCCGTCGCAAATCATGCCACTTAACTCCCTTCTTCTTCATTTGACCCGTATTTCTCTCCTCTCCTCTCCTCTCCGCCCTTCTCTCTCACTCCAGCCTCCGTCCTCCTGTCTCCGCCACTACCTGTGTCCGCTAGCCGTCCTCCATCCAACCTCTTCTCCCTCTGATTCTGTTCGACTCCTCCTTTCTCCGGTTTTGCTCGTCGGTTCCGCCACCTCGCGTCACCTCATCCCCATCCAGCGCCGACTTCTTTCGCCTCCTCTCCGTCCGGTGCCGCCTCCCTCTTCCCTTTTGCTCGCCGTCTGGTAATCTCCCTTCCTCTCTCGTCTGACTTTTTTTTTTTGTTTTTTGCTTAGGTCCGAAAGATATTTGATAAATTGAATGATATGAATGCAAATTTTCATTTATGTATTAGTCTTGCTTTTTATGTATGTGCATTTTGTATATGTATTAGTCTTGCTATTTATCAATGACCCCTATTGTAGTGTTCAATATATGTATGTGCGTTTTGTATTAAACTTAAATTCTTAGTTTGACTGGGTAATATAATGTGATGATACATGAGTGTTTACATGTTGAATTGGTAAAATTGTCTTGTTAGAAAATCTGAAAGACAATGTTCGAAGTTTGATTGTTTTTTTTTTTTTTTTATAATGAGTATTCCTTTGGTGAATTAAATCATTTACGTTGGACGTTTTGGTTGAATGTGATTAATGAAATATTAATTGGCTTGATTTTTTTTTTTAACATCCCTAAAATTTGTATGTATTTAAGAAATTAGTGAAACAAGCTAGTTGAATTAATCTCTTAAAAAATGCCCGTTAATTTTTTCTTAAAAAAATATCTCATTTAATTTATTGATTTGAAGCTACTTACTTGTTTGTGATAATTTCCTTAAAAGTTATAGAAAAAGCATGGATAATTTGAAAAAACAAATTATAAATACTGTTTTGATTAAAAGGTAATTATAAATACAAAACACCAAGTGGATTTTTTATATTATATAAATTTGATTAAGTCTTATATATACTATTAATTAGTTTGATTTCAACATTTTTGTATTTGATTATTTATGGGAGAGTTCCTAAAATAATCACATGGATTTGCCCCATGTATATTAGAAAGGAAAAATTAAAATAAAGGACCTAGAGAAAATAATATATATTATAAATGACTGTAAAAATTGTAATTACTTAGAAGGACCAAACATCATAATATAAATTTAAAATTACTAAATTTCCCCTAATCAAAGCTCATGTCTTATATCTTGTATTCATAATTAAAAAAATAATTAAAATTAAAACTAAAACTGACCATCATGATATGATCATAACTTTTTTTTTCCAATATATTATTTAATTAACAACTGTTAAACTCATATTTTTCTTAATTTTTATTTTGAACGCACATAAATTGCTTCTAAAACAAAAGTAAATCATACAAACTTTCTTGATTAAGTGGCAATTGGTTGGCATAAGTGACTAGTTGTATTGGCCACTTATATTTGTGACATGTTGTTTTGTAGACTGGGGTATGTCCCCACTGTATATATTTGTGTAGGGTTGGGTTGGGCAAGTATGGAAGGCAATCGTAATAAGAGTTGGATGTATAATCATCTAACTTAGAGAAAACGACTAACTCAAGCATTCTTGGAGGGTTTGATAATATGAGTGGTTTGATAACACTCCGCGTGGAACAAAAGTGGACAAATATGAAAATGTTGAGTTCCACTGGTCAAGGAGATATACAGTTGGTTATGGCACATTCATAATTTCTAAACAGGTGGAACAAGTTTATTATACATCATACCCCACATCCTTCCAAGGGTGAAGGGGAGTTATCAAAACTGATAATTGAATATTTAATACACTTATTTTTATCTCTTGATCAATATTTAGGAATCTTTAGTTAATAAATAATGGCTTTTATGTGCATTTAGGCTTTGGGCCTTAGATTGTAATTTTAGCCATTTTTATCGATAAAATTACAGTTTTGTATTGCTTCACTATTTTTACCATAACTCTTGAACCAGACATCGGATTTGCCTCATTTTTGTCTCATATTTCAGATGATTCAGAGAGCTACAATTGTTAAGAAGACATAAAGAGCCAATTCAGACAAGAAGGCGGTCAATTTTGGAGCCAAAGTCAGATGAACAATTCTGGATTTTAATTGGGCTCGAATTTTGTAATTAAAGCCCATCTTTATTTTATTTTCGTTTTGGGCTGAACCATTAGACCTAATTCGTTTTTAGGTTATCTTTAAGTGAGGCAGCCGTCACACATTCATTCTACGCATTAATTCATTCACGTTTTACACAGTTTTGGATTAAAGACGAAGTTTTAGTTTTCTCTCAAATGTTCTTCATGTTCTTCGTCTTTTCTTCTTCTATTCCAACCATGCTCGGCTAAACTTCTATGATTAATCCAACGTGAGGATTCCATGATTCGTCCAAAGAGCCTAGGCTTAATCGGATTAGGGTTTCTCGATTCTGTTTTCATCTTATCAGATCGATTTACGAAAATAGTTCGAATATTAGATTTAATATTCGGTTTGGTTCGTCCCAAGGACCGAGTTCGGACTAGGTTTAAAGTGTTGCTGTGCGATCGTACAATGAGACGCCACTGTTCGAATAAATGCAAGGCGATCGTCTAGTCGAGGGAATTTCTGGACGGATGCAGAGATCTCGGTTAGTCTAGAACCAAACGCGAGTTCGTTAATATTTCGCTCAAGGATGGACGTTTCTGGGAATCTAAACGTTGGGTTGGTCGTTTTTAATCTATTTCAGTTTATTAACGTTTTTCTATCTGTTTCTCAATATTTCGTTTATCTCTGTCTATTTCGTTTTAGTCTGTTGAATCACAAAAAAATCCCCCCTTTTCACCGTTAGGGTTTCGTCGTTGTTGTTAATCAAGCCCGCTGCAAGTTCGTTGGGAAACGATCCAGGTTCCCTATTACTGCAAATCTTTTATTGAATCTGGTTATTTTGAGAGGCACGACAAATCTCTTTCAAAATTTGGCGCCGTTGCCAGGGAATTTGCATCGGTTTGATTAGTAACAGTATTGGAATTTTTATTATTATTATTATTTTTATTATTTTTATTTTTTTTATTTTGATTTGATTTGATTTTTTTATCTTTTACTTTATCTTTTTATTTGATTTTATTTGATTTTTATTATTTTTTTAAATTTTTTTTTTAAATTTATTATTTTTTTTTAAAAAAAAATCATTTGATAGTATTTCTGATAGTCTTGTTGTTTTCACTAATTCTAGTAGCAATTTTGCTAACTCAGACGTTATGGCAGAAAGACAGGCAGATCATGCTATTTTAAAGGAATTGGGTGCACCGATGTTAATTATCAACCTTTGTGCATCCAATATCCTAACCTTGCCGCTAACTTTGAGCTTAAATCTGGTCTAATACACTTGTTGCCTAAGTTTCATGGTCTTGCAGTGAGTGCCCCATTAAGCATTTGAAGGAATTCCATGTAGTGTGCAAAGACAATGAAACCACAAGCCATTGATGAGAATCATATCAAGTCGAGAGCTTTTCCTTTCTCATTGGACGGTGGAGCTAAGGATTGGTCGTTGTACCTTCACCCTCATCTATTGGGAGCTGGACTAATATTCGAGGTTATTTCTAGACAAATATTTTCCTTCATCAAGAGCAACTGCGATCAAGAAGGAAATTGGCAACATTAAACAGTCACCTGGGGAGACTATGCATGAGTATTGGGAGAGATTCAAAAGGTTATGTGCAAGCCGTCCACACCATCGATAAATGAAAAGACCCGATTAACGGTTTCTATGATGGTTTGTCGCCGGTAGACAAAGGATTGGTGGATGCTTCTAGCGGTGGTGCTATGAGCAACAAGACACCGAAGAGGCTCGGGACTTGATATCCATTATGGCGAGATAACTCTCGGCAGTTTGGCACGTGGCCAATAGTACCCCGTTTACCATATTCAAGCGACCCCCAATCCAAGATGATTCTCGAGATTAGAGACTAGACTTGATGATTTGACCTCCCTTGTGAGGCAATTGGCGTGAATACGAGGCAGTGCGGTCTTCCCCTTCTCAGCATGGGTACTCTTGTGGGTTTTGTTCGACCCTTATCACTCTACCGACTCATGCCCTACTTTGCGTGATCCGCCTATCAAGACCAATCGGTAGCTTGCAGCTGGGTGTTTTTCCAGAAGGCCACAATACCAACGAATAATGCTTTCTCTAATACATATAATCCGGTTGGAGAAATCACCCCAACTTTCGCCGGAACCAAAATCGAACCGAGAGTAACCGTAATCGAATCGAATCGAGTAACCGGATCAACGAGCACTGGGAATTACCAGCAGAGACAAGACATGCCACGACTTTCCAAGAATGTCCGCACCCCTTTGCCTTTGCAAGCGCCACCTCCTCGACCGACCATATGTCCACCTCCACAAAGGCACAACAACGAGCTAGTAGTAGTGGTGGTGGTTCCTCACTTGAAGATATGATGAAGCAATTTGTCACACCCAATATGCGGTTCCAACAAAGAACCGACACTTCCATTCGAGTTTGCAAACACAGATTGGGCAATTGGCAACATCATTGAACCAGCTTCAACCTCAGGGATCCAACTCCCTTCCTTCACAAACAATTCCCAATCCTAAGGGAATGTGAGTGCTATATCACTACTGATCCGGCAAGCAATTGGAGGAACCTAAGCACGCTACGGATGTGACTTCCACATCAGAAACGAGTCAGAAATGTGAAGATTGACTCGAAAAGAAAAAGGCAAGACAGCAAGGTGAAGAGGAAGACATTCCTATTCCTCTTCCCTTCCTCGAGAGCAATTCAGCCCAAGAAGTTGGCAGGTAAAGCACAAGAGAAGGATATACTTGAGACATTCAGAAGAGTAGAGATCAACATTCCTCTCTTAGATGCAATCAAACAAATTCCTAAATATGCCAAGTTTCTGAAGGAGTTGTGCACCAACAAGAGGCGATCGAAGGGGAATGAACGAGTGAGTTTGAATCGAATGTCTCAAGACTCATCCAACCTACCATGCCTCGTAAATGCAAAGATCCGGTGGACATTTTCTATCCCTTGCCTCATTGGTAACTATAGATTTGATGATTGCATGCTAGATTTAGGTGCTTCTATTAATGTCATGCCCGCATCTCGTTTATAGATCTCTTGGTCTTGGTCCTTTGCGTCCTACTGGTGTTATTGTTCGCTTAGCTAATAGAAGTAGTGCTCATCCTTCTGGTTTAGTTGAAGATGTATTAGTCAAAGTTAATGACTTGATATTTCCTGCTGATTTTTACATCTTGGATATGGAGGGTGAGTCTCCTAGTAGTAGGTCACCAATCATTCTAGGGAGACCTTTCATGAAAACAGCTAGGACTAAGATAGATGTGCATTCTCGGTACTCTTTCCATGGAGTTTGGTGATATATCTCGTGAATTTCAATATCTTTGATGCCATGAAATATCCTAGGGAAGAGCATTCTGTTTTTCGTATTGATGTGATTGATGATGCTTTGTGGATGATGTTCTTGCCGATTGGTGTCTTTGCTTACCCCGATTTTGCATCTATGAGTGATTCTCTCATTTGTGCATGTGCTAATAATGAATGGTGTCCTATTTGCACCGAAATTAATGATGCATTATTTGGTGATTCGACTTGCTTAGTGATTACGCATTACTTGTCGATTCCGATATCGATTTCGAGTTTGAGCTTCATCCCGATCCTAACGTGCATCCCGATTCGATTTTGATGAGCTTACTTCGATTTTGATGAACCGAATTCGATGTTAACATTGAGCCGTATAGACACAAGTCCTTTTGCTTGTGCTTCTTTGAATGTGGTTTCAGGATTTCTAGTGTGATGACATCGAGTTGTTACCACCCAAGCTTCTTCCCTCCATTGAGCAACCGCCCAAACTAGAGTTGAAATCCCTCCCGCATCACCCGAAGTATGCATTTACGGAGGTGAATGAGCAATTACCATCATTGTGGCAAATAATCTTTTGCCCGATCAAGAAGAGAAGCCGCTAAGCTTATTGAGGGCGAACAAGAAGGCCATTGGGTGGACATTAGCCGACATAGTTGGCATCGGCCCTTCTATGTGCATGCATCGTATTCATTTGGAAGAGGAATCTAAGCCTCGTGAGGCAACCCTGAGACGCCTTAATCCTCTTATCCTTGATGAGGTAAAGAAGGAGGTCACTAAGCTCCCGCAGCCGGCATCATCTATCCCATTTCGATAGCCGTGGGTTAGCCCTGGCCCAGTCGTTCCTAAGAAATCCGGAGTCACCGTGGTAGCCAATCGAAGAATGAGCTCATTCCTACTCGAGTTCGAATAGTTGGAGAGTTTGCATCGACTATAGGAGACTCAACCAAGCCACTCGCAAGGATCATTATCCTCTACCTTTCATTGATCAGATGTTAGAGCGTTTGGCCGGTAAGTCTCATTACGCTTCGGATGGCTACTCCGGATATTTCCAGATCCATATTGCTCCCGAGGATCGGAGAAGACGACCTTCACATGCCCCTTTGGGACATATGCTTACCGAAGGATGCCTTTTGGCCTTTGCAATGCACCGGCACTTTTCAGCGTTGTATGGTAAGTATTTTCTCTGAGTTTCTAGAGGATTGCATAGAGGTAGGTATAGTCTTGGGACACATAGTGTCTAGGAAAGGGATTGAGGTAGACCCTGCTAAGATAGATGTAATTATTGCGTTGCCTTACCCCGCTTCTGTGCGGGAAGTTCGTTCTTTTCTTGGTCATGCAGGTTTCTATCGGCGTTTCATTCAAGATTTCAGCAAGACGGCCCGACCCTTGTCCAACCTTCTGCATAAGGACGCTGAATTTGTATTTGATGATACTTGCAAGGCGGCCTTCGATCATTTGAAGCGTTGCCTGACTACAGCCCCAGTGATTAAGCCCCCTGATTGGTGCCTTCCTTTTGAGTTGATGTGCGATGCTTCCAATTATGCGGTTGGTGCTATCTTGGCACAATGGTAGACAGAGCATCTCATGTCATTGCATATGCCTCCAAGACTTTGGATTCTCGCTAGTCTAATTACACCACCACCGAAAAGGAGTTGTTGGCCATTGTATTTGCTTTTGATAAGTTTAGGTCATATCTCGCTAGCTAGTAGAGTCATTGTTTTCCGACCATGCCGCTTTGAAGTTTCTTTTGAAAAAGGCAGATGCTAAGCCACGACTCATCCGGTGGATGTTGTTGCTCCAAGAGTTTGATGTTGAGATTCGAGACAGTGGGCGCAAACCGGGTAGCCGACCACTTGAGTCGCATCACCCATTCTCCCTCTCACCCTCTTCTATTCGGGATGATTTCCCGATGAGCGCCTTCTACAAATGCAAGGTAAGACCCATGGTATGCCGATCTAGTTAACTATTTGGTAGTGGTATTTTTCCCTGTAGACTCCACTAGGGCCCAAAACCTAAAATTGAAAAGTGAGTCTAAATATTATGTTTGGGATGACCCTTATCTGTGGAAGTTTTGTAGTGACCAGATAGTTAGGAGATGTATACCTGACCATGAATTTCACTCCATATTGCATTTTTCTCATGCTTCTGCTTGTGGTGGTCACTTTGGACCCCAAAGAACTGCTAGGAAAGTGTTAGATAGTGGATTATTTTGGCCCTCCTTGTTTCGTGATTCCCATCTGTTTTGTAAGTCATGTGATAACTGAGAAGACTGTTAACTCTACCCGGAAAGATTGGAGTAAGCGATTAGAGGATGCTTTGTGGGCATATCGCACCGCCTACAAGACTCCGATTGGGATGTCTCCTTATCGGATTGTCTTTGGTAAGGCATGTCATCTTCCGGTTGAGTTGGAACATCGAGCCTATTGGGCCATTAAGCAAAGTGTAACATGGATTTGGCTCAGTCTGGGATGGAGAGAAAGCTACAGTTGCAAGAATTAGATGAGTTGAGATTGGATGCCTATGAGAGTTCACGGTTGTACAAGGAGAAGACTAAGGCATTCCATGATAAGCATATTCTGAGGAAAGAATTTTCTCCATAAACCCTTGGGGAGTATTCTTCTTCCTTCTCCTCTTTCTCTCTTATTTTTTTTTTTTTTTTCTACCTTGATTTTTGAAAAAAAGTCTCTCTTTCTATGATTGCTACATATTATGAACGTGGAATTAGACTTTGGTTTTAATGGATCATTCTCGTTGGTCTACAATTCTTGACTCTTCGATTACAAGTCTTGATAGTTGATTTGATGTTGTTGATTGCCTAAGTTGGTATTGACCTTGTGAGGTTTTGGGCTGCATGAATGGAATTCATCTTTTTCCATTCTTTCTTTCATGTGTGCATCTCTCATGATTTTTGTTCTCCAGAACTTGCTCCTTTTCTTTTGAAACTACATTTTTCACTTACGTGCATAAGTATGATGGAAGCTTGTTTTCTTTCTTTTATTTTCCTCACTTTGGCCAAATAGCTTTCCCTTGCATTATGATTCCCTTGCTAGCCCCTTTGTGCCTTTTGACCCATTCTTTTCTAAGCCACATTACAGGAGTGCAACAGTTTAAGTGTGGGGGGGAGATATTTGATTTTGACATTGTAATTACGTATACAATGAAAGGAAAGAAAAAAATAAAAAAAAAATAAAAAAAAAAGAAGAAAAGAAAAAAAAGAAAAAGAAAAGAAAAGAAAAGAAAATACATAGAAAGGAATGGATATATTAGTAGAATAAAAATTTCATACATAGAGAATGATTGTGTTAATCAGTGCTCTTCCTTTTGATTTCTTTGGTGCTTAGCCTCTCATTCCATACTATTACCTACCTTCACCCTAGCCCCGTTACAACCTTTAATTACAAGCTCTCTTGATTTGTGCATGTCTATGTTGTGAGTAGTGGAGACGTAGAAGTTGAGCAAGCTTATGGTAGAACAATTTTCTTGAGTAGAATTTGAGCGATACACTTATTTACCTTAAACACTTGAGAGACCGATTGATTGAGCGCATCATTTGTGAGACCATCTTTTGTGATTAGCATCATTGATTGAGACTACCATGAATTGTAATTTGAGATGAAGGGATTTTGGTCTTGATTGATTGGTCTTTTGGAACTTTTTGTCCCTTGATTCACTTTTTGCATTATTAGCAATTATTAGTAAAGAAGAGTTTTTCCTTTTAGTCTTTTTCTTTAGATTTTGCTCAGGAGTGCAAAAAGATAAGTGTGAGGGAATTTGATAATTGAATATTTAATACACTTATTTTTATCTCTTGATCAATATTTAGGACTCTTTAGTTAATAAATAATGGCTTTTATGTGCATTTAGGCTTTGGGCCTTAGATTGTAATTTTAGCCATTTTTATCGATAAAATTCCAGTTTTGTATTGCTTCACTATTTTTACCATAACTCTTGAACCAGACATTGGATTTGCCTCATTTTTGTCTCATATTTCAGATGATTCAGAGAGCTACAATTGTTATGAAGACATAAAGAGCCAATTCGGACAAGAAGGCGGTCAATTTTGGAGCCAAAGTCAGATGAACAATTCTGGATTTTAATTGGGCTCGAATTTTGTAATTAAAGCCCATCTTTATTTTATTTTCGTTTTGGGCTGAACCATTAGACCTAATTCGTTTTTAGGTTATCTTTAAGTGAGGCAGCCGTCACACATTCATTCTACGCATTAATTCATTCACGTTTTACACAGTTTTGGATTAAAGACATAAGTTTTAGTTTTCTCTCAAATGTTCTTCATGTTCTTCGTCTTTTCTTCTTCTATTCCAACCATGCTTGGCTAAACTTCTATGATTAATCCAACGTGAGGATTCCATGATTCGTCCAGAGAGCCTAGGCTTAATCAGATTAGGGTTTCTCGATTCTGTTTTCATCTTATCGATCTCGATCTGAAAATAGTTCGAATATTAGATTTAATATTCGGTTTGGTTCGTCCCAAGGACTGAGTTCGGACTAGGTTTAAAGTGTTGCTGTGCGATCGTACAATGAGACGCCACTGTTCGAATAAATGCAAGGCGATCGTCTAGTCGAGGGAATTTCTGGACGGATGCAGAGATCTCGGTTCGTCTAGAACCAAACGCGAGTTCGTTAATATTTCGCTCAAGGATGGACGTTTCTGGGAATCTAAACGTTGGGTTGGTCGCTTTTAATCTATTTCGGTTTATTAACGTTTTTCTATCTGTTTCTCAATATTTCGTTTATCTCTGTCTATTTCGTTTTAGTCTCGTTGAATCACAAAAAAATCCCCCTTTTTCACCGTTAGGGTTTCGTCGTTGTTGTTAATCAAGCCCGCTGCAAGTTCGTTGGGAAACGATCCAGGTTCCCTATTACTGCAAATCTTTTATTGAATCTGGTTATTTTGAGAGGCACGACAAATCTCTTTCAAAAACCAAAGCACAAAATATTATACCCAAGTCGAAAGAGTCAGAAACAAATGACGATATGACTGAACCATTCCAAACTGATTTGGAACATGGATTGCCCATAAATATTGCCGAAGATGATGTACCAAGCAATCTCTTTGATTCCACTACGAAGTTAGAGTTGATTCCTATCTAGATTGACAATGAGGAATCAGACGATGAGGCACAAGAGATTTACTCTGATAGTGAATCAGAATTCGACAACTATGAGACTCCAGAGGAAGGTGTGCAAGCAGAGGTCGAAGAACAGGAATCGTTCGGTTGATTTGTGTTAGTTCTTTGTTTATGATGATTGGTTATACTAGATACTTCATTACTTCGCTATTGACATATTAAGTATATTTCTTATATTTATATATATTTTGACATAATGTTTATAAGTATTCAGAGATGGAGCATTCATCAGGGCATTCAGGTAGTGGTCGTAGTAGTGGTAGAGCCCGGCCTCGTCCTATTAAAGGGCGTAAGGCGATATCATCTGCCCCCTTTATAGGCAGAGGGCTTAGCTCTTCCCCAGAGCTATCGCCACTTTATATGTCATCTTCACCGTCTACTACTGACTTCGATATGGGCGGTATAGGTGTGCTTACCACTCCCACTTACCACAGCAAGGGGCAGAGTAGGTTTACTTTACGATTTCTGATTGATTTACATATATTTTGTTTTGATTAAGCATCTATATACTAATATTTTCAATACTTTACATTTCTTCCTTCAGCACACTGTGTCGCCTCGAAGCCAGGTCGGGGAAGCTAGTTCCTCTGATACACCAGTCTGGGGATCAGTTGATCCTGCGACAGGGCTAGTGTGGATCCATCTTGTTGGCACCCAAGAATAAGTCATGTAAGGTTATTAGTAATGTTACGATTTTTTACCTTTAGTTTGTATGCTAATATTTGCAACATTTCCTCTGTCTTTTACTTTGAGCCTTATGGTCTGGTGGCGGATTTCATAGGGGACCAAATATTCCGTAATTACGATCAACCTTGGGCCAATTGGACAGAGATTCCCCAGGGTGTTCGCGATGCTTGGTTCAATGAGTTCTTGGTAAGTTATGTGCTTTATGGTTATTAATTTTTTCTCATCAAAATGCAAACTGATTAAGTACTTTTATAATTTGGAGCACTAATTGTTCATTATTGATTTTCAGGAAAGTTTAAGTGGTTGCCTGACCATCAGGGAAATTTGAAAAAAGCTTATAACTATAAAGAAGGCCGGTGGTTGTCTGATAAGTTTTATAAATGAGTAAATACCCTTTCTGGTCCCTGACAAAAAACATGGATCCCATTTTGGTCCCTGACAAAAAAACTTACCCTTATTTGTCCTTTTTATGGGACTAAAAAGGACATTTTGAAAATTTGTGAGGGATTAAAATGTCCACCAATTGACCCTTATTCGTCCTTTTATGGACTAAAAAGGATAATTTTTTTATCAGGGACCAAAATGGGGTCCATGTTTTTTGTCTGGGACCAGAAAGGGTATTTACTCTTTATAAATTAAAAAACAATATAGGCAAGCAAACTTGGATTCAACCTGAGGCCGCAGAACAATTATTTCCAAGATGGGTTGCCAATGAGAAATTTAAGCAGAAATGTGAGCAAAATAAATTAAATAGGGCCTAAATGGATGGACTGTCATATACTAGCGGCTCCATTCCATTTAGTGAGCATCGATGAAAAATTGTAAGTATACGTTTTTGTCTATTTCAGTATTCAATATTTTGTACTTTGAAGTAATTAATTAACGGTCATCATTTGGGTTTGTAGGCAAAGAAAGGGGAAGTTGCTGCAGAATTGGTTGATTGAGCTACCTTTGAGCGGACCTATTCCCAGAAGTCTGAAGGTAATGGGAGGCACTGGATTAACACCAAGTCCTAGCAATTAGCGATGAGATATTTATTGTATTTATTATTTGTTTCAGGCACCAACATATTTATTCATTTTACATGCCTTTATTTGTGATGTATTTTTTTGCTTGTAGGAAACTTATCAGAAGCTATCGCAGGAGAGAGACTCACAGATTGAGAACAACCCTGCATCCTCTCAGTCTGATAACGAAAGTCTCTTCATTCAAGCTGCAGGCGGATTTAACAAGAAAGGGAGAATCTTCGGGATGGGTGCCTCTGCCAGTTGAGTGAAGCCTACGAAGCGCTCCTTATCCGGCAGTGTTGGAGGTGTTTCTGCAAGTAAACGTAATACTTTTGATATTGATTGTTAAATTTTCATTCCCTCGTCCATTTAAATGAAGTACAAAAAATAAACTGACTTCCTAATGTTGTTTTTGCTGATGAGCTTAAGAGGATGAAGGCGTTGTTGGAGCAGCATGCAGATCAGCTGAATCAACAAGGGGAGAAGTTGAGTCAGGAAGAGCAGCAGATGAATCAGCAAGCAGTTGAGCTGCATTCGACACAGGAGATGATGAAGCAGATGCAGCTTCTACTTCAGTCCCTAATGAAGGACAAGGGTACGTGGTTGACTCCTGGTGATGATGACCATACTGCTGATGATGATGATTATCATACTGCTGCTGTTTAGACTTTTTTTTACTTCATTTTATTCGCAACATTATTATTTATATTTTGTTTTCTCTTTGTAAACTCTTATGATTGTTACTATATATTTTTATGATATACAAGTCTTTTTTATTTCATAATTTTTATATTTTTTCTACTTTTTATATTTTTTTAATGAAATGAATTTTGCGATGGAAAATAAATTCCGTCGCAAATTTATGACAGAAAATCCCTATTTTGCGATGGATTTTGTCCGTCATAAAACATGACTTTTTTTTGTAGTGGATGACACCCTTTCAGTTGGCCACTAATAGTTGTTATTGGACATTCTTTCAAGAATTTCATAGGCTTCATTATAGGATTTTCTCAAAAGAGCTCCTGTTACACCCCTACCGGCCTCGCCCTTTCGGGTGGTGGGTTAGAGGTATTCCTTTTATTAAATTATCTTTCCTCAATTATTTATTCACTTTCAACATATATTAGAGTAAACACAACAGGGCATGGTACCGGTTTGGACGAATACAATGTACTGGTAAACATATAGTAACCAACAGAAACCTCAATTACAGTAACCTACCTTAAGAGGCCTAGTAGCAACCTAAAGACACACATTCCAATAGACCCTACTGATGAGCACTATTTATGCCATGTTTTCCCTGTATTCTATGACTGAATTTTGTGGTAAACATAAGCTTAATTGCATTTAATCCGAGCAAAAAGGCATTAAGTCATTATATGGGGAACTTAAGGATGAAGTTTATAAACATGAATAAATCACATACGCTTCCTAAACATGTGCTGAGAAAAAGATTTAGTTTTGAGATTTTGTGTGAAAGGATCACATCATGGCTGATACAATGCTATAACATCAGGACAACCTCCTTGAAGCACAATACAATGCATCCCCTGAAGCTATAACATAGTAAGTGAAGAAATGCTATGCGGTATGTGTTTTGATTTTTTGTCAAGGTTATTTCAGGAAACAAAGAGCAGATTGGTAAACGGTTAGATTGCTGACGTATTGGAATAAAAGATGCGGAATATCGAAACTAAATATTTGAACAATCCCGTAATATCAGTATAATCAATCTATCGAGATTCGAAAGGGAAGATACGATTGGACCTCGACAGATTCAGAAAGGCCCAGTTCGTTGAACGTACACAGCAAGTAATCCCGACTATATAAGGAAACAAGAGTCAACCCTAAAAGGGGTCGAAGTCATTGAGAGTCAAAGAACACCTCCTTACGGCTAGACTCAAAAGGAGAGTGAGAGAAGTTACAAAGCACGAGACATTCAGGAGAACCCAGCATCCTTCCTTGCAAATGAGACGGAGATAAGAAGACGTGGAGCTGTGACGTGACAGGGCTTCTTCCACGCCGTCAAACCTATATCAAGATTTCTGTTTTGCTTTTATTTATTTTAGTTAACCTTTTGATCATGGGCTATTCTGATGTACTCTGTTTAGTGTTTCCCTCATCAGTAATGAACTAAACTTTCTTTAGCTGAGGGAGTATGATGTCCTAAGTGTGGAATGAACCCAATTGCTAGTTTTAATTCAATACATTCATTTTTCTTATCAGTGATTTGCATTCTTGTCGATTAGCAAGAGCTAAGGGCTAGATCAGTGGCTTAGGTTTACCGAGAGGGAGTCGAGGTTAGACCTGTAAGAAACATTGAGTGCTAGGCAGGATGGTGTAAAGCTTGACCTATTATTGTAGGCTTCAGAGATGGGTCTACCGCTCATAACCAAAACACCTTGAAGTGTAATGAACAACCTAACTAGAAAATCTCCATAGATGTATGGGAGAAGTAAGTTAGGATTGTATATATCGGACGCGAGAGCTTCGATAGATTAGAGTGGTGGGTTAGCTGAATAGTTGTGTGAACAGTGTCTATGTTGTAGCATTGCAAGAGCTGTGCAACATAGATGCTATAGCATTGTGTGTGGGGCAACTGGGGGATTGATGTGCTTAGGGAGGATTCTGAGCTTAGCCTAATCTCTACTGATATCCTCTCAACTACGACCATTTGTTTCTTTTCTTACCTCTTAGAATAGCTACAAAACCTCAAATCAAATTAGATTTATTTTCTTTTCAAACACAACTGAATTCGTGATTAGGTGTCAACAATCGGTATCCCAGTCTCTATGGGACGATACTCTACTTACTCTTTATTACTTGTTCGACTGGTTCACTTGCCATCAAGAAAATCGACTAACACCTACCTACCTCATATACCTTAGGCCTCAGTAGCAACCTAAAGACATACAGTCCAATAGGTACTACCTACCCTACATGCCTCAGGCCTCAGTAGCAACCTAAGGACACACAGTCCAATAGGCCCTACCTACCTCATATACCTTGGGCCTTAGTAGTGACTTAAGGACACATAGTCCAATAGGTACTACCTACCCTACATGCCTTAGGCCTCAGTAGCAACCTAAGGATACACATTCCAATAACCACTACCTACCTCATATACATCAAACTTCAGCAGTGACCCAAGGACACATAGTCCTTCAAGCACTACAGCCCGAATCCTCAATCATGATACTACACACATGCGAGAGTAACATAGAGTATGCGAATTAACAGTTACTACCTGGTGTTTCCTCAGAATTAATAAAACCTTCCTCGGTGCTTAGGAAATGTATCACATGTGTTTCAGTCCTAGATACAACAAAATATCATGCTTTTAATCACCTATACAAATTTCACTTCAAACTCTATAAAATTTTGCCCAAACCATAATTTTCTAGAAACATTGGTTTGACTTTAAAAATTCATAATAACTTCTATAAAAATCCAATCGATGTGATTCCAGTGGTCACTAAACCCTTATTATATCTAGTTTTCAGTAAAAATAGTTTCCAAGGTCATCTGGGTTCGTATCCTTTCCTTATTCCCAAACCCTAGCCGCTGGTCCAAGGAAAAGTCTAGGTTTTTGGGCTATTTTCAAAAATAAATTTCTCCCAGTAAGAAAATCGAAAAGGCACAAAATATTATACCAAAATGTATCCCCAGATGTGAAATTTGAGCATGTAAAATTTAAAATAAAATGGACTTCATTTACTATTTTAAATCCTTCAATTAACCTTCACTGAGCAGAAAATGTAATAACTGGCAGTTTTGTGTTGTTCTTAAGACTTAGGGTTTTTCAAGTTCGAAAATGGTAACCTTAACTTATCCCAACTCAAAATATGGTTTTGGACTCAATGGTAACCTTAAAAACATTAAAATCCTACAGCAACACCATGATATCACCACTGGATAGAAAACTCAAAGTTACAACCACCAAGTTACAAGTTGAGCACTTAACTCGAATCTTCGGTTACGTATGCTTTCTTCTTCTTCCTGGACCAAGGACTCAGCTGGACACTCCCTTTCTTCTCCTTGAACACATCCTAAGGAAGCAAGAAATCGGGCAGAAAGGGTCCTTAAATAAACTCCATGGGTTAGGGAAATTATCCAAGTCTTGCTATTGTCCAATGGTCCAAAGAGTGCTTCAGGTTATTACATGATTCCTTGGCTTGCTCTCCAAGTAAATCTAGAGTCTTCTAGGCAGAAGATGTGGCACCATCCATGACTACAAAATTATATTTATTTGCTGCCCATAATCATTAATTTTGAAATTACTTGATACAAGCTTTCGTCCAATGGTTAATACAATGTCCTGTGGATAAAAGCTTTTTCTTCTTGTTTCTTTTTCTCCAAGAATCTACAAATCCCTTAGGCTGATCAGATGGGGACAAAATTTTCACCATGTGGGCCTCATAATTACATGTCAAATCATTGTTAAATCAAATTCAAATGTGTGGTGTAGGTTAATCCTATTTTTTAATCTTTTATCTCTCTTCATGATGACTTGATTTGACATTTTTCTTCTTCTCAAAGTAACCTCTCTTTCCTCCTCTTTTTCTTCAAAAGCGCAGGGAATCCTTATCCATCCAGGAAATGTCATGTGCATATTTATTTTAACACATTTTTGCTCCGCTAATTGTCCCATACCTTAGGGCATAGCTAAATGACATTTTTACCAACCAATTAACACCGTATAAGTGTTTTTGAGCCCTTCTGCACTGTCATTTTAATTTCTATGGTCCTTGAGCTCTTGGTCAAAATACTCATGTAAAAAGGAGTGCAAAATGTCTTCAAATATGTCAAGAAGGCACTTAAACATCCCTCAAATCAAATGACCAAAGTACCCTTGCAAAATATCCTTTTAACTTGGCTTATTTTGCAAGTTTTGTTGACTTTTCTCTCTCCTCCTTGTTTTGCACGAATTTGAAGCTTATTTAAGAAGCTTTTGAGTCATCATTTCAAATTAATTGCATGCACATGTGCCCTTTATAACAATTGACCAAAATGCCTTCAAAATATCTCATTTTACATAGCTTCTTCTACTAACTTTTTGACTTTTGCACCTGTAATTATGAAGGGACACGTATCATGTTTTTACTGGTCCAACATAAAAGTATGTCATCATTAGTCATCATGACCTTGCTTTATTAAAGTTACTTTAATAAAGCTACTTTACCGATGTTTGCCCGGAATGCTGCTGGGGTTTTACTCAGGATTTCTTCACGAATACTGAGACCCAACAAACGATGCCACATACCGATGTTTTCTCAAAAACGCAAGACATACCTAATTGCCCTGAAAATGCTGTATATTTACTTATACCGGCATATTTTCGCTCAACCAATTACCCTATACCTTAGGACATAGTTGGGTGGCATCTTTTCCAACCGAATTTACACTGTATAAATCCTCTGTGCCCCTTTTTCATTGGTTACTTTAAGTCCACAGCTTATACATACTATGTCCATTGACCCAAATAGCTGAGTTACTTAATCCTCAAGAGGCTTCCTATCTCTCGACATTCTTGGGATTCTTCCCGAATTGGGCTTAGTTGTCCACTTATTTTAGGCTTATTCCCAATTCTCGAGGTTCAAAATTCGGGATGTTACAGCTCCATTTGTTGAAGCGTAAACTATTTTCATTGTTTTGGCATTCAACTTATTGTAGAAGGTCTCCATCTAAATCCAGTGCTTGATTCCATGTTATGGACATTTTCTCAGCAACTCTTTGAATCTTTCCCAAGCTTCATATATAAATTCTCCATCTTGCTGTTGGAAACCAGTAATATCAGTTCTTAGCTTGGCATTGTTGGTTAAAGGAAATAATTTCAGCAAGAATGTTTCTCCCAAATCTGTCTATGATGTCACTGAATTGGCTTGCAAAGTGTTAAGCCAAGCTCTTGTTTTATCTCTAAGTGAGAACAGGAAAAATTTAATCCTTAGAGCACCAACTAGAACTCCTGGGAGCTTGAAAGCATCACATACTTCCATAAATACTTGCAGATGAAGATGGGGATCTTTAGTTGGCATCCCACTAAACTATCCTATGGTCTGCAACATCTAGAACATGATGGGCTTTAGCTCGACCTGAGGTACAGTTATGTATGGGGAAAAAATCCTAGAGCTCTGTCCTTCAAGATTAGGAATCTCATACTCCATAATGGCTCTGTCTAGAAAATCATCAGGAATTCCCAATTACAGAGGTATATTAACTCAATCTCCATTCAAATTCCCATTGTCACGTTCTACTGCCATATCTATTGATGCAGTAGCAAGTTCTCTTTTTTTTTCTGCTTCTTTCTTCTTTATTTGTAAGTTCCTTCTATCACATCATCAAAAGACTCAAGTTTAGAAGTACGAGAATTGCTCATAAACTAGCAGAAGTGCCTAAAAATCTAAAGTGAAAGAGTAAGAAAAACAAATCAAATTGCAACTTTCAAACAATACCATGCATACATAAACAATGTTAATTAATCCCTGGCAATGACACTAAAAACTTGTTGATAGTTTTCCTATGGCAAGTGTACTAGTCAAACATGTAATAAAGTGATGAGTAGAATATCATCCCATAAAGATTATAACACTAACTTATGCACACAAGAGTGTGAAATATAGTTACTTGATTTGGTAAAATCAAAAGATATGTGGATATGATTGAGTAATGTAAACTACTAATTCTAAAATTAGAAATCAACAAGTCAAGAACAAATATGGTTGAGAGTTATCATGATAAAAATAGGCTAAGCTCATATTTCCCTTTTATTTGCAACTCTTACCCAGATTGCTACTACAACGCTACAACAACGCTATAGCAAAGTTCTTCAGTTAGCCCACCTCTTCTAGTGTACAGAAGTTTTCCAACAATCCTGTATTTTATTCCTAACTCTACTTTTAACATATGCCTATGCGAGTTTTGAGTTCAAAATAACATGCAAAACAAGGTGTATGGTTGTGTGAGATAAACCTATTCCTGAAGCTTATAAACTTAGATAGAAGTACACAGTAAATCTACTAACACACAATGTTTAATGGAAGTCTAATCTTAATTCCCTTCCTATAAATTAAGATCACAACTCTTGCTTACTATTGGCCATCTAATAAACAAGACCAATGTTAACATGCATATCATTAAACAAACTGAATTATATTAATGTAAGACTTAGCAATCTGGTTAAAGCTACAAATGCAAGGTTCCATCTTTGCTTAGCCATAGGAATTTTAGTTCATGGCATGCAAAAAGATTACAACTGAAACTGTCATGATGTTATCCATGAAAATACAGGAAAGTAAACTAAGAAGAAGAAAAGAAAGAGTAGTCGAAGGAGTTTGTCAACACAAGGTAGCTTCTGCAACGTGATGCAGTAGTGTCTTCTTCGACTTAGAAACCTTATGTCTCAATTGTTCTGTTTGTTGCATGAAACTCTCTCGACCATTAAACGTTCTGTCAATCCGAGGTACATGGAATGAGAGATTCTATCCTTCTGTTTTGTTCTCAATGTCCAGCGCGTCTTTCTAGGATTGATCACCTTTTTTTTATGGTTAGGATCCTTGTGTGCACACCCAACTGTCCTTGGGTAAGCTGGGCTTTCCTTTTCTATCAGGCCCAAAGGTAAGATTCTGTTTTAATTAAGCTTTTACTTCAGTTGGATTCTGCTCTAATTTTCTTTTAATTTTAGCTTTCCTTAATGTTTTTCTTCCTCAAACGTGTGGCCTTCTTTTGTCTATCTTGAAACTTCAAAGCCTACTTAATGTCTGGCCCAAGTTCATGCAATTCTTTTCTATATTTTTCTCAAGAAATGATTAGTTTATAACAGAAACACGATACTACAGATTTTCATTGTTCAGTTACAATGCGATGTTGTAGTATCACTACAGCATCGAACTAGCAATGATATTTAAGCTCAGAAATAACAACAGTTCAATTCCTTTTTCGACCTAAATACAAGATAACTTCTAAAATACATCAATTAAGCTCTTCTAATCCTTATTTCCACATATTCACTATTCTTCACAATTGATCATATCAAAGGCGTTTTAAGCATGGAAATTCAATTAAAATCAGTCAAAAGACAGTGGAAATATATAGCAAAATTTGGACTTAATGGCGGGCAACCCGTGATCAGAACACCCTAATAACCCAGTACGTAGCATATCTGAACAAGGTAGAGATATTGTAGTGGTTTCACGATTTACTTGGTCTAGATTTCAAGGATGAAACATGGATCTGTACAATGCTATACTGAAAGACTTGGCTATAACCCAAGAGGGGGGGTGAATTGGGTTTTAGATTAAAAACTTAGAACTTTAAGGACTTTCTGCAAATTGCTGAAGGTAGTTTGAATGACAATAATAATTTAGAAGGTGATAAGCAATCATTCAAACATATATGCTGGAATGTAAGAGATAAGGAAGAGAGAATGCAACCGTGATTTATCCCGGTTCGGCCCAATCCTTGACCTACGTCCAGTCCTCAAGTTCCACTTGAGATTTTCAATCCACTATCCTTTTGAGAACAATTACACACTCTATAAACGAAGGATGGTCCTCTCACTTTCGACTCCACTCCCCTTACAAGTTGTAATTGATACACCCTCTTGATTACACACTCTGTAACTCTTGGAGCAATTCCTTTCTTTTGAATAACACTCCCCTTACAAGTTGCAATCAAAGACCCAATCTCAAAGTCTCAATACTCGAGATTCTTACAAGAAATAGTAATAGATGAATAACTCTCTCTAAGAGCAGATGATCATAAGCACCGAAGAACAAGTGGTGACACAATCTTAGAAAGTATTTGAAAGTATTGCAGAAAGTATTTCAGCAAGTATCTCAGAAAGTATCACTCAAGAGATTGGCGAAACCAAGCTCAGGAGAGTATCTTTCTTTGATCGTTTGTTCTGCTGCATGTGTGTGTGTCCTTTGAGCACCCATGGCTTCATATTTATACTGGTTTGTGGTGACCGTTGCAGCTCCTCGTTTTGAATTTAAAACCATTTCATTCTTGCGGCATATTCTGATTTCATTTCGTTGAAGATTTGGAAGATTGATGATGGTCATAATGTCTGTAATGAATTCGTTTTGCTGTGTATAACTTCTACGCGTTATGAATATGCTTCCTGGTTCGTTTGAAGACAATCTTCCATAATTCCAGCATATTTCCGTTTTGCGTCGATCAGAGAATATTTGCGTGACCCAATCTGATTTCAAATGATCCTGTACTATAATTCCCATATTCGAAAACTATGAGCAGAATGGGTTAGAATCGGAGCATTAAAGATCATAATTAATAGCAATCAATATCAGAGTCGAAATCTGCAATCTCGACAGTGCGAGCTGCTGTTTTCCGTCAATACTCGAGTATAGAATACTCATACTCGAGTATAGCTGCAGTATTTCGAGTATCAACTTTCGAAGATCATAACTTTCTGGTATGAACTCCGATTTGACTGGTTAAAGTCTTGTTGGAAAGCCCTTTGAGTCTACTTTCAAATGGCACCGGTTTCAGCTTAATTGGAATTCTAGTTTGTGAGATATACCCAAAACATTGAGCCTTGGTCAGGAATGTGACGGTAATGTCACTCTCATTTTCAACAATTCATATCTCTCTCATCTGACCTCCTTTGGAGTTGAATCTTGTGCGACTAGAACCGCTTGGAAGTCTAGTGTCCAACAAAATTGGTTTCACCTTAATCCGATCTCTGGTTTGGGAGATATTGTCGATTTACCAAAGGTCGCCCGAAGCTGAACGTAGAACAGAGCTGATCAGAGTGATGTACTCGAGTATTGACCTTGCATACTCGGGTATTGTCGGGATTTAAGCACAGAAACACCTGTTTATGTACCATACTCGAGTATATAAGTGACATACTCGGGTATTGAAGTCTCATACTCAACAATTGAAGCCTGATACTTGCGAATGGATGTTGGATACTAGGGTATTGACGAAGTTCAAGGCAATTCATCCCGAAGCTCATTTTTAATCATTTTAAGTCCGAATTGAGTCGTTCCAACTTCCATATCACCGTGGAGACTTCTAGTATTAATCTAGGAACATGAATAATGATATTCTCATTATATTCAGCAAGTTCTTCATTCTTCTAGATCTCATCTTGATTAATCTCCATCATTAAACTTTACATCATTAATCTCTTCACATGGAGCAAGTTCTTCTTTCTTGATTAATCTCTATAATTAATCTTGGACTAATCTACATCAAATATATTGTAGTTAGTCAATGTAGAAGATAAGTATAATATACAATCTTTTTGCTCTTAATGGCATCTATACAAGACATCATCAAAACTAATCAGAACCAACATTCTCCCCCTTTTTGATGATGGCAAATACATTAAGAAAAATATGTTTGAATATGAAAATATAATAGATCACATATTTTTCTTGCCTTTCTCTCCCCTTATTTGTCATTAGCAAAAGAGAGAGGTAAAGAAGAAATATAGATGAAGAGGCAAATATGAGAATAAGTTAGAAATGACTTCTCTCATTAATCATATATCAAGACAACAATTTTCTCTCCCCGATTTTCATTCTAAATATGATGCAATTTGGAATGTTTTTATAAAAAGAATTGAGAGATTTTAGAGAGGTTTTCAAAACATCTTTCACAATTAAAGCATATAGATACCAAACATGTGCAAAATTTCTACTGAATATAAAAAGGTAGAGTTTAGAAATGCTCATGTTGGTTTTTGCAAATTGATGAATGATCAATGAAGGCTATTTGCTTGCTTTCTTCTTGTATGAGATCATTTCCATCCTTTATATAGCTCGTCTGCTGGATATGTCTCGGTTGGCTTCAAGAAGTTTTCTTCTACTTTGTAGAATATATCACAGCTAGCATCAAGAAGTTTTCCTCCTCCTTTTTTAGAGCTTAGTGTAGCTACTTGAGTATTGTTGACATGATCTGTCAGTTGTAGCTTCCTCAGTTCGTCAGTACCCGGGTATGGCTTGAATGTACTCGAGTACCAATTATCTCAGAAATTTATTTATCTCTGTCTTGACAAGTATTCGGGTATTATCAGTTCTAGGCTACTTGTTGAGCATCCTGCAAAACAAAGTACTAGATACTCCTTGCTACCCAATGTTTCTTGAATCCACACAAGGTTAGACAAGACAACTCTCATGTTCTTTTAGAAATGAATCATATGAAACTTGAGCAAAGAGCATACAACACTTGTAAACAATTAACTGTTTTCAAAGAATAAGGGTTTGATCATTTGAAATCAATGAAAACTAGTTTGGCCAAAGACTTTTGAAGAAACACTGAGATTCTTGAAAAGAATTTGATTCTTCTGAGTTATTTAAGTATAGAGACGAAATAGTGCTTTATGACAGTTCACTTGATGATTTCATTTTGATACTTGAGATTAGGAACATTCATGATGATCAACAGAAATCGACTTAAGCTTTTGAGAAATTTCAGACTTGAACTATTGTCACGAATGAATGGTAAAACTTAAAACAATGATTCAACATATGATTCAATAGATAAGTTTGAACTTAGGAATTGCAAGAATCAAAGATTGAATCTGAAACAGAATCAGAGTAGGAGTGATAATCAGAATTGGAATTAGTTATCAGAATCATCAAAATCAAGGTTTGAATCATAATCAAAGTTGAAATCAGAAATCAGAAGCAGAATCAGAGTTTGAATCATAATCAGAGTTAGTATATGAACCAACAGTATAACTGAAGCATTGACTACACTGCCAAAACTGCATGACTTAACTATGAAGTATAAACCATACTGCCATAATGCATAACTTAGAGTATTACAAAATATGACATAATTGCAGTAGAGTTTCAAAAGCAAATATGAACAATGATCAAATATTTTAAAAACTTAAACTGCTCCTTTTCACATAATTTTACCCAATCAAGTAAGTTCAATCCAATGAATCAAAAGGGTAATAACTAAATGATGCCAAGAAATGTTATTTCTCAATTGACAGTTTTATAGATACACTTGATATAAAATAGATGTCATTGAGGAGAATGCATGTAATTTCCAATGGGATTAGATTTTCCAGAAATGCTAATGAAGTGTGCAGATTATTTCAAATCTCACTTGTTCTTTCAAATCATGATAATGCATTTCGAAAATTAAGATTTTAATGTAAGAAGAAATTCATTTTTGAAATATGTTGGAAATCGATGCTCACTCTAAACATGATGGGAGTCAACATGTTTAATGAATATATCAGTATGCTTTAGTTTTAGAGAACATGTTGAACATTGCAGTTAACATGTATGTAGAAGAATTTTCTCAAAAGCAACAGTCATGAAGGAGAGTACTAAAGAAACATTCTTAGCACAACGGAAATGTATGTAAGCACAATGACTTTGCTATTGACCAGAAGATAATCTTGCATGTTAGAATTAGAGATGAATGATCAAGGCAAGACTATGAATACAGTTACTCAAAATAAGGATGGAAGACAAATGCTGATGTACTTGAGCAACTAAGAGAATACTAGGATTCTTGAAAGATGAAGTACATATCAATCCAAATGATTTGGCTTTCAGAAGATTATCAAATTGAATTCTTTTATAGGAGATAAGCTTGAAACTCATATATGATCAACTTGTTAGACATGAGGTCCAACTAGTTAGAGAATAAAGAATGAGAGGTTCAAGCAACACATTGAATACCCAAGATCAATATGTGACTGATAGGGAAAATTCTACCAAACAGATTTAAAGCATGTCCAACATTCAGTATACAGCATTAACTTCCAATTTGAAACATCATTTGAATGCAATCAAAGTATTTTTCAAATCTATTTGAAATGCTTTCAAAGCATGAATATTTTTCAAAACATTTGTATGCATCTTTATAAAGCAAAGTGAATTGAAATTCAAACAAGTTTTAGAATTGTGAATTTCATAAACATAAACTCAGAAAAGTTATGCACAAATTCACTTATGGTCCATTTAGCAATCTGAGAACATTTTGAAAAACATAAATGATTTATTGCTAAAGGAATGCAATGATGGACAAGTATTCATTACCCAAAATCAATTTCATATAATCACAATATGGGGTAAAGATTAGATATCACCGTAATGCCTCTTGTCCTTGTAGATGCTTGCTTGATTAAGGTGGATTCATGTAGATGTCTCCCTTTTGACATTCACCATCAACATCAAGCATAACTTGTTTAGCTTTCTCAAGACTTGATCATTTCTCTATATTGCATTCTTGAGAAGCTTTCTTTGATCCTACAAAACTGTATAAATCTTTTTCTTTCTAGGTATCCAACCTTACTTGGATCCAATTACCGTTAGCTTGTAGGAACCAAAATTCACATGCTCTTATGAATATAATCAATTCAGCATAATTGAGCACAATGAATGACTTTATGCATAAAAGAGATACTTTCTTTTCAAATCATCATGTATGCATAAAGAATTAAATTATTGAACATTGCAATCTCTTTATAAACTTATTAAGTGGATTTTTAAGGGATGTGAAACAAAAATCAATTTCAAAATAGTTTGCAATGCTCATTCCTAAGGCTACAAAATATAAAACCTCAATATATAATTCAAATAATAGCATAGGAGGTTTTACTATTATATACCTTTACCTTAGGTACTTGGAGGATTGACTTTGCTTACCCATTGGTTCTTCATATGTCTTTCCATGGGTATCGCAAAGTTCTCTCTGAGGATATAGACTTCAAGAGTCTTCTGGTTGATAGTTGAGAGATTCTCCTCTTTTTGATCTCCTCAAGATAGTTGAATGGTACTCTTTGGTAGTTTGTTTTTGAGGTAGATGATACTCTTCTTATAGGTATCCATTTCTTCTTATGATTTGAGGATAAGGTTGTAGCAATGGCTTCTCCATGAGTTTTCCTAACTCGATATGAATCTTCTTTTAGGTTCATGAGAAACTCTTGGACTCTTCTTCGCGTACCTTTATGTCCAGTCCTTTTGGAATCAATCTGCACACACAAGGCACTAGATGGACATTTTGGTACCCACTTATACTTGGGTCCTTGATCGTTAGTATTGGACTTTGCTTGTCCTTTTGGAACCCAAACAAATTTATTTCTCACATTATAATTTCTCCTAATATAACATGTGTGAGAAATATGTCCAGATTTACCACAATAATTACAAACAATATGATGATGTGTATTATGAGATTTTATGCAAGTATTGTGTTGGTTGTCAGAGTGGAAATTTAAATAAATCTTATTTGAATA
This sequence comes from Acacia pycnantha, assembly GCA_025563575.1. Taxonomy (NCBI): domain Eukaryota; kingdom Viridiplantae; phylum Streptophyta; class Magnoliopsida; order Fabales; family Fabaceae; genus Acacia; species Acacia pycnantha. Next base: position 4,908,504 of record JAMWYP010000001.1, read on the forward strand.
ATATTTCTTCCCAATGAATTTTCCAGCATGATTGAAAACCTTTTTGCTTTTCAAAATAGAATCAGTAAGTGGTTGAAAAACAATTTTATGCAATTGTTCAAAATCATTTTTCTTAACTACACAAGAAGAATTGGAATTATTTACCACATGTGTATCTTGAATTTCTGATGATGATTCATCATAATTGTCCATGATCAGCTCTCCTTGGGAATCCTCAATTTCTTGTTCTTTCATGTTGACTAGATCATAGAAGTGTTCTAAGATTTCTCCTTCTTCTACTTCCAATTGTTCATCAATCGTGGATATGCACTTTATAGTTTCAAATGAACTATCAACACTTTCAATTTCAACACAATTGTTAGAAGTATAAATAGAATTAAGAGTATCCCAAATTTCTTTAGCACTAGAGCAACATTTGATTTTTATAAAATCATTTTCGGTTAAAGCACTATACAAAATTTTCATTGCTCTAATATTCAATGAAAACATTTTCTTTTCTTTTTCTGTCCAATCCTTTCTCGGTTTAAAATCAAAGACATTTGTAAAAACATTCCACATATCAAAATCGACGTTTTAACAAAACTAATCATTCTAGCTTTCCAAAACCAAAAATCAATATCTTTCAAAAACGGTGGAACAAGATAATCAAAACCTTCTGAAAACGAACAGCTCTCAAAAATAGCCATTGATAACTCTTGAGACTGTGAAGTCCTTTAAACAAGAGCCTAGCTCTGATACCAAATGAAAGACTTGGCTATAACCCAAGAGGGGGGTGAATTGGGTTTTAGATTAAAAACTTAGAACTTTAAGGACTTTCTGCAAATTGCTGAAGGTAGTTTGAATGACAATAATAATTTAGAAGGTGATAAGCAATCATTCAAACATATATGCTGGAATGTAAGAGATAAGGAAGAGAGAATGCAAACTGTGATTTATCCCGGTTCGGCCAAATCCTTGACCTACGTCCAGTCCTCAAGTTCCACTTGAGATTTTCAATCCACTATCCTTTTGAGAACAATTACACACTCTATAAACGAAGGATGGTCCTCTCACTTTCGACTCCACTCCCCTTACAAGTTGTAATTGATACACCCTCTTGATTACACACTCGTAACTCTTGGAGCAATTCCTCTCTTTTGAATAACACTCCCCTTACAAGTTGCAATCAAAAGACCCAATCTCAAAGTCTCAATACTCTGAGATTCTTACAAGAAATAGTAATAGATGAATAACTCTCTCTAAGAGCAGATGATCATAAGCACTGAAGAACAAGTGGTGACACAATCTTAGAAAGTATTTGAAAGTATTGCAGAAAGTATTTCAGCAAGTATCTCAGAAAGTATCACTCAAGAGATTGGCGAAACCAAGCTCAGGAGAGTATCTTTCTTTGATCGTTTGTTCTGCTGCATGTGTGTGTGTCCTTTGAGCACCCATGGCTTCATATTTATACTGGTTTGTGGTGACCGTTGCAGCTCCTCGTTTTTGAATTTAAAACCATTTCATTCTTGCGGCATATTCTGATTTCATTTCGTTGAAGATTTGGAAGATTGATGATGGTCATAATGTCTGTAATGAATTCGTTTTGCTGTGTATAACTTCTACGCGTTATGAATATGCTTCTGGTTCGTTTGAAGACAATCTTCCATAATTCCAGCATATTTCCGTTTTGCGTCGATCGAGAATATTTGCGTGACCCAATCTGATTTCAAATGATCCTGTACTATAATTCCCATATTCGAAAACTATGAGCAGAATGGGTTAGAATCGGAGCATTAAAGATCATAATTAATAGCAATCAATATCAGAGTCGAAATCTGCAATCTCGACAGTGCGAGCTGCTGTTTTCCGTCAATACTGAGTATAGAATACTCATACTCGAGTATAGCTGCAGTATTTCGAGTATCAACTTTCGAAGATCATAACTTTCTGGTATGAACTCCGATTTGACTGGTTAAAGTCTTGTTGGAAAGCCCTTTGAGTCTACTTTCAAATGGCACCGGTTTCAGCTTAATTGGAATTCTAGTTTGTGAGATATACCCAAAACATTGAGCCTTGGTCAGGAATGTGACGGTAATGTCACTCTCATTTTCAACAATTCATATCTCTCTCATCTGACCTCCTTTGGAGTTGAATCTTGTGCGACTAGAACCGCTTGGAAGTCTAGTGTCCAACAAAATTGGTTTCACCTTAATCCGATCTCTGGTTTGGGATATATTGTCGATTTACCAAAGGTCGCCCGAAGCTGAACGTAGAACAGAGCTGATCAGAGTGATGTACTCGAGTATTGACCTTGCATACTCGGGTATTGTCGGGATTTAAGCACGAAACACTGTTTATGTACCATACTCGAGTATATAAGTGACATACTCGGGTATTGAAGTCTCATACTCAACAATTGAAGCCTGATACTTGCGAATGGATGTTGGATACTAGGGTATTGACAGAAGTTCAAGGCAATTCATCCTGAAGCTCATTTTTAATCATTTTAAGTCCGAATTGAGTCGTTCCAACTTCCATATCACCGTGGAGACTTCTAGTATTAATCTAGGAACATGAATAATGATATTCTCATTATATTCAGCAAGTTCTTCATTCTTCTAGATCTCATCTTGATTAATCTCCATCATTAAACTTTACATCATTAATCTCTTCACATGGAGCAAGTTCTTCTTTCTTGATTAATCTCTATAATTAATCTTGGACTAATCTACATCAAATATATTGTAGTTAGTCAATGTAGAAGATAAGTATAATATACAATCTTTTTGCTCTTAATGGCATCTATACAAGACATCATCAAAACTAATCAGAACCAACATATACTTCTTCCCAAATACTGCATTTTGGGCCCGGAAGAAGAATGAGATTATGGAATGGGGTCCGAGTTAAAAATTTATTGTTATCATGAAACACATCACAAAGTACGTGTTGGATTATATGTACTTGTACTGATATACTGTCTGTACTCAATATTTAGTCGCCCGGAGATTTTTGACATGACTTCTTGGGTCAAGGGCCATCATGAAGTACCAATGCTTGGAGGCGGTTGGAAGCCGATACCAGCATTTTGCACCAATACATTAAGGTTAAGCGTGGTCAGACCAGGGAAATGTTAAGATGGGTGGCTCCTGATAATTGAATTTTTCATACACTTCTTTAGTACTATTGACTAATAGTTTAAGACTCTTTAGTTAATAAATAATTACTTTTATGCTTCTTTGGGCTTTGGGCCTTTCATTAAATTTTAGTCATTTTAATGATAAAATTCCAATTTTGCATTACTTCACTATATTTGCCATAACTTTTCAAACAGACATTGGATTTGCCTCATTCTTCTTTCATATTTTAGATGATTCAAAGGGCTACAATTGTTATGAAGACATGAAAGGAAAATTTTGACAAGAGGGAGGTTGATATTGGAGCCGAAGTCAAATGTATATTTCTAGATTTTTATTTGGGCTCGAATTTTGTAATTAAAGCCCATTTTTATTTTATTTCTGTTTGGGCCTAAATTGTGGATTGGAGCCCCATTTCATTTTTTCCATTTTAGGTTTAGTTAGGCAGCAGCCAAAAACACTTATGTCGTTATGTTTGTACATATTTTTTGATTAAACACAGAAGTTTCATTTTCTCTGCAATGTTCTTCACGTTCTTTGTCTGTTCTTCATTTTTTCTAGCCATGTTTGGCTAAACTTCTGTGATTAACCCAATATCGAGGATTCCATGATTCGTTCAGAGAGCTTTTGCTTAATCGGTAACTTTACTCATTTATGTTTTCATCTTTCAGATTTGATTTCTGGAAATAGTTCGATTATAAGATTTAATATTTGGTTTGGTTCATCCTAAGGACTGAGTTCGAACTAGGTTCTAGTTTTACTGTGCGATCTCACAATGAGACACCACTGTTTGGACAAATGCTAGGCGATTGTCTAGTCGAGAGATTTTCTAGACGAACGTAGAGATTTCGGTTCGTCCAGAACCAATCGTAAGTTTGTTCATATGTTATTCAATGATGGAAGTCTCTGGAATCCGGATGTTGGGTTGATCGATTTTAATCTGATTACTTTCATTTCGTTTTGATTCTGTTTATTTCATTTTTAGTTTTGTTTGAACCAAAAACCCCCCATTTTACTGTTTCTGTTTTGCTGTTACTATTAAATTAGACCTGACTATGGATTCCTTTGAGAAACGACCTAGGTTACATTATACTGCAAATCCTTTTCTAATCTGGTTATTTTGAGAGACACGAAAAATCTCTGTCAAAATATAATGTAAAAGGGTAAAAACATGTTATTCAACAGTTTATAGGCTGTATATTGTAAAATATTTCCCTAAGCTGCTATAAAACATGTTTTATGTTATTCCTGAAGTACCTGTGTATTCAAAGATCTTCTGAAATGACAAATATGTCATTCTGATGACATCTACCTTTTCCTTATTTTAATAGAGTGACACATAAAGATGGTAAGGACAAGAGGTAGAGATGTTAGGCAGGAAAAAGTAGATGAGCCTAACCCAATGCAGCAAATATTGGGTATGTTAACAGAACAACATGGCATGATACATGAACTCTAGGAAGAGCTTTAGGAGGTAAGAGCCAACAAACTAAGGACAGAGAGAAAAATGAAATTGAAGAGGGGGAACAGAATGAAAGGTCCTCACATCCTGATGTTGAGCCTCATGTACCTCAGGATAACTAGGTACCACCCGCTGGAGAAGCATAACAATATTGGATTACTAAATTCTGTAAACACCAGCCTCTGGTATTTCGCAGGAGGTTTGACCCACAAGCCGTTGAGGACTGAATGCTGAGGTTATAAAAGATCTTTCAAGTAATGGAGTGACCCATTGAGAAAAAAGAACATATGGCAATATACAAGTTATAAGGGCATGCAGATAGATGGTGGAAGAACACAGAAATGACTCTGGGAGCCCGAAACATTCCTATCACCTGGGAATTATTCGAAGACAAGTTCAACGAGAAGTATTTTCACAAGTTTGTCAGGATTGCAAAAGAATCAATGTTATTGGCTATTTAACAGGGAAGCGAAGAGACTTTTGATGAATATTTGACCCAATCCATCTGCTTATATTGCTACTCTACTTACTTGAGATATCGGGATGATAAGAGCTGGAGCTTAGACATGTTCATACGGGGCTTGAAGTATGAAATCAAGGAGAAGCTAGTCTCCTGACAGGTCAAAGAGTTCAACTAGGCGGTCAAGGAGTGCTGGATCACTGAGAGTAATTTGAAAGACCTACATTCGGCTAAGAAAGAAGAAGATTACAATGACAATGATAGAAGATTAGTCACTCGCAACAGCAAGGCTGTTCTAATGCTCCAAAGCGCACTCAGTCAACAAGAATACTTTCGTATCTGTAATTTAACTACTGCAAGGGAAATGTGGGACACACTGGAGATTTCCTACGAAGGAACAACCGGTATTAAAGAAAATCGGATCAACACATTGAATATTGAGTACGATCTTCTTTGAATGAAGACCGGAGAATCCATTAGAGAATTTCAACTTCGCTTTACGCATCTGATCAATCAATTATCTGCTCTTGGAAAGGTATATGATCAAATCTCACAAGTTCGAAAAATTCTCAATGTCTTGACAAAGGATTGGGAAGCCAAAGTGACTGTGATCGAGGAAGCCCGTGGAGAATCAATGCAATTTTTTGCTGCACTATTTGGAAGTTTATCTGAATATGAAAGCAAATTGAAATTCAAGAGAGGCTTAGATGAGATCAACAACAAGAGCAAAGGAGTTGCTCTTAGTACTGTGAAAGAAAAAGAAGCTAAAGATGAAGATATTGATGATGATGTGACGATGAAGAATTGGGGATGATGGTCCGAAGATTTAAGAATTTTTATAGGAAGGAACAAGGCTTCAGAAACAGCTTCCAGAAAGGAAGAAGCTCAAGTAACAGACGCAAATACAAGGATAAAGATCAAGTTATCTGTTATGAGTGCGAAAAGTCAGGCCATTACAAATCCGAGTGTCCTCAGCTGAAAGGAACCGATAAGGACAGAAAGAAGAAGTTCAATCACTTCAAAAAGAAGGCTTACGTATCTACAAAATGGGGAGATGGTTCTTCAGATAAAGAAAGTGAGGAAGAAGAAGATACTGCGAATATTTGTCTAGTTGCAGAAGAGGAGCAACATGAAAATGATAATGAGGTATGTGACTCACAACCTACTTATGATGAATTTTTTGCTGAATACAATCTTGTTCAAACTTAATTTGAAAAACTTGCTGAGAAATACCTTGCTTTGAAAAGGAAAAATATAACTCTTGAACAGCAAGTAGAAAACCTTTCTTCTTATGAAAATATCATTTGTGAAGAATGTTCTGATCTAGAGAAAAATAATTTGTATCTCACAAAAACTCTTGAGAAGTTCACTAAAGGTAGTGAAATGCTCAATGTGATTTTAAAAGCTTAGAGATTTACAAATGATCGTTTAGGGATAGGTTACAATCCCATTTTTGACAAAAAGAAAGGGAAAAAGAAAAGTGGTGGAAAATCCTACTTAAATTATTTTCAAAAAATCATTCACTCTTCGAATCCATTTGCTCATTGCAATTATTGTAACCGAAAGGGTCATAGTACTTCATCTTGTTTTCATAAGAAAGACAGAAGAGATAAACCAGTTGGTAATTATCAGTGGGTACCAAAAGGAACTTATGTTCCTCAGGCCCGAACTAACCTCAAAGGACCCAAGAAAAGATGGGAACCTAAAACTTAACTCCTTCTAATTTGCAGATTTGTATGAGAGCATCAAGAGTCAACAAGTGGTATATAGACATGGATGTTCTCGACATATGACGGGTGATCAAGATAAGTTTGTCGCTATGAGATCAAGAGATGGTGGTAAAGTAACATTTGGAGGAAATCAATCTGGGAAAATCACTGGCATTGGTGAAACAAAAGATGGACCTCAAATCAAAGACATGTATCTTGTAGAAGGCCTCTGCCATAATCTATTAAGTATAAGTCAAAGTGCTAACAATAAAATTGGATCATCTTTGATTCAAAGGAGTGTCTCATTGTCCAGAAAGATTATCTTTTAATTGATAAAGGTAAGCTTAAGGTGCTATTCAAAGCTCCTAGAGAAGGTAACTGCTATACCTTGGATTTACCTAAGATTAGTTCTGAAAAATGTTTTGTTAGCAATTTGTACGAAAGTTGGTTGTGGCATAAGCGTTTGGCTCATGTGAACATGTTTCAACTTGACAAGTTGCTAAGAAAAGATTTGGTCATTGGTTTACCAAAACTTAATTTTAAAAATGACATGATTTGTGATGCATGTCAAAAGGGTAAATAGACCAAATCATCCTTCAAAAACAAACTTGAAATCTCAACAATTTGGCCTCTTCAACTACTTCATATGTACTTAGTTGGACCGGCTAGAGTTAAGAGTCTTGGTGGTAACTTATATATCTTAGTTATTGTCGATGATTACTCTCGTTTCACTTGGACTATTTTCTTATCCTCAAAAGATGAAACCTTTGATCTATTTGGTGTGTTTGCCAAAAAGATGCAAAACGAGAAAGGTATTTGTATTTCAGCTATCCGAACTGATCATGGAGGAGAATTTGAAAATCAAGCCTTTGAAGAATTTTGCGATGCTCATGGCATTGATAATAACTTCTGCGCTCCTAGAACACCTCAACAAAATGGTGTAGTTGAAAGGAAGAATCACGTGCTCACCGAAATGGCTCACGCAATGTTGAATGAGAATAAGACTTCACAAGTCTTCTGGGAAAATGCAATGAGCACAGCAAGCTATATTTCAAACCGCGCATATCTGAGGAAGAAGCTGAACAAGACACCTTATGAGCTTTACAAAGGAAGGAAATCAAATCTGGCTCATTTGCACATCTTTGGCTGTAAGTGCTTTATACATAACAATGGTAAGGACAATCTGGGTAAGTTTGACTCTAAATCAGATGAAGGTATTTTTCTTGGATATTCTAATAGGAGTAAAGCATACCGAGTTTTCAATAAGCGTACTCGTTTAGTTGAAGAGTCAGTTCATGTCGTATTCTGCGAGTCCAAGATAGATGAGTCTTTGGATGATGATGAACCTATGTATAAAAACCAGTTCTTTTCAAAAACTACATCTGCCTCTGCTGAAAATTCTGAGAATGTTTTTGAAAATGATTGTCAAAACTCTTGCGAAAACCCAGATCAATCTCAACCTAGAGCTTGGAAATTTATTAGGAATCATCCCTTACACCAAGTGATAGGAGATGTGAATCAAGGTGTAAGAACGAGAAAAAGTACCTTGAATGAGGTTACATTTTCTACTTTTATAACAAAGATTGAGCCCTCTAAAATTGATGAAGCCCTATCAGACAATGATTGGGTGATAGCAATGCAAAAGGAGTTACATCAATTTGATAGAAATCAAGTTTGAGACTTGGTACCTAGGCCTGAAGACCATCCGGTTATTGGGACTAAGTGGGTATTCAAGAACAAACATGATGAATCCGCAATTATCGTTAGAAATAAGGCTAGATTGGTTGCCAAAGGCTATAATCAGGAAGAAGGAATTGATTATGAGGAAACGTATGCTCCAGTGGCTAGATTGGAAGCTATACGTGTACTCCTAGCCTTGGCATGCATCAAAAGATTTAAACTCTATCAAATGGATGTTAAGAGTGCATTTTTGAATGGTTTTATTTAGGAGGAAGTTTATGTAGAACAACCTCCTGGTTTTGGAGATGACCATCATCCATATCATGTTTACCGTCTCAAAAAGGCCTTATATGGACTTAAACAAGCTCCAAGAGCTTGGTATGAGCGGTTGAGCAAATTTTTATTAGATCAAGGCTTTGTTAGAGGAAAAGCAGATACTACACTCTTCGTTAAAACCAATAAGCTTAATGAAATTCTAATTGTGCAAATATATGTTGATGACATTATTTTTGGTTCTACTAATGAATCTCTCTGTGAGCAATTTTCAAAGAAAATGCAGGGTGAATTTGAGATGTCAATGGTGGGTGAACTGAATTACTTGCTTGGGTTGCAAATCAAACAAAGAAAATATGGGATATTTATCTCACAGACCAAATATCTTCACGATTTGGTCAAGAAATTTGGAATGGAACATTGTAATGGTGCAGACACCCCGATGAGTTCAACGGCTACCTTAGATGCGGATGAAGAAAAAGGGAAAGACTTCAACATAACCAAGTACCGAGGAATGATAGGATCACTGCTGTATTTCACTGCTGTCAATGGATTTTTCTTTTTGTTATTGCAAGCATTTTTCAATGTAATATGATAATTACTTTCTCTTGGACTTCTGTTTAAAATTGTTTGCCTTCGATTTCTGGTTAACTATTTCTATGAATGTTGGTTCAGTTTATGTTATTACTTGACATTATTAGTTATAATGTGAATGGCTACAATGTTTGAACTGTTTCAATGTTGTGCAAATTCTGTTCATTGTGTGTCTAAGATGTATGGCTAGATTTTAATAAGTCTTTACAAAATTTCTTTTAACTTCTTGATTCTCAAAAAGTTGTCATCATTAAAAAGGGGGAGAATATTAGTTCTCATATGTGTTTTGATGATGATTAAATTTAGAAAGAACATTGGATACATAGGACAAATCAAAAAGATCAAATTAAGTCGAGTCTATGAAGCATATTAGCAAAAATTGTTGCTGTCAGATTGGCTCGAGTTAATCTCTGTGACTCGAGTCAATTCACTGGTGTTAATTGCAAATTTGCCACTTTGACTCGAGTCAAGCATTTGGCTACCTCGAGTCTAGGCCTTGCCTCAAGTTAGACTATTCTCTGACCCAAGTCAAGCTCTTGAAATTTTTGAAATGACGTTTGGGCTGTTCAATTAACTCGAGCCAGGTACATTAACTCGAGCCAAGAACATTGACTGTTACTTTTGAAAATGGCATTTGACTCGAGCCAACACTTAGTGACTCGAGTCAAGACCTTTTTTCTGAATCTTCAAAGGTCTGTTCTTCGCGGTTGACTCGAGCCAATTTGGCTTCCTCGAGCCAAAATAAAAGCTGCCTCGAGTTAAATGGATCAGAGAGATGATTTATTCAAGGGTTAAGGTGCAAAAATAGACATGTTCTTTTTCCGAGGAGCGCCCAGTAGCAAATGCTTTTTTCAGGTGCAAAAGTAACTATGTGGTTACAAATTAGATGCAAAAATAGCGTTTGACCGTTAAGTTTGACTTTTGACCGTTAAGTTTGACTTTTTTCTTGATCGGACGATGACGTGGCATTTCAAAGGTGCAAAAATAATTTTAGGATCTTGAAAAATATTTCGTATTGATCGGTACTAAAAGGATACTGAAAAAAATATTTCGTGGTCTTGATCGATACTAAAAAGTATTTTCGGGATACCGATTGGTACAAAAATATTTCATAATTTTGAAAAATTATTTTAGGATCTTGAAAAAATATTTCAGGTATTGACCGGTACTAAAAGGATACTGAAAAAATATTTGAAATGCCACGTCATCGTCCAGTCAGCAAAAAAAGTCAAACTTAACGATCAAAAGTCAAACTTAACGGTCAAACGCTATTTTTGCACCTAATTTGTAACCACATAGTTACTTTTGCACCTGAAAAAAAGAATTTGCTACTGGGCGCTCCACGGAGAAAAGCACATGTCTATTTTTGCACCTTAACCCTGTATTCAATAACCTAACTCGAGTCACGTTCTTGGCTAACTCGAGTCTAAGCCTTGACTCGAGTCAAGCTTTGGTCTGCCTCGAGTCAGAAAGGACTTTTAGGTATTCCTTGAACGTGGACCATTGACTTAACTCGAGTTACACCTTTGGCTGCCTCGAGTTAGAGCCTTGACTCGAGGCAAGAGATTGTTTGTCTCGAGTCAGAGAAGGAAATTCAAAAATAGATGTGCGTTATTCGATGCTGACTCGAGCCAATAAGAACCTTGACTCGAGTTAACTATACTCTGTTTCTTCAAATCAATTTTCAACTTGTAAAATCTTTTGAGTATGTTTATGGATTATTCTTATAATTAATTATCATTATTTCTAACATCAGTTAATCAATTTGATGAGCAAGTTTCAGATATTTTTTGAAAGAAGATTACCTCTAATCTTCATAAAGTAACCGACCTGTCAGAAGTGCATTTAATGCAGTTACCCGTTCGAGACACTCAACCAACGGACATACAGAAAGCTTCATTCCCTTTGCAGTGCTTCCAACGATCAAAACCAAAAGAATAAAAGAATGAAGGAATAATAAAAGATTGATGATTCTGCTTCTCTACTCTTCAACTGTTATATTTCAGAATCACAATGGTCATTTACTCAAGCTTCACAACGGTCATAAATGCTACCATCTATAAATGATAGAAGACTTGAATGTTCAACCGACCGAAACTCTGTGCATTCAATTAGTTCAACTACTACCTACTGTTTCATTAATTACTCTTATCTTTGGATATTTCTGTACTTCAGTGATTATCACATATCTACTCAGTAAGGAGCTAAACACTATTTCATTTTCTTAGTTGAAATCTTAAGGTTGTGGAACCTTAAGTGTGGGTGTACAATTACAACTTGTAAGGGGGAGCGAGTCCGAGAGTGAGAAGATCGTCCTATACAGTCTGTGTAATTGTGTTCATTTGAAAGAATAGTGGAAATCCCAAAGTGTGCTTGGGGACTGGACGTAGGTCAAAGTTTTAGACTTGAACCAATATAAATTGCTTCGTGTCCTGCTCTTATTTATTTTCATTTATTTGCCTTGCGGAAAAGTTTTTGAGATCACCTATTCACCCCCCTCTAGGTGATATTCCATCTTCACAAAACACTATAGAGAAACGTTCTGGCTCGAGTTAAATCATCTCAAAGCTTGATTTTGCTTATTTTAACTTCCATATCATCGTGGAGACTTGTAGAATCAATCTAAAAAATTGTACAATGATTTTCTTATTCCATTTAGCAATTTCTTCCTTCTTTCCTCTTCTCTTGATCATTCTCCATAATTTAACTCTTTCTTTCTTCTCTTCTCTTCTCTTCTTCTTCTTCTTCTTCTTCTTCTTCTTCTTATCTTCATCATTTTCCAGAATTCAATTCTTGCTTCTCTTCTCTTCTCTTCATCATTCTCCATAATTTAATTTGGACTAATCATTCTTTGTGAGTTCTTCCTTCTTCAATATTTCCTCTTCTTCTTGATTATTCCCAAAATACTTTGATAACTTCTTGTTTGACATTTTCTGCAATTTCTTCTTTCTGTAATCTTTTATCTCCTTCTTGATTAATCTCTATAATTCATCTTGGACTAATCTACATTAAATGCATAGTAGTTAGTCAATGTAGGAGATAAAGATATTATACAATCTTCTTGCTCTTACTAATGGCATCTATATAAGACATCATCAAAACTAATCATATCCAACATTCTCCCCCTTTTTGATGATGACAAATACTCTAAGATAAATATATTTGAATATGAAAAATGTATTAGGCCCAACATATTTTTCTTGCCAGTCTCTCCCCCTTATTTGTTATTAGCAAAAAGTTGAAGTAAAGAAGAAATACATGTGGAGAGGCAAATATGAAAACAAGTTAGAAATGACTTGTCTCTCCTTAACCATATGTCAAGAAAACAACTTTCTCTCCCCATTTTTAAAATATTGAATGGGATGCAATTTGGAATTTTTTTTTGAAAACAAATTTGAGAGAATTTGGTGAGATTTTTAAGAAATCTTTCACAATTAAAAACATATTGATACCAAACATGTGCAAAATATTCACTAAATATAAAAAGATAGAGATTAGAAATGCTCATGTAGGTTCTGCAAATTTGATGAATGATCGATGAAGTCCATTTGCTTGCTTTCTTGTTGTATGAGATCCTCTGAAGTGTGCTCAATAGAATAATCATGAATATTTTTTATGATGTGAATAGAACGAGAGTACTGGCTTCTTGAAGACTATCTCATCTGAATGAATGGTCAGTACTCAGCTTCCATCCTTTGCCTTTACTTCATAGAGCTCTTCTGTAGAGAATATCTCAACTTCAATGATGGAACGTGAAAGCATTATTCCTCAATTTGATAGTTTCTCCTTGTAGTGTGTTAAGGAATATTAGTGCACAAAATGAAATCTCCTGCTACAAATTGAAAACTTTCTTTACAAAAGAGATTTGTAAGTGCAACTAGATATCAAAATATCCCTTTCTATATGATATTTTAAAAAATGAGTTTGCTTGGGCTAAACTTTATAAAGTAAAATGGAACGAATGAAATCAAGTTAGCCTAGCATGATTATGATTTGTGTATATTACAATACCTTACTCAAGTAATATCGCAATTACTTGAATCATAATCATCTGTAATCCATAAATGCATCACTGACTAGCCACTATCTGATGATTTGATAAATACTGAGGCTCTCCCAGATTTGATGCATAAGGATGATTTTTCTTTTGAGAACTACTCCATTAGGAATTTACTCGAGTGGTTACTTATCACTTTCATAGTCACTCGAGTTACTTTACAAGTGACTCCTTCTTTGTTTATCTCTATTTTCGGCATGAGTACAGGGATCCTGCAAAATAGAAGTACATACTCTTTGGTACCCAATGTTTCTTGAGTCCACACAAGATTAGACATAAAAAATCTTATGCTCTTATATAATTAAATTGTATGATATTTGAGCAAGGAGTATAATAAGCCAATCAAAGACCAAAAGATAAATTTTACCCAATCAAATAAATTCAAGTCAATGAATTATAAAGGGTAACAGTTAAAAATGATTCCAAAAATGTTATTTCTCAATGACAACTTGTAAATATACTTTATGCAGAAAAGATGTCATTGATAAAATACATGTAAGTTTGATCAAAGAGTATAGAATATCATATCCATTAACTGATCTGGCTCGAGTTAAACTGTACGCACTCGAGTCAATCAAAGTTCAAAAGATTCACTCGAGTCAAACCATATGCACTCGAGTCAGTTTATTTTGAAAAATAAATCTTTCACAAAGTTTCACTCGAGTCAACCAACACCAAGTCGAGTTGGAGTATTTCATAAAATATTTTCCAAATACTTTCAGCTCGAGTCACCAAAGCGTAACTCGAGTCAGTCACAATACAAGCACATTTTGACTTAGTTTTAAAAGCACTTGACTCGAGTCATGAACCCGAAACTCGAGTCAATTTGACAGCGACTTGAAAAACAGCTTCTGATTCAACTTTAATCAAGATAACAATATTTTTAGTTGAATCATTAACTAGATTTTCGAAACATGTTTAAAATCAATGCTCAATCTAAACATAGTGGAAGTCAACATGTTAAAGAATATAATCAGATTGTTTCAAAATTTGGAGAACATGTGGAACATTGAAGTTTACATGTTGAAGAATTTTCCCAAAACCAAAAGTCATGAGGAAAACGAATTAGCCAAAAAGACTAAGTAGAATATATATGTACAATGACTTTGCTATTAACAAAGAGATAATCTTGCCTCTTAAAAAAAATGAGTCTTGACATATATGAACATTCAAGGCAAGAATTTGAATATAGTTACTCAAAAATGGATGAAGACAAAGTTGATGTATTTGAGTAACAAAATGACTACTAGGATTCATAAATGATGAAGCACATACTCATTAATCCAAATGACTAGAGTTCCAGAATATCATCTTAGTAAGTTATTCCACTCATGGTTAATGCATTAACATTCAATGCACTAATGAACATTCTTAAAGCTTGGAATAACTTGGCCAATAAAGATTTATGCATTAGGCATAACTCTCACAAATTGAATTCTTTTATAGGAGATAAGCTTGAAACTCATAGATGATCAACTTGTTAGACATGAGGTCCAACCAGTTATAAAAAGAGACTAAAGTGTTCAAGCATCACATTGAATTCCAAAGATCAATATGTAAATGGTAGGGAAAACTCAAATGGATAGATTTGAAGCATATCCGACATTCAGTATACAATATTAACTTCCAATTTTGAAACACCATTTGAATGCAATCAAAGTATGAATATTTTTCAAAAGCATTTGTATGCATTGTGAATTAAAATTCAAACAAATTTTAGAATTGTGCATTTAAAAAACATAAACTCATAAAGTTATGCACAAATTCATTTATGGTCCATTTAGCAATCTGAAAACATTTTGAAGAACATAAATAATTGATTGTTAAAGGAATGAAATAATGGACAAGTATTCATTACCCACATATATAATTCATTTAAGTGCGAAATATGGTAAGAATTAGATATCAACGTAATTCCTCTTGTCCTTGTAGTAGCTTGCTTGGTTAAGATGAATTGATTTAGATATCTCCTTTTTCATCTTTCACCATAATGTTCAAGCATAGCTTGTTTAGCTTCCTCAAGACTTGAATTATTTCTCTATGTTGCATTCTTGAGAAGCTTTCTTTGATCCTACAGAGACATATAAACCTTTTTCTCCCATGGTATCCAACTGTGCTTGGATCCATTAATTGTTAAGCTTGTAGGAATCATAACCGAATTCATATGCTCTTATGAGAATAATCAAATCAGAACAATTGAGCATAATGAATTAAACATGACTTTATGCATAAAAGAGATACTTTCTTTCCAAATTAACATGTATGCATAAAGAGTTAAACTATTGAACATTCCAATCCCTTTATAAACTTATTAAGTGGATTTTTAGGGGATGTGAAAAATCGATTTCAAAACAGTTTGCAATGCTCATTCCTAAGGCTACAAAATGTAAAACTTCATTGAATATATCAGATGATAGTATAAGAGGTTTTACTAATGGATACCTTTACCTTAGGCACTTGGAGGATTAGCTTTGCTTACCCACCGATTCTTCATATACTTTCCCATGGGTGTTGGCAAAGCTCTCTCAAAGGATATAGACTTCAATAGTCTTATGTTTCTTCTCTTTATGTTCTCCTCAAGATAGTTAAATTGTACTCTATGGTAGTCTGTTCTTCAGGTGGAACATACTCCTCTTGCTTGTATCCATTGCTTCTTTTGATGTTTAGACTTTGTAGTTCTAGCAATGGGTGCCTCAATAGTTCTCCTGTTTTCTATGATCTTCTTCACTGGTGCATGAGAAACTCTTGGATTTTTGCTCGTCTTCTTTGTACCCTTATGTCTATTGATTTTCAAATCATTCTGCACAAATGAAGCACTAGATGGACATTTTGGTACCCAGTTATACTTGAGTCCATGTACGTTAGTATTGGATCTAACTTGTCTTTTTGGAACCTAAACAAATTTATTTCTCAGATTAGAATTTCTTCTAATATAGCATGTATGAGAAATATGGTCAGATTTTCCACAATAATTACAAATAATATGATGATATGAATTATGATATTCTACGCAAGTATTGTGTCGTTCATCAGAGTAAATATTCGAATAAGCTTGATTTGAACATTCTTTCTTCCCAACAAATTTTCTGGCATTATTTTTGAAAACAGTTTTGCTTTTCAAACTAGAATCAATGATCGGTTGAAAGACAATTTTATACAAATGTTCAAAATCATATCTTTTAACTGCACATAAATAATTGGAACTTTTTACCATAACAACATCTTGAGCTTCAGGTAAAGATTCATTGTAATCGTGTATCATCGGCTCTTCTCGGGAATCCTCATTCTCTTGTTCTTTCGTGTTGACTGGATCATAGAAGTGTTCAAAGATTTCTCCTTCTTCATTCTCAACTTCCAATTGTTCACCAATTGTGGATATACAGCTTATAGTTTCAGATGAACTGTCAACACTGTCAACTTCAACACAGTTGTTAGAAGCATATATAGAATCAAGAGTATCCCAAATATCTATAGCGCAAGAGCAAAGTTTGATTTTCTCAAAATCATTTTCACTTAAAAGCACTGTATAAAATTTTCATTGCTCTAATGTTTAGTGAAAACATTTTCTTTTCCTTTTTAGTCCAATCCTTTCTCGGTTTGAAATCAAAGACATTTATAAAAACATTCCACATATCAGAATCAGACGCTTTAATAAAACTAGTCATTCTAGCTTTCCAAAACCAAAAATCAATATCTTTGAAACACGGTGGAATGGAATAATTGAAACCTTCTAAAAACAAGCAACACCCAAAATCAGCCATTTGAAACTTTTCAGACGGTTAAGTCCTTTAAACAAGAGACCTACTCTGATACCAAATGTTGGTCCTGCTATCACCCAAGAGGGGGTGAATTGGGTGTCTGATAAAACTTTAAATAACGTTAAAAATCTTTGAACTGAATTACCCTACTCATGATTTGGAGCTTGCATAATTGTGTTTGCTTTAAAGATATTGCAACATTATTGAAAGACTTGGCTATCACCCAAGAGGGGGGGTGAATTGGGTGTCTAATTAAAAACTTAGAACTTTAAGAATCTTTTCGCAACTTACTGAAAGAAGTTTGAATGACAATAATAGTTTATAAAGTGATAAACAATCATTCAAACATATATTGTAACGCTCCCTTATAGCTCCCGATCATTATCAGAGTTCATACACAGAGAGCGTGTAGATCCGGTTTGGACGAGTGAGTAACTGATAAAAATGTGGAAAATTTAAACCTTAACTTGGTTTTGAAATAAACTTAATCCCTCCGGGATATTTAAATACGTACAGTCATCCCAAATTAAAGTGAACACAAAATACATTATCCCAAAATAAACAAGCACTAAACAAAAAGGAACTCTTCCTCTGAGTTCACCTTCTTCTACCCCTGCTTACAACACTGCCTTCCCCTTCCGACTTGGTCCACTACCTGTACTTTGGTTCAAATCTGAGATTCACGAATGAACCTCAGAGTAACATGTTAACTTCTATGCATGGAGTATAAGTATATGTAATAAATAAACTACCATAATCAGGAATACAGTTCAAAATCCCAGTGCTAGGAAAACATGCGTAGAACCTACCCGGTTCAAAATTCCATAGTGCTTGGAAAGACAAGCAGGACCTACCCGATCCTGTGCCTATCTCTCTGAGGCCCAACCCAGAACCTACCCGGTCCCGAGTCCCTCAGCACAAGAAAACCACAGTACGGAACCTACCCGGATCCGAATTCCTTAGCACAAATGTGAATGGCCAACACTTAAAATATACCGTATGAAATCAACATGTTTATAAAACACATTCCACAAATCATGGCATTTAAAACGTACACAAGTACACTCACAAACATAGAAGGTTAGAGTTACTACCTAGGTGCGTAGTAACCTTAACTTCGTCCAAATAATTTTTCAGGGTGCGCGCGCTCGAGAAATTACCTATAATTTGGGATAATCGGTTATTAATTAATCCATATATATTAAACATGATAGATTTATCCTTATTATCATGTTTATTCCCTTTTTAACCTTATTTCATTGGGGTTTAATTTAATAACCCAAACTTGTCAAATTCTAGCTCTTAACCTTAACTGCTCTGAAAAATACAGTCACTTGATCATTTTATATTAATTGTACAAAACTCCTTTTTGAGTGATTCCAACTCTCAAATTCTCTATGACCTCTCTGATTTCGTGGAAAAATATTTGCAGAGGTCCAAATACCCCATAAAAATCTCGGTTTCCAATTTTACCCCTGCTGTCCAGATTGGTGTCCAAACATTTGACTGATATTTAAAATTCCATGATAAATCGTACACAGCTCCAAAAATTCCAAATTTTATATCCAATTAACTCTTGGTGAATCCTATATCAATATGGATATTTTCAGGATTTATAAAAACACCAAACATTCCCAGTTTTAAAAACAATGCAAACTGTCCAGTGGGTTTTCCAAACACAACAGTTGACTATGAAAATTAGAAACGCACTGACCAGAGCTTCATAAATTACAAAATTTATATTTTCAAAACTCTTAATGAGCCCCCTGTATGAATGTAAAATTTGACTCCATTCTAAGCACTTTAACCCAACCAATTCACATGTTTAAATCATCTTCCCAGGTTTGATGTGTAGGACGTAGGGTCATTTTTAAGAATTTATTAATCACTGCTCCGATATCGAAATAATATAAAAGACCCATCATTTTATAGGCATGCATGCCTTCTACATCCTGGAATAATTTCATAATTTTTAAAGAACAATAAACCAATCGAAGCACGCTCAAAAGCGACCTGGGTTTAGTTGTTCAAAACTGGAAGATTTGGCTTTTCCTTTGAGCTCCTTATTTTATGAAAATATACCTCTAAAAATTCCCAAAAATATTTTTCCCACACAATTTTTCATAAGGAAGACGATGGTAGCCTCAGATTTCCAAAATTCCAACTTTTTCTTGGTTTTTACCACGATTTTCCAAATCTGGGTTTTAAAGCAAAACTCAAAAATTTTGAAGAAGAAATAGAGATGCTTACCACTAGGCTTGACTTTTGACTTGTGGTCTCTTTCTACCACATTAATCCCTGTTGAATCTTCAGCCTAGACTCAAGGGAATCACATGCATGTGAGTTTATGTCTAACCAAAATAACATGTATGTAGGAAAAATCCAAGATACCATAGTTTGAGCTCAAGTTTCTCACCATGAACTACTTGTGGTTCTTCTTCTTCTTCTTTCTTTTCCTTGCTTCAAATTCGTTGAGCTTCAAGTGGTTGTTGATAATGATGGTGATCCGTGGAGATGGAAGGGATGGATAAAGGATGTTGGTGTTGTGTGTGGTGTCCGTGGGCTTTAGAAGGAGGAAGGCCGTATGGTGTTTAGATGAAAGGAGGAAAGTGAGTTAAACATTGATGGATGTGTATGTGTGTATTAATGCCACGGCAAGGAGAGAGAAATGGAGATAAAATCTGATTTGTGATTAAAGTGAGTTAAACATTGATGGATGTGTATGTGTGCATGACATCAATACAGTGTCTCACATCAAGATTGCGCCAATATGGAAGATCGAAGAATACAGATCTCTTCTTCCATATATTTGTTTCTTTTCTACTCTTTCCAGTCTTACCGAAGATGACACTGATATTTTTAACCTTTTCATACACTTGCTCCCCAGTCAATGCCGCCGGAGCTTCTTCATACTCTTGGCCACCAAAAAAGGCCTTCTTTAATCGACGATATGGGTGGCCCCGTCTAAGAAATCTCCTATGTCCAAGATACACCGTCTTTCTTCCATGTTGAAGTTGATGGTAGCGTGTGCCTTCTTCACAAACCGGACATGCTTTATGGCCTTTTACACTATACCCTGACAAGTTCCCATATGCTGGGAAGTCGTTTATAGTACAAAATATCATGGCTCTCATTTTAAAGACCTCCTTTGAAAGAGTCAAAAACATCGACACCTTCTTCCCACAACTCCTTCAAGTCTTCGATCAAGGGCTCAAGGTAAACATCTATGTCATTTTCGGGTTGTTTTGGTCCCGAAATCAACATAGACAGCATGATGTACTTTTGTTTCATGCATAATATAGGAGATAAGTTGTAAACAATCAGGAGTACATGCCATGAGCTATGTATGCTGCTAAGGCTTCTATAGGGATTCATGCCATCCGTGTTAAGGACAAGCCTGAGGTTCCTAGGTTCTTCGCCGAAGTTCAGAAATAATTGATCGATTTTCTTCCATTGAGAAGAATCGGCCGGATGTCAAAGCTGTCCATCCAAAATCCTCTCATCTGCATGCCACCTCAGATTTTTTGCATCATTTTCATTCGCAAACAACCGCTTGAACCTTGGTATGATTGGAAGATACCACAATACTTTTGCAGACCCCTTATCTGACTTGTACCGTGGGGTTTCACATATCGGACAAGTCTGCTTCTCTTCAAACTATTTTCTATACAATACGCAGTCATTCGGGCATGCATGGATCTTTTTGTACTCCAAACCAGTGGACAAAGTATTTTCTTAGCATCATAGTAGCGATGCAGCAACACATTACTATCCGGAAGCATGTCCTTCAAAGCCTCAAGCAATTCTGAAAAACTCTTGTCGCTCCATCCATGACGTGCCTTCAAGCTTACCAATTTCAACACATCGTTCAACAATTGGTATTTTTTACACCCCGGGTATAGGGGCGTCTCTGCATCACTGCACATATTACCATATGTGCGTGATCGCTCAAAAGCCTCTTCTCCTACATCACGGATAATGTCCTCTATGCGATCATCCATATCCGTGTCATTATCATCAAATGCCACTTCCCCATGTTGAGACCCACTTGACACTTTTTCACCATGCCATACCCATACTGTATAGGTCTTACAAAATCCGTGACAAATTAAATGTGTGTGTATAACTTCAGGACTTAGTCGACTCTCATTCAAACATTCTACACAAGGGCAATAAAATTTCCCCCTATCATCATGTGCATTTTGTTTAGCAAATTCTATAAATTCCCTCACCCCATTCTGATATTCAACACTAGTTCGTAAAGCATTTATCCAACTGTGATCCATAGTAGAATTCCTATATATAGACGAAAATCATTGATCATACATAATCTGAAAAAATTGAAACTTGCATATAAAATAAGCCAACATCCAAATGCAAATATATGCTCAAAGAATCACTTTTGGTCATAAATGCATCACAGTGAATCCAAGAACCAAAATAATTGCAAGACGAGGAAATTAAATGCATGGGATGAAGGTTTTGTGGACTCACCTGTAGCATATAAATTCAAATGCGTTTGCTGAGACTTACTTCTCCGGCAACGAACGGTGATGTTGCAGACAAGACATGAAGAGTAACCTAAAAACACTTGTTGGTCAGTTCGGTAGGTCTAAGTGCAAATATAATCTATGAAAAACAATATTCATTAACAACATATAATACCCACAAGAACATTTCATCGATTCGTTAAACCCATGAAAAACCCAGAACGATAAGCTGGAAAATAATAAAGGTTATATAACCGAAACACCTCTTACAGCTTCGTCTATACACGTTTAGCTAAGGAACCAGAGAGTGATTGTCGAGAGAGGTACGCGAAGCAGCGACGAAGCAACCCACAAACACCGGAGTCGGAACCGGAGTAATCACTTTCGGCGCGACAAGAGATATTAGAGTGGGAAATTTAATTTTTCGCGCGACATCGACACCTTATTTAGCTTTTTGGATTTTATTAAAACCGCTTAATTATTAAATGTACGGTCCTAAAGTTATAACTAACTTTTTAAGACCGGAGTTCTAAGAGTATCCGGTCCTAAAGTTCTATTAGTTGAAGAACAGCCAAAAAAAATATCAAAGGGTTGTGTTCTTAATGTGGTCTTACATTACTGGAGAATGCACATACACAAGAAAAAAAACAAAAGAAAAAAAAGCTGAAAATTATCATCCACAAGAATCTGACTGAACATGCTTGGCGATATCGGCGTGAAGAGCATTAATTTCCACGGATATCAGCAAGTTCTGTCTTAGTTGCTCCAGCCTCAATATGAATCTCTCATTAGAGGAAAGCGGAGAGGGGTCAGAGGTAGGCGCGGGGCCAACAAGTTGGAGTGGGGAGCACGAACCTCTCGCATGGTCGAAGGCTGGAGGGGGCTGGCAATCTCAGGACAGGGTCGGTAGAAGGATCGAGGGGGGGTGCGGAAAGCTCTTCATCATCGGAAATAACAATGGGTCCAATGACCCGAGACCCTTCGGCCACAATAGGACGCACTCTCGCTGGAGGAGGCGCACCGTATAATGATCTAACCATGTCATGAGCTTGAGGTGTAAGAGTACCCCTACGAGCAGTTTGCTTGTATCTAACCATTGTTTGAGGCTTTGAGCAGTTGGGGCAGAGAGCTAGGTAGTGAGGAGTTAATAAGGACAGAGAGTTCGTGTGAGGAGTTAATAAGGACAGAGAGCAGGAGAGATACGCATCTGGTGATGATAAAGTTAATTGGTACAAATGAATTTAATGTTTCTACTTTAAGAGCGTATTTATATAAATATCTGGTCCTAAAAGTCATTTATTTTTTTTCAAATCAATTCAATTACTTTTAAGACCGACCTTTTATCTTGTATCCGGTCCTAAAACTCATTTTTTTCAATTCAATTACTTTTAAGACCGAGTTTTTATCTTTTATCCGGTCCTAAAACTCATTTCTTTTTCATTCAATTTTTCATTCAAGTAAGAATTTTTGGTTAAAAATATTACTTTTAAGAACGGATCTTTTACGGTATCCAGGTATTAAAAGTTGCCTCTTTTCAATGAATGATTCGAGAGTCTCTTCGGCTTCCACACAAACTTCCCAACTAGGCGTCTCCTCGTATTCTGAGGAATTATGCGTCTCCTCATTAATGTTTCCGGCGTATCACATTGTTCAGTATGTGTTCTCTATTTAAACCCGTTGTTACTTTACTTTCTTCACATTCATCTCCATCTCCTCCTACAACCTCCACTGTAATGGCTCCTCCACTACCACGAGGTCCTCCTTCTCGACGAAATCTTCAGCCACCTCCGTACCCTCCTCTGTTGCCTCACCACCAATCATTCTACCAGATGATGGAGCACATGATAGCCCGGGTCGATCATATAGACCGACGCTTGGGCCAACAATTTCAGGTCTATCACGCTGTCAACAAGAAGCTGAACGCGGTACTCGACGCCTATGACGTTGAGTACCATACCTCTGATGACGACGTCTCTGACCCTTCCCTCCCCTCCGACAACGATGGGGAGGATTAGAAATATTTATGTTTTTTTTTGTACTAGTGCTGCCTCTCAAGGCAGAAAAAAAAAATAGAAATAAAATAAAATTTTTAGATCCCAATCGCTTTCCTTGTACTTGTCTTTATGATGTTCTTTTCTTTTTTCCGACAAAAAGGAAACAAACAAAACATTGTCCTCTTCATGGTGATCAACATTAAAAGTTTGTAGAATACAGTTAACAGTTAGAACCATACAAAAAAAAACATTGTTTACCTTATTCGAATAAAAATAAACAGAGTGACGATTCTTCTCAAGTTTGGATCATCGTTGTCGTCGATCTTACTTACCCTAGTGTGAAAATTTTTCAGTGTCCTTTTCGTTATCTTCTTTCTTTTTCCGACAAAAAGAAAAGGGACACCGATGATGATTTTCACATCCAGGTTAAGTAAAAACGAGGACAACGAAGCACAAAGCTTGAGAAGAATGCTAGAAACTCGATTGTCTTGAACCCTAATGATATGTCTGAAAACCAAGTCACCAACTCTATTTAAAGGAAGACTATTAGGACCGGACATATAACAAATCCACGGTTCTAAAAGTTAAGCCATATTTTAAAAATAAACGAAAATTTGAAGTTAGGAGCGGAAAATTAATAAATATACGGTCCTAAAAGTTTCGACAATATTAAAATAAACGAAGACTTTTAAGACCTGGCTCCTAACAAATACACGGTCCTAAATGTCTAGCCATATTCTTTGGAATTTAACGAAGACTTTTAGGACCTGATATTAATTAAATATACGGTCCTAAAATTCTAGCCGTATATTTTAGAGACTTTTAGGACCGGATATGTGACATATATATGGTCCTAAAAGTCTACCCATATTTTTTTAGAAGACGAAGACTTTTAGGACCGGATATGTGACATATATACAGTCCTAAAAGTCTACCCATATTTTTTAGAAGACGAAGACTTTAGGACCGGATATTTGACAAATATACGGTCTTAAAATGGACGAAGACCTTTAGGACCAGACTTTTAACAAATATACGGTCCTAAAAGTCGCGAATACTTTTCAGTGTCTCTAATGGCTCATTTACAACATCTGCCTGTACCTCAAATTTCAAGCACTAAATAGCTTTATCTACCATCCCATTCATTCAGAAACCCAAAATGGATACACACAAATTGTTCGAAAAAATAAACAATTTTATTATTGAATTACATTACGTTATATTTACAAATGAATGAATTAGTCAAAAAATTAAACAAATGTATGTACAGAAGGCTATTGTTGCTACAACATATATTATTTACAAATGAATTAATTTAGGACATTAATTATTGTCCTGACTTAGCTTTTCTAAGACCTGTTTATACAGATATTCACAAAACACATCGCGTATGTGCTCCACTTCATCATCAGAAAATGGATTTGCACATGCAAACCTCTGTAACATCAAAGACAGATCATAAGTAACTTACGTGCATATTTCATATGTAACATTAAGCCAGTGACTGAATTCAGCCAGAACATTTACCATTGCACCGAATTTAGTCCTTCCATCCGTCACAATATCATATATGTGTTTCATGACGTACGGGCCACATAAGTTCGATTCTGGCGGTTGCCGACGGGTCTAAAAATAACAATAAATATATATAAGAGCATATATAGCTTACTGACCAAGTTCACAAAGCAGTTATGCCAGTGTCCAAATATGTACTAACATTTGGTTGGAACCATTTAGGATATTTGAGCTCATACCCATGCTTTTTTTTTACCTCCATTTGGAAGGTCCTCATGGCACTATCATCAAAATCAAAAATTTATCATTAATGTTCATTGAAAATTCACAGCAGAGATTTCAGACAAGACAATCAAAATGACATGCTTACTTGGTAACAATCTACTTCAACGTAGGCCCTGCACCGCGTGAATGGAGCATAAGAAGATAACTGTGTGCGCCTCCATGTTCATGACGACCAACTGCCAGTGGTGGCTAAAAATTCATAGCAGTAAAGTACTCAGTGATATATATATAGCAGAATTAAGTGAATTATATTGCAGACAAGAATTGTGATATGTACCCGAGCCATTGTGGTAACAAGTACACCTTTCTTGGCACTTCACACAACCTCTTTGATATGTACTCCTGTCTCAAATCCAGAAGTGTTGTACTTGCATAGACTGGGCACAAGAATTCAAAATCATCGATTCTGCCCTATCGAACCAGTTTCTCATGCATGCACCTACAAGAATGACATCGATCAGGGAATTAGTATATATTTATGTGTCTAAACGATGCATTTAAATTATGTAATCAAGGAAGAAGATACTTACTTCATAAACATTTGAACAATTCCACTAGTAACCTGCTGTCTAGGAAGCAGTATGGACTCTACATCGGCATTATCAAGGTAAACCGATTCAGGATGAGGGAGGCCTACTACTTCATCGACAGGCCACGATTTATCTTTAAACCATCTGTTCTTTACCAAATCGGATATTTTTTCCTTGGCCGTCAAGTTAGCAGTAGGGGATGGAACTTTAGGAGGGGTGAAGCTTAATGAGGGGGTGGAGTTTAAGGAGGGGGTGAAGCTTGATGAGGGGGTGGAGCTTGACGAGGAGTAGAGACATCTACAAGCTTCACTGGCCAAGAGATGAAGGTTACCTTGACATCACTCACAATCTTCAGCTCATCAGTTGGGAGAGGGACAGTTGCATCAAAGATCAACTCTTCAACTGACACTCTAACTTCATCATCATCCATTTGTTGGTGGTGTACAGTTGATCCCAAGTTGTGGACAGTCCCTTTAGCAACCAATTGTCTATGACTATCACTATCCTCCACATACAGATGACAAGGTTACTCTGACTGTCCAACAATGTAGCTCCCTCTAGTGCTCTACTGCATATGTGCAGCTGAAGGTGTCAAGGGAACACTGGTCTCTGGCAAAGAGCTCAGGAGACACTTCATTTTCTGATCCATTTCCTCCTTCATCTTTCTCATCTCAGCTTGAAACATTGCCCTCAATGTAGCTTCTCCGCCGCAAGCGCCCGATCCATCACCTCCGGGTAACCAGACTTTGTCTGTGGCGTTTGGATTTACCAAAGTATTGCTTTAGGCCTACCCGTCCTCCAATCCCCCTTACACGCCCCGAGTGATCTGGTTTTCCAGTCGCAACGGTCAGAACATCATTCCTCCCGTCCGACACAAAAGATCCCTCTGCTTCCTTCTTTTTAAGATCTTCCTGTAAGATACAGATAACGAGAATCTTAGTAATGAAACATGTTTAGTAAGTAAAAAATGACAATATCGATACTTACAATTCTTTCAGCAACTACACGAGTTTGTTCACTCGTGTAGGTGCCACTTGGCTTTTGCCGAATATACAACCACAACTCCTCGCGACGTATTGGAGATGGCGGCTGGTCAACTACCGCAGAAGGAGTGGATTCAGCTTCATCTTCCAATCTCTTCCGCTTGGCTGCCATCAAATATTTTTCGGCCTTTTCATATCCGTCGCGAGAAGCCCTGTGTGGGCAATCATTCTTTCTCCCGATCTCTTGGTATTTTTCCCTTCTTTTTTGTGAATCAGGATTGAAAACAACTATCAATTATGAATTCCAGACATGTCACTAACATAAATTAGAGAACTTCTGCTTGATATGAACGTCAAACATTAGTCAAATTCACTTCATCAAGTTTCAACATTTTAGTTAAGGAAGATGTAGCATTGTTGAAGAAATTGGGAGAACCAAAGGAAAGGGAGTTGCAGAATTGCTGCCAACTCAGTCAATTCATTCATTCATCATAATTGGTTCCTACACACATATTAGAATAACTAACTAACTACTTGCATCGAAATCATTACACAGTTAACATACTAACTAACTAACAACAACGTCTAACCATATTACACAGTTTACATATCAGACTTGCATGGAATTAGGACATTCTCCTCTAATGCAGGACAAAGGATGAAATGTATACTTCTATTCATACACCAAACCATTTAACCAACAGGATTAGATGTACACAATAACATTCACATATCCGCACAGGTGAATAAGCAAACAAAAGTGCAAACAAAACTAAATATAAACTCACCAGAGCTTTAGGAGTGGTCCGCAGCTGAACAAATTGTTGCCAAATCTCTTCATCAATAAATTTGTACTTGTGCCAGGGTTTATGGTCAGGCTTCACCTCGGCAAAAATATATGTGTTAGCTAGAAAGGTCTTAAACTTCCTGAACCACTCAGCACAATAAGACAATGTTGAGTCTTTCAACTTCTCAGAGTCAGGGACGGGGTATGTAAGCCGGATAGTGTCCCAAATAGGATCCTTTATCGTGCTTTTGTCCACATTTTTCCACTCATCTGTCAAGATGCTAACCTTGCTGCGTACTAGAGCGCCGACAAAACTAGTATATGTGGTTTTATTAGGACCGACAGGTTGCAAATTTTCATCAAACTGAATCTCGAGCTTCGTCCCGGAATTCCGACTAAGGGATACATCCATCATTCGTGTGCCGCTTCTACCACGGCGTGCACGGCGCTGAGGAGGCTCATTGTGAGATGAAGAGGGTTCGTTCTGACCTACACCAGTGAAACCAGTATCTGGAGTTCCAAGAACACGACTGGAATCATTTTCACCGTCCATTTTCAAGACAGTAAGAGAGAAATGCCTGAGCAAATGAGGGAGTAACAGTGTCTAACGATACGTGGGGCGAGGAAGAGAGGTAATGCAACAGGAAGGGTTTCACAACGTGAACAGGGGTTCGTTCTTCAGTGAGAGTGACAAAAGCTTCCGCGCGAAGAAACGTATATTTGGCGCCTCATTTTTAAGACCGAACAATGAGTATACACGGTCTTAAAGGTTAACCTTTAAGACCGGTCTTTCTAAAACTCCAGTCTTAAAATTAATTATTTTTTTATTTAAACTTTAGTACCGGCCTGATTATACGAACGGTCTTAAAAGTCTAACTTTTAAGACCGGTCTATCTCTATCTCCGGTCTTAAAATTAATTAATTTTTTATTTAAACTTTAGTACCAGCCATATTTTAAGTCCGGTCTTAAAAGTCTAACTTTTAAGACCGGGTATTATAAATGTTCGGTCTTAAAACTTTAATACATTTATATTTAAATTTTTCCGTATTATTTTGGAGTGTAGAAAATATAAGTCTGGCTGAATGAGATTTCTCCATAAAGTAATTGATATTTCAATTTTTTTAATAACATTTTTAAGACCGGTTGTTATTTTAACAGGTCTGGATAAGACCTATAAAAAATGATCCAGTATAAGAAGTTCTTTATATTTACAAATCTGCCAACGGTCATAGCTTTAGGATCGGTCCTTCGATAGTCCGGTCTAAATGTGGCGGTCTTAAAGCCCTTTATTGTATAAGAAGTTCTTTTTAATTACAAAACTACCACCGGTCACACCTTTAAGACCGGGGCGTCGATGATCCGCTCTAAATGAGGCGGTCTTAAAGCCCTTTTTTGCACTAGTGTCATTCCCAAAATCAGATTTGATAACTTCTTGCTTCCTTGACATTATGATATTCCCATTATATTGAGCAAGAACTTCTTTCTTCAATCTGTTTTCTTGATCATTCTCCATCATTCAACTTGGACTCGTCATTCTTATCAAGTTCTACCTTCTTCGATATGTCATCTTCTTCTTGAACTTGACATTCTCTCCAATTTCTTCTTTTTAAAATATCTTATCTCCTTCTTGAGCTATTATTCAATTTGGACTAATCTACATTAAATATAGTAGTTAGTCAATGTAGGATATAAATATATAATATAAACTTTTTGCTCTTAATAATGACATCTATATAAGACATCATCAAAACTAATCAAACCCAACATTCTCCCCCTTTTTGATGATGCACTAGTGGAAAAAAGGCTTTTAAGACCGGACAAAAAAGGTACATTAGGACCGGACCCGCGAGCAGTCTTGTTCCAGGCGGTATTAAAAGTCGACCTTTAAGACCGGACTTTTACACGGTCTTAAAGATTTTCTTTAAGACCGGACATTTTAAACCTTCGGTCTTAAAAGTCGTACTAAATAAATCTGAAATATTTTTGGTTCGGTCCTAAAACTCAAACTTTAAGACCGGACAAAAAGTCGACCGCTCTTAAAAGATCCAAATATTAAGACTGGACAAATATCAATCCGGTCCTAAAGATAGCGGACTCTAAGACCGGAGGAATAATTACCCGTCTTAAAAGACTGACTTTCAAGACCGGATTGTTGCAATGGACCGGTCTTAAAAGACCAACTTTTAAGACCGGCTTAACACCTTTAAGAGCGGTGTTATATATACATCCGGTCTTAATATTTGAACATTTAAGACCGTATTTTTTATTTGCGGTCTAAATTTTCCCGTATTTTTTCCCTGTTTTGTTCTTCCTGATCAATATATATACACAAATCCACCATACAAAACAGCACATAAAAGTCGATATACTTTAAGCTACAAGCTATGAACATGAATAAATTGAATTGGGAAAAAGAATACAAATATTACCCACCATGAGTTATGTGGCCTCTTAATTAAGTCTAAAACAACTAAAGTAATTTATAAAATAAGCTAACATATAACTAATTACAAAGGCAATGAGTTACAATACATGCAGCACGTAATTCAACATACAAATGTAGTCCAATATATTATTCACCATGCCTTCATTTGATTCCCACCCAACAACGTAACATGCATCCTCTTTTATAACATGCCCCTTTGAAACGGATCCTGCCACAAAAACAAAACAAGAACAAATTCATATTCAATGATGACATTGTTTAATTAAGAACATAGACAAAGATATAATAATTGTTAAAACCTTAAAGTTTTCTAAGAATACTGCATATGAATATTAATTACCTTATGAATTGACACTTTTATAAAGTGATATCCTCCCATATCCCTTCTTGATGATCATTTCTTATGCCGGGTTCATTATCCGCTTCATCTTCTTCGTTCATGTCAGGTAGACCCCTTGTAAAGGAGTACTCTCGGGAAGATCACCATAATTTGAATGACTTTCCTCATCAATATCAATGACCCTCTTTCCTTGGAGAGCTACGGACCACATTTTATTTTCTTGATCGGTGATATAGAACACTTGTTTTGCATGATCTCGCCATAATAAAAGGTTCATCTCCAAAACTTCTACTATTGACATCGACTAAAGTGAATCCTAGTCGATCGATCTCGAACACCATTATTGACATTAACCCACTTGCATTTGAAGATGGGAAATCTAACTTTGACATAGTCCACCTCCCAAATCTCTTCAATAACCCCATAATATGGCATGACCGCCAATTTAGGCCTCTTGTCTTTCGAACTGGAGAAGTGCATAGATTCGGCCTCTAACATAACACCACCTGTTCGGATCGTGCTCCTATCATCTAGGGACTTCGTGTAAAATGTATAACCATTGATCACATACGAATTCCAACTTATGACATCAAACTCGGGACCACGTGCTAACCATTTCATTGTCTCGAAACACATTCGATCCCTCGACCTTTTGTTTGAACCAGTTTGCAAAAGTTACATTATGCTCCCTAATCAACCTTTGTTCGGTCATTCGATGGTTCTCTTTCCTTACACTTCTTTATGTGCAGATATGCTGGCTTGAACTTCATCAACATTATTCAAGATGTATAAGTGGACTTGTGACAATTCATCACGATCCACACTCTTTACCGAAGCCCCACGTCTACCCCCTTCAAAGATTCGACGTTTTGGAAGCCCAATATGTCTTACTTTGGACAAATAATTTTGACAAAATTCCATGGCCTCTTCGAAACATATTTCGAACAATTGATGCTTCGGCCGAGACGCGTTCTTCACATACCCTTTTAGGAATTTCATAGATCTTTCAATAGGGTACATCCACCGTAAATGGATAGGGCCGCACAACTTTATCTCCTCACTAGATGAACAATGAGATGAACCATGATGTCAAAAATGAAGGAACAAAAAGCTTTTCAAGGTGGCACAAGATAAGATATCCTTCATTCTCCAATTCATCCAACTTTTCAATCTTGAAAACTTTACTACAAACCGCATTGAAGAAGAAACAAAGTCTAGTCAAAACGACCCGAAGATCATATTCGGCGATCCCTCGAATAGCTACTGGGAGTAGCTGTTGCATCAAGACATGACAGTCATGAGACTTTTGGCCTACTAATTTCAAGTCCTTCATCGAGACAAGCCTCTTAAAATTTGAAGAATACCCCGAGGGAACTTTTGTGCCATGTAAACACTCACAAAGCTTTGTTTCTCATCCTTAGACAAAGTATGAGAAGCCTGGGACAATAAGTTCTCTTCCCATATGGCCTTGGATGCAAGTCTTCGCGTATTCCCATTGCTTGCAAATCCAATCTTGCCTTCACACCATCCTTCGAACTACCTTGTATGTTGAGAAGCGTGCCCACAATACTATCACATACGTTCTTCTCCACATGCATGACATCAATACAAGTGTCTCACATCAAGATTGCGCCAATAGGGAAGATCAAAGAATACAGATCTCTTCTTCCATATATTTGTTTCTTTTCTACTCTTTCCATGCTTACCGAAGATGACACTGATATTTTTAACCTTTTCATACACTTGCTCCCTAGTCAATGCCACCGGAGCTTCTTCATACTCTTGGCCACCAAAAAAGGCCTTCTTTAATCGACGATATGGGTGGCCCCGTCTAAGAAATCTCCTATGTCCAAGATACACCGTCTTTCTTCCATGTTGAAGTTGATGGTAGCATGTGCCTTCTTCACAAACCGGACATGCTTTATGGCCTTTTACACTATACTACGACAAGTTCCCATATCTTTGGGAAGTCGTTTATAGTACAAAATATCATGGCTCTCATTCTAAAGACCTCCTTCTTGAAAGAGTCAAAAACATCGACACCTTCTTCCCACAACTCCTTCAAGTCTTCGATCAAGGGCTCTAGGTAAACATCTATGTCATTTCCGGGTTGTTTTGGTCCGAAATCAACATAGACAAGCATGATGTACTTTCGTTTCATGCATAACATAGGAGATAAGTTGTAAACAATCGGGACTACGGGCCATGAGCTATGTATCTTGCTAAGGCTTCCATAGGGATTCATTCCATCCGTGCTAAGGGCAAGCCTGAGGTTCCTAGGTTCTTCGCCGAAGTTCGGAAATAATTGATCGATCTTCTTCCATTGAGAAGAATCGGCCGGATGTCGAAGCTGTCCATCCGAAATCCTCTCATCTCGCATGCCACCTCAGATTTTTGCATCATTTTCATTCGCAAACAACCGCTTGAACCTTGGTATGATTGGAAGATACCACAACACTTTTGCAGGCCCCTTATCTGACTTGTACCGTGGGGTTTCACACATCGGACAACTCTGCTTCT
Organism: Acacia pycnantha; assembly: GCA_025563575.1. Classification (NCBI taxonomy): domain Eukaryota; kingdom Viridiplantae; phylum Streptophyta; class Magnoliopsida; order Fabales; family Fabaceae; genus Acacia; species Acacia pycnantha. The sequence goes on from JAMWYP010000001.1 coordinate 4,941,504, forward strand.
CTTCAAACTCTTTTCTATATAATACACAATCATTCGGGCATGCATGGATCTTTTTGTACTCCATCCCAGTGGACAAAGTATCTTCTTAGCATCATAGTAGCGATGCGGCAACACGTTATCATCCGGAAGCATGTCCTTCAAAGCCTCAAGCAATTCGAAAAACTCTTGTCGCTCCATCCATGACGTGCCTTCAAGCTTACCAATTTCAATACGGCGTTCAACAATTGGTATTTTTACACCTACGGTATAGCGGTGTCTCTGCATCACTGCACATATTACCATATGCATGTGATCGCTCAAAAGCCTCTTCTCCTACATCACGGATAATGTCCTCTATGCGATCATCCATATCCGTGTCATTATCATCAAAGGCCACTTCCCCATGTTGTTTCCCACTTGATGGCACTTGTTCACCATGCCATACCCATCTTGTATAAGTCTTACAAAATCCGTGACAAATTAAATGTGTGCGTATAACTTTAGGACATAGTCGACACTCATTCAAACATTTTACACAAGGGCAATAATACTTCCCCATCATCATGGGCATTTTTTTAGCAAATTCTATAAATTCCCTAACCCCATTCGATATTCAATACTCGTTCGTAAAGCATCTATCCAAGCTGTGATCCATAGTAGAATTCCTATATATTATTTAGACGAATTAAGAATTACATTTGGTCATAAATGCATCACGGTGAATCGAAGAACCAAAATAAATGCAAGACGAGGAAATTAAATGCGGGGATGAAGGTCTTGTGGACTAACTTTGTAGCATATGCGTTTCTTTGAGTCGTCTTACTTCTCCGCTCACGAACGTTGATGTTGCGGACAAGATAGCAAGAGTAACCTAAAAACACTTGTTGGTCAGTTGGGTAGGTCTAAAGTGCAAATATAATCTTCAAAAAACAATATTCGTTAACAACGAGAGAATACCCATAACAACATTACACCGATTTCGTTAAACCCATGAAAAACCAATAACGATAAGTGGAAAGCAATAAAGTTTTAACCGAAACATCTCTTACAACTTCGTCTATAGACGTTTAGCTAAGGAACCAGAGAGTGATTGTCGAGAAAGGTACGCGAAGCGCGACGAAGGCGAGAGGGAAATTTCGAGTCGGAACACGAGTATTCACTTTCGGCGCGACAAGAGTTCGAGAGGGAAATTTAATTTTCCGCGCGACAAAGATACCTTATTTAGCTTTTTGGATTTTATTAATACCGGTTATTAATTAAATGTCCGGTCCTAAAGATACAACTAACATTTTAAGACCGGAGTTTTAAAATTATCCGGTCCTAAAATTTTATTAGATTTTTAATTTTTAAGACCGGAGGTTTATAAAACATCCGGTCCTAAAATTCAAATTATCTTTAGATCCGTTACTTATAAAATAAAATGTCCGGTCTTAATGGCCTTCGTGATTGGTATATTAAATCAATAAAATAAATGATATTTTTTGGACAAAAAATAAAGCAAAATTGGAGAATAAGTTTCTTTAATGAATTCTTGGAGAAGAGCCAAAAATTCATACGGTGTTCTTAATGTTTCTTACATTACTTCGAATATATACACAACAACAAAAACACAAATGAAAAACAAGCTGAATATTATCATCCACAAGAATCGATTGAACAACCTCGGCGATTTCGGCGTGAAGAGCATTAATTTCCTTGGGAGATCGGCAAGTTGTTGTCTTATTCTCTCCACCCGCAATATGAATGGATCATTACGGGAGAGCGGAGAGGGGTCGAGGTAGGCGCGCCGGGGCCAACAGGTTGGAGAGGGGATTACGAACATCCGCATGGCCGGCTTCAAGATGACGGTTGAACTCGGCAAGAAAAGGATCGGCGAAGGATCGAGGGGGTGCGGCATGAGCAATCTCTTCATCATCCGAAGAAATAACAATGGGTCCAACGACCCGAGAGTCTTCGGAAACAATACGACCTTGTCATTTGGAGGAGCGCACCATATAATGATCTAGCCATGGCACGAGAGTGAGGCGTGTATGCACCCCTACGAGCGGTTTGCTTGTATCTAACCATGGTTTGAGGATTTTGAGAAGTTGGGGCAGAGCTAGGAAGTGAGGAGTTAACAAGGACAAAGAGGAGGTAGTGTGTGGAGTATATAAAGACAGATGGCGGGAGAGATAAACGTCGATGATGAATTCGTCAATTTACTTTTATACAAACTTTTAAGACCGGACTTTTATCTTATATCCGGTCCTAATTTTAATTCAATTACTTTTAAGACCGTCCTTTTATCAAATATCCGGTCCTAAAACTCATTTAAGACCGATATATTACTTGGTATCCGGTCCTAAAACTAATTTTTAATTCAATTACTTTTAAGACCGTCCTTTTATCAAATATCCGGTCCTAAAACTCATTGTTGAAATGAAAGTTCATTCTTTTCAAGAGTCCCTTCCCCATTGTTGAAATGAATTGAGTCTCTTCGGCTTCCACATAAACTTCCCAACTAGGCGTCTCCTCGTATTCGAGCAAATATGCGTCTCCTCGTTAATGTTTAGGCGTTTCACATTCTTCGGGATGGGTTCTCTATTTAAACCCGTTGTTACTTTCTTAACATTCATCTCCATCTCCTCCTAGAACCTCCACCGTAATGGCTTCTCCACCACGACGAGGTCCTCCTTCAGGCGAAATCACGAGGCACCTCCATATCCTCCTCCGTTGCCTCCGAAACCGAACTTCGGCGGATCTTTGGAGCACTGATAGCCGCGTCGATCATATAGACCGAAGCTTGGGCAAGCTGTTTCAGTCTATCACGCCGTCAACAACAAGTGAAAGCGGTACTCGACGCCAATGACGTTGAGTACCATACCTCGATGACGACGTCTCAGACCATTCCCTCCCCTCCGACAACGATGGGGAGGATTAGAATTTTAAGTTTTTTTTGTCTTCTTTGCCTTATGAGGCAGCAAAAAAAAAATTATTAAATAAAATTTTTATTTCCCAATCGCCTTCCTTGTTTGTCTTTAACTTTATGTTCTTTTTTCTCCGACAACAAGAACAAACAAAACATTGTCCTATTCGTGGTGATCAATCTTAAAAATTTGCGAGAATAAAGTTAACGATTGCGACCATACAAAACAAAACAAAAAACATTATTTACCTTTTTCGAATAAAAACAAACAGAGTGACGACTATTCTCAAGTTTGGACCATCGTTGTCTTCCCTCAACTTTTCCAGATGTGATGAAAATTTTCGGTGTCGTTTTCGTTATCTTCTTTCTTTTTCCAACTAAAAGAAAAGGGACACCGATGGCGTTCTTCACATCCAGAAAAGTTGAAACGAGAACAACGAAGCACAAAACTTGAGAAGAATGTCAGAAACATGGTTGCCTTGAACCCTAACGATATGTCTAAAAATCGAGTCACCAACTCTATTAAAATGAAGAATATTAGGACCGGACGTTTAATAAATCCTCGGTCCTAAAAATTAAGCCTTATTTTAAAATTTAAAGTTAGGAGCGGACAACTAACAAATATACGGTCCTAAAGGTTTCGGCAATCTATTAAATAAAATGAAGACTTTTAAGACCTGACTACTAACAAATAAACGGTCCTAATAATTTAGCCGTATATTTTCTATACTTTTAGGACCGTACTTTTAACAAATATAAGGTCCTAAAAGTCTCTACCCAAATTTTTAGAATTAGACGAAGACTTTTAGGACCGGATATTTGTTAAATATACGGTCTTAAAATGGACGAAGACCTTTAGGACCGTACTTTTAACAAATATACGGTCCTAAAAGTCTCTACCCAAATTTTTAGAATTAGACGAAGACTTTTAGGACCGGATATTTGTTAAATATACGGTCTTAAAATGGACGAAGACCTTTAGGACCGCACTTTTAAAAATATACGGTCCTAAAAGTCGCGAATACTTTTGAGCCTCATCGCTCATTTTCAACATCCGCTTTGTACCTCAAATTTCAAGCACTAAATAGCTTTATCCACCATCCCATTCATTCAGAAACCCAAAATGGACACACACAAATTGTTCGAAAAAATAAACAAATTTATTATTGAATTACATTGCTATATTTACAAATGAATTAATTAGCTAGTCGAAAAAATAAACATATGTACAGAAGGCTATTGTTGCTACTGACATCATATATTATTTACAAATGAATTAATTTAGGACATTAATTATTGTCTTGACTTGGATTTTCTAAGACTAGTTTATACAGATATTCTCAAAAACCTCGCGTATGTGCTCGATTTCATCATCATCAAATGGCTCTTCACGGGCAAACCTCGTAACATCAAAGACGAAACAGAATTAACATATTATGTGCATATTTCATATGTAACATTAAGCCATCGATGGATCGAATTCAGCCATAACATCTTACCCTTAAAGTGACTTTAGTGTTTCCCTTCATCACATTATCATATAAGTGTTTCATGACGTACGGGCCACATAAGTTCGATCGTTTCGGTTGCCGACGGGTCTAAAAATAACAATAAATATATATAAGAGCATATATAGCTTCTTGACCAACTTCGAAGGCAATTATGTCATGTCCAATTATGTACTAACCTTAATTTTGTGCCATTTAGGATCTCGTGAGTGAGCACCACGCTTTTTTACATCAACACGGAAGGTCTTCATGGCACTATCATCAAAATCGAAATTTATCGGTAATGTTCACCGAAAATTCACAACAGAGATTTCGAGACAAGACGATCAAAATGACATTCTTACTTGTTGATCATCAGCTGCAACGTAGTCGATGGATCGCTGTGAGTGGAGCATAAGAAGATAACATAATGCAACTCCATGTTCATGATGACCAACTGCCAGTGGTTGCTGAAAATTCACAGCAGTAAAGTACTCAATGATATATATATATGTAGCATAATTATATTAAGTGAATTGCGAGACAAGTATATATGTATACCCGAGCCAGTGTGGAAACAAGTACACCTTTCTTTGCACTTTACACAACCTATTTGATATGTACTCTGTCTCAATTCCAGAGGTAGTGTTGTGCTTGCATACACCTGGGCACAAGAATCCAAAATCCGAAATTCACGCCCTCTTGAACCGGTTTCTCGTGCATGCACCTACAAGAATGACATCGATGAGGGAATTAGTATATATGTATATATGTGTGTCTAAACGGTGCATTTCAATTATGTAATCAAGGAAGAAGATACTTACTTCATAAATAGTTGAACACATGCACTAGTAACCTCAGCTCCAGGAAGCGGCATGGACTCTACATCTTCATTATCAACTAAAAGCGGTTGAGGATGAGGAGGCCTACTACTTCATTGTGAGCCACGATTTATCTTTAAACCAATTTTTGGCTACCAAATCTTTTATTTTTCCTTGGCCGTCAAGTTAGCGGTAGGGGATGGAACTTGAGGAGGGTGGAGCTTGAGGAGGGGGTGGAGCTTGAGGAGGAGTAGAGACATCTACAAGCTTCACGGCCAAGAGATGAAGGTTCCCTTGACATCACTCACAACCTTCACTCATCGGTTGGGAGAGGGACAGTGCATCAAAGATCACCTCTTCAACCGACACTCGACTTCATCATCGACCATTTGTTCGTGGTGTACAGTTGATCCCAAGTTGTGGGCAGTCCCTTTAGCAACCAATTGTCTATGACCATCACGATCCTCCACATACGAGATGACAAGGTTGCTCGACTCATCGTCCAACAATGCAGCTCCCTCTAGTGCTCTGCTGCGCATAGGTTCGGTGAAGGTGTCAAGGGATCCACACCGGTCTCGGCCGAGAGCTCGGGAGGAACTTCATTTTCTCCATCTCCTCCTTCATCTTGCTCATCTCAGATTGAAACATCCTCAATGTAGCATCTTTCGCCGCGATTCCTCACTTAATTTGGCCGGCGTCGATCCATCTCCTCCGGGTAACCATACTTTGTCTCGTGGCGTTTGGATTTACCAAAGTATTGCTTTAGGCCTACCCGTCCTCCAATCCCCTTACACGCCCGCGTGATCGGTTTTTCCGGTCGCGGCGGTCGAACATCATTCCTCCCGTCCGACGCAAAGATCCCTCTGCCTCTTTCTTTTTAAGATCTTCTGTAAGATACGGATAACGAGAAGCTTAGTGATGAAACATGTTTAGTAAGTAAAAATAACAATATCGATACTTACAATTCGTTCAGCAACTACACGAGTTTTTCACTCGTGTAGGCGCCGCTTGGCTTTTGCCGAATATACAACCGAGCTCCTCGCGACGTATTGGAGATGGCGGTGGTCAACTACCGTAGAAGGATTGGATTCACTTCATCTTCTAATCTCTTCCGTTTGGTCGCCATCAAATCTTTTCGGCCTTTTCATATCCGCCGCGAGAAGCCCTGTGTGGGCAATCATTCTTTCTCCCAATCTCCGATATTTTTCCCTTATTTTCGTGAATCGGGATTGAAAACAACTATATATCAATTATGAATTCCACCATGTCACTATGAAATTAGAGAACTTACGCTTGATATGAGCGTCAAACATTAGTCAAATTCACTTCATCAAGTTTCAACATTTTACTTAAGGAAGATGTAGCATTGTAGAAGAAATTGGGAAAACCAAAGGAAAGGGAGTTGCGAAATGCTGCCAACTCGGTCAATTCATTCATTCATCATAAATGGTTCCTACACATATTAGAATAACTAACTAACTAACAAACAACGTCTAACCATGGCCATTACACGGTTTACATATCAAACTTGCATGGAACTAGGACATGCTCCTCTCATGCGGGACAAAGGCAGCAAATGTATACTTCTATTCACACACCAAACCATTTAACTAACGGATTAGATGTACACAATAACATTCACATATCCTCACGGGTTAATAAGCAAACAAAAGTGCAAACAAAACTAAATATAACTCACGAGCTTCGAGAGTGGTCGCTTCGAACAAATTGTTGCCAAGTTTGTTCATCAATAAATTTGTACTTGTCCCGGGGTTGATGGTCGGGCTTCTCCTCGGCAAAAATATAAGTGTTAGCCGAGAAAGGTCTTAAACTTCTGAACCGCTCGGCACAATAAGACAATGTTGAGTCTTTGAACTTCTCGGACTCGGGGACGGTGAATGTAAGCGGATAGTGTCCCACATAGGATCCTTTATTGTTTTTGGTCCACATTTTTCCACTCATCAGTCAAAATGCTAACCTTGCTGCGTACTAGAGCGCCGACAAAACTAGTATATGTGCTTTTATTAGGACCGAAAGGTTGCAAATTTTCATCAAAATGAATCTCGATCTTCGTCCCAAAGATTCCGACTAAGGGATACTTCCATCATTCGTGTGCCGCTTCTACCACGGCGTGCACGGCGCCGAGGAGGCTCAATGTGAGATGAAGAGGGTTCGTTTGTCCGACCCTCCCGGTCAAACCAAGATCTGGAGTTTCAAGAACACGAGTGGAATCGTTTTCACCGTTCATTTTCAAGACAGAAGAGAGGAATGCACGAGAAAATGAGGGAGTAACAGAGGCTAACGAGTGCGCGGGCGGAAGAGAGGTAATGGAACAGGAAGGGTTTCGCAACGTGAACAGGGGTTCTTCAGTGAGAGTATGAGAGTGACAATGTGAGAGTGACAAAAGCTTCCGCGTGAAGTTAACGTTTGGCGCTTCATTTTTAAGACCGGACAAATACACATATACGGTCTTAAAAGATAACCTTTAAGACCGATCTCTATATATGTCCGGTCTTAAAATTAATTAATTTTTATTCAAACTTTAGTACCGGCCAAATTTTTGGTCCGTTCTTAAAAGTCTAACTTTTAAGACTAGGTCATTCTCAGTAACTATGGTCTTAACATTTATTACTTTTTTATTTAAACTTTAGTCTAGGACAAATTTTAAGTTCGGTCTTAAAAATCAAAGTTTTAAGACCGGCTTTTATATAAGTTCGGTCTTAAAACTTTAATACCTTTATATTTATATTTTTCCGTATTATTTTGGAGTGTAGAAAATATAAGTTTGCCTTGATGAGATTTCTACATAAAAGTATTTGATATTTCAATTTTTTTATTAACATTTTTAAGGCCGGTTGTTATTTTAACAGGTCTGGATAAGATCTATGAAAAATTGATCAGAATAAGAAGTTCTTTATATTTACAAATATGCCACCGGTCACATATTTAGGACCGGTCGATAATTAGTCCGGTCTTAATGAGGCGTCCTTCATTGTGTAAGAAGTTCTTTTTATTTACAAACCTGCCACGGTCACACCATTAAGACCGGTGCTTCGTTTATCCGCTCTAAATGAGGCGGTCTTATAGCCCTTCATTGTTTAAGAAGTTCTTTTTATTTACAAAACTGCCACCGGTCACACCTTTAAGACCGGTGCGTCGATTATCCGCTCCAAATGAGGCAGTCTTAAAGCCCTTTTTTGCACTAGTGATGGCAAATACTTTAAGAAAAATATGTATGAATATGAAAAACTAATAAACCCAGCATATTTTTCTTGCCTTTCTCTCCCCCTTATTTGTCATTAGCAAAAAGTTGAGGTAAAGAAGAGATGCTTGTAGAGGCAAATATGAAACCAAATTAGACAGAATCAAAGAATCTGATTTTCTCTCCCCGATTTGAAATTGTTTTCATTCTTAATATGATGCAATTTGGAATGTTTTTATGAAAACAAATTTGAGAGAATTTGGAGAGGTTTTCAAAACATCTTTCACAATTAAAGCATACAGATACCAAACGTACATGTGCAAAATTTACTGAATATAAAAAGATAAAGTTCAGAAATGCTCATGTAGATTCTGCAAATTGATGAATGATCAATGAAGTCCATTTGCTTGCTTTCTTCTTGGATGAGATCATTTCCATTCTTCTCCTTTCCTTCATATAGCTCTTCTGCAGAACATGTCTCAGCTGGCTTCAAGAAGTTTTCTTCTACTTTGTAGAGCATATCACAACTTCAGTGTGATTGAGACATCTTTCCTCAATGTAATAGTTTCTCCTTGTAGTATGTTAAGGAATGTCCTATCACGTAACAGAATCTCCTGCTACAAATTGAACACTTTCTTTGCCAAAGAGATTTGTTAGTGCAACCTGATATCAAAATATCCCTTTCTATATGATATTTTCAATTTAAGATAATGAAGGGAAAGTATGATATTAATACACCATCAAAACTAATACAACATTGTGAATACGTATGAGAATGCTTAAAAAGGGTTTTCTTAAAATAAAAGAGATGAGCTTTTAAGATATAAAACACATGAGAATGTGAAGCTCCCCCTTAATGAATGCATGACTAAAAATATGAAACTCCCTTTAATGATACCAATTGATAATGTGACACCAAATGTTATGAAGGATCATTTTAAAAATGAATTTGCTTGGGCAAAACTTCATGAAATAAAATGGAATGAATGTAATCAAGTTAGCCAAGCATGATTATGATATGTGCACATTATTTCAAAATACAATACCTCACTCAAGTAATATCGTAATCACTTGAGTTACAATCCTCTGTAATCCATAGATGCATTGCTAACTAGCCATTATCAATTGCTCTGAATGCACCTTAGAAGCAGAAATCTCAAATGTGCTTTGAATAGGATCTCAAAATTAGTTTCTGCTCATAGCTTCTCATCAAGCGAGTATGCTTCTTATCATCTTTGTCTAAGACTCTTGCTAGTGATGAGATGCCACATAATTTGCAGACGTTGCTTCTAAAATTATCTACTTTGTTTGCCTATGTTCTTTGTATCCGACAATAGAACATTTTGGTCAACTCCTGCAAATATATGTTCTTTGGTACCCAATGATTCTTAGGTCCACATAAGATTAGACATAACAACTCTTATGCTCTTATACAATTAAATCATATGAAACTTGAGCAAAGAGCATAGTAAGCTAACATAATTTTACCCAATCAAATAAGTTCATGCCAATAAATCATACAGGGTAACAAATAAATGATACCAAGAATGTTATTTCTCAATGACAAGTTGGAAATACACTTTATGTAGAAAAGATGTCATTGATAAAATGCATGTGAGTTTGATCAAAAGGCATAGAAAATCTTATCCATAATATAAGTATTTATCAACTCACTATTCATGAATGAAATCATCTTTTTCAAGAATGATAATGAAATATGCATATTGTTTCAAATCTCAAATTTTCTTTCAAACATTGATAAAGTATTAAGAAATTCTTTGATAGGTTCATTTTTGAAACATGTTTAAGATCAATGCTCACTCTAAATATGGTGGAAGTCAATATGTTAAAGAATAAATCAGTATGCTTCAGTTTTAGAGAACATGTTGAATATTGCAGTTAACATGTTGAAGAATTTCCTCAAAAGCAAAAGTCATGAAGGTAAAGCATTAACAAAACATGCTTAGCACAACAAAGATATATATGCATAATGACTTTGCTATGACCAAGAGATAATCTTGCTTCTTAGAAAAGAGTTTTGAAAGTATGTGAACATTCAAAGCAAGAATTTGAATATAGTTACTCAAGGATGGATGAAGACAAACTTTATGTATTTGAGTAACAACATGACTACTAGGATTCATGAATGATGAAGCACAAACTCATTAGTCCAAATAACTAGGGTTCCAGAATATTATCCTAGTAAGTTATTCCACTAATGGTTAATGCATTAAGATTCAATGCATTAATGAACATTCATAAATCTTGGAATATCTTGACCAACAAGGATTTATGCAATATGCATAAGATTTTCACAAGTTGAATTCTTTTCTAGAGATAAGCTTGAAACTCATATATGATCAACTTGTTAGACATAAGGTCCAACTAGTTAGAGAATAAAGAATGAGAGGTTCAAGCAAGACATTGAATATCAATTATCAATATGTGACTGATAGGGAAAATTCTACCAAACAGATTTGAAGCATATCCAACATTCAGTATACAACATTAACTTCCAATTTGAAACATCATTTGAATGCAATTAAAGTATGGATACTTTTCAAAACATTTGCATGAATTTTCATAAAACATAGTGAATTGAAATCCAAACAAATTTTAGACTTGTGCATTTCAAAAACATAGACTCATAAAAATTATACACAAATTCACTTGTTTGATCATCAAAAAATCACTAACAAATTGATTAAACACAGTTAGGAATATTAATGAGTGATGATATAAAGTATTGGAATCAAACATAAAGATTTCGTAAATTTGTGTAACTTGAAATTCAAATTCAGCGATGCAAACTCGAGTTTGTTCTTTAAGACTCGAGTTTTCATTTTCAATTAAGAGCCTAAACTCGAGTTTCAAAATCTTAACTCAAGTTTTCTCATTACAGAGAAGAATATCGCGATTTGGCATTTGGACAAGTTTTGTGAACAATGCAAGACTCGAGTCATTAAGTGACTAACTTGAGTTTTCGACTTTTGATGACAAATCATGTTTTAGTTCAAAAGCTCAAAACTGGAGTTTTCAAACGTTCAAAATTAGCAGAGCTTTTTGCTTGACCAAAACTCGAGTTTCCAAAAAGTTAACTCGAGTTTTCTCATTCTTTGAAAACTATGGAAACTTCTCTGTAATAACGAAACTCGAGTTTCCAAAAGTTAACTCGAGTTTCCTCGTTTATGAGAAAACATTGAAAAGCTTTGTTAAAATGAACAATGGAGTTTTCACAAGTTCAAAATCGAGCATTGTTCTCTGTAGGGTGAAAACTCGAGTTTCCAAAGTAAACTCGAGTTTCCAACAAAGTGTGGAAACTTGGAGAACTTTCTGTGTAGCCAAAACTCGAGTTTCCAAAAGTAAACTAGAGTTTTGCTAACTTTGAAAAACGTTGATAGCTCTTTGTATGGTCAAAACTCGAGTTTCCATGTCATAACTCGAGTTTGCCTAACTTTGCAAAAACTTGAGCTATTCTCTGTCAAGTCTAAACTCGAGTTTCCAAACCAAAACTCGAGTTTGCCTTTGACAGTAAGTTTTTCAACTTAACAAAGACAAACTAAAGATGAATTTCATATAATTATTGTATGGGGAAAGAATTAGATATCACCGTAATTCCTCTTTTCCTTGTAGAAGCTTGCTTGATTAAGATGGATTTGATGTAGATGACTCCTTTTCCGATGTTCACCATCAACATCAAGCATAGCTTGTTTAGCTTTCTCAAGACTTGAATCATTTCTCTATGTTGCATTCTTGAGAAGCTTTCTTTGATCCTACACAACCGTATAAATCTTTTTCTTTTCTTGGTATCCAACCTTACTTGGATCCAATCATCGTTAGCTTGTAGGAACCAAAATTCACATGCTCTTATGAATATAATTACGAACAGGAAATTGAGCATAATGAACTAAACATGACTTTATGCATAAAAGAGATACTTTCTTTTCAAATCATCATGTATGCATAAATAATTAAACTATTGAACATTGCAATCCCTTTATAAGTAAATCTATTAAATGGATTTTTAAGGAATGTGAAAAACTCATTTTCAAAATAGTTTGCAATGTTTATTCCTAAGATTCCAAAATATAAAACCTCAATAAATATCATAGATAATAGCATAGGAGGTTTTACCATTGGATACCTTTCCCTTAAGCACTTGGAGGATTGGCTTTGCTTACCCACTGATTCTTCATATATTTTCTTGTGGTTGTCGACAAAGCTCTCTCAAAAGATATAGACTTCAAGAGTCTTCTGTTTGATACTTGAGAGAATCTCCTTTTCTTGTTCTCCTCAAGATAGTTGAATGGTACTCTATGGTAGATTGTTCTTGAGGTGGATGATACTCTTGGACTTTTCTTCCTCTTCTCTGTACCTTGATGTCCATTGATATTCAAATCATTCTGCATACATGGAGTACTAGATGGACATTTTGGTACCCACTTATACTTGGGTCCTTGACTGTTAGTATTGGACCTTGATTGTCTTTTAGGAACCCAAACAAATTTATTTCTTACATTAGAATTTATCCTAATATAGCATGTGTAAGAAATATGACTAGATTTACCACAATAATTGCAAATAATATAATGATGCTTATTATGAACATTTTTGCAAGTATTGTGATGATGATGAGAGTAAGACTTCAAATAATCTTTATTTGAACATTCATTCTTCCCACATGATTTCCCAGCATCATTTTCGAAAATATTTTTGTTTTTCAAAATAGAATCAGTAAATGGTTGAAAAACAATTCTATGCAATTGTTCAAAAACATTTTTCTTATTTACACAAGGAGAATGGAGTTGTTTACCACATGTGCATCTTGAGCTTCAGATAATGATTGATTATAATCGTCCATGAGCTCTTCCTGTGAATCCTCTTTCTCTGGTTCTTTTGTGTTGACTAGATTATGGGAGTACTGAATAATTTCTCCTTCTTCAATATTCAGTTGTTCATCAGTCATAGATGTGCAGTTTATAATTTCTGATGAACTATCAACTTCAACACAATTGTTAATTAGAAACATAAATAGAATCAAGAGTATCCCAAATATCTTTAGCACAAGAGCACAACCTGATTTTCTCAAAATCATTTTCTGTCAATGCATTGTAAAGAAATTTCATTGCTCTTATATTCAATGAAAACATTTTCTTTTCTTTTTCTGTCCAATCATTTCTTGGTTTGAAATCAAACATTTATAAAAATATTCCACATATCAAAATTAGTTGCTTTGATAAAACTAGTCATTTTAGCTTTCCAAAACCAAAAATCAATATTTTTGAAAAACGGTGGAATCGTATAATCAAAACCTTCTGAAAACGAGCAACACCCAAAAATTAGCCATTGATAACTCTTGAGACTGTTAAGTCCTTTAAACAAGAGCTTAGCTCTGATACCAAATGAAAGACTTGGCTATCACCCAAGAGGGGGGTGAATTGGGTGTCTAATTAAAAACTTAGAACTTTAAGAATCTTTTCACAACTTACTGAAAGAAGTTTGAATGACAATAATAATTTATAAAGTGATAAACAATCATTCAAACATATATGCTGGGAATGTAAGAGATAAGGGAAGAGAATATGCAAACTGTGATTTATCTTGGTTCGGCCCAATCCTTGACCTACGTCCCAGTCCCTAAGCTCCGCTTGAGATTTTCAATCCACTATCTTCTTTCAACTTGATTACACGTTCTGTACTTGAAGTAATCCTCTCACTAGGATTCACTCCCCCTTACAAACTGTAATCAATACACCCGTTTGATTACACACTATGTACTCGAAGTAACCCTCTCACTAGGATTCACTCCCCTTGCAAGCTGTAATCAATACAATGGGTTTTCCACTCAAGATCACCCAATCTTGAGTAACTCACAGATAGAAGGATAAAATGATTACAAATAAATCTTCTCTCTCTCAGAAGTGAATGGATAAACACTGAAGCACAATACAACTCATTTCACTCTCTATGATAAGCTATGTAGACATTGAAAACAGAGAGTAAATGATAAGAATATCAGAGTATTAGCATGTTGAAGATGGGAGCTTGTATCTCTGCGTTTTTCTCTTGTCTCTGTTTTCTCTTGTGTGTTGGAGACTTCAAACCTCTGGGTATTTATACTGATTGAAGCTTGATGACAGTTGGAGAATATAGCTGTTGGGAATATAGCTGTTGAGAAGATTCAATGACTATTGGATAAAGAAATATAGCCATTAGACTCAGATAAAACTAGCCGTTAGAACTTCGTTTTCTGAACCAACTATGACATCAGCATTTACTTTGCTCTTCATCTTCAATTTACCAGCCTTTGATCATCTGAAACTTGTACACAAATGATATAAATGATGTTAAGAAGTATTATAGATCATTTGGGTAATCATCTAAATGTTCTTGATGGAAAACGAGAATTTCGAAACGGTGATTTTCTGAAGCAGAGGTGAAAAATCGAGTTTGCATTTGTTAAATCGAGTTTAGAGGTTGTTTCTTTACTCAAGATTGCTCTCTGTCTTATGGAAACTCAAGTTTTGATTCAAAACTCGAGTTTGCTTCATTTGATAGCAAACTGTGCAGCATCTCGAAATAAATAGTCAACTTTCGAGGGTCATATCTCTCTGGTATGAACTCTTTTTTGGTCCGTTAAAATCTTTAGGGAAATCCCTTTGATTCTACTTTCATATGCCACTGATTTCAGCTCAATTGGATTTGTAATTTGTGACATACACTGAAAACATTGAAGCTTGGTTTTCTGTGTGGTGTGAATTTCACTTTCAACTTCTACAATTCATATCTCCTTCATATGAACTCCTTTTGGCTTAAATTTTATATCAAAATTATGAATTTGGAGTCTAGTTTCATATGCCACTGATTTCACCTCAATCCAATGTCTGGTTTGGGAGATATCATCAAATTATCATACGTCGCCCAAGCTGAACGTGAAACAGAGTAGAACAGAGTTGCTGATCACCGTTGTAAACTCGAGTTTTGACTTGTTAACTCGAGTTTTCCTTGGCCAGAGACACTATAGTTGCTGAAGACATTACAAACTTGAGTCAGTTAATGATTAACTCGAGTTTTGAGTTCCAAACTCGAGTTTTGTGTCTTAAACTCGAGTTTCCTCATCCTGGAACTGATTTTTGCTGGTTTTAACTCTGAATTGACCCATTCCAATTTCCATACGATCTTGGAGACTTCTAGCATCAATATATGAACTTGAATAATGATTTTCTGAATCCATTCAACAAGTTCTTCCTTCTTTATTCTCTTCTCTTCATCATTCTCCATAATTTAACTCTTTCTTTCTTCGTTTCTCTTGATCATTCCCAAAATCAGATTTGATAACTTCTTGCTTCCTTGACATTATGATATTCCCATTATATTGAGCAAGAACTTCTTTCTTCAATCTGTTTTCTTGATCATTCTCCATCATTCAACTGTGACTCGTCATTCTTTGCAAGTTCTACCTTCTTCGATATGTCATCTTCTTCTTGAACTTGACATTCTCTCCAATTTCTTCTTTTTAAAATATCTTATCTCCTTCTTGAGCTATTATTCAATTTGGACTAATCTACTTTAAATATAGTAGTTAGTCAATCTAGGAGATAAATATATCATATAAACTTTTTGCTCTTAATAATGACATTTATATAAGACATCATCAAAACTAATCAAACCCAACAATTATCTGTATGGTACCTCTGTTGAATATTACTACGACCACAAGAGTCTAAAGTATCTTTATGATAAAAAAAAGGAAATGAATATGAGACGACGTATGTTGGTCCTGCTATCACCTAAGAGGGGGTGAATTGGGTGTCTGATAAAACTTTAAATAACTTTGAAAATCTTTTCACAACCTACTGAAGCATTTTGTATGACAGAAGTAATTTATAAAACGATAGTCAATCATTCAAACGTATATGCTGGGAATATAAGAGATAAGGGAGGAGAATATGCAAACTGAGATTTATAATGGTTCGGCCAAATCCTTGACCTACGTCCAGTCTCCATGCTCCACTTGAGATTTTCAATCCACTATCCTCTTGTTGGAAATGACCAAAGGACTGGGAACCAGTTTGAGAATTGGAAAGGCCACCAAGTAGTAACTTTTCTCCCACATACTATGTATGCATTTATATGCAAGTGTGTACCATTGTGCTATATGTGTTGTGAACACGAGATAGGCAGTAAGGCCTAGTGAGCCAATAGGTCCTTAGGTCGTGAACCCTATTAAGCATTCAGATGAGAAGGGCAAAGGCCCAGTTGAATACCCAACGCTTTAGGAATGGACCAGTTGATCCTATGATCGTAGTCGATGCTACATATCATGTGTATCTCTGAATGTTCAATGTGTTTTTTGGTTGGCTGCCATGTTTAGTGTATGCATTTTATGTGAGTGATTAACTATTACTCTGAGATTTGTATGAATCTCAGCCCTTTTCACAAATTTAGGTCATGATCATGGACATGGTTTCAATGGTAAGGCAGCAAATACCAACAATTGAGGGTTCCGGTCCTATTCAAGTAATGACGCTGGTTATCTTTAGATCTGTAGTAAAATTTTGGGAACTGTAAATATTATGTATAAACCTTGTGGGGATTCATGTTATGTAATCAAGTACTTTATATAAGTATGCTTAGGCTATTTATGTTTCTCTTGCTGAGCTGTGCATTATTACTCTGATAAATGTCAAAATATTAAGGGCTTTGACACTCATAACTCTTCTTTCCATAGGTTTTCCTCTAGTGTTGCAAGTTCCATTATTCACGACTAATAACATGGATCTTTAGCTCCTTCTTCTTGGATTCTTCCTCAAGTAAGCTTCCATTTTTTTTTTCAATTAATATTTTTAGTTTCATTTTATTTTTTTCATATAGGGAGAGCTCACTGGCTAAGGCTCAAGGTTGCCAGATTATCGGCTAGGAAGAAGAGTTGCAAACAAAAAGCGATATCTAATCTCTGGTGATGGCTATTAGTTTGAAGATAGAAACAAAGAAAAACACTGAAGAAAAGTAAAGAGCATGAAAAAATGACGAGGTAAAATGCTGAATTTTTTATTATTGTTTCATTGCAGTGAAAATAATTATGATTACTCTAGATTTTATAAACTAAAATCAAGATAATTTTTTCTCCTAATTTTTGGCAACTTGTTGAATCACGATATACTTAAATGTTCACCTCTCACGTTCCTAAAGTTTAGTAGGTATATTGAAATCAGATACGAGATTTGCTCAAGTTTTAATATTTTCCAATTTTAATTAAATATATATTTTGATTTTCATATTTATATTATCTTTTTGTAGGTATTGGACTTATGAAGTACTGATACGCGATCGACAATTTACAACAAAGGCATTAGAGAATATTGTATAATTTGTTTAATAGAATTTCTTTTATAATTCATAAAATTATAAGATAATGTTTTAGAGTGTTTGAGTGATAAATTTCTTTTAAATTGTATGATGTTTATCTATAATGTATTGAATATTTTTTTGATAATTTATTGAATCTTGAATATTATAAATAAATTATTTTATTTAATATTATTACCTTGTTATTATCAATGGTTATATTGTATGTGTTTTGTATAAAAAATATTTAAAATAAAATAAATAAATAAAATAATAAAGAATAAATTAATATATAAATAAAAGTCAATACATTACAGTTATTAATAAATAACCATTATATATGTCATTAATATATTGTGGTGCATATATAACGGTTCAGAATTGAACATATATAGCATTCGCATATAGGAAGGTTTTTTTTTTTTGCTCGGACATATAGGAAGGTTCAAAACCATAATTTCTAGTCAATAATACTTGTTATATATCGGCAATTTTATAGTAGTGCATAAAATAAACATACACTCTGTCTTATAATCAACCATTCAGCTAGGTTAAATAAAAATTGTGGAGGGAGGGGGGGGGGTAAAGACTTGTACTCATATTTAAATTCTCATGAAGGAGAGTGAGAGAGAAGATGAGAAAATATATCTAATTATGGATAATATCTTTTTAAGGGTTAATGTGCAATGTTACAAAAAATTTAGGAGCGTCTAGTATAAATAAGTTTTAGAAGGGAAAAAAATACTAGTAAGCAATTTAAAATGACGCAGATTCACCAATGCCGTTAAATTCATTAAGGCCAATTTGAAGTAAAACCTAATGGACGTTTGATGAAATTTAGTAGCCTTTGTAAATGTGTACCATTTTAAATTGTTTATTGGTATTTTTGCCCCTTCTAAAATGTATTTATGTCATAAGCTTCTAAGGAAAAAAATTGTTGGAAAAATGACCCCTTAACTTTTTTTGTAAATACTCTTCAACCTTTTTCTCACAATATTATATATAGATACGGAAGTCATATTTCTAATCTTCACTTACATAATTACATTGATTAGCAATACTTTTTTGTGTGTCCATATTGAAAAAATTCTCGAGGAAACCGTTGATTAATAAATCAAAAAGCCTACAAATCCAGGACATGTTTTTGGGGATGCCGGCTCATATCTAAGTAAACTGTTGAACACCATAAGAAACATAATTGTTATAAACTCATATATGAGGCTATGGTCTAACAAGGGGCAATCTACGTGACACAGATATGGAGGCACATCACTTAGACTTGGAGACACAGAGGCCCATAAGTCTAAACCCTAACCTTAAAGTAAACTCTATATATAAGTAATAGGTAAACCCTAAAGGTATGGACATTCGCTCTCAATTATTATTCTGCCGTCACCGTGTACACACATCACCTCCTTTGATGAAAGCCTTCATATTCGTGCACAGTGATCTTCTATTCTTATAGATATCTCATCCATAAATACCTTGGAGAGAGCTATTCGATCCAATATTAACATACTAGTCCATAGGGCTAGACATCTCTGTTGTTCTTAGACAGAACATTGGCACTGACTGACTGTGTGGGGAATCAATAAGTTTGTGATTCCCATGTCAACGAAGTTAAATGCAGAAAGAATTGAATAAGCCAGGTTCTTAATCCGGCAATATGTGAAATGACGTGTGCATTAAATGTGCACAAATATCGAAGACGGCAAAAGGTGGTTATTTTACGCTGATAGACGGAGGCAGACAACTGTCAAGTTGTCATGATGATATAAGAAGAGGAAACAGAAGCCCCCTCGGGTCTCTGTGATTTCTCAAATACTATCCTGGTTCCTTGAGCATATGTTTAGCAATAACCAAGATCAACATGAACAAAATGGAAGAGAAGCCTATTCCTTTTCGTGATAATCCGGATTGGGGGAAACCTGGTGCTAAAACATGGGAACCTAGAAACCCAGATGTTGATACAAAAGAAATCCAAACAATCATGAACAAGAACAGATAGTTTCAAAGTGAATTAACTCGGATTATATATCTGGGGGCAAGTCACAGCTAGAACACGAATGAATCCGAAGTTTATCAAAACTCGGATAAAAGATGAACAACTCAAACATGAAATCCGGGTTAAATAATCAATACACCCCGGCAGCCCAGAGACCTTGACTACCAGGCTGGGGGACAACTGTTATGAACTCATATATGAGGCCCATCTAGTGTGTGGCCCAACAAGGGGCAATCTATGTGACACAGATATGGCGGCACATCATTTGGGCTTGGAGACACAGAGGCCCATAAGTCTAAACCCTAACGCTAAGGTAAACTCTATAAATAAGAGGTAAACCCCAAAGGTATGGACATTCGCTCTCAGTTATTGTTCTGCCGTCATTGTGCACTCACACCTCCCCCTTTGGTGAAAGTCTTCACATTCTTGTACAGTGATTTTTTATTCTTATAGGTATCTCATCCATAGATACCTTGGAGAGAGCTATTTGTTCAAATATCAACATACTAGTCCATAGGGTTAGACATCTCTGTTGTTCTTAGACAGAACAATAATTTAAAAAAAAAAAGGAAAAGAAAATCCAATTGAGTCGAGATTGGCATAATCGAGAATTGCAAAAGAAGTTTTCAGTCAAGTGCAAAACCATCCATAAATATTCACCCAACGTGAACTGTATCTCATAATTTTTTTTTTTTTTTAGTGTAAAAATATCTAGAAACGTTTAAAATGAGGGGGAAACAACAACATAACTGTTAAAATGTTAAAAATTTGCTAATGTTTGTTATTTTTTGGGTGGAACCCGCACTACTGTTGTGAAAGTGACCATTTTTTTTTTTTTGAAAAGATTGTTTTAGTATTGATGTGTTTTAAATGTAGATATTAAAAAAATATTACATATCTATCATCCATGTGTCATCAAATTTAACATATTTCATTTAGTTATAATTCAGTAATAATCAACGTGACACATTCGTTAATCTTAAGGAATACTGCATTGTCTTTGGCACTTTTTGTAAAGATGAGAGGAAAATTTATGAGAAATTGCGCATGGTGGGATACTTCACGATGAAATGGTACTTTAATCCCAAAATGACAACTTTTTTTTGTCTCACTTGAAAAGTCCTAATGCCATCATGAGTTTGGTATTTTGAAGCAAAACATATAATAATCAGTTAAACTAGTTATTTATAAAGAAACATGTGTTGATTTTTCTAAAATAATTTCTTTTATTGTTTGTGTTGGAACACACTCTTAATGTTTACAATTGATTAGTATAAATTTTTGGATTAGACTAACAGTTTTTCCTTCAAAGTTTAGAAAGTGAAGAGTCCACAATTCTCCATAAGTGCACTTTCCCAACAAAATTATAGATTTTATAAAGTAAATTAAGATATAATATTTTTGAAAAAATAAGTTTCCTAGGGTCGTGGACAAACCATAATCCTTCTCAGAGGAACGTACACGTACGTTTCGTCCCGCACTGTTTTTTACCTGATTTTGGCACTATATAGTTAAACCACTCTTTTGTGTGTATTTTACTTTTTTCGGCCAGTAAGTTAAACCACTATTCTCTGAGACATATATATTGACCAGTAATTAATGAATAATAATGATAGCATGATTTTGTTCAAAAAAAAAATTATAAAAAGCTTATTGCGTTTTGGGAAAATCCATCTCAGGGCCCATATTAGCAAAAAAATGTCAAAAAAGGCCCAAGAAAAAGTCACATGTCAAAAAAAGCCCCAAGACATTTTCTGGTATTATTTCATAAAACTTTAACAACTAAATCAGTCCTATTAATTAACAACTAAATCAATACTTGTTAACAATTACATCAGTCCAATTAACAACAATATCCTAACAACTTAATCAGTCTCATTAACAACTAAATCAGTACCCGTTAACAACTATATCAGTCTCATTAACAACGAACGTTTTATGAAATAATACCAGAAGAGGTCCTGGGGCATTTTTTGACATATGACTTTTTCTTGGGCATTTTTTGACATTTTTTTGCCAATATAGGCCCTGATATGGATTTTCCCTTACGTTTTCCTTCTTTGTGACGTGGCGCTGTTTACAAGAAGCTCCCCCCCCCCCGGGCGGGGGCCGGGGCGGGGGTTTCTTCTAATTTATGTTAGAGATTGAAACAAAATGTTTCTTGTGAGTAGAGTTGGGAATCAGGGCCAGTCTGGCCCGACAAGGCCTGGCCCTTTAGGGCCAGTGCCTAACAGGGTCGGCCCTACAGGGCCTGGGGTAAGGAAAACATCTGTTTTTCAAAGCCCAGCCCGATAGTACCAAAGCCTGCAAATTACTATTCCAAAATTTAACTATTTTTCCTTTGATATGTTTCAAAGAAATATAATTAGTAAATTGCAATAATTAAAGTTCTAATCTATCAAATAAATGTTATCAACATTAATATATAAACAATATAAATCATTCAACAAATAAACACATTCATTAATTCGTAATAAAAAACAAATAAATACAAAGAATATGTTTTTTCCTTTTTATTCAAAAAATATTAAACAAAAGAATTGCTTTATATATGCCCACGACAAAATGCATTTCCCTCTTGTAATTTTGTGTGTCTGCAGATTCCTTGGGTTCATGCATGATTTTACTGACAGGTAAAAATACTTATACTTATTTTACACAAAATATATTTATAATTTATTACTTACAAATATTGTAATACCAAAATAAGTGTTTATTTAATATGAAAACATTCATTCTTTAAAATTTATAATAACTACTTATGTATTTTAATACAGAATAATAATAAACATAAAAAAAGGATTATAGTTTAAACTATAAAATCTAAACAATTACAAATAAACACATTCATTAAATGGAAGTCTAAGTAACTAATTTTTTTTTTTCTTAAAAAAAGCTACAGTTAAACGGGCCTACAAGGCTGGCCCGATTAAGCCCGAGGCCCTACAGGGTCGGCCCTGCAAGGCCAATCTCAAATTTCTAGCCTATTTTTTAAGCCCGAGCCCTGCAGGGCCATGGCTTAAGCGGGCCGGTCCGATGGGCTTGGCCTGATTTTCTGGCTCTACTTGTGAGGCAGAAACAAAACAACAAACTGTCCAGAGTACAAGTGATATAAACGAGGCATAGTGATAGAGCTTCATCAAGGAAAGCACTCGTGTACAAAACCTAAGACAATAAGGCATTGATGTCTGCCTGAAGAAACATTATTTATTGTTCACATTTCCCCATCACAAATAATCAATACTCTCATAATTTTCATTCATATATTATTACACAAGAAATTATGAATCCATCATTTCATTCCCATAAGGAGAGCATTCGTGTACAAAACCTAAGACAATAAGGTATTAATGTCTGCATGAAAAAACATTATTTATGGTTAACACTTCCCCATCACAAATAATCAATGCTCTCATAATTTTCATTCATACTCCCTTTGATCCTTATTATAAAGTATCAACTAGCAAGTTTATTTAGTTCTTTTTATAAGACACATGCTTGTTCCTAAGAAGCGTTAATTATTTGTTTTCATACATGCTCATAATAAGGATAGTTGGTGAGAGTAATAATTAATATAATATTAGGGTTTAGTGCTACTAGTAGGGGTGATATTGGAAATTACTTAAATTCTAGGACAACAATTTATTAACTTTAATTGTTTTTATTGATTTGTGATAATAGTTAGTTGGTGCCTTATAATAAGGATTAGAGCCTTAGAGGGAGTATATTATTAAACGAGATTATGAATCCATCATTATTTCATTCCCATAAGGAGAGGAGAGCATTCGTGTACATAACCTAAGACAAAAAGGCATTAATGTCTGCCTGAAAAAACATTATTTATGGTTCACACTTCCCCATCACAAATAGTCAATGCTCTCATAATTTTCATTCATATATTATTACACAAGAAATTATGAATCCATCATTTCATTCCCATATGGAAACTACAGCTTCCATGGAGGAGCAAAAGCAAGAAAAGAATCTCCTCCAGATTACCAAGCCAAGAACCAAAAAGGGTGGCCTCATAACCATGCCCTTCATCATAGGTAAGTTTATGATGTTACACTTTTCTTATTAACTAGAAGGTTTCTATAGCTAGTAGCATCATCAGTGTGTAAAAAGCTTTCAACTTTGGTTCTTCAACTGAGTGTAGGTTCAAGAACTGGTCTTTTCTACACCAATTCAAATCGAAATCGGTGTAGAAAAGGTTGCCCAAAATGATTTGATTTGATTTTTTATTTTTTTACGCCAGTTGTGTCATTAACAGTCGTAGAAAGATAACAGCTTCTCATGAATTTCATTTATGACAATGCCAACCATCTGTACAATAACCAGTGTAAAAGGCTTGCTTTATTTAATGATATACTTTTTTGGGAGAATTACATTCAGGTCCCAAGGAAGAAAAAAAATTACAAAAAAGTCCCTTGAAATCACAAAATTACCCAGAAGTCCCAAAGAAATTTTTGTTGTAAATACATACATTTCCTGTTGTAAATACATACATTTTCTGTTGTAAATGGTTTGAGACTTTTTTGATATTATTTGTACAGAATTTTTTAAATGTTGTTGTAAATAAATATTTTTTCTGTTGTAAATACATATTTTTTCTGTTGTAAAAGGTCAGGTGTTTAAATGTTGTAAATATATACTTTTCCTGTTGTAAATGGTTTGGGACTTTTTTTATATTATTTGTACGGAATGAAAATTACTTTTCGTGTTATTGTAAATATATACTTTTCCTGTTGTAAATATATACTTTTCTTGTTGTAAATATTTGTATGTATTTACAACACGAAATGTATGTATTTACAACAAAAATTCTCTTGGGACTTTTTTGTAATTTTAAGATTTCAATGGACTTTTTTGTAATTTTTTTCCTTCCTTGGGACCTGAGTGTAATTCTCCCTACTTTTTTTGTAAGGAAAAAAAAAAATTAGGTGTGTTGGGTTTGGGGCTCACAAAGGTCATGACATGCTTATGATTTCTTGTACTAGTGTAGTGATGATAGTCACTTATTATATTATTTGTAGGATTAAGGGTAATTTAGTACCGTAAGATATTTTTTTCTAGATGCATCAAACAACCTAAAGTATTTTGTGATGTAATTTTGTTCTTAAAGCATTTTCAGGGACAATTTTAATATCGACATTAACTTTTCAAAAAGTCAATTAAGTGAATATGCATCCAACACCCTAAATTATTTTTATCAATATTTTTTAGGATGCTAGATATACTTGGCAAAAACACTTTACAGTGTTAAAAGTACCTGAAAAAAATATTTCAGTGTACTGGACGAACTTAAACCTTAACTGTATTCAACATGTGTTTGTTATGAATCTTATATTAAGAACCCTTACAAGAGAAATGTGTGGTTCATAAATGTAAGGGATTTTTCTTCTCAACAAACTAGTTTTTTGGGATGAGTTTTTATTTTAGGACTTGTGCACCATGAAAGTTATGAAGAGCTTAATTTGTATAATCTTTTTGTGGTTTGGTGTTTCAGCAAATGAGGCATTAGACAAAGTAGCAAATGTTGGACTTCATGTGAACATGATCACTTACCTCATGCAAGACTATCACTATGATCCTGCAAGTGTTGCCATAGTTATGAGCACGTGGAATGGTGTCTCTCATTTCATGACCATCTTTGGTGCTTTCCTTTCTGATTCTTACCTTGGCCGATATCGTGTTATTTCCATTGCCATCATCTTTGAGCTATTGGTAAGTAAATTGATGCTTCTTCTTAGGCATGTAGGTTAGGATTCCTTTGTTCAATTCCTTGACTCAACACTCTTTAAGATCTTGTAATTTTCTTATATCAACACTTCTTTTTGGCTTAATTTTCTCCCACCTATTCCTGATATTGGGCTTACTTTGGGTTAATGGCGAATCTTCCTTAGAATACAATAAACATCCTTTGAAATAGTTTGTATTCTTACAATTCAACTAGGGACATTAGAAAGAAAAAAATTACTTTTTGCTTTTGTGCAGTAAGAAATAAACACTACTACAAAAATTGGATATTACTACCCTAAAAAACGTCCTTATTTAGAAATAGGACGTTCAAAGTGAAGGCGGTGGCATTCTTGTAATTATATTTAAGGAAGTTGAGCCTTCAATATCCCGAATAAGAAATCGACTCCTTAAATTGATTTTTGGCGTCCCGATTTTTTTCAGACGTCTAAAATTGTATCCCGCCATAAAAATATGAGAAATATTTGTTTGGCGCCATAATATTTAATTTTTTACAATAAAATTCATTTATGGCGACCTACATATATTTCGTGACGTCTTTAATGTGTCAATTCTTCGCTCCCGAATTTTTTGTTTGGCGCCAAGGATTTTCTTTTAATAATAATTATAAAATTTAATAATATTGGCGACTGAATGAGAATCAGTCGCCTATATTTTATAAATGGCGACTGATTCGATTCAGTCGCCTATATTTTAAAAATGGCGACCTGAATTAGAATCAGGTCGCCATTTTTAAAATATAGGCGACCTGATTCTGAATCAGGTCGCCATTTTTAAAATATAGGCGACCTGAATCAGAATCAGGTCGCCATTTATAAAATATAGGCGACTGATTCTAATTGTGTCGCCAAAAATGGAATATAGGCGACCGAAAGATGATTCAGTCGCCTATAGTCAATTTTTTAGGTTAATAAACTCGCGCCTCTTCATTTTCCCTCACACACTCATACTCCGACAGAGGCCGCGAAATCTTCTCGACTCACTCTCGTTCCGCTCTTCGTCGCTTTCCTTGCCGTACGTCTCCGCCGTCGCTCCTTCGTCTCCGCCGTCGTCACCGATCGATCACAAGCACTCTCTCGCTCACTCCGCCTCTTTCGCCGATCGAAGAGACCCACCAAACCCAAGTAAGCTTGTTCGGATGTTACTCTTAAGTTCTTTGATTCCTAATAACCCATTTTAATCGTTAATGCTTCTTGCTTATAGATTGGATTTTTGCTTCTGATTAGGATTCCCGCTTTCACTCGCTCACTCCACCTCCTTCCCGATCAAAACCTGCGAAACCAAGTAAGCTTGTTCGTTCTTCTTGTTCTTTGATTCCAAACCCCATTTAATTGGTAATGTACTTCTTGCTAATTAAAAAGAATACAATTTGGAACTGCTCTTATTTGTAGATTTTTATTCAAGTAAATTTGGTGGCCAACTAAATTGTCTAAAGCTTCATTAAATTGGTCATGTCACACTGATTGGTTGTAGTAGTTGATTTTGAAGGATTATAGGAGTATTTTGTGATTAGATAGTGGTTTAGTTTTGGTTGTTCTTATGCCTCTCGGTCATTCATTGATTCTCTCGTTAGATGTGCTTTGTGTTACTCTTCCCTATCGAACTTCATATATTCATCGTAATCTCTTGAGTCTCGCTTTATGATTAAGACCCCAATGTCCTTAAAGGTAATACTTTGATAGCAATTAATTCAATGCAAAACACTTCTAGCTTTAATCGTTGTAAAAGCACGTTTACTTTAAGTAAACATTGACTCTATGACTCTATGGTTTCTTTATCTTACATAATTGATAAATTGTTTAGCTGAAATTGGTTTAGTTATTAAGTTTAGGGTTATTAAGCTGAAATTGGTTGTTATTGAAATTTTGGGATGTCTTACTTTTAAGGGGAAATGTCGAAATTTACTTAAAAGAAAACATGTCGTTCTTGAAATTGACATGAACTTGACTGTTGTTAGAAATGTTAGGTTGTAATAAAATGGGTCATAGTTGGATGAATGCATTGAGAACTAGTGAAGAATATGAGAATGGGGTGGAAGAGTTTATTGAATTTGCTAGAAGGAATGTGGCCACAAAAATGGGATGTATTATTGTCCATGTGTTAATTGTTTAAATGGGAGTCGAAGGGTTATTGCCGATATAAGGGACCACCTACTTTGTGATGGAATACACCTTCGATACACAACGTGGATATGGCATGGTGAGGAAGTAAGTACCGGTGGCCCCATGCAAATGAAGTTGAGGTAGATGATGATGATGGAATGGAGAAAATGATTAATGATGTTGAGGCGAATCTTTTGCACAATCGGGTGAATATGAAAGCGTGCGGAGTGATGCGAGACACCTTTGTTCCCCTGGTGTACTAAGTATACACGGTTGATCGCAACCTTACATTTGGTCAACTTAAAGGCAACTTGTGGGTGGACCGATAGCGCTTTCACGTCCGCTTGAATTGTTGTGTGATATGTTGACAGCTGATAATGTACTTCCAAATCGTATGTATGAGGCCAAGGAAATCTTGTCTACGATGGGTATGGAGTATAAAAGATACAGTTGCCCTAATGACGCATATTGTACGAAACGAGTACGAAGGCCTCAGTAATTGTCCGAAGTGTAAAACTTCACGATACAAAGTGAAGAAAGTTAGTGTTTCTGGAGAGCAGACAACAAAAAGGCAACCTTTGAAGGCATTGTGGTATCTTCCAATAATTCCACGGTTTAAGCGTCTGTTTACTAGTGAAGCAACGGCGAAGAAGTTGAGATGGCATTCTGATGAGAGAATATCCGATGGAAAATATCTTCGGCACCCAGCTGACTCTCCGCAATGGAAGAAAATAGACGAAATGTTCCCTCAATTTGGCAGTGAGCCATGAAACCTTCGGCTGGGGCTTTGTACAGATGGCTTCAATCCGTATCGAACTCTTAGCAGCACCCATAGTGCATGGCCGTTCTCCTTGTAATATACAACTTACCTCCTCGGCTATGTATGAAACGCAAGTATGTGATGCTTTCTATGATGATTTCGGACCAAAACAACCGGGAACAATATCGATGTGTACTTGGCGCCTTTGGTTGAGGATTTGAAGAAGTTGTGGGAGGAAGGCGTAGATGTGTTTGATGCATATAAGAAGGAGCACTTCAAGTTGCGTGCAATGATTTTTACCACGATAAACGACTTTCCCGCATACGGAAATTTGTCGTGGTACAAAGGTGAAGGGCATAAAGCATGTCCAATATGTGAAGCGCAGACACAAACTTCCATCAACTAAAGCACGGAAAAAAACGGTCTACCTCGGCCACAGGAGGTTTCTTCATCGGTTCCACCCATATCGTAAGTTAAGAAAGCGTTTTAACGGCTTACCGGAGCAGAATACGGCTCCAAAGGCGTTAACCGAGAGGACGTTTATAGTCGGGTGAAACATATCAACGTCATATTGGGTAAGCAGCAAAGGAAGGCGAGTGAGAAGAATATATGGAAGAAGAGATCAATTTTCTTTGATCTTCCATATTGGCGTAGTCTTGATGTGAGACACAGTCTTGATGTGATGCATGTGGAGAAAAACGTTTGTGATAGCCTTGTCAGTACTCTTTTGCACATACCAGGGAAGACTAAGGATGGAATTAGTGCGAGACTAGATCTGGTTGACATGGGAATAAGAGAAAGGTTACATCCACGAGTAATGGAAGATGGTAAGAGGGCATACATGGAGCCAAGAACTCATACACTATCAAAAGCGGAGAAGAAAAGTTTGTGTGGATGTCTATATGACATTAAGGTGCCACAAGGATATTCTTCTAATTTGAGAAAGTGTGTCTCAATGAACGATTTGAAGTTAGTGGGAATGAAGTCCCATGATTATCATGTGTTGATGCAACAACTACTACCAATAGCTATAAGAGGCATTATGAAAGATGAAGTTCGATCCACTATAACAAGATTGAGTATTTTCTTCAATGCTATCTGCAACAAAGTCATTGACATTGAAAAGTTGGATGAATTGGAGAATGAGGGTTATATTATTTTGTCCCAACTAGAGATGCATTTCCTCCCGCCTTTTTGATATCATGGTGCACTTGATAGTGCACTTGGTAAGGGAGGTAAGACTGTGCGGTCCAGTTTACCTAAGGTGGATGTACCCTTTCGAGCGATACATGAAGATCTTAAAAGGGTATTCTAAAACCCTTATCGGCCGAAGCCTCAATAGTTGAGAGATATGTAGTTGAAGAGGCTATGGAGTTCTCGCAAAGATTATCTATCGTGGCCGACGATACAATCTCGGCATGACGAGGGATAAGCGAGGGAACTCGAGGAATCAAACCGAAGAATAAGCCTCGTGAAGAGGTGTTGCAAGCACACCCGTACATCATGAATAATACGGAAGAAGTTCAACCATACATTGATGAACACGAAAGAGTTTGAAGAATATGAATCCAAGGAAGAGTGACATGCAGATAGCGAATGAGCAAAAGAAGACGTTCATAAAGTGGTTCGGTGAGAAGGTATTGCACGAGACCGGAGTGTCGATACAATCGAGTGGTTAGCCCGGGGGCCTTCTTTTCGTGTCATCACTTGGAGCGGTTACGATGTCAACGGATATTCTTTCTACACAAAAGACCAAGATGATGTAAGTGCTGTGCAAAATAGTGGGGTGATGGTTGAAGCCGAATCCATGCACTTTTCGAGTTCGAAAGACAAAAACCCGGTGGTAGCATCAATGGCCTATTATGGAGTGATCGAAGAAATATGGGAGATCAACTACAGCAAGTTCAAAGTTGCTTTATTGAAATGTAAGTGGGTTAGCAATAATGCCGTTGTAATAGATCCTAAATTTGGATTTGTCTCGCTTGATCTTCAAAGACTTGGTCATAGAGATGAGCCATTCATTTTAGCAAGTCGCGAAACAAGTGTTTTATGTTACGTGACACCGCAAATAAAAGAATGTCCATTGTACTTCAAAGTAAAAACAAGTATGGTGAAGAATCCTTGAACCTTGACGATACACTCCCTTTCACAACAAATCCACCTACAACACGTGAAGTAGAATTGATAGATGATGAAGAATATGCTGCAAGAAAGGATCATTGTGAAGGAATATGGGACACCATGTAAAGTAAGATCTTCGATTACAAAATGATTTGTTTAACTACTATGTTCTTTTTGTGGTCGTTTAACATGTTGGTTCATTTTATTAATCTGCTTATTATTTAAAACCTATCTAACATAAATGATTGGTCTTTGATGAACAGAATATGTCTAGCTCGACGAGTCATCGGGAGATAGGGTTGATATGCCCGTTGAGAGAAAAGGGAGAGGTAGCACACACATGGGTGAGCTAATTGCTCGCCGTGACAAAAAAAGAGGCTGCATGTGGAGTTTGATGAAAATATGAATCCAGCTTGGCGAGAGAGGAAGACAAGCTTCATTAGCTATTTAGGCTATCGGCTCAAGCAAAGTGCGCATTGTTTACTCAGCTTGGAAGTTCGTTGATGATAAGACGAAGGATTTGATTTGGACACGATTTTGGTATCTCACTTTCGATATATCTCGCATTTGTATCTTTAGTCTTATTACTTGATTTTGTCATATCTTCTCTTTCACCTTGCAAAGAAACATTTGATGTCCCTAACACTAAGGCCATGAGGAAGCATTGGATGGGCGAAGTTCGTCTCCGTTGGAAAGATTTTAAGAACAAGCCGACAAAAAGTATATTCGCGGGGCAAAGAGGGACCAAGATCCATGTAAGACCTATTCCTTCATTTCTCCTGAGGACTGGAGGGAGTTTGTGGCGTCCCACAGAATCCTGAATTTTCGTAAAGTTTCGTCATATCTTATCTTTAATTTGAATCTACTTGAATTCGTACGATCAGTTTTGTTTGTTTTCGTGTCACGTAAAACAAGCCAAGCCAATAGAGAGAGGCAAGCGAAAAATAAGTATCCGCATTGCTTGTCTAGAGGTGGCTACGTAAAGCCGGAACGAAAGATGATGGAGGAAGAGCTGCAGCGAATGAAGGAAGCTTCCCAATCCGATCCTTCCATCGCTATCCAGCCCCGCCGTCCTCCTCGTCACAAAAATGGAAAGTCTGCGAGGATGAAGGGGGACAAATACATCAATGAAGATGTTGTTGGTTGCCTCAAAGATCGTAAGTAGTTGAATTAGAAGTATTAAATAGCCTCGCTTGTTTCATACTATATAAGAGTTTAGTTATTATTTATGAAAAATCTTATGGTACAGATTCACTTGAGCAAGCAGAGTAGCCAAGGCTCATTCACGCCGGTACGCGGCAGACATTTTGTCGACGGCGATTGGGAAGCCGGATTACCCCGATGTCGTTCGAGGGGAGACGAGGGAGTGAGTGTCGCAAAAATTTTCTGACGACGTTCACGTTTGTATGACGCAGAGAGCGGCAGAGCTTGAAGCCGAATTCGAGCAAACCTTATGAAAGATGTTATGGCACAACTACGGGTGAAATGCAAGCTATGGTACAACAAAGAACGTACATCCGACGAATCCCGAATATCCCCAAAGAAGAAAGATAGTTTTCACCTCCAGAGGTACATATTAGCGGACCTTCTCCCCTCCCAGAGGTAGTTATTGGCGGACCGTCTCACACCGCAGAGGTTCATATTAGCGAACCGTCTCACACTCCGCAGGTGCATATTAGCGAACCGTCTCACACTCCACAGGAGGTATAGCTTGCACCCTATATTTGGATGACACACACCGGCGGATTGTTGCCGATGGTCTTGTTTACCTGTAACAAGACAAACACCACAACAAGCAAATTCCAAGTAAACCAACGTCGGGTGACTCGTGACGAGTGTGCGAGAGGGGGAAGAAGAGACAGCCGTCCCGATTGATGATGAGGAGGTTACCACACTAGGCGCCGCCATCACATGGTTCATCCTTTGGCCGGCTCATCTTATTGAGATGTGGACGACACTGCGATGGTAGGAAATACATTACCGATTGAGTGTGAGTTGTTTCCGATTGATTTTCATTGCTCATTCACTCATAATATGTTTTTTTATGTTTTCATAGGATGAACAAGCTGCCGGCTTATTTCCGTACCTAGCACACCGCAAGAGATGTACAAGGACATCGGCCTCATAAGCTTGCAGATGCCTCCGGGCATTGTCGGTGCAAGAGAAAAGACATATCCGATGGCATTTGACAATAAAGATTTGATGGAGTTTTTGACGATGGATTGTGGAGGTCAATTTATGTTGGTCTAACAATGAGCGACGGAGGGTCGTCTTGTTATCTAGCGCCAATACATGAAAGGTGCATACTTTTGTTTTGTCTGATAAGATTTTTGTGTCAAAATTGCGGTCTTATCTTAATTTAATATTAATACGTATATGTTGTAGTGGTCATTGGACGCTGTGTGTTGTTTGTCCGAGCAAGAACTCCTGTTATTGGTTCGATTCAGTTCTTTTAAATGAATGGTTTAACATGTCTCGTTAATTTCCATTTTAATGATAGGGGCCTCAAAACGTATAGACACTTATCAATGCAAACAGTGAGTAGTTTCAATTCAAGTTATTTCATTGACACAGTAGCTTTAGATATGCCTTTATTCGTTTTTAACAATTTGCCTTTGATTTATAGTGCCATCAACAACCAGGGAGCACCGAGTGCGGATATTATGTTATGAGTTGGAGGCTAGGCAGTCGAGGAGGTCGTGGAGGTTGTAGAAGTGATGGAGAAGAATGTGAAGAAACTAAAGTAACAACGGGTTTAAATAGAGAGAACCCCATCCTGAAGAATATGAAATGCCGAAAACTTTAACGAGGAGACCCATAGTTCCTCAGAATACGAGGAGTTGCATAGTTGGGAAGTTTACCTGGAAGCTGAAGAGACTCTGAATTGAACAGAGTGTAAGGATACGACTCTGCTATCTGAGTAATTTGAAAAGAATGAACTTTTAATACCGGATATTGTAAATGATCCATTCTTAAAATTAATTTTTTTTAAGAAAAAACTCTTGGTTTAAACAAAATTGAATTTGAAAAAAAAATAATTGACTTTTAGGACTGGATACACGATAAAAGGTCGATCTTAAAATTAAATGAATTGATTGAAAAAATAAGTAAGATAAATTTAGGACCGGATATATGATAAAAGGACAGTCTTAAAAGTCATTTAATTGAAAAAATTAATTATATACTTTTAGGACCGTATTATTTATAAGAATCCGATCTTAATAGTTATTTAATTGAAAAGCTAATTATAGACTTTTAGGACTGGATATTTCTAAAATACGCTCTTAAAAGTTTTTACTAATTATATATACCTATTTAATCTCATTTCATTGTCACAATTTCGTTTCTCCCTTCCTTAACTCCTTACTACATCTCTGCCCTAACTCCTCATTGCGTCCCTGATAATCCTCTGTCCCAGACTGCTCAAACCATGGTTAGATACAAGATAACCCCTCGTAGGGGTACTCCTAAAGCTCGTGCCTACCTTAGATCCTTATACGGGCCGCCTCATGCGAGCTTGCGTTCTGTTGGGACGGAAGAGTCTTGGGTCGTTGGACCCATTGTCATTTCGGGTGATGAAGAGGTTCCCGCTCCCCCTCTCCAGCCTTATGATAATATTGGGCAACCTCCTAGCCCAAGCGCGCCTACTGCTGACCCCTCCACTCTTTCATTACTGATCCACATAAGACAGCAACTTGCTGATCTCTGGCGGAAAATTAATGTTGCTCACGCCGATATCCCCAAGGCATTAGATGATAATAAGCTTTAGTTAGGATGTTTAGTTAGATTCTTGTTGTTGATAATTTTCATTTTTTTTCCTTGTGTACGTGCATATTCTCCAATAATGTATGAAGAATTAAGAACTAAGCTTGTGTCTTCTTTTTGTTCATATTCTCCAGTAATTAAAGAAGCTTATTCTCCAGTTTTCCTTTATTTTAATTCAGTTGCTACTGCACTCGCCAATGGCTATCCTCTCTTTTTTCGTTTCGTAATGTAAATGAGAACCTTTAGGACATGATGCCTTATAATTAACGTATTTGACTTTTAGGATCGGATATTTTATAAAATTCCGGTCTTAAAATTAAATGAATAATAAAAAATAAGGACCAGATTCTTATAAAACTCCGGTCTTAAAAATTAAATAAATAAAATATATACCTTTAAGATCGGACAATTTATAATTAACCGGTCTTAATAAAATCCAAAAAAGCTAAAAAGTTTCTTTGTCGCATGGAAAATTGAATTTCCCTCTCTGAACTTCTCTTGTCGTGCCGTAAGTGATAACTCATGTTCTATCTCCAGTGTTTATGTGTTGCTTCGTGATACACTTCGCGTTGCTCTCTTGACAAGCTAGTGTTGGTCAACTTATCACTTTCTACTTCCTTAGCTAAATGGCGATAAACCAATCTGTAAGAGGTGTTTCGGTTATATAACTTTCAAATTTTTCTGGTTATCGTTCTGGGTTTTTCATGGGTTGAATGAAATCGATAAAATGTTCTTGTGGGTTCCTTTGTTGTTAATGAATATTGTATTTTCAAGATTATATTTGCACTTGAGACCTACCCAACTGACCAACAAGTGTTTTTAGGGTTACTTTTGTTGTCTGCAACATCAACGTTCGTGGCTGGAGAAGAAATCTTCAGCAAAAACATTTTAATTTATACGCTACAGGTTAGTCCACAAGACCTTCATGCGATGCATTTATTTTCCTCGTCATGCATTTATTTTGCTTCTTCAATTCACTGTGATACATTTATGACCAAGAGTTACTATTCGTGATGCATTTAATGGCTTTCTCCTTCACAAAAAAAAAAAAAAAAAAAAAAAAAAAAAAATTATAACCTAGCTAGCTACATTGAGCATATGAATTTGGAGTTGGCTTAGTTTATGCAATTTTCAAATTCCGATAATGTATGTTAAATCTTTTCGTCTATAGGAATTCTACTATGAATCACAATTGGATAAATTTTTTACAGACGAGTATTGAATATGAGAATGGGGTGAGAGAATTTATAGAATTTGCTAAACTAAATGCCTATGATAATGTATGTTTAGGGAGCATAACAGAACTTTTGCAAACTGGTTAAAACAAAAGGTCGAGGGAGAGGAATGTGTTTCTGATACAATTAAATTGTTAGCATGTGGTCCTGAGGTTGATGTCATGAGTTGGAATTCGTATGTGATCAATGGTTATACATTTTACACGAAGTCCCTAGATGATAGGAGCACCGTCCAGAACAGTGGTGTTATGTTAGAGGCTGAATCTATCCACTTCTTCAGTTCAAAAGACAAGAGGCCTAAATTGGCAGTCATGCCTTATTATGGTATTATTGAAGAGATTTGGGAGGTGGACTATGTTAAAATTAGATTTCTCATTTTCAAATGCAAGTGGGTTAATGTCAATAATAGTGTTCGGATCGATCGGCAAGAATTTACATTACTCGATATCAATTGTAGAAGTTTTGGAGATGAACCTTTTATTATGGAAAACCAGGCGAAACAAGTGTTCTATATCACCGATCAAGAAAATAAAATGTGGTCTGTAGATCTCCAAGGAAAAAGGGTCATTGATATTGATGAGGAAATTCGTTCAAGTTATGGTCTTCCTGAGAGTACTCATTTTTCAAGGGGTCTACCGGACATGAACAAATAAGATGAAGCGGATAATGAACCCGGCATAAGAAATGATCATCAAGAAGGGATATGGGAGGATATCCCTTTATAAAAGAGTCAATTCATAAGGTAATATTCATATGCAGAATTCTTTGAAAACTGTAAGGTTTTAACTATATTTCATCTATATTCTTAAACAATGTCACTGACTGTGAAGCTTTTGTTCTTGTTTTATTTTTGTGGCAGAATCCAATCGAAAGGGGCATGTTATAAAAGAGAATGTTGTTGGCTTTGATTAGTTTTGATGATGTCTTATGTAGATATCATTATTAAGAGCAAAAAGGTTGAATACTACATTTATCTTATACTTTGACTGATTCTTATATTTAATGTAGATATAATGTTGATATGGAGAAGATGGAAGTTGGAATGACTCAATTTGGAGTTAAAATGATCAAAACGAGCTTCAAGATGAATTGCCTCGAATTCCCGTCAATACCCGAGTATCCAACATCCATTCTCGAGTATCAGGCTTCAATTGTTGAGTATGAGACTTCAATACTCGAGTATGTCACTTATATACTCGAGTATGGTACATAAACAGGTGTTTCTGCGCTTAAATCCCGACAATACCCGAGTATGGATTAACAATACTCGAGTACATCTCTGTTCAGCTCTGTTCTACGTTCAGCTTCGGGCGACCTTTGGTAAATCGACAATATCTCCCAAACCATAGATCGGATTAAGGTGAAACCAATTTTTTTGGAAACTAGACTTCCAAACGGTTCTAGTAGCACAAGATTCAAGTCCAACGGAGGTAATATAAGAGAGCTATGAATTTTTGAAGATGAAAGTGACATCACCGTCACACTGCTGACCAAGCCTCAATGTTTTTAGTATATCTCACAAAATAGAAGTCCAATAAAGCTGAAACTGGTTCCATTTGAAAGTAGACTCAAAGGGCTTTCCAACAAGACTTGAACCAATCAAATCGGAGTTCATAACAGGAAGTTATGATCTTCGAAAGTGGACACTCACGCAGGATAAGTTATACCCGAGTATGAGCATTCACATACTCGAGTATTGACGGAAAACAGCTGTTCGCACTGTCGAAAGCTCAGACGATGATTTTGCTATTCAATTCAGTTTAATAAAATCTTTAATGAATTGATTACTAACCATTGACCACAGAGGATCATGAATATTGTAGTTAAAGTGCAGGATAATGAGGAATCAGATTGGGCAAATGTGATCGACGCGTTCTCGTTAAAAATGGAATATACTTTCAAATTGAAGCAGAAATGAGAATGCAAGATGCGTAGAATTTATACCCAGAAAAACGAATTCATTGCTGTCATTATGGCCATCAACAAACTTCCAAATTCTACAAACGATTGAATTCTGATTTGATTGCAAGAATGGAATAGTTTCTTTTTGAATTCAAACAGAGGCTCCCTCAAACGGTCAACTAAGCAAACCAGTATAAATATGAAGCCATGGGTGCTCAAAGAACACACACATGCAGCAGAACAAACGATCAAAGAAAGATACTCTCCTGAGCTTGGTTTCGCCAATCTCTTGAGTGATACTTTCTGAAATACCTTCGCAATACTTTCGAATACTTTCTGAGACTGTGTCACAATTTGTTCTTCAGTGCTTATGTTTATCTGCTCTTAGAAAGAGTTATTAATCTATTATTATTTCTTGTAAGGAACTCAAAGTATTGGGACTTTGAGACTGGGTCATTTGATTGCAACTTGTAAGGGGGGGTGTTATTCAAAAGAGAGGAATTGCTCCAAGAGTTACAGAGTGTGTAATCAAGCGGGTGTATCAATTACTACTTGTAGGGGGAGTGGAGTCTGAGAGTGAGAGGACCATCCTTCGTTTACAAAGTGTGTAATTGTTCTCAAAAGGATAGTGGATTGAAAATCTCAAGAGGAACTTGAGGACCGGACGTAGGTCAAGGATTGGGCCGAACCGGGATAAATCACGGTTTGCATACTCTCTTCCTTATCTCTTACATTCCAGCATATATGTTTGAATGATTGCTTATCACCTTCTAAATTGTTATTGTCATTCAAACTACCTTCAGTAATTTGCATAAAGTTTTTAAAGTTCTAAGTTTTAAATCAAACACCCAATTCACCCCCCTCTTGGGTGATAGCCAAGTCTTTCATTTGGTATCAGAGCGGGTCTCTTGTTTAAAGGACTTAACCGTCTCAAAAGTTACCAATGGCTAATTCTGGGTGTTGCTTGCATTCTGAAGGTTTTGATTATACTGTTCCACCATTTTTCAAAGATACTTGATTTTTGGTTTTGGAAAGCTAGAATGACTAGTTTTATCAAAGCAAGCGATTTTGATATGTGGAATGTTTTTACAAATGTCTTTGATTTTAAACCGAGAAAGGATTGGACAGAAAAAGAAAAGAAAATGTTTTCATTGAACATTAGAGCAATGAAAATTTTGTATAGTTCTTTAACCGAAAATGATTTTATAAAAATCAAATGTTGTTCTAGTGCTAAAGATATTTGGGATACTCTTGATTCTATTTATACCTCTAACAAGTGTGTTGAAGTTGAAAGTGTTGACAGTTCATCTGAAACTATAAAGTGCATATCCACGATTGATGAACAATTGGAAGTAGAGAATGAAGAAGGAGAAATCTTAGAACACTTCTATGATCCAGTCAACATGAAAGAACAAGAAAGTGAGGATTCCCAAGAAGATCTGATCATGGACAATTATGATGAATCATCATCAGAAATTCAAGATGCACATGTGGTAAATAATTCCAATTCTTCTTGTGTAGTTAAGAAAAATGATTTTGAACAATTGCATAAAATTGTTCTTCAACCACTTACTGATTCTATTTTGAAAAGCAAAAATGTTTTCAATCATGCTGGAAAATTTATTGGGAAGAAAGATTATTCAAATGAGATTTATTTAAATTTCCATTTTGACAACCAACACAATACTTGCATAAAAGCTCATAATGCACATCATCATATTGTTTGCAATTATTGTGGAAAATTTGGTCATATTTCTTACACATGCTATATTAGGAGAAATTCTAATGTAAGAAATAAATTTGTTTGGGTTTCTAAAGGACAATTAAGGTCCAATACTAACAGTCAAGGACCCAAGTGTAAGTGGGTACCAAAATGTCCATCTAGTGCCTTGTGTGTGCAGATTAATTCCAAAAAGACTGGACATAAAGGTACACGAAGAGGAGTCCAAGAGTTTCTCATGAACCTAAAAGAAGATTCATATCGAGTTAGGAAAACTCATGGAGAAGCCATTGCTACAACCTTATCCTCAAATCATAAGAAGCAATGGATACCTATAAGAAGAGTATCATCTACCTCAAGAACAAACTACCATAGAGTACCATTCAACTATCTTGAGGAGATCAAGAAGAGGAGAATCTCTCAAGTATCAACTAGAAGACTCTTGAAGTCTATATCCTCATAGAGAACTTTGCAGATACCCATGGAAAGACATATGAAGAACCAATGGGTAAGCAAAGTCAATCCTCCAAGTACTTAAGGTAAATGTATATAATAGTAAAACCTCCTATGCTATTATTTGAATTATATATTGAGGTTTTATATTTTGTAGCCTTAGGAATGAGCATTGCAAACTGTTTTGAAATTGATTTTTTTTTTCACATCCCTTAAAAATCCACTTAATAAGTTTATAAAGAGATTGCAATGTTCAATAATTTAATTCTTTATGCATACATGATGATTTGAAAAGAAAGTATCTCTTTTATGCATAAAGTCATGATTAATTCATTGTGCTCAATTATGCTAAATTGATTATATTCATAAGAGCATGTGAATTTTGGTTCCTACAAGCTAACGATAATTGGATCCAAGTAAGGTTGGATACCTAGAAAGAAAAAGATTTATACAGTTTTGTAGGATCAAAGAAAGCTTCTCAAGAATGCAATATAGAGAAATGATCAAGTCTTGAGGAAGCTAAACAAGTTATGCTTGATGTTGATGGTGAATGTCAAAAAAAGGGAGACATCTACATCAATCCACCTTAATCAAGCAAGCATCTACAAGGACAAGAGGCATTACGGTGATATCTAATCTTTACCCCATATTGTGATTATATGAAATTGATTTTTGGGTAATGAATACTTGTCCATCATTGCATTCCTTTAGCAATAAATCATTTATGTTTTTCAAAATGTTTTCAGATTGCTAAATGGACCATAAGTGAATTTGTGCATAACTTTTTCTGAGTTTATGTTTATGAAATTCACAATTCTAAAATTTGTTTGAATTTCAATTCACTTTATTTTATAAAGATGCATACAAATGTTTTGAAAAATATTCATGCTTTGAAAGCATTTCAAATAGATTTGAAAAATACTTTGATTGCATTTAAATGATGTTTCAAATTGGAAGTTAATGTTGTATACTTGAATGTTGGACATGCTTTAAATCTGTTTGGTAGAATTTTCCTATCAGTCACATATTGATCTTTGGTATTCAATGTGTTGCTTGAACCTCTCATTCTTTATTCTCTAACTAGTTGGACCTCATGTCTAACAAGTTGATCATATATGAGTTTCAAGCTTATCTCCTATAAAAGAATTCAATTTGTGAGTGTTATGCCTACTATATAAATTCTTATTGGCCAAGTTATTCCAAGCATTATAAATGTTCATTAATGCATTAACCACTAGTGGAATAACATACTAGGATAATATTCTGAAACTCTAGTCATTTGGACTAATGAGTTTGTGCTTCATCATTCATGAATCCTAGTAGTCATTTTGTTACTCAAATACATAAACTTTGTCTTCATCCATTTTTGAGTAACTATATTCAAATTCTTGCTTTGAATGTTCATATACTTTAAAACTCTATTATAAGAGGCAAGATTATCTCTTGGTTATTAGCAAAGTCAATATGCATTTATATCTCTATTGTGCTAAGAATGTCTTGCTAATGTTTTTACCTTCTTGACTTTTGCTCTTGAGAAAATTCTTCTACATGTTAACTTCATTGTTTGACATGATCTCCAAAAACGAAGCATTCTGATATATTCTTTTACATGTTGACTTCCACCAGTTTTAGAGTGAGCATCGATTTTAAACATGTTTCAAAAATGAATCTTTCATACACTAAATTTCAATTTCATAATGCATTATCAATGTTTGAAAGAAAATTTGAGATTTGAAACAATTTGTATATTCTATTACCATTCTTGAAAAAATCTGATCTCATTCATGAAATGCGAGTTGATAAATGCTTATCTTTATGGATAAGATTTTCTATGCTTTTGATCAAACTTACATACATTATTATCAATAACATATTTTCTACATAAAGTGCATTTACAAATTGTCATTGAGAAATAACTGTCTTGGTATCATATAGTTGTTACCCTTTATGACTCATTGGATTAAATTTACTCAATTGGGTAGAACTATAGTTTGGTTTTTGATTGTTATACTCTTTGCTCAAATATCATATGGATAAATTATATAAGAGCATAAGAGTTGTTATGTCTAATCTTGTATGGACCCAAGAATCATTGGGTACCAAAGATCACATATTTTTGCAGGAGTTGACCAAAATGTTCTATTGTCA
The DNA here is from genome assembly GCA_025563575.1 of Acacia pycnantha. NCBI lineage: Eukaryota > Viridiplantae > Streptophyta > Magnoliopsida > Fabales > Fabaceae > Acacia > Acacia pycnantha. The sequence continues at coordinate 4,983,214 of JAMWYP010000001.1, forward strand.
TATATCACTTGAGTGACCTCTCATCTATAGAAAGAAGCTTAGACCAAGATGATAAGGAGCATACTAGTATGATGAGAAACTATGAGCAGAAACTGATTTTAAGATCCTATGCAATGCTTATTTGGGATTTCTGCTTCTAAGATGCATTCAGAGCAATTGATAATGGCTAGCTAGCAAAGCATCTATAAATTACATATGGTTATGAATTGAGTAATTACGATATTACTCGAGTGAGGTATTGTATTTTAAAATAATGTGCATATATCATAATCATGTTTGGCCAACTTGATTTCATTCATTCCATTTTATTTCATGAAGTTTTGCCCAAGCAAGTTCATTTTTAAAATGATCCTTATAAAATTCAGTGTCACATTATTAGTTTGGTATCATTAAAGGGAGCTTCATAATTTTAGTCATGCATTCATTAAGGGGGAGCTTCACATTCTCATGTGTTTTATATCTTAAAAGCTCATCTCATTTATTTGAAGAAAACCCTATTAAACATTCTCATCTACATCTACTATGCTGTATTAGTTTTGATGATGAATTATATTTTCCCTTCATTGTCTTAATTTGAAAATATCATATAGAAAGTGATATTTTGATATCATGCTACACTAACAAATGTCTTTGGCAAAGAAAGTGTTCAATTTGTAGCAGGAGATTCTGTTATGTGCTAGGACATTCCTCAACATACTACAAGGAGAAACTATTACATTGAGGAAAGATATCTCAATCACACCGAAGTTGTGATTTGCTCTATAAAGAAGAAGAAAACTTCTTGAAGGCGGTGACATGTTCTGCGTAAGAGTTGTATGAAGGAAAAGAGAAGGATGGAAATGATCTCATACAAGAAGAAAACAAGCAAATGGACTTCATTGATCATTCATCAATTTGCAAAATCAACATGAGCATTTCTAATCTCTATCTTTTATATTCAGTAGAAATTTTGCACATGTTTGGTATCTATATGCTTTAATTGTGAAAGATGTTTTGAAAAACTCTCCAAATTCTCTCAAACTTGCTTTCAAATCGGGGAGAGAAAATCAATTCTAATTTGCTTTCATATTTGACTCTCTACAAGCATATCTTTTTAAACTCAACTTTTTGCTAATGACAAATAAGGGGAGAGAATAGCAAGAAAAATAAAATATGTTGGGTTTATTAGTTTCTTCATATTCATACATATTTTTCTTGAAGTATTTGCCATCATCAAAAAGGGGGAGAATGTTGGCTTTGATTAGTTTTGATGATGTCTTATGTAGATATCATTATTAAGAGCAAAAAGGTTGAATACTACATTTATCTTATACTTTGACTGATTCTTATATTTAATGTAGATATAATGTTGATATGGAGAAGATGGAAGTTGGAATGACTCAATTTGGAGTTAAAATGATCAAAAACGAGCTTCAAGATGAATTGCCTCGAATTCCGTCAATACCCGAGTATCCAACATCCATTCTCGAGTATCAGGCTTCAATTGTTGAGTATGAGACTTCAATACTCGAGTATGTCACTTATATACTCGAGTATGGTACATAAACAGTGTTTCTGCGCTTAAATCCCGACAATACCCGAGTATGGATTAACAATACTCGAGTACATCACTCTGTTCAGCTCTGTTCTACGTTCAGCTTCGGGCGACCTTTGGTAAATCGACAATATCTCCCAAACCAGAGATCGGATTAAGGTGAAACCAATTTTTTTGGAAACTAGACTTCCAAACGGTTCTAGTCGCACAAGATTCAAGTCCAACGGAGGTCATATGAGAGAGCTATGAATTTTTGAAGATGAAAGTGACATCACCGTCACACTGCTGACCAAGCCTCAATGTTTTTAGTATATCTCACAAAATAGAAGTCCAATGAAGCTGAAACCGGTTCCATTTGAAAGTATACTCAAAGGGCTTTCCAACAAGACTTGAACCAATCAAATCGGAGTTCATACCAGGAAGTTATGATCTTCGAAAGTGGACACTCACGCAGGATAAGTTATACCCGAGTATGAGCATTCACATACTCGAGTATTGACGGAAAACAGCTGTTCGCACTGTCGAAAGCTCAGACGATGATTTTGCTATTCAATTCAGTTTAATAAAATCTTTAATGAATTGATTACTAACCATTGACCACAGAGGATCATGAATATTGTAGTTAAAGTGCAGGATAATGAGGAATCAGATTGGGCAAATGTGATCGACGCGTTCTCTGTTAAAAATGGAATATACTTTCAAATTGAAGCAGAAATGAGAATGCAAGATGCGTAGAAGTTATACCCAGAAAAACGAATTCATTGCTGTCATTATGGCCATCAACAAACTTCCAAATTCTACAAACGATTGAATTCTGATTTGATTGCAAGAATGGAATAGTTTCTTTTTGAATTCAAACAGAGGCTCCCTCAAACGGTCAACTAAGCAAACCAGTATAAATATGAAGCCATGGGTGCTCAAAGAACACACACATGCAGCAGAACAAACGATCAAAGAAAGATACTCTCCTGAGCTTGGTTTCGCCAATCTCTTGAGTGATACTTTTTGAAATACCTTCTGCAATACTTTCGAATACTTTCTGAGACTGTGTCACAACTTGTTCTTCAGTGCTTATGTTTATCTGCTCTTAGAGAGAGTTATTAATCTATTATTATTTCTTGTAAGGAACTCAAAGTATTGGGACTTTGAGATTGGGTCATTTGATTGCAACTTGTAAGGGGGAGTTATTCAAAAGAGAGGAATTGCTCCAAGAGTTACAGAGTGTGTAATCAAGCGGGTGTATCAATTACTACTTGTAAGGGGAGTGGAGTCTGAGAGTGAGAGGACCATCCTTCGTTTACAAAGTGTGTAATTGTTCTCAAAAGGATAGTGGATTGAAAATCTCAAGTGGAACTTGAGGACTGGACGTAGGTCAAGGATTGGGCCGAACCAGGATAAATCACAGTTTGCATACTCTCTTCCTTATCTCTTACATTCCAGCATATATGTTTGAATGATTGCTTATCACCTTCTAAATTATTATTGTCATTCAAACTACCTTCAGTAATTTGCATAAAGTTTTTAAAGTTCTAAGTTTTTAATCAAACACCCAATTCACCCCCCCTCTTGGGTGATAGCCAAGTCTTTCATTTGGTATCAGAGCGGGTCTCTTGTTTAAAGGACTTAACCGTCTCAAAAGTTACCAATGGCTAATTTCAGGTGTTGCTTGCATTCTCGAAGGTTTTGATTATCTTGTTCCACCATTTTTCAAAGATACTGATTTTTGGTTTTGGAAAGCTAGAATGACTAGTTTTATCAAAGCAACTGATTTTGATATGTGGAATGTTTTTACAAATGTCTTTGATTTTAAACCGAGAAAGGATTGGACAGAAAAAGAAAAGAAAATGTTTTCATTGAACATTAGAGCAATGAAAATTTTGTATAGTTCTTTAACCGAAAATGATTTTATAAAAATCAAATGTTGCTCTAGTGCTAAAGATATTTGGGATACTCTTGATTCTATTTATACCTCTAACAAGTGTGTTGAAGTTGAAAGTGTTGACAGTTCATCTGAAACTATAAAGTGCATATCCATGATTGATGAACAATTGGAAGTAGAGAATGAAGAAGGAGAAATCTTAGAACACTTCTATGATCCAGTCAACATGAAAGAACAAGAAAGTGAGGATTCCCAAGAAGATCTGATCATGGACAATTATGATGAATCATCATCAGAAATTCAAGATGCACATGTGGTAAATAATTCCAATTCTTCTTGTGTAGTTAAGAAAAATGATTTTGAACAATTGCATAAAATTGTTCTTCAACCACTTACTGATTCTATTTTGAAAAGCAAAAATGTTTTCAATCATGCTGGAAAATTTATTGGGAAGAAAGATTATTCAAATGAGATTTATTTAAATTTCCATTTTGACAACCAACACAATACTTGCATAAAAGCTCATAATGCACATCATCATATTGTTTGCAATTATTGTGGAAAATTTGGTCATATTTCTTACACATGCTATATTAGGAGAAATTCTAATGTAAGAAATAAATTTGTTTGGGTTTCTAAAGGACAATTAAGGTCCAATACTAACAGTCAAGGACCCAAGTGTAAGTGGGTACCAAAATGTCCATCTAGTGCCTTGTGTGTGCAGATTGATTCCAAAAAGACTGGACATAAAGGTACACAGAAGAGGAGTCCAAGAGTTTCTCATGAACCTAAAAGAAGATTCATATCGTTAGGAAAACTCATGGAGAAGCCATTGCTACAACCTTATCCTCAAATCATAAGAAGCAATGGATACCTATAAGAAGAGTATCATCTACCTCAAGAACAAACTACCATAGAGTACCATTCAACTATCTTGAGGAGATCAAGAAGAGGAGAATCTCTCAAGTATCAACTAGAAGACTCTTGAAGTCTATATCCTCAGAGAGAACTTTGCAGATACCCATGGAAAGACATATGAAGAACCAATGGGTAAGCAAAGTCAATCCTCCAAGTACCTAAGGTAAATGTATATAATAGTAAAACCTCCTATGCTATTATTTGAATTATATATTGAGGTTTTATATTTTGTAGCCTTAGGAATGAGCATTGCAAACTGTTTTGAAATTGATTTTTTTTTTCACATCCCTTAAAAATCCACTTAATAAGTTTATAAAGAGATTGCAATGTTCAATAATTTAATTCTTTATGCATACATGATGATTTGAAAAGAAAGTATCTCTTTTATGCATAAAGTCATGATTAATTCATTGTGCTCAATTATGCTAAATTGATTATATTCATAAGAGCATGTGAATTTTGGTTCCTACAAGCTAACGATAATTGGATCCAAGTAAGGTTGGATACCTAGAAAGAAAAAGATTTATACAGTTTTGTAGGATCAAAGAAAGCTTCTCAAGAATGCAATATAGAGAAATGATCAAGTCTTGAGGAAGCTAAACAAGTTATGCTTGATGTTGATGGTGAATGTCAAAAAAAGGGAGACATCTACATCAATCCACCTTAATCAAGCAAGCATCTACAAGGACAAGAGGCATTACGGTGATATCTAATCTTTACCCCATATTGTGATTATATGAAATTGATTTTTGGGTAATGAATACTTGTCCATCATTGCATTCCTTTAGCAATAAATCATTTATGTTTTTCAAAATGTTTTCAGATTGCTAAATGGACCATAAGTGAATTTGTGCATAACTTTCTGAGTTTATGTTTATGAAATTCACAATTCTAAAATTTGTTTGAATTTCAATTCACTTTGTTTTATAAAGATGCATACAAATGTTTTGAAAAATATTCATGCTTTGAAAGCATTTCAAATAGATTTGAAAAATACTTTGATTGCATTTAAATGATGTTTCAAATTGGAAGTTAATGTTGTATCTTGAATGTTGGACATGCTTTAAATCTGTTTGGTAGAATTTTCCCTATCAGTCACATATTGATCTTTGGTATTCAATGTGTTGCTTGAACCTCTCATTCTTTATTCTCTAACTAGTTGGACCTCATGTCTAACAAGTTGATCATATATGAGTTTCAAGCTTATCTCCTATAAAAGAATTCAATTTGTGAGTGTTATGCCTACTATATAAATTCTTATTGGCCAAGTTATTCCAAGCATTATAAATGTTCATTAATGCATTAACCACTAGTGGAATAACATACTAGGATAATATTCTGAAACTCTAGTCATTTGGACTAATGAGTTTGTGCTTCATCATTCATGAATCCTAGTAGTCATTTTGTTACTCAAATACATAAACTTTGTCTTCATCCATTTTTGAGTAACTATATTCAAATTCTTGCTTTGAATGTTCATATACTTTAAAACTCTATTATAAGAGGCAAGATTATCTCTTGGTTATTAGCAAAGTCAATATGCATTTATATCTCTATTGTGCTAAGAATGTCTTGCTAATGTTTTTACCTTCTTGACTTTTGCTCTTGAGAAAATTCTTCTACATGTTAACTTCATTGTTTGACATGATCTCCAAAACTGAAGCATTCTGATATATTCTTTTACATGTTGACTTCCACCAGTTTTAGAGTGAGCATCGATTTTAAACATGTTTCAAAAATGAATCTTTCATACACTAAATTTCAATTTCATAATGCATTATCAATGTTTGAAAGAAAATTTGAGATTTGAAACAATTTGTATATTCTATTACCATTCTTGAAAAAATCTGATCTCATTCATGAAATGCGAGTTGATAAATGCTTATCTTTATGGATAAGATTTTCTATGCTTTTTGATCAAACTTACATACATTATTATCAATAACATATTTTCTACATAAAGTGCATTTACAAATTGTCATTGAGAAATAACTGTCTTGGTATCATATAGTTGTTACCCTTTATGACTCATTGGATTAAATTTACTCAATTGGGTAGAACTATAGTTTGGTTTTTGATTGTTATACTCTTTGCTCAAATATCATATGGATAAATTATATAAGAGCATAAGAGTTGTTATGTCTAATCTTGTATGGACCCAAGAATCATTGGGTACCAAAGATCACATATTTTTGCAGGAGTTGACCAAAATGTTCTATTGTCATATATCACTTGAGTGACCTCTCATCTATAGAAAGAAGCTTAGACCAAGATGATAAGGAGCATACTAGTATGATGAGAAACTATGAGCAGAAACTGATTTTAAGATCCTATGCAAGGCTTATTTGGGATTTCTGCTTCTAAGATGCATTCAGAGCAATTGATAATGGCTAGCCAGCAAAGCATCTATAAATTACATATGGTTATGAATTGAGTAATTACGATATTACTCGAGTGAGGTATTGTATTTTAAAATAATGTGCATATATCATAATCATGTTTGGCCAACTTGATTTCATTCATTCCATTTTATTTCATGAAGTTTTGCCCAAGCAAGTTCATTTTTAAAATGATCCTTATAAAATTCAGTGTCACATTATTAGTTTGGTATCATTAAAGGGAGCTTCATAATTTTAGTCATGCATTCATTAAGGGGGAGCTTCACATTCTCATGTGTTTTATATCTTAAAAGCTCATCTCATTTATTTGAAGAAAACCCTATTAAACATTCTCATCTACATCTACTATGCTGTATTAGTTTTGATGATGAATTATATTTTCCCTTCATTGTCTTAATTTGAAAATATCATATAGAAAGTGATATTTTGATATCATGCTACACTAACAAATGTCTTTGGCAAAGAAAGTGTTCAATTTGTAGCAGGAGATTCTGTTATGTGCTAGGACATTCCTCAACATACTACAAGGAGAAACTATTACATTGAGGAAAGATATCTCAATCACACTGAAGTTGTGATTTGCTCTATAAAGAAGAAGAAAACTTCTTGAAGGCAGCTGACATGTTCTGCATAAGAGTTGTATGAAGGAAAAGAGAAGGATGGAAATGATCTCATACAAGAAGAAAACAAGCAAATGGACTTCATTGATCATTCATCAATTTGCAAAATCAACATGAGCATTTCTAATCTCTATCTTTTATATTCAGTAGAAATTTTGCACATGTTTGGTATCTATATGCTTTAATTGTGAAAGATGTTTTGAAAAACTCTCCAAATTCTCTCAAACTTGCTTTCAAATCGGGGAGAGAAAATCAATTCTAATTTGCTTTCATATTTGACTCTCTACAAGCATATCTTTTTTAAACTCAACTTTTTGCTAATGACAAATAAGGGGGAGAGAATAGCAAGAAAAATAAAATATGTTGGGTTTATTAGTTTCTTCATATTCATACATATTTTTCTTGAAGTATTTGCCATCATCAAAAAGGGGGAGAATGTTGGCTTTGATTAGTTTTGATGATGTCTTATGTAGATATCATTATTAAGAGCAAAAAGGTTGAATACTACATTTATCTTATACTTTGACTGATTCTTATATTTAATGTAGATATAATGTTGATATGGAGAAGATGGAAGTTGGAATGACTCAATTTGGAGTTAAAATGATCAAAAACGAGCTTCAAGATGAATTGCCTCGAATTCCCGTCAATACCCGAGTATCCAACATCCATTCTCGAGTATCAGGCTTCAATTGTTGAGTATGAGACTTCAATACTCGAGTATGTCACTTATATACTCGAGTATGGTACATAAACAGGTGTTTCTGCGCTTAAATCCCGACAATACCCGAGTATGGATTAACAATACTCGAGTACATCACTCTGTTCAGCTCTGTTCTACGTTCAGCTTCGGGCGACCTTTGGTAAATCGACAATATCTCCCAAACCATAGATCGGATTAAGGTGAAACCAATTTTTTTGGAAACTAGACTTCCAAACGGTTCTAGTTGCACAAGATTCAAGTCCAACGGAGGTCATATGAGAGAGCTATGAATTTTTGAAGATGAAAGTGACATCACCGTCACACTGCTGACCAAGCCTCAATGTTTTGAGTATATCTCACAAAATAGAAGTCCAATGAAGCTGAAACCGGTTCCATTTGAAAGTAGACTCAAAGGGCTTTCCAACAAGACTTGAACCAATCAAATCGGAGTTCATACCAGGAAGTTATGATCTTCGAAAGTGGACACTCACGCAGGATAAGTTATACCCGAGTATGAGCATTCACATACTCGAGTATTGACGGAAAACAGCTGCTCAGACTGTCGAAAGCTCGACGATGATTTTGCTATTCAATTCAGTTTAATAAAATCTTTAATGAATTGATTACTAACCATTGACCACAGAGGATCATGAATATTGTAGTTAAAGTGCAGGATAATGAGGAATCAGATTGGGCAAATGTGATCGACGCGTTCTCTCGTTAAAAATGGAATATACTTTCAAATTGAAGCAGAAATGAGAATGCAAGATGCGTAGAAGTTATACCCAGAAAAACGAATTCATTGCTGTCATTATGGCCATCAACAAACTTCCAAATTCTACAAACGATTGAATTCTGATTTGATTGCAAGAATGGAATAGTTTCTTTTTGAATTCAAACAGAGGCTCCCTCAAACGGTCAACTAAGCAAACCAGTATAAATATGAAGCCATGGGTGCTCAAAGAACACACACATGCAGCAGAACAAACGATCAAAGAAAGATACTCTCCTGAGCTTGGTTTCGCCAATCTCTTGAGTGATACTTTCTGAAATACCTTCTGCAATACTTTCGAATACTTTCTGAGACTGTGTCACAATTTGTTCTTCAGTGCTTATGTTTATCTGCTCTTAGAAAGAGTTATTAATCTATTATTATTTCTTGTAAGGAACTCAAAGTATTGGGACTTTGAGACTGGGTCATTTGATTGCAACTTGTAAGGGGGGGTGTTATTCAAAAGAGAGGAATTGCTCCAAGAGTTACAGAGTGTGTAATCAAGCGGGTGTATCAATTACTACTTGTAAGGGGGAGTGGAGTCTGAGAGTGAGAGGACCATCCTTCGTTTACAAAGTGTGTAATTGTTCTCAAAAGGATAGTGGATTGAAAATCTCAAGAGGAACTTGAGGACTAGATGTAGGTCAAGGATTGGGCCGAACCAGGATAAATCACAGTTTGCATACTCTCTTCCTTATCTCTTACATTCCAGCATATATGTTTGAATGATTGCTTATCACCTTCTAAATTATTATTGTCATTCAAACTACCTTCAGTAATTTGCATAAAGTTTTTAAAGTTCTAAGTTTTAAATCAAACACCCAATTCACCCCCCTCTTGGGTGATAGCCAAGTCTTTCAAATGTTACGTTCTTGGGTGGGAATCAGATGAAGGCATGGTGAATATTATATTGGGCATGTATCACTAGTGCAAAAAAGGGCTTTAAGACTGCCTCATTTGGAGCGGATAATCGACGCACCGGTCTTAAAGGTGTGACCGGTGGCAGTTTTGTAAATAAAAAGAACTTCTTAAACAATGAAGGGCTATAAGACCGCCTCATTTAGAGCGGATAAACGAAGCACCGGCCTTAATGGTGTGACCGTGGCGGAGTTTGTAAATAAAAGAACTTCTTACACAATGAAGGACGCCTCATTAAGACCGGACTAATTATCGACCGGTCCTAAATATGTGACCGGTGGCATATTTGTAAATATAAAGAACTTCTTATTCGATCAATTTTTCATAGATCTTATCCGCACTGTTAAAATAACAACCGGCCTTAAAAATGTTAATAAAAAAATTGAAATATCAAATACTTTTATGTAGAAATCTCATCAAAGCGGACTTATATTTTCTACACTCCAAAATAATACGGAAAAATATAAATATAAAGGTATTAAAGTTTTAAGACCGAACTTATATAAAAGCCGGTCTTAAAACTTTGATTTTTAAGACCGAACTTAAAATTTGTCCCGGTACTAAAGTTTAAATAAAAAAGTAATAAATGTTAAGACCATAGTTACAAGAATGACCAGGTCTTAAAAGTTAGACTTTTAAGAACGGACCAAAAATTTGGCCGGTACTAAAGTTTGAATAAAAATTAATTAATTTTAAGACTAGGACATATATAGAGATCGGTCTTAAAGGTTATCTTTTAAGACCGTATATGTGTATTTGTCCGGTCTTAAAAATGAAGCGCCAAACGTTAACTTCACGCGGAAGCTTTTGTCACTCTCACATTGTCACTCTCATACTCTCACCGAAGAACCCCCTGTTCACGTTGCGAAACCCTTCTGTTCCATTACCTCTCTTCCTCGCCCGCGCACCGTTAGCCTCTCTGTTACTCCCTCATTTTCTCGTGCATTCCTCTCTTACTGTCTTGAAAATGAACGGTGAAAACGATTCCACTCGTGTTCTTGAAACTCCAGACATTGGTTTGACTGGGAGGGTCGGACAAACGAACCCTCTTCATCTCACATTGAGCCTCCTCGCCAGGTGCACGCCGTGGTAGAGACGGCACACGAATGATGGAAGTATCCCTTAGTCGGAATATCGGGACGAAGATCGAGATTCATTTTGATGAAAATTTGCAACCTTTCGGTCCTAATAAAAGCACATATACTAGTTTTGTCGGCGTTTCTAGTACGCAGCAAGGTTAGCATTTTGACTGATGAGTGGAAAAATGTGGACCAAAAACAATAAAGGATCCTATGTGGGACACTATCCGGCTTACATTCACCGTCCCCGAGTCCGAGAAGTTCAAAGACTCAACATTGTCTTATTGGCCGAGCGGTTCAGAAGTTTAAGACCTTTCTCGGCTAACACTTATATTTTTGCCGAGGAGAAGCCCGACCATCAACCCCAGGACAAGTACAAATTTATTGATGAACAAACTTGGCAACAATTTGTTCGAAGCGGACCACTCCTCAAAGCTCGGTGAGTTATATTTAGTTTTGTTTGCACTTTTGTTTGCTTATTAACCTGATGAGGATATGTGAATGTTATTGTGTACATCTAATCCTGTTAGTTAAATGGTTTGGTGTGTGAATAGAAGTATACATTTGCCGCCTTTGTCCCGCATGAGAGGAGCATGTCCTAGTTCCATGCAAGTTTGATATGTAAACGTGTAATGGCCATGGTTAGACGTTCTTTGTTAGTTAGTTAGTTATTCTAATATGTGTAGGAACCATTTATGATGAATGAATGAATTGACCGAGTTGGCGGCATTTCGCAACTCCCTTTCCTTTGGTTTTCCCAATTTCTTCTACAATGCTACATCTTCCTTAAGTAAAATGTTGAAACTTGATGAAGTGAATTTGACTAATGTTTGACGTTCATATCAAGCGTAAGTTCTCTAATTTACGTTAGTGACATGGATGGAATTCATAATTGATATATAGTTGTTTTCAATCCCGATTCACAGAAAATAAGGGAAAAATATCAGGAGATTGGGAGAAAGAATGATTGCCCACACAGGGCTTCTCGCGGCGGATATGAAAAGGCTGAAAAGATTTGATGGCGTACCAAACGGAAGAGATTGGAAGATGAAGTTGAATCCAATCCTTCTACGGTAGTTGACCAGCCGCCATCTCCAATACGTCGTGAGGAGCTCTGGTTGTATATTCGGCAAAAGCCAAGCGGCACCTACACGAGTGAAAAAACTCGTGTAGTTGCTGAAGGTTGTGAGTGATGTCAAGGGAACCTTCATCTCTTGGCCAGTGAAGCTTGTAGATGTCTCTACTCCTCCTCAAGCTCCATCCCTCCTCAAGCTCCACCCCTCCTCAAGCTCCACCCCTCCTCAAGTTCCATCCCCTACTGCTAACTTGACGGCCAAGGAAAAAAATAAAAGATTTGGTAGCCAAAAATTGGTTTAAAGATAAATCGTGGCCTTGTCAATGAAGTAGTAGGCCTCCTCATCCTCAACCGCTTTTAGTTGATAATGAAGATGTAGAGTCCATGCCGCTTCTCGGAGTCGAGGTTACTAGTGCATGTGTTCAACTATTTATGAAGTAAGTATCTTCTTCCTTGATTACATAATTGAAATGCACCGTTTAGACACACATATATACATATATACTAATTCCCTCATCGATGTCATTCTTGTAGGTGCATGCACGAGAAACTGGTTCAAGAGGGCATAATTTCGGATTTTGGATTCTTGTGCCTGTGTATGCAAGCACAACACTACCTCTGGAATTGAGACAGAGTACATATCAAATAGGTTGTGTAAAGTGCAAAGAAAGGTGTACTTGTTTCCACACTGGCTCGGGTATACATATATACTTGTCTCGCAATTCACTTAATATAATTATGCTACATATATATATATCACCGAGTACTTTATCGCATGTGAATTTTCAGCAACCACTGGCGTTGGTCATCATGAACATGGAGTTGCATTATGTTATCTTCTTATGCTCCACTCACGCGATCCATCGACTACGTTGCGGTGATGATCAACAAGTAAGAATGTCATTTTGATCGTCTTGCCTCGAAATCTCTGTTGTGAATTTTCGGTGAACATTACCGATAAATTTCTGATTTTGATGATAGTGCCATGAAGACCTTCCGTGTTGATGTAAAAAAGCGTGGTGCTCAGCTCACGATCCTAAATGGCACAAAATTAAGGTTAGTACATAATTGGACATGACATAATTGCCTTACTCAAGTTGGTCGATAAGCTATATATGCTCTTATATATATTTATTGTTATTTTTAGACCGTCGACAAGAACGGAACGATCGAACTTATGTGCCCGTACGTCATGAAACACTTATATGATATTGTGACGAAGGGAAACACTAAAGTCACTTTAAGGGTAAGATGTTATGGCTGAATTCAATCCACGATGGCTTAATGTTACATATGAAATATGCACATAATATGTTAATTACTGTTTCTGTCTTTGATGTTACGAGAGGTTTGCCCTGTGAAGAGCCATTTGATGATGATGAAATCGAGCACATACGCGAGGTTTTTGTGAATATCTCGTATAAACTAGTCTTAGAAAATCCAAGTCGGGACAATAATTAATGTCCTAAATTAATTCATTTGTAAATAATATATGATGTCCGTAGCAACAATAGCCTTACGTACATATGTTTATTTTTTCGACTAGCTAATTAATTCATTTGTAAATATAGCAATGTAATTCAATAATAAATTTGTTTATTTTTTCGAACAATTTGTGTGTGTCCATTTTGGGTTTCTGAATGAATGGGATGGTGGATAAAGCTATTTAGTGCTTGAAATTTGAGGTACGGGCGGATGTTGAAAATGAGCCGAGATGAGGCTCACGAAAAGTATTCGCGACTTTTAGGACCGTATATTTTTTAAAAGTGCGGTCCTAAAGGTCTTCGTCCATTTTAAGACCGTATATTTAACAAATATCCGGTCCTAAAAGTCTTCGTCTAATTCTAAAAAATATGGGTAGAGACTTTTAGGACCGTATGTATGTCAAATATCCGGTCCTAAAGGTCTTCGTCCATTTTAAGACCGTATATTTAACAAATATCCGGTCCTAAAAGTCTTCGTCTAATTCTAAAAAATATGGGTAGAGACTTTTAGGACCGTATGTATGTCAAATATCCGGTCCTAAAAGTATAGAAAATATACGGCTAAAATATTAGGACCGTATATTTGTTAGTAGTCGAGTCTTAAAAGTCTTCATTTTATTTAATAGATTGCCGAAACCTTTAGGACCGTATATTTGTTAGTTGTCCGCTCCTAACTTTAAATTTTAAAATAAGGCTTAATTTTTAGGACCGAGGAATTTTTATACGTCCGGTCCTAATATTCTTCATTTAAATAGAGTTGGTGACTCGATTTTCGGACATATCGTTAGGGTTCAAGGCAACCATGTTTCGGCGTTCTTCTCAAGTTTTGTGCTTCGTTGTTCTCGTTTCTACTTTTCCGGATGTGAAGAACGTCATCGGTGTCCCTTTTCTTTTTGTCGGAAAAGAAAGAAGATAACGAAAACGACACCGAAAATTTTCATCACATCCGGAAAAGTAGAGGAAGACAACGATGGTCCAAACTTGAGAATAGTCGTCACTCTGTTTGTTTTTATTCGAAAAAAGGTAAATAATGTTTTTTTGTTTTGTTTTGTATGGTCGCAGCTGTTAACTTTATTCTCAAATTTTTAAGATTGATCACCACGAATAGGACAATGTTTTGTTTGTTCTTGTTGTCGGAGAAAAAGAACATAAAGTTAAAGACAAACAAGGAAGGCGATTGGGAAATAAAAATTTTATTTAATAATTTTTTTTTCGCAGTACAAAAAAAAAAAAAAACTTAAAAATTCTAATCCTCCCCATCGTTGTCGGAGGGGAGGGAATGGTCGGAGACGTCGTCATCAGAGGTATGGTACTCAACGTCATTGGCGTCGAGTACCGCTTTCAGCTTGTTGTTGACGGCGTGATAGACCATGATCGACGCGGCTATCGAGTGCTCCAAAGATCCGCGCGAAGTTCGGTTTCGGAGGCAACGGAGGAGGATATGGAGGTGCCTCGTGATTTCGCCCGAAGGAGGACCTCGTCGTGGTGGAGAAGCCATTACGGTGGAGGTTCTAGGAGGAGATGGAGATGAATGTTAAGAAAGTAACAACGGGTTTAAATAGAGAACCCATCTGAAGAATGTGAAACGCGGAAACATTAACGAGGAGACGCATATTTGCTCGGAATACGAGGAGACGCCTAGTTGGGAAGTTTATGTGGAAGCCGAAGAGACTCGAATTCATTTCAACAATGGGGAAGGGACTCTTGAAAAGAATGAACTTTCATTTCAACAATGAGTTTTAGGATAGGATATTTGATAAAAGGACGGTCTTAAAAGTAATTGAATTAAAAATTAGTTTTAGGACCGGATACCAAGTAATATATCGGTCTTAAATGAGTTTTAGGACCGGATATTTGATAAAAGGACGGTCTTAAAAGTAATTGAATTAAAATTAGGACCGGATATAAGATAAAAGTCCGGTCTTAAAAGTTTGTATAAAAGTAATTTGACGAATTCATCATCGACGTTTATCTCTCCCGCCATCTGTCTTTATATACTCCACACACTACCTCCTCTTTGTCCTTGTTAACTCCTCACTTCCTAGCTCTCGCCCCAACTTCTCAAAATCCTCAAACCATGGTTAGATACAAGCAAACCGCTCGTAGGGTGCATACACGCCTCACTCTCGTGCCATGGCTAGATCATTATATGGTGCGCCTCCTCCGGCGGTGCGTCGTATTGTTTCCGAAGACTCTCGGGTCGTTGGACCCATTGTTATTTCTTCGGATGATGAAGAGATTGCTCATGCCGCACCCCCCTCGATCCTTCTGCCGATCCTTTTCTTGCCGAGTTCAACCGTCATCTTGAAGCCGGCCATGCAGATGTTCGTAATCCCCTCTCCAACCTCGTTGGCCCCAGCGCGCCTACCTCTCGACCCCTCTCCGCTCTCCCGTAATGATCCATTCATATTGCGGGTGGAGAGAATAAGACAACAACTTGCCGATCTCCCGTGGAAATTAATGCTCTTCACGCCGAAATCGCCGAGGTTGTTCATCGATTCTTGTGGATGATAATATTCAGCTTGTTTTTCATTTGTGTTTTTGTTGTTGTGTATATATTCGAAGTAATGTAAGAAACATTAAGAACACTGTATGAATTTTTGGCTCTTCTCCAGTAATTCATTAAAGAAACTTATTCTCCAATTTTGCTTTATTTTTGTCCAAAAATATCATTTATTTTATTGATTTAATATACCAATCACGAAGGCCATTAAGACCAGGACATTTTATTTTATAAGTAACGGATCTAAAGATAATTTGAATTTTAGGACCGGATGTTTTATAAACCTCCGGTCTTAAAATTAAAAATCTAATAAAATTTTAGGACCGGATAATTTTAAAACTCCGGTCTTAAAATGTTAGTTGTATCTTTAGGACCGGACATTTAATTAATAAGGTATTAATAAAATCCAAAAAGCTAAATAAGGTATCTTTGTCGCGCGGAAAAATTAAATTTCCTCTCTCGAACTCTTGTCGCGCCGAAAGTGAATACTCGGGTTCCGACTCGAAATTTCCTCTCGGCTTCGTCGGCGCTTCGCGTACCTTTCTCGACAATCACTCTCTGGTTCCTTAGCTAAACGTCTATAGACGAAGCCGTAAGAGATGTTTCGGTTAAAACTTTATTACTTTCCAAACTTATCGTTATTGGTTTTTCATGGGTTTAACGAAATCGGTGTAATGTTGTTATGGGTATTCTCTGTTGTTAACGAATATTGTTTTTTGAAGATTATATTTGCACTTTAGACCTACCCAACCGACCAACAAGTGTTTTTAGGTTACTCTTGCTGTCTTGTCTCGCAACATCAACGTTCGTGAGCGGAGAAGTAAGACGACTCAAGAACGCATATGCTAAAGTTAGTCCACAAGACCTTCATCCCCTGCATTTAATTTCCTCGTCTTGCATTTA